>CM061348.1:97685256-102685256 GCA_030867105.1 Liasis olivaceus | reverse complement strand
GATGAGATGAACTTAGCAAAGTAATCTTTTATGTCTATATAAAGAGCATTGCATAATTCAAGCCCAGTAGGATGTATTGCATCTCATAAAGGGAATATTTGGGCAGTCTTACAAAGGGATAAATGAAGATAGGAGACGACCCTTGATGATGGTTACTCTGAAAGCTAAGTGGTACCCCCTTTGACAGGGAAAGACAGTGGAACTAGGTAACTGACTGAGACAGTAAAAAAGGAAATTGGGGCTTGACTCAAGGACAGTGATGTGATGGCTGTTAATAGTTTCTTTACACATTTAACCAGCTTGATATAAGGGAAGAAACTTACAGGAAATAAAGACCAGAAGAAGAAAAACATGGCCGTATAATTTGTTGAATAAATTCATGCTGGTTTGAAGTAGCTGAAGTACTTACCCATGCATGTTTCTTTCAGTGAGAAAATTAGCATGTGAAAGGTTACAAGTGGGGCTTTATTTCTCCATCTTCCTCACAAGATTTTTGTCTATTTTGGGCCATGACATAAGATGCCTCCTCTTATGGAATTCTTCCACAGACCTGTTCACGTACAATAGTTATATCATCTTTAAAAAGGCCAGTATATCCTGTTATCCCATGCTGTTAATGATATTAACAACAGGAAATTCATGCCATCATCACCATGTCTCTGGATTTCTGTAGTGTATTGTACATGGGGCTGCTCTTGAAGACCACCAAAAGCTTCATTTAGGCCAGAATGCCTGTTTATTGGCAGGGACTTGCCACTATACACGTTACACCTGTGCTCTAAGTCTGCACTGGTTTCTAATCAACTTCTGAATGCAATTCAAGATTCTGATCATGATCTATAAAGCCCTATATGGCTTGGTATCTTTAGGACTACTTTCTCCAACTGGAATTAACCCACTGAACTTGCTTGTCCCCAAAGAAAGTGCTGATAATCTCCCATTTTTGTGAGTTACATACTATGGACATTTCTACTGTACAGTGAGTTACATACTATGGGCTGCTTTTTTATGGCAGCACTCATACAGTGGGATAACCTTTAACTTGAACTGAGAGAGAGTAAAAAAAGCTAAAATAGTGGCTATGACTGTGATTGAAGTCCCACCCCTTTCCAAAAGAGGAGGGCTTCAATCACATAACAGTTTCAGCTACCCTCTTGACTTTCTTAACCTCCCCCTGAGGACACCCCTACTTCTGCAATTTTGATCTTCCAAAAATGATTGAAAACAAGACTTGTTCTGAAGGACCTAGGGTTCATACATCATGCCTAGGATGTATGACTGTACTACGGTTTGGGAGGGGGGTACTATGGTTTTGTGACTTTTTAATATTGTACCATGGATGATTTAATATTTTAATATTGTACCATGAATGGTTTACGTTTTATGTTTCATCACTATAAGTCATCAAAAATGTTATGATTATGGCAAGTAATAACTTTGATTAAATAAATAAACATTCGAATGGCCTTTAATTACTTTTTTTAAGCCCTTTATTTTAACCGTTTTCTGGAAATTCTGCAATTGGCAACAGAGGCAGACAGACAGACAGACAGATTTGAATGTGGTGTCAGGCATACCAAATGCTCTCCCTAAACAGGCTTCTTTTTTTCCATGCCCGGAAAAGATCTTCCCTCCCTAGGGACTGGGAATCAATCAATCAATCAATCCAATTTAATATAAAAAAAAAAAATTCCCTCTCACCCCTATGGGTGGTATGTGTCTTCCTCAATCACGGGTCCTCTACCAGAGGCCTGGGAGTTTGAGGGTTCTGCGCAGTATCTTAGCTGTTCCTAGCGCTGCACTCTTCTGCACAGAGAGCTCTGATGTTGTTCCTGGGATCTGTTGGAGCCACTCTCCCAGCTTAGGAGTCACGGCCCCGAGTGCTCCTACCACCACTGGGACCACTTTGCCCTTGACTTTCCACTTCCTCTCGATTTCCTCCTTCAGGCCCTGGTACTTCTCCAGCTTCTCATGCTCCTTCTTCCTGATGTTGCTGTCACTTGGCACTGCTACATCTATCACTACCACTGTCTTCTGGTCTTTGTCTACTACCACGATGTCTGGTTGATTAGCCAGTACCTGCCTGTCCGTCTGGATCTGGAAGTCCCACAGGATCTTAGCCCTGTTATTCTCCACGACCTTCTGTGGAATCTCCCATCTGGACTTGGGGGGGCCTAGCCCATACACTGTACAGATGTTCCTGTACACAATGCCAGCTACTTGGTTGTGCCGTTCAGTGTATGCTGTTCCTGCCTGCATCTTACACCCTGCCACTATGTGTTGGACTGTCTCTGAGGCCTCTTTGCACAATCTGCACCTTGGGTCCTGTCTAGTGTGGGAGACCCCTGCTTCTATGGATCTGGTGCTTAGTGCCTGCTCTTGTGCTGCTATGATCAGTGCCTCAGTGCTGTCTTTTAGTCCGGCCCTTTCCAGCCACTGATAGGATTTCCCAATGTCAGCCACCTCAGCTATCTGTCGATGGTACATCCCGTGCAGGAGCTTGTCTTGCCATGGCATTTCCTCTGCTTGAACTACCTCCCATGTCTGCTGCTGCCGGAGGCATTCTCTCAGCAGCTCATCTTTGGGTGCCATCTTACTGATGTACTCCTGGATACTCCAGGTTTCATCCAGGACAGTGGCTTTGACACTCATCAGACCCCGCCCGCCCTCTTTGCAGCTGGTGTACAGTCTCTGGGTGTTGGACTTGGGGTGGAAACCTCCGTACTTTGTGAGGAGCTTCCGGGTCTTCACATCGGCAGCCTCCATGTCTTCCTTTGGCCAGCTCACTATATCGGCAGGGTATCTGATGACTGGCAGGGCATACATGTTGATGGCATGGATCTTGTTCTGCCCATTGAGCTGGCTCTTCAGGACCTGTCTTATCCTTTGGTGGTACTTGGATGTTGCTGTCTTCCTTGCCTCCTCCTCATGGTTCCCGTGTGACTGTGGGACACCAAGGTATTTATAGCTGGTCTCTATGTTTGCTATGTGGCCCACTGGTAATTCCACTCCATTGGTCTTAACTACCTTCCCTCTCTTTACTATCATCCTGCCACACTTCTCCAGTCTGAATGAAATCCCAATGTCCTCGCTGTAGATCCGTGTCAGGTGGATCAGTGAGTCGATGTCTTGTTCACTCTTAGCATACAGCTTGATGTCATCCATGTAGAGGAGGTGGCTGATGGTGATTCCACTCTTGAACTTGTACCCATATCCAGACCTTGTGATTATCTGGCTGAGGGGGTTTAAGCCCATGCAGAACAGCAATGGGGACAGTGCATCACCTTGGTATATGCCGCATTTGATGGCCACTTGTGCGAGCTGTCTTGAGTTCACTTCCAGTGTTGTCTTCCACAGTCCCACTGAGTTCTTGAGGAAGGTCCTTAGTGTCCTGTTGACTTTGTATAGCACCAGGCGTTCACAGATCCATGTGTGCGGCATTGAGTCATAGGCTTTCCTGTAGTCAATCCAGGCTGTGCTCAGATTGGTCTGCCTAGACCTTGAATCTCGGGTGACTGCTCTATCTATGAATAACTGGTGTTTTGAGTCTCTGGTGTTGTTCCCAATGCCCTTCTGAGCTGTGCTCATGTACTGGCCCATGTGGTCTTGTAGCTTGGCAGCTAGGATGCCTGATAGAACTTTCCATGTTGTGGGGAGGCAGGTTATTGGCTGGTAGTTGGATGGTGCTGTTCCTTTGTGAGGGTCTTTCATGATCAGCACTGTCCTTCCTTGTGTTAGCCAGTCCGGGTGGGAGTCTGCTGCTAGCAGTTGGTTCATCTGTGCTGCTAGGCATTCATGCACTGCTGTTAGTTTCTTTAGCCAGTAGGTGTGGATCATGTCCAGGCCAGGTGCTGTCCAGCTTTTCATGTTCTTGACCCGCTGTTGGATGTCTGCTACTGTGATGGTGACTGGTTCCTGTTCTGGGAGATTGCTGTGGTCTGCTTTCAGGTCCTGCAGCCACTTTGCACTGGTGTTATGTGTCTTCTCTTTCTCCCATATGTTCTTCCAGTACTATTCAGTTTCCGCTGCTGGTGGCTCAGCTGATACTCTGTGGTTGCACTGCAGTTGGGAGTACACTTTGGATGGTTCTTTGGAGAACAGGGCATTTATCTTCTTGGCCTCTGCTTCTCTAGTGTATCTCCTTAGCCTGGTAGCCAGTGCTGTGAGCCTTTGTTTAGCAGTCTCTAGCGCTTCAGATGGAGTCAGGCCCATGTATTTTTTCAGTAGCCGAGTCTTATCCTTAATCTCCACATGCTTCTGTAGTTCCACCAGCTGACTGACTTCTCTCCGAGTTGCCTTGATCTTAGCCTCCAATCTCATTTTCCAGGGTGGGTATGTACTGCTGTTCTTCTTGATCGTGTAGCCAAGCAGTTCCAGGATTACAGTGGCTGTAGCATATACCAATTCATTGGTTTCAGTTATGGTGGTAGTAGGGATTGTCTGGAGGGCTCTGTTGGCATCTTCTAGCATACTATCTGATGGTACTTCTCCACTGAGCCTTGGTAATCGGACTCGAGGGTTGACTATAGCTAGTTTATCCATGATCTTATGCCTCATATCAGCTGCTGTGCTCTGTAATGGAAGGGGTGGCAGTGACATTCCAGCTTCAGGTGTTGGCTGCACAACTGCTTGTTCTTCCAGGTCTGCTTGAGTCCGGGTTGTAAGGTAGAGTTGGCCTATCTCGAGTTGTGAGAGCAGCTTCCTCTTTACTATGTTGAAGCGCTGGGTAACTAGTTGTTTCTCAGTTAGTGTGGATGTAGGCCTTCTGTCTATCCATAGTTCCCTGATACGTTTCATATATCCCCTCTCATTAGGTCTGCTGTTGTAGTAGCATTCCATCAATTCCAAGTTTTCTTGTCTCGTCCATGTGTGGTTTGTTCCAGTAGCCCACTTAACATCAGATTGTCCTGGTTCCCCAACATCTGACGCGGACCTTGTTAATCCGGGTGACGTCCGAGCTGGCATGACTCTCTTAGTTCATGTCACTCTCATATTTGAGGTAGGCGGGTGAAGCGTTAGGGGGTCTTTGCCCAAGGACCCCTACTGGTAAGGTAGGTGCCAGCTGGGATATATTTATATATATATATATATATATATATATATATATATATATATATATATATATTCATTCTGTGTTTGCATGAGTTCTGCCATTTGATTTCCTGGTTATAGTATAACTTTCTATGCTACTCTTTATTAAAGCATGGGATTTAGTCCATTAATAAATTAATAAGTGAACATTGGCTCAAAACAAAAGACACGCACGTAAGGATTATTTTACTGAGTATGCACCAGTCATGGAGTATTAGTATGCTGGCTTCACAAGAAATAGAGGAGACATCATTGTCATTTGATAGGAATAAGGTTAGGTCACAGTTTTTCAGACAAGAACAGCTTCTTTTAAACCACCCTCCCTCTGGATTTTGCATTCAGGCTTGAGTTTAATTAGCATAAACAGAAACATTTCTAATAATAGTCACTCTGCTGAAACATTTATAATGCAAACCATTGATGTTTCTACTCTATTGCATCATTTGAGAATGCTTGACAGCCCTTTACTCCTGCATGAGTCAAGATTAAAATAGTCTTACACTTTCACACACAAATATGAAAGTTTAATTGATCCAGGCTGGGAAAAAAGTCCTTGGAACAGCACAGAAACGTGAAGCAGAAATTGGGCTTTCAAAGCTGTTTGCTTTAAACGCTGAACTTTTTGATGTTTCATAGGGGGAAAAAGTAGGGCTTGATATATGTATGAATATCTAAAAGAATGCTTTGCATTTCCTTTCTAAACAGAAATAAAAGTTATTTTTATTCATTAAACTGCATTATTTTCAGAAAACAGTTCACACGAACTACATTTAAACAAATGTAGTAGGTACAACATTTATTTCTCCCAAGTCAGAAAGCATACAAACTAAAGCTGCAGAAAAATATAAAATATAACAGGAACATTTAAAATATATATATTTATTTATATAGCAATTTTCTGTATGCTTTTTAGTATTTGGCTTTTTGTTGAATGGCTTGCTGGCTTGAATCAACTGGGAGCATTTTTCCAAACTTATTTTCTTTCTTTTGCATTGGCCTTTAAATACTTTGATCAGGAGGAGAAAAGGACGCTGGAGGCATTATTCCAAGCTGCTTCCACAGGGCTTGTAACTTGGCTCAGCAAATTCCAAAAATCAATTTAATGCATTCGAAGTCCAGATTCAGCCCATTCAGGCAGAGGCCTCTGCAGGATTGAAGGCTCTCATCAAAATGTTGAAACGGGGTCAGTTGTAACACAAGCTCTGCCCCTTTTGTATATGTGTGACTCACAAAGCACATACAGAAGGAGCAGAGAGTGTATCATGATGGCACAGAGCTTGGATCGTGGTGGCAAGACACTGTTTCCGCCATTTACCCTTGTTTCCCCCACAGGTACCTCCCCAAACGGGCCTGTTGTGCATCCAACAATGTTGGTGGGAGCAAAATGGTTTGTAGATCCCCCAAGAACCTACCAACTTCCTCTTAAACCTTCACCTTCCAGCCTGCTGCCTCTCTGCAAGATTCACCTCTCCTCTCATGCCAAACCCACCACTTCTCTGGATTGATGCTCCAGTGATGATAAAAGAGAGGAGATGTCTCTCCATTTGAGCCTAGCTGTGAGAACTTAGTGGGGGTTTTTTTCCTTGAAATGTTTTTATCCATTACCACTGTGAAATAGAAGTAGCACTAGGAAAACTTTCCCAGTTAGAGGGTATCAGCCTTGGGAGGTAGTCAGACAAAAAGTGAAACTATGATTACTAGCTTTATCTTTATTGTAAGGTTACATTAACAGAATCTTGCAAGCCTGAAAGTACCCCTCCCTTCCTCCACTTTTACTCTCCCAAAATCTAAGGAGGGTCCCTTCAGAGATGCTTTCACCAGCCCTCCTCCTTCAGACTCAAATGTTGTTTATCAGACTGTTATCTAGGCTGCGGCTCTTCCTCCTGTCTCTTAAGGTCATTCCCACTTACATTACAGAGTGGGAAAAGTACCTTCCTTCCTTCGTACCAAAGAAGCATGTTGATAGAAAGGAAACTGGAGAAATAGATGAAAGAGAGGGACAACTTGATTTCTTCTCAAGCTTGGATTAAAATCAAAGCCAGAAAAGGAACATTATGAGCATAATGCTGGTCTCGTATCTGAACTTCTGAGCCTGGAAACACAACATTGGGTTCCATCACTCATCATGTGTAAAAGAATGGTTTCAAATGCAGATGAGCATCACTTCTGAACCAAATAAAGGATATATGTAGATTATGTCAGCATGAAGTTTTTCTGGTTTGGAGCTATTTTGTACGGCAGACTTTCCCAAACTGGTACTTTCTAGATGTGTTTGAGATTACAATGTCTCTGGATTTCCAGTCATTAGCTGAGTTGTGGGAACTGTACTCCTAATACAGAGAACCAGTTTGGTGCAGTGGTTAAGGCACCAGGCTGGAAACTGGGAGACAGTGAGTTCTAGTCCACCTGAGGCACAAAGCCAACTGGGTGACCTTGGGCCAGTCACTCTCTCTCAGCCCCAGGAAGGAGGCAGAGGCAAACCACTTCTGAAAATCTTGCCAAGAAAACTTCAGGGACTAATCCAGGCAGTTGCCAGGAGTCAACACTGACTCGAAGGCACCAAAAAAAAAAAAAAAAATCCTAATATGTCTGAAAGGGACAGGGTCTAACCCTTTTGGAACAGAATATCGAAGATGCCCTTTTCCTTCCTACTGCAAGGAGAAGATTACACGAACTTCTACGCATGGATTGCTAGATGGCATTTCTGCAGAGCTCCAATTCACTTCAGGGAGTGAAGCAGCCGCAGATGGCAGCTACACATTTAACATTCCTAAGTGCTTTTACCATTTCTTGAAAAATGTACAGGAAAGAGCATTGTAAACTGTCTGTCCATATTTAAAGCACAAATTCACACACCCACAAATGACACCTCAAGCAAACAAACTAGCAGTAAAAAAAAAAAAAAAAAAAAGGGAAAAACCACCCAACCACCCTTTTCCCCTCAGTATAATGTATCAAAGCAATAACGTGTGCTGGAGCGTTGCAGACGCCTATCAAGAGGTTGATCAGCTTTTATCAGCCTTGGGCAATTCGGCACACGATGGTCTTTAGAGTGACATGGAATTTATTAAACTTTTCTACAAACTGACAGGCCCCTGCCTGGCTTCAGCCCCACCTCCCTTTGGTGGGGGTGGGAGAATGAAACCCTGTTTCTGCAAATCCTGGGTTGTCTTTATTGTTTGCTCTTTTTATTTCACTGGCCACTGGAGTGTGACTCCCGAGGTGTTAGTTTAAAGGAACCCCGTTATGATGCCATCTCAAAGGCAATGTTATAAAAACTGTGCAGCCCCCCTGTTGCCTGCCTCACACCATGAACCCGCTCAGACAAGCTCCACAGACATGTAACGTGCACACACACACACACACACACACACACACGGCATGGTGGCTGCTGCCGCCCTCCTCCTCCCTTCTGGATCACCTAATTTTGCCTGTGTATGCTGTCCTGTGTAATAAATTTCACGTTTCAGACAATAGTCTGTCGCCTCAAGCAGCTGGCCTCCTTCAAAATTCAGCACTGCTGAAAGCATCTGCTTGCTTTGCCTCTTCCTATCAATAGACCGTCAGACTGTTGCAGGAAGATCAGCCTACGCCATTGTAAGACTCTGTGAGCTGGCTATAAAACACACACTGACACACGCGCACTGGGTTGAAGTAACTTGCCTTTCTTTTCCTTTGCAAACTCTGAATATACAAATCCAAAAATATAAGGAGATTTGAAAACGACTCCTTTGTACATTCCTCCCTGCATACATTATGATAAATTGTTTCAAACCAGTTCTGTAGCAGCAGAGCTCTGTTGGTTTCCAAAGACAGCACATATTAGCAGAGCATTTAAACAACTACCTGTAACGCATAAGTAAATTTATGTGCCATGCAAGGGGAATGATTCCTGATTGGTTCTCCTTTGTGCATTAGAAAAGGTAGTAAAATATATGATAAAATGTTAATTTAAAATGTAACCTCAATGGCATATGAGCCGTACTGAATCTGACTCTTCGTTCTACTAATCTCATTCAATCTGATGGAAAAGAAATCACTTTTGATTTATTTTTCAAAGGCAAATAAGTTTTTGGTGAAATTCTTTTGGTGGTACCACAGGATTCTTGCATGTATCTTTAGTAACAAAATGGACAAAGGATGTCTATATCTTTAATTCTACAATAATCTCTCCAAAGATCTGCTTCCCACATTTCAGTGAAATCGCATTGGAAACCATCTTGAGGGAACTTCTCTTATAGCACTTTTTCAAAGGAGGAAGCAGGAGCAGCCAGGGAGGATAGAGTGATGGATGGCTGAACAAAAACACAAGGCAATGTCAACCCTTTTCAACCTCGCAACAATGAAGGAAGCTCCAAAACATCTTCTAAATGTATTTGAAAGAAAGAACTCTGAGGTTATGGTAGAAAACAGAAGTCCCTTTCATAGGAGAAGAAAAGTAGAAGACATATTTTGTGTGGTGTTCTTTATTATGTACTTTATATGGATATATTATAAAATTATGTACATATTATAACATTTTGTACTGTAGAGTGTTTTGTAGGGACAGGGTTCATATCCCCATTTCTCCAAGGAAAGAAAAGGACCATTAATGTGGCATATTGCCATGATCACCTTCTCCAGCTGCTGCTGCTTCACCAAACTGTGAAGGAACTTTTTTTTCCCTCCCAGAAGCTGTGGGCAGGAGAGAAAGATGGCTTCTTGTTGACATTATGCCAGGTAGTCTTGGAGCCTCACTGAAGGAAGAGAAATGTCTTTAAATAAAGAAGATGTTCACTGGGTGAATTTGGGCCAATTTCTATTTCCCATTCCAACTCACCTAACAGTAGTTGTGAAGATAAACATGGGAGAAAGAATAGCCTGTAGGCTGCTTTGATCTCTGTTGGAAAGGCAAGGAGAAAAATATAATAACTTAAAAAAAAAAACAGTTAACCATTGAGAGTATGTGCTATAGAAGTCAGGGCAACCATGTTTGAAAGATGGTCATTACACTGAATGGGTCACTCCCTGGTCCAGCAATGAGGACTGCTATGCGTACGGTATTGGGAGTGTTAACCTGCTGTAGAAAAAGATGAGCTTGTTTTTATTTCTGTAATCATGTATTCCCATACTGCACACCTTGCCAGATGCATAACACCAGTGCTGAGAGCACTTCTTTTGTGCTGCTTGTGATATACTTGGTTAAGTAGTATACATAACAATTAATACCACTTAACTATAGACACCAGGAAAAAAAGGATTGTGCTAGTGTGTGTGTATGCATGCATGCAGACACACATGCATATGTGTGTGTGGTCATGTACTTCTGGCCCCAGTCTAAATAACAGTCAGCATTCACAAGGATCTACTAGCAGGCACTTAAGCCTTATTTCAGTCTTATTTACCCCTTTTATTTGTGCTGAGGAATGAAGAACAAATATACATTAAAATGAATGGCCTGGTGCTTGCCTGACAAAACAAGGAATGACAAAAGATGGCTGGCTGCACAATGAAACAGACATTTTTAATGGATTTCCTGGCAGATCTGTAAGAGGAGCTGGACCCTCTTGTTTCACTCACATGGAATTTACCTTTGCTGGAGTGACATCTATCAACATCATACCTTGATGAGCTCTGTTCAACTTAGGCAGGAAAATAGAACAGAGGCTTCAAGATTCACCTGTCTCAGAACCTAGCAGGAGGGTTATATTAAGTTATCATATTATCTGGGCTGAACAAATCTGGACAGTCTCTAAACTGCAGCAAAGGAATAGAGTTTTCTGTATGTCATTGCTCCCAGCTAGCAGTTGTCTGGATTTTGGCACCCCAGGTATCCTAACCCTGGTTTTAGCAAAACCAAGCCTGGGTTTCACAAGGATTCTTTCATTTAAAATCCTCTGACCTCTTACAAGGATCTCTGGTGGGTTTAGTCCCACCGTTTTGTTAGCAGAAAAAAAGCTGTTGGAAAAATGGTGTGAATGGCTCTGTAATGACGAGCTAACACAATTTCCTTCTTAGAGCATTGGGCATCCACGTCCTTCATCCAGCCCAGGGAGTGGGCGCTTTTTGGGCCTTAAAAATGATTATTATTTTGGTCTCCAAAAGCTGGAGGGATGTTTCCAGAAATGTTGACATTACTGGATGGTAGCTCTGAACATTTCCTGCCTGGTTTTTGGATTGGAGCAAGTGTGACCAGAAGAGACCACAGAATTACATGCAGTTGATGACCAAACATTTTGCTATCATATTTCAGAAATGTGATTTGAGGGTCCTCTGGGAGCCACACCTAATGGGCCAAGGGGCTTCCTGCAGTCCATGGGCCATATTTTACCTGCCCCAACTCTAGTCCCTGTTTTCTACAGGAACATCCACGTTTAGTAAGTCCAGAATTGCAACTAAAGGGGTATAAAGCTATTGTGAGGATGCTATGAAAAATATTGTATTAAGAATGCTCAATATTCGGGTATTCCTTTTATGCCTGCCAGATATATTCTTATTGGACTCCCAAAATCTCACTCAATTGGTCCAGTTACGGCTGTTTTTCTACAGTTGTACAATCTTACAGGCAGTCTTACAGGAATTCTTTCTCTTTGCCCTTTTGAGTAGAAGTCACTGAATAGAAATACCCCTAAGAAGACTTCCCAAGAAAGAGCAGAGAGATCATTTTAAAGCATTTATTGAACATCCATTCCTCCTTCATTCTCTACTTAAATTTCAACAAGGCCCAAACATTTCAGACTTCAGGTTTTCAAGTAGCCTTGGATCCAGGTTATCTGGTCAGTGGCCACCAGAATGGGCTAAGTGTGTCATCTAGATAATTCCCTTTGTGTCACATCTTCATTTCTGGGAATTTTGTGTGAAAAGGCAAAACACTTTTCACACACAATTTAAAACGGAATAATTAACTACAAATTAAAATATGGCTGCAATCGTAAAATATGCTTAAAAGTGATCAGTGTTTAAAAATGGATTTTGAAAGAAGTGTTAATTTGAAATTTACCATTAGTTCTCTTTCCACTTAAAATGTATTTTGTCCCTTGGGTGCCCTCTCATACACCCTTCATACAATTTATTTTAGGAATTAATATTTCTGCTAGATTTATATTCTCTTTTCACAGAGGTGCACAAATATGCTCAGTTTGGATTTCAAGGTTCGCCATGCAGCTTTAGGATAGCCCTTCTTGTTGTTTTGTAAAATGTTTTGTCCTGCAAAATATTTTGTCTCTTTTCCTTTTTGCCTTTTTGATGTTTTCATTTGTGCCCAAATTCCCAGCTTATTGGGAATTTCTACTTCTTCTCTTCTTTGAGGAAAAAGAAGAAAGTTCATGTCAGGGTTACAATTCATGGAGTGGTCAATATTTCTGGTACAAACTGATCAGCCAAAAGTCGAGTCTGCAATGAAGTATTATCTCTCCCACTCCATAACATCCTGGTGCAACATTAGGGATGCAACATGGGCTCCTTATGCAAAAGATGAGGCATTTTTAAAGGAATTGCTCCCTCTTTCCATGATGTGAAACATTTCTACAATAACCCTTTCTCTTAATCTACTGAGAAGGTTAGTCAGTTTGTTTCCTCCCAGAAGCCACAGACAGGGAGTCACTGTCCTTGTCCCCACTCACGAAGAAGCTGCTGGAGCAGGTACGGTTCTTCCTGCCATATTGAAGAACTTCATGTAGTGCTCACACAACCTGAAATAAGAGCCCAAGATGTGTAGTGCATAAGATTTATCATCTAAACCCGAGATTTTAGAACAGACCCAGGGAACCCGCAGCGCAGAAGTCACATGTGGTCCTTGACCTGATTCCATAAGTCTCTGCAAGCAAACAATTTGGACTTTAGCAAGAACAATCTGTTCTGACCTGTTGCATGAGGAGGACAATAACAAACATAAACAGGAACAAAAAAAAGGGGGGGGGGGATGAAGGTGTCAGAAAGAGAGGGGTAGTCCCACCCACTTTTGATTCTGGCTCCATCTACTGTTTACTTAAGCCCATCTACCTTTGCCATTTAATTTAACCCCACATATATTACTCCCGAAGGAATGCAGACTAGAGAGAAAAAAAAATTGTCCATAGAGAAAACCACACAATCAGTACTGGAAGGGGCAACGTAGGCCATTGTGTTCAATCCCTTTCTGTAAATAAAGCATCCCTGACTGATGGTTGTCTAGCCTCTGCTTGAACACATTCAGTGAAAAGGAGCCTACCACTTTTCTAGGAATTGGTTTCACTGTCAAACCACTTTTATTGTCAGAAACCTTCTTCTAACTTTCAGCTGGAATCTGACCATCTGTAACATAGACACCACCTTCTGCGTCCTGGACTCTAGGATGATAAAGAGGTCCTGATCTTCTGTGCGACATCCTTTCAGATATTTGAACAATGTCATCATTCCTATTCAGTCTTCTCCTGTCTTCTTAACTCTCCTTCTCAGCCTTCTTACGACCTGATCTTTCAATCTCTCTTCATAAGGCTTAAATTTTAGTCCCTTTTTTGAACCTCATTGCCCTTCAGTTTGTTTGAATCTTTCGTAAAATGTGGTGTCCCAAACGGGACCTGATATCTGAGGTGAAGTCTGACCACTGCAAAATAACGTAGTACTATCTTCTGCCCAGCAATTCTCTTTTTAGAAATTAGCTACAGGGTTTTTTTGTTTTGCAGATTGCAAAATTGTTGTCAAACAGCTTCAGAGCTGTTATCTACAAGAACTTATTCACTTGTGTGCCAAAAGGAGGGAAGCAGTCCAATAAACTGGAAGAATTCCAAAACACCATCATTGGAAAAATAAATGCTGGGGCATTGCCATCTTGCAGAACATAACTAGTTCAGTACACACAGATACAAGACTGCCAAACAAGATCAAATGTTGGAAAACCATTTATGTTTTCCAAATTCTCTTGATGTTCTTGAAGCACGGTCAAATATTTTTAAAGCACAGGCAGAGGGGAGGACTGTGCAGTGCTTGGGATTGGCTCCTGCCGCACAGCCTTAGGTAAAGGGGCACTTGGTTTAAAGAGTTGTAAACTGGTGCTCTGTTCACACCTCTGCAGCAGCTGCAGTGTCATTTGACTATAAAGTGTAGTGAGCCCTAATAAATTCCTCAAGATACAGAGGTAGAGATCGAGATGATTGATAGTGAAAGAGAGAGATTTTCTAATATCAGTAAAGAAAGAGAAAAAGCAGCGCTTGAAGGCTTGGCTTATATGTAGAATTAAATATTTTTAAAGCATTAAAAAACTCAAGAAAAGGTTGGAAAACATGTCTACGAATATATTGGGAGGGAGGAGGAGAAGGTGTAATGTTTTCACAAGGGAGTCATAAAAGAAAGAAAGAAAGAAAGAAAGAAAGAAAGAAAGAAAGAAAGAAAGAAAGCAAGCAAGCAAGCAAGCAAGCAAGCAAGCAAGCAAGCAAGCAAGCAAGCAAGCAAGCAAGCCAGCCAGCCAGCCAGCCAAAAGGTCCATATCAGAAATCTTTCAAAAGCTATTTTGTGAAGCTAAATATTGCTCATAGGGCTATGATTTGTCTGCTATCATGTATGTAGAAAGCATAACCCTTAAAAAAAAACACATCTCTGTTTTTGCACAGTTCAGCAGATAGAATGCCTCCTTCTGTACTATTTTAAGGGGAAATTTTTGATGCAACCTTGTAGCTGTGCTGCTATTCAAATATAATATGTAATTAGCGAAACAGAGATTGAATCCCAATGAATACCGCCTGCAAGACAACCCTCCATTAAAAGCCTTCCTGTTTAAACTTCAATATTTTAGCAATAGTGACAAAGACACACACACACACACACACACACACACACACACAGAGCGCTGATTTTCCCTTTTAAGAAATCCAACTCAGGTAGGCACATGAGATGAAAATCGTCAAAGGATCCAAGTTCCCGTTCCCACTGTCTCAGCATTCTGAGTACCATGGGATGTTAGTGCTTTTATACAAGGGAAGCTTCTCAGTGTCTAATCAATTTGGCCCCTTCCTACCCTTGTTGTTTTATTGAGAGGCATCTGGGAGATGCACAGCAGGGAACAGCCTACCCGTGAGAGGCAACTGGACTCTGTTCCTAAGCTACAGAATCCTGCCCAGAGTCCTAACAAAGGAACAATAGCATTTCCATAACAGAGCGCCAGGCATGCAGAGGGTGGGGGGGGGGGAGCACCATCTCTCCACACAGGCTGACAAATTCTACGCAATTTATATGCCCCATTTTGCTGATGTTCCCCCCCCACACACATGCGCACACATACACGTACATTGGCACGCTGCCATGGAAAAAGCCATGCTAGGCAAAGGAAAAGAGGAGGGGAACCCCCCCCAGCCCAGATGCAGGATTTTATAGGACTCTGCGCACATGTGCTGGGAGAAGGCAAACCTGGCGAGAAGAGGCTGAGACTCTTTAAATGTTGGGTTTGCATATTTGCATCCAAAGCTGGGAAATAAGAACGGAGAAATGGGAGGAGGGTGCCAATGGGTTGAGGAGGCTGGCTCCTGGTTCCTTTTCTGCCGTTTCCATCTCCCCATCTTCCTTTCCATCCCCCACTGGTAAACAGGACTGCAAGCATGATGCAAGATTTGGCTCCTCAGCATTGGAGAGGCCCCCAGCCAGGGTACATTCTTAGCAGCAGCAGCAGCAGCAGTAGCAGCTTGATAGATGTGTTGTTGTGCTGGGAAGAATGTCCCAGTCTATTTCTGTTGAAAAGGGGGCAATCTTTCATTCCTGTGTCCCAGTTTTTTAAAACGTCTATCAATCCCAAGCAAGATGACTTTCTGCCAAAGAACTGGAATTTGGTGAACTCCGTGCTTGCTCTGGAGGAGAGAGGGTCTCTTGGATCAATGGAGGTCCTGAGTGGGCAGGTGGTAGCCTGCATGGAAAAGCTGTTAAGGAAATCATATTTAACAATGTGAGAGAACAAGCCATTTCTCTTTTTGTGTGTGTGCATGCGTTTTCCACACTGCTGCTTGTGATTTCAACTGGTGCACAAATATAGAATTTAATCTTGTCATGTCCAAATGTCTAAAGCCAAGGGCATGTGGGAACTGTGATGTGACCTTTAGGTGCCAATTTGTGCTCTCTAGAAGATGCTTTTGATAAGGAGCAAGGCCTTTTTATTACACAGATTATCAGATTATTTTAACGTGGGGTGGGGGGATTTCTGGCCTCCCTGGTGATCAGAAATCCAACGCACAAGATCAGAGAAGGAAAGTAGCCCCGAAGGGTTAACGTATGAATCGTGGATTTAAAAGCAGCCGGGATGATCGCCCTGTAATGCTCTCTTTACTGCTGCTCTGGATCTTTGACATCAGAAGGGGAAAGACGGGATTCCCAAGAATTCCAGGGGACCCTAATCTGAAGGAAGGACGTCGCAGCTACCTCTTCCCTTCGGCTGCTATTGGCCCCCTGCTAATTTATCTGCGCAATGAGCGCAATTCAGAACAAGTCCGGCGTCACTAAGAAATCAGAGTGGTTGGTAACTGTGAACGCTACACAAAGGAAATTCGAAACGGCATAGGGGGGCGGGGAGGGGGGAGAGATAAGCAATGTGTGCCAACAGACGATTGCCCGAATCTGATGCCAGTGACGGGTATTTTGCAGAAACTGTGGTTCCCATCTTTCCAGCGGCAGACGGTGCAATCGCTTTGAAGCAAGGGCGTTGAGATCAGGGAGAACGCCACAGTGGGTTATTCCGGCAGCGGAGGAGAAAAGACAAGCGGATACGGAAAACTTCAGGAATGAGCAGCTCTAGACCAATTAACAATCCCTTCTGGTCGCCTTTATTGTGGCAATGTCACCCCCCCTCCGCCTCCGCACATACAAAAGCCGCCGTTCGCCTTCTCCCCTGCAGGAGAATGGCGGCCGCCACAACGCAACAGCGCCCTCCGCTTCCAACAGCGCGGGACGGGGCCTGGCCGGAAAGAGTTGTTTTCGCCCGGCCCTGCGATCGAGGGAACGGCCGCCTCCCCTCGCCCCTACCCGCCGCCGGCCTGGCGTTCCGGCAGCTCATCGCCAGCCCGTCGCCCCGCTGGCCGCCAGGAGCGCCTCCGGCTCCAGGTCTTTCTTCCTTCCTTCCCGGCCTCCCGCTCCAGAAGTCCGCGCAAGCCGAGGCAGGCAGGCGAAGGCGGCCGCCGGTCTGCGCCATGCGGGGCCGGCGGGGTGGAGAGGGAGAGACGGACGGGCACGGGCTTCGGCCATGGCTCCTCGGCTGATGCCCGGCAGCCGGGGCTCGAGAGGAGAGCCGCCGCTCACCCCCGGGCTGCAAGAGCGGATCGAGGGAAAGGAACGGCCGGGTTTCCCAGCGAGAAAGCGGCGACCTTGCAGAGCGAGCTCTGCTCAGCAGCGGGACCGCGCTTGGCTTCTCGGCCGACCCGGTCCCCGCGCAGCGCCCAAACGGCGTCGCTTCCTCCCCCTTGCAGGCAACCCGAATCAGGGCTCCTCCAGGGACGAGGACGGTCCTACCGCGCCGGTGAGCGGTCGCTTTCTAAAACATGTTTTCTTTCTTTAAAGAGCCGTTTGGGTTTAGACTGGTGCGTAGTTTGTTCTTCTTTCCAAAAGGCAGAATTTCCCTAGGGTGGCGCTGGACGGGGCAGGTTCCTGTCGCATTATTGGAGAAGAAGCACGAAGTCGTATTTGGCCAAGGAAGCAAAAGCGGTTTGCCGCAGCTTTTAGCTCTCTCCCAAGGCTGGCGGACAGTTGAAAAATAAAACAAACCGTCTGAGCTCAACCTTCATTATGACCTATAAAGAAGCCGACCAGGTAGGTAGTCACTTTCCCACAGCGACACACAGAAGAGTCGGAGGAGTAACTCCATTCCTAGGAATGTCCTTCACACCTTCCTCTGATTTTTACTTCCTTCCCAGGTGAATCAAGCCCTCCCTTCCAGCAGGAATATGTTAAAGACTCCCCCCCCCCCGCCCCCAATCTGCTCTACAGCCCTGAGAAACCCTCTCTGTCAGAAGCACAAGCAGCAGCTAACTATCTCAGTGCCTTGATCAGAGTTTGGACGTGGGCCTTGGAAATAAAGGTTTTAGAACATATCTGTCCATCCACCTCTCTTTTCAAGAAATTGATACATCAGTCTGCAGGTCAAGTGTTGTGTAGCAGTAAAAATCAAGGGCTTCCTGAATTCCTTCCCTAAAATTGTTTTCTGTTCCCTAAATAATGGCCAAAGACAGATCACTGCTCTCTGCTGCAAAGATCCTAGGGAACAGAAGAGTGATTGGAAGAGAACAGGAACTAAATTCAGACAACTAAATTCAAATTGCTTGCAGATTGAACTCAGGGTTAAGGATGGTATGATTCAACTGAAGATCCTGGCTTGACCTGTAGGAGCACCGGGGCAGAGTTCTTCTCTTCCGTTTATGTTTAGTTTAAGGAATCAGAGCTGGAAGGAGCCATTTAGCAATCAAGTCCAAAGTTCATTCCTACTCAGTGCAGAAATCCAAATTAAAGCCCAGACAGATGGCTGCTTATCCAATGATGAGAAACTCACAATCTACCTTAATGAATGGTTCTATTGTCAAATTCCTCCTAGTGTAGGAAGCTTTCCTTAATGTTTTTGTAACATAATCCCACTATTTTATGTTCTGAGATGATAGAAAACAAGTCTTGATTTTCCTTTATATGACATCTCTTCAGGTACTTGAAGAAGGTTATCATATCCCCATTCAGTTGTCTTTTCTCAAGGCTAACCATATCCCATTCCCTCAAACCCCCTTATACTCCTCTAACAATCTTCGTGCTTTTCAGTACACCTGTTTTTTGGATGCTTTCTTAAAAGTGTCGTGCCCAGAATGGAACCTACTCCAGATGGGGTCTAATATTTGATTTCCAGATTTTCATTAAGCTTTTAGGGGCTGCTTCTGTTCTTCATTTTTTCCCCAGCAGAGTGCAATTATTTGCCATTTTCCTTTCAGAATCCGCTACCCAACTTCTTTTCCTATTATCTTCTCCTGCCATGGAATTCTCCTGGCATTGGTCTGAGAGCCGTCCTGCATGGCAGCCTCAATCTGCTTGTCTCTTGTGCTGGTACCTAGCAAGGAAGCTGGCTTAAGAAATCACTGCCCAGATTTCAAACTTGGGCAGTGATGCTGGCCAGCTGGTCTATCCAAACAGCAGTTACCATGGCCCCTGATTAGTGGCTTCCCCTGCTTTTTTCCCAAAGCAAGTGACAGACAATTTTCTTTCAGCAGGTGGCTCTTCAAGGACACACAGTTTCCTTTGCAAGAGCAAACATCCGGCTGTCACAGAATCATAAATTTCAACGGGGCCAAAGAGAGTATCTAGTATAGCACCCTGCTCAGTGCAGAATTTTCTTCGTCAGGATGAGCCCTGCATTGGGCCATGGGTGGATTGGTGGGGGGAAATATATATATGTATATGTATATGTACAGTGGGTGGATAGCGTAGTGGTTGGAACACCGCCTGTGAGAGTCAGAACGAGAGGAATCAAGAACGTGCTCTCATCACCAGAGCAACGAGGAGGAGATAAGATGAGACTGGCCCCTCCCTAAAGAATGCAAGGGAGGTTGGGAGGGTGACCCTGGAAATTACTCTCACTCTGAGAAGATTTCCGTAATGGGACTGAAGCCAATAAACCTTGCTGAATTGAATCTGTACTGTCTCCTGGAGTTTCCTGGGCTAATCCTGACACTGCCTTTGATGCAGGAGACCGGGGTTCAAATCCCGGCTGGCACCTACCTTACCAGTAGGGGTCCTTGGGCAAAGACCCCCTAACGCTTCACCCGCCTACCTCAAATATGAGAGTGACACGAACTAAGAGAGTCATGCCGGCTCGGACGTTGCCCGGATTAACAAGGTCCACGTCAGATGTTGGGGAACCAGGACAATCTGATGTTAAGTGGGCTACTGGAACACACCATACATGGACGAGACAAGAAAACTTGGAATTGATGGAATGCTACTACAACAGCAGACCTAATGAGAGGGGATATATGAAACGTATCAGGGAACTATGGATAGACAGAAGGCCTACATCCACACTAACTGAGAAACAACTAGTTACCCAGCGCTTCAACATAGTAAAGAGGAAGCTGCTCTCACAACTCGAGATAGGCCAACTCTACCTTACAACCTTGACTCAAGCAGACCTGGAAGAACAAGCAGTTGTGCAGCCAACACCTGAAGCTGGAATGTCACTGCCACCCCTTCCATTACAGAGCACAGCAGCTGATATGAGGCATAAGATCATGGATAAACTAGCTATAGTCAACCCTCGAGTCCGATTACCAAGGCTCAGTGGAGAAGTACCATCAGATAGTATGCTAGAAGATGCCAACAGAGCCCTCCAGACAATCCCTACTATCACCATAACTGAAACCAATGAATTGGTATATGCTACAGCCACTGTAATCCTGGAACTGCTTGGCTACACGATCAAGAAGAACAGCAGTACATACCCACCCTGGAAAATGAGATTGGAGGCTAAGATCAAGGCAACTCGGAGAGAAGTCAGTCAGCTGGTGGAACTACAGAAGCGTGTGGAGATTAAGGATAAGACTCAGCTACTGAAAAAATACATGGGCCTGACTCCATCTGAAGCGCTAGAGACTGCTAAACAAAGGCTCACAGCACTGGCTACCAGGCTAAGGAGATACACTAGAGA
The DNA here is from genome assembly GCA_030867105.1 of Liasis olivaceus. NCBI lineage: Eukaryota > Metazoa > Chordata > Lepidosauria > Squamata > Pythonidae > Liasis > Liasis olivaceus. The sequence continues at coordinate 102,664,558 of CM061348.1, read as the reverse complement.
AGCAGAGGCCAAGAAGATAAATGCCCTGTTCTCCAAAGAACCATCCAAAGTGTACTCCCAACTGCAGTGCAACCACAGAGTATCAGCTGAGCCACCAGCAGCGGAAACTGAACAGTACTGGAAGAACATATGGGAGAAAGAGAAGACACATAACACCAGTGCAAAGTGGCTGCAGGACCTGAAAGCAGACCACAGCAATCTCCCAGAACAGGAACCAGTCACCATCACAGTAGCAGACATCCAACAGCGGGTCAAGAACATGAAAAGCTGGACAGCACCTGGCCCGGACATGATCCACACTTACTGGCTAAAGAAACTAACAGCAGTGCATGAATGCCTAGCAGCACAGATGTCCGTCTAGTACCTGCCTGTCCTCCGCTTGAACTTCCTCCCATGTCTGCTGCTGCCGGAGGCATTCTCTCAGCAGCTCATCTTTGGGTGCCATCTTACTGATGTACTCCTGGATACTCCGGGTTTCATCCAGGACAGTGGCTTTGACACTCATCAGACCCCGCCTGCCCTCTTTGCGGCTGGTGTGCAGTCTCTGGGTGTTGGACTTGGGGTGGAAACCTCCATACATTGTGAGGAGCTTCCGGGTCTTCACATCGGCAGCCTCCATGTCTTCTTTTGGCCAGCTCACTATACCGGCAGGGTATCTGATGACTGGCAGGGCATACATGTTGATGGCATGGATCTTGTTCTGCCCATTGAGCTGGCTCTTCAGGACCTGTCTTATCCTTTGGTGGTACTTGGATGTTGCTGTCTTCCTTGCCTCCTCCTCATGGTTCCCGTGTGACTGTGGGACACCAAGGTATTTATAGCTGGTCTCTATGTCTGCTATGTGGCCCACTGGTAATTCCACTCCATTGGTCTTAACTACCTTCCCTCTCTTTACTATCATCCTGCCACACTTCTCCAGTCCGAATGACATCCCAATGTCCTCGCTGTAGATCCGTGTCAGGTGGATCAGTGAGTCGATGTCTTGTTCACTCTTAGCATACAGCTTGATGTCATCCATGTAGAGGAGGTGGCTGATGGTGATTCCACTCTTGAACTTGTACCCATATCCAGACCTTGTGATTATCTGGCTGAGGGGGTTTAAGCCCATGCAGAACAGCAGTGGGGACAGTGCATCACCTTGGTATATGCCGCATTTGATGGCCACTTGTGCGAGTTGTCTTGAGTTCACTTCCAGTGTTGTCTTCCACAGTCCCACTGAGTTCTTGAGGAAGGTCCTTAGTGTCCTGTTGACTTTGTATAGCACCAGGCGTTCACAGATCCAAGTGTGCGGCATTGAGTCATAGGCTTTCCTGTAGTCGATCCAGGCTGTGCTCAGATTGTTCTGCCTAGACCTTGAATCTCGGGTGACTGCTCTATCTATGAGTAATTGGTGTTTTGAGTCTCTGGTGTTGTTCCCAATGCCCTTCTGAGCTGTGCTCATGTACTGGCCCATGTGGTCTTGTAGCTTGGCAGCTAGGATGCCTGATAGAACTTTCCATGTTGTGGGGAGGCAGGTTATTGGCTGGTAGTTGGATGGTGCTGTTCCTTTGTGAGGGTCTTTCATGATCAGCACTGTCCTTCCTTGTGTTAGCCAGTCTGGGTGAGAGCCTGTTGCTAGCAGTTGGTTCATCTATGCTGCTAGGCGTTCATGCACTGCTGTTAGTTTCTTTAGCCAGTAAGTGTGGATCATGTCCGGGCCAGGTGCTGTCCAGCTTTTCATGTTCTTGACCCGCTGTTGGATGTCTGCTACTGTGATGGTGACTGGTTCCTGTTCTGGGAGATTGCTGTGGTCTGCTTTCAGGTCCTGCAGCCACTTTGCACTGGTGTTATGTGTCTTCTCTTTCTCCCATATGTTCTTCCAGTACTGTTCAGTTTCCACTGCTGGTGGCTCAGCTGATACTCTGTGGTTGCACTGCAGTTGGGAGTACACTTTGGATGGTTCTTTGGAGAACAGGGCATTTATCTTCTTGGCCTCTGCTTCTCTAGTGTATCTCCTTAGCTTGGTAGCCAGTGCTGTGAGCCTTTGTTTACCAGTCTCTAGAGCTTCAGATGGAGTCAGCCCCATGTATTTTTTCAGTAGCCGAGTCTTATCCTTAATCTCCACATGCTTCTGTAGTTCCACCAGCTGACTGACTTCTCTCCGAGTTGCCTTGATCTTAGCCTCCAATCTCATTTTCCAGGGTGGGTATGTACTGCTGTTCTTCTTGATCATGTAGCCAAGCAGTTCCAGGATTACAGTGGCTGTAGCATATACCAATTCATTGGTTTCAGTTATGGTGGTAGTAGGGATTGTCTGGAGGGCTCTGTTGGCATCTTCTAGCATACTATCTGATGGTACTTCTCCACTGAGCCTTGGTAATCGGACTCGAGGGTTGACTATAGCTAGTTTATCCATGATCTTATGCCTCATATCAGCTGCTGTGCTCTGTAATGGAAGGGGTGGCAGTGACATTCCAGCTTCAGGTGTTGGCTGCACAACTGCTTGTTCTTCCAGGTCTGCTTGAGTCCGGGTTGTAAGGTAGAGTTGGCCTATCTCGAGTTGTGAGAGCAGCTTCCTCTTTACTATGTTGAAGCGCTGGGTAACTAGTTGTTTCTCAGTTAGTGTGGATGTAGGCCTTCTGTCTATCCATAGTTCCCTGATACGTTTCATATATCCCCTCTCATTAGGTCTGCTGTTGTAGTAGCATTCCATCAATTCCAAGTTTTCTTGTCTCGTCCATGTATGGTGTGTTCCAGTAGCCCACTTAACATCAGATCGTCCTGGTTCCCCAACATCTGACGCGGACCTTGTTAATCCGGGCGACGTCCGAGCCGGCATGACTCTCTTAGTTCGTGTCACTCTCATATTTGAGGTAGGTTGGTAAAGCGTTAGGGGGTCTTTGCCCAAGGACCCCTACTGGTAAGGTAGGTGCCAGCCGGGATTTGAACCCCGGTCTCCTGCATCAAAGGCGGTGTTCTAACTACTATGCTATCCAGCCGTAGTAAATAAAATATTGTTTCGCCATCCTTATCATTCGAGCTAGAAGGGGAAACTGGCAACTCTTAACTATTTCCCTCCAATCCTTGCAGGTAGTCCAAAGAGATTCCTTCTCTCAACACCTGATTTTGCAAGCCCTGGTAGCAGAGCTTCAACAAGCTAAGAAATTGCTGGATTCTAGTCCAGGACATCTGGGAGGGCCATCCGAGCTGGGGCAGGGGGGAGGATGTGTTGGCTTTTTCCTTCCAATCCTTTACAATTGGCAGGAAGAAGTTTAGGGTTTGCTTGCTTACTAGTACTTGCCCACCTAGCCCATACACACACACACACAGCGGATCCTTCCCTCCTCCACCCTTTCTCCTTACAGTTTTCCCTCTCCCCCTTCTGGCCTCCTGCCCCTCTGCTGTTTACCTCCTTTTAGGTAATCTCTGTGGGAAGAACAAAAAACAGAAAATGAAAAGTCTACCAGTTCACCAAGGGACTGGTATAAAACAACTGAACAGTTTTACTGGTCCAGAAGCCCAGAATGAAATGGCCTTGGAAGGCAGCGACCACTCGAGGGAGGGGACATTCCTGCCATAGCACATCGTAGCTATTTGGAGTTTGCCTAAATGAAATGAAACACAACAGGCAAACCAGACAGCCCATTTGGGTCAGTGCAAGTTGGACAGTACTACTTTTGATGCATCGCTGGAAAAGACGGATGGAGGATGCTTTCTTGGTGGGTACAGCATGACTGCGCGTTCCTAATCTCAGTGGGCCATGCTGTCAATGGGATGAGCAGAACATGCAGATGAGCCCTGAATTTATTAAAATCTTCTTTCTTGAAGTCCAGGGTACTGCTGACTCCACTTTAGTCTTCTGTCATCCCATGAATCAAAGCATTTCTTTTTTTCCCAACATTCCAACTATTTTCACTTTCTGTTTTAAATCTCTCTATTGGTTAGGATCAAGTCAAGGGTAGCTGATCCTCCTTATGCTTTCTTCTATCCCCTGAAGGATGGAAGAAAGATCAGGAACTTCCTAGAAGGAGGATGCTTGATAGAGTTTGGTTCTGAACAGATATTTGGATAATCATGATTCTGCATCACTACTACTTTATGCCTCCTTTCAAAACTTTGGTTTTCAACAACATCTCCATCTTCTCACTGATTGTGTAGTCTGTAGTGGATGTCATTAATACTACAGTTTTTATTCCTCCTTTCACTTAACTTAATTCATGTGCTCTCAACGATGCTACCAAGTTCATGCCCTTCAATTTTACTGGAAATCTAAATTTTCAGTATGGAAATTTAAGAGAGAATCAACCCCCCTCCCCTTTTCTTGCTTTTGTTCCTTTTGACTTTCCAGTAATAAGGATCATCTCTCTAGGTCTCAGTTATACATAGTAAATCATATTTGCCTTCCTCTACCAAGAAGCTAAGATCATCTTGTTTATTTCCCATATTGTAAGCATTAGTATATAAACAAGAAAGGGCACAAACGTTTTGAGCCAATATTCTTCCTGAATGTCCTTCCTGAACAGTTTAATAGGTCCCACTCCCAGTCACTCCTGGAGTACTTACGTCCTTGCTCTTTCTTCTAGATTTTTGTCCCTAAACCCCACAGGATTCAATTTAAAACCTCCTGATCAAATCGGATATCCTTAATCCAAACACATTTTTCCCAGTCCTTGTGAGATGCAACTCATCTCATGACAGTGGTCTACCATTCAGATAAAACTGATTATGGTCTCAAAGGCAAATCTCCCCTGTCTACACCATTTCTAAATATTCTGTATTCCATGGAATGTTTCTGTACTCACCAGCAGGGTCCTTTCTTTTCCCATAGAATGGAAAGATGGATGAGACCAACATGTGAGACCCCAGGGTCTTTGTATTTCTCCTTGTTTACAGGACAGAGCATCTAGGAAGTCAGTGTGTACATATATGTCATCATTGTGCAAATGTGTATTTTGAGCCTGATTGTCCTCCTGATTGTCTTCCATCTAAACTCCCACAGAATCAGGGATGATAATTTCCTAGGTTTTGCAACTGCATTCCCAAAATATTTTCATAGGTACAAGAGGGTAACTTTGGATAATATTGCAAGCTATGAATTGCAGACTCATTACAAATCCCTACTAGGGCTCGAATTGCTTCAGCAGAACAGAACATGTAGGCAAAAGATGTGACTGAAGAGTTGCTGAAGAAGAAGAAGAAGGAGGAGGAGGAGGAGGAGGCGGCGGCGGCGGCAGCAACATAAGGCAAGCTTATTGGAAGCACCAGTTCTACCAGGTGGGAATGTTTTGTGGTTCACAGTTACTCAACATGAAAACCAGCCTGTATGGAAGAGCACATAGAAAATACGCTTCCCTGTGTAGCATGTATGCTTTTTCCTATATATGTGATCTATCTGTTGAAAAGCCATCAGACTCATTTTATTGCATACATTTTTATTACCTACATTTTATAGTACCATATGCATTTTTAAAATGCCTTTCCCCTTTTTATATCACTCAGGTTGCTATAGAACAAACCAGATACCATGAGCCTACCTTTCCCTGCATCCGATTGTCGAGATTCATTACCTCTTTGTCAACTCAGCCAAGAAATTTACTGGGCCCAGTGCACTGCTTGTGATGGAGAAATACCTGCAGAGCACAACTCTTCCTTGTATGTCTTCCTTTTTCATCCCCTAAATGCCTGAGCAATCAATGTTCCTGGCCTTCCATCACCTCATAGCTCTGGGGGTGAATTCCAGTAGAGATAAAGGAGGCAGATGTAGGATTTTCGGACCCTGGAATGGCTTGGTGGAATCCTCTATGTATGGTACTTTGTGGCAAGGGGTAGAGATGCAAACCTGGATTCCTAGAAATTTGGCTGGCCCCAAACCTGCCATCCTTTAAGAAGGCCCTGAAGACTGATTCTTCTTGGGCCAGTAAGTTAGATGAGCCTGCTGTAATTATATGGTGTGTGGTGGTCCCTGGAACAGTTTTTTATCCTTTTCTTGTATTGTTGTTTTCACCCCTTGTTAGCCATCCAGAGTCCCTGTGCGAGTGGGTGGCCATAGATAATCTTAACTAACTAACTCACTCACTCACTCTAACTCCAACCATATAGGACCATGAGGTCCACCTCCCTGCTCAGTTTAGGGATCCAATTGAAACTATTCCCAACACCTGGCTAGCCACATCTGCTTGAACACATCCTATAAAGCTCACTGCTTTGCTGGATGATTCATTCCACTGTCAAACTGTTTTTACCCTTAGGAAGGTCTTTTTAACATTCAATCATAACCGGTCTTCCTGTAGTTTCAATTCATTATGCCATGTCCTGGAATAAGAGAGAAGAGGCCTTGACTTTCTGCTAGGAGTCACTGTCTCAGGTATCTGAGGGGTGCTATCATATCTCCTTCAAGTCTATGGCTGGCTGGGGAATTCTGGGAGTTAAAGTCCACATGTCTTAAAGTTGCTAAGGTTGGGAAACAGTGTTCTAGGTCTTTTAATCTTTCTAGTTTTTAAACCCTTAATCATTTTGATTCCCCTTCTTTGTTCCAGTTTGTCTGAATCTTTCTTAAGATGTGGTTAGTAGAATTTGACAAAATTACTCAAAGTGGGATTTGGCTAGCACAAAAAACCGAGAACAGTTACTTCTTCTGATTTAGAAACTAAGCTTCTGTTAATGTGATCTAAAATTGCATTTGCCTTTTCTGCAGCCATGCCACCCTGTTGTCTCATATCCAGTTTGCAACCAGTTACTGTTCAAATATCTTTTTCATAGGTGTTATTATCCAGCCAGGTATTGTGCATTGTAAATCTGTGCATTTCACTTCTGTATATTAAATGAAGAATTTTGCATTTGTCTCTACTAAGTGTCATGCTGTCCATTTACCTACCCTCCCAAAATCATTTTAAATTTTATTTCTGTCTTTCCCATCCCATTTTCTGTCACCTACAAATGTGATAAGCAGTCCCTCCTCAAACTGGGAAAGAACCTGTATGCCAAAGTGTGGAATTGTTACTGTTGTCCAGGAAAAGCTTTTATGCATGCTGACATATTTCTCAAGAATGATGCATGCTTCTTCATTGCTTCTATGTAAGCTTGAAATTTATGACCCTACTGAAGATATATTTCATTTTCTCTATGGTGTCCTGGAAAAGGGATGCTATATGGCATTTGAGCAGGAAATATAATGAGCTGGATAAGGTCCTTTATCCATAGAAACCACAAAGAGTGATAAAATCAATAAATTATTATTGCTGATAGCAAGGGAATGTTTTGGTACCTACAGCTTGCACAATATAATGGAAATCATAAAGTCTTTAGCTGATTTTATGTTCCCCCCATCCACTTCATTTCCTATGTTCTATAATAGGTTTGTAAACAGAATAAAGTGTTGTGGAAAATGGAAAAGAAAAAGAAGGAATGAGAGAGAGAGAGAGAGAGATCTTTCTTTATAGGAATAGCATCAACATTCTTCTCAGCTTCCCAGCTGCTGACTGTTTCTGAAGCCTTCAGTGAAATGCAATTAGTATCTTTTACCACCCGCCTTCTGGGGATAGCAACATTATCATATTCTTCCAGTTTCACCTTGACATGCAGATAGCAAAGTAGGAATCGGGGTTGCATCTTGAGATTGTGCTTCTAGATTATGGTATGGTCTTCTGAGAACTCCATGACTGGACCAAATGAAGAAATAATGGGAAAGCAAGGGAGCAGCTGGAATAAGAAACATGAGATTTGGACAACCTCCAAAGATGCTCAAGTGCAAAAATCCTGTGATGAGTGCAAAAGCGGACACAGAAAGGACATAAAAAATATCTCTATGTAGAAAAGCCATTGGATTAAAAAAAAAAACTTGAAAAAAAATCTGTTCTCCTTTCCTCTTGTGTTTTTGGAGGAGCTTGAATGTTTATTTAAGCTAATTTCCCCTTTCTAGCATATTTCTGCCTTATCTGGATTGGCTGCCAGATCATTTATTCTCCCTGAAAAAAAGATGAATAATTTTATCTCTTTTCAAAAAAGATGATCACAGAGGCACGTTGGCAGCACGTTGGCAGCTTTAATAGGGTCACCTCTGCTAAATGTGGAACCATCCACTGTGTAGTATTTGCAAGAACAGAAATCCTGCCTTTGATTCCTTTTATTATACTAAGCTTCAGGGCTTGCTTAGCCCCAAAGAACATCTTAGCAAGAATAGCCAGTGAATAATATATACTGTAGAAGGAATATGTGAACATGTGTGCGTTCAGCATGTGATCAAATGTATTTCTCTGTGAGTGCTCAGCCTGAGACTCCATTCATGTGGCACTTTGGCAGAAACAGATGGAATTCCAAAGAAAAGCCACTGTCTGTATGTTTCACACTCTTGAAAGATACAGTAATCACCAATGATACAACTAATGATCTGGGTATCTGCAATCAATAACTTCTGTATCTTGCTAATCACATTCTCCTCCCCGAAAGAGCTTAACACACACACACACACACTGAAAAGTTGAGCCTGCTCCTTATCACCCATGATATCTGAACACTGTTACCAGGAATTTTGGTAGCTGAGAAATTAGCACTTTCACAACTTGTGTCGCTCCAAACAAACTTACCTATCAAAAGGGCATAATGATAAAGTGATTGTGTAGGACATGTGCTCTTCTGACATGAATGATATTCTTATCCTGGATCTTACTCAACCAACTAAAATCAAGATATAGAGGGATGGGATTAAACTTGGAAGGAAGTCCATCTGAAGACCCTTCCTCTGAGGAACTGGATCACAATACTGTAGTTTATTTGCCAGTTTGGTCTGACTAGTTGACAGGTCACCTCAGAAATTCTAATTTAAGAATGGGAAGCTATTCAATGATACATGTATTTGGAGAAAAAGAGGCATTAGTCTCCCAGAGAGAACATTCATTTAGATTACAGGTAGTCCCTGGGTTGAGAATGCCTGGTTTAAGGATGACCCAGTTAAGAACGGAGCCTATTGTAGCAAAATTCGAGTTAACTACACAATGGTTCAAGTTAATTACACAATGCTACTTATACAGTATTACACAATAATAGTGTTCCAACTTACATACAAATTCGAATTAAGGACAGACCTTGGGAATGGAACTCGTTCTTAAACTGGGGACTACCTGCAATCACTTTGACTAGGGCAGAACTTTGGTGATAGTGAACCAGGACTTTTTTTCTCCTGTTGCTCATCTCAGAGACTAAGCTAGCTTAGGCCTAGTTAGTACTTGAACGAGGGGACCATCCTGAAATTCCTGGAGTGGAACTTGAAAAAGCATTCCTTAAAAAGGCAATGACCAACCATTTTTGTAACATTGCCAAGAAAACTGAATGGATGTAGTCACAGGTGTCCAGCCTGAGCTGAGGGCATTCTGAACTGAGGTTTACATTCTTTTACAGAAGAACTTCAGCAGCCTTGAGGCCAATAAATTCAGATCTAGGAAGAAAGTAAACCTACTTTAATTCATCCCTTGTACCTCTAAGACAAGGCAGCATAACTAAACTATCCACAGACAGTGCAGTTTGAGTAGAACATACACCATTCATTCTGTGGCACAGAACTGGCTCCAATTCACTTGGACTGGGAATCCCTTGAGGTTGCCATCAGCAGATGTCTCTGAGAACCCTATCTCTTTAAGAGGCCAGTACTGCTCTCGGGTTGTCAATGAACAAGCCGAGGAAAGGCAAGACCACAAATTAAGTATCTGGATTAGACACAGTTACGGGCAGAGCTATAATAGGCAAAAAATCCCATTGTTTCCCACCGTCCCCTTTCTCTTCTACACATGCCTGCCCGTTCCCCCCACCTCCCCCATTCATAAATCTAGTTGTCTATAATCTGCACTCTAATGAACTCCAGTCCCAGAGAAGCTAGTGGGAATGTGCTCACATTGAAATCCCCCTGCCCCTGAGAATGAAGGGATAAGAAACTCTAATGAAGGGGAAAATCTCCAAAGGTGGCTGCTGCTGATCTCAGTGGAACAACCTTTCACCAATGAAGCTTCTATGGTTACTATTTGCTTGGAAAAAGCAGACTCAGTGCCTGATCATGGGCTTCATCAGAACAGGTTTCATCTAGGCCTGGGCTGGCCCTGGAACCTGAAAGAGTATGTGTTGGTTTCATTTTATTTGAAATAAAAGCACATAGAGTGATGAGAGATTACATTAAAACAGGGTTCAGACCAATAAACCTAGGGATTATAAAATAAAGCACCATCACACTAAGAGCAGCCCAATTAAAGCCTTTCCAATTACAGAAAAAGGAGCAATCAATTAAAAGGTTTTCAATGTAGGCAGTATTGGGGTGATTTGCTTTCCTCCTGTTCCATTTTTCTTCGCTGATTTGGACGAAAATAGCTTCTCTCTCTCTCTCTCTCTCTCTCTCTCTCTCTCTCTCTCTCACACACACACACACACACACACACACACACGGAAGAAACCTGAAAAGTATAAAATGAGTAAGGTGCTAGGGAGCTATGACAGATGAAAGACTATTCAAAGTGTTTTGATTTGCTACTCAATTGGCATCAAAGTCATCACAAATGCAATAGAGGTGGAAAATGGATTTGGAGCAAACAGCTGCAGAGACAGAAGGCCTTGAACATCCAGCATCAGGGATGAAGAGAATTGTCCAAGCTAGAACCCAAATGTTACAACCTCCCTAGTTTCAGTGACTCCACATTTACCTTTCCTGCTCTGGGGGAAAAAATGGCAAAAAGCACTGAGCTCTAGAATAGTCCTGGCGTATATTATTTAGCATTGCCTCCCCCGATGATGAGAGTGCTACAGTAAACTCACTATAGAGTTGCCTGTCACAAAACTACAGCCCTCCTCTTTCTCATCAATCCCCAATAGCATTTTCATTCTGTGGAGCATTTGGGGAGAAATGTCTTGCAGGCATGGTGTCTCTGTAGCTCTATAAATATTAACTAAGGGATTCAAGTTTGGATTTGGTCTGCTTTAAAAGACAGTCTCAATTTGGATATCTTTCAATTCTCTCTCAATCATAGTGCTTCAGTTGGGATTCAAGAGTTGGCTGAATGCAACACGCAATCCTTTGTGTATTTTGCATGCTGGAGATCTCCACTACAGGGGATAAGCTTGCTGTGTGCTGTGTTGCACGCATCCTCTTTCCAGTAAATTCCATGCTTTTAAACCCTCAGCCTACAATAAATGATTGAGACTCCACTGAGCACGTTTATTGCCTGTTTATAGGTGAGCCAAGCCAGCCTCTCCAATTCCACAAATTGAAGTCTCTAGGTTTCCTGAGTTTTCATGTGAATTCTCAAGAAATCAATAAAACATGTGGGTCCAGTCACAGTTGCCTTACATTAATGATCCATTTAGTTTTATATTGTATGAAGCACCATTGCAGCAGGCCCAATAGGCAAGAAAACATACATGCTGTTTATATATTTAATGCCCAGAAGTTAAAGAAAATGATACAAGTGACTATGGGAAAGGTTATTCATGAATCCTTAAGCAGGTGGAAAAGTATGTTGACAGGAAATTTGCAGCTCCGATTGCTGAACTCCCTTCTGACCCAGTAATAAAGCCAGTGAATGGTACTGTCCTTAACTATTTAATACAGGACAAGTTAAGGAAAGCAATGGGTAGCTTTCCCCAGCTTTGTTTTCCCTTTTACTGTACCAAGTATTGACTGCTGGTGGAAGAATAACCATCTATCACTCTACCTAATGTGCAGTGGGATAGAGTTAGGTAAGTACAGCAAGTGGCTGGAAAGGTGTGTTATTCCACCTGTCAAGTTGCCCAATTAACAGGTCACAGGCGCAGATATGTTCTGCTCTTCTAACAGAGGGCTAAGCCTGTGCACAAACATAGCCCAGCTGATGGGTCACAGGTTGAGGAGCGAGGTGAAGCAGGAGGGAGTGATCAGTAACAAGCAAGCCCCATCCTTAAATACTGCTGCCATGGAATGGCAGCACTAGGAGCAAGTTCATTTTCATTTATATGGCTGGCAATATCCAGGCATTGGCTGTGAATGGCCATGGAGTTGGAATGGAGTAATCAAACTGGCCTCACCCCCAAATTAATGAAAGCAGTACAGAGTACAGCCATGTGAAACTCTTTGTTGGGGGAAATCACAGAAGACCTGTGATGCATCCTCTGGTGACAGAATCAGCAATGCACAGCTGATAAAACCTAGTTCTTTTCCAGTTTTAACTGACTTTCTGTGCAATGCTGGGCTAGTGGTCTCTTGAGCACTATAGCTGTCAAATATACTAGCAAACAAGTATTATTGTTCTTTCAGAAGAATATGGAACCCATGTTTGTAGAGAGCCACATAAGATTTGACAAGCCAGAAAGTACCAGTCAGGCATTATATGGGCAAATACTGCTGTAGAAGCCAGGTTCCAGTCTCTCCTGTAGCCCAAGTGAAAATGGCCATGGGGGCAGTGGCCAGGAACCAGATGCAAGGGGGCATGTCCACAGCAGACTAAAGTGACCAACAGGAGATGCGTAGATCCCACTCATGTCCATGTCAGCAATCACATCAATTAATGAAACATCTTAAATTGTATCCAGGGCAAAAATTGTGTCAGTAAGAGGGAAAACACTACTTTAAATCTGGAACTATTAAAGATGAGTAAGCAGCCCCAACTGTGGTCTGGGGATGAGATGAAGGCAGTGTCATGAGGACATGATGGCAGGAAGAAATAATTATTGGGGAATGTTTGTGTCATAGTTAAGGGAACATGAACATGAGGCCAAAGAAAAATTAATAAAAGTTAACATACAAACATTATTTCTCATATGCAAAACTGGTGTGTGTCCATTTTACTTTTCACTATCTTCCTATTTTACTTATCACAGGAGGATAGCAAAGAGCTTTACAAACAATAATTAGGTCTTCCTTGAAGCGGATTTAACAAGGAGGGCCTTTCACCGCTTTGATTACATATTAAGTTTTACTTGATTTTCAACTATCTGGTGGTGCGTACATATAGGCATTATTGGCCTGGAAGAATCAATATAAGGGCCCCTGGATCTAGGTTTGGAGCATGTAGAAACCAACACATAATTGTCCATGAGGGCGGGTGGGGGCAATGAAGTGGCAGACTGTCTCTGATGCAATTCCTAGGAAAGCTCTAAATTTGGCAATTAGCACAAATTACAGCCAACACAGCTTGGTGCCAGCCGCCACAGTTTCCATGCCTAAAAGGCAACAGGATTTTCCGCAAGAGATTGGAGAGAAACCCTTACGATAAAGAGAGGCTTATTCAGATCTGAATGGAAACTCCAGCATAGGAGCAGCAGAAGTGAAGCTCTCACCTTAGGCCTGGATTAAGAGTTCCTTTGCCTGAACCTACTTTCTTTTCGAACTGACGCACCGTTTCATAAAATTAAATTATATAATAAGATGTAATGATTCTATCATGTCTGAATGCCCCTGCTATTTCTCAGGTTTCTTTTCAATTAAACAAGCCTTTTAGTGGACAGGGAAATAGAACTTGGCATCACAACTACTTAGCTCCAATATTTGGAAGAGGCTCAGAAAGAATACACATTTATTATTTTCACAATCAAACCTCCATCTAACAGATTTTGATGCAGCGGCAATGCGGCATGATTAGCTCACTGCAGAAAGGAATGGCTAGGCCTGTGCGAAGCATGTGTAAGAAGCGCTCTGCAACGCAGGTTAGTGCCAAAGAAACACTTCCCTTGGAAGGAACGAAGCAACCATGTCCTTTGCAAAGCTCATTTGCAGCTTCCCTTCCCATATTTCCCTTATGGCATTTTTACCACTTTTGTGGAAATGACCACAGCAAGTTTATTTGCCTTTATGATGCCTTAGAACTGTTGAGTGAAAGTGCTGCCAATTCATATTCCCACAAGGGGGAAAAAAAGTCCCAACATGAAATTTGCTGGTAATCCCTCTCCTGCCTCTGTTGAGTCTATTTGAGCCACATGGTTCTGTCCTGATTTTGCATGGGCGAGATTATTGCTGAATCCTCCACCTTTGCTGTTCTACCTCTTCAGGAGATCACCAGACAGTGGAAGAAAACATCCACCAGTCACGGCTCAGCAGGAAGAATGGGGTGGGTTGGCTAAAGGTCTGTGCCATCTCAAGGCTTTTTAGGCAACACAGGCTGACTTCAAGATCCCTCTGTGCTCTGTCCAGGAGGCAATAGGCGTGGGTGGATGTGACCCTGCCATTTGACTCTTACGCTGTTTTAGCCTTGTGCTAAACCTCTAAGGGACATGGAGCTAAGCATATACATTATTGCCAGATGAACAGTCTAATGCTATTGAGTAATTCTGATAGACTACTATTTAAATTTACCAGCTACCAATTGCTTCCACTATCACACAGAAGATGTAAAATAGCAACATCTTCATGTCACATTGTGCTATACAGTTTATCTTCGTTTAGCGACTGTTTGCAGTTACAGCAGTGATGAAAAAGTAACTCTATGACCAATCCTTGCATTTACAACCTTCACAGATTTGTAAAGCAAAGGATAGCTGAAGTATCACATTTGTGGTTTCACTCTGTGACCACTTCACTTAATGACCAAGTTGCCGGTCCCAATTGTGGTCACTAAGTGAGGACTACCTGTATAGGTACATATGTATGCACTTGAGGCAGAAAACTGCACTCAACTAGAGAAGAACTGCCAGAGGAATACAAAGGTAACTGCTTTAATGCTTTAAAAAAAAGTAGACATAGCATACATACCCCTCTGGTACTGGTAATTGGAAAAAGACTTCTGAGAAGAATCTTGGTGGTCACAAGATTCCTGAAAATACCACAGATAGTCAGGAAAACAAACAAATGGATCATGGAACAAATCAATCCAGAGTTCTCAAAGGTGCACAACAGAGTTCTCTCAGTGCAGCAATGACCAGGCTCATACCCTGGATACATTATATGAAGATCTAGCTCTCTTGAAAACGTCTATAATGCTGGGAAAGGTGAAAGGAAAGAAAAAAAAGAGGAACATTAGGAGCAAAGTGGATGGACTCAATTACAGCAGCTATAGGTACACTGTCGGAAGCCCTGAAGGACTAGGCTGAGGACAGATCATTCTAGAGAAAATATACCTGTGTTGACACCAATTTGACTAAGAGTTGACACCAGTTTGATGACTTGTAATAATTACTGGCAGTTATCCTTACCTGAAGGCTATATAATAACAGAAGTCATCTATCAGGTCCCAATCAGATTTATGGAAGATGGACCTGAGTAATGAATATATGTATTCCCAATTTAGTCTACAAAGATCGAAAACTTTTGGTAATTCCAGTCTGAAAGCAGAGGTTGGTAACAAAAAAAAAAAAAAAGTAGAGCTAGAGAGTGTGTGTATGTGGAAGAGGGGTTGGAGAGGTGCTGGAAAGAGTTGGAAAGTGCAGTAAAAGGCTGGAAGGCTAGAAGAACTGGCATGGATGGGAAACTTTTTTTACTTATAGAAGTGTATTTGGTATATAAAATTCAAAAATACAGTTTATTGCTTTGAAATAGAGCTCAACACCACATTTTTGTCTGTTTAAAAGGATGCAGGAAAATAAAAAGTGAATCATGAAATCAGAAGAAATATCAACAGTGTTATGTTAAAAAAAAAAGACTGCTATGTATTTTGGACATTGTCCTCTAGTCAATCAAACAGATATAGAAAGCATTCATTTTCAGAAAAATGCTGAGAAAGAAAGGGAAGTTCCAAGTTCAGAATGTACATTTCAATTATTACCACTGTCATCAGTTTCAATTTTTCTGAGTCTCTTAATCATTTTAACTTTTCATGGATGTCTTGCCTGTTTTCTATTTATTTCTTGATGAATTTTCTAACACACCAAGATCTACTTCTTACACATCTTCACCATTTTATGTATTGAAAATATTAACTAATATTTTATATTATTCTTCCCCATCTTTTAAATGAGGGAAGTTTAAGGAAACCTTTTTCCAGCTTTTTTTTTTCTCAAGGCCTTGACATCTTTAGTCGCAAACAAATATATCAAAAGATAGTAACACTGGCGGTTGTGGTGAATAAGATGAAGAAAGCACATGATGATGCTCATACACATAGATTTTTATTTAGAAAAATAAGACAAGAAAATTTGTTCAAAGGGAAAAGCCTATTCCTTTTTCTCTTTCTTGAACCTGCAATGAAAGCTACTGCTGTTATTGACTTCTGCCGATTAAATTCAGGCAGACGTTCTAAAAAGTGCCAGGATAGTAAATCTATGTCTTGGCTTTCCTCCAAAGTACTTCAAGTGTTATACTAAACCCAAATAGTTGTAGGCAGCAGTGTCTTCTCCTTCCCACTTACAATCTGGATAAGAATTATGGAAATGGACAGAAGGAAATTATAAACTCTGCCCATACTAAATAACCAAGCCCTAATGTGTGGAAAGTTCAGATGTTTTTTCTTCCCCAAGCCAAATGAATGCAGATAAATCTTGCCACTCATTTCAGTTGCGATCAAAATAACCATTTTATTTAGAAAAGGGCCAGCAGCAACAATAACAGAAGAACATTTATCCTGAAAGATTGTTCATTGGCTCTGTTGCACCTGCTCTTTATAAAGTAGTCATTTTTTATTCTTTTTATGAACACCAGAATTGTCATTCTGAGTTAGCTGTAAGAAAAAGCTATTCTAGTTGTGCTGGCTCTTTTCAAGCCCTCCCTCTTCACTGTCCCAAACAGGTGTTTCTCTCTTAATAAGTGCCCATTTGTGACATCCACCCCATAATTGTTCTCCAAGAGACTGACAAGTTCTTTGGCTGATAATCCCTGTTGGTTTGGCAACCTTATTTATAATGCCATCCTGACAAAGGTCTTCTTTTTGGAGTCTCCTTGTCAGGATGAGACATAACTATTTCCTTATTATGAAGATATGGAAAATGTAACCAAAGTCCATGTTACACACCTGAGAGTCAGAACTGGCCAAATAAGATACCTTATTTGAACCCTAAGCTTCAACTAAAAAACAAATGAGCTTGTCCCTTTGGTCTAGAAGGCTTTGGGATATGACTTGCTCTTTATTGCAACAATACATAAGCCATTATTAGAGCTGTCAACCAACTAAAATGTTTTTGGTCAATTAACCATCTTGTTGTTAATCAAGTGATTAATTAACTAGTCACAATAAACATTACAGTATCTCCATAAGGCTGATAATTTAGGAGAAAGCTAATAAAGATTACATTTTCCACTCCATCACAATGCATCCACATGAATTTTTATTTGAAAATTACCTTAAACATATTGCTTAAATTAAAATATGTATATGGTTGATTTACAGCTGTATCTTAAACATGGAGCAGCCCCTTCCCCCCCCCCCCCTCCAAACTAACATGTTATGTATATGGCTAACCAATGAAAGTGAACAATAAGTTAATTTTTCTGGCAGGATTTATTAGTGATATAAAATGACTGTAAGGATAACATGAAGCACAGCAGGAATGAATGTCATAACCATCACAATGATCATCTGAGAATGATTGTATATAACATATTTCATTTTTACCATGCCAATTCAACTGGCAATGCAAGTGTAAAACATGGGCAGAACATTACTGTATTTTTCATATTCCTTTCAAGTAGAAATTGAATAACAAGCAAAAGACTAAATTCTGAATGATTACTTGCCTAAAATAAAGATAGGCAGCATTTTCAGGTCAAGGTCTTTATTTAATCCTGTGCAATACATTGCAGACACAAAGTGGGAGGAGCCACAACAAAGTGGGAATGGCCAGAGCAAAAAATGAGAGTTGCCAAAACATCTTCATATTTAGATCAGCATAGTAAGTAAGTAAGTAAGTAAGTAAGTAAGTAAATAAATACTGGAACATAATACACATACATACATACACATATAGACCTGCAAATCCATTTTCATGAGTATAGGTTTGATTTCCTTCTACTCATCCACCTCCAACTTCTGGACTCATGTATGCCCATCTCTGAAGTTAGAAGAACAATCTATCTTATTCTTAATTTATTTTCCATGTATTGATTTCTGCAATAAAAGCAAAAGTTTGGCAAAGTATTTTACTCTGTTTCAAAATCCACCATTGACCACAAGTCTTGACTGATGACTGAGAGTTCCTTGTTTTTAAATGTTTTTAACAATGTCTGTATATCACCCAGAGTCACTGGGAGTCGGGTGGCATATACACTGAATCAGTTGTTGGTGTTATTATTATCAAAGACCCTACTGGCTGTAAAAGCCACAGTATCTGCTGTCATATACTGACAGAGCAGAAAAAAGGCATAAAGAAAGGCTCAGCCATCATCTTTTTTCTACCTTCCTGATGAGTGATAGATGGGGGTAGCAACTGAGTAAAGTAATTGGGATAAATAACATGTAAGATACCAATGTCCCACAGGGATAACTGCCCACTTATGTGCACCAGGACCAAATACCATGGTGGAATGGGCTCTAAGAATAACCTTGAGGTACAGGAGGAAGAGCAGCAACTAAGACAATGGTCAGATAAAAGAAATTTGAGTCCAAAGCAGGAATGTAATTTGAGAAAATGTCTCAGACTTGACCCTCCCTACTTTTCTTAAAGATAAAGACAGGGAGGGGGGAGGCACATTCAGACTGGCAAGACTCTCTTTCTGCAACTTTATAATAAAAGTAGCTGTAATGGTATGTGGGAATGACATAGGAGACAGGAGGAAGAGCCATACTGGACAACTGGCATATAAAAGACATATCAGCTCACAGAAGGAGAGTGAGTGTGGGAAGCATTTCAGAAGAGACCCTCCCTAGTTTTCCGGAGAGTAAAAGGAAAGGAAGGGAGGAATACAAGGTTCTGTTAATGTAACCTTTCAATAAAGATAAGAGCTAGTACTCAAGGTGCTGGTTTTGACCTTTAAAGCCCTTCATGGCATGGGGCCGGGTTACCTGAGGGACCACCTTCTTGTGAGATGGGCAGCCATATAAATTTGATAAATAAATACATACATATATACATACATACATACATAAATGAGAGAGAGAGAGAGAGAGAGAGAAAGCAAGCAAGCTAATGTTCATGGTTGTGCTATCACTATCTTTTGGCTATAAAATGGGAGCAATGGTCCAAGTTAGGGGGCAGTTATGGAAATGATAAACAGATGAATAAATACATCATCAGTTTTGTCTCTATGACTATCACATGACATTGTGTGCCATAAAATAGATAGCTGGGGAATAAAGCTGCTACTAAATTCTATTTTTTTTTTCCTTTAGCAGAAAATTTAATGCCTATAGAATCTACTTACGCACTTCATTCATTCTTTGAATTCAGCATCCTTTCCTAACTTATTTCCTTGGCTGCTGAGGGCAGTACCCCGACTAACTTGAATCCATTCAAACTTTTATGTTCTTCCTTCTTATTGCTTATAAAGAAAAGCAAGTATAGCCACGCTTACACAACTCATAACAACATACTGAAGCTGCAGTCTTGGATCACCCGGGCTGTAGGAGACTAAGGCCCAGACACAACTTTGATTTTCAGAAACTGAGGAGGCAGCATCCTGCAATGTCAGACCCAAGTCCTTACTTAATCTTCCTGACTGTTCAGGAAGATTAAAGATTGCTTAAACGTGTTGATTGAGATATGCAGTCCTTGCGAACAATCCCAGGAGAATGTATAGCACAAATAATGGAAGGAATATTTCAAAATAAAGACGTGTTTAGGAAAAAGGGAGATTTTTAAAAAATGTAACATCAAAGGAAAGGGACGAGAGAACCAAATTACTTTCTGCCTATCCATTGCAGAGCCAACTGATTATACCCCAAATAATAAGAAGCTACAAGGACTTTCTTTCCTTCTTTCCTACATATAGGCAATCCTTGAACAACACATATTCTTAAAAATCTCCAGACATTTCTCCACATATGTGAAGTCTTCAGAAGCTGCACCATCCTGCTTTGATTATTTTTCATTATAAGCACTTAAGAGATGATCCCAGTGCAGAATTCCATTGGGGGAGATATTCAAGGTGATTTGTTTATTTTCACTTTGTCAATAATTGGAACTTCCTTGTCTAGAATCTCCTTTCTTGTCACTGGTATTTACCTCATTTCCACAAAATATCACTTCAGGGATGGACATCTGCCCTATATTTTCAGCAATAAAGAAAGTGCAAAGAATTTATTTAGCTTCTCTGCAGCTTCTTTATTATCCTGCAGTAATCTTTTAACTGTCACTCAATAGGCCAATTGTCTCCTAGTTTTCTGTTCCTGGTGTATTTAATACATCAAAAAATGTGTCTAGTGATATGCAGTATTCCTTAAAATCCCTCTGTTATTGTCTGCTCTTGTGGCTAACACTTTCTCATGGAACCCGTATTTTCTTAAATTGCTTTCTTGAAGCTGCTTATTAACCTTGCTAGTGATGATTTGTGGTAGCAAGTCCTTCCCTGACCTTCCTTTTCCTTAAAGAGTTTGTATGAAGGATGAATGTAGCGCACTGGTTCTTCCTCTTCTGTGATGTTTTTTTTTTTTTTTTTATGCCCAGGGAATCTAGGTTATATGATGTGCTCCACTGTTAACAACTTAGGTCAGAAACTTCTAGCAGTAGCACATAAAGTATCTGTGCTTGGTGTCTTTTTCTAAATATGGCAGATATATTGGCTTATTGTGCTCCACTATATGCCTGTTGCCTATTTTTAACCCATCAACACTGCACAGTCCAAAACATTTTTACACTTATCCTAGCTCCTACCAACCTCTATGAGGTTAAGAGGTAGAAATCCAGTATTATTCTTGATCTTCCCTCCCTCCCTTCCCCCAAATGTCACCAAGCTTAGGACATCTGCTCCCTTGTATACCTCCATCTCACCCAGGCTTTGAGATAGTCCAGCTTTAGCTGTCTAGCTCGGTCTGCACCTGCCAACAAGTTACATTTCAAAGAAAAGAATCTTGGAAGTCCTAATTAGCAACCTACTTTTGTCTTTCAAGATTTCACATCTCAGCACTATTTATTAGGCTATCAAGAATGTGCATGGCTTTAACACCAGGTAGGCAGTTCACCTTGTTACCTACATGCTGTCACATATTGTGCAATCTCTGTCACTAATCCTACTACCATGAGCTTCCCTTCCCTGCCACCCTCCATTGTCATATCTGCCCATGCAAAAAAACATTTACCAAAAGTGTTAGAGATGGTCAGTGTATGGTCTGTGATTAACCAGAAAATTTAAACAAGTATAGATTGGTAGTAACCCCCCACCCATAGTCATATTTCTTAAAATCTACAGAAATTAAAATATTGAAATATGAGTTCTGACTACCACATTTAGTCATGCCTTCTCTGTGGAAAGAACTCTATTTTAATTTTCTGCACCTTGCTGAGGCCCACTTGACAGGAACCAACATTACCATGCCAATTTTAGATAATGAAATGAGAATTAACTTCAGGACTCTTATTTTTTTATTTGGACTTTGGCCCTGATAAGACAAGGAAATGAAGCCTATATCTAACCAGGAAGAACCTTTAATCAGGAGTAATTTTGATTAAAACTCAGAAATCTTTTGGATCAGTTCTAGCATTCACATGCTGTTGTCTTCCTAAAACAACAAGACAAACTTCAGTTTTCCATTTTGAGATTTTGAAGTTCCATCAGGGGTTGGGGGTGGTTTAAGTTGCCATTGGAAGGACCTCCTGCCCTGGCATCCTGGCTTCCTGGCTGTTTCTCCTTCCCACAGGTGCAAAGCATTATGGTTCCCCCCTCCCTTCTTAACACAAAAATAAAGGAATGCAGCAAGGCAAGAACGAGGACAGTGCAATGGTCTGTCTTAAAAGGACAGTAGTAGAGAGGACACTTGCATGAACATTCCAGTCCATTTTGGAGGGCTTGGGAAATGAAGCTGGTGGTCATGTAGAAGTATCCTCACTTTCTTACTGTTCATCAACAACAGTTAATAGCAGTTTACAGCATTTTAGGAAGTTTGGATGGATGGATAGAAAGATGCCAATAGAGGTGAATATGTGTAGCTCAGGGTTGAACTGTGGAGTCCTTGGGGTTCTCTGAGCTTGGAGCTCAGAGAACCTCAAGGACTCCACAGGATAGAAAGATAGAATATAAAGAAACAGAAGTGTTATGAAAACAAAAATGCAAGCTGTATTGTCAGAATTGGGATACTAGCAATTTATTCTTGCCCCACTACTGTTCAATTTGCCATATTTTTCTATTAAAAGTTCTTTGGTTTGCACCATATATACCACACTATGCTACAAAATGCTATGTTGTATTGTAATCAAAGGTCAGAGCATCAAGCTTGAAGAAGATCAACAGAGAAGCAGAACACAGAATAAATTCATGACTTGCTGGGTGAATATTTCTAATATTGATGTATCCTTGCTTTTGATATTGTAGTGATTCAAAGCTCACAGAACAATCTTTCACCTAATACAAAAGCTCTCATCAATTAGACTAGGATGTTCATAGTATAAAGGTGGTTATTTATTCTTAGCCTTTGTGTCAATATATAAGATGTATAATATATATTCAGGTCTTCATTTATCATTGTTTCTACTTGCAGAGATCAAAACAGGAGTGGGTTGCATGTTAGCTTTCCACCTGGTTTATTAGATTCCTCCATATATTATAATGATGGTTATTTGACCAAGCACCACATTAGCTGTTTGTGGGGACCAAATGAATAGCCATTATTTAAATCTCTATGGGAGAGTCCAAAAGTTGTTGCTTTCTGAGCAACATCACAATATGAAATAGGAAGCCAAACTGATGTCTGCTTACTAATTAAATATACAACATAAAGGCTATTCTCAAAAGACTCATAAACTACCATCCTGAACATTATTTACAGGTCCAACTCTATTGAATGGTTCTGCACAAACCTGACCACTGCAGAAGGAATGATTAAACATAGCTTGCTGTGTTCCACAATGTTACTTTACAGTAAGGCTTTCTCAAGACCAGACCTGAGTCTAGCTGTAATAGATATACCATGTCACTCCTGGTTGCTTGAGCTGCCCTAGAATCAAAATTAATTAGCATTTATCCAAGGAAATATGCCAATGGATTTACCTAATGCAGATATTGAGGTAAGTGAAAATCAGTGCTCAGTTTCAATATGACTATTGAAAGACTGAAAGAGGAAGGCAGGTTTATATGAAGAGAGGTTGCCAGTGAATTTTGCCTTAAGCAAAATGCAAGGCAAGCTTAGAAGTCTCTTTGCAGGTAACATGTTGTGGAGCAATTATAATGTTATTTTTAAAAACAGAAATGCATGAAAGGATTGTATATTTATTGCTTGTTATTTACAATATTGCATGTGTAAACCTACCTCTTAAGAGATGCTTAACTTGATTCCAAATTTGGTAATTTCTTTTGAAGTTAAACAGAAGAATATTTTCCAAAACATTTCTTGATGTTAAGGTTAAAAGGTTAAAATCTTAGAAGCACTGCTTTTTAAAAGATCCAGAACAGATTCACTTAAATTAGGATTATGTTACCATGGCAGTTTAGCAGTTTACTAATATCATACGAACCACCCAATTAAGCTATTCTGTGTATACCTTATGGCAGTGTTTCTCAACCTTGGCAACTTTAAGATGCTGGCTGGGGAATTCTGGGAGTTGAAGTCCACACATCTTAAAGTTGCCAAGGTTGAGAAACACTGCCCTATGGCATCTTAAGCCATGGAGTAATATCTTGCTCAGGGCTGGAATGGATGGGACTGAACTCATTCAGAAGATCTGGTCTTGATTTCTTCTCTGTACACTGCAAAAGGGTATCATCACATCAGTCACCACAAAGGAAAAATGAAAGAAAAAACTTTTGGTTAAGTATGTAAATCTCCAAGTATTAGCTGAGTACAGCTAGGGCTTATCTGACTAGCAAGTGATTATTTGTT
Organism: Liasis olivaceus; assembly: GCA_030867105.1. Lineage (NCBI taxonomy): Eukaryota > Metazoa > Chordata > Lepidosauria > Squamata > Pythonidae > Liasis > Liasis olivaceus. Next base: position 102,640,742 of record CM061348.1, on the reverse strand, counting down.
TTATGGGAAAGAGCAATACATTAGTATGTTGTACTTCTCCTCCAACCCCAACAATTGCTTTGTTCAAGAAGGGGCATCGTCATTCCACGCAAACATCTCTTTCTATTGACAAAAATCTCTCAATCCCTCTGAAACTCCAAAGTGTCTTAGCCCAGAGTGGACCCTCCCTCAAATCAGACTGGGTCATCTCTGTGTACTTTGTTGGATGCCTAATAGGTTCTAAGTGTTGATTCCAATGCATAAATCTATGAGCAAGAATGCCCAGCAGTGGATATTAAACACAGATACTACAATTAGAATGCAAGGGACTACATTTACCTGATTTTGTAGAATTCATTTAAAGACAGGACAGTGTTTCTGTGGCTGGGTTCACACCAGCTGTTTAATCTGGTCAGTTAAAGACCTAGTGGCTGCACTTTCATCATGAGCAAAGGTTGGCTGGCTTTAATTTTGACTGATTTTCCTAGTGGCTTAACTAGCTGGGTGAAGTCAGTCCGTTTGGTTGGTTTGTGATTCAATGTATTGTGCAAATGTTGAAAGTGGTGTTTATTCCACGATCAAAGTAAGCATGTTTGGAACATAGTCTATCAGACATCAGCAACACTCTTTCCAAATCTGATATACTACCATCAAGTTCTAAGATCCAGGTAATCTGGCACTTTAAGTTTCCTCAAACAAATACACAAATACACCGTCCAAAGAGATATCTTTGGCAGATAAGCAATTGTACAGCCATAAAATTGGAAGGGGGCTTAAAATCTATTTAGTCCAATCTTCTGCTCAACACAAGTCCACTAGAACATCTCAACCAGTGTCTGTTTGAAGATCTCCAACAAGGCAGCCTGTTCCACTCAGCCTGAATCTGCTTCTTCATAGTTTTATCCCATTGGTTCTGGGCCAGCATAGAAAAGTCTGCTCCCACTTCTATGTGACAACCCTTCTGATATTTGAAGACTACTGTCGTATCTGGGAGTTCCTTCCCAGTTTTCATAAGATGTACCTCATTTCTTCCTTGTCCTCTAAAGGGACAGTCTGGTACAGGTTCCTGACATCTACTGGCACTAAGTGCTTCCTGAACCTCTTATTTCTATTGGTCACATGGTTCCAGATGTTTACCTTTGGCAAACAAATTTTTCTCTGTTCTTTGATGTTCTCTTCATTTCCCTGGAGAGATTCAGCTGTACTCCACAGATTCAGTTGTCCTGTCCAAGAATCTCTTGTTTTTTCTGATGCATTTCAGTTGAAAAGCTCTCTCCTCATATCCCTTTACTTTTTCATTCAATTCAAAACAAAACAAAACAAAACAAAACAAAACAAAACAAAACAAAACAAAACAAAACAAAACAAAACAAAACAAAACAAAACAAAACAAAACCTTGCACTTTGAGCCGGTGTAGCTTGGGTCCCCTTCAGATGGGAGGCTACTTTGCAGGCCACAATTAATCTTCCCTCACTGTCTGTCACTTGGAGCCTTCTCTGCCAACAACTCTAGCCAAACTTCCATGTAATTTTTCCCTATTGACTTTCTCTGGTTGTGAGCATCCAGGGGCTCTTCTCTGGGTGAATGCTAACTGGGACTGAAAGAACATGATGGAAGAAAAGAGGAAGGGCGGGGGGGGGGAGGGGGAGAGACAACAGAGATAGGGGGCAAATTTCTTGCTTTCTCTCTTCTCTCAGTGAGCTCCAGGACATGCTTTCATTATTGAAGGAATCATCAACCCTGGATATGTGATAGACATTTAAAACTGAGTGTACTGAAATTTGGATAAAAGAAAAACCAAATGGGTTTGAGGACCAGATTTAAGGATTGTACTTCTATATTACCTCCCACCATATACTACAGGGAAAGCCATGCTGGTACTGGCTCGAGCAAGCTTTGGTAGAGTGGAAACTGCTAGCCTGTCAAACAGACTATAAATGGAGAGGGAAGAAAAAGAGAGTCCAAGAACTAACAAGGAAACCCTGTGTTATGATATATTTCAGATGGGAAAAGATGATAGATTGAAAAGGATTTACAGAGTTTCTCTCTTCATGTACAAAAGCTTTCCTGAAAGCAATTGCTCATGCTCTCTTGTGCATGGCACTGCTCCTTGGGAAATGAAAAGATTTTTTAAAAAGGAAAGAGAAAGAAAAAAAGCTAGCACTGAGCCTCATGAATTCACACTGGCACTCCAGAGGCTTAGAGAGAAGCAATAAATACAACAGTAGCAACCACTGTCAGCAGCAGCTTCATTCTTATCCTAGCAGTATGAGGAAACTCTATAGCACTAGAAAAATGACCCAATATTGTAATTAGCTGCACTGAATTAAGGAGGGAAGGCACAGGAAAATGAAAAGAAAGAACAGGAAGGGGCGGGGGGAGGACTAAAACTCTTGAATCAATGGGAAATACTAGAATCTAAGGCATGCAATGTGAAACAAATCCATGTTCCACATTGTCTGGGTAAATTGATGGCCCACATTGTCCCCAACTTGCATTACATGGCTTTATAGCGTTAGCCTTGTTCTTGACGGATGATTTCATCTTTCACTCTTTATTTATTTAAACTTATTGGCTGCCCAAGCTCTGAGACGTTCCTAAAAGTACTGGTATGTTGTTAGAATAAATGGGGTACAATCTTAATTAGTCAGTCCTTCCTTTCTCTTCTTGTCATCATTCTATCTTCCTCCCTCCCTCCCTCCTTCCCTCCCGCACTGGAGTATTAAAAAAATAATCTTGGAAAGACCAGATTTCCTTTCAGTGTCAAACTCTGCAACAGGTGTCATTCTCCTGACAAGAGGCTGGCAAACAATGTGATTCCCAACCTCTTGGCTTCGGCCTTCTCCATGTCATTCTTTGTTGTCTTTCAGAAATATGTCCTGGTAGTTTTATTCATTGGGCTCACCTCATTTGGGTGAGGAAAGATAAAATAAAACGAAATTAGTTCTTGAGCAGAAAGAGGGAAGCACTCATGGAGGAACTGCTTATGTAGTCTCTTCGCTAGAGAGAGCTACCCCTTCAGATGGATTTGTATATACTGTATTGAGCAAAGATAAATTGAAGACTGGAATAATTCCCACGTGAGGAAAAGAGTCCCTGAATGACGAGCTAGGGGAGATCTCTGAGATGCCTTTTTCTGCTGATGATGATAACAGCTGAGTGACATATTACATGGGTGTCCAGAATATCTCTTACACATACCATCCATGTGGCAGCTTTCTTCCTCCAGTAGGAAGGTATGGGACAACCATATGACAAGGGACTACTATAGTACACGTTTTTCTTCCCATGCCGATTGAGCTGGCCAAAGGAAATGAATCCGGTGATCCTAACTCTTACTGCCAGAGACAGGCCCTTTTCTGTGGCATTCCCATCCCCTGCTTAAAAAGTTTCCAGATCCTATTACTGTGAACTAAAAGTGAACCCCTTTTCTTGTTCAGTAGAAAATGGGCCACTACAGGGGCTGTATGGCGCAGTCTGATTTCCATTCTGCAACATGGTAAGTACGATTCGCTCTCACTAGTAGGGACCTTGTTTGGCCAACCTCAAGAGAAAAGTGCAATAGCTCCTGGTCCATATGGCCTGCAGGCCTCTTGTTATAAATGTTTTGAGGATGAACTTTTACAACTTTTCAACAAATGATGAACATTATTTTACAGAATGGAAAGATTCCTGAGAGCTGGCAAGAGGCCAATATAGCATTAATACCTAAAGAGGCCCAGGACCTGACTTTAACATGAAATAATTGACCAATATCTTTATTGAATAATGACTGTAAATTGTTTAGAATGATTTTGGCTGAAAGGTTGAAAATAATTTTACAGGACTTTATTCATGAAGATCAATGTGGGTTTTTACTTAAAAGATAATTACGAGACAACATTAGAAATGTGTTGGATATTCTGGAGTATTTGGAACAACACAATGAAAAGCAAGCTGCGTTGATCTTCTTAGATGCAGAGAAGGCCTTTGATAATTTGAACTGGACTTTCTTGTTTAGAGTTCTGGAAGATATGAACTTTGGAGATAATTTTATTAAATGGGTAAGATTGATTTATACCTCACAGAAAGCACAAATACTTATTAATGGAGAATTAACAAAACCTTGTGAGATTCAAAAAGGGACAAGACAAGGATGCCCACTGTCTCCACTCTTGTTAATTTTAGTTCTTGAGGTACTGAAGACAAGATTGCGAGAGAATTGTGGGAGTAAAGGTTAAAAAAAAAACTTATAAGTTAAGGGCATTTGCTGGCAGCCTGGTGATAGTTTTGGAGAATCCATTAGAGGGAGTAGAAACATTAATGGGAAAATTAAAGGATTTTGGTATGCTACCAGGTTTTAAGATTAATAATCAGAAGACAAAGATGTTAACAAAAAATATGAAAATAGAAGATCAAATAGAATTGATGGAGAAAACTGGTTTTAAGACTGAGAAAAAAGTAAAATACTTGGGTATTATTATGACAAATATGAATTTTATGTTATTTCAAAATAACTATGTTAAGACATGGAATAGAATTAAGAAGGACATGTTAAGATGGGAGAAACTAAAATGATCACTGCTAGGGAGAATTTCTGTGATAACAATGAATGTTTTGCCTAGAATGGTGTTTTTGTTTCAGACAATACCTGTTTTGACAACTGACGTGCCATTCAAACAGTGGCAAAAAGATATATCTAAATTTGTATGGCAAGGGAAAAAAACCCACAAGTTTAATACAACATGTTACAAGATGCAAAGGAAAGAGGAAGATTGGGTTTATTGGAATTGAAATTGTATTTTGTAGCTTGTTGTTTTGTTTGGATGAAAGAATGGATGTTACTGAGAAACAAGACTTTTAGAGTTAGAAGACATGACCTGAGGTTTGGATGGCATAGATATTTATGGTATGATAAAGTTAAACTTAATGTGGATTTTAAAAACCACTTTATTAGATGTGCCATATTGAGAATATGGAATAGATATAAACCCAGGCTGTGTCTGAAAACACCTCTATGGATCCCAGCATAAGAAGCATTTTACAGAAGAGAAATAACAGGCAAAGAGAAATGGTTAACATACCAGGAATTATTGGAGAATCATCAAGGGAAATATAAAACTAAATCAAGAGAGCAACTAATGGCAGAACAATATAGTTTTCAATGGTTTTCTCAGAAAGATTTAAAATGGATAAAAAGACTTATAGTATGGAGCAAAGAAAGACAGAATTTGAAGTACAATTGTGTACAGATGATGAACATATAATTGCTAAAATGTATAAACTTTTGTTGAAATGTGAAATGGAAGAAGAACAGGTTAAAGAAAGTATGATAAAGTGGGCTAAGAATTTTGGTTATTATATACAGATGGATCAATGGGAAAATATGTGGTCAAAAGGGTTGAAATTTACATTATGTTATGATCTTAAAGAGAATTTTTATAAAAGAATGTATCATTGGTACATGGCACCTGATAAATTATCTAGAATGTATAAAGGCATTTCAAATGTATCTTGGAAATGTGAACAACATGAAGGGACATTCTATCATACTTGGTGGACATGTAAAAAAGCTAAAATAATTTGGATTCAAATACACACATTGATATAGAGGATTTTAAAGATTAATATTCAATTGAAGCAAGAAGTTTTCCTTTTAGAACTGATGGATACAGAGTTAAATAAGAGTCATGGAAGTTTATTTGAATATATGATTACTGTGGCAAGACTATTATATGCTCAAAGATGGAAAGATTCAGCACTACCCACCATGGAAGAATGGTTGGTGAAATTGACAGAACTTGCTGAGATATACACTTATTTCATTAGAGAAAGGACAATATCTAGATTTATTGGTGACCGGAAACCCCTTATGGACTTTTTTCGTAAAAAAGGGAATGTTTTTGTAACTTATGGGTTTGATGATTAGAAAGAATGGGCTATATAAAGAATGGAATTATGATGTAATCTTAGAGAGGTTTGATTATAATTGTATGTATAACTGCCAAGAGGAAGATTGGAAGCCATTTCTTTATATTTCTTTTCATGTTTTCTGTTATTTTATTTTCTCTTTCTTTTTTCTCTCTCCTTTTTTCTTTGTCTTTTTTCCTTTCCTTTCCTTTCCTTTCCTTTCCTTTCCTTTCCTTTCCTTTCCTTTCCTTTCCTTTCCTTTCCTTTCCTTCCTTTCCTTTCCTTTCCTTTCCTTTCCTTTCCTTTCCTTTCCTTTCCTTTCCTTTCCTTTCCTTTCCTTTCCTTTCCTTTCCTTTCCTTTCCTTTCTTTTCCTTTCCTCTTTCCCATTTGCTAGATCTTTTTCTTTGAATGCACTTCTTATTATGTATGTAAAATCTTTTAATCTAAACTATTTTAAAAAAAGAAAAGAAATTGCAATAGCTCTGTGAGAGTGGACATCTTTCCCAGATCCATGGCCTGCAGGTAGGGTTGCAAAAGACTTCCATCTGAAGTTCTGTAGAGTAGCTGTCAGGCAGGACAATATGGGATAGATGGACCAAGGGACCACTCAATATAAGGGATCTAAGATCCACATGTTTCTGCACGTGGATCTTAGAACCTGCTGTATGAAAGTCAAACTCATTATTATTGGTTTAGCTTGTATATTTGCAGATGAGTACCACCATAAGCTTTCATGACAAACACCATGGGAACTGCTTAATAAACATTTGCCAGTTGTTTGTCTTCAGATGGGATAGTTGCAGGATGGCATACAGCTGCGGAAGTGCTTAGGGATGCAGACTAAATCAAAATGACATTGGGAAGTAGATGGGAACAGCAAGAAACATGAGATTTCCAGAGACGCTGACTGTAAATAGCCGAGGCAGTAATTGTTGCAGGATGCCAGCTGGTGAAATGCAGAGAAACAAGTCATGTTGTAATTGAAGATGCCAAAATACTACAGGCTCATTTTAACAGTTGATATACTTGGGGGTAGGGGGTGGGGGTAAGAATTAGATTCCTAAAGTAATCTATACTTAATGCCCACAATTTTATTTGCAATAATGTTATACTTTTAATTTTTTAGGCATAGAAATAGTTAGAGTTGAGGAACACTGCTTGTTAGACAACAATATAAATAAAGAGTCTGGAGAAGACAGAATCAAATCAATTAGTCCTTCCCCAATGTTCAGTATAGAGGGATATCTGGGAAGCAAATATGCCTAGTATATCGATGCAGGCGTTTATTCCTAGTGTTTATTTTTTCCCTTTATTTATATTCATGCTTGTATGACTTTTTTTTCAGGACAAAAGCTTCCAGGCAGCTAACAAATTATATTGATCAGTTGATAAACAGACATATTTTAAAACCAGTTTCAAGACAAAAAGTAGGAATTTAACCCAATACAAACCCAGCTTAACCATTTAGACAAAAGAAATATGAAGAACAGTCCCAGTACTGGCTTAACTGGAGACTGCCACTGGAATCTGGGTGGGAAGCAGGGTCACTTCTCTTGCAGATGTTGAAATTGGATGGAGGAGGTGGCTTTATGGTCGTGAGAAAAATGCATGCATTTGGTGTCTCACACACAGAAAAAAATCAGTTTGCACTTAGGCTTTGCCAGTTGCAACTCAGAAAATATGTGTGTACTGTGTGCATGCCTTAACTTTCTCCCAATACGCTGGGGAGGAGGCCACTGTGTGCCTCTTCTTCTCTGACCTATCACCAGCCTTACTGCCCACCACCTCCCTTCCACCACCATTTGTGATGCAGCTGGAGAACGATGCAAGGGCCAGGAAGGAGACACAAGACAAACTGTATATGCTTTTTTCCCCCTGTTGTGTTCAGCTACACATCATTTTCAAGCCTTCCAGCAGCCTGTCAGCTTTACTCTAAGCCTTCTTCCAACTCTCCTGCAACTACAGCATCCCTTTTCTGCACTGGAAGCCCCCCCCACCCCCCCGCCCAACTGCAATCTCCTGGGGAGCTCTATTCCACAGTTAGACAATTGTTCATCAGGTAACAAAGGCAAGACTGACCATCAAGGTGAACTGTTTCTATAGCCAGGGGTAAATAACTGAGCCACGGACTCTGCAAGGGAGCGAGAAAGGGAAAAGAACCATTCATGGGAAAGTGTATGATAAGCCTCTGGGGTAAGTGTTGGTGGGAATGTGAGCAAATATACTGAGCAGCAAAGAGCTGCTTTGCTGAGATACGGAAGAACCTGAAAGTAAAGCTGCTAATCAGTGGGCTATAAAAAATTCATATCCGCCGTCAGTCATATCAGCCAAGGATGTCATGCCAAGAAGTTGGTAGCAACATCATAAGAGGCAGAGAAGCATCACTGCATGTATTAGAGGAGGCCAGAGCCTAAATGTGCTGCTGGAGTGAACCCAGAGGCACAAAGTTATTCATCACACAGCGCAACTCTGTGTTGTCTCAACATTTTTTTTAACAGCTCTTTCCTGATTTGCAAGATGAGAGAGAGATAACATTTCATTTTCTATTTAAAAAGTTAATTCGTGAAAAATAATATTTAGTAGGCCTTTAATAAGTCCTGATACTCCTCTGTGGAACTACCCTGTAGATAAGGATTGACTTAGGATTGCTATCTAAATAAAATTTGCCGCACAATTTTTAGTGTCTGTTTTCATACATGCACTATATCCTATTCTCACATAAAGGGATTCCTGGTCATTGCAATACTTTTCCAGATAGACAGATGTGTATTCTGGTCTTATTAACACATCACTGGATGGTCACTGAAAAGTTCATAGATAAACAACCATTGAAACACATTGGCTGGGTTCACCCATTTCACTTAGCTCTAAGTTCATGTTGCCTTATAATGTGTTAACTCAGGCATTGTGGTTTATAAATCATGGTTTATGATTAGCATGTTCAGATCAATCATGCTTTATTCCATAAGCCATAGTTAAATAAACTGGTTTAGCATGCTATATTAAGCCAATCATTGTGTGGTGGAAATCCTCTGTCTGAGGAGTTTGTAATGGGGCTTTCGTACATGTGGACTTTTGTTGTTGTTCAGTCGTTAAGTCATGTCCGACTCTTCGTGACCCCATGAACCATATTGCGCCAGGCCTTCCTATCTTTCACTGCCTCCCTCAGTTTGCTCAATTTCATGCTCATTGCTTCAGTGATGCTATCTAGCCATCTCATCCTCTGCCGTCCTCTTCTCCTTTTGCCTTCCATCTTTCCCAGCATCAGGGTCTTTTCCAAAGAGTCCTCTCTTTGCATTAGGTGACCAAAGTATCTGAGCTTGAGCTTCATTATCAATCCTTCCAATGAGCAATCAGAGTTGATTTCCTTTAAGATTGACTGGTTTGACCTCCTAGCAGTCCAGGGGACTCTTAAGAGTCTTCTCCAGCACCACAGTTCAAAGGCATCAATTCTTCGGCACTCAGCCTTCTTTATGGTCCAGCTCTCATAGCCATACATTACATTTTTACTTCAGATTTGCTCACATTCCCACCAACACTTATCCCAGCCTTTTATGGAAAGAAGGTGTGTGGTTGCTACCACAGTGAAATTTGTATGGAATGATTCAGTGTTCATCCAGCATTTTTGACATTTTTGATGAAACCTAATTAGGCACTTTATAGAAAATGTGGCATCATAAAATTGAATGCATAAGGACCCTCAATTTGAATGGATTCCACAAAATTCTTACTAGGAGATGATTTTAAAAAATCTATGAGGTGGGTTAAAAACAATAACTTATATGCTACAACTCTGGTATATGATCTGCCAGAAGCTTCTGAGAATGTCTTCTTTTTATGGTACTAGCTTTACTCTATGGAAAGGTTCTGGAAATATGCTTTATTTTCACACTGTGCAAACAATGAATAGGCATAAAAATAATTCTACCTTCCATTCTTCTAGCCACAAAAGAATAACAGTTCAGCTTTGCTAAATATCTTAAAATATTTTATTATGAAATCTACAGCAAAAAATAGCTGTTTTTAATTAGGGGAAACAACTGAACTAGCCACATGCACCATACAAGTGTAGCTTGGTACTGGGTATTAAGCTTTGACTTGTCCTGTAATGTATGGCTTTGAAGGAACTGAATAAAGTTGAATATGGACTGTACCAGGAGAACTCACAACTGAGTTCTTTTTTCAATATTCAAAGCTATTAGTCATGTGTAAAAGAGTTGAAAAATTCCTTGGGACATAGACAAAGTGCAGGTTTTAATCTAGTTCACATTTATTTGGGCTTAGATTTGAAACTTGTTCACTATCGAAGCTTAGCAGTATAATATAGAAATGGAAGCAAGAAGAAAAGAAAAATGTCTCTAAGTTTGTGCAGGTTTCATTACTTGGCTAGGTAACATCAGTCTATGGGAGACTGGAGTTTGCTGGTTCTTTATATATAACCAAAATCTATCTATCTATCTATCTATCTATCTATCTATCTATCTATCTATCTATCTATTGTCTATCTATTTATCTACCTTTGGAAGACCTGAAAGACCAAGTTGGGGATAGGTTGCCTTTCTATGTGGTTGCTAAGTATTGACATCAACTTGGTGGCACATAATCACCCACTCACTCACTCCTTATTCTACCCTCAAGTTTTATGATAATTTGGGGTAACTCTACTGAAGCAAACAGGAATAAAAAGTATGATCTTCCCCTGCTAAATTGAAATTCAGAAGACCCAGAAAAAATCCACATGTGAACCAGCCTAAACTTCATCTCCCCAAAATGTGAACTGGACTACACAGACCCAAGTCAGTTGTCCCTCCTGGTTTCCATACATTCACTTGCCACTGCTGATGGTGCAGGAAGGACAGAGGCTGAGAAAAGGATCAGGGAGGAATGATAGGAATAATTTCTGTACCACTCTAGGAGAATTGAAGCTTTTTTTAAATGTCTGACTTGTGAAACAGCAATTCTTGGTTATATCAAGAACTGCAGAATTATAAAACTGGAAAGCTGTGCCCTAAATCTTGCATCTGTATCTTCTTCCCAAAAAATAGTGATGCATGGTGGGAGAACAGGGGTGGAGAAGCTGCAGGTCCACTTTCTTGATTCCTTTATTCCTGACTCATGACACTGGAAGCCTGAGTAGCAAAGGTTTGCTTAGGTGGAAGGTAGCCAGATGTAGGGTCTAATTTAAGATGGTCAAGTCTTTAAAGCTTGCTCTATGCATACCATATTTTTCCCTTGATGGTCTCTACTAAGAGGGAGAAGGAGAGTTTTATGTCATTAATGAAGGGGGGGGGGGGGGAAGAGTGACTCTCTCCAACCAGTCCAATTATATCTGAGTTTCAGAGGAAAAAAGCCAGAATGTTTAGAGAGACAGTGCATCCAATGCTTTCCTGCTGATTGGCTGACAAAGTGAGAATGAGGTTTGCATCCTATTTTTAGACGCTCTTGCAGCAGACTGTTATGTCACAGGGCTGGCTGTGCAGGGACAAGGCTATTGCACCAGATGATGATTTCTTGCTAGTATGAAATCCCAGACTAAATACTTGGCTTCCTAAAAATTAATTGTTATTGTACGAAAGCACTTTCGTACATTCCAGTTGAAGTAACATCATCAACAAAAATTTCTTTGCAAATGAATGTTTAGGGAGAGTGGTTGAGAATACCATAGGAAGCCTCCAATACCATCAACCTCCCCTGCCTGTAAGCAAACAAACTCAGTGAGATTTACATGCATCTCATCAAGATGAGGCTGTAGCTGAAAGAAGCTGTTCCACTCCTGATTAAAGCTTTTGCCTTGTGTTTTCATAATACTGCAATTGTTCCTATTTTTAATCTCTGGAAAATAAGTACAAGAAAAATTTTACCCATAGGTAAGCTGCGCAAGTCAGAAGGAGCTTCAGTAATACTAAGAGTAAAGTCTTTGGTCTAGTATTACCTACATGCTATTTTCTTCTGGCAAGGATTTGGAACTTTATGTCCCCCAAATGCTCTATTTTGTTTCTCATGCTGGTTGGGCTTCATGGCATGTAACATACCAGCAGATTCTATCAGAATTTGAGGGGAACCCGAAGAATGAGAGAGCGTAAAATCAGTGCTTTTCCTCATCCATTCAGCACAGGCTTTTATAACTTTTAGACATATTTTTAAAGTCTATCTATGCTACTCTGGGCCTACCATGTGAATAAGCAACTGGACATCTTCCAGACGTTGACCATCAACTATACAAGCTAGAATTTACAGCTGTTGTAGGCCAAATCTCCTATATCTTCTCAAGCTTCAGGTCTTAAGAAAAATTGCCTCATGGCACAGTCACAGAGCTTGAAATATCAGAAACCTTTAGATCTTGGGTTATTTAGATGAACCCCCAAATGTCATCCACTACATCCATCCAAAAACATAATGGGATTGTGGCCCAGATTACCAACAGAGAACATTATGTTTACCAAATGCTATGGTGTACTCTGCATTTTAAAGCTATGACTAAATGTGTATAATAAGCATACACTTAAGTATGTGCAAGGAGGGATGAGGAACAGGTTGCAGCAAGGGCTTCTAAGGGAGAGGCAACACGGGACAATTACTCCAATCTTCATCCAAAGTTTGGTTCAGTATATGAAATTATCAGAAGAATCAATACTTTAAAATGAATAAATTGAAATGGAAAGAGTTATTTCAGTATTTTGGATTTCCCATATTTTCCATCTGCTTGGCTTTTAATTTCAGTGGACAAAAAATAAAGAATAAAAGTGACACTGATTTAAAATGCAGTGACAAGAAATAAGGATGAGCTCAAATGAACATTCAGGTCTTTCAGTCTTAAAAAGGCCCTGGATTCTGGCCAACTGATGCTTCACAAAACTAGGCCCAACATAATTTTGATGTTATTGGAGGTCTTTGGACTAAGGCTTCAAAACAACTCTGAAAACTTCCTCCATGTTTTATATCTTTTCTTGATCAGTTTTGAGATACATTTTAAATCTGTGATTAATTATACTTCTTTCAGCTTCACTTGTACAGCTTGGCTGAAAACAGGATGTGCTTGCAATGCCTGTGGGGGTACAGCATGGGATCTTGGACATGTCAGCTTGCCAACTGGGAGGCAGTTTCAGCTCAACCGCCCTCCCCTCTCCCCTCTCAAGATTATGTTCATCTACCCTTCTCTTTCTGGCATGAAGCTTAGTTTCACATGACATGTGCCACGTTACAAACCTCAATCAGTGCAACCCCCAACTGTTTGTTTCATACGTTCCCCCCCTTTACCAGCTGTTTAGACTGCAGAAATGTACCAGAAAATCCTCAGTTATGAACATAACTGAAGGAGATAGGCTAAAATGGATCAAGATTGCTTCAAAAGATAAACCAGTTACTATCCCTAGTCCTTGAACAAGGACCAACATTTAAAACTGGATCATAAGAATATGAAGAGAAATACCATGTTCATCACTCTGAGCTCCTGAATAAAGATACAGGATGGAAATCCAAAATAATAATAATAATAATAATAATAATAATAATAATAAAATAAAAATAAAGAATTTCACCACAAACATTCAAGAAAACATAACAAGAGTTTTGATTAGATCTCTTAATCACTTTGGCAGCACCATCCCTCTTTGCTTCCCAAAAGGGATGAAAGAGTGAATAAAAAACCCACAACTGCCTTACTTAAGTTAATACAGGATCTCTCTGTTTTGCTTTGTGTGATAATTCTAGAAATATGTGGCTGTTGCTCTCTGTTCTCCTCAGACAAGAACTGAGACTTTAAGAAGATTAGCTTAGAAACTAGATAATAAACCTCTTCTCAGATTCTACAGTATATCTCAAATACATACTGTACACATACATGTACCCTGTTAAAATATTCTGATGAATTCATTAGGCAATTGAACACCTGGGATTTAGTGTCAATCATACTTTGAGTGAACTTCTGTACCAAATCTAACTGATAACAGCCCTAACGTTTTCAAGGCAGTTCTCCCAAGTTCTTGACTGGCCAGAAAACCAGATATGCCCACAAGAATTGATGCCCTAATCCTTCACTTCTGTGGCTAGTGCTGATTTGAACATTTTATATAGTCTAAAATGAATCCTAAAGTAGTTCTCCCTTCAGCTGAGTAAGGCCAACATTTCAACAAATTTTTGCAGTACCAAGTCCTGCCTTCTCTTACCTAATCTCCCTTCTGAGCTCATCATGGTGCTGCTCAAAAAAGTCCATTTTACCTTAGCTCTATCTGCACTTGAATTAGCACTGAGGGATGGGACACCCTGAAGAATAAAGAAGACCCACGGGAAATAAGAATGGAAAGCCAAAGCAGCACCAGGGAGAGAACTCCTGGCAATACAGACTCTCGATCTTCTGCATCTTTCCTCTCAAATGCTGTACAATAAATAATACAGTGGATTTGAATACACAGGATATTAAAATTTATTACAACACTTAATCATCTATCTTAAATCGGTAGCCCGCTGGGTTGATTTTTGCTTTGGTTTCATTTTTGGTTCCATGGAACTTATCAATTAAATTTAGCAAGATCTTCCTCTCAAGAACATTTTCTGTTAAGATCATAACAGGAGGGGGAAAGTCTTCTGTTTTCTATGGCAGATCTAAAAGTGCAACAGCTGATGTGGTTAAGATGGAGATGGATATTAGGGTTTGCAAGGTAAGGAAATACATATTTGTGTAAGATTTTCCAAGCTTTTGCTATAACTTTGATTCCATGTAACATTTCTCCTATCCTTAACCCCTTACTCTTTTTAAACTGTTAATAGAAAATTGGTGTTTTTTGCACATTCCCCCATATTCCATATCACCTGGATATTTCTCACTGAGGCCATTTCCTTTCCAGTGATTTATACTGTTATGGCAATATAAGGCCTGTCTTGATTACTGTTATGTCAGCACAGGAATGGTTGGATGACGCTATAAATCACTAATGAGGAAAATGGCCTGCATAATTGAGGCCAGGTCACAACAGTTATGCTGTGAAGCAAATTCAAACAAGGACAGAATCGAAGGTGGCCATGTTTTGGGCAGCAAGTATGTGTGTACTGAATCTTCACCCTGCCTGCAAGTTGCTTCGGTTATTCCTTGAGCTTCCTTCTGTGGCCAAGAATCCCCACCAACTTGTTTTTATAGAAGAGACATACTGCTCTTCCTGCCCACTCAGGGCTGTTGTAGGTCTCAATGTACATGCCTGAAGCCAAGGACTCACTGCAGCTCTGGAAGCACTGCAACAACCTCTGGAAATAGGCTTCCTACCCAGCTGTCTAAACCATTGCTTGAAAGTCAAGGGGAAAAGGCCAGAAGGCTTTTGGGTCTGCTAGCCTTGGACAATACAAAACTTTGGGGGAAAGTCTGAAGCTTTGGGAAAAGGGGGGGGGGGCAATTTGCCCCCATTTGGCCCCCTCTGCTCTTGTGAGGAAAGAGAAGAGATTGTGGTGGCAAACATACAAGAATCTTGCTCAGGCCCTGTCTTGAATGTGTAAGAGTAAAAGTAAGAATGAGGAGCAGGGGTATGTATACTAGACCTGCCCCTTACCTGCTTCACCCTGATTTTCATGTTAAGGAGGGTTTCTGGGTTCAGAACTGCACCAAAATATCTAATGATGACATGAAAACACACTTAGAAACCCTCTAAGCATAGAGCTAATGAAGATAATACAGGCAGGATTATATCCTCCCATTCCTGACCCCACTTTTAGTTCACAGTCATTCAGGCTAGCATGTGAACAGTAGAAAGTGGAAGAGGAGGAACTTTGCTTGCTAAGACAGAGTCTGCTATCTTTATTCTCCCTTCCCAAATGGGGAACCTTCTCAGCAATGCACCAGCTTACAGTACTGCATGTATTCACAAAGTTTTCCACACTTTGTTTTTTAAAAGTTCTTTAGCACTCACAAGAACAAACCACCCTGAACTGAGCTGCTTAGAACAATCCACATTAGCCAGAATTTATGCTACAGTGCCTTATAAATAAAAATAATGATACTAATCTGTTCATCCCAGATGTATAGGAGTGATTGATGTCATAGAGAGCCTGGGAGTAAATATTCTGCCTATTGTTATTTCAGAAATTTGGAAAAGTCTCAGCCATGATGAAATAGCACTGTCTTCCTTCCTTCAAGTAGCCATGGATTACAGCAAAAACAGATGATATTTTCCTACTAAAGATGAACATAATGGAGGAAGTGAATGGGGGCACCAATTAACAGATGCATCTCAGAATTCACTGAAGTGTAATGAAGTTAGCATAGAAAGGAAGCTCATCTGTAGTGCAGACATGCAACAAGTATTAGAGTAATGCATGGTATTTTCTTGGCATGCAAGGTGATCTCTACTGAGGGAGCCATGTGCAGTAATGTGGAACAAATAAAGAATGCACCATTCTTGTTCTATAGCAGATTCAGAAAGGCCCAAACTGATCCTAGATGCATCTTAGTTATCCATTCACCCAGGGTGAAGATAGCCTTCTGGAACTTTTCATAATCACTTTATTTTTACCACCTTAAATTATATAGTGTGATTTGCAAATTTGGCCAGATCACTGCTTACCCCTAAGTCAAGAAGAAAGAAGTCTAGTGATTTCTCTTTCAATGGGAAAACAACAACTCTGTAACACTGTCCCCTGGAATGTCTCACAGCTTAGCAAATTTAGAAATGAATAATAACTGATGTCCAAGGACTCTTTCTATTTCCCAATTATTCTCAGTCTAGTTTCAAACACATTCAAGCTTAATGCAGGCTGTTTTAACTATCTGCAAATCCTTTGTGCTCAATAGCTAGACACAGGGAACTATTGAGCAATCCATGTGCACGCTGGCCAGTAACTGAGTGGCTTCCCTTCATCAGGTCTATGCTTATAAATAAACGAATGAATGAATGAATGAATGAATGAATGAATGAATGAATGAATAAATAAATAAATAAATCCCCCCTCTTCAGAAGCAGAAAATGGATTGCTTATGCTTTTCCTGTCCTATGTTCCATGGAGTTCTGTACTTGTATTTAAGCCCATTTATCCATTGTTTTAGAAAATATCTCAAAGGCATTCAAAGGAAGCAGTGCAAATGGAAGTCAGTTGTTAAAAATAAGCAAATACATTAGAACTCCTCAAAAACTTCCCCTGTGCCTGACAGCAAACTTCAGTTACCTTGCAAACCCTGCGACCTATAATACCAGCATACCAGCATTTCTGCATTCAGGCACCTTCTAACCATGCCAGGGCTGGGAGGTGGGGAAAGGCCAACCACCCTCCAATGGGAGCATAGACTGCTCTTTGAAGCACAAGGGAACAATATCTTGTCATTTTCAAAGAGCCATTTGCTGGGCCGAAAAGAAACTTTCTGACAAATAATCAAGTGGCATGGTGCAAGGAGACATTATGATTGCAAAGCCCCGGTGAAGATGTTGTGTGGTTGGGGGAGGGAGCTATCATCTCATTTCTGCACTATTGCATGCAAGAAGCTGCCTGTAAGAGAGGCAGAATCCGTGTTGCTGCTAGATGCCCTGTTCCAAGACAGCACAGATCCTTTCTCTTGTGCCCATCCCAGCTGGCCGCTTAGCATGCCTGTATGATTGTGTGGACATTGTCCTGTTTGTGGACATATATCATGAACCATAATGTAACCCGTTGTCGTTTGAGAGCCTCCATACATGATTAAAGCAGACTTGCCAGAACCAAGAGGAAAAATTGCCAGCACAGTGTTGCTAGGAGAAGTGGTGTCCGCAAGAGGCATTTATTATTATTATTTATTAATTGCTGAGCAAGGATCGCACATGCCATGGCAGCAGCATTATTTTGCTGATTTATTGTTGCAAGATGATCCTTGGGTATCGTGGTGTTAGCAACACGCAGTTACACTTCCTGCATGGAAGAGTGGCGGAAAATAATAGACCAGCCACTCGCACAATTAATGTAATGAGAGTAATTAATTTGAAAATAATACCCAAGGGTTAAGGATTTGGGGTAGGAAAAAAAGAAGAAAAGGAATGAAAGCAAAAGCAGAGCTTTAGTGCCCCACAGGAATTAGCATTATTCAGGCTTTGATTGTTGCATTCATGTGATAATATTCAACGAAGCCCATCTCCCCTGGCAGAAGCTGTTTGCCCCCGTCTTTCCTTGCCTACAATAGATATGGACGCGGCCACTCCAAAGGCAACATTTGTTCACAAGGTATGCCAGGGCTGAACCCTGTGATTGCTTTGGCTTTTCACACTCACAAAAAGAAGAAGCATGTTGCCATCTCCTGTGGAAGGGTGTTCTTCTGAGCACAGCAGCTGGTGAAGAGAAACAATGGGACATGCGATTCTATACAAACAGCTGCACAAAGGGTTGCCCAAATGGGGGAATGGGGGGGGGGGGGCGGGGAGGTGCCAGGAAAGATGCCTGCAGAAGAAAACGCCTGCAGCCACTTATGTCTTGACAATTTTTTATGGGAGAACAAATCCTTAAACCCTACCATTCCATAAAGGTTTTAACTCTTCAATGTTCAGTCCAGAGTGAATTGAAATCAAGCTACTCTATATGTAAAAAAGGGGACATTCTCCCATTTCCATCCCTTGTTTCTTCCACTCTTCTGATTCTTCTTCTTGCTGCTTCTTTTTCACTCTCTCCAATGTCTCTCCACACTGTTGACATTGTCAGTGTGTGCTCCTTGAAGCAGGGGTCTACCTTCTTCCAATGCATGTGTGTGTGTACGTGTGTGCGTGTATATACAGCTGGATAGCATAGTGGTTACAGCACTGCCCTTTGACGTAGGAGACCAGGGTTTGAATCCCAGCTGGTACCTACCTTACCACTAGGGGTCCTTGGGCAAAGACCCCCTAATGCTTTACCTGCCTACCACAAATATGAGAGTGACATGAACTAAGAGAGTCATGCTGGCTTGGATGTTGCCTAGATTAACAAGGTCCGCATCAGATGTTGGGGAACCAGGAAATCTGATGATAAGTGGGCTACTGGAACAAACCATACATGGACAAGACAAGAGAAGCTGGAATTGATGGAATGCTACTACAATAGCAGACCTAATGAGAGGGGATATATGAAACATATGAGAGAACTATGGATGGACAGAAGACCTACATCCACACTAACTGAGAAACAGATAGCTACCCAATGCTTCAACATAGTGAAGAGGAAGCTGCTCTCACAACTTGAGACAGACCAACTACACATTACATCCTGGACTCAAGAAGGCCCAGAAGAACAACTGGATGTGCAGCTAACGCCTGAAGCTGGAACATCACTGCCACCCCCTCCATTACAGAGCATAGCAGCTGATATGAGGCATAAGGTCATGGATAAGCCAGCTACAGTCAACCCTCGAGACCGATTACCAAGGCTCAGTGGAGAAGTACCACCAGATAGTATGCTAGAAAATGCCACTAGAGCCTTCATGACAATCCCTACTACCACTGTAACTCAAACCAGTGAACTGGTATATGCTACAGCTGCTGTAATCCTGGAGGTGCTTGGCTACATGATCAAGAAGAACAGCATTACATACCCCCCCTGGAAAATGAGGTTGGAGGCTAAGATCAAGGCAATTCAGAGAGAAGTTAGTCAGCAGATGGAACTACAGAAGGGCATGGAGGTTAAGGATAAGACTCGGCTATTGAAAAAATACAAGGGCCTGACTTCATCTGAAGCCCTAGAGACTGCTGAACAAAGGCTTACAGCACTGGCTGCCAGGCAGAGGCCAAGAAGATAAATGCCTTGTTCTCCAAAGAACCATCCACAGTGTACTCCCAACTGCAGTGTAACAACACAGTAACAGCAGAACCACCAATAGCAAAGTGCAAAGTGGCTGCAAGACCTGAAAGCAGACCACAGCAATCTCCCAGAACAGGAACCAGTCACCATCACAGTAGCAGACATCCAACAGTGGGTCAAGAACATGAAGAGCTGGACAGCACCTGGCCTGGACATGATCCACACCTACTGGCTAAAGAAAGCTAACAGCAGCACACGAATGCCTAGCAGCACAGGTGAACCAGCTGCTAGCAGCAAGCTCCCATCCAGACTGGCTAATAGAAGGAAGGACAGTGCTGAACATGAAATACCTACTGGTATAGTGAATTGGCCAAGAGAGGACATGGAGACTGCTGATGTGCAGACCCGGAACCTCCTCACATTGTACAGAAGTTTCCACCCCAAGTCCAACACCCAGAGACTGTACAGCAGCTGGAAAGAGGGCAGGCAGGGTCTGGTGAGTGTCAAAGCCACTGTCCTGGACGAAACCCAGAGCATCCAGGAGTACATCAGTAAGATGGCACCCAAAGATGAGCTGCTGAGAGAATGCCTAAGGCGGCGGCAGACATGGAAGGAAGTTCAAGCAGAGGAAGTGCCATGGCAAAACAAGCTCCTGCATGGGACGTATCATCGTCAGATAGCTGAGATGGCTGACATTGGGAAATCCTTCTAGGGATCCTTTCTTCCCTTTCTCTGTACATAGGAAAGCATGGAGCAGTTGTTCTGTGTCTCTTTGTGCAGAGAGAGGATCCCGATGGACAAGATTTGAGCCCAGGGATTGGGCCTCCCAACTCAGGACTTTGCATGTCAGAAGGAAGGGCCATATGGGCTGCATACAGTGCAGAAAATAAAAAATTTCCATCCCTGCCTAATGAAAACTAGAATAGTTGAGTTATTTTTTGAAGAGGAACAGAAGAGAGTTTAAATTATACATTTGGGATGTTTACACACTTAAGGATGAAAATATGTTACGAGGGAAGTGCTGAATTCCTTCATAACCCAAATGAAAGGGCTGACAGATATTTGCAGAAAAGAATTGGGGTAGAAGGAACTCTTTAAACAAGCCTTTAACAT
Source organism: Liasis olivaceus (assembly GCA_030867105.1). NCBI lineage: Eukaryota > Metazoa > Chordata > Lepidosauria > Squamata > Pythonidae > Liasis > Liasis olivaceus. The sequence goes on along the minus strand of CM061348.1, from coordinate 102,620,049 downwards.
ACCTCTGTAACTTTCTATCACATGAAATAATGGGTAAGTCTTTGAACAAATTAATAGAGTCTCATGGCCTCCCACTGGTGTAATTCCTTTCTCCTTTTTTCTGATGCTGATTTTTTCTTGTTATATTGTTTTAACAGAAAAGTGTGCCCTTATAGATAAAGTTCTGATTTAGGAATGGCTTCTTTAAGAATGCGTATGTATATTCCAAAAATAGATGTCTGCTTTAAAACCTTTTATGATTTGAATATTTTAGCTTTTAAACACCTCATCCCTTATGAATCTAACATAAGCCTGTCAGCTTCCACTTCTATGCTGTTCTATAATTCAAATGTCATAAATAACTGTATTCTAAACTAATATACTCTTTTTTTTGTTTGAGTCTAAAACTTTTCCTAGTTTTCACTGAGTAGAAACAATTGGGCCTGAGAATCAGAAAACTGCCACAGAACATCCACTAAGTATCATTAAAAAAACAAGCAAAAACAAAAAACTATCAATTTACATGTTCCTAGCAGTGAAGAATTTAAGAGGCTAGACAAAGACCACTTAATCACACCGAAGTTATTAAGTTACATTGTTAAAATGTAAATTGCCAAATATACAAAGTAAATATTGCTACATCAAACCACATCTGTTTTTACTAGCTAGCCATTGCATAGCAGTGTTGTAAATTCATGCTTTCTTCCAGATTAATCACTCCCCTTAGCTGTAATTCACCCACTAGAAATTATTTGTCCCTCTTACTATATGTGCATGCACAAAACATTTTAGTGTTTTATTTTTAAACCCAGGTTAATTCCAATTTTATTGTGCAGAACATAACAACTAACATCACTTCAGAGCCTTGGAGAGGCAATTTTTATCTTGTGGATTTGTGGGAAGTTCAGTGTACATTTCTCACCTTGCCGAAGCTCTGAGATGCCAGGATGGAGTTCTTGATAGCTGAAAACAACAGATCAGAGAGGAATGAATTCACAGTTCAAGCAGCACCCCAGTCACAGAAGCAACGGGTCTTCCAGGTGTCACTAATTGACTAGGAGGAAGGTTAGACATTTCCACCTGACCCTTGAAATGATTCCTTTGACCCAAAGTGAAGACTGCTCATAACTAGTGGGACTTGTTCATGAAAATCCTTATACATTTTTTGCACCACTTTCAGATCAGCAATTTTGCAAGGGTGCAAAATGGTGCAAAAGTGGTGGCCTGATTTATCTCATGCTGTTGGTCTCCTTTCAGCACCTGAGTTGATGTGTTTCAGATTCTACTTCATTTTAAAATCTCTACAAAACTGATATTTTCCTTTGAATTATTTTAGCTCTACTGACCTTCTTGGGCAGTCTATTTCTGCACTGGCATAAGTTCTTGCCAATGAGCTGGTATTTCACTTTCATAGCTCATGGGACTTTTAACTGCAGCAGAGGAATGGTGGCATGGCAACTGGAAAGTGTCAGGGAGCTGACCTTCCTTTGTACAGCTTTCCATCATAGCGATCTCTCAAGATTTCTGCATACCACCAAATGCAACAAATTTGTGTTCTGAAAATTGTGGGTGGAGTTGCTTGGGACAGGTGCTAGGAGGTCTGCCCTCTGAATATAACACATTTTTTTACACTATTGGTTAACTGGAAGGTGAGCACTGATTTTTTTCATGGTGTTCTCTGCATGCTGTCTGCATTTTGAAATTTGCAGAAGTGAAGATAATTGGGGATTGGATTCAAATACTTTTATGAGTGATAAGGGATAAGAAACACTGGTGGTGTGAAACCACCTGCAGTCTTCCCCAATTCAGTACTCTTCAGATGTGTTTCATAGATAGATAGAAGGATGGATGGATGGATGGATGGATGGATGGATGGATGGACAGACAGACAAACAGTATTTAAGGTCAAAGCTAAGTTTACATATGATCAAATTTACCACAACACAAATTAAAATATATATATTACCCATTACTATCCTAGTTTCACCAAGGAATCAAGGTAACTACTACGGGTGTGTGTGTGTGTGTGTGTGATATGAATGACAAAGGCAAATATAAAGGAGGAACTAGAAAAAATGTGGAAAGTAAAGGCCCAAGTGGTCTCAGTGGTGGTAGGAGGACTTGAGCTGTGACTCCTAAGCTGGGAGAGTGGCTCCAACAGATCCCAGGAACAACATCACAGCTCTCTGTCCAGGAGAGCGCAGTGCTAGGAGCAGCTAAGATACTGTGCAAAACCCTCAAACTCCCAGGCCTCTGGTAGAGGACTAGAGATTGAGGAAGACTTCAGTGATGGGGCAGGGCTCTAGTCCCATTCACCAATAGCATGCAGTAAGGAGGACTGTTTTGGAATAATTCTGGCTTTAGGCCAATGAAAGTTTTTCATCTCTGTCATGACATCATCTTGCATATAAATATAGGTATCCTTTCTTTTTGTAAGTCAGACATAAGTTAGCTTCCATCCACTTGCTAACTTTGGATGAGGATGATGATGATGATGAAGATAATAGTAATGATGTAATCCTTGCTTTACCCATGCTCTAAAAAATAGAATTGTGTGACCCAAATTCCAGAGTTCATTGTGCGTTATGTTTCACTGGGTTATAATTACTTGGCCCCCTCACCTGCATAAATACAGCCTACAACTTTAGGCATACCTCTGAGTTGTATTATGAGTTTCTGTTACCTCATTACCATAAATTTCTGAATGAATGCTGAATTTCAGTCATGAATTTCTGGTTGTTTGAGGCATCCTCCCTTGGACTCTTGTGGACATTGGGTTGTTTTCATTTAAGCACCTATGTTTCGGGTCAACTTCATCCTTGTCACTGATTGATTGATGTAAACAATGAAAGGGGTGCATGCAACAGATGAATTCTTTGCTTAAAAAAATAAGATAGCTGAGGTTGATTATGGTATAAAAGGGTAGGCAGGCAAGCAGAGACAGGATCAATGTTCTTAAAATATGTCACTATTTTTTTTTTTCATGTCCTTGGAATCTATTCCCCATCCCTTCTCCAGAAGCCTCCACACCCAAGGAGAGGTCCTAACAATACAGAAAGATTCCTAAATTGCCAGTTTAGGGGATCTGAGGTGGCAGGGAAAGGCTCGGGCCAAGGAGACGTTGCATGGCTGGACTAAAGGGACGAATGGTCTGATTTGCCAGAAGACCTCTGGCCTGCGGCGGCAGCCAGATTTGACACCCGATCCTTCCTGGGGAAGGCCCTGAAGCCGGTTTTGTTTGCATACGGCTCCTACCGGCGTCTGTGCAGTTGGCAGAGTGAAGGGCACTTCCTATTCTGCAAGGGAAGAGAAGGGCCGGAGCCACGTCGGTGGTTGATCTCACGTCGTTTTAATTGTTTGGCACACCGAGGAAGGAAAGCAAACCTTTCATTGGGAGGTTAGAGGGTCGGTGCTACAAAGAGGCTTTTATTTTCCCCTTAATTTAACACTAACGTGGCTTTTTGTTGCGCCGTCGTGATGTTTTGAGGGGAGGGGGTAATTAAAACACAGAAGGAGGAGGAGGAGGAGGAGGAACCCCCTCCCTCCCACCTCCTTCTTGCACCGTTCATTAGCGAAAGTGACATTGATGCAGACAGGCAGCCTAAAAAGGCAGCTAACCGCTCCCTTGTCTGACAGCCCCCGCCGCTGGTTTCCGTAGCAACGGCAGCCAGGGGGAGAAAAAAAAACCTAGAATCCGTCAGATGGAAAATGTCAATAACAGCGCAGCGGCACAGACGGGCGGGAGAAAGCGAACGGGGGGGGGGGGGAGGAGGAGGAGACGAAGCAAACAGGGAGGAGGGGCGGCGGGTAGCACGCAGAGCCGCCGAGCGAGCGGTGGTGCAGGAGATTTGGTGGGAGGAGGAGGTGGTTGTGGGAACAGCCAATATGTAAAGGAGCGAGGCTGCGACGAAGCGAAGAGGGGACGCAGCGGTGGAAAGAGGGAGGCAGGGAGGGATGGGGACGCCGCAGAGGCGGAGGAAGGGCTGCAAGGCCGCGAGCTCGGCTGCCTTCCTTCCCTTGGAGGAAGCAGCAGCCTCCTTCAAGGGCGCGAGTGGGTCCGCGTCCCCCGCGCAGCCCCCGACGGGGCGGCCGCTTTTCCTCTCGCAGGTAGCCTGCGCGGCAGCCCAGGGAACGGCGCAGCGCCCCCGTGGTTCGAAATGGCTTTTCCCTTTTTGAAGCCTCCTCCCGGCGGAAGGCCGCCAATGCAGCCGTGCTGACTTTCCGAGCGGTCGCGCCCTTGCCCGGGCTGGAGTCGAGGCGCGCTGCGCGCCTGCGTCCTTCCGTGCGGCGTCCCTCGGGGGATGCCAGCAAGAGCCAGTGAAAGCCGCGAAGGGTGATTCTTTCAGAAGAAGCCTTTGACGGGATCCTTTATATAAAGGATATAAAGCGTATATGCCGAGCAAATCGCCGTCCCAGCGGGTGGGGAAAGGCAAGGCCACCCCTCTCCTATGAGTCCAAACCAAGCCGCCTCCTCCCGCTCCTTCTCATCGCCCCACCCTCGGGCGGTGCGCTTGAGACAAAGGAGGAGCGGGCGCCCGGGCCGGGGAGCGGTGAAGGGGTGGGCGCCGAGGGGCTTCTGCCGCAGACGCTCCGGGGGAAGAGGCACGTTCCGAAGTGCGCCTCTGTCGGGGTCCCTCTTCTTGCCACACTGTGGGCGTCCTCCTCTTCCCACTCCCCCGCCCATCTTTTTTTCTTAATCAGCAGGTTCTGCCGCACGATTGGCAGTTGGCACCGAGTGGCACTGCATCGCTTTACTTTGTTAAAGATTTAGGTGAGAAGGGAGAGGCTTTGGGGTGCAAGGGATTCAAGGTTGGATTAATTCGAGTTCAGGGCTAAATTCTCCCCACTCAGCCCAGAGTCTGACTGGACTGGTCACCATAAGCCTCTTTGGGCATCCTGGGTATAGTTTTTACTTACACCTGGAAATAGACTGGCCAGAATGGCTTTTAAATGAACACATGCAAGAGGAAGCCAGCCGCTTGGGTAAAGGGGGCCTAGGGAACCTTTTGCAGGGGTGTGCAGAGGAGTTTGCTCAGCATCTGTCAGACAAAATTGCCTGGATTCGTTTACATTTGGACATTAGTTTTGTTGCAGGTCCAGAGGAGACGCCGGGGGTGGAGTGTTGCCCGGTTATCTGGGAACGGTTTGAAGCCGTTGGACAGGACAGGTCCTTAGGACTGTGAGCTCAGCCACCTGCTCTTTAGATCCATGCCCCTCCTGGCTTGTGAAAGCGGCCTGGGGTGTGTGTGTCATGTGAATGGATTCTAGCGGTAGTTAATTCTTCTTTGAGCGAGGGGGTTGTACCTTTGCCTCTTAAAGAGGACTTGGTTCTCCTCCTTCTCAAGACCCCACTATGCTGGACAATTTTCATCCAGTATCTAACCTCCTTTTTGGGGGGGAAGGTGGTTGAGAAGGTGGTTGTGCAACAACTTCAAACGATCTTGGACAGAATGGATTATCTGGATCCTTTTCAGTCAGGATTCAGACCTGGGTATGGGACAGAAACAGCATTGGTTGCACTTTTGGATGATCTCTGGCGTGGGCAGGATGGGGGTTGCGCATCCATTCTTGCCCTACTTTATGTCTCGGCAGCTTTTGATACCATCGACCGTGGTATCCTGGATTGGCTCAGAGGATTGGGGGAGGGTGGCACGGTGTTGTGCTGGTTCGCCTCCTTTCTTCTGGGTTGATTCCAGTCGGTGATGATTGGGAAGGAGAGGTCCCACCCTCAGCCCCTACTGTGTGGGGTGCCACAGGGCTCAGTGGTATCTCCTCTCCTTTTTATCATCTACATGTGGCCACTGGGTGAGCTCATCCGTTGCCATGGGGTGAGGTATCATCAGTATGCAGATGATACCCAATTATACATTCTGCCCCTGGTGAATTAAATGATGCTGTGAAAGTATTATCTTGGTGCCTGGAGGCTGTGAGGGTCTGGATGGGGAAAAACTGGCTTCAGCTGAACCCTGGCAAGACTGAGTGGCTCTGGGTTTGGGGCCTACTGTCTCTAGGAGTATGCCATCTTTGTTGCTGGATGGGGTTGCACTGCCCCAGACAGACCCAGTGCGCAATCTGGGGGTCCTCCTAGACTCTCAACTCCTGCTCAAAGAGTTGTGCACACTTTGGGTTGTGTGCCAGTTGCACCTATTCCTGGATCAGGAAGCTCTGTTCACAGTCACTCATGCCCTAGTCACCTCCAGATTGGACTATTGTAATGCGCTCTACATGGGGCTGCCCTTGAAGAGTATTTGGAAGCTTTAGCTGGTGCAGAATGCAGCTCCTAGGACAGTACATGCCACACCTCTACTCTGCGAGCTGCATTTGTTGCCAGTTTGCTCCAGGTCCAATTCAAGGTGCTAGTTTTAACCTTTAAGGCCCTTCGGCATGGGACTGGGTTGTCTGAAGGACCACCTCTCCCCAATTATATCAGCCCATCATTAGAACCGGCAGCGAGGGCATGTTGTGGATACCATCTGCCAGGGACCTACATTTGTTGGGTCCCAGGTGGCAGGCCTTCTCTCCATAGCACCCACCTTATGGAATATTCTCTTCCCCCCAACATTACATTAGCTCCATCACTTTTGTTCCAGAAGTCCCTGAAGACCTGGCTATGTCACCAGGCCTAGGGGCCCCAGGGAACTGGAGACATGTCTAGATGGCTCCACTATTGGGTGGATGTACTCACTCTCTCTCTGCATGGGATTTGTATATATTTTAGTTTTAATAAACCTCTACTTTTAATGTTGACTTTTTATATTTTTAAATTCATGTTTTTATATATGTATTGTTTTTACTTGATTATTGTATGCCAACCAGGGTCAGTTCTCGTGAGATGGGTGGCTATATACATTTGAAATAAATAAGTCAGTCTCTGTGATGGAATGGAATTATGAAGGCCAGGCTCAGGGAGAAAAACATTTTCTTACATCTCCTGAGGAGCGTGGGAGATACAAGAGGATGAGACTGGCACCTCCCTGAGGAATTCACAATGTTGTGGCTGGCATTACTTGGGAGCTGGGTTTCAGTCTGGGAAGATTCTTGTTAGAGGTTGTAGCTAATAAACATAGCTGAACTGAATTTGCATTGTCTCTTGGAGTTCCTTGGGCTTGGCTGACATCAATCTTCCCTAAGAAAATGTTTTTCAGTTGGAGCATAAACTTGGATGATCATCAGATTAAAGGGTTGTCCACAAAATCTATTTGATATTATGTGGTCATTGATTGCATTATAGCCAAGTAATGTTCTTGCAATACCCTTCGTAACTATAAAAGCAATACTGTTCCTTTTTAGTTTTTCAGGTCCTGAGTAATAAACAGTGTGCCCTTCTGACTTAAAATGTCTAATCCCATTCCTTCTCAATTTGCTGATGTCCAAGATATCAATTTGTAGTCATTTCATTTCATTTTTTATTTTGTTGAGCTTTCCTGGGTTCGTGCTTTTTACCTTCAATGTTCCCACTATAATTCTGCCTTTGCAGCTTTGGATTTTCTTGTCTTGTATGGCAACATCAGCAACTAGACACTCTAAAGTCTTTAATCTAGCCTCATCGTAAACACAATTTGTACTCCGAAAGATCCTTGGCTCTTCCTCAGTAGAGTGCCATCCAACCTGAGGGGCCCATCATTTGCCACTATATCATCAATCATTTTATATTCTCTAATCCATGTGGTTTTCTTGGTAAAAATACAGGAGTAGTTTATCATTGTCTTCTCCCACACAGTACAAATTGATGCCTTTGTTATTGTCACTAAAGTGATCATCTGCCTCCAGCGTCTGTCTGTCCATCCATCCATCCATCTATCTATCATCTATTGTATTTATGCAGCCGCCCATCTCACAAAAAGTGACTCTGGGTGACTTTATATATTGCTGCTGCCCAACGTTGGTGCCTGCTTGCTTTAGCTGGGCAGCTGGGATGATCTTCATACCCTGAGTGACTCTGCTGGGAATGTATACTCTTGGCATACAAGCCTGACATTCTTTGCTCATCCCTTCCAGGAACACACACCCCCTTGGTACAATGAGGCAGCACTGCAGGACCTGTGGGGGAGGGGAGGGGAGGAATTTGAAAGTGAAAATTCTTCAGCAGGTTGTATCTCTTAGCTGCTCTTACAGCCAGTTTATTTCCAGGGTCAGTTCAAGCTGTTGGTTTATTTTATATCTATCTATCTATCTATCTATCTATCTATCTATCTATCTATCTATCTATCTACCTACCTACCTACCTACCTACCTACCTACCTACCTACCATCATTTTATTCAATTTATATGGCCACCCATCTCACCATGGTGACTCTGGATGGCTAAACAACAACCAACAGCAAAAATAAAATATATAACCAGTAGCCAAGGTTAAAGAAAACCCAGTCAAACCATGATAAACATAACCAATGCACAGGCTGATCCCCAAGCCCAGTGACAAAACCACATCTTCAGGGCCTTACAAAAGGCCAGCATGATCAGGGCCAAACTAATCTCTGGAGTAATGAAGTTCCAAAGGACAGGCTCAACAACAGGCAAGGCTCGCTTCTGGGGTCCTGCTAGATGACATTCCTTAACTGAGGAACCCATAACATGCCCCTTACCTATATAACAATACCCATATGGAGTTATCTGAAATTACCACATGTGGGAAATATCTGCTTCTGATGCGGGTCACTCCTGCATCCCTGGCTTTCCCCTGGCAGCCAAACAGCCACAAATATCAACTTCTCTGATACAGCCTTTTTTCTTCCTCTGCGTAAACGTCTATTTCTTTGAGCTCCTGCTGTCTGTTTTTCTATCACGAGAATAACCCTCCCCTACATCCTCTACTCCTGGAACATGGATTGCAAGTTAGAGCAGTGAAAATCACCCAGCTCTCCACGGGGGACAGCTGGTGAACCAAACTGGTCGCTGTGTGGCAGGACCGATTGCCTCCTTTCATGTTGCCCATTGTTCTGATGTTATGACCCTTTATCCACTTAAAGAGGTGAGGGTGGTGCAGACACAGGACAGGACAGCATCCTGCCTCAAGCTGGTTAGACTGGCACCTTTCTTTGTTTTGTTTTAGGTAGGTGGTTCAAACCATTTTTATCTCATGTAGCTTTTCAGCAATTCTGAATCCTTTAGCTCTGCACTTTCTCCCTCTAAAATGTTTTGGTCCTGTTATTATAACCTTACTGCATGGAAAGTTTTGGAGAATCTAAATTACTTTATCATTTGAAAACTTTAGTCACCTCGCAGGCCTTAACAGGGTTGATGTTTTTATCAATAAACACTGTTTCCCTGGATTATTGTGAGAACAACAGGTGTGGAGAAGAGGGAAGATGAAAGCGTAAATGGCATATATAATGGAATCGAGGCAGAATTTTCTATATTGAATAATACTGGACATTAGGCCCCAGGCACCCAGTCGTCAGCAGTTGCTGGAATACAATAGAAGGACAAGGGGTGGCAACATTCACAGCGATATAATAAAAATAGTGGTCAGAAAAGATGTGATATCCCAGGAAGACTCTACGAGACTTTTTCTTACATCAGCAGGCAATATGTACTGTGTCATATGGTCCGGCCCAAGGGACCGGCCTACAAGTCAGTCACTTTTAGTCATGCACACTTTTATCTGCCTTACGGGGATACAGACTTCTCTTACAGAGTGTGGTTTCTGGCAATAGATGTAAAAATTACAGCAAGGTAACATATAAGCTATGCTTCGTAAATCAGTGTGCTTTATAAATTGACCTCACTCTTTCAGATACTTCTTACAGTTTTCTGCATGGAAATCTATCGCTCTTTCATCTGTGTGAAGTTGCTCACAAGGTGGCAATAAATATTGCCTGCTGAGCCTCTTATGTCCCCTTGCCAAATTTTAAATTGATTGCTCAGTTTCCTCATAATGGGAACATTAACAATTAATTAATGGGGGATTTCTGTTATTAACTTCCCCAACACAGGTTGGAATTCTATGTTATTAATATTGACATTTTCAGCTTTTATACGAAGAAATAAATAAACTTGACCATACCATGGTATTTTATGTCATTTTTAACCTCTCAAAAATCCCCGGGTCCTTATCTAACCTCTTCAAGTGCTTGTCTAGAATTTAGTTGCAATAATAATGTTCTATGTAAGTGAAGAACCAAAAATAATTATTGGGGGGGGGGGGGGACAGGAGGAGAGGTAAAAATGAAAGGTCATTTGGTATCTACCTCATTCACTGTTTTTTCTCCCCTTTGTCTCTCTCTCCCCTCTCCTTTTCCTTTTTGTCCAATAATGTCATCTTTTCTATTCCTTTCTTGGTCTGGAAGGGATAGTATGCTGAGTTGTTGGAAGATAATGCCAAGAGTCTAGCATTTTTCATAGCCAACTGCTTCCTTCCCAAATGAAAGACATAAAGGAAGGTATGGGAAAATCTTATAGCCTAACATCTGTTTGCAGATACAAGTAGTAATGATTGGGGTGAGGGCTGAGCATGCCCAACTGTCCTTTATGCACCACCAAAGTTGTGTAGATGTATGAGGGTTACCTGGTGGTCCTCTGATTTAACTCCTCTTATTTTTACTATAGAGCCAGTTTGCTCTAGTGGTTAAGATACTGGATTAGAAACTGGGAGACTGAGTTTTGCTCCTGCTTTAGGCATAGAAGCCAGTTGGCTGACTTTAACAAATCATTCTCTCAGCCAAAAGAAGAAGTTATTGGCAAGCTACTTCTAAAAATGTTACCAAAAAAGCCTGCACGGACTTATCCCTATAGTTACCAGGAGTCAAGATTATCTTGCTGGACTGTAACAATATTTATGACCAGAACAAAATTAAGTAAGAATTACCCCTATTACTCCAATTAAGATAAAGCTCAAGAACAGCTCAAGAACATATATTCTAAAGGGTACTCTTGCTGAAAATCCAAACCATCCCTGATCATATGGGCTGCTCTTGCATACCAAATTAAAAAACAAAACAAAACTATTATTTTTACATACTGTTCTAAGTGTCTTAGCTCAAAAGTAATATTGTTCATTCATGAACCATCTCAACAATAACTGGAGCAAAACAAATTTCTCTCTCTCTCTCTCCCTCCCTCCCCCTCTCTCTCGTGTTGTGATGGGCAGAACAATGCTTTGGGCAGGAGCTGGTACCAGGAGCCTTGCCATCTGGTATTTTGTTTTTGAACTTCCAACTGTTTTCCCCAAGATGCTGCCCCCGCTTCCCAAATTTGTGTTTGCCAACAGTGTCAATCTCATTTGTAGATGAAGATGTAGGAAATGGAGGGGGAAAGGCTTGAAGATTCAGAGAAGAAAAAAGTGGGGCTATGCAAAATTTTGAACTGGAGATTTAATCTTCAAATTAAATCACCTTAAAAATCTAATGATTTGGAAAGAATCTGATGTCTCCAAAGGGAATCAATGGTTTGGAAGGGCTTTTGTACATTGAATCAACTTTCTGAATCAAATCTACCTGAAGAAGTTAATAAAACTGACACAATTTTCTAAACTGAAAATTTGAATAGGATGTAATCAATACTTCAAACCAAATTGAAGTCAATTTTCTGATTCCTAGAAAAAGTTGGAATGAACTTTCTGAATGAAATCTACCTGATTTGACATTTCATTTTGAAGAAGCTAATAAAACTGACATGATTTTCCAAACTTAAAATTTGAATAGGATTAATAGATACTTCAAATAAAATTGAAGCCTATCTACTCACTCCTAGAAAAAGTTGGAAAATGTGTCCAACAGTGCCTCTCATCAAAATGGTCTTTTTCAAAACTTTAACTGCAATCCATGTGTTTGTGTATTTAGCATTCCTTACCAAGCTGGTTAAATGATAGAACAGAACAAGCCAGTTAAATAAATAAATAAATTGTTCTGTTAAATAAATATTTAAATAAATAAATATTTAACAGAACAAGCCACTTAAATAAAAGATAGAACAATGTGGGATAGACAGTACCACCACCAGATGGATTTGCAGTTGGCTGACCAACAGCACTCAGCATGTGGTCCTTAGTGGAACTACACCTACGTGGAGGGAAGTATGCAGTGGAGTACTTCATGTTTCTGTCTTTGGGCCCAGTGTTCTTCAACATCTTCATAAATGACCTAAATGAGAGGGTTGAAGGGGTGCTTATCAAATTTGCAGATGACACAAAGCTGGGGGGAATTGCTAACACTTTGGAAGATAGATTCAAGATTCAGAAGAATCTTGACAGATTTGACTACTGGGCCTATCCAACAAGATGCAGTGCAGTGGAGAGAAAAGTAAGGTCCTGCACTTAGGCAGGAAAACCAGATGCACGTGTACAGGATAGGCAGTACCTGGCTCAACAGTAGTGCCTAGGAGAGGACTCTAGGTGTGCTGGTGGACCACTGCTTAAGTATGAGTCAGCAGTGTGCTGCAGCTGCCAAAAAAGCCAATGCAGTCCTGGGCTGCATCAACAGAGGGATAGTATCAAGATCAAGGGAAATGATAGTACCGCACTACACTGCACTGGTGAGGCCACATTTGGAATACTGCATCCAGTTCTGGTCAGAGAAAAGCAACAAAGATGATGAGGGGTCTGGAGGCTAAATCCTATGAAAAATGGCTAAAGGAACTAGGTATGTTTAGGTTAACAAAGAGAAGACTGAGGGGAGACAGGGCGGGCTGCCACAGGGAAGAGGGTGTTGATTTATTTTCCATAGCACCTGAGGGTAGGACAAGAAGCAATGGCTGGAAGTTCGTCATGGGAGATTCAACCTGAAAATGAGGAATTTCCTGACAGTGAGAACTTTTAAGCAGTGGAACAGCTTGCCTACCGGAGTTGTGGGTGCTCCAACACTGGAGGTTTTCAAGAAAAGATTGGACAACCATTTGTCCGAGATGGTATGAGGACTCCTGCCTTGGGCAGGGGGTTGGACTAGAAGACCTCCAAGGTCCCTTCCAACCCTATGATTCTATGGTTCTATGATTCTATGAAATGTTGCATAAGTCCTTGCTCTACCTGGCCTTATTTTCCTAATAAGTCGGTAAGTGATTTTGTGTTTATTACCTTGATAATTTGTCTAATACTCCAAGCATGAAAATAGCAAACAAACAAAAAATATGCATGAAACCTCCTCTTCCTCCTCCTCCTTGTAATTATTTGATACCTATTTGCTATCTTGTCTTGGAGCACATGATCAATCTATTGTGGTACTGGAATCAAGGATGGAGCCATCCATGTTTCTGGTATCTAGAGACCTTTATCTCAATTGCAGGAAAGCAGAGAGGGACTAAGTGTAGCAGATTGTATACAGAACTGTCCAATTTGATGACATTAATTACCTTTTTGATATGGTTTCCAGCTTTCTGAAACCCTACCTCCACTCTCAGCATGTACAGGTATATGTATATACACTTTAGATGCTTCAGAGGATCAACAGGCCAGTTGGCCTGGACAGGTAAAAATATCTTCTATTCTATGAGCTCAGTTATATGTTTCAACTCAACCAACTATAATCCTAATCTGGGGTGAACTGATCTTTTAAAGTCTCAAAAAGAATTGCTCAGATGAAGATAATCAGAGATGAAACAAAAAGGTGGAACAGGAAATAAGTATGCTTTGATACAATTTTAGTTTCCTGTGAATGCATTTCACTCATTCTTCCCTTATATAACAATTTAGATTAAATTAGCATGATACTATGTGAGAGAATAGGGAAATCAGGATAGGGCACAACAGTGTGTTTTCCATCATCACTAAGAATGAAGACTGAAATCTGCTGCTTTCCATTTTCACATGTCTTTTCCAATGTGAAACCTTAGGGGCAAATGATATGTAATACGTGAGGCCTGTGGGAATAGGATTTCTGATACAGGTAGCCCTTGTTTAGTGACTGCCTCATTTAGTGACCATTCACAGTTATGACAGTGATGAAATAGTAGTTTTACAACCAATCCTTGTATTTACCAACTTTGCAGGTCTGTAAAGCAAAGGAAAGCTGAAGTAAGATCATAAGCACAGTTGGGGTTTCACTTAGCAATTGCTTTCCTTAACAACTAAGTTGTCAGTCCCAATTGTGGTCACTAAATGAGGACTACCTGTATTATTAAAATTAGTAATTGCATGGGCAAAGTTTATAAAATTTTCTTCATATTCTTTTCCAGTTAAAACCATCCCAGCTCAGGAATGGCCATTCTGATCACTGGGACTTTCAAGGTACACAGAGAAGGTCACATTAACATAGGTGCTTGGAATTGTAAGAGGTTCCCCAATCCTGTTTTGAAAGGCATGTAGTCTCATCCAAGGCAGACTCACATACTATCCTCAGACCAACAGACTTCTTAACCAAGAACATCTCTATCTTGTTCAATTTAGTTTCAGTTTGTTTACTTCCATTCCCTCCTCAAAACAGAACAGAAAGGAATACGAAGCTGGGTATCAACAGAATTCTCTTCTTTCTGGTTGGTTGGTTGATTTAGCACAATGTATGAATCCAGCCATCGCTGATTTAAATCATCATTTGTGGCCTAGCAGTATATCTGAATGAGGCTACTATGGTTTGTTCCACAAAATGTGGTTTTAAAAAAGAAGTGGTTCTGTGAACACAGCCATAGTAGCACAGAGAGCTGGCCAGGAAGACTGTACGAAGAGGGCGGGCTGCATTGTCTATAATTTCAGTCTGACCTCAATCTAGTTCATGTAGCCAATTGTGATCAGCAGAATTCTCATTTCATTGCAGGTGCTCATCCTTTCTCTGTCCTTGCACATCATGTAAATAGGGGCACATTAATGCCATTTGCCTTTCAGACCATGTACAGGAAAATGTCATGAAACATTCACTTTCTAGAAAAACAAGCAAACGCTTATTTAAAAAACAAGCCAAACCCAAACTCACTCTGTCTGTGGTCATGTCAGAAGGTGAATTCATCTTTGATTAGATGAAGTCAAGATTTAGTGGGTATTAATCCCAGAAAGGCACTTGGCTGGGATCTATATATAGCTTTGTTGACAAAGGTGCAAAGTTGAGCAGAGCCTAGAGATAACTGGGGAACAGGAAAATAAAAGAGTCTGCCAAGAAAACCAAACAAATTAGCTGTGCAAATTTGGTTTTTGAGGATTTTATCCACCAATATAAGGGGTGAGGATAAAAGCTGAGTCTGCAAAACCTGCAACTCAATTTGTAAAATCGTATACCTAAAATAGAGGAGTCTTGAGTTTAGAGGCCAGTGATAGTCTGGTTAAAGAGAAAAATGTTTCAGATCTAGATGAAGATTAAGAATCTCTCCTGGACTCATGTTGACTACATGGGCATGCAGTTTTCAATATTGGCTAAGTGCTGCCATCTAGCTGGGTCACTGACATATCTAGTATTCAGTATTATTTGACATATTTATTGCCATGGGTGCAAGGGTCATATAGGAACTGTAGAGACATGTGGTATTTCTATTGAATGAATGTGAGCAGAAAAGTCTTCCATCAAGTTTTATCTGTGATCATGAGGCTGTCTCTACTCTTCTGTTATAGGGCTATCCTATCCTGAGCCCACCAGCTCCACAAATAGCTTGTGTCTTTGCCCACACTGTACAGAACTCATACTTTCTCATGCATAATGACTCTGACTGCTAGCTGTACTTGGAAGAAGTTGAGGAAACTGACCCTCATATGCTAGGCAAGGACACTGAAAAAGAAAAGAAAAAAGAAGTCATCTGCTAAAATAAATAGTTGGGAGGATAACACCAACAAGCCTGAAAAATACACAGCAAGAGTCACTGAAGATGCAGACTTCACTAGCTACTCTGTATCTATGTGGTCTTGTAAGCAGAGCCAAGCAAGCTTACTTTTTGAGCTGGGCTCTCCTGCAGTATAAGGTGTGCTGGTACGGAATGCTGTTCTTAAGCTTGTTCTTCTCTGACTTCTTGCCAACCAAGCCTGCTTAAGAACTGATTCCATTGTTTTGTCTATGTTCAGCCTGCTTGACTCCTAATCCAAAGAATGTTTGCCAAGTTCTTAACTTAACATGGAGAATTCAGTCTGCAGGCAATCAAGTGGGCCCAAATGCGTAACAGGGATTATGAGGTATGTGTTTTTATAAAATGTTGAGCAAAGGAACCCCTATGTTGCTCTTGATCGGTCTTTTCCTATATGTGAAGGAAGCATATATACCGTATTTTTCCAACTATAAGACGATACTTTTTTCTAAAATCCTTACCCTAAAAATTGAAGGGCGTCTTATTCAAGGAAGTCAGCCGAGGAGAGAATCGCGCGGTGGCAAAACTGCCCATACCTTGTCTCTGCGAATGGGCTTCCTCCTATTGCTAGCCTCCAATCACGAGTGAAATAGCTTGTCTCCCAAACAGACTTCCTCCAATCACGAGCCTGATGTAACTGACGTCAGCTGATGCTGAACAAACCAATTAGAGGAAGGCTGTCTGCAGAGACAAGCTATCGGCAGTCTCACTCGTGCTTGAATGTAATCAGTTATGCAAAAGAGCCTGGAAATAGAGCTGCAGAGAGATGGTTTGGACCTCCTCCCACCGAATGTATCAGGTCAATGTTAACTAATTACTAAATAAAAATGTGTTCTGCACTATCTTTAAAATATTGATTTCTTAATTTGGGGTTGGAAAAATGGGGGTCGTCTTGTACATGGGGGCGTCTTATTGTCGGAAAAATACAGTACTTTCAAATGAAACATCAAGTCATCCAAACTGACCTAATTCAAATCTGAATCCCTAAATTTCATAAGGCACATCTGTGGTAAAATAAGGAACAGGCCAGAGTGCCTGGGAATCTGCTGTACCTTTGAAAGACCTCCTCCAGCCAATATCTTGCTGAAAGATATTATGGAATCTCCTTAAAAACTGCTCTGGGCCTCCCAAAAGAAGAATATGGGAAGGAATATAATACATCTATCCTAAGTGAACCATTGGCCATCCTGACTAGAAATTCTGAACTGTTGTTAGAAAGCATAAAGTTGAGGAAAGCTGTAATAGGTTATGTTGTCTTTCAATCCCTGAATCCCACTGAGATAGGATTTTATTTTATTTTTTAAAAGCCCTTTTAACTGAATTGTACCGATATACCCATTTTTGAAATGATGACTGGCCTTGTTGTTTCACTCATCCAACTTTATGTGGCATAATTGCAGCTTTTGTTTCACTTCAGATATAATTCTCAATCAAAATGAAAAATGTCATAATTTAGGTCCAGGCTTATCTGACAAGGAAGCCCAAATGGCCTTTAAAATGAAGAGAGATTTAGTCCTGTCACAATAAAAATGGCTCAGAAACTGAATAAGACACTCATGTCAGGAAATTGAATAAAACTGCTCCAGAGCTTCCTCATTTGAGAGCAAAGTCCATTTGAGCTATCTCCTGTTTATGACCATAGAATCAAAATCTCCTTGAAATCCTGGCTTGAATTATAAACTGTGACATGGACAACCCAGGATATTGGCAAACAGTCACCATGGTGGCTGACTGGATCAATTTGAAATATTCTGATCTAGTGAGAGCAGAATGAGAAAGCGAGGCATCTTTGGTCCTTTATGTGCTGTTGGACTAAAACCAAACATCCCTATCATTCCCTGGCTATAATGGCTGGACTGACAAGTGCTGAAGATCAGCAACATCTGGAAGACCAGATACTCTGCACTTGTGATCCAGCAGATGCTTCATGGTTTTAATCCATCTGAAACAAATTTTCATTCCACTCCAGTTATCCCCCTCATCTCTTTTTTTCTTTTTTAACCTACACATAAACCACTAGGACATGAAATAAATCAGCACTAGGCCAGGAGCTTGTAATCTGTAAAATGTTTTCCCTCAACACTTGCTTTTAGCTTCTTATGTTAGATGTGCCACATTCAGAATATGGAATAGATACAAACCCAGATTGTGCCTGAAAACACCTTTGTGGCTTTCAGCACAAGAAGCATTTTATAGACGAGGAATAACAGGCAAACACAAATGGCTAACTTATCGTGAGATATTAGAATTTTGTCAAGGGGAATGTAAAATAAAATCAAGAGAAGAATTGGTGGCAGAGGGATATAATTGTCAATGTTTTTCTTATTTATGGTTATTAGAAAGATTTAAAGTAGACAAAAGAGTTTATCGTTTTGAACACTGTAAGACTGAGTCTGAAATAGAATTGTGTACAAATGATGAACATGTAATTCTAAAATGTATAAACTTTTATTGAAATTCAAAACAGAAGAAGAACAAATGAAAGAATGTGTGACAAAAGTGGGCTAAAATTTTTGGTTATAATATACAGATGGAACAATGGGAAAATATGTGGTTGAAAGGATTGAAATTTACACTATGCTATAATCTTAAAGAGGGTTTTTATACAATGATGTACAGTTGGTATATGTCACCAGATAAATTGTCTAGAATGTATAAAAGAACTTCAAATTTATGTTGGAAATGTAAACAACAAGAAGGGACATTTTATCATGTATGGTGGATGTGTAAAAAAGCTAGAAGATTTTGGATTCAAATACACATACTGATTCAGAGGATTTTAAAGATTAATATACAATTGAGACCAGAGGTTTTTCTTTTGGGATTGATGGACAAAAAGTTGGAAAAAAGTCATGGAACTTTGTTTTTGTATTTGATAACTGCAGCGAGATTATTGTATGCGCAAAGATGGAAAGATTCCACATTACCCACAATGGAGGAATGGTTGGTGAAGATGATGGAATTTGTTGAGATGGCTAAATTGATTTCTTTAATCAGAGAAAATAATATTTAATATCTAATATCTATGTTTATCGCTGACTAGAAACCACATGGACATTTTGGGTAAAACCGAAAAAAATGAACTTATGATTTATGGTTTTGATGATTAGACAGGATAGATTATAGAAGAATTAGAAAGTTCTGTTGTAACCCTAGAGTAAGAGGTAAATTTATAATTGTACTTATAACTGCTGTAAAGAAGATTGGAAGCTACTTCTTTGTATCTTTTTTCTTTCTTTTCTATTTTTCTTTTGCTTTTTTTTCTTTCTTGCACTTTTTTTTATTTCTTTCTTTTTCTTTTCTTTTTCTTACTTTATGTTAGTTTGCATTCGTTTTTATCTTCCTTTTTAAAAATATTTAATAAAATTACACACACACACACACACTTGCTTTTAGCGTCCAGTACCCACCTCTAAGAAACCCTTTTTTGTTTTGTTTTGTTAGCTGCCTTGAGCATCCTAAGGATGGCAAATGTGCGTAAACTATAATAGTGTATAAAATAAATCAAGGACAAGGTGGGCAAATGGGTATAGGTGAGAAACTTGTGGCTCTCCAGATGTTGCTGAATTGCAACTCCGAGAAGTCTCTCACTACTATTGATACTGGAAGCTGCAGTTCAGCAACATGTGGAGGGTGGCATTTTATCCATCATTGGCCTAAGAAAGAGGGATGGAAGAAAACACAGAACCGTGGAACAAAAAGGCAAAATGTTGAGGTGGTAGAGGATGAGATGGCTAGATAGCATCACTGAAGCAATGAGCATGAAACTGAGCAAACTCAGGGAGGCAGTGAAGGACAGGAAGGCCTGGCGCGATGTGGTTCATGGGGTCACGAAGAGTCGGACACGACTTAACGACTGAACAACAACAACAGTTGGCAAAAAAGGAGGAGAAGCTTAGAAAAGAAAGATTGGAAGAGAATATGGTCCAGAGGACAAAGAAGACAAACAAAGGAGGGAAGAGTGAAAGATCATGAGCAAGGCAATTAAGTTCACACAGCCAAGAATTTTCTTTTTGACTATTCTTTCTCAGTGGCAGAAAACTGAAATTCACAAACTGATTTGAAGTCCTTAATCAGGAATAACATGAAGTCCTCAGATACTATATATTTTCATGATTGCAGAGTCTCTTAAATACATTGTCCTTTATATCCATCCATCTTCTGCTAATTTTCTGCTCTGTATTAGAGATTCTTGCATCACCAGCCCAGTTCTACATTTTTTTTTCACATATTATTTCTAGAATCTTTGAATCTGGCCATAATTGCAAGTTTCTCTTTGAATTATTGGGGGAAAAGATGTCAGAATAACTTGCAAATAATGTGACTGTTCCAGACCATACTGTGCCAAAAGATAGAAGTGCATCCCACATAAGTAAGTACAGAGTTTTAAATGACTCAAGCAAATGGTAAAGTCCACATACTGGGATAGCAGTAACAATATGCTTTTAGCTTTCTTTCTACTAGGGCTACTATATCTGGGCTGAAAGAATCCAGACAATAATTAGATAGCAGCAAAGAAGTACAGAAAACTCTACTCTCTGTGATATGCAGGATGATCAATTTTAAATAAATTTAGCTCAATATATTCATTGTTCATCTGGGTCTTAGAAGGTATATCAAGCTAAACTTCAGAACATTTTTTTATTCCTACTTTTCCAATTTTAAATCTGCTTTTTTTTTTCACTTTGAAATCAGAGCAGAGGCATCAATTTGTGTGATCTACAAAAGCATTTCCCTTTACAATTCCCTCCAATTATATGGAACTACATATATTCCCATCAACTCTTTGTAATCCAACACAGTTGGAGGGCACCAAGTTGGGGGAGACCAAATTCCCCAAACTACTATCATATGACAGCATTAGAAAAGTTGTTGTTATTATTTATATGGCCACCCATCTCACAGCAGTGACTCTGGGTGGTGTACAAAGTTAAAACCAACATTTAAGACAATCAAAATAATTAATTGTCCAAAGTTGCAAACAGTATACTCCAACTTACCACTTTCTACTACTATGCAATTGTTGAGAAAATACAATGAAACAACCTCAGATAAATTGCCCCAAACTGCTTGGGAAAAAGGTGGGATAGAACTTTTTTTTCACTAACAGTATTTTTTTAAATAGAAATTTAACAGATGCACAAAGAAACAGTAGAAGGTGTCTACTCCTAGCACAGGTTGTGTTTTAAATCTTGCTCTATTCTGGGAATAGCAGAGAAGGAATCCTTTCCCTATATTCTGGAACCCCAATACAAAATTAGAGTAAGAATAAGAACAAAAGAACCTGAAGTGGAGGTTACATTATGCAAAAGTAGAATGAGGAAGGCTCCCAAAACTGAAGATGTATTTGAAGCATCCTCTCCAGTCAAGTATACATTAGAATTTCAAGCCATTAGAAATAACAACAAAAGTAAAGAGAAAGAGAAGAAAAATACTGAATTATTAGCAGTTGTCCACATTCTGGGGGAGAGAGAATTCTGCACTCTTCTTGTCTTACAGCTTGGATATCTAGATTCTGGATATTTAAGTATTCAGAACATTGTTTTTCTTTTAAGCTTTTCTTATACAATCCAGCATCAGACGCAGGGCAACAAAAACTACTGCACTCTTTATAACTGGCCAGCAAACTGAACATCTCTCAGATCATAAGTATGCTGTGGCAGCTATCCATAAATATTTTTTTCAGAGCTCCTGTGTGAAAAGTGCTTCTCAGCATATAGCTTCCATTCCTTGGTATTGCAATTAGGTGACATTAATAGACCTTTCTTCTATGTACCTGATTAATCTCTTGTAAATACATGTATGCTAGTTGAATTCCATATGTTGATAATAATGTATGTGAACAAATGCATTCTGTTGCTTAATTTTTGCTTCTCCTGTTCAGTTGGGTAACTCCAGCCGTAATGTTTATAAGGAGGAAAGATTTTTCTTAATTCTTTCCAACACATTCCTAATTTTGTAAATGTATGTGATATTCCCCTTTTATATTATTTATCTTTAATGGAAAAAAAAAGAAGCTTCCACTCCTTAAGCTTCTCTTCACAAGGAGATTCCATGCCATTTCTTATTTTTTAGTATATTTTGGTGTATTTGAGAGTTGCATTTTGAAGCTCACAGTTGGAATGGGCCATGGGAAAGGAAGAACTCCAGCTGGGACACTTCCCACACTCCTGGCTGTACATTCCATTGGCTAACCAGACATCCAGGAAACCACAGTCTGGACAGGCCCCCTAGGCTTACTGAGAATTCTTAGTACATCAAATAGAAAAGGTCCAAACCTGCCAGAGGAAATCTTGACTTTTGTTTTGTTATTTAGATTTGTGGAATATTCACAGGGGTTCCAATAGGGTATGGTAGCTTTATAATTATATATTAATAACTGGGGAAAGTATATGTAAGAGGGACAGTAACAGTGGCATGCCACATAATTTCCATGAACAAGGACTCCATTTCTACCATGGATGCCTGCCCTCCCCCTGTTTCAAGACCAGGCTATCCAAGATTAAAAAAAAAAAAAAATCTTAGGAGGCCAGCTGGGGAATATATCTGTATATACTTGGTCTGCTTCAGACAAGCAGTCCTACTTTTGCTAATTTTTGAAGGAACAAAAATGGCAAAGGAGGTGGGGGAAACCTAAGAAATATATTTGATGTTTCTTCTTTACAAGGGTTCCTGCTTATTCTGTCTTCCTCTCCTTAACAGATTGTTTTTTTTATTAAGCAAAAAGGTAGAGGCAAAGCTAGGGAAACAAGGGGAGGATTCCAAAAGGAAGGGTATATCAATGGGAACCCCCTTAAATGATGTGACTGAGGCAGAATGATTCCAAAAATCAGGGGGGGAACCTCCCCCCCCCCCCCCCCCCCCCCAGTCTTGTCTAGAAGCATTCCTTGGGAAGCAGCTTGTTATCAGACTGGACAAAACTGAACTACGTAAGCTAATAGCCTAAAGGCAGTGTCATATGTTCATAATATTTTCCTATGTTCAGCATATTATGTATAATACAACTTTGGCCCACAATGTTCATAGAGGTATTAATGGAAAAGTTACCATTACTACTGTTGATTCAGCTGTGGCTTTGGAAGATATGACAATATGAAACTATATCAAGAATCAGCAAACTTTGGGTAATCAGGAAAGCCCTTTCTTTTTTCAGTTTTTTTGGGGTGGGTGGGTGGTCAAGGACTTGAGTGGGTAGGGCAATAATCTTACCCAATAATAGCATTTATGAATGAGTGGGATTTGAAGGACAAGTTATATTTTGGAGAGAGTTCTATTCATGATTTTATTCATTGATTTAAAAGGTTTGTGAGCCCCATCCATCAGCTTATCCAATGTTTTGTTTTCTAATTGAAAATAAACAGGGTGTTCATTTTAAAGACATTTGCTGCTGAATTTTGGTGGTGAAATATCTGGGGCTTTCAAGGACCACTAAAGGGATTTCAGGGCAACATGTAGCTAGATGGCTGCCCATCTTTGGTCTATGCAGCAGAACAGCTTCAGATGAAAAATATTTGATGTTGACTCTCTCCCAATTACCCTTTTTAAATTAAGTAAAAATTATGCAACATGTATCAAAAGATAATGTAGAAACTTGTAAGAAAATTGCTAACATATTAATTGGCACATTGACCAAAAACTAATATTGACAGGCATTCTATAATTATGTTTTATTGTAACTAGCTGTATTTAAACATTTTAATATTTATTATGATTCAATGAGCTGCTGTTGGTTTTATTATATAAGTTAACCTTGGGAAGACAATGGGCCTTTCTTCTCTACCAAGTTATAGTGCAATACACCCATCCTCGAGTTGGCAGACACATATTTATGGAGACAGGGGTCTATATAATTCCGTGATACCTCTGCTTGACATATGCATGCAAAACAGAGCGTGAGACAGTTGCAGTGCTGGTTGGAAACTTTGACAACTCTAGGACTTTTCCCCATTGCCAAGCTGAACTGCTCTTTACCCATCCTTGAGTTTGAAAAAAACTCTACTGGCATGAAAGTGATTATCTCCAGTTGGGCCTCTTCTGTGAATTGTCCCCATTACCCATGGAAGTCTGCATTAAATGCTGCTTCTGTATTGTAGGCAGCTAAATCTCATTTCAAGAGTCAACAATGAAACTTCCAAAATCACAATATTTGGTTAATTGGGGAAACATCAAAACATGCATTTAAGTTACTAACATGAAAGTCAGCATTCCCCAACTTGATTTCCAGATGTGTTGGCTGAGGGTCATGGGGACTGTAATACCAATAAATCTGAAGGTATCCAAGTTGGGAAAATGAAATAAATAGGAGTTAACATCCTCTTTTGTGACTTCAGCACATGGAATACAATTAGGATATAAGATGGTTATGTCAACATTCTGGCTTTTAGTTTTAGCCCAGATGTACATTGGTGTACATTTAGTTTTAGCCCAGATGTACATTGGTGTCAAAGCTATTTATTCTGACACATACCTTCTGTATCCTTAAAGATAAATATGTCCTTCACCTGCTGTATCAGACACTCCCATCAAATGAGGCTTGCAAACTCATAAATTACTGCACAAACCATTCCAAACAATAAAAGCAATTTTACTTACTGAACCATTAAATTTACATACTTAAATTAGACTCAACCAGACGTTGCAAAGGGATGTTTGCAGCCAGACAAACAATGAATTTAGGGAAAGAGCTGCTATGTACTTCCCCACCTCTCACATGAAATTAATGAGGTGCTTCAATTTAATCATCATTAAAATTACATCTTTATTTAGTTACTTAGCAGAGTTTGACTCTGTGGCATATGACAGAATGTCTGGTTGCCCCTTTGACAATAACCTTTCTGACATACTTGCCATCCCTGTGAATGTCACACAGCATAATTGTAAGAAAGTAGGAAAAAGTCAAATTAACCAAATATTTGAGAGAAAAACAGGGCTTGAAGGTTGAAATAGAGACGATCTGAAAAGAAAGAAGAAGGATAGTCCTTTAGCTTTTCCTAAATAATGTTTTTTTTTCAAATTTAAATCTGCTCTGAGTATCAGAAACTTAGGGAAAAAAATTAATGAGAGGAGATGAACATAACCTTTGATATGAGAAGGTAACTGAGTATATTTTCTAAAAATCAAGTTGGATTTGTTTGTACACATATATTTATTCATTCAGAGTTTTCCCATGAAAGGACTTGCTTAAAGAATGCTTTTTGAGTTTGGTATTCTGTAAAGATACTGTTAGACATACAATCTGGGTATCTGACTCACTGATAAGTATTTTTCTGTTGATTCAAAGAACAAGCCCAACCAAATATTTAAAAATATTACAAATCATAAAAATGTAACATGAGCAATGAGATATGATGATGATGATGATGATGATGATGATGATGATGATGATGTTTTATAGATGCTGAGAAAGTCAGAGACACTTCAAAATACTAATCTAGTCCTTCCTTATATTTACAAGAAAAGTGGGGAAACAAAAATTTGAACATTTATGACAGGCTTCAGTGGAGTTTAAATCCCAAGGACTAAGAGACAAAGTTATGTGATATAGAGAAGGTTCTATTTTTCTTCCTTTTCCTGCAACAGCTTTATATAAAAGCTTCTTTATAAGTGGGGATATAAATAGCAGTACTAAGCAGAGATTTAAATGCTTCTGCACCATTTTTACTGAAGATCAGTTTTATTTGCTCTTCATTTGTGATGTTTAAATAAATATCAGATTAAGCTTGCAATACTAAGGAAATTTACCATGCCTCATTAAATAGAGGGGAAATGCTCTAAATTAGTTTTCCACAACGTGCCCCCCCTCCAGATGCTGTGGGTTTCTGCTCCCATAGTCCTCAGCCAAGCCAGCACTGGTTAAATGTTTCTGGATGGCACCTGTTTGAGGAAGACTTCACTAGATGATTTAAGAAATTGGGTGTTTATTTGCTCACGACATGGCTTTTTATCTGGGTTGCAGAAAAGAGATAAGCAAACATTTCAAAAACCCAAACGTTCCATTTAACTTCAGGCAAGAGAGAACCGTTTCCCGTGGAAATAGTTTATATTTTTGTGTGCGGATCATGAGAAGCAACTTGACATAGAATTGATACAGAGATATAATTTATCTACATTAAAAATGCAAGGTCAGCAGTAGGGTCTCAAGAGGCACAATTCATCAATTCCAGGGTTCAAGATGCCTGAAAGCATGTGTAAAGGTTACACAAGCACATCACTTATGCATATGCATCCAACAAGGCTGGTCAAGCAGTTTAAAACACACACACACACACACAGACAACATCCTGCTTTGGTAACTTTCTTCCAGGCCTTCAGATAAATGGAGGAGTGGAATGCTATTAAGCAGGAAAAATAAGACTCTTGCTCCAAATAACTTCAGTTTAGGCAAGCCGCCTGCATGGAAAGGAATCTAATGTGACAATTTTGGAGAAACAATATAAAGTCACTTGCATACATCTTGATTAATGACTGAATACCCCAATGTGAAAATCATTCAGAAATCATATTTTTGTTGCTGACAATGTTCCATGCCTTGTAAAGGTCATACACAATAAGATTATGATCCCTATTTCTTTAGCAAACATGCTTAACCTTGTAGAACACAAGCCCCTCTCCAAATTCATTGTTGCATCTCCAGCATCACAACACTCCCAGGAAAATCTCAGGAGACATACAGGTGCTGTCAGCCCTCAAACAGCCCCCAAAGTTGGGCACTAGCACTTGCCTTCAATATAGTTCCCTAAAAGTGCCATCTGTTTCCTCAGAACTAAGCCCCATAATGTTAAATGGAGTTTACTCCCAGGAAAGATAATGCTACTGCCTTGCTTTACATATGTATCTTGATTTTCATTATTTCCAGCCAAATGGTATGTTGGAAATAAATTTTGTAAAGGGCTTTGGATTGAGTCTGTACATCAGCAAGATAGCTCTCTGAAAACTGAACCAAATGGAATAAAATGGGGGGGGGGCATGGGGGGGAGAAGGCAGCAAAACAATTGAAAATAGGCTGAATCAAACCAGGGGCTCTGTGTGTGTGTGTGTGGGGGGGGGGGGAACTCCAGAAAAAAATTTCCCCAAAGTAACTCATTGGAAGAGGCAGTCGGGCAGCAGCATAGAAGCTACTGCTCCATTCTAAGCCCCTCCCGCCTCCCTTCCGATCATGTGACCACCCTGGGCTTCACATAGCAGCACATATACACACAAATGCATGTAGCCACAATGAGAAGAGAAAGCAGAAACACACACAAATGCGCGCACGCACACACACACACATACACAGGTCTTTTTCTTTTGTCACACAGAAGAAAATACAGAGTCCTCCTATGGCCCCTACTGATAAAGGTTTTGGAAAGGACTTCCAGAAACCATGAATGACATGCTTTCCCTAACTTGTTTATCCTTTGAGGGTTCAGATATATGTGACTTGTAAAAGTATGACAGAGAAGTATAGTAATCTAAATAACAGTTGTGTGAAAGGTAAAGAATGTGAATGAGATTAACCCTTTTCCAACCTAGCAGTTATTTGCATAATTAATGCTTTGGATAACATGCAAATTAGACTACCTAGATTTATAGAACTGTCACACAGGAACTCTAATATACACTGAATATACAATATGAAGAGGATAATGCCCAATAACACAACTTCCAAAGGCCACACTGGTTGGGATTACATCCAGAGGGCATTAAGATGGGGAAGTTTGCTAGGCTAAACATTATTATCAGATGGTTGACAGTTAGATTGATATGCATTTCAGGTCTAGCCTTTAAGATGTCTTTCTGGTTTAGGTTCACAGAAGCCAGAAGCTGCTCTTCTTGGGGAATGCAACTTCGGGGTCCAACTTTTTTCTTGTTGGCAACATTTCCATCTTGTTTGGATTTATTTTCAGCTAAATTCTCCCTCATCCAGCCCATTATACAGAAGAACTAAGGCAGCTGTACTAAATGTTTTGGGCACACAACATGCTTCTGACTATGCATTTGTAAGAGAAGACTCTTTCTTACTAGCAAGAGTGCATCTCATACTGAAAGTATTTTGTTTAGCTATTCTCATACCATAAATCTCAAAAAATTCTAAAAATTCATCAGTTAGTTTAGTCCAACATAGCAGTAAACCAGATGGGAGTGGTAAACTCATAAGAGGCTTGTATTAATGATTATACTGCAGTCTAGAGTGATTTAATGCCAGTTGTGGTTTACGTTTGTGGTTGCCTGATATACTAGACTCTTGTGTGAGGGAAAGGATTTTTTGTTTTTGTTTTTGTTTACTGGGGACTTTATGATGGAAAGAGCCCAGAAGAGATGGTGCCAGAGTAGAGATGTAAAGAAGGACCTGGAGCTCTCAAGTGGTTTTTGAATGAGGAAGTCAGAAAGGAGAAGGATATTCTATCACAATTATGTCACCCATTGCGATAAAGCTCACAGCTGGTGGTCAGCAGAGACAAAAAGTAAGCAAAGCAGAAGTGAGAATTCTGTAGTCCTCCAGTTGCTGAATTAACTACCAGCATCCCACATAATTGGCCATGCTAGTTGGGATTGCTAGGAAGTTAGTTCTTCAATATCTGGGGGTCCACAGGACCCTCACTCCTGAATTAAGGATAAAGGAGTACATTGCCTCTTTACTTTACTCTAATGCTCCCCTTCACGTAAACAGGGAAAAGAGATTATGCTTGTGCCCTCTATTTGTGTATTTCAGTTTTACAAAAAAGCACCAATTTTTTTCTCTTGTTCCTTTTGACTGAAAGAAATTAATGATGGATTCATGTTCACAAGTATTCAAGAATGAGGCACCTATAGGCAGTCATAACTAGCCAGATGTTATTTGAAAATGATGAGAAGGAACATTATTTAATTGCTGGTGTAGCAGCCAACAAAGCAACACCAAATGCAAAGCTGGACTGGCATCATCAGTTGGTGTCAATTTTTATGAATGTACACCAGTGTGAAATCTGGTTACTTTGTTTTATCTACACTAAATGTACTCTGTAGGCAGTGCCTGCACTCTGGAATGAGGTTCCCCTCGAGATCTGGATGGCCCCCACCCTGCTGGTGTTTCAAATGGCCTTGAAGATCTGATTCTTCACCCAGGCGTTTGCCAGGGATGATTGAAGCCCTCTTTGGATTGTGTGAGTCTGTTCTTTTTCATTCCTGTCCAGTTTTGTCACCTTTGCCATCTTTTACTCCTTTATTTTTGTTTATTATGATACCTTTTTCCCTTATTTTAATCTTTTTACCTGTGAACTGCCCAGAGTCATTAGCAGTCGGATGATATATAAATAATTAAATTAAATTAAATGTTTAAAAAAATCTACATGAGTGGTTTAATTTACCTCTGTAACATTAGTCTCACTCACAAGGCATGGGATACTTCCCCAGTCCATCTTCCCAATGCTATTTCATCATCTTATTCTAATCACCTCTACCTCTGTACTCTTTATATTTTAGGTCTTTGGGTTGATTGCAGTTTCCAAGTAATAGAAAATAAAAAGGGGGTTAATTCTTCTTGAAGTGATTGGGATAGTTTTCAAGACAGAGGAGCCTTTACCCCTCTGTTTAAAATTATGAGAGTGGGAGAAGAAAGTGGGCAAGAATGGGGTATCAACTTTGAAAGCAGAAGAAAGTGCCTTTACCTTGTGGAAAGCAGCAACAGTGCAGCTATTCCACTTCTCCATTAAACTTTGCAGTTTCTTTGCCTTAAGAGAGAGAGAGGGGGGGGAGAGAGAGAGAGAGAGAGGCAGCCAGCTATGATTAGTCATAGTTGGACAACAGGGAGCAGATTCCTGCCAGTTTCTCTGCCACTTTTGGTGATAAAGAAATAATGAATTTCTTCAAGACTGCTACAAGGAGAGAAGTTACAGCTTCTTCCTGTCCCCGTAACCATGATCAGCTTCACCAATAGATTCTAAGACCAGTAGTGAAACAACAGAGTTCTTAAACTGGAATCGTTGAGAGTGAAGCTGAAACATTTCGCCCTCCAGCAATCCCTTCAGGGAAAATTGCTGTGTATATCTAAGTGTCTAAGAAAGGGAGACATAGGTAGATTGACCTGTTCAGGGAGTCAGTGTGGGTGTTCAGACTTCATCTCTGCCTCTCCTCTCATCTCTCACCCTAAGAGTTCAGGGACAGTAAAAAATCAGGAGGAGTCTGGTGGCACCTTTTTAGACTAACACATTTTATGCATGGAGTGGATAAATCCTACATCAGGTTAGCCATGTCTCACATCTGACGAAGGAAGCTGCAGCACATGAAAGCTCATGCCTTTTAATAAAATGCGTTAGTCTGAAAAGGTGCCACCAGACTCCTTAATGCCACCAAAACAGTGCAAACGCATTGCATGTATCTTTATAGTCAGAAATGGCACCCAGTTATAACGTATGAGGGGCTAACTGCAAAAAGTGATGACTGCCATTTTTTGTGGTTTGGGAATCTGGAAGGCTGAATAAATCATTGCTGTTGCTAATTACAGTACGAGGAAACATCAAACAAGACAAACATTTTACTTCTCATCACTGAATTTTGTTATGCTAATTAGAACCATGTAAAATGTTGTTATTTAACCTGGGGGGGGGGGAGTAAAGCCATATGCATTAATTTTGACAAAGCTGTTTTAAAATCTCCTGATTAGTACTTCAATGAGATTCTGCTCTTTGAGGAGTTGCCATGTTTTTCAGAGGGCTGGGTGCCTTTTGTTTTGCTTTTTAAACCCTCCTGTGAGATAAACGGTATAGAAATGCAGCAACATGAGACAGCCTATTTTGTCATAGCGATATCTCCCATAGTGAATATGTGTACATCTGTGTGCGTGCGTGTGTGTGTGTGTGTGAGAGAGAGAGAGAGAGAGAGAGAGAGAGAGAGAGATTAAAACTTCGATGAGGAAATTCCTTTCCTATTCTCTAAAAAAACATTCTTCTGCTATTTGAGTGTCAAGGGCCCAAACGAAGACCTTGAAGAAAGGTTAAGAATTATACTTTAAGCGCTAAGATAAAATGTCTCTCTCAAGTCAAGCTCGACTCCTAGTGACTAGCGAGGCAAGTTCATATTGTTGTCGTGGCAACAGTACAGAAGTGGTTTGCCTTCTTCTGAGAAGATTTTTGACTTCCCAGTCTAGTCCTGAAATGTCCTTGTGGCCTTTCATCAAGAACTAAGGCTGCTTTCAAGACGCATGGAGATTTCATTTTGTAGATGGCAACAGCAGCAAGATTATTATATGCACAAAGATGGAAGAGTATTAACATTCCCACAATGAAGGAATGGATTGTAAAACTGTTCAAATTAACAGAAATGGCAAAACTGACCTGTCTGGTCAGGGAGAAAACGACAAGTGGTTTTTTAAAAGACTGGAAACTTTTCTGGACTTTTTGCTGAAAGAAGAAAAAAATGAAATGACGATTTATGTATTGAATGATAGAAAAAGATGAGCATTTATTATGGGGTTGAAGGGATTTTTGGAAGAGAAAAGAGGGAGGGGTTCAATGAGTTTGTCAACATCTGCTGAAGACAAGGTTGGAAATCACTATATTTCATAACTTTAGGGTTTTTTTCTTTTCTTTTCTTGCACCTATTTGTTTCTTCTTTTCTCTTTCTTTTCTATCTTTTTCTTTAGATTTGTCTTTTACTTCATGTAAAATGTTCAATAAATATAAACTAAAAAAAGAACTAGGGCTGCTTTCAAACACAAGAATCCTAAAGGGGAAAAAAAAATTGCCTGAGCAGAGATTGTTTTGTGGGAATACAAGGCTGGAGGCCATCCTTTCAGATGCTCAGTTCCAATATGTACCTTCATTCACTTCAGACTTCTCCTTCTACCTGCCCATCTTATGTGATCAGCAGCAGAAGAGGCAGTTTGGTATTATAGAGTGGATTTGGATGGCTCAGTCATCAGTACCTGGGCAAAAGATGACAAGTCATGGAGGAAAAATGAAGAACAATCTTTGGGAAAAGATCTTTGGAGAAAGAAAGGTTGCAGTATAAGCCCCAGAGAAAAGAGAAGGAAGGCATCTGGTGTATGGACATCTGGGAAGATAAAACAAGGAGCCTAAATGTAAATAAAACTGAGTTTTCCAATGATGTATGCAACTGCTGTATGGCAAAAGAAGTCTCTGTTATTTGTTTATCTATTTGATTTAGGCAACCCTTTGAAATGTTGGCTCTAAATGCACAAAAACCTTGTAAGGAACCATCTGTCTGGAACATTTGGGTTGGGACTTGTATGCATTTACACCCTCCCTGGCAGCCAAACAAGGTTTTAGCTCAACTGCATACAAGGCAGCCATGATTGCACAGGATCAGTGGATTTGAGTTTCAGTAATTGAATCTGAAATGTGCCTTGGCCTCCTTGTGCACTAAACAGCAATTCACCTTCTCTGATTGGGGATGTTGTTCCTTGTTTGGTGGTTAATGCATAAGATTTCCAGGCACAGGGGTGGACAGATGCTTGTTCACTTCAGTAGGAATGGTTCTAGATTTCTGTTTCTGATATCAGAGGATGTGAATTAAGTTCTGACTCACAGACTAGGATTAAATCAATGTGTCAAAAGACAAGTGTCAATTTCACAGATTTTCCATTCTCTTAGAGCCTCTTCTTTATTACCAATTTATTTAAAATATTTGTTCAGTGCCCTCCATACCAGAGATCCCAGGGCAGTGAGACAGCAAATATGTCATAAAA
The DNA here is from genome assembly GCA_030867105.1 of Liasis olivaceus. NCBI lineage: Eukaryota > Metazoa > Chordata > Lepidosauria > Squamata > Pythonidae > Liasis > Liasis olivaceus. Next base: position 102,587,716 of record CM061348.1, on the reverse strand, counting down.
TATTAAAATATATAATACAAATGTAAGATTAATGAGATGGCAGCAAGGCTCAGCAGAAAATCTCAGAAAAAGGGTAAAATTGCTTTGTCAGGTAAGCACAGCTCCAAATAGAAAGAGAGGCAAGGGAAGGAAGCAAAAGCATTTTCTGATGAAACCATGTGTTACACAAATTTGCTAATTGGCACATAATTTGCACAGGGATTGATCAGCTCTTTAGAGAAGAGCATTTGTAGAAGAAGGTAAATCAAGTAATGGGCATGAAAGTGATGATGCTTCCTTGCCCACTGATACCATTGGGTGATTTCTAAAGCATTTGGTCCCTCCCTAGGAAGGTTAATGGCTGGGGCCAGAAATGGCTAATTGGAAAACAAGAAATGGGATAAATATGGACCAGCTCATCATGGATGGGGCAGCAGAGAAACCATACCCACATTTAAGTAGTAAACATTGAGTCAGCCCTTGGGTTGGGGCCATATTTCAATGAAAAAAGAAAGGGAGAAGAGTGCTGCCACAGAAAAGAAGCTGTCACATAAATAATACATACCAGGTTATATATAACTCCCAGGGTTATTCTATTGACTGGGCTACAAGTTATCTCTTCCGAACAGCACATTTATCACTTGCAACTGCAGATGGAAATCTCTATTCCTACAGGGGCTTGTTTACACTGTCAAGGATCCCAGTTTGTAGAGAAGCTAATATCCCTGAATCAACAGTCTCCCAGGGCAAGAAAGATGTGGCTGATTCCAAGGTAACAGCCCGGGGGACCATCACGCTACTATAACAGGGTTGATCAAGCAATCCAGGAGAGCTCAAGAGGTAGCAGCAACCATGACCCAAGCCATCTGCCTGTCTGTTGTGTGGAGGTTTGATATCTGCAATGATTATGCTGTCACTGCAGTTCCTCCTGAGGTCCTAGGAAAAGAAGGGGGAAAGGAGTGTCCCCAGGGCAGTCGCACAAAAGACATCTGCTGTGCAAGCTTGTCCCAATCATCTGCCGATAGGTGGACATGAATGCACATCTCCAGCATGAGTCCACTTTAGGCTTTCCCCACCCCATTTTGCTGGGTTCAATATTCCAAAGGCATTCACCAATTCAGTTCACTCTTTTTAATGTGACCTAACCTGAGATTTGAACCCGTGCGTCCTCGAGTGACAGACTCACACATCTCTCTGTCTCTCTGTCTCTGTCTCCGTCTCTCTTTTCTCCACAGCTTCTCTTACTGTCTACTCCTCCTGACCTCATTTCCATCAAAATATGTCCAGGAAAATAAGCAGCTATCCCCTCTGCCTCTAAAAGGCAGCTTAAGGTCTTGCTCTTTCTATCTTGATATCAATCAGCATAAACAGGAGAGACAATTGCGAGGAGACGATCACTTCACCCTCCAGGGTCTATTCAATCACCCCAGCCTCCCTAATCGCAAACAGATTAAACGCACGCAGCCAGAGAAAGCTGAAATGAAGGGTAAGAAGGATGACAAAAAAGAACACACTATGAAATGCAGTAGATGTCAACTTCTACTTATTTTTTAATTTCATCTCTTACAAGCCTTTTGCAAGCTAACATGATTAAGTTCTTCACACAATTTATTAGCATCATGTTGGAAATCCAGTATATATTATGGTCTCTGAGTAATCCAATTAGCAAAATGTATTTATTTAACCAGAATATTAGCTACACACAATCTCAGATGAAGTCAAGCCCATGATCCCTGAGTTCCTCTTGCAATGCTGGGTCCTTTTCCTTTTTACAGAAAGGTTTATGCAGATACAAGCAATGCCAGCATCTCTGCCTTAAACGAATAAAGGTGATGTGAAACGTTCTTCTCAAACCCACAGCTTCCTGCCACAGAATTGGCTATTGCTGGGAGACAGATTTTTGATCCCTCAGCTTTGAACACATTTGCTTCATAATCCTCCATTCTTATATACATATGCATGCAAGCCCATACGTGGCAACTAAATTTTTACTGTGTTGCCAGGGCAGGTTCTCTACTTATTCCAAAATGTCCTTTGTTCACATGTCATTTGGTTTGTTCCATGTTGCACATTTTTCACCAAGCAATTGGCAGAATTTGCTAAATTATCATAACATGATAAACGCGTTTCTCAATGTTATTCTATTTCTACCATTTTCACCTATTCCTAAAGTATCTAATAGACCTTGTCATATCATACCTTTTGAAAAAATATGAAGATCTGAATCGCCTTTTTAAAAATGAAGTTGAAAGGTAGCTATATAATTTTCCCTTTGAGAAAACATAAAGACATTGTTGAGTCCCAGAGATATATGGACATCACCATGCAGGGTTTTTTGGCCACAGTTGAGAAGCAGGCTTCTTCTAGGCTGATTCACAACTTCCCAGTCTAGCCAGGGATGTCCTTAGGGCATGGTCAAAAAAGTCAAGATTGCACCTGCAATGGTGCAATTAAAGTTCTGCCCATTTTTTTGTGCATCATACATGACCTTTTTTTAAACATCTACAGACACTCCTGTCTATAGCCCTAGTATTCCCTGGTGGAATCCCATCTAAATACTATCCAAGCCTAAACCTGCTTAACTCTGACACAGATAAGGCCAGCTAAGTGTTACCACCTACTGAGAGTTGAATGTTGTTCACTCTGAATGTGGTAATAACCATGGTTTCCACTTTCCTAGGTTTCATGTACCATTTATCCTGTTTGATCTGTCATTAAACACGATGGACCAACCACTTTCAGGAAAAACGCCATATAGGCCTAACTATATTCCCTGGTTCAGAAAGAGATTATAGGAAATGTCTAACAAGAGTTAGAGGAGGAATAACTTGGCACATTTGCAATTATTCCATTCCAGGGCAAAAGATTTCTGAAAATATCAATGACATACTTTTTGCCCCTTTACTTAATGTAGCAGCTTAAGCAAATGATCCTCTCCCCATTTTTCCTCACAGACATCTTATTTATTTATTTATTTATTTATTTATTTATTTATTTATGCTATTTATTTACCATCTCAATCTGAATGATTGTAGATGGTTTAGAGATAGGCATATTAAAATAACAATATGTAAATAAATCAAATGATTACATTAATTCACGAAAGCTAATATTGGTGCTGATGACTTCACAGTCCATCTCCAAAGGCTTTCTAGAACAGCTGGGTTTTTTTACAAGCTTCTGGAAGGCCATGAGAGCAGAGTTCAGCCTTGCTTCAGGGAGGGGGCAGAAGGCAGGCTGTTCCATAGGAGAGGAGCACCCACCTCTGGGTGCTAAATTTGGTCTTTAAAACAATACTAATAACAAAAAGAGAGAAAGAACACTGCTAGGGACACACATATATCCTTTGATGAGTCAAACAGACAGACTAAGACATTTCCCTATCCCTATCTCCAATACTAATTGCTGACCTTTCCAAATTAATGCGAAGTATAACAAAGCAAAAAAGAATCAGTGGATTTTTACCCCTTTTGCTGACATTCCACTCTTCTGTGTATCTACTAACATGCCTTAAGGCAACCGAGTTTGCAATAAGTTCATCTAACTACCTACCACATCTGATTTGACACTAAGTATTTTTCTAGTGTTCCCATCAGTTTATAGTTTTGTCATAATAGTTGGATTTAACTATTTTTGTTAAACATGGGGTGGTGGGGGAAAGCATCTCCCTGTGGTGCTAAGATGCTTAGGGTAACATTGCCGTGGAAGAGAAAGTAAAGAGAAAATACAGCTCAGAGGCCTTTTTTTTTATGACACTCACTGCTAGGAGCCGATCCAGAGAGCCTTTTTAGCAATGCAAAACAAGTTAACCTGAAGCTATCTTTCTGAATGCAGCTCTGAAATGGCAGCTGCACACCATAAAGAAACTAAAATGGTTTGCATAAACAGGATAGGGGAGATTTCACAAGAGTCCCTTGAAGCATCCAATATTAGACTGCATAGTAGATCACCCCCAAATCTAAAGCTCAAGGATTTGTTTTCCACAAGTCAATAGCTTCAGCACAGGTCTGAAGAGCAGCAGCCAGAAGATGCAGCTGTGTGATCAGAAAAAGAACAGAAGGCCAAATTCTCTACAGTTATCAAAGGCTTGGGCAATCCAGAGGCATCGTATTTGCCAGTCATAGTGGCAGTTCTGGATCTGAAGACAGCAATATATGCAAACCTTCATATATCAAGTTCAGAGAACCTCACAAGTCAAGGTCCCATTTTCAGCCCACAACATTTCTAATTAAAGGCTGAGCTGTGCTCCTTCCAAGCTTATTTCTATAGAATCTAGAGTTGCTCCCTTCCTTTCTCTTTCTGAGCTTGGAAAAGAAAGCTTCTGTCATGCTGTTGTTTTTTGAAAGCACCTCAACGGATCCCTTCAGAAATCATTCCCAAGGCCAACAAATCATATCTTACTGAATGTCCAGTCAGAGTTCCTTCCTCAGTGTAAGTTTGTTACCAATAACATTTTATTTTACAATTTTCCCAACCCTAGTAATGCAGTCTGACAGGACTAAGGATGTGTCACTGCTGTTCTCATGCATAGACCTCTATATGGACTGGTTTGTTCATCATGCTATTGCAAAGATCCCTATCACACAATTTTAATTAATCCTCCCATATTACAATAAACAGACGTTCTTCAGCTGTTTTTTTATGTACAGTTCTCCCACTGCACTTTACCTATTATCAGCATTACCAGACGTGTACTCAAGTCTGGTGCAGCAGGCCATAGGACATCCAGAGCTGTGCCAGGAAATAGTAGATATGTGCTACTGCTCTTCCACAGAAGAGTAAAATCCTTTTTTAAACACATTCTCATGTGTTCTTATATAACTTCACACTTTTCAAGGAGGTTTCAGAATAAAAATCCCCAAATAACATATAAGCTGTACCATCTAAATGCAAAAAAATGCAACTGGGTGTATTAATGACCTATCTGAAGAATAACATTTTAAATCTCTGGTTAGTAGAGTCAGTGCTATAGCCAATATATCTTTCTCTCTGCTGCACCAAAGTAGTTTGCCCACCCTCCTACTATTACACACTTGGGTGTAGAACAAGGGAACCTGCTTTCAGGACATAAACATAAGAAACAGACATAATGTTCAAATTCACAAAATAGAATTATGAGAAATGGGAAGGATGCTTGAGTGATTTTTTATTCTTAACCTCAAATACCAGTCTGGCTCTTGAACATTTAGCAGACACTAGTCTCAGTACAGTTCATCTTAGCAATGATCAGTGACCCTGGATGTGTGGTGATCTTCATTAAAAATTGCAAGCTGCTTGGGATTTAAGTAAGCACATGATTTTGGATTCAAATATACAAGTGTGTTGGCTGCATATGCAACAGCATGACTACATGAATGTCCTTTTAGCAGGTCATGGAGATTTTCCAAATACACACAGAAACATGCACATACACACATACACACATTCTTCTACTGCCATAAGAGCTAAATCGTTTCTCTTTTCTCAGAAAGATAGACCCTGTAGCTATTATATCCCTTGGTGAATTCATACCAAATTCATATTTCTTTATTTTGGAACTTGACTTTGGAATATGAAATACATGATCTATGCTGTTTTTTGGCAACAATGTTGAAGTAGTTTCCTATTTCTTTCTTCCAGCATTTTTTTGGGCGGGGGAGGGTGGTAGAGGGACTTTCCAGTCTAAATCTGCAGCCCTATGATGTCCTGGTGATCTCCCATACAAATACTAATCAGCGGTGTCCCTGCTTAGCTTTTTAAAGCTCAGCCAAGGTCAGCTAGATGCTACCACCTGATGCAAGAAAAAAAGAAAAAAATGGAAGGAACTGCATCAATGTGTATAAATCACAAAATCTGTTCATTGTACTCAGCCTATAAATACAGGCCTTCAAGCTTAAATCCAGATGTGGAGTAACATGGCCAGGGTCCCTTTCGTGTTTTTCCCACAGTAAGCATCTCCACACTGTGAGCTGGCTGAGTACAATGGCAATAGAGCTGAATCCAATTCTCTGGTTCCATGAACCTTCACTGCCAGCTAAATGATGCCATTTCCCCAATATAGGCACTTCCGGGGCAAAACTAGTATCAATTAGAGAGTGGCAGAAATGATATATGGTATATTCCAAGATTCACCTGGGCACATGCAGACACAGTCCCAACTGTCACCCACCTAACTGCCATGGTAAAGGCAGCCTGGCAGCAGTTCAGCCTGGAAGGGTCCCAGAGCCCCAGTATGTCTCAAGGATGCTCTATGCTGCTGTTCGGCCTGAAGACTTTGCCTATCTAAGCAGGTGCTACTTTCATGCAGATGCTTTATGCCATTTGGAAATCAGTGTGGGCCTGCTGAATTGTGTGATGTTGACTCATTCACAGTGCTGAGTCCATTGCTCCAGGCTCTGTGCCATTTTATTTAAAACCAGATCAAAGTTGTTAGCTTTTTGAGGGAACTTTAACCCTAATCCTAGTCCCACTCCCCAGCTCCAGGACTTTTCTTCTCCTACCCTTGTCTCAGAGCCTCAGCACCATGCTCTTGGGACTTTCTAGTTAGGACACATTTCCCTCATTTCAGTATTGTTAACCCAGGGTTGCAGTTTCCTGGGAAAAGAGCCTAGGTTGCAAAAAGGGTCAGTGTGCTGTGGTTTCACCATTGCAGGTCACAATGGGTCTCATATACAATAGAGCAACAGTGGACTTTACATCTGGGCAGCTTCCTGCCATATCATACATCTTCTAGCAAATAGCCAAGTGCACACAAAGTATAGTGAGAATATCAAGGGGGAGCAGGCATTAGCAACTGATTTTATTTGTCTTTTGGATGGAGTGGAGCTGAAGACTTAATACTTCAGGACTGCCAGAAGCTTGGCATGGGGCATAGGTTGACATTTTTGTGCTCCCCTGTTGGTCCACTGATTGGCTCGTGGAACTGTTGGCCTGTTTTCCATGTTCGGGGCTAGCTAAAGTGAAGATCGCCATTCGCCAATCAATTTCAAACTGTTCTGTGAAAGAGAGAAGACTGGTAATGTGGAAGTGTGGAAGTCCTTGGTATCCTCTGGGTGGAAGCTCTCTGCATAAGTCCTCTGCTGGATAATAACTAGCTGCATATCTTGGTACCATGTGGTCTGTATGGCAGGGTTATTCTTCATCATCCTTACCGAGGCCAGGATGAATCCCAACATCTAGCGCAGTTTCAAGCTGCTGATCTCAATTTTTGCCTAAAAACCTAGTTACTGTACTAGCTGCACATATGAAATTCTGAGGTTTAACTCTTCTCCCTCCACCCTTTGCAATGCCTTCTAGCCTCCTGCTGCCATGCCGCAGCCTCATGGCAATTAGCAGTTGTCAATTAATAGACTGAAGAAGTGTGTGGGGGGGGGGGATGGAAGCCTTGTCCTCTGTTTTTATTAAATGGGGAGATGTGGGAGTATTGATCAACATGCCTTCATTTCAGCAGAGGCCCCAGATAGTGATACAGAAGGTAATTCTGTTTAGCTGGGCTTTTGAATAAACCATCAAACTAAAACTAGCTGAGCCTGGAATAGTTAACTCATTTCCCTCCATCTGAAGCCTTAATGACTCTGATTAATTTCTTTCCTCCTTTAAAGAAGCCCTGGAATTAGCAATATGCTTGCACACCTCACTCCTCCCCCCCTTGATATTTGCAGATCGGGAAATTAATTTTCCTACTCTGGGCTGCCCTATTCAGCAGCCATGCAAAGTGACGGAGAGCCCAACTTCCCTTCTTTATGGCAACATGGAAAGGCTCTCAACCACGGCTGGAAGAGAAAGAAAGCCATCTTGCTATTGTCTTCTTGCTCACATTTGCAGCTCGGGGACATTTTTTTTTAATTCCCCTTTTTATTATCATTAGGCAAGGTTTTTCTCTCCCCTCCTCCGCCTCTCCCATTTTCCTCCCTAGAACTGCCAGCGAGTGCACGAGCCAGACCTGATTTATGGTTATTAAAACCAGACAGTCTCTGGCAGCAGGCAAGGGAAGAACAATATGAACCGCACTTCCCCGCTGATGAATATGCGGGGTGCGCTTCCTTTGATACCTCTGGTATCTGTCCCTAATCTCCGCCACAACAACAGGAGCGAAGGGTAGGGACGGTGCGTGTTTGTGTTTGTGGCTTTCTGTCGGTCTGCGCTCGCTGGTGCCTAGAGGGAGTTCTGCACATTCTGCATATCCATTTTCCTCGCTGCTGCACTGCCCCTGAAATCTGCATATGCAGCACAGCGAGGCAGAAAGCAAAAGGGACTCGGAGAAAGCTCAGCTTGAGAGATTCAGCCCTCCCTGCACTCCACCCCCCCACTTCACCTCCCCTCCTGTGGCTAATGGGCAGTGCAGTAGGATCTCATTTCAAAGAGGGGGGCCTCTCCCCGCTCGCTCAATTGTTTCTGCCCATTCTGCCTTCGCCTTTGCCATCCTGCCTGCCCCTCCCCTTCCTGGGTTTTCACCGCACTTGAACAATGTGTCTCTCGGTCCTTTTCAACTTCTTTCTATGCTGTTTCTGTAGCACCTTGGGGCAATTGAGAGAGAGAATGTTTCAGCCCCAGCCTTCCCCCATCCATCAGCTTCGGACTGTGGTCTTCTATGGAAAAAAAACGGGGGGGGGGGGGCGAAGGCAGCGCACTGCAAGAATGCTACATTGTGAAGGCATTTCTTTTCACTCTATTTTAAGAATCGTACACATTTACTTTACAGGCTTCCCTGAAAAATGGCTCATTCCCTGGAATATATTTATTATTGGGTACTAAAGATTCTAATACTAATCTTTAGTTGCTATGCAGTGCAAAAGCAATGACTACTAATAATCATTAATGAAACAGACTTTAAAAAGATCGGAATCACACAGCAGAAGTGTTGAAATGACATGTATCACTTGCTCTGTCATGTGTTAATAGTGCATTAGATCATATGAACTACCAATTCTGGCCAGCAACATCTTCCAAGATTTTGGGGCATCTTTCCCACTCTTTGCAATCACAAATATTGCTCAAAGCCAGCCATCTTGCTCGTCCAGCTACTGTATTACAGTTATCCATGTAAGTAGGATTGTTAGGTTGTTGGGCCTCCCAAGTGAAAAGCTAACTGTACATTAAATGAAAACAAGTAACAGGGACTGAAAGCATTCTTTAAAAGGGGGAAAAAGATGTTTGGGAAAGAAGAAGGATGAGGAATCTCTATTCTTCTTCTGTGTCATGTCATGTTTCAAACTGAGTATAATAGCTTTATTCCTTTAGAGTTCTAAATATATACATCAATTTATTGGAGATGCTAGGTTAAAGTCTTGACATATATTATAACCTTCAGCAGGACATGTTGTATAATTTCAGTGGTGAAATAGCTAATTAATCCTTTTCTCCTATTTACCCCATCCCCTTCACTTCAATATTCCATATTCAACAAGTGTTTCTTTAGTCCTGATGTGTGTGAGAGAGATTGGGCAGTGGGGTGTATGTATTCAACCTTGATTTAAAAAAAAAAACAGAAATACCTTGAGTGTGGCCCTAATTTTTTTCTTAAATGAGAGATTTTGCTAATAACACAATTATGCTATCAAATAGATTAAACTATATTGCTAAAATGGCAGCAACCTAACATATTTTCAATAAACATTTTTAATTTTTTTTTTAATTTCCAAATGCAGAGGTCACTGGACTCCTTGATGATTCTGGGGGCTTACAAATAAAAAACAAAAACAATATACAGAAATACAGTACAAGTAAAAAAGAACCCTGGCCAATCAATCATTTTAGCGTGCCTCCACAATATATATAGCTATATTATTTAAAAAATGTTAAAAACACTGTCAAATAGTACCAGTAAAGCTATTTTGTAAAGAAAATCACACTTTCGATCCCAGACTAAGTAATTCGAGGCACTGCTCTTCTGGAAGCAGCCAAAATGTCTCTGAACTGAACTCAGTTGTGTGGTTTACATGCTGCTTGCTTAAGTTTTTATTTTTAAATGGGCTACTAAAGTATAGGAAAGAAATGGTGGAGACTGATATTTCCTGCTCCTCATTCAGTTGACTGTCTGGCACTTCTTCTGCCACAAGTAGCAGGGTCAAACCATGACATATTGCTACCTGATTCAATGGACAAGTTCATCAACTTTAGAAAACAGCTTGGACATCCTAGTTAGGAGATTCAAGGTAGGCTTCAGGGTAGACTTATAAGTCTGTCCTCCAGTACATTGCTATAATTTCTTATGGCATTACACCTGCCATCTGAGGCAGCTGTCTCATTCTGCCTAATGAGAGGACTAGACTTATTGCAGTACATTCATTGAACACATTCTAAGCTGCCTGTGAAAGAATGGAGGAGGTAAACACCATTGGCTATTTTGTCACATGACCTCCCAGATATAAAAACTACTTAAGAGTGACAAACTATGTTTTTCAAAAGAACCAGATAAGATGTTTCATACACAGAGGAAGTGTCATTGAAACATGGAAGTTCAAAATGGACTAGGAGGAGAAAGAAAGAAGATGGCTAGAAAGCCAAATGGGAATTAGGCAGCCTTGGACTACTGAAGGCATGTAGGTTTTAAGATGACCTAAAACCACTGATGAGGAATTGGCATAGGGGTCATAACGCAAGACAGTTGACAGTGTGGCATCTGTCTACCTTGTGCAGATATGCAAAGGGAAAAGAGGATTTGAAGGTACCGGAATGAAAATCCAGGTTTTGCTAGCCATGACAGGCTGCCAACTTAGCTTTAATTGGAACCCTTGATTAACTCTTTGGGGAATTCAATTGCAGCTATATTTTAGGATAGGCATACTATCATTTTAGCAGAGGTGTTATTATTGCCAGTGGGGAGAGAATTAACCTTGGAGTGGTAGAGCAATTAGGCCACAAAGCAACTGGCTACTTTCTGTCGTCCTGTGAAGGCAGACACTGGAGGGAGACAAAGTGGGAGAACAGTAGGCCTATTTATATGCATTAGCGGCATTGCTTAATTATCAAACTAGAAAAGTCAATCATTCAAATAAATTGATGTCTTTCTCTTCTTATAGTAATGATAAATGAAAAGGTTGCTACAGGTCCCAAGAAGATCTTTGTGTGTTGTATTTTTTTTTTTTTTTTGATAAATCCTGAAAACTCATGATATTGCCCTTCATGTTTAAAGAAATCAAGATTCTTTTACAGTAAACAGCAGATATGCTGAGATTGGATTTCAGACATGATCAGTTAGATCCATTTACCTCTAGGTCCATCATGGGAACAACATAAATAGTTATACTGAGATGAAATTTGCATGCAGATCAAGATGTATGAATGAATGAAGCACACCATATGCCACAGAAGTCAATGGAAGGAATTGTGAGCAACATTCCTTTAAAATGTTTTTTCCCCCCTCAAATTACTAATAACTCAATTTTGGGGGGATAGCTCATTCTGAAATTTGCAGCTGTCTCTATAGTGTGGAACAGCTGTGTAAAAATGGAGACACACTGAGGGAATTGCATAAAGCAAAGGTTTTATAGAGAGCCAGTTTGGTGTAGTTGTTAAGGCACCATGAGTTCTAGTCTGCCCGAGGCACAAAGTCATCTGAGTGACCTTGGCCAGTCTCTGTCTCCCAGCCCTAGGAAGGAGGCAAGGGCAAACCACTTCTGAAAAAACCTTGCCAAGAAAACCGGTTCAAAGATTGTGTGTGTGTGTGTGTGTGTGCCTTCAGTATTGATTCCTGGCGACTGCCTGGACAAGACATGTTTTATGATGTCCCTTCCTGAATGCAATAAAATTGATGCGGGGGTGGGGGGTGTTGAAGTAGAAGTATAAAGGATTATTTCAATGATGTTTTTCATAATATAAATAACTATTTAGATCAGGGCAGCAGTCACACAACCACTCAGAATGAGGGGATACTGAAAATGAGGGGGTAGCTAATGGTTCAGGATCACTCTGATTTGAGGACTGAATGGTAGTCACTACAATGCAATATTCCGTTCTCTTGTCTCCCCTATGGGGTCATATGTGAACAATTACATTTTGGTTTTCCACCATAATTCCTTGGCACTATGTAGCATCCTGAAGCTCCATAGAAAACCACTGCAATCAGAGTTTTGTTGAAGTCCACCCTTGGCCTATGCTATGAACACATACATACAATAAGTGTGCTCCCCTTTATTCAAAGATCAGGAGGTTTATTATCAGTTTGTGGCACTTATTTTTGGTCTCTCCTGATCCCCAACAAGTTCATCAAGGTCATAGTAGCAATGTAGCTCACCTCCAAAACCAGGGAATACACATTTATTCCTACCTGTATGACTTATAACTCCATCTTGAATACAGTGGGAGATTAATGCATGTCATTAATTTATGCTTCCTGTATCTGGGTATGAACATTAGTTCTCACAAGTTAGAAGTAAACAACTTGATACTAGGTCACACCATTACCAAACCATGGAACAGAATTACTGCTAGTCCTATACATAGAGCAAATGGGTGAAAGAGGCAAAAAAAACCCTGAGTACCGACTATATCACTGTGTATATCTATATCTATATCTATATCTACCTATCTTCACAATTTATTACAGTATGCCTATTTAATTGATCCTTTGTGTTCTGGGAAATATTTAATTGAAATATTTAAAAATATATAACATAATATTATGTTTTATATTATTTATAAAACTTAAATTATTTAGACATTATTTTATCCACTTATATATTTTATAAATATATAAAAATTAAATATTTTAAAAAGATTGCAGTAGTTTGCCTTGTCAGTTGAGAGAGGCCTAACACTGGGTTCCTGATCAACCTAGAGAAGAATCACCTTTGCAGGTAATCCTGGACATGAGAGAAGGCATTGTTTTCTTCCATTGTATTGCAGAAAGAGAAAAGAGGAATTTGTTGGATGGAGCTCCAGGATGAAGCATTCTGGGTGTGCATGTGAATGTTCCTGAGAGCAGGAATCTGACCTGAGCAATAATTAGTGAAAGTTTCACAACTGTAACAGACAGGAGGTTTATCTACATGCATTATAGGGTTATGCAAAGGCTAGCACCTGAGTAACTACATCCTACAAGAAGAAGTGCCAAGGAGCTTGTGCTCTGTGTCTGTGCGTGTGCCTGGAAGGAAGGCAGAAGGAAATGACCTCAGCAGGTCATTTCTTAGCAGTTTCTTTGACAAAGAGCAAGCAAAATGATAGACAAAGAGGGGACATAGAATAAACCCTGAACTCTCTGTCTGTACCCTGCTATTCCCTTGTGGTCAGTAGATCATGAGATGCTGAAGAGTCAGTGCTATTAGCCTTAGACAGCCACCTGAGACTCAATTTCCTCATTCATTAGACAGTATAAGGTAAATATTCATGCTTCCACTAAAGCACCTTCTCTAGTCAAGCCAGAGGTTTCTGTTAAGATATGTTTTCCAGCCTTGGGATTTCCTTGTGGATTTCTGGTCAAGTACCAACCAAGTCTGAACCTCTTTAGCTTTTTCAAGATCAGCCAGCATCAGCAAGTACTGCCTCTACTCTGCTGGGGGAAGAGTTATTATAACCGTAATATTAATAATAATAAGTACTTGATATTGTAATGGCCCACTCAAAGATTATTTGGCCACAGTATAAATCTAAATTAGCTGCTTGGAAAAATGGAAAACCATTTTTTTAAAGCTAAGTCTGACAAACCATTTACACATGCTAGTAGAAGAATTTGCTGTAACACAGAACAATCTAATTAATTGTCAGTGCACCAATGTAAAGCTATTGTTGTTATCACATCACCAAAAGTGTGGTGTTTTCACTGCATTGTGTAAGTAGTTGTTGCCCTTTGCTTCCTCACAGCTACTCAGGGAAAAGAGACACAAGTATGTAACATCCATTGATAACATAACATGATTCCTGGTCATTGTTGAAAAGGCAAGAGAACGTTGGCTTTTCACATGACTGCTTACACATATAAATGGCAGTCACTCACAGGGTGACAGGAAATACTTCTCTATTTAATATGGTGGTGAAGTGATTGTCCCTTTCATCGCAACTATGTTATCACTCATATTTATCTGGAGGCATAGGCACAGAATTAAGAGCCAGTCAAGTACCTGTCCCTTCATGAGATCACCGATCATAGTATTCAACTTATGAGACGAACATTTATTCCAGAACAGTGCTGCAAATGGGATGGGACGCCATCCTTTCTGTTTCAAGCAGATGCAACTGAAACTGAGCTAACCTCCTTCTGCCATACCCGTTTTCAAACCAATCTGCTTCCATTTCCTCACCTTCCTATCTCACTTTTGATACAGAACCATAATTTGCATGCATATTTAATTCATTCTGCCTAGGGTTACCAGAGACCTGAACAGGCAGAGGAGGACACGGGCAAGTGGGAAGGAAGATAAATGTGGGGAAAAGGAAGACATGCTAACTGTTTAACTTTCTTGGCATCCACAATAAAAATTACAGCAAAAAACTGCAAAAATTATACTTAGGCCGACATGTATATGAAATTACTTTTTCCAGCATCAGAAAGCAGGTTTTTCAATATCAATATTTTTTCAACAAATCTTTATTTCCAAGAACATATTTATTTATTTGCCTGATTTGTATAGCCGCCCATCCCACTTTTATGTGACTCTAGGCAGCTTATAATAAAACAAATTAAAATTCAAAATACATAATGGAAAACAAAAATAAAAACACATGGCAGCTGGGCATTGATCTAACCTATCATCCATACAACCAGGAGACAGGCTCTAACCCTTTAACTCTCATAGTTAACTGAATTATTTGTTGAATTTATTTTGAATTTGTTATTACAAATCTATTTTGAAATCTCAAATATGCTACCTAGCTGATAATCTAAGCTGGTGATAGTATAGAATCGATGATGCACTTTCCAAATTTCACCATAGAAATGTACAATGAGACGTGGTGTACAGATTATAGCGATCATAGATTTGAAGGGGCTGGATGGAGGCTGATTGCTGGAATTAGGAAATGAATTAAATAACATAAATCTAGGCTGTTGAGTCTGTTGACAGATGAGGGGGAAAAAAGCAGACAATTTACAAAGTCACGATACACAAAAGTTTGAATGACTACTGTTGTGAAAACAGTCCATAATTAACAAAAAAATAAGATATTCAAAAAGCCGGACAGTATCTGATTTTAAGGCTGTGCCTGCTGGACAGAGGACATGAGGACAAAAAGGAGGACATGTCCTCCTTTTGTCAGACATCTGGTAAACCTAATTCTGTTCCATCCAATCCAATTCACCTTTAAGAGTCTCTTCTGTATAATGAATCACATTTAACATACTCCATCTTTAGGAAACAAAGCAATCCACAGGCTTTTATCATACATCAGGCATAGCTATTTGCATTGCCAGGATCCAGGGGGTCCCCAGGCAAGAAGACCCTTAGTTGCCACCTCCTGATATTCTTCCTCCTTCCCACTCTCCCTCTCTCTTCTTTTTCCAAGAATAGCACTGACACTCTTTTCCCTTAACTTTTAAAAGTTCAAGTGACTAGCAATGCTAACTGCCATCATACTAACCATCATTTTGTGTCACAAGTTGGGCCTCATGAGGAAGAAGGGAGAAAGAGGAAAGTGGAGTCCTTGGGGTTCTCTGAGCTTGGTTGTTTTCTTGCAAATGTTTCGTTACCTGGCTAGGTAACATCTTCTGTGCTGAGCTATACATATTCTCTCCTAAAGAGGAAAGTATTGGAGAGTGATGGAAGGTAGAATGGTAATCAACAGAAGATTCTGTATTGGGATCTAAGAAGTATCTGCTTTCAAACAGTGAATCAACTTTCCACTGGGCCATTATCTGGGGCTGGCTTGTGTTTCATCCGCTTTATATTGGTAGCTTGTTAGGGACTGTAGTTTGCATATAGCAAGAGCAGTCAAGTGAAGAAGAGAATGGACTCGAGATGTGCAAAATGTTTTGATTTTTTAAAATGTTTCAAGCTCAGCGAAGTTCATGTCAAGCTCATTCCAACCTTACCAGAAGCTTTTGACACAGTTCTGACCATTCTGGGAAGTAACCTGACAGCCTTGTTTTGGAATGAAACATTTTGCTGACCTCTGAAAAGAGCCAAGGCAGGGAAAGAAGAGTCAGAAAGATGGATCGAGGGTTTCCCAGGTTTTCCTGGGATCTGCCAGAAGAGCTGATCTGGAAATGTCTCATTCAACCTTTTTTTCTCTGAGGACTTTTTCTGTTTCAGAAATAACCAACTACCCTGGAAAATGACCTAAAATGGTCCATTTTGATTCTTTTTTTAGCCATGCTAGAAATATACCAAAATATTATATTGTATCTTGTGAAGAAAATATTTCTTTATGTATCAGGCAAGAGAAGAAACTATGTTTGTCTATGTGTGCTTGTGTGTGTGTGTGTATATACATATACATATATCTATATCTATCTATATCTATATCTATCTATCTATCTATCTATCTATCTATCTATCTATCTATCTATCTCAAAAGGACAAACTACACAGGAAAGAACAGAGGTTTTCTTTTTGAGGAAATTGCCTAATTTAATTAATATACTTTAGTTAGGTCAAACATCATTTTTAGGCTTCAGATTCATAAGTGAAATCACTCATCAGTTAGGATCCTTGAAGCTTTCCCACAGATAGTACTGAAGAATCACTTATTTCTTTTCATTTTCTCTCTTTTACAATTGATTCTGCAACTAAATCCTGTTATTCAGCAACTCCCACTACCTACAGTCAGGACCAGAAATACTGGAACATGGATAACTGTTTTGGCATTTGGCCGCTGTACATCACCACATTGAAGTTGAAAGGAAACATACCCAGATGGGAGCGAAGTCAGGACTTTCAGCTGTCATTCAAGGGGTTTGACAAAAGTGGGGCACTAACCATAATCATAGAATATGAATAGCCTTGGAATAGATTCAGATGGATAGGACAGCTATACTCAGTGGCCTGGTGAAGAACCAAAATCTATATGCTAATAGCAAATGTATATGCAGATATAATTTAAGATCAAATACAGATATCACTGAAGTGTTGAATTAAAGCAGGTCAAACCCAAGAGTGTGGTTTTTTTTTTTTAGTACATGCTTCTCTCTTCAATCTCTTGAAAAAAAGATGCCTACGAAGCTAACAAAATCTGCTCTTGCTGAAATTTCTCTTAACCATTGCCTGAGTTACAATGATACAATTCAGAGTAATAAGTAGTAAAAGGAACTTAAGAGGCAGAGATGTCCACACTAAAATAAATGAGAACCTGAAAGACATGGGGAAAAAATGGAATAAAAGGCAGATGCTGAAAAGTAGCAGCTTTTCCAGTTTGGAAAAAAAAATTAACTAAAATGAAGGAAAAATTGTGCCCTAAGCACATGTTGCCCAGGGCAGTCTTATCCAGGGAAGAAAGTCACATATGAAAGAGAAGAGGACCCATTTCTAAAGGTAGGAGAGAAAGAACAGTAAGCATGGTAATAGGGAGTACAGATTTATTATTTGGGCATGAGCAAAATTAACTGCCTTTCACACAGCAGATGCTTGGCTGTTCTACTCAGCTTATAAGAGAAAGAAAACTAACCCTTTACTGAAATTTCATGAAT
This sequence comes from Liasis olivaceus, assembly GCA_030867105.1. Taxonomy (NCBI): domain Eukaryota; kingdom Metazoa; phylum Chordata; class Lepidosauria; order Squamata; family Pythonidae; genus Liasis; species Liasis olivaceus. Next base: position 102,570,201 of record CM061348.1, on the reverse strand, counting down.
TCTCATTTGCTCAGGGACAGTCCTGCAAAATTAATAGGAACAATCTGGAACAGGTTGAGGTTGGGTGAAAGCTTGGTCTTAGACGTATGGCTCATCTTGAGTTCCTTCTTTAGATGTAATGCTCACCTTGAACTCCTCCCTGTCCCAACACTTAGGAGGAAACCGAACTTCTATCTGGCATCTAGGTCCTCCTCCTGACACTGTCTCTTGTCTACACTTCAGACCCAAACACACAACATTAATGACTCAGTGCACTTTAAAATATGAATAAGAAGTCTCACAACTCACACACTCTGCTAGGTAAATTTTTCTTGCTAAAATTTCCCATTAGGCCAGCAGCAGCCCTCTATCTTGATTCAAAACAATCCATCGCACAGGCAAAACCATGACGAGAAATTATACCGTATGACAGGACAAAGAACTCTTGAGCCCCTGTGTCATCGTAAAACACACAAGCATTCTTGTCACTTTGATGTTACACTCAGTGAAATCCCTACCTGCTCTTGACTCCTTCAAAGGCTGCCTTCTGGAAAGGACTTATCTGATAGTTTATTTGCTGCTGAAAGATAGAGGGAAAGAAAAATGAAACATTGAACTCACACACAGAAAGACAGTTTACCCCAGAGTAAATAACGGGGAGGTTTTTTTCCCCCTACATTATGGACAACAATGCCAGATATGAGGGTAATGAGCTCAACATTTTGAAAACAAGTACAATCTGGTACAATCCATCATGTACATAATGATGTCTTAACATATGATGTGAAGTATGCAATTTGTGTCATTATTTGCACAATGGGGATAGGATGCCGCTTGCTCCCCTCCTCTGACCCCTTTGAAATCTGTTCTAGGAATTCTGATCTCTTCACTCCACTCTCCATACATATCTCCAGCAGAGAAAGGTATGTTCTGTAGTCATACAGGCTTAAATGTAGCCTGAGCAATCATTTTTACTGTTCTCAGATAGTTCAGTTGAGCTGAACCTGGTCCAGTTGAATTTGGCAACTGTAGCAGACAAAAGAGAGTATTCAGTTCTTTTTGAAATAATCCCCTAGTTCTTTCCCATCAACTCAATTCACTAACACATCCACACAAAGGCAAGATTGCCCAAACCTTTAAATATATATTATTGGAACTCTCAGATTTCCCCAGCCATCATGAAAGTTGGAGTCTCAGTATAGCAGCTGATCTAGAGTGTTTAATACAAACTTGTTTACACAGTTAGCTATTGATCACTTGCTTCCACAAAGAACCTGAGACAGTCTTAGGGCAGCCCTAGTACCGTTAGCCCCCATATGTTTTGCAAATCATCGATCATCATCATGATCATCATCATCAGCCAGAGCCTTCTTGAAAGCCAAATGACTGAGGCATTTCTTATCTCAGGAGGCAAGAGGTCCCAAAGGGATGAGAACAGAAGGTACCCTAATGCCCTCACCTCCCATGGTTGTGGATCATCAACATCACTTTCCTCAGATATCACATGGGATGGCTAAATTGGGTCAGGAAAGGTAATCAGGTAGGTTATCCAAAGCCACATAAGGCTTTAGAGGTAGCAACCTGCACTTTGAATTGGAGTTGAAAGCAAATAAGTAACCAATGTAGCAACTGCAGCATGGGTATAATGTGGCTAAATCTGCTCCCTCCCCCCATTGTATTAGCCACTGCATTTTGAACTGAAGCTTCTGAGTTGTCTTCAAGGCAGTCCCATATAGAGCCTGTTACTGTTAGCCCTTTGATGTAGTCCAGACAAGAAGCACAAATATGAGTACTAGCACTATCATTATTGGAAGGTTACATTAACAGAATCTTGCAAGACTGAAAGTATTTCCCCCCTCCTCTCCTTTTACTCTCCAGAAAACTAGGGAGGGTCCCTTCTAAAATGCTTCCCACCCCCCTCCTTCTGTGAACTGAGATATCTTTTACATGATGGTTGACCAATCTGCAGCTCTTCCTCCTGCCTCCCAAGGTCATTCCCATGTACCATTACAGTTACAATAGTCTATAGATGAAGCGATGAGAGCATGAGACACTGCTGCCAGAGCATCCTGTTCCAGGGAGGCCTGCAACTGATGAACCAGCAGAGTTGGGCATATCTGTCCATCACCTGCTGCTCTAGCAGAAGCCATGAGTCCAGGAGGACCTCTAAATTGTCGACCTACTTCTTCAGAAGGAGTGAAATCCCTTTGATGCAAAATCAAAGTTGGAGCCAAATTCAGGCAAGATTGATCACTGGCGAACAGCAGTTCTGTCTTGCAGGGATTTGAGCATCATCATCATCATCATCATCATCATCATCATCATCATCATCATCTTTACTAATCTAGGCACGCACACAATCAGGACTTTGACATCATCTTGGCCAGGCCTGGGGTGGCAAGGTATAATTGGGTATCATAGGCAAATACTATTTCTTATTTTTAGTGGATTGCAACTATTATATTCAAAAGTACGTAAGTGTTTAAGTCCCATGATTTCATTTTGAAATAACTTTCACTGCAGTAATTTTTAGTTTGTACTTTAATTAACACATCAGTTCCACGTGTGTCTAGATTGGTTCCTATCTTTACCACCCTCTGCCAATATCCAGAATTATAGCATTCAGCCTAATTCTCAGTAATTCATGAAATCTTATATGAAGTGCTTTCTTTATGAAATACCAGAAAGTTTCCAGATGTGGTGCAAAACAGATTTAAATAAAACAGAGTTTCATACTAACACTGAACATTGCTTTGGGGATGGCACAACAAGGCATCTAAAAGCTTGAATAAAAAAACAATGTCAATGGTTAATACGATATTATCAAGATATCGACACTGATGCATATTTACAAAACGTATGAAACAATAGTCCCTATTGGAAAGAAGTTGATATATCAGAATGTAATGAACTGGGACTTTTTTTGGTCATGTGTGTCAAGGGTATATCAAATATATCAAACCAATAGTTGCATTCTGTCAGCCCTTTGAGGTAAGACCAGGTCAGGAAACAGATACCACTAGAACTCTACTGTATTGATATAGGTTATGATGACAGAGTCTTGAAAGAGACTCCTCTTATGCTAAAAAGAGTGGGGTGGGAAGGGAGGCTATCCTGATCTTCTTCCTTACCCCTTCCTGTCTTCTGAGCTAAGCTCATGCTTTCCTAACAGCTGCTACATATCTTCTTCAAGGCTATCTCCGTAATCTTCTACACATTCATGCACATCATGCTAAACCATGGTATGGTTTGCTTGATTTCATTTAACCTGATGTGTGAATTCAGCCACTATGTAAAATTATCTAATGAAAATACCCAAATTGACAATATTGGGAACATTCATAAAGAAATATCAATATAAGAATCTAATAAAATATTGATTGTAAGAAATCATGTAATAACTACAGATTGGAAAGGTCCGGTGAAATCGTCAAATGTAATTTGGAGCAATTATATTTGCAATCAAATTAAAATGGAAAAGATAACAAGTCAGTGCTCAGGCACAAAGAATATTATATGAGTTTTAAAATGATTGGGAATTGACCTAGCTCTGTTATGTTATGAAGTATTGTTAAATATTCCTGAAATATTTCTAAATACATGGAAATAAATATGTTAAAATTTTTAGAAAAGACTACCTTAGGTATCAATAGATGGATTAAAATTCCATTAAGTTAATGGGATAAAATTAATGTTATTAAAATAAATATTGCTCTTCAACTGATTTATGTCTTAAGAGTTATTCCAACGTTAATTCCAAATAGGTATTTTTTTTAGGTAGACAAAATTATTGAGAAAATTTATATGGGAAAACAGGCAACCAAGGATTTCACTAGCTAAATCAAGATTATCACCATATGATGGTGGTTTTAATTTAACAGATTTACAAAAATATAATTGGGTTTTCATCTTATCAATTGTATTTAAGTGGAATGAAATTTTAATAGACTATCGATATTTGTGGACTGAATTGGAATTTTTTTTTCATTTATTTCCACTAAGATATTGGCAACTACACAGGTCAACAGAGAGGAAAAGCAGCCTTTCATTTCTGGGACTGAGAGCAGCTAGACATGTTTGGCTCTGCTGGGTTGTAGATTAGGTGTTGGCTTTGAGGCTCATGAAAACTGAACATTATGGAAAAATTCATCTTTTGAAATAGATGGTAAAATGCATTATTGGAAAGTAGGAGCAGAATCTGGAATAGTTACTTTAAAAGGCCCAGGCCTTTGGCGAGGAAGAGTGAAGCCCCTTTGTTTTGTTTCTGTCTGCTTTGTTGATCTTGCAATCTTTTATTTTTCACTTGTAATTAATCGTATTTCTCTTGTTTTAGTTGCTGTGAACTCATTGAATTGTTGGGAGCTGTGTGGCATACAAATTAGATAGATAGATAGATAGATAGATAGATAGATAGATAGATAGATAGATAGATAACTTAGTACTGTAAAGATTATTTCAAAAATTTCTCTCAACTTCAGATAGAATTACGGTTGCCTAATTCACAACTACGACAATATACTCTACTTAACCAAGCCTTGACAGTTCAATAAGAACCTATGCTTTAGCTGAAAGAAAGAAATCTGAAATGCTTTCTTCTCTGATGGATTAATTTCTAAAACCAAGTCTAAACTGAGCAATATTTTTAAAATTGAAATCACTGATCTAAAGGATCACTGAATATCTGACAAGGGAACACCAGTGGTTGCAAGTCTTAAAGAATGTTAAATAGGTCTCATCAGATTTAAGACTGAAATTGAATCATCAAAAGATTCTGCTTTAAATATTGGGCACACCAAATAATATAGCTGAAAGGATGGATGTCAGATTTTCTCTGTTGGGGACCTGTGACTTTTTTTTAATAGTGTGTGTGTGTGTGTGTGTGTGTGTGTGTGTGTGTGTAGATTTATGGGGAAATCTCTTAATGTGTTAAAGATGTCAATGTTATGTTGAATTACACTCCAGACATTTGGAATTTGACTGTTTTTGATGAACTATAGCTATGTCAGGCATGGGGAATTGATAAAAGAATTATTTTAAGAAATTGGAAAAGTATTATTCTAGACATTAAGGATTGTGCAGTTTATCACACTTTGAAAAGGCAATGATGCATAGTGCTTCCCTTTGGCAAAAAATTCACAATATTTTACATCAACCCATCCCACCCGGTCAAGCAGAGAAGGTATGCTACGGACCCTGTTGACGAAAGAATGTTGACTGGCATAGCCCAGAAGGGGAGCCTTCTCTGTTGTTGCCCCTGCCCTATGGAATACCCTCCCCCCCAGAGGTGAGGCAGGCCCCTAGTCTTTTGACCTTCCAGAAAGGGATGAAGACCTGGCTTTGACAACTCGTGTGGGGCGAGAAGAGGAGCAACCAACCCTGGGGTTGGCTAGCACCTTGAAGATGCTCCTGTAGGGTAATATTCTTATCTACCAGCAGTACCTTGAAAGATATTATTATTTATGTATGAATATGGTTTTATTGTATTTTTATTGTATTTTAATTAATATTTATTCTTGTTTTTACTGTAAACCACCCAGAGTCACTTCCTAGAGAGATGGGCGGTGTGATGGAATGGTGTTATGAAGGCCATGCTCAGGGAGATAAGCATTTCCTTAGCCCTCAACAGGAGCATGGGAAGTTTAAGAAGATGAGACTGGCACCACCCTAAGGAATTCACAGTGTTGTGGCTTGCTGGCTTGGGAACTTAGGTTCAGTGTGGAGAGATTTCTGTCTTGAGGTGGAAGCTAATAAATCCAACAGAACAGTCTTGTGGAGTTCTTTGGGCTGAACCTGACAGGCAGTGACCAAATTTGAAATATAAATAAATAAATTTTACAACAATAGAGTCTAAGTGATATGCTTAGATTGTTTATAATTTTCTTTTACTTTGTTTCTGTTTTCCTTGTTATTGCTTATCATTAATTACGGTTGTTTATACTTTTGTTTATACTTTATTTTTGTCTTTTCGTAGTTAGTTGGCTTCTTTTTGTATTTTTTTTCAATCTTGTAATAAACTAAATAAAAAATTTAAAATGTTATAAACTATTGTGGGTCTGCTGTACTACAGTCTGTAGTTTATTTAGATATCAGTAGTTCATGTAAGTACAAGCCTATATCCCCTTACCCAGGTGTAAGGCCTGTGAACACAACAGGCCCTTCTGTAAGAAGGCATGGATTGGATTGCACTGCAAATTACTACCTTTTCCCTTTCCCTTTTCCCATCCTGAATTATGATTGTTACTGTTTGATAAAGAATGCTATGAAAGTTTGTGAGAAAAGAATGCTTGGATTAATTCTACCTCTGCAGGGTCCTCCAGAAATATTGAGATGACAATTTTCATAACACCGAGTTGGTGTAGCCTTTGGTCATGCTGACTTGGAAATATGAGTATCATAGGCTCAAACTGAGGAAGGCTGAATTAAGCGGATAGAAAATCTACATACACATGCTCAATCTTTTCTTCCAGTTTAGTTTTTACTTTTTGATGTTGGGTTCTTGCTTTATATATTTGGCATTGGATGAGTAGACTCAGTCAACATAAGAAACTTTAACTCCCTAGAATATTGTTGCTGCTACTTTGAAATGAAGCACAACTCCCCACCCACCCCAAATACATGCATTATTCTGTTTTGTGTGTATATATGTATTTTTACAGTTCAGCTTCACTGATTGAAGAAGAAAAAAAACCTAGAACAATCTAATGACATTATAACTCATTGTCATAAACATTTTACCTCTAATAAATACTGATTCTCTTTTCACTGAAACTTAAGGTATTGATTTCTCTGAAAAGGAAAACTTTAGCTACTAGGCAGAAATCTGTTCTTATGGGACAAGTTCATAATACACAACCTACAGTCCCCAGCAGCATTATAATGTAGGCATTTATTCAATTTACTGCAGACATCCTATTTAAGTCATGAATTTCTCATTTTGCTAAATCTTAGCTTGCACCATCATCAGACAATGCCTGCTAAAATCATTATTTTTATCTAAATTATAAATATATACCTAGAAATAGAAATGTAGTATAAAAATCACATGGAAATGTTCCTCTAATATATGTGGCACAATCAATCAACCAGTATTTGATGCAATTTATAAAAATGACTCTTGTCTCTTAATATACTAGGCCTGGAAAAATGCCAATAAATTCCAAATAACACTGTGGCCTTCCTCTTGACTTACTTGCTAAATTTTTCCAGATGCAGCTACTTCATTTGATCAGCCACGTTATATTCAGGTTCTAGCCTGCTGTATTTTAAAACTAAATATTAGAAAATCTAATAAGGAGGCATAGTGGTGGATGGTCAAGTTGACAGATGTTCAGGTCATAGGAATAGATGTGCAACAATGATGCTATTGGCCATCTCATTGTAATCTTAATATGTTCTGCATAAATGCGATACGTTATTTGATAAACAAAATGGTTTGGAATATGGTAATAAGACTGTGCCCCATGGGGACAATGATAAGGCCTAGTAAATAGTGAATTTATTTGGTGCATTCACATTGTAGCTCATCCAAAATTTGAACCTTCCTTTCATTTTATTTATCAAGAACCTTTCCTGTTTCAACAGCAGGTTTACTGGGACATGGAACCTAAGCTTTGCAATACCCCACATGTTTTCCTGGGTTGATTCTATCTAGGAGGAAGGAAAATAGTGCTTTGTATTTTCAGCTTTTGAAGTGATACACATAAGCAAATAAAAACACTAAGTATCCCCCTCCTGAATATGTGATCTGAAGAGCCTTACTTGATTAGCCATTTCTCCTACCAAGCCCCTACAACTCAACATGGCTATCTTTCCCCCTGCTACCCCCAAGCTACAATAAGATGTACTTATTCCATCTGAAACACACTTACTCTGAAACTATTGCTTGGATCTGTAACAACTGCACTGACTATTTAAAATATAATTGTTTGATTTGATTTGAATATAACTTCTTTTTACTCCTACTTGCTTAGTGTCAAATGACAAATTAGAAGCATGCAATGGACTGACTAGGTTTACAGCTTAGGATCCTTCTCATCCATGAGTTCCATCACTGTAGGAAGGATGAATGGGAATCACAGGATTGTTGTTAGCTAGTAGACCTGAGAAGCATTGATTCTCCAGTCTCAAAAATCCCATGGCTCTGAAGTCTCTTCAGTTTCAAAACCAGTGATATTAAAAAAAATTGGAAGAATGTTTAAGAATTTATTAATAAGTTTCCAGTGTAGTAGTCATACCTATTATTAAAAAATGAGTCCATTGGCACCTTAAAAATACTAACAAATCTACTAGAGCGCATACTTATTTAGACTATAATCCATTTAATCTGGACTGTAAAATGTTAAGCCAGGCTTAGTCTTCTTGGAGCATGGAAGATTTTGATACTCTTTTTAATTTGATATACCTCCCTGGCTTTTCAAACAGTACAGTTGCCCACTCTGTGGTGGGCAGTGGTAGACCTGCTAAGGCCCTGGGCATATTTTGTCCAAGACCTCTCTACCCCCTCCCTCAAACTTGACACTAACTTAATATATAACTTTGGCTTCATTTCCTCCATAGGTCCCACCACCATAGATTTATATGTAGGAATGAACCCCTCCAATGAAATCTGAACTGTTTTCAATAGAGGTGGGCTTTTTTTTGGTGATGGAGTTGGTGAGTTTAGTAAGCCAATAACACAAACATACCAAAACAAACCCTAGGAGTGTGTGGTGTAAGGTGCCATAAACCTGTTCATATAATTGTCCATCATGGCTGTTATTCCCAGAAGAATTACACAGAAACCAACTTGTCATGCAGGGGTGGAGAACTTGGTGTTGTGGGTTACAACCCCCATCAGCCCCAACTAACAAGGCTAATGGAAAGGTCTTCTGAGTGTTGGAGTCCAAACTATCAGGAAGATACTGGATTACTTACAGTACTTTAATCAATAATAATAATTTCATACACAACTGTATGCTAACTCTGCCAGCAGGCCACGAAGATGTCAGGAACAATGTTTCTCTTCAGGTAATCAGGAGTACTTTGACAAGGAAATAGTCTCTTTCTCACTTTTTTTTTTTGCACCAGATGGCTCCCTAGTACTAGGTAAATCCAGCTCTCTTAGGCTTTAACACAAAGAGGCTTAAAATTAATTAGTAGCTCCATTAAAAAAATACAAAGCAGTTGCTGTGATAAAAAGGAGTGTGAGAAAGGAGACTGATTAGGAATTTTTCTGTGCTTTTAGGCCAAAGGGATGAATTATGGCTTACAAAAGAGGTGCTTTTTATTCCACTGAGAGGTTAAAGGTATTTACAAGCTGATGCTTTGATGCTGCTTTGTTTTAAGGCATTTGCAGAGCTGTTTGCAAGATGACAGATTCAGCAGCATCACTTTGAATTCAGTCTTCTCCAGAATGAAAATTAGAAGAAAATTGGTTTTCTCACCAGAATAATCAACAAGAAGCCAGGCGGTTTATGGTTGCCTGGTGACCAGGAAAAGAGCAGTTTTCCTTATTCAGGATCTGTTTCGAGCTGGCATGTCATGCTGCCATGTTAAAAATTAAATGGAACAGGAAAGGTGAATTGAATGGGGTTCAGCTCTCCAAGAAGAAGCACTCAGTAAAGCTGCATCGATCCCTTTAAGTGCAAAGAAACTTCACTGGAGATAACAACTCATGATCTTCCATTGCCCACACCCAATCATTGTGTTTATGCTACATTGTTCTTATTGATGTCATTTTAAAATAATAATAATAATAATAATAATAATAATAATAATAGTAGTAGTAGTAGTAGTAGTATTTATGGAGACACCATGGAACTCATTACCTAATCAGCATGCTTGGCAGGACAGCAACCAGAAGATTGGATCAGCTGTAGGCTCCACACTGGTCCCCTTGGGATTGTTCTGTTATAAGTGTGCTCTGGATCATGTGAAGGACCTACTGGATGGACTGCTAGATTATTGCTGTTGATTGATCTGATAGAAGAATTGTGGTTTTCCTCCTGCTTTATTTCATGCTCCTCTGCCAGGCCTGTGACAGGTCTAAGAAGAGCTCTAGACCTGTGTTCAGAAACAGCTTGATTGACAGGTAATGGTGCACAACACTCCCCCTCTGACTTGGCAGCTTGGCAGATTGCTAAAGCAGCCATTCTAAGCACCTGACCTCTCTTCCCGCATTGTACATCAAGAAGAACAATAAATGGTTGTTTTCCTGCTGGCAAGTGACACCCAGTAGGAGAGGAAACAGAACTAGAAGAATCCACTAATCACTCTCCTTAACATGTCCCACAATAAAACAGTGACAGCAGCATGGCTTGCCAGCCTTGTTATGGTGGGAGGCAAAATGGTGTTTGGCCATAAGTGCACCATAATATATGCTTGGCATGTATTTTCATTGACTCACAGACTAGAGGAAAGTATTTTAATGTAGCCATCTGGTTATGCCCACAGAAAAGGCATAGAAAGACTGCATAACAGTTGTTTTGGAGGCATCCTCAAGTGTCTTTCCTGGAAGACATCTTTTTTGACTTGTATTTCTAGTTAATTCAACCCAACTACTGTCCACTCTGTTTGATCCCTTTAATATTTTGCCATATATCATCTCATGATTGGTTCGAATCTTTCAGCAGAACTGCTGAACCCCATTAATTCAGGATCTTTTAAGGGGACTTCCATCTGGTGTTTGGCACTGTACCATGTCCCTGGGTTTTCCCACCACTGTCTGTGCCGAGCAGCTGAGCTGATTTATCTCCAGTGCTACTGCAGCACAGGAGGCGCCAGGAGTCTTCTGCTTGCCCATGTGAGACTTGGGAGCTTTGAGGGCAGCACTTTTCCATGGCCTTCTGAATCCTGAGCTGTCCCCTCTGCCAAAAAGCAGATGCAGCCCTTCCTTTCACACTGACCCATTATTTATTTTTATTCAGCACAAAACCTTGCAGTGCAAGATGGAAGGGGGCACCTTCTTGCGGCTGATTTTTGTTGGCCAGCTGAAGAGAACACTGGTCAACTCAAAAAACAGTGATAGTAAGGAAAGTTGTGGAGAATTGACAATTGTTTGTGAGGATTTAGGGAATCCAAATAGAAGTGACTTAAAACTTTCAGAACGGATACCTTCGTTGTTGGAACTCCAGGATGGAAGGATATTACTGCAAAGGGTCTTGACTCTCCCTGCTCTCCCCCTTGGACACTGACGTACCTTGCAGTAGTGGTCTGCCATTGAAAGGGTAATCCTGGAATAATTCTGGAATCAGTTTCTGATACATAGTAATATGCTTCTTTTACACACATGCACACATATGTACACTTAGTTTGATACAAGTATTAAGTAATTTTCCCCATGTTACTCGAGATCATAGTGGCTTTCCTGGGGGAGGGAGGGAGGCAGGCAGGCAGGCTCTATTTAAAATAGGTAGTTCCTGCTTATGAGTCAAAGCTAACTTGCAGATGTTAACTGAGAGGAAAATGGTAAATTGCTTATAGGTATTTCCTAAAGAATGAAAGCAAATTCATCAAACACAATTTTGATATGAATTTTGTCTTTAGCTCTAGGGAACCAGATAAGATTCTGAGTTATTAGGTATCAGCCCGGAGCATTGCGATAACACTAGATATTATTTATCATTAAACCCAAGCAGGAGAAAAAAGCCATTTTCTTCTGCAGGAGAACAACATGCATTTGAAATAAGAAAAAGCAGGAATAGGGGGCTGGGAAGAAGAATCGCACAGGGCCCTAAAACGAAAGCTTTCAGTAGCACTCCTCATTTCATTGCTTCAGCTTAGAGTGAAATTAAGATATTTCATGTTTAAGAGCAATACACAATATGAAAGCAGAGCTTCTTGTGTTTGATAAAAGAGCTAGGAATTTTAAGATAAGACATGAGGAAACAATGCATTTTTAAAAAGAGTAAAACTAAAAAGAGGCTGTATTACTCTCTATGCATAAATGATGTTTCATTTCATTGGGGCTCATCCATGTGTAACTGTACAATCATTTGAGTGGCACAGACTAAACCAAATTTTAAACAAGAGATCAGGAAAGGACAAACTTTGGTGGCCAGAACATATACTTAACATGGGGGAGGAGGGTGGCAGGGAAGACCATGATAAGCAGGGCAATGATGTAAAATTGACAGAACTAGGATTTTTTCCAATGAGTTGTTGATCAGGGAAGCGGGGTGGTCATTTTTGAATGCCTGTCTTAGGACTTCCATTTCAATTTTCATGTATTTCCAGTTGCAAAAGGGTAGGAATTCGTGCTGTCCCTATTTGACCATTGAGGTCCAATGAAGCTCCAGGGTCATGAAAAAAGGGTTCCAGGGCTGCATGTGCCCTGGGGCCTCAGGTTGCCCACCTCTAATGTAAATCAAGCTTCTGTGAAGCTTAGTGCCTTCCAGATATGCCAAACTGCTATTTCCATAATGGAAGATCAATAAGGAATAACTGGTTGGGGATTAGGTGAGTTATCTCCTGCATACACTGAGAGTGCTGTAGATTTGGGGGAACATAATTCAAATCCCTTTGATGAGAAATTATGTGGAGGTAGTGTATAGCAAATTGTCAAATCCTACCACATACTGACAAACTCTAAGGATCAAACTTCTGAGACTCATGGGAAAGGGGTGAACTCTTCCCCTTCAATGCATCCCAATACAATTTCTCTCCTAATTGTAATTAGATCTAGGGAGAGAAGTTCACCTTCCAAAACTGGTAACAGCTTTTTGGGATTTCAATACAACTGGAATCACAGGAAACATATTAACTTTTTCTTAGTCCTGATGGTCCCAGCCATGTATGTTAGAATAAAGTAACCTTAAATAACCTTAAAATAAAAGAACCGTAACATTATATATAGGCCCTAAGTGGGAACAAAGTTCAGCTATCTGGATTTAGCAGAACTCAGACAGGAGTTGGCTAAAGAGTTAGCAGCTTACATTTCCAATTGTTCTTAAAGTTAATACTTAAGTTTCATTCATAGCTGTCTTCCATTTATAAGAAGACAACACAGGGAACACCTTTCAGGGGTAAGATTCATAATCTCAGTTCATAAAATGGATGTGGAAGCTTTCTCCAACCTGGTGTTCTTCAAGTGTTTTATCTGCAGCTCTCCTTATCCCTGGCCAGCATGGACCTTTGGTACTTAGACAGCACCATGTTGTGAGACATAAGAAGTGGTTGGAAAAGAATAGGAATCACCAGCAGCACTGTAGGTAATGATAGAAGTACTTTAGAAAGAGTGTGTGGAAACATTGGCCATATTACATGTTTAAACTCCTTATACACTAGATGGGAAGTGTAAAGTTGCATGTGTGCATACACAGTATATTTACATGAATTAATAATATAGAGGTTCTAGCATTCTTGCATTGCATTCTGAAATGACCCTTCAGCCTCATTTCAGTGCTGTGTATTTTTTAAGCAAGAGCTTAAATACTAGGACTGTTCACTTAAAGTCTAGGACAATATAAGCAAAGGAAAATGGTCAGGAACCCAGGTGTTGATGAATACAAAGCCTGAGATTTAGTCAAGTGATTTATCCCATCACATTTTGCAGGCTGTTCACAGCACAATGGTAAACTGCTGCTTGGTAATTGAGGAGAACACATCCTTTTTTCTGATATTGAGTCTACTGTGAGCGATGATGATGGCAAGTTAATTAATTATCTCCGGCATTGGTTTACTTGAACATTTTCTTTTTCTCTGGCAGCTTTTTAAAAGAAGCCCAATAGAGGGCTTGATTAGGGGGATAATGAAGGAAATTTCCAATAGATTATATCATTTCTCATCTATTCGCATCCATTGTTAACATGGATTGCTCACTTCGTGCTAAGATTCATGCCAAGGAAATTTCATAAGCATGTAAATCTACCTTAAATGGGATATTTAGGGATAAATTCAAATAATTGCATGTTTATCATATTTCTGTCAATGTGATGAGAAAGAGATCCTCTGCTTCCAATACAGGAAGAGGGGTTATTTTATGTGCCCAATTTCCTTTTGTGCCATCTATGATATGAAAGATTTATGTTTTAAAAGGAAATGATTTCCTATCATGAAAGGATACTTTACTCTGTTTACTTCTGCAAATATGGAAAGTAAAAAAACAGCCACCTGATATTGACCTAACGCTTAGCAAACTTTTCAAGAGCTTTTCATTATGACAAACATTCTGTTTTTGGAAAAAAAAGGTGCCCCTGCACATTCACACAAGTCCTTGTTTACAGCCTGCCAATGTTCCCACTCCTCTTGCTTTTTCCACTTCCTTTTCAAAGGTGATCCATACACGACCAAAGTAAACATCAGGGCTGTGCATCTCTTCAGAAAACATGCAGAAAAGATGCTTCAGAAGATGCAGGAGTGAAAATGGGGCACCAGTTTGCAATCCTTTCAAGCAGCTGAGTATTTCTCCAGGATTGTGGGGCTGCCCTTATGCAGCTTATCATGGGTGAGACTACCACTAAAATGTAGCCTGCATCAAGCTCTAAACCAGATGCATAGAAAACCCAACTCTTTGCTGCCATCTATTGCTCCTCTGAACTTTTGCAGTCAAAGGCTGGTCGCCTAAATGAAGTTGGATTCTCAGCTTCCAGTTTCCATGCTTTTTGATGCGCAAATGTGTTTGATCTTATAACAGCTTTTTATAATCTAGTGCCCTCCAGAAATTCTCCATTAGCAAAGGTTATCCTGGCTGAGAATTACAGAATTTTAAAAGAGCAGCTATTCTGACTTCTTTTTCCTAATGGATTTTCTGTAGGGGGAAAAAATAATAGCGGTAGCATTGGGAGAGCTTTAAATGGAAGATGATGTTACCTGGGCATCTCCCTATCCATCTGTGAATGAGGCAGGAAACTACAACAAAGCCTTGTCTGGAAGCACTTTCAGATGTGTTATTTTTCTATCCCGCTTCCCATCATGAGGAACAAATAGTTTATGTTCAACATGAGCACAAACTTGAATTCTTTTTTCTAAGTGGAAGAAAATCTTAGAGTTGAGTGGGCATCAGTATGAATAGAGTCAATCAGCTGATATGTAGTATAAAACATTGGGAAATTACCATCTCAAAGTGAATGTTTAAGCAGATTTCAGCAAAGTAGCTGAATTAGCTACTACAGCAAAAACATCAGTCTTATGGCACCTTAACAATTAATATATGTATTACAGTATTATTAAAGTATAAACTGTCATGAATTACAGCCATCAGATCAACAGATCAATTTCTGGGTGAATGACAGTCAGTTAGCATGTCTGTCAATGTTTCTAGCCAGGATACAAAGGAAGATTCACCGTTATTAAGACTGCAACTTGATGACATCCAGAAGCAGAACCCTAACTTTTCCTTTCTTAAAAAGGGAGCAGAAATGGGCATTTGTATAAGAGAAGGAAATTTCTTCTAAGGGTTTCTTGCCCACAGTAGTAGATATAGTGGTCACCTGAATTAAATTCACCCATTCCCGTCCATTTCAATTCGCTGACTCCCAAGATGTCGACGTTCAGTCTTGTCATCTCATGTTTGACCACATCCAGCTTGCCTTGGTTCATGGATCTTACATTCCACGTACCTATACAATATTGTTCTTTACAGCATCGGACCTTCTTTTCGCTTCCAGATACATCCACAGCTGAACGTCCTTTCGGCTTTGGCCCAGCCGCTTCACTCTTTCTGGAGCTACTTGGAATTGCCCTCCGCTCTTCCCCAGTAGCATATTGGACACCTTCCGACCTGAGGGGCTCATCTTCCGGCGTCATATCTTTTAGCCTTTTAACATTGTCCATGGGGTTTTCTTGGCAAGGATACTGGAGTGGGTTGCCATTTCCTTCTCCAGTGGACCACATTTTGTCAGAACTCTCTGTCATGACCTGTCCGTCTTGGGTGGCCCTGCACGGTATAGCTCATGGCTTCACTGAGTTACACAAGCCCCTTCGCCACGACAAGGCAGTGATCCATGAAGGGGATAGAGGTTATACAGAGATAAATAAAGTAAAGAACCAACTACCTCTGTTCTCTTTGAGTCTAGAATCCCATCTATCAGAAGTAATTCCAAGAAAGGCTGAGATGAAGTCTGACCTTGCCCTAATGGTGAAGACATGGGGGAAGTTCATATATATGAAATGATATGTACTTCTGGAGGATTGCCAGGTGGTCCAGTATCTCTGACCCATCCTTGGGCAATCATGTTAGAAAATGCCAGTAATAAAGGGCTAGAAATGGGAAAGGGGAAAAATGTTTGATGGAGTTAAATGTCCCAGCCTAAAGGAAAGCAGCTTCTTCTGTTCTTCCTAAAGACTTATCATCTCCAGCTAGGATGGGATAAAGCTCCATTTAATCAAGATCCATTTAAACTAAATCATGCTAACAAGATTACTTAGTTAAGGCTAATTCTTTATTTACTGAAGTGTCATATCCAGGGAGAGTGATCCCTGTGCTTTGGTGGTAACAGATCTACAGGCTGTTTGATTGATGTAGTAAGGCTATAAAACACTGGCAGTTTTCCATGATCTCCACTTCACTGTTTTTAAATACTCTTGCAGAAAGAACTTTGATGTTGACCAATGAATCTTTGGAGGAAGAATTCTTTATATAGAGAGGCAGTGCATTAATAGAAGTTCTCTGGGTATGCTCACAAATCAATTCAACATTAAAACACAACATAATATCTTAAGAATGCTTAAAGCTAAACACAGAGTTTAAAAATTGTTATTTTAAAGCACAAAAACCTGGCTTAAAAATGGATAATTTAAGACTTTTATGAACAAAAATATATTTTCACCCAGTGCAGATGGCGCCAGACTCGAAAAACTATTTGAAAACTAGGATGTCACCATCATAAAGACTTCCATTGGTAGAAAGAAAATATATTCTTCATTCTCAGAGATTTTTATCACCTATGGCTGCCAAAAACCTTAGCATACTCTATTAAGAAGAAGCTTATATAGAGTTCAATGGGATTTGTTGTGCTTAAGAGAAACTCCTTCCAATATTTACAATGAGATCTTCATGTTGTCTCTTGCCTTCAACATGTAACTCACTTCCACTTCTGCAGATGGGGAAAAAGCTTGACATTCTCTCCTGTTTGTACGCAGAAGAGAGACAGATCTCTACCATTATCAGACAGACAGTTCAGATTGCTTTATTGAAGTGCTAGATGTAAGAACAAAGGACTGTCTGAATAAGATCCTCTAATCCTGCATCCTGCATTTCAGAGTTGTCATCCAGATGCTTCCAGAAAACAAAGCATGGAAATAGCCTATAAAGCTCTTCAACAGCTAGTGTTCATTTGCATACCGTCTGGAGAAGCTTTATAGTTTGTGTTAGAACTATTCTTTATAGATTTCTCTAATTCCTTTTTTAAGCCATCTAAGTAAAGTGCCATCATCACAGCTTATGGCAGAAAATTTAATCAGTCAATTAAATATATAAAGAATGTACTGAATCTCTTTGCCAGTTTTGTTAGATGACACTAATTTCCAGTATTGCTTCTTAATTTTCATTTTAAAGATCAAAATGTAGATGTTTCCAGTTCTTGACATGCATGTGTAACTAAATAACATATACATCAATACATCATTAATGCATACATACATACATATGTACATACATACATATATGTGAGTGTACCTGCCACTGTTCAATTTACATATATATTCTGTAGACCAAAAATAGAATGGAATGAAGTAATAAATAAAATAATAAAGTAAAATAACAATGGGATTGGAAATATTTCAAGGCAAGTTCTGACTGGGATCATGTTTCATGCTACACTATAAATCATGATATACATTATGGTCTGTTTTACACAGTACTCTAAGCTAAAATGTTGTTTTCAGTTTAGGGTGTTACAGTATATGAACCCACTCACTGGGATTTGTAAATCATGGTTTATAGCTCAACATTTAATGCAAACCCAGCCAGTTATGGTTTATTTGAGAAACCACTATTAAACAAAACATGGCTGAAGAAGAGGTATAATCCTAGTCTATAACCTATTTGGTTTTGACTTAGAATGACTGATCACTGAAGAATAAGAAAGACACTATACGTTTATTTTTCTTCTTAGTATAGTCTTCTCACAAATCAATAATTGGTCCATCTTCTGGCTATCAGGCATAGGTATCTGATAAAAGCCACTCTGATACCTAGAGGAGAGGCTGGCCATAATATATGATACATGTGCATATCACACAAATAATGACATCATCCTGCAAATGATGCAATCATGCAATTGGCAGCAAATTATATAATTTTTGTCATTCGTGTGATGACAGAATGGCATCCCTTGCCCTCTTCCCCCCTCTGCAGACATCCATGCACACAGGGTCCTCTCCCTTCAGCAAATGTGTGGACCTTCCTTGTCCATGGTAAAAACTACAGGACAACACCTGGTGAATATCCAAAGATGGTAGCTTACTAACAATGCAATCTAGGATGTGGGGAATGATTGAATTTTGTGTGAAAGTCTCTAAATATTCAAAGTATCAAGAGTTTCTTTATTTTATTTATACAATACAATTTATACAATTTGGTGAAGGGGAAAAACAAGAGAAGGCAACTCTTCTCCTTGCAGAATTCCAAAGGAAATCAGAGAAGGTAGGTACATGTTACCTTCCTGAGCACAATCTTGGGATTCAGCACATGTGCCTAGTTTTTTCCATAGAAGAAGGTTTCAGGAAAAACATCTTTGATTTCCAATTAAATATGGCTAGGAAGCCCCATTTGGAGATCAAGGTCTTTCACAGGGATGAGACTCCAGCATCAGTAAAGCAAGTTCCCTAATGAAGCTGGATTGTCATTTTCCTCAGTAGGCAAATGAGCTCTATTTCTGATGCCAGAGGTTTAGCAATCAAATCTCAAAATTGTTCGACAGCTGGACTTATTTTGTAATGACTTCAAACTTACATCTCAAAAGAACCAGCTGGTTTAAACTAGATGGGCTATTATGAAAAAGAGATTAACGTCTGGATGCATATTCGGAAACAAAGCCCATAATGTATGTTCATTCAGACTTCCTGGCAAAGCTCCATATTATCAGACCCCTTAAGAGAAACTACTGAGTAACATCGGAATATTGGGATACATAATATTAGATTTAAAAATGACCAATTACCAATATAATTATTCAATTTTGAGCTCCCCCTACCCCATCTCTCATATAATTAAACATTGGCAACTTTGCTGCTGATTATTGAAGAACATTTGTAGACATTCTGCTTCTGTTAGCTTTCTACTGCCAAAACTCTCCAAATTTACAACACTACCACACTATAAAGACACACTAATAGGAATAGTTTTAACTTTTTCTCTTTCCTGCATAATGCCTGGCATATTCCAGGAGATTATGTATTATTCTATGGCTAGGCTTAATTAGTTTCTTATGTTTTCCTAAATCTTGCCAGGTTTGGACAGTCTGCTATGTTGAAAGGGTTTTTTTGGGGGGGCGGGGAGTGAGTCATTTTAATGACAGCTTCATTTTTCTTTAAGGCACCCACATATTTAAAAATGCCTCAGAGGAAGGATTAAATGATTTTCCAGTCTTTGAAACAAAAGAAAACATAGCTAATCCTGAGATCTGTAATTATTTTAGAGCTGGTCATTGTTATTATCAGACCAATTTTTAATTTTCTGAATAAATTGTCTGTTCCACAGACAGGCAACCTAGTGGCCTCCAAACATATTGGACTTCAACTCCCATCAGCCCCAGGAAGCTTGACAACAGCTTTAACTCAAAACATTGAAGTTTAAGCCCTGAATATCAAAAGGAATCAGATTGTGTATCCCACTCCCTGTATGAACTGTGTAAGAAATTATCTGCAGGAATGTGGTATTCAGGGAAACTACCAAATCTTCCTAACTGCGAGAGATGCTGTGGTTGTGATGTTTTGATCTGGTATGATCCTAGCACACCTACTTTATTATCTTGCCTGCTACAGATGTTCCCCGTGGCCTGGACTAAGCCATAATGTGGTTTGCTTGGTTTGGCTTCACTTATTCTGTCAACTCAGCCATTCTGATTTGTCAGTTGTTTATGACTTAATACACTATGTCAATTCAACAAACAATGGCTAAATAAACCATAAGTAAAGTCTTTTTTAAACTGAGTTTTAATCCTGGTAACCACATGGATACATCGGGCAGGTTTCTTAGCAACAATATGGAAGTGGTTCACCATTGTCTTTTTCTGGGACTTGTTTTAAAACTTCCCAGTCTACCCTACAGTCCTGATATGTCTTGGACATATCCCATCCAAATACCAACCAGATCCAACCATGATTAGCTTTCAGTAGAGGCTGCTATCTAGTTGAGGTAAACAAGCCATAGCTTAGCACACTTTGTGAACTCAGCTATCATCAGCAAACACAATGCTCCATTCTCTCCCCCTGCCTCCAATTGCACAAAGCAACATGACTGTTCACCTTTGAAGGAGAATGTATCACACATCTGTCATTGGATCTTGGTTAATGTGAATGTGACACTCAATTGAAAACCTGAAAACAATATAAAATTATTTCCTTTTGGAGCAGAGAGGCAGCGAATCACTAATCACTTGCCATGGTGTGGTCACATAAACTGTAATGGGGTACGCTAGCAAAGTGGATAAGTAAGCTGCTCCCTGAGCCTTCTTTTAGACTTGACTGACAGGAAAACCATATTTAGTAACAGGGCGATTAAAATGAGAATTGCAGAAGCATGAAGTCTTGTTATCTGCACGTCTTTCCCCAGCTGAGCCTCGAGACACACACTGATTGGTAATTCAGATCATGAAGTTTGTCCCCATGGAGCCTCCATATGTTTCTCCCCCTGGAGGAGCTATGAATGTCAATGCACCCCTTAGGGTCTTCAATATGTGAAAATTCTCCAGGGGAAGAAATGAGAACTGACATTAATCTGCCACAGGTGGCCTTTGCAACTTTTAAGCATTTCCCAATATCCTGCAAATCACAAGAAAGGAAGCTGACCCCACACATGTACACACATGCGCATACACCTCACCTTGAGATAATACATATTAAAGATTTACTGAGTAGAACTGGGAAGGCTAATCACAAGTGATTTATATGAGGAAAACATTCTGAGAGTTACAGGACTATTTTTCTTAGCTCTGACTTGTCACAAAGATTTTATGGCAAACATCCACCTGCACAATGGTCCTTTTAGCAAGTCACCAGGCATCCAAGTCATATGTATCTGTAAAATGACAAGGGGGGAGCAAATGAGGACACCTGCATTGTGACATTGGGCAAATGACACCAATTATATACTTGCATCAGAAGTCATGACATGACCGATGCACATTATATAATCTTGCCATTTCCACAATGACATCATGACCTACATGTTGCCATTCTGATGTCATTGTAGCTTGTGACAGAGGACTACGGTTCAACCTATTTCACTGCTACACATACAAATGGACAACCACACAGACAACAGTGTGGTGATGAAACAGGGTCACATAAGGCAAAAACAGGAAGGGGAGCCTCCATAACTTTTTTTCCTGGGCCATTAACTAATGGAGTATGGCTAAGAATGAGGTGGATGTCAGGTGGAATGGAATACTCTTTCATGTATCTTCTATTCATGCAGTTATAGAATTCTGCAGCCTAGGTGGGAAGGAATTGTTCTCACATTTGCCAGGCAAAGAATTGATGAAAGGAAGAAGGGTCTGGCACCCTGGTTCTTAACATAGCTCAAGGCACCAAAGTTCTTCCTCAATCTCTTGCCAGGAGCAACTTCTG
Organism: Liasis olivaceus; assembly: GCA_030867105.1. Lineage (NCBI taxonomy): Eukaryota > Metazoa > Chordata > Lepidosauria > Squamata > Pythonidae > Liasis > Liasis olivaceus. The sequence continues at coordinate 102,548,514 of CM061348.1, read as the reverse complement.
GAATTGTTCTTCATCAAAAGGTCCAAAATAATGGTGTGGGCTATCTCCTCGCCTTAGCAGTCCTTTTGGTGGGAACATATCCATCTTCTGATTGCTGGGTCTGACTACATGCTTAATGTGGGAAGCACCCTGAAGAGGGTTCTTGGGGAAACTAAAATTGCAGACAGCATTGATTTACATACAATAATATGTAAAAATGTAAATATATATCTTATCTTTTCATACTAGTGAGGGGGGAAAGAGGAACTGAACTTAATAGGCTATATGTGCCTTCCAGCATGTGATACAGTAATCCACCTGAGCTCAAATTTAGTAGAATTTCACAGCAAACTTAGGCATACTATTAGAGGGAGGTGACCCATTGAGATGGCAGATGCTGAGGGATAGCTGTGGCATCACCACCCTGCTTTTCTCTGGAGCCCTTTAGCTGTTCCTCTTTGCTGGCAAAAAGAATTACATGCTGCCACCCCATTCTCAGAATTTAGTGTCCTTCTGTGTCCTTCATCTCAGATAGCAAGATTTCACTGGCTGATCCTGATTAGGAATTGTTCTTTCCAGATTCCTGTAGTCACCTAGAGACTGGGTCTTTCCCGACTCCTATTCTTCAAGTCCAATTGATGGTATTTATGCTGAAGTTGGCCTACTGATATTCAACTGTTACTGAAGCTATTTAATCCAACCTTCCTTAACATGGGAAATGTACTGGATTAAAAGTCCCAGAATTCCATACCAACAAACCAGGAAAGAGCGGATACAGAGAGGTGGAAAAGAGAAGTCATGTGATACACCTAATGATAGGGGTGGGTTGGTTGGTTTAGCTCTAATGCCATTCATGTGTTGAATTAGAAAATGGATATCAGGCTAAGCCATAGTTTGCTGAAATAATCCAAGCAATTCATATTACGGGTTAGCATGATGTGTGATCGCCAATTAGTCTACCAAATGAAATGCCTGCTCAGTGAAGAAATCCAAATTACACCATTCCCAACAGAAGTCTGCCTAGCCTCTTGAACACATCCATCAAAGGGCTGCTTACCATTTCTTTCAATGAAGAAACCACTGGATTGGCAGAAACTGTCCTACTTCATTGCTGTTTCCTAGAACATATAGTCCAGCTACTTTTTCTTCCATACTATTTCTAATGTTAGCATTCCACTCTCCAATCAGAAGCAGTATATCTTGCTTGCAAGTTGTGTCAAGTTCAGACTGAACCTGACCATAAAACCCATCAACCTCTTCTTCTGCATCAGTGGTTGAAGCATGAAGTTAGATAATTGTTGTATTAAAGGGTTGTCTGTGAAGTCCAGTTGATATTATTTGGTCATTATATTGTAGCCAAGCGCTGTTTTTGCTGTGTCCTTCCTGACTATGAAAGCAGCAGTTTTTTCTTTGTTTGTTGGTATTCTGATTAGTTAACAGTATGATTTTCTGACAGAAAGTGATTCCATCCATTTCAGTTCACTGATGCCCAAGATGTGTGTGTAGTTGATTTATTTTATCTTTCACTGTGTTGAGCTTTCCCATGCTCATACTTCTTAGATTCCATGTTCTCGCTGTAATTCTGTTTTTGCAGTTTCAGAGGTTTTTTTCTGCATGGCAACATCAGCAACTAGACATCCTGAAGGCTTTAATCCAGCTAGTCATAATACTCTGAAAGATTCTCAGCTCTTCAGCAGCATGTTGAGTGTCACCTGACCTAAGGGGCCCATCATCCAGCACAATATTGTCAAACAAATTTATTTATAGAACTTTTTGGCCTTCTATCTCACATAGTGATCCTAGGTGGCTCACAACATGTGGGAGATCAAGGCTATCAGAAAGGAGAGGTGGCATTCCAGCAGGGAAAAAGGCAACACAGTCCTCAGGGGGAGTGTGGGAACAGTAAGAGATTCAGGACAGCCACTCCCTAGAATTTCCCAGGGTATATCCACTAGTTGCTGTAGTATGGATTTAGTTTGACAAGATTCTGTCTATAAGGTGTAAGCAAATAAAGGAAGTGTACTTGACTGGACTGTTCCGTCGTTGTTCTTGGGCTGGGCCTGACACAACATTCAATAAAAACAACAAGATACAAATGGAACCCTTCCCAACAGGATCCAGAACACCCATACTATTGACCACCTGACTCAACCCCATCCTGTGCTTGGGGGAAGAGCCAGGTCTTCATGGACTTCTGGAAGGCTAAAAGGATGGAGGCCCTTGAATCTCAAGTGGGAGGCTATTCCAAAGGGCTGGGGCAGCTACAGCAAAGGCATACCTCCTAGGAACCATCAGATGAAACCCTTTAAGGGAAGGATGTCTACTGTCTCTCCATGTGATTTTCTTGATAAAATACAGGAGTGGTTTACCATTGCCTTCTCTCACATAGTATGAAATGATGCCTTTGTTATTGTTGCTAAAGTGATCATCGGCCTCCAGCATCTTCCTATATCACTGCTGCCCAATATAGGTGCCTCCTTGCTTCATCTGGGCATGTGGCATGACCTTCATGTGTTGGATGACCCTGTTGGGATGATATACTCTTGGCATACACTCCCAGCATTCTTTGTTCATCCCTTCTTGGAACAAGCTCACGCATCCATGGCAGCAAAGCAGGATTTCAGGGGAGTTGGACTTGACAGGGAGCTTGTAATCAGCTATAATTCCCAAAATCTTTTCATATGTACTACTATGAAGCCAGGTATCCCCCTATTTTATATCCCTTTTTTAGATTATTATCTATCCCACTCAATTTTGTATCATCTGCACATTCAGTAAATGTTCCTTCCACTTCCTCATCTGGGTCATTAATGAAAATATTGAAGAATACTGGGCCCAGGACCAAACCCTATGGTATCCCATTTCATTCCAGTTTAATGAGGAACTGTTGATGAGTATCCCTTGAAGAAAGTTTGAAGTTAGCTTTGGATTTACTTAATAGTCATTCTATTCAGCTCACACAGAGTCATGGAGTGCTTTTGTTAAATCCTTTGGTGTATCCAAGATCTATTATGATCATAGCATTCCCATAATCTTCTAAGGAAATTCCCTGACCAGAGTAATTTGACCAGACTTGTTTTTGAAAATTCATAATGATGCTTAGTAACCCTGCACTGCTTTGAAGAGGCTTACAGATTAACTGTGTTATGGCCTATTGTAGAATCTTCCCAGGTATCAACATCAGTTTAATTAATCTACAACCCCCAGGATCCTTCTTTCTCCCATTTTTGAAAATAAGGAGAACATTTGCTCACCTCCAGTATTCTGATATTTCACCCAGTATTCATCTACTTCTCTGGAGTTTCTCAAAGGTAAATAGATAGATGGTTTGACAAGACCACCAGCAAATTCTTCTAGTTGTTTCTATAAAGCTTGAGCAGGAATCCTGCTCCTTCAATCAGCTCTTTATAACTGCCTTGAAAATTGAATCAAAATTGGAACTGAGTAACTGCAATCTTTCTTTGTTATTTGTTACCCTTTAGCCATCTTCAGTGAACAGCTAGCAGACCGTTTCTTCCTTTTAGTTTGAACTTGTCTGAGGAAGCTCTTTTTTTGTTATTCTTACAATCTATTGTCAACTTCTGAGCCAACTGCTACAACTCTTTGTCTTCTTATAGGTAGCACTTGTATCTCTACTTCTCTTTAGGCCTCACATTTTCCATCTCCTGTTCAGCCCAATCTCTTATTCTAAGCCTGTGGTTTTTGTTGTTGTTTGGGGGTGGGAGGGTGAAGGCTTGAACACTATTTTTGAATTCCAGCAGTGGAGAATATTTTCTATGTCTCTTGTTTCCATTTGTCACTCTTATATAGTGGTCTTGCTCCTTTTTAAATTATTTTCCTTGAAGAGAGTTGCTTTCTCTGTCAGCTCCTGTTGTAACAATTCCTTTCTTTGATCAAATAAATCTTCACCTCTTTTATGAAATGGAATGGGGTACTTACTGTTCTAATCATCTTTCTTTTTTTCTTCTAGCACTCCTACATCCCTGCTTTTCCTGAAAGAATACACCAGGGTGCTTTCAGGAAGGAACACAAAAAGTGTGACAAGGTCACAACTACAGTTTGTCCATTCATCTTCACTTTTGTTTCTTAAGGCAGCACCAGTGGAAAAGTTTTTATTTTTTCTTGTTTACTTATCAGGCACTTGGGTTAGGCAAGTTCACATTGTCAATTTAGAGGGAGAAATTGTTGGGGACTTCCTCTTGTACATCCCCACCCTATTTCAATAATGCCTGAACAAAGGTGTAGAAAGAAAAAAAGGCACTTCAGAAATTTGCTTTCTATTTTCTAAAAGAGTAGAAATGAGGTACAGTCAGGTAAGAGAGGGTCCCTAATAATGGCAGAGATTCACTCCTTAGGCAAAAATAGCAAAAGAGTGGAATGATCCTACATATCTGTGCTGCCAGGTAGTTTCCCATCCCTGGCAAAACTGGTGAAGAAAAGGGATGCCTTTCAACACTGAGTCTGGAAAGTGGGGTCTGGCTTGTAGGTTTCACCATCTCAAATGCTGCTTTAGTGCTACCAGAGAGTTCTTCTGAAAGAATGTGGGAGGGAGGGCATACAACACTGCTAAGCCCACACAATTACCATAGCCCTCCTCCATAACTTATTAGAGGTGAAAATATCCTTGAGTCAACTCAACTCCCAGTAACTATATCGACAAATGATTTCCTATTTCCTTCTTTTCAAGATGCTTTTCTAACTTATCAGACTAGCCTCTGTGTGTGTGTGTATGCCTTAGAGTCAGTGTTGACTCCTGGCAACTGCCTGGACCAGTCCCTGCACTTCTATTGGCAAGATTTCAGAAGTGGTTTGCCCTTGCCTTCTTCCTACAACTGAGAGAGAGTGACTGGCCCAAAATCCCCCAGCTGGCATCATGCCTTAGGTAGGACTAGAACTCACGGTCTCCCAGTTTCTGTCTGGTGCCTTAACTACTACACCAAATTGGCTTTCTCTAGACCAGTCTACAACCCTGGAATTCCTTGATGGCCTCCCATCCAAATAGTAACCAGGCTCAACCTTGCTTAGCTTCAAAGTCCAGAAAAAGATCAACCAGGTGCTACCATCTGTTGACATCCATAACTCACTACTGACTAATAATTACTTGTAAGTCTTTCAAAAATTTAGTGACTGTCCTTTAGAAAAACTTCCAGGGTGGTTCTCATATAATACAAACTGCAGAATAATATAATAAAGACAGGAATTCTGCCTTCCCCCACTCTCTTATTTGTCTTGGTTATCAGACTGGATAAGATCCCAATTACCTCCCCCCCCGCCCCCCCCCCCCATACCCTGCTCCTGCCAATGAGTGATGAAAAGCACATTTATTTTCTTAAGTGAGATCTTTTGGTGACATTGAAGGACCCCTTCTATACAAGACAATTACTGGTAAAAAATGTTTGCCTCTGACTCCAGCAAATCTGTAAGTCGATTTAAGGCTACATAAAAGATGTAAAAGCCCCATCCTATCTCCCTGGAAACTCTCCATTTTGTCTCTCCATATGTGTGCTTTGCCATATACATAATGCCCAAAAGAACAAAACAGTATGTCAGCAAAGAAAGGTTTCCCCCCTCCCCTTCACTTCACAGCCAGGCAGCTTGATTTTATTTATTGTTATTGACAATTTCAACAACTATTTCTCAATCATAAAAGCAAAAAGCAGAGGCTGAGCAAGTCAGACCATCATTCATATTTTGCTTTTATTGGAACTAGAAAGCCTGGGAGATAGGAGAGCTCGTTTGCTGAGACACCCTAGTGGCAGCATCACATTATTCAAATGGCTAAAATAAGCCTTCTGCACATAGTTCATACAAATCCCCTCCATCCTGTCCCCTCTGCAAACAATGAATCACACCAACGACTCCATTAGATATAATGCAGGTGCCCCTATGCGCATATCTAACCTTGCTTTATGGTTGCCAGAACAAAATTTCAAATACAAAGAGCGATTCTGATGTGCCATATAAGAACAACACAGAACCGCCCTGTTTGGAATGGACTCCTAGAGGCCTGGAGGGTCCTAATTCAGCCTTTTGAAGCCTGGATTCCCTAGATCTATTGGATCACAATTCCCAACATTCAGATTAGAGGCTAGTAGGCACACTTGGCTTAGAGGATCAAGTTTGCTTCTCCCTAAATGCAAGGTGCCTCAGTGAGAGCCAAATGCAAAATAATTGGTTAGGAAGAACAGAGTTATAAGGAACAGAGTGTCTCTGGAACAAGCCAGGAAATTGTTTTCAGCACTAAAACTAACCTCACAGTTCTATCACACAAAAAGCTAGCTGCGGTTTCCTTCTTTGAATTAAGATGTTAATATAGAACAAGAATGCGTGACCCCTCTAGTGCAATCCACCCTGAGATCTAACAATAGTGTTCTCAGATCTTCCTTCTGTTGGCTCAATGGTTGCAGAGTTAAACATCTGGAATACTCAAAGGGGTTAATTTTTTTAGGGAATGCAGAACTTAAGGGGATGAAGTAAAAAATTCATAGAAATCAGTTTTGGGCTTTGTGAGCTGCATTTCTTTAAAATCTGAATTTTACTGTATGTAATTTTTTTCAGAGAGACTATGATTAAATTCACAAGGATGGTAACCTGTGCAGTGGCAACTCTCATGCCAAATTTCAGACAGTCTGAGGCAAATTGTGTAAAGTGAAGGCAGCATCCTAAGAAACAATGTCCCTTCCTCAATGTGGTATAGTATCAACTTTATTTCATTATGTATTTGTCATTTCATTTCTAGTCTATCTGTTCGGCAAGATTGAAAACAATAAATATGGAAGATGGGGTCTTATCTTATTTCATCCTCAAAGCAGCAACCCTGTTAGATAGGTTGGACAGAGAGATTTTAATACATCCAAGATCACCCTATGAGCTATTAAATTAAATGGGGACTCAAATTGGTGTAATACTTGAATCGTTATATCACAATAGGTCATCTAATCAACACTTTAGCAGACATTAAGTCTACCACCACTTGCTTTTGGAAATAAGATAGTAGATCTACAAACTCCAAAGACCTATTAAGTGCACCTAAAATGTTCTTTTTCATTGAGGACTAAGTGTGAGTATTTTTCCTAAGTTCAAGTTGGCGCCATAGAAGCACCTGTTTAGTATGTAGGGGGAAAAGGCATATTTCATAATAGGAAATGGGCAACCAGAATCACTTGGAAGTACTGTGCAAAGTACTGGGGCCTGTCTCAAAAAAAGATGTCCATAGGATGAAGGATGGTCCAAAAACGAGCAGCCCATATATTCAATGGCTTGGAGTACCTTTCCTTGAAGAAAAGGCTAAATCACTGAAGACTTTCTTCTAGGGAAAACAAATAACTAAAGAGAATATTACTGAAACTCAGGATCACTCAGTGAAGTTGCTTTACTGAAGCATAGGGCGAGAAAAAGATAATTCACATAAATTATGGAATATGTTGCCCGAAGAAGTGTTGCTGCCCATTAGCTTTGATGGCTTTAAAAAGATTTGATGAACAGAGAGGTGAGGAGATCTATTTCGGTGGATAGCAGTCTCTGTAGCTAATGGACCATCCAGATTCAGAGGTGTTAGGCTGTCCGATCATTTAGTTTAGAAGCAAATTAATATCTGTCTTGGCTGGCAGAAAATTCTAGGTTAAATCTTTGCTGTCCCCAGGTTTAACTGGGAAAACTCCTGTCCAAACTCCCCTAGCACTATTGCTACTGTTGGACAGTAGAATATATCTACCTCCCTACATTCCTAACTATTGGCTGCTGCTTTCATGTGGACGAACTGTATTGGAGCAGTTGGTTGGTCAGCACTGGACTGATGGACTGATCCATTCTGACATGCCAGTAAAAATTATTAATCTAGCAGACTTGAAACCCCATACTCAGATTGTGTCATAGATTAAAAGCGGCAGTCAAGAACATGACCATGACGCTGGACTCTTAAAAATTGGTTAATACTAATAATGACTTTGTCCACAGTGGTTGTGCTGCTGCATCTGGATTTCTAATACCTTGAGCAAAGGGGTGCTGTCATCGTTTTGGCAACATGATGCAGAGCATAAAGTACCCAAGAGTTAAAGTCAGCCTCCTCCTCCCCTCTCCTCCATCCCACCGAAGTATGATATTAAAAGCATATGCAGTGAGGCTACACCTTCTGTTCACAACCTATCAATAATCCTGAAAGGTTTGCTGCTAACTCCCTAATGGAAAAACCTTTTATATGGCTTACTGGCTGTGCTTCCCTGTTAAGCATTATCTGCAAAGATGCAGACCGTTGATGTGTGGGTATCTAATGCTCAAGATGCAGAAACCTAAAGAAATGGTTAGATGCAGTGCAGCAGGCCAGGAAATGCAGGTATGGGAAAAACAGGAGGCTGGTGGGTGAGGCAGGAATCTGGGATTGTCCAAACCTCGGAGAGCAACTAATTCCAGATATGCAATTCATCTGGGTGGGGGTGGGGTGGGTGGAGAAAAGAAATCCTAGCTTAAACTTAATTACAAATTTCATTCACCCGGGTCCCCATATTCCAAAAAAATATAAAGCTAAAAAAGAAAACCAAGCAAGAAAAAGAAATCCTTTTGAATGGCAATATCCAGTATTCATTACAGACCTATGAGAGAAATGGAGAAACACAACTCATTACTGGGTTCTTCACCTTTACCCCTGACAATGGTTATTTACATAATAACCTGACCTGCAGGTTACCGTTCATTAACAAACACATGTGAAAGCATTGAGGCAGCTGGCTACCACTCATAAATATAGATTGTTAACCTTGGCTTAGAAGACTTAAACTCACTTATGGCAAAAGAGAGACCTTGTTTTTCATAACTGTTATGTCATACCCCCTACGCCAAATACAATAAACCAGAAGCCTAAAAGGAGGGTCTCAAGATGTTGCTTCTCACACCAGCAGCACCATTTAAAAATTTCAAGGCTGTGTGAGGGATGAAATGAATTTCCAGGAAATGCAAAAATCCTGACAGTTCATGATCTCATATTGGCATTTGCAGTTTTTGGCATTTGCCTTTACAATAGAAATCTATTGATATCTAACTTTCCATGTCTTCCTTCAGAAATAAGTGACCTTAATGTTCTTACTTATATATGCTTCTCTTGGCATTCTGTGATTATCTTCTGAAGCGATATTCTTTATAAAAGATGCAGGAATAATTTCTAAAAATCACAAGCTTCCTCCATTATATGACCTATGTTGTTTGAGCCTCAGCAAAAGTTAGTGCCACACAAAAGGAAAACTAAAAAAGCAACATAAAGAAATCACAGGTCATTTTCAAGCTTCTTGAGAGACATTTCTACTTAAGTAGAAATTCTATCACATAGTATAATTTAGGGGTGAACAGAGGGCTGCCCCAAATCTCCTGGCATTCTGTATGTCCAGAAAGGGCCTTTTGTTTCACAGGTGGCATACAAATTTATGGTGATTTTATATTATTCAACACAGTCTTCTTGAGAGCAGCATTGGAAGACCTGAAAGACCAGGTTAGGGAGATATCATCATGGACCAAATCTATCTTTGTGGTCACTAAGTGTTGGCACTGACTTGATGGCACATAATCAACCAATCTTCTTGATAGTGGCTGTTTGTGAATCACTATTGATGATCTTGTGTCATCGCACTACTTGATGTGATGATTGTGAACAAAACTTCATGTGTTGTTACTGGCAAGTAAAAGCCAAGACTTGAGAAAGAAAAGGTCACAGAAAACTATTCAACAGATGTGGTTTCCATACTTTCTGTGAAGTACAGAACTTGAACACTTGGCAGGTATGTAGGTGTATCTATTTGGGGCTTGACGACATCAAATATACTATTTTCCTAGCAAATGTGAAAAATAGTGCAGCCATATGTGAATGTACTCCTGTGGCATTAGGACTGTGAAATCAAATTTGTATAGGTTTATTTATTGCATGATTGAAGTCAGATGCACCAGGCAAAAACTTAAATCAAGTCCCTCCTGTACAACTGAAATCATGTTGCTATCTTAATTATGGCACACCTGCCAAGCACTCAGGTGTACGTAGGCTTTATTCACATGGCGGGGACTTTTTGTATAAGTCCACTGAGCAAATCACCATGGAAACCGATGTCAGGAACAAGATATCACAGGTACAAGGGTGTTAAGAAAGTACACCTTAAAGGTTTAATGCACTTTCTGCATTTTGTGATATGTCACTGTCAGCCTAAATAATCTATCATTCAGTAGCTATTTTCATTTTGATGTTTCAAGTAGCTTTCTACACCTCATAATGTATAATACAGTCTAAGCCAGGCTGCCCCAAATATTTTTAAGTTTTGATTTGTCTCAAAATATGCATGAAGGCAGCTGTGCTCATACCTTCCACTAAAGAATGTTTCATTTGATCCCAAGACCTGCTCCCCTTTTCCATCCTCATCTTTAGTCTCTTTTTCTGCTCCTGTACTTTAAGATAAGTGGTTGTGGTGATCCACATACTTTTTTTTCCAGCCATCTTTAACGACAGTCATAAGAGTGAGATATCATTAAAGCTTTGTGGCTGACAGGGTTAATTGGGTGAGATGACAGTAGGAGTGAGAAGTGAGAGTGAGAAGAGGGCTTCAAGGACCTGGCTCATCCCCCAAGCATTGGCTGGATGGGGCGGGGTTGAGCTGTAAGGATATCTGGTCTGGTGCCTGGGGGGAAGGATATATTTTTAACTATGTTTTATGGATTGTTGTGAGTTGCCTAGAGTCATTGATGAGATAGGTGGTCATATAAGTCCTGTAAATAAATAAATAGATAATAAAATATATTAAAAAAAAGAAAGTGAAAAGTAAGGAAAAGAAAGAAAGAAAGAAAGAAAGAAAGAAAGAAAGAAAGAAAGAAAGAAAGAAAGAAAGAAAGAAAGAAAGAAAGAAAGAAAGAAAGAAAATGGCATGGAGAAAGAGAGACCAAAGAGTATTTGGTTGTGGTCCATGAATACGGGTACATTGGGGTCTGCAGGTGGGATCAAAATGTTGGACATTATTTATTCATTTATTATAGCAATCTACTGTATACAGCCACCCATCATGCAATTTGGATTAAAAAACTAATACAACAACAAGAAAAAAATAACAATAACAATACAATAATAACATATTGGGACTTGAGGACAATCTAACCAACTCATATAACAGCAATCACACTAAGAAAAAAAAAAATCACCTTAACAGACTCATAATCATGCAGATCCCATAGAGAAAAAGGTGTGGCCATACCTGAGGGAACATCCCAATTTTCAAGAATGTACAAAATGCTAGCAGGGTTGGGGCCAAGCAAGTCTCAGGGGGTATGGTGTTCCAAAGGGCAGGAGCTGTGACTGAGAAGGCATGCTCCCTGGGTCCCACCTGATGGCATTCTTTATTTAATAGACAAGACCCAGAGCAAGATCTACTGGAATGGGCAGAAACAACTGGAGAAAGGCAAATAACCCAGTCCCATGTCATGAAGGGCTTTAGAGGTGGTAACCAGTACCTTGAATTGCATCCAGAACCCTACTGGGAGTCAATGCAGAACAAAGAGCAGAAATATAACGTGGGTGTAAGAAGATGCGCCTCTAACTGCCCATGCTATTGGATTGTGGACCAAGTACAGCTTCTGAATGGTTTTCAAGGGCAGCCCATGTAGAGTGCATTGCAATAATCCATTTAGGAAGTGACCAAGATGAGAAGACATGTTATTGCAAATGTAAGCCCTGACCCTTTGGTATGTGTATCTATATCACATAGATACAAAATGGGCATGGCTTATATTGCAATGACATACTGTATCTGCCATCTGTCCATTTTGACCCCATCTGATCCCCTCCACTGATGCTGCTGTGCACAGTGGACAGCCTTTCCCCACTTCCACTTCACCACAGTACAAGCATGTCCTGCCCATACTTTTTTCCTATAGGATCTGCATGATACTGCCTTCATCTGGTACCCAACCTAAGACATCCTGCAACATGAAAGTAGAGTTCCCCTCTTATTCTAACACATTCGAAGGACAATCTTGAGGTATATGAACTCTGGTAGGCTTTGGCACTCATTACTTTGGAGGAAAGTCAGGTAAGTGAGTGGAAATGGAGGCCACAGAGACAAGGTAAGGATCGGCCATGGGGACAGTCAATGTCATGCCATCACCATTTTCTGCTGACTCAAAAGGCATTTTCCCAAGCTAAGCTGAAGTGCTGTGCTTGAGGGCATGTTTGTGCTGTAGTTAAGTGCAAGTAGAAAAGGCGCAAGGATGAGGGAAGCGCCCTTAGAGGCACTAAGTACTTCAACTCAGCAATGGGGAAGGGCCCTTAGAGGCACTAAGTGCAGCAGTGTATGACTCCAACAGATGGCCTGTTGTTTGCTGAGTTCTGCTAATCTTAATGGTGTTTACACTCTGCGCACTAAAATTAACAGCTTTTGAAACAAATAATAGCAAGGAAAGAAAGCAAACCACCAACACAGGGAATCTGTGTGAATCATCAGAAATGGCTTGGAAATGGTCTTTTTTACATCAATTACTGTTTGTACTTTTGCAAAGCCAGCTGACACTGTGGGTTTCAGGCAGGGATAGCTTTCATTTCTGTTATCAATCCTATACGTTTTATATAGTGGAAAGCATATGCAGTGACTTTTTTTTTTTAGCTTCAGGGACACCACAGGCAACCACAAATATCCCTTGAGGTGAGTCATATTTGCCAGTTTAAGGAACAGTTTATTCTCTCTCTCTAATTGGATTTAGCATCCCCCTTAGATAGAGTGGAAAGAATAGCTTCTTTAAAAAGCTGAATATTTAGGATGATCCTGTTTCATCTGGTAGACTTGGTTCCAGCTCAACTGAAATGAACTCTGAACAATTAAATTTCAAACCAGAAGGAGCTAGGCATGTTTCGAAAGTAAGAAAATCCAGCCACAATCTATCTTCTTTACCATTTACTGGGAATACTATAAGGCAAGCACCTATGAGGAACGAAGTACAGTCTCTACTGTCCAAATCCACCATATAATGGCCAACTTGTTGCTGGGATGTATTTAAGAGCTTTGTTTTTGCTAGATAAAGGTAAAGCCTCCTTCAAACCATCTCAGCCTCTGCTGACTCCATGGACATGTCTGTTGTTTTCTTGGCAACAATGTGGAAGTGGTTTGCCGTAGTTTTGTGAGGTGTCTGTGTGTGTCTTGTTTTAACTTCCCACCCTCGGTTGTAGGATTTCCTTATGGCCTCCAGGTATTAATGAGCTTCTCACCTGGCATCTAGTGTGGCCCTCAAGGCTAAAAAGATTGCCCACCTCCGATCTAAGATAAAGCAAACCAAAGGGCAGCTTTGTGCTAGCAGAGATACCTCAGGCATTTTATCAAATCAACAGGATGTGCTACTATAAAGGTCAACAGGGAAAAGGCAGGATTCAACTCTGGATGAGCCAAGCTCTTGGAAGCCAGAGTGGGGGAAAAAAAACAGTTTTGAGAAGAGAATAGGAATTAAAATTTGTTAGATGTTCTCAAAAATTTGAACTTTTAAATTGGCTGGATATTATTTCTGCACTACAATTACATTGCCCACTAATAATAGAGATTTGAGCATAATATTTCAGAACTGCAATTTGAAAATGGCATGTGGTGACATAGCTATAGAAGGTACTACTCAAGCCAAACCTTTTTTTTTCCAGTGGTGGTCTTTAGTCTGCAAACTACTCTTTCGCCCATTTATAGCTAATGGCAGGCCAAAATTAAACAGTCATGGTACTTATAAATCCAACTCAGAAAATGCCATCATGTATTTTTAATCTAGCTACCTCATCACTGAATAATAAAATGAAAGGATTGCTGAGTTTGACTGGCATTTGTAAGTAGCATATGAAAGAAGCTAATAGAGGGAGAAAATTAGTTGCATTTATCATCTTAACTACATTCATATTACACTCACGATTCAATTGTTTAAAAATTAATCCTTAAGAATAGCTTTTTTAAGTTTAAGCATTCCAAACAATGTAATTTATTCTCTGAACAAATGCTATTTGTAAAAGATTAAAAAAAGAACCTTCCCCACATTGAATGAAATAAATGACCTATTCTTCAAGTATTTGAAATAAATAGCATTTAATACCTCCATGTGTACAACACGAGAGGGGAAAATCCTGTAAGCTAATAACAGAATCCCAAATGTATACAATCTTTCTTGAAGGCAATTTTGTGGATATAACGTACCTTAGCATTTTGGAAAGAGCTAAGGCTTGTATTAACATAGATCAGTTTACCCTGCTGAGGAAGTCAGTCTAAAGTCACTCCAAGTTACTGCTTGTCCAGCACTGCAGTGGTCTTCATTTCTGACCCTGCACCAGTTCAATATTATCAAGACCAGACTTCCTTAAATAAATAGTGTTCCATGACTTCCAAGCTACAGGCCACAGCACAGTTGCCCACACTGGCTGAAATTTCTTTCGTAGACCGCTTGTGGCTACCTTGGGCTCCAGGTAATCTTCTGCCAGGTAGCCTTCTTCAAGTGGCCTACTAGGAGAGGGGGAGGAACCAGCTGATAATCATGAACAGTGATGGAGGTAGGGAGAACAGGCATTTCCAGTTGCTGGTCACCTGCTGTTTCTAAACTCACTCCCAGGAGCTCCCTTCCACCTGCCTTAGCCAAAGCAGGGGAGACTTCAGGGTGGGCTAGTGGAGGCTGGCATCACTCAGTTCCTCCCTGTACTTCCTAGCCAATTGTGGGACTTCAAAAGAATTGTGGAAAAGAAGAGGTGAAGCAGGAAGCAACAATGGTGTTGCCTCTTTCATCCAACTCTGGCAACTTGGGTGAGAGGGAAACATGCCTGGTGTGAAGGAAGTGGAGCACTGTCCCTGCTCAAGCAGAAGGAAGGAAGGAAGGAAGGAAGGAAGGAAGGAAGGAAGGAAGGAAGGAAGGAAGGAAGGAAGGAAGGAAGTAGGATGACTCCTGGGGCAGATATGGCCAAGTGAACCCTGCTGCTCAGGGCTGATATGAAAAAGCTGCTTCACTCCTGCAAAGCTCTCCTCCAGGACTCTTTCATACTGACTCTCAGGAGCAATGCCCAAATGGGGGGTCTTGGCATACATTGGTCTATTCCCTTCCTAGCATTGTGAATCCTGGTTCTGGATTCCAAAGAAGCTGGTTCTAGTTTCTGCCCCAGGCTGGCCACTTTCCATCCATGAGAGCCCTAGGAGGCTCAAATCCAAAACTTGATTCAAAATCCCAAACCTTCATGCTTCTCCAATGGAAATTGAAATGGAGAACACCAAATGGAAATTGCTTTTTTCCCCCTTTCCCTGGGTGACAGGGTATTTATTTAATAAATTCTTAGCCTGCAGTCTATTAAAATAATCTGAAATTGAATGAAATTGGCAGGCTTTATAGCCTTTTAGGAGAGAGGGAGATATGCCAAACTGAAGACAAAACACGTCCTTTTTTTTCCTTTAAAGAGAACTGCCTATATAATTTTTATTTATCGGCAAACCTAGAAATATTTTTCAGGCATCGTTGTCTCTTTCAAGAAGGTAAATCCTGCCAAGTTTCAGATTATTAGGTTCAAGGATTTTACATTGTTTAACAACAACCAGACTAAACTACTGGTGAACTGGTTCATGAAGAATGCTGTTAGAGAAGAGGCCAAGGTGAAATGGTGAAAAGGTAGTTCCGTTTCACAGTAGAGAAGTTTTAACAAGGATATGTTTAATTGCATACTGGAATGCTCCTAGAGACTCTTGTATCAATGTGTGAAAAGGCTTCAGTGACATAGCCCTCAGGCTAACGAACTAGTCTTCATGGAGTCCCGGTGATGATTTGTGTTTGGAACCCCTGAGCTGGGTAGACCGATGATATAAGTGGCTATAGGACAAGTTCCCAAGTTTTTATATAAAGGTGTAAGAGCGATTCAGGTGCTGATGCCTCCTGTCATCCATCAAACTGAATACAATCTGCCAACCATATAGCATAAGTGACGGACAAAACAATTGCATGTTCACACACATTGGTTTTGCAGTATTAGGCAGGCAACAAAGCATGCTATGTATCAAGCATCTGCCGGTCCACCACATCTGGCCGATAGGTTGGTTGGCTGAGTCATAATTTGTGGCATGCCTGCTTTCATCCCATTGTCATTGCCCTGGATTTGGCTGAGCTTAAAATGTCATGGACAACTGTGGAAATGACCTGCCCTCAGCTGTAATTGTGGGAGAAAGAGGAGACACCACCTCCTTGATTATTGTGGCACTTTCCCAAAATATATGTTGTGGGGAAGCCCTTTTGGAAGACAATTACAGACTGTGTTATTGGCAGGCAGTGGAATTCCTGATTGCCCTCTCCCCATTGATTCTGATGCTTTCCATTCACGCAGCGGAAAAACCAGCCTGTTTCTCTAATTAAGCTGCTTGAACAACAGTAAAAGAGAACAATTAGCCCTGAGTCATACTGGCACGCATCTCCCCCTCCGCCTGCTGCCAAGCCCTCATGTGACACATAGAGCCATCAGTTGCTCACTGGGTGAAGCTAAGCTTTACATGTTGGGCTGATGGGAGGAGCCGCTGACCCTCCTAGTAATTACTCAGCCTAACAGCTTAACTAGCATGCAAATTCCTCTGTTGAATGACAGGTAAGCAGTATGAGGCCCTGGACTTCAGCTGGCGGAGGGGAGGGGAAAAGTAAGAGTGGGTGGGTGCTGACAAAGATGTAAAAATGGGTGTCAGTTGCAGTTCTAACGCAGCTTCGAAGCATGACATGATTCATTAGCTTTCTTTCATGCTGGGGTAACAAAGTTGTGGTTGCTGTGTTAATTAAAAGAGGAGGAAACTGGGTGGAACTTGGCAGGCAAGTCAATGGGTCTGGCAGGCAGTTCCCATAGGGCAGGGCTGCTCCAAATCATAGGCTTTACAGTTCTTTCCAGAATTTACAACTAAAGTCTTCACTCTAAGCACTGAAAGTAGAAAAGGAAGTCAAATGTTTGTAGTGCTTCACTTAACCCAGACTGTTTGATTATTTTGAGGGTCGGAAGATTTGTTGTCAAAATCAAATAAAAATCAATTTTTTAAGGGTAGAGGGCAGCACTCAATATAACTTTTTCAACATTTGCTGAATAGGGATGGAGGCAAACTTTGGGTGGCTAAAGGCTATACATAGTTTTTTGGGTAGGCAAGGATTTTAACTTGGATATCATCAGTGAAAGGCCACCATAATACGGGTAGCCCCCAGTTTAAGAATGAGTTCCATTCCCAAGGTCTGTTCTTAAGTCGAATTTGTATTTAAGCCAGAACAGTATTATTGTATAATACTGTATATAAGTAGTATTGTGTAATGAACCCGAACCATTGTGTATTTCAGTTGTATCATTGTGTATTTAACTCAAATTTTGCTACAATAGGCTCAGTTCTTAACTATGGATCATCCTTAAACCAGGCATTCTTAACCCAGGGAGTAGTTCAACATAGGCATCTGGGGGGATTTTCAAAGTGGCACAGACTACTTTTAGCTTCCCACTTCTAGAAAACGTGGTAACTGACTGAGGGTGAATCCTCAGTACAATGTCTATTAAGATGGAAGAATCTGACTTCTGAGAAACGTATAGAACAGTTCTACCATCCCCTTGCTTGTAGGCTTACTGCTATCAGCAGTTGATCTAGCATCCACTTGGGAATAAAATTGAAACTTTTCCTTGATGCCTTTCATCTTTCCTCAATCCAGTACTCAACTGTGCTGAATCTGTAATGAACCTCATAACCCTACCCACAAGAAGGAATTCTAAAATCCAATATGCCAAGAAACTAGTTAATAATAATGAACCCTTATGCTAAGTTGTTGTACACTTGTCTAAATCTCTCCCCCCACCCCAGCAAACAAAGGATGAACAACCCCAGCTCTGTTGTAGGGCAGGCATAAATCATACAAACTACTTAATTTTTTACTTACTTACTTACATATGTAGTTGTTGTTTTGCAGAGTTAGTAAAACACTAAAATCCTGGATTGAATAGTTCTTATGAGATGGCACCCAGTTCTCCATCAAGGAATATGGATAGACTAAGGAAATAAATAAGTACATTTAAAATGAACTAGGAAAGTCCTCCTCCTATGGAGGTTTTTTTTTTTTTAATTTCACATTGTCTCTGTATTGATAAATAATAATCTTGATGACTTTATTTTTTTTTTTCTTCACATCAATAAAAAGTGGAAGGAAGTTATTTTCTCACCAAGCAGGGCATGTTTGAACAGGAACCTGTTTTTTTAAAAATGAGAATTCTTGTTCATTGGGTGGGCACTATCCCCTTTTTCTTTGTCCATGAATATCTATGAATGATAGTGGAATGATATAGAAAAGATTAATGCAACCATCCATTTTTTAGAATCAGGAGCTTCATTTGGACAGAAAAAAGAGCTTTAAACAGGAGGTTTCATTTCATTTTTATGTATAAAATATATTAACACAATTGTGCTACTTGTTTGTCCAAACCATTTCTGGAGTCAGTATTATATATCAATTAAAATATTTACAATAACATCAATTAGAGGGCAAAACATTTTCATTTTATTTTAATCAATGTTTCATGCAGAGGTCATAGCAGAAGAGGTGGTATGAGATAGCATCTTGGTGTTCCCCTTAAAATTTGTAGGGAAGTTGATTCTTCTGAAGGCAATCATATACTTAAGGGAATCTGCTGTATTGAAGAGAATCTGTTCGTATTCTTTCCAACCCAGCAGAATATTGGAAAGAAATTATGTGAAGGGGCTCTGGACTCGGCCTCTCCATCACTGCAATCTCTCCCAAAAATCAAAAGAGAATGGCACCAAATTTAGTTCATGCAGAGAAGCTGAGAAAAGAGAGACTGAATTGAACAATGGGCTAATCTCCTGGGAATTGCAGAAAAAAGCAATCCAGAAAGACATTCTCCTAATATATTCCAGTGTATCAGAATGCGGCTAACTCCTCCATTCCATCCTCCCTCCTCTTCCTGGTCATGTGACCCAGAGACATATGACCCTGGTCATATGTCGCCTGCATTGTTTCCCAGTGGACACATACACAGAAAAGCAAGTGTTTCAAGGGACAGCAGAAACACACACAGAGGAAGCAGGTTTGCCCCTGCCCTGATTAGACCTTCATAGACAAACACAAAAATGTAATACATACATGTGTACCCTGATTAGTCTCGTGTTACTTCACTACCGTGGAGAAAGTACAGAGTCCTCCTGTGGCCCTAAAGAGGTAGGAAAGAATTCAAGCAGCCGTGCTCTGCATGCTTCCCCTGCCTTGTTTGTGACTTCATCAGCCTACATACTTCAAGGGCAAACTTACATTTTAAGCAACTCCATGACTAACTTGTTCCAAATTTCTGCCTTTGAAAGTAATTTATTCTACCCAGTCAGTATCTTCTCAGCTTTTTTTTCCCCTGCTCATCTTCTCAATGGACAGCTGTTCATAGATTATATCCAAGTTCCAAGTCACTTATGGATTATTATCAGCCTTGCCCCGTCTGCTTCTGAAAATATATTCAATAGTATAAAAATTAATGGGCCTCCATAGGGAAGCAAATCAACTTATGACCAGAAGCAACTGGTAAAGGAAAAATAAAATGGAAATGAAAACATATTTGAAGTCAATGATACCTCCAGATGTATATAAATAGTAAATGTAACCCCATTATGGCCAGAAGTTGAGCAGGTGTATTCTACAGAGTGAAGCTAACTTTTCAACATCAGCAAACAAAAGTAGCCATGGTGAAATACCAAGATGATCCTTACTGTTGTAAACCTCAGTAGCTCAAGGAGACAACATCTACTATCACTGTGCTCTCAAGTTCACCAGGGTTGCCAATTATCTCCCTCAATGATCATTAAAAGTAAGGGGTTTCCGATTAGCAAAATATATGTACATATTAGCAACATGTTATATTTATGTTTTCAGATTTATGCAAGAAATCCTTTAAGTGCTACTGTAGCAAATGTTAAATTAAAAATTTCCTTTGTCACTTATTATCAGAGATAGACCACAAGCTATCTGTAATCTTGAGCCCAATTTGGAGTCCATCTGGGGATCAGTTCATACAATCCTAGCATGACAATTTCAACTTCCCTTTTTTTACCTGTTGTTTCTCTTTTGGAGAGATTCTGATTGGATTTGAAAAAGTGCCAGTTCTTTAAAAAGACTATATTTCATCTTCAGATTTATTATCAAATTAATATTCAAAATTATAACATTCTATCTAGAATAACTTCTAGCAGGAAGCTCTTTTCTTTTCTTTTCTTTTCTTTTCTTTTCTTTTCTTTTCTTTTCTTTTCTTTTCTTTTCTCTTTTCTCCCACCAAACAAAATCCTTTTATTGATGGACTACAATCACATAACTCAGGCCTTTGCTGATGGGCATTTCTATTTCCTTTTTCTCTCTTCTGTGTGACTGTTAAATTTATTTCATTAGTCTAGGTTATTATTTGTTCTACACAGTCAGTCTGAAATCATATGTATCTTCAGCCATTCTTATTTGGCCTTATTGCTTCTACCCTCCATGATCTTCATCAATTCTAGATAATTAGAATTACATTTTCTAATATTGTTACCTATAGTTTATTTAGTTTGTTGTTAATTTCATTTGTATTTTAACTTACAGTTTTCTATGGCATTATTTAGTGCCATTTCTTTGTGAATGTATTGGTATTTCTTTCATTTGTTACAGCTCAAATTATTCAGTGGTGGGTCAAATTTTAGATTTTGTTATTTTAGTTAGATTAAATTTGTCACACCAGTCTCTTTCCCCCTCAACCTCCGAGATTCACTTTTGTCTGACTCAGCTTTCATCCACACATCTTTCACAGGCCAGCTGACTGGTTTCATCCTCCCATGTTCAAGGAAATGTGAAGTGTCCTCAGCTGACTATTAAACTGAAAGAGGCAGTATTGGCTGTGATGGTGGAGACTGCTGACATCATTGGAGTAGTGAATTTTAAAATCCCTTTGCAAGGGATTCTTCACCAGATACATCCCAGAATTTTGCAGCCGCCATGACAAATCACAGATTTTTGATGGCAAAAGTCATCAGTGTGGAAAGGTAAGTTCCCCTACAATATTGTTTATGGATTCTGCTTATTTGATGGCTATCAATATATTCCCCTTATAAATGCTTTATTTACGTTCAACTACATTTGAACATATGTTTATGCAACTTTCCAAAATGCACTATTGATTTGTTCTGAGTCTAATAGCTGGGAACAATTGACTGCAGACACTTCCGTTCATTACTGCCATCCATGCTATAGGTGAAACCTGCTTTAGTATGTCATGGCATTTTAAAGTAGAAGGAATCTGTGAGGGAACACAGTCCAGTTCAGAACAAAATACAACACAAGGGCAATTAAGAGCATTATAAAAAGCCCGTCTGTGACTCCAGTGCTGCAAACAGCCTCCAAACCCATTTTTGTGACCCCATGAGTCCAATCCAACTACAACTGCTGAAAATCAGCAGCCGTTTCCTGCCATTTAAATAGTATAACAGCAGTGAAAGCCCTAAAATGTCTTTGCTTTTTTAAAACAAAAAAATGTTCCAGTCCTCCTCAGCTCCGCATGGCATACCTACCTCCTCTTCATCCTCAGACAGCCCTGAACATCTTTTTTATTCCTAAAGAATGTTAAATCTGTCCCAAGCCACCAAAAGGTGCCTCACTTTTCTTTAAATAGTAGGATAGCAGGAAGTTATGCATCAGGGAACAGCTTCCTAAAAGACATAAGCAATTCATCTAAGCATGGGAGTGAGAGGGGCAGGGAATAATGTACTGCTTTGCTTGTTAAATGTTATCCCACCTTTCCTCCAGGAGCTCAAAGCTGCATATAAAGTGCTCCCTTCTCCAGTTTCACAACACAACAGTTTTTTTGTGTGGAACACAACAATTTTACAGTTCTTTCTGTCACTTGGGATACAAGATGAAACTTGGCAGAAGCCTTGCCAATTTCACCCAGAGAGAAGAGAAGAGAAGAGAAGAGAAGAGAAGAGAAGAGAAGAGAAGAGAAGAGAAGAGAAGAGAAGAGAAGAGAAGAGAAGAGAAGATTTTACCTTCTCCGTCTTGAAACACTCTCCCCCACCCCCCATCTCTGCAGAGGTTCACATTTTCAGTGTCAGGCAGCCCAGCATCTGTGTACAAAATGGCTGTCAAAGGTAGAGAATGGGACTGGGAGGGAGGTGCCCTCCAGAGCACACACCAACCAGTTGGAATGGAGGCATCTGTGTAAGACAGAATGAAACTCAGCAGGTGGACCAGGGTGCCCTGCTGGTATTAATGGAGGCAGGGGGCAGGGGGGACACTATTTTTGATATGGTGCAAGAAAACCTGGATGGGGGTCACCTTTACACCAGGCTAGGGATGGGCTGAGGATGTCATCTATTCCTGACTCCTAATATAATATGTTGGGGTAAGCAGGAAATGCAGATCAGCCCTGTGTCTCTCTAATGAGGAACAAGTACTTTACAAGGGTTTCCAGTTGCTAGAAAGGCTCATTGACATTCTTTCATTTACTCTGTCCTGCTTTTCCAGAGGGCAGTCCAGGAACTGAATTAGTGCCATGGTTTAATTCTCAGATGTCTAAACGGGAAAGGTAGCCTTTGAATTGGCCAACTCAATGTTTGGAAAGTCCCAGTCTGAGGAGGGCATCTTGCAAATGTTCTACTCAATGCACTTTGCTATTCTTCCGGTTGTTTATTCCAGCCTTTGCTAAAGGCATTTCTTTTAAATGGCCTTCATGAACACCTGTTAAATGTTACAGTACAAAAGGTGGGTATGAAGTAGGGGGAAAAAAAATTGAGGAAAGAGCACATTACTTTGCTAGCCTCAAAGGCTTATTTTAATGTTAATGTTATTTTAAAAACAATAACAACCTTCCAGCCCTGGTTTCTTGCACCCAAGTCTGCTTTCAGCGCCCCTCCCCCACAATAAAAAATACAGCTATTATTCTCAGGCCATTTGGTAGTGGTTGCTATGGAGATCAAAAGGAAAATAGCATGCAAATCAACACAAGCCCTAGCGTTCAATAACAACCTTAAAAGGACAGCTGGATAAGGCAACAGAAATCACTTGAAATGCTTCAACCTGCTCTGCTAGCTGTGATTAGATCTAAAACGAAAAGAAAAATACTCTAATGGATTATAGAGCAGACGAAAAAAGTCTATCAGCAATGGGGTGTAACCTTCTTGATTATTACACACACATACACATTGCACCCTAGATTCATATTGGAAAGAGAGAAGTGTGTGCGTAAAGGTTACAGGGCTGGTCAAATCATCCTCTTAAATATATGCAACATATTCCCCATCCCCATCCCAGAACTAACGACAGCTATTATCTGGGTAAGTTTTTGAAAATTCTGCTATTGATTAAAAAAAAATCTTTGGGGCGTCTAAGAGAGATGTAGACAATTTTAAAATCAATCATATTGTGAACGCTGTGCATGGGTATTTGTTTTACACTTGGAAAATACTTGTATTGTCTAAGCTTTAGTTGGCAGAAGAAAAGTTTTAATATCTATTTTCTAGATAACTAGTTATATCTTGGATTCTGGGAGAAATAAGAAATAGCTGACCTAAGATTCCCTAGATGTGTGACTAGCTTTAGTTAAGGTTTCAAAAGCATTTGATCTTACCCCTGTAGTTCTTAAATTACATTAAAATTGGATTTTGCATAAGTACAGTCTGAAGAAAGCAGGTTTTACATCAGAGAAAATTCAAGCGCTTCAGGGCTGCCGTCTTTTATATACATATAGTGTGCCTGAAAATGTTCCATTCTGAGTTGATATGTATAAGATTCAATTGCAAGGTCTGAAAATGAAGGGTAAGTAAAAATGCCCCTTGCTTGGCCCTAGGGTTGCCATTAAGGAACGTTTAGTGTTATAAATGTGGGCAAGCAGTTAGATCAAGGATCAAGGTTACAATAAGAACATAGGAGGGGCCTGGCTGTATTAGGCCAAACTTTGTCACACAATAGTCAACAGCCTGGACTGGAGGACAAGAGCACCCTCCACCATCACTTCCTGGCAACCAGTATTTAGGGATTCTGCATATGATTTAGGAGATAGTAAACAGCCATCAATATTGCTAGCCATTGATAGTATGATCCTCCCTGAATCTTTCCAATCTCTTTTTAAATTATCCAAATTAATTGCCATAATCACAACCGGTGGCAGCAAATACCACAGTTGAACTATGCATTGTGAACAAAGTATTTTCATTTTTCAGTCTTGAATCTCCCTTCATTTAGTTTCAGTGGATGACCTCGAGTTCAGGTCTTGTGAAAGGGGGAAAGAAAAACCACACAAACACACATCACTTTTTCCATGTATTATTTTATATACCTCTAACATAACTGTTCTAACTCTTCATTCCAAGCTAAAGAGCCACAGCTATGAGTTTTTCCTCATAGGAGAATTGCTCCAGCTCCCTATAATTTTGGTTTCCTTCTTTGCACTTTGCACTGTATGATATTCTTCGTAAGGTGACCAGAAGTGTATACAATGCTCCCAGGTGTGGTCCTACCACAGATTTGTACAAGGACTCTGTTATACTGGCAGTTCTTTCACTCCTACTTTCTGTTTCCTGCTTTTTAACCAGTTGCCAGTCTATGAATACACCTGATCCCAAGTGAGGGATCTGGTCAAGGCTTTTTAGAAGTTCAAGTATACAATATTGATTGGTGACCTTTGCTGACATGCTTGCTGTTCTCCTCAAAAAAGTCTAAAAAAATGAGATGAGACATACTTTTGCTGAAAGCCATGCTGTTTTCTTTGCAGGAAGATTAATTCTTTTATGTATTTGCTTTTTTCTTTTTTAATAACTTTCAATCATTTTCCCTGTATAGATGTTAAGCTAATTGAACTATAGCCTCTTTTATTGCCCTTGATCCTTTGTAAAAAGTTTGAACACAATGACTATTTTCCAGACTTTAGGAACAGATGTTGATGCTAAAAAGAAGTTGCATATTTTTGTAAAAAGATCAGCTATTTCATATTTAAATTCTTTAAGAATCCTTGGGTGGATACCATCTGGACTTGGGGATTTATTCATTTTTAGTTTGTCAGTTTGGCTAATAATGTCATCTTTGTTATTTCTACTTCTCTCTGTTCATCCAATTCTCCTTCTAAAAAAGCCATCTCAGGCACGGGCATCTGTCCTATGTCCTTAGCGGTGAAGATAGAAACAACAAATTAATTTCTCTGCCATTTCCCTATCCTCTTTTATCCCTATTGTACAGTACCTCTCTGGTTCTATTTTAAACATTTTTAAAGATTTAAAAAGATGTTCATCTTAATGTTCTTTACTGTGTGCTCCTCAGAGTCTTTTGCTTTTCTTTTCTTTTTTATTAATTGAATTCATTCTTTATTAATTTAATGCATATTTTGCCAGTGTTTATGTTCCTTTTTGCTTTTATTTGGGCAAGATTTCATATTTTGAAGAAAGCCCTTCTGCTTTTAATAATCTCTGACTACCACCAGACACCCCCAGTTTGCCGTTCTGGAGTCCTGTTGGATGTTATGATATTTTTATTGACTTGAGATAGACATTTTAAATGAGATTCTATTATTATAGTTTAGAATAATCTCTAACATTATAGAGAGAATTGAACTTCTTGGCTCTCCCTTTCAGCTTTCTTTTCACTGCCCTCCCCCAATCTTTTTGGAAGTTATTGAAATTTCCTCTGCTGAAGTCAAATGTGACTCTGTTGCACATTTTTTTTTTTTTAGCAAGTATCCACTTCCATGCCTGTTGAAGGTTATAGCACTATGATCACCAATCCCAACTGATTCTAGAAACTTAATGTCTTGGGCAAGATTCTAGGCATTAGAAACTAGTGTCATGTCTCCCTTTTCTGGATTTTTGATTAGCTCGTGCAGAATGTGCACTTCCCCAGTTTATGTGGAGAGTGACTGAAATCACTTATTATTATTGTATACACAGCAGTGTGAAAGTGCAGCTGCCAGTTCTTTAACTGGTGTTGGCCCTCATTCGCATGAAGTTCTTCCCAAGAACCTAGGATGTCATAATGTATTGGCATCGTATACATGCGGATCCGAGCAGTGTGGCCTTTTGTAACTGACAGATGGATATTTTGTCAATGTGCAGATTTTTTAAGTGCCATCCAAGGTTTTTTTGGTATGGTATTCAGTGTGTTGATAAGCACTGGGACCACCACTGCCAGTGGTTGTTTTTGTTATTATTATTTCTTTTTCAGATGCCTTTCTAATTTATTTTTTCACCTTTAGCTTCTTATTCAGGGGAGTAATAGCATATTCCTGATATACTTTGGACCTGATCTTCCTATCAAGATAGCGGTGTAGTGTTCTGAAGTTGGAGAAAGGAAAATGTCATCACTCCCCTGCCATGGTTAGACTACTTTCCAGTCGTCTTGGAGTGCTCTGGTGCTACTCTGAACTGCAGGGAGCCTGGAGCTATTTGATCAATCTGCTTCTGGTGCCTAATGGACCCAGCTGGGTTCCAGAAAGAGCTTGGGGTTATTCCTGAAGGCTTGATGCACAATCCAGCCAAAGCCTTAGTTCAATCCCTACTTCATGCAAGGCACCTAGAAATTTTAAAGATCCCCAATGTTTTCTATCTCTGTCAACTTTTATACAGTAAAAGATTCATCCCTGATTTTGCTCAGGGCACAAGGCCACTAACTCTACTTCTGAAAAAAGGATGCCAATTGAAATGGTCTACTGAAAAGCAAGCCACCTTTTAGGGCTTGAAGAATCTCTTTTCATCCCAACCACTACTCATATATCTGGATCCTAGCTGCCCCTTTGTGTGCAAACTGATGCCTCAAACTCTACTTTGGGAACTGTTCTGCTCCAGGTTTGGTTGGAGCAGGAGAGAAGACCTCTTTCCTTATGCTTTTTATTCCAGGCTCCTTTTTTCAGATGAACAGAACTATGATATCTTCACTTAAGAGTTGCTGGCAATCAAAGTGGCATTTCAACAATGGAGACATTTCCTAGAAGAAACAACCCATCCAGATATAGCTAGGTCACAAGAATTTGGAGCACCTGCATAAAGTGCAGACCCTCACTCATCATCGGATCAGATAGGTATAATTTTTTTCATCACCCATGTTTTTAGCTCAGAAAGTAGACTACCAGATGTTCTTTCATGTAAGCCTGAATTTCACATTCTCTGCTTTTTCTCCCCATCATGATCTTGAAACCAGACAGTTTCCTCCCACTTCCCAAAGGGAAACTCCAGAGAAGCTAGAGGGAGGGGGCAGGCAGTGGATCTGTTGAATCAAATTCACTTACAAGAATAATAAGACTGAGATGGATGACCTCCAAGAAGACCCACAGACTGATTCTTGTTTCTCAGCAACTGAAAGACAACTGTTTCACAATAATAATTTATAGTATATGTTCTTCTTACTCTTAGGGAAGATTTATTTGTATGTTTGCCATGACAATAAAACTTTAGGATGGGGATATGTTCAAAACATATTTTTTTTCTCAGAGAGTACTGCTGACCAAAGATGAGAGCAGATGTCAATGAATATATGTCAGCCTGTCATATTTGTCACCAGGCAAACCCCATTGCTGCTAAGTCAGCTGGTTTGTTTTAGCCACTCTTCTCTCCTGTAGGACCATGGGATATAGTTTTCCTGGATTTTATTAGTAATCTTTCAGATGTGCAAGAATATGGACCTGTTTACCAAGATGCCTCATTTTATTCCATGTAAGGAGCTACCATCTGCTTTGGGGGTTGCAAAACCTTTTCTAGACTATGATTTTCAGTAGTGGGGATTAGTTAATCATGCAATCTTGGATTAGGGCTCTCAATTTACATCCAAGTTCTTAAAAGCCTTCTTTCACATGCTAAATGTTCATATTTATACTTTCAGACCAAAAAATAATTAAATGGTCTGTTAATTTAGTTGATAAAATCACTGCAATACTTCACTCAAACCATCTGGCAGATATTCAATTTAAATTGATTAATGCGGACCCAAGTTCTATTTGTTATCATCTCATCATCCACAATCAAGTGGACAATCAGAAAAAAACAAACATAACACTGAAACAATTTTTGCATTGTTACATTTCCTATCAGCAGGACAATTGGCCTAATTTGTTGTCATTTGCAGAATTTACATACACCAACTCTTGGCGTTCCTCAGTTAGCATGTCTCCCTTTCAAGTAGTTTATGGCTATAATCCCCACCATTTGCCCTCAAAAATCCAGCCTCTATGGCTGCACAAGCCTCTGATTTTCTCCGAGAGACAGACGGCAGAACTTCTCATAAAATAACAGCTAGATCTGGCCAAGGTTGCATACAAACATGAGCATAGGCAAGAAGGTGCAAAGATTGCTATGGGGGATTTAGTATGGCTTTTACCTTGGTAAAAGTATTTGGTATAATTTTTACCTTCCTCCCAATTATCCTAGAACGTAGACTCACAGTTCACTGGCCCCTTTACTGATATAGATCAGATAAACTCAGTGACCTTTTGTTTGCTGTTGTCCATCTCAATTACAATACACCTGATTTCTCATGCTTTTCTCCACGTGTGGGGGTGATCTCCCTATCCCTTACACTCATCATGTTCCTCTCCCACACCAGTTCTTGTAGACGGGGAATAGAAAATACAAGATGGAGTGTATCTTGGATTCTAGATGCAGGAGGTGGAGGGTTGAATATTTGATTCACTGGAAGGGCTACCTTGACAAGGAGTGATCCTGGAAAGTAACAGAGTATATTCATGCACCATAACTTCCCTACTAGTTCCATCTGACATTAAAAAAAGATGACTCCTTGCTTCCTCCTATCTAAGTGTTTCCAGTTGCTGTTGTTGGGCAACAAGTGTGGGAGCACATTCCAGTTTCATCTAAATTTTCCATATCAGATTTGTCCATTGACCTTGACCAGCTGCTAGGCCTGTCACTGCATGTAAGAAGAGGGAGTGACTCTGATGGTGTATATGTGTGTGTGATATGAAAGAATGTGGGTCTGATTTAGAGAAAGGGTAGGGAAATGCCAAGCTAATAGAGAAAAACTATTTGAGTCTTGGGAAAGTAGAAAGCATAGGAAACTCAAAATGGCTCCGCCTTTGAGGTACCAGCCTCAGATTACTCCATTATGCCCTGCCAAGGATCTTCCCCTCTTAGTTAGAAAGAACAGTTTGAAAAACAACATGTGTGCGTGCAGGGAGGGAACATCCTCAACTGGTGGTTTCTGTAAGATAGCAGAGGAATGTTACCATGAAAGGGCATATCTTGGGCTGAAGCTTGAAGCCTATTGACATATGAATGATTTGTAACTTCTGCATTCTTGTGATTGTCGGAACTGTGTTGTTGAAACTGTATGCAAAATCGAAAATAAGCACCTCTGTCCCATTGAGTGCTTGTGCTTGCTTGCAATCTTTACTCTCAGTGTATGTAGATTGGATATTCACATGCCAGGCCATGAGCTCATTTCAGGGACAACTCCTTGATTGTGTCAGGTACACGTTGAAGTAGAGAGGTGCTTTGACAGGTTTTCAAGATTCTGCTACAATACCTTAACCACATTAAAATACATTCCAAGACTCCTAAGTGTAGTGGAGAAAATAAATCCTAACAAACAAAATGGAGACTGCACCCTTTCCCCCCTTGTCTCTTGAATATGACCAGGGTCAAACCAGTTCATTTCTTTGCCTGATCCCATCAGACCTAAATTGACCCTCCCTGCCCCCAGACAAAGCCCTCCTGCAATCCCATCTAAACCAAAGAATAGAAGCCTCCTCACCAGTTCACAGTACAGCCCAAGTGCAGCACTTACAAGGAAACTGCAACCTAGAGAAACCCCAGTGGTCCATCCTCTATCAGCTGAAGACCTTAACATTCCATCTCCTTAGCAATGGGCTTCCCAGCTCTGCTGCCCTCTGGAAAGGCCCATTTTGCCTAATAATAGAACTAGCCCCAGATACACTGACAAGGACCTGCCTAGCTTCCCCAAAATGGCCAACCAATCAGAACCCTAGATTTCCCCCTTTGTAGCCCTCAACTTCTATAAAAATCTTTGCTTTCCCATTGTTTGGGGTTCTGGCAGGCACCCAACAATCATTGCAGTAAACATGGTTCTTTGTCTCAGTGTTGTGCTCCTTCTTCAGACTGAATCCATGACACTAACAATGTTTGTTTCCTGATCTTGCCTACTTTGAAAGGCTGCCAGATACATTGCAGTAGTTATTTTTACAACTGTCCTAGTAGCTGTGAAGCAGGATGGAAGGCTGTCACTTCCTTTTCCCCCCTAAGCCAGAGTGAAAGCAATAAAGAAAAATCCATAGTAGTGCAATTGGGTTCACCTCCCACCAATTTCTGCTTTTTTTTTTTCACATTAGATTTTCCCCTAAGACATTAGAGATCATCACAGCTGAAGATTAAATGAGATTATACAAGACAGATATGTGTGTTAAAGGACCACGTACTTGGATTGGTTTTATTTTAAAACTAAGGATCAGAGTTCTGGTAGCAAGGCAATTCCTTTGCTTGAATGTCATTAAGCTTTTGTCTTGCTCATTGGAAATTCCCCATTGTAATATCTAAATATTCTCCTGGATTGTATACTGTTTAAATAGGAACATGTAAAGGTATCAGATCCTGTCTTATGCAGGATCTTTGCTGTGATTAAGAGAAACTTATGCATATACTGAGTTCTACTGGACAATAAGTAAAATATATAAGCCTGTGTTTAATCAATTTCACTTCTGTAAGTTAAACAGTCTTCCCTAACTTAGCACATTCCAGATGTGTTAGGATGGCAGCTCCCAGAATTCCCAGTCAGAATGGCCTTTGTCCCAGTACATCTGGAGGGTGCCAGGAAGGAAGAGTTTGGTTAAAGCAACAGCTTGAATAAATCTGTTCACTAGTTCCACTGAAAGAGATGCACCGTCAGGCAAGGGGGATGAAAATAAGGAAATGTAAAGGACCAGCAGGAGAAAGAATTTTCTTTTTGTACCTTAATAATACCATAATGACCCTTCCATTCCACAACTACTAAAGTAATTTCAAAATGTGACTTTTAAAGAAGTTAATTGCCAAGAAAATGTCAGTGCATCTTACAAGCCATACAGAGCTAAGGCATACATTTCCCACATTCCAAATTCCATTTTCAGTTCCAGAAATAGATACTAGGTTTTTAAGCGTGCACCTGGCTTAGCCTGAACTAACAACTCTTTCTTTCACCTGATAGGAAGAAAATAATTTTTTCCCAAAATGAAGCAGGAACAGACCCCTAGAACATTATTAATTCTTTCAGGATTAAAAGAGAGAGGAGAGAGAGAGAGAGAGAGAGAGAAACATTTATTCCATTTGGTAAGACTAAAAGAATGACTGTCTCTGAAAGGTCCTCTGTTCAAGAGAAAGGACAGCACAGAGAACTTGCATGATTAATTTTAACTAGGTGTGATCCTTTCAGTAGTCTTTCTGCATAATCCTTATATTGTACACATAAAATCCTTAGCCTTTTGTTAGAACCTTTATTACAACTGTGTTAATCTGATATCTTTTTCTTCTTTATAGATTCTTCATAACTTGATGAATGGTTTTAAACATCACAAGTTGCATTATGGCAAAGCCATGTCAGATCACTTTATATTGTCCCAGTGATGTTACATTTACTTGTGAGAGCTGTACAGATGTTCTTTAAGGATCTGTAAGCATGCAAAGCCAAATCTGAGTTGGCCACCAAATATATTCCCTCTCCAACAAACAAGTATTAAGAGGTAGATATACATCACTCAGATTTTTCAAGGTTACATTTAAAAAATATGGGATGTAATCTTGAAAATGACAATGTATGAGTTGTTTGAAATCTTGTACTGGAGCCTCATGATCCAAAAATTGTTATCTGGTTTCCTTCCACATTGAACTGGAGGCAGAAACTTCTGCAGAGGGCAAGTTTTCGAACTCACTGCCTAGATAGCCAAAACAGCTACAGATTGACATAAATAAAGGACACTACTATGTACCTTCCAATGGGATTTACTCTGCTGTCAAATGAGATGAGTGGTGTTGCAGGAACAATACTGACCAGTTCCCAACATGATGAACTATTCCAAACCTGGCTACAACTTTCAGTTGGAGGATCTTTTTGAAAAGTCTGACATTTGTCTCATCATCAAGGTGAAGACAGCCAGGATCAGTCAATGGCAGCTGTGGGCTAAGAGAATCTGTTTCTTGGTTCTAGAGCACAATATCTTTGTAGGCCACCATCAACTGTACTCAAACGTATTTGTGTGTGTCTTGGTGGGATGGCAGAATATAGGTCTTGCAATAAATGAATAGAATAGAAATGCAAATTTAAAAATGCAGGCATATTGACTTGGGTGTGTTTATATACCTTGTTTGCTTTTAGTCTACTTAGATTTTGAGTCTTGGTGTTCTCTGGTGTGGTCCCTGTAGTTGCTGCAGCTCTAAACTCTTAAACTCTCTATTTGTATTAGCCATGCCTTAAATAAATCCCTATATGCATGAGTGAAAAGGATGTGGTACCATAATTTTGCTACTTGCTGAGTGGCTGAATTTATACATTGCACTAAACTCAAGCATGGTTTATTTGGTTTTGGCTGAATGTACTGTATGAGCCCATCGACTGTATTTAATTCAACAAACCTGGGTTAAAATATGGCTTAGCATGAGGCATATACTGAATCACCATGTAAATTTCTTATAGATGTATATACTGTACACATTTTGGATCTGATAGTTTATGAGAAAATGTTCATTCTGTTGTAGACTGGGTAATGGTTCCCTTTAAGAACCAAGTGCGGTTCTACTTATCAATTATTGTACTCTTATACCTAATAACAGCAGTTCTCTGGGCAGTGCACAGTTAATTGAAATATTCTATAAAAATAAAGCAATATAAAAACAATATAAAAATCTACATGGAAAACAGCACACTAGACACAATAAAAATAGATAGCCACAACAATAATCATGGCAATAAATAAACCATAAAATCTCAGTAATGTTGCAGCAAAACACAGAAGTTCTAAACAGCTCACAGTTCTTACAAAGGTCTTCATCTGGTACTGAAAAGGTTATAATGTATGGGCAATGCATAAAGTGTTCCCCAAGCAAAGAGCCCCATCAAGAAGACTCTTCCATGAGTAACCAGCACCCCCCTTGCCACAGGAGAGGCAGCTAGAAAGGGATTTCAGGTAAAGATTTTAGATTCCTTCAGGTAGCTGACCCCATGCCATTTCAGACTTTATTTCTTTCCAGCACTTTGAATTGGACCCAGAGATGGGCTGACAGCTACGTGCAGTTAACAAAACATTGGCATAGTATGACCATCTCTCTTAAAGGCCTAGCTGCCCATTTTTAACTAATGGAAGTTTCCCAGTATCATTTAAGATTTCTTCTGGAAGTATCATTGCTTCTGAATAGAGGAGTGGCCACCATGATGAGTATATAGTGTGGGACATCAGTACATCTTTTCCTAAAGAAGGCAGAACTTGCCCCAATTACCGTATTTCTCCGTCAATAAGACGCCCCCATGTACAAGACGACCCCCACTTTTCCAACCCCAAATTAAGAAATCAATATTTTAAAGATAGTGCAGAACACATTTTTATTTAGTAATTAGTTAACATTGACCTGCTACACTCGGTGGGAGGAGGTCCAAACCATCTCTCCGCAGCTCTATTTCCATGCTCTTTTGCATAACTGATTACATTCAAGCACAAGTGAAACTGCCGATAGCTTGTCTCTGCAAACAGCCTTCTCTAATTGGTTTGTTCAGCATCAGCTGATGTCAGTTACATCAGGCTCGTGATTGGAGGAAGTCTGTTTGGGAGACAAGCTATTTCACTCATGATTGGAGGCTAGCAATAGGAGGAAGCCTGTCTGCGGAGACAAATACGGGCAGTTTTGCCACCGCGTGGTTCTCTCCTCGCTGACTTCCTTGAATAAGACGCCCTTCAATTCTTCGGGTAAGGATTTTAGAAAAAAGTATCGTCTTATAGTCGGAAAAATATGGTATATAGGTTTTGGTGACACCCTGGTGAGAGGACTATACATTATGCGTGCTCCTTGAGGTGCTGCTTGTAGAAATTT
This sequence comes from Liasis olivaceus, assembly GCA_030867105.1. NCBI lineage: Eukaryota > Metazoa > Chordata > Lepidosauria > Squamata > Pythonidae > Liasis > Liasis olivaceus. The sequence continues at coordinate 102,514,501 of CM061348.1, read as the reverse complement.
CAGCTGGCTGCACAATGCAGCACATAAACCACTGACAGCTCACAGATATATCTCCATTGGTTTCTGGTACGTCAGCAGGAAGCAATTTGGCTGAGTCCCTAATGGGTGAGTTGGTAGAAGTTTCCGGTTCTGATCGTCATTTCCTTGTTTAGTCCGTTTTAATGAGCTATGCTATGTTGTATTAATTAACTATGGTTTTCTTTCTTGTCTTTTTGTCTGCTACCCAGAGTCACATAGTTTGAGTTGGACAGCCACATAAATGCATAACTAATACAATCCTAGACTTAGTTCAAGTTGTTGATTTTAATAATTAACTTGCTAAATGATTGGAAGGCAATGATTTACCTAAAGGACTTCTTTCTTCAGTTCAAAGCAAACCTCACCTTGAAACTGTGTGGGGTACCCTGTTTTGTTTTCCCACATTGAGGGATCATAAGGAACTGGATAGGCACATGAGGGGCTTTTGATAAAGACAGCCAGACTACAACAAAATATTAAACGTTATCAGTAGCAGGTGTGCAAAGGATGTTTTCATTCCTGTAGCTTATTGCTCATTCCAGCAAGATTTTTTTTGCAAATCATTGGGTTTTTCAAATATGCTTATCATCTGGCAGGTACCTCTACTCCTGCCCACTTCCTAGGTAGGAACTCTGAATTTCTTAGTAGGATAGGGATGAATGAAGTTTTGTGACAAAACTATGCCTGAATAATCTGCGGTTGAAATTCTAGAATTCAATTAACACTTCTCTAGAAAAGCAGGGAACCAAGGGGTAGTTCTATTCATGTCTGCATGACTTGGAAGGCTGGAGTTGGTTAAAATATAATAACTTGTATGTTCAGGTTTTCCAAGACATAAAAGCCAAGCTATAGTAACATTTTTTAAAATCAGGAACATTTCACGTTCCCATGAATCGGTCTAATTATGTGACACAATATTGGCCTTGAGATTTTTGTCAGTGAATCTTGTCATATCCTCCTTATTTGAATCCATTCAGCTTGCCCAAGGATTCTTTAAAGTACATCGCAGTGCTTGTAACGGCTTGGTCTCATGACATCAAAAACACAAAGCAAAACTTGCATACTGCCACTGCTTTTTGAAAAGTAGCTGGTTGAAATAAAAGCCATTGTCTTAGTTGCTGTGCGCATTGGATATACTTCAACATTCTCCTTTATAATTTTTCTTTGTCCTTTGTTTTGCATTTCTAAATGTTTCATCATCGCACACAGGTTTTGTGTGTGATGATGAAGTGAACCAAAGGGGTATAGAATAGTTTCCCCTCTTTTTAACTTTTCATCTTCTTTTCTTTCCGAGCTGAGCAATGATTCAGCCATTTTCCTTTCTACAAACATAAAAGCATATAAGAAAACTTTCTTGCTGCTTTCTGATATCAGTTCTATTATAAATTCATTTTGAGCTTCTGCTTTTATTATGATTGCCTGACATATTCATGGTGTTAAGAATCTGAAAATGGAGCTTGACTTGGAAGATATCCTTCTCTCCAATCATTAGGTAACACCATCTAATTTGGCATCTAGTGACTACAGTGGTACCTCGGGTTACGAACGCCCCTCCTTATGAATTTTTCGGGATACGACCAGCTCCGGCCCCAAAAATTTACCTCGCCATGCGACCTCCGCCTCGTGCTACGAACTGGATCCACGGCCATTTGCCCTGCTGCCACGTGGTCACGGCTTCCTGTGGACGAGATCGCGGTAGCAAGGAGATGTCCGGTGAGGCTTGTGGTGTGTTTTGTGGCGTTTGGAAGGTTTTTGGTGTGCTTGTCAGCATGGCTCCAAAGAAAATGCAGAGCGGGTGTGGCAAGAATAAGGCTTTGAAGAAGAAAGTGGGGAAATTTGCCTCGTGGTGCAACCAAATTCAGAGGGCGGATTAGCCGTATTTACATTGAACCTTATGGGGAAATTTACCTCGCGTTGCGACCAAATCGAGTTGCGATCAGAGTCACGGAACGGATTAAGTTCGTAACGCGAGGTACCACTGTACTTCGTTTTACTATCCAAGATAAATGCCCAGTATTGCTAGTATAAAAACTACCTTCTTTTACAAAGACACACATAATACACCACTCTAATTTCATGTCACATCAAAGACAAATAGGAGTAACAGTTTGATTTTTTAATTTCAAATATGGGGGAATTTTGAATATATTTGATCAGTTGCCCCAATAAAGAAGCTTTTTTACTGTCATATTTGGAATTCTTATGGACTAATATTGACATGGCTTACTGTATCCAGTTTTATGAATAATCTAGAAAATTTCTTGTAATGTAGCTCTTCTCCCCGTAGTTTAGTGTTTACCTCTGTGCTGATACGAATTATGTGTAAAAGAACAAGTTTGCTCAGCTTTGTAAAACAAAAAGTTGTCCTTAACACATGCTAGAAAGTGTTTCAAAAATCTACATTTTGCAATGTAATGATTAATATATGACCCTTAAATATCTCTGAAAGACTTCCAGCAATAGAATATTTTATTCCCTTCTTCCTATCCTTCCCAACTGATTTACTGATATTGCTGTCTCCTTTGTCTTGCACTTGGGCTTAATTGTAGTGTAGCTTAATAAATAACATGTACCTCTATCTGTCTTTAGGCCATCAATAGTGATAATCTGGGTAGGAGAGCTATTTCACTGGAAGTCAGTAATGTAAACAATTCAACTTGCTTGTCTTTCTATTTTTAACAAGGTAAGGCGATCCCAAGTTCATTTAGCCTGTCCTCACAGGAAAAGTCCTCAAGTCCCTGTACCATTCTTGTTGTCCTACTCCGAACCTGTTCTAACCTGTCAATATCCTTCTAAAGATGAGCTGCCTGCAGCTGTAGAGCAGTGGTCTCACCAGTGCAGAACAGAGGGGATTTCATACGTTTTTGATACAATGCTCTCCTAATGCAGCCTGCTACTATGCTAGGACTTCCAGCTATGCACTTTGGCAGTAAGTACACCAACATGGTTAGCTATTCTAGCAGGGGTCTCACACGTTGCTGTCTCACGTTCAGCTTCTTGTCAATGACCACACTCAAGTCCTTCTCTGATGTTGTGTTCCAAATGATGAATCCCCCATCTTCAGTGTGTGCCCTGTATTTTTCATTCCTAAATGTAATACTTCATATTTCTCCCTGTTGAAGGATATCTTGTTGCTCTCATCCCTGTCTTCCAGCCTGTCCAGATTAGATTGTAATCACATTCTCTCATCCTGGTTCATGCCTTACTTTCTGTCATCTGCAAATCTGATAAGCAAACCACCAAGATCATTAATAAAAACGCTGAACAATGAGATTTGTCTGAAATGAAATATTTGTGACAAAGCCATTCTGGCTCCTAGCAATTATGGCAGTGTCTTCAGGATGTTTACAAATGGCCTGTTTTATTATCTGCTCTAACGTATTTCCAAGTATTGATTTTAGACTTACTGGAATCATTTTTCCCCCTTTTTTAAAGAGTACGACCACATTGGTTCTTTTCCAGTCCTCTGGCACCTTCCTAGGTTTCTTCAAAGACAACTGAGAGAGGTCCTGACAGTCTTTAAGCCACACGCTTCAATACTCTAAGGAATATTTTATCAGGATCTGGGGACTGATAAACTTGGAATCAGTTAGCAGATCCTTTACCACATCCTTCCTGACCTACATCTGTTGTATGTGTTCCCAGTCTATGCTATTCAACTCACCATTTCTTTTGAGTGTAAAGATAGAGGCAAAGTAGGAGTTGAGTTCTTCTGCTTTCTCTTTATCATTTATTCAGATGTAAGCAGTGAAGCCACCACCTCTTTTGTCTCACTCTTGCTACTGACATATTTGAAGAAATCCTTCTTGCTGGATTCTCTTTCTGTTAAGAGTTAGTTAATTTTCTCCCTTACCTTTCTGGCCTCATTCCTACATTCTGAGCTGAAGTTTTGTAGGCTTCCTCAATCAATTAGCCCTTCTTTCCATGTCTGGTAAGCATTTTCCTTTCATCTGAGCTCCTTCTTAAGTGGTCCAATCACATTAATTCCTTTTGCTGTCTCCTAGTTCTCTTCCTCATTGGCATTATTTGAGACTACACTATCTTTAATTTCCTTTTCAGGAAGTTCCAGCCAGCATCAATTTTTCCCCCCCATGGCATCTTCCTTACTATTCCTCTTAATTTATTAAAGCTGATCTTTCTAAAATCCATGGTTTGAATATTTTTTGTTTTTGTTTTACCAATTAAACACTTTATTGTCTCACCATGATATATACGGACTGCTCCCTTCCAGCTTCAGTTGGATAATTTCGCTGTTCCTTTTGATACAGAATATCTGATTTCCTTGTAACAACATTGTTATCACTGTCCATTAACCATTCTTGTGTTAACTAGATATACAGTTAATAATCAGATTCAGTGATATTTCTAAATGGGAGCAAGTGGTTGGATATAATTCGCAATCTGTGTTCTTGAAAACAATCAAAGCTTGGAGACAGTGAGATATATGTATCCATGGGAAAGCAGATGCAGGGTACTTGTGTGGGGGGGAGTGGGGGGGGAGTGCATGTGTAGAGTAACAACTACTTCGAAGTTTGGAACAGAGAAACACAGAGAGAAAAGAATAAGTTGGAGTCCCATGACTTAACTGAAGACTGAAATGCTTTGCAGGTACAATGCCACACTCTTGTTCTGACATGGGTACAAGTGCCAATTATATATCCTCATTTATACTCTCTGTAAAATCTTATTCTTAAAAAGTGAACAAAGCAAATCAGGAGCTTTTTCATAAGAATATTTGCAATCCTGCTCATGTTTATTTGGGAGTCAAATGCACACTTACATGTGAATTTAAAAATATATCAAAATCACTATGTGCTTTATTGAATATACAAAGGCCTTTGATTGTCTTGATCATGTCAAACTGTGGAATGTGCTTAGAAAAATGAGAATCCCAGAACATCTCATTGTCCTTATGAGAAACTTATATACAGGTCAGGAAGCCACAGAACATGGCAAAACAGACTGGATTCAGCTTGGCAAAGAAGTGCAACATGGCTGTATACTCTCCCCTTATTTATTCAGCCTATATTCTGCTTCCCTATATTAAGGGAAGCTGGATTGGAAGAAGATGAGCATGGTTTTAAAACTGGAGGAAGAAACATAAATAACCTGTGCTATGCTGACAACACTACCCTGATAACTGAAAATACAAAGGATCTGCAAGCTCTAGTAAGAAAAGTTAAGGTGCAAAGTGAAAAAATGGGACTAAAATTAAATATAAAGAAGACCAAACTAATGGCAACAGGTAGAACAACCAAAAAACTAGCAGGCAAAGCAGATAACAACAAGACCTGGCAATGGCTAAGCACAGAAAAGCCAAAGAAAGAGACAGAGGGGCTAACTCTGGCTGCACAAGACCAAGCCTTAAGAACAAATGCATACAAAGCCAGAATTGAGAAGACAGCAACAGACAGCAAACGCCGCCTCTGCAAAGAAACTGAGGAAACAGTGGGCCACCTAGTTAGCTGCTGCAAGAAGATCGCACAGACTGACTACAAACAACGGCACAACAAAGTAGCAACAATGGTGCATTGGAATATCTGCAAGAAATACCATTTACCTGCAAGCAAGAACTGCTGGGACCACAAAACAGACCAAGTAATAGAAAATGAAGAAGCTAAAGTGCTCTGGGACTTTAGAATTCAAACAGACAAGCACCTGTCACGGACACCCCAGACTTCGCAATTGTTGCTAAGAAAGACAAAAAAGTCTGGGTAGTGGACACTGCAGTACCTGGAGACAGCAGAATAGAAGAGAAAGAACTGGAGAAAATCACAAAAATATAAAGACCTGCAAATAGAAGTAGAATGACTATGGCAAAAGAAAACAAAGATAGTACCAATAGTAATAGGCGCCTTAGGTGCAATCCCAAAACATCTGGAGCACCACCTGAACATCATATGCACTGGCAAAATCACCATCAGTCAATTGCAAAAGGCAGCTTTACTTGGAACAGCTTCTATCCTGTGATGATACCTTTAACACCACCAAACAACATCTGCCTATCCCAGGTCCTTGGGAAGGACTTGATAGGTGGATAAAAATGCCAAATCCAGTCTAAACATCTGGATGACTGTGCAACCAACCATAATAATAATAATATGGTGGCAGGAAGAATAATATATTTTTTAAAGATTTCTTAGTACTGAAAATAAACATTTGAGAAATCTTGTTGTTTTGAGCTGATAAGTTGGTTATAGAAAAGACAGGGACACTCCTGCCTTCCAGATATTTTGAACTAGAGCCCCTTATACATACTTGCCATTGGTCATGCTTGCTTGAGGCTGATGCAAATTGATCTCCAAAACATTTGGAAGATATCACGTTGTCTAACCCCTCTCACGGCAACATAAAACATGTCTATTTCTGAAATACAGAAGCATAGTTTCTTATCTTAAGGATGTATTTGAAGAAATTAATTCACACCTCTAGGTAAACAGAGAAATTTCCAGCTTCACACATTCAATCTGCTGTACCTATTGAAAGAAAATATCCCCCTCGTCACTCTGATTTTTAAATAAGGATCTGTTTCCCCCTGTAGTGTTAGCTACTGCATGAACCTTCCACTTGTCTCCATGGTTGCACTATTGAGTGAGTTAATTGGGTAACATCTTGCTCACCTACCCAGAGTTCGAACCCCTTGCTGAAGCTCAGCTGTAACTCACACACCCTCCTAATTACATTTATTCACAGAAATCAAAAGAAGAGGGACACAGTTCAGTAAAGGTCACATTAATAATACAGGCTGAAAGAAAGCCTGTGGATATGTATTTTTCATTAAAGGCACATTTGACTGAAGGGGCATTTCTTTTAGGATTGGCAATAATTCTCAAGGAGGTGGTAGATAGGGAGGGAGGAAGAGAATAATTCTTTGGTCATTGTTTGTTATCTGCTCCAAATCAGAAGAAATGACAAGGAAAGTTAATCATGTTGCTGACAGCAAGAACTAACCGAGATCAGAGACTTCAAACCAAGGGTCTTTGCACCCTCTACAAGTTCAAGATAAAGTACACACACTTGGAGTTCTGTTCATATTTAGGGCCTCCTGAAGAGGCCATAAATGACTGGAAATAAAGGGTTCTCCTGTTTAGTTAGCCCCAGATGGGAAGCAGAATCTGTAGTCAGTCTGGAATCATAATTTGAGAGCCACATTTGTTTTATTTATGTGCAGATTTCTAATGCTCTGTGTTCCCTGAAGTCCCCGAAGTATGTACTCAAAGGGTTGTTTGCACACCACTTTATTCAGAATCAACATTGTTAGTGTAGGTTTTATTGTCCTGTATGTTCAGTGAATCCCAGGATACTGTGAATATTTCTGAATGAAGCTGACCCTCTCTGGGTTACCTCTCTCAGTTGGCTTCTCATTTAGGGCAATGGCATTAACAGACCAATAAGAGTCTATCACAAGGTATAGGCCTGGGATAATTTAAAAGGAAAGCAAGAAGCAATTCTTGCCTTCAGTATTTAGCAGAGCGACCTAAACACCGTTCTGCTAGATTGCCCTTAACCAAGTCTGGATGGGGCAAGGAAGACCTATGAAAAGCAAGAGTTTGTCCCTTGTTTTTATTTCTCAAAAGATCAACTGCTTACAAATCTCAAAAGGCAGTGCCTTGTTAGGGATCAGCCCTAATTTTCAGAGTCAGAAGCTGAAGAGATTGACTAGACTGAGTCTCAGTCTGCATCACAGGAAGTAGCTGAAGAGGACACAGGGACAGATTTGGTCAGCTGACCTGGAGCCTAAGCTAATCAAATTCCAAGTCCAGCAACGTGTGGCAAAGGAAAGAGAGAAGAGCAAAGGAAGTCAAGCATCTACTTGATTGAAGTGTGACTCAGCCCATTAGTCAAGTGGATAGTCAGGGTTATATAAGAGATGGCTTTTACAACTAGCTCTTTTCCAGAAGTAACCTTTTAATTTCCCACCTGTAACTCTCTCTCTCTGTATATGCTGTTGTTGGATTCCCTTGGTCTGAAAATGGACTATTCTTGATTCTTCCTGAATTGGAGATTACATGCCTATAAGCTCTCATGCCTGTTTTTTACACAGAAAACTGAGTTTGCAGCATGCTTGTGTTACTTTGGTGCAAGATTTATAACTACAACAAATACTTCCAGTTCATTATCAGAAGTTGGCCCTATGTGGGTATGTAATTGACAGCACAGAACATGCCTTTGGCACTAATTGACAGCCACGTGATAACAAAAGCAATGTAAAGAAATGACCTTCTTGCAGAAAGCACTGATGTACACAGGATCAAGAAATAGCCTGTGGAGCAGAAGCTGTGATGGACTACAGGTAGTGGTACCTAATTTTCTAGTGGGTCTCTATAATACATGCAGGCTTGTGGATTAGGTAAGTGTGTGTGTTTTTTCCTTCCCAAAGGCTATACAGAACTTAAATCTTGTTCCCTCTGAATCAAACAGAGCATAGATATCTTAAAAGTTAACTCTTTCCAGACTTCCAGAGGAAGAAATGGCAGACTGAAGATGGCTCCGTGAAAAGTGGAGCCAACAACCTCAGCAGAATGAAGAGACAGCAAGTACACCGGTTCTTCAATAATTCCTCTGGACAAGGAGAGGAATTGAGATCACCCACAAGTGCTCCAGACAGCTGCTCCTCATGAGGAGATTGCAAGATAGTAGTCTTCATCAGGTTTAGAGCTCTCTGGGAGATGAGGTAATAGCCATCTTGCTTAAACCACAGTTGGTGCCTTTGAAAGGACACTAAGTTTGCATACTTCCTTTTCTAATCACTTTCAGAAATTGCTTGTTAACTGCTTTTCAGCTATTAGAAACCTTTGATTTGACAAGCTTGACAGCGCCAGGTGAGTTTCTTTCAGTCCTTAGAGAAAGAAAGTTTTAATTACAAATTTAAGAACTTTAAAAAAATTAATAAACAGCAAATGGATGATTAAAACTTTGATTTTGGAAAGTTACAAAAAGACTAAGGGTCCAGATAAATTTGAAATAATATTTTGGAATTTGTGGGATGTCATGGGGTCAAGTTACTTGCACATGGCATGGGGTCGGTTTACTTGCAGGACTTCTGCATGACAGTTTTGCCAGCCCATTAGATCTGGAAGAATAGGCATGCTGTGATTCCCCTTGGTAAGGCATGTTGCTAGGATGTTTGTGTGCATATCCTAGGAAGCATGCTTTTTCTGTCATGGCACCTGCTCTATGGAATAACCTCCTTTTTGAGGTACAGAGGGCCTTGATCCTATTGGCCTTTTGGAAACTGTGAAGATCTGGCTCTTCTCTCAGGCATTGGGACCAGGAAGTAAGTTAGTGGAACTCTGGCATGGATGTATATGTTGTGTATATCTTGAGATTCTTGGGATGGTGATGTCAACTTGGTTTGTTTACCACCCAGAGTTTTATTGGATAGATGGGCAGCCATATAAATCTGATAGATAAATAAGCCATGAAGAACAGCCCAGAAACATTTTATGTGTTTGACCAGCTGGGTAAGTCAGCTTCAACTGTTGCCATTCTTAGAGATTTTCTGGTTAATTTATTTTTAAAATGAGCATACTTTCACATCACAGTTTAACCGACTCTACCTCTTCTTTTTTAGTACATCATGTGCCTTATTTCTTAGGTGCAATATCTGGGTTTGCACAACACATTTACTTTAGTTAACGAGTTAATGTTTTTCTTGTGATAGAGAAAGAATTCTCTTTTCCTTTTCTTCTGCTACTGCTTTGTGGGCCCCCATGTACCTTCATGATTGTATTGAGACTTCCATATACAGAAATCCTTAAAGAAAAGACTGAGAAAAACTTGTGTCCAACTGTGAGAATCAGACTGTTTGTTGACAACACAGGGAGATCTACGGAGTAGTACACAACTCAGTTGAACACAAATTGGTTTTATTTGCAGATGACATTCTTTTGTTTATTTCTACACCTCACACTACTATTCCAGTGTTGATGCAAATGATAGATGCCTTTAGTAAAATAGCAGGATTCTCTATTAACTGGTCCAAATCGGCATTAATGCCAATAGGTGAAAACTTAGTTACCCATTCATTTAAGGAATATCAATTCCATATTTCTACCGAATCTATTAAATATTTAGGTATGTGTATACCAAAGGATATAACTCCGAAAGCAACATATAATATAAATAAAATACAGAGAGAGGTTTCTTCAGATATCAATAGATGGGAGTCATTAAACTTCACCCTTTGGGGAAAGGTGAACACTCTCAAAACTAATATTATTCCCAGATTCATTTATATTCTGAGAGGAATTCCAGTTTTTATATCTGGAAAATATTTTCAGAAAATAAATTCTTTGTTTAGAAAATTTCTATGGGGTTCTTCAATTCTGAGAATATTTTTACAGACAATGCAGTTATCAATTAATGAGGGAGGATTCAGTCTTCCAAATCTGGAGCTATAGTATCATGCTTATCTATTGTCAAGTATTAAATACTGGAAGCCAACAAGTAGTCTTAATTTTCCAACTTGGACAACTTTGGAATATGCATAAATAGTAGCTTTGGTCCGATGGACAGTATTAGGATCGAAATACACTAGAACTCTAGTATCTCTGGAAACAATCATGTCAGTCAGAAATCTATGGAATGCAATGTCTAATTAAAAAAAACAACAACAACCTTTTTCCAAGGCAAATTGACTTTATGGGGAAACCCAACTTTAAAAATTGGGAAAGAGAGGGTGATGTGGAAAAATTGGATGGAAGCAGGGATACTGACTTTGGACCAACTAATAGATGATAAAGATGAATTGTTAATGTATTCTGTGTTAAGAGATAAATATCATCTATCAGATGTAACCCAATGGCAATATTTATAGTTACAACATTTGTTAACAACATTGTTTAGACCAGCAGCATTTTCAGCTTCTGAGACACCTGAGATATTAGAACAATTTGTTAAATCCTTTAAAACTAAAAAACCTACTATTAGTTTGTACAGATATTTGTTATCAATAAATCAGTTTGTTATGCAGATGTTAAGGGATGAGTGGAATAAAGAATTAGAGGTTTCAGTATTGCCTAGACATTGGGAGAATGTCTTAATTTCTATAGCAAGAGTGTCAATGAACTTCAAACTACGACTTAATACAACAGAAAAAATAATATTTAGAATTTATTGGACTCCACTACATCTGTATAGAATAGGATTGTCAAAAACAGCATTTTGTTGGAGATGTAATAAAGACAATGCCTCTTTAAAGCATATATTTTTTACAATGTTCTACACTTACTAAGTTTTGGGAGAAAGTAGTAGACTATATAAATATGACTGTGCGACAAAAGCTAAAATTTTCAGAAGATAATATTCTTTTGAACTATATACCTAGTATATGGAACTTGACAACTGGACAATGTAAATGAATTCTCCGTGCCCTTACTATGGACCAAAAGACTGATATTGCAACATTGGAAAGATAAAAAATGGCCCCATTTATTCAATGGATTGAAGACCTGATTGCATTTGCTACTTATGAGCAGATTGCCTATAGACGTAGACTTTGTACGGACGAGTATAATGAAATACTTATTTATACAAATAAGACTCATTTATACAAAATACACTGGGTTAAAAAAAATGATAGTCATATAAATGTATTAGAAATATATACATACTTGAATAATATTTGCATTAGATAAGCATATATAGAATTGTACCTGTTTACTGTTATAATTATATATTAACATTTTCTTTTTGTTGTATTTTTTCACCTTTATGTTAAAGCACTTCCATGTATTTTTTTCTTCTCTTTGTAATCAAAAAAGTTAAAACATAAATTAAAAAAAAGAATCAGAGTGTTTATTAAGATTCCCGTTGTCGAAAAATAGGTTGAATGGCAGTCTTCTGATGTGTTGCAAGAAGGCACATGTACACTTCCATTGCATGCAACCTTTATGTCGCACTAATAAAAGACAAGCTGCTGTTTCACATGAAAATGTGCTCTTCCTCCTTGAAGTGTGTGTGTGGGGGGGGGGGGAGGGATGTATCTGAACCGCTTCCTATTCCTCTGTTGATGCGTAACAAACCTCATGTCAGTTAGCACCCAGACAAAAGTCACTCAAAGTCTCTTTTCTTTAACAAATAGAAATTAGTTTTCAAAAGTAGCCTGAGGAATCTGAGTAGGTGATTTCCACTAGCTGGGAGCACTTAAATCCCTGAGGACTGTTATGGCTGAGTGTCAGTGTCGTTTCCTCACAGTTAGAATTCCCTGAGAGAGACGATGCAGATAATGCTTTTGGTCCTGGAGTCCCACCATTTTTGCTCTTTGTGAAGCAATTTACCTCCATGCTTTCCCCCTCAATGGAGATACTGGCACTGCCCAAGGCCTTCCTAAAAGCTGGTTAGTGTTGAATTAATGACTGGCAGTGGCAGATGACATTGCGAGCTGCTGCCATCAGCTCACCTGTGCACCATCATTTCTGGTGCACAGCTGTCTGAACAATTTATGTTTACCAATTAATCGAATACAGTTAAATTCCCATATCCAAGAGAAAGGGCCATGCAAATCCAGGTGAAAGTAAGAAGGGAATCTTAACAGTCCTTTGATGCAATTGCCACCCAAAGAACAAAGGGGGAAAAAAGAATAGTACAGAAAGAGTGAAATCCACCATTAATTAACTTTGAGGTATCAGGAGGCTTATTTATAGCTCTCTCTGTTGCACCAGGAGAGGATGAATTATAAGCCAGTCAGCCATTTGGGAACTTGGGACTACATGTAGAAACTGATTCATGGCTGCTTCTCATTGCTTAAAAGCAAGCATCTGGCTTCTACTGGACTCAGTAAAATCTTCCAGGACTCTCATATTCTCCATTTAGAATGTCATAGCAGGCTGTCTCCAAGTCTCCCCCCACCCCCATATTCTTTCTTGCATTTATTCTTCCACAATCCCAGTTAGATAGGGAGTCCACAGCCAGGCCAGGAGCACCACATTACGTACAAGAGGGGGAAAAGTTTGCTTGCATGCGGAGCTGCTTTTTAAAACATAAAAACAGATTAATTAAAAACCAAACAAAACCTTGTAGAAATTCTACTTTCTGGTCAATATCGCTATATAGACACTGATGATCCTGTTAACAACATGTCAGAAATGAACCACATAGTCCAAAACAAGCCCCAGATGCAATACAGGCAATTTAGTGTAGAGATTAAGATGTTGGAGTTGGACTGAGGAGACTTGGGTTCAAATTCTGACTGGTCTTGGACATTGCTTAGTGACTTTGGGCCAATCACTCTTCTCAACATGTCTTACAAGGTTGCTGTTGAGGAAACTAGTGGAGACCCTGAGCACTCAGGAGGGATAGAAATCCATCAATAGCTCAGAAATGCGCACCTCCAGCCCCAGAGCCACATGCAGTATCTCGTAGCTTGGGTGAACTTCCCAGACACTCCAAATTTACCATCAAATTGAAATTGTTAGCGTGAGAGAAAAGGGCAAATATTTGCTGAGTGGGCATAGGAAAAGTACTAACTGAATTTAATTTAAATTTACTCCGATTTAAATTTTGTCTTTGCCCCCCCCCACTTTTTGGAGTTTAGCTCCTGACATGCCATTCAAAGATCAAAGGCAGTCCTCAACAAAAATTTCCCTGTTATTAACTTCAGCTAAGAAAAGTGGTCATACCTACTGATTTCCCTTTTATCAATGAAACCTGAGGCCTGTGAAACTTGTGCTTCAAGTCTGATCTTTCAATATTATAGGAGTGAGAGAAATGTCTGAATAACTGAAAACCAGGAATGGTATGAATGATATGGGGAGGACTTATGAAGGTATGGAGAAACTTCCCTTAGAAGAACATGATACAAAGAAAGCCTCCAGGGTCATGAAATGACTGGATCTTTGAATGCTGCTCATAATAAGGCAGGCTTCAGAAAAAATAAATCCATTTGAGGTATGGAAAGACACTGGATGATACTGATATAATAAGGAAGTCCAATAAATTTGTTACAAATAAGGCATTCTGGAGATGCAGTGAAACAGTTGGCTAGACTGTGCACAAATCCAGTGTGTACATAATACACTTCTGCAAAAATCTTCCTTCAATGCCCTCTGCAGACATGCAAGAGTACATAGAAGTGCAGACTTGGTAAGAGCCATGCAGAACATGTGCTTTACCTCTCAGCTATTAAAAACCTGCTTATGGATTCTGGTCAGCCCAAAGTGAAAAGCTGAATTCTACTCAACCATTGCAAATTCCAGATTCAAGGAAAAATGTGACCTTGAGAAAGGCCTCATCTTCATATCCCACTAATTGCAATACGAAGATCCCTCGCTAACCATTTTTAAAGGACATATACTCATTGTATCACTTTTGTTTCATGCTAAGCCCATGGCAGAGACAGCTTAAATTTATCTTAAATTGTTCCGGTTTTAAAGTACTATTTTCCCCTTTCTTCCAACATAAAGCCTTGATATATGAATGGCTTACAGGGCTTCATTGATAATGTTGGGGATGGCCCAGATGGAGTTCAGCTCTGCCTAGCTCCTATTATCAACTTTAGGCTAATGAAGTCAACCCTCTTCACCTCTATTGCAGAGCACTGGCCTTCATGATCATTTTGGCCTGAGTACCTGACTTCTGCACAGAGACCTTCCAATATAATGCCTAACTAGTGCATTTCCAAGCACCTGTCAGATCTTATTCAGGCTTCTTATATTCACAGGTTTATCAGTTTTGGGAAAGACAGCTAGATTTGTATTTATGTTCCCTAGAGAGAAAGCTAATCCAGAAGGTCAATTTAAATTGGAGAAGAGAGTTGTGCGTTGTTGGTTCTGTCCCAAATGAGTGCATTTCACACTGCTTCTGCTGAGGAGGAGTTTTACATAGCCACCCTTTCTACTGTTTGTATTACTTTGGAGGAAGGGCAGGTGGCATGCTTTTGCCTACTATTTTATCAATTTATCAAGCTACTTCTAGGTGCTATCAGCTGTAGCCACTCAGTGCTATTCCCATAATTTGAAATAATTGATTTGGGATATGTTGGAGCTAGGATGAAATTTGACAAGAGTTCTGCTTCCCCTTTTAGCATTAGTAACAAGTCATAGATACAGTCATGGGGTGAGGTGGGAGTGAGATGCTTGATGCTCTCTGGAACACTCCATCACAAAAGTGACCTGTCATCTAGGGGATTTCTGAACAGGGTCAACTAATTCTTTGGAAGAACTCTTAACTCATTTCAAAAAATTGCTTGGCAGACAGGCCAGTGGAGTGGAGTAAGACTGAAAACAGGATGAAGTGGGCTGCAGATGATCCCATGTGTGGGGAGAACTCCATCCCATGTCTTCTGATATACCAACCTGTCTTCTATCAACCAACATGTCTTCTGATATACCAACCTGTTAGCCATGCTATTGTTGTACATGTGTTTAAAGTCCTTCCAGAACACATGTTCTGAAATAGCACACAAACCTCTATGTTGGTATCTGTCACTCAGATAATTTGAAGGGTGGCTAAATCCTCCATGCCAGGCAACTGCACCTAGTTGTCCAATGCTGGTCCATCACACTTTAAAGATAGTGATTGGTGGTTGTTTTTCCCACTGCAGGTGATGCTGGGTGAGTAGCAAAAAGCACACAAGGGAACCCATCAATTACTGCCCTTTATTTATCCTGCATTAAAGTCATAAGGACAGCACCAGTCATCGGCCTCATCAGTGGCCAAACCTATCCCAGCACTGCATCTCCATGCTGAGAAAACTTTCCTCTTTAGAGTTTGGTTGTCATGCATCAAAGCTTTGCTATAAAAAATAGTTGCAGCCTTATGAGCCAATTCTGCTTATTCAAAATTTCACTGCATTCTGACCCAGCTTCCCATATAGTTATCAGACATATAAACCTTGGTTGTGAGGTGGAAAATCAGTTGCATGTTCTTCACTTTAGCAACTTGGATATACCTGGTTCTCTCTGCAAACAGTAATGTTTTAAAGCAGAAGATATAAACCTGAGAGCTAGGACATGGGGACCCAGCATGTGGGCTCCCAGATGATTTCCCAGCATCCCTGATTATTAGCCATGTTGACTAGAACTGCTTGGAGTTGTAATTCAGCAACATTCAGCTGAATGTTGTGCAGCTGTGCCATAGGTCATATGAAGCCTTCAAAAGCCTTGAGTATGGTTCCCACAGCCCCCATAGGCTATCCCAAATCATATTTTTAATATGATTAAAAGATGACAGGAGTTACTAAACACACACAAAGAGGAACCATATCAACTGTATTTAATTACCTTGATGTAATTGTAATTAAAATTAAATTGAATCAAATTTAAGTTTCATCCTTCCCCAGTCTATTTATCTTTGCCTACCTAAAGGACTTTGCTTACCTAAAGGACTCTCAACATGCCATAAAGCTGATTCAGACCTCAGCCACCCAAAGGTTGTGCACCTGTAATTCAAAGCACAAAGTTCCAGTGAAAGGAAGAGGCCAGAATTCCCTCAATGAAAAATTTAAGAGCAAAGTCTCAGAAACCTCCATCTCCCACATTAGAAGTTCCTATGTCATGTGCTAATGCTCCAGAGCTCGGCTGAGGTCCAGATTTGGTGCATGAGTAGGAGAGCAGTTCAAACCCACTAAATCACATGCTTTTATTGGCTTCCAAGGGTTGCTCCTTTCAGATCCTACTTTCACTTCACATACCCCCCTAAATCTCCTGGACGTAAGTCAAACTGGAACCAGATGAACAAAAGAAATCATGTGTGTAAGGTCTGGGCATGTTTGCCTACTGATCAGATAAAACAGCCTGGTGTCCTTGCATAGCTGGGAATCTTGAGTCCTGAATCATCTGGAAGGGTACCTATCTGAGAGAAGGCTGATATCAAGGCAGTATGATAAACCTACTGAATGCAATCATTATATGCATAATGCAGCCAATGTCTGTGATCATAACACACCTTAGAAGCAGGGTCATAAGAAGATAAATTAGTTGCATCCACAGGCATGATGACTGCATATAGGGTTTATTCATACCCCATTACCTCCACCTGAACACCAAGAGTTTGGAAGCCTTGAGGATATGGTTCATATTTGCATTCTACCTGGTATGGATACATTTTAAACCAGCTAAATGTGTGCAGCTAATACAGAAATGCTTCTCCAAGGTGGACACTAAGCTAGATGACAGCCAAGAGTTCAAGGTTTTAGGGTGCTGTGCTGACATTAAACTCAGGGAAAAGATTTCATTAGTTAAGGCAGAAATATCTAATAGAATCTCAGACAGAAGAGCAACAGATTAAGAGGGAAGGAACATTAAACTGGGAAAGCTGCTCAGATTAGAATCAAAACCAGGCAAAATACCTCATGCATAATTGGGTAGGGTGAATTAGATTCCAGTAAAGGTTCTCAAAGCCACCAGCAGGATGAACCCAAGAAGAAGGAGGGGAGGGAGAATGTAAAATAAAAGCCTTCCATATGTCAAAAAGGAGATCTGATATTCAACAAGAAATTGGGCTGATGTGTTGCCATGGAGCAAGAACATCCATCAAGATGATAGCTGTAATTAGCTGCTATCCAAAGGAGGTCACTGAGAAATGGCAGGCTCTTCACCTCCCAGATGTTTGGAGGGGCAATCAGAGAGCTACTTAGGATCCTGCATTTCCCACTTAGAGCAGTCTGGATAGTTTAGTCCTCAGTATGATTGAATGACCTTGTGGAGTTATGGCCTTTGAGAGGCTTGCAGTTTGTCTTGTGGGATACCAATTACTACTACTCAGAAACTCTGGGAAATACATGAGCTTGAGACTTGGCAATGTAGTCAATTTCAAAGAGACATAACCCGGGGTGGGGTGGGGATAGCTATTAAGTTTTTTGTGGCAGAGTTACAAAAAAGTTTTAACATAAGCTTCAATGATGAAGGATTTATCCTACTTGATTTCAGTCAATAGGGTTAGGCTTCCCCAGCTGAACTGATCCTGAGAAATATCACTAAAATGTTCTTTCTTTGATCAAACTGTTTATCAGCCAGCTATGCAAATATTCTTTGTAAAGGAATAATTGGCTAGTAAGAGTTAACCCAGCTTGCTTTCCTACCAACCTGTTAACCTCCATCTGCATATTGATTAGACATTGTTAAGAGTACAGCTCCAAACCCAATAATTTTCAGGCTGGGCTGAAAATGCAAACAGTTCCCCCACTTCTGCAAATTTTTTGTCCTCTGCAAAAAGAATGCATGGAGATATTTCAACTAAGGGTAAGCAAAGGGGGAAGGGAGAGTTGGGCAAAATTAGAATGCTTGGGTGGGGATAGATTTGCCTTTGAAAGAAAGGTGACCAATGAGTCTTTACGTTCTTAAAAACTAAAACACAGAAGTATGGCTTGGCATCCCTCACAACTAGTCAATGTTCCTTTTATATAGAAAAGATGCACCATAAGAAATGATTCAGTTTCATTTGTGGCAAAAATAAGAATTGTTCTTCCCCAGCCCCACTTGTCCTATTTTGCTGCATAAGCCTTACTTTCAGTGTTTCCTTTCTTCCTTCCTTCCTTCTTTCTTACCTTCCTACCTTCCTTAAGCTGGGAAAACAAAATTTGATCCTTAACCTTCTTACTGTGGCTCTTGGGTTCCACCCAAATATTAAGTGCAGTCTTCAGCTACCAAAATGTTGTCACTGATTGATGGCCTGCAATGCACAGATGCACAGTTGTCCTCTGGTCTTCTCAGGGAGATGTTTATTTATTCATTTATTTTACAATTTTGCAAGGTGCTGATTGTCACCTATAAAGACCTTCATGGTATGGGGCTGGGTTATTTAAGGAACCATCACCAAAATGACACCATCTGTACCTGGAGGTGAAGGTGGGGAAACTTTATTTTGGCTATAACACCATTGACACTCATCCCATAAAAACAGGAAATAGACTGAGTCCTCCAGTTCTCTCTTCTTCCTCCTTTACTTTGGTTTCTGGGTGCAATTCAAGGTTCTGGTTGTCACCTGTTAAGACCTTCACGGCATGGAGCTGGGTTATTTGAGGGACTGTCTTTCTGCAATTGTCTCTATCCATTCCATCCCATCTGATCTGGCAGGAGGGGCATGCTCCAGGTCCCACTTATTCAAGAATGTCATCTTGGCATTCCATCAGGTATGACCCTGCCTTTTCTACTGCAGCACCTGCCCCCTGAAACACTATTTTATCTGATTTTAGGTTAGCTCCAACCATGTTGGCCGTTCAAAAAGCCATTAAGATCTGGCTATTTTCCCAGGCTTTCCCAGGTTTAGGAAGTTTGTTGAGCTTAGGTGAATTGGTTACCAGTTTCCTCGGTTGCCATAGTATGTTTGCCCTTGTCTTTGGTTACTGTTTTTATTTCACTGGTTGCATGGTTTTAAAATTTGGTTAGCCTCCTGGAGCTGCATTTGTGAGATGGGTGGCCGTATAAATTAATTGAATAAATAATACAGTGGTACCTCAGGTTACGAATGCCCCTCCTTACGAATTTTTCGCGATACGATCAGCTCCAGCCCCAAAAATTTACCTCACCGTGCGACCTCCGCCCTGCGCTACGAACCGGATCCGCGGCCATTTGCCCTGCTGCCACGTGGTCACGGCTTCCTGTGGGCAAGATCGCGGTAGCAAGGAGACGTTTGGTGAGGCTTGTGGTGTGTTTTGTGGCATTTGGAAGGTTTTTGGTGTGCTTGTCAGCATGGCTCCAAAGAAAATGCAGAGCCGTATGTATTTACATTGAACCTTATGGGGAAATTTGCCTCGCGGCGTGACCAAATTCGGAGGGTGGATTAGCCGTATTTACACTGAACCTTATGGGGAAATTTGCCTCGCGGCGCGACCAAATTCAGAGGGCGGAACGGATTAACCGTATTTACATTGAACCTTATGGGAAAATTTGCCTCGCGGTGCAACCAAATTGAGTTGCAATCAGAGTCACGGAACGGATTAAGTTCGTAACGCGAGGTACCACTGTACATGGTTCTTAGAGCACAGTTATGAAGAAGGATGGAAAGGATGGTGGCTCATGGAAAGGATCAATGCCTGAACTTTTTTCATGGTTCCATCGGCATTCCTTCTTCATCTAGACCAAATAGAACCCAGCTGGCAGGAGAACACAAAGATGAGTGGTGACAGTAGAAATATTCAAGATGAAATGACAAGAATATGACAAGAAAGAGGTTTATATTCTAGAAAAGGAAATTGAAAAACAGGGAAGAGAGTGGGGGACCAAAACAACCACATTAGAGAAAGCAGAGGAATATTACAGAGAACTTCTTGGATTTCTTCAGGAGGAAGATCCAATGGCTGTGTAATATGCTGATATGAAGGTCGAACGTTCTGCATGGCTAGTGAATATTCTATCTTCAAAATTACACCGATAAAGTATATGAATAACTTAAATGTAACATTTTGTTTTCTTTGCCCAGAGTCCAAATTTCTTTTGATGCAAATACTTCACGACTAATCTAATCCAACAAATATAATAAGCATGACTTAAACAGAGCTCTGTAGTATGCGTGGCACTCTTAATAATCTTTCACTGCTTGTACATGTGAAGTGGTTCTTTTTATTGAATTAATGACATCAATTAGGCCATGCATATTAGCATATCATGATGCCTCATGGGTGAAAGACAACAAATGCAACAGTGATTTTTAAGCTACTGTTGTTATGAGTAGCTAAATAGCTGTATTTGCAAACTTGGCACATTTAAATCAGATTAGGATGAAATCTGGCATATTTTTTTCTTCTCAAAGTGTAGATGTTATTAGAGGTGAGTCTTCTTTGCCATGGGCAAAGAATCTGTAAAAATGGTATAGGTGATAGAAAGGCGGGATAATGAAACCCTGAAAATAACAATAGTAATA
Organism: Liasis olivaceus; assembly: GCA_030867105.1. NCBI lineage: Eukaryota > Metazoa > Chordata > Lepidosauria > Squamata > Pythonidae > Liasis > Liasis olivaceus. The sequence goes on along the minus strand of CM061348.1, from coordinate 102,493,681 downwards.
GTAATAATAATATGGCCTCCTCCCAATCCCTTAATCTGAGGCAGCAAAATTAGGAGTACCATCTTGCTAAATATTCTCTAGAGGGATTTTTGGAGGTAGTACTATAACTTCTTCCTTCTCCTTTTTTCCATTTCTGCTTCTGCTATACGGACTGGATTTTCTTGAAAGAAAGGATTTCCCCTCAATAATTTAACTTTAAAATGAGGCAATTGTCCTAACCTAAGAGGGCAGATTGCATTTGTCCCCTTCCATTAATCTTTTTGTCTTTTATATGGTCAGCTCACATACAAAAGGTTTTTACTAATATTGTCATATGACAGCCCAGGGAGAGAGAGAAAAAAACAGCAACCCTAGAGGGTAACTATAGAAAAGTTTAGTTCATTTACTCCAATATTAGATGTGAGTAAAGGTAAGCGTCATCTTCCAGATATTTAGGGCTTCTGAGTGCCCTTATGCATTTTGGTTTTTTTTACTCTGGTGCTAAGTCCAACTATTTCCTCAGATTTTTTTTGTAATTTTTTTGTGCCTTCAAGTCAGTGTTGATTCCTGGCGACTGTCTGGACAAGCCCCTGTAGTTTTCTTGGCTACATTTTGGAACTGGTTTGCCATTGCCTGCTTCCTAGAGCTGAGAGAGAGTGAATGGCCCAAGGTCACCCTGGCTTCGTGCCTAAGGTGGGACTAGAACTCATGCTTTCCGAAGTCTGATGCCTTAACCACTGCACCAAAGTAGCTCTAGTTGTAATTTTAGCTTTCTAAAAGCATGAGGTACCTGCCAAACCTTGGGTTACCCTTTTTATCCTTCTTGTGCCCTGTTAGATAGCGATGAAAAGCCATATTTGAAGTCAGGTGAGTGGATGGATCCATTTCTTGGTTTGCATTTATTCATTTTGAATACTGGGGATTAAAAAGAACCCTTGCAGAAGAGCTTACAAGACCAAGACTGTTTCAGTGTAAGAAGCAAGAGTTGGACTTATATAGTCAGGGAGGTGAAGAGCTGAAATGGGCTGAGGTACTTGGTGTGCATGTTATACTTTAGAAAATGTATGTGTTAGATTTTTCATTTTTGGGATCTTGCGGGTCTTCTAGTCCAATCCCCTGCCCTGTGCAACAAAGCTCATACCATTTTACTAGTATTTACTCATACTAGTATTTTCTTGAAAATTTCCAGCGATGGAGCATCCACAACTTCAGGAGACAGGCTGTTCCATTGCCTAATAGTTCTCACAGTCAGGTTCTTCTCAGCTTCCACCCACTGGTTCTTGTCTTCCCCTCAGGTGCTCGGGAGAATAAATCTACTCCCTCTTCCATGTGACGTCCCTTCATGAATTGGAGAACAGCTATCATGTCTCCCCACAGCCTTCTCTTCTTTAAGCTAAACAAGTTCCAAGTTCCTTTAACTGCTCTTCATAGGTTGCTCTTCTTTGTTGCTCTTCTCAGCACTCTTTCCAGTTCCTCAGCATCCTTTTTGTACTGTGGTAACCAGAACCAGACACAGTACTCCAGATATGGTCTGACCAGTGCAGCATAGAGTGGTACTATCACCTCCTGTGATCTTGACACTATTCCTCTATAGATGCAGGCCAAAACTGCATTGGCTTTTTGGACAGCTGCATCACATTTCTGGCTCACTCTTAATCTGTGATTTACTAAGACCCCCGAATCTTTCTCTCAAGTAGTATTGGTAAAGCAGGTATCACCTATCTTGACCCTGTGCATCTAGATTTTCCTGCCTAAGTGCAGAACCTAATATTTCTCAATACTGAACAGCATTGCATTGGATAAGTCCCAATGTTCAAGTTTATCAAGGTCCTTTTGAATCTTGAGCCTGTCTTCAGGGGTATTAGCAATCTCCCCCAGCTTTGTGTCATCCTCAAATTTTATGAGCATGCCTTCTATTTCTTCATCTACATTAATTCATTTATGAAGATGTTGAACAGTACTGGGAGCAGGACAGAACCTGAGGTACCCCACTGCATACCTCCCTCTATGTGGACATAGACCCATTGAGGATTATGTGTTGGGTCTGGTTGTTCAGCCAACTGTGAATCCATCTGATAGTGGGACCATCCAGCCTGCATTTTTTTCATTTTATCAAGAAGGAGACTATGTTCTACTTTATCAAATTCCATACTGAAGTCTAAGAATACATATCTTTCTCATTCGCTTGGTCTACTAATCTAGTCAAAGCAGTAAGATTGTCTGGCACAACATGTTTTTAACAAATCCATGCTGGCTTCAGGTAATCACCCTATTTGTTTCTAAGTGCTTACAAACTCACTGCTTAATTATCTTTTCTAGAATTTTCCCAGGCATTGATGTTAAGCTAATTGGTCTGTCATATCCTGGGTCCACTTTTTTCCTTTTCTTAAATACTGAAACCACATTGGTTCTGCTCCAGTCTTCTGGCATTTCCCCTATGCTCCGGGCTCTCTCAAAGATTTCAGTCAGTGGTTCTGAGATGACATCCGCCAGTTCCTTCAACACCCTGGGATGTAAACCATCTGGCCCAGGAGACTTGAATTCATTCAGAGCTACTAGATGTTCTCTCACCAATTCTTACCTATTTTGATCTGCATTTCTTGTCCACTCCCTATAGTGCCACTTCTGACAAATCGGGCTGCTATTTCCTTTTGTGAAAGAACAGATGCAAAGTAGGAATTAAGCAGTTCTACTTCTTTCCTGTTGCCTGTCACCATCTTTATATTTGTATCTAACCTTGCCTCCAAAAGGTCAAAGTGGTTTACCTAGGGATCTCCATTCATTTTATTCCCTAACACAGTAAGGTTGTGAGGCAAAACATCCAATGAGCCTTTTCCATGGCTAAAAGTAGACTTGAATCTGCCTCTCCATAGTCCTGGTCCAAGACCTTAACCACTACATCCTACTGGTTATTACAAATGATTTCTTGCTGTAATCTCTGAAGCATTCTTAATAGACTTCCACAGACCAGTGTTTCCATCTTCCAATCCATCATAGAGCAGTTTGTAACCAATCTGGAATCATCTTGAAATGTACTGAGGATTCATTGAGAATCTAGTTCTCTGGAACAACCTCTCCTCCCCCCTCCCCCCACAATGTATAACAGGCCCCAACTCTGCTCACCTTTAGGAAAACCATTAAGATGTAGCTTTCCCCAGAGGCACTAGGGGGCCTGTTGAGTAGAGTCCCTTTTTGGTTGTTTTTATTATGTTGCTGTTTGCCATTTTATACTCTGCATTTCATCTTTATATACTGTGTATGTTTTAACATTATGTGGTTCTTTTTTGGATTATGCTTTGTTTTTTGTTGTTGCACACTGCCCAGAGTCACATTGTTGAGCTGGTCAGCTTTTTTTTAAATAAATAAATAAAATAAATCAAGGGTCATTTAGTACTCATCCTCTCTCCTTCTACCAAGCCAATAGGAGAATGTAGAGAACATCAACAAATCATTTTCCTGTCCTTTTCCCCAAGCACTCACCAGTTGTAGAGTAACAAAAATCCCCTTATACGCACTCTTCATGAAAAAGAAATAAAATGAATAGTAAGTGCCTCACTCCCTGTGCCAAATCTATGCTTTTCAATATATTATTTGTGTGTACATTTGTCTTGTGGCCTGCACAAGAATTGGAGAGGTTGCTGTGATGGGAATTTGCACAAGGATAAGTGGGTTGTATGGAAGCACTGATGTTCCCACCAAGGCGTCTCACTCACCAGCTTCCTTTTGAATTAAACGCCGCTCTGACTTATGAAAATGGAATGCTAGCATGTCAGCAGTTTTGCAACTGGATGCTTTTCCCAATAGCTGTGACCACTGTGCACATTGCCAAAATGACTGAGCCAGAGAAAGGGCGGGGAGGGGATTATTATTTCTAAACAATGGATACTTAAAGAACAGGACTCTGAACCAATAGTTGGCTTGAATCTTGGAGGCAGGAGATGGGGCAGGCAAGAATTCCCATCAATGGGAATTGCAAAAACTGGGAACTGCTCTTGGAGCTATGGAAAAGTGAGTTCCATAACAGCAGCTTCCAAAATGGAACTGAATCCGGAAATAGTCTTAACTCCCAAAGACTCTAAGAATAATCAGATTCTGAGCTGATCAAAGAATGGTTCAAAACATTGCTCTGAGATCTAGTTTTAAAGGCATTAATGTCTTTAAAACTAAAGTTGAATCGATTCAGGCCTGCAAGGAATTTGCTTCGCCTGTGAGATCAGAGCACCTTACCCATACCAGTTTGGGAAATGCTGGGGCACATCATTACTAAATGAACATATATCAGGATATTATACTTTGTGTTCCTTTCTAATGGCTTTCCCCTTCCCATCTAACTTGGACAGAGAAAAGTAACAGACTGCAAGCAACTGTCCCATGAGATCTTTTATAAGGGAAGCAAATCCAGTTTAAGGTTCTCTTATGAGAAAAATGATCCAGTCTGGACCCTCACTCAGCAGCTGCTGTCAGCACTGCTGTTATTATTATTATTTTTTTCCCCCCTCTTTACATGGTTATTAAGAAATGAAGCAGGCCTTAAAGCTGGAACCTTTTCACTCTGGGAAAATTGTGTATGACATGTTACATACGGATTGGATAATTAATGTATGCCCTGATTTCCTTCACTGTAACATAAAAAGGGTGAGATAACGGCACTATAATTCCAGATAATTAAAGAGCAATCGACTTAGAGCAGCTTCTACTGCTCGGGAAGTGTATCCCTCTATCATTAACACCACCTAAACCTTCTCCATTCTTCACACCTCATTGCGAGCTGCACTCTTGGCAACGGGCTCCCCAGAGAAGGAAGCACTACAGAGCACCGGCTGACTCAAACAGATGCTGTCTCAACCACACTCTCTGGTGTCATTTGGACCAATTTGTAGCATATTTGGGCCACATGGAACCATCATTACCCATTTTCATCCATCTGTTCTCTTCAACTACCTGATGCCTAGTTCAGCTGCCTGAGAACCATGGAGATGATGCAATTCAGATCTGCAGGGAGCTGTGGTTAAGTTGCCAGGGTGCCGTGCTGCCTTGGAAATACCTGAGGTAGTCCTGGGCTCTCATCTCAGAGGCATTCAGATCAGGAAGTGTTTCCTCATTGGTTAAACAGATGTTTAATTATTGACAGCAGTTCTATGCCAATCTTTCATCCCAAAGAATTCTACATGTCTTCAGAGGCACTCTGGGGTTACTCCATATGATCAGGGAATGAATCCAGGCATCCAGAGTGATTACAAGGCTCAGGTCAAGGGTCAAGGAATGAATTACATCCTGGCACATGGCAGTTTTTTGAAATGCTCCATAAGACAAAGAAGTCTATTTTGTAACACAACAAAAACACCAGGAAGTATGCCAATGAGGCAGAAGGCTGGCGGAGAAAGGGAACACTTGATCATGTGTGCAGATGTATGGATGGGCTTATGCCACGCCTCTTAAATATTTGTTCCAGCATAACCTTTAGCATGCTGGAGGAGCTGAGAAACAAAGAAACAAAGGCACTTCCTAAGCTTTCCTTTCTTCCTCTGATTTCCTAGCCCTGCATCTTGTTTTGTGGTGCTGTATTTCACTTAATTCCTCCCAAAGTTTCCACAATGAATATATAGTAGCTGGGTACCAATGGCCTTTTGACATTCTATACCAGATCTGTGGGCAGAGATATTGGGTGGATAATTTCTCTGAATTTCTCCAGTGGAAGGAGACATTCTACAACAATTTCTCAAGGGGGAGATTTTCCCTTCGTACTGACAGTAGTGCCACTATTGAATGACTGGGTGGATTTCTTTCATGATGTTCACTCTTGAGACTGAAGTCTCAAGCCAGGGAGGCTGCAAAAAGCTGAGAAAGAAAGTTACAGTGAAAAACAGGGCATTCACACCACCTTTGGTCAGCTTCTTACAAAGTAAGCACTTAAATATTAGGAAGGGGGAGACCCAAGCTCAAGAAAGCTTACTGGGTGATACTGGGCCATTCATTCTCTCTGAGCCTAATCTACCTCACAAGGTTGTTGCTGTGGGGGAAAAGTGGAGAAGGAAACGCAATTTTTCCCACCATGAGCTCCTGAAGGAAAGGTGGGATAGAAGTCTAACAAATGAATACATAATACCTGTCTCCTCTAAAACTATTTCTACAACCAACTCTTTTTCAGCAAATGCAGAAGAACTGATAGAAAAGAATTCAGGAGAATTGTCTTTTTCTGGCAATGCTTCTGGGCCATGTTGGCAATCGTTTGGCATGTAGGCATCTTGTAATCCCATTTTCTTTCTCGCTGTTTGCTTTGCTTCTTGTTCTCTCTCTCTCTCTCTTTTTTAAATCTCACAATCTCACGGGCTCTCTGCCTCTTGCTGACTTTCTCACTCATGCTTTCTGCCTACCACATTCTCTCTTTCTGTCTCACTTCTGCTTGGTTGCTTCTTTGTTGTTCTTCAATCACACTTGCTTGCTCTCTGCCTCTCACTTCTGATCATTTTCACTTGTATTCTTTCTCTCTCTCTCTTGTTCAGTTTCTTCTGCTCACTCTCTTGCATTGCTCAAGAAAGTGCTGCTGCTTTTTTTTTTAAAGACAGATCTAGTGTTCTTTTAAAAGAGTGCTAAAGCCATGTTTACATGGTCCAACACTATTTTTTAAAGAGTGCTAAATCTGCCTATATAAGAAGCCTGTGTAAGACCTAACAATGACCTTAGAAAACTCCAGTTAGACATGGGGCCAGCTATCTCTGTGGAAGCCAGGTGTCCAGGCTATCCTGCAGTCCAAGACAAAATGGTCATATGGAGGGCCCACGGATTGGAGGGATGTATCCACAGAAGCCTAAAGTGGCCTCAGTAGGAACTGGGCAGATTGCCCACTCTTACTCACTACTGTCATGATTCATCTTAGCAAGCCATGAACCACATCCTCAACAAAGCATCCTAAATCAGGTCCATGGCAAAAATTGCATCGGGAGAAGGAAGAAACACTACTTTAAAACTGGAACAGCTAAACATTATTTAAGTGTACCTCCACTGAGGGCTTGAGATGAGATAAAGGCAGAATCATAAAGACGCAGCCTTTGAAAGCATTCCATGGGGCATGTTCAGGCTGCAGCTGATGAGGATGAGCCCTGAGAGTCCAGTGCCAGGTGAAGACAGTTTACTGCCTGAGGTGGAACTCAAATAATACCTCTTCCACTTGATATTTTTAAAAATCTTGAAGTCCTTCCAAGGTCCTTTGTTACTTCCTTATCAAGGTGGCTACCTGCTGCCTAGGGTGAATTTAAAGGTCTGCCTCCCCCTCCAAAAAACTAGTTTTCTGGAGGCAATATGACCCTTGGTACAAGCAGATGTGGGGGGAGATGTTTCCAGTAACACAGGTAATGCCACACTACTTAAAAGGAGTCCCACCATCTGTCAGGCATTCTTATTATACCTGATGCACAGATGAGAACAGGTAACACGCATTATTTGCAGGTGGTTCCATTCCAGACAAACAGCCACAGATAAAGAAATTATGGATAATGAGAACATAGAAAAGTGTATTTATGCCTGCACAAAGACTCATCTGCCATTTTGCACATATATACATACCCCAAACTGCAGATGTGTGAAATCGTTACTTCAGGTAAAGAAATCTGGTTTGTGTTTTCCAGCTGTGGATATCCAAAACCACAGATAATAAGTCTATGGATAACAAGGGTCACCTTTATAAGTGGGATATATTTTTCATCAACACTAAGGAATGAGGGCTCTGTACTAAGTCGTATGAGTAGCCTATATCTTCCTGCCCATAACTGGATTCTGGAATTTAAACTTTGCATAATGCTTTGGAAGAGAAGACATTAAATCAAGAAAGCTTTCAGTAATAGGAATGAGGGAGACACTGGCAGAGAATAGAGTTTTCTTTCATTTCTGGCCTGGCTATGAATATTTTTGAATTAAATAGGGACAGATTATCACTCACAACATAGCAGTAGCATTCTACAAATGCTTGTTTGCCATTTCTGATTGTGAATGTTTACCAAAGCACCTTTCTATGCTCTAAGAGGTTAGAGTGGGCAGAACATGAATGATGATCTGTTTCTCAATATCTGGATGATTTCAGAGATCAAGGTTTTTAGTCTTTTTACAACAAAATGGCTGAGTTCACACAACATAATGCAGGCTAACAAAACTCAATGGATATGTTCAGATAACAGCAGATGAATCAATGCTATGGTTTGTTGCGTTAATCTGCAGATCACTCTTAGCATGAACATATATCTCCTGCACCTGGTTACTGGGGCTTTGGGTTGGTAGACCTCCCTGCTTTCTTTCAGGATTTTAAGTTCCTGCTTAGCCCATGGACTTGGGATTCCAAAGTAGTCCCCTATCCAAGTACTAGTGAGATCTGACCCTACTTATCTTTCAAGATTAGTCAAGGTCAGCTAGACATACAGCTGATCTTAAAGAGACAGTCCCTGACATTAAAGGGATACACCATACATAAAGCCCTATTCTCACTGCATTAGCAAACCAGCCATCCACTCTCCTGGTTTGTTGACTACCTTTGTGTCCCAGCAGCATATGATCTTGAATGACTCAGTCAGTTATCTATGTTTTTAGTCCTTCTAACCACCATTAAAGAGACCAGGAGACTGTTACCACCCTCTCCAGTTCCTGCCATCTCTCTCTCTCTATCTCAGAACAAAAGAGTAAGGCTGGGACTGGTGCTACTGAAGGCAGATTCAAGGTGGGTGTAATCATTCTGTCCATTTCTTCCCTTTTTCCATCTCTTTCTATGGCTGTGTAAGGGTGCCTAGAGAGGCTTCCTTTTTTTTCAGGGTCTTTCTAGGGCAGTAACTTAATCCCTGACATTGGAAGGGATGGTTAACTCTTTGGTAAAGAGTTTGTGGGGTGGGGTGGGGTGGGGGAGTTAATTAACCCCAAGCAAGACCAGATCTAACCCCCCCTGGTTTAATTGGTCAGGTCAATTAAATCATCTCTGGAATTTGCATAATATGCTTACCTCCCTAGATCCATAACCCAATTAAGCATGTTATCTGAACAGGAACACTCTTTAAATATTGTGAAACAATACACCCTGGAAACTTCCTTTACTTTCTTTCATGCTGTAGTATAAAAGAAATTAACAGTAAAAAATCATCTCAGTAACTGGTAAAGGTTACACATCCTCAAGCCTTCCTTTTCAGTCGTGACATAGCTACCATAACTCCTCCCCCCCCCCCCCCCCCCACTATTTAATTTTAAAGCAGAGCAAAATGAAACCCCAAAGATTACTTGGTTTCTTTATTCCTGCTTGTTGCAGAGTCTCTAAGGGAAAGGTAGGCAGACAAAGGGATCCAATTTCAGGAGCTCCTGCTGCATTGCCTCAATAAACCAGCTCCTTGTTTAAGAAACAAATTTCCACAGCTTCCCTCTGAATTTTCACATTCTACTGCCTGTTTTCCATCCACTCCATCTCAAAAGTGTTGTTTAATATTCAGATATTTAGTGCTCTTGAATATCTACAAAAAAGTAATATATGCTGTGCCTGGCTTGCTAACACTGGCTTCTTTCTCGAATGCTTTAAAGGTCTCAATCATTTGATTTGACCATGATTCTCCCTCCCTCCCTCTCCTTTCTTTCCCCTTCCCCCCTTCTGCCACCACCTTCATTTCAAGGAGAAAAAAAAAAAAATCTTTCCCAGGGCTAAATCCTGACAAATGTCTGCCTTCAACCACCCGCTTTCTTGCACACCCCCTTTGAAATATGTATGCGCATGTTATGCAGGGTGGATGCATATCAATGCCAAGCTATCTACCTTTGCATATTAAATCATTACCACATCTTTGCTGGCAGTAAAATATGCAGAGCGTATTCTAAAGAAAAGCCCCTCCCCTGCCGAGCCAGCATTCTTCCTTCTCCCCACTCCCTCCCAGCTTTAGCCCAGAAGCCCAGGTATCTCATGCCACCCTCCTTTGTTCCTTTGCAAAGGCATTCCTCTTGTTTTCTCTTTGTCATTGTCATGCTGCTCCGCTGGAAAGGGACTTTTTGCAACTGAGACTCAAAGCAAAGTCCTTCCATGCCCTTCACCCCAGGCCCCCTCTCATCTGCCTGTAAGAACCATCACCACTGGGGGGGGGGGGTGATCTGGGGTCATCCAGCAGTGCTGCAGCGCACGGCCTCCCCACTGCATATGGCCATTTCCCATCCTCTGGAATCCAAACAGCCAGCTGACCCAAGCCTCCTGTCCCACCCGCCACTCTCTTTTAAATAATAATTTTATTAAACATTAGAATTACAAACTAAAAGAGAAAAAAACAGAAAGGGCAGAAAAGAAAAGAAAAAATGGAAAGATAGAAAAGAAAGAAAAAATAAGAATATTGTAAAGAAAAAGGAAAGAAATACTTCAACACAACAACTATAAGCAATTTTAGTAACTTATCACCATCTCTTGAAAGACAACAAATGATCTCTTCCGCCTCCTGTTCCTCTTTCGTGCACCTCTTGTGCCATTTAAATCGTTTTAATCCAGTCCATGTTGCAAAAGAAGCCAGGGAATTCCAATTAGAGAGACCTTCTTGGCTTACTTGAGTAGAGTGTTGGGCAGAAGGGAGATTAAGATGTGTTGGGAAATCTCTAGATGGTTACAGTAGATTGTTAAGGATTTCTGGCTGGCAATTACGCAACTGTGTGTGTGTGTGCCTTTGAATCATTGTTGACTCCTGGCTGGCCCTAGCCCCTGCAGTTTCTTGGCAAGATTTTTGGAAGTGGTTTGCCCTTGCCTCCTTCCTAGGGCTGAGAGAGAATGACCGGCCTGAGGTCCCCCAGCTGACTTTGGGCCTAAGGCGGGACTAGAACGCCTGGTCTCCCAGTTCCTAGCCTGGTGCCTTAACCACTACCCCCAACTGTCTCTTAATCCAACTGTATTAACCACAAATAAATCTTCCGTACCTTAGATTATAACAATTAGTTTAACAATTTACATTGTATAAAAGAAGAAAGCTTGGGGGTGATCCAGGACTGTATTTCTTTGTGGAAGAACAATGCATAGCTCAACATGAAAAAAACAAGCTTTTTCCTAATACGGTCCAAAATGAATGTTATGACCATGCTAAACCTAAATTTGTGATGTGAGTGGTCAGCCCTAAAGCAACTAGGAAAAGAGTAGTAGCCTTGTACTGCTGAGGCATAGAGAGTGAGCTGCTAGAACCAAGGCCATAGGAGGCTGCTCTTCTATAACCCCAGTCCAATGTCCTTTCATAGTGGCTCTCCTGGATCTCCCTCAAAGGGCTTTCACATTATATTTTACTTTTACTTTTATACTAGACAATCCATGACCTGTTGGATCATCGTTTCAGAGATATTTCCTTACCTAAACAGTGAAACAGAATGACCAAGGGCAAAAAAGCAGTGGGAATGTGAGCAACTTACGACTTGCTGCTGGCTTCCCCATTGACTTTGCTGGTGGGAAGCTGGCAGAGAGCATCAGAAATCTTCCTTCCTTCCTTCCTTCCTTCCTTCCTTCCTTCCTTCCTTCCTTCCTTCCTTCCTTCCTTCCTTCCTTCCTTCCTTCCTTCCTTCCTTCCTTCCTTCCTCCCCCCTCCCCCCTCCCTTTCCACATATAATATAGGTTTGCACCATTTGCCCTCCCCTCATGACCCTCAGGAAAGCCCCCATGAAGCTGCCTCCTCCTCCTCCTCCTCAAGTGACCTGCGGAACTGCCTGCCACTTTGCTGGGGAGAGGTGGAAAAAAGGGAGCTGCGGGCCATGAGGAAAATTGCACCTCCACTGCCCATTCCAGTGTGTCCCCAAGGGCCCCTTCCCTCAAGGGAGGAAGAGGGTTCACCTGTCAACCACTGGCGCACCCCATCCAGCCCTACCTCACCAGCAGGCATCCAAGTCACTCCCTTGTCCTTCTCTCAAGAGATTGCCTAGTTTCCAAAACAGCCAATCGCCACTTGCCTGTCAGGCCTTGCTGCCAACCAACTGGGCTCAGGGGACAGAGGGAGGCAGGAAAGAGGTCGGGGATATGCCCATAATGATCACGTGACCTGGGCTGACTACAGTGGGCAGTAGCACAGCAGTGCTGAAGCAGCCACAAATTTCCCAAATTTCAATCCCACAGGAGTCATGGGTCCTGGATTTTGGACACATTGTGTAAGTTAGCCCATTTGAGGTACCTTGTTTCCAAAATTGTTGCCCTATGTTGACTGTTTCACCCAGTTAAAGGTTACAGATGCAAGAGTTTTAGTAGTATGTAGATAGATGAATATAGTACATCAGGAGTAAAATGTATGGTGGTGCCTTCCAAATGTTTTGGACTACAGATCCCACAATGCCTATGCTGGCTGAAAGCTGACAGGAATTAAAATCTGCTCTGAACTATCCTGCTGGAAAGGGACAGTGGATTTTAACAGGAAATCAGCATTTTACTCCCTGAACAGCAATTATACCTGGGACAAATATCACTACTACAGTCCCTCATATCTAAAAAATCAGTTTTAACTGGAAACCAATGCTGGTCTATAATTTAATACATGAATTTGTATTTTATTCAAAATTTGGGTTTTCCTTATATTGAGTCTATATTTTAACTTCATGGGATATTCAAATCAGAAGAGATTCTCAGTACTGATTCAATTTATTATAGCTTATAATTTCAGTTGGTGATTGGTGATTTATATGTGTTGACCAAGGTTTCAAATATTTATTCTTAGTTCAAAGCTTAATAGTGATTCTTAGTCTGTTTAAGTGATAGAATATAATTCATAAGTAATTAATGATATATTGGAAAACTAATCTCTGTGACATTTTCAATCCCTTGTTTACTTACTTGTGTTTTACTTTATATTCTTTTTGCTTCTCTTTTATCTCTGTTTATATTCTTTCTCTAAAATGTCAAATTAAAAAAAAAATGACTCTAGTACAATCCTATCTCAGAGCACTTTTATACCACCAGGGCCTCCCACTAAGATCCAGTACTCACATCCCTCTCACTGGCCAATTAAGGATCATCAAAACTGGCCACAAGGTAATTGCTGTTCAGGGAGTAAAATGCTGATTTCTAATTGTGCCTTGCCTCTAACTGTGAAATGGGAATTTTGCAATTTGAAATTGAGGGCAGTTGCATTGATATGAAATCCATTTGGCTATTTAGTTGGGATGCTTTCATGGAATCCAGGGACTAATGTGGAAGTGCCCATAGATGGCTTATAATTGGAAAGAACATCCTGAGTGCTATGTTTAAATGTGATGTCACATTCAATGAAGGGCCAACATAAATCTGGAATGGAACTTGATTGAAATTTGGTAAGTAGAAACAAGAGTTGAGCATTCTTTCCTCCAGCTGCTTCTCCTCCGTTCTAAATCTCTTTTTCTAAAATAGCTTTTCAAAAACATTCAGTGGTCTGTAACATATAGTTAGCCCTGTAGATTGGGGCAATTAGATGCAAATGGAAGAGAATGGAGTGCTGCTACTGAATTCTCCTGAAGTGTCTGGATTTGACCTCTGTCATAGACTAGGGGATCATTTGTCTGACCCAGTGATATGTGAGTAAAAGTGGATTTTGATTAGATTGGTGGCCAGACTAACTACCATTTAGCTTTTGAAGCTTTTCCATCTCTGAATTTGTACCTATAGCTTTTCTCTCAATCTCCTCCCCATCCCCCATCCTACATCCTCTTTGCTTGCTAATTTTATAAAAGTGTGCAGAAAATGAGAGGAGTTCTCAGTATTAAGGAGAACTCTAACAGAACAGAAGAACAGAAAGAAGCTTTATTTCACTGTAAATTGTCAAATTCAAATCCCAGTTCCCAGGTGCCCATTTTCAACTGCTGCCATTCAATTTTGGCCCCATTTGAGTGAACGCTCTGGTACTTTAATGCAGAAGACCATATAACTGGAGAAAAGCAGAGAAGGTGCTGCTCCTTCACTCACAACAATTAGAGTCTAGGAGATACAATGGAATGTTGGTGCTGCTGATTTGAATATGTTTCTCATCTCTGATCGGGAAGATCATCCATTCGTCTTTTAGCCAAGCTTCTGGTTCTTGCTCCTCATAATCTTAACACTATCAGGAAGAGACAGGGAGTTCTTTATATACACAGAGATGGAATTAGGGGATAGGATAGGGAGCGTATTCACTTGTTATTTAAAGGGGAGACATCCCTTGTTGTATTGTTATTACTGTATTATTATTATTGAACAGTCTAAATAATGAGAACATTCGTTTTTAATAACATTTAAATCTAGCTAACTACCCAAGGAAGGAGACAGGGAACTGAGTGTGCTTGAGCCTCAGGTCTTAGTGTTTGGCCCTTTGCCTGGATGAAGCAAAGATTTTCTTATCCCTGAGAGACATCCTTTCTAATGAATATGGTTTGGGAGGTGGGAAGAAGGGATTGTTGGGTTGGGGAGGAATCAAAGTTATAAATATTTTAAAACTGTAACTATTGTTTCTAGAGGTTGGAGGGGGGATGCAATTAAAAAGAAAAAAAAGGTCAGTAACTCTATTGGCCTGTCCTTTAGGGATTTCTCCCCTTTCCCAGTAGATTTGTCTGTGCAGTAAAGGAACAAGTAAGAGTTTCAGTGGATGAAAAAAGTCCAACTGAGAAATCTGATTTTCTTTTGGAAGTTGTAATTAGAGCATTAAAACCTGCATTGAAGAATGTTTGGTATTTTGATTTCTATAATATCACTGAATCTTGCAGGTCCAATTTGCAGCCAGGCCAGACTAACTTTTTTAAAAGTTAACTTTTCCTTCTCCAGTTCATATAAATCATCCACATTATTATCCTAATAAATCATTTGTTTGTTTTTTAAATTCCCTTGGATTCATTATTGTTTCTGAAATACTATAGTTGAGTGCTAGTGCTTCTGCAAGCATGGAGAAGAGGAAAATTGTTGACAAGGCATCAATTTTAAAATATTTAGGCAATGAAAATGTTGTATGTTGAGTAGGCTTAATCCACCTGCCTCTGGGTTTCCATGCTTAATTCCTTAACCAAATGCACATGTAAGAATTTGATCTGTAACCTGTAGTTTCTTGTTTTATTTTTTGCCCCAGTGATCTACTGCTTTACATACACTTTATATACAATTGACAATGAGTAACTGAGGACCTTTATCCACTTGCACCTCATCAGGGCACAAACACACCCAGCAATACATTTTTTCTGCCATGTCCCGAAGATATGGCCTTCATCTTATCCCAAAGCCCATAAGTGAAGCAATCTTAAGTCATAATTAGCTATACTGATGCTAAAGTAGTATTTTCCCTTTTATCCCAGCACTGTCCAAGGGCAGCCTCAAGGTATGCAAAGTCTGTGAGAACTTATTAACAGTTACCTTGGAGGTAAGACAGTGAGCCAGTTTGATATAGTGGTTAAGGTGCTAGATTAGAAACTGGAAGACCATAAGTTCTACTCCTCTCTTAGGTTTGAGTGGGTACTTTGGGCCAGTTCCTCTTTCTCAGTCCAACCTAGCTCACAGGGTTGTGACTGTGGGAAAGTGGGAGCATTAAGTATGGGTGCTGCCTCAAGTTGGCAAAAAATAAAAGTTGGTTATAGATCCAACAATAAATTAAATAAAGATCCTCATAAACTTTGGATCTAAACTTCAGTGATGCACTCCAACTGAAAACTAGTTGGTTTATGTTTAACTTGTCCAGGGTAGAAACACCCATTTTCAATGTCACACTGCACATGCACAAGGAGGTTGGCATGTGTCACGATGGCATGATGCTGCTTTTGTTAGACTGGCCTATTTGGCCTCTCCAGTGGACACCGTTGAGTATATGGATGATGAACTGAGCGCAAATGACAGCAATACAGATTGTGAAAGACTGATGGCACGTGGCGATTTTGTATCAACTGCAGAGGCTGAACTTCTAAAGTTGAAGTGATTAACTGTTTTAATCAATGACTGTTCTTGTCCTAATTATGTCTTACCTTTCCCAATTATCATGACCGATTTCTTGATTCTTCTTACCATGAGACAATGCAG
Source organism: Liasis olivaceus (assembly GCA_030867105.1). NCBI lineage: Eukaryota > Metazoa > Chordata > Lepidosauria > Squamata > Pythonidae > Liasis > Liasis olivaceus. The sequence continues at coordinate 102,477,741 of CM061348.1, read as the reverse complement.
TTCTGCTGCCTCGAACAATAGATTTAGAGCAGTGTGGGGAAATTTTTGGTTGCCAAGACAAGTTGCACATCCTATTTTGGGAGGAACAGAGTAGATGAAGACAACTCACACATGTTGGCAGTTGATTTTTAGTGGTTGTTTGGGGAGTTCTTTAATTGTTTTAACTGAGATATGCCTATTTGGGGCTTACCCTAGAATTTCAATTTGTTTTTGAAAATGGCACAAAATATAGTTTTATCCATCATGGTCAGATAGTGCACTGCTCTGAGGCTGCAGATTGCCCATCCCCAGATAAGATATTTAACTAAGGTTTTAAAATTCGTGTGTGTGTGTTAAAATCCAGCTTTTGGAATAGCAGCTGGATATATCTGTTAATCATAAGATTTTCTATGGCTGCTGTTCTCCCTAGGATGGCATTCATTTGGAGAACATGGTATTTCTCTGATTGGAGCAAATGCCATAGAAAGCTTGATCACAATATGAGTACTTGGTATCATTTTCCATTCTTTGGAGGGGGAGAACAAAGAGAAGACCATCTAAAGATAAGTGAACAGCAGAAAGTGAATGCTGGGCATAGACCTGATCTTCACATCTTCCAGATGTGCTGGCCCAAACAGTCTGGGAATACTGGAAACTATAACCTCAACACATCTGGAAGACACCTGGTTGGGAAAGGATGATATAGGGCAAAAACCATGGAGAGGACATAGTTTGAGGGGCAAAAATGTTCATGACAGTTTTGATCTCTTTTCTTCTATACTTCTAAAGAGATCTGTATGGGATAGCTCAAGGGTGAATAGCATCTGTAAGGGGGATTAGCACTGGGACCAACAGAATGTGGCAATTAATCCTACCTCCCCAGCCATTTTCACAACTAAAATTCCCCCTCCAAGGTGTGATTTGACTCACAGCAGAAAACATAAAGATACTTAGACACTTTTAAAAATGGAGAGAGAGATGTTTCATTGATCTTCTATGTCTTAAATAATTTGGGTCCTAGAAATATCTCTGTTTTATTGTCATCATTTTGGTATAAATAACGGGCAAGAATATGCAACTTTCTGTGTCAATGTAGAACTCATTCATCAAGCAGTCTAGAATAACCTTGAAAAAGAACAATGATGTTAAACCAATTTAAATATTTGCAATTGCTTTAAACAGATAATTATCTAATCTTCAAGTACAGATGAAACAATATATTGGCCAGCATAGTATAATAGATTACTACTCTGCTCTAAACTGGTTGTCAAAATTGCTACTCTCTATTATTCTGAGCCAGCAGAATCAATATTGTATGAACACCTAGGCAATCCAAAGCGGAAGGATCTCAGTGAAGACCCTTTGGTAACTTCATATACCTAATAAAGTAAGTGCAACCTCCTCTCCTTCTATGAATTCTCCAGTGTCTTACAGGAAATACAGACATTAATGTAATGTTAATATTCTTGCTGACATGGATTCTGCTGGGAAAGAAATGCCCATATTTGTTCCCTGTGGAATTATTTTACATCTCTAGGTCCTCTAGAAATTCAGAATGCAAGGCCATTATACAACTGAATGCATGGGGGGCGGGGTGTGTGTGTGTGTGTGTGTGTCTTTTCAGACAATATATGTAGCCCAGGGGATGAAGGATGGGAGGAAAAAATGCTATGCAAAGCTCTGAAAACGCCTCATACAATGTGTTGCCATGACTGTGTGCTATCTTAACCCTAGTATGGATTCTCATTTGCTCAGTGCTCCCAGACGGAGGTGAGTGCACTGGCCTTGTGATACTCAGGTTGCCCCCCAAATCACAGAATTCTCTCCACTTTTGAATATGGCAATAGAGGTAGGAAAATGTCTTCTAAGTTTCTGCTTCTTTAATCTTTCAGGATGAATCATTGCTATTTTAAGCAGGATGGCAGACGGCAAAAAAGATTTATGCAGTAATAGTGGTGGGGAATTGTTTCAGACTCTGAGGTCTCTGAACAATAATCCATAATTCAGAAATTAATACAGGGAAGCCGTGACAATGGGATTTGAAATAAGAGTTAGTGGCTAAGGCAAGAGGAGATTCCACATCCACTTGTCATTTGTGGATGCCCGGCTTCTACACACACCCAATTATAACTTTAGCCATTATAAGAGAAGCTGACTTAAACCATTATCTTTATTGTTTTTTCCCCCTGTGGAGCAAGGGTGTGTGCGCACACGCATATGTGCACACTTGCATAGATGTGGTGGGGGGAGAGGGAAGGGAGAATGAAGCTTCTTTAAAGATATAGAGTTTAAATTGAGCTTTAAAACTGTGACTGAGCAAGATTTAATGATGACAATTAGCCTGGACAAACAGTTAATCATCCTGCAGGCATAATTTATATATTCTCTGTGCAACAGGGAGATTGTCAGCACATCGCCCTACAAATTAGAGCAATAAAAGAATCTCATAACCTCTAACAGCTTAGCTGTCTGACAAAGAGAGATCATTTCCCCACTTCCTCTCTTCCTTCCCTGGCCACAATGAAATCAGTTGAGGCTGCTGGGCTGAGGTATTATATTTGATTTCCCTGGCTGGTTCATATTTAACTTCATTTAGTGCTTTCTATTTACCCTTCCCAGGCATGATCTTCTTTGTCACACTCCAGAGTTATAACAAAGCCAAGCCTAATCGCACTGCAACAGGTGGGATTTTTGAGTAGTCTTACCAGATCACTCCAGAAAGGAACTGTTCTTCTTGCATCATTAACCAATTTGGCAAGGAACATTTTTGGTGAACATTAGATGCATACCTCTGACATTCATTTCCACTTCTTTTTGCATGACAAGGTGCCACTACTGTTAGACAGAAGAGGCGTAATACCAAACAAATTGGGGCAGAGCCTATGCTGGGCTCTTCCTCATATCCTCCTAACTGTGGCATGACAGTGCCCCACCATCCATCCTTATAGGAGATGTCCTCATGTAATTGCCTTTGTCTCCTTGCTAACCCACTATGGAAGCAGCTTAAGTGGTGTGTTCCCCTTTTTTCCTGAGATAAGTCTTGTGTCACTCCATGGGGTGTTTTGGGACTGCCTGGTAAAGCAGAGGATGGATGTAGAGGGAGGCATCAATTGTGATGAGAAGTGGAAAGGCTTTCTCCCTTCACTTCAGAGCTGCCTTCCCCATTTGCTGTTTTTTCTGGATTTCTTTGAAACTTGGGTTTTGTGCTGTTCCAGGATAGCACTAATCCAAGGTCACACTTAGCCTGTGTCCAAAAGTAGTCCAACTATCAGCTAATATCAGCTCAGAGCTAGGCTCTGCTTGAACACACAAACAGCTGAATGAAACCCAAGCAATATTCAACAGGTGGCTAAATTCACTGGTCTAGCCATCGGTCAAAACTCACCTCTACCCCAGCCTGACCTTACATTAGTAAAGCAATTCATTTCCCCTACAGCTAGTGATATTTAGTGGGAGGGCAAACAGGCCACCAATCAGTTACCTTAACTGGTCCCTCATAAAAATTATAAGGACATCACCATTTTTTGGCCTTGTTCCTGGTGTAGAAAAGGGTACAACAATGGGGACAGTGAAATTTAAGATAACATACTTTCCTGCTGACTTATAGTGAGAGAAATGCAAGTTATTGCAGCCATGAGAAAGAATCCATTGTCCAAGTAGCCATATTGGAATTGAGATCTCTGTCTGGCTTGTATGTTAACAAAGGTGGAACTGAACAAGAAGAGACAGAGAAGCAGGCTGCATAAACAACAGAAGTGTCAAATAACAGTAGAGACGTATCTTCTTCTCCCACCTCCATGCCTACTAGTCACACCTGACTTCCTCTTCCCTTACCCGTTCATGCACCACATATTCACCCATCAGCCTTTGGAGCACATCAGGTACCTTGTATTTTCCCCAGTTTTGCCTTCATATTGCTGAGCCTTCACTATCGGTAGTTCCCCGATCTACCTCTATCATTAAGGGATCATCTCTTCCTTCAAAGAGAAAAGGGAGCAATCTGGAGAATCATCTCTTTTGTCACAGTAAAAGGGGTCATGCATGCATCACTAGTGCTGCTAATGATATATGAAAAGGGGATGGGTTGTATATAAGCAGTGGTGTCGGGGGGGGGGTCAAAACAGGCAAGATGGCAGCTACAAAAACATATTGAAACCTTGCCCCTTTGCTACATACAGTGATATTGCACATATGTAGAAAAGATAGGAGCTTTCATTCTGCTCCTGAAATAAGTGCTTGTCTGTATTTGTATGCATGTATAACAGATGTGAAGGAGGAGGGGTTTTTTGACGTATATTTCTGAGAGTGGCTGAGTGTGTGAATGGACTTTATGTTTTCTGCCAACCTAAGTTGTGATATCTAATATCCACCCACACTCAAACTTTCAAATGTTCCCCACAGCTAGAAACCGTCCTTAATCCTGTCGTTTCAAATCGGTGCCTTCCTTTTTTAATACATACATACATATGTACATACATACATACATACCAGAACCATAGTTAGGTGATATCTTTATTAAGACCAATCAGATTAACATCAAGAATGGAAGCATTCAAGTTCCACAGAGTTTCTGGAGGACCTGAAAGTTTGTGCCTGTTTTTATGTTGACATGATTGAGCCTAAAAAAGATATCACTTGGCTACAATTGTGTGTGCCTTTTGGATTTTTTTACTCCATAGAGCAATGCAGCTATGATTCTTTTTTATGCTCCTTTTTAATATAATGCATAATTAGTCACAATAGAGCCAATATAATTGTTTGTTCAGAACCTGAAAAAGATTTTGGAGGTGATTTTGAAAACAACAACCTACACATTTCTCAGTTATCTGGGAAGAGAGCAGCCCACTCACTGGTTCACAAGAAGACTATTAATAAAAGGCTGAGAAAATCTCCACCCTAACAAATTGAAATGTAAATTGAGTTCTAAAGTGAAAAAAATTATCCTGTTGCTGAGATTTTTTCTCTTTTCCTTTCTTTTCCTTTCCTTTCCTGTCAGTTTTGACTCCTGGCAACTGCCTGGACTAATCCCTGTAGTTTTCTTGGCAAGGTTTTTCAGAAGTGGTTTGCCCTTGCCTCCTTCCTAGGGCTGAGAGAGAGTGACTGGCCCAAGGTCACCCAGCTGGCTTTGGGCCTAAGGTGGGACTAGAACTCCCTGTTTCCTGGTTTCTAGTATGGCACCTTAACCATTATACCAGCTGGCTCTTTATCCAATGGTTTTTTGTTTGTTTGTTTGTTTTTTGTGCCTTCGAGTCATCCTTGACTCCTGGGCACTGCCTGGACAAGTCCCTGTAGTTTTCTTGGCAAGGTTTTTTTGGAAGTGGTTTGCCATTGACTGCTTCCTAGAGCTGAGAGAGAATGACTGGCCCAAGGTCACTCAGCTGGCTTTGTACCTAAGACGGGACTAGAACTCATGATCTCCTGGTTTCTAGCCAGGTGCCTTAACCCCTGCACCAAACTGGCTCTTACACAACCTTTTCTTACCTTTTCCAAAAAATCTTACTAAAGAAGACTCACTGTCAATCTTATTTTGGTTGAATTGGATACCAAGATTCTGACACTCAGCTAGATCTCTGTTTTCCGGAAGGGTTACATTACATGATGACCCAACAGTACTATATTTCATGCTGTTGCCAACCTCAGCATGAAGACAGTGTGTGTTAGACAGGTAAAGAAGGAGAAAGTTTGCACATAGGTAGGTGGAAGGGACTGGTCAGAAACACAAAGTCCTGCTCTGTGGTCCCCAGTGGGATCATCAGAGGCATTCAAATTGCAGTAAAAAATGACTGGCTTATTTCTGGCTCATTCCTGAGCTTAGAATTTACCTGAACCATTCCACAAATTTGGGTGAAAAACTTCAGTCTCCTGAACTAATTGATGAGCTAATTTGGGAAGCTGGGAATTCTTTTCATCAGTAATGCATGTATCACAGCAAACTACAGTTAGTGGAAACTGGGGAAAGGGGCAGAGAACATCAGACCCACAGGGACGTTCTCTGTTGCTTTGACTTTTTGCCCATACATTGACACTAAGATTTGCAATGTAGAGGGAGGGTGGGAGAGTAGGAGCTTATTAGCATCCTAAGAATTATTGCTATATGTACCAACATACTAATAATGTATAAAAGAGCATTCCCAAGTGGTCCTTAGAAAAGCAAAATGTGGCTTGTGATTTACCAATGACAGGTAAAAGAAAATAAGGCCACTCTGTAGCACAAAGGATAAGGGGGAGTGAATATACATATGTTAAATAACATTGCGATACAAACCAGATATTTGTAGGTTTTATTATTGTAGTCTGTAGTCAGTGAACTGTCAGCAACTAATTTTTATAGCCTGTATTTTATCTGGTCTACTTCATTCTGTCAATCTCTTTGTATTATTATTATTATTTTTTCCAAATTCCTTTTAAATGAATTTGTCTGCTTTATCTACACTGGATTGGATTCAGATTAAATTTGTAGTTCTCAGAGAAAGCCGAGGGACTTAGGTAATTACTCCCTGGCTGCAATAATAAGTTGCAGGAAGTGCTTTTCCCCACTTGCCCCTACCCACAACATAACAGTTTTTTTCCTGCTGTGTCCTCATGACATTGCTTCCATCTCATTCCCAACCCATGACTGGGGCAGGCTTAAGATATTCTTAGCTGCACCGATATTAAAATAGTACTTTCCTCCTTATTCCGACTCTGTCCAAAGGCAGCCTTGAGGTACATAAAATCTGGAAAATCTGTCAGGCTTTATCATCCAGTACCTTGGAGTGAAATCGAGTGACTGCAGTGCTTTAAAACAGAAAAAATACAGGATAGGAATCCGCAATGGGACACTGCCACACATTTTATGCAGATATTGTATAGTTTTCTGTGGACTCAAGGATGGGCAGAGAATACTTCAACTCAGGAGTAAGGAAAGGGCCTCACTCTGAATTATCCACCTAATTGCTCCACCATCAATCTTTACCTTGACTATTTGAGGAACTCATCATGTTACTATATTTAAATTATTCCTACTTTTAAGTAATATGTACTGACCAGAAGGTCCAGAAGGAGGGCCCATGTAACTCCTCTGCTCCGCGAGCTGCACTGGGTGCCAGTTTGCTTCCGGGTCCAATTCAAGGTGTTGGTTATCACCTTTAAAGCCCTACATGGCATGGGACCAGGTTATCTAAGGGACCACCTCTCCCCTATGACTTCAACCCGTCCCACCCAATCACACAGAGACAGCATGCTTCGGACCTCCTCAGTGAAAGAACTTCAACTGGCGGGGTCCAGAAGGCGGGCCTCCTCTGCAGTAGCCCCTGCTCTTTGGAACATTCTGCCCCTGGAGGTGCGATTGGCCCCCACACTCCTGGCCTTCCGTAAGGCTTTGAAGACCTGGTTCTGCCACCTGGCCTGGCCTGGGGTGGGGTGAGAATACCTCAAGCATGGGGCTGGCTAGCCCCATAGAGGCCTTCTGCCTTCAGCCTCAGATTTTTTCATCCTCTTGGACTCTCTTTCTCCTTTTTAGTGATGTTTTTAATTAAGGTTTTATGTATTTATATATTTTATGTTTTTAATGTTTGTTGTGAATCGCCCAGAGTTCCCCCATTGGGGGGAGATGGGTGGTTGAAAAATTTAATAAATAAACTTTTTTAAAAAAAAAAATCAAGTAAATGACATCTCTTCAGAATGACAAAAATCCATTAATCTTTTTTTTGTGGGAGGGGGGTATAAAACAGGTTTAGCTAAAAACCAAATTCTTGCACAGGAATAGATGTGGAACCTACAGCTCTCCACACGTTGCCTGTATTCCTTCTCATTGGCTATGCTGACAGGGGCTGAGTGGAAATTCAGCTGCGTCCAGAGGACTACTTGATCTCCATCCTTGTCCAGCAGAGCAACTAACACAGCCATAACAACGGCAGAGTGCCAGGAAAATGAACATATTTAGATGGTCATACAAACAATTGCAAATCTTCATCTTTTCAAGTACGCATTTTTATCTGTAAACCCTAATAAGGGTTTGTTTGTTTGTTTTTTCCACTCAATGTCCAGCATGTCTTTAAAGACTGGAAGCAGAGGCAACTAAAGAGTGGCTGAAATGCATGATTTTTAAACTCTTGGGTTTAAAAAAAAACACGTTTCACTGTCCTTATTTTGAGAATACTAATGCTGGGAAAGGTGGAAGGAGAGAAGAGGATGACCAGCAGCAAAGTGGATGGACTCAGTTACAGTGGTGATAAGTGCATCATTGGGAGACTGGAAAGAACAGATTAGGGATAGATCTACTGTATGTGGTCGCTAGGAGTCAAAAACAACTTGATAGCACATAATCTATCAATCAAATAATAGTGCACAAAAGCAACTGTAAACTTACATGTTGCATGAATTCTGTAATTAATACATGTTTTTAATACATGTTTTCTGTATTTAATACATGTTTCTTTTTAATTATTTATGGATTTTACCCATTGTTGGAGGGATTAGTGTTCTTTCCTTTTTTATTATTGTGAGCCACCCAGAGTCACCCGTTGGGGGAGATGGGTGGCATACAAGTTTAATAATAAATAAATAAATAATAAATTCTCACATGTGCAAACCTCTGATCCCAAATGTGACCACAACAGGTAGCCCATCACAAAACTCACACGACAGAGGAAGTACAGTGCAAACACTATGTTCAAGGAAACAACAGGCAAAGACTATGGAGATAAATACATTTTGGGGAGATAAAAATGCAACATTAGCTGCAGCCCTCCAGGTTGCCCCTTATTCCACATGACTCTTGGTGCTACATAAGTAGTCCTACTTAGCCAACTATAATTGCCTTACATTGAGATGTTTTAAAAAGCAAGTAGAAATGAAGGTTCCAGTTACCTAAAGATTTATGGCACATAACATGTTATTTTTTCCTCCACGCTATATTTGCATAAAATGCTTATTTTACTAGAGTTTCATCAGACCTGAAAACGCAATATGATTCCAATAACATTTCTCTTGAGATAGACAGTAGAGCTGGGGGGGGGGGCGAACCCCACCCTTCAACAATGACAGGAAAAATGTTCATTCAGCTGTGTGTCTTTATTAACAAACATGCCAAAATGCATTTCTAATATTGCACAATTTAAATGGAGCCAGTAGGTGGGGGAAAAAATAGCTCACACAGGGTGGCCATCATCCAATCCATCTTTCTATTTTCTAGTGTCAATCCATTGTTTTAAAGATATAATAAAGCACTTGGCTGAAATGTGGGCAAAGAAAATGCACCCACCCTTTTTAGAATTCCTACCTACTCTAGCTGCTTTAGTAAGAATTTGCTGGGCTCAGGTTTTTAAAAGAGCAAATACTTGACCACCAAACGCATCTGAATTAGGAACATTTTAAAGAATTGCAGTATAGCAAAAACTCCTGTTATCTAAATTTGTCCACGTCCTAACTGCAGTACATCATCTCATGCAGCACCTTATCAATTTTACTGGAATATCACTGTTTAGTTAAGGTAAGACTTGTTATTTGAATATTTTGGCAAGACAGCACTTTCTTTCAAAAAGAAGTTGGATTATACTTGCTTTTACAGGAACGTTCTGTTTCTATCATCACTGTTTTTACTAACAACTTTGTAAAGTTTATATTCAGGGATACCTGAACTGATATTTAGAATGCCTGAAACCATTTACCGCTGTGAATACTGAAACACTAGAAGCCCCTAGGTGGAATTACTTCAGAATCCCATGGTTGCCAATATTGGATTTCTTCATTGATTGCACTAAAACAAAAGAATAATCTGGAAAAAAAAAACCCTCTTGAAGTCTAAGAATTTAAAGGTAGCTGAGGTGGGCTGGGGAAAATACAAGTGAATAATAAAGTGTTTTGACTCTCTTTTTGTTCTTGGAGGGAGCTACTGACATTGGAAAATGTGCATGTTGCAGTTCAAAACCCCAAGCCATCTAAATAAACCAACACCATGGATTGAGCTTGGAACACAATGGGGAACCATTATTGGCCTGTCAATATTGCTATAACATGATATATATTCCATGTACCCATTAGCAGCCCAGCTCACTAAACCTTCAGAACACTTTTCAAGCATAGTCCTATGAAGAAGCTATTGTAATAATGGAATTAACAGAGATTGCTACTAGAGCACTGAATATAATTGTGCAAACACATTTCTTGCCACCTCCACCTCCAGCACCAGAAAACCCTAAACTCTATAGAATCAAGGAATGGTCCTAAATTACACTCCTGGAAGTTCAGAATAAACACAATCCAGTCCAAAGCAAATTGAATCCCAATTCTTGAATCATAGTTTCTATTGACCAACAGCTTCTCTCTTGTCTGGATCTAACCTCAGCTAATTCATCCTCACGTGACCCATTACCAAGCTCAGGAAACATTTAAAATTATGTCAATTATTATTCTGGAAAGAGATGTTCCAGCTGCATTGAATTTGCGTGACCTATGAATGTCATATTCCAAACTCCATTTAACATCTGATGGCTGTAAAACAAAGCAGTTTTCTTATTTAGGGTGGCATTAACCAAAAGTAAGCAAAACCAGATTAAACAAGGTAATGTAAGGCAAATATGGTAACCAATTTAAAATCATTTATTGTGCCTATATTTTAATGTATATTTTATATATCTTTTTAAAAAAATTCTATCTATCTATCTATCTATCTATCTATCTATCAAACAGGAATATGAATATATATATATATATATATATATATATATATATATATATATATCAATCAATCAATCAATCAAACAGGAATTTCTGATGAGAAACAGAAAAAGAAATTATATGATAGATCAGAAATGAAATCATTTTTGAAAGTGCACTAAGCGGAGAGCTGTGCCCAATCAGCAAACTGTTATGAGAAAGTTTTCTGTTCCACTAACCCCCCCCCCCCCATAGATGTGGAACAGGAAGACAGCTATCCCATTAAAAGTGCATTCGCCTTTTGGTTTAGAAGAGACAGGGGAAATTGGGAATGGGAAGAAGTAACACGCAAAGATTAATGACAAAGGGGATGCAAGGTGGTATCAGGGCAGCTGGAGGAGGGGGGGTAATCGCCTTTTACGCCTGCTGACATTCCAAGATCCCCTTTAAGGCATGTGCTAATGAGCCAACAAATTATTGAGAGGGGAGGCAAGAAGCCACCCTTCTGGTTCTCTGTACTCTGAAAGCCAATCAGGCACTGCCGAAGTGGAAAATGATGTGGGTTTCTTCCTTTCCCCTTTTTAAGGACATTGTTCCAACCGAGGTCTGTGTCTAGCTCTTGCAAACTACGCAAACCCTGCATAACCCAAGATTTTCATGAGGCTGTATTTCAGCAGTGGGATACTCTGTCAATCATCTTGCACATGAATAGCTCAACATCGCTACACCTCCACATTAGCTATATATACGACTAAGTAGCTGGTCCAGGGAGAGTGAAGCAGATGCCTTAAAAGCAACTTAATAACCTGAGGTGGGTTGGGGGTGGGGAATGGGACAGAGAATGATGACAGATTGCCCAGACCTTAAAAACCATGGAATAGATAAGCAATTAACTAAAATGACCACTTTGCACTGCTAACCGGGGATGCAATTATAGCTCTTAAAATCTGCTGCTCCGTCACAAATTACAGTGACCCACAACCTAGCTGTTTAAATAAATACAGTTGTGGTATGTGAATGTATAATGGTTAAAATCATCTTTGTTGATATTAGAAGGCAGATATGACTGCCAGGTTGTAAGTGCTGCAGATAGGCCTCCTGGGCCATTCATATTTACTGCTTTGCCCAAATCTCCATCTTACCATATGGCACACTAATCAGTTAAGAGGGTTGCAACATTTCCTAGGATACTCACCAGCTCCAATTCCCCATGTTCCACTTTTGTACCTGTTCCTAATAGTTGCACTACAGGAATGGTAGAATCATTTGGTTTCATTTCCCCCATTTTCTAAATTTAAACTGCATCAGCTTGTGATTTTTTAAAATAAAGTCAGCACAAATAAAACATATTAATTTGGGTGTACCTTTTTTCCTAATATATGCCTCTCTATATACATGTGTGTTATCACATACACGTTTTTGGATACAGGTTTGATTTGAGGACTGCAGTGCACAAGTTGGAAAAGCAAAACTGCATTTTGGTTCCCATATTGTTTTTTGAAATATGAATTAGATAATCCTAAACTGAGAATCAAATGAATGTTTCTGTTATCCTTGACCTAACATAATTAGACAGAGTGCAAATTAAGACCTTTTATAAGAAACAATGCAAAACAAAATAATTTGGATACAAACTCAGGACCACCTTCCAGGACTCATGCATCCTTGACAAATCCAATAGTGATGTTGTCCTTCCAAATCACTGCTTTAACTATTGCTGTCTATACAAGGTTTCAAGTCCTCTGAGTCAGACTTTGTTCCTGGCGACTTCCTGCACACAACACATCTGTGCTGTTTTTTGTTTGTTTGTTTGTTTGTTAACAGTACAGAAATGGATTGCCATTGTTTTTTCCAGGATTTTTTTTTTTTCATGCCCTAGTCTAGCCTGGATTTTCCTGGTGACCTACCATCCAAGTATTAATTACATCCGATCTTGCTTAGCTTTTCGTGGATCAGGTAAGACTGGTAACACTCTATAAGACTTTGTTAAAAGCCAGGCTAGTCCAGTGTTTCTCAACCTCAGCAACTTTAACCTGTGTGGACTGGCTAGGGAATTCTGGGAGTTGACATTCACACATCTTAAAGTTGCTGAGGTTGAGAAACAGTGGGCTAGACGCTTTGCTCATTGGAAGGATTGATAATGAAGCTCAAGCTCAGCTACTTTGGTCACCTAATGCGAAGAGAGGACTCTTTGGATGCTGGGAAAGATGGAAGGCAAAAGGAGAAGAGGACGGCAGAGGATGAGATGGCTAGATAGCATCACTGAAGCAATGAGCATGAAATTGAGCAAACTCAGGGAGGCAGCGAAAGATAGGAAGGCCTGGCGCAATATGGTTCATGGGGTCACGAAGAGTCGGACACGACTTAACGACTGAACAACAACAACAACAACAAAGGGAATCATATACATGAAATCATGGCAGGACTTAAATGCACCCGTATAGCCATAGAGGCATGAAGCCAAGTCCTTGTTCACTTGCTTCCTTTCTAGCATTTTTTTTTCTCCAGATGGACAGCATTAAATACAATGACTTCTGCAAATGTAGCATGGACTTGGAAGGGACAAAGTGATATCTTTGTCCGCCTTTCTTGCACACTGCCTAGTAAACTGCTGGTTCCATTCAAAATAGCTTAATTTGGATGAATTGTTATCTTTTGTTTACTCATGCCAAGGCAATATGAGAGAGCCAGTTTGGTGTAGTGGTGAAGGCACCGGGCTACAAACCAGGAGACCGTGACTTTATCCCACCTTAGACATGAAAGCCAGCTGGGTGACTTTGGGCCAGTCACTCTCTCTCAGCCGTAAGAAAGAGGCAATGACAAAGCACTTCAGAAAAAACCTTGCCAAGAAAACTGCAGGGACTTGTCCAGGCAGTCTCCAGGAATCGGACATGACTGAATGGATTAAAAACAAAAGCAAAAATAAGACAGTAGTTATTAAAGCCCCAGAAAACTAGAATTCAGTGCACGCTTATGGATTATGTGACTCTAAATGGTATTCATTACTGAAAAGGTGATAGCAAATCTGGTTTGAAAGGATATTACTTCATATCCATTCCGGAGTAGAAAGAGACTGATAATATGAATATCTTACCATTTTAAAGCCCTGATTATGAACGCTATAATCATCCAAACGTTTGCTGATTTCCTGCATATTTTCAGTACATATATTTTACTGGACCTTAGCCAGCCAATGCTATTGAACTGACACAAGGCTGAATGAAAGTGAATTATGTGTATTCTTCAGTGGTCCATATTGAGTTGGATGTGTAACAGAATATCTGTAAATTAATGACTATGATTGGAATAATATGATCAGCAATCATAATTACATGAATTTTACATTCATTACACTCAGTGCTTTTGTGCTCTCAACCACCTCAGACATTCAACAATTTATCATATGACCATAAGAACAACAAACAAAAATGAAGTCTTTTTTTAAAGTGAATCTGCAAATTTAGACAGTATCAGTATAAATTTAAATATAAGCTTTGTGGAGTAGAAAATGTGTACTTTTGAGATCTGCCTCTTATTCTGTATTGCATGTCCTTATGGAGTGTTACCTCCTTCCTTCCTTCCTTCCTTCCTTCCTTCCTTCCTTCCTTCCTTCCTTCCTTCCTTCCTTCCTTCCTTCCTGGTGTGGTGGTGGCTTCCCAACCAGCCCCCTCTAAAATCTTTTAAGTCACTGTTGTGCAATAAGGACGGAAGCATTTTGCTTGCATTCAGTACAACTGGATAAAAATAAGCTGTGGAAAATTCCTCTACAGCAGATAGAAGAATGCAGTATTAAACTAGAACTACTTATCATCCCCTTTGAGTGAAAATGCTCTTTTCTTGTCATACTACAGTAGTCTCAAAATCCTCTATTTCCATCAGAGATGACCTGGTATGTTCTGCTAGAATCAAAAGGCCATGCTTTAAATATTATGGAGAAGACTGGTGTGTATGGGTGGTGGGTAAAATTTTTCATTAACAATCAACAGACAACCCCCATCTCAAACACACACACATTATTCCTAGGGTTTGGGAAAAGACTACACAATATTTAGAAATAATTTACCTGCATTCTCTGAATCTGAAAATGCACAATAGAGCAGGGAATGGCAATTCTCTAATTTACATTAGCAATTAAGAGAACAGAATCAGAGGCTGCAATTTTGTCCAAACCGAGTAGGGTTTAACCTAGGTTTGTAAGTACTGCATATCCATCTACTGCCTGCTGTCAGAGAGGCAGCAAAATGTTGCCTCAGTAATGAGAAACCTCCCCGGAAAATCACCAGGCTGCACAACAGCGGAAAGAAAAGCTGAAGAGCTCTAGATCACAAAGAGAACGCTCCCTCCCCTCTCCCGCTTTCCCTCCCCGTCACCTCTGATTTGTAATTACCAAATTAACACATTCTAATGGGTGAAGTACTTGAGCAACAGACTATGATTAATACACATGTCCAATTAGCTGGAGCTTCTTTCCCCTCTAATTTTAGCCCACTTAAATGCTGTGCCACAATCTGTAACGTCTCTGAGGTGAGGCTCCCACTCATCCAGGACCCCCTCCTCCCTTTAAGGGAATCCTTAATGTTTAACGTGAGAGGTCCCTCTGCTCTGCTGCTCTGCAGGGAACATATCTCTCGCCCTCCTACCTCTGTGCTGCAGACGCGGTGTACAAAAACTAAGATTATTTTCAGGGGAACAGGAGTGAGAAAGTTGATGGATGCAAGATCCAGCCGTGGAGTATTCCGTGATGGGGGAACTCCTTGCTTCAAGTTTCACTTCCCTACTGATCAGATCCTTCCCAAATGCTCTCAAAACACTTTCCAGTAAAATCGGGGCTATCTCCAAGAAGGCGACCCCTGATGTCTTCGTAAACTCTTAGAAGGGATTTAGACACCCTCATCTCTTTTTAGGATTCTCCTATGTTTGTGGGTTCAACTCTTACCTTTTTTTTTTCTTCCCAGAAAGTAGAGCCACCTGGTACCTTTGGATTAGTAGAGTCACGGCCGCTCCTTACTGCTGAGGAAGAGTACTGGCCTCCTGAGTCAGCAAAAAACACTGCTGGCATGAAAGTTGCTCTCTGCCTTGGCAGTTTCGATCCTACATTTCCTGGCTTGGTTCCCAGCCACTGCCAATCCTCTGACTTCCCTCCAGGGCAATGGATGACAAAACCTAACAGATGTTATGCCTATGGCGTCTGACAATGTTGGAATAAGGGCCTCTCCGCACTTGTGCCTAACCATGGCCCAACCATGTTGTGGCAGCATCCTTTTCCTGTTTCTACCACGCTGCCTTCAACTCATGTCCAGTCTATCCATGAATGAGACAGCCTTAAGTCATCCTTAGCCTACCAAGGAGTGTTTTCCCCTTTAAGATAACAGTATCCAATGGCAGCCCCACAGCTTGTAGGATCTGTCACACTTTGCCAGACATTACAGTGGAAGTCAAGTGACCATTAGTGAGTGGGATCAGAAGGGTGCTGGCTGCTTATTTTGGAAGAATGCAGGTACACCCTCCCCCTGATTCCCAGTTAGCCTTGTCATTCTGCTGTGGTGTCCCTAAAGCAGTGTTTCTCAACCTTGGCAACTTTAAGATGTGTGGACTTCAACTCCCAGAATTCCCCAGCCAGCCATGCTGGCTGGGGAATTCTGGGAGTTGAGGTCCACACATCTTAAAGAGGCCAAGGTTGAGAAACACTGCCGTAAAGAGTTGACCCAGCAGTGCTGGTCAGTGGACTATCAGGTGCAAAGGCAAAAAAGTTCTTTGGGGTGCATGGGTGTGTGAACGTAGCACTTCTCTGCATCTCCATAAATTAGCTCCAGCATTTCCTGGGATTGTGTGTTTGCTGACACAGTTGCTGTAGGATCTGAGGAAAAAACACTCTTGGTTTAAGGAAATCCAGACAGGTAGTACATGCTCGCCTCATGCACTCCAAAGCACTTTTATACCTCTGAATCTGAAGTGCTGCACAGTCTTATTAAACACAATGCAGTCAAACCAGAGGCGATCCTATGCCACACTTCCTTAAAAAATAAAAAAATTAAAACCAACCCAAACCAGGAGAATCAGCTCCAATAGAGAAGCCATCCTTTGGAGGGGTTAAATGACTACCCAAATATTAGGAATCTGAGAATCTTGGCTATCCACATAATAATTCTGATCTTGATGAACTCTGACTGCAGAACACTACAGGGCAAAATTCTTAAGTGAGCCAGAATATATAAGAGAACTTCATTCATTTTAATGTGATTGGGTTTTGTGAACTGCGTGGACAGGTCGTTTAGGCGTTTTATGTTTGTGGTTTTCAAGTGCAATTACTTTGTTTTGTTTTTTGCTTTAGAAAAGAAGGGTTCTGTAATTATTTCTTCAGTTCAAGTACTGTGTAATATTTTCTGAATCATCAATGTGAGCCTCACAGAGGAAGGATGGAGTTAACTAGAAACTGCTTCTGCTTAAGCATCCAGAAAGTAGCTGGTTTGTATACTTGCTACTGATGCAAATGGTCCATCTACCCACTTGTATGTCCATAAACCTTTTACCATCCCAAACTGGTATCAGGCAAGGATTACAAGATGTCCAAAATCATGAATGGAGTAGGTAATTATACAGCTTGGCTTTATTGCAAGTTTACAATAGTTTAGTTTGATTTGACGTAACCTACTATATAATTTAGAGGCTTCCACAGGCCACTTTTAGTAATATGTCCTATTTCAGTTTATATTACCCTTCTGGTGTCTCAGTATTCAATCTAATAATTTCGATTTAAAGTAAATAGCAAATTTATACCATAACATCAGAAACATTTTCTTGACAAATTGTTCATTACCTTTTCTTATCCACTGCCCCTGTTCTTTTCCTTCTTTCATTCTTAAAAGGGGCTTCATTCCTCCAAAGTACGTGATCCAGCCAATTTTTGGGGAGAGGGGGCTGCTTGATGCACATTTATTAAGAATAAGTAACCGATTTCACTAAGTCCGCCTAGCTGACTTTCACATAAAGGTCATTCAGTAATCTGTTGTATTTGTGCATCCATGTCAAACTTTGCTGCCTCGGAGAAAGTTTTTCTCCCCTTCTTTTTAAGACCAGTGGCATTCTACTTTTCAATCAGTGCCAGCCACTATAATTGCATGCAATAGTTCATAGCTCGTTTTGGGAAGCAGGATCTAAGTTTTATGGAATATCAAATATTAATACAATTCACCCTTAAAAGTGGTGTTTTAAAAAAGATTTCTAATAAAACCTGATTCCTCCAGAGCTTCCACTGTGACAAACATCAATAAATGTTATGAGTCCCTACGGCTGGATTTGAAGAAATCTTAAAGATTAAAGAATGCACAGGTCAATTATTGAGATAAGTAAATGACTTAAGGAATAATTACATATAATTTTGTCTTATTTATTTTGTATTAATCAGAAGTGTCCATTGTCTAGTGTCTCCTGAGGTCTCTTTGGATTGGGTTGAAGCATCATTCGTCATTGTACTGTAAAGAAATTTATTCTAGTTTATTACTACTATCACTACCACCCCTCCATCTTTCTCTCAGTCCTTCTGTTTTGGAGTGGTGAAAATCCAAAAGAACCATCTCATAAGTACTAGGGATTCACAGATAATTTAGGTAAATCTGGACTCCAGAGTTAAACCACCAGATTAAGATAAATTTGAAATGTGTCACAATTGAGTCAAAACTCTTTTGATTTGCTTTGAAATGAATTTGGATTCATATGAAATGTCATGAACAGAAGAGAAGGCTTGCAGATAATGTTAGGACAGCTGAAACATAGAGCTTATTTGCACTACCCAATTGCCCCATCACCAGAATAGCCAGCAACCAATTCTATTAGGTAGGAATGGATGATGTTGTCCTCTAGTAATTCCTCCCTTACTAACTAAGAGACCTCAGAGCATGTTTTTCTGTTCCGTTTCTGAAGAACATTTCTCCATTTTATATCATCTGGAATGTTCCTGTCCATTTTAGTTAGTGCTCTTGAGCTTTTTGCAAGTTAACCACAGTAGAGGCAGAAATGTCCCTTTGACTAAGTCAACACTTGCAATACTTTTAGAGCAATCTTTATTATGACTACCCATAATAGCACAATGTTTATAGACCTTGTTTGTAAATAGAAGGGTTGGGGTTCTAATAATAATTATTATTACTATTTTTCTTTCCCTGAGCTTCCTACTTTTCCCTTTCTTTTAAAGTTCAGCAGTACACTGTTTCATCATTGTAGACAGCTACAGAGATGACCTTGGAGAAACTATGCAGAGACAATTACAAGAATATGTACAAAAACAAACCTTAAGCCTGGGAAACAAAGCATTAGAAAAAAATGTAGACTGGGTCCACCCTAATTCCCAGGGATATAAGAAGGAAGGAAAGGAAAATGCAATCAGACTTTCAAGATTCTGTTACTATAACTTATATTAATAAAGTATAGTTCCAGTCAAAGTTGTGGAGGCCTACCTTAAAAGGCTGACATCAGTCTTGAAAATTCTCCAAGTTCATCTCTGTGGATGTCTACAATCATTTTTTCCAGCCATCTGAGGAGAAAGGCCTTTACCCACAACTCCCAACTAGTGTAAAGGTGAAAATGATGAAACTATGCTACTGGATTTATTTACAATTTTAAAAAAACACAGTGAAAAATAGAAAGCTCAGGGAAAGACAAATAGTAATAACAATAAAAACATTTCTGCCAGGTTTCAAAACAGAACTTTCTATTTAGAAGACAACCATTATACCTGATATCCTCTTATGGCATTCTTGGTAAAGGTAGCTCTCAAAGCCATTGAAAAGTTTCTGGGCACTAATATAGGATTTTTTTTTAACAAAAAGAAAAGCTGTTTGTTGTATCTGTATGCATCTGCATTTTAAATGTTGATACTTTAATTCTGTGTGTATATGTGTGCATATATGTGTATATAAACGCACACACAAACTTACTAAAAGTATATATACATCCTGAAGTCCCATCCATAGAAAGGAAGTGATGCTTTACTAGAACAGAAAGCTGAGAGGGCATTTCAGCAGTGGGATTGCCCAATGGGGCAACATGGTAGTCTGCTGTCCAGACTCAAAACCCTGCTAGCTGTTGCCAGAGTGTCTTAAGTCCAGACAGGGTGTTTCTATGCTGGTTTAAGTCAAGCTGGCATGAGCATAGTACAGGAGCAGCATCAATGGTAAGCACCAGCATGCCTTTAAAAAGCTTTGCCTAACTTGACATGGTTCATGCATATATAATTAGCACAGGGATATTAATCTCGTTAGATATCCCAAGTAAATGTTGGCAGGAAAAAAATAAAACAAACAGCAGCAATTTTAAAAGACCAGCAAAAGCTAACATGAGTGAAAAAAATGATCTTCACCAGAGTCTAAAAAACAACAGGCCACTCACACATCTCTGGGAAGTGTTTTCCATAATTGTAAATACCATTTCCTTCCTCACCAACCACTCAACGTCTGGTGAAAAGAGGGGCAACTGGACACAGATTTAGAGGGCAAGTTAGTTCCCATGTTGACAAGCAGTTGTTGCCTTCCAAACAAATCAAGGGTTGGTAAATCAAAGACAGAATTTTGAATTATGTCTGTCAATAAATGCAAAGCCAGTGAAAATGTTCTAATAATGCTGAGATTTGATCCTGTGGGCACTTTCCAACTGAACCAATGGAAATTATTTTTCTAGGACAACATTATGTATTCTGAACAATATTATTCTGTAGTAATTAAATCTGGCTATTATCAGCATATGGATAACTGAGACACACACACACACTTCTCTTTGGCTGTATTCCACCAGGGACAATACAACTAGTGGACTGAATTGAAATTAGTCTGTATCTCTATCTCTATCTATCTCTATCTCAACTGTATCTTTTAAAACAAAAGTTTTCATCCTGGGCAGCTGAGCGTGGGTTAATTTCTAAAACAAAAGAATCAGAGGTTTAATCATTCCAGGAGACCCTTATTCAGATGGGATGGATGTTAGTTCACCTTATTCAGTGGTGACAGAGATTAGCAGAAATACACCTAGATCTACCAGTAGATTTTAGAGAGATCTGCAACACTTGCAAGATTTTTGGTGCTCAGCAATAATGACTACAACAAAATTACCTCCTTTCCCTCACTTCAATGCTATAAATTACACTGAAGCAAAGGAATTTTGGGAAAGGGTTGTGATTTTAGCTCAGTTCTGTAATTCTGAAAATTAAGTAGCTAGGATTGGAATGCTTTAATTCTAAGTTTATGCCTTTTAAAACCAACATTGTTGGCTTTCAGAGGTCTACTTAAAAACCAAGTTGCTCTCGAAAGTCTCTTCATCCTGGTTTAACATTCTAGTATGGTGAAACAGGGGGATATTTAATGAGAAAATAGTACGATCTGGAATGCAAAGGGGCAAGGGGAAACTCTGCAAGGTTAAACTAATAAAAAGGAAACACGCTTGCCAACGCTTTATCTTTGCTTGTTTTCTCCACTTTGCTTTGAGATCAGCAGTCAATCTGCATACCTCTTAAGAAGTATACATTTGATGGCCGGGACTGACTCAGCACCTGCCCTGGCAGTTCTGCTTCTAATGTTGTTTTATAATATACCTGCATATAACAAGGGCAATAAAAGTAATGTTTCAAAAATACATTAGGCAGGATTTGGGAGCTCTCAGCAGCCAGGTGGAGAAGCAAACTCAGTAAAGGACATACAGCATCGTAATCTTCCAGCAATACTTAATATATGTCCGGGCTTATGCTGGGGTTTCACCACCCTCCACACGTTTGGCAGAAGCCCATTTCTTTTAAGTGATTTTGATAAGCTGATTGATGCAGTCCCTCTTTTTCTCATATGTTTGTGTTTCTCAGAGCCTATTTGCCTGATGCCAAGGGCTTCTATCTAATAAAGGAGCCATAATGTACTTATTTTCCTCAACCACGACTTTCCTCCACTTTCGCTGGCAATTGACTACTATATAGAAATTTAATCTGCTGCTGAAATGTAGTGTATTATTAATGGAGAGGCAATGCCACATCAAACCATAATTAAACTTTAGCACGCGCACACATACACTCACTCCACACGCGCACACATAATGTGTTCCGTTGCATCAAGCATTTGACAGAAAGCTGCTGAAGCTGACCAATTCAACGATGCCTTGCACTGAAGGTGTCCCAGTGTGCCTTTGCATGTATGTAATGGAGTGAAGACAGGAGCCATCTTCAACATCAAGTCAGAATTTGGTCGGTGGAAAACCAACAACAGAACACGTTTCTTTCTGTTAATAGTCCTCACCCTTTTCTTCCTTCCCAGAGCACACCTCTGAAGCAAACTTCCCCAACTTGCTGGTTAAGAATTCTGGGAGTGAGAGTCCCAGCGCATCTGAGGGACGTCAGATTGAGAAAGGCTCTATAGAAGCTGAGCAGATGAAGATGCCAAAGTAACCGGCTCTGCCAATAGCATCTTCTATCTAAAGGGACCATTTTTTCAGGGACCATTTTTGTTGCTTTGGTGGTAGTGAGAGAAATAAATCTGCCCTCCCCTATTGTCCAAGCACCTCTCATTCTTCTCTTCAGTTGTACCTTGATAAAACATGGACTTTATATTAGTGCAATTAATTTCATATCTAATCTGGACCTTATAAATGGCTGATAATTATATTATGGCTGAAGTTGTCTATTCGGCTCTAGATGGAAGAATTCTGGCCAAGCCGTGAGGCCTTGGCCAAGTCTGTGACTATTAAGAGTTTACCACAGGGAAATAAGGGCTGTGATGAACGCCATCCATCACAGCAGACATTCAGACGTTCCACTGGCCTAGATTTATATAATTGCTACCCCTAAACTAGTTGCTAAGAATGGGCTGTCACTCTGAAAAGTCTTTAGAAATGGGGGAATATCCTGTACATGAAATGTCCAAGATTTTTGGGGTAACAAAAGTAGACAGGCTCTACTTACCAAGGAGCATAGGTGGGCATGGAATATTTCAAGTACACCAGACAGTTGAAGAAGAAAAAAAGGCATTGGAAGAGTATCTGAAGGACAGTGAAGAAGATGCACTGAAGCTAGTACACCATGAAGGCTTACTGAATACCAAAGAGACCAAACTGGCCTACAAGAAAGACCAGATGAAGAATAGAAAAGAGACATGGCAAGGCAAAGTATTACATGGCCAGTAAACACAAACACACCAAAAAAGAAAAAAAGAAAAAAACTAGCAGGCAAAGCAGATAAGCTAAGAGCTATGGCTAAGAGCAGGAAAGCCGAAGAAAGAGACAGATGGGCTAATTCTGGCTGCACAAGACCAAGCCTTAAGAACAAATGCATACAAAGCAGACTTGAGAAGACAGCAACAGACAGCAAATGCTGCCTCTGCAAAGAAGCTGAGGAAACAGTGGACCACTTCGTTAGCTGCTGCAAGAAGATCACCTAGACTGATTACAAACAATGGCATGACAAAGTAGCAACAATGGTGCCTCGGAATATCTGCAAGAAATACATTTGCTTGCAAGCAAGAACTGCTGGGACCACAAAACAGACCAAGTAATAGAAAATGAAGAAGCTAAAGTGCTCTGGGACTTTAGAATTCAAGCAGACAAGCACCTGCCACGCACACCCCAGACTTAACAATTGTTGCTAAGAAAGACAAAAAAGTCTGGATAATGGGCATTGCAGTCCTTGGAGACAGCAGAATAGAAGAGAAAGAACTGGAGAAAACCACAAAATACAAAGACCTGCAAATAGAAATGGAGCGACTGTGGCAAAATAAAGCAAAGATAGTGCCAATAGTAATAGGCACCTTGGATGCAATCCCAAAACATCTGGAGCACCACTTGAAGACCATCAGCATTGACAAAATCCACTTGAGAGGTAGATAAAAATGCCAAATCCAGTCTAAACATCTGGCTGACTATAACCAACAATAATATCATCACAATCTATTTCAGGAACCTTAAACACTGCCTCTTTGTATGGAGACTGGTAGAAAACTGAACTTTGTACGCTAGGAGGCTTTACTAAGATATGCAGCCATTAGCATCAAATCTCCAAGATTTAGCCAAGGAAATATCTGTGCAGAATATTCCTACACAGCTGTCACCCAGTATTTTTTGACTCCACTATGCCATGGGACATGTCAGATGTTGACATCAAACTGCAGGAGGCAGAGAAGGCTGTGAGTTGCTGATTTGAGATTAACTGTATTAAGTGTTCCTTGGTAAGATGGCTCAGCC
This sequence comes from Liasis olivaceus, assembly GCA_030867105.1. Taxonomy (NCBI): domain Eukaryota; kingdom Metazoa; phylum Chordata; class Lepidosauria; order Squamata; family Pythonidae; genus Liasis; species Liasis olivaceus. The sequence continues at coordinate 102,453,921 of CM061348.1, read as the reverse complement.
CCTTAGGGGTGTAATGCACAGCGACAGCTAATCTAAGTGACTTTGCTTTTCTGCTGCCCAGCACAGGGTTTCAGGTCAGGAAGTGCAATCCTGGGGAAAAGAAAGGGGTTTATTTTCATCTTGACATGCCGGCTTCCACTGTAATGGGAAAGTTGAAATTTGTGGCTTTGCTGCTGTTTTGCTGATGGGGTTCAAAGAGGATGTGGCATTCTCACTGGGCTAATATTTAAAGCCATTTCAAATCTGTTTAGTGCCACTTGGTTTTGGAAAAAAAGTAACTCTGATTCATTTTCCTTGGTGCACAGAAAATCAGGAAGCATCTCTCTTTAGACTGATACTCCTCACAGAACAATGTCGATTTCCCTGCATTTGGAGGGAGAACTTCCCATGAAGGAGTGAGGATTTGGTGTGTGTGCATATGTGTCTGTTTCCATTTTTTAAAGAAACTATAGCTAATCAATATTGGCTGATATTAGGAAAGGTAAGCATGGTGAGATTGGGTTGGTGTTTGGATGGGAGACTGCCAGAAAAACCCAGGGCTGTTAATTTTACTGGGAAATTATAACAAAATTCTGGAAGGAGGCATTGGCAAAATACTTCTGAATTGTTGTAAAAAAAAAAAAATATCATACAGTTTGCCCATGAAACCAGCAGGAGTCAAGCCTGACTTGAGGGAGACTTTACTGTGCCCAGACCAGCTCGGATGTAAGAGAACCCAGAATGGATCTTTTTACCCCATCTAAAAATGGATGCAGAGAAGGATGTATGGAGTGGGGTGGAGACAGAGGAGGGAGGAGGAAAGTCAATAGAGTACAATATTTGTGTGTCACTTATGTTCCCCATGATTGAAGTCACCTGACTTTCCTCCAAGGTGACAAAGCCTCACAGCTTTCACACATCTTGGGGCTGCCTTTGGATGTTATCTATTTTAGCATTGGTACAGCTAAACATGACTTAATCTTTAACTTGAGTCTCATCACAATATGAACATGCCGTGACCACATCCCATAATGTTGCCTTTGCCTTGTCCTCCCCACTTTAAACTGCTGTCCACCCGTTCTTGAGCCAACAGAAAACTATTCTGGTCTAAAAGCTGCTGTCCCCACTGTAGATCCTTATCATTTCTCTATAGTCTCTGTTCTGATATTCCACCACGTGGTGGAGTCCTGATTTCAGGTGTGCAGGGCATTTTAAGCAAAGCCATTGGTTAAACCCTCTGGCTTTACTGTCCTCCTCCTTTCTGGACATCATCAGTTGTTAGGAAACCATCTGCCACCACAGTAGCGCTGGTGCTTCTTTTGAGCATGGTTTAGAGCACCTAAACTCTATGTCAAAACAAGACAGCCAGACTGGCAGCCTTGGAGTAAGTCCCCTGTGGAGTAATTGCTGCTTCACAAACATGTCAGACATCAATTGCCATCATTCCCAGACAGTATGGCCAAACCGTATTTTAAAGTCTAAGGATCCTTTTCCTGACAAGTCAAGTGAAGTTGTTAGTGTAATAATTAAAGCAATGATGCCAGGATCTCAGGATATTTTTAAGAGGAATCTTTTTGTGATAACGTTGCATGAAATATTTGCATCTGACAGACTATTTCACACTAGAAGAGCAGCCCTTTGGTCACCAGTGGAAAAGGGTTCTTTGAAGCCATGTAAGGATTCTACCTAATGCCTGAAACAATCAAAGGCCTGTTTTTTCCCCAAGAGAGTGGGAATTAAGAGGCATTACAAATGTAACTCCAACAAGCCCCAGAAAAATTGCCTGCCCTGTAATAGCTCAGATGAAACCCTTGTGCTTGAAGAAGAAATGACTGTTTCCTTCATTCTCATTATACTGAGAAAGCAGTCCCATAATAATCTCAAAGGATATGCATTCTCAGCTCATCTAAGAACTCTCTTCTATCTAGATCAGGACTTGGAAACTGGATTCTGCACAGGAGCCCTCTCTGAGCCCCCTCCCACCAACATTACCTGGAATCCTGGATGACATCAGGAGCAGGACCTAATAGGATGACATAATCAGTCAGAACCTCCAAGAATCCATGTCTTCTGATAGCATCCATTTCCCTGTGCCAGAAGTCAGTGGAAGCCCCAGTCATTAACTTATGTCATTAGCTTGTGTCTGTGATACATATGGCAAGATTTTCAGGAGCCTGTTCTTCATGCAACTGTGAACCCTCCTCTATAATTTCAATTATTTTCAAATGCATCCTTCTGTGCTACCGCTGCCCTAAAAGGTTTTATGACTTCTACCTCTCAACAACTTTGATTCCCCAGGGGGAAAATGCCTGTGCTTTAGATATATGCAATTCTTGAAAGACTAACTCCGTACAAAATTAGCAACAGTCTGCAAATGTAATAGCCTTAAATCTTGCTCAGTGCCAGCTGTTGGTATTTACTTATATATCTTTGTAGCTTGCCTTCTTTCAGTTACCAAAAGATTTTTATATAGTGTGCTTGTGAAGCATGATTGACTATAAGAGGTCTTTGTCGTACTATTGACTGTAATTATTTTAATTCAAACACATTCCCTTATAGGACTGACATCATAAACGCTGTTTTCTATAACAAATAACTGTCAGATCTGTCAAGCAGATCTGCTTACTGTTTTATATCATTACTGTACAATATTTAATTTCAACTCAAAGCTCTTCATCAGATGTTCCAAAGGCTTCTTCTTCCCTTGCCAGAAGGAAGTCAAGGTTTCTTACTTCTTTAACATAGTCCTTTATGCAGAAAATATTGGAGAGAACAGGCTACTGAATGATTTAGGTACAGTATGTCAACTAGGACAATATGCTTTACTGTGACTTTCTCATAGCATTTTTACAAACTATAGGCTTCCTAATAGATTCCTTTCCAATGTGTTGAACTGCTACACCCATAATCCTCAACTAGCAAGATCAAAGGACATGCCAGCCAAGGTGTCAAAACTGAATTCCATCAAATTTGGCAGATGATAGATATACAGGCAGACAGACAGACACACCCCATTTAGATATAAGTCCTGTAATTTCCTTTACCTGGACAAGTCAAGTTTATGCACCTGTATATAGATCTACAACCCAGTACATACTTCCTTGGATGTAACTCCCATTCACCCTTTTTACCAAGTAAAACATATTTAGAAACAGATGCTATTCAAATTTAATGGTTTGTAATTTCTTGACCTTCAAATGTGTTGCACTAGGACTGCAAAGACTAAAGTTCAAGACTGCCCTTAATTATGGAAGCCCACTTTGGGCCAATCTTTATCTCTCAGTTCAAACTAGTTCACTAGGTTGTTGTTAGAGGTAGAAACTGGAGAAGAGCCTTATGCATAATGCCTTGAACTTTGGAGGAAAAGCAAGATATAAATCAAAGAAATAAATATGCAGTGAAGAGGGAAAGACTGCATTCATAAGAATTTCATCAGCACTTTTCAACTACTTTGGATTTCTTGATAGCTGCAGAAGTGATTAGTCTTATCACTTAACAAAGCAACACACAGGGCTTGTTTAGTAATTAGTAATAAACACATCGTGATAATTTAGCACTTAACATATGCAAGGGTCCAGTATTCTGAGATATGGATGGAAAGAATGCTGCACTGGGACAGAAAAAGCAAAGTCTGCCTCCTTTGGGGGCATCTCCATAAAGAGGGATCCAGGATTCTAAGCATTGTTCAGCCAACTCCTCATTGCTGATATTGGTTCTCCACTACGTTTCATGCAGGAGGGTTTTTTTCCTTTTTTTTTTCTTCCCAGCCTCCTCTGGATTGAAGTCTCCTCAGAGTCTCTTGGCAGCCTACAAGTCCTTTCTCTACAATTTCCCTCTTTGTTATAATGGTGTATGTGTCTTAATAACAGCAAATTAGGCAACCCATGACCCGCTGGGTCATCATTTCAGAGATATTTCCTTACCTTAACAGAGAAACAGAATGACCAAAGGCAAAATAGCAGTAGGAGTGTGAGCGACTTACAACTCGCTGCCAGCTTCCCCATTGACTTTGCTTGTGGGAAGCTGGCAAGGATCGTCAGAAATCTTCCTTCCTTCCTTCCTTCCTTCCTTCCTTCCTTCCTTCCTTCCTTCCTTCCTTCCTTCCTTCCTTCCTTCCTTCCTTCCTTCCTTCCTTCCTTCCCCCCCCCCCTCCCTCCCCCCTCCCTTCCCCCTCCCCCTTCCTCCTTCTCCTTCCTTTCCACATATAATATAGGCTTGCACCATTTGCCCATTCCCCATAATCCTTGGGGGGACAGTGAAGCCTCCTCCTCCCCCTTGGCTGACCCACAGAACTTCCTGCCACTTTGCTGGGGGGAGGTGGAACAAAGGGAGCCATGGACTGTGGGAGAAAAATTGCATCCCTGCTTCCCATTCCAGCATCTCCCCAAGGGCTTTCTCCCTTGAGGGAGGAAAAGGGCTCACCCATTGACCACAGGCACTCCCCAGCCAACCTTACCTCACCAGCACACATCCAAGTCATTCCTTCATCCTTCTCTCAACGTCCGCTGCCATTAAGAAATTTCAGATTTCTCATTCTTTTCCAAAGCAGCCAATCACTGCTCGCCTATTGGCCTTGCCACCAACTGATTGGGTGCTGGGGACATAGGGAGGCAGGAAAGAGGTTGGGGATATACCCATGACAATCACATGACCTGGGTTGATTGCAGCAGTGCAGCAGCACAGCAGAACAGCAGTGCTGAAGCAGCCACAAATTTCACAAATTTCAATCCCATGGGAGTCATAGATCCTGGATTTTGGATGCATTCTGTAAGTTAGCCCATTTGAGGTACCCTGGTTCAAAAATTGTTGCCCTGTGGTGCATCGTTTTGCCCAGTTGAAGGTTACAGACATGAGAGTTTTAGTAGTGTATAGATAAGAACAGGTGTGTGTGTGAGAAAGAGAGAGGAACACTTTCCTGTGCCCATGCATTCTTTTCATACAACCTCATAACTAAGGATGTGGATATTTGTGTGTGTGTGTGACACAGACACACACACTCCTACTGCATCGCGCAGGGTAAACTTCCAAGAGCAACCCATCCATTTACTCCAGTGATGGTATCAGGGCTACGGACTGTTCAAAGCCTCACTAACCCTCAGCTACTTGAGGCTTATCATTTAATTAAAAATAATGCTTAGGTTTAGGGGCCAACCTGGTGATGTACACCAAGCTGCTCAGCTTGCCTCTCCTCCTCTTTGTCTTTGTGCCTGGGGTACATTACTGTAACCTTCCTTTCAAGCAAAAAGCGCTATAAACCACCAATAAATTTTACTGACTTTCCATTGACCTTCATGAGGGTTGGACAAGTCACATTTCACACCAAAGATGGAGCTGTAAATATTTTATCTGGGCAGTAAACACAGCACTGACAGCAGCACTGTACTTGTTTCCCTGAGACACTCTGAATCTTGCCACCTCACTGAAAAAGGGATTTATCTGCTGCTCCAGGAAAAATCCGGGCAGAGGAAGAAGGAAGAAGTTGCTCATGGAGGTAGTATGTCTGCACTGTTCGTAGGAACCCTTTGCCACTGGCAACCAAGGTTGCTGTGTTATGTAGCAGCTGTCCTTTTTCGCAACAGTACCCACAATCTGAATGGGGGAGGAAGGAAATTCATCTCTGGCACATAACTGTCCACAGCTGTAGTGGATGGATCCAAATCCGGTATAATATCGATGCATATGCTTGATGCTCAAGGTTGCCAATTGGAGGTTACATGAAGGGGTGTTACTTGTTTTAAAACAGGAGTGGATTATTCCTGTACACTGGAGGATGAATGAGTCTGCGCTGGTCAGTTCTGGAGTGATTGATGCATTTATGGCACACCCAATCATCACCAGATCATCACCAGTCATGAGGCATCATTCCCCCCACTCATCTCAGTTACAAACCTGAGGTTCACCCAGAAAGCATGCTTTTGAAGGCCTGGGGAGTGTTGTGGGGGTGGGGGCAGCATTTAGAGAGGGAAAACAGAAGGTGGAGGAAGGCTTAGAGCAAATCAAGAGAAACAAAATTCCGAATGGCAGGCTTGAATGTCATTTAACCTTCAGGAGTTATAGGCAAGCCAAGAGATGCTAGATTTGATTTTCATAAATGGGCTGATACGTGATATTGGCTCAGTGGTAGAGCTGAGAAAGGGAGACGCTATTTCAGATCAGGGACCAGCCACAAATTGTGGAGCCACGGATGGTTTTATTTGCTCAGCCTCAGGCTCTTGTCTGCAATATAAGGATGAAACATGCTTGCTTCACTGTTATGTGGCTCTGTGGGATACACGGAAGGGAGTGTTTTAAGCATTCTATGTGATAAGAGGTGCTCCTCTACATTGTGAGGCCATCGTATCTTCTTTTAGGGCTCTTGTTCCAATAACAAAGCACCAAAGCAAGGGCAGAGAATTAACTGGACCCCACCGATCCCTGTAAACTAGGCATTCTTCCACAGATCTTTTGCCAAAACAAATTTCACCTCAGGATGTGATTTAATGTTTAGTCACGTGTATTGTTTTAAATGACCATTACTTTTATTTTCAAAGAGAGCCACCCCAAAGAACATTTGCGGGATATGCACTGACTTGAAATTTCATTTCAAAATTTGCAACGCAGATCACCCCAAACAAATGAAAAGGATGCCGAGTGTCCCTAATTTTCATTAGGAAACTCTGGAAATGTTATAAGGATAATACCATGTAAGGGAAAACTACATGCCCAAAAAGAAATCACTTGTCAAAGCGGAATATCAGTTGTCAAAGTGAGTGAACTGTGCATCCACCAAGAAGTGCAATTTTCCTAGGAATTATATATATATATATATATATATTTAAAAAATAGTGTAGGTATTTAAATAAAAATCTCATGCTACCCATCTCTGGAAAACCTTGACCAGTACAAATAAAATTTACTGCCATTCAAAATCCAAGGCTATAAATAGTTGCAAATAATGATTTTTCAGGGTTGAAATTCAACTTCAAGTCTAATATACATTATTCTTTGTAACACTTGATTCCATATGGAATCAAGCACCTGCTTTATATAAATATTACAGTATTTGCTGGAATAAATGTAATTAGGAAGCTGGAATATACTTCATCTTCTGAACTGTCATCTCAGCTTTGAAACTAATCTATTTCCCAGGTCTGGAACACGGTTTCTTTTGTTGCTAAGGACAAAATTATAAGGTAAACACAGCCAACATCTACACCCTTCTGCTTTTTCGGTGTTGCAAAACACCCCAGGGAGGTGGCATTTTTCACGGAAAGTGGGAGAGGGAGGAAGTGGGCGTCAGGCAACTTTTGGCCATAAATCTGCACAATGTGCCACCTGAAATTCTGCACCTTCCAACTGCTTTTCCTTAAAAGAAATTTCATACTCAAATATGCAAAGGAAATGTGGGCCTAGAATGCTGATAGGAATAAAAGCAGCAGCAACATTAATAGTGGTATGTAGTGTGTGCATGGAGAGAAGGTTTTGAGCCTAAAGAAAGGAAGGGTTGAGCGCACCTTGTTCTTCCCTGTTCTCTAAACGCACTTTTCAGCAGGGAAAGGATGATCTTTGGCCTTGGATAACTGTTGACCTGTCACTGCTTTGTGATGAACTGAAAGTGATTGATAGATTAATCCATGTCGTCGCTTAAAATGCTAGAGAAAGCTGCAAATGGGAGATAATATTTTTTCTTTCAGGTTCTATAATGTTGCTATATTCATGCTGAGAAAGGGAACTTTGCTACAACTCCACTTGAACCTGTCCCAAGAGGAAGCTGAGCCCACACAATAGAACTAACCGTTTGCGGTTGTTGTTAATGGCAGCTCAAACCATATTTTAAGAAAAAGGTAGGATGTGAAGCGTAGCCTGTTTCTATGCTCCCATGTGCACCTCCAATGGGCATGGGGACAGATGTGGGTGCAGTTCCCTTTCCCTGCTGGAGGTCTGCATCATCTTGTATTGCCAACTTTTCTTGCTGTTATTGCTACTTGGCTGATGTCCCACAATGTACCAAACTTTATGTCCTGGTTAACCAAGCACATTTGCTGTGTTCACATAAGAGCCTTTCCCCCCAAAATAAATGTTAACATGATGGCCTGGTTCACATAACATGCTAAGATCGAAGCTGGGTTCTCTAGCACATTGAACCACAAATTGCCCAACCCCAGTTTAGCACTAGTCAAGTATGTTCTGAGAACTCAGATCTGGTGTACCCATGACAGCTTTGTTCTTGATGGGAATGGTAATTTGTCTCTGTTCCCAACAGGAGCTTCATGTAAAATCCCTATTTTTGAATCTCAATTTGGGACAGTACCAAGCTCCAGGTGGGGCATCAGGCATCTACAGCTGATTTGTGTGAGTCTACCCAACAATTGCTTCCTTCCCTCCTACTGTTTCAAAGAGCATGTCCCACCCACCCAGTGGCACTGGTTATTTGTTTGCTTATTCAGACTTATATCAATATTCCACCTGTGTACTCAAGTGGTTAACCATTTTTTTTTTTTAAGAGTAAAAAGGCTTTGAATCAAGCTGAACTCCAGGTGACCATGCATGGTCAACCCTGCAGTTCTCTTAGCAATATTTTGCTGTTGTTTTCTTCTGGGATGATCTCCTGGTAACATATACCAACAAAGTTTGACCCTGCTGAGTTTCTGAGAGCAGCTCAGGTCAGCCAAGTGCTACTATCTGTTGAGTGCAAAAAGCTGAAAAAATATAAAGAAATACCAAAATTCATATTACTGAGTGGAGACTTTTTAGGTGATGCCTAAGGTTGCTTTTCATCCACTCCTCCTTTTGAATCTGGTTTATATCAATTTGCTTTAATTATACTGTCATAGCTACATAGTGGGACACACTGGAGCTCATCTCAGTGGCCATTAAAACTGGAAAGGCAGGGATGGGAAGATCCATTCCTCCCCAGTATATCATCTTCAGGTCAGAGGGCTCTGCTCTAAGCACTTGTCTGGGCCTGGCAGCTGGAGATGCTTTAATTTGCTAAGCCCTGATGTTATGGGTGTCAGGCCCATGCTGGAAGGAGAGTTTGGCTTCCCAGGCACCTCCAATCCTACAACAATCAAACTTTGGGGGTGGTCATAGACTGTCCCCTTTGGAGGGTAGTGTTACATCCTATGAGGAACTAGGGCAAAGATATACCTCCTAGTTGGTCTAGGCCTCCCTTTATCCTTGGAGATCCACCAGTTAAGGCATGACCTTATTCTCCCACATCTTTTAACCATTAACTAGCATCTTCCTTTCAGGATAGGAGGGCAATGAATACACTGAAGTAATAAGGGAGTCCTTTACTGCATCAGTGTTTGTTATTCATGTACTTAGGGCCCAAGAAAAGCTGTACTGCTCAGACAGCAACTATGCCTAAGGACTACCTGAACACACACACACACACACACACACACACACACACACACAGAGAGAGAGAGAGAGAGAGAGAGAGAGAGAGAGAGAGAGAGAGCAGGATTCTACAGCAAGAAAAAAAATGGATGCTAAGATAAGAGGTAGGAAAAGAAATGATTTTTCAGCTCCCCATCAGCAAGGCCGTTACTCATAGTACCCAGGATTAGCCCATTGACAACAACGAAATCCCATAAAATATTTCACACAATCTAAAAATGGTTAGTCCATGAGAAAAAAAAAGGTTAGTTTTGCCTGGAGAACGTACCTCACCCCCTCATCCTGCCTAATTTATTTCTGCAATTGTAATTAAAGTCCTGACAAACTGCCTTAGCTGCCTGCGCCTTTTGTTCAATTTATTGATTAGGCATTTCTCAGAAGTTCATTACCATCCAGAGGCAGAGAATTGGGTTTGTGTGCACTGGTGGGTCCCCCCGCCTTGCTTTCTTTCTTTCCTTCATGGCTTCATCTCTGACTCAGATGATTAATGCAGCCACAAGACACCCATCGCCTGTCGAGCGGTTCTGCCCAAGGTCAAATATTCATGCAAAACAGGGATGCTGATCTGCATGTCTAAATCTCATCTGCATGAATTTAAAAGTGGATGCTCTGAGATGGAAAATGCTTTGGCGATGTCAAAAGGGACGCCTTCTCAAAAGGTGTAACAGTTTGGTTCCTAAATGATCTGTGTTATTTCAGCAGGTTCTCATTGGACAAAATCATGACAATGGGGAATTTAGCATGAATAAAACTCTTAGAATAAGCATTAGAGGAAGATAGTAGCCTGAACTTAATCACCAGAGGAGCTGTATATGAAATAGAAAACTGGCTGACTTCTTCAGATAAAGGATAAGAACATGTAAAGAAATGGGCATTCTGTCATGTGTAAAAAGCAAATGAAATAAATTGTCCTCTGGCCATATCATTAATGCTTCCCTCAGGACAAATATGGGTTTGCCATGGTCATGTCTCTCCAAGTTGGTCATTTAAAACTAATAACTTGACTTGCAGAGTTACTTCCAGCTGATCTACTTTAATGTGCCCAGGATAAACAGGGATGCTGTGCTTTGCAACTTTTCTCCCCAAATTAGAAAGAACCAGTAATGGAGAATAATGCCAGCATAATAAATTCTAGCTAAAGGATCAAGAATCCTTTCTCTTGAGGACTTTAACTTTAGCATATGTTGGCATTTTAGGACAGTGATTCTCAAACTGTGTCAGCTCACCACCAGTCCACCGGTTCACAAAACTGCATCTGTGATTGAAAACTGATTCATTCAAGCACAGAAATAATAATACTAATAGCACTGGGAGGAAGAAAATTAAAAACAAAATCTGGCCATAGTGAACGGGTTTCAAATGCAGTTGCCACCTGTGAGTCCCCACATGCTGTACCCAGTGGTCTTTTGCTGTAGAAAAAACAATTGCCAAAGAAAAATATAAAGAGGAAATATGACAATGAATTTGGGGGGGGGGACGTGTATTTCATTGGAATGGAGAGTCACTTGCCCATTAATTCTTTACCACTTAGAGATTCCAACAGAAGAACATTACAGACTAGCATATTGTGTTTACAGTTGTTATTATGGCACTGGGTACGTAAAATTCAAGTGATATAATAATACTGAATTTTGGATACTTTTAATCCAAAATTTAGTTAAGAAAGGTCTTTAAAAAGGGGGAGAATGGGAAGATGTAGAGCCAGGTTAGTGTAGTGATTAAAGCACTAGATTGGAAACCAGGAGACTGTGACTTCTAATCCCGCCTTAGGCACAAAGCCAGCTGGGTGACCTTGGGCCATTCTCTCTCTCTCAGCCCCAGGAAGCAGGCCAGGGCAAACTACTTCTGAAAAACCTTGTCAAGAAAACTGCAGAGACTAGTCCAAGCAGTCACCAGGAGTCAAGACTGACTCAAATGAACCCCCCTTAAAAAGACAAAAAGTGGGGGAGGAGAAATGTACATAGTTGCAGCTATAAGAATCATTATTTTATTTATTTATTTATTTATTTATTTATTTATTTATCAAATTTATCACCACCCATCTCGTTAAAAAGTGACTCTCTTATTTCCTGAAAAAATTGCACTCTCGCGCTTTTAAAAATAAAGACATTCCGTAATGAAGGTGTGTTTCTTTAACTGGGCAGCCCCCACATTTTCCAAACATTTATCTAGTGGTTCACACCTACAAAAAGTTTTAGCATCGTTGTTTTAGGGTAACTTTCTTTGTAACCTTGGCAGGGGGGCACACAAATGGGATGGACTACTTGCTGCCTACAGATAAGCAATTATCCATTCCTGCTTCAAATAAGGAGCAAATATTTCTAAATACTCAAAAAGCCTTCATGAATCTGTCCCAAAAGTGAGGACACAATTTTGGAGAAGACATATCTTCCTTCAGAAATAGAAGCAAAACTGAGGGGTGCACTGTGGTTTCATAGCAACTTAGCAGCCAAAGCTAAGTTTGAGTGCAATCTTTAGTTCTTCCCTCAAAGTTGGCCCAAATTGCAAATGTTAATGTAATAGAAAGGAGGAATTATTAAAGAAATAGAAGTAATCATGGCAACTAAATTTAATTCAAGCTGAAATTAAATGAATATGGCTATTGTCCCTCCAGCACACCACTCAAAGGGGCTGTTGGCCAAAAGGGAAAATATATATATTTTCCTGCTTTATAGGTATGCATGTTGTCTAGTGCTACCCCAAGAGTCTTCCAAATATAATATCAGAAGTAAGCTTTCATTTTATCCCCCCCCCCCCCCCCTTTCTGGAACTATAGGTGCTCTTCCTGTATATCAAATTAACCTGCAATTTTGTACATATATTTTTAGGATGTATCCATTTTCTGCTCCTGGTATTTGGGCTAATCTGCCAGCTTAGCTGGATCATGCATAGTGTCCTCCACCAGGTCTTTGACAATCACATGCAAGGACATTGCCAATGCTACTGTCTTCTTAGGATATTACCCCAAATAAACAATGCAATGAATAAATGCAAAAATGTATCAAGACTGGATGGACAGATCAGCTGCTGTCAGAAGCAATACATTAAGATGTGTGGACAGCATTAGTAAGAGTTGGAAGAAGAGCAGAAATTCAGAAATGTGGGCCAGATGTGGTCTACAAGCCAACTGCTAAATAGGAATATTTGGATATGAAAGAACATATTCTCAAACAGGAATTTCACAAACTTGTTATTTTATATTTTAAGTTTGTATTGCCCCGAAATAGTCTTTTTTTGACTTGGAATAAGACCTTGAGGGGATGTTCTCCATCCCAAGTTGCCTACAGAGAGTTGAACTGCTGAAGGCTTGACCTTCTGTTCTCTTAACTTTCTATGGGCAGAAGGTCTAAAGCCTAGGAATTTGGAGGTTCTGTACTATTTGCCAATTAATGTTACATGATTCATTCTTTTCTGTGCCTGAAGAAACGTTAGGCAACCTAATGACATATAGTTTTGAATAGCTCAGACCACAATGTTCTTAAATTCCTTAACAGCACCCTAACTTGGAGCAAATATTTTCTTTTCTGACACTATTAGAATTTATGGATTGTCTTCTTCAAAAGCACCATTCCTTTGGTTCCTTTTTTTTCCCACCTGGTACCTGGGTTTGAAGTTAAACAATAAATTATTTCACAATTAAATACTTTCTTTGCAGATGAATTGCCTGTCATATGGAATGGATAGGACTGCAACACTTGGTGATCAAGAAACTAGATAGATTGATTCAGTTAGGATAAAAGCATAGGTGAGAATGCACAAAGTAACCTCTGAAAATAGAGAAATGGTACTTTCCCAGCCCTTCCAAAGATTTTTTTTTTATATATTTCTGATTTTTTCCCCTTGCCCTGGGGGCCCTTTCAAGAGACATAATGGATATTGTGACTGAAAATAATAGAATTTATAGCCCAGGCTCAACACTATAAATTTAGCTATTATGTTCCTGATGGGAAAATGAGGAAAGAAATGAATTGAGACAGAATATTTGTCTTAATAAGTGTCTCTTTTCTACAGTGTTTCTCTGTGTGTTTAATGTATTTGTGTATACACACAGAAACACACATGCACATGTGTGGAGAGAGAGACAGACAGACAGACATAGATATTCATTTGAAAAGACATTCAAATATTGTCAGATATATCAACATACAAACGCAATGAGGAAGATTTAATTACTGTTCAGTATGCTGGAGTAGTTTCCCACTGCAAATCCCAATACTTTATGGTATATACATACCAAAAAAGGTAATGAATGAATTGGAAATATTTTTGCCATGATCAGATCAGATGCATATCTGAAAATAGTATCTGCAGCAAATAGATTTGTCTTGGGCTGAGATCCCTCCAAGAAATAGCAAGGTAAATTAGCTATTACAGAATATATTGTAGACCCAGATTTAAAATGTTAGATATTTGTGGGCTCTAAATGTATATATATATCAAAATGAAATGCAATTGGCTTTTGAGACAATTTTATGTTTAGCTGTTAGGGTAAAAGCCAAGACATTGTTTTTCTGGACTGAACTGTTTTCCAGAGCTGATGATTGGCTACTGCTTCCTAGTTTACACTGATTTTGCCCCAGCTTTTCCAAAGACACTGCCCATTTTAATGGCCAACAGAATTGAATTCTTCTCATATTCTCCCTTCCGAACATCCAGAATGGGTATCTGTGATCACTTGTCCATAAACACCAAAGAATGCTTTTCCCACATATGATCATTTGTCTTCAAAGATAGAGTAGATGATATGAACCATGCCAAACACTGTAATAACTAATTTCAAACATTTATTACAACACAGGAGAGACCTGAAAGCTGTCCTGCTCTTGATTTTAATAAATGCCGTCTTGAAGCAGCTGCTTATCAAAGTGACACAAATTGTGTAGTAAATAGATTATGGCATAGCTGAAATACTGGAAAATGAGATCAGAAATGCTGCTTCTTCCCCATTTAAAGTACAATGAGATACGCCATCCCACAGTGATACCAAGGAGGCGGAACCTGCCAATCTGCTGGAGAGACCGAGTTGTTGCAAAATTAGAGCTAAAATGTGGCTGTTAATGGTTTATTCTTTTCTGGATTGGAAGATTTCCTTCTGGTGCATTTGCTGCTTGAAGTTTGTTTATTCTTGATGGGAGAAGCCATCAAAGATAGCAGTGAAGTCCAGACAAATAGTATGCAGAGATAGTTTTTACTCTAACAAACATTTTTATCACTTTTAGATAAGCCATGAGGATGCAGCTCTTCTGTGGCAGATGGTTTGCTGAAGAAAATTGCTGCACAAATACAATAATGTATATGGAATCAGCATGTGGCAGACAGGGGACCTGTAGGGACGGATGCATTTTCTTCTACTCTAGTTCCAAAATTGGCTTGACCCTGTGCACTGCAATTCCAGCCTTCTGGCTTAACTTGAAGTATTTCTAAAATTAATTCCAGAACTGATGCACATGTTCGGGTTTCTGTTTGTGTTTTCTATATTCTAGAATATCATTGTGTGTGGAGTTTTAATCAATGCACAGATTTCCATTGATTGAAGGTGTACATGGGGAAAAAATGAACCCTGATGGGATCACATAAAGGCATCAACATTTCTTAATCAGTGAATGCAAGATAAAGAGATTTAAAAATGGCAGCCAGCATGAAGGACTGTTAGGTTTTATTTTAATCTGGGTCCAACATATGCAATGTAATATCAGTGTTGCTTGCAGAAATATAAAGTAATATGAAAGAAGAAGGGAGCTGAACAGTCGTTTCACAGTGCTGACAAAGTTCCCCCATGATAGAAGCATCCCCTCTAAGATGGAATTAGACAGTGGGTTTTTCTTAAAGGTAGGTACCCTCAGCCGTGAGTAGTTAGGGTAACTGGAAGTTCAGAAAGAAATAAAGGGGGTCCTTGTCTCTTTTGCTATAATTATATACCTGGACTTCTGAAATGCAAACATTGTTAATATTATTTAATAGGAAAATTAGAAATATTGTGACAGAGCTATCATGAAGTTAATTTCCACAGGGTTAGTGTGGACTACTTTCATAGGATCATTAAAGTGACCTTAGTAAATTGAGGATTCAGGGTAGCAGTAGAGAATTCCTCAAAAGACAGCAGTGGGATGGAAGAAGAGTCATTGACCTCTCACTCCTATATGGGAAGGTACTCTGGTCTAATCAAAGTTGGGTAATTGAGTGCTGGGTATAATTGTCAGCATATCAGAATACTACCCAAACAAGATGAGGTAATTTGGCACCTCCGTATCTGGGAAGAACATCCAAATCTGTACATTTTTAAGCATTTCTAGCAGTGAGGGTCATGGACTATATTAAGTCATTGAAGTGGGTTGGCAGTAACATGGTAGGTGGTGCTGAGGGAAAGAAAACTCATTTAAACTCAGAAAAAATAGGAGGAAACCCACAAAACTACCAAGAGGTGCTACAAAATGTTTTCCCCGAACACCCCCTGTAAAAACTCTATTTTATTTTACAAATAAATTTTTAAAAAATTATATAAATATACATATATATGGAAGGAATATTAAAAATAAGGAGAATATATTCTTATTTTTTATTTGTGTATTCATTATTTTATTTAAGTGTTAAGGCTGGTTTTTTTTTTCTTTTTTAAAAGAACCTGCAGCTTTTTTCTTTAATGGTAGAGAGCAGTGTGATGTTAAGACTGTTTCATAGGCTATTCGACTGAGGGGGTAAAATGCTGCATTTTCAACCTTTGGAAGAAATAGAGGACACAAGCTGACAAAAGGACAGGTTGGAGGATCCCATGAAACCATCTTAGTGTCACAGTTCCCTCTATTGGGGGAAAAATTATGTAGCTCCTCCCCCCCTTTTTTTGTGGGGGGATGGGATGCAGAAGGTCCAGCCTTTCAGGAAGTGGGCGAGTGGGCAAGGGCTGAGAAAGGCAGCACAGGGAGGTGGAGGAGAACAAGCGAGAAGGCCAGGCAGGACCAGAAAGGTTGAGAGACGGCATCAGGCCAGGTTGGAGGAGTAGACAGTCTGCAAAGAGCTGGAATGAGGTTGGATGAAAGCAGCATTTGTAATGACAACATTCACTGTAGTTACTTAATTTCCCTGATGAGGTCAAGACAGAAAAGCAATTATCGTGCTCTGAAGAAAACCCCAAAGCATTCTCCTGTCTCAAGGATGCCTAATACAGATATAGAATTGCATGGTTCTCTTTAACAGCAGTTCAGCCAACCTTTTTCTAACAAGATCACCACCAAAAAGTAACAGGACTGGACAAGAAAGGAAATATGTGACTCATTTTAATGGAATATGTTTGGTTAAATACCCAGCCAGCACTACCATTTTGCCTCTTGATGGCCTTATTCATTTAAAAAGATGCTGCTGCAGAATAGAGCTGAGAGTTTTGAATATGCATAAGAGATTGCTGGCAAATAGTCTTTTGCTTTATTCAAATGATTGTGAGGCTTTCCACAGCTTTCATGAATTCCAGGAAATGTATTTACAGAATCATCAGCTACAAAGAATTGGATTTCCACATCGCAGCTCAGGGGGGATTTTCAAGGTTTTTGTTAAAATGCAGAGCCTCCAGTCTCACAAAGCCATTTTAATAAGAGAATCCACTGCAATTTCATATTAAAAATCCTCAATTAATAGCAACTGAAATTGGAAGAAAATTCATGATGACCTCAGATTTCCCCAAAGTGAAACTAAACAGCTCCTATACACAACTTTCCTTGGGATACTTTTTCTCCCTGGTGATGACCAGCTGCAGTGCTTTATATTGTATCCTGCTCCAAGTACTAGGGAGATCTTAAAGACTAGGTCACACATAATAGGGGAGTGAAAAAGGATTCACTTTCACCATGGTTAGCATTTGAAGGTCATCCAACAAACACAGACCTATGGATTTTGACAAGTCAACTGGGGAAAGTTTTCCTTAACTCCATTATTTCAGTATCTAAGAGTGGAGGTTCTGAAAACTGAAATTTGCAATTCAGTTAGGACTCAACCCTAACTTATACCATAGCCAAGGGAATGTAGCAAAAGTGGGCCACACCTATTACTGCTAGTTTGGAAATATAACTCAGCATAGGTTTGGAATAAAGAAAAATGTTCCAGTCCTAGAACCATGGAATACCTGAAATCACATGAAAAGAGACACACTAGACCCTGGATTAAGGCTTCCAAATCTGAGCTGCAAAAATCTGCATAACCCCTAGGTGGTAAGAAAAAGATACAGAAAATTCCGAAATTGGTGCGGCCATTTACTGGTCATCTAGATTTGCTAGCAACCCCTGCCCTGCCCCTTAGACCAAGACGAGGCAGTCTTTTGGAGCCACTTGGGAGGTGACTGTAGCTGCAAGGTGAAGGGGGAAAATGATCTTCTCAATTTCCTTTCCAAAAACCCTCTGCAGGATCTACATCTCGTCTGCAGATGTAAAGAAGCACCTTTGGGTCCAGCTCAGAATGGGAATGTTGAAAACTAATTGAAATGTGATAATTAAGTTTAAGAAATGTCTTCTGGGGCACAATTCAAGGGTGATTTTCTTTTTGCACACATGGACCTGTCAACAGTTGAAATCTTAGGCACCAGGTTCAAAACTTTGAGCGGTGAAAAATGAAACATGTGTGAACTACACTTTTAGCACTTCCAATATACTATGGAAGTGCCTCACAGATCTCCACCTCATTGATCTGGAATCCATGATCTCACAGCAGGACAGATTTGCAAATCCTTTTCTTTCCACCCATGCTACCCTCAGAAAGCATAAAAGATAGCACAGTAAATAGTCCATTATTTTTCCTGTGGTTTTTTTGGGTGTGTGTGTGTGAAACAACTAAGAAACTAGAGGAAACTACTATTTCTGCAAGGGGATTTAAATTTGTAAATTTGACTGAGCATTAATTCCCAAAGTAATTACAACTCTATTTTATTTTAATAGGAGCAAAAAGTATTTATTAGTTTAATATGAATAAAAAGGATTTTATCCCATTTGCAAATTGGTATGTCTCACACATATCCTAGCCATCCTTTCCAGCACACAGCCACTTTCCACAGCAAAAGCAACTAATAATAACACCTATAACATATATGGCAGTTTTAGCTGATAAATTGCAAAATACTTGGCACACCTGGGGAAAAGGCCATTATTCCCATTTTAGGGGTGAGGAAACAGGGAAATTGACTTGCTTCATCAGAAGATTGATTCACCCAGAAGGGCAGCAAGGGAAAAAGAAAGAAAGAAAGAAAGAAAGAAAGAAAGAAAGAAAGAAAGAAAGAAAGAAAGAAAGAAAGAAAGAAAGAAAGAAAGAAAGGCAGGCCAGGAATCAAAGCCAGGTTTCTTACTTAAATTCCTGTCCTATACAGTTTTGCCACCCTCCCTGTTCCCATTGTTCTCAAGTAGAAAATAGCACCTTTGCATTTGACAGATCTATCAAGCCCCTGGCAGGTTCACTTTTTCCATATATATTTTTCCCCCATTCCCCTCTCCTTCACCCACCTCCAATTCAAATTACAAAGCTGTTTGGATGCTATTATTTGATGCTGCCCCTGTGCTCCTGCCAAGAAGCTGTCCCAAGCATGCCCCTTGCCTGCAATCTCTACTGAGTGCACAGGAGTGATGCTGGCAGCAAAAGCAAGTACTTTGATGAGGAACTCTTTGCACCCTGTGGTAGCCATGGCAACGGGCTTTCACAGAGCAAGAGACCTATTTGCCAAAGCTGAGGGATTCACCGTTTGAGCATATGTCTTTTCATGCCTTAGACATGATTGCATCTTCTAGAAATCTAGACCAAGCTGATTTAAAAACAGGGAAATCTTTTTATTGGGGAGTGAAGGGCTGTAGATTGTGACTCCATTTAATCTAACATCTGAGCTTTAAAAACAACAGAGATCAATTAAAATGTATAAACTCATAATTAGGATGTCATAGTATTGTAGGACTAGATGGAATCTGAAGGTCATGAGATCCAACCCCTTGCGAGAAGGACAGTTCCATTATATTGTCCCTCTCAGATTACCCCAGTAGCTCAGATTCTCTTATTATACCCTACAACAATAGAATTCCAGTAGTTCTTGGGGTGTCTTGTTCCCTGACCTGGCCTTCCTTGAAGGGTTGACAAGGATCTCATGGGAGGGAAGAGCAAAGCTTTCTGAAGCTGCTCTTAAAGCTCAAGGAGATTTGGACAGGCAAAGGCAGTTTGGAAGCAAATTTGGTCCTAGCTCATGTATGATTCCACTAAGACTTTAAATTGATTTTGGAAACAAATGGGCAGCTAATGAAGATTTGTCAATATTCAGATCAGTTCTTCCAGATATAGATATCAAATTAATTGCCATTTCTCAATTGGCTCTATTTATATATTTTATGTAATTGCATGAAGAAGGCACTGCATTAACCCAGTTTGAATGTCTAATGCCAGCTCTTGTCTTATGTAGAAATCAACCAAATCTGATAAAGGGATTCCTTCCTTCTGCAGCCATCTGTGCAGGAGAATACTAGGTCTAGGAGGACCTCAGGCTGCTCCCATAGGATGAATACAAAATTCATCACTACCAATTTCTATTAGTCCAGCGTGAATGAATTTGTATTCATTAGTTCATTATTAGCTGGATTTACAGGATGAGGGTGGCTTCCAAGAATATAAAAGTTCAAAGCAAGCTCAAAATAACACCTCTATAAAGGAGGATCCAAAGTTTTTTTTTTTTTAATAAATTGATTTAAAAAGGTAAATTGGAACCATCTTGACTAGAAATTGGAAGGATATCAATGAAGAATCCCTGGGCCAGCCCTGGGGGGCTGTAGCACAGCCACCAGCAAGTGTCTTTTCTACCCACTGAAGGCACAGACATCCAAAGAAGCACCTCTGGAACTGGAAGTGGTTTGGTCCAAGGAAGGGAGAAAGAAATGGCCTTCTCTGACTGCTCTAAATTTCAAATGGCGGGATCTGCTATTTGAAAATTGCCACGACAGCTAAAGCCACAGCAGAAGCTCAAATTCCAGTGGGACTGTCATTCTTCTGCTAGAATAGTGGGACCTAAGTGCAGAGTCTCCACACAAAAGGCAACTCCCAAGAAGCCAGGGCCACACCTTCTTGTTACATACAAGGGTGATTCTTACTGTTGTTATACCTGTGCTATTAATAATGAGGAGGAGAATTTGAGGATGACAAACAGAGCTAACAGTTTTCTGTTTTGTTTGTGAGACTCAATCATTTTAAGTATCAAAACAGAGCAGTCGTTCTGTGGTTTTTAATGTTCAGTTAAACTAAACAGAAGGAAAAGGCATCAATGCCACACAAGTACTATAGTAACAGAATCCTTCTGGCCATGAAAGAAGTTATATGTCCCTAGATATCTCAGTCTAACAATATTAAATTGTTCTTCCCTGTATTATAGCAGCTACTTTTTTGTTCCTTTTGTACGTACCAGTTTTAAATCTTTGTAACTGCCTTTTGTACATTTTGAGTGACATTTCCACACACACACACTCTACCCACCAACCTTTTCCTCACATTACCACCAATCCCCAGGAAACTGGCTGGTTGTGCCATAATATAGAACTTAGCTTAGGAAACTGAATTTGATTAGTAGTTCTCAAGCAAGTAGTTCTTCTGCTCTTTAGCTTTCATTCAGAGTATGCCTGGGTGACATGGCAAGAGAATGCATCTGTTTTACAGAGCTTTGTCCAACCTGGTTCCCTCAGGATGGGTTGAATTTCAGTAAAGCCAATCACCGTCTGGTCTGTGAATTGTGGGAACAGAAGTGCAACACCTTGGGAGGGCTATATTGTGGAAAACTGTTTTATACAAACAGGGCAGATGTGGCCTTTTTTAAAGCAGCCTTTCTCAATCTGATGCCTTCTAGATCTAAGGCAGTACAATATTAATCCATCACCTCTACTGAGCATGGCCAATGGTTATGTTGTCTAGAAATTATGGGAGATGCAGTCAGGACCAATCTGAAAGTCACAAGGCTGAGAAAGAGTTTTAGAGAGCTATGTGAGTCATGTTTATAATAATGTAAATTTTGCTGACTCTTAATACTATCTATATCTCATTTATTTGGACTCCTCAAGTCCACTATAAAAGTATTTCCCTATCATCTAGACAGTCATCTCATACAAACAGTGCTCAAGGAAACTGTTTGCTTTTTTCTGGTTTTTGAATATGCCAGATTTGCATCATTTTTCAGAGCAGCTTACCACTGCACTGACTGGTTGACCCTCGTGTCTTGTTTGAAGTTTCCTCCCCTTTCCATTCCAAGGGTTGTATCCGGTTTTGACTGGCTACTTCTTCTATCTATCATTAAAAACCACTGTGGTTGGTAAGAACAGAGTCTGAGGTGCTTCAATGTGGTATAAAATAAGTGGCCCCTAAAGAGGAAGAGGAGCACCAAACACCTAATTAAATGAACATGCCAGGAACTTGAAGGAAAGAAAACACAAAAGGAATGGATTGCTTAAAATATATGGACAAGGATGCACGGGGGTAGATACGTAGGTTGTATGTGTGGCCCAACAAGAGTTGAGAACAGAAAGAGGAACGGCCATTGTGTAACTGAAAAACTCATACCTCTCCTGTTCATACAGTAAGTACATTTGTCTTCTCTCAAGTAAATATGTAATGATGGTTACTAGGAATGGCTGACAATTCTTTAGTCAACTAGAAATAGATGATAGTTAGATAGATGACAGATAGATAGATAGATAGATAGATAGATAGATAGGTAGATAGAATGAACAGAGATGGAGGGAAGAGACATTATTTATCTCTTATTATACATATGTCATACTTTTTCCTATAGTGGACTAATAAATCTTAGAAGTAAAATCTTAGATGATGCAGTCTGCCTCTTGAAAGCAAAGCATTTTTAGACCTCATGGCTGTTGAGAAATATCGGTCAATAGCGCAAAAAAAAAAAAAAAAGAAGATGAATGTAGAAAGTTCTGTCATTGATTTTAATAAATTCAGTGACTAAGAAGAGCAGTCTCAGAACTGTTTCAGGTTTCAGCAGAGATAAGAAACCCAGTAGCAAGCATCTCTTTTGTGTTGCGGTTGTATCAGAGAAAAGAACAGGAGCAGAATTGGTGTGAGAAGGCATTGAAGCTTTGCCCTTACCGTTGCCAACAGGATCATCCCTGCCCCCCCAATAAATTGGTGCTCATCCCTCACTTCCATTTTCACAGGTCTGAGATAAAGACAAACAGGGTCTAATTATTTTCAGCTTGCACAGCTGAGCCCTTCAGCCTTCTTCTGCCTTACCTGAACGCTCTCATTGGGAGCTGGTTATATATGGCCAAGCCCTATGGCTGCATTTCTTCGGTGGAAGAACTCCTCTGTCAGAGCTTTCATATACTTTTCTTCCATTTCATTTTCTCAAGTGAGAGTCTAATAAAGAATGTTAATTTACTTGGCCTTCCTCTAACAACCCAAGCTGTGAACCAATCATACCCAGAAGTTGGGGAAGGAAAAGGCTTTACAGAACTAGGAACATTGCTAGCATCCCTTGCATAGACTTTGAGCAAGATTTACAGTACACTTTCTTTTTATTTTTTAGCATATCTCTGTCTTTTGCCACAAAGAAGCCATAGTCCCCAAAGAACTTCATTCTGCATGAGAACAGAAGGATTTCAGTTCAATTGCAATGTCCAACGTGTGCGTTTTGAATTCCAGGATTATATCAAGTACCAAATTCTTGTTCAAAGCAGCTGTCAGTCACTTAAATGAATGGAATTATTTAGCACAATAGATCCTGATCAAGTGTTTCTACTGTATATTTTCTTTTGGGGAGAGGAGGGATGCTTCTGAATTAAGAGAGAATATAAATGAAGTTAAATTGCACACCATGTTTGATATTTAAGCAAACCAATTCTTCTCCAAATCTTGTGAAATTCACTATTAAGCATCACACAAATTGATTGATGGAGTAAATGTTGCTGAGGGATCCTGCAGACATGTGGGACACAGACACAATCTTCCTAGCTTGCTCCAGAACAGATTCTGCTTAACCCATTTTTTTCTACTCCATCAGCCACTCATATCACAACTCTGAATGATCAGTGAATAATTCAGTCTGAAGGGTCTGACAATTCTTTTATGTTTTAGTATTTTACTATGTTTTAATGAATTTCTAAATTATCTGCTCTTAATAAATTGATTTGTTTTTGAGTTGGGTTGCATTTGCTTTTGTGTTTGATTGCTGTAGAGTGGCTATAAATATCAAGGAGGACTGGATCCACAATCTCACGGATGTCCAAGAGATTGCCAGCAGATTATGGGAAAGATAAAGGAAACCCTAGGGTTTCCTAGGATTCCTTCAGGGTAGGGGCACTGAAATCAGAGAGTATAATACTTCAGCAAACATGATCATCTATACCTCTCTGTAGAAATGAATCACTGGCAGCTATTGCAAGATGAATATCTCTGTTAGGAAAATAATTAAAAATCAACACATCTGCTGGGTTCACACCTTCTCAGTTATCTAGAATGGAAACTGAGCTACCATTTGTAATTAAGTTCCCTACATCAGTGATGCAGCCCTGCAAATTCAGATCAGTCTAATTATAAAATACTGTCACTTTTAGTCCTATTGTATCAAATAGCAAATAGCTGCATATGCCTTTAGCTCTAATAAGAGGAGGAGGAGGAGAAAGGAAGAACAAAAAGAGAAGAGAATTATCATTTAAAGTATTTATAGTCTGCACCCTATTGAGAGGATCTCACGGCAGGTTAATAATCAATAAAAAACAAGATGTCACAATACAAGCAATTAAAGCTGATAACAAATTAGTTAAAACAGACAATTTAAAAACACAATAATAAACAAGTTTCATTAATAAAGAGGCGCTTCAGGGATAAAAGGCACAGTCAGGCTTTTTAAAAAGGAAAAAGCAGGTCTTTAACTGGCACCAAAAGGCAGATAATGTTGGCATCAGCCTGGGCTCCATTGGCACCAGAATGCCCCCCCAGTGTTCTCCCCCCAGGCATCCTAAAATGAGAATACCAAAACAAAGAGGTTTTCACTTGCATTCTCTCATAACATGCCTCTCCCAGCATGTTCCCTTAATGTTAGGGAAGAATGTACTGGGAGAGGAGTTCCCTCAGATATTAGGGTTCTAAACATTAAGGACCTT
Source organism: Liasis olivaceus (assembly GCA_030867105.1). Classification (NCBI taxonomy): domain Eukaryota; kingdom Metazoa; phylum Chordata; class Lepidosauria; order Squamata; family Pythonidae; genus Liasis; species Liasis olivaceus. The sequence goes on along the minus strand of CM061348.1, from coordinate 102,429,451 downwards.
TAACATCATTACTAGAACCTTTCAACCCACCTCTACTTTTGGACTGATGTTATGTGGTCTCTGAAAACTATATTGAGAGACAGCTTTGCTGCTGCATTCTGTACAAGTTGTGATTTCCAAGCCATTTTCATAGGCAGATCCACATATCATGGATTGCAGTTGGAAGAAATGAATCTGGTGGGGCAGGAACCAAAGTTTCCCGCAGCAGAAGGAAATTGTATGTTGATATAGGTCAGGTGCCTCCCGAAGCCATCCAAACAATGGCAAAGTAGCTGTTGATGTGGAAAGATGGGAGGAAAAAGCCTAGCACTGAAACCCAGCAGCATTTATAACAGCTTTGGTTCTTGTGCACCACAGTGAGCAAATCTGCTGTGTGTATATGGCAGCATTTTGTCTGCGACAGAGACTAATCTAGTTAAATCATGTCTATGAGCCTTCTGCTGAATAGGTCAGTCAATGTCTGGAGAGCATTACAGCCACACTTGTTTGAAGCTTGACACCTAGATTTGTCCACTCCATTATACAGAAACCAAAGACCTTATGTGTATGTTCCTGGATTTAAATTCTAGCCTTTTACTTCCCCCATTCCAAATTAATGTATACTTGAGTGATCTCTTGATGGCCTTGAAATGCACCTATCTATTTGAAATAATAGTTCTCTCTGACATTGGAACGCCAGCTCCTGCTTTATCAGCTTCATTCAAACAAGAATCTACTGGAGCACAGACAACTGTGACCAAGCCATCCCAGCTTAGGAAAGGCTGCACTCAAATGCCACTGATTCAGATGAATCGGAGAATAAATCAAGGCTGCATGCACAGCTGCAGCCCCACCCAGAGCTGAAGATTCACCCAATTACTGGGCCCACAAGTCGCCCATCCATAGCATCACTGCCATGTGGGGATTCAATTTCAGTTTACTTACTGTCCCTGAATACTTGCACAGCCTCAGCTAATTTTGATGTCAAGAAGAAATAAATACCAGAGTACTGATGGTACCAACTGCAGATACTCAGTGGCTTCATATAATTGTAAATCAACTAGAGGGACAGAATGGACCTCTGTGCAGCCCTACAGCCTATCATCCACGAGACCGAGCAACGCCCCCAATGCCACCCTCTAGACCTACCCACAGAGATAGAAACAGAACCACTGAAAAACAGTAATGTTATTCCAGCCCCAGGTAATTGACTCAGCAAGATACCATGGTCAAAGATATAAAAAGCTATCAAGATATCCAAGAGGATTGATAGAGCTGTACTCTGTCTTTCTTTTGGAACCATGATCATTAAGTACAAAATGTGGATGAAAGTGTGACAGGTCAGCCAAGGAAGTTCCTGTGTCCAAACCAGTCCTAAATCCCAACTGGAATGGAGCCAGATAATCTGGACTCTCCAAGAATGAAGAAGTTGATGGCCATCAGCCTCTCAAATGCATTGCCCAAGAAGATGGTATTGCAGCAGGGAGGTTGCTCTCAAAGTACCTACCACTCCACCTCTGAGACTGCCTCAGTCATCTCTGCCTTATCTCTTGGACCCAGCCTCAGAGAAATGTCTGCAAAACTTGTGTTAAAGAAGAAAGGCTTTGTCATGAGACTGATAGAAACACTCTCGGTTACACCAACACCTCCTCCCTTGTCCCCCCGCCTCTTCCTGAGCTTAGTTTTGTGCTGGACCAGAGTGACATCAACTTCATCTAGAATGTGACTTGTCTTACATTATGAACTGATGCACAGGGCCATACTCCAGAAGAATCAAAGAGGTAACTAAAAAGAGAACACCACAAAGAAGTAACCTTTGGAGGAGAGGCATAATTAGGCCAGAGGAGATAGGCAGCATCAAAGGCAATTGGATCATTAATACTTATGCATTAAGGTTTTCTTTGAAAATAGAAGCACATAATCAAATAAATACCTTCAATGAAAGAAATTTTGAAAGACAAACGTGTGAAGTGCTCTATAGGATAAATAGGGAAACACTAGGAAATAAAATTTTATTTGGGGAAAAATAATCTACACACTTAGTAAATCTGTCCTCAAATATTCTTCATCACCATACAAATATCAAGCTGAACTGGACCTTGAAAACCACGTATTATAACTGCTTTGCTTGTGTTTCCCTGTCTATAATTATATAAGTCACTAACAATCAGATGTTACAACTACATTTGAGTCTTATTTATGCTGGTCTGAAACAAATACTCTATCCATATTCATGAGACTTCCTTGTCTTTGCAGAACAGATTTGTAATCAAATTGAATTTAAAGACTGATTCATCAGTTATTTTATTTTATTTTATTTTTTTTACATTCAGATTGTTGACTTTGCATAACCTGAAACATATCTTGATGGGAACTGTTTGAAACTCAAAATATCAGGTTTTATTCTGCATTACTGAAGTTGGAATAACATAGTGAATAAGGTTCACTATAGATGTATTGCTTATAAACTCTCAGCTATGATCAGGAGGCTGGAAATAAACTATACTGTCATTCTCTCCCCTCCCCATACATACACACTTCAGTTTCCCCCTTCTATCCTCTGGTTAGTGTTAACTAGGTGACAAAATTATATTGACACCAGCCCTAATCAGAACTAGGTTTGCAAACCACCTTCTAACACGGCTTTCAGATCTGAACATTGTTGATGTAAACTCTGGTAAATAGCACAGTATTGATAGTTACTACTAAAAGGGATGGGAATCTGTAATGATGGAATGAAAAGGGAACTCACACTGTCCCATTCCCCCCACCCACCCACCCACCCACCCACATGTTCCCAATACGTTAATAGAGTTTAGGGATTTCTAGCTTTCTTTCTTTCTTTGTTTATCATATTTATAACCTACTCACCCCCAGAAAAAACATCTCACAGCAACTATAAAATTGTCAGCTATGTAACCTAGGAAGTTCTTAATGCAAACCTGTTCTCAAGTTAAATTCCTCCTATAAAGTGACTTTTGCTGACTGTTTTTCAGTCTTAGCTACCTGCCACCTAGACAGCTATATCAAGCTGTTATCAGAATAATGAATGTGAAGAACTTTGCATACACAGAAAAAAGGGTATTTGGGTAAATGCTAATATTATTACTTATGGACCTCTGTCTGTCTTGACTCTGAATCTATGCAGACCTGATACTAATGTATCCATTTGTCAGATCAAATCTGATGGCTCAACAAAGCAAAGCCCTTTTTCTTCCAGGAACTGACCTTCAGCGATATATGAGGAGTGGCTGGATAGTGTAGTGGTTAGAACACCTCCTTTGATGCAGGAGACTGGGATTCAAATCCTGGCTGGTACCTACCTTACCACTAGGGGTCCTTGGGCAAAGACCCCTAATGCTTCACTTGCCTAACTCTAATATGAGAGTGACATGAACTAAGAGAGTCACACCAGCTTGGACATTGCCCAGATTAACAAGGTCCATGTCAGATGTTGGGGAACCAGGACAATCTGATGTTAAGTGGGCTACTGGAACAAACCATACATGGACAAGAGAAGAGAAGCTGGAATTGATGGAATGCTACTACAATAGTAGACCTAATGAGAGGGGATATATGAAACATATGAGTGAACTGTGGATAGACAAAAGACCTACATTCACACTAACTGAGAAACAACTAGTTCCAATAGAGGTGAATATGTGTAGCTCAGGGTTGAACTGTGGAGTCCTTGGGGTTCTCTGAGCTTGGTTCTTTTCTTGCAAATGTTTCATTACCTGGCTAGGTAACATCTTCAGTGCTAAAATGGGATGGGGTTTCCTCTTTATTTATGTGTTGTGGCCTGCCTTGCCAGTGCTGGTGAGAGTGGGGGTTTTGTTTTGCTCCTCTAGTAGTTCTTTGATAAAGCATTGGCAAGGCAGGCCACAGCACATAAATAGAGAGCAAACCCCATCCCGTTTTAGCACTGAAGATGTTACCTAGCCGGGTAATGAAATGTTTGCAAGAAAAGAACCAAGCTCAGAGAACCCCAAGGACTCCACAAACAACTAGTTACCCAGTGCTTCAACATAGTGAAGAGGAAGCTGCTCTCACAACTTGAGATAGACAAACTACACATTACAACCCAGACTCAAGCACACCTGGAAGAACAACTGGATGTGCAGCCAACACCTGAAGCTGGAATGTCACTGCCACCCCCTCCATTACAGAGCACAGCAGCTGATATGAGGCATAAGATCATGGATAAACTAGCTACAGTCAACCCTCGAGACCGATTACCAAGGCTCAGTGGAGAAATACCATTGGATAGTATGCTAGAAGATGCCAATAGAGCCCTCATGGCAATCCCTACTACCATCATAACTCAAACCAATGAACTGGTATATGTTATAGCTGCTGTAATCCTGGAAATGCTTGGCTACACAATCAAGAAGAACAGCAGTACATACCCCCTTGGAAAATGAGATTGGAGGCTAAGATCAAGGCAACTTGGAGATAAGTCAGTCAGCTAGTGGAACTACAGAAGGGTGTGGAGATTAAGGATAAGACTCGGCTACTGAAAAAATGTATGGTCCTGACTCCATCTGAAGCCCTAGAGACTGCTAAACAAAGGCTCACAGCACTGGCTGCCAGGCTAAGGAGATACACTAGAGAAGCAGAGGCCAAGAAGATAAATGCCCTGTTCTCCAAAGAACCATCCAAAGTGTACTCCCAACTGCAGTGTAACAACACAAGAACAGCAGAACCACGAACTGCAGAAACTGAACAGTACTGGAAGAACATATGGGAGAAAGAGAAGACACATAACACCAGTGCAAAGTGGCTGCAGGACCTGAAAGCAGACCACAGCAATCTCCCAGAACAAGAACCAGTCACCATCACAGTAGCAGACATCCAACAGCGGGTCAAGGACATGAAAAGCTGGACAGCACCTGGCCTGGACATGATCCACACCTACTGGCTAAAGAAACTAACAGCAGTGCATGAATGCCTAGCAGCACAGATGAACCAACTGCTAGCAGCAGGCTCCCACCCAGACTGACTAACACAAGGAAGGACAGTGCTGATCATGAAAGACCTTCACAAGGGAACAGCACCATACAACTACTGGCCAAAAATCTGCCTCCCCACAACATGGAAAGTTCTATTAGGCATCATAGCCGCCAAGCCACAGGACCATATGGGCCAGTACATGACCACAGCTCAGAAGGTCATTGGGAACAATACCAGAGGCTCAAAACACCAGTTGCTCATAGAAAGAGCAGTCGCCCGAGAATCAGGGTCTAGGCAGACCAATCTGAGCACAACCTGGATTGACTACAGGAAAGCCTATGACTTAATGCCACACATATGAATCTGTGAATGCCTGGTGCTATACAAAGTCAACAGGACACTAAGGACCTTCCTCAAGAGCTCAATGGGACTGTGGAAAACAACACTGGAAGTCAACTCAAGACAGCTCGCACAAGTGGCCATCAAGTGCAGCACGTACCATGGTGATGCACTGTCCCCACTGCTGTTCTGCATAGGCTTAAACCCCCTCAGCCAGATAATCACAAGGACTGGATATGGGTACAAGTTCAAGAGTGGAATCACCATCAGCCACCTTATCTACATGGATGACATCAAGCTGTATGCTAAGAGTGAATGAGACATCAACTCACTGATCCACCTGACACGGATCTACAGTGAGGACATTGGGATGTCATTCGGACTGGAGAAGTGTGGCAGGATGATAGTAAAGAGAGGGAAGGTAGTTAAGACCAATGGGGTGGAACTACCAGTGGGCCAAATTGCAGACATATAGACCAGCTACAAATACCTTGGTATCCCACAGTCATGTGGGAATCATGATGAGGAGGCAAGGAAGACAGCAACATCCAAGTACCACCAAAGGATAAGACAGGTCCTGAAGAGCCAGTTCAATGGGAAGAACAAGATCCATACCATCAATATGTACACCCTGCCAGTCATCAGATACCCTGCCGGTATAGTGAGCTGGCCAGAGGAGGACATGGAGGCTGCCAATGTGAAGACCTGGAAGCTCCTCACAACGTACGGAGGTTTCCACTCTAAGTCCAACACCTAGACATTGTACCCCAGCCACAAAGAGGGCAGGTGGGACCTGATGAGTGTCAAAGCCACTGTCCTGGATGAAACCCAGAGCATCCAGGAGTACATCACTAAGATTGCACCCACAGAGGCACTCCTGACAGAATGCCTGAGGCAGCAGCAGACATGGGAGGAAGTTCAAATGGAGGAAGTACCATGGCAAGACAAGCCCCTGCATGGGATGTACCATCGACAGATAGTTGAGATGGCTGACATTGAGAAATCCTATCAGTGGCTGGAAAGGGCTGGACTAAAATACAGCACTGAGGCACTGATCATAGCAGCACAATAACAGGCACTAAGCACCAGATCCATAGAAATAGGGGTCTCCCACACTAGACGGGACCCAGGGAGCAGATTCTGCAAAGAGGCCTCAGAGATAGTCCAACACATAGTGGCAGGGTGTAAGATGCAGGCAGGAACAGCATATACTGAATCGCACAACCAAGTAGCTGGCATTGTGTACAGGAACATCTGCACAGTGTATGGGCTAGACCCTCCCAAGTCCAGATGGGAGATTTCACAGAAGGTTGTGGGGAATAACAGGGCTAAGGTCCTGTGGGACTTCCAGATCCAGACAGACAGGCGGGTCTTGGCCAATCAGCCAGACATTGTGGTAGTAGACAAAGACGAGAAGACAGCAGTAGTGATAGATGTAGCAGTGCCAAGTGAAGCAACATTGGTATGAGAAGCTGGACAAATACCAGGGCCTGAAGAAAGAACTTAAGAGGATGTGGAAAGTAAAGGCCAAAGTGGTCCCAGTGGAGGTAGGAGCACTCGGGGCTGTGACTCCTAAGCTGGGAGAGTGGCTCCAACAGATCCCAGGAACAACCTCAGAGCTCTCTGTCCAGAAGAGGGCAGTGCTAGGAACAGCTAAGATACTGCGCGGAACCCTCAAACTCCCAGGCCTTTGGTAGAGGACCAGAGATTGAGGACCCATACCACCCATAGGGGTGAGAGGGGAATTTTTATACATACATAGATACACACACACACACACACAGAGGATTCTACCGACTGGCTTTCTTCAGGACAGTAGGATTCTTGAAGCAGCCAGCTGGATTTTCAATCATGTAATAGGCTTCCAAAGTAAGTGTTTGCTTCATAACCATTTCCACATACCTTGACATGACAAATGTTTGAAAAAACATTTGTCTTATTGCTCAAGTTTGTGGTGTGAATCTGTTTGAGGACAAAGGAAGGGAACAGGTTGGCATCCTAAAAGATGCTCCTAGATATCTGCCTTGGAACAAGTCTAGAACACAACTTTCAGCTTCTATCTCTTGAACAAGATTGAAAAATCTTACCATTGGAGCTGAAAAAGGACTGGTGGCCATTTGCAGCATGGAAAATAGGAATTTAAGCAAAAATTCAGAGAGCCATATTTTTAACTGATCCTGTGCTTGGCTTTGGTTTCATAAGATTTATTCCCTCATTAATCACTGGCCTTCCTTCATTCATGTTAAATATAAAAATGATTAGGAAAGATCCCCATCATGGTTAAAAAAAAATAATTAGCTGCTACATCATGTTGCACACATTCAGACAGAAAGGAGTGATTAAATTAGGAATATTAAAACCCCATTAATCTGTGCTCAACTTAAGCTCTGCTTGTTCATCTCACTGTGGCACTTATTATTTCTGACACTGAAAGATAGTTGAATTACCAGCCGAAACAAGGTCACTATCAGAAAGATGTCAGGTCAGCAATTAGTCAAAGGTGGGAGAAGAACCCCAAATGGAGTCATGCTTGACATTCTGCAAATGTGTCAAGATCTCCTCACTTCTCATTGTTGTTTGGGTGAGTAGGTCACTTGCAAAAACCTGAGAGCACACTGATAACAGTGCAGTCTGGTTATTACAGAGTTGCATTTGACACTAGTTGGCAGGGCCTATGCAAGAACATTTTGATCAAGACACTCAGTTTGGTACCTTTATGGCGGTTCAAGAATAACTGGCCATCCACACACCAAAACCTATGGGGGTTCTGCATGTACAACATGCCCCATCAATGTACCTGGCAAAGGCTGATCTGGGGTAATAGATAGGTCAAAGTGCAGGGTGCTGAAAGGTTGTGACAGGGCAATTTTTCAGAAGAACCAAAAATCAACCCTTTGCATATGCAGATAGAGGAACAGGAGAGAATATCAAGGAAAACAACTGGTTCTGACAAATCTCAAACAGTTACCAAATAGTCTGAGAGGGATCCAACAAACACTCCATAAGATACCACTATAAACAGCCAGAAGGTAAGATTGATGGCAATTCCAAATACAGTGTCCTTCCTACATACAGGTAACAACTCCTTCTCTGCCTTACAGCAACCCAAGATGGATACATTTAAAAATACTAACAACTCTAAAAGAAATGTAAACAGGAATGATCAACAGCTGAAGACCTCTGGACTATAGATAGGTTCTACCTGAGTGGAATGGGGACAGGCCACATGTTCCACAAGGTTTTGTCCTGCCTTCAGATTAAATTCAGGGAAAAGGTAAGAGATCATTCTGACACACATATTTATGAAGAATAGTGGGAAGCCTGTAATTGTTCCCTTGGCAGCTGTAATTCTAGTCAAAAATTTAGGTGAAAGTACAGGCTTGTGTGAGGAATGGGGGTTACATGTCCCCAGTCCCAGCCTCCACATATTCTCGCAAAAGCCAAGAGGCTTTGTGCATAAGCTGTTCATGTGCAGGGCTTCTGATCTGAATGGGATTTTTCTGTTTTACATGCCACTCTGGGCATCCTGGCCAGTTTACCAAAAAAAGTCCCTAGAATTACACCTTTACAGAAGGTGCCAGAAAGGCTTTATTTATTTATTTATTGGACTTATATGGCCACTCTAGGTGGCTCACAACAATCCATAAAACATAGTTAAAAGCAAAAGTACCTTGAAATCCTAAGATCCAGTAAAGCACCACAGCTTAAAACACCTCTCTGAAAGCATCAGTGCTGGGCCTGAGGAGCGTGAAGAGTCATCTGATTTGCACCAACATCATTTTCCCCAAAACAGAGCCCACATAATGGTGGAAAAACAGGCTCCCTCTTTCAGCTGAATTCCTACCTTCTTTGGTCTGCAGCTCCGTCCTAGCAAATATGAGGTGGGACTGGGGGAACTTCCGTGGTAACCATAAGCCAACATGGAGACAAAGTTTCACTCAGCCAATAAACTTACTTTCTGAATGCCTTGCTTTTATTTTTTACATTTGTCCCAGTTTATCTGCTTCAAAATATGATAAACACCTTAGCAAAAAGTCAGAATGCAGTTCTTACTCACCACTTTTGAAAAACTAAGTGATCTCAATTTCAGCCTCTTAAGGAAGAAAGTAAAGGTATGGATGCAGATAGAAGGAAAGTTAAGTTTCTTCACCACCTTAGCATTACGTAAAATCCCTCTCTTCTTTCCGCTCTTCTTCTAGTTATTGGTTAATTTAGATGCATCAGAATTTTCAGACACAGTGAGGCTAGTGACCGAAAAACTCTGCCGCGCAGATTCTTTTACTGTTTCTCCAATTTCAGTAGTTCTCAAGCACTGGTGATAATTGAAGGATTAAGTCTCCCTCTCCCTTGCTTTTCCCCCCTCCCATTTTATAAAACAATGTTTCTCAATTTGCTATGCTCAGGAAATGGGTCCATCCCATCTTAGGATGTCTGTTTCTGGATATAAAGGAGACCCAGTACAAGGACAATTGGGTGCAAGGTATGCTGTGGCACAATTTCTGTGGATAGAAGGCCTTTCCAACTTGTGATGACGAACGTATTGGGTTTCAACACAGACCGTTCCCAGTCAGGATGTTCTTTCATCAATCCTGTTATAACAATTGTAGCTACTGTTTAACCAGATAAGCAGGAAAGAGGAAGGTGTTTTGCTCCATCCTCTTTCTGGTACCCAGGCTGCAACACCGCAGGACTACTCCAGGACAAAAGGCTCCAGTAGTTCTTTGGAAACATAATTTTCCTAAAACACCTGACAAAGAAGATGCACACAGAGAGAATTGTGTTATACTTTACAACCATTGGTCAAACTAATTTAACACTGGTGGTGATTCCCTACCTGGAGATACTTAGGAGGAGACTTCCAGGCATTTTTTTGTTTAACATTTCATGAGGATAAGTTCCTCTATGCATTGTACTGTATTATTTAAAATAGAGTGATTATATAATAAAGTCACAATGAGGATCAATATAGAATATAAAACTGACAGTCTTGCCAACTCAGTATAAATGCTGTGTGTGTGTGCACACATGCATGTGTCCACATGTGTGGGTAAGTATGTGCCTGTGATGGCATAAAAATAAAAGTATAATGAGGCACGTGAGTTTTAACTGCTCTCCTAAGATTAAAATACTAGATTATTAACTCTAGAATGATTTAAAATCTGGAAGAACAACGTTTTAGTTTGATACTGAAAAGACAGAAGTGTGAATTTACTTCTATGGGCATCCTCTGACCCACAGAATCCAGAAACTTTCACGAGAAGCTTCTCCTGGTGACATTAAAACACAGACAGGGGTGAGGAACTGGGGTGCCAAGCTCTACAGAGTTTTACAAGTCAGAACTGCCACTTTGTGTCTGACTCAGAAATGAAGTCCCCATAGACAAGAGAGGACAAAGGCATTATTGTTATTATTATTGTTATTGTTTGCTACCCAACTCCCAACACATGGCTCCAACTGAAACAAGGGATGTATCAAGAATGCATGGCTGCAGAACATTTTTTTAAGATAAACATTTCTTCTTTAAGAAGAAAAGAGGAATCAGTGAAACCAAATGATATGTGCACAGCACCATGAACACTTCTGAGAATGCTGTGACATGATTTACAGCTCAGAGAATGCACATATGTATTAGGAGGATGTATGCACATAAATACATGCAGTGCAACTCTGATTTCTCAGGGACAACTTGTCACCACACTTCCACTTGGCCATGAAGCTTACTGGGTGACTTTTGGCAAAGTTGTTAACATTAGAAAATTGTTGTGAGAATAAAATAGGCAGAGAAAGAGAAGAAAAAGCCTTGAAGGAAACGTAAGAAGTAAGTACAGCCAAACATTCAAAAGAGTATTTATTGATTTATTTAATTTATATTTCACCTTTCTACTCAAGCCAGCCATCTCCCCCCACCACATCACATGTGTGCCTGCCTGTTTTCTAGCATCTGTAAAAACAGATGCCCTAAAGTGGAGAACACAGAGAAAAAGAATCCCTCTTATCCCAAATCTAACTTTTAACAGATGTATCAGCATAGTTATGAATGTTCAATCAGCTGAGTCCCAAACAAGTAGACAATATGAAGTGCCATTAGACTTTTGCAAACCTCTGTACAGATGAATCATTCACCACCTTTTTTCCACAAATGGCAAATGGGTGTGGCTGATCCCTGTAGAGTGCAACTTCCTTTACTGCCTTTGTGGTAGTAAAACTCATCAGGAAGAGCTTCCACATGAGAAAGAAAAAGGGGGAAGGAGCTCAGACATTGGCAGCAGCATCCGTCTCCTTCGTTCCCTCTTCCCCTTTTCCTACAAGGATATTTACTGAGACAGTTATCTCACTGATATGCCTTCTCCCCATGGTGGAAGGGAAATCACACAAATGAGATCCCTGCCAGTGTAAGCATGGAGGATATGGCACACCACTTCTTCCAGGCGTGTTCCTGAGAAAAGGGCAGCCTGTTCATATGCTAATGCTGGAGAGAGAGGAGACCAAGACCAAGAGTGAGGATTGATTGGCGGCTGGGGTGGGGTGTGTGTGATGTGATGCATTGGAATTTTCCAGCCAACGCACTGGATATGGACCTGTCGGGCAAATGTCTTTTCTCTCGAGAACCTCCAGCAACTGATGCACCATCATGAAGCCTTGTGCTTCAATCTATTCTTGACATTGTAAACATTCCTTGGTCTGCGGTGATCATTTCCCTGTCAGTAAAATGTCATGTGTGAAGGGGTTTTGTTCTTTGTTTTAACTTTCAGAAGACAGAAAGATTAAAGAAGAAGCCTTCTCCGAAGTACCCTGCTGATCGTCATCCAAATGGGCCAATTTCTCTTGTTCACTTCCAGGGTCCACGTGTCGCAGGGGATCCAATGGCAAGGAAGTATCCCATCCCCAGCCATGGAAGGCCCTCATTCAGGAGCCCAGACTTCTAACTGGGAGGCCATCTTTTGAAGCTATTAATGGCTAGGTCTGGCATTCCTGAAATTGTTAACTTTCAGAGCACCTCCACATAATGCATAACACAGCAGGGTGCTATAATTTTTCTCCCCCACACCCCCCTCCACTTCCTTAAAATCCATTCCAAGTGAATGACATTTGCTGAGTGTATTTATGCAGCCTTTTCTAATCCCTTCAGAATATTAAGACTGCTTTACTTTGTCTTTGGTTACATTAACTTCAATTTTCCTTATGAGTAAGTATTTGGTGAAAAATTAATATACTGAAGTTGAAAAGAATCTTATGATGGGAAAAGACTAATTTTGTCTCGTGGCTGCTCAGATATCGGAGAACACTGGGGTTAATGTAATTAACTTACAATTTTATCCTGGGTTGTGTACATACACTGAATCTCCTGGCTGGAAACAAGATTAGATTTTATTACACTATATATCCTGGTTATCTTCACCATGCCTCCAATATTACTTCCCTCAATGACTTCAAGGCTCTTTGCTGCAATGAAAATGCAGAGCCATCTGGTACTGAGCCCATGCAGTTTATTTAAGGATTTAATTAAGTGCTCTAAATGGAGAGCTTCTTCGAATTAACATTTTAAATGTGACTTATTGCAGGTTTAATATTGTCTTAATGCCAACCTGGGAAACTCCATAGCCAAGTTGTTGACGTTTAAATTGAATTCATTTGGGTGGCTCCGGGGGGACTCATTAATTAATCTAAACAACTAATGGGGATTGGTTCTGACTTTTGATGAAGATTATTTACAGAGACAATTTGCTGTGAATAAAGAGTCACAGTAGGCATATGTTTAATTGATTTTTTTTTTTTAAAAAAAGGACATCTTATTGTATTTAATATCAGGAATGCATCTTATGAACAAGCTTTGAAATGCCATGAAAGCAAGGATGGCTAGAAATTTCCTCTCTGAGTGCTAATAACAAAGGGAATGGGTAATTACATTTCCCTACGAACTATGATGCTTGTAAGGGACTACAGGTCTGTCTGTTTAATAGCTTAAAGCAGCTTTCCCCAACCTGGTGCTTTTCAAATAACTGAGCCAGGCTGATTGAGGATTATGGGAATTGAAGTGCAACACATGGAGAGGGCAAAATGAAGGAGAAAGAATTAGAGTTGATAGGCAATTTTGCATAGTACTCTCCGTTATTTCCAGCTTCATATCTTTAACTACAGTGATGAAATATAAGGCTGGAAGAAGTATAGCGAACTGGGAATAGCCCAAACAATGATGGAATGCAGCAAGATTCAGTTCAAAATGCTGGTCCCTGCATCAAGGCTAAGAGGCAAGAAGAAAGCAAAAGACAAACAAGGGAGGCAAAACTGAGTCCTCAGAAGTTACATGGGGAACCTGCTGTGGGTGACTCCTATCTCCACCTGTGCCAGGTAGCACTCCAATCAACTAATGAATGAATTACTGTGTGTGTGTGTGTGTGTGTGTGTGTGCTTTTGGTATAGTGTGTATATGAGGGCAGACCAAATCCTTGTATCTCTGTGATTATGTGGCCCAGCACACAAATATCCAAAGGCATTGGCTGTGTCCCTTGGAACTCTAAAGTTGGCTTGTCCCTGATCTAAAGGAAGGAGCTGGTGCTACTAGAGTTAATCTATGCTGTGACATGGATAACCTTGTGTTCAGGCCGGGTAAAATCGACCTGTACGTAAAAATCTCAGGGTCCAGTTACTGATTTAGCCATTTGTAGAAATCTGAGTCTGCATTCAGAATATTGAGAAGCATAAAGAGGAAAAGATCATTAACTGAAATACAAAAGGTTTTCATTTCATACCAAAGCAGCTATTATTGGAAACAGAAAGCATTTGAAATATACAATATCAAGTATAAATGGCAATGTAAAAGAAAATTGGAAAATGCACTTGCATAATTTATTAGTGGTATTTGTGTGTGCATGTTTGTGTTTGTGTGTGTAGAAATACACACATTTCTGTCTAGATCCTTACACTGGCACAGAGATGACACGCTTGTATCACAATATATTCAGTATTTGTTGGAAGAGGTCAATCTATATTCCAACACCAAAAAAAGGGGTTTGGCAGAGTGTGCAAACTAGTGCACAATATCCTTAATTTCACATGCTAACAAAATAATGCTTAGAATTATTCAATTCAGATTAGAGCTCTACATGGAAAAAGAGAAGCCAGATGTTCAAGCGAGCTTTGGAAAAGACCAAGGAACACGAGACATTATTGCTAATGCACACTAGATAATTGAGAAAGCCAAAGAATTCCAAAAGGAAGTCACTATGTAATGTAACTATGTTTCATTGAGTATAGAAAGGCCTGTGATTGTGTGATCATGTCACGCTGTAGAATGTGCTCAGAAAAATGGGAATCCCAGAACATCTCATTGTCCTCATAAGAAACTTATATACAGGTCAGGAAGCCACAGTATGGACAGAATATGGCAAAACAGATTAGATCCAGGTTGGCAAAGGAGTGCAACAAGGCTGTATGCTCTCCCCTTATTTATTCAACCTATATACTGAATATACATTAAGGGAATCTGAATTGGAAGAAGATGAGCATGGTTTTAAAATTGGAGGAAGAAACAACAATAACCTGTGCTATGCTGATGACACTAACCTGGTAGCCAAAAACACAAAGGATCTGCAAGCTCTAGTAATAAAAGTTAAGGAGTAAAGTGAAAACATGGGATTAAAATTAAATATAAAGAAGATCAAACTAATGACAACAGGTAGAACAATCAGCCTTAGAGTTGGCAATGAAGATACCAAAGTAGTGGATAGATTCTGCCTTTTAGGATCAACCATAGGCAGTAAAGGAACAAGCAGTCAAGAAATATGTGGCATACTAGCACTTGGTAAAGCAGACATGAAGGCCTTGGAAAAGATATTCAAATGCTGTGATGTCTCTATACCTAAAAGATCAGAATCATGCAAGCAACTATATTCCCTGTGACACTCTGTGGAAGCAAAAGTTGGAGTCTGAAGAATTTTGGTGTTGGA
This sequence comes from Liasis olivaceus, assembly GCA_030867105.1. Lineage (NCBI taxonomy): Eukaryota > Metazoa > Chordata > Lepidosauria > Squamata > Pythonidae > Liasis > Liasis olivaceus. Next base: position 102,414,233 of record CM061348.1, on the reverse strand, counting down.
GAAGACTTCTGAGAATACCATGGACAGCCAAGAAAACAAACAAATGGATCATCGAACAAATCAACCCAGAGTTCTCACTAGAGGCACAAATGACCAGGCTTAAATTGTCCTACTTCAGACCCATTATGCAAAGACCTAGCTCTCTGGAGAAGGCTCTAATGCTGGGAAAGGTGAAAGGAAAGAGTGGAAGAGGACAACCAGCAGCAAAGTGGATGGACTCAGTTACAGTAGTGATGGGTGCACCTCTGGCAGACCTTAAACAATCTGTTAGGGACAGATTGTTATGGAGAAAATCTATCTATGTGGTTGCTAGGAGTCAAAAATGACTTATGGCTCATAATCAGTCGATCGTGTCCTTTCTCCTTTATAAGTACCGTATCAAGATATTTTTAAATAGTTATTACTAAAAATCACAATTAAGAGTTAGTTACAGCTAAAACCCATTATTTCTTGTTTTCTTATTATGTTGCTGCTATATTATGGAAAACTGCTACTGATTTACTGTTTTATTGAACCTTGATAGTTATAACTTTCCTCAAGCATTCTCTGAGAACATAAAGATAGGGTATAGATTTTTTAAAAATATATTTTACTTTTAATTTAGAAGCTGCATTCATGCTGGCAGCAGAGATATTTAAAGTATTCTGCATAGCATTTCCTCTTGTATTCCACTTGCTCCTTTTTCTCATATTGCAACTGCCTTCAAAAAGGGAAGGACAATCCCTGTCCAAGAGGATGACCAGCAGCAAGGTGGATGGACTCAGTTACAGTGGAAATGTGTGCACAGTTGGAAAACCTGAAAGTCAAGGTTGAGGACAGATTGTCATGGAGAAAATCTATGTGGTTACTAGGAGTTGAAAACAACTTGATGGCACATAATCAATCAATTAATCAATCAAATAATTGCCTAACATTTGTTCTCTTTTATAGAGACGCTTGTGTAAAGTTGTAAAATGAACAAAACGTTGTTGTTGTTGTTCAATCATTAAGTCATGTCCAACTCTTCGTGACCCATGAACTATATCGCACCAGGCCTTCCTGTCCTTCACTGCCTCCCTGAGTTTGCTCAGTTTCATGCTCATTGCTTCAGTGATGCTATCTAACCATCTCATCCTCTGCCATCCTCTTCTCCTTTTGCCTTCAATCTTTCCCAGCATCAGGGTCTTTTCCAAAGAGTCCTCTCTTCGCGTTAGGTGACCAAAGTATCTGAGCTTGAGCTTCATTATCAATCCTTCCAATGAGCAGTCAGGGTTGATTTCCTTTAAGATTGACTGGTTTGACCTCCTAGCAGTCCAGGGGACTCTTAAGAGTCTTCTCCAGCACCACAGTTCAAAGGCATCAATTCTTCGGCGCTCAGCCTTCTTTATGGTCCAGCTCTCACTACTGGAAAAACCATAGCTTTGATTATGTGGATCTTTGTCGGCAAGGTGATGTCTCTGCTTTTTAATATGCTGTCTAGGTTTGCCATAGCTTTCCTCCCAAGGAGCAAGCATCTTTTAATTTCATGGCTGCAGTCTCTGTCTGCAGTGATCTTGGAGCCCAAACAAATGAAGTCTGTTACTGCTTCCATTTCTACCCCTTCTATTTGCCAGGAATTAATGGGTCCAGATGTCATGATCTTAGTTCTTTTGATGTTGAGTTTCAAGCCAGCTTTTGCACACTCCTCTTTCACCCTCATCAAGAGGCTTTTTAGTTGTTCTTCACTTTCTGCCATTAGGGTGATATCGTCTGCATATCTGAGGTTGTTGATGTTTCTCCCTGCAATCTTAATTCCAGCTTGTGATTCTTCCAGCCTGGCATTTCTCATGATGTACTCTGCATATAAACAAAATAAGCAGGGTGGCAGTATACAGCCTTGTTCTACTCCTTTCCCTATTTTGAACCAATCGGTTGTTCCATGACCGGTTCTAACTGTTGCTTCTTGGCCTGCATACAGATTTCTCAGGAGACAGGTAAGGTGGTCTGGTACCCCCATCTCTTTAAGAATTTGCCACAGTTTGTTGTGATCCACACAATCGAAGGCTTTTGCATAGTCAATGAAGCAGAAGTAGATGTTTTTCTGGAACTCTCATGCTTTCTCCATGATCCAGCGAATGTTGGCAATTTGATCTCTAGTTCCTCTGCCTCTTCAAAACCCAGCTTGTACATCCAGTAGTTCTCAGTTCACATACTGCTGAAGCCTAGCTTGTAGGATTTTGAGCATAACCTTGCTAACATGTGAAATGAGCACAGCAGTGATAGTTTCAGCATTCTTTGGCATTGCCCTTCTTTGGAATTGGAACATAAACTGACCTTTTCCAATCCCGTGGCCACTGTTGCATTTTCCAAACTTGGTGGCATATTGAGTGCAGCACTTTAACAGCATCATCTTTTAGTATTTTAAATAACTCAGCTGTCATCTCCCCTAGCTTTGTTGTTAGTAATGCTTCCTAAGGCCCACTTGACTTCACTCTCTAGGATGTCCGGCTCAAGGTCAGTGATCACACCAGCATGGACATCAGGTACATTAAGATCTTTCTTGTATAGTTCTTCTGTGTATTCTTGCCACCATTCCTTAATCTCTTCTGCTTCTGTTAGGTCCCTGCCTTTTTTGTCCTTTATCATGCCCATTTTTGCCTTTTTTGTCCTTTATCATGCCCATCTTTGCACTAAACATTCTTTTGATATCTCCAATTTTCTTGAAGAGATCTCTAGTCTTCCCCATTCTATTGTTTTCCTCGATTTCTTTGCATTGTTCATTTAAGAAGGCCTTCTTATCTCTCCTTGCTATTCTCTGGAAATCTGCATTCAGTTGGTTATATCTTTCCCTTTCACCCTTGCTTTTTGCATTCCTTCTTTCCACAGCTATTTGTAAAGCCTCATCAGACAGCCCTTTTGCTGTCTTGCATTTCTCTTTATTGGGGATGGTTTTAGTTGCTGCCTCTTGTACAAGGTTACAGACCTCTGTCCATAGTACTTCAGGCACTCTGTCTACCAAATCTAATCCCCTAAATCTATTCAATACAGAACATGGTCCTCTTAAAAGAATGCATTAGAAGAATGCATGGTCCTCCTAAAAGAATGCATTCTCCTAAAAGAATAGTTTCTGATTTTAGTTTTAAATTGCTGATTATAGAACACCCAGTGTCCACACTGAAAATAGAAAACAGTAAGAACAACACACAACGGTTATAAAAGCCATTCTGGCTAGGAATTCTGGGATTTGGAGTCCTCAAAAATCTTGATGGCACCAGTTTGGGGAAGATTGTCTTGAAGATCTACTTTGTCAGATGCAAACGTGCCTAATGGCTCACCTTAATTGGCATGAATCTTGGACATTCAACAGAAAGAAGCCCAAACTTCCAAATTCTGTACACGTCCATTCTTATTAAAAGAGATTGTGACCTAAGTCAAAAAAACCTCCTTTTTTTTTTTACACTAAAAAGGGTACACACCAACAGTATGCTAATAGAAAGAAGGACTGATAGGGAGGGTCCTGTCATAGAATTCCAGCAGCCCGCTCTTTATATGGTGACTGGATGCTAGAAAGAACATTGCCAGATTAGGCTGAGATCTACAAAGGATCTCTTTTATGCAAAATACCTCCAGTGGTAGCTTTTAACTATCTGGCAGAATGGTTAAAAATGATATATTCAGTGGGGTTTCCAGGGAAGAGTTATTGTGTAGTTCATCTGAAGGATAGGATGGTGCTGGAATACTTTGATGATCATCATCATGGCAAAAAAGGAAAAGAAAGAGATAATTTACCATTGTCATCAGAAAAAAGGCAGCTCTTGAAAGGACATCAATCAGGATTTTTTAGGAGGTCTGAAAACCATCCTTCTGGCACCTCACTGGAAGCAGAGGGTAACAATTTCTACTTTGATGTAGAAAAGAAAAAGGGATTGTATCACTCTGTGTGTGTGTCGGTGTGGTATGAATTTTGAGCTGCGATTGTGTCAAAAAGAATACAGGCTGTTGTTCTAGAGCAGCCTTGCCTGGATATATGGGGCTGCAACTTCCATTGTTCCCTACTAGCATAGGCAGGAAGGAGCAAGTTTTTACACTACAGTAAGCATATGTAATTTGCTAAGCCAGAACAGAACATCTATGTCCTGAGATACTAGGCAATCTTTTCACTGAACTATTTCCTATCACATGTTCATGCTACAGATGGGTCTCTCTGTGAAACTCTCTTAAGGAGGTTAAGGCTAAACTTTCATCACTGAGGCTAATCATTTCTCTATAATATATATTATATTTATGCCAAAATCAATATCATACAAATGGAACAATAATTTCTCACATAAGAATAAAATACATAACTCATATCAGTTCCCTTCCTGTGAAAACTCCATGGCAATCAGTATAAATGAAATTGTCTTCTTGTATAAAACTTGTCAATACATATTAATCAATATTTTCCCACTCTGATAGTCTCATATAAAAGCATCTAAAAGCATAGTTCCTGAAAAATCTACCATGTTTGTGTAAATCCCTTCAAAAACTTTACGTAGCCTTAATTAATATGCTGTGAGTTATGGAAATCCCTTCATTTTTTTAAAAAAAATCAGATTTTCCTTCTTGTTCAAGATGTCTTGGTCACACCTCCTTGGTTGCTATTTCTTAGAGAAAGAACTTTGGTTTCCAAATAAATATTGGCTGGAAAGGTGCAACAATTAAATTACGTAGAGCAAATATGGAAACTAACCTTTTTGTTCTCACAGAGAGCCTCGTTTTCTTTGGTTTTAAACTCACAAGTAGCTGTTTCCATGTCCTAGGGGGAAAAAAGGAGTGCCTTCCCATTATTGTCAGGTATTGAAAATCTCATATTGAAAACTGAGTTGTGATTATGTAGCAACTAGAGAGTTGTTTGCTATTTGGGGCCTTTTGTTAAGAAATCAAGAATTCAACTGTCAGCTTTCAAAAAATTAATTCATCAGTCAAATGCCAGTCATCTCTATCTATAGCATCACTTAATTGGGCATTACTGGACTGCACATAGAAATGCATTTTTAGCAGTTGGGGAGTGAATAATACTTCATGATTTAAATTACGTAAGTCAAAGTGTGATACAGAGAAAATCCAAGGAATTAGCCACTATTGATATTATTCTTATAGACAAAAAGAATAGTCACCCACCAATCACCCATTTGGCTGAGCTGAGATTCACACTAAAATGCTTTTTAGCATTTAACATGTGCGTGCACTGTTACTTTTCATCTAGGAAAAGAGGATTGGAAGAAAGGAAGACAGACAAGTGAGCAAGACCCCTGGGCGTATTCTACTTGGATTTCTATTGTTATAAATCCTTCCTTGAATCTCAGGAAGTAGATGGCATAGGAAAATGTGTTTGGATGGATGGATGGATGGATGGATGGATAGATGGATGGATGGATGGATGGATGGATGGATGGATGGATGGGTAGAGAGGTAGGTAGGTAGATAGATAGACAGACAGACAGGTAGACAGATAGATAGAGACTCATAACAGAACACAGGAATGCTAACATTATGATACTTTTGTAAAAAAGGATTTTATTATTACAAAAACAGAAACACCAAAGCTGTGATAGGAGATCTTAGCAAAGCTCATGCTAGCCTATCCGTATTTTGCAGTCTAGCACAGAACAATTAAAATAAATAAATAAATAAAAAGAAGCGTGCATATAGATTTGGAAAAGAATTGTACTCACAAATACTGCTATGCTTGGGGAAGTGAAGAAGGAAGGAAAAGAAGGCAAAAATGGCTCATTTTCTGTCTCTGCACAGTACCACACATGTTGGTGGTGTATATTCTGAACGGCCTGCCAGATCTGCCAACTTGTTCTTTTCCTTCTTTTCTAGTCTGCTTCTTCTGTTATATGGTTTTGTTTTTATTATATTGTTTTTTTATTCTGTTTATTATAACATGAACCACCCAGAGTCACTCTAGAGTTGGGTGGCATTACATTCAGTTAAATAAACAAATGAACAAACACACACAGTGATTGGAAGGGGATGGCAGACATTCTTGGCCTTCTTTCTGCTTCTTGTTGCTGAACAGACACGCATTCATAATGTTTCTGTAAACTAATGGGAGTTTTACTTGAGTAAATTTGTATTGTCTATTTCTATTCTCCTCTGTCTATTTCCAAGCATTCTCATCTGAAGAATTTCATGCTGATCTGAACTGATCCTTTCTAGCAAAAACTATTCTTGAAAATCTCTACTTGTTCTTTATTCTTATGGCAGGCAAGGGAAATCTCTTCAATTTCATAGAAATACGCTATACATCATTCACATAAGGAGAAGAAACTCAGGAGAGACAAACTACATGAGAGTATCTGCAATACCAAATAACTGTTCATAAAGACTCTGTGAGGCACACTGTATTATATTTTCTGGGAATAGTTTGAACCTGTTGATCTCAAGGAAATGGACAGAATCCTTGGTGAAATAAGCTCCCACCTATGAGCTTGGTCCCTGCCCCACCTGGCTTATAGGTGGTATCAGGAAGAGGTGGGTGGGTGGGCTGGCTCTCTGCAGTTGTGAATGCTTCACTGTGTGCAGGAATATGCCAGTGTCCTGGAAAGGGGTATTGGTGTGCCCTGTCCTTAACAGGCTGACCCTGGGCCCAGCTGTACTAAATAACTATCACCTAGTTGTATAACCCTCCCTTTTTTAGAGGATGGGACATCAGCTACAAAGTGCCCTAAACTTAATGAATTTTCTGCACACTTTTTAGTCAGAGCCCAGAGTCAGGTCTCAGGCCCTCTCACTGATAACCTAAAGTGGAGCCTAGACTGAGGGAGTGATCATGGGATTCTTCTGGGCTGTCTGTGAGGGTTGGGAGTTGGGGTCCCTGTTCTGTGGTCGTTCCATTCCTTCCTGAATGGAAATGTGTGTATGTAGGAGGAGAGATAAGGCCCTTGTACACTCCAATATGGGCTCAGCCCACTCTTCTATCTTATTTAGCGTCTACATGAAACTGCTGGGGGCAGTCAACTGACAGTTTGTAGTTAGTATCCAGCTGTACATTTCATCAATATGTAGATGGTATTCAGCTGTACATTTTCACCTCAGAGCATCCAGGAGATGCAATGGAAGTCTTGACCAATGTCTGGAGGCTGTAAGGTCATGGGTTGGAAGAAATACATTGAGGCTTAATCCTAGCATGATGGAATGTTGTAGGTTCAGAAGCTGACAAATACCATTTATTAATGCTCAAAAAGAGTGGGGGGAAAAACCAGGATGCTCCTGGACTCTCAATTCTTCGTACAACAGCAGGTGGAAGCTGTAACCAGGAAGCCTTTGTCCAACATTGACTGATACACCAATTGTGGCCATTCCTGGAATGGAAGTTGCTGGCAACAGTCACTAAGTTCTTGTGACCTCACAGATGGACCATTTTAATGCACTCTACATGGGACTGTCCTTGAAGATCATCTGGAAACTACAACTAATGCAAAATGTAGCAGCCCACACACTAACAAGGACAACTCCATGCTGTCATATAACAACAGTGCAGCAGGAGCTTCATTATTTGCCAGTTTATATCTGGGTGCAATTCAAGGTGCCAGGTTAAATCTTTAATTGTTATCTAAAAACACTTATTCCAGGTAGAATCCACCCAACCATAGTGTGCCTCCAGAGAAGGCTTGCTGCGAATCCTCACTCTTCATGAGATGTGGTGAAAGGGGGACTCAGAGGTAGGCTTTTTCTGCAGAAGTTCCCCTCCTGTAGAACACTAGATTTAAGATCATCCATATCCTCACTCTTGGTATTCAGAAAGCTTTCAGAGAGCCTCTGGGGACTGAGACATGAGTAATGGAAGGTTTGTAATGGAGATATGTGAGACCACTGTAATTATGAATTGTTTTTATTATTGAATTATGGGTATTCTATTATTGATATTGTACAAGCATTGCTGCTTGTGAGCCTCTTAGAGTTACATTCCCATAAAAGCATGCATAAAAATCCCATGTTTGCATTGGGAAAGCACAGGGAGCTGATGGAAAGGGTATCTTAGAAGTATGAGCTGTGCTCTAGAAGTCCCTAATTCAAATTCAGCCTCAGCTATGTATGACCTGGGTTAGTCCTTCTCTTTCAATCCCAGCAAATCCTTCTACTGCTCCTCTGAGCAGACTGATACATGGGAATGATAATTACTGCCTTCCCTCATGGTGGTTATAAGGATTACTGATATAGTATATGTGAACACTCAGAAAATGTATATAGACACTGAATATCACCCTGTGACAGGGTCTATAAACCAGTAAGGTTAAAGGTGGCTATGATACATTTCCTTGGTTTCACTAGAGTACATTGAATGCCACTGATAATGTTAAAGAGAATTTGGGGAAAAATATATATAGAAGAATGTAACACACTTTGCTCAGTTACTTTATAAGGCTCCTTGTTGGTTCCACTATTGCTTTAAGTCAACACCCAACATTTGTAATAGAGGCGTGCAAAATATCTTGAATCCGATACGTTCCAAGCTCAACGTAGCTTGTTCCAGCTTGGAAGTGTTCTGACAGTGTTCCAGCTTCATTAAAAATCTTCTGAGTTCAAATTAATCTAAATTCTCAGATTAAGGGAAAGAAGGCCTTCAGAGGAAGACAAGATATAAGAAAAATATATTGCCACAATTTGATTTGATTAATATGCTACATTCCCAAAAGTGAGTGATCCTATGATTATTTAAGAAAACAAGCTGTATTATTTTAATTGGCGTTTCCTAACTTCTTCCATTTCACTGCACGTTCACACAGTTACATAAATTTTATTAATAGGGAGTGGGTGGTCATTATTTCCATAAGCAATAATGTCAATACCTTGCAGAAGACACAGGGTGGTGTGCTAGATTACAAATACCTGTGGGACTCTGTGTCTTTTGAAACTCCTACAATTGGGACACAAGCTATGTAATGCTTAGTACCAAATTATTTTCAGTTTTGAGCTGGTCAACTTTAAGGCAGAATTTTTACACCCACCTCATTCCAATTCAGCTATGAGCTAAAATAGATACAGTACACATTGCAATAAAAGAAGAGCCAGGCAAAGTTCAGATTCTCCCCATCTGTCTAGAAGAGATAGCAGGGTCATATCTGATTTATTCTGAAAAACAGAACAGTATTCTAGATAAATAAATGTATTGACCAATGCAAATATACTTAAAACAATGGCTCAGTTTTATGGGAAGTTGGTAAAAAAATTAAATCCCTTGGAAGCCACATGGGCAGTTTGAGAAAATGGAAGGGAGGGGATGGGGAGGGAGAGGGAGAGGGAGAGGGAGAGGGAGCCTACCTTATCCTGGGCTGGTTCCAGATATTTGGCTCCCTAGAAACTGCACCTGGAGTTATAATGGATGCACTACAATATGGGATTACTTCCTCTGTGTTCCTCCTACTATGTTCCTCAGTTATGGTGGAGATGGGAAAAATCCTGTTCATTTGGGGAAAAAAACTTAAATAATCCTTTATAAACCTATATTATTTATTTATATTACCTGTGATTGCTTATTACTAACCATTATTTTTTAAAAATGGATCATCAATGTAGATGTTTAATTAGGGAGAAAAATACTAAAGTGGTGATTAGAAATGTGTGTGTATTTTAATTAGCACCCTAGTGTTATAGAGCTACAACACCCTTTCATTTAAGCAGGGATTCATTAATATTTGAACATTTTTTTTTTCAAATGACAGCCAAAAACAAGTATTTAAGCTCTAATTAAAAGACTGGTTTTAAAAATTAACAGGGTTGTTCTTATGGCTTTTTAACTATAGAACTGCTGCCGCTGAAGCATTCAGTATACTGGCTGAACCCCAATCTTCTTTTGGCACGGGTGTGAGAAAAACAACCCAAACCCACAGAGGAGGAGTGCATGGACATTGAAGCAAATAATCCCGGAAAGACAGAACATGTCTTGTTTTGCTGTGTAACCCTAATCTACCCTAGACCAGAGTGCCAGTGACATGCTGGCTCTCATGAACTTCCTCTCAAACTCTCTAGACCAGTTTGTTGCCAGGCAGAAGATAACTGGGGTCTGGGAGTGAAACCTTTCTACTTCAGAAGGAGCCTGGTAGTACCTTTTCTGATCAACAAATTTTATTAAAAGGTGTGAGCTGAAGCTCCCTTCACATGCATGAAGGGGCTAGGCTTAAGTAGGGTCTAAACCGGGATGAAATGGGGAGGGGAAGGAGGGGAAGACAGGCTGGTTGTGCAGATGCAGGTGACATGAGAGACCGTATCAATTAACAATTGCACACACATCCAGTATATATGGGAGTACACACATACCTGCATATCAAAGTATGCATGCTCAGAAAGACCTGCCCGTAGGAAGGAAGGTGATTGGTTATTGCTTTCCTGGAACAGAAAGGTGGGAGGGCATAGCAATAGGGCAATTGTCCAATAGGAAGACATGTGGTCTGGATGGAATCCCTTGCAAGCTGTTCCCAACCTCTCCCAGTCAGGGCAGGATTTTTTTTTTTAAACAGTTTAGAGTCAAACCAGCATGAGAATAGGGTGAGGGCAGCTTAAACACTAAGTGTGGATAGAACAAATCTGTATTTGCAATGAAGAAAAAGAAGGGGGGGGTAAGATCATATGAAGAATGGGGAGACCCCCTGCTCACACAGGTAATTGGCAGCAAGGTATAGAACAGGGTTTCTCAACCTCAACAACTTTAAGATGTGTGGACTTCATCTCCCAGAATTCCCCATCCAGCATGCTGGTTGGGGAATTTTGGGAGATGAAGTCCACACATCTTAAAGTTGTTGAGGTTGAGAAACCCTGGTGTAGAATGACACCTTGATTCCAGTGAGGAGGGAGGAGATCCAGGGATCCAGGATGTAGTAAGAGCTCCTACCAGTAGAGAATCCCCTCCCCGTGCAACTCCATAGGAAATGCTGCAATGTTATCTTTACAACATTGCTTCTGGAGCAACTGAGCTTGGGTTAATGGATTCAGTAGCATATCCAACAGTATCTTGGGGACACAACTGTTGTTGAGACAGACAAGTAGGATTGGACTGGGAGAAACAATTATGGCAGCTCTAAACAACACCTTTTTATTAAGCTGCATCTTGTTGCATTTCCTGTTCATCAGTTGCTATTGCTTTTCAAGTCAAAGGAGTTCAAGGAGATAGATTGGTAATGATGAAATACTGGGTATTGTAATGGTCACTTCACCCTTTTAAACTAAAAATTCAATTTGCCTAGTCTGACTTTGTCTCAGTTATTGCTCCTCAACATCTTAACCTTTTGGTCAATCCACCCAGAATTTTCTAACGTAATTTTCAGAGCCCTAATGAATAAAACTTGAATTTGTTATATAATTCATAAGAATACCTCTTTCTGGTGGCTTAAATTCCATGTTCAGTTCTTCCTAATGTTAAGTATTGTAGTATTTCCAACACTGTTGGGAGGAGGGAACTCCATCACTTCATTTTTCTCCTCTCTAACAACCCAGAATCCCCAGGGAAACCTAAGGGCATGTTTTAAATTAGCTTCTTTAATTCTCTACCATGGGGCTAAGGAAGCAGCTCCAGAAAAAGGGCAGGTCGTCTTCTCTATGATGCATGCAGGCTCTTTCGGGAAGAAGGTTTGCAGTGAGATATTGGGCCCCGGGCTTTCAGAAGACAGGGTTTATCGCAGCTCTCAGGAACTCTGCCTTGTTTTAACAGTTTAATGAGGAGTTGAGATATGGAAAGGTGATTAACTTGCTCAACTGTCTTCGCATTTATTAATTAAAATATCCACCACTCACATGAAGCCAGCAGACACCAATTTCTTTTCAACAGAATTAGATCTTGCAAAAATTTTAAACATAAGAAAAGAAAATAAGCTGCTGCTTTTCCAAATAGGATCTCACTACTCACTGTGTACCCTCGACTCCTCGTCATGGAAAGACCAACCACTGCATAAAAATGCTTTTCATCATTGGCAAAAATTTGATGCCCAAAATAGCCCCTTGGTTGCCTTGGCAACTAGCATTTATTTCCCCTCCATTCCTTCCTCCCCCCCCCCCCCCCCCCGCCTTACTCTTTGCATATTGCTGCATATTTCTATCATCTCTTTCCAGGCACAGTTCATAAACACGGCTGCATAATAAAGAATGTTATCACCAGTGACTTACAGCCCAGCTGCTGAAAATAAGATATGAAGTGGCAGGGAAATACAATTTCATGCAGCTAGGACAACAGATTGATAGGGTGCCCTTCAAATTTGATGCCACTTCTTTAAGTCTGTCCAAATTAAAAAAAAAAAAAAAGTTGGTTTGCTCTCTTCCTCCCTCTTTCCTGGTAGCAATGACAATAAAGGCAAAAGATAATTCATAAGGATTTTCATTAGTTTGGAGCAACCTTGCCCTGAGATATGGACGATTCAAAGAGACGCACGTCTCTTTGCCCCTCGGCCCTGGTTCTCCAGCTCTCCGTCACCACTGAAACATTTCTCCATCTAGTTTGTGGACCTTTCTAATTTAAATAGTCCCCTTTCAAATTATTATGCAGGCTCAGATTTCTTGGGGGAGGCTTACCATAGACAGAGATAAAATAAAGCCTTCAGCTCCCACCTTCAGAGATTGATTTGATTCAAGAAATATGGAAGTTGGACTTGTTTAATGGGAAGAGATCTCAGGGACATTGTCTCCATCAAAACATGAGAAGAGATTGCTTTTCAAGGATCCCTTGTGGCAATTGCTTGCTGATGGGCTGACCTCAGCATGAGGTTTGGACATTGATCAGAACTGGCAAGACAGATTGCCCTACCCTTTCATGATAAGATCATATGGCTGCTAATGCCACTGAATCATGCAGCTGAACCAGCTGGCATTGAAGGCCTCTAGGCCAAGCTGGGACTAAAGATACCTTACACAGAAATAATTTGAAGGATCTACAACCTAGTCTTTCATTTGGAAGAAACTTATTTCTCGTGCAAAGCTCACATAGCTAACTAAGTTGATTAGCTGACCTAGAGAAGTATCAAATACGTTGTCTTGCTTCAAGTAGAGCTGCCTGATTGCCATTCTAGTTAGTTTCTGAGGACATCTTGATGAACCAGCATACGAATGCAAAGAAGCTTAAGCCTCGCAGGAAAACAGTTTTGGTGGCAGTACTTGTTCAAGGTCAAGAGCCAAGGGAAGACCACATGTCAGGGTTCTTAAGCACCAGAGCTGTCACGTGGCTGAGGTCTGGGAGCTGAAGGCCAGACATTAATCCAGTAATCAGCAGACTCACTGTTAAGTTTGAACTGGTAGAGCTCCACTTAAAGCTTCATTGCAAGTTATCAGAGAAGCCTTTATACCTATATTAAATATCTTATTGACATTTAGTCAACACCTTTAGTCACAAGGAGCCCTGCTGATGGCTCCTTAAACTGGCTTTTCAATACCTGGCACTTAGCTGAATCTGACATGTCTATAGGCATGTCCACACTTATGACTGAAGCTGCTCCTTTCCTTAACTCATGATGGCTTAACTCTAAAACATCTTAAGAAAATCCTTTTTGGACTGAGACACTTTGACAACTCCATGCGAGGTGTCCAGTCTAGACTTCTGGCTGCCATCCCATCTTTCTGTTCCAGGATAGCAATGGCTAATCTCTCTCCTTCCTGAGGCAGATCTTCCTAGATACTTGTCTGTGACTCTGTGTGTGTGTGTGTGTGTGTATGTGTGTGTTGTGAGTGTATATACATATGAGATAAAGGGGGGATTCAATTTATGTTGTTAGCTTGTTATCACAAAACACTGAAAAACCCATGTATCTATGTATCCATATTTATACCTATCTTTGGATCAATCTCATTTAAAAGTGTGGGAAACTGTTCTACCTGAAAAATTTATACAACAACAAAGAGCTTATCCTACAATTAGGAATAGGTTTATATAGATTTGATCACCATTTCTTAGCTATATTAACATTTTTTTTCCAAACACATTAACTTTCTCTATACAGAAATCCCTTTCAACTTCCCAATACTTTTTTTTTTTTAATTTAAAGTTCAGAAATTAATTGTTTAATCATTTTTCCAGTCATTCCTAATAGAAGGCTTTCACCTTCAGCACCCAAATAACCTACAGGCTATTTTTTAAAGATTTTTTTTTTATCCCATCTTTATTATTTTTTATAAATAACTCAAGGCAGTGAACATACCTAATGCTCCTTCCTCCTCCTATTTTCCCCACATAACAACCCTGTGAGGTAGGTTGGGCTAAGAGAGAGTGACTGGCCCAAAGTCACCCAGCCAAGTTTCATGCCTAAGGCAGGACCAGAACTCACCATCTCCTGGTTTCTAGCCTGGTGTCTTCACCACTAGACCAAACTGGCTCTCCATTTGGAAGCCTGGGGTAAATATCTTCTACATCAAATGACTGGAAACATGATTAAATGGAGTGCTGCTGGGTTCCTTTCCTTTCCTTTCCTTTCCTTTCCTTTCCTTTCCTTTCCTTTCCTTTCCTTTCCTTTCCTTTCCTTTCCTTTCCTTTCCTTTCCTTTCCTTCTCTTGAGGCACAGGGAAAAGTAGGAAGCTCAGGGAAAGAAATATAGTAATTTTTTAAAAATCTGCTGGTTTTTAAATCAGCAATCTTCAGTTTATAAGGCAAGTATTATAACCATTATGCTAATATAGCATTCAAGGTGAAGGTAGCCCTAAAAAGTATTAGAGACTATGGTAAACATTGACTCAGTTGAAGGGGTGCTCTGGCCTCTGCAAAGTAGTCAATGACCAGTTAGCCTATCACAAACTGATGAACACCATTCAAAATGGGCAGACACACTTGAGGTGACTTAATATGGGAAAGTGTACTTTAGAAGAGGGGCAGAAAAACACCTTGGTGGTAAATGGGGATTAGGAGGGGGAGTTGTCCATTCCTGCCTTCCAGAAATGATTTCCAGCCTACTCTGGTGACAGAGCAACTGGGCAATGCAGATAAGCTTTAAGATAGGTGTTTCAACAGGGAGCTCTTAATTTCCATCTCAGAACTGAGGGGTCTGTACATCTGAAAAGATGGGATGTTTCTCTGAAGAAGATCCAGTCTCTCAGTGCTTTATGATCTTCTCCTGAAACCCTTCCTCAAGCACTTCCTTTATGTAGTCTCAAGGGAGCAGGACTTTTCAACATGGCCCCAGGTCCAGAATGTTCTGTCCAGTAGTAAGTATAGCTCTTTTATTTACAATCTTTTAAGCACAAACATATTCATTTACCCAGGTATTTTGTTCTTCTGAAGATCCTAATTTGTTTTCAAGGACTTGATCTGTCATTTTATTATTGTTATTTTGTACTACTGCATTAATGTCCATATATACAGCTTAAAATCCAAAGAAAAAGTAGGGCCTATATCAGTACTTTAATATATATATACATCAAGGGATTCACATCGATGCTCCATAATTTGACTGTGGTGATAGGTTTCCAGTAATAATGGAAGTATTTTTGGTTTGTCTGTTTGTTTCCTTATGATCATGGCAAAAAATATCAAGACTGCAATTAAAATTCAGAAAAGAGCCCTTGAAAAACCAAGAACCGTGAAACAAATAGTCTTGCCTCCTTAAAAACTCTTCTAGCTACTACAATCAGTTATCCAAGAAAATAGTTTTTAAACAATTTAAACTTATACTGTAAACCCATGCAAGACGGGGTCAGGCAATTCATATGTATAAGTGGAAAGACTATGTGATGGGGTGGTCTTTCATGGTGATGAAGGCCAGTTGCTGCTACAGTTGCGAATTGTGCTTCCTGCAGGTTGGGTCCGTGTGCAAGAGCAACACATGTCCATTGATAGTTCTTTCCTTTGAAGGAGAACTGAGAAGGCTCATTTATACATACAGAACATCTCCTAGTCCAGCTCTTCTATTTCTTTGAATAGTAAAATTATATATTTCTTTGCCTGACCTTAAATAAACAAGCTAATCCCCCCAGCCATTCTATTCTATAAATGTCCCCCAATATGCAATGTCTAAAAAGTTTCTCCTCCCTCCCTCCCTCCCTCCCTCCCTCCCCTTTTGCTAAATCTTTAAACTCCACTGGTATCATAAAACATCAGCAGACTTCTGGCTATGATTGTCTGCCATAATCAAGAAGAACATTAAGACAAGTGAATTGTACTGAAAAATGACACCTTATCTCCTTCCTCTCCACCCTTGCTCTATGTCCCATTTTTGTCATTGCAGGTCATACACCTGCTCTCTACTTTATAATACATAGAAGTGATAAATGCATGAATGAACAGATTACTGGAGGCCATTTCAATTTGGAAACAGAAAACCTCACTCAATTGCCAGCTTTTGTCCTGGAGAAAAATAAAATACCTATAGCATGAATTTGTCTCTCTTTTCTCTTTGTGTTCTGGGAAGTGATTGATAATCAAGAAAGAGTCCACAGTGGAGCTCAAGGGAAGTTAGAGATAAAGTTCCCTGCCCTACTTTTCAGGGACAAAAGGACAATTTACATGATAAAGTTCATATATATATATATATATATATATATATATATATATATATATATATTTGTCACCGCCCATCTGATAAAATCAATTAAAATACAATGTAAAAGAAGTCTTAAATAATAGATTCCAAGAATTGGTGGAATTGGCAGGTAGCTCAGGGAGCATCAGTAGGGCACCAGCCTCCGCCAGGATTGACCAGAGCTCCCATTGCCCCACGCAAACTTGGCAAAGCCAGGTCTTTAGCCCTTTCCAGAAAGCCCAGAGGGTAGGGGCCCACCACACCTCTGGGGGGAGAATGTTGCAAAGGGCACAGGCAATAGCAGAGAAGGCTTTCCTCCTGGGCCCCTCCAGCTGACATTGTCTCGCTGTTGGGGCCTGCAACATGCCCTCTCTGCCTGACTGGGTGGGAGAGGTTGATGTGATAGGGGTGAGACAGTCCCTCAAGTAGCCTGGACCCATGCCATGTAGGGCTTTAAAGGTGATAACCAACACCTTGAATTGGATCCGGAAGCAAACTGGCACCCAGTGCAGCCTCTGCAGTAAAGGTGTTATATATGCCATCCTTGGGGCACCCAAGATTGTCTGCACAGCCACATTTTGAACCAATGGTAGCTTCCAGATACTCTTCAAGGGTAGCCCCATGTAGAGCACATTGCAGTAGTCTAACCGAGAGATGACCAGCACATGAGTGACTGACCGGAGAGCCTCCTGATCCAGGAAAGCATAACTGGCGCACCACACAAAGGTGGGCAAAGGTCCTCCTGGCCATGACTGCCACCTGCTCCTCAAGCAGGAGTCGTGAGTCCAGGAGGACCCCCAGAATACATGCTGGGTCTATCTGGACAATGCCACCCCATCCAAGACCACAGATGGTAAATTGACCATGACCTCATCTTGACTTCAGTATGAGATGATTGACTGATTGATTGATTGATTGATTGATATAGACAGAGAGACAGACAACATGTGTGTGTGTTTTTCTTGATACAATGTTTCCTACAAGAATGTCAAACAGAAGACCCAAGGGCATCATCATATTATTTAGAGAATACCCAATATATCCCATGTTCCTGTGTGTTTCATTTCACACAAATTGTCTGTAGCTATAGGAATCATATGACTTTTGCACACAGAACAGTGTTATGTATGTGTGATATATAGGTATGCACAAATTCATTATATTTTTGTTAAATTCTAGGAATGTTTCAGAAAAAATGCATTGCTATATTTTTATTACTTTTAGTTTCTATAAAGTAATAAAGTATTAGTTGGAATTGGTAGTTTGAACCAAGGCATGTAGAAAGCCCCTGACTGGGAACAAATTTGGTGTTGCTACCCTATCTCTTCTATAATTCTGTTGCTCATATAAGTCATGTTTGGTTGCAGGAATGACTGATAACACACATGTCCAATTTCCTGCCAAATTTTATGTAAGTGAAAAAGATTCAAGCAGATTGAAGATTATGAGATCAGAATTATAAGAGTCATAAATGTAAACATGTATAGGAAAGAACACTTTCTTAATAGACCCGAAGGTCATACCACTATTCATACACACTCACACACATATGTACATATATACATACATACATATATATGCACATACTAGAAAAGTCAGGTGGAGAGCAGGAAATTAGGACAATGAGAATATTGCTTTGTCCACCAAGGTGTTTTTTAGAGCAAAGCCATGAGGTAGAGATATAATTAGGACCCCAGATCCAGGAAATGACCAAACATTTTTCTACAGCTTTACATCATGCATAAAAGAAATACTGTACATGAATCTTCTTTCGTAACGTGTGAAGCATTCATAAAACATACAGCCTTGTGCAACAACTTGTAGACCTTTAGAAGAACCATATATGGAAGCTGAACTACATTGATTGATTGATTAAGCTTCATTTCTTTCAAAAGTATAAATGAATTTTATATTCTCGCTGCCTTGAAATCTGTCAGTGCAGCATTCAAGATTAAATAGGGTCTATATGCTTTGTCTACTGAGAATCAAGTATCAGTTTCATAGGCCATATTTGATTAGTGTTATTATGTTTGACCTAGAAAGATTGTATCCGACCACTTACTTCTAGCATTTCAGTATGCTGCCTTGGTAATGGATGGCAGTTTCTGTCCAGTCCAGGGGCTAGCCAAAAATATCAATTTCATATTAAAAATATCTAACATCAAATGTTAAATTTTAATATAAGTCTAATTACTTGAAAGTGAAAAATACCTTATTTCAGATGTGAGCAAATATCACTGATCCCCATTTGCAATGAGATATAGACTTTGATTGTGAATGCTGATTATAAAAGAACCTGGAGTAAGAACTCCTCACTTGAAAAGAGACTGTTCAAACACAGTATTAAAAGACAACCACAAATATGTGACTGGAATGCACACGTGTTTCTGATTTAAGTGACAGGACTGAGACTGTGAACAGAAACAAGTAGTTTTCCCAAACAACGGTCAAGAGCAAACCTGTCCATTGTGGGGGTCAAGAATTAGCAGCAAGTAGCTATGGAGACTCAGAGGACAGAGTGTTTCATTCGCCTTCCTTTCCCCCACTCTCTACAGATGCCCACGGAATGATCTTCAGAGGCAGCCTCTCCAACACATTTCAGTAGCGCAGTAAACTTTGCAAGAGAAGGTTTATGTACAAAGGAACTAGCAGCAGTAACCACTTAGCTTATGTAAAACAGCCTCACAAACATCTCTTTGTACAGCTATGACCTCTGCAATTTTGCATCATCTCAAGGACAGCTGGCCAGCATACAAACCTATCTCTGGGGAATGTATTAATTCAGGGCAATTAGAGCTGATTGCATATCAAAACTTGTATTATTGAGATAGGATCTCTTTTCAGTGGCTAGTGGAAGAGCCTAAACACTTGAAAAGCACCAAAGCTACTCAAATGGATTTAGGATTGTTTAGTTTTCTCCTCCAATGCTGGAGACAGAGGCTATGGGATGAGTTGGTTTCCACTGCTAAGCTTGGAGACAGCACTTTGAATCTGGAAAGGAAAAATCTGATATTGATTTTCCCCTCCTGTTTCCCTGCCAGCAATTCAGAGGTGCCTCTGTCTAAAATGTGGAAACCCTGAACTTTGGAAAACCCCTTAAGGGGGTACAGAAAGAGCCTGAGGATTGGAGATACTTTAACCCTCCTAGCCTCCCACATCCTTTAGCTGGTTACAAATTTAGGTCTTGAATAAGCTAGCGATTGCAATTTGTTGGAGCAATCCAATTAAACATTTGGATTTCTCTGTTAATGGAGGAGAAAATGATCTCCTTTCTACCATGGAGTGGCTCATCTTCATGTCAGCTGTTTACAATGCTTTATGGGGAATAATCCTATGCTACTTTTATCATGTGTTATAGACTGAACAAGTAATGATTACTTAAACATTAGCGTTAAGGACTAGGCTAACTCCTAAAGATATGAGAAAGATTTTTGCTTCATAAACACAAGCCCAGGGAAGGTGGTAAATTATTACTACTACCTTTGTTTTCATTAAACAACACCAATGTGAATCTCCTTTGTAAAAACCAAAACCCTATTTACCCTTTGCGCCTGACTTCTGCATAAAACTTCCCCTGATTTACACAGGCTAACTCCATAAGTCATTCTCTTCCCAAATGGATCCTATATCTGGATGACCTTTTAGAAACCAATGACTGATTTTCCGTTGTTATCCGTAATTGGAAAAGCACTAGAGATAAGAAAATTTATATGAGAAAGTCAATAAAGAATATCAGGCAACAGAAAAGGGGAAGATGATGGGAAAACACACTCTACCTGTACATGTATGTATGTAGAGAAGGCAGGGTGAAATTTCTGTTTCCTTTACAAAGAATGTTCCTACAATCGACTGGCCCTGCCACCCACAATTAAAATTATCGGGCCATTGAAAGACAGAGATGGAAACAGGCACTGGAGGGAAACTGCCTGTAGCTAACTGCAGAACCTTTGAAGCAAATCTGGAGGAAGCATTTCCTTTTTTGTTGCAATTCATCTATTGTCCTGATCAACTGAGCAACAGCAACTTTAAACTCCCTGCCATTCTTCTCAGCCCCCTGCTCCTGAATTCACTGGCAAACAACAGAACGGTCCTGAATACAGGAGGGATAGCTGTTCACACTAGCAGTATAGAGTAATCGTTTCCTTCTTCACCTGCATAATTGGCTTCCATAGTTTGCTATTTTATTTATAAGATTATTTAAAATTAATGATTATTGATTTATTTACTATTATTTCTATCCCACATTTCTACCCGTAAGTCACTTAAGAGGGCTACAAGGATTTCGGAGTTATCTTTTGGCTTAGGAAAGGTCCCAAGACAACTTAGCATTCAAGATTTTAAAATAATTGAGAAACTTTAAAAATCTAATACAGGACAATTAAGAACAAGAGGAAACCGATCTTTTACGATCAAGGTGTGGGGCCAATACACTTCCAGTCACTAAAAATGGAACAAGAAAATAGAAAAATGGAACAAGAAACATGTTAACAGGTCATTTAAAACAAAACATAGAGGAAGCCCTTCAATGTTTTTGGAGGAGTGGGGGGGGGGGGAGGTTTCATAATCAGAGAACTGCCATAGAGGTCTCTGCTCTATATCTTCCAACAAGGCCTCAGTGGTAGGACAGACAGACCAAGTGGCCTTGAAGATATCCAGGTCCTGAGCTATCACCCAGAAGCTGACTGGCAGCCAATGCAGCTTCCAGAGTAAGGGCTTACAGGGACAAATTTAGGTGCATTTATGCTATTTGGGCCATGTAGCATCCCCAGTTGTAGTCCAACTGCGAAGTAATAAGAGCATGAGTGACTATGTGCAATACTTCTTGGTTCAGGAAAGGACACATCTGGTACACAAGATAAAATTGCACAAAAGCTCTTCTGGTCACAGTCTCTACCAGCTGTTCAAGCAGGAACAGTGAGCCCAGGAGAACCCATAGGTTAGGAATCAGCTCCATACAGGGGAGCATGACCTCATCCATGGCTACGGATGGACCATCTTTTGGATTTGAAAGGCCTTCATATCCATAGCCATTCAGGATTCAGCCTGTATCTGTTTCTCCCCATCCAGGTATCAGGTCAGGACTTCTACCAGATCACCTGTCTGGCTTGTGGTAGAGAGGTAGACCTGGATATCATTGACATATTGATGATACCTCACCCAATACTAAATAATGATTTCACCCAGCAGTTTCTTGTACATCTTAAATAGTAAACGGGAAAATTGATAAGACAGCAAGGACAAAGAGGGGTCATTTGTCACTATAAGGGATGATGATGATGATGATGATGATGATGATATGACTTCCTGGTCCAAGTGAATGAAAATGCCCACAGGGTCATCTGGGGCCGTTGATTTAGAGATGAAAAGATGCATGGAAGATGAAAGAAAGGGCTGTTCATAACGTCACCCTGTTTTTCCAGGCATCTCCTACAGCGCTGAGAGAGGCTGGTTCTCCAACTGTTTGGTGAAGGCAGGCTACCCAGATGGCGTTTGAGGCTGCAATATGCAACCTCAGAGAAATCATTTTAGAGATGGGAGAAAGTAAGAGGTCCTAGAAGATAAAGCATGGACAAGAGTGTTTGTCTCACAGGGGTGGTTGTCAGAATGGATTAATGTTGAAGCTGACAGAAGGAATATAAGGTGACTGGAAAAGTGGAAATCTCATGAACTCAATTTATTATTCTACCTGAATTGGAAATGTAGGGCTTGTAGCACACTCCTGAATTAGCTGTTCAAGTGGAAATATATCCTGCAACACACTCTTAACTCTTAAACACACAAATGTTTGTGAGAAAGGCAAATTACGATTAATACCAAGAAGCTTTTGGGACAAGGGTATGGCAGGCATCTGTTGCATTCGTGGAAGTTTATGATCCCTACCAGGTGTATCCACAGGGCATGATCAAAAAAGTCAAGATGTCAGCTGAGACACTGCAATTGAAGCTCTACCTGTTGTGCATTGTGTGGGAACAAACATAAAAAAACAGGCGGAACTTCAATCACACCATTGTGGCCACCATTTTGACTTTTTTGACCACGTTCAGCAGAAACCTCTAGTCCCTATGATGGTTGAAAAGAGGTGCTCAGAGTTATTTGTAGACATGATTTCTCAGTGCAAAGAAGCTAAAGAAATAAGAGGACTTAAATCTCCATACTTGAATCCAAAATGACAAAATGAAAACTGCAAAGGAAAATTAACTGCATTCTTTAAGAATCTGCTGTAGATCTCAAGCCTCATCTGCTGTCTGACTTTCAGGTTCTTGTATTTTATAGTAGCCATCTTTCTAAAGTCCTTTTTTCTAAAATCACTTTCAAACACTTTCAGTAACTTGTTATTGCAAAGACATTATTCTCTAGTTCTTAAGATCAGCACTCTAGTCTGACTCTAACACTATCTGCATTTGGACATTATTGCAAAGTATGGAGGTCAGGATTGTAGTCAATGTCAATCATATATGTAAAGAGCCATTAGATAAAAAAGAAGGTTACAAATTGTAAAACATAAAAACCTGACAGATTCTTCACCTTCAAAAGAAGTTGCTATTTCTTTGTGCAAAAAATAAAATTAAACCTTGGTGCCAGCATGTATGAGGAATAATTTTTTTTATAGAATCTAAGGTGCTACTTTCTGATCCATGGGTTTCAAATGTAAAACTGGGCTGTATCACTGCTTTTGAGGCTTTGCACTACAGACTATGGCAAGAAGAGCTGGCTTACTGGAAGTACAATAAAATAAAATAAAATAAAATCTGAATTTTAGTATATTAATGGTATAGTATTAAACGTAGTGTAATATTCAGATAAAATTGACTTTTCTGAAAAATGAAGAGTTATGAATATAACTGAAGTAGATTTTCTGCATGAATAATTTGGTCCTCCCATCACTCTGAATTTGATATTCCTGCTTTATGAGTTGTATCTGACTCTTTCTTCTTTCCATTAAGCTCTTGGTAACTAAATGGGGAATATGACAGGAAACTAGTTAGATGTGTACGGATTCCAAAGGTCTGTGAAATGCCTGACAGGAAGGCTAGAGCCAGCCATCATGCATAATTTTTAAGTGCTGGCATGATTAAACCAACTATGTCCCATCCATTTGTAAGTAGTGGGGTCATACAGTCCCTCATTAAGAATGCAACTAAAGATAATTTTTGCTCCAGATGAAATCCTTGTATCTTTTCTAAAATCTTCAGGCTTCGCAAATACGCTTTAGTTTGCAGCAAAAGCATTACACGAAGAAGAGGAGGTGTCGTTAATAATTCAAGAAGTCACAAATGCAAAAGAAAAAGAAACCAACAGGGAAAACCAATTATGAAGCTTTTGGGTATCTTTAGATTTGCCTATCCAAGGCTGGGTCCCTCCAGATGCTTGAACTACAAACCTTACCATCCCAAGCTCCCGTGCAGGACTACTGAAGTTCTTGCAAATTGCTGTCTAACACATGGCTTAGTTGGTGTAGTGCAGTGTTGTCCAAACGTGGCCACTTTAAGATGAGTGGACTTCAACTCCCAGAATTCCCCAGCCAGCCATGCTGGCTGGGGAATTCTGGGAGCTGAAGTCCACTCATCTTAAAGTGGCCACGTTCGGACAACACTGGTGTAGTGTGTTGTGTGATCACAACATAATTTAGGGTTTAACATGTTGTGTAAACCTTGTGGAACATTTAATAAGTTAAACAAACCTAGTCTTTGTTTTAACATCTCATAATCAACCTACTTGATTAGATACAGGAACCACCAGGGGGGGAGAACTAGCCGACAAACTGCTTCTTGTGCAAGGCCTTTCCAATTTTCTAGTTGCTTTTCTTAGTACTTATTTAAATATGACATTTAAAGCTTCACAAAGGTTGTTATCTGAACTACCCTATTTTGCTTTTAATGGCTTGGAAATCTGCCCCATGAATCTCATTCAGTGTTCTTTAGTTTTAGAAAATCTCATGTGCGAATAACAAACACATCTTCATATTCTAAGTTGTTTGGAAGAAGTATTAAAAAGAGAGTTGCTTTTAAAAGCTACCACTGCTGCTTTCACTCTGCATTACATAAGCATCATTAAAGATTTATTTACTTTTATTATCAGCTAGGTATATGCATCAACCACAAGATTTTATCGGGATCTAGATTTCTGGGATTGATTCTGCTGAATGTGTTTTGTCGGAAGCTTATAATTCAACTTGGTGCCCAAAGCCAAACCTCCTAATTGCCTTTTATTGGAAAACTACAAAGGGCGTTTTCAAAATGAATGGGAATCTATCATGCTGCAAGCAGCATCTTCAGGCATAAACTAAACATCCCATAATGCCTTTTGATCTTAATGGTGGGGAGGCTATATCCCAGTTCTTTCTTTGAAGCCACTATAGAAATTATTCTGTAAGAGGGTTTTTAACTAGGACTGTTGTATCTGAATGACCACAAGGGGGCACCAAAGAGTCTGATTTTGTTATGATTCCTTTGCTTCCATCTCACTGTTGTCCCAATTTTTGAAGCCCAGATTTGGTATCTCTACCCTATCTTTCCATTCTTGCAAATCATTCTTCTTTCTATTACATGTTTGCACCATTTCAGACAATGTAAATGTTAAATAAAGCATAATATTTCAAGATAAAAAAGCCGTCAGATATAGATCAGACAAACATCCAGCTTTAATTAAATTAATTTCCTTAAAAGCTAAGCTCCGAGGTTTAGGAAATAAACTAGGAAACTTAATATTGCTCTCTACTCAAAAAAAAAAAAAAGTACAAATGTCTTTGAGCAAAACTTTAAATTCTTGCAGTTGTTAGGTGTGATTTGCTGGCTGAAATGTCATAGCCTGCTTCAACACAATGTCGAATCAAAATATCGGCTATCACTTCTGCCACCTCCAGCTGGCCGACTGAAGCGGTTGGAGCTCTAATTTTAAGCAGCCCAGATGTCGCTACATTAGAGAAGGCTGATATGAATTCTCTTGATGCTGTTAACTATGGAGAAAAAATATGGGGTTTTTTTAGTGTTAAAAAGCCCTGTGACTAACGCTTTTCTTTCTCTTTATTCAAAGCAGTTCTTGAAGTACCAAATCATTATTGTGATACATAACCACAACGATGAAAATATGTGAATAATTTCTACAAATACTTCCTCTCTTCTCTCCTCCTATATTAAGCATGTCTCCTTGTTTGCCTGGACAAGAACTTAGTAATACAACCAGACGTTAATCAATTTATTTTCTACTTGACTGCTCAATCCCTCAAATGTTAGTACATGGGGAAAATGCATGCTTTGCCATTGTGGGATTTGGGTAATCCATTCACAATGACTGATTTATGAAAAAATAGATGACTTAGGGAGAGCCATCTGATGCAGTTTTGGCTGTCCAAGATGGATGGGTAGTTCTGCTCTGGGCTCAGCGTCGGACTCCACTTATTTTCCAAGAATGTGCACAGCCACATTTCTGAGCAAGGCACATGTGATCAATAGAGAAAATCTTGCCACACCAAGTAAAGGATATTGGGGTTAATGGCTAAGAAAAGCATGCACCAAGGAATAAGGAAATGAGTGGGCCGGGAAGGTTAGATGGTCTTGACTCTTGGCTCGGTTTCTCCATTGAAAAAGGAGATATCCAACTCCACTAGTTGCAGGGTTCCAGATACATTTGCTTAACAAATAGGTTGTTCCACATTACTTTCTCAACCTGGGCATTTATTCCATCCCTTTGACCTTTATTTTTTTTAAAAAAAGCTCAACAAAAGATCTTTCCAAGCTGGGTTTATATCATTTTTACTAGAACCATTTCCTTAGATTTAAATGTCATGTAGACTTTGAAAAGCAGATGAAACTGAACTTTCCTTTTCAAAGAAGTGAACAGTGATCCAGGTCTAGTTTGTTGTATTACCTCCTAGGTTATTTCTTCTGCTGTCTCTGGATCTTCAGTCACCCACAACTGTGCTAAGGCTGGGTCTCTGACTGGAGAGGCAAAAGAGGGCTGCTAAATCATTCAGGCCTCCTGGAGATATGAAACCGCCCCTTCCTCCTTCATTTGCTTGACTGTGTCTATCTGAGCTGAGCTGCAACAGATCCGACACTGGTCAATGATGGCAAGGAATGGGGGTTTTCAGTGCTTCTTGGCTGCCACTGGGTGGCCATCCAGAGTTACGCCTCCCATTTTATGCTTGGGAGCCATTTTATATGCTAGGAGCCTTCAAGCATCTGGCTGACACCTGAGCAACGTATTCTGGCAGACAATAAGAGTGAGCTCCTTTGCTCACCCCCTCAGCATCTCACGCCAAATCCAAAACATGAACTCTCCAAATATCCCTGCCTTTCGCTGGAAAGAACAGGATGAGAGCAGGGCAGCCCTTTCTTACTGAAAGGTGCTCCCAGTGTCATCTCCTTTTCTTTTCTGACATTGCAGAGCTTTGGAAGAGTGATGTGGTTACCAAGGAAACTAGCAAAGAGGTGTACAGGGCTGCCACTTCCCGAAGTGTGGAAAATGCCAGCAATCCACGACCAAGCTCATCTGGCTGGCACTCTGCCAGTTAGTGGCAGCTTGACTGTGTGGCTGGTAGGACAAAAGAAGATGTTGTGAAGTGGGAGGCCTGTGTGCCTGTGTGTGTGTGTGTGTGTGTGTGTGTGTGTGTTAGTACAGGAGAGATACAAACCAGCAGCCTCAACATCTGCTTCAGTTAGGAGCCTCTTGGTTTTAGGACGGCAGCCCCAAGGTTAGGCCCTCTCAGAAAAACCGCTGCTTTGGGGTACGGATGTCCATTCACCTGAAGGTGGGAGTGAAGGACAGTCAGACGTGCTGCTTTTTTTATGACTCCCATTATGAGAATTCTATTAAGGCTGGTAATTTGCAATAATCAATTTGAAATCACAGTTTGGTTAGTTAATGCACCTTTGGTCAATGCCTCATGGGAATTTAAATCAGTAAGGATGGCTTGTTAAAATATATAGATTCCTAGTTTTCACCTTTCGAAACAAACCAGCAGCCTCAACATCTGCTTGCAGCTGCCACCCCAGATGTGTACATATGAGTGGCTCTTTTGGAATGGTCCAGAGATCTTGGGCCACAAAAGAAGTGCCTGCCAGAATAAGAAGTGGGATATAACGTTGGGATGAAGAATCTGGCTTGTAACTCAGAAAAGCTTCTTTACTTAAGCCAACCAATCAGCCACCCCCAATCTGGTGACCTCCAGAAGCTGGATTGTAACT
Organism: Liasis olivaceus; assembly: GCA_030867105.1. Taxonomy (NCBI): domain Eukaryota; kingdom Metazoa; phylum Chordata; class Lepidosauria; order Squamata; family Pythonidae; genus Liasis; species Liasis olivaceus. The sequence goes on along the minus strand of CM061348.1, from coordinate 102,386,614 downwards.
CCCACATTCCCAGCTACCATGGGAGTGCCCAATACCTACTCCAGTAAGGGAGCTATAGTCCCATATAATGCCAGCCTGCCATGTTGGGCTACGAAAACTGCACTAAACACTCCTAGAAAAATCACCACTTCTTACCTTCAACTCTTTACCAGCACTTAATTATATAGACTAATAAGAGCATAGATACACTGCAGGATTGTTGTGAACATGTCCAGATAATATCAGCCTGCTGCATTCTCAGACTTTCAAGGTATATATTGTATTATAAATGGGTATGCTTTGAATAATCTTAAATGTGTGATAAGGTATAGTGTTTAGGCAGGTGAAATGCCATGCCTGGGTTCCTTGTCCCTTATTAAATCTCACATTCATCTTAAATGTTGGATGCTTAGAGTGACCAAAAATTAGTGTACCATAAGCAGAATAGCTTTGCGGTAAGGGGGACAGGTCAGGAGAAAAACACGGGGACTGTTCCTGTATTCACAGATGAGGCAAGTTTCTAAATATAAATGTTAAAGGTAGAAGGATCATGTGATGATTCAGTATAGGTCAAAAGATGTTTCATTCCTTAAGAATAATTTAATGTTCTTTCTTAAATCTAATATAGTAATGGGTATGCAGGTTTTTTTCACTTTTATCATTTCATTTTTAAGCCACAGTGCAGGTCCATGACGGGAAGAGTGGAAGAATACAAACCCATAGAAAAACCACTGAACGTAGTATCAAAATCCCTGACTGTATTTCTTATGTTTTGTTTCTGCTGTAAGAAAATTCAAAGTACTTCCTCATCTGACCATTTTGTACTAAAAAGTTATAGCTGGCACCCTCAGTCCATTACTCCATTAGTTTACTGAGGCTGCACTGATGCCCGTCTTCTATGTGGGCAAACCAAATTCTACTAAAATAAGTGGAAGAGTAGAGCAAGTCCATGTTCCTCCTAGCCTCCCTACCGATATGCATGACTCTCTTTTACTTGAACTTCAGGGTGTGTCTTTGTTGGCAAGAACAGCTTAAAAAAGAGAAAGAGAGAGAGACGGAGAACCCAGGGTTTCATTTAAAGGTGGGGAAGTTCATTCAAGCCCCCATAACACAAGTAATATTTTCCAGGAGGAGGAGAAGCCAGTCAATAAAAAAAAAGCAAATATTTCTAAAAAGAGAAAGAGATGATCTCACTGCAAGTGGGGCTACCTGGCCAAGTAATTAGGAGTGATTATTTACAACCTTGCTACCGTTTTAATGTTGCTTTGCATCTGTTCGGTGTGCACTTAGAGAACATCCACGGAGGGGAACATCTGTTTTCATCTGCAATCAAATGCAACATTCCCCAGCCGGAGATCTCCCTACTGTTTCTGTGGGCTTTAATTATGTCTGCTTCTGTACCAGGGTCATCCGCCCTACTGCAGACAAACAGAAGCTGAGGCTTGGCTGGGAGCAGTTGACATAATCTGGTGCTGTTCCGCTTGCCTTTCTTCTGCCTTAATCCCCCTGCTCACAAGAGTAATGTGCAAGTGATGTGCAGATGTCAACTCCACTTTCTGGAGACAGGCAAAAGGAAAAGACACCACAAAGGAAGTGGGAGAGAAGGACTGTAATCAAGGTCTTGCCTCAGCTGACAAGATAAAGTGAAAGAAGGGTCCTCGTGAACGAAGAGGCAGCCCCCGGGGCCTTGTCAATTCCACTCACCAATAAAATCTCTATAGAAATCTGTCAGAAAAATTTGGCCAATGCTGGAAGGAAGCTTTACAATGGTCTCTCTGACACCTTCCCCATTTGCATACCAGGATCAATGCTGTCCTTAAAGGGAGGTCATTAGGTAGGGGAAAGGGGAAGGAGGAGGACTGGATAGCTGAATGACTGAAAGGAAAAAATGTCCCTCGCTGAAACCTCAGAGCTCAAGCAATGGTTGGCTAATTCCTCACAGATACTGTGTAGCCCTGGTGACCCTTTCTCTGATAATTAGATTAATATTTGTTTCTGAAGGATGGCCTCCTGCAGTGAGATTTATTTACTTACGCATATCAGCTATGTGGGGTTTTACTGAATAAAATAACTTGATTTTGTTTGTCTCTTGTGAAACTGGTCTATCTCCCAAGGAAGGGTTAAAACCTCTAGAAACACACCTCTGTGCATGATAGGCTGCATTACAAAAATCATTTCATTCCCTCGCTCTCCATTTTTGCCTTTTTAATTGCCAGTAAGCATCAGCCCTTCAAGGTAGACCAGACTAGGAAATCAAAGTCATGCAGGCTAATACTACTTTCATTATAAGGTTACATGAGCAGAACCTTGCACGTCTGAATGCGCCTCCCCCTTCCCTCCCTTTATCTCATGAGAACTAGGGAGGGTCTTGTCTGAGATACTTTCTCAGGTTACAGTTCTGCCCCAGAAGAAGGTTTCTTTTCTCTGAGCATCCTCTTGGTAGCAGCTCTGCTTCCTGTTCCTCAAGGTCATACCTTCTACACATGAAAGTAAAGCAGCACAAGTTGTCACTCTTGGTGACACAAATCAGCACAAGTTGTGCTTTGAAAATTTATATAGCGTGAGGCTTACTCCATTGCACCTAAGGAGCAAGAGTGGAGGTTTGTGGAGATGAGGAGGAGTGCATACATTCAGTCTCTCCTCTCCCCCAATCACCACCAACTTCCCAGTCTCATTTCTTCCTCTAACCTTAAGTTTTAGAACCCTGGAAAATCAGAATTTTAAAATCTTACAGAAAGCCAGCATCAAGTTCTTCTTCATAGACAATTGCCCATTGTGTCCAGAAACAATGCAGGAGGAGAACTTTGCAAGAAAGAATGCCTGCATAAGGCGATATTTTGGCCATTTGGTAATAAAGTTATAAGACGGGTCGGTGGCTGGGTGATAAAACGTGAAGAAGGAGAAGGCCTCTCAGAGGTGCCCCGGTCCTATTCCCAACCTTAAAATCATTCAATCCCAGAAAACGGGCCAAAATCACATTGCTGAAACGCATCCATTTTGCCCCAGAATTTCAGCAGCACAATCTCAAAGTGCAAGGAGTGAAGGGAGAAAACAAGATTTCTGGGGCTCATTCTTGGTATAGGCATTTGTGGGGATGGGTCTAGATTCACCCCCCCCCCCTTTCTTCCTTCTAAAATAGGATATATAATTAAGAGGCTTTTTAAAAATTCTCCTGGCATACATTCCTCTTCCAGGATACTTGTTACAGGTTTTTTTATGGCTTGAACAATCTTGTTCCATCTTCTTTCCACTTCTACCTTGAGTAGCCCTTTTGTTCTTCATAATCAGTACCTTGGGATTTTGCTCATCTGGGAACTTCAGCAGTTCCTAACTAACAATTGGGTGGTATGTGTGTTATATTTTAAAAAGTACAAATTTAGATGCAGAAACACTGTCTTATTTTGTTTGTTTGCTTGTTTCTCTGCCCATTAACATTTCCAGCCTAAGCAGAGCTGACACTCAAGTTTCCTATTACAGAGAATAATGTTAATAAAAGAAGACTGAACAGTAAATAAAAGACCTCCATGTTACATGCACTATTCATTTGTCAATAAGGGTGTAGGAGATCGGTGTTGATGGACCCATCAGCATTTCATCTATTTTAGAAGGTCTCACATTTTTCCACTGGACCTTTTCTAATGTATTGGGGAGCATGCCATAAATTTCCTATACAACATGCTTCACATACATCTAGAATGGGTTATTGCACATTATGTGGGGGATTCCTTTGAAGTTCATTCAAAAATTTCAGCTCATGCAAAATATAGCTGCAAGAATTCATACTGATCCAACCTGATGATGTAACATTTCATTTGTCATTGCTGCCCCCACTCCAATAACTCTCCAAACAAATGCCTTCATGCTGATCCAAGGACTGGATAATTATTTTATTTGAAATTTCAGTAGATTTTCCATTCTCTCTTTCTCTCTTTCCCTCTCCCTCTCTGTCCCTCTTTGTAAATATCCTGTCCCTCCATTTGTTAGTTGCCTCGCAACTGAAGCTCTCACTAGTGAGCATGCCACAGTCATGTAAGAGCAAGACTGAGCACAATCATATTATTCATTTCTAAATCAGTTTTTTAACAGGCACTAAGGAAAATTTCCTTTTGGCCTTATTGCATGATTACTCCTTCCTTTAAAAAGCAAAGTTCTAGTACATTTTAAAAGGCAAAAATAATTTAGCACAGTGCTAAAATATTAGCGATGAAGTAGCAGACTTTTAACACCTATTTTTTATCTTGTTCTGAAACACATCTTTATTTAAAAACATTGGGCAAACATGTCAATATTATTTTAAGAAGTATTTAGTATGAACTTTTAAACGTATAAACAGAATAAAATGGCAGTGATGGAGAAAACTACCAAGAGTGCCAAAGTAAAGGTATGACAACTCACTCATTTAAAGCACATTTTTTGAGAAAAGATTTAAGAGTAGCATCCTGCAAGTGTCTCAGCAGAATCCTAGTTGATGGAACTTGAGCAACAGTGTGTTGGCTTACTGGGGTGTGGCCGCTGCGCATGTTACAGCTACCTGGACCCACAGGTGAGAGCTGAGCATCAGGTGGGGACCAAAGGTGAACGAGCAGCCCTAGAAAGGACATGGCAGACCTGAAGGACCACCATTTATGTTAGCTTGCAAGGAAGTCTCCAGATTAGAAATGTTGGCGTGAGTATGCTTGGACTAAAAGTGGATTTGGGTTTTGTGGAATCATGGCCAAACTGTGCCAAAACTGATTGGTACCACCCTTACTGTTAGCACAGAATACTCCCTGTGATTTGGATATGACTAAGGAAGTTATACAGAACTATATCTTCTGTATCTTATGAAAAAGCATTATGTGGAAGCCTCGATTGACCCAAACCATATGTAAGACTGAAACCTGGAATGCAAGAGGTATGAGTTATAAAAAGCATGAATTAATGAATGGATGACAGAAAAATAGATATATGTGTGGTTGTGAAATTGAGAGAAAGGAGAAGAACGTAATAGATCTGTAATCTGGTCTTATGGAGGTGAGGCAAGGGAATGAAGGTGTAGATTTAATTATGAAAGAAAAGAATAAAATAACCATCAGAAAGTAAGAACTGGTATCCTCTGAGCTATTGCAAGGAATGAATGTTTGTTGAAAGAAGCAAAATGACTGTGCATGAGAGTGTGCTTCTGCCCACTATGTCATATGGAAGTGAAAGAGAGAGATGTGAGGAGAAAGAAAAGTAAGTTGAATGCAGAGGAAATGGATCCTTCAAGAAGAGCGTATGGTTAAACACAAAAAAATAGGGTCAGGAATATATGGGTGCCAAATGAATGCATACTGAATACAAGAATGAGTGACAGTACGAAAGAAGTACAGTGAGCTGATTTAATGATATGGAAAGAATGAATTATTGATGTTCAAAACAAATACATAAAGGAAGTGTGAATAGACTGAGAGGAAGAGGAAGATCAAAAAAGTTGTGATTGGATGGAATCAATGAGAGAGTGAAAAAGAGAAAGCTGAGAAGTTGAAAGAAGAAAAGGCAGTGTATGAAGCAGTGTATAGGCATGGGGGAAGCAGGGATGCTTTGCAAGGATAAAAACGTATGAAGAAGTATAGTGAATGATCTCGGCGTTAACTAGATTTAGCTATGTTTCCTTTTATTTTATCCTTATGCCTCTGATGACTTTGGCTTACTATTTCTTACTAATTTTCTATATTTTGCATAATGTTGCTTACCCCAAAAGGAAATTGTATGACAGGTGGGTGGGTAGGCGGGTGGGTAAGAGTATTCCATCCATCAAGACTGTAAACCTATTTTGCTCTTTTCCTACTGAAAAAACTGCAGTGAACAAAAGTGAATGAATAAATAACAACTATTCTATAGCACACATTGAATAGAAACGGTCTCCCTCTTCCCTAATTGTATGCAATAACCTGGTACCCTTGAGATACCTAGAATTATAGCTCCCAGAATTCCTAACTGGGAATTATCTGAGGGTATCAGATTGGAAAAGTTTGACTTAGAAAACAGAAACAAAATTAGGAAAAAAAAAAAAAGATTATTATTCCAGCAAACTCTTCAGGAAGAAGGAAAAACAGGAACTAAATTTTAGGTTTCACTAAATTTCAGGCTTTTAAATGCTTACAAAATATTTATGGTGCTACCACACCAAAAAATCTTTTCTTCACTTCAACAAATTATAAGACGTTTCTCACTGTTAATATGAAATCAGTGGTAATAAAATGAATATTTCAATAAGAGTTGACATCACAAATATATAATCATATACTATAGAACAGTATTTCTCAACCTTGGCAACTTTAAGATGCGTGGACTTCAACTCCCAGAATTCCCCAGCCAGCATGCTGGCTGGGGAATTCTGGGAGTTGAAGTCCACGCATCTTAAAGCTATAGAATATTAATCCTCATAGTCCACGCATCTTAAAGCTATAGAATATTAATCCTCATAGGTAGCACGCCAGCACCTTATCTGTACCCCTACTTCATGACACCAACTGGCATTCATGTTTCTGGTGGACCACCTCTGGCACTACCATCACTATTAGAACCAGATTAAAATCTGGCCAAGGACCGTTATAACTCAGCTCCATAGTTTCCCCCTACTATTATATTAACAGAACAGAGAGAGGAAACACACATGCCCCTTTTGAAATAAATATTAATAGTTAATAGTTGAACTTTCTGTAGAAATATTTTCAGAAAAACAGTGGTAAGGGAAATAAGTGGAAATGAAAACAACACCTAGAACCCTTCAAATGCTTCATCAGCTGTACACACAAAATCAATATAAATACCTTTCACGTGGCTTTAACATTCGCCACAAGATGGCTCCCTGTACACTACTTTTAACAGCCCATTTACTCTCGCCAGGTGACTAAACACGCCGTAGCCATGGAAGGGAAGTCAAAACGATCTGCCTGTCTCAAAAACAAGCCTGGGAAACAACTGAGTTTTATAGTTTCAAAAATGAGCGCATCAGAGATCATGCCATTTTCTCTTTAAATAGAGGCATAGCTTGGCACCTACATCACATGGCCACAGCCATTCCTGGACAGGAACATATAAGGCTGGGGTCCCTTGGCATTGATAATTTCATCCCTTGATTATTCTAATACGCTCAATGTGCCTTTTCAACAGCCACGTGCTCAAAAAGTGTGAGGTCTATGAATGGGAGCAGGATAAACAGGTCAGGAGCCAAATATTGTTTTTAATCATTTCAAGACTTCTGAGAAATTTGTAAACCCAGATTTGAGATGGCAGCTGTTGATTTCTTATTGTCAGAAAGAATGGTATTGCCCTGATACAAAATGCAGGGCTAATTCTACTCTAAAGACCTTGAATATTGTTTCATCTAAACAAATAGGGATGGTCTTCGTTGAAAAGCTTGAAAATAATGTTTAAAATCAGGCAGACTTAACCTTTTACCCTCATTTTATTTGTATTGGCTGCCTTACCTAATGCTTGGATTTTCAGAATTAAATATAAATGAAGGTACAGTTCTTTGTAATGTACAAAACCAAGTAAGGGGCAATGGAATTGGGAATGTTCGCATCCCAAACAGATTCTGAGGAAGAAAGTCATGTTAATTGCAGCTATTCTACTGAACAGCAATCCTGAAAACAGTTGTCCTGATTTAAATTCCATTTTAATCTCAGGCAGACGCATGTCATAATTACTGTATTTAATTGGTGTCAGTCCTCTTTAATAATTTCTCCTAAATCCACCTGGAGTAATATGAAGTCCAGGAACTTCTTTGAGATGTTTTGTGTGATTCTTTATCAATATCAGTTAGTTAATTTATTAAAGGATAATCTATCCAAATTAACTTCTAACCCTCCTACTGCATGAAATTTATGCATGCAGTTAAGATAAATCTCTGACTAGATTTTAAAGAAAAATAGACATATCATCTACAAACACATTAGTTACATGGTGTTTCTAGTTTTATATTAAGAACCTGAATGTTCTCATTTTTCCTAATATTATATGCTAATACTTCTATAATAAAATTTGCCAGAATTGTTGGTTTTGTTTGGAATACCTATTTATTTGGGGGGAAAAGTCTTTATCTGAACTATTAATGATAATTACAGCTTGTGCTGATGAATATTACTGATTAATTATAGAAATAGTATTAATTATTATTAATATTGTGAATTAATCAGTGATATTCATCAGCACAATTATTTCTATATTAATTATAGAAATTATATTCTATATTAATTATAGAAATAATATTATATTGAAATACCATTTCCAACAGCACATTTTTAAAGACTCTGAGCAGTATACAGCAAAAGGTTGACAAACAAAGCAAAATATAGAAAGAAAATATCACCAACATACAATAGCATACTGTTAATTGTGGTAGCCCACAGTCAGTCCAAATCAAAGGGTATGCTTCAACAGAATGGTCTTTAAGGTTTTGTGAAATACAAGAAGGGTCAAGCCCAAATGAGGAAAGTGTATTGCAGACTGTGAGGGTTACTAACCTTCTCAGAAAAGGTCTGTCTTTTGGTTCATATCCCATCTACCTTTTGGGGGGTGGGATCCTCAGCAGGCCCTCCCATGATGTTTGGATTGGACAAGCAGAGTCATATCTGACAAGGTGGTTCCTGATACTCCACTGCTGTGCCGTACAGGGTTTTATTGGTAACAATCAGAACCTTGAAATGAGATCATAAGTTTACTGGCAACCAATATAATGATCCTAAGAGTGGTATTATTTTACTCTTGGGGGTTTGACCTGCCAGCAATTTTGCCAACACGTTCTGCAAAAACGGCAGCTTCTGAGACATCTCTGCAGCCCCTCATAGAGTGCATTGCAATAGTCCAAACAAATGGTGATTTATCAGATCTTTGAGTAAGGCAGATCAGGAGACAGACACCTCAAGAAATACTAGAACTCTACTTGAAAGCCTGACAGTGTTTCTCCTTCACTCCCTCTTACACCAAAGGGAGTCAAAGTGGGGCTATCTTGAGTTTCTTTCTCACACTTTTCTACTTTCCTGGGGTAAGCTTGTGTTTTCCTCTCCATGATCAGAGCATAAGTTACCATCTCCAAGGTTTTGTGGTTTCAGTAGGGCCCTAACTGGCTTTCCAGCCAGACGGTCCCATGGCACACCAGCAAACAACTTCTAGCTACAGCTTCTATCTGCTGGCTCAAGCAGAAATTTTGACTCCAGAAGGACCCCCAACTCAATCTCTTTTAGGGGATACAGCATTTTGACACCTTATGATAGCATAAATCATGGTCACTGGTTACAGTACTGTTTTATTATTTTGTTCTGCATGTTGGGTAGGCTTGTTGTTGTTGTTGTTGTTGTTAGTGGCAGGAGATCATGTTTGATGTTTTGTTGGGAGGTCTGTGGCTGAGGTGAATTATATGGGCCCATAATGGATGTGGCAGAATTAGGATTTTACATTTTTAAAATTTAGGGTGGGCAGATTTTTTTTAGTGTGTGTATATATGCAATTATAGGATTATAGGATTACAATACATCTTTCATACATTTCTCATCTAAAAACGGGAGGAAACTAAAATTTAGCAATGAAGCCAGAGGAGGCTTTGGGGCCTGCAGAAAATGGATTCAAGAGTCATACCAGCCTTAAATTATAGATTGTTTTAAGTTGCTCAGTTTGTTTATTTAATTTAATTTAATTTAATTTAATTTAATTTAATTTAATTATAAGGTTGCCTGACTCCATTGTGACTCTAAGTGGGATACAATATTAAAACAATTTAAAAATGCAAAGAAAAGAATACATGTTTGGAAAAAATCACCAGTCTCTTAATACAGCCATATAATATGCAAGGGTCCCACTACTCACTCCAGTCCAAGGCTTGGGGACACAGCCAGGTTTTATGGGTTCTTTTAAACAAGGTCAGAAATTAATCTTGGGTGTGGGGGGAGCCATTGTTCCCGAAGCAGGTGCTAAGACAGAGAAAGCACATTTCCTGGGTCCCATCAGATGACACTGTGGAATCAAAACATAGGACACAAGTGCAAAATAATCAAGGCTTCACTGCAGTGTTTATTAGACAGTATGTACTGGAGGGGGATCCCACCAAAGATTAGTGGGAAACACTCCCCTGCAGGCAAAATGGATGCCCTGATATTTATACAGTTCTACAAGAAGGGGAAGGGAAAAGAACGCATACACATACATATTCATATGATGATGCGTGCATGCCTAAATAAACAATACTTCTCAAGTTACTTTCTGCCCCTCTGTTATCTGCTAGCTACAAGGAAAACAATAGTGTCACAGAGAAGAAGAAACAAATTAGTTCAAGATGCCAAATGCCAGGAAGAAGGCATCCTCCCTCAAGACAGATGCCTACGTTGCTATGGGGATGTTTGTGATAAGGAATTTACAACCAGCCTAGTTCACACCAGCTTCAAGGATACTGTACATTCCTTTATGTTTCAATTTTATTAAGGCGATCCCATTCATCTGAGGCCTCTAAAAGCTTGCTTCTTTCACCCAAAGGTATATTTTCCTCACAACACCATTTAATGGATGAAACCTGGAGCATGCCAACTCTGCCTGATTGTTCAAGATGGGCAGAAACCATAAAAGACAGATGGTCCCTAAGTAATAACCAGCATCTTGAATTGAACCTAGAACCAACTGGTAAGAAGTGCAGCTCATGAAGCAGAGGTGTTATGTGAGTATGCCATGGCATGCCCATAACTACCCATGCCATTGCATTCCAGACCAGCTGCAGCTTCCAAGTGGTTTTCAAGGGCAGTGCCATATAGAGCAAATTGCAATAATCCACATGTGAGGTGACAAAAGCATGAGTGCTTATCTAAAAGGCCTCCTGGTCCAAATAAGGGCATAATTCGGTCACAAGATGAATTTGTGCAAAGGCTTTCCTCACCATAGCTGTTATTTGTTCCTCAAGCTGGAGGTATGAGTCCAAGAATTTTCCCAAACTGCACATCATCCTGAAGGGGGAGCACCTCTACTCCTGAGTGGTCCAAATATCCTCAGCCATTCAGTCTCACTAGGGTTGACCCTGAGTCTGGTCCTCCCCATCCAGGCCCCCACAGCCTTTAGACACAGGACAGCACTTTGACAGCATCATCTGGTCAGCCTAGGATCAAGAGGTACAACTGATCATCATCAGCATACCAGTGGTACCTGACCCCAGACTGATGGATGGCTTCAATCAGCAGCCTCATGTAGATGTTAAACTTTTTATATTCCCTTTAATACTTTTAAATGTGTGTACTGCCTGAAGATGTCTATGTGATGGGCAGTATTAAATATTTTCAGTAAGTGAATAAATAATACTAGTCCTGTTCACTGTGGTTGAATCCTCAGAATTAAAGTCTAATACATCTGGAGGGCACCATGTGGAGAAGGCATCATGTTGAGGTAAGCCATTTAAATATGTGCCTCCTATTATATTCCTTCCTAGAATCTAACTGTTCCTGATTTCACCACTTGGATGGCCTAATTTTTCTTGCTGTTCATAACCCTTTGTTCAGTGGGGAGATATATGGAAACATCAAAAACGTGTTTACAATTTTTTCATGTTTTTGGTTGACCCTGACAAAAGTATTGCCTGACTTTTTTTTTGTGGAACTTATTTTCAGTTTTTATGAGACTGTCTCTTTTTAGGACAAATAGCACAGCAAAACCTAATGGGTATAGAGAGCTGTAGACACAGAAGTTAGCTAACAGGACCTTCTTGGAATTTTCCTCGGAAGAACTGGCTGACCACTGTCAAAGACCCAAATGTAACTTTCGTGTGATCCAGCAAGGAATTTATATGACTTTGTCTGAGTCTTTATATCATAACCACAGAAATGCACATGAACATTTTCTGCAGCATTCCTCCTTCCTTGTTCAGCCTTCTTACAATATTGCTACTCACAAAGACAGAATGAGTAATAGGAAGTAAATCCCCAATAATCAAAATCTCCAACAGTCATTTTCTTTAATCAGGCAATTGGGATAGTGTGATGGTGGAGTTAAGACTCAAAAACCAACAGTGAAAGGGTACAATGGAGCTGGAAGACTGAATGAGAAGTATGCACAGGCTGTAAATGCAGGCCAGTTGAGACAGGGCCAGCAACATTTGGGGGCCAATGATTTACTCCTAAACAAAGCACAGCTTATGCTTATTCACCCTTTCTTTCTCCCTCCCTCCCTCCCTCCCTCCCTCCCTCTTTCTTTCTTTCTTTCTTTCTTTCTTTCTTTCTTTCTTTCTTTCTTTCTTTCTTTTTCTTTCTCTCTCTCTCTCTCTCTCTCTCTCTCTCTTTCTTTCTTTCTTTCTTTCTGTTATTAAGAATTTTTATTACAATAGTAAAAACCAATACAACTAAACTTATAGAAAGAGAAGAGAATGAAAAGAAATAATAAAAAGCTCAGGAAAAAGAAAAAGAAAATAAACAGAAAAAGAAATGAAAGAATATAATAAAGAAAAAGAAAAGAAATATATAAAGAAGTGACTTCCAACCTTCATCACAACAACTGTAGACAAAAAGTAACTCTTCACCCCTTATAATGTTACAAACAGATATCTCTTCATCCCATATCCTATCCCTTATCTATAAGCAAATCCATAAAACATCAACTTTTCAGTCCTGATGTCAGTAAAAAGTCCATAAAGGGTTGCCAGAACTTTGCAAAAAAAAAAAAAAAAGTCTTATTTTAACCTTGATCAAATAAACCAACTTTACATTCCTTCCTTTTACTTCTAGCAGTCTTAATCTTTAATTCAACCAAATATTGTCATAGGATTTGATTTCTCTTCAACTCTTCTTTTTCCCTTGCACAGATTTCTTCGAGGCTTTAACAAGCCTCTTTTGCAGATCCAATTTTCCAGGTCATTCTCTTCGTTTATCATTTGTATTTACTTTTTAATTTCTAAAACTTCAGCCAGTTTTTTTTTTGGTATATCTAGTAAAGCATCATTTTCCAAATCATTCTCTTGGCCTGTCATTTGTAGTTCCACTTTTGGTACTTTCTCTGTCTTGTCAGATATAATTTGTTCCGCATCTGTCATTCCTTCATTAACATCTTTTGAACATAGTCTATCTATAGAATCAGACATCTTTACTGACATTATTGATATTGTAGTTACTAATTTCTGGCTCGATTCTTCAAAGATCTCCTTTAATGTTTCCAACGTTATAACATTTTGTGTCATTTCATAAGTCCCAGTATTATCTGACACTGAGAGCAGATTTGTATTTTTTCCTTCTTCTGCTTAGAGTCTTTAGTCCCCTCTAGTGTCCAGTTTCTAAATCATAAAGTGACTTATCTTTATTATTGACTTACAATGTCTCCCTCCCTGTGGAACAGCATCCCCACAGAGATAAGACTGGCCCCCACCTTGATGCTCTTCTGCAAGGCTCTGAAGACATGGTTGTGCCAGTGGGCCTGGGGATCCCAGGTTGATATGGAGTCCACCAAGTGGTTTGTTTGAATGTATTGTTGTCACTAGGGGGGTGGGGGTGGAGTGAGTTTCGTATTGGGATTTTTATTCTTGTAAGCTGCCCGGAGTCACCGTGAGTGAGTTGGGCAGCCATATTCATTGTATAAATAAATAAATAAATAAATAAATAAATATCCAGGATAGCCAAAATAAGTCCCATAAGACACTATTTATTTTTTATAGTTAATTCCAAACTCTTATAGTAAAAGTCAATGTTCCAAATTAATCAGGACCCTTAATCTGTTTATAACTTTCTTAGATCAAAATCTTATTTAGTTTTTTCTTGTTTATTTCAATTTCTTTAAGTTCTTAAGCTTATAATTAGTTTTTCTTCTGTTCAGAACTGAAGATAAATTCACCCAATGACTTTTCAAACTTGTCCTTCCAAAGGGCTCTGATAGCCTAGAAGTAGTTAATGAGCAATTTCCAAAAGTGATTAGAACATGAGGTTTGCAAACTTAGTGTCCTTTAAAAGGCTCTGGTGCAATTGCGAGCAAAATGTCTGATCCCTTTGCCTCCTGGTGCTCAAACCCATGGAAAACTGCTGTAAAGGGGTCTCCTCATGAGGAGCAGCTGTCTGGAACACATGTGGGCAATCTCCTGTCCTCTCCTTGTCCAGACGATTTCTGAGGAACTGGTCTACTCACCAGCTCCTCTGTCTTTGCCACTGTTGATCATTATGGGAGAAGGAGACAATAGCTGACCTCCCATCCTGAAAATGTACTGATTGTCTGTATCTCTTTATCTCTTACATTTGCCAAACTGCACAAGAGAACCAGAACCTTCTTATTTCCTCAGTCACATGACTTCCTTTAAAAATGGTACAGGGGAAATACAGCATGTAAAGCATTTTGGTTTTTGTTTATAGAAATCTAGATTTGCATAGGTTTGATTTGCTCAACCAAAACAGCTACATGTGGTTTGTGTTATGTGAATTCTGCATACTATGGCTGTGATAAACCCTTAAAATAAGATTTGATTTCTATGAGTTGTGAAAATATTTGAAATATGAAACTTCAAAATACTGTAAAAACCTCCAGTTGTCTGAGTTTCAGATCTAATCTTTTTCATTATCCATGCTATTTTTCATCCCTCCAACTAGCTTGGTTTCTTAACTACCATATCCTTCACTTCAAACATCTGGTTATCTATGTATTTTGGATGTCTCCCAAGGCTTTACAATAAATGAAAAACATACTATATATATATATATATGATCTTGGAACCCATAAAGGTATATTTTTTATAATTGAATGCACATGATTCATTATATAATTAAAAATGTCATACAAGTTCTAAAGTTCCCAAAATCTAGTAAATACTATCTCAGTTGAAGAGACAATAATTTAGTAAGGCGGCTAGGATTACAGTCAACAAATTCATACAAAAGGGAAGTTGGAATCTATCCAATGTTAGCTATAAATTCTGAGAATATCAACAATAGATCTGAGTGCAGAAAAATGGTCCAGCTGGAAATCATGACATCCATTTTCTGCGGTAACAGAGAATTGAACATTCATGGCATCATCACGTTTCAACAATAGGGCTATAATCCTAGTTCATAAAATGTGTTTTACCTGGCTAGGTTGGGCTCCAGGATCTTTGATGCTGACTTTCCCACGAAAAGCCATTCAAGCCCATCCTCCATGAAGAACTTCCTGGAGATTAGTGGCATTCCTGGGTATGGAAAATGAGACTAGTTTAAACAAGGGAGGAGTCCTGATATTACATCTCATGCTAAATCATAATGTGGTTTCTTTGATTTAACTTGGTAAGATGTACGAACCCACTTACTGACCAGTTATCCTGATTTGTCAATGGAATCATATGTGAATCCAGACAGTCATGGTTTATTCAACAAAGTAAACCATGGCATATCTTATTTATAAATTCCTCTGTTCCATTTTTTTTTCATTTGGATTCTTTTTTGGATCAATCAGCATATACCTAATCATTGACTATGATGAAATTGCAGAGAAAAATTGATGTGAGATATGTTACAGCTGGATGATGTTTTGGATCTGATTTTAAAATTGTGCTTTGGAGTGCCTGGGGGCACAAACATAACACTGTTTAAAAATAGCGGCCTCTTTTTCTGGGATCACTTAGCAGAGAGAGCCCCTTTGGGGAATCAAATCCAAAGCACTGCAGAGCCCAAAAATGTATAGAATACTGGAACTTACCTGAAAGTGCACTCCCTATGTTTCATCAGAATCCATGCTGGCAATGCTCAAGGCTGATTGGCTAACTGATCTGAAGAAAACTGCTTCAGACAACTGGGTCAATTTTTTACATTTTAAGCAAGTTTCACCAACCTTGAACTAATAAGGCACAGAATGAACGGTCTATTGCAGTTAACATTTCTTGCTCCTAGAGAGGTTAAGGATAGCAGTTATGGCTGGAGGCTAGGTCCAGAGGCCTATAGCACAGGGCTGTCCAAAGAGGACAATGAATGAAAGGAGCAGCAGAAAGCAATGCCATCTGTCATTGGACATCTGCAGCTGGGGCCCATCCTGTTTATCACTGTATCCTTTCTTTCTCTTCATGTTTAAACCTGGGTTGACTGGACAAGGGTGTATACAGTTATCCAGGCTCATTCTAGTGATTCATTTTATTTTGGTTTTTACTTTTAAAATATATTATCTGTTTCTGCTGTGACCAGTGCTGACTCTCAAGTAAGTGTATTATCAAGACAGCTGAAGCAAACTCCATTTTATTTCTATCCTCATGCTGATGTGATAATTTAAGCAAGCTCAAGAAATTGATAGTGTTGGTGTATGTTTGGATTCACCCATCACTCCAAGCCATGCTGCATTTAATCAGTTTTTTGAATAAACCAGCACTGAGTGGGTCACATGCTGCACTAAATCAAAACCAAAGGAACCATGGGATGGCTTAATGCTGAAGAGGCTGCATTCTAAAGAGCAAGGATAAAGCCCATTAACCTGGCCAGCTGGATGGCATATTCAATGTCACTGAAGGAGTTCAAAGGACACAGAGTGGATCACTTTGGAAGGGATTTTTGGGGAGTTTGGGGGCTGTGGAAAGGGCGAGTCTGGAAGTGGAGAACCTCTGAAAAGCAAACCATTGTTACTTTCACTTTAAAAAGCTTCTAAAACCCAACACAATGCCTCAAAAATGTTCTGACAACTTTCAAGTGCAAAACTGCTAACTCAGTTTCAACCCTTTGGGGTTGGGTTAAAGAGGGACATTGGAGCAGTTTGCTGCTCTGAAGTTTCCTGCTCCCATTTTATTTGGGAGGAGGAGGAGACAAAGCCCAAAAATGCTTCACTGAAAATCAGCCATTTTGTCTCTGAATTTGGGAAGTGCAATTTGGGGTGCTGGGGAAAAACAAATGGCCCATCCGTGATCAATGCAATGTGTAAACCCAGTTTCTCTGTGTGTGCTTTGTTCTATCATACCAGAAACATGGAATGAGTTGCAAAGCACACAAGAACAATGCATGAAGGAAGAAAACTGCTAGTTGCATGCTTTCTTTCTTTCTCTTTCTTTCTTTCTTTCTTTCTTTCTTTCTTTATTTATTTATTTATTTATTTATTGAATTTGTCACTGCCCATCTCGTTAAACGACTCTGGGCAGTTTACAGAACAATTACAATCAATTAAAATTACAATATTACAATAATGAATATAAAATAAAAAGATCCAAAATAATTGATGATCACTCAGGAAGAGTCATCGAGGTGCTAGCCACTCCCAAGATTGGGTAGAATTGTTATCCCCCTATGCAAGCTTCAATTTTTTCTGGAAGGCCAGGAGGGTAGGGGCCTGCCACACCTCTGGGGGGAGAATGTTCCAAAGGGCGGGAGCAATGGCAGAGAAGGGTCTCCTCCTGGGCCCTGCCAGTCGACATTCTCTCACTGACAGGACCCGCAACATACCCTCTCTGCCTGACCGGGTGGGATGGGTTGATGTGATGGGGGTAAGACGGTCCCTCAGGTAACCTGGACCCATGCCATGTAGGGCTTTAAAGGTGATAATCAACACTTTGAATTGGACTCGGAAGCAGATTGGGACCCAATGAAGCTTGCATAGTAAAGGTATTATATGCGCCCTTCTTGGGGCACTCAAAGTTATCCATGTGGCTGCATTTTGGACCAGCTGTAGCTTCAGGATACTCTTCAAAGGTAGCCCCATGTAGAGCACATTACAATAGTCTAGCTGAGAGGTGACCAGGACATGAGTGACTGACTGGAGAGCCTCCTGATCCAGGAAGGGGCGTAACTGGTGTACCACTTGAAGGTATAATAGCAATAACACACATGTCTAACAAATGTCACTTCTCACCTTACCCAGCCCTAACACAATTAATTCCAGAGTATGAAATGGCTTTGCTACACCATTGGAGGGAAAGGAGTGAGGCTGATAGCTTAGTGGGTATGTCTCTCTTTTAGGCTACAAAACTGGTCTTATGCTATAGTTGCAGACTGTGCTGTATCTTAATTTAGTTGGTTAATTGCAATTAACAGCATTTACACAACCCAAAAAAGGGTACTTCTTAGAGTCAGGAGACAATTTTTAAAAAGTTCCTTTGAGATGGCTGATAATTGCTGGAGACATGGTAGTGATCTTCATAACATGATTGGAGGGAACAAGGTTTAATTTGTTTAGTTTCTTTATTTGGGTCAACCAGAGTTTTGTTTTTAATATTAGGAAATTTGTTATGCCTACTGATGGCTTAGCCCACCTGTTTAATGTTTTCTGGTTGCCTTTGTAATTCATTAGTTTGTTGCCAGGTTTCAGGGATAAGATCTTGGGAAATGCCAGGAAGTATAAAATGAAACTTGTAAACTATGGGTTATCCATCTCTATGCTAAGTCATAAGCCATGATTTACCACCACCATGTGTGGTTTACACAACATGCTGAATTTCAAACAAGTAAAGCACATTCTGGATTAATGTGTTCTGTAGACCCATTCAGTATCTTTACTTTCTGATGATTCATATGTACACTGTATTATTGTTATGATTTAACACAGGCTATATAGACGTAACCTAGAAAGTTGTGCAAGTTGGGAAATAGATAAATCTGGTACAACCTGGTAGGGGTTTTCCATGAGGAAATTAACTTGGATGCTCGGAATCAGGACATGTAAATAGAAGGAAGCAAAAACAGAAGAAACAGGATTCTTAGATATTACAGTGATTGATTGATTGATTGATTAGGTGCCATCAAGTTGGTTTTGACTTCTAGTGACCGCATAGATAGATTTTCCCTATGACAATTTGTTCCTAACCTGGTCTTTCAGGTCTTCCAACTCATCACCACTGTAACTGAGTCCATCCACCTTGCTGCTGGACATCCTCTTTTTCTCTTTCCTTCCAGCTTTCCCAATATTACAGCCTTTTCCAAAGAGCTGGATCTTCACATGTGTCTGAAGTAGGATAATTTGAGCCTAGCTATTTGTGCCTTGAGTGAGAACCCTGGGTTGATTTCTTCAGTGACCAATTTGTTTGTATTGTTGGTTGTCCACAGTATTCTCAGGAGTCTTTTCCAACATGAAAGTTCAAAAGCATCAATATTCTTCTTATCCTGCTTCTTCAGAATCCAATTTCTGCTTCTATGGAGCATCACAGGGAAAAGCACAGCTTGTACTATTCTGATCTTTGTAGGCATATTACGGTAAAAAAGAGGAAATAAAGGTAAATAGATCACACAAAGGAGATACAGAGCTTTTTAGCAGACAGTGGGTGCCTGCAAGGAAAGCAGAACTAGGGATCCTTGAAGAAGTGGGGGAGATTGTCCCAAGTGTTGAGAAGGAAGAAACAAAACCTGGAGTCTGAGAAAGGTTATAAGGAGGCTATAGAGTGGTGGGTGCAAGGTGCTGCCATAGACACTAACAGTTGTGGGGCGGGAGGGGCGGAGGGGAGAGATGCTGAGTTACCATAGCAAGAAGAGAAAAAGAAAATGAAATGGTTAGCCTAGAGCTGGGGTTTTCAGGTATTTTGGGGCCATGTAATCTCTTAAAGAAGTTTCCATTTTGCAAAATTGGTATGGACAACACTTTTAACCTGTCCACAGAATACAATTCATACAACCAATAGAGAACAATTAACCAACAAAAAACGATGAACTAAACCAGCAAATGATACATACTGCTTCTAATCAGTAAAAGCTTTAATAACTAGGTTTTAAGTTGGCACCAGATTAAGCTAACACAACCCTACCTAGTATCTGTATCTGGGATGCTCTTGCATTTCCACATAATACGTCATTCCCACAGTGAATTGCAGAAAAGAATCCTCTCAGCAGATCTTGATATCCAGGCAAGAACATAGACAGACATTTGTTAAAATATCAAGCTCTCAAACAGTTCAGGGTTTTAAAAGTCATCAGTATACACCATAAACTCAGACTGGCCATTTATTGCAAACTTGGTCAGTCTCTGGAAAGCTAAGTTGGATGTCTTCTGGTGACCATGCAGCAATTAGACAGCTTATCCATGGAAACACTACCAAAAGATTTGCATTGGTTGCCAAGGACGTCTCAGCACATTTTAAGTTCTTGGCATTAACATTTAAAAGGTAAAATGAAACATGAAAGGCAACATCTCCTTTCAGGTGAAGTCAGCTGTTAGGCCTGCATGGATTCATCCCACGTAGTCTTCTAGGCAACAACAGTGAATTGGCTTGTCATTTTGTGCTGATCTGGCCTCCTTGATAATTCCCACTCAAATCACTCACTGGATCCAACCCTGCTTAGCTTTTTGAAATCACCCAAAGATGACTATATGCTTCCACCTAGCTGGACTCCAACTGGCCTAAAGATCTGGGGGACTGTCTCTCTAATCAAGAAAAACTAGCCATGAACAGGCCATGAAGAGGCCATGCTATCATCTGATGGGCAGGTGGGAGAGGACTTTTTCTTTTCTTTCTTCCCCAAATGTGAGATGCAGACCAGACCTGTGCTATTTGCTAGGCTTTTAATTGTAGATGAATAAATTAATTTTGAATTATTTTTTAATGTATTTTGTTTTGTAATCATTCTTAGCTGACCTGAGTACTTGCATGAGTTGAAAGGCGGGATTTGAAGAGAATTAATCCTTCCCTCCTTCACAGGGTAAGAGTTTATTTTCAAAATCTTTACCCTGCCCCTTTGCTCTTATAGACATCCAAATGACACCATTAGGTATACCCTGGAAAAAATAATAAGTGTGCATGTGATTTTTAAGCAGAAAAATGAGCGAATATCTTGCAACTGGATTTATAAGTCCCCACTCTATGGTTATTCTGACTGAAATACACTGTGTGCCATGGCATAGTTTTGTAAAAACCTCAAAATAAATATCCATTGTTATTTTTTTAATTTAAAAAATCAGAAATCCTAACCATCTCATATCCCATCTAACAATTCCTTCAATTCAAAGACTCTTCAACTATTATGCTGCAGCAGTCAAATCAGATTGCATATCAAAGGGCTGGTCTAACAAATATACTTGTTATCACAGTGATTGAACTATTTCCTGAAACAGTCTTTATCAATAAAAAGAAAATGGTGTAATATAACTCAGAAAGTCCATCTGTTCAGCAGCACATAGAAATATTCCCTCTCCCACCCTCCCATAACCTCTATCAATAAAGACTGCAATTTAGGATGAAAAGATGAATATTGTTACACACACACACACACACACACACACACCCCTCCTGAGATAGACAATTCTTTTAAGAGCCAAAGAAGACTAGGTGTCTAAGGCCACATCATTTTTAAGGCAGCTTCTTAGGATTTAAGAGACAAGAACATCCGCGTAGAGTTTGAAAAGGATGTGACAGTGAAAAAAAGACAGCATCTTTTTTTTATTATTGGAATAAGAACAGAAGAATGTTAACCTTTGCAAGCTATGATCCAATATACACAAACCTAGACATATGTCTCTTTGAATTCAGTAGGATTTACTTGTTACATATGTTCTCATCCACAAACTCACATTTTATATGTGTGAGCTCTAAAAAGAACACCCACAAACCAGAGAAATGTTGCTGTTGTTTCGCGCTCTTCCACTGACCAACTAGAGGGGGTGCTGGTGAGCTACATGGCAGGATGGAGGGTTACCCGTGGAGGCATTTTTTCAGGAATATAAAACCCCTACAAAGAATATGAGGGGCAAAAGCAATGGTTGTAGGTTTTCAGTGCCCTGATAATCCTTGTTTTCCCTCTTTGGGCATCTTCTGCTTCTCTGAATCTATTCTTAAAAAGGGGTTGTACAGTATTGGACATAGTACCTGAAGTGAGAACCAACCAATGGATAATATGGTGGGACTATTACTTTACTTGGAAACTGTATTGATTTCTGTTGATACAGCTTAAAATGACTTTTAAGTGGCATATTGGTGTCTCATATTCAGCTTGTGATCAGCTACAGTAAAATGCAGTATCACGAAACCACAAATCTCCTATCCTATACTGGTGCATTTAATTTCTTTTTTCCAAGTGAAGGGACTTTCATTTGACACTGTTGAATTCCATTTGCTTCCACACCTCCCACTTCTATTGCGGTTATTTGGAATTTTGTTTGTGCCTAGTTAGTTAGTTAGTTAGTTGTTAGTTAGGTGAAACTACGCTTCACGTAACTGAGGCATTCACCTCTCACAGAAGCAATGAAATTTTTCTCTTTCCAGCATGGAGGCAAACAATTATTGAGGAGGTTCTCATTCCTCCATGATCTTATCCCTGCAGCCTGCAGAGTATTATGTGCATTACTCTTCTGGTGCTTCTAACAGCTGACTGGAAGAATCATAAGAGGCTTATGCACATGTACGCAAGCCTTGTCTTGGGTTTGAATTTGCCCATAAAGGCAGAGGGCCACATTCTTCTTGAAGTACTGTAGCTCTGAAGGACCTCTTGAAGCTTTCTTAGTCCTATTAAGTGTCTTTCCTAGTTCTGCACCATCTATAACCTGTTATGCATTCTCTCCTGCTTTTCATCCAAATTATTAAAGAAAATGTTGAAAAGTATTCAAGAATAGAAACCCAGTTAATATCTCATTCCACTTTGATGAAGAACCTTTGAACTATTATCCTCCTCTGAGTGCAATGTTCACACTTGCTGAGGACTCATCTAATAGGTATATCCTGGGGTTAGAGCTGCTTCATGACTGGGCCATGTTTCTTCCTAAACTCTAAATTGGGCCAGTTTCACAATTCCTTTGTGGGCTGCTTAGCTGGGGAGATGACTTAATAATCAACAGGCATCTTCATCTTCCAGAAAAGCTATACCTCATCTCTGCAAATGGCCAAACAATGATATAAAAACAAGCAGAAATGGAAAAAGAAACTGATTTAAATAATATGTCAGATCCTTACTCAGAACAATGGAACTGCTTTTCCTTCTTAACATTAGAGGGTGTGGGACCCTGAGTAAGATGTCTGCCAGGACCCCCATACATGCTTCATTTCCCTGGTTTCTTCTCACTTATTCTTCTCATTCTCATTAGACAACAAGAGATGCCTATTTGTCTATCTTGCTTGCTTAAGACAACTTCACATAAGAATGTTGCATCCATTGAAAGTTAGCTCCAGATCACTCTGCTTCCAGACCACACGTTTTCAAAATTCCCGTTTTCATTATCTTCAGTGTTCTTTACTGAGTTCACATGTAACCTAACTCTGTATCCATTGTTTTACTTCTGAATCAATGACAGTCGTCAGTAGCTGGTGGTATAGGTTTAGTAACTAAAATTTTTAAATGCAGAGTATCAATATCCTCTATTTGTTCTCACATTGTGCTCCCATCATTCTCCCTATATTATCCCTCCCTGGTTTCCTATAGTCATTTCAGTGTAAGTGGGTATTCTCAACCTAAAAAAGTTCTCACTTCTGTCTTGTGATTGAAAATAACATGTTGCCCCATCTTCCTTTAGATTTTTGTACTTCTGTATTTGTTGGTCTGCATATGATGATGATTGCGGCATTCTTTCTTCCTGTGAAAACTGTGGTCATTTTTAAATGTGGATGTAAAATATAGTGCATTTGGGTGAAGTAAAATGCAAAAAAGCTCTCGTCTTCTGCTTTCCCCATTTCCCTTTGCTCTGAGAAGTTGTTGGCATTGTGCTGTCTGGGTTTGATTTTTGGGGGGATAAGTACAGACCCAAGGCCTGCTAAATTATTTAGAAATATACAAGCAGATGTTCAGAAGAGACTGGAAACATTCATGAAATGGTGTCGGATCCCAGAGAGAGATCCTGCTGAATTCAAAGATGCAAGCAGTGAACATTCAGCACGTATTCACTAGTGTGTGTGTGCATATGTGAGTGCAAACACACACACACACACAGAGGTACATACATAGACATATTCCTTCTGTTTCTTCCAAAATGCTGACTTTTTCATGCGTATACAGATTTGGTTTTTCCCTAGCTGCTATGCAGATTTATATCACCTTCCACTAGCTATGATAGATATTTCCCTCTAAAGGGCAAATTGTAAGAATTATCTCTCATAAGAGATCCTTTTGCTGTCCTGAATGATGTATATATATTAATAGGGTATACTGTATTTTTTATAGAGATAACATAAATTCTGAGGTTTCAATCACACATCTGCCTAATAAAGGGAAAGGTGGTTATAAATGCACATATGTGTGTGCGTGCACACACACACTCTCTCTCACACACACACATTAAGGCTGTGCAGTGATCATTCTCTAAAAGGGTAGAGACTGGATGTCTCTAGGATACTTTAGAGCAACTGTGTCCATTCCCAGAGGCTCACAGACACCTTTCACAGCTGCTTCACAATCCTGGGAAAGGGTTTGGCTGCTTTAAGGTGAGGGAGGCAGGTGCTCCATCACACTTTGGCACTTCCCAAGGTATCTTTTGGAGTCTGAATCCAAAGTTCTGCACAACCTATGTGTGCATACAAATGTGTCTATGATTCCTATTTGCTTCAAAATTAATAAAATAAGGGAAAAAAGAATGCAGATTACCAGATTTTAGGAAGCATAATGCTGTAAATGTGTTGAACTAATAGTAAAACCCCACAGCTGAACTTTAAAATACAGGTTGTCCTTGTTTAGTGACCACAATTGGGACTGGCAACTTGGTCATTAAATGAAGCAGCACTGAGTGAAAGTGCAACTGTGCTTACAATCTTACTTCAGCTTTCCTGTGATTTACAGACCTGCAAAGGTTGTAAATGCAAGGATTGGTTGTACAGTTACTTTTTTATCACCGTGGTAACTGCAAACAGTTGCTAAATGAGTCAGTCACTAAACGAGGGCTACCAGTAAACTGTGATAAATACTTTCCCCTTACTGATTCATAAGGCTGGATATTTGTCTCCTGAGGAACTCAGACCTGTTAAATAGAGTATCCCTAATCTTACTGATTATGCTGTGGTCTTAATGCAGCCATCACAATGAATATAATTTGTGTGACTAAGGGCTATTCATTAACTTTTCTAGATGGAAAGGTCCATTATCTATTGACATTAAACTGAAAGTCCTTTTGTGTGTACTTCTGAGCTCCGCAAAATCTTGGAAACCAAGACATTTTGCTACCTGAGACACAATTCCTCTTTAACTCACCCTATCCAGGCCACACCATATCCAAAGCCAGATTTTGGGGCATAAGGCAGAAAGTCCCACTTTCAAACCTCTCAACATTAAAACAGAACTGCTCCAAAGAGCTGTCAGTGCAGGGGGTGACAATTGTATGAAAGCAGCTGCTGGCGGGGGGCAGAGGGAGGTGGTGAGCTATTGAAGGTCAAGGTGATGTTTCAGGTTACTGTGACTGTTTTTAATTTGTGTTTTATTGTGCTGGATGTAAGCTGCCTAGAATCCATAATGAACTGGGTAGCACACAAGCTTGGGTATTATCACTAAAACATACCTTGCAGTAAAAATATAATATATAACCATCTGCTGCCCAAGGAGCCACGTAACTCTGCCTAACCGTAGGGCTGGCTCTGGCATTTAACTTGGTTAATGAAGCAGGGCATTAAAGTCACTGTTACTACAATCAACACACTGTTCTTCTTTGGGCAATGTTGGTCAGTTGTTGCTGGTCAGATAAATGCATTCTAATTAGCCCAGGGGTCCCCAAACTCTTCAGCTCATTGACCCCTTCATGAAGTTTCAGATTGTTCACCAGTCCCCAAACATTTATTATACCAAATAATTTAATAAATGCTACTTTAACCAACAGTACTACAAACAACAACAACATCCTTGGTTAGTCCCATTGACCCTTGGGTACTGACCACTCTGAAGGACCCTGAATTAAACTTTTGTACTGAAACAAATGTCACTCTACAAAGGGACAGATTGATTGAATTATTCAGCCTAATTGCACTGAAATATTCAGGAACTGGGAAAAGACCCATGGAGGTTTTCCTCCTGGGGAAAGAACAATAATATCTTGGAATTTTAGGAATCCCACACTCACACATCTTGAGGAGTGTGGTTAGAAAAGATTGTGCTAAGCACTGCTCAAGGGGGGAAAAAGCTATCCCTATTACGATGGAGCCACCAGGCATTTTTCAGACTCCGTCTCCTAAGGTGCAGCAAATGAATGCTCA
The DNA here is from genome assembly GCA_030867105.1 of Liasis olivaceus. Taxonomy (NCBI): domain Eukaryota; kingdom Metazoa; phylum Chordata; class Lepidosauria; order Squamata; family Pythonidae; genus Liasis; species Liasis olivaceus. Next base: position 102,360,642 of record CM061348.1, on the reverse strand, counting down.
CAAAAGGTTCCGCTATCATATCATTAGTTAAAAACAAGCAATTACTGTACTGTGCAGGCTAAAAGAATGAGCTGCGTTCTGCATATTTGTCTCCTCAGCCCTTCCTAACCTGTTATTTTCCAGATGGAATAGCTGTGTTGTCTGGGAATTATGGGAGGGGCAGTAGAGGAAAAGGGCAGCAGGTGGGGGAAGGCGACCCACCTCGTGGATTTGCACTTCCCTTTCCCAAGAGTCAAGTTGTTCAAAATGTGCTTCAGCAAGCCAGATTTGAAATGAATTGCCTTCGGATTAAACTCCATTCTAGTACTGTACTGAAATTTTCCTTGCCTTTTTTAAATGTGCTTGTTTGGTTCACTGAAAAAAATGGTTTTTTCTTCCAGTGGGAAACAAAACGTTGGTGGAATTTTTATGACTAGGGGACAAATAGGACCTTGCCCTTACCTAAGCAAAAAGGTGGGCAGGGCTGTTGTTTCAATCCTTTTTCCAGAAAACTGCAGCCTCCCTGGATTCTCACCTTTCAGTGAAACCCAAGGCAAGATGCTTTAAAGAAAGAGGTCATCAGTTTCCAAGGTCGCTGTTCTGGATGCTGAATCATGGGCAAACAGGGAGGCTGCAGAGCAACAGAGCAACTAAACGTGCAAATAAAACAAAGGCCACCTACAACTACGCCCAAGTACATCGACATATCTACCAAAGTATAACAATATAGCAAACTCAAAAGGACAACCAAAAGGATCAAAACCATTCTCAAATGAATGAAGAGAGACTTTTGTAGAGAGAGAAGATTTTAAGGGAGTGGAAGACGGGATTTCTGGCACGGTATTCAGACACTGTGCAGCTGGCCCAGAACTATGGTTCCAGAAGTGGGAGCTATACATTGGTGAGCCTGTTTCATTAGCATCTCTCACTGGGGCCTAATTTTCCTTCCAACATGTGGCTGTCATCACCACTGATTTGCAGTGGGGTTTAATTAAACCCCAGGTCCATGATTCAGCATTCTCTAAAGGCAGAGCCAGACCATCCAAGGGTGTTTAAAATGTCACCTGCTGAGACATATCATCCCCTCCTAAATAACTATGACAGGGATCAAACTTGGGCTAATTACAGCAACTTCATTATTTGTTTGTATGTTTTAATATTTAATTGCTTTCATGTTCATCCAGTTACGAAGCAATGGCAGATAGAAATTAACTTTTTATCAGTGTGTTCCCAGCCCAGCTAAGTGACACTTCAGAGGACAAGCACAGTAGGAGGTCTTTCAACCTGAGAGAGCTTTATGAGACACACTTCAGTGACGGAGCCTTCTGCTGAAGACGAAGAGAACTGGGTGTCAGAATCCTCACAAGATTTTATAATAGATTATTATATGGCTAGTTTAAAAAATGGTTTTTTACATGCTGCGGTTCTGCCATTGTAAAAGGGGGGGGGAGAGAGAAGGAATGAGAAACCGTTTAAAGCAGATGGCTCCTTATCACAGGCTCTGGCATGCTCAAGGCCATGCCAGCAAGGGAATCAGAAGACCAAGAACTAAGGGCGATGTAAGGGGGGGGGGGGGGGGGGAGTAAGAAAAACAGCTTTTGGCGCGCTTTTGCTCAGTCTTAGCAATGCTTTGGATCTGTACATTTATTCTCAATAAATGAACTTTCTTTTGAATCAATATTGGTTGCAAGGAAAGTTACTGGAATTGGGATCAACAGCTGGCAGTTCATTACATTTTGCTAAGACTCCCAGTGCAGACTTCCACCAGGAAGATTGCCCTGAGGGGAGTTCAAAGCCTGACGTTGACCGGGACCAACCGAGCAGCGGGATGGCTGATGATGTAACTGAGGAAGAAGAAGAGAGACCAGTCCCTCCTCCATTGGAAGTGAAGGTGATAACCCAGGAGAAGCCAGAGCAATCATCGCGCCAAGCCCGAGCAGGGGCGAAGGCAACAGCGACGAAGGGACGGGGCCCTTCGATGAAAGATTGCATGGGGAAATTGGAAGGGCAGATGGGGTCCCTATCCAATGATATGCGAGCGTTAAAGGCAGCGGTAGATCAACTGCTTGGAGGGGGATTTACGCCCCCCACGTGAGAGTCAGCGGCCACACCGGGAGGTATGGAGGCGGCAGAGCAGTCATCCGAAGGTGAGACCTCCAGCGAGGAGGAGGAGGATCTCACACCTAGCAGAGCCAAGAAGAGCCCAATGCAGCAGCGGGGCATCTCCATGAACCTCGGGGGAGATGCTGAGCAGCTTGCTTGCTTTATCACCCAGGTTTGGATCTACATGGAGGGCTATGGGGGTCTATTTCGCAGCAAGGAGGAGAAGGTCTCCTATGTGTCCAGTTTTTTTGAAGGTATGGCTGCAGAATGGGTGGTTGGCCTGCATAGGGCGAAGGACCGGGCTTTAAGGAGATTAGAGGATTTCATGGTGGCTCTCTGCACGCACTTTAAAGACCCGTGCGTGGCGCTTAAAGCACGACACGACCTGGAAAGGCTGAAGCAGGGGTCCAAGTCGGTATCAGAGTACGCCTATGAATTTCGGGGGTTGGCTCAAAGGCTGCCTCACGTGCCTGAGGAGCTCCTGATTGAGTTCTTCCAAAGAGGCTTGCAACCTGAATTGTTGCAGCGTGTGGTGTGCCGGGGTTTCCCCAAAACCTTTAATAGATGGGTCGTTATGGCCGGCGAAGTGGAGGAGCAATGGCGCACCATAGAAGCAAGAACCTGACTTCCACCCTTACCCGGCACAAAGAAGGTGGCACCCAAGGCAAAGACCAGCACGCCAGAAAGTATCAGGAGCCGGCGCGTCTGTTTCAACTGCGGGGAGCCGGGGCACTTTGCTGCTGCATGCCCTAAAGCGAAGACGGAGCAAGGAGGCAAGAAGACAGAGCGGAAGGGGCCGAAGTCTTCGAAGCCCGGCAAGAAGGAGTCAGCGGCAGTAGGCAGCGAGACAGGAGCTAGAGTGGCAACATGCGGTGGTGGCAAAACCCGGAAGTTGTTAGCTCCGCTCTCTCTCCGACAGGCAGCTGCTCTTCCAGAGGAAGAAAGCAGCTCACGGGAGGACTTGGAGAGTGAAGAGATGGGGGTGAGTCCCATTAAAATTTGGGTGGAACTAAGGGTGGTGAGGACTAATCGAAGGGCAGAGATACGGGCGCTGATAGACTCTGGCTGCTCCTGAAATCTGATTAACCTCACCCTTGCCTGAGGTTTGGGACTGCGCTTAAAGAGACTCAAAACCCCTGTGATTTTTACCCAGCTGGACAGATCCCCAGCAGGGGGAGGGCCGGTGGAATATCGTACTGAAGAGCTTGAGCTAACTATGGGGGACCACAGAGAGACTATTAAATTCCTAGTGACTCCCATGGCATGCAACCCAGTGCTTCTGGGCATGAACTGGTTAAAAAGGAAGAACCCAGAAGTGAACTGGGAGGAAAAGATCTTGCGTTTCCCGAAGGAGGGGCGAGTGGAAGTTGAAGGAGTTACCGAGAAGTTGCCAGAGGGAGAGATGGGCGCTGTGAGTGGGGAAAAGGCAGTGGAGGCTGCAACTCAGATTCCCAAGCAATACCGCGACCTGCAGGAGGTGTTTAGTGAAAGGGAGTCAGATCAGCTATCCCCCCATCGTGCCAGTGACTGTGCCATAGAAATTGAGCCTGGGGCTAAATTTCCAAGGAAGAAAATGTATCCAATGACACCCAAAGAGTTGGAAGCATTGCGGGAATTCATTGATAAGAATCTAAAGAGGGGCTTTATTGTACCTACGCATTCTCAAATTGCTGCACCGGTGCTATTTAGGGAAAAGAAGGATGGCTCCCTACGTTTGTGCACAGATTATAGAGGGCTAAATGCCATTTCTGCTGACAACCAGTACCAACTCCCCTTGATGAAAGACCTGTTGGCCCATTTATCCAAAGGGAAAATTTTCACAAAGCTGGATTTAAGGGAGGCGTACTTCAGGGTGCGAATCCGGGAAGGAGATCAATGGAAATCCGCCTTTAACACGCCCCTGGGGTGTTTCCGTTATGAAATAATGCTGTTCGGATTAAAAGGAGAAGCGGGGGTGTTTATGCAACTTATAAATGAGGTGTTACAAGAGCATTTATACCAGGGGGTGTTGGTTTATCTGGACGATATCCTGATTTACACTGAGACCATGGAGCAACATTTACAATTGGTCAGGAAGGTACTAAAAAAGCTACTGGAGGCTCAATTGTATGCCAAGCTCTCCAAATGTGAATTTCATAAACAGCAAATTGACTATTTGGGGTATAGAATTTTGCATCAGGGAATTGAAATGGACCCGGTCAAGGTGAGGGACGTCACGGGTTGGGAGGCTCCCAAAACCAGGCGTCAGCTTCAAAGTTTCCTGGGCTTTGCTAACTTCTATTGGCAATTCATACCCAACTTTGCCCAAGTAGCACTCCCACTCACCGATTTGTTGAAAACCAAGGGCAAGGACAAAGCGAAGGCATCAAAACCTGGAGCCCCCTCGGCCTGGATTAAGGAGTGCCAGGAAGCTTTTCAAAGTTTAAAGCGTCTGTTTACGGCTGAACCAATCTTAAAGCACCCTGATCAGAACAGCCATTTGTCATACAGGCAGATGCTTTGGATGTGGCAGTGGGAGCTGTGTTGTTACAGAAGGGGGCAGGGGGGGAGCTGTTTCCATGTGTGTACATATCCCGGAGATTTTCAGAAACTGAAAAACGCTGGTTGGTGTGGGAAAAGGAAGCGTTCGCAGTACACTGGGTGTTAGTTTGCTGGAGACACTTGTTAGAGGGATCACCCCATCCTTTGAAATTTGGACTGATCACAAAAATCTAGAAGCTTTGACTGCACCGAGGAAGCTGTCACCCAAGCAAATGAGATGGGCACAATATTTTCATCGATTTAACTTCTCCCTGAAGTATATTCCTGGGGGAAAAAATTTTCTGGCAGATGCCCTGTCTCGATTGCCTCAACACAACAGCAAGCGGGAGGAAGTAGTCGCTCCTGTAATTCCATGTTTCCAAGCAGCCCTAAGATTGGTCACTAGAGCTCAGAAAAAAGGGGTGAAGAACAACCAGAAAGAGAGTTGTTGAAAAAATTAAATGCCCAGATTGCTCAGGATGATTGGTTTAAAAGCAACAGCCAATTGCTAGTGAACAAACAAGGGGAATGGTGGTGGCAAGATAAGCTGTATGTCCCTGCAGACGCTAGAAAGTGGGTCTTGCAAAGAAGTCATGACAGCAAAACAGCTGGGCACTTTGGCTTTGTGAAAACATTACATCTACTCAGGCGTCAATTTTGGTGGCCAACAATGAGAAAAGATGTAGGGGAATATGTAGCTACATGCCCCACGTGTGCAATGACCAAAAAGAGAGGGGGCAAACCAATGGGGCTTCTACAGACAGTAGCAAACCCAGGGGCTCTTTGGAAGCAAATTTGCATGGACTTTATTGTAGACCTGCCTGAAAGCAACAAAAAGACAGTTATTTGGGTAGTTTTTTCCAAACAAGCACATTTTGTGGCATGCCAGTCCCTTCCATCAGCCCCCAAACTGGCTAAGTTATTTATACAACACTTCTACTGAGCTCATGGTGTCCCAGAACGAATAATTTCGGATCGCGGGGTCCAGTTTACTGCCAAGTTCTGGAGGGCATTCCTAAAACTACTGGGGGCATCGCAAGGCTTGAGTTCGGGGTACCACCCCCAAACGGCGGGATCATGCGAACGTCTGAACTCAGTGTTAGAACAATTTATTTGAAATGTTTCATTAACTACCAACAAGACAATTGGGATAAGCTGTTACCTTTTGCTGAAGTAGCTTATAATAATGCAGTGCACCAAAGCACTGGCCTCACCCCTTTTAAAATAGCTACAGGACAAGACTTTGTACCCATCCCAGAACTACCTAAACAATCCACTCAAGTCACTTCAGTTGATGAATGGGTCCAACAAATGACACAAGTGTGGCCTCAGATTGCTGCGTCGTTGAAGGAGGCCAGAGCAATGTACAAGAAATTTGCAGATGCTAAGAGAACCCCAGAAAAAGACTGGAAAGTAGGAGATAAGGTTCTTTTATCTACCAAGCATCTTAAATCATTACAACCTTCCAGAAAGCTTGCTCCAAAATTCGTAGGGCCTTTTGTTATAGATAAAGTAATTAATCCAGTTTCACTACGATTACAGATGCCTGCTACCTTTAAAAGAATCCATCCAGTGTTCCACTGCGACCTGCTTAAACCCTATAAAGAGTCATCTCAATGGCATCCCTCCCCAGTACCTCCTAAACCAATGATGGTTGAAGGAGAACAACATTTTGAAGTTAAAGAGATACTGGACAGTAGAAAGCATGGGGGGGGGGGGGGTCGATTTTTAATTCAGTGGAAACATTTTCCCAAATCAATGGCTGAATGGGTTGACAAGAAACATGTAAAGGCTCCACATTTAGTTAAAAATTTTTATGATGTTTATCCTACAAAGCCTTAACAATTAGAATGGTTATTGTATTATGTTTCTCTTTGCTTTTTCTTTTTTAGAGTGAAGAAAAGGAATCATCTGACTGACATCCTCTTTTGTGGAGGGGCAGCATGTCAGAATCCTCGCAAGATTTTATAATAGATTATTATATGGCTAGTTTAAAAAATGGTTTTTTACATGCTGTGGTTCTGCCATTGTAAAAGGGGGGTGGGGGGGAAGGAATGAGAAACCGCTTAAAGCAGATGGCTCCTTATCAAAGGCTCTGGCATGCTCAAGGCCATGCCAGCAAGGGAATCAGAAGACCAAGAACTAAGGGCGATGTGGGGGGGTGTGGAGTAAGAAAAACAGCTTTTGGCGCGCTTTTGCTCAGTCTTAGCAATGCTTTGGATCTGTACATTTATTCTCAATAAATGAACTTTCTTTTGAATCAATATTGGTTGCAAGGAAAGTTACTGGAATTGGGATCAACAGCTGGCATTTCGTTACACTGGGCTCACTGGGCTGTTCTGAGAACTTGGCATTACTTTCCTGAACCCCTCTTACACTTGTTCTGCACAGTCAATACTTTGCATTGTGAGGTCTTTGGTCTGTATGGTGCTTTTCAGCTGCAAGTGGCTGTCATGTCACACCCTCAAGCGATTAAGCTTATCAGACTGTTTGATATGTAATCTGCAGGCAAGCCTCTCCTTTCATGCCTCCTGGCACCTTCAACCATTGTTTTGACTCCACCTGTTGAGCATGGTGAACAGCAATCAGAGTCAGACTGAAGAAAGGTCTGCTCTGCATGGAAGTAAAGGAAAGAAAGATGGACTTCACTTGTTGTTTTTCTTAAGTTCACCTTTGCCTCCTTGTTTGAACTTTCTTTTTCCAGCATTTTGTGACCTCATAAACTCTGTAAGGTTGTTTCAGCTTGCACAACATGTTGCTAGTTATCATTCCTGTCCTCAGTATCTTACTGAATATATTAATTATGAAAATATTCAGATTGAAGCATTCCAATATTAGTCAATAGCTATTTGTTCACCGCATTTTTTTCCTCTGCTCTTTTAGTTTACTGCTGTTAATGTAAGTTATAAAGAAAGTCAGAGCTTTTCCCACAAAATTCAGGGTGAATAGGAATTAAATAAATTTCAAATGAGGGATCTGAAAGAATTCAAAGCAGTTGTATTTGAATACAAACACAATAATGGTCAATGAAAGAGATCTCAGCTATTGTTTAGAAGCAATAGCAAACATTTAAAATATATTAAGCCTTCAGAATTTTGATCATATGAGCAGTCCTCTAAAAAAAGCTATGCTTAAGTTCCTTTCTTAGTAAATTATCAAATACTAGACCATCAGGAATCATAGAGATGTTCAGGATAAAGCTGTGTGATTTCAAGGTGATTCATCTTGGTTTCTCTTCTGCTTTTGAGGTACCTTAGAAATATGATCTGGTGAAATCCAAAACCCTTTTTTAAAAAAGGTTTTAGAAATAAGTTCTACTGTTAAAACAACCACAGTTGCATTGTTGTATATTTACTAGCCTCTCCTAGTGTGTCTTGTCCTGATATAAATACTTGATAATGTTTTGAAGTATATAAGTTTTTATAGAAATTGTATTTCATGGGTTTACTTTCAATATTTTTGTGGTGTACAGACTTCAATATTACTTAATTAGAATATCTAATTAAGTAATCTAGTATCTAAATACTAGACAATCAAAATTCTCAGATAAGTGGCATTGCCTAGTAACACACATAAGATATTTGTTCCTGGGGTGCCACCTAATAGAATATGAAGAAATAAGGCAGGCTAATTAAGTACAGTCCAAAATCTTGTAAATTTCTATGATTTCAGTTATTGTGTTTTCATTTAACGAATCATGCAATGCTTGAACCTGAAAATATCAGAATTGTCACTTTAATAAAATATTTTATAGGTTTATTATTCTGATTTAAAGTCTGTCTATTTATATGGAACTCAAGACCCAAGAGCTTTCAATCTTTCTGACCCATAGCAGTTTAAAATATTTAGAAAAATGGTTTCAAGAGGATTTGGGCACTCGCTAAATTTCCTGTGCAATGAAGCATCCATTTCACACATGGCAGTGGCGATACAGGAGCACAAGAAGAGGTGGAGCCACAAAGGCAAATACTAGTTACTATTACATCTAGTTAAGTCCACATAGCATCATATACTTGCCAACAGATGACCCCTGGAATGTAGCAATTTGCCCAAGAACCTGAGCGTAAGGTAGAGATGAGATTAGAGCCCCCAAATACAGAATCACTCTTGATTCCATGTTTTTTGCTCTACCAACCCAAGTAATTTCCTCAAATGACCTCTAATTAATTTCCCCTAAAATTAATTTGTTTTCCCCAATTAATAGGAAGATTATCAATTTTCTCCCAGATCATTATCCAACTCAATTCCATTTCAATTAGCTCTCAATCCACTCATTTCCCAACTATTAATTTCCTAGAGTGGCCTTTTGGAAAGATGATTATTGTAGATATTTCATTCACACCATTCTTTTTCTTCTGGGTTAACAACTGCTCAGCTTAGTGAGTTGCTTAAGAGGCTGGATAGGAGACTCCAGGTATTGATTCCTAATTTAACCTTTTAAACAAAAGAAATAGATGTATCAATTTATTTATCCAATTTTGAGACCGCCCAACTCCTTAGTGATGCTGGGCAGCTTATAAATTTTTAAAAAAGAAGAACAGTACATATATATATAGATAAGGCCATATCTGACTGGAAGAGCAATACAACCAACTATCTATACACTACTAAAACTCTCATTGTGTTTATCTGCTTATACTCCCAAGTTAGCCCAAATGGTGCTTTATACTGCAACAATTTTTGAGTCAAGGTACCTAAAATCTGCTAACATAAAGAATGTGTAGAAAATCTGGGACCCTCTACTCCTGTGGAATTGAAATTTCCATGATGTTCAGACCAGTTTTATTCACAAAGTTGTACCATTGCAGCATCCCCGTGGTCCTGTGTTCATGATTTCTGATGTTCCCTGTCAGCTTCCCACAAGCAAAGTCAATGGGGAAACTGTCAGAAAGTCACAAGTTGCTCCTGCTCCCACTGTTTTTTGAATGTCCCACCTGCGGTCATTCTGTTTAACTGTTTAGTTAAGTAAATATTGATTTATTATTGAAGTTCATTTGCCAATACAATTATTTTTCTATTTATGATATATACTCTTCTTAGATGATCACGGGACTGTCCAGTATTAGGGTAAAAAATATGATCAGGGTAAAATTTAATGTTCATTGTGGTCACATTAGGCTGCACTACCTTACTTTCAAAGGATGACCCAAAGGGTCACAGGGTTGTCTATACAAACTAGAGTTAACTAATGGAGATTGCATAACTACCCTGTGTCAAGGCCTGCAGGAAAACCAAGTTTCCAATGATTTCCTGTACATCATTAGGTGAGAGCTGTACGAATCTAAGGCAGTCATGTCAAAACTACAAGTTTAATAGAAGAAAAGCGGGCAGCTCCTGTTCATTCTTGCAAAGTCCATCTAAAACCTGCCTGATATATTCTCCCATGTTACTTCCAGGCTGCTAATGCACTGAAATCTATTGTGTCTGTGACAATGTTTTCATAATGAAAGAAGCCGTACCTCTTGATTAGCATAAATACACCCAGAATTTTCTCTAGGGCTACCAGACCTAGGCTGCAAACATTTATAGGGCCACTAGATGGCTCTGTTTTGCATCTCTGGCTCCATCTGGTGGTCATCTGGGTTTCTGCAACTCAGATTCCCCTAGTTAAGGCAACTCTTAAATCATGAAGCTGTGGATTTATTGTTAAGTATGTTTTCTAATTGCATGACATTTTATATTTCTAGCTATGGAAAATAAAATATTTTTATGGATAATTTCAGCAGAATTCATAATGAGCTCAAACAGCATGCCTGGGTTGTTTGGTAATGTGCCATACCCTACATTTTGGAATGGCACAACAGTGCCCCTGGATCATTCGGTAAGTTGTTCCCCTGTTGGAAAGTCTAAATAGGTCTAAATTCTTGTTTTGCTTTTATCTAAGATAACTCTTTCTATACAACAGGTTATCCATTAAAACTGGGCAGTGTCTTTATCATAGAACAGGTAAGTCCAGCCACCAGGGAACTTTCTAAATACTGGCTAGAGGCGCGGCCTCAAAGGCAGAACATTTTTTTCTTGATCAACAAAACAATAGTCTGTCTCTCATTTATCCCAGTACTGTATACAATAATAAAAATATTGATCAGCAGAAGCAGCAAGAATACTCAGAAGAAACAAAAGGTCAAATAATCCTCTCTGCACCAAATTATGAACATGTCCTAAACCCCACACCATATTTAGACTGAATGTAGGTCTGAAATTCTGTATGCATGATTATGGCCTTCCACTGTTTTTTTCACGTGTTTCCTTTTTCCCAATAAACTCCTTGAGGCTTACCTTTATTGTTTTAAAACAACCTTTCTCATTAAAACCGTCTCCAAATGCAAAACACCCCAGTTGTACAGGTATCTCTATTGTTTTTTTATTTCATTAAGGTTCATATTTCTGGGCTCTGCGAAGGAAGAAGCAAAGCATCTCCCTTTCCATTTTTCCTAGAAGCAGGCTGAAGGAACTGCTGGATAGACTTGAATGAGTCAGAAAGTTCAGCCTGACTGTGAGTCTAGTGTAATTATTTATTTACAACATCCTAAGAATCAACGCTGGGAAGAAGACTTAAAGACTGCTAACAAACCATTTTTCTGAAGTTCACAGGCAAAAAAGAAGAGGCATTAATACTTTAGACCACCTTACTTTTAAGTCATTTTTCAAAACTTTTCACATTTTTTATAAACAAATTGCATTACCTACGTTTACTCAGTGTCAATTTATGCAGTTAAAGCATCTCTTAATAGTACAATTTGGGCCAGATGTATTAGTTGCATCTGAAGTTTCTAAACAAATAATATCAGTAGAAAAGGTACTTGAAGTTCTTAAACCTACAATTAATGTTTATTGACAATTGCAAAAAATGTATTGAAATGCACAATTTGCAGTTATTTGAATAATGAGTTGAAATATTCTGTTTTAGCAAATCAATGGGCTAAAGTTTTAAAGTATGTTGAAGTAATTTTATATGACCTTAAAATAAAATTAATTCAGCAAAAGATGCTTGATAGATTAGGCACCACAGAGGACCATCGTAGGGGTTGGTTTTAGCTTCTGTATGTTGGAGATGCAGTACATGGGAAGGGACTCTGACTCATATGTAGATCAATGGGCTTGCTGTATGTTGACATTGTTTTGATTTATTATTCATACAGTTGTACACACAGCTTGAAAAAAAAAATAAAGGTCAAAGATGGGAATGTGTCATTAAATTATATTCCAAAACTTTGGAACCTATCGAAGTATGAAGAACTTTGGATTTATTGTGCATGGGCGGAAGCTAGGACAAATATTTTACTCTGCTGGAAAGTAATCCATGGTGAAAGACATGCTTCCACTTTCTACATATGAATTGACTTTCTACCAACCCTATGGGAAAATTGATCAGTTTGGACAAGATGATTCTTGTGGTTCCTTCCAGCTCTGTGATAACTATGATTGTGTTCTATATGGTGAAGGTTGAATATACCATTGCACATTGTTCTACTTTATTTTATTTTATTAGTGTTTGGGGTTTTTTTAAATATTTTACTTATTTTCTGATATATTTTGCCTTGTTTTTTATGTTATCATTTATAACTATAGATTAAAAAGCAATAGTATGTTTAAAAAGAAGGAAAAAGAAGGAAAGTAAAATCATCCCTTTTTTAGACTCATAACAGGTAAACAGAGGAAGAAGCCAGCAGGTGCTGTGTGTTAATCAAGCTTTGTGGCAGCCAATGAGAGTGTCAGGCATTCCTCATTACTCCGTCTTCCAACAGCTACAGAAGCTTTCCATATGGCACTTCCATACTGCTTCACTTAGCTTTGGCTGATCTGACATGTTTCTAATTTCTCCTAGAAGTTATACCAGATGAGTTGTACCTGCAGAAGTAGAGCGGGATGACTGAGGAATATCAGATAACAGGCTACTCTGTTGATCTGGTCAAGTGTTTTTGTCAGTATATATATATACCTATCCATTTAATAATATAATAAAATGGGTTGGCAGTATTTCAGATTCATCTCCCAAAATTGCTTGAGAGTATGTGGTAAGATGAACATAGCACATCTCTTAAAGCAGCCATGGCTGCTTTAAGATGTGGCAGACAGGTGCTCTGCTCAAATTCCTCCCCCCTCCCCCGAAGCATATTTTGGAGATCAAGTTCAAAGCATTGCACAGCCCTAATAATAAATTCACAACAAGTCTCGTATTGGATGATCAAAGCATAAAGGTCATCCTCCCCACCCCCTTACGGTAATCTCAGAGAACAATTTAGGCATTAGTTGATAAGATAATTTAAAATAAATATGTCTTTTAAGTATGGGGCAAAGAAAAGGGCTTATGAAGAAAAAAATGGCAAGAAATACTGTGACCATGTTCTCTGATCATCCAGTTACCAAAATGGCACCAACTGGCATGCCCAACTATAGCCAATTTTATTTCAAAACTGATAATATACTGTTTAGGGTACAGAATTAATTTTTATAAAGTATGCTGCTGATTTATTACAGATTGAAATTCCTACTAGTCAAGGCTTGGACTGGAAGAAGTTCCATTTTAATAAAAGGGAAAATGCCTTGCTGGATATTGTTTCCTTTTCTAGGACATGGTCATCAGCAAAGAGACAGAGACAGAAAAAACACAGAAGGAGGAAAATCAGGAAAGAAACGTTAGCTAGTCTCCCAATCCATCCTATGCTCAGAGGGCAAGCACACCCCTGTTTTTCCTTCCATTCACATCTACATGAAGATGAAAAGGAGGAAATAGACCGTAGACGTAACAGCAGAATCATCATTTACATGATACAGGCCTGTGTGGAACTGAAATCTGGGTATCAAGCAGACAATCTTTTCCAAACTTGGTACTCTCCACATTCTGCAGCATCCATAGCAAAATATTCCAATATTGGACATATTGAAGGATATTCTTGAACAATGGATCCAGAAGTTAATTTCAATAGTGCCTCTATGGAGAGACTATGTCTAAAAGATGTTATGGAAGAGGAACAAGTTCTACCTGACAAGATCGAGACTGAGTTGAAAGTGGATTTAAAAATGGCAGGCTACAAGAATGACATGGAAAAAGATGTTACACTGGACATGCAAAAGAAACCGGCTGATGTCTTAATAATTAAAAGGGATATGCAAACAACAAGCCAAGAGAGTGACCTGGATAATTTTCCTATATTGGATTTATAAAAGAGATTTGTTAAAGTTTTGAAGAATGTCATGAGAAGGGACAAAGAAAAAATGAAAAGAAATCAAGTTCTAGGACAGTATTTGAATGGACTAAAGATTAACATCGTTAGAAGCAAAAGGAAGGAATATAAAGTCAGTTTATTTGATGAAGGTTAAAATAGATATGTTGTTATCTTTGATTGCTTATAATCTAGTCTCAGTTTCTTAGGGAGGTTAATAATAATGACTTGCTTGGAGAATGGTTCAGCCCAAAGGTTAATGGACTTTGCCTGACATCAGGACTGAAATTATGCTTTATGGATTTGTTTATAGAAAAGAGGTGGGATGTGGGAAGAAGAGATCTTCGTTGTATTTTAAGAGAAGGTGGTAAGTTACTAAAATTATTTATACTTGTTGTGATGAAGGTGGGAAGCCACATACTTTTTTCTTTTCTTTTTTTTAACTATATTCTTATTTTTCTTTCTTTTCTCTTTCTTTCTCTTTTTTCCTTTCTTTTCTGTACCGTCTACTCTTTCTTTTTATTTTACTATCTTTTTTTCAGTTTGTATTATTTTTACTGTTATAATGATAATCGTTAATAAAATATCTGTTCATTGGTTGCATTCTTTTTTTAAAGCTTTAATTTTTAAAAAAAGTTTAAAGAAACTGACCACATTTTGTTTCTCTGGCATATTTCTTGTTTCTTTATTTACTATTTAATCTGACCCAATTTAACCTTTGGGCTGAACCATTCTCCAAGCAAGTCATTATTATTAACCTCCCTAAGAAACTGAGACTAGATTATAAGCAATCAACATTTAGTAATAGTGGTAGTTTAAAAAAAAAAAGAATCAGCCCCCAAAAGGCTAACAACCCCATGCATTTTACAACTCATTCTCTCTTCAGGGAATTCCAGTATGTCTTCATCAAGATGAGATCTGTCTCTACAGCTGATTTATAGAAGACATCATAAAGCTGTCAGTATCCAGAATTTATTCAGAGTCACTGTCAGAATTTCAGACCATATTTAGGAAGTTACCTTTTTTAAGTACTAAATATTTTTCTAGAGAACATCCCTGAACTCTAAGTCATAAAGAAGGTCAGTAGCTGTACTGGGACGGCAATCCGTGCCCTATTGTTCAGTTTCTTGCAAAGGAATGGGTGTACAGTTTCAAATTTCAAGGGTCGTAATGTAACTTATTTCACATGATGTGAAAGCTTGACTTGCAGTAGTTGATCTGTGTTGTGTCAAAGACCTAATGGCCTAATGTTCAAAAGATACGAGTCTCTCATTCACAAATACATGTAAGAATATACACATCTCTATGCACACATTCGCACATGGGGGGGGGATTGTAATTAATTTATCTAATCTTATAAATAGATCCTAAATCCAGGCAAGCTCAGGGACCTGGTATTAGCTTCTTATAGCCAGGACTTGTCAATCCCAGGCTAACAGGACTATGTTAGGCTCCTGCCGAAATGCACAGAATGCAAAACAAGGAAGTTGCTTGCTCAGCAAAAAGAGTGCTCAGTGTACAGTTTTATTTTAGCACCAAGATTAACAACATGAACTTATTTAGAATAAAAGTCACACTAATGCAATAGGTCAAGACTAACCATGAAGAAGGAACCAATGCCAGATATTACCTCAAGAACAGAATATACAGGGGTTTACTAGAAATTTTGCGTGATGTTAATATCTGCTGAGGTTCAGTAATGATCAGTGACTATTAACTCGATTCAATGAATAATAACAAGGCAGGTAGTCAGCTACAGGCTACATTTGTACTGCCCCACCCACGGAATAGTCTCAACAGGTAACAGCACCTAGTCGACTCTGTCTCAGCTCAGAAACTAAGTGGGGCTGTGCTTGGTTAGCATTTGGTTGGGAGAATGCCAGGGAATGCCAAGGCTGGAGGAGTGGCGGCAGAGCCAGGAAAACAACCAGATAGCTAAACGCCCCTGTAGCTTTGCAAATAAAACGACACTGTTGTGTTCCTATTGGCACCAGGAGGTGAGCTTGCTTTGAGGGCAGCTTGTGATGGAATGGAATTATGAAGGCCAGACTCAGGGAGAGAAGCATCCTCTTTCGTCTCCTGAAGGGAGGGGAAGAGATAAGAGGATGAGGCTGGCACCTCCCTGAGGAATTCACTCTGTGTTTACTGGCTGACCCTGGGAACTAGTTTCAGTTTGGGAAGACTCATGCTAGAGGTTGTAGCTAATAAACATTGCTGAACTGAATCTGCATGGTCTCCTGGAGTTCCTTGGGCTAGGCCTGACACAGCTTTACTTTCTACATGGCATAAATAATAGGATATCACCTGAGGAGGGCAGGAAAAGGTTTTAGATGGGTGGGGTTTAGATTCTTTTGGGAGTTCAGGGGTTGAAAGAAAATCTTCAGGGTTTTATGCAGAGTTGGGGGAGTTGGGGATATGTTGGGGGTTGGGGAGGTTGGGGAGGTTGATGAGGTTTTTGTTTTTGTTTTTTATTTGAAGCAGTTTCCATATGGAAGGCATTCTTTGATATTACTACCATCAAGAGGTGTCTTCTAGAAAACTTGTTTTTATAATCTCACCATAGGTTATATTTCCATTTTCTACTAAAGTTTGTAGTGGAAGGGCATTACCCAGCAAGATAGAATCTCCAGAAATATAGTTTTTAGATTATATTGGCTATTAAGGAAGACTTTACAAAGATCGCTTTTTGATGTTTATAAGAATCTCAGGGCCAAGAGTGAATTCTAGGGACTTGAATTCCCATCCTAAACTGTGAAGTCCAACAAATCAAGTAGTAGGTCTATAAAGCACCCCTCAATCAGCAAGCAGCAGGATCTAGATGCAGAGACAGAACTGGCACTCAGACCATAAGCTAAGCAGATGCTTCCAGGAAGCTCACCAGAAGGGAGGACAATAACTTTCTTCTGCTGTCAGCAGCTGGTGTTTAAAGGATGCTGCCTGTTGCCACTGTAGTGTGCCATCACCACCTCTGATGGCAGCAAATTCCATAGTTTAACAATGCGCTATATAAAGAAGGACTTTCTTCTGAATCATCCTGCCTTTAGTTTCAGTGGAAGACCTAAGTTCTGATATTGTAAGAGAAGGGGACAAATCCCTCTTTCCGTACTATCCATGATGTTACATACTTGTATCATGTCTTCCCTTATCCACTTTCACTTTATGCTAAAAAAAACCCCAATATGCTGTAGCATTTCCTTGAAGGAAGCTATTCTAGCTCCTGAATTATGTTGGCAACCTTTTCATTGTACATTTCCAGATCTATCACAACTTTGCTGCAGTGCAATAACTAGAACTATACACAGTGCTCCAAGTGCCGTTTCACCACAGGTTTGTATAAAGGTGGAATAGTCTTTTGAAACAATATACAGGAATGTACTAGCTATGTAGGTCCCACTTGAAAAAATTGTTTACAGATTCTATTATGGTCAGGGACCATCTCTTGATCATTATGATTTCCTACAAACTATTTTAGAAGAAAACATTATGGAAAAAGAACAAAATCTTTTTTTTTTTTTAATGTTCAGTACTTGTATTCACCCAACAGACTTTTGGCAAACTGTTTCTGGTGTGCGGGTGGTGTGGAGTTGAAGAAAACAAAGCTCAGGGTGACATGGCTAAAATAATTTTCAGGATTGAGACACTCTTGGAATCAGAGTTTTGTGGAAAGAACTTTGCACTGTGTAGAAGCAAAAGGCATGGGTTACAGTAGATTTGTGAAGAACAATGTGGTCAGCCTTACAGAAGGAATATGTAGTACCTTTACATCTTAGAAAAAGGCAAGTGCAAATCACCTGGAATCCCAGGGTTACAGACTAGACAATGAAATTGGGGGGAAAAAAAGAACCCCAGAAAAAGACAATGGCAAACCATTTCCTACTGCTGCCAGCAAGACTAGGTAGACGTGTCCATCAAGTCATCTAAAGTCAAGGTCAGCTTGAGAAACTCTTTCCCTTTTGACAAGTATTCATTGGAAAATATCAGGCTGGTTATGGGTGAATGAAGAGAGTGAATGGTGCATGCTTTCTTCTCCCTTTTTTAAAAAAGGTTCTGAGAACATCCCAAGTTTTAGGTCCTGACTGATTTAGCTGTGTCATCATAACCTACAACTCATTGCCATTCACCCCAGTTTCTTTTTTGTGCATTAATCAATCTCCCTGAACTCCCCAATTTTTGCATTCAACTTTTCTCTAGGATACAAAAGCTATCTGGGCAACTGAACAGGTTAAAAGCTCTGCAAAGAAAGGGAAGTGAGGAAGTAGGGCCTGCTCGTGTTAATATTGGAAGAAGCTGCAATTAGCCCCCTTGAAGTCTAAATCCCCTCTTCCCTTCTGCTTTCCCTGCTATAAGGAAGAGAAGGTTTCTCATCATGTGGTGGCAGAGATGCCAATGGCTGGAATGACTGAGCTTTGAAGGTTGGCAATGTCATCCCTGCAGAAATGAAATACCTGTGGCATTTGTTACTCGCCAACCTTTCAACCTTGAAATAAGCCTTGCCTTGCCAATCAGTTGGCATCTCAGCCTTTCGAATCAAGCCAACTTTTGACTATAGCTCATGGTTTATCATAAGCAGAAAACTCCATGGCTGTGATGGCATCAGAGGCAGTGCGTGTTTCTTCATTGCCTTGAAGGGCCCCATTGAGAAAAAATGAGGCAAGAAAATCCAGAGCCCTCTACATCTTCTTAAAGCAAGCTTCCAATTGCATTCAGATCTCCCAGCCTCAACTTCCAAACTGTTTCCAGTGGAAATTATTCTGGGCAAACCAAATGAAAGAGTCCCCTGTGCATATGGCTGGGATTTGCTCATTTTCTCCTTCTCCTCCTCCCTCCTCCCCACATTCTTCCACCGCCCATCTTGAGGTATAAAAATCTATAACAGCAGAGCCAAGGAAGAGAACTTGATGAGAAATTCGTATGCCAGCCTTCCCACCACTGTAATTTCATTCTGCCTTTGTAATTGCCTGATATTACATTGTTCCCTGCCGGAAGATTAATTAGCTAGTCTTACCCTCCAACATACCATCCCTCTGAAACCCTCAAGGAAGCTGGCATGGTGCCAAGTCTTGCAGATTTGCTATGCAGGCTGGCAGCTGCTTCCCTTCTCCCTTAACAACAGTTGCTGTGCCAACATACCCCCCCTTTCCCCTCCCCAACCCTCCACCAAAGAGGTAGCGAAGTTTTAATGCCATCGGCTGGGCAGGGATGGGGGGTGGGTGAAGAAACAAAAACCCAAAATAATACAACAGCACACAACCCGAAAGTCTGATTGGCATAATTACTCACACTCATTAAGTATGGCTGCACGGCATATGCAAATCGGGCGACTCAAGTACACGAGGCGCATCAAGCGGCTGGAGCATCAGCAGTGCCTTTCAGATTCCTCAGCCCTGGCTGGGGTGGTCGGGAAGAATGCGAGCGAGATGGCATCTTGCAGGGATGATGTGCTGGACCGACAGAAAGCAGCCTTTGCCTTCAAGCTCAAGACCTACGACGTTCCACAGAGAAAGCCTTGAAAAGGAAGGAAGGAAGGAAGGAAGGAAGGAAGGAAGGAAGGAAGGAAGGAAGGAAGGAAGGAAGGAAGGAAGGAAGGAAGATCAAGGGGGAAGAAGAGGAAAATGGGGCAGAGGAAGTTGAAGGTGGGCAGTCATGGGGGAACATGACCAGCCATTTTGGATTTAAAGAAAACAGTGGGGCAAAGATAAGGCAAGATATCAACCTGTCCAGATACATATTCTGTTCTCATCTTCCACCCATCCCACTCTGTCCCCATAACAAGTCACCCTGCACAGCAATCAAGACGTGGTGGGGTTTCTTCCGCAACAACCATTAGCTAAGACAATGGCATTTGGCATACACGCTGAAACCGCGTATTATGAATTCACTTGGCAAGGAGCCCGATCCAGTGCTGAATATCTCAGCATGCCGGGCACTACATTTGCTGCTTTTGTTTGACTCAGTCTTGGTTTTTTGTTTTTTTTAATTAGCTTTTCTCTCCGCCCTCGTTATTTCTGCATTTTTATTTTTTAAAATTGAGCTCAGTCTGTTTTTGCTTTATTTGATGGGTGGTAAGGAAATATACTGACTCTCCTGATGCAAAAAAGAAAAAAAGAAAAGAAAAGAAAAAGAAAGAGAAAAGAAAAGAAAAGAAAAAAAAAGAAAGAAAGGAGGGGGTCTTTTGAAGAGAGATGATGATTTTTCTCTCCAATCAACTCACAACTGCATTTATAATCAATTAAAACAAAAAAGCTTCCTCCCCCTCCGCTGTGTGACTTCTCTTATATACTGTTGATAAATGAATTGCTACAAAATATTGGGGGGAGGAGATGGGATTAATGAAATGAGAAATCACAACATACATAGATCCTAATGCTCTCGATAGACCAATGCTAATTAAACGACAGGCAATTCGTTATCTTGAAGATTAGATGGGCTTGCTGAGGGTCTTCAAGTGGCTACGCGTTGTCTCTCAGCACTCCATATTGGTCAAGGCGTGGATTTTTTTCCCCTTTAAAAGTTCATTTGTCTTTGCTGGAGGGCGGAGTTTGTGAAGGGAGATGCCCGTTCATTTCCCCCTCCCCATGGGCATTCTTGCTGTGGCCCAAGGAGCTGGGGAGGTCGGTCGTTTGGTTGATTTATTTATTTATTTTTCAGCCACCGAGTAGCTGCTTCTTCTGAAAGTAGATGATTTAAAAACCAGAAAAAGGAGAAAGGAATCCCAGCCAGACCCACACGAACAACTACTAGACAAATTGGGGGCTTGTTGTAGCCTGATTATAGTTTTCCCTTATTTCTGCAAGATGCTACATCCAATTACAGCGGGGAAGCTGGCAGATGCTACTTTGCCCTTTGCAACACCCGCTCGCCTGTTCCCACTGGCAATCAAGAAGATTTTGGAGCAGCATTTTGTCGTGCCCTTACACGCGCAAAGGCAAACTTTCCAACTCTGGGAGGCAGCACTGGTTGTCAGATCCAGACTGGGAGCAGCAATATATTTCCCAAGACATGAGGTAAAGACTGGAGGTAGTGATCCAGCAGGATCATACGGTCTAATTAAACTCTGCCAAACTTCAGGCCGAAGCTGAGATAGAATACTGAAGCCAAGAGGTACCACCGCCAGGCATTGCGCGTCCATGTGTTGTCCCCCTCCCGGCCATTGCACATCTTTGTGCACGGCATGAATTAAATTCTGATGAATGTGGCATTAGTTAATTACATGAAGATGCACAGGGTAGGGGAAAAGGAGAGCTGCGCTATGCAAATAAGCCAAGGATGGCTGGCTGTAAATTTGTTTTACTCTGCAACATTGTTTTCCTTTCCCTCTTGGTCCACATGGTTGAATGACAAAAGTGAGCACTAATAAGGCAGCACGCCTAACCTGCAGGTGCCAAATTGGCATCCAGGAGATTTGCAGCCATCTGTGTCAGGATGACAAGAGGAGAGGCAGGAACGGTGTCACTCCAAGGAAGAGAGAAGAGCTTTTGCAGTCCGTGCTAAGTGCCGCCATTTTCTCATGCTTAAGAGGAGAGGCAAGGAGTTGATCGTGCACCTTTGAAATGGCTGTTTGAAAAGGGAGTGCCCTCAGATTTCATCCTAGTTCATTTTCTACAGAAGAAGCATTGCCATTTTATCGAAGGAAGGGACTGCCTGCTAAGATGCTATTAGTGAATTGCACATTTTTATAGGAACGTATGAAGTGCCTCAATGAATGTTTCTGATGATAATTATCAGGTGGGTTGCATGGTTTGTCCTGTGATAAGGACATTGACATACCCAAAGCTGTGACCGTGGCAGCTGGGAAGGATGGGGATTGTAGCTCCAACATCTATATGGGGAATAGATTGGAGAAGACTGCCAGAGACCAAAGACTGCATGCAAGCTTTTTTTTTTTTGCATTAACAGTAGAATATGCTTATACATCCTGACACAGATTGTTTTTCCAGTCTTAATGGGAGAAAGAAATTATATTTCAGCCTTCCTCAGCATTTAATATTTCCTTTTCATGCAATATTTGGATTACAGTCAACTAGAAAAGTGCATTATCCTTTACCCAAGCTCTGCAAACTTGGTGATAAATACAATAAAATAAAATAAAATAAAATAAAAACTGGGTTGTCAGTACTTTCATTTAGCATTCATATTATTCCATCCATTTAAAGTGCTGGGGAGGTCACTGAAAGACTACTTTCGTAAGAAGTTGTGAACGTTCCTGATGTTGCAATAACTGTAGGAACTGAGAGCGTGTCTGTGGAAAAACTGCTTTTTCTATGATGGAAGAAAAAGTGACACACTGAACGCTTGGATTGATTCCCACCTGATTATGACATTGTTAAAATGATGGGGGTCGCACAGGTGCTAAGAAAATCTCTTGAAATGGTCTCACCGTGGCAGCTGCCAGGGACCAGAAGCAGAAGGAATGGTTTTAATATAAAACTCCACAGGCTGCTCTATTGCTTACTGCTTCCTGGCTTTGAGTTTGCTTGGTCACAGACTTTTCTTGCATTACAGAAGTGAATGCTCTTTTCATCTCAGCCACATTTTAGAGAAGTTGGAGTAGAAGGAATGTGTTAAAATGGCTGTTTACAACAGATGTGCACTCACAGTTAAAAGAAGCTGTTTTCCCCTGTCCTCTAGCACTGGTACCTCAAGGTCACCTCACAGCCAATATTTTTGGCTGGAAAGTTGCCAGAAGAGATAATTATTGCAGTTGTCAGCTGTTACTCTCCAGATCTGGCCTCCAACGGTTAGATATATCACCTCAAAATGATGCCTGTCTGCCATTTA
Organism: Liasis olivaceus; assembly: GCA_030867105.1. NCBI lineage: Eukaryota > Metazoa > Chordata > Lepidosauria > Squamata > Pythonidae > Liasis > Liasis olivaceus. The sequence goes on along the minus strand of CM061348.1, from coordinate 102,338,095 downwards.
AAATTCTTCAAAGTGCTGAGAGAGCATGCAGCCACAAGGGTTCCTGCCCTGCTGCCATGTGTCCCTTCACCCATGTTTCTCTGCTGCGCAAGTTGAGAGGGAAAGGAAAAGGGACAAGGCTGCCAATTCAGATTTCACATTCAAGAGCAAAGAGAATTTTAACATGTGGGAAAGTGTCAGGATTAGCCCAGGAAACTCCAGGAGACAATACAGATTCAATCCAGCAAGGTTTATTGGCTCAACTCCCGTTACAGAATCTTCTCAGACTGAGAGCAATTCCCAGGGTCATCCCACAAACATCCTCTGCATTCCTTAGGGAGGGGCCAGTCTCATTCTCTTATCTCGTGTTTGTTCTTCTGGGGATGAGAGTCCATGTTTCACACCCTCACTCCATACTCCCACAGAAAGGGATGGGGAGTAAGATTCAGAATAAGGTTTGTTCTGGGATGTACAGGTGAAATTCAAAAAATTAGAATATCGTGCAAATGTTCATTTATGTCAGTATGGCAACTCAAAAGGTGAAACCAATATATGAGATAGACGCATTACATGCAGAGCGAGATATGTCAAGCCTTACTTTGGTATAATTGTGATGATTATGGCGTACAGCTTATGAAAACCCCAAATTCACAATCTCAGAAAATTAGAATAGTGTGAAAAGGTTCAATATTCTAGGCTCAAAGTGTCCCCCTCTAATCAGCTAATCAATCCATAACACCTGCAAAGGGTTCCTGAGCCTTTCAATGGTCTCTCAGGCTGGTTCAGTAGGAATCACAAGCATGGGAAAGACTGCTGACCTGACAGTTGTGCAGAAAACCATCACTGACACCCTCCATAAGGAGGGAAAGCCCCAAAAGGTAATTGCAAAAGAAGTTGGATGTTCCCAAAGTGCTGTATCAAAGCACATCAATAGAAGGTTATGTGGAAGGGAAAAGTGTGGTAGAAAAAGGTGCACAAGCAGCAGGGATGACCGCAGCCTGGAGAGGATTGTCAGGAAAAGGCCATTCAAAAGTGTTGGGGACTTTCACAAGGAGTGGACTGAGGCTGGAGTTAGTGCATCAAGAGTCACCACACACAGACGGATCCTGGACATGGGCTTCAAATGTCGTATTCCTCTTGTCAAGCCGCTCCTGAACAACAAACAATGTCAGAAGCGTCTTACCTGGGCTACAGAAAAAAAGAACTGGTCTGTTGCCCAGTGGTCCACAGTCCTCTTTTCTGATGAGAGCAACTTTTGCATCTCATTTGGGAACCAAGGACCCAGAGTCTGGAGGAAGAATGGAGAGGCACACAATGCACGATGCTTGAAGTCCAGTGTGAAGTTTCCACAGTCTGTGTTGATTTGGGGAGCCATGTCATCTGCTGGTGTTGGTCCACAGTGCTTCATTAAGTCCAGGGTCAATGCAGCCGTCTACCAGGAGATTTTGGAGCACTTCGTGCTTCCTTCCGCAGACGAGCTTTATGGGGATGCTGACTTCATTTTTCAGCAGGACTTGGCACCTGCCCACACTGCCAAAAGTACCAAAACCTGATTCAATGACCATGGGATTACTGTGCTTGATTGGCCAGCAAACTCGCCTGACCTGAACCCCACAGAGAATCTATGGGGCATTGCCAAGAGAAAGATGAGGGACATGAGACCGAACAATGCAGTGGAGCTGAAGGCTGCTATTGAAGCATCCTGGTCTTGCATAACACCTCAGCAGTGCCACAGGCTGATAGCATCCATGCCACGCCGCATTGCGGCAGTCATTGCTGCAAAAGGGGCCCAAACCAAGTACTGAGTACATATGCATGCTTATACTTTGCAGAGGTCCGATATTGTTCTATTTCCAATCCTTGTGTTATTGATGCCATGTAATATTCTAATTTTCTGAGATTGTGAATTTGGGGTTTTCATAAGCTGTACACCATAATCATCACAATTATACCAAAGTAAGGCTTGACATATCTCGCTTTGCATGTAATGCGTCTATCTCATATATTGGTTTCACCTTTTGAGTTGCCATATTGACATAAATGAACATTTGCACGATATTCTAATTTTTCGAGTTTCACCTGTATTTGAGATGGACAGAATAATCCTGTGGAACTGATGAATTCTAGAGGTGCTTCATGCTAAACATTATAATTCCCAAGAGAAGATTAGATTGATTGGTTGTTTCCTTTGCTTGTATGCCATCCATTCCTGCAGGCTCTAGGTAGCTAACAATTTAAGCATATAAAAAACCCTAAATACACATAAATGTAAAAAATCAGGGACATAAACACCTACAAATGCAAAAGCAGTGACCTGCACATCCACCTGTAAATCACAGAACACCCCCTCCTCTGCGCAAGACAGAACAGGTAGATGTTCAAAGTTTTCCTGAAGCATAGAAGGGGTGAGGTTAGTCAAATTTCAACTATGAGGGAGTTCCAAAGAGTGGAAGTGGCTACTGAGAGCTCCCACTTTCAAGGCCCCATCAGGTGACAATCCTGTAGTGATGAGATCTGGAAGGAGATGACCCTCTTTGATCTGGCTGGATGGGTGGATGAATACAGGAGAAGGCGTTGCCTCAGATAACCAAATCCAAAGGGCCTTACATATAACTAGCAATCTGAATCTCACCCATAGTCAACTGGTGACTAACACTTCAATTCCAAAACTGGTGGGGCCACCAAACTGTATCAGGATGCATGTATCATTGCACCACTGCACTGCCATCACATTCTGCACAAACTGTACTTTCCAGGTGTTTTTCAAGGACAACCTCCTGTAAATCCAGGATAATTTCTTAAAATCTTCTTAAAACTAATGGTTCTGAATTATATGCCAAGCATATTTTGTCTGGAGTCAGAATAGGCAAAACTGAGGTTAGAGTCTGACAGTGTATTTTTTACTTATATAATCTGTCTTTTTCTTCATCTGGCCTGATGCCTTTAACTCAGTTTAACCAAAAAAGATAGCACAAAGAAATCTTAGTGCATAAGTTTTGTTTCTGACTTCGTTGTTGCATGAATCTAAAGCAACATTAGGTAACATTGACTTACAAAGAGATCAGAGTTGGAAACTAGAAATTGTAGTCTAGGTAGTCAGAGGAAAAGCCCTGCCACAATAGATGACCTCATTAACTTTACCATCCCTGTGGCAAAGCTGGGGTGGGGGTAGTGCATCCATCTTTATGCTTCTTGATCTCTTGGCGGCTTTCAATATCATTGGCCACAGTATCCTTCTGGATCAGCTCTTGGGGCAGTTTTCCACAGTTCTAGTTGCTGTTGGTTGGTGTGGGAGAGGTTGGTCCCTAAACCCCTCCTTTGTGTGATGTCCCAAGGCTCTCTCTCCTATTCAACATCTACATGAAATTTCTGGGTGAGGTCATCCACCAGTTTGGGGTTTGGTATCATCAGTATGCTTATAGGCTGACTGAGTGAGGCTGTCAAAGTCTTGTCCCAGTGCCTGGAGGCTATCCTGGATGGAGAGGAATCATCTTCAGCTCAGTCCTACTAAGACTGAGTGGCTATGGTTGTTAGGGCCCCTAGATTTGGGGAGATTCCAACTTTGACCTTGGGCTGGGTTGCACTTCCCAACTTGGGGTTGGTGTGCAATCTGGGAGGCTTGCACAGCTTCATCTTGTGTGCCAGATGTTTCCTTTCCTGGATTGGTAGGCCCTTCAGTCACTCATGCCCTAGTCATCTCATGGCTCAACTATTGCAATGTGCTGTAGATGGGCTGCCCAAGAAGACCACACAGAAGCTTCAGCTGATCCAGAATGCAGCAGTACAGGTGGTATGCCCATGTGACACCTCTGCTCTGTGAGCTGCACTGTCTGTAGGTCTGCTTCTTGGTGCAATTCAAGATGCTGGTTATGACCTATAAAGCCCTATATAACATAGGACCCCATTATTTGAGGAATCATCTATCTCCCATGGTGTCTGCCTGGCCAATATGAACCAACAGGGTTGGCACACTTCAGGTCCCTTCAATTAAACAGTTTCATCTTTTGGGACACAGGAGACATGTCTTCTCCGTCATAGCACCTGCCCTCTGGAATGTGGGGGGCTCCTATTCTGATGATGTTCTGGAGGACCTTGAAAACCTGAGTCCTCTCCCAGGGTCTGGGCTAAGGTGGCTGGATCCCCTTGTGAGTTCTGTTGCTGGCTGGATTTGCTGTCTTCTTTTTTAATCTGCTTTTACTTATTAGTTGTTTGCTGGTTATGTGTTTGAATTGTATTGTATTTTATTTTCATTGTTATACTGTGAGCCACCCAGAGTCATTTGGAGTCAGGCGGTGCCTAAATCAAATAAATTAAATTAAATCCCTAGGTGACAGACTTTTAATAGGATCCATTTTGCTTGAGTGAGCAGATTTTGTCAAAGCCTCTATGTGATTTCTTTGCATCCATGCGGTGTAGAAGGGATGGAAAGGGCACCCCACTGAGAACTCAGGGGCCCTCTTCATGTGCCTAGCAGGCAATTGCCACCTCAAAAGGGCAATGCCAGTAGCCACATTTTGTACTAGTTCTACTGAATTCCTCAAGTAATGATTATATCACAGTAAATTAGATTTTTTTTTTAATTTTCAGTAAAACAAAGTCAGCCAGCCTTGGTAAAAATGTATATTCACTGTTTCTTCCTTTGTGTTTTTAATGGTCTTGATTAATTATCATAATAAAGTGTGTTTGTCTGCCTAAGACCTTGGGCTAGTGCTGACGGAAAATATTTTTTTTCCTCTTTCTTAATTTTTTAAAAATATTGTTCTCTCAATTTTTTCAATGGGAGGGAATGTAACTCAAAGAGTTAGGTCCTCCATGACACGGCACCAAGATACAGGATCGGCTTCTCCGGTCAATGTCAGCCCATCCAACTTGTGTGTACCAGGAGAACTTGCTAATGATTCTCCATTTATGAGAAATGAGGTGATGAAATTTCCTAGGAAGTGCTTTTTTTTGGTTGCTATACCTGCACTCTGAAATATCCTGTATTCTACACACACACAAAATTGATCAGCTCCCACATTGCTAGATTTCCATAAGTCATTAAAAACTAATTATTCCAAAGAACACTTGGTGTATGAAGTACTGCCACCAATTTTTATTGCTTTAGTAATTATGCTGTTTTTAAGTTTTGTACTGTGGATGTTTTATTGCATTGTTTTACAGAGGCATCGTAAGGCTCCAAGAATCTCCTTAATTGTGGTAGGCACAAATCTCATAAATAAATAACAGTTCCTCACCCTAGATTCTAGGAGTATATCCACAGAAGAGGGACAGAAATTTAGATGGCAGGCTATTGAAATATTCCTTCCAGGATTCACCTCTATAGATGGTACCCTTTAATGTGACTGGACCTCAGGCCACAACATGGGAACCAACAGCATCCCATAGCTCTGAGACTCTTTCACTAACTTTAAGAACATTTATTTGGCCAATTTTAATAAGGATAACATAATAAATGTGCTTTTCATGAACAATACAAATGGCACTTGAAATGCAAATGCGAGGTTTCCCCTTGCTCTGACAAATGTGGGAGTAGGTGCAGAAGATCCCACGGATCCTTTCAGAAGCACTATATTCAGGCAGCAATCCTGCCCTCCCATGCTTCACGTTCAGTGTTTGAAATACAAGAGACTTCCTTATTTCATGAAGGCCTACCTCCCCACAGTAGCGGAGTGGCAATGCCTATAGGCCCAGCTGTCTGATTGAAACCATGAAAAGTTCCTCCTGCTCTTATGTACTCTGTGTGGCTTTATTATCAACAGGCCAAAGAGTTCCAGGTCGGAAGGCTGCAAGGAATCTGCATTAACCATATTCCTCTACAGAACTCTTCTACACCAGCAGTATCGCACCAAGTGTTAAATAGAGGTTCACTTCTAAATGACTGGTTAACTTGACTGCTAGACTTGAAGGAATCACAGTTCTGAATACTTGAACCTGTGGGAAACACTATTGAAAGGGATAAATACAAGTTACTGAACAGCAGGGGATAAAGCATTGCATTTAACTCTCCTAATACCAACTCTCATTAATTACACTTCATTCCTCCTGCCCCCCTCAACATACCCGCTGCAAGGTAGGTAATAATTAATGACATTGTACAGATGGGTTGTGTGGGAGGCTCCGCCAGCCTAAGGTGACTTCCTGAAGGTTACACAGCCAACCCACCCTCCCATCTCCCAAACCGGACCACCAAGGACTCCAACCAAGCCTCTCAGTTTCCGGGCTGTTGGATTAATTGTAGCATTTCTTTCCCTCCAGCCATTAGGATAACAGCCAGCGCTGAGTGGGTTAAAGGCAGCTTATCAAATTAAGCATTAAACTAAGTGGAGAGAAAGCACGGATAAGAGTTTGTACAAAACCATTCAAATTGCAAGTGTGGGTTACAGTAATTGCTAAATTATAGTGTGGCTGCTTCATTGCACACAACCCTGACCTCCCCCCCAACTTTAATAATAGGCAGGGGCTGACTCTGGCAGACAAAACCCAGGGAGTCCTAAGTTATAGTCTGACACTCTTATTATGATGATTATGATGATTATTACGACTACATTAGCACCTAGAGGACCTAGCCAAGGACTATTGTGCTGGGAACAGCACAGTTACAAATAATAAAAACGTTAAATCTGACAATTTAAGTAGTCACGCGAGATGGAAGGACTGGAGAACTGTGATCTGAAAGTAGCTTGTCACGGAGCACTGCTCTCAATGTTGGTCTCTGAGAATAGGGGTCAAGTGGAAGGCCAAGTGGAGCTACCTTGATATCCATTTTATGACCAGTTCTTGACTAATGCAATTGCAGTGGTCCTAGACTCCTCTGTATGCCCATCATCTGACAGGTCTAAAAAGCTGCATGTGTAAATGGACCACCAGCAATTGTGTTCTTCTATTCATACCTCCTTGAACAGAACAGTTATTAATGTTCACATGTTCAGTGACTGGATAATATATGTTAGTCAAGGTTAATGACATCCTTGGGCTCAATCTGCCCAATATATCCCACAGAAAAGCCTTCTCTAACCTGGTGCTCTCCAGTTTCATTGGTGATGTTGGCTGGAAGTTAAGGGAGTTGACATCCAACACATCTGGAGGTCCCCAACCTGGCAAAGGCTACCTTAAAAGTACCATATACAATGTGTGTTATCATAAAGTATATTATCTACTGCAAGGGACAAGATTTCATTCTCAGAGGGCCCTGTGATACCAGCAGGCAGTTTAGAGTTGGAGATATATTGATGGTTTGTTGGCAGGTCTAATTTCAATGGTGTTCACCATCAGACCTAGCTAGTATGAAAAGCTACATCCAGGGAGGCAAACCTAAAACTAGTCCAAATGCTGGTTCTGAACTTTTAGACTGGGTTCACATAATCTGATAAATGGTTTGTTTTAGCCATAGTTTGTTGAACAAACTACCTATGGCTGGGCCATACACTGCAGTTTACAAACCATAATTGGGCAGGTTCACATGCTAAACCAAAATCAAACCACATTACAATTTAGTGAAGCTGTGAGCCCAGTCGCTATGTAATAGGTGCTAGACATGGGCAGATCAGCTTCATTCAGTTGGAGATCAAGATCTGAACATAGAAGGATTCAATTAAATTTTGCAATTTGAGATTAGAAAGCAAACTGAGTTGATTCAATCTGCTTCAGTATTTGATTAAAAAAAAAAAAGATTCAGCCATATGCTATAGTGGGGAAGCATAGAAATGTTTGCAGCTGCTTCACTTTTGGCCAGTGTGAGTTGAAAATAGTAGCAGCAGGGGATACTTTAGAGGACATTAACCCTGCCAAGTTTCAGCAGGATACCTTCAAGGGGATCATCATAATAAATTGTTGAAATATCCCCTCTGCACTTTTTTTAAAGGCAGAGATAGCAGGAATGAGGAAAACACAGCGCTGCAGCTTTCAATTTGCCAGCAAAAAACCTAAATTCTGTTTGAATCAATGCAGGAAGCATTCTACTTAAAGTTTAAAATAGTGTCTTTCAAAAACTGGTTTAAAATACAGTATAAGCTCTCCCCACCCCTTGCTTTCCTGGGAGGTCAATCTTGGTGTTACATTCAGTCATGGGTGTTCACAGGGTATGGTCAAAAAAGTTGTACATAAAAGACAGGCAGTGTCACAGAAATAGACAGCCCTAGAAAAAGAAACTGGTACAACGAAAATGTCATTCCTAACCTATCCATCTCCTATTCTTAAAAGAAAAAGTCAACGGCCAGCATCTGAAACGTTAGCCTGAGACTCATTCATTTATTGTAAAGCCTTAAACCCAATCCAAATGTGCCCAATTTATAATTAAGATTCGACCCATGAATGCCCATTGGATTGGTTCTCCTAGAGCCCATAGTCATCATGCTGCAAGCTGAAGTCTTATTGTGTTGGAAGGACCAGTGAAGAAGTATCAAAGATTGCAGAGCTAAGGCTTATGGCTGCCTTCAGTTAAAATAACCGAGAGCTGAGGAAGGAAATGAAGCCCAGCATGAGGTTAGTCTTACTGCCCCCAAAGAGCTTTGACAGGGAGACGGTTGAATGAGATGATCAAATCTCATTGGCCAGCTGCCCATGCCTGTTTCAGAGAGCCTATCGCACCAATCAAAACTCTCCCCCACTGCATTCGCCATATGAGGAAGTACTTATGCAACAAGAAATATTGGCCTTATAACTCCCCAAATAACAGAAATGTCATCGAAACAGCAATGTGCTTTGCAGGATACTGAAGTGTTTCACAGCCCCTTGATTCAACTGGTGGCATCAAATTGGGTCCCCCTCTCCAGTTCATGGCTCCATTTCAATGGGATGATTCAATCCATTCTTCATTGCATTGAAGCTTTCCTTCAGAGCTTCACGCCTTGTTGATAAGATTGTCACTTACCTTCTTGGAGTGCTGAAGGACACCAACCAAAGGTTACATTCAAGGGTAACATTTTATATTCATTTTCAAGGGGTTGGCTGATTAGATTGTTACAGCAAAAAATATCTTCTGGCTCTTGAAAGGCTAACCAGTTTATTATGCTTTAAGCTTTCAGGGGTACAGATTAACCTGATCTGATCACTGTTGGGTTTTTAATGAAAACAACATCTCTGCTGTACTATATTGTATTGTCTGAGGCCATCACCACTGTGGCAGATGGCTATTCCAGTGCAGATTCCAGTTTGGGGGGTGGGGGACAGCTACATCCCCTTGCCCTCTCCAAAGTCCAGCCATTCTCTCTCAGCCCAACCTACCTCAGAGGGTTGTTGTGGAGGAGATGGAAGGAGGTGGCCCTTACATGAGCTGCTTTGAGCTCTTGAAGGAAAGGAGGGGTATAAATCTAACAAATGAATAAAGTGGGAAACAGAGAGTGCTACTTTAATAGTTATTTGTGCAAGTTTATTTCTGGCGGGAATGCATAGTTTCTGTTGAAAAGGTTTGGTGAATATTATCCCAAGTTGAAGTCAGGGAATCATTTCTTGTTGGTATTGCTAATAGGTAAACTCCTTTGGAGCACAAAATAGGACCTCTACATTGCAGCATTATAAGAGAAATGAGGTGAGAGGCTTTGTCTGCATATTAGTATAGTCGCCATTAAATCAAATTGCCTTTTTTTCAGGCATGATATGTAAGAGAAAGGAGATGGATGCTATTTTAAACCAGTCTGCATTTTTGAAACCATTGTATTAAAATAAGGGGGAAATGCCCAGAATACTACACATTCACTGTGAAAGGCCACCAATTTCACCTTAGAGAAGAGTGGGCAATAATATGGCCAGATATTGCTGAGTGATAACCCTCAACATCCATTATGACTGACTGTATTTGCTGGGATTGCTGGAAGCTGAAGTTTAAGTAACCTGCACTGGAAACGGGATAGGCATTGTGTGGTCCTCTCTGTTCTTGATGTTTGATATCATCAGTCATGAATGGTGTGGCAGGATTGGATCTTTGGTTTGCAGTAGTTCTGGCTCTGTTAGACCACATGCAAGACAGATTATGATTCAACAACTAGACCGTTGATGTGATATTCCACAGGGTTCCTTCTTGTCCCTTGGGCTGCTCAACATCTATATGAAACCAATGGAAATGTCATCTGGGAGTCTGGAGTGAAGTGCTATCAATATTCTGATCATACCCAAACTTATTGTTTCTTACTATTCAGTGATCTGTGCTCTTGAACATCACCAAAGCTAGATAAGGGTGAAAAAGCTGAAATTAGACCCAGTCAAGGTGGGTGTGTTGTCAGTAAATAAGAAACTGGGCCCATGATTACCTTCCACCTGAAAAGGGTGGGATCTGAGAGTTTTCATTGTTCCTAATCCATTCCTGGTATCCTAGACATAGCTATGAGGAAGAGCTCATCAAGAGAATTATGGCTAATTTACTATGACTCTTCTTGAACAGATTGGATTTGCCAACAGTTAGTTGTGTGTTGCTTACCTTCTGTCTTGACTATGTGACTATCCTCTATGGAGTACCCTTGAAAAGTGACCAGGAGTTGCAACTAATGCAAAATACAGCATCTAGTGCAAAGCCCATGGATCACAAGGCACTATACTGATTGCCAGTTGCCACTGGTCACAGTTTGAGAAGTTATTATGAACTTTTAAAGCTCTAAATGTCTGAGCAACTACTTCTCCTTTACAAATCTATTCTGGAGTTACCATCTGAATGAAAGACCTTTCTGAAGATGCTCTTTTATCAGCGGCTGATTGGACAAAAACAGAGCATTTTCTCCACCTTGCTCCCAGGTTATAGAATAGCCTTCTTCAGTGGGTGTTGCCCTGATTCTCTGAAGGTAAAAAAGAATCACTACAGATACATCTCTTTTGCCAGGCTATTAAGTGTGAATCAATGTTAGTATTGATTTTAATCTATACTTCAACTTTCTGGATTTTTTTAAAAAAAGTTGATTGTTTGGAATATTTGCTTCAATAAAAACAAACTGAATAAATAAAATTAGGTTACATGATTTATTTGATGGATCTCCATCTTCCACCTGATTCTGTTTTCTACACTAAAGCAGAAGGAAAGTGTTTGAAATCCTGAATGAGGTTAGGAGAAGAAACATACAGCATCTGAAGACCCTTAAATGATTCAGATACAGCCATGCCCTAATGAGACATCAACTTTGGTTAATTTCGTATTTACAAATCTTGGCTCTCTTGAACTTGCCTCAGACTTCTCATCTGTTTAAGTTTGTTTATTGGGAATAACTGCTACTTCCAAATGTAATCTCCAAACCTCTTACAGTCATTCCTTTGCTTTGCCCAACTATACTGGTATGGGGGGTATGGAATAAAGATTTTCCCCCCTCAAAATTAATTCTGTTAAGATGACTAACAGGAGCAAGATGAATCAGAGGAGAAGAAGCTGTTTCCAAGAACAAGAACATTTTGGGATAAGTTGATACACCTAATAAGCGAGCTCTGTGCTTTGTGTATAAAGCTCTATAAAAGTTGAGCCAACCATTTTTAAAAAAAATCTCTCTTAACTATTAAGATAGGGCATGCCATCATCAAATATGAATGACAAAAGGGGATGGAGGTAGGGAAAGGGGAATGGGATTGAATGGAATTGTTTGTGCAATTTTAGTTGTAGTGATCTGCAGCCACACTAATAATGAGTAGATGCATTATTGATAGCAGTGCTTATTCTTATAAACCCAATTGAGCAAGTTAATATTTAATTCAAAATCTATACACATGTCATCCCACTCACCCTTTTCTAGCGTGGCACTCTTTTTCCTGTAGAAATATTTTAGACGTAGCATCTATCTATCTATCTATCTATCTATCTATCTATCTATCTATCTATCTATCTATGATGGAAAAATAATAAAATAAAGCTGGAAACTCTCTCCCCTACCCTTTGCCTCTCCTGCAGCAAACTCTTTACTCTCCCCTCTCCCTTGCCTCTCTTTCTGCTCCCCCCTTGCCTCTCCTGCAATGTCTTTTCTCCACTTCCTCCTGACATTCTTTACTCATGCAAAACTGGATTAGCTCCAAGCTACTGCATGACCCAAGAGTGACCATGTTTATACTGAAACAATGGGAGGGCCATCACCTGTCTGCTTAAGGGTTTGCCGTGGTTTTTAATCTCACAATAGAAAAACCATTTATCCCCCATTTCACACCTATCCAAGCCTATCCTCCAGTCAGATCCCTTAGATTTCCCGCCTCTCAACCTCAAAAGTGTATAAATTCTATGCTTTTCTATTGTTCAGGGTCCATCTTTCTTGAAAGCAGGCACCCAGTGATCATTGCAACAAACATCATTGCAATAAACATGTCTTCAGATCATTCTGCGTTGTGCTCCTGTCTTTGGCAAAAATTCATCTCTCTCTCTCTCTCTCTCTCTCTCCGTCCATCCATCCATCCATCCATCCACCCAATCTATCGCTACATTTATGCTTACACTTGCATCAACACGATTTGAACCTCCAATCTACTGTGCCCTTGTTCATGTTGGTAGGAGTATGCTATGGGCACTCTCACGCAAGGGTGTCACAGTGGAAGCATTCTCCATCCACGGACTAGCTGCCATGATGATCCTGATGTCACAAAAAACTCATTCACCAGGCAGCCAGATCAAGAGAATGTGTTGTCCTAGTGTGTTCCCACTCTAGCTTACAATTGTAGGTTTGTTGCTTTGTTTGTTTTCTGGGCAGATGGACATGCCTACAAACAAAGCACTGTGTTGAAACCATCCACTGTCTTTATCTTCTAGGAGTGCAGGGTCCAGCAACATATGTGGAAATGATAGTGGGGGTTGGTGTTTTGCTTTGCAGAATCACCCAGAACTCTTTGATTTAGCATCCCTGACATGCATCTATTGAGTCTGTACAGGATTTTAGCTGTTGTAAAGCTGGCTCAGCGTTTGTGCTTTCCTGCTCAAATGTCCATATCTGTTAGAGTTAGGAGTGTCTTGCTGCCACTCTCAACTCTTGCAATCCACTCATATGGTTTTGTAGCCCGGAGATAACTGGGGGCAAAAAACAGGGTCAGATTTTTTTAAAATGTGGCAATTCTTCTCAAATCCTCAATAATTCGGTAAAATAATTTCAGCAGGCCTAGCTTTTCATTCTACAGCTTCCCAAGCACCCATCTTATATGTATCCAAGCTGTTTTAGTGCTTAGTGCTTTCCACTGGATCTACAACTCTCATGTTGCCTAGGGAATATAATCTCAGCACATCCAGGCAGCAGCAGCATAGGGAAGGTTATATTGATTTGAGGCTTTGTTTCCCCTTACGCAAGGAAGTTCTTCATGCAGTAGTCCCAACCCAGATCAGAATGGGCTCTTAGATCTCCATATTTTGAAGTAAATCAGCAAGAGGTTCCAACTTTTTGTTTAGCACAGGACCACATTAATGCAGGTTTTCCCCTAAAATTGTTCCAATTCTTGTGAGATCACAAAATTTCATGAAATGTTATGATTGTACACAAGTTATTTAAGTGTTGTGTTCTCATGTCAGATCTCACAAGATTACAATTTCATGAGATCTCACATGGAAGCACTAGCGTATCTGAAATTATTTTTGGCCCCCAGGAAGATAGGAAAGCTTTTGGGGGGTAATGTGGGCACCATACTACCACTACTGGTTTCTCTGTAGCCATTTAAAGGTCTGAATTAGACTACTGAGATCCCTGCTTTGTAATAACTCTGATGCAGATTTGTGGACATGTCCCCCAACCCCCATTTTGCACGTAACTCATTTACCTGAACTGGAGTTCTGGTTAAAAGAAAGTCAGACTGGATCCACCATCTCCTGCCCTTAACATTTCAAGCCATCTTAAATGTCAGGGCTGGTTTAGCCAGAGGATTTCCATTTGTGTCACTCCAGCCCATTGCAGTTTGACCCCTTTTTATTCCAATGGTGAGAATACGGCCTGATGGGTGCCTTTAAAAACTAAAGCCCTGGCTGCTAGATTGTTATTTCTAGTGAGGATTTATTGCACTTTGGGATATGACTCCAATGAAGTTATTAATCAGAGAGATGGAAGAGTCAAGTCCAGTTTATTGTCTGCAAGCGATAAAAGATAATCCTGAATACTGATGTCCTGGATGGTGATTAGGAGATAGAAAGATCTGGCAGGGGGGAGGGAGGGGGAGAACAGCACTGTGGGTAAAGATATGCAATTTCTGGCGATGATTACCTTCCAAGTAATTAGTTTTTAAATCAGACAGACGTTTTGGGAGCCACTTTAATTATTTATGTTTTCTTTTATTCTTATTATTTATCACAGATTCTCTCATACAGGCAGAGTGTGGTGCAATGGGGCCACTCATCCTGAACAGAGAACCATCTCCATCACAAGTCACCCTCTCTTGGAAATTTCCTATGACCCCCTTCTCCCTCTCCCTTGGCAGGACTCACAGGGCAGTATAGGAATTCTTTGGCCACATTTTCCCTTGCTATTCAGTCCCTCCTTTGGGACTTCCACCCAGGCCTTTATCTGCATTCATTTCTTACTCTCTCCCATTCATTACAGGCAGCAATCAGCAAATTGGGGCTTCCCCCACCCCCAGCTGGTTTCCTTAAATATATGCTTAAATATTCCAACCAAATCACATGGCACTCACTTAAAGTAGTTTTCATTTTGTGAAATTGCAGCTATAGAAAAGGGGGAGGCAAGAAATGACTTGAACAAAGTTGTCCCAGGGGGGAAAAATGCACTTCTGGAAATTACTGGATTCTCATCCTAATTTCACTTATGGGTTGTCTTGTGTGTGCTGTTCCCAGCATCTGCTCAAGGGCAATACAAGCAACATCTTTACACAAACTTAAGAGTTTCACTGTAAAGAATGTAATGTTCTGTGAAATTTCTGTCGACTTTCAATGGGTTGGTTTGCCCTGATTTATTTATTCAATTTATATAGCTACTCTCCTTCATGATTTCGAGAATATCCTAAATGGGTTTTACAAGTGGACCTATGTCAGCAGACATTACACAGCCAGTACCCAAAGCCAGTGAGTGCAGTAGGGACAGTGGGCTGGGAGACACCGTTTCTAGTCTGAAGTCAACCATGGAGTTCATTGAGTGCCTTTGGGCCAATCACTCTCTCTCAGTCCCATCCACAATGCTATTATGGGAATACAGTTAGGAAAGATCCTCTGGTTCATCACCTTGAGCTCTTCGAGAAAAGGTAGAATATTCATTCATTCATTCATTCATCTTTTTTCCTAGTGTCTCATTTATATACCCTCATTTTTATAAATAAGCCTTTGGTGACTGGTGAGGAAACATTCAACTAACACAGCCTATAAGTGATGACAGTGAACATTTTTACAGTTCAATATTAAGGACAAAATACGAGAGCCACTGCCATTCTAGAACAACCAACACTTTTTCCCTTTCTTGTGGGTAAGTTTAGGCTTTAAGGCATGTGAGCAAGTGAGGTGGAGAGAAAGCAGGAATGGGTTTTTCACAATACTAGGATGGCTGTCTTCCACGCCGTAGCAGAACCCTACCTCTATGCGCCTTACAGACTAACCCACGCTTTCACCACTCACCTCTCGGTATCACAGGGGAAATCATCTTGTTGATCACCAGAGCTAGGCTTTAAGAAAATGCAAGGAATTCAGAGTATAGCTCAAGAAATCAGCACAGCTCAGTAGCCCAATAAAATAACTTGACCTGAAAGCATCTAGCACTAGGGGGCGAGCCTACAAACCTAGCTGTCAGGATGGATGAGTTATTAAGACTTAAATCCTATACTGATCTTACTAAGGTATTTTGGCAGGATTTGATGCCATTGACTGAAAAGCAGCATTACAGAGGGTTAATTACTCTGTTGCAGGAAAAGCAATCAAGTGGTTTCATAAAAGACTGACTATGGCATGAACTTTCATAGACCAGTCTACTTTGCTGACATAGTGGGTGCTAACTCAGGAAGAAGCATGCCACAAGAAAACTCAAGATTTTAAACACACCATAGGATCCTTTGGTGCTTGTACTAATCATGAAGGGATAAACACAGTCACTGATAATTATTCCTGGAATCATATTCAAATGGTTCAGCTCAAGTCAGCAAGGAAAGTTCTGCAGTACTGCAAATAAGAACATTCTGGACATCTCTTCTAAACTTTTCCTGTGGAGGACAAGCTTACACAGAAATATAGTGGGACCTTACTGTGATAACTAAGGCTCCGTTTGGCAGCTTTATCATTTGGCTATCTTCTGAATTTAACTGAGTTGGGTCTATTGACCTATCAGATTTGTAACCTTGGATTATCCGTGGTCTGTTAGCCAACCATGGAATCATGGGATGTGCAATTCAAATTCAGACTTGGCAACTTATCATTCAGAGCACGGTGATCTTGAAACTAGACCTCTTTAACCTGGAATTGAATATCACATAGTTACTGAATAAACAACAGTTGGATGGGTTTATTTCTCTGAAGTGATGAGGATCTATAAAACCTTCTTCTGATTTTCCCGAGAGTCAAGATTCTTCATTTAATACAAATAAGTATATGTAAAAGATCATCTGCTCTGTACCCCTGTATAAAATATAAAGCACTTCCAACTTTTTCTTCAGTTAAGGTCCAGTTTCTTAACTGTCCTCCTTTAAAGGCCGACTTCTCTCTAACACAATACCATGGCCGTATACCTGAACTAATCAGTATGTAGAAGTGTTGGGAGAAAAAAAGATTTACATGTGAGCCCAACCTCCTCCTCCCCCCAAAAAGCCTCATCTGATTATTTCCATTTGAGACATTTATTTTTGGAAATACATATTAAACACTATTATTTATACAAAACAGGACTAACTTTATCATAATGCATACTGTTCTCAAAAAGGCCATTTTTAATAATTTGGATGAACTTTTTTGGTTTTACTCAGTAAACACTCCCCCAAACATACAATATAAAAGGAGAAAGCTGTTTTAGTCCTGCTTTTGCTGGCTGAAATACTGGCAAACATGATATGATGATACAACTACTTTTAGTTTTCGTTTTACTAAAATGCATGGGGGTGGGGGTGGGGAGACTTTCTCCATTTCTTAGTTATCCATTTCATAAACACTTGAAATATATATATTTATATATATTTTAGATAATGCACAATTTTTATTTTGCTAAAATATAGCAAGTCAGCAAGTAAAAAAAAATATTTTTCCTCAGTTTAACACAGCTCAGTAAAGTTTTCCCATTTTTCTTTTCTTTTGGCTTGGGAGGGACAACTTAAAATTTAAAAAGGGGAGTTTAGATTTACTTGCAACACCGAATGTATTACAGCCTCAGAGCAAAGAGTACTTGAAGACATATTCACCATGGGCAGGAATGACAAAAGGACAAGAACGTCTCCTGACAGTTTGGATTCATGGGGGAAAAAACATCTGCCGTGGGCAGGATGGACACAGCAATGGATCACAAGAGGTCTTGGCAGAAGGCGACATTATATGCTTAGAAGACCTGAATGAAGACCTGTTCATCTGCTGGCATCCTACAGCTGGTGTTTGATGTCTTGTCTTGAGGCATTTCTGCCTGTTGAGAATGGCCACAGGGATGCCCAAATGAGCACGAGGAAATCGGAGTATTTAACATTGGAGGAAGCCAAGAATCAATATGCTGTTCTTTTCTGAGTGTTCCACAAGAGGGCAGTATTGCTTTCTAGTTTCAAAAAGGAGCAGGAGGAGTCTCACAGCATGTGGTCCTTCAGGGCTGTCTCTTTTTGAGTCTCAGTTCAAACAAAATAATGCTACAACCTACAGACTTCTTGATTAATCATAAATACTGAGTAAAGTCTGGATCAAATTAGCCTTCGGTTCTCACCCCGCCTTCATTGTTATGGAGAGGTTGCCTCTTCCAGTTTCCTCAGAGGAAAAGGGCAAAAACCTTGCCCCCATTTGGAATATAGTCATCCATCACTGCATAAGAACTGGCTGGAGAATGTGAACGAATTCTATATTAAAAGAACTTTCTCAGTAACATTACGCATACAGTATCTGAGAGATCCTGGACTCACACATTTTTGTACAGCTTTTCCTCCAGATATGTTGGATATTCAGCTTAATGGTTAAGCTTTGGAGTTATGGGGCCTGAAACCCAACATATCTGGAGGGTGCCAAGCCAGAAAAATGCAGAGTATGGCTTTTCAGACTGAGATGAACATCTTAGATGATGCGCCTATGGATGCATACTTGGGACGATTTAGCTGTAAGTAGAAAGGTTACACTCAAAAACTGAATGCTGAGATAATTTAGCCTATCCAGACTTCAAGAATGTCTTCGGTATTTTGAAGGGGAAAAGAGCTGAGCACAACATTAATGACTGGGGTCTTCTCCACTGGCTCTGCACAAAGCATATGTACTTCCACCATAGGAAAGCCTACACCTAAAGTCCTTGAACAGAAGCCTGAATCAAACGTATGATGAACCTCTTCACTTCTGGAAAGTCAACGGGTTTTGCGGTTTCAGCCCTGATGAAGGCAGAGATGGGGGTGAGGAGGATGAAACGTGAGCCTTTTTAAAGAGTCAGGATGATCCATGTTCCCCAAGAGTGCATTACTCTTAAAATAGAGTTGCCATACTATCCCACAGTAGATCACGGCTTTTTATTGAATCTATTGGCTCTCTATTATTGTTGTCATTTTAAGGGAAAGGGGGAAGCAATCAGGCATGCTGGAGTAAGAAATGTATAGTGCTGTGTAGAATTGTGCCATGCACCCATCACACATCTTTCTATTGCTCTACCATTTCTTTAAAAATGTATCTAGTCATAACAATCTTCATCTGAAATGGATGAAGTTAGATACATAAAGTGAAAAACACCCACACTGGAAATAAAATAAAAACAACTCCCTGCCCTTTCCAAGATTTATAAAACAATAAACTTTGGCACTAGATAAACCAAGTGGCTTGCAAAGATTTGTATGGATCTGAGTCACTGAAGCAGAGAAAGCAGAAATAGGTTTTTCTTTAATTCTCTTCTACCCATACAGTGAAGATGATCCTGTGGCGCATTCAATCTATCTGCTACAGAAAGCTGCCTCATCCAGATCTGACTTTGCCCTTTCAACATTGTCCTGATACGCCATTGCTCAATTGGGAATATGGCTGCACGGAGACAGTAAGAAATGCACAGCACCCTCTTTTCTCATTACCATAGCCGTGCTTCATATTTACCAGATTGGCACAATGCAAGAAATCACTTCAAATATTTGGGCCAACCCTACTTGACTTAAACAGTAGCACAGGGATCTACAAAAAAGACCAACTGATTCCTGATTAACAGAGAAAAGATCAATCTCTGCTCATCTCAGTTTCAAGAGACTCGAGCTGTTACAATTGGAGGGAGTCTCTCCCTTACCTCCCAGAAAGGAACATGGACCAGTCCTGGTCAAGGATCTATGCTAAAGTGGTTACCATAAGATCAAACCTCAAGAAAAGCCCCACCTGTTGAGTTCATCCTGAACCTGCTGTCTTTATAACAAACCATTACTATATCCTAAAAGGAAGGACAGGAGAGAAGTTTCACATCACAGAGACTGGAAAAGAGCAAGATGTGATGTTTGTTATGGAGAGCACTGTTATTTGGTCAATTAACATCAGCAGTCTGGATACCACTGGCAAAGAGGAGAAAAGAACAATGGCACCAGCAGAGGATGTACAGGATCATGTTTTAAAGAAAGTAGGGTGGGACAGGGAAGGGAGAGGGGAAGCCGGGTCCTAGCTTGGGCACGGAGCATTACATTTCATTGGCCACCAACTCTTCCTTGTCAACCACACCATTGGAGAGCGAGTTCTGGCCTTCGTTTAAACGCTTAACTCTGTAGGCTTCAAAATGAATGCTGCTGGTAATGTCTTTGATGCTTTGCATGTGAGTCCTAGGAAAAAGAAGAGAGAATATTTTTAACATAAAGGGAAAAAAGAGGAGAGAGAGAGAGAGAGAGATCTCATGTCTAAAGATGGACATAAATCAACGGCAATTTCATACTGGAATGTAAAAGAAGGACTATAATACAGCAGTAAAGCATGTTTTATACACCCTAACCCCATGTTTTAGTCTTGCCATTTTCAGGAGACGTGAAAGTTACATGTGCTAGTCCTTGCTGTTTCTTAGAATTGGCAAGACTGAGATAAATTGACAAATGGTCTGACTCTGTAGGAGTGACCTGGAAAAGAGCTACAGTGCCAACCACACTTTTGCAAACTTTGACTTGTTCACACACTATATTAAGTCATGGTTTAACCAAAGTTTATTAATAAACCACTGGTTAGTAGGCCATAAACCATGGATGGGAATGTATACAAAACACTCTTGCAAAACCAAATCACATTACAGTATTTTGAGTTACATGCATCATCACCAACTACGGTAGGAGCACAACCAGGCTGGAGTGTCTGATGTACCCATAGAATGGTACAATTCTACCCCACAATCCCAGGCTGAAAAGTAAACTGCCCGGAAACATGCCAAATCGCCTCTTAGAAAACTGACACCAACCTGATCAGAAGATCTCTCAAGTAAGCAAACTCGCAATGCGTTGTATTCTCAACTGTCGATGCAGAAGACAGAACAAACGATTAGAATAAACTCATACCTGCTAAATTCCACAGTAAGACAGAATTCCAAAAGCCATTCAGTCTATGAAGAATCTGCAGCACTAAACACAGCGCGGCTCTAATGGGCTAGAATAGCAGGAGGAAATTCCCTCATAGTGGTCCAGTTAAATTATCTTTTGTTCTGACTTTACACCCTCTATTCCTCTGTGTGTGATGCTTCCAAAAACACTTAATCACAAACTTCTGCCTTCCAACACCCTCACTATTTTCATGAGATACAGGAACTGGCCACAGGGGGGAAGCAGAAGGCTTAAAATGACTTCCCTTTTTCCTTCCTTCCTTTTCTTTCAAGAAAAAGTATTTCATTAAAGAAGGGAATGTCATTTCAGTGCCAGGTTGCTGGTCCATTCCAGCCCTCTGACATAGGAAATCCTTTTTGCATTTCAGCTTTTAATACTTGGGACTCCTTCACAGGATTTTAAAAACAAAAATCCAAACTTCGTAGCAGAAGCAACATATACCGACGTACAAATGCCGATGAAATGGGCATCAACAGCAACTGTTGGAAAAGCTTCTGTCATTCCTGCTAAGCTAAGCAGGCTTAGATACTTCAGTAAACATGCCCCTGCAATCCTATCCTCTTAAAACAGTTTCAAGGAAGATGCAAAACTATTATGACCTCAAAGATTCAAGGAGAATTAACACATATATATATATGCTCCTGTACATGTGAGATAGGGTTATAACAGAATCGCAATCCAGTTCAAGGAGTAATAAAACATGTAGTTCAAAAAATACAGACTAAAGCTGTGTTTCTCTCATTTGCTTTAGTCTCAGTGAGGTGGGATTCCAGCTTTCTTTGCATTAGCTGCTACAGGGAATGGGATAACTGTAATAATGTTTACAGTCCATAATGAGAGAACAAGAGGTAAAGGATGCGCCTTCGAAACATTTCCTTCAACCCCTTTGGTTCCACAGCTGCCAGTTTTAATATATTAAAATCTCTACAGGGCATGAATTAAATCCTTCTTATACATGGCTAATAGTCCACATGGCACTTCACAATACAGAGGGAGAGGTCTCTGCCTTGAAGAGTTTGCAATTTAAAGTTCAGCAGAAGGGAAACAGAGGAGAGGGAGAGGGAGGGGAAGAGGTGATGATGAAAGAAACAATCTGGGGTTGTTAAGTCAGTTGCATATGCTTCAGCTCAGGGACAGTAAGGCATGGCAAGTCTTCACAGAAAACGTAATGAGGGAGAGGAAAGAAAGAAGGGAGAAAGGATTGGAAGAAAGGGGGTGCCACACAGATGTCCTGGGAAACACCTGCAGGCATGTCTGTTCTTTTCATAATTCTGCTTGCTATTCTGCTTGCTCTTTAAAGTAGTATTCATGGAGTCATTCACAGCATAATTGTGTTGTCCACTGAATGCAAAATGTTATGTTATAACTTGGTTTTAAATCTCTGAGATTTATACCAGGTAGTATGTGAACAACAGAATGGATATAAATTTTTACAAAGATGTAGAATGATTGCCACTTGCAGTTAACATACGCTGATGAAGTTACAACCCCCAACTATCTTTCCTCTAGTCTCCGAAGACAGCTACTGCCTATTGCTTTCTTAATCAGTGATAAATCACAGGAAGACATCTGTGCTTTCAGAACATCTCAGGATGTTGCCTCATTTCATCTTCAGCCATGTTCCTTTAACAGTTTTGGGCCAGCCTGGGATTCTGGAATTCCCTTTTTTGCATCTTGTCTTTCTACAATCTCTAAAAACTGAGAATTTGGATGGAGATGTAGAGTTAAACTTGAGGTAGGGGAGCTTTCTGATGAAGCAACGAATCAAAACTGTCTTCTCTTACTATCCTTGACAATTTGAAAGCTAGAGACCAACAGGAATTCTTAGTCACTTTCAAGCAATGACTGAGCAACCTAACCACAAAACGGGACTCTTATTCTGTCCAGCGGAGGGCAGCAAAGTACACAGTTTTGCAAAAAGGGAAGTGTACATTGCCATCTTTGCACATTCAAGATGTGACTTCAGCAAACCAAAAGCCACAATGACGGCAAGAAAACAACAAACAGAAATTCTTACCTTCAATTGTGCCCCATTTTGTTTTCCTTCCCAGAATTCGCCTTCCGTTAATCTGGTATTCTTGGTCACTGCCCACCACAGCAAATGGAATCATTTCCTACGGTGAAATTTCTGGGTCAGAATGGAGGGCGAAACAAACCAGCTCCTTTTCATTGCAGCCATATTAAACAATTGAAAGACACGGCTTTATGTCCTCCACCCACACCCACCCTGCTTTATTTTTCAGATTTGGTCCAGCCCTTCTGCAAGAGTTTCTCCACATCTGGCGATTAACAAAAGCCCAGAGGTGAAGAAGGGATAGCCAAATTAAATATAAGGGTCTTTCTGAGACTAGCTTTTTGTTTGTGAAGTACTCATGAGGAATGGTAAATTTTAGACTTTCAGAGAAAAACCATCTATCTTCCATATCTACTATTTTCCAAGACTTAACAATCTGAGCAGAATATGGTAGCAAGACTGTTAATCAGAAGCAGGCATTGTGGACAAATTAATGATAGCCTCTTTTCATCTGCAGTAGCTCACCATCTACTTCCAGGCTTAATTTAAAGGGGTGTGTTGCTTTTAATTTGACTTCTATTTGTATGGTTTAATCCCAGTTGCATATGGGGAAGTTGTACACCACTCAGAGTCAGCTGATTGGGACAGCCCCAAAGCCGGGTAAACAAATAAATCAATAAAATAAGCCTGAAGGGGCTTGAGACAGTCCCCCAATGTAGAGGGAAGAGGAAATGGCCATGAAGGACAGGAGGAAGAGCCACTACCAAGGCAATGGTCAGATAAAAGGGATCTGAGCCCAGGCCAAGAACGTAATGTGAGTAAACGTCATAGACAAGCCCATCCCTAGTTCATATAAAGGGAGGGAGGGAGGGGAGAAGCACATTCAGACTTACAAGATTTTGTTATTATAGCTTTACAGTACAAGTTGTACTGACCTACATGGCACTGATTTGCTAGTCTGGTCTGCCTTGAAGGGCTGACAATCCCTCAACGAACTGTGAATATGTCTTCTAAGATCTTCCCTGATGCTCACTTCAGTGTGTTTTAATGCTAGGCTTATACAAGTTTATTTTTCTAGTTAATATTAATTAGGTAATTCTATTGGCTGGTTTGTTTTTTGGCATGGGGATGGAGGATGAGGATTGTTATGGAAAAATTTTAGAAGACTTTTCCTGATACTGGCATTTTCTTTTTACCTTTTGTGTTAGATGTGAATGAGTTTTGTTTTATATTTTGCAAGTTGCTTAGTAAAATTGTGGCTGACATGCCACCATGTCAAGTGGGAGTAGAATCCTCAGGTAGTTTCAGACCACCAACTTTCTATGGGAATGGGCATGTTGACTTCTTTAGAAGTCTACAGAGTTCACGGAGCCAACTGCCAAACAGAACTTGCTCTTCTTGTCCATTCGTTGCTCCTTTGCTGGCTAGTAAGGAGACTTTCATCCTACCTCAATTGTGTCTCCAAAGGCAAACTCCTTCCTCCTCAAATAAATAAATAAACTAGATGTTTTGGGGAGCTCCCCATTTGCCAAAAAACTTTGAAACTACAGCAGGAAGCTGCTGAAGCACAGTGGGGAACTTCATTTGATTTACTGTTGCAAATGCATCCCTAACTGAAAGAGCCCTTAAATCATCATCAGTTTTACATCAGACTCAAGGAAATAGGCTACCTTGCAGATTTTTTTTAAGTGACTCATAAATCTAATAGATAAATATATTTAAATATAATTGAGAAGAATTCTTGAAGCCCAAACTGAAAGTCTGCTGTGAACCTCTGAACACAAACAAAATGTGTATTAAAAGGGATCTTTGCACTTACCCTAAATTTTTCATTTATTAATCGGTCTTCAGAATCCTCATCAAACTGTTTCTGGGGGTATACATCTATGCCATTAGCAAGGAGATCTGCTGTAATCTAAGAACAAAAGGACAGTGAACATAACAATGCTGTAATTAGGCAGACATGCCAATAAAAGGTCCTTATTGACCGAGCTATACAAGAAAGAATTGAAGTGGCCTTTGTATCCAGTCCGCATTCTTATCACCCACAGCTAGCCTGCAAGGTATGAACTAAGGCAACTTTGTTGAAGCTAAGAAGGTGTGAATCTACAATGTTTGAATAGACTGGGAAGCACAATGCCATCCCAAAAGATATACAAAATGCAGTAAAGCCACCAATCAACCATTATCATTTGTGAATACAGTTAACTAGATAAACGCTGGAAGTAAACACTCAATAGTCATAGGGATTTCAGTACGTGAGAAGTTTCCGGTATGTGAGAAATTTCCTGCAGTCTCTTGGATTTAGATGTTTAAAGCAGCTTTGTGCAGTCCTTGTGCACTGATAGTACACTATGGCTCTTAAGCCACCTGATCAAAAACAGCAGTGTTTGGAAGCTGGTCCAAAGGCTCAATTTTGTCCTGCAAGGAAACAAACTGTAATTCATCTGCAGGCTGATCCAAAATAAAAGTATCTTGCTTTAGGCTGTGAAGTCAAGCGGCAAAATACTGAAGACTAGCCAAGTTATTTTTGGCATCTGTGGCAGAAACCTGCAGCCATCTTTTTTCCACGTTCATAGGAAAAATGCAACAATTAAATAAAACAGAAGACCTTTAAAGCACTAATTGGTAGGGCCATTAATGGTAGGGTCAAAACAAAACAAATGAAGACAGTCAGGGTGGTTAACTTCAGCAGGATGAGAGCAGAGACATCTCTCTCCAAACAGGGCTGGACATGTGGGTGGTACAGTTAAGCAATGAGAAAAGCTACTGACTACCTTTAAGTCACACACAGCAAGTTTCTCTTATCAGAGCAATGTTAATAAAGAGGTCTGTTTTTAAAATCCACCTGGAGGAAAACCTGCAAAATGGAGGGGGCCATTGAGTTTATTTTCCCATCCTGAAAAGAGGGCAAGCCAAGAGAAACACATATAGTGCTTGGAAACTGATGAAGGCCCTTCCTCTTATCAGGCAAGATTGCTCTGAACTGTGGCCCAAGCAGTGTGCTGGGTCCTGGGTCTCAGGGAACGGTGCAGGAGAAGGGAAGAGACCCAGAAAAGTTAGGAAGGACCTTGTCCCGTCCCGTCCCATCCCGTCCCATCCCCCTTACCCTTTGCTTGAAGGAGTCCCTCTCCTCCAGGGTTAATGTGTCTGCTTTGGCGATGACAGGCACAATGTTAACTACTTTGCTCAAGCGTCTCATGAATTCAATGTCAAGTGGCCGGAGGCTAAAAACAAGACAGAGAAGAGATTTCTTAAATGAGACCAGGAAAGTGAAATCATTCTGGCTTTCCTCTGCTCTTCAGGAACACAGAAACACCATGAGGAAATGGCTCTCTCTCCACAGGACACTTAAAAAGGGGTCTGAAAAGTCAACAAACAGGTTTGAATGTGAACATAGGGACTGCTGTTTTTGATCGATCCACTCAACATACATTCAGACCAAGGTCACACAAGGTCATGGAGATGCCTCAGGAAAGACCACAATCAGTGCGAGAGCAGTAGTTCACGTTCCTCAAGAACTGATACCAAGGGGCAGGCCTCCTAGGATACTGAAAGAAAATTATCCTGACTAGGAGCCATTGGCAGCAATATGTTTCATGAATGTCTTTAATCCCATTTTAAACTTGTCCACATCAGAAGCCAGAACAACATATTGATAACTCTCTCAACCTACTGACTGCAGCAATTTAGCAAGTGGGATCAAACAGCTAGCCCTCGGGTGCTGCCCTTAACTCTTTGGAGGAAACCTACTACTACAAGACAATATCATGCAAATTTAGCTTCCTATGTCCCCTTGTTACCCAGGACACATCTGCACTCTGTGTATATGTGTGTGCGTGCATGTATAATACAAATACAAAAAAATGTGTGCAAAGCACTGCTATTGTATAAATATCAGCAAAAATAGAAGGCAGACTGTTCTTGGTCTCTGTGTGTCTTGACTTTTATAGTATGGTTCCCAGCTCAAAAATCAGATACAAAAATGCACACAATTGCATAGAAGAGGAATTTCTAAAAATGTTTTTAACATTTGCAAATGCATATGGGATTGGTTAGAACAGACGTGATTGAATAAAATATGGGAAACTGACAGACCCAAACCAATCCTTACTTTGCAGTGATCTAGGTCTGGTGGAATGAGAGACTAACTTCTGGCTACAAGGGTTGCAATTTTTTTCTTCCAAAACAGTGGGTTTGCCTTCTGGTGGATGGCAGATCTAAGTCCCATGGGTTTTTTTTTTCTTCTTTCCTCAAGAAAAACAACAACATGAACATTTTGTTCAGCTGTTCCCCCACTCCTGCTTTTTTCTTTCTTGTTTGGGGTGGGGTTTGCTTGTTTGTTTCCTTGGTCTTCAAGGCTTCTGCACATGGCCAGGTTATCTTGGGCAAGAGAGAAAAGGTTGCTGTGTTCTACTAGGCTAGTACATAGACTACTAGGATACATTTTACAAAATGACAAGCAGGGGGAGGCATCAAGGTTGGGAAAACAGGAATATTGTGAGAATATGCTCCATAGAAGCAGCTAGGAGGGAGTAGCATTGGATATTCTGACTTTAGTCCATCATATGGCAAACAGAGAAAGTTGGAGCCAGCTTCTCATTGAAGTGCACCAGATCAGGGATCACTCACCTTTTGCAAAGTGTGCTTTTAAAAACTTTGAGGGTCTTGAAGTTCCAAGTTAACTGCATTTGGCTTTAATGAACTGAGTAGCAGCTATTCTGCCAGGTGGATTTTAGGTATTTTATATTATAACAATTGTTTCCCCCTTGGGAACCATGTTCTGAAAGGTGGGTTATAAATCTTCCCAATAATATAAATAACCAAAATGTTAGGAAGCCCCCATTTGCATTCTACTACTCATGGCAGCTTCCAGACCAACTGCTGTGGTCTATAAAGAAAGCTGTGGGTATCTTGATTGATTTCAACATTAATCATTGTGATATTTAGAAAGTATATATGTACTCTCTTGTGACACAAGATACTCTTGGTTAAGCTGATCACTTGCTCTTTAAGAACATGCTGGAGTCCTGCCTTAGCAACTGCAGGCTATGTTTCTCCCCATGTTAACTTATTGCATTCATCCTAAACTAGAAATGCATTCATTCATTCTGTATACAGTAAAAGGACAAAGAAAATGGGGCAGATTCACACAGTCTATGAGTTATTTTCAAAATGATTGCTTTTTTTTTTAGTCAGAAACCATCTATCCTGAGGCACAACCCAGGTTGTCTTCCAGCTAGAGAAATCAGCACCAAACCTCATGGTAAAGTTATGGGGACAGAAACCATGTTGCTTCTCATTTTTGTCAGAGTATCAACATCCACATGCAAATGTGAAGCAGAGACATCCAAGAGAAGTCACGAAGCAGCAGAAGCTTGAAACAGCAGCAAGACTCTCCCAAAGCATGAAATTCTACGAAGTAAACAGTGAGTGTGCTTCATCTCTTGCTGATAAGCAGCTTTCTAGTCCTTGCTGAGTCAAAAGAGAAGCCTGAGTGGGGATGCCAGGAAGCTAACTAATGGCAGTGACCAGTGAAATAAGATTTCCTCAGCATACTCAATTTAGATTACATGTCATGGACATTTAGCATTCCAGTTCAACTACTCAGATCACTCGCTTGTTCCTGACCCTAGAACAGGAGTTGGGATGAGTTGCTGGCAGAGACTTTGCAGACAAAATCACTTGCATTCATTCCAAGTTAGAAATCCACAAGACAGAGGTCCAAGGGTAACATCTAGCAATGTTTGATGGGAAAAGTTTGATCCTGAGGAAGCACTGGGAGATGAGCTCTGTCACTTGTAGGCTTGATCCCTACATTACCAGGGAGAGAATAGGAAACTGGGTCTGGGCAGTTCTGAAACCTTACTGTGGGAGGGTGGAGATGTCAATGTATTTGAAGAAGGCCTTAGTGCAACCATTCCTTAAGGAACTGACCCTGGACCCAGCTGTATTGAACAACTCCCACCCAATATTTAACTTCCCCTTTTGAGGAAAGGTTGTTGAGATGGTGATGGATCATCAACTGCAAAGGACTCTGGAAGAAATGGATGATCAGAACCTTCCCAGTCTTGATTCAGGTATGGGCATGGAATGGAAATTGCATTGGTTGCTCTTGCTGACTACACATGGTGGGTCTTAGATGGAAGAAGCATGATCCAACCTTCAATGCCATTAACTATGGTATCTTTCCAGACTAGCTATGAGGGCAAAGAACTGAAAGCATCTTTTTGGGTGGTTCAATGCCCAGGTGTGCAGGTCCAATCAGCACATATGGGAGAGGAGAGGTCAAGCCCCTGGGCACTCCAATATGGAATGCCTCAGGGCTTGATCCTTTTTATCTATCTGTCTGTCTGTCTATGCAATTTCTATAACCACCCATCTCAATGCAAGTGACTCTGGATGGCAAACAATTTCAATAATCAAAATAATTAAAACAATTACAATTTTCCCATCTTCATGTAGGAAGGAAACTGTTGGGGGAGATCACCCATCAATATGCAGATGATACTCTGTTATACATCTCTAGCCAGTCTCTACATCTCTAGTCCAGTCTATGTGGGAGATGCAGTGGAAATCTTGTCCCAGTACCTAGAGGCTTTAATGGTCTGAATATAGAGACACAGGCTGAAACAATCCTTAAAAGATGGAGTGGGTGTGGGTTCATAAACTGACTGACTCTGGGACAATACCAACCACTGTTGATGTGGTTGTGCTCTCCCAGAAAAATGCTGGTACGCAGCCATTCATGGAACAGAAGTCCCTCATTACAGTCACTTGTGCCCTTGTCACCTTGAAGACCATCTGGAAATAGTAACTAGTGCAAAATGTAGCACCCTGCATATCAGTCAGGACATCCAGTATTTGCCATGTAATACCAATCCAGGAGTTGCACTGGTTGCTGGTTTGTTTTCAGGATTAATTCAAGGTGGTGGTGATCACTTTTAAGGTCCCTCATGGCTTGGGACCCAATTATCTTTGAGAATACTTGCTCCAGATAGAATCTGCACAACCAAAGGCATGTCTGTAGAGAGCGCTTGCTGAGTTTTCACTCATAAGGTGCAAAAAGAGGGAACTTGAAAGTGGCCATTCTCTGATTGCAGGATGTATTAAGGAGACTTTTAAAAACATGCCTCTCAATGTACATTTGGGGAGAATGGAATTGGTATCTGCAATGGAATGTGATGGTGACCTTGGAAGACAGGGAAGAGATGCCGCCTAAGGAACGATCAGATAAAAGAGAAAGGAGTCCACAACAGAGTAATGGCCAGAGAAAGAAACTTAGGAAGGACCCACCCTAACTACTCAGGCAGTAAAGCGGGAGATCTGTACTTTCAGACTTGCAAGATTCTGTTAATGTAGCCTTACCATAAAGTGGAATTAGCTCATCTAGTCATGTTTCCTGTCTGGTTTACCTGGGAGGGCTGACCGTATCTGATCTTGGAATGAATCTAGTTGTTTTGATGATATGAAGTTCCATGGCTTTTGTGACTGTAATATGATTTAAATTGATTGATTGCATGTATTAGTGTGATTATTTGACAATCTGTTAATTAGTGTAATGGATATTGTCGCTTATAATCAGATAATCATTTGCTTAGAATGAGATAATTGAAATGGTATAAAAGCATCTGTAATCTGTAAACATAAATAAAGTAAGATCTCATATTTCCATCTGGAATTTTTGTTTCACCTGCTTTAATTTACACCTCTAGCAATTAGGTCTAAGATGGCAACATCAACTGGAAGTGACAAATTTTTATACAAGATGGCTCAGCCATCAGCTCAACTGAACTGCTGAGTGTTTAAGATGTCCCAACTCCCAGCCACTTTACAGATTACAAAGGGGAGAACATTTTCTAGATGTCAGAACAGTGCTCCTTGTGAATGTACAGGACGGCAAATTAATTTTTGTACCTTCTTCCTTGTGTCAGTATGTAACCGACTGCTAAAATGAGGAAAACTACACTATTGCAGAAGAGCAGGGAATATTACTCTTACTGCAAAGCAAGATCAGATGGTCAGCTATGACACAGAGAGAAGCATGTGGAAGCTGTCAAGTGATTTTTACTACATTCTTCTGTAGAAAAAGGAAAAAGGGAATAAGCTTTTTACTAACTCCTCTAGCCAGTTCTGAAATAAAAGAAAGCTAGCAGTCCATCAAATGAGGGCTCTAGTGAGATGGGACAATACCTCTGGTGTAGAGGCTGAAGCAAAAGATTCAAAAGTCTTGTGAGCCATTTGGAACTTTTCTGTTCTCACCTAGCTTGGTATATAATAAATATGTATGACTGTCGAAAGAGAAAGAGTACAAGGGAGAGAAAACTAAGCGGAACTGAATATAATCCAAATTCCAATATTGCACTGCCAGCTGGTTTCCATGTCCCAAAGGCATATTAATTTATAATATGCTAACCATAATAGAGTGTGCAAAATGCATGTGCTGCAGATAGAGGGTGTCAATATCTTGGGGTGACTTAATTAGAACTGAAAGAAATCTAAAATATGTCTAGAGCTTACTGGCGCATTGGGGTTTTGTTTGTATTTGTAAATCTTACGCTCTACCTCCTGATTGATGGGATACAAACAATAATATGCTGGCTTACAAAGTACTCTCTAGGTTAGAGATCCTAGCTTGCATAAAATAAAGTTAGCTTGGCATAAAACCTGGGCTTTTGTTGTGCTTATGGCGTACTTGCCCAAATGTGCCAGCTGTCCTTACAGTTAGCAAGCAATGCTGCATACGGCATGAGGAAGATTAAGGCTAGTAACCATCTATACTTTCTCTCTGTTACTAAAAACATTAGAAGAAAGCCTCAATTGGCCAAAGCCACAATGGGTACCAGGCATGAGTATCTATGGGCCCATCTGGTGACTATCATAGCATATGGAAAACTCCAACTAGAAATATAAGAGGAGTAAATGGCAAAAAGCATAAATTAGTGAATGAAATGAGCGCAAGAAAAGCTGTGGGTTGGTAAAATTAAGAGAAAGGTGAAATATGTAATAGATTTGAATGAAGGTGGTCTGATCTTGTGCAGTAGTGCTGATGAATACATAAAGGAAAGTGATACAGGTTTAATTATTAATGAAAGGGATAAAATGTATGAACTGATGCTAAGGATATGTATAAAAGTACAAATTCCTAAGTTGGTGATATCAGCATCTTACACTCCAATGAATGGTGATAATGAAAAAATCAGGGATGAGTCTGGGAGAAAATTGCACAACATTCTGAATAAACATGATCCAGAGAAAAGCATTATTTTGCTAGGTGATATGGATGGATGAATGGGAATGCAATGAACAAATATAGAAAAACTGATTGGGCCATTCAAAGACTCAAGAATGAATGATAATGTTAATTGATCAATGAGTATCTGCTTAAAAATAGATCTGTTTGTTCTGAAGACATTGCTTATGCATAAGTCTATTAATGAGTACATATGTAAATGGAATGAATATAAATGTAGAAACATGATTGATTTCATGGCTTATTAGAATTAATGGAGAATACAAGGGAGATGAAAAGGCCTGAATGTGAAAAGGACCACATTTTATTAGTGTCAGGGAAATGTGGGGGAAAAAATTGCATTGTGCTAGAGGAGTGGCTGTACAAATTGAATAAATAAATAAATTTTAAAAAGGAGGAGGAGAAGTGGAAGAAACAAAAGGAGAATGATTGCACTTCCACCAGAACGGATACAAAGTAGGTAAAAGGAAAAAGGATGCATAAGCTGATTGGCACAAAGTTTGTGGAGTTACACTAATAGGAAGTATGAGAAAGGATACTTGGTGGAACGATAAACTGAAAGGGATTATGCATCAGAAAAAATGTATGTAAGAGAATAAGAAACAAGAAGAGAGTGATAGCATAAATGTGGATGGAGATATAAAAAGAGCTGCAAGGAATATAATCAAAGTTACCAAGGAATAGTTAAGTTTAAAAAAGGCAGAGAAAATGCAGAGCAATTTTGAGGGAAATTAAAAAAAAAAGTTCTGCAAGTGGGTGAAGAAGGCTAAGCAAAAAGCTTCCAGAAGTCTGAATGACAGTAAGAATGAAAGCGATGAAATCATTCAGGATGAAACCGAAATTAAAAAAAATGCTAGAAAGAGTATTTTAGAGATCTGTATGCGGGTGATATCTCAAAAATAGAATTAAAGTGAGTGCCATTAACCTTAATGTCCAAGAGCAGCATGATGAAGCCATAGATACTGTGAGGGTACTGAAAAGTGTTACAGTTGCAGATGTTGATGATGCAACTAGAGAAATGTTAATCAATGGGTGTGGTGGAATGGCTCTGTGACTTGTATAATGCATGTGTCGAAAATGCATTCATGCCTAATGACTGGAAGAACTTTACTGTTCCCTTCTACAAAGGAAAAGGTAATAAAAGCAAATGCAAAAGCTATAAGAGGATTAGTTTCTTAAGCATGCCTAAGAAAGCGTGTGGCAGAATTCTGATCAAAAGTATTCTGTGGCTTTATGTTGGACAGGGAATGTGCAGGCCAAATTGTTGCTCTTTAGCAGGTCATCAGAAATCTATGAATGCGTACAATGATGTTTACTCCACATTTATTGATTTAGAGAAAGTCTATGATAGGTTTGAATTATGGGATATTTTGTATGAATATGGAATTGAAGTTTGGTTGCTGAATACAGTAAGAGTAGTACACAAAGGAAGCAAAGCATGTATGAGAATAAGTGAAATGCTAAGTTAATGGTTCAACATTGAGCAAGGGATAAGAAAAGTGTGATTTTATGCATTTTGTATAACACTGCTTATCCAGAAAAGCAACAGCATAATGAGCAGGCAAGCATGTAATACTGTTTCTATCTGCTATCCTCTGGCAGAAACTTACTGACTACAGAAGTCATATTAAACCTTTAGGAATAAGAAATCACATATTAGCATGCTTCTTTCTGTAACTCAAAGAACTGAAATGTTTAATGATAACAAACTCTTTGCTATAATGTGTAACCATCCTATTTGTCTTAAATAAATAAAGATGCATTAACTGAAAGGTCTAGTTATCTCAAGGTTCTAACATCCAACTTTAAAGCAAAGTGTCATCTCAACAGAGAACCATCAGAGCTGAGCACACCAAACTAATAAGAATCAAGGCAGGAATCAATGGAAATACAGTCTTTGGAGAGATTTAAGAGGGGAAATGTACTGCCCTCTCTAGAACCTAGTGCAAATAACTGCAAGTGGGCCCTTACCACTCGTTTTAGTGTGAAAGAATAAACTCAAGGAGACAGGTGAAGGTGGAAACAGGGGGTGGGGGGAGATTTCTCATCCCCTACAGAGGAATTTCACTCTGACCTTGAGAAGGAAATGGGAGAAGAGACATGGTTACTCAGCTCTGAGAAATTAGAAAAGGTGAAAAAGTGCTCAGAATAGTCCCACCTTGGCCTTGTTGTCTTTAAAAAGGGGGCAGTGAAGGTTATGGACATGCTTTCAGGATTCTGTTAATACTCCCTGCAACAATAAAGTCGCATATCTGGAATCCTGCAGTGTGTTTCTTGACCTAGTCAACCTCAAAGGGCTGACATCCCTTAAAATATGGCTCTTGAAACTTCAGCTGGTAGATTTCAGTACACTGCTGCAGTGGAGCATATGCAAGCAGGGTACTTCCTTGTGTGTTTAAAGATAACATGAACGAGCTTTGATGGAGGGAGAGAAGTAGAGCTTTAAAGAAAAGTAGGACACAGAGCAGGCTGAGCTTTCTGCTGGGTCCTCCTCCCTGATGTGCAAGAACAGAGAATTACACTGAGTGGCAGACGCTGCCATATCAGTTTAAAGTAGAAATGGCTGTGTGTGTCCATGTGTCACATACCATATATACTCACAGAGAAGCTGAGAATTTAAGGTGCCAAAATACACCCAAAAAATTGGGTTTGGCTTATCTGCGGATGGGCTTATCCACGAGTATATACAGTAATACTTTTTTTTAAAGTACCCATACACTCCGGCATACCCATGGATAAGCCAATTGTGAAAATTAAAACATGAACATTTTGAGGGTGGCACATTTTTCATGGTATTTTGGTTAATACAGGGTTGGTTTATCCGCAGATGGGCTTACACGCGAGTATATACGGGGCTTAGTTACACTTGAAAGTTTTCTCAAAAGCCATGCAGCTCCATTCTACTCATACGCTGCTGCCACTGAGTACAGTATCATAAACCAGAAAGACTTCTAGTGTACCAATAACCACCAGGAGCAATTACAGAAAAGTTTTAAAAGGAAGCAGAAAGAGAGAGACTGGGGGTATCCATATTCTTTCCTGACTCTTCCTGCATCCTTTATAACCTGCCTGCAAACTGCAACTTGACTCTTCCCGTAAACCTGCTGACTCTTGCCGGCCCCCCTCCCTCAATCCACATTTTTTTGTTTTTTTGGGCACTGGGATAGGAAAGCAAAGCCCTAGAATGAACTGTCTGGGGCAAGGAACACCTAGGCCTAACCTCCAGCAGGGCTATCATGCTACACGAAAGTCAGAAATGATGTGTCTCATAGCTTCAAAACCATAGTGTTATATTGGAAACACATGTTGCTGGGAAAAGAGGAATACACCAGGCAGACTTTTAGGCACCGCTTACCACGCAAGCAGCAGGGTGAGAGGCAAACTGTGGGGCGCAATTAGAAAGCCTCTCCCAGGCAGTCTAATGTTTCAGTGTCTATATAGGAAAGGAACTGATATGTTGAAGTATGTTGGTTCTCAGGGAGAAACGGGCCTCCTTGCCAGACAAGCTGTGAATCAGCACCTATGCCCAGCCGCAGCTGAAAAGGTGTGTTTGTGTAACTTGCAAGGGGGAAGGAAAACAGGACTAGCAATGACGTAAGGCGTATTTGAAGGCAGGGACTGAGCGAGCACTATTTTCTTGGATGTCTGGTTCCAGGGAAAGATTGCAATCTGTGCCACAGAAAATTGTGCTATAGAAAATCAGGGGCTATAGTCTGGAAGGAGCATACGTACGAGTGGCCAGTGGCAGGGATGAAATATATACAGCAGTGAACTCTGCTATCCGGGATCTGCTTCTTCCGATTAATATTTAGCTCTTCCTGGAGATACTTCTCATACTGGTCATTGATGAACTTCATTATGGGTTGCCAACTGTGCAAGGAAATAAACAAATAAAAACACTTTAGAGGCAAATGACTCTATGCAGGGATTCCCTTTAAAAAATCACCCCATGTGCTCTATGCATTTTCTCAAGCTTTTAAGCATTGATTGATTGCCATCAAGTTGTTTTTGACTCCTAGCGACCACAAAGTTTTTTTCCTAGATTTTCTCTTAAGCATACCTAACTTAATAAAAGGGGAAACTCTTGGCTAATTATAAATGATTGTTTGCTAGTGCTTTACAGGGAAAAGTGCATGGACAGAGAGTCACAGAACTCACAACTTGCTTTAAATATACTCTTATGAATAATAAGAAATCATTACAAAGGTAAGCCACTTCATTTTGTCAGAGTTGCTATGAAGGCTAACATTTCCATTTTGGACTTTTTCAGGAGGCACAGCAGTTCATCTTTTGCTGGCAGAGACATAGCACAGTCACCCAGTGCTGGTAAACAGAATTTCTCCAGAACTTGCTATGAAGAGTATCTGAAAAGTTAGACAGGGTGGATACACTCCAGGTCCCCTCCCTTAAATGTTGTCATCTTGGAGGTGCACCTTCTCGGTGGCCACCCCAGCCCTTTGGACCAGCCTTCCACCTGAGATCCAAGGGAACCCTTCCTTTTAGCCTTCGGGAGGGCCATGAAGCTCTGGCATTGGGCTAGGTTGGGGGTTGAGCTGGGAGGCTGTTTGGTCTGGCACCTGGAAGGAAGGTTCTTCTGTTTTTAGCTACGTTTTATGGCTTGTTGTGAGCCATCTAGAACCATTATCTGACATAGGCAGCCATATAAATCCAAATAAATAAAGGTGGCTTCCTGAGCATGCAGTATTCAACATTAAGATCTTTGTATTGCAGAAATACCCAGCCTTCATTTTGCAGACTTGTAGCTCTCCCTTGAACCTCCATTTATGTTCTTTGACAGGCAGACCCTTAAAGTTAAGAGAGGAATGAAATCTGAAGCCAATTTGCATTTGCTGTATTTGGAGACATGCCACCATTGTTTTGTTGACTTTGGAACGTTGATGCCATTTGATATTCCTTATTCCAGATAATCCCTTGCAGAATGGTAAGGAAACAGTAAGATGTATTCTCAATGGTCCTTTCCTCCACTCTTATAATCCACATCAACCATGGAGGCGACCCTTTGCTAACAGTGCACCATGGCTTCACATTTTCCTACACATTACAGAAGGAATTCCATCGTAGTTCTCTTCTGAGTAACTTAATTGGTAAGACAATCCTCATGAGAAAAGTTGGATGAGTAACTGCAAATCCCCATGTCTGTAAAGTACAGTTTGGTTTAGAAAATTTGCTAGCTTTTGGAAGTATCAAGAGATTTTGGCATATCTTTTTGCCGTTTATCATCTAAAGCAGAGTAATTCTACTCCATTCTCCCTTCCACCCAGGTGAGACACATTCTTGGGAAGTAAACAACAATACTAACTTCAACTCAAAATAATTCCCTTATTCTTATCCAGATTAAGTTCTTCTCTTTTTGCTTCATAGTCCAGAGACAGAAGTTTGGTCTGAACTGGTTTTGCACCAGTCAAAAAAAAAAAAAAGGAGGCCACATTGTAGGAATAGCTAGAGTTGAAGTACCAAGTTCCTCTTGTCCAAAGTGCCAGCTTTTTCAAGCATGACACCCATGGGCATTTCCCCACTGATAGCCCCTTACCAGTTCTCATTGTTAATGTGGTCCCCAAATCCTGGAGTGTCGATGACAGTCAGCTTCATACGAACACCTTTTTCCTCAATATCTAAAATGGAAATGTGAGGAAATTAGACAGCAACGTATCACTTTGGGATGAGCACAGTAAAAGCATGTGGGAAATCTCTCTTCATGTGCATGTTTATTGAAGATGCTTGTGATAAAGACGTTTAAGCATTTAAACATTTCCAGAATCTTCTATCATAGTCAACTTAAAGACGGCTCCCTGAACCCTCTTTCCCTGGCTGCCAGATTTTCACAAAAAAGAGGCCAACAATCTCTTAGCAAGACTCACCGTGTGTGATGGACTTGATTTCAATCGTCTTGGGAATACGTTCTTCAGAACTTGGTTGCACTGATTTGCGACTGATCTTGGATTTGAAAAGGGTATTGATTAGAGTTGATTTTCCCAAGCCACTCTGACCTGAAAGATAGGAGACAATTTCAGAAAGCCACATTTCATTACTGAAGCTACCCCACAGCTAGTCCGAGCACATCCAAACTATCCTTGGATAACATGTGATGATACACAGAAAGATTGCTACTGTTACAGTAGCAATCTTGTGTGTATCATCACATGTTATCCAAGGACAGATGGATGTGCTCAGACTAGCTATGGGGTAGCTTCATAATCTAGATTACTGACTGCATTACATTTTATGACAGTTATTTTGTCCTGTTTCATGGACAGAAGGGTTGTTTCCACAGTAAGAAGCATTAGGGAAAACTGCATGTCAAATATAAGGTATAAGAACTATATATTAAGACCAGCTTACAAGCAGCTCTTTTTTCATTTTGCTCTACATGTACAAAACAAGCTAAAATGAAAGAATAATTAATAATTAGCAGGATAATTAAGTAACAAAAAAGGAACTAATTTTTATAATACATGCTTAATTTCTGGTCTTTCCCTCTGCTTACAACTGGTTTATTCCCTTCTTTCCAACCCTGTAATTCGCATGACTGTCTCTAACCCCATTTTCTAAGAAGCAAATAATATTCTCTCCAAGTCTTCTTATATTAGGGAAATCATGTCAGTCTTCACATCTCTTTATGGTAACAACTTCAAGGAGGAAGAAATACATGGTTCTTAAGTCAAAAAAGAGGAAAAGCTTCTGTCTGGGTTACATCTGTGTGTTTTCTGCTATCTGAGAAGCTCAAAGTGGCATTTTTAAGCACACCGGAATTGATCATGCTAACTGGAGCTGTTGGTGGATCTTCAGTAACAGTTGGAGTCCAGAGATTTCCTGGTCCAACTCTATGGACTAATTTTAGATGACAAACAGTAGAACAGTTTGGCTTAAACTAAGTGGATTGTGCTTAATTCCCAGTTAAATCAATAAATTAAAAAATCACAACCAGTTTTTCATGGCATTTCAATGAAGCTCATGTTCAACTTGGCCTTCCTCCAATCCAGTATCCCACTTTCTTCATAAATGAATATCTTTTCACTTCCAAAACTTGTATGCCACTGTCCCACACTGGTTGGCAAATATTAAATTATTTTCTTCTAATATTGACTGTATATAACATACAGTAATACCCCGGTTCACGAACACTTCTGTTCACGAACAATTCGGTTCACGAACAGCACCATTCGCAAAATTTTGCTTCCGTTCGCGAACTCTGCATTGGGTGAAGAACATGACCTGCAGCCATTTTCCCTGCTGTGACATGTGGTCGTGGCTTCCTGTAGGGAGGGGGATTCTCCCTCCAAACAATAACCGCCTCCCCACCCGCCTTCCTGTCCTCCACGCCAGAAGTCACCTCAAGCAAGGTTAGTGTTCTCTCTCTTCATACTGTACTGTACTGTACTTTGTTTCATATTTTTGTGGTTTAAAAAAAAAATACATATGGTTCAGAACGGATTAACCGTATTTACACTGAACCTTATGGGAAAATTTGATTCGGTTGGCGACCAAAATCGGTTGGCAACCACATTCGTAGGGGTCAGAATGGATTAGCCATATTTACATTGAACCTTATGGGAAAATTTGATTCGGTTCACGACCAATTCGGTTCACGACCAGAGTCGTGGAACGAATTAAGTTCGTGAACCGAGGTACCACCGTATAGGAGTTTTACAAGGGAAACCTACCAAAAATATTGTAATTTATTCTTGCCTTTTAACAGGAATTCCAGTCAGCCAATTAAGTGCCATCCTGTCCCCAATTTCCCATTTTTCTTTTCCAACTTAGAATTCCACAGTACTCCATGTACACTGTGTATGCTCAGTATTCATGAAGTGGTTCTAAAGGTATATCATTCTCTCCTTTTAATGGTAATCTGGAGATTTTATGCAAGTCCGGAGTGTACTGAAACTTGCCTGTTGGTTTCAGAAATCCCATTACATCTTTGTTGCTATCAGCAAGGGAGTGCTATGCTTATTATTAGTGGAAATAATATGCATGGATGAATGAGAAATGAACACATCTTATTTTTCAAAGAATGAGCTGAGACAAGTGATGAAAAAAATAAGCTGTCTTCAATTTTTAGAAAGAGGTTTGAGCAACAAAATATTGTTTTCCTTCCTTTAGTTGATAACCTGCTTATATAGTAAACCAGTGCTTATAAAGATGAGAGAACATGGCTCATGTTTCTGAAAACTATTCATGAATTCTGTTTTTTAGCAAGTTGAAAAGGACATCTAAGTGTTAGACCAAAATGCTAATGCTGAGTTTGAAATGGGAGTCTAGGAGTTCTTTTAAATGGATTCAGCCATCTTCTGCAGCTACAACTCAAGCCAAAATTCAAAGAAGCTAAAAGGTAAAAAAATGTCATGTGGCCAAAATATATGAACATGTCATTATTTAGATAAGAGGTGTTTAAGGGGAGTGCCACAGTGGTTAAGTCTTATACAGAACACAGGAAATGTAATCCGCATGTATGCATTACAAAAATCTTAACTGCCAGCTACTTTTAACATCAAAACCAAGAATGTATGCAGAAGTATTTTAAAATGTCTCCTCCTAACCTTCATCTCTCTCTCTTAATTAAAAAAAAAGTGTGTACTACCACACCTTGATAGGAAGAGGCAATGATCTGGAAAGACCTAGGTGGAAAAAAGTTGCTTTTATTATTTGTTTTTCATTATTACAACATTAATGCACAGACACTGAATCCT
Source organism: Liasis olivaceus (assembly GCA_030867105.1). Taxonomy (NCBI): domain Eukaryota; kingdom Metazoa; phylum Chordata; class Lepidosauria; order Squamata; family Pythonidae; genus Liasis; species Liasis olivaceus. The sequence continues at coordinate 102,297,573 of CM061348.1, read as the reverse complement.
AGTATACAGGTAACACAAAGGAAGTGGGGGCGGGGGTGTTACAAGAGTACAGAAACATCTGGTTTACAACCAACCATATCAATATGTCATTCTTTAAGTGACTGCACAAGTTTTTACTATTAAAGGGGGGTGGGGAATGAAGAGTTCAAAATGATGAGAACCGCCTCAGTCACAGCAGACAGATCCCCAGAGTGGAAGATAAGGAAGATAATAAATGCATGAGCAATTGAAAACATAACTGAAGCAACCCAAGAGGCTGTACACTTATAACACATGAGCCCAAGGTCCATGGACATGGGAACATCTTGCATGAAAGCATGACCCAGAGAGGGTATAAAATAAATGAAGGTCCTATTAGGAATAGCAGATTAACTATTTAATCAAAGAACTTTATTTTTCATCTTGTTTAGCTGCAAAGGTCAGCCAATAAATCACATGTTCTTTCTAAAACTGTAAAGTACAGTATTTGTTTGTGTCATGCCAGAGTGAAGTATAAACTGCTATCACCAGACACTCATCTTAAAAGGGCCAGCAAAACTCTCAATTCTTTTGGAGAGATGTCTTAGAAATAAAGTACAGCACAAGGCCAACTGAGAAGTAATGAAGCTTCAAATTTTAACCCAATTTAGCTGTGAATCTTAATTGCAACTTTCCTGCTGTATTTATATTTATGTTTCTATTTATTTATTTAGAAACTTACATGGCTGCCTATCTTATGCAAGATAATCTGGGCAACTCACAATAATATTAAGCAAAAACAGAACAAATAAAACAACCAACCCCATGACAACATCACATATCCCAAATGCAACACCACAACTTCACATAACCTACCCATGCTCTTACATTTGCTAGGCTCACTTCTACTTCAGCCCAAAGCCTGGGTGAACAGCCAGGTCTTCACAGCCCTCTGAAGGGCTAATAGGGTGAATGTCAGGGGTGAGGCTGTTCCAAAGGGTCAGGGCAACTATAGAAAAGCTACTCTGACTCTATAGCCTGATCTAATATACATGTGTGCAACTATATAGTACACACAGAGAGAAGTTTGCAATGAAACAAGTGCTGGGACAAGAAATGCAGAGTTTTAATTTTGCACACAGTTTTGCTCATCCATAAAAGTAAGCATACATGCACACATTGGAATGAATCCAATCTTCCTCAGGAATATTAGAAATGCAGTATGAACAGGAATGAAAAGTTTATGGGTGTCAAAGAAACCAGGAAACCAGACGTACTGCTATATTTCTGGCACTGCCTTCCAAACAGCCACAAATAAAGACAGAAAATTCTACACTGAATGCTTCACTTCCTAAGCATATTGAGTCAGCTTGAGCCAGGGCATTTTGAGATTTTATTAAAAACGGCGCACCAACCCCTTCAAGGAAATGAAACAAAGTATTTTTAACAGTCAAGTATTCAGTTAATGTGAACATCAAAACTGCAGTTTTAACTACCTTCAAAATAAACGTCAACTGTCTACATTGGTTAATCTGCTAACCATCTGGAGCTAAATATGTGCTGAATAGTATGTGCACACAGTCTGCAATAAAATCCTAGAAAAAGAAGAAATAAATGAAAAAATATGCAGTACAACCCTTTTAGAGAATCCTAGAAAGATGGAATTGAACTATTGGGCTCTAAATGGGCTGAGGCTGGGGACACAAAGCAGGAAATTTTAGTTACCTTCCAGGTTTAAATTAAATTTGAAATAAATCATTTCTCTAATAATCCAGGATGAACAAGAATTACCAACAGGCAACCAGGCAAAGCAGCATTGTAGGCACACCACTGACTTATAAGTTTGGAAATGGCACACTCTCTTTCTGTTTCCCTAGAAAGCTAATTTAATTATTTTGTAATGGAGGCTGCAGCCCAGCTGTCTCCCTTCCCTGCCTTAGCCTGCTTTCATAAAAACGTTTTCACATGCAATAGCCACAGTACATCCCCAGATCATTGACATGCTTTAGCCATCATTCTATGTTCGACCTTTCCTTTCTTTTTGGCTTATCTGGAGGTTGAGTCATGGCAACTGACTTCTTTTCTTTTGGTTTGATACGTTTCCATGACTTAACCTCCAGATAATTTCACCTGGATGACTAAGAATCTTCATCACCATATTCTTTTTGGCTTGATAATTTCATTCCCCCAAAAGACCTGGTTTGGCCAGTCACAAAGCATTTATTTACCAGAAGAAAAACTAATGAGGTTGCTCCATCAATCTGGCTCTAAAATTAATGCCAGTTTCTCCTGTTGTCATTTTAATCATGATGTTTGAACAAAGTGTCACTGTAATAATCATGTAGGAGATGTCACTTCATAAAAGCTTTAAAAAAAAAAAAAAGCTATTTTCTGAACAGAAATTAGAACAGCCTAGGGAAATTGTTATTGAGATTTTTATCCCATCTTTTTATATATAACTCAAGGTGGCAAACATGCCTAATTTTCCTGCCTCCTATTTTCCCCACAACAACAACCCTGTGAGGTGAGTTGGGCTGAGTGAGAATGACTGGCCCAAAGTCACTCAGCCAGCTTTCATGCCTAAGGGAGGTCTAGAACTCAGTTTCCTGGTTTCTAGGCCAGCCCATTCACCACTACACCAAATGGGCTCTCTATCACCCACAGTCAGTCACTTATAGTCAAGGATGTACCTATTTTACTGTTTCTAACAGAGCAAGGACTCTTTTTATCTGTTCATATATCAGTCCTTAATTCAAAGTTCAAAGCAGTGAATGCAGAAGTGATACATTTCTTCCGCCTCTCCAAAAGTGTAAGAATTTTGTTCCCATGGAAGAAGACTGGAAGGAAAATCTTTTCCCTGGACTAAGATCCACAAATGGGGGTGGGGTGATGTTATACAGGTAGTCCTTGCTTAATGACCATTTGTTTAACAACAGTTCGAAGTTATGACGGCCTTGAAAAAAGTGCTTTACAACCTTATGAGTGCACACTTATGAACATCGCAAACTGTCACACCCTCCCCCAATTTGCAACCTTTTTTGCGATGGTCATAAAGTGAATCACCGTGGTCGTTAAGAGAATCATGTGGTTATTAAGTGAATCACATGGTCATTAAGCAAATTCTGGCAAAAAATGTCAACTGGGGAAGCTGGATTCACTTAATGACTGTATCTGCTTAACAACCACAATGATTCACTTTATGATGTCATAAAAAGGTCGTAAAATGGGTCCAGTCACATGGTGACTCACTTAACAACCGCCCTGCTTAACAACCAATTTTCCAGTCCCTATTGTGGTTGTTAAGCAAGGACTACCTGTACTTAGCTGGCCAGGACAGTCAGTGATGAGCAGATTCTTCTTCAGCAACACTCACTCTTCCTACTTTGTGAAACATAACTAGAGTTACATGCAGAAATTGAGGGATGCCTTTATTAGTCTTTTCAGGTAAACACCTTTGCCCTTCAGACCTTTTCTGCCATTAGTCTTTGGTATTACCCTTATGGAATATGTTTCACCCTATTATCAAAGCATCAGAGAAAGAACTAGCTGCAAGCCACAACCTAATCAGGAAGTGGAAATAAACCACTGCAAGGAGTGTAGCATGCTATCTTCAAGAATTACAAGCTGATGTAGCATCAAGTGCTAGATTTGCTAGATTCTGCAAGCATTTTAAAATTCAGGTTCGCTAAACACACCCACAATGCTGAAGGAGATGGAGCATGAACTGAAAGAAAATTGGGGGTTAGAACAGAGTGGCAAGAATGAACTCAGAGCTACGACTGAGGATCAACAGAGTTGCATCTAATGAAAGCTAAACATTGGACTAACTATCTGCTCTGATTGGTAAAAAAGGGACCAAAGGAAGTGCGTCATTGCTTAGATAAGAACTGCTCACAAGCAGTTTTTTAACAACCTCTGTTACATTTAAGAGATTATAGGGTGATTTTTTTATTTGATTTCTTCCAAAGGAGTATTATAGCGCAACTTCAAATAACCTTGAAGAATGGCACAGCCAAACAGGACTGGCTTTTCAGTTTTTAGTGGAAGAAATTCAATCACAGAACGCCAACTAGTATAGCTGCTTATTGAAGTTGAAACAGCTTACTAAAGGCCACGTGTCCTTGACTTTTGACACTCCAGTCAGGACAAAGAGGCTTATTAGAGAACACACATAATCACCTTGACATTCAGAGTATAAAACATCTGTTTTATTAATCAACAGAAGAATTTACCAAATTGGATAAGTAAGAATTCACAAATGTTACTTGCTGTTGTTCATACAGATGGGAGGAAAGAAAACAATCAGGAGTGGACAGGTTAAAAGATAACAGGGGGATCAAGGGTATACAGCCTTGGTGCCCTCCAGCTGTTCTGGGCAACAACTCAGCAGCCTTAGCTAGTATGACCAATGTGAGAGATGTAGCCTACACAGACTCACCAAGGTAAGAAGACTTACCAACAACCATGATGTTGAACTCAAAGCCTTGTTTCATGGCTTTCCTTCGCATCTGTTCGAGGATGGCATCAATCCCAACATAGGCGAAGTCAGCGGCTGGCTTCTCTGTTCTCGTTGGCGCAGCTTGCTTGAGGCCAACATCTCGAGTGGCTTCCATCATGCTGCTGGGATAACTGGGAATGGTCTCTGAACCTGTTAGTGAAATACCAACCAACCGGTCAATATAATACATTCACAGGTCTATTAATAATGCGCATAAATGCCCAGTTTCGGATGCTTCACCTCTAGCCAGTTTGCCATTCCCTGGCCTTCAGCTGTCTTCGGATTAATCCTGACACTGCTGAACAATGCTAAGCCATATTTTGATTTGAACCTTGCCAATAGTTTGGGATTCCCTGGCAATGCTGGTGGTGAATTCTACTGTGGTCAAGCTCAGCTCTATATTGGTTCCCTGTAGCCCTCCGCTGGTGAGAAACATGATTCCCCCAAGTTTAAATTATATGGGGGGGGGGGGAACCTGAAAACAGTTTCCAACCATTTCTCTTTCTCTTCGTGTATGTACATAAAAAAGCTATCTACACACGACTGTAAAAATAAAGGGCTCTTACTGCAAAATGACATGGTATTTTCAGGTTTTTATAAAGTTAAGTTTGCAAGTTGTCATGGATTCAACTAACATCATTAATTCTTTTCCCCTTTGTTGGCAAGGCGTCTTTGTCATGATCTCATCTTCTTCCTTTATACAAGGGTTTTTCTATTTAATAAAGCTTTGGAAGACTTGGCCCCTGTAATATCTTAAACAGGGCCATCCATTACAGCCACTAGGGATGTGAGAAATCTATAAGCCAATAGCGTGAGTTTAGCACCCAAGGTTTCAGAATAAACTATGTGTAAAAGCAATAAATGACTGTATGGACATCCTGCCAGAATCTACCATTAGGAGGAAGAAATATATCACTGTCCTTAGTCACAGTAAGAAGCCAACACATTTACAAAATGCTCCATATCCCCTTATCAAAACCCACTGGCAAAGGGTACACATTTGGGAACCCAACCCTAAGTACTACCTAGGTACTACTCAAAATTTCCATATCTGATAAGCCTTTCCCCCTTACCAGTGTGGTTAGGACAGCAGCCTTGATGTAATACATGTACAATCAATCTTGAGCCTTGGTGAAGCAAATCTACCCAATTGTCCCAAACTAAGAAACTGACTATTAGCGCTTCATCATTAGTGCATGTAACTTTTAATAGCATAATTAATCCAGGCTAGAAGTAGTATTGGTCTCACATTCAGAAGCTTTGAAAAGCTGTGCAGGATCGGATCAAAAACCTGTTGGAAACCTGTCAGCTGCCCCGTGGCACAGAATTTCAATTTAACAACTTGATGCACAAATAAGAACTTCCGTTTTATCTGTTCAGAATCTCCCACTCTTCTGGTTGATTCAATGAAGCTTCATGACACACAACTTTTTAAACCTAACTTATACTGGCTTCTGAGACAGGGAAGGTGATATCTGCAAGCAACAATCTGCCCCCAGGCATCTCTGTGGGTGGGCACCAGGCTCCCTGCTCCTCTTTACCAAGTTTATCTTAATTAAAAATAATAGAAAGATGGCACTTGCAAACACCTGCCTTTAGTATCATTTGGAGCTCTCTGGGATGATAAAGAACATCCCAGAGGCTATTTTGTGTTCTGGCAAATGGGTATTTTATACCTAGGATGGCAGCCATTTTCACAGCATCCAAACCTTCTGAACATTTCAGATGTGCCTCTGGCCCTAACCTTGTCTTCCTTGCTAGCCCCCAAAGGTTTTCTGTCATGTGGAAATTGCTTCAGCAACCTGATCACGTTGGCTGTGTTCACATACTTAATGAAGTCAGTTAAAGACCTAGTGGTTGCATATACAAATGATGTAAAAGCGTAATGTGTGTGTCTCTTTGTTCTGTCCTCCCTATATAATCCGGTTTGGTTGACAAACCTGGCCATTTCCCTGTGCCTTCCTAAGTCTATATAATTTTTGAACCAATTAAAAAGCACAAGCTCCAGTCTAGATCCCTAGGAAACTCTATATTTACATCTATCTGTAATGAGAACCATTCTTTTATCCCTACTCTGCTAGTTGCTGGTATGTGTCTGCATGAAAGTGTTGAATAAACAGTCATGCATGACATGAAAAGACAAGGGGGAAGTGGTTTGTATTCATATCACTTTTTATTTTTATCTGCGTCTTTTTAGAACTTGACTGCAAAGAACAGAAGAATAATGATTTCTGCTGAAAGTTCCAGGAAAAACTAGGCCAAAACAAAGTTAGGCCATTTAGGCGAAAACTAAACCATATTTTAAAAACATGGCATCCATTCAAACCTGCTTAGGTTCCCTGATTTCTTCCTGGGAAGTCAGCTATGCAGGTAACTATCCAGAGAGGTCATAAACAAGAAGTGAAATGCAAAAATTTGAAACAGATTTAGGAAATGATGTAACAATCCTCCAACACTGACACCCAGGAGACAACAGGGACATCCATATATGTACCATCTGGTTGCCACAAGGTGGGACATGTGGAGCATTTATAGCCTAATGGCACAAAAATCTCTTTTTCAGAATTAAACTCAGTTTAAATGTAATTTTTCATTTCAGCAAAACCTTATTTTATGAAAGACAGACCCTGAAAGCCCCTAAATCACAAGTACATTCCTCTATCCACTGGTTCAACGCTATATCTGTTGCCATGGATGTAACATCCATGTTGTACCAAGAAAACAGCATCTTTATAACAGGCAGGATTCTCTTGTTGAACTCTCATTTGGTAAGAAGAAGAAGTATTGAGGAGAATGTTTTTATGTGACTTATTGAGGACTGTCTTACATTACATTATGTGGAGCAACTACAAAGTATTTCCATGTAGAGCACGACTCTGAGTCTCAAGAGCCTTGATCAAATTGCTTGCACGTAGGATATTCAATGTTCGGAAGGAGTTCTCCTTAACTTGCTAGTTTTCTACATGAAAGGAATGTTGGGAAGGAGAAAATATAGAGGCACACTCAGTCATATGAACAAAGCACTGTTTGTAGCGCCTGTAATCCAGGCATAGGATTCATTCAGAATGTTGATTTAGGGTACTGTAAAAGGAATATTAGCAATTTCAGCAGATACACACACGTTTCCTTCTCTCCAATTTACACATAACACACTTGAGACATCAGCAGCAGAAATTGCTGTTTAGGGAAAGACTGATTCCAGCTGGCTAGAAGAAAACATTCCATCAGAAAGGAGAAGAAAAAGGGCAAGCAAGAAAACCTTTGCATATCCTGCCTCTAAAATGTTGAACCTACTTTGGATTCCTTATCAAGCTACAGAGAAGATTCTAATGCAATCACTTTAGTCTTTGCCACCATATGTTCACCAGTTTGTGACAGAAGAAATGATCACCTGAGACAACTCTAGCTTATTAATAAATAAAGAAAAGTAGATGGCTCCCCATCTTCATTGATCATCAGTTCCCATGCACCTTCCCAAGGGGGAGTTCTACCTCATCTGGGCATGTTTCTGCAAGCAGAAAATGTGTGTTCAATAGTGTGGCCTGGCTTGAAGCTGTTTGTTATAGAGGGAGGTGGTTTTGTTTTTGTTTTTTTAAAAAAAGCTCTGCAAAAAGCGAAGAAAATTAAATCCTTCTACTGTTCCCAGTTGACGATGGAATTTCTCTCCCCGCCCCCATGTTCCATGACAGGAACTCATTACTAACTAGCAGCAGCCTCCTACTTACAACAGGAAGTCCCTGTGGGAATTTTCTCTCTCTCCCATCCCAATTTTGTAAGGAGTGTATATACATCCTTAGTCTCACCCTTCCTGCAGGGTTGGAGCTCCCTGTTGTTCAGCTAGGATGTGTAAGCGTGAGAAAAGTGGGAACTGGGGAGGAAGGCAAACTGCAACAATCATCGGAGGAGAGATGATGCAGATGGAGAGCAAATATTGGCCTCTTCCACATGTTTCCCCTCAACATTGTGGGACCTGACTGGATCTTGGAAAATTGAGCTGACTAACTAAGAAACACTGCAAAAACTGTTTGAAATGTTTCTCTGAAACTATGGGGAAGGGCAATTTCCCATTATCAGGAGCTTCTGCTCATCCCATCTCCTGGGACTTGTATCTCCAACTGTAGCCAAGCGCAACAGTGCCTTGCCACTATCCTGCCCCACCCTTCTCAGCTGCTCCAAGGAACAGTTTTGCCACTTCTTTCAATTGGATTTCTTGGGACTTTTGTTCCCTTACTACAAAAAGCAAATGTTGTCAGGAAACAACTGGGGAGAACAGAGTACCATCTGGTTGCTAGTTTCTGTATCCACCTACCTCCCTTGGCTAGCCAGAGGGACAACTGGCCAGGCCCCATGGGAGGATGGTGTAGGGACATTACTACAGAGGCATGAATCTGATGAAAAAGGTATTGGGGGGGGGGGCAAGGAATTTCTCCCACCAAAACCAAGTTGCCCATTGGGTTGGTGAAGCTGAACAGGTAACAGGTTACAATATAGAAAGTCACAAACTGAATGAAAAAGACTGACAAGAGCATTTGTTTAAAGAAAACGTAGCGTGAATGTGTGTGTGTATATATATTTATATATGCAGAGGCATCTGCAGGATCCAGTGTTTTAGTCAAAATGATGAAAGCAGGGTTGTTCCCTCACAGAGCACACTTCACTCCTGTTAGAATCAGAAGGTCTTATATGTCATTGGTTTACTCATATGCAATTATTTGAACGTTTTAAGCTGGACAAAAAGAATTATAGATTTGCTAATGAAACATCTTATTTTGAGACTCAACTTTGTACAAATGATGAACATGTTATTGCTAAAATGTATAAGATGTTGTTAGGAATGAATTTAGAAGATGAACAACTCAAGGAATGTATGATTAAATGGGCTAAAAACCTCGGATATAATATCATGTTGGAACAATGGGAAAATGTGTGGAACAAAAGTTTGAAATTTACATTGAATTATAATTTAAAAGAAAATGTTTATAAAATGATGTATCGTTGGCATTTAACTCCTGATAAGCTGTCAAAAATGTAGACTGGTATAACAAATGTTTTGTTGGAAATGTTCGCAGGGAGAAGGAACCTTTTATCATTTTTGGTGGATCTGTAAAAAGGCTAAAAAATGGTGGGATCAGATATGTACTGTTATTCAAAAGATTCTTAAAGTGAGCATTCTAAACTGTTCCTATTGGGTTTGATGGAGAAAGGACTGGAGAAACAACATGAAATCTTGCTTTTATATATGATCACAGCTGCAAGACTGTTATATGCACAAAGATGGAAGGATTCACAAATACCTACAGTGGAAGAATAGATTATTAAATTAATGGACTTGGCTCAAATGGTGAAATTAACAGTGTTAATGACAGATAATACCGTTTCTAAATTTGTCTCATGGCAACCCTTCTTAGATTACGTGCTTGAGGGTGAAAAAAATGAAGCTCTGATTGTGGGATTTAATGATTAGATGGTTTGTGCTGATAGAAATAATGTGAATTTGGATTACATAGTGGTAAGAGATTAACCTTTTTAAAATTTGTATTTATATCTGAATTGGAGATAGTCGGAAGCCACCTTCTGTTTTATCTTTCTATCTATTTTCACTATTTTAGTTTTTTGTCTTTTTCTTTCAGTTCTTTCTTTGCTATACTTTTCAATTTGTATTTTAACTGTGTTTTTTATATATAACAATAAAAGTTTTAATTAAAAAAAAAAGCAACTTCACTCCTTCTGTACATGCACACAGCCCACAATACATAGACAAAAGAGGTGGGGTCTGCACTGCATCAGCACAAGAGAGTGCTGGTTTCATCATTTGCTTTCCTGCCCTCTCCTGCTGATGCCTCCGTATGAACGTACAGGAGAAAGAGTCTCTGATTAGCACAGTTAACACCAAACCAGTCCTTTGAGTCAACACAATACAAAAGCCCTCTTTTGCACTCATTTTTCTTCAGCTTGGTTACAACTTACTGCCTAAAAAAGACAAACTAAACAATGCAAGTTACATACCTACTCAGGCCTTCAATTCAAAGGCTAAAGATGTACAGTATGTCAAAGACCATACAAAGAAGAAAAGGCCCCTTCAAACTGAACTTGACTTGGAGACTTCATGAACAATCTATTTAATCTACTTAACCTTCTGAGATCAGCTAAAATCAGGCCAGCTTCAGAAGGGTTCCTTTCAACCCACAATAACTAGTGCACCAACTAATTATTCTGCAGAAAAGGCAAACCACAGCATACCAATTAAATAAACTGAAATGTATTTGGTGATTACATCCCAACCCCACAATTGCTCCCATTTATCACTTCTGCCTATTTATTTAAAAATTAAGCAGGGAACACATTGCAGCAAACCTGTTTCCCTGACCCCTCGAGTTTGGATTTACACATTCATTACACACAGTGAAATAGACTTTCTCTCTCCAAGCTATGTCTCAAGAAAATTTCTCCAAACCTGAAGAAAATTAGGAGGATGGAGAATAGTGCTTGCCCACATGATGCAATTCTTTCTCCTACTTCCATGCTCTGGCTATTCTTCTCTGAGAAAGTGAAACTAGGACCACCAAGAATGCACTCAGTAATGATCTTTTTAAAGTATCCAGCAGTCAAGTTCAGTAAAGTCTGCATTTAGGAATTATGCACAATGGTCTTTTTTCCAGATATTCTACATGAGTGCCTATTCCTAGCAGCTCAGCTGACCATAGGAGGAATGTTCTAAGAATGGCTGAGCAGGGCTTTCCATTTGATTTGAAACAGGTCCTTTGGAATGCGCAGGAGGACAAATGTAACACCAATCTGTGACTCTTTAAAACAGCATGGTCTGTTTCTAGGATCAAGCAGGTAAGCAGCTGTGAAATTTGGGGGAAAGATGCAGTTACTTTAGTGATTTGCAAAGAGGTGCTGCATTAACATTCTTGCATGTTCCAAAGCACCTCTTCGAAATCAAATCCAGAGAAGAACCCTGGTTCTAAGCAACATTATGCTGTTCTGTAACTAGGTTAGGTAGCCAGAAACAATTAAAGTTGAGAGTAACATCACACAGGTTTTTATTCAAATAAGCACACAGTCAGACAGATGGGCCAGATGGAGGGAGGACACTGCTCTCCCTGCAGAAGTGTAGCCACTACCGTAGAAAAGACAAGTGACCATGGTCACCGCAAAGCACTTCCAATTGAATCCAAAGTCACCATGCATCTTCTTCATCTTTACCCCTTTGACAGACATCTGTGGTAAGGAAAAACATGGAAGAAACGATAGAAAAACACTGCCACCTGCACTCTTCCCCCTCCCCTCACTCAAATCACCGGATGAGACAGGATAATTAAGCAATAAAATTTTATCTTCTTACAAACCTAATATTTTATCTCTCAAAATCCAGTGCATATACTACAGGATTGTGAAGAAAAAAAAAAAGGAGAGGAGGAAAGAATCCTCTATGACACTTTGAGTGACAAGAAAAGAAAGGCAGGAAACAAATATCTGGGTATCTATAAGACTGCTTGCTTGATGCAGGATGTAACTGTCAGATGCATGCTGGTAGAAAGCTCTTGTTAAGAGTTCCTACCCCATGGGAGACATGGTGGGAGAAGACTCAGAGATAAGCATTTTTTGACAGGGCTCCCCTCCTATGCAGCCAGCTACCATCAGAAACAAGAACTGCATCCTCACCATTAACATCCAGAGAGTGATTAAAAACTTGACTATTTAAGCAGACATAGGGAGATAGAGGATGTGACAAGTAGACCTCTAGGGTGTGTATGATGCTATTTATTATAGTTTATGAAGATTATGTTTGTGATTGAGCTGTAATGTAAATTGTCTGATATAATTTTACTTGTTGCATGCTATATAATTTATTTTACTTGTAAGCTGCTTAGATTGCTCAGCTGAAGTGACCTAAAAGTGGAAGGAAGGAGCAGAAAACCCTAACCTGGCTCCAATATATGACAATAAAAAGTGAATTATATATCCATTTGTTCAAGACATAAGACCCTGATCTGCAGTCCAGCTAGATGCTTCTTCAGCTTGTTAGTGGGCTCAAGAGACTCTATTTGTGACAGCTCATTTCATTCACAAAAAGTATTAAATTCATGCTGTTTTGTAATATTCTGTGTGAACAAGAACAACTGATAAGACAGACCCACAGAATGAAAAAAATGATTAGAATGTTGAAGTCATTGAGAAGCAGCTATGGAGTTTAAAAAGAGAATGAGGGGTACAGTCCATCCAGTTCTGCCTCATAGGGAAGAGATACAAGCTAAGCCAGAGAAAGATTCATAACCATGGTTGGAATCTCTAGAAAATAAGTACTGGACTGGGCCCAGAAGGGTGGAGAGAGAAGCCTTGGCTGAGAAGGCTACTAAATGGGTTTTACTCTCTCTACTTTCCAGGATACTGCTCCAGGAAGGAAGGAAGGGCATATGGGAAGAAGAGTTAGAAAGCAATCAACATTATCTTGGTTCTAACTAAAGAACAGTCACAGATAACTTTTTTAGTAGGAAAAGTAAAAGATGGCACATTTCCATCACCCTGGTTCAGGCCTCTGCTTCAGAATGTATCAACTTCAGCTGAAACGTCAATGTTTCAGAAATGCAATAGGCTGTGCTGGAATCATTAATACTAAAATGCTGCCCTAGCTTTCTACAATGCAGACTCACCAGTTAATTTTATTCATGGGAAGTCATGATTAGTGAATCCTGGATTTCAGAGTTTTGTTTTTGTCTAGAGTGGACAGCTATCAATTCGCTGATAGAAAAGGTCTGGGACAGATAGTGTACTTCAGCACTGGATCAGTTACTGAAATGCTTTACGTAGGGCACCCAGTTACCTCAGAGTGGAATGAAAAGTAGAATTTAAAAAATCTGAATTTTCCCTGTAGAAGCATACCAAAAAAATAAAGAACGTAGAAAGAGAAAATGGGGGAAAACCTCAAAGGAGGACTCCTTGCCTTTATTAGAACTCACTCAACATTTCTACGTATATATTTATTTCTGCCTGTACCAGCAGAAGTGCTGATCCACTGGTGTGCCTATCTTTAGCCAGCACAGAGGCCCTCTCTCTTTCTCTGCCAAGGACACAGACAGCTTATTCATTCCACAGTAAACAATATGGGCCATCTAAGCAAGCCTTCAACCATAGGGGGTCAGGGGTTGGGAAACAAAGGACCTTCTTATGGTACTAGAGAAATTAATTATATAGACAAGGCAAGGACAAAAGGGATGGAGCTTAAGTACTCGCCTGTTGGACCTCATGTGTAACTTGATATGTTGATAACTTGTATGACATGTGACAGAAAATATTGAATGCTTCCTTCCATCTAGGGGTTTGCTACTGGGAAAAATTCCAGATCAGCATGATTCTACCCATAGTTTACTGATCTGAATTAATATATATATGTGCTGTCCTTTAATGTGGACTCTTCTTTTACAAGCAGAATTAACCCAGATACATAGAATCTTCTTTTTCCTGTCCTATTTGTATACATCTTCTATCTGCCTGCTGATTTGGTTTCTACTTAGATAACAGTATACTGTCACATCATATACTTCTGATTATCAGGCATGCCCCAGATCCATTATCTAAGGATTCTTAGGTCTGAAAGTATGAGAATTATTAGAAAACAGTGACATAGACAAACTTGCTTGAACTCATTTTTTACAGTTCCTTGTATCACTCATCAACTTCCCATTGTAAGGTTGGAAATGGACCTCACTACCCCAAGCTCTAGCAGAAACTGGCTGGAGGGGAAGTTCTTTTCCTCTAGACATCATTTCATTCTTCTTTGGTCTGGGGTGATGGTTGTGGCAATGGAAAATTGCTGAACTTCAAGTTAAAAACCAACAATTCAACAATTCAATTCAAATTATATTGAGCCCCAAACTCCCAGTTCTAAAAACTGCAAACTCAGCAAGTCACCCTGACTTCTATAACAATGGGAATAACAAGGTTAAAAGGGACAACTAACCAAAGAAAACAGTTCAAACTAGGCACTGAATAGTGCATGGTAAGATGCTGCACACTGGAAACTTTTGCACACTTTTTAAACCCCCCAAAAGGAGAAGTGTTGCTACTAATAATAAAAATCTACAGAAAGGGGCAGACCCCCTTCACTTTTTTCAATTTTGTTATGTTGCAGCCTGATACTACAATCATTCAAGTACATTTTTTTTCTCATTAATCTACACTCAGTACCCATAATGATAAAGTGAAAACAGAATTTTAGAAATGTCTGTAAATTTATTAAAAAGGAAAAACTGAAATATCACATTGGCATAAGTATTCCAAGCAACAACACTTGAAATTCAGCTCAGGTGCCTCCCATTTCTCTTGATCCTTGCTGAGCTGTTTGTACACCTTGACTGGAGTCCACCTGTGGTAAATTAAATTGATTGGACATGATCTGGAAAGGCACACACCTCTCTATAGAAGGCTTCACAGCTGACAATGCATACTGTATCAGAGCAAAAGCCACGAGGTCAAAGGAACTGCCTGCAGAGTTCAGAGACAGGATTATTGCAAGGCACAGATCTGGGGAAGGCTACAAAAAATTTCTGCTGCACTGAAGGTTCCCAAGAGCACAGTGGCCTCCATAATTCTCAAATGGAAGAGGTTTGGCACAACCAGGACTCCTCCAAGAGCTGGTCACCCGGCCAAACTGAACAATCGGGGGATAAGAGCCTTAGGAAGAGAGGTGACCAAGAACCTGATAGTCACTCTGACTGAGCTTCAGAGATCCTGTGTGGAGATGGGACAAAGTTCCAGAAGGACAACCATCACTGCAGCCCTCCACCGATCTGGGCTTTATGGCAGAGTGGCTAGACGGAAGCCTCTCCTCAGTGCAAAACACATGAAAGTCTGCTTGGAGTTTACAAAAAAGCACCCAAAGGACTCTCAGACTGTGAGGAACAAGATTCTCTGGTCTGATGAAACCAAGATTGAACTGTTTGGCTTCAATTCTAAACGTTATGTCTGGAGGAAACCAGGCACTGTTCACCTGCCCAGTACCATCCCAACAGTGAAGCATGGTGGTGGCAGCATCATGCTGTGGGGGTGTTTTTCAGCAGTAGGGGCTGGGAGATTGGTCAGAGTTGAGGGAAAGCTGAATGGAGCAAAGAACAGAGATATCCTCAATGAAAACCTGTTCCACGGCACTCAGGACCTCAGACTGGGCTGAAGGTTCATCTTCCAACATGACAACGATCCTAAGCACGCAGCCAAGACAACACAGGAATGGCTTAGGGACAACTCTGTGAATGTCCTAGAGTGGCCCAGCCAGAGCCCTGACTTGAATCCTATTGAACACCTCCACAGAGACCTGAAAATGGCTGTCCACTGACTGTCCCCATCCAACCTGATTGAGCTTGAGAGGATTTGCAAAGAAGAATGGCAGAAAATCCCCCATCCAGGTGTGCAAAGCTTGTTGCGTCATACTGAAAAAGACTTGAGGCTGTAATTGCTGCCAAAGGTGCTTCAACAAAGTACTGAGTAAAGAGTCTGAATACTTAAGTACATGTGATATTTCAGTTTTTCCTTTTTAATAAATTTACAGACATTTCTAAAATGCTATTTTCACTTTGTCATTATGGGTACTGAGTGTAGATTAATGAGGAAAAAAAATGAATTTGAACGATTGTAGTATCAGCCTGCAACATAACAAAATTGAAAAAAGTGAAGGGGGTCTGAATACTTTCTGAATGCACTGTATATGCTTCTCCATTAAATTGAAATATGATTTTTTTTTTTATCATTCTACTTCCCCACCATAACATTGGATTGGAGTGGGTGGTTATATTAAATCCAATTAATTATAATAATTTGGATTGAAAAATTATTATGAAAAATTGAAACAGGTTGTATATTCGACAATAAGAAGCAGCCAAGGATACAGTATTGAACTGCATCCCCGGCTTCTTATTAATTAATAACATCTACCATATTATTCTGAAACAAATCGGGATCTGGGGTCACACTAGTTTCTCTGGGTTTACCTATACATGGGTAATAATGCCACTATTAATCTTGGGGATTATTGGCTTTATTAAGCATTATCCAATGCTGATATTGGTTGCAAGGACTTTTCCCAGGGCTGGTGGGATAAAGAAGCAAACTGTGACTGATATCCCAGTGTTGGATACATAAAATCCAGCTATTACTTTGAAATGTCTCCATTCTCAAATGAATTTTGTTAGCCTCCTTGAAGGCTGGTCAGAGCAGAAATCAAATAACTAAATGTGTAAATAAACGAGTTTATTTACAAGCACAACTCCTCTGGTAAGATAATGTAAATCTTTTGATATTAACAATGCTGGTGATGATCTTAGATGATATACCAGATAAAATGTTAGTGATTTTTTTATACTTACAAAATTACAACATTTATTTACTTTTCTCAGCTGCCCTTGAGGAAATTCAAGATGCAGCCTGATATCTTATCACCACCTGATGATTTAAATGTCTGCAGTTCCTTATTCCATCCATATAAATAGTTCAAACTATATGGCTTAAACAACAAGCTCTCCCGTTTTTATTATCATCTTATTTCATGAAGACCTTTGGAGAATCTGAAAGGCTGAAAAATCAAGTTGGCCTAGTGAATAAAAACACTGTCCTTCATTCAACATGTAACTATATTTCAAACATTCACAGGAACTTCTTACATAGTATCTCAACAAAACCATGACTTAGTATTTTTATTTTTACACGTATCCTGATCTTTATTCTACCCACTGAGAAGCAAGCCTTGCTCATTTCACCACAGTAGGACTTGAATGTATTTATTTGGAAATCTTAATTAACTAAGTAGGGGTCCCTTGAGTTGGTGAACACCATCCAATAAATGTATGGTCAAGATGAGATTTGGACACTAAATTCAGGTACACCACTATTTCACTAGGTTACACCAAATTAGTTGGGTCAGTTCACCACAACTAAGTGCCACAAATTATCTTACCCTTTCTATATTCAGAATTGGCATTCCTTCTCCATGATGAACTGCTGTTAGCTGTCTTATTTCCCATGCCCACCCGGTGCTCTACTTTGCATTCATTAACAATTTGGGTCAGCTCAGTTGGATGCTTTCCTTTCTGTCATTCTGCTGCCAAGAGCTATGGCATTACAGACTTGTCATTTCTGAATATATTAGATAAAGTCTTAGTTTCTCAAACAATAAAGAAAGAAACATAACCAATAAATGTAAAATTCACTGCCACTGTGTTGTGATCCAGACTGGAAATCTAACTTCAAACCAGTCTGTTGGCAGTGCAGCAACAAGAAAATTTCAGATGGATTACAACCTTTCTTCTGATTTAACAAAATTTTATCCATTACAATGGGCATTAAAATTTGTAATCTCCTTAATCTTCATGCAAATCCTCCACTTGATGCCAAATATGAGACTTGCCTACAAGCAGCTGGTCTCACTTCTTTCCAGACTTGGGTTAGATCAAGTGGGGAAATAGGAGCAGATG
Organism: Liasis olivaceus; assembly: GCA_030867105.1. Lineage (NCBI taxonomy): Eukaryota > Metazoa > Chordata > Lepidosauria > Squamata > Pythonidae > Liasis > Liasis olivaceus. The sequence continues at coordinate 102,279,651 of CM061348.1, read as the reverse complement.
AGCCAGATTTCAGCTTGCTTACATTTGACCAGACAATCCAATAGGTTCTTGCTTGAACAACCATCAGCATAAAATAGCTACTATTCAAGAGTCTCATATCCTACCACCACTTACAATAGCTGCTTATTTTGCTGAACTATGGAAATAAATGGGCAGATAATCTGTCTTTATGGCTGGTTCCAAAAACTGGACTCCTTCAACAGAAGATTATGCTATGGGAATATTCTTTTTCCATAATCATAGGCTTTGTACAGACACTAACTTCCTTTTGCATTATGCCATCACTTTTCTATGTTGTTTTGTTTTGTTTGTGGGGGAAAAAATCAGCTTGTTCCTGCTGTGTTGTATTTCAAGGCATCTGCAGTAAGTCACCCATATCAGAGGATCACAGTATATTCAAACTTACATACTTGTCCCGTCCACACCAGCCTCTTTTCTCCCCACTGTCCATTTCCCTCCTCCCAAACAGAAATACTTATGAACTTGTACACTGCTGTTTTATGGAGCACAAGCATGTCACTTTCATTACTTTACACTGGATTTCAAGAATTTCTAAAGTAGAAAATACTAATCTATTACACCACCATTTTATAAAATGACAAGCATATATATTTTATACAGTGTTTTTTTTTAAAAACAAACACAGACTCATGAATTGTTAAGTATAGTTGTGGTGCAAATTTTATTTCATTGTTTCTTTACTGGTATTCTGTACAAAACGCCAGTTTACACAGCTGAGGATATAATATTTTTAGTTGTTGCCACACTGGAACTCTGAAACCCTGAAGCACAAAATCACAGTTCATTGCTGATTAGAAAAATAAAGCACCACTGCTGGAATTCAGTGTTATGCGAGTTCATCTCCACATGTGTATAACTAAACTTGTATCTCCATTTTTCTCCGTAGCCCTTATGAAGATCTTTCAGAGCAGATTTTGAGGGTGCACAAATAGGAATCACTGCTCTCACTTTACATGGGGTGAAACCATCTGCTTCACAAGATGGAGAATTTCAATTCCACCACCCTTACAAAAGACCAATTGTTTCTGATTAAGTAATAATTTCTTTAAAAAATGTGCCTACAGGAAGATTTTCCATTTCAGAACTGACCAACAAAAATGGGTCTTAAATGCTAAACTAGAAGGATGAACAGAGACAGAAGTGAGGTAAGGTACAGGGTTGATTTCAAAACTGCAGCATTTTAGCATACTGGAAATTCTGTATGAAAAATAATAACGACATGCAAGTATTGACATATGAAATACATGTTTCAAAGTATATTAGTGTTTTGCTGAGGAAAGAGGGGAGGGGCAATGCATGACACTGTTGATGTCAAAGCTAACCCCCTCTCCACTGACTGCAGAACATATGTACTTTTGGAGGGTTGTACCTTTGGGTTTTCTGCCTAAGTGGCCTATCCCTGTTCAGTGGAAAAAAATGGCCCAAAGAAAAATACAATGTGGGCTAATCATTAAGAAATAACAACCTCACCTGGAGGCTCTACAACACTGCCAAAATGAACACGCTGAATGCTAAAAAGTCCATCTGGAACAAGCTATAGTTAGTTTTATTTTGTCCCATTCCAAAGATACACACACCACAAACTGGCATATCATGCATTCATCCACATTCACAAACACTACAATTTTGACAAAGAGTTTATGTTAATATTTTCAAAAACAAGCAAATGAACAGCTGTGATTGCATCTCAAGTATTCATTAGTTTTTGTCTTTTACTTCAAATTGTCAAAGATTACGAGTCCTCTAGAGTCTGTAATGTTTGGTTTGACATTTGTTGTACTGATTTGTTTTATTAGTTTTATATTTCACATTCTCACCACTGAGAGATTTTTAATAAATATCTTAGAAGCATTTTAAGTAAATGAATAAATAACACTGTGGAATCAATCATAAGTCATCAAGATGGAGTGGTTTATGCAACTATCACTTCTGGGCTGATACACTGCCATAATTAATGCAAACCTTAGTTGTAGAAGCTAGACTCAAGGTTTCCATAAGACTATTATCTGCCTATTCTAGCCAATAAGCACATCTATCATTTTGCTAATAACTGTTTATTTTTGGAACCAAAGAAAACACCACCATCCCAAATCAGTAGTATTTGCCTTTAATGTAAGAAAATAACAATACTGTGAGTCATCCAATAGTAATGAAAATGACATTATTGTACTAAGATTAGTTCCATAATGGTACTAAGCTTGTTCCTTGAACAACTTTGACTTATTATGCTGCTACTTAAATCTAAAAGATGATACTATCAGGTCTTTTCTTTTTAAAGTACTTCTAAAGAAATGTGATCAGAACAAGCAGTAAGAGATCTATCTTAGCTGTCTCAGATTTATTTTAAAATAAGATTGGGAAAATAATCTGAATTTAGTTAACTGACTTTACCCAGGATATATAATAATAAATAGATCTAGCAAATCTACATTCTGAATTAGTAGTATCTTTCTTAGTTTCTAGCCCTTATATCTGCTTGTATCCTGCCTCTAAACATTAAAAGAGATGCACTTAAGATTAAAAAAAAAAAAGGAATTTTCTGTGACCCTTTCAAACTTTATCTCCTACTATAACCTAGGAAGAAATTTTAAACAGACTGGAATGCAGATACCTTCCTCTGGGATTCTACACTGATAATTACAGCAGTACTGATTTTGAGATTCTTGATTCTACACAAAGTATATTAAACAGCACTGATTCTCCAGTCTTTAACCTCTGTTAATTTCAAGCAAATTATCTTCTGCTGCAGCCATGTCCTCCTAATACCACGATCACTTTCTAATTTCTTTATTTACTTTATACATCTATTGCAGGGTTCCTGCCAATTTATCTTATGGAACACCCAAGTGTACCTGAAATATACTTTTTCAAGTGAGCTAATTAATTATTGCCTTAAAAATATGCAAATTCTGATACTTTTAACTCCCAAATGCCTCTGTGGCACCTAAAGTTGGGGTGAATGAATGATTTGTCATCTTCAGCTTCACATACTCTAAACCATTTGGATAATAGTTAATGAACATTTCTACCAATTTGTTGGTACTCAAGCCATCTGCTTTATGCAGAACCTCAATGGTCAAAGGACGACTTTTTCATTCCTTTAAAATAACACCCACAAAACAGAAACAAAAATTGGATCATCCAAGAGAATGCACTGACCTCTTCCCCACAATAATTTTCTACTTGTCACTATTAAAAAAAAAAGGTTAGTTTAATATTCGTCCATATTAGACTGCCTATGGTTTTCTATAGCTAACAATAATGTTGCCCTATGTAACATCTGTCTTCTATCCTTGGTCCAGTGTAGCCACTGATATTCATGAGACTGCAATAAATAGATTGAGGAGGAAAGCCTAAATCTGAACTCTTTAATCATATTTACAAGTGTAAATCTACTTCAGGAACAAGGGAAGGGAAATTGCTTAAAAGATGTAAAGGGTAAGTTAAGAGTAGGAAAATGTGGAAGAAATTATTTCTCTTAAACTATCAGAACCCAGAATACATGGGATGGAGTGTTAGTAAATGTGAGGTCAATTTACCCAAACAGTTCACAGTTGTTTGGAAAGTTTGGATATTTAGGAATAAAATAGAGATTTGGGTGGTTTTATTTTAATGGCTCTTATTTTGAGAACTAGGAAGTTCTCAAAGACTGATTTTGGAAAGATCAAAGATTTGATCCTCTACGTCTTTGGCTGTTTAAAATCACTAGGGTTTAAAATCAGTAGGAAATCTTGTTTCCCGTGATTTCCTGCACCTGTCTTGTTTTAAAACCACTACCTTTTGATTCCATCTGATATATTTTATCTTAGGCTGTTTCACCCTCATTTATACATTTTTAAATTTTTATTTAACATATAACCCAAGAATTCAGCAAATCACTTGCTAATGTCAATCAGAAAGCAAAATATTTTTTTCATTTCTTACGAACTGAAAACATTTACAAATATATTTCCAATGCAATCCTAAAGCAGAAATAGCTTAAGGAGGATAGTGATCAGATACAGCCAGCACTGGTGAGAATCAATCAGAATATCAGCTGGAAAAGCAATGGAAAAAATGCCAAATCTTCATCTGAAAACTGCGAGCATTGACATTTGACAAAGCTCAGGCAACAATGAATTCCTCAAAATGGAAGTAGTTGCAGAAAAGACCTGCTTCCGTCTGGATACTAGCCTGACTTTCGAAGAAATGGGGCACTCAGAGGAAAACAGATTTATGGAGGGGCAGATGAACTTTTAAGCATTTTAGGCCAAAGCTACCCAGCACTTTAAAAATCATAACTACCACTTGTAGTTGTTTTTGGAAGAGATTTGGCGATTATTGCAACTGATGTAAGGAAGATTATATATGTTCTGATACCTTAAAACTAGTTCAAACTTAGCTGCACTATTTTAGACCAATGGTGGCTTTTTAAGTTCCTTCAAGGGCAGCCCCATCAAGAGATGACAAGGACATCAGTCATTCTGGTTTCAGAAAAAGTGAGATGATGCACCAGATAAGCCTGAGATATCAGAACACCCAACAGCCATTATATAATAAAGTTAGGTCAAGAAGCTTCCCAAACTGAGTATCCAACTCTTTAGGGGTAGTACAGTATAAACTAGAGTCAGATAAACTGCTAAAGCTGGACCAAAGAATACTCAGTGTATTAACCCCTATCCAGACCATCACTGCTTGCAGATATCACTTTAGAATATTTATGCCCCCTATTAGGAGGTGTAGGGAAATGAGATATATGCCTAGATGTCATCTGCATACTGACGACAGTATGTACCTGAAGCCTCCTGGTCATTCCCAGCAACTTCATGTAGATGTTAAATATGTATGATAAAGCATGGATTGCTGTGCAGCCAAGACCATTTCAGCATTGAACAAACAACTGAATCCTGATGGAAATAAATCCACCTAACCAGTTTCATCCAGAAACTTCGGGAGCTGTGATACTATCACATGCTGTATGAACTTGCCCCAACAGAGACAGGCTGGTAGTTATTTATCCTGTTTGAATTTAAGGTGGGCTTTTTTTTTTTTTTTAGTAAGGGATGAAAAATCATCCTTCCCACCCCTAGCTGCTTTCATTGGCCAGGGAATTAAAGCACCCAAATAGCTGGCCTCAGAGTTCCAAGAGATCTATCTCTATCCTCCGATTTAATCAACTGAAAATAATCACATAAGAATGGAAAGAGGTAGCCATTATCATCCTCTTAGGCTTGGTTCAGAACCGTGACTTTCTGATATGAACAGAAAACCTGGGCTTCGTGACTATGGACTTGGCCTTGCCACTTGTCTAGCTGTTTTCATTTGCAATGACAAATTAGTTGTTAAAAGTTTCCTGTTTATCTCTATGGGGCAGAACTGAATGCTGAATTTGTGCTGTCCTGCGTAAGACATTTCTCCCACCCAGTTCCTTATTAAGGAAATGCTTTCCTGGGAAACCAATATATTCTGTCCTTATTACACACTTGGTACAGAAGCAAACATCTCCCAAGGATTGGAGGAGAGCAACCTGGACCTACATGGCAGTGATGTAGAACATCCTTGACATCTGATAGATTACTGGTTTTGTTTTCCTCCCTAATCATGAGTTGCAAAATGCATACAGTTGATGGATTTTCACTTTATCCAATTCTCTACTTGTTCTGAAATGGGCATGAAGTCCAAAAGCAAGGGAAGAAAGGGAAGACCCTCCCTTTCAATTATACTCCAAATGATCACCTTGTGTCAGGTTCAGCCCAAGAATCACATGAGACAGTCCGGAAATCAGCTCTGCTTCTTTATTAGCTTTCACCTAACAGACAGAATCTTGCCAGACTAACTCTAATTCTCCAATAAGAGCAACTATAACCATCAAGCCCTTAGGGAGGGGCCAGTCTCTTTCTCTTGACCTTCACAGAGTCCAGCTGTGGGCTGAGGAGATGCTTGGAATATCACTTCCCCCCCTCTGTAACCTTGAAGCTCCATTCCAGAATCCTCCCCACTCATGCCTTCCATCACACCTTGCCTCCATGACAAAAATATACTGGAGGAAGGAACAGCATATACCCTTATTGCATTCTTTTCTCTTCACAGCCTCCTACCCCTTCCCATTTGAACCCACAACAGTGTGGAGATAACTGATGCTTCTATTTGCTGGTCTTTTGTGGGAAAGGCTTCACATCCAAAAAACCTATGTCCTCAAGATCTGAATTAGAGAACCAGACCCAGGAGCAGCTTCCTCAGAATAGCCATATGATCAACTGTAAATCTGGTCAAGTATCCAGCTTCCACATGTTCTGAGCAGTCCACAGAATTAAGAGTAGGACCCATTTTATAATACATCAGTTAAGACCTTCACTTGACATATGTTCAAGCAGTTTTCTCCCAACATGAGTAGAGTAGGATACCCCACTACTTTCTCAAGACATCTCATTCCACACATTTTTACAACTTGCAAAAGTTTCATTTAACTTGTAATGTCTGGTAATTTGAACTCATTCTTGTTCTCTCTGCCTCACAAACTGATACTTGCTTTCAACTATTACCACAGGAGCCTTTTCAATACTGAACCTGTGCACATATAACAATTTTGTCCTCCCCTAAGCCATAGGCACTTAGCCCCCATTCTATTCCTGATTTGCTCTAAGCTTACCAGCATTTTGGGCCAGCCCTTCTATTTCCCTTACTTCTGAAATATTAGCAAATATGATAGGCCCAGCATTACATCAAAACCTATATTCATTTTTTTCTACACCCCCCCTTTGTACTTTTGGTTCAGCGAATGCACACAATTAGGTTGGAGGTTAAGAGTGTCTGCTGTAGCCTGTGAATTAGTTTTGTTAAAATATTTGTACTGTATCTGTATTATTGATCGTTTTTTAATCTCAGCTGCCAACTATCTATTCATTTTGTATTTTTTGTTGGTTTTTTTGTAGGTTTTTAAAATGGTTGTTAGTTGCCCAAAGTCACTTGTTTGGGATGTGTGGCCATATAAATTGAATGAATAAATTCTTATTTTTCACTTCTAATCTGATTTTGCAAGACCTGAAACTGCCAGAGAAAGACAGCTTACTTCCTTTCTGCCAGATCACAATACAGTTGTCTCTCACTTTAAGGCCCAAAATGTGATTGTGCATTTAGTAATACAGCTTTTGTGGACCTCCCTGTAGTTGTTATTCATGTTTTCATTTGGAAAATTTTGCTTGAGGCTCAAAGCACATCTGCAATAAGTCTTTGTACATCTCAAGCCTCTTTTTTAGGTGAACGGTTTCCAGTGTGTTCAGATCTTTGGGCTCAGAGTTCCAACTGAGATGTAATCAATGAAAACAGAATAGCACCATTAGCTTACATTTCTGCTTGTACTGTTTCCATTGCATTCCTGCTTCATATTCACACTGTGAAACAAATACATAACACCATACTTGCGTCTTCACCCATATCTTAATTCTGTTTTTTCCTACTTTAATTTTGTTTGCTTCCCTTTCTAGAGCATCATACTTTCATGTTTAATATTTTGCTTGTGTGCTTTTTTAAAGCACACATGGTAAAGGGGGATAACTGAAAACTGCTCATGTCAGATACTAGCCTTCATTTACAGAAGTAGCTCGCCACTTCTGTGATTTAAAAAAATTTTTTTTTATAAATTTCTCACTCTAGCCTACAGTCTTGTCCTGGGGGATGATGTAATGTTCAAGTATGAATTTGCTTCAACTCTGCTTAGCTTTTCCAGATCAACCAAAGTTGTGCCATTTATCTGGACAAAGAGGAAGATTCAGTTCAACTAGTGGTTTCTATATGGACACATCCATGCAGTCTATTTGGCAAAATATGGAAGTGGTTTCCAATGCCTTATTCTGGGATTTTTTAAAAAAAACTTCCCAGTCTACCTACTGTCCCAGGATTTTCTGATAGCCCCCCATCTAAAAGCAAACCATTTTCAACTCTTAGCTTTTGAGAGCCCGTTAAGATTGGCCAAGTGCTGTCACTGGGAAGTAATAACATTTCACACACACACACATCCACACTCATACACATACACACAGAGAGAAATGTATTTTCTTATCATTAAGTGGGTGTCTTTTTACATCAGGATTAGTATTACTACTTTTGCATATTTCTGGTCAGATAATCTGAAGCTGAATACAAATTATTATTCTGGTTCTCTTCCCACACTAAATAATGCCAGGTTATCTAGTTTGTAAGCATCTTCAACAAGAGGGCCCTGGGGAAAGAAATATCTCTTTAGATGTCTGAAGCATGTTTATTCAGGAATAACCCCACTATGCTCCTGTAGGATGACTTAAATATAACCAAGTTAAAAAAAAATTCTTGATAGGAGGCACCACTGTGCTCCAATCACTTTCATATGTTGAAGCATATGATATTTCCTGGCACAGCACAAAGTATTAGAATTAGTCCCTGAAATTATGCAGGAAGCACATTGTGGGCATTATACTATCTGTGTCCTTTATTATGGAGGTGGCTTTCTATGACCTGAAGAACCTGCCACTGCTGTTTTGCTAGAGAGAGTTTGTAGTTGTACATGTATGCTCCAGCCACTGAACTACCCTTAAACCGAAGCTTGGAGATTAGCATACATATAAATGCAACAATAATTTTGCAAATACTGTATCACCCGTGACATGCTTTATTTTTTCTCTCTTCCTTGTTCAGGGGCCCCTTCACTCAAGAGGCTGTTTGCCCATATGCAGAAAACTGGAAAGCAAAAGTGCACCTTTAGTTTCATTAAAATAGGCTTGAACTATCATCACACAAAAGAATCAGACCATTCTTTCTGCAAGGTCTGGGACCTCCTCAGAAATGTAATTCAAGTCCCATAAAACCATAGAAGTCAAGAGTAAGAAAGCTAATGTTTATTCCATTGAAGCATAATACCCAAGAAGAATGAGCTAAGTACTGTTTGCAGGGCTTGAAAACCCAGCATCTTAAACCATAATACATAACCTTCTCGTCAAGAGGGGGTAAATGGTATGCAGTGATATCTACAGTGTAGAAAGAGGGTGCCCCAGAGAGTGTTCTCTCTCCAGTGGTCTTTTTCAGAAACATTCCACAGCTTTGGAAATACAAGTTATGCTCTGGCAATCAAAACATTTAGGCAAATTATGGATGATGAATCCATATGACCTGCATCCCTCTAGGACATCCCATGTTTGTACACTAAATATATATATTTCAAAGCCCCAAAGATCTTGCAATCAGTGTCTGAAGTACAGAGAGGGAACAAAAGTTTGGTTTAGTGATTAAGGCACCAGACTAGAAAGCAGGAGACCATGAGTTCTAGTCCCACTTTAGGCATGAAAGCCAGCTGGGTGACCTTGGGCCAGTGACTCACTCTCAGCCCAGCTCACCCCACAGGGTGGTTGTTGTGGGGAAAATAGGAGGAGGAAGGAATATTAGGTATGTTCGCTGCCTTGAGTTATTTATAAAAAAATAAAGGCAGGATAAAAAAATCTAAAAAAATGTAACTAATAGATTTAGATATTGACCTGAGCAGATGTTCAAGATTTTTCTTTCCTTCCTCACCCACAAGATTTAAAACAAAGATATTAGTTTTTTTACACCAGAGAAGATCTGAGTAATTGATTCAGAGCCTCTCCAGATGAATTGGAAAAGGTTTTTAAGACACACTTATCTTAGGAACTATTGAAGCTGTTCCTCTCTGTACAAGTGACTGAAAGTGACTGCAGAAGGTACCCACAGGACAGGACAGTTATGTCCCTTTCCATAACTTCAGTTAGCACATTCTTGGAAATCCCAGATTCCCTTGTTCCTGGCCTTTGACCTCAGAAAGAAGAACATTTTGCATTTCTTTGCCACTTACACTGCTGTACATTGCATGCCCTCTTCTCAACTCTGCACTTGCAATATAAATTATTGCAGCTCCTACAGTTTTGTGTAGTCCATGCAACTATCAAGGACTAACACAACTACCAGCAGCAGCATTACCATCACTACTCTACCTAATGTTAGGAAGCAGATTCTGAGGAGGAAAGAGAAGGGAGGTGAGTTGGCTGATAAGAATCCTGCCCCTGTACTCAACTTAGCCTACAACAGGCCTTATCACTTCCTCAAGCATTAGATTTCGTTGTAAAATTTACTCAGGACAAAATTAGTTTTGTAAAGATAGTATACTTGCTACACTGTTTGTAGCAAGCATACTACCTTCTGTAACTGGCACAGAAATTGTGGCATATTAAGCTGATCCCCATTCAAACAAAAAGGGGTGCTGAATGTACTCTTATAACTATAAAATGCCCTACACACTATTATAGGAGGATGAAGCTTAATCAGAATACTCAGACTGAGAGAAATTTGGGGCAAACAACTTCCAGTGTTCCTCATGTGAAATGTTATTTGTCTTCTTCCTTCCAAGCCACTTAAAAAAAAAAAAAGGAATAGCCCTAGCTCTATTTCAAGAAGCCCCCAAAGAAATGGCAACCCCCCAGCAACACTGCTACATTTAGCACAGTTCAACAGTCAAAAAAAGCTCACAGAGAAACAGCAGAATTTGAAAGCCAAGAGATGCAGAAGTCCAGGACTTACGTTTAATAAGAACTAGAAAAGCCAAGCACCCATACTGCTGCTTTCTCAGGCCAGATGGCTCACTACAGTAATAAGTAATAGGAGGGAGGGAGAGCAGGATGGTGGGGGAATTACAGTTAAGACTTGTCCCTCCTTTTTAGAATACAGCTTACAAGGAGTGGGGGAAAGCGGAGAAAGGAAAAAAAAAAAGCAGAAATTAGCACACTCGGCTCCATTGGCCAAATATTTACAAAGAGATAGCTGTGAGGCATAAAGCCCTTTTCTTCCTTCAAAAAGAAATCTGGTCAAGACATGGAAAACTGCATTCTCCAGACCTTGTCCCTGGATACAGAGTCCCAAGCATGAGGCTCATAAGCCTTTCTGCTGGTGCAACTGAAGCATAAGAAACTGTACATACCCTCAGCCCAAGCCACACACCAAACACCCCTCAACCTGAATGGGAAAGAAATCTAGAACCTTCCCTCCCCCCACGGCAATTGCCTTGTCATAAAACACGAAACACAAGGATTTCTTCCCTTGCTCCAGCCCACCCTTCCTGCCCACCCCTCCTTTCCCTTCCACAAAGCCAGAATGGCGAAGCAACCTGAAGCCAGGGAGGGGAGGAAGAGGCTAGCCGAAACTATCTACGGCAAATTGTAAGGGGGGAGCAGCAAAAGTTCGAATTCTGTTTCAAAGAACAAAGGCAGTTTTGAGGAGACTTACCCAAGCAGCTGAAACTCTCTATTCTCCTGGCTGTGTTACTACCGAAGACCCGCCCCTTGCAGGGTCACATGGTTCAGAATGCTAGTCAATGATCAAAGGAGCATTGTCATTCTGTGAATAATGAGCATCCCAAAGTGCAAAAGAGGTAGGCAGGAGCTGGGAGAGGGGATAATTACTGCCCAGGGGTGCAATGGCAAAGCAGCACAGCTAAAGGGCAAGGGAGGCGGGGGGGGGGGGAAGAAAGGAAGTTTAGGCTGCTCAAAAAGAAATGGCTGTACAGTATAAGTTGTTCCAAATGCAGCAGTGTATGAAGACTTTCAGGGCTGACTCAGAAACCTTATCCTGATTTCAGACACATTTACAGAAAATATAAAACTTTATGCAATCCTATGCACATTTGAAGAAACTCATTGGGGCTTGCCCATGAGTAAACATACTCAATATCAGAAACCCATACTTCAAAAGTATGAGTGATAATTCAAAGCAGAAGACTTGTAAAGACAAACAGCAGGGGGGGGGGGGTGTCTTGCTAAACACAGTAGGGACAGGAACAACAACAACAACAACAACACAACACCAGTGAGGGATTTAAAATTGGTAGGAGTTGGGTTTGATCAAGGAACCCCACATTAAATGTATGTATGGATGTATGTATGTTTGCCAGCTATTGATTTGGGGCAAATAATACTCTGATAATGATGTTACCTAGCTGGGTCATGAAATGTCTGCAACCAAACAACCACACTCAGAGCATCAATAACTCCACAGTTCAACCCTGAGCTACAGATATTTTCTACTGAAACCGTTCTTTATTTACATCTACTTTACAAAGTGGCTGTGTTGTAATGTTAGATTTAACTCAGCTACTCACCATCATACACCCTAAATGCACTTGTGACACTCTCTGCTCTTGCACATAAATACTGGTGCTGAATAATTAAAAAAAAAACCCTCACTCATAAATTTCTACTGTGCAGTCATGGATACAAATCCCTCAATATACTGAACAGTGAACAAAACAAGTATAAAACAATAGAGGCAAACTGAACAATTTGGGGGCAACTAGGCTAGCTGGCGGGCTGGCATTCAGGAAAGTAAACAGTGAGGTGTACTTCCATGTACAAGCACTACTGCCAATGGCCTGTGAATAGGTTTCCCTTTGGGTCAACAAACCAACATCTAAAATATCTGTGGAGACCCCCACAACCCTCCAGACCAGATTTTAAGTAGATGCAGAAAATGAGCCACCTGCTCTGGACTGCACTATGACCAGCAAATACAGGTCCAGCCAGTTGTGGCTGGGACCACAGGAATGCACTTCTAGCACTCTTCTCCACAGAGTTTTGTGTGCCTGAACTGTCTGATATAACTGGGATTAAGCATGACAAGTTCCACATACGATCAGGTGGATCTTATTAGTTCACAGGGAAACTCTTGAAATCAATGTAACTGCTTTTTTAGCAACTGTATTTAGCATAATGTTGCAAGCATACTGAATATGAAGAGCATGTAAATGCATATATTATGAGGGAGGAGCACTAAAATTGTACCATTTGTTTTAGAAGTCTTAACTCAATGTAAAAGCAGAACAAACTATATTTAAGCCTAAGAAACTGAAATAGAAATTCATTAGGGGGAAACACAGAAATTAGTACTATAAGTGAGCTTTAAACAAAATGGCTGCTACTGGTAGAGGATAATAAAAAGGTTATTTAGTGGTTCTGAGACAAAATTAGTTCCCCAATATATTATTTCAATTTAGCTCCTCACAGTCAACAATGATCAAAATGGGATTTCAAAGCTGCTTTTGAATTAAGCTAAATAAATTCCAAAGAGGAATAATTGTTTAACGTTGTTACCAATCTATTACTAAGATGGAAACATAGGCTAAATAAGGGAAAAATGAATTACATTCTATTGGCAGGCTTGCACAGCTGAAGGGGTTTCTCATTTTGTAAGCTTGCAAGTCATATCAGGCAGGCTGGTCCCTTTCATATCAGGTTTGATGGATTTTTTCCCTTAGGTAAGATCCCCCTTATTTTCAAGAGTCATATGAGAGATAAAATTCAACAGCTGAAGCATGTCCTATCAGTGCCTCTCCACACTTCGAGGTCGTTAAAGAACAGAACTCTGACAACTAAAAATGGCAACCCATTTAGCCACTAGACCCTACATTATTTGGACATTGATTTTGGAGGAATATAGTACCAAGTAACTGGTGGAGAATCAGCTATCCTGGCATTTTAAGAAATTTGAAAGGAATTGTGACCAAACCATGTTCTTAAGGAAATTGTGGGCACACAATAATAGAATTTGAAAGTATTTCAATTTCCTAGTATTCTGTCCTTTCACAACATAGTAAGATGGCAATGAAGAATATGTAAACAAAGATAAATTGAGGGAACGGCTGTAGTTAGTCAAACAGTGTTTCAGCTTCAACAGCTTAATTGAGGGATCAAATAGGATTTGAGTTTTTAGAGGAAGGAGAGAACTGAGAGGGTTAACTGATAAATAAGTCAAAGGCCATTAGGCCAAACTATGAATGCCATTATTCAGCTTAAACAGGAAATGATCTGCATTTTGATCTATCATGGTATGCCATGGATTGAGATGTTCCAGAATCAGCACAGCAGGCAGTTAACATTTGGGTTACATTTAGAGATAGTTACAAAGATAGCAGGGAGCTTCAAGGAATGAACAAAAGGGTTTCTAAACCAGCTGTTGTTGTTTACCCTCACTTATCAAGTCTATAAAGCAAATGGGGCAATAGGTCAATAGTAGAGCACATGCTTCGAATTCAGAGTTTGCTAGGTTCAATACTTCTCTTGCATCTCAACTAAAAGAATCCCAGGCAAGATAGCTGGGATAAGCTTCTCTTCTTTTAGCACATCAGAGAACTGCTGTCAGTCAAACAGACCAATCAATATTAGGTACTTTGGCTAGATTCATATATCATTCTAAGCCATAAGTCCTGTTCAGACAATATTTGCATGAAGAACTGAACTTGTCATCAGCAATGAGCAGCACCTCCCTTTTCCAAGTTGTACCGGAGATATCTCTGAATAGATGGTCTCCATGGGTATAGCATGATGTCTGCAAGAAGAGACAGCTCTTGGTAGTACAAAACTCCACCTCATATGGAACCATTCGTATTATATGTGTAGAGACCAGTTCTTCACTAGCATCTCCAACAAAACCTGGGGTGGGGGGGAGTTACTCATTCCTCTTTGCATATTTAATTTTAAAATACATTGGGCTTGTTTTTGGCTTAGTGTAATGTTTGAACATAGCCAAGTTTGGCTTACACTAACCTTGATCAATAAAACAATTTAGTGCTTTATTGACTTGAATGACTTTTGCACCTAATTTTCTTTGTGCCCCAAAATGCTGCTCTACATAAGAGATCAATCACAGAAATACAATGATTTACAGACCATTAAAATACTACTTATATTAAAATATTTGTAAAATGTTTTACAAAGCAGCATGCAAAATCCAAGCAACAAAGGTTCCTGCTATTTCCCCGCCTCACAAAATCTCCTTGCAATCCAGATGGCACAATTTGGAGATTCTGATGTAAGACATATATCTCTTGCCAGTTTAACTCAAATGAATTCACTTAAATTATGAGATATTACCCCTGACCCTGGAATCAGAGTATGTTGCCACCTTGCCCCTGAGCCCTCTGGCTCCCATTTACACTCACCATTTCAGCCATTTTATTTTGGTGGAATATTCTGTCAACCTTTTCCTTTTGTGTTGATAAAACAAGTAATCCCTCATATGGTTTGTCTTCCTTATGGGATTATATCTTAAAGTTCAAGAAGTTAAATGAGAGCTTTCCAAGAAGAACAGAATTCCACTAGAGTAGTCCAAAATCTCTAAGTTTCTTCCATTTATACCCTTCTGCTTTTTCACAGAATCTTTCCCTGATGCAAAGGATTTATTCATTCTTTCTCTGGTTGTTGTTTTTTAAAATATTTCTCATAAGATTTCTTGTATGGAGTTTTCTTCCTCAATGAGGTTTATACTTAAAATATAGCATCAATAATGCTTCCTAGTAAGTTGCTTTACTGGCCTCTTATTTCCCAGGCTCTCCTGGAAACTTTTTCAAAAATGGATGTGACTCTTCACCTTCTACTGTCTTCTGGTAACAAGTTTGATTTTTAAATAACATTTTCAATAAGGTTTCAGCAGTTTTAAATTTGAGTAAAGAATTGTTGAACAAATTGCTTAACATCAATTTACTTGCTATATCAGTTGGTTTCTTTAAAAAAATAACTGGAATTGGAAGGTGGAGTTTCGAAGAGTAATAATGGAATATTGTTGTCAAAACCAACATTAGTATCATTCATCTACAGATAATTCTCACTCAACAACCATTCATTTAGTGACTGTTTGAAGTTACAACAGTGCTAAAAACCATGACTTATGACTGGTGCCCAAAGTTACAACTGTTGCAGCACCCCAGCAGTCATGTGATTGAGATGCAGCATCCCAGGGTCATGTGATCACCATTTGCAACCTTCCCAGCTGGCTTCTGGCAAGCACAATCAATGGGGAACCTCATGATTCCCTTAACGACTGTATGATTCACTTAATGACCACTGCAAAAAAGGTTGTAAAATTGGGTCTGATTCGCTTAACAACCACCCTGCTTAACAATCAATTTTCCAGTCCCTGTTGCTGTTAAGTGAAGATTACATGTATATCTATCCTATCTTTCTGCTTCTAGGAAACACAAAATGTTTATCAGTCAAAATAAGCATAAAGAACATGAAAATATTACAAAGGAACAATTAGGTAAAGTTAGGTCATTTCATGACTAGTGAATTATGTAGTCATAATTTTATCATCCAACTATCATTAAGTGATATAAACCGTTTTCTCCCCCAACAATGGGTGGATAACTCTAGGAGATCCTATTAGACATCCTTTTCTAGTGGGGAAATGATCTTAGAAACTGAACTTAATGCAAGTTTCACTTGTACGGCACCATTCACCTTTGTCCATCCTATTACTATGTTGGCTGATAGTTCTGGGATTTGCTTTCCCAATGCAGTTAGAGGTTACTTAATTGGGGAAGACAGACTTTTTGATTTTCAGAGAAGGATCTTCTTGAGAGGAAAATGTGTATGATTTATTTATTTAAAAATGTGATTAGGTAGTCCTGTTGTCTTTAGTGGTCCTTATGGTATTGTTAGCTGATATTCCAAACTTGATAAAGAGAGAAAATTCACTGATGAAATTGTAAAATCAATAAGATAATGGTTGCCAAAAGCAATGTTTCTTCTTTTCTCATCTTTCTTTCCACTGTATTTAGCCTGGAAGAATGAATGGTATTTTATATTAAATCTACAAATTTGCCTCCAGAATAACACATGCTAAAATTTAAACTAATTTATTATGGTAACTTGTGGATAAATCTGTAAACAGGATTGTTGTTGTTGTTGTTGTTCAGTCGTTAAGTCGTGTCCGACTCTTCGTGACCCCATGAACCATATTGCGCCAGGCCTTCCTATCTTTCACTGCCTCCCTCAGTTTGCTCAATTTCATGCTCATTGCTTCAGTGATGCTATCTAGCCATCTCATCCTCTGCCGTCCTCTTCTCCTTTTGCCTTCCATTTTTCCCAGCATCAGGGTCTTTTCCAAAGAGTCCTCTCTTCGCATTAGGTGACCAAAGTATCTGAGCTTGAGCTTCATTATCAATCCTTCCAATGAGCAATCAGAGTTGATTTCCTTTAAGACTGACTGGTTTGACCTCCTAGCAGTCCAGGGGACTCTTAAGAGTCTTCTCCAGCACCACAGTTCAAAGGCATCAATTCTTCGGCATTCAGCTTTCTTTATGGTCCAGCTCTCACAGCCATACATTACTACCGGAAAAACCATAGCTTTGACTATGCGGATCTTTGTCGGCAAGGTGACGTCTCTGCTTTTTAATACGCTATCTAGGTTTGCCATAGCTTTCCTCCCAAGGAGCAAGCGACTTTTAATTTCATGGCTGCAGTCTCCGTCTGCAGTGATCTTGGAGCCCAAATAAATGAAGTGTGTTACTGCTTCCATTTCTACCCCTTCTATTTGCCAGGGATTGATGGGTCCAGATGCCATGATCTTAGTTTTTTTAATGTTGAGTTTCAAGCCAGCTTTCGCACTCTCCTCTTTCACCCTCATCAAGAGGCTCTTTAGTTCTTCTTCACTTTCTGCCATTAGGGTGGTATCGTCTGCATATCTGAGGTTATTGATGTTTCTCCCTGCAATCTTAATTCCGGCTTGTGATTCTTCCAGCCTGGCATTTCTCATGAAGTACTCTGCATATAGGTTAAATAAGCAGGGTGATAGTATACAGCCTTGTCGTACTCCTTTCCCTATTTTGAACCAATCGGTTGTTCCATGACCGGTTCTAACTGTTGCTTCTTGGCCCGCATACAGATTTCTCAGGAGACAGGTAAGGTGGTCTGGTATCCCCATCTCTTTAAGAATTTGCCACAGTTTGTTGTGATCCACACAATCAAAGGCTTCTGCATAGTCAATGAAGCAGAAGTAGATGCTTTTCTGGAACTCTCATGCTTTCTCCATGATCCAGCAAATGTTGGCAATTTGATCTCTAGTTCCTCTGCCTCTTCGAAACCCAGCTTGTACATCCAGTAGTTCTCGGTTCACGTACTGCTGAAGTCTAGCTTGTAGGATTTTGAGCATAACCTTGCTAGCATGTGAAATGAGTGCAATTGTGTGATAGTTTGAGCATTCTTTGGCATTGCCCTTCTTTGGAATTGGAACGTAAACTGACCTTTTCCAATCCCGTGGCCACTGTTGCGTTTTCCAAACTTGCTGGCATATTGAGTGCAGCACTTTCACAGCATCGTCTTTTAGTATTTTAAATAACTCAGCTGGAATACTGTCATCTCCACTAGCTTTGTTGTTAGCAATGCTTCCTAAGGCCCACTTGACTTCACTCTCTAGGATGTCTGGCTCAGGGTCAGTGACCACACCAGCATGGACATCAGGGACATTAAGATTTTTCTTGTACAGTTCTTCTGTGTATTCTTGCCACCTCTTCTTAATCTCTTCTGCTTCTGTTAGGTCCCTGCCTTTTTTGTCCTTTATCATGCCCATCTTTGCACTAAACGTTCCTTTGATATCTCCAATTTTCTTGAAGAGATCTCTAGTCTTCCCCATTCTATTGTTTTCTTCAATTTCTTTGCATTGTTCATTTAAGAAGGCCTTCTTATCTCTCCTTGCTATTCTCTGGAAATCTGCATTCAGTTGCTTATATCTTTCCCTTTCACCCTTGCTTTTCGCATTCCTTCTTTCCACAGCTATTTGTAAAGCCTCATCAGACAGCCATTTTGCTTTCTTGCATTTCTTTTTCTTTGGGATGGTTTTAGTCGCTGCCTCTTGTACAATGTTACAGACCCCCGTCCATAGTTCTTCAGGCACTCTGTCTACCAAATCTAATCCTCTAAATCTATTCATCACCTTCACTGTGTACTCACATGGAATATGATCTAAGTCATACCTGAGTGGTCTAGTGGTTTTCCCTACATTCTTCAATTTAAGCCTAAATTTTGCAGTAAGAAGCTCATGATCTGAGCCACAGTCAGCTCCTGGTCTTGTTTTTGCCGTCTGTATAGAGCTTCTCTATCTTTGGCTGCACAGTATGTAATCAAACTGGTTTCGGTATTGACCATCTGGTGATGTCCATGTGTAGAGTCGTCTCTTGTGTTGTTGGAAAAGAGTGTTTGCTATGACTAGCTTGTTCTCTTGACAGAACTCTATTAGCCTTTGCCCTGCTTCATTTTGTACTCCAAGGCCAAACTTGCCTGTTATTCCGATTACTCCTTGACTTCCTACTTTAGCATTCCAATCCCCTATGATGAAAAGGACATCTTTTGTTGGTGCTAGTTCTAGAAGGTGTTGTAGGTCTTCATAGAACCGGTCAACTTCAGCTTCTTCGGTATCAGTGGTTGGGGTATAGACTTGGATTACCGTGATGTTGAATGGTTTTCCTTGGATACGCACTGAGATCATTCTGTCGTTTTTGAGGTTGTACCCCATAACTGCCTTTCCCACTCTCTTATTGACTATGAGTGCAACTCCATTTCTTCTAGGGATTTCTTGCCCACATTAGTAGATATAATGGTCACCTGAATTAAATTCACCCATTCCCATCCATTTCAATTCGCTGATTCCCAAGATGTCGACGTTCAATCTTGTCATCTCATGTTTGACCACATCCAGCTTGCCTTGGTTCATGGATCTTACATTCCACGTATCTATACAATATTGTTCTTTACCGCATCGGACCTTCTTTTCGCTTCCAGATACATCCACAGCTGAATGTCCTTTCGGCTTTGGCCCAGCTGCTTCACTCTTTCTGGAGCTACTTGGAATTGCCCTCCGCTCTTCCCCGTAGCATATTGGACACCTTCCGACCTGAGGGGCTCATCTTCAGGCGTCATATCTTTTAGCCTTTTAACATTGTCCATGGGGTTTTCTTGGCAAGGATACTGGAGTGGGTTGCCATTTCCTTCTCCAGTGGACCACATTTTGTCAGAACTCTCTGTCATGACCTGTCCGTCTTGGGTGGCCCTGCACGGTATAGCTCATGGCTTCACTGAGTTACACAAGCCCCTTTGCCACGACAAGGCAGTGATCCATGAAGGGGAAACAGGATTAGATGTATCATTTATAATTGCTCTCCTCTCATATCTCCTAGATAAATATATGAACAGGCCCAAATCCTGACAGTCTTCTTCTATTCACCTTACCTCTTTGATTCACACAGGTTACCTTTTTGTTTTCTATTGTCAGCTGCCTATTTTTTTTTTTTTTTAGTTTTAGTTTTAAATGACTTTATAAAAACTTTAAACTGTTCAATGAGGGGAATCATATGGCTTTGTCATTGACTAAGGACTCGTAAATCAGTGTTGATTTTAAAAAGGAGGGGAGAAGCTTCATGACTAGATAGCAAGGCCAACCAAGGCTGTACAATCCAAATATTGATGCAAAATTATTTTGGCAAAAAGACTGCGGGCATAAACAGTGTTGACATTTTCATCCTAGATGAAGGAAATTCTATATCATGCCACAAAAACTGCATGGATGTGGGCATGTACTGTAAGTCATCAAGGCCTGACTGGAAGACAACTTTACTTACAACCATCGCAAACTGTCACACCACCCACCGTGGTCACATGATCATGATTTGTGACCTCTTTTACAAAGGTCATTAAGCGAATCACTGTGGTTGTTAAGCGAATCAGGTGGTCATTAAGCAAATTCTGGCAGAAACGTCCATTGGGAAAGCTGGATTCACTTCATAACCATGTGATTCACTTAACTACCATGGTGATTCGCTTAACAGCCATCGTAAAAATGGTCGTAAAATTGGGTCTGGTCACATGGTGACTCATTTAATTACCGCCCAGCTTAACAACCAGTTTTCCAGTCCCTACTGTGGTTGTTAAGCAAGGACTACCTGCATTGTTATAAAACAAGAATCTTTCAACAACCAGCACCTTCTAGGTACATTATACATTTTTAAAAAACATTAAACATCTCTAAAGTGTTGTCTAGATTGCCCTTCTATAATTATTTTGTAATTTTTAAATTAATTTCATTGTATCCTTATTTACTTTTTGTTTTTGTGTTGTATTTTATTTTGTGAGCCACCCAGAGTTAGTTGGAGTCAGGTGGCCTTAAAATTTTTTTCTTTTTTAAAAACCAGAAAAACAAAACAATGAAAAATAGCACTAAAACAAGCAAAGCCTCTGGTGCTCTACAGAGTTACTCTAATTTCATTCCATGTACCTCTGAAAAATGTTTATTAAAGTAAAGGAATTGTGCATATTCCATTCAGATTTCTATTCATGGAAATTTCAAGTGGCAAAAGCTTGCATCAGCCATTTTGCGGATTGAGCAGCCTACGCCGCATTTTCTTGGAACATGCACTGGATCAACAATCATAACATATATATTCTATTTTACTGTGGGCTTTCACATTCTTTCCAGACCTGGGTTCTTCCAGGGTACAGCTTCAGAAACTCAAAATGTATCTTTTCCTTGATTTTTTCTCTCTCTCTCCCTATTCTTTAATACATATATATATTTGATATAGGGGAAACTCCACAACGGAGAAGAACTGCCAGAAGCAACAGTAGTTAAGGAATAACCTGGGGCTGACTTTTCAAAGAATGTGCTATTAAAATGTACTGAATTTGGTCAGCTTTTAGAATAATTTTACCCTCCCTGCAATGAAGGGACCAGCCTTGGCATTTTCAAATCCTGAAGTATTTTTATTGAAATCAGTTGCACTGAATTCTTTACATCAGATGTGTGGAACTTGTGATCTTCCAGATGCTACTATAAAGTCATTTTATTCATGTTTTTCTCACTTCTATGGAAGAAATTTGTAGCCTAGATTCTCTTCATCCTCTACAGCAGAATCCACTTCTGCCAGAAGATGCTGGACTGGATAACCAAATGTGATGCTTTGAAGTTCACCAACATCTGAAGAACAACTTGCTTTAAATGTTGCAGCAGCATCAGGGAAGCCCATTTCTTATCAATTCACCCTATATCACTGCTGCATCATTTAAAGCTCAATGATACAGATTTAACTATATGTCATCCTCATGCAGTTGAGAAGAAGGCTAATGATTTGGGAGCTGTAATCCCAGCACATCTGGATAGCACCAAATTCAGGGAGGCTGGTCTAGAGAATCTGAAACTGGGAAGTATTTCTAATGCAATCTGATACTACTCCGTTCCACAAGTACCATCATATCTTCCTCCTTCATACTCATCCCTATGGCCAGATTGACAGGGTTAGCTTGGGGATCCTAAGTAGGAAACATAGCCACTGCATGCAATAGCTTCCTGGCATTCTTGCCTAGCAAAGAAGAAATATACAACTGTCCCACTTCGGTCTTGCTCAGGATTATCTGAGACCTATTCTATGGGCGATGGGTAGTCACACACAAAACCAGGGACTAGTTCCTAGCCTGACAACTGTAATAAGAGCAACATTCCTTCCATTCTCACCTGCCTTGTCTACAGTAAATTTGATAAAGTCTCAGGGATTCTCCACACATTAAATTATTCTGCAGATACCTATAAAACAGTTTTCCCTAATCTGTGGTAGTGGTTTTGTGTATGTTATATTTCAGTTCCCATAATACCCAACCAACATTCTCATCAAGGTCTGGAGGCAGCATACCAGGGAAAGTTGATATAAATTCACAGCATACATGCCATGGAAGCTGGAATGTTATATATATGTAGTACTTATTATTGATTTAGTAGTTCCTTTATTTAGCAATAGCTACCTGCACTCTCTTTCATGCACTGACTAGACTAAGACCTGTTTAGCTTTTGTAAGAAAGCTGGCACAAAGTAACTGCCTTTTATGAAGCTAAGGTTGCTTAACACTTTTGCACCTTTACACGAACAGTTTATAAGAAGCAGAAGGCGCACTAGTAGACTAGTGAAACCCATACTTCAAACTGGCTTCTGTTATTTTACATACTGGCAGCACTTAGCTAACTTGGCTGGTCCTAAAAATCTAAGCAGGGTCAGAGTATTTGGATGGGGAGCTACCAGAAAATGTAGATCACATTGGGAAGTCAATGGCAGACAATTTATGGGTGGTTGCAAAGACATATGCATGGATATGTCCATTAAGTCAACAGAAATTGAGCTTGCTTATTTATTTATAGATTAGAATCATATCTCCCCTTTTATGCAAGGGTGTAAGGCCGCATACACAGTGCTCCCTCCTCCTATTTTTCCCAAGAACAACCCTGGGAGGTAGGTTGCTCAGTGTGCCCTTTACTGCTTTCCATTTTCCCCCACCCCAATGATGCTCCACAGAAGAGCAATTTTCACCCAGGAAGCAGCTAATATGCTAACAAACACAGAGCAGAATAGTAAATGAAACTTGAAATGCAGAATTTCTGTTATACCACACCTATATAATTCAATCAAAATGTAAAGTTCTTACCCAATATAAAAGAAGTAGGAGAGACACTGAGATGATCTGAAAACCTTTAATAAAATGAAGTAAAATTCCAAACAAGTCAGTAGTAAACTGCTGAGGTCCCTGTACTCTAATTCCATTATATATCTGTGGGACATAGCTAAGTGTGCTTATGCAAAGGTTAGAGAAAAATTAAATATGTTTATGAACTAGGATACTCTCTCACCTCCAGAGGGCAGCTCAGTTCTTCCTTTCTGTTCCAATGGACTGCCAAGTTTGTGAGCTACAGAGGACAGCCTAGTTTCTTGCAACACTGGAAAATGTTTGAAGGAATACACGGAGGGGTACGAAGTGAGCAGTGTCTGTATATACAAAGACTTCCTTAGTTTCAGAAGGTATAGAGTTTCTTTATCCTGTGACTGTCCAGCATCTTGAAAATCAGCATGTTAGCTTTTGAGAGAGAGGTTCTATTGACTTGCTTCTAACCATGTTCTTTCTATTCACTTCAGATTGGAAAATTCCCTTTCCTGTACTGGTAAGGTCTGGAATGATCCCATAGGAATTTTGAATTAGGGATAGCAGAAGACTTAAAATATTAGTCCTGTTCAAGGAGGCTGAAGAAAAGAAGGATACTTATAGATACATGCTACAAGATTCTATAGGTATGACGCCAATGTCAAAATGAAAATACTGCAAGATGTATTTGATCTTCCTCCTTTAATAAAAGCTGGCACAGGGTTATCCTGAACAAGCAAACTGATCACCGTTAGCTCCAGTGTCATAGAAATCTATGAAGTTCGTGCTCCTTGTTAAAACACGCACACACACGCAATCTAGCTTTCCTACTTTCCACATCAATGTCCATAAAGTATAAACATTACATTTACTCAGTGTGGTTATACTTTCAATCACTGTGAACTCTTACCGATTAGAATTGATTGAGTGCTCTTGACAAAAATTTCAATAGTGTCATGCCAATTAAGATATAAGAGAGTGAAAGGGTTTCTTTTCATACGATCCACGTGGATATGCCAGAATGACATCAAGTGTTACCAGTTATTTAATACATTGATTTTTACCAGTAGGAGCTGGCATATTTTCAGTTCTAATTTAACAGAAAATTCAGTTTAAAAAAGATAATTATGTTTGTAAAATCAGGAAAGGCAATTGAGAGCCCTCTAGATGTTTTAGGTAATGACACTGGTGGTGCTTGCTGGAACTTATGAGATCTGTAATCAAAAACACGTGGGTTGACCACTTTGGTATACCTGTCCCCAGATTAACACTTTGCTAAGGTAAATGAAGCTAAGTATCCTAAGCAAGAATCATCAAAACAACACTCAGAAGGTACACTCATCCCATCAAATCTCTCTCTCTTTTTCAAATTGCAAAAATCTCAGGAGATTTTTAAATCCTCTTCTGAGAATTCATGAGATTTGAGGGGGTTTTGTTTCAGTTTGTTTTTCATGCTATGAGACTAGAAAAGGTTTTATTTGTTTATAGGTTTTAAAAACACTGATTCTCAGTGACTCTGGGTGCTTTATACTATAAAAAGCTAGAACAATAATGTAATAGAACAAAGAGATGTGCATCCACAGAAAGAAAAACCATACCAAACAAAACCGAATCTAACAGAGCTCACCATCATCCTATCCAAGGTCTGGGAGAATAACTTAAGTTTTCACTGTCTTCTGGAATGTCTGTGTGGGAGTCATATGGATCCCTGGGGGATGCTATTCCAGAGGACAGACACCACGACAGAGAAGGCATGCTTCTCTAGATATTCTTTTCTACATTGTTTAATTGAGAGCATCTGCCAGATCTTACTGGATGGGCAAAAATGATCAGAGATAGGTAGTCCTTCAATTAACCAGACTTTATGCCATAAAGGGATTTATAAGTGATAACCAGCACCTTGAATTATACCTGTAAGCCAACTGGCAACCATTGCAACTCACAGAGTACATACCATGGCATGTCTGTTACTGTCATGTTCTGGATCAGCTGTAGCTTCTGAGTGGTTTTGAAGCTGCTGCAAGAGCAAGCTTTGGTTTTTAATTCACACTGGTTATAACTATGGTTTTCACTGAAAGTTGCTAAGTAGTGTTGGCAGTGAGTATCAATGGCTTTTAGAGATTTAGACACAGAATTTCCTACGGGTACTTAGAAGTATCAGTGTTTGAATATGAGAGTTCCTGCATGTAAGACAAGGACCTAACCACTGAGCTTTGACACCAGGGCTCAAACCCCCACTACTGTGCTTGAAGAACCAAACAGAACAAAGGAGAGCTCTACTAAACTCAAATCTTGTTTTCTGCACAATATATGAACAAATGGTCCCAGACTTCTGTACCCTTGTTTGGGCCCCATGTGCTGCTGGTGGTGGAGAATCATGTTATCCAACTGAATTTCCAGGAAAATAAAACTTTCTTATACCAGTATACTTCTGTTTAATTGATTCTGGAGCAGAGTTGGACATTTTGGGAGACTACAGTATATCAGGACAAAACATAATAACATTTGGCAGTTCCTTCCCCTTTTAGAACTTGAGAGCTAACACAGAGCAGCAGCAACTACAGGAAGTATGAAACAGCTCACATTCAAGTATCACCTCAGTTACAAACCCACAGTCAGCTTTATATAAACTACTCTTCTCTCAGTGCCAACTTCCCAGCTGCAATGTGGAGTTCATTATTAAGATGCACTAAATAAGTGTTAAGTACGATTATTCATTTAATGATTGGACATGGTTCAGTCCAGCCAGCAGCTTGCTTTGAGAGAGGATCTGAGCTGTAGAGAGAGGTAGAGGTCAGCAGTGCTCTACTTCTGGGGTTTTTAGTTGCACAGGAAGGATGTAGCTTCCTTCCTGATGCACTCTGGTTAGAGCCAAAGACAACATTCAGTTCCCAAAGCAAGGCTGCAAACCCAGGGCTTAATGCTCACAGCAGAGCAGCCAGATGGCTCTTATTTCCAAGGGAACCTTTTCTTGCAGAGCACTAAACCTTATTCCCAGGGCACCACAACACCACAGGGCACAACAGATGTAGTCCTGACTCCACAACATTTACAGTTGCAAAGCAAACACAACACAGTTGTACAAGACTCCTTCTGTTGATACTTTTGACCAGGGAGCAGTTCTAGTGTGCAATGAAACAGTGCCAGTCCCATTCAACACCTTCAATGTTTAAATAGAAAAACATTTTTATAAAATGAAGAGCTAGCTTCAGTTTTGCTGTCTGATAGCAATCCTGTGCCTTGACAAAGTTTTTTCACCACTTCTCTAGCACTTTAGACCGGTCAACACAAATTCCTTCCTTCCTTACCCCTTTTAAAATCTCCACTTCAGCACATCAAGTGACTACAAAATTCTGCTGCCTAGTTGCATAGCCAATCGTTCCAATTTGGCCCACATAATATAACACTGAGAGCCAGTTTGGTGTAGTGGCTAAGGCATTAGGCTAGAAACCAGGAGACTGTGAGTTCTAGTGCCACCTTAGGCACAAAGCCAACTGGGTGACCTTGGGCCAGTCACTCTCACTCAGCCCTAGGAAGGAGGCAAGGGCAAACCACTTCTGAAAAACCTTGCCAAGAAGACTGCAGGGACTAGTCCAGGCAGTTGCCAGGAGTCAAAAACTGATTCAAAGGTGTACACACACAGACAAAAGTATAACATTAGAGGACTATCAATTTAATTCTATTAAGAAAGAAACTATGCCACATTCCTGGCATTGAGTCCATCTTAGAAACAATTAACGTATCAGTTAAAAATCTTGAAAGGGTCTAGAAGTTTTAAAAAGTGGCCTTTGATCATTTGTGTGCCCATGTGATGAACAGGGGGAAAAAAACCCCTTGAAGTCTTAATTTATGGTATCCAACAAAATAGATCAATTAAAACATGTTTTCATGTTATACTGTGTACGTGGGTATATTTGTGTGTGTGTGTGTTGGGGAGAGATCAGGGTCTCTACCTAAGAAAACGCTTAATCCTGTGAGACAGAGATCATTTAAGTGCTTCAGATGGCAGTGTAATATTTGGATCTCCAAAGAGGTATCTATGGTGCCAGTGTCCCCTGTGATTCTTCCACCGGTTCCACAGGTTCTGTGTCCAATCAATTTAAAAAAAAAAAAAATTAATAAAAATTCATGAATAGAAAATCATGTAGTACAAAGCTGATCATCATCAATAATGTCTCTGTAAATAAAAATATCACTGAGGTATCTCTCAAAAATAAAATAATAGGGCACTGCAGCCCAATGCTGTGTTTAAAAGTATACCCATTTGCCCAGGAAAAAAGACAATCAGCAAAGGGAAGAAGCACCCTGAGGGCCTGGAAAGGGTTGATGGAGAACAACCTTACCAGTTTGTTTTCTAAGAAAGGGGGTTTTATAGCTGACCTTACTTACCATAGCTGTCATTTTGTTAAACTAGCTACAAAAAACACTCTTAAAATTCCAAATGTGCCCCATCTGCACAAAATGTTGGGAATTCCAACTATTATACAGATTGGCTGCCAAAAATATGACGAACCAGTTTCAGTTTCAGCAACTGAAGTCATGTAGCACGTGGTGGCAGAATGGGTGGTAGAAAGATCAGCCAATCCAATCTGAGGGACAGGTGTGCTTGGATGCAAATATACAGTTCTTACTATAAGCAATCTAGCAACTGTTATAACCCATCATCACTTGTGGACATTTTTGATGCTCTGGAGACTAAAATGGTAATCTATCTTCTGGAAAGAACCAATATGTTCTTTCCAGAAGGTCCTTAGGTCCTTCAGCCAAGACATCATATTGTGGTCCAAAAACTACTCCCTGCACTGTTTTACTTACCAAAAGAAAAAGAAAAAAAAATGAAAGAGTCTTTGGGTCTTCCATCTGAATGCTTAGAATCCCTTGGGCTACAAGCATTTGGATGACTGTTGAAAGGACCCAATTCAACAGCCTTGGGCACTGGGCTGGCTAACAGCTTCTGTCATTCTGATGCTGCTGATATGAATGATGTGGCTAGCCCATCCTTGTATGAATCAGAAGCAGGATCCAGGCTATTGTTCTAGGGGCAGATCATTTCTGTATATGTGTGCAAGGAGGTGAGATTAGCCCAATTCTGATATTTGCATTATCAAGCATATTTCTCAAATCTATACTTCACCACTCATCTCTCTAAGCAATTCTCTCAGTCTCAAGCTTGGTTTTCTTTATGTGGAGCAAAAATGATATATACTGATATCATACAGTACTAAGTCAGATGAATGAGATGTGGCTTTATATATTTTATAATGTTATGTATTTAAGGAAATATATATTATATATTTCCTTAAGTACATGTTGTTGTTGTTTTTGTCTGCGCTCAGTCATTACTGACCCTGCAGTGACTGCCTGGACGAATCCTTGCAGTTTTCAAGGCAATTGTTTTTCGGAAGTGGTTTGCCAGAGCCTCCTTCCTAGAGCAGAGCCCAGCTGGCGAGCGCAGGAGGCGGCGTTTCCGTTGCTTCGCGCCCTTTTCGGGCGAGCGCGGTTTCGCACTTACTGGCAACTGGTCCCGTCTCTCTGTGCAAGGCGCTGCCAGCATTTTTCCTCCCACCGGAGTGAGAGTACCCATTTATCTACTCACGTGAGTTTTCGACCTGTTGGGTTGACAGGAGCTGGGGAGGAAACAGGAGCTCACCCTGTTAACGCGAAGGCTGGACTCGAACCGCCGAAGCGTCAGCCATTTCTGGCCGGTAACTTTCAGCATCATTAAGTCGCTGTGCCACCGCGTCCCTTATAAGTACATGTATCCCCAGCTTAATTTGTTTATAGATTGCTGTGCTTGAAATAGTACATAAACAAGAAGACTAGTTTCTGAAAAAGGTGGTTTTTGTAGAACTCAAGGTGTAGTTGCCTCTTACACAGATGCTAATCTCCATCAGTATTGTATAAGCCTTGATTCATTGTTATAATTAAACCAGAAGAGAACTCTTTCTTTCCAAATAACATGAATTTTAACTAGTTATCTAGTGCATCTGAAGGATACTCTGTTGTAGTTGTTGTTGTGACCATCATCATCTAGAATACACACTGGCCTCTGGGGCCCTTACAGGAGTTTTGTATGATGAAAAAGCATTGCAAAATTATCTGAATCATTATAGGGAATTGTTTCCTCTATAATGTAGCATCAAGCATCAACAGGATATGGAACCTATACAGGACACCAGCCGCTTTAGTATACCAAATCCTCTCTCCAATTCCTACCTTTCCTTGCCTATCCTTTAAGCTTTCTTTTACCATTTATCTCCATAGAGCCACAGGAAGACAGTGACTTTGTGCAGGCTTAAAGCACAAAGCTAGAAAATATACAAGTGTCAATGAATTCCTTCTATACCACTGTATCCAGTTTTCCTGACAAAGTAGCTGTATGCTAATTACCATGTGACAAGTAACAAACAGGAAATCCATGATGCAACATGACATAAATGCATAGTCCACACATAGGATACCCAAACAGAGAAGCAGTGTCTTAAAATTGTCAGTAGGAAGCAAGATGGTATTGACTATACAAGGCAGTAGTACTAGTAAAAAGGAATGCTCAATCACATTTAGAGAAGATATGACCTGCTTTGCATCTTCTAAAACATGTGGGTCAGAAGACACTTTTCAATTCTGCACTGCTTAAATTTTTTACACGCATTTTTAGCATAAAAGAAGTACAAATCGTCATGCACAGGTCCCTCAACACTACCCCAGTTTGGATTTATGCTGACATGGGCTGAAAATAACCCAATCCATCTATCTATCCATCCACCCCTACTAGAAATGAAATTGAGCAGAGGAAAAAAAAGACAGTATGAGAGCAACTTAGGCTGTAGCTGGGAACAAGTTGTTAAGCCTGAGCAGTCACTATAACATCCAAACTAGCCCACAGGGACCCAACAGCTGGACCCTAGTTTGCTGCCTGAGTCATACCAATTTGCCAAACTTTGTGCATCAAGGTGGAAGACATGGAAATGCATCAGAGAACAGCCTTTAGAATTTATCATTTCATGAAAGGCTTTAGCTCTAATGAGCCTGGGGCTTGGTAAAGAGGATAATCTTACATAAGCAGAAAGGAACTTGCCCTCTTGATAGTAAGTATTACATTCAGGATTTGAATCTGTTATCTATTTTTGAAAAGTCTCTATAGCCTAAAAAGGAGAAGATGAAGCAACATGTTTCTATATAATCTAGATTTAATGATAAGCTTAAGGACTGAATTAATTCCATATTGGTGCTGAATTGGTATTATATGGATCTTTTTTTAATCAGCTTTTTTCCTTTTCTCTTTGTTACATTTAGTTTATTTCAGGCACTATAATGTTGGTTGTTTTTTATTGTATAACCTCTACTTATTTCTGTTGGCACCACTGTTCATATTTCACTATTTTAAAAAATATAAGTCAAATAATTAAAAAGGAGGTTTGTATCAGTAGATAGCTGCCTTAAAGAATGTGAAATTAATATCTTTGTACAGTATCTTAAAATCAAGGCAATGTAACAGAAACATCTATTCTGTGTATACTGGATACCTCAAAGAATGTTTAATAAGGTTTAGATGCAACTGACTTCTGCTGGAACACTGAATCATCAGGTTTGGACTCATCTTACTCTTGGCACATTTTGGGCTGAAATCCACAGGATTGTTAACATGCTTTTAGATTGATTACTGCTGGTTAAAGATGCATATGTTCTGCTTGGCTGTTTCCCCAGCATTTGGAATCTATCTAGACATCGAGAACTGTGAGTCTTTCATATATAGGGGATGGCCAAAAGAATTATTAAACAATATTGGAAGAACAAATCTATGCCAGATATGCAGCAGTGGACTGCTGATAGGAGTGATCTGTCAATATTTGAATTAGGGTTGGAGGTTTTCAAGGAAGCATTAGAGAAGAACACTTTCAAGCAATTTAATTATTTCTTGGAGTTACTTTGTGCATGAGATAAATATCTAGGCATTATCCACCCCTTTCCTTTCCTTTCCTTTCCTTTCCTTTCCTTTCCTTTCCTTTCCTTTCCTTTCCTTTCCTTTCCTTTCCTTTCCTTTCCTTTCCTTTCCTTTCCTTTCCTTTCCTTTCCTCTCCTCTCCTCTCCTCTCCTCTCCTCTCCTCTCCTCTCCTCTCCTCTCTCCTTTCCTTCCTTCCTTCCTTCCTTCCTTCCTTCCTTCCTTCCTTCCTTCCTTCCTTCTTTTCCCTCCCTCCCTCCCTCCCTCCCTCCCTCTCTCTTTCTTTTTCTTTCTTGTAGATTTCAATATTATGGGAATTTTTTAATATTGGGATTTTTAAAAATTTGAATCAGTTGGATACAATCAAAAAGAAAAGATTAGAAGTTGTAGCATTCTGTACCAACCTGTTTCTAAACAGTCATAAGAGACAGCCACAATAGAAGAGAATACGTGTAGCTCAGGGTTGAACTGTGGAGTCCTTGGAGTTCTCTGAGCTTGGCTGTTTTCTTGCAAATGTTTCATTACCCAGCTAGGTAACATCTTCAGTGCTAGAAGTGCTAGAATGAGCAAACCCCATTCCATTCTAGCACTTTTCACTAACAACAGTGAAGTTCTAACTGTTCAGTGAAGCAGACCTAGATAATCTCTTTTGCTTCTCCAATTCCCCATACCCCTCCTGGTTGAGCTGGTTTGAAAGTGGATTCATTGCTCAGGATTTGCATAGTCATCCACTGTTACATTTGTAAACTGGTTTTCTTTTTTGGAGCGGGAGGGAGTGTTGTACTGTTTTGGAAATCTGAAATCCCCAAGCAACAGACAGACAAGAAAAATAGGCCTGTACATTATGGGAAGGGAACCACTTTCCACTCTCCTAAGAGCACTGGCTTGTGTTTTATCGTTATTAGTAACTCTTAATTCTTATTTATTCTATGCACTTTATTTCCCTGATGGCCCATTTATACTATACTTCCCATAATGTGCAAATAGCCTGCTGGGATACTTCACTGAATTGATTTATCCTTTCTGATCCCAGCTGGATTTTAGAAGTCGTCAGCAAGTCCCCCAAATTGCATGCTCAAAATCGCCATTCCTATCTACAAACTTGGCAACCTCCTTCACTTTGGGATGGAATAAAATCAAGGTATTCTTGTAAGTGTATGACTCTGAGCTTTTATTTTCAAAAATGCAGATTCTGTCCATTCACATGCAAATGACACTAAGCCATAAAAGCACAAAAGGAAAAGAAGATGATGGCATTTAGCAAAGCAACAGCATTTTGAAGACAGTGGTATTTGAACTTTTTTTGTGAATTGCCAAGAAAAACTGGTTTCTGCAAAGATGAACTCAAGATGCGTACCACAGAAGGAAGCAATACAAACAATTTCTGCAGCAGTAACACAATTGTTCTCAAGCTCTTTCCCTCTTACACTTAAAATCACAGACAATATTTTCAGCCCAGAGTACAAAAGAACTTTATAGAAAGCCTGGGTTAGATCTGCACATTTTCAAAACTACCAGGATTCACAACTGCAACAAGATTATTATATGCATAAAGGTGGAAAGATTCGACCTTACTCACAATGGAGGACTGGATAGTAAAGATGATAGAACTTGCTGAGATGGCCAAATTGACAGCTTTAATTAGAGATGACATTGTTTAAGTTTAATGCTGACTGGAAACTGGTTATTGACTTTTTGTGGGAAACAGAAAAAAATTGAATTATGATGCATGGTTTTGATGATTAGGAAAAAAAAAAGATCACAGAAAAAATGTAAGCAATGCTGTAACCACAGAGTAAGAGGTTAATTTATATTGTAAAAGAAAATTGGAAGTTCGTTCGTTCGTTCTTTCTTTCTTTCTCTGCACTTTTAGCTTGTTCTTCCCTTATTTCTTTCCTTTTTATTATTAGTTTTTATCTTTTATTGTTAGTTTTTATCTTTCATTTTAAAAAATTATATATGTATGTGTATATACACACACACACACATATACACACATACATACATACATACTATGTGTGTGTCTGTGTGTGTGTGTATAAAACTAAAAAAAAAATTGTCAAGATTTGGAATATTTTTTTTTCCAGAAAAAAGCATTGCTTTTCAGGAAGAGGTTGAGGTGACTACATTTAAGGAAAGGAGGGTGACAGGCCAAGAGAATGATTTAGAAAAGGATGTTTCACTGGATCTACAAAAGAAACTGGCTGAGGTTTTAAAATTTAAAAAGGAAATACAAATGACAATCCAAGAGAGTGACCTAGATAATTTTTTCCTACTGGATTTACAAAAGAGGCTTGTTAAAGCCTTGAAAAAATCTATGTGATGGGATAAAGAATTGAAGAGAAATCAAATCCCATGACAATATTTGAATGAACTAAAGATTAAGTCTGTTAGAATTAAAAGGAAGGAATACAACGTTGATTTATTTGATCTAGGTTAAAATAAGATATGTTGTTACTTCTGGCTGCCCTTTTTGGACTTTCTGCTGACGCCAGGACTGAAAAGATGATGTTTTATGGATTTGTTTATAGGTAAGAGATGGGATATGGGATGAAGCAATAAGTGTTTGTAAATTTAGAGAGGGTAAAGAGTTGCTAAATTTGTTTATACTTGCTGTGATGAAGGTTGGAAGTCACTTCTTTATATATTTCTTTTCTCTTTATTATATTCTTTTATCTTTCTTCTTTTTCTTCTTATTAGCACTTTTTCCTCCTATTTTCTTCTCTTTCTTTAAATTTAGTTTGTATTAGATTTCGCTATTATAATCAAAATTCTTAATAAAATTTACATACATACATACATACATACATGTATATATAGAGAGTGAGTTTTAAAACAGAATAGATAAGAACTATTGGGTGATCATTCTGCCTACTGGACTTGCTTAAGAACATGTAATATGAGGATTAGGATGAGTAAAGACATATTAACTCCCCTAGAACTGGAGTAGGGGGAATTGTACTCTATCAGTTTGGAAGACCAGTTATACTCCAAGAAATTTACAGGAAAAAAATTGCCAATTTTTAGCACTGGGTAGAGCAGTAATATGGCTACAAATTAACTTAAAAAAAAAAAAAAACTTTGCCATATAATCTTGAATCTTCTTGCAAGTATCAGTGCTGCTCCTAGTACCATCCTCCCAAATCTGAGCACCCACTGCAGCTTCTAGCTGTCCCCTATCTAAATTGTGTTTCCAAATGCCTTCTGATCTTCCCAGTGGCCAATCAGATGCAAGCAGGAGATGAAGACATATGTCTTTTCCCACTGTTATTCTCCTTCAGTTGGTGTCTGAAGGCATGCTGCCTCCAATCCAGAGGTACATTCAGTCTTCAATCCTTGATGGATTTATACTCCATGAATTTATTCAATCTTTTTTTTTAAGCCATTCAACTTAGTGGCCATAATGATTCTAGAGGTAAATTATGCATCAGTAAATAGGTATGTCCAAGTTGTTTTATTGGGAAACAATATAAAAGTGGCTTGCCAGGCAATAACAATTTTATTATCTCCTTTGTCCTAATAGGAGTATTTTATCCCTACCCTTGAATCAGGAGAACAGGCCATACTTGGGATAATAAAGGCTCAGAGAAGTTAAGTTTCTTCCATTTTTATCAACATCATGAAAGCAGTATCATGTTGCTGTACCACAAGCTCAGTCCCTTCTGTGCATGCAATGTCATAATGCGCATACAAAAGGAATGGGACTGGTCATGACAACATGATGCAGTACTGCTTTCATCAGACTGGCCTGTATGATTTCTCCTGCAAACACTGCTGCCTGTATCCCTTTGGCACATCCAATATTCAACAAGATTCTTGGGCAGGCTTAACACTGTAGGATTAACAAAGCTGTCATCAGGTTGAATGCTGAATCTTTTAAATTGAGATGCAGAATCTGCATTTTAACAAGCATTTTTGTTTTCAGTTGAAGCCAGTAAGGAAAAAGACTCTGCTAACATTAAGAACTAGTGATATTGAGTGAACATCAAAGGGACATTGATCCATCCTTTATTATTAAACATGAACTAAATATAGAAGTGCCAGCTAGTGAAGCCAGCATGTTTCTTTACAAATGGAAGTAGAATGGAATGATGTAGAAGAGGAAAAAGAAAAATAATAAAATACTTTAATGAAAATTTGCAGTCTCAAAATATCTTGCTGCCTTCAGTCTCTGAGATTAAATCCACCTTGGCTATAGTAGTGTGGCCACTAAAATGCTTAAAACAGAAGCTTATATACCTGGCAATGAGTTGTAATATACTCTTATATACCATATGTTTTTAGCAATCCATGAAAATAGCAAATTAAAATATTACTGCAGTATATTAAAAAAGACAATGCACTGAATGTCTACTATTTGTCCTAGAAGATATGATGGAAAGCTTGAGTGAGGAGGTCCAAGGTCATGGGGAGAGTGAGAAGAATCTCAAGCATCTCCTCAGCCCTCCTGAGCATGTGAAAACTGAGGATGAGACTGGCACCACCCTAAGGAATTCAGAGTGTTTAGTTGCGGTTGTTGGGGGTTAGAGTCAGTCTGGTGAGATCTGCCTAGTAGGTGTAAGCTAATAAAGTAACTGAACTGTTCCTGAACTGTTCCTGAATTGTCCCGCTAAGTTTCTCAGGCTGAACCTGACAGAAGTTCACAGAAGTATAGATTAAGGAGACATTACATTTAGCCTAATATGTACAGATACCTAGATAGGTGGAAGCACCTAGCCATCCTGAGCTGATCTCAAAAAGCTAAGTAAGACTGGACCTAGTCAGCACGTGGATAAAGTCCACCAGGGCTGCGTGCGTTTTGAATGAGCCTTGACTCCTGGCAATTGTCTGGATTAGTCCTTGCAGTTTTCTTGACAAGATTTTCAACAGCAGTTTGCCCTTGCCTTCTTCCTAGGGCTGAGAGATAGAGAGATTGGCCCAAGGTCACCCAGCTGGCTTCATGCTTAAGGCAGGACTAGAATTTACAGTCTCATGGTTTCTAGCCTGTTGCCTTAATGAATACACCAAACTGGCTCTTGCAGACTGGACTGCAGAGTCAAAAAATCATCCCAAAAGAAGACAATATCAGACCACTTCCATTTTCTTGCCAAGAAAACTACATGGATGTATTGATGAAGTCACCAGGAAATAAGTGTGATTTAAAGGAGACTTTTTTTTTTTTTTTACAGATACCTGTAGACGTTCTCTGCAGTCCAACTGAGGTGGGTGAGATGCTTTCCCAGTGCCATTTTTCTATTCTGAATCCCACCCACCCACTATAGCATGAGGTTTTATGAAAGGTATAACCACCAACCCTCCAAGATTTATTTATTTAAAGAACTTGTGTGGCTATCTATCTCACATTGTGATGCTAGGCAATACAAACAAGAATATGAGCAAAGACCAACCAAACTATTAGCCTGCTGACTCAACCCCCATCCTAGCCCAAGGATTGAGGTAGATTACATCTACCATGTTGATAATTAAGGCCATAATTACTACATCTTTTTTCTGGCAGAGTTGCTATCTTTTAATGGTTTCATGAAAAGAACTTCAGCTGGTCCAGAATTTCTTATTACTGCACCTTGAGGCTGGGAGAAAAATTATCAAATGATTTTCTGAAGCTAGTCATGAAGCTAGTAAAGATACCGGACACTTGCATGCACAAAGTACTAGTTCTGCACAGTGACAGTTTATTTAAGATATCCACTGCCCCATGTATTATACAGTCACAGTAATTCTTGAGACATGGCTATTAGTCATAAACCAGATCCTTTGAAAACACTGAATTTTGTTTTATTAAAATTTTTATTGTTTTTATTCTTCTTCCAATTTGCTGCAGAGGTTTGATAATACTGGAACTACAATTTGAGCCAAATTGGTTAGATTACATATGGATTTCAACCTTGCTGAAGTATTTGCTTATCTATCACAAGAATGAACTAAACAGGAGTGAAGTAATTGAGTCACATTCCTCCCCAACTGTTGAAACTCAGCTCACATAAATATCCATAAAGCTTGTTTTAAATAAAAAGTCCATTTATACACAAACACCTAAAGAAAAGACATGCTCAGAAAACACATGTACGTTTCTTACACAAACACTAAGGCCTTTCTTTGCTTATTTATTTTATATGAAATCAAATTCTTGGACATTTCTGGAAAATTACCATCTTCAGAAAAATCAGAAACACCCAGGGACTGAATGAACCAATCAAAAAAGGGGGAAAAAACCCGGTGGCGGCATCATCATCGTCGTCATCATATCATTAAACCCCTATGTACAAAGCAAGAACGACTGGTCCCAAAAAGTTTAGTTTGGGTTCATTCCAAGAACATTTATTTCTTCCATTTATAGATGTACTGAGTCTAGATGTGTTGCAACATCTCACCACTAGGAAATAAACTGTGACTGTATGTGGGGCTTAGAGGAGGATGAAAGGGAAAAAAAATCTAGAAACTGGCTAATTGTCAAGGTATCTTGTCCAATCACCATAAGATTTGATGTTCCTGGAAACAAAACAATCTCTGTTCAATCTTAATCCATTGCTTTAACTTCTTTCCCCTGATTTATTGTGTTTGCATGTTACCAGTCTCTACCCCTATTACATCCTGGCCAAAAACATAATGAGACATTGTACTGAGGCAGAACCAGGTTTGAAGCACAGTGTTGTGACAAAACCATCCCTTTCTTGTTTTTTGCAAACTACAAAGGAATGTATTGAATGAGTAGCAGGACACCATCAAGACTTCATCTAGGACACCAAGCTGCAATTTAAAGCTTTAAAAGAGGACTGAGTAATTGAGACAATAATCTTCTCGCTACCACCACCCACCAAGAGAAATAGCACAAGGGAAGCAGACTAAGTTATCTTTAAGTTATAACTGCTGACAATGTATGTTAGTTTAAAAACCAAGAAACAATAATTTAAAAATCTTGAACACTCCAATTCTTTGAGGGCTTCAGCTATCCAAGGTCTTCTCAGGATTTCCCTCTGGAACTGGTCTAATGGACATATCTGCAAAAAATTCGTTCTGTACAAACATTTATTACTTTTAGGCTAATCAGTTCTTAATTTGCATACTTTGTGTGGTCTAAATTCAGACACTGAAAAAAAAAAAACCATTGTTATTGCAAAGCTGAAATCCTGAACAGAAATTTCTGCTATATTCATGTTGACAATATTCATAAAAATGCTTGTAACATCACTGTGCTTATCAGTGAGTATAACCAGCCTTTCATAATGAAGGGATCAAAAATGTAATGATCATTATAATACATTTACCTATGCCATCTCTCTATTATATGCCTGGAGATCTCAGTATCAGAAAGATGGCATTGATCACATACATTGAGAATGACTTGGCATAAATTAATAAATAAATTTCCATATTGTCAAACTTAAAATATATCAATAGTAGAATAATACACTAAGGAGAATTACAAGTAGGTACTGTAATGCCTCTGATGTGCTGCATCCTAAACAATGCTATACTGATTTTGAAAACTGGATGTTCTTTGACTAAAAGGACTGATAGATTTGTGCTAGTATTTTCAAGAACTCTCTGTAATTCTTTAATATAAATCATGTTTACTTGGCATGAATCAAGTAAAGTAAGGGCATAATCCAAATAAACTAAAAACAGTAGCAAATATAGGTAATACTGTATGTAGAGAAATAGCATATTACACTGGGATTGGGGAATCCAAGATTAAATCCCCCCCCCCCCAAACCAAGGGGTTTGCTGAATGATTTTGGGCTAGTCACTGTCTCTCACACCAACCTACCCACAGGATTGTTGTTGTAAAGATAAATGAATACCCATGTAGGGTCAGCTTAAGCTCCAAAAAGGGAAAGTAGGATATAAATTTAATAAATAAAATAAGTATATTGCCTACAAATCTCAGTGCATGCTGAATGTGAATTGTCTTATTGCCTCAACTACTTTATTAAACACTATGGTCTTCAAATCATCCTTGTACACCTTCCTAAAAGGAGTAGGAGGACATCAATTCTGTAATCAGCTAAGGCAGGTCTACTAGCTTTGCATGATGGTGACAAAAAGGTAGTTTCATGAGCCACAATGCGTGCTTTGTGGCAGAAGAATTTACCAGGTAGTCTAGAACTGTCTTCCTCAATTTTGCTTCCTCTAGCAGTGTTAACTGTTTTTAAAAGATTGTGGGGTTTTTTAACCTCTAACACATCTATAAGGCAGCAAGTTTGGGAAAGATGTTCTAGAACTCAATGCCAATGCTCCCGTTCTGTCCCAGTTGTAAATTAAGTAAATCAGCCTGTTCCAAACTAGGTACCTCCAGATGTTTGGATCAATTCCCCTATTCCCTCAATCGGTATGATTGTTCCTAAGAATTCTGATGACTATACATCTGATTGGCACCCAACATGGGTAAGGCTGATGTCAATTATACTCATGCAATGCTCTTTATGGGACAATTCAGCTTTATGATACAGCTTCCTCCACTGGTAACTCCACTGGGCATCCAGAAGACTGAGCTCTGAATGGGCTCCCCAGTCCCTTCCTGTATTATAAACATGAGATAGTTATACAATTTATCTGTTACCTGGAGGTCTGCTTGTAATTCACACTCAGGGAGATGAACATCTGTTACTGGGTCAAAATTATTAACAACTATTTGAATTAGTTGTGAGGTCTTACTGTTCAGATAGCATTCTCTATACCCAATTTTTATTTAGGGCATTTTGATACCACCACTGTTTTCACCCCCCAAAACTTTCAGAAACACTTTGAAGATCTATTCATATTTTCGCTTCTGCTGCTACCTAAATGCTAAGAACAAGAAGCAAAAATCATGGTCCCACCCTGAGCCTCTGAAGGTCCTGTGACAACAACAAATCCCTTATCCCCATTCCACCAAAAAAAAAGGGGGGGAGGGAAACAAAGGAAAGAATCCAGTAATCTGTTGTTTTAAAAAACAGCTCATTCCATGCTCAGGAAAATAGAGAAACTGATAAGACACCAATTTCACTTCTGTTCCTTTTGTCTGGCCTATTTAGGGGGAGCTGCAAAGCCTACAAGCTAGCATTTTCAGCATTTTCTTTTAAGATCTGAAATTCAAGAGCCAGGAGGAGGAAGGAGCAAGAGTTCCTTCCTATAGGGAAATAGGGAGACATAGCATTTCAAAACAAGAAGCCCATAGCTTGCTCTGCAGTGTTTCAAACTATACAACTTAGGGGGGTGGTATGCCTTTGAGTCCTGGTGATGACATGGATGAGTCCATGCAGTTTTCTATGCAACATTTTCAGAAGTGTTTTTCCTTGGCCTTCTTCCTACGGTTGAACCTTAAGAGATTCTCAGGTACTAATCCTCATCTACTACAACTGCTGCCTTGAGTATACAGTGAGCACTAAGTTAAGAAACAGCTGCCATTTTCATCAGCCCAGTTTCCCACCAACCTCCCCATGTTCCAGCTGAAATTCCTATTGTCCCTTCCAAGTTCTCACACCCTTGCACCAATCAGCATCTCATTCTTAAACTTTTCTATCCTTTATTCCACAGTTCCCAAAGATACATGAAGTAGCTTTCTGGACTTGATATTCAGGCACCTCTCTGTCCCTAGACTGTTATGGATGGCACAGATGAAGGATGGAAGGGAAAAAGTTCTACAGTCACCATCTCCACTTTGACCTCTACGTGTTGATAAATTTTCACCTTCCTCTGCTCATAGCTTGGCTTTCTGAAAGGAAACTGAAGATCAGCTTGCTGTACTCCAAAAGTTTCCTTCCTGCCTCTTCCACCCTCATTCATCTATGATCAGTTTGGAAAGGACTACCAAACTGCATAAGGATGCACTTTCTTAGCTGAGAAAGTACAAACTACTGATTTAATTCCATTATTCCAGATGATACCATTACTGGGCAGCTCCTGTTACTTAAAATGTAGCTATCCAAATTCCTGAAGGGCCTTCTACCAAACTGACAGTTCAGTCTGGGCATTTTCCAAATGCTTTTTGAAATGGGACCTCACTCACATCATACTGATAAGAGCAATTGGAACAGGTGTGCTTTAGCTGAAATCAAAACACTGAGGCAAAAAACGCCAACCCAACCACATTTCCCCACCAACTCATCTCATTGCCAGTTCTGCCTTGGCTCACTCCATCTCTTTCCAAATTGAAAACACTGTAAGTTTTCCCCCCCCCCCCCCCCAGTTTATCTCATATTTGGCACTTGCCTTGGCTGTGTTCTCCCTGCTCCCCCTGTACCACACACACATTCTTAGTCTCTCTGTGTATTAGCATTTCAGGGCTGAAAGCTCTTTCCTGCTCAAAACAGTATCAACACACATAATCTA
Source organism: Liasis olivaceus (assembly GCA_030867105.1). Taxonomy (NCBI): domain Eukaryota; kingdom Metazoa; phylum Chordata; class Lepidosauria; order Squamata; family Pythonidae; genus Liasis; species Liasis olivaceus. The sequence goes on along the minus strand of CM061348.1, from coordinate 102,238,144 downwards.
GCCCAAATGTGTCATCTGGTTTTAAGGAAACATTTCCCAAACAGCTTTTAGTTTCTCAGTGTAATTAAACTGCTGAGCTGCTCAGGGAGTTGGAAAGGATTACTCACTGTTAATACACAGCTTTTTGCCTGGTTTTTATTTTGGTAAAACTTGCTGTGTTTATTGTCTTTTAAATCTCTTTAAACTCCTGGCCACAGTTAAGCAATCATGAGTGAGCATCAAAAGGAAGAGTCCAGTGATGCCTTGGAAAATATATCCCTGAAAGTCTGATCAGCATATTTCATTCCCAACCATCAAAAATAACCATTCTACCAAATAATCTCTCTCTTTCTTTCTCTCTCCAGGATAAGAGACCTTTCTTCACTGGACTTCCTTCAGTGCAATTCCAGTTTAAGACCACTGCCCTCTTCTGGCAGAAGATCGTCCTTCACAAAGGAGATAGCCAGGTAGATGCTTTGATTCTAGTTCATGCCTGTTGCATCTCTTTCAGCAAATTGCCTTGGCTCCTGAAACTAGTGCTTTAACAGAGTGAACAATACCAAATGGGAGATGTTAGGAAGAGGACTGTCAAAAGATGAGAAAAGACATTCAATGTACTGATTCTTTGATGTGTCTGTGCACGTCCAAATTAGCGCAGCTTGGAGAAATCTCCCAAAATGAGAAAAGGAAAGCACAGGTATGTTATAGTTGTAAATGTATATAGTTATTATAGAATTAAAATGTATCAGAAGAAAAAAGCGAGTGAGCAGAGCCTGTGTGGTATAGTAGCTGGAGGGATATAGTAGCTAGATTATGAACAGGGAGTCCCAGATTCAAATTGCCAGTGAATGATTTTGGAGTACTTGTTATCTCAGCTTAACCTCATATGGTTTTGCTGAATGTAAAATTGGAGGAAGGACCAAATGAACTAGAAGCAGCAGATAATCCCTTGTGTTTCTGCTGGAAAAGAGGGATACAAATAGAATAAATTAATAAACATTATTTAGTATTATTACTATTATTAAAGCCACCTTTAAAGCTTTCTTTAAAGACCATACCACCACACCATAACTGTAACGTTCTAGTCCATATGGCACTTTGTCCCATCTGATAAAATGGAACATGGGAAACACACACACACACACAAACACACACACACACACACACACACACAGAGCGAGAGCATGTTAATTTCTCCACTTTGTCTATTACGACAATGTCAGAAAAGCCAACTTCATTCAAGAAGCCAGATCCGTTGCAACAGCTGCCAGGCTGCAGCATTTCAGAAAGTATTTCTATTTTATTTCCAGATACGGTCTTACTGTAACATGAAGCACGGAGGAAATGTTACTTGTGGACTGTTTTGTGGAGCACGTGGGCTTAATGCAAGAGAAATGAATTGCAAGGGCAGGCAGATCCCAATGATGGGTGAGAGAAAACTATTTATCTAGTAAAGATGGCTGTTTGGGAAGTGTTGGAGAATTTTCAGACTTCATACAATCAGAAAAGCCTTTCCATATTTACTTGTCTTCAAGAAAATTCTACATGCTTATCTGCCTAAGAAAATTTGTGGGTGGATGGTGAATTGTCAATTCAAGTAGCAGCTCAATGTTGCTTCTATGTTATGACAAAGTACATCTTAGAACATAAATGACAATTTCTTGCAACTATGCATTGCAAATTGATTCTGGCAAATAAACTATCCTGTTAAAAATCAGGACTCTGGTAGCCTATTTTCCAATTAACAGATTTTATTAATCTTAAGTGTTGCAGCTCACATAGATTTATGCCTTTTAATAAAATCTGTTAGTCTTGTTTTGTATATAGCTTGCACCCTATGTCAATAAGACTTGTAGGTCAAAAATTAGCTGGATTTATAATATCTCCCTTTTTATATATTGGGATTGCTATACTATTATTCCAACCTACAGGTAATCGACCAGTGGTGTTGATATAGGTAAACAAAGAGGCGAGTATAGGGGCCCACCAATCGGGAAATGCCTTAAAGATTTCTGGAGGTAACATGTCCTCTCCCATGGCTTTACCAGCTGTCTGTTGTGCAATTATTCTTTTAACTTCTGCCACAGTTACAGGGGTCCATTTTGGAGATGTTTTTAATATATCAATACCCATTAGCTCTGGTTTATCTTCAGATTGTATAAATCTGTTAGTCAAAAAAGAAGCTACCAGATTCCTTCTGGGTTTTCATTACCATAGACTAACATGGCTCTCCTCCTACAATGTAAACTATCTTCTTGGGATTTAATTTTGCTGATTATTTGATCAAAGAGCCCCAATAGTATTTATGGTTCCTCAAAACAGAGTTTCTCTGATAGAGAACAGTAGGGAAGATAGACACTTAAAAAATTGGGCATGGTGAAAAATTAATTCATCTAACACAGGTGGGAATTACTAAGTAAATCTTCATAAACTGATAAGGATCTTCTGAAGACTGATGTTTCAAGGGAATTAATGAAAGTAAATGGGCTTAATCCCTTGGGGGGTATATTCCCAATTCTAGTTATTGATAAATGTATAATTTTATATCACAGCAGCTCTGTAACAAGCAACCGCTGCAAAAGAAAATGAAAAGACTAAGTTCTCATGTAATGCCAAGACAAGACTTTTCAAGCCATGTTTTATTGAACAACCTGAAAGATACAATGGCCTGATTCACACAATTGGCTTTGCATATCATGATAGGTTAGATTTAATCAAATCATAATACAGGTAGTCCTTGACTTATGAATTGGGACTGGAACTACCATCACTAAGCAATGCTGTCATTAAGTGAGTTGTGCCCAATTTTACAACCTTTTTTGCCATGGTTGTTAAGCGAATCCAGCTTCTGCCATTGACTTTGCTTGTTGGAAGCCCCCTGGGAAGGTCATAAATGGCAATCATGTGACCCTGGGATGCTGCAACCGTCATAAATGCATGCCAGTCACCAAATACCCAAATGTTGATCACATGACTGTGAGGATGCTGCAACAGTTGTAAGCGTGACTGATTGTAAGTCACTTTTTTCAGTGCCGTCATAACTTCAAACAATTGTTAAACAAATGGCTGTAATCAGCAGATCATTCTTTGGCCTCCTTGATCTTGATCATCAACTATGGACTAGATAGCAACTCTGCTTCATCCTCTACCTTTTCTGAGCACATTCACCACAAAGGCAACAGAGCTCCATGGTATTTTATTAGTGTAATGCTATTAAAAATTAATAAAAACAGAGTAGCAGGCAACTGGAAGCGTGTTAAAAAGCCAGTGAGTACCTGCATTTGCTGAGCTCATAAATTGTCTTTGCTCCTGTCAAATATCTGCTGGAAGAAGCTAAAGTAGTCATTATAGTATGAATACTATTCCCTTGAATTCTATGTCACTTTAGACCCTGGGAGCTTGCCAGGCAGAAGTAATTTCTTGCTGCAACCGCTGAAATCTAGAGATCACCCTGGGGACAGAACAACAAGAAGTACTGCAGAATTTTCTGGGACAATGATGTTGCAAAAGATCTTTTTCAGCTGAACTGCTTAAACTGAATGTTCTTAATATTGAGAGACCTGCCCAAGCCAGTTTTATAGGCTTTATCATCAGTGATCGTGTCATGTATGCATTAAACCCCAACCTAGGCTACTTAAGCTACAATGTTAAATCCATCAACTGTTCTTGTTCAACTGGATTTTTTTCTACAGGCAGATGTTGAACCAGTATGCATTCACATCTGAAAAAAAAAAAGTGTCTGCCAAGATATCAATCTTCTGTTCAATTATTTTTCAATGTGGCAGGTGAAGCTGCAGTTGAGGTGCTCTGAGAATTTGGAAAGGACCACAGCACTGTAATTTATGGGGCAAAAATGTGCCATAAAGCTGGTTGCATACTTTAAAGAAATCCTGTAGAAAAATGACACCCTATGCAAATAGGCTTAGAAACCAGGACAGATTGTGCCTGTCATTTTATAGGACATATAGCTATAATATGAAAAAAGGCAAAAGAAAGCTGCTACATAAACCATTTGATGGGTTTCACTGGGATCTTCTGTACAAGATTTTGTCCTTCCCAAGTCCTTATAGGGAAGAGGCTCTGACACATGTCCCTACTTGAGTTAGGATAGTTATACTCACAGCCAGGCCTTGCCATAAGGTTTATGAAAGCACACTGATGTGCTGGAGAGACAGAAATGACGTTTTACGTCATTACATTTTACAAGCAAAACTGTTCCTGCTGGCTTCTTTTGATAAAGCTCTATGTTATATGAGATCACTATTGAGTCATTATCCTGTGCAATTAGAGAGTCTAGGAACATAAAAAGCTTTAAAATCCAAGATTAGTTTAAAATTCATTTAAACTAATGCTCAGTGCAGAGAATATGCTATTATTTGCTCTCAGACCCAATATTTACTGAAACTGATAACTAATTTTAGTAAATTGTAACTGAGAAGAGGAAGATCATTCCCCAGCCCTAAAAACATAGAATTGATCCTTTAAATGATCAGAATTTGTAAGAAACAACTAGCCTATATTCTACCCTGAAACAGCAGAATGGGGGGGGGGGGGGGGAGGGGCGGGGAGAAGTACTATGAGAACCACTATTGACTTCAATATTGGTGTGACAAAATGAGCTTCCTTGTTTTCAAGTCAACAGAAAAAAGGAGGGCGGCGGATACTGGAGGGTTCATTCCTCATAACGTATCCCCCACAAAAAGCACTTTAGTTAAAATTGAGAAAAGCCTCCCTGAGTGTGAACTGTCGTAAAAACATACAAAATGTTTCAAACACAAAACAACTATTTGAAATGATGTCCTTCCTGCCTTATCAAAAGAGTTCCAATTTTTTTCCTACTATTCTTGAAATGTTTCAGCTCAAGTGAAGGGCTCTTTCAAACTCAAACCAATTCTGGAATGGTCAGGACAGCATCGGAACACTTCTGGTAAGGTCAGTAGCGCTGTTCTGAACTTGAAACTGCGGGTGTCAGTTTTAAACATTTTGCCCATCACCATGTGTTTGCATAAGAAAAAAAGTGTGTGTGTGTGTGGGGGGGATTTGTGGCTTTGCTCGCTCACTTGTAACATGTGGCATCTGGAAGGTTACCCTGCCCACCAGGTAATGCAGCCCTTATGGTTATTACGTTTCCCAACCCTTTCTATAACATGGACTTTCATTAAGAAGAGAACTTATGCTCCCGAGTTTGAAAACTCTCTCAAAATCAGAAAACTTGTCCTTCACATCACACTCTCTTTAAAAAAGAAAGTAAAGGAAGACAAAATGAACAAAAGGATAAAACTGAAGAGGCAGGACACACAATGAGTTTCAAGTGAATAATAGTTCAGAGAAGGGAAAGAGGATTCCATTTTAGTTTGGCCTAAGATACACTTCATATGAAGACAAGCAGATGCTTATGTCCAAGAGTAAGGCTTTCGGAAGTTGCAGAGGACAAGACTCTTGACCTGGGCATAAGCATCTCAACAGCTGTAGTCTTTATTACTGTGTTAGGACTAACTGGAGCATCGTTTTGTTTTGCTTTAATGTAGAGATCTAAGAAAAAAAGGATACACAAAAGAAAAAATGAAAACAGGGAAGATGACAGCCAGCCTTTTCAAACAATCTCTGAAGTGTCTAATAAGCATGAAAAAAGGCTAAATTAATCTCATCTTAATATCATAAGAAACATACTTGATATTCTTTAAGACCCGTATCCCTTGTTTTCTTAACATGGACCATTCCAATACCCTGCAAATAACTAATATCCATCTAATCAATACTCTTTGTCTATTTAAAAAAAAATACTGTAGATTTACAGTCACCCAAAACACATTTCAGTACTGATACTAACTCATGAATTTTAGATTCTACTCATGCATTTGTACCAAACTGTAAAATCAAAAAAAATCTTTTACCTGAATATATTAACATTCTACAATTTAGATACATAAAATCTAGGGGTCTACCATTGCATAAAATCATTATTAATAATTTATCAATCTGCTTGAAATACTTAAGGGTAATATCATGGGAATCACTCTGAGTATCTATATGAATCTTGAAGTGATATTCATGTTTACATTTTTCTTTCCTCATAAACTGATGAGGTTGTTAAACAATCAACTTACATCAATTGGATTATAATGCAACCAGCATTATATTAATCTGAGATAAGCAATATGCAACAGTTACCTCTAATAATAAAGTTTTTTTTCCCCTTGGGATAATGAAAAATGTTGAAAAAAAATTCAAGTATCAGGTGAAGCTCCATTTTTTTACAGATTTAATTTTTACAGATACATTAGAGCTTATCCAAAAAATAGGAGACTTACCCTAATTAATTAAATAATCTGATAACTTACCACACTGTTATTTCGCATCAATACATTTTGGTACAGAATATTCATAACCATCAATAAAACATAATATGTCAAGGCTTATCATAATGATCCATCTAGGCTTGAGCTTCAAAAAACCTAAGGACCAAACTATCTCACTCTGTTGGTTAAATCAGAGTTGGAAAGGCATTTCATGCATGGTTGAGGGCTGGTTCATTTTTTTGTCAGAAACCCAGTTCTTCTTTTCATTCCTTTGAATATTCTTTGAATGCAGAAGTCATGACAAGGCATATTTTTACTGCCTTCAAAACAAATGAAAAGTCACTGGTATGGGGGATGGTCAGATAGAGAAGAGGAGGGCGGGAGTGAAGGCCAGGAGCTAAACCTGCTTGGCTAGGAGTTGGCATCAGTAGCTACAAGAATCCACCTGCTTACGCTGCTGCCACAGTTAAACATTAAATATGAAATCAGGCAAGGTTAGTACTTGTTCTATGGCATTCTCATTTCTTTGAGACAATCCCAATGTAAATGTTGTGAGTGAAATGTAGAATCTCCCTTTTCTGTCCAAAAATATATTAGGGCAATAAAACATGTTAGTAGCAGTTGTTTCATACCACAGCTATACCCCTAGGGCTCTATCAGCAGTCAGCTCCTGGCAACCATATTTAATCTCTGTTTCTCAATTGCCTCACAAAACCCATTTCATCCTTAATAATTTGGACACTGCAAAGACAATTCCCATCCTAGAAAGGTGATTAGGATTTTCTGAACAGTTGTGGTTCAGATGCTTTCTCTCAGTATTAGTATTTGCATTGATAAAAACCATAGTTTTTAGTTATGGGTTCCTTTATATGTATGTTTGTGCACGTGCATGAGTGCAAAGCTTAGTTATAAATAGTTTAAGACACTAAGATTCAATTTCTATTGCCACTAGAAAAGAAGTGAGAAGGGATCAGCTTCCCATTTCTCCAGCCAGCATACCCAACTCTAGGACAACTTAAAATAATGTCTAAGGTATTTATGGACATTAAGCTTTCAGAAACTTAAAGCAAAGAACAAAAATTGTTTTAAAAAGAAAGAAGTAACTTTACTGATTCATGATCACTGGGCTCTAATGGCATGCCTATTATATATAGAATATAGAATACTTTATTGGCCAAGTATGAGACATATAAGGAATTTGACTTCGGTGCAAAAAACTCTCAGTGTGTTTGCACAGCATCAGGAAATAAAGAATAATAAAAAGTAATAACATTATATACTAAAACTATGCAGTCAGAAAAGGAGAATTGGAAGAAGAATACTACGGCTATTGACTAACACATATTCATTTTTAAAAGGAGAAGCTATTGTCTAGCATATATTCGCATTTAACAGAGCATTATCAGTCACGTCTTAGCAGTCATATCTTATCATGCAATGTCAATCAGTTTGTCATGCTGCATTAATTAGGTGTTCAGCAGAGCAATGGCATGAGGGAAAAAACTGTTCCAGTGTCTAGATGGTTTAATATACGGTGCTCTGTAGCAGCATCCTGAGGGAAGAAGTTGAAACAATTCATGTCCAGGATGAGAGGGATCTGCAGATATCTTCTCTGCCCTCCTTTTAACCCTCACAGTATACAGATCTTCTATAGAAGGCAGGCAGGTTGCAGTTATTCTTTCTGCAGACTTAACTATCCGTTGGAGTCTGTAGGGTTTGTCCACATCATCAAATTTTCATGCATGTATAATTTCATGCATGAAATTGAGCAAACTCAGGGAGGCAGCGAAAGATAGGAAGGCCTGGCGCAATATGGTTCATGGGGTCACGAAGAGTCGGACATGACTTAACGACTGAACAACAACAACAACATAATTGGGAAGGAAATTTGTTATAGACAAAATTAAAGGATGAGGAAAGCTTAGAAAGGTATCTGACACAAAAGTTCTGGTTTGCTTTTTTCAATTATTCATAGGCTTTTGTTTCTTTCTGCTCCACCAGACAAGTTACATGTGCATTCTAATCACAGTGGGAGACAAGTATCAGTGGCTTATGATTGGATTTTACATTTTCCACGTAAGCAAGTCATTAGTTCCTTGTCCAGGCATACCTTTGTGTGACCTGAGATCTTCTAAGACAATATTCTAATCTAATTAAAATCCAGAACTTCTTCCATTTCCATATTAAGATGGAAATAAGATGGAGGTAAATGAAAGGGTATCTTACAAGTAATATGTAGGAAACTGCAATATTTTGGAAGGAAACTGTCAATCTCCATGGGCTGTGACTACAGTGCTGGTATTTACCTAACTGAACTCCAGAAATTGATTCCAGCTATTAAAACCAAGGACTTAATTCAGGTTGCATATTTTTCTCCAATAAGCTATGGTCCATGAAATTAAGGGATTGTTCCACAATTAACTAGATGGGAGCTAGATGGGAAGAAGATGAGGGAAAGAGGGTGAGGATGTTGGAGTTAGGTTAACATTAGTGCTTTCCTTCTCAAGCTGATACTCACCAAATGTGTTGAGGCAGATGGCATGGAGTTCAGAGAGTTTCAACTTCAAGACATTTATGTGGAAGACACCAAGTTACAAAAAGCTGCTAGAGAGAAATTAAAATAACCCTGCTCTTTCTGTTCCTGGGTTATAAATTTGAACGAAAGACAGAGAAAGGGGTGCAAGGAGAATCTTTCATGTCCATTTTATTCTTTGTTCTTATACACAAGTCCCCATTAGAACTGAAAGCCCACTTTGTTATTGATTGCACTGTGGCTGTCTCATGCTTTAAATCTCCCAACAGACAACTGCTTTCATTATTCAAACCTTACACTCAGCAGCTGTCCCAGGATGCCAGAGCTGGTTTTAAATCAAAATCTTCGCATCTTCAGGCAGCTGTTACTGACTCTAGGACTTAGGCCCTATCCTGAGTCTTGAATGAGCAATGATGCTTATATCAACTCTGGTGGTGACTTAAGTTGATGGTTTGCATCAAATTACATTAATTTTGTCTCCATGTAGTTTGTTGATTTGTAAATGGAGATGAACCAAATTTTCTCCTGAATAAGTTTTTAGGCTCAGAAGTGGGGAAGGGAGTTTTGTTTTGTTTTTTTAAATACCCCCTTAATTCTGCTTCTCTTTGTGGCTGTTTGGCTCCAAAGTAATGTATCATGTGAGCAATTGCATCTTCCCCTGTATGTTTTTTTCTTCTTTTGAGTGAATAAGATAATCAGTTGTAATGTGATAACATCACATTGCTGCTGTAACCAATTAGATTATTACAGAGCCAAATGCCTTCCTTTTTAGGGAAGATTGTTGAGAAGGTGGTCACAGAACAGCTTCAGAGGGTCCTGAATGAAGCATATTACCTGAAGCCCTTTCAGTCAGGTTTCAGATCTGGCTATGGGACTGAGACAGCATTGGTTGTACTTTTAGATGACCTCTGGAGACAGTGAGATGGAGGTGGTGCTTGGCCTCTCAGCAGCCTTCAAGACCATAATATCCTTCTGGACTGGCTGCAGGGGTTGGGAGTGGGTGGCACTGTATTGAACTGGTTCTCTTCCTTCCTCAGTGGCTGGTTTCAATTGGTGTTGATTGGGGGCAAGAGATCCTGCCCTTGGCCCCTAAACTGTGGGGTGCTGCAGGGTTTGGTACTCTCTCTGCTCCTGTTTAACATCTACATGAAGCTGCTGGTGGGGTCCTCTGTAGCCATGGGGGGAGGTATCATCAGTATGCTGATGATACATAGCTATATATTTCCACCCCTGGTGAAGTTAAGCAATGCTGCCAACATCCTCCAGTGTCTATAGACTGTAGGAGTTTGGATAGGAAGCAACAGATTTTGGTTCAACCCTGGCAAGACTGAGTGGCTTTGGATTTTGGGGCCACCTCAATCTAGGAATTTACCATCTTTGGTTCTGGATGGGGTATGCAATCTGGGGGTGCTTCTGGACTCATTGCACCCATTCCTGGATCAGGAGGCTCTATGCTCAGTCACTCATATCCTGGTCACCTCTGGTATGGATTAATGTACTCTACATGGGGCTGCCCTTGAAGAGTATTCAGAAGCTTCATTGGTGCAAAATGCATTGGCACAGGCAGTTATGTGTTCACCTAGATCTGTGCACATGTTACACCTCTGCTCCAAGAGCTGCATTGGTTAACAATTTGCTTCCAGATCCATTCAAGGTGCTGGTAATAATATATGAAGCCCCACATGCCATGGGGCCGGGTTATTTGAGATGTTACTCCCCAGTAGCATCTACCCATCCCATCAGGTCCAGCAGAAGAGGCTTGTTGTGGGTTCCGTCCACTAGTGAGTGCCATCTGTGGGACTCAGAAGGAGAGCCTTTTCTGCTGCTGCACCCACCCTATGGAACATCATTCCCCCTGAGGTCAGGCTGGCTCTGACCTTGATGGCCTTCTGGAAGGGCCTGAAGACATGGCCTTGCCATCTTGCCTGGGGGTCAGAGAATGATGTGGAGCTCATAAAATGGCTGTACTCTTCTTGAGTGGCTGTGCTCTCCCAGTGATTGTATTGTATGGCTTTTAATTGTTTAATTGTTTTTAATGTTTGCATTGTTTGTATGGCTGATTTGTTTTTTGATTTTTTACTACTGTTTATATTTTAATTGTAAGCTGCTCAGAGTCACAAATGGCTCTATAAATTGAATGAATGAATGAATGAATGAATGAATGGTCACTAGAAAGGAACAAAAAGGACATATTTAGGCTGCCTCCACACTGGGCTGGGAATGAGACAAAGGCTGAGTCGTGAGGACATGTCCTCTAAAATTGGATAGTGGATGCCTCTGAGTTATGGTAAACAGTTGCTGCAGAGGAACCCTAAGTACTGCTAAATGAAGCTAGCCATAATCTAAGATACTCTGCGTACCGAAATGAATACTTAGCGCTGTGCAGTTTCATTCGTATTTCAAGAAGCTATGACAACATGAGACAAAAACAGGTGGACACTTTGCAAAGCTATCTTGAGTGCCAGGAACATCATTCAATAAAGGGAAGAAATAACTGGATGGAACAGAGTAGAAGAGTCATTTCTACCACTTGTGTTTCAGGTCTTACCAAAAGCTCCAGCCTGCCCTAGAACACATAGTAATGGAATCTGGAACATGAAAACATATGACGAGCTTTGTTTGATCAGGCTAATGTCACACAGGGCTGATCTAATTCACTCAGGAAGCTCACAACATGGACAAGAAGAGTGATAACCCTCTTCCACTGTTACTTCCCAGCCACTGGCATACAAGGTATATTCCGACCTTACTAAACATCCATGAAAACCATTCACCACTGCTAGAGCGACATGACTTGGACCCCTTTAAAAACCTTCTAAATTGATACTCAGTGAATGCCATTATTTTATTATATACTATATAAAGAGGCACTTCATCAGCAACTCTATCTTTCACTTCAGTGAATGACCCTAAGTTTCAATACTACAAAAGAGGATGTAAAACTATCCATATCATGCATGATTTGATATATAGCTATTCATGATCCCTCACCTGTTATTTTTAATAACTAAAAAAATCTGAAACACTATAATGTTTTTCCATAGAAAAGCAGCTTTCTAATAATTTGAGTCTACTCCTTTTCATAATGTTTTCCACAACCTCTTTTTTGAGTCAGTGATCAGGCCTGTGCAGAGAAGCAGGACTACACACAGAAATACTGAGGGAAAAGTGCAACAAGAAGTAGAAATCTTCTCATTACCAATTTACATGTAACATGGGGAAAAGTAGCAGAAGGAGGTAGAAAAGAGAATCAATGACCAGGGACTCAAGGAAAGTTATCTGTGTCAGAAACAAAAAACAAAAATCACCCTATTAGGGCCAACTAAAATATCTGCAAATCATAAATAGTGGTGCTATTGCAATTGGGCTTTGAAGCATGAAAGAAAACGTTATAGAAGAAAATATGAAATCTTCAAAGAAGAAGAGACTGAATTCGTATCAATTCACTGAAAATGAGAAAGAATGAAGGTAGAGCAAGGAAGTGACTGAAAAAATGCTTTAATCTAGGACTGGGAGCAAATGGTCCTAACACTGCATGTGGTCCCAAATTCTTTTTTGTGACACCAGGACCTTGCTCTGTGTCATCTTATTGTGGCACTTTAAAAATCAACATGTTTTTCTACTACTTTAAGGTACAAAACACAAAAAATAAAGCTAGATTTAACACCATTTAAAGAACTAAGGAAGACTCCTCAAATCTTTAAAAAACTCCCCCCCCCCCCCCCCATTTGCAACACTCACCTCTTTAGCATTTATCCCGCTAAGGAAAATTAACTACAGTCCCCAGCTACCTAAAATTTGCTTTTGTCTGCAGTAAAACCATTACTCTTCAGCTGTAAGAGGCCAGAAAGCCAGGAATCCTGGATTTTGTTAAACAGACTGTTTTTATTTGAGTTGTTTGTCACTATAAAATAGTTCTGCATACCAAAGCATCATAAAAAAGGGAACACAATGCAGAGCATGTGCACACCACAACGTTTTGATGGAATGCATTCCTTCATAGTGTGTTCCCAGCACTACCAAAAAAAAAATCAAGCATATCTATGAAATCCCCTCTTGGAAGGTCAAAATAAGGCAAATGCAATACCAGAAATGCTCTCATCCAGTTAAGATGCAAAGTTGTCTCTGACCTGCCATCTGAGAGCCAGGATATTCAAGATCCCAGTCTCATGCCTGGCACCAGATGAAGTGCCAGCATGGTTAAGATCATAATTCATAGTACTAACTGCATACAGTTGTTTAAAATTCTGACTTACTAGTCAAAACAAGCTGGACAGCTATAACGGGAATCTTTCAAAAAGTGTAGGTAACTATGTGGGTGTATTAGGAACAAAATAACAAAAACCACACTATGGTAACATCTTTATTAAGGCCAACTAAAATATCTGCAAATCATAAACAAATCATGGTACTATTACAATTGGGTCTTGAAGCATTAAAGATCTCCAAATTTAGCTCTCTACACCTTTTTTATCTGGACGTGAGAGCTTTTTGGAACAAGGACTTTCTTTCAAAGCTAACACACATAATTGCACTGAGCACTAATCCTGGGCATCACACAAGCTACTTTGTACCTATAAACACAGCTTGGTTGCAATTTTGGACATTTTCTACTTGAGTTGCCTGTATGGGGCTCCTTAGCAAGGCTTAGTACCAGGCTCAGGAATTGCAGACACAATTTGGGTAATGCTACTATCATATGACTTCACTAGAAACTATACTGTGCACAAAGATCATGTAATGTATCTAGCGTGTGGAAAGCACATTACATGGAATCTTCCATTTTCAAAATGGAAAGATCCAGTGAATTACTTTGGTAAAAATGATCTCAGATCAGATGAATGTAATGCATTTGCTAAGTCTGTTATAAGCTATAAAATTCAGGACTATGTAACTGCAAAAAGTAAACCAACACAGACATCCAGTGCCATGCCAGAAGTACACAATTCATCCGCAATAGTCTAAAATAAATAGGAACACAATTCATCCCACAAGTTAATATAAAGCAATGGCAGTGGTGTATTATTTTAAAATATAGTAATCAAAATCGTATTGTACCCCAATAAAATAAAAAGTAATCCAGACAAATAATAAAGAGCCAGTGTGATATAGTGGTTAAGAAGCTGAACTAAGAGTGAGGAGACACAGGTTTTACTCCACCCTCAGCCACAGATGCTCCCTAGGTGACTTTGGGCCAGCCCCTCTCTCTCAGCCCACTGTACCTCACAAGAAGCCCTATGTATGCTGCCACCTTGAGCTCCTGTACAAAAGGAGAGATATAAGTCAAATAAATAAAATGAAGCTGAGCTATAACTGAAATAATACCCATGAACCAATATGCTAATTGTATTTATTACTTGTTTTCAGAATAGTAACTGATTATAATCCTGGTGGCTGACAAAAGATCTCTGAGAGGGAGACACAGGCAAAGAGCTGAAAAAGGGGAACCGTTCATCTGCTTACCTTCTTGGCTTTTGTGTGGCAGTTCAGTCACTGCTGGCTGTATCTTTGGTTCTGGTGGCAGATGCTGATTGGTTGAAAAAAGCTCCACATTTTCAGTCTGCCTGATTGGTGGCACTGGAACCTCGGAAGATTTTGTTACCTGGATTTCCACACGTTTGGTAGCAACATCAAGCAAAGGTGGACTAGTGGCTTCAACTTTGCGCTGAGTTGGTTCAGGGATCTTTGAGGGGACTTCCATTCTGCGAAGAGCTGGGTCCTGGGGCTTACTTAGACTGATCTCAGTCCTTCTGGGAGCAGTCTCAGGGGGCTTGTGTCCCAACACATCTGTTCTCTTGAGGCCAAATCTTGATGCTCCTGAGGTGGAATTTTCCACTTGCTTAGATGATATATCAATGGAGATTTCTGTTCTTCTGGACACTGGTTCAGGATGTTTTGGCCCAGAGATCTCAACTCTCCTTAAAGAGGACTTGGGAGATCTTTGTGCTGGAGACTCCCCATGTCTGGAAGGAGTCTCTGAATTCCTGGCCCCAAGATCTTGGAATTTCTGTGTGGAACTGGACACTGTGGACCTAACAAGAGGATTGGGTGTCCGCCTTTGTGGAGTGGAAGAATTTGAAGGCTGATCTACTTCTTCAACTTCAAAGGATCTCTTCAAAGCTGAAAGATATAAAAATAATTACATTTAAACAACACTATCAGAACTACATAGTTATTGTCCTTGGGCTGTCAATTATACAGCAACATTGTACTTCATTGTATGATATCCCTCAAACCAACAATTTTGACAATTCAAATCATATACTTAGGAAAGGGGGATGACTTGCTGAACCTTCGGATCTTTAGGGAACTTGTGCTGAGTTTTAGGAAACTTAATCTTCTCTGATTTTCAAGCCTTCTCAGAGACAGCTCAAAAATAAGGAAATACCTGACTCTTCCTGGCAGTCTGAAGAAGGCCATGGACTCTCACAAGATTCCTAGATTCCTGTATAAAAATGTATACCACATAAAGTCCCTTCCTTTCTTTGAAATTCTTAGTTACAGTTACTTTGAGATTTCTTCCTGAAATTTACTTTGCTCCCGCTCATTATATTTATATAATAGCACAAGACACATCTAGAAGGCCACTGGAGGAAAACAAAGAGTGAACCTGACCAAACATGGGTAATAGCCTTTCTTAAAGATTACCTTGTGGTGATAAAGGCAGTGAGATTTGTTATTTCTCAGCCCTTATTGCATCTGCAGAATGGGTAAGGAGAGGTCACAGGAATAACTGCAGGGCTGCTGTGAGACTAAGCATCTAGGCAGATAAAGTCACTCAGTTTTGTTTGAAGTTGGAATCTGGCTGGACAGGTCCTTTGGAGTTGTTTGAGACAGTTATCCGGGAAGAGTTTGAACCTATTGGCCCTGATGAAGTGGACAGAGTCCTCAGTGCTATGAGTTCAGCCACTTGTATTTTAGATCCCTCTCCTTCCTGGCCAACTAAGGTCTCTTGGGAGGTGACAAGTGGTTGGGTCCAGTGTTGCTCTGTGGGAGGTTGTTCAGTTTGCCTTGAAGGAAGCAGTTGTCTGCCCCCTTCTTAAGAGACTGTTGGTTGGCCAAGGGATCTGGACAATTTTCATCCAGTCTCCACCTTCCCTTTTTAGAGTCCTAGAAGAAGCAGATTATCTGGATCCTTTCCAGTCAGGATTCAGGCCTGGTTATAGTACTGAGACATCACTGATTGCACTTGTTGAAGACCTCTGGTGGGCTCAGGGTGGTGGTAGTGCATCCATTCTGGCCCTTCTTGATCTCTCAGTGGCTGTCAATACCATTGTTGATGGTATTCTTCCGGCCTGGCCTATAGAAGTGGGAGTGAGGACACTGTATTACAATGGTTCTCCTCCTTTATTCAGGGCTGGTTCCAATCAGTGTTGGCAGGGAGGAAGAGGTTGAACCTGAGACCCCTGCTTTGTGGGGAGCCTCAGGGCTCTACTCTCTCACTATTCCTATTTAACATCTACATGAAGCTGCTGAATGAGGTCATCCACCACCACAGGGTGGAGTATCATCAGTATGCTGACTATATACAGTTGTACATGTCCATCCTGAGATGACCAAGTGCTGCTGCTGAGGTCCTTTTCCAATGCCTGGAGGCTATGAGTGTCTGGGTGGGGGAGAACAGACTCTGGCTCAACCCTGGCAAGATTGAGTGGATGTGGGTTTTAAGCCCTCCACCCCTCTCCTGGCTCTGGCCTTGCACGTAGTAATTCACATCTTAGTCATCTCCCATTAGGATTCCTGTAATGTGCTCTATATGGGGCTGCCATTGAAGTGCATATGGAAGCTGCAGCTAGTCCAGAATGCAGCAGCACAGGCAGTTTTTGGAGTTTCACACTACACTCATATAACACCACTGCTCTGCAAGCTGCTCTGGCTTCCAGTAGGCTTCCAGGTGCGATACCAGGTGCTGCTTATCACCTTGTCACTTATAAAGCCCTACATGCCCTAGGGCCAGGCTATTTGTGGGACTGCCTTTCTCACATTATTTCTGCTTGTCCCACCAGAACTAACAGAAAGAGCATGCTCCAGTCCCCCTCTATCAAACAATGTCATCTTGTTGGATCCCTGAATCATGCCTTCTCTGTGGCAA
The DNA here is from genome assembly GCA_030867105.1 of Liasis olivaceus. Taxonomy (NCBI): domain Eukaryota; kingdom Metazoa; phylum Chordata; class Lepidosauria; order Squamata; family Pythonidae; genus Liasis; species Liasis olivaceus. The sequence continues at coordinate 102,221,241 of CM061348.1, read as the reverse complement.
CACCTGGCCTGTGGAACAGCATCCCCTCAAAGATCCAGATGGCCCTGACCCTGTTAGCCTTTCACAAAGTTCTGAAGATCTGACTGCTTCCCCACGCATTTGAGCCAGGATGTTAGGTGAGCTTTGCTGCTGATGTGGTTTTATGATTGGGATGTAATGTTTATCTTGGGCATCATGGGTCATCGCTTGTAGCTGTTGTTTTAATCCTTGCATGCAACCCAGAGTCACTGTTGTGAGATGGGTGGCCATATAAATGAAGAAAGAAGGGAGGGAGGGAGGGAGGGAGGGAAGGAAGGAAGGAAGGAAGGAAGGAAGGAAGGAAAAGACAGACAGACAGACAGCCTCACAATGTCAGAATAGAGAACTGATGGAGACAAGATACAAATATTATGGCTTATTTGCTGGAACACATACATGCAAGCATTGCAGATATCCAGGGTTGTCTTCTTACTGAAATATCAGATGTCTTCCAAAACAGCAAAAGCCCTCAAGTCTTCTAGTCAAATTATCAAAATAATTGTAGGGCACTGTCTAGAAAAATAGCTCAAGATCAACATCTTTAAAACATAGGCAGGATCAGGCAGAAGTCTCACACATCAATTTGTCCAACTCCCAAGACTGAGTTGGCTAGACACATGGCTTAGATTCACTGACTACTTGGCATGTTTCAAAAACTGCACTGTCAGCCTCTATCTTATATTTAGCCTTTTTAGGATTTATTAGAAAAGCAGCAAAGGGAAGTATCTGTTTATTAGGTCAGTTCAGCTTTCCATGCAGCATAAATTTCAGTAGTGTTCAAACTAAGAAAACATTTCTGTATGCTTTGGAGTGCAGTTACTAGCACACAGAAACTTAAAATAATCATTTACAAAATCCTCATTCTAAACTTTGCAAAAACTGGGGACACATTACAAGATGACCTCTAGGTCAGTGCCCATGTTTTAACACGTTACTCTGAGTAGCCAATAAAATCCATACAAGAAATCATATCTGCAGCTAAAGCAGGGTTTTTCAAATTGTGCTCTAGGGTTTCACATTGAACCCTAGGGTTTCGTGAGAACTTGATGGGGTTCATGAGAGACTACAGGCACCAAAAAAAAAAAAAAAAAGTTCACCAGGGGCATCTATAGAGGTTTTTCCTAAGGAAAAGGAAAAAAATCGCATCCCAGTCATTTGACAATGATTAATTTGGTTAAAATATTAAACTCCCAGGTGATTGTGAAATGCAAGTTTTAATTTATGAACATTGGAAACATTTTGTACTTACAATAAAAAGCTTACGTTTTAATATTTATCATAAAAGGGGGAACCTTCTGGGACAGTAATTGGGGCATTTTTTGTGTGAAATTCAAATGTTCATATATACATTTCCATAAATTAAGATGAAATGTGTGTTTGTCAGTTTTCTGTCATTAGAGTTTTGCCTCTTCTGGGAAATACATTTTTATGATTTTAAGCCTGACAAAAATTGAAACTCTCTGATCTAGTTGAATAGGGAAAGAATGAGAGTCAGGTGGCAAACAAGATGATGATGATGATGATGATGATGATGATGATGATGATGATGATGATGATGATGATATAGTAAAGAGTCCTTGGGCATGTGAACAGCAGCAATGCAAATGAGCAGACTGCTGAGAAGTGGCTCTTACAGTGCTGCTTAAAAGTTTGTGAATCCTTCTGAATTTTCAATATTTCTGAATAAATATCACCTAGGACTTGTGTGGAAAACAGATCCTGTTTTAGGTCATATTTATGCAGAAATGTTGAAAATTCAAAAGGATTCACAAACCTTTAAGCACCACTGTATATATAATTGGATCACCTCAAGAACACCTTCCCAAAGAATGGGTCTCAGGGATAGGATCTGATAGGATCTAGTGGGTAAAATCTTCACCTGTCTGAGAAGTATTCTCTCCACAGCAAGATGGTGCCAGGCATAGCACAGAACACAGAGCTTTATCTATAGTGGGATGGGGAACCTGTGCCTCTCCAGATGTTGCCGTTCTGCTATTAGCAGCACCTCCTACCATTCGTTGTGTAGGCTGAAGCTTCTGAGAGTTATACTTTTTAAAAAAAAAATTTTAAATTTTTTATTACAAAAATAAGAAAATACATAAAAGTGCTTTAATAAAAGTGAAAAAAATACAACAAAAAGAAAAAAAAGTGTTAATATATCATTGTAACAGTAAACAGTTACAATTCTATATATGCTTATCCAATATAGATATTATTCAAATACACATATATTTCTAATAGAGTTATATGACTATCATTTTTTTTTTAACCCAGTGTATTTTGTGTAAATGAGTCCCATATTTCATTATATTTGTCCATACAAAATCTATGTCTATAGGCAATCTGCTCATAAGTAGCAAATGCAATCAGGTCTTCAATCCATTGAATAAATGGGGCCATGTGTTTATCTTTCCAATGCTGCAATATGGGAGTTGTATTTGAGAAGCATCTGTACAGCCACACATGTGATATGTTGACAGTGTACAGAGAAGCAAATACAGCCCAGTGTGATTATGTATCTACCACAAAACTGTTTTAACATTTGTGTGTGTGTGTAGGGCAGAAAAAGAAATCTGGGACATGAAATTGCTGCGCTAGCTGTTTTACATGGGCTCTGTTTAATTATGAGTTACTTTACTACCACAATTCAATTTTATTTAATTTCACCAACACCTGGAGGTCTGAAGACTGATTCAGAAGGCAGAAAGACTTAATACGCAGGACGGCATTTGCTACGCTGACAGCAAGACTGTTATTCTAAGATCCCAATGGCCCGCTGCTGGCACCAGCAGCACAGTCACCACAGCCTGCAAACATCACAGTGTGCTTGCAACATTATGCTTAACCTTCCTGCTTTGTGCATTACCACTAATTAAGATAAATAGCTATTTACATACTGTCATGCATTTGTGAGGTAATGAAACACATTATCTTTTGAAAGAGGTTAACTGTCTGCTCTGTTAAAACTAGCACTCAGAAAACATCTGATCTTTATTGCTATAAAATGAAGACAACAGTACCATGAGTAATAAGGATTTCAAAAGCAGTGAGCAATAAACTCAAAAGAACTCCAGAGACAAGCAGCATAGAACTCAAACAAACAAATTAATGAGGCAAAATGGCATTGCATACAGAATAGGGGTGAATAAACCTAGCCTTGCAAATCAATCCCAGTTATTCCAGTTAATTTGAAATGTAATCTGATCATAGAGTTTGGGAAGGGAAGAATAACATTCAAGTTGTGGGCAGAGTCTCTAGCAAAAATAGCTTTGGCAGCGGATTCCCCGAATTATCCGGCTGGCTGGGAAGACACCCGGAAAACGCCAGATTTGGAAAAACAGCCTTGGAATCTTGGGACCCCTAGAAATGTCACATTAGTCCAAAATGAAATGGAAGATGGGAAAAATGACCATAGAGGGCCAATGGTCTGAAGAGTTGAGCAAATGAGAGGCTGAAAAGGAGTATGAGAAAAAAATGTGTGAAACAAGCCACAGGAAATGATGTAAAGCCTAGTGCAGAATGTGTAACTTCAGAAGATCAGCAAAGACCTTGTCTTTTCAACCCAGAACATGCCTCACTCCTCACCAAAAAAGAAGTTCTGGTTGAACATATTCCCTTGAGATCTACTCTTTTTTAAGTTAAGTCCTGAAATGTATATGTAACACAGTCTAGTAGTCCATAGCAATGGTGGTCTTAGTCTAGCTCCCACACAACTGGATTTACTTCACCATGCATGACTCCTTGATTAGTATCCAGAAAAAATCTGCATCTTAGCCAGCATAAGCAGCAGGCATATACTTTTGTGATGGATGCACAACTTCTAGATTCAGGTAGACCACAAAAAGAGGTGGGAAAACACATAATTAGCCCTGGTTTGAGGGAAGACAGGAAGGGGAAAGAATCCCCAGCTAAAAATTCTTGCAAAGACTTTTAATCTCTTTGCTTTCTATCTGCCCAAACTGAAGAAAACAATATAATAGAGTTTAATATTTTTCTGACAGCTAGCACAGTGAAAACATAGACAAATCCCAACCCAAACCTCAGGGAAAACCAAGATTATCTTTAGCTTAGGGTTACCTCAGCCTCTTGAGCAAGCTTTTCCTTCTTCCAATTTTCTGTAACTCTGCTAAATTTAGGCTTCTCTTGCCTTAATCTTATTCTTACTTGCTGTTACCTTATTCCAATTAGGAGAAGTTCAGTAAAGATGACTGAAGGGAGAACATAGTCTAGAAGGAGTAATCTAAATTACTCCTTCTAGGGAGTAGGGAGTTACAAAATAGGGAGTTACAAAAATCACCTAATGTGTCCTGAGCCAAAGAAATGGAAATAAATATTGTGTGATCCAACACATTGGGTCTGTCCTTAATTTCAGCATAGGAACTGTTCCACTCTGCAAAACAAGACATGGTTCTGTCCTGTTTGATCCTGAGGCCACCATGATAGTCTTATTGTTCCTGATTTTTCAAATCAAGGACAGCAACAGAACCTCTTTAAAAGGGGTGGGGGGACTGCCCTTGGCCCCACACATAGGAAAAATTCCTAGGCCACTCAGAATATTAAAAAGGCCCAATAGTAAGAGATGATTGGTAAACAGAACTTCTACTATTTTTAAGTTTAGAGCAGTTATACTAAAGAGTAAGGGGTAAATACAATCAGAACTATGATGTAATTTAAAAAAAAAATCATTTATATTATGCCATCTTTTCCAAGTCCCTTCCCCACCCCCACAACTATTTGCCCTAAAGAGCAAAATAGATCTTAATATAGAAAATTGAAGCTGAGTTTAAGAAGAGACTAATGAGAAACGTTCAAGTTCCTTTATTTGCTTCTCAGCATGGCTAAAGGATAGAATTTGCTGGTTGCTATAGAGTAGGTGTAGGCAATGTATGGCTCCTCAGATGTGGTTTGATTTAATTCCCATCATCCTCACTTTAAACCATGGTGGGTAAGGCTGATGGGAGCTCAGGTTCAACAACATCTGCACAACCACTTCTGGTGTGAGGCAGGCTGAAAAGGAACCATTTCAACAACTATCTCCAAACCAAGGCAAAAAGAAAGTTCTTCAAACACTGTCAAAGGGAAAACAAACAAATCTATGTGGTCAAAGACTGCCTGCTTTATTGTTTTTCAATATAAAACTACAAATAAGCCAGGATATCTGGGTCTGGTTGTCTGCAAAAGCCACTTTAACAATAATGCATGGAATGAATAAATCAAGGCAGAATCTACCCAAACTACTTCAGGTTGATGAAAGAAACAGCTTCCTTTGCAGTACAATCCTATAAATATTCACTCATAAATAGGTCCAACTCAGTTCAATTGACTTCACTCCCACATAATTATGTATAAGATTACAACATGATTTAACCATAATTATAAAGGCAAGCTTTCTAGCTGCTTGAATTTTAGGTAGATTTCTTTAGAATTATTGAAAGTCTATTACCGATTAGCAAACTTAGCTACCTTGATTTAATTACCAACTTTGCCTCCCTTGAAAGAAGACATCTTAAAATGTGCCAGTATTAGTAAAAAAAATCCCTGAAAGCTTAAAGAAAATTACTTAACATCTTATACCACAAGCTTAACCTGTTTGCCTTTTTCCAAGATTTGTCCATTTGCAGCAGAATCAAAACAAAGCTGCTTCTTCAAAGTTATGACTTTTATTTAGTCATGCATATTAACAAGCTTCTGTGCATTTCCAACCTTAAAGTTATATTTTTCATCAGTAAATGCTAAACCATTGCCAAATTTCATTGGGAACTATCTTGAAAAAGTGGAACTCCAATTAGGAAAACAGGGACAGATTAAATGGGGTTATATTTATTTTATTTTTTTAAAAAAATACCCACTGAAATATTTCAGTTTCATCTTGTTTTAAAAAAATAGAATGTTTTTTTTTTAAAAAAAAAACACTCTGAACTATTTTAATTAAACCTTGTATTGGGGCGATGGCAGAGAATCTTTTAAAAAATAAGTTTAACATGAGATGTGTTTTAATATAGTCATGTTGAAGTAAAAAGTATTTCTTAGGACAATATCCAGAACTTTTTATCAAACACATTGCCTTCCATCAAGCACAGTTAAATGTTGCTACTGAACAGAAGCATGAAATAGTACACATTAGATCAGTTTTCCCCAACCTGGTGCTTTCCAACTCCAGTTCTCTAAATTCCCCCCAAAAGCGGGGGACGTTGCATTTGACCATACTACATGGATCTCTCTCTCCCCAACACACGCACACACACATTGCCCCCCATTCCAATGATTCTTAAATGGCTGAGCTTGGAGAAGACAGGTACAGCAAAAGGTTGCATATTCATATAGAAGAAATACAGTGAAACTTTGATTCAAGCACACTACTGACCTCCAGACAAAGCCTTCCATTTTTTCACAGAATGCATAAACTTTGGGGCACGTTTCTCTATCTTCAAGCTTGCAGTTGAAGTATCTGACACTCAAGGAATTTGATGGCAATCATGACAAAGCCCCCCCCCCCCGCCCAGTTTAAATTAGTTTCAAATATTTCCTGTCTGTACACTTTGCTGTAAGCCTTAAGTTCCCAAGAGAGTCCTTCCACCTGTTCAAGCTGAGTCAAATAAAACTTGACATCACTCTCTTTATTAAGTTGATTTCAAGAACAACTCTGGCTACAATCCATAGAGAATAAAGGAAGCTGAGTTTGTAAAGAGCCCACTCAAATGACATGGACACCATACACAAGGAAGTTCCTACAGGAAATCAGTGATAAAAAATGGAGGAACTTACTTCCTGCAAAACCTAAAGTATGCATATATAGAATAAGAGGACTAGTGTTTCATCTGCAACATCTCCCACTTCATCTGCAAATTTCTGGAACATTTTGGATTGTTTTGCATTCATGAGATAACACTGAATGATGAATGATTCCCAAGGATAATGTTCAGTAAGTCAAGGGCAGGATTTTAGGTTAGGGCTGTTTTGTAGGCAGCCTGAGATGCATCATGGGCCAAAATTTAAGCCAGGGAGGGGGAGCCATGGGGAGGAAGAGAAACTGAGGAGCAGACCAGAAATGTGGAATAATAGTTCATACTAAAGGACCACCAAAACACAGAGATACATGAGAGCTTGTAGGACTTTGCTGATCAGACAAAGTCTGATTCATAGGTGAAACCCTTCCATGTAATTGCCAGCTTTAGTGGAGAGAGCTAATTCAAGGATGTGAGGGTACCAGCCAGCAATTTTGTTACTCATTACAAGAATCAGCTATACAGAAGACAAGAAGATTCCCATCTGAATCCTAGTCACTCCTGTCAGACCTAGGAATTTCTGCTCAACCATTAAACTCATTAAGTAACCTCTGGCATTTTATTACCTTTAAAAGATTGCCATAAGGATACATATCCAAAGGATAACTACTGCAGCAAGAATGACAATTTTCTATCACAATCTGAAAAAAACCTGAATCATATAGGAATCTATTCCACTCATCAGCCGCCCTACCTTATAGTACAGACTACCCTGGACCCCAATACCTGCAATCTCAATAGAACTCCAATTCATTTAGAGGGCACCAGATTGGGGAAGGCTTTTGTAACAGATACAGATACACAGTAGAGGGATATGAACCGCAGTTCCTCAAATCCATAGATTTACACAGAGCTCTTCTGGCTCCTGCTTCTCCCAGGGAAATCCCGGTGAAGCTGTGCATTCCCAAGACAGCTTGATCATAGCAGCATTAAAATATAAACATTCCCCCACAACGTTTGACAGCTTGATAAACACACTTTTAGATCATTCTCAGTAACAGCAGCAACATTATAGGAAGCCATCTATAGTTCTCTTTGCTCCAGAAAGGATGGGGAGGAGGAAAGTGAGAGCAAGTGGCTGGCCAATCACCAGAGCCATCCCCCAGCTGCAGGGGAAAGGAAAGGTCAGTAGGACAAGGGGATCCATTGCAAGCAAGCAAAGTTCAACAAACACAAGCGGTGTGATGGGCAGAGAGTCCTCACAGGAACAGTCATGGGAAACGAGTAATTCCTCCTGCTCCCCCTTCACTCCCCTGCTCTTCCAAGTACAATTTTCACATAATGAATTCAAGAGCTGTTTCACAAGGAAAGTCAGACCCAGTTTCCAAAAAAAAAAAAAATCACCTATTTTGCATAGGATTGCTGTTGCATGTCTCATCATAACCTAAAACTATGGGGATGTCAGAAAGGTATACATATACCTTTATACATACAAATGTATATATAAAGGATGTCAGAAAAGAATTCATTATAAAAATGGGGCTGGGCATGCAGGGAAACCACTCAGAAGACACCCATTTCATGAATCTCAACCTTGCAAGGAGATAAAAGAAGTACCTTGACTTACTATTCTTTATGCTGATTGCAACATCTGGGATACTTGCAAGCTTTGTAGGAAAGGCACATGTGACAGCAGGCAGACCGGTCTTTTGCTATCTCTTGTTTGTCCAAAGCAAGTAACAATTTTCCTAGGTAAAGTCACTGTAAAGGCATCTGGCCCAGACTAAAGTTTTAGCTGACTAAAACTGGGAACGGCAACTAGGAACACTGCACAAGCATGGTGGCTGGGGAATTCTGGGAGCTAAAGTCCACGTATCTTAAAGTTGCTGAGGTTGAGAAACCCTGTGTTATGTGCTAGACATACAAAGGACTTTTAGAACCACAAAATAAATTCAGCCACAAAGGAATACGTTTGTGACTGAAGAGGCAGGCACCATCTCCTGTTTACGGTTTGCAAAGGAATCAAGACAGCAAGGATTGTAAGACCTTAAAATATTTTGCATGCTTCCAAAGGAAGCCTTTATTGTGCAATTTACCCTGCCTCATTCAAAGAATTTTATAGGGCGGTCAGATGTCATTGTCTTCTCTTTGTGACACTTCCATGTTTTCTGATTGCTTCTTCTTTCTTTTTATTTCCAGGGACAAAAAGTAGTTAAAAAAGAAAAGAAAGATAGACTAGCTACAGACTTTTCAGTGATAATGGTTGATGCCATCTGTCCATTTGGGAGCAGCCTTCTAATCAGATCCCCAGCCCCTAACATAATTTATTCTGAGAGCCAAGCACTGATCTCGGATAGTGAAAATATAATTACTGCAGAAAATTGAGTCATAACAATTCAGCAAAACAAAAGTTCATTATTCCATGCAAGGGCTTTTAAGATTAAATCAAGACAAAGAGGCTCTACTCTCTATCTTTTTTCCCTTCATCTTTGGATTTCTGGGACAACAATAGATGTGGCCTACTGCACTGGACCTTTAGAGAATGACTACTAAATCAGGGTATTGGCACTTCTATGGGGGATGATGACTAGACAGATACTGATAACTGAATTCACACACATTTTGTAGCATTTATCCTATGAAATAACACCCCCCCCCCCGGGAGTCACTGCCACTTTAGGACAGTTTTACACACACATATTTTATAAAAAGGGACATTGTGCTGGACAGTCTTTCTCAACCCCCCTCCACCCCCACCCCCAGTTGTGTTGGACTATAACTCTCATAGTTCCTAGCAGAACATCAACTGACATTTCAGGGATTATTGGGGCTAGAGTGGAACACATCTGGAGGCTGGCAGGATGGAGAACACTGATGTAGGAAAACATGTGAAGATTCTGCTGGACTCAGCTACACTAGTGTTCTATCCCAACACATCTGGTTTGCAGTCCCTATCCTTCCTCTGTTTCTTAACACATTCACACTCACATATATACAACACATCTGTTTTTCCCCCTCACATGTGCAGAGCCAAAAAAACTTCAGCCCACTGCTGTTCCTTTTATGTTATCATGTTATCATACACTTTCCATGCTGGAAAATATAATGTGTGAAATATCTCTTGACTACCAGAAAGTAAAAATTTAGTGGGAGTTAAATGTTTAGAAACAGGGTTTTTTCCCCCCCCAGATCTGCCACCCACCTCTGATCTAACAGGAACCAGTTTAAATGTTTTTAGCTATAGTACTACCTGACTCTCTCTTTTCCTCAGAATATATCTGCTCCAAAGATATAATGTTTTAGGAATCATTCCTTTTTGTTGGAACTACATGTTTGGAAGAGAGCAGAAAGAAATTCTTAGAAATCTGTAACACCCAAATCAAATTACAAGGCTCCCAAAACAAATCTTGAAAGTAAATTGATGTATAATTATGTTATAAATCTATATCAAGTGGCATACTGTACTCTCAGTGCCACCTTGCTTCTCTCCCACTGAATCTTCAGCCCTTCTGTTTCTTTCTATTTCTCTTCCTCTCCCCCAACCGTGAAGGTGCTTTTTTTGATGGGCACCATTTGTACAATCCACCTCAGGTCAGGCTGGAATCCTTTTCTGAATCTTGACTGGCTAACTGAAGACAAGGACAGGCAAAGCTATCATTAATTAAGCAGCCAACAGTTTAATAGTTTAAGAGAGCTGGACAGTAAAGCTGAATTAAAGGCAGCACTGTTATAGAAACTTTGTAATAAACATCGTACACTTTCCAGGTTCACCATCATTTTTGCTGCCACAGAGTAACGTATCTGTCCCTTTGGAAACTGTGTAAGTTCCTATTGCATTAGGCAAACTCAGAGATCAGGAGATTCCTTCAGTACTGACTCAAGCAAACAGACATAACAAAACAAATTAGGCGCACTTTGCAGCACGCGTTCTTCAAACTGTTCCTTGGCACAGGCAACTCAGTCCAATTTTAATTCTCTTGCAACAAACAAAATGTTCCTTTGAGAATGTTAGAAACGTTATAGTTATAGTTATTGCACTATAATGCAAGAGGCCCTTTCCAACTATGGCAGAAAAGATTCTTTCCCCCACTTTACTATACTCACTTAGAATTATGGGAGAAGTAGAAATGTTCAGCAGTATCCAATCTGATCAAAAGTATAACTTGCATGCTTCACGTTGAGGGTGATAGTGGTGCTGGATTTTAAAAATAGTTTCATGAACTGTAGACACACAGAACTCTTATTTCATCAAAAGGCAGAGCAGCCATTAGATAAATTGTCAGATGTAAAGCTGAAATCCTAAATATTCCAACAAGCAGCCTCAAGTTCAAAAGAAGAGAAGCATGAAAGAAAGTGAAATGTACCTCCTGCAGGTGGGCAAAAACATTTTTCAGAATAATGAAATTTCACCTGACAGCACATCTCCATATAGCAGTGTTTCTCAACCTTGGGAACTTTAAGATGAATGGACTTCAACTCCCAGAATTCCCCATTCAGCATGCTGGGAGTTGAAATCCACGCATCTTAAAGTTCCCAAATAAACACTGCCATATAGGATTGACAGAAGGCTTCCTGATTCACTTCATGGAAGCTTATAAGCCTAGGACAATCTTCCCTAACAAGGCACCCCCACCCCATAGAAGTACTGTATAGCAATTCCCCAATTCCTTACTGGCCTTCTGACTGGGAAGGCTGAGAGCTGTACCATGCCTTCAATCATCTAACCACACATTTAAGAAGAATATTAGCCCTTCTGGCTGTTCATTGGTGAATGTGAGAAAGAACTGCAAAGACATGGAGGCCAAACCACCCAGGTGAGGCCTCCTCTCCTCTAATGCAGCAGTGTGGTTGGGACAGAAGCATCACCGGAGATAGCCCCACACATTTCCATAGCTTCTACCGGCATTCCTAAATGAATGCCTGAAAAGACTTACTCTCTCAGAAAAACATCTGGCAGTTCCTCCATTATCTGAAGCAGGAAAAGAGAAAGGAAATACAAGGAGAAAACAGCATAGTCTTTACATGGTCTGTCTCTCCATCCAGCTGCAAACACCCTGTCTCACCATTGCACTGTCATAGTCAGTTATATAAATATTTGGAACGGTTCTGAGGCCCCAAGACTTTGTTATTCTCTTTGAATTCTTAGCATGCTCCCAGTAGGTCTTGGTGGCTGCTACCCAGCCTCTGACTGACTGACTGATTGATTGATTGATTGATTGATTCCCCTTCCAATGGAGAGAGAGAGTATGTGTGTGTGTGTGTGTGTCTGTCTGTCTGTCTGTCTGTCTATCTTAAAAAGAGAGGAGTTCCAGCTCTGGTCTACCTTCTTTTAAAATCACTAGGATTTGTTTAAGATCCTTTCCAGATGTAAGAGACACCTGCTCTAGAGAGTCCCCACAATGCCATGGTGCTTCTGATGATCTCTGAAAGCCACAGGTGAATTGGCTCAATTCTTGCTTCAGAGGAAATGCTATGAAAAAGGCTCTCTACGGCTTCCTATGGAGTCCCGCCTCATCCTGCCTCCCATTTCAAGGATTCCCAGAATGGGCTTGTTCCTCCCATACTTCCCCTTAAAGAAAGGGAAGGAGAAGGCTGGGCATTGTGCAGCAATGTGAAAATTATGCTTACAGTTAAGCTAGAGGCTATGTGGAAGGAAAGCTATGTTTTGCAGTGTCTCTTCCATTCCTGAAATCCCTGAGTGCTCTCCTCAGCTGCCATTTTGCTTTGCTTCCCATGGAAAACAATGTACAAAGATGCAGGGTCACAAGTGCGTTCAGCAAGTTTGTGGAGAGGTAAGTTTTGAAAGATGACCAGATCTAAGCTCTCCTACAGAGACTACGGGTCTAGCCATTTTTTACCTTTTTTATTTGTTATTTTATTTAAACTTCAAAAAACATATAAATAATAGTTTTTAAAAGTTAATTACAATATTATATAAAAGCTAACTAGTGATATAATAATTATATTACTATTTATAATAAAACTATATAGTTTAGATACCTGATACATTATAATTTTAAAAGATAAGATGAAGGGAAAAAAATAAAGTGAAATGCTATAGTAAACTATCTAACAAAAAATCCAAAAGGTGAAAAAAATCTGCCACTAAATTACAAAAATCAAAATAACAGAGGAAAACAACTTTCTCTTTCCAAATATATGTATATAAAAGCCCATTTAAAGACAGACAGACAGACAGACAGACAGATAGTTTTCTTCTATGGTTTTCATTTTTTTTTCAAGTTTTGATTCATTTTTAAACAATAAATTGAAATTAAACCATACGGAATCATATTGTCCAGTCTTGCCTCTTCATCAGTACAAAGCTAATTCAAAGGCTGAACCTCGACAAATTTCATTAAGTCAACATTTAGAGTTGTATATGGAGACATTCTTCCATGAGTATATAATCACCTTGTCACAGTCCAAGTGTGATATATCCGAAGTTCTTCATAAGATTGAAAGATTCCAGATTTGGGACATATAATTTATATTGACATGTTTAATCTTAACTGCTTTTGAAGAACCTGGTTCACCATTGCTAAAATATCCAGCCAATATGGAATCGCAAGTGGACAAGTCCAATCAATCAATTAATAGGCAGATAGATGTCAAAGTTTCTTCAAATTTATTACATACAGTAAAAATGAGGAGAGCCAAACTTTTGCAGAGGGGTCCAACAGACTCTAAAGCGTTTTTTTCCCCCCTGAACTAACCCACATTTTTATGTCATAAGAAGCATATCTACTATTCTTTGAAACCTGGAATCATTGATTGGGTAGTATAGGATATTCCAATTCATTATTCCAAATTGTTTGGATATTATTCAAATATGTCTGTGTGAGTGTGTAATTAATTAATTAATTAATTAATTTTTGGTATTAATAAATTGCTGATTTAGTTTCCATAAAGGCTGCTTCCAAGAACATTAAAACTTCTGCTGTTTCTGAGGCTGTAAGGGCACCAGGGCCTAACAAGGTAGATAGTAAGTGTTTTAACTGTATGGATTGCCATTCAGCTTTTCTAGGTAAATTACACTCTTCCACAGATTTCAAAAGTTTTTCAAGTATTTTGTTGAGGGTGATGATTCTGTTATGAGCCATACTTTCCAGAAAAATGTACTACCAATCATTTTCAAATAAGAATTACTCTAAAGTGTCAATTTATTATGAGACAAAAAAAAACATATTTAGATTTTCTACCCAATGGGACCCAGATATGCCTAACTGCTTTCAATACTGGAGAAGTAAACAACTTCCTCCTGTACTTAGTTCCCAGCATTTGCAAGGATACCAAATAATAGCTCTCAAGCGGAGCCTATAATGGCTCAGTATTCAATATTATTTCCATTCTAATACATGACTGATATTAACAAATAAGCCCAATGATACTGTTTAAAATGAGGAAAATCTGAACCACCATCATCATCATAAGAATGCCGTCTTTCAAAATGTGTCCTTTCACCAACCCACTGAACAAGCTGAAGAAGTTTTGAAAGAGTACTGAACTCTTGCTCTCCTGAGAGCGTGGTATAGCAAGTGAGCGTCAAACCCACCACTTCCTGACTCCATGACTCCTGAACAGCAGTTCCAGTGAGCTTTAGAACAGGCAAACAGGCCTTTCCTCTCCCTGTATTATGCCACATACAGTAAAGCATAAGAATATGGGTCAAGACCCCTGTCAAAGCTCGCCCTCCTCCCAAGACCCATCTCCACATTGTGGTCATGTTCAGCAGATGGTTTCATGCTGTCTGAAGACATTCACAAAGTGGGAGGGCAGCAAAGCTGAAGCGTTTACCCAGTTGCTTTGCTTAACACATCTTGGACACATGAAATCAAGACACCAAACCTGAGGCAGCAGATGCAGGATATGGATCAGGAATAGGGACTGCACACTTGATGCTAATACAGTTTCTGCCACTTCAAGGAGGGTAGCTAGTCCTTTAACTTGGCAACCCTGGAAATACTGAAGGATAGAACTGCAGTCCTAGGTATTACTATTCAATCAATATAGGGATTGTTCTTAGAGTACTAATTATTATCTCCTTTCACTATCCTTAAATATTGTCATGCCCTTCAATGAAGTCTGGGCTACCAGAGGATGCTCGAGCAAGAGAAGTGGGTTGAAACAATAGAAGGAGCTAAGGTAGAACAAAGTTCACTTCTCTGGTGCCCTCTACATATGATGAACCATTTAAGGTAAACTGAAATGCAGAGACATCTCTATTCCAATCATGGACTATTCAAAAGTAATCGACAGGGAAGCAAGAAATACTAGATCCAAGAAAGTGGGAAACCAGAACTTGTCACTGCAAAGCTTAAAAATCAGAGAAAGACAAAGAAAAAAAAAAACTTGGCAATGTTTCAGATAGGTGGAAACATCTGTTATCTCTGCAGAAATGCTGACATTGGATTGCTACTGTTTACAGAGTAGAGAAACCAGCAGAGCAAACAGCATTGACACAACATGGAAGCATGTGTGTATTTGTAAAGCACTTTGGGGGAATGATGTCAGAGGAAAGGAGAAAACATCTACCTGACACCATATACCTCCTAACTTCGCACTACATTCTGTGGGATATGGTACAGAAGGTCATGAGTTCAAATTGTCTGTTTCCTTCCTTTCTTTCCATTATACCTGTCTCCCAGTGCTAGGACATACAATAACTTCCTTGGATTAATAAGCAGATAAGAAATATATGGAATATTACAGTGGGAAGAGAATTTGCCTCCTTTGTGACAGGCTTACATGCCTAACTAATGGCTGGCCTTAGGCAGGGGACTCAGAGGCTGCAGATTTTAACTCCTGCACTGCATCAGAATAGGAGAAGCTAAGGTTATTGCTACCTTGCAACAGAAGAAGCAGCCTCAAAAGGCACCATGCAGGAAAGGAGATGAATGCTTGATACTGGAAGACTTTTTAAAGTACAGTCCTGCAAGACTTTAAATGGACACCATCTGACCTTCACACTGAGAACAGCTTTCCTGAGGAGACAAGTGACATAACATGCAAAGCATCCACTTCTATCTGAAGGAGCCCTAAGAGGCTTCTGATTTATGTAGATAAGCAACAACGTATATCTTTGGCTTCTCAGCTGCCAGTCCCTCCTACCTCAGCCTAGATGAATCTTCTACATAAGATACAAGAAGCTGCATTGCCTTTCAGTTCTGGCCCATCCCACATTTTCATCTCCTCTCCCACACATACTGAATTTGGCCCTCTAGAGAAATATTTTATATATGAACAAAAGAAGGAAGTGGTGTACAACTTTTCTGCTATTTTTCTCCATTTGTGTTTACCGTAGAAGTTCAGACCAGCCAAACAGTATCACCCTTTTTCCAGGGCACTTCCCTTCCCTTTCCTTTGGTATGTTGATTCAGGGGTTTTATTCTGCAACAGAATTACTGGTTTGGGGAAGGGGTGGTTTTCAGAATGGTGCATGATGCAGAACAGGGAGGGAAACTTTACACCCCAGCAAAGATTTCTTTCCCTGAGGGCAATCAAAATGCCTCCTGTTTCCATTTCCTCAAAATGGAGAAAGAAGTGTCATGTGTCCTAACAATGGCACAAGAACTTTGGAGACATCTTCATCTTAAATTGAGTGCAACGTTCTATCATGGCTCCACCTCATCAACTCATAATGTAGGCAGGAAGTTGGTAGAAGAGGGTTTTCAGGCACAGACAGCCTGGTTCAACCGTTCCCTCAACCCCATTTTTGAAGTCTCAGAAAACCAAATGAACAAGTGTTGATAGCATGAATATTCTGAATAAGATCCAAGACCCTGCACTGCTTGCAACAGTGGCTCAAGAGTCTTGTGCGTGCAGTTTATACTATACATATTAACTGTGAACAGCTGTTCATACCAGACCAAATTAGTACAACAGCCTTTTGCCATTGATGGTAGTGACTAAGGGCAGCTTCATCTTAATGACATGTAATGCAGTCAGAGGCAATGAGTATGCAGATGGTCATTTTAAGTTGGGAAGCCTAAGTTGTTCTCACAGCATCTACGTGAAGCATGATTGACATTACTGACAACCTCTGAATACAGGGATGTTATTGAGAAATCAGTACAGTGATGTACAGGAAATCCAGTTCTTGCATCATCTAGAACTATGGTTTTTTTCAACTGGCTAAACCATGCTTTGTTGAATAAGACACAGTGGTGGAATGCATATCTTGCTAAGCCATGAACCAAATGGTAAATGATAAAACAAAATGATAAGCTGTATACAACATCTAAGATAAAACCAAAAAGCCCATATGGTGACTAACTGCAATGCATAAATTTAGTCAGTATGATGAATCAAGCCTAATCTTCCAGCCTTGGCAATATCACTTTCAGATTACTGAGATCAAAACCAGCGAGTGTACTTTTGATCCGAAAGCAGGACTTTGTGAAATCAATTCCTACCTTCTAGATAAAGTGGCACAAACAAAACGCAAGGGACAGCTACAGCTGATCAAATCTGGAATTCATTCCCCTTTCTGCAATGGAGACACACTTCTTAAACCAGGAATCCCAAGATTCTTTCTAAAGTGCTCTCTTATCTATAGTGTGGTATATACATATAGTGTTTTTAAAGAAATGTATAGTTACAGTTAATGCAACATGAAATGTAACCCTGATTATCTTTTCAAGGTCTTGCCACCTTGCTAGATTTCTACATATGGATATATTATCTCCTTATCTATGCTTCTCTGATCTTCTAGAGCAAATAGTGAGAATTCTGTGCCTTCTGTGTTTTCTGTATAACAGATTGTGTTACCTACTGCATCCAAAGGCTGACAAAATACATGAGGACATGCTTAGCCAAGGGAAAGATTATATAATTGGCTAAACTTGCACACACACACACACACACACCCTATATTTTGAATGATTTAGTAGTCATGGTATTTTACCCAAGGTGGATTTAATGTAAGAGACTAAAGGCAGAAAAGAGTTGCTTGGTAAGTGGGCAGTCATATAAACTGAAGAGAAGAAATAAATAACTTGAGAAGGTAATGTTTCATTATCAAGCAGCTCTGGAATATCCTAATGGTCTTCTATCCAAGTTTGAAGCAGGTCCATTTTTTTCCCTTGTTCCTTCAAGTCAGTTTTGACTCCTGGTGACTGTCTGAACAAGTCCTTGCAATTCTCTTGGCAAAATTTGTGGAAGTGGTTTGCCTCTGCCTTCTTCCTAGGACTGAGAGACTGTAACTGGCCCAAAGTCACCCAGCTGACTTCATTCCTAAGGCAGAGCTAGAACTTACAGACTTCCAATTTCTAGCCTGGTGCCTTTAACCACTACACCAAACTGGCTCCAATTATCTTTAGCTTTTTGAAATTAATCTGCAGTAAAAAGGAGAAAGAGGATGGGGAAAAGAGAAATAGTTTGCAGAGCAGATATCACTTCCTCTTGACATCTAGCTTTCCCAATTTCCACTGCAGAAAAGCTATTTGCATCATACATTTAAAATAACATAAATGAGTATCTCTAAAGAAGTTTAGCCTGATTGCAGCAGGAAAGTGAAGAAAATGAATTCTGTCTCTTTCAAAACACTTTCTGCTGAAAATCTGTAATGCTGAAATCAATTTATTAGTATGGGAAGAATGTCCCATTTCCTTTTCCAAGAGTGATAAGAAAGTCTCTTCCATTCTATAAACGCATGCTGACTCTGTAGGAGTAAAATTATTCAAAAGTTTGGGTAGTTTTCACTTCCTTTCTTAACATCATACTTTGCATCATAGCAAATTCATGTCCTCCTGCCCACCTAAACAATATATTCTCCCCACAGCATTGAAATTACTAATTTTAACACATGGATGATATACAGCAGCTGTTTTCTTCATGTGGCAGATAAGTGGGAAGAGTACACCAAGGAACGACAGATCTGTGTGTCTTCAGTAAAACTCCAGATGATTTGCTTTAAACTGCAACACATTTAAGGAAGGGTGTAGGTGGGAAGTGGAGCAGGACACATGGTCCTGAAAATAATATTCATATGGTTACTGACTCTCATGTGTCATATTTAAGCCTGGACTAAGAACATTTTTACTGTACACACCTGGCTTCTGTGCAATAAACTGCACATATATATACTTGTGTTCCTCCTCTACTATTATTACAAGACATTATTTTTTGTTGACATCACATAAAGCATTGCGGTTTTAAGTAAACTACACCTACAATTTGGGAGATGCTAAGTCAGGTCCAATTTCAGGATCAACTTTATTAGGCATCCATGAAGATCCATGTCCTGGCAAATGGACTCCTCTTGTTAGTTTTTTACAATAAGACTTTAGCTCAGCCACCTTTTCCCTCTGTTTTTTTTTTTGGGGGGGGGGAGTGTTATGCTAAGGAAGATGCCAGGAAAAGTTCCTTACATACTTTACAGCAAACTTCCCCAACCCAGATGCCCTCCAGGTATGTCGATCTCCATTCCCAAAGTTGTCAGGATACTAAGGACTCCTGCAGAATTGTAGGAGTTGAAGACCACACATCTGGATGGCTTCCAGGTTGGGGAAGACTACTGTATGTGCAGTCTTATGTGGCAGCAGCAGTTCTTGCACCCCAGACTCTCTTCTCCCACTGGGTTCAGATAAAGACAGCCTGAAGGCAGAGAAGTGAACAATGGCTGCTGCTTCTCTTTAACTCTACCCAGTTGATCCAAAGGGAAGCAAGCAGAAAGACTAGAATGGACCCTGCAACAAAGACATTGGCACAGGAGAATTGGGCCCCATTGCACTGTCAGATGATGCCAAAATGACACATTAACACAAAAATGTTGCAATAACATACTTGCATCATCATGGGCCATCATTTGTGCCCCTCACAGGATGTCCATGGGGTTTCAGGTAGCCTATTTGTCTACCAGCTGGGTATGAACACTGAAAGGATCCACAGTAGATTTGCTGCCTGGGAGCTATAAAACTAAGCAGTTAATGGCTGGGTTCACACTGCTAAACCAGTGGTTTTTTAAAGCATTGTTTCTTGAACAAGCCATAGTAGCTGCTCACACATCCACTAAACCAAAAGCAGAACAAATTATGAGCTCGTAATAATTCTTTTTAAGTTCTAAAAGTAAATTTCTAGAATTCCTAATCCGAAAAACTAAAATATAAATTTATGTGTGAATGTTATCCCAAAGTAGGGCTCGTCAGTAAAGCTGTATACAGTCAGTTTGCATCTGACTATTTGGTGGATGCTGTGTTTATGGCAGAAAACAAAACAGATCATGTAAGCCTACTTGTTACTTATACAGTTAAAGCTAAATAGATTCCAACCTGGTCAGTGCCTCGGTGAGAAACCGCTCCATTTAAGTACAGCGTGTAATATTACACATTTACAACTATAGAACTTCTTCTCTGTTAATCGAGAGGAAGCAAAATCAGGCCTCTATGACATTCAATGAGGTTTCAGTTTTTGTAAAATGTATAAAATATACATTTCTGTAAAATGCATGGAATGTATAAACCCCAGTTCTCACTTCAACAATTTCATGTTGTAGGTGTAGAACTGCACGTGAAATCTGCAGCCACAAGTCAAGGATCTGTGGAGAAATTGAGATTGGTATAATTTCTCTTTAGAGTAAGAAGGACTATTTCTTATGCTACTATTATGCTTGCGCAGGCCAGGGATGTGACAATGTAGCATAGTTTAGGAATAAAGAGCGGAACTGGTACAGGCACTCCCCGGGTTAAGAACATCCAAGTTAAGGACAACTCATACTTACGAATGGGCTGCCTGTTACATAAAATGGCAGACAGCATTCTCCTTCCAGGAGCTGACAAACCACTGAAGCTGCGCAATATTTTCATGAACTGTTGAAGCTGCTCATTTTTAATATACAGCCTGTTTTCAGCAGTTTTCAATAGTTCATGAAAACATTGTGCAACTTCAATGGTTCATCAGCTCCAGAAAGGAGAACATTGTCCACCATTTTTAGTAACAGGCAGCCCGTTCGTAAGTACAAGTTCCGACTTACATACAAATTCAAGTTAAAGACAGGCTTAGGAACAGAAGTCGTTCGTAACCTGCAGACTGCCTGTGCTCAGAACTGAGACAAATATACAAGGAAGGAAAATCTTAATACATGAGGAAAAACACAAGAACAGAAAAGGAACGTAGGCATGGTATATGGTGACTGCTGATCAATTAAGATGATTGCACTTAAAGTGAGCTCTCACTCACATATTACCTTCTGCCACTAATCCAAAATTTTGGCAGTTCATACAAATGATTTGTTTACCTGAGCAGCATAACAGAGAAGAAAGAAAAAACACATAGTATTAGAGATCATCTTTCATGAGCAATATGCATTCCTCTGTACCAGTGGCCAAGAATTAATCAGCTCTGAGCAAGTTGGCATCAAGCATATACCTAATAAATCTTTTAGTTATAAACTTTGCCTAAGAGGGATATATCAGAATACATCACAAGTCTGCAAGGTTCATCAGAAATGCTTGTTTATCTAAATGTGAACAAATCTTAACATACTGTAATAGGTCTATATGAATTCATTAGTGCAACCAAAACTTGACAAATATTTGTATTCCAAGCTGAGGCTGCAGCACTTCCTCACCTTCTTCCTTTGTAAGAGATGAAATGGTGCTAATGTGAGACACACTATCCAAATAAAACTCCATGTCATGCTGTCCCAGAACTTTCCCATGCCATGTTGCAACTTATTTTTGGGATGTGGTTGTCTCCTGTATATCCTGTTTGGTACTTAATAAAAATGGAACCCGAAGGGCAAAACGCTTCCACAGGGTTAGAACCACTGGAGTCATATACATTTTCCCAAATGGCTGAGGAACCAGGGAACAAATCAAGATCAACAATCTAGCTCTGTTTTATTACCCTGGCATTTCTCTCTCTCCATTTCTGATAACATCTTCATTTGCATAGAAACGATGATGCTGAAGTGGCCACATGAATTTAATTCTGATTTCACTCATCTAATTAATTGTTATTCAAGTTGACTCCTTTCTGAGGCATCACCAGAAGAACTGTACTGTTACGAATTCAGCTGAGCTATGCTTTGTAGTACCAGCAATTTCTCAGACACTCTCAAACTAAATGCTGGCTATCAGAAAACTTTACTGCATATCTTTTAACCTGGATGAATGGTGTAGCTGTGGCATAAGCCTTGGATTGGACTGATTATCCCTACAATTGGCAATTATGAAGAAATAAAATGACATTATAGTAAATACAGTATTTCTATCTATAGTAGTTCAGTGTTCTAATATGAAATTACTATAAGATTATGCATCTGTGTGTGCCACTAGCAATGCAATCAACAAGATTTACCAGGATTAATACCCCACATAAACTGATTCTCCCTTTTCAACAGGATGGTGCAATGCGTATTAAAAGGAATAAGGAAAATCATACACATCCTTGATGACAAATATTAAGCAATCCAATACCATGCATGTACCCTAGACATCCTCTCCAACTTTCCTATTATGAGCAAGTGGACCTACATTTAGACCTTGCATATCCTACCTCAAATGCCATCATGGAAGAAAAGCAAGAAATAAATGCACTTCACACATTATAAACTGGTTACTTGGACATAAAATCCTAGTGACTAGAATACATTTGTTTTTCTGGAGAAATGCACGCTGGACTACAGCCTCTCATTCCCAAGGCACCCAACTAGGATTGATATGTTTCTGTTGTATATATACTGAAAATCAATTAACAGAGACAACCATGAGTTTTGGCCCAGGAAAACCACAAGCCTATGACTTAAGGGAGAAAGCAGACAGAGAGATGCTCATTCTTGTAAATGAAAGTTGCTACGCTGCTACTCAGGGGAGCTGGGGGAGGAGAATCTTGCATATTTTTCAAAAGCACAAGGATCCCTCCGCATTGGAATATCTGAAACAAGCATGTTATTTTTTTTATGGAACATGAACAAAGTTCCTGGAATCTTTATGCACATCCCAAACACTTGCAATGTATCTGTTCATGCTAAGCCACTTGCAGACATTGAATTTCAATTTTCCCCAGTGCTTGGCTAGAACAGAAGAGAACAGGATTCTGGCATGATGTAGCAATGGCCTTCCAATCAGGAACTTTGGTTTCTTTGGTGTGTCCAGGCAATCTAAGACTCCAGAGCTTGTGAATATCAGCACACGGAAATGCTGAGCTAATGTGAAAGGAAATGCCTTGGAAGCCTTGCCAGGCTCTATGACTTCAGAAAGTAGGAGGAAAAAGAGGGATGCCCATTCTTATAAATCTAAGATGGCAAAGGAGAGTCCAAATCAGCCTTCCTCAATTCAGGGATCTACAAATGTGCTAGACTACCACTCCTAGCATCTCCAGCTAGTATTTCCATTAGGTTTATTAGAACGATAGGCAGTGGAGTCCAATACTAAAGGTCCTGGATTGAGAATAATAGCTCAACATAATCTGAATAGGCAATAGCTATATTTTCATTATAACAAGATACTACCACATGTGGGCAATAGATGGACTGAAGTGTGACAGGCTGAATACTCAGCAGACAGCCCAGCTCTCAGCCCTGGGACAAGTTCTAAGCAATAAGCACATACTTCAGAGATTAACAGACTGCATGTAGGAGAGCACAAGAGAAAGGTTTTTTATTTCCAGTTTAATCCCTTGCTAGCTAGTTTTTTATTTATTTATTTATTTACTTACTTACTTAACTTATTTAGTTAATATGCCGTTTCCATTTCCAAAGACTGATAGGATTAGGAAAGCTGCTTCTGAAAAAACTGGGAAAAAAATATTCTTGCACTTCAAATATAGCAGCCAAAAGGCACTACAGGAAATTGTGGAAACAAGATTAATTTTCTCCAATAATATGTGCTGCTGTTCCTCAAATTCCTATCAAGCTGCTTTGAGGATATCTTTACATTGCCTGTTGAGAAGCAGCAACATATTTTTACGGCCAGCCAAGTGCTCAGCTTTACATGTACAGTTGAGCTGGCATGACTGGATTCTTACAACCTAACCTGAATGTTTTCTTACCTTTTTGAAATCAGTCCCCCTCCAACATGAGTACATCTAAGGAATAATTTCTTGCATATTAATACACTAAAGAAATGTACCACAGCTAGAGTTACCAAATGCATCGACATGGAATTATAGTACATATCCATATATCATATAATCAGGCCAAGTTTCTACTTTTATAATCAAAGCCAATAACCAGTGGTTAATGACTGTGCTAGAAATTGCAGGAAAGGGAGGGAGGGAGGGAGGGAGGGAGGGAGGGAAGATATTGATAATAGTTGATAATAGTGACATAGTAGCAGATGATAGATGCTGGGGAAGAAGAGGTGGCAGAGACATCCTATGAACTATTCTACCAATAAGGGCTAATTTGCTTGGAAAAACTCTGTGGCTCTCCCCAAAACAATTTGCAGCATCCCTCACCACTGTCCACACTGGCTAGGGCTGTGGGAGTCAAAAGCTGTAAACATCTGTAGGACCAATTTACTTCTGGACTAGATTTTAAGATTTTAAAAACATATGAAGATAATAACCCATGTACGTTGTCCAGTAATTCAAGTTTGGCATTCAGTCTATTCCTATATTGAGCAATAGTACAAGGACAACATGAAAGTTGGCTACGGAGTTCTGAATCAGAATATAACTTATGTGAGTAGTCAGTGCTGGACAAAATTGTGCACTTCTAGGTTAAGAAAATAATAACATAATGCAGTTCTGGTTTTATCTAAATGGAAAATAATACGCCCTGAACTCTGCTGAGTTGCCAAAGGGATGTGAGGTGGTGGCCAATCACCTCAGTTTTTCCAGCTTCCCTTGCTTCTGTTCCCATCCTCCAGTGCAACTGTAACAAAAGGAATGGTGGATCTCCTGGGCTCCCAAGACAAAGGTCAAATCTTACTCACACCTGCCCACTGAACTTCTGAGGAAGAGAGCTCCAGTTGTGGCCAAAAGCCATGCTTCAATGGAGATGCAGCTGTTTCCATACTTCAATAATCTCCCATTGTGTAGATGAAATAAAAAAATCTGCTCCACTCTTCTGAGAACAGAGCATACCACACTTGCAGCACAAAACATGGCAGGGGGTGGGCCAAAGTCTGTGACCCAGTATACCTTCCGCTTTGCTTCCAGGACAAAAGCAACAGAATACTGAGAGCTTCCAATCAATGCCATGCACTTTTATCATCCCACTTCATTATGGAGCTTGTCACGGCTAGGATTTTACTTTCTGTTCCTTACAGCCAGAGAGAAGCCTACCAATTTGTACCTAGGCAAATACATAGTCAAAATCCTCCAAATACTATGCCCCCATCCAAATGAGTTTTGCAACAGTGAAACAGAAGACCAAAAAAAAAAAAAAAAGTAAGATCAGAGGCTATGACCTATCCCCTGACTTCCTGAGTGAGGCCCAACTATACAGTTTTGAAATGTAAAATGTTAGCTGTAGCACTGGAAATGAGAGAGTCCTACCAATGCCCCCTCTCTGAATTTCTTCGTACCTTCATGGAATAGGAATGAATCAGTAATCTTCACATGCTTCTGCTGGTTATCTGGGAGGGAGAGAAAATGCTAAAGGACCAGGCCATTTATCTGCCCAGATCAGAATTAGATTTCTTAGCCTTTTCTAATTCCCAGTTGCAACCACTCAATAGGGTTGATTCACCCATTGTGCTAAACGAATATATGGTTTGTTTGATTTGACGAAATGTGATGTTTGGTTTGTAAACCTCAGTTTAAAGCTTCATGAGTAATCCTAATCAGTTGTCAATTATTCAATAAACCATTGTTAAGGTAGGTAGGTAGGTAGATAGATATTATTCATTATGGTCATTGTTCATTGCAAAGTAGATTAGGTAGACAATAGAGCAGAAGGGTACCATCTTCTCAAACATTAGTTCATTCACCTTTGCTAAATTTTACAGACTATAAAACAAAATTTTGTAACATTTATAGAAAGAGATGTATTTCTGTTGGAGAATAAATAATTCAAATAAAACAAATGTGAGGCCCTGGAGAATTTTGTTATTAAAGAGGTTATGAGGTAGAAGCAGATATCCCTGTAAAACTGACAATATACAAGAGCTGTGGTTCCAATGTCTCCAGCACTACAAGGGCAAAGTTTAGTTACATATGACATTTTCTTAAACTTCTTCTCTATGATGGTTGTGGGGTGAGTCTTAAAGCAGCCACAGGATAAGGCCCTTCTGAACTGTGGCCCTTAACCAATAAGCAAATATATTTTACTGGTAAGACCTTAGTGATGCCAGCTTCCTGATGGAGTACTATTTTGGGTATATAGTAGAAAAAATGGAAAATATTATGCAGAAACATGGATTGCATGCCCTCTAAAATGTCTATGTTGTTATATGAATCCCATACGGTATAAGCTTTAGCTGTGAATAATTTTAATAAGCCATAGTTAAAAACATACCTTAGCAAAATGTGCTTTCCTGGTCCAAGTTTGGACCTGATTATCTGCTGTTTGGAGATCTCTTGGCTGTATCAGTGCAGGCATGTGAGATAAGTTTGGCCTGAAGTCCAAACTGTCCCATGGAGAATCCCCAATCTTGGTGCTCACTAGGTGTGACTATGCTTACTGTGAATTCTGGAAGATGATTTCAACTCTTAGTCAAGGCTGAGTATTCCAGCACTGAAGTGCATAGCTGAATGATGCCCAAGTTGGTGATCTGTCCTACAGCCCACTAGCTTGTTCCCCAGATCTGCCCTTTCCTAGACTGTACCCTTGTCCTTGGATCCACCCTGTTTTCATTTGCAGGCCTAGAAAAGAGAAAGCCTCTTATTGCTGATCATCAGCTTTGTGAATGTGAGTATTTCTTGCCTTTCCATTTATGTCAGCACATAAAGGAAAACATTTTTTAACAAGGAAAGACAATTTCTAGAAAGGAATAAGCCTGCCACCCTCAATTTGTCAATCCTCCTAAAAAAAATCTCCATGTACTTTAACAAGGCTATGCAATAGTCTCAACTGGCATCAATGGAAGCTATTTTAAAATCTCATGGCCATGTAGCACTGTTTTCAAGGGAGAGTCACTGCTATGGACAGAATGCCTACGCTACCTCCTCGTGAAGTGACTCCCATTTTTTAAAAAAAAATCACTTGACAAGCTGCAGCAAGGCTTTAAAATCACTTCTACAGACCCTGATAGAGGCCATTTTTAAACCTCACAATAAGGCAGGTTTTAAAAGAAAACAATGAGAGGAAGTAGCAAAAGATCAAGATAATAAACATGGTATGAGTGTAGCTCTAGGTAAACCTGAGAGGACAATTTGCCTGCACTAGGTAGCCTGCAATCAGTTCCCCCTTCTCTTGGTATGCATCCCCCCCCCCCCACCAAATGTTTCCATGGGCTGAAATACATTTCCAATTCCTTGTATATATATTATACATGGAACTGTGTGCAAATATAAACCCAGCATGTCTGTTACTATGCGGATATCTGCTGGAAATTTGACCGGTATGATCAGATTTACTTATATTACAACATTCCCTTAATTCTAAATAACTCCATTGACTGCATGTTTGCTTCGTAGTCCAATTTAAAGAGGTAGTAAATAGGACGAGCCTGCCTTTAGCTACAAGAGAGAAGGACCTACTTTTTCTAGCAGTATCTCCTTAAAGACAAACCATCTAGCACCTTGGTTGCACTTCTTTTGGTACTAGCTACAAATATTTTTATTGACTTAAGGCACTTTCAATTCTCTATTTAAATCTTGGCTTGCACAATGCTTTTAATTTTTGTCTTTTTTTATTGCTATTGCATTATCATATGCTGCATTATTAACATTGTTATATATTGCATACTACATCATGATTATGCAGAAGGCCAAAGAAATGAAAGGTGTTACATACATTATTTACATTATGAATGGGGAACATATGCCTACCGAATGCCAAACTGGAACTACCTCATCTACTAAGGTCAGTATAGACTATAGAGGGATGCTGGTAGTTATAGTTTAGCCTGGAAAACCACCAATTGCCCACTCCTGGTTTACATAAACCAGTAAGGAAAAGGAAGAGCAGTTTTCCAAGTTCTCAGTGGAGGCCTCTCACATCATCTGCTACTTCAGCTCTTATTCACTGGAAATGACAAGGTTTGAATGCTGGACCATCATGTGAAGGGCTGCACCCAAAGCTGCAGCATCAGAAATGGCACTGTCAACGCTACCTTTTTCCATTCAGCTCTATGGCTTAAACCCTTTCTTTCAAAACTGAGGTTTTCAAGATACAAAATACTATATCCTCTGCAGGAACAGTGGAGGCCCTGAAATTTGTATCACTGGCTTTTTACAATCAAAAGGGAGAGATGTGTTTTTTCCCTTTCCCTCTGTGGTTTTGACTCTCAAGTTAGCACAACAGTGTGAAAGCAACAATGCAGAAAAGTACTGGGGAGACATGACATGGCTCCCTGCAGACAGTAAACAAAAGAAGCCATTTCTGGGACTGGGACACATTTAAGGTATTTTTTTGAACCTCTGGGTATCAAAAAGAGAAAGGAGGCATTTACATGGCTTCACTAGTCATAACAACACACAGAATACTGGACTGAAGCCAGAACATAACCAGATTTTAAGTTCTGAAAACAATCCAACAACATTACCTCCAAAGCACCCAGAAAGACAGACAGACACAAACTCTCTAGAGGCCTTCCTGATTCTCTGCCTTGGAAAAATCAGAAGCCATTGGACAGAACAAGGAAAAATACATGCACGGACAGACAAACATGCACACACACCCTTGAGCCTTGCATTTTCAGAATGGGTGGGCATGCAACTAGCGCCAAGCAAAACAAATGGGAAGGATGTGTGAGAGGGAAAGGGAGAGGGAAGGGACCTTCCAGCCTCATTTTGGTCTGGACCACAACAAATTACAAGGCACTGCCTGGCAGCTACAGCTTTGGGGGTTTTTTTGGGGGGGGGAGGGTCCCTCTCCTCTCACACATCCTGAAACAGACACTAGGGTCACACTCTCACGAAGTTCATGCACAGCACACACTTTTCCAAAGCCATACGGACATTTGCCAGGTGAGACCCATGGACATGCATCTCTGGGCAAGTGTACCTCATTTTCTTATCTGTAAAATAGGGCACCAGCTGCCTTCAGCCAAGGAATACCAAATGGACGAAGTTAGGAAACAGGACTTCCCTGCTTAACAAATTGCTCTTTTTTTTAGTTGTAACACTGGGAAAGTGGAAGTGAGGGCTGGGCCCAGGTCTTTCCCATGTGAATAAGACCAGAAACTTTCTTCCAAAAAGAAAAAAAATGTGTCTCATTTTAGACATCTTTAAATAAAAACTCCATTTAAAAAAGGAACCATTACCTGGCCAAAACAGAACGAAGCAACTCAACCGCCTTTATGACCACCAACCCACATCTACGTCTGTTTCACCAGAGCTCCCTTCCTGCCACAATCCCAACATAGACTGGACACATCCCGCCGGGGGATGGGCTCCGCGATCCGACCCACCATCACTACGAATACCATCAGCCTCTGCTCCGGGTGTTTCCCGCTGGCTTGTGGCCACCAGAGTGAAGGGATGTTGTCTTGGATCTGGCAACACACACGGAAACGAGCGGAAAACGGCGACCTAGTGGCAACGGGAGGGGGATCTGGGATCGATCCTGCTTCCTCCTTTCTTCTCCCTCTCTCGCTCTGCGATCTACCTACCCTCGAAGTCGGAGATGATCCCTTCCAGGTGCGCGTTGACCGCCGGATCGGACATTGCCCCGCTCAGCTGTCGCTGTGCGCTTGGAAATGCCGCCCTCTCCCCCGAGGTTCTCGGCAAGGCCGGAGCGCGGCGCGGAGGGCAGGGCCCCCGAACAGCGAGAGGGGAGGGCGAGTTGGCCGCGAGAGAGGCGCTCGCAGGCAAGAGCCCCCCGCCCCGTGGGTCCGTCCCGCTGAAGAGGCTCGAATGAATGGAGGAAGGAAGGGGAGCCGCGGCCCTCCCCGCCCCTCCGCGCTTGGCAGCCCCGCTTGCGCACAGGCTGCAGCGCACGCCTGTCAAGCCGTGCCGGAGCAGGGCAACGCCGACCAGAGGCTGGGGAGAAGGCGGCTCGTCTGCCCGCTTTCGACAGTCTTTGGCCCGGAGGGAGGGAGGAAGCTCACTCAGTCCTAAGTATTGCCGGTCGGTCCGGTCCGTAAAACAATCAACCCGGGGGAGGGGACTTTCGTCCTGCCTCCAAAGAGCCGATGGCACCAAGGAACAAATCAGGTCACTCCAACCGTCCGCGCTGCGTAGCCTGGAAGAGTTGCTGAGAATACGCAGACTACCCTACCCTCCTCCTCTGAAGTGAATGCACCCTCTACCCACGTACTCAGGAGAGAAATTTAATGTTGGGGAATATTATTATTATTATTACAGTAAAGTACTCTAAAATCCATTTTTTCCTTTCTCTGTTTTACCTCCACCATAGGTAAATTTGACACCTATTGTACAGCTAAAGAGTTCAGCCAAAGTGTTAGCAAAAGGAAGCGTTTATAACTAATCTTCGCTTAGCCCCAGGACCAAATTCGACAGTCGGCCCACCAACAGAGCGGCACCGGTTTGTTTCTTAAGCAAACCATCAGCCTTCTTTGCATCTCACCCTGCCTTTAAGGAAATCAAAGTAGCATGACCGGGAGCAATCCGTTGTTACCATTAAAACAATCCTGGGAGGGAGGTTGAACTAGAAAGTCTGGAGAAGCAAAGGTGGAGTGGGGGAGTAAAATCAAGTTAACAGTCCTTGAAGGCTGGGCAAGGAATAATATGTTAATATCCCCTGCCCCGGAACATGTTAATATCCCATATGTTAATATCTTTTCGATCACCAGCATTTTGGAAGATATTATTTATGTAAGTATTTGGTTTTATTGTATTTTTATACTGTTTTTATTGTATTTTAACTAATATTTGTTGTTTTTATTGTAAACCACCCAGAGTCACTTCCTCATGAGATGGGTGGTGTCTAAATTCGAAATATAAATAAATAATTTAAAGGGCCTTCAGGCCAATGGATGGAGTACTGCTATAGAAAGATAGCCTGGGCTAGTGACTGGTAGGGACTGCGGCAGTCTCACCCCTTTCTCCTCCCCCTCCCCCCCACAAACACACACGTGGTGCCCTTCAGGTGCATTGGTCTACACTTTCCAGACAGAATGGCTACCCCAAAGGGATTATAAGTAATGATCCAAGAAATGGGGCTTTACAACACACTTTCCTAATTTGGTGGTCCTCCCAGATGTGTTGGACTAAGACCTCTGGCCACTGGAATGATATTTGTAATCCAACTCATCTGTAGGGTGGCAGCTGTGGGAAAGCTGCTTTATACCACAGCCACTCTATTTTTATCATTCCTGTTTTACCCTATGCATTTCCTGGGCATCTTTTTATTTTACAAGAAAGATCTCTGCTTCCTATTGCAAATGTACAACCGCTTTTGAGTCCAGCTCCAGTCCTGCTGACTTCATGGACACATCCATGCTGTTTTCTTGACAACAGTAAAGAAGTACATGTAGCTTTATTCTTCATTCATGCCTTTAGCTCAACTACCCCCACCTTCAACCACCAGCTTGCCATTTTTGCCTTCATGTTTAAGAGTGCCATTTCTTTATCACAATTACCAATTAATGAAAAAAGTAGTGGAAGTAGTGACCTATTTCTGAACAGTTTTAAAAAGATGTCATATGAATGCAAGATGTTAATAAAAGACAAAGCTTTTCAAGTGTTTAGAGTGACTGGACTACAGCTGAGGAAATTTGCTGCAAATCTGCCTTCAGCCATTAAATCTGCAGGGTGACACTTCCTCTCATCCTAACGTATTTCAAAGATGGTGGTATGTTGCCTTAAGCTCCCTGGAGGAAATGTGATTATAAATGTAATAGATACATAAAAGTAAGTTAAATCTTTATGGGTATAAAGAAGCACTGTGAATGCTCTTTTAAATAGAAAAATAGGATAAATAGTCACAGAATAACTATTTTAAATGAATAGTTACAGAATTGAAGCAGAAAGTTAGGTTGCTTTCCGCCATGCACTGTAATAATCTGTGGCAGCATCTACTGATAGGTTGATGAATTTCTGTTACATGCTTATGCATGTTTCCAACATACTAAGACCATCTGTTCATTATTTACATATAAATGTTAACTGAATGTGTGTCTGAGCTCTCTATAGTGACACAATCTTTCCAGCACTGGTGAAACTTTCCATGTTTAACAGTCTGTTTTTATTAACAGCATGACATAGAGGATATTTTAGATGAGACAAAATTGTTTCTTTAAAAGAAAAGCTATCAGAATAGTGCCCTCAGCAGGATACTGTTTAATCTAAGTTAGGAAAAAATGTGTCTGCCATACTTTATAAGATCAAAAAGAGCAATAAGCGAACTTTGCCTGCCTTGAATGTTTCAAGCTGTTTCCAAGCTTAATTTTGGGACTGCTGAACTGCAACATTCTGAATACCTTCTTGCCATCCAGCTCTGTTTGCAGTCCATGTTTGTGAAATCCATAGCCATCATTTATATCAACAGGATGTGACTATTTGAAAACAGGTAAGAGACGGATTTCTCCAATGTACCCTGTGGTGCATTTCAAAATAAAATTAGTTTTAGGCCACAGTAGATTTCTAACCAGCAGCATTACTCTGAATGCAAAACTAGCATCATTTCCTTAATTCTAAGAAATTGCTGTGATTAGCATCTCTTTATCACCAGTGAATCAACCGGGGATGAAGCAGAGATACCTATTGGTTGGTAAATGCCCACAGCCATAGTGCTGGGGCTGAAAGGAACCATATATTTCCTTCTCCTGCAATGCTAAAGAGAAGTCAGAGATACAATCCCTTTTGGATGCTGCTTCTTACTCTGTAAGCTTTTGAGAGATCCAAAAGAATCGATGGAATGGAAGAAAGAACCGGAAAGTAAACCCCTTAGATATTAATCTAGACTGAGATACTGTATTAGTTCTCCCTAGCTTGGTGCCCACTAAATGTGTTGGATTACAATTCCATCATCCCCAGTCAGCAAGGCAACTAGGGATGATAGGACTCATAGATCAACATAGCAGCAGTAGTAGGACAGGAGACTGGGAAAGGGTTCATTACCTTGGCTGCTCAGTTTTATTTCAGAAGATACTCCTTCGTTCTTGTGTTCATCAACTCTGTCCCAGCCAACAACTAAAAAATGGAATACTGACTGATTGGACCAGCATGGTGCCACTGTCCCTCCCCCACTAACACGCATTTTGATTACTCATTTCCCTTAAATTTTAAAGGCCCGTGAAATTGAATGTGGCTGCATTTCAGTTGCAATCTGAAGAGCAACCATGGGATAAGAATCAATTTATACATGTTATTGGTGCTTCTCCTCCTTCTCCTTTAAAAAAAAAATTGTATTGAGACCCTATGCCACTTCTTAGACACCAATCTAATTTCCTGCTGCTCTGTACCTTCATGGAGAAAGAGGCCAGGTCAGGGTGGGTGAATAGACAGAAATACCAACAGGAAATTGATGGAGGATTCCATGCCACACTGAAAATTTATGCCAGATTAATATCCTCACAGCACTTTTCCTTCAAAATAAAAAAAAAGGCCTGCACCTTTAAGTGCATGTGTGGTGTGTGTGTGTAGGGCAAGCTAGCCCTGTTTATTTCAAGAGCACATTGTTTCCTTCCCTGCGGATCTGCAGATTTATCCGTAATGTGTAATCTATACTGTACAGTATCTGTAATCGTGACGTACAGAACTAGTCCACAACCACATACTGTGGAAGAGCACGATAGTCATAGGGCAGGGATGAGGAATCTTTGGAGGGAGTCTGACAGGACATTTTCAAGAAAGCCAAATCACAAATAGGGTGAAACAATGATGCAAAATGAGTGCAGCATGTCATACACAGATGATGGACACAGATTCTACCTCCTTTTTTTCATTTTTTGCTTGAGCTAATTGCTAAAGCCATGCTAAGCTGCTTTTAGCATTTGCACAAAAGGGCAGGAAACCACACTGTCTGATTTTGCAGTTGTGCAGCTGAAATTCAGCAGCCTGATCAAGGGCAGCTGGAGGGACCACCACACGGAAAGAGTTGCTGGGCTGCATATGGTTGTTGGACCACAGGTTGTTCACCTTGATATTGAGCAGAACACATTAACTTAAGCCTCACTGTATTAACCCCCAGAAAGGGAGAAGACAATGTAAAAGTTATTTGGGAAGGTAAGAACAGGATGGAGGAGTTTACAAGTAGTCCTCGCTTAACAACCACAATAGGGACCAGAAAATTCATTGTTAAGAGGGGCGGTTGTTAAGTGAGTCATGCCCAATTTTACAACCTTTTTTGCAGCAGTCATTAAGTGAATCACTGTGGCCGTTAAGCAAATAGTACAGTCATTAAGCAAATCACATGGTTCTCCATTGATTTAGCTTCCGGAAGCCGGCTGGGAAGGTCACAAATGGCAATCACGTGACCCAGGGATGCTGCAACTGTCATAAGTGGAAGCTGGTTGCCATGTGCCCAGATCATGATCACATGACCGCAGGGATGCTGCAATGGTTGTAAGTGCAAGGACTGGTTGTAAGTCCCTTTGTTCAGCACTATTGTAACTTCGGTCACTAAACAAATGGTTGTTAAGTGAGGACCACCTGTATTTGTTTATCTGTTTTGATAGTTTATATAGCCACTCATTTTAAACAAGTAACTTTGGGCAGCTAAAAACAATACACAAAACCCCCAATTCTAAAACCAATACAAACATATATAATTTAAAATAATCATAATATAATAATCAAGGCACCACACAAATAACACCAAAAACATGCATATGGGGCTTCAGTAATACCCTGGCCCTAACACCTGAGGGAAATGCTAAGTCTTCACAGCCTTACAAAGCCTATAGAGTCAGGGCCATCCAGATCTCAGTGGAACGGCTGTTTCAAATGCATGTACCATGATAGACAAAGTACATGTCCTGGGTCTTACCAGATTGCATTATTTCAGAAAACAAATCCAGAGCATTCTCACCCTGCCAGATCTGGAGGGATAGGCTGAGACCATTGGAGACAGGCGGTCCTGCAAATTGATGGGCATGACTTGAATTTCTCCTTACTTTTCTTTAGCAAATCATTTTCTCAAAAGACAATAACTTGGGCTTTCCCAATATTAGGAAGTTAAGACTAGGCTATGAAAATATTCTTTCTCTCCACCCCCACCCTCAGAATATTTAGTCCACCAGTCAAAAGGCATCTTGCTTTTAAGCCAAGGGACTCCAGCTCTCTGGAGTCTTAGTTCTGGCCATTTGCTGCCAAAACCTCACTACCTCTATGAATGCATTTTCTGAAGGTATGTAGCCGTTAGCACATTTCGTGGCAGGGAAGTCCATAAACTGATGCAGAATGCGTTTCTTTTCTTTGTTCTGAATAGGCCACAGGTCCATTTTGCTAGATGTACCCAATTTCCACTCCTCGCTGCTCTATTGTGTTTGGCCATTGTCCTTTTTTCTAGGTGCAAAGGCTGCTGTTCATGGCTTCTGTCACTCCTGGTAGCAACGGCCTGCTCCTTTCCAGACTTTTCGCAGATCTCTAGGCTGCCAGGCACTGAGAACTTCCAGTTGCTGAGTTGTGCATGTTCTGAATGTCTGCAGTGGCTCCTTGGGGCAAAAGGTCCACCTCCACCCTTTCCACCTGCTTGCTCCTTACAATAAGGCCAGAATGTGCCAAGCACCATTTCCCTTAAACTGATCAGTGTTGCTGTTAACTGTCCAGGACTCAGGCTGGAAAAAACTTGCAAGATCTTGCTTGGGCCAAGGTCTCACAGTTAACCTGCAGTGTTTACTACCAAAAGGTACTGCTACTTCTGGAGATTGTGGACTTTTTTTGTGCTGGAGGTATTTAAACAAAGGCCAGGTTGCCATTTGTTAAAGATGCTGTAGGAATGGATTCTGCACTGAGTAAGAAGTTGGACCATCTCCAAAGTCCCTTTCAAGCCTTCCAATCACTACCTGAAGATGCTGGGATTGGATTTAGGAGTTTCTCCTTGCAAAGCATGTGTTCTACCACTAAGCCACATGAGCAGGATGATGTAATGACACATCTGACTGGTCTCCATAAAAGAGAGACAACTATGTGGAACTTACAAACAAGTGATTTTGGTCAAACCCTGTCTTTCATTGTTTTGTGAGATGCATCTTCCACAGCTTCAAAGAAAAAGGTATAGTACAGCATCCTGGAAATTTCAGAACTATAAAAAGGGAAGAACTGGCATCGTTAAAAGGAAATCAACCTTATGGTTTCCTTTCTCTGTATGTTCATTTGGGAAAATGACACTCTTGTTTGCAATCCTTGGGATAGGGAACAAAATAGAAAACTCCTGAATCTTTTAGAGCCCAGATTAAAGGAGGAGGAGGAGGAGAAGGGACTTCTAGAGTGATACCTTTGCTCTCCAGATGATATGTTGGAAATCTATTTTGGAAGGTATATGCGTGACAACTTGTCAACTACCACCTTGTTTTCAACAGTTTATATTCAACAGAGTATTAGCAGACAATGGAGAAATATCATATAAGGGCAAGCAATGTGAGATCCCCAGATGTTGATGGACCACAACTCCCACCTCCTGCACCATTGATCATGCTGGGCAGAGCTACTGGGAATTAGAGTTCATGCAAATCAGGAGGGCCACGAATTGCCCATTCCTAGATTTGGAGAGGTGTAGAATACCTTAGATAACATCTCCACAACATTGTCTCATTGTCTATGTAAGAAAAGAAAAAAAAGCCACACCAGCTGCTATTTAATTGAGTTTTCTTCCTGGAAACAATAATTAATCTCAGAGCCAACATGATTCAGCTTCATGATTATGTCACTGAGCACAAACAAAGCAAATGTCTGTGAGGGCAATTCCCATACTCTGTATTTGCTTCCTTGGTGACTTTATTTTGTAGGCCAATTTTGGCTGATATTCCAAGGAAAAGAGTGAGTGATGGAGGTTATGGTTTTGGCAAGCACACAATCTATAAGGCTCAAGATTTTTGCACTTCCCAAGATGCAGCAATTAAGCTGGATTTCCTAATGAGCAATTATCAAGATTTAAATATGTAAGAGATTTAATTTACACTGTTATTGGACACACACACTATCGTCTTCTGAAGTTAAACTGCATCATTACCAAAACCTAACATTTTTCCTGATGATTCTTCACTGCACAGTGGCACATCACAGTAGAAAATATAAACCAGAGCATCTATAATTACAGCAAAAACTTACTGTCCAGTGAGACCTTTTCTATGTATCACCATAAAATGATATGGCAGAATTCTGGGCTACCCGGTACCTATACCACATTCAACTTGCTTTTATATTTCTCCTGATGTACCCAATTCTCATTCCCATGTAACAATGTGGTTAGAAGCATACTCTTTTGCACAATCACCTCCATTTCTTTCAACAGTCATTCTACACAACAGACTACCACCTACCTATTACTTTTCACCTAACATTTGTATGGTTTAAAATTTCTCCAACCATTTCCCCATCTTTAGAAAGTATTCTACCAAGGTGGATGAATCCAGTTATTCTC
This sequence comes from Liasis olivaceus, assembly GCA_030867105.1. Taxonomy (NCBI): domain Eukaryota; kingdom Metazoa; phylum Chordata; class Lepidosauria; order Squamata; family Pythonidae; genus Liasis; species Liasis olivaceus. The sequence continues at coordinate 102,183,957 of CM061348.1, read as the reverse complement.
CTTTTTCGCCATTTAAGTCTAGAGAATAGGCTAGGTTTTTAATTTTCATGGAGTTGTGCCCAGAATATCTTCTGAGTATTGCACCAAAACAAAGTCAAAGCGATTAAATTTGTTTAGATTTTATGCATGTGGAAATAAAGCAGATTCTTTCATCGTTTGGGAGCCTCAGATGGATTCCTGCTGATATTTCCTGAGCTATGGAAGCTTCCATAGCTCAGGATGGGGAACCTGTGGTTATCTCAGTGTTGCTAAACACCATGCTGGCTGGGTCTGCTGGGAGTTGTAGTTCAAATGGGAAAAGAAATGCCCAATTCCTGTATTTGTCTCAGATTTTTGAAATAGGTGCATTTTTGATTTCTTCAATTTCTAAGAGGCTAATGCTTTTATGCTAGGTTTAAGTGAAGATCAGTAGAAAAGGTAATTAAAATATATATACTGTTGTGCTAGTCTAGAAGAGAGTAGTAGCACATGGGAAGAGCAAATGTCCCCTAAAGTCCATGATTAAATAGACACCACATGCACAGAGAGATAATCTCCAGAAATGGTTGGCAAAGAATTAGCTTGCAGTGATAAAGGCTGACATAAATAATGGCAAACTTTACATTTGTTGCTCATTCTTTAATACCTTTAACAAGCCCATAGCATGCTGTTTTTCTATCCCACTGAGCTTTTCCACATGTATGTAAGATCCAGCCAACTGTTATTCCAAATTAGTTTCAAGTACTGTAAATAAGAGAGTGAGAGAGAGAGTGTGCACAGGCAAGATCTTATGCTTCATGGGAACTATAGAGTCGAAAAAAAACATTTAGGCTATCAAATCCAACCCTCTCCTTTTCACAGAAATCCAAATTAAAGCATTCTTTTGGATAGTTGTGCGGCCTCTGCTTGAACATACCAGGGAAAGGGAAATTTGATTCTGAACTTATTTGGGGACTAAAAACAAAAAACAATCAGGATGGCATGAATATGGTAGATGGCAGAAAGAAATGCAGATGAAAGCCAGTCCTCATTAGATGATTTATTGGGACAAGATATTAGTCAAGGTCCTGCAATGTGACCAAATGTTTTTCATTCTCAGTATTAGAAACTTGGAAATTTGTTCATTCTCTGGAGGAGGGCAAGGAGAAACCTTACTTTCTATAAATAGTGGTTTATGTTCCTACTGCTTGCCTCCTTTGATATATATGTGCATTTTCTGTTCAGGCTGATCCAAATTCCTTTCCCTGCTCTGTTACACTGTTTTGGAGTGTTCAAGGTAGGGTTACACAGTCATATGGATGTCATGGCCATCAATATGCTCACAGGTACTTTGATTGGTACTTCCCAAGCAACTTCCCTTTTCTTACTTTACTTTTTTTAAAAAAGATATTTAATTAAAAAAAGAAAGAAACAGCCAGATGGGAAACTACTGCCCTGAAAAAACAAAACCTTGAGCATTATTTTATTGGCAAGAGCACCTCTGGTGCTCTTGGTATTCTTAGAAAATAAAAATGGAAAATGGAAAAGAATTTCCCAGAGAAAAGTCAAAGTAAACTGGGATAGCACAGAGCAGCCTAGGCAGGTAAAAGGGTGAAGAGACAGCAATATCACCAGTGTGTTCTAATGATCGTTTGGCATCCTGTGTCAAACATTTTATAAGAGCATCTACAGCATCTTAAGTTTGGTTTTAAACCTATGTTAGCTGCCCAGACTCACCATTTATGAGTTGGGTAGTCATATAAGTAGATTAAATAAATACTTCCAAATTTCCACTGGGCCCAATGGCACCAAAACAGCTGTCTATCTGTAGTGGAAGATGATGTTGGACACATACCTTTGACTGCTTATCTATAACAAGATTCCAGGTGCTGCAGCTCAGAAGGTGAGCAAACAGGCATCGGTAGTCAGTACTGTAGTTTTTTATTGAAGCCCAGAGTTTAGAAAGTTCTCCAGTTTCTCCAGGCTCTGTGGTTTCTACTCCTCCTCTTTCTCTTTCCAATAGTTGGCTGTTCATCTCTCTTTTCCCAGGGCTGCAGAGAAAAAGAGGAGCAGCCTCCCCTTGCCTTGATCTTAACAGGTCTTCTTCTCTCACTAGTCCATTGAGATATGCGATCAGAGCAAAAGAGCCATTATAGGGATAATATTAATGACAGCGGGAAGATAAGATGGACCTATCCAGGGAAAGAAACCCAATCCTACAGAACGGCTACCCAAGTCTGGAAGAAAAGCAGAAAGAAACATGAGTCCCATCATGTAAAACTTGGGACACTAGAGTGTCATCCACACAGCCCCCTTGCCTTAACTCTGAAACCTTGCTTGCCAGTCACTGAAACTACATCCATGTATCAGAGCTTCCATCTTGGGCTCATGAGGCTGAGGCAGGCAGAAACTGGATCAAGGTAATCCAGTAAGAGACTAGTGTAGAAAACAAAGCAAATCCTCCTCTCTGTGAACATTCTGGGCCATGTGGAAGAAGAGCCTGAGGGAGGTCAGCCATCTCCAGGGCTCCACAGCTAGCTCACTACAGCACTGCCCCCTCTGTGCCTCCATGGCCATTTCTCCTTTGGCTGATGGAGAGCCCAGAATCTCCCTAGCACGCACTACTTTTCTAGGAACAGGGGACTATCAGCCTCATGAAATACTTTTCACAAGGTCACTACTCCAATCAGTAGCCCGCATGCAGCCTGCTGCCACCTCATCCTGTGATGCTGTTTCCACTGTTGACCTCTCTTGCCATAATTCCTCTCCTACCAACCTGTCCCTCTTTTCTGAGGTCCTACCAAGTGTAGCCCCTCTGCCTTCCCTGCTCATTGAGAAGGAGAGAGCAGCAGGGAAGGCAGAGGGGCTGCACTTGGACTGGGGAAGGGGAGAGATGGGAAGTAGAGAATCCCCACTTCAAGCTCCACTAGTAGTAGCAGCAGCAAAGACCTCTCTGCTGGTCTTTTTTTTTTGGGGGGGGGGGGTTGCAGCACAATAAACAGGGGCAGCAGTTTTCCAAGTGGCCCACTTTCCTCCTGTCTCAAGGAGGAAAGCACATTGCTGGGGGTGTGGTGGGGAAAAGCCCTGGGACACTTGTATGAATAAATGGGGAAATTCTCACAAACACAGTGATCTTTCATCAATAAAATTATCAGGTAGAGCCTTCCAGTCACTTCATGCATTACTGCTTCCTGGGATTTCTATTTCTTTTCGTTTTCCTATTAGTGAAAGCTACCTAGTTTCTTTCTGGGTCTCCCAAATCTGAAGCCGACACTGCAATGGAGCAGGTAAATTCCTATACTCCATTGTAAGCACTAGAAATTTGTCAAAGTATGAATAAATGCATGGAACTGATTTAAGCCAAGTCTCATATCTTTTAATAAGTCGAGGTAGAACATTTTTGTGTTCCTTCCCACTTTTTAAAATGATGCATATGCCATTCTCATGTTGTTAAGTCCTCTTCAGGGCATGAAGACTCCACCAAGAGATCCAAGGGCAACTGAAAAGATAATATAAATGCTGCCCTTCGGTTGAACAACTAAAGACCTTCAGGAACAATTTCCATCACAGATTAAAATCATTCGCCATGTGATACAGCATTTGAATACTAAGCAATTCAGTGCTAAATTACTTCTTAGAAGCCACATGCAAGCCACTTTGAGATGCTCCACTAACTGCTACCATATCCTGGAGCTCGCCTTGTGGCTTAGACAGTTTTCAACATCACAGTGAAAAGAGAGACAATGTCCCATGATGCTAATAAATATTCAGTTATTTGCCAAGCTTTGACATTTATGAATATAATCCTTAGAGATGCGTATAAACATGATAGAATAAGTTCTGAGTCAAGTCATTGCAAAAGTTTCTGGGTCCATAATGCTATTTAGTAACATCGGAGAACACAAAGCAATGGTGTGATTAGTTGGCGAATCATAGGGTTGTCAACAGACCAGAATCAATGGCCTTGTTATAGTCATGAAGACAATGATGGTATTTTTCTCCTCTGGCTGTGTGTCTGCAGACTGAACAGTACACAATGAATGATCAACCGTAGTCTGTGCCCTATATTCACTGAAAGCTACAGAATAAAAATCTATTCCAACTTATGTTGTTCTTGTATGAAACACAACCTTATGTATATTTCCTTAGATCAATCTTTCCCAACCTGGTGTTTGCCGATCTGTTGGGACTATATTTATCCTTAGGGAATATGGCTGGCTACCAAGTTAGGGGAGGTTATCTTAGAACCTTACAGGAATTTACTTCAACAGATGAGAACAAGGTACTGAAGTATTAGTTTAGGGTTGGCAACAGGGTGCTCACGGGCACTATAAAGAGTATAGATTTCCACCTTCCCTTTTAAAAGACATTATTGCTGACTGAAATTTCACAAAATGTTAGTGTTCTTCTATGTCATTTCATGAGATCTCATGCAAGAACACTGAAGTCTATGCAAGATCTTGCATAGATACACATAGACCTGATATGAGATTGTAAAAATTCTCATGAAATGTTGGGTGATCTTTGTGGGATGACATCTGGGCCATTGCAAAAGCTCATGATTTTTTTTTTTTTAATCCATTCAATCATGTCCAATTCTCAGAGACTGTCTGGACAAGTCCCTGCAGTTTTCTTGGCAAGGTTTTTTAGAAGTGGTTTGCCATTGCCTTCTTCCTGAGAGAAGGTGAATGGCCCAAGGTCACCCAGCTGGCTTTGTGCCTAGAGTGAACTAGTACTCACTTTCTCCTGGTTTCTAGCCTCATGCCTTATCTATCTATCTATCTATCTATCTATCTATCTATCTATCTATCTATCTATCTACCTACCTACCTACCTACCTACCTACCTACCTACCTATCTATCTATCTATCTATCTATCTATCTATCTATCCATCCATCCATCCATCCATCCATCCATCCATCCATCCATCCATCCAATTTATATAGCTGCCCATCGCACCACATGTGACTCTGGGTGGCATACAACAAAGCTAAAAACAGTCAATAAATACATTAAAAATATATAAAGCAAAATAAAACAGAGAATAAAAGGATGTTAAAAATAAGGGAGCCACCCTCACTAATTAACCACTGCACCAAACTGGATGTATTTAATTGTTGCCACTCTGATGTAAGAGTGGCAAATACTGCTTCAGAACTGTTGAACAGATGATGAAGGAAATTCTGAAAACATCTGAAAGGCTGCTGATGCTATATCAAAAACTGTCTGATTCTACAAGTCATTGGAGGGGCAGCAGATGGTCTTCATCAAGCGTCTCCAAGTTCTAGCCTGATGCCTTAACCACTACACCAAACTGGGTCTCCATGAAAATGTATATGGCATCGAAAAAGGTGATCAATCTCTGATTTAAGCTTACTTCCTGTTCCACATAAAATTTTGTATAAACTGGCATTAGGACTGCACTGACTGTCTTTTTAATAAGTACAACACCTTTCTCATTCTCCTTCTCCTCTTGATTGTTGGTAGTTGCTAGGACTGTTCCCAACTATAGAATTCATCTTCCAACTCTGAATGAAAAATTCAGTTTACCTCTCTTGGGAACTGTCATCTGAATCTTGTCAGTCATATACTAATTTTTAAAATTCTGAACCTCTTGAGATATTACATCAAAATGTTTTAACTTATGGCATCAAATCATTGAAGTATATTTTCTTGTTTGTATGGAAATGTATATGAAAAATTAACCATCCAATAAATATATTAGGCAGGACAAGAAGAAAACTAGTTCATAGAATTGGAAAAGAAATGGACCAAGTTTCTCCCAATACACACTGCAGGAGATAGGATCTCTTCTGGAAGTGGGTTTCCTGCTCCTGGGCCTATAGAGGTGCAGAGAAAAGTAACTTAAGAACTGAAAGGAGAAGCTTGCTTGCTTGCTTGCTTGCTTGCTTGCTTGCTTGCTTGCTTATTTATTTATCTATCTATCTATCTATCTATCTATCTATCTATCTATCTATCTTATTAGATTTATCTCCACCCATCTCCCCTTAATGGGGGACTCTTATTCCAGAGTTCCACACACTGAGAAAGACATAGGCTACTTTTTTTCCCACCAGAGATGATGAGCACATAAACTCATTTGCTTTACTAGAAAAAAGCAAAAGAAGAACCATAAAGAAAAAAAAAGAGGAAAATAATTAAAATTTCATCTCTGAAAAGGAACTGTGGCCCGGGGCTTCCTTTGCTATATTAAAAGTTGTAAGATATATAGTATGCCTGTGTTAGGAGAAAGAGGGCGGCGAAGTGAAAGCATGGAATGGAGAGAAATAGAACCAGGCGAACATTTAAACTTGGGATGAAGGAAAGAAGGAAGGAAGAATGAGGAAGATGTGGGGAAAGGCCTTATGGACAAGGAAAGGGAAGCAATGAGAAAGTGGGGAGCAAGAAGGGGAAACAAAATGCTTTTAGCTGTTGGCAATAAAATGAGCATGAGTGAGGAAGTGGCAACTCAAGTATAATGAGCTTGGAGCCAACCCAAGCATATTTGATCATAAAATCAGACCATTTTATTTAACTCTGCTTCTGAATAAAATACAGGATGTGATGAGAGGACTGGTTAGGTCACCATAACAGTGGGATGGGAAAGCTGAGTATTCTTCATACTGCCTATAAAACACCAGCTCACGTTCAGATCAAATGGACTTTGGCTGGAGAACTTCCCTTAGGATTAGGCATACGGAAAATCCAAGATTCAGATCCTGGCATCTCTGAGAAGAACATTGTACTGAAATTTTCCTCTGTCTTTTCTTACTATTCTCATTCCATCTGATGGCAAAGAAATTGCTTTTGATTTTTTTGCCTCAACAGAGATTTCAGGAGTACGGGGATCTTACATTACTCTAATTACAATGCATGCAATGTCCTTTACTGTACAATCATCTCTCCAGTTGTCTGCAGCCCCCCTGACTCACCACGCCTTAATTAATTCCAAGGGAGAGATCACAGGGAACTCCTCCTACAAGGCTTTTTAAGGCTTAAGACGTAGAGCAGCCAGGGAGGCTGCAGAATGAGAGAATGATGCACAAAAGGAAAGTGGGGGGGGGGGGGGGGAAGCAGCACCCCTCTCTGCTGCCAACTTGCAATATTAACACAAGCTTAAAAACATCACCAAAAGAAATCTGAACAAGCTAGAACAACAGAATCTTCTTTCTTAGAGGTGTTGGGGAAATTGGAGGACAAATTCCAGCAACATTCTAGCCAGGAAGGACTCCCGCTTGAAAGCTGCTGCCAGTCAAGGTAGGTGATAACCAGATTAGATGCAGCAAGAGTCTGAATAAGCCTAAAGCAATTTCCTCTGTTCTTCTTGAGCTCTAAGCCCTTGAGTGCAACCACACAGCTTCTCATGGCCGCTCCCCATTGGTTTGGCTCTGCTGTTCTACAAGCCATGTCTTTTTGGTCAGGGCAATCTATTGTTTGAGTTCTATGTATATTACTCATACCAGTTGATGAACAGCTGTAAACTTTTACAGAGGAGCATGTGGGAAACTCTGTTGTTACAATCAGGAAAATATGAGCAAGCTCATACCCTCACAGTCAGGAATTCTCTGTTAAGTTGCGATATCTGAAAAGCCCTCTCATATATACGCACAGGTTTAATCCTATGGCATGTACACATTTGTTGCTGACCTGTCAAACAAGGAAATGTGCCTGAACATATTGCATACATCTGGAGAGAAGCAATGATTGTATCCCTTTCAAATCTCATCTAACTTTGGCAAGCAACTTAGCAGAGAACTGCAATGTCATGTTAATTCATTTTACTGAAGGGAAGGGAATTAATTATTTCCAAGACAGTAGAGCAGAATCCAGGTTATGGGAATATTAAAATTAGCAGGGCATCTGAATATAACAGTGATGTGCAGACAAGCACGCCATGGCCTACAGGGGAACTTATTTCCAGGAATGTGGAACAATGTATGTTCTTTAAGATGACATACAGCAATGCCAAGTGTTGATGGGGAAGGTCTGGAGTGAGCACCTCCACTCGTAAGCAAGTTACTCAAAATGTCACCATTCATGCTGCTGGAAAGGGCATTAACCCTCTTGACAACTTCAAATGCAGGTGGCCAACTGATGCCCCCTTGGATAAAGGGCCACTCAGGCACTCTTTACAACAAAGCAATACCTTCCCTGAGAATTTGTGAGGCAAATCCAGCCTTCAAGCTAGCAAAGGAGCAGCAATTACCATTCAGCATATGATGCAGCTTTTGTGCCTAATTTGCACTTTGTCTTTGGTGGTTTGGTTTTGGCTTCTGATTCTGAGCTGTTTTCCCCTTCTTTCCTCTTGATGTCATACACCACTGACTGGGCTTTGGCACTTTTCCCTAGCGAGAAAGTCAGTTTTAGCCTGGAGAGGGGTAGCCTGCTCTGGAGATGCTCACCCTTCATACTTGGCACCTACTACCCCTGCAATAGTTACATGTCTCTCCTTGTTTAATGTGTTTTCAGTGTTAAAAATTTGCTGGAGATCAGCAAATGACCTTCTTACACTCTGGCAAGAAAGGGTGGGTGAGTGCAATTTTTTAAGCAGTTCTTAGAAGTTCAAGCATAATCTCTGCTCCCATCCTCCCTGTTCTTCTGGCATTTGGCCGGTAAAAAAAAAAAAAAAAACAGTCAACAGGCAAAGGATTTCATCAAGGCCACAGGCGGTGTCATTGGAAAAGCTGCCAGGGGGAATATTCAACCCACTTAGCTGGGTTCTGATGATCATGTGGATTTGCGGGTGCTGATTTAGCTGGCATCTTTCCCAGTATGGACTCAGGATGGCTCAGCTGGAAGCTAGAAGAGACTCAGATGATACAACTGGGCCAGGCTTGGGGTGCTAATTAGGAACCAAAAGAGCAACTGGAGTGGCAGTTGTTAGCCACTTAGTGCTACATGCTCAGCCTTCCTCAGTTATTTTGAAACTGGAAGCTACAAGTTTCATTCCATTCCTGTTCTCTGCAAGCTCCTAAGATTTGATCACCAAATTACTGCTGTGCTTGTGGTGCTGTTAATGACTGGCAGCGAAAAAACTTTTTTTATCTGCCAATTATGGAGCCTGTAAGACAGCCTCCCTCCCTGTTTCTTGCAGAGTTCAAGATTTCTAAAACTCCTGTTCTTCCAGAGGTGTTTTCTAAAAGTATCTCTGAGCTGTTATACTGCATGATTTGACCAAGGCAAAGATAGACACATTCGCCTGGTTCACACAAGCTGGTTTAGGGAGAGTACTACCCACTGTAAGAAAGGAATTATGGCTCACAAAACATCTTAGATGGCCTGATAGCTCATGTTGAATGAACCTGCTGAAGTGATCCATTAGCTTTTGAAGATGCAGCTGAAAAACAGTAGGCATCAGTGTTGCTCATCTAAGGATCCAAATACAGGCTGAAGACAAACTGTCTAGTTTGCATGAAATGCAGTTGTGGCAGAAAGTGCATTCTGGGACAAGTCTGAGTTTTCTTGACCCGAGTTTAGAGCTGCCTATCTGGACTGCCAAAATCCAGAGAGCAGCAAAGACACAGACATTTCTGTACTGCTTCACTGCCCTGGAGTTTGGCAGCCCAGATATGGTAGCCCCTCCACAGCTGCTCTTATTTTGCAAAGACCAGCCATGGCCAACCTGAATACGGTACAGGTAGTCCCCATTTAAGAACGAATTCCGTTCCCAAGGTCTGTCCTTAAGGTGAATTTGTATGTAAGCTGGAACAGTATTATTGTATAATACTGTATAAGTAGTATTGTGTAACGAACTCAAACCATTGTGTATTTAACTCGAATTTTGCTACAATAGGCTCCATTCTTAACTATGGGTCGTCTGTAACCCGGGTGTTCTTAACCTGGGGACTCCCTGTATAACCGTACAGAATACTTAGAACTCTATGCAGGTCTTTGAGAAAAAGCAGAAGGATTTTGTCTTCCAATATTTTCATGCTTTCTAATCTCTAGGAAATGCTTCACAATTTAGCTTTCACTTGTTTTACCTAGCATACAATCCTAAATGAATCTCTGATTTTGCTAATATATAATATTCATCATGTTCCACTTGTATTCTGCTCTTCCTACTGTCCTAACCAGGAACCCATACGTTTTACTAAGCCCAAGGCAAGTTACGTAAGAGCCAATCACATGTTTTCAAAAGGTGAGATGGCAGCAATTGCTTCTTCATATCACAATACTAAGAATAACCTACAGGCTCTTTCCATACACAAGACCTGAACTGATCTGGGGTGGGACCATAGGTATAATAAGCCACTGTGACATCAAAATGACAATGCATATGTGATGATGTCATATTAATGATGCATTAAGTGCTTGTGTCATGACTTCTGATGCAAGTGCATAAGTTGTGTCATTTGCATGATGTCACGAGGATATACATGTCATCATTTCCTCCCTACATGCAGATGCCGTTAACTGGGGCTATGCTCCTGTGCCTCTATGAAACCGTGGGACTTTCAGAAGTCTTTGTGAATTGAACCAGTTAACTTTTGGTTCTGCTGCTGCTTGTGGAAAAAACTGCAGTGGCAGTTTTTCTGGAATATGAAGTGGACGATTTCCTAGTGGCAGGTATTCCCACTTCATCCCACCTTTTGGTTCCTAGAATTCCCCTCTTACTCGTGAAACCAAGGTGTTAGAATGCCTTCTACCATCCTCTTGATCTTCAAGACAAAGCTTTGACGCTCCCCTTATTTCTTTTCCTGGTCCAAAAACAAATATCAAAAGGAAACAATGAAAACAGAGGGAGGTATGGGATGTAATGCTGTTTTTTTCTGCTCCCTCCTTGGCCAGCTGTCCACCTATATGCATCCATGGCAAACTGAGACTGCATCAAGATGACAAGGTATGTGTCTTACTGTCATGACTGAAACACTTCCCTTGTTTACAAGCCCTCAATCCAGGGACATACACCTTTTTCCAGGCAAGGGAATGCAGTTCAAAGTGCTTGATTTCATAGACCTTAAAAATCCAATTAAAACCAATATATGTGATATGATTATTCTCCTGTCACTTATGTCATTGTTCTCCCCTTTTGCCACATTAAAAGTTGTTTTTTTTTTTGTCTACACTCAGTCATTACTGATCCTGCAGTGACTGCCTGGACAAATCCTTGTAGTTTTCAAGGCAATTGTTTCTCGGACATGGTTTGCCAGAGCCTCCTTCCTAGAGCATAGCCCAGCTGGCGAGTGCAGGAGGCGGGGTTTCCATTTTGTAAAAACCTTTGGAGGTCTGCAGGAGCCATAGCCATGGCTTCCAAAGCTGCGGGTAGACTCAGCCCTCAGGGGATGCCCTCCTGCCTTAAAACCGTGCAGGAGACACTACAGAATGGCCTAAATGACACTATCTTTGCCTCTAAATCATGAACTGGATAAGGAAAGTCTTCTTTCCAGTCTAACTAAGAGCTATATTCTGCCTTTTGCATGATTTGACTTCTACATCAGATTTCTTAAAATATATCTGTTTGAGGTGAAGCCAGACTGAATCATCTGTGCCTACTCATGCTTCAACTTTTTGGTGTACTAAAAGCTCCAAGGCAAAAGATATTCCTTGAAGGAATTCAAAACCCCCCACATGCCAAGAAAGCAAGACCTTGCTCTCTAATCAAGGCATTTGTAGCCACACTGCCCCAGTCCAGAGTGTCAGAAAGCTTTCTGCACTTGGAAGCCATCCTCTCTCTCCAACATTCACTGTCCAGACTTTCCATTTAGCCCTTAAAAACAAAATCCTGGACTAGTTACATAACTCTTGCAAAAGGCCAGATTTTCTAAATAATGCCAAATATAGTCATGCGAGAAAAGTGCCTGCCTTCTTGGATAGTGTTTCCTGCAAAATAATTCCCTCAAATTGGACCAACCTTTCAAAATCTTCTGCAAGAAAAAGATTTATAATCCAGTACTCCTGAGCTATGTATTTTTTAAAATATTGAACTAAGACTCCCATAATCCCATAATAATTAGCCAGCTACTCGTGGATTATGGACCCAGCAATTTCACATGTCTGGAGGGCACCAAGCTGCTATAGTGAGATGTTTCTTCATAGCTGCTTCCTCTTTTATGGACCTGGGTACTGACCAATGTTCTGTGTGGTTGACATCAGTTTTACTTCCAGTTAGAAAGATGCTTACCAGTACAGCAATCAGATGAGTGGCTGGGATCCAGATTTCAGAAGCAAAAGTGATATGAACTTGATAGCCCTCTGGCAATTCTCACGTGAGATTAAACCAGAGTCTTGCCCATAAAAAAGAGGAATACTGGGTAGGTGTTATATCCTTCTAGCAGGTCAGGCAGACACATCTTGATGACACATTGGAGAGGGGAAAAACTGAGCAGTTTGTGTAACTAGCAGCAGTTTAATAAATACTAATGATAAAAGCATGAAGCTAACTAAAGATGCTCTTTGCTAAGAAATGCAGCCATGCAAAAGGGAGGGGAGAACAGATGGGAGATAATCCAAGAAGCTCTTATCCAGTTCTTTGCAAACTTTTCACTATCTACGGAAACTGCCACGGCTCTGGAGGATCCATTAAAAGATGAACTGGCTTCTGTCTCCAGGGCTGCCTGTCCTTGAAGATACATGGAGCTCCTGGCACAATCAGCAAGTGGGAGGAACAGAGACATAGGCCTGTCATTTGCATTAGCCTAAGAAACTCGAGCACTGGCTGATGGTAAGACCCTGCTCTTGGCTCCCAAAGAGATCTTGCCTGAAGTGATGGAAAGTGTGATGGAAAATGTATTAGCCCTGGATTTTCCTTTCCAACAGATTGCCAACAGGTTTCTTCCTGTTCTTTTTATAAGGTCAACAGGTACTCCTCAGCTTGTAAAGCCATAAAATAGCTTTGTTTTAGGCAAAGGCGCTGCCAAGTACAAACAGTACTACTCAAAAAAATAACCTACTCTTGGAATTATAAGCCTCTTGCAGGGAGGCAGAAGGGAGACTCAATATACAGAACTCAGTTTGTACAGACAGCACTCAGGAAATGCGTGACCAGTCTCTTCACACAGTTCTTCCTTCTTTTACTCCTGAAGATGTGAACTATGGTTATGCCACACCATTGTCTTACAAGCTGAATCCACATTTTCAAGTGCTAGTGTATGGATTCTATTTTAATTGTACATATTTAATTGGTGCAATATTAAACTATAATGTGACTTAGTTTTGGCTTACTATGATATGTGAACCAGGCCATTATGGCTTGTTCAACAAACCATACTTCAAGAATTATGGCATTATGTGTGAATGTAGCTAATGTATGGAACATTATGTGAGAATGTAATTATTGCCTCACCTACTTACTGTCCTGTGCAAATTTCTGGTGTCCTATGCAAATCTTTCACTGAGTAAACTGACTGCACCAGTCTCTGTCTAAAATGCTGCTTTCCAGTTAAAGAAATTCTGGAGTTGAATGTAAGGAGAATTGATTATACTTTCAGGAGGAAAGCTTGGCCATTTAAATGTAGAAATATATAGCATTTGCAAAAAATGACCAGATGCAAAAACAGGATGAGGCTCCTACACCTTTAATAGGTGATGATGAAATTTTCACTAGTTGAATTATGTACCATCAAGTCATTTTTGACTCCTAGACAGATTTTCCCCAAGATGATCTATCCCTAACCTGTTCTTTCAAGTCTTCCGATGTAACTGAGTCCATCCACCTCGTTGCTGGTCATCCTCTTCTTCTCTTTCCTTCTATCTTTCCCAGCATTAGAGCCTTTTCTAGAGAGCTGGGTCTTCACATAATGTGTCTGAAGTAGGATAATTTCAGCCTGGTCATTTGCGCCTTGAGTGAGAAATCTGGGTTGATTCTTCAATGATCCATCGGTTTGTTTTCTTGGCTGTCCACAGTATTCTCAGGAGACTTCTCCAACACCAAAGTTCAAAGATTTCGATACTCTTCCCATCCTGCTTCTTTAAAATCCAACTTTTGCTTCCATGGCGTGTCACAGGGAGTACCATGGCTTGCATGATTCTGATCTTTGTAGGTATAGACACATCACAGCATTTGAATATCTTTTCCAAGGCTTTCCAAATGGTAGTCTGTGGCATATTTCTTGACTGCTTATTCCTTTACTGTTGTTGGTTGATCCTAAGAGAATTGTCAGTTCTAAGGCTGGTTGTTGTCATTAGTTTGGTCTTCTTTATATTTACTGTATTTATCAGCGTATAACACACAGTTTTTTCCCTAAAATTTGGGGCTGAAATCCTAGCTGCATGTTATACGATGATATGCCCTGCGGCTTCTCACCTCAAGTGGCAGGGCTGGGGGAGCAAAGCGCCGGTGGCTGAGAGAGCATTTCTTTTTTGGCAGTCGCTGCAACCCAGCGCTGCTGCTCCAGATGGCCACAGAGGGAGGCGCGGAGCCCGTGTCGTGCCGCGCCACCCCAGGGAGGGCATTGGCGCTCCTCTGAAGGCTGCACTGCGCCGTTGGGAGCACAGGAGAGTCCGGAGATCTGAGTTCTCCAGCACTCAGTGGCAGAGTAAAGCGCAAAGAGCAGATCCGCAGTGGCTCCTCGGTTTGCTAAAATGGTCGGGGGGGGGGGGCAGGGAGCCACGTACCACCCATTTCCTTGGCCTCCGACTTTGCAAAGCAGCCTCTGTCCCAAGCAGCTGTGCCTGGAGGAGGAAGAGGTAAGTGCCAGGGGGTGTGCGTGTGTGTGTGCACGTGCATGTGTTCCTCTGCTACTGCTGGTGATTCTGAGAGAGTCGCAGAGAGCAAAGAGGGCTTGGAACAGGAAAGCCAGGAGCTCCCAGGCAGAGCAGGGTGCTTCCCTCCACACCGAGCCTCTGACTTTGCCTGGGCTGAGGGACCCCACAGTCCGGAGAGGTGAGCGTCACTCTGGAGAGGTGAGCACACACACACACACACACACACAACGCTCAACTCTCCAGAGGCTCGGCATAGAGGGAGGTGCCCCGCTCTGCCCAGGAGCTCCTGGCTTTCCTGTTCCAAGCCCGCTTCTCCTGCGCTCTCGGGGGTCTCTCAAAATCATGGAGCAGCAGGGGAGGGGGGGAGGAATAAAAACCGCACAAACACACACACACACCGGTGCTTAACTCTTCCTCCTCCAGCGTAGCGCACTCGGGACAGCGGCTGCTTTGCAAAGTCGGAGGCCCAGGGAATGGGTGGCGTGCGGCTCCCTGCCCCCACCCCCATTTTCGCACACAGCATCTGCTCTTTGCACTTTATTCTGCCACTGAGTGCTGGAGAACTCACATCTCTAGACTCCCATGCTCCCAACAGCCTGGTGGAGCTCTCAGGGGAGGAGGCCGCCCCTCCGCGCCAAAGTTTCTCCCTACGGGAAGGAGAGAGGAGCGGGCGAGGCCACAGGGAGCTGGAGGAGAGGCTGCATCTTCTGCACTATGCAGGTCCCGGGGCGCAGCTCTAGGCGGGTGGCCAGGGGGGCGTTGCACAGCACACCACAGGCTCTGCACCTCCCTCTGTGGTCATCTGGAGCAGCAGTGCTGGGTTGCGGCAGCTGCCAAAAAAGAAATGCTTTGCTCTGACACACTGAGTGCCGGACCGCACGGGTGATGCCACTAAAAACTGCAAACAGAGGAGGCATACCCTAATAATAAATGACTGTACCCCCCAATCCACTCGGACCACCAGGGATTTTTAGCCCCTACTGGTCCACCAGAGATCTTGCCTGCCTGCCTGCTGCGGACAGGTAAGCAGGAAGGGAGGGAATAAGTACCAGTATAGTCATAAACAGATTACCATTACCACACACTACACATAGCTAACAAACACTAATGGTACATACACACTACACACAGCCAGCCTACAACATACAAAAGAGGTGCTTTTTCTTTCATATTACATATTTACCTTATAAGTGGTATAAATATGAATAAACAAAAGGTTCAGAGCTCCCTTTATTTTGCTTCCAAGTCATTCATTTTAAATTTAAGGTTTTTTTTACTCAGACTTCCTTCTTAAAATTAAGGTGTGTGTTATATGCCTGTGCGTGCTATACGCAGATAGATATGGTAATTTTAGCCCCATTTTTTTCATGTGCTCTTTGACTTTTAGTACTAGGGCTTGCAGATCTTTTTGCATTTTTGGCTATCAAGGTAGCGTCATCAGCATAGCGCAGGTTATTGATGTTTCTTCCTCCAGTTTAAAAACCATGCTTATCTTCTTCCAATTCCGCTTCCCTTAATATATATTTAGCATTACAATGATTGAAATTCTCTCTGCAGCACGACTATAAAAAATCCACGAGTCCTCTTCTGTTTTACATAAAATGTTATGTTTAGGCAATGGAGATGCCCCAATACTACTTAGAGTAAAAGTGAATAGAAATAACATCAGCTTCTGCAACAACCTCTCCATCATTCTAAGGCAAACAAGACAGTAAGGAAGAAGACGGAATTGATGAATATATTGTCCATTCCATTACATCTGGTTCAGCTTTCACTGTGGCGGCAGTCGCAGCAGTTGCCATCAGTGTCTTAGAGTGGACGGGCCAAGCTTCCACCAAAAGCATTTGGATACCATTCAAAAGCAAACACAAATCATTTTGTTGTTGAAAGCGCTAGCAAAGACAAAAATAAAGTAAAGATCAGTCCACAAAGTTAGAGGACATCTGAGCAGAAATGGAGAATTGTTCCTGTCCCTTTGTTGGATCCTCCCTGACGAAAACAATATCCTCATCCAAAAGAAATTACATAGTTTTGGTTCTACAATTTTGTTTTAGCAATTATAATAAACAAATATATTACAGTATTCAGTACTTTATATGGCAGACCCTAAATTATGACAAAGTTGTGGAAAGCACAGATGCCGGGATGGCTTGACAGCAATCTCTGCTTAACTAAAGCCTAGGTGGCTTGTTTTTCTCTCTACCACAACGTATGTTGAAACACATGTCCACAGATATTTTCACATTCCAGCTTCATCAGACAACTCCTGTCCTTTCAGCCCTGGCTACACTGGGGATAATGGAGACTGTAGTCATCACTTCAGTGAGTGCATATCCATTACTGAAAGCCCAAAAATGCAGCTAGTGTCTCAGAGATAGGAAACGGGCTTAATGCATTGCATTCATAGTACTTGCATTTCCTCTTGATCTCCATGGGTATAATCGGACAGGCCTAGAGCAAACAGCCCTATAGATATTTGCTCAGGAAGTTAGGACTAATCCATGCAATCTGGATTTGGGGTGCTCTGAGTTCTTGCATGCAATGAATATTCACATGATTCTTGTATTCCAGCTTGAAAATCATCAGGCATGCTTACAAGTAAACTCTTTCAACTATGATTGCAATCCTGTGTGCAGTTACTTTGGAGCAAAGTCCACTGAATTCAGTGGGATTCTTTGGTGGGTATTTGAGACTGCAGTGTCATTTTCACTGAAAGATCTTTGGACTTTCTAAGCTTGCAATGTCAACTGTGGGCCATAACTTTCAACTACGGAATGGCTTGATACATTTGGTAAATGATGGGCCTGTTAATCTTTGCTATTGTCCATCCTGAATGATAATACAGGTAGTCCTCAGGTTATGACAGCAGTTGGGACCAGGATTGCCATCGCTAAGTGATGCAGTCATAAAGCATGACATCGTGTGACCACATTGCTTAGTGACAGCAATCCTGGCAGTCCCGGTTGCTGTGGTAACCCTAGGACCATGAGGGTTGTTAAGTAGGAAGAGGTGGTAGTCCCAGGCAAGAAGTGTGGGGGTGCCGCAGGCAGGTGCTATGGAGTGCAAGAGGGCCGGTGGAGGCTGCATGTAGGTTGGGGGGCTGTGGGAAGCCATGGGTGGGGGAGCTGCTATGGGCAGGCTCATGCTACAGAGGGCAGGCAGGCAGACTTTGCTTGTGGGAAGCCGGCAGGGAAGGTCACAAATGGCGATCACATGACCATGGCTCACTGCAACATCATAATCACAAGCGGGCACCTGAGTGCCTGGATCACGATCACATGACCACAGGGGTGCTGCAACAGTCAGAACTTCGAAGATTGGTCTATTTTTTCAGTGCCACCATAACTTTGAATGGTCGCTGAACGAATGGACATAAGCCAAGGACTACTTGTAGAGTCTCCCTTATCAAAATATGGAAATGCCACAGAGGTAACCAAATAGCAACTTCAGCTCCTACATGCTATATCAGAAGTGGGAAAAGTAGCACAGTTAATATTTGCAAAATATGCTGGGGGTGGGGGGAGAGTTTAATTTTGCTGTGTTTTGCATTATTATGGCCCAATTCTTGACATACAAGTTTGCTTATTAACTCATATACAGCTCCAGTCTTAGCAGACTCTAATTTCTGCACAGCACAAGTCAGAAACATAAAAAATATAGTATAAACAAAATAACTCAACAGTTACTGACAATACAATAAGGGACAAAGTCCTGTTGAAAGAGAATACACTCAGGGCCTTCCAGAATAAAATTAGTATTAGGGCCAGCAATGGAGGCCAGGGAGAGACCTCCCAAAGAGTGGGGGTTATCACTGAGAAGACCTGATGCCTAGCCCATGCCCCCTGCACCTAATGTGGGAGTGTAACTCTCAAAGACCCTCCCTAGATATTTGGACTGGAGGGGCAGAATCATAATGAGCAACGTAGTCCCTGATCATAATGGGCAACGTAGTCCCAGTGCCATGCTGCCATGCCTTATAGATAATGGCGAAGCCTTTGAATTGAGCTCCAAAGCAGATTGGCATCCAGTGCAGTCACATCAAGCTGAAAGTCATTCTGTTGCAGAGAGTTTCTGCACCGAGCATTTGGGACTGGTTGGAGCTTCCAAACTGTCTTCAAAGGCAGCCCCACATACAGCATATTGCAGCAGTCCAGTTGTGGGCAAGAGTTCGCCCAGAGTTATAAAGGCCAGCAAGGGCTTTCTGGTCCAGGTCCTGCTGTAACTGGCAAACTAGCCATGGCATCCACTTGATGTTGTCCTTTCCTGTCTCTGTTTTGCTCTTTGAATGTTATTAGGGCTATCCTTGATTTTATTTACCTGCGTGTAACTCCAGCTTTGAAAATACTTCAGAAGCATTTGGTATAGCTACTGGGGAACTCAAATCGGTCTGGCAGACATGGTAGACCAGCAAGGTGTGGGCAGATTTGATGAAAAAGTGACTCTAAGTCCAGACAGTGAGAAGCAGATGTGTAGTGATCACACATCTGTTTCACTTCAGCACTGCCACCTGGATATGCCATAGAGCTGCAAATTCAGCTTTCAGAGGCTTTTTTTAAGAAGCAAGGATGGGGTGGAAAAATTTACGCATGAAAATGTGTATCGTGCTACCAGAAACCGGCTTCCTTCTTTTTCTTGTGGAATCCTCCATTTTAATTCTCCCTAATTCTCTGCTTCTTTTCCATAGCTGCAGGCCTCTAATCCTGCCTGCTCTTTACCAGGGATATGTAAACAAACCCACAGCTGAGGAGTAATGGGAGCATTTAAAGGGACTCAGAAACTGAGTCTCCAGAGTAAGAGGGTACAAGGTTCCTGTGCACAGAGCTGTGAAGTTGCTTTGCCTATTTTGTACATATTTCAGCATCCAGCAAGTTGGGAGGTGCCACGTAAGGCTTGCAACGATCCTGGAGAAGGGCACTTTGTCTTTCTTGTTTTTCTAGCTTATGCGTTGCTGCACAGCCCTTGTCCCCATCCTTAACATATCCCACATGGAATGCAAGCTAGCTGCACTCCACAGCTCTCTTTGGGGGACAAGAAATGGTACGGCGTAGCCATGTGGTGCATGGAACTTTATGGACAAAAATGCCCAGCCAAAGCCATTTCCCTGAGATGCCCCATTTGCAATATGGGATTTCACTAAAAAGCAAATACTGCCACCTAGTGGAAAACATAAAAACGTAACAGAATGAAGGATGCGAGAATAATTGAAAAATTAGGGCCAAGGGTGGTCAGACTTTTGGTGGCTGGGGCCGCACATTTTTTTTTTTTTTTTGTAGAAGCAAAGGCTGCAGGGGGTGCAAGATGGCATTATGCACATGAGGGGGTCAGAATTTCCTTGCGTTTCTTTTCCCCAGGGATTCTGTCTCTCTCTCTTCTCTCTCTGTGTTTGATCTTGGACCATAAATAAATTTTGATGATTGATTCTCTGTGTGTGTGGGTGGATGTACACTTAACTATACTAAGCTTGTGTTAGGATTTACACTACAGTGAAAATGCTGCTGATTATTGAGCATGGTGATCAGAGGGGGCTCTGATGGCCATAATAAGGGGGTCCACGGGCAGAGTCTCAAGTTCCCCTTCTCTGATCTAAAATAATGGCCCGGATATGCATCTCACTTTCTCCATCCCAAACTTTCTCTGAAGACACACAGAATCTCAGACCTCCATCTGTTCAGGAAGCACCAAACCACCACACACCACAGGCCACGCAGCCAGCAGATGGAAACAGTCTGTAGGACCGGGGAAGATCATCTGAGTTTGAGGTCAGAAGGTACAGTGGATAAGCCTGGAGAAAAGGAAATATATTACAAGAAAGGGAAATTTCTTAAATTTCTGGATGGGCACTAAAATCCTAACCTAATTATTTGTTTTGGTTATTGGTCCAAAGCAGTCTAATCTGCGTGATTGCAGGTTTCCATAAGGGCAACTCATTCAGAAAATGAGCATGGCATACTGATGGATAGTAAAGTGGTGAAGAGAAATGGGCCAAATTAAGGAATGCCCACCCAACCCAGTAGTATATGTGTGAACTTCCATATATACACTCAGACACACACAAAAGTGCGTCTGAATGTATATACGCTAAGGTTTCTTAGTATTTGATTTTATAAGGTAAACAGCAGTTACACTCCTAGTGTTCAACTAGGAGTACAGAGACCAGGTTCAAGTTTCCCTCAACCGTGGAAGCTCACTGGATGACTTTGGGCTACTCATTCTTTCAGCTCACAGGGTTGTTGCTGTGGGGAGACACTGGAGGAGAGAGTGCCATGTAATGGTTTATTGCTCTTGAAGGAAATGAAGGATATATATGTAACAAAATAATCAGATAAATGTCTACTCCTCACGATTGTGCCCTGCTAAATTTTAGAATATGCTAGCTGTGCCCGCTAAAGGAACAAACAAACTTTAGTGACATGGAGATTTCAGGATTCAAAAGATTATCGCTGTTCCATAGCACATAGCTCTTTGCAAGAATGTCTTTCACCTAACTGGAATTAACACATTTAAAAGCATCTGGGGTGGTAGAGATTTCTATACAGTACATACATTCACACACACAAACATATATGTAGAATGAGGGGCCAGGGCATGACATTCTACTTGGTTGATGGGGGAGGTAGTTGACCAAGAGGGAGTTGGCCCACCACACAATTTATCTGAGTGCCACTGCCTTGCAGTAATTGATGCTCCATCAGCACGGATTTCTTTTTTTAAAAACCTCGTATGTGTATTTGGCAGCACAATAGTGTAACATGCACAGTAGACTCCTAGTTAATGCTGAACAGGTCTGCAGCCTGAAATTTCATCTAGATCATCAAGTTTTCAAAAGGATTTGCATACATTATTCCAATTATACTCACAATTGCCCTGCAATTAGCCTGGCTGCATCATAATCCCCTCATTACTATGAAAGAATAATTGCTGGAGCCGCTCCCTGCTTATTCCCAGCCAGGATAACTGCGACCTTCGGAGTCTCCCCCTGGCCTTGGGAGCAGAGCCGCAGCTGAGAAGAACTCACTGGAGTCTGGCACGCCTTCCAGAAGGGAGGACAGTGCGCTTTCCTCCCTTAAACCACTTCCTGGAAAGTGTGTTGGTGCTCTGATGAACCAAGTCACCATCTTCTTTCATTATATACTTCTATCTAAAATCTTTGGAAAGGTCTGAAAGCAGCGGGATTAATTACAGGAAGCTGGGCAACATCAGAAAAAGAAGCGAGGAGGGTGGGAAAGGTTAAGGCAGCTAGAAGGGAGGAAGAAACACATTAAAAATGACATTTCAGTTCTGACTTTCTCTGACCCAATTTCACAACTTGAGGCCACTGGGTTTCTCCCCTCTCTTGATCAGAGCTTTGTTGCTGCTGTTGACAGCAGATACACAGCGCCTACTGGACCTTCTCTGACTTTTCAGCAGCTAAGCTGAGTTGAAGTTGGTTAGTATTGGGATAGGAGACCCCCCCAAATCTCAGCGCTGTTGGCTAATTTGGGACAGAAACAATGGCAATCCACTTCTGTGCTGTTACCAAGATGCATCAATGTACTCCCCAAGAGACAAGATCAACTCAAACTAACTCAAAGGGTGAGTCAAACATTAGCCACATGGTCTTGACAACATAAAGCAGATTCTCTAACCCAAGTGCTCCTCAAATGCACCTGGGAATACTAGGATTTTTTTTGTCCAACACATCTGAAAGGTACCAGCTGGAGGAAGGCTGACATAAACCTCTCCTGCAAGTGGAGAACATTCCAGGATAACCACAGGAAGCTCTTGATGTTCCTCAGAGCAAATGGCTAAGCAGTCGACAGATTGCTCAATTATCAGTTAGACAGAAAAAGAGAATTAGTCCAACTTAAAGAGGCAATCCTCAATCAAACACAAGTAACTCCACTAAAAGGCTCAGGACATAGCTTTGAGGAAATGCTTTCCTTCAAGGAGGGGAAGTCTTTAGAGATTAAGAGATGCAGGAGATGTATGTATGTGTGTGTGTGTATAAATACACACATACATACACACAGAGAGAGAGACTGCAGCCATGATTATAGAAACAGAATTTATTTTTTCACAATAGTAAAACTACCTCCATTTCTACTAATACCAGCCCAACATGCCCAACTTACCAGTATCATTGTCAGATTAATGTTTCAATTATTCCAATTATGGTTGAGTCCTTTGTTTTTTGTTTTTCCCCAGACTAGCTTTTACTTTATTTATTACCTCTGTACAGAGTGCTGCATATGAGTTTAGCCAAACATTCTTTCCTAACTTCTTTATAGAAGAAAAGAGCAGCAGAATCAATAACAAGCAAGTTCTGAGGATAAGGATAAGGATGGTCTGTGCACAGGGCAAACTCTGAAGCTGACATCCCCTTCTGCCATTTTCACTTCTGCAAACCAGCTAGATTGGCCATTGACTCCAACTTCAACTCTGGCTGTGCAAAAGGTCAATACTCATTTCATATGGCACGTAAAGCCCAGCTGTCCTGCCATTCTTCAGTTCCTGTTGGCCACCTAATGATAGGGCTGGTCCTCTATAGCCAGGAAACAATCAGTACTCCGCAAACCATGAGAAGTGATTTTCTCTGAATTTGACCCACATGAAGAATAACTACATTCAGTGAAGAAGGAGCATTTCCAAAATAGCTCTCCTATTCAGTAATATACATATGTACACAGTTCCAATAAAGAATTCCATAAGAACATAAGAATCTCTAGTTTTCCTTGCCATGTTTGTAAAGTAAATAGGCAAAGACATGTTTTAATCTTCTGGTATAGTGAACACAAAGCCATGTCTGTTGAGTACATCTGAAACACACTGTGCTTTGTCCATAGGCCAGAAGAGGCCCTGGGATTTAAAAGAGTTTGCCAAAGGTGAACGAGTCAAGACACTGGCAGCGCCAAAGTGAACTCTTGACTCTCTGTGACCCACTTATTGATGATCCTAAATAATAACATGAAAAACTTCAATATTTCATTGAGTATTTTCATTCCAGCATCTATGAGCCAGTTCAAATATTCTTTGACACTCCAGATTCTGTCTGGGGTTAGAATGATATACTATATGGTTAAACAATGGTATTTGCAATCATAAGATATGGAAATGACCACCAACTTAGATGGCTTGAGTAGATTATAAGATTACCAGTGATTGCTAGTCATGACAATAGTTGTGCCCTGCTTGTGGCCTGTCAATAGCCAACTTGGTTGGCCTTTGTAGACAAAAGCAATGTCTGATAAGATGGTTCTTTGGTCACATCCAACATGGCTCCCTTATGTCCTTATTTTTAATGGCTTCTATTATACCAAGGATGAGATTGATGGGGAGAATGCAATGAGAACAGAGGCATATAGGCCCTAGGACACCTATCCACCAATTCCCTAAACAGAAGCCAGGTATCAAGTGACCAATGAGTGTTTTCAAAAACAAGAACTTTCAAGTGCCTTCTGGGATAGAAATAAAATGAATTAAATAACATAAACAAAACAATCATGTACTTTATTCTGGGGCCAAGTCCAAGTTTCAACATGGCAAGAAAGCTGGAAGTCAGCAGAAATGCAAAAGAGATGGATTATGCTTTCCTTATGTCCTCCCCCTTACTGAAAAGCCCATGGACCTTTCAGATGTAGTTTGGCTGGATTAGCCATTTCCTCTCCATTACTGACTCAGTCCCCTCCATTCCTAACTAAGGGTATAAAAAGTTTCTTTTGCTCCATTATGCCCTGCAGGCCCCAAAAGGCCTGTGACCCTGAGCCACATGCTAAGGCAATGAGTCATCATGTGGACCATATACCATGAGCTGGGAAGGGAGAGAGGTTTCTCTTCTTGTTCTCCCTCCCCCCAGGGAATCTAGAAGTTCTCAACCCTTCGTCAACCACACGCTCCTCCCCAGCTCCAGCTCCTGGCCTTGATTTGGCAGCTGCACTCTTTAGATGTTCTGGCTTGCTAGAAAGTGGTTCACCAGCAAATACCCTTCCTCCAGGTTTTCAGTTCAGGTCTGAAAAGGTAAGCATATGAAATCATCTGAAACTCATAAAGTCCATGGATGCCTTTTCTGAAAGCTGAACTATTACTCACTGGAGAGAGAGAGGGATGGTCATATTGGATAGGCAAGACAAGGCAGTGATCAGCCCAGGAGCCTGGGGAAGAGACGGAGACAGAGCTGGGTGAAACAGCTGCTTCTGCAGAATATATTCCAGAGTAAGAAGCACAAGGGATAAAACTAAGCCCTCAGTCTTTGAAAGGAAAGGAATTGAGATCTGAATCTCCTGCAACACATGAAGGGGAATGGGAAGCAGTGCACAGACGCACAGGGTGTCAGTTATCTGGAGTTGGAATCCTGAGGCTGAATAAAGGAATTAACATGGTAATAAGAAGATTTTGAAGCCATTTATATGAACATCTCCTGTACTTTCCCCGTGTTTACCCATGAGTAGTCAATCACTTCATGGCAATCCAGGGTGGCCATTTCTTTCATGGCTGGGGTTCCATACCCAAACAAACTGCTATGGAAAATTTTGCATAGGATACCCCGGAATTAACAGCAGTATTCTGAGTCAAACAAAAGAGCAGGAAGGGCCCCTTTACAATAGTACGCAGAGTCTAAGGGAGATGCAACAAAGGCATGTTAACATCTTCAGTATCTTCTGGATGTTCTCCAGATTGCTGGAACACAACTCCCATCAGTCCCACGCTGGGTTGGAGAGATGGGAACTATAACCAACGCTTCCAGCAATCACTGGATGGGACCAGGCCTCTGTAGCCAGTGCTGTCTTCCTTGCTATCCTTTCCATGGATATCTAGTCATGAGGCTCTGAAACAAAAAACCTGGTTTTCATTTTTACAAAGACTTGGGCTTAAACCAGGATTCAGGCCAGTGATTTTCCCATTTTCTGCTTTCTCTGCCCTTCCCCCAAAGCCTCTGAGGCAGAAGAATAATTGCAAACATACTTATGGCTGGAATGGCCATGGAGAACCCTGCCTGGATCCCTTCCCCCTCCTTCCCACCTGATCACATTTCATTCTGTTAACATGATATGGGTCCTCTTTATCCTGTTGCCAACACCACAAATGTACTGCAGTTGGACGGGGGAAAAATACACCCTGAAATACCCTTAGTGAACTCTCACACACATACACCAAAGGCAAAAAGAAATCCCAGTATTATGAACAGTCTCAAAAACACTATATAAGGACAAAGGAAAACCAAGAGGCTGATAATGACATTCATCATGCAGCGCGCGCGCACACACACAGAGCATTCAATCCCATTTTTAAAATCACATCTGCCCTAGGCTGAAAAAAACAGGGGCCTGAACTTTCAGACGCAACACACAGTCAGTTATTTATCCGGTATTGGTGTTTACATACACTCAGCAGGAAAAGCATAGATAGGAAAACATACATTATTGGGGTAATTTGTTCAGGCTGCAAAAGGCATTTTTTCCTTGATTCATAGCTTTGATTTCTTTCTACACAAAGCACAATTAGACTACGGTTCTTCTTCGTGCTCCCCTCTTTCCCACGGCTTAATGAGCAATCTGCTGCTCTTTCTGTGTTTGTCACACTGCCCAAATTTGAGCCGCATTAGCAACCCCTTTTGATTCCTCGGCTCAGGGCAACCATTTGCTTGATTCAGTAAACACAGGGATTCTAATCTGTCGTTTTTGCAACACTTGCTGATGTTTTGCACGTGGCAAGAAAATATTTTGATATTTGCCCTGGGATACAAACATTAATTAATAAAAATGAGGCAGGAAGAAAGAAGGAAGTCAGATCACTGGCATTGCTGCATTATTAAACATAGAAGCCAACATTTCAGAATCAGAAAAAGGGACATGCGCTGTGTGTGTGTGTGTGTGTGTGTGTGTAATACAGACACACATACACACACACACAAATACACACATACATACATACACACTGCTCTTCCCTCCCCCACCTCAGTACTTGTTTGTCCTTCAAGCCCAAACATGATGCCTTTAAAAGTAAAACCAAGCAAGCCTTCGAGTAATTATTTCTTCGTGCTTACAGCCTCCTACATACACCAGGATGGGATACCTTTAATAGTTCAGTTCGGTAACGGTTTCAAGGGCCACATTCCAATATTGATGGGGCCAAAGTGAGGAAAGCTAAAGCTCCCTTCCCTAAAAGCCTCTTCCAGCATCAACGAGGGTGCCAGTTGCTTATATGGCTTCCCTCTACTCTACTCTGCCACTGATGCAAGGGGGTGAGTCCTGGGAAGTCTTCTGAGCAATGAGTTTCATTAAATCCAGTGCAGCTGATTCTTAGGAAAGCAAGTATTATGGCCTCTTATTAAACAATAAACTAGCCCCACCAATTTTGCAGTTCCTTCCAATCTCTCCTCCTTACACACACTTTTCTTTCTGACCAACACAACACCATCTCTGGAAAGGTTTTTTTTTCCCCTAGAGAGTTTTTAGATAGATTGCAATCCTATATGTGCCTATTCAGTTGTGAGTCCAATTAAATTCAGCAAGGCTTCTCTGTTAAAAGGATTGCAGGCTAAGATTGAAGCCCTTAAACAGAATGAAACAATGCAAGCAGAATCAGACAGCATTAGCAGCAGCTTTAAAACAAAAATGGCTTCTCTACTTCCTTTCCACCCTGTACTGATGATTGGGTCATCAAGTAATACGTAAATGAAATATTACCAGGAAAAAACACTTTTTTGTTTTTGTGATTCAGATTATTAATTTGTGACTAATGCTGCCTTTACCAAAGATAGCTAGGGCCAGACACAAATCTCTGCACTAGCCATTGCTCAAGCAAATAGTAAACTCCTGAAATCTGAGATACAAAGTCATAAATTGCATATGGGAGGCAATTAACCAGGGTTGTTCATTTACCACCATCAGGTTGTTTTTGCCCTTAATTGGTTGCCAAAAGATCATAATTCCAACAAGATAAATCTTCCACAGATAAAATGTACATAAAATGAGCAAACTTAGAAGTTCCCTATTGGGAGGTGGGAGAGAGAAAGGAGCATTAAACAGCTGGACCTAGAAATTCTAAGAAGGCTTATAAATACAGTGACCATCTTTTCTTGGAAAGAATAAAGGACAAACCTGAAAAAGGGGCAAGTCTGAAAGAGGTTCCTAAGGATTAAAAAAAAAAAATCTTTATCTTTATAACTTTGCTTTACAAAGGAAAATTCAAGAGCAAAACCAAGAAAATAAATAATTAAATTAAATAAATCTAAAGGACAGCTTTCTGAAATAAAGGACTGTCCTTTATAATAAAGGACATGTGTGTGTGTGTGTGTATTTCATTCAGCAGCTGGATAGCATAGTGGTTAGAGCACCATCCTTTTATGCAGGAGACCAGGATGTAAATCCCGGCTGGTACCAACCTTACCAGTAGGGGTCCTTGGGCAAAGACCCCCTAATGCTTCACCTGCCTACCTCGTATATGAGAGTGACATGAACTAAGACGGTCATGCCGGCTTGGATGTTGCCCAGATTAACAAGGCCCATGCCAGGTGTTGGGGAACCAGAACAAGGTTATTCTGATGATAAGTGGGCTACTGGAACAAACCATACATGGACGAGACAAGAGAAGTTGAAATTGATGGAATGCTACTACAACAGCAGACCTAATGAGAGGGGATATATGAAACATATGAGGGAACTATGGATGGACAGAAGACCTACTATACATCCACACTAACTGAGAAACAGCTAGTTACCCAACGCTTCAACATAGTGAAGAGGAAGCTGTTCTCACAACTTGAGATAGACTAACTACATATTACATCCTGGACTCAAAAGGACACGGAAGAACAACTGGATGTGCAGCCAATACCTGAAGCCAGAATGTCACCCCCCCCCTCCATTACAGAGCACAGTAGCTGATATGAGGTATAAGATCATGGATAAACTAGCTACAGTCAACCCTTGAGACCGATTACCAAGGCTCAGTGAAGAAGTACCATCAGATAGTATGCTAGAAGATGCCACTAGAGCCATCACGACAATCCCTGCTACCACCATAACTCAGACCAATGAACTGGTATATGCTACAGCTGCTGTAATCCTGGAGATGCTTGGCTACATGATCAAGAAGAACAGCAGTACATACCCCCCCTGGAAAATAAGGTTGGAGACTAAGATCAAGGCAATTCAGAGAGAAGTTAGTCAGCAGGTGGAACTACAGAAGGGCATGGAGGTTAAGGATAAGACTTGGCTATTGAAAAAATACAAGGGCCTGACTTCATCTGAAGCCCTAGAGACTGCTAAACAAAGGCTCACAGCACTGGCTGCCAGGCTAAGGAGATACACTAGAGAAGCAGAGGCCAAGAAGATAAATGCCCTGTTCTCCAAAGAACCATCCAAAGTGTACTCCCAACTGCAGTGCAACCACAGAGTATCAGCTGAGCCACCAGCAGCAGAAACTGAACAGTACTGGAAGAACATATGGGAGAAAGAGAAGACACATAACACCAGAGCAAGTGGTTGCAGGACCTGAGAGCAGACCACAGCAATCTCCCAGAACAGGAATCAGTCACCATCACAGTAGAAGAAATCCAACAGCATGTCAAGAACGTGAAGAGCTAGACAGCACCTGGGCCTAGACATGATCCATACCTACTGGCTAAAGAAATTAACAGCTGTGCATGAACAATGCTAGCAGCAGGATCCCATCAAGACTGGCTAACACAAGGAAGGACAGTGCTGATCATGAAAGACCCACATATGGGCCAGTATATGAGCACAGCTCAGAAGGGCATTGGGAACAACACCAGAGGCTTAAAACACCAGTTGCTCATAGACAGTCATCTGCGACTCAAGGTCTAGGCAGACCAATCTGAACACAGCCTGGATTGACTACAGGAAATCCTATGACTCAGTGCCACACATATGGATCTGTGAACGCCTGGTGCTATACAAAGTCAACAGGACACTAAGGACCTTCCTCAAGAACTCTATGGGACTGTGGAAGACAACACTGGAAGTCAACTCAAGACAGCTCGCACAAGTGCCCATCAAGTGCAGCATATATCAAGATCACTGCTGCTGTTCTGCATAGGCTTGAACCCCCTCAGCCAGATAATCACAAGGACTGGATAAGGATACAAGTTCAAGAGTGAAACTACCATCAGTACCATCATATACATGGATGACATCAAGCTGTATGCTAAGAGTGAATGAGACATTGACTCAATGATCCACCGGACATGGATTTACAGTGAAGATGTTGGGATGTCATTCAGACTAGAGAAATGTGGCCAGATGATAGTAAAAAGAGAGAAGGTAGTTAAGACTGATGGGGTGGAACTATCAGTGGGCCACATAGCAGACATACAAACCAGCTACAAGTACCTTGGTATCCCACAGTCACATGGACCCACAATGAGGAGGCAAGGAAGACAACAACATCCAAGTACCACCAAAGGATAAGACAGGCCCTGCAGAGCCAGCTCAATTGGAAAAACAAGATTCATGCCATCAACACATACGCTGGTATAGTGAGCTGGCCAAAGGAGGACATGGAAGCTGCTGATGTGAAGACCCAGAAGCTCCTCACGTTGTATGGAGGTTTCCACCCCAGGTCCAACACCCAGAGATTGTACACCAGCCAGAAAGAAGGCAGGTGGGGTCTGGTGAGTGTCAAAGCCACTGCCCTGAATGAAACCCAGAGCATCCAGGGGTATATCAATAAGATGAGCTGCTGAGAGAATGCCTGAGGCAGCAGCAGACATGGGAGGAAGTTCAAATGGAGGAAGTGCCATGGCAAGACAAGACCTTGCATGGGATGTACCATTGACAGATAGTTGAGGTGGCTGACATTGAGAAATCCTATCAGTGGCTGGAAAGGGCTGGACTAAAAGACAGCACTGAGGCACTGATCATAGCAGCACAAGAACAGGCACTAAGACCAGATCCATAGAAATAGGGATCTACCACACTAGACAGGACCCAAGGTACAGACTGTGCAGAGAGGCCTCAGAATCAGCCCAACACATAGTGGCAGGGTGTAAGATGCAAGCAGGAACAGCATACACTGAACAGCACAACCAAGTAGCTGGCATTGTATACAGGAACATCCGCACAGGTTGTGGAGAATAACAGGGCTAAGATCCTGTGGGACTTCAAGATCCAGACAGACAGGCAGGTACTGGCCAATCAAACAGACATTGTGGTAGTAGACAAGGAACAGAAGACAGCAGTGGTGATAGATGTAGCAGTGCCAAGTGAAGCAACATTAGCATGAGAAGCTGGAGAAGTACCAGGGCCTGAAGAAAGAACTTGAGAGGATGTGGAAAGTAAAGGCCAAAGTGGTCCCAGTAGTGGTAGGAGCACTCGGGGCTGTGACTCCTGAGCTGGGAGAGTGGCTCCAACAGATCCCAGGAACAACCTCAGAGCTCTCTGTGCAGAAGAGGGCAGTGCTAGGAACAGCTAAGATACTGTGCAGAACCCTCAAACTCCCAGGCCTTTGGTAGAGGACCAGAGGTTGAGGAAGACACGTACCACCCATAGGGGTGAGAGGGGATATTTTTCCCTCTTATATATACTTATAGAGTCCTGCTTTGGGGGGAACAGGATTTTCCCTAAATAGCATTGTGCTATAGGCTCGCCTCTCGAAATCACATTCATTCCATGGTAAACATGAAGCAGTGAAAGGCTAGTCTAAGGCATTATAGTTCCTGAAACAAAAGGGAAAATAGCCTTCCTCCATCCCACCTGTATGAGTCAACTGGACTGAACTTACTTCAATGCTGTGGATGGGATGAAGTTCTCCACCACATATGAGGGAGCTGGGCTAGCTAGCCTAGGAAAACTATGCAGGACATGCAGTGTTGTTTCTCCTCAAAGGGAGAGGAAGGCCTGGGTAGCTCAAGCAAGTTGCCAGCAGTTGCTGCTACTGCTCCCCAGCATCTACCTCTTGGGGAAGTTGTCTCACTTTGCCTAACAATAGGCCAGGGCCAAGTATGGAAAAATCCCCACCAGGTCTGTGGTTCAGCTTTGGCAGCTACTATGTCTGGGTCAGAGCCAAATTGGCTCAGTCCTCTGGCTCCAAGACAGAAAGATTTAAGCTTTGACAGATGTGATATGCTCAGGGTGGAGAGCTCACTAGAGCTTGGATGCCTCTTTCACTCCCTCCCTTCCCTCCCAGACATGATCAGCATCGCGCAGGCTTTCTGCATAGCCGTGCATTTAGGACAAAAGGGCACTCCGTATTTAAGTACTTACTGCATGTACAGAAAATCTCCCATGACCCCAACTTGTTCAGATGGCACAAAAAGAACAGGAGAGAAGCCTGTTTCTGCACAAACATTTCTTTCCACAAGCTCTGGGGCCTAATTGTTTGACAAAGAGGGATTGCAGCATTGCAAGGATGCGGTAGTAATGCTGAATTAGGATTAGGGCTTTTCCA
The DNA here is from genome assembly GCA_030867105.1 of Liasis olivaceus. Taxonomy (NCBI): domain Eukaryota; kingdom Metazoa; phylum Chordata; class Lepidosauria; order Squamata; family Pythonidae; genus Liasis; species Liasis olivaceus. Next base: position 102,151,967 of record CM061348.1, on the reverse strand, counting down.
TGACGGTTAAGTGTCATCTGTCCAGAATAAGGGAGTAAATGCTACTTTAACACTGGTAGAGCTAAGTCCTACTTAAGCTTGTTTGGCTCATGGGTTGGAGGCCTGATGCTGCCAGGGCACGTTTATTCTGTGGTTAAAGTTCAAATGGGGAAAGACCCTTCAAGGTATTTTCTCCCTTATTCCAATGCTGTGTGACAGCAGCCTCCTGGGGTATAACATTTGCTAAGCTTTGCTGCTTTGGAGGGAAGACAGATAACTGCAATGATCTGAAGCAAAGACAATAAAGACAGGATAAGGACCAGCAATGAGGATCGCCAATTTAATGCCAGCATAGTTTTTTGCTGACTCAAGGACGGGTGGAGAAGACTTCAGTTCAGTGGCAGGAAAGGGCTATAAGTGAGTCATGTGGGCTTCCTGGTGAGAAATTGGATGTTAATACATCTGTTGCCTACTACAGGTGTCCCCAGTCTTTTTGTAAATAAGAATATCTCCAGAAAACTACCAGGCTCAGGGGCATTCTTGGACATAAAGATTATGCTTGGGTTGGAGTTAGCATGCTTGTTCCTAAAATCAGGTGGAACACACAACATAGAGGATACTGAGGAATGATGGGGATCCAAGCCTCAGTGGATGAAGGCCTGAAAATTCGATGCTTTTCTAAAATGCTGATGATTTTCTCACAAAGCCCTTCCACAGCACTCTTAAAGTCTCGCCCATAGCACTTCTATCTTCAGTCTTGTAATAGTTGTCAAGCCGTCTTTTAGCTTCTAGTGGCCATATCTTTTCCACCTACATGGGACTATTTAAAGTTACTAGAGCTTTTTTTTTTTCCTGAAATCTAAGCAAATATAATTTTCACTACTGTAGCAAAATAAAATAAATATTATCACACAACCCCTTTAGTATGACAAATGCAAACTCAGTGTTCTCACAGCAACCATAGTGCCCAATGAAATGATCATCAGATTATTTCATCTATGCAACTTGGATTATGGGTCATCAACCACATCTAGCTGCAAGGCATAATGCAGTCACTCATGTCTTGCCATATTTTAAATGGTCTTGATGAATCAGCCTATAACTCACCACAAATTATGTCTTTTTACAGAAAAGCAATTCACAAGTACTAAGAACGTACAATATCACAAATATGGAACAGGCAAAACTTGATGAATAATAAAACCTTTAAAATGTAATGGTTTATCTGTGATTTTTCTACAGAGCAAAGGGTGGGTGGGTGGGGGGTGGGGGGGAAGCAAATTCTTAGGATTAAAGAACTTTGAAACTATAACATAACACTAGACTTGAGTTGCCTTGAATTTTCAGGAGGTTCACACAATCAGAGGTAGAATTAGCCTTTTCCAGACATTAACTCCACATGTAAACTGAATGCCTAGAATGGGATTTTTCCCACTAGTCCTGTGCTCTAACCTCCATCCATCCATTCAGTGAAAGATTCAGTGCATATACAGCTATCTGGATGTGAACTCTAATGTGCAATCCTGCATGCTTAAGACCAACATCAAATAGATATACCCATGCAGAGTTGCATATGCATAATAATTAATTTCAAAGCTTCTGCTGAAACCATAGAGGTCATGGGGCAAAGCCAGACAGCTCAACTTTCACACAAGACCTGTGACCTCTTCACAGGAAGAAGTTGAATGGAGCTAGAGAATTGTTGGCACAGGTGCTGTAAGTTATCCTAGTGGCTTATACTGAACCATTGCATATTCTATAAACCACAATTGTATTATTAATGAATAATAAATTAACATTTTTGAATTCAAAGAACCTGACATAGAGTAGTCTGCAATGATTAGAAGTCCCGTACAAAGTAGCATATCATGATCTTCATATCATGGATGAGGATCCAATATTAAGTTCTAAGACAAGAGGAGAGATCCATGCCCACTCCCCCAATCAATATTTTAATCACTCTGTTACACCATGTCTCAAACTCTAGAGAGTCTGTGGTCCTTATGAAAATGGGTAAATATCCATTAGGTTCTTCAGAGCCATGACACTGGGGAATATTGGTAAAACCTTCAAAATAAAGGCCATCTGGCAACTCTGATGCAGACAAGACATGCTTATTCCATTGTATGACTCAGGAGTGGTATTGAGGAATGCTTTGAAGTGGTTCAGACCAAGGGAGGCAGAGTTTAAAAATGAGAAAGTCAAGAATACATCACAGTAGCTCTGAAAAGGCAAGTATATAGCATACTATATGCCTTAATTTGTCCTCTGTCTCTGAAATATCACAGGGAGGCCAAGCAAACCCAACCCTCTGGTCTGCTTCTGATTTGGTTTAGTCCTTTCCAAGCTCATCATCACAAAGGCCATACTGTACATGGTCTTGAAAAAGCAAACTGAATGGCAAAGCATATAAAAGGAAACTGTCCACACCACTCAAGATAACTAATTAAAACTGAGGATCATATCAACATCCAAATAAATTACCCAATCATTCTTCATTTTAAGCCACAATTCAATGTGGAATGAGTGAAATTCAGTAATAAAATATGTGGTGGAGGAAAATGTGCCATCTTTAGGTAGAACAGGAAAGACCTGTGTGAAATCTTGGAGAGTGACTATAATGTGGAGAAGCTACTGACTTGGTCCTCAGCATGTCCAAGTGGTGAAATTAGTCCCATCATCCCTATTTAGCACAACACTGTCTGAGAATGATGGGCTTTGTGGAAAAACCCAGAATGGCTAGGCTGCTGTAGATATATTTACTCCAGGCATTTATAGCTAAGCTTCAGTCAAGAAAGACTCCTAACCTAGTCAGAGAATTCATACTAAGCTACACTTGTGTGGGCTAGACCCTTCGGCTAAGGTTTAACATGCAGAAGGTTTTTGTTGTAGGGCAGGGCAGATTAGAGAAATAACACAAGAAAACTTATTTTTCTCAGCAACATTTATAAGCAGTCATGAAGCCTCTCTGAAATTCATCTCCATCTGCACTGGTCTGCTCTTTAACCATCAGAGCACACTTATGGTAAAGGTGTTGCAATACAAGATTAATCTCTGGATGGCACCAAATTGCCCACACCTGGACTATATAACTGGCCAGCAATGTCACACTTCATTTGCTGTAGAAAACACCTGCTTTGATCACTTCCTATTTCTCTCATTCAGAGCAAAAAAGCCAGGCTGAGGCAATAAATAAAGCTGTCATGTAGTAGATGCTATTTTCATTATGTCAACCTCCCAAACTACATCTTAGTCTCAAATAACCATACTAAATGAAACAGGGAGACATTGAATCTCTCTTTTATACGCTTGGGTTTGTGTACCAGTTGCACAGGACTGCACTTCCCATGAAACAGCAGGTTCACAATCTGGGAGTTCCTTGATCCTCAGGTGGCAGCTGTGGAAAGAGTAGTCCTTTACACAATTAAGGCTGGTGTGCCAGATGTGGCCCTTCTCAAATGAATGATATTTGGTGACAGTGATATATGCCTTGGTACATCCGGACTTCCGTACTGCAACATGCTCCACATGGGGTTACTTGTAAAAAACATCTGAAATGTGAAACTGGCACAAATTTGTTTGTTTATTTACTTCTACTGCTACTACTACTAAACACCAAATATAGCATTACAAGCATTCAACACATAAAACACCAAGCAGCCCACCATGACAGTGCCACTCACTGGTTAAGGTAAATCTCTACATCCCCAGATGCGTTCCTGAAGAGCCTAGTCTTTATGGCCCTTTGAAAGCTTAATAAGGTAAAGAGGACAAGATATCTAGAAGTAAGCTGTTCCATGAAAGGGAGGCCACCACCAAGAAGGCTTGCTCCCCAGATCCCTGTAGATGATATTCTCTTAAAGGGATCCTCAGCAAGCCCTCTCTTCCTGATCTCCCTAGGTGGGCAGTTTCAATCTGGAGAAGGTAGTCTTATGTATATCTAGGTCCTGAGCCATGAAGTGCTTTAGAGGTGACAGCCAGCATCTTAAGTTGCACCTGGAAATTAACTGGCAACCAATGTAACTCCCAAAGGAGCATGTTACCCTAGCAAATTTTGATCTATCCATAACCACATGGGCAACTACTTGTGCCAGCTGAAGGTTTGGCATGGTCTCATTGTCTTCAAGAGCAGCCCCATGTAGAGTGAATTGAAATATTGACAAGGGCATGAGTTACCATGCCCAAAGTTTCAAAATCCAGATATGGCTACAATTGGCACACGAGATGTAATTCCATTGTAAAGGCTCTCCTGCTACAGCCTCAACTTGCTAACAAATGAAAAGTAAAAGGGTCCCTGAAATACCTAGTTCTTTACTGAGCAGACTGTTTAAACGACTGCCTCTCTTGATATGGACCTGCCCAATAATTAAGGAGAGCCACTTTTGAAGATTCTTATGCTGTCAGAGGTCATTGATCTGGCACTAGGAGAAGGTTGCCTTCTATCTGGCTGTCTGGCTAGCAAAAGCCTTAGGGGCCCAACCGTCTAAGCATTTCAAAAACCTGTAAATACCTCTCCCTTTCAGCAGGATTTTAACAGTTATTTGACTTCACTATGAATAGCATTTATTTTTCAGTTGTTTGTATCACATTAAATTTGGTTAGCCACCTTGAGCGTTCACCTACGCAGAAAGAATGAGTGAAGGCTTTGTGATTTATTAAATGTTCCACAACATCTTAGGTTTTGCTGTCACAGTATAATGAAGTGGTGCATCATTTCCACAGTTCCTTTGTGTGGTGAACTGTAACTTTTTGGTGAAATACCAAGCCCTACCTCGACTGATTCTGGCCGTCTAGACTAGCCATCAGATCCTATTGAACAGAAAGAATGTATAAAGACGTCCTGTTCCATTTGAGCTTTATGTAAGCGACATCCTAAACTCTGAAACATTCCTACTCTTAACTATTCTTTCATCAGGGTGACTGACTTGTAGGACTGTACAGGGCTTCAGACATGATTCCAAAAAGGTGCTTTGGAGCATGCCTTAATACAAATGAGGCAACTATCTGCAATTCTTTAAAGCAGCCAGATTTGCTTTGGTACCCAGTGCAACTGTCATGTGTTCCTGAGAAAAGATGTGGTTGCTTTAAATAGTACATGCCCTCTTGTGTGCTGAGGCACATTTTTGGAACTGAAGTTGACTCATTACACAGGCCTCCTGATTTGTCATTCAGTCCTGGTTCAGACTTCCTATCTTGCCTTCTTTTGCTAATTTACTCTTCAGCCTTGATTACTGACTTGTTCCACAGCTCCTCATTCCTTGTTTATCCCATTCATGATTTAGTCCCGACACACCACGTAGTAGAATGCTAATACGGTTCCTAGTAGGAGGTGTTCCACTTACTAACTGTAGTGGTGAAGCCAGAGCTCAAGGCACAGGTTCTTCCAGCCCAGAAACTCACAAATGACCATGAAGAGTAACATATAATGAAGGGATGGCAAACAGGCCCAGTACCCAGGATTGACCTTGACTTTTGAGGGCAGTTATGACTGGCACTGCTTGCTGTGGTGTGTATGAGTGCGTGCGTTTACATACACACCACAGCAACATACACATTTCTTTTTTTCAAGATATTTTCCAAACATGGAGTGGATGGTCAGATATATAAATACCTGCACCATTGTATCAATGGAACCTGATCAACACAAATGCAAAAATTAGAGCACAAACCAGTTTATGGAGGTTATGCAAACAAATGCTATCTATATCAGATTGTCATATCTTATCAAACTCAATTCCATTCGAGGAGTGCATTTCAACAGAAAACCAGTAATTATCTGATCCTGTGTGTGCCGTTTTCCCTTGATACAGACCTCATCAAGTTTTTTTTCTGCTCCTTTTGGCTCATAGTGATAAAACATTCAGGGTTACAGCTTTATTTATACTTTATACAATTGTGCATTTTTGCAAATTGGCTGAACAGGACCTATAATCCCCTCCTGGAGATAAAAGCATACAGGAAAAATGCAAATAAGAACACTTATTTAGTAGGAGACCCGTTTGCCACATAGGGCTATTAATTCTCCCTAGCAGTTTAAAAGAGGGAAAGAGGGTAAAGTAAGATGGTAGCATCCATCCAGTCTAATCAGTTTAGCCTTCCTCAGTCTGCTATGGTAGCTGGGAATTTTGGGAATTGCAGTCCCAGCACATATTGAGCATTGCAGAATGGAAAAGGTTTACTGAATGTGTTAGTGCTGCCTAATTCAGAAAGAAAGATAAAGCCCCCTGAAGCAATAGCCCTGCTTTAGATCCATGCAAATGTGCAACTCAAGCTCTGTCACTCCTCCACAGAGCCCAGATTAGACCAGAGCTGAGTTCAGTTTTCCTTTGCCACTGTTGCACTCCACCCTTGCTTGGTGGTTTCCTCTAGAACATGTGGTTTTGCTTCCAGTGTGAATACCCAACAGACAAAGTCAGCAACGCCCAGGAGAGCTGAATGGCTTCCCAAGTAGTGTTTCACCCGTGCCAGGGAAAAAGACAGGATTTGGAGGCTGGAGGGAGACAGAGCATCCCCCACCCTGCCTTCCAATACATCCAAAAGGTAGGCTAACTACAAATCATTGTAGTTTCTTGATCTGGAAGAACAGAGCAGCAGCTTTCCTCAACAGCACTGAGTTCCAGAATTCAAGGCTGTCTAGCCATCTCTGGCTTACCTGTTTTCTTGCTAATCCAGGCTAAGGCAGAACTCTCCTACTGCTACTGTTGTTGATTTTTTTCCCCTGAACAGTTGGCTTATTTAATGACTGACGCACCAGCAGTAGACTCTCTCTTGAGGCATGCACCCTGATATGGGCTCAGGCATGCTGAACGTTGATTACAGTCCCAAATTCTATTTGCTAGTCCATATTATTCTCCGTCTATAGCTGGAGGAGGAGGAGGAGGAGGAGGAGGAGGAGGGATCTCACCTAAGGCTACTTGGTGAATACATGGCAATAATAAGATATGAGCTACAAACATCTCTGCTGTTATCTGCTATATCACATAAGTTCCACCTATTAACTCCCTTGTTTACAGGTAAGGTATTTTTAAGACCTCAAGAGACAGCTTAGAGATTCTTTCAAAGATACCAACTGCTGAAAGTATTGCAAAAACAGATGTCTCATAAACCTGCCACCAGTCCGGGGCGGAAAAATAATGAACAGAGCAGCTTCAGGCTCCCAGGGAGAGTCAATAGCTGGTTATTGCGTCTACAGTTGTGACAGGTAAACTGTGCGTCCATTGTGAGCCTCTTCTTCTACTTAGCGATCAATTTACACCTTGTCTTGAGCAAGTGGACCTCTGTTGAAAATGATGGTTTCTCAGGCACACACCGCCATTAGCAGAAAAACACCATGTCAAATATACTTGATGATGAAATACAGGGCAGGAAGGCAGCAACTTTCTAGCGTGATATTACCTACCCAGGGAATATGCATATACCCAGGACACCCTCCCCTAGCAACCATGCCCCTCTTGTTTATCAGCCTATTCTCCCTCCAGCACTATAAACATCTCCAGAGGACAAAGGGGTAGGCGGGAGAGCTTCTGCCTTTCACACAAGTTTTGGCATGAAAGTCAGTGCTAGACCACAACACACAGGCAAACAAAGCAAGCAGCCAACTTCCAGAACATAAAGGCATCCTTGAGCCAAGAGCTAGGATAGGCCTTCCCACTCCTCCCCCTCCCAAATTCCTCCAACCCCCCCCCCCCCCAACTGTCCAAGTCCAGGGCAAAGAGGCTCCAGGTCCATTCCTTGCAAAAGCTGAAAACTAAAGGAAGCACAAGTGGGGTCCAGAACCAGAAAACCGCTTTGACCTGTGATGGGGCTCCTGCAGTACCATCTGCCTTGAGACCATTCAGGAGGGGGAAGGATGTGGAGCCAAAGGAAGGCCATCCCGGGAATGCTGAAGCACCACAAGGGCTGCACGGAGCCTCTTCCAATACCGCCAAAGCCACAAGGGGCGAATGGGGAGAAAGGCAGGGGGCACCACGTCTACAGAGCCCTAGCCAACGACTCCAGCCACTCACCTGTAATCCGGTCCCTCTCCATGACTGGGAGATATATTTAGCATCCACGTGTCCCAAAGTGTATTTAACTACTTTCCCTGTGGGTGCCTTTCTCTGGATTTGCCTCTTCGTCAAAACAAAGCTAAACCAGCGCTTCCAACCGAATTTCTTCAATGGGCTGCAATCACGAGTGCCTCCAGATTACCACATTTCCGTGTGTGGATCGTACGTTTCTGCTCCCAACTGAAGCGGCTTCGTATCATTGAAATAAAGCGAGCGAAAACGAGAGATGCCAAAGGCATGACCCAGGAAAAAAAAAAAAAATCGGAACGCGATTTCTCTTCCCCCCCACCCCCCCCAAAATATATTCCGCCACGTGCAGGACTACTGAGAAACCCAATTCCCCCGCAAGACTCTCTTAAAGGCACAGCACCAGCACTTCCTCCAGGACAACGCCGCTCGCTCGACTTGTCATTTAATATCAGCCGGAAGGCGCTCAGCAAACTCGGCTCCTTGAAACAAAACGAGCAACTAATCCACTGAGTAAACGGTGCCCTCGGATTTCTCCACGCTTAACTCGCTGCTGCCGTTTCTCCTTCTCTCTGCCTTTTCTTTCTTTCTTTTGGCTACAGCATTTTATAGCCCTCCAATCGGACTTATTCCTCCAGCCAGTCTGGCTTTCAAACTTGCTTTTTTTTTTTTTTTTTTTTTAAAGTCAATTTGGATGTACTCCGTTCTGCTGACTTCAGTCTTCGGCAGAATGAAAGAGAAAATCACGTCTGTCTGCTTGCTACCAGGGAGGATTACAGCACTTCGTTGCTCCCTGCTGGAGAGGCTTTCTTCCTCCTCAGTCTTGGCCAGAAGCCACAGGGTTGCCTTGGCACAAGGAACTGCCTGTTGGACTTTCCCTTGTCCCTCGGGCCAATAAGGCTGAGCTGTTACAGCTGGCCTAGACGTGACAGGCAGGCAATACAAGCGGCCTTGCCCCAGACTGCCAGTGCAGATATCCCCTCTCGGGCAGCCTGGCCTTCTGCTGAGACCGCCTGTCCAAAGGCTCCAGGTGTGTGCTGGCAACGTGAAATGCAATGATGCGGTCACTGTGACCTCACCAACAAGACTAGGTATTATGGCCCATTTCAGAAGGAGGTCGCTGGGAGTTGGGGAGGCTGCTGGCAAAGCAAGATGCATTAGGGGGGATTATCTTCCCTTGCGAGGTCCAGAGAAGGGACTTTGGGCATTTTTGCATTTGTGAGGGCAGGTCTATAAAAAATTGTTTTCAGCAACTGGATGACCTCAGTCAGCACATCCAGCTCTGTCAAGTCAGCCTACCCCTGCCTCAGCTAGGCCAACACAAACCCCAGATTTATCCAACAGGAAGGGACTAGAGCACACCCTACATGAATTACGCTGGCCCAGTATGGATCACGTAGGCAGATCTGTAGAGAATGGTGGGTTGCTAGAGGGAAAAAAAGTCTTTGAAGGCACATGAGCAACTTTGGACTCACTAAGCAAAATGTGGGGCTTGATGAAATGTCTGGTTCAGCTGCCTTGGTTGGAGGTTACACCTAGCAAACCACCACATGCAATGGGTAGCTATGTTTGGCCTGGTAAGTCAGGCCAGGAGTTCTTAGTACTTTGTCCCTTTTCAATGCTACAATTCTGTCAATAAACTTCCCTTAAGTTAGTTGTAAGATCCTCTATCACAGGCAATCAACAACATCCCTGTAATGGTTATGCATGTTGTCTTTTTTCAGGAAGGTCTTATGAAGTAAACACAGAAATTTCTGCCAGCTGCTACTTATAAGATTGCCCGAGAAAAAATCAACATGAATAGCCAGTGCTAATAAGTAGGCCTCTACTGGAAACTCTCCAGAGAGAGTTCTGGGAGAAATAAAATATTCTCAGACTTGCAGAACAATGGCTTAGAAATCTACTTCTGCTTAGCTAGTCCATGAAGGAGGCAGGATCCTCATAGCCAGTATCTCTAACAGGTTAGTCCACGTCAATCAATTAATAAGTGATTGATACATGTGGGGCTCTCAGATCCATCTTTTTAGAGGACAGAACTAGTAGTGCTTTATTGTGCTGCATTGTGATGGAATGGTGTTATGAAGGCCATGCTCAGGGAGATAAGCGTGTCCTTAGCCCCCAGCAGGAGCATGGGAAATTTAAGAAGATGAGACTGGCACCACCCTAAGGAATGCACAGTGTTGTGGCTTGCTGGCTTGGGAACTTAGGTTCAGTCTGGAGAGATTTCTGTCTTGAGGTGGAAGCTAATAAACGCAACAGAACTGTATCTGCGCTGTCTCGTGGAGTTCTTTGGGCTGAACCTGACATGCATGTATGTACGTATGCATACAATTTGAGAGGGTGCCTTCTCAAACTGGTTGACTTTTCTGAGTCTTTCCATGACTGAGAATATTGACCAAGGCAGGAACTCCAAATTTAGCAGGACTGCTCTAGCCTGCTTGACCTGTGCTAAGTGGAGTCATTGTCCATTTTGGACACTTGTACAACTACTCCCAAAAATGGCATTTATCTTTGAGTGCAAGAGGATGATACTACTGGTCTGCTGCACTGAGTGAGTCATCTCCATTCCAGATTATTAAAATGGATGAATCATCTTCCCATGGAAGTGGAAAGGCTGTTGAAAATTCCTCTTTCAGGACTGCAGCCTCCACAGTTGCCGTGTACTGAACTATATGCATGCTTGCCTTTCTACATTTCTCCTAAATATAGCTTTCTGGTTACTCAAAACCCAGGGTGGGGAGCCAACTAATACTGTTCCTTCAAAGAAAGAGGTAAAGAAGTTGAGCAATAGCCACACTGGAAATAAATAATTCTAATTTCTGAATAATAATAGAAGCCTTTCATACTGTAACACTTGCATATCTCCTAAAGTATTATTATATTCATAGGTTTGGAAAGACCATAGAAGTCAGCTAGTCCACTCTCTGTTCACTGCAGGATCTGCTATATCATCTCTGATAGATAAACATCCAGCCTCTTTATGAATATCTCCAACAAATGAGATTTTGCTACTTCATGCAGCAGCCTGTTCTACCGCCTGACAGTCCAAGCAAAAGTTTCTCCTGAACCTACTTCCTTGTGGCTTTAACCCATTGTTTTTTGGTCCTGCCCTTGGAGCAATAGAGAATATGTATACTCCTTCTTCAGATATTTGAAGACTACTATCGTGTCTCCCCTTGGTTGTCTCTAAATACCCAGATCCTTTCATATGACTTGTTTCCAGATCTCTCACCATCTGGGCAGCCTTCTTCTGAACTCACTCCTATTTGTCATTGCCTTTTTGCACTATGATACTCAAGACTGTTTACCATCACATGGTCCTGCCTAATGTTTATGGAGTCATATTGCAGGATTAGATAGAGCAGTGTTTCTCAATCTCATCAACTTTAAGATGCATGGACTTCACCTCCAGTTAAAGTCCACACATCTTAAAGTTGATGAGATTGAGAAACATTTGAGACAGAGAATGGAGCATATGATCTAGAAGCCTCACTAATTTTGATAAGAGCCACTTTTGACCATTAGGCTAAACTAGATTCCCCACCCTTCTTTTGGAATGAACCCTTCCTGGAAGACATAAAACAAAACAGACCACAAGGAAAAATGATATAAAGTTTAACAGTTAAGGCCCATTGTGTCTACCCACAATAATAAAATACTACTTCAGTTTCAGGCTGTAGTGAAGAGGTGAATCTCAATAGGCTTATGTGAAAGTCTGGAATGAAATGGTCCGGTAGAGAACACCAGATGCAAGGTGCTCTAAGGGGGGCCAATTCCCTGTGCCCACCAGCTATATTATTCTTCCAGAAAAGTACACCAAGAAGAAGACTGCTGGACTTGTCGCAAAATGCAGTCCAGCTGGTACACCTGAAGGTCATCTTTAAATTACTTCAGTTCACCATGTTTATGGCTTTAAATGACAGTACCCACACTGTAGGATGGGCCCAGCCACTGGCATAGTCTTTATGTGACCCTGACTTGTTCAACTGAAGCCTTTAAAGGCAGTACCTTAGTGCCATCCAGCCTGAATGTCATTGGAGCAGAGGTCCCAACCTTTGGGGACTGGTGGTCTTTTTTGGCATTCTAGGGTAATGTTGTGAAGATGTTCACAAAATAGTTGCCATGAAACATTTAACCAGTCACAAGATACCAATTTACTGAAAGACAAATTAGTGAAGTTTCACCTCCTCCTCCTCCTCCCTTCTCCAACCAGCTGCCACCTCCCACATCCTTCTATTTTGTTTACTTAGGAGTACATGTTCAAATAAAGCACTAGCAGCAGTCAGCCACCATTTTTATCTTCTAAGAATGCCACTGAAGCCAGAGCTATACTTGGAAATAAGAAAATGATGCCACAGATTGGCAATTTCCTTTACAGCATGCCTGTCTCCCTCTTACTGCTCCTGATAGGAAAATAAATAAGTCAGGTCCAGAAGGGAAGGAGTTTGCCACATGCCAAGAAAGAACACTGCAATGTGGACCCCACCACCACAGCATAGAAGATACTTGAATCAAGGCCCATCTTCTCTAGGTGAGGCTGTTAATGCTATGTTAGCCTAATCTGGTGAAGAATACTCCCAGCTGCCACCATTCTCACCACCAACTGAGCTTCACCAGTTCATTAAAGAATTGTAGGGTAATGAGATTTTATTCTCTGTCTGAAATGCAGAGGGCCTTCTCCTCAGCAAATGGAAATTTAGAGGGCCTTCTCCTTAGCAAACTTCCTGCACTGGTCAGATGAGACAGTAATTTCTTCCATTATCTTTCATAATCTTTAGCAGCTGAAATGCACTGCTGCAATGGAAAGGCTTGGGTTTTTTCCTCTTAGAGGCGGTGTGGAACAGGAAGAAAAGCTAAATCCAATTATAGGCTAGGAGCTTTGGTTTGGATAGTGTTTGTCCTTCAAAAGTATGTTTCAAGGCAACAAGGGCAATGCTTGCAAGAGAGGGACAAATGAAGCATCCATTATGTAGACAGGCATTCAAATAGTTTCAGAAATACAGAGAATACCAGAAAATTCCGGATTTGAGAATTATTCTTCCTATACAGTTATAGAAGATGAATGAGCACAACTGTTTTCAGTGGCTGCAATATGTTCATTAATCCAGTCATCACAAACTATAGGTAATAAAAGTCTACATTTATGAAGGATCGTTACAGCAAGGCAGACAATGATCACTTATAGTTTAACATTGTCTACTGTGAGAGCTAGATGTCTGTCCTAGCCCTGCTTTTAAATGGGACACCATTCCCTCTTTTAGTGTTAATTGGGATATAATTTCTTTTTTCTTCTCTGATTTCCTAACAATGGGGTAACAACGTCTTTATTTTTTTTTCTTTCTCTCTGCCTCTGTTTCAAGTCACTGCAGTCACCTAATTTCACTCTGAAATAATGGTTGATGAAGCCTAGCAGATTTTTTTTTTTTTTTAATCCAAGGCTGCCCTTGGATGATCCTGGAATGAAAAGGAAAAATATTCTTTTAACACTGACGCATCTAAGGACAGCTTAGCCTATCTCACTTAGGGGCTGAGAGGAGAGGAGAGCAATTTCACAGGAATAGGGCAGAAAAGATACGATGCAGAAAATGTTTGTGCTGTGATTAGATGCAAGGGGAAATGGGCCCATAATGTCACACAGCCAGCTGCTGCCGCAATATATCGTATCGTATATCACATCATATATCGTATCATATCATATCATGAGAACCAGTTTGGTGTAGTGATTAAGGTATCAGGCTAGAAACCGGGAGACTGAGTTCTATTTCCACCTTAGGCACAAAGCCAACTGGGTGACTTTGGGCCAGTCACTCTCTCTTAGCCCCAGGAAGCAGGCAATGGCAAACCACTTCCAAAAGTGTTGGCAAGAAAAATGCAGGGACTTGTCCAGGCAGTTGCCAGGAGTCAAGATTAACTCGAAGGCATGTACATTTATATTATATTATATTATATTATATTATATTATATTATATTATATTATATTATATTATATTATACTATACTATACTATACTATACTATACTATACTATACTATACTATACTATACCCTTAATGATGTCTGGATGAAGTTATGAATAGCTAGTATAGAAGTTCTGTAAGTTTTGTTACATACCACACAACATCAAAATGTAGCTCAATTTATGATGTAGTATGTTGTTTGAACTCAGTTAGTTGTAGTTTATTCAGTAGACCATAGTTAAACAAACCATAGCATGGTGTTTGAACCCAGTCACTGTATATGTCTTCTCTCTCTATTGCTCCTTAGTCCTTAGCACATATACACAGACACTCATTTGGAAATTGCTGTTTTGCCTTAACATACACACACCTTGTTCCAATAATTTTAACACATGTTTGGAGAGATATGTAGTTCCCCAAGGGAAATCTCATGAGGAAAATGGATGAACACCATTTCGCAGTCTGATCTGGACCAAGTTCTAAAATCATAAAAAAAGAAAAAAAGAAAAAGAAAAGAAATCCTGGGGCAGGAAGGAACAGCCTCGACTCCCACACCATGAATAGCTATGCTCCAAGGACAGATTTAGAAGTGGTATGTTATTCTGTGGCTAAGTTACACAATTAGGGTTTTTGGAATGCACCAGAGAGTAGTTGAAAGATCTTGTCTTTACAGCTCTTAAGTTGTGCATGACCAGTAAGATTGCTCTCTCTCTCGTTCTCTCTCTCTCTGTCTCCCCTCTCCCCCCCCCCCCCCATTCTGGAAACTGTTATTCATCTACGAAAACAACATAGAGCAGTGGAGGAACAGAGGGAGAATTCAGCTGAAACATCAGTAAGCCTGAGGAAATGTTGCAAAGTCAATCACAGAAATCAAATCTTTGTTTGCACATGAGAAAATTGTCTGGATGGAGGGTTGGGTGTTCAAAAGTGTTCAGGAGATAAGAGGACTAGAGATGTTTTTGGCACTTGTGTGTTTCTCTGAGCCAGCCTTGACTCCTGGTGACTATATGGACAAGTCCCTGCAGTTTTCTTGGCAAAATTTTGGGGAATGGTTTGCCATGGCCTTCTTCCTAGGGCTGAGAGAAAGTAACTGGCCCAAAGTCACTCCCCTAGCTTTGTAGTGAAGGTGGGAGTAGAACTTACAGTCTCCCATTTTCTAACCCAGTGCCTTTAACCGCTACCCCAGATTGGCATACTTACATATTATTTTCAAATTTTGGCTGCCGCTGGGCATAGAATTGTTTGCCTCAGAGGACATAATCTACTTAATCTGATTGGTGTTTTCAGTTACACTGACCACCAGGATGCATCACATGACCCATTTTGTCCTTATTGGGACTCTTCAGAGGCATGTGAAGAGAGGTATATTAGCTCTGATACTGGAGATAATATTGATACTAATTTTGAATAATCATGAAGAGCTTCTAAAGGGATCTGATTCCTTGGTTTTCCATTTCAGCCTCCTTGTTTTGCCTTTCTTCATTGTGAGAAGTTTCCTTTTCTGAAGTTAAGCACAGCTATGTCAGACTTCACTAGCAGTTTTTCATTTCAATTAAATCTGGTAACTTTATGGCCACTGTTTCCAATAACAGAGGTATCTTTTTGCTAATCATCCTCATCTGAAATGGTGAGTGAATCAGTAATATATCTCTGTATTTTCTCATAGAGATACAGCTGTTTGCTGTTCCTATAGATCCCCCGTTTATTTGTGTGTTTCATATCTTTTTTTCTCACTTATGCTTAAGTATGGTTTGTTTTAACCATAGCTTATTGAATAAATCACAATGATTTCACTTTACATAACATGCATATCCATCCATCATAATTTATAAACAATAATAGACTGTTTGTATGGGTATGTATGTTTGGGAGGTAATGATTAGCTTCCAAGAAATATTATACAGCTTGGTTTCTTTTGATGGGTTCTTCACTGTACCTGAGTTTACACCTGAGACCGCATTTATAGTTTGCAGTCTTTGCTATGCATTTTGTTTCTTTTAACTGTTCAGAGAACTGTTTATTGCTGCAACATCAGAAGATGCCCGATAAACAATAAACTGTAATAGGCAGAGGATCTGGTGTTGTGCACATATTGCACAGGTTCAGGGAAAAGAAGCTAAGCTAGGAAGAACGTGTATTTGAATAGTCAAGGGAGTTGATGTCAGATGACCCACTTATCAGAAAGCTCTTTGAATAAAGCCCTGAAGACTGAGATGAGTTTGCTGTTTTGCAAAAATCCTTGATGGTCCATTGATGTTTTACACTCTGAAAGCAAGATAGAAAGAGGCTTCTTAATAGCTTTAATGTAAATAATCCATATTAAGTGGATTGAGGGACAACTGGACCTGTTATCTTAAGAAGTTATAAATGCCCTTGCTAAATGACCGGAAGGTCCATCCAGTGAATGCTAGCAATTGGGGAGCACTCAGTGCCTTACCAGAAAGTGGCTGACAACTCACCCAAGGACCACAGTCTACCTTCTGCAATAGCTGTACGGTAGAACATGGGAAGTGTTCAGTAGCATCCACCTTTTTCCTTCAACAAAGCTATTCTAAGACATGTGAATGCAGAGGAAAGGTTACGCAATAAAGCACAACACAGGTCAAAAACTAGCACCAGGCAAATCTACAAAAGTACTATACTGCCTATTCTGACTTTGTAATCTGAACCAGGAATATTTTCCTTCACATTGGACTTTGCTCATTTGTACACTCTTTCCTACTCCCTCACCCTTTCTTCTACCACCAACCCCTCTGTCTCTTTCTGTCATATGTAGAAGACATTTCACTGTGAATTTAATATAACTAGACAGAAAACCAGTTGTGCCTTCCCACTCCTTTCTCCCTCCTCCACACACAGGCATACCTACTCCAGTTCTGCCAGTCACAGGACAATCTTTACCTTTCAACACCTTTGCTGTGAATTGTTCACCTCTGCTTGTCTGGATGCTGAAGTTTCTCAGGGCAATCCTTTCTGCATAGCACTGTGGAATTAGCTTGGTCTCCTCCCAGTGTGTCTTTCCCTTTACTCCCAAGGCTATAGCATTCCTGAGCAGATACACTTTGGTTAGCATTAAGAGATAATGAATGCATTTATCTCTCTGCTGAGGTACTGTGTCCAGGCAAAGGGTGATCTGGAACACTACCAAAAGAATAATTGGATACAACTAAATTCCATTGTCCTTTGTTTAGTGTTCAATGCTCCATGGCATCACAAAACGGTTTTGTTTCTAAACCATGTTATATCATCCCATCCAAAAAGCTTTCACTGGGATACCATTCAGGCAATCAATGAAGGTGTTCCCTAACTCTTTTCCATGTCTTCTTCAATCATGGATTAAAAAGTCAGATGGGTATAATATCCAAGCCACCAGTGATAAAGTGAATGTTTGGAGTGTGAGAGAACAAGTCTAAGAATGAAGAGATCTTTGAAAATGACAAGGTTGAGATGTAGCACAGTTATGGGGGGAAAATCCAGTAACCAAGAAAACAAGGCATATGGTCTACAAAGAGCAGTTCTTGTTCGGGAGTTTTTTGTGGGCCATAATGCTACGACTCATTTTCCTTTTTCACTATGTGCAATTTTCCTGGAATGGCATAAGGAAGGAATATTTTGCTTCTCAAGCACTGAGTTAAAACAAAAGCTAATGCAACGAAGTCTGGGCATGAGGAAAAATGCCAGAGAAACAGCCAGTACATGGTTCCTAGATTCTCCATGTGACAATGTCTGAAACTTCACAGTTATCATGTAAGAAAAAAGTTGTTTGATAAAAGATTCAGAGAATGTCAATCCATATCCTCACACCAATTTATTTTCATTATCTGTGTGTATCTACCTATACTAGGGAGTGCCAAATGTACAAGATTTAATTTTTAAAAATGCCTAAGGTCTCATGAGATCACCAAGGCTCATGACATTTTGATGTTTTCACACAAGATCTTGCAAAATTTCAGGCAAGAACACGCACAATTTCATAATTTCCAGTGATTTGTGATTTTGATCCTTTTTTAATTGGGATAGGGCACCCTCAACATTCCACAAGACTGCTCAATGGCAACTAATAGTATTCCTGGAGGAACAGGAGGGTCCTTAGGCTTGGTCTCTACTTCTTTTGCGAGACTGCTGCACGTTGTCTCTCAAGTACAGATTAAAAGGAAAAAAGGCATTCCAAAGCATGGTGTGATTGCCCATGTAGCAACATGTGCAGCACCACTGTTTCAATATTTGGCCTTGACTTGTAGCATCCTTGGCAAAAAAAAAAGAAGGTCAGCACTGAACTAGGCAATGTTGTGAGAAATTCTTTGAGCAAAGTTTTATTTTCCATACCAAAGCTGTCATTTGCAGGGAAGACAAAGAAAGGTCAGTAAAGAAAACATACTTGTCAATGTTTCATGCCTTTGATATCTACCTCTGCACCTCCACCTTCCCAAGTATGCAGCAATTTTATCTATGTTTTCTTCTTTGAAATGGGTCTTTTATTGCATTTGTTGTATGGCATTAGGACCATATAAGAAATGTACTGAGATTTATCTCTCTTATCAGCCTAACTCTGAGTGAGAGAAGAGGAACAGACAAATTGGTTAACATTTCCTTCCCTATCATGCCGTGCTGGGGAAATTGTTGCCTCCAAGTGTTACATTGCAAGACTTTTAACCCAGCTGCCCTTATTCTCACATATATATAGGGCAGAAAGTATATGAGAATATGCATTCTATTGATATGTATCTGAAGGCACATCCCCGTTCCCCTTTTGCCCCAGCTGATTGGCTCCAAGTGCAGATCATCAGATTACTTGCCTCAGCAACAACTGCTCCATTTTTGTAAAGAGGTACAATTTAATTTTGCAGAAAATAAGGGATGCATTTCATGGGAGGTGAAAACATTCACAAAACATATCCCTCATTATAGGTTCTGCAGTAAAACTAGACTGCTTATCATCTCCCATCAGCAATACCACTGGCAACAAGAACTATAGCATTTTGGATTGGGTTTCATAAAAGTTCTGGTCATTAAAACAGACTTGCCTCATGAAATTTAGAATTTATTGGCACTGGGAAAGAGACCAAGCAAAATGTATTAGTTCCATGACAGCATGGATAAAGTGCTATTGCAGCCCCTAGATGTGACTGTTTCTAGCCTTGAGATAGTTACGATGTGTGTTTCAGAAGGACACGAGGAAGCAGCTTCTTAAATATATATGCTGAGAGTTCACTCTGTTCCCCAAGAATACAGGTGAAACTCGAAAAATTAGAATATCGTGCAAATGTTCATTTATGTCAGTATGGCAACTCGAAAGGTGAAACCAATATATGAGATAGACGCATTACATGCAAAGCGAGATATGTCAAGCCTTACTTTGGTATAATTGTGATGATTATGGCGTACAGCTTATGAAAACCCCAAATTCACAATCTCAGAAAATTAGAATATTACGTAACATCAATAACACAAGGATTGGAAATAGAACAATATTGGACCTCTGCAAAGTATAAGCATGCATATGTACTCAGTACTTGGTTTGGGCCCCTTTTGCAGCAATGACTGCCACAATGCGGCGTGGCATGGATGCTATCAGCCTGTGGCACTGCTGAGGTGTTATGGAAGACCAGGATGCTTCAATAGCGGCCTTCAGCTCTGCTGCATTGTTCGGTCTCATGTCCCTCATCTTTCTCTTGGCAATGCCCCATAGATTCTTTATGGGGTTCAGGTCAGGTGAGTTTGCTGGCCAATCAAGCACAGTAATCCCATGGTCATTGAACCAGGTTTTGGTACTTTTGGCAGTGTGGGCAGGTGCCAAGTCCTGCTGGAAAATGAAGTCAGCATCCCCATAAAGCTCGTCTGCGGAAGGAAGCATGAAGTGCTCCAAAATCTCCTGGTAGACGGCTGCATTGACCCTGGACTTAATGAAGCACAGTGGGCCAACACCAGCAGATGACATGGCTCCCCAAATCAACACAGACTGTGGAAACTTCACACTGGACTTCAAGCATCGTGCATTGTGTGCCTCTCCATTCTTCCTCCAGACTCTGGGTCCTTGGTTCCCAAATGAGATGCAAAAGTTGCTCTCATCAGAAAAGAGGACTTTGGACACTGGGCAGCAGACCAGTTCTTTTTTTCTGTAGCCCAGGTACGACACTTCTGACGTTGTTTGTTGTTCAGGAGCGGCTTGACAAGAGGAATACGACATTTGAAGCCCATGTCCAGGATCCGTCTGTGTGTGGTGGCTCTTGATGCACTAACTCCAGCCTCAGTCCACTCCTTGTGAAAGTCCCCAACACTTTTGAATGGCCTTTTCCTGACAATCCTCTCCAGGCTGCAGTCATCCCTGCTGCTTGTGCACCTTTTTCTACCACACTTTTCCCTTCCACATAACCTTCTATTGATGTGCTTTGATACAGCACTTTGGGAACATCCAACTTCTTTTGCAATGACCTTTTGGGGCTTTCCCTCCTTATTGAGGGTGTCAATGATGGTTTTCTGCACAACTGTCAGGTCAGCAGTCTTTCCCATGCTTGTGATTCCTACTGAACCAGCCTGAGAGACCATTGAAAGGCTCAGGAACCCTTTGCAGGTGTTATGGATTCATTAGCTGATTAGAGTGGGACACTTTGAGCCTAGAATATTGAACCTTTTCACACTATTCTAATTTTCTGAGATTGTGAATTTGGGGTTTTCATAAGCTGTATGCCATAATCATCACAATTATACCAAAGTAAGGCTTGACATATCTCACTTTGCATGTAATGTGTCTATCTCATATATTGGTTTCACCTTTTGAGTTGCCATACTGACATAAATGAACATTTGCACGATATTCTAATTTTTCGAGTTTCACCTGTAAAAGCAGAGGTGGGGTATCTGTGGCCACCAAGATATTGATGAACTTAAACCCCCAGCAACCCTCACCATTGGCCATAGTAGCTTGGGCTGATTGTAGTTATATTTCAGCAACATCTGGAGAGCTATAGGTTGCCTACTCCAGCTGAAAAGTGAATGAAAACAACTGGGGTAGCCCTGAAGCAACCCACTGGTTGGGATTTATGGAAGTTGAAAACAAACACTCTTGGAGAGCATCAAGCTGAAAATGGCCAAACTAGCCTCTCTTTTTTAGTCACCAATAATTTTCTCAGCAGTTATGTGTGCGTATTGAGCAATGAGCAAGTTTTTCAACAGGGAGCTGACTGTTCCTGGGGTGACTCACCCAGCCAGTGAAACAAAAGGGGGCAGACCAGTCGCAGGAAATGTAAATGATCTCAGCTAAGAAGGCATTCAAAGCAGGTGGGCAGTGTCAGCCAACACGTAGCTAATTTGGCCATTGGTGAAGAAAAAAAGCACTGACTGAGCATGGATTAAAAATAAGGATGCCATACCCGCATAATGTGTCCCAGCGCGTAAGGCAGTTGAACCAAATGGAGAGTTTGCATTGTGTCTACACATGTCTTTCTAGTCAGTTCTCCAATTCATAAATATTCCACATTTGGAAAAATGTCTGGCTCCACCAATGTTTGAATGAAAATGTTCAAAGCAAAAGTTGAACTTGAGCTTTGAAGTGAGTGTATGCATATGTGCGTGCGTGTGTGTATGTATGAGTCTGTGTTCATTCAAAATGGTAATAGGTTGGCTTCCCTTGATGATGTTTATTTTGGTGAGCATGGGCTGCCAGCTGATAAGTACTAATTAGCTTTGCATGTTGATCATCTGCTGCCAGTTATTAAAAATGGTCGATTTTGGTCAGTTAATAAGATGACGTGACTGTCTTCCCTGGCAAGAGGACAATGCAACTCTCTTCCATCTGTGATAGCACTAGGAAGTCCCACATCCTTCACAGCAAAAAGTGTCATCCGATCTCCAAATGTCCTGTTTTGGGAGTGGCTGATGCCTGCCCCCTCAGACAATCCCGCTTGAAGCTGGACTGAGGTCTTCCTCTGTCTTTGTCTTCCTTTGTGTTTGCTGGATAAGTTCATGGGAACATTGGCCTCCTTGCCCTGGATACCATCTTTGCCATGGAGAAGCTTACAGGAAGTGAACCTTTGCATTTTACTTGTTTGAAAATGTATTTGCTGCCCACAAAAGATTTCCCAGGGCGGCTTACAAAATAGTTTAACATCGCTGTCTAACAATGTAATTTTAAAACAGCAACTAAAAATATAAACCAGGGAGGACCAATGATAGGTTTGTCTTGTTTAGAATAACTTTTCCTGGCTACCAGTTCCTTGTCTGGAAATTGGATGATTATAAGCATCAAGAGCTTAATTTAAACATACAAATTAGATAAAGAATGCTCCTCTCTTCAATCTCTGTGATAGGACCTCCCTCTCCTATGCCCTTGCCAGGCCGGGGAATTCTGGGAGTGGAAGTCCACAAGTCTTAAAGTTGCCAAGGTTGAGAAACACTGCTGTAGAGCACTAAACTCCTCCTCCTTACTCAGCAGCTGGCAATTGTTTTTCCTCAACTGTTTCTCTTTCAACACCTCCTTTTTCTGTTCTTCTCTAGCCCTCTCTTTCTTCCTTGTTTTCATCCACCCCATGCATATACTGTTCCCATCTCTTCAGACCATATTTTTCCAATCTGGGCACCCTCTGGGTGAGTGCATTCCACGTCTCAGAGTTTTTAGTAATAGCTATTGTGGTCTGAGAATGCTGGGAATTGAAGTCCACACTGGGCAAATATGATTCAGTCTACTTAAATAATTCAAGATTGTGCTGACTTGTCCTTTTGGGGAGATATAAACATTTGGACCAGCACCTGTGAGTGTTAGCCTGGCTCTTTTTCACATATTAAGAAAATGTGAAACACTTTGCTAGGCGGCAAAACATTTCACAATCACCTGATTCTATTTGCTTAATCAGAGCAGATCTCTGTTTCGACTTGGAAATCTGCTTTACTGGGATAATATGACTGAAGCTTCACTGAATCCAAGTTCTGTATAGCTCTATTAAATATAACTTCAAGCTAACTAGCAGATAGAGTCAAACATATACCAAAGATGTTCAAATCATTTTTAAAAGGGATTGTTGTTTTTGCTTTGGAAAACTATCAAATAATATGCTGTGAAAAGAGGAACTGATAGATAACATGTATTGTTCATCTTTCTTTACTTGGTATGTTCTAGGACATACTTTTTCTCACATAGGATGATTCCTGTAAAACCCATGAATGTATCCATGGATATGAATGGGCGGACAAAATGTCATGCACATTTCCATCCCACTTATCCATAGACATAAAAAAGCAGAAATTCAGGGGAATGGGAAGGGTAGAAATCTTTCTCCTGATAGCATGAGTTTTTTTGTTGTTGTTTTTTAAATGGGAAGGGAAATATATATGGTAGGGCATTCAGCAGTTTGAACCCAATTTTTCCTTGACATCAAATTTTCTAAATGCATTGATTCCAAAGTGTGGAGGAGCATTTAACTATTTCTGCTCCTTCCTATGCCAAACAAGTTCACCATCTTAGGGTGTTGCCTGTGAAAAGCCTTTGTTCAACATCTGGATTGTAAGGTGGCAACATTAAAGAACGGCTAAGAGCAAAATGTGACAGGAACAACACATGCCTCAGGAGGACAAACATCTCCAAATGAAGTTTCCATGCTCTCAGCAAAAGTACATGATTTACCGTTAATGGCTCTGTGGTTTTATTACAACAAAAGTTATGTAGTCTACTTCCAAGAAGTCTCAGAACAAGCCATGATCTGTCAATGGCCAAATGCTGATGGTGCAGAAAAGGGGACACAAGACCGCTGACACACTCTGAGCAAATGGCTATGCTGTAGCTGGCTCCAACATAAAGCTTTGCTTTTAATGAGGCTGGTTTCCATTGGCAGCAAGGGAGGGAAGAAATGCTTTTTACTTTTTTTAAAAAAATCCCTTCCAGCAAGCTCTGGATGCTGATTTTTAAAAATCATCTGGTCAAAGAAAAATTAGGAGCCGGGCTACAAAATAGAAATGTCTTTCAGCTTACTATGGAGCACAAAATCCTACTTGAGAAGTGCCCACAGAGATGTATAGAGGTACCTAAGGGTGAACAGATTTGGGGCATTATCTATGAGACAATATTCCCTACTACTCTCTCCATTCAAGCACAGTTATATGGGAGAAAGAGATACACTAACAATTTGTACAGACTTGCATCATTTTAAGAGTGAGCCTGCTAGGCGTGGGAAGTGCACTCATTGCATTTTCCACACATGTCTTCTCCCCTAGTTTACATTCATATAAATTTTGTTTGTTCCTGGTTTCCTATGGCGATTAGTCTGGATCTAATGGGGAAACCTCATTAAACTGTCGGTTAACCACATTGTTTTGTATTTAGTTGTAACGAAAGCCCTTATCGTTTGCATTAATTTTATTATTAATTATTAATTATAAATTAATTATAAATGTATATTATTATTATACACTAGGAGGATGCTAAAATTGGTTTCCAATTTCGTATTTTTGCAAAAGTTCAAAATTAAGCTCAGCTAGTGTGTGTGCTGCAGGTGTTTGTATCCTCCACTTAAAACAAAGCATAGAACACCCTGTATTGTAGTCAGAATTCCTGCTGATCTTGAAGGAGATAATATGATATAGGTCTATATGTTGTTCTCTTTTGAACCTTTACACAAATAAGGAACTGGGCATCTGCTTTGCCATCTCACCCTCAGGCCAGCCTCTCACTGAAGAGCAACAGTCTAACAAAGAAACATGGACCTTTGGAATGTGTGAATGAAAAAGGGCCTTTGGAAAGGAGTCTTTTTTAATCTACCTGGACGTACCTATATTCAGAAGGGATGGAAATCTGCCACTGGTTCTAAAAACACAGACTGGAACAAGGCGTCCCTTGTTTCCTGTGATGCCGTATGAGAGAAGCAGCCGCCTGGCAGTCCACTTCTCGTGAAAGGCCTGTGCTGAGTTCTCTGTGCATCAACATTATGCTGATGAAGGCAGCCATCTTGGGAATGTTACTTTCAGAGCTCCAACAGCCACCTGCGGTTTGAATCCATCCAAGAGCCATAGCGAGTGAATATACACGGGGCATATGATTCAGTGATGCAATGTGCTGTCTGTGCCAGGCAGCCTCTTTCACAAGGGCATGACATGCTTCAAAATGCATTGAGCAAACAAAGTAGACAAATAAGAACTGTAGCTGATTATTTATTGAACTGGCCCATCAAACGATGAGTCAGTAGGTCTGATGCGTACAGCTCCGCACATGAATTCTCTTAAGTTTGTGCAAACTGTCCAAGTTTCTGTTCCTGGAAGACAGCTGACAACGGTTACAAAGGTTATAGAAAAGTGATCTACAGGGAAAACTGTTGTCAAATTATTATACTATTATACTGTACTATAATTAATATTTCACTTTTCCTACAAGAAGCCCAAAGCTGGAGAGAGAAGCAACACACACGGCCCACAGAACTAGAACTCCTGGAGTCTCTCTTCACTGACCAGGCTGGATGGGTTGCTGGGCTTAGAATTAAGCAAGATCCAAGGGCCCAAAGTCAGTTGGTCTCTCCCTAGGCAGAGAACTTAATTCATCCCATTCCTGTATCCTCATGGAAGTAGCCAGCCATGATAGGGAGAGTCAAGTTAGTCCATGGATTTCATAACTGAGAAAAGGAGTCTCTCTCACCTTAGTCTGGCAATTTAAGCCTCTATCCTAGAGGTGTAGTTAATTTGTTTGAAGACAAAACCTGGAAGGTCCAGCTTCCCAGCATTAACAAAAAGAGATCTGCCTAGCAGTAAAATCAGTAAGAGGGCATCTCAGCTGTCAAATGTCTGATCAAGATGTGCTCTATACTGTCTAGATACCATGCTAGTATGAAAGAAAAACTGTATACACATCTTTCTAACACTTGTTGTGATTGCAGACGCTGTTTGCTTATTTTCCTTTCATATATTTATGATGAAGTGATCATGCAATGAACTTCCTTCCTTCCTTCCTTCCTTCCTTCCTTCCTTCCTTCCTTCCTTCCTTCCTTCCTTCCTTCCTTCCTTCCTTCCTTCCTTCCATGTTTAGACAGTTTTTGCAATTCATCAACAGACACAGAGAACTGCTAAGGGGTTGTATGTATATGCTTGGTGGAATGGTACTTGAATTATATCCTCATCCTTCATCCTGGATGAAGAGGAGATTACCAACAGAAGAGAAGAAGATAAGAGGATAGTTTCATAAGTGTACAGAAGGTCATTGTAAGATTTGGTTTTTTTCACTTCTGCAGTCATGATCATATATATCTTTCAAACAAAGTGTTCCACTTTCAGATTGGTTTACTAATTTATTTGGTAGTTTTCTTTAACTGTAGCCAGAGCCCCTAACCTTTTGGGACTGATGGACCCAGCTGAAATGTTGAAACCCTATTATTGTGAGTGTTCTCACAAAATGGCTGCCATGGTGGGCATCAATTTATCAGAATGCTTTCTGTTGAGCTTTACTCCTGTAGAACACCCCATACTGTCCCAGATTACTTTGGTCACTTTTCTATGAAATGTGGGGCCAGTTCCAAACAAGTATTACTTTGCAAACCATCATTTTCATTTTCTAAAAAAAAGTTAAGAGAGCCAGTTTGGTGTAGTGGTGAAGGCATCAGGCAAGAAACTGGGAGACTGTGAGTTTTAGTCTCACCTTGGGCACGAAGCCAGCTGGGTGACCTTGGGCCAGTCCCTCTGTCTCACACATTGTTAGAGAATGTTGCACAATATACTACAAGTATGCTCACATGCTGTTACCTGCACAGAAATTATACAAATGGCTAAGATACTTGGAAGCATTCAGAGGATTAAATCCACTGCTTTCCTCACATGAGGTCTAGGAGGAAGTGGGGAGAACATATCTTTCTTAGATCAAAAGTACTTGTCCATCCTGTAGTCCATGTGCAGCAGCATCGCTTCATATCTTATTTCAGGACTGCATACAGACATCCTTTATGGTAACTCAGAGGTGGCCCACTAGGTGTTGCTGAAATCCAACTCTTATCTTCTCCAGCCAACATGATCAAAGATGAAGGATGCTGAAAGCTATAGTTCAGCAACTTTATAGGACCATAGGTCCCTCAGCCCGGCAATAACTTAAGCACTACAGAAACCTGGGAATGTACACTTTTGCAGATTTTACTAATCCAATACCTAAAGATAAAGTATACAACAGAATAAAAATGCAGTGAAGCCATAAAAGCTCCAAATGATGTACAATAACAAGTCTGGGAAGCACCTGCTTTCCAGAGGAAGACACATCCTCCCTACCTGCCTTCTGCTGAGTAAAGATCATCTTCAGAAGCATAGCAAAGCTTTCTAATCACTTTCGGAAATTGTCTATTAACCATCTTAAAGCTATTAGAGACCTTCGGAATGACAAGTTTGAAAAGTCTTCTTTGGGTGGGTTTATCTTCAACTCTGAACAAAAGAAAAATTAATTATAAGCTTAAAACTTTTAAAATAAACAGAAAAAAGCTAAATAAGATTTTGATCTAAGAAAGTTATAAACAGATTAAAGGTCCAGATAAATCTGAATATTGACTTTTACTATAAGATTTTGGAATTAACTATAAAAATAAATAACTTCTTGTGGGAAACAGACTTATTTTGGCTATTCTGGCTATTGCAAGTCATAACAAAAGATAAGTGATGATTTTAGAAACTGGACATTAGAGGGGACTAAAGATTTTAAATCGAAGAAAAAAAATGCAAATCTGTTCTTGATGTCAGTTAATACTGGGACTTACGAAATGACACAAAACATTATAACATCAGAAACATTAAAGGAGATTTTTGAAGAATGGAGCCAGAAATTAGGAACTACAATATCAACACTGTCAGTAAAGTTGTCTGATTCTATGGACAGACTATGTCTAAAAGATGTTAATGAAGGAATGACAGATGTGGAACAAATTTTGTCTAACAAGACAGAGAAAGTAGAGAATGTGGAACTACAAATGACAGGCCAAGAGAATGATTTGGAAAAGGACGCTTTACTGAATATACAGAAGGAACTGGCTGAAGTTTTAAAAATTAAAAGTGAAATACAAATGATAAACCAAGAGAATGACCTGGAAAATGTGTTCTTATTTGTTCTACAAAAAAAGCTGGTTAAAGCCTTGAAGAAATCTGTGCAATGAGATAAAGAAGAATTGAAGAGAAATCACATTCTAGATGATTGAGTTAAAGATTAAGACTGTTAGAAGTATAAAGTTGGTTCATTTGATCAAGGTCTATCTATCTATCTATCTATCTATCTATCTATCTATCTATCTATCTATCTATCTATCTTTCCAATGTTCTGGCAACCCTTTATGGGCTTTTTTTCTGCTGACAAGAAGTTGATGTTTTATGGATTTGCTTATAGGGATTGGAATGGGATGATGAGCTATCTGTTTAACCTTATAAGGGGTGAAGGGTTATTAAATTTGTTTATACTTCTTGGGATGTAGATTGGAAGTCACTTCTTTGTATGTTTCTTTTTTTTCTTTTTCTTTATTATATTATTTTTTTTTCCTGCAGTTTTTATTCTTTCTTTCCATTCTCTTCTCTTTCCTTTAGTTTGTATTAGTCTTTACTATTGTAATTAAAATTCTTAATAAAAAAGAAAGAAAGAAGCATAGCAAAGCAATTAGGGGTATAACTCTTTGTGAAAGGCATTACTCTGTAGAAGCATCCCTATGGAATAAATATAATTGCAAACTAGAACAAGCAAAGTCCATTAATTGTTTTGGTTCTAACTTCTCAAAAAAACCAGTACTCTTCTGATGTGGGAGCTGCCTTTTCTTTCCATTATCTATTAAAGTACTGGACAGCTATGATACTTCCATGGAAGCTATAGTATGAGCTTCGCTGCTCATTCCTTTACACTTCTAAGGATTGCTGGGAAGGCTGCTCAAGGGTTGTCTCTGTTGACTTTATAACTGAGAGTAATGCAACAATCCAACCCTACTTACTTAGTGAGACCTACTCACTAAGGGACAAATGAGTGCAAATCAGTAGTTCTTCAGTCTAAGCATGCAGCTTACTTGGACTTGTTGGATCTCCAAGTCTTCGGAGTCTCCCACTGGAGGTCCTTGAGATTCCTGGGACAAAGAAGAAAATGCATATTGATGGTTAAGCAAATATTAGATTCAGAGCATCCTCCAGTTGTTTTGGCAAAGGCTATCGGAGTAAATGAACTTGGACTTTCCAAACATGCAAAGTTATAAATCAACTGAATGCATCCAACATATCAAAGATCATGCTTGCAGTTTCACCAACAAAATCATGAATGACAACGATGACTAAAAATATACATATTGAAGCATAGATTTGTTTTCCTTCTGGCACAGACCAAGAGGTACTAAGATGTCTCAGTATCTCCATTACAAAAACAGTAACTTAGGGAGAAATCACCAAAACACAGTAACTCAAAACTTTTGAAAGAGATTGTGCTATTCCGATGATTGCCTATATTTTTTTCACAGAAGGACATCTGAATGAGAGGGAGCTCTAATTTCCACCAACATTGCACATAATTTTTAGGATATAGTCCCATTATCTTACATGCATATTAGATAGAAAGATGGGCGTTTGAAAATATTTGCCATGAAATCATTAAGCAAGATATTTTTTGGTTGGTTTTGGTTGTTGTTCAAATGCTGTTTCATGTCCACAAGTGAGCTGCTGCAGAAAAACAAATGCAGTCCGCCCTTGAATTCTAAAAAAGCCCTGATCTTGGCACGCCTGCATCATGCTCATATAGGGTTTATCATGGGTTATCAGGACAAAAAAGATTGCAGCCATAAGGCATATTAGCCAAAACCAATGGCAATTTATGCTAGTAGTATTACTTGCCCTTGGAAAAAGGGATTCTTGCTGTAAAGATTTACATGAATGCATTCCTTCCTCATGGCTTTCTCCCCATCCTTTAAAAATAGTCCTATTATTAAAACAGTAAATGTAAATAATTACAATGTATTGGGAAAGCAGTGACCTGTTCTGAAAGAATAACTGAACCGAAAGAACGTGCGCTGGTCTAATCTGCTTGATGTAACTGAAAAGCAACAGCTCAGCAGCTGCCTCACTGAAAGGCAGAGCTATCGGAAAACTTTTAGAGTATTGCTAGAGGTCAGCAAAGGCTTAGAGTTTTCTATATCTCTTTGCTTCCATCTAGTGGTCATCAGGGGGGTTGCAGAACAGATCTGGTAGCTCTAACTGAAGCAACAGCATTTTTTAATCCTGGTAATAATAATTCATTAACTAGAATGACTAAAGACTAATTCTAGATTACACTTTGGCTGCATAGGCATGGAGTTGCAACCTTTTAGGTTACATCTATGTTTGGCAGGTCTAAACAGCAGGTCCAAGATAGCTTTCAATAATGGTCAAAATGGCAGCCATTTGGTACCTTCGCCATATCTCTTTGGGTTACTATTTCTATTCCTTTCTTTCATTGTGGCCCTTGCAAAAACTATTCAGGATTCTTTGAAATCCTAGTTTTTATAAGCACACCAGAATCTGTATAATTAACAAACATTAGGTATAATTTGGAGAAGCTTGCAGAATTTACTTTCTCCTGGGGCAGAAAGTCCACACAGTTTTGAAAGAACTGAAACATGGTATTAGTTCTATTAGAGAAATTCATAAGAAACTTAACGATTTGTACAACAGGGAGAGGACAACGTGGGAAATGTGTCTCTGTATGACAATTCTTTCCCTTTTGTTCTACGCTGAAATGCAACCATCTGAAAATTAAAATATGACCATCCAAGAACATTCCACAGCATGACTCTCTGCAAAATTACAGTGTTGAGGAGGGTTAGTTGATTTGTGGCTAAACATTATTCCTTGAGACTTTATGACATATGACTGGACCAGCCCCAGCCCACTTTCCAGAAGTCAACAATCCTGATAACTGACTCCCTTTTATTGGATGCTTTTATTTGGTGTTAGGTATTTAATACCTAACTCTTGAGGCCTCTCCCACTTGTACTTCACCAAGGGCCTGGAAACATTTTTCTTCTGCCATGTTCTTATGCTGTTGCCTTCATCTCTGTATTAGCTTCTGAGTGAGACAACCTTAGCTCTACTAGTGTTAAACCAGTATTTTCCCCTTTATTCCAACACTATTCAAGGACAGACTCCAGGATAGAATCTGCAAGGCTTTGCTACGCATTAACCTTGCAGAGAAGTAAAGTGACTCTCAGTGGCTGGGAAGTGAAGCCATAGAGGCAGGAGAAAGATCAGCCATGGGGACACCAGTTTCACACCAGTATAATTCATTGCTGGTTCAAGGATGAGTGGAAAGCATTTCAAGAATCAGGAAAGGACCACAGACTGTTCTTCAATCATACTAGTCTATTTGGGGTGATTTTTTTTTTTCTTAGCTAAATTCTAGCAAGAAATTAAACACGGAAAAGTGGCAGAGAAGTCATGCCCATAAAAATGGGTGATAGAGTCAATTCAGTGTCAAATCTTTCTTAGAGGCTTTTATCACTCATGCATCTTACTGAACTCAGCCCTTTGCCTGGCCAAAGAAAGAGCTTCTGTACACCGATGCCTAGTTCTGACTCTCCTCACTGGTGTTTGTGTTTTGCAGGATAAGACAAATTGAGCATCACAGGGACAGGGGCAAAATTGGGTTGGCCAGTAACATTGTAACAAACTATTGAAGCAGGGTTCTTAAGACAGAGTTAAGGCAAATGGTGAATAAATGCCTACTATACAGCTACTACAGTAAAACATCCCTTCTGGGAAAAAAAATGTAGCCACTGATCTAAGAATGGCTCCTTCTGGAGGATTATTCTAGAGTGTTTGTAATTATAACCTCCTGCTTCCACCCCATGAGAAGGCAACCCATAGTCGGGGACTTCTACTTCCTATTGGGGAATAAAATGGTTCATCTCTCAAGGGCCCATCAAAGTCATATTTAGTTTGTAAACAGTGGTGTTTTTGAGGCAGGGTGAAGCATTCCTACTTGCCCAAAACAAACCCCACATTTCCAAGTCATGGTTCTAGCCCTCCATCCTATTGTCTCAGACTGTTGTGATGGAGGCATCTCCAACTCTTAGAAGCACTTTGGAGCAAGGGGGCAAGGCTTTATACTAGGGAAAGGAGAATCAGCAAAATTCTCTCAAGTAAGTTGGAATGTTTTCTATTGCTGCAAAAATGCCATCAGGTACAATTTATCAACTTGACAAGTATCATCAGGTTTCGGTCACCTTGAAAAACGGGGAGAAATCTTTTTCTGCCAGTTTAGTTGCATGGTCTAAAAGGACATCCCTCTCACTGTTTTGTGAATTTTTGTACACTTACATATAATTCTAGGAAACATATATATTAAGTTTTGAAAGTTTTGAAACACCAACACAGCATTTTATGAAGCTGTCTAGCAACAGTGTGGCAATACATCATTAATAAAGATAGGGTTTGGATTGCTACATGATGGTGAGATGACTCCACACAATGTTATAAATTAGTGGTGTGTGGAAACATCCACTGTAAGCAGAGTTCTTGTGGGCAAACCTCTGAACTTCAACCTAATTCCAGCCAGTATTTTACACTGTTCTCCTATCTCTCCCTCTCTCGTTCTCAATCTCTCACTTTCACTTTCACTATCTATAGTTTCATTTAAACAATATCAATGATAATAATTAAGCACAGTACTCAAAAATTCCAGTCTAAAGAATTCAAAAAGGTTGAAGGCAACAACAACAAACAAACAAAAAGAGATCCAATTTGGTCTAGTAGTTAAGAAAGCAGGAGACTGTGAGTTCTGGTCATGCCTTAGGCCTGAAAGCCAGCTGGGTGACTTTGAGCCAGTCACTCTCCCTCAGCCCAACTCACCACACAGGGTTGTTGTTGTGGGGAAAATAGGAGGAGGAAGGAGTATTAGGTATGTTTGCCTCCTTGAGTTATTTATAAAATAAGAAAGGCAGGATTTAAAAAAAAAAAATACAACCCCCCAACCCAAGAATACAGTATGATACAATATGATAACCATTTCCCTATTTATGTACTGTACCAAAAATAATATATTGAAACAAATCATTTGAATCCATATTTGAACAACTAATTAAACCAAGAGCATACAGAATCTTTTTTTTTCAGCCAGTGTCCCATTGCTGTACCTAAACAAAGGCATAAATCATGGTTTCTTGCTTTTACCCCTTCCACTCTATTATTATGCTGTCATTTTACAACATTCCAAAACATAAACTGCTCACAATTCCAAGAAAAGAGAATATATATGAATATAATGTATGTATATGACAGGAGATGCAAAGTACCACGGCAAGAAAGTGGGATTAATGGGGATGCAAGACAAGAGTTTCCCTTAGTCACAACTGTATTTTATTTTGTGAAACCAACTCTGAAGTAAAAGTCACCTGAAGTAAAAATATTAAGTCAGGCTTTCTGCGTCTGGTGACTTCCAGTGATTGTGAAACCCATCATCTCCACCTGTCTGTTAAGGGCAGACTGGGGAAGATGGGACTTGTAGTCCAATTTGACCCTATAACTTGAGGGTACCTGATTAGAGAAGGTTAAGGTGAGGAGAAAAGGAGACTGGATGAAACCTTGCACCTGCCAACGTTCCCTATTCAAGCCAGCCATGACGAATTTGTGGTCTGCTTTCTAACTTTCCCCTAAGAATAATAATGCAGTAAGAGCAGAACCACACGGAAAGCTGCATCTTTCAACAGTGGTATATTAAAAATATTCCTGCTGGGCAAAATTACACAGTACATTGTGTCTGCTTTTTTTTTTAAAACACACTTAAGTCAGCCACTTTCATTTTGAAGGAATAGCAGTGACATGAAGCTCTAATCTAAAATGTACTCCCAATACAAACTGGGTTCTATACCAACTTCTTATTAAAATAATCTTACTATTTGCCTATTGATGTGCTTTTGTAGCCAGAGCTGCCAGAAAGGTCTTTAATATTTAGCTCTTTCTCCTAATGCTGCAAATAATCTGACTTATTTGTTAGAATTGTAACTCAGACAATTTCTACAGCATTCCTTTTGTCAACTTTTCCCCACTGTAACTGTATAAAGTAAATTAATCTGACGGTACACGATTGGTCCAAAGTCACCAGTGTGTTTCCATAGTTAAGGATGGATCGGACCTTGATGTCCCCATTCCTAGCCCAATATTTTAGCCATTACACCACATTGTAGTGCTGCAGATTTTTCCAAATCCTTTTCAGTCCACTCTTCCCTAACTTGATTTAAAATAATCTCAAGTCCTAGTGGACAAATCCATGTGGTTTGTTTGGCAACAATACAGAAGTGGCTTTCTGTTGCTTTCTTCCAGAATGGTTTTTCAGCTTCCAAGCCTATTTATGAGATTTCTTGGTGGAGTTCCATCCAAAACCTATCCAGATCCAATCCAGCTTAGCTTTTAGAGGTTGGTTAGGTCCGGCCACCTGCTGTGATACCTTGTTCTAGAAGTTGCAAAGTTAATGACAAGGCTTCTTAGAGCTCATTGCCTATATTCACAAGGTGAAAAGAGGATCTTCCTCTGTGAGCCTTCTTCACTGGATTGTTGAATTGTTTAAGAAGCTATCTTTATCCTCTCTACTTTTCACCCACCAGTAAATAAACAAATGCGAACTGTGTTATTCCCTTAGTCCTTTCTTTGTCTGATCAACCAAAGATGCTTGTATTTTCTCGATGTGCTGCTTTGTTAGAAACATGTCATGGTTTTTAATCATTCCTCTGATTTATAACTACCCACTTTGTTTTCCCTTGTTACATTTTTTAATAAATATCTTTCATTCTGTTTGGACCTGTGATTCAAGTTTTTTTTTTTTTGGTAGTAATTTTATCAAAGATTATAATTACAACAGTAAAAAAAAAAAGTACAAACAAACAAACAAAAAAGAATAAAAAGATGTAATAGAAGGTGCAAAAAAGAAAGGAAGAGAAAGAAAAAATAAAAAGTAAGAATATAGTAAAGAAAAAGAAAATAAATATATAAAGAAGTGACTTCCCACCTTTATCACAACAAGTATAAACAATTTTAGTAACTTATCACCTTCTCTTAAAATACCACAAATGATCTCTTCTTCCCATATCCTATCTCTTATCTGTAAACAAATCCATAAAGCATCATCATTTCAGTCCTGGTGTCAGCAAAAGTCCATTGAACGTTACCAGAAATAACAACATATTTATTTTAACTTTGATCAAATAAACCAACTTTATATTCCTTCCTTTTACTTCTAACAATCTTAATCTTTAGTCCATGCAAATAATGTTATAGAACTTGATTTTTTTTTTAAATTTCTTCTGCAAAAAATCTCATGAGATTGTTCAAAACTTTAACAAGCCTTTTTTGTAAATCCAATATAGGAAAACTATCCAAGTCACTCTCTTGATCCGTTACTTGTATATCCCTTTTAATTATTAAGACATCACCCGGTTTCTTTTCTATGTCCAGTGTAACATCTTTTTCCATGTCATTCTTGTAGCCTGTCATTTTTAAATCCACTTTCAACTCAGTCTTAGTCTTGTCAGGTAGAACTTGTTCCTCTTCCATAATATCTTTTAGACACAGTCTCTCCATAGAGGCAGATGTCTCTGTTGACACTATTAAAATTAACTTCTGTGTCCATTGTTCAAAAATATCCTTCAATTTGTCTAATGTTGGAATATTTTGCTCCATTCTGTAATTGTAAATTGAATTTATGTGTTCTTCTGCTTTAATTGTAATCTTTAGTTCTCTCTAGTTCTCTCTAATGTCCAGTTTTTAAAATCATATGTTGTTATGTTTTTTTTTAATTCAAAATAAAAGCATTTTTCCATGGGAAAGATTCTTTATAATTAATTCCAAAATCTTATTTCAAATTTATCTGGACCCTTAGTCCATTTGTAACTTTCTAAAATCAAAGTTTTAATAATCCTTTTGCTGTTTATTCCTCCCCCCCCCCATTTTTTTTTTTAATTCTTAAACTTATAGTTAAAACTTTCTTTTGCTATGGATTGGAGGAAACTCAGTGCTATCAAACGTGATGATCCAAAGGTTCCTAATAGCTGAAAAGCAGTCAGCAAGCAATATCCAAAAGTGATAGGAAAAGGAAGTATGCAAACCCAGTGTCCTTTCAAAGGTGCCAACTGTGGCTTGAGCAAGATGGCTATTCCCTCATCTCCCAGAGCTCTAAACCTGTGATGGAATGTGAGGGTGACCTTGGAAGACAGGGAGAAGAGATGCCACCTTGGGAAAGATCAGATAAAAGAGAAATGAGTCCTCAACAGAGTAACGGCCAAAAAATGAAACTTAGGAAGGACCCACCCCTAACTACTCAGGTGGTAAATAGGAAGGGTGAGAGATTTGTACTTTCAGACTTGCAAGATTCTGTTAATGTAGCCTTACAATAAAGTAGAAATAGCTCATCTAGTTGTGTTTCCTATCTGGTCTACCTGGGAGGGCTGATAAAGCCCAACAGAGACTGCTATCTTGTGGTCTCCTCATGAGGAACAACTGTCTGGAGCACTTGTGGGTGATCTCAAGTCCTTTCCTTGTCCAGAGAGGAATTATTGAAGAGCTAGTCTATTCGCCAGCTCTCCATTCCACCACAGTCATCAGATCCGCTTTTTGGAGCTATCTTCAGTCCACCATTTCTTCCTCTGGAAGTCACCTGGGCCTGTGATTCAAGTTTGGATTTGAACCATTGAGATTCAGTTTCTCTCCTATCCTGTCTAATCCTCAGTTTAGCTATAGGGGTATCCTTGAAACAGTAAGAGGAAAGCAAGTAACCACTGGGGAGGTCAGGCAGCTGCAATCTGTATCATATCTCAGTCCTAGGCCACTCTTTGCAGGGTCAGTGGGAAAAGGAGTGAAGCCAACTTCCAGGCTGCTTTAAAGTTATGCCAATCTGACCTGCTTTGCAAGGGAGTGGGACTGGGTATGGAGGATGTCTTCACAAAGGTGTTAGGAAAGTGGCATGGGTTGGTTTTTAAATAGAGTTAGTAAGGTGAAATGAGAAAGCAAGAGGGTGAGTGCAAGGTCTGATGCTTATTGCTGCTTGCCATCAGTTAAAACAGCACTTCCCTTTTATTAGCACTGAAATTAAACCAACAAAAGGAATTGGCAATGCCACAGCTGCTTTCCAGCATTAATTAGAAACACTCATTGAAAAAATTTACGGTTCCCAGCCTCCGTGGAAGGGAGGCCCTTGTCAAATATAAGCCAAGCACAGCTGTGCTGAAAACATAAGCCATGTGTTGGGATGTTTTCTGTTTCTTTCTGCCTGGCAGCCGTGTGAGGCAGGCGGCTGGCTCCATGGGAGGGCAAAGTGCCCTGGCAGCTTGCTCTTCAGATTGGCAACAGCCCCCTGTGTGGCTTGAGGGCCCCATTTGCAGCCCATTGACTTCCTTGCCGATAGGGCTGCCAGAGCCAAACCGTCTTCCTGGAGGACATCAGAAGAGCTCCGATTGATTTTTGTGGCATATGAATCTGGCTCTGAATGCCCTCTTTCCTGCTGCTGCCAGAGATTGATTTCAAAGACACATATACGTTTCTTTTCTCCCCTTGAGCCCTGAAA
The DNA here is from genome assembly GCA_030867105.1 of Liasis olivaceus. Lineage (NCBI taxonomy): Eukaryota > Metazoa > Chordata > Lepidosauria > Squamata > Pythonidae > Liasis > Liasis olivaceus. The sequence continues at coordinate 102,114,529 of CM061348.1, read as the reverse complement.
ACAAGAAGTTCCCCACAGAATCGGGAGTGCATCTGTTCTTCATTTACAACCAAAGTTTCATCCCATCCGTGGCACAGTGACTGGGTTTATTCATTAAGCTAAATCATAGTTTGTTTTACCATCACTTATTAAATGAAACACAATTGGCTGGGCTTGTAAAAGATGCTAGGCCATAAGCCATGATTCATAAACCACAGTAGCTGGACTCACACAAATACTAACACATTTTGCCTTAACTCCGGGGATGAACACAACTAGTGTGAAATAATTGGGAGGACTTCAGTGATGCTGGGAGATGTAATGGGTAAATTCATCTTCCTTTTAGCAAAGCCTGGGAACTTTGGTGATGCATCTGTTGTTCCTGATCAGAAGCAAAGTAAGGAAAAGAAAGGCCTATGCTATGAACACAGGCAAATTTGCACTGTTCATAGCACAAAGTCCTAAGAATGTGTATTCACATTCATACGTAAACAGAAGGAAATGCCATTTTAGTGTGTATATATAACCGATGGCAGAATTATAACTGCTGTGTGGATATGTATGTTTTTCTTAGTGTCTTCTGTGTATAATTTAGTAATAGAAACTGCACCAGGCCTGCAGGCAAATCCTTTCTTCCTTAATCCTTTCTTTGTAAGGGTAGCTAATCTTTTTCCAACAATCATTCATCAAGAAGCAATTTCACGTACATAAGAGTTGAAAAACAATTTGGAGTCCTCAGGATTTCTAGTGTTTACTGATAGGGCAATTCTAGTCTAAGATAATTATGCTCAGTAATCTTACTCGCAAGCAAATGAGGATGGGATTGCAACTTAGCCAGCATAAGAATATCTCAGTGATTGCTTAGTTTGATATTCATTGCATGGCTTAAAGAGGGCTAGCTAAAATACATGGCTTGTTGTGCTCATCAGGTACAGCCATAGCAATGGCGAAGGAGGAAAGACTTTTTTTTATGGTTTCATGCCCCAGTTTGCAAGGAGAGTGGCCTACAGAACAGAAATCAAGATTGGGCAGACGGGCTGACAACGAGTAGTAAATATGAATTATTTATTTTCAAGATCCAAGAAGACCAACACCGATCTTGTTCATATCATCCCATAAGGGCTTATCCTTACATCTTGTTTGCCCTGGCATGAAGGTTCTCCACTAATAATTCATGGAGGACATGTCCTAATCTCATCACTACCCTGCCAGTGATGCAGTCCGAGGCCACTTTAAAAAAAGTGTTCTGGGGGGACAGGAGTCTCTTCCCTGCTACAGCAAAAGAAGACTTTCCGTGATGGCCTTTTAGAGCATGTGGAGGAGGAACCTTTGGGTCCTGCTGAGTACCAGATGGCTCCAGACAGCTCAGCAGCTCTGCTGTGGAATTGGCCTTCTGGTAAGACTGAACACAGGTCTACCAGGAGGTTGATATTCTCTTTGGCAAATAAATATAAAACTAACTAGTTTCTGCAGTCCTCAGCACTGTTTGGCAACTCACAGGCAGGGGTGGGAGAAGAAACTGATTACTCATCAGGGCATTTCTCTTTTTTTGACTTCTGGAAATCACCAATACTTCCTATATATATTTTCTTTTTTTAAAAAAAGTGGTTTCCAGCAACTAGAAGAAGTAGCTTCCCCAACTGCAGGGCCTTTAGGCTCAGGATTGGCTGGAGAGGGGTGGGGAAGGGGGATGTCCACACAAAGATCCACCTGCTTTTTACCACTAGCTAGGTAGCCAGTGGTAAAATAATTGCCTTGAAACTCCCCATGTTATTGTGTGAAGACAGGAACACCCCTGCCTTTGTTGCTGAGGCACAATAAAAGGTGGGTTGTAGGGGTACCACTTTTAAACTGCAAGGACCCGAAGAAAGATATGACTGCTGCTGTGTGGATGAAGCCTAAATTTCCTATTGTGTGTGTGTCTATGTGTGTGTCTGTGTCTCTGTGTATGAAAGAGAGAGAGAATACTGCAACACCAGTTTGGGAAAAATGCAATTCTCTTGCTTGACAACTATCTTTAAATCCTGTATGGGAGCATTCAAATATATCTCTCTATACAGAGATGGGGTGAGAAAGATCATCGTATACTCATGTACAAAGCCTTGAGTGAAGTGACTGAACACTGGTACAAAGTCTAGGAAAATCAGAAGCAAATGGGACATTGGAAAATAAAAGGTTTGGAGGATCCTAGAACACAATGATTTACATGATGGATTTTTTCCCTGCTGTTAAGGCCCTCACTGAGACTCTCTTATCAGAAGCCTTCACTTCCAAAATGCATTAGGGCTAACCAAGAACAAGCAATGATAACTTTATGGAGTTTCAAAGTTATTAATTTTTAAAACAGATTTTCTTAGTTAAGATTGCATTTTTTTCTATTAAAATCATGTTTCTAGTGTCAATAGAAAATTGCATAAAACTAAGGCAGTTGTTGGACTCAGAGTGCCCTTTGGTACGGCAGTTTAGTCTGGAGTGACCTGAGGAAGAAGCACAAGCCAGATAACAAGATGCAGACTTGCATTTCAAGGAGCAGTGTTAAAAAGGGTCACCTTATCATAAAACAGAAAGAGATGCTTGCCCTTTGGGTTGAGAAATATAGATCAGAGTTGACAGCATGATGGAGGCACCAGCCTCAAGGCTAGGCCTGGATGATTGCCTTGTTGCAGATATAGAGTTGTGTTTTTTTCCTGTCTATGTAATGTAATGTATTCATGACTGCTGATATACCTTTTCTATCTCCTATATAAACTTTTGCCAGTCTACTGAGAGCCCAGTGATCACTGTTACAGGGTATTTTAATAAAGAGTCCTTGCTTCTGATTTTCATTGCTTTGGTTCATGTTTTAGTAGATCATTATTTTTTCCACAACATACTGGCATAGTTGGCAGTATAGAAAGGGATGGTATCTTTGAGTGTAGCCCTCAGGAGGACCCCTGACTACTGCAGGCTTGTGGGCTATTTTCTCCATCCCACCCCTCTCCTATCCAGAACCCCCTGGAGACCCTGGGTGCAGAAGTTAGCAGAGGACTCTACAGGAGCAAGTCCAAAGTTTGTGTCTTGACTCTGCAGGAGTAAGGGCAAAGTAAAAATAGAAATTGAGAAGCAGGGACTCTGCGAGGGTGAATCTGTAAAGTGTTTGTGTCCTGCTGTCTGACTTTGCAGGAGCAAGTAACAGGTGAAGAAGCCTCAGCAAAAACAAGTCCAGTTTAAGCAAGATTGTGTATTATTGCTATCTGACTCTGCAGGAGTGAGTAAGGGTAAGGTGAAAGTACAGGAAGTGTGGCTGGCAAACCAGGATTGTAAGTAATTTCAGTTGAATTATAATAAGAGTGGAAGTGAATTGGGGCGTGTTGGGACTAGGGTGGCTGGACTAACCCATTTTTCCCATTGAGTGTTATGTGCTTGAAATCTTAATAAAATCCTGCCCCCCAATATACCAGGACTGGGTGTCTCTCTGAACTTCACCTATCCTGCAACCTCCCATTCTGAGACACAAGGGAAGGAGAAATTGATTCTCATGTCCCTATGGGTGTGAGCGTGAGAAATTTGAGTGTGATTTCAGTAAGTGGGAAAATTTACATTAATCTGCTGAAAAAAGAATGAATTGTTCAGAACTTTTTCCCATGGGATCTCCTACTCCTACCAGAGAGGCAAGTGAAGCCCTACCCAGAGACCCTCTTTGGCTAGAAAGCTAGGAGGAGGAGCAAATGAGCATGCTTCAGGGGGCTACAAGAGTGTGTGATTGAGCTGGTGCGTGTATGAGTGGATCATATTATTAACCAAGGAAGATACTGGGTTGTAGTAAGGTATTGTAATAAAAATGGGACAGAGAATAGCCAGGTTCAATTATGTGTAAAGAGAACCCCCTGTGACGGAAATAAAATCAAACCACAGGGAATGGGATCAAAACAGAGTGAGGAGACATTGGCCCCAATCAGGTGGAACTCAACAATATGGAGTCTGAGATTGTTTTCAGTGTGGGAAGCCTGGGCATTGGAGAACAAATTGCCCTGACCCAAAAAAGCAAAATTTTGGAGCCTCTATAAGTAATCCAGGCTTCATACAAAATGTGAATCTGGGCTTTGCTCCAAATGTGAACCTGTGCTTTGCCCACAATGTGCCAAATCAGTGGGCAAGCCTCTACATCCCGCCCATGTCCCACAGCCTTGTCCAACAGCAATAGCAATGCACCCTACTTACAAGTACCAGAATCTAAATTGCCCCCACTGGTGCAACAATTGGGATGCCCTGGAGGAGTGATGTAAGTAAAAGCAATGGTTGCTCTGACATCTCAGTCACATGAAACTGTAAAAATTGGAAACCAATCTGCTCCATTTTTTGGTAGACACAGGAGCAAGCAGATCTTGCCTTATTGCTAAGACTTTCCCAACATGCCTCTCATTGGTAATAAACATTTTGTGGTAGGGATTTCTGGTATGCCAATCCCTTATAAAGAGACTGAGTCTATTACTGGAGGACTACTTACTGAATATCATTTTTATCATTTGGAAGTAAATCTTTTAGGTTGAGACTGATTGTGTAAAATGGGAGCCACCTTGTACTGGGTCCCTGAGGGAGTATTTATAAATATGCCAGACAAAGATAAACAGAACACTGTGATGGCCATGTCAGGTATGGGTGCCAAGGAATCTGTCAGCTCCTGTTTCTTTGTATTTTTCTGCAGCCATGGACCTTCCGGACCCTGTATGGAATTGTGTGCCTAAAAACAGTAGGCAAGGCTTTGGGTATGAATTTAAAGCCCATTGTTCTTATCATCTAGAATTAAGAGTGCTGATTGAATGGGTGAATGGTATTTTGAAAAACAAAGTGGCAAAAATTATCCTAGACTGCAATATATCCTAGCCAGATGCCCTCCCACTTGCATTACAGTGACAAGCATCCAAAATTCTTCAAACAGGACTTTGGGACTTACTCCCCAGTTCCCAGAAAATGAATTTTCTCTTAATATATTTGAATTCCGTTAAAACAACAATAGCAACAACCTGCTATTCTCTGTTATCCTAGAAGTATTTTTTTTTTAATTTAAAAAAATCCCAGAAATCAGCAATGGATAAATAACTTCCTTTTGCCCAGAAATGGTTGCACTCTGCATATTTAACAGGAGACTTTAGTATTAGCAAGTAAGTCATATCAGGCTCTGTACATTAACAAAGTTCCATTGAGTAAGGGAATTTCTGGAAACCACCTCCAGAAATCTTGTGATTACCCTTGGTTCCTGGATCAAAGCACTCAAGAGGACCATTTAGTGATGCCAATTCATCTCCAAAGCCTGCTGATTTCACCTGGAGTGTATCAACCAGTACCAATCCTTGAATAACACGGAACTGACAATGTGTGCACAGAAGAAAAATAGCAATATCTCCAGAGGTTCCCACAAACATTGTAATGGAGGGGGGAAAGGCCCATAACAAGTATATCCCAGGGTTGACCTCTTTTATCCCAGAAGAGCAAACAGAGATTCTTCTTTGCCTATAGCTTTTCTAGATGGGGGAGAAAAAAAGTTAATAAATTTAAAAGGCCTCTTCTTTTTTAAAAAACAAAACTATTCCCTAATATTAAGGAAAGGTCATAATAATTTGCAAAAATTAAGAAGTCAAACTGATTTATGCTAAACCAGGTGGCAGCTAGCCCATCCAGCACAATCCTTTCTTGAGAAGGAAAGCAGAATTTTAAACCAATAGTCTAGTATTTCCCTGGAAGCCTTAGCTGTCCTCAGACTCCCTCTGCTGCCCTGCACTTCATTTTTCTCTCTGTCTTGAGTTTTATGTTAGGAACATCACGTTCTATGTGAAGTCTTTGATTCCTGTAGCTGAAAACCTCCATCATTTTGACATCATGGAGAGTTTTCTGACACAAAACAGCAATATGTTTTCTTAAATCCAAAGACGCTTGTTTTATCAAAGGCCTTGCTTTACATATCTGCCAGGACCTTTTAAACAGATGCTCGTGCTTTCTGGCTGCAGAATTTCCCCTGTGGCCCTTTGCTTCTTTTCTGTTCTGATTTCAAAAACACTTCATTTGTGTGTTTTATTTAAAAGACTCTTCTTTGCATCTCTCAACCTTCAGCTGATGCTCCAGCATTAATCACTCCAGTGCTGCAAATTTGATGAATTAAACTGTCATCAGTATATATGTCTGAACTGCTCTAACCCCTGTTGGTCAGATTCCAGCCATCAAATGTTGGATTTTCCCAGAAGATGATCTATTTAGAGAAAAGCATTGACAGTTCTATTTTTCCCACATGTTAGAGACCAGTGAGAAATCAAGGACAATTCAAGTACATAATTGTGTCCTATCAAAGGCCAATACAAATCTAGATTGGTACACAATATCAGAATATTTCCAGAAGACTCTGAGAAAGAGCAGACTTTCCCCTCACTGTCCCTCTGAATATTAATAGAAAAGGAGTCATCCTGACTTTGGGGAAAGCAAGTTGTTCCTGAGGGAGGGGAAACATAGTACAGAAAGCTCCTTTTCACCACCAGCAGCAGCAGCAGCCCGTCATGCTGCAGATTTCTCTTTTAAGACTTCTGTTGCACATACCCTTTTTTTTGGGTACACACACTTTTTGTTAACTTCCAGTTAGTTTTGGCTTCTTTCTAAACCAAATGTTGCAATACTAAAATTATATAATTAGGAGCCATATTTAGAACAATATCAAACCTTACATTTAAAAGATAGGGAAAAAAAGGGGAAGGGAAAGACCAATGCACTTTAATAATCAATCTTGTGTAGCAAGGATGGGCAAACTGCAACCCCAGTGCACTCTTGGAACCCCTACTGCTGCTGACCTCAAAGCCCCTTCTATCTGGTAGCACAACTGCCAAAAATATGTGGTGTGCTTTCCTGTTATTTGAACAATATGTCTCTAAATGATTGTGCACACTTTCCACCATCCCTGCTCAATCAATCAAATAGTCATTAGTTAGTAATTTTTAACCTCCAAAATGCCGTACAAATTATTCTCCTGAATGATCAATGTTCTACCCTTATTAGTTGATTTAATAGTAATGGATTGGTCCTTGCTTAACAAAATCATACATTCCTTGTCAAATTATATTTAAATATTTCAGTAACTGTTCCATGCAGCACCTCAATCCAGCAGTTCACAAATTAAGACCATTCATCCTTAATTAAGGTTCACAAGGATGTGCCGTTGAACATCTGATCATGCAGTAGTGGACAATATGAACATTGTCTGTGAGAGTTCAGTTCTGTTTATAAGCAGAGAATTGAAGAACAAATAGAGTGTCCTCCTGAGCATTTCCCATAAAGATCTGCACCAGGCCATAACCTTTCTGCTCCGTAAGTATCCATCTTTGTCACAACCTCATTCTAACTTAAAGCTTCTGTAGCTGTTGCTAGCACAGCAAGAGTGTAAGACATGGCTGGTTAGTTACTTGCTAAATGCTTCCATGGAATGAATCAGAGTGAAACTGTATTGCTTTAATCCACAGTGCTATAAAATGTATCTTGTAAAAATTAGACTTCTTATATCTGTTTGTTTGCTTGCTTGTTTGTTTTTTGTGCTACAGCTTTAGATGACTACTATGATCCTCATACAATAAGCTATATAAAGGAGGGAAGGAAGAGCTTCCAGAGAGCTAATATAGGGCAAATGCACATTTACACAGATTGTATAGTAGGTTCAGCATCCCAATCAAGAACCATATGGGGGGGGGGGGGTACAGTGGGCATGATAAAATATACATTAGATAGGAGAAGGGAAAGAATTAAACACACATGGGTAAATGTAATATAAACCAAAATATACAAGATATAACCAGGAAATGCCAAATTAAGATGGTTTAGTAATAGGAAGTGGAAGAGAGCTCTTACTTAGTCAGAAAGAACAGCTCAGCACTTGTCCCAAGCTAATGCATTCAGCTCCCTGAAAGATGGAAGAGCAAAACTTGATGAAGACTAGATAGAATCAAGCATCACCAAACAGTTGCTCTGCTCTTAGTAATTCTTTTCTTACATATGCCTAGAAAAAGGAATGAAATCTATTAGGAATGGGTGGTTTAAAAAGTAGAAAACCAAATTTCCTTTCATCTGAAGGTTTCAGACTCAAGAGAGCTGCAGAAACCAGATGAAACCAGCTATGAAGCAATCTGGAAGAGTATCAAGGAATTTTTTGTGTTTCATGAGGTAGGGGAAAGAGAGAATGATAGAGAAAGATACTAGTGTTTATCCTGAACTTCAAGTGTCTTGGCATCTAAATAATTCATTTCCTTCAAGGATGGGAACCTATGGCCTTCAAGTGTTCTAGTTCCCCATCTATAAGATGAGATGTTGGAAGGTGTAGTTCATATGGAGGATTGTAAGTTCACCATACTACTTTTCTATATATTTATTAAAAGCAGAGAAAGATGGTTAGTTCTGAAAGCATCCTTGATCTTATTGTTATACAGTATACATTTATATCTATATGTACATTCCCATGTGTCCTGTGGGTTGCCCTTAGAGTCTTTGTGGGCTTTCAAGATTCTGTTACTCTACCCTATGACAATACAGAGCACCCTGCTGCTTCTGTTTCTTCACCTTGCCAAACCTGAAGGCTGATACCACCAACTTATGGGCAGTATATATTCATTTGCTTGGTGGCCCGTTAAACATGGTCCTCCCAAAGACACCCAGCAATGAGCCCAAGAGGCAGGGGCACCAGGAAATTAACTGTAGGGCAAAAGGAAGCAACAAGAACATGCTTGCATTTTCCCTTCCGTCTCAATTTTTCTGTGTTTATATCACTCCCTCCCTGTTTGTTTTGATAAAAGATGTGGCCATGGCCACTTAAAATGTACCCTTCTCCTAAAAAGAGGTGGGAAGACTTGCGACCCTTTCTGAAGTTGCAGGTTTGTAACTCCCAATCATTCTTGATCATTGGCAGTACTGACTGAACCAGGGGGAGTTGAGAATCTCTGACAAAATCTATGTCAATGTAACAACTACTTCCCTCCATCCTGAATGCTCATTCCCAAGTACCAAGTATTTTGGACTGGATCTCAAGGCCAATTAAGATATAGCATAGCACAAGTCTAGAGAAGTCAAGTTCGAACTAAGTTTCATAACACTTTCAATTGAGCTTTATTCCTCTTTTCTCTTGTGCCTTAAGCAACACTCTGTATGTGTGAATTTCCACCAATAACTTCATAAGACTTTCAACATTCCCTTTCCAGCAAGCACCACCATCACAGGATGAATGGAGAGGGGAGGAAAGGAGTCTTTTGCCAATTACTTTGTCTTCTTAGTTTTTATTTTTTAAAAAACAAGGTAACAAATTAACATCAGGCTCAACTTCAATATTCCCAGAAAGGGAGTGGATTGGGAAAAGGAGGGAGTTATAACCAGTTTGGTGGGAAATGTTTGTGATCAGACAGCTGCATCATTGAAGAACAAACCCAGTCTGGCTCCCACAATTTCACCAAAAGTCATTTTGCAAATCAAAACCAGAACAAGAACTTATATTTTGGGGAGTGAAACAAAATTAATTAATTAATAAAATTTAAAAAAAAAAAAACACTTTGGCTTACACAGAAAAGGATGAAGGATGCTTTCTTGGGGAATATCATTCTCTAGAAAATCCAATCATCTTGCTAAATTATCCTGAAAGCATCTTTTGGGATTGCTCCAGCCAGTCAAGAGGTGGATAAGTTGGGGATATCTAACATATATCTCACTTTATTACTTTTTTTCTCTCTCTGCATATCTGATAATAATCAATATTCTCAGATACTGAGAAGACATTAAAAGCCAAAGCAATGTGTTTGTAACCAAGGATATTTCCCTATGCAAGCATATTAGGTTTCCATTATAGATACATTCACTTTTCACATATTGGCCTAAAAGCACATAACACAAGAGTGTGTGTATGTGCCTTCAAGTCAGCATTGACTCCTGGCGACTGCCTGGACAAGTCCCTGCAGTTTTCTTGGCAAGATTTCAGAAGTGGTTTGCCATTGCCTGCTTCCTAGGACTGAGAGAGAGCGACTGGCCCAAGGTCACCCAGCTGGCTTCGTGCCTAAGGTGGGACTAGAACTCACAGTCTCCTGCTTTTTGGCACTCCCCATGACTTCCAGGAACTGGTCTGACCCTTTTTGGAAGCCAGCCAAGCTGATAGCCAGCTGTCACGTGAGCTGTGAGTTGTCCTTGGTTTCCAAGTACTTACTAAATCTGACCCTACTTAGCTTTTTCCAGATCATCGAAGACAAACTAGGTGCAGCTATTTAGCTGGGACAACTGGCATTGCAGGGATCCTATACCAAGCAGGCTCTTAGCCTATACTCTGTATACCATTTCTGACCATGGATGTGATTAGCTGTCCGATTCTGCTTTAAAATTCACTGCAATATAAATTTTCTTCTGCAAACCAAAAGAATTTTCCAGAAAACTTTTTATTATCAGAAGGCAACTGAAATTTTAAAAAAGCAAAGCGCAACTGAACGTTATTTCCCTGAAAAGTTCTATCTTTCTCTTTCCTAATTCCACATGTTTTCCCTATTTTTTTTTTTCCTAAGTGGAAATTAATTCTAGAGGCTATGCTGTTAACGTCTGTCATGCTGTAAGCGCTTGCCAAGATTCCTATACAGGCACATACAGTGCTACAAATCACACATATACTCCCGGGCAGCTCAGAATTTACTGTTCGACTTGGGATGTCTGGTTCATTTCCGGTACTTGGTGGTTAATTGCCATAACCCCGTGGGCTGCCCTTAGAGCCTGTAAGCGTCCTCTTTGCATTTGGAGAAAGCAGTGCATAGAGGGAGGGACTTGAAATGGGGATCTGCTCTGGCTGGAGTTCAGAGCCACAAGCATTGTGACTGAAAATGCACAGCAAATATAAACAATGCTAGGAATAAACTGCAAAAGGCACTTGGGTTTTTTGCAACAGTAAAGATTTAGCATTATAAACCACTGTTTCCTAAACTTGGGATAGCCAAGACTCCTTACTTTATGAGTAATAACATCTAAGAAGGCTTCCTTGGAGAGTCCTCACAGGAATGTGCTCCTCCCTTTTCACTCTCTGTTAATTGCTGATCTGGCCACACATCCCAGTCAGAAAGAGTCATGATCAAGACCATGATTTGTGCAGAGATGCAGCAGAGAGGTCTGAAGGCAGCCCACTCTGCTACATCTGCATTGGCATCGTTTAGATGATTAAATGACACTCATGACAATATTTGCCATCCAGGCAGGCAAAGATGTCACTAGCAGCTTTTATTAGGATTTGGTATTTGGGGGATCACATAAGAGGGTTTGATGATGATGATGATGATGATGATGATGATGATGATGATGATGATGATGATGCAGTGTGTTTTAGAGTGTCCTGAGCTGATGCACACTAGGCAGAGCTTTCACTGACCTGCCTTAGAACTTATTTCTGTAAATGATCTGACAGTGGAAAAACAAGAGTGTATATTGTAAAACTGATATACCTAAACATTGTGATCATTGATGTTGCACACTGTTGATTATATTTTGGGTGGCTACTCTGTATCTAAACCAGAGGTGCACAATCTATAGCTCTAGGACCTTAGGTCTTGTCCCCAAAGCTTTGGGGGCAACCTCTCAAGGCCACCCAAAAATTGTTGTCAAATTTTAATTGTTAATGTCACAGAAAGTAAAAATTATTAACAGCATGGGGTATCATCAGAGGTTGTAGGGACTGATATGGGGTTATGCATGAAGATCCCTTTGTTTGTTCTGTGGGTTATGATGTGGTTAGTAAAACAAGCATTTTTATGAGAACCAAAGTGCCAATAAATATAATGGATTGGTACCACCCCAGAACACAACATGGGGAATAATTAATTGTTTTTAATTTAACTTTAATGTTCATTTAACATAATTGAAACAAAATTTAGTTATTTGTCCTGGACCTGCCCATTCTTCTGGAGAGTATAACCCTCAAAGGCCAAGTGAGAATCCTGGCTTGAGAAAATTCAACCTGCAATATGGCAAAGGAGTAATAAATTATTTCCTTCCAGAAAAGTTGCATTCTGAGGGGCAAAGTTTTGTTACATGACAGCAATGTATTTCCATGAGACAGCCATTGTTTGAAAACTTCTTCTGGAACATGTGAACTCTACATAGGATGGAAACTAGCCCCAAGGCAAGGATTGTTGTTTGGTTTTGTTAGAACTGGCTTCCCAACTTCTACTCCTAAAAAGCAGCTCAGTAGCCATAAATCACTTCCTCTGGCTTTTCATTTGTTTCACTTTTCAGTTCTGGAGCAGAATTCAGGGGAGGGGGCATTGTGCGTATCTCTTGTGCTCTTTCTAAAACAAGCTATTAGAATCATGTGTCTTTGTATCAAATCATGAGAGGGGACAAGTTTCTAACACACATCCAGAACTCTGGATGTGGCTGTTGGGAGATGTAACAACACCACTGCATTTACTTTACAACTTTTACAATGAGGAACTTCTATTTCCTTATGCTATTTGTCTTAGCCTATGCAAAGGGAAAGTAACCTTTGTCTTAGCTTCCTCTGGGAGGTGCTTCTCAGTGCAGGAACCCCGAGTTCTCTTCCTAACCTTGAAGTCAGAGGACCTCTTTGGCATGTAGGAAGAGACAGAATCTAACCACTTTGTCACCTGTTTTCTTCTTTTTCAATTTCCTGTAAGTTCTCAAGAGTTGTTTGTTGTTGCTTTTACTCTTGTCTTTGCATTATGTGAGCAAAATATTATGCTTTAACTTCATTATCAGTGCTTCCAGTCAATAGTTTGGATTTATTTCATCTAGTATTGACTCAATTATTCTTTCTGAGGTCTACCTTATTCTCAATAATTTTCTCCATTAATAAAATTAACTACATTAATTTTAATTTGTACTTATATCTGTATTGGAGAAGTCAGAAGTCACTTTTTGTTTCATCTTTCTATTTGATCTCAATCTTTTAGTTTTTGTCTTTTTCTTTTAGTTCTATCTTCTGATTTTTATTTTAATTGTACTTTTTATATATCTTAGTAAAAGTTTTGACCAGAAAAAAAAAAAAAAAATTCTCCAGCACTACAATGCACAGGAATTTTTTTTTCTCCATTTAGCCTTTCTGAAGATCTTGCTTTCCCAGCCTTGTCTTACAACTGGGAAAATCATAGCCTTGGGAATATATACCATTGTTATCAGCATGATGACTCTGCCTCTGTCATAGCCTTTCTCTCAAGTGGCAGATGTCTCTTTATTTAATGGCTACAACACCATCCCTGTGAACTTTAGAGTCTCTGACTACTTTAACTTCTTCTCTGCTAATTTGCATTGGTTTGGCCTTGCCTGTTGACTTAACCTTAGGTAATGATATATGAAGAGGGACCAGAAAAATAACATCCGCTGTAATTAAGAAAGTTATATGTGAACCTATAACCAATTAGTTTGCTATGCACACTCATTATAAAACTCTACGCAAGCAATTTCTACATCTGAATGACGGTTTAAAAGAAGGTTCAATGTTTACTCCACATACCTCTAGAAATGATTGATCTTTTCATTAGCACATATGGCAGAAGTTTCCAGTTAGGCCTCTGCAGACCTTTAATAGAACGTTTCTATTCCAAGGTAATAGATTGAATCACCACATCAAATAAGTGCCTTGATGTAAAACCATTTTTAGTTACTACATTGGAACAGCCACTATGACTCTCTTCAGGCACTTCTCTAGCCCTTCAGTGGCCTTCTAGAAATACTCAATGCATGTACAAAAACTACTTGTCTCAAAGTAAAGTGGTTAATCTAGTCAGATCACCACTGCCTTGACAATTCACAAGGTGGAATACTTCTAAAACTTTGCTTTGAGCCCTGAGGCAGGTTGCAAATCACTGAGGTGACTTGTGCCTGCTTTGCACAGGCCTAGTTCCAATGCATTGTGACTTCTTTGCTGGCTGTTTATCAACACTGGAACTGCAGAACCAGAACATAAAAAGAACCACATTCTATAAAAATATAGAACAGTACCTTTTGCTCTTCATATCTATTTTCTATTTTTGTGCATCTCTGATTACCATAGTTTTCAGCCTCTTAGTAATGAACAATGCTTAAAAGCCACATAATAATATGGGAAACCCATGCTATAATGCCCCTGCAGAAGACAGGGAATGTGTGTGTCAATTAATCACCCACAAGTACAGGACCAATCATGCAGGTTCTTTCAAACTGACTGGGATGAAAGTTGCTGATTGGCCTCTGAGATTGGTTATAATCGGTGTTTATATGAGGGAACTCCCAAGAAATGGTTTTGGAATCAGAAAGTGGACTCTTATTATTCTGTTACTCAGAAGGCTTCCCCTTGTCCCCCCATGTCCGACTGACAAATTCTCCCCTTCCTTTCCCCTTATTATAGCACGCTGCTTGGCTCTTTCCACACAGCATGTGGTGCTATTGCTCTAAAAGAGCCTTAACGTGCATTTTACTTTATTTTATTGTTATGATCAATGCTGAATAGCTTGATTAAGAAACAAATGGACAGTCCTGCTACTGAGCTTTATCAAGGGTGAGATCTTGTTTTTCTTGTGTGAAAATAGGCTTTTGTGGAGTGGTAGCCCTGCCATGATGCCACCCCAGAGGGATAACCATGATAGGTGACTTTTCTGGATGACAGGATGCAAAGACAGTAGAAAGGAGATAACTTGGTTCTTCTGCCCTTCTCAGCTTACTGCCTGAAGCAGATAATTCATTCTGCCACATGAGGAGGGCAGCCCAGCCTTGCACGCCAGAGACCTGAATAGTCTTAGGCATTGATGAGCTGCAACGAGATGACTAAAGAAGCGTCTGGAGAGAAGCTTGCTTCACTGTGCCTTGGTGGCAACAGCCTCGCTCCCTTCTATTTACAGCAATGACATCATTCTCCCGTGCTGTCAGTCCTGGGCAGTTTCCCAGCACCTAATTCATGTAGAATAAATTATACTGCTCATTCATCCATCCATTGCTTAATTCTCTGTCTTGACTTGTAGTTCACAGGGGTTCTTCTGTTATTTTTGCAGTCCTTTTTGTACATGTCCAGACATTGCATTTTGAGTTCTTGAGCCAGTGAGTTTCTCCAATGGCTCAAGGCAACTTGTCCTCATTTCCTTCATTTGTCCTGTCAAGCAAAAGGAGATGAAATCTCTTCCTCTAATGCCTCTGAGATAAGAGCTTGTGGAAGAAGCTTGCTTTCTGCCTACTGCTGCATGGACCCTGATTCCACGTGATCAGGTCTTGAGTCCAACACAATAAAGGTGTAGAATGCACTGAAGCCTAACATCAAATATACATGGCCTTCTAATCTACCCATCCACCCATCCACCCTGGTAAACCCATCAGTCAAAGATCTTATTAGCTTTCACCACTGAGCATATGCTAAACTGAGCCCCATTCTGACTGCAGTGCCTTGAATTTTTGTTTTGCTGATTTCTTCTTCAGGGAAAAACATGCACCAATCGCTTTAGCTATCCTGTGCTGCAGGTGTATTAAAAGAGTAGTAGCATTTCATAGCAACTTGCAACAAAAGCAACAGAAGCAGAATAGGGACTGGCAACGAAACTGCAAATTTCACACCAGTAAAGCCGTTATCTCAATAAAATAATAATAAAAAAAGAAATCTTGGGAACTCTGCGTCACAGAGAACGTCTTTTTGCTATAAAAAGTAGAAACAATATTAACTGTAAAAATGTTACCAAGCTGAGAGGCAGAATCCAACAAATTGAAACTGTCCAGATCTACACTAACCCATGGAACAGATCAGTTGCAAGTTCTAACATGATACCATGCCTGCCTGCTCAGTGGTGTAATACCGTCTTTTGTGTCTGTGCGCACGCACACGCACACACATGCACACACACATAGATCAACACCAGGAAATTCATCACAGCAAGGCATTTCATCTTCCCATTTGAACAGGAAAGACCACCCAGATGAAAACATTCCTTATAACAACTTTTGCCATTGTTACATGTAGCTGGCAGCTTCAAGTGGCTTAAAAGTTGGCAGTCTTAAACAGCTAGAATGGAATCAATGTTACACAGCTGGGATACTTCAGCTAGAGAAGCATCTTTCTCATTTTTCCACAACGCGCTTTAGCTAAATTATACATGTTTATTATCCTGAACTATTTATATTTAGCTCCCAAACTCTATTCCCTAGAGGAGAGATGGGGATACCATAACTGTGGGATCCCTGAAGTGCAAATACCTTTTTGAAAAGGTAATGTACACCTAATTATACATTATGCAGTGAAAGGTACTATGAGTTTTCTATTGATTCAAGGAGAGCACTACATATTTGATCTAATTAAGTTTTCTACAGTGTACATTAATTGTTTTCATAGTTAATACCCTGCTTTGGAAAACCAGGATTCTGCAGCAGTGCTTGCTCACTGTCACAGACTTTGAGAATTAATAGAATTGAAGGATTGTTTCAAGTGGCGGAAGGAGAGAAATTATTTCTTCTGTGAACTTAATGTAGGACTCTTGATTCCAAGTTAAGTATCAGTTGCATATAGGACCTCTTTCTAAAGGGGTCATAGGATCATGGTTACATTGGAATGTGGTGCCACATTTTATTTACTTCTATTTGTTAAAAGGACCTGTATTGGTATAGTGTTGCTCACAACTTAATAACAGTGATAGCTAGGTTCTTAAATTACTAAATTGGTAGATTTGCTAAGCATCAGGGCAGAAGGGTTCCACCAGCATGTCACCTAGTCAGATAGACTTGGGCTTAGTAATGTTTCCAGAAGTGGCCTCCTCAGTGCTCCTGGTCCTCAGAGGAAACAGTATGAGGGAAAGAGAGAGATCTTTCTTTTCAACGTGACTTGCCCCAAAAAGGCAAAAGATTTTAATTGAGTAATTAAAACCAATTTAGAGGATGAAATTCTCCCTGGGAGTGAGCAGTTCCAGTTCAGAAAAGAGGCGGGACCTCATATAAAAAGATGGTTTTAAGGCTAGCATTCACTTTTGCTCTGGACCTGAACATTGGTGCAATAAGAAGAAAAGCAAGGAAGTAAGGCAAGTACTTGTGTGCACAAATATTTTATATTTTATTTATTGTGCAAATGTTTGGATTATACTTCCACAGAGAACACTTGAGGTGATGGACTAATAAAGTACAAAATAGTTGAATTATTTTTTGAACAGTAACACCGGAAATTGGTTTCATCATTTAAAAACTTGAATTAAAAAAAAAAATCTGTGTAGAACAGAATCAAGCAAGCAAATTTCTTTTAAAATTTGGAGGCATTACAAGCTTTTGTCATGGGGAACCAGATTTTGTTTTTGTTTTAAAGTAAATAAATGCATTTAATCAATTGGAGGCTTAATGCATCTATTTAACTTGATTTCCCAACAAAAGCCAATGGTAAGCTGCGCAATTTGTTCCTGAATTTTGGTGGCAGAAAGGGTGGTGGTGGAGTCTAAAAATACTGAGAGGTTGCATATTGGTCTAGGTGTCCATCCCCCTTCCTGGAAAATAAACAACAAGAATGGGAAAAACTATATCCCATTTGCTTTCAAAACTGACCAGCTATGCTCTTTAGACTAAAATTGATTCAGGAGATGAGCTCTTTTCTTACAAGTGCTCAAGTGACAGATTCATCTGCTTAGGCTAAAAATAGAAATCTTGAGATCCTTCCTAGGCTGCTGAATTCCTTCTGATATCCTTCATTGCTAGTCATATTCTATCTGGGGCTGCTGGGAAATAAAATTCTGGTGGGCCCCACATTCTCCCTCCTTGTCCTAAGTAAATGAATTTTGTATTTCAAGCCCAGTTGTAGGGGAACTGTCAGAATCCATCTGGGAATAATTGTAGTTTTTTTTAAAGGGCTTCCATTCTTAACTCCTATGAAGCTGAAACTCATTTCTAAGCTGGCACATCATATTAGAGGTCAAGTGGAGCCCTAACAATATGGTGGCAGGCTAAAAGGAACTTAATGGTTGACTGGATGAGAAAGGAGCAGGCCTGCCATTTACTTCTCTGACAATCCTCCAAAATTCTGAGCTAATCATGAAAAGTTCTTTGGGATTACATTTTTGTCATGACAGTTGATTTTTTTTATTGCTCATGAAGGACGAAGACAGTAGAGCTGTATAGAAGCAAGAGATTAGTCATCTCCTCAGACTCAAAATTTAATTGCCTTTTGGTTGACTCATTTTGGTTGACTTTTCCTCTAACTGGCTAATGTATACCAGAGCCGAGATGGGGAGTGCCTAATTAAACTGTAAACTAAGAACTTCAAACTAAGAACACTTTTGTGATTGTGCATGTGTTTGTGGCAGACTCAAAATACAGATTAGCTCCTTAATCTTAATGGATTGATTCCATTAACTAATGTTGATAGCCTGTTTGAAAAGGTTTTGACCACTCTGAAGAAAAATGGCGAGAAACACTCCAGCATTGATTACAGCACAGTCAAATGCTCAGCTAAATTTGTAGCAATATCAGATCATACGAGCTCATATATCAGCTCCAGGATTGAGTCACTTCTTTTCTTAAATCAGATCTTCTATACATTATGTTCAATATGAATTTGTACAAGCTATCATCACATGTGCAGCATAATGGGTTACATGTGTATACATTTGTTTCACCTCAGAGTTTTTTTTTTAAAGAGGTTCACAGATAAATAGCAAGTTATGTGAGGGGTAGACAGGCAATTGCATTCTCCCCTACTTTTGAAGATAGCCTATTCAGATAAATGCAGGAATCAGCTCTTAGTTTCAGCAGTACACGTTATACCTTTTGCAACCCCACCAAAAAGTAGGGAAGTGTTTTCCAGTGATCTTGAGTGGATCTTCAGAATCCCATGTCTGTGTCTACACCACAATCCAGAGAGACAAAGTTCAGTGTCCCATTCTCATGAGAAATGTATCTGAATCCCATTTATCAGGCAGCTTAACTCCTACCTTTCTTTGCTTTCTTACAATCCAGCATAAGTTTATTGTTTCATAGCAAGGCTGGTTGAGTCACATTACCATAGAAGTGCAAATAAGGAGTCTTTCAATTCAATACAGATGCTGGTTGCTCCAAGTGATAAGAAAGTCAGAAATAGTATGGAAGGATACAGAATGGCAAGGTAACAAGAGTGGTAGTTTTCAGCTGCTCTAACAGGCTTCTGATGCCTCATGATCTACATCTTCCAACTGAGAATTCCTAAAATGTCCTGCAGGGAACTCCTGAGATCATTCTAGATCAGGTTGTTCCCAAGCTTATGCTAAGTATTAGAGGATTTGGGGATTTAAGTAAATTCTATGGCCATGAACATGGATAGAGTGACTGATGCTAGGCATGGGAGGAAGATATGCAGGATAATACAAGGCACTTGGAGCAAAACATAGGGTAAGCTATCAGTCCTTTGCCCAATAAACAGTCCACTGTAAACCATTCAGAGTCCTTGTATTTGGTAGGATGTACATTAAACAAATAAATATATTCACATGTTAGGAAATTATTCATCCTGAGGATGTAACTAAATTGATAGTATACAGCAGTGTTTCTCAACCTTGGCAACTTTAAGATGTGTGGACTTCAACTGACAGAACTCCCCAGCTGGGAGTTGAAGTCCACACATCTTAAAGTTGCCTAGGTTGAGAAACACTGGTATACAGAGTCCAAGCAAAGCATAGCTGGTGCCTCTGAGACAACACCAGCATGCTAGGATCTGGCTTCATTGGGTACACATGTAGATCACCACTGAGTGAACAAAGAAGTTTGCTACATTCTTTTGGCCTTTTGCACACAGCATTCTCCTGACTGCCTAGCCTATAAAAAAGCAAATAAGTATTGCTCAACAGCATAAAGCAATCTCCCTTCAGCTGTTCCTAAATGCCACAATCAAATAACTAGTACCCAGAAAAGACCAAACATCACGGTATTTTTACAATTCTTGCTTGACCAAAATTGCAAGCTAACCTATACAGAATAGGGAATAGATATTTGCCTTTTGCGGCATGTAGGTGTTTCTTAGTTCAAAGAATATTTAACAAAGGTAATAACTTTATGGAAAAAGCAGGTCCTGGCTTCTATAGCTAAGGACAAAAGATTGAGCAATCCTGATAATAAAGCTCTGTAATTTTTCCTCTTAACATCGTAAGAATGGACAGGAAATCCTGGTACAATGAATCACAAAGGCTACAGGATCATAGTTAAACCAAACAGGAGCAATCATAGGAACAGGTTAAAGTAAGGAAACAACACCCTGTTAGTCAAAGGCTCTAAATTTGGGCATGCACACCAGAAAAGCCTCTAACCTGAATATCCAACTGAAAAGATCTGCAACAAATTTCAGTAAGGAAAGCTGGGCAGACATAAGAAGAAAAGAAATCATAGTGGAAATTATGTATTTTAATAGGAACTTCTAGATGCATTTAAAGACTTTCTATCAATGTAAAAAAAACGTTGCCAAGAAACTGCATAGACCCGTCTATGGAGTCACCAGGAACTAAGACAGTCTCAAAGGTATGGACACACACATACACCCACCCTTCCCCAACTGGGATGACTTCCTGATGTATGGATTTTAACTCCCAGAATTCTTGGCCATTGCCAGGTGGGCAGCCCCCTCCTGGGAGAAATCTGTAGTTTTCCATAGTACAGATTGTATCTCTGGGCATACACATCATTACCCCACAGCTTCTAGAGGATAGATGCAATTGGCAGTGTTACCTCTACGGTACAATTATCAAAAGATGTGGAGTACAGAGGACAATCCGTGACAACACTTCCCCACCTTTCTTAACCCAGGTCTGACCAGGTCTGGATGCTGTTGCTGAGGCCCCCTGTGCTTAGCCTCATGTACCAGGAGCAACTCTCCTAAGCAGCAGAGTTGCAGATGGCTGACTGGGGCTTTGTTTTTATAGGTTGTTGGATCATTTCAATGCAACACAAGGGTTTCTTCTGGCTGGAGCAAGCCAAAGAGGGAAATTTAATAATGAGTTCATTTTTGCTCTAACACAAAAAAAGGCACTTGCCAAACTCAGGCAATATACCAATCTAAAAAGAAAACAGAAGGACAATTCTCTGTTTTCATGCTGCTTGTGTGGCAGAACCAGCAGACGGAGGAATGTGGCTTGACTAAGAAACCCTGCCTTGGTTTTGCCATCTAGAGTTACTTAACTAGTAGCTAAGTAACTCTAGTTCAACCTCTGGTTCTTTTTGAATAGCTATAAATTATGTTCTATTCGTGTATACAAAAGACACACTGCAGTTTGTTTGAATAAAAAGGAAAACTGTTACATGTTGATAACATTGCTAGACCTATTATGAAATATATCAAAAATAAATAAATCAAACACACTTCAAATGCATTTGGATTGTACAATCTCAACTCTCAGTATAGCCAAGTCCTTTGGTAATCTATTCTCCCACTGGAAAAAGGATAGTTATGTGCCCTACTTTAGAGAGAACAGTCCTCTTCTGGAAGATATCCTCTGTTTGAAGTGTTTTTCCATCAGTTCTGCTTGTAAAGAACTATCAGAAAGGATATATAGGGCACTAAATTCCCCATCAATTCTTACTACCTGGCCAACTGCTTTAAAAGACTCGCAGATGACTCTTCCCCTCTATGGAGAGATGTATTTTATATTTATCTATTGGCTTAGCAGTAGTACATGTAAAAGTATCTGGGGGTTCTTGTCAACCACATGTTAAAGATCAGCCAACTTTGCAACTGTTTAAAAAGCAAATGCTATTTTGGGATGCATTAACAGTTCAGATCACAGGAAGCAATTGTTCTATTCTATCCTGCCATGGTCTCATCCCACTTGGAATACTGTGACCAGTTCTGGGCATTGTAGTCCAAAAAGGACAGTGAGAGATTAGGCTGAGTTTGGAGGAAGGATTCCAAGATGGTGAAGGGTCTTGGAATCAAGCTTTATGAGGAACAACAGTTAAATCTGTACTTTTAACCTATAGAAAAGGTAATTGAAAGGAGGTATCATAACGGTCTTCAAAAAAGTTAAGGGTTGTCAGACAGAAGATGGAGGGAATTTGTTCTCTATTGGCCTGGGGCAAGACTAGAGGCAATGGGGTAAAACTACAAGGAAACAGGTTGAGGCTAGACCTCAAGGGGAACTTCCTGAATGTATGCGCTGTCAGCCAGTGGAACAGGTTGTCATATAAAGTGATGAGTCCTACTTTGCTGGAGGTATTCATACAGAGGCTGGATGGTCGCCTGTCAAGAGATGACAGGGGATTGGACTTGATGGCCTTTATGGTCCTCTCCAACTCATAATTCTATGATTCTCAGGTCTACTACATAGCAATTTTCATTATTAAAAACATTCCCAGAGAGGGTCTATACTTAAATTATGATTATCGTTTTTAAATGTGCATGTTTATGCAAACTGTTGTCCCCTTTTGGCATCTTTCTTGCTGATTATGTAAATGGATACTTTATTGGAAACAGAACCTAGAATTCAGAAGATACCGGAGAATATGTTTCAGGTCATCAATCAATAGCCAAACACTGAGTCAATATTCTACAGAGACAGGAATGTGGTGAAGCAATAAAAGACACAATTCTTCTAGCCACAAGGCTTCTGGCTCAAGAAGGGATTGACTTTCCAACAAAACAATGCTGAAGAATATTGAAATTAAGATTGTTGTAGCCATGAAAATGGAGGTCACTAATGAATGAGTCTAATAGGCGATCTACTTGAATTGGTTATATTTCATAATCCCAAAATCTGCAGGCAACCCGACAAAGCAGAGTGGCTTTTGTTTACTGGCATTACAATGGAAGTCTTGGATCACACGGAGTCCACCAGCATTGAGTCCCTGATTATCAGAGCCCAGATGCGGTGGGTGGGACATGTCATCAGAATGGATGACCACTGTATGCCTCGCCAGTTGCTCTATAGTGTACTGGAATCTGGGAAGAGACCTTGAAGTTGACCATGGAAGTGCTACAAAGATGCTGTGAAAGAAACCCTACACCACTGGCCAAGGGAACCCTACACCACTGTGACATCCAGCCAAGGAAACTAGAAACTGCGGATGCTGACAGAACCCGCTGGCAAGCCCTGTGCTATGAAGCCTCCAACAGTTTTGAAGACAGGCACCGCCAAAAACTGATAGAAAACTGTGAGTGGCGTCACAGAATAATGCCCACAGTTACTACAACAGTTGGCTTCCAGTACCCTCATTGTGCTAGACTCTGTGCTTCCAGACTGGGACTGCAGAGCCACCTCTGTATCCACAGATGAACTGTACAACAGCTTGTCTTCTTCAAACCCGAAAGACTACCATACCATCCAAAAATCAAAAAGGCAGTTACTTGAAACAAAGGCACAGTGTTTTCTATGGGGGAAAAAATGTGCTTTTTAGTTGTGGGGAAAGGTTGGAGGAAGGAGAGTGATGCATGGAAAGATTGAAGAAGAGAGCTGACCTTTCATATGATGTGGTCAATACCACTTGTAAACTCAAGCTGTTCTAGTCCATGTAATTTTACAAAAGGAGACCACAGGAATATCTTCTAGCTTGTTAAAGGGAAAACACAAAGTTCTTTTCACAGTACAACAGCTTAGGGTTGCTTCCAGATTAAAAGAAAGCAAACATCTGCTGTGTGTTTTCTTTCCAAAGATTCAAAGAAAAAAATAGGTTATTTGAAAGCAAATAGAAACTTGTTTGCAGAGGACATCACACCTGAAGCAAGCTGAATTCTAAATGAAATACAAAACTATTTTTTTTTAATCACCTGACATGATGGCCTGAGAGGTTGAACTTTCCAAGGTGAAGCAATAATAAATCAAAAGTAGAGCAAAAATCTGGCATTTCACATAGCTTATGGTTCAGGTGCCAGACTAATTTCTAACTTCCTGCCTAACAATTAAAACTTTCACTGAGATGAGCTTTCACGTTATATCCTGGAGGCAGCTTTCCTGTACTACCTGGAATTCAGCTCTTCTGAATCATCCCATACATTACATTTCCTCACCTTAGAAATCTAACTGAATACGACCATTATCTATTTTTATTTATTTAGTGCCAACACTCTCCTAGAGGAATTGGGTGCCAAAGATAGATTTATAAAGATTTCTAGTCTTCATTGTTTTCACTGAAAATGGAATCTTCTGTAACAGCTTCACCCAAACTGTTATTTTCTGTATATGGCCATCTGGCTAAATAATTTGGGGGACTGATATCAAACCCATATGGAGGGTGACAGGCTGGCAATTCCGTTTTGAAATGTCTAAGGGCTGTCCCCTTGGTATGAAGAACTCTTGTTGCTTTCATACATTTATATCCTGCCTTTCTTCCATAACAGAACTCAGAGCAGGGGGTTGTCTGGTGATGTTCCATCTTGGCCCTGACCAGATCTAGCCCTGTTTAGTTTCAGCAAAGAGACATGGAGAAAATGTCAGATGGCAAATAATGTCAAACCTCCTCTCCTGTAATCATGCTTGATTGGAATAGAAATTCTCCAAATACCCATGTGTTCTTGAGGGTAAAATAGAGCAGATTTCCATTAAAATAATATTGTGTTTGCTTCCTCTGGTTCTGATTTATTACTGTGATATCCCATTGATCTGAAAGTTCTTTTAATATTACTGTATTGGCAAAACAATTTTTTTTTCTCTCCATAGATCTCCAAGGATGAGTCAACATGAGTGCTTCCTTGGGTTTGTTTAAGGTACACTAAGTATCCCTCATTTAACAGCACCTAAATTCACAATTACAAATTATGAGCTCAGCTGTAGCTAGTTTCTGGTGCTGAGCATTATCATTACAGTTTAAATTAACATAATAAGTAGTGTGTCTTGTTTCTTTTTAATTTGAATCAATAAAAAGTCATACATGTATAACCACTGTTCTATATTCCAGGAACCAAACTTGTTGAGGCAGGCTGACATTCATGCCATGGTAATGAGTAAGATGGCATTCATTTAAAAATAACGCTTTACTGTGGCATGAAAATTAGTAAAATATGATAGTTGTTTTATGTAAAATATTGTTTTTATTCCATCTTAACAGAGGTTGCTTCATCTGTAATAGCTCATGGTCAACTGTAATGTGAGGGACAACTGTTGTGGTTGGGAAGTCCAGCTGTTATCTACTATTTTTGGTGAGCATGGCTAGCTAGAAAACAAAAGGCTGTTAATTGCAATTATAGAAACTATACAGCACAACAGTTGTTATAGACTTCACTTGCATTTCAGTAGCAATTGTTGCTATTGAAGAGTTAGAAGGGTTTGCTGTCAAACCAAATGGAGGCAACAGCTGGACCTCTTCAGGGGATGGACCCGGAATGGGTTCATCTCAGAATTCTTGGGCCACATCCATATGGCATTGCTACCCAGAGCTCTTAAATCTAGTTCTAAGCTAGAAGCAGGGAAGACATTTCTTCAGCGAAGATCGAAGATTTACGTTATAGCTCTTCTTTTCATAGGTGCATGTCTTCTGAATGCATCTGATATGGAGTCCCCAAGTGGAAGGCCAAAATTTGCAGCTGGCTGCTCTGCACATAAAATCTATGCTCTGGCACTGAGATATGACGACCTCAGAGAGTTTGACACATTCTCTATCTAAAAAAGCCTTTACTAAAAGTAAATGAATACAGTAGTCCCCTGAACAAATCTTTAATTGTCAAATGAACTATGAACAGCTTGGAAGAGAAGATCTGGTTTCACAAGAATAGTGTTTATCACTGTACACTGGCAAGAGACTTCAACTGTATAAGTGTAATAAATTAAATTAATAAAAGATGAAATGACCTACCTACTGATGAGGCTGTACAAATGCTAAGGGCTTGGGAAGTACAGTAGATATATGGTACAGAAAGGACTCAAAAAGGAACTTGTTTCCATGCAGGTTAATGTTTTGAATTATAATTCTTTTTCAGTTAAAAATCATCATTACTCATACATATACTCTTCCTATCCTATCATACTTTTCTTTTTAAACTCAATACAGATGCAAAATATTAACAGTTTTAAGGAAACCATGGTCTAACTACTAAACTTGCTTGATTTTCTGAGATGCTAAGACAACAAGCTACCCAAAGTTCCTTCGTAAACCCAAAATGTCTGGGCCTTAACATATTGTTTCTGCTGGTATTAGTGGTGGGCTTTTCACTACTGATATACTTTGATTAGTGGACCAGCTGTCCAAAACTGAACATCAATCAAAGCCTATACTGTGGATATTCAGTTCTGATTTTCCCATATATGAACTTCACATATAGATGAATGGATCTGGAAGAGTCAGAAGAATTCTTCAGAAAAACCTTATGGTTCATCTGATTATTGAAAAGCATAGTTACATCTATCCTCAGTAACAGCATGCAGAGAGTTAACATTGTAATGATTTATCTGGGATAAAATCAACATAGTTAACCAAAATTATTCTTATTATTTTTATAGTGAACAGGATATTGTTGTTATTGGTATATACCAAACTAGTCTTTATTTACCTGCCAAATAGTTAACAGCATTCTCAGGACACGGATTATTTGCTACTCTTTTTATTACTTTGCGGGTTTTGGAGAATTGATTATCTGTAACATAATAAGCTACAAGAGAGAGAATTTAGATCAGCCTTCCCCACTCTAGGTATGCTGGGTTTGCCTTCCAAAACTCTCTTTTGGCCTGGTGAAAGGAAGTTCAAATGTTACCTTCTAGAGGCCATCTGGTTGGGGAATGTCTCTGCAAGTAATTTAATATACAAGGTGCAGATTTTATATAAAGCATGTCACATTTTTAGCAGTACATAAATGATCATCCAGTGCAACAGAATGTCTTGATTTCACTAGTGTGTTGCTCAAAACAACAGCTTCCTGGTAGTTGCCTACAGATACTTTTAGAGTATGTGACACATTGGCTGGGTTCACACTTTATGCTAAGCCACAACCATTCATACAAGTCCAGTCCAAATCAAAGCGACCTCATTTTAACTTAGTTCAGTGTGCAAATTTC
The DNA here is from genome assembly GCA_030867105.1 of Liasis olivaceus. NCBI lineage: Eukaryota > Metazoa > Chordata > Lepidosauria > Squamata > Pythonidae > Liasis > Liasis olivaceus. The sequence continues at coordinate 102,087,650 of CM061348.1, read as the reverse complement.
CATTTTAAGTTTGAAAGAGAAAGTGCCCGAGGTTTCAGAAGTCTGAAAATACTGACATTGTTCCCTTCTTCACAAAACTCTGCTTTTCTGTGGGGAGTTACTTCCTGGCTTTGGAAATGATTATGAGATCATCACACTCTACTGTCTGTATTACACTCTTCTCTTCTGTAACCAGCCAGTCTTTGGGCATCGAAAGACCCTCCAAAAACACAGTGTAGTGAATCTTTTTCTATTATATCAGCCATTTAAATGATAGGTCCCTAGGTTTCCAACCAATAGAATAATATCCCATCTGTGATAATAAACTAAACGGGGAAAACATGAGATATTGACTCAATGGCTACTGATGCTAGAACAGGATAAAATAAGGAACCTGCAACCTATTGAAGGATTATGTTGGTGTTTCCTCTACCAATCATGTAGACCTTCACATAGTCGTTTTTGCTATGGCTGCAGTGCGTGATTTATGTCTAGGAGACTTCCCAGGTCACATACAGTTCAGGACAGATAATATGGATACCCTGGTCCCAGAGAGCGGTAGGGAAAGTTTAGTATTTTGCTGACCACTGTGGAATTTTGTATGTACCTTACTAAGATGAAAGAGATTAATATAACCTATAATGGAGTCAAAACTTTGTTTTAGTTTTCATCTAGTTTTATTGCTGAATAAATAAAATGTAAAAATCATCTAGATTGAATTTTGGAGCTGTCAGCTACAGAGGTCATTCTGGAATCAGTTTCTCTTCAGTTAGCTAGCCGCATGTTATATGCAAGTGTGTGTAAATGAATCTTTATTTTCATAAAAAGAAATTCAGAAAGGAAACACCTGCTTGAAACTCCACAGAGCAATAATGCAGAATGAGGGATGGTTCAGAATGGAGGAACTATGAGCAAGGAGTAGATTAAGTTCCTCTTATCCTATAGTCCCCTATGAACTGCTTTTTTTTTCCTAAAGGAAGCAACCCATAAAAAAAGTTACACACTTTTGCATATACAGAGATGGACTGTGCATAGTTGACATGATTGCTCCTAAACACTCTCTTTCCTCTTTGATCAATGCTTTGGCTTGCTAGGGAGCTGAGAAGAATGAACAGGGCAAACCTCTCAAAGGGGCACCACAATATTGAGAGAACCCAGGCACTAAGCCCCACCTCAGGGTGCAGCAACTGAAAGCAAGCAGGCAAAAGAAAGAGGAGGGTCATTTTTTCTCATTTGTATAAGGTCGATCAGGCTCACCTTGATTTGAACTCCAGTGTAAGGGCAGGTGATAGGGAGGTAAGCTTGGCATCCATTTGTCCTGTTCATATGGATTCTTTTCAGCTTGTAGATCTCAAAACATGGAGAAATGAAGGCCATCAACTACTTCTTTGAGCCTTGCCCCTCCTGGATAATTAAATTATCCAGTTTGAGACTACTCCCATTGTTAATCAAGGTGATCACCTCCCCGAATGTGGGAAGCATTTCTGCCTGCTTAAAAGAGGCAGTTATAAAACCTTTCAATGGAGGAAAAAAAAAACCTCTTCTTTTATTGAGAAGATCTTGTGATTACAGTCCACTTACAAATACCAGGTGACGTAGAAAGTGGTAACCTCAAAGCTGCATTTGGATGAAACTAGTTATCTTGACACATTTTGACTAGGGTTTCCTCCAAGATATGGTACTGAAACTGCTTTCTTCAAGTCTCTGGATGATCTACAGAAAAAAATTAGATGGAGGGAGTGTGACCTTGATGGTTCTCCTAGATCCCTCAATGGCTTTTGATAGTAATGTCCATGGTATCCCTCTGGGCTTTCTGCAGGGCTGAGCTTTGGGGGCACTGTTTCATAATGGTGCTGGTTCTTCCTGTCGGGACATGTTCAGAAAGTAGTGCTGGGTGACTACTGCCCAGCCCATAGGTCTCTGACCTACAGTGCCCCACAGCTTTCTGTATTATCCCTTATGCTGTTAAACAACTACATAAGACAGCTGGGGTATGACGTAATTCAAAGCCTTAAAATGTTCTATATCTTCTAACTCCAAGGAACCCATCAGTGTCCTGGAATGTAGCCTAATCACATAATGGTTTGCATGAAGGAGAACAAGCTGAAATTAAATCCAGGTAAGGAAAAAGCTAGATTTGGGGACTGAAGTCAAGCCCACTTTGGATAGGGCTGCCTTCTTCAGAAAGAGCAGGTTTTCAGTTTGGGAGTGGACCTTGACTACCACCTGTTTCTGTATTGGTAGGTACTAATTGTGGTGAGGAATTTGTTTGCACATTCTTTCTTGAGCCACATGACTTTATCTTGAACTAACCCTGAAAAGTAGATGGAGATTGCAATTGGTGCAAAATGTGGTGCTCAAGCCGCTAACTGGTGTGAGGTACAAGGATCACATGTTATTAGTATTGAAAGATCTGAGCTGGCTGCCAATTGCCTACCAAGTAGCATTGAAGATGTTGGTGTTGAACTTCATGGCTTAGGAGTTCACTATCTGTGGCATACCTTCTCCCACTAAGAATCTGTCTAATCACTTAAATGAGCAGGAGAAGACCTCTTGAAGATGTCCCTAGTGCCATATTTGGTTAGTAGGAGAGGGTCTTCTCCTGTGTGACTCTTCAGCTATGGAAATGTGCCCTCCAGGGCGATGTGTTTGGTCCACATTCTTTCAGTGTAGGAAAATGGCAACAACACATTTCTTTCATCAAGCTTTAAATTATTAATTGCTTTTAATCATAATTCATTTTGATTGTAGTTTTGATTGTAATATTAATTTTACTGCTGTGTTTTATAGTTTGCACTTTGTTTTTTGTTGTAAGGTACCTAGAGGGCTTATATAAATAGAAAGATTGTGTATATATGTTCTCGTATGTGGCTTTTCTTAAGCTGCTAGACAGTTCTGCCCAGGTTTGTTGGGTGCTGATGCTGGACCTGAGCCTAACTTCACATTATGTCATAATCATCTTATTTGTATGTAACATGATATTATGCTGCTTCAATCGTTTTAGTAGCTTAAGAAAGGCCTTAATTAGGCTTGTGGAGCACATTCTGTGATATAAATCCATTTTTTTCTTTTTTATGATACTCTCAGTTTGAAACAAAAAATGTTTCTGACCAGCATGAAGGGTTCATTTCCAATGCACCTATCAGCCAGTTTTTGGCAGTTACTACAGTTAGATATAGATATGACAAAAGAATCCAATTAGCCATGATCTATCTTCATCTGGCAGAGCTCTAAGCAGAAGCTAAGCCAAAGCACACAGGGGCTGGCTATCCAACACTACTCCACAAAGGCTCATATGCACTATGGATGTGGGAGAGGGGTTAAGTCAGGGGTGCAAAAATCGGCAGTCTGCCAGGAGCCCTATTTGGCCTTCATGAGTCCCCCCAGAGCAGGTAGGTGCCCAAAAGTTGGGCTGTTTTTTGAGGGTGGGGATTTTAAGGGGCCCAACTGGTGCTTCAAAACTTGCTGAGGCTTCAGGCACTGGTTTCACCTCTTAAAATTTGCTCTCCCCTATTTCCCTCCAAATAAGGCTAATTTGAGTCCTGGCTTATACTGTTAAAGCTTGGCACAGCTTTCGGGCCAATGGAAATTTGTTCATTCCCTAAATCAACAGATATACAATAAACTTACTCACATTCCCACAATTCTCAATGAGTTGGAGCAAAACTCTGGTCCACATACCCCTGCCTGGCAAAATGTTGGACTGCAATTCCCAAATTTTGCTCAGTGCCACCTCTCATATTCTTTCAGTCAGAATTCTGTCATCCTCCCTGGGACATTTCACAAGCTCATTCCTTTGCAATCCTCCTCGTTACTTTTCCCTTTATGAAGAGGAATAGCAATAGCATTCTGACAATTCGTTACACACAGCATGGTACACACAGATTCATGTTTTGCATATATACAATATTTCAATTTTTCTTTGTTCCAATTCATTAATTAATTCATGCTTTTTGTCACTTACTCCTCTTACAAATCATAGTCTTCCATATGTCATTGTCATCAGATGATCCCACCTGCTGCTCACGTATGTCTTTGATCAATTGATCAATTCACATAACATTTTTTAGTAATATAGAGTAGGAGTGGACTAGGTTACCAGCTTTATTCATATTAGGAATAGGAGCAGTGTCATTTTGGCCAGTATGCCACAAGTGCAACCAAACCCTAGTTTTACCCCAACCATGTTTGTTAATCTATGCAATCTAGGATCTCTAGAGATTACTTTGCAAGTTTTTACACTGTTGTCAGCAATCCACCAAGTAGAAGTTCATGCAGAATATTGACACTCCCAATATCTTCAGTTGTACATTGCTTAAACTTTATGCAATTGCTTCCTTAGTATACAGAAACACATTCTTCATTAAATTAACTTAGAATTTCAGCCCTCCAACATGTAGATGTGTATGAATCCTTATGACAAGTTTCTAGTCCTCAGAGTTACAGAGATCGGCCATCTCCTGGAAGCTTAGGGTCAAGGTCTATGATGCATTTTTTGATGTATAAATGCACCACACAGTCCAAGAGTTAGAAAAGCATAGAGTACTGTGACTGATGTATGAAATAATGCATAAAAGCCACTGTAGGAGTCTCCACTCACAATATCCCTTGAGTGACAACACTTGTTGGGTTTGTTCTGGATAAAATAACTGCAATTTCAAATGTCAGTTCTTTAAGGCTTTCAGCTACCAAATGCTGTGTGTGCTTGGTTGGTATCTGTACATACACAGACATTTGCCTTTTGATCTGAGAATTTAGCATCTGCTTAATTCGCTCAGGTTTTTTGCTTTATTGCCAGTGCCCTTCCTCTACCCTGAAACCCACTTGCAACTCTAAAGAGTTGAGCCAACAGAAGACAGGCGGTACTTTGCAACAAGCTTTCTCCTTCTGCGCAAAGAGCCCAGCTGAAGGATTCAGAGCTCCTAAGGAAATATATTTTTTCTACTCACCTGCATATGATGTCTTTCTCATGCTGTCCTTATCCCAGCTGTTACATAGGAAGGGAAGAAAGTTTCTCCAAGCTACCCCCCCTTGTAAATAACCCCCAGGGGTCCTATGCGAGGGGTGTAATAATCCTTTTGTTGCAGCAGGCAGGGCTCGGCAGGGGAAGTGCACTCCTCCTACATGTTACATATAGACCCTGTCACCGTTGCAGCTGGGCAGGGAGTGCACAGCACTCCCATTCATTAGAACACACCTTTTCTAAGCTGTGGGTTGTTCCAACTAGGCGAAAGCTGAGAGAGGCAGGTCGGAGAAGAGTTCAGCTGCGGCAGAAGTTTAACCTTTTCCCCTCTGCACATAAACTGGCCTTGGCACATGCTCCTCTTCCTGCCAGAAATGCCCCTCTGGAGACTTCTCACCCACCCTGGGTTGCCTTGCCCGAACTTTGAGGCCTCCTTCTATCTCCCCCTTCTCAGCTGCGCTGCCTAGCTCAGGTTAGAGGCAGAAAGAGATGCAAGTAGGCACCAGTTCAAAGTACACAATGGCATGCCAGGCTGTTGACTGTAAACAGAACTTCTTTTCCTCCTTGGAATAGCCCAGAGACGGCAGAGAGTTGCTCAAGGCTGCAGGTTGTGTAAATGCACTTGCTCTGACTGGTGTGTAAGGTTTGTAGGTACGCTGCCGTTCCTGGCTTGGGAGGGAAGTGGGGCACTGACAAGCTTGTCTTCCTTGCCCTCTCCACAAAATCCCCCAGCCTTAATAGGTTATTTGAAAGAGGCCTGATCGTGGTGCCTGGGTGTTTGCAACATTAGATCACTTAACCGACATGAACAGAGCTGCAATAAATGAAAACAAAAGATTTGGGGGGGGAGGAATAAGGAAGTGGAAAATGATCAAATATGTGACTAGGGAATTAATATTTAGTTAAATGAAGTGAAATAAAATATATTTTTTGCTTGATCTCACTTCTTACTTCTTGGAGCAGTGCCACTTGAGGGCCCACATTTTGGCCCAGAAAAATATGCATGTATTTGGAATTAAAGAATAATTAATCTATGTAGTATGTTTCATCAACTGACTTTCCCTCCTGTCCTTTCCTGTCCTGTCTTGTCAGAGATTGTTGTGGTTGTTGTTTTCAGTGGAGATGCAAATAACACACGTATTAAAGTACAGTCTCTTTTGAGTTAGGTTTGATTCATCTAGACTTCATGTCCCTGTTGATGTCATTTTTTTCCCGCAACAATTTGCTGTTACTTCATTTCTGGATGCCTTTTTTGACTTTCCAGTATATAGCAGACTAAGCCCTGATATTTCCTTGTGGCCTTCCATCCAAGTACTGACTAGGTCTGACCTTGCTTAACTTTTCATAGCACAAGCTTGAATTCTTATTTATGATTAGTTTGCTACACAATTCCCCTCTCTTGTAAAGTCATAATAGTACCCATAGTCTTTTGAGAGTAAGCAGCCTATATAATCATGAAAATCCCCTCTTTCTTGTTTGGGGGGAATGAAGATGGAGCTTCTTTTTATCTTTGACAGTGAAAAGGATACACATATTATTTGCCTTCCACAATTCCTAATGAAAATTCACTGGAATGGACAGGGCACCATTTAAGACAGTGTTGTCCAAACTTGGCCACTTTAAGATGAGTGGACTTCAACTCCCAGAATTCCCCAGCCAGCATGGCTGGGAGTTGAAGTCCACTCATCTTAAAGTGGCCAAGTTTGGACAACACTGATTTAAGAGCAGCAGCATCTACCTTGCATCCTTATGTCAAAAATGAAGGAAGGCTCTAAGATAAATTAATAAGGATTTCTTTATCAGACCAGCCTCAATGAGAAGGCATGTACCTCATGAATCAGAGTAGCATGCTCGAGAAAAGGGCTGGAGCTGTCACAACTCATCAAGCCACAGAGTGCCCACCAGCAAAATGCAAGAACCCTACCCCACCCTTTTTTGTACTCCAAAACAAGCAGCAAAAAAGGCTTATCAGATGTCTGGGCAGACAATCAAGGTGTACAGCCTGCTGGCAGAGCCATTTAAAATGAGAACATCCTTCTGCAGAATAGGACAGGCGTGGCCAGTGTCAGCAACGGGCTAATGCAGGCAGCTGCCTAAAGAGGTCATGAAGTCCACTGAGCTGAAGTGCGCCCAGAGGCTCTCCCCTCACTCCAGCTTCTCAGCCATTGTGATATTCATAAAGAAGAATTAAAAAGGGAGACTGCAGAGGTGAGAGATTATCACACTCAGGCTGGAAAAGACCACGAAGTTACTCCATAGCTTTGTGAAAAGGTTTTCAACAAAGGCAGCTTGGCATTCAAGAGTAAAACATCATTTGCCACTGCTGACTTTCTGCCTTCTACCCAGCTGTGCAGAAGCGTTACTCCAGGGGAGCTTCATAAACTCTGCCAGGGCTGATTTTTTCTGGCAGGGGGTTTGACAAAGGCTGCCAGTCAGTACTTATTAAATGCCCACGAACATCTTTTGCCGCCAAGCGTTGGCAGGCTTCAACAGAACCTCTCTAGAGGAATTTACCCTTCTTATTCTTCTTTATAAATGTTATAGCCTGCGTAACTTTAAGGTGCCAACATTTAGAGTTGAATAAATTCAGGTGTTGATATCTCTGTGTGACTCGTCAGCACTCAAATAATGTTGCAAATATTTGCACCCTTCCCCTAGCCTGCCCTGTTTCCCACATCCACTTGACCCAAACAAACTCCGACAAATGCAATGTTTCCGAGGATGGATTCTTTCTAAGTACAGTGGACAGTAGGCTTGTTCTGTTATTACTGCGGCCTGGCATATTTCTTCCATTTTGGGAGCCAAAAGAAAAGAGAGGATCCAAAAATGTCAGAAGGGATTTAAAAAATAAAAAAGAGGGAGACCACAGAATGAAGTTATTATTTATTTTTTTCCGCTGTGTCAGAACGATTTGGAAACTCAGCACTTCTTTTGAGAGGGCAAGTTAATGTTTAATAAAATACACATCTCAGAATCCTTCTATAGGCAGGCCTTTTTATAACTTTCCCCCCTACTTTTGCAAGATTAGTGAGGGAATGTATAGTTAATTAAAGAAAGAGGGATTTGGAGCAATGGCAGGAGCCAGGTGGAGTATATTCATGCCAAAACAGCTCAAGTCAGCCCAGAAAAATGCACAAATTATGCCCGCCGGTCAGGGCTCCTGGGTTCCTTTCTGAGAGCGCCCTTCATTTTCCTAACGTTGGAATCTCTGTCCACAACTTTCTAAAGAAAAGCAGATCTCCCTGTGGGTTTGGGGTTTTTTTGGTCAGGTCATCTGCTTTTGAAAAGTGCTTTCTGTAGTCTCATGAGAGGCAAACATCCAATCAGTAAAATGCTTGTTTTGTTTCGTTTCGTTTTTAGTGGAACTAAAATTTTGCCTTTGGTTAAGTTTTGCTCCCTAAGAAACTATTCAAAAAGTCCATAAGAAAGGAGGACACTTTAAGATTATTGTGGGCAATTGTCAAAGCACATCTGCAGCAGCTTAGCACATCTGCAGTACAGGAAGTAATTTTTTTTTTTTAGCTGCAGACTATATCTGGCTTTTGAAGGGGTGTCAGAGACCATGCTTCAAAAAGTAGCTGGTGAAATAAAGACAAAAACTAACTTTGCTTTCATAAAAGTAGTGTACTATTGTTAGTAGGTTTGATTCCCATTTATTTAATACTTTCCCCTTTCTGTTCCATTCAAATTTGGTGGCAATTTTTGGAGAGGCTTGGAGTGCTACCTAAGACTTTCAGGGACCAGGTGTACCCTGATTTAGGGCAACTAGGTTAGCCCACATTTGCCTACATGACAAGCTGTGATGCAGCAAGATCTACAAAAAAAAAAAAAAAAGAGAGAGAACTCTTCATATGCCTCTGGAAATACCCAATTAACATGGATGTAGGTACGAAGAAAGAAGGTCCACCGCTGGGATATTTCAGTCCCTTTAGGTGCTGAAAATCAGAAGAAAGCTTGAGAGAGGCGTGTCCTCCTGATGCTGAACTGCACACAAATTCCTGCTATACAGCTTTTCCATGTGATGTAGGGCTGCCTCTCTGGGCTTCTCTTCAATGGACCTCAGACATTAAATCTATAAAATATGGAGAGGATACCAGGAAGTACATGTTAACCTCAGACTCCCCCATGTCAATCTGAAGTGGAAGTGGAGCTGTGTTGAGCTGAATGTGCTCCACATAACAGCACGGGTTAGACTTGTGCTTTTGGGTATGCAAAAACATCACAAGTCCTATATCTCCCTTGTCCTAGGACTATGCATGTACTAGGGAACTTATACAACAGCTGCTTTACTAGTATTCGTCCTTTGCTTTAATCCCTAAAATATAAGCCTGTTCTGCTTTGGAGTTTCTTCTTTATCAATGACTACTTCTGAAATTGAGTAGCATTCTTGTTTTTTATTTATTTATTTATTTGTTTGTTTATTTATTCCATTTATATAGCCACCCATCTCACATTCGTGACTCTGGGTGGTTTACAATTAAAACATAACTCCCCCCAAAATGAAGCAACCATACAAACACAAAACATTAATACAATTAAAAACCCTACAGGACAGTCACTGGGAGAGCACAGTCATTCAAGAACAGTGCAGCCATTTTATCATCCAGAGATGGAACTGAAGAATCATATAGAATGGATAATTTCAGTCTTTCATTGATCAAATAAAGAGTAGAAATGATTTTACTCCCACAGTAGGACCACGGGGATTGTTTAATCCCCCTGCGGCACACGAGTAATATCTATATTAACTCACACAAGCGACATATTACGTGTATTTACCCCCGTCATGGAGCTGGGGGAATTACAGAATAAGAGTTGCTGCTGGCAACTTATTTCATATGCATATACACATTGTGCAAGATGTTATTTTTCTTGTGGACAGGTTTTGTGAAAATGTTCATAATAAAAATGGACTTTGACTGATTTCTACCTTATTCTACGCAATATTACTTAATGGAACATTTTAGAGCTAGAAATACGAGGGCTTCTTTCAGACAATGGGTGTCTTGTTCAAGCGAGTTAAACAAAAGGGAACTTTATATGGCATACATGTATGTCTATGTCTATGTCTATGTATATATCAGGTTGAGATTTCCCCCATTAGCCACTTTCCTGACTCTACCCTGATAGTTTTATTAATACTGATTATTGGTTCAAAATAGGGAAAGGAGTACGACAAGGCTGTATACTGTCACCCTGCTTATTTAACCTATATGCAGAGTACATCATGAGAAATGCCAGGCTGGAAGAATCAAAAGCCGGAATAAAGATTGCAGGGAGAAATATCAACAACCTCAGATATGCAGATGATACCACCCTAATGGCAGAAAGTGAAGAAGAACTAAAGAGCCTCTTGATGAGGGTGAAAGAGGAGAGTGCGAAAGCTGGCTTGAAACTCAACATTAAAAAAACTAAGATCATGGCATCTGGGCCCATCAATTCCTGGCAAATAGAAGGGGTAGAAATGGAAGCAGTAACAGACTTCATTTATTTGGGCTCGAAGATCACCGCAGATGGAGACTGCAGCCATGAAATTAAGAGACGCTTGCTCCTTGGGAGGAAAGCTATGGCAAACCTAGATAGCATATTAAAAAGCAGAGACGTCACCTTGCCGACAAAGATCCGCATAGTCAAAGCTATGGTTTTTCCAGTAGTAATGTATGGCTGTGAGAGCTGGACCATAAAGAAGGCTGAGCGCCGAAGAATTGATGCCTTTGAACTGTGGTGCTGGAGAAGACTCTTAAGAGTCCCCTGGACTGCTAGGAGGTCAAACCAGTCAATCTTAAAGGAAATCAACCCTGATTGCTCATTGGAAGGATTGATAATGAAGCTCAAGCTCAGATACTTTGGTCACCTAATGCGAAGAGAGGACTCTTTGGAAAAGACCCTGATGCTGGGAAAGATTGAAGGCAAAAGGAGAAGAGGACGGCAGAGGATGAGATGGTTAGATAGCATCACTGAAGCAATGAGCATGAAACTGAGCAAACTCAGGGAGGCAGTGAAGGACAGGAAGGCCTGGCGCAATATGGTTCATGGGGTCACGAAGAGTCAGACACGACTTAACGACTGAACAACAACAAAGATTTCTTTGAGATTAAAAACAAAACCAAACCCTGCAACTCTTAGTAGACTATGTATTACGAAATTCGTCAGGTGGAATTTCTGTTGACCTTTTGGTTTCTTCCACTTTGGCTTTTCCATGATGTGCAAGAGTTTTATGAATGCCTGTGTGTTGGATGGAACAGGTTCCCAAAAGAATCACCAGAGTAGAAATGTGTTCCAGTCAAGATGGAAAAGTATAGCAGAGATGTTTCAAGGGGAAGAGACCAGATGTCTTCCTCCCATGAAAGAGTTTGGGAACAAAGGGTAGATGAACTGAGTGGATAAGAAAGGGTCGGGAAACAATAGGTCAGAGTTACAAGGCCGCTAGCTGCCAAGCAACTTCATAGTATTTGGGAAACAGCTTTGCTGATGGATGTGAAGATGGAAACCAGAGTGATGGGTCTGTAAATCAAGCACATCCACCTCCCCACTGCTGTGTTTGTTTTACCTCTGGCCCTGCCAGCTCCATTTAGCACACAATCCCTCTTCTTCTATACCTCCATGGCTGGAAAGTTTTCCATCCGGTTTGCCTTCTTGTCAGGCTATCCCGTCTAGCTTTGGCAAAACAGCGGGATAAGGGAAAAACTGCCAAAACAAACAGTAGGTGTGCGATGCCACCCAGTTGCTGGCAGAAAAGGAAGCAGAAAGGAAGGGGGGGGGGGGAACACCCAGAAAATTAGCTGTAAAAGGATTTAAATAGCAGAACTGAAGTAAACAAATGAAGGTGGCATCAGGTTTCAGCTGCAGCTCCAGCTCCTGACAATGAAGGGCCTTTCCCAGCCTCTGCCAGTTTGCGATCCCACCAGCTGTCTTGGCACTCATGAACGGCAGCGCCCAAGTGCTGACTTGCCATGTGTATTTTGGTAAAGCCAGCAGGCTTGTGGTTAATAGAAAGGGGCTTAGCCATTTAAAACAGCCTAGCAGTATTTCTTAAAGAATCCATGAGATGTCTGTACTGTGGAATTTAATTTTATTTTGTAGCCGGGGGCAGGGGGGGAGGGGGTGGGGGGAAACGGCACCAGATTGTTTGAGCAGATGCCAACCACACCAGATGACTATCAACCTCTGTACCTGGGCCTGGAATCACCACAGCCAAAGTAATTTCAATAACCTCTAATGTGCCTATTGGTAAGTTTCAAAGGAGTTTGTCCTGAGTTCCAAGAGGCAGAATGTTATCCTAGATAAAGGCAGCCCAAAGTTAATGAGATTTATATTTTAGACAATGTTTTAAGTACATTTTTTGGCTAACTTGGTATTTCATAGGTTCAGGTAGAGTGGAGAGAGGACAGATCAGTACATGCAGTGCAATGGCTGGATTCATATATTGTTTTAAGCCAGGGGTTCTCAAACTGTGGATCAGGTTATGAGCAACTAGGGGTAGTCAAAATGTCTTATAAACCTGATCAGGCATGTGCAGACTAAGTGGGAGCACTGTCAAAAATCACTCTGGGCACTGCTCCACTTTTTGCCTGCATAAGCCTAAAGCAGGCAGTTGAGTTACTTGAGAGCACCTGTGATATATAGATCAACATTAAATTATTAAAACTGTACAGTATATTTATTTTTTGCACAACCCAAAACCCAATTAAATAATTCATTTTATTACAGGGGGAGGTCATGCAAGTTTATCTTTTTACAGTATGAGCATTTCCAGCAGGGAAAAGGGGGCTAATGATGGCCCATGCATGACCTAATGACCCAAATGCTGTGACTTATATCCTTGCATAAGACATCCTGATACAAGCACATAACTGTGGCATTTCCATAGTTACATCATTACATGCATGTTGTCAAGTTGGTGCCATTGTAGTTTTCTTTAGATGCCTCAAGAATATGCTTCCACAAAGTTTGAGAACCCTTGAGTTAAGTTATCATGTGTTTGTTTGCTTTTGGTTAGCATGATGTTGGAACCCACTCAATTGTTGATTAAATAACCATGTTTAATCAAACCATGTGTATGAACCCAACCATTGAAGGGAGGCTGGCAGTTAGAAGGCAGACACAGCTGATGATCTCCAAATTGTGGAGTCCTTGGGATTCTCTGAGCTTGGTTCTTTTCTTGCAAACAGAGCAAAACAAAACCCCCACCCCCACCAACACTGGCAGGGCATGCCACAGTATATAAACAGAGAGCAAACCCCATCTCATTTTAGCACTGAAGATGTTACCTAGCCGGGTAATGAAACGTCTGCAAGAAAAGAACCAAGCTCAGAGAATCCCAAGGACTCCACAGTTCAACCCTGAGCTACACATATTCGCCTCTATTGATCTCCACATTGTCACTTTCAGGGCTACCAATTTTGCAGGCAAAGGCAAATTCAGTAGGATTATGGTTGAAGACTCTGGCAGGAAGAGGGGGAAGTGAAAAACAGACTCTTCTTTTTTCCCAAGTTCCCTCAAATTAAGTTACCCAACCTTGTTGAGTCATAACATTTCAACAATCTTCTTTCTTTCATTTCTGGTTTTCTTCTTTCTTCCCCTTTCTGAAGGAAAAAGAAATATGAATCTATTATATTTACACTGTTTTCTACCTATAAGAGGATTTAAAGCTAGCCAGTTATCCTTCAGAATGATTATCTTTGCTGGTAAATGAAAAGAGCACATTACAGCCAGTTTATATTCAGTTTTGAAGTTCTGGATCCTATTTTTCAGTGGGTTTTCCCTCTCAGTGCTGTGCCACATGTTCATTTTTTTCTGGTTTCAGACCTTAATGTCATCAAAAGGATGCTTTTGTAACATGTGGAGGACCAGACCACACAAGTCTCTCCACCCACCACATTTCCATAGCACACAAGTTGGAAAACCATCAGTGGTACATGCTATGATTGTATAATGCAGATATAGTTGGCCTATCATATCTGAGCTGCAAAACTAGGGATGACCACTAGATAACAACCAGTATACGGGATACTGACATTTGGCTGCAGTTCAGATACTTACAGAAGAGAATGTATTAAGAATGCCTGGGTTACAGACAACCCATAGTTAAGAACAGAGCCTACTGTAGCAAAAGTTGACTTAAATACACAATGATTTTGAGTTAAATATACAATAGTTTGAGTTAATTACTCAATACTACTTATACAGAATTATACAATAATACTGTTCCAGCTTACATTCAAATTCGACTTAAGGACAGACCTTGGGAACAGAACTCATTCTTAAACTGAGGACTACCTGTATCTGTAGCTCAGCACCAAAAACTCTATAGTAGGCACTTTATTTTTTTAATATTATGTGGATCTGAGAGACAGTAGCATAAATATATTAGATTGGTCCACCCCCAGTGACTAATGGACCCGGATGAGTTTCAGAGGGAGCTGGGGGTTGTTCCTATTGGTCTGCTTCGTGGTCCATCTGAAGCCTTGGTAGCCACTTGGAATAAAGGGGTGGCTGAGCTTTGGATCGGATCACACCCATGCGACATCTCTCCTCTCAGGGATCCCGGCACTCTCCATGGTTTACAGAAGAGCTAAGGGAAAGGAAGCGAGAAAAGAGACATCTAGAGAGTCACTGGTACTCAATGAGGGATGAACTCGACCAAATGTGGGTTAGAGTGGCTATTCATGCCTACTTAGTGGTGATAAGGGCGGCGAAATGTCATTATTCCTCCACTCTTATTGTGTTCACAGATAGCTGCCCTGCAGCCCTGTTTCGGGTGATATGAGCCCTCCTGGGTAAGGATGGCTTGAAGAACCTTCTGCAGGGATGTGTGGAGGAATTTTCTCAGCATCTGTAGGATAAAATCTCTCAGATTTGTTCTCAGTTGGACACTGGCTTTACTGCAGGTCCAGTGGAGGTGCCTAGGGAAGAGTCTTGCCCTGTAATCTAGAATGGTTTGAACGTGTTGGACCTGAGGAAGTGGACAGGGTCCTTGGGGCTGTGAGCTCAGCCACCTGCTCTTTAGATCCATGCCCCTCCTGGCTTGTGGGTGGGTGCTGTGCGAGTGGGTTCTAGCAATAGTTAATGCATCTTTGAGTGAGGGGGTTGTTCCCTCACCTCTTAAGGAGGACTTGGTTCACCCCCTCCTCAAAAGGCCATCACTAATCCCCACTATACTGGACAATTTTCATCCGGTATCTAACCTCTCCTTTTTGGGGAAGGTGATTGAGAAGGTGGTTGGACAACAGCTTCAGAGGACCTTGGGTGAAGTGAATTATCTGGATCCCTTTCAGTCAGGATTCAGGCCTGGGTATGGGACAGAAACAGGATTGGTCACACTTTTGGATGATCTCTGGCGAGGGCGGGATGGGGGTTGTGCATCCATCCTTGCCCTACTTGACCTCTCAGCAGCTTTTGATACCATTGACCACGGTATCCTTCTGGATTGGCACAGAGGATTGGGGGTGGGCAGCACTGTGTTGTGCTGGTTCACCTCCTTCCTCCAGGGCTGATTCCAGTCGGTGGTGGTTGGGGAGGAGAGATCCTGCCCTCGGCCCTTATTATGTTGGGTGCCACAGGGTTTGGTGCTCTCCCCGTCCTGTTTAACATCTACATGAGGCCTCTGGGTGAGCTCTTCCATCGCCATGGGTGAGGTATCATCAGTATGCTGATGATACCAAATAATATATATCTGCCCCTGGCGAATTAAGCAATGCTGTGGATATATCATCCTGGTGCCTTGAGGCTGTGAGGGTCTGGATGGGAAACAACAGGCTTCAACTGAACCCTGGCAAGACTGAGTGGCTGTGGGTTCTGGGGCCTTCTGGTGCTAGAATTATGCCATCTTTAGTACTGAATGGGGTTGCACTGCCCTAGACAGACCCTGTGTGCAATCTGGGTGTCCTCCTGGACTCACGACTCCTGCTTGAAGAGCAGGTGGCAGTCATGGCTAGGAGAGCCTTTGCACAGCTTCGTGTTGTGTGCCAGTTGCACCCATTCCTAGATCAGAGGGACCTAATCACTGTCACTCATGCTCTGGTCACCTCCCATTTGGATTTCTATAATGCGCTCTGCATGGGGCTGCCCAGAAGCTTCAGCTGGTGCAAAGTGCAGCGGCACCGGCAGTTGTGTGTGCCCCTAGGGTGGTACATGTTACACCTCTGCTTCGCGAGCTGCACTGGTTGCCAGTTTGCTTCTGGGTCCAATTCAAGGTGCTGTTTTTTACTTTTAAAGCCTTCATGGCATGGGGCTGGGTTACCTGAGGGACTGCCTCTCCCCTATTACATCTGCCCATCCCATCAGATCTGGCAGAAAGGCACGCTGAGGATCCCATCTGCTAGAGAATTACATTTGGCGGTTCCCAGGAGGTGGGCCTTCTCTGCTGTGGTGCCCGCCTTGTGGAAACTTCTTCCCCCAGAAGTTTGATTGGCTCCATTCCTCTTAACATTTCATAAGTCCCTCAAGACCTGGTGATGTGATCAGGCCTGGGACCTGGCCTGACACAGGGGACCTGGGAGATTTTACGATGGCTCCCTTATTAATTTTATCCCTTCCTGTTTTGTGTGTTTTTACAGTTTTTTATGTGTAATTGGTTTTTATGTATTTATTTTTTAATTGTTGTATGCTGCCCAGAGTCACCTTGTGTGAGATGGGCAGCTATATAAATAAATAAATACATCCATTAATATAGGAATGGTAAGAAACCAAAGGCCATCTATTTAATGCCTTGCTTAATGCTGCCCATTAGCAAGGGCAACCAGCTCAACCTGAGCTACCCACCTGGGGTTGATTGCCAGGAAGAAGATAGGTCCAAATGACTTAAGCAAGTGAGCCAAGTCCAAGATTGCTGGACCCAGCTACAGATGAGTAGCAGAACCAATCAAATCTCAGTATTCTTGATTCTTAAGGTGTTCAGTGGGGCAACATGTAGCACCATTTGCTTTTGAACCACAGCCAGAAAGCAGCACCTTTCCTTTTCTGACTATTCCTCTGACATCTCCAGCTTGCATAAATCCCCCTCTCCCTGCAACTGTCACAGAGGCAGGTGAGCCCCAGGTCAGCCTTTGCACATTTTGTTGCAGGTGCTCCATTGCATGGAGATGCTGGAGCTCTGCACGAATGGACCGCATCAAATGGAAAAATAGCCTAAGAATTCGGATGAGTTTCAAGAGGAGCATGCAGAACTGCCTTCTGCTCGCAGCTGCACATAAAACAGCAGGGAATTTCTTTCCCATTGCAAGCTGCCACTCATCCTTTTGATCATCGGAGTGAGTATACTTTGTGGAAAAATAGAAGAAAAAGAATCTATCAATCTAGAAAGCCACAAGATGTATTTTCCCCGAAATAAATAAATAAAGTAAGTAAGTAAGTAAGTAAATAAGTAAGCTTACATTCATCTTTGATTCTTTCAGGGTTTTGCTATTAAAAAAGGAATAGGATGTGTTTAGCTGGAAAGTGTTTTCTGCAGATAGATTGATACATAATACGCGGCCCAGAGTCCACTGGAGTTAGATGGCCAATAAATTTAAATAAATAAATAAATAAATAAAGTGTGAGTGGCAACAAGGATACTTGCACAATTGTTAAGCAGAAACATACAATTTTACTCTGATTTTAAAAGGCCAGTCCCATAAATAAGCCACAGTTGCTACTCTTTCTCTGACAGCTAGGTTGTAATTTATTCTTGCCACAAGCACAGGACACAGCCTATTTGTTCAACCAATGATCATCAAATCCCAGTTCTTCAGAAGCAGTTTTCCGCTAACCCAGATACATCTCACACCAGCTGCAGTCCAGGAAAGGCCCTGGTTGACCCAATGGGGCTTTCTAAACTGAGCCAATCAGAGGGGAAGGTGATCAGTAGGGACAGGCAGTCTGTCCCCAGGTGTTAGACTTTCACTCCCATAGCAATGGAGAAGGAGCTTAAAACATCTACAGAGGACCAGATTATCTATCCCTGGGGGAAGAAGGATCATTTGGCCTGAACCTCAAGCAAAAAGGGGCCTTTGATTTAGGTACTGGCATTTTTGATGAAATGTCATTTTTGTTATGGCAAGGGGCCCCAAAAACAGGAAGCAGTCTACGTCTCTCTGGATCTCAGAAAAAGATCCATGAAGGATGCACTTACCTGGCACCTCTAGAGGCAGGGTCTGCTATTCTAGGGATCACCACTCCTACCATTAGTCATGTGGGTAAGAAGAAGCAGAAGGTTACTGCTTGAGTTTGGGGTGAGATTGGGGTAAGATTGCATTATGGATTGCCAGCAGGTGAATATCCCAAAAGAATAGAAGGACTCCCCTTGATTGGAGTGCTTCTTGTGGGAACATGATTTAAATCAGAGAGGTTGGGACTGGAATCCTCAGAATGTAGAAGTTCAGCAGATGTTCACCACTGAAGGAGGCATTGTTTGTTTGCTTATTTTTTCTTATTACTGTTATGAATGTACCCCCTTGCCAGGCTGAGACAGTCAAAGACTCTCAGACACCCCCAATACATACCCAGAGGCAGTGGTGTCTTCTGTCAACTTGAACAGGGTTAAACTCCCCCCTTTGCTGGAGATTTAAAACATTCAGTCCCTTTTAAAGCAAAGGCAGAATTGGAAGATGGAACAGAAGAAGAAGTTGCTGGATTGAGTTTGAGAGAAAAAGGACTGATGTTGTTCTCTTGAGCCTCAGATTAAATTTGGAATTCTCAGGAAAAGGGGAAATACAATAAAATGAAGCAGGGGGTCTTTGTATCAGAAAAAAGCAGAAAGAGGTATAACACCTCCAGGATTTATGTTAGATTATTTCTTTTTTTGTGTGCTGCTAAGTCCAGTCCAATGTTCTTATTTCTTTGTACAAATCAGGAAAATTAAGTGCAGTCTTTAGCCTAGCATTGTGTTCGTCTGGCTGGGCAGGAAGGTAATAGCTTTATTTATCATCTTCTAGTTCTCTGCATATTAAAGTGCATCACCTTCTTGCGCTATACTTGGAGCATTTCTTTTGTATTTAAGTTACTTCTGTAACTGAAGTGGGCACACAAGTTGATTAAATAAATAAATAACATTTATCTTGCATGTTCTTATGAATTATCTGTGTTGTTGCTTTTAAGCCATTCTGTCATTCCCTTTTTACAAAGTTGAATGTATGCATGATACGACTTAAAGTTAAAAGGGAGTTATATTTTATCTCTCGTGAGATGGATCTATATCCCAAGGCAGGGCTGAAATCTTCTAGGCACATACATCTTAGCTACGTGGCCAAGAGCTTGCATTATAGGAACTATTCCTTTCCCCTTTTTCCCCCTTTTAATCACCTCAAAGCCTGCACAGGGTATGAAAGCCCCATTTTTCTCACACAGTAGGGGTATGGGAAAGACACCAGGTGAGGTGCCCCCTGAAAAATAAGTGACAGAAATAGGAATTATCTAGCTGTTACCCCCAAAGCAAAATATGGGCCAGGTTGTAAAGACTCAGAGGGTTTCTTGGAGATAATTTGGAACCTCCAACCTTCTACTTTACAGGTTCAGCCTGTTCCACCACAGCATAGAGAGGTAATCTGAATCCCACCAGATTTGATCTACCAGTCCTATAATCCCTTGCAATGCCTCTATGGAGTGGAGCTGATTGGTGCTCGAGTCCAAAACTCCTGCCAGGCATGGAACTCTGTATCCCTGCATTAGAAAATGTATTGTGTGCACTTGTGCTGGTGTTTCTTGTGGGACAGTGCAATCTTTTACTGTTGAGTAACACCATTCAATTGGTAGAACTCTTTGGAGGTGTAGACTCTTGGTAGGATCAGAGCAGATGGAGCCGAACTCTATGGCTCCCTTCTCCTGGCCATGGCCTGTATCCAGTTACACATACATTACACCTCTGCACATCAATTCACAAGGTAGTAACATGAATAAACTAATGTGATTGTCAGACTTATCACATAGTTTGGCCTAAATAAGTCCAGCTTCAAAAGCTGCAGATGCTCCATTTTTGATAGCAAGGAGCAGGACTCCTTCTGTATTTATATCTTTCTTATGAAGTTCCTCTCCCTAGGTTGGAAGTTGCTTAGGTGGATCAGCTTAGGTATTATATTTAACAGAAATAACTGCCCTAATTATTATTCATTTTATATATGTTTTTGCTTACCTGTTGTTTCTTCCATTTTAATTTTGATTCACCACTCTTACACACATTCACTCACAGAGACATATACATGTATGTGCGCATCTGTGTCTATGTTTTCACAGGAATACCCTGAGTTGTTTTTTACATTCTATAACTTTCTTCTGAGTTTTCTTCCAAGGCCAACTAAGGCAGAAAGGTGTGTTAAAATAACAACAACAACAACATTCAAACACAACTTGGGGCCTTATTTTTTAGAAGAGCAGGCTCATAAATATCCATAGTGATCTGTCATTCCAGAAGATTTGCCCCAAGATTGGCAGCTACAACCCACCGCTGCTGTTTCTGAAGATCTTAAAACTCTTGTTTGCCAGTAAAGGCTGGCTTCCTGTGCCAAGAGTAGAGCAGACAATGGAATCTCATTAGATTAGCGATTCCATTTGAGCATGGCAGGGATAGAAGCAGACAGCTTAATGAGAGCTTGCTTAAGGTGTCT
This sequence comes from Liasis olivaceus, assembly GCA_030867105.1. Taxonomy (NCBI): domain Eukaryota; kingdom Metazoa; phylum Chordata; class Lepidosauria; order Squamata; family Pythonidae; genus Liasis; species Liasis olivaceus. Next base: position 102,067,130 of record CM061348.1, on the reverse strand, counting down.
GAGCAATGGCAGAGGAAGAGCAGATGCATCAAGTTACCAAGCTTGCTATCTTTCCTTAACCATTTGACTCTTTGTCTCCAAGTCATTCTGTAAACCTCTTGGTGATGGAGGTGTGGAGTTACGAATTTTATGAGTGCAAGACTGGCATTGCAGAAACGAACTTTAACATTTTTTTATTTTTATTTCAGCAAAATTAAAAAAGAAAAAAGAAAATAAACCATTGAAACAAAAAAAAAACTGAAAGAAAAAAATTGAGAGCATATATGTATGTGTGTGCGTGTGTATTTAAAATACATATATGTTCTTAAGAAAAAATGCATATATTTTAACCAAACTTATTCAGTATTTCTGTGCAGAATTTGTATAGACAAAGGTGATCTAGTGGACAAACATTGCCAATATGGCAAATAAATTCGAGTAAATTTATCCGTTATGATTTTATATATGCAGAAGAAAACTTTCCAGTGAACATCATCTTGGGGGCTTCCAGGTTTTTCGCTGTCAGCAGCTGAACTTAGTAAACATTGAACATTCTGTTTTTGAATGCAGTTTTTGAGATAATGAGATTGGATGATCTCCTGAGATTTTGCCATTTTGCCTTTGGAGGGGGCCAGCTGGAAGAGCACTTGGCCCATTGTGTGAGATCATTCCTGTAGCATGAAAAGGTTACAAACTCCATCCAGTTTGATGTAGAAGATATACATGGCTCACTGTCAGGAAAAAAATAAGCCAATGGCAGAAATAGGGAAATGGCTCTGAAGCATGGAGATGCCACCTATCTGGATACAGGTAGTCCTCATTTAGCAACCACAATTAGGACTGGCAACTTGGTTGTTAAGTGAAGCCGTCTCTAAGTGAAACCACGACTGTGCTTATGATCTTATTTCAGCTTTCCTTTGCTTTACAGACCTGTAAAGGTCATAAATGTGAGGATTGGTCACAAAGTTACTTTTTCATCACTGTTGTAACTGTGAACAGTCACTGTACAAGGCAGTCACTAAGTGAGGACTACCTGTATTTGCTTATTTTTATGCATGTGTGTGATTTCTATCCCATCTTTCCCCTTTTACCACCACACTAGTAACTTTCTGAGGTAGGTTGGTCTGAAAAAGAGTGACTGGCCCGAAGTCGACCAGTGAATTTCCCTGACTGAGGGTAGACTTGAGTCTCCCCAGTCCTAGATGAACACCTGAACTACTACACCAGACCAGCTCTCTTAATTCTGTTTCAGTTTTCTTCCAAGCAGAGAATTTCTTGTAAGCGTCCAACAGCAGGAAGACCTAGGTAAAGTATTTCTCTTCTGGTCTCTTAACCCCAGATGCCTCTATAATGAGGCCTTTGAAGAAACAGCTGAGATATTCCTTTGAATGAGATACGTTCTGATACTTTGCAGGACTCAGCTATGGTGCAGTTAGGTGGAATTCTCAGGATAACATAGATGAAAAGAATAATCTGAGGGTAACACACACATTCTGCAGGTGTTGCCTGGCAGGGAGAATGCAGGCAGTGCCAGGCTTGCCGTGCTGATGGATATACCAGTAAGATACCGACTAGCAATTCACCTGCAGGAACAGGGAAATTGGGTGGAATTTAATGAAACCGCTCAGCTCAGCATAAATCACCTCCCACCACTGGCATGATTTAGGAGATGTTTAGACAGCTCTGACTTGTCTTTAATCACAGTGGGAGAGGTAGGTGTACAAAGATTTAATAGGCAGGGGGAATGTAAGCCTGCCTTCACTGGGCTTCCACCCCCTTGCATTCCTCACGTCTTCTTGGCACTGCATTACAGGGGCAAATGCCGAATATATGAACACACAAAATAGGCAATATTTACCTTGCAGGTTGCAGTGACAACTGTAGCAGCTTGGAATGGAGACATGATTGGTTAGAACAAATCTTCCAGACTAACAGAGAGATCTGCTTGTGAGTTTCCCTGAGGCATGTAGCTGGTCTTAGGATGACACAACCCTTTGGTCTGATCCAACAAAGATGTTCTTATGTTTATGTTCATACAATAGGGGGCACCTCCAAGCAGCCTTCATGCGATACCTCATGGGTATACAAAAATAAAAACATAATAAATGCATGATTTAAAACATGTTCTGGATGTTGCTTCACAGACATTTAGTATGCAGTTGTCGTAGGATTACGATCATATGCTTATGACAAGGATTTTGGCATGCCCTTTTTATAGGAGAATTGATATGATTCAGTCCTTAATTTTAACCATCGGCTTTGAAGAGACAGCAGATGCCTGAAAAACATTTGTTACTATTTACACATGTACTGTAGTTTACAATTTTCATTTCCATTCTACCTAAAACCTGCTATTCAGAAGATTTAAAGATGCTGAATTTGTTTGGGGTGTTTTATTGTACAGATTATAGTCAGATCCACTGTGAATTGTGTTATTATAACCTATATCAATAGAGTGTAGTTCCAGTCAAACTTCCAGAATCTGTTTCCTGAGCTGGCCTACCTCAAAGGGCACACAGGTCATTTGGCACGTCTTCCATTCTTAAGGATTTTTCAAAATTGATGTATTAAAATCTTGACTTGTCAAACCTTGATACAAAGGACTTCATATGCAATGAACCATTTTCTTGCACCAATGTTCCTCATCTGCATCAGTGTTCCTCATTTGCATAATGATAGTCCCTAAATTATTTAAAATGATGCAAATGACATATTTTGCATCATTTGTGTGATGATATCATCACCAAATGTGATAAATTGCCACAATGACATGTTCTCCAATTGAACACAAAATCAGGAATAATTGACTTAATTGGGGCCACACCAATCACATCTTTCATGCTTTTCATGATTACCTGGTGGAACACATACTCTCTTCTTGTAGAAGACTAACGGAAAATAAGAGTTGAATAGCTGTGCCTTTTCTTCATTAACTGCTAGTATTTTGCTGTCTTCGTGCGATATAGTATTTTGATCTTTTCATTTCCTTTCTTTTGTTAAACAAAGAAGCCCCTTTTATTCATAGGCCAGGAATCCTGTTGGGAATAGCTTTAATATGCATGCAAAGTTGACAAGAACCTTCTTTGTTAAGTTTCTTAAGAAACTAAAGGTTGTTGGTCCATTTCGGTAATTTCATACACTGGCCTTAATGGTGATAGTGGCTGCAGTAATGGTGGAGATGGGTCTGCTTAGATACAAATATTCCTTAACCATTCAAATCCATTTCTATCCAACAGCAGTGCTAGCCAGGGCAAAATTTTGAAGTAGAAGTCCTTGAGCAGGAGGGTCTCCAAATGCAACAGGAGGTTTATCCCAGTGTGACTTAATTTCAAGTTTTGACTTAATAACATAAGCATGTCATTTTCATGATGACCCATGCATCATTATTTGGATGTCATCACAGCATCACTGCTGATGTTGATGCCCCATTCCTCCCATCTAAGCAAAATTGAAACTGCATTCACCTGATGCTTGAGAAGCAGTTTATAAACCTCCCAATTTGTGTTCAAACAACATGCAAAGCTAAAACCAAACAGACCATCTTCCGGCATAGCAGTGTGCTTGGACCAAGTCTTAAAGCTACTGGTAGGTGCTCTTGAAGCAAACTATTGACTGGAGCTATAAGTCAGAGAGATAGAGAAAAAGTCCTGATCTGTGTAAACGTTTGGGAGAACGAATTTCTGGATAGAGATGCAATGTGGGATATGTAAGCATTGTCTGTGTGTTGGAGCATGCTGTGCCTCTGCCTATGCTCAACCTGTATATTTTGAAATAAATGCAAAGAGTACAAATATCTATAGTGACTGCCTACTGGAAGAAACCAAGTCTGTGCTAGCAGTGAAATCTCAGATTACTTACTTTATAACATAACATTTTATTGACCTGCATTACGATGACAGTTATGTATCCTTTCCTTCCCAAAAGATCAATGTTTTCTCAGCAGTTCCTGAGCAAGTGGCAATCATTTTAGGATGAGAATTCCTAGGAAAACATTGCCCTCTCATGTTCACTATTGAGTGTTGCAATATTTTTTCCCCATAAAATAACTGGAATGTGAATTCTCAAGCTCCAAGGAATATCAGTGTGGTCCATCAGTCAGTGGACAATGTCATAAATCTAAAAATGAGTGCCAGAGATAAGGGGGGTTCCTGCATAAAGAAAGCTGAGTTAAAACTAATTTAGGATAGTCTAATATGAAAACTATACATTATGTAATATATTTTCAGCTGTCAGATATCCAAATTAATGTAGCTGCCATCTAGAGGGGAAATAGATTTCTTCTAACTCTAAAGCCAATGTTTTTTAACTATCAGATAAGCTGTTCCCCAGCTCCAAACTTGTATATCTTCTTATGACCCTAGAAATCTCATGGGGTACAGATGGCCGGTTGCCACTTGCTCATTTGCTGCTTTTCTGCAATAGGAGCAATGATGCCCTCTTGCTTCTTTTCTGCACTGAACAAGTCTTTGACATTTACACATGTCTCATACACAGACAAGCGAACCTTTTCTCATCACTCAAAGGGCATTGAGGAAATCTATATTTGCTGAATTTTTCAAAGACATGTTGATAGGCCTTTTACAAAGACATATGCAACATTGGTTTCCATCTCCTGTAAATGTCTTTCCCTGAATTTAGGCAGCCAAGATAAGGATATTAATTGCCCAAAGAGCCTCCATATCAGGGAATGCCAGCACTCTGCCTTCAGAATATTACTAACATCCATTAGAAAACCATTCTAAATAAGATCAAATGTATAGAACACCTTGAGCATGGAATCAAAACTGAATGTTGCAATAGGGCTCAGTCTGTTCAGAACCCCTGACTTTACAAAGGCTGTCTTCCCACTTAAGGAGTCTTCACAGAATCAATCAGTCATCTTTGAAGGGATATAAATCCTGTCCTCATTATTGTTATTTTGACACACAATGATTGGATGACTTTCATTTGTTCTAGTGGTTCTAGTAGCTCCTATATGAAATTAATTGTCCACTCTACCTCACAATAAGGGAACAAGCATTCTGCTCTGAATAGGAAGAAAATCCTTTTCTCTCCTGCCCTTAATGAGCTCCATCATTCCATTCCAATAGCATTTGTTTAACTGAGATTCTTAAAGGACAGGGCCTGCATGTGGCTGTTTCTTGCATCCCTTCTTCTGAAAAAATACAAGGGAGATGCACAAAAGTAATAGCACCAGGCAGGCTCCTCTGCCCTTCTTATTCCTGGCAGGGATTATTCTTAGAACATTTAAAAGTTATGGAACAGGAGCTTCTGCAATGCATTTCCGAAAGGGTCCCTGTTCTGACTGTATCTCCTCTAAGGACAGGAAAGGAATTGTACACTGGGAGACTGAATGCCTGACCCATGCAACTGCATCTTTTGGAGGCCAAAGCATGTTAGAATGACTCATCAGAGTCTGCCTGGAGAGAGATGAAACTAAGACAGTAAATCATCCAGAGAAGCAGTGAGCAGACTACTATGGACTTGTCTGACCATTAAATGATGAATGATTTTATTTGGCATGGCATGGCATGGCAGCAGTCCCTTTTCAACTCAGCGTTTGGAAATTAGTACCATGGTCAGTAAGGGTTAAAGCTCCTTAGCAGAAAACCAATAAACACTGCTGGCTGTATAGTAGGGGGTGTAAATGAGAGGGACAATGCTGGAGCTGGATAAAAATATGAACCAATAATCTGTGGTTGCAGTTGATTAAGCAGTGGCTGGGAGGCTGAGAGGTCTAAAAGTAGATGACATTTACTAGCCATTTCCTTGAGCAGCTTGGATATAAGAGCTATTAAACTACACTGACATACAGAAATATTGATTTCAGCCTGCTAACTATATTTCTTGTCTCCTCTCAGCACAAGAGGATATTTGAAGAGGTGTTTTTAACTTTCAGGCCCAGTGGGAAACCCTCTCATTTTATGATCAATTTGTTGTCCTTCTCCCACACTCACCCAGTAGCACTGGTCTCTTTCTCCTTTTTTACAGGGCAATACTAAATGCCAACTGCTTTATTACATACCACATGCACACACACACACACACACACACAAATCTCTTTTCACAGCCATCACCTCCCTTCTCTGGTCAATTTGTCTGATGAGGTGCTGATAATGTTGTGACAGGATTCTCAAAGAACCATAATGCCCAGTGTTTTGCAGGGAAGGAATAGATGGCAATGTTCATATCATATCATGTGTATGGTGGTAGAATTCCTTATTTCTTTTTAGCCACAAAACTGCAAATTTTAGCATTTTTCTAAACCTTCTAGCCAGATTTAAGGGGGAAAATCAAGAATTTGAAACTATTTATTGAGTATTCTTTAATTTGATTTTTATATAAACTAAATATATCTTTTTCATCAGCCTTTCCTTATATTATTAGCTTAGTAATAACTTTCCACAGAGGCTTCAAACAATCTGTTATGGTCTGTATTGTGGTCTAGATTGTATATCAAGAGAATATAGTAATGGATATAGCAAACTCTACGTAGCACTTTTTGGTCAATTTCAGTCCTGACTATGCTTGTTTTTTTTTTTTTTTGAGATTCCCTTAGTATAGAAGAAGAAAAAAAAAATACTAGATTTATTAAGGAGACCTCTTCTTAATTTTTGGCTTAAATCATTTAAATTTATTTGCACCAAAGCAGTCTGTACTGAATGGCATCATGAATAAATTATTTTAAAGACTCCGGGCATTCTTTGCAAGTCTGGTTTGAATCTTGTTTATTTACTTATATGCTATCTTGATTGCTCTGACTCTTTTTATGCCTACTTATGTTTTATATTAATCTGTTTTTTTTCCAATCTGTGATTTGGCTACATAAACTTTTCTGGATATATAATATCTCTCTTTTTTATATATAATTTTTATTAAAGAAATTTTTAATAAGATGAAAACAATACAAATCTTAGAGAAGAAATAAAGAAAATAAAGAAAAATAGTGAACGGATAAGAAAGAAAATAAGAAAAAAGAAAAGAAAAGAGGATAAAATAGAAAGAAAAGATTATAAAGAAGTGGCTTCCGATCTTCTTAAGAACAGTTATAAATGCATTTATACATTTTGCCCGCTCTCTCTAAGATTATATCATAATTTCCTTCTTTCCAAAGTCTACCTTTTCTAATCATCAGACCCATAAATCACAAGTTCATTTTTGCTCAGGAAAAAGTCCATAAGGGGTTTCCAATCACTAATAAATGAAGTTATTGTCCTTTCCCTAATCAGGCAAGTCAATTTTGCCATCTCTGCTAATTCTATCACCTTTGGCTGGTGTGGGTCTTCTGGGCTGTGTTGCCGTGTTCTGGAAGTTTTGTTTCCTAACGTTTCGCCAGCATCTGTGACCGGCATCTTCAGAGGACAGGAGCACAGACAGAAGCGGTTCTCTCTGTGCCCAGGATGATGTGACTCTTTTGTGGGTATTTATAGAGATCAGCAAGGGTGCCTGAAGGGTGTGTGTGTGTGGGGGGGGAGGGTTGGGTTAACGATTGGCTGCTTGTTTTGGTATCTATCACCTTTGCCAACCATTCCTCCATTGTGGGCATTTCAGAGTCTTTTTATTTTTGCGCATATAGTAGTCTCGCAGCAGTTATCCTATGCAAAAACAATGTTTCGTAACTCTTTTCTGATTGTCTATCCATTAGTCCCAGCAAGAAAAGTTCTGGTTTCAGTTGAATTATTTCTATCACTGTGTGTATTTGAACCCAAAATTTCCTGGCTTTTTTACAAGTCCACCAGGCATGATAAAATGACCCTTCATGTTGCCCACATTTCCAGCATAGATTTGAGGTACATTTATACATTCTGGATAATTTTATATATATCCAGAAGTTATCCTGAATATACAGTATCTCTCAATAAAGATATAATGCCTATAGGTCCTTTCAAAGTGCTGCTGAATGCAATCAGAATGCTATACGACAGAAGTAATTTGTAAAATATTTATGAGAATAAATGGAAGGTTTAACCAATAGGTCAACATTGAGAAAGGAGTAAGGCAAGGATTGGGCTGTCCCATTGGTTGTTTAATGTATTTCTGAACAAGTGTATAAAGAATGTTTGTGGTGATATAGGTGTCTTGGTTGGGGACATGAATGTACATGTACATCTATAAGCAGACAGTACCATAATGGATGAGAACATAAATGATTTGCAGTGAACATTAGATAGATTTCAGAAGAGTATAGATCTCAAAATTAATGTGTCAAACATTGCTCTAGTTTTATCTGACACGGTAAAAGGTGCAAACAATTGCAAGCTATACATACAGTAAATGGCAAAAACCTAGGGCAAATACATGGAGCTGTATACCTTAGTAGAATGTTTACAAATGATGAAAAGGGCCAATAAATTTTACAATGTACAAATATGGTAGGAAGGTATTGGAACATACATTGAGATGTGTAGAATTTGTCAACCATGCTATTCTGAGGTGATTTGGTGATTTCCAGAAGTAAAGTTTCTGACACCATGTTCTGGACATCATGACATAGTTCAGGAAAAGGTGTACCATGGTCCAGAGGAGAACAGATTGACAAATCTTGTACATCCCTATAGGACAAAGTGTGTTATGAGAAGTGAGTGTTTGTCAAAAGAAGTGAAAATGTCTGTGTATAAGCGCATGCTTCTGCTCACTTTTATTACCAGTTTGGTATATGAGCAGAAACCGAAAAATAAGTGGAATCCAGGGGAACGGGAAGAAGTGTGTGCGATAAACCAAGATGAGACAAAGTCTAAAATGAACAGTTGCTGAATGAATGTGAACTGAATCAAAAGCAGGTGACCAGTATGGTTTGAGAGAGTTTGTTCATATAGAGAGAATTAAGGGTCAAATCACAAACAAGCATTGGAAGGGAAGAAAGGGAAAGATCCAAAAAGTTGTAGTTGGATTAAATCCTTGAGATCATCAGAAGGAATGACGGATGAAGCCACTCTCCTTTGAGTGGGAGGGACAGTTTCTACCTGTCCTTTGTTTAGGTGACAGTCACCCAGTTTCTTCCATTGTGAGAACTAGCTCTCACAGTTTGCAAGAATAAATAGGTAGGAAGAGGTATAGTGAATGATGTTGGTATGAATTAGAGTTTGCTTTATTTCCTTTCTCATCTCATGTCTATAATTTCCTTTTCTTACTATTTTTACTCCTACTCACTGTTTTGCAATAGTTGTTTATCCCCCTGGCCCCCACAAAAATAGCATGGTAAGTATGTGTGCATCTATGTGTGTGTGTGTTGACATATCACTGAATTCTATTACAGTAACACTTCCACTTTCTTCCAAGTTTTTATCTGAGGCCCTTACTGCAGGTTTTATTCTCCAGTGTAATCAGAATTCATCTTACAGACTTTTTGATCAAGTTTAACATCCTCAATCACACATTTTTACTGGATCTTGCAAGATGCAACCCATCTCATACCAGCAGACCATCATCCAGATATTTTAGCCACAGACTCCAAAATAAAATATTTCCCATCAACATCATTTCTGAAGCCAGTCATTTACCTGCAGTCTTCTTTCTCTTTCCAGTTCTCTTCTAATGACTCAAAGGATGGATAAGAACATCATCCGAATTCCTAAGTTCCTGAGCTTCCTTCCTAGATCTTCACAGGCCATGGTGATATAGCTGTAGCTTTTCTTGACAATATTATTTGTCCCCACATGGAATAGCTGGAAGGAAAAATTGTCAATGCACTTGATAAATTTTGGAGCTTCTTCTGTCACCAACCTAATCCATGTTTCCTTTAGATGGCACATTTTACGCACTAATGGGTTTAGTCGGTCCCATTTGTTTTCTGTTCTTTATAATAGTGAGTTGCCAAATACCATCACTGTTTTACTGAAGGGTACTCCTCAATGATCCACTATCCTGTCTTCAGTTCAATAGTGTATCTTTTTCTTTTTTCTCCTCTCTTTTACTCTCTCTGAAGGCTCAGGGGTCTTTGTTTTCAGCCCGGGTTTGAACACAGTTTCTTTCCAGGAGCAGTGGTTATGGTTATGATTGCCATTGTTTAGTGCTTCTCTTCCTTAATTGCTTTCTCTTTAAGCTCCTGTTGTAGGCAAGATCCCCATTATCAATTATACTATTGTCTAAATTCACTCAACTGAGTTGTGCCAATATAAAAGTAATTATATTTAAGGCTTTCAACAATAATTGGGTGACTGTATTATTAAACAGTACTTTCTTTGTTAGTCCAATAAATCTTTGTTCTCTCTCTGCTACTCACTGTTCTAATCCTATACATTTTCTTCAAGCCCTACTACAAGCTTGTTTTACTGCCACAAGCTTGCTATCTTACTATAATTATATGTCAGATTGTCACAGCTGTAGATGAATTCATTTTCACTTAAGGTACCTCCAATAGAAGAGCTTTTACTTCTCTTTGTTCTCTTCTCAGGCTCTCGCCTAAATACCCATTGTTAAATCAGAGGGAAAATGTATGCGGTGTCATCCCCTTAAATTCTTCCACCATGTTCTGCTGCCCAACTCCCATTAAATATCCACCACTGCTACTGTTTCTATGATCCTGGAAGAAATGGGGTGGAATTCCAAAGCTAGGTACTGGTGCCCCAACAAGAATAAAAAGTGATCCTAGCACTAGAAGCCTCAGGAGATGGCAAGACCTCAGGATTTGTCTCAAGAGATGGTGAGATCTCAGGATTCCTATTTGTGCTATGAGTTACCTTAGGATCCTATTCCCCTGCCTCTTCAGAAGAGTTTGAAGGTCAAATCCTAGCAAGTCTTGACACATTTCTGCTTTATATAGTGACAGTTCACTATAAATGTATGAATAGAATTGGATCATGTCTGTGTGGACTCTCTCTGCAAGCAGATCCTGGTGGGTCACCTTGTTTACAGAGGACTTCCAGAGGATGAACAGCAGAAGGGATGCCTAGAGCACTCCTGGAGGAAGGCAACATATGAATGAGGGAGGGAAAAGTGGTTAGTCTTGCCACATTGGAATGCAAAGTAACCAGTGTAAGGAAAAGAGGACAACCTCAGGAGAGATCATAGTGCAACCACAGCCAGCCAGCATCAAAAGCCAGCCATACCAGCAGAAAGCAACCATACCCACAGCTACCCCAGGTGAAGAGAGAAAGAAGCAGCAGAGCTCAACAGGGCAGAGCAGGAGAAAGAAAGAAGGCTCTGAGAGAGAAGCAGCAGGACCAAGAAGGCATGATATGAGAGGCCTTGGAAGAACTGAAGAAGTTGGATGGCAGCAGCAGCAGAAGGCAGCTTAAGGGATCCAGGAAGTGTACCATAGTACTGTCTGCTACATCACCAACAAGTGCAAGGAAGGATCAAGCAGAGCAGACCAAGGAAAGGGTCAAGCTGGAGTGGGCCAGATGTACCAAATGGCCAAGAGAAATCCAACAACAGATGTGGCAAGAGCCAGGACTAGAAAGCATGGCCCTCAGAATGTTAAGCCACATTAGCAGCAGTTCCAGTATCATGATAGTCAAGTTCAGCTGAATCATCTGGCAGCAGAGACCAGAGTAGCAATAAAGACACCCATAGGGATAGCTGGAAGCATCTGGGACTTCTATAGGTAGTCCCCAGTTTAAGAATGAGTTCCATTCCCAAGGTCTGTCCTTAAGTCGAATCTGTATGTAAACCGGAACAGTATTTTTTTATAATACTGCATAAGTAGTATTGTGTAATTAAATCAAACCATTGTGTATTTAACTCAAATAATTATGTATTTAACTCAAATTTTGCTACAATAGGCTTCGTTCTTAACTATGGGTCATCTGTAAAGCAGGCATTCTTAACTCGGGGACTACCTATATTGTATATGAACTAACACCTTAAAGTTGCAAGATATGATGCAGTCCTTAGATAAAGGATACGCCAGACATGAAATGCTGGTTTTGCATACACGAAATGCTAATTCTCTGGTATATATGCCATTTAGATTTAATCAAGTCATTAATGCAAATTAAAAAGTATTTAAGAATGAAAAATATATTTAATATACCAAGATTTAAGCATTTGTGCTACATTTAATCCTTAATAAATAGATGTAGGAATAATAATCTATTAAATGAATATATAGGAAATGGCTCATTAACTCTTAATTATAAGGGTAAAGTCTCTTTCAAAGTATTTATTATAAACCTCTATTTCAGTGTTAATTATGCCACATTTGATTATAAAGGAGCAAAACCTTATTTATTACATATTTTGATGTTCTGTAATTGATAGGTATCTCCAGCCCACTTGTTAAAACTGTACTGTCTGGTTTAATCATTTAATTAACATAAATAAAAGTCTCCTCCTTACAGAGATGGCTTTTTTTTTCTTTTTTATTGCTTTTACTAATTTTCTATCAGTTCTGGACTTCCTATGGACTTATGTTTAGAAGCAGGAAGATTTTTTATTTTTTAATGGCAAATAATTATCTTCTAATAACATTTATTCCTCAAAATCCTCAAATATACTAAACCTAACAACTTTTGGGAGGAAAAGAAAACTTTTCAGATGACCTTTAGGCTGGGCATAATATGGAGGCAGTCTTGATCATATTTGCGGAGGGCCTGTGTGGAGCTAGGATGGAGGAGGCCCAACTATCCTGGTACTCCTTGATCTCTCATGGTTTTCAGTGCAATCAAACTTGATATCCTTCTGGACCAACTTCTGGGAGTGGGAGCAGGAAGCACAGTGGTTCTCCTCCTTTTTCTTTGACCAGTTCCAGCTGGTAGGAGAAAAGAAGTCAAGCCTGATGCTCCTGAATTGCAGGGTGCTTCAGGGCTCAGGGCTCTCACCCCTATTTAACGTCTATATGAGGCCGTTGGGTTAGGTCATCAGTCGGTTTGGAGTAAGGTATCATCAATATGCTAATAATACTCAGTTATACATCTCCTCCAGCAATGCTGTTGCAGTGATGTTCCAGAGTCTGCAGGCTGTAAGGATTTGAATAGGGAGGAAGAAGATGAGACTCAGCTATACCAAGATTAAGTGGCTATGAGTGTTTGGGGCCCCCAGTGATAGGGATCTTCTCTCTCTGCCCATGAATGGGATTAAACTATCCTGTTTTAGTCTGGTGTGTAATCTGGTGGCTCTCCTGGACCTGCAGCTCTTGCTTGAATAGATGGCAACTATGAAGAAAAGGACCTTCAGACAAGTTTATCTTGTAGACTGGCTGCATTCTTTCCTGGACCTGTGACATTCATGCCTTGGTCATGAGTGGCCAGGGATGCCACATGGTAGCAATGTAATACCTATGCTTCATGAATTTCACTAGTGATTGCATTGGGTCCTGGGTGCAATTCAAGGTGATGACTGTCATCTTTTAAACCCTACATGTCATAGGACCTAGTTATTTGAGGGAATGTCTGTTTCCTATGATTTCTGCCAAACTGGAAGATCTGAGAGAGCTGGCTCACTCTTGGTCCAGTTGATCAAAGAATGTCATTTAGCAGGACCCAGGATGTTGTTGGACTTCTTAGCCATGCCTGGAGATTTGTGTGACTCCATTACCATTGCGTGACTTTAAAAGAGCATTAAAAACATGGCTCTTCCCCCAGTCTTGGTGGGCCTTTTTGTCTGTTTTTACCTCTGCTGGTGGGAACAAAGTTGGTGGTAGTTCCCCTCAGGTGATCAGCTTATTTTTTATTTTATTGTTTGTGTATATTTGGGTGACCACACATTTGATCATTAAAAATAAAAAAAATAAGTAAAACTGGTTCTTGAGGTGGTGGTGGGAGAATGTATTCTTCTTTCACCCCATTGATAACCAGATCATCTATACTGTATATACTTGTGAATAAGCCCATCCATGGATAAACCAACCCTCAAATTTTTAAGCAAATACCATGAAAAATGGCCCACCCCTGGACAAGCTGACCCTCAAAATGTTCATTTATTTTAATTTTCACAATTGGCTTATCCACAGGTGGCACATTTTTCATGCTATTTGAGTTAAACATTCAAGGGTCAGCTTATCCACAGATGGACTTATTTTGAGGGTGTGTTTTGGCACCTAAAATTCTCACTTTATCCACCAGCAGATATGTGCAACACAAGCACACACACGCAAGATGAAACTTTGTCATTATCTTCTCCTTCTCCTCCTTCTGTTTACAGTTGGCTATACCCAAACTGTATTATTTGTGTATATTTGCAGTCACTTACACTGCCATAGGTACACATCCTTACAGATTTTCAAAACATCTAGTTCTGTAAATAGACTGCAGTGTGTGGCCAAGCATAGGTGTAATATGTGAAATTTTATATTTAAAATAAAATATTTTAAAATAAAAACAGACAACGGTGATAAATATTAACTAGGGGACGTGTTCACATATGGATGTAGACAATTAAAATGCAAGGACAGTTCCACACTTATGATTTCTGCAAGAAGTAAGTAACATATAAACATTACATGCAAATGCATCCTCAGTCATCATCACATGTAACTCTGGGATCCTGAATCAATAAAGCCTACTAGGTGCCAGTTAAAGGGTACTTAACATTTAACTTCCATCAGTGGAACAGGGAAGAATTATTCCTCTTTCCACTGCAGTCCCTGCATGCCCTTAAAATGTGCTCCAAGGAGTTTTGTTACTTTCTTTTCAGAGTGTTTAGGAAAAAGAGGACATTCCCATTGTGAATGGAAGACTTTTTGAAAAATACTAGTTTCATCCATGATGGTCCCAAGACAGATTTCTGCAGTGAACAGTGAATGCAACTTTGATGCTTTCTGCTGTAGGAATGTGACATGTATGAGAAATATACTTTGGGGGGGGGGGGGCAGTTTTCTACACTATTCAACATTTTTTCCTAGCTTCAGCTTCATCACAAGGACTCATATTGAATTCACATTGCACTAGTGGCTGAAGGTGAAGCCAACCAACTGTCACATAACCACAAAACTGTCATAAATGTCACAGGAAACAGAACATTACCTTTAAGAGAATGACTCTCTTTAAACAGGTCTGTTGAGTTTCATTTTATTCCAGTGGGTGTGAGATAAAATTTTGGAGGGAAATAGAAGAAATAACCTGAAAATGGATTTCTTGGGGCTGCTGTCCCTCTCAGAGGATAAGCATTGCATAAAAAGAAAAGAAAATAAAAAAGAAAATTCTCGGTATCCAGCTTTCCTACCTTTGCAACACTGGTAGAGATGTGGCTTCTGAAACATCTATTGTTTACACTTTTGCTTAGTAGGGGCATTAGCAATAAGATAGCAGGCAATGTATTTTCTCTTCATTCCTGCATTTGCTTTTTCCTGATTGGAAGACTGATACTCTTAGGGCTCCCCTTTCTGTCTGTTTCCTACAGAAAGAATTGAGTTCCTCTTCCTCTTCCCTCACCATGAGGGCAGAAAGGTCAGAGATGCAAACTCCCTGCTAGAATATGACACTTTCTTCATCAATTTTACTTGTTTCTTTGGATCATAAGCATCGATCTCTAGAGTCTCTTTATATGCTGGAGGATTTATAGCAGGCTTATCTCAAAATGTTCCTCATAGTGGCATGATAGAATGAGCTGCATATGCTGAAATTCTTTTTTCTCATGCAACTCTGAAAAAGGTTTTCTTCCCAATCATGCAGCTGCAGTGCCAAAACAACCACACACTGTTCCCCTTCTATACACAATTAGATGTGCCCTCTTGGGATCAAAACTGCTCTTCTGCCCTGAAGACCCAGTTCAGCAAAGAAAGGAAGTCAGAGATATCAGTCATAGGGGAGGGGGTGCTGCCTTTCACGTAGCTGTTAAAGCTTTGGGAAGCCTGGCAGGAAGAAAAAAATGGCTTTGAATACAACACCACCACAAGATTGTTGCAAGTTCAAAATCAGGTTAGATTTACAGCCACCTGTCACATTGTCCTCACCTTTGATTGTTTGTTTTGTTTTGCAGATTTGGGAGGCTGCAGTCAGAAGGAGAGGGCATCATGAGAAAAAGTGCTGCCATGACTGGTGATGCTGAATAGCACAACACTTGCATGTGATCGTAATGCATATAATAATATTGGAAGAAAGGATGTTGAGGAACAAACATGACAGGAATGGGCCCCTCTGGCAAGGGAAGCTCCAGTGGCCCCCTTAGATCACAATACCTATAAACAGTTGATCTGTGTGTGTATGTTCTCTTTCCATAAATATACATATTGCTTTTAATAGTAAATATAAAACAAAACAAACACCATCAACAACAAAACCCACACAACACCAGCAGGAAAAAATGATTTGTGGTTATATGGCAGGAAGAAAAAAAACCCCACTAGATATATTATGATGATAAAAATAAACTAAATGTGACCAGAAAGAAAAGAAAATGAACCAAAAAGAAAAGATCCAGATAATAACTATTGATAGCAATATAAAACCAATTAAATTGTTAAGCTTATTATTAACAGTAGACCATGTAGAAACATATTCCTTCATCTTTTCATTATTAGAACACAAAGACTTTTTAAAGATAGATAACAGACATATCCTGGATCCATTCCTTAAAATCAGGAATCCTTTCTATTTACAGTATGTAAAATTATCTGCTTTGCTTTGTCCTTGGCTCAGTGGAGTCAAAGGTCTTTATGAGATGATAAATTCCATATTTTAAGGATATAGTTCATCATCCCATTATAGTCCTTAACCATAACATTTCTTCCCCAAATTGTACTGATATAGGAAGGATTTGAAAGCAAAAAAAAAAAAAAAAAAGCTACAGGTGGACATATCTACATCATATGAATTAGAGAGTCTTCAAGTTTTTTACAATGCCAGTACAAAATACCTATTTTACTTATAATAACCTAATACTTTCTGTCTCTGGTAGGGAAGCCGGGGAGGACAAGTGGCTAAATACTTAAGCAAATGCAACCTCTGCTCCCTTGAAGTTAAATAGTTAGGGAAGAATTTGCTCAAGCCTTTTGTTCTCAGAATCTTCCTGGTGAGGGAAGTATAGACCTTGAGCCCATTCCAAGATGGAGTAAAATCTTCCAGGATTCAGGAAGGAAATTCAATGCCCCTAGGCTTCTATATGCACTAAATAATAAAAAATGCAGTTGCTTACTTTTTTATTTTATTCTGGATATGCTCAAGGTCTTCCCTAATTCCTTATAAACTATTTTCTTTGAGGGTCTATGTTCATTTTAGATGGGCCTGCCCTTTGTTCATTTGTTTACACATACTCATTGAATCCTATTTTTTTTTTTTTTGATCTATGCCAAATATTGACGTTGGTGTTGTTTCTTATAAATAATATACATTTTAAAAGAGACTTTCAGTGTATCTTTGTGTCTTAGGGGTTATGATTTAGTATTATGCCTAAGGAGGCCTAGGCATCTTCAGATTGGCTGGGCTTAAAATGTTCTTGTTTTTTAATCAGAAAGGGGAAATCATTATTCTTCTTTTGGCCTTGTCAAAAGATTGGTAATAAGTGGGACCCTTACAATTACAGTTCAATAGGCATTTGTGATTCACTAGTCTATAACACAATACAGTTGTGACTTATCAATTATGCTATACATTAGCAATATACCTTGGCCTGCTGAGTAGACCCCTCTTCTCCAATTTTCAGTCCTGGGCTGATAGCAACACCAAGAGTCCCTGGTACAGTGATCTATTATGCCAATTTAATTAACTGCTTTTAGTCTGGTGGGTGATAGGTTGCATTCACATTTGCCTTTGACACACATTGTAAAGTTTTCTTGCTTTATGGTATGTATACTTACATCCACAAGGAGACATACGGACACCAAGCCAATGAAGAATTACCCATTACCACTTTGAGCATAACATCAGGGCAGCATTTTAGCACAGAAATTATTTGCTTTTGTGATTTTGAACCACATTATTTGCAAATACCTGTTGACCACATCCTTTCTGTGTACAATCTCCAGTCTGAGAAGATCACAGATGACTAGAGTTTTGAAGCATGTTCCTACACTTGGGTATCATGATGTGTTTGTCTAAACCAACCCAAACAGTAATTTTGAAAATATCTTTATAAGTATCTCAGCCACACAGTTCTTGGTCCCATCACCTCGAATTGCCTAATTAAAAACTTAAATAAGAAAGTGGGCTCTGTGGTCACCTTTGGTGGCTCTGAGCTCAGGAAGCCCTATTCTGGTCAGATCTGTTGCTTTCAGGGCACAGTGCATCTGCTTCCCTTTCAGGATCTTTGCTTGTTATCTATGCAAGCCATGCAATTTTCAGACACCTTGGTGCTCATGAGACGAATGTAAAAGCCCCACTCAATCAGGCCAAAAACCATTTATTGTGGTGTTCTGGTCCTGTCAAGGTCAGCCAGATGCCAAAGCAGACTCACAAACAGAACATGAGTGCAAACAGCAGACTTTCACTTACATTTCCCCATAACCAGTGTTAAGACACATAATTGTTTTTGATACTGGAAGTAATATACAGCCATAAGGATTGGCAATGGTTGATTCCCTAATCCAGTCTGACTGTCTATTCTCTTCACAGTGTGTGTGAGTGGCCTTGAACATGTGGAATTGGGGGTAGTAGAGCAGAAAATGTTCTTTGCATCTCCACTGGGGTGTGTGCAAAATGAAAATGTGTTTTGTTTCAAGCTCAGAACAAAGTTGACCAGGTTCCAACAGAACAAAATGTGAAAAACCTTCAAAAGCTGCTTCTCTCTTGTTTCTCACCGCAGGATCACGAGATTAGTTAAAGGTTGCAGTCCATGCCGAATGCTGCTTACAACCAATCTGCAAAAAAACTTGGCTGGTGATGATTTTAAAAACTTTTTTAAAGCATTAAAATAAACCTCTGCAGGAAAAATAAACCCTTTAGGTGCTCAGCCAACAAATTACAGGACAAAGAGAATCTTAATCAATCTAATACTCCTTTCACCAAGCATAGCACAGCCTGATTATTGTACATCTTTCCAAATCCTTCATTCTTTTATTCTGATGTTCTAATTTTTGGAATAATATAATCTCCTTGGCCAATTTTTTAATGGGCATTGGCATCCCACTTGAAGTAAGATTATGCTACAGATTTCATGGGGTGTTTTCTTTTGTTTTGTTGTTTGCAAACTACCTGCCAGATATAAGCCCAGAAAAAGCTGATTTTTCTGCTTGTAAATACTGGTTGCTGCTGGGTGCAAGAAAAAAGGACTGTTTTTGCTTCTAAATTGCACAAGTAATATTAACATTATGGCTTGAAAACACAAGGGCATGCACAGAATGCACATGGACTGAATCTTGATAAACCACCTTAAGCCAAGATAGAATTTTTACATTTTGAATATACCCCAAAGCTCAATATGAATAGGACATGAGTATGTGCACAGAGCTCATACAGACATACCAGTACAAAAGCTTAATAAATCAAAATCAAGTAAACGTGGGGCAGATCTTTGCATTTATAGAACCTGTATGGACCCCATGTATACGTGCAACATGTTTGACCTGCCTACAAAATAAAGTACTGCACAAGATTCATATACTCCACCACCTCTCTTATGGATGTTGACTTTCCATAGCAAAGATTTAAAAAATCACCAATAAATCACCAGGAAGGCTGGCAGGCATACAACTCTGAGCAGTCTTCCTATCTGGCTATGTTCTTAATTGCTTCTTTCCTCTCAAAATTCTACTCCACGCCCCCCAACAGTATTCCATCTAGTCATAGTAGCAATAAAGCTATGACTAGTTTGAATTGCTATACTAGCAAAACTGTAAACATTTTTTTAAAAAAAAAAGCAAGCCAGTCACAACCCACACAACAAAAACATAATCGCTGTTCTCAGAACAGTCAGATCATTCAAAATGACACTGCCAAGTTTTCTTTCAGGCCTGGAAGGCTTAGAACAACTGGTTCAAGGTCAGAATGCTTCAATGTCAAAATATTTTGCACTTCTGTATTCTCTATCCTCTGCCAATCATAAATGCCAAGAGTGGTCTCACTCTTCCTAGGCTGATTTTCTGATAGAACATTGTGGTGCTTTTCTCAGAACACAGAGAAATTTGTTTGTCAGGGCAGTGCGGGATATGGCCCTACTGCAGATGGGTCTTGCAGGTACCTCTTGTCTGATGACTCTGTCAGTCTATGCATCCTGCTTCAAAGTTCTTTGACTCCATGCCCAGACAGCATCAGTTCTTCAGCGTGAGGTATACTTTACTGCTCAAAACAATAATCGCTTCCTATGCTTCACTGTATGTGATCTTTATTTTGTTGTTTGTTTTATAAACCACCTCAGTCACCACAGCAACTCAAAGAGATGCAGGACAATATAATGAAATCAGTTGAAAACACTCAACAAAGAAAGAAGAGAAACAATAATAGAATGAAAACCCACATCAGGGAGCACAACAGCAATGACACTTAAGTGCATTGGTCAATTACTGCCAGATCAATGTTCCAAGTGGGGTCATCCATCATCCTATCCCAGGGCCTGCTGAAAGATCTTACAGTATGGACTGTTGTTCACACAATTACCTGCCATTCCAGCTAGTTCAAGAAATATGGAGATGTAGGGGGAAAGGGCATGTGCCAAAACGAGGAAATCCTAGGAATTCAATTTTAGTCTCTTCAAATGACAATATGCTATGTATATAAGTGTAACACAAATGTAAGGTATCAGCAGAACAAATACCATCTCTCCCCACCTCCTGCCAGTTATACAGTCAAGTTTATGAAGCTATATGTTGTAGGAGAAAAGGGAAAAGAAATGGTAGAGAGACTATTATAGCAGACAGAAAATGGAAAACTAATTCACTAGTAAACTATATTACTGTATAAATCCATGCCACCCAAATTTCTTTCTGTCAGAAGATACACAGAAAAGATGACTGCATTTCAATGTCTTTAGTTTCTCATTTTTTGCAAAGCTGTCTGTTTCAGTTTCTCACAATTCATTTATTTCTTTTTTGAATCCAACTATTATTTTTCTTTAGAACTGTATTTTTGCCTATATCTCTCCAAATATATGTATTTTGATTTGCACTTTGGTTTAATATACACTATTTTTGCAACCATTTTCCCCTAATAAAAATTAACTTCTTGTTCTTTAATTTTAGATGCAGTGTTGTGCAGAATTTTCTCCAGTATATGCTTTTTTTATTAGTAAACTTTGCTGATTTGGAGAGGTAAGAATTTCAAAGGATTAACTAAGTGTACAGATTACAAAATGAGAAATAAATTCTCACATTCAAATTTGACAAATGTCTCTGTACAGAAACATAAGGAAAAGCAAATGATGGAATACAAACCAACACTGCCCAGCCAAGGTATCTTGCAATCTTTATTGCATATTTTGGCAACATTGTACTACACCCAGTTTACACACACACACACTATCTCTCTCATAGAATAACCCCATATATTTAACTTTTAAATTTGGTTTAAAATCAGAAAAATTAACATACACTATATTATTATAAAAGAATAAACATTTAGTGCTGCAACTGTATTTTTTTTTATTTATTTGCTTTACATACAGGAACTCAAGGCAGCCTACATTGTGCTCCCTCCCCAGCTCACCTCCCTCCCTCCATCAACAGTCACCTTGTGTTAAAAGTTGTTGGTCTGAGGTCACCAGGTGAGATTCCATGGTTGATGGTGAACAAGAATGTGGGTCTCCCCAGTGCTATTCCAACACCTTCGTCAGTATACCACACTGTCTCTTTTGTGGGTATTGAAATCATAAAGTTATATTTCTTAAAACTTCTATGCAACATTCTACATGTAAAAAAAATATAAAACATTTTGGACACCTTCCTTCTAAATACTTCCTAACATTCTATACAGGTAGTCCTCGCTTAATGACCACAACAGGGACTGGAAGATTCGTTGTTAAGCAGGGCAGTTGTTAAGCGAGTCACGCCCGATCTTATGACCTTTTTTGCAATGGTTGTTAACCAAATCATGTGGTCGTTAAGTGAATCATGTGGTTCCCCATTGATTTTGCTTGCCAGAAGCCAGCTGGGAAGCCAGCTGGGAAGGTCGTAAATGGCAATCAGGACTCCAGGGCACTGCAACGTTGTAAGTGCAAGCTGGTTGCCAAGGGCCCAGATCATGATCATGTAACTGTGGGGGTACTACAACAGTTGTAAGTGTGAGGACTGGTTGTAAGTCCCTTTGTTCAGCACCATTGTAACTTTGAATGGTCACTAAATGAATGGTTGTTAAGTGAGGACTACCTGTAATGCTTTCTACAGTTGCACCTTTAATAACTGTGGATGTAGAACTGAACAAGAAGAATGCTATATTTTAAAAACTTCAATAAGTTTTCCACACATATTCCTCTTTATTAAATTGGGAATTAAATACTTTCAATAATATAACAGCATACATTAAAAATACTGCAAATATTTATGGCCATGACATTGTTTCAAAATACCTACTTATGTGCATGACCAGCACTAAGCACAACAGGTTATAAGTTTCCTGATATGGGTGGCTTAAGCCACCTTCATGTTAAGATAGGCAAGACCATATATAAATCTAGTAAGCATTTAAACCATACAGATTAAAGCACCTGCTCTGGTCTTTCTCAAGTTTTCAGCTGAATGCGTGAAGGGGATGTGGACTTGGCTTAAACGACAGTATGCTTCTCTGGACACCGAATCATAGAATTATAGGGTTGGAAGGGATCTGGGGGGTCTTCTGGTCCCACCCCTTGCCCAGGATAGGAATCCTCAGACCATTCAGGATGGCTCTCCAGTCTTTTCTGGAAGACCTCCAGCGATGGAGCACCCACAACTTCAGGAGACAGGCTGTTCCATTGCCTAATAATTCTCACAGTCAGGTTCTTCTCAGCTTCCACCCAGTGGTTCTTGTCTTCCCCTCAGGTGCTCAGGAGAATAAATCTACTCCCTCTTCCCTGTGATGCCCCTTCATGTATTGGAAGATTGCTATCATGTCTCCCCATAGCCTTCTCTTCTTTAAGCTAAAAAATTCCAAGTTCCTTTGACTGCTTTTCATAGGGTTTAACCTCCAAGCACCTTACCATTTTTTGTTACTCTTCTCTACAATCTTTCTAATTCCTCAGCATCCTTTTTGTATTGTGGTGACCAGAGCTGGACACAGTATTCCAGATGTGGTCTGACCAGTGCAGCATAGAGTGGTACTATCACCTCCTGTGATCTTGACACTGTGCAGCCCAAAACTGCATTGGCTCTTTTGGTAGCTGCAGCACACTGCCAATTCTTGCTTAATCTGTGGTCTGCAAGACTCCCTGATTCTTCTTGTGGGCGTTCCAGGACCTCTAATAAACCAGAATCTCAAATTGCACTAGGGTTATTCTCCCATCCAAGCAAATACAAATATGGGTCCTCTTCAGACCTCCAGCTAAATGTGTGGAAGTCAGAGAGGGGGGTGGGGTCAGTAGGAACCATTCTTGACCCAGTTTGAGGGCTTCACACATTCAACTGAATGCCTGAACAGGGCTTTTGAACTTTGGCATTCAACTTCTAAATTCTTCCATTGGTTCACACATGTTAGATACAAACTGTTGCTCAAAGTGTACATTTTGAACATTTAAAAAAAAAATTAATAAAACACAAATAATGAAACATATATGAATTTGTTGGATTTTTCAACAATATTTTGTTATTCAACATTCAATATTATATAGCATAATGATTTACTTCAGTCTCAGGGTTGTTGTGCCTCAGGCTGCAAGTCATGTCTTCATAGACCAAATTTTGTATTTTCTCTCTATGTCCTTTTTGGAAGCATTTTTTGATCTATTTTAAAAAGACAGCAATTAAGATGCATTACTCATAAGGGATTTGTTTTTTATATTTCCAAGTTACCTAACAACCTCAGTTCCCTGTGCTGTGTGCAGATCTGTTGAAGCATATAACATAAACAAGATATAAAAAAATAAATACAACAGCTATTAACAAAGAAAAACAACAACAGCAATTATTACAACACATAAAATCATACTATAAAGACAAGAATGGCAAAATGGTTTTCAGACATGACAGGTTTTTATTTCACCGAACATAACTCTTGGACTGAGCAATTTTCTGCCTTGGCCTCTATAGGAAGAAGGACAATAAAATAGCTGGACATTTTCAGGGACCCAATGACATTAGCAAAGAATTTGAAATTTCACCAGGCTGTTAGATCCTCCCTCCCTCCCTCCCTCCCTTCTCCCTCCCTTCCTTCCTTCCTTTGAATTAGGGTGGAAACAAGAGGTAGCCATTAGGGCTGGACAGTCATGATGACTTTATTACTTCCAGTTTAGAAGGCATTACATTTCTAAAAAACAATGGCCAGGGAGTACCATCGTACTCATTCTGGTTGTGGGCTCTTCCAAACTTCAGTTGGTCAGTCAAACAATAGTGAACTATAGATAGGCCTCTGGTTTGATCCAACATAGCTTATGTTCTTAGATGGGTATAAACTCATATAACCATTTTTACCATCTGCCCTACATTAAAAAATATTAGAACCCCATACTATACAATATTACACTGCAGACGTAGTAGAAACTAACAACAAAGGAACATAGTGACCAATTAGCACTTAAAAGAGGATGATGTGGCAAGCAACACAAGTACCTGTCAGCAAATATTAATGTAGTGTTGAATCACCAGGCTTTTGTTTCAAGCTTGCGCTTATGTGATTATGATTATATAGGTCTATTGCAGTTCTTACACTGGTATAGAATAACTAAGATAAAGAAACCTGGAGGCCATTAAACTAGAAATTCTTTTGCATTATACATATCCATTGTTGTAGTACAATTATGCAGGAAAGGAATTATTTGATATTATTGTGGGACATTTCTTGACTGATGGACATAAGTTTTAGGAAGGAAAGAAGGGAAGTTGATGGAACTTAGTAAATGTAACACCATGATATTAGCCGTACTTACATTCATATGAATGATGACGTATGTTCCCAAGATAAAAACCAAGAGCATTAACACAGAGATAGAAGTATACAGCATCCAGGGAGATTCAGAACTATACTTCTCGGGAGCTGCTGTAGTGAAGAAAATGGGACATGTGGTTTATCAAAGTGCTTTACACCAACCTTTCCCAGCCTCCAAACATGAAGGAATAATATTCCTTCTGATCATACTAACTGAAAAATCTGGGAGTTCCAGTTCATTTCGAAGCCACCTTTAAGAAAGCTCTTTACAATGGACCCCAGCTTTCTATAACCTGGACATCCCCTTGATCTGTGAACGTCAACTCCCAGAATTCACCCAAATGTAAGTTATTAATTGTGGGATGCAACACCTCAGATATTTACATTTAATTGTTATAAAAGATGATCATCTATTATATATTTTTGCTTACCGCAAAAGAGAATAATGTGATGGGTATGTATATGAGTGTGTATATGTGTAGTGATTTGCTTATATATTCTGTAAACTCATAGAGTCCAATTAGACTGAAGCAGTGTATAAATTTCATAAACAAATAAACCAATCAATCAATCAATGTGTTAACTTTCAAAGATGAGCAATTTCTGAATTAAGATTGGGATGTAGGCTTAAAGTTGAATTAGAAAGTCTCTAAACAAAGATGAGGTAAATTAAGCAGTTATCTGAATGACTGAATCAAGGTCTGAATTGAATCTTCTGGTCTATAAAATTTCAGTTTATTTAAGAGTCTAATTTTTTCCAGTCTAACATTTAGTCCATCCCATTGTCACCTCAGTTTGAGATTTAAAAAAAAACAAAACTCCTCAGTTATGTACTTTCTGTAATATGTACATTCTGAAGTATATACATCTCAGATATATACCATATGCATATTTTGTATGCATGTTTGCTCAATATATGTTTTCTGCTTTTCATCCTCCTCAATATGCTGCATTTTTATATACTACTTTCATTTTGTAGGTACTTGACTTGAATGAACACATTTTTATACTGGACTAGAACCAAATCTGAAGATGCTGAAGTTGGGAAAGTGTCATTCACATTTATTACTTTTTAAAAACTCACCTTACTTTTGTACCCAAACACTCAACATTTCATTTTCACAGGCCTCTAAGAGAACATGGCTAATGGGAGTTAGAGTCCAAGATATCTAGATAGCACCAGATTGGGAAAAAATGGTTAGTGGTTTGTATATGACCTTTCTCCCCATCCCCTACCTTCTACTGCCAAAAGAATATGGCTGCTATTCTTCTGCTTAAGCCCCTTGTCTGTGGTCAGAGTTGCCATACACATGTATACATCACTGTCATTCTTCTTTAGCTGCTTCAGTGTGATGGTGGCTGTGTTGTTCACCTCAAAATACTCAGTGCGATTTTCATAGGCAGGATCTTCTCTCTTGTTTTTACCATGTTGGGTAATGTATAGCACCTTCATGGCCTTTCCAAGGATTCGTTTCAGATACAGACCTTCAATCCTATGGATAAACCAGCAGGTGAGATTGACACACTGCCCTTCTTCAGCAGTAAGAACCATCAATTCCTGACTGGTCATTTCATCTGGAAAGAAAAAGATCTCCTGAGTGAAGGTGATGGTGAATATTATTTATGTGCTTGCCGTATTGATGTCAATGGATCTTAAGAGTTCTAGCGTGCGCCACTTCCTATTCCAAGTCTATTTAAATATACAAAATCTGAAGATGAAGCCCCGTTATAAAATCCTTCCAGTTGTATTTCAGTCTTGACACTTAGGAGAAACCCAGATTTTTCCAGGCTGTTTTGCTACTGCCTGCAGGCATTCAGCACACACAACACAAGTTCCAGTTCTTATTTATTTTATTTATTTATATTTCAAATTTAGTCGCACCCATCCACTCAGAGAGTGACTTCTTCCTTCACACTAGAATCAGCCTGGCCACTGAGTGTTATCATACAGTATATAGTTCTGAGTGTCTGCAGTTCCTGCTGGATACTACCTGCTATAACTCTGCTGGAAGGTGGCATATACAATAAACAAGCTTATTTTAATTTGCCATTTCCTCTCATTTAGTTTTCTATTATTGTCACTACATCTCAGAATGAGAGCTTCTGTGTTCTGCTGCATAGTTTTGCAAAGAAAAAAAACCCTGTGCATTGTGGAACTGCTTTAAAGGCAGTGGCTACCTCTTTCAATGTGCCTTCTCTTCTTGAAGCATGGTTCAGCTGCCATATGCCACATCCGGTATTGCCACTGAAGAATTTGAATACTTTTTTTTTTTTCCTGTGTCCAGGCTCTCTTCTTAAAACTCCTCTCCATTGTTACATCTAAACAGCTCAACAGTTATAGGAGACCTTCAGGATCTCCTAAAAACTTTTTACTTGGATGGTATTCCTGCTTAAAAAATTACCAGTTCTTATTTTCCTGACATTCAACCAATAATTTTTTTTTAAATGAAATAATTGTCCATCCTTTTTTAACCTGAATGACAAAAATGCAGTTTCATACCTTTAATATAGGTGTGCTAATATAGAAGTCAAAGGAAAGACCAAAATAAGTATGATAAGACATGGAATGAAATTAATAAGGATATGTTAAGATGGGAAGTATTAAAATTGTCACTGTTAGGGAGAATCTCTATGATAAAATGGTTTGCCTAGAATGATGTTTTTGTTTCAGACAATACCTGTTTTGACAACTGATGTACCATTCGAACAATGGCAAAAAGATATATCTAAATTTGTATTGCAAGGGGAAAAGCCACAAGTTAAATATAAAATGTTACAAGACGCAAAGGAAAGAAGAGGACTGGATTTACCAGATTTGACATTGTATTTTGTAGCTTGTTGTTTGGTCTGGATGAAAGAATGGATGTTGATGAGAAACCAGAGACTTTTAGAGTTAGAAAATCACAACCTGAGGTTTGGATGGCATGGATGCTTATGGAACAATAAAATTAAAATTAATGTGTATTTTAAAAATCATTTTATTAGATGTGCCATATTGAGAATATTAACCTCAGATATGCAGACGATACCACCCTAATGGCAGAAAGTGAAGAAGAACTAAAGAGCCTCTTGATGAGGGTGAAAGAGGAGAGTGCGAAAGCTGGCTTGAAACTCAACATTAAAAAAACTAAGATCATGGCATCTGGACCCATCAATCCTTGGCAAATAGAAGGGGTAGAAATGGAAGCAGTAACAGACTTCATTTATTTGGGCTCCAAGATCACTGCAGATGGAGACTGCAGCCATGAAATTAAAAGACGCTTACTCCTTGGGAGGAAAGCTATGGCAAACCTAGATAGCATATTAAAAAGCAGAGACGTCACCTTGCCGACAAAGATCCGCATAGTCAAAGCTATGGTTTTTCTAGTAGTAATGTATGGCTGTGAGAGCTGGACCATAAAGAAGGCTGAACACCGAAGAATTGATGCCTTTGAACTGTGGTGCTGGAGAAGACTCTTAAGAGTCCCCTGGACTGCTAGGAGGTCAAACCAGTCAATCTTAAAGGAAATCAACTCTGATTGCTCATTGGAAGGATTGATAATGAAGCTCAAGCTCAGATACTTTGGTCACCTAATGCGAAGAGAGGACTCTTTGGAAAAGACCCTGATGCTGGGAAAAATGGAAGGCAAAAGGAGAAGAGGACGGCAGAGGATGAGATGGCTAGATAGCATCACTGAAGCAATGAGCATGAAATTGAGCAAACTCAGGGAGGCAGTGAAAGATAGGAAGGCCTAGCGCAATATGGTTCATGGGGTCACGAAGAGTCGGACACGACTTAATGACTGAACAACAAATTGAGAATATGGAACAGATATAAACCCAGGTTGTGCCTGAAAACACCTCTGTGGCTCTCAGCACAAGAAGCATTCCATAGAAGAGAAACAGAAGGCAAAGAGAAATTGTTAACGTATCAGGAGTCATTGGAAAATCACCAAGAGGAATATAAGATTGAAACAACAGAGCACCTAAAAGCAGAAGGATATACGTAGCTGCCAATGGTTTTCCCATTTACAGTTATCAGAAAGATTCAAAATGGATAAAAAGACTTATAGTATGGAGCAAAGTAAGACAGACTTTGAAGTACAATTGTGGACTAATGATGAACATGTAATTGTAAAAATATATAAACTTTTGTTGAAATTTGAAACAGAGGAAGAACAGGCTAAAGACTGTATGATAAAGTGCACTAAGAATTTTGGTTATAATATGCAGATGGACCAGTGGGAAAATATGTGGTCAAAAGAGTTGAAATTTACATTATGTAATGATATTAAAGAGAATTTTTTATAAAATGATGTATTGTTGGCACATGACAGCAGAGAAATTATCTAGAATGTATAAAAGTATTTCAAATGTATGTTGGAAATGTGAACAACATGAAGGGACATTTTATCATGCTTGGTAGACATGTAGAAAAGCTAAAAAAAGATTGGATTCAAATTCATACATTGATACAGAGGATTTTAAAGATTAATATTCAGTTGAAGCCAGAACTTTTTCTTTTACGATTGATGGATAAACAGTTAGGAAAAAAGCCATGGAAGGTATATGATTACTGTGGCAAGATCACCATATGCACAAAGATGGAAAAATTCGGTACTACCCACCATGAAGAAATGGCTGGTGAAATTGTCAGAACTTGCTGAGATGGATAAGCTAACTTCTTTGATTAGAGAAAAGGCAATATCTACATTTATTGGTGACTGAAACCGCTTATGGAGTTTTTGCTTAAAAATGAAAAAAAAAACTTGTGATTTATGGTTTTGATGATTCGACAGGATAGATTATAGAAAGAAGAGAGTCATGATGTAACTTTAGAGAGAGAGGTTAAAATATAATTGTACTTAATAACTGTTGTGAAGAGTATCAGAAGCTACTTCTTTATACCTTTATATCTTGTTCTTTTTTTTTTTTCTATTTCACTCTATTTTCTTTTCTTATTGCACTTTTAGCTTTTTCTGTTCTTTCTTTCTTTTTCATTTTCTCTGTTCTAATTTAGATTGTAGTAGTTCTTATTATTGTTCTTAAAACTTTTAATACACAATTATATATAGACTTCAAAGGAAAGACCAAGTGTAAATCTGAGCATTGAGCTGAGTGACTGAATTCTGACAGTGGACCTTATTCTCTTAATCTAACAAATGCAATTACCTAATCCAATTATACATTTAAAAAATCTATTAATGTCACTTAACAGGAAGACAAAAGAAACTCCTGTTTTATTCTGTTCTGTTCTGTTCCTTAGCTATGTAGGTCTGTCTTTTTTATTTTTATCTCATGTTTGATTCCCTTACTGCATTATTTCATTAACTGAGCTTTAAATTTATTCCATGTTTTACTCCTTTATGTTGGAATTCTATGCAATATTAGACTTCCTTGATGTGAAATATGAAGCCTGCATTTTAGGAATAAATACAGTATAACTTTAAGTGTTCTTCCTTAGCATCCTGAAGATATCAAAATATAATTTTTATATTTTTAGGATACATTTTAAAATTTTTAAAAATATTGTATAAGGGAGTTATTATATAGCAGAAATTCTGACAGAAAGAATTGTAGCTCCTCAAAGTGCATGTTTGAATATCAATATCAAATTTCTCTGATTCCTTACATGCCCCAAAGTGTAACATGTTGATCAGAGCTGTGCAGAGATCCAAATCTGAAGGGGAGAAGGTGACTTAGGATATATGTCACCGTTAAACACATTTTTCCCTTAGGATTGCATGGCAAGAGCTGGCCAAGCTCAAGTCAGATGTGGTTTATTTAAGGAGCTGCCAACAGGTATAAGGTGTGCATACCATCTCATCTTTTCTCCTTGCAATCTTTACATAGCCCTAATTTTGACAGCTGCATCTGAGAAAGTTAGTGCTATTTACTTTTCAAGACCAATTATAAAATACATCAACTACCACAGATAAAACATAAAATAATAATAAAAAAATACAAGACAAGTTAATGAAATAGTTTAATAATGCAAGAGAGGCAACAGTCTCTATAAGCCATGGCTATTCGTAGAAATTTTGCAGAAATTGGTCAGAATCCAAGAAAGGAATTTCAGTGGGATTCTAGCAATAAAAGACTCTTGTGACACCATTAAAACTAACAGCATAATTTGTATCTACAGTACTATTTATAAGTACATTTGGAAAGGAAGGTTCTCACATTTTAAATATACATTTATTCAGAATTTATAATACGTGTAATTTAACTTCTAGGTAATATTCCCAGACATCTCTCAGCCAATCCTGAATAACTTACTTTGTATCCCACACTCAGACATACATATTTATGCTTTTCCAGACAATTTCTGCTTTTACACACTCAACTTCTCTATTTTACGTGAGCATTGCCAACACTGAACAGATGCCATGACGGCAGCTGTAAAACAAGACGAATCATTAGCACCTGGTTGTTCATGTGGAGAAGAGGAAGGCAGGTGAGATGGAATATCTTGAACGAAGATGTGACTGTCTGGAATTTTGAACAGAAGCACTCAAGATGCTATCATATTTTATTGAAAGTCCTGCTTAGCTACAACCAGTTACTAGACTGGGTTTCTTTGTTGTTCACTCATCATGCAGAAAAATACACAAAAGAGACCTCTACAAGTCATGCTTAGGTATAAAGAAAGCATACAGATTTTCAGATAAACAATATGAACATTCTGATTATTCACATTATTCAAAGGAAACTTTGATATATACCAATGTGCTAAAATCAAATCTGATTTCTTCCCCCACGGTCAACCAAAATAGCCTCTCTTTTTATATCACAAATAAGATCAACATCCATACAAATGAGTAGTCATTTTTAAACTTAGCCCATATCATGAATTCTTAGTGAGAGTTAAAAATCAATAAAACAACATTTGGATATTTTCTACCTTTTGGTTCTGCATTTCCAGGAAAAAGCAGGCAGAGAAAATACACAGAAAGAATCCAGGGCATTTTGCAAAAATTATTTTTTCTACCTGAAAGCAGCTATTCTATATTCCACAGAGCAAAAACTGCCTTCCCATCTGGGTGATCATGTGATTTTCAACCAAATGAGTACTTGGTTGACTGTAAACGACATCAGTATGTACATTCAGATCTAAAAGTGTGAGTAACTAGCCACAAATAAGACCGCATTCCTGAGAACATAAAAACAACATGTATTCAGCCTTAGTCTTTGTTCTGGTAAAATGTTAACAGTCACAAAAATGTTCATGCGAGTCCTTCTTCATAAGCAAAGGTTGTTTCCACTTTATTCCACCCGCACATACAGATTATATATCATAGTGTCTTTAAGATGGGGTGAAGGAGGGTTAAATAAACAAAAATAAAATAAAAATAAAATAAAAATAATCTTTACTCATTTATCTATGTCTAGGAGATCTTTCTGAATTCTCCATCTTTTATCAACCTTAACCGTTATCTGTTAGGTTAAGAAGAGGACATTTACCTTAAACATCTTTACTTGAACTTCAATGTTAGTTTGGGCTTACTCTTAAGTAGACATGCATAGGAATGCACTGTTAATCACAACTGGCATGTGGACTTCATTGAATGAACCTGACACCTTTGAACTCTTGTTGTTTTAGAGGTGTATGTACCCATCAAGCTATTCCTTTCCAGGGTAAGCCATGTTACATACAATACAGAAAAAGAGTAAGAAATAGTTTGTCAAATCAGTTGCCAACGTAAGAAAAAGAAGCATACCTTAATTTAGTCAACACCATTTACTACACCTCTCTATAGCTTCTTTCAGTCCTTGCAAATTATCTTGCTTCCACCACACTCATACACTCCTTCACACACATGCTTTAAATTTCTCAACTTTCTGTCTTGGAGGATCCCATTAATGCCAGCCAGTCAATACTTTCTGAGTCTTCCCCTTTCTCTCAGCTCATTCACTCTTCTCTCATGCTGTATTTTGCAATTAATCAGTCCTTCATTCTCTATATATAATTAAACCATCTCAGTGTATTTTTTTCATACTAGTCACTCATTTTTACATTCAGTTACATTCCTTCAACATACATATATTTTTTACCCAATTTGTTCTTGTTTTACCACATGCACACTGAATAAATATCATGTTCCCACAGCATTCAACTTTCCTTTATATATAACCTGACATACCTAAC
Organism: Liasis olivaceus; assembly: GCA_030867105.1. Classification (NCBI taxonomy): domain Eukaryota; kingdom Metazoa; phylum Chordata; class Lepidosauria; order Squamata; family Pythonidae; genus Liasis; species Liasis olivaceus. The sequence continues at coordinate 102,034,223 of CM061348.1, read as the reverse complement.
TCTCAATTATCTACAACAAAATGGAAGAAAGATATCCTCACAGGAAGTCATGTTTTGTTTCTTTCAACAATTATGCCTCGCAACTAAGGCATTCACGCAAAACATTCCATAATTCTAGCTTGTTCCTTTGTAATAGGCTTTCTCTAATTTTTTTTTTTTTAAAGCTTTTTCACATTTATACAATTGTCAGTGGACTTTGTAAGAGCAAAAATATTGTGGGTACATTCATCTGGTATAGAACTATACTGCACTTTCCAAATTTTGCTCATTGTCTCATACCCATTTGATCAGAATTTTCAGAATTTTGTCAAACGCCTTCCCAGGGACACTTGTCAAACTAATCCACAGTAGTTTTTGCATTCACACTTGCTACATTTCCCTTTATATAGGGGAACAATAATAGCATTCTTCCAACCATCAGGCCTAGGTGCAGTCTGCACATCCATTGTTAAATAAGTCACAGGGTGATGTCATATTCAAACCAGATCTGCATTTAAAACATTAAAAATTTACAAACTAACATTTTTTAAAATTAAATTTTGTTGTTTTTTTAATTGGTTGTTGGGAGCCACCTAGGATCACTATGTCAGATAGGTGTCCATACAAGTTCTTAAAATTAAATAAATAAATATATTTTCCAGCTATATCATCTGCCTCACAGCCTTATCATTTTCAACATTTTTACAACAGTTATGATTTCATTTTCATCAAATTGTTTCAATTCCAGTTTGACATATTTTCTCATATATAGTATGTCTTTAAAATACCATTTCCAGCATTCCCTCACTTCAGTTTTATTCCAAATTATTTCATCACTTTTAATTCCATGAGCTTTCTTGGAGGGTCCTTGTTTAGTGCTCTTCACCCACTTCCAAAACAATTTATTTCCCTCAGAATCACTCATTTTCTGTGCCTCTTTTAATCTTATTGTTTTCTGCTTTCTGACTACATTCTTTGCACCTGCCTTTTCCCCCTCAATACACATCATACAATACCTTTCTCATCCTAATTTTTGCAATGAACATTCTCTTACATGCTTTCTTCTTCACCCCCAGCTTCTTTCAATTCATCATTCCATTTAATAATTCTCATTACAGTAACTCCACACACTTCTGTATTATCGTGTAATATAATTATGGGAATCTCTGCTGGCCTTCAGGGGCTCTTCTCCACAAGTTGCTGGATGTGAGACCCTGTTCCTGAGGTTGGGCACATGGGATCAGTTGGGAATTTTGCTTCTGTACCAGCCTCCCTGCTGTGTAGCAACCTCCCTGCCTGAGCTGCTGGAGGCCATCTCAGGGTTGGCGGTGGAGTTCCCCAGGCCTCAGAGGTGGCTTGGGAGTTCATGGCTACCATGGTGGCCTTGGGCCTATCCCAGGTCATCTATGGCCCAACTTGGGACAGTGGCCACACTCCAGACATGGTTTTCTTGTCAGAGTAGTGACAGCATGATCTGGTGGGGGATTTGATATTATCCCCCCTGTCATGGTCAGACCACTCCCTGGTGGCCTTGAGATTTTCCTATGCTGCCCCCCTCCTCAGGGAAGTGGGGCCTATTCGAACAGTCCACCCCCAGCGACTGGTGGACCCGCAAGTGTTCCAAAGAGAGCTGGGGGTTGTTCATGAGGCCTTGCTGCACGGTCAGGCGGAGGCGCTGGCCACAGCCTGGAATAAGGAGGCGGCTGGGGCTTTGGACAGGTTCATGCCTGCGTGGCCTCTCTTGGCCCACCACTCCCAGCACTCCCTGTGATTTACAGCGGAGTTAAGGGAGCTGAAAAGGGCCAAGAGACATCTTGAGTGCTGCTGGCAGAAAACTAAAGACGAGTCAACCGAACATGGGTTAGAGCTGCTATTAAGGCCTACCTCGTGGCGGTAAGGGTGGCAAAAGCCATTATTTCTCCACTTTTATTGCATCTTCAGAGTGTCACCCAGCAGCCCTGTTCAGGGTCACTCAGTCCTTCCTGGGTAGGGAGGGCTTGGAAGACTATCTACAGGGCTGTGCAGAGGAATTTGCTGAAAACCTGATGGATAAAATTGCTCAGATCTGTTCTCGATTGGAGGCCAAGTGTGAGGTGGGTCCAGTGGAGATGCCCGGGAAGTGGACTTACCCAGTTATCTGGGAACAGTTTGATCCTGTTGGCCCTGAGGAAGTGGAGAGGGTCCTTGGGGCTGTGAGTGCAGCTACCTGTATTTTAGACCCCTGTCCCTCCTGGTTGGTTAAAGCCACCAAGGAGGTGACTTTAGGGTGGGCACTTGCAGGAAGGGGTGTTCCCGAAGCCTTTAAGGAGGCTTTGGTCTGCCCCCTCCTCAAGAAACCATCACTAGAACCCACCCTTCTGGACAATTTTCGTCCAGTTTCCCACCTTCCCTTTTTAAGAAAGGTGGTGGAAAAGGTAGTCGCGCAGCAGCTTCAGAGGATCCTGGAGGAAATGGATTATCTGGACTCCTATCGGTCAGGCTTCAGGCCCGGTTATGGGACAGAAACAGCATTGGTTGCACTTTTAGATGATCTCTGGTGAGAGCAGGATGGGGGCAGTGCACCCATCCTTGCTCTTTTTGACCTCTCAGCAGCTTTAATACCATCGACCATGGTATCCTTTTGGGTTGGCTGCAGGAGCTGGGGCTGGGTGGCACAGTTCTGTGCTGGTTCAGCTCCTTTTTCAAAGGCTGAACTTAATCAGTGTTGATAGGGAGCAAGAGGTCCAACCCATGGTTTCTACTTTGTGGGGTGCCTCAGGGTTCAGTGCTCTCACCGCTCCTATTTAATATCTATGTGAAACTACTGGGTGAGATCATCCAGCACCATGGGATGAGGTATCATCAGTAGGCTGATGATACTCAACTATATATCTCCATCCCTGGTGATCTAAGTGATGCTGTGGCTACCCTTTCACGGTGCCTGGAGGCTATAGGGGCCTGGATGGGGGACAAGAGGCTTCAACTGAACCCTGGTAAGATGGAGTGGCTGTGGGTACAGGGAGCCTCAAGATCAAGGAGTTTATCATCTTTGGTTCTTGACGGGGTTGCACTACTCCAAACAGACCTGGTGTGTAATCTTGGGGTCCTCCTAGACTCACAACTCCTGTTCGAAGAGCAGGTGGCAGTTGTGGCTGGAAGGGTCTTTGTGCAACTTTGTGTTGTGCATCAGCCATGCCCCTTCCTGGATTGGGAGGCTCTCCACACAGTCACTCATGCCCTGGTCACTTCCCAGTTGGATTATTGCAATGCGCTTTACATGGGGCTACCCTTGAAGAGTATCTGGAAGCTACAGCTGGTGCAGAATGCAACAGCATGGATAGTTCTGAATTCCCCCAGGCCTTCAATGTCCTCTGTTACATGAGCTGCGTTGGTTGCCAGTTTGCTTCTGGGTCCAATTCAAGGTGTTGGTTATCACCTTTAAAGCCCTTCATGGCACAGGACCAGGTTATCTGAGGAGCCGTCTCATCCCAGTTATATCAGCCCACCCCACTCGGTCTGGCAGAATAGGCATGTTGTGGACCCCACCAGTCAAGTAATTTCAACTGGTGGGATCTAGGAAGAGGGCCCTTTCTGCCACAGCCCCCACTCTACGGAACAACTTACCACCCAAGTTGCAGTATGCCCCCACTCTCATGGCCTTCAGGAAGAGCATGAAATCTTGGCTATGCCAGATGGCCCGGGGGCCAGATGGGGGCTCACACCAGTGGAAGTGGCTTGTGAGGTAATTGATTCTAACCCCCCATTCATCTTGAATGTTTTTAGTCTTTTTATGTATAGGGTTTTTTAAATATATATTTAGTCTGACTTTTAATTAATTAATGTGGGTATTTTTTTAATCGTTTTACTCTGTGAGCCGCCCAGAGTCACCCTCTGGGGGAGATGGGCAACATACAAATTTAATTAATAAATAAATAAAATTATTATTCCTATTCCACGCAGCTCCCCCATTTTCTTCTATTATGGCCACTTTCCATTCATTCTGTTGCTAGATTAATTTATCTTCTAATACTTTTACATACAGGATTCATGCCTTCTTTTTCTGCAGTCATTCTACTCTCACGCTCGTTTCTTTCACTTACTTCATTTTCTTCCATGTCTATTTTTTCCCAAAGATTCATTATTGACACTACTAAATATGTCCCACATTCAGAACATCTCATCATTCTTGTATCCAAATCTGTGCCAAGTTGTCGTTCCTTTTTGAACCAACTTGGGCCACATGATGCTACATGGTAAAGTTCCAAATAGCCCAGAGCATTCAGTGTCTCTATATCAAGAGCTTTAGGCATGGCAGGTAGTAGGGTTACCAGATCTGGACTGCAAATGTCCAGTCATAAAAATCACTTGCTGCCCTCTAGTGATGGTCTATTCTTTTGCAGCCTATATCTGGTAGGCCTAATGTGCCAAACTGGAATGATCTACAGTAGTCAGAAAACTTATCTATTTAGTCATTCCTGATTGGCTTCAGTAGATGCCTCCCTTCCACATGTGCTCAAAACACAGAACAAAAAGGCCATTTTCACTGACGCTATAAAAGTATTTATTCTTGCCTCCAATCTAGTATCTTGAATTCCAGAAATGCCCAACAAAGTGAGATTAAATGAATTTAGGTTTCTTACATGGTGAGTAATCCATATTGAATGATTTAATTTTTTGTTTATTTGATTTATGACACTGGGAGTCCTAAAAGGAGTTTTATGTCATATTTTGTACTTCTTGTTCCTTTTTTACCCAGAGACAATTATGTGTTTTCAGCATTCATCATCCAGTTTCTGAACAAAAAACGGTGCTCTTACCACATTCATATAGTCTTAGAAGCTCCAATAGAAGAGAATATCTGTAGCTCAGGGTTGAACTATGGAGTCCTTGGTGCTCTCTGAGCTTGGTTGTTTGCTTGTAGATGTTTCATTACCTGACTATCTTCAGTGCGAGTGTGGGGTTTACTCCCCATTTATATACAGCAGCTTTCCCTGCCAGTGTTGGTGGGGGTGTGGTCTCTCTTCTTGGTAGATGCTCAAAATCCAAGTTTGAGTTCCAGAAGAATCAAGGTGGAATACCCACACAGAACATTCATTCTACAGGATAGTATCAAAGGGCTACAGTTCGCATACACATGAAACTTCCAATAAGGTTTTGCCAGTCCCATCTTGGCTTTTTCTCATATCTCTGGGTACTTTTCTGCCTGAGTGCCTTTGATTCATCCAGTTATGTGGGAATTACCTGTTTTTGGAGAACCATCTTTTGTTGTGGGAACCATACTTTGCATTTTCTTCAAAGTCATTATTTTCCACAAGCTGCATCAGCTGAAATCCCCCAAAGCAAACCCTTCTGCTTCTATGGCTGCTTTGAGTGGGTCTCATGCACTACATTTCTCATATATGTTAATTCACAAACACATGGTGTAAAGCTACATATAATTTTGTTTGTTTCTTGTGTTTATATACTGCCAGATTCAACAAAAATAACTCCTGGCAGTTTATAACCCAAAAACATAAAAAGGGAATAAAGTCAATAAAAATATAAGAAACAATACAAACCACGATGTATTGGTGACCATACATTTCCCAAAGGCCCTCCAGAACAGTTCTGTCTTAACTGTTTCTGGAAATCCAATGAAGTGGGCAACAACCTTATCTCAAGAGGGAGGGTGCTCTACCACATGACAGCAGTAACAGAAAAATGTTGCCTGTAAGCCCTAGTCCCCTTCATCTCCCCTACATGGGAGACCATTAAAAGGTGTTGGCTGGAGGTCCATACTGAGTGAGTTGGGTATTATCCATATACTATAGCAATATATAATGCTAGTGGTAATATATTAATTCATAGTTAATATATTCTAACATACTTTTGCTTTTTGCTTTTTGTTTTGCCAAGATACCTACAAGATATTTACTTGCATACTTAGGTCATATGTTAAGTGTATAATAGAGGTATAGTTTCAAAAGCAGTTGTAACATGTATGAATTGGGAGTAATACATCTTGCGTGTGTTTCTTCAGGTTAGCCTTGACTCCTGGCAACTGCCTGGACAAGTCCCAGCAATTTTCTTGGCAACGTTTTTGAAAGGGGTTTACCACGGCCTTCTTCCTAGGATTAAAAGAAAGTGACTGCCCCAAAATCACCTAGCTGGCTTGATGCCTAAGGCAGGAGAAGAACTCGTGGTCTCCTGGTTTCTAGCCTGATACCTTTAATTACTGTATCAAAGTGGGTCTCAAGTAAATTTTACTATTGTCTAGGTAAAAAAATTCCCTTAACAAATATATGTAGAATATATGTATGTAGATCATTAACTATGTTTACTTCCATGTCTGAAAGCCAATATAAGAACAGGCAGAAACATTTATTTACACATTTAATTAAACCAGATTCATTTCTACTGTTGCTTGAGTTTTAGAAGATCCTATTAATAAACTTCAAAAAATAACTGGAGAAGGAAAAAATTATTCTTATTAGATCAAGTAATATCTTAAAATGAAGACCCTGTAATAGAGAGGATGAAATGCCCTGCCTAACAAAAAAACCCAACACATTAAATCAGCAGAATGTTTAAAATGTATTTAAACATTTGTTTAAACATCATTTATCAAATTAAGCCCCAGTACAATCAACCAGTCTGGGAGATTTTGAGTTCATCAGGTGTCCTTGTTGGAGGATCTGCACCTGAACCTAAACTGAGTGCTGAATTTAAAAAAATACTGAGTAATTAAGAAGCAGAACATCCCATTAAAAAAACACCCGTAATATAGTTGTCTTGAACACAGAGTAGAGGCTTAGTACTCTTAGCTGTCAGTGTATGCTAGCAGACATTCATTTTTTATTTATTTATTTATTGTCAAATTTATATGGCTGTCCATCTCACAAACAAGTGAATATGGGCATCATACAACAAAGTTAAAAACCATTAAAATATACAGAACAATTATTATTACTATTTTAAAAAACTTTAAAAACTATAAAAACAAAGGCTAAAAAGAAGACAAATATTAGGTGAAGAGAGGATGTTAATAATAATGGAGCCACCTCAGTATCTCACCAATCCCCTGGGGTCCCCAGGCCTGATGGCACAACCAGATTTTGAGGAATCTTCGGAAAGACAAAAGTGAGGGAGACAGCCTCACTTTGGAGGGAAGGATGTTCCATAAAGCAGGCACTATGGCAGAAAAGGCACACCATTTAGGACCTGCCAAATGTAGCTCCCTAACATGCCCTTTCTGTTGGATCTGGTGGGATGGGCAGATGACCAGGCCCCATGCCATGTAGGGCTTAAAGGTCAAAACCAACACCTTGAATTGGAACCAGAAGCAGACTAGTAACCAAAACAGCTTGCAGAGCAGACGTAACAGTGCTGTTCCAGAAACAGATAACTGCCTGTACCATTGCATTATATTTGAAGTAACTGTTGCACAGAGTACATTGATCAGCTATTGATTTCTTGAAACCAATTTCCAACAAAGCTTTATCTAAGCATTGATGCCAACATCTCCCAGCTTGTTTCAATCCATACAGTGCTTTACACAATCTGTATACTTTCTGGGAATCCTCACATGTGTAACCTGGAGGTTGCTTCATATACACAGTTTCATGAAGCTCAGCATTTAAATAAGCTGTATCTACATCAAAATGATGTACAACCATATTTCTTTGTGCAGCTAGGGCCAACATTACACGCAATGATTCAGGCCTAACTGTAGGTGCAAATGTAAGATTATAATTCACAAACTGTTCTTGTGAATAACCTTGTGCAACCAGTCTAGCTTTACACTGAACAGTATTATCAGGTAAAAGCTTTTTTCTAAACACCCATCTGGAACCTATGGCTTTTTCTGATTCAGGTAAATCAACAATTTCAAAAACATTCTTATTTACTAATGCATTGAACTCAGTATCCATAGCTTCATTCCATTTATCTTGTTCATCAATTGGCAATGATAACATTTCCTGAAAATTTTGTGGCTCACATGTTATTTGACACACCCTGACTTGTTGAATAACAAATCTTTCTGGTGGAACACCTTTTGTTATTCGTGTTGATCTACGAGGAATTTCAAAACTCTCTTGTATTTCCTCTTTCTCCTCCTTCTTTTCTACTTCAGCTAAAGCCTCTGCTTCTTGCTTTCTGTGGAGAGGAGGGTGCAACAAGTGGTATTTGCTCTCTAGCTAAATCATTTCTGACTCCAAAAAACCCTCTGAATTTGCATGCAGCCTTTGCCAATCAGAAGGCTCTTCAAAATTCGCATTTCTAGAAATAACTACCCGGTTTCGGCCCAGATAAAACCGATAACCCTTTGACTCCTGAGAATAACCAATAAATCTCAAACACTGTGTTTTTGGTTGGTTTCTCCTTCTTTGAGACTTAGGAATTTGTACATAAGCAAAAGTTCCAAATGTACGCAGATGCTTTAAGCACGGATGTTTACCATACAGCAAAAAATAAGGAACTTCATTCACAGCTGAATTCCAGTGTCTATTAGTAAGAAACACCGCTGTTAAAATTGCTTCACCCCAAAATCTGGCTGGCAATTGATATGTATCAAGGAATAAACTATCCTTAATTACTTTCAAAACACTGATCTTGCGCTCAGCAATCCCATTCTCAGCAGACATGCCCACATTTGTTAATCTGTGGAAAATGCCTTTCTTACGTAGCCAATTTTTAAACTCAAGACTCATAAATTCACCCCCTCTGTCAGTCTGCAAACTCCCTACTTGATATCCATGTCTTTTTTCAACCATAGACACAAATTCTTTGAAACGAGAGAATGCTTCAGACTTCTGTTTCAACAAATAACAAAATGTGAAACGTGTTTTATCATCCACTAAAACAAACACGAATCTTGCTCCCCCCTCACTCGGAGGAAACGGACCAGCTAAGTCAGCATGCACAAGAGCAAATGGTCTTGTAGAAATCCTGCTGCTTTTTCTGGCGACAGGGGCAGATTTTATCTTAGATTGTTTACATACAGTACAATCAAGGAACTTAGAACACTTCTTGAATCTCAGTTCTGGATACACTTTGGCCATTTGTGACAAACTCTTCCATCCAGGATGACCTAATACTCTATGATAATAATGAATGCATTTATCATGTAAAGGAACATTACCTGCACAACTTCCAATTAACATATCTTGTTTAGGAAGCATTTCATACAATTGATTAACCATTCTCCCTCTTGCACATTCAGCCCCCTCTTTTGTAACATAGCATTCAGAACCTTGGAACATAACAGAATAACCAATGCTAGTTAATACAGGGACACTGAGAAGAGAAAAATCAAGTGTAGGAACACAGAGTACATCAGAAACCATTTCTCCCAAACAAGGTATGAACACTTCACCTTGCATGGTTACTTTAGCTACAGAACCATCAGCCAAATTAACCTGTTGAATTTTAGGTTTACATTTAGTTAACAATAACTGCTCATTGTTTACAATGATTTCACTACAACCAGAGTCCAATAACCACTTATCAGCAGAACGTTTGTCTCTGTTAGAAATCAAAGCAGACACCAGTCTAGTACTCCCTTGTTTCTTAACTGTTTCCTTTCCACGACGGACAAACCTTCTGGAACTCTCAGCAGGCTGATTTTTCATAGGACAGTCTTTTATAAGATGCTTGGTAGAATTACAACGAAAACATTTTCTCACCAAATATGCACATTCTGTGCCAGCTGGAGAAGGTTGCTGCTTTACGTTATCAAGTCTTTTCTTAGGATTAGTCTGCATGTCACGTGTGCATTGAATTTCTTGCAACCTATTTGTTAAATACTCCACAGTAAGGTCGGCAATTGGGAGCGACTGTACGGCTTCTACTAATATGTCAAACAACTCATCCAGACTTGAAAGAATTATACATGCTTTTTGTTGCTCCGGAATGATCAGATTACGATCTGCCAACTCAGCAAACAAAGTTTTCATCTTATTCAGGTGCTCAATTACATTAGCCCCTGGCTCCAACTTAAGGTTATACAACTGCTTTGTCAAACTTACGATAGCAGATGCAGTTTGCCTCGCATAGATCCCATGCAACGCCACTCAACATGCATTAGCAGTTTCCAAACCACGAACATGCACCAATTCTGAAGACTCAAGTCCCAAAATCAAATTACCATATGCACGGTCCATCAAAGCTTGCTCTTCATTCGTGGGTGCCACCGGGGGTGCGTTGTCTACATAACGCCAAAGCCCCTCTCTCATGAAAAAAGATTTTATCTTTATATTCCATGTTTGGTAATTCTTTGAATTCAACCTTTCAAACGGAAGGCTCACTGCTGCAGGTGGAGCTGCTGCCATATTTCACTTAAAACAAGCACTCAACCACAGAGAAAAACTCCAAACTTCAAACGAAACAGTCACAGGCAGGGTAATGAATCCATAAATCACCCGTCACTCAGGAATTTAAGTCCTTGCTTCCAGCACGCCTGGATTCACGCCTTGGACATCATTCCTGGAACCTCACGCCTGGAATCCTGTTCCCGGAACCACTGACCTCAGTCCTCAGTCCTGGGCACTTGGCCTGATTCTGCATACTGGGTCCTCTCTGGACTCTGAAAACTTAGCCCTGAGATCTGAGCTCTGAGCCCTGGGCCCATAATCTGTTGCGCAGAGTGCAGCAAAAAGGTCCCAAAAAATCCTGCTCTCAGGTAACTTACACATCAGCATGAGAGCTTGCAAAATGCAATATCCATAGTTAGCTTTCCAAAGAAAATCCAGTCAGGAAATATAAACTAACTGGTCTTTATTGATAAAAATGCAAAACTTTATAAAATACAAGTTGCATACAAAATATAGGATATAACAAAGACTTCTTCTCATCTTAGCATCCAAGACTTAACCACAACAAAGTCTCTAGCTAAAAAACACTCTCAGAGAAGAGGTACACTACTTGGTTACTAGTTAAGACTACATAACCTATAAAAACCTACATGGTTAACTTTACAAGATAAACACACTGAACAGGCTGGGCATTTAGCCCTCCCGTTATATTGCCAGCATGTCACCCCCCCACTGAATAACTAACATACACATTACAGTAGGTGGCAGTAAAAATCATAACAGAATCACAAGATACTTTGTTTACATTAACTTTAGACGAAACATTTGTTGCACAGGGAACAGGATGACTCTCTTCCCATGAGAAAATCCTGATAGTAACAGCTTGATTTATTTAAAAAAAAATGTGAGAGACTGTGGGAACTGGCAGAGGAGGACTTCAGTGGTTGCAGGGAGAGACAGTAGAGCCCAGCAGTGGGGATGATGGGAAGGAAATGTTTCAAAGACATGCTGCCTTAACTGGTCTGAAGTCTGTCTTAGGTTTTTCCCCTGTATTAGAGGTGGATATAGTTCCATAATATTGGATGATCAGCTATGTACATATTCAATCACTAGACTATTCCATCCTCTCTCCTGTGATTTAGATATACATACATAGTCACATTTAAATGATTGTATTCTTCTAAAAAATGGTCTTCTCCTTCTCCTTTAGAAGAGCTGGGAAGATTGGGCAGGCCAGACAGTAAAATATGCCATGCTGGCAGCTTCTGAAAGGAGGAGGAAGAGGAGGAGGGAGGGTATAGAGAGGGCAATCATACCAACCTCTCTGAACCTGGTTTGGTTGAAACCTGGAATAGCCAAAGCATTCCAGATTCTGTTCCTGCCAAATAGTAACTGAACCAAAATTGTTCAGGAGAACCTGTGGAATGCAAAGTATTAGTTCTAGAATTTTTCTATTTTGTGCACACGTCTAGTAGTAGCCATTGAAAAAGCCTCTTGGGCAGTCAGCAAAACAACCTGATCTTAGGAATGGGGATGGGGAAAGGACACAAAGAAACTAGTGTCAAGTCTTTCAAAGCAGTTCATGATAATGACATTTAATTCTTGTAGTCCACATTTTTTTAATCTGTATCCGGTTGATAACAATTGCAACACTTCTTAAAATTTTCAGTCTCTTCATTGTTATTTACATTTGTAGGCCTTCTTTGCCCATAGTTTTCAGAAAAGGACATGAATTTGAGACCATCTGACTTCTCCAAGGCAAGCTTCAGTTTAGATCATGTTACTTATCTGATGCTGGATTGGAAGAGTATGCAGAGTTTAAAATATTTAAAGCAAACAAAATTTAAACTTGTCCAATGCCTGAAGACCGTATCTTTTATTAAGCTGGATAAGCAAGTCTATTCTTCCAACTACAATGGAAATTCTTCCTGGTAAGTAAGAAAAAGAATGAACAAAAATATTTAATAGGCTCCCAAAGCAGAAGATCATGCAATTATTTGTATGTAAATGTTGTTAATAAATAAAAAATGAACTATTTGCCTTTAAGTTGTTTGAATTGCTTTTTGTTCATCTAGTCTCCAAAAGATGAACCTGACTTAAGGTCTCTTGACATTTTTTGTCCTAATCAAAACCTCTACCCATCACAGAGGATGGAACACAGATCTGGCACAGAGCACATGCTTCACACATAGGTTCAATCCAAACATCTGCAGTTATGGCTAGGGAAGATTCCAGAACTGCTGGTAGTCAGGATCAACAACACTGATTTAAATCACTCAATAGTTTGAGCCACAATCAGAACCATTCCTATATTCCTATACATTCCTATATCACACTTGCAGAGAATGTACAAGAGGTGGCAGTGTTCATGTTCAGCTTGACCAGGTGCTATGAGAAAAAGCACACAGCTCTTCCCAGCAACATCTAGCCTGTCAAGCTTGTAAAGAATGGCATGGAGCTTATGTAAGCTTTAGCATCATGAGCACTGGTGCCATTCGAGACCACCTTATATTAACTGATTGGATCAAAAGCAATCTCTCTTCCCCAACGGAGGAAAAGGAGATTATAGAAGCAGCAGCAAGAAAGCCACTGAATAGGTTATCTCTCTCTCTCTCTCTCTCTCATTGCATTTCTCTGGCCACCCATCTCACAAAAAGAGATTCTGGATGGTGTACAACAATCAATAAAACAACAAATATATAAAAAGTAATCATTATAAAAATATAAAATGTCATTATTAAAAATGAAAAACACTATAAAAATTTAAAATAAGCAAACCACACGGAGAGCGTAAAAAGAAACAACCACAGTGGAGCCATCTAAGAATATCTCTAGTTCCCTGGGACCCCCAGGCTTGGTGTGTTATGTTATTAACTGTGTGAGTAATTACCAGGCATGTCAACATATGTATAGATCTATAAAGAGATATATTTTTACCTTGAGTTGGAAGAAAGCAGAGAAAACTTCGTTTTCTGATGAATATGCTTGCAGAATGAAATTCGTGCCCTCTAAACAAGGAATAACAAACAAAAACTGAAACTACCAATCAAACTGAGAAAATAATTAATGACTATTATAGAGCTATGGACTTGGTTTTTTTAATGAGGCGATAATTTTACTTTTATTGTTCATTTTTAATCAACCTTTGTTTATTGATTTATTTTGATTTACATGGCTGCCCCTCTTGCCACAGTGGCTCTGGGCAGTGAACAAAGTTTAAATGGAATGTAATATAAATAAAATAAAATAAAATAAAATATAAAGCCTTAAAATGTATAATGGTTTTACAATATAATATAAAATATATTCTGTAATTGCTCCCATTCAGAGTATGCTTGAGTATTTGAAATGATTTTTTCAAGGCAATAATAGAGTGAAGTCTCCTTTGAATTAAGCTCCTGACAACCTAAGCACAGCCATGCAGTGTTCTTAACAACTGTACAGATGTGGTTTGCCACTGCTTTCTTCTGAGATTTTTTTTCCTACCAAGAAAAATAAATTAAAATGTAATCTCAGGATTTTTTTTTCCAGTGTTGTAGGATTCCCCATGCACTTTCAATTATCAGGAATTGACTTCAATGGATAGAATACTAATAGAAAAAAAATGCACTGACAGAGGATGCAGTGAAAAGGGCTGGAGGCTCATATGGACATTCTGGCCTTTAAAAGACTCTGCCAGCAGTCAGGGCTCATCGGGTGATGATTCACTGGATTCAAGTTGACTAGAAGGTATTTGCCCCATTCAAATCTATGTTCAATATTTTCTAGGCAATATGGATTGAACTATGTTCAAATGTGAGGTCCCAGAGATAATGATAAATAATGATGCTGACACAATGTTTTCATGCCAAATATGCATAGATCTTCAGCCCCAATATCCTTTTTTTCCCCATGTCTGGCTCCATAGCAATGGTTCTAGTAAGTGGTCATTAGACATTGAAAAATGTCAATCTACAGGTAGCCCTTACTTGCAGAAGATGCACCTTTCTTCCTTCTTCTGTACAAAACTACAACCAGTAAAATGGAAAACAACAAAATAATAGGACACACAATGAATGTTGTTTTCAGTGTGGTCTTTTCTGCTATAGTCATGAAAGTTTCACTTTCAGGTGTCATACATGTAGAGGCTGTATAAAATAAAGAAAAGAAAATGGAGTGAATTTTCCACCTGGACAACTAAAAAGGTGGTATCTTCTTGAAGTGGAACTGAACTCCTGGTAATTTCATGGACATGTCCATATGATTTTCTTGGCAACAGCACAGAAGAGGTTTGTCATTACCTTCTTCCAAATTAGTCTAGTTCTGGGTTTTATTGGTGGTTTCCCATTCAAGTATAAACTTGGTCTGATCCTACTTAGCTTTTTGGATCCAAACAAGTTCAACCATATGCAGCTACCTAGCAAAGTATATGGATAGTGCTCATCAAAGATACAACATGGTAGGAAGCCATTCCCTTCCCAAAAGTGGGACTGCTACAAGTCCCTGCCTTGCCTCCTAACCACAACCATTGCCCTCTTTTGTGTTGAAAGAATGTATTTTCCCAGAAGTACTTCATATTAATTCCTATCAGTCATGACAGCTAAACAGAGCTTCTATAGAAGCAGAAGATCATTGAATATTGGATACACGGGACAAATAACATGACAAAGTGATGGACTTCATGTGCTGCTGGAGTTCTAGTCCAGACAGAGATAAGTAGCTTGCCAAGAACTCAGCGTAAGACAGAGATTGAAATCTGAGCATCAATCTCACATTTTTATTAATTTGCCCCCAAAGATCTTATAATTAAATTTCCATTTAATTACCCCAAAATGCTCATTACCCATGCAAAATGATTTAATTGAAAGTTAAGAGTAGTTCTTAATGGCATCCAAACATCTTTAATAACTTCTGTTTTAGTACTTGATAATTATAATTACCAATGTTCCTTGGTTCATAGTGATGGTTGTTGACAATCTGAAGTATAGACATGACAATGAAAAAATGAAACACACCTGGTTGTCTGCTGGGAACTTTTGTGCTGCTGAAAGTACAGCAATATTCAGTTTCAGAGAGAGCAGAATCCAGTTGAAGGGTATTGCTTAGACTGAATGGCCCATCCTCATTTTTCACAGACTCAGATGTTGAATTATGAGTCAGATTAGTTCCAGCCTTAGAAACCCAATACAGCTTCTCCTCTGGGTAACCTCCAGATGCTGTACAAACAAGAGTGTCATTCCGCTTTATGACTTGAGGGCTTGTATATGGTGCTGTAAAATATGAGAATGCAGCAATCAGAACAGGAGAACTACATCTTGGCAAAACAGAGAAATTGCTCACAGATTTTAAAGGAATAAGAGTTCCTCCAGGGTCTACTGCTTTTTCAATTATATTTGTATCACTCCCATCCCTTGTCTCTCTTCAGGGATATATGGATCTCAGCCAGTTATCATTCAGGCCTAATTCTTTCCATTTCATCATATCAAAATAGAGTAATGTGACTGCCGTGGACATCTACAGGATAGTCCCAGAGACATCATAATTGGCAGACCAAATACATATTTGTGGGTTTTTTTGGAGGATTTAAAATTAGCTTTTTGTTATGTCCTATTTTGCCCTATTTTGGACAATAATATTCTAGTCTTTAAAAGAAGAACAAGAGTTTGTTTGTTTGTTTGTTTGTTTGTTTATTATAGGCAGTCCAACTAAAAAATTACTATGGGCATTGTACAATTTAAAAAAAAAACCATTAATACTTCAAAAACAACAGAGGAAATGAACCAAGAAGCAAAAAGCAAACACCTAATAAAATCCCCCAAAGGAACATTTCCTAACTAATTTCTGGGGAAATAACCAGGTTGTTAAGGCCTGCTTGAAAAATTCCAGGGTTGGGGCCATTTGAACCTTAAGGGGAACACCATTCCAGAGAGCAGGCATGGCAACAGAGGTGCCATCAGATGACATTCTTTTATGTACACAGACTTCATGAGCCCTTTGTCCCAAAGCATTGCCTATCTCTTCACCTTAAATTTCTTCTTCTTGATTTTCAGCATCAGAGCACACAGCTTCCAGTATCATTTGCTGGATTAATAGTATTTATTTTGTTTCATAGCCATAACCTCTGCAGCAAGAATCCATTACATTTGAACAGCTAAACCATCAAGTTAGTCCTGCAGTCTTTTCTACAAAAGCATTTTGAAAGTATATTTCAAAACATTCATGTTTATGACATTCTACTAGCTACATACTTCTAAATACCTGCTCAGGGAATAAGCAAAAGTGGAGAAGTCTGGTTGGAAGCTTCCTAGAAGCATCTGACTGCCATTGCTGGAAGCAGCAGTGCAGGACTAGACGGCCATACCTTGTTAACTTTATCTTTGTCCCTGTGACAAAATAAGATCTAACATTCCAATATAATTTTCATTTTGTCTGTTCCTAACCATGTTGATGCTAAAATAACAAAATGTGTGCCGTTGTGAAGGAATGTTGAACCAACCTTGGGAATGAGGAAGGAATGAGCAAGCTGTTAAGAAGGAACTTTGAAAAAAAAAAATCACACATTCCTAAGAAAGAGGAAAGCTTGAGAAAATCATTCAGAATAACCCCACCTTCTGTTTAGTGTAAGACAGGCAGAGGTAAACCTACAAGAACAAAAAGCACTCTAGAATTCCTGCCACAGCTGTTTCTTGACTTTGCCCCCTCCAAGTTTCTTTCTGCCCCACTAAGCAAAATCAAGGCAGGATTATTTATTTTAATATAAATATAAAATAATATTTATATTATTTTTCTTACCCTTTCATCTTCCTTAGGACTGTATAATCTTTTCTCAAAGTTCCCTTTTAATAGCTCATTCATTCATCCTCCTTCCAAGGGCAGATCTACATTTCTTCACAGCCATGACATCATGATGCAAGCTCCGCCTTTTGTGCTCAGATTGCAAGATAGCACACAAGTATGTAAGGGCTGGAGTTTATGTCATGATGGACATTTAGTCATTTGCTCCCCCTCTGCAGACGTTTATGGCGAAAGCCAGTATTAATAGTGAAATTTCATGTGTGCCCCTTAAATGGCAACTGCTATAGCAACTGATTTTGACCAATACACATTCAAGTCTAGCTTCTTGATGTCCATTGATCATTGGTTCAGACTTACCAAACACCTCTAGAAATATAGTCAGTTCATCCATACAGTCTTCAGTTACATATGTCAATGTATAGTTTCCTTCATGTGATATCTTTACTTGGCTAATAATCAGAAAAGCCATAAAATCCTGAATTTTCAATGTTACTTTGCCAAGAGTCAACTTTCTGTTCTGTTCGTGGAGGACATCTGTGGAATAACTGAGGTTTCTACTGCTGGAGTGGAATGTCATTCCCATTTTTTCAATGGGTGCATTATTCTTGCATTCAATGATAATGCCTTTCCCAACTTCTGTAATGATGTGTTTTGAACATGATAAACAATCACCCTCTGAGAAAAAAGCAGAAGAAACATACAGTTGCACTGCATTTTTTTTTTTCAAGTACCAAACATAAATAATTAGAAATTAAGAATATTGTTTCTACAGCCAGAATACATGCTTGGTTTGCAAAAGATTCAGTGCTTAGTAGTTCAGGCAATAAGGCTGAAAGGAAAGCTATCCTAAAGTTTGGGAGAATGGCCACTATTCAATATAGTCACCTCTGTTTTGTCTGAAATATGGATAAACTGAAATCGTGATGCCCATTGACTGGATTCAGATAAACTATGGCTGTTAAAAATAATATATGTTTTGCTGAATAACAATAGGCTGTTTCCACGTTATGCTAAATCACGATGCCTGCATTCACACAAACTCTTAAGCCAAGACCAAAAATGCTTATTGTGAGCTGTGAAGTCAGCCATTATTTACTGATTACTGCAATGCACTACATGGGCTGCCCTTGAAGATCTTCCAGAAACTACAACTAGTCCAGAATATGGTGGCATGCAGAGTTATAGGGGTTTCACATTTTGCTCATATTACACCACTGCTGTGTGAGCTGCACTGGCTTCCAGTTTCTTTCCAGGTGCAATTCAAGGTGCTGATTATCACCCTTAAAGCCTGAATGGCACAGGACCAGGCTACTTGCAGGACTGCTTCTCCCTGAGGGTATCTGCCTGTCCCACCAAGTCAGATAGGGTGGGCTCACTCCAGGCCTCTTCCCTTAAATCTTGTCATCTAGGAAGCAAGCCCTCTCTGTAGCTGCCCCCGCCCTGTGGAACACCCCCCAGCGATTCAGCAGGCCCCCACCCTCCTTGCCTTCCAGAAGGCCTTGAAGAGCTGGTTCTTCCCACAAGCACTGGGGTAGGTTGAGGCTGAAGCATAGTATAATAATGTATAGATGTATGGAGAATGCTGTCTTGGGGGACCATAAGTTTTATATAGAATTTTATGGGGTTGCTTGATTTTATTCTTGTTTTTTACTGTTTCACAAACTGCCCAGAGTTGTATTACAATATGGGTGGCTGTATAAATTGTCTAAAATAAATAAATATAAATTCTCGTTGTGCATGACATTCATCAGGAAAATATATCAGTTGATCATTAACAGTACCAAGTAAGCACTATCCATGCACAATACCTTCTTAAGTATTCTGTATAAAAAAATACCATTTTTAGAGGCACTCAAAAACTAACCATTTTGGAAGATTGCCACAAACCAATGTTGATTCAACTGCAGCTAACGGCTGAAGGAGAATATCTAGCTTTATACATTTTGATCACTGAAGGGAAGAACACATATTTGGTCCTTTGGCCTTTCTCTTCATAGAGGGACTAGAATGACTGAACCTCTTCAAACAAAAGATAGAGGGGGAGAATCCCAAGTGCCAGTAGAAAAGTTTTCATTTGGGCCAATGGGGAGATTGGTTCCTTGCTCTCTCTTTCGTGTACTTCAGCACTTGTCCTCCTTAATGTCTTGAAAGGAATCTGTGTCAGTTCTTGAATCCAAAGTCCTATCTTAAAAATGTACAGTACATACAGTATAGCCCTGTAAGTTATCTATAAGGAATTTGTCTCTTTGACATCTCCAATGATACATAAGTTCTGCATAGCTAAACAAACCTCACATTTTTCTAAGCAGGAAAAAAACTGAACAATAACTTACCATATATTCCTGAATGTGTAACTGAGAATAAGAATATCTAGTTTTTGTACCAGGTGTTATTAAGGTTTTTTTTTTTTTTTTGCTTTTCTAAAGCCTTATAAGAATCCTGTAAGTCAAGTAAATGAACACATAAATAGATGGTCTATACCCTATAACTGAATTATGGTTATTGATTTGACTTACATTTGTAGTCAAAATCTGTAATAGATTCTTACAGTTAAATAAAAATGTACGGGCAACTTGAACTCCCCCCCCCTTTTTTTTTTACATTATGTTGAAGGGAAAAAAAGTATATGCACTATATGCTTACGATTCCAAGAGAAAGAAATCACCTATTTCAAAAGAAGCAGTGTGTTTCTTTGGCTGAGCACCAGGCAGTGACACACCACAGTCTTTAGTCAAGGATCATTTGTACAGACACTTACAGCAAAAGAGGCTACTCATGTTAGCTACCAACAATTTACTTTGGGTTCCAAAGCATATACCGTTCACTCTTTCCATGAACTGGCCATTTCACAGAGAACCCTTTTCTTCGGCAGCACAGTAACCCCACCCCAGCAGCAGCCAAGAAGCACAAGCCCAAAGCAGCAGTTCCTACAGCACAGCCACCCTGCAATATCAAGAGCAGTTGCAGAATGGCAGAGACAGAAAAAGTCATTAAAAGTCAGCTGCAAGAGAGTCTGAGAAAAGCTGGACGAAAGCCTTGGAGGCTGGGGCAGGGAAGGAAGAGACTCCATTCATCCCCACTTCTGAAGTTTGGGGATGTTACTATAGAAGTGAAGAGATGCTGTGGAAATAAGGGAAGGGAAAAGGGAAGGAACTCAGAAGTAATCCAGAAGTATCTTTTAAATAACTCATAAGTAATTTGTAAGTAAATATAGCTATTGATTGTAAGTTTATAGGGGCAGACTTAAGAAATGTAGGCTTAGAAACAGCAAAATAGGTTTAAGGAAAGATAGGAATCAATACGTATGATAAGAGTAAAAAAATAATAGAAAGCCTAGAACTTGAAATAGCTTATTTGCTAGAGTAAGTACAAACTGAATTCAGTTTTCTAGGTTTATTTTGCATTTGGGTAAAAAACAATACTCATTCTCAGGGTCACAAGCCTACTCTCTGTGTCTCTCTGTGATTGTGTTTTGTGTCATCTCCCAAAGAATCTGTGACACTGATAACATTTGAAGATGAGTTAGAAAGAAGAAAGAAAGAAAGAAAGAAGGAGGAGCAAGTTGGCTTTCCAAAATTCATGTCTTTGGCATTTGGACCTTAGCCTACATTTGCAGGTCACCTTCCTCCCTGCCTGCCTGGCTTGGTGTACAGAGTCTTAGTGTTCCATGACCCGACATAGCCAGTGCACATAAATACAAACCCACCCTTTCAATTCTCCAAAAATACAGCAGCAGTAATTTTAGGGTTAGAAATTGGAGCTTATTTTCTTTCCTTCCCCAATAGAAGGCAAGGCAAAATAAGAGTAAAGGAAGTGCCACTGACCAAATCTCACTCCTGTCCTGTTATAAGGCAGTACTGCATCAAAATACAGTAGCTAAAGAAACAAACTGAGAAAATAGAAAAGTTTACCTGCTTGAATGTCACTTAAAACAATCAAGAGTAGGAAAGTGAAAGGTAACTTTTGGAAATATGCCATCTGCCAAACATTAAGATCAGTTGCTTCCCGTGAGAACCTCTGTGGAAGGTGATTCAGACATCGAGTCGCCATCTTGGGACAGCAATTTTCTTCCTGTTGAGAAATGAGGATGTCAAGAATTCCTTCTCTGTTTTGCTCCAGTAGAATAATCTTTAAACAAAATTATTCCCCAAAGAATCCTTTACCTTGTACTTCTGGGTTACAGCCTTCCTTTTAAAAAAAGTCACACAAAATTATGTAAAAGAGAGAAATCTCTTCATTACAAAAGAGAATGGTCATTAAAGGTGTCTGGATACAACTGGCTGTTTGTCATACAAAGATTATTTTCCCTGTTTGAAGAGGTCAGAAATGATTATTTATACACTTAAACAGTAAAAGAACAAATTAAAAGGAAGAAAGATAATGCATATTTTTAAGACAAATATCATGTATCAAAGGAAGGAACACATGAGGCAAAATAATGGGTAAAATAGGTTAAAATCAAATCAGACAAACGTGACACACATCAAAAACAGGGTGGAGCTCCAACTGCACTATGGCAGTCTCCATCTTGACTTTTTTACCATACCCTGTAGACATCCCTGGACAAAAGTGTGTTACATATATGCATATAAGCAGCAGTAGTAACAGGGTAAACAAAGTCCCCCAAACAATTAGATGCTCCAAGCCTAAGTAAATTTAAAATTGGCTTCTGATGGCAAATGCCTTGGGGCAAAATTTAGCAAGTTTCTTAGAAATTACAGGTGTCTGCAAATAAAAGTGTACAATCTGGGACTCGGGCTAGCCCACACACCCAGCAAGAGGAGGATTTATCGGAACTGATAGCCGATTCTGATATAATGGGCAGGGCAATAGAGAGTGGGCTGTTAATTCAGTTGTTCCTTCTGAGCATGTGCAGTGGCAATCTAAATAGGAAATGTTATTAAGCTGCTTTTCCCCAAGTTTCAATAGAAATGCATTAAATCTCGCTACTGTGAACACCTTCCTGTATGAGGAGGAAAGACTCTTAAAAATGTAGTTGAGAATAATCAAGAGCATTGAGGTGAACGTTCCCTTAAATACAATTTGGCATTCTGGATCTGTCTCTAAATGAAGATCTCAAAACATGTTGCTTTTCCTTAAAAATAGCTTGCTCCAGACCCATCACTTGTGCCAGGAAGAAATCCCTGGATGCCTTTTTTTAATAGTGGATAAATGTTGAAGATAACTTGCAGGAAATTGAGGCCATGGAAAGGATAGAAAGGACAGAGGTGCAGAGGTCCCATCTATCGGCCTCATTGGCAGATCACTGTTTTACTCCCAAGTGCTTATAGACACCAGAAGCACATTACAATTCAAGAAGTCCACAGGAGGCAAAAACAGGAATAAAATCTTGAATGGCAGAATAGGCTGAACTATTTTAGATTACAGGGGTGAAACTTTTGCTTCTGTTTTCATGCTCAAAAAAACACACAAAACTCCCTGAAAGGAACTTTAGTTGTTATTACTGTTAGTAATTTTACACACCGTAACACTGAACAACATGATTCACTCTTGCAGGTTGAAGTAGTTTATCCCTTTTCTCATTTGGCTCCCAGATCAGAGGCAAATCTCATTAGTTTTGTTTCCCCAACACTGAATATAAGCAATTGTCTACTTCATACAATTGTCAAGAAGAAACTTAAGCACTTTCTACATGTAATAATATCTATTGGTAGTACTTACTAATTCAGCGCTTTTTAACTGCATGGTACTAGCTCTCAAGTAAGTCACCTTATGAAAATGGCAGGAGAATTCACTTCACAATCAGATTAGAAGCCTGCACCCACATTAATTTATAAAACCATTCTGGTGTTTCTTTTCTCACCAAACGAGGGTGCCCTGTCTCTATTGTACATATCAGTAACATAAGGTTAGCCTGTTGTAAATGATTTTTAAACAAATGGCTATCAACATTTATTATAATTTCTCCCCATAATACAGCTTTCTGTGGTGATGTAGATGCCGTCACTGACGCATCTGTGCCTAATATGAGTTAAAAGAATTGCTATTGGTTCAAAACACATTTTCCCCTTTTGCCCATGCAGAGCCTCAGTGGGTTTGCATTTATATGGGAAATCCAGCATGAGGTATCAAATTATAAATACAGTGAGATGCAGCTCCAGAGATCATTCAGTTGTAATACAAAGTTGTTTTTTAATATGGTTTTATTGTTGAAACAGTGAAATACAAAAGAGAAAAATAAAAACAGCCACTGAATATAAATAAAAAGCATTATGAAAAGATTTTCTGGCAACACGTTCTTCCTTTCCCTTCCATTTGTGTCCCCAGCTGTTGATCACAGTGTGGTTATCTATGCTTTACATTGACTGTTAAAGATCATTGCTGGTTTCTGTTTAGGTACTAGAAACCATATTTCAAATGTTTAAATTTGCCTTGCTGTGTAATGAGTTGTATATAAGTGAGCCATTCCTGCTTAAATTTAGTTAAACTTCTATTATGGATATATACTGTGAATTGTGTCACTGCAGCATATTCTCCAATTTTAGTCTCCCAATCTGATACCATCTGCAAGATTTCTCTTTTCCAGTGTTGTCGCAAGTTTGTTCTTGCAGCTGTTAACATATATCTTAGTAAACGGTGATATTTTACATTTATGTTTTCTGGAATTATACTTAAGAAAAATATCTGTGGTTTCAGTTCAAATTTTATTTTTAGAATTTTTTTGAATGTTTTGATGCATTTCTTTCCAGTACTTCTGAGTTTTTTTACATAACTACCACATGTGATAAAATGTCCCTTCTTTGTCATGACATTTCCAACATTTGTTGTTATATGCTATATCTTGGCAATTGTTGGTGGAGTAATGCATCAACTGTAAAACATTTTACACCAAATTTCCCTTAAATTATAGGTTGGAGTAAATTTTATAGATTTTTTTCGGTAACTCCACTGGGCCACTGTAATTGCTTCTTTGAACTTTTACATCAATTTTGTCATTCCACTTTTGATTTGTTCTGTCTCCATATTGTATTTCAGTGACAATTTGTAAATACATCCTAATATGTATTCTTAGTTTTGTGTAAGTATTTCAAATTCTGTTATTTTTCTCAAGGTCCCTCCTTCTTTAAGATTTTATTTTTCCAGTTACTTGCAGATACATTAACCATGGTAAGTTCCTTCTTTCATTGGACAATTCTTGTGTCTAATCTATTTCCTGAATATGGATAAGTCGTATTGCCATATGTAATTAAATCGTTTTTACTGTAATTGTCCATAGCATAAAAAAGTTTGATGCTAATGGTGAGACGTAGCCTTGCTTTTAGAAGATTCCAAGTTTTTAAAAAACTTTGTCTTATAATATGCTCCTTGGATTCTTCTTTTGTTTATTTATACAGTAGATACTTATGAAATCCATTAGCTAGGTCTGCTGCTTCTATAACTGATATTCTGCTGTTTGAAAATTTTGTTCATTCTGTTATCCATAACAGGCAACTTGCTCTGTAATACAATCTGAAATTAGGAAATGCTAGCTGACCGCTTTCTTTTAAGTCATGCAAGATTTTGAACCTTATGGTTGGTCTTTCCTGCTCCATATAAACCTATTATTACTTTATTATGGCATCTTTGGTGCTCTCTGAGCTTAGGATGTCACAGTTCAACCCTGAGCTACAGATATTCTCTTCTTTCGGAGTTCTTTACCAGTCTTGCAGATTTTTCTCTGAAATTGGAATTGGTGCCATTTGGACTAGAAAGCTCATTGTGTGTAGTATATTCATTTTTATTATTGCAAGGAGTCCTAGCCAAGAAAGTTTTAAACTTTTCCACCTTTCAAGGCCTCTTTTTATTTCTTTTCATAATTCATAGCAATTGTTTTGAAATATATCTTTATTACATCCTGTCAAGTGGAGTCCTAGATATTTTACTGAATCTTTTGCTATTTCACAGCCAGTTTGTTTTTTCACCAAGTCTTCTTTGGAAGTTAAATTGGTCTGTAGTCTGAAATTTCTTCTAATAGTGTATTAAAGTTATGTATGCTTCTTTCCGTGTCATTTTTGTCTGAATTTCACTCATCGTCTTCAGTAGTGGTTCTGCCAGTTCCTTCTCTAATATTTTGTGGTATTTGGCCATCAGCCCATCTGGACCTGATGTCTTTCCAATTTTGATTGTCTTTATTGCTTCTTTAATCTCTTGAATTGTTACAGATTTACTTAGGATTTGTCTATATTCTTCAGTGAATTGTTTAAGTTCTGAGTCTTTAATGTACTGTATGTTTTCAGATGTTTTTCCTGTCAATTGTTTAGAATATAATTCCTTGAAAAATTTGGTGAGTTCTTCTATTATTTCCAATCTTGTATTTTTATTCCCTGTCTCTATCACTGTTAGTGTCCTTCTCTCTTTTCTGATTTGAGATTTAGTTGGTGTCCTTCAACTGGTGGAAGACATCCGGTGCAAAAAGGAGAGAGGATGCTTTCCAGAGATTTCTGACTTTTGCAGGAAGAATACATATGAAAAGGTAAGGGCTTCTCTGCATAATTTGCACTTAGCATTGCTTTGTTTCTTTTCTGGGAGCATGTAGTATAACCTTCTAATTGCAGCATGGGCCTATAATCTATATAAAAATTAGATAGTTGCAGCAACAGTATTGCAGCACATTTTTTGCCACTAAAAGGATTACTGCATGTACATAGTTGAGACTGTCACAGAGAGGCTGAGGGTACTTTTATGGCTGGGAATATGTGTGACTTTTAGCACATGCAGCAATTTACTGGAATTAAGGCAAAATGAAACTATTTACAGCAGAGTGTCCAAACTTCTCAGTCTTTAACATCCTTTAACTCTCTGCTATTGCTAGCAAATACCCACTCTGCCACGTAGTAACTACTCCCCCCTTTCTCCTCCCCCTCCGTCCCCCTCAGCTTTTCACTGAGAAAGATAAGAAGATAAGAAGGGAATTGGCTGAGTTTGCTGTGCGCTTAAAGTCATTCTTTGTGCTTTTTCCAATCGTGACAGCCATCCTTCTGTTGCAGAAAATTTGAAGACAGGACGCTCAGGTCTTCATTCAGGAGAGGAGTTTATTTGCGCAAAGGTTCAGCATAGGTAGCAAAAAGTCTGAACCCCGAAGGGTTCTTGGCACATGCTTTTTATACATTTGATCCCAGGGGTCTTGGTGCCCACTCCCCTGTTTCCTTAGGGATTGTACCAGCGAATCAGTGTGTGGCATCCTGGCATTTCTCCTTATTTGGAACTATCTCCCAGTTTTACCTTATTTGGTATTCTCTTTCATTCCTTTCCTTATATGGCATCTTCTTCTATTTCTATCTTCCTAGCCTTATATGGTCATCTCACTACATTCCTACAGTCACTACCTTATTTGGTAACCTTCCTTGGTTCTACCTTACTTCTACAACTGACGCTGTGTGATGCACCTCCCTCTGAGTCTTCTGCCCAGCCTTTCCTGGTGTGGAGCTTTTCCAAGGTTTCCAGTTGTCCACCTGCAGGCAACCGTCACCCTCTGTCCCCATCTACCTTGGATGTTAGGTGAAGCACATCCCTCTGTCTGCATCTTCATTTCTCTTGTCCCAGGAAACCTCCAGCTGAGATCTTCAACCCTTTTCTCCCTCTGGAGCCAGGAAAGAGCAGCTGCAAACTCCAACAGCCCAGCACACTCAAGCAACGTCTCTCTCCAGCCACCAACTTCCCATACAGTCTCTCCAAAGGCACCCACTGCCTTGATGCCTCAGAGTGGCACAGACTCAAACTTGTGACATGTCTCTCCATTTTTCTTCTCTCCCCCCTCCCCCCCACTTTACACATCAATCCAACAGCAACTGAAGAGGTATGTTCCCCCCCTTGGCTTTAAATCCCAGCACCTTTATCTTAGGTTTGGCCAATCAAAATGCTGCCTCCATCTGCCCCACAACAGCCCTGGTTAGCAACCAGGGCAGCTCATCTGCCCTTGTGACAGGTTACCTGCACTTCAAGGCCATGCACTTCAAGGTTCTTCTCCTCATCTTTCCCCTTTTTCTCTGCTGATTCACAGCAGCTCAGAAGCAGCGAGCCTGGCCACAAAACTCATATGTCACAGATATCATTGGCTTTTTCACAACAAACACCTAAAATGATCCATGCCAACCAACCAGAGTCAAAATAGGGAAATATATCACTCATTGGCTGGAACATAGTGACTGACTAAATGATTGCTCTTCTCTACCCAGTCCCCAGAAGAGATATGCCTGTCTTTCAAGTTTCAAAGGAACTGAAACAGCCGAACAACATATTAGTCATTAGTAACTTGGACTGGAGCAGAGCTGAAACCAAAAGAAACATCCAGTAACAATGTTGGGTACTAGCTGGCTATAAAGAACATCAGCTGCTGTTCACAAGTACCCTTCGTGAACTCATTTTTTAAAAAAAATGTGTAACACTTTCAAATTAATGCTGTATTTTCCATACACCTATTGTCAATCTCTCTCTCTCTCTCTCTCTCTCTAAATTGTATCTTACACAAAATACAGGCCAACCCATAAGTCACGGATACAGGACATGTTCAAAACGTTAAATCCAACTGAGGTTCATTTGCTTAGAAACTCAAAAGGCATATCTTGTATTTTCATTAGATTATTAAAATGCTCTAAAGTAATCCAGCCTGTAACCAGGAAAATATGTGAACACCCTCCACCAAATTGGGGTGGGGAGGGGGAGCAGGGAGCAGTAGGAAAACAGGTGTATATATTTGTAGGGAATATATATCCTATGCAATATGAAATATTGCATATATTACATATTATTAATTATAGATTATATTTTGGTTTCAGTTTAAAAAACAGCATCTCAATTCTCCATGAGATGCATTCAGATTGGATTATAATCAATGTTATTTAAAGCACATCATTTAATAAAATCTCTCAACAAAAATCCGACTTTGGAGATCACACTTAAAACTGAACCCCAAATTGATTTCAATGAACACAAGTCCATTGACAATTTACAAAATAAATTTTGTACCACACCAAATGCTAGCGAAGAGGGTCCAAGGGCATGCAGGAGGGGGAGTTCTGGAGTCTGGGCACATCCACATAGATAGGCATGACCCATGAACTCACCAGCTGAATATCTGAGAGCCACAGTAATGAAGAAGGATCAGAAGGTATTTCCTGGATGTGCAGGCTCTTTAAACCACTGTGGCCATCTATACAGAAGGTAAAGGTTCATCATTAAGTACTATGACCAAGCTGTAACTTTTTTTTTTTTAATGAATGATTGCAAAGAACTTACAACACTGTTTTCAACCACTTCAAGAGAAATAAAGTAGGATCGGTGCATGTCTTGGTCCTTTCATACTAAAGTATCGCCATACTCTCCTGCCAAGTGTTCTTGACTTTTCTCTCCACCCTCTAATTCTACTCCAGAAAGAGTGCTAATTGGACTGTTCTGGATCTTCCATGCTAGTTTCATGTCTCATTACACTGCAGGGCTCTTTGCTGGCTCCCTATCTGAGATAGAGCTCAGTTTTCAAGTACTGGTGTTTATATTTAGAGCCCTCCAGTCACAAATTCCCCAGTACTTGGCTGTTCTTCTCTCTCCCTACCATTCTGTTCAATTGCCATGTTCTTTTGGGGAGGAACTTTGCTCTCTGTTCTTCCACCAGAAGCTTCCTCCTTCCTTTCACAGTCCGTAAAGGCTTGATGCCTTTACGGAATGTGAAATATATAAAGGCCTTTTTATTTGGCTAGTGGGTGTGCAGTGGGGCTGTTTATATTACATTGTTGACAATTTCTAGTTTAATATCTGTTTTAGTAGTTATGGACATAGCTGCACTCTGACATATTATAAGCTGTTGCTCCAGACAATTGTTGCACTGGGCTGGGCTTTAATTGTAAATATTTGTTTTACTGGTTTGGCAGTTAAAGAGTTAAATGATTTTGACTGGATGGAATTTTATAATTACTGTACTTCCCTGAATGTTCCATATTTTGTTAAAGGCATATTATTATTATTGTTGGTCACAGCCAGTTGTTTAGACTGGATTTGGCATTTTTATCCACCTATTGAGTCCTTCCCAAGGATCTGAGACAGGCAGAGGTTGTTGTCTGATGATGTTAAAGGTATCATTGCAGGACGTAAGCTGTTCCAAGTAAAGCTGCCTTTTGCAATTGACTGATGGTGATTTTGTCAATGCCTATGGTCTTCAAGTGGTCTTCATTTTCAGTCTTTGTATATTTGTGATGGGCAAACAACTTTTCTTCCAGTAGTCCTGCAGCTGCTGGTCCTGGTTGCTCAGCCAACAGTCTTGACTCCTGTAGCCCACTTGTCACCAGATGTCCAGGAACCAGAACACTTAATGTGATCCTTGTTTGCCCAACAACTGATCCAGTATATGTTTCTGCAAATTACATCTCACCATATTGTTTATGGCAGAGATACTCTTCATCTGGCTCTTCTGATGAGATCTATCCAGTATGGTTGAACCTCTGGCATAGCTCTCATCCTCCTCAGAACACACAACCCCACAACCACATCAAAGTAGTGCCTCACTGGGGGTTAATTATTATTTTCACAAGCATACTTTTGTGAGATGGTGCATAAACCAAACCAAAATTCTGTAACAGACCTCTTAGCAAACAATTGTCCCAACATGGACAATACTTTACATTTAGGGAAGAGAATTTCACTGCAGTTTTGGAAAATAAATCAATTTCTGTTTTGGAACAGGACTGGGACAATTAAGGTTGGGTTATCCATTACTCATTGTCATCTATGAGGTAAGCACATCCATAACAACTAAAGTAGTCAGTAGGACAGGGGGTGGTCACAGTACCTGTTGTCTTAGTACACAGGGGGATGAGCCTTCTCCTCTTGCCTGTCTTCTTCTCCAAACAATCTGCTGCTTCACTTTAAGGATGAACAGAGGCTTAAAGACCAACTTGTGCAGAAGCACTCCAGGCTATATCAAAGAGCAGAATGGCACATTTACTTATCTATAGATCTGGAATTGGCTTGACAATTTTTTTTTTCAGGCCAGCCAGCCTGTTTCTTGAAGGGAGACTGGTGACCATCGGGTGCTGCTTACTATTACAGCCCTAACGACTTGGGCCCAACTTTATCAAGATGTCCTCTTCCTTCTGTTAACCTGAACCAACTTGAAGAAAAAAACAAGGGCCTATTGCTTTCCTTTCCATGCTGGATTTTTGAGGATATGTAGTTTTCATTGATGGATCTTTTGTATGAGTCTCTTACATTGACTCCCCCTATACTTGATACCTTCCTGTCTGATGCACCCACCAATGGACCAGTAAAAGAAAAAAAATTAAAAGAAAAAAATATTTTTTAATCATTCTTTCTACATTTGGGCTAGAAGGAGAAAGTGGCAGGGCTTTTGTTAATTGGAGGAAGGAAGAGGGGAAAGGGCATTCCTATCAGAGTTACAATAGCCAACTGGCATGAAGGACTTTGCCTACAGTGAAATGACATGTAGCAAGCAAACAAGATAAATAATAGTTATAAACATCAAGTTTCCTTTGGACCTTAGCCTGCTACTGGGGAACAGATACAAAAAGATTTGGTTTCACTCCATGATTTCACTCTTAGACTAGTCTATTTCACAAGACTGCTGCTGTGGGGATAAAATGAAACCATATTGAAGTCCTGGAGGAAATAGAAGATGTAAAGCTAATCAAATAATCCAAGCTGCTCTTGACAAGCACAGACATGAACAATGGTTTCAAAAAAATGCTCATTTAAACACTTCCTCACTTTAGGGATTGGCATTCACTTCAGGAAATTGCTTAAGACATGTAGGACACAAAATCACCGCCACATTTAAAATCATGTCAATTCCAGGAAAGCAGAACTGAAAGAACAAAAGCTGTAAGTCACCTTATATAAAGACCTAGCATATCCTTGACCAAAACAACTGTGGTCAAACACAAACATATAGGTGCAGCAAAAAACAGTGCAGATGATCATCATAGCTGTAGCACCTTCCTTATGCGGAAGTTAATACAGTGGTACCTCAAGATACGAACGCCCCACCTTACGAAAATTTCGAGATACGACCAGCTCCGGCCGCAAAAATTTACCTCGACATGCGAACTCCGCCTCAAGCTACGAACCGGATCCGCGGCCATTTGCCCTGCTGCCACGTGGTCGCGGCTTCCTGTGGGCGAGATCGCGGTAGCAAGGAGGCTTGCTCCACGAGGCAAATGTCCCCATAAGGTTTAATGTGTCAGCTGGCGTTGCACGGCTAGGAAATTCCCCAGGCACGCTTTAGTCAGTTTCACCGCTTGAGCGCTAGCGCAGAAAGAGGAAGTGCTAATGAAAGGGCCACCTGGCGCCTCTTCACTAATCTGAGCACGTGGGGGAAAGGCTTTCCTCGCGCACACCACCAAGGGCTATGGACAAAGGAAAGAGTGCGGAGTTGAGGAAGAGGAATCAGTGCGGGGGGGGGGAAGCTCCCGCTCCTGGCTGTGCGTGCGCGCCTTTCCCTCCAGCGCGCTGATTGTGTGCTTTTGTCGCTATGGAGAAAGGAAAGAGCGCGGAGGAATCAGTGGGGGGGGGGGAAGCTCCCGCTCCCGGCTGTGCGTGCGCACGACATAAGCCTTTCCCCCCAGCATGCTGATATTGCTTTCACTGTGCTTTTGTCGCTATGGAGAAAGGAAAGAGCGCGGAGGAATCAGTGGGGGGGGGAAGCTCCCACTCCCGGCTGTGCATGCGTGCGACATAAGCCTTTCCCCCCAGCGTGCTGATATTGCTTTCACTGTGCTTTTGTCGCTATGGAGAAAGGAAAGAGCGCGGAGAAATCAGTGGGGGGGGGGGAAGCTCCCACTCCCGGCTGTGCGTGTGCGTGACAAAAGCTCAGATTTCATTAGTACTTCCTCTTTCTGCGCTAGGGCTGACTAAAGCGTGCCTGGGGAATTTCCTAGCCAGCTGACACATTGAACCTTATGGGGAAATGTGCCTCGCGGAGCAACCAAATTCAGAGGGCGGATTAGCCGTATTTACATTGAACCTTATGGGGAAATGTGCCTCGCGGCGCAACCAAATTCGGAGGGCGGAACGGATTAACCGTATTTACATTGAACCCTATGGGAAAACGTGCTTCACGTTGCGACCAATTCGAGTTGCGATCAGAGTCACGGAACGGATTAAATTCGTAACTAGAGGTTCCACTGTATTTTTGAAACTTCTGCTGACTTGGCCCTCAAAGGGTTGCTATTTAATGGCTGTCCTCCAGAAGGATCCTAGTGGCTTTTTCTAAATTAATCTAATGGCTGCCAGGCAGCAACCAGGTGCAATTCAAGGGGCTGATTATTACCTTTCAAGACTTATATGGCCCAGGGCCTGGATGTCTTCAAGACCAACTGCTCTGAAATGAATCTGTCTCTCCAGTGAGATCAAGGAAAGGACACCCACTGAGGGTCCCCTTCCCAACAGGGACCCCGTAGCCAGGTCTTCTCAGTGGTGGTTCCCCTTCTGTGGGACAGCTTGCCCTCATACCTAAGCAGTGACCACCTACACAGCTCTGTCACAGAGCATTTGAGGGACCTTAAGTGCAGACCTGCCCCTGGTGGATGACATCACTATTGCAGTATTTTCTCCTGTTTTGACATTTCTCTTTATGCAAGATGCTACTGGGAGCCAGTTTGGAATGGAGTAACATAAAAATGCTGATGCTGATGCTAATAATGATTATGATGACGTTTGCTCTGATTTTATTAACATGTCACGACATTTCTTTGAAAGGCTTATATCCTAAAAAGAAGGCTACAAATACAGCAATGTAATGAACACATTTAAGGGATTAAATGATTACTGAGACATGTTGTCAAGAAAATGGATTGAAACCATTTTTATCCTTCTATCATCACTCCAGTACTCAAATTCTTTCAATAAATATGACTGGCAGTTGCCTCTTAAGAGTATGTGCTTTTTTGCACAATGGTTATAATTATTGCCTAGGCTTTGCTACTATAACCCTAGATCAGGGTTTCTCAACCTTGGCCACTTTAAGATGGGTGGACTTCCTCCCAGCATATGCTGGCTGGGGAATTCTGGGAGTTGAAGTCCACCCATCTTAAAGTGGCCAAGGTTGAGAAATCCTGCCCTAGATGGCCACTGACCTAAATGGTTTTGAATGAGAATTAGGCAAATAAAGAACACCCCATTCTCCCTATATTATAGCCAAAATATTCCGCTTTTAAAAACCCTAACCATAATAAAAATAGAAATGCTACCATGTTAAGAACAACAACAACCACAATTGAAACTCACAATCATTTCAAAAAGTAATAATACCAAGTATTTAAATTTTAGATCCTTTTTGCTTACTCCTCCAATCAACTGGCCTTCCTGGCTACGTTGCAAACCGGCATGACCAGAAATCTTTCTCCCCATACAATTGAAGGAGGAAAACAGGTTTTTAACCATTCCTTTCTCCTACATGTGCCATAATTCTTGGATACTCACGTATGCACACACAGACATGCACACATGACTTCTGTATGAATGTTTAAAGAGCACATAGTAAATACAAAAACATCCAACCTTGAATCCGCAAAAAAACTATAACCTGTGAAGAAACCATTCAAAACGTTCCAAGAGATTCCAGCTTAATAAATTTAGTAAGAAGTGAGGGTTGGAAATTCCTCTTGCAGCTTCCAAGATTCTCTGTTTACCCTTAGTACTAGTATTAAAGACACCTGACTGAAAAACTGTTGGTGGTTTGCGGCAGCACAACTGTAGCCCTGCTTTTATGTATTTACATGTAATGTTTACCACCATTTTGCCTTTTCTCACACATGTTCACAAACATGCCGTTGAGTAGACCTTAGTCTTGGAAATTGCAAGAACTTCCTTATGTAGCTGTGTACCTCTCCTGACAGACCATATGGTTGCTTTAGAAGAAGAGGAACTAGAAAAACAGCAAAATAGAAGCATTCACTCACACATACACACAGTCTTGATCTTACCATGGCAAATTGCAGCTTGGCAAATCATATTTGAATTAACTGATCAAAAATGAAAAGCTATTTGCAAGGAAAGAGGAAGACATTCAGCTCAGTCCTCTCCCTTCCAGTCATTTGCTCCTATCTATCTATCTATCTATCTATCTATCTATCTATCTATCTATCTATCTATCTATATTTCCCTTTCGGTTGTCTTCCTTTAGACCCATCTTTCCTCTTCCGTATGTGTTGGAATATAATTCCTAGAATTCACAGCCAGTAAGGGAAAGAATGCCACAGTCCACATCTGGAACCTCAGATACATCCATATTTCTACACAGCAAAAGCAGAACATTCAGCCACACAGACACATACAGCCATATTCAAAGTCATATTTGGCTTAACAAATAGTGCTAATAAAGATTTCACTGCACGCATTTAACACAGCATCAAGATATTGCATTGCAGTTACAAGCTACAAGGCTCCAGCAGTTCCTGGAATCACTAGCAGAAACTTGGATTCTTCAGCAACTGAAAGTTGTACCTGGTAAGTCATGCTCTGGTTTCTTGACAGTGAGGGGAAAGATTAGATTCCATTGTTGCTATCGAAGAGTAGGACCCAACTTTCTGAATGCCTGTGAAGTCCATGAAACTCACAAAAGGAAAGGAATTGTGCAGGTCCTGGCAAACACTATAAAAAATGAAAGTAGCGAAATGCCCTTTGCCTTAGATTTACTTTCATTTTCCCTACATTGCAATCTAGGCTGTGCTTGTAAATGCAGTTGGTGGACCGAGGGATACTGAAGTGCAAACAGCAAGATATCATTACAGTATAGAAAATAAGATACTGTATTTCCATGTCTAACATTTTATCCTTTAAGGCAGTGTTTCTCAACCTTGGCAACTTTAAGATGTGTGGACTTCAATTCCCAGGATTTCCCAGCCAGTCATCCTGGCTAGGAAATCCTGGGAGTTCCCAGGGAGTCCACACATCTTAAAGTTGCCAAGGTTGAGAAACACTGCCTTAAAGACTTAGTTCTTCCTCCATGTGCTGGAGCCAGGATGCTAGACAAGCCCAGTATGTTTATGTTTTAGTGGATTTTTTTAATGGTGCCTTGGCTATGCTTTTAATCAGTTGTTGTCTTTCAATCCTTTATTTATTTATTTATTTACTTACTTACTTACTTACTTATACATCACATTTATTTAGCTGCCCATCTCACACAAAGCAATTCTGGGCAGCATACAACAACTGAATAAAATAACAAGTGGATAAAAACAAACATGATGAAAAGATAAAAAGTGATTATTAAAATGAAACATTATCAATTTAAAAAAAAATTTAAAAATGTGTTGCCACACAGATGTTTAAAGATGGGTGGCCATATAAATGTGTTTAATAAATAATAACAGGCTTGAAATATGAGACTGTTTATCACTTAAGCTGGTGAAGAAAATAAACTTGCTGTTCTAGAAGGCTCTGAAATAGAAATATGCAGTACACAACTGACCTTAGAACCTGCCTTTTTCTTAATCAGATAATTAACTGCTTTCATCATCAACTCTATTTTGGACACCAGGAGTGCTTTTTAATCAATTCTAAGGAGAAATTTTGCCACTCAAGGGCTTGTTTTTCTGCTCCTTCTTAACCCAAGCACACATCCTAGCTGTGGCAGCCCAGAATTAACAGATAGATCCAGTCAAACAAGACAGTAGTAAATGGAGCTGAAATACTGTTTAACACTGTAGGAGGAACCCACCCAAGTGTATAATCAGGAAACATGTCCAAATCAGGAAGGAGGTCTTCTTGTTCAGATGTGCCATATATCATTGGTGGCAACTTTGGCTTAAGATAAAATCTCTTTCAAATTGAGCTTGACTCCTAGTGACTAAATGGACATATCCATGTTATTTTCTTGACAAAACAGTTCAGAAGTGGTTTGCCCTTGTCCTGTTCCAGAAGGTATTTTCAACTTCCCATTCTAAGAAGTTCCCAGAATTTCCTAGTAGTCTCACCTCCAACAACACAACCCTTTGTGGCTTTTGGGAGATTAGAGCATATCTGTATCAATACTTGCCCAGATGCACTGGCAATTTGTTCACAAGGGAACAGCTATAGGACAGGTAGAAATGTAATAGGTGAAACTTTTCTTCTGGTTAATTTCTTCTCTTGGTAAGCTGAAGGTCAAGATATTAATTAACTGATTTTGTTCATAGTTTCCTAGAAATTCATTAACATGAACATAACCCTTTCTAACAGAGAACAATAATGGCATTCTTCTTATCAACAGGCATAGATGCTGTCTTCACACCCATATTGAACAAGTTGCACAGACACTCCATAAGTAAACTGCATTTATATCATACGTACATACTTACCTTAATAATGTCAAAGGCTAGAAACAGAAAAAGCTACTAAAACAATAAACAAAACACTGAATAACATCATGGTGGTTGGCAAATAAACTGAAGTATAACTATGGGAGATTTTGCATTAATTGGTGCCTCATTTTTCCAGCCGCTGCAAAATATTTTGCTACAATCTGAGTTGTGGGGAGATTAAAATGTGAAAAAAGTAAAATCATGTAGAAGTTATCTATTCTTCCAGGGTATTGATGAAACAGATAAGTTATAGGTGTTATGAATGTTTGATATCCCCAGTTCCACATGGACAAATACATTTTTCATAAAGGATCTTAGACTATCTTCTCAAGGGCAAAATATTATACCTAGCCCAGAAAAAAAGAGCTTTCTTTAACTTGAAAAATGTAAGTAGGGAGAGAGAGAGCTATTGTTTCCACAAATCCTTTCGTCATGCAGGACCTGCTTCTTGGCTTCTGCCAAGCTGTTCACCTCTGTCTGGAACTCGGTATGACTTAAACTTTGCAGAATTTAAGATTTGACAGGATCATACCCCGAGAATCATGTAAACCCTGCTAACCCATATGCCATTGTTTTTTGTTCTATGACATTATTCCACTTGGATAGAAAATCATCAGCCATTATTAGTGGAAGTAGACCTGAGGTGGAAAGGGCAATATTTTAACATCAGCCTCCATGCCCTAATCTTAATTTTAGGTATCCCTGATGCCTAAAATTAATCTAATTTGAGTAGGTCATTAGCTACACCTCTTGGTGCAGTAAGTATAGACTTCAGAAATTTGATTTCAACCATCTTGAGAATATTATTCCCAGCATAGAGATCCACCTGGGATCTTGGGAAGTTTTCAGCTTGGGAAAGGTTTAAGGCTACCAGTACTACTTTGTCTCCTTTGGTAATCATCATCATCATCATCATCATCATCATCATCATCATCATCATCATCATCACTTGATGGCTGTTACAGACCTTGATGCCAGCTGGGAGACATAAACATGGTGAGCCCTCCGGATTCCCTGGGAATGGAAAATTACTCCCAAGTGTTTAAAGGTGTGGACCTCTATGTTCCATCTTTCTATTTTAGCCCTTCTGGTGAAGACCATGACATTAGATTTTTGGAAGTTAAGTACTAGCCACTTCTGTTTGCAGCATTGGACTATGGCATTCATTGCCTTTCTAAGACTACAGGAAAGCAGAAGATAAGATCTGCATCACCTGCACATAGCAGTATTGGGCTCTACTAGTTTGTGGGAGTAACCATCAGAATTGTTCACTGATTCAGTCATGCATGATATTTGCAATTAGACCTGAGTGAATTTCTAAAACATATTCAGATCTTAGCCATTTATTAAACAGCATTAACATTTCTTTTCTTCCATCAAAGTTTTTGGATAGTCTTAATAGTCTCCAAATTCTGGGTGCCTTTGTTTTCACTAGCCTATTATGCATGAGTGTGTTTACTATTAGGGGATGATAGTCATTCCCTAGATGTGGCTCTACCTACAGCTTTAAGAACTAAGGTTAAAAAAATAAAGTAGGGGGAGGTGATCTAATTGTCAACAATTGACATTTCCTCTACTCCCCAAGAGGTATATTCAGCTGGGCAATTTCTGAGAAGCATTCCATTCAAAATACAGAGATCCATATGCATGGTCTTCTGTCTCAAACAGAATCCTCTCTTCGCATTAGCTTACATGTCGTCAAATCCATGGAGCTCATCATTAAAGCCTAAACTCCCTGGTTCATTCAGATCTCAATAGGGGAGTCAGTGATAGTGATAAGATCATCTCTTGAAGGAGGCCCTTCTTCCAAACTCAGTCTTGAAAGATCAGCTCCTATGTGTGTTTTCCTTCCCTCAGGGTTTTCAGCTGCCTCTAATCATGTTAAGGCTCTTCTTCTCAAGTCAAGTTTGAGTTCAAACAGATGTACATTAGAAACAGAAGATACCAAATCAATGAGTGGTCTGCTATGGCACATGTTAGCAATGCCCGCCTATGCTTCCTCTTAATTCCTCTTTATTTTTCTAAATCCTTTCATTATTCTTTAAACAATTTTATTGTTTTATAACTTTTACTCTTGATATATCTTATCACTTTTACATTACTGAACATCCTCTATAGCTACAACACGTGCAATTTCATATAGCATTTTTTCATTTTTGTTTCCTTGAACAATTTCAGTCCAACTTCTCACTATCATTCCCACACAAATGTCTAAAATTCTGCTTCCATAATTTTCTAACTTCAGTTTCATCCCAAATCCTTCCATCACTTTTATTCTAAATTCCATTCACTCTGCTGGAGACTCCTTGCTTAGCCCTTTTCATCCATTTCCAACACAATGTTTTAGTTCTATTTTTTTTAATTAATCTGCATTTTCTCTCCTTCCTGTACTCTTTATTATTCCTTGCTCTCTTTAACTACATTTGTTCACTGCATTCATTCACTTTTTTCTACTTTTTTCTAATAAAACAACATATTTTATTTATGCTTAAATTATATATAAAAATCAGACCTTTTTCAAAGCAATATTCACTCATCTCAGTTTGTTCCCACTCATCCATTCATGTCACCTAATGGAATATTTTTCCCTCCTTAATCACATGCATCCAGAACTTTGTGCAATTCTACCTTAAATTCACCTTTGGTTCTTTCATTACCATCATTCACATTCAGTTATCAGCAGCCTATGAATTCCTACTTTTATGAATTCCTACTACCATTCCTAATATAGTGTACATACTGTTGCCCACATCCCACCAGTTATGGGGTGTGTACATTGCTTAATTAATTTCTGGAAAAAGAATGTAGATAAAAAGATTGAAATTGTATATCATAAAATGAGGCAACAAGAAAACAGAGGAATTCCAGCTGACTTCCTGTTTATCCAAATGAAAAATAATAGTTGAATGTTGTCATCCAAATGTTATGCTTCTTGGGTCCCTTCAGGTTTGGGATAAAACTGGGCTTTGGTTATCCTTCCTTCCTTCCTTCCTTCCTTCCTTCCTTCCTTCCTTCCTTCCTTCCTTCCTTCCTTCCTTCGCCCTTCAAGGTAGACCAGGTCAGGAAACAGATTCCACAAGAACTACTGGAACTCTACTTTATTTCTTTAGGGTACAATAACAGAATCTTGAAAACCTGGCAGAGATTCTCATTCTCCCGTATTATACTAAAGAGAATCAAGGAAGGGCAATCTTGAAATGCCCAGTTAAACACACAAAGCAGAAATCTCTTTAATAGCTTTATTCTGTAGAAGAAAGGGCACTTGAGAAAGTTTTCCAGATCAAGTGCACAAAGCTTGCAAATCAACACAGCTTTTATACAGTTTTGGAACAAAGAAGTACACGATCATTGGCAAACAGTAATTATTCACACCCTTGCATGGGCAGAACAGTCCCAAAAGGTGGATACTTTGCTATGGCTGGGGAGAAATATGATTCAGTTGTTATCTACCTATTCCCATTGCAGGCACAACTGATCACTTCCTCTTCCAGTTTTAGCGGGGTTTACTGCTTTCTCTGCCTGCACTTACAGTAGGCTGTCATCAGTGTGGGTGTGTGTGTGGGGGGGGGGGGGATTAAGCCAAACTTGCGGTTAATCTGTCTTAAAGAGAAGAGAGAGTTAAGCAAGGCTTGTAGATAATCTATCTTCAGCAGGAAGGGGAGTTGGGCAGAGTCTGCAGCGAACCCATCTCTGCCCTCTGCCTAGCAATGAACGAAGGCACAGAGAGCCTCTGCTGCCTCCCTCCTTTTAACCCTAAAATTACCACTCCATCAACCCCTCTCAGGACTAGCTATTCCAAAGCAATGAGAGAGGGTTGTCAATTCCTCAGGTCTGGTGGAAAACTAGATCTTGGGCTAGATAGATCTTCATCCTGATCCAGGAGAGTTCTGTTTTTATCCATATGAAACTTTGGATCTGCTCAGATCACCAAGAGTGGCCTATTTTGCGTTCTACCATCCTGAGAGCTCTGGCACATGGCAAAGGGCTTGGTTATCTGAGAGACCCTCTGTCTTCTGTAGTCTCTGCCTTTCCCATATGGCCAGGCAGAGTCAGCATGCTCCACATCCCATTGATTAAACCTGATGGGACTCGGGCCTTCTCCATCATAATGCCTGCTGTCGGGAACAATATCTCCCCAGAGATTTGTTTAATCCCCGCCTTGACCTTATGTAAACAAGCCAGGCCTTACCTTGGACCAAAGTGGGTAGCAGGCATGTTGTGAGATGATTATCTGTTGGAGACTGAGTTATTCTTCTGCAGCATTTGGGTATGTTGTTTTATTATTGTTCTGTACAATGTTGTTTTTAATTGTTTAATATTGTACGTTGACCAGAGTAATGATGGAGTGGGGTGATCTATAACTTAAATAAATAAATAAATAAATAAATAGCCATTCTCTACACAGTGAATACAGTCAGGACTCCCTAACAAGAGAGATCTGCTTGGTACTGACACTGGCAGTATTTGCATATTACCTGAAACTTTCGATTTCACTAAGCTGGAAGCTTCACTGACATATGATTTGTCTTTTGTCCCTTTTTGCGGATCACTGTACGATTTCTTATCTTTTCCCATTTTTGCAGATTGTTTATAATTGGAAGTGACTCTGGCCAGTTGTTAAGAGCTGGAAAAATAGGATGAATGTTTAAAATTTTAGACAAACAAGCAAACTGCTGTCAAGAAAGAGCCACAGAAATGGAAATGTTATGATAATCATTACTACTTGCAATATCCACTAGATGTCCCTGCACTACACGGGATTGGGAGAGCAATAATGAGGGAAATGTTGATATCTTTACAACATGGATGGACAATTATATCAGTGGAGGATACAAAATTGTGGGCAGAAGCCAACTTTATCTTGGCTTTTGAAGGTAGATAGGAGATTTACACAAAGATGGCAATAAAGGCTTTGTGGGTTTCCTGCCTCAGATTGATAGGAAACCAGGCTCTCAAATTCTGAGAAAAATTATCAGAGGGGTTGGCTCCAGGGACCACAAAAGAGGTTCAGGCCTTGCTTAGCTCTACTTTATTGTGTTAATATTCATCTATGTAATTATGTCCATCATGAAAAAGCCTGGGAGTCTATAGCAAAGTAATGTTTTGCTCTGAATAGAAAGGCTTCTTGTGACACTGGGTCCTCTAAGGAATGCAAACCTCTGTCCACTTTGTGCTAGCATGGTAAGAGGCAACGAGGAACCGAATCCTGCATCCTTTCTGGTTGTTTTTTGTCATTTTAAATAAATTTCTTTCCATTGAAACCAGGGGTAGGAATGACTCTATGCCAGCTTCAAAATAGGAGAGCTCAGCAGATACTTTGGAAGCAAGTCTAGGGACCAGATGCCTGTTTTTGCCAGGAGAGGATGGGCTGTGGAGGTTTTTGTGGAGCAAGTTTGGAGGTTGGGCTTCTGCTCCAGAACAGACATTGGGGTCATTCTGTTTGAAATTAGGTATATTCCATAGTAGTACCTTATAATATTTTCATAGAATTGCTCCATTCTCAGCACAATGTTGGTTGGATGTCTGTAGAATAGGCAATAAGTCACTACAGGGGAAGTCCTCCCAAGGACAAGAGGATTGCAACTATCCTGTGATCTAATGTCTCAATATTATTTCTCCCTCCCTCTTTATTTATTTATTTGACAATTTGTAGACTGCCCCAATCAGAAACACTTTGGGTGTAGCACAATGAGGGAAAAAATAACAACATAATGATAATCTCATTGGTATTCATAATGAAATGATGGGGAGTGAATATTGCAGGTAATACTTACAAGTGAAGATTTTTAGAGCTGTTGCATATAAAGTTTTATGAACTATTTGATGTACCTATTAAATTATTAATTTAAAGTTAAATAACTGGCCAATGGAGACTGTTAAGAACAGAATTGCCACAGTCACCTTTCATTTCCCTCCCAACTCACTGTATTACCTTCCCACTATAGGTTTATGTACAGCCCTGTAGCGCAGGGTAAATACTCCATGCATCTGATGAAGTGGACCGTACTTCACAACAGCTTATGTCATAGTAAAAGTGCCAGTTTTTAAGTGGTCGCAACATTCTTACCTTTTGTTTATTTTTGACATTGTATTAGCAAGGCTGCCTTCTGGACCTTCTCTTCTTATTTTCTGTTGGCTGGAGGTCTGAATCTAGACCTCAAGGGAACAGTAGGGCATACATAAAGAGTGAAGGATTGACTCTGTATTCTCTCTTTTTCTACCCCTCCGGTCTTTGTTCAAGAGATTGTTAATCTGAGATCACTTTCTCCTACCTTTCCAGGGAGACACACATGGAACACGTGGTCTATGACTCTCCTGGTAAAATGCGACAAACTAGAGGCTAGGGTTTGCTTATCCCTGAAGTGTATTTCCCATAAATAAATCTTTCATCTGTTATAAAACCGACTTTACTCATCCTTGCTCTGGTGAGATTCCTGCTCTCAGGAGCGCTCATACACAAACAGAACATTTCAACCTCCCACACTTTTGCAGTTTCTGCAGAGTGTAAACAGCATTCTACGGCACCTGCTCTTGAAAACTGTTCAGCAAGACAACCAAAATACTTCAAAAAATTGAAAAGGGCTTATTTTTCTCAGCGGGACTGGATGTGTTCATTCATCATCCTGGGTAGCTAAACCCTTTAAAAAACTGAAGGCTCAGTGTTGGGCATAAGGCAATGCTTTCCAGGAGAGTAAGATCAAATCCATCAAGATATGGAAGGTGCATGATGGGAAATTATTTGGGAATATCTCTATATTCAGAATATTCACAACAATATCTGCAGATTGTCTCTACTTTTGCTCATTCATTTGCAGCTCATTCATACACTCAGCCTTAGCTATAATTGTGTTTCTCAAAGGCACTGGACAATCTCTAGTTTCAAACAAGAAACACCTCAGTCTCTGTGACTGAACGGAATCCAGAAAAGTGAGTTGGGGCTCATATGCTTTTAAAAAAAAGCAGTGTTAAAGAAGAAATACAAAGAAAACATATAATATGTTTTAGTTGATAGGGCTGCCCATCTCAATGTTGTAACTCTGAGCGATGAACAGCATTTAAAAATATAAAATAACAGTAACACCCCAAAACATGTGTAAACAGCAGCCAGTTAAAAGAAAGGCAGTTTTATACACATATCCAACAAATTAATTAGTTATTAACTTGTAATTCCAAAGCAAACCAAAGGAAAAGAAAAAAGAAAAAAACGTTAGAAATTAATATAATAAATTGACATAAATCACCTAAATATATCCCATATTCATTGAATAACAAAAAGAAGACACATGAAACCATCAGCAACATCTTCAAAGGAATAAAATTCACTAGAGAAGAAGAAAACAATAACACACTACCCTTCCTGGATATCCACATTAGCAGAGGAAATGGTGGCAAATTAGAAACCCAAGTCTATTGGAAAACAACCCACACTAACCAAGTACTCCATTATGAAAATAGCAACCCAACCTCCCACAAGAGGAGCTGTGTAAGAACATTATTCAAATGAGCACAAATGCACTGCGGCAACCCAGAACAGCAGAAAAAGGAAACAGACCACCTATACAACATCTTCCAACAAAATGGATATCCACGCAACTTTATCAAAAAGCGCCTGACCACTCAACCTACAACACAACGAACACAAGCTATGAAAAGGATCACACTGCAATACGTCAGAAACATCTCAGAAACTACCAACAGACTATTACAACCACATGGCATCTCTGTAGCACACAAACCAACTAAAGCCCTTCAAAACATCTTGAGCAAGCCAAAAGACCCAGTAGCCCAAGGGGGAAAAAAAAAACAGGAGTCATCTGCAGTGTAAGGACTGCAGCATCCACTATGTAGGACAGACAGGCAGAAGGCTAGCAGAGCGCATCCATGAACACCAACTAGCAGTCAGAA
Source organism: Liasis olivaceus (assembly GCA_030867105.1). Classification (NCBI taxonomy): domain Eukaryota; kingdom Metazoa; phylum Chordata; class Lepidosauria; order Squamata; family Pythonidae; genus Liasis; species Liasis olivaceus. Next base: position 101,990,008 of record CM061348.1, on the reverse strand, counting down.
GACACGATGAAAACTCCTTCATCTCACAACACTTGGACAGACTTAACCATAGTTTCAACTAGGAAACTGTTAGCATCTTAGACCAAGCTAAATCCAAAAATGTGAAGGAATTCCTGGAAGCTTGGCTTTCAGGCAGGGCAGCTATCAACAGGCACATAGAGATAAACCACATCTACACACTATTCAAAAGAGGCAATAGAAAAAGAAACAAAAGACCAGAACATCTCCTCGCCAGCAATCATCACCCAGATAAGCAGAGATAAATACCAAGATTAACACCAGACAAACAATCAACCAGTAAACAATACCCTAATCAAGGAACTACCACACATACACACACACACACCCCGCCACTGGCAGGGCAAGCTACTGTATATAAACAGAGAGCAAACCCCACTCCCTTCTAGCACTGAAGGTGTTACCTAGCCCAGTAATGGAATGTCTGCAATCAAGCGACCAAGCTCAGACAACCCCAAGGACTCCACAGAATAACAAAATATTAAATTATTCATTTTTTACAATAACATTTTTCTTTTTCTTTTACATTCTTAACAACATATTAAATTTTTCATAACAATTGTCAATTCCTGTAAAATATTGAGAAATCTATACCAAAGAGGAAATATATTGTGTCATTCTTTGATTAATAAAAAAAACAGCTGTTTCAAAATCTGATAAGTTACGCCTTTCTTGAATCCAATCTTTGATATCTGGAGTAATACTCCTTTTTTAATGGAACCGAGAAAAATGGGTTGGGGCTGATTTATTTATTTATTCATTGATTCATTCAATTCATATAGCCACCCATCTCAGACCAGTGACTCTGGGTGGCTAACAACAATAAAAACAGTCAACATTTAAAACAGTACAAAAAATTAAATATAAATATAGCCAAGAGACCTTTAAAAACTCTCGCTATCAGCACAACCATGATATGTGTGACCTATACCTTTACTCAATTAAGAGTGCTTAAATAAGGACTATTGATCTCTTTGTGTGAACTTATTAACCATGGAAATGTACTTCATCTGTGTAATTTCTAGCTACGCTGAGAGAGACAAAGTCACACGATCATCTGATGGTGTGTAAAAGCAGATAACAGATGCCAGCAAAGTTCTTCCTGTCACTCACAGTGGTCTGAGCAAGAAAAAATAAATTAAGGAAATTATTTTAGCATGTTTGCTTGCTTCTTTCTAGTTACATCTTTGAGATAATCTATTAACTGTAAAGAAACATCTTTTAAAGGAGGGGGCTTAAAGGGATTACCATCCAAAACATTGGGGACAATCAGATTGGGGAAATATTTTAGATTTTCATTGCCTCCCTTCCCTCGTCGCGCACTTTGTAGTTTTGAATTTTTTAAAACAGTCATACATCAATATTGCATTTTTCACTGGGAACAAAATGCTAAAGCTTTCTGGTGGATCAAATGTGTGTTGGCTTGGAGAAGTGAGTGTGCCTGTGTGTGTATGAGATAGAAACTATTCAGTGTAGTTAGTCTGGAAAGTCACATTCTTCCACACATGGAAACAAGCCTCATAGTAGCCTTGCAACGGAACCAGTACAATGCATCCTGCAGTGATTTCATTAAACTATATCACAAAGACTGTCTGAGTAGGAATGCACCCCAGACCAGACTTTTCCAGCCTTACATTTTCCAGATGTGTATGGGTCCCAGGTGTCAAGGTTCCAAATCTAGGACATAATTGCATATTGGTTTTCATATAAATGTACATAACACGACATAATGGCCATATTAATTTGTGTACCTTTTTAGTCACTTAACCCCAACAACCCCACCCTATGCTGGTCATGTTTTACTGTGTCTTAGCTTTCAATCATATGTAATTCTCTTTTCTGTTTTTAACTCAAATCCTTTTATTCCACTTGTACAGTGAATACTATAACCGCAACCCCTAGGTGACCACCTGAAGTTGGGCAAGGAGCCCAGCGTTAGGCTTAAAAAAAAGAGCAAACAGTAATATAAATCACTGAATGTTTGATACAGGTGCTGTGCTAAAGCAAAAATAAACTAAGATATCATAGTACTTTTCTGTTTCTTCCAGCTGTGACCATGGATATCCCTCTTTAAAGCAAACCCCCTTTTTTTAACAAAATTAGGTTGTTCAGCAAATATGCATGGAAGTTTTACATGACTGTTGGTTGTTTTTGCATTTTGTCCCCTGCCTCACCATATTCCTAACAAAAGGCTCTTCTGCAAGGCAGCTTTAAGCCACTTGCCTCCCAGCCTGAAACAGCTGGAAATGAAGCCAGTTTAAGAAATTGTTCTTTGGATTTTAATCCATTCTTCAGGTTTGGCAATTATGCTGCCCAGGTGTTCTGCCTGGCAGATGTTACCATTGGCTCCTGTCCTGTCCTGTCCTGCCCTATAATTATTATTATTTTTTTTTTAAAGAAGGTTCTGCTGCTAGCAAGGCTGAGGAAGATACTGCAAAGAAGGGGGTGGAAGACAAGAAGTTAGCCGAATGACTGAATTATAGAATTGGAAGGGGCCACAGAGGACATCCAGTGCAATTCTCTGCTCAGTGCAGGATCCACTGGAGTGGTGTTTATGCTAGCTGGGAGATGAAGTCCACACATCTTAAAATGGCCAAGGTTGAGAAACACTGCACTAGAGTATCTCTGACAGATGAACATTCAGCCTGTGCTTGAAGCTTCTGTGAACCCACCATGTAATGTGGCTTGTCCCACTGACTGATAGCTTGTACATCAGGAAGTTCTTCTGATGTCAAGCCTCAACCTCCCTTTCTTGTAATCCTAATCCACTGGTTCTAGTCCTGCCCTCTGTGGTAATAGAGAGTAAGTTCACTCCCTCTGCCAAAAGATAAGCCTTCAGATATTTGAAGGCAGTATCATTTCTCCTCTCAGTTATCTCTTCTGTAGGCTAAATATATCTTTAACCATTCTTCAGAGGGCTTGTTTTCTAGACCCTTTACCATCTTGGTAGCCCTCCTCTGAACTTGCTCCAAATGGTCATGGCCCAGAACTGAACGTAGAACGACAAATTGAGAATAATAAGAGCAGAGTAGAGTGGAATAATTATTTCCTGTGATGGGTACTCTGTGCTCCTGTTAATATACCCCAGGATAGAATATGCCTTTTTAGCAGCTGCGTCTCATGGATGGCTCATGTTTAACTTGAAGGAAATCAACTTTGGAGGACTTGTTTTTCATATGACTTTCCTAGAAAATTAGGTTCTGAATTAGTGTAAGTCTATAGTAATATTGTGTATATTTCATGTTTTAGTCTAACCACTTAATTTAAGTTCTGCATGCCCTAACTATTCAAAATGATGTCTTGTTTTAATGTTACAATAAACTGTTTTGATGTGTGAAGTTGCTTATATCTGAAAAGCAGTTGTATATAAATATATACTGATCACTGACCCACCTTCCAGTTTTTGCGCCTCAACTTCTGCTTTTCACTTCTGCTGACTGAGTTGGCAAGACATGCTAGGCTTGGCTAAATTGGGGAGGGGGAGGGGTTAGTGTGTGTTCAGTGTGTTGTGGGAACTCAGCCTTTGTCTTAACTTGTTGTGTATACCAGGTTTATTTAACTGGCCATAATATGTTAAGTTAATTCAGCAGTTAGGATTTGTAGACCCTTGTTAAGACTGAGCATGCAGTGTGAACCTACCCTTTGTTTAGGCTTAGCATGTTGTTTGAACATAGCCAGTTGTGACTTATTGTACAAACATGGTTAAGCAAACTGATTTATCATAGTGTGAGAACCAAGTTAGTGCATCTTATGTTTGAACTACAAGAATCCTTTGCAGTATTCAGTAAAATGCCATACATGTAGGTAAATAGGTAAATACATAATAAAACTTAGCTTACAGCAAAAAATCGTTCTTCCTAAATAGACTCTCCCAACACAAATTCAGGGTTTCCTAGTACGTAGCCCTACTCTGGGATTGTCTGCTTCAATCTAAAAATTCTGAGCTGAACCAGGATTTAGGAGGAGAGCATAAATCTAATATTTTCTCTCTATGGTGGCAGTGGGAGGAGGATGCAAGAAATAAGCAAACCTAGCACTGCTCTCCTTGGCTGCTACAGCTGCTGTGAGCAGAAGCTGGAAGCAGAACCTGGGATGCCGAAGTCCTGGAAAAGCTGGGCAGTCAACTTGAGTCTAAGTCCAAACTTAACACTGCATGTTTTGAGGACTTCAAGGTACCAGACAAGTCTGGACTTTTTTTTTTTTTTACTATCTAGTAGGCTTAAAATATGTGGGGAGTACAATTTACTCCCATGACTGAAAATCCTGAGCCCCAGAATCCCAACCCGCTGTATTGTTAGAAATGATTGCAGCTAGTTTTAGTCTACTCTCCATCTCTCTCTGTCTCTCATTCACTCATGCCCACAATTTATATTGGGTTCCTACAGTGCAATCCCAATGTCTATAGAAAGCATGCAAGCCAGATGTCCAAGAAAAAGCAGAAAGCTCAGATAATGACTGTCTCCTTAAAGCTGTGACAAAAATCTAATTAAGGCTTCTTTGTGTCCCAAAGTAATTAAGCAGATAAATCCCACTGTAATTGATTTTGCCCTCCTTAAAATGAAGACAAATTATAATTGTTTAGCAGATCAGGATGGCTTCCCAGATTTCGGCAAAGAGAAGTAATGAAGTATTATAGCCTTATCGTTAGCACATTGGTTTCTAGCTATATCATTAGATAACATGTTGCGTACACAGTCAGAATCAGCAGCCTCAAAGGACGTTCAAAGTCAGAAGTTACAAGAACAATGCAATTTCTTCAGATTGCTCATCCCAGATTAAGGATAAGTCATCAATATTCATTACATCCATTGGGATGGAAAATCGGGGTTATGTCAGTCTAACAAGAGTGTAGCTTATCTATACTTTCTCTGTGTTATCCCTTGTTTACAATCAATTCCCAGTAATAAAATCAACTATAGTTGTCACTGATCTCCAGGATTCTGAATTGGTTCAGTCATTAAATGCTTCCTAGGTTAAGAAAATTGAGTTAATTGAAGCCACAAGTGGTGCTGGGTTCCAAATTAAGTCTTACTTATAGTAACTATATAAAGAGTTGTAGGAATCTTACTGTATGAGAAAAAAGTACAGAAGCAAACCTGGGTCATTTTATTATATCTTAGCAGACAAGGCAATATTGTCAATGATAACATGACTTTCTTGACAAAGTTCTGGGTAGTAGTTCATACAAGATATAGAAGGATCTCTCCTGTCTTATGTACTTGCGAAATAAAATTAATCTAATTTGCTGCAAAACATCTACTAGGCCCCAACAGACAAAAAGAAGAAATTTTCAAATAAAAAAACTTTACAAGTCATTTTGTCCTTTTAACTGGGAAAACAGAGATTGACCATAGGGACCTCTGCCTACCAAACATGTGCTCCAGAAGTGAACTATTGTCTTTAACTACAGCAACCTTCTTTGGTGAGACTGTTTGGTCCCAGGTCATAGTAATGTTTTTCTATCCAGTCTTCCAAGATCCCATTTCAATCCCCTCCCTTCTGCCTCCCTCGCAGACCAAGTGATTGCCTGCTTTTGGCTATATAAACCCTGGGGATGAAATGAATATTTATTTATACAATCAAAGATCAGGCAATCATCCAAAACAACAAAACAGAAAAACAAGGCAAATGTGTCACAATCCATTCAGGAAAGGGCAGAATAATACAGTATAAACTAAAAGGTAAAGGTAATATTAATCCAAAGAAGTCAAATGTCACCCCCAGACAATATTTGGCTGTGCTTCTTGTTATATATTGATTGGTGTCTTATAAAAAGAAATTAGTATAAAACTCAGCTGTTCTTCCTGCAAATCACTGGAAGATCTGTGCTAAATAAAATCCACCAGTATCTGTATAAAATTGCAGTAGAGAAATACACACTGGATGGTTTCCATCTCTTAAGAGCCACATGAGTATATGCTCTCCAATGCAGGAATTTTAATATATTTACCAGTTGAAAGAGCTTAGAGTAAGATGTTTTTGCCTGGCTCAAAAAAAAAAAAAAATCCTTAAACTGGGGGAGGTCAATGTGCTCAGATAGTTTTCAGGTTCCCATGTACTCCTAGTCATGGCTATTCTAAAGCTCTGTGATAAGCAGTCAATTTTGATTTGAAGTTTTATGTCCTCCAGCCTTTGATAAATAACCCTTTTGGCTTGATCATAGCCAGCAGAAAGAAGATAATCTTTGGTTAATCCAGTGGAATTTATTTTATTTTCCACTGATGTGGCCCATAGTAAACTCTTGTCATCTGCTAGAGCCAGTGGTGCCAGGCCCAATGGGAAGAAAATTAATTTCAGCCAGTATGACATTACTAACCTCCAGCCCTTTATACAATCCTAGTGGCAAAGAGGATAATTTTATGTAACTGGGGAGAAATTTACTTTCTTCACTTTAAGGAATGGATACAGGATATAAGTTTGTTATATGTTTTTGAAAAGTTTTTGTGTTCTAAAAATGAGAAGATGATGCAATCGTGTTTCTGTATGGTCTAGATTTGATTTTTCTGTTAATTAATTTTCTCTTTTTTTGGTTATGTTTAGTTTATTTTGATCACTATAATATATTTAGGTTTTCTTTCTTCACCACATAATCCCTCCCTCCCTCCCTTCTTTTTTCTTTCTTTTTTTTCTGTTTTTTTTTTTTTCCTGTTAGTGCTGTAATTTCTGGTAATAATAATTAGAGGACTAGTAGTCACCTTAATTTCAAGATATTATCTGGAAGTGATGACTTCAGCCTGATGACCAGATGATTTGTCCTCTCCCTAGAAGCCCACTGGGGAAACAAATGGGAGAGAAAAAAAGCTGGGGAGGAGGGAAAAGAGTAAAAATAAAGCAGCCTGACTTTGAAAGGAAAATAGCAAAAAGAGGACTGTATTTGATCTTGGGCTTGGCTTCCTCCCCCCCCCCCCCCCCCCGCCCCACAAAGGTTCTTTTTCTTCCAAGTTTACAGGTTACTATTAACTGGAAGGGAAGGGATTGTCTTAACATTTGCTGAGAAAAATAGAAGATATTGAAAGCAAGCAAGCGGTCCTAGGGGGGTGCAAATGACCACCAAAGTTACTGCTGAAAAGCTTAGTTGCCTTGAAAATTAGTCATCCCTGCTTGCCTGCCACTAAACCTTTGGGCAATATCAAACTAGGACTTCTCTCTCTTGCTTTCAGTTCCCAGGGCCTCGGCCTCCATCTTGTGTTCTTCTTTTTTTTTGCAGTTTCTGCCAGAAGGAAAGAGGAGAATGCGGCTATACGCGTGTTCCTGGAATGTTAGATTTATTGTGAGAGAATGATTGGTATATGCAGGCAGGAACCTATTACATTTATAAACTTGGTACATCATCTTACAGGCAATTGATTTTGATCAGTTATTAAGTCAATTACTATTAACTTTTTCATTTGTTTTGTGTCCTAGGTCTCCTCTGTGTGGAGCGTGGCCTCAAGGAAATATATAACATATGCACACAAGAATTATACAAAGCATTTGAAAGAGGGGACCACAAAATGGGGTAGCACAAGCAAAGTGCTTCCCCTTGGAGCATTAAAGCAGCCCGGACCTTTGTAAGGCTCTTGAGGCTGCTTCAGAATTTGCCTCAGTGGCGTGCCCGTGGAGCCATGCACGGGCCCATCAGTGAGGTGAAGTGGCTGGAGGTGCACATAGTTGCGCAGTCACCTGGGATCAGCCTCTGATGGAGTTCTGCAAGTCTTCCAAAGGACAGCACTGCTTAAAGTTTTGAGGAGCCTTACTCATGCTAATCTGCTTTGTGAAGTGATGCTTTCTAATGCTTTGCACAGCTCTTCTACCTATATGCATATACAAGCATACATTTTGTGGCAGGGGAAATGTTTAGGACTGGTGTCAACTGGTGTTGGCAGCCCTAGGTTGACAAGGTAGACAACCTGGGTGTTGGACGGGATTTTTTTCTGGGTTTATTGTTTCTTTTCTGTCAACTCTTCCTTGGAAGCAGTCATCTTAAATTCAAGACTGTACAGCATACTAATGGGAGAAGAGAGGGAAATCACTGCTTTTCACTAAAGACTATGGGATTTCACCTGACTTCAGGATGCCCCACCCTTCCTTTTCAGAAGGGTTTTCCAAAAGGAATGAGAAACCTTTTTGCTTATCTCATCCACCTATGAACAACACCAGAGCCCTTGAATTGTCTCTCTTTAGAGTTTCTGAAATCATGAGAACCAAGTTAGCCATAATCTATCAGCCCAGTTTAGGGAGGATTTGTGGATCCATAGCAGAAAGCATGCCCTTCTGTTACAAGATCAGCTGTTTAAACTCATGTCTTCAGGCTAACTTAAAGGTTGCTGAATCACAAGGTATAGAAAAAGATTGCCTTAGTTGCTTGGAGAGTTTTCCCAAGTAAAGACAATACTGGCCTAGATGAATAAAGGGTCTGATTTAATATAATGAAAATTCAGAAGTTCTAGCTTAGCCAAGTTTGTAAGGCAGATGGAAATTAAGATGTTATTATTTGTATTATTATTGTTTTACCCAAACATAAACACTTGTTAGTTGGTTTATTTGATAAATCTCAACCCAAGACTGGTGCCCACAGTCAATCATCTGGGACCAAAAGCACTCTGAAACAAAACAGTTTTCTCAACCTTGGCAACTCCCCATGGCTGGCTGGGGAATTCTGAGGAGTGAAGTCCACCCATCCTAAAGTTGCCAAGGTTAAGAAACACTGATGTAGAAACTCCTATAGAGAAAGCCTGCTTCTGAAATACACATTTTCAAAAATCTACCAAATATATTTCTTACCAAAAATGACCTGAGTCTTACAATACGATACTCACAGTGTTGATAGACTGTTCCAAGTTGGAAGAGATTTAGCACATCATCACCACTAAGCCAGCCATAAATTAACTCAAGGAGAAAGAAGATAACGGTTCAATAGCATATTCTGCTGTACAGCGATAAGACCACATAATTTCATAACCTTGCAATAGATTGCCAAATCAGTTAACTAGGACCTTGGCAAGGACCTCCTCATCATTGTCTCAAGTGGTGGGGTGCCAAACAGATTAGGGCCAAAATGCAGTATCTGAGAAACACAACAGAAAATGTATTAGTTACAGTGCTATTAGTGAATAAGGAGACCCTGCAATATTTTTCTGTAGTTTCCTTGAGTAGAATTGTGGGTTCTGAGGTCTTGCTTGGCACATGTGGAAAACATTTGCGCAGTGTGTCAAGAGAGTTCCCTCCTGCTTATCCTAGGCCCTTTCTCCATGCCACTGAACTTTCAGTTGACTGTTTGTGGACACAGGTTTATCAGTCTTCCTGCCACTTGAGCTAGAAGAGGAAATTGGCAGAATTTGGGGCAATGTTCTCAAATATCCCAAATCAATAAGGGCTGCAATTAACAGTGCTGTCAGCAACACCTGGAAGTATCCCATAAGGTAGATAAAATGGCAATGCCATTCTCCAAGCAATAAAACAGTAGGAATTATGGCCACATACCAGCCACCTTGTCTGCAAAAGCAGCAGAAAACCTGTAATAAGCTAATTTTGGACAGGACCAGAAGCATCTCTCTTTCCCAGTTTGAATTGCCCAGCAGCCCTTTGTAAAAAGACATATCTATCAGCCTTTGAAATAACACATATTTAATAATGGGACTAGCAAGCTTCCAGAAGATTAGCATTTAATCAGGAGCCTGCATCTGTCAGGAGCTTGAGTGATGCCTGAATTGCATTTTGTGAAGTGCAAGTCAGGCATTGTGCAGGCAGCCAGTAAAAGCTTGGCAGATACCAGCTCTTTACCACATCATCACTAAGATCATGAATGAGGCATTGCAGATCATTCATACGGCAAGTCGTATCAGAAAAAGATGGAAAACACTCCTTTAGAAATGATTTCTAAGATTCTCCAGAGTGGACTGGGGATGAGACAATGGCCACATCATGAGGACATATGTCCTCTAAAATGATTAGTAGGGCATCTTCATGCCATGGTTAGCAGGATGTGAGAATGAGCCCATAAAGAAGCACTCTAGAAGTTCAGATTTATTATTACTGTTTTGAAATTGGCTTTAATGTTCTTACCACTAGTATTCACTTATAACATTGTAGGTCATTTAATGTCCTCTAGGAATGCATAGGATGTCCTTCCCTTACTGAAAGTCTCCAGTCACTTCTGGTTTTGCAGTATAATTACAGAATTTTGAGCACTAATAAAGACTTTTCTGCACATCCAGTCCTTTTTGCTGCTTATTTCTAGAAATTAACATCAGGGATGATCATTAGCCTCCCATATTTCCTGAAAGCTCAAGTACCCCAGTGAGGTTAATTAGTTGAAGGGAATATGCATTTTCATAAATGTGAACAATGAACCCTACAGATTTACAGTATTTTATGCATTCCTCTATTATTATCATTTTTAGCTTTTTGCCTGAAATAGTTTCCAAATTTGTTATTAGGCCACTGGTAGAAAGAAAAGTTCTCTGAGTGTAGCCTAAGAAGCAGAAAGTTTCTAGGGTGCTTTTTCAGCCATATTATTAGAGAAATACTTTTCCATCGATACACCGTTAGCTGTATCCTTTGGATGCTGACAGGCTGAGTGTGAAATCTAGTTACCAATGTCATTGTTAAAGATGCCATGAAGAAGAAGTGGGGGGAATGGAAAGTTAATTGAATATTTAACTAGAAGAACGTTTAACTGAATTGAAGGACAAAAAGAGAGCACCATCATGAGTGAACTGACCTTAGAGGGAAAATGTATTCCAAGGAGATCCAGCAAACTGATACTAGCTGAGAAAAAATACCCTGATTCTGCTGCAATGAGTGTAATAGTATGGAGAAAGATCGTTGGATCTACCTTTGGCCATGCTTTACTAATCTGGAAACTTCCTTCATCCTTTAAGAGTAAATTGGACTCTTCATTGTTTATCAGCAGATTGTAGTTGGCCAACTTTATCTGGGCTCAGAAGCTAAGCATGGCTAGGGCTGGTGAGTACTTGGATGAGGGGCTACCAAGATTAATCCCAGGGCTGGGAACTCAACAAATAAAAAATAAATCCTAGAAGAATGCAATGGAAAACCACTTCCATGATGTCACCAAGCAAATGTAATGGAAATATCCATGAATGTACCAGGAATTAAACTTAATTCCAGGGAGCTTTTTCCATTACATATATGAGACAAGGCGGCCATACACTATAAAATAGTCTAAATGGTCACATAATCAGCGTTAGAAATGGGAAAATTAAAAAAAAAAAATAGTGGGAAAACTTTTCAACTTTCCAAGATACTCTCACAAATGTATAGTTCCTTGAGCAAAGAACAACCAATTTCACTGCAAAACAATTGAGCTAGAAATGTTAGATAGTTGGCAACTTCTCAACGATTAAACAGAGTTCCAAATTTTGTTTTGTCATGCGTCTGGCAGAGGAACCTCCTCACACATAGAGAACCCTGACCTGGCAGTCAAGCAACCAGAGCCAGAAAGTCTTAGCAAAACAATGGCAGAGGAGCAGCATCTGGCCCATCAAATCTGTTCCTGGCCCAGCTCAATCAGAACTGTCAACAAAATACACGTGATGTGACAACTGCTGTTTTCGAGAGTTTTCTGTGGTTTCATCGGGAAGCATAATGTGTTGGCTGCAGAATAATTTCTTATCCAATAGCCTTCACACATGTTAATCAGTTAATCAGTTAATCCTCCTCCGTTTCTGTCTCAAAAAGACAATAAAGGCCGCTTACATTATCTAGCAATTGCAAAGTACTTGAAATGGAAAAAATAGCCTTTGTAGATCATGATGTCACAATATCTTTTTTAAAAAACTATGAATTATTAACTCATTACTAAATTGATAGCACTATAGTAGCACCTGATACAAAGTCAATTGGAATAGCAAAGAAAACCAACCAAAACCCAGAGAGCTAATTTGAAGCAGAGCATCAGTTCCATGCATTTTCATGCAGCATTTTGGGGGAAAAAAAGGGGGGGGGAGGTATTTGTTCCCTTGGATACATGGATCAACTATCTGATGCCAAGATGGAGTGCACAATGTTATCCATTTGTACAGAAACCTCTTTTTGGCTTTGATCATTACCATGCAAGAAAACAATTATTAGCTTTTTTTTTACCCCAGTGTTGTTGTTGTCATAGACAGCATGTCTGTTGAGTAAATCATATTTCACTTTCGGTTTTAGGAACCCTTTCATATCTAGAAGCTGAACAGTGACCTTTTGTTATTTAACACTGCTAATTATTTAATAAGTGTGACAAAGGGTCTGACCTTTTCAAACATAAGAAGTAATCAGTCATAGTCCTGAACCAGTTCATCATTAAGGATTGTTTGATTTTCCCCTCTGAAGTTGGTAATCAAGCTCTTAGCTTGAAGAGGGGCAAACTAAGATCTGTCCTTGTCACCCTTCAAAGCTGCTGCTTTCCAAGATTTGGGGATTTTCCTGATGTTAGAAAGCCCAGAAAGAGCCATGCCTGGGACAGGAGTTTCTAAAGCCCTGTAAATCCTTAATGTCCCTATCCTTTCTCAGTATGTCTGATCCAGGGAGAAAATAGAAAATTACATATACAATTTTGCTGTTGTTGCTATTGTTGTTGTTAATAACAACAACAACACTTGTTTGATATTAATGATGAGTGAATTAGAAGCAAATCTGTGACTGAAGATTGGGTTGTTCTGTTAAAGCACAATATAATAGCTCCTTGGGAATAAAGTCCCATTGAACCCATTGGAGTGTACAGAACAGACACAGGAAGGAGTACTCTGTAAATCCCACTCAGCCAAATCATATACAAGCTCTAGTCATTCAGTAAAATCAAACTGCTCAACTTGGTTGGATTTGCTGCAGCAGTTTATTGAAGTTTTGTTAACTGTGTACAGAATCAAATGAATATGAATGCTGTGCAAAGACAAGGAGAATGTACTAGAAAAAAGGAATCGATTTACCCACTCCTTTAATCCTTTAATCATTTTTTTTCCAGTTGAAGAGAAATAAGGCAGCAATAATTCCCTTTATATGAACAGAACACATTCTGCGTATATACTAAACATCTGTCAGTGTTAATGCTCCTGCCGTGGAATAAAGGATGCCTTAGAAGACTGGGACAATGTAAGCTTCAAAGAAGTAGGTTCTCATGGTAAAGAGACAGTTAGGGAGACTTGGCTACCATGAACAAGTTTAACTCTCTGGGACAGACCAGTTACATCCAAGAGTCTTGAAAGAGCATGTGGATGTCATCTTGGAGCCCCTTTCCATGGCCTTTGTGAAATCACAGAGGTCAGACATAGTGCAGAAGGACTGAAGAAAGCCAGATGTTTTCCCTGTCTTTAAAGAGGGGCAGGGTGAGGGGACAGATCTGGGTAGTCATAGGCTGTTCAGCCTGATGTTGATCCTGGGCAAACCTTGGAAACCGATGATCACACAGTTGGTATGTGAGCATTTAGAATAGAAAACATTGTTTGGCAGGAGCGAAAATGGATTTTTCAAGAGCAAGTCATGGCAAGCTAACCTGATATTCTTTTTTTTAACAGAGTGACCAGTTTATGTGAGCAAGGGAATGGGCTTGACAGCAAAGCATTAAAAAAAAAAAATTCCCGTGAGATCCTAGTAAAAAAAATGCCAAAATCTGGGCTTGACTATGTTCCCAACAAATGGATACAGAGCTCAGTGAACAATCATATCCAATGAGAGAATGTCAATTGCTCTGCATCAAGCTGGAAACTTGAATGGCATACCAGAGGGCTCTGTCCTGGATGTACAGTATGTTGTAATATTAAATTACAGTACAGTATGTACTGTACAGTATGCTGTAATATTAAATTTATTTATAAATAGATTTAAATAATTGATATATAAATTGATATATTATTTATAAATTGAGTTGTATGAGGGGTTAGAAAACATTTTCACAATTGTAGAAGACATAAAGAAGAGGGGACTGCAAAGATTACATAAATAAGAGAACAGCTTAAGCCCCAAAATAGACAGGCTTTCCTCATCATTACAATCTCTAGAAAGAGGCAGCCAGCACTCTAATGTGCTAGGTACTTACAAAATCCAAATCTACATTTTCTTTTCAGATTTTAATCAAACTACATATTTTTGTGCTTTTCCCACAGTGTTATCTCATTTGAAACATATTCAACTTTTGCTTATAAGAGAGATCCTCTGAGTTTGTGGGTACTAGTTGTCCAGATAACCATGTTTGGCAAAACTGTTACATAACTGTAGCCTAAACTAGAGTGCTGAAAGATTAATCTTTTTTTGGAGAATTCTTTTATGTTGGCAGGGACCATGGAAACATTTATTCAAAGGTCAAATCCTGATGTGGTAATCCTACTCCTTGTCAGTAGGCAGCAAAATTCATGTCCACCTTGTTGTTTCTTCCAGCAATGATGAATGGGAATACATGCCACATATGTATCTTCCCATGATCCCTTTCTCTCCTGAATAGCCACTAAAAGGCAAGGTGCCCATCAGCTGAGAAGTAAGGCCCAAGGTGCTAAAATCAAAGCATCCAGACCAAACTGATATATGTAACCCTGAAGGAATCAGTGTCAACTTCTCTCTCAACAGCATATTTTTATTGGCAACATAGTCTTGATTAACTTGACTTGAACAAAGATTTTCAGAAACATTCCCACACATGAAACCCCATCATTTAAGTCAAGCAGAAGCCAACTCAAGGTCCCATACTAAAGCTACAAATGGATTGCCTTCTGGGGAAACGATTCATATGCTTCTTGCAAGGGCTCAGAGAATGGCTAAAGCTCAGAGGGAAAGTATGCTCCACACTAGGAGAAGATGTGATAAGAGGTTGATTTGTCAATGTGTTATTCTTCTACCCAGGTTCCTTGGTGCTGCTTGTGTGTGTGATCCCATGATACAGACTGAGACTTGCAGCCATTTCAGTGTGGGCACTGATGTGATTGTAGCATGTGCAAGTGGCTAGCTCAGACACAGAATATGTATCCTCTCGGACTGCTGCAGACATCCTCAGTTGGCATCCACAAGTGAAGCATGGTGGGTCCCTGCTGTCATATACAGGGAGTCAGACCCCAGCCCAACCTCTCTCCTGGGGATAGAGAGATAGCTTTGGTTGTCTTAAATTTTGAGATAGAACTGGAGGAAGGAACAGGAGAAAAGAAACTGAGTACTAGGGCTAAGAAAAGGAAACAACTAGCAACGTTCTCCTGAGCCTTTTTTAAGAAGTTTAAATACATAGTAAGCTGGAAAATTCCAGGGAAGCAAGCAGTAGACTTTTTCTTCAAGAATCCATTTTTCTCATTTCTCATTTGGACTAAACAAGTTTAGCTCAAAAGCTATGTAAGAATTTTAATGTTTATTTTATTATGTGGTTAAGCCATATTGTCCCTTGTGCATAGGTCTCTGTGCAAGCAGGGAATTCTTTGCAATCTCAGACTTTTCTTTTTATTCCTATCTCAGACCCTGGACATCCATGAAAGTGGCAAGAGAAGCAAGTGACAAAACACAAATCACAAAGTTGCAATGCAAACTCCGCCCCTTATGTACTTACATATGACATTGCAATGCAAGTACAAAAGGGCAGAGTTTGTCTTAGGACATCATGATGCACATTTCATCATTTTGGCATTATTCTGCTAGTTGCAAATGCCTCTACTTTAGGCTATGTCCAAAAACATTTATTTTTCTTCTTATTGACTTCTTGTAGGCTGAATATATAAGGTAGAAGCAGTCTCTTTTCCAAACTTAGTAACAGTAGCAGACCACCATCTTATGGTTCATTAAAGTAAGGGTTGACATATATTTTTTAAAGGAATAAAATTTCATTTTGTTTATTCCTTGTGAGATTGATCTAGCTTGAATTAGTAATATAAGAGAGCTGAAATCCCTAGTCACGTGGTCATATGCTACAAAGCCAGGAAATTGCATTATAGGAATTATTTCATTTTTCCTTATTTTTCCTTTTTAAGCATGGGAAACCACAGCACAATGGTCTAAACCCTACTTTTCACACACACAAGAGTTACAGGGATGATGCCAGGTCAAGTGTCCTTTGGAATGTAAGAGGTATCACCATGAACTAACAGTAGTACTCTTATTTATTATGCACTTGTAAATAGGTATAGTACAGATATAGAAAAAAAGTAATATGTTTCAATTAATTATGATACCATAATTTAAAATAAAGAGCCCCTGAACTAAGCTGCTACCCCAAAAGGCAGGAGATGGGACCAAGATGTGAAGATGCAGAATATTTCTGGGAGGCTTCAAAACTCTAGGTTTCCACCTAACTGGTTCAATCATGTTGTGATGGGTAACCAGTTACATAAAAAGAGACACCTGAAGTTACAATGGTTATTATGAAAACATGCAAATATTCCTATATAGTAAAGCTGCACTAATGTGTAGAAGTGGTTCTGATGGAATAATATCTTTTCTGTTACTTAGCTGTCTGATGCACACATCAAAACAATCCTTTAATGTGAGTACGTGTAGCCCCATACTTCACTGAACCATTTTCTTTCATCTATATGCCACAGAATGGAGGTCCCACTGTACTTCCAAAATTCCTTTCTTTACATAGATTTTTACTTTTCTTCCACAGGCCGCTCTATTTGTAGAGCAAAACAATAACATGTGCTGTGAAAGGCTATGCTCTGCAAAGAGGTAAGCCTCATTCTTTACTGAATGCAGAGTCCTTTCAGCTAAATATACAGGCAGATGAATGTGTTTTATGCACTGAAATCATCAGGATTAGATATTTCAGAAGGCTTTGGTACAGAAAGAGAGATTGTGACATCCCGCCATGTGGGATTTGCAAGTACTTCTGCAACAGATATGGCTTAGCTAATAGCTGAGAAATGGAAGTGCTGGGAAGCTGATAGCATAGTCAATCTAAAATGCCAGTGATATTGCACAGGGACTCTAATCCCACAGATTAATAGAAGAAAGAAATAGGAGTGTTAAAAGGAACAGGGGAATTTTGCAAAAGAACTGTACAGCTGTGGAGCTGAACCGCTGAGTTTGGGGAATCTTTGGCTGATTGTGTGGTTTCTATGTTTGCTGAGCACACAATCTCTGCACAAAGTTTGAGGAGGAGTGGTTTACAGCTACAGATAAAACACTGATTGTGTAATCAGCTAGTGGTGGAGTTACACTCCTCAACTAGTAGTTCATTCCCAGAGCTACATTAGGAGACCAGCTACTCTAATACCTGCTGGAAAAGTTACTTACTTACTTACTTACTTACTTACTTACTTACTTACTTACTTACTTACTTATCCATCCATCCATCCGTCCATCCATCCATCCATCCATCCATCCATCCATCACATTTCTATCCTGCCACAATCCAGAGATTCTCAGTGGCTTACATAAAGTATAAAACCAAATAAAAATCAATACATTTATAAACTATAAAATAACCCCATCCAAACAAAAACTACAAACAATAAAAATAGAGAATACAGATCACTTAGCAAAATCAAGGGAAGGCTGTTTGGAACAATTTGATCTTTAAAAGCTTTTGAAACTTTAGGAAGGAGGCGACTAGCCTGATCAAAAATGGGAGGCTCTTCTCCTGCATCAGTGCTGCCATGGAAAAGCAGTGCCCCCTCACTTCAGATCCTGGACCTTCTGAACATATGAGATCAGCAGCAGTTTTTCTCTGCTCCTCTGGATCCTCTTCCACCTGCTGTTCCAGAAGGATCCCCAAGTCACAGACTTGCTCCCTGACAGATAGTGCTTGTCTGTCAAAGAATAATTCTGGTGGGATGGGAGGTCCAACTGATTTCTGAACTCTGGTCAGAAGCATGAAGGTCTTCCATAATGAAGATAACTGGAGAGGCAGGGTGGTGTAATAGTTATGGTATTGGACTAAGAGCAGGGAAATCCAAATTCTAGTCCACTCTCGGCCAGGGATTTTCCCTGGGTGATTTTGGGCCAGTTAATTTTTCTCTGCTCAGTCTATCTCACAGGGTTGCTACATATAAAATCAAATAAATACATAAATATCCTGCACTTAATTCTGACCAGCAGAGAGGAATTGCTTAATGAGTTGAATTTGTTAAGCATTTTGGGCAAAACTGACCACATCAAGTTACTATTCAAGATACCTACATACCTACATACCCATACTCTTCACACTAATCCTTTTTCAGGACAAGCAACATTGTTCAAAGTGCAAAAAGGAGTAAGAAATGGTAAGAAAAAGAAATTAAAAGCATGAGAAAATAGAAAAGGAAATATAGCTAAATCTAATTTATGAGAACATTCCTTTCTATCTTTGCAAACCAACATTGCTTCCACCAGATCTATACATAAATTCAAATATTGACTTTTGTTCTTTAAAATTCCCCCCTCTCTCTTTTTGAAGATCTCATCCCTACCCCACATACAACCACAATTTTCTCAGTCTTCCCCTTCCTCTCATCCCATTCATTCTTCCTTCAAATATTTGCTTTGTGTTTAATTCTCATTATTCTCTCTCTATGACCAAATCATCTCAATTTAAGACTTTCATACTGGTCATTCACTTTTGTATTAAATCTACATTCCTTCAGTTCCCCTTCATTCTTTACCCTCTTTCACACACTTCATAAGTACCCAGTGCATTCTTATTTTTATTCTCACTTTTATATTACAGAGTGAGAGAAAGTACACTTATATGCACAGCCATTTTCATTTATTTTAACAAATATTGAAACAGACCACATACTACCCCCTATCTTTTGCCAGCATTTCCGTGTTCCTGGATGGCCACCGACCAGGGACGATGTAGTGAATTCCTGCACTGAGTGAAGCTTTGGACTAGACAGCGTAGAAGGTCCCTTCCAACTCCTACATTCTATGATTCTCTTAAATAGACTTAAAGATGAGGCCAGAAATGAGAAAATAGGGTGCTGTGCATAATGACTAAGAACACTGCAAGACTTCTTTATTCTGCTAAGTATTCTTTTTCAAAAAATAATTTTACTGAGAGGGTTTACTTAATTAAAAGATAAACAAGAACAAATGCATAAAGGAAAATAGACAAAGATCAAAGCAAAAGTGCTAGAAAGAAAGAGAAAAAAAGAAAAAGTTAAAGAAGCAGCTTCCAATCTTCTTTACAGCAGTTACAAACTTTTATCATTTCTCCCCCTTTAAAACTACATTATATAATTCCCTTCTTCCCATATTCAACCCTGTTTAATCAGCAAACCCAGAAATCACCAGTTCATTTTTTTTATCCATTTTCAGTAAAAAGCCCATTAAAGGTTTCCAGTCTTTTATAAAGGTACTTATCGCTTTGTCCCTAATCAAACAGGCCAATTTTGCCCTCTCTCTGCTAAATATTCTTAAAGAAGACAAGTCTGCTCCAAGTGACTTAATCACAGCAAATACAAGTGCATCTACGCTGCGCCTGAAGCCAATTCTGGAAATGCTTCATGATGAGAATGGAATATACAACAGACCTCAGTCACATTTAAACCATTATGACAATCTCATGAGGTAATTTGCAAGCAAGGCAGTGGCTGAGTGGGAATTGAAAGATGGGTTTTTCCCACAATCAAAGCCATCTCTCAAATAAGTATATAATCAGCTTTTATGAGCATTGCTGTTTTCCTTAGCATCTGGACTCCCTAAAAGGAGTCAGCCAACCCAGTTAATTCCAGAAATGGTGATTCTCCATGAGTAGGAACACCTCAGAGGTTTGAACACTTTTCATGAGTACCTACGTATGTTTGCGTCAATACGTCAGCCTGCCCAAAGTAACTATCCAACAGCAATTTACAGTATTGTCTTGAAATTCTTTTTTAGGCACATTTCACTTGTTTCCATTTCTTCATTTGCACCAAACAGTTCCATTTCCTCTCACCACTTAGTGCTCTTATAGTACAATCTCAGAATTTACTAGTCAGCCATAAACTTCACTGAAGTAAGTTGGACTTACTTCCAGGATTTGTCATAATAGTATTAATATATGTCATCTCTCCCTGCTGCCTTGCATTTTGTCAGAGGTCAAACCTTGAATGTCTTTTTCTGTGACAATTCTTGTCATACCTGGTTGCATCCAACTAAAAGGGTACTTGGTTTCAATACATGCATCCTGTCTATTCATTTATTTTCTGGGCTAATAGAAAAGCCAGCAATCTTTAACTTCCACCATTTCCTACCTGCACAATATTCTTGTTTTTATGTGATAAACTGGAATTTTGTGGGTTTTAAAGAAGACTGGAGAAGGAAAGGGTTCGAATATATGGCATAAAGCTGCCGCGGCATCTTCTCTGACTGACTTAGATTTCTACTATGTAGTTTAGAGCAAAGATGTTGCCTTTGGCTCTTTGGCAACGGGGGAAAAAATCTGTAATAGAGTTAATAATATCATATATATTTTCTTCTTTATCATCATCATTATAAACATTATCCCATTTAAAAATCAAGTAATTCACTTAAGAGGTTTCTCCGAGCAAAACATTGAATAATAAATAAATAAATAAACAAATCTCAGATAGAATTAATGGTATTTATGTATAACAGCAACAATAACAACAACAATAACAATAACAACAGCAGCAGCAGCAGCAGCAACAACCCTGATGTCTTGGATATCTTTCTCGAAGTTGTATGAATAATCACAGAAACACAGCAGTTAACACATACACTGCTACTGAAAGTCTTATAATTAGAATGAGTCAAGTTAAGTTAGGCAGCTAGGCTGACAAATGAAGAAGGCCTTAATTGGTACCAATCATTTGTGTATTACAAGTGTGGTATTCAGGTATGCTTGTTATAAGTAACATCCTTATATATGCAATTATGTCAGACTTCAGATGGAAGAGCCTGCCATATCTGAAAATTAAGGGAAAACTATCTTAAATGATTCAAAATGAGCAGGTGTTACTTTAGGGACATTTTTAAATAAGATCAGCACATTAAGAAGCACAAGTATTTTAGCCTTAGCAATCAAACTAATCTGCCCATTTTTTGTGAAATCATTTCTCCATATGATCTTAGCATGTCTTTCTTTGTGTTAAAATCTACTGAGATAAGTGCAGTATTACAGTTCATTTTACTATATTTGTGGAAGGTAGAATTCTAAAGCTGCTCAAAATTCCATCTAGAAATATGACTGTTTATATCATAGCAATATGCAATGAGCTTTGAAGGCTAGGATTCAAAGACAAAACAAAGAATAAAAAATGCCTTAACCTGAAACCTAATTATGAAAAGATATTTCATGATCTCTCTGGGGAGAGGGTTCCCAAGATACATTGCCATTGTTGACCCTAGGAAGACCTTTTCCTCAGTCACCAGGAAAATCTCCGAATATATAGAAAGGATTTAGAACTGCTAGAGAGACTATAAGATGGTGGTAAAACATATGCATTATATTAAAGGTCCTATATTTTTAAAAAATATTTATAAACTACCATCTTGGATTAAGTCCTAGTCCTTAAATCAGTTTTATGTGTTTAAAACATAAGTCTATTTCTATGTACATATGGAAAAAGGCATGAATGTCAATCTAAAAGGAGGATTGATTTGACTGTTTCTCAAAACAAACTGAGTGAATTAGTGAAAGATGAAAAAGTGTTGAGAGGTTCTAATGTGGGGCAGATCAGTTTTGGCGTGTAAATCTAGGAAAAAAGTGGATGTGGAAGAACAGGAAGAAAGAATTTTCAGAATGAAAGTAATTATGTTACAGAATGCCACAAACAAATGTGAAATTACCCTAATGGGAGGTGTGAAAAAGGATGTTTGGTAGAAATATAAAATGAAAGCAGCTATAGACGAGGAAAACATGCATATTAAGAATGTTGGCTACAAATATGAGGATGAGAGACAGATATTGGTTGCATAATGTGTATGAAAAAAAAAAAGTAATATAGCCAAAAAGAGCAAGATTTGGTTAAAAGAGGCAGAGAAAATGCAGAGAGTTTGATTGAAGTGAATGAATGAGTCTAATAAGGACCCTCTGGCAGATTTAATGAAATTAAAATTAAAGGCTGTGAAATGATTTGGGATGAAATTGAAATAAGGGAATGTAGAAAGGAGTACTTTAGAGATTTGTAAGAACATGACAGTAATGCATTGAAGAATTGAAACGAAACAGATTCTGTTAATATTAGCATCCAAGAAAAAGTAGATGAAAATGCTGTAAGAATGTTGAAAATGGTAAGACTGCAGGTGTAGACAATGTGAGAATTGTTTAAATATGAATGTTGTTTGTTTATAGTATGGCTGTAAGCCTTGTTTAATGTGCGAGTAAAAACAGCTTCTATGCCTAATTATTGGAAATAATTGTTGGAAATAATAAGCAAATCTATTTCTGGAACATTTTCCATTCCCTCTGGGGATGCAACAAGGCCAAGTTCACTTCCACATTCACATCATCCCATCACATCTAAAAATTGCTCCCTTTCCTAGACAAAGCCCCTTAAGCCCATCAGTAACTAAAAGGAAATAATTTTTACTTACCTTAAAAAAGATAACTGACCCGAAGCCACAGGGATCCAGTTCCACATAATTGTCTGAGGCAAACCTAATCAGCAAAAAATCAATCAGTGATGTAACTCTGCCGAACCACAAGCATTCTGGGTAAACTTGGAGACACAGGACAGGTCTAATCCTATCAACTTTCCACTGCTTGTTTCAATAAATAAATAAATAAATAAATAAATAAATAAATAAATAAATAAATAAATAAATAAATATTCTAATTTATAGATGTGTGTGTGTGTATATAAGAATTTTTCCATTCTAATTAATTGATTAATTAGTAAACTATACAAACAAACAAGAACAAAGATAGAAAATAAGAAATAGGGAAACAAGAAAGATTTTTTTTAAAAAAGAGAGAGAAAAAAACCCATACAATTGTGGTTTCTACCCTTCTTCCTATCGAATAATTATCATAAACTTTTTATTTATTTATATTTCAAATTTAGTCACCGCCTCTGGGCTGTGACTCTGGGCAGTTTTCCCAACCTCTTTGTCTCACTTTTAATTCCTGCAAGGTTACAATCTATTTCCAATGCTGCTGCTGCCCCTGAAGAGCTGAGTTTTCCTTTACAAGAGTATAGCTTTCTTTACATAGCCAAATCAGTCAGGTTTTCCTCCTTTGATCCCAAGAATTTTGACAACAAATTAGAACTGCAAAAATAGCCTATGCCACAGTTTGAAATACTTATAAAAGTTTTTAACGTTTCATTGTGCTCTATTCCTCTTCTTCTATAAGCTGGAACCCAACAACCATTGTATCAATAAAGTTGTGTGATCTTCCTCCTCAGAGCTGTACTCCATTTTCCACCATCCCGAATAGTTGTTATTTATATCCCATACAAAGGAAAAAATAGGAGGAGTGAATGCAAAATCCTACAGGGAGATTAATTTGTTAAATGTGCCTGAAAAGCTCTTTGAAAGAATTCTGATGAAAGAATACAAGAAGTGACAATGAAAAAAATTCTATGAAATTTATTGTGGCTTTATATCATGCAGGGACTTTTACTCTTCAGCAGTTCATTTATTATCTTACTATTATTAGCTTATGATTGTATAATAAAGAAAGTTTATTTTACATTTATTGATTTAGAGAAAACGTATGATGAAAATAATAAGTGTAAATTACAGAATGTTTTTCATGACTACGGAGTTGAAGATTGGAGTAGTATGTGATGGAAATAAAGCATGCATAAGAATAGATGGAATGCTTCAACACTGAACAGAAAGTAGTATGGAAGTCTGAGGGCTCCTAAGTTGTTAATGCAAATGTATTTATGGATAATTGTATAAGGAATGCTTGTGCTGACATAAGAGATGTGATAATTTGGTTATGTGAAAGTACCTGTACTTGTGAATGAAGATGATGTGGTATTGTTGGCTGAGAACCTGATGATCTGTAAAAATGTTAAAGTAATTATATGATGAGACAAAAAATATGGATCTGAAAATGAATATCAAAAACAAGGGGAAATGGAATGAATGATTATACATAAATGGAAAAAAAACACCCCAGAGCAAGTAGATGAGCTTGTGTATCTTGGTAAGGATAAGAGATAGAGAATTTTAAGATGTGCAAATGCTGGTAGAAAGCTAGTGAATAATATATGGTCTGCTACAAGGAATTAATACCTGTTGAAAGAAGCAAAACTGACTGTACAGAAGAATGTGCTTCTGTGCGCTTTGTTACATGGAAGTGAGAATAGGGTCTATCGCGAGCATCATAAAAGTAAGTTGAATGCGGCAAAGTACTTCAGAGGGGTATGTGGATAAAGAAGAGTCAGGAATGTATGGGTGCTGAATGAATCTAGACTGACAAAAGTGAGTAACTTAGATTTAAAAAGTATGCTGAGAAGATGAAGGAATGAGAAATACATGAAGGAAGAGCGAAGAGGCCAAGAGGTAAGAAAGACCAAGAAAGTGTGGCTGGATGGAGTTCATAAGATCCATAGAAGGAGAGAGGATTAAAAAAAAAAAAAGGCAAGATATAAATTGGTGTATGGATGTGGTAGAAGAAAGCAAGGTTTGCAAGAATAGAGAACTAGGGAATGATGCTGATATAAACTAGATGTACAGTAAGTGTATTTTCTTTTCTTTTATCTAATGCCCTTAATTCTTTTTGCTTATTATTTCTCACCTCTTTCTGCAGTCTGCATAACGTTGTTTACTTCAAAAGGGAATAGCATACTGGGTATGCTGTATATAGGGTATGCTATATATAGGATTTACAAAAGAAAAAGAATCATATTGGGTATTGTCATTTACGCAAGGAAAGGTATAAGCTCACAGGGTTTCTCTCTCCCTCTTATAAATGCTTATCCTTCACAGCTTCATTTGCTGTGCCTGTAAGAACTTGTCCCGTTCGTCAAGAGAAACTCCCATGACACGAGTGGTTCACAAAAGAGGTTTACTCAAGCGTAACGCAACAGTTACAAGCAAAGCCAGGACTGGCTTGGTACAATCACATTGGTTACTTTATACCTCTCCACTTCCCGCGTTTTCGCCCCGCGATCGTGTTACAGGCTGCGGATTATCAGCGCCCCAACAATCCCCCTTCATTGTCCAGATGGCAGGTTCAGCCTGAGTCCCATTGTTCTTTGATTGTTATTAGCCCTTGGCGTGGTCGTTGCCTTCATTGGGCTTCTTTCGCGCACACAGCCAGGAGCTATCCCTCGCGCGCTGATTGCTCTTCCTCAATTCCGCGGCTCTTTCCTTTGTCCATAGCACCCGCGGCCCTCTGGCATTAACACAACGCATCCGCTCCAGATTAGTGAAGAGACGCCAGGTGGCCCATTCATTAGTTTGCGGTTAGCACTTCCTCTTTCTGTGCTGGCGCTTGAGCGGTGAAACTGACTAAAGCGCGGCTGGGGAAGTTCCTAGCCGTGCAGCGCCAGCTGAACCTGACAGTGCCCTCGTTTTGGCTTCAGATGATTAATACATTAAATGATTATTTAAATGAATTGAATAAATGGGTAGCACATATCCTCTTGCCTATCTTAATATCTTTTTGTCTTGATACTTTGTCCCTTGGGATCCTCCTCACTGTTGAAGGATGGCAAGAAAATATTTTTTCCAAGGTTCTTCTTTCCATGCTTGGAAGCCAGACCTGACAAGAGAAAGTGTATGATTTAGACAGATGTGCATTGCTTTCCCGCATTAGAAGTAGATACATCTTCTGTCTTATAATCCAGATAGAGTTAGAGAAGAATCACATTTTTGCTCTTGATGTTTCTGGAGAATAAATTGCCATCTTAGTTTCATTCTTGCATCATTCAAAATTCCAGTACAGTGTTAGGATATGATTTGAATCACTTTGCCTTTGCCCCAATACCTCTTAGGTCATCCAAGGAAAAACAGTGCCTATGGCCCCTCCCTAGTACAGGGAAGTGGGGCCAGGAGGCATTGCTTCTTGGTAGTGGGGCTGGTTATGTGGGACAGCCTCCCTGGGGAGTTCAGGCTGGCCCCCTCCCTGATTGCATTCAGAAGATGCTGAAAAAACCACCTTTCAGAAGGTGTTCCAATTAGATTGCACTGTCTCTGTTTATATGGAGTTCTTTTATTTGAGTTGTTACCAAATTGTTATACTGCTTTGCTTTTATGTTGATCTTATGTAGAGAGTAAGGAAGATGATCTTGATGTAGGTATGCAAGAATTGTTATGCAGGCAAAAGGGGCTGAAGACCAGCCCCTGGACCATTTTTTTTTTTAAAGTTCAGAACAATGAGGTAACATTTGGAAGTGGCTCAGGCAGACGCCTCCCTAATTCACTGAACCATAAGAAGGTGGAGGAGGAACAGCACAATCATACTTGCAAGATTCTGTTATTATAGCCAGTCTCAATAAAAGTAATTGTAGCCTTCCTGTGGAGTTGATTTTCTGGTCTGGTGCACCTAGTGGGACTGACATCTTATAGCTACTGCAGATGTTTTACAGGGCTGTTCTGTGTTGTGTTAACCACTGAGAATTGCTAGACTGCAGCAGGATACAAATATAATAAATACATGCACACCCTACTGCCACCTTGTCAGCAGATGATGAACAGCTGAAGAATCGAGGCTACTGGTGATGGAAAAGTGTTGTTTTTGATTATTTGCAATAAGAGCAGCATTCTTGGCCATCTTGCCATAATAGTAATTAAAAAGAAAGTTTAAAATAAATGTGGAAGTATCTTGGAAATGGGGCCAAAAACAGAATCCTCCTTTGTGGTTGATTTTTCAAAATGGCCGACACAATGAACCAATTGCGAATCCCCCAAATTTTCTTTAAATTTGAAATACTCAAAACTCTCAAACTGTTCTTAATTAGTGAGAGACATATAGCAATACAAACAGACAGATACATTCTGTGTTGTCCTGCTGGGAGTTTTGTGCCTAATCTATTGATCCATCCTGCCTCTTTCTTAATCACTTTTTTCTTTATAAAGTCTACTTCCCTATTAGGTACCATCTGCTCTAAAGCCCCAAAACTCCACATTCTCTGCGTGGACAGAATATATATAACATTTTACTGAAAGATCTGTTTCCCTTTGTAGTATTTTCCTTGTCCATATTTAGCTTCTGGGTTGTAATGCCTACACACATTAAGTCACAAGGACATTTTATTACATTAACAACATTGGGGCTTATGCATGTTTCACAAAAGCCCAACAGATGCATCTTTGCTTGTCATTCATGTTGACAAATGATGAAATCTTAGTCTTCTGTATTAGCAGCGTATAATAGGCAGTCATCTCAAAGTGGAACTCTTCCTGCTGAAAGCTCTGTCCATCCTATTTTCCATTTACTAGACTGCACTAGTCACTTCACTTTGCAGCAATGTGTCCTTGATATTCCACATTCTCTTACACAAACAGATTGCTTTTTCTTAAAAGAAAGATATGCTGTATATGCTGATTTCTCAATAGTCTCTGATTTCTCATTCTTTTTAAATGACCAGGCTCTTATTATATGTTGGTCAGCACTTCTACAATATTTGTGATTAACCTTGCCTTATGCTACTATGTTTTTATTCTCCAGTCTCAATATTACATCCTAAGGAAATGCAAATTCTTCTTTTAATTGTGTAAGCTTCTTTCATACTCTTCTTTCATGCCCCAATTCCTCTGCAGATTCTCAAAAATGGAAACTGAAATACATGGGTTTTGTTTCCAGCCTATGGGATATGAGATCCGAAAACATCAATAAATACAGCTGTCAGTAGATTGTAATTTGTAACCCCCTTCCTTCTTTGATTACTGTAATCTACCAAAAAAAAAGTGGGTTTACTAGATTTCATATAAGATTCGGTATTTTGATTCCTGCAGTTAAACCGTAGTAAAAAAAATTGCAATCCACTATTATTACCATCTGAAACCAGAAGAATATCTCCTATGAAGCACCATCGATTCTTAATATTGCCTAGAGTGGGTTACTTACTTTGAAAAAATTCTTCTTCAAACAGCCCCATATGCTGGTGCCCTAGAAATTAATTTGTCAGTAAAAAGAAAAGGCCATTAAATCAGTAACTGCTATGTACAAAGGCTAATCTTGCTTCTTCCAGTAAAAGACATGCAAGGTAATCAAGATGTAGATTAATGTATTCTGTTACTTCCAATCCTTGCTCCTGTAGGATACTCATCAATAACAAAAACATGTTTCAGTGACTAACACTGTTGCTTCTTTAATATATCCTAACACTTCAATTTTAGTAATGAAGTCAGCACTACTTTTATATATTATAAAGAAGGAATCAAAGGTTTTAAATAAGAATCTATAAATTGAGAAATGGGTTCTAAACAGATCTATTGCCCCAGACTGAAGGTCTCCCATGTGGTGGCATTTCTTCTTTTTGAATTTTGATAGTGTGCAAAACACTGGAATATTAGAATAATGATAGAAAATGTTTCGTGTTATACATGCACTGACAATCCTTCTTCCAATAAGCTATTAAAGTAAACCCTTGATGTAATGGACCTTAAATTTTCAGGGAAATACCACTCCAAGTTAGGGGCAAAGTTTGTTGCATCTAACATAGCTCAGACAATTCATGTAAATTCATGCTATTTGCATCAGTGTGTATCATTTGCATAATGATGTAATTATGCAAATAATGTCAATTGCACAATTTGTGTGCATATATAATTTACATCATTACGTCATTAATATACATTGACCCAAATGATATAAATTTGAATTTAAGGGACATTTAGGTTTAATCTAACCCTTTTCCCCCAAAATGGTCCATTGAAGTGAGGATTTATTTTAACCTCTGTTTGCTTCTAGTACAATGACTTGATACAGCTCCTCATATTCCTTTTTCATCATCTTGTCTATTCATAACCACTAACATCTCCCCAGCCCCTGCACATCATTTGGGTTCTGAGCTAACTGGTCTAATATAACTAACTCTAAACTATTTAAATTTATCTTCATGTGAACTGTTCTTTTCCTTGTATTCTCCTAATTCTTTTAGAATCAATTCCTTAGATTACCTTTACCAGCAATCTACAGATCCCAAAGAGTTAAAAATGAACTTGGAATGAACAATATGCTATTCAGCTTGTGAGGACAATCGATCTTTGATAATTAAGACTTGGGGTTCTCACCTGTATATGACTGAGCACAGCCTAAGGTAGAGCAGAGAGCTTATTCTGTAGCAATGAAGGGAAAGAAAACGTTTTTCTCCACTTCCATTGCATCTACTGAAAATCACCCTAGAAAATTATTCCAGGTGGTGTGGGAGCTGACTCAGCCCATGGGAATTGTGGAAGGCCTCTTGTGCCTTTGGCAGCAAATGTTGAGAGTTTCATGGAATTTTCCATAGACAAAAGTACTCACAGATTAATGCCACCTGGTTGGGAGGAGGCCAAGTCACCCTGCCTTGTTCGGGTTTGGGGATTGTTTTGTTTCTGAGCATGCTGAAGATATGAACGGAGTGCTTTGAAGAGTTTGAAATGCTTCTTGTCCTCTGGGTCCACCTTCCTCTTGGTTGTACGGCCCAGAAGGCATACATTAAGAGAGGTCTTGTGTCCCCGTGCTATTCAATATCTCTACAGTACTTCTAAGAATAATCATCAAGTTGTGGGATTGGGTGCCACTTTAATGTAAATGATGTCTCCTTTCCATCCTTGTCAGGTGTACCAAGCTCCCTGACTGACTTTTGCTTAGAGTGGATGAAGTACAACAGGTTAAAACTGAATCTTCAAGTCAGTTTTATTCCCTTCAGTTTCTGATGGCATTAAGGGGCTGAACCTAGTCTCTGTCATGTCCAAGAAGCACTGGAAAACCTTCCCAGAAACAAATTACCTCTTATTTACATTTCAGCCATGACATCATTCTCCAGCTTCAATATAAAATGGCTGTTTTCCAATCCATGTTAAGTCCTTCAGAGTGGATGGTCTCCAGTGCTTTATTCCTCCAGCAGTTGGCTGATGCCTTGTGTAATCACTTCATCCTAGGCTGCCAAGCTGCAACTGGATGTTCTCCACATGAATGAATGAATGAATGAATATCAGGCGGTCAGTCCATCAATGGCCAACAACCTGTTCCATATTCCTTGGATTATTGTAGCATCAGAGTGATGATGGTACCCCAAGGGGAAAAAAAGAAAATATCTGCATTAGTGTCAAAGGAGATAATGTGGGAAGGGATTGTGAAGGCATTCATGTGTGCAATCTGGGAAAGCAAAGGAAAGGTGCAGAGATTAGTGAGGAGGGAACAATTGCTAAACAGAAAGGGGAGGCACTGGTAGGCTGCTCCATGCAGCAACTAACTATTGAGCTTGCCTTCCCTGCATGGATAGGAAGGGCAAAAAGGAGGGGAATGACCAATTAGTCTTGCAGGGGGCATAGCAGGGCTGAGCTCCAGCCCAGCCTAGTTGCCAACCCACTGTAATCCATGCTGGAATTTCTGAAGCTGGCTTGAGAAAGAGCTGGGTATAGCATGGGATACAAGCAGCTTCAGCTGTGGTGCAGAATTGTTCATAAATTGTATTTACTTTTCTGTTTTTTGCAGCCACAGCACACTGTTGATTCAGACTCCACTTGTGGTCAACTCTTATTCCAAAATCTTTTTCACAAGCCAAAAATACTCCCTTCTATACCTGTACATTTGATTTCTGTTTCATAAATGAAGCACTTTGCATTTGTTTCTTCTGTTGCTCTCAGCCCTTTCTCGAACCTGTCAAGTTAATTTTGAATTTAATTTTTATCTTCTAGGGTATTAATTATCATACCCAATTTTTGTCATCTGCAAATTTAATAAGCATTTCCTCCCCCTCTTTGCACAAGTCATTAATAAACATATTGAAGAAAAGAGGACCTGAGCCTGAACTTTGTGCACTCACTTGATACTCACTTAAGTTTGGTGAGGAACTGTTAATAAGCACTATTTGAGTGCAATTTTCAAGCCAGCTAATGTATTCCTTTGTCATGGCATCCAGTCAACCCCTTTACTCATGTGCCAGGATGAAGTTTTACCTTGCTCTTCAACAAATCCCATTGTCATGGGGATCATGGCCTGAGTCCCTGTGGAAAAAATGAGACATCTGTTGTAAATGCCATGTCTACAAGAAATACCAGCCTAGGTGTTGTTAGGATAGAGCAGATATAAAAGGCAAAGACAACTGCCATCTACATCTGATGTATTTGAAAGGACGGATGTCAGACTTTCTTCATTTTTAATGTACAAAGTTTGAGGGTCACTGACCCATATGATTGGTCTTGTGGGTCATTAGCATCTTTCTGGAACAATATTTTGATTTACATATAAGTAGATTTATGAGGAAATCTTCTAATGTTAAAGATGTTTATGTCAAGTTAAATTATGTTCCAAAAATCTGGAATCTGACCGTTTCGAGGAACCATGATTATATTCGGCATGGGGTACTGCTAAGTTAATCATTTTGAGAAATTAGAAAAATAATATTATTCCTGATATTAAAGACTGAATACAGTAGATGTATCTCTATCTCTAAAAAGGCAATTGTTGATTTTTTTCTCTTTTTATTTTTGATTGAACCTTGTGGCACTCCACTTGATATTTCACTTCAATTTAAAGAATCATTAATGAACTCTTTCTAAGTACAATTTTCAAGCCAGCTGATACATTCACTTCTCATGCCATCCAGCCAACCCTTATAGTCATGTGCCAGTGTGAAGTATTACCCTATTCCCCATCAAATTCCATTTTCATGGGGATTATGGTCTTGGTCCTTGTGTGGCCAGTCTCCAGTGCTTGTAGAAAAGATGATACATTTATTGTCAATGCCACATCTGCAAGAAATACCATCCTATGTTTTGTTAGTGTGGAAAAGATGTCAAAGGCAATCAAAGACAACTGCCATCTACATCGTTCCCTTCACTATACAAGATCCAGGTTCTAGAGATCTTAAGAAAACCTTCCCCAACTTGGGACCTTATGCTTGTATTGGATTTCAGCTGCCATAAATCCCAGTGGAATACCGTACATCAAGAGGCACCAGCTTGGAAAAAAAGAGTCCACCATATCAATATAAATATTTCAACCTCAAGGTGTTTGGACTGATCAGGATTCCTATCAGGAGAACACCCTTCATTTGTCAAACCTCTGTAACAGACACAATATTCAGCATTCCATTTTCCGTATGTTCTATATGATGATAAAAAATAAAGACCTGGAGAAGCTATCTCACATAAAGCAGTATGAAACTATGTGAAGGAAGAGTTTTGAATAAAGCATGTTACCCTGATAAATTTAATTTTATTTGCCTTAAAAGAAAATTGTATCAAAGTCCAAAATCACAAAAAGAAAAGCAAACACTTGTCCCCTCCCATACACAAGTCTATACATTTGCCAGCATGTATGTGAATGCATTTGCCTGATACTTTGCAAAGTATGACTTCTTATGGATTGCAGTGGATGCAGCTGGAACACAAATGCTCTGAGAAATCTAAACACCTTCTGCTCTCCATAGCACTAGATCAGCATATGTGATCACAGCAAATCCTGAGAACGTTATAAGGCGTCAGTGAGAGCTGCATCCCAAAAAAACTTCATTTGAGGACTTTTCACCAAACTGGCTGGGTGAAACACAAGCTGGAAGATGGAGAACATGGCAGACAGCAACTCCAATGAGAAATAAATGCTCACACAAACATTTTCTGGATTGTAAATGTTATCTATTGCTGAAGGGAGGGAAAGAAAGAAACCTGGGTTTTCAAGCAAGGTGAAAAACTAGTTTTTAGCAGTACAAGGGTACTAGCTTGTAATCTAATTGGTGGGGGCTTGGAAATCAGTAGAGGCCGGGGAAAATTGTCATAGGGTCTCCCACAGTGTAAAAGGTTGGCATGCCTGGTTCTTTGTTGTTTCAGAGTGTGAACATAGTCTAATGGTTTTAAGTTACTCAACAATCAGATTCAATGTAATGTTACAGAAAGGTTCCTAATGGAAAGGACAGCTCAGCAGCGAATCCACTGATTATCTTTGAGAAGTGTTTTCCTTTCCCTGGGCGCCTTTAAGCAAAGGCTACAGAAGAACGCTGGGGTGGCTGCAATTTGGAATTCCCCACTGAGCTGGAAGTTGGACAAGATCATCTAAATGGCTATCCCACAGATTCCATGATGTTGCGAACCCCAAGTGAAAAAGGGAAAAGAAATAATCCTAGTAATTGTTGTCATATGCGCTGAGAGTTAGGAATTGATGAAAACATTAATCTCTTGTGAAGCTGAGAGTTACATTTCTGAGAAGAAAATCAACAGTTCTAGAGAAAGAACCATCCCCCAGCCTTTACATTTTGGTAGTTGGTCCTTCTCTATTCATTTCAGTGCCTGTAATCTTCCTTCTGGGTGAATGAAAATGAGATAAGAAAAACCTGTTAAAAAGTATCATCTCAAGTGGAATGAGGCTAAGATATTTGAAGATGACCTCCCTGCTTATCCAACCTGTCTCCAGTGAACTATTCAGTTGCTATTATCTTAGGATTTATTGAGCCTAGCTTCACCATACCACCCTGGAATTGCACCTTCTGCACAAAAACCTATATGCTGGCAAGAGGTATTCTGTTTGATAAAGGTAACAATACCTCTTTCCCCAACCCACTAAATATTCGTTGCAGAGAGGATGGTTGAGGAAAACAAAGCAAAGTTTTAATTTATCTTGCTGATTCCCAAAGCTGCCATGTGATCTCAAGAACAAAGCTCTGATGAGATGGTTGCACGTTCACCTCCATTACATTATATATATTGGCTTATTCACCTCAAGAAAACTTGATCATCCTCAAATCCAAAGAAGCTTCTACAAGTAATTTGTAAATGCTGACCTAATGTTCAAGCCAGATTGAACTCTCAATGCATTTCATCACACTGAAGTTCATCTCACCTAAGAGTGCTAATCAAGATCCAATGGTGAATAAGAACAATATATACTGTACATATACATACATACATACACACACACACACACACATAAATACATACATACATACATACATACATACACCACAGTAGGATACTGTGGCTAAGGCAAAATGCTGGTTTTACAGCAAGAAGGACCAGGATATCTTCTTCTCATACAGCCACACGTTCATCCTGTTCGGTTAAGTCATGGATATATCAAGCTGTCTCAGACAAATGTTTGTCCCAGGGAAAGAGTTTCTTCCACCCTTCTAACAATATTTTCTTACTAACTCTTTTCTCGTTTGCTTAGCTACTCATGCAAACTAATGATATTAGAAAGCCACAGGATAAATCACAAAATATAAACATTCATTTTACTTCTCATTGTGAGGGTTAATTAAATGTGCTCATTCTTAGCATGCTTCATATATTCACTCAGAATTTATAAAATGATTCTCCTTTGGCTGATAAACATAGTTCTGCATTCAAAAAGTGTTCTTTCCAGCCTTTACCAAGCTTTAAAATACAGTTCCTTTGAATTTGCCATTCTTCCAGCCTGCTCTGCAAAAATAATTCTTACAAATAATACTCAATATGTCTTTAAGTGCTCAAAGCTTAAACTCAGTAATTTTCAAAGCCTCTCAGTAAAATAGTCTCCAATGTGAGAATCCCCAGGTCGCAAGTACTGAATGGGATAAGAATTCTCAGATTAATAGCTGGGCTGAACCATTTGAAGCAAAGGACTCTATCAGTCAAACCAATTGTGTAGGACTCAGCTATGTAAGACAATACCTCCACTGTTGCTTAGTCACATTCATCCATTTTTTTTCCAGTGAATATGAAAGAAACAGCCATAAAAATCAGTTAAGGAAGATATATGATAATCTTTTTTGATAGACATTCACAGGGCACATTAATTCTGTCCCAATCCAAGATATTTTCTTGCCTGAGGTAGAACTGGAAATGGTGCCCTTCCCCCCAAATTGGTGTGCAAATACCCAGATCTGGCCAAGTTATTTTAGCATTAAAGCAAAACACACATAAAGCCCACAGCCACTTGCCCCAGGAGTAAAAATGTATTATATTTTTATTATTATATATTATTATATTATATATTAAATACTTGGCTGTCCTTTGATGACCTCACAAATTAACTTATTGATTTATTTCCTGAACTGTCAACCTGTTTAAACTCAGTGATGTTATTTTGACTTACACAAGACTTTTCCATTCCCTACAACATGTTCAGCTCCTCTCAAAATAGAAAAGACTATCTGTAGCTCAGGATTGAACTGTGGACTTCTTGGTGCTCTCTCAACTTGGTTGTTTGCATGCAGACATTTCATTACCCAATTAGGTAACATCATGAGTGAGTGTGGGGTTTGCTGCCTGTTTATATAGCAGTGTTTCTCAACCTTGGCAACTTTAAGATGAGTGGATTTCAACTTTCAGAATTCCTCAGCCAGCTTGGCTGGCTGGGGAATTCTGGGAATTGAAATCCACTCATCTTAAAGTTGCTAAGGCTGAGAAACACTGTTATATAGAGTAGTTATATGTGAGATTCAGGGGAGAGCAATTACTTAGGTTTCTCAGCAGTGAAATCCACCCTGTGGAGTGGTCTCCCCCTGGAAATCCAGACTGCACCATCACACCTGATCTTTAGGAAAGCCTTTAAAATTGTACTGTTGAGTTCTTTAAGCCTTTAGTTAAGATCTGTCATTGGTATGCCTTTTTTTTTTCTCCTGGGGTGGTGGTGGTGGTGTTAAAAGTAAAATATTAAATGCTTTGATGATTTTAAGGCATTATTATATTTGAATTAATTTTGTGATGATGATGATTGTAGATTTTTATTCTGATTTTATTGGTTACTGCCATAAATTCATGCAGACTGTGGCAGCATAAAGATAAAGTGAGTAAATAAATATGCCTTCTAGTATCTCAAGGAATATGGTGCAATGTAATGTATTAGTATTTAATGTTCAGTATATTTATTTGGTGCACACTTCATACCCAAGCATGGTACAAGATCCTATTTGTTACCACAACATCCTATCCCTTTAGAGCTCATGGCTTTGGAAGCAATATTTTCCATCTAAACAGATTATCCCTGTTTGGACAGTGGCTTATTATCATTAGCATAACATGTCTGAGAGATGCCAATGAAGATCTCTCACAGCCAGTCACCTATCAATAACTAGGTCTTCCAGATCTGGACTGCAAAAAATCATCAAAGAGTTCAAGTTTTCTGTCTATCTTGGTTCCCATCTACTGATAGTCTGAATTTTTACAGGCCAGAACTGGTAACCCTAATTCAACAAACTCTCTTTTTTGGAATTAATCCCAGTGTTCTTTGGGGCAACTCCCCTTGGGAATTCCACCTATGCTTACTCTGAAACCTGCTTCTTTAATACTCTAATCTCTCTCTTAGGCTTTGGTGAAGAATATGGGTTTTCTTTCTCACAAATTTTTGAAGAAAACACTTTGTTGGAGAACAGCTGTGTTAGTCTACAGTGGCCAGAAAAGGAGTCTGGTAGCACCTTTTCCAACTAATGCATTCCATTAAAAGGCAGAAGCTTTGTGAGCTGCAGTTCATTTCATCAGATGCATAGAAAAAATGCTTGTGTTCAAAGAATAGAGCAAGTCATTTCAGCCTTTTATTGCCACAAAGAAATAGTATTGACTTGTTATGTGTTTGCTGACCATGTACTTAGTTGATAGAGTGCTATCTTACAATAGCTCTGCTTTTGAAATACTATTGTTACTTTTGTAGCTTATTAGATTTCTGTCCTTGCCAGTCTACAATGTCCAATGTCACCAAGCAGCACAAATGAGTACAAGAACTGGGAGGGAAATTGTCATACCTATTTACCTAAGAAGAATTTCTCCTTCTCTTTTTCACATAGCCATGCAAGATGCTATGAGTATGGCTGTTGTGTTACTTCTTTGAGATCTTTCTGACACCCCAGCCAAGATTTCTGTCTAGGACATTTCCCTATAAGGAGAAACTCCTTCAATTGGCTTTCACTGAAATCAGGTTTGGATCTGAAATTTCAATTTCCATTATCGTGTAACTTCTTGAGACCTAAGTGATTTAGCAGGTTGATTGTCTGAAATAAAGTCATGGCACCTGGGGAGCAAGAAGGACAGCTTGTTGATGGAGTGCTATAATATTACCAAAATACACCATCTGTTAAGCAAAACTCTATGATTATCCTTGCAAACAGGAACAAGTGTCTGTTTTCATTTTAGCAAGCTATCCATTTTACTCTCTGTTTATCTTGTTTAGTTGACTTTGCAAAGAGCTCAGAAAGATATGAAATACCATTTTGATGGAAGTGCGTTGTCTCACTCTTACTGACAAACTGAAAAGGATGATGATGATTTATTAAATTTATTACAGTTGACTACTCCAAAAGACTCTGAGCTTAGGCTTAATATAGAGCTTAAATGCTCAGAATTGATAGGTTAGGAGGAAGTAATGCTTATATGTATTTAGGCTGCAGTTTATGGATATGTACTTGTAAGTAAACCCCATTGTTCTTGATGGGATTTAGTTTGAGAAAATAGGCATCACACTGAACTCTTTAAATGACTGCTGTATTATATCCCCAAAAGTAAGCAGAGTGAACAGACCATCTTATTGTCTATAAATAACTTGATCATTGTCTTGAAGTATATCAAAGAACTGTTGTTGACTGAAAATTGCAGGGGGTGGGGGGAGGTAGAGAATTTGTGTCTCCAAGAGGGAAAGTTTAAAAGAAAAAAACTTCACATTTTCCCACTCCTAAGAAATAACTGTCAACACATAAGTACTTTTTCTAACCTAGTGCCTTCTAAATGCTTTGGAATGCAGTTCCCATAATCTTCTAGGCAGTATGGCCAGCAGGTTGAAGAAGGGTGATATGAATGAATGAATGAATGAATCCATCCATCCATCCATCCATCCATCCATCCATCCATCCATCCATCAATTGGTGTAAACCTTTGCGAGAGCCAGATAAAAGTTGCACTGTTCTCTACTATAAGGAATTGTGATAAGGAACACTGATGACACTTGCAAGATCTACCATTTCTATCATAGAAGTTTCGCCTTCTATGGATTTGTAATCATATGTTCTTTGGAAATACTGAAGAAAAAAATATATAATCAGGGCTCAGATATATACTCTCCAAATCTTTAACGGGAATGGGGAGGAACCACTTTTACTAAAATCCCATGTATGTTATTACATTATTATGAGCAGTGAGATTTCCAAATTTCCAAGGCTTACATTGGATTTTCTTTGACTGAGAAACTGGAGGCTCACTGACATTTTGTACCATTTGCCCTTCTTAATAAATACAGTGGCTGACTGTATTTATCTACCCAGCAAAATATCTCTCTCAGACAGTCTTAGTTTGCATTATCACAGACAATGAACAGCACATGCCTCGGGGAAGAAGAGTTTGGATACTTGATAATCATTAAAACTGGTTAGACAAACAAGTATATCTATCCATAAATGAGCCCATGCTCATTTATGGATAGATATCCTGTGCTCTGATGAAATCTGCTTGGCAAGTTATAGACCCATCCATCTTCTTCCAGGAAATATTCTTGAATCAAGAACAGAAGGAGATCCCAGGAGATCATCTTGACTAATCCCCAAGTCACAACAAAATGGGCTTCTCTTACGGAAAGACAATCTAATAAATGTCAGAAATAAAACACCAGAGCACAGAAGCAAAACATTTTGCAAGCATTTGCTATGAAAATTAGGGAAATGAGATCCATACAATTAACTGCAAGCCTGGACATAATATTAAGTGAAAAAATATTTTTGAAGTGTCAGCATTCACCCATTATATGAAAATTGCTATCATAACAGCGGACCTGAAAAATACGACTGCTCTTACACAAATCGCCATAGTGAACATTAGTGTCATCAGTGTACAATGCAGTTCTCTCTGTGATTTTAAGTACAGTGGAACTTTGCATTTGATAACAAATTCAGCCTGATCTGTAATACTTTATGTATTCTTAAAAAACTGGGGTCAGTGCTGCATCATATTCTATTAATATCCTAATGTAACTTTTAAAAAACACATGTTTTTAGATAAAATAAAGCCTTTTGCTTTACAGTAAGAGATTTATGATACTTTAGAGATGATCCTTGTGTCTGCTGCCTGCTGGTGACATAGTATAATGGTACCCATATCAGCTTATCTACCACTACAAGCCTCACACATTTTGCAGCCAAAGCATTATGGTATTCTGCCTTACATTGTTTTTTCTGCCCTTTCTCTAGAGTAAATACAAGCTGAAGATCACAGGTGTTTCTGACATTTCAGCAGGAATTAATCTCAGCTAAGCATTACTTTCTTCCACTCCCTCTTCTCTTTGAAGAATCGGATACTGCCTGCTGCTGGATGTCCAAGGCATGTAAGCTAGATCTTTTAAGAGAATAGATGGCACTGTCTCCTCCACCATCAGAGTGGCCACCAACACAGACAGCGGCAGCCCACTCAGAAGCAACCCCAATATTTCTTCCAACAACACATGGGGCGAGGCCTTCACTGCCAGCTCTTTAGAGGACATTGTAGCCACCTGCACCATTGGGACCATCCTCTCTCTCATGTGCATAATTGGAGTGACAGGCAACATCTACACCTTGGTGGTGATGTGCCACTACTTGAGGTACTCTGCCTCCATGTACATCTACATCATCAACTTGGCCCTGGCAGACCTGCTTTACCTTCTCACCATTCTTTTCATTGTGGGCACTTACTTCATCCAGGAATGATACTTTGGAGACACAGGCTGCCGGATCCTTTTCAGCTTGGATTTCCTCACCATGCAAGCTAGCATTTTCACCTTGATGGTGATGAGCACAGAGAGATACTTGGCAGTGCTGAAGCCTTTGGACACCGTGAAGAGGTCCAAGAGTTATCAGAAAGCAATTGCCCTCATCATCTGGGTCGCCTCGCTGCTTGTCACCCTGCCAATGCTGGTCATGATCCAGCTGGTGCAAGGGGAAAAGAATATCTGCCTCCCCACCTGGAGCAAACTGTCCTACAAGATCTACATCACCGTGCTCTTCTGCACCAGCATTGTTGGCCCTGGTGTCGTCACTGGCTATCTCTACGTTAGGCTGGCACGAACCTACTGGGTGTCCCAGATAACCTCCTTGAAAGAGACCAAATGGCTCCCCAACCAAAAAGTGCTCTACTTGATCTTCACCATTGTGCTGGTCTTCTGGGCCTGTTTCTTGCCTTTCTGGATCTGGCAACTGCTCTTCCAGTACTACAAGCCTCTTCCCGTGTCTCCAAAGGCCACAAGGAACATCAACTACCTGACCACCTGCCTGACCTATAGCAACAGTTGCATCAACCCTTTCCTCTACACCTTGCTGACCAAGAACTACAAAGAGTATCTGAGGAACAGGCAGCGCTCCTTTCACAGCAGTGGCAGCAGCCACAGCTACTTCCATAGAAGGAACAGGTTTCAGAGGATTTCTGGCAGATCTTTGTCAACAAACATCTCCAGTGCTACAGAGAGACCATTTAACTCCCTCCCACCCATGGGGCAAGCTACAGTCCTTGAAAGAAGAGGCACACTAAGTCTAAGTGCTGATTGAGAAAATGTTTTCTAAAGAGAATGTCTCAAGAGTAGAGAGAAGAATAAATATATATATATAGTCCTTCTCAAGCTTTATGCTTAAGTTTATAGATATAAATTTATATCTTATATAAATCTGAATCAATTTCTCTCAAGAGTATTTTTCAAGTTAATTCCTGTTTTGGACTCTATTACCTATGCATTATTGTTTGGTAGATATGCAGGTGTTTTGTGTTTTTTTTTTGGTTCCAATTACATTTGTGAGAATTTGTTGTTTAGATGAAAACTACATTTGATAGAATTAGATTTTATTTTACAGAACATAATGAGGTTAATTCTAAGTTTCTAGCTTATTGTCCTGCTTTGACCTTACTTAGATGTCACTATTCAACCCTGACACTCAGTGGATTCTTCACAATCAGCCAGAAGACAAAGAGATAGAGGTTTCATTCACACTCTTATATTCAATTTAGTGTCGTTTTCAACCCTATCCCATCTCTCTCTTGTCATATCAAGTACGACATGATCTTGCTAGGAGTGACATGAGTTAGAAAAATTCAGGATCAAAATAAGAAACATTTGCCCAAATAAGGTGTTATTTTTTTTCAGAACCCAAAAGGAGCGCATTACCTTCTGAAATGCTTATTGGTGCTCCTGTTCAATTGTTCAGTCACTTCTGACTTTTTGCAACCCAAGGGACCTCTTTTCACCATGACTATCTGTCAGTAACTGTTTCTCTGAGTTCTTGTAAACTTGTACTTGGGTCATCAGTGACAACAGCTAGCACCCTTGTCTTCTGTCACACTCTTTTCCAATTCTCTTTGATTTTTCCAAGCATCAGTACCTTCTTCATGACTTTTGCCTTTGCATTAGATGTCTAAAATATTTAACCTAAAGCTTTATTTTTAGTGCTTCCAGTCAGCAGCCTGGTTTTACTTTACCTCATATTGGATGATTTGTTCTTCTTGGGAAAGTTTCAAAGTATTATCACCATTTTTCTCCAGCATCACAATTCAAAGGCATCATTTTTTCTTTACTCAGCCTTTCTGCTGGTCCAGGTTTCACAGATATAACGTAGAACTGGGAAAAACCTGGTTGTGGAAATACATGTACCTTTGTTGTCAGTGTGATATTTCTCTGCTTCAGAGATATTTAAATCATATCTTGAGTCAGGATTAAAAACACTAAGTTGTCTGCAAATATCCATGTAATTAAATAATATAAGATGATATGATGAAGTGCATAAAACCTGATTTTTATTTTTTTTTTTATCAAAGGGAAAGGTTGTTAAACTAGAGAGATGTTAGAATCTGGGGCAGATTTTTTTAAAGGATAGTTTTAATAAAAAGTTCAGGACACTTTAAGCAGGAGGTAGAAAGGAAATTCCTATATAAGAATCATATATACTAATATCCCAGTGCCATCACAGTTACTGGCACAGCAGCAGCAGGGATGGATGGAAGGAAGGAAGGAAGGAAGGAAGGAAGGAAGGAAGGAAGGAAGGAAGGAAGGAAGGAAGGCAGGCAGGCAGGCAGGCAGGCAGGCAGGCAGGCAGGCAGGCAGGCAGGCAGGCATATAATAGGTGAAGTTCATTGATTGCCAGGAATTAAAATCTAAGTAATAAACTACAGGGTTATCCCTCTTCCTATCACATACAGAATCCAATTTTAGCTCAGTGATGTAGCAAACTTTTTATAACAACATCAAGGAACAAAGCAACCCTTTTTCAATTATCAACTTATGATATCTGGACATATACAACTGTATGCAAAAAGTCTCAGCACCACTGGTCAAGCTACATGTTTCAATGACTTCCTAAATAAATAGACACTGACTCACCCACTATAGGATGTGAAGATATGCATGACATATGGAATACATGCTTACTATTTACAGTACGTGTGCTGCCTCATGGATTCAAAATAAGAAACAATTAATTTGGCTGGTCCAGAAGTTGAATTCCACATTTATTTATATGCTCTGTATTTTATCTATTCTAAATCTCATTCCAAACAGTTCCAACAGACAATCCCTGGCTCAGAGTTTTGGGAGAGGGGAAGAAAAGCTCACGGTCTACCTTCTTCATGCTGTGCATGATTTTATGCATCGTGATCATGTTCCCTGTACTTACTTACTACAAACAACAGGCCAAGAGAACAATTTTGAAAAGGACACTTTACTAGATATACAAAAGAAGCTGGCTGAAGTTTAAAAATTAAAAGGGGAATACAGATGATAAACCAAGAGAATGACCTGGAAAATGTTTTCTTATTGGATCTACAAAAGAGGCTTGTTAAAGCCTTGAAGAATTCTGTGCAATCGGAAAAAGAAGAATTGAAGAGAAATCAAATCCTATGATGATATTTGATTGAATTAAAGATTAAGGCTGATTATTATTGGAATGTAAATTGCATCCTATGCCCTAAAAAGGCTTTGGCTTTTTGTGATTCAAAGCCATTCCGTAAAATACTCTCTGCTTAAGTTGTGAGATGTGTTATTTGAGGTGGACCAAAGTTTATAGGGGGCCAGACTCCTATCTCTTTATTTTTTTCCATAGATTTTGGTCATTTTTAACATGGACTTGTGCACTGAACAGGGCCTCATGCCTAAACAAATTGGTAAGGTGGCCAGGATTCACTGCCAGTTCCTAGCAGAAAAGATTATCCTGAATATTTCTGCTGAGAACTGCAGCCCACCTTATCTGCAAGATACAATGGTAGAGAAGGCTGGTTTAATCTCTTTCATTCTGCCTCCTATGAAACTACGAACCCTCTATTCACAGAATAGATGGGGAAGATTATTTCTGTTAAAGGTAATTGCACAAATAGAGAGCCAAGAGAAGCTTGTAGTCCACTTATACACTGTGAGAAGTTTCTTTATTTGCCAAGTGTCTACCCAGAAAGTGGGAGCAGACCGCATAACTTGAACACCACTTAGCCATTACTCAGTTATCATACACTCAGTACAACATTCTATTCAAAAGAAGACAAAGATAAAAGAATATCAGTTCCTTTCCCCTCCTTTACGGCATAACTTTGTAACTGTCATTGGGGAATTATTCCAGAAATAACAGTGAACCAAGCCACCATGATATGCAGGAAGGGTATGACCCAACTATATATTTTAATTTATGCAGTGATATCTTTCTTCATTGACAAACAAATCAATGAGTTCAATAAATTATGCATATTTTTGCAAACATCTTACTAAGTTTATTTCCAAGTAAGTACAGATTTGCATTTTAGGTTATTGAGTTTTTTTCCTCCAAAATAAAATGCTTTGTTTTTATTCTAAAGACTTGAATTAAGAATATATACGGATCTAGTGATTATAACCTAGCAAGTTTAAATCCAAAATGTCATGTTCTACTTCATAAAAGTTGTGCAGGCAATTATATAACATGAGAACATCTAATGCAACTACCATTCATTAACATAAACACAAGGGATCATGTAGATTTGAGCCTGGGCAGTATGTGCAACTTCTTCATTTTTTCACTCTTTTCTCCTTCTTCATCTCACTCTTTTTTTCTTCATTCTATAGCCAGATGCTATGGATATTTACTGGATTCTACAAAAGATAAAGTCACTGTTAACTAAAGCTTGCTTCCTAATGACTGCAGGAACGCAACCATGTGGCTTTTGTGGCAATAATATGGGAAATGGTTTGCCATTGACTGCTTCAGAGATGCTTTAAAATTTTCCATATTGTCTAGCTCTGGGATTTTCTGGTAGTCTCCTACATAAATAGGAATCAGGCCTGATTCTGGTTAGCTTGTCCAGATCCATCTAGGCCAGCTAGGAGCCGTTACTTAGCTAACCCTTTGGGACGTGCAATACCCTTGCAGAAGATGCCAGCTGTTTGTTGCATTGCTTTGCCCAGTTTGCTGACGTTTCAGGGGCACAAGATACTTGGCTGCCAAAGGCAGAGCCACACATGGCTTTGGCCACCAAACCATCCTGGTGGCACACCTCAAATTAGTGCTTCTCCCCTTCCGCACTAAAATCTAATAAGTCATCATTAGTGGTAACCGTCTGCCTGTTTGTGAGCCCAATATCCTCTCCAGAGGCGGCCACTTTTCTTAATAAGAAAAGAAAAAGACAGAATGACAAGATCCAAAATAGTAAATATAGTTTTTAACTATATGGTTTTCAAATAAAGCACTAAACCTTGACCACCTAGAAAAAAAATATTGATCTGTATTTCCATTATGTCAATATTCATAATCAAAGAGTGGACATGTATCATCAGTTCATGTGTTCAGAGTGAATTCAATGTCATCAACTATAAATCCAGGATATCATTTTTCTGCCATTTCTCTGCCCATGCTTGATAAATCTATAGTTCTTCATATTCTAAATATTTTGCTGAATTAGTTCCATCAAGAGTATAAAAATGC
Organism: Liasis olivaceus; assembly: GCA_030867105.1. Classification (NCBI taxonomy): domain Eukaryota; kingdom Metazoa; phylum Chordata; class Lepidosauria; order Squamata; family Pythonidae; genus Liasis; species Liasis olivaceus. The sequence goes on along the minus strand of CM061348.1, from coordinate 101,945,210 downwards.
ATTTAATACTTTTAGACCATTGGCCATGAATTAGTTTATATTGGATATTCCAATTCTTTATTGCAACATTCTTACAAGTGATTGATATCCACCTTAATAATGCTGTTTAACCATCTTGTAATTAAAGGTGGGAGGATTTCATTCCAGGGATTCAGATACTGAAACTCTTAATGAAAATCTTACCTGGCATTCCAGGCAGTGGGCAGAGATGATCAAATCTGGGAAAAATCAAAGGCCAAGGAGCCACTCAGGACCAGTTTTTGCCTCACAGGTGTGCTTTTAAAAAGAAGGGTTTGGTTTCATTTTGCTTTTTGTCCATCTTTCACAGGAGGAGGCAGAACATCTCTCCTCTATGGCTGGCTGAAAGCCACGTAAGAAGAGAAACCATAACTCCCAGAGATCTGGATTGGAGATCAGGGATTTCTACAGTGCGCTAGATGTAAATATGAATTTTATCTTGTGGACTTTGATTTGAGCTGTGGAACTTCACTTTCTCTGTGTGTGATATTCTGACCAAGGGAACCGTGGCTGAAACCATTTCTTCTCTCTTTTCCTTTCTTTCTTTTTCTTTTCTGTCCTTCATTTTATCTTTCAATTTCCTTCAGTTTCTTTCATCTTGGTATACGTAACAAAGACTTGAATTCTTAATAGTCTCACTCATTCTGGGAAAGCAGCATACATTCTCCATCAACTACTGTAGATCAACTACTGAGCAGAGGAATACAATCGTTTATCTCTTCCCAGGTCAGCCAGGGTTGAAAAGGATTTTTTTGGCAAAAAGTGGATGGGGGCAGCATCACCATAGTGACTCTTTCTAGAAGTAGTAGGGAGGATGCAGTAGGGTGCAGGTGGTTGAGAGACCTCCCTCAGTGGAAGCTACAGGGGACCAATCCATCACACACTGTGACCATATATATGCACCCCGTTACACCTATCAAAATATATTGTGGAGCAATCTAACATTACTCTATATAGAACACAGAGTAAAGATCAAATTTTTATTTCCATCCCAACATTGCCTTAAAATCTTTAATGTTGGACATAGTGTAGAATTATGACTAAAAGGGGAACCAAACTGTTTTGATGATTGCAGAGGGGGTCACATAATCATTGTCTGTGCTCATAATGGTTTTTGGACTTGATTGCATTCCATTGAGAAATAGAAGTCAAAATGTAAGTCCAGTTATAAAGCTGAATATCCAGAAAGTTACCTTCCTCCAATCATTATATGTGAACTGTCAGTTAAAGAAAATCTAGGAGCTATCTTTCCCATTAAGACATACTTAATAACCTATCAATTTGTTTGAAATCATGTAAAGGTTATGTAGGAACCCCTGTGAGTAAATGTCTCAATCTTGAAAGAAAATTCATTATTGCAACAATCTTAGTAGACAGAAGCTGAGTTCCGTGCAGTGATTGGGGGTGGGGGGTAATCATTTATTCTCAGAGAAGATCAGAGGAGCTATTGAAAACAAAATAATAGGTTAGAGAGATGAAATTGTCTACAGACATTATTGCTAAAAAGTAAGGATGCTTCCCTTCCCTTCCCTTCCCTTGCCTTCCCTTCCCTTCCCTTCCCTTCCCTTCCCTTCCCTTCCCTTCCCTTCCCTTCCCTTCCCTTCCCTTCCCTTCCCTTCCCTTCCCTTCCTTTCCCTTCCCTTCCCTTCCCTGTACAACTACCCCTACCTTATAACAACTTTTCTTTTCTTTTCTTTTCGCTTTTTCTGCTAGAAGGAGGGAGAAGAGAGTGGGGGAGAGTGGTTTTAGTTTTATAAATGGGGTCTTTGATTTTACAAATCATTAATTTTAATCAGTAGAAATTCATTTGCTTAAGAGTTTTGTCTGCCCTTTTTGGAATGTGGAATGTGGCTTCTGGCACTTATAAATTGACACAGACCTTTAAGCATGTAGAAGTGCATCACACACTTGCATGTATTGGGAAGGACAATTTCTCCTGGACTAGGTTTCAGCTGGCATTAGCAACCCTAGGTTAACAAGACATGGAAGCTGGTTTACTTATTTTTTATATTTTTTTTCTGTCTATTCTTTTTGGAGCCTCTGTAAGAGTATATTCATCTCAGGATTTTAACTGATTTTTTAGAGCAATTTCCGTGTAGGGTGACTTAAAAATAAGTCCCACTGAACTCAGTAAAACTTCCTTCCAGGTAAGCAAATATAATGATGCAAGCTCATCCCTTTGCCCAGGAAAGACAGGAAACAGGTAAGATGCATATGCTAAACAATCTGTAATTGTAAAAAAGTGGTTTTTGTGTACACAGAGATTCCTTTTCATTACTCTACATTTTCATTGTGTGACAAAGAAAGTAGCTGGAAAAAAAAGCAAAAAAAAAAAAAAAAAGCCAAGGGTGTAGTTGATATTCAAAACCAAAGTAATACCTTGCTCTTATAGTAAAATATGTGTATTTTGTTAATAGTCTTCCTTAGGACCAAAAAGTCTGTGTATATCTAATTCTGAAAATATTTACATTTGAATGTGTCATTTTAACTGTTGAAAATTTTAGAAAGATCCCCTGCCTGTTAGGTTACCCAGATACTTTGTTTTTTGCATGACAGACTGCTGTAAAGGGCACAAAGGAAAGATTGAAGGCATACTCAGAAGAGAGCAAGGCTCTGAATCCTCTTATAGTTGTGGGGGGGAAAAAAAGGAATGGTTTCAGCAGGTATTGGCAAATTAGAACTTAACAGTGCATCTGGCTAATAAAGACAAAGACATTTTTAAAAGTTGGCCATTCTACTAAACATCTCTTAGCAAAGTTCAACATTCAAGGACTGTGTCTTGAACTGGATCAGTGCTTGTCTGTACTTAGGTTCAACTTCCCAAAACCGAATTGCTCAAAAGGAAAGTTCAGAATGCTCTTATGCTGTTTTCAAAAGAAAGTATTTATTAAGGAAAATAAGTAATATGAGAGTCATTCCTAGATATATCTCAGGAGTTAAAAAGCTTCAAGCACTATTTATTTTATTTCTCAACTATGGGAGAGGTTAGACTGCACATTCAGGAAATCATTTACTAGGACTAGTGATTTGCTATAGTAAGAAAAGGTTATGTATACCCTTCTCTCTCTTTTTCTCTCTGAACCTCCATTAGGAACTCTGCAAACTCTTAGAGAAGGAGTTGTTGCACAGTTTCTGTCCTTCACAAGGTGACCTAGAGGCTCTACAAGACAAGCCTATGAGGTTGGGAGGAAGAGGAGGAAGGGACTCACATTCAAGCTCCAATGATACATACCTTCTGAAATGTACTTGCAGAATCTATACTATCCAGTCAGTGAATATAGCTTTTGTTATATGTGCAAATAGCAGAGTAGAGTTTGAAATATGGCCTCGAAAAGTTTGAGATAGTCTTCTCCATAATTATTCCTGGGAATTGGTTTGGATGGAGTTTTTTTTTTAGGCACGCAATCTTGGCTAGCATATGGCAGTTGTCTGCTCATGGCATATGGGCATATGCTTCTATTCTCTGAACAGACCATGACGCTGATATTCAGGGTCTAAGGAGAGCTATAATTTCCTTCATAGAAACCCTTAATGAGTCAGTGGTCTGGAAACTCTCCATCACTGGTACTAATCAGGTAATTGAAGAATAAGATAGGGAAAATTACATAATATGATAGGAAACATTACATTTTAGGCATGTTCAGTTAAAATGCTGATTTCAAATTGTGCCATGTTTTACTTTCTCACAGGGTAACTTGTCATGGTAACTTGTCATTCATGGCATTTACCCACCTAAAAAAGGACAGGGTTCCTGCATCTTTAACTGTTGCAGGAAAGAGGGAATATCTGTAGGCATCACTTGTCATGCACAGTACGCCCTTAGAAACTGATTTTTCTACACAATGATGCTGATTGGCTTCTGGCACTCAAGTCAGACAGTCTGATGGGGAAAGTTTGCACAAGTTTTCCTTTCCTTTAATAGCATAAATGATTTAACCTAAGTATGAACAGACATTAATGAACAATTAATTAGCAGGCACACGGAGAGGTAAATGAGTCTGGGGACTTATATTTAAGGCTGCTTCCTTACCTCATCTCCCTACCTTATAGAAGGATATCCCTTGAGAACTTTTGCTGGTGGGGAATCTCTGTCCTATGGATTAAGTGCAGTGCACAGGGTCTCTTTGTATGACTCATAGATCCTCATTCCTGCCTCCTTCAGGAAAATTCAGTTTAAGAAATAAAGGTACCACATATTTAATATGGTTTTTCTTAAACTAAATTGTTTAAGATGGAAAGTTGGGGAGTGACAGTCGAAAGGGAAGGCCCACTCCTCATCCTGTGTAGCACATTTTAGGAGTGTCCAGCACAGTAAATTTAAGCAACGTAAAATGATTTCATTTACTGAGCGAGATATTTCAAGAGGCTGTGGCCAGTAAAGATGGATAAGGCAAAAAGAGATGTAAAAGCAGGTATTTCATTGAAGTATTTTATTGAATATATAATTGAATACTGTATAATTGAAAAAAATGTCTGGCAAAAGCTAATCAAATGTTTCAAAAAATTCCAGAACGAAGAAGCTATACTTCATAGCTTTATAGCTACATTTGCTACCCTGACTAACAAATTATTTTCTTAAAACTGAAAATATACAATTCATAACAACTATATAACTACATACCATCATACAAATAATCTTTTTTGTCATTCATGGAGATATTTAAAAAATATGAAAAAGATGCAATTTAACACTGTACAGCTCAATTTTGAATTATTTTCTGAGATTCAACTGAATATAAAGTTGATCCATAAGACATACATTGATTCTAATTAGGATTTGTTTGTTTATTTATTCATTTTATGTCTATCCTGTGAGACTCCAAAAACAACTCCTAGACAATTACATTATAACATGTGATAAAAGCATAAATTAAATTAAATCATCCAACAAGGAATGCCATAATACAATTGGGTTGCATTTTTCACTTGACAATTTCTTTTGTCTCATTCTAGTTCCAGTCAAGGTTAAAATAATCATCTGTGGGTTCTAGTATTATATAAACTACTCAGCTATCACAGAGATATCATGACTATTGTCTACTCTGAATTTCCTTTTTTTAAAAAAAAAAGTCTGTTAAATGTCAGTTCAGGACATAAAGAATTGTATGAGCAGCTTCATAGTTAAAGCAAGCAACCTTTCAGCATTTTATATTTATAAATCTGGAAAAGGTCAGATTTAGCAAGGTAGCTATTGACTTAGTTAGAGATGCACAACAATACAATATTTTTGTTCCATTTCTGTTATTTGTTCTGAATATCTCTACAGAAGAGAGATAATTATAGTGCTTCTGGACATTCATCCACAATGAAAAAGGGGTTGGATTCAATGGCCTAGATGACCCCTTCCTGTTCTGTGAACACATGTCCAGACAGACAATATATTAGTATGGATGCTTGTGATCAAATAAGCATCGCTGCAACAATCTTAGTGGCCTATTAAAGATGGCAGCACTCTGGATAGCACAAACAACTTTTTCTCCCAAGGGTAGTCCTGAAGCCAATGATAAGAAATGTAGTCTGGTGATTATTAAATGGTACCCTGAAATATTCCTACAGCTTGAGCACCGGAAATGTCCAATTCCATCCACCTATTCTTTTTCCTTTTGGAGAAACAAACCCTGACAACTAATTGTAGAGGGCTCTTCTTTCAAAGGCAGGACTCTCACCATCATGATTTTCCACTAAAGACCCAGGGAGTCACGGTGCCTTTACAGACTACAAAGCAGCAGTCAGTAGCCTGGAGGGAATGGCCTTGAAGGAGAGGAGGATAAGCCGCTGCCAAGGCAATGGTCTGATAAGAGGGGCCTGAGCCTGGGCCAAGAAAGTAACTTGAGAAAACTTTTCAGGCAAGCCCCTCCCTAGTTCCCACGAAGATAAAAGGAGGGAGGGGGAAGCACATTCAGACTTTCAATCTTCTGTTACAATAAAAGTGGCACTGACCTGCATGGGATGGGTTTCTTAGTCTGGTCTAACCTTGTAGAGAGGACACTGAAATTTCCCAGCACCATGAGACCATGCTGCAGAAAATCAGTAGCAAAATTGCTGAATTTCAGCAGCCCAACCTTTTTTTAAAACCAATTAAATGGAGATAGAAGCTGGAGGCCTCTTGGAGGCCAATTTCTCCCATTTCTATCCTCACATTTGGGACAATCAGACCTGCAACTGGAAGGGGTTAAGACTGGGAGGAGGAAAATCATTCTCATCCTTAAATCTCTCCAACTCCACCGCCCCCACCCTTATAAAGGCCCAAATCAGCCTGAAAGATTATTTTAGACTACTTTTTAAAGGTGTGGTTGAAGATTTAGGTGAAATTGAAGTGTTGCTTTCACTTCTTTCCACCTTTAAAACCCTGAAAACAGGCTGAAATGTTTCAGTTCTACTTCTGATAACATCATCACATCAACAGAAGGACTGTTTGCCACCTGGAAGATTGCTACGCTGAATTGTAATCCCCAAGTCTTTAAAAATTGCTCAAGCTATTTCTGCTTCTTTCACTAGGAACTGAGAAGATTTTAATTACAACCCAAAGAGTATTGCTGATAGGTGGTATAAAAATGTAAATGATGCGTATAAGATGCTTTTAAAAGATCAGCTCCTCTCTGCTAGTTACAGTTGTGTTGAGGCAAAAAACCTGTGAACCTGATGAAGTAGTTGTAGTCCATGAAAACTGACACTGTCATGAATGCTATGGTCCTTGAGATGCTAAGAAATTCTTCATTTGTAATAGTAACGAATGCACTGTGTATAAGTAATATAGGGGATGAATGTAATCTCACCACCTTCCCATCTGTCACCTTGCTTTTCAAGCAAAGAGTCTTGAAACCCCCTCTCTGTGAGGTCAGTCCTAATTTATCTTCTTATATTTGCTGTTTTGACAAAACAATAATTTTACTATATGTACACAATCTATAAGCCATTTGCTATCTTTTAAAGACCATGCCTATTTATTCCTGTTACTTACCCTGGGACTATCAGATCCTGGATATTTGGTTGCTAGTCCAGGGGAACATGGGTATGGTCCACCTGGAAAGGACTGAGAAATCCCCAGTGAAATCCACATAAATGTGACTGGTGTTGTGCTTAATAGGTTATACATTTTGTGTTGGAGTATTCTAGAAGTGTGAAATGAAAGATCCTGTGTTCCTCTCCACCCAAAGCTGTCAGATGATCTCTGATAGGCAACAGTAGCCATGCACAATGTCAAGTAAGGAGAGGAGCTAAAAATCTGAAAAGCAAATCGTAAAGCAGGTATCATAAAAGCCAGGCTGAGATTTAAGATGCTGAGAAAACAGGAAGGGGAGAACACAGTGACCGGGAAGAACCAATTAACAATAAAGGGAGACTCTGATGTCCCTTGTTCCCATCTGTTCTGTGTTCATGAATAGTGCTTACTCTTCTGTCCTTCAGGATCCTCCCCTTCCCTTTCTGGTCTCTAGGCTCATGAGCTGTTGAGGTCTAAACAGTTTGCCATTTTCCTCCATTTAGTTCCTCCGATCTAAATGCACAGTTACATTATCTATTGACTGGATGTCAATAAATCTGTGTTTTTATTTTCAAAACTATCACAAAACATGAGCAAGCAGTGGAAATCTAGGCAAATGCTAATGATTCTGCTGGTATCACTGTCTATCCCATTTGAAAAAGCACTGTGAATTAGTTGATGAAATATGTGGATTTGTTTATCTTTACATTTTTGTCTTGATCCAGTCACAAGATAATGATGGGGATGAGAATGTGGTATATAGCCCTGTTGTTTTCTGTCCATTTTAATTTTTTTCCAACCCAACAGAATGTTGGACGTATATTATGTAAAAGGGCTTGGGACTTGTGTGTCCATCTGCCCCTCCATCAATATAAAAATCTGTGAAGACTGAATAGGACAGGATCAAATTTGACATGGTGAGGAAACCAGCAAAAGAATCTTGAGTTTGAAATCATTTATTGCAGCATAACAGGTGTTTATATCCCAGACCTAGGCTTGAGAGGTCCCCTGAGAGGTGGGAAGTGAGACTGGGTCCATAGTAATAGTGTGGGCTAGAATGGGTGAGATAGAGTCTAGTGAATGTTCTGGGCTGTTTCTCTCACCCCATTGGAAATCTGAGGGTTTAAGAGTGATGTATGATATGGGAGATTGATTTTGGGGATGTAATGTGAATGGATAAGAAGTGTGAATGTGAATTACCAACTTCTGGACCAAAATGTTTGCAAGGTGAGTGCACTGTGTGATTGACTGACAGCCACATTGGGAGAATGTGAAGTCTGGGAGTGAGGCACATAGCTATAGTATCCTGGTAATGTCAGGCTGCAGGAGTTATAGTTGGGGATGTTGGGACTTGTCATTCCAGGGAAACAGTGATCTCCAACTTGGTGGCAATCAAGCAACCCCAATCTGGACATTTGGTGGCTGGATGTTTGGGGCACCTGGCCTTAGGGTATTGCTGTTGAACACCAGGTCTGTTTGCAATAAGACCATTCCATCCATGGCTTGGTGATGAGCAAATAGGCAAACCTGGGCTATATTACTGAGATCTGGCTGGGCAAGGGGGTTAATATTACTCTCTCTGGGCATGGAACAGAAACAGAATTGGTTGTACTTGTGGATGACATTTGTCAGGACCTGGATGAAGGAAGTTTGTATATCCTGGCACTTTTGGGCCTCTCGGCAGCCAATACCATCAACCATGGTATCCTTCTGGACCACCTGCAGGGGTTGGGGATTGGAAGCATTATGTTGCAGTGGTTCCACTCCTTCCTTGATAGATGGTTCCAGTCAGTGATGGTGGTGCAGGTGAGATCAGTCTGATGGCTACTTTCTTCCAGATGACTCTCTCCCCCCTCCTGTTTAACATTTACATGAAGCCACTGGGAGAGGTCATCCAAATGTCAGGGTTTGATACCATCAATATGCTGATGATATCACTACATCACTACTCCATGCCAGACTGGCATTGCTGCTGAAGTCCTGTCCCAGTGCCTCAAAGCTGTGAGGGTATAGATGGGTCTAGATGGGAGAGAACAAACTTAAACTGAATCCTAGTAATGCAGAGTTATTGTTTGTCAGGGCTCTCTGGCTGCTCTAGTGATGTCTCTTGACAGGATGGCACTATCTCTGAAAGAGCAGGTTTGCAATTTTGGGGTCCTCCTGGACCTATGGCTCTTGATACAAAAACAGATGGAGGCCAAGGCAGGAGGGACTTTTCCCAACTTTGGGTGGTGCACCAGTTGTGACCATACTTGAAGCAGGAGGATCTTGCTACAGTGACTCATACCTTCATAACCTCCTGCTTACTACTGTAATATATCCTACGTAGAACTGCCTCTGACTATCACTCTGAAGCTGCTGATTGTTCAGACTGCAGCAAGCCTGAGTGCTGATCAGCATTCACCAGTGGAATCACCTTATACCAATTCTGCAAGCCCTACCCTGGTTGACAACAGGCTTCTGGGAACAATTTAAAGGGCTGGTACCAATCTAATTATCTGCAGGACTGCATTCTTCAACAGGAATTAGCCCAACCGGTTGAATTTTCTTGGGGAAAATGGTTAGTGGTATCCCACTTTAGAGAGTTGAGGGGGGCTAAAACTTGATGATGATGCTTTTCATTAGCTCCTTTAGTTCTTCAGAATGGCCTTCCAGGGGACATCTGGTTGGTCTTCCAGAAGCCCCTCAAAACGGAGTTCTTTTAGAGGGCATTTGCATCTTGACCCCATCTTAAAGATAATTTAGTTTGGTTAATTTAACATTATTCTATGTTCTTCATTAGTATTTGCATTTTTTTTTGTTTCCTATGTATTGTTTCTTGTGTTTCTTATGTTTCTTATTTATTCTCTTTTGTTTACTGTATATTGTTTATTGTATAATGTTTATTATTTCTTATCTATTTTATCTGTACGCCACTGAGAATCCTTAGGTTTTCAGCTTAAGATTTTCAACAGTCTATAAATGTAAATCATCATCATCATCATCATCATCATCATCATCATCATCATCTGGCAGAAGCAAGAGACTAAACAAGCAAAAGAATGGGCACAGCCCTGTGGGATTTGAGGATATGTAGGAAAGGAAACTAATGCCAGATCAAAAGTTTCAAATTAACCTGTTGGGCTAATATGACCTATCTGGATAAACTGATACTTTGACAATCTAGGTTATTGTTCTGAATTCATGCAGATGGGCATATAGTATGTTAAATAGAAACAATTTTTCTATACCAGAATATTACATCTAGAGATAGCTTGTTTTACACTCAACTTTTTCAGGAACTGCTTCCCCCATTCTTTTTTGCCGGGGGGGGGGGGACATTATTGCTGATTTTGGGATTATTTTGTTTTTTGTTGGTTTTGCAATATCCTAAACAAGAAACTGGCATGGCATTTTTCAACCTTCCTCTCATGGCAAGCCAAAGAGAGAACTGGTAAGATTATATTTAAGGAATGATAAAAATTTCAGGATATTGTAAGCACAGCATTAGGGACTCCAGATCCTTTCAACCTGAAAATTTCATTTATAGTATTTATCTGCTGATTTTCAGCCACAATGGTGATAAAAGTAGTTCAAAACAATGTATTCAGACCTAATGGGATGTGATATTCCCCTCAACCTAATAGATCTAGAAATGCTTTTGATGATATCATGAAGTTCTTGGTTCTTCGTCATTGAAAAGCTATGACAATGATGACAAATAAAGCAGATGGTTGGATTAATATTCTTGGATAGATGTCCTTTCCCAAGACCACCAGCTGTTCTTGCTATCATTACTGTTGAGGGTTACTACATCTGAGCTGCAAAAATCTAGAAGACCTCTGGATGACAGCAAAGAATTTAAAATGTCTATATTCAATTTCCAGCCATCTAGAGTTTTGCAATGTATATTTATTATCTTTATTCATGTTCCAAGAGATGGTATGAAACCCTCCCCACCCTTGGAACTCTCTAAAGAAACCAAGATTTGCACTGCATTCTGAATTAGTTCCATCTGAATACTAGTATTGTTTAAATATGTCATGATTCTGTGGGGTGGATGGAGAAGTAATACATATCATAAAATATACTACTGTAAAGCCTTAGAGACCTCTAGTCTTAGCAAATGCTAGGGGTGTTATCTATCACACTAGTGCCTTAGAGCCTTCTCTAAGCCTCGTATGATGTCTGGGATCAAAACAGAACTTGCCATAGCATGATATCTACAGAAATCAAAAAACTTCTGGATCTGCTTATTCAAGTATTATTTTGAGTAGCTGACAAGATTCCATATAGTTCTATAATTCTGAGCAATGCAGTTTAAAATAATTAATTGTAGACTCCAGATTTGCTTTCCAAGTAGAAGCAAATCTGATTTTTTTAAGGATGTAAAAGAAATGTGCAAAGTACATATTGGCATTATAAAAAAGAACAAGTAATGTAGTTTATGCTTTGAGTGTCTTGTATGTGGGATAAATAGTTTTTCTGAGAATGGAAAGTTCCCTATAATACAGGTTGTAAGATTCAACAATGCATTGTCTCACCTCTAATTTTATTTTCCTTAAAGATCTATTACACAGACCATCTGTGAGATATATATAACGTCCAATATAAAAATCCAACAACATCTCCAAAACCTGAGCCTACTCCTACTCTTATCATTTGGACTCAGGCAGACAAAGAAAAACTAATATAGCTCATTCCCAATCTGATATTGCATTGTTGCAAGTTGGCCGACTTTAGCCCAGGAGATGAAGAAGACCTTATTGTGGCAACAACCTCCTCCCCCAACAATACTGAGTCAGGGACAAGGAAGAGAGCCAGCTGATGAAAGGATATCATTCTGAAATTTTGCCAGGGTATCAGTGTGCATAAGGGAAGGCCTACACTTTGATTAAATAGGAAAATTGTAATGAAAAATGACTGGGGGACCAAAGACTTTATAGTAGCTAGGAGCTCAACTGATGTGGAGGGCTCTCTAGAATTTATATAAATCTACACATACCATGAAAAGGTGTAGTCCAGAAACAGTTTTATCATGTGATAAGCTGTGTATGTATACCATCATGTAAATAAAACAAAAAACAAAAAACTTCCTTTACATTGGAAAACCCAAAATCCGAGAGGTTAGCCTTCTCTCTGATCTGCTTATTTTCTACATGTAAGAATTGTTAATGGATTGGAAACATCCTGCTATACAAAGCTCCCTCTCCCTAAAATGGAAGAATTCAAGCTTAATTTTATGAGGACACATTGCTTTTCTGAAACTTCAATCAGTAGGATTCTATCCAGAAAGACTGAAACCAATGGACAAGTAAAAGAGTTTTTGATCACCACCTTTTTGCTTAGTGTTGCATTCTGGCTATCTAACCCTAACCCTAGGCCTAACCCTAACGTTGAAAAGCAACACCAGGTTATGATAAGCAAGACTGTAAGCTCAGGGTTAAATTGTTTTCCAGAGTGTACCATACCAAACAGGATAGATCATATGTATGCAGAGTTATCTCTTATTTAAATCTAGAATTTTTTTCCTGCCAAGAAGCTGCTCTGCACTGTTTATGTAGACCTGTTGCTTGTCTTTTTACAAAATTGGGAGACCAGTTTACTTAATGACAGCTTCTCTCGGTAAAGTCCTGTAAATTTGATCCTTTAGAACCACAATTAGTAGCATTAACAAAGGTGTGTCTGCTAACATTATGAAATCAAGTTGGAGCATCTGATGGGTTAATTTGGCTACAGTTTCACAATAAGATTGACTGCACCAAAGTGCCCCATTCATTGAGATCAAAGAATTAAGATATTAAATAACATATTAAACAGCACAGAGGAAAAGACTGTGGGACTCCACATGATAGTCCAGTACCACCATAGTTCTAGATACAGCCTAAGGCGAAGAGTTATAGCAAGCTAGAATCCACAAGAGACCATCCCACCAGGCATATATCCAGATAATCAGGGTCCACCAGATGGCATTGAACACATGATTGTTTCATGAGATCCATCCATCTGAAGCCATTGTTAAACACAGATCACATCTGTTTTCCAATTATTGTTGGTGCCACCATAGTGCTAAAACATGCATCTGAGACACAGATTCTTACATTTTTTACCTGGGTGACAGCTGAAAGAACAATAAAGTAGAGATCTTCACCATTCACAAGATTGAGCCAGTACAGTCATGTATCCGATTATTGTTGATGTCACTATGGCAGGAGAAAAATGCAGGTTCTCCATTTGATTTAATATAAATATCTTTTTAAAAGAATCTTAAATGTCTATCTAAAATTACAACACTAATATGACTAGCATTGTAAAACTAATCCTAAAACCCTAGTCAGAGATAAGTTTAACTGGTACATTTTTCTTTCTAATTTTAAAAGGCAATAATAAATTTTACACATAAGGAAACACATCCACCACCACCAACAAGAAGTATACATTCTTAACTTAAATTCTCAGCTTAAATTGCCCTTTTCATTCTTCTTGTTGTTGGGATATGGTTTATTGATGAAGTAATTTCTGAATTAAACTTTCCCTATTTGACAATCAAGGGGAACAAGTATCCACTGCACATTTGTTATTTTTCTTGTGTAATCACAGAAGTAGTATCTGGAAGTAGTGTCTGGGTTCAGGGACAGGAGACAACTCTAATAATCTGAATTCACCCTTTGCAGAAGTAATCCCATTTCTCTCATTGTAACTGGCCTGCTTTTACCTTCTGTTCTCTCTCTGGTACCAATAAAGACTCTTTCTGCAAAGAAAGGCTTCATGAAGAACTTCAGTGGTTGCTCAAAGTATACAAAACACTTTGAAAGCTTGGCAGGAGACTCCATAGATGAAGTGCAGAATAAAGATAATGTTACTCTCTGGCTCTGGTCCAGGTAGAATGTAGCAAAAGCTTGCTTGGGAGGTAAGCTGCCCCAGTTGTAAGGAAGAATGTTGACTGCTACTGTCTCAAGACCACAAATGAGAGGCTTTGCCATTGGCAGTTACTGATGAATAAATGTCCTCTCTTTCCTCAAGTAGCTTGGAGTGTATCTTGAGAAGACTGTCCAAATCTAAGCTGGCCACTTTATCTGTTATCTAGAAATCTGCCTACCCTGACCTATTAAGCTATATGTCCTGCCATGTATGCTGTATAAAGACTAAAATAGGGCTAACAGATGCAAACTATCCACACATTTCTGGATCAAAGTGAGAGCAATTATAAAGATAGTAGAAGTTGCCATTATCTTACCACTTAAGTCATTCATTGGAGCCAACAAGAGTTCTTTTTGCCCCAGCCTCCCAGCCCCCATTTGCCCTCTTTATGTCAGTTGAGGACCTAGTGCTGGGAGAAATAGTTCATTGATTGTGATATTTTTGTGGGACTCTATGAGCACTGGGGAAAAAAAAAACACAGTATTTTGCCCTCTTCATATTATGAAAACAGGGTACAAACCAGTGGATGCAAGGCTGGCTCTCAATTCCCTATAATGTTATCATTTTCAGCCAAAATCTTTAAACATCTATATTCTTTCTGATTTTCATCTTCTGTTAGATCAAGTCTCTCAGGGAGATTCCTTGTAATGCTTTGATTTGTATGACCTTTTGTTCAAGACCCCAGTCATGACTGTGGCAGTTCAACTCTGCCTAAACTCCAGTGAAGAAGCCCAATGAAAGTGAATATGTGCAGCTCAGGGTTGAACTGTGGAGTCCTTGTGCTTCTCTGAGCTTGGTTGTGAAGATGAGCTGGTCATCTCTGGATGCAGCTTTACCTGGCTCCTCACCTAAGGCCAGGATGAAGAACTTCTTGTCTTGCAAAGGTGCTGAACTCCAGCTTCCATCAATCCTTGTCAGCAGGGTCAATAGTGGGAGATGAGGGAAGCTGAAATCCAACAATATTTGGAGGGCCATAAGTTGCCTACAACTGTTCATAAATATGTTTCTCTGCAATTTCCCCTCTAGTGGTTCTACACTCCCCTGAACTGTGCCAGGCTGTTTTCCTTGGTGCAGATGGGATCCAGGCATTCCTATGAGCAGAAAGGAGAAAGCCCCTCAGACTCAGATAAAGCAGCTGGACAGAGAATAGAAGCTCAAGTTCTCATTTCACAGCTCTAATGGACGGGACAAAAGGAAAGCGCTAAAGAGCTGACAGGGCAAACAGGAACCTCTCCTGGCTAGATTAAGCTTGTGGGTCAGGGGCTTTCAAAGGACAGTGGAAAAGAAAGTTGGCAAAAATACACAAAATCTTAACACTCTTTTGCATACAATTTACAATTAAATATATTTCTTAAAGAAAGATGAAATATTTGGCTGCCTATCTCACCCAGTGATCCTAGGTGGCTCACAGCAACCAGTAAAAACTACAACCTAAAACAAATTGTACTCTTCCCACCCAGGCACTAGAATCACCCATACTGTTGACCTCCTGACTCAACCCCATCCTAGTCCAATGCTTGATGGAACAGCCAGGTCTTCACAATTTTCTGGAAAGCTAAAAGGGTAGGGGGGGCCCAGATGTCAAGTGGGAAGTATTCCAAAGGGCTGTGGCAGCTATGGAGAAGGTGCGCCTCCCAGATCCCACTAGGGGACAACATTTGAGGGAAGGGACATGGAGTGTGCCCAAATCTAGTGAGACAGGCAGATACCCTCAGGGAGATGGGGTTGGTCCCACAAATAACCTGGCCCTGAGCCATGTAGGTCTTTTAAAGGTGATAACCAGCACCTTGAATTGTACCAGCACCTTGAAAAAACTGGAAACCAGTATAGCTCAGGCAACAATGGTATAGCACAAGCAAATCACAGAGCACCCAGAACTACATGCATGCCACATTCTGGACCAGTTGTAGCTTCTGGAGGATATTCAAGGGCAATCTCATGTAGAGCACATTACCACAGAAAGTACACCTTTTGTTAGAACACTTGAATGTTTAGAAGTGGTGAAAGTTTTTGAATTCTCCTTTTTTGTTCAGATTTCTATATCAGAAAATTCCTATAGCTGTTTGTCTTGATACTGCAGGAGAAGATTCTTCTTCACTCTCCCTTGCCCAGTGGGCTGAAGTACTTCCAGACAGAGTGCTTCAGGTTTGCCCACGGTGCAATCCAAAGCCATCCAACCCGAAAGCATCACTTACCTCTTCCAACTGTTGTTGAGAAGGCAGCAGCGAAGCTTGGCCAAAGCTTTTGAGGATTAGCCCAGAGGAAACTCCAGGCTGCCTGCTATATACACCAGAGCTGCCCAGCCTTGATACCCTCCAGCCAGGGGCAGAAAGTTCCTCTCAGCCTTTCTGCACAGTGTGAGACTCTTGGCTTTATAAAAAGAAAGCTCATGTGTATGGGACGTATGTTTATAGCTGGAGTGGCCATTCGTGACCTGCTGGATGCTCTTTCTGAAAGACGGACAGTAAAATGTCAGCACTGGGCAATTCTTTTAAGTACACTAACTTCAAAACAGAAAAGAAGTCTGAGTTGGGAAACGCTAAACCTTTCTCCCATTTTACTTTGACGCTTCAACAATTTTCTCCCACTGTTGTGGCTGGGCAGAAATAGTAGTGCTTCAAACAACAGAATGTAGTTGCAGAGATTTATTTTTGTGCAAAAATTTAGTTTGTGCAACAATAACTTCCCCAGTTTTAGTGTAAATGAGCAGACACATAAATACACGAGAGTTCCCCACCATATTTAATTTCAACCTTTTTAGCTACTTTTACATCTTCTGAAAGGTCAATAGCCATTGTGGACATGCCTTAAATACACATGTTAAAGGATACACTAAGATGCATTCACGACCTTGTCATCTTGGGGTTAGATTACTATAATTCACTTTACATGGACTGCTCTTGGTCCAAAATGGAGCTGCCCACGTCCTCACTGGCCAGTCTCAATGCCATCACGTTCTACTGTTGCCGTGGGAGCTGCACTGATTAACACGACATTTCCAAGTGCACTTCAAGGTGCTGGTCACTACCTTTAAAACCATATATGTTTTGGCACCAGAGTATCTAAGTACCTTCCCCATTTAGCTTCTACCCACTTGATGTGCATAGTTAGACAGCACCCGGTAAAGGCTCTCATCTATTTGGAGGTACAGTGGGAAGGGACCCATGACAAGGTTTTCTGCGGGAGGGGCTTATCTCCTATGGAACAGTTTGCCTTGAGGTGAAGATGGGTCTCTGTCTCATGATCTTCCAGAAACTGGTGAAGGCCTGGCTCTTCCAGAAGGCCTTTTGGGGTTGATTGAGTGATTGGCACCACATTATAATTTATAATGTTATAATTTAACCTTTTAATTATCATTCTTTTATTTATTTTTCATTTCTGTAACCATCTAGAGTGTATGGGCTGAGGTGGGGATTGATCCCATGATAGATAGATATAGATATAGATATAGATATAGATATAGATATAGATATAGATATAGATATAGATATAGATATAGATATAGATATTCATTTCATTAGACTTGACAACGTGAAGAAAGAAAAAGGCAGTTAATTTCGCAAAACTGCTTGTTAGACTTGGTGGCCTATTCTTTACGCTGCAGAATCATGGATTTATTTTTTTCCCCCCAGTTTCCTGAAAAAGTTCACAGAGGTCTCTGGTGCAATCTCGTTTCCAGAAGGCAGGCTGCCAGCCCTTTGAGGTAGGCAAGATCAGAAGGATACCTTACAAGAAATATTAGAACTCCACTTGACTTATATAGGCTATAATAACAGGATCTTGAAAGCCTGACAGCTTTTCTCCTTCTCTTCCTCTTATACCAAACCAAAGTGGGCTAAGGCAGGGCAATCTTGAGCTTCCTGTTTTCCCAGGCTAAGCTCGTGTTTTCCGAACAGCTGCCACATATCTGCCTCAAGGTCATCTCCACAGTCCTCTGCAAGGGCAGGCAGCTGTTTGGTTTCAATGGTATAAGACCAGCTTGTGTCACTCACTACTCCAGATCTTTCTCTGATCGGAGAAGCCTCTAGGTCTAGTAACATCTCCCCATGCCTCCGTCCAACTGAATGCAGTTGCCTCATGTGCAGAGAGAACCGCTACAAACAATGTATTGGAAGCCATACTAAAAAGCATGTATCGCATTTGCTAAAATGGCCCAGCAGGTTTTAGCACATCAACTTTCCTCTTTTGGATTAAATCCTTACTGAAATGACGTGTAAAAACAGAAGTCAATGAGCCAAATTGCACTGCATTGACAAATCCACAGCATCATTTGTGCTGAAAAGAATTGATTCAATATGAAATGAAAATGTTCTCTCCCTCGCCAAGCCATGATCCCCTGCCTGCCAAGTGTCAAGGCCATCCTTTCCCCAGTGAGCTATTCAATTGCTATTATCGTGGAAATTCAAAAGGCTATAGTACAGCACAGTGGGGGTAGTGGGGGGTCTAGGAGGAGGATGACTATAGTGGATATATATAAAAATGCATTTTCTATAAGTAGGATCAGGAATCTCTGGGACCTGCAGAGCAGGCTTGCTCTAAAATGTGTTATCAGTAGGCAGACTGTGTGTTCCACTTTAGAAGTAAAACTAAATATATGGGGTAAGAAAATTCAGGTCTTTGGGGCATAAGTCAAACCAGAAAGACTGTTGAAAAAACTTCAAACAGCATTAGTAAAGTCAAATCCTTTAAGCTAAGTTCAACCCCAGGGGATTTCATCAATATGTCAATGCATTTTTCTTAGCCAAAGCACCAAGTAGATAGGAGGTCTCCCATCCAAGTTCTAACCAGGCCTGACCCTACCTAGCTTCTAAACCCAGGCAAAGTGAGCCAGATACTACCATCTGCTAAGGCTATATAAAAGATGAGAGGCCTCTTGCATTGCATTTGACTATTACATGCCAAAATCAGAATATTATAAAAATACTCTGTGCAGCTAATGGTTTTTCTTCCCCTGTACCCTACAAGGGGTGATTCAATTTGTCTCTGGACTTATCTCTTCACACAGAGGGCATTTTGTTCCCCCCAAATCAAACTACAGATTGTTAAAGGCTAGCTAAAGTCATCTGCCAACTCCAGTGATCCCCTGCCTCTCCCTGCACCCCAGGGGTAAATTCTATAACATCAGTATATGAAATAGTTGCTCTTTCCTCAGAACCCAAACTTGAGACAGCTGCTTCATTGTGCCTCACAATAATTATAGGGAAGTAAAGGGACAGTTGACAATATGTGCTATTTGAGTTAAATGTGGTGTTCTGACTGTTATTTTACATAGGGCATAACTCAAATCTTATAGACTTTGCTGCTATAAAATTCAGAAGAAAAGCTCTGGGCTGCAAAACTCCAGGTGACTACTAGATGTTAGCAAAGGGTTGGAGTTTTTAGTACCTCCTTACTGCCATCTTCTCATCATCTGATTTTTTTTTTCAGCCCAGATCTCCTAGCTCTGATATAGTTGATTTATTTACATTATAATGTTTCCTCTAATTCCTGGCTTGTTTTGTCTTCACCCCCCCCCAAAAAAAAAACAAATATAAATTGCATTCTCCCTTCCCTCAAAAATCTCTCACATTTGATTTGTTTGTGTCAAAAATAAACAAGTCTTCTTCTGCTGTCTTAATTCTTGGCCTTCTTTCCTTTCCCATCTGAAAAACAAAAACAAACAAAACCAGAATCAAAATCCCATTAAGCTCTCTAACAAATAGAAGAAAAAAAAAAATCATGATTGATTTATTTGCATTAAAAGCTTTGCTCTACAGCCTTGGCTCCTGGTGTTATTGCTTCTCCTCTTCTTCTGATAATACAATTAAAAAAATGTTTCCCCACCACAAGCACAACAAATGACTGATTTACTTACATTAAAATGCTTCCTCTAATGTCTTAGCTCCTGGTTTTCCCATCCCATTCCCATACAATCAACAGAAGAAAGGCTAAACCGTTTGAGGTCCCTACTCCAGGACTAAACTATGAGCCCCAGTAAAATCATGAGAAAATCCCCTCCTCCTGGTGTGAGTTTAGCTGCCCCAAAGCAGGCAAATTTGGCACATTTTGCGAAAGAGAAAAGATGGAGCTGTAATCTCCAGACAGAAGCTACCAATCACAAGGCTGATCTGCATTGTGAGGTCCTCCCAGTGGGAGTATGGGCCACAGACCTTTTTTTGATGGCAGGAATGCACATTATGTCCTCTATTTGCCCTCCACCCACTGGAAAGGCAACCTCTAACCATCTTTTTCTGCTACGTGTCGAAAGGAGTGTTTTTGGATTTGTGGTAGCACAAACAGCAGGTGTCCTGCTGTGCTTCATTTCATGTAGGCAAATGGGATACTGTGCTCTGTGGCAGGAGTGTGGGTTGCTGCCTTCCACCGGTGTTTTTTAAAAACCATTTTCACTGAGGAACAGTGAAAGGTGGACACCACCACCACCACCCCGTCTCTTTCTCCTTCTCTCTTTTTTAATCAGGTGAAATGGACTAGAGTTCTGCCAGGAGCTGAACTATTTGCAGCAAGATACAAATCAATCAAGACCTTTCCTCTGTCAACCCAAGTGACAGGAAGAAGGGCCAAATAGTGGGGCTGTGTTGTTATTTTTACCATCCATCGGCAGGTGCACTGGATGGGAAGGTATTAAGTGTGGAGGGCGGGGGTCAATGCAGGAGAAATGATCTCAAAGTACTGCTCATGGAAAGGAAAACAGTTGGTGCCAGATTTCCTGGCATGGGTGAGGGTGGTAAAGAAGCAAGGGAATCCACCAGGCAGAAGCCATGGTAAATGCAGTCTGGATAGAAGACTAGGAGATCCCCATGGCCAAACCAGAAGAAGGGATGAAATGCAGAAAAGGATATCTTAAGCTGGCTTTGTTTCCAGCCAGTTTATGCTTGGGAGTGAAGCATCTTAAGGCTGTACCAGGTGAAACTCGAAAAATTAGAATATCGTGCAAATGTTCATTTATGTCAGTATGGCAACTCAAAAGGTGAAACCAATATATGAGATAGACGCATTACATGCAAAGCGAGATATGTCAAGCCTTACTTTGGTATAATTGTGATGATTATGGAGTACAGCTTATGAAAACCCCAAATGCACAATCTCAGAAAATTAGAATATTACATGACATCAATAACACAAGGATTGGAAATAGAACAATATCGGACCTCTGCAAAGTATAAGCGTGCATATGTACTCAGTACTTGGTTTGGGCCCCTTTTGCAGCAATGACTGCAGCAATGCGACGTGGCATGGATGCTATCAGCCTGTGGCACTGCTGAGGTGTTATGGAAGACCAGGATGCTTTAATAGCGGCCTTCAGCTCCGCTGCATTGTTCGGTCTCATGTTCCTCATCTTTCTCTTGGCAATGCCCCATAGATTCTCTATGGGGTTCAGGTCAGGCGAGTTTGCTGGCCAACCAAGCACAGTAATCCCATGGTTTTGGTACTTTTGGCAGTGTGGGCAGGTGCCAAGTCCTGCTGGAAAATGAAGTCAGCATCCCCATAAAGCTCGTCTGCGGAAGGAAGCATGAAGTGCTCCAAAATCTCCTGGTAGACGGCTGCGTTGACCCTGGACTTAATGAAGCACAGTGGACCAACACCAGCAGATGACATGGCTCCCCAAATCAACACAGACTGTGGAAACTTCACACTGGACTTCAAGCATCGTGCATTGTGTGCCTCTCCATTCTTCCTCCAGACTCTGGGTCCTTGCTTCCCAAATGAGATGCAAAAGTTGCTCTCATCAGAAAAGAGGACTTCGGACCACTGGGCAACAGACCAGTTCTTTTTTTCTGTAGCCCAGGTAAGACGCTTCTGACGTTGTTTGTTGTTCAGGAGCAGCTTGACAAGAGGAATACGACATTTGAAGCCCATGTGCAGGATCCGTCTGTGTGTGGTGGCTCTTGATGCACTAACTCCAGCCTCAGTCCACTCCTTGTGAAAGTCCCCAACACTTTTGAATGGCCTTTTCCTGACAATCCTCTCCAGGCTGCGGTCATCCCTGCTGCTTGTGCACCTTTTTCTACCACACTTTTCCCTTCCACATAACCTTCTATTGATGTGCTTTGATACAGCACTTTGGGAACATCCAACTTCTTTTGCAATGACCTTTTGGGGCTTTCCCTCCTTATGGAGGGTGTCAGTGATGGTTTTCTGCACAACTGTCAGGTCAGCAGTCTTTCCCATGCTTGTGATTCCTACTGAACCAGCCTGAGAGACCATTGAAAGGCTCAGGAACCCTTTGCAGGTGTTATGGATTCATTAGCTGATTAGAGGGGGACACTTTGAGCCTAGAATATTGAACCTTTTCACACTATTCTAATTTTCTGAGATTGTGAATTTGGGGTTTTCATAAGCTGTACGCCATAATCATCACAATTATACCAAAGTAAGGCTTGACATATCTTGCTTTGCATGTAATGCGTCTATCTCATATATTGGTTTCACCTTTTGAGTTGCCAAACTGACATAAATGAACATTTGCACGATATTCTAATTTTTCAAGTTTCACCTGTAGTGTGGAAAAGCCCACAACCATATTCAGAAAAGCAGGCCCCAAGCAGCTTGCTTGTCTGAGCCAGCCTGGGCTGTATCTCTGCATTCTGAGCTGGAAAACTCTGGATGCCGTGAAGGGTGCTTCGTTCCCCAGTTCTTGCTAGAAGCCTGCAAATTTGCCTCTACCAAAGGGATGGTAATTAACAGGTGCAGCAAGGGTGTCCTGTTACATGAAATGTCTGCTAGGACCATCAGAACAATGGCACTTTCACCAGTTTTTCAGGGAACAAGTGTGTCTCTGTGCAAAGACTTTCGGAAGGGTGAAAGCCAAGGCCCCATCATGAATAGCAGTGTGAAGAAAGCCGCCAGGCCCTTTTCTCTTCTCTCTGTTTTCTGGGTTCACCAAACCATCATTCTGTCAACAATGAACTGTGCAACAGGGGAGGGAGGAGAATGTGAATGGGTCCCTACCTAAAAGAGTTTTGTTTTTCGGAAACAAAGAATTGCTCTTCCTTCCTCCCTTCCTTCCTCCCTCCCTCCCTCCCTCCCTCCCTTCCTTCCTCTCTTCTCTCTTTTCTCTCTGTCTCTCTCCCCACCAAAAAAACCCCAAAAACCTGACCCAAGTCAAAAAAAGGAACACTCAGGGATCTGAACAAGTCAGAGCATTGTTTTTCATCATCATAAGGATGGATCCATTATGATACCCCCACAGCAAGAGTACACCATAACTCTTCTAAACCATATAAAACTCAGCTGTTTGAGGGATTTAAGACCAATAGCAATACCTTTGTTGGTAAATTAACCCCCCCCCCAAAAAAAATAACCTTTGCTGACACTTTATTTGTTCCCAAGGGTCCTTTGAGAATAGAGAGATTCTCAGGCACAGTTCAGGGAAAGGAGCAAAAGTGGGTCTCCCCAGCTTCTTCTGGAGCAGAAGAAACAGCCCTGATCTGTTCTACAACTCATCCTCTCTTGGGCCAAGAAGGACCCAGCAGCGGCGGGCTGCTTCTGGCTGTTGAAATGTTGCTTCTCTTCAAAGTAACCTTACCTAGCGCTGTGCAAAGGCAGTTCCACAATGCTGAGCGTCATCGAGCAGCATAAATAGCAAGCACGAGTGAATGTGAAGATTGGGAGGGCACAGATTTCAAACATACTTGGCTCTCCCTGTCTCTTTTCCGCACACCCATTCCAAATGCCTTATGCTTTTGGGTCCCAGGCTGCTTCTTTCGTCTGCAAAGACCTTTTAGTCATATTTCAGCCAAGTCTGCTGGTTTTTTCTCCCCCTTTATTTTGTTTTATTCCCCAAGAAGAAACCTCATCAGCTGGATTTCACTGAAGTCAGGTTTGAATCTAGATTTTATATGTTTACTTTATTTGCTGTTTTCTCCCCTTATGTTTGGTAACTCCTTAGAATGTGGATGGTTTACCTGACTGTCTGCCTGAGATGAAAGATAGATTCCTTTCTGAGCAGCTTGAAAAATGTGTGATGTGCTTGGGTTAATGCAAAATGTGAAGCTAAGCTCTGTCTAGTGTCTGCCGGGGTGTTTCTTTAGATCGCTCTGGGCATGCTGGAAATTTGATTTGACAAACTGATTCCATTGTAAAATCAGTTCGGCACAGCGGAGTCACTCTGCTCTCTTGGGGGGGAAGGTGAATTGTCACTTGGGTCTTTTTAATCTCTCTCCAAACTGAGCAAAGACCAAGTGGTATGGTAGAGATAGAATAGTTTTGGCAGAAAACCAGTCCTATAATACTTAGCAGCTTGAGGTCAAAGGACTCATAAACTTAAATACATTTAACATGCGGGGGGGGGGGGGGGCAGGGGGTGAGGTTGTGATTGCTGCTGTTGTTTGAAAGGCAAATAGAGCAGAACGTACTGGCAGGCTGAGAACTGTGGGGCCTGAAAAGAGTTAATTATCTCTTCCATAATTTAGCCTGAGCAAAATCTCCCCTCTGAAATTAGTATTGCTTTGGGAATAAATCCTCCAATATTGCCACATCACCACCCCCCTTTATTTATTTATTTTTTTAATATTACTCAGTTGTCTGATAAAGACTATCATGCCTTCCTTGTGTGTGTGTGTGTGTAAGTCAGCATTTGCAAGGTGGCTTTTATTGGGCATTTATTTAAGTCCTTGCAAATTTGCATGGAAGTCATACAGCAGATAAATGAATCCTGTGAGGTAGTTTAGACTAAGCACAATTAACAGCCAATGAGTTTTGGGACTCAACTGGACCCTTGCAGCTGAGGCTTTCAGGTCTCAAGGTTGACAAATTATTCAAATGAACTCCAGGCAGATTATCATAATTGGATGGAATTGACTATTACAAAATGTGCTGATAACCTCTAGGTCAATTGGCTTTGAAAGGCCAGACAAATTTATGGAAGGAAACTTCTAAGGGCTGAGAGAGAGCAAACTGCAGTTGTACCCCCAATGCTACTGCAGCAGCGCTAGGTGGAATATAGATTTTAAACATGGTAACTACTGAGTTTGATACATTTTGAATTGCTTTAAAAATAACAATAGATAGCACCAGGCATGTCATATCTCATACCATGCAGATATTATGAATTACTGGTATTTATAATGTGCTGTCAATGTACATAATGTTTTATAAGAAGCAGTTATGACAAGCCCCATTACCCAAGAAGCTTAGACTCTAAAATCAAAGGAAATGAAGGGAAGAGGGACACTGAGGTATGGATAAGCAGAGGAATAATCTTTCCATTACACATATTTTGACATACCTACAGACTGGAATATAGGACAATAGAGTTCCCTGAAAAGGTGGATTTTGAAAAGGGGCTTAAAAGGAAATAAGAGAGGACGGAATCCTGGAGGGCAATTGACATATCAAGCATTAAAAGGAAAGGTGAGGAGTCAAGGAACAGGAAATGTTTAGATGGCTGAAAGAGGTAAGAACAAGGCTATGGGAGATTTTGAAGCTTTTGCAGGATCCAAAAGAGAAAGCAAAAGGAAGTTTATAAGGAAGAAGTTGCATGGTCAGATCAGAATGATGTAGATAATTCTAGCAGCGTAATGCCAAAAGTGAGATCAGGGAAAACTAGAATAGTACCATATATAGATATAGCTTTAGCTACAAAGAAATCATATTCACGGTTAATTCACTATTGAACTGAGTTAGTGTTGACAAAAGGCCATTTAGGTTTCTTTTGGTAAAATATAATGATGGCTGTAAAGTGTCTAGATGCATTATTAGACTTCATTCCAACTACATAGATGTGGAACAGTGGTTCCACTGGGCAAATACTTTAGAACAACTAGATAGCAAACCTGTCCTTTTTCTTATTACAGATAGTTGGATAGCTAGATCTGGACTAACACTAAGTTAAAATGAAGTAAAGTCAAAGCAGCCAAACACCCTACCCCCCTCCCAAAAAAAGCCAGCCATCTAGCAGTTCCCCTGTCAACTACTGAGAAACAAGGAAGATACAGCATTATGGTATTCTGACTCATATTGTTTTTTCTGCCCTTTCTCTAGAGTAAATGCAAGCTGAAGATCACAGGTGTTTCTGACATTTCAGCAGGAATTAATCTCAGCTAAGCATTACTTTCTTCCACTCCCTCTTCTCTTTGAAGAATTGGATACTGCCTGCTGCTGAATGTCCAAGGCATGTAAGCTAGATCTTTTAAGAGAATGGATGGCACTGTCTCCTCCACCATCAGAGTGGCCACCGACACAGAGAGCGGCAGCCCACTCAGAAGCAACCCCAATATTTCTTCCAACAACACATGGGGCGAGGCCTTCACTGCCAGCTCTTTAGAGGACATTGTAGCCACCTGCACCATTGGGACCATCCTCTCTCTCATGTGCATAATTGGGGTGACAGGCAACGTCTACACCTTGGTGGTGATGTGCCACTACTTGAGATACTCTGCCTCCATGTACATCTACATCATCAACTTGGCCCTGGCAGACCTGCTCTACCTTCTCACCATTCCTTTCATTGTGGGCACTTACTTCATCCAGGAATGGTACTTTGGAGACACAGGCTGCCGGATCCTTTTCAGCTTGGATTTCCTCACCATGCACGCTAGCATTTTCACCTTGATGGTGATGAGCACAGAGAGATACTTGGCAGTGCTGAAGCCTTTGGACACCGTGAAGAGGTCCAAGAGTTATCGGAAAGCAATTGCCCTCATCATCTGGGTCGTCTCGCTGCTTCTCACCCTGCCGATGCTGGTCATGATCCAGCTGGTGCAAGGGGAAAAGAATATCTGCCTCCCCACCTGGAGCAAACTGTCCTACAAGATCTACATCACCGTGCTCTTCTGCACCAGCATTGTTGGCCCTGGTGTCGTCATTGGCTATCTCTACGTTAGGCTGGCACGAACCTACTGGGTGTCCCAGACAACCTCCTTGAAAGAGACCAAACGGCTCCCCAACCAAAAAGTGCTCTACTTGATCTTCACCATTGTGCTGGTCTTCTGGGCTTGTTTCTTGCCTTTCTGGATCTGGCAGCTGCTCTTCCAGTACTACGAGCCTCTTCCCGTGTCTCCAAAGGCCACAAGGAACATCAACTACCTGACCACCTGCCTGACCTATAGCAACAGTTGCATCAACCCTTTCCTCTACACCTTGCTGACCAAGAACTACAAAGAGTATCTGAGGAACAGGCAGCGCTCCTTTCACAGCAGTGGCAGCAGCCGCAGCTACTTCCATAGAAGGAACAGGTTTCAGAGGATTTCTGGCAGATCTTTGTCAACAACCAGCCAGCATTATACAGAGACTTTTATGCTCCCACCCATTCCAGGGGGAAGTAATAGCCCATGATGAAAGAAGCACACTTCCAAAATCAAATGTCATCAAAGTCAGAAGAAGTAAGAAAGCATAACATTTGAAAGGGAGGGATTGTAAAAGAGATACATCCTGGTTTTAGAGTTTTGATTATATTTGTGATCATAGTACATCAGAAAGAAAGAAAAAAACTTATATATTTCATACAACCCATGACATGTCACTGTAAGTTTTGCTTGTTGAGATTTTATTATTCATATTGTGAACTGTAATCACTCAAGCAGAGTTATTTGGGAGATAGGGTAAATGAATAAACAATGTGTTAATTTGTGTGTTGTTAAGCTTGAGAGCAGATGACACCTTTATGAAGTTTGAATTTGAGGGAAATGTCTGGCTTTCTACTGAATTCATATAAGATAAATTCAGATTTTGGGACATAAGACTTGGGCAAATGTTATCCAGCATATTTCTCAGGATTGACAGCCAAGAGAGTCTTGTTGATAAAACCACTTTATGCACATTTACACATTCAAATCTGTTTGCCTTTTACCTGTAACATTTTCTTCACCCATCATATCACGTCGGGCTCTCTATGCTTCAAAAATGATTCCAAATGAGTCATTTGGACCAGGGTTTTTTTCCCTGTGCTGTGGCTGGTTTATTGAGTTGACTCATTAAAATTAATATGAATTTTAAAGCATCCCCCCTTCTGTTTTTTTTTTGTTTTTTGTTTTTTTTCCCCACACCGAAGCTTCCTCTCCCATCCCAGGGGTTACTTTAATTAATAGTAGAACAGTCCAAAACACTTCTTCCAAAAATTTTGAAGCATGCACAGCTTTAGTATCAAATATTATATGGAAGTATTATAAATGACATAAGAAATAATGATTGTTCAATGAAAACAAACCAGGCATATTAAAAGGGAATATGATATAGCATCTTTGCAGCTATAACAGCTGCTGCATAGTATTTGTTGGTTAACATAAACAGAATTAAAGCAGGGTGTTCCTTAAGAGCTGTGCTTCTTGCTTGGACAGAAAGTTTCAGGAATAAGCATCGGTGTAAAAATCCATGAGAAACCCAGTTCCTTTCTTTGAGAAGAAGGTCTATGGGATCCTGCATATTTGGTGTACCAACAGTTTACAAGGAAACCCAGTAATGTTGTCATCAGTCCATAAATAGTGTTTCTTAAACTTTTTGCTTTCAGGACCCCTTCCCACTTTTACAAGTTATAGACGACCCCAAAAGAACTTCTATTTGTATGGGTTATATTTATCAATATTTGCCATATTAAAAATTAAAATTGATGCATTCATGGAATATTTATTGAATCATGTGAAAATAAAAATATTAAACCTATTAGATATTAATGTAAATAAAATATTATAAAGAGGAAACCCTATATTTTTTAATGAAGTAAAAAAATAATGAGAAGAGTGTCATTGTTTTAAATGTTTGCAAATATCTTCAGTATCTGGCAAATAATTTTGATTTCGAGGACCCCCGAGAGGGTCTTGGGGGACCACCAGAGGTCCTAGGACCACACTTTAAGAAACAGTGCCATAAAGAACTCAATATTTGTCTTCTTGTCCAGTGATTTTCAATATACAAAGAAAATCAATTTCCCAAGAAATTTGCAGTAATGCTGCCACTGAATTGTGTCATTTTGGAGTTGTGGCATTTCTGCAATGCTTTCCCACTTTACTAAAAGTGTGCTTGGTGTGATTTTTTTTTTTTAACGGGAGTTCCAATGCCCTCACCTTGCCAGGTTCTACATGTCAATACACACCTTAGCCATTCCTCTTTCACTTTGCACAAAATGTAGGTACTCCCTCCTTCAACAGTATAAAATTTGGAGAAAAAGGTTATCCCATTATAAGTAAGTAGAGAATCTCCAGCCAACTATAATAAGTGGCTTAAGCAAGCATAACGTAATAGAACTGCATAGTAGGGGAGGGGAAAGGAAGGAAGGAAGGCTGAGATTGTAAACAACAGCCTAATCAAGAAACTACCAAGGAGGAAACCACACTCCCACCAACACTGAGAGGGCAAGCCACTGTATATAAACAGAGAGCAAACCCCACTCCCTTCTAGCACTGAAGATGTTACCTAGCCAGGTAATGAAACGTCTGCAAGAAAACAGCTAAGCTCAGAGAACCCCAAGGACTCCACAGTTCAACCCTGAGCTACACATATTCGCTTCTACAGCCTGAGACTGACCTGAAAAGAACAACTCCTAAGGCAAGGGCATCCACAGTTAGCAGCAGCTAGCCAAGGTTGGTTGGCCTGGGAAGCAAAGCAGGGCCAACGCTAGTTAGCACTTGAGTAGGGACCACTTGGGGATCCCAAGACTGGGAAATCTAGCTTAGATCCTTCCAAGAGGAATGCAACCAAAGTCTCCTTTTGTAAGACTGCCAACAAAACTGCAAAATGAAGTCATCAGGAATTGAGCCTGCCTTGAGGTCATCTTTACGTAATTTTGCTTGAAGGAAAAATGCTTCAGGTTGGCAGATGCAGTGATGGTGAAAAGCTGAGGAGAAATACATACAAAAGAGATTATTTGGCTTATGCACCAATTAGGAAAAAAAAGTAATGCAAAAGTGTATGTGTTCTTACCTGCTAGCATGGATAATGGAAGCTGGCTGGGAAAGAAGTGGGGAGGTCCATCTGAGCAGCAAAAATGAGTCTTTTCTGGATGGAAAATATCCTTCCCCAAATCCTGAACTTCTGGATCTCTACTCTGGAGGAATTTAGTAAATTACAATAAAACAAAACCAAGTTGTCATTTTAGGCTGGCCCATCAAATTGGGGGAATCCTATTCTGACAGTCAGAAAGCCTTTTCCCATAGTGCTCTCCATCCTTTCTTGATTCAACAAAAAAAAAAAAAAACCTGGACAAAATCTGCTGTCCCATTAGTGATGGATCCCTTTCCTGCCTTTCCTGCCTTTATTGCCTTTGTTGTGGTTGGTTGCAGAGTACATAAAGCAAAGTGATCTGTTTAACCATCTGGCCATGCTGCCCATGCCCACTTCTCAATCTCAGCAGCCCGCCAATCATAACAAGGGGGCAGAGACAGGGCAGAGTTTGCTGTCCACTATCTGATGCCTTTGTGATGGTTCATCATTAGCCTTTCCCAGTCTGATCTTCTTCAAACCCTGTTGATAAGCAATCCATTTAACTTCTTGTGATGCTTGCCATAAAGGACACAGGCTGACATTTAAGACGGTTAGCACAAATAATCTTTTAAATCTCTCTGTTGAAAGCAACATCCTGGCTGATCTGACCTGAATGTTCACCAGAAGATCCCATCTCTGATAGCTTAGATGAGAGGGCAAAGACATTAATGGATTGGCAGGATGAAGTATTGTCTATTTAAGCATATGCAATGTGCAACTGAAATGCCATTTAACAGTTTCGCAGCTGGGGTGCTCAGGTACACAAAGAGAAGCTGAGTCTCCTTGCAGCCAATCGTTATTAACACTTAAAATGAAACCTTCAGATGAGTTCAGCTCCCTTCACCCACCACCAGCACTGCATTGGTTTTCAAGGGGAAAAAGGGACAGAAGGATTGTTGCTTACCTGCCTAGGCTCTCCTTATCTTACCTCTAAGCAAGTATCTTCCCAGGGACCAAGGGCCTTGGGAAACACACTATCCTCTTATTATAACTAGGCACTGGAGTGGGACTGCCACTATGTTCAGCAGGCTTGTGAAGTTTTGAGAGACTTCCAGAGCCATGCCCAACAGGAGAACATGGGCCTGGTGGTCTTTCAAAACACTGCACCTCCTCAAAAATGCTGAAGGCGGTGGCAGCTCTGCCTGAGTTTCAGTAATGGAGGGGCTTCTCCTGTGCCTTTGATGAGCTGGAATGGATTTCTGTGGCATAAAGTTACCTTTAACACATACAACAAAAGTTGTGGGAGCTTCCCAAGAAGCAGAAATGATATTTTAATTAAATCAACAGCGAACACTTTTTTGTTATGAAATCATCCCAAGTGAACTCACTCCATTAAATTATTCCATTTGAAGGAAACAAACAGCTTCAGGGCTCTTAAATCCTTTGTTGGTCGAACACAAATTATAATTTCATGAATTGCTTCATTCTACCACAAAGCTACACTTATTAGATATTCAGTGGCGACACTGAGAGCCAAAGGACTGTGCTGAGGGTTTTCTGGGACTTGAGCCAAGTGCAACCCTATACCTCGTTAACTGGCTTCCCTTCTTTTCCATTTTCTCTTCAGTTCCCTAGGTGTGGTTTTTTTAAACATTTTTCTTAGATTAGTTAGATGTAAAGCTCTCTATTACACATTCCTTCCTTGCAACATCACGGCTTGGATCCAGGCCCTCTAATAATGGCTTAGACAGCCGGTCAGTGTCCTCTCATTACCTATCATGTCAGAACCGTTTGGCAATGGGTCTTTTGGTAGTTCCTGGAGTTACTGCTTTTCACAATTGTTCCGGCAACCAGGTTGAATACTTTTCCTTTTATATTGGTAACCAAAAGCCAGTTCTTAAGTATGCAAGGCCAACTAGAAAAAGATGGTTTTTTTGTCTTTCCCCTTCTCTAAAACAAGATCCATATATCCACTCGGACTATATTTCTTCTTTTTCCTTTTGAAATTGCTCTGACTTCATTACTTCTGCCCCAGTCAGAGGCCATCTCTGTCAAGAGTCCCAAGTCTTCACCTTTCCAGACCTCTCCGTCCAACATTCCTTATTTGATGAACTCAAATTCTCCACCTCCAACTTCTCTTTTATTTTGTTGGGAATAGTCTCTCTGTCTAGCTCTAGGGGTCAGAATACTAATCTAACTTAAAAGCAAACCAAGCATATTTCTTCATAACTTTATCAATTACCTAATTATCTGATATGTACAACATGATTTGTGGTGTGTGCAGCACAACTCTATCAAGGCATGTGTCAACATGTGGTCTTAGAAGAAAGTTAAAACCCAGTTAAAAGACCCTACAAATGTAAGAAAATGTAGGCAATAAAAATAAGAGATATGCATTGATTCAACCAAATCCCAATATTGAGAAAATTGAGCTATTTGTTCCTAAAATCTATGGATTAAGCAAAGTGGAATCTGGGTGAGGCTATTCCAGAGGGCTAGAGTTCGTATTAATTATCCAATATACAATATTGCCAGTAGATCATAGCCCTAAAACAACCAAGTTCTGCCTGTTCGAGCTTGCCAGCTAACCCTTCTGGCATCTCACACCGCCCGGTGAGGAGAAGCAACAAAACTAAACTACACACAAGGACAAGTCAATGGGCCTTCTTCAATGCTGTCCCAAGCCTAGTACTGTATCCCAGAAATCCAGGGGAAAAGGAATGTTTTTTTTAAAATTTTTGAGCCAAAGTAGAACAATCTCTCCATTAGTTCAGCTCCACTTCTTTATAGGCTCTTTACTGCATAGTTCGGAGGCCTCTGTTCTGTCCTGTCCTCATTTCTGCTCTCCCTGCCTTGAGAAATTCAGGTAGAATATTTCAAAAATCTATTCTGGTGAAACTATTGAAGGTATCTAGTGGAAATGAGACAGGGATAATGTCTAATAGATCTTTTAGAAAAGATCTATCATCCTTGATATTTTTATCCCTTACCACACAACAAAAAGAAGAAGAAGCTGCAGGCCGTTTGATGTTTTCCCATTATAGCCTATACATTTTTTCCTCCAAAGAGAACTTCAAATTAGCTCATGTTGAATCAGTTTGGCCTCAAAAATGACAAATTCAAACCCAATAATATCCAATTCCAATAGAAGAGAATATGTGTAGCTCAGGGTTGAACTGTGGAGTCCTTGGTGCTCTCTGAATTTGGTTGTTTGCTTGCAGACATTTCATTATCTGACTAGGTAACATCATCAGTGCATTCAGGTAATGAAACATCTACAAGCAAACAACCAAGCTCAGAGAGTACCAAGGACTCCACAATATCCAATTCAGAATGAATCAGGACTATTTTGTGCAGGTCTAGTTGTCTTCACATTAGTGAATGAGAAGTATGATTCTCTTTCAGACCAAGCTGAAGTCTCTAATTTCATCCGAGGGAAGTAGATTATTTTCTGAATCTTACAGTCACTGCATCCTTCTAGAAAAACAACAACAACCATCAAACAGAAGATCTGTAGTGCTGTATTCTGGAATGTCTGCAGCACAAGGAACTATGAATGGCAAAAAATTGTATTGTTGTAAGACTTTTTAAATGAGGACACATGACCTATTTGCTCTGTAGGATCTTCAGAACTCAGAATGGCTAGGCTGATAACTCAATCTATAATTTAGTAGCATTCAGATGATTATTTCAATTCCCTGAACTGGAAAATTAGGCCTACAAACTTTGATATGCTTTTTCTTGCTCACAGTTTTAAAAATGTATATGCTAAACACAAAAAGCTCCTTTGTGTCCAAAGGAACTCACCTTTGTTTTATCATAATTAATATAGACTGTATTTTTACAAAATATTTAGTGAGCTGCTAGCAGCCTTCATAATCTCATTCACTGGAGAATGTTAAAATGTCATCTGCATAAATAAATTCATTTTTCAAAAACAGGGTGAAACACTTGCACAACAATATTCTTTTATATATAATAGTCAAATTGGCGGGGCATGAACGTATCACTGCTGCATATCCCAAATTACAGGAATAATTGTCAGCCCCACTAGCTAGACTAGACCAGGAAATCAACTCCACAGGAAGGCTAAAGCTACTTTTATTGAGACTGACTATTACAAGAGACTGTTGCAGGTCTGATTGTGCTATACCTCCTCCCCTTTCTTATACTCCAGTGAATCAGGGAAGTGTCTATTTGGGCTACTTCTGAACGTTATTTTGTTGTGGACTTAAAACTGCTTCTGCCCCTCTTGCTTAGGCAATGGATCCTGCATATCTCATCAAGGTCATCTTCTGTACTCCGTACTGTAATTTTGCTTTAAAATAACTATTCCTAAAACATAGAAGTAATCGTCACATGAATACGGCTATAAAGATATCACTGACTACAAACTTAAAAGTGATGGTTCGACTTTGTACTACAATGTAAAACTCTATTTCAACACCAAATGTAAACTTCAAGTCCATAATGCTGAAAAAAGATGATCTTACACATGCAGATAGTATCCATATTTAGCCAATGGTAGGATATACAGTTCTCCATGACTAAATAACCAGACCTGGAAACTATCTGCTTCTCAACAAAGGCGTTATTTATTTTATTTATTTATTTATCATATTTATATAGCCGCCCATCTCACACAAGGTGACTCTGGGCGGCGTACAACAATTAATTAGTTATTTATTTTTTTATTTATTTTATTTATTAGATTTCTTTCCCGCCCATCTCCCCTACAATAGGGGACTCTGGGTGGGTTACAGAGAGAATAAAACTATAAATATACATAAAATACACACCATAAATACAATTAAAACAATACTAAAAACAAAAAATCCAAGAGGATGGAAAATCAGGGCGGGGACAGCCGGCCACTATGGGGCTAGCCATCTCCCTGCTTGAGCTGTTCCCTCCCCACCCCAGGCCAAGTGGCAGAACCAGGTCTTCTAGGTCCTTCGGAAGGCCAGGAATGAGGGGGCCAATCGCACCTCTGGGGGAGAATGTTCCAAAGAGCGGGGGCTACCGCAGAGAAGGCCCGCCTTCTGGACCCTGCTAGATGGAGTTCTTTTACTGAGGGGGTCCAGAGCATGCCCTCTCTGTGGGATGGGTTGAAGTCATAGGGGAGAGGCGGTCCCTTAGGTAACCTGGTCCCATGCCATGTAGAGCTTTAAAGGTGATAACCAACACCTTGAATTGGACCCGGAAGCAAACTGATACCCAATGCAGCTCGCAGAGCAATGGTGTTACATGGGCCCTTCTCGGGGCTCCAAAAATAGCCCGCGCGGCCGCATTCTGGACCAGCTGTAGCTTCCAGATACTCTTCAAGGGTAGCCCCATGTAGAGTGCATTGCAATAGTCTATCTGGGAGATAACAAGGGCGTGACTGACTGCTCGAAGGGCTTCCCGATCCAGGAAAGGGCGTAACTGATGCACAACCCGAAGTTGTGCAAAGGCCCTCCTTGCCACAGCTGCCACCTGCTCTTCAAGCAGGAGCCGTGAGTCTAGGAGGACCCCCAGATTACGCACTGGGTCTGTCTGGGGTAGTGCCACCCCATCGAGCACCAAAGATGACAAAGTCCCGGATACAGAGGAGCCATTAACCCACAGCCACTCCGTCTTACCAGGGTTCAGCCAAAGCCTGTTGCTCCCCATCCAGACCCTTACAGCCTCCAGGCACCGAGAAAGGGCGGCCATGGCATCACTTACTTCACCCAGGATGGAGATGTATAATTGCGTATCATCCGCATACTGATGATACCTCATCCCATGGTGACGGATGATCTCACCCAGCGGCTTCATGTAGAATTACTTATTGGTAACTAATTCTTAAAATTGTTAAATTATGCTTTGCAAATAAGCTGGATATGGTAACATGCCATGCAGACAGAGGCCTTATCCTTATATAATATACAGTTGGAGGGAAATTTCATCTCATGATTCCTAGAAATAAGAACAAATACAAACGTTTCGAAAATATTAGGAATAATGCAGTGCTATGTTTCTGTTTACTTTTTTATATTAACTCCAGTATTTCAACAATCTAACAACTCCCCAATTTTTTCTTTTTCTTTTCATAATTTTCATTAAAGAGTTTAGTTACAATAGTAAAAGCAAATAAAAACTAAACTCAGAAAAAGAAGAAATAGAATAAAAAGTACAAAAAAGAAAAAGAATGTAAGATAAAGGAAAAGAAATATGTAAAGTGACTTCTGATCTTCCTCACAAGTGAAAACAAATTTGATAACTCTTCACCCCTATAAGGTTACAAGCAAATATCTCTTCTTCCCATAACTTGTCCCTTATCTATATGCAGATCCATAAATCATCAACTTTTCAGTCCTGATGTCAGCAAAAAGTCCGTAAAAGATTACCAGAGCTTTATAAAATCATATCTTATTTTAACCTTGATCAAACAAACCAACTTTACATTCCTTCCTTTTATTTCTAACAATCTTGATCTTTGCTTCATTCAAATGTTGCCATAGGATTTGGTGTCTCTTTGATTTTTCTTTTTCCCATTGCAAAAGTTTCTTTGAGGCTTAAATATAAGTTTAAGAATTTAAAGAATTGGAAATAATACATAGCAAAATAATTAAAATAGCAGAGTCTACAAGATAATTTCCCCTAGGTGCAGATATCAACATTGCTGACAGCAGGTCATGCTCTCCACTCATCAAAGTTAATGGAAAGATGTTAGGAGCTAGCGTACCTTGTTGGAGAGAAAGTTGAATGAGGAGCTGAATGAACAGCTAGTAGCTTTTTTTCCTCTCTCTTTTTATACTATTTGACAAACAATATGCTGGATTCTGACCAGCCGATTCTAATTAATCACAATCTGGACATTATTACAATTTTACTCCCTATGTGGAAAGGAGACATCGGGACAATTTTCTTCTGATCTCTGGAATAATTTCTTCAGATACTGGTATTCTATAATATCTTCAACTCTGAGATTGTGTTTAGGCTTTTGATCATGAGTCTTATTTCTCATGTCTTCACAGCCATTCTATGCCCATCTTTGATAGAATAGTCCTTGTCTGGAATGCAATGTCTTCTTATTCATTCTGACATAAATCCTTTCATTAAAAGTGTTTGCAAATAAAAGGATAAATTTGACATGATTTTTTCCCTTAAGCTGTTCATTAGTCAAATAGTAAACAACAATTGAGTATGTTCCCCAAGGTTACTGTCTGCTCAGGTATAGACACTCTATCAGGTTTGGTCAACTTCTACACTTTGTCTCACATTAATCCAAGTACTGTCCCAACATAGCTTGTTGATAGCAACTAGCTCTAAACCTACATATGATCCTTCCCAGTGGTATCATCAGATATTAAAAAAACATGGGAGATGAATCTTGTGGGACCCTCCATGACAATTCCCAAAGGGTCAAGCAGGTAGCGCTTTTTGATAGCACCCAAGGGATAAGAGTAGAAACACTACAAAGTTGTACAATGTGGCACCACTGTTCACAGTGAAGCTCATGTGATACGAGGCTGCTCTTTGTGGCTACTAAGGGCTACATCATCTGGCAGACAGCCCTGTAAAGCTGTCCACAGGCCAGTATTCCATGGGCGCAATCAGGGAGGAAACCCATTGCTTCTTTTCCTTGCTGACTGACATGGCATAGGTTTATAACCATGCTTTATACTGCAGCTGACTGTGTTCTTCCTTAGACCTATGTCATAACTGTTCAAGCAACCTGCCATTATTTTCACTGCTTGCACTGCTCCATATACTATGAGGTGTTACAGTCTCTTGGCAAGATATACCTAGGAGCTACTGTAACAAGTACCTGGAATACTTCCTTATTCTACATCTCCATCAGGTCATTAGGAGTACCACCAGTCAGGTTCAAGAAAATATCCCCCAGATATCTCTAAGATCCAATCAGATCCATTAACCAATAGATTGATGGATTGACTGATTGATTTATACATCACATTTATATAGCCGCCCATCTCACACAAAGTGACTCTGGGTAGCATACAACAATTAAAATAAAATGTGAATAAAAACGGCATTATAAAAAGATTAAAACATATTATTAGAATAAAAATATTATCACAGATTTTAAAAAATAGATTTTAAATTATATAAACTGCATGGAGAGAGCAGAATATCAATTACAGTGGAGCCATCTAAGAATGTCTCTGGCTCCCAAAGACCCCAGGCCTGATGACCCAACCAGGTCTTGAGGGATTTCCTAAATGATAGCAGGGAAGGGCCGAGCCCCACTTCAGGGGGGAGAATGTTCATAAGGAGGGAGCCATGGCAGAGAAGACCTGCCTCCTGGGACCCACCAAATGTAAGTCCCTGGAAGAAGGAATGAGTAGCATACCTTCCCTGCTGGATCTAATGGGACGGGTTGATGTGATTCGGTACTCCTGAATATTAGATTTTTACCTAATATTCAAGATTTTAAAAAATAATAAGTTTATCTTTTACTAAAAAATGTGGTGGTACTTTCTCAACAAAACTAACAGTTGAAATGGAAAACAGAAGAATGGGAATAGCAGATTCTGTAAGAAAAAGGACCACAATCCTAATTCAGCAATACAAATGTGGGTGAATAAACAAGGATTCAAGGCATTGTAAAAGGAATTAAGCATCAACGTTTTCTGCCTCGATAGATGAATCCGTCAGTAATGCTTACTCTCACATTTCATTTTAAAAATCAAGTTTTCCCCCCATCCCATTTATGACAATATTTGCCAGTGTCGGTAAGCTCTTATCAAATAATGGACCATACAAAATTCTCACCCATGCCTAGACTTGAACAGTTTTGCTGCTGGTTTTTTTTTTTTTTTTACTTCATGAGTCTGGAAACTCTTGTGTTGTAATTATTTGAGACAGATGATAAGTGAACTCCATTCTGTACATGCTAGGCTCAAAGCTGCATGTAATTATCTTTGGCACCTCTCCCAGGAGCAGAAATGATATTTATAAGCACTCTCTTTTAAATAAAAGAAAAATAAATACACCACAGTCTGAATTACATGACAGCTACTTCCTTATACCAAAGGGAGGTAGAAATGCAGAATAGGACTTCACCAGGAGGGACCAGGTCTTAGCAAGTTCTTTCTTCCTGAATCCACAGACCTTCCTCAGTACATATAATTGGACTGTGGAGTCCTTGGTGTTTTCTGAGTTTGGTACAACCAAGCTCAGAGAACATGAAGGACTCCACAGTTCAACCCTGAGCTACATATATTCCATTGATAAGATTGGACGTTTATGGGATATTTGGATTAGACAAGCCCTAAACTTGATCTGACAATGCTCTTAGGACTGATTTAGGCAGATCTTTATGCCTTCCCCCATTTTAATAGGAAAAAGGTGTTGGCTTCTTTAAAGGACAGAGCTGTCATAGGTTTCAGTTAATAACATGAAAGCTTTATCTCCCAAATGCTAACAGAAGCATTGAGAAGTATCTCCTTTCATATATCTGATGGCTGCATCTTTGCTCCCATCGGACCGCTCAAGTGCATGGAGCCAACAAACCCATGAATTCTGCTTATACAAACTAAGAATTAGCATCACAAAGTAAAGAAGGAAAAAAGGGGAAACGTTTATGAAACCCAAGCTGAAGCTGGTGAGTTAAATGGCAAAAAGACTGTTTGAGCAGTGTAGATATTTTTGTTTTATTTTTTTATTTGTTTGCTTAATATAGCCTCCCAACTTGTGAACCGCAACTCTGAGTGGTCTACATAGGATCAAAAAACAAAAACGGAATAACGAGTGAAATAAATTAACCAAAAACACAATGCAATCAAGGCCAAACCATAGTCATAATCTCAACCATTATAGATGGACTTATCTAACATGCCACCCAATATTACTGAATGTAGTATTTCTATTGTATACCATATAAATCTCTCTTTGCATTGTACATTAAAGCAGCAAGCTCTAATGTTGGCCCGGTCTGAAAGAGTGTCAAATCTATTTGTTCAAGCCATTTATTGGGATGTTGACTGGAAATCTTTTACTCACTATCAGGAATGTCTGCAGGGGAGTCAGAAAAGCCAATATGGCAGCCACAACCTTGTGATTGAAGCCTCATTGTGATGCATGTAAAAAAGGGTGGGACTTTGCTCAGATGGATCTGGCCACCATCTTGATTTTTTTTTTTTTTTTTGAAACACCCCCCCCCCCCTCCCTGCATGCTGGTTAAGCTGGATGCTGCAACAATTCTGCAAGGGTAGTTAACAGTTTTCTGTTTGTAATTTACAAGGAAGTTATGATCACAGAAATCTATTACAGTCTGCAGAAGCTGAATTATGACAGCCTGAAGCTTTTTCCCCTATAACTGACCTAGAAACTTCCATAAACAGAGATTCATCTGGTTTTTATTTTAAAATAGGTGAATATACTACACTGCTTTGTTCTGGAGCACTGCCACTCTTACCACTAGCCTACTGAGGCTTTGTAAGCTAGAAGTAAGCTTACCGTGGATAAGTAAAGTAAAGATTAAATCATGACTTGTAAGCTCCAGCAACCTTGATGTTCTCCCTTAATCACACAATTCTGGTCTTATCTAGTTTCCAGCCCAACATTTAACCTATCTTCTGTTCTTCCACATTTAAAGTAGTTCCTTCTGTTTAAACTGGCAAGAGCTTGCCACAGCAACAGTGTAAAATCTATGCTACTCTGCAGCTTCTTTTCATGTTAGAATATTTAGCGAAAGTAACACCATTTCAGAATGGAAGGAATAAAAACACCATTTGAAGAAGGCTAGAAGAGCCTTGAGCAGATATAAGATAGAAGCAAAGTAGTCAACTAGAAAGAAGACAAAGACATTCCTAAACAAGTATGTGCCTAACCATTACAGGTAGTCCTCAACTTATGACCGCAATTGGGATAGGAACTTCTGTTGCTAAGCAATGCGGTTATAATGTGGTCACGTGACCACATCACTTAGCAACAGCAATCCCAGCCCTCACCATTGCCATTGTTAAGCAAATTTCACCAGTTGTTAGCTGAACACTTACCTCAATCCAAGCCATTCCAGGCTTCGTCCCTCCCAGCCTTGAGCCTCAGTAAGGTAAGGGACCGCCTCTAACTCCCCCCACCCACCTATCTCCCCCCTTCTCTGCCCTTTTGGCCACCCTGCCCCTTGTATTGCAGAGCAACAACCTCTGGGGCTGCTTGCCATGCTGTGGCTCAAGGGCTTCTTGGCCCTCCTTCCCCCTTCACTCACTCACATGCACTGTGCCCTCCTTCCCTCCTGTGCTCACTCAAGGTCTCTCCAGAGGTGCTTCTGACACTGAAGGAGAGCTCCAGGGGCACTTACAGGAGCTGAAGGACTCTCCAGGGGTGCTTCCAACATGCACTCTGGAGCTCACATTGGAAGCTGCGGGCCATTTGTGAGGCTTTCTCCTTCCTCCTGCAAAGCCTTCCTCCTGCAAAGCCCCAGAGCCGCAGCACAGCACGAAGGGGGCATGGTGCATACGAGCAAGTGAGCGAAGGGTGGAAGTAGGGTGTGGAGCATGTGAACGAAGAAAGGCTGGGTGGGGGAGATTTACCTGAGTGACTTGCGACCTCCCCTGCTGGCTTTCCCATTGACTTTGCTTGTGGGAAGCTGGCAGGGAAGGTTGCAAATGGCAACCACATGATCGCAGGGTGTTTGGCAATCAGTCATAAGTGTGAATGGGTTGCCAAGCACCCAGATTGTGATCATGTGACCGCAGGTGTGCTGCAACCACCGTATCTTCGGAGACCAGTCATAAATCTATTTTTTCAGCACCATCATAACTTTGAACGGTTGCTGAACAAATGGTTGTGACTCAAGGACTACCTGTATGCACATGCTAAAGAGATATAAAGTAAAGTATAAAGGGGGTGATGGTATTTGGCAGTGGTCCTGTATGGCCACTGTCTAACCCTGCTTGTTTGCTATACTTGGGTTCTTTTAATAAAGAAAAGCAATTCTCCACAAATTTTGTCCAGCATCTTCTTTCCTGGCTTGGAAACTAACATAGGGAAGGGTTATTTTGCTTCCAACACAGAGAAACTCAATCAGGTGACCTACTTCTGAGTGTTGCATACATGTTGGCATGTCCATAGCAATTGTCTAGCCTTCTCCCTTCTGCTCATGGGCTGGCATCTGCCCCGGCCATTTCTCTTCTAGCATTTCCCTCACTCACAATGAATTCCAAGATCCTTTCTTTGCTATCCCTTTTAAAAAACAACTTGAGCTTGTGTTGCTACCTATTTGGTTTATAACATTAGTGTAATCTTGCATTTCTTAGCTAAGAAGGTGTATAACTGTGGTTAAAATATTTAGTGTGTTCGGCCCAGTGGGTTCAGCCCTCTTTCTCTTGCCCCACTCTTCCACCTACTGACCAAAAATGTAAGACCCCCGCAACAAAGCAATGAGCTATAGAGTTAGGGAAGTCAGAAAGGAAAAAAAATATCTCTAGGTTTAACAGGTATTCTTAATGCAGTCTAGTCAACTGCATATTTTAGCTGAATGTTGAAGTCTTTAGGACTCTTCTAAAACAACATAAGCTCCTAAAAGTAAATGAGGAAGAGATAAGGGGAGTAGAGGGTTAAGAATTTCTGGTCAGAATTACAAGAAAGCAGAGATGGCTTTCTGCATGTGGAAAGGTGACCAGGTGTAAATCAGAAATGGCATCAGAATAGATACAGTAGCTCTACTGTTCTGTGTTATGCAATCTAATTTGTGCATCGTTTCTGCCAGCAGGTGACCTAAAAGAGGGAATGGTGATAACAGTAGAGGGAACACCCACCAATGAGTCCAACCCAGTTTAGCACCAAACCACTGCAGAAGCAACAGAGCCAGGATGGAGGTGATGATCTGGACAACCAAATTTATGACAGCAAGGTTTTTGGCCAGCACATTGAGCTATGGGTGATACTTTAAGTAACTAGTGCGGAACAGGCCTAAAATAGTGGAAGATGTGTCCTACCTGAAGGCATATAACATTGAGAAAGATTAGGATTCCTTTTAGACCCAGCCTCTGATCTAAAAAGGATACATTTGGAAATGAAGGCAGCAATTTTATGTTGTACCCTACCCATCTGTATAAGGCCTATCAGAAAAGGAGGGTAGCCAGTGTGCAGCCTTTAGATATTTTTGAATTCCAACTCCCATCAGCTTTAGCCAGGACATCCATTTGTCAGAATCATGGAAATTGTAGCACCACAGATTAACAATGTCTGTGATAAGACTTAGGCTAGACTTAGGCAGCAGCGCCGTATATAGCGTCTTCTAGAGTCATCCAACCAATTTCCTGTATTCATCTATTCAGCAAGTGTTTCAACAACACTATATTATTGTACCTATCTACCCCACATCCAGTGTAAATAAATGGTGAGGTCATGGATGTCATATGCCGTAACTTTTTCTACTGCCAGCTTGGATAAAGCAAGTATAGATGTGGTGGCTTCTCCCTACCACCTGCTGGCTTTCTGTTGCCTTTTTCACCCTAAATATTGAGACATGTATATTCTAGAACAATTGGATTAAAGAGTTTTGTGTACCAAAAATCAAGTCACTACCTTCTGGTAACTTTGATTAGAATCAGGTCATTAGTCTCTTATTGATAAGTGGCCCACATTGGTCTGGTTCACAGAGCTCTGGAATGCCGTAGTTGGTAGATTACAATGAAAGTCCTCTTCATGTGCCGAGAATAGGTCTGCCCAAATTTCACCAGCCCATTCAGTTGTGAAATTAAGGGTCAGCAGCCTGAGTCAAAATAGAAATAAAATAAATAGGAGGCTGCACAGAGTTGGTTTCTCTGTTCTCTCTCTCCCTCTGCAGTTGCTCTGAGAGGGTAAAAGTAATTTTCCAAAACACATCAGAGAAAGATCAATGGTAAGGAAGAAATGTTTTTTCCCATCACTTATGGCTGTTTTCCCCATTAATTAATTGTCACATAACAGTATAGTTTGTATACAAATATAAATTTTGGAGATACATGATAAAGCCAAGTCATGCCGATTATTTATTTATTTATTTTTTCATAGCAGGAATGCTTAGCCAATATTTTCTTAGAACTGTGAATTCTTGCTGCAATTTTATGCAGTAAAGAATGAACTAATGGGGCTTTTTTTTTTTTTTTTTTTTGCAACTGAGCTGCAGAACACTGATTGCTGTACTGGCTTAATTCCCATTTATTCACATAGCTGGTAACATTCAGCAGAGAAAGTGAAGCTGGAGCTGGCGGGATATGTTCCACAGCTGTACTCGGAAGAAGAAGGATGTGAATTTTGCCAGAATAGCTTCTGTCAGTTCACTACAGAATCCAGTCAACAGTATGAAGGACAATATGCCCTTGACAAATATAGTACTTAGATTTGGTGGTGCTGGATTTAGAAAATATGTTTATGTTATTGTCACCAAGTGATGAAACCTTTGACAAGCTGGAACTGGGCAAGAGTGCAGTTGTAACATGGATGCTAGAAAGGGAGGGAGGGAGGGAGGGAGGGAGGGAGGGAGGGAGGAAGGAAGGAAGGAAGGAAGGAAGGAAGGAAGGAAGGAAGGAAGGAAGGAAGGAAGGAAGGAAGGAAGGAAGGAAGGAAGGAAGGAAGGAAGGAAGGAAGGAAGGAAGGAAGGAAGGAAAACAACATTCACCTGACTAGTGTAGTTTATCATATCTGGGCTACGAAAGTCCAGACAGCCACTAGATGGAAACAAAGAGATATAGTAAACACAAACACTTAGTTTCTATGCAGTGGTCAAACAGACTGTAGCAGCTCAAATATGGTAGTCATAGCTTAGCCTATGAAAGTTACAGAATCATATTTTGACTATTTTAAATGACAAATAATCAAGTATCTTCATTACATGGTGTATTTAAAGAACAAAAC
The DNA here is from genome assembly GCA_030867105.1 of Liasis olivaceus. Taxonomy (NCBI): domain Eukaryota; kingdom Metazoa; phylum Chordata; class Lepidosauria; order Squamata; family Pythonidae; genus Liasis; species Liasis olivaceus. Next base: position 101,900,620 of record CM061348.1, on the reverse strand, counting down.
AAAAACCTCAATCATATTATTGATCAGCAATAGTTTAATGAATCACAAATCTTCCTGAAGTATCTCTTTTTCAGCCCAACAAACAGTGAGTTCTACCACTAATTTTACAATGATGGTGCAACATTGTTACAAATATAAATTTTGGACTCATATCTAACACTATGATTCTCTCAAAATTGCCTGCACTTTTATTTGTAATACACTAATTCTAAGGATTTGTCAGAATGATCTTGGTGAAAGAAGGATTATTTTCATGCTATCTTAACATTTTTCCCTTGAAACTCTCCTTTTACAATTATATCCAAAGTTCACCCACTCTTTAAAAGTTTTTAAGCTATATTCCAATGCTAATGCATTGTATTGATTTACTATTGATAATAACTAGAATGAAGCAGATGTGTACTTTATCAAAGAGGATAAGCATATCTGTCACAATTAGAAATAAAAATGTGTCAGTTTTTGCTTCTGTTCTCAATCCTCCCTTTTACATTTCCAACATATCCAGTAAACATGAAAAAGAATATTTTGTTGAGCTACTCTCATTTTAAGATGATGAAAAATATAATATTATTAAGACCTTTAGCCTCTAATTTGTTAACAGGAAGTATTCCAACTTTTTATTCCATGATACATTCCAATTAGGGAGTTTTAGACACTACTGATATACTTGGATCAAATTATGAAATCAACATATGTTTTAATTGAATTTTCTGCCATTTTGTAATTTTAGGAAATTCAAATTCCTCTAGCAACACCTCAAGTAGTCTGAAGTTTTAATTAGCAATGAGCTGATCCAAAGTATTAATACTTCTACCTGCCTATAACTAAAAAAAGAAATTGAATTGTAGATATAAATTCATAATATGAATAAAAGTCAATATTACATTTTCATCTCAACTTCTTTCAAATACAGTATGCCTTACAGCCTGTAATGCAGGAAATATAATAAAGCTATTGCTAAAGGTAGCACCAAGTCCCTGCCATGGTATCAAATACTCATATCTGTGCTTATAGTGAGCTGTTGATTTGCGTTTCTTGTATTCCATGAAGAAGCTGAAGTCAACTTATATATTGAGTAATAAAGCTGAAAGTCAGAAAAGTTAAATTCCCCATTATCATCTGGCAGCTGTAATTTAGAGAAAAACAATCTATAGAGAATTTCTCCTTCCCTTAAAAATAATTGATATCTTATCAACCTGCTTAAAATAATTTGAATAAGAATAATTTTAAAACTTTTAAAATTAAATGTTAATTTATCGAATTAAAAATAAGAGGAAATAAAGGATATCCTTGAGAAATTCAAGATGCCTTGATAGATGAAAAGATAATTCCATTTGTAAAAATCTTGTCAAAGGGAATAGAGTATCACCCATAGATCCAATTAATAAAAAAGGAGGAAATCCATATTTAGCTAAGTTTTGTTTCAAAGATTGAAAACCAACTGAAACTGAAATTGAAACTGAAATTGAAACTTAATTTCAAAGTCCTTTTCCACACCCATAGATATGGATGTATAGCAAGATTGTCAAGTAGGAATCTAATACTTGATGACATTTTATCAACCTGGAGTGTGCAAGATCAATAATCAAGAGCTTTGTTTGTTTTATTTTTGGTTTCTTGTGGTTTTTGTTTTGTGTGCCTTGAAATCAATCTTGACTCTTGGCACCTGCCTAGACAAGTCCCTGCAGTTTTCTTGGCAATATTTTCAGAAGTGGTTTGCCATTGCCTGCTTCCTAGGGCTGAGGGAGAGTGACTGGCTCAGAGTCACCCAGCTGGCTTCATACCTATGGCAGAGACAGAACTCATGGCCTCCCAGTTTCTGGCCTTGTGCCTTTAACTACTACACCAAACTGGCTCTCAATCAAGAGTAACATCCTCTGAAATCGATGTGCTGGAGTTGCTGTCAATATTTTACATCCACATTTAAGGAAGCGGGATAATAGGTTGCACAGTTAGCAGAATTTTTTCCAGCCTTCCTGTTCATTTATATAAAGCTCATTGAAGGAGGTTAGGAAAGCCATATTTAAAAAGACATTATAGACCTCTGGTAGTACTGGGTCAAACAACTTAATATATGTCTTATATTACTAAATGGGAAAACCATCCAGACCAGGATTCTTCCAGATTTCATAGATTTAATCATCTCCTGCAGAGATAATGGTGCAGCTAAATACAGTAGGCAGCCTGATAATGTGTTATCCTAGGAAGAACTAAATTACATGCAATTTATTATTTTCTTCTTCAGTTACAGTTGACTCTGTAGTGTACATTTGACTCAGTATTGTACAGTTGAGAGTACACATTAAACATTGTTTACTTGAGTTGGAATATTATATTACTGCAGTTGTTTCAGCCTAGAGTCTAGTATTTTACCAGATCTTTCACCTCCTCCCAATTTCTTTGCTTTATATGAGTTGATGAATATTCCGTTTCAAGGGCATTTAAAGAATTAAGTTCCTGTTTCAGACTCAGAAGAGTTTTGAGTACAGTATTTCTTTGTTTGCAGGTTTCTAAATGTAACATATTTTGCTTTGTGGATTAGATCAGATAATTCAATAGCATTGTGTTTCTGGAATATATTTGTAGTAGCAGGACTGAGCTCATAAAGTGGTTTGGAGCCTCTACTTGCTTTCCCAGAAGGCCCCTAAATTTACACACTGCAGCTCTGCCTTCTGCCTTTGTGTAGTGGCTTGGCAATTGTTGCTGTCACTACCTGTCTTCCAGGGGATGCCTTTACTTGGTGCCCTCCCAATTAACTCTGGTAGGTGAGACAAATGGGTCTTCCACAGCCTATGTGCTATAATGGCAAAAGGAAAAAATATGATAAAAATGAAATACATTTTATAATATCACCTCCACACCCTGTGCAATGGGTTGTGTGACTAGAGAAATCAATCCTCTCTCCTATTCTTTTGGGAGATAGATCAATCTCACAAAGTATAAATAAAAACAAACTTCTAGGAAAAGACAAAATCTATAATTAATTTATCCTAAATTAAAAGAACTCTTATAGGTTCTAAGTTGCATAAAAGCACACAATTTATTCAGCATGTTCAGAGAACATAAATATTAGAGACAATAATTACCTAAGACAATGAAGTATAAGAAAGAAAGAAAGAAAGAAAGAAAGAAAGAAAGAAAGAAAGAAAGAAAGAAATCTTATGCAATATTTCTAGCAAAACAGTTATTTTTCCTGAAATATTTTCCTTCTGTCTGAACTTCTGACAACCCTCCATATCCATAAGAATTCCAGTAAGTGAATTCTGAGGCTTTTGGGGTGATGGAGGGTGCCCTGTTTCTGTTCTCAGTTTCCAACTTGTCCTTGTTGTTTTTAAAAGCAAGCCATTTTTTCTCTTTAGCAGAAGGGGAAGGATTTGGGCATCCTCCCTTTGTACCCAACCCAGAGCATTTAACTGTCCTTCAGGCAGATGTTGATTCCATGTAGATGATAGGAGTAAATGTGTTTACTGGGGATGCCTGAGCCTTGCTGGTAAGGAGCCTGAGGTCTTGTGAAAGTAGGCTAGCTATTCACCAGAATATTGTCCTCACATATTTTTCAAAATGCCAGAAAGTTTTTCAGAAAACCATGTAGATCAAAGAAAAAAGCATTTGCACCATACTTTCCTGCTAGCTCTGCTCAGTGGCTTGTCCAGCCAACGCTCCCCCCCCCCCCCCACCATTTCATTCCATTGTGCTTGCCAATCATTACAAAAACATTGTCTGAGACAAAAGTCACACAATGCTTTTGGCAGAAGCCTGAATCAAAGAGACTTTGATTCAAAGGTTTGTGCAATTATTTTCAGCATCTCCTTGGTTTATTGTGAACATGGCCAGAAAGTAAGTCCTAACTGAAAAAAAAAAAAATCTTCAAAGGTGACAACTTCTGGAAAAAAAAGTTATCAGAACTGCCATCTGACAACTGCACTAGAACCTTATGATAATTGCTTTTAGGTAGCAATAATATTTTGTTTTCCAAGCAGTGAGTAAGTCACTGGCGCTTTTTTATTTTTGGATCTGCACACAAATTTTCTAGCTATTTCGCTATATGTAAACTTCTGCCTAAAAGTTTACTGGAACTGTATTTACCACAAATGACAAATTGTGGCTCCAGGGGGAAAAATATGTCTTTAACAAGTAGTGATGTCTTCATTCCTCAATCTCTAGATAATGTGGATTAACCAAGACTCATCAGCACTGTTTTCCCACATTTGTCCTGAATTTGACAGTAGCTTTTACATCATAAATCCCTCCATAGGATATTGAGAAGCCATAGAAACATAGTTCATAAAAGGTATGGATGTTTTCTTTTCCATGTGGTTTTATAACCCCCTGTAGAATATGAGGAAGTGAATGTAATTTCATAATATTTTTGCTTGGATTTTTAGGGGGGGGGGGGGACAAAATGGGATATTGAAATGTTCAAAATGATAAGCAAGGACATGAGCACTTAAGCACCTTTCTAAAAAAGCAAAATACTGTTTTGGATAACAGAAAAACATGCTATACATATGCACATGCAAAGTAATGGTCCAAATTAGATTGCATTAAGGGATTTGGCTGGAATCAATTAAGACATTAAAATCCAGTTGGATCAATATTCTGAATTGGTTTGAATATAAAATGAATTTGAACAGACTGAACTGATTCAGACTTGGTTTTCAAAGCCTATCTTGTGACAGGTTTATATTTGATTTTTCAGGTAGTCCTCATTTAGCAACCACAAATGGGACTGGCAACTCAGTCATTAAGTGAAGCAGTAGCTAAGTGAAACCATGACTGTGCTTGCAATCTTACTTCAGCTTTCCTTTGCTTTACAGACCTTTGAAGGTCATAAATTTGAGGATTGGTCATAAAGTTACTTTTTTATCTCTGTCATAAATGTGAATGGTCACTAAACGAGACAGCCAGTAAACGAGGAGTACCTGTATAATAAAAGATTGTAAACTAATAGATGTACAACGTTCTTGGAATTAACTGGCCTTGATTAAATGTATAAGTTTAGTATTGGAAGAAGGGAAAATTGGATAATCTTTCTTTGTGTGAGAAGTGAATTTAATAAGGGCAAAGGAAGTAGTTTTCTGCCTTTAGAACCAACAGTTATACAGATTATTTTTCTAAATACAATTTCAATATCCAGACTGGTTCAAATGAAAATTAATCTTGCCCATTGCCATTGCTATTTTCAGAATGACCCAATGCTTTTCACTATGTACAGTGAAGCAAACTGTTTTATTTTACAACAATGGATTTTTACCAGTCTATATAACAATATATTCCATCTTGTAGATGGCATTTGGGTATTAAGAGTAAAAAGCACAGGCTCCAGAGATTCTGCTCTCTATATCAGCCTAAACAGTTGAGAATTACATTGACCGCTCTGTCTTTATAAAGGCCATCTGGCTTTTATAAAGTCTGGTTTCTCTCAAGATTCATAAAAACAATGCTGGTCTTATACAGGCTGTAAAATTGTGGAGTCCCCTCCCCCTGAAATAGCTATGAGAGCAAGAAAATTCTCTCTCAAGACTTCATTTGTGCATTTGTGGGTCTTCATCCTTGTTGAGATTCTGTAGGAAAGCGCTTCACCTTGATCCTGGTGAGAATGTTTGGCTACCATGATATTTGCTGTAGAATGTGATCTCTGTTTAGCAAATAATGTTCAAATCTGAATTGCTTCAAATTATCAGTCATGTGGTCTTTCAGCTAATTTCACTTGATTCTACTATATACATTGATTATCATGATTTTCATTTCAATGAAGGGAAAATATCTGCATTTCCTGTTTTGAAATGGGAAATGCATAATCTTCCAATAACTAAAGAGAAGATGTTTCTAACTTTATTATATAATAATCTGCCTAGGGAGAAATCTTCTATACATGCATACATATATACATACATGTCTTCAAGTCAATGTTGACTCGTGGCAACTGCCTGAACAAGTCCCTGCAGTTTTCCTGGCAAGATTTCAGAAGAGGTTTGCCATTGCCTGCTTCCTAGGGCTGAGAGAGTGACTGGCCCAAGGTCCCCCAGCTGGCTTTGTGCTTAAGGCAGGACTAGAACTCACAGCCTCCTGGTTTCTAGCCTGATGCCTTCACCACTACACCAAAATGACTCTGAAATCTTTTATGTCTGTGAAAACTCATATAAACTTACACAATTATGGGAACAAAAATAAATACAATTGAAAACTATTTCCTGTCCTCTTTTTTGTTTTAATTTGGGATATTCATGAAAATGAACTTTGCTGGGGCACTCATGAAAGCATTGAGTGGAGGCTGGTAGGCTTCATCTATGTCTAAAAATGCACATAAAACATCCCCTTTGTTCATAAATGGTGCCTCTGAAAAATTATAGGTATTTCTGGAAGTTGTGTGCAAACAGGAAGTTATGTACATAAAACAGAGTTTACATTGGCTTAAAGTATACATTATTTTTAAAAGCCTGCAACAGAGGCATCGGTTTAACAAACAATGTTAGGGTAATTGGCATTTAGAATTAACTATTTGACTGCTTCATTTTCAACATTTGAAGTGTTCTTTCCTTAAGCTGAGCCACCCCTCATTCTTGTTAGGCTAGGAAAAAAATCTCACAATACCTTTGGCACCCAGAAGGAGATTTTATGTATTTCTTTATTTAAAATATTTATTGATTTAAACTATTTCACTCTTTAAAAATCGCCTAACTAAAATTAAAAGGAATCCAGTACAAACAAGAAAACCCAAACACTAAATTATAACTTCACCGCAAACACACATATAATGAGCTTCCTTAACATCTGGGAAAAAGCCAGGCCAAGAGGATTGGTGTCCTCCAAATCTCAGGGGTAAGGAGGTTCTGTAGAGCAGATGCCGTGACAGAAAAGGCCTGGCTTCTCAGTCCTGCAAGATGTCCTCTTTAGTAGGGGAGACCTGGTGCATGCCTACCCCATTAAATATGGTGCAACAGGCAGAAACCCTTGGAGACAGATAATCCCACAAGTAACCTGGTCGTGGGCCATCCAGGGCTTTAAAAGTGATAACCAGCACCTTGTATGACCCCAGGAAGCATCCTGGAAGCCAAATGCAGCTCGCACAGCATTTACACTCTGATGTCCTCCTAGATCAGTATTTCTCAACCCTGGAAACTTTAAGATGGGTGGACTTCAACTTATGGCTGGCTGGGGAATTCTGGGAGTTGAAGTCCACCCATGTTAAAATTGCCAAGTTTGAGAAACACTGACCTAGATTATCAATCTATTTGTCATTGGTGTCAGTTTTATCACAAGCCCATTCTATCCCGTTATTTTAAATGAAAGCTTGCACATAAATTGTATATATTTCCCTTTCTAAATACACATGTTGTATGCATCTTTCAATTAAGAGCTACATTTCAAATTTCAGATAAGTGTGAACTCTAGGGGAAAAAAAACTTTGCTCCAATCTATATAGTGGTTTGATCAAACGAAATTCTACCTCTCCACTACCTAAGGGTTAATTCTGTCTAATATTCTGCAAGTGGATGTCAAATATAATTTTATTGTACTTTAGATTGTAATAAAGATTATCTCTATGGATTCAACATCTTTATTTTCCTCTGTGAGGTTGAATATGCTGATTCACAAACGGAAGCAATTAATAGATGGTGTGAAACATAACAGGGCCCCAAACTCAGTTGCTACTAATTACAGGACATCTTGTACTGTCTCACATAAATACGTCTTGCATAATCTGTCATGATTAGTTGCCTTTATGACAAACATCCCAGGAATTACATGGAGAAGTAGGCTTGACAGTTTTAGCCCACCTATGACAGGTGATAACAAAATAAAGCAAACCATGGAATTCATTCCACTTTTTAATAATAATACTAATATCTTATTTTTTCCAATCAATATGGAAATCTTTGAATACCAAATACTGAAGTGAGAAAGCAGATGACAAGAAAAATCAAGTTCATCCCTCTTAGTTCCAAAAGTTTATGTCATGGTCTCTAAGCCCTGGAAAGTATTTGAACTCTGCCCAGAGAAAGGACAGTCAGCCAAATCGATTCCCCTGTTCTCTTTGTTCTCAGGAACTCTGAATTGCTCCAGACATCTGTCCCAGTCCATCTTCTTTTCCTCTCTGCATTCTACATTTTTAGAATGTTATCATCTACAACTAGTTATTCCATCCCAACTCAAAATAAGGTTGCAATTAGAGCTATTTGCTTTTTAAATTTCCTCCGTCATATTTTTTTAAAGTGTTTCTTGAAGGACTATTGGGTAAAGATACTGTGTTGTTTGAAAAAGGGATTCTAGAAGCAGAAGCATTTTTCCAGAAGGAGGCAACAGAGCTAAAATGTATGATGTGATTGGAATTTGCACATGTGGTATGTGCTACTACAATATATCTGCTGGTATTTCTTGCATGTGAACTTTGGAACTTAATGTCATGTTCCATGATGGGAATATAATATAGCAGCCTTAAGAATGCGTTGGATATTTTTTGGCAAGCCCATCTTTTTCAGAAATTTGACTAGTTTGGAAAAGGGTCCCACATGGTAGAATAAGAACATAGGAAGATGTCTACACTGAGTCAGAATTTGGGTCCCGCTAGCCTAAAATAGGCAGCGTGACCTACAGCTGAAATCCCAGGATTTCAGACGGGAATCTTTTCCAGCCATTGTGTTAATCAGACATTAATCCGGAATTTTCTGTATGCTAAACTGTGATTCTTCCTTTCAGGTTGGAAACGCTGCTCAGAATTCTCCCAGGAGCTGCTCTGGAAATGCGGACAAAGAGATAGACTGTACCTGGCCAGGGTTTGAAGCTCACATAACTTTCACAGTATTAATCAGCCACTGTTTTTCATCAGCTAAGCATAAGCTTAGGGTCCTAGTCTTTTTTTATTATTATTATTATTTATTGGTTTATTTATTTAAATTTATTGACCACCCAACTCCTGTGGACTCTGGGCAGCTTACAAAACTAGAGAAAACATAAAAACAGCTAAAAACATCTTACAGACAGCCCAGACTAAAATAATCTAGGGGACAGCAAAACAACAAAACAAAACCAAACCAAACAGGGGCTATAGAACAAATAATAAACACCAACCCAGGCCTGGGATCAAAACCAGGTTTTCAAAGCTTTTTGCAACCCCAGGAGATCCTTATCTCGGGGGCGGGGGGGATGCTGTTCCAGAGGTTGGGGGCCACAGGAGAGAAGGCATGCTTTCTAGGTCCCACAAGATGGTAATGTTTAATGGAGGGGACCTGGAACGCACCCACTCTGCTGGAACGTACTAGGCAGGCAGAAGCAGTTGGAGATAAATGGTCTCTCAGATATCTGGGCCGTATGCCATACAGGGCCTTATAGGTAATAACCAGCACCTTGAATTGTAGTTCATGTAGCATTGGTGACACATGGGCACACTGAGAAATGCCTGTTACTGCTTGCGCTGCTACATTTTGAACCAGCTGTAGCTTCCAGGTGGTCTTCAAGGGCAGCCCCATGTAGAGCACATTACAATAATCCAATCGTGAGGTGACCAGGGCATGAGTGACTACCTCAAGGGCCTCCTGATCAAGGAAAGGGTGCAACTGGCACCCAAGATGAACCTGTGCAAAGGCTCTCCTGGCCACAGCTGCCACCTGCTCTTCGAGCAGTACCTGCAAGTCCAGAAGGACCCCCAAGTAGTGGGTGAATACATTGACAGCTTCACCTGTGCTGCTTGGGGTGGAGATGTAAAGTTGGGTATCATTAGCATACTGATAATACCATACCACAAACTGGCAGGGGAGCTCGCCCAATGGTTTCACGTAGATGTTGAACAGGAGAGAGGAAAGCATCGAGACCTGAGGGACCCCGCACAAGAGGGGTTGTGGATGCAATCTCCTGCTGAGGAAGGAGGTAAACCACTGGAGTATATTTTTCATTAATATTAATGTTTTTATTATTTTTATAATAATTTTTATAAATATTTAATTATATAGTTTTATAATAGTTTTTTATGATACATTTTCTAATGTTTGTTTTTTTATGGTCAGTTTTTATTGTTTTTATTTTAGTCCTTGGTTAATGACCACTCGTTCAGTGACCGTTCGAAGTTACAACAGTGCTCACAAGTGGTGGTGACAACCAGTTCTTGACGTTCCAGCCATCCCAGCACTCCTGTGGTCACATGATTCACGTGATCGCAATCTGGGCACTTAGCAACCAGCTCATACTTACGACAGTTTCAGCCTCAGGTCTCAATGCTCTCCCCTCTCCTGTTCAACATGTGATTTCAATTTGCAACCTTCCCCGCCAGCTTCCCACAAGCAAAGTCAATGGGGAAGCTGGCAGGGAAGGTCACAAGTTGCTCAGGTAAGTCTCCCCCACCCCTGCACCCTCCCCCATCCCCCATCCCCTCTGCACTCACACCGTGCCTCCCCACCACCTGTGCAACCTCCCTGAGCCTCACTGTACTTGTGCTGTGCCTCCCTGACTACCTGTGCACCTTCATGCACCCTCCCCAGCCACTTGTGCACCCTCATGCACCCTCCCCCACCTGGCAACAGCCACTCCAAGCCCCACTATGCTTGCTGCGCATGTCCCCTGTTACTCATGCACCCCCCCAAGCCTCACTGCATTCGCACCACATCTCCCTGGCCATTCACACACCCTCGCATACCCTCCTGCACCTGGCAGCAGCCACCCCAAGCCCCGCCATGCTCGTGCTGTGCCTCCCGAGCCACCTGCACACCCCCTTACTCCTTCTCCCACCCAACATAAGATGCGTACTGCCTGTCAGCCTGCTTGCAAGCCACCTGGGACTTGCAACTTCCTGCCAGCTTCCCAGATGACTTTGGTTGTAGGTCGGTCTACTTACAGAGGATGTCACATGGGCCCCGATGTCCAAAAAAGATAGAAACTAAATGTGAGGACTGGGAGGCATGTCTAATCTCCTCCTAAGAGACAATGCAATTTAGATCACCCAACATGGTGCTAAACAGATGCACAATAAGGGCAGAAGAGGAAAATGTGAAATGGCACAGCTACTGTGTAGAGTTTCAGAAGGAAGAAAGGAGTGTTCAAAATGACTAATTGTAGAACTCAGGCTGGCCTCTTTTGCCACACTTTCTGTTTGTCAGCAGAAGCCTCTGGTTATAGTAAGTGACAATAAATAAAACGTTCAGTAACAAAATTTACTGGATTATAAAATGACTAGTTTATAAAGCAGATCTATTTCAATAGCAGAGCTATTAAAAGAAGTCTGTTATGGAACATGTTAATCTTAGCCTGAGACTAACAAGTAAAATTCATTGGCTGCCTTTGGTTGCTTGACAGTATGCATTAAATTGCAAATTAGTGATACATTCTGAATAACTCTTATTATATTTTGAAAATTTAAAGAACAAATTAACCATTATTTGCATTTTTTTCTGCAGATAAAATCCATATTATTGCTGCTTCAGCAAAATTGCTGTTGTTTACCAAATAAAACTACAGGTGATTTTTAAAAAAAAAAGTTAGATCATGGTGTGATAGTGTAAACATTCTTACATATCCTTAAAGTTAATGCTGAACCTTTCTTACCTAAATAGTTGCCATCTATTTCTTTTTAAGAAATAAGGCAGAGAAATAGAAACAAAAGCTAGTGATTTTAAAATAAATACAACATATGTATCAGCTAATCATTAGGAATATTAAAATACTTACAGTAACTCATGTAGCAAAATGTCTTACAGACAAAATGTAGTTTCATTAACTAGGAAAAATGGGAATAAAATTATGTTATTTTGATCCAGCAAAATGGATAGAAGTAACCAAATCTTACTGTCTCTGGAGATTTGAAATCAGAGCTACAGAAAGAAGGGGAACTGAAACAAACAGATTGAGAGCATATTTACCTAGGGGAAAGTAATGATCTTTACCTACACCAAGAAAATTGCTGTAAATAATAACATGCCTTATCCAGGCAAAATAGACTAAGAGCATGAATGTGTCTGATTTCCTCAGTGCCACTGGATTATCAAAAAGAGAGATGTTTTTGGTGGATTTATATGAAATGCAACTTGCTTACTAGTTGGCTTGCCTTCAAGAAGACAGAGGTCTTGAGCACAAACAGGAATTTGGAAGAGAAAGAGAAGCTTTGGTCATTGCATATGGAGCAAAAGAATTAGCAGATTACATAATGCCAATAATTCCAAAGAGATAGCCATTATTAGTTTGTTTTTCCATTAACAGGTTACAGTGTTTTATATGAACCCATTCTTAAAATTGTACCTGCACTTTTACTGGTGAAATGACAAAATAGGCTTAATTTTTTGCTCTTATTTAAATAGATACCGTTGTTGACTGTCTAAGAGCCTTCTAATAAATAATACTCATTTTGTATTGTAGAAAGCTAATAAAAATCCCATATGACAGCACTACATCCGGAAACTATATTATACAGTAATAATTGAAAAACACTGAGATGCACCTACTAAATTATTTTTTCAGAGCATGAGTCAATGTGCAGCAACTCATTCATTTAAAAGTTTTCCCATCTGGAATTGCATAAAATTTGTTTTTCAGATATTTCTGGCTTTGACACTGAGTTTTCTGCAGTTGTCTAATACAAGTGAAACTCAAAAAATTAGAATATCGTGCAAATGTTCATTTATGTCAGTATGGCAACTCAAAAGGTGAAACCAATATATGAGATAGACGCATTATGTGCAAAGCGAGATATGTCAAGCCTTACTTTGGTATAATTGTGATGATTATGGCGTACAGCTTATGAAAACCCCAAATTCACAATCTCAGAAAATTAGAATAGTGTGAAAAGGTTCAATATTCTAGGCTCAAAGTGTCCCCCTCTAATCAGCTAATGAATCCATAACACCTGCAAAGGGTTCCGGAGCCTTTCAATGGTCTCTCAGGCTGGTTCAGTAGGAATCACGAGCATGGGAAAGACTGCTGACCTGACAGTTGTGCAGAAAACCATCACTGACACCCTCCATAAGGAGGGAAAGCCCCAAAAGGTAATTGCAAAAGAAGTTGGATGTTCCCAAAGTGCTGTATCAAAGCACACCAATAGAAGGTTATGTGGAAGGGAAAAGTGTGGTAGAAAAAGGTGCACAAGCAGCAGGGGTGACCGCAGCCTGGAGAGGATTGTCAGGAAAAGGCCATTCAAAAGTGTTGGGGACTTTCACAAGGAGTGGACTGAGGCTGGTGTTAGTGCATCAAGAGCCACCACACACAGACGGATCCTGCACATGGGCTTCAAATGTCGTATTCCTCTTGTCAAGCCGCTCCTGAACAACAAACAACGTCAGAAGCGTCTTACCTGGGCTACAGAAAAAAAAAAAAGAACTGGTCTGTTGCCCAGTGGTCCAAAGTCCTCTTTTCTGATGAGAGCAACTTTTGCATCTCATTTGGGAAGCAAGGACCCAGAGTCTGGAGGAAGAATGGAGAGGCACACAATGCACGATGCTTGAAGTCCAGTGAGAAGTTTCCAGAGCCTGTGTTGATTTGGGGAGCCATGTCATCTGCTGGTGTTGGTCCACTGTGCTTCATTAAGTCCAGGGTCAACGCAGCCATCTAACAGGAGATTTTGGAGCACTTCATGCTTCCTTCCGCAGACGAGCTTTATGGGGATGCTGACTTCATTTTCCAGCAGGACTTGGCACCTGCCCACACTGCCAAAAGTACCAAAACCTGGTTCAATGACCATGGGATTACTGTGCTTGATTGGCCAGCAAACTCGCCTGACCTGACCCCATAGAGAATCTATGGGGCATTGCCAAGAGAAAGATGAGGGACATGAGACCGAACAATGCAGCGGAGCTGAAGGCCGCTATTGAAGCATCCTGGTTTTCCATAACACCTCAGCAGTGCCACAGGCTTATAGCATCTATGCCACGCCGCATTGCGGCAGTCATTGCTGCAAAAGGGGCCCAAAGCAAGTACTGAGTACATATGCATGCTTATACTTTGCAGAGGTCCGATATTGTTCTATTTCCAATCCTTGTGTTATTGATGTCATGTAATATTCTAATTTTCTGAGGTTGTGAATTTGGGGTTTTCATAAGCTGTATGCCATAATCATCACAATTATACCAAAGTAAGGCTTGACATATCTCGCTTTGCATGTAATGGGTCTATCTCATATATTGGTTTCACCTTTTGAGTTGCCATACTGACATAAATGAACATTTGCACGATATTCTAATTTTTTGAGTTTCACCTGTACACACACTAATAAGTAAGATCTACTAGCAAGACTGTTGGAATTACCAGGGACTACAAGATTGCAAGGATCTCTTCTTTATACCTTTTCTCACATATTTTCTTACAGCAGCCTTCCCAATCTGAACAGTAGCATCACAGGGAAGATGATAGCTGCAGCATGGCAAACAAAGCCCACTGTTTTGTGTATACATCAATGTTGCATGCAGATACAAAAGACTAGGGCTTTGATTATGATACAAAATACAGAATGTAAAACAGAACCATAAAATCAATATAATTAAAATCAAACTCAAAAGTTAAGATTAATGTAAGTAAAATATTATTAAAATATGGCTTAGATATCTATTCTGAACTAACCACAGACACCTATGTACATAAAATAATTATAATTTGCATTCTTGGTTGGCCTTTAGTTAACCAGTGAAGTCAAATGCACTCTTACAGCACTGAAAAAAAAGTTTGTCCATTTTTTTAGACTGTTTTCCATGATTTCATCCTTTGGGTAATCCACCACTGTGAATTTCCAAATAAGGTTTCAATCTCATTTCCTCCTTAATTAATGGGAATGAATGAGACTACTGAAAAAAAGAAGCACATGAAGTGCTTGAGGTAAAAAAGAAAATGCCAAATAGTTTTTAAATGTTTTAGGTGTTCCTCATGCCTGCACATGTGTAGCCCAAAACATGTTATTTCCTTTTCTTATTTAAAAAAGGGGAGTAGAAGGTAAAAGATAATATTTGTTTCAGTTATAGTCATTCACCTTCCAGAGGTTTCTGGGTCAAAACACCTGAAAACCTTACCAAACTCTTTTACGATATTTTAAAAATATTTTAATGGTTTGGGGCATTATATTTATAACTTAGCACAACATTTATCAATCTAACTTTAGAGGATGCTGTAGCTTTGCTTGCATCTCCCGGTGCTTTCAAGCACTGTGAATCTTGGGGTTAGGGTTATTCCACACAATCAGCCTTTCTGTCTCTCAAACTTTTGAATCAAGTAATAGACATGCCTGAAAAGGATCCAAGACATTTTGAATGTTTCCAGATTATTTGGATATCAGAATGTTATGAAAAAAAATTATGTTTAAATGTTAAGTGGATTTGACAGAAAGCTACTTTATTAGTGTTTGCCCTTTTTTCCAGTAGCTAGAATCAGAGAACTGTAAGCCTGTCCATATTCATCTGTTCATTCTTTCATTCATGCAATGTTAAGCCACCACAATATATAGCTCTCGGCAGTATACAAAACATAAAACATCCATGGCATACTTAATATAAAAACACAGCCCTGTAACTAAAATCAACGATAAATATCCCTACAGTGTACTGTTAACACTTAAAACCATTTATTTATTTATTTATTTATTTATTTATTTATTTCAATTTATGTGGCTGCCCATCTTATTGTCATGACTCAGGGTAGCTAACAACAATTAAAAATATAATCTAAACAGCATAACAACAAATATATAATCTGCACCCAGGATAAAACTAGAAACCAACATCAAAAATCAGCAACAACATAGCCATCCCATGGGCTCTGCCATACAGTCTGGCCCCCATGCCTGGTGACATAGACATATCTTCAAGGCCTTCTGTTTGAATATATTGTTTGAAAATTGAACTGTCCGCACCAGATTGAGGATCTGAAGCAGAATACTTGGGTCTATAGGCTCTAAACCCGGGAAGTAATTTCTGAACCACACTTGTCTTCAGTCATGGTTCAGATGCTCTCTCTCTCTCCCTAGCTGCAGCAGAGTAGAGATGCTAGGGCCAGCTGTGATTCAGAGCCAACAGTGTCACTGTCTATGAAGATCAATGACATAAGTGACAGCATCCCCTGTACTCTCATCTTTATGCTACTGTGCACCCAGTAGGAGCTACAGATCAGGCACAGCCAGCTATCAGACCCAGAACATCAATCAGTCTGAAAACTCTTAAGGGGTAGTAGCGCTGACACAGTGAAAAGGAAAGGTGGTCATCTGAGTAGAATATGTAATGATAGAAAACAGAGCATTGTGCTACTGAAAATGTAGTGATTGTATATATTCACCATAATTCACAGTCTTAGGCATTGGACCCATTGGTTTGTTTGTTTGTTTATCATATTTATATAGCCACCCATCTAACACAAGGTGACTCTGGGAGGTGTACAACAATTAAAAAGAACAAATACATAAAAGCAATTACACATAAAAAACTGTAGAATATTAAGGCAATGGCTATAAATGTGTGTGTTTGGGGGGGGGGGGGTTGTTATCTTAGGCTTTAGTCTTTAGATTCCCCGCCATCCCTAAATTCTTCCTAAATTTTTGCTCCATAGTTTTAATTCATACCATTAATTTTCAGTTTGGGGACACTGTAGATTTTAGTAATTTAGTAATTTTATGTTCTGTTAGCCATTTGTATTATGGTTGTTTGGTCAATTTTAGTATTATGGTTTTATATCAGTATGTCAATTACATAGATTTATATTCATAGTGGGTTTTGTAATCCAAATTCATTTATAATCTTAATGGAATATGGCAACTAAACCTTAACCATTGTTCAAAAGAAACAGAAGCAATAGAAAGCAAGGAGATGCACTATTTGTCAAAATATTCATTCCTGCTCAGAATCCAAATGAATGAACTTAGAAGTACTGCAGAGAGCATCTGAATTAAAATAAGAGGCAGAACTAATAAAAGCAATTGTTTTGTTATATTGTCATCCAACCAATGAGAAGATGTATATGATGGCTTCCAGAAGCAAATAGCAGTTTTTCATTTATTTCCGAGACACATGAAGAGTGATGGGAGACTTTGATTACATCAACAAGTGTTGACAGACACTCTGCCAGACCTGGTGTTTGTAGGAAAACCCTGATTTATGTTGCTGACAACTTTTTCCTTCAGAGGTAGAAGTCATATGAAGATCAACCTTCCTTGACCTGATACTAAACATTAGGGAAGATTTAACTGAAGAAGTGGAAATAGTAGGAAACTAGGCAAAACTGAATATTAGTTTTAAGAGAAACTAAAACTAGGCATAGTCAAATTACTATCTTGGACTTTAAAAATGGATTTTAATAAACTCAGCACGATTATAAGTATGATCTTATGCTAAAAGAAGCTAATGGAACAATGGAAATCCATTTTTAGGCTGCACCAACAGAAGAATGTTTTCCAAATCTTTGGGAAGTATTTTTCTACTTTATTTTGCATTGGTCAGACCCCACTTTGGATACTATGCTCAGTTCTGGTCTGGATTCTATGAGAGACTGATTTGATTCCAAGGGAGAGGCTATGGGACAAACGTGGCTAATCAGTTTGGCTAAAAAAATCTAATAGCATCCAGTCCTAAGGTTTCTCTTGGACAGCCTCTGCCCATGAGGGTTTGAAAATGCCAGGCATCTCCTTAAGCAGCACATCTGGGATATAGATTTCAAAACTAATCTAAGCCTAGTATTTAATCCCACAGTCTGTGGATTTTTTTCTCAAATAAGCACTTGCCATCTACCTCTTTCCTCCTTTCCAGTTCTGAATTTTCGCCAGCCCTTCATCTTGGCCAGGTTGGACATGCTACCCTCTGCAGTCCTGTGGGTCATTATAAAAACATCCCTCTCCATCAATAGACATGCCCATGAGGGGACAGCTCTGTAGAGTCCCTCAGGCATGTGCTCCTCCATTTCTCTCTTTACAGAGAAACTCAGATGACATATATCTTTCCCATTCTGAAAAAATATCCTGGCGAGAGAATGATACTTACTGTATTTGTCACAGCTTCTGTCTGAACAGGACTCTGATGTACTGCCCCAGGCTGCTTGATTGTTCTGCTTCTATTAGTTCTGTTTGCGAATGAAGACTAGTATTAATCTTGATCATTACTTATTTTTAATATTATTTTATTCTTTTATGCATAATTTTATTTATATCTATAGATTCTAGGTGTGTGTATGTTTCTCTATATATCTGATATATTTATTTATTTATTTATTTATTTATTTATTTATTTATTTATTTATTTTTATTATTAAACTTGTATGCCGCCCATCTCCCCCAACGGGTGACTCTGGGCGGCTCACAATAACAAGAAAGGAAAAAACACCAATCCCTCCAACAATGGCTAAAATCCATAAATAATTAAAATAGAAACATACATTAAAAATGTCCTAACCCCCCCCCCCCCCTATAAATTTTAGCCCTAACCTTCAAGATGCTGGGGGGGAGCCAAACCATTCCAGCCATCTCCACAGATGCAAGGCCCCATCTGGCCCCCAGACCTTCTGGCAAAGCCAGGATTTAACCCCTTTTCTGAAGGCCATGAGGGAGGGGGCACACCGGACATCAGGAGGCAAGATGTTCCATAGGGCGGGAGCCACAGCAGAAAAGGCTCTCTGCCTAGACCCCACCAAACGAAATTCCTTGACCGGTGGGGTCTGCAACCTGCCCCTTCTGCTGGGCCGAGTGGGGCGGGCTGAAATAACCAGGGCGAGGCGGTCCTCAGATAACCTGGTCCTGTGCCATGAAGGGCTTTAAAGGTGATGACCAACACCTTGAATTGGACCCAGAAACAAACTGGCAACCAATCCAGCTCACACAACAGTGGTGTTATATGTGCCCTCCTAGGGGCATTGAGAACTGTCTGCGCCGCTGCATTCTGCACCAGCTGTAGCTTCCGGATACTCTTCAAGGGTAGCCCCATGTAGAGCGCATTACAGTAGTCCAACCTGGAGGTGACCAGGGCATGAGTGACTGTGCAGAGGGCCTCCTGATCCAGGAAGGGGCATAACTGCCGCACAACACGAAGTCGTGCAAAGGCCCTCCTAGCCACGACTGCCACCTGCTCTTCAAGCAGGAGTCGTGAGTCCAGGAGGACCTCCAGATTATGCACCAGGTCTGTCTGGGGTAGTGCGACCCCATCAAGAACCAAAGATGACAAACTCCTAGATCTTGAGGCTCCCTGTACCCACAGCCACTCCATCTTACCAGGGTTCAGTCGAAGCCTGCTGTACCCCATCCAGGCCCTCACAGCCTCCAGGTACCGCGAGAGGGCAGTCACAGCATCACTTAAGACACCTGGGATGGAGATGTATAATTGGGTATCATCAGCATACTGATGATACCTCATCCCATGGTGCTGGATGATCTCACCCAACGGTTTCATGTAGATGTTAAATAGGAGCAGTGAAAGCACCGAACCCTGAGGCACCCCACAAAGTAGGGGCCAGGGGCTGGACCTCTCACTCCCTATCAACACAGATTGGGTTTGGCCTTGGAGAAAGGAGATGAACCAGCACAGAACTGTGCCACCCAGCCCCAACTCCTGCAGCTGATACCATGGTCAATGGTATCGAAAGCCGCCAAGAGGTCAAGAAGAGCAAGGATGGATGCACTCCCCACATCCCGCTCTCCCCAGAGATCATCTAAAAGTGCAACCAATGCTGTTTCTGTCCCATAACCAGGCCTGAACCCTGACTGATAGGGGTCCAGATAATCCGTTTCCTCCAGGATCCTCTGAAGCTGCCGTGCGACCACCTTTTCCACCACCTTCCCTAAAAAGGGGAGGTGGGAGACTGGACGAAAATTGTCCAGAAGGGTGGGATCTAGTGATGGTTTCTTGAGGAGTGGGCAGACCAAAGCCTCTTTGAAAGGCTTCGGAAACACCCCCTCCTGCAAGGATGAATTGACCACCACCAGAACCCACCCTAAGGTCACCTCCTTGGTAGCTTTAACTAGCCAGGAGGGACAAGGATCTAAACCACAGGTAGTCGCACTGACAGCCCCAAGGACCCTGTCCACTTCATCAGGGGCAACAGGATCAAACCATTCCCAGATAACTGGGTAAGAACGCTCCCTGGGCAACTCCCCTGGACCTGCTCCACGCTTGGCTTCCAACTGAGAACGGATCTGAGCGATTTTGTCCATCAGGTGTTCAGCAAATTCCTCTGCATGACCCTGCAAATAGTCCTCTGCCCCCCCTTTTCCCAGGAGGGACTGAGTGACCCTAAACAGGGCTGCAGGGTGACACTCTGAGGATGCAATAAGAGCAGAGAAATGTTCACATTTCACCGCCCTTACCACCACTAGGTAGGCCTTAATAGCGGCTCTAACCTGTGTTCGGTCAGATTCATCTTTAGTTTTCCCGCAGCAGTGCTCTAGATGTCTCTTAGCCCTTTTCAGCTCCCTCAACTCCTCCGTGAACCATGGGGAGTGCCGGGGGTGATGGGCCAAGAGAGGACGCACAGGCACAATCCTGTCCAAGGCCCCAGACGCCTCCTTGTTCCAGGCTGCGGCCAGAGTCTCTGCTGGGCCATGCAGCAAGGCCTCAGGAACAGGTCCTGAGGGTCCTGTGTGGGTCCATTAGTCGCCGGGGGCGGACCGCTCAAATAGGTCCCACCTCCCTGCAGGGGATTATATCTTTAATGTATATTGTATTTTTTTTTTTTTTTTGCTATAAGGCTGTAAGAAACTATATCACATCTCCACCCATCCATCCACCAGAAAGCGACAAGCAGCTCACTATAACTTACTCTCACACTTTTCAAGGTTGTTTTCAAGGCCTACATGGCTGGCAAATCAATTTCTCTTGTAATTGTATTATGATAATTCTGAAGGAATTTTATCATAGATAATGATACCTCCCCAAAAAAAGAAAAGGAAGTTTTCCAGTCAGAAATGCACAAACCATATGCATGTCTACAAAGCAACAACTACAAGAAAGTGATTGGGGATTTATTAATACTGGATATAGTATAGTAAGTAAGGAGCAATTTATGACATGCTTCTTAAATAGCAATGTAATTGTAGTCTACTTTTCATGTTTCTTATACAATAATTAGCCACTTTCAGCTGAGCCCTGCATTTTGTAATTCACAGAATTCTAATGTTTTGTTTTAACTTGGAGGCTTACAATTGGCTTAGTGGATTGCAAAGACGGTAGCTGACGACAGCTTTATAAACAAAACTATGGAGCAGGAGTTTCATTCATAGCTACCCATTGTGTTTAAACTTATCTTCAAACTCCATCAAGCTCCCAACTTGCTCTCTTGCCTGAAGCCCCAGGGTTTATTTCATGGTTTGTAAAATCAATAAATACAAACCAATTAGACGCAATGGGGCTTGATTTAAAAAGGTTAGCCTCCAAATATATTTGAAAAGGTTCTTTCAGATGGTTCTTCCATGTAGTTATTCCTAGAGTGGGGGGTGAGGGGGGGTGAGGGGAAGGGGGTGGAGGTTGTGTGTTCTCTTCCAGATGACAATGCCAATTTTCATTGCTTTGTCCAATTTGCCTGCTTTTTTCTTCCCACGACTCCTCTCCCAAGAATGGATGAGCCCATCTTGGAAAACCCAGGGTCTCTGAAAGATCTTTCAGGAAAAATTAGCTAGTCATTGTCTCTAAATTATAATTTTGGAGGAAAGGCCTAAGCCCAGGTAATGAATTGGTAGCCAAGATTTTCATAAAGATGTCCACTTTAGCTTTTCAGAAAATGAACTCATATCCCACAAAAACAACAGCTCTTTAGGGGAAGAGGTCAAAATTGGCATGATGGCAAATGAAGCATCATAATACCAGTTCTAGTCCTTTTCTAAGTACATGTGATGTTGCTGGTACAAAAAGGGCGGGGCTTGCCCTGAGATGCTCACTTTTGAAATACTACCACCATCGCCCCATGAATGCCACTACTCAAAGTCATTGTTGGGGGGAGGGACGTTTCTTAGCACTGTTACCATTCTTCATGACAGCAGACTATATAATTCTCTTTTCCCCATACCACATCTACCCCAGAGCTTACACTATGGGCTTCCATGTAGTAGATAAATGTGTCCATCAAGGTAGATGTGTTAAGCGTATCACTTTAAAACACATTTCAAATGGTGTTTCTTGCTTCAGGGAATTCATAAATTCATCTGATACAAGCAGCAGAAAACTCTATAGATCTAAGACAGAGCAGAAGGTGTTGCCCCAGATGGCTTTAAAGCAGGATAGTGAGGCTTAAAACACTATTGGGAATGGGAAAAAAAAGAAACCTCTAACCTCACTCTTTGAAAGTCTGTATAGGTGCCAGAAATACAAAACTTTTGACTTTATTTCTTGGTTTGCACATTTATAAGGTTTTTAAAAGAAATGTCTAATACTAGAAAACCCTAAAAAAAAAGTTTGGCAATGCTGGAGGTGTAGCAGACAGAATAAATATGTGATCAGGTACAGCAGTAAGAAACTTATCCACAGGTTCTCTATCTGTACTTTAATCTCTACACACCCTTCAAATGGGCAACCATTTTGTCTCTTGGGCTGGGTGTGGCTGAATACAAGGGCTGGGGGCTACATACTACTAATTATGGACAGAGCCAGTGAAGGGCAAGGCTGGGTTTGCAGTCAAGGTCTGTATCTTCTTATCCATTCTCCAGAAAGGTAAATACTTACATCTCTCTCTCTCTCTCTCTCTCTCTCTCTCTCTCTCTCTCTCTCTCTCTCTCTCTCTCATGCACACACACACACATACAGTATATCATGAAAAGGACTAGTATACACAAAGGGCAGTGTTAACCCTCCCTTGGTGTAATGGTATGTGGGAATGACCTTGAGAGACGGGAGGAAGAGCCACAGACTAGACAATGGTCAGACAAGCAGCAGCTGAGCCTGCAGAAGGAATGTGGGCATGGCAAATGTCTCAGAAGTCTATAGTTCTTTGGACTGTAAAGGTGAGGGGGGAGAAATGTACTTTCAGACTTGCAAGATAGATGTCAGCTTGTGAAGTAGTCCAGACAAGAAGGACACCCAGAAGTCCTAGCTCTAACTCTATTGTAAGCTTATATTAACAGAATCTTGCAAGTCTGAAAATACTGCTGTCTAGCCTGCAGCTCTTCCTCCTGTCTCCCAAGGTCATTCCTACATACTGTTACACTTAGTGTTCTAACCAAAAAAAAGTAATGCAACACTATCTAGTTTCTCCTTGAATCAGGAAAAAAAAAAAGAGTTCCCAGTTTTTATTTTCCATTCCATTCACCAACAACTATCCCTCAGTGCAAATGGCCTGAAAACTCATTGGAGCTTTCATCTGAATTAATCTTAAACTAAAATCAGAACTGCAACAAATTGAAGTTTTGGTATAGCATTTTTTTTTAATAGCACCTCTGCAAGGAATGTTTGCTATCCCTGTCCTGAGCTCCTCTGAGTTTCTAGCCAAGCAGAAATTAATAGCCGTATTCTTATTTTATACAAGTCAAGCAACTGTTGTGTCTGAAAGAACAGAGAAATGAAAGTAATAATACATTGCCTAATATCAGGAATATAATTGCCATGCTCTTTTCCGTAGTATATTTCAACTCTGTGGTTAATAGGAAAAATAAATGTGTTTGCATGTCAGCATTATTGCCACTATACATCAGTTTGACTTAAAGCAAAATATTAGCTGAATGGCCTTACACATATCTATTCAGGAGTAAGATTAGAAGAACCAGCACAGCTAACACAATACTGATTATTCCAAATCTCAGTTAAAACTGTGTCTTTGATTTTTTTTCAGGATCTGTATTGTTCAATACAATGGCTAGCAAAGTGGCTTCTCTTCTGATATTCTAATACTGCATCTATTGGCTAGTTCACTTTTAATAAAGGTACTGCACATTTCCAGGGGCTGATTTTATCCTATTTCATGGACTATACATGCCTCTGTCCACCGTACAATGTCTGTAAACCAGCATTGATTTGATAAAATTTCCAAAGCCTCCTATTCTTCACCATCCTCAGAAAATCCATTTGACTTTTCTCTCCCTCACTTCAGAGATAGATAAAACTTGCAGTCCAATTAATTCCTTCTGTGTTAGAGATCTTTTTTTCCCCATGAAGAGGGCAACCTCCCTGTTCCAAACTGTCATTTCATTTAGCCCAGCCGAGGAAAGACCCAAATGCTGTTTGGGTGGCCTGCTGTTCTTATAAGGTTTGCTGGGATAATGCACATCACAAGGCTCACTACAATGCTGTCTTCACAGAATTTGCTTGCAATATTGATTCAGCATCACAGCGTATAGAGGGCTCTTGAGATTTCTCAGGGTGTGGATTATTTCAAAAACCAGTCTTCCTTTGCAACCGTTCATATAGCAGCCTATCATGAGAAATGCTTTGCAAACTACCAAATTAATGCAAATACATGTGGACAAATGCATGGCCCGGGTCCATGTGTGTGAATGTTAGTATGTTATTTACTTCTCCTTTCAGGAAGGAAGGGAGAAAGGCTATCTGGTCATTCATAGAACGCTGGAAGCTCAGAACCCCCATAATTGGTCAGTTTGAAGCAGAAAGAGTGAATTAATTGGCTAGTGTTCACAGTGCTCAGGTATTTGCTAGCTCAGACTAAGTAATGAATGACCTAAAGTGTTTTCTGCAAGCTCCAGCCTCATAACCATATGTCTTTGACCATAATAAAGATTTGATTTGACTCATAAGCATATAAATGGTGCCATGCTTGAAGCATTTGAGATATACACATGGTAAGAACAAATGAATGAAAGCACAAGTTGGTTTTAAAGTATCTTCATTGTTATTGCAAATGTTATGCTACTTCCCATAAATTACATTTTAAAAAAAAAGCCATGGATCCTCAGTTGTTGTTGGGCTCAAATTGACCCAGTCCCAGATGGAATAGTGAATATTCAGGGTAGATCAGGCTGGAAAATGTTCTGAGTTCAACATTTTCAGTGGAACGTTTACTACTTCAAATGAGTTTGACAATTTCAAAGATAAATGACATTTGCTTTTTCAGGTGATTGTTCTAAAATATTGAGAAGCAGGGATCTCTTTTTTTGATAATATCCAGACCAACAAGCAGAAGAGTATTTTGGAGATTTTTCTCTTTTTGGATGTGCAGGAAGGACTTATTAAACCTTTGAAGATGTCTTTGATGGGAAAAAAGGACAAAGTGACAAGAACTACTACTTGAGATTTCACTTGAAGAAAAGATTTAATGTCAAGCTCCCTGAAAAGAAGAAAAAGGAATTTAAAGTGGACTTATGGGACCAAGGTTAAAATGTACAAGTTATGATTTTGGATTGGTAATACTGGAAACTATTCTTGGATTGGGATTATATGATAATATTTATGGATTTTATTATTGTAGAAAATAAATAGACTTAGGTGTTTAATAACAATAGATTAACTGATACTTCAAATGTTCGTAAGGTCTTGGGATAATATATCTGTATAAATTTCTTTAACTTTGTTTCTATTTAGAAATTACTTTTGGGATTTTTTGCTTGTAACTGAAAGAAATGAATTTTTGACTTTGAAAGTTGATATTTAGAATTTTTTTTGCTATAGAAATATTGTGTTTTATTGATACTACTAAAGTAAGATGTTAATGTATTATTTTACTTATAACTGTACCTAAGAAAGTTGGAAGTTGTTCTTTTCTTATTTTCTGTTTCTTCTTCCTCTCCCCTTTTTTTCTTTCTTCCTCACATTTCTTTATCTATTTCTTTCTTTTCTACTTTTCTTTCGATGTCTTTGTGTATTTTATTCTTATTTGAAACTTAATAAAATTTTTCTTAAAAAAAAGAGAGAAGCAGGGATCTCATGACTCTCCCTCTCTCACGTCAAATAATGTAGCCCAAATACTTGTGCAGACTAAGCATACTGACGTGAATATGCTAATTAGAATAATACTCATTTGCGTAGGAAAATTTACCAATTCATATTTTTGTGAAAACCCACATCTCTGGTTCAGAGGTGATGGGAGCTGTAACTTAAAGGTTGGGAGCTCTATTTTACAACAGCAATAGGACAATTAAGTATTCAGTCATATTCACCAATATGCTAAATTGTGATACATTGTTGACTCACCTCTGCCTGTTTTAATTTTGTTCTGAAGGAGTTATAGACAGCAAGTATTTGTCAAGAAAGAAAGCTCACTGGAATGCAGCCCTCACTGAATCTTAAGTCTGTGCTTTATGCTTTTTTTTCTTTTTTAATTTAGCAGGACTCATTTTTTCAAATTGTCTGTAGCAGATGGCAGAAACTAACTGACCAATGGCTGATCTCAGAAATCCAACTAGGGTTGGGCCTGGCTAGTACTTGGATGAGGGACCACCAGGAAATCCTACAGATGTAGGCTAGACTGGGAAGTTGGGGGGAAAATCCCAGGAGGCAATAACGGCAAACCCCATGGTGCAGTTGCCAATAAAATGCCAAGAAAACTTGTGCATATGTTCATGAGCACTCAAAGTGACTCTTAGTTATAAAATTAAATCAAGCCTGTAAGTTCCCAAATGCAGAAATAACTTTGATTAGCCACGTGATTGATATTAGTCATGGTTAATTGAACTCTAAATTACGCATGCTGATGATAGCCCTGGGTAGACTCAAAGCATTATAATCAAAACTTGATTACTCAATGAATGACACCATCTAGTTAACCCTATAACAGTATTTCCTACTGTCTCCTGAAACTCTCTTTTCCATCTTGAAGCACTTTTCCTAAATGGTTGCCTTCTACAGTAGTATTTTTTTCTTAAATACTGTACTGGAAATGTCAGGGGCTCCTGTTTTACTTCCTGAAAGTAACTGATCTGAAAAAGAGTCAAGAACTGTTCCTCCTGTGGAATTGCCCACCAGAAGGTCCTCATCCCACCACTTTTTACTCCAGTTCTTGCAGTTCTCTTCTGGATTTTGGGTCAGGCATTTATCCACTTCAGATACTCACTCAACAAGTAGGGGCCATTTCTGTAAAGGACCTTCTGGCCAAAAGTAAGCCAAGCACCTTCTTTCCTATGTCTCCTGAGTATCTTCCTTACAGGCCCACTGCTTAGCTGATAGAGGATGTTGAGCTTGTGGCAAGCACACCGTTTTAGACTCTTGAAACAAAAAGTATTTTTATTGATATACAGGTGAAACTCAAAAAATTAGAATATCGTGCAAATGTTCATTTATGTCAGTATGGCAACTCAAAAGGTGAAACCAATATATGAGATAGACGCATTACATGCAAAGCGAGATATGTCAAGCCTTACTTTGGTATAATTGTGATGATTATGGCATACAGCTTATGAAAACCCCAAATTCACAATCTCAGAAAATTAGAATATTACATGACATCAATAACACAAGGATTGGAAATAGAACAATATCGGACCTCTGCAAAGTATAAGCATGCATATGTACTCAGTACTTGCTTTGGGCCCCTTTTGCAGCAATGACTGCCGCAATGCGGCGTGGCATGGATGCTATCAGCCTGTGGCACTGCTGAGGTGTTATGGAAGACCAGGATGCTTCAATAGCGGCCTTCAGCTCCGCTGCATTGTTCGGTCTCATGTCCCTCATCTTTCTCTTGGCAGTGCCCCATAGATTCTCTGGGGGGTTCAGGTCAGGTGAGTTTGCTGGCCAATCAAGCACAGTAATCCCATGGTCATTGAACCAGGTTTTGGTACTTTTGGCAGTATGGGCAGGTGCCAAGTCCTGCTGGAAAATGAAGTCAGCATCCCCATAAAGCTCGTCTGCGGAAGGAAGCATGAAGTGCTCCAAAATCTCCTGGTAGACGGCTGCGTTGACCCTGGACTTAATGAAGCACAGTGGACCAACACCAGCAGATGACATGGCTCCCCAGATCAACACAGTCTGTGGAAACTTCACACTGGACTTCAAGCATCGTGGATTGTGTGCCTCTCCATTCTTCCTCCAGACTCTGGGTCCTTGCTTCCCAAATGAGATGCAAAAGTTGCTCTCATCAGAAAAGAGGACTTTGGACCACTGGGCAACAGACCAGTTCTTTTTTTTTTTTCTGTAGCCCAGGTAAGACGCTTCTGACGTTGTTTGTTGTTCAGGAGCGGCTTGACAAGAGGAATACGACATTTGAAGCCCATGTGCAGGATCCGTCTGTGTGTGGTGGCTCTTGATGCACTTACTCCAGCCTCAGTCCACTCCTTGTGAAAGTCCCCAACACTTTTGAATGGCCTTTTCCTGACAATCCTCTCCAGGCTGCGGTCATCCCTGCTGCTTGTGCACCTTTTTCTACCACACTTTTCCCTTCCACATAACCTTCTATTGGTGTGCTTTGATACAGCACTTTGGGAACATCCAACTTCTTTTGCAATGACCTTTTGGGGCTTTCCCTCCTTATGGAGGGTGTCAATGATGGTTTTCTGCACAACTGTCAGGTCAGCAGTCTTTCCCATGCTTGTGATTCCTACTGAACCAGCCTGAGAGACCATTGAAAGACTCAGGAACCCTTTGCAGGTGTTATGGATTCGTTAGCTGATTAGAGTGGGACACTGAGCCTAGAATATTGAACCTTTTCACACTATTCTAATTTTCTGAGATTGTGAATTTGGGGTTTTCATAAGCTGTACGCCATAATCATCACAATTATACCAAAGTAAGGCTTGACATATCTCGCTTTGCATGTAATGCTTCTATCTCATATATTGGTTTCACCTTTTGAGTTGCCATACTTACATAAATGAACATTTGCATGATATTCTAATTTTTAGAGTTTCACCTGTAAATACAGAAGAACACAAGCAACTGTTGAGAAGAAATCAAAGTGGGAACTCAAGTTTGTTTCTGTATCCAAGAGTGCTTCCTGATGAGACATTTACTAGGCCATTCTCTTCAGCCCTGCCTTTTACACTGTACGTATAATTTTAACTGCTTGTAGAGTATTCCACATTTATCTTTCATTTTAGATTGTTAGCTATCTTGATTGCCCTATAGGCAAAAAGTCAGGGAAATCATCTCATGCACAACTTTTTACCGAGGGTCCAGATGTTATCTTGATCTGTTGTAATCCATCTGTTTTTCTACTGCTGCTTCCATTTCTGTCCATATCATTGGGGAAGGAGAGGCTAATCCCCTGGAAAGGGCAGTTCATGATGAAGAAGGTAGACTGAGGAGACGAGTTCTGCCATTCTTTTGATAGTTGTGAAACTATCCAGAAAAATCAAGAAATGAATTAAAAAGTGACTAGGAAAAAGAAACTTTTGTAGCTAGCATATGAAATTGGTTAGAAAAACCAGCTACTTCGTATCAGTAGGTTTGGTGATGCATTACACCTAGTGTACCAGCTTTGCCCTTTCCTAAATCAGTTAGCTGTGGCGAAAGTTAACTCCACCTTGATTACATCCTATCTTGTCCACTGCATGGCACTCTATGTGGGATTGCCCTTGAAAAATATCTGGAAGTTACAGTTGGTGCAAAATTGGCACCTACCCTGCTAATTAGGTCAAGATACAGGATCATCTGGATTCCTGTACTGAAGGATCTGCACTGGCTGCCAGTTGATTACCAGGCACATTTTAAGCTATTGGTATGGAGGCCCTAACAGCCCAAGGCCTGTTTCCCTAATGGTCCATCTCTCCTGATAGAAATCTATGCCATTATTTAGCCCTGCAAGTGTGGGCCTTTT
This sequence comes from Liasis olivaceus, assembly GCA_030867105.1. Lineage (NCBI taxonomy): Eukaryota > Metazoa > Chordata > Lepidosauria > Squamata > Pythonidae > Liasis > Liasis olivaceus. Next base: position 101,871,064 of record CM061348.1, on the reverse strand, counting down.
AAGAGGCCCGACTGTCAAAGGCTCATCTTTGTGGCATACAGGAGAGGGCCTTCTCCTGCACTGCTCTCCAGCCATGTAATCCCTTGGCCTGATTCTGCTGGTGTTTAGGAAACCTATAAAGATTCAGCTCTTTCACCAGGCTTTTAATTGTTAGGTGATTTTAGCGTTTCTTTTACCATTAATTTTTGTATGTATTTGTATGTGTGTGTATGCATATGTGTATATCTTAAACAAACAAACAGAATATATATGTATACACACACACACACACAGAGTATATATATGTTAAACAAATATATAAATCTTAAATAGTATATATATAAACAAATATATAAATCTATATCTATGGATATACTGCCTTTTGTAAGACAGTTCTATCCTTGGATAAGAGCACATGACTGCTTTCCATCAGAAGGACTCTTATTCTCTGTGGTAAGATGTAGTTTAGCTGTGGGTGCTATATGGTCCAAGCAGCACCCAGAAGTGCTGAACTTACCCTTCCTTATTTTTATAAGTAAAAATAAGTGAGGCTAAGTAGTTTTCAGAAGCCACCATATTGGGATTTAGATTGATTTCTTCCTATCTTGTGCAATTGTACTATTGTAGAGTTCAATCTAATCGCCTTCCTGTTTTGCCAACTCCAGACTGCATGAGAATGAAAAATGAACATGTGCTTTTCTGAATTAAAGTCCAGTAATCCATATTTGCTAGCATTCGATGGTTCCAAATGGATAGAGGCAGAACAAGAAGTATCTTGAGATTATGAGTTAATATATGTGTCTTCTGATTCAATGGATTCTGTTTATTAACATCTGAGAAAGGTTATCTAATATTTAATATATATTAGAATCTTCTCTGAGGATTCACATTTGGATTTCTAAGGAGGATACTTACTCATTGGTGACGTCCTGCCCTTCACAGTTAATTATATACATACCTCTCTTCCTTGATCTCAAACAGATGTGTTTTCTGTTTGTTCACTGAATGTCAGCAGCATCTCTCATTCCACAGCTCATGGTTCCCATGGAGACCACTGAATTTTTTTATATGAATGGATCAGCATGCAAGGTCTGGGTGGAAAGCACTTGATTGCACGCCACTGCATGAATGTTCAGCAAGCAAATGAAAGCAACTCAGAAACTTCTTGGAAAGGATAAGACGAGAAAAAAGACGAGCTTTAAACATATTATTTGGTATTATATCCACCTCCATAAAATAAAAGGACAATCTGTGCTATGCATCCTAATTAATTTGAATTTGGAAGCATTTTTTAAAATTGAAATTTTGTTTAGTTCTTTGCTATGCTTAGCCAAAAGGTCAATAATAATTATCTTAGAGACGTAAACCAAAGACCAATTAAAAGGAAAGGAACGTGGAAGAACTTTCAGTAAACAGTTTCACAGCAGCAGATCTAAGAGTTCACTATCACATTCAGCAGCTCAGAACTGACCTTCTGTTATTACCTGAAGTTCTGGAATAAGAATCTTTGGGATTGTGGTGCAGGTGTCCCAGCTGAAGAGCTTGCAGTTTCTTCTTCCAACCAGTCACCCCCAAAGCAAAGAGTTTGGTTTTGATACACAGCATTTTTGTATGTCAGCCTCAGCAGAAAAACCTGTTCTTTCATCAGTGCCTCTCAGATCAACCTGTATCACTGTAGACTATAGGTAGACCCCAGGAACACTATAAGGGGGGAAAAAAAAAACTAGGAAAGGAAAAAAATAAAGGAAAAGATGCAAAATAAAGCCTGATCTTCTATATCACTAACTTTTGTATATCCTTTATATCTTTGAGACAGAGAGAGAGAAAGGTTTTTAAAAAAGTACATCTAAATCCTTTTCTTCATCCAAGGAGCTCCAGGCAATGCGGATGGTTCTCTGTTTTAACTATGAAGTAGCTTAGCTGAACAATAAAGAGTTTAACAACTGAATGAGACTTGGACATGGATGTCTCAGGTCCTGGGGCTAGTAGCCATATAGCACACACAGCAAGGGTGCAACTTTATCTTCTTGCTCATTTCCCTCAACCATAGTTTTGTGAGACCTACTGCCTCAAATACTCAAAGCTATGTGTAAGGACATAATGAATAATAGCCTTATAATAGAGTGACCGGGGGACGCGGTGGCACAGTGGCTTAATGACGCTGAAAGTTGCTGGCCAGAAATGGCTGACGCTTCAGCGGTTCGAGTCCAGCCTTCGCGTTAAACAGGGTGAGCTCCTGTTTCCTCCCCAGTTCCTGTCAACCCAACAGGTCGAAAACTCACGTGAGTAGATAAATGGGTACTCTCACTCCGGTGGGAGGAAAAATGCTGGCAGCGCCTTGGAAAAAGGAGTCGGGAGCAGTTGCCGGTAAGTGCGAAACCACGCTCGCCCGAAAAGGGCGCGAAGCAACAGAAATCTCGCCTCCTGCGCTCGCCAGCTGGGCTATGCTCTAGGAAGGAGGCTCTGGCAAACCACTTCCGAAACACTTGCCTTGAAAACTGCAAGGACTCGTCCAAGCAGTCACTGCAGAGTCAGTAATGACTGAGCGCAGATAAAAAAAATAATAAAAAAATAGAGTGACCAGGTCTGAATGCCCACCAGATGGCAGCAAAGAATACTTTTTTCTGTATCTTTATGCTGCCATCTAGTGGTCATTTGGATTTTTCCAGGCCAGATCTAGCATCGCTACTTTTACTACAACATTAATTTGCCTAATCTCCCTTTAAAACAGCCCAAATGGATGACCTTCACTACATCTTCCAGTTTAGTTTTGTGGTCTGTCAACAAATATTTCTGCTTATTTGTCTTGAATCTCCCAGGATTCAGCTTCATCAAACAACATTCATTTCAGTATTAAGAAAGAGTTATTTCTTTTTTCTTTTTAAAAATCATGCTTAATTCTGTAGACTTCTATCATGTCCACTCTTACTAAACTTTCCTGTAGGCTGGAAAAGGAGAATTGTTCCAGTCTCTTAATCATATGAATTGTTTTTTCTGCACCTTTCACAGCAAGTGAAATGTTTATATGCAGGACAATTATAATCCTATCCCCCATTTAAAGACTAAAACATTGTTCTGAATTTTAGATCTGCTGCTAGCAGACATGATCATTTACTTTGGCTAAAACTTTACTGGAGCTCTGGGTTATAAAGGCTACTGTGGATTTCTTAAAAACTATGGATATGAAACTTCATATTCTCTAACTGAAGACATTATGAAAAAGACATTATTTGATTAAGTAGGAAACCCAAGAATTATAAAAAGAGTAATTTCAAACCAGAAATCTTGCCCCAAAGATTCTGGCAATCTATATGTGAATTCACAAGAAGCCAAACCCATCAGGGATTTCAAAGTATAGGTTCTAGATATTAAAGACAATATTAATTTTTCTAAGGGCATTTTGGAAGAGGGCCTTCATAATCAGCTCCAGACCTTCGTATTTTCATGCTACCCCCTGTGTTTAGCAGTTGAGCTGATTTATTTCTGCCTCAACTGCCATATATCCAAAATCTTTTATTAACAAATATTTCCTTATTCAACAATGGAGCTCTGCAGAGCTTGGAGAGGACTATCTGCTTCCATTGGCAGGAATTCCTCTTTTTGCCTCCCAGATTCTACGTTTCAGCTGACACTGCTTTCTGTTCATTGATAATTAAAGTTAATTGACAGCTTCATAGGTTCCCCTCATGGCAACCATTAAGATTTATTTTATAGACAACCAGATACATGCTGAAAGCCATGGTGGAATCAGAAGAAAGCTTGCCTTCTTGTCTACTAAGTTGGACGCTAAGTATAACATTGACCTTTAACAAGTAAGCAGTGTCTGAAATACTATAAACAATTTACTATATGCACACCTATTCTTGATCAGACCAAAATTCTACCTAGGTTAGCAAATCATCACCCACAATGGACAGACAATGTACCCAAATATCACAAAATGGGTGTGATGATAGATATTCCTTCATTATTCCCAAAACCTTGTATGCAGACTTTATGATTAAACTGTTGATATATGTCATCTATCTAGGGGAATGGAGGACCATAACATACTGAGCAGATCCTTTTAACGTATTAATTTGTAGTATATCTGGGTCTAAAGTACTTGCCAAAGCCTGAAAAAGATCATCTTGATAACCAGGGAGACCGTTGGTCAGTATGTGGATGAAACAGTAGCAGAATCCAGATCCTGTCTTAGACATCTACCATTACATTATTTTGTCAACTTTTCAGTGGTGGAGAAACATTACTGACTTCAAAGTGGAACTGAATGGAACTTCAGAAGTACTTTAAGTTGCTTCATGGTCTTCTCTACCTCACTCATATTATTCCCAGCTTCCTTCTGGGATTTTTCACATTAATTGTTCATCAGAAATGTAAAGGTTAGAAGGACCTAGGGCATCTAGTCCAAACCTCTGTCCAGTGCATGAATCTAAAGTAGCAAGGCATTATGAGGCAAGCTGTATGGTAGCCTTCCCTAAACTGTTGTCCTCCACAAGTGTTAGTCTCTAACTCCCAGAAAACTCAGATGCTACACTGGCTTGGGATTGGAAAGGGCAACAGGTGAGGGAAGCCTGTCTTAACCTAATGAACTACCAAATACTATCAAAGATTTGGCCATCTATCTTGTGCCTTGTTTTCACTCTTCCACTCTTCCCTTTTCTACTATACCAGTGAGAAAAAGGGAATATGACCTTAGTTATCATGCGACATTCTACTGTGCTGGAGCTATTTATACACTGTGCTGTGCCTAAACTGGAGCTGATAATCCAATCATTGCTTTCTTCATTTGGGTGTTTTTGAACAAAGCTTTTATCATGCACTCGCCTTGCATGGAATTTTATGGATTTAGAGAACAATTAATTCTTCTAAGTCATTCTTCAGAAACAGTGCATCTTTCTGTGAGTAAGTTACCAGAAGTCAAAGATTCTATATTACATTAATCCAAGAATGGCTATAAATAATAGATGGTAAAGAAAATTCCTTGATTAAAAAATTGCATCACATAGTGAGTTATTAAGTTGTCCAGATCTCTTCATTAGATTAGATACTACAAAGCTGGAGATCTTGAAAACTTGTTCAAAATACTGTGGCATTTTCACTTGGCCTAATTATGGATGTGAGGAGTTTTCTTATAAATCTGATAAAAAAAAATTCTTTTTTAAAAAAATTCATGTTTTTATTCTAATAATAACTTTTAATCTTTTTATAATACCTGTTTTTATTCACTTGTTATTTTATTTTAATTGTTGTACGCTGCCCAGAGTCACTTTGTGAGATGGGTAGCTATATAAATGTGACGTATAAATAAATAAATAAATATCAATATGGCTAACTTTACCTTATGTCTTTAACAGAGCTAACGTGATCACCTTGCTGTATAGTATATGTTGATAACTTGTAATGACAGGTAGAGGCTTTGCATGCTCAGATGTAGCTGGCAGTTTGACTGGTGACAAATTTCTTCTTACTCCAGCCCTAGTTACTTCATTTGTGACAATATCCATATCCTAAAGCCTCTTTTTCTTGTATTTTTTTAAGCTTGGAAAACAAAGCCACAATGCAGTTGTTAGTGAAGGATGCTCTCAGGAATTCTAAAACTTGCCAACCCATCTTATTTAAAAAAAACTGGTGGGCCTTGGATTGATCTACAAGCAAAAAAATAAAATAAAAAATTGGTATATATTGGATCTGGGATTGCCTCTGTACATACCAGCTGTGATATTAGGGACCACGTGAACATTGCCCATAAGGTAAAAATGATTTCAGCAATTCATTCAGCAAACTAGACAACTGGAAGAGGCTGGTCTGCAAATAGGGGGACTCAGCAAGAGCCAGCAACACAAAAAAAATACATGGAAGTGGCTTCTCCAAGAGCAAAAGCAGCATGTGCAACCCTTGTCTACACATGGATTTCCAGCATTTCCTAGTTTTGTGGTGCCTCCAGCAAAGCCCTTGGTCAGTAATCCAGATCACATTGGCAGTGTCTGCTGTCCAAAAGGAAAGCAGTTCTGTCCATGCAGGTCAAATATTGCAAGGCAAAGTAGCAGAGAGCTATGCAGAAACCTGAGGAGCAGGAGTGCGGCAAGTGGGGGGGGGGGGGATTTGCTCCTGAAGATAGCAAGGGATTAGAAATTCTGCATCTTGAGAATGTGGCAGTAATTTAATTGGTTTCTGTGGACAAAACAGATTTTTTTTGTAATACCAAAGAGATTAGGTCATAGACAGCATGATAATATCACAAGAACATCCTGTAACATTTGTGTGAACTAGGAATATTGATGCCCTGGTCAACCAATCCCTCAGAAGGATCTTCAAGATTTCACAGGCTAATGTAACAGTGAGGAAAGAGGAGGCTGAGTGGAAGGGCGGAGCAAAACAAAACAAATGTGACAAGCCCTCCATTTTTCACTTTATTATTTCTAAAATCTGCTAGTCACCCTTGTAGGATGAATTTTCAAAGCAAGTAAAAATTGCTGAAAACATTTCCAAAAAAATAGCAAAATAACCACAAATCACAAATCAAATGAAAAACAGCCAAGATAGAAAGGTGTCAAAAGTGAAGGACTACACTGGTTGATTGACAGGAAATTGACAATAATCTTAAGTCTAATGCTTTTTTTAAATTGTTAAATAGTACTTGAATATTTTGCTTATTCTGTATTAACCTATACTGGTAGTCCTCGTTTAACAAGCAAAATTGGGACCAGCAACTTGGTTGTAAAGTGAAGTGGTTGCTAAGTGAAACTGCAACTGTGCTTATGATCTTACTTCAGCTTTCCTTTGCTTGAAGTTCATAAATGCGAGGATTGGTTATAAAGTTGACTTTTTCATCACTATTGTAACTTTGAACAGTCTCTAAATGAGGCAGTCACTAAATGAGGACTACCTTATGTTAATTTCTATTCCTAGGATCTTGAGGCTTTTACTTTATTAAATTAAATTAAAAATATCTACCAACATATTGAAACTCATTAATGTACATAAACACCAAAAGCTTCTTATGTTAGGCATGAATTTAGGCCCTGCAGCATAGTGAACTCAATTCATACTATATTCTGCCCTAAGTCCACCATGCATTTAGTTACATTGCTTCCCTACAGATATGTTCATTCACAGAATCTTGCAAGGTAATCCAAAGTAGATTTAGAAGTTGGAATTCTTCTGTCTATTTCTCCCAATAGGCAAGTTGTGATTTTTTAGTAGAGAAAAAGGGCAGAATTTTTCTGACTGTCTGTGCAGCTTCCTTCTCCCCAGTTCTAAAGTTCTATTGGAATATTCTTCTCTGAGTTTTAAAATATGAAACATATGAAATACAAATCTATGTGAAATGTTGTGATAATTTCTGTACCTTCAAAAGTTATGTTAGAGGGAGGAACATAGAATTCTTTGAGATCCTTATCTTAAGACGTCCCAAGCAAGTTTAGCACTACCTATAAATACAGTGAGCCTTTCCATTTAATATCCTCAGGGTGTAAGAAACATGCACAGTAAAAAGATTTTTTTTGTTGTTGTTCTCCCTCAAATTTTGGGAGGCCAGTACCAAAAGAAACTTGCTCAATATATAACATGCTGGATTTTATCAATCAGAAATTTTACAAGCCTGACTGGTGCATGCACCAAGTATGGCGTTCACAGAGTAATTCAACTTCTTTTTTTCTCAGAATGAAACAGAAATGCTTCTTTGAGAATGTGAATGCCCATCCTGAAGGCCCTAGTTACTTCTACAGCAAAAGTATAGTGTGGATACGACTGTACTTTTCGCAAATTCCTGCCAGTGACTGCCCCCAAATGGAGTAAAAAGGGGAAATAATGCAGATGATCTTGCATTAGTCGGATTCAATTTTTGTTCATTTTCCAAAAAAGATCCCAGTATCGCCTAACTAATCTAAATAATGTATCCCATTGAAAGCAATTGGATGGGGGATAAAAAAAGTTAAAGAACTACACAGGACAAGGAAAGATAAGCACATATACAATCTCTGGTCCTGGCTGGACATCCAGGTAAGGGCATGAGCACACACATACACACACACAGACACAAACACACACACACCATTCAGACTGCACTGTTATTTTCTACTAAAGAGTCATAAAGACTGACTGAAGCTTTTGAACTTTGCTAGAAGAGCTTGTGCTGTCTTGCTGGCAGTTCTTTGCTATTTTGGGAAAACATTTTAAAACGTTAAGAGATTTTCAGTCCCAAATCTTGAAATTCACTTAAAAGTGATACTGCCAACCTTACAAATAAGCATATGCCCCAGAATGGATAGCCCAAACATCTAAGAGTTAAAGGTTTTTTGTTCTGTTTAGCAACAATGCAAATTGATTCTTTCATAATTAAGATATGCTTTACGAGGCATCCTGGCAAGCAATATGAATTACTCATGGCTTAATATGTGCCCCTGACAATGAAGGCACTCCACCATCTTCAGTAAAGTGATGGTATCTTATGTAGCTCATTTCCTCTTCTACCTCCTCAATGAATAGTTTTAATATTCCTTCCGTCTCAAGACAGAGTAGATGCTGATAATACAGAAACAGAGAAATCCTCCAGTTTCATGGGACTTCAAAGGGGATTTTAAAGTACCACAAGCTAGTACTTAAGAATGAAGTTCAGGCAGGAGCCGTCTGAGATGTGCGTTCACAGACCATATTTTTAAAACTTCATGGCACTTATTCCAGGCCTACTCAAGGACACTACGAATAAGATCTGAAACTCCAGCCAGTAAATTCCTTCTGTCTCCCACCCACTTCTGCCTCTTTCCTACCCTCTCAGTTGACACCTTCAGCATTTAATTGCTCTTCAACATGAATAGATTTTATTGATAGGTCAATTTCTTAGCCCCTTTTCCTGCAGAATGGAGAGGGAGCTATTTTGGTCATAAACACACATACATCACAATTCGAACTTACAATTTCCTTAGGAATACAGAAATCACTACTGTATGAAGTTATGTTTCACTTCCAAATGAAGAGGAACTTGACTCACCACATTCTTTAAAAAGTGTTACTACACAGCAAGGACATACAGCCTTTGGGCCAAGGGAATATGGGCTTCTCAACAAGGCTTGGGTGTAGACATCTGCCTCAGGACCACTTCAAAAGTTATGATTATTAATCTGATAGATTGAGAAAGTGGTTTAAATATGTGGGGAATAATTATGGCTAGCTGTAAGTAAATTATTTAAATTAAAAGTAAATTAAATCAGCATTAGTTATTGTTCTGATCCCAGTCACTAGGAATGGGACCCCTGCATGCCACTTAAAAACTAAGTACCCTCAGCCTGAAAAAAGTCCTGCCTTCCAGAAGCAGCTAGTTAAGCTCCAGGTTCAACAAAGATCATTTTTGAATTCTGTGTCATAAGTTCTTATATGGGAGACAGTATAATGGAAAAGGAGTGTTATGGAGAAAGAAAAGAATCTAAGTGCATTGAAATTAGCTCAACAGTCTATTAGGAAAGAGTATAAAGTTTATAATAAATATAAATTATTTATATGTATAGTTTTAAAAGTGGTGTGCTATCTATCTATCTATCTATCTATCTATCTATCACTCAGAGTTCCTGGGAGACTGAATATAACATTTCAAAAACAAATGGCATGTATTATTACAACAGTAACATTGAGATAGTAAGAGACATGAGAACTCTTTGGCTAGAAAGAAGTAATGAATTAAAAATATTAAAAAGATCTGTTGATTTGATGCCTCAAAGAAAGCAAGACCAGCACTGATGGTCTCTCCGGAAGGGATTCCAAATTCTGGGTGTTTGGCAGGGCGAGATGCCGTGATTGAGACTCAGTTGTAGTTTGTCTCAAGGTTAGAGTTCTCCTTGTTTACCAACCTTATGAAAAGTGTCACATAGACATCTAGATTAATTAAGGCATCTGTGAGCAAGCACCACCTGCCTTCTGGGACAAGATTTATAGGAGGCACATTTGTGAGGCCAAGAGATTGTTGGGTTTGTGTTGTACATGTATCAAGCTTCAAGGACTTCAGGTGCTGGAGCAAAGCAGGGAACATGATTGGAGAGAGGATTCCCAGAGAAAGGAGGAACTGAGGGCCCTGAGGGAGAAAGCAGAATCAGAAAAGGACTGACTGCTGAAAGGGGGGGAGCTGCACTGGAAAAGACAGACCAGGAACAACAACATAAAGAAACCTGACCAAAGGCTGGCTTTCCAAGAGGCTCGGGAGAGAGTTATTTTCCCCCGTTTCCCTCATACTCTTTAAAGGATGTAACAGCAGAATGTGAAAGCCCTGCTAAGCTGCCTAAAGGAGGAGTTAGCCTCACAAAGTGGTGCTTAAGAACTCTGTGAATAAGGAAGGGGGCCACAGAAACAGTTGTGGAACTGTAAGAAGCTCTGTAAATAGATATGCATTAGTTCATTACTTATATTTGAAATATAAGTTTAAACTGAGAGCCAGTTTGGTGTAACGGTTAAGGCACCAGGCTAGGAACCGGGAGACCATGAATTCTAGTCCTGCCATAGGCACAAAGCCAGCTTGATAACCTTGGGCCAGTCACTCTTCCTCAGCCCTAGGAAGTAGGCAAGGGCAAACCACTTCTGAAATCTTGCTGAGAAAACTGCAGGGATGTGTCCAGGCAGTCAAGACTGACTCGAAGGCACTAAAAAAAAAAAAAAAAAAAAAATCAAATTATTTATTTCAATTGCACTGTAAAAATAAACATTGAGTTTGGGGGGGGGGGGGGAATCCTCTCTCTCTCTCTTTCTCTCTGTATAAGTCCTTGTTCTTTTCCCACCTTCCCACGCACTGCCACCACAGCATATGTATGCTTCCTTTTGTACTTTGGAGAAGGTGTACTTTGTTTTGCCAGAGATGTTCAGATATAGGCAAAATGGCAAGGGAGACGGCTTTATTAAGGTTTTGTTTTACCAGAAATACACTGAACATTTCCAGAAACTTTTTCCTAACTTCTAATGTTCTCTCTGACAGATACACATCAGTTTGGTGGGGGTCTGCCTTTCCACTTTGTTTTAAGATTCATGATGAGACATATATGCAGGAAGAAAAAACTGGCAAAGGAATTAACGTTCACTTTTAAAATACATTTTCTAATGCAGAGAAACATGACTTCGAATACTTCTACCAGTTTCCCTTAAACTACATTAGATGCTTCTTAACGATTTTTATTTCAGCAATTGCCAAATCTCTCTGAAAGGAATGAATGGCAATTTTGTTGCGGGTGCTGTACGGTTACAGCTGCAGAGCCTGGAAAAATGCAGGCTGATGATGAACGAGCCGAGCAGGACTCCAGACAAAAGGCTCAATGACAAGGGAAGGGGCTGAACAAGTTGCATACACATCAGCCTCAACCTCTGTAATGAAAAATAGTCCTGACTGATGTTCAAAGACTCAGGAGCTCTTGTACGGTTATAAAATATTTATAAGTGATGGTAAACGGTTGAAAGTACAAGGAGGAAAACCACAAGCTTAAGCCCAGAATGGTGGGGAAGTGCATTTCAGCCGCATGAACTTACACAATCAAGTACTTCTCTTTTTTTAAAAAAAAAAGTTAACCCACCAGAAGGGTATGGGGAGAGACGTAAAACTGATATTAAATAGCTCCCACCCTATACAAATTTGTTTTTAAGTTTTTTTCCTTATATGTACTGTACATTATTAGTAATTCTACTTTCCTCCAGACTTATAAATTATTTACAGATTTATACAGGAATTGCTTTAAATAATGCTGGCTGAGGGCTCATTACTGTACATGCAAGGATCAGATCCCTTACAACAGCATTTGGATTACATAGAATATGTGATAACCAAAAAGTCTTTTTTCCAGAATTTAATCCCACCTTCAATTATGCCCCTATTCCTTTTTTAAAAGGTTATGAAACATTATGCAATAACGATATGGACACATACTTTCCTTTTACAACTGAACAAAGCAGTCTATTCCCAAACAGATTAATAAAAAAAAATTAAGTCTTATTTTAGGGATTATATTTATATCATATCCTTTGCCAAGCACAGAGTGATAGACATACTTTTTTTTTTTTTTTTGCCATTTGAACTCCACAAATCTATTGTGACATATCTTATGTTGTGAGAATCTGACTAGGGTCTTCCAACAAACTTCACTGCCTGGGAAGATTTGCACTCTTAGTTTCTCAATTCTAGGACATATACCAGAGCTCCCACTTCAGCCCAGGTTTTCTGGCATCATTTTTTCAAATACTGAGCCCCGACCCCAATGGTCTTGGCTACAGGTTCTAATTTGTTTCAGAAATGTTGGAACCTTTACCACTATGAAATCTTTTGCCAGAATACTCAATTTCATTCTATCTGGCCACTGTCACAACCACAATTAGTACAGAAATCTACCTCTTCCTACTCCAGGTAGGCTAAACGCCAGAACAAGAAGAATCTCTCTCTCACACACACAAATGCACGCACAATTTCATACCTTGTGGAAGTTGGATTTTCAAAGATTTTTTTCAAGCAAAGCCCTCAGCTGCCCATGCACAATTTTTTTTAAGAATACCAATGCTAGGGTCTACTGTATCATGGCTTTTTATTTTTCTATTTCCTCCCCCCCCCCAATTAAATAATCCAGACAATTAAACCAAGTGAGACAAGAAATCTGGTAGGTACTATTTATCATTGACTCATTCTCACTGAGCCATTCGCAGCAGTAGCACTTCAAGATCGCCATTTGAGAGGGTCCACTGAGTCACTAAGAAGGCAAGCTGGCTGGTGGGGAAAGTGAACAAGGGATAGGGCCCCAGGGTCTGGAATGGACCTTCCTCCTCTCTCTGGCCACTTTACAATGCACTGCTGTGAATGTCCCTCAGGACAACGTCATCTACTGAGTAGCAAGCATTGGCCTGTAGGCATAATAAACTGGAAACTCTGGATGGTGCATCAGGGCCACAGGTAGGAGCTTTGACCACTGCTCAAAGCAGCTGCTTTATTTCACCTAAAAGTAGAGTCAGCCATGACCAAGCTCAGTAACAAAACAGTTCAGACCTGCTGCAGTTATATTTAAGTTTGCCACTGGAAGAAATGGGAAACTTTTCCTTACAGTAAAAAGCACACGTGCAATGGTCTTCTGCCTGTATCTTCATTCTCTGACCTACCTCAACCAAGACATTTAAGAAATTACACTAAACTGCTCAAATTATCAAAAAAATATTGAACGGTTTTCTACTCTCCACCAGCCCAAATCCAACACTCTGTTGACTGAGCAATACATTGAAAGTAAATACTTACCCTTGGGCTATTCTTTGCCAGATTCAAATCCAGGCAAAATAGTTTTCTAAGAGAACATTTGTGTTACTTTTCAGTCTTCAAGGAACTAATATGGAATACTATTGCATTTCCCCCCATAAATCACAGTTAAAAAGGAAGGTGGGCTCAAGCTGTCATCATCTGAAATGCAGCCTCTATCTTTCCAAATCAACTTGTAAAAGATTTCTTACTTGCTCTGATAAAGGCCCGTCTGTCATTTGTAGCCCTTCACTAAGGTGCCTGTTAATTGCAAAAAAACATGACTATAACTAGGTTGAAAATGTATAGACTTTAAGACCCTAAGAAGCTGCTTCCAAGTGACTGAATTATTCACTCAAATCAGGGGAGAACTATTGGTTTAGAAAGTCATTCAGCTTTTAGAAACAAGGAGGAAAAGTTGTCAACTTCAGGCTTTTCTAGTTGCCCACCAGTAGATGTACAACCCTGGGCAACATTTGTCACAAGAATATTTGGCAAAGGTAGCTCTTGTAGTTCCTCAGCTTTTCAGGACAAAAAAGGTGTACACCGATTTAAGCAAAATCAGCCTTCCAAATGTCCCTGGAAATCCAAACAGAGATACATCCACCCACATAGCTGCTAGACTAATGCAAATATTATGTAAATGCTATGCCACCATGAGCAAACCAACGTGGCAGATTAGCTGCTGCCTTTTACCAGAATGATACAGTATCAGCTCGGCCTTCCATTGAGCCAGGCTGACATATCAGTCTCTCTAATAATGGTCTCTCCATCTGTCTTATTCAGGTGACTTTTGATATTTCAATTCATTCCACTGTGTACAGAGCTACTTCATACAGCTACTGCTGCCTCTTTATTTTGCCAAGAAAGATGTGAAAGCTTTCTTCTGGTATAATAAGGACATGGAGCTGCAACAGTTCTTTCACATACTGCTGGGACAATACCAAAAGTCCTGCACTGTGTGTGGGAGCCCAGTAATTCCTTTCCATACACCAGCAGCACTTTTTCTGAACCTACAGCTGATCTAAGAAGGAGGAACCACCGCATAAGCTCTTTCCCCTTTATCTAGAGTTTCTCATGTTACATTGCAAGATGGGATTAATTGTTCCTTGTTGCTCACAAGACAACTTGCTCTATCAGAAGCTTTTCATTTTTTAAAAAATTACTTTTTTCATTGGGAGGCTAGCATGATGAAAAGTTGATCACCAGTCTCTGGCACCATCTTTAATTTCAAGAATGCCCCTAGATTCTGGACAATTTGCCCATGCATCCATTTTGATTGTATGGGTTTGGTGGTGGTGGGATGACAGCAGGGGTATGTTGTTTATTTTCTGGGTGTGTATGAAACTGGGGAATTTCTGTCTGGTATGAACAAACTTTGACAGTGTTCTCTTATTAGTTTTATGTTTTCTGCTTGTGTTATGTCTACATTTTCAGAGCATCCTTGTTTTCCTCCTGTTAAATGGGCTATATGAAAGCTCAATAGTCATAGGAAGATTATGCAATACAACAATCATTTGCCTACAGCAGCAGTGCCTGTGGTACCCAAATCCCTATGTTGTGGCCACTAGAGTGCCCCTAGTTGGCCCTGTTGAAGTTCAGCCTCAAAAACCCAACAACACAGCAATCATTTCCCAAATCAGGAAATTAAGTAAACAAAGCAAGTCAAGCATCTAGTAGGCTTAATGTGTCCTTTAAAATGATGAGGGGCATCAGGCTGAAAATCTCAAACTGGGGGACATCATGACATCATCCTATTCTATTTGAACTCTGGCCATCCAAAAGTCTGGAGTAAGACCATTCTTCAGAGAATCATACAGTATAGGAATGTACTAACTTTAGACAAGTTCATCAGAGCTTCTCTTGGCTGATATCAGTCTGGAAGGTCTGACTAGCTAATGTTACAGATATTTAGATTTAAACTGTAAAGAATTGCTAGTTATTAGAGAAGACCAATCAACTTGTTCTCTAACAATCCCAAGGGCTTAACACCTGAACATTCTCTTTCAACTCTCAGGAAAAAATTCTTAACACTAAAAGCTGTTCAACAATGGAACAGACTTCTTCAGAAGGCATGGATGCTTCTTCTCTGGAAGTGTTTAAGCAGAGTCAGGATGGCCATACAATGGGGATGCTGTGGTAGTCAATTCCGCCCTAGACAGGAGATTGACTAGATCAGTGTTGCTCAACCTCAGCACCTTTAAGATGTGTGGACTTCAACTCCCACAATTCCCCAGCCAGACTTGCTAGATGATCCCCAAGGTACCTTCCAATATTTCCATTCTATCAACCTTCCACATTTCTTATTCCACAGTTGAGTATAATTTCTAGTTTACTTCTGCATTGTGCAAATTCCAAACCTCCCAACTCGGTTACAGAAAAAACAAAAATGTGGCCATTGACTCCTAATACTTTCTATATAAGTATAGCATTTTAGATCAAGAATTCTATAGTTCTCAGGTGTCACTTCCATGCAGCCACATACTTGCACTTCTTACAAGCCAATTCCAATCTTCTTCCATAGTAACATCCCACAATATATTTATAATCAAGCATTTCAAAATGTTTTCAGTGAGAATCCACAGAATGCCCAGTAGAATAATAATGTATTTTTAGTGCATTGAAATATGCAGAATCTGAGAAAATGGTTAATAGTATGTTATATACTCCATGGAAGCAGTAGTATATCAAATAATTGATGAATCTGATAGTCAAGGGATTTGCAACAGTTCTTTATTGTCACCATGACAAACTGAATTAAAGATGTTTAATTGTTGCAAAGAAAATACAACATTCCCAGAAGATACTAATTCAGATACAAATATGTATCAAGATAGCATAAACATATGTGCTATTTGCACCCTGAAAAAGTCCTGGTTTACTTTAGCCATTTAGGTATTATAAAACATAAATGTAAATGTTTTTGGTTTTCTATCCTGAGAACATAAGCTTTAGGTTTAGAACATAAACAGGCATAAGCTTACTGTTCATTTTCACATCTGAGCTGAATGAAAATTAACCAAATTTCTTCAACACAGAAGTAAGCAAAAACATCTCTTAACTACAGAAGTGCAATTATATATTCGTTATATATTCCTGATCCTGTATCCAAAATTAGTGTTTACGCCCACTCTCAGAAATGGCGAGAAGCATATTTAATCTAGTCTGGGTGAAGTGAAAAGAGTAAGGAAGATTACTTTTATGGAGATATGTAAGATCTGTTACCAAAACAATGAGGGACGAAACATATCTTAAGTCTGCAACAGACAGAAAATATGTGGAAGAGGCTCAAACAGATACCTCCCTAATTCACAGGAGAATAAGAGGGGTGGGGGAGGTACAGCACAATCAGACTTGCAAGATTCTATTATTATAGCCACTCTCTCTTTTTTTTAATAATAATGTTATTAGCATTTACAAATACAAAGTAAAAAAACTAATACAAACTAAGAACAATATAAAAAAGAAGATTAAAAACTACAAAAGAGAAAAAGAAAAAAGATATAGTAAAGAAAAAAGATATATAAAGAAATGACTTCCCCCTTCATCAAGACAAGTACAAACAATTTCAGTAACTTATCATCTTCTCTGATACTACAACAAAGGATCTCTTCTTCCCCTATCTCATCTCTTATCAATAAATTCTTAAAACCCCATCATTCAATCCTAATCAGCAAAAGTCCATTAAGAGTTACCAGAAATAACAACATATATATTTTAACCTTATCCAATAAATCAATTTTATATTCCTTTCCTTTCCTTTTAACATAATCATTTATCACTTTCTCTAAAAATACAACAAAAAAATCCCTTCTTCCTATATCTCAACTCTTATCTAAAAACAACTCCTTAAAACCTTGTCATTCGGTCCTGGTCAGCAAAAGTCCATTAAGAGTTACCAGAAAGAATAGCATATATATTTTAAACTTGATCAAATAACCCAACTTTATATTCTTTCCCTTTGCTTTTAACAATCTTGATTTTAATTCCCTTAAATAATATCCCAGCACTTGATTTCTTTTCATTTTCTCCTTGTCTCTTCTCAAAAACTTCAAAACTTTAACAGGTCTCATTTGTAAATCCAAAACAAACTGATTATCCAAGTCACCCTTCTGGTTTGTTATATCCTTTTTAAAAATTAAGACATCAGCTGGTTTCATTTTAAATCCAGTGTAACATTTTAAATCCAGTGTAACATTTGTTCCATGTCATTCTTGTAGCCTGTTATTTTTATATCCACATCTGAATCAGTCTCAGTCTCAGTTTTGTCAAGTGAGATCTGGTCTTCTTCTATTACCTCTTTAAATCCCATTTTTACAGAAGCAGACAATCTTGAGAGAAATTTCTGTGTGCATTGTTCCCAAATATCCTTGAAGTCTTCCACAGTTAGAGCATTTTGGTCCATTCTGTATTAATGGATCTCTTCTTCTTTAATTATAATTTTCAGTTCTTTCTGGTTCCCTCTAGAATCCAACCTTCAAAATCCCCTCTTATTCATGTTTTTTCCCCATGGGAAAGTTTCTTATCATTAATTTCAGATTCCTCATATATATGTTTTTATAAAATTCAAAAAAACCCACAGGAAGGATTCTTTTAATTAATTTCAAAGGCTTATTTCAACTCTCTGGCCCTTAGTCCATTGTAATCACCCTTTTGCTGTTTATTCCAAAATAAGAATCTTTTAAATCTTTAAAACTTGCATAAAACCTGGCAATAAAATTGCCATTGTTGGGAAGAATCTCTGTGCTTAAGATGAATGTTCTACCTCGAATGTTATTCTTGTTTCAAACAATACCGGTTGTGACAACTGATGTTCCATTTAAACAATAGCATAAAAATATATCTAAATTTGTGTGGCAAGGTAAAAAAGCAAATTAAGTACAAAACATTACAAGATGCTAAAGAAAGAGGAGGTTTAGGTCTATCAGATTTGAAATTGTATTTTGCAGCTTGTTGTTTAGTTTGGATAAACAATTGGGTGACTCTGAGAAACAGGAGGTTATTAGAACTAGAAGGGCATGATTTAAGATTTGGATGGCACAGCTATTTATGGTATGATAAAGTCAAGGTTGATGTAGATTTTAAAAATCACTTTATTAGACATGCCATACTGAGAATATGGGACAGATATAAACCGAGGTACGGTTGTTACCTTGGTGACAACCATAAAGATTCCTTTATGGTTGCACCACAAGAAGCTTTTTATAGAACAGAAATGGTAACTAAGCATAAATGGTTAACTTATAGTGATGTATTGGAATTTTCTCAAGGGGACTTCAAAACAAAAACAAGAGCATATTTGACATCAAAAGTTTAAACATGTCAATGGTTTTTGTATGTACAGTTACAAGAAAAATTTAAAGTAGATAAAATGACTTTTAGTTTTGAACATGGTAAGACTGAACTTGAAGTAGAATTATGTACTAATGATGAGCATGTTATTGCTAAGATGTATAATCTTTTATTGAAATTAGAAACAGAAGATGAACAAGTCAAAGAATATATGATAAAATGGGCTAAAAAATGTGGGTATAATATACCAATGGAACAATGGGAGAATATATGGATGAAAGGACTGAAATTTACATTGTGTCACAATCTTAAAGAGAATTTTTATAAAATGATGTTGGTACTTGTCACCAGAAACAATTATCTAAAATGTATAAAGGTACTTCAAATTTGGGTTGGAAATGTGAACAACATGAAGGGACTTTCTCTCCTGTTTGGTGGACTTTCAGAAAAGCTAAAACATTTTGGAATCAAATGCATACTTTAATTCAGAAAATTTTAAAGATTAATATACAATCAAAACCAGAAACTTTTCTTTTGGGATTGATGGACAAAACTGGAAAAAAACTCATGGAATTTTGTTTCTATATATGATAACAGCAGCAAGGCTTTTATATGCACAAAGATGGAAGGACTTGACATTATCTACAATGGAAGAATGGATGGTGAAGCTAATGGAGTCAGCTGAGATGGTGAAGCTGACAGCTTTGATTAGAAAAAAAGACATTGAGTAATTTTAATGCTATTTGGAAGCCTTTTTTGGACTGTTTGTGAAAAACAAAAAAAATGAAATCATGCTGTATGGGTTTGATGATTAGAATAATACTGGACAATAGAAAAAATGAAAGTTATGTTATAAACTTAGAGTAAGAGTTTAGTGTAAATTGATACTTCTATCTGTTGTGAGAAAAGTCAGAAGTCATTCTTTTTTGTATTTTTTCTTTCTTTCCTTTCTTTTTGCACTTTTGACTTTGTTCTTTCTTTTCTTTTTCATGCTTTTTTTCCTTTCTCATTATTTGTTTTCAGTATTAGTTTTTGTTAGTTTTTATTGTTCTTATCTTAAAATCTAATGAAGTTATTTGAAAAAAAATTGAATAAAACTTTTTTCAGCAAGGATTGAAGGAGACTCATCTGGTGTGATAAAACTTGCCTTTCTGAAGGTTCTAAATATCCAAAAAACAGTTAGCAAGCCATTTCCAGAAGTGATTAAGAGAGGAAGTATGTCTGTTTGAAGGCTCTGAACCATGGCTTGGGCAAGATGGCAATCCCTCAGCTCCTGGCACTCTAAACCCTCCAGAGACTTCTGTTTTATGGTCTCCTCATGGGGAGGTGCTACATGGAGCATGTGTGGGCGATCCCAAGTCTTGCTCCTTGTCTGGAGAGGAATTCTGAGAAGCTGATCCATTCGCCGGCTCCTCATTCCTCCATAGTCACCAGCTGTGCTGTCCATGAAGCCATCTTCAGTTTGCCATTGCTTCCCCAGAAGTCCTATTATAGCCACTCTCTTTCTTTTTTTTTTTAAAAAATAACTTTATTAAATTTTAAAATAAGAACAATAAAAACTAACAAAAACTAATATTAAAGGTAAAGAAGGAAAAAAGAAGGAAAGAGAGAAAAGAGAGAAAAAGGACCGAGTCAAAAGTGCAGAAAGAAAAGAAAGATACAGAAAAGCATGACTCCTGACTTTCCTCACAATAAATATAAGTAACAATTTACACTAAACTTTTGTTTACAACATAACTTTCATTTTTCTATTGTGCAGTATTGATTCTAATCATCAAATCCATACAGCATGATTTCATTTTTTTTGTTTCTCACAAAAAGTCCAAAAAAGGCTTCCAAATAGCATTAAAATTACTCAATGTCTTTTTTCTAATCAAAGCTGCCAGCTTCGCCATCTTAGCTCACTCCATTAGCTTCACCATCCATTCTTCCATTGTAGATAATGTCAAGCCCTTCCATCTTTGTGCATATAAAAGCCTTGCTGCTGTTATCATATATAGAAACAAAATTCCATGAGTTTTTTCCAGTTGTTTGTCCATCAAACCCAAAAGAAAGGTCTCTGGTTTCAATCATATATTAATCTTTAAGATCTTCTGAGTTAAGATATGTATTTGATTCCAACATCTTTTAGCTTTTTACAAGTCCACCAGAGATGATTAAAAAGTCCCCTCTTGTTCACATTTCCAACATAAATTCAAGGTACCTTTTTACATTTCAAATAATTTTTCTGGTGACAATTCCAATGATACATCATCTTATAAAAATTCTCTTTAAGATTATAACACAATGTAAATTCCAGTCCTTTCACCCACATATTCTCCCATTGTTCCATTGGTGTATTATACCCAAAGTTTTTAGTCCATTTTATCATACATTCTTTGACTTGTTCATCTTCTGTTTCTAACATCAATAAAAATTGGCACATCTTAGCAATAACATGTTCATCATTAGTACATAATTCTACTTCACTATAATAGCCACTCTTAATAAAAGTAGTTTTAGCCTTCCTGTGGAGTTGATCTCCTGGTCTGGTCTACTTGGTGAGACTGACAGGAAGACTATTTTTTTATATACAGGTAGCCCCCAGGTTAAGAATGCTGAGTTTAATGATGACTCATAGTTAAGAACGGAGCCTATTGTAGCAAAATTCGAGTTAAATACACAATGATTCAAGTTAAATACAGAATGGTTCGAACTGATTACACAATACTACTTATACAGTATTATACAATAATACTGTTCCGGCTTACATACAAATTCAACTTCCTTGGGAACGGAAGTTGTTCTTAAACTGGGGACTACCTGTATATAAACCACTGTTTCCAAATTATAGGGAGTAACATAAAATCCAGCCGCAGATATTTTTGATAAAATTTAATAATTGACAAAGGGTTCTATTATCTGAATATAGTATCCCTCACTCTGGAAATCCCGGCATTTAGAACCATTTTTAAAGAAAAACGTATGTGAACAAAAACTGGGACAATGAGGAAATAGAGCAATGCTCTTGATTTTCCTGTTGGTGAGTTTTCTTTTCTCTTTACTTACTGCATACAATGGTGGTTTGAAATCAAATGGCCTTGGAAGAAAATGCAAAGTCTTTTAAGCTGCCTAAGATGTGTGGTGAGGTAAGAAGGTAATTACATCACTGTTTTAAATAAATAACATCTACTCTGTACCAGGTTGAATAACAGTGCTGGTTGTCAAATTTTTAGACAAGTTCATCAGAAAATGTCCAGCTACTTGTTGCTCAATTCAGTTCAGTCCAGTCCAGTCCAGTCTTCCCTCTGTGCAATCAAACCATATCAGTTGTTCACTTTCTGAGTAATCTGACTTAGCATCCTGGCTAGTGCTGGATAATGGATATTAAATTGCTCCTATTTATGTTTTTTTTCTGGCAAAACTCAGCACAAACAACAGGAGCACTGAAGTCTCAGCTTGGCAATCAACAGCACACACTTGGACATCTGGTTGGTGCTATTAACAGCCATTTGCCTAACACAGAATGCTAAGAGGCTACTTTGTTCAAATGTATTGCAAGATACCAAGAAATGTTTTCATTTTAATATTCTCCAAGCAGAATTGCTTGGAATAAAATGTAAAAGAGCCAGAACTATAAATGAATTCTGCTGAAGTTATTGTTATTAAACCGACTGTGCCTCATTAAGTTAGCAACCATATCCTAGTCACACTTCAGCTAAGTTGAAATAATGAATTTGAATTATTTAAACTCATTAACTTTCAACAACCAAGTGGACCTGAAATATCATTAAAAATTAACCCATCCAATATTCAGAAGGAATTAATCATTAAACAGTGAAAAGCCAATCAGATAGTCTAAACAATGTGATGTTTTGTTAATGGGATTAAGCAGAATAAATCCAAGTGTTTTAGGGCTCAGATTGAAAAGTTGGAACATACTTTGCTGGGCTGAAGCAAAGCACTAAATCTTACTCTCTTATAGCAAGCAGAAACATGAGGTTGGCTTTTTTATATCATGCATTCATGCTCATAAGTGCACCATTCTTTTAATTTGTTATGAGTACCAATGGGATATTTTCTTCCAATACAAATATTAACATCAAGGAAACAGGTTTTTGAAGGACCACAGCAGAAGAAAGAATGACATGACATCTGCTATGATCCTGATTAATATCAGGCTCCCCACCCCTCCAATAGGTACAGCTGTCCCCATTTTCAAAATATGCCCCTAATGTCATATCTAACTTGGTTTTTAGCTTAATGCTTTTGAAATGCTTCAAAGCAAACTCAGTTGAAGGATTAAATGGGAAATAGTTTAACTCAGTCCATTTTCAATGTGCCTTTTCAAAAAGCAAGCATGTCAGCTTGCATAATATGTCCTCCAAGTCTTAAGCCTTCAAACTCTCATCATTTTTTAGATGAAATTCTTTGATCATGGATGAGGAGCTATATCTTGGTTGTTGCTGGATAACTTCACTCAAGAAAGTGCTGTCATTGCATAGGCAGAGCAATTGCTCATTCAAATCTGTGCTCAGACTTGATGTTATGCCCTCCTCATGTCATTTCTCATGTCATGGTAAGAAATTAGAGGGTCAGCACTGGCTTCCTTTGGAAGAAGAGAAGATGAGATGTGGAAATATCCCAAGCACCATATGATAAATCAGAACTCATTTTCAGTCCATGGAGAAAGTGGTCAATAGGGAAAAAGAAGAAGTAGTTTGCTTTTGAAGGCCTCTGGTACGAGGTCATGGAGTAGTCCATCAGCAGAACACTGTTGTCAAAGGAGAGGACAAAAAGGAAAGTGTAAAGGGCAACTCATAGATACTCTGGAGGCATGGTTTAGACTGATGATATCCCAAACCCTTCACTTCCCTTTTTTATTATTTTTAATGTCTTCATTTAAAAAAGAAAACAAGCAAGTAAAAAAGAAGAAGAAGAAAGAGGGGGGGAAAGCATACAAAGATATAGTAGTGGTAAGTGGACCAAGAACTTGCAGAAGTTGTACAGTTAGTGCTCAGTGTATGGTTGATGAAAAATTAACTATCAAAAACAGAATATATTAAGTTATTTTTAACAAAAGGAAAAGGATTTTAAAGATCTTTTTGAATCTCTGAGCCAAATGCCAATACCGCCACTATTTTATTATTTAAAGATAGATCATGTACTGACAGAGAGAGAGAGAGCGAGAGAGAAGGAGGAGGAGGAGGAGGAGGAGGAGGAGGAGGACCAAAAACTTTATTATAGGTAAATATTTAATTTCTAACTTCCCCTTTGTTGTACTCTGATATACAATATTTACAAACATTTAAAGTTTTCATATATTTCTGATTTCAGTTATTTGGTCAATTCTTTTTCCTCTTAAAAACCATACATTGCCTTGCTGCATAATATATAATATATATGGAATCCATTCTTGCTTAAATTTGATCAAACTTCCATTGTGAATATATGCTGTTAATGTTGTCATTGCTGCATGTTTTCCAAGTTTAACTTCCCAATTTGATATTGTCAGTAATGTATCTTTTTTCTAACGTGTTGTGCTAGTTCCGTTAATAGAGAGGTGTGCAACTACCATTAACTTAATAGCCTCAGTTTTGCAAGGCATGTTGACGGCTGCACTTCCAGAGTGTGTGGGGCTAGGTTAGTGGGTCAAAACCAAGACTCAAGGCATGTTACAACTCCCTGAAGCTCCAAACCCATATTTGAGATGCACCTATTCTGGGGCCAGAACAAATCATGTTTGACAGCCTCATACAGTCACTGGTTTATACACACCTGCAGCTGGAATAATCCTTCTCTTAAAGAATGCAATAAAAGTGAAGAATTAGCATAGAAAGAAGAGGCTAAAAAAAGTGAAATAAAATGGGAAGATGCAATCCCTTCACCAGAATGTGGGAGAGTTTAGACAGTGCTAGTTCCCACTCTCTCTAGATTGTTTTTCTCTCTCTAACAAGTAGCAAACCCACTGTCCACATCAGTTCTTCTACAGAAAAGCCCACCAGCACACCACTGTTTTCAGGTCATTCTGTTTCCATGTAGCTAATTTAATGTCTGTCTGGGTCTGCCTGCAGTTTGTAGCAGCATCTTGTCTCAGTTTCAGAAAAATGTTTCTACTTGTCTCACAGACGTAGACCTCCATCAGGAAGATGTTTCACTTTTCTTGAACTTTTGGATTTTTTCCTGCTATTCAGAACATGCCAGGGAGATTTTTGTATTAGGAAACTATCTTTCAGCTATCAGCAAAAAAGGCATTCATTGAACGTTAAGGGACATCAGTTAGACCTTCACATGGCACAGCATTCAAACAATGGCTGGAGTGTGGAAGAAAAATAATCTGCTGCACAATATCAGCATTCCCCACCCTGGTGTCCTTCAGATGCTTGAACTCCAAGTTAAAATCCAATATACAGTGGAACCTTGGTTCACGAATTTAATTCGTTCCGCGACTCTGGTCGCGACCCGAAATGGTCGCGACCGGAATCAAATTTTCCCATAAGGTTCAATGTAAATACGGTTAATCCGTTCTGACCCCAAATTTGGTCGCCAACCGATTTCTGGTCATGACCCGAGTCAAATTTCCCCATAAGGTTCAATGTAAATACGGTTGATCCATTCTGAATCATGTTTTTTTTTTTAAAAACCGCAAAAATATGACACAAAGTACAGTATGAAGAGAGAGAAAGCTAACCTTGCTCAGGAGGGAAAATGGCTGTGGTTCCTGCTTGGAGGGAGAGTCCCCTCCCTACAGGAAGCTGCGACCACGTGACATGGGAGGGAAAATGGCTGCGGATCCTGTTTGTCACCCGATCTGGTGTTCGCGACCGGAGGTAAATTTTTGCGGCCGGAGCTGGTTGTGACCCGAATTGTTCGTGAACAGATGCGTTCGTGAACCGAGGTTCCACTGTAACTGAAAAACATCAAGTTCTGACGTTTGCATTAGAAACACCTTTGAATGCTTGGCCCCTCAAAAACCACAATAATTTTTGGGGTAGATGAAAAACATGGTAGATACCACAAGAAATAATTTTAAAAGCTTTGCCATTCAGTATAAAAACAATGGACTTCTACTTCTAAAGGGCCTTTTCTCCATTATTCAGTTAAGACAATCCCATTCCCAAGATGTTTGCTTGCAACTGTTCCTTAAAATATATAGCATCAGGGCAAAATTGTTACATGTTCCCTGATCCAGCATGTTTTCAGCTACATGACAAGGTTGTTTTTTTTTAATCAGTTATCAATGCACCTCTTCAAAGTTTATAATCAGCATGATTCTTGCTTCTCTACTCCCCCCCCCCCAATTTCCCATCATCGCATTCCTCTCTTCCCAAGGTACAAGATGGGTAATTATTGCTCAAAATGCCAATTCTTGCCCTACAATTATCATTAGAGATAATGAATACCTCAGTGCAGCAGGCAACTGGGAGATTCCTGTTTATCCTCTCAGACTGCACAGTAGGCTGTCAAGAACAAGGCACCTATCGCGCTGAACATTTCTTTTTATGAAAAGTTAGGTCTCTCCCAAATTCATTGAGACAGTCAGAAAATGGCTACTGGAGAACTTTTGCCCTTAAATACAAGCATGATGGCAGTTGCCCAGAGAAGAGTGCACTGCCATCACTAACCCTTACCTCACCATTTTCCCCCTGGTGTCCAGACATTGTGAAAAATGCCAGCAAAAAACCCCCATCTGTATAAAGTTTCTTCATGCCTGGAATTAGAATTATGCAGGCTACACCATACACTAGACTTCTTTTCATTTTCATCAACTTGTCGACAGTAGAGTGGGGGGAGGACCAAGAAAGTAGATATGGGACCCACGAGATGGATGTTACTTGTAGGGACTGTTGTTATCCATGGTTGTCACTATATGTATATTTATTATTGTTGTTGCTTATGACTGAGTTTGCTGTTGTGAAAGGGGTGGCCATAGATACTTAAACAAACACACATATGAAATGTCTCTCCCTTCTCTCTCCATGAAATTATGTTAATTTGGGGCAAAGTAGCAAAAGTAGCAAAAAGTTACTTTTATGTATTTCTGTGGTGCCATCTAGTTATTGTCCAGATTTGTGCACTCCAGATATGGTAATCCAAGCAAGTACTATATTCAAAGAATACCACTGATTTCTTACTGAAAAGTCCTATGCCATCAGATGGAAATATGTAGACGCCCAGAGGTAGCTGGGCTACATTGCTCAGCATCATACACCAATGACTACTGGTTTCTTTAAGGTTTGGAAGAAGTATTTTTTAATAAAGGATTTAAGTCTTCCTCCTGAAACTAGAATGAGTTGGAATCAACAGGCTCCTTATTTTGGTCACTTGTCCTGGATATACATACACTCCAAATTTCATAGTGCTTCAGTGTCATTATAATATCCTAATCTATACATAGGTTTGGTGTGTGGAAATATAAATTCATGCAATTCAAATTCTGGAAAGCCTGTTCTCAGAAGCATCAATGCTTTAAATAGCAACTGGTACTTGAGCTACCTCATTGTCTAGATCTAGAATATGACTTTTTAAGAGTCACATAAATGATACTATGTAGAGGGAAGAGGGAATGGCCTTGAGGGACAGGAGAAAGAGCCACTACCAAGACAATGGTCAGATAAAAGATGACGGAGTCTGGGGCAGGAATGTAATGTGAGTAAACATCTCAGACAAGACCCTCCCTACTTCTCATGAAAATAAAGGGAGGGAGTGGAGAAGCACATTCAGACTTGCAAGATTCTGTTACTATAGCTTTACAATAAAAGTAGTCCTGAACTACATGACAAGGTTTTCCTAGTCTGATCTACTTTGAAGGGCTGACATAGTACCTGTTATACCAATGGTTCTTAAAATGGGGGTAATTACTCCCCCCTGGGGTAATTTGGGCATATCCTGGGGGTAATGGAACAATTTGTTATTGTTGTTAGCAAGTTGAGGATCCAGTCTGGGACTGCCACTGCTAAGACCCTGGTGTGAAGCAATAAAGTCTGTTGTTATCTGTAGACATAATTCCCTTGCACCTCTGCTTTACCCAGTGCTGATGGAGGAGAGAAAGGGGCACAATGTCTACCATGAATTAAGAGATAACTGGCTGCACAATTCTTGCCGATCTCCCCCACGCTTTCTCCTCCCACAACAGGTAGAGCAAAGATAGGTTTCCATGGTAGCAGCAGTTCTTACTAAAGACCTACATTAAAAGCCTTGCCCCTGAGTTCTATATAAGAACTTAGTTTTATAACGGATAAAGAGGTTAGGAACCCTGTTAGCATACACAGACTCTGCAGCTATCAGACCGCTACTTTTTAATGGCAACTTTAAAGGTCTTATTCTCTAATTAGTGGTAACAAGTCTGCATTATCAAAAGAATTTTACTTGGTTATAATTATGTTATTCCTTAATTCATTCGTAATGGTATTTGAAGGGAATAGGCAAAATATTAACTTTTTCAATTAGATGTTACCATTACTTACTTAGCCCACCATATGTTTAATCGACTTCAACAGAAGAGAATATCTGTAGCTCAGGGTTGGCCTGTGGAGTCTTTGGTGTTCTCTGAGTCTGATTGTTTGCTTGCAGATGTTTCAATACTCAACTAAGAAACTTCACCAGTGCTAGTGACTGTGGGGTTTGCTCCCTGTTTATATACAGTAGTTTATATACAGTTTTATACAGTATACGATAACCTGCTTCAGTTAAATGACTGTCACATATGAACTATACTTCTATTTATTCACTCATAATTCAGCAGTCACATCCTATTGTTGTGAAAATGTATAATTCTTGTCAACTTTGCATTCACACTCTAGCAAGGGAAAATTGGCTTCCCCAAAGTTCATCAAAGTTAATCAATTACAGGAGCATTTTTCAAATTAAAGCTTTATGAATATTATCTGGGTTCACGAGAGAGGATATACACAATGAGCTCATCCATTCCATCACTTAAGTAAATGTTTACAGTAAGATTATAATAGGTAGCCAGATGTTGTCCCAAAGTAATTATCTGGGATTCTTAATGGATTCCTTGATAAAGAAGTTGCTATTACAGAATGACTAAAGCACATCTACTCTCATTAAGCAGTATTGTCATTTAAGGTGTTAAGGTTTCAGTTTCATACTTAAACTACCTTTAAGATCAGAGTTTCTTACAGACTCGGATAGGTGAGAAACTACATCAGCAGAACTTTTAATAAAACATACACATTGACTAGCTTGGATATACTGTAAGCCGTGGAAAGCACACCAGCAATTCCAGATTCATGGTAGGAATACTGCCAAAGAATACTGTATTACATGCAATTTATTTTATTTCCTTTTTGTTTGGAGGAGGGTGAGGGAATTATATTTTCTTTTGGAACTTAGGCAAATTAAGGTTCATTTTCCAACTGCATTTGAGGGACTAGGGAGTAGAAATTGTGTTGAAATGAAGGTGTACTTACCACTTTTCTTACCCCACCAACTATCTTCTTCCAGCCCAAGTTCAACATTCAAATGAGATCTGAAACTTTTCTTCAAAAAAAAAAAAAAAATAGTTAGCAAGGAGCAATAAATAGAAAGGATTATGTATTTTATATCTCATGTTCCTTCCAAGCAGTTCAAAGTAAAATATGTCATATGTCATCAATAGAATATGTCATTCTCTCCACTCATTTTAGCCTATTGACCATCTTGTAAAATAAGCTAGGCTACGAGCTAGTGAGTGGCTGAGAATCTCTCAGCCTAAGTTCACACATTGTACTATGCCAAAATACTGTTTGATTAGTATATTGTACCCACCCAGGCAACCTGCTTATCCACTGAACCATGGTTAACCAAACTAGGATTTAGTGTAATTGTGAATCTAAGCATCGTGTTTCAAAGGTATTTGAATATGGTTTTCCCTCATCCTAACTTAATGCTCTAAGTTATTTGCTCTCTACTCCTATCACAGGTAGGCCATGTTTGCATGACAGATGAAAGCATAAACTGCCCATTTACCTAATGTGCTGTGCAAACCTGATCTGTGTAGTTAGTTTATGGTTCAATATGTTGCTTGAACTCAGAAAGTTTGATTGAGTAAACATGGTTAACTAAGAATATGCTTGTATAGATACAGCCATAGGCCGTGTTCACCCATAATGCTAAGCCAAATATGTGAATCCAGTTAACAAAAAGTTTCTCCTTCTCCAGAGCAATCTCTACGGAATATTCCATCCTGTAAATTCCAGCTCCCGTACCAGAAGCCGGAGTTCAGAAGCCTGTGGCTGAGGTTGAATATACAGCACATTCTGTAAGAAGCTGAAATCCTCTAGACATAACAAAATTATTTCTTCTCTTCCTCTAGCACCAAGAATAAACCTTTGTGGGACAGATCATAAGTAGCCCCCTTGTTGTTTCTTTAGAACTTGAGCCATATTTCCAACATCCCATTTTTCTTTTTTGAAATTATTTGATAAATAAGTATACGGAGGGAAAAATAACTCAAATGTTGGTGCTGCCAGTGGACCTCACAGAGGCTGGAATAAAATTAGCAAGTACAAACAAATTCCATGATAGCACATCAATCTCTTCTTGCCCCTTTGTTTCAATTCTGTATCAAAACAGAAAACATCAAACCACTCTGTCTCCATGGAAACTCTTCTCTTTCTAATTAAAAGGGTACAAGAAAGAAAATTGTCAGTGATGCTGAAGTCAAATATTTAACTACAATATATTTTTCATGGCATTTTATTTAAAAGTAAATATACAACGTATTTTTTTAATTAGAAAAACCATTGTTTTTGCAATCTGAATGATATTTTCTTTAAATGAGAAAACTATTCTTTGTTTCCCCAGTTCTGCATATCATAACAACAGGAGCAGCAAACATGGTACAGAATTGAGCAGTAATAATTTACTGCATGACCGGTGATGGCATTTCAGTTGTTCTATGGAAATTGTTTCTGAGGATATGCATTTGACAGGCCTTGCTTACTGCCTGCCTTTTGTAGAAAGTGAGGTCAGCTGAACTTTTTTTTTTTTTAAATTGGTCCATCCATAAAAACAGGCACTATTTTAAAACTCGATCTAAATCTAAAAGAAAAAAATAATTTCATGAAAAGTTCACTCTTCAAACAGAATGTGACCCATGGGAAAAAGTCCTTAGAACATTAATCTATGCAGAAATTGCTTCCCCAGGCCAAAACTTTTTAGATGCAGGCAAAAATATTAATAATTATGTATTACACAACCAATAATTTTCTGCTTTTTCAGAGTGAACAAATCAGTTGCTTCAGGCAGTCATCTCACTCTGCCTAAAGTGAGCTGGCCCAGTGTCACAGGTAGGACACCTGCCATTCCTCTTCCCCAGAAGCAGATTTCTGAAATAGGATCTCTCTTTTTTCTTTTTCAAATCTTCTGTCAGTACTGGATTCCCCTTCATTCAATCTCCCTATTCATACCAAGTTTTCATTTTCACTACTGCTGTTTTCTCTCAGTTCTATCCAACTAGAAACAAAGTGATTGCTTGATTATATGCCATCAAGTCAATGTTCAATCTTCATGACCTCATAGAAAGATTTGCTTCAGGACAGCTTAAAGCAGGACTGGGCAATATTTGGCCTTCTCAATGATGCTGGACCTTCAACACCCATCAGTTCCTTTCAGCATGACCAGTTGAGAGGGATGATGGGAACAGCAGTCCAACATTTTCTGAAGGGATATACCATATAACCATTCCTCATTTAATAGCCTTTTCCCAAAGGTTTTCTTCTCTATAAATCCAGGGATGGGCAAGAAATGACCCTCCAGATGTTGCTGGAATGCAGTTCTCCATGTCTGTCACTTTTGCCCCTCTTGACTAAAGCTGATGAGATTTGGAATTTGGCAATATCTGGAGAACTACATGCTATGTGCCCTTGCATGAAAAAATAATTAATCCCCATATATGGTACCCCCATCTCTATTCTGGCCATTCCCTTTCTCTCAGTAGGGGAATCCTATTCTGAGATAAAGCAAGTAGCAAATTAACTTTTTTGCAATGCAAAGTAACAGTTAGAAATAAGTTTAAGAATTCATGAAAACATACATTAAGACATTTTATAAAATACAATACATTTAAAAAATGCAATAAGATAAAATTAAAACAGTAACAAGGAAAAAAGGAACCATGCAAACATTTTTAAAACATAGCAGCATTAACACATTATTAAAAGGCCTAGGAGGCTATGCTACAATTGGGGAAGAGGCTTTGAATTTTAACTTAGCTATGAACTGGCTGACAGGAGGTAGAACATAGCCAGTTTTATCTTATATTGGGAATTGTCAGATGTACATAGCCAGATATTATTCTATGGGGTTCAAGTCTTCTAACAGGAATTGAACTCACAGACAGTTGTACTTTAGGTGACTATACAGAAGGCATTAGCTTCAGGAGCTGTCCAGGTCCTGGTGCTTAATGGTGTTGCAGGAAGGGTGTACTGTATGTATGTCAGAATGGTACATACAATTCATCTTCCCTTAAGTCCTCTAAGAGCATAAGGGAAGGTGGAGTGTATATATAACGTACAGGTATAGTAGTATAAAAAAGTTTGAAAAGTAATGGGTATCTCGATAAATGCTGCTGTAATCATTAAGTGACAAAGCAAATTTCATACTGAATAAGTAAGCAGTCTCATTCTGTAAATATTATGGCTGTCTTCATTCAAGCATGATGTTTACCCGATCAGCCTTCTTTCTGTCCTGACAACATAGCAAAACAATGCTTCATCTCCAGACATCCAAGCATTTGCTAGAAACCCAGAAGCCCTTTTCATACATTGGCACAGAGAATGAGGACAGATTCACCCTAACTATTCTTGCTCCTCCACTCAGGATCTCCTATCACAATATGTCATGGTTTACTGAATAAACCACAATTGTCTAAGTTCATACAACACTATTAACAAGGGTTAGGAAATCACGGTGATTGGATTTGTATCACACCTTGTCCTCCTGTAGTTTGTTTAATTTGGGCTTAGCTTGTTGTGTGAATCCAGCCAATCAACTGAAGGTACAGTAATCCTCCACAGGCAGGAGCTCTTTTCAGACAATTCAGCACTTTGCAAAAGGGTGGGTCCCTGGGCAGAGACTTCACACATCCACTGATACTCTAAAAACTCTATTCACACCATCACCTGCTATGCAAGGTCAAGAAGTGGGGCAGTGAGGATGACCCTACTTTCTCCTCTGCATCCTTTCAGTGATGTAAATGAGTAGCATAAAAGGAACAGCTATCTTCATGGAGCAGGGTAAAAGACCCATGTGTCCTCAACCAATGTTAGTCTTGATCAAATTCCCCTTCTGGCTGCTTTGACAGCAAATAGTGGCAATCACTATTAATCTCCATGCTGGCAATTTTACATTTAGAGTATTCGAATGCATTATTGAGAGATGCCACTTAAAATATCTCCCATAGCCTTTGAAATGGTTGTACTTTGTTAGACTGGAATTGACAGGTGTACCATTTAAGGCAAAATAGCTAGAACCGTCAGCCAATATGAATAGAGGGTTTAAAAGCCTATCAAAACTGTGATTGCCTATTAAAGATGTTCTTGGAGGCTGACTGCTTCAGACAGGCAGCATAACAGAAGGGTTGCCTAATAAAGCTTTAGAAGACGAACTTTCTTGACACTTTTTGGATAGCCACTGTGTTATCCTTTTATGGATTATAAAAGTCATTAAAACCCGATAAGTTATTTAAGGTGCTAATATAGCCTAGAAACTCAGTGCTGGAGCAAAAACAAGTATTTCTGATCTCTCTCTACCTATTCTTTAGTGTTCTGTTTTATATATTTACTACCATCCTGAAGTTGACAGATGGTACTGCACAGACAAGCAAAGAATGCATGAAGAGAAGCTGGCTTGTATCCTAGATAGTTTAACTACAGAAACACAGACTTCACAATATGGGTTTGCCTAAATGTTACCAGGACTTTGCAAACATTTTTTTACTGATTGTTTTTTTTCAATTTCTGAATACATGAAAAAAAAATGAGTATTGAAAACAAGTAATTGTAGTAAATGTATTCTGCAATTTTCTTCTCTTATAAAGGAATCTGTAATCTCATGAAATTAGCCAAACCTAGAATGATTCTTTGTAAACAAGAGTTTTTGCCTTATGCACCAGAGTTTCATATCGGGGACATCTCTTCCTACGTGGACAACTATATTGGTCTTTTGCCACTAAAGAAATAATCCTGAGGCAGCTCAGAAAATCTTCCTCCTCATCTATAAAACAAACTCTTGTGGAATAAGAGAAGCTGTATCTGGAAGGCGTCCTATTTTATTATTTCCTAGCTTTTCCTTTAAAATGTATTAAATTATTGTCCTAAAGAACCAAAATGACCACCTGGTTTATCCTGGCTTGGATCATTATTGGTCTACCCCAAAATTCTCTATTCCAGACTGACTGGGCTACAATCCAGCATCAGATGTTGCTGGACTACAATTACCATAAACTCTAACCTTGGAACTGCTGACTTGAGTTATAGGAATGGGAGATTGACCACATCTGAAGGGCCAAAGAACAATTACCTTCTGACGGGTATGGCTTTCTATCTTCTGCAGTAAAATATTGCTATTCATTTTGCTATTCAGGAACTTTGGCAACAGAAACCCCATGTAGAACATTGCTGGGCATGGCACCAGCTCTACCACTAATACCTAAAACACCACCCATTAAGCTAGAACTCTATTTTTCCTCTCTCCAAGTTTAAAAAGAAAATAAAAAGAAGCTTGAAACACTGTAATTGGCATTAGAAGGACAGTAAAGAATGAAGAAGTTTACTCTTGTTTCCCTTTGTGTAATGTATGTTCTAAAATTATGTTCCCCTAAACTCATTTGTAGATTGCAAGGACTGGTGCTTATTTCTCTTTCCTTCCTTCCTTCCTTCCTTCCTTCCTTCCTTCCTTCCTTCCTTCCTTCCTTCCTTCCTTCCTTCCTTCCTTCCTTCCTTCCCTCCCTCCCTCCCTCCCTCCCTCCCTCCCTCCCTCCTTCCTTCCTTCCTTCCTTCCTTCCTTCCTTCCTTCCTTCCTTCCTTCCTTCCTTCCTTCCTTCCTTCGGTGTACATATTTAAAGCATTCTCTCACAGCGGTTTGTTTCACTCTTGGAACAGCAGTTTTGCACTTGAAATGGGACTTTTTGTGAACATTTTGCAGATGAAACATTTCAAGATGAAACTTTTGTACACCCAAAATGAGCTGAGGGCCCTTCAAGATCTCAATCCAAACCAAGACAAAGTGAGTGGGTTTTTTCCCTGCCGTCCTCCTGCATCTCTATGTTCCCTGTGAGATATTCCAATCTTCCCACACTTGTCATTTAACTATCACGTGCCAGGCAGGTTTCCCCCAAATAGCAACAGGGGGGAAAACACTCCTCCTCCTGCTCAGAACAGACACATGCATACAGTGTAAGGAGAAAAGGAGGCCTCCCTCTCCCTCTCCTGGGGACTTCCAGCCCCTTCATCCCAGGGTAATCCCAAGGGCTCTGCTCTGCCCAGGCTTGCCACTCATCCCTGCAGCCTCTCCCATTTTTAACCCTTCTGCTTCAGGTCAGCTGCTCACTAAACCATAAATACCCAGGAAAATTAGCTTAAATCCTACTTTTACAAAATATTAGGTCTGTATGCCTATTTTTATTCTTTTGTTTCATGAAAGTGTCAATTTCCCACAACCTGCTTTCAGAAAGAAGTTGATTAGGTAGAGGATCCTGTATCCATCCATCCATCCATCCATCCACATTTAAAACAAACACAAACAATATTTACTCTTACAATTTTAAAAGTTTCTTTCTTTTTTTTTTTTAAAGGACATTGTCCTTACTGCTGTTTTTCCCAGAGCACCGATCAATCTTTTCCTCTCTCAACCATTTTGATGGATTTGGGCTTCTTTGGTTGTTAGCAGATGTATTTTCCATTTTTCCTATTTTGTATATATTAATCCAAAAGAAGAGTGCATGGAGGAATTGACTGCAGTTATCAATAGACCAGGTGGAACTGCTTTTTTTTTTCTTTTAAACTGAGATTCTTTGTGAAACTTTATTATTAGCCTTTCTTTTTTTTCCAATTTTATATACACTGTAATCACATGCTATATTCTTGGCAGTTAACACTGTAAACTATAAAAGCATGATAAAACATGACACACACAATAATTCAGTATCCAGTAATTAATTAATCAATCATTAATTAATTACAATACCAATAATTAATTAATTACAATAATTAAGTATTCAGACAAGGCAGACATCAACAGGCACATAGAGATAAACAACATCTACACACTATTCAAAAGAGACAATAAAAAGGAAACAAAAGACCAGAACATCTCCTCACCAGCAATCATCACCCAGATAAGCAGAGATTAACACCAAGATTATCACCAGACATACAATCACCAGACATACAATCAGCAGTAAACAATACCCTAATCAAGGAACTACCACCAACACTGGCAGGGCATGCCACAGTATATAAACAGAGAGCAAACCCCATTCCACTCTAGCACTGAAGATGTTATCTAGCCAGGTAACGAAATGTTTGCAAGAAAACAACCATGCTCAGAGAACACCAAGGACTCCACACAAAATAAATATAAAACTCATATATAACAACAAAACCTAGCCAACCCTATCTCTTCTAATTCAATCCGATGAAGAAGGTCTAAGGAAATCACGCCATCCAAATCTATTTAGATCTGTATAGCAGAGTCAGAGCAAAATCTTCTTTCCCATAGAAGTTTCCTACTGTATGAAACAAAGACACAAGCAAGCACTAAAATAAAGAAGGGCTACAACACTTGAAGAGCTATTTTTGCATCGTCAAGCTAATCAAAATCTCTTCCTCTTACTACATTATTGCTTTCACCAAGAAATCACATTGATTCCCTGTTTTTCTCTTTGGGAAGGGTTATTTCTTCCTAGTTTTGCAGTTTTAAAATAATAAGCCTCATCATGTCAAGATAGAGTAGAAGATGTCAGGGAAGCAGTTATGCTTTCTTGCCTGGTATTGACCCAGTTTTGAATGTCCTCTGGCTGCCAATTTCATTTAACCCCTTTTTGCAAGACTAAATTTATCTTTCCTTGAAAAGAGGACAGGCAAAGAGGAGGCATTAGCAACCTATCATGAAGAGGGCTGCCGATATTCATATTGATCAGGGTTGACCAACATGTTGGTGATTTAGAGCAGTGTTCCTCAACCTTGGCCGCTTTAAGCTGTGTGGACTTCAACTCCCAGAATTCCCCAGCCAGCATGAATTCTGGGAGTTGAAGTCCACACAGCTTAAAGCGGCCAAGGTTGAGGAACACTGATTTAGAGTCACAGTCAAGTCTCTACACCAGCACTTCTTAAAGAATGGTCCCAGGACCCCTGGGTCCCCCAAGACCCTCTCAGGGATCCACATAGTCAAAATTATTTGCTAGCCGATGTTGAAAACTAATGCATTAAAATGTCGTCAAACAAGTGTGAGAAACGGTAGCGGCAGCGAATGCATCCATTTTAATTTTTAATATGGTAAATATCAATAAATATAGCACATACAAGCTAAAGCTCTTTTGAGGTCCTCCATAATTTGTAAAAGTGGGAAGGGGTCCTGAGAGGAAAAAAAAAGTTTAAGCAGCCCTGCTGTATAGGATTAGTCCTCATCTTTTCATTCTTTGAACAGATCAGTTTTATCTGTCTCTTTAAAATCTGGATGGTCGAGGACTGGGAGAAGAGGTATATGCTCAGAAGTCTGAATTTGTTCTCACATTTTCCAAACTTCTAAGGTAAGCATTTGGGATATAAAAATGTATGCATTTCAGGCTGCTGTTCAAATGCTTCTGCGGCTACCTCAGCAGAGCGGGTGAAACCAACTTCTCTCATTGCTTCAGGGGAGCTGCTGAACCATCAAGGGACTTTTTCTCTGTTGTATTAAATAGCCCTATGAAAAAAGGGCTAACTTATAACATCTTGGCGTAATGTTATAGTGGCTAAACCTTTGTGGGGAGGGAGAAGAAAACTAATCTGTCCTCAGAAGCTAGCACAAGATGAGGCAAAGTCTCTCATCTTATGGAAAGCACCATGCCCACAAGGTCTGCAGGGCTTCAGCGCTGCAAATTGAAACATTCCTTTTGCAGATACACTACAACTGAGGCAGAAATAAACCATCTCAGCTGGAAGACACAGGTATCATCCCCATTTGTGAGTTATATACCTTTCAGAATTGACCAACCATCATGGTGCTGATGCTATAGTAATGGGGACAGGTTTAACTCTCTTTGTCCCCTGATTTGAGCTGCTCTTGTTCTGCAGCTTGCTGAATTATCCCTACTTCCCTTTATTGCCAAACCCTACACTGGCTAGGTTACAAAAGGCACCTATTTAAGTTGCTGGTGCTGGCTCACTACGCCTTGCGCACTGGCACACCCATCTATTTTGAAAATCTGCTGGGGGTTCAGATACCTGTGTGCTTAACTCAGTTGTCTAGCTAGGGCTGATTAGTACTTCCTCCTACCAAACACTGCATACTCACCAGAATTTTACTTAGAATCTGACTTATCAAAATTAAAAAGGTATTAAAACATTTTGTTTTTGTAGGTCTTTGTGAAGCTGGTTTCAGTATCAACTCTTCATGTAGAATATTATTACCTAGTTATAGGTCCAATGGTTGTTTGAATGCTATGTTTAAATCACTGAGGCTTTATGTTTTAAGCTGTGCTTTTAAATTGGACTAGTGTTTTATCGTAAAAAATGGTTGACATTTTTATTTATCATTTTGTGCTAAATAAATCTACCGCCACTACTACAACTGCTCCTATTTCTAATACCACAATGGTGGCTAGGAGACACCAGTACTAAGAAAAAACTAATGGTTTCATGTAAGTCGGGAGCTAGTTTTAGAATAATGCAAAGTGAAAGTACCCACATTCCTTGCAGGTTCTAGTTCACCCTCAACCATGGAAGCTCACTATGGAATTTTGGCCCAAACACTATTTCTAAGCCCAATATACCTCATAAGGTGATGAAAAAAATTAGAGGGTAGTATGTTTATACATGCCACCTTGAGTTCCTAGAGGGTAAACAGAATATAAATCTAACAAGTAAATAATTCATCTTTTCCCACCCATAAAGAATTCATTTTTAGCAGCTTAAGAAACATACAAACCCCAGTCCAGCTCTAATGCAAAGTAACTTTCCAAGGTTTTAGACCAGAGTCTTTTTCAACCTTTAATGTCTGAGAAACAACCTAAAGATCTTTCCCCACTTTCACCTAACCATGACGCAGATGGTTCATGTAGCAATATTCTGTTCAGCTGTATCCCCATGATATTGCTTTCATCTTATGGCTAGCCTATGTACAAGACAGACCTAAGTTGTGTTTAGCTTTAAAAGTAGTAAGTTAAAGTAATATATTCCCTCTTACCGTGACAAGACTTCCAAGTGCAGCCCCAAAGTGTGTAAAATCTCGTAAGCTTTGTCACCTAGCACCTTAGTGGGAAGTCGGGTGACTACAGTGACTGGGAACAGAGACAGGATAGGGACTAGCAGCATATTTCATATAGGTTTTGGTATACTGACACAATGGAAGATTGGCAAGAAGACAGTGGTGTGGACACCGTTTCCTCTTTGTGTATAAAAGATATACTGTGTGGAAAGGGTTTAGATAGCTATGGCAATGTGTAACTTAACAAGTTTTATATTGTAAATTCCTTTACAGATTGCATCTTCCTGTAAGGCTTTTATCTGTATTCCTACTTGTAACAATTAAGATAAAGATAAAGATAAAGAGGACAGCATGAGCTCCCTAATCTCCAAGGAATGGGAACAGTGTTTTGACCAGATATGTCTTCAGACCATTCCCAGGTATTGTCTGAAAAAGACAATGCTTTATTCAACACTTCTTTGGCAGATGGTCAGTTATCTGGGTTCCCAAACTATTGACAAGATCAGTTATCAGACTATCCCCAGATGTTGCCTTCTAGGGACCCTGTCTTACTTAAAGATATCTGTGCAAATGGGTCCACTGTCTTAAGTTATGACCAAGTCACTGATAAGTTGTACTACCAAATGAATTCCAGGTATTATTGTCTATACTCCCTATCCCTTAAGAAAAGTACAAGGAAAATAAATAAATAAATAAATAAATAAATAAATAAATAAATAAATGTATAGTATAGTATAGTACAGTACAGTACAGTACAGTACAGTATAGTATAGTATAGTATAGTATAGTATAGTATAGTATAGTATAGTATAGTATAAAAAGCTGGCAAAAGCCCCCAGATAGTTTAGACCTCAGCATAGCCTTAAAGTCCCAGGAAGAAGAGGTGTTGCACAATGGCTGGCTGTAGTAGGCTTGATCCCTGGTACTTCGGGGTTCCTAGTGAGAGAAGAAATGCAAATTGGTATATTTTTCTTTCTTCATTACTCTCTTAATATTGATTAATAAAATGGTTTTTGGCATTGCACTCTGGTTTAAGCCTTTTGTCTCTGAATCCTAATGAACCATTTGTTCATTCATTCATTCATTCATTCATTCATTCTAAATGGTCACCCATCTCATGTTCATTATTCTGGGCAGCTAACAGTGTTAAAAAAGTATAAAAATGGAAAAAACAGAAAAACAAAAACCATAGACACAAAACAGCAGCCAGGATGAAAACAGACCCATCAGTCACAAATTAACATAACCATTGCACAGACTAAGCCCTACCTCCTGATCCCCAGGCCCAGTGACAATTTATTCTTATTTGTTTTATTTTATTAGGTTTATGTGCACCGCCAATCATGCTTGTCTCTGAGCAGCTTACAGACCCCCAAATGTAATGAGATTAAAAATTAAAAACAGCAGTGTAATAATACAGCTTACCCGAGGGCTTAGGAATAATTATGGCACACATCCCAGCAGCGAGACAGAAACAGCCCTTCAGACCTGAAATGTTCACTGAAGCAACCAGATATTAATAGTTTTACAAAAAAATAACAGGGTCAGGGCCTCTCTGCTATTCCAGACAAGGGGAGCAGCAACTGAGGTCAAAACCTGGGATTCCTAAGGATCAGGATCTGGAGGGAGCTTTCTCTTCCAGATCTCAAAGGATAGACAGAAATTATGGGAGAAGTTGGTTGTGCAGATATCCAAGTCCTGAGCCGTGAAAGGGCTTGAAGGTAACAACTGGCACCTTGAGCTATACCAGAAACAAACTGGTAATCTGAACAGCTCTCAAAGCAGAAAAGTTCCATGGGAAAAACCCTTGGCATCCATAACTGCTTCAGCCATTGCATTCTGAACCAGTTGCAGTTTGGGGGGGGGGGGTGTGTTCAAAAGCAGCCCCAAGTAGTAGTAATCCAAATAGTAAATGGCTAAGGTATGAGTGACCACATGCAAAGCCACCCAACCCAGAAAAAGCCATAAGTGGTACACAAGATGGATCCATGCAAAATTCCTCCTAGCCATAGCTGCCCCTTCTTTTTCAAGCAGGAACTATGAGTCTAGGGGGAGCCATAGATTGTGAATCAGCTTTGCATGGGGAAGTGCAACACACTCCAGAGTCAAGGATGGGATATCTCTGGAACTGGAACTCTGGACCCAAAGCCACTCTCTCTCACTGGGACTGAATCTAAGTCTGTTCATCCCTAATCCAAACCCTCACAGCTTCAAGACACGAAAACAGAACCTCAATTGCATTTCCTTTTCAGCCCAGAGTTGAGTTATATAAATGAACACCATCTGCATACTGATGATACCCAACTCTATGCTGGCTGATTACCTCCCTTGATGGCTTCAAATAGAAGTTATATAGGAAGAGTGACCCTTGTGGCATCCCAGAACAGAAGGCATCCCAGAACAGCAGGTCCTAGGACTAAATTTTTCTCCCCTGCCATCACTGATTGATATAACCTCCTTAAGAAAGAGAACAATTCCAGAAAAAATGCCCATACTCCCAGTCCTTGCAAATAGTCCTGAAGGATATAATGATTAATGGTATCAAAAGCTACTGAGAAATAAGCAG
This sequence comes from Liasis olivaceus, assembly GCA_030867105.1. Taxonomy (NCBI): domain Eukaryota; kingdom Metazoa; phylum Chordata; class Lepidosauria; order Squamata; family Pythonidae; genus Liasis; species Liasis olivaceus. The sequence goes on along the minus strand of CM061348.1, from coordinate 101,829,596 downwards.
AACCAGATGGGTCACATCTCCCTACTCCAGTCCACTACAGGCCATCCACAAGAATTAATATGGAATCACCATACCCAGACCTGAACCCTCCATAGATCTCTGTCTCTGCAATTCCACCATCCTCTTAACAACTTTCCCCAAAAGGGAAGATTGGAGACTAGCCGGTAGTTGTCTCAAACCGCCAGGTGAAATGATGACTTCTTGAGGAGGGCACACACCTCCTTCAAGGCAGACAGCGCATCTCCTCTCCCAAAGAAGCATTCACCATCATCTGAATCCAGCTTTCTGTCATTTCCTGTAATGGAATGTGAGAATGACCTTGGAAGACATGAAGGGAAGAGATGCTGCCTGGGGAACGATCAGATAAAAGGAGGAGGAGCCCACAACTGAATAAAGGGAAGAGAAAGAAACTTAGAAAGGATCCACCCTAACTGATCAGATGGTAAAAAGGGACAGCGGGAGATTTGTACTTTCAGACTTGCAAGATTCTGTTAGCATACCCTTACAATAAAGTAGAATTAGTTCATCTTGTCATGTTTCCGGTCTGGTCTACTTGGGAGACTGACATTTCCTTGGAACCTTTTACCAGCCAGGAAGAACAGAAGTGATGATGCAGAGAACTCTGTCTACTTCCTCAGGACCAACAGGTTCCAACTCATCTCAGATAACCTGGCAATACAGGGTCTCAGTCACCTTGCTAGGATTTGTCCCACTAGGTTTGTCAGTTTGCAGTACTGGAAATCTATGAAGCTAGGAGATAGACTATTTTGCCCTTTGCCTCATCCCACCTCCCACTGAAATGTAATAAATTTCATAGGCACTCTTACCAGGGAACCTTATCAGGTTCTAGTCATTTTTACAATCCCTACAAAAACTATCCAACTTTTTTTCCCAGCTTATATAAGCAGTATGAACTAAACTTTGGCCTCACCCCATCTCCAAACACTGGGCTAAAGTGAGCCATTATTATCTCCACCCCCAGACAGACACAAACAGAGAGAGAAATTTTACATTGCAACCTATAACAACAGCTATAGAGTTGTGGAGAGCACCTAGTTGCAAAATTATGGCCATCATCATAGCTTCCTGTATATGCAGGAAGAATATCATCTTGACCACTAGGCAACTTTGCAAAATGACCATTTTGAGCATGTACTGAAATCATGGGGAAGGGTGTAAGCCACGTTTCCCCTTTCTATGTGGAGCAGGGGAGAGGGATTTCTGTTATTCCAGGAGATGCCATAACTCATGGAGCAAAATACCAACTGAAGGATTTTTGGAGTTTCCCATTGATCAGCTAGAGGGAGCACTGATTGGTTCATGATGTGCTCTGCCTATTATCAGCATTGTGAGATTGGCAGTAATGAAGACAGTTGCACAACCAACTTCAAAATGTGGAAACTGTGTCAAAAGGAAGTGTCCTGCATCATAGGAGGAATTGGATGTCTAAAGCAGGCTTTCCATTCAAAATATGCTACCCCAACTTGTAAACAGTGTGAAAGACTTCAGGTAGTGACATGCCAATGAGAGTAGGACAAACAGTGTTGCCAACTTTCCCCTCAGGCCATTGTTATTCACAGTTGTGATTAAATGACTTTTGTCATTATTTAGTATGGAAACAAATTTGAATCACTTACCATGAGGTAAAACTGGACACTATTTATTTCTCTAGGATGCTGGTGGTTTTAGTAAGCATCGCAAGGCTTTTTCACTTTCTCCGAGGATTATCTTTTAAGTACTTCTATCTGAAAAACTTCTGTGCTGTTTATCAATTGTCTAACCCTCTCATTCTCTATAAAATGGCTGCTCTATTGGAATAATCCACTGCTTACCTCTTCTAATACATAGAAATCCACCATATTATCAGCTCTTTGCATACGTGAGTTGTGTGTCATCCCAGGATACCTTTACAGAAGAGGCAACATGACGTATTTTGTTTTGGGTCACTGCTTAATAACTGTCCTATCAGTAGGTGCCTCCTCGAGAGAGATCTTAATCAAATCTGTGTAATTAATTGCCAGTCTGTTTCCTGTACTTTGCAAACAGCAATTAACAGCACAAGAACAAGCTCTATGGCCAAAATGACTTGAATAATATTACAGACTTTAAAAGTAAATACAGTAAATAGTGTGCAACAGTTTATCCCGCCCAAAAATAGACAGGCAGACTGTGAGATCTGTAATGTGGTGTGTGGGCTGTAAAGGAGACGGGGGAGAGATGTACTTTCAGACTTGCCAGATTGATGTCAGCCTTACAAGGTAGACCAGACAGGAAACACGACCAGATGAGCTAATTCTATTTTATTGTAAGGTTACATTAACAGAATCTTGCAAGTCTGAAAGGACATCTCATCCCCATCTCCTTTACAGCCCAAGGAACAAGGAAGGATGTCTTCGGAGCCTCTTATCCCACCCACAGTCCTGCTGTGGGCTCAGCTGCCTTTTATCTGACCATTCTCTTGGTTGGATCTCTTTGCCCTGTCTCCCAAAGTCATTCCCACATACCATTACAAGCTCTCGCTTGTCAATTTAACTCACTAGCAAAGGTTCCTACTTTAAGTCCTAGACAATGTATGAAAATCTATATTCAGTTTTAGAAAACTAAATTGAACCCAAGTGGGGGGATCATGGGAAGGCATTTCATTCAGTAAAGAACACATTTTCAAAAAAAACCAATATTCTGCAGTGGGAAACCTTGAACTGAAATTATAATAATTCTCCTTTAGAATAAGGCACAGTATTTTCCACCCACAGTTTTCAATTAAGTGTTCTTTTTCAAAAAGAGTATAAGATTGATATTTAGATAGGTTTATGCTGGGGTTTCAGTCAGCAGAGGAAATACAGTTTAAACCAATTTTAAAAATCTGATAAAACACCCCAAATACTTTATCTTCTAAATAACAACTGAAATTAATAAAATATTTATTCAACAATGTACAAAAGCTGCAATCTTATACACATGTATCTGGAAGTTAATTCCACTGAACACAGAGCTTATTTCTCAGTGAAGATATGTGGAATTTCCCTGATGCTATTATATACACAAAGATGGAAGAATACAGAAATACCCATAATGGAGGAATGGATCATGAAGATAGCAGAGTTTGCAGAAATGGCTAAACTGACTTGTTTGATTAAGGAGGGAACAACAATTACTTTTATAAAAGACTGGAAACTCTTTATGGACTTTTTGCTGAAAATGGATAAAAATGAATTGGTGATTTCAGGATCTACCGATTAAAAAGGTTTGCTTATGGGAAGAAGGGAATCATGTTATGTAATTTTGGAGGATGGAAATGGTAATTATTATGTTTCTAACTGCTGCAAAGAAGATTGGAAGTTCCTTAGATACCTTTCTTTCTCTCTCTTTTTTTTTTTGTGATCTTTTACTTTTTCTTTAATTATTTCATATTTCTTTCTTTTTTCTACTTTTCCTTTTATGTTTCCATAGTTTTTTTAATCTTATGTCAGATTTTTCTTTAATAAAAATTGTATTAATAAAAAAGAATTTCTCTGATAAAGAGATTTATATAAACCATTATACACAGATGGAATAAATGTTGAACAAAGCTAAGTAATAAATAATTGGAAGAGAAAAGCATGAAGATACACACGCAGAGGGAAAGAGCCCTTAGTACTCATTAGAGTAAGAATGAGGAATCTGGTGCCTGTTAGATGTGTGGGGCTTTGACTGCATTCAGCCCAGAGAAACTGATAATGGGATGGGATTGTGGGAGTTGTGATTCAATAAAAGAGAATATGTGTAGCTCAGGGTTGAATCGTAGAGTCCTTGGGGTTCTCTGAGCTTGGTTGTTTTCTTGCAAATGTTTCGTTACCCAGCTAGGTAACATCAGGTAATGAAACATCTGCTAGTTAACGTCAGGTAATCAGGTCAGGTAGCTAGGTAAGGTCAGGTAATGAAACATCTGCAAGAAAGCAACCAAGCTCAGAGAACCCCAAGGACTCTCCAGTTGTGGTTCAGCTTGCCTATATTAGATACTATTGAAACCATATAGTAGCCACAAATATAAATTACTGGTTGGAAAATCCCAAGTACTTTAATGGTTGTGTGTTACTAACATAAATGATCTCCATAGCCATACATAACTCACATGTGACATTCTGGTGTAAAACTTTGCTTTAGGGAATATTGTCATAACAAAAAGCCACTCCCTCCAAACCACAAGTAAATGTTAGTTAAGTTGAAAATGATATCCAATAGTCACATTCTCTAACAAGGAGCAGCCGAGAAGTACAAGTGCAAATGCAAATGCAGCTTATACAATTTGGAAATCATTGAACTGAACTGAAAGGAACTGCCATGTTCAAGTCCTACAAGCTACCCTCTATTGCACAGCAATAGTACTGATTTGATAGGTGCAATATAACATGGGGTGGTAAGATGCATACTGCAAAGATCCTTCACCTTTTCAGGTTAGGGCACTTTCTCAAGATGGGTGCCATTGTTATTTCTTAAAAGATCTCTCTGGGGAATAATAATGGAAGGTAGCTGGAAGATTCTGCTTTGATGTGCTCTGAACATCTGGAAAATCCATTTAAGAGATTAAAAAAAGCCTATAGGTTCAGCAGTGAAGTCTGTGATTCAGAAGGAAGGGTTTATGGATACAGTGGTGCTTGCAGACATCATATTGTGACCTTAGTTTAATCAGTGTACTTTGCCATAGCCTGTAGGTTTCTTTGTTTAGTGCTCAGTTGTCTTACACAAAGATAAAAAACCAATTGAGCTAGGATTAAAGAGCGACACAACATGAAAAGGGCTCTCCACTAATGTGCTATTCACTGCTCAAAGGCTGCAGCAAAAAGCCTTCCTTTTTGCCATTTAGTGCCATTTTTATAAACAAAAAGAGCCAGCATTTCATTTCACCAAGAAGTCAAGAAGAAACACTAGATATATTTACTTGGCCATGAAAAGTCTTGTTGGTGAAGAATGAGATGACTGCCAAAAGCAGTGGAGGAAGCTTTGTCTTAAAAATTAAAACACACACACACACCCCAACCTGGCAATGTCAAGAGTTACTCATTGTCATTAAGCTTTTCTGTATCAACAACTGCAGGATAAATGGAAAACAATGTCTGGAACATGTGAATCAGACATGCTGTTCAGAGCACTGTGGTATATTTAATTTCTTCAGGCAAGTCATAGAGAAATGTCCTGGAGAGACATGGAAGTCAATTTTCAATCAAAAGGCAGGAGCTGAAGCGCACTCCAAACCTTCCCATTCAGACTACTTGATTGCCTTGAGTCACCATGCAGGAGCATGGGCATAGTGTCTTTGTGATTACAGTCAAGTCCTTCAGGACTCTTGGCTTAGCTACTAGGACTGCACACACTTTGAACATGATTCAGAAGAGGTGCTTCAGATCTGGAGGGACTGCAGCACCTCTCTGCTGTTCATCAAAGCAGGCTGACCAATATTGGAATATTGGCTGTTGGCTGACCAATTCAGAAGGCACTTTTGGGACAAACTAGCAACTGCTTTTATAATAGTTTTGGTACTTTTAATAGCTTCTTTTAAATCCTGCTTGACTGAAACACATCTAAATCGCTTGACAAGCACTGAACGGGTGCCAGGCTAACAGGACTAAGCATTGACCCATGGGTCTAAACTTGTCAATATCCCAGGGGGAAAGGCTGCATTCTAGTAATAGGTGTCCAAAAGAACCTTTGTACAGCAAGTGAAAATATGAAACAATAGAAATGGACTTTCAGCTATTTTAAAGCTGTATTGAGAGTTGTGGGGCACAACCCTAAGTCAAGTTTCTAAGTCAAAGAAATTTAGATTCTACTGAAACTGAATTCTGCATTCTGCTTCAGTGTTACATGCTGATTTTGTAACATTCATTTTACTCTACTGACCATGGAGATGGGATGAGCAAAGTAAGAAATGGCAGGTATTGAATCTCTTTCTCCATCAAATTCACAATTTATTTCTCATATCCTTCTCAATTTTATTACCCTTTTAGCTACCGACTAAAGAAAAGTGGCTTTTTAAAGATAAAAGCTGAGAATTCCTAGAATAATGTCTTTGCCTATGACAGAAGCAGCAGCATTTAATTTGTTAAGGCATATTAATGTCTCAGATATACATAATCTCTAAGGAAACATCATTAGAAATTGGTTGTAGAGGCCAAATTATATTCAAGAATGGTTTCTGCCCAAGGATTGAATGTTATCTTGAGAGCATACCACATTTCTTACTCTGATAACATCCACAAAAGAAAGTCAAAAGTGCCACAATACTTAAGGTATCAAACCCATAATATATTTCTGACAGAATATAGTTGTAAAGAGCACTGAGGTACGAAGATCCTAAGAGAGAGCAGAAAGATTTCAGCCTTGGAAGTATGACTTATTCACATTCATCTATATACAAACTGAGAAAATTATTTGAAAGATGGATACTTACACCCTGAGAGTATATGTAAAATCAGATAATCTTATATAACTATTAATTACATATTAAGAGAATAGTTAGATTATAAAAAGGGAACCTATGGTGAAAAATGATTTCAGCTAATTTCAGTGCATGCCTACTTGTTTGTTTCAGGTAAATCTGGAAAGCAGTTATTTTTATAAGCCTTAATATAGAAATATAAGAGCAATGTGTCTGGTACATTGTAATTAACCTAAGGGAAATTTTGATGGTGTACTTCAAAAATCTAGATGAGTCCACTAACTGTAATGCTAATGGCTCAATTAAAATAAAGTCACATTAAGAGTTGTTTTTGTTTTTGTTTTAATATGTAATAATAGCTCACAACTTAAAATGGATTTCTGTTCTTGCTCCATGCAATGGCAGATTAGGACCAAACTAGATAAAATATACCAAATCTGTGGCAGCTTCTCATGCCTCACAATAGTAACAGCACCTGCTTCCTGTCTGTAATGTACAATATAATTCTCTTTTCCAACTTGACACTCCCCAGATGCTTTGGACTATTACTCCCATTCTGGAGTCAGAATGGTCAGTGATCATGTTGGCCGTAGATTATAAGGAGTGAATTATAGGGTGCCAAATTGGAGAAGATTGCAATATAATCATAAAACATAAAATCTACCAATACTGAAATTATTCACAATCATCAGACATACACATATAAAGCTTCAGACCAGCACTGAACAAATGCATTGTAGCAATCAGATAGAGTATCTTTGTTGCTACAGATTCAGTCCAGCGTGGACTTTAGCCTGGATTCTTTAAAATATATTTCAAGCCTTGTATCATTTATACTCTAGCCTTTGTTTTCATCCTTTCTCTCAACTCTTCGGGAAGTCACAATCAATTTCCTTAAATCAAGAGAGGGAATCCAGTTATGACTGTATTTATATCTCTATTTCCACATTCTAGAAATAACGTTCTATTTATAGTTAGCTTAGATCTAGTGCATCTATAAGCAATCCTGCATTACAAGATTAGCAACATGGTACAGCATCTCTCCATATTGTTTTCCTAATCTAAATCCCCAGCAAGTTATTTGCCTCCTTATGGAAATATATTCCCCAAGGGGTGAATGACAGCTTCCTGCATTTATGTTTTTTATTTGGAAAAACCATATAGAGGAGGAAGGATAGAGAGTCTCCCCCCCCCCCCCCCACAACATTAGTACCTATCTGAATCTGCCTATTCTACCCAAAGCTAAATCTAATGGAGATCCCTGAAGAGAAGGTAAGATGTAGTGACAGGTGCTAGGTCACAATTCAGAAGACCATGTGTACATTTAAAATGCTTCAGTGCAAAAGGAGCAAAAATAGTCATGGATTCCCACCTTTTCCTCTACAATCTTGTTGTACATGAGTTTCCTTTCTGAGTATGCCAAACACAGTTGGCATAAGTTTGTTACAGTGGGTAGGGCAGAGTATCAAACAGTGGTACTGGAATTAGAACAAACAACACAGAAACATTGTCTGGTGCGTATGGAAATTTAAAAGTCCGGAGCCAAGAATAAGAATTAGCAGTAGGAATAGGTCATATGTCCATGCATATGGTGAAGGTAGCATTGCACCCTAGCCTAGATGTCTTAACATCATACCTTCCTACCTGATAGTTTAACTGCAGAGAATAGGGGCTGCATTTCGAGGAACTATTGCTGAAGCTGACCTTTGGGGGCAAGTATTTCAACATTAGCAGCAGGTCCAGAACCTCAGTATCTGTTTTACAGAAGCTAGAAGAGGCTAACAAAGCCTCTTGTTCTTTCCAAGACTTTTGAGGGAAGTGGACACAATGCTGAAAACCACTCCCTGACTGCCAAGTGTAGCATCATTTCACCAGCCTCTGATAAAGTCTTTTCTCTTATGCCTGGAAAGACAGAAACAGGAGCCTACTTAAAGTTCTTCAGAACATTTTGCATGTGCTAAGAAAGCATGGCATATTGGAGCTCATTCATGAAGCAAAAGTAAACAAAAACCAAAATGGAAATTCTTTGAATTTAGCAGGTTTTTTTACATAATGGTCCTGTATAAATATCCTCAATATTTCAGAACTTCTAAATGCAACCGAAGATACATTTAATTTTATTTTTTTTAAGAAGCACCTTTTCTAAGAAACGTGTTTGCTGGCCTACCTGAAATTTGTGTACAGGAAAAGGTGGACCGACAACTGAAAGTTGTAATTGTTGAGCTCATCAGTATCTCTTGTTCAGTGCTGCATCCTAAAAGGTGAGAAAGGACTTTGCTCAAGCTGGAAAGTAAATTAAAAAGATTGCTGTAAGGCAGTGTGTAACCTTGGCAACTTTAAGATGAATGGACTTCAACTCCCATAATTCCCCAGCCAGACATGCTGGCTGGGGTATTCTGGGAGTTGAAGTCCATTCATTTTAAAGTTGCTAAGGTTGAGAAACTCTGCTGTAAGGGCTGAGGCTGGCAGGACAGGTACTGGCTGCTCCCAGCCTAGATAGATGCATTGTGTCAACAAACCTCAGTTGCCTTCCATGGCTATCAAGAGACTGGCCAAATATCCCTAGCTGAGAAGGATAGCAGAAAAATTCTAGAGTTTAAATTCTAGTAGACAGAGAGGTTCTGACATGATTGCACAATGAGTAACCAACTGCAGTTTGTCAAGTTTCATTCTTGTCTACAGTAAAGTTTTAAGTCTTGCTGAATCATGTCTGAGAGCCTTCTGCCAAGTCAAGCAACATGCAGAATAGGGGGGTTAAGTGCCTGGATAGCTATGATTTACTGCAAAGCCCTGATGTAACATCTGACAATTGCAGAGAAAAAAACATTCTGTGAAGAGTGAAGAATTGAAATGCATCTGGAAAGTGATGAAATGTCATAATTTTGAAAAGGACACACCTCAACAAATGCTTATATTTTAATTTACAATCTAGATTTTTAAAAAGGCTTTCTGCTTTATCATTAATTCACTATCTAGTATATAAATCAATCAAGTTGCTATTTTACTCAAATTTATCAAAGTCAGCTGGTATTAATGGATGGAAGCAGAAATCAATCAAGTACTGTGACAGATCTATACCTTCAAATAGCATACAAAATATTATTGTACATGGCTGAAAACTTACACAAGCAGATCCAGAGAAACTTGATTCTGACCTCACTGAAACTGATTTGATGGTTGGACTACTGATCTGTGATAAAAAGAAATTTCAGTTTTCTAAACCCATAGAAGCAAAGTTAAGCTTAAAAACTCCTATAAAAATGTTGAATTGACAAGCGGTTGTGAAATTTAAAGTAAAATTGGATGTCTTTGAATCAGAAGAGAAAGTGGATAAATAGTATTAGAAGGATAAAAACTAAAACCCATGGTCACTGATGCATGACGGGAGCTTCAGGAGAGATAAAAGGAAGTACTTTTTCACAGAGTTCATATTTAAACATGGACTTTGCTACTACGTGATATAGTGATGGCATACAACAGATAGCATTAAAAGCATTATAATGACTATTAATGGGATCTATTTCTGTAGTGTCTATATATTATTACCAATACAGATAAGTAGTAGGCCTGAGGCCTGTCAATACTTATTAAGGAACATGAGCAAGGCAGGTGGGTTGGGGATACTGTGTTCATGTCCAGCTTGTGGGCTTTATTCAGAAATCTGGTTGGTCATTTGGGAACAGAATCTGGACTAAAATGGCATTTTGTCTGATCCAGCACTGTCTGTCTTCTGTTCTTAAATGGCAAACACTTTGCACTTTTTTTCCTCCATTGATGGACTCCAGTGTAAAAGGTCCATGTTCCAAGCACAAGCTTGCCAGGTTGCATAGGGATTGTGTCTCTCATGAGTAGGGTGGAGGGTTGCATCGCATCCCTAGTTTTCCTACCATGGAGAGTCAATCTAGGATAGAGGTATAGAATCTTTGAACCTCCCATTCCTAGCAGCTCCAACCAGCCTGGCCAATAATACAAAATGGTAGAGTTATAACTGGGTAATTCTGTACTTATAACTCAGTAATTTCCCTCTGCTGATCTAGAAGATAGTGGAGGTTTTAGCAGAGGCTATGTCACTTAAGTGCTTTGCCTGAAACAATCTTTGCTAACCTGATTACCACCACCACCACCACCCATAAAAAAACATATTGGATTGTAACTCTCATTATCCCCATTGCCAGCATCACCATCTGAAGGCACAAAGTCGAGGAAGGCACAAAGATGCCTAGACATCTGTGCAGGCAGAAACATCAAGAGAATCGTAGACCATTTGTGTCTGTGAGATCACCAGATGTCAAAAGGCTTGAAATAGAAAGTCACCACCCTCTTCCATTGTACCACATTAGTACTGGAAGTGCAACATGCTCTTTCAAAGTAACTACACTGCATGTTCTCACCTATTATTGTTTCTGGAAAAATGGGGCTCTGTGAGTTTAAATTGAGGAAGAGAGCAGAAGGATAAACCTCATTGCAGCAAATGTTTGGAAATCCAAAAGAAGCAAAAGTTTTTTAAAAAACCTTCAGAAACAGGTGGGCACAAATATAGCTTTCTCCCACATCAGAATCGTTTATTAACACGCACACTATAGAAGGTAGATCCACTATTTCTATTGTAATTTAGCAGAACAATTTACTTGCAGAAAATTACCAGCTGCTACCTGGTGCTAATCTGACTGCACTTAACCACTAGCATTCAGGTGCCAGTTTTCTAGTTATTTGAATCACATACAAATGACCCAGAGTGGCGTCTTGAAATTAGAGAGGAAGAGAGAGAGAAATGCAAATCAGAATGTCTGGAAAGATGGGGAGGGAAACCCAACCAAGTAAGTTAACTCAGGCAAACAAGAATTTTAAAAGGTAAAGTAGAAAGGAAGCTGCCATTTTACAACAGCAAACTGAATTCTGAAATGAATGTATTTGAATAAATGTCCAAATTTGAGTTGACAGCTATCACAACCTTTACAGTTTCTCAGTCTGGAATCTGTGATGTGTGTCACAGATGGCATCAATCTGTTTATTAATGAGGCTGTTGGGATGCCTACAACAAATCTGCAAACCATTTGCTGTGCAGACTTTGATTGCTTTTGATATGATTGCTGTATTTGATATGCTTTTAGATCTAGATATGACATGTCAATATGTAATCAGCACAATGAATAATAACTCTAAAGCAAAATGTAAGTGTGGCTTCCAAAAGTTTTCCTCAAATTCAACACAAAGACTGTCTGTTTATAGATATAACTTCTTAACTGCAGCAAAGAAAAGGTTAAGTGATCTTAGATGTAAATAGATTATTGGAGCTGAAATGAATTTCCAGTTATTTGAATTATTTTTAAAGTGGAATTTCTTGCATTCCCCACCTATAGCTGGTGTCTCTTTTTATTCATTCATTGATTTCTCTTTCCCTTAGATCTTAGTTAATCCCACTGCTGTGTGGGACTGTTGAAGCGGGTTGGGTGACAGCTAGAATACAGATGGTAGAAAACTCCTAGCAAAATGATTTAATATAGATGAATGTTCATTATTGGGCTTAATTTGTTCAACAATAATAGAGAAGAAACAGAACATTCAGGCCTCTTTATGAAGTGCTGACCTAGTTTGGGGAGTTGTGTGACATCTGTGTAAGGATATCTTTGGACCTGGAGAATTATAATAATTATCAGCCAGTATCAGCACCCTCCTTGAACAAGGAGGAAGGGCTGGATAAGGAAGGTGGTGAGCCTATGCACTTTCACATACCCCCACTGCAACCATGAACTTTCAGGGGAAATTTTAACTCATTCAAAATAGATAAGATTTCTCCCTAGTTCCAGGAATCATTTACCTACATTGCCTTCATCTGCATCACCTGTAGGAAAAATATAACTTGTATATTGTCTGCATATTGTTTCCAGGTCACTTAAATCTCTAGTCTGTTCTCTTTGTCACTTAAAATAGATGTTAAATAACATGGGGAAATCTGATAATTGATTAGGTAAAACAAACTATATCTTAAAATTATGCTCTGGTACTACATATATATGAACAAAGCTATTGCTTCATTGTGCTCTCAGCTTCTAAATCACACTGCCAGACCAAGATGTTACTGATGATATCAAAACCATTATGACCTGCCTAGGAGAGTCAACAGGGTCGTGCTTCTTTGTCTTTCTGTCCTAGATATCTAGTGGTCTTGTGACATTCTACTCCATGGTCTCCAGTACAGCAGCCACCTTACTTGTCATTTCAAGCTCCAAGACTCAGGCTATGGTACCCTACAAATTGGACGGCATCAGCAGTCCCCCAGGAATCTACTATGGCCTGATTCCCAGATATGTGAAAGCACATAGGCTCAGCACTTTTCTCATATCAACTTAATATGTGAATGTTTTCTTACAACGGTACTTTAAGCAGTTCATAAGTGGAGGGGGGGGGCGTCTCATAGGTTTGGTAGTGAATGCAGCTCACGTGTGTGGTGGGGTACTTTTTACCACCACAGGGCGGTATTTTAAGTATTTTAAGCAAACAAATGCTGGATATTTGCTTTATAAAAGTGCTGTAGTGGGACATCAAAAGGAGGAAGTTTCAAGAATACTTTCTGTTACGATATAGAAGTATCTCCTTTAGGGTAGGGTTGGGATTGATTCTTCCATTCTGAAGGATTCTGTAACATTCTGGCTTGAACGGTAATTTCCAACATGTTATCTTTCTATGTGTGTGTGTTCATGTCTTGTCTCTTACTGTAGATTATCTGTAACAGGGGAAAGCAAATCATACTCTGCATAAAATCTTAGAATAAGCTTTACTGGTAATCAGTATCACCTTCATGAAGCAATTATTTATAATCATTTTAGCTCACTTCTCTAACCTATTACGATGGTTTTGAATTTTAGTTCTGCCTTCTACAATAATAGCTTTCCAACTCTATTTTAGCTCAGGTATTTTCTTCAACACCTGATCTAAGTCATTAATGAATATGTAGAAATGATGGAACTCAGATCATTTCACCCGCTTGATGCCGTTAGCAACACTTTGAAGAATGAAAAATGTTCAAGTTCCAGGACTGAACCTTGTGGAATCCCACTCCCTTTAGTTCAGTAAGAAATTATTGATGAGCACTCATTGAGTACAATTTTTGAGACATTTTTAAAAAATTGTTATGCCACTCAACCCACCCTTTTTCATCATTAAAAGCAATAGCAAGGCATCATTTGGTTTATATCCAACAGACTTGTGAGTTCTGGGTTTGTGTGTCTGTTTTAGATCTCCTAGAAAAGCAGCCTTGTGTTCGACCCTCTTACTGAGCCATCCATTCTAGTACCTTAATTATTTGGAAAATGCTTTTTAAAAATAATTGTGTGTTGTTGCTAATATTATAAATTTTAATGTTTGTTTAGTATGATCTGTGATCTTTATATGAAGAGCTGTATACAAATAGTTTGCATAAATAGATAAATAAATGATCTCCCTCCCTCCCCATCCACCAGCCTAGGTTTTAACCTAGATTCTCCCACCCCCCTGGTACCCATGCACAAATATATTTTTATTGTTGGATTGAATGCTTTATTTTTTGCTCCTTTGATTAATGCTTTCATAAATCCTATTATCAATTGTGGAACATTTCTAAGTGTCTTCTACTTATCTTTGAAGTAGCTTGCAAACTCTCTTCTACAGTGCAATCTTTTGCATGCTGATCAACAAGTAAGTTTTAAAGACAGGCCAAGAATACAGGTCTTTGTCAGTTTAGTCACCCAAAACTGAACCCATCTCAGATCCATCCCATTACCTTAGTACATGTGTCTAGGATTGTAGTCTAATAATTGTCCTAGGACTTGGATCAGGTTACAATACAATATCGTTGTATTGTAACCTGATAACTATAATGTTCTGTAACGGGGTTTACTGACTTTAAATCTCTGTCCCCTTCTTTCAGTATTACTCTCTGCTGCCGAGTAAGTTTTATTTTGCTCCTGATTTCATTGATCTTCTTATAAAAACTCTGTTGGTTTCTTTTTCCATACTACAGCTGTTCTAAACTTTAAACTGGAAAATTAGAAGGATTTGATAGAAGTAGGCTCCAGAATTGAAAAGGATGGTGGGTTTCCAAAAAGATTTAAACAATGGGCAAAAGGGCATTGAGGGTCCTAGACCTCAATTAAAGAACTCATGAAAGACCAAGACAAGAGTTTCAAGTAAGACAGAAGTTAGAATGGTCAAGTCAATGGTCTTCCCTGTTATGAACATGGAAGGGAGGAATGGATTCTGTGCAAGAGCAAGAGGGAAAAGATTGACCCCTTTGAGCTATGGTGTTGGAGAAGGCTTTGCATTCCTTGGACAGCCAAACGAACCTACTGTTCAGTACAAGAGGAAATCCAGCCAGGCTGCAAGCATCATGAAATATCATACTTTGGGCACATCATGAGGCCTGATTTATGGCAAATATTGTAATGCTGGACAAGGTGAATGGAAGAGGAAAAAGAGGTTGACCATACATCAGATGGATAAACAGAGTACTGGAAGGTGTAGAAATGCATCTGCAAGAACTGTGTAATGTGGCAAGAGACAGGACAGCTTGAACAGCTTTTATCCATATAGTCACTAGGAGCTGGCTACAACTTAATGGAACATAATAACAATAACATAATACCAACAGTATTTCTCCTTTTTCTTCTTTTCTTTTTTCTTTTTTGTTTCCTCTCCTCTTTTCTCCTATCTTTCCTTCTTCTCTTCTTTCCATTTGCTTCATGTTTTCACCAGTTGAGATTTTTTTATGAAAAAGAAAGGGCATAAAACTGTTTCATATTGAAGGGACTCATGAAATAAATAAGACACAACTTACAGGAATGTAGATGGCATCCTCTGATTGCCAGAAAATCATGAACTCTTTTGTAAAAATTATAGTGTGAAGGAAATCACCATAGCAGTTCAGTTGAATCCCATTAGTATGTGAATTTTAGTATGTCATTATTAGTGAAAAAATATGAATCAATTTAGTAGCCCATATGGTCAGACAATATTCTGATGGTTGCAATAGTTGAAAAATAGTTGAAATCAAAGGGGGAAAAGCTCTAGCATAAAGTCACCCATGCACTTACTCAAGAAATAGTTCCCATTTGAGCAACATTCTGGAAGAGCAAGAGAACTTGATTTGAACAGTCATGAATTATATTTAATAAAACAAATTTGTTCATAACATACTTCTCTCCAAAGTTTCTACATTGCCAAAATGTGTAATCAAGCTACAAATTAATATTGTTATATTGATGTTAAAGAAATTCCCTAACATACTGGACCTTGCTAATCCACTTGTTACCTTACCACATTGGTACTTTTAATGGAATTTTACTAGTGGAAAGCTGAGATCTTTCATTAACGCAACTAGGACAATGAGTGCTGGTTCTCCATATAACACAATGCTGCCAAATATTCTTCATTCTATTTCCACACACTGATGCTTTCAAGAACCAGCAATAGGAAGTAATAATTTGCATTTTTATGAACTCCATTCTGTGAGCAAATCATATGATGAGCCACTTTACTTGTATGATACCTGGATCATTATCCATATATAAAAGTTTGTGAAAAGCATAATTGGAGGTGCAGGAGAGACAGAGAACTTTAAAAAAAAAAATTACCTGGAGCTGTGGACAATAACAGTTGGCTCATGTGCTCAGCTGCATTCTTTCTCAGTAAATAATCTTCCAAAGTGATTCCATTTAGGCTGGTGATTGGCTCTACCAGGAAAGTATTAAGATCTTCCCATCTTGTAAAAACAGAACTCTGCTTGATCAACAAGACAAAAATTCTGGGATATTTCTTTTAACCATTTGGTTTTCAGTCTAGACTCTCAAATAGTGATATCTTTTTAATCTCTGGCCAGCTTGTTCTTTAATCTTGGTTCCTGGGTGGTTGTGATACCACCTCTTGACTTGGATTTGGTAGTTGCAAAACATTCCATTTCCAGAATGAAAGATTCCAGGAAACTCCAGAATATTCTAGTGTTCCTTTGGACCACATCATTCCAGCCATTCCAGGTGTGGTTCAGCCATATTTGAGAAGTAAATCTTTTGAAAGTCCTCCAAGATGCAAAGGAATGAGGAGGATTGTTATTGCCTGATTTAAAACTGTATTTTGCAGTTTGCTTTGGATGAAAGAGCGGGTGTTGCTGAGAAATGAAAAATTTTTAGGATTAGAAGGGCACAATCTGAGGTTCAGATGGCATCTTTTTTATGGTACAATGAAGTTAAGGTTAATGTAGATTTTAAAAATCACTATGATAGAAGTGCCATATTGAGAATATGAAATAGACATAAACCCAAACTGTGCCCAAAAATGCCTTTATGGGTCTCAGCACAAGAAGCATTTTATAGGAAAGAAACAGCAAGTATAGATAAATTGTTAATCTATCGAGAGTTGTTAGAACTAGAACATGGAGAATATAAGATGAAATCAAGAGAACAATTGGCTGCAGAGAGGTTTAGTTTTCAATGCTTTTGGTATGCACAGCTAAGAGAAAGATTCAAGGTAGATAACAGGACATTCAGAATTGAGCAATGAAAGACAGCATTTGAAGTTGAATTATGTATAAATGATGAACATGTAATTGCCAAAATGTATAAACTGTTGCTGAAATTTAAAATGGAGGATGAACAAGTGCAAGACTGTATGATAAAATGGGCTAAGAATTTTGGACATAACATATTGTTGGAACGCTGGGGAAATGTGGTTAAGAGGATTGAAATTCATGTTATGTTGATATATGATTCCAGAAAAATTAGCCAGAAGGTATAAGGGTACTTCAAATTTATGTTGGAAATGTGGGCAACACGAAGGGTCATTTTATCATGCCTGGTGGACTTGTAAAAAAGCCAGAAAATTTTGGTTTCAGATACATACACTGATACAAAGAATTTTAAGACTAATATTCAACTGAAACCAGAACTTTTCTTATTGGGATTAATTGACAGAGAGCTAGAAAAAAGCCACAGAAGACTATTTTTTATATATGATCACTGCTGTGAAACTACTACATGCACAAAACTGGAAAGACTCTGATATACCCACAATGGAGAAATGATTGGTGAAGATGACAGAACCAGCAGAGATGTCAAAATTAACTTGTTTGTTTAAAGAAAGATCAACTCTTACATTTATTAGTGACTTTTTTGCTGAAAAAAAAAATGAACTTGTGATTTATGGGTTTGACAATTAGAAAGGGTAGCTTATGGAAGAAGGAGATGATGACGTAACCTTAGATAGAGGGGGTAAAATATAAATTCATTTATAACTGCTTTAAAAAAGATCAGAAGCCACTTCATTATAATATTTTCATTTCTTTTCTTTTTCTATTTTTTTCTTTCTTACTCATTATTCTCCTTTATTTTGTTTCTTTTCTAATATTTGTATTGTTTTCATCTTTTTAAAATTTCTTCCACAAAAATTATATTAAAAAAAGAGAAGTAAAACTTTTGGAGCAGGAAGTGGCTTGTGATGTTCTGAACGCGGTGTTCTAGAAATGGGGACTCATTCTGAAGCAACAAATTAAATCGGGAGGTGCACAACATTTTGTAGCCTTTCAAAGTGCTTCGTAGATTCAGCGGCTTTTCTGCTGTTTGGGAGTCATGAGAGATAACACGTAATGTTGCAATTTCCCATTCATATACAGAGAATGCCAAGAGGAGGAAGGGGTGTGATGGGCTCTGACCCTGACCTGATCAATGAGCTTTATCATTTCATCAGACCCTCTGCCTACCTGAGCTCCTTTAGCTGGCAAGGTTGTTATTGCTTTGGGCTTCATTTATGTTCTCAGCTCTCCGTTTCTTATTTATTTATATTTATTAAGAATTTTGCATAAAGTAAAAGACAAATTTAAAGAAAAAGAGAGAAAAAAGAAGAACGAAAAAAGTACAAGAAAAGGAAAAAAAGAAAGCAAGGTAAAGTTATGAAATATAGTGATTTCTGACCTTCTCTTCAACAGATATTGACAAACCCTTTGTCTCTCCTCCCTCTTATCTCTTCCAGAAATTCCTTTAACCCCATATTAAATTCTCATCTTTTTCAGTAATTAAATCCATAAATCATCATTTCACTTTTTTCTTCTTTTAGCAAAAAGTCCATAAAAGGTTTCCAGTCTTTTAAAAAAGAACTTGTTTTCTCCCTGACCAAACAGGTCAGTTTTGCTATTCCGCTAATTCTTTGTAGCTGGCAAGAGACAAGGGCATCAGGGGAACACAACCCCACACGAGTCCTGCCTCTTTTTTTAAAAGTAATTTTTATTGAAAAAATTAACAATCACAAAAGATAATGCAAAATTAGATTAAAAAAAAAGAGAGAAAATAAAAATAGAAAGGAAAAATAGCAAGTGCAGAAATTAGAAGAAGAAAAGGAAATAAAAGTAAGATAGTTAAAGAAGCGACTTCCAATCTTCTTTACAGCAATTACCAACAGATTTAATATCACTCTTCCCCCTTTGAAATTACATTGCATAGGTCACTTGTTCCCATATACAACCCTTTTCAATTGGTAAATTCAAAAGTAATTGACTCAGTTCTATCCATTTTCAGCGATGGATAGCAAAATATTATCCAATATTTTGTAAAAGTACTTTTTACCTCATCCTTGATCAAACAAATCAATTTTATATTCTTTTCTCTTATGCAGTATTCTGGCATTATTAATCCTTAACTTGACATTAAGATGTTGTCACAGGAACTGATCTCCATCCATATCTTTTTCCTCCCATCCTAATTTTTTTTAAGGCTTCGACAGTACTCTCCTTATTGTTTTCACCAAGTTGTTCTATAAGTACTCTCGGTCTTGATCAGGATTCTTTCTCTTGTAAATCTAGTAACAGACCATTATCTACATCATTTTTATCTCTTGACTTAGTTTTTGTAGTTCCTCTCTCTTTGTTATTTCTGTGTTGTTTTCCAGAATTTCCACCTTAACTTTAATTTGTTTGACCTCTCCACTCAGTTGTCCAGCAGTTTCTTCAAAGTTATTTTTCAGCCCTTCTTTTATCCCTTCTTTCAGATCTCTTTTAAATGATGCATTTGCATCATCAGTTATTGATACTGTTATTGTAGCTGTAACATTCTTTCCCAATTCCTCAAAGATCCTCTGGAATGTCTCAAGTGTAATAGCTTTTTCTGTCAACTCTGTAAGTTTCACTACTTTTCTAGTAACAGCCATTTCAACCGAGAAAGGGGAAATAAAAGTAAAAGAAGAGCGTTTTCTTTTTCTTTTCTCCCCTTGCCCTTATTCTGGATCAAGTCTTTAGTCCCATTCAACACTCCATAGTTCTGTAGTCAGGTGGTCTTTAGCAACTTTTCCTTATCTTTTGTTTTGCAAAGCTAACCGATTGTTTCCAATGAATTTGTGATGGAGGACTTGAGTGAGGAGATCCAAGGTCATGGGGAGAAGAATCTCAAGCATCTCCTCAGCCCACAGCCTGAGCGTGTGAAAGCTAAGAGGATGAGACTGGCACCACCCTAAGGAATTTGTAGTGTTTAGTTGCAGACTTTGGGAGTTAGAGTTAGTCTGATGAGATTCTGTCTAGCAGGTGTAAGCTAATAAAGTAACTGAGCAATTCCAGAACCATCCTGTGGAGTTTCTTGGGCTGAACCTGACAGAATTCAAACAAAACTCTTTCTCACAGAGATATATATTAATTGTTTAATTGCTTCAAAAACTTTAAAGTCAACCATTCCAAATTCCACTGTTCCCTTAGTTTGTTTTAAACTTCCTTAGTTTAAACTTTTGGCAAGCTTTTTGGCTTTAATTATTTTTAAATCCTTCAAATTGTTTCTTTCCTCTTAACTTTAATCCAGGATGAAGGATCACTTACTGGGTGGCTTGATTGCTCTGCTGCTCCGAAGATCTCTTTAAGATAATTGCCTTCCAAATATGTTTAAGAAAGTTTTTTTTTTTTTTTTTTGTAAACCCAGTGTTCTTTTGCAGGCTCTGCTGAGGATGTGTGCTTGCTGTCTCTTCCACAGCTCCTGGTGCTCAGACTCATGGTATGCTCACAAAATCCCTTTGGATCTTGTGGGTCTCCTTACAAGGGGCAGCCTTTTGGAGCACAAGTGGGCAATCTCCTGATCTCTCCTTGTCCAGAGAGGCACCATTGATCTGGACTTAATGCCTGGCTTCTGGTCTTCACTGAGGCATTGTTTCCACTGTTCATGGAGGTGTGTCAATCCATTTTTCCCCCACTCAGAAGCCCACCATTTCCACTGATTCTAACAGTTTTACAATCCATTCCTCCACTGTGGGAATTTCAGTACTCTTCCATCTTTATAACCTTGCTGCCATTACCATATTCAAAATTAATCTTCCATGCGTCTTTTCTAATTCAGTATCCGTAAGTTCCAATAAAATAGTTCTGGTTTCTTTGCAATATTAATCTTTAAAATTCTTTGTATCATTGTATGTGTTTGTATCCAAAATTTCTTGGCTTTTTCACAAGTCCACCATGGATGATAAAATATCCCTTCATGTTCTTCATATTTCCAACATTGACTTGAAGTATCTTTATACATTTTTCTCTAGTGCCAAGTACTAGCGATACATCATTTTATAGAAATTTTCTCTTAAATTATAACACAATGTAAATTTTATACGATTTACCCACATTCCTTCCCATGTATCCATCTGTATACTATAGCCTCAGATCTCTGTTTTCTTAATGTGGCTAGCTGTAACCTTAACTTTGCTCTCTCTTATGCTCATTAAATGATGAACTTCTGAACCCCACTGGGAGTTGAACTCTGTTTTCAGCACTCTGATCTGGCCTGGGTGCATTGCTGACAGGTACAGAATGCATTCTTGGGACAAAGCCAGGATGCAGTTTGGGGGCACACCTTACTTTTACATTTTGTTTGGTTGAGGCAAGTTTTAAGCCTCTCGAAAATAAGTGAGTAGGTGTCAAACTCACACATGCATTAGTCTAAGTGTTTATTATTTTTAAAAATAGGTAGTAGCAAAACTATCAATGCCCCTTCTTCTATGGCAGTGCTTCCCATGGTGTCAGACTCATACAATTAACTAACAGAGACTTGCTTGAAAGCCACAATCCTGGGGATCTGCTGGGAACACAAGGTGGTGTGCAAAAGATGAAACTTACAATAACTTCATCATGCAAATACCATGGCATAATCACGGCATCTATGTGATGATGTCACTGCATGCATTTCATCATAATTTGTTACAGACATCGCTGACCACAATACTGCCATAACCACGTCCTTTTGTTGATGAGGACAAACTCCTGGCATTCCATCCAACCATAGATCAGAGACAGCAAAACTACAGCATTCCATTTGGACAAAATAACTCATTATTTTGAGTTCTGCCCAGAAGAGGCCAAACTTGGCCAACATGGCTTATCCAGCCTGTCTTAAACAGGGGAGCTAAGTTTGCCAAGGAACTCTGTCAACCAACCTGGCACCTCAGAAAACCCAGGGATCAAAGGCAGCAAAGCCACATACATACATATATCTGAAGGCTGAATCAGTGGTTGTGCTTCAGTGCCACACCAAAGCTGGCATTTTAGAAAGCAAGTGGGAAAGTGAGGACTGACTTTTAAAACTGTTTTTGAATGTGGGACTCCTCCTTCATTAGTGTGCTGCAATTTAGGATCTTTATATCACAACTTTGGAGTTTCTGTGCTGCCCTTTCCTTCTCCTTGCACAAGGGGCAGAGGCAGGACCAGAACTCATCCAAAGTGTTATCGCAAAGCTTATATGTGGAGATATATTTCCATTTGCATAAATTAAACCCCAGAGATGAGGTGATTTTTATGGCTGCCCTTGGTTTTCAGCTGCTATCAAATTGTGAATGCAAAATGGATTTAGCATGGTTGTGGAAAGTTTCCAGAAATATGTTCATCGTAAGGATTAACTAAAAACAGGAACATAAATTTTAATTGTGCTGCATTTGCAACTTTGAGAGATGCAGTAATTCCTTCTGGATCAGAACTGAGGAAGATTCAGAAAAAGCAAAAGTTACCAACAGAAGCTATTAGAATAGAATAGAAACAAAAGTTACCTGTAGAGTAACCTTTACTGCCTCACCTCCATTTATTGCATTGATTAAGGAGATCCTTAATCCTCTTCCTTGTTCAGCATACAGAAAAGTTTGCATTACATAAATGCAGCACATTTCACTTTCATACAATGAAGGTAAACTTCCCAATTTGTTAAAGGTGGCTACACCTTGCCCCAGAAGAGCATAGTTGTTTATGTTTATTTGTTATGTTTTAAATGGAGGGCTTATATTACATTTGGTCAATTTAATCAAGCCTATAGTACTGGTTCACATACTGAAATATAAAATCTAGTATCCCAATAAAAATCTATTGTAGCAGACCAAACACCCTTCATATTTCTAACCCAAGAAAAAACTGTTGTGGGATCTTCTCCTAAGTAAACTACAAGTCATGAAATATTGCTAGGTTGGAATTGCCATGTGGCTGCTGCTTAAATTGCTCCACCCACCGCTCTTGTCATATAGCAAGGTTTTCATCTGCGACCTCTCAGGATATATACTGGAGAATTGTCATGAACCCTAGGAACTAGTCTATTAAGTCCAGAAGCAGTGAGGAGAACGAGTAAATACAATGAAAAATGGGAACTACTGATTATCCTTTAAAAGCCTAGTGGGGATGAGGTGGCGGGGAGCATACTTTTCCAATTTTTATGCTTTCTCTGAGACATTATTCTGGACCTGCCTTGATTCTCTCAAGGAAAACAGAAGAAGCTATTGGGGAGTTTGAGGGAGAAAGCAGCTTTCAAGGGAACCTCCCCTATATTTCTCTGGTCCAGTCCTTCATTCCAAACAGCACCTTGTAATGGAGAAAAAGCCATGAAGATATAGGACTACCATTTATCATAGGGCTTTGCCTTTAAACAAACTCTATGAAGAAGTGATAAAACAAATGTCTCCTTTGAGTTAAATCTCTGAACATTCCTGTTGTTGTGGAGTCCTTGGGGTTCTCTGAGCTTGGTTGTTTTCTTGCAAACGTTTCATTACCTGGCTAGGTAATATTTTCAGTGCACTGAAGGTGTTACCTAGTCAGATAATGAAATGTCTGCAAGCAAACAACCAAGCTCAGAGAACCACAAGGCCTCCACAGTTCAACCCTGAGCTACACATATTCTCTTCTATTGATTCCTGTTGTTTTCATGGTAACAATATGGAAGTGGTTTGCTATCACCCTCTTCTGAGTTTATTTTTGAGACTTCCCAGTCTAGCCTACAGCCCTAGCATGCCCTGATGGTCTTTCCTCCAAGGATTAACCAGCTCAGACCCTACTTAGCTTTTTTGGCTAGGGGCTGCCATAAGGATGCTGGATTTAGCTATATTTGTGCTTTTCCAGTAAAGTTCCTTCCTAAACAATCATAAATTTGGTGATTACAGGGAATTTCTGCAAAATTAACAGTCCAGGGTACTCTCCATAAAGAAAATATTCAGTCTCCCAAACGATGAGTTGTATTGTTATTTTCTTTCAACCCTCATCTTCTCTCCCCTTTGTTTCTTCTTCTTCCTGTCCCCCACCCCCACCTTTCCCTTTTCTTTCTGTATTCCTAAAGGTGCTACTTTGAAGCCATGGGAGGAGCAGAAAAGGTGATGTGGGAGTGTGGAGTAGGGGTATGAAACATGGACTCTCATCCCCAGAAGAGCAAACACAAGATAAGAGAATGAGACTGGCCCCTCCCTAAGCAATGCAGAGGATGTTTGTGGGGCGACCCTGAGAGTTGCTCTCAGTCTGAGAAGATTCTGTAACGGGAGTGAAGCCAATAAACCTTGCTGGATTGAATCTGTATTGTCTCCTGGAGTTTCCTGGGCTAATCCCGACAGGTGAGTGCTTTTATTGGTGTTTGTTTTTTATGATAAAATAAAGAAAAATCTCTCTGCCACTGTTTCACTCAGCTCAATCAACGTTCCATTTAAGGGAAGAAAAGGCATCGTAAATGCCATTTGGTGATCCCATGCCATTTGCTACACGGAGAAAGCAAATGCGCGCTTTTGAATTTGCTTCCATGGCCTATGTATAGCTGACACTGATCAAAAGCTTTGCCAGACACATTTAGCTACTATAATGCATCATGTAGTTCGGTACTTGAACATACGCTCTTTCATTCTTTGGAGAGATATTTGAACTGCCTCCTGCTAGGTAATATTTTTAAATGACACAGCAGGTCAGGAAACCAAAGGCAAATTTCCTGAGATAATCCTGAAGGATATTTATCAGTCACAGAAAACCATCTCTGGTAGCAATGGCTGAACCAATTCCAAAGCTGAAAAATATCTGAAGCAATCTGTTCATTGTTCTGATTTGCATCTGTATGTGGATATTGCAAGTTTTTCCACAAAAAATCTCAGAGTATTCTAATTTCACTCATTGATGATTGTCAGACATTCTTTAATTATAACTAAGAATTTGGAAATAATAATAATAATAGTAGTAGTAGTAGTAGTAGTAGTAGTAAGCAGCTTAATAATAAGCATAATAATAAACAACATCTGCCTATCCCAGGTCCTTGGGAAGGACTTTATAGGTGGATAAAAATGCCAAATCCAGCCTAAACAACTGGCTTACTGTGAAACCTACCATAATAATAATTTTAACTTATATTCTGCCCGACTCCCAATGACTCTGGGCAGGTCACAACAAAGAAATTACACTAAAATTGATTAAAGATAATATATGGCAAGCACAATGAAGCAAGAGGCCTCACTCTCCCTCACCAAAGTCCTGGGTGAAAAGCCAGGTCTTCACAGCTCTTCTAAAGAACAACAGAGTGGGGGCCATCTGGATCTCAAGGGGAACCTCATTCCAGAGGGCAGGTGCTGCTACAGAGAAGGGGCACTTCTGGGATCCTGACAGCTGACATTGTTTAATCAAAGGAACTCAGAGCATACCAACCCTGCCAGATCAAACTGGTTGGGCAGATACTAAGGGAGACAGGTGGTCTGTCAAGTAACCAGGCCCTTCGCCATGTAGGGTGTAACAGGTAATGACCAGGACCTTGAATTTGATTAGGAAGAAATTGGCAACCACTGCATTAAATACTTTCATTATTGTTCTTAAAGTGTTACAAAATTTTTCTTCTTTTGTTGTTGACGTTGAATAATGTCACTTGCCCCTTTTGGTTCTTGATAGTTCATTGTAACAAGATGTGAAGGCATTTCTTCTGAGTGGAGAATAAACCAACACTGAGAGAGAAAGGAGCAATGCTAAGTATAACTACTCAGAACTGATTTCAGAAGATCTTATTCTCATGTATAGGATTGCAACAGGAAAAAGATGCTGAATTCCATGGGGGTGAGTTTCTTATGCTTTTCCCTCAGGTAGATTCCACTAACCCTCACTATGGGTGAGAGGTATTTTATTATTAAAAAGGAAATTTCAACTGTAAGGTATGCATACAGGTTTGGAGGTTGCCACTGTATCTCCTAGACCCCTGTTTAATTATAAACAATGAACATTTTGTTCATATCAGTTAAGAATTCTCTTATACTTCCAGTGGATTGTTTTACAGAAAAGCATCGGGGGGGGGGGGAATCCTCCTTTTTTCCTTACTAATTCTTTAGAAATGGCCTATGGAAAATAGAAACTAACATGAAACTTATCAGAGAATTCCTTTTAATGACTATTGCAGCACCTTCTCTTTCAGCCTTGATGTGCTCAGGGACTAAAACTACAAGATGGCTGAGAAGTGGAAGGAAAGAAAGATGGAGAATGGAATCCTTCTTCGCACTGGCATTATGAAGAGACAATGCCATTTAATTCACCTAGGAAAGGGGACATTTACTGAATCTGGTTGACAGAAGTGAAATAGTCCACTATTAATTATTAGATTTCTTGTTCTACATTGAATTCTGAAGAAATCAGATCTTAAAAAAAATACATTTCCAGCCTACATGTGTACAAAGAAAAAAAAAATTAAAAGATAGAAACCAGAAAACTGCAGAAAACTTCTGAGTAGATATGGGCTAGCAGAATGCACACAACAACCAGATTTAAAAACAGAACAAAACAAAAAATTGTAACCAATAAATAAAGAAACAGCACGCCTCCCCCAAGCCAGCTGCCTCAAAATAGGTGTTTTCAAGGGAAGATGAGAAATAATACTGTGCTGAAATCTTCTACTTTCCAGTATTTGAAAGTTTTCTTTCCATGTCAAAGACGTTTATTTTCCCATCTCGTTCATAGGATGTATTGCTTTCTGCAAGTTGATGTTTCCTGATTTATTCTATTTTGGCAAGATGTTGGAGTTTCCTTCTCCTCTCCTGCTCTGCAGCCTTTCTGAACTGAAAAAAACCTCAAGACAGAGGTTATCTTGTGGTATCTCCTTTGTGATTTCACTGAAGCCTGGGATTCTGCAGACGGAATGCTGAAAAAAAGGTTGCTCCATAAAAGATGGCTGATTCACACAACCCTTGTCCCAGTGCAGGATGTTCCATGTCAACCTCTGTCCTTTCAATACAGTCACACACCACAGTACATGACATATCACTTTCACCTGCCAGCCCCTGATTTCTTATTTTCAAGACCATCCCAAGTACATGCCTACAAGCCCTAACCCACTTATTCTACTCCCTGTAGGAAAAGGCGTTTTTATTTGAGAGCATTTGATGCTATTTTTAACAATCAAATGCCAACATTTTTCAGTATGCAGCTGGAATAGGGAAGGGCACACTGGTAATTATCTGATCTCTCTGGTATCATTGGAACAGCATTTTTCCCCAGCAGACCAGGCAGCTTTTGAATGATCTGATTGTTGACAGCAGTGCTATTCTTGAAGTCAGAAAAAGGCTGGTGACTTAAATTGGTGACTTAACCAGATCATTATACCTCCAGAGGATTAAGAATGAAAACCTTTTGGTATCTAATTACGTATTTCATTCCACAGAATAGAAACAAAAATATAAGCCTTGCCACATAAAAGAAGCAAAGTAACTGAAAACTGCTGCCAATTAATTTCCGACAAAGTGCTATATTGTTAATTAAGGTTTTCCAACCTAGGCATATCATATCTGGCAGCACTATCATTTTGCAGGCAACATGGTCACTTCTTCAATTTGGTCATGAAAAGACATGCTTTACCACTGAGACAGCTAGTCCTTTAAAAAAAGATTTATAGGCATTCTCAGTTATTAAAGTTAGCACGTATGCTGGAATTTATACGTTTAATTACATCATCATCATCATCCCCCCCACAGAACTGCACTCACAATAACACATCTCAAATTTCTAGCGTATTTTGAATATAGATATCAAACATCACACATTCTTCCAGGGAAAACTCAATCATTGTAGGATTCCATTGGGAAAATTACAATGGAAATCCTAATATTTATTCTTTGCCACTGAGGACTTTCACTGATTTGCCAACCAGATTTCCAGTTTTGCCAGAAAAATTGGCTTTCAAAAATATCTAATTGAAACCTAATCAGCACATTTCAAAGTTATTACAAAACTGTAATGTTTTGTATAATGTTACAGCAATGGAAAAATACAGCTGTCCTGAAGTTAGTCACAGTAGCATTATTGCAATATTTATTTTAGCCCAGCTTGCTCTTGATCTTCAAAACCACGTTTTCACCAAAGTGTGATTCATGGCCCAAAAAATTAGGATGGGCTGCAAAGCAGATTTCTGCCAAAATTATTCTCAGTACTAAATTCATTATACACTGATTCATGTTCTACAACAAAATGAAGCCTCTTTATTAAAACTATCCATCTATTGCATTTCGCTTTCTTTATATTATATATCCCATTTTTAAAGAAGTCTCCATTCCAACTTATTTGGCATCCTGAAGTTTCTATTACTGTGCTATCCTTTATGCTATGCTGTGGCTTGAGTTTATAGAGCTGATATTTGATTTATGGTGCAAGAGTTTTTTTGTTTTTTTAATGTGAGAGATACAGTTCAGCAGACAATAAAGAAACAGTGTTTAAGGTTGGCTGAGGATACAGTATATAACTAAATTAAGGCTACCATACCTGGACTGCAAAAATGAGACAATTGTTAAATTGTCTGTTGCAAAGCATTAGTCTTCTCTATCTCCTTATTGCTATTTTAGCAATTGTCTGGATTCTGGCAGTTCTAGACTTTGTAGTCAATCAAAGCTAACATTTTTAGTCAACGGGAAATTGTCCCTCACATTTAAAACAATGGGGGCAATGACTCCTTAGCCAATGAAATGGCTGCAATAAGGATCAGATGTGTGCCACCTATCATGATTGCAGGAGATGGGAAATATCTGAAGAAATCCATAGACTACCGGGACAGATCAGCAGGAAACACTGAAGAATAAGTAGTGACCACTAAGCAATGAGAGTATTGCTTGGTTTGGAGACCACTGAAGAACCAGGGGAAGAAGACAATGCAGGGGAGCCCCATGTCAGGATCTATGCAAGCTACAAACCATAGTTTCATTTAATTTAGACTAGCAATGCATATTAAACAATTACAGTGGTACCTCGGTTCACGAACGCTTCTGTTCACGAACAATTCGGTTCACGAACAGCTCCGGTCGCAAAATTTTGCCTCCGTTCGCGAACACCAGATCGGGTGATGAACAGGATCCGCGGCCATTTTCCCTGCCGTGACACGTGGTTGCAGCTTCCTGTAGGGAGGGGGACTCTCCCTCCAAGCAGTAACCGCCTCCCCACCCGCCTTCCTGTCCTCCACGCCGGGAGTCGCGTCGAGCAAGGTTAGCTTTCTCTCTCTTCGTACTGTACTTTGTGTCATATTTTTGCGGTTTTTTAAAAAAAAAACATATGGTTCAGAACAGATTAACCGTATTTACATTGAACCTTATGGGGAAATTTGACTCAGTTCACGACCATTTCGGGTCGCGACCAGAGTCGCGGAACGAATTAAGTTCGTGAACCGAGGTACCACTGTAAATGGTTAAAGTGTTAATTGCAGGCCCACTTGCTTGTTCCTGCCATTGAAGTTAGGAGAAGGGGGGAGGCTTGGAGGAAGATGTCAAGCCAGGTGCTGCTGTTAGCTCTACAGAGGCGCCAACAAGGTCAAGCAACCGTGAGACCAGGAGAAAGGCGCGAGGAATTTCAAGCGGGAAAAGAAAAGAGAAGGGGGGGGGGATGGGCTTAAAAAGGGAAGGTTTTGCTTTGTAAGCTTAGACTCAACAAACTATAGATGCTATGCATTTCTCCTAATAAAGAAATCTTTGATGGAACCATTTAGACTCCAGAGGATTTACTGAACTTTGAGAATGAGTATGCAGACTCTGATACCCCTGTTGTGAGATTGAAGGAAAGCTCCTCCAAGATTGACACTGTTTCTGTGAGACAGCAGCTCCTCTTGTTAGATGAAGTCTGTGACTATTTTACATAGCCTTGGGGTGAAAATAAGGTGAGGAGGAGATACAATTTGACTCTAAAGGTAGACTGATGGAAAACTGTCTAGAGGGTCAGGCAGGACAATTAGACCTGAACTGTTAAGTATGAAATGATACATTTCCAAACAGTCTACTTGACAAGAGTTGTTAAAGTAATAACAGTAATGGTAATTAAGAATATGCATTTAAGCAAGCATCTGAACTATCTGTGCTTGGTTATCAATAGTGTTACTAAAAATAGTGTATTTTGTTTGTTTTCTCAAGGGAAAGATGGTAATAGTGAATCCTGGGTTTCAGAAGTGAGGGTTTAGGGGTTTTTTTCTGGGAGATATAGGAATAAATGGAATCCCTCCCTCCATAACAAACTGGCAATCATAGAAATAGGATTCTGCAGCATCATTTTCTTAGCATCCCCACGTCTTCCATTAAACATCTGTCACTGATGAATCCTAGCAGAAGTCATCTCAAACATCTGTGAGTTTGATTCTGCCAGCTTTTATTCAATGTGAGAGACAGAGTCACATGTTTAAGTTGGCTTAAACATTTGACAAAATTTAAAAAAGTAGGGTTCTGTTGGGAAAATCCCATAGTATTAGATGGGAATGTATGTGGGGTGTATGTTTCTTCCCAAAAATCTTGCAAGAATGCCAAATTCTTAAGATGAGAACTACTGGTAACCTGTTACCTCTACCAGCCCATAGTGACCTTTGGCAGAGGTGACGATGGTGGCATCACTCATTATTGAAACCCAGTTATTTGACTTATGGTGGAAACTTTAGCTCCTCCTTAAATCCACCAGGCAGAGAGTGCTACATGTGGATTTTCCCCTGTGTTTTGGGAATCTTCTGATGAAATATGTAAAACACCCTGCAGAGCCTTGGAATATACAAAGGAGCCTGGCTAGCAGTGAGATGTCTGAGGGATTATGCATGAGCAAAGCATTCATGTGCAGGATACAGCAAATGTCAGACACGGGAAAGCTTTTGTGATTGATAGTGCAACGATGTCACGGCAGCCAGCACATGATAGCAGCTGCAGCCCAGCCAATTCACTAGGTAAGACATGCCAACAGTCTTGTTTAAAATTCTTTCTAGGCATTCTATACTTTGCATTTCAGTCAGCTGCATCACAAGACAACTCTTGAATGATAAAGTGATTAAAGAAAGATTTAATTCCCAGTTTGAGATAAAAATAAATTAACCTATTTCATTAGTACCTGTTTCAATAACAGCCTATTCTTCAATACTCAACGAAAGCATTCCAGTGGGGAGGGGGGACTATCACTTCAGGACTGACTATATTGTAGTAGTTGTGTACAAAACTTTGTATATTTGTCACAGAACATCCTGATATCTCCTAGAATGTTCCATGTTTGTCCCAAAATGTGCCCATCCAACCTTTCCAGGGATGGCTTGTCATTTTCTAAAGGTAAATATTCTAGTATAGAAAGCAGGGGTGGACCCTCTGGAACACCCCATCCCACTTCCTCTTCCACATGATTTACTTCAGGAAAATAATAGGTCTAATTCCAGCAGGACAGGAGGATGCTCTAGAATGTTCTGGAACATAGAGTTTTGTATGCCACGAGAAAACGATGCTGCATAAGGATGCTTGAAAGTTGGACCACCAGAAAGGCTGAATGAAGGAAAAATTATGCCTTTGAATTGCAGGGCTAGAAAAACTGTTGAGGATACCCTGGACTGCCGGAAGAATAAATAATTCTATACTAGATGAAGTAAAACCAAACTGTTCATAATAACTGCACTGATAATGAAGGTAAAGATTAAATATTTTGGATACATAAAGAAAGATAAGAATCACTGCAGCAAATCCTGATGCTTGAAAAAATAAAAGGCAATGGAAAGAGGCTTGGAAATTATATACAATATCTTTTGTAGAATGGAAAAATAATTTGTGGGATTATGCCTGGATTGTGCTTTAAAGCTCAAAATAACCTCGTATTTGAAAATCAAATAGAATTCAATTCAATGTTGAAATTGTTCCTAGATGATAATTCTACATATGGCCTTGTATAGCATCCAAATTCTAACATAAAGTTTTAACATTTAAGTTTCATCTGGACTTGCTAAATCAGGATAGAATTTTTAGATTTGGCATAAATTATTATAATCTCTTATCTTGATTTATGATCTATACTGTTAGCAAAATTTGAGAGTTTCTGACTCTCCCCAATTAGGATTCAGTCCCGCAGAAGATCAAACACGAAAGTGCCAGCTGAGATTTTAAAGTTTTATTGAAAGTAAGCCAATTGAGTCAGCTGGGGTCTCCCCTTAAGGCAGAGGAGATCCCCTCCCACGCCCAAAGAAGACAATTTTATACATGTTCCTTACAAAGAGATATAGCAATTAACAAATGATTGGTTGAAACTGGCATAAGTTTTGGATCCTCCTTATTATTGGGGGAACCTTATCTTCCTTATGACATATTGGTTACTAGTCAGAGTTCAGGGCAACCCCCCCCCCCCTTTTGTCTTTATGGCCTTGACCCTTATGGAGACAGGATGTTCGAATGAGAGAAATGTGTGAAGATTTCTCAATGTCCGTGTCTGTGTTATCCCTTTGGTTTTCAAATGTAAAGAAGTAAAGAGGATGGAAACTAACAGCCCTTTTTCATAAGGTTTCAATACTGTACTGATTATTGCTAATTATTGCATATGACTTTGATTTTAATAATGAAGTTTTAAATTGACATTTTTTTAAATATGGAGAATCAAACTAATGTTATTTTCAAATTTATATTTAATTTTATAATGCTGGTAAGTCGCTTCCCTATTTATTTTTTGGTTTTCCTATTTTCCTATTTTCTTTTCTATTTTTCTTCTTGATTATGTTTTAAATATTTAATGAGCTAAAAGAAAAAGAAAAGAAAAAGAAAAAGAGGCTGGCAGGCAGCAAGGGTGACATACACCAGTACAGATGATACAAGCATGAGCTTACAAAACGTCAAAGAAGTAGTTACTGACAGGCATTCCTTACCAAATGATGTCCACAGGTCACAAAGAGTCAGAGGCAACTGAAAAACAGCAATTAGATACAGCAACTGTGCATAATCCACAGCCCAGAGTCCCTTAGAATTTGCTGCCAAATTATTTTATTTACTATGTGAGGATGGGGAAAATATTAATAGGGAGCAGTCGTAATAACTGCATTTAATTTAATTAAATTTAAATCAATTCAAGTTTTCCTTTTTTGTTGTAGCATACAGCCCCTCCTCCCCAAAATTGTACATCCCTTTAGTATGGCAAATAGTTAAAGAAAATGTTTATTGCTCAAATTTCCACATTTTTCCTTTTTAGAAAACTACACGAAAGTTTGCTGGGAAAAAAAAAATAACAGTGAAATCACTACAACTTATACAGAAGTTCATAGGCCTCGGTGTATGGTGCCAGTAATATATTATTCATCCTGGCTTTCCCTGAGCAAGCAAACAAATTAATCAAAAGCTGTAAGCCAGAGCCCTTTCCTGCTTTAATCCTGACCTATAACTGTCAGAGTTTACTTCTGTAGCATTCTGATTTAGTTCCCAGGGTATTCCTGTGGATTACCCTGGCATATGAATAATGAGGAAACAGGAAGAATTGGAGAAACTACATAGTGGATTCATATTTTTCCTTCTGCTTTATAAGTAGTAAGAGAACTGTTCGGTGTGACTGGACAAGGGTCTCCCTCCCTCAGAACACTCTTCCTATTGCATTAGGTTGGCTAGATGCAAAATAAGTTTAAGTTCCTGCAAATTAGTACATATGAAAAATAGGATTTATTTATTCATTCGTTCGTTCATTACAATTTATAGAGCGCCCATAATCGTATACTGTATATAACTCTGGGTGGCTTACAACAGTTAGTAAAATAGCTCCTGTAGTTTTCTTAGAGGTGCAGGAAGCCTTTTCTCTTTTTGAAACTGGCTGTATGGCTTTATGCTAGGCTGGAAGTGTTACCAGATACAAGAAGAGATGAGCATGCCTTATCTGTAGCAAAATTCCAAACACTTTGGATGTTCCACATGTCAGAGTCAGCCTCATCAATCACCCTTCCTGGCAACTGAATAATGTTTAGACAGGAGTTAATGGCAGTTTATTTATTTATAGGCAGGTTGAGCAATTTTTGCCATTCTTTAAATATTGGGTTTGCTGGCCCGGAGGATTGGTGTGACTCTGTGTGTGTGTGTGTGTGTGTGTGTGTGCATTTTTGTGAGAAAGGGAGGTTGTGGTTTTAGATATTAAAGCTATCCCAGGCTTAACACATCATATCTGCTTTGTTTCCCTTGGAGGGCTAATGGAAAAGAACTGGGGATGTGTGCAGCCCACAAGCTGCCCCTGTTTATTTGTATTACCTATCTTTAAAGTAGATAAAAGTATATGGTTCAGAAGAAACTAGACCAATAATGAGATATTACAACATTCAGATAAAATGACCATTCTTATTGTGCCTTCAAAAATCACAGAATAACTATCTGCTATAACAAAATATTTTGGTTGGTTGGTTTTTTGGTGCGGGCACAGTATTGTCTCCAGCTGCACAGGGTTTGTTTTGGATGATTATAATTAATTAAATATCTAGCTGTTACAAGGTTTCATGAGTTCCAGTTAACTTCCCCATCGATCACTTATTAAGCAGCTTTGGTGGCTGTCATCCAAAATTCTTCAAAGCTTATTCTAGAGCAAAAGATGTTCACTAGATTTTGTAGGATTTGTTCTACTTTTCATATAAGGACAAACTCTGATTCCTTAGAGGCAGATGCTATTACCTTTTCACAGCTGGAAACAGAAGATGTTGGAGAGACGATGGTGCTGGTTTACTTAGGAAAAATAAGAATCTGAGCCTTCATTACAGCAATGGTGTTTTGTAGGAGCTGTTTGCATTAACTTACTTAGGAACTGTCTCTAGTTACTCTACAGAGATTTAAACCCACACACAAGCTTTTGACTGTATATTTTGCTATGAAGTTTGTGTATCTTATATATCATCATCACCATCATCATCATCTATATGCTGCCAAATCATTCAGACTGCCAGTGGCCTGAAACAAGAACAAATACCATAAAACGTCTATCGTACACTTTAAAAAATAATTGCTTGATCATTTGTATGTTCAGATGTTTGAGAATTACAGCCATATAAATGAAATAATACTCTGACTGAACAAGGGCAAGGGTAAGCCAGTTGGTGTCCTCTAAAGTTCTGGGTTACAGCTTCCAGCATCCCTTGTTATTAGCCATGCGTACTATGGACTAATGGTAACTAAAGTCCAGAAGATCTGGAGGACAACTGCCTATTGTTGCAGGGTGCTGGGGCTACCATAGAAAGGAAGGCAGTGAAGAATGGGTGGATGCACACAACTCAGTCACCATGTTTCCACTTTCAGGAATGTCCCCATTTGAGGCAATCTTCCTCAGAACATTGATGTAGATACTGCGTCTTCAACAGGGATGAACTGTCAATCCTTCACTGTGCTTTATAACACAGTGTTAAATAATATTGCAACATGTGTCAAGATAGGACATGATCCCACTAACAATGAAGGGTATTGTGTTTTACCTGGAAGACACCAGTTGGGAAAGTTACATGAAGGCAGAGGTGTACAACCTATAGTGTCAAGGCCACATACAACCTCAGAACCATGGGTGTAGCTCCCCCCCCCAAAAAAACCCTCCAAAAGCTATTACAGAGTTGTAAGTTTTAACATGACAGACATTATAACATACATGGCCAGACTGCAATGATATTACCTACAGTTAAATGAAATGATTTTATTTTATGTTTTGGTACTGGTCCCACCTACTATTTTTTGGGAGTACATCTCCTGACAGGCCAAGTGTAACCTTTGGTGCAGAAAAGTTGTGCATCCCTGGAATCTTGGTAAATTTAATTAAGTGACTAATGACAAACTTCCAGGGGCTACGCACTAATGCTTAGGGTTATTAGGCTAACCCTAATAAAGATGCAACTGAAACAGAGGGGTGGGAAAACAACACTTGTGTTACCATTACACAGAGGGAAGAAAATGCCCCAAGTAGCCGATGCTGGGGAAGCGGGGAGGGGCAGGATAGTGGGAAAGCAGCCCCTTTTCTTGGATGTCCCATCTTTCCACTAGCCCTTCCATTCAATTTGGAGAATAAAGATGTGCAAGTAGAGTTCAGCTATTTCTGTTTCTGAAGATATGAGTTCCTCTTGCTTGTTTGTTTTTCAGAAAAAACATTTTCAAGTATCAAAAGCAATTTAATACTGAAATAACTGTCATTTTCCCCAAGGTATTCATCTGAGATATGTGGGAAGCACAGTTATCTTTCTGTAAAAACTTAATTAAATCCATCTGCTCAGTGTAGCTATTTTAGTTTGTTTAAGAGAACACTAAGTGGCTTTTGACACATTCATCACTGGCTTCTCAGTTCTATCAGACCAATACAGATAATAAAACCTGACTCTTAGGGCTGCTTGTCTGCTTTCATTTTAATGACATAAGACCTGTACTTTCTTATACAAGCAAACATTATGTACAACTTGGTAATACGCAAGTCTGACTCAAACCTAGAAAGCAGCTTTTTCTTAACCCATTTCTCCTTCATTTCTCAACTGAACAGAAAGCATCTGCTATGTTCCAGAACATTATGAGGGAAGGCTGTCAGCTATCAATTCACAGAATTTCCTAAAGGCAAAATTAAGAAACACGCAATGGTTTTAGGCAAAAACTTAACAGAACAGACATTTGTGTACTTTTACCCAAAAGGCCAGAACAAATATAGAAAAGTAGAAGTTGGATCCTTTTAAAATCAACTTCATGATACTTAAGTACATAACTAACAACCAAGAAAGGTAGCACCATCTGATTTATTCAAATAGTCTGTAGAATGATTTAATTTGACTACAAGTTAAATATTTACACAAGGTTATATTAAGATTTGACTTTAAATTGTTAAACCTGATAGAATAATTGGAGTCTACTCTTTACAAACAGACCAATTGAAATTGAAATATATGACAATGGTACAATTGGAACACTAGTGGAGAAATAGCTACTGCAGCCTCCATAACTTGAAACTACTTAAGACTACCATATCTTGGCTGCAATCATCTGACAACCACTGAATTGCAACAAAGAATTAGAGCTCTGTCATCTAATGGTCATCTGGAATTTTGGAGCCCAGATGTGGTAACCTTAACCTAGTTTCCCCAGCTCCTTGTTGTGAACAGACCACACAGGACAAATTCTCTGGTGAATAATAGTAATAATCATAATCATAATAAATGATATGCCACCCAATTCCTAGCAACTCTGGGCAGTTATCTTCCCTCTTGGTGATATCTTCCCTTGGGATTAAATTTCGGTGTGGGAAGCCAAGGAAGCTGGAAAGATTTAGGACATAGACACATGCCCCTTGGTCATCTTGTAGCAAAGAATTACACCAACCATCCATGAACATTTTGTTGAAATGTTCTTCCTGGGGGTGGGGAGAAGCAATTTCTTTTTCACCAAATTGAATGAGGACAATTGAACAACGCAGAAGAAAATTTTAATACAGCACATTGCAGTGTTAAGTGTCTGCTTCTTGCAAACTAAAAACATTTTCTTCTTTGCTTTAACTTTTTAAAGCAGTCAGCTCTCTACCCAAGGAATTACAAATAGGTGCTTTGTGCATGACCCCACATCTTCAGAAGCATCTTTTTGCCCTCAAATCTGAAGTGAACCATAGCCCTAGAAATTAGTTGATTTTATTAGCAGATGCTCAGTGAATTGGCTGAAAGGAAATAGTTAAGAAAAAGTTGTGGCTGGGAGGATTCTAAACTTGATGCCTGAACTCTGCTAGACTCTTCTTTTACAAAAGGGACAACGGACATTCTTGTAACATTTAAAAGCTAACTGCTTTATCACGATATAAGCTTTCATGGATCATTATCTGCTTCATTGAATACATGGAATATTATCCTGAATGAGGAGAACAGTATAAACTTTGCTGTGGAGGAGGGAGGAATAATAAAAGGAATGTCAGAGAGAAATAAAATGTAGAAAGCACGAACAGTGCAAATAATCTACAGATAATGGCTATTAACAAAAGAATTGTTGGATGTTATAGGCATGCATTGATTAGCTATTTAATGCACAGAGTGTAATAAAAGACCTTGGTCTTTATTTAATCCATTAGAAATGCTGTTCAATCTTCTAATACATTCTAATTTAGCTGCTTCACAATCAAAGTGGCCTTTGCAATTTTTTTGCTCAAGGGTGGCATTAGTGGCAGAATGTCCTGAGCAATTCTGATAAATCTTTGCTCAAGACCTTCTGTCTATTAGTCCATGTAATAAAGATGACACCTGTATATTCCAGTTAAAAGAAGCAGGAGCTGAGGAAGTGATGCATAGCCATAAAGACAGTATGAAGACACTGCCATATTATGCTGGCACTTATAATCTAATAGAACTCTAATATCTGGAACCAAAAGTTGTTTCTATTATTATTAAGAAGTCACACATAATGAATTTGATAATAAGACTTGATATCAAGGATGGAGGTTGATAATGGATATTGTTTCTGAGTTATTGTTATAATATTCTCCATAGATACAAATGAATGACATACACTTGCCTCCCGCTGAAAGATCTCATCTAAAATATAACTATGTTTATATTTTATGTTTAGTGAAGAAAGAAAATAGAGAGAGACATCTTTACAACAGATACCACAATGAAAACCTGCACCCAGTAATCAGATCTTCAGGACAAGTTGATTGTGGCCGGTCGCTCCACAATCTTACCAACTGTCTACCACACTCTAGGTCCGGCTTGGAATGTCCCCAGAATATAATAATTGAGAATAATTATAAAATAAATCCCTATTTCTCCCCTCTCCCCCTAAGGTTGGTGAGTGTACCATGCATTTTGTTCTAATTAACAGTGAAGTTCTTTATCTGGCTGCACTAAAAGAGACTGCTTTATTGACCAGCAAAGGGCAGATGTTTTATATATCTTGTCAAATGCTTGTCTACCTTAAAATCTTCTTAACAGGTAGTGAGCAGAAAAACACCCGTGCAAAAATAGTTAGCACCCACTCCTCCATATAAATGTAAGGCAGAATTGCACTTTTTAAAAATTTTTTTACCTTAAATAAATTGTCATGCTGGTTCCAGCCTGCAGTCATAGGAGCCCAACGTGACCCCTTTTTAGAGCAGACTTCATGAGAAAAGGTACAGACCAGTGAGGACTTGGAAACAGACTTCAAGAAAGTCCAGTACCCACTTTTCATAACTACATTCACATTAATACCCTAAGTCTATAACTTTCAGAAATCTGAAGGGCAAATTACACATTTGGTACAAATGCATGTAACAAAGTTCTAACAGAAAGAGGCATCTTGTTATTTTCCTGTTATTTTAGATTGCCTTTTCCACAGCTTCTTAACATTAACCATGCTGATTGGGCCCAGGGGAGTTGAAGTCCAAAACATTTTTTTCTTATGTTTTCAAGTTACTCTTGACTCCTGGCAGCTGCCTGGAAAAGTCCCTGCAGTATTCTTGGCAATATTTGTGGAAATGGCTTGCCCTTGCATTTTTCCTAGGGCTGAGAGAGAGTGACTGGCCCAAAGTCACCCAGCTGGTTTCATTCCTAAGGAGGGACTAGAACTCACAATCTCCCAGTTTCTAGCCTGGTGCCTTTAACCATTACACCAAACTGGCTTTCCCAAAACATCTAACATGTACTATATTGCCTAACCCTAACTTACTACTTTGTCAGTAAAAATGTCAGGAGATTAAAACTGTTCAGACTGTGTCAGAATTCAGAAGACAGACTAGATGAAGTACACTAGTGAAATATAAGGCTCAAGGTACTTCTGCATACAGTGTTGGGGGCTGAGCTGTCTGTAACTAACCCAGAAAAGATTTCAGGGCTATAGTGGATAGTTCAGTGCAGATATCGACTCATTGTGCAGCAAGTGTAAAGAAAGGCAAATTCCATGCTAGGGAGCATTAGGGAAAGGGATTGAAATAAAACTGCTGGCGTTGTAATACAAATCTATATCCACATCTGGAAAACTCTGTTCTAGTCACCAGACTTGAAAAAGGATATAATAGAGTGGAAAGCACGCAGAAGCAGGCAACCAAACAGCCTTCTCACAAGAAAATGCTAAAATATTTGGGACTCTTTAGCTTGGAAAAAAGATGAGTGAGGACTTGATTGCAGTGTGTAAAATCAGATGACTGAGCAAGGCCATGACTGTAATGTATAAAATCACCCCTGGCATCAAAAAAGTGGGCAGGGAGAAACTTTTCTCCCCCCTCTTAAAACACAAGGGACAGGATCATCCGTGGAAGCTGCTTAGAAGGAGACAGACACACAGCACATAATTAATCATAGAAATTCATTACCACAAGGGAATTTGCTGAAGGCCAATAACTTGGAGAGCCACTTTGGTCTAGTGGTTAAGGCATCAGGCTAGAAACTGGGAGACCCTGGGTCCTAGTCCAGTCCTAGGCACAAAGCCAGCTGGGTGACCTTGGGCCAGTCATTCTCTCTCAGCCCTCGGAAGGGGGCAATGGTGAACCACTCCCAAAATCTTGCCAAGAAAACTGCAGGGACTTCTCCAGGCAGTCACCAGGAGTCAAAACTGACTGCCTTGAAGGCACAAAAAACAAAGAAACAAAACTAACTTGGATGGCTTTAAAAGAGGGTTGGATAGATTCCTGGAGGACAGGTGCATTAAAGGCTATTTATCTTAAAGAATACCTCTGAGTTGGGGGCAGGCAGCATGCCTCTAAATAGCAAGCAAAAGGGAGTAACAATAAAAGAGGCGCATGTCAGCATCTCCTGCTTGTGAGCATGGCAAAGTCTTCTGGTTGGCCACTGTGAGAAACCAAATGTTGGACTAAGATGAGCCTTGGTCTCATCCCGGAGGGCTATTTTCACATGCTTATGGAGCTCGTGGGGAACACTAGGTGACTTCAAGCTGTTCAAAAATCAAAGCCTGGCACCACCTTTTTAGACTAATTAATTTTATTATAAGTCATAAGCCAATGTTAGTCTAAAAGGGGGGTGCCAGGCTCTTTCTGAATTTTGGCTACCATGGACTAACAGGGCTCTCCTCCCACAACACCTGACTTGGGCCATCCGCTATGTCTCAGTCAAATTACATATCTCACAAGCTTTTTATGACAGTAAAGTGGAGATGGCCCTGCCCGGTGCCTTTAGCTGTCAGAGGAAAGGTGAATGGCAAAGAGTGTAAATGAAATTGAAGAAGGGTTATTCCTAAAGGCAATCAGGGTAGACACGCAGACTGCCCTCCGAGGCTGCCTGTTTTCCCAAGAAAGAAGCAGGTCAGCCCCATAAATTTGCACAACGCAGCCCCGCGAATCCAACGCCCTCCCACGAGCGCAGCTGCCCTTCCCGATCAGCCTCCACCACTCAAGCTTTTGCTCAACTCCGCCCGCCCGCCCGCTGAACGAGACCTGTCCCAGGGAGCAGCCGGAGGAGCCGCGGCGGAGCGCAGGGCGGGAAAGACTTGGGAGGAGACCCAGCCATTGGCCGCCCGGAGCGCTGCCGGTGAAGGGGGAGGAGGCGGCCAGCGCGCGGCAAGTTCGGGGGGAGGCGACTGGCCCCACTTGCTCCGCGTGCGCCCGGAATGGAGCGTAACTTGAGCGGCGGGCTTGGCAACGAGTCTGCTCAGGCAGCTACGGGTAACAGGGGGGAAGCGGCGGCGACCTGGGTTTTTGGCGCGGTCCTCTCTGTCATGTGTGTGGCTGGCGTGACGGGCAACGTGTACACCCTGGCGCTGCTGTGGCGCTCGGGTCGGGGCGCCCGCGGAGCGCCTTTGTCCGGCTCCATTGCCAGCCTGGCGCTGGCCGACCTGCTGTACCTGTGCTCCATCCCGTTCATCGTGGGCACGTCGGTGGCGCAGGACTGGTACTTCGGCGAACTGGGCTGCCGCTTTCTGCTCAGCCTGGACCTGCTTACCATGCACGCCAGCATCTTCACGCTGACCGTAATGTGCACCGAGCGCTATCTGGCCGTCACCCGGCCCTTGGCCATGCGGTACCGGGCGCAGCGCTTCCGCAAAATCACAGCCGGCGCCGTCTGGGGCATCTCGCTGCTGCTTACCCTGCCCATGATGCTGATGGTCACCTTGAGCCAGAGTGGCGACGGCAAGCATATTTGTGCCCCGACCTGGAGCCCCGACGCCTTTCGGCTCTACCTGACGGTGCTTTTCAGCACCAGCATCCTAGCCCCAGGGCTGCTCATTGGCTGCCTCTACACCCGCCTGGCTGCCACTTACCTGGAGTCACAGAAGAACCCACTGCGCAAGACGGAGCCCAAGCGCTCTCCTCGCCAGAAAGTTCTCATCCTGGTCTTCACCATTGTGCTGGTCTTCTGGGCCTGCTTCCTGCCCTTCTGGATCTGGCAGCTGGTGTCCCTCTACCACGGTCCCCTCGGGCTGCCGCTCCACATCCAGAAGTATATCAACTACCTGGTCACCTGCCTGACATATACCAATAGTTGCATCAACCCCTTTCTTTATATCTTGCTCACTAGGAACTACCGAGAGTATCTGCGAAACCAGCATAGGAACTTCTACCGCTTCACCTCCTCCTTTTGCAAGAAGGGCTCCAACTTGCAGTGTTCTTGGAGACGATCATCCTCTTCAGGGACTCAGTGTGAGTCTGGGACAGAGGGCCTGGGCATGGCTGTGTTGAAGGACTGCAAATGAACTTTCTCTCCCTCTTGTTTGTTGGGAGCAGTTTCCAAACACCATCCAGGTGGGCCTGAGCAAGGTAAGGTTTCCCATGTGGATGGCCTGTTCTGAAGTTTTCCCA
This sequence comes from Liasis olivaceus, assembly GCA_030867105.1. Classification (NCBI taxonomy): domain Eukaryota; kingdom Metazoa; phylum Chordata; class Lepidosauria; order Squamata; family Pythonidae; genus Liasis; species Liasis olivaceus. The sequence continues at coordinate 101,787,015 of CM061348.1, read as the reverse complement.
GAGTGAACTAAGAAAGCAATTTTATTTCCTCAGTAACAAACTTTCTTTAAAGTGGATCTTACTCCCCTGTAAAGTATACATAGGATGATGTGCTTTTTAAAATTCAAATGTAAATTTTAAACATGTGTTAACTTAGAAGTGACACAAATTACATGCCATAAGACTTTGGTGCAAAGTTAAGCATATAAATCAAGAAGTTCTTATTTTATTAATTAAGATAGTTCCTAGTAAGTGTTACCGTAATATAGAAAGCTCTCAGGTTATAGAAAATGGGAGAGAATAACTATTATAATACCTTAATTTGGGCAGAGTTTTTTTTTTTAATACCTTGGAGTCATATGAGTAGGCACATATAAATCTTAGCAAATAAATAACTTTTTTTTTAAAATGTAGGGCCAGTCCTATCCATACACAGAGACATATTTCATCTTAAAAGGTCTGTATCACATATGTCTCAGTTTCATTGTTTTCTTATGCATGAATGTTTTAATACAGTACATGATTTTAAAGGTCCTTTCAGAGATAAAATAATAAGAAAGCTCCCCAATTTAAACTGCAATCTTATATTTAATTACTTGGGATTAAGTACTTTTGAACTCAGTGCCGTTTACGCCTAAGTATGTATGTATTACTCAGTTGTGTAGTACGGTGCTTAACGTTTTACATGTTTGTTGATTTGTTCTATAGTAATCTTTCCAAAGGGTGCACCATAGTGTTTTACTTTATAGTCAGTATTTTGAAACCAATGGCTATAATAACCTTAATGTTGCAGTGACAATGGGCTAGGCAAAGTTTATTGCAGGATAAATTATTTTACTCTACAAGTGCTAATCTTTTAGAAGAGTATTATTTCAGGAACTCAATATCTTTAGTAAAGGTTCTACCAAGATATACAAAAGTATCAATTTGTTCTGGTTTTTCACCATTTATGTATAACTTGCAACAGTTCAGTTCTCCCTGTCAGGCACAACTACTGTGGCCCTTGATACATTAATTTTCACATCCATACTCTTTGTTTCATCATACAATTTAGCCAACATTTATTGCAATGATTTTAGTTCTCAGCCAGCAATATGACATCATCTGCATATGAAAGTACATGCATATTCATGTTCCCAAACAACACACCTCTAATGTCATTGCAGTATTGCAATAATATTATTATTGGTACAGTATTAGTATTATCCTAAATCAGTTCATTGCAAGATGAAGCCCTCTTCAACTGACTATGCTAGCACAAATCACATAATAATTGTAATAGTTTAAGAGGCACAGACACCACTATGCAGGGAGGAAGGTAGGCAAGCAGCAGCCCCAACTGATCCTTATGGCTCAATTTCATGAACAGGGTCTCTCGTCTGGCTATATGTGACAGCATCCTTAAAGATCACCAGAGACTTCCAGATAACCACAGCCATGAACCCATCCCTGCCCTGGAATTGCCACTGGTGCCATATCTGAAATCTGGAAGGGCACATCTTCAGGTGGAGATCCCACCTCACCTCTCCAAACCCAGTCAGGTTTCAGTAATGCATGTCAGCTTGGCCCTTTCATCCATGAACAAATCATGGATGCAGTAAGCTTTATTACTGTACAGGCTGACATAGCATTGGTTAAGCTATGATGGTGAGAGAAAGCCTATCTGAAAACAAGTGTACAACGTTTTTAAAAGTCAAGGTCCACCTTTGGTCTTTGAGTAGCCTGCAGGGCTATGTTTGAGTTTTAATTACATCTAAAATAAATGATTGGAATAAATGTAATTAAAAGGTAATGTCTCCTTCAAGATGAGCTCACCACCTTGGTGACTTCATGGATACATCCATATAGTTCCTTGGCAACAGTACAAAACTGATTTGCCATTGTCTCCTTATAGGATTTTTTTTTTCCAGTTTTCCAGTTTAACTCATAGACCTGGTATTCCTTAATGATCTCCCATCCACATCCTAGCCAGGGCCAGCCTGCTTAGCTTCCCAGCCTAGACAAGATTAAGCAGGTCCTGTCATGTGCTGAGATTAATGTCACTATTCTCCACATATTTGATTATTTTTCTGTTGCATTAATAATTATAACTTGGTGGCAGCTTTTAAAAGGTTTTTGCAGATGTGCTCAAGGCTTTTAGGCTGTGTGTGGCCTTGTGTGTGGTCTAAGGTTTTCCATCCCCACCTTAAAGGAATAGGAGGCTAACAATCCTATGACTCCTTTTGAGCCTGGCTAAGGAGTCTAAGCCTTGCCTATAACACCTTTGCCCTTTGGCTAACTGTAGGCATCTTCTCTCCCCCTCATCCCAACTTTTATCTTTTTCAGCTCATCCTCAACTACCCCCCACCCTAGTTTTTCTACTTTTTTCCTATTTCTGACACTTTGCATGTTGTTTTTCTCTGCTCTACACCTTTACATGTTCACTCTTAACTTCTTCCCAGGCATCTACCTTTTCCAGCTACACTTTTTTCTGCTTTTTTATCTGCTGCTTTTGTTCAGCCCCAAGGCCTCTGAATTCTTTGTTTATTTCCCTGCCTCCTGGGATTCCTTCCTGTTAACTCCAGGTTCTCCCCATCACCCAGTGCAAATGGTATAGGAGGTCTTTCCCCCCTTTGAATTGTAACAATAGATCTCTTTACTCAGATTAAAGGATGGCAGTTCATCTTTTAAATATTAGTCATCGTTCATTGCCACTGTTTGTCCTAACTCAAAATTTCAAGTCCTCACAGACTACAGGAATACTTGAACTGTTACGAAACTGATGTTGGCTTACCCTTATTCATTGTCCTAAGTGTCTGTGCTTCAGAAGCCACTGCCTTGCTCTTCTTCTCTAGTCCTGGTCCTTATTGAACAATCAAAGTAGAACGTGTCAGTCAAATCAAAGACTGTGGCTGAAGGTCTCATTCTTTGTTACCAAATGCTCATGGCTTCCACTTTCATCACCAACCAGGAGACTGCCAGAGTTGGAGCACATCCATGAACACCAACTAGCAGTCAGAAGACATGATGAAAACTCCTTAATCTCACAACACATGGACAGACATAACCATCGTTTCAACTGGGAAGCTGTCAGCATCTTAGACCAAGCTAAATCCAAAAACGTGAGGGAATTCCTGAAAGCTTGGTATTCACACAAGTCAGCCATCAACAAACAATTAGAGATAAACAACATTTACACACTATTCAAAAGAGACAATAAAAAGGAAGCAAAAAGACCAGAACACCACCTTGCCAGCAATCAACACCCAGATAAACAGGGATTAACACTAGGATTAACACTGGACAAACAATCAATCAGTAAACAACAGCCTAACCAAGGAACTACCAAGGAGAAAACCACACCCCCACCTACACTGGCAGGGCAAGCTACTGTATATAAAGAGAGAACAAACCCCACTCCCTTCTAGCACTGAAGGTGTTACCTAGCAGGGTAATGAAATGTCTGCAATCAAGCAACCAAGCTCAAAGAACCCCAAGGACTCCACAGTTCAGCCTTAAGCCACATATATTCTCTTCTATTGGTAACACTCTATTTTTTGTTTTTTCTCCAGTGCCCTTATCAAACAGTGGTGCTGGTTGCTTTCCTTCTTTGTTGGCTTATACTTTAAATGGTTTGTATGCTGTGCAGACCAAAGTTGTAGATGTGCTGGATATCATGTTTTTTCTGGAGACTCTAGAACACTGAGTGGCTCAAAGACAATAAAAAGAAGAAGTTAATAAAATACAGATTTGCGGGGAAGGGGATAGTTGACAACAGTGACTGATATTGAGTTCCTGAAATTAGACTTAATGATGCAGATTTGTTTCTGACATAACAGTCCTGAAGTAATTTGAAATCACTGGGTCATAGCAATATCCCTTTTCTTTTAGAGCATGCTTAATACTATACTTATTTCATAAATATCTTCTGGAGAGTTATAAGTCTTTGGACCTGTTCTTATGTGCTTATCTTTAATAATTCATCATGTGTCTGTATTAGTGATTTCAATTGTGAAGTAATACATTTGGAAAGGATGTACAATTGCATTCCATTCCCTCCCCCTTATTTGCCACCAGCCAGCAACTGTCTGGTGAATTAAGATGGCCTTTTCCAACTAGCCCCACGCTGCTAAGCCTCTCTCTTACTGGAAACTAAGAAGAAGCAATTTAGATTTTTCTTCTCTGATGGAAGGCTGCAGCAGTCAAATGCCTGGTCTCCTGCTGATCTTCCTATATTGAAATATAGAGCCGCATGGGGCTAGATGGGAAGTGGTGAAGCTGGCTGTGAGATGTGCTCTTTAGCATGGAGTCTACATAGAGATGGTTTGCCTATTTGGGATAAAACTGATTTTTGTGGTGAGCAGCTTTCAAAGTGTCTCACTATTACTGTGCTGGCTGGGGAATTCTGAGAGTTGAAGTCCACACATCTTAAAGTTGCCAAGGTTGAGAAACACTGCTCTAGTGTGTTGACTGTAAGTTGACACCATAAGATAAAGCTGCTACATTATATCTTCCAAGTCACTTTCATGATATGTGAAGCAGTCCTTCTTAAATGATGTAATTGGTTTGCTTATGAGGGTCACTGTATGTGACATTTCACCAAACTATGTTAAAATGAGTATAGGAAAAAAATGGGAACATCTTTGTTTGCTGTTACGCATGAAGACTGTGTACCTGCAGGAATATGACTTGGAATCCACTGATAACTAAACATCGTTTGTTTCGTAGAATCATAGAATGTAAAGGTTAGAAGGTAGCTTGGCGAACCCCTGTCCAGTGCAGGAATCCATTAGTATAGAGTAAAAAGATGTGATATAATTGATCTTTACTCCATTTTTCTACTGTGATGAGTGCTACCAATAAACCTCCCTAACCACAACAAATTTAAAAAGTTTTTTTTTACAAAATTACCATTAATGTTCATGGAATAAAATCATTTAAAAATCAAAGTCTAACAAAAAATGCATCTGTACATATTTTTTAAATGGTAAGAGGATAGGGAGGCCAAATGCATCTCCTGCAGCAATGTATTTAGTCACTTGGAAGCAGTGCAAGATACGGCCAGTAAAATGGGCTTTGGCCGAGAGGAACAACGTAGCTGTTAATAGCTGGAGAAGTTAATATCAGGAGAATTGGCCCATTTGATAGTCAGGTTCTAGGACATTTAGGGCTTTACAAATCAAAATCAGCACCTTATATTGTGCCCAGTAAGTAACTGGCAGCCAGTACAGATCTTACAGCACAGTTAACAGTCTAGCTGCTACGTTTTGCACCAATCACAGCTTCTGGATACTTCTGTTGCAGTAATCAAGGAGAGGCTGTATCCTAGGTGTAGAAAACTTTTGCCAAATCCAACAGCTCCAGAAGGGTGGCAGCTGGTCTATCTGATGTACTTCTGCAAAAGTGTTTCTTGGCATAGCACTGCCTGCAAATCCACTCACAGCTTAGGCTGAAGAAGTTCTCCCAGGTTGCATCTGCTCATTCAGGAGAAGTGCACGATGTTCCCAGACAGTCTGAATCTCAATCCCTGAGCCCTCATGTGGTGGAAAAGAGAGAGGGGTTCAATACCTGAATGCCTGCGGCAGTTTTACGCATCAGTGTTTGTGCGTGTAGACAAAACATAATGTATTTCTTATTTCTTAAGTGTGAAGTAATAACTGGCTACAGCAATATTTATTTCACCTTTAAAAATAAATGGTTTGGGTGGGCTTTTTGAATTTTCATTCCCTTTTTTCCTTCATGTTCCTTTGTTGGTCTGAGATTGTTCTTTATTGCTAACTCCACTGATTTGTCCCCTATTCCATCTGAAAAGAGAAAACAAGCCCTTTTAAGTATATATGGAATATTTTATCTTGATCTTAAAAGGAGATCAAGATTAATTTTAATTTGCTGTATTTCTCCTGATGCTTTATTTTTGTTTTTCTAAAGAAAAACAGGCAGGTGCTTTGACTTCCCTTTCCTGCTTGTTTTAAAGTAAAATACTCTATCCATAATTGAATATAGAAACTATGCATTTTCAATGGCTGCATGATGCTTTAGAACTTGAAAGAAAGCATTGTGTCCATGAAGTTCTCTTGATCTGCTTGGGCCAGTTGTGACTCAGATGCAACAACCTCCCCCATCCCAATTATTTCCTATTCTGGGTTTGGCCAAAACAAACCTCCAAACAGTTTGGGTGTTTTGGCATGCGGAATTGTTAGATTCAAGCTTCCTAGACAGCAAAAACTCTGGATGACCACTAGTTGGCAGTAGAGAAACACCCAAAACTCTAACATCTTGTTGCATTCTAGTGGTTGTTTCAATACTTGCAGCCCACGACTGATAACCCTACCCTTTAAATGTCCTTGAAATCAGAGCAGCCATTTTCAAGAAATATCATGTTTTCCTGCCATTTATGAGTGGGAGATGCAAATAAAGATAGAGCTGTAAGTCCTAAAATAGGCTTGATATAATTTATAAAAAAGAAGGGGGGGGGGGAACCTCATATCCAACCGAAAACAAGAAAAAAATAATTGTTTCATACATTTTGCATCATCAACCCAGCTGGTCCATTAATATTTTTTAGTATGGCTTTGTAAATAGATCTACAAAAATTACTGGAACACAAGCATTTATGCTAATCCACTTGATAAGAGTGAATGATCATGTTCTTAATTAATAGCACATGAACCATGTCGTAAAGGCATTTGCTGAGTTTGCCACAGCTTCTCTGGCAGCTCTCCTAGCATTCATACAAATCCTTGTTTTCCTGCCTTGCATATTAACTGCTTCTCTCCCCCCTTTTAAGTACTCATTGTTAATTTGATATTTGAAATTCTTCAAGAATGCAGCTCTGCAATTTCCCATTCAATGCCATTGCCTTTATTATTTACTCATGTATTTATTTGAATTATGGATATGCTGCCTTTTGTGATATAAATTCTACAAAAATATCTTAGATGCAATTTCACCAAGAATAAGCAAAAGCAAAAAAATATTTGGGGAAAAGCATTTGCAAAAATTCCAGAGATTTAACCTCCCAGGACAGTGGGTGGTAATAGTTTGTGGAGAGTAGAGAAGTGTCTAGCTCAGTGTTTCTCAACCTTAGCAACTTTAAGTTGTGTGGACCTCAACTCCCAGAATTCCTCAAGGGAGCAAGGGAGTTGTGGGATTTGAAGTCCACACATCTTAAAGTTGCCAAGGTTGAGAAACACTGGTCTAGCTGAACAGGCTTCTGTGTTGGTTGTTTCTTGCCTAGACTACAGATAGCGTGAATAGAGTGAATAGAGCTCCAGATAGTGGATTCCTTATTGCAATCCAAGATTTGGGTCTCCATGCATTCCTCAATAAAATGGACTAACCCAGGTTCTGAGCATGCATTAGAACATTCTTATCCAGCCCTTGATCATTTTTCTAGAAGTGCCCATAGGTTAAATACTTTTCAAACTTTCTTAATCTGCAGGACCTTTTTTGTCAATCTCTTTGTCTCAAGATGTGCATTAGACAGCCAGTGTGGTATAGTGGTTAAGACATTGGTCTGGGCAGGTTGACCTCTGTTTTCAGCAAAGAAGTTTACTGGGTGACTTTGTATCAGTCATACTCAGCCCAGCCTAACTCACTAGGCTGCTGCTGCAGAGAAAAATAGGAGGGATCGCTATGTATGCTGCCTAAAGTTCCCAAATAAAAGCTGGGTTGTAAATCTAATAAATGAATACATTTGGTAAGGAGAGGAAGGCAGGAGGCTATAAAGCCTTCTGGTGCAATCCAGTGCTTGTCTACTCAGTATGAAATCCCATTGTCTTTAGCAGAATTTATTTTCTGATAACCGTGTACCCAATTGCAGCTTTATCTAACACACACCAGAATCTCTCCACTAGATTTTGTTGAATCTACCTCAAATCTGCATGGAAAAGTCCAATCAGAGCTTTACTTCCATAGCTGCAAACCCAAGCATTAAAATTCATAAAACAAAAACTGTCTTCTGGAATTATTGTTCACCCATTAGTAAATGAAGCAGGATGCTCTTAGGAAAAGATGTTTAATCTTTACTTCTATCAGGACATGAACAATAAAGCAAAATAGGAAGAGATTCATTTAGACCATTCCTGCACATGACACTTCACCAGGAATATTCTTTATCTGAAGCTACTTTATTTGCATTCTTAAATTAATTGGAAGTCTGTGAATTCTTAATAGAAGAAATGGGGAAAAAAATCTCTTAAGCAGTGTGAGGTCAGGATGGCAACTTTGGGTGGCTGGAAGCCTTTCTTTGTTGCAAGGGTCAAGACAGTGATGTGGTTGATGCCATTGAAAGGGGTGATTTTTCTGGGGTTAGGGCAGGTTCTTGAGGTTTTGCACATAAATAAAGCCTTCACTTGTTCTTTTTTAATTCTGCCCCAAATAATGGAAAACTGAATTCTGTTTTTTAGCAGTTAGCCACTGAAATTGATAGCAACATTTCTGGGAGCTGGAAAAAAAAAAGGCATTGAGAGCCACTTACAGCTTGCTAGTCTCAAGATGTCCACAGTAATGTAAGATGCAAGCTTAGTTGAGGAGAAACAAAATGTTTGCACCTTAAAAAATTCTGTCTTGTGCAAATGTCCAACACTTTCAGTACCAAACCAGCAAATTAGTGCATGAGCAGTTTACCCTTTGCCTGAGCAGAAATAGCTTAGCATGAGGACTAAGACCAAAGCTGGCAGTTTTAAAAGAAAAAAATGGAATTGCATTAGTCCATTGTGTTGCATGACTCCTGTTGAGTTGTTAAATACCACTTTTCTGTCAGGTTCAGCCACATGAGAGAGTCCGGAAATCAGCTCTGCTTCTTTATTAGCTTTATTAATTGACAGAATCTCGCCAGACTAACTCTAATTCCCCAACGAGAGCAACTATAACCATCAAGCCCTTAGGGAGGGGCCAGTCTCTTCCTCCTTACTTTCACACAGTCCGGCTGTGGGCTGAGGAGATGCTTGGAATGTCTCTCCCCCCTCCCTGTAACCTGGAAGCTCCCTCCCAGAATCCTCCCCGCTCATGCCTTCCATCACACTTTCAGCCTCTACAAGGATAGCAGCATCCACTTCTCTGGCAAGCTGCTGTAGTGACACATCGAAAAAGGCAGTAGAGTTTGGTTCAGGACCAATATGAGATTGATTCCATATTGATTGGTAGATTGATTTCCCTTGCTTTGGAAGCTGCAGTAATGGCATAGACACATGGGAAAAATGTTACCATTTGTTGCTAAAACAGCACTGTGTCCTCTTTCTCTCTGCAGATTGAATTCAGAGACTTGTGCTTGTTAATTTCCTGGAGAGCCGTTCCTTGTTTTGGCTCCTATGCATACATGCACAAAGTGCCCTGGTTTTGGTTTAGATAAGTTGCCAATATCTTTATTGCTTTTGTGGTGTGAAACCGACTGTAGCATGGTTCCCGTCTGCCAAGATAATAGCAAAATAGCAAACTGGACAAATACTGCAGCACTGCTCCAGTTTCTCTGAGTGGTAATAAGGATGAGGAATGTGGGATTGTCTCAAACAGCTGGTGGTGAAATGCATTCCGGTGGCTTCCATGCTTAGAAGCAGTACGAAGAAAGGGTGCGAAATGGGTATGACAGCCAGTCTGGACAGAAATGTACTTGCAAGACATTGCCACATCTCAGATTTGGAAGTCTTGTGGTTGTCCAGTGTCCAACAAGAATGGGCTTCCTTATGCTGAGAGACTTGTTATACTGAGTATCTGTACTAAGCAAGAAAATGTATACTGCTGAAATGATGTCAGCGAATGAATAAGTATGACCCTGTAAAGATAGTGAAAAATAATGCATGCTTCAACATAAGGGAAGTAATTTCAATAATATAAATTTATGGCCTTGTAGCATAGAGATGTATTACTAGAGGTTCCAACCTTTCTGTCTGCCCTATGGGAGACTAAACAATCTCACAGAATATAAACCAAATCAAAATTTATTAGAAAAAGTAAACTAAAAAATCTTTTTAAACTTTAAATATCCAAAATACCAACATTCAAAACAAAAAGAAAATATAATGCTCCAAGTGGATTACAATATGGTGTTGGTCTACTGCAAATAGGAATTTTTATAGCAGAATCTTGAAAGAAATGTTGCAGGGATTTTAATTTCTTACAATTCATCATAAGGTTATGATTACAACCTCATGTTCAGCCTGAAAAATGGGTAAAGGCTGAAATTACATGGAATTAATTAGCATGTACAGAGAAATTTTAAAAATAAATAAACTTGACTTAGTGCCACGGAGAAACTTAAAAACAGTCTAAATCCTGTCCAGAAACATGTACCTTTTTCTACAGAACGAACCATTTTTCTTAAAGGAAAAACCCTCTGATTCCTTTTAACTACCCTTCCCTTTTTCCTGGAAATTTAGAACTTTCTAAATTTCTACTTCAGAACTGAGGCTGGTATGGGAAACTGTGCTTTTCCCATCCTCCATTCACAGCTTCTGCATGAGTTCTATGTCAAGATTTAAAACAACCAAACTTTTTATATTATCTCCCAGAGAGAGAGGGGGGCTGAGGGTATCTGTGTTGTGTATGGACAAAGGACATCTCTTTTTCTTGTTGAATGTGTATTGAGGAACTGAGCCTGTCCAGCAAGCAAGGAAGTGTCATTCACAATAGCTAGTTTTTCCTTAACTCTTTTCATGTTTGAAGCTCTTGGATTGGAATTTCCCCCATTTCCTACAGAGAGAAAGGTAGATAGCTATAAGATGTCTTTTGACATCTTTGATAAGAAGCTTTGATAAGGAGCTGTCTGTCTAGAAGCACCCCAAATTTCAATATTTAGCTTGTGCAAACTTTTTAAAAAAAAACTAGCCTTGTTACATGGCAGATAGGGTTACCTGCTCCTGTGACATGTTCCAAGGCCCTGAGTTCTGATATTGCTTCCCAGGCACCAAGAAGGATAAAAGCCATATTCTAATTACACAGGAAAAGACCCCGTACAAACAACTGCTAAGTATGGTAACCTCCTACAAATAAAGCCAGAACTGAAAAGTCTATTATACTATTAGTTTTGGCTCAATGCAAAACATTTTCAAGCATCTGGAATGTATCAAAACATTGTGAGGAACATAGAAAATTCCTTCTTCCTTATCCTTTCTACCCACTTTGGCTATTGTGCCGGTGGCTTGCATCCAAGTGAAATTCTGAGCCAATGAGACTTGGTGCCAAAGGGTTATGCCAGAATCAACAAGTGATTATGCTAAAATAGCAAAGAAAATTTACATGATTAACTTTAGTAGTATTAGAGTTTCACTGTAATTATTGTGCTGATCATAAAGACACAAATCACTCCATTAAGTCTTTTAATACTTAAAAATGTGATTATAAAAGGGACCTATTAAGCCCCATAGAAGAGAGAGAATACTGTCAAGCAATTATTACTTTTCAACCATTTTAAATGGATTATATGCAGAATGAGGTTTAAAATACTCCTGAGATGTTTTCTGTATGGGCATATATGTGAAAACATGTACAACCATGTATATAATCATGTGTCTATTTTAGCACAGTTACACAAGTGAAATAGTCCTTGTCTTAGGCAGCATGAAAGGAGAGATGTATGGCAGTTCTGTCAGAGCAGTGAACAAGGGCAAAAAAACCAAACCAAACCAACAACAACAACAACAAAACCCATCCAAAGCAAGTTGTATAATTTCAGCTATCTTGTTAACATTCTCATGGTGATGTAAATCAGCATTAGGCATCTAAGCAGCAAATTATCAGTGAGTACCAAATTACGGAAGGGAGTAGAATGCCTCTGTTCTAATCTCCTATGGGTTGTAACCTGAGCCTGGTAAGAGAAAGAGCTTCATTGTGGCTCCATCATAAAAAAATAATTTAAAAAAACCCTCCTTTTTCATATGTTTTGCAACTGCTTTATAATATGGCTTTACTTTTTTAATATAAAGGGGTGCATTGATCATCTGTGACTTGGAAGCTAATTTTGATCTGTGCAACTGATTCCACTTTTAACTCAAATCGGCAGATTAGAACCTACCTTTAATTTTTACAATACATAGTATTTTTCCCAGCCACACACCAGAAAGGCTGCTTATCATCTGAGGTCTAGTTTTCCACAGACTCTCACTCTCCTTCTCCACTAGCTGTAAAGGTAAACAAGCTTTCAGCCTTGCATCTATCTAGTGTGGTAGCCCCTGTATTTTTATTCTGCTTGTACTTGGGGATATGTGCTGGGGAACAGTGGGCATGCACTTGATATGTTAGGGCAAGGTCTAACTTATATAGCAGCCTTCCCCAAACAGTTGGACTACAACTCCTAGGATTCTCCACCACTATATCTTAAGGCGAGTAAGTTGGAGAAAATATAGCTTCATTTAAATGTCAGAATCAACAGGAAAATGATCTGCAGATAGCCAAAGTAGACATGAATGGGGCAGCCAGCTCGGGATACAGCTTGTCACAGAAAGTTAGTGCTCTCACTGTTACTGTGTTTTTCTCTCTTGGCATAGAGAGAGAAAGATGGTGAGAGATAAGGAAGCAGAGTGGAAAATGCAGGGGAAATAACATGTATGGAGGGGAGACAAATCGGGGGGGGGGGGGAGATAAAGGGGGCAGTTTTTCTTCCGAGTGATTAAAACAAAAGCTCAGCTGACTTGAATGGATGGGGTTCTCTCCTAGGTAAGGCATGTGTACCACCTCTCTCCATCCAATTTTATGCAGGGGAGGCTTTTCTTTCCAATGTAAGTAGGGAGATACTGCTTCATTCTCATTGCCAACTTAGGACTGAGCTATTAGCACGTACTCCTACGCTGTGTATTTATCAATGACATCATACCAGAGCTGCAGAAGACTAAGCAAATCATGTGGTTGAATGTACGTTCAAACATCAACATTCTACTATTAAAAAAAGTGTAGCATGTGGAAATAAATCAGCAACATGGATGGTGAACAAAAATAAATACTTCTGCTTTCTTTACTAAATGTATTCTATAGAGCATCAGTTAAATAGTAAGAGAGTCAGTTAAACTATAAATAGATCTTGGAACAGTTCATTGGGGTTTGCATATGCCAAAGGAATTTATGTCAGTCAGGCATAGATGATTGTAATGATAATTACGAGACAATTTAATTCTTCTCTGGAAAGCAAATTAAATTTTGTTTAGAAAACAATTTTCTCATTAGTATTTGAGTGGAAGATCTGTAGTGAAATACAAAGCCCTAATCTTGTCAGAAAATGAGAGTGCATTCAGAATATATAATGTAGATTTCCTTGTTACTTGGATGCTTTGCAACTTGCCAGAAAAAAACTGGACAAACAATAAAAACTGAGAGGAAGAAAGTGGGAAGAAAAATCTCAAGTGCCAGTAAAATGTTTTCTCTAAAAGTTTGATAGGTTTTAGACAAGATCCTATATCAAGGACTCTGCAATTGCTGGCTGAAACACATTGATTAGAAGTCACTGTCTCAGACAACTACATGTTTTCTGTTTGAAGGAGGCACTATAAGCATATTCTCAAGTGGCTGCAAGAGAGAAGCCAAACACTTTTCCCCTGACTTCTCATTGACCAAAGTGAATGTTGAAGCCGTCTAGCAAATATGGAAGTATTCCTTCAGTTGCCTGTATAAATAGTTTAACCATGAATTCCTGTTAATTAACTTGATCAGATTTTTTTTGGGGGGGGGAGAGAATAAAATAGCTAATATTGAGAATGAATGAATGAACGAACGAACGAATTTAAGATAAGTCTCTTATAGTTCAGTGGAAATCAAATCAGGCAGCTTCTCTGGTTGGAAAAGTTAGTTGGTGGGCTGGATAAGCGTTTTCTTTTTTAAAAAAGGCATATTAGGTGTTCAGTTTTCTCACAGAATGTGTGTACCTGAGATGACTTTACAGATTGTCTAGTCAAGCTCTTGCTCAGTGCAGAAATTCACCGAACGATTCTTGGCAGGTGGCCATCCAGGTCACATTTGACAAACCTCCAGTGAGCAGGAGTCTACATTCTTCTAGGCAGAGGAGGACTATTCATGAAAGAGAAAATGTCTTGCTTCATACCTGAAACAAATCATCAGGTTCTAGAAGTTCTGCTAAACTGTTTGAGATCAGCCGTGGTTCAGCAGAAACAAAGACAGGATATTTTTGCTATTTCTGTGTTTCAGCAAAACAAAATCCAGAGGTCTCCTGGGATGATTTTATTGAACTAGTAAGGCAATCACTCCTTCTCCCCACTTGTATGGACCACCCCTCCATCTTCCCGGTACCTTCCCTTTAGGGTTGTACAGTGCTTTGGATCCAAAGCAGAAAAAGTGCGTACATTGCACCTGTTAGCATCTCTTTTAAAAAGCCACTTCTTTTCCTGGACTGCGTGATACCTGTGAATCTCAGGAAAATACCTCTTTGAAGTAAGGAGGTACCGACTCTGAAACACTGTACATCCCTTTCTTTCTCAGCCACTACCAATGTCCCAGGATGGCATACTGCATTGGTTCACTTAACCCCCTTCTTCCTAGCACCTTTCCTATGTCAACACTCGTGTCTGTGCATCTGATATCCAAGACCCACCACCCCAGCTTTGGCTGTTTCCTACTTCCTATCCCCTTCCCACTTCTGCCCAGAATCTTTTGGTCTATATCTGGAACAAAACAGACATTTCATGTTGAGACCTAAACCCTGAAGTACATTTTTCAGTTTGAGCATGATTACCCCAAGCCAGCTGTTCTGTTTATAGAATGTTTTGTACATCCTTTCCCAATGTTTAACAACAAATTTGTCCCGACATTCCTGTTGGTCCTTGTCGCAACCTCAGGCCTAATAGATTATGGTGTCAAAGTGCCATCCCAGCTTCTAGATGGGGAGAAATGGGAGTAGGATTAATACAGTACTGGCAAGACAGAGTAGCCTTGGGTTCAGAAGCCATCCAATAACAAATACCGTGTTTAGTTCTCAATGGCGGTTACACTGGAACTGGCTTATAACCTGAAGGTCTTTCTGGACTCACAGCTCTTGCTTGATGAGCAGATGGTAACCATAGCCAGGAGGGCCTCTATATAGCTCTATCTTGTTCACCAGTTACCACCTCTCCTTGAATGAGAAGTTCTACTCACAGGCATTCATGCCTCAATGGAAGAGAATATAAGTAGCTCAGGTTTGAACTGTGAAGTTCTTGGTACTCTCTGAGCTTGGTTGTTTGCTTGCAGCACTGATATTACCTAGCTGGGTAATGAAATGCCTGCAAGCAAACAACCAAGCTCAGAGAACACCAAAGACCCCACAATTCACGTCTGTGTCACCTCTCAACTGGACGATTGCAACATCCTACATATGGGACTGCCCTTGAAGAGCTTCTGAAAGCTACAGTTGATCTAAATAGTTACTGGGAAATTCCAACTTGCCCATTTAACACCACTACTCCACGAGCTGCACCAGTTGGCTTCCAGGCACAATTCAGGATGCCTGTCATCACCTTTGAGTTCCATGACTCAAAATGTGGATATGTGTGAGACTGCCTACTCCCAATAGTATCTGCCCATCCATGACAATCAGGTAAAATGGGGTCCCTCCACATGCCTTCACCAGGGAATGTCATCACCAGGGAACTGTGCCTTCTCAATTCCTACTCCCTTTCTATGGAACAGCAGCTTAGACAAATAGTCTTTTCCCTACTGGTTTTCCAGGCACCACTGAAACATGGTTATTCCTTCAGGCCTTAAAGATTGAAATGTTACATACATGGCTTGCAATACAAAAAACCTGTACCAGAGTTCTGTGTGTCAGATCATGCTGAATTTGTTAAACTTTGAACTTGATGAGCATTTAACATCTAATCCTTAAGAACTGTTGTGTGAAAGGTGTCTCACTGGTGCGGATAAACTTTGTAAATACGCCTCGTCCCAACTACTAGTCTGATGGAGACTGTTAAGGGTAGGACGGAGAGCTGCATTTATGTTTTCTTCACAACTTATGAGATTTTTATGCTGAGAAATGTACATTTCATATATTAAAACGTCACTCATAGTATGACAAGAAGATGCAAAATAATGCTTTCAACTTAAAGCACTTTCCTATATAACTTGATTAGAAAACTTTTCCCACAGTTAAAGAATATACAATCTAGAGAAGTTCTTAAACCTTTCCTTTGGCAGAAAGGATGCCACTGAAATATTTATTCTAATAATTGCAGTACAATTTGGATGAGTCAAGCCTATTGTTTCAATTCCAGATGTTATTTTTTAAGCTCTGCCAATTTTATTTTCATGTTCAGAAAAAAAAAATCTTGAATTGTTAGAGGACTTTGAAGTTATTTACACTTACTTGATAATTGAATAACTGAGCCAGCCAAGACAGAGTTTATTCCAAGGCAAATTTTAATGGACTTTAAGACTGTAAGACTAAACAAGCTGATGAGCCTTTTTTTCCCCAGGCAAATAGAGAAATTGACCCACTATCAAGCACATTATTCAGTAGTTTTATTTATTCTGAACAGCATCCTCTTCCCGCTTATTATGTGAAATCATGGCTCAGATCATATACAATTGGTTTCTACAGGGATAATATTTCCAATCATCAAAGCATGTGGCTCCTTCCAAGGAGGAACATATTGCAACAAGGATTTAAAACAAAAACCTGATACTTTGCAATGTCCACAGAATTGCAGGATACTCTTGTGTAACACTGCAAATGATTAAGGCTATAAATCAGTTGTTTCACAGGTATTCCAGTTCTTTTCCAAAATATAAATAACACCGTGGAAAGATGAAGGATTGGTGGGGTCGGGAACAAGGCATGACAAAACTCCTTCTTTGCAATATATTCCTGAGTTGATCTGTCAACATATTTCATAGGGCACCACAAATTGTGATTTTGCAAATTAATGAAAGGAATATTTGAAGTGACTACTAAATGATGGAATGATAGTATTTCCAGCCCTATTGTGCAGTACCCTAAGAAGTTGGAAAGGAAAAGCCGAATCATTTTTTATTACTAACTTATAAAAGCAATGTTATAGGAAACTTAGAAATATGGACTTTAAGGCACTGTTTTTGCAACACTTAGAAGGAAATGAAATTAAAAAGAAAAACACACACACATAGACAATTTACTTTACCCAAAATTCAGTGGAATTTACATGGTAATTTAAACATTTCTTTTTCCCTCCCGCACAGTTTCTCTTGCCAATCCATCTGGCCACTGCCTGTTACGTTAAAACAGGATCCCTGATACCATGGTCAGGATTGCAGGTAAAAGAAATGGTGATGGCATAACGAGTGCCCCAGTGGACCTTTTCAACATGATGGAGGTTCTCCGAGCCAGATGTGAAAAAGGAAACCCGGCCTGCAAAACAAGAATCTACAGTCAGGAGGGGAACAAGATGCAGATCATTTACCTGACTACTGATTCCTAGGATGCTATCATCAGCTACTCATCCAGGGACATCAACCATCCAAGATTTGACTGTTATCTGATGGTAAAGCTACCCTGTTCCCAGATCCAAATACTGCTGTACACTTAACAGGATTTAAGAAAGTCTGATAAGTATTTTTTTTTAAATGTGTATATGCTTAGTTCTGGAATTATTAAAAGAAAGGTTTCAGCAGGACAGCAAAAAAACAACAAAAAACCTCCTTTGAGCACAGTCTTAGTGAATAGGACTCTTGATTAGGACTCTGCATTGCTTTGGTTTTGAAGGGGAAAAGGTAACCCCTATCAACAACTCCTTAAACCAAATAGGTCTTGTCCTGGAATCAGCTGCTACAGATGGCGATTCTGAGAAAAGATCCAGCTGTTTTAAGGAGTTGCCAACAAGTGCTAAATGAGCATTCCTGTAGACCCCAAAGCATTTTTTTTTCATGTACAATCTGAAGTGCTGCATGGCCTACCCCTGATTCAACTCTGTGCCTTTTCTAGAATGAAGCCTTCTAGCAGAGATTTGGTTTATCTTTCTTCTTACATTCTAGACTAAACCTACCCAACAGCTACTTTAAGATGTAGAGAATCTTATCTCCCCATATTAAAATAGACTACTAGACCACTTATGTGGGCTATGTAACATGCTTGGATTGCTTGCTTATGTATTGAGCACTACAATGGTACAACCAATCAACTCAGGTGTGCCTGAATCTTTAGTGGTTTTGTGAGAGCACGAGCATAGTACAGAGACAACAATGAGAAACAGACTACTGCGCCCACCCTAAACAAAGTGGCCACTGGACGCTGGTATAAATAGATAAATGTTGCATCACTTGGTGAAGAAAAAGAGAAGCTTGCTTTGTACACATGATTAGGAATAAGCAGTAAAAATGTTTAAAGAGACACAGACCACATGTCATATTATAGTTTTCCTGAATAAAATATATTGCAATGTATGAATTTCCTGTGAAAATTATGGGTTGTATGGCAAACAATTTAACTGCTGTACATGGTTCAGTGAAACTATTTAGTCAACAGGGTACTGTCTCAGTATTCAACACATAACTGAATTTGAATATACATTTTTTCCATTTGCTAGAAAATATTCAGCAAGCACAAAACAAAAATGTTATATTTAAATTTTGCATGTTGTTGCTTTGATTTCATAATATCAACCGCATTAAACGAATTGGTGGTAATATACAGCAAACGTGTGCAAAAGATTTTGGGGTAGGAAAAGTAGACTATCACATTATGAAAAGGAGATGCGATTTCTGTTACCAGAATAGAAATCAGCATTCCAGTAACTGAAATTTCTGATTGTGAAACTTGCCTATTGTTGGAGTGAACATCAGATTCACCCTGGAATACTGAATTGGGCTGGGGGGTTAACACTATCTTCTCCCTTAGTTGCCCTACTTTCACAAGTGCATCCTTCTTCCAGAATAGCAGAAGCAGCAGTTATTTGCACCCTCTTCTACACACCTTCTAAGAAGCCATGCAGATTTGCAGGGTAACCCAAGAGTCAGATGCACTGCAAGTTAAGTCTCTACAGTGAGGAAGTACAACTTCTGCCACCTCTAGGGTTGCAGTCCAAAAGCAGTGGGACCACTTCTAATTTATTGTATTATGGTGGGGAGGGTTATAATAGCAAAATTACAACAGTAAAAGAGGCACCTTTTTATTCGTATGAAGACTGCTTTTTTAAAAAATGAAGAGGGAAAGGTAAGGTACTTCTGGCTGTTTTTTCCTCCCCACTAGTAGAAAAGGAAGGTCTCAATATTCTAGTTTCCTCTACTAAAGGACTTATAGCCATCTTTTCTTTGGGAAGACAGTGCAGGGAAGTTGGAGCGGGAGGTCTGGGAAGGATGGGCAGAGGGAGGCTAAGGAAGCGAGGAAGGCTAGAAAGAAGCAGAGAGGCAGCAAGATGGTGGAATGGTCAGGAAGGCAGGGGGAGAAGAAGCTACACACAGATTGAGAGGGCTGGAAGAAACAGCAATGGGAAGCAGCAGGCGGGCCAAGAGACAGTTGGGGATTTCAAGAAAATGGAGGGGGCACTGTAGGCCACAGCAGACAATAGTTACATTACACATTTTGCATTCTTTCTATGGAACACCAGCAGAAGATTCCCCAGGGAGGGATTATGTTGCTTTAATTTAACAGCTAATTAAACTATAAGTACATAAATTAACTACTTGTGAGCAGTAATATCACTCTGGTGCAAGATTTCAAGATCTTGCTATCTCCAAATGTATAGTTTCCTAAAATGACAAACTACAGATTGCTTTGCTAAATCTGCTATCAGCAACTTCCCCTTCCAGAATAATTACACATAATTCAGCTATCTGGATAATTTAAGGCACATCTCTTACACACTGTTTGAACTGTTTGTGGCTTCTCCAAAAGGATTTCTTTTACAGTGGTAGAAGTATTTCCTGTTGCTACAGGGCCAAGCTAGTAGTAAAAAAATAATTTGGAAGGAAGTTGCTAACAACATTTAGGAAGCTATATATTTGACTACAGTTTTGCACCAGCAAGCTAGTAATTAATGTACTGCTATCTCAACAGGTGGCAGAACCTTTTGTCTTCTCTTGTCAGCTAAGCAGAAGAGCTGGGTACAAAAACTGCTAAAACATGAATATTAGTGCCTACAAATTCTAGTCCGTCAAGGTCATCTTCCTTACTCTCTATAGGCACTGCATTTTGAGTAATTTAGTAATTTTGAATAATGATTAGTAGGATTAAGAGTCAAGTCCAGGAACTGCCACGTCTATCCAGTTAAATAGATCAAGTTGAGGGCTTTGCTTAAAATTGGTGTCTTGAAGAATGACTAGTAGTAAAAGGCATAGGCAGGAGTTTGTGCTAGGATACATAAAGCTGGTAGTAGTGGGAGGAACACCGAGAAATCTGGTGAGAAGAACTTCCTGGTGGGAATGAACAGCCATGGCTGAGGGTTTTTAATCCCATCTGATTCTAGTATCTGAATTTTAGACAACTATTGTTAATGTTGTAAAACAGTTTAAATTAAGATCTATTAAAAGGAGTTTAAAAAAATACAAACGCTTTAATGTAACTGATGCCCACAGAGAAACAAAATTGCTCTTATTGTGCAAAACTGCTAATTAAAATTACTGAATAGTTCTTTTCTTGCCAATTGTGTAATTATTGTAAGCTTTTAAGAAAAATATATAATTAACTTTCTAATAATCTGCCACAGTTGGAAGAACCAGATTTTTCCTAACCCCAAGCTGTGTAGATGAAATCAGAGTCACTTCCTATGCATGCCCCAAAAATAAGAGGCAGCCCTCTTTCTTCTTCTGTCATCCAGGCAGCTGGAAAATGGGAAAACTGTGCATCCTAATTTTAAAAATGCCAATGTAGTACATAATAAGACCTTTAAAAAATAAATATGTGACTTGTATCTATCAAGGGTTACCCAGTAATTTAAACAATGTAGCTATTTAGCCCTACTCATATCTTTAGCATTTATGGCATATGGATATGAACAGATTCTCATCTCAACCCAACATGAGAAAGAAACATACAGCAGTAGAGTTATTAACTGTAAATGTGTGCAGAAAGTTTAAATGTACAGACAAGGGATGGTATAGCTTTTATCAGGTCTGCCCCTGAATATAACTTAGATCCATTCAATTTTCTTGAGTTCAGCTGAAGGCCAAACCATTTATTTGTGTAAGAACTCACACTTTCATTTCAAAGTATATGTGGAGACTTCACTAAGAAAAACAGTTTCAAACTGCCATATTACTAAGATGTAGAACTGCTAAGGAAATTCTTTACCATCATTAACACTGAAAAATATATTGTAGTTATGAAAAAATACTTCAGACTTTTCTCAAAAATGGGTACAGATAGTCCTTGACTCGAAGTTATGGTGCTAAAAAGTTACTCATGACCGGTTCTCACACTTATGACTGTCACAGCATCCCCATGGACACATGATCAAAATTTGGGCACTTGGCAACTGGCATGTATTTATAATGGTTGCAGTGTCCTGGGGTCACATGATACATTTGTGACCTTCCCAGGGAACTTCCAACAAGCAGTCAATGGGGGAGGCTGGATTTGTTTAAGGACCGTGATTCACTTAATGACCATGGTGGTTTGCTTAACAACCATGGCAAAAAGGTCATAAATCTAGACATCCAGCCATTTCTACTGCTAAATCACTTGTAGAAGATGACTTTAATATCCACAATATGTGGAAACAGTACTGGCTAGAAAATTGCCCCCCGCAATATCGAAATTTAATCTGCATCTCAGGGTAACCACCTGGATTTGACCAGCCCAGTACGATATGTACAACATTAAACAGAATTTGCACAGGCCATGGTAGATGTGCAGATGCCCTTTATAAGTGGGGCAAAATAACATCACCGAATTGTGATTGTGGGGCTGAAAAACAAACTATCAAACATAGTGACAGAGTGCCAAAAAAGAGCCTACAATGGAGATTTTGCTGACTTCCTGGCTGTGACAAATGAAGTAAAAAATTATATTTGTAATCTAGACATATGTCTATAATTTTAAATTTTATATTTTATATCTTGTATTTTATCTCTTGTGCTTTTATTATATTGAATTACAATATGAATGTGCCACACGATAAATAAAATAAGGTTGTAAAATTGGGCGCAGCTCACTTAACACTGCATCACTTAGCAATGCAAGTTCTGGTTCTAATTGTGGTCGTAAGATGAGGACTACCTGTAAATTTAAGTAATACCATCTCTACTACATTGGTTGGCAGTAAGAATAAAGTTATCTATGAAAAGAAAGCATATGATTATATATGTTTGATGCTAGCTTTTATATGCTCACATCTGATTATTTATGTTTGTATGGAAGGGTTTGTTAAAATTCTGGCTTATCAAAGAATGAGCATCATAGCGTTCACCTCTCAGTGAGAATGGCTACCAAACCTATGCAGCTCCTGGCACGGTTCACTGCCCCATCAAAACCAAGAACATTAGTTCTACTCAGAGTAAGCAAGAGCAAAACCAAGAATGCAATATGGCTTCTGAATCTTGTTCAAAAGTTCCCAGTTTGCATAATATAACAACCCAGAGATAAAACTGCCTGAATCCCTTAGCCTGCCCTTGCTACAGGGAATAATGGAACAGCATGGGCTACCATGTTGTTAATCCTCTGGGAAGACAGAAGGCTGAGGAAATCTAGATACCCAGAAGTAAAAAGCAAATATAAATACCAATGATAAGATAAAGACCTAATGCTTGTTCAACTATAAGAGTCGTTTCAACGAGATAGGTGGTAACAAATTTGATAAATAAATAAATAAATACTCAATCTCAGATTCTGAAATGAGAACTTTGCACCATAATAGAACTGCATTTTCTACATAATTCTATCAGGGTATTTAAAAAACTTGTTGTTTTTTTTAAGTCCAGGCATCTCACAAAAACAAGCTACAGTAACACTGCATTACATATAAAGCTCAGGAAGCCTGATGGATTCAGGCCTGGACATGAGCTTTGGGAGTTCAGCTATGCTTACTTTGAAATGAAAATTTACTTTGAAATGGACCTCAATTGACCTGGAGAAGGCTTCATGGTTTATACACTGCTTTGAAGGCTGCTCGTGGAGAACTACTCTTATAGAATGAGTCAATCTCATGCCCTAAGACTCTACTGTAGGGACAGAGGACTCTGTTCCCTTAGCCTTACTTTCTTTCAAAACAATTCCCCCAACAAAATAAAGAAGAAAGGACTCTGCTTTGAAGGATACCCCTGGGAAATGTCTCAGATTCAGAGTGGTTTGGAAGTAAGCCATGCTATTTCCTGCTCTTTGGCACTTTAGATAATTTTTGCTTCAAGACAGGATTTATTAAGTTATGACGCTCTATCGAGATCTTTCCTGTCAAATATGTGGAGCCTTCCCCCCACCCAACCTCCTTACTGAGATCACTAAAAGCCTGTGATAACAGTTCATTACATCCTACCTAAGATCACTGGATGCTTTATCAGCTTTGTGTAAGAAAAATTGCTAACAAAGTTCCTGCTTGTCACCAAAGATTTAGAGCAGAGATTTTTAAACAAATACTGTAAAATTTAAGAGGGATGAAACATGTTTGGCAGGATTGGGTGATAGGGTTGTACAATACAGAAAAGTGAGACCCTCTACCTGAGTGCCTCCAATCCAATCAAAACGGTCCATTCCTCTCACATGACATCTTTTCTGCACCTCCTATTGCTCAACACTGCATGCACAATTATTAGGCAAGTTGTATTTTTGAGGATGAATTTCATTATTGAACAACTACAGTGCTCTCGGTCAATCCAAAATGTTAATAAACCTCAAACCTGAATATTTAAGAAAGTAAAAGTGAGGTTTTGGCTTTCTTAGGAGCATATCTATGTGTGCACAATTATTGGGCAACTATTAGTGTGCAGAATTATTATGCAACTAAATGAAAAATGAAAATTCCCCCATCTCACTTATTTATTTTCATGTTAAAGTAAGAATACTAAACAACTCAAAATTTACAAATAAACATTTCTGACATTTCAAACAAAAGATCAGTGACCAATATAGCCACCCTTCTTTGCAATAATAGTCATAAGCCTTCCATTCATGGAGTCTGTCAGTTTCTTGATCTGTTGACGATCAACTTTTTGTGCAGCAGCAACCACAGCCTCCCAGATACTGTTCAGAGAGGTGTACTGTTTTCCTTCACCGTACATCTCCTGTTTGAGAAGGGCCCACAAGTTCTCAATTTCTTGGCCCAGTCTTGCCATTTCAACTTATGCGTCTTGTTCAGTGGTGGTCGAGTTTCAGCCTTACCTTGGCCATGTCTCTGAGCACTGAACACCCTGTACTTCTGGGCACTCCAGGTAGGTTGCAGTTCTGGAATATGACAGCACTGGAAGATAATGGGTTCCTGGTAGCTTCACGTTTGATTCTTCTCAAATCTTTGGCAGTTAATTTGTGTCTTTTTTTCTCAACACGTTTCTTGCGACCCTGCTGACTATTTGCAACAAAACGTTTGATAGTTCTGTAGTCACGCCCCAATATCTTAGCAATTTCAAGAGTGCTGCATCCCTCTGAAAGGCTTTTTACAATTTTTGATTTTTCAGAGTCAGTTAAATCTCTTTTTTGGCCCATTTTGCCTGAGGAAAAGAAGCTGCCTAATAATTATGCACACCTTGATATAGGGTGTTGATCTCCTTAGGCCACACCCTCCCTCATTAAACAAATACACATCACCTGATATGCTTATATCCAATAAGAATTCAGCTTTATACAGCTTGGAGGTGGAAAATATGCATAAAAATGATATGGTCAAAATACTCACTTGCCTAATAATTGTGCACACAGTGTATAGTGGCTGCTTAAGTATTTCTGTTTCCTGTGATTCAATAAAAATTGAGTATCAAGCACTTGGAGGGAATTAAATTGCAATACATCAGACATAGAAGCTTCATATAGCTACACTGTAGGTTGTCTTGAAAATTACTCAAAAATTCCTTAATTTTATTTTCCATATTTTCTTGTTTATATACAGTACGGTGCAAATGTTTTAGGCAGGTGTGAAAAAATGCTGTAAAGTAAGAATGCTTTCAAAAATATATATTGTAATTGTTTATGTTTATCAATTTACAAAATGCAAAGTGAGCAAACAGAAGAAAAACCCAAATCAAATCAATATTTGGTGTGACCACCCTTTGCCTTCAAAACAGCATCAATTCTTCTAGGTACACTTGCACAGAGTTTTTGAAGGAACTTGGCAGGTAGGTTGTTCCAAACATCTTGGAGAACTAACCACAGATCTCCTGTGGATGTAGGCTGCCTCAAATCCTTCTGTCTCTTCATGTAATCCCAGACAGACTTGATGATGTTGAGATCAGGGCTCTGTGGAGGCAAAACCATCACTTCCAGGACTCCTTGTTCTTCTTTATGCTGAAGATAGTTCTTAATGACCTTGGCTGTATGTTTGGGGTTGTTGTCCTGCTGCAGCATAAATTTGGGGCCAATCACACATCTCCCTGATGGTATGGCATGATGGATAAGTATCTGTGGAGTCCTTGAGGTTTTCTGAGCTTGGTTCTTTTCTTGCAAACATTTCATTACCCGGCTAGGTAACATCTTCAGTGCTAGCAGTTCTAGTAGTTCAGTACTAGTAGTTCAGTTCTAGCACTGAAGATGTTACCTAGCTGGGTAATGAAACGTTTGCAAGAAAAGAACCAAGCTCAGAGAACCCCAAGGACTCCACAGTTCAACCCTGAGCTACACATATTTGCCTCCATTGCTACCATAAATGGGATAAGTATCTGCCTGTACTTCTCAGCATTGAGGACACCGTTGATCCTGACCAAATCTCCAACTGCATTGGCAGAAATGCAGCCCCAAACTTGCAAGGAACCTCCACCACACTTCACTGTTGCCTGCAGACACTCATTATTGTACCACCAGCCCTTCGGTGAACAAACTGCCTCCTGCTACAGCCAAATATTTCAAATTTTGACTCATCAGTCCAGACCGCCTGCTGCCATTTTTCTGCACCCCAGTTCCTATGTTTTCGTGCATAGTTGAGTCGCTTAGCCTTGTTTCCACATCAGAGGTATGGCTTTTTGTCCGCAATTCTTCCATGAAGACCACTTCCGGCCAGACCTCTCTGGACAGTAGATGGGTGTACCTGGGTCCTACTGGTTTCCACCAGTTCTGTGCTGATGGCACTGCTGGACATCTTCCAATATCAAAGGGAAGTAAGCATGATGTGTCTTTCATCTGCTGCATTCAGTTTCCTTGGCCAACCACTGCATCTATGGTCCTCAATGTCGCCTGTTTCTTTGTGCTTCTTCAAAAGAGCTTGAACAGCACATCTTGAAATCCCAGTCTGCTTTGACATTTTTGCCTGGGAGAGACCTTGCTAATGCAGTATAACTACCTTGTGTCTTGTTGCTGTGCTCAGTCTTGCCATGGTGTATGACCTGTGACATGAAACTATCTTCCACAACCTCACCTTAGTAGAAGAGTTTGGCTGTTCCTCACCCAGTTTTAAGCCTCCTACAGAGCTGTTTCTGTTTCAGTTAATGACTGTGTTTCAACCTACATATGAAATTGATGATCATTAGCACCTGCTTGGTATAATTGATTAATCATACACCTGACTCTAATCCTACAAGATCCCTGACTTTGTGCAAGTGTACTGATTGTGCAAGTGTAAGAATTGATGCTGGTTTGAAGCCAAAGGGTAATCAGACCAAATATTGATCTGATTTAGATTTTTCTTCTGTTTGCTCACTTTGCATTTTGTAAATTGATAAACATAAACAATTACAATATATATTTTTGAAAGCATTCTTACTTTACAGCATTTTTTCACACCTGCCTAAAACTTTTGCACAGTACTGTATTTTATTGTTTTTCCATAAAGTATAAGCAATAATACAACCATGAATGTATGCTTTAAAAGCACCTCAAATAATGAAGTCATGCCCTGATACATAACTTTCTTCAAAAACCTTGTTGAATGTGTCTTATGAAAAATTTATCAATTATGTATTTAAATACCATCTTGAAAAAATAGGATTCTTATAGTAACTGATAGTGTTATTGGAACTTAAGTTCCATGTTGCAATAGAATCTCTATTACAGTCATCTATCTGAGCAATGAAGGATCAAGATAGTAAGAAATAGTCAAGTCAGGAACAAGTATGATAAAATTGAAAAGAAAAGTATATTCTTGTTCTGAAGGATTTAAAAATTGCAATATATATTTAATATATAATGTTAGCTAGAACAATATTATGATTTAACAAAAAACCTAAAACTTGATTAAAATCTATATAATCTCTATATAAAATCTACAAGCATAATTTAGGTGATTCACACCTAAACTAAAATATATATTAAAAACACTTATGTAAGATATCTGGATGGCCCTTAGTATGGCCAGTAATTTATAAATATAAGATGGTTATTGAAGCATTTAATAATATTTCTTTTTTAAAAATTCATTCTGAATAATTTATTCTAGTTCCACTACAAATTTTGAAGACTTGTTAATCAAAAATACTAGTAAAAAATTTTGAATAACTGACTAACCCATCTTTTAGATCAAACATCTTTCTCATGTTGAAAAATAAATAATAAATCAGGTTTTAAATTAACCAGTTTAATAAGTATCTATCTCCTCTCAGAAGGATGTCTAAGGCAATTTACATTCCAGTATACTACTAAAAAAAAAATGTTAAAAAACACAGATGTAAAAAACAGTAGTTTTGTAAGTCAAAGAAAAAGAAAAGAATTTTCATTTAACTGAAACATTTAATCAGTTTCAGACCAAAAACAAAGTTTATGCAGCTTCCAGTTCAAAATTTGTCACCTAGATAAGCAAAAAAAAAAAAAAAAAAAGCTAGAAAAGGAAAAAAAAATCTCCTTTGGTTTTGGTCCCAAACAAGCTTTGTTCAATAGTTTGTGTTTCTGACCTATTTGTGGAGGCAGAACTAGAACAATCGTTATATTTTTGCATTCCATTCCAAAGAACCCACTTGATGAAATATCACACAATCTGATTCACTATTTTAGATCTTAAAAATCTAACCACAATAGGACTAGGTTTCTGTACTAAAGGGAAACAGAAACCCATGTGATAAGCAGTTTCAATTTCCAGCTTGTATTCTTAACTGCAGTGAATTTTTTTTTTCATAAAGAATGTTAATGATAGATCTTGCTCAGCACTGTAAAGAATGTTCAGAAGAGTAGAATGGGTCACTTCATACTGACATTATTACTTACTTTCAAGATTGTTTCCAAATCTATGGCACATTGTTTATCAGAATGTTCAAGACAAAGAATCACCTGATTCTTTTTTTTTATGTGTCAATTGCTACAGATTCTAATTCTGCCATTTTGTGATCTAGAGAACCAAGAATCCACTTTGTCTTCAAAAAGTTGCTTTTAACTGAATAAATCCAGTCATTCTAAAAGATTAAATCATCAGCTAGAACTTTTACTATGATAAGAAATGTCACATAATTTTCTTGATTAGATTTTCTTATGAGTCAGGAATAAATTCAGCTCTTGACTGTTCCTTAATTGATATCATTTGTACTATTAGGGATGCTTAGGACAAAGTATATAATTACTGTGATGCAACAAATCAGCATTTTAAAAATTTATATACTGAAGTTTATTATACTGAGTCAAATGTACTGAGGGAGAAATCAATCATTTTTAAAATAATTTGGTTTTTTTTTAACATTATACATAACCAAGCTGTTAGCTAGTTGCACCTTTACCTATTTAGGAATTAACACATACTATTAAATCTATGAAAAGAGGAAAGCTGTTAGTCCTGACTGCTATCTTGTCGAGTGACCTAAGGCCTTGTCTTAAATTCCTATACTGTTGGAGAATTTATTCTGATGGGTTTATTAAGTTTTTCTACTTCTGTAATAAGACTTATATAGCTGTGTTTGTGAAGACTGGCAAAGATTCAGCTGATTCAGTGACTTTATCACTAGGCATATACTGTGATTTCTACTTATTGATGGAATCCTAATGGTCAACATTAAAACCATTTTAGGCACAGCTAAAATGTTACTATGAGACTCTTCTGATATCATGGCAGAGGCTTGGTTCCTTTTTAAATCAATTCCTTCTATTTTATTTCTAGCATTAAAAGCTTCAGGGCATATTTGGAGGAGTATGTTTTTGACTCTTATTCACATGATAAACATACACTTTGGGATAACCCAGTATATTAGCAGCATCTAAAACTCTTGAATTAATACCAGTTCCAAATCTACAGCATTTGTAAAAAAAAACATTTGCTAAAGAGTACTGTTAAAGTACCATATTTTTCCGTCTATAAGACGATACTTTTTTCTAAAATCGTTACACTAAAAATTGAAGGGCGTCTTATGCAAGGAAGTAAGCTGAGGAGAGAACCGTGCGGTTGTGAAACTGTCCATACTTTGTGCAAACAGGCTTCCTCCTATCACTAGCCTCCAATCACAAGTGAAATAGCTTGTCTCTGCAAACAGACTTCCTCCAATCATGAGCTTTATGTAACTGACGTCAGCTGATGCTGAACAAACCAACTGGAGGAAGTCTGTTTGCAGAGACAAGCTATCGGCAGTTTCACTCATGACTGAATGTAATCAGTTATGCAAAAGAGCATGGAAACAGAGCTGCAGAGAGACAGTTTGGACCTCCTCCCACTGAGTGTTCCATGTAAATGTTACCTAATTACTAAATAAAAATGTGTTCTGCTTTATCTTTAAAATATTGATTTCTTAATTTTGGGTTGGAAAAGTGGGGGTCATCTTATACATGGGGGCGACTTATGGATGGAAAAATACGGTAGATATTGGTTACCTGCAAGAATTTTGGATTAAAATTATCCCATATTAACAAATCAAAAGTTAAATATCTTAAAGAATAATATGTGTATTTCTTATTATCTTAAGATGTGGTTAACTCAACAAAAGATTTTTTTTTCCATGTTGATTGAGCACCTCAGACAATGTTGAAGTGTTATGTTGATGCACCTCAGACAATGTTGCCTGCCAACTGCATTATTCTGGAAATGTAAAAGGATGGAGGAAACACTTAGGCATATCATATAGACTTGCCCCATTATCATCCTGTTTTGCTTTAACGTTAATAGAGTTTGGGGAAGAGTAATATGGTTGAAAGACGTGAAAATGATTATCAGTTATATACCCAATGTCTGGAGTCCATCTCTATATGAAGAACTGTGCAGCTTAACAAAAGCATTACTTTTTTACAAGGGAAAGACAGGGCCATTCTGAATGTACAGAACGCTGTCAAAAGCCAGCAACAGCTTTGTGCCAAAACTGCTTTGCTGTGAGTTACAGAAGTGGGGTACGGCTTGGTTTATAAAGCCACATCCAAAGGGCATTTGTTCAAGGCTTGACTGAAGTGAAACACCCCTTTGAGATTTCACTTAAGCCTAGTGCGCTCATCTTTAAAACCTTAATTAAATGTATTTAATCCAGCTTCAAATAAGACAACAGTGGAGAAATTATGAGCTTCTTCCAGATACCACCTGACAAAAAGAGGCCTTGCTGATCACACATCTGAGTCTTCCTAAGGACTTGTTCTAAAGAGACCGAATAAGGAGCTTCAAATTATTAGGAAGGGGGCCCTGTACCTGACCTGTCCTGTAATGCTCTGTATGTCATCCTTTCAGCACAAAAAAGTTTTCCCACTAGTAAAGAAAGATTTTACTTTATTAAAATGATGCTCAGGAAAAAAAGGACCTGATTAATTAGAAACTTGTTCATAAAGGAAATGTAAGCATGGAGAAAAGCCATTATATCCAGCAAAGGGCATAGTTTCAAAAGACCAAAGGACCAATTACTGAAATTCCTTCTGTGAGAAAATTATGAATTTATTTGACTGCATATTGTAGACCATGATTATGGTGATTTAAGAGTTTTTCACTGCACCTACTTCCTTCCCTGCTTCTTTCTTTTTTCCATTTCATTTCCCCCCTACAGTGAAAAATTACATCATTTTTCTGGACATTTTCCTCTGTTTAACCTACCACCAGCATCTGCCAATTTTATCAAGCTATTAATGCTTTTAGGTATTGCCACAATACATTATAGTCCCCTTTGTTTAAAAAAATACATTGTTAAAAGTTAACAATATAGAGCTAATTGAAATGTCAAAATACACATATTAGGGTGCCTGCATGGGGACTGTGATTGTGCTAAAAAGGCAACACATGAAGCTATACAAATGTCGACACCATTCTAACACTGACGCCTCAGGGATTTAGAGATTCTCAGGGATCCCGAAGAGATATTGGCCGTAATTTACCCCAAAATTACCCCTAAACTTAGATGTCCACAATTCAAGAACAAGCAGAACCCTAGGGCTTAAGTGAGCTCCTAGGGCTTCTTTCTGCAGAACAGTTCAGAGAAGGGCAAGCAGGAATTTGTCTGCAGCTTTTTCCCTCCACCTTTTTTTCTTTCAAGCTCTTTGAGCCTGTAAGAGGGTTTAAGGGAAAGGCAGAACTTTATCTCACTTATCTCATAGAAATTAGGGGAAAGGGAAGCTTGGAGACATTTTGTTACATACATTCAAGAGAAAACAGAGTCCTTTTCTTGAACCCTCCCCAAGGCAAAGAGCTCAAAAAAGAGGCTGAGGTAGCAGTAGGAAAAAAAATCCTGCACTCTTTAGTGAAAGGCCGTTCTTTTTCTTCCTTTGTAACAGTCTGGTTAAAAAAGAGGAAGAACAGCAGCAGAAGAGCTCCAGCTACTTCTTGGAATCTCAGATTGCAGTGCAAGTAAAAGAAATCCATGCCTTCCTATTTGTCTGCATACTTGGGAGAAATTTCTCCTATGAAATGTTTTTCAAGTAAAATGTATATTAAGCCCTAAGTAATGAAGAAATTATGATTTTTTTTGGGGGGGGGGGTATCAGTCTTGACTCCTGGTGATGGTCTGGAGAAGTCCCTGCAGTCTTCTTGGCAAGGTTTTTCAGAAGCGGTTTGCCATTGCCTACTTCCTAGGGCTGAGAGAATGTGACTGGCCCAAGGTCACCCAGCTGGGTGAAATAACCTAGATTAGCTTTCCATAACGCAGAAACCTCCAGATATCCTGAGTTCACAACTGCCAAAACGCCAAGCCAGTCTGGCCAATGGAATGTATCTAGAGGACACCAGGCTGGGGAAGGATAGACTAGATGACCTATGGACTCTTTGTAGCGCTACATTATTATGAAGTTTCAGTAGGATAGTGAAACTTCAGTGGAAGGCTGTCATGGCTGAGTCATTTTGAAAACTATGAAGTCAAAACAGATAGAGGTTTAACTATTTGCATGTTCAGTCTGTATATTTCATGCACAATATTTCTAAGCACACAACCCCAAGATTATCTGAGTATCCCTCTTTATATTTCAACCTCCATTTCTACCATCAACAAAATTGTCTGAAAACAAGGGGTCCAATTCAAGGTGTTGGTTATCACCTTTAAAGCCCTACATGGCATGGGACCAGGTTATCTAAGGGACCGCCTCTCCTCTATGACTTCAACCCGTCCCACCTGATCACACAGAGAGGGCATGCTTTGGACCCCCTCAGTGAAAGAACTTCAACTGGCGGGGTCCAGAAGGCGGGCCCTCTCTGCGGTAGCCCCTGCTCTTTGGAACATCCTGCCCCCGGAGGTGCGATTAGCCCCCAGACTCCTGGCCTTCCGTAAGGCTTTGAAGACCTGGTTCTGCCACCTGGCCCGGGGTGGGGTGAGAATAACCCAAGCATGGGGATGGCTAGCCCCATAGAGGCCTCTGCCTTCAGCCTCAGGTTTTTCATCCTCTTGGTCTCTCCTTCTTCTTTTTAGTAATGTTTTAATTTAAGGTTTTATGTGTTTATATATTTTATGTTCTAATGTTTGTTGTGAATCACCCAGAGTTCCCCCATTGGGGGGAGATGGGCGGCTGAAAAATTAAATAAATAAATAAGTAAATAAATAAATAAATAAATAAATAAATAAATACAATTCACAAATCATGCTTATTTATTTATATATTAAAAAATTAATGTTGTTCTTCAAAACCAGGTTTTCCCATGTAATGTAAGCAAGTTACAATATCTATTTGCCTCTCATTTATTCTTGCAATAGATGGGAAGTAGAAATCACAGTTCTTACTTGTATAACAAGTAAGTAAATAAATGATAAACAGTATAATACTACCAAAGACTATTGTAAGAGAAAAGCAGTCATGCAGTAGATATTGATGGAGATAACTCTTAAGTCAGAAGCTGTCAGTTTTATATGTACTTATTTCTACTGCACTTCTAATTTATTTGTTAAGTATATTTCTACCCTGAAGATACTGGTACACAATTTAGGGAGTTGTATTCAAAGGAAGATATTAAAAACACAGCATGAACTAGTAGGATCTGCAGAGCAAAGCAAGTTCTACCTGCTCGAGGTTCTACAGTCCTATTTGCACCTTCATCCATAAAGACAAACCGTCCACCACCAAAGTCTTCTGTATAGTCTGAGAGGTAAAGCAGTGATGTGTAATCAAAGGAACCATAGGTCACCTACAAAGGAAAAATAAAGTACTGAATATCATAGGGAATTCTTTGTACAAGCGTGGGGGTTGTAGTGGGTCTGCAGTTGTCATGAACACCTTGCTATTTGCCCATATAACTTTGAGAGCTGTACTGGTTACCAGTTAGTTTTCAGATGCAATTCAAGATGCTGGTTATCACCTTTAAAGTTCTTCATGGCTCAGAACGTGGGTATTTTGATCAGGAAGAGTAGGTCCTCCATGTCCTTCCCTTACAGAATGCCATCAGCAAGGATCGCCTCCTCTGTCACTGCCCACCTTCAATAATAAAGCATTTGCCCTGCGATTTGACTGGCCCCAACCCTTGTGGGATTTAGAAAGATCATTAACATTTGCCTGTTCCAGCAGGCCTGGGGGATGGATATAGTTTGAATTAGCTTCTCCTGTAGTGGGACTGTCTATTTATTTGATTGTTATTGGCACAAATAATGCAATAGTTTATTTCTGTTTCACTGTTAGTCTGTGTCTCAACCCTGTTTACATACGTCACTGAGAGTAGGCACTAATTGGAGCAGCATATGCAGCTAGTGAGTGAGTAAATAAATAAATGTGTATATATTTTTAAAAAATTGTTTACTATAATTTCCATGCTGCTCTGTTCCTGCAGGCTCTAAATGTAGTACAATCCACAAGGAAAAAAAAATTAAAAGTTTAAGCTAGAATAGAAAAGCTGAATGATTATATTCTGCGATTTCAATATTTTACTTTTGTTACTGCAACTTCAGATTCAATCAGAATTTGCTTTTTTTACAGCCACATCACATTGCTGACTCATATTCAATTTGCAATCAGCTACTAGTCCAACATTTTGTTCATAAACACTATTACTAAACCAAGTATCTCCACCTTGTATCTTTGTATTTGAGTTTTTACTTCCTGAAGCACTTTGTATCTGTCTCTGTTAAATTTCATTCTGTAACTTTCAACTGATTTATGGAACTTCTCCTACGATATTAGCTATTTTCATTCTCATTCCTAAAGAGGAGCTATTGATGAGCACTGTTTGAATAGGATTTTTAAGCCAATTAGGTATCCACTTAATTATCATACCATCCATCCAACATTTAATTTTCTAATCAGAATATTATGAGACCCTTGGTCAAATGGTTTACTGAAATGTAGATAAATCATGTCTGCAGCATTTTCGCAATCTAATAAAGTAACTGAATTAAAAAAAAATAAGTAAAGTTATTCTAGTAAGACTTATTCTTGACACATACATGCTTACTTTCAGTAATTACCACATTACTTTCAAGGTAACAGAGATCAGCCTTCCCACATATAATCACTGAGTGGTGGACAGTTTCTTGGATAGCCTCTTCCCCCTTTTTGAAGATAGGAACATTTGTTCACTTTCAATCATAAGACATTTCACCAGTTCTCCATGATTTCTTAAAAATAATGCATAAGGGTTTGCCAGACCATCAGCTACTTCCTTCAGTATCCAAGGATGCAATTCATCTGGCCTTGGAGACTTAAGATTCACTTAAAGAAAAGAGGCATCCTCTCACCATGTTTTTTAAATTGTAGTTCTGTCCCTTCATCCTGCTCTTCATAATTTCCTTAGACAACACACAGATCCTTATTGGAGAAAACTGAACCAAAACAGCAGGTAAACAGTACTGCCTTTTCTTTGTTTCTTGTTAGCCTTTTGCCAACTGCATTAGGCAGCTAGTATATTAATTTGTAGGGTTTTTTCCCTATTATGTTGAACATATCTAAATTAAGTTTTCTTATACTTATTCCACTAACAGTAAATAGGATTTTTCCATTTGTTTTAAAAACAGAATACTGTATATCCATGCCAAATACTCATATTATGTACAAACTCTTTTCAGAAGGAGAACTGTTATGTACCACATGTTTCAAACAAGAATAACTTTCTTCCAAAAATTAATGTTATCCTTCAGCAGCTTGTTTCAAGAATGAAAGAACATGATGAGACAGTAGCATATACCAGTGAAAATATCTTTGCAGAGACTTAGTCAATTGCTTGGCCAAAGTTGTTTCGCATAATTTCCCAATTATTTATGAAAGACCCAAGCGAGCCTTCCAGTGTATTGTTACTTTTATTCTAGCTGCTGCCACCATAAATTAATTTGTATAGTAACAGTAAATAGAACTGCCCTCAAATATGTGGTTTGAGATGTCTGTCTTAAAGTCCTTTGTAAGAGAAGCTCAAATGAAGTCAATACATTGCAACCTTTTTCAGCACCATTTGACCTCTGTTGACAAGTGCAAATGAATTCCAACACAGAAAAAATCCATACGTTTATGTCAGCAATCCACAAACTCCTCAAAAAAAATACAGAGTGAAATGTCCATATGGTTTTTCAAATCCAATTTTCCATAAATTACTGAATAATCAATATGTCTAATCTTACAGCTTTGAGAAACAATTCTATTTCTTACTTGATGATCACAATTATCTTACAAATAAATGTAATCTTTAAAATAATGTGGAAACTTTTTTTCAGAAAAGGTGTTCTTTCATCCTACTTTTTTTTTATCTACTACAGTTCAGTTTTATAGATCACTGTGATCTCAATTGCAAAACATGTTGCAGAATGTTAAGCTCAATGTTTTAGTGCCACACTGTCACTCACAACCAGTCAAGTGGAAAATAATAAATTATTCTCTTCCAATCACCATAAAGGTCTAGGCAAAGGTCTTGGCTGGATCAAGAATAGAATTGCTCAGTCTTCTCCTGATGAATGTAACTTCAGAATCATAATGAGCCTACGACTTCCAGGGAAGAAATGGCAGAATGTGAAAAGGCTGAAAATGGCTCCATGAAAAGTGGAACTGATGACCATCGTAGAATGAAGAGTAAGCAAGTAGACCGGCTCTTCGATAATTCCTCTGGACAAGGAGTGCTCCAGACAGATGCTCCTCATAAAGAGACTGCAAGACAGCAGTTTCCAGTGGGTTTAGAGCACTGGGAGATGAGGGAATAGCCATCTTCCTCAAACTGCAGTTGGTGCCTTTGAAAGGACACTAGGTTTACATACTTCATTTTTTAATCACTTTCAGAAATTGCTTGTTAACTGCTTTTCAGCTATTAGGAACCCTTGGATTGACAGATTTTATAGCACCAGGTGAGTTTCCTTCAATCCTTAGCAAAAGAAGTTTTAACTACAAGTTCAAGAACTTAAAAAAACTTTTTTTTGGAATAAACAGCAAAGGGATGATTAAAACTTTGATTTTAGAACGTTGCAAATGGACTAAGGGTCCATATAAATTTCAAATAAGATTTTGGAATTAATTATAAAGAACCCTTTCCATGGGAAAATGCTTTTGTTTGGATTTTTAAATATATATATATATATATATATATATATATATATATATATATAATATGCTAATAACTTTAAAAAATGGACACTAGAGGGAACTAAAGATTATAATTAAAGGAGAAGAACACTCAAACTTGACTTGTAATTACAGAATGAAGCAAAATATTGGGCACTGGACATACTGAAAGATATTTTTGAACAACAGACCCGGAGGTTAATTTTAACAGTGTCTGCCTCTATAGCTGGACTTTGTTTAAAATAAGTTATGGAAGAGGAACAAGTTCTGCCTGACAAGATCGAGACTGATTTGAACGTGGATGTAAAAATGATAGGCTACAAAAATGACATGGAAAAAGATGTTACACTGGACATATGAAAGAAACCAGCTAATGTCTTAATAATTAAAAGGGATATATAAATAACAAACCAAGAGAGCGACTTGGATAATTTTCTTATATTGGGTTTACAGAAGTGGCTTGTTAAAGCTTTGAAGAATTTTGTGAGAAGGGACAAAGAAAAAATGAAAAGAAATCAAGTTCTAGGACATTATTTGAAGGGACTAAAGATCAAGACTGTTAGAAGTAAAAGGAAGGAATATAGAGTTTTTTTGATTAAGGTTAAAATAGACAAGTTGTTTTTTCTGGTAACCCTTAATGGACTTTTGCTGATGTCAGGACTGAAATGACGAGGCTTTAAGGATTTGTTCATAAATAAGAGATGAAATATGGGAAGAAGAGATAATTTGTTGTATTTTAAGAGGTGATAAGTTACTAAAATTGTTTATACCTGTTGTGATAAAGGTTGGAAGTCACTTTATATATTTCTTTTCTTTTTCTTTACTATATTCTTATTTTTCTTTCTTTTCTATTTCTCTTTCTATTTTTTCTTTCTTTTCTGCACCTTCTATTTTTTCTTTTTATTCTTTTCTCTCTTTTTAGTTTGCATTAGTTTTTACTGTTGTAATTGTAATCTTTAATAAAATTACCATTAAAAAATAATTATTATGAGCCTACAAGGGCTGAACGAATTAACCTACTTTAATAACACAGGTATTTATTGCAGGCATTTGGCCTGCTGGCCTTTCTCAGCTAATCTCTAGGATTGGAAAACAGAACTATCTATAATTAATAGAAGCTGTTATCTCAAAAGAAGATGTATTTCTTTTTTATTTAACCAGGATTATCATGTGAAAAACCAATGTTCTAGAATATAGGAAAATATATTGAACAAGGATTAATTATTAATGCATTTCATGTGGTTAGGCTGAATGATCAATCTGTGATGGCTATTTCTGAAGATATAAAGAGAGACCTCATTATTGTTAAGATACTTATTTTGTGAATAGTAATGACAATTGGAAACCGGCCTCTTGTCAATATTTTTTCAGCTACAAATAAAGGCAACTAGGACGTCTTTAAAAATGGGAAGCAATACATATGATAGAGAGCTGGGTGATAGATGGATGCTGTATAGGATATACTAATCCAAAACAAAGATAATTTGTATCCTTTTCATATATTTAAAGCTGAAAATTTGTATTTGTATATGTGTTTCATAAGCATTGTGCTATGAGCTAGTCTGCTTTTTTAATGTTTTTCATTCCAGGAATTAAGTTTGCATATTTATCCTTTTAATTTTGTAGCATTTCTTATAACTGATTTAATTTTAATATTCTTTTTCAATTGAGCAACATTTACTAACTGCAAAGTACACTCAAAATTCCTGTTAAAGCAAGCTTGGAATCATTCTAAGAAAGACAATCCATTCATTTTACTATTAAAATAGTATTTTCAAATCCCCTGCAGATTTTCTCTGGGAGAATACTCTGTAATCTGTCATTTATGATTATCCAATCCTGTGTTCTCTTTCAAAGCCTCTGAGCACAACATATATTAAAAAGCAAATAGTGTTTCCTTTTTGAAATTAATTTTGCTCTCGCTTGGGTTACAGTTTAGTATTTCAAGTATGAAATGACCTTTTGAATGTGACTGCAACAGTATAAGAAGACTTTTTATTGCTCACTAAAAATTAAGCAGGAACCTCCATGCCAAGAGTTAGAATTCTAGACTAAGGATTTGCATTTTCTCTTTAAAGAAAAAACGATTAAAGAATTATTCTATCACAGTTTTAAGAGAATCGTTAAGTTTGATCCAAGGAATGCAAAAGCATATTGATACAAAGAGACTCTGATCAAAAAACAAAACCATGCATACAATTCCCAGTTCCTTCTAAAATAGCAAAAATAAGGAAGAGAGCATAATGAAACAGACAATGCACCAGATGAAAGTTCAAATGATAGGAAACCCTATCCCCTTAAAAACACTTTCATTTCTTTCTCTCATTTTTCCAGAGAGTTATAATGCAAATCATTAAGTAACACCTTACCAGTGTACAGCAAGATGTAAAGAATATTGACACTTTTGAACTTTGGTACTGGGGAATACCATGGACAGCCAAGAAAACAAACAAATGGATCATCAAACAAATCAACCCAGAGTTTTCATACAAGGCACAAATGACCAGGCTACTTCAGACACATTATGCAAAGACCTAGCTCTCTGGAGAAGGCTCTAATGCTGGGGAAAGTGGAAGGAAAGAGAAGAAGACGACCAGCAGCAAGGTGGACGGACTCTGTTATAATGGCACCATTGGAAGACCTGAAAGACCATGTTTAGGGACAGATCAACATGCAGAAAAATCTATCTACATGGTCAAAAAGAGTTGATACCAACTTGATGGCATATAAACAATCTAGTTTTAGCTATTTGCTCCATTGCAATTCTAACTCAGACAGGAGATCCTATAATTGTCATTTGGCTTAGAAACAAAACCTATATTTATGCCGTGTGAGTATGTGTGTGCATATGCACATGCAAACACACATACATATAAAAAAGGACACACATACACACACACATTCTGTTAACTTGATATGTTAACATAATTTAAGGGAATAAATAAAGCTAAGCATCAGAATCATCCTATGATCTTAGTATTCAGTAAAGAATCATATTACTAAATTGTTAGATTCATGTTCTCAACAGGACTTAGGACATTTGAGAGTTATGAACTGCTGCTATTTTTTCTAAATTTTCTATTGTAGCTTCAAAAACTGTTGTCTACTAGGATTATTGTTTTACAACTTTTATCTTTATTTTTTATGTTTTATTGATTTTATTGTAATTTCTTTGATTGTTGTCAAGAGATACCCAGAGTCACTGAGTGTTGGGCAGCAAACAAGTTTATTATTATTATTATTATTATTATTATTACTATTACTATTACTATTATTATTATTATTATTAAGAGCTATGTTCAATTCAATAAAATAAGATGGATAAAATGGTTTAATTTTTTTTTTTACTTGGAACTGCCAAGATAGCAACAAATCTAGAAGAGATAAGGAAAAGAAACAATTTCCTCAACTAAAATTAAGCAAAATAATACCTCAAAAAATTAACTTAAAATGTGGAAAATAAATTATAATCCAACTTTTTAATGAAATTATATTATTTGGTGGAATCAATCATATTGGATCAAATTGTATTATCTCTATCATGTTATTAGATCAGGAATGACAACTTGTAAAGAAAATCAGCAAAAAGTGGTAGATTTTCTGTTTACTGTATGAACAGATGGAGGAAAGTGTCACAGGCACTCTCAATAACCTCATTCCAACAGTAAAAAATAAATTGGAATATTATTGTCTCTAAACTTATATTGTAAGTCTTGCCTATTAGTGAAACATGCATTATTTCATACATACAAAACGCAGCATTTTTGGAAACCGGAAAGTGAAAAAGACTGGCTTTTAGTGTGAAAGCTACTTAATTAAAAAATTAAGGTATTTCATTAGCAAAATAAAAATGTTTATGAAACCTTTGTATTGTTTGAGTGAGGAAGGCATTTGAGACATACTAAATCTGATTCATTCTATTTATGCACATCTTGATGATCATTTTAAGAATTTCCCTCCAACTGAAAGCAACAAAACTTCCTTCCTTCCTCCCTCCCTCCCTCTAGTATGGGAAGGCTGGAATAAACATACTAAGTTAAAAACCATTCCTTTCCTGGTGTTTAAATGCCAGCAAAGGATTCTGGGTTGGGGACTGCAACTGTTTTCTTGATAGGACAGCAGGCTACAGGAAACCTTGCAATGCCATGGTAACACCAATAGAAATAGTAGCAATGCTTTTTTCAACCATTTTTTTTTTTATTATTTGCAGGGTTTAGGAGATTTTAATGGGGGGAATAGGAGGAACATGTCTCCCAAAGGCCTTCTGCTTCCATTCCCATCATTATTTTTAAAAAACTGGCCATTTTGCTGCCCATGTTCAGAGGCAAATAGGTTGCTGGTGGAAAATGCATGTGGGGCAATGCTTTGCATCCTGTCAACCTTTAAATTAATTCTAGATTAACCATGCAAGGACAGGGTCACTCCTACATAATTACACAATAGTTTGGTTTTGTTTTTGAACTTTTCACTTTGGTTTTTTTTTTAACAACTACAACCAGAAAACTATGGTAAGTTTTAACTATTTGTGCATTATTTTACAAGAATGTAAAATGCCAACATGAAAGCTTACTACAACATATTTTCATCTATAATGTATAATATTTATTAGCAAATGTATGTAATATGCATTCAGGTAGTCCCCAGTTTAAGAACAACTTCCATTCCCAAGGTCTGTCTTTAAGTCAAATTAGTATGTAAGCCGGAACAGTATTATTGTATAATACTGTAAAGTTTTTTTTTTTAATGTGTTCAATCATGTCTGATTCTTGGAGACTGCCTGGACATGTCCCTGCAGTTTTCTTGGCAAGGTTTTTGAGAAGTGCTTTGCCATTGCCTCCTTCCTAGGGCTGAGAGAAAGTGACTGGTCAAGGTCACCTAGCTGGCTTCGTGCCTAAGACTGGATTAGAACTCACAGTCTCCCAGTTTCTAGCCTGATGCCTTAATCACTGCACCAGACTGGCTCTCTACTATGTAAGTAGCATTGTGCAATGACCTCGAACCAATGTGTATTTAACTTGAATTTTGCCAAAATAGGCTCCATTCTTAACTATGGGTCGTCCCTAAACCGGGCGTTCTTAACTCGACATTACATTTGCATTTTATAGAGCATTTAACATGTTTATATATATATATATACACACACACACACATTATGAAATATAAGAAATATACTTATTTATAAGATGCCTATAAAATAGGTTTTCTGGGTGTACATTTATTATAAAAATAGGAGACTACAATAAAATATTTAAGTATTGTATTTCATTTTTACTATTACCTCCTTGAGTACTTTTCTGAGCAGAAAAGCAGAATGTAAACTGTATAAATAATGCATTACATAGTACAAATACAAAAGTCAATAGAAAGCCAACACGATAAAAACATTTTTAAAAAATAAGAAACTAAAATTACCCAAAAATAAGATCCTCAAAGTCATATATAAAAAATATTTTAGTCTTATCAAGATAAGAAAATCCTCCTAGTGAACCAAGTGCTAACAGATGCTGATACTCAGTCCCCAGATTTTCATAATATCTAGCAGAATGTAACTTATGAAGCTCATAAGCAATAAGAATCATCAGCCTGGCCAGACTGCTTATTTAATTTAACAGAAAACAACCCTAGGTTTTTAACTTCTAAGTTTTGGCTCACCAAAAAGGGAGCA
This sequence comes from Liasis olivaceus, assembly GCA_030867105.1. Lineage (NCBI taxonomy): Eukaryota > Metazoa > Chordata > Lepidosauria > Squamata > Pythonidae > Liasis > Liasis olivaceus. The sequence continues at coordinate 101,744,608 of CM061348.1, read as the reverse complement.
GCAGCAAAAAGGGATTCTACCCACATTTATTTATGAGTATGTTTTATTAAGCTCAGCAGGAGTTACTTCTGAGAAAGCATGCATGGTGCTTAAATGCTAAAATTACAGGTGAAACTCAAAAAATTAGAATATCGTGCAAATGTTCATTTATGTCAGTATGGCAACTCAAAAGGTGAAACCAATATATGAGATAGACGCATTACATGCAAAGCGAGATATGTCAAGCCTTACTTTGGTATAATTGTGATGATTATGGCGTACAGCTTATGAAAACCCCAAATTCACAATCTCAGAAAATTAGAATATTACATGACATCAATAACACAAGGATTGGAAATAGAACGATATTGGACCTCTGCAAAGTATAAGCATGCATATGTACTCAGTACTTGGTTTGGGCCCCTTTTGCAGCAATGACTGCCACAATGCGGCGTGGCATGGATGCTATCAGCCTGTGGCACTGCTGAGGTGTTATGGAAGACCAGGATGCTTCAATAGCGGCCTTCAGCTCCGCTGCATTGTTCGGTCTCATGTCCCTCATCTTTCTCTTGGCAATGCCCCATAGATTCTCTATGGGGTTCAGGTCAGGCGAGTTTGCTGGCCAACCAAGCACAGTAATCCCATGGTCATTGAACCAGGTTTTGGTACTTTTGGCAGTGTGGGCAGGTGCCAAGTCCTGCTGGAAAATGAAGTCAGCATCCCCATAAAGCTTGTCTGCGGAAGGAAGCATGAAGTGCTCCAAAATCTCCTAGTAGATGGCTGCGTTGACCCTGGACTTAATGAAGCACAGTGGACCAACACCAGCAGATGACATGGCTCCCCAAATCAACACACACTGTGGAAACTTCACACTGGGCTTCAAGCATCGTGCATTGTGTGCCTCTCCATTCTTCCTCCAGACTCTGAGTCCTTGCTTCCCAAATGAGATGCAAAAGTTGCTCTCATCAGAAAAGAGGACTTTGGACCACTGGGCAACAGACCAGTTCTTTTTTTTTGTAGCCCAGGTAAGATGCTTCTGATGTTCTTTGTTGTTCAGGAGCAGCTTGACAAGAGGAATACGACATTTGAAGCCCATGTGCAGGATCCATCTGTGTGTGGTGGCTCTTGATGCACTAACTCCAGCCTCAGTCCACTCCTTGTGAAAGTCCCCAACACTTATGAATGGCCTTTTCCTGACAATCCTCTCCAGGCTGCGGTCACCCCTGCTGCTTGTGCACCTTTTTCTACCACACTTTTCCCTTCCACATAACCTTCTATTGATGTGCTTTGATACAGCACTTTGGGAACATCCAACTTCTTTTGCAATGACCTTTTGGGGCTTTCCCTCCTTATGGAGGGTGTCAATGATGGTTTTCTGCACAACTGTCAGGTCAGCGGTCTTTCCCATGCTTGTGATTCCTACTGAACCAGCCTGAGAGACCATTGAAAGGCTCAGGAACCCTTTGCAGGTGTTGTGGATTCATTAGCTGCTTAGAGTGGGACACTTTGAGCCTAGAATATTGAACCTTTTCACACTATTCTAATTTTCTGAGATTGTGAATTTGGGGTTTTCATAAGCTGTACTCCATAATCATCACAATTATACCAAAGTAAGGCTTGACATATCTCACTTTGCATGTAATGCATCTATCTCATATATTGGTTTCACCTTTTGAGTTGCCACACTGACATGAACATTTGCACGATATTCTAATTTTTCGAGTTTCACCTGTACATCAGAGCATTGTGATTCTTTAATTAGAGTGCTAGTACTTATACACGCAGAACACTAACACTGAAGGTAGTTAATTAGAAGAAATAAGGAAAATATTATTTCAATATCTCATTTACCTTGTCAATATGAGGATGCCAATATTCATCGTGGGTTGTCTTTGCTTCTGAGTTATTTATTCTAGAGAAGAAAGTTGGTTTCGTCAAATACATGGAGGATGAGCTGATACCAAAAGCAAGGGCTACTTTTTGCTGAATTCTTTGCCTCACATCACTGCAAATGAGAAGAGAGCACCTGGACTGAGTGAAACTATGCATAAAGCACTGGCTTTATTTTAAATACACTCTTTTGCTTCACAATAATATCTAACATTTATACACAGAATATTAAAATAAGTTCATGCACATTATCCCAGGAATTCTATGTCATGATGTGTAGCACAATTAATTATAATGCATCATAGATAGTGACCTAGAGAGTATAGCTTGCATTAAAGCCATACATCAGATTTATAAATCACTATGGGTGAATTCAATGTTGTCATCCCACTTGTGGAACAGCTTTTGATCCAGCAAACACCTCTATTAATGGAAGAGGAGGGAAAGAGATATTCTGTTACCTTTTGGTGGAAGGCCTGAAACAGACCAGTGGTTCCCAGACTTGACAGAACTGTTATCTAAAAACTGGGCAGTTATTTCCCACTTCCAAGGCTCAGAAGAGAATGGCCAAAATATGATTAATTCAGACAGGTGGAAGGAAAAGACCTAGAATCTAAGCCTCAATCAGACTTATATATAAAGCTTGATTGTTGTGTTCTGAAATAGACTGCTCTATCTATCTATCTATCTATCTATCTATCTATCTATCTATCTATCTATCTATGGCTTCTATCTTATCTGCAGTAAAACAGCTCATTCATATCTGTGAAGCAACTGTTTAAATAAGTTCCTAGATATAGGGCTGACTATCTGGAGAATCAATATTTATTGCCTTAACTGTAGTGAAGTTTCACATTTGGGCTGGTGGAGAGAAGAGGAAGCTGTAGCTGTAGAATTAAAGCAGTGTTACAATGTCACAAGAAACATTAATTTTCACTCTTAACTTTTCTTTTCAATGCTATAAAACTATAGGTAGTCCTTGAGTTATGACCATTCGTTCAGTGACCATTTAAAGTTACAGCAGTGCTGAACAAATGGTACTTATACTTGGTTCCCGAAATTATGGATGTTGCAGCACCCCTGTGGTCACGTGATCAAAATTTGGGTGCTTGGCAGTCTGCCTGGACTTACAGCTGCTGGGGCACTTCAACTCCCCCCATCTGCCTATCTCCCCCCATCTCTGTCCTTTTGGCCCCCTGCACTCCACAGCCCTGCTGACCTGCATTCTGCTGCTCCCAGCTGACCTTCGCTGTCTTCTTACTCTCACTGCTGATCAAGCACACCCAGCCTGGCTCTTCATAAGGCAGCTGCTGGCTGCACAAGGCCTTCTTCCCTAGGTTGTACATAGTGTTTTTCTCACAAGACCTCAAGAAGAAGGCCTCGCATGGCCAGCAGCTGCCTTGCGGAGGGCCAGGCCGGGCACGCCTCATCAGCAGTGGGAGCAAGAAGATGACAAAGGTCAGCTGGGGTGCATCATAGAATCATAGAATCATAGAATTTTGGAGTTGGAAGGGACCACATGGATCATCTAGTCCAACCCCCTGCAATATGCAGGAAACCAATTAAACCATCCCCGAGAGGTGACTGTCCAGCCTCTTCTTAAAAACAGGGCGGTGAGGTTGGCTGCAGCTTTGTGCTGCGCTGCTGGGCTGGGGTGGCTGTGCTGAGGCAGCTGCGGCTTCATGCTGTGCTGTTGGGCTGGGGCAGCTGCAGTTTCCTGGGATGGCTGCAGCTTTGCACCATGCAGCTGAGCTGGGGCGGCTGGAGCTCAGGGACTTTTTGAAGCCCCAGAGCCGCGGCGCACCAAGAAGGCCCTGAGCCACAGTGCAGCAAGCAGCCCCAGAGCTGTGCAGTTCTGGGGCTGTTTGTCACCCTACAAGGCAGGGTGCAGGACAGCCAAAAGGGCAGAGATGGGGGAATGGGTGGCTGGGGGGAGCTGAAGGGGAGACAGTCCTTTACCTTGGAAGAACTGAGGCTCAGGGTTGGGAGGGACCAAGCTGGGAATGGCATGGATTGGGTGGGTCCTTGGCTAATGATTAATGGCAACAGAGAGTGCCGGGATTGCTGTTGCTAAGCGATGCATTCACATGACATCATGCTTTATGACCACATCGCTTAGCGATGGAAATTCTGGTCCCAACTGCCGTTGTAACTCGAGGACTACCTGTATATTACAAACAAGAGCATTGTTCAAAAGTACAAGAACACAGGCTTTATGAATTCCCCACAAAAGCAGTAGATGTTGCATTTGTGCTTTGATTAGCAAAAATTATAGCAAACAAGATATTTTTAAAAAAGAACAATCTCATATTAGCTTCCTTTTTTGCTTTATACACATATGCATCATACTAAGGACATTTTTTAATAATTCTACTTCTTGGGCCATTTTATTGTGATTTTTATTGCAACCTAGCATTCTGTGTTTTTAATTTGCAATGGCAACTGCTAAGGCTCCAGAGGCACAAGAACATGTGCCTTTACACCAGTGGTTCTTAAAATGTGGTCTGGGGACCCCTAGGGGTCCCTGAGACCCTTTCAGGGGGTCTGCAAAGTCAAATATACAAATACTTTAAAATTTCTGTGTTTTAGTTTCTAATACAGCAAATATCGGCAGATATAACCCACATAAATCAAAGGTCCTTGGGGTCCTCAATCTTTTTAAGAATATAGAGGGGCCCTGAGACCAAAACGTTTGAGAATCATTGCTTTACACTATCAGGATGGTTTATAAGCAGCAGTGATTTCCATTTTCAGTGCCACCAGTGCAGATGTCCAGACACTTATACTGCAACTTCTAATCTATCAGTGAGCCAACAGAACCCTGTTCACTTTATAGATCTGTGGACTCTGGCTTGGCTTTTCAGCTTGAGTTACTTGTCCCACAGCAGCAGACTGAGTTCTGCTTCTCTACTGCTTTGTAATTTGCTCAGCCATTTTGGAATCACCTTTTGACCTCCAAACCAAATAGGAATTCTACACATTATTTGAGATTGATTTGATTGAGTTATGCTAAGATGCTTTTTACAAAATCAGTTTGTTGTGATGGAGTGAGATTCTGGTCACATTAGAATCACGTTGGCAATTTGATGCTAAAGGGGTCTTCTGCAGAGGATGCTCAAGTACTAAAAACAGGGGATCTGACTTGAATGATTAAACGCTGAGAAAAAAGAGGATGAGATGAGGGAATAAAGATGAGATAAGGAAGGAATGCTTTGCCTTTCAGCACACTAAATTTGCTGAATTTTAAATTCCAAGAATGCCAATAGACTTGCACAGCTTCCATTGTCTGTCTTTGTATGCAGATATATTACATCTAGAATACTTTTGTCTGTCATGATTCTGAAACTGACAAACATGCACTGATACGACGTCTGAAATGTGTCTCCACATCCATATGACAGACACCAATGTCCATATTCTCATCACCTCTAGCAGATTTAAAATAAAAGAGATTGTCTATCTAACAGCACATGCTTGCACATTACACAAATGTTGTTTTCCTTCATTATCCTCAATGCTTCTTTTCTGTATCTCAGATCTACTAGCTTTTTTTTAAAAAAAAAAGTTCATTCAGAAGGAAACTTATTTTATCCAAGCAAATCAGTCTGAAAGTCTCATCTATTTTCTTTCAGTAAACTTTGCCCATCATTTACAAATCTTGCTCAATAACTATAGTTTCTATTCACGTAGTCTATTTGACAAAAATCAATCTGGCCATTCAAGTAGACAATAAGGCTTTTCTTCAGCTATTCCCTTGAGCTGTCATTCTGAAGGCCATCCACATACTGAATTGTACCAAAAAATCCTTTAAGAATTTCTTCTGTGCTCTCTGACACAATAGTTGTGATTAGATCTAAAAGGAATCAGATACTCTTTAATACAGACCCACGATCAGAGATGATAATCCAAAATGAAAGGTTATTTAACATCAACCCACCATTTAGACTTGTATTATCTGCCTATTCAGAATGAATCTTCTACCTAGAACTAGCTATATTAGAGACAGTATCCAGTAAAAGAAGCAAATACACAATATAACCTGAATTGCAAGCATAACACCTATATAGGCAGAATTCATTCATTAATCAGATTAAAATAATTAAGACTAAATCATCCTTTTCTGGTTCAAAATACCATGTCAATAGAGTTAGCCCTTCCCACACAATCAGCCTGCCTCATCTTCCAAGAAAAAGGACTGAAAAAAACAGATACAAAAAGTACAATCACCATTTTGAATTTCTCTGCCAGGTTCTTTATCGGCTGCTGAACATATCTCCTTAGCACCCACTAGGTGCCAGACATGTATGCACAAGCATGCATATCGTGGTGAAGCTACATGCACGTATGTCTCGCAAGCATTTATACCCCAAAATGAAATTAATTTGGGAAAAGAATCGCTCAGCAAGGTCTAATGTGCCTAAGAGTGTCAATTAATCTCCTACATCCAACATGTACCCAAAAGGAAAAACATCACCTCTCCGAGAGAAACAGAGCCATGGCTCCCAAGAGCCAAAATACCTCCAAGCATATCTCTGGGAATGATGTCCCTGGCTGCTAGCCTTAAGTAGGAAGATTACTCCATCTCCTACAGCCACAGCCACTATTCCATGTGCTCGAAATGAGCAAAGCAAGTCATTTTGCTCTCCATTCCCAGGGACAAAGCTTCAATATCCCTATAAGCACTTACACATATCCTCCAGGCAAGCCCAAAGCAGAAATTACACCCATCGCATGCAGCCAGAAGGAGCCACTTAGACTGAGCACAGCCTCAAGCAAGACTCCTGCACAGCCCTCAAGATATCAGGGACAGAGCACCAGGAACACCCCAAATCCCATGGAACATCCCTTTTCAATGTCAGAGCACTCATAATACCCAGCCATATATTGAACAAGAATTAGGACACAGAGGAACACCATCACCATCACTGTAATTCACAAAGAGCACTATGCTGGGTCAGAATGCACACTTCTATCAGTATCCACACAGCATTCCACACCAGTGAGAGGCATAAGAGACATACACAATCCATGAAAGAATTTGTCATAATGATCTAGATTATAAGGGAAATGAATGAGAAAGGCATGAACTCCACCTACCAAACCCATGAAGAATGAGTTGACAAAGGTCTTCATCCACAATAAAAGAGCTGGGTTGCACAACAAATCCCACATGCCCCATTACAAACAGTTGGCTACCTCTCTCCTGGAGCACAGAGACGAACTTTTTAACAAATACCATTAGCAGCTGGATCTCATTGAATAGCAGAGGCATTAGTAGTCCAGCAAGTCAGCCTGGCTTGAAAAATCCTGCTTGTAAAGTGCACTCCATTTCCGCCCAGGAGCCACAGATGTGCACTAGTGTCAGGTTTTCCTAAAGAATCACAGAGCTGCCAAGTAAACCCTGAAACAGCTGCCACTGCCAGCAGCAACCCAAAAGACCAGGAGCAGAAACCCAGTGCCAATGAAACAGTGTCTGCTTTGAAATAAACCAACAGTCCTTGTGAACAAGGGATGCATGCCCAAGGAGGTTTCCAGGTCTGAATGCTCCCACAGCTCCTAACAGTTATCTACCACCACCACCATCCAGTGTAAATAGAGCACTGAAGATGTGTTCAACCCGGAAGGAAGGAAGGAAGGAAGGAAGGAAGGAAGGAAGGAAGGAAGGAAGGAAGGAAGGAAGGAGAAAGAAGTGGCATGCAGATTCCCCTGACAAACAACAGGTCCAGAACACCCTCACTGAAGCCTTTTAGACTTCTACTCAAGCATCATCCCACAGTCCTTCTCAAGGTACCTCCAATGGCAATGAACAGCTGATACCAGCTGAGAACCAATGTGGTGTAGTGGTTAAGATGCTGGACTAGAAGCAGTGAGATGCAAGTTCTAGTCCATCATCAGCCCCAGAAGCCCACTGGTTGATTTTGGGACAGTCACTCTCTCCCAGCCCAACCTACCTCTCAAGGTTACTGCTGTGGGGAAAAACAAGATGCCACCTTGACCTCCTGAATGAAGAATATATATCTAACAAATAAATAAATACCTGAATTCATAGGCTCAAAGAAAGTGGAGGAAAACCTGTAATGTGGCCCTATAAGCAGAAAGCAGGTACAAGCTTCATAGGTAATTGTTTGATTAAGTACCATCAAGTTGGAGTAAAATAATAATAATAATAATAATAATAATAATAATAATAATAATAGCAGCAGCAGCAGCAGCAGCAGCAGCAGCAGCAGCAGCAGCAGCATACAAAGCCAGAATTAAGAAGACAGGAACAAACAGCAAATACTGCCTCTTCAAAGAAGCTAAAGAAACAGTGGGCCACCTCGTTAGCTGCTGCAAGAAGATCGCACAGACTGACTACAAACAACAGCATGACAAAGTAGCAACAAGGGTGCCTCGGAATATCTGCAAGAAATACATTTGCCTGTAAGCAAGAACTGGTGGGATCACAAAACAGACAAAGTAATAGAAAATGAAGAAGCTAAAGTGCTTGGGGACTTTAAAATTCAAACAGACAAGCACCTGCCACACAATACCCCAGACTTAACAACTGTTGGTAAGAAAGACAAAAAAGTCTGGATAGTGGACATTGCAATACCTGGAGACAGCAGAATAGAAAAGAAAGAACTGGAGAAAATCACAAAATACAAAGACCTGCAAACAGAAATAGAACGACTGTGGGAGAAGAAAGCAAAGATAGTACCAATAGTAATAGGCACCTTGGGTGCAATTCCAAAACATCTGGAGTATCACGTGAAGACCATTAAAATTGACAAAATCACCATCAGTCAATTGCAAAAGGCAGCTTTACTTGGAACAGCTTACATCCTGCAACAATACCTTTAACACCATCAAACAACATCTGCCAGGTCCTTCAGAAGGACTCAATAGGTGGACAAAAATGCCAAATCCAATCTAAACGTTTGGCTGACTGTGCGACCAGCAACAATAATAATATAAAGAAGTAGATGGGCAGGCTTTTATTTAGAGAGGCTGAGGTGGAATGCTGTCTAACACTTTCTATTACAGGCTCCTATGTCTTGGTTGAAGAAACATAAAAGAGAGATGAGGAATGGATGTTCAGCTGTTCACACTTGTAACAGTGTAAGTTTAAAATCTGTTCTTACAGGTTTAAAAGAAATGGGTGTCTTTAAGAAAACTGGAGCAGAGCACTACTACAAAAATTCAGGAAACAAGTTTTTCACGTTGTTTCTGACAGTACTTCAATTCTGTAAATATTTTTTTGCTTCAGAAATGACTACTCAAATGCAAAGAACTAAATGCACAGGCATTGCATGAAGGGTATTTGTTCATATGCTCTTTTTTTTCTGCTCTGCCCTCTTAAACAGCCACAGATTCAGACATAATGCTGGCTTGCTATAAAATAAATTGGGAAACAACCCCAGAAAACAAGCTTCTCCCCAGGGTAAATTGCCATTCATTCATCACTGAAAAGTATGACTCTTATCCCTGAGTTTACATTCCACATTTAAAGACCAATATATGTTGCTAACCAATGTAAGCCAAACGGTGTCTGGTCAGAAAAAGATCATTTATATATCACAACTGTCTGAACATGGAAGCCACCATAAAACGTGCAATATTTTGAATATGGCATTTTGAATATGTTATCTAGTTTTGGTCACAATAGATTCAAGAAGTTTGTACATTTCAAAAAAAGATGGATAAAATGGCAAACGATCTGAGAATTTTAGAAAACTTGGCATATAGTTTAGGGAAAAAAAGTTTAAGGGGATATATGGGATTCCTCAAATATAGAGATGGTAAAACAAAAGCGGCAACCCCCTCCCCCCCATTACTAGTTACATGAAATTTTGTTACAAATTAGGAAAAAAATGCCTTGTATTATATATCTGGTTTCGACATACACTTCTTAGAATAATAGTGAAGGTACAGAACTAGGCTCTAAACTAAGTTGAGTAACTCTTATGATATTACCAACTAACTATATCACTAGCAAGCAGTAGGTAGAGTATGATTAACTCCACCTCTCCTTACCTCCTAGAAGCAAGGACTAGCAGTACCAAGTATTACCAGTCTTTAAAAAGAAAACTGCACAAGGGACTCTCTCCTTTTTTTGCCATTTAAGTAGTGGACTGTACTAAAATCATAATGGTGGGACTAAATAAAACTCAATCTAGAATGCCTTATGCTACATCTAACCAAGTTCTTTCTGTTCTCTAACGCTCCATCCATAGTGTAAAACAACAGTGATGCCATGAAGATTCTTCCCTTCAAGCTATTAAAATGTTTGCTGAACTACTAATATTGCTATTTTTTCTACAATGCAAAATGAACAACTCTTCTGTGCTACATAACAAATTAAGACACCCCATCGACAATTCAAAAATTATGCTGCAATGTAATTTTTCTCAAATGCAGTAATAAACTGTCTATGGGTACTGCATCACCATAAAGTTATACTAGAAGGCTGACTGGAATAGGCAAAAATTAAATTTAAAATGACTGGATTTTCTTACCGGTATAACTGAAAATCCTCTTCTGTGAAGATGTCATGGATTTTATCATTAAAGTATCTGGAAGGAAAAGAAATAAGTGAACATATGAAACCAATTCGCAGACAAGTCAAATTAAATCTTTGTACCAACCAATTGCTTTCAATATTCTTACAACTAAAGTGTCTACTCAGATCACATTTTTAATATGCAATTATTTTTAAAGTTTCAGAACACTACTTATTAAGACTAGTACACAAGATCAATTCTAGTGAATACAAAATTACTATGGAAAACTGACAGCTAGCTTAAAAAATGATTCTAAAATGAACAAGGGTCTACTTCTATATCCAAAGCCCCCAAAACAGTTATCACATATTCTTTTCTAAATGCAGAGAAACTGCTAAAAACAGAGTAACTTGTGTCTTTATACATTTCTAACACATTCTGAAAGCCAAAAGAACAAAGATCAGCCATTCTAAGGTGAACTTATTAAAATGCAATGCTACATTTACCTGTACATATTAACAAAATGCTTCCCCAAAGAAAGGGCTCCAGAGTGTAAATCTAGAATTGAAGCCTGGAACAGGAATAAATAAATAAATAAATAAATAAAGTCAGTACATAAATAGAGACAATGGAAAATATTGAAGGCACGTTGCTTTCTTTAAAAAGGGGACAGATTAGTCTGTCTGGAAGTTATATTCCTATTCTACAATATCTCAGAACTTAAAATTGTGTTGATTGTAAATATTTCCCAGGAATCAAGGAAAATCAAACTTACCCTGGGTTACTTTCCCCAAGAATTCACTGCCTATGCATGTCAAGATTTGATATCATAATTCACCTACAATGGTTACCTAGTACAAATACAGCTGACCTTTACCACTATTTCTGGAGGGGGAAAAGTTAATGAACTTTCAAGTAGAGTGGATTTGATTTAAATTGTGATCTAAACCATGATAGAAATTACTAGTAAGGAACAACAAGTTAATGATTTAAATCACAATTTATTCAATAACTAGAAATATTTTATAACAATCATTTCTAGCAAAAGTGCATTCTTGTTGTTTAATGTAATCTGAATACATATTCTTCAGTACTCAGACATGTGGATGTTACTTTCAGAAGCAACATACCATATAAAGTAATTTTTTGTTCAATGAAATTATGATCTTACTTCAGGCAAGATGCAATTAGGAGCTGAAGTAGCTCTATTCAATTTAATATTGTGGATTTTTAGAGGATATTTTTGCTATGATGTGCTAGGAGAATAACCAACAGCTTTAAAATTGTAGCTCAATTCAACTAGTCACAAACAGGGGTCTCTTTTAGTACTTGGTGCCATGATTAGGTTCTGTTCAATAAATAGAAAGTATACTTCAGGACCAGAAACTTGTTCTCCAGGACCTCAGAATTGCAGGAATTGCTTCTCATTATCCAATCACTTTCTATGCCTCTCCTTTATCATGTGTATTTATATCCAGACTCTTCCTCCTTGCTCAAATCTACTTCATTAATTTATCTCTCAACATCATATTAGCAAACAAAATAAAGTTAGAAGTTACATTCATAGTTATATTTTTGAGCTACTAAATGTTTTTCCTTTACAAAATAATTGAAACTTTTAAAACTGTAGTACATTTTAAAACTCCCATTTACATGTAAAAATCCATGTTTAATATTTTAAAAAAAATCACTGATTTTTTCTCCCCTCCTTTCAAGAATAAGAACTTCCAAGATTTTTATCCTGACTTGCAATCATCACAGCCCAATATACTTTCACATCATCATGCAATTTAAACCAGTTTCCATTTCAACATCAAGCAGCAATTTAAAAAGCTTTTGCAGTGCCACAAAATAACAACAACAACAACCATAATGGACATTGTAAATAGTAAATATAAACTGGGATAGGAGAGAAACATTTTTTGGGCATGAAAAATACAAGATACCATTTATTAAAAAGGCAGGGATGGTTTCTTCTAGTTAGTTTTACTGGAGAGAAGTCAAGTATCAAGACTTTGGCAAAGAGAAACTAAACCCAAAACAAATCAAAAGATGCTAGATACTTTTCAAGACCATACTATACTCCTTGGAAATATAATCTACAGGATAGCAGAAGAAGTTATATACTGAAGGTGTCTCAATTTCTAATGAAGATTTCTGCATTGTCACTGCTGCTTGAAATTTTTTTTAGAAAGAGACCATTCAGGCTTCCAGTGATCCAGAATGGAGCTTCATATCTTGCAAGATATAGTTTTCCTACTGTATGAAATTAGCACTGATTTGTATCTAGTTCCTTTGGGGGCAGTCAAACCAAAGCCTTCATGCAGCTCTAAAGATATCTTTTTGAGGTCCCCTGAGTCCCTCCAAGACTTAGCCAATTGAAGTGGTTCTAGATTACTGTGCAAATAGCATTTATCTCTCCACTTTTATCTGGATAAAATGAACATGCAAACTAAATTCTATAGCAGGAATGGGCAACTTGTCCACTTCCCCCCCCCCCCAAAAAAAAACTTTTTACTGAATTGTGATTTTGAATGTGACACATGGGAGGTGATTGTATGAATTATAATTAGGTAGGTTTGAATTTTTTCCCGGCCTCAGTTTTTTTCAGAATAAGCCCCCAGACAGAAAAAGATATACGTGTCTTAGAGCCGTCCTCCAAAGTGGTCCCATGTTGCAATAAAGAGCAGTACATTAGTATCTTGCAGAAGAGATCCAGAAATAATCAAACTTAAGAATACATCGCCCAAAAAAATTGCTTGACACCAGATTTGTATTTAAGCCACATTTGTATATGAACTAAAATGCAAACAAAGGGTTTTTTTTTTAATTCCTATTCTTTTTTACTAAGGTAAAGCCATTATATGTTTTTTTATTCAGGAACCAGTTTTTCATATTCTCCATAAAACACCTCATTTAATATTTTGAATTAACATTAGGAGCAACAACAGTACTATTCTCTTTCATGACCATGATCAGATTGTATAGGCACCTGTTCAGGTAATAGCCAAGGCTAGCTTTACAATATGCTGGCAAAGTAACCAGTCATTAAGACGAAGCTTTCAGTTTCTACAAAAACATGTTGAGTGACTCACTGTACAAAGGGCACTAATAGAAACAAAATGTCAGAAAAGACATTCATTCCAATTCTTCATCTCTTAGCAGTGAGAATCTGCTCAGCAACATAAATAAAAAATGGTGAAAGGATCTACATGAAAGGCACACATTCTTGTTGTACAGCTGAATATTATGGTCCTTAATCTGCAGTAATGGCAAAGGAGTTTCTAAGTGATACAGATCACACATGCACATAAAGTTGTCATAAATAACCCATACTACCAATTTTAAAGCATCAAACAACCACCCTTCATCAGCTCCGCTCAGTCTGGTTGGACTATGATGCCAGGAATAAGAGCTTATTTCTGATAACACAGGATTATAGAAATATCCACTTGGGCAAGCAGGGTGAGCTCCCAAGCTCCTGGAGCTATGAGAGGCTAGTAAAGTATTTATGAGAGGGTTGTTCATCTCTCTTGCACCAAACAGAAGGAAAGTCATGCAAAAGCAGATTCTTACTGAATGATCTGAAACAACTGGAAATAAGTCATATATTAAATTCAACTTAGGATTTAGAGAAAAAGATAAAAGCAATACTGAATCAACTTGATTTATTGGAAGTAAATAAAACTTATAAAAAGTTGAATCTTACCAGACAGAAATACTTTAAAAAGAGAATAGACCAGACACATTGTTAGCTTATCAATTACAGAAAGAATGGAATAAAAGAAAGATAACTTCTATTTGGGATGGAACCAAAGATGTCTAGACAACAAAGTACATTACTCAGCAATTCAACAATTATTTTTTGAAATTGTACAGCAAATAGCAATCCGATCCAGCAAAAGTGGAAGAATATTTGAATGGAATATTATTTTAAACATTACTAACCAACAAAAAGAAGCTCTTAATCTGTAACAGAAGACAAAACTAAAGAAGCAATTAAAAAGTTAAACATGAATAAAACTCCAAGGCTCGATAGTATTTCAACAATATATTTGAAGATTTTTCAAGAAATTCTGACTAAAACTTCAACTCAAGGAATAAACAAGATTCAGGTATGTGAAGAATTCCCCTCATCATCAAGGTTTTTATTTCCTTGATTTAGAAAGAAGTAAAGGATTTGATTCATTCTGAATCATGTAGACCTATTTTGTACTAAATGTGGATAATAACTCTTCACAGCAATTCTTGCTAAGAGGATAAATGGTTTTTTAACTGAGATAATACATTCTGACCAGATGGGCTTTGTCCTGAAGAGATAGATGACAGATAATATCAGATATAGTTTAAAGGTGATTGATAAGATAAACTAGAAAAACCAAAGGTTGGTCATGATTTTCCTTGATGCTGAAAAAGCCATTGGCAATCTGGAATAGTCATGTTTTGTTTGCAGTTCTTAAAAAAATAAAGAAAATTAGCTGTAGGCCAAACTTTTTACATGGATGCAAAATGTTTATAAAGCACAAAAAGCTAAAATTATTGTGAATAGTCATATTTCACAGCAATGCACTATGTTGAAGGGAACAAAATATGGAGGTCCTCTCTGTCCTTTATTTTTACTGGCATTAGAACCCTCGGCAATCCAAAAACACTGAGGAAACAGAATCCTAGGAGGTAAAGTAGTTGTGCAACAACTTAAATTGAAATGATTTGCTGATGATATTATACTAACAATTGCTCAACCCAGGGTTTCTGATGATGTTGTACTTACAGTTACTCAACTAAAAGACTCCCTAGAATCAACAAGGAACATATAGAGCACTATGGTTTGGTATCAGGAAATCAGATTAACCAGAATGAGACACAAAGGATTATGTAGAATCTATCAGAAGAAAGGTTTAATATTACTGTTAAACCAATTAAATAACTGGGAATTTACTTAGCAAAATATAACAAAGACTTATTTAAGAATAATTACTCACAGATTTGGAAAAACATAATGGCAGATATTTTAATAGTAGAGAATGTTAAACTTATCCTAGTTAGGAAGCATATTTGCAGTAAAAATGAATATTTTTACTGCAAATATGCTTCCTAACCAGGACAGGTTTAACATTCTCTAGTAACATATTCTTTAGAAGAATTTTACTAAGAATTTAACATATTCTTAGTAAAAATGAATATTTTTACTAAGAATTAACTTTCAATTTCAAGTAATTCCAATAAGAACTGAAGAAAAGGTACTAAATGAGTATCAGAGACAAATAATCAACTTTATTTCATCAAATAAAAGACTGGGGATAAAATTTAAGATTTTGAAAGATGTGAAAGAATGAGATAGACTGGCAGTACCAAACCTTAAACTATATTATTACACCAGTTGTAATCCTAATCCCTTGCTTTAATATTAAATGTTCATTTTCTTGAAGGTAAATTACAAAAATTATGACCAGTGGAGAAATAACAATTCATATAGATAAAACAAAGATGAAATCTTTTTAGATTCTCTCCTTAGAATGGTCAGAAATGCCTCACTGGTTTCAAGATCTCCAAACAGGTAGTACAGTTCAAAAGGAATTACAAAAACAAGGCGGAATACCCAGAGACTTGACTGCATTTGAAAAACTTGTAACACAAAACTCAAAACATCTGTTTGGCCTTATTTATAAGTTGTTACTGAAATATGAACCTGAACCTGAGCAAGTGATTTTGGGCCAAAATCAGTAACATTAGCTAGTTATTGATTAGAGTAAGCAGACTAAGTTGTGGACTATGCATGCATCAATGTCAAAATTAACTTTGTATTTAAAAATAATTCTGAATTTAACTTGAAAACTCTTTATGAACTATTATTCTGTATACAGACTTGTACTATATCCAAATTTTAGGTTTCTTTTAACATAAGATTCTAAAATACTAAATCTTCTCTGTTTTGTCTAACAAGGACAAATCTTCTGAATTTGACAAAAAAGTTAATACAATTTATTCTGATTGATGATTCTTATTTTTATTAATTACTGACCTGTGATTTGATTCCAGTAAGTTAAGATTACTTTATATGTAATAATAACCTTATGTTATTTTGAAAATGTTTGCTCAATTTTATACTGTATTTATTATTCTTTTTTTCCTTCTTTTATCATGATTGTGCTAGTAATATGTTACAATTTAAACATACGCATTTCATTTATGGAAGAAAGCATCTAACAAAACCAGTCAAGTTCAATCATGTGATCATTAGTGCCTTTAAAATTCTGTGTTTGAAGACATTTTGCCTAATAGAAAATGAGCATGTTGGCATAACTAACTAATGTATCCTAGTGGAAACATATTTGACAGACATTGGGCAATGTATAGTTCTAACAGAACAGAAAGGCAGACTGTAAGTGGGTCCTTCTCATTATACCCCATCAAAAGACCTTGCAGCTTTCAAACTACAGCAAGGATATATTGATTTCTTACTGGCTATGCTGTACATTTCCCAATAAAAAAGACACTAAGTATTTACTGTACAAATATTTATCTTGGTCCTTGATTATGTATTCCATCTCCCTTATATGTAGATTACATGTTTGGTCAACCTTCACAATCTATTAAAAATATAGATGAAAGTGAGGGCTGGCATGTTAATTATCCACCCAAACGTCTTCAAACTAGGCATTTTTTTCTTAAGGTGTTACTTTTATCCTCTGAAACAATCAGAGAAAGCATACTAACACAGATCTTTTTTCCTTCGATATCTGAGGCATTTTTCACTGCCTTTTTCTGAAAAATAAAAGAGAGAAGCTGGGCTAACAGCCAGTCGTTTTCTAGAAGACTACTGTGTGTAGTGCTGAATCCAGGTCTCCTCATCAGTTCAATATTTGATTCATTATGCTGCATAGAAGCAAATATACCTTATAATCACAGAAAGGGAGAGAAAGATTTGGATGCAAAGAGTAACAAAGATCCCCTCAATGACACACTGATGCAGATACCTTTGATGAATATTCTTACGCTATACCTCATTTGCATTGCCTCGCTGTTTTTTTTTTCCTCTCCTCCCCAAACTCAGCTTTTGCAATCAGAAAGAATAACATTTCCATTAATGCCATGCACATCATCATGGCAGACTGCAGATAATATGTGGCACAGATTGGATAACAAAATCTGGGTTTTGTCGTTATTGGATCACAGACAGTTGCAATACCTATCAGTAACTAAACTGAACATTTTGCTAAATGAAGATCAGAGTGGACTCCCATTTCTGTCTGGCTGATACTTCTCCCCAAAAGACAGTGTAAAGCATAATCTGAAGAATCTTGCCTGAACACCAGAAGAATGTAAAAAAGTAACAGGACACTGCTCACCCCTCCATCCGATCCTCCCAGGGACAGTCCCCTCTCTGCTATTCTGTGGATAAAACAACAATCTCAAAAAATAGATTTTACCCCAGTTGTTTACAGATGCTTTTCAAATACATCTCGCCACCCTTGATATAGAAGGAACAGGAAAGGCAAGCCTGCTTGGATTCACAGCAGGTAAATCAGCATACAGGTGGCCCTCATTATCTGTGAGGTTCATTCTCAAGGGTTCGGGCCACGGATAACAAAACTGCAGATGAGACCTTAAAATGCATACTTTATGCATGTGCAAAAGCTGTCCAGAATTTTGCGCTCATGTAAAGAAAAAAAAGTCCAAACCACAGTTATGTAAAAATCTCTGCATGATCTGGACTCAGTTTAGCAATTACATAAATAAAAGACTGTAGATGATGAGGGCCACCTATGCCACACACAATACTCAGAGGCAAAGCATTTGCTATTAAGAATGGCAAAATCCAAAGTCAACTCTTACCCAGTCATGTCCAGGCAGGATTACTGGGAAAAAGCCTCAGCTACTATTGTGTTCCTTGCTCCAAAGGTCAGGAACAAGTTTCGAATTACAAGTGACCAAAGATAGGAAAATGTAGTTCATTATCGATGAAATATTGTTGCATGGGAAAACGGGAGTCTATAAGCTGAACAGAGGAGCTCAACAATGCAGTGGAGGTATCTGATACAATGAAAAGAGAGCAGCTGAGGTACCTTCTGTGATGAAAAGAGCTGCCCAACTTTATTGCAAAAAATGAAAAAG
Source organism: Liasis olivaceus (assembly GCA_030867105.1). Classification (NCBI taxonomy): domain Eukaryota; kingdom Metazoa; phylum Chordata; class Lepidosauria; order Squamata; family Pythonidae; genus Liasis; species Liasis olivaceus. Next base: position 101,726,141 of record CM061348.1, on the reverse strand, counting down.
CACCTAATTAAAGCTTTCAGTTCTTTCTGTGTTTACTGCCAAACATTAACACTATGGCTGGTCAAGGTGTACTTTTCCAGGCTTACTCGGGTAAAGTTTAGCAGCTGAAAACAAATGCTCCCTCCTTGCCTTATCAACACATGAATCCCTATTAGCTTTAACATACTATTCCCAGGTCTGTCAGAAATGGGGAAATGGGACTTAATAGTTATTAATCATGAACTTAAATCCATAATTTCTGTGTGGGTTAGCATCTCATAAGTAACCTAGGTTTTTATCACAATTCTAGATTTCATATATAGCAATGAACAACAATTTAGGCTATCTAGGGAATAGGGCTGGCAAGGGAGAAAGAAGTGCATGCGACTCATATTCGCAGCAGCTAAATTTTATGCTGGGTTGGTTAATCAACATCTCACAGGAATATCATATTCTGAAACAGGCATATAGTGCAGAGAATAAAACTGCATATACTTGAAACAAGTATTCATATTTATATACACAAATGCACATATTAACAGACATCTGTCTCCATGGGACGTGTGTGTCTATAATGAATGAACTACTCTAGATAGGCTCTCTGGATTTCAGGATCCAAATTCCAAAATATGATAATACACTGGAGAATGGACCACAAGATTTGGAAACCTGGTTTTAAATTATGGCCAGTCTCAAACTCATTTAGTATCACTGCCAATGAACAAGTTAGTACAGTTAGAAAGGTGGTAAAATCTCATTTTAAAAAGGAAGCATTTGATCCTTTGGTCTTCCCAATCTTAATTCTGTGCCTGTTAAATAGGAATAATAATGGCAACCTACTACACAAGGATGTTTGAATGTAAATACAATGCAGATCAAAAAGTACTTTTCATGTTAAAAGCTTTAAATCAGGGGAAGGAATCTAAGACTCGCTAGATGTTATTGAACAACAATCCCCAGGATGTTTCAGCAGTGGTCCTCTTGACTAGGACTGGGAAAATTACTGGAATGTGGAGTCCTTGGCTCTATCTGAGCTTGGTTGTTTGCTTGCAGATCTTTCATTACCCAACTAGGTAACACCAGTACGAGTGAGTGTGGGGTTTGCTCCCTGTTTATATACAGTAGCTTCCTCTGATGGTTTTGGTGGGGGTGGGGGTTTCTCCTTGGTAGTTCCTTGATTAGGGTGCTGTTTTCTGCTTGACTGTTTGCCTGGTGTTAATCCCTGCTTATCTGGGTGTTGGCTGCTGGAGAGGATGTATTCTGGTTTTTTTGTTTCCTTCTTAGCTTTTTTTATTCTCTCTTTTGAATGGTGTATAAATATGGTTTATTTCTATGTGTCTATTGATGGCAGATTTGTCTGAATGCCAAGCTTCCAGAAATTCCTTCATATTTTTGGATTTAGCTTGGTCTAGGATGCTCAGTTTCCCAGCTGAAACTATGGTTGAGTCTGTCCAAGTTTTGTGAGATTAAGTTGAGATTAAGGAGTTTTCACTGTGTCTCCTGACTGCTAGTTGGAGTTCATGAATGCGCTCTGCTAGTCTTCTGCCTGTCTGTCCTACATAGTGGCTGTTACAGTCCTTACACTGTATGTTGTAGATGACTCCTGTTTTTTTCCTCTTGGGCTACTGGGTCTTTTGGTTTACTTAAGGTCTTTTGGATTACTAACTCTTAAGTAAGTTTACTGCTTGAGAAGGTAGAAGGTAGAGCAGGCCTTGGAAAAAGGAACATTTCCCAAATGTCCCTTTCCCCCTCTTTAATTTCATCCCTTCACTCCCTTTCTGTGCCTACACCCTTAGGAATTAATGACGTAAAGCCATTCTATTACATTTTGATGGGGAGTCTTCCCTAGCCAGGTATCTTCCATGTGCTCAGCTTTCTTTTTTAACAAATTATCTCAATCTGGGGTTGGTTTCAATAAGCCATTGAAACTCATTCCCAAGGCAACATACTTATTAAGAATTTTCTAACTAGTTAATACCCATAAAGGAGAGAAAAGGAAGATTCATATCCAGGCCACTTTTCTATCTTATGCAGGAAGTTTTATGAAGTGTACAGGTAGTCCCCGTTTAACAACACTAACTGGGACCAGAAGCTCTGTCATTAAGTAATGCGGTCATAAGTTGAAAAACTATGTGTCTGCACCACTAAGCGACAGCGGTTCCAGCACTCCTGGTTGTCGTTGTTAAACAAGGAGTGCATGGGTCGTTAAGTGAGAACCTCACATGAACATGACTTCCAGCATCCTGCTAGCTTCCTTATTGTCTTTGCTCGTGGGAAGCCAGCAGGGAAGGTTGTAAATCACAATCATGTGACCATGGGGATGCTGTACCAGCCATAAGTATGAGGTCTGGTTGTAACTACCACTCGTTCAGCGCCACCATAAATGCAAACAGTCGCTGAACAAGTGGTTGTTAAACAAGGACTACCTGTACACTTTTTATAAAACAAACAGAAAACACCACCACCACACTATTCTGAAACTTTTAACAAGGACATTCGGTGTCTGAAAAAAAAAAAATATTTACCTACGGATTCGCTCAGCTTCCTCCCTGTTAATTATGGCATCTGTTATTCCTCTTCCACACTTCCGAGGGGTACAGCCTAGATAATGCACACAAAGAGAAAGAAGAAAGTGTTAAATATTTTTCCCTGCTTTCCTTGCCTTTACATGTATCACAGACAGCTTTATTGGTTGATTTGATTGATCCATCAGTAATAAGAACCAGAGAACCACCTATACATTACTATCATTATACCTCATACTTTCACTTAATTTTCACAATGATTATTACATCTCATTGAAAAAAACAACAACTATCCATTTCAATTTGCTCTGCCATTTTTCTAGATCTTATACATGAGCAAAAGAATCTGACATTCTAGACTGTACAATTTTCAAAAAGCAGAATATACAAATTATTGTTAAAATGTCTGTATTTCTTTTTTCCACAAACTACCTTGCTGTAATAATAAAAACTGTAACAAATCTAAGTAACTTCTTTTGCTTAATCCATCAGAAGAGTTATGGTCTATTTGGAAGAATCCACTGATGGCTGTAAATGCCAATTTTTAATGTCTCAGATTCTGACAGAATAAGAATCTCTGGTAAAATTATGGGCTACTCAGATTTCTAGCAAAAAGGAATTCTGTATAGAATCTGAAAACGATGTTCCAAATTTAAATAAGTTCTTTAGTCAGAGTTGAAATGAATTCTTCAATATTGAATACCAGAGTCTAGAAATAAAAATAGAAGATGTGACAGTAGAACCTCAGAATTCTAGTTTTTCCTAAATATCCAGCCCAAATTTATGTTATCTGAATGTAAAAGACAGGCATCTCTAACTTCGCAAATCTTCATATTTTTGTTAGTACTTCAAGTAGCTGTTCTGCTGGTTTTAGTTCTTGGACATTTACAACTCTAACACATTTCAGGTAGCACCTGGAGAAGAACTATTGATTCAACTTCTTCAAGTGAAATAAACAAATACTGAGTTACAAGCTTGACCTTAAATTAGGCTCTTGAGATAAACCTTTTTGCACTTTTAAAAGATAAAAATGACAGGAGAAAACAAACGATCTATTTTCAGTGGAAACTGCAATCATGATACTTTAAGAAAAAAATATTTTGAAATATATATTACAGGATCCTGCATCATTTTGTATTAGATTCTAAAAAGATGCTGGGGGTGCAAACATAGTACAGTCTGCAATCTAGGCAGCTTAAATAAGATCAAAAACAGAAACAGAAAAAGACCAACAAGATAAAACAACAGAAAACACAATACAGCTGAGGCTGAAATCACAACCATAAGATGGGCTCATCCAGTCTCATGGCCTAATGCCTGGAGAAGAACCAGGTTTTCAAGGCTTTATGAAAGGATTGGGGTCATCTGAATCAGGTGGAGAGTGGGCATGCTATTCCATACAGCAGGCACTGTGGCAGAGAAAGCACAATTCCTATCAGATGGTATTGATTCATGCAGGGGACCCAAAGCAAGTCCATCCTGTCATATCTTGTGGGGCAAGCAGAAACAATTGAAGATAGGCAGTCTCATTTATAATCCGGATCTGTACCATAAAGAACTTTATAAGTAGTAACTAGCACCTTGAATTGTATCTAGAAGTCTAACAGGAGCAAGTGCATCTTGCAAAATAGACTATGACTACCTATGGTTCCTTATTCAAGACCAGTTGTAGCTTCCTGATGGTCTTCAAGGGCAGCCCCATGTACAGCACATTGCAATAGTCCAAACAGGAAGTGACCAAGACACACGTGACCATAAGCAGGGCCCTCCAATCCAGGAAGGGATATAACTGGTGCACAAGATGGATTTATGCAAAAGTCCTCCTGGCCATGGCTGCCATCTGCTCTTCAAGCAGGAGCTGAAAGTCCAAGAGGAGCCCAAAAATGTACACCAGTTCTGTTAGGGGAAATGCAACCCCAGCCAGAACTAAAGGGAGGTCCCAGGATCCAGAGGCCCCTAAAGCCCACAGCCACTCAATCTTTTCTTTTCAAATCTGTTCTTCCCCATCCAGGTTCCCACAGCCTCCAGATACTGGGAAAGAAAACATCACTTGATTGGCCCTGGGTTGAGATGCACAGATGGGTATCATCAGCATACTGTTGGTACTTAACCTCATGACGATGACCCCACCTAGCGAGTTCATATAGATGTTAAATAGGAACAAATAGTATGCAGATCCCTGAGGAATCCTAGATAGAGTTATAGAAATAGGTAGACTTCTCAAAACTAAAGCAGATGAAGCATTGCAGTATTACACCAGGTTTAAGAAGGAATACTATTACAGTAAATTACCAAAGCAACAGGTAAACCCTGAAAAAGGCTAGAGATAAATTACAGCTTCCAGGATTCTCATCAAGAGTATAGTTAGCTCTGATCTAGGCAAGCATCAAACTGAATTTTGTTCAGTTCTGCAGTTTTGTTCTGCCAGGTTACAGAATAGGGAATATTGTCAAATGCAACCCACGGGTGCCCTCAAGCGGAAACTCGGTAATATTACAACTTTACAACAGAAATGTAACAAAACAGCAGCCATTCTGGAACAGACCAAACTGATCCAGCAGAGCATGATCACAATACATTCATTTAAAAATAAATATTTGTATATGTTTTAAATTCACTTTTCTGGATGGCAGAATAGATCAAAATAAAATATTTTAAAAAATTAAAGGACTTTAAAATTAAATTCATTTTTATTATTGAAAAATACCTCTCCTTTCAAAGCATGTTAAAATAGTACTTTCACCTTCAAAAACCAATTAAGTCTCAATAAAAGTTGGATCCCAAAAATTAAAAAAAAATTAATCTAAAAGCATTATCCCCAAAACCAAGGACACAACACATCTAACAAGCAGAAAAATACAACAGGACATACATCCTCATGATATTATTTCATTCTATATGAAATCAGCATTAATTAGATAAAAACTGCCTCCACAGATAAAAGCACTAATTACTATTTTTGCTTCCAATTTTTAATTCTAATTCCAACTTGGTGATTCTGAAGGTACAAAATCACAACTATGAGTAATGAACTGTTAAGAAACCTCATGAGTTTTTATAGAAGATGAACTTTTGAATCAGATTATATTGGCACATGCAGACAGCTATAAGAACCATGGGACCTGCTTTTCAGAGAGGTATCATTACACAAAAATATGGATCCAGGACATGGATTGTTGTGGAACTTTATAATTTATATATTTATTTTATGGGAAAGCTCCCCCATACAACCATAAAACCCCATCAGTCTCCACAGAATCAACGGATCTGACAAGTATCATCATCACCCTGGGGTAAAACCATGGATATCCAGGATAGATTCAAGTTTGTTTTATAGATTTCCCATTTTATACCATAGCAGCATTGACTGCATAGTTTTTCTTCTGCATCCTTTAGATATAGATGTAGTCTGTGAGTTGATAGTGCTCTAGGGGAATCTCTTGTAAAATCCAGAAAAAAATGTAAGGCTCTAGGCCTTGAGATCCAGGTTTCTGCACTTAAGTATTGCTAACAGTACATTATTTTTATGGTAATATCTTTGTGTGTGGATACATCCTATGACTCTACAGAACTCCAAAGGGAACACTAAGAAGTCAGAAAGGAGAAGGTCCTCTCCCATACACTAGGGGGGAAAAAAAACAGCCTCTGAAGTCCTATAAAAGCCAGAGGAGCCACATTTTAAAACAGTTACAATGACGATTGTTCTTTATGGAGTTTTTTTTGTAAAAATCAAGACGATTCATGTGTTATGGCACAGCATGGATGAGAATCTATGATTTCATAAAGGGAGTATAATTTTGTGCCATATTTGCAATGTAAAGTATACACTGTGAGATTTTTATAACTTGGTTTAAGGATATGAACATACCATGTGATTTGTCCATGCCTGAATGGATAAGATTCATGAACATCAGTGAATCAGAGTTATGAAGTTTTTGCCTCATAGAAGCACAGATATGGAGTGATTTGTAATTTAATGGATATTTTGAGTGGAATCTTCTGTAAAAATATAGAGGATCCATGCTTCATACCAGTACTTTGTAACAACAGATCAGCAATTCTATCTGTGTAGTTTATTGACAGAAATGTACCTAATGATTTGGTGTGGGGGCCATCTCATACCTTAATCCAGAGTATTGACATCAATCCATGGCTCAACATCATAATAGTATTATGAAGTTAAATTTCAGGATTTGTGATTCTTACACTTATTCTGTCCCTGTATGTGCTTTCTTACTTTCCTTTATGGAAATCCCATGTAAAGATCTCATAGACTCTACCTTTGGACTTTAGTGGTACCTAGAAACATTATAAATGTGTTTTTTAGAAGTCTCTGAACCTGGATATGATTCCTGGGTGTAAGGTGGGGTATTGTGTAGAAATCATGAAAATGTATATGTATCTTATTTTACAAAAATGTATTTGTGCCACTGTAATAGAGTGGATTACTGGATCTAAGATTTTTATAATTCAGCCTGTGGTTGCAGATGCCATCTGTGATTTGATGGTCATTTGGAAAGAATATTTGTACCAACCCACAGAGTTCCATAGAGTCCATGCCCTGCTGTGTAATGTACTGCATTTACAACTTAGCACTGGCAATGAATATTATGTACTATTTTCTGATTAGAAAAAATATCTAGGATTATGGAAAATATCCCTCACTGATGTAAAATGCTGCAATGTGTTGTAAATTTACATATTTTAATGATCTGATTTACAGGATGGTTTAAGAAATATGCAATGACTCCATATTCTCAGAATATAGAAGAAAGAGAAGAGCTTCTGGATATCCAGGGTGTTTTCTCTATACAGTACAGGATTAATCCCCTAAAAGCTCAAATGAAAGGAAAAAGATAACAACAAAAGGCCTACAACAAGAAATACTTCTACAGTATCAAGAGATTGGAGAGGATTAAAAGTTATCCTTTGCTACTTTGGCAGCTAGGCTACTTCAAAAACATTGATGCAGGTGCTTCCAAGGGAAGAAATGGCAGACTGAAGACGGTGACTGTGGCAGAATGAAGAGCAGGCAAGTAGACCAGCTCTTCGATAATTCCTCTCCAGACAAAGAGAGGACTTGAGATCACCCACAAGTGCTCCAGACAGTTGCTCCTTGCAAGGAGACCACAAGACAGTAGTCTCTGGTGGGTTTAGAGCTCTGGGAGATGAGGGAATAGTCATCTTTCTCAAACTGCAGTTGGTGTCTTTGAAAGGATACTGTGTTCGCATACTTCTGTGGGGAAATTTTCTAATCACTTTTCTAATCACTTTCAGAAATTGCTTGTTAACTGCTTTTCAGCTATTAGGAACCTTTCGATTGACAGGTTTTATAGCACCGAATGAGTTTCCTTCAATTCTTAGTGAAAGAAGTTCTAAATACAACTTTAAGGACTTTAAAATATATAGGAATAAACAGCAAAAGGGTGATTAAAATGTTGATTTTAGAAAGTTACAAACAGACTAAGGATCCAAAGAAATTTTAAATAAGATTTTGGAATTAATTATAAAGAATCCTTCCCATGGGAAAATGGTTTTGTTTTGAATTCTTAAAAAAAATAAAAGACTTTAAAAATTGGACACTAGAGGGAACAAGGAACTAAAGATTACAATTAAAGGAGAAGAACACTCAAACTCAACTTACAAATACAGAATGAAGCAAAATATTCTAACGTTAGACATACTGAAGGATATTTTTGAACAATGGACCCAGAAGTTAATTTTAAGACTGTCTGCCTCTATAGATAGGCTGTGTTTAAAAGAAGTTATGGAAGAGGAACAGGTTTTACCTGACAAGATTGAGACTGATTTGAAAGTGGAAAAAGATGTTACACTGGACACACAAAAGAAACCAGCTGATGTCTTAATAATTAAAAGGGATATACAAATAACAAACCAAGAGAGTGACTTGGATAATTTTCTTATATTGGATTTACAGAAGTGGCTTGTTAAAGCTTTGAAGAATTTTGTGAGAAAGGACAAAGAAAAAATGAAAAGAAATCAAGTTGTAGGACATTATTTGAAGGGACTAAAGATCAAGATTCTTAGAAGTAAAAAGAAAGAATATAGAGTTGGTTTATTTGATCAAGGTTAAAATAGACAAGTTGTTTTTTTCTGGTAACCCTTAATGGACTTTTGCTGATGTCAGGACTGAAATGACGTCTGAAAGGATTTGTTTATAAATAAGAGATGGAATATGGGAAGAAGAGATCATTTGTTGTATTTTAAGAGAAGGTGATAAGCTACTAAACTTAGTTATACTTGTGATGAAGGGGGAAGTCATTTCTTTATATATATCTTTTTTTCCTTTACTATATTATTTTTTTCTTTTCTATTTTTTTCTGCACCTATTTTTTCTTTTTTTTAGTTTGTATTAGTTTGTATTTTTATAATTTTAATTTTTAATAAAATACTATTAAAAAAAAGCATTGATGTAGGTCATAATATACAATACCTTCAAACCGTTTATGGCTGTCATAATCCTCTGAGCAAGGTACCTCAATGAATTTGTCTGGGACGCTTTCACCATGATAGGCCAATACTTCTGTAACCCCATCTTCACTGAGCAAGTAGCTTCCACTCAAAAGATAACCCAGCATGGCAGATGAGACAAGGAAAGCTGCTGTCAACCATTTCCGCCGTGAATCTTTCTGAGCATTATCTTTCATGCCACTGAAAACAAAACAAGACGCTTTTATTCTCTCCTTTAATAAATTAATATTTTTATTTTGGATGTTACAATGAAGTTTTCAAACCTATGTCTGTTCTTCATACTTTTACTGTGTATTATTTTTTCATCATTATTTTAATTTTAAAATGTCTGTCTTGTGATTTCGTATACTATCAGCTGATCTGGGAAAATACTGTATTCAAAGGCAGAACATGTATTTTAAAAAGCAATAAATATAATTCATACAATTTGCACTTATTTAAATACAAAACTAGATAGTGAAGTACACTTGTACTCAATAACATGGGCCCAATGAATGCATCTTTAATACACAGGCCTCATTCACATCAAGTAACAAACACATCATCCAATCTCAGGCATGGGGGGGAAAAGCCTCTGGCTATTAAAATTAAATCCTATTAAAACTGACAATGTACTCTTAACTTACTAAAAATAAATGTTTTCTTGAACATTAAGGAGTATTTGAATACCTGCATTCTACTTCTGTTCTCTTTAAACTCAGTGGTTTGTAGGAAGTTGCAGGAAGTATTTGTATGAACTTCTACAGAAAGCTAGTGTAGTGTGGGGTTTAGGTCTTGGAGTTGGATCGGACAGAGCCAGGCTCAAGGTTCCACACAAAGAGAATTCACTGGTTGACCTCAGTCTCTCTTACCCAACCTACCTCAAAGGATCATTGTGAAGATAAAATGTGCAGATGCTCCCCCATAAGATGCCTTGACATCTTACAGAAAAAGCAGATTATTATCATAATTGCACTTCTTACTTTTTTTTTTATCCAGCTATTCTCCCATAGCCTTCCTTATTTATATCCTCACAAGGACTTACAAATAAAGATTAAGTTTATTGCACACAAGTAGTTCAAAATTATCCAGAAAGCTCTGTGGCTAAGTGAGGACATAAACCCACAGCATTTCTAGCCTAAATCCAGTGCTCTGCTAGTACAGTAAAGAATACTAGGCAGAAGTCATTAAGCCAATTCATTTGGAAAGAGGGACACCATGATCCAGAGGAAATGTAAAGGGATAATACTGGCCAAGTAGCAACACAAGCATCAAGCCCAAAAAGGAAGCAGAACTTATTTTAATAAAGTTAACAAACTGTCCCATAAAGAGCTATTTATTTATTTATTTAATTAATTCAATCTATATGGCCACCCATCTCATGAATATGACTCTTTCGTGTGTATTCACCCGTAGTGCACAAATATTGTCCTATAATTTCCCCTACTTTTCCTACAGCGTAGGTATTCTCAATGTGGGAGCTCCTATAAGGTTGAGTTGTCCATTATCCAGCTATCGATATTTCCTTAAACGAAGGAAAAGGAGAAACCGTCTTTGTTACAAGCAGATTCCAACCTGTCACATTGTTGCACGAATCCAGCTCAGTACAATTAGAAATGATTAAGAGCTGCTCTGTATCTGCTTCCAGATTTATCATGCCGGTAGAAGTCCTGGGACTTGCCATACAAAACACCCCAAACTGATGCCCTCTGGATGCGCCTGACTACACCGCCGCCCCAACCCCACCCCGAGACCTTCTAACCGGTACAGCCAGCTCTGTCCTGGGTGGACATTCTGGAAAGGGTTTTCCACATTGGGACGGCGCCAGATTGGACAAAGCGCTACAGAGGGGTGAAAGAAGCCAGGATGAACGGAAGCCAGGCGGGATGAGGGAGATGAAGCGCAGAGAGCCACCGCCTCCTCCTCCCACGCGCAGCACTGAGCCGTGGTGGGCAGCAATCAGCAACCAGTCTCCCAGACATCGCTGGCGCCTTCGTACCTGCTGAAACGACGACGCTCTTCCGCCCGAACCGCCGCACCTGCGCCGCTACCCTCCGGAGCCCTTCCGGCCGCCCGTCGCTGAGGAGCCATTGCTTCAATTGAGCGGCTGTACCTGGACGTCAGGACGCTGCCTTCGAGCGCCCGGGAAGGGGCGGAGGGAGGCAGCGACCAATAGGCTTTCACAGAGCCCGAGCCGGAAGCTCAGGGAAGCGCAACCGATCTCAGAGAACGCGAGCAGTCAGGCATGCTCAATCGAGCCGAGAGCAGCCGAACTCCAGCCGGCTGAGGTGGACGCTGCGCAGTTGCTGGAGAAGGTGCGCCGGCATACGGTAACGGGGAGGCAGGTGTAGAGCTTAAAAGAAGAGATCGCAGGATAGCGGGTGGGGCTTGAGTGGTGAGCAATACATACAGGAGGTTGCCAGTTACTCTGTTTATTTTTCCGGTGCCGACTTCTGCTGGGGCTGGTCTGCTTCCTCTAAGGAGGTGTGGCCCTGCGAAGGGTGAATTCAGGACGCCAGTTTACTCTTGGGGAGAGGCATGGAGGTTTTCCTGGTCCGAGTTGCAGCTATCCCGGCACTGAGTCACCTGCAATTCTGTAATATTCATACACCGAATTTTACGTAGGCATTTCGCCCTGTTGCCTTAACACGCGTAACACACGAAGTCCTTGAGGGTCAAATTTATTTGTTGTATTTATGATTCCCATTTGGGACCTGCTCTTAATTTTAACAAGTTCCAAAAATCCGTTTGACTCCTACCCTGAGGATGTACGAAGTCTTTAAAAACCTGGCTACTGCATTCTCTCAGGCCTTGCGGGTGGTGTTTGATGCACAGATCATCCGGATGCTTCAGCTCTTTTTTTATTGTTTTTCTATTTCAAGTGTAAGTCGTCCAGAGTCATTCTGGCATTGGGTGACTTCTAAATCTACTAAATAAATAAAAATACATTCTAAAGTAGGTGTACCCAGAAACAGGTTTATTGAATAGGGTTTTCCCCAATATATGTCCAAATAATTTGTTATATACTGCATATTATATAACTGCAGTATATACAATATGCTTTGTGTGCAGAATATCCCAGGTTGAATCCCTGGCATCTCTAGATAGGGCTGAGAGAGCAGCAAGCTGCTTCAGTTAACATGGTACCTTCCAGAAGTTTTGAGCTACAGCCTTCTGCCCTTGGCCAGGTTCTTGGCTGATTCTCAAAACATTAAGCAGGACCAGATCTAGTTAATGCTTGGATGGGAGACCATTAGGGTTGTGGGCTAGATTGGGAAGTTGAAAACATCCTAGAAGAAGGTTGTAGCAAACCAGTTCAATAATACTGCCAAGAGAATTACATGGATATGTCCATGAAGTCACCAGAAGTTGAACTCAACTCAAAGAAGAGTTTGGGTTGCCTGGATAAGATGAGAGTTAAAATCAAAGCATACTGAGCTATTAAAAACCAGTGCTCTGAATCTGGCGAAAAGCAGTTTCCTGTGTCGGCAGTCAAATATCCTCATTTATTGATGGCTGTGTATTGTAAACTATTGGGAAGGTTTTGCACTGCGGAAGACCCCAATACAGGACTAGGGCACAGCAGGGCTAAACAGTCTTTCAGAAGCATTATTTTCAGATTACTGTCTTTTTATTATTATGTAAGCTGCTCTGGGAGCTTTTCATCATTGTGAATTATTATTTTTCACAAAAAGTATTATTATTACTGTATTATCTTTATTACATGTTTATCCTATCTTTCCTCCAGGAACTCACAGGGACACACACAAGATTTCCTTTCATTTTTCCCAACACAACAGAATTGTGAGGTCAGTTAGACAGAGAGAGTGGAGTGACTGGCCCAAGGTGATCTAGTGAGCTTTCTGGTGTGATAGGAACCAACATGGAGTGGAGCCCCCCCAGTCCTAATCCAGGACTTTAATAGTGGGTCCAGAAATACTATACTGGCTCTTTTCAGGCTGAAGCAGCAGGATACAAATAATTTTTAAAAATGGTCAATAAGCACACATTTATTCTGGAATTAAGTCTAAATCATTGTAACATACTTCCAAATAAATCTACTTTCTAAGAAAATGGAAGGCTTTAAATATCCTTCTTGTTTACCAGTTCCATACTTGATAGTCATAGTTCTACATGTCAGTAGAAGAGAAGCCATTTGTGAAGTTCCTTCTCATTTTAATCACAATTATATTCATCATAGCTATTGTAAATAAAAAACATTTGTTTCTAAACATACAGTGTACATCTACCAGTGACCTCTCTCCAACCAGGACTTTCTGATGCAAGGTTACATCATTTAAGTAGAAAGGCAGGGTGTAAATCAAGCAGCAGTAGTATTATCTCAAATTTAAAAATATTAGTATAGCTATTTCCCTAATACCTATTTTCTACTAAATTTTTATAAAGCATCTCAGTAACATTTAAATTTTCATGGAATGTTAATGGATAAAATTAAGCTATAAGGTAGCAACCCTTACTTAGACGGAAGTCTCTTTGAATGCAATGGGGCTTTTTTCAAATAAACATACATACAAAGATTTCAGTTGTAATGGAAAATTGATATAGTCCCGTACTGACCTGAGTGACAAATTTGGTGCTTGAGGTGAATGAGGCATGGATTGAAAATGAGAAGGAAATGGGAATATATGTGAAACCAATAGAAGCGAATATGTGTAGCTCAGGGTTGAACTATGGAGTCCTTGGTGTTCTCTGAGCTTGGTTCTTTTCAGTGTTGGTGGGGGATAAGCAGATATTACTACCAGGCATACAATCAAGCAGTAAACAATACCCTAATAGAGGAACTACCAGAGGAAAAAATAAAACAAAACCCATACCCCCACCAACACTGGCAGGGCAAGCTACTGTATATAAACAGAAAGCAAACCCCACTCCCTTCTAGCACTGAAGGTGTTACCTAGCTGAGTAATGAAACGTTTGCAGGAAAAGAACCAAGCTCAGAGAATACCAAGGACTCTACATATATGGGAAAGGTTGTAGCTCAGAAAATTTAGACACATAACAAGAGGTTGAACCATTTTTTCCAGAAAGGACAGCTTCAAAACATCAGTCTGTCATGGGAGCAAACAGCATCATTGGAGTGAAGAGCTTTATGTAACTAAATGGCAGCTCTCAGGCTTCCCCCAAACCAACACTGAAACAAGAATGCTTGTAGGCAGAGATTCAGGGGCATAAGACGCTTGCATTACAGACTTTTTAAGAATCAAAAAAACTAGTGATTGCTAACAATAAGACTCAAGCCATACATATTGCAAATCCAAGGTTCAATTTAAAATTTCTTTCTCCTACCCGTGCATCGTAACAGAGTGCTATTCATTTCCCAGCAGGAGCAGGAGCTGATACCTGTGCGCTGTTACTGTATTGTAATGGACCAGTCTGGTCTTGGATCCTTAGCTTCTGACCTTGCACACACTAGCCCTCACAGCTAGGCCTGGGATGTGCAGACCCAGTCACTAGCAATTTAAATCTTCCTCACAGGACTGTTGTAAGGGTAAAGTGATTGGAAGTATAAAAGTGAGACTGTTTCCAGCGTTAAGGAGCATGCTGCCACTTGTATAATAAGATGGTCACCAATGGTATTTGGTTTGGTTAAAGCCATGAAGAAAATAGGATGTGTTGCTTGTTTTGATATCCTGTATTCCTGTAAGAACAAGGACTTGCTTAAATGTTGTTTTGTGGAAACTTTCCATTATCCTATTTAATGATGTGGGGAAATGAGGCAGCTGGTAATGCTATCGCTTTTTTCCAGTATATAATTTGGTTTACTGCTGACAGCGAAGACAGAAGAAAATACAGTAATGGTTTCATCTCCATTTGAATTGCACCTGGTGCATCTCGATCTCAAGGGGGCTCCTCCCAAAGTCTCCTACCTGGCAGAGGTAACACAGTCTTTATCTGTATAATCTGGGAATTGATTTGTAGCTCCACCCAGCTCAAAAAATAGTCTTCACTCTATAAATTGTATAATTGCTGATGAGAATCCAATGGGAATGTGGTGGGATATAAATGTAATTAATCAGTCAATCAATTAGAAAACATTCTTAGGAGATCTGTTTTGTACAGAGTAGCTGCAGTGTTACTAGAATTCAGTTAACTGTGCATTTAAGAAGTACAGTGACCTGGAAATAATACTTTAGAAATAATAGTTTCTAAATCAGCAACAACTGGCTCTGAAACGTGACTTTAGGGAGAACTGAAGAAATGTTGTGCTGGATTAGGCTAGTCCATCTGTCTAGAACCACAGTGAACAAGTAAATGTCTCTGGCAGCATAGAAGCACTTCCCACCTGTTTTCCCCAGCAACTTATTGTCTTGAATACTGGTAGTACTATGAAACCATCATGGCTATTAGTCATTATCTTCTATGAATTTATCTAATCCCCCTACCTTGAGGCCATCAGTTTTCCAACCATCACCCTTCCATTGCAAGGTTAAATATGTGCTGTGTGTTGTTCCTATTAGTTGTCCTGAATCTCCCACGTTCAGTTAAAATGGATGAGCCTGGGTTCTAGCATTTTGAAAGAAAAAAGCTTCTTATCCACTTTTTGTACTGTATGCATAATGTTTATAATTTCTCCATAAGGAGAATACCAAGGAAGATTCTGCTCTATGCTTGCTGCATTTTTTGTACAGGGCAAAAAGAAGGGAGCTAAAGCAAGCTATCTCACCAGATCTAAGGCTAGCAAACAATATACCCAGGAGGCATTTCCTAAGGCCATTGTTAACTTATAATATTAAATGTAGCAGTTCACCACTGACTAGAGATTTGAGATGTTTTATGCAACCAACAGATCTTCCCATTGCTCCATGTCCTGGGTGCAAATGGTATTCTCCTTGAATATGAGGATATGTACCCTTATGATGGAGAACTGAAGCCTCTCCGAGCAAATGACGCATACAGGTATGTTAGCTGTCTGGCCTTCTCAGAAGAGCCAACATTGAGATGTAGTCTCTGGTTCTCCTGTCTCACTGAAATCCCAGGTTGTATAGAGCTGTGCCAAGCCGTTGTAACTGATGTAAATTTACTGCTGAGGGGCAAACTCTTTGTTTTTTGAATATCCCTCAAAACTGTCCACATCCAGTGCTGATTTCTTCTGTTTGCTCAGCACTGGGTAGCGGGTTAGAGTCTAGAGTATCTAATACTTAGAAACTTTAGTTTATTTCAATTTGCTGCAGGTATGGACATGTAAAGTAGATGCAATCCATCCATTAGGCGAAGCAAACACACCCATGAAAGATGGAATTCTAAATAAAAAACATGGCATTAAATGTGTAATTGACAATGAATGTCTGTCTATCTCTTTTTCTAGTCCCTCTGAGGTTAAAGAGATTTTAAAGCTGGCAAAGTTGCATGATTTAGAGGTTATCCCCTTAATACAGACTTTTGGACATATGGAGGTAAGTGCTGGCTTCTAGATAGGGAGGTGGCAACCCACAGCCCATGAAATAACTGCTCATGATTGCTGAGAGGAAGGATTAGACCTTCCATTTCCACCTGTCAGTCAGATTCAGAAATGGTGTTTTCTTATAGAAAGAATCAATGGCCAACCCACCAAATAGTTAGGAGGAGGAGCAGCATATTTGTCTTCCCATCCCTCCCTCCCATAAATTCTGTTTAAGATCATGGGAGTGAGAGGAAGGGATGAGTATGCGAAAGATATGTACATAGATACATAGATATGTACAAAGGTACATAGATATGTGAATGGATACATATGGTATGTTAATTGTATATGCATTAGAGTGGAATCACTGGATTCAGTGGGATTTCCTTCTGAGTAAATCTAGAAATTTCAGTCATGAAAACAAAAAGCTAAGAAAAAAAAAGATTCTACCAAAGAGAGAGAGAGAGAATAGTATCAAAAGTGGCATGAATTGCTACTGAAAAGTGGGACAATTTGCTTGCTTCTTCCATCCTCCTCTGTCTCCTGTTCCACCACTGTTTTCTGTAGTTCTGAGATGTTTTATTGATAGGTTTGCTTATATAGACAGCATTTCTGCATTTGTAGCTATGCAATTTTCTGGATTGCTGTGTTTGCTTTGGTTGGTGGATTACTGTCTCTGGTTCTTGCTTCTCCTACAGTTTATTCTGAAGCACAAAGAATTCTGCCACCTTCGGGAAGTGGCAATGTTCCCCAACACAGTGAACCCCCATAAAGAGGATTCCTTGAAGCTGATTAGCACAATGATAGAGCAAGTGATTGCACTGCATGATGATCTCCAGTGGTTTCACCTTGGCTGTGATGAGGTAATGTTTGGAAGCACGGGCCTGAATTTGTTCAGGGGAGACAGTGCCATTTAGCAGTAGTCATATTCTGTTGGCACATTATTATGTTTCCTTGTGGTTTTAATGTTTCCCTTGATGCCAACTTCCATGGGATCATTCTGATCAGCTTTCATTATGCATCAAGCATTTACACCTTTCCATCTTTCATTTTAGCCGCCTGTTATTACTTTCTGTTAGTTTGATTGTACCCTGATGTTACAGCTATGTAAG
Organism: Liasis olivaceus; assembly: GCA_030867105.1. Taxonomy (NCBI): domain Eukaryota; kingdom Metazoa; phylum Chordata; class Lepidosauria; order Squamata; family Pythonidae; genus Liasis; species Liasis olivaceus. Next base: position 101,708,652 of record CM061348.1, on the reverse strand, counting down.
GAAGATGAAGAAACCTCCTTGCAAGACAAGGATGAAAACACACAAAACACATCTTTCAGTTAGCTCCATTCCTAAAACAAAATATACATGTTTCAGTTATTTTGGTCCATACAAAAAAAACAAAAACAAAAAAAGCTGTTTTGTCCCAGATACTGACTGAAAAGCATTTTTCTGGGCATAAGTGGGAGTGGATTTTTGCAGTAGCAGCAGCTCAGGGGAGGAAGGGAAAGTGCTGGTAAAGATTGTGAGGGTGGATAGGCCAGTGGGATATGCCAAGTTGGGACACTGGCAGCAGATCTGGCTGAGGGGACAAAGGAAAGGGGAGGCAGTACAAAAATGGACAAACAGGCCAGCACAAAATCCATGCAGAGGAAAGGGGATAGCACACAGTAGCATTGCCCTACTCACCCTGTAAAATCACTACAGATTTCCACTGGGTTTTGCTTCAGCCAATAACCAGAGTAACCAAAATATTTCATGGTTTATTTCCACCAAACAGTGGCTGATCCAAAATTATTTGACAGAACTTTTGGAACATGATGGTTTGCTTTATGTTTGGAATAAAACATATTTTCCATTGTGTTCACACCTGCACTTGGATTCATTATAACATTTTTTGCCCATCCATCCTTGCTACTATCCTGCAATTATCTGATATCATCAGATATTTTCTTACAAACAACACAGTATAATTAAGCTTTACTAACTCATAAACATGGAGTAGAATTAATAATGCCTGCAGGATTCTGTCAGGTTTCCCAGTGTGGGAAATGACAGATCTCTTAGTCACTTTAAAGTTGAGCCTGACTCTCACCAGGACTTGGCTGAAGATTCTCAGACATGGCTTTGCTAAATTAGAATCTTTATTGCTGACAAGAATGAAGCCACACAGAGTAGTTGGTTGCCTGCTGTTAGTGCAAAGTTATAAAAGAATTTTATACCTGGGGTATGTTAAATTTAGGTTTCTTCCTTTGATTCCTCCCACCTCAACTTTTCTAGATTCCGAATTTTGTGTTTTATTGGTTTTTCATATTTGTTAGCCCACTTTAATATGACCTGACTTTATTAAATGGATTTATATCTTGTCTTTTGTCCAAGAGCTCAAGGAGGCCTACATGAGACTTGAGTGTTAGATGATTTCCACATGACACAGTAACACAGAAGGTGCCTGAAAGAAAAGTAGCACTGAACAAAAGTTTTGATTTTATATATTCAGGTGTATTACCTTGGTGAAGGGGAAGAGTCCAAGGAATGGCTGCAGAAAGAAGAAAATACTGTTGAAAAGTTGTGCCTAGCCCACATGAAAGCAGTGGCCAGTCATGTAGCCTCAGCCCATCCCACAGTAAAGCCAATTGTGTGGGATGACATGCTGAGGAAAATGAGTGAAGAAACCCTGAGAGGTAGGTAGTCACTTCTGCAGAATTCCAGTTGCAGCTTTGGAATATTTGAGCAAGGTCAATAATTTTTGAGAGGCCACCATTCATCAGCCTCATTTGCACTATATAATAAGCCATAAGGTTTGTTTCGTGTGAAGATGCCTGCTGACCCAAGCCGCATGGCTACCAGATCTCCTACCTGCATTTGTTTACGGTCACACACACACTCTCCACCTGAAATTATCTGTATGAAATAGTCATAAATAAGTTATGGCTAGTGTCTATGGCTAAACTGGGCAGGAAGGAGCATGCATCCTGCATTTGGTCAAGATTAGCTGTGAAGAAACCATAGATGGACATTTGGTAATTGTGTTGCTTGGAAACAAGAGCCAGTGCACTCACAGATATTAACCAAACATTCTTATTATGTATTGGGAATATACGCATTCTAATCTCATAGCCTCTCAAGCATCTTGAGGGGCTCCTGCAGAAGTAAGACCAATTTATAATAATAATAAAGGAAATTTTCCCTTCTTTCTTTTCACGGTGGAGATAGTAATTCTGAATGCATAAAGAAGCTCTTTGATCATTTGGAAAAGCCCGTTGCATTTTTCATAAAAGTTATGTTTGTTCAGTAGCTGTTTCTACCAACTATGCCATAGTTTGGAGTCTGAACATCATAAAAAAGTAAGCACGTGAACCTAATAATTTTTTTTAAAGCTGCATAAAGCCAAATTGCTATGCTGTTTGAAGTGCAGTTCTTCTGGAAACACTAAAAGTACATACACAAAATACACAATTAAAACATGTAAAACTATAATCATTAAAATTAGCACTGAAAAGAATGTCTATTGTGAACAGTTGAACATTTTAAAAATAAAAATCCCAAAATATACAAATGCTGCTGCTTCACATGATAGGAAATGATTTGAAAATATGGAAGCACCTTAATGAAATGAATTAGAATAGTACATAAAGATACTGTTGAATTAGAGGTAAATAATGTTCTGATTCAGTACTGAACTGAAGGATTGACAGTATCTTCTTCAGTCTTGCCCACACAAATCACATTTGGGGTTAGGGTCAAGAATATGATGTATACCTCCACGTTACCCATAATTCTCCAAAACTGGTTTGAAATTAAAATAGTTTGAAACAATTAAAAAGACAACAGTATTGTGAGATCACCACATCTTGTGCGATTTCATGAGTGAATGCTAAAATCACTTGTTTTGCTAATCTTTATTACTGGCTTCATTAATCCACTCCAGGAGAGGCAGGAATTTTCTTTTCAGGATTTTAGCCACTGTTCTCTAAATTACAGAAATAGGAATTGTTCATACAAACCTGAGAACAAACATCACAGAAGTATCATAATCGTTTGTATTTCTGTTTCTTTCCAGATTCTGGGTTAGCACAACTGACAGAGCTGATGATTTGGGACTACACTCCTGATCTTGATGTGGAAAGTAAAGGTTTGTACTTGGATGTTTTTCATTTGAAAAAGTGTAACTAAAATACATAGTCATGATTATCAGAGTAAGTACACATAGCACTGCATTCAGCAGATAGTAAGTTATCCTAGAATTGGGATTCAATTTCCATATAGTCATGAAGGGTAATGGATGTTGTCAGACTAAACACAGAGTATGCTTGTTTAGAATCAGTCCCCTTTTGCTCAAGTTTTTAACAACAGTAACAACAACAAACCAGCAATGGCCTGATTGGGGATGGAGACACTAAATGCCAGTGGGAGAAGGCTTATCTGCTCTTTATTCCCTTTGTGCTTGTGACTCACATAGAAACATACATACAGTACAGAATGAAACCAAGGTAGGAGCAGCAGAAACGCTGCTATAGAAGCAACCTTGTTTATTGCTATTTATGCCTTCTTTGCTCTTTTCCCAAAAGATTATATGTAGTCCTCGACTTTCAGCAATAATTGGGACTGGAATTTCCATTGCTAAGTGATATGGTAGTAAGCATGACCGCATCACTTAGTGACAGCACTCCCTGCAGTCCTGATTGCATTAAGTGAAGCCCACAGTTGTTAGGTGAGGCAACTTCCTGCCAGCTTCCCACAACCAAAGTCAGTAGGAAAGCTGACAAGACGTTGCAAGTCCCAGGCCCGCAGGCAGGTAAGTAGGTGCTGCCAGGTGGGGAAGGGAGTGAGGGGTGTGTGTGTGTGTGTGCAAGGTTGTGCAAGATGCACTGTGTGGGTCATGGAAAGTGTGCATGGCAGTGTGCGAGAGGCACCGTGTTAGTCAGGAGAGTGCATGGGGGTGCGTGAAGTGCTGCATGGGTCAGGGAGGGTACGTGGGGGTGCGTGAGTGGCCGGTGCAGCACAAGTGCAGAGGGGCTGGGGAGGGTGCACGGATGGGGGAGAGTTACCCCAGCAACTTGCAACCTTCCCTGCTGGCTTCCCCATTGACTGGGGAAGCCAGCAGGGAAGGTTGCAAATGACAATCATGTGATTATGGGGTGCTTTGCAACTGGTTGTAAGTGCAAACAGGTTGCCAAGCTCTCAGATCACGATCACATGACCACGGGAGAGCTGGGATGGTGGTAACTCTGAGGACCGTAACCGCCATTGTTCAGCACCATCGTGACTTCAAACAGTTGCTGAAGGAAAGGTCATAAGTCAAGGACTACCTATAATGGATTCTAACTATAAGCTAGCCATTTATTTGCTTGGGATAAGATATGGATCAAGTCATGATTACAGATTTTGATTAAGGTCTGACTTACAGTCTGGATTTGCACAATGTGCTAAGCCAATTACTGCATGACTGAGCATGTGTGAACCATGTTGATTCTGTCATCTTAACAAAACTCACAGTTTTTGTCATGGGCAAGATATAAAAGAAATGAAAAGCTGATTTCCATTTGTTGGCATATGCTAAGGTAAAGAAATAATTAGCCCTTTGCCTCCTAGGCCTTTTTTGTAGCTTCATTTCAACAGGTACAATTTGTACACTTATTCTTAAAAAGATCTTGGAAATATTTTAATAATAAACCTATCAGTGCAAAGAAAAAACTTTCACTTTGATGGAAAGCCCCATTCATTTAAATTTCAAAACAATTACCTAGATAGTTAAAGGAATACAGAGTATTGGGTGTTAAATGATAATTAGTACTTGGGGCACTTAAAAAAAAAGAGGTTAATATTATGCAAATGCAGAGCCTACATTTTTTACTAATTGAGCTTAATCAGTTGTGTGAACAGAGCCTTAGAATCACTATCTTTTATTACTTTATTACTAATCTGCAATTATTCTCTGCTTCTTGCAAATCAGCTGTATCCACAGAAGAGGGCCTAACATCCAAAACTTTCATAAATTTTGCCTATAAATGATGGACTTTCCCCTCGCATTTTAATAGTTCCTGCAACAGGTGTTATTTCTCTCTCTTTTGTATGCAGCAAGTCTCATTGGAAAGTACCAGAAGTGTAACTTTTCAAAATTCTGGTTTGCTAGCGCCTTTAAAGGAGCCACTGGAGTAAACCAGTGCTTGACACTCATTGGACATCATCTTAAAAACCATGAGCAATGGCTGAAAGTAGTTGGGAGCAGTCCTGTTGGTATCATAAGAGGGATCGCTCTGACTGGCTGGCAAAGGTAACTAAATTGTATGCAGATCAGTAGAAAATATAGTATTATTAATATACTGCAAATTTTAAGAGCACTCTTAAAATTGCCCTAAGGCAATTGTGTCATACTAAATCATTATACATAAGCATGTAGTCCTAGCTTAAAAAAACAAATTCCTTATAGTACTGGGGCTATAACTTGAGACAACATTTCCACTTTCACCATTAAATTTGATGATTCTCTCCAACTGAGTCTAAAATTCTGCGGCATCTTGTTTGTATCACCCAATGATTTTCACAACTACCTCTTTTTCCAAATTTCCTAAGATCTAAGGTTTCCTTTCCGTTGCATCTCCTAATAATTGTATTGCATAAAAATGTTCAGTTTTACAAATGTATCAAGTACACATGCATCATTTGTTCAGAGTGATTTTGTTGTAGTTATAGACACGCTGTAAAAGAACGTGCAGATATATTATGGGTTATTTTTGTTAGCTGAAGAGGCGTAGCTTCCTAAAGTTCTTGCATTCTCTGACACTGCTGCTGTGCTGCCTTAATAGGCCTGCATTTTCTTCTTTAGGTATGATCACTTCTCTGTTTTGTGTGAACTTCTGCCTGTGGGAATTCCATCCTTAGCCATATGTCTCCGGGCATTAAAGAATGGTATAGTATGATTCTTTCTTCAGTCAATTAAACCACACGCTCAGCGTCTATCAGCCCTTCGAGGTAGTCCAGACAGGAAACCCCAACCATGAATACTAACACTATCTTTATTGTAGGGTTATAGTAACAGTATCTTGCACATCTGAAAGCGCTTCCCCCCTCCTCTGCCTTTACTTTCCAGAGAACTAGGGAGACTCTCATCTCAGATGCTTTCTTCCCCCCCATTCCTTTTGTAGGCTAAGATACCTCTTGTCTGACCATTGCCCTGGCTGCGGCTCTTCCTCTTGTCTCCCAAGTTCATTCTCATGGCCTGTTACAGCATCACGCATACAAAAAAACCTTTTTATTTCATTTTATTACAAGTTTAAAAAAAAAAAATACACAAAATTTAAAAAAAACCCACCAGACTACAAAAAATAAGCAAAAATAAAAATAAAAGAACATAATAATAACAAAAAGAAAAAATATGAACAATTTAGGCATATCATCTGTGTATCAAACTTTAAACAATGTATGAACATTTCACATTAAAAAAAGACTATTATTGTAAAATGTCTTGAAATCTGTGTCAAAGGAAACATTGTATCTTTTTTGTTAATAGAAAAAAATGCCTTTTCAAAAATGGATAAATTACACATGACTTGACTTCAGTCCTTAATATCTATTATAATGGTGCTTTTCCAATTTCTCAAAATAATGCTCCTAGCAATTTCCCATGCTGGATTTCACAGTAAAATTTCACATTTTTGGAACATTATATATATATTAAAATATGTTCTAAAAGATGCTGATAACTCACAAGATCAAATCATACCAGCATCACAAAAAAGCTTTAGGATTACTAATACCATAATGTCTGCATTCCTTGAAATAGTCTCTTTTTCCCTTCTAATTTTACCCATACATTTTATGTTTGTAACCTATAATGAGTAGCTGTGTTCTTTGACTACATTTAGTATCTCATATAGCTAATTGTGGTTAACAATATGTTAACTGGAAACTGAGGCAGTGAGAATGTGGCCTATAACTCCAGGGAAATACTGCCGTTAAATATTTGAGCCCAATCCTAGATACTCCCGGTATCACATCAAATAGGACGGATTATCTGATGATTTTAAGCTACTTGCATATTTACTCAGAACTGTGGCTTTTATACATCTAACCTGAAGGAGATAATGGATCCTAAATGTTAAAGTATCTGTAGGACTCAACATCATTTGAGCAACAGGAGAGGGGTGGGCAGGGACTTATCCAGAGAACTGACACAGTGACATGTCCAACTGAGGAACTTCTGAAGGAGGACTTTTATTGCTATTATCACCTACATGAAATGATGCAGCAGGAGCATGTCTAAATTCTAAAGACATATTTTTGGCATTCCTCCTTGATTTTCCATTGCCATAGTAATAAATCATTGTATAAGATAACTATCCAATTTTGTGTCCCTTTCCACATTTTATGCTTAAAAAAACCCTCTCTTTGGATCTTCAAGGTGGCTATTCAGAAAAAGTGAAAGAAGATGTAGAAAAATTACTGGGGCTGTCCCATTTGGAAATAGACACGTTCATGAGGTAAGAGTCCCAAGTTCTCCATTATTATTGAATTGTTGTTACAAATTAGATCTGCTATAACTCATCTTCAAAGTAAGGATTTGGGAATGGAACATTTTGGAGAACTCCAGAACATTCTGTTCTGCCTTAGAACCATGCCCAAACTCCACGAGCATGTCATTCCAGGGACAGTTCAGCTGTTTCTGGAAATAATCCTCCAAAATGGAAGTGGCTTGAGATGCAACTCCAAAAACTCTTGAACTACCCTCAGAATGGCATGGTTTGAGGGGAAATGTTCCAGATTTCTCTGAAACATTCCATTCCTAAGTTCCATTCCTAAGCTTTGCACATCCTTTCTTCTAAATTAGGGGTAAGCAAAGCTGCATAATACGTTTTTTAAATTACTTGGGGGAGGGGGATTTCCAAGGATAATAGCATCTTGGAGGGATGCAGAGGCCATTGAAAGAGGAGCTATAGGGCCACAAGTTGGCATCCCTCTCTTAAATATTTAACATTTGAACCAAGATTAATTAAATTACAGGTAGACCTCGGGTTATGTCCATTTGTTCAGTGACCATTCAAAGTTACGATAGCGCTGAACAAATGGTACTTACAATGGGTCCTTGTAGTTCCAGCCATCACAGCGTCCCCATCATTGTGATCGTGATCCAGGCACTTGCCAACTGGCCCAGATTTCCATCTGTTGCAGCATCCCATGGTCACGTGATCATGATTTGCGACCTTCCCTGATGACTTCCCACAAGCAAAGTCAACAGGGAAGCTGGCAGGAAGTTGGAAGCAGTCACATGAGGTCCTCGCTTAACAACTGAAAAAGGGACTGATGGAATTGCCATCACTAAGCCACTCAATCATGTGATGTCATGCTTTACAAGTGTGTCACTCAGCAATAGCAATTCTAGTCCTCATTGCCGCTGTAACGTGAGGACTACCTGTATAGCTTGATAAAAGTCTGTCCATTGTCACTGGATAGAAAGCTGCCAGCCATTTCTGCTTTAACAACTGCTTTATTCAGGCTTTAGTACTCATTCATTCCCCTCCAAGGATGTACTAATGACATCTTATTAGCAGAGACATCAGCAAATACAGCAAGGACACCTGTCCTGAGTGGGGCTTTTTCTACCGAAGTCCTTAACTGTGAGGAAGTCAACAACTATACACATAAACGTTTTCCTTCTACAAAGTTTGATCCCTCTACTGATTAGAAATCTCAAGAAAAGACCAGGGTTCATCCTCTTCCCTCATATAATGGGTACCTGAGTAGGGCTCAGGCATCATCCAAAAAGGCCTAAATGTGTTATGGGGAAGTTCATTCTTTACCCAATATTTTTTTAACATTTTTAAAATTCCATTTTAAAAAGGCTGCCCGGAATGATTCACAATCAAGTGAACAATATTATCTAGTCATTTATTATGAATGAAATGTTTTATTTTAGCCACTTGTTATGAAGGCTGATGCAGATTCTCTTCCTGAACAGTGACGTCACAGGGACTTTCCCAGGAAATGACATTCTCTCACTCGTGACCCAAATTGCATTCGACCTCAAACCCTCAGTAGATGAACTTCTGGAAAACAACAGGTGGGAACTCCCCCTCCCCCCACAAAAAGGGAGCTGACTCTTGAAGCACTTCTAATATATAATTAACTTTATACCTGTATAAAATACAGTATCATTTTGCTATGTATTAAATCACCCAATAAACACCTCTTGGTCTCATAAGGTGAGGCTGGGGCTTCAATCCTATAGAGGCTCCCATGAACACAAGCCCCATTAAACTCAGTGATGTTTATTTCTGAGTATGGTAGCTAGCATTGCAGTGGGAGGCAACTGTGATTTATTTCAAAATAAATAAAAACACCCATCTCACCTCTTTCATCACTGACCCAAGTATCACATCATGATTATGTGGCATTAAGGAGTATCAATGTTGTGTTAAATAGCACTGAATAAATGTCTTCTAAATTTTAAATCCAATAATTGGACTTAGGTGATGTCTCTCAACTCAGTTTTTTTTCATTCACATCAGTCTGTATTTTTAGATATGTTACAGGATGGTTTAGTCCCTATCACAGAAGAAGAAAGAAGATCCATCCCATAATGATTCATCACTTTCAGCCAGATGCCCTAAGGTAATTCAAGACTTGTGATCTCTCGCAATGTCTGCATTTTTAAAACTAGTTTGGGACAGATGGCCATAGATTTGCACTCTTGTTCAAACCCATCAACATAGGCAGTTCCATGCTGGGACTTAGGTGATGTTTTCTATGGATTAAATCCTGACTTAATCAGGTTCAGAGCCAAAGTTAATGGGACTCATATCAGTTGTAGTATCTCATTGATTTCAGTGCATCTGCTCAAGTACAATTATGCATGTTATTGTAAATTTTGATCAGCTGACAGAGTCCATATTTACTCAAATTCAGAAATGGAAAAATATTTCACTTATTACCTTATTATAGAGGTAAATTATTCACTGATACACTTATTCTTTATATATATACATATGTATATATGTATATATCAAATAAATGATAAAACTGATAAAAGCATAAAAGTAGAGAGGTAAATAAAAACAAAAATCTCTGTACTGCCTATCACCTGTTTTTGAACCTCCTCCAACTACTGACTGAACTGCTGGGAAGTTCAGCAGTTCAGTCAGTAGTTTTTCAGTAGTTTCATGGATATTTAAACTGCTAACTTAAAAGGCTTAGGAAAAGAATATTGACAAAATGCTGGTCCTTCGTGAGATGTGAAAGGTGAATTTAGCTAGGCAGGTATCTTAATATTTAGAAATAAGAGAATTAGTGGAAGGCTGACACATAACTAAAAATATGGAATGGGACTGGATATTAGAGCTGTGTCAGAAAATTATAAGAGTTTGAATTGCTAGAGAAAGAAACAGGCATAGCATCCGAAGAAAGAAGCAGGCTGAGGAGCAGAATCTTGAATACACAGGAGAGAAAATAGGATTATGCAAGAATTAGAAACATGAGCAACTTCAGAGATGGGAAACGTGGTGAAATATCTTGTACTGAATCAGATCACTGGCCCATTTAGGCAGTGTTATCTATACCAACTGCAGTAGCTCTCAACATGTCTTTAGAGCAAGGTAGAGAGAAAGTAGGGACCAGCAAATCTTGCACAGTACAAAGGAGACAAGGATTGTGTAACTGAAGAAATAGAGTTGGCAAGACATTGTAAGAAGGAAGCTTAAGTGGGAAGGGAATACATTGAACTAAAAAGTAACAGGAAAACCAATGTTTTAGTGCCAGTCTTCCATATATGCCTAATTAGTAATTGCAAAGTATGATCTGCACTCAACATAATTGCAGGTCATGCTGGCATTAGGTGCAGAACACAACACTATGCAGTCTGTGCCATACCATAAAAATACTGAATATGTAGTTAACTGTAACTGATTTTTCACTGCTTACTTTTTTTAAAAAATAGTCATTTAATCTTCAGAGCGTTACATAATGTTCTATCCAATGCTGGCTATCAACTAGAGAATGAAAACTTTTGGCAGAAGTTATTCCCCTTACTTCTTGCATCTTCTCCTGTGTGCATGTTCTTTGTGGTACACTCAGTAAACCAAGGTATTTTCTTCAACATATGGCATCACTTTTTTTGCTTAGGCTTCTGACCAAATGGACTATTGTGACCCAAGAGTTGCAAACAGCCATGAAAAGGGTTTTCTACACCTCTGCTGTAGAAGAATGGATAGAAGAGAATGTCCAGCCAAGCCTTCAAAGACTTCAAGGAACAGTAGATGATCTGAATTGTGCAATACAGGCACTGTCATAGCATTCTGATATATGGCTTTGCTAATTGGGAACCCAATTTACAGTTAGAATCAAGCAAACAAATAAGGGGGATGTCCAGATGAATTTTAACAAGCTTGGCATTATGATGAAAGTTTGAAGTTATAACAGATTTGAGTCTTCTTCTTCTCATGCTTCTACAGGTTCCTCTGTGTAAAGGTAAACACAGTTTAAAACCTGTGTCTTTTAGGGCTAATTTAGACTTTCCAAATTAAATAAATCATGCAGACACTTTATCTTTTAAATAAATCTTTAAACATGTTGCACAGTCCACCTATTAGTATGCTTAGAATACTTCCCCTGAAGTGTGAGAAAGGTGAATATAAAGGTTTTCTCACTTAATACTAGAATGGTCAGGCTTATTCTAATTAAACTTAGTGGTGGGACATTCAGGACAGAGCAAAGGGAGTATGTCTTCACACAACCAAGAATTTAAAGGAATTCATAAAAAATATGATAGGATTATCATATAGATAACTTAAAAATGGGCTTGTACAAATTAACAAAGTAGAGGACTATCACTGACTACATAGCATCAAGATAGAGAGATAGAGATCTTCCATTTAACTAAGACTTATATATTTACAATTATATCGGCAAGTCTAAAATGCTGATGGTAGAAGTTGCTACTGAGCAAACCTTGCATCTGCTTTTACACAGCTTCTGGAAGCTGAACCTTTAGTGATTTGAGCATGTAAAGTACCAACTTTTCCTTTTTTGCCAGACATTTAATACAGAAAAAAAAAATGCAATTTTGTTAAAGTCATACTTCTCACAGAACTCCAAATAGGCATCTTTCCAATTTAAGTATTAAGGTTTATCCCAGCAAGAACTTTAATTAAATAGTACTTTTCAATAAATTAAAATGTCTGGCCGAGGTTGGTTTACAACCCAAATGTTTATTTTTAGAAATAAATGTTGAACCTAGACTTTGTTCAGAAGTATATATAAGAACAGTGGCCTGCCTGATCCTGGGCAGAGATAGCAATCACATTTCCAAGAGTTTCTCAGATTACTTCCAACTGAATCTCTTAATATTGACCCAGAATAACCATCTGTAGTTGAGTTCTGAGATGAATGATGAGCATTAGGTTCCCATATACCAGAACAGGTGACAGCCTTATGCCTCAATTTCCAGATGCAGCTCAAGTTCCCTGACCATCTCAACGTCACAAGCCTGTGTTGGATGCTCTTTGATATGGAATCATTTGCTATTTTAATATTCTAACTATAATCTAGTTTAGATGGATATTTCTTCTACTCCGTCAATCTCAGTGAATTGTGAATGATTGTCCAGTTTTTTAAAAACACACACATTATCTGAAAGTACAAGTTCTATTTACTTAATTTTGCAGGAAAAAACTTAATTTTCATTTATAATGCCCTCACTCCAATAAACAAGTACTTATAGAATGGAGATTACAACTTTTCCTAAACCATTGTTATTTTTTAAAAGCCAGAGGTTATTTTAAAAAGGAAACATTAAAAATGTTTTACTATAGTATTTGAATATCTGACAAGAAATATCAATACTGAATACGAAACAGTGCAATAATTTTTAAAGTATACAACAACTGAAAAACCACTTTATAAAGCAGAACCACTTTCCAACTGACATCTTAACACCTCTTAAATTACAGGATTGATCTGAACAAACATGTCTTTTTGACAAATATTTACACTGTTCTGGTCCAAGATACTTAGAAAATGATTAAAATAAAAATTGTTCAAGACAATCAATATACTTTAAGAATTTCTAGAATATAATGCATCTGCTTTTTAAATCTGGAAACCAGTGAAAGACCCTAATACCTTTTTTAGTTTAATAAAAGGTACTGGATAAATAATTTTGATATTTATTATTTACCTTTTTAAAAAATTCTAAACAGGCTGATCTCTGACATATGCAATTTTTCCCAATTTTTAAAATAAAAATCCATAATTTAAGTATCTATTTAGACTGGATGTTTCCTTTGAATTGTGGTAAAATAAAAATGAAATAGAGAGATTATTGGTACTTGGCCACAGTAGAAAATTAAATATAATCATCATCAAACTAATGTTAGAAAAAATATATATAATAATGTGAATCATGAGCTGAAGACACACACACACATATACATACAAACTTTCCTTGTGCTTATCAGTTTTAAGGATACAATATCAAACATGGTTCCTATGGGCAGGCTAAAAATAACATACCACAAAGCCAATCAAGCCGAAGATGTGTTTTTGAAAAGCTGGATTCCAAACATTTGATTTCAGCTCTCTACCTTTTGGAATTTACCATAGTCATTGACTATCATTATAGACTCACATCACCTCTGTGGGCAGTGATTAGAGAGCTAGCTCTGGTTGGAATCCCAGTTATGTCCTTTTCTAGACAGGGACAACCTAGCTGTACTGTTGATCACACAACAGTAACCACAACTTTACAGACTGCCAATTAACTACAAGTGGGAGCCAAGTTTTGTTTTGAACAACTTCGGACCAGGACAAATTTCACTTGCAATTACAGACCTTGTCAATCACTAAGATAATTGAAAGAGGTCCTGCTGTATGTAACATGTCTATAGCTTGTCAACTGGTAATCAATTGCAGGTGGGTCTTCTCTGGAGTTGTTCTTGCTCTCTGAATGTTTTCCCCCTTTTGTTTAGGAAAAAACAGCTCCAAATCTGGGTGTAATGCAAAACTAGTTTGCTCTGACGTATAAGCAGAAGCTTTTATACTGCTCCTCCTGCAGAAGTGCAGTTGTTGAGAAAGAGCATGCTCCACATCTGAAGTCTATGAACCAATACTCTCTCTGGAAGATCTATTTTACTGAAATTTAAAAACAATCAAAATGAGCGCAGAAGGGGAAAGAAATAGCTGGGCTCAAAACGCATTAGGAATTAGATAAACATTTAAATGATGCCCAAACTGTATTCCCTTTGGTTACTCTGAAATCACATTTGAGAAAATTTCAGTTAAAAGATCCATTGGGCTAGAACATATGGAAGACTTTAAACTCCTTCCTAATTGTTGCAAATCTCTCTCTGCTTAACGTTATATACAGGAAGCTAACAATTAAAAAGTAATTTCTAGAACCTAAGAAGGGTTCAAGTTTTATACCATTCAGAGAAGATTTGGTTTCCATGTCTTGGACTTCATGCAACTATTTGTCCTTGGCTTGATCTTCTTAATCACTAACATCTGTTTCACTACTGTTATCAAGGCATTCTTCAATCGGCAACTCATTCAGTTCAAGGAAGCCAATAATGAGGTTGGCCACAACTTCAACATCACTAGGGAAGAAAAAAATAGGCAAGATTTAATGAATCCAGTGCCTGCTTCAGCTGATCATGAAAGTATGCAACTTTCAGCATCCATCTAGTAAAGACAAAACATTTGGAAGTATAGAAAAAAGCTCTTGTTTGTTTGAAAGGATATCACAGGGTTTTGTTATTAACTTTTGCTTTCAAACTAGATTAAGTTTCAATCAGATATCACAAAATTATTTTAAGCAATAATGAGTTAATTGTATGGGTTTAAGATACCACTTGGCTTCCTGATGTATAATTAAGAAGTATTACATTGATTTACTTGAAGCACTATGCCTTTCCTGCTAATCTACCAATCTAATGGCTAATAAAGCAGCTGGATGGGAAATAAAATGTGTGAAAAAGTGGTAGAACAATTTCAGAAATGTGTGCCTTTATTTCTCTGCAGATATATATAAGGTTTTTAAAAAGTGCCTGCATGCTAAGCTACATGTTCCATAGCAGACATAATAAAACCTAAACTCATTTTAATTGAAGAATTGAAAACATTAACTACACATTTCTGACATTTACACTTACAAATTCCAAAATAAAGTACCCTTAACAAGTTCATTCTGGAATATATTACAGTCATGAAAATGCCATCAGATTTTGCTAAATAACTTAAACAGAATATGTAAGTTAGTACACAACTGAAGAATTTGAAAAGAACAATAATAACAAAAGAATAGGCTTTTGAGAATGTGATTTCCCATCTCAGGTTAAATGATGCCTCCTGACAAATTCTAATTAATCACAAAGGGGAAAGTTCATACTATACCTTCTGCAGTTTATCACTGCACTCTGTGTCAGAGGGTGTGAAAATCCAGTGCCAAATCGCAATACAATTAGGTATCCCTTCCCAAAGTAACGAACCTTCTCTTCTTCCACATTCACAGCTTGTATTTCTTCCAATGGAACAACCACTACTTGCAAGGAACAAACACTGAACTGTCAGTAAAATAATGCCAAGCAATACTAGGTACAATTCCACACCAAAACTTAGTAAAAACCATCTGGATCCTCTCTCATGCCATCAACTGCCTCCTATTAATTTTAGGGCCAAAAGAGCTAACAAGGATTGACCCTAGGTAGGACAGTTTCCAAGCCCCTCATCAGAAAATAGTGGCATAAACTCTCCTCCCCCTCCTGCAACTCAGGTTTCTACTCCCAGCACATTTGTATGATGGTTTGTAGATTTCGTGGCAAGAACAGAATTCATTATTCATGTTGTGAGAATCTTTTGTAAAACAACAACAGACTCCAAGATCCCTCAAAGGATATATCCTATAATCATGCATTTAATTTCTGTAGTTGCCTTTCATACCAAAATGATTACTAGCTTAGAAACATGCCATTTTGATGTTAATATTTGTTCTTTGGGAATCAAAGATGAATGTTTTCTTTCATTTCTAGAGATTTAAGAGTTCTGAGGTTTTGTTAACACAACATTAAAAGAACAGAAGAGTTGTCTAGTTCCACCCCAACTACAGGTGAAACTCGAAAAATTAGAATATCGTGCAAATGTTCATTTATGTCAGTATGGCAACTCAAAAGGTGAAACCAATATATGAGATAGACGCATTACATGCAAAGCGAGATATGTCAAGCCTTACTTTGGTATAATTGTGATGATTATGGCGTACAGCTTATGAAAACCCCAAATTCACAATCTCAGAAAATTAGAATAGTGTGAAAAGGTTCAATATTCTAGGCTCAAAGTGTCCCCCTCTAATCAGCTAATGAATCCATAACACCTGCAAAGGGTTCCTGAGCCTTTAAATGGTCTCTCAGGCTGGTTCAGTAGGAATCACAAGCATGGGAAAGACTGCTGACCTGACAGTTGTGCAGAAAACCATCATTGACACCCTCCATAAGGAGGGAAAGCCCCAAAAGGTAATCGCAAAAGAAGCTGGATGTTCCCAAAGTGCTGTATCAAAGCACATCAGTAGAAGGTTATGTGGAAGGGAAAAGTGTGGTAGAAAAAGTGCACAAGCAGCAGGGATGACCGCAGCCTGGAGAGGATTGTCAGGAAAAGGCCATTCAAAAGTGTTGGGGACTTTCACAAGGAGTGGACTGAGGCTGGAGTTAGTGCATCAAGAGCCACCACACACAGACGGATCCTGGACATGGGCTTCAAATGTCGTATTCCTCTTGTCAAGCCGCTCCTGAACAACAAATAACATCAGAAGCGTCTTACCTGGGCTACAGAAAAAAAGAACTGGTCTGTTGCCCAGTGCTCCAAAGTCCTCTTTTCTGATGAGAGCAACTTTTGCATCTCATTTGGGAACCAAGGACCCAGAGTCTGGAGGAAGAATGGAGAGGCACACAATGCACAATGCTTGAAGTCCAGTGTGAAGTTTCCACAGTCTGTGTTGATCTGGGGAGCCATGTCATCTGCTGGTGTTGGTCCACTGTGCTTCATTAAGTCCAGGGTCAACGCAGCCGTCTACCAGGAGATTTTGGAGCACTTCATGCTTCCTTCCGCAGATGAGCTTTATGGGGATGCTGACTTCATTTTCCAGCAGGACTTGGCACCTGCCCACACTGCCAAAAGTACCAAAACCTGGTTCAATGACCATGGGATTACCGTGCTTGATTGGCCAGCAAACTCGCCTGACCTGAACCCCACAGAGAATCCATGGGGCATTGCCAAGAGAGAGATAAGGGACATGAGACCGAACAATGCAGCGGAGCTGAAGGCCGCTATTGAAGCATCCTGGTCTTCCATAACACCTCAGCAGTGCCACAGCCTGATAGCATCCATGCCACGCCGCATTGCGGCAGTGATTGCTGCAAAAGGGGCCCAAACCAAGTACTGAGTACATATGCATGCTTCTACTTTGCAGAGGTCCGATATTGTTCTATTTCCAATCCTTGTGTTATTGATGTCATGTAATATTCTAATTTTCTGAGATTGTGAATTTGGGGTTTTCATAAGCTGTACGCCATAATCATCACAATTATACCAAAGTAAGGCTTGACATATCTCGCTTTGCATGTAATGCGTCTATCTCATATATTGGTTTCACCTTTTGAGTTGCCATACTGACATAAATGAACATTTGCCCGATATTCTAATTTTTCGAGTTTCACCTGTATTACACAAGGAATTCTATAGTTTAAAGGTTTAAATATGTGTGTGTCATCAAAATTCTGTGAAAATCTACACTGTTGTATAGTTAAATTTCACTGCTTTCTTGTGCACTGCTTGACAGCAATATAAAGCAAATATGGTCTTAGTAGCTGTAAGCAATCTGTGGGCTGAAAACATGTGCAACCATTCTGGTACTCTTGCAATCACTACATAAAGACTGTTTCAAGTTGAGTTCAACTTCTGGTGCCTACAAGGGAGTATCAATGGCGTTTTCTTGGCAACGGTATGAAAGTGGCTTGACAGTGCCTTCTAGGATGTTTCTTCTTCAACATTCTTATCTAGCTGATAACTGTAGAGTCCCCTTCCAAGTACTAACTACGTCTAATTCTGCTTAGTTTTTTTCAAAGTCAACCAAGGTGATTCAGGTGCTGCCCCACCATATAAGGACAAAAGGAGTAGTGGTCTAATTCCAAACTCAGCAACCATTGGAAACAAACGAACATAATACCAGTCATTATGATAGCAAGAATATTTAATCTCAAAACCAAACAGAACACTGAACAGAGATTTCTGGCAATCTGAATTTGGCTTTTGCAGGATTATGAAGAAATCATCATTTTCTTCAGGTTTAGCAAAAGCAAAATTTTAACCTGCCTAAGCAAATAGGTTAAAGAATCACAGTGATGGGCACAGCTAAATATTCTTTCCTACAATATGCATACATGCTCAGGAGTCAAGAAAATACCTTATTTACTTTCTTTCTCTAAAACATGCACCATACTAACAGAAACACTTCTTGTTTTACCTTGTTCATGGCCAGCTCTTGAAAAGGTCAGCAGCTTTTTGTAAAGGCTGAATGACTTTAAGTAAACTTTTCCTGCATCTTTCTCAAATATAGCTTCCTATTTAAAATAAATAAATCACCTTATGAAGCCATTTATTGGTGGAGAGGAAAATAATTGCTTTTTTCAGACAAGTGTAAACGTACCATTGTTTTTCTATAACAATTAGTGTCAACAATTTAAATAGTAAAGTAAATATATAACAGCTATATGATAATCACTCCAAACCTCTGGATTATGTAAATAAATTTACTCTCAGATTCTCTTCAAAAAGTACAATCTACTGAATCTCTCACTTTCCACCAAACTTTTTTATCTCCCACTTTCAGAAAAACGGGGGAAAAATAAACTCTGATTGTTAGTTGCTCATTCTGCTTACTTTCTGAAGGATGAAGTTTGTGTTCTTCAGTTACTAGATCAGAAAATCCAGTGGATTGATTTTTAGAAGGTGGATCCTCATGGCCAGTCCTGCCTTTTCTATGCTATGAGAAGGCGTTGTAGATTCAAAAATTGCCACATGTGTTGCTGTATGGAAATCCCTCCCTCCCTCCAAAAAGTGATGGTGAAGATTCCCAATACCCATCTTTTTACCTTCCACTGGAGGCTGCCAGCTGCTGTGCTTTTGCAAAAATGTGGTTGGACTCAACTGAACTAAAGGCTACTTGAGGTCACAAGACCAAATTCTGTTTTTTTAATCTTTGCAAGCATTTGCTTTCAGCTTCTGGACTCAGATACTACTGTTTCTTTTGATTCAGGCATATACTATTTTGATTAGCTGTAGTCAGTTCTACCTGTGGGGATCCTAATTACACTGGGCATCATACACCACTGATCTGAACCACGAAAAAGTTACATAAGTTTCTTGAACATCTGTATTGCCTCACTCAAACCTCCAGGTATTTCAGAAGGCACCACAGATGAGTTCCAAAGAAATTCATTCATTCAAAAATCCTGCATGCACACAGAAATTATCGAGGAATACAGGCTGCATTAACCAGAAACAGTATTCCCATTGAGTTGTATAAACTACAGGTGAAACTCGAAAAATTAGAATATCGTGCAAATGTTCATTTATGTCAGTATGGCAACTCAAAAGGTGAAACCAATATATGAGATAGACGCATTACAAGCAAAGTGAGATACGTCAAGCCTTACTTTGGTATAATTGTGATGATTATGGCGTACAGCTTATGAAAACCCCAAATTCACAATCTCAGAAAATTAGAATAGTGTGAAAAGGTTCAATATTCTAGGCTCAAAGTGTCCCCCTCTAATCAGCTAATGAATCCATAACACCTGCAAAGGGTTCCTGAGCCTTTAAATGGTCTCTCAGGCTGGTTCAGTAGGAATCACAAGCATGGGACAGACTGCTGACCTGACAGTTGTGCAGAAAATCATCACTGACACCCTCCATAAGGAGGGAAAGCCCCAAAAGGTAATCGCAAAAGAAGTTGGATGTTCCCAAAGTGCTGTATCAAAGCACATCAGTAGAAGGTTATGTGGAAGGGAAAAGTGTGGTAGAAAAAGTGCACAAGCAGCAGGGATGACCGCAGCCTGGAGAGGATTGTCAGGAAAAGGCCATTCAAAAGTGTTGGGGACTTTCACAAGGAGTGGACTGAGGCTGGAGTTGGTTCATCAAGAGCCACCACACACAGACGGGTCCTGGACATGGGCTTCAAATGTCGTATTCCTCTTGTCAAGCTGCTCCTGAACAACAAACAACGTCAGAAGCGTCTTACCTGGGCTACAGAAAAAAAGAACTGGTCTGTTGCCCAGTGCTCCAAAGTCCTCTTTTCTGATGAGAGCAACTTTTGCATCTCATTTGGGAACCAAGGACCCAGAGTCTGGAGGAAGAATGGAGAGGCACACAATGCACGATGCTTGAAGTCCAGTGTGAAGTTTCCACAGTCTGTGTTGATTTGGGGAGCCATGTCATCTGCTGGTGTTGGTCCACTGTGCTTCATTAAGTCCAGGGTCAATGCAGCCGTCTACCAGGAGATTTTGGAGCACTTCATGCTTCCTTCCGCAGACAAGCTTTATGGGGATGCTGACTTCATTTTCCAGCAGGACTTGGCACCTGCCCACACTGCCAAAAGTACCAAAACCTGGTTCAATGACCATGGGATTACTGTGCTTGATTGGCCAGCAAACTCGCCTGACCTGAACCCCATAGAGAATCTATGGGGCATTGCCAAGAGAAAGATGAGGGACATGAGACCGAACAATGCAGCGGAGCTGAAGGCTGCTATTGAAGCATCCTGGTCTTCCATAACACCTCAGCAGTGCCACAGGCTTATAGCATCCATGCCATGCCGCATTGCGGCAGTCATTGCTGCAAAAGGGGCCCAAACCAAGTACTGAGTACATATGCATGGTTATACTTTGCAGAGGTCCGATATTGTTCTATTTCCAATCCTTGTGTTATTGATGTCATGTAATATTCTAATTTTCTGAGATTGTGAATTTGGGGTTTTCATAAGCTGTACGCCATAATCATCACAATTATACCAAAGTAAGGCTTGACATATCTCGCACTGTATGTAATGCATCTATCTCATATATTGGTTTCACCTTTTGAGTTGCCATACTGACATAAATGAACATTTGCACGATATTCTAATTTTTCGAGTTTCACCTGTATTTTATCATGGAATATCTGAACCTCAAACTGGGTTGCTCCAATCTTGGAATGGCTATTTCCTACTTGTTTTGAGTCTGAAATAAGCCTTTCTGATCACACTATGTTGAATCACTTCCAGAGCAACTGGAATAGCTTTTTCCAAAGCCAGAAGCACTTTTTGGTCAGACAAGTTTGAGAACAACCTATTCTGGATTCAGCACATTCCATTATTGAACATTTTGTCTTTCCCCAATTTAAATCTGGCCAACAAAACCAACTTTATTTGTAAC
Source organism: Liasis olivaceus (assembly GCA_030867105.1). Taxonomy (NCBI): domain Eukaryota; kingdom Metazoa; phylum Chordata; class Lepidosauria; order Squamata; family Pythonidae; genus Liasis; species Liasis olivaceus. The sequence goes on along the minus strand of CM061348.1, from coordinate 101,687,485 downwards.
ACATTACAGTACTTACCTCCCACTCCTCCAGATTTTGCACAGCTACAAAGAGACAGCCAGCAAGATAAAAAAGTTTCCATCCCAAGCTATCTGAATAACATGAAATAATACTTCAAATTAGGAATGCATTTCTAAATTACGCTTCGTTTATTTACAGGCTTTAAAGTATGGCTGAAGGTAAAAAATAATTAACAGTAACATAAAACTAAAAGGAGAATGTGTAAGAGTAAAGACTAATTTAAAGCCAGCCAATATTAAGATCAATAACAAACTGCTTTTAGCAGCTCACTAAACATTCCTTAATGCAAGGCTGATGAGAATAAATGTATGTTTCAAAAGGGTTGTTATGGTAGAAGCTGATGCATTCCAGCTGGTAATAATGTTTGAAACTGGCAATACACAGAACAAGAAGAAAACAATGGAGAAACTGTTGTGCAAGGACTACCGAAGCAAATACCATGAGCTGCCATGTGAGAGAGAATTGGAAGAGGAAGGCAAAGACACCATCAAGACTTGCTCTTACATTAACAGGGACTTGGTCCTTTTGCCTGTAACGTTTTTAGAAGGAAATAATAAGGGGAGCTGTTCACTGAAATCAACATTTTAACATTTTCCCCTTTCCTCTCTTCCTATAGGTCCAGAAATGTGTTTTACGACGGGGTGTCTAGGAAAAAATAGGAATATATACAGTACAGAGTTTAGAATTGCAGCTAATTCTTCTTGACCCCACTGGATAGGACACAACACAAATAAGAACACAATAAATTTAAAGAATGGCAGATAAAAATGTGTGTTTTTTTAAAGATATCATTAACAAGGAACTAATTTTTTCTAATGAATCTACCTTCGCTATAATAAGCAGCAGCCAAGCCAACGGAGGAAATTCCTATAGAGAAAAAGGATAGGAATTAATTTACAATTTAAATCTACTACTTAAATATCCTCAGCGTTAAACTATATAAAAATATAAGATTATGTTTGCACTGAGCAATTTTAATTAAATTAACTTTAAAAGAACAATCAAGGAAAATAATTTATTTTAGCTATTCTCTTGAACTCAATACAATGACTGCTATTTAGGTACAAAGATACAAAGCACGCTGGATATCTAAATGACTATTACATATCTGGTGCTTTAGAGCTAGCTAACATAAAATATACACACCACCTTCAGAGTTGGCCCAGTTCCATATATCCATTTGATTACGCATCTGACTCATTCTAATATTTTAGAGACTAGTGAAATCTTTAACGATTTAAAGATTTCATTACACCTGTTCTAGAAGAAAGACACTGAAATTCTCTCTCTGACTTGAATCTCCCACTATTTTTCCCTGCTAAGAGGATTCGGCAAAGTATTAAAATATAATAATGGAAGGACAGTTAGAAATGCATAGTGCCAACCATTCCATTATCTTGCTTGTATAGATATAATCTTGATTATACTGTAAAGCCTTCCTGAATCAACTCAAATAACTGTTTCCCAATAATAGGATGATTCTATGGAAGTCATATTAGAATATCGAGGGATTCTCAGTAAATACATCTCAGGTTAATGTATTGTCGAAGGCTTTCACAGCCGGAATACGATGGCTGATGTGGGTCTTCCGGGCTGTGTGGCCGTGTTCTGGAAGTTTTGGTTCCTAACGTTTCGCCAGCATCTGTGACCGGCATCTTCAGAGGACAGGAGCACAGACAGGGCACAGAGAGAACCGCTTCTGTCTGTGCTCCTGTCCTCTGAAGATGCCGGTCACAGATGCTGGCGAAACGTTAGGAACCAAAACTTCCAGAACACGGCCACGCAGCCCGGAAGACCCACATCAGACATCTCAGGTTAACTAATTAATTAATATATCGAATTTGTCACCACCCATCTCGTTAAACAACTTAATGACTTGCAGTCAAAGTTTTGATTAATATTACAATCAACATACAAAATCCAATTCTGCCTATTCAAACTGTTGCCCAGGATATGGGAACAAGCAGTCCTTACTATACTTGCTGCAGTCTCCAGCCGTGAATAAGGGAATAAATGGCCAAAGTTGACTCTTTTCTTTTATGGACATGTCATTTGAGCTTTGTTTTAGAAGTCTGGGAGAAACAGGGTGATGTCTTACCTACAAGGACAGACCAAGATCTCATGCCAGGGGATCTCTTCAAGTGAAGGAGTGAGTTTGAATGACTTTCGACCTGCATATACATCTTTGGCAGTGGGTAAGAATCTACAGTGCCACAAAGCACTCACAAAACCTAAAGAATAACAAGGCAGGAAACCAACTTAAGTCATTGTTTTCGAGCAAACTGCAGTTTGGCAGAAACGATTCTCCACACAATTGCTCATGCTTCCAGCATTTTCTGCTATATGAACCAAATGCATTGTTTTCTGGAATACGAACAGCACCAAAGCCCTCCGTCCCTACCCTCCAAGCCAACAGCAAATTGAAAAACTGCGTTATATTTCTTTTCTGCTTAGGGCAGAACTTGTCCCTCCAGCACCGACATTTCCTTTTAGAAGGCACGTGCGTTTTGAAAGTGCAGTTGGCAAACGGGAAGTAAGGGTGGTGGGTTTTCTTCCTCCCTTCACCGTTCGTGCTGCACCGCCAGCAGTCCATTCTAGGCAGTACAGTACAACCCTGAAGAGCCGAAGTGGTCCAGCGCCCTTCTCTCGCTCCCTGTGCAGCCCTTCAGACGTTACTCCTCCGTGCACGCCCTAGCCCCTCAGCCTCAGCCCCGCGAGCTTCCCCCTCTTAGTCCTCCCGTCCCTTCCGCTACAGTTCGGAGGGCTGCGCTGCACCGGGTCTCTCCGTCCCGCGGGCGCCCGCATCCTCGCCAAGCTCACCGAAGTCACCGCCCGGCGCGTCCCGAAGTCTTCCGGGCGACAAATGCGATGCTGGGGAACCATAGAGCTAAGTCAGGCAGATCGCTACAATCCACTGTAGAGCGTGTTTTCAAACGTAGGCTGCGCCTCAAGTTCTATAGAAATACGCAAGTTAGAGTCGCCCACAACGCTCACTTCCTTTTCTGATTAGGGGTTTCTAAATGCCAGGCAGGAATTGCAGAAGCTCTAAGAAGGCGGAAGAGCTGAGAGAATATAGGAAAGACTCGAAGCAAGCGTGAACATCGCTCGCTGCCTTGTTTCCTACACGGCTTCGAGTCCTCATACGTTAGGCAAACGAGTAAGGAGGGCACGATGGAGCGATTTGATTAAGGGAGGCTGATAGTTTTCGATTTTGTATTTATATGTCGTTTGTTTGTTGTTTTGTGTTTCTTTTTAATTTATTGTGTGTTTGTGTTGTACGCCACTCACAGTCTGTTGGGCAGCCTTATAAATCTTTAAATAAATAAGTTTGTTCTTGGAGCATCTGCTGTAAATTAGGAGGCATTCATAGTATATTATGCTAAGTTAATGTAGCTTGGTTGATTTTTCACTTTATGCAGTGTATTAACTTCCCAATTTTGGCTCATGGAAGAAACAAATCCTCTCGATTGGGCACAGTTGTACAGATGGCACAGTCAGAAACCATCCTCAGATGCCTGTGATTTGATGATTTTGATGCTCTCATTCCTTTTTTGTCCATCAAAATGTTTTCACCTACCAATGAGTTTGGGCTAAATATTTCCGGCAAAAACTTGTTGAACAAGAGATTTTATCACTAGTGTCATGCAAAACAGGGAAAGAGACAAATTTCATATTTAAAAAATGCAAAGTCAAGAATATTCTTTTATTACGTGGAACAGACTTTTTTAAAAAAATTCATCCACTGGCAAGAAAGAAGATGATTTAACCATGCAGTGAATTTATCCCATAGTTATTTCTGGGCTTGAGTGAAAATTTTGGGGCAAATGTTATATATGAAGGACATAAATGGAAGCATATAAAACCTTCTATGAAATAACATTAAGTAGAGTGTTTATGGTTACAATATAGCTACATCTTTAACACAGATTAATATGCATGTTTTGACCAAAGGTATATCATTCATTCCATCCCAGACCTCAAAATTCCCACTGATCTATACAATTCCTGTCCCTTTGTTCCTCAGAGCTAATTAGTTATATCACAAACATGAAATTTTCAGTCTGACAGATGTAAGTATTGGTACACTTATTTGTTTGTTCACATAGTGTATTTACTGCTTCAGTCCAGGTGGTTTTAAGACAGTGTACAGGTACAACTAATAAAACAATACAATTGTAATAATAATGAATACAATAAGCAATAAAACTATTTGGTGCTAATGATACAGTCAGTCCCAAAGGCCTTCCAGAGGAGCCAGGTTTTTACCACCTTCTACAAGGTCATAAGAGTGGGGTAATGAATAGAGACTCATGGAGTAGATGGTTCAAAAAGAGAGGAACCCCCAAAGAAAATGCCCACCAAGCCCCCTCCTGTCAATCTCTTGATAGGAGGGGACTCTAAGGAGGTACTCTTTAACCAGGTTGGGTAGACAGACTCTATCTGGAAAAGGTGGTCTCTTTGATTCCCAGGCCCCAAGCCATATAGAGCTTTGTAGCTAGCAAACAGCATGATATTGCACTTGGAAACACAGTTGCCAGTGCAGCTCCTGAAACAGCTGTGTACAAGGGCAGTACTGTGACCAAGCAGTGAACACCTGGGCCAGTGCACTCTGGTCCAACTGAAGTTTCTGGGTGGTCTTCAAGGGCTGCCTCACATAGAATAAATTACAGCAGTCTAGTCAAGAGACGACAAGGCATGAGTGACTGTCCTTAACATGTCCTGTTCCAGGCAAGACTGCATCTGACACACCAGCTGGAGCTGGGTCAAGGCCTCCTAGCCAGATCTTCCACCTGCGCTTTTAGCAATAGCCATGAGTCCAGGAGGATCTCCAAATTGCAAGTTTGTCCTGTAGGGGAGTATAACCATGAAACCTCCCTTGGTGTCAAGGGAAGATCATTCTGCTGTCTTGACAGCAAACTTTTTTTTACTGTAAACCTTCCTTAAAGCCGTGGTTTCTCTTTAGACCTGCAAACAATTATTAAATAGGGTCTGATTCAGTATCTTGCACACCTCAGTCTAACTGCATAGATATATTTGCCCAACAGGAACATAAGCTGAAGTATATTGTAACACATCATAAGGCAAACAACAAAGAGTTCAAAGTACATGCAGGTACTGATGGAACAAAGGTTACATTTAAAAGCTCACATATCCAAACTTCCCAAACAAATTAACTTTGAGACATCCTAAGGGCAAAAATAAGGAATGTTCTCCTATCAATCTAGTTTGAGGAATGTGAATTTCTTTTCAACATTTTAATAGTTGTTGTTATTTAGCTTTATAGAGATGCCAAACCAAAAAGACTAAAGAAGAGTACAGAGTTACAAATATCACAAAAAATACATGAGCCAGTACAGAAATACTAGCATATTGGGGAAATTCCAATCACCCATTGTTGACCTGGCAGGATCCCAAATTGCCCCAGCCTCCAGCCTATTCGAAAAGTAAAGTTTTTGAAGCTTTTTATAAGGATAGTAGGGTCAGGGGCAAATGATCCTTGGAAGGAATGGTATTCCAGAGGGCAGGGACAGCAGCAAAGAAGGCACACCTCTGGGGTTCCAAAAGATGGCAACAGTTTTATTTATTTATATTTCAAATTTGGACACCACCCATCTCACGAATTTAGCTGATAGAAGAAGTGGAAACAATTGGAGAAAAGGCGGTCCTGTAAATTACCAGATCCTGAGCCAAGAAGGGTTTTATAGATGATACCCAGCCAGAAACCAGCTGATGACCAGTGCAGCTCATGAAGTAGATAGATCACATTTGCATACTGAGGAACACCCATAACTAGTTGTGCAACCGCATTCTGGTCCAGCTGTAGTTTCCAAGCAGTCTTCAAGGGCAGCCCCACATAGAGCACATTGCAGTAGTCCAAATTTTTAAAGCTGATTCTTAGCAGTTATCTGGACACCATGATCTTTTGTTTAGAGAAATCCAGGCTGTTTTAGCTATTTTCTTTTGCCAGTTTCCTCCACCTTTCTCAGAAATTAGGAGCTCCTCAACCCTAATGTACTATTTTCTAGGCTGCTTTATTCAGTGATAAAAGGCAAAAAGCATTCAGTCTCCCGGGGGTGTTTGCCATGTAATAAAATGCAGCATGTTCTAAATAAACAAGCTAAAGGAACCAAGGAAACAAAGCCACAAAAATCCAGAGAAAAAGCTAACACATATCAATGTATGCCTAGCACATCACATGCACATCAATGGATTCATTGCAGAGATTAAAAATATTTCAGATATGGATTCTAAAATTTGAGTAGCCCTTTAACCCTTGCCTGAAAATGATATTTTGATTCAGTATTATGAAAGACAAATTCATTTGCCCAGTACTTGGTTACAAGCCATCTTTTTATCACATACCCAAGGAAGAGCACTTTTAGCCTTGCTTATGTGTGCGATATGAAGTTGTGCATTGACCATAATGAGGAATTAGCTTTTCTGAAGAGCAAGAAGAACTAAACCAAAGAATAAATGCCATCTTCCCAAACATACAGTACATCTTTTCAGTTTTGTTGGGACTACAGTGCCCAGTATCTCCAGCAACCAGGAAATGTAATATTTACATTTGCAAACTGGTTACAACGGCATACTGCAATTGTATGACTTCTGGAGCTCCATTAAGCCAAGTGGATGGAACATTCCAATGTTACCATCACTCTTCAGCAGGAGGCCCATTTCTTTTTCAGTCCGAGCAAGTTTTTAGAATGTTTGTTCCAGATAAACTCAGAAAAAGGGAAAGGCAAGAAAACTGTAAGCTTATGATGGTTGGTAAGTCCCTTAGTCCAGTTCCTTGACCTGGACAAGATCTGGGCGCCCCCAACATCCAACAAGGGCAAAAGGCTGTGCAAATTAGATTGGAGGATGGGTTTGAAGACACAAGAAAAATACCCCTAAAAGAGACAACTAGAAATCATTAATAAGCTAGAAGGGAGAAGTCAGACTCGATCCCTTAGGTGTCTCAGGGATTGGGAGAAATGTAATTGTGGATAGAACCTGTATTCTCCCAATGCTGCCTCTTGTTCTCCAAGTGCACTATTAAAAAAAAATCATCATCATCACCATCATCACCACCATCATCATCATGGCGGGGTGACTTTCGCCTTTCTGACGCAAGGGGGCGCTGGTCCTTGCTTGCCACGCCAGTGCCCGGAGTACGTGACAGCTCTCAGGTCTACAATGAACGCCGGCGAGCGGCGGGGGAAGAGGGAGGACCAGCGAGACTATCTCAAAAATAGGAGAAAAAAAGAAGAGCGGTTTGCATCGCGTTTACTGTCATTTCAGGACGCCCCCGCCCTCCGCCCGTGCCCCGTTCCACCCCCCTTCTCCTCTGACCATAGCAGTCCGCAGCGGGGGCTCGCGCTAAGTCCTCCTAGGCATGCCCTTTGTGACTTAAGGGGATTAACCGCAAGGTACTGTGCCTGCTTTTGTTTCCTCCCTCCCCTCCCCTCCCCTCCCCTCCCCTCCCTTCCCCTGCATGCGGGGGGTGTCCCTTTTCTGCCGCGGCTTCCCCGCCCGGGCTCCTGCTCTGGCGGGCGACGAGTACGGACCGGCGACGGCCAGCGGAAGGAGGTTCCTCACTGCAGGGTTTGCGCGGCGTTGGCAGCAGCCGAGGACGCCGCTCGTCCCGCCACACGCGTCGCGTGTAATCCCCGAGATGAAATGCACCACCTGGGTTGGCCCTGTTAATGGGAGAGAGACGGTATTAAATGCTTAGGCGGGGAAGACCTCACAGAGCACAAGAGAACTACTGTTTTGGGTTTGGTATTAGGAGGGGGGAGAGAGGCAGGTGAAGGGAGCCAACCCGCGCTTCAAGCCAGCGGAGCTAAACCCTTATGAACCTCTGCACGTTTTTGCTGGAGGAGCTAGAGGCGCAAGAGTCAGTGTGTCAGTTGTGTAAGCTGAAGAGTCACGCACATTGCCGAATCTCTCTCGCAGCGTCCCCTGCTCTTGCACACCCACGGCATTTGCCACTGTAAGGGTGGGCTGACCAAAAGCCATCAGCTACTGTGGAATCAGGTGCACCCCAGTTGTTGTTGTAAATCAATTTGTTCTGCTTCTGTAAAAATGCAAGCTGTACCTAAATCCTGGGATGCTGGGCACTTGCTTGTGTGCATCCTGCTTGGTCAGTTGATAGGGATTATGCACAGTCAGAGGTCACAAATGACCCTTACTTGCAACTGAGTTGTGCTGTTTGACCTTCAGAATTTGGATGTTCTGAAATTAAAGAGATCAGGCATGTTTTGTGGAGCTGTGATCTGATGTAAGGTTGTTGTAGGAACACCTGTGGCCGGGTAGCGTCGGACTCTGGCTTCTCTCAGCACCACCCAGAAAGCAAGATTGTTGAGGATTGTGGTCCAGCAACATGATTGGTATGGCCACAGGCTCCATACCCTCAGCATAAAAAAAGTTGGGACCTGGAGGGTATCGGGTGAGACGATGTCCTGTAGATCTGTCATATAGCATTAGGGCTGTCTTGAAGTACTCTTCTTCCATTAGTAGCAGAATGTCTCAGTGTTGATAAAGTGTTCAAAAGAAGCTGGCTATCTTGTGCTTTGGTTACTTGGAGGACAGTCCCACTGTTGTGCCACATGCAAGAATGACTTATACTTCCATGTACAATACTGTTTTCATGTCTGACATTTGAAAGGCAGTCATATTCATTCCTGTGAAGAAGAGTTTGCTAAAGTCCTTCTGGTCTATGAGTGAACCGTCAAAAGTGCCTGACACATTTAGTTTACACACCTGTGCACAAGTTCATTTCTCATCTCATGGTCATCCTTGGCATGCTATTAAATAAAAGTTGGTGGAAAGTTTTCCCTCCTTGCCTTTTGCCCACTCCTCTCTGGACTTGAAAAATACATCTGGCTATAAAACCAACCATTTGCCCAGGTTCCCATAGCAAAGAAGCAAAATGTTGTGCTTGTGTTCACGAAGCAATAAAATCGTGTATCCTGGAGCTAATCATTGACAGGAAACAAAAGGTATTTTAGTTTGACAGATTTTCCACATCACGAGAGTTGAGAAGGCAGTTGTTGTTTTCTTAGTTCTGCAAAAAGAGAGGATTAAAAACTTCCACTTTTCAGCACAGATGGGACTGGCAGCTGAGCAGTCAAGTGGTCCCTCCTTCAGAGTTTCTTATTGGCCCTCGAAAGTCTCATTCAAAAGAAAGTGTAGTTAAAATACGGCTGAAAAACTGGGATAAGAATGAGGGAAATCCTCTACAGCTCTTCTGCTGTTTTTTATCGTTCCAGACAGGTGGAAAGCAGGAGCATTGGCTTCTTTATCTAAAGACAACTGGCATTTCAAGAGAGACCCAAATTTGCCATATAAAAAATACCAAAGAAAGACCTACCAATGAAGTGTGAAAATTGCACCAAAAAGGTGAGTCTTTTTTTAATGATTTATATCATGCTACAGTCCCAATGCACAACTACTGGGGCCAGTCATTGTCTCTCAGGCCTCTTAAGGTGGGTATAGTGGGGAAAAATAGGAGAGAGCACTAAATATGCTGCCTTGAACTCCTGAATGAATGGCAGGGTATACATCTAATACATACATACATACATAAAGAAACCTGTGTAGCTTCTGCAAACAAGCCCCATGGAACTTCCTGAAACACATTTGCAAATAGATATATGAAGCTTTCAGCTGTTGTTGTCGTAGTTATTCCTCCTACTTTTCTGCCCAGAAAGTAATCAGTAGTGATAATTAAAAGTAGCCTATCTAGACAGAAAAGATTTGCTTTTGATTTCTAAAATTTGGTTTACGAATTGGGGAAAAAGCACATAATTGTTGGTTGGGATGAGGAGTGCTATAAAATAATTTATCTCAGAATTTCAGTAGATTAAACCAAAGATATTATGGAACCTTTTACTTATCATTACTATGGTGTACAAGTTGAAATCACAAAAATAGATTGTTTTTCAACTCTGTACAGCTGTCTTCCCCTTATTGTGCCTTCCAAGTGTCTTGGACTTCAACTTACGTAGTTTTTGGCCAGCGTGGTCATACTGGCTGGAAATCACAGAAAGATTTGGAGGATACCAGCTTAAGGGAAACTGTATACGTTTATAGTTTCTGTATAAGTAAGAAATAAATGGGATCAATGCTTCAGCTGTTTAACTTCAGAATCTCCATGAATTGCATAAGTTAATTTCTCACTTTCTATAGTGTTCAGAATTTTAATTGACCAGGACAATAGTCTTTTTTGATGTTAGGCCCCTGTGAATGTAGGCATGATAATGCTGTAAGAAATTTGGAACCTTTTCTCCTATTAAGTGGGAACAGGATGGGACAGGCTCAGATCCTACATGTATATTGTATGCTGACCTTGGATTTTGTAGTTCTAGCTACTTGTAGTTTATCACAAATGGTATTTCTTCACAGTCTCACCACTTGCGTGGATGGGCTCTTATCATCTTGCCCAGGTTGTTAAAAGAGCCCTTCCCTCTCCCTGCCATTTTATAACCTCTTTTTGCCCTATGTGATTCGGACATATTATTAGAAATAGTTAATATATAGTAAGTTATTATTATTTATCAGGATGAAAGTGGAAAAGGTACATAAACCAATAGATCAAGTTTGAAATTTGGTTTCTGCAGTTATTAAAAATACCTTAGAAAACAACCAGCACACAGACTCTGTTTTCATTGCTTTCCTTAAAAACAATTTGTGCCAAACCAAATGTAGATCTTTCAATTCTTTTAATATAATACTATAAATCCATAATATTAATATAAACGTAATATATTAAATTACAGAAAGGTGACACATTCCAGTTACTCTGACGTAAGTTTTTTTTAAAGAACCATATATACAACATTACTTGAGCTAGAACTAAGAACAATAGGAATACTTTTGGAAGAGTAAGGCAATATAAATAATTTCATTTCCTTTCTTTTTTGGACTTCTATTGTATTCAGTATTGTTATTTGCTCTGGATGTAATTTAGATAGGGAAAGAGGTTATTGGGAGAATACTAAACAAACATTCAGAAAAGTATTGGAGGAGACTATTAATTAAAACAATAACACTGAGAATATGACCTGATTCCAGAAGGTACAGATTTTTATTCTGTTTCTTGCAGAAGATGGGGTTGCTGAAGCCCTTCAACTAGTTGAAGTCTTCAGCCCTTCAGCTAGTTTAGGCATGTGTTGTATGCAGTGGATATACCATACATGCGTTTTCTTTGTAGAGGTTTCAGTACAAATACATCTGTGCTCCCTTCTGCTGAAGATCTTTCAGTTCTGCTGGTCCCCTTTTTTTTTTTTTGAATGACTTATTAAATTATTTTGGTCTCTGAACTCGTGAGTTTATACTTTAGAAATAACCATCATTTTTGACATTTACATTCTGCTGTAATATCCACTTTTCTAATTTTACCTTTGTGACAGTCCTGAGGGCTAGCTAGTTATTTGGGCAAAGGCAGAAGCTAAGGAACTTCATGTTTTGAAATCAGCAGGTTGTACACCTCCCAAAGACCTTATGGGACTTTTGTTATAGTGGCTGCTAACTGGAAACCTTGTATATTGGAGTTACTGGTTCTAGACCTCATTATTCTTATTTACTGCCCTTTGAGATAGAAAAGTATTTAGTCTATTCGCCATCTGCTAATTTTTCTTCCTTTCATTTTTGCCCTCTGTTACCATCTCTTTGAGATGGCAAGTCCTTTCTTTTATTCCTTACGGATTGCTCTGAAGCTAAGCAAGGTCAAGCCTGGTTAGTACTTAGACAGGAGACCACCACTGAATTCCAGGCCAGTGGAAAACATTCCAAAAGGCAGCAATAAACCATTCCACGATGCTGCCAGGAAAACTGCAAGGTTGCATCCGGGAAGTGCTAAAAGTTGAGTTCAACTTGAAGGCATCTTTGCGTTTAGTGGTGTTACATAAATTATCAGCCACGTATAATCTGATTGGTTAAGTTCTGCTAGATGTATAGAGCTCCCATTGGGTGGTCTCATGCACAGAATTATTCGCTGCACTCTTATTCTACCTCAGGCAGCTTCAATCAGTGATTGTGTTGCTTCTGAACAACATGTTTTATGCTGTGTTTCAGGAATGTAGTAAAAAACAGAAGAATGATGATCCACAAAATACACCAGTTGATGTTCTCAATTCAAATGATGAAAACAAAGAGGTAAATTCCTTTTAGGAATCTCTAAATCTCATTCCTCCCAAGGCAGTTTAAATGAGTCCTGACTAAGGACTTCTGAAGGCAACTGGCATGAAGATAACCTCCTTCTTCCATTATTTTCAGCATTTAGTCGTAACTTACAGGTGAAACTCGAAAAATTAGAATATCGTGCAAATGTTCATTTATGTCAGTATGGCAACTCAAAAGGTGAAACCAATATATGAGATAGACGTATTACATACAGTGCGAGATATGTCAAGCCTTACTTTGGTATAATTGTGATGATTATGGCGTACAGCTTATGAAAACCCCAAATTCACAATCTCAGAAAATTAGAATATTATTACATGACATCAATAACACAAGGATTGGAAATAGAACAATATCGGACCTCTGCAAAGTATAAGCATGCATATGTACTCAGTACTTGGTTTGGGCCCCTTTTGCAGCAATGACTGCCGCAATGCGGCGTGGCATGGATGCTATAAGCCTGTGGCACTGCTGAGGTGTTATGGAAGACCAGGATGCTTCAATAGCAGCCTTCAGCTCCGCTGCATTGTTCGGTCTCATGTCCCTCATCTTTCTCTTGGCAATGCCCCATAGATTCTCTATGGGGTTCAGGTCAGGTGAGTTTGCTGGCCAATCAAGCACAGTAATCCCATGGTCATTGAACCAGGTTTTGGTACTTTTGGCAGTGTGGGCAGGTGCCAAGTCCTGCTGGAAAATGAAGTCAGCATCCCCATAAAGCTCATCTGTGGAAGGAAGCATGAAGTGCTCCAAAATCTCCTGGTAGACGGCTGCGTTGACCCTGGACTTAATGAAGCACAGTGGACCAACACCAGCAGATGACATGGCTCCCCAAATCAACCCAGACTGTGGAAACTTCACACTGGACTTCAAGCATCGTGCATTGTGTGCCTCTCCATTCTTCCTCCAGACTCTGGGTCCTTGGTTCCCAAATGAGATGCAAAAGTTGCTCTCATCAGAAAAGAGGACTTTGGAGCACTGGGCAACAGACCAGTTCTTTTTTTCTGTAGCCCAGGTAAGACGCTTCTGACGTTGTTTGTTGTTCAGGAGCGGCTTGACAAGAGGAATACGACATTTGAAGCCCATGTCCAGGACCCGTCTGTGTGTGGTGGCTCTTGATGAACCAACTCCAGCTTCAGTCCACTCCTTGTGAAAGTCCCCAACACTTTTGAATGGCCTTTTCCTGACAATCCTCTCCAGGCTGTGGTCATCCCTGCTGCTTGTGCACCTTTTTCTACCACACTTTTCCCTTCCACATAACCTTCTATTGATGTGCTTTGATACAGCACTTTGGGAACATCCAACTTCTTTTGCAATGACCTTTTGGGGCTTTCCCTCCTTATGGAGGGTGTCAATGATGGTTTTCTGCACACTGTCAGGTCAGCAGTCTTTCCCATGCTTGTGATTCCTACTGAACCAGCCTGAGAGACCATTTAAAGGCTCTGGAACCCTTTGCAGGTGTTATGGATTCATTAGCTGATTAGAGGGGGACACTTTGAGCCTAGAATATTGAACCTTTTCACACTATTCTAATTTTCTGAGATTGTGAATTTGGGGTTTTCATAAGCTGTACGCCATAATCATCACAATTATACCAAAGTAAGGCTTGACATATCTCGCTTTGCATGTAATGCGTCTATGTCATATATTGGTTTCACCTTTTGAGTTGCCATACTGACATAAATGAACATTTGCACGATATTCTAATTTTTCGAGTTTCACCTGTACTCTTGTGGTTTGCAGCCAGCATGTTTTTCTTTTCTTGTTCAGTTTCATAAATTCTAGTGCAGCAGATGGATTTCTGAGTGCCAGAATATTGGAAGGATTCTAATTCTGAAGAATTCCCACCATGCTACAATCCTGATTTTCCTGATCATACATTCCACTCTAATATCCATCTGAGGATTAACAAAATGATTCTGCATTTAAAGGAAGCTCTTTGAAAGAAAGCATGTCCAGAATCCCATGGCAATATTTAATTCAGTACACGTAATCATTCTTAATTACTTAACTTAATTCTCAAAGTACGTAAGTAGATCTTTAAAATCACAGGAATTTGTTTCAGCTCACTATTAAAATCTTACAGAATCTAAATATCATTTCAATCAGAATATTACACAAAAATATTTCACTGTTCTGGAGAAGTATGTAACCAAGTGACCTAAGTAAATGCTTTCTTGCTGCCTTGCCCCAGTTACATCTAGCCATGATCCAAATGTATGCCAACTACATCTTTGGTCTGGCCTGGCACCAGGATGTTGCATTGATCTTGCCCCTAGCCCCAGTGTGAAATAATGTTAAATCCTCCTTAGCTGTACGAGGGTTAAAGTAGTCTTTTGCAAGATCAGCCTCAACTTGGGTAAAGTTGGCGTGGCTTTGTCCTCCATTATCTTGGAGGGAAGTCAGGTGATTGGCAGTGACTGGGAACAAAATCCACAGAGGCAGGATAGGGATTGGTAACAGAGACAGCCAATTTCATGCCAGTGGAGTATAAATTGAATTGAATTGAATTGAACAAATTAAATTAATTTAGGCTTTCTACCCATTCAAGGATGGGGGGGGGGCAGGAGGGAGGGGCGGAGAATCAACTTGTCAGTAGGGAAAAGCTGTTAGGATTCTCTTTAAACCAGACTTGGATTATTCAGTGGGGAGAGGATTCCTTCAAATAAGGAACTAACCCTAGTAAAGTGGGGTACACTGCTGTCTTCATCTGAATAATAGCATTCAAATTATAGGGGTGGGAGTAGGGTGAAACCTTGCCACTTTGCTTTTCTTTCAACCAGCTACTTTTTTCCAAAGGCTGGGGGGAACCTCTGATTGATCAAAATGGAGGGGGTAAAATTAGGGGACCTACAGGTTTAATTAAGGGCTGTGCATTTTCCTCCATAATTCAAGTGTAATACACAGAGCTCTTACCTATTGTATAGCACCTAGTAGTTCATTAATTATTATTTCAAGAATAACTGCACTAGATTTTTTTTTGTTATCACATTTTCTTGATGGATTTTTTTTAATGTATTCATTTCCAGAAAAGTGAATTCCATAAGTTGGCTAATGCTAAAATATTCCTTAGTGACTGCCTAGCTTGTGACAGTTGCATTACAGCAGAGGAAGCAGTCAGAGTTTTCCAGCAGAATCAGAATGAGCTCTTCCGTGTTCTGAACCTTAATAAGGTAAAGGGGGTGGTGTTTATATGCCTATACATGTCCAGAAAGTTTTCTGCACGAACATGTCACTCTGAAACAGCTTGGTACATCCAATCTCTTGTTCCCCTTATTTTGCCTTCTCTGTTTCCCTGTTTTCAGGCTTTATCCTCTGAGATCTTTCCTTAAAGCTGTTCTCAATTCTCCATTACTTCTTCCCATACTCATGCTATAGCCAAACATCTGTTACTTGTTCCTTATATCACAAACTCTTCAAAGCCATTGTTTCTAATTAGTGACTTCTCAGTCCCTGAAAAACAATGTTGATGACAATCATCATTTTCCCAGGCATATGATTTGAATGGTATTTTTTAAAATTCTCCCCTTCTTTTTTAATTCCACAGATCCAGTTTATCGCTAAATCTCTTGGCATCAAATTTTGAATAATTCTAATGCCTGCCTTTTTATCTCACTGCCACGATTCTGGTTCTCCATTTCTTTCTGAGTTACTGGAACAGACTTACAGTTGATCTCATTTGAAATCTTTCCCTCTCTTTCTAATTGTTATTGCACACCATTTTGCTTTCCTTTTTAGCCTTTGCCCTGCATCCTTCTTGCTTCCTGCATGCAATGTGGACAGCCTCACCCATTCAAAGCTTTTCATTTGCTTACTCTGCCCTACCTTTCTTCTTTCATTCAACACACCCACTTATTTGTTTCTATCATTAATCTTCCTCCTACTCCTCTTTTTCTAATCAAAAAAATTCCTTCCCACCCCCACGTTGGATAAAATTTTTCTTTGGCCCTATTTTAGTTTTGGAACTTTTCCCCACCTGATATCAGAAAGCTCCTTTGATTAACCTTGTTAAATAAATGTTTATTTAGGACTGAGGGGGAAAATACCCTATTCTCAGTTTACTCCTTGATTTTTTTTCTCCCATTTCCTTCTGGTCTCTTTCCTATTGTTTTCTGTCTTTAAACATGAATCTGTGAGCAGGCTTTTGCTTGTGAATGTATCTTCTGGATGTTTTATGTTACACCTTCAGACGCTAGGATTTTATCTTTGTTTTCTATTGTTATTTTTTGTTTTTTATATTGTCCTGATTTAGCTATTTATTACAATGGGGGATGTTTTGTTTTTTCCTAATATTATATGCCACCCAGAATCCTTTAAGATTGGGGCAGGTTGTAAGCATTGTAAAATATATAAATACTGTAAAATACATACATGCAAGCAAAGGATCAGTGCAACCCAAGTCATAGTAGGCATATCCATTGAAGAAATAATTCAGCATGGACTTCATGATAAATCTTAGTTTGTTGCTACAAATTCTGTAAATGATCTTTTACTAGATTTTGTTTCTCCTGAAAAAGAAAAGTCCAAAACTGCTCACATTCTGTGTTGAAGAATCAGTAGATGTTCAACATATTTTGACCAAAGTGTAACTCTAGAGATTTTTAAGCAGAGTATAATGTGAGACAGCATAACTCAACTGCAGAACACTTTTTTGAGTTTAGATGTGTCAGAGGTTATTTCGACATCATATTCCCTACACTGGCTGCCTTTACAAGCCGCAATAGAATCAAAATTCATGTCATGACATCCACTGCAGATGTGTAAGTTGTGTCATTTGTGTGTTGGTGAACACACCTGCGGACACCAATGGCTCCCTGATTAAATATTCTATTTGCCGTCATAGGAGAACAGTTCTTCAGTAAATAACTGAGATAGAATCTGTACCTTTTGTTCTCCTCTTGCTCTTCCTTACTGCCACAGGAATTGTCTTCCTGGTTCTTCATTTTTTCTTTCTTTCTACATATTATCTAAGGGGATGTGCTTGGAGAAAATGCAGTTTAGATCTTTGATCACCAAATTTACAATTCCACAAAGCAGTTTGCCCCTAATTCTTAAGTATGGGAAAGCAGGAGACCTTGGCTGAGCTAAACTGCAAAAACAGAGCCAAAAAGTCTTTTGTTTGTTTTACATTGTAGGTCTCTGGCTTTGGGTTTAAGCGAAAGGTGGTAGCTGAGGGCTGTTTTTTAATTTCTCAAATTAAAATTTAATTAAATTTTATTTTAATTATTTAATTTAATTTACTTTTAAATTAAATTAAAATTAAAATATCCCAAAATAGTGGGAGCATTGTGAAAACTAAAATATCTACAACTGTTTCTTCCGATCAGGGTTGCTGAGGCACTAAGGTAGTCATCCAGGCTGGTGTGCCTTCCTGTGGCTCTTGACAGATGTCCAGAGGAGCTGATGCAGACCCAAAGGAAGACCAGTAGCCACTAGAAGCTACCATTTTTCTTTCACTGCCTGAAGAAATAAACTATAGTATGATGGCTAGTTCAATTTCATCCTCCCTCTCTTTTTCTTGCCTTAATGAGGGAGAGAAGACAGCAATTCCTTAGTAGGAATTGACACCAGGATGTGAAAAGCCAAGCTCATTTCTGTGTGAAGCAACATTGTTTGATGTGAGAAAGCCATCTCTTGCATAAGCTAGGCTCTAAACCGTTGCACTTAATGCACTCATCTGTTTTGTTTTGTTTTGTTTTGTTTTGTTTTCCAGAAGTGTGATACCTCAAAACACAAAATATTGGCAGTATCTATATGTCCTCAGTCCTTGCCTTATTTTGCTGCCAAATTCAATCTCTCAGTAACAGAAGCAGCTAGGCGGCTTTGTGGTTTCCTCAAAAGTCTTGGTAAGTTTGCTGTTAAAGGGAAAAAAGAAAAGAAAGCTGAAGACAGCATTAAAAACTTTTTTTTTTTTTTTTTTTTTTTGCATTGTTGCTTCCTAGGCAGATTTTTATGGCATGTGTGTCAGGGTACAGGCAAGGGTTGCAAAATGGTTGAGATAAGTGAGTTGTTTATGGACATGACCACAAATGTTATAAATGAGGATATAATTGGGCAGTTAAGGCAATACAGCCAAGGCAAGATCACATAAAACCTTTTCATTATGTTTTTTTTTCACAATTAGACATCTAAAAGTTCATTGTGCTGTTTGCAAAAAATAAAAATGTCTAGTACAAAGTTTTAAATCTTTCCAAGATTTGTACATCCCCTGGAGATAATCAGCTGCCATGAAGAGGTTTAGAGGGAAAGACCAGGATTGTATCTGTTGGCCCTACCTCCTCTCCTTATCCAAAGGTCTAGGCATCTGGGCTGACATCTGGGAAGAGATCTACATGCTTCCGCCTGGACTGTACGATCCTTGCCCACTGCTTTTGCTGGGGAGAGCTGATATAATTACAACCTCTTCTTGTGGAAGTAGACATCATTTTGAATGCAAGAACAGAAGTGAACCTGATGTCATACACACATATTCCTTTACATCAATCAGTAGTCTCCTCAACTAAATTATCAATATAACAGTTGATACTAAATTGATACATAACAATACCCAGTACACCGCTTGAAGGAAAAATAACAGGGGAAGGCTATTGTTAGTTCAGCCATAAGCTGATATCCTAGAAAGCTGTGGCACAGGAAAAAGAGAAGTTGTTATGCAGCCAAAGATGTCTTCAGTGCTTGTGTTGTTTTCACATTTCATCCTGTGGATGGATCACTATTTCTTTTAAAATTACCTTGCCAGTGAAGTTATAAGATCACCTATTAAACCTTCTTATACTCTTCCCTGCCCATGCTGTGGATAACCCAAGGGGCTGCCTTAGAAATCATACAGACCTGATCTGGGTTTTCAGCAGCCAGAGATGGGCATCTACCTCTCCTACAGCATGATTCCCATTTTCTTCAGTATTTGAATGGAGAAGATACAGCACAGCCATAAGCACATCTCCATTTAAAAGGATCTCGGGAGATAATTGGAAACGTTCTGCTCAAGTGCTGCTGTCAGGCAAAACATAATACTGGGCACTAAATGCACAATTTATAGTGTCTACTTTGTCCCAGGGCAGCTTCCAAATGTTTCCTGTAGTTTTGTATTGCCCTTCAGAACAGAGCAAGCCTTGCTTACTTTAGAGAAGCGCTTAATTCATGGACCTCCACAAAAGTTGCCCATGTCCTTTACTTTTGAAAGTAAATCTGGTGATCCATATGTATTCTCCATCTTTGAGTCTTGTTCTTTTTTACCCTCCACTACCCTAATGAATGATGAAGAATCCAAATAGGGAAGGGATAGTAGGAAGGACAGTAGGACAGCAGGAAGGATAGTAGGATAGTAGGCTGCAGGGACAAAAGGTTTGAAGATCTGATCAAATTTCTCAGCAGGAAGGAAGGTCTGTTAGCATATCCTATAGAATCAGCAAATAGATTGCAGGTGGATTAGAGATTATCTTTTAAATTGCTTCCTGGGTATGGAGGGGTTCCATTTTTTAAATGTTCTCCACATGAAACGTTTCTGCAAATAAAGGTTGAAGAATGCATAGGACACATGCAAGAAACAGCATAGCCCAGGAGAAAAAAGTACCGTATTTTTCCGACAATAAGATGCCCCCATGTACAAGACGACCCCCATTTTTCCAACCCCAAATTAAGAAATCAATATTTTAAAGATAGTGCAGAACACATTTTTATTTAGTAATTAGTTAACATTGACCTGATACACTCGGTGGGAGGAGGTCCAAACATTCTCTCTGCAGCTCTATTTCCATGCTCTTTTGCATAACTGATTACATTCAAGCACGAGTGAAACTGCCGATAGCTTGTCTCTGCAAACAGCCTTCCTCTAATTGGTTTGTTCAGCATCAGCTGATGTCAGTTACATAAGGCTCGTGATTGGAGGAAGTCTGTTTGGGAGACAAGCTATTTCACTCGTGATTGGAGGCTAGCAATAGGAGGAAGCCTGCCTGCAGAGACAAAGTATGGGCAGTTTTGCCACCGCGCGGTTCTCTCCTCGCTGACTCCCTTGAATAAGACACCTTTCAATTTTTAGGGTAAGGATTTTAGAAAAAAAGTATCGTCTTATAGTCGGAAAAATATGGTAATTCAGTTCTGTAATTGACCTGTTCTCTAGGAGTACATTATGTCTTTGACACCACAATAGCTGCTGATTTTAGTCTTCTGGAGAGCCAGAAGGAATTTGTGCAACGGTACCGCCAGCAGAACCAGGAAGAACACGCCTTGCCAATGTTTTCTTCCGCCTGTCCAGGTGAGAAATCCAAATACAGACATAATTTACTTTTCCAGTGTTCACTGTAATGAGGGATGAGTTCATTTAATAATGATGAAGATGGTGGGTTTCCTGAAGTTTGATTCTCTCAGTTGGATGTCTTAGAGTTTCATCTATGTGTTGGGAAATTAGATTTTATTTAAAAAAAACAGCAGCTAAGAAAATTCTGTTTTTCCATTCAGAAGGTTGGTACCAGTTTCACTTCTGTAATACTCCTTTGCAGTTGGTAATATGCAGCACTACATTCTGACAGAAGAGACATCCTGTTTTGGTTTGTTTTTCCCATTCCTCTCTCATAATGTTACTCTTTCACATTGCTAACAATATAGTTTATATCAGGTCAACTTACCCCAGCTTTCTTGTATTGGAGCATTCAAGGAGTGTGGTTCAAATGGTCTGATTTCCTGCCACTTCCCTAGGGTTTTCTTCTCATTTTTTAAAAAAGCATTATTTTTCAATCCTCTGCATCATATTTGTCTCACTGATGTTGGCAAGGCAGTTCAAACAAACAATGTTACAGAATAACATAATGCAGAAATAATTTTTAGCATATGGACAGAAACCAGTATCTGTTTCATCTGGAGAAATATAAGTTTAAAAGTTACTTATTTTCATCTGTGTCCCACATTCCAGTATATAGATGAACTACTGTATACTAATTTCCAGCCACGTCTTTGGATATCACAACCAGTAAGAGAGAGAGAGGAAGGAAGGAAGGATGGACGGACATTAGTTTAAAACATGTATTGTAAATGCATTCTAGGTAAATGTGTTCTAGGTAAATCTGGAGCCAAGACAGTATGGACAAAGAAATTGTGGAAGAGGACCCAACAATTTTTTGAGTTATATTTATTGGGAGTCAATTGTAATAGAAATAAAAAGAAACATAAACTGAACATATATGTTTTATTGCTGCAGTCCAGGTTTATAAGTAGAGAGAGCTGACTGGCCACATACATAGCTGGATCCTTTTATCTCCATTGCATTTTACTTCCAAGTAAACTCATAATAAATAGGCAGTAGCACCAAAACTCATAGACTCTTGCACATTTTGTTGTTTTATTTTAATATAGAAATTTATAAGACCACCCAACTCTACAAAACTCTGGGTGACATACAGTAAAAGCAACCATAAAATGCAGTTAGTTGTAAAATTCAATTGTATCCTGCCTTACAGTTTGTCTGGCAAGTAAAAAGGAGTTGCTAAAGTTTGGGACAGATGAAAATTGATACTTCAGGCATTACTACTGCAAAGCCTCCTATAATTTCAACTGGACACGTGTAAAACGTTTGGCTGAAATGTTCAACTTTTGAACACTCCTACAGAATCTTATCATGATTGTAATGTGTTCAGCAGAGGGTTCAGCTGAATTTTCAGTCTTAGCTATATGACTGTTACCAGAAAACCTGAAATCTCTGTGCCATGCCTCTTCTTTCCTCCTCTTCCACTCCCACGTTAGCACTGGGGCTTCTCACCCTTTTCTCAGCCAGCTCTTCTCCGTTTGGACTGAAGCACAACCCTCGTTGGGAAGAATGAATGGCAGCTTTAGTCCAAGACACACAGGGCACAGGGCTGTGAATGGCTAATACAGACTATCAGCAGTGTTTCTGTAATGAGGAAGTGCTCTGGGTCTGGGCTTCAGCTTTTCTCTAACCATATTTCTGGAGTCCAGCCTTGGAGCTGACTATGCAGAAAGGGCTTGGGTGCTTGTATCAATGAAAATAAACCCCTTCTGGAGCCTGCTGCTTATACACCAAGACTGTGTGCATGATCATGCAATGGCAAATGTGAAATTGCAAGGCTAGTACGTTAATACGCTGAATTCTGCTTTTCTTCCTATCAGAACAAATACTTGGAGGTCACTCAGCTTACATAGTGACTCATACTATAAACCGGTTCTCGGCTTAGCTCATTATACTTCGCTGAGACTTGTTTGATCAGAAATTATGAGACTCAGAGGCTCTGGAAACTCACCTTCAATGTATAGCATGGAGATGAGTCATTGCAATGACTTTTGGAGACCTCCATCTTTCTTGCAGGGAGTCACAGCTGTATTGCACATTGTATTTTCTTTACATAACCTGTAACATTATGTGTTTCAAAAGGGAACCAACCAGTGTATTACAGCAAGCTCATTATTTTCAATTTAAAACACTCTCCCTATGTAAAACATAATACCTCTTTTTCACTCTTTCTCTCGCTATTGGAAGCTTTCTATCTGCAAATGTGAAAGGACCAGAAATTCATTTATGTGTAGATATGAGGGTGAAGCCAAGGAAGACGAGGAGGGAGGATAAGGAAAAGCAAGTGCACACTCAGATAAGTTGGGCAGAAGTGTCAGCTGGCTGCTATTGCTTGTCCTAGGCTTTCAAGCGGGAACAGAGAAGACTTGCAAATAGGGAAGAAAAAAATTACATTTGTTTTTCTAGATGAATTCAAAGTGTCTTTGTGGCTTCTTCTGACCTAACCTAAAGAAGAGCCTTTTTATATGCATTGACAGAAGAAAGAAGCACATCCACTAAAAGTCTTTTTTGGATGTGATGACTGAAGAAAAACATGTTGATTGAGACTCTGTTGCCCCAGTTAAAGCCCTGGGAACTCAGCCAGTCTGGAATATACAGTTCTTCCTACGTGTCCTGCCCTAACAGGAATTCTCAGTGGGATGCCATTCAGTGCAGTGGAGAATGCATGCCTCTGGCAGTTTATGTTGCTTTCCCCCCCTTTTTTAAAGAGTTGTTAAAATACAATACTTCAGCACTGACCAACATCCGGCAGCCATCTTGGCTTTCCCACAGGGCCTTGCATATTTTTATTTACTTATTTATTTCTCAAGTCTAGGCAGCTCACACAATAGGATTAAAACATCAATTAAAAATAAAAAATACTAAGTCATTCTAGAACATTATGGGAGGAATAATGATTACTATTGCAAAATACTGTTGAAGTGTCATTCTTCATTTTAAAGAGGGGCCAGTACAGGTATTCAGGCTGGCTCCTCCTGGGACTTTTGAGGCCAAAGATCTGCCTGACTAACTCAGAATGTTGACAGCCGTTTATGCGGTCCAAAACAATTTCTCATTAAAAGAAATCTCAAAGCAGTTTAAAATCAAAAATTGCAATTGCAATTTAAAAAATGGGTTTCTAATTAAAAACCTTGAATGAAACATATGTCAAGATATTTTTGATTGATGCCTACATTCTGTTTCATTAACATCACCATAGTTCATAGTAGCAAGGCAGGGAGTTTCAGTCCAGTTCTTCTGAGGTTCGTGCTTTCCTTCACCTATCCAGACATGCAGTAGCTGTTGTTTGCTCTCTGTGATGCCATCAGGTAGTCAAATGCGATTGGAAACGTAGTGTCATCACATTGTTATGTTCATTATATAGTCCCTACTTGGATAATGTTATGTAGGAAGAGAAGAAAAATCTAAAAATGGTGTTGCAGGAGTTTCAGATCTTGGCTATAAAAAGACTTGAAAAAATGTGAAAAATCGTATTTCTGGGGAATCTTATCGTACCTCTTGCAAATGTTCTTGCAGCCCTGAAATATTTGCAGAAAACATTTGGCACTGCAAAAGCAAAAGATCGTAGCCTCACTGATAGCTTCAGCCCGCCTTCTGCATATTTTCCTTTCTCATACATGCATAGCCTTGTGTGTGGCCTTGTATTGTTGAGGCTGCTAAATCCAGGAGCCCAACTTGGTACCTTCTGCCCTATAATTTCAGCAACGGCAGGATGCTTATTACTGGCATTGAAGAAGAAGATACCTTTGCTGAAAATGTATGGAAATAAGTTGGATTTGCTGAACATCAAGCCTGGAAATAATATTGCAGATGTAAAATTTTCCTGTGAATCTGGCATTCACTCCTGAAGCAATATCACTGGCTCAATTCTCATGTAACAATCCAAGTCTTGGGAATTTTCCCAAAGGCCTAATGTCTGCAGGCTGATGGTCCCTAGGAAGGCTGTTCAATGCTGAGATTCCAGAGAGCAAACTAATTACATCCACATGGCTTGCTGAACAATTTCTTTCTTCATCATCAATTCACCATCACAGTGACACAAGTGTACAGTATTTTTAAAACATGGCCTTGTGTTTGTCTTTTTCATGTAATTAAATTTTAACTTCTTCAGTAGGAATATTCCACCCACTTCAATCCCTCTTTTACTAATTCTGTTTGTTCCTTCTAGGTTGGATCCAGTATGCAGAGAGAGTCCTGCCCAGCATGGTAATTCCACATATTTGCACTGCGAAGTCACCACAGCAGATCATGGGTTCCCTTGTGAAGGGTTATTTTGCCAGACAGCAGGTACTGGTTTGTGGTTTCTGATTTGGGGGATTTAACTGTGTTTGAGAGCAAAATGGTCTTTTCAAATGTTGGTCTTTGATGCTCGTTCCTGGGATCATTTTAAAAAGGGTTTTATCAAAGTTAGAGTCTGCTTCTAGTAAACACGAGCTTTATAAAAGCATTCAGCCAACTTGGAATCTTCTCTGACATCAACTTGTGCTCCTGGGCAATGCGGGTAGACTTTTGCTAGCACTTATCCCTTACTATTAGGACACCTTGTTGTTAAATGAAGGGCTAGAGTGTGTATGTGAAATCTTCCTGATAAAGGGCAGCACAGTATGTTTATTCACTGGTTTCAGCGATTTGCCAGTTCTTATCTGCTGTATTTTGGCTCCTTGGAAGGTTTTGGTGCCAGCATTCCAGGATCCCCATGTCCCGTATGAGCAAAGACCATGGAACTATAATGTTGTCCTGGCAGTGCCCAGACAATTACATTAAATCCTGTAATGCCAAGGTCTGCATTGCAGGGCAGGGACAGGTAACGACACATCTCCCTTGATGACCCTTCCTATTCTGTCTTCAATTTAGAGCAAAATTTAGAGTGCTAGATTGCTATTATTAATTTAAAAGATTTGTGTGGCCTCTCATCTTAGAGCACAACTCTGGGCAGCTCACAACAATAATAAAAACTACAATCTGTAAATTGTTCTGGGTCCCCATTGCTGTAGTCCAGTGCACCAGCCCCCACAGGGGGGATTTCATTTAATCACTTTTCCATATATACACTGCCTCTCCAATGTAGATGGTTCACCAAGCAAGCCACATATTAAAAAACATAGGGAAACAAATATGAAGGCCGACCAGGACAGACTAAGGGAGTCTAATTTCCAACCTAATAAAATCTAAATTCCAATAGAAGAGAATATCTGATGATGTTACCTAGTTGGGTAATGAAATGTCTGCAAGCAAACAACCAAGCTCAGAGAGCACCAAGAACACCACCAAATCCAAATTCTGTAAGAAACACTTTGTGAAAAAAATGTTGCTGTGTATATGTGTCATGTATTTTCTTTTTTTCTCTTTTTCCATCAGAATCTATCCCCTGATAAAATTTTCCATATCATTGTGGCCCCGTGTTATGACAAAAAGTTAGAGGCATTACGAGAAGACTTTTATACCCATTTGTATAACTCTCAAGATGTAGACTGCGTTTTAACATCAGGTAGGTATCTTCTTTACAATATATTGCAATTGTATTTTATTCATTTTAAAAATTTATTTTAACAAGGACATTGATGGGGGCATACATTCATACAGCAATAAGGCTGGCTCTGTAGATATGATTGGGCATTTTAAGAGAAAGAGAGAAGGATTGGCAGCTGGGATGGGATGGTAGTTTACATTTTGAAATATTGTGATAATACATTTTTTAGCTTTGACATTCTATTGGATGATTTTTGTGTCTGGACATATATGGTGACAGGAGATCCTTCTAGTAAGATCTGTCCTGATCATATATAAAACAGGCAATGGGGAATGCACTTTTAATAGCAAAAGGATACATGGATGCTAAATTCTCTCCCCACCTATAACTTAACTTCCCAGAATCTTTCTTCGTGTACCACTTTTCCACGACATTCAAACTGAGACTGGCTGGGAGAAATGTATCAGAGTGAAGTAAGCTGTGACTGAGAAGACTGTTATGCTTCTGTCCTTTATATTCTTTAAAGTGAAACATGCCAGGGCCAGCCCTGTCATCGGGGAAAAGGTTGAATGTCCAAGGGCAGCATAAGGTTTCCAGCTAGTTTATTCTTCTTCTAGTTTTAACAAACTGAGAGCTGAAGAGAGGTCTTGTATAATTTTTATCTCAAATGCCAAATGATTGTCTTCCAGTACTAATGAATCTTGATTTGTTATTGGGGACAAGGAGATCATAATTTTCATTTCACAGGGACAATAAAAATGTATTTGGCTACCGCATCTTAGTTGGGTTTTTAGCACTAAGTGTGCATAATAAATGGGAGAATGCCCATCTTGGCCTTGAAGTACAAGAAGAAGGTGAAAGCACATTCATCAGCCAACATCATGCAAGAGCATGTTTGATGATGAGAGGGTTGACCAAACAAACAAACAAACAAAATGACTGTAACCAGCAGCAGCAGCTACATTTCACTCTGTTGCTGGATTGCCCAGTACTAACTCAGGTGCCCCTCGTTTCCACCCATGGACGTGGCACTTAAAGAGAAGGGACAGAACCCCTTTCTCTCTGCAGTTACCAAGCAGCATGCCACCACACTGCCCTTGGCTGACTTCCCCAGAAGCCCATTTGTCTCTTCTGACATCATGAGAGCTTAGAGGATTCAAGATGAAGCAGGACATTTTGATGGAAGGGAATAGATCCCAAAAGCTAAAAGTAAATCTGGACTGGACCTTGACTGGACCATGCCATTGATTTTAAAGTCAAAGTCCTTTGAACGTTAGTTATTCTGCAGTACGTTGTGCTAGACACCCGTCTTTTACCCTGCAGCCACATTTCCTTGCCATTTATATATTGAGTTCATTAAATGAGAAAAATACATTTGTTACTGTCATGGGCAGGAAAGGTAGTATAAACTGCAACAGGAAGCAGATGAAGTGCAAGAACCAAATAGCAAATGAAATACAACTCAAGTAAAAAAGCATGCAGATCAGGACAAACTAATGTGTGCAACCAAGAAAAAGAGATGTTTAAAGTTACAGTGAGTAACTCTGTGAAAACATCCAAGTGGAATCCAGAAACAGTGAAAAATGGGAAATTCCTTGCCCAAGGATTGAAAATTGTAGTAATTTCTTGATACAGCTTTATGGTGTGACCACAGTGTGGCTGCCCCATCTCAGAAGGGGTTTTACAGCTTTGAAAAGATACAGAAAAAGGTAGTTCTAAGGATCAAAGGGATCCTTTTGAAGTTCTTCTCTATGAAAAAAAAAAATGGAAACATTTGAGATTTTTTTAAGGAGTAATGCTTTGGAAATGTGAAAAAACTCTGACCCCCCCCCTTTTTTTTTATAATATTAGGGTCACCCAGTGAAACTGGCTGGTGGTAGATTCATGACAGATCAAAGAAAATACTTTTTCACATTATGAAATTTACTATCTCAGTGGGCTTCTCCAAATTATCAGATTTATCGTGACCAGAAACGAGATGCTGGGCTAGATGGTTCTTTGTTCTTCTCATGTCCTGAACAGTATAAAAAAGACCTTAGCAGATAGTAACTCCTAGCTGAATTTGGCTGATTTCTGAAGCTAACTAAGGTCAAGCCTAGTTAATATTTGGATGGAAGCCCTCCGGAGACTCCAAAAGCTGTTGTCTAGATAGAAGAGTTTAAAAAAAAAACTGTCTAAGAGAAAGAAGAACGTAATAAACTGCTTCTCTGGAAGATTCACTTTCATCCACTCTTAGTGGTCTTGTTATGTATTTAAGAATGTTTTCTTCCTACAGGTGAAGTCTTCCAAATGATGGAGCAAAGAAAAATATCACTGAATGAAATAAGTGAGGTGTCCTTTGATACCTTGTAAGTAGCTTTGATGAGCTTTTCTTTTGATGATTTTCCTGAAAACAATCACCTTTATGCATCTCCATCAGATGAAAGCATTTCAGAAGCACAAGTATGAATTACTATGGCCTTCACATTTCGACACTATGTAATGCTGTGATCCTGTTAGGAGTTGGCTTGTTTCAGCATGCCACCCTTGTAAAACTCAGTTGCATATCCAGAGATCCTGGTCAAGCTTGGGTAGCTTTGGACTATACTGACTCCCACCCCCATCACCTCTGTTGTCTGCTATCCTTTAGCTCCCCTTGGCAGAACTAAAGTATTATCCAGCTTCCTTCTCCCCTTCGTCTTCTTTATCAGCAGACACAAGAAGAAAGGGATTGAGGCAGCCAGCAGCTCCTCCCTCCCTCCCTCCCTGCAACACATGCGTAGGCGACACTGGAACAGCATGGTTGCTCAGCAGCTCCCATCCAAGTGAAATATTGATGCTGCCAGATAGGTTGGCTTCTGCTAATGTGAGCTTCTACATCCCGACAGTTACACTCCAATATGCACTCACTCAGTGCGAAAGCAAGAGCTATTGCTGGGCTACTGTAGAGGTGATGGAGTGCCGTGCCTACAATGCAGTACTGGGACATAGTCTTTGCTAGGTTGGGCTGATGCTGGGCCTACATGCCCATCCTGGAGATGCACTTGCCATAGAAGCATGGAATGTTTATCATAGCACATAAGTGGGATACCTCCTCATTGTGGGATGTTGTATGGTTTGGAAGTAGTAACACCTACTCTTTCAGAAGGCAAACTGCTACTTTACTGTAGCACAAATGCCATTTTTAAAGCATTGGGTGTTGCCTTAAAATCTAAGAATTATATTATGGTGCAGGTCTTCATAGCCCACCACCCATTTTATTAGATACGTTGTCTTTGGCAATATTTGTAAATATATGTAATTTAATCTACCAGAAACCAAGCAGGGAAGACAAGATGTGCTTACAAGATCAAATACATGCAAGATAACCATTCATAGCTGCAGTTATTGTTGATCACTATTTCTTCATTGTTTTTAATATATGTGTGCTGTCCTTCCAAATTTGATTTGGTCATGCATATATAACAATGGTTTATTCCTATCAAAGGGCTAAATAAATACACATATCCATGTAACATGACCATGGGTGGCAGAGTTTTTGGTTCCCTGACTATGGTTAAGTAGCATGTGTACAGTGCATCCTTCCCCAATCTAGAACTCTCCCAAAGCACTGCACTACAGCTCCCACAATTCTCAGCCAGCAACAGCCATGCCTGCGATGGCTGGGAATTACAGAGATTATAATCAGGCATGTTTAAGGGGCCCTGAGTTGAGAAAGGCCAGGACTGGCATTTATACAAAGTGATCTTGGTCTTCCACCTCTTGATTCTTCCCTTATTACTTACCAGGTTTGGTGGCATAAAAGAAGATGAGCTAAACAGGCATGATGGAAGGAGATCAGATGGTTACCTAGAGCACGTATTTAAACACGCTGCCAAGGAGCTGTTTGACACTGAAGTGAAGGAGATCACGTACAAAGTATTAAAGTAAGTTGCGTAACTAAAAGTAGGTGGCCTTAAACAGAAACAGAAAATAGCTACTTTTCAAGCCACCCATATGTTTATGAAGAAAATTAACTGAAGACCAAGTAAAACACATCCATACTCTTTCCTCAGCCCAGCAGGCAGGACATACACAGAGCACTGTATTTGGGGGGTTGGGGCAAAAAGATCTGAAGCACCTTTCTGTTTTTCCTAGAGCTGGGCAGAAAGGAGAACCTCTTAGCAGAAGAATTTAAAACTCCCCAGGCAGCCAGCCAGCCAACCAAAGATATGTCAGAAATTAAGTCTGCATGGTGGCAGCCTCTCATAATTGGTTCTTCCTAGGGAACCCTTGGAAAAAGGCGTTGGCCAGTGAGATTTTAAAATATTCCTCCTGCCAGTTTGCAACATAGAGATAATAAACATATGTGTAAAATCATTGTTTAACCCAGTGTTTCTTA
Source organism: Liasis olivaceus (assembly GCA_030867105.1). Lineage (NCBI taxonomy): Eukaryota > Metazoa > Chordata > Lepidosauria > Squamata > Pythonidae > Liasis > Liasis olivaceus. Next base: position 101,657,172 of record CM061348.1, on the reverse strand, counting down.
AACTTTTTGCTCTCAAGATCTCTTCCCACTTTTAAAAAACATGGAGGACCCCAAAAGAGCTTTTATTTGTATGAGTTATATTTGTCGATATTTATCATATTAAAAATTAAAATTGATGCATTTGTAGAATATTTCTTTATTGAATCGTGTAAAAATAACAATATTAAACCTATTAGATATTAACATAAATAAAATATTTTTCATGAAAAACCCCCATATATTTTTAACAAATAAAAAAAAAAACGAGAAGAGTGATATTGTTTTAAATTTTTGCAAATATCTTTAATATCTAGCAAATACTTTTGATTTCACGGGTCCCTGAGAGGGTCTTGGGAGACCCCCAAGGGTCTTCAGACCACACTTTGAGAAATGCTGGTTTAAGCTAAAGTTTAGATGGGAAAAGACCATGGTTTTCATTTCCTGATCTAGCAGCTTAAATAAAATCAAAACCAGCTAGGCAGCTTTGTTGGCAATAAAATTTTCTTGTGGCCTTGACCGACCTTATTTACATGTTTGTTTTATATAGAAGCCTTCACTTCATGGTTCCAGGGTCAGTATTAGATTGTTTATAAAACACTGTGCAGAAAGCATGCAACTGTTTATCAACCGTTGCTTATTTCTGTTCTCCAAATCAATGTTTAAGAGGTCCTATGAGCCTTGGAAGGCTGTGACCCTCGAGCTGTGGAGGCTTTCACAAATAGGATTTCCAAACAGGAAGCCAGTCCAGAAGGCCACTTTCTGCGCCTTTGGAGTCTGGCCTCTTTGCCTGGATGGTAAAACTGCGCTGAATTAGAGAGACAAAGACTGTTCCTTGCTATAAAAGACCAAGACCACAAACGCTCTTTAAGGTCAGTTATTAGCCTCTCTTTAGGAAGACTAGATTTATATAAATAAAATTAATCATAGTAAAATCAATCATAATAAAGCCACGGTCAAGTTTCTATTTGGGAAAAAGGTAGAACGTTTCATTTACATAAGAATGTATAAAAACAGCGCCTTGGATTAAGCTGAAAAGAGCACCAAGAAGCAGTGCAGGGCCAGGCAGTGAAGAATTGCTATCACTGCACTGCCGGCATTCCCCGTTTTTTCAGAGAGAACAACTACTCATTTTTTTACCAGCTCAGCTACTGAGGGCATCAGCCATCAATAGGTAGTCCTAAATCAGTAAAAATACCCCAAAAACCCTGTGTCTATGTTTATATGTATTTATAACTTTTGTATATTGCTTTCCAAAAAAATCTTGAAGCAGTTTGGAGAGTGCGATTACACTCCATCCAAAAATGAGCAACAAAAGGTGGCTTTATACCAGCAGATAGAATTGGTAGAAAGCATTTCTGGCCATCGGGTACAGAGGCTGAAATTGGAAATCCTATTCATATCCCTTTGCTTGCTTGCTTGCTTGCTTGCTTGCTCGCTTTGTGCAGGGCCAGCCAGAAATCTTTTCTCCCTGTCTTTTCAGAAACAAAGACTTCCAGGAGGTTACCCTAGAAAAGGATGGCGAGACAGTGCTACGTTTTGCAGCAGCGTATGGCTTTCGAAACATCCAGAATATGATTCTGAAGTTGAAAAAGGGGAAATGTTCTTACCACTTCGTGGAAGTTTTAGCCTGTCCTGGAGGTAACCACTAAACCTGAGACTTCTTCTGCATCTCCCAGTACAATTAAAAAGCTGGAGGCATAATTAATCCCTCTGATGTTGCCAGTGCTGACTCCAGATAACTGAGATGATCCATTCCCCCCCTTCCCCACAAAAGCAGCTTTATTATACATACATGTCCTTCAGTAAAATACTCTATGTGGAGTGTTCCTATCCAGGGCTCTAACTGGCCATGTCTTGTTCAGAATATTCCAATGCAGCCTTTCCCAACCTGGTGCCATCTGGATGCGTTGGGCTATAACGCCCAACATCGCCAGCCAGTGTGGTCAGTGGGAGTTGCAGTCTAATGTATCTGGTGGCAGCAACAGGCTGGGGAAGGCAGTTCTATAACATTTCCCCCTCCCCTAGCGATGTTCAGTATTCTGTGGTCACTGAGCATCTTCAGTCCTCACTGAGCTGGTTTGGGGAAAAGGGAGGGGAGAAAGACTTCTTTGTTTGGTTTACAAGTAAAGGTTTTTTCTTCCCCCATTTATCCAAAGTTTGGTTTATACCCTCATCATACTGCCCCATTTCTAATCATATTAACACCTCCATTCTGAAATGCTCAGGTCTGGCTTCATACATAACATCAAGTCACTTGATTGTGAGATGGGTGGCTATATAAATATGATGAATGAATAAATAAATAACCATCACCATAATTCAGCCGCTGTCATTACTATTTGTGTACATTATTATGTTTTTGCTCTTTGTCTTGCATTGATTTTTTAGCATGGCACAATTCAGTGAACTCATCACCTTGACACAGACTTCTTATAGCTTCTTTTTAGAGGATCTTATTATATTCCAGGATTGAATTTCCATGTAAACGTTACTGGGCTTCCAGCAAATGATGCTGGAAAAGTGAAAAAGAGAATGGTCTTGTGGGAAAGAATAGACAGAAAAGGGTAAAGGAAGGAATTCAAGATAGGAAACTCTCTTTACGTAGTGCACTGCTGCTAATATGGAATCAGTGCCATTCTGCATTTAATAAAGCTTAGTGTCTCCAAGAATGTGTTATGCCAGTCCGGTTCACAGAGTCATCGGCCTACAATGCTCAGACAGCCCTGCCCCTTCAGGTTTAAATCTTGCAGCCTTAAGGTCTGAAGAGGATACATCTGAATTTGAGAAGAACCCTTTGCTGCAACTGTGCATCCTACTTTATTTTATCAGCAGTCACAGACTGGTTTACACCTTCCACATCGAGGTGAGAATGACTGAACAGGGCTGGTGTCAAAACCTTAAGAGACTGAATTGTATCTATACATGGTAGAGAATGAAAGCATGCTCTCCTTACCCATCTTACCTAGTACACTTGTCCTTCCTCAAACACTGTGTGAAGATGTCATGTTTAATTAGATATGGCATAAAATTCAGGGCACATATAACATGCGGTTGATTTATAGATTTTAGAAATTAACAACAGCACAGTCCAGAACTGCACACACCAGATTTTAGGTGGGGAGACTCTGTTCATGATATTCATGTGGACATCCAGGGAGGTCAGAGGCAAGGTAAATGAATGTGGAGATGTAAAGGTCATATGCATATAGACCATACGGGATCATGGGGGATAACCCCACTCAATGATTTTCTCTGTTTAAGTAAACTAATTTCTTCTCTTGTTTTGGCCACTGATTCTCAGGTTGTTTAAATGGAAATGGTCAAGCCCAGACTGAAGATGGAAAACCAAATAAAGCCCTGCTCAAGCAAATGGAGGATGTATACGCCACGGTTCCTGTCCAGGTTCCTGAAACCAACGGGCATGTGCAGAAGCTTTATCAGGAATGGCTAGAAGGGATGGACTCCATTAAAGCCCAGGAATCATTGCATACTAAATACAGCATGGAAAAACCAGCTGCCAACAATTACGATATCAAATGGTGACCAGTCAGATTATAAGACCTGCATCAGGGTTGATGGACCTGCAGCAGTGGCACAACTATGCTATGCAACTGAGATTGGAGGCACAAACAAGTGAAGCGTGCTCAGAACTGGAACTGCCCTCGTTCCCCCATTGGGGTTGTGCAGAGTCAAAATGCAGCTGGCCTCAGTGTAAATGTGGTGAATCTTTATTTAATCATAACCTTAACCTGATCATCTTTTACACCACCTGTTAAGGTATATTGGAAAGAAAATCAGGGCATGCTACAAAGTGCTTCAGTGCTGACCCTTAGGTACTCAAGGCCTGTGTGCCAAGAATCCAGTGCCATGGATGTGCTCAGAATGATTTCATGTTAAAGTGTATTACTTATTTAAGACTTCATATTATTACCAAACATAGTAAGCCACCAAAATATGATAAAAACCACCTACTCGTCATGTAGTGTCTACAATATCAGGCCTATTTTCTTAATTATGGTAGAAAGAATGCCTGTGAGCTTGAATTAGTCTGAGAGAACAGTAGGAACATCGCCCTCCGCTGGAAATGAATGCTCATTCAGTCAGCTTTATTTAGCTTATTCAACTCCTCTGAGAACAGGGTCCTTTGCTCCTACTACTGGCATTGCTTGAATGTTGGGACCCTGGCCCTTAAGACAACCTGGTAAAATCCTCCAGGTTCAAGAGTACATTTGGGAGATCTGCGTCATCAGCAACAGTGCTGGGTGAATTGGTGAATCTTGAGTAGGCAAAGAGTACTGTAAGGCAGCAGCAAGTCCAGATAGATCACTAAGTCCTATGTACAGAAGAGAAGCTAGAATAAAGATGGAGGCAAACATGATAAAGCCAGAATATTTGAAACAGAGGGTTGACCTGATTTAAGAAGTAGATGTACCATAATACTTTAAGTCTGCCTAATGTTGAAGTTCTGTGTGATGTTTTAAGAAAGGATGATTCAGTGACTCCTTCCTAGGAACGCCCATTAATTTTTAGGGCTTTCTGGGACTTGCTGGATTTTAATCCTGATAGCAGTCTGTGCAGATCAGTCACTGATAATCTCTCTAAAGAAAGTAGATACGAGAGAGATGCCTTAACGTGTGGAGGTTGCAGTTCTATTCATCACTTATGGATAGTTCCACTCACAACTGGTCACTCTGTGCTGGAGCAGGCAAAGACTGGATGTTAATCTCATCTTACTCCGGCATCACACTGCCAGTGACATTGGAAGAAATCAGCACTTTGGAGCAGAATTGCTAGAAGGGGAACAAGGATAAGACTTCTCTCCATTGATCATATGCTGAATGTGTGTGTGTGTGTGTGTGTGTGTGTGTCTATTTCATTAGCATGTGATATCATACCCTAGTAGTTCATGCAGCACTTGGCCAAGAAGATTGCTCTCCCTGGGAGCAATTCTCAGTGAACTCAGATTTTCTAGTAGACATCATAAGATTGTATTTTAAGAGCTGTCTACACAATATTGGGACGCATGAATGTTCAGTACATGCTCAGTGAAAGGAATGATCAGCAGTTCTTATGCCTCAACATTGTAACATTAATCCATTTTTCCCCTATTCTGAATTGCATCTCTCTCAAACCACAAATATACAAGAATATCCTCTTGAATGCTCTGCTCAGGAAGAAAAACAGTGCCACAAAGATTGGTGATTCTTTTGTTCCATTTTGTTGCTCTTTTGTTTTGTCAGATACTTTTAAACTCTGCTGGCTTTGGCCTGTCCCATGTTTTCTTTTTCATTAGACTTTTCTTATCTTAACATGGGTAAGCTTGGATGTGATTTCACTGAGAATCCCAAATTCTTGAGTGTTCTTAAATTACCATTATATGAATACATACAATTGGGGTATCAAGACTTTTATGTTGTCTGTTTGAAAACCTAACCTTCAGTTTTAGAGGTTCAGTGGTATCCCAGCTCCCAACAAAGGCATTGGATTTTTACCCAGGAGTAGCTGAATAGTAAAGAGATATAGGAAATCAAGTGATCATAAAGAGAGTTGCTTTTTGGCATAGAGGTAATAGGTAGAGGAGGTGCATTTTATGTACTGTACATAGGGATTGGGCTACAAAACTGCATGCCTGAATTAATCATGTCTTTGTAATGAGAAAAAAGTAACATAAAATGGATACCAGAGTAAAAATACGTACTAAACCATATCTGCATGGAGGAAAGGAATTTAAAGTAGCTGAAGTATGTGTGGGCGTGGTGCTGCATTCAAATAAAAAGGTACATTCTCATGTTACTTTTTTAGAGCGTTTGGTGTCCCAGTACATCAGCCCATTAAGGTATCAAAGATGGGCCTGCACATTACACAGTTAGCTTCGTTTTTTATCACAAGAACATTCTTCTGGGCATGAAAGATGTTGGTCTTTTCTAGGTATACCTTCAACATTCCCAGTTATGCAATTGAAAAGGAACTTTTGTATGAATGTACCCAAGGGTGCCTAAATCTCTGAAGCAAGGCAAAAGCATAGAAGCACAGTTTTCAGTATCTTCAATGTAATTTATTTTAATTGCCGGGCGGGGGGGGGGGCGTTCATTGAGTTGCCCTGGACATTTTTTTCAATTCTAGCTTTTTTATTCTGTTCTTCAGTGTTTGTATATACAAATGGACAACATCTTGTGTTAAATACTAGGGCTATATACACTCTGACAGTAGTTCAGAATAAATGTTTTGGAACTTGTAAAAGTTCAGCATCTCCCTGCTATTCATTAAAATAGCCATATCACTAATGCAGGCTTTTGCATGAGCCAAAAAAATTGTGGGTCTTTTAAGAATCTTTTTAATAGTGCAATTGGTTTAATGCATCTTTTTTTCAGGCTCATTTAGAAACCTGAGTAAAGACATGGCTGCTTTAATAAATAGTAGAGAAGTGCTATGCTCATGCAAAGTCTAAAGCATGTTCTCTGGATCATTTTCAAAGCATGCACAGCCCTTATTACATAATTTAACTTGGTGTTATACATATTTTAATTGCTTGTAATGTACATGCATGGTAGGCTTTGAAAAATATGGTTATCAGTAAAGATTTTTAAATAAACAGGACCAGTGTTCAAACTTCTCTGCCAGCATGAGTTACCATATACTGTGTTTTGCTATGGTTGGACAACAAAATGCTTTTTGGTGCCAAAATGGAGCTGTTTAGTGTAAATCAAGAGTTATAGAAAAGTCCTATCACTGACTCAAGCAAATTGTTATTGTATATCACTTTCATGGCACTGCAGTCTACCAATTTTGCCCCTTGCCCTGGTTGATTAGCCACCACAGAAACAACAGATGAATTTAAAAGCCTCACCTCCTAGGGTTATTTGGATCTTTCTGCCCTCATTGCAGGGTATCTAGTTACCCAACCAAAGATAGTACAGAGTAATTCCCAAAGATTCAAGTTTTTCCTGATAGGAAATGGTACATGCTGGACAAAACTTGTTTCCTGTGCAGGACATGAACATGATGGCTTTCTGTGATGGAAAAAATGGATGGTGTCATCCCTTTTTGCATCTCAAAAAGATATCAACACTCATGAAAAAAAAGTCCATAGATATGAAATGTCAATATGTTGGATCTTTGGCTAAGCAAAGTATGAGCTATAGGAGGTCATGACTACAAAATCTGTTACACATATCAGTTATTTACACCATAATCCTATTAACCATAATGGTTTACACAATTGTCAGCAAATACTCGTAAAGAGAGAGCTGCTTAAATTAAGTTCATATAGATTAGAAGCATTGGAAGCATATTCTTATTTTAGATTGGAACTTACTTGAAACTAGTTCTTTTTCTGATCATTGCATTATTACAAAATATTTAAGTTCAAGATTACAGTCTATAAAAAATATTTATCATTTGTCACCTGTGGATCTGATCGATTAGGACCACTGTTCCTAATTTGCTGTGATGACACCTTTGTGGAAGACATGAGTACTGAACTGTCCCCAATAGACATATCCTGTCATTTTCTGGAAGTTAATAGATAGATCTATGCTAGAAGTAAATGAATGAATAGAGGCAGTTAGAGGAAGAATGCTTGGAGGACCATTTAGCTTCACCTTCAGCTTAAATGGTGACTCGTATTTAGGCATTTCCTAATTCTTTTATTTTAAAAAAAGTCTCAAGATTTTTCTATGTCGCCACTTTTTAGTTTTATCATAGGGTGCTTAAAAGCTGAACGTTTTCATCTTTGAGACAGTCTATGAGTTCCTTGTCTTTTTACTGATGGACCTGGTGTCCCGCCATATGTTGCTGAGCTACAACTTCCAACAGCCTCCCCCAGTGTGGCCACAGATGTAGTTTGTAGTTCAGCAACATCTGCAGGGCTACAGATGCCCGCTTCTGTGAAACAACCACTGCCTGTCCTTTCCTAGGAACTGGTAATGTTTCAACAGAGCTCCATCCATGCCATAGTGCTTTACTTCTCATTTGAATATTGTTTGGGGACCATTCATTTTTTGATGCATGTGTATATGAGCTTTTAAAGGAAAACCAAAAACTTTAAAACATAGTTTACCACTATCTTTCTTTTAAATGTGTAAACCACTTAGAGTCCAGCTGGATTGCAGCAATGTATACATTTCATAAATAAATGAATAAATAAACGACTCCATTGTAGTGTATTCAAGTCTACATGGGTACAACCATAATAAGTTAGCAGACTTGGCTGTAGGTCTTTGAAATCTTGAGCAGGGGTCACTGGACAGCCCCCCTTAAAGAGCCTCCCTAATGCCATTTGTGCCTTCAAGCTCCCACCACCACCACACAAGTTCCTCTAAATGGCATCACTGCTGCAACCATCAACCTTGGTGGCTCTTGTGTGAATGGGCATAGTCAGCAAGGGTCCTCTACCTACCAATTCTGGGAGCTGAAATCCACACATCTTAAAGTTGCCAAGGTTGAGAAACAGTGGTATGGTCAATGCACATAAAATACAGATGGAGCTTAGATCACACCACACCATTATGGACACCATGTTGATTTTTTTGACACTCTCCTGTAGACACACAGAGATGAGATCTAATATCTGAACCTCACGATTACTAGTTTTCCTTTCTATTTAGCAGGAAAATTCAGAGATCCGGTGCAAGGCACCCTCTCTCTGACCAGCTCATTAAGTGGGCTCATTAACAAGTGCCAGCGAAAGAAATCCGGGCTGCATTTTGGTCAAGTTTGGGCTGCTACTATGCATATGGGTGCTCTTGACCAGTAAGCAACTAGCCCAGTTTTTGGGAGTTAAAGGCAGAAGCTTAGTCAAGCTTCCCAAGCTTGAATTAATTCCACATAAACGGACTGTCTCTGGAGAAGGTTAACAGAGACGAGTATCTTTCCTTCCCGGTGGTCTCTGCTCAGTCATCACTTTAGCCGAGTGCAAGTTTCTCCATGCATGAAAGAAATATTTTAAAGAAAACAAGTTTTTTTTAAAAAAAAAATCCACCCTAATCCTGCTCATAATTACAGTTATATCAGAAGATTTCCAAATCGTTCTTAATAGCATACACACATTTACTTCCTAACCGCAGGTTTCATCACGAGGATTACTGCGGCGAGAGCAGCCACCTGCCCGCGCGCGCACCCCCAGCGTTAAGCCAGACCTGCTTCTCTTAAGGCGCCACCGCGCAAGCAGAAGATCTTTGCTTGCCTCGTGAAAATCCCTATCCTGTGAAAATCAAGCAGCCAAGAAGTCCAGAGGAAATCAGGTTACCCTTCAGATTTTTGTCTGTCGAAAGGCAATCCTGAATCGATATCAGAGCAAATTTCCCCGCTGGATAGTTTTCATGAGACTCCGCCTGCGCGCGGTTTATACTTTTAGCACCCAGCAATGACATTGCCTTTAATTTAACAGGGAAGCGGTGGCTAGCAGATAACCAAACCCTCTAAGATAGTATGTTTTTCGCAATGGTCTTTTAAAACGCACATTTCCATATTCTCAAGTCATAACTGTCATCTAAAAAGAAAACCGCTTTTTTAAAACACCCCACTTTACGCTTAGGTTCTACCGAGATTTGAACTCGGATCGCTGGATTCAAAGTCCAGAGTGCTAACCATTACACCATAGAACCACGAGGCGAGCAGTGTTTTGGAAAAGTCCTCCATTAGCACGTCCTTCTCGTTCCCCTTGAAATCCGGACTGCTTTCCGCTCTGTTACATTTTGTACGAGAAAGCATTTTCACATTCACAAGCTTTCTGTCGAGCAACAAAACATTGAGATATTACATGGAAAAACCATTCCCTTTCTTCTAAAAAGCATAAATCAAAATCCCTTTAAACAAACGACGGGGATACACCATGTTTTTTCGAATATTTCCATTATGGAAAAGTCAAAATGAAGGCATATTGCCCTTTGTTCTGACATTCGATTTCAGATATATTTTTTCTTAATTCTTCCTTTTTTTCTTCCCTCCATAAAATAGAATCCAGAACTACTTCAAAAATATCCACGCAGCAGGTTCCACCGAGATTTGAACTCGGATCGCTGGATTCAGAGTCCAGAGTGCTAACCATTACACCATGGAACCACGACACGAAGTTTTCCGATCGTCCATACTTATTCCGGTTGCAAATTACCCTGCAGCTTCCTTACCCCGCAGGTTTTCAGATTAGTTTGATCTTGTTTCAACTCAAAAAAATCGAATTTCTTACTTATACCAAACTTCTTCTATTCTAAAAACAGCCTCTCCAGTCCCCAGGGCAAAGCGGAAGACTGAATTTAATGAGAAGCGGCTAGAGGAATCTAATGCAATTCATAAATAACGTGGAAAACAGTTGCAAATGCAACCTAGGAGCAAATGACATTATTATGATTGGTCACACAGTCAGCCAGATGTTTAGACTGGATTTGGCATTTTTGTCCACCTATCGAGCCCTTCCCAAGGACCTGGGATAGGCAGATGTTGTTTAATAATATTAAAGGTATTATTATTATTATGGTTGATCGCACAGTCAGCCAGATATTTAGACTGGATTTGGCATTTTTATCCACCTATCGAGCCCTTCCCAAGGACCTGGGATAAAAATGCCAAATCCAATCTAAACATCTGGCTGACTGTGCGATCAACCATTATCATCATCATCATTTTTCATATAATTTTATTAAAAAATTTTAAAAGGAAGATACAAACTAATATAAGAAGAAAAGAAAGGGAAAGAAATCAGAAAGAAAGCTAAAAGTGGAAGAAAGGAAAAAAGAGGAAAAAAATAGAAAAGAAAGGAAAAGAAGTACAAATAAGTACAAAGTCACAACCTGGCCATCGGGCACCATTGGTCTGCCTCAACGGCAGGACCTCTCCCAATTTTTTCATGCCCTCTCCCAATTGCTTTCTACTTGCTTGTGGCTTCTCTGCACCTTGCTTCCCACACTCAGTGGAGAAGGACAGCCTGAGCTCTCTTTTGAAAACGCGCTTGAAATTCTAAAAACAATCTCTTACTCTTTCCCAGCAGGAACAACCTAACGGAATCGATCGTCAGCTTGCTACCACCACAGGACACTCACTTCTTAGACCCCGCCCCCCAGCACAGAAGCTCTTTTACTTTCTCTTTCCCCTTAGGCCAGTGTTGTCCAAACTTGGCCACTTTAAGATGAGTGGACTTCAACTCCCAGAATTCAACTCCCAGCATGGCTGGCTGGGGAATTCTGGGAGTTGAAGTCCACTCATCTTAAAGTGGCCAAGTTTGGACAACACTGCCTTAGGCCTTGGTCCTTCATCTACTGGAAGGACTCAGCAATGCGGAAAGGTCACAGATTTGTGTATGGTCTATACATGGGGGCAATACTTTTCTTCTGTATATCCTTCCAGTGTGAATATGTTTCTCACAGAAAACTGTGTAACCCCACGACCTGTGAGAAGGATTTATATAGTAGTTAATCGGTATGGGGTTCACATAACACAGTAAGCCAGCAACCAGAATTAAACTTGCCAAGTTTAATATGTCATGTGAATGGAGCTGCTGAGTTTGAAAGTGGCATGGTTAGCATGTCATGTGAATTCAGTTAGACATCTTCTGTTACAGTGAGGAAGAAAGGGGACGGTGCCTGGGAAAGAGGCCTGCTTTTTGGCTTACCTCAGGCCTCTGTTTTCTCCCAGTCATCTTTTGCTCAATAGAGCACATGCTGGTAATTCTTTCTGTTAGCAGGGGAATAAAAAGCAAGGTTCAACAAAGAATGATGGGATAAACCTGTCTGACAGATGTCGACAATAGTTGCTGGGAGTCAGTCTTGTAGAGACTTTCCCAGCCAAAGGCATCTGTAGGGCTAGAGGTTTTTGTCAAAAGGACAATGCCGTTGTCTTTTTGTACGTGTGACATCACAAAACATGTGCAAAAGGGGCAGAGCTTACAGCAGTGGTTCTTAAACTGTTTGTCCCAATTACTCCTTTTCCCAGTCTCAAATAATATAATTACTCACATGAAAACACACACACACACACACGCACACAGACTCTGCTGTCTCAGCAGCTGCGGTCCCACACTCACAAGCAAGCAATTACAAATTGCTCCATTAACCCCAGAATATGCCCAAATCACCCCCTTTGGGGTAATTACCCCCAGTTTAAGAGCCACTGGCTTACAGCATGACACTGCTTTCAGTACGGATTTGCCCACACAACCGTCTAGGGTATTGTTCATCCATTCAACTGTCTCTCAGAGACCCAGGGAAGGGCAATGTTTGGTTGGGAGCTAAACCTTCTGAAGGATTATGGAAGCCCATTCAGTAATGCTGTAATACCACCATAAGGCATATTTGAGGGATTGGTTTATGGCTCCTCAAGAGTTTTAAGAGGGGATGGGATTGGTTGTCTTTCTGATCTTAAAACCATGCTGAAACTGGGTTGATATTCTGCCCTTTTGCCACCACATTTGTGCAGGAATTTCACCAAATTTCAACAAAATCATCTGGATGAGCAGGAATATTGCTGACAGCAGATTGGAAATGAGTTGATTAAAAAGAGTTTGAAGGCTGCTGTTGGTGATAAAAACAGTACATTTTTAGATATATGGGAACTAGAAAGAGTAATAATATGATAAAGTTCTCTTTTTTTCTTCTTTGAATTTCTTTTGGATTACTTTTTGGAAAGCAGCATTATATCAGTTTTATTCTATTCCCTTTTAAACATTCATCTTGTTTTTGGTGAAGAATTTTTAGAGCAGAGGATGAGATACATAAACAAAATCAGTGAAATATGTATCCTTTTTTTTTTTTTTCATTTTCCTTTTTGTTTAAACACATACTCATTTTCTGTTTATTTGTTGCACTGTCTCTTAGGTTTCATAACATTTGAATTCTTCACCAAGCACTGTGGCTAAAAGGCATTGGAAGTTTTAAGAACTTTATTACAAGTTTTTCAGATCTATGCCTGATATCCTCTTGTATGAGTATATACAGAACACTAGATTTGATTTCTCTCTATATTTAGTGATTCAGAAAATAACTCAGTTCATCATGGATTATTTGGAACTCTTCCCTTCTTCAGCTTGGGATCCAAATTACAATCTAGGTTTAGATATTGTTCCAATACAGCAAAAAGGAGAACATTTATCCTGCTTGACATAATTGGATGAAAGTGCAGATTACAAAACTCTAATGTTATGAGAGAAACAAAAATTATTTTTATCCACTGTCTCCATACCATGCAACCTTAATCATGCCTTCTTTCAACATGATTCAGGCATTATTTCCTCAAATAATTAATTTCGGCTACTAACCATACACTGGAGACCTGCCTGTAGATAGGAAGCCGGAAAAATCTACTTAATTCTGCCCAGAATAGAGAGGGAAATTTTCTCATCTTGTGTCTATGCATGTTTCACCTAAACTAAAAGGCCCCCAGTGCATTTGTCTTTTGTCTTAGAAAATTTGTCTCTTCCTTTTTCTGATTTTCAGGTATTATGGTATAGTTTTTGAGATGGGATAGCTAGATCTTTGGACACTGTTGAATATAGCTACGCTGTATTGTGTGAATTGATGAATTAAGTGTAAGTCAGGCACTTATTCTGAACCTCAGGATCAGTTTATACATTGTTCTCTAGAATTATTTAGGAATTTTGTCAGATTTTAGAAGGTATTTAATAGCAGACACAAATCCTGATATTACCAGGATTATATGGTAGGAGAGGAGATGTTGGCTTGATGGCTGTTCCCTTGTGGGTGCTGCAGAGATTGGTCCTCTCCCCACTACTGTTTTAATATACTGGTGATACTCAGCTTTACATCTCTACTTCAGCCATACGGTTATACTATTGAGTCTTGCCCTGGTGTCTAGAAGTTGTGAAGGTCTAGATGTGAGAATACAGTCTAAAATTAAGTCCTTCTAAAATAGAGTTACAGTTTTTCCATCATGATTCTTGGGTAGCTCCAGTGGTGTCTCTAGATAAGGTAGCACTATCCATGAAGGAGCAGTGACTTGGGGATCTGTCTGAATTGTAGCTCTTGCTGAAACAACAGGTAGAAGCCATGGCTAAGGAGGACCTCACCCAGCTCCAGTTGAGGTCCTAGGTACAGTGAGCCATGCCTTCTTTACAACTCACTTAGACTGCTGCAATGCACTCTACATGGGGCTGCCTTTAAAAACTACTTGGAAGCTTCAATTGGTTCAAAATGCAGCAGCCCATATTGTGCTCACCAGTGGGAACATGTTACACCTACAAGCCCTGCACTGGCTTTCCTTAGGCTTCCAGGTACAATTTAAAATGCTTATGTTCATCTATAAAGCCCTTTATGGCTTGGCACCAAGTTACCTTCAGTACTAGATTCGCCCACTAGAATTAGCCCAACCAATTTGATTTTGCAGCTGATGGTTCTCCATGCCTAGGAATTGTGGGGGGCTGAGTCTCAGAGGCACTGATTTTCTTTGGCAGCAGCAGCCTTCTGGAATGGCTGAACTTTCAAGCTTAGGTTAGCTCCAACTTTAGCTGCTTTCTTTGCTATTTTGGGAACCACTCAGTTTAAAAGAGGCAGAGTAAATGAAAACACCCCTGAGACACTGTACTAGAAGTGGCCACATTTGCCTGACAGTGGCAGAAATGCAACCTTTAGCAGAGGACAAGAAAAATGAACTACTGGACATCATTCAAACAGGAGCTTTATTTATGTCACCTCAAGGCAAGGTTGTTGGCCCTGACATCTGGAAGAAAAGGGATCACAACCTCTATCTTCTTGTCAAGTATGTTAATCCAATGTTTCCCTCATGGCTGTTTCTAAATCAGTGAATGTGTTCTCAGAAGTATAAATTGCTTTTATTGATGAGAATAACAAAATGTCAGGTGGTGATTGGGAAAGAAATAAAGAGACAGGCAGTGGAGTCCAGGAAGATTTTAGAGCTTGTTCCCCTCCCCTATACCTGGAACAAGAACACATCTCCCTAGTGTGCAATATTGGGGAACCAACATTACAAAATGTTGCAACGAATAAAGACCTAACAGCAGCCATCTTTCAGTTCAGCCCCCACCTCCTCTCATAAGGCACATTAACAACACTTTCACAAAGAGCACACTCTCTCCTATTTACTTCACATTCTTTTTCACTAATAATGGACATCTCCACACTCATAGAGGTGTGCACAGTCTTTCTACAAACCATATTCATATAGTAAGAATATAAACACACTTCCTTCTGTGACTGGCAGATCACCTTTTCCAACCTAGTGCCCTCCAGATGAACCTCCCATACAGTTGCTACATAAAACAGTTGAACCAAGCTAGTGCTAATTTTCTCCAGTTTAGTGCCAGAAAATGTGGCCTCTCAATTAACTCTACTCGTCTGCCTTCACTTCTCAGCCTCAGCCTTCTCCTAACTTTAGACCCTGCATGATCACACGTATCGCTCCTGGCTAGTACTATCACTTATCACACTGACTGGGAATGACAAGAGTTGTAGTGTGACCTGTGTGTATGTGTGTGTGGGGAGGGGAAACAGCAGATTGAGAAACAGGTAGAGAACATCTGCTTTAAGGACAAATGCAGGTTGAACGACCCCCAGAGCACATTGCACTGTACACTGCAGGAGTACCCTAGTTTGGGCTCCAAAAATTCCAATAACCACTAGATGGCAACAAAGACGTACAGCGAACACTAACACTTTGTGACTTTCTAGAGCTCATCTTGATTTTTTGCAGTCCAGATGTGGTGGCCTGACTGGAGGTGCATCACAACAAATATCACTCTAGAATTTAAAGCCCAAGTAACTGTATAGCTTGACCATCTGATTGATAAAAGTTTGTATCACCTGGTAGCCATAACCAGAGAATATAGATAATGGAGGTTTAGCTAAGTACTGAATCCTACTATAGCTAGTCTTATCAGAGTAATCCACTCACAATCTATTATGGTGGAAAAAGTTAGAGAACACTTAAAATTTGTGATCCCTGTCTCTAATTCCAAAGTTAAGGTGGAGTACTTTCCTTCAGTAATTTGAGCCCTGCTGCTGCCTCTGTACTATCACTATAATGACACAGCAAAGCTTAAAATGCTAAGGAAAACAATTACTTCTGTGTTTAAAGCTGTGATGTCCTTTAAATTCTGAGATTTCTGTGAAGCTGTAGCATTGCATGGGGAAAAGGAGGCAGTGTGAGAGGATCAGTGCCAATATTTATCAAAGGCATGCATCTACCAGTGCTGGTCAGTTGTCAGCAGCAAGCCAGGGTTGTGTAAAAATGACAGCACACATGGTGACGTTATGATATATACTTCATCCTTACATATTTGTGTCCTGATGTCTCACACTAGCAGGTAAGCCATGAGGATGTGCATCATAACATCATGATACACATTTCATCATATGCTCCCCACCACCATCTTGCAAACATTTGTCTTTTAAAGGTTATGCAGTTGCCCCAAACTGGACATATGTACCAATGTGGAATGGAACCCTTTGAAACATTGAATATTTCATCTCCACCCCAGGCGTTTGCTTAATTCTTTGTAACTAAAAGCTAAAAAACCAAGCACTACTACAGATTTGAAAGGTTCGCTTAATCACACAAAAAAGCAAAGGCTAGGAAACCTTCTTCTGTTTCCTTTGAGAACTTCCTATATGTCAAACCAATCTGCTTTCTAAGGTCGAAGCACTCTGGTATGAAACCAGAACCACACACTCTTCCTATACTCTCAATTTCTTTTCCATACATCCGGGACTCATATTCTCCCTGATTCCTGAGATTCCCCATTTTTTCAATATCAGTTTACAATTCTCTTGACCTCCACAGCTGCTCTGAGAACTTCACCCAACACCCAGACAATTTATACTTTCTATTAACTCTCTTGAAATGGCAGTTTCCAGGGAGTCCGTGGGCCCATTTCTGATGACTCACTTGGCACCCTGGAAAATGTCCTTTGATCTCTCCCATTGCCCACAGTGCAACTTTAATGATAGATGAAAAGACCGTACCCTATTTCACTGCCTCCAGATCCTCAAATACAACATATTTTTGTTTCACTTGGATTTGTACAATATTCTTCCAAGATGCCTATCTCTAGCTCTGCAACAACCCTTCTACCAAGGAAGATGAGTTTGATGCAATCAGTTTTCAAGTTTGATTTTCTGTTTTTCTTTCACTCCAGCAGCAACCACAGCAAAAAATAATTCTGGGAGGAAAGTGCGAATATAGACGGCTGCCTTTGCAATGGGGTTCGCCATGAACACCTCCTGCTTCTTTCTGCTCACTGTCCGTAGAATTTCTTCTGCTACCTCCATTGGGCGGACACCATAAGCTGGCTTTCTGAAGAAGTCTGGGAATTGGGCAAACAGCAAAATATTAAAAAAGATAGCTTGCTGCTGCGTCAAGGTCTTATCTCATTTCAAAGACAACATGAAGCTCAACATGTAGTTTAGTCCATTTACCTGGGACTGGGTTGTGGGGGGAGTAAAAAGAAAAAAAAACATTTTGGAAGAGTGAAGGGGAGATGCTATCTCAAAGAAAAAAGATAAAGAATAATGCTGAAAGCCATCTTAAAATGATGAAATGTTGCTCTGGGGGAATAGTCAGCCAGGTTAAAGTTTGTTGCTTTTAGCAGACTACACGACAAAAAGGAGACCCAAAACTTAAAAAAAAAAAAATGCTAAAAACTGCTCAAATATTGCAAAGCAAGGGACATATTGTCCTTTACTTTCTACTCTACATTTTAAAGGCAGGATTTCATTTTTTCTTTAAAGGGCTAGTGGCCATGTTAGGAAGGGATCTGCATTATTCATCACAAGGATGCCAGAAACACTCTTTGATACTTATGATAGCTGTTCATGGCCAATGTATTGTTCACCGGGCTAGGAGCAAGTAGTAATGCCTTTTCTAAGTACTTTATAACTGGTTTGCCCATATCCATTAATAGGACAGAAAAATATGTATGAATGGTGATAGTTAACACTAGCATTCCCTACTTTTGAAAAAAAAAAGTATGTTTCTAGTAAGGGGATTTGAATGTGTTGTCTTACATTCCGATTACAAACCATCAGTCATGGTTCTGAAACATCAAAGCTTGATAATACTGGATTCTTTAGAGGAAATGTATCCCAAGCCTTTGTCTCAAAAGACTGGGGCTTTGAATTTTGTCAACAAGTTATTTGTCTAAATCATCTTTTTTTTCAGTCTTGGGCATTTTTATCTTTTAGTTCTGCTTGTGTCCTGTTGCTCATCCCAGTGTGAACAACTTACATTTCCATGTGGAGGCTTCCCAGTTCTTAGGCTGTAGTTGAATAGGATCAGAACGTATAAAACTTGGAGTCACAGTACTGACACAAACACCAAATTCCTGCAGTTCTGCTCTCAGGCAGTCAAAGAAACCCAGAGCGGCATGCTTTGAAGCAGCATCTAGGTGCAAAACAGAGAGAGGGAGAGATTCAAGTAAGGAACATAATATGATATTATAATATATCCTTCCATCCTTCCATCCTTCCATCCATGTTAGCTCTTCTAATGTTCAGATTCAGTGTCACCTAGCCCTATATGAAGAAAAGAAATAAAATATAAGCCATTATTCTAGGTGTTTCCTCACTTTCCTCTAATATGTCATGAACATGCCTTGGAATTTTTTTTTTCCTGCCATATCTTCATCTCATCTCCAGCCCATATCTGAGGCAGCTTAATGTTGTCCTTTACTGTACTAGTTTCAAAGTAGTGTTTTCTCTTGTCTCCTGAAACAATTTTTGTCTTGGATACAATGTGGCACAGCTCACTGGTGATGAGGTTGCTGACGCAGTAAGCAATTGGGATCTGCCTGGTTCTTACTGGATTCTTTAGGCTGCTTCAAGCAGGGTCCCCCTTCTCCAGTTGCTGGAAACTGCCTTCCAGGTCCATTTTGGCTTCTGCTGCAGAAGAGGCCAGATACTTGGCTTCCACCAAAACATCTGCCTCCATAAGGCCTAACCAGTGCTTGCCTTAGCACTTGTCTTATGCTGGATCCTTAAAAACACAGGTTTAGCACTTTTCTGAAAGAATGCTCAACCTGTGTTTTAAAATACAGAAATCGTGCTCTCTAAAAAAGTACTAGCCCTCTGCCTCATAGAAGGTCAGTGTAAAGCAGGAAAGAGAACAGGCTTCTGCCAGCTGGGTATCACTAGTTCATGTAGTCATTCTTTTACTAAATTTACTACTTTTACTTTTGAGGACCTGCACACAAGTGCTACAACTATCATCTGACCATTCAGCGTCTCCAGAACCAGTATGCAGCAGCAATTCCAGTGGTTGTGCAGTTACCTACTGTTATTTATAATGCTTGAGGGGAGTATGATGGCGTTTTGCCTGCTCCATTCCATTTGGGCAATACTAGATGTCATAGTAATGACTGTTGTTGCACACAGGCCAATCACAATATCCCATTGGCTGCTTCTGTGGGGCTGCTGGCCACAAACTCAATACTGGTCTTCTTGGTCACTTGTCAATAGTAGTGACATTCCCTCACAGCACTATAATGATACAGCCTGCTTATCACCAATTATTCCCTCCTGCACCCCACTCTCTACTCCTGTGGCCTGTCAGCTAGGCAATTTTTGAAAATGAGTTTAGAGGAATGTTAGACGCATGTTCAGAAATAGCCCAACTGATGGTCCAGAGGTTTGGAGGAGGTGCTGCACTTAGCAGGAGCTTCATGAAAGCTTTCTCCTGCTTTACCTGGTGCCCTTCCCAGTGTCATCAGATGTCAGCTGGATAGTCTGACAGATGGCTAAACCTGCTGTTCCAAGCATCTGCTTACAATAATTAAACTCTGCCCCATCCCACATTAAGGAGAATGATTCTTTTTCTCATCAATGGGTAACATTGGATGGGAGGGAAAATGAAGCGAGGGGAATCTACCAATCTCTTTCCTTACTTTAACTTACATTAAGTAAGAACAATACATTTACCAGTCTGTGGCAGAATTGGATTCATTAGTGGGAGAAGCACAATTTAAGCCGATATATTTTACTGCTGGGCTTGCAGACAGCACCTTAATTAGGCTGTCCACAAGCCCTTTTTGACTCTTTAATCCATCCATCCAAGTCACTTCAGCAAAAAAACAAAATAATCTGATAACCTACACAATCAAAAGTATCAGCAGATACTGGTTTATTATGAACTTCTTAAAAGATGAAGTCGCAATTTGGACAGAAACTAATAGAAGGTAATGACAAGGTTCACACATCATGCTGCACTATGATGTGTATAATCAGGGTTCATTGAATAAGCCATAATTGACTGAGTTTGCACACTAAACTATAGCTTATAGCTATACTTAATCAAAATCAGGCAAATTGCATGTTGCCTTCATCCAAAGTGGGCACACAGATGACTGAAATGACTGTTCAATGGCATTTTGTCTATAATACATGGAGAAATACATGGATTCCCCTTCATGGATCACTGCCTTGTCGTGGCGAAGGGGCTTGTGTAACTCAGTGAAGCCATGAGCTATACCGTGCAGGGCCACCCAAGACGGACAGGTCATGACAGAGAGTTCTGACAAAATGTGGTCCACTGGAGAAGGAAATGGCAACCCACTCCAGTATCCTTGCCAAGAAAACCCCATGGACAATGTTAAAAGGCTAAAAGATATGACGCCGGAAGATGAGCCCCTCAGGTCGGAAGGTGTCCAATATGCTACTGGGGAAGAGCGGAGGGCAATTCCAAGTAGCTCCAGAAAAAGTGAAGCGGCTGGGCCAAAGCCGAAAGGACGTTCAGCTGTGGATGTATCTGGAAGCGAAAAGAAGGTCCGATGCTGTAAAGAACAATATTGTATAGGTACGTGGAATGTAAGATCCATGAACCAAGGCAAGCTGGATGTGGTCAAACATGAGATGACAAGATTGAACGTCGACATCTTGGGAATCAGTGAATTGAAATGGACGGGAATGGGTGAATTTAATTCAGGTGACCATTATGTCTACTACTGTGGGCAAGAAACCCTTAGAAGAAATGGAGTTGCACTCATAGTCAATAAGAGAGTGGGAAAGGCAGTAATGGGGTACAACCTCAAAAACGACAGAATGATCTCAGTGCGTATCCAAGGAAAACCATTCAACATCACGGTAATCCAAGTCTATGCCCCAACCACTGATGCCGAAGAAGCTGAAGTTGACCGGTTCTATGAAGACCTACAAGACCTTCTAGAACTAGCACCAAAAAAAGATGTCCTTTTCATCATAGGGGATTGGAATGCTAAAGTAGGAAGTCAAGGAGTAATCGGAATAACAGGCAAGTTTGGCCTTGGAGTACAAAATGAAGCAGGGCAAAGGCTAATAGAGTTCTGTCAAGAGAACAAGCTAGTCATAGCAAACACTCTTTTCCAACAACACAAGAGACGACTCTACACATGGACATCACCAGATGGTCAATACCGAAACCAGATTGATTATATACTTTGCAGCCAAAGATGGAGAAGCTCTATACAGACGGCAAAAACAAGACCAGGAGCTGACTGTGGCTCAGATCATGAGCTTCTTACTGCAAAATTTAGGCTTAAATTGAAGAATGTAGGGAAAACCACTAGACCACTCAGGTATGACTTAGATCATATTCCATGTGAGTACACAGTGAAGGTGATGAATAGATTTAGAGGATTAGATTTGGTAGACAGAGTGCCTGAAGAACTATGGACGGAGGTCTGTAACATTGTACAGGAGGCAGCAACTAAAACCATCCCAAAGAAAAAGAAATGCAAGAAAGCAAAATGGCTGTCTGATGAGGCTTTACAAATAGCTGTGGAAAGAAGGAATGCGAAAAGCAAGGGTGAAAGGGAAAGATATAAGCAACTGAATGCAGATTTCCAGAGAATAGCAAGGAGAGATAAGAAGGCCTTCTTAAATGAACAATGCAAAGAAATTGAAGAAAAGAATAGAATGGGGAAGACTAGAGATCTCTTCAAGAAAATTGGAGATATCAAAGGAACGTTTAGTGCAAAGATGGGCATGATAAAGGACAAAAAAGGCAGGGACCTAACAGAAGCAGAAGAGATTAAGAAGAGGTGGCAAGAATACACAGAAGAACTATACAAGAAAGATCTTAATGTCCCTGATGTCCATGCTGGTGTGGTCACTGACCCTGAGCCAGACATCCTAGAGAGTGAAGTCAAGTGGGCCTTAGGAAGCATTGCTAACAACAAAGCTAGTGGAGATGACAGTATTCCAGCTGAGTTATTTAAAATACTAAAAGACGATGCTGTGAAAGTGCTGCACTCAATATGCCAGCAAGTTTGGAAAACGCAACAGTGGCCACGGGATTGGAAAAGGTCAGTTTACGTTCCAATTCCAAAGAAGGGCAATGCCAAAGAATGCTCAAACTATCGCACAATTGCACTCATTTCACATGCTAGCAAGGTTATGCTCAAAATCCTACAAGCTAGGCTTCAGCAGTACATGAACCGAGAACTACCGGATGTACAAGCTGGGTTTCGAAGAGGCAGAGGAACTAGAGATCAAATTGCCAACATTCGCTGGATCATGGAGAAAGCACGAGAGTTCCAGAAAAGCATCTACTTCTGCTTCATTGACTATGCAAAAGCCTTTGATTGTGTGGATCACAACAAACTGTGGCAAATTCTTAAAGAGATGGGGATACCAGACCACCTTACCTGTCTCCTGAGAAATCTGTATGCGGGCCAAGAAGCAACAGTTAGAACCGGTCATGGAACAACCGATTCGTTCAAAATAGGGAAAGGAGTACGACAAGGCTGTATACTGTCGCCCTGCTTATTTAACCTATATGCAGAGTACATCATGAGAAATGCCAGGCTGGAAGAATCACAAGCCGGAATTAAGATTGCAGGGAGAAACATCAATAACCTCAGATATGCAGACGATACCACCCTAATGGCAGAAAGTGAAGAAGAACTAAACAGCCTCTTGATGAGGGTGAAAGAGGAGAGTGCGAAAGCTGGCTTGAAACTCAACATTAAAAAAACTAAGATCATGGCATCTGGACCCATCAATCCCTGGCAAATAGAAGGGGTAGAAATGGAAGCAGTAACAGACTTCAGTTATTTGGGCTCCAAGATCACCGCAGACGGAGACTGCAGCCATGAAATTAAAAGACGCTTGCTCCTTGGGAGGAAAGCTATGGCAAACCTAGATAGCATATTAAAAAGCAGAGACGTCACCTTGCCGACAAAAATCCGCATAGTCAAAGCTATGGTTTTTCCAGTAGTAATGTATGGCTGTGAGAGCTGGACCATAAAGAAGGCTGAACGCCGAAGAATTGATGCCTTTGAACTGTGGTGCTGGAGAAGACTCTTAAGAGTCCCCTGGACTGCTAGGAGGTCAAACCAGTCAATCTTAAAGGAAATCAACTCTGATTGCTCATTGGAAGGATTGATAATGAAGCTCAAGCTCAGATACTTTGGTCACCTAATGCGAAGAGAGGACTCTTTGGAAAAGACCCTGATGCTGGGAAAGATGGAAGGCGAAAGGAGAAGAGGACGGCAGAGGATGAGATGGCTAGATAGCATCACTGAAGCAATGAGCATGAAATTGAGCAAACTCAGGGAGGCAGTGAAAGATAGGAAGGCCTGGTGCAATATGGTTCATGGGGTCACGAAGAGTCGGACACAACTTAACGACTGAACAACAACAACAACAATACATGGATTCAGTGATCAGGTCCATCTACTGTATATCTTCTGATAAATATGGAAGAACTCTGAGGATAGCATGTGGCAGAACTGAGGGCTGCTCTTACCTGGCGAAATTAAAGCTTGTGCCTTTCTCTGAATAACAGCTAGAGTCAGGGAAGCTCAAATGTATTCAGGGTTCTCCACATGTTTTGGGCTCTAATACTGCAGTTCCTTGCCATTTGCTATACTAGCCCAATTAATAAGTTCAGAACATTTGGAGGGCCCCAAGTTTCATATTCTTTCTAATTGCCCAGAAATAAAAAAGTTAGATTCATAAACTTACAGGCTGCACGAAAGGGAACACCCAATTTTCCCTGGATATTACTGACTAGCACAATTTGACCAGTTCTCCTGGAGATCATGTTGGGAAGAAAAGCTGGAGAGCAAAAGGTGAGAGAAAATAAGTTTTGATTAACAGTGACAAAAATACAAGTCCCTGATCCACTAAACCAATAGCAAATGAAAGAATCACAGTAAAATATCAGTTTATAGAATACTATGTACAATTATGAAATGGTAAGCATTAGTGCAATACACAATTATACAAAGAAGTGAAAGTTGAGGGGGTGGTTACCGTTGCCTGGGCTTAGGAAAAGACATGTTTAGGTTAAGGAGGCATTAAGGAGCCAGTGATAGGGAATGATCACGTGTTGTCTCCTGTCACTGCCTTAAGGCTTTCTTAAGTGAAACATGTGTTTTCCTGAACGTGGGAACTTCTGTGCATCCCGAGGGAAAAACCCACCAACTATAAGGAACAGCTGACAAGTAGAAGCAAGGATGCTCATGCCAGATCTGAAGCACCCTTGCTCACTTCGTATCCCAATGCTGTACTTCTCTACTTGTGAGAATCTTTAGGCAACCATTAGAGTAATTCCATTACTATGGAGGGGTCTCTTATTTAAATCTCCATCTTTTTTTCCCTATTGCCTTTATGTTATCTATGTTTTATGGACCATCAAGAATCAGAACCACATAACCAGTGTCATAGGGTGTCTAGAACAATATTTCTGGGTAAAGGAACAAAGCTGCAATGTAGGATAATACTGTAATTGATGTGTGTAGCATGAATCACCACCACACAGCTGCTCAATGTTACTTCTGTTATTTGTTGTTTGTTTGTGTGCTGTTGGATAATTTTTTTACCAATAGGAAGTTACTACATTACTACAAATCAGATATCTACAACTAGCTTAATATGGCTTACCACAGTATTTCTTAAATTTTTCAAGGTCAAAGAACATATCAGCATCCATCTTTTTAACAAGGGATTAAGCTCACATTCTCTGTGAATTTTCATCCAAAAGACTGCTAGTATCTTGCTGAAGATTTTTAAGTTGTTTGGGGAATGCTGGTTAGAGATACCAGGTGACCACTAGATGGCAGCAAAGAGATGCCAAACAGTCTAGTTCTTTGTTGCCATCTAGTGGTGGTCTGCATTTTCACAGCCCATACATGGTATCCCTAACCCTAGTCTTCCACAGTACATAATTAAGGAAAGACTGGTTTACACTGACTGGCAGCAGGGCTGAGACTGGAGTCTTTTGCAGGGATTAAAACTGGAACTTGCTGCGTGCAAAGCAAAGGTTCTATGCAACTTATCTTGGAAAAACTAGCAAACATTCTCCATGTAGCACAAATGCTGTTTTGCAAAAGGGGTGGGGAAGAATGGATGTTTGGGTACTGTCTGGCACTCACTTCATTGATCGGTCACTTCTTTTTTAAGCAAACCTAATATAACTTCTGCATCACATACCTTTTATATTACACTAGTGATGTTTATACTGGAATTGCATGCTTGTTTCTGAAACCGTAGGTATCTGTGTGTGTGTATGTGTGGTTGCCCATTTAATAATAATTCTAAAAACCTAATCAGTTTCAAAGAACTGCTTTGCAGTATCTAGTATTACTAGCAATTAGCAGCTTGGCCAGCAGGTCTACAAAATAGGTAGGAGTGACCTTGAGAAATTAGTGTACTGTACTATATAATTGGGGGATCTGCAGTAGTATGGTAAAAAAATAAAAAGTCGAGATGTGGGTATAATGGTGCAATTGTTTTTATATACATTACATGTAAAAAACAGGTGGGGCTTTGATCACACCATTGCGGCCACCAACTTAACTTTTTTTTTACTACACCTTGTGGATATGCCTGCTAGATGGACTTTTTTAGTGGGTAAACACAGGATCCAGACAATATTTTTTTCTACCTGCAGCTAGAATCCTCAGGAACTGAAAGCCAAAAAAACTGTCCAAATCCTAAAATAGCAATTGATAATTGTGCCTGAGATGAAGAAAAAGGCATCGGTGATCAATATAGATTAGGCAGAGATGTTTCTGATCAGTTAAAAGGCAGTTAAGTAATTGCTAATTACCTTGAACGTTGTTTGGGGAGGAAAGGAAGAGCATAAATCTGATAAAGAAATAAATAACTTCCTTGGTTTCCTTTATCAACGCAATGTCAATTCACCTAATTTCTTCTAGGTGACCCACAAGAGATTTGTGGATAGAGTTCTTTACAACATAAGACAAGATACTAACTTCTAAGCAGCCAACACACCAAATTTCTTCAACACCCAGATTTTCTCAAAGGGAGAAGAGACCCCATCCAGGAGGTAAGAGAAGAACATTTGCCGCCTTGTTAAACACTGCCATTATTTACCCTAGCAACTTCTCTAATCCTCAGTAAATTACACTGCTGCAGCTTAGTATCTCAGCTGTCAGAAACCTAAATAGGCTTGGACTATACTTGGATGGGAAGCTACCAGGAAATCCCATGGCTATAGGCTAGATTAGGAAATAGATAATAGAAACAGAACAAGGCAGTGGCAAATTATTTCCATATCCATGCTTTGAAAACTACATGGATACCGTATGTCCGTGTAGTTACCAGAGCTCAACTCGAGGGAGTCTTTGCTTTGTACTACAGTTCATTTCAGCTATCCCACTGCATTTCCCTTAAAAAGAAAAGCACACCAGACACCTGAATAACAGTCCTGGATAACTCTGCAGGAAACTGTACACCACTTCTCCCTGCCTGCAAGATGGGCATAATAATACTAGGTTATCTGGCAGGGCTGACATACCTCACACTCACTCAGCCATTGGCCATCCAGATAACAATGATAGAATTCGTCTGTATGCATTTTTAAAACGTTAGCAATTAAACAACAACAAACTTTTTAAAAAAAATGACAGTTCCTGTTTTTGTTTCAGTCTTTTTTTTTTTTTTTTTGGTAGACAGATTAGCGTCTTAATCACAGCCACATCAAAAGTCTGCATTTCTGAATTAGTTTTTTTTTTTTTTTAGGTAGCAGCAATTGCTTCCCACTCAGAAAGATTTTTTTTTTTCTTGACACAGTATTTATGTCAGTCATCATTAGGCTGATTCATATGACATCTACGAACCTGAAAATCAAGAACAAGCCTGCTTTACAAAATAATCCAAACAGTGGCTATGCTGTACATTTTGTTTGCACATCTTTGCTTATAGGAGGGATAAAGGTACTTCTGCTTTGATATCATTTGGTTAAATCAAAATAGAGAATCTGGGGATTATGACCTTTCAGCAAGTGCTATCTCCCCTCAAGGATGCTGCGGTAAAAAAGCTGTGTTAAAAATGGGAAAATGTCTATCTGAGATATTTCCTCTCACTGGACAAATCTTTCCAAGGTCTCAAAGAGAATTACTTCCCATTGCCTACATACTAAATAAATAAATAAAATTGGAGGAACAGCATTGAATCTGGGACCTAATGCATGCAAACCATGTGCTCTTTCTGCAAACAATCATTTTTAGCATTGGTTTACAGTAGCATACTACTGTACATGCTGCCTGCAGATAAGCTACCTACAGTTTTTTTCTCCCCGTATTTTCTTTCCCATACAGCAAATAGTTATGCAATCAACCATATGCATCCCTTAGTCTGAAACCATGAGTTTGGCCATGCCCATCGAATCTGCAAGCGATTCCCATGCTACATCCAGTCCACTTCTCCTTTGCATTCTTCTTGCCAACTGCAAATCACAGACCCTTTCAGCCAATTATTGGTGAACAGCAAGGTACATGATGGGCATATTCTACCCAATGCATAAGTACAGGAAGGAGGAAATGACTGTCTTCCCAAGATTGCAAACCTGGTGGAACTTTTTCTTCCTTTCTGTGCATCAGCAGTGGTTGGCAACTGGCACCAGACAGCTGTTAAGTTTATGTCCTATAGCAGACAAAAGGCATAACCTTTGCATGGAAACTCCATATCATTTCTCATGTTAGAAACTCATCGCTGAGCACTATAATTGTTCCTATCACTAGTAGTTAAAAAATGGTGTACTTATCTTGTGCTTACCTTTTTAATAGATTTTCCACAGTGGGAAGAAAGATGAAGATGCAGTAGAGAAAACACAGGAGGATTGCAAATGGAAGACTGGATACTCAATAAAATTTTGTGAATATATTATGAAATGAACAATAAACCCATTTTGAAATAAACCATGGGAATGTGCTATGATCTCAATTTGAGTCAGATCCATATGATCTGGAAGCACATTTTTAATCTGGCAGGACATGCATACATGATGTAATCTGAAACTGGCAGGATGTAATCCAAGAACAAACAGAATTCAAAAGGAGAGTGCTACCTTATGATTTCCAACAGCTATGAATGAGTTTATGTATTCACCGTATTTATCGGTGTATAACAGCACTTTTTTCCCTAAAATTTGGGGCTGAAATCCTAGCTGCATGTTATATGCTGATATGCCCTGCAGCTTCTCACCTCAAGTGGCAGGGCTGGGAGATCAAAGCGCCAGGCAGCCGGGAGAGCATTTCTTTTTTGGCAGCCGCCGCAACCCAGCGCTACCACTCCAGATGGCCACAGAGGGAGGCGTGGAGCCCAGCCACCCCGGGAGGGAATTGGTACTCCTTCAAAGGCTGCACCGCACCGTTGGGAGACAGGAGTTCTCCAGCACTCAGTGTCAGAGCAAAGCGCAAAGAGCAGATCTGCAGCAGCTCCTCAGTTTGCTAAACTGGCGGGGGAGGCAGGGAGCCGCACACCACCCATTCCCCGGGCCTCCGACTTTGCAAACCAGCCGCTGTCCGGAGTGTGCTGTGCCTGGAGGAGGAAGAGTTAAGTGCCAGTGTGTGTGTGTGTGTGTGTGTGTGCGCGTGCATGCGTGTGTGTTTGTGCAGGGTGATTTTGAGAGACTGAACAAGAGCTGAGTGGGCTTGGAACAGGAAAGCCAGGAGCTCCCGGGCAGAGCAGGGAGCTTCCCTCTGCACCAAGCTTCTGACTTTGCCCGGGCTGAGGGACCACACAGTCCGGAGAGGTGAGTGTCGCATGCCATGCCACACCACGCCGCCCTGTCGTGCTCCCAATGGCGCAGTGCAGTGCAGCCTTCAGGGGCCGATCCCCTAGCCTAGGGGGGGAGGAATGAAAACCACACAAACACACGCATGTGCACGTACACACACACGCGACGCTCCTGGCTTTCCTGTTCCAAGCCAGTTTCTTTTCTCTCGGGAGTCTCTCAAAATCACGGAGCTACGGGGGAGGAATAGAAACTGCAGAAACACACACACACACACACACACACACACACACTGGTGCTTAACTCTTCCTCCTCTACGCACAGCTGGTTTGCAAAGTCGGAGGCCTGGGGAATGGGTGGTGCGTGGCTCCCTGCTGCCCCCCCACCTGTTTTAGCAAACCGAAGAGCCGTTGCGGATCTGCTCTTTGCACTTTGCTGTGACACTGAGTGCTGGAGAACTCGCATCTCCAGACTCTCCCATGCTCCCAATGGCATGGTGTAGCCCTCAGGGGCGGAGGCCACCCCTCTGTGCCAAAGTTTCTCCCAGTGGGAAGGAGGGAGGAGTGGGTGAGGCCGCGGGGAGCCAGAGGAGAGGCTGTATCTTCCGCGCTCGCCAGTCCCGGGCCGATCTGAGAGGTGTCGGGTGCAGCTCTCAGCAGCCGGCCAGAGGGGTGTTGTGTAGCTCCACACCTCCCTCTGCGGCCATCTGGAGCAGCAGCTCTGGGTTGCGGCGGCTGCCAAAAAAGAAATGCTTTGCTCTGACACACTGAGTGCCGGACCGCACTGGTGATGCCACTAAAGACTGCAAACAGAGGAGGCATACCCTAATAATAAATGACTGTACCCCCCAATCCACTCGGACCACCAGGGATTTTTAGCCCCTACTGGTCCACCAGAGATCTTGCCTGCCTGCCTGCTGCAGACAGGTAAGCAGGAAGGGAGGGAATAAGTACCAGTATGGTAATAAACAGGTTACCATTACAACACACTACACACAGCTAATAAACACTAATGGTACATACACACTACACACAGCCAGCCTACAACATACAAAAGAGGTGCTTTTTCTTTCATATTACGTATTTACCTTATAAGTGGTATAAATATTAATAAACAAAAAGTTCAGAGCTCCCTTTAGTTTGCTTCCAAGTAATTTATTTTAAATTTAAGTTTTTTACTCAAACTTCCTTCTTAAAGTTAAGGTGCGTGTTATATGCCTGTGCATGTTATACGCCAATAAATACGGTACTCATTCTTTTATTTTTCCATGATAAACCAAATCTTCACATTCTTGATTGTACCACACATATGAGATATTGTTTCCAAAACCACGATGAGTAGTAATTATTTCTGGTGTCTATATTTAGTATTACCTTCAAACTTTTTTGAGGACCTCAGAAGCAGGACATAAAGCAATAATGAAATCATCCATAGAGAGTTGTTCGTAAAAAATAAATGAGCAAACCCAGTAGATGGGATTAACCTCCTCCTGGACTCTAAATAAGTTCCCAAGAGTCAGACTCCTGCTGCAGAGATTAGTTCATAGCAATAAATATTTGAGGCATGTGGCAAATGGAGTAGTATTGGGGAAGGTATAGTATGCTAAAAGTAGTTACGGGGATGAGGAATTACAACAAAGACTACATAGAATCAATCCCAGCTTTAGAACTAGCATATTCAGACATTCTTCTTATAATTCACAAAAATCTATAAACTAGAGCCTAAGGAATTCTGCCCCCAGTGTCCCACAAATGATGCAGCCTCTTCTGTAGGTGATCATATGTACAGTAGGGACTTTTTGAGGGAAGGGAAGCTTCATTTCTATAGCTGGATGCAGGCACCTCCAATGGATCCAGAACCATGTGCTATTTGGCTTCTGGAACACATGGGAGTCTCAGAAAGTAGACATGGGATGACTTCCTTGCAAAACTCTGTGGATGCCTAAGGCAGGGGCAATGTTGCCTACATAATGATAATGATTGTATTTTTAGTGCACATAAACACTTTTGCATGTTCCTTTTTATGGTAACTAATACATCCTCAGAAACAGCTAATATTAGAGTTGGAGGGTCTGTCAAAGAGCTGTGGATTATCAATCAATCAACAATTGAATTAGTTTTTGAGTGGCTTGGATTGATTTTATGGTCAAAGACCAAAGCAGCTGCAGCTATCGCCAGAGAAAGGTTAAGATGGCAGGCATTTTTCCATACAGTCCACAGGAGTCAGGGCTGACTCAGTGGCATCTAACCAACAACAGTATACACCTTGATTAAGGCTGAGCGCAACAAGTGAGTCGTTACATAAATATACTATTAGAGGAAAATGCTATATAAGCAAGCAATATTCTGCCAAATCCCCTTCATTAATAAATCTCTCCTCAAACTCAACAAGTCCTTGGAATAATTCCACAATGCACCTAAGTCTGCAATCAAGGCAGATGTAAGCAGAAGTTACTAAAATCACTGCATCATTTTTTCTTTATTTAACCCACCTCTATTTCTTTCTCCTTCCTCCTCTTTTTTATGTGAGTAAGTAGGGGTGTTCAAAGTACTTACACACCACTGAGTCAAATCTAGTAAGAGCTGAAAGAGCTATTAGAAATTAAAGTGTATTGCCCTACAGGTACAGGTTTTATTCTCTCCAGGGAGCCTTAGGCAATTGGATTTGCGTGCAGCCCTCCATCTTGTAGGATTATCTGGGGAAAGCCATGAGAGTTAAACTGGCATAAAATTGAGATAGGTATGCATAAAATGTACTAATGATTCTTCCCTTTCAAGGGCAAAAATATAGCCTTCCTGAAAGAGAAATAACAAGATAACAGAGGCAGTCTTCCATATACCTTTGGTGAGTGTTATAGGTCCAAAGTAGTTGGCATCCATGATCTTTTTGTCAAGTTCCAGTGACATGTTCTGAACTGTCCCCTTGGCTGTTGTGCTAGCAGTGTGAATGAGTACATCAACGCATCCGTAACAATCCAGGATTTCTTTAGCTACATCTTGGATACAGTTTACATCAGCAAGATCTAAAAGGATAAGCTTCGGTGTAAATGTCTACAAAAAAAGCAGGGTTTTTTTTTGTTACCGCACTATGTTGCTTGTAATACAGAGATATCTTAGTAGTTTTTGAAGTACAATACTTAACAAAAAAAGAGCTAATTCCTATATGAGACAATAAAGCACGTTCCCCAATTTGCATATTTTTGGATGTAGTGCTCCCAGAATTCCCAGTCAGCCTGGCTGACAGTAGAAGAAATGGGGTTTATCAGATGAGCACAACCATATAGAAGGAAATCAAATCCAAAGATCAACATAAAGTAGAATCAGTACATTAAAAGTGTAATTAGTAGCAGTTCCTTTGATAGAAGTGTCACTTTAGAAGATTTGGTAGTCCTCCTGCTGATTAAATCCAGGATCACCTATTTGTCACTTTATATAATTTTCTGACCTTATATTTGGAAATGGCTGGTTGTGATTATTTGCATGGAAAGAAATTTGTGTATCATGTACACTACCTCTTTACTATAAGGCAGCATCATTCACTCATCAATTAAAAACAAACAAACTATACTGGTCTTAATTTTGATATTTTCCAGTAATGCACAATAATATAAATTAAACAGTGTTATCATTCATCCTATAAGATAATACTGAGAGACAACAAAATCATAAAATTGCGAAGAGAGACAATAAAATTTTTAAATGTCTTGGGAAATAGGTTTGTCTTGATCGAACGCTAAAAATATTGCAGTGTTTATACTGTATGCACTGCATACTGTTTGAAATGTTGAGTGATCATCTATATTTTTCTGAAACTACATCTTACAGCCTGTGGCCTATTGCCATCCTTTATCAAACTGATTATCCACAGGTTCAGAATGAATAATTAACCTGTAGATAATTAGTTTGTTGGAAAGCAATTTTTAATTTGGACATACTAAAAAAAAAAATACCCTGGCCATTCTATATCAAGTGTCTCTTTTGTTGCCTTTATATAGTTCTTTAAAGATATGCAATACAAGGGACTTACTGCAGTAGGATCAGCCACACTGTTTAAAGCATCATAGAGAGCTTCTAATTTGTCCAGGTGTTTCCCACACAAAATCAGCCTTGCTCCTCCTGTATGAAATACTCGTGAACATTCTGGAAGATAAACCAAGGGATAATTCAGGTTAATTGGGATAGAAATACTGTATCTCTGTTCTTGTTCATTCAACCCTAACTGAAAAAATATTCTTCCCACCTCAGCGTTACCACACAGATGGACTCCCCCCCCCCACACACACACACACTCAACTGTTTATGCTTCAAATACAGATCTTATGGATGGTTAAACAAATGTGTGTACCCTCAAGCTATCATCCGTACATTTCCTGAACAAATGTATTTGTACCTCCGTTTGCTTACAAATGGATTCTATGAAGTCTTGTACATAGCACTGGGTGCAACAAGTAGAACCCAGGACCACTGCAGTTGGGCTACAGTTCTGAAAACGCAAAGACGTCATGATGTTTCCAGTGAGCAGATCCTCTGCAGTGAGAGGCGTATGCAAAGAAGTTAAGTGAAATCATCAGAAATCATCAACCCAGAAATACTGTTCACGTAGGGGGCCTGTGGACATAGGAGCTCAGTGTCCATTTCTCTCAGATCACCATAAACGCATCCATGTTGCTAGAGCAAGGTCAGGACCCTGCTGCATGTCTATGCTGAGTGAGGTAAAAAGCAGCTTATTTAATACTCCCCATTCAATATAGAAATGTAGAGGGATACCAGAGCAGGATTTTTGCTTTGTCTCTGATCACTTGGCGTCATCCACACAGGATGTGGTAGAAGAGATGTATCTTCCTATGTTACCAGCTTGGAAATGAATTGCTGGAAATATCTTCCATAGAAAGCCACCACTGGGGCAGCTGTAGTGTGCAGCGGTGATGGTGCCTTCCAAAGGTCTCCCCTCCCCACCCTGGAAAGGTAAGCCTGGGAACTCTGGGCAGCCAACACTTTCATGAGCTTCAACAACGTATGTCAGTGGCAAGAGTGCCCAAGAGAGAGTCGGCTGCTGATAGTCACTGTGGCTGTCACCTTGTGATAGAAAAAAGAAAGAATTCCACCCCTGGACATCGTCACAAGAAATAGCCTAGGATACACAAAGGATGCTCAGTAGCTGCAGCATGGAATGCCAGATGGAAGAGAAAACCAGAAAATACAGTGTTAGCAGGGAAAGAGATAAAATGGCAGCTTGGAAGGAGCAAATGGTTTTCTGGCCAAAACCCACAGTAAAATCATTAACTGAATTAAACTTTACTGAATTAACTTGATTTCTTGGGTTTATACAACACAGGGTTAAAAATTAAGCCACCACATTTTAGATTAGTGAGATGCATGAACTCAACCACAATATGAGTCTCTCTCTATGTGAAAATAAGGACAAAGTATTTAAAATAGGTGAATAGCATTCTCCTTTTCATAAAAACATACCACAATCTTCTCGTATGATACCCTATATAAGAGAAATCTGGCAATACGATTAAGCAATGTTATAGAACAGAAGAGCACAGCTATCTACAATTTGGAATAATCTCTACCTATTTAACAAGAGATTTCTTACATCTTCCACTCTCTGTTCTGGTCCAGCTCCAGTAAACACAAGAGTTCTGCAAAATTCACTATGTGGGGATGAAATGTGTATCTGTATAATGTTGTCTTGTTCTGTCACTTGATGCATTTTTCCTAGTATATCTGCCAATGGTGCACATGACCCCAACGATTTCTCAGTTGATGTCTCCTGTTTCTTCCCTCCTGACTGGCAGCAGAGCAGCAAGCTCCCTGCATACCTCTGAAAGGGATCATTTTCCATTCCCCTGACATTTCTGTAGCTATGAGCTTCATCCATTCGCCAAACCATGGCTGCAGGTTCAAAGTTTTTGCTCCAAGGTCTGCAAATAATTCTGCTTCAAGATAACCCTTTGTATCTCAACTGCTTGGTCCTGGACCTTAAAACTCACCACTGGTGCATAATTTAGGGATTACAGAAATAAGCTATTTATATCACACTGCTGCCGCTTCATATGTCCTGTATGCGCAAATGGTTCTCACCACTACAGCGCAGCCAGCCAACTATAAATAGATTTTTTTTTCTCCTAAGGCATACAGTTTGTGGAGGCAGTTTTTCCAACTAATTGTGGATCTGTCTAAGTGCTGTTCTTCCTAATCCACATTTCAGTAGTTGCTGAAGAGAGAGAGAGAGATTGGTGGATGCAAATCTCCAAATAAATACAATTAAGTTTTTATTGCTGCTTATAGTTTGTGCAAATATGAATATTTTTAATGACATTGAATTCTGAAAGTTGGCGCCAAACAAAACAACAAAGCAATGCATGATTGGATTTCTTGCAAAATCATACTAGATTTATTGTTATATATTTATACTGACAATGCAGAGTTCAATCCTTTTTTTTTCCTCCCCTTCCCCCGTCTTCATACCCAATGGATTATGTTTAGCTTCTCTGATTTATGTCAGTTGCAATATTTGGAATTCGGGATTCTGCAGACAATGTAATTTGTTCCAAGGTGTTATAACAGGTACAGAATGCATATGGACCATTAGAAGGCAATATTTCAGATTGGGCACAGAACATAGATTATATTCTGTAGGAAGAAATGTATAGGCGAATAGGAATAAACACAGTAATTTGGAGAAACTCCTCTGCGAATGTGCTCACTTGAAAAGGCCCACTCTGCTCAAATACACTATTTGTATGCGGTGGCGCAGCGGCTTAATGACACTGAAAGTGCCGGCCAGAAATGGCTGAAAGCTTCAGCGGTTCGAGTCCAGCCTTGCGTTAACAAGGTGAGCTCTTGTTTCTCTACCCGCAGCTTCTGCCAACTCAGCAGATCGAAAACGTACGTGAGTAGATAAATGAGCACTCTCACTCCGGTGGGAGGAAAATGCTGGCAGCGACTCCACAGAGAGATGGGACAGTTGCCGGTAAAAAGCACGAAATCGCGCTCGTCCGAAAAAGGGGCGCGAAGCAACGGAAATCCCGCCTCCTGTGCTGCCAGCTGGGCTGACGCTCTAGGAATTAGGCTCTGGCAAAGTCTAATTCCGAAACTAGAAAGATGCAATTGCCTTGAAAACCGCTAGGGGGCGGTCACTGCAGGGTCAGTAATGACTGTTAAGCAGATATTAAAAAAAAAAAAATGGCTTCCCTATTGATTTACAGGGCTGAAGCCTTGACTGCTGGTCCAGTTTCTAGTTTCTGAGTATTTAATGCTTCTTGTATTTCCAAGTTTTCCTTTATAATCACAAGGCTTACATTTCCCTATTTCAGTGTTTCTCAATCTTAGCACCTTTAAGATGGCTGGACTCCAGCTCCCAGAATTCCCCAGCCAACACTGAAGTCCAGACTTCTTAAAGCTGCTAAGATTGAGAAACCCTGTCCTATTTCTTTTAAATGAATGCTGAAGGTCTTAGAATCCTGGATATGTCACGCATCAAATAGCTAGATTCCAGGAGGCAAACTGCAGTCGTAGAAATTTTTACCTTTGCAACCTGTGTACGTTTGTGTGGTTACACTATAGAATGTAGGTCACTTGCTGCACTGCTTACCCTTGCCCAAGCCAGAGAGAGCATCACTGATTATTACAACTTTGCTCCGCATAGCAGACTTCGACATCAGCTGAGTAACCATCTGATAAATGTATACAATCCCACTGATTCCAACCACAAGCAGCAGGAGGATTAGTATCGCCAAAACACCCATCGTCACCTAGCGAAAAAGGTAAATTGAAGTCACAGAGAAGATTCATCAAAATTGCCACAAAGATTCATTTTTCTTTTGGAAATATACTTAAGCAAAGATCAGTGAGCAGGAGAACGGGTAATCTATTGCACATCCTGACCCAACCCCTTAATTAAGATAGGACATTATTTATTCAGCATCTCTCAGTACGTATGGAGATTTTCAAAAGTGCACAAAGCCTATTGTTTTGTTTTTGCTTTAGAAATGCAGAGCATTTTTTTCTTCTTCAAATGAACCCATGCTATATATTTTTATCTTGTAAAATCAAGACTGTGACACAAATCCATTTAAATCCATGCTGCATCCATTTCCTTATTGCCTACTATATATTATAAACAGCTGTGTGCAGCAATCCATTTATTTATTGCAGTGCAAAAAAAAAAAAAAGGAAAGGAGTAGAGAAAAAAAAGAGTATTTCCTCTTAAAATTATAAAGACCACACAGCAAATTACTTCAGACATTAATCCCATGTGACATCCAACTACAGTTCTGCAATAAAGCTAATAACTTACTTGGAAGGCAAGCGGTCAGTCCGCTGATAAGGTGGTGTCTCCTGCCAATGGGTTTATTCCAGAAGTTTAATTAAACTCATAGACATTTTTGGAAAGGGAAAGCAGTCCACCAGCTGTAGGCTTGT
This sequence comes from Liasis olivaceus, assembly GCA_030867105.1. Classification (NCBI taxonomy): domain Eukaryota; kingdom Metazoa; phylum Chordata; class Lepidosauria; order Squamata; family Pythonidae; genus Liasis; species Liasis olivaceus. The sequence goes on along the minus strand of CM061348.1, from coordinate 101,619,844 downwards.
CCTTGGAGCAAAAGCAGCTATGTATAGTGCCCAGCTGCATCCCAGACTTTAAAAAAGTAAATATAGTATCTGTGGTCTCAGCCACATACCTGACCTATTTTGTTTCACAGGGCTTCCACGTCCTTCTAGAGCCTGGAACAGAATGTTTGAAAGAAAGTCTCTTCATTTATTTGTTTGCTCTCAGAATCTGTAGTTACACGAGGCAAGGAAATCATTTTTAGGAGCCCATCGTGCATTAGCATGGTTTCTGGCCCCATTTGCAGTAGTACATGATGGAATTGCTCACTTTACACAGTCCTTATGTGGTGGGAATGCTACTAGAAACTGACTATAACATTTCTATATCTAGATAAGAATATTTTTTTAAGTATTAATATATTCTAGTTTACCACGTAATGTTTCCTGCCAGTTTGGTGTGCTGCTGTGTCTCTTTAAGTGTTATCGCTTTGGATGTTTCTAATTAGTTACAGTAGGAATTGTACCAATAAATAATATGGCTCTTGTGCAGGTTAAAAGTTTACCATGGCACAGTTAGTTCCCACACTTAATTTAGAGCTAGGCACAAATGACATTTTGAAATGTTCTGTCAAATTTGTGGAAAAAGGAATCAAGTACAGTAGATGACTTTAACCAATTGCTGTTGGGGAAGGAAAAATATCTTCTCCAAGTCAGAACCCATCTGTAGCAGCAACATAATAGAAAAGCCCCAATGGGCGGCTTTCCTCAAGCCTTTTCCCTTGGAATTGATGGAAGGGGTGGCTGCAGTGCCCCGGAAAGGAATGTGCACAGTGACAGAGAGAAAGTTCTCACCCATTCCTTAGTGACCAACTAACTGAATGAGCACGGCAATGCCACACACCACCCAGGAGAGTTTAATTGATTTTTTCTTCTGATTTCAAGTAATTTGTAAAGTAAATTTTCCTTTAATCAAAGTGAATGAGAGCTGCTAGGTGAGAAGGCAGAATTTCCATTCTAATCATCCCATAGTATGGAATACAAAGAATGCAGTTTACAAACACGTAATTGCTGGTGTGGGCTGTTTTCACAAATGTAACACCAGTGAGGCTGTTTGCATCGAGGCAAATGAGATGAGCATTCAGCATCCCAACTCAAAAAGTGGATGGGGCTAAAAGAGGCAGGGACAGAAAAAATAGCACCCCAAAATATGGCTTTTCTACTTATTGTTCACTACGGAATAAACCTATACAGTGTCACTAAGTTAATTCAAGTGTCCCTGAGTATGGGTAAACTACTATTCAAGTGAAATGCAACAGCACCTTTTTTGTGAGCTTCAGCAGCTCCAGAATTGGATTCTGTGGTTTAAACCCAGTGATGGCAAACCAGTGGCTCATTGGTATGCATTAAACCCTCCTCCCCATCTTTTTTAACATCAGAACAAACCTTGTTGGAATTCAAATCAGCTGCAAAGGTGGAGTTAATATTGCCCTTTAGATATGCTGCTTGAGAATTCTGGGAATTGGTTCCACGTACTGTATCTGGAAGATACCAAGTAAGGAATGCTGTCTTATTAGAGCCTGCTATTCTATTAGAACTTCATCTGTGGACAAGGTTGTTTTGGGAGGTGAAATGCTCTCCTTTGCTAGAAGTATTTAAGTAGAAACCAGATATCCACTGGTCAAGAATGCCATGCACTCTACTTTGCCAACTTTTAATTGAACAGGAGTTGTGCTCGAGACCTTCTGGTTTTCTCATTCTACAATTCTATAGGCTTTTGGTTTGTTTGGGGTAACAGTTACATTTATGTACACATATGAAGGTTGAGATACATTGAGGCATCAGAGGTGGAAAAAACATGCTGGAGATTTCTAGAATTGGTGTGGAAATGACAACGTAATAGTGGTTAAGATGTGAAAAAATAGACTAAAAATCCTTCCAAGAAACGTATCTCTTGAAACAAATCATATCAACAAGAGTAACTCTGGGCAAAAACATTACATCATGAAAGTGAAAGAGTCCTTTTCCAGAACTCATGTGAAAAGATCCCATTTCAACCAACCCCTTATAGAGTCCAAAATATCTTGTAATCACTATTAGCTATGGATATGAATCAAAGGCATGACAGGGTTCATGCTTCTTTGTGCCTGCTGTATAGTCCCCAGGAGATACTTTGGTCCTTCATCTTGTAACAAAGGTATCCGTGGACTTTGGGACTTCCTGATTAGCACTTTCATCTTATAATGAGCTATGTCTGACACCATGGGACTTGATGCTACATGACAGCTTGATCACTCTATTTGTGCCTGATACCTGAAAGATGAAGTACCTTTGGCAGTGAAATCTCTGGGTCTCATGAAGACTCTATACCTGGAAAACCAAAATAATGCAAGTAAATTCATACTTGGGCTCAGTATGTTTTGTGTATTCATTTTTCTTTAGGCATGGTTTGAACATTGGATAGTCTGGTTAATAGTTCAGACAATGGGTATTATTTAATGGACTCTTGAGGATTTTGAAATGACAGATACCTTTCACTGTAATAGGACTGCGAGTCTTGGATCTTAATGAAAATATACTTTTTCTTTGCATAGCACATACAGTGTTGATTTAAACAAGTTTTTAATAAGAATAAAGCAATTTGTTTTTATTAATCATAAAGCAAAGTCCAGAGATTAAGGTTTCTGAAAACTTTGGTGATAGACTCTAAAGTCCTTTCAAATGTTGCCAGCAAACTATATGTTTTAAGTGACAGTAGGAGGAAAATATTTGATATGTGAGAGTAATCATATTAACTGGATGTAATTAATTTAAGACAAATTCATTTTGTCCTGGTATGCCATTAAATGTTCTACTGTGATTTTTTTGAAAAACAGTTGTTCCTTCTTGCTGTAAAATGTACACATTATCTGTCAAATCCTATTTCATTTATTTCTTCCAGTCATTGTTAAGAAAGTGATTATTACATTTGGGAAATGGAAAATAGAGCAGATAGTAATTTTTACAAATTAGGCATTCTCTGATTCATTCAGTGGCATATTTGTTCCCATCAACATGAAGGTCAATTTCATATGTGATCTTTTAATAGTAGCAGACTTGCTATTTACAGCTGAGAGAGGAGTGGATGTCAGTATACCTTACTAAAAGACATCTAGACAAGGGGACTACAATCATTCTGTCAATGATCATAGCATGTTTTAAGTGCCAAAGAAAAGCATGTAATTCTTGAGATTCTCAACTCTCATTTTGAAAACATCCCAGGCTTCTAAGTTTTATATCTGGAGGGGATTGGAGAACTGATCCATGAGCACAGTATGAGATTCAGAAAACAAAAGGGTGACAGTGTAGCTGTTACCAAAATCAGATGATCAAATATTTCAGTGTTGACTATATTTCTGACCTCCAATATTAAACATAGTTTGCTTCCAAACTTGCTGTATTGTATTATGCTTCCCCTAGAAACTGGTTGCTCAAATAAATATAAGGGATTTGCAAAAGTCCAGATTTTGCAGTGCAACGAATAAAAATCATCATATTATTGTGATCTGTGCAGTTTGGTGGCACTGCAAAAGGCAGGTTCCTGATTTTTTAAATCTCTCTCAGCAAAATGCCATCCATCTCTAGGCTTGTAGCAAAAGAAAATAGCATTTATTTGGAAGCATACTGGCCTAAATCAGATGTTAAGGCAGACTTCTGCAAATGAAATTACTCACTGTTACCTTAAAAATAGTGGACATAGAATTTGGATCGGAATTTGGTCAAGTTATGATCAGGGAAAAGAAGAGCCAAACCTTTTCCCCACATTCCATAGTAGCCCCAGTCAAACTATTATCTGCAGGGGAAAAAATGTGAAGAGGCACAAAAAGTATATCAATAAGTTTCCCCTTCTCTATGAACAACTTTGGAGAGGGAGCACAATGGAAACAAAGAAAAAGAAATGTAGCTCTAATCAGAAAACAACGTCTTTATCCCTTTTCCCTATCCAGAACCGAAATCTGGGAATTATGAAGTGTATGGTTATGATGAAATAAACAATTTTAGAAATTAAAAGGAAAGAATTCTACAATGCAATTGAAATTTAGGTCTTTATATCAAACTATGCAGAGCTGTATTTGAAACTCTGTGCCCAGTTCTGATCATTCAACCTCAAAAAGAATAGGGCAGAAAATGGACGGAAGTTTCCCCTGGCTTAATCTTTTTTACTGCAAGGAAAAGTTAACACAATTGAGTGAAAGTAGTGGTGGGATGACGATGATGATGATGATGACGATGACGATGATGATGACGACGGTGGTGGTGGTAAGATGGGAGGCATTTATGTACTCAGTGTGGAGAAAGTAGCTAGAAATCACAATTTTGTCTTCCTCTCTCTCATAATGGTAGACTTTGAGATTTCCCGATGGCATTCATGAAGAGGATGTACAAGATAAATAAAAGAATAACTGCATACCGTACATCCTGATATATTAGCTTTTCATAGTACTACACACTACGTTACAGAACTCACTGTTACAAGATGCAGTAGCAAGAAGTATTTAATGAGAATTATATCCATTCACAGAGGCTAGGTTAGCTCTAATTGCTGGGTTGGGGGAATGAAGGGGAAAGATTATTGCCTTTATTCCACAACTGTGGACTTCACTGAGACATCTAATGGGCCATTATGTTTGGACACCTGGGCAGACCTTTAGTCTGTTCTGGAAAGGATTTCACCTTTCCTATATTCCAGCTGTCATTGCCTGACTTCTAGAATTCAGCTGTACAGGTAAGTGTTTGGCTGTTTTGACTGCATCTTCCATTAGCTTCAGCCAGCATAGCCAGACACGGGGGAGGGAGTGTTAGGGGTGGGGTAAGAATTGTAATCGGTATATATCAGATTGGCTATCTGTAGTGTAGGTCTTCAAGAAGAAAACCATGGAAGTCTCCAGAAAAGAGGCAAAGCTCTCTCTTTTGGTCTGAACTGACCCAAACAACTGCCCCCCTCCCACACTGGGCCATTTTCAGGATGCAACAAACTTTCCCATTGTATGTTTTGCTCCCAGGCAAAGCAGCTCAACTTTTGCTATTGCAATTAACAAAATAATTGCTAGGAAGGTTCTCCTTTCGCCACATCCATGCAGAGAGTATCAGTCATGTGAGAAGCACTAAGCAGAAGAACACGCAAAGAGGTGATCTGTAAAAGATCAAGAGGGCCTGCATTGACTATTTTGCTAATACATGGAGAGCAGTCCCCCATCATTTGGACTGAGGAACTGTGCTATTCCACATACAGTTGCAAGAAAAAGTATGTGAACCTTTTGGAATTTCATGGTGTTCTGCATTAATTTGTCATAAAATGTGATCTGACCATCATCTAGGTCAAGAGTATTGACAAATATAATGTGCCTAAAATAATAACACAAAAACAATTCTGATCCTTCAATGTCTTTATTGAACACACTCATTCAATATTCAAAATGCTAGTGGAAAAAGTAAGTGAACCCTTGGAACCAATAGCTGGTTGACACCCCCTTGGCAGCAATAACCTCGACCAGGCTCTTCCTGTAGCTGTGGATCAGACCTGCACATCATTCAGGAGGGATTTTAGCCCATTCTTCCTGGCAGAACTGCTTTAGCTCTGTCATATTCTTTGGACGTCTCATGTGTATGGCTCTCTTCAAGTCATTCCATAGCATCTTTATTGGGCTGAGGTCTGGGCTCTGACTTGGCCACTCCAAAAGGCGGATTTTGTTTTCTGAAGCCATTCTGTTGTGGACTTGCTCCGGTGTTTTGGGTCATTGTCCTGTTGCATCACCCAACTTCTACAGAGTTTCAGCTGACGTACAGACATTCTCACATTATCCTGAAGAATTTTTTGATACATTTGGGAATTCGTCTTCCCCTCAATGACTGCAAGCTGGCCAGGCCCTAATGCAGCAAAGCAGGCCCAAATCATGATGTTTCCTCCACCATGCTTTATGGTTGGGATGATGTTTTCATGATGATATGCAGTGCCCTTTTTATGCCAGATGTAGTGCTGCGTGTTCTTTCCAAATAGTTCAATCTTTGTTTCATCAGTCCACAAAACATTTTGCCAATACCGCTGTGGAGTGTCAATGTGCTCTTTCGTAAACTTCAGGCATGCAGCAATGTTCTTTGTAGTAAGCAGTGGCTTCCTTCGTGGTCTCCTGCCATAGACACCCTGCTTGCTCAATGTTTTACTTATTGTAGACTCATGAACACAGATGTTAGCCAGGTCCAATGATGCCTTCAAATCTTTGGCTGTCACTCGGGGTTGTTTCTTTACCTCATTGATGAGTCTTCGTTGTGCTCTTGGGGTCATTTTGACTGGGTGCCCACTTCTTGGTAGAGTAGCCACAGTCCCAAAGTGTCTCCATTTGTAGATCGTTTGCCTAACTGTAGACTGGTGAATTTCTAAGGTCTTTGAAATCACTTTGTAACCCTTTCCAGCTTTATGTAAATCAACAATTCTTGATCGTAGATCCTCTGAAAGCTTTTTTTGGCAAGGCATGGCTCACATAAGCATATTGTTCTTGTGTGGAGCAAACTCAAAAAGTTTGAGTGGTTTTTATCAGTCAACGTAGCTCTAGTCCACACCTCCAAGGCTTAACAAGACTCCAGGTATGCTAACACCTGACTCCAATTAGCTTTTTTGAGGTCAGCTCAAGGGTTCACATACTTTTTCCACTAGCACTATGAGGTTTTTATGGTTGTTCTCAATAAAGACATGAAGGATCAGAATTGTTTTTGTGTTATTATTTTAGGCACATTATATTTGTCAATACTCTTGACTTAGATGACGGTCAGATCACATTTTATGACAAATTAATGCAGAACACCATGAAATTCCAAAAGGTTCACATACTTTTTCTTGCAACTGTATATCCACAAGATATACCCAGAGGGCTTGCTTAGAGCTAGAAGGTAATAGATTGATCAACTTCAAGATGGGTGGGCAACTAGGTACCTTCCAGATGTTTTGAATACAGCTCCTTTAATCTCTCGCCATTGGCCTTATCTGAAACTGATGGATCTGGAGGGTAGCCAGCTGCCTGTCCTTGCTTGTTTTACCTGGGCATTGATATACAACTGTATCAGTAAGTTTGCCCTTGCAGTTCTGGGCTTATATTCTAAAGCAAAGGCATTACTTGTTGCAGTATGCTGAAGCACCTTTAGATGTCTCTCTGAATATATTGTGTTTGGGAAAAAAAAGGAGTGTAGGTGGAAAAATTGTTTGTCTGCAGCTGTTTCCTTAAATAAATTATCTTGTGGCTTGGATTGTGACAGAAATCAATAACAGCAAGCTATTGCCCAGCCAACATTTTTCATAAAAAATCAAACATGCAAAGATGGTGCATAGCCAGACTGAGTAGGGGGAAGATGGCTTGTAGCTGTAAAGCTGTGGGCAGAATTACATCTGGAAAGCAGCAGGCATAATTTCCCCTATATCACCCCATTGTTATGCCAGATCCTGTGTGTTTAGTATAAACAAAATATCATAGTGAAGTAGAGCCTGTTTTGGGGGGAAAGAATCTCCTTTCTCTGAGCCATGGAGATGTGACATATTTCAGAGAGACACTGGACAGCTACCACTGTATGCAACTGTGCCCAGAAAGAAAGAAAACTTTCCTCAAAGGTTAAATTGTTGAGAAAGTGAATTAGCTTTAGACTTTTCTTCCTTTTTAAAGGAATACAAAGGTGCCTGTTCCAATATGCATTCATGCTTGTAAGGGCCATGCTGCTAGCTCAGTGTTCTGGGAACAGGAGTACACCAAGTCAGGGTGAGGCCATTCGAATGGACCAGGTCCACTTCCAAAGCAGGACCACTTTGGAGTAGGATCCTGTCTGAAGCAGCTCCAGCCTTCTCCTGCTGTAGTGTCTTGCATTATCACTTTATCGGTGACAAGCTTTCCATAGGAAAAAACAATAATACAAGTAAGGGAAGGAGGGTTGGAAAAACAAGCTAAGGTCTTCCATTGTTTACAGGCACCTCTTTAAAGTGCTTGAGAGGAAGCAGTGGAGTCATCAGGAACAAAGCGATCAGGGCTGGGGCGTAAAAGGAGCCAAGTAAATCTCTGGATGAGTGAGTTGTGTCCTCCGCTGGTGGCTGGGAAGAGAAGCAATACCATCTTTTACCTTAACTTCAAGAGGTTGAGTTGGGAAGGCAACTCCTGGTCAGGGGGTGCTTGACCCCCATTCTGGAGCCACCCCAGGGAAAAACACTGTGCAAGTATGTGACCTAACTAGTGCATCTTTGTGCAAAATTTGTGAGTATTGGGAGCAGTGATACAACTTCCTTCTGACTCTTCTTCTTCTTCTTCCTGTTTCAGTTCCACAGGGGCGGCCTGGCTGGCACATCTGATGGAGCAGTGCAATCAGAGCTCCGTGACTGAGTTCATCCTCCTGGGCCTGGCAGAGGGGGCCCTGTCAGAAACCATGCTTTTCGTTCTCTTTTTGGCCATGTACTTAGTTATCCTAGTAGGCAACTGCATGATGGTCATGTTGATTGGGGCTGAGCATCGCCTACACACGCCAATGTATTTCTTCCTCCTCCATTTGTCTCTGCTGGACCTCTGCCACTCCTCAGTTACCATCCCACAGATGTTAGCACACCTCCTCTCCAGAGATAAAGCCATATCCTTTGCCCGATGTGCCTTTCAGATGTACATTTTCTTGGTGTTTGGTATGGCAGAATGTGTGCTGTTGGGTCTCATGGCCTATGACCGCTATGTGGCAATTTGCCATCCCTTACATTATACCACTATCATGAACTGGCACTTCTGTAGCTGGACAGCAGGAGCTGCCTGGTTGAGTGGCTTCCTCAATTCCCTCATTGTCAATGCCTTTGCTCTGCACCTGCCCTACTGTGCCCAAAATCACATCAATCAGTTCTTCTGTGAGTTACCAGTTGTGATGAAGCTGGCATCTGCTGAGTCTTCGGAGGCAGAGGTAGTTTTGTTTGTCCTTGGTTTCTTTCTTCTGCTTCTGCCTTTCATACTCATCACTGCCTCCTATGGCCGCATTGTGATTGCCATCTTGCGCATCCGTTCGGCTGAGGGTCGGCGCCGAGCGGCTTCAACCTGTGTTTCGCATCTCCTGGTGGTGAGCCTTTTCTATGGCACAGCCATCTTTTCCTACATGAGGCCCAGCTTCGTCAGCTCTGCCACAGGTCAGAATAAGGATACATCTGTTTTGTACGCAGTGGTCACACCCATGATGAACCCACTCATCTATAGCCTTAGAAACAAGGAGGTGAAGGGTGCTCTGAGGAAATTATTAAGCAAGAAAAAATCCTCACCAGAGACATGATTCTGACACTGCCTTCAGTTCTGTTCAGAAACTGATGGTGAGGGTCCATATTTTATCTTTAGCCAGCCACGAAAACTTACATTTTATTGGTAAAGGAGAGGATCTTAGAGAGTTCTTGTAAAGATTCCTCTTTAGTCCTTTATAAACAAATCTAGTCCAAGCATTATTGGATCCCTACAGAGGCTTCTGGTCAGTTTATCAATACTGTATTTACTGAAAAGGAAGACTAGATTTTTTCTTCCCAGATAAGTTATCTTTAAAATTAAAGGATCATCTTAGATCAGCTGAGAATAATGCAACAGCAGAGGCAGATGAGTTTTCCATATCTAAGTTTCCCTTTTCAAGGGATCATTCAAGACCAGTTTCCATTTGGCTGAGTATGATGTTTTCTTCTTACTATTAAATTCTTTGCAAATGCCTTGAGGAACAATTAGTCCTGTGTGAATAAAATCTATACAGTACAAGCCTGCATACTCTGTGTCCTAAGGATCTTTTGCCCAATTTATATTATGCTTTCTGTAACTAAGGAGAGTGGGAATGCCGTTTGAGTAAGTTACAAGTAGCTGAAGGTCTGTGTCCCAGGAAGAACCAAAGAACTAATCCATTAGAGTTTTTATCAGCATTTATCAGCATATGTGCTGATTCCCCAAACAGGCTGGTCTGTGCAAGTCTTCTTTTCCCCAACCCAAGCATTGGCACAGCTGTTCCATCTCAGCACTGAGCTATACACTGAGCCTCTTACAGATGGAAGAGTAAGAACAGAATAGGCTATTCCTTATGTAATGCTTTGATCCATTTAATTTCTTTTAATACTCGTTTTCTGCTATTGATACACAGAAAAAAAACCCTCACACACAAAATTCAGCATCCTCTTGCATCAGTTCTCTGAACATGCTGGAAGTGTGGGATTTGTACTAGTTTCTCATTGTTGATCTAATGGCCAGGCTGGTAGTGGATGGAGTGGGTGGTCCTGCGCCAAACCATGAAGGGCTGCATATGTCAAAGCCAGGACCTTAAGTTTATCTGGAAGCCATTCAGCAACCAATGTAGCATCTGCAAAGCCAGTGTTACAGGCTCCCAATGCAGGGAGTCAGAACGTTTGCAATAATAGTTGCATCAACAAGAATGGATTCAAATTCCTCTGAAACTGTGCATTTTTAGTTCACACTGAACTCAGTGAAGCAAATCTTATTTTGAGGAAGGAAGGAAGGAAGGAAGGAAGGAAGGAAGGAAGGAAGGAAGGAAGGAAGGAAGGAAGGAAGGAAGGAAGGGGGATTATTTGGTAGTAATCCCAAAAGAACCTGATGAGTGTGTTAACAGAACACACTTAACATTGTTACTGAATTATGTTTTAATGTATTCATTTTAATCAATTTATATGGCTGCCCATCTTGCAAGTTTAGCAATTCTTGGGGATTAACAAAGTTAAAAACTCAGGAACACAACCAAAACAACAATAATAAATATACATATAATGGCAGCCAAGGATAGCAACAGTCTCAAGAATAAAAACAAAAAGCACATGTCACAGGTCCCATGACTCCCCATCTCTGGGGAATTAATATAACTTTGCACAGTACATCAGAACCCAGAATAACTATGTAATCTGGCTTGCACAATACACTAACCTTGCCTTCCCAAACTAAACAAGCTGAGAAGATTATGTGAATCCAACTAGTGGTTTTGTAACTGACTTGGTTATATGTGTTATAAAACACAGCCAGTGGGACTTATTCCAAAGCCAGCAGGGTTACATGGAATTTGCAACAAGATAACTTTATGTACTGACGATGCTCATTTGTCACAACTGAAGCTCCAACTCTGTCTTAGCTGAACCTGTGCAGCGCAGTAGGACAGCCTTTCTCAACCCTGCATCTTCTGGATATTTTGGACTATAACTCCCATATCACCAGTCAACACAACAGCATAGTGCATATTTTTTGTATCTCTCAGCTAGCATCCCAGCATCCTGTCTGGGGATTCTGGAAGATTTAATCTCAAGCCTTCTGGAATGGACCAGGTTGATATAGTGCCTCGCTGCTTCTCATGAGCATGTAAATTCTGAAAGTTGTCTGCTTAGAGTAATCAAGTCTGAAAACACCGGGGCAGCTGGAGGGATAAGGAAACCACTCTCCAGAATACAGGGATTCAGCATATCTATACTGTGCCAGTCCCAAGAAGTTTCAGTGTTGCCACACTTTGCATTTAGTAAGTCGAAGTAATCCTTGTAGAGACATGCGAAATCAAGGTCAGTGGAACTTTCACCTTCCGTGCTTTCTACCGAGGCATATAGGCAGCATCACTCTCATGGGGGGTGGGGGGGTCCCATACAAAGACAACCAGTGGTCCTCTGGCATAAGCTATAAGGGCCTCATGGAACTGGTAGCTTTGGAGTCATGCTTATCATCAAAATATGAAAACACTGTTACTGCTTTGATGGAGCAGAAAACCGGAGCAGGAGAAGAAGCAGGAGCCAGAAGCCACAATATACAGGTTTTGTTCTGCTCTGCCAACCAGAACCTTTTCATATGTAGAGGCACATGCTTGCATGCTGGTTATAGTCAGACTGCAGTATCCCTTCTAACTGGAAATTAATGTATGATTAATTTAAATGGTTGGATGGGTGGTTGAGTGGGTGGGTGGGTGGATGGATGATGATAGATAGATAGATAGATAGATAGATAGATAGATAGATAGATTTTTTATTTTTTTTATTTTTATCTATCTATCTATCTATCTATCTATCTATCTATCTATCTATTAAATTTTTCAACCACCCATCTCCCCCCAATGGGGGAACTCTGGGCGACTCACAACAAACATTAAAAACATATATATAAATACGTAAAACATCAGTTAAAAACATTACTAAAAAGGGGAAGGAGAGTCCAAGAAGATGAAAAATCTGAAGCTGAAGACAGAAGGCCTCGATGGGGCTAGCCATCCCCATGCTTGAGGTATTCCCTCGATGATAGATAGATAGATAGATAGATAGATAGATAGATAGATAGATAGATAGATAGATAGATAGATATTGCAGTACATCAGGGCACCTTTAGATGTCTCTCCATGTATGTTATTATGAATAAAAGTATCTGTTTGAATTCTGAGGTTTTCTCTGCTGCTGTTTTAAGTAAACAATCTTTTACTTGGGAGGTTTGACAGAAGTCAATAACCTTCTGGTGAGGCAGGCTTTCTTGACCCTGGGAAATAGTGCAAATGGATTGGAGAATCCAGTTATGGGGCGAGCACTTGGGGTTGTAAATCTATGAACAGTTACTTTGGCAAAGCAACTTCTTTTTCAATAAGTTCTTCTTTTTCTCTCTCTCAACTGCTTTCTCCTTTTCTACCATCATTATGGTAGTGATATCTTCTCCCAGTAGATGGATTCATAATGATTATTAGCCAGGATGGTTAAACAGCTGCTGCTCTATTCACTCACATTCAAGATAGGAAAGGGAATATTGCTGTGAAAACAAATTAAATGGCCACATGTGTACGTGCTGTATGAACACTCGTCCAGCTTCTCAGATAGTTATAAAGCCATTATGCTGTTAAGGCTGCTTCCAGCACTGGATCTTGATATTCATTCCCATGGGACCTATGCAAAAGTCCTTTCAGCCATCATAGTGAAAACATGTCCTCTTGTGAATGGAATGATGGGACACTGGGGGCAGATGCAATTTTCCCCTCATTTCAGCACAAGATGACTTGGGTGATTTCATGGGGAACCAGGTTATTAGCCATGATGGCTATGTGTCACTCTCCAGCTACAGTAAAAGGTAATGTGCTTCTGAATACCACTGGCCGAGGTGCACAAGGTAGAAGGTAGTAGTGTGCTGATATCCTGCCTTCCTGGTTGACCACCATCAGAAAACAGATGTTGAACCAGATGGGCTGTATTCGATTAATCCAGCAGAGCTTTTTTTTGTTTGTTCTGGGGTCTGTTCCATCTGCATGGTTTGGCTAGAAATCCAGAGCTTACATGAAAAAGTGCATGTCCACTTTCATTTACTAAGCATGTTTCTAGTACTTGGAGAAAAATCTGAACATTTTTAGAAAAGGCCCAGTGATGATGCTGTCAACTATTTAATTACAGCTTGGTGTCCAATATAAGTGAGAAGAAAATGAAACTAAAGGCTATCTTCCCATGAATTCTTTTCACGGATGCTTCTGTACTTACACTGGGGTTTCTCAACACTTTATTTTATCCCTTATATTTTATCTACGCTGACCTGCTGGAAAAGGTTCTTAGAGTCTTGGGGTTGTCTGTCAACAATATGACACCCAGTTCTCTTCCCCCCTCCCCCCCTCTCTTTCTTTCAGCTCATGCTAATGCAAAATAAGAATTGGTTTAAGCCCATATTCTCTGTAGAAAGTTGCATGTCAATTACAGTAATCTTGTGAGGCTTTGCAATGGATGTTCCACTCAAAAATATGTTTACAGTACTTGTTTTGATCATGGAGGAGATCCTTTTTTCTGCAAACATTTTATTGAAATAGCTACCCAAGGAAAGTTGAAATGCCTCCATCACTGATCATTTTTTCATGGGCACTAAGTGGCCTATTCTGCTGGTTTTTAGGATTCTTAAGAACTGAAGATTTAATTTCTCTGTCAATTTTCAGTCTTTGCTCCTAACTTTGGTATTTTGTTATTTAAATTGTTTTTGCATGTGTTATTGGTTTTAATGTTATTGGAAACAAATCAGGGGAGGGGGAGAGACCTTGATAGAGCCAAAAGGTGACATAGAAATGTTCTTATAAATAAGGAAAAACTGAGGCATTTGGATAGTAATTAAAGAAGTAATTCTCCACAGCTTTTCACTTTTCATGTAGCATATCCTGTGGTAGCAGGTTGTCTCTTTCTGTCACATTTGGGGCCTAGCATATTCTTCCATTTTCATATTCTTCCATTTCCACTTAGCATATTGTTCCATTTTTTTCTTTAGGAAGGGTGTGGAAAGCAACTTTTCATAATAGGTCTCACTGTATTTCTCCAGTTGCATCCATTTTTCAACAATTGGAACTGAATTTTTGCAAGTTCAAGGTGACTGACAATTTTTAATGAAAACAAAAATGTCTCTGCTTTTGCGGGGAGGAGAAACTTGCTGAAATGACAACAGGTGACATGATAGCATTGATCCAAGTTTTACATTTCACTTCACTTCACTGTAGGGTTGCTGCAAAACTGCCAACTTCTGCATATGGCAAGGAACCTTTATGCTGTGAAGGGAAAGCCACTGCTTTGAAAAAGGAAAATGGCTGCACAGAAATGACCACCATGTGATCCAGCCAAATTACTTGCATGAGTTGTGAGAGAAATTTTAAAGGTTACCCCAGGCCACAAAATGTTTGGGGTGGGTGGAGTAAGGACTGCAGTGGTCAGGATAGAATTGGGGAGAGGGTGATGGTAATTTTTTCCTCTGTTGACTTATTTTTAGTCTTTCACTATTGTCTTCATGATGCATTTTCCACAACAAAATGGGAAGAAACTGTACCACCAATTTTAATGCCACCAAGATTTTGCAATGCAACTAAAGAAGCTCCACAAGAAGCAGCAATAGCAATAGCAATAGCAATAGCAATAACAGAAGGGAGGGAGGGAGGACGGATGGGTGGACTTTGGAAGTTGCATATGGTCTTGGAACCATAGATTTCCCATCCCTGAAGTAACTGGTTGAAGAACAATTTGCAAGATACTGGCATGACACCTCTTTCCAGTGACATGCTGTAGTACTCAGAATTTAACATAATGTGCAAATGCCCAAAGGATTACCATCTGATAGGGAACAAGGGTAAGTAGGAAGTGTCTGTATGTGGTTTCAGGCTTCCCAACATTGCCCCAGTAGCAGGAGAACAAGCTCCAGGAAGTAGTTTTGCCACCACTCTGGTAAGTGGGTAAGTAGGAATCTAACTTGAGCAGGTGAAGAAGTTTACTGCAGCGTATCAGCCTCCAGTAAAAGGGATGTGATTGTCCTAAAGGGACAACAAAATGCTTCATGATGGTTTCTCATGCAAAATGCTCATTAACATTACTGCTAATATAAACTAAAATAAAGCTAGAAAGAAAAAAGAACCGGGGAAAAAAAGATTGAACAAACATCTGACGTACATTTTGTCCTTAATGGATGGGGTAGAATATAAATATCCAACCTTCCAAGAGATGAGCATAGCTATTCTCCACCCATCCTGATCTGTTATTCCTCCTGATATCACTGCAGTTGTTTCCATCAAGAAATGCATGTTATCTTCAACACTGAATTTATTCTGGGGAGCTTTTCACTTGAATAACAGGAAAACAATGGAGTACTGTTATTATTATTATCCCGTAATATCTCCTCTACCTCTACCTCTATCTCTATCTCTATCTCTCTATCTCAAGACAGTGAACATACCTAATACTCCTGCCTCCTATTTTCCCCACAACAATAGGACATTTCTGGTTAAGATAATTAAAGCTGATGTCACTTTATCTCACCCACATAGACACACAAAGAATTCTGAGAGGAGAATAGCATCTATAGGAAAGATGGATTTCCCCAGTTCTTCAATAATGGAAGATGACTGAAGCTTAGTGCACTTCTTATGCACAGTGGGACATCATACTACCCTGTTGCAAGGTTTGAAAAGATTTCAGAAGCAAAACATACTGTACTATATAGTTTCTACATTCATGGCAAACTAAAAAATAAATTGCACAATTTTAAGAGCATTACTAGACAACCCATGACCCATTGAATCATTGTTTCAGAGATATTTCTTTACCTAAACAGAGAAACAGAATGACCAAAGGCAAAAAAGCAGTGGGAGTAGGAGTGACTTGTGACTTACTGCTGGTTTCCCCATTGACTTTGCTTGTGGGAAGCTAGCAGGGAACGTCAGAAATCTTCTTCCCTCCCTCCCTCCCTCCTGTCCTTTCCACATATAATATAGGCTTGCACCATTTGCTTTCCCCTCGTGACCCTCAGGAGAGACCCAGCGAAACCTCCTTCTCCTCATTAGCTCACCTGCAGAACTGCCTGCCACTTTGCTGGGGGGAGGTAGAACAAAGGGAGCCACAGACCATGAGGAAAACTGCACTCCTACTCCCCATTCTGGCATGTCCCCAAGGGCCCCCTCCCTCAAGGAAGAGGGCTCACCCATCAACCACTGGCACCCCTCAGCCAGCCCTTCCTCCCCAGCTGGCATCCAAGTTGCTCCCTCATCCTTCCCTCAATGCGCACAGCCATTAAGAGATTTCAGATTTCTGCCTTGTTTCCAAAGCAGTCAATCACCACTCACCTGTCAGACCTTGCTGCCAGCTGATTGGGCACAGGGGCTAGAGAGGGGCAGGAAAGAGGTTGGGGATATGCCCATGACAATCATGTGACCTGGGCTGACCATGGTGGTGTAACAGCACAGCAGTGCTGAAACAACCACAAATTACCCAAATTTCAATCCCATGGGAGTAATGGGTCCTGGATTTTGAATGCATTCTGTAGGTTAGCCCATTTGAGGTACCTTGGTTCAAAACCTTTTGCCCTGTGATGTACCGTTTCACCCAGTTGAAGGTTACAGACACAAGAGTTTTAGTACTATACACTGTAGATGCACAGAAGCAGATGACTGACATTTCCAAATTGCAAAAATTACTGAAATATTGAACTTATCACCAGTAGAGAAGGGAAAATAATTGGAAATGGCCGGGGGGGGGGGGCTATGGAGGGCTGCTTTGTGCTATCCATCTCTAACTTGCTGTTCCTCAGATATTATGGGACTACATGTTCCCAAATTCCCACTAACAATACTTCTGGAGGGCACCAGCTTGCAGAAGATCACTCTGGCCATCCCTCCCCCATGTTCTACAAAGCTATCCCAGAACTATTGTGGATTCCTTACCAATACTAACCAGAAAAATAAAAAGAATTTATCTGCTTCCTGTTAAAAATCTCATACTACTACCAATCAAGACATTTATCCAACTACCAATCATTCATCCATCCAGCCATCCTCTCCCCTTTTATGGACTTCATTTGATAAAGAACAAGATAAAACACATGGTGGTGAAGCCCAGTTTCCAAATGGAAGAGTATGAGATCTGAACATACACTTGGAACCTTTTCATACACTGTTACCAGAAGAGTTTGCCAACCTCAATCTTACCTCATATCCCCAGCCATGATTGATACTTTTTTAGGGCAATGTTTCCATACTGCAAAACAACTACCAATTTCAAACCCCAAGAAGAGCCCAGAGAATTAGGACAAGGCATTGTTAGAGTGGCAGCTCTTTTTATTACACAGCAAGGACCAAATTCTACTAAGTGAAGAAAGGTTTTTACACGTGTAAAAAGACAATACAGGGGGAAGACATGATAAAAGCTTAATCTGAAAGCACACCCATCATAATTTAATGAAAATTTGAATTCAAGTGACAAATCCAGTTTAAGTGAACATGGGCCTTTCCTAAGCCTTTCCAATTATTTCAGAGATCCAGTTAAAGGAAAGATGTGGGAAACTGAATATGGATGGTAGGGGGAGGAATTTTGCAGATCAAACACAATTTTTTTCCCCACCATTCGTAACAGAAGTTTTACATTGTGCCTTGAAGACAGACAAACATGACTTTTTGAAGCAGAACTCACAGTGATGTCTTCTTCTGAATATCAATATCTTCTGGAATGATATGCTCACCAACATTTCTACAAGCTCTGTACAGTTAATCCTATACATACTTATCTGAAAGCAAAGCCCACAATGAAATAATTCAGATTATATCTGTTTGTCAGTTTGCTACACATCTTTTATAAATCTGGGGACATACAATATTTCCTCCAAGCTACATTTGGACTGACATCTGGATTTTAGAACACTGTAGTCCGATTATACAAGATACTGTATAGGAATTTTGATTGCATTTAAATAAAACAGAAATAGGTTCCTAAATGTAATATATCAGCCTCCTTCTTGTATCTTGTGGACCAATGGTTTCTTTGGCATTCTGTACATCATTTGTTGATCCAGGCTGAGGGATTGCAAAAGGGTGTGGCATCTGATGAACACGGTGCACCCACATAGCAGTAAGTATACTACAATAAACAGTTCTCTTACCCTGTCTAATGCAAGGATGGGCAAATTGTACTCATAGGTGAGATTCAGACCATGAATCTTTCTTTTCTGACCTCTGAAATCCATTAGAGGCTCTTTCCTGAAGCTCTACCCCTTCTCCCAAACCCATGGAGAAGTGGCCTGGTCACAAATTAAAAAAAAAAAACAACTGCTCGTCCTTTATGGTCAAATCACTGTTTTCTCTGCACTGTATACTAAGTGATAATGGAAAGGGCAGCCCTGTGACCAGGGTCCAGGAAGAGAAGCTTAAGTTCTAGAAGATTTTATCTTTTGGTAAGAAGACCTTGGATGTTTTGGTAAAGTTTGATGATTGATGGTTTTGCCCTACTTTCCAAATGATGCATGTTGCTTTAACTGTCACTTACAACAAAAATTACAGAACTTCTTATCAAAGGCCAAGAACGGCATCCAGAAGATTGAGCTGTTAAATACTTTATAATTGCTTCCTTTGTTTATTCACCTTTGCCTGCAGCCAAAAGTATAAAACCCAGCTGGCGAGATTCACTTGTCAGATAATAATTACCTGCTCAAGGGATCTCTCGGCACCTGAAAGTTAAAATATGAAAGTTTCCTTAATTACTCACTGGAAGGAAACTTTTGCAGGTGCCTCTGTGGGCATTATTAAAAGTGCATGGAGGTTTGGGCAGTGAAACTCCATTCTGAATTATAAAACTTCTCTTCTAACAGAGAGGTCTACTGGAGTTTCATACAGCTGAAATCTCTAAAGACATCTTAAGGAAAAAAGGACAGATCAAAACAAGACAAAACACAACACAACATTCATCTCAGCTCCGTATTTAGCTTCATCAAACTGTATGAATAATCATAGAAGTAATTTTTCTCTTCTATCCTTTTTGAAATATATAGTACACTCTCAACGTTATTAACTGCCAGTATAAATATTCACACACCAGATATATTAGCTGCAAGTTTGCGATATCATGGCATGATCCAGCCAAAGTAAAGTGCCATTGTCCATAGAGGAATTAACCGTAAAGATGCTAGACTCACTAAAGGAGAATAAGGGCTTTTCTACATTATAGCCTTAAGCTGCCTGACTCACATGCATAAACTGGTTGAAATGAAGCTGGCTTAAAACATTCTGTTCTAGATTTCAACCCTTTCCTCCAATTCGGTCCCAGTAGTGGCCTGGTATAAACCATGCTTACGGGCCCGCAGCTGGCAGAGTTTCTTGCTTCTTTATCTGTTCCACCCATGCCAAGAAATCAAACATCAATTGCTTTCTTTCCCGCAGGCAGATCTTTGAGGACATGAGTTTTCCACTGAGAGATGTTTTGTATGAGCTCCCCTCTGCTACTCCCCCACTTATAATTGACACTTTCCCATCTGGTATGTCCATCAGTGGACCAGTAAAAAGATTAAACAAGACGAGTCAAACAGGACAAACCAACCCTGTTTTACTACTTTTCCCAAGTGACTACTTGGGCTAGGAGGGGAAGCTGGCAGAACAGTTCTGTCAATTTTATCTGGTTAAAAAAGAAAGGTTTACCATTTCATAGTCCCATCAGTGACCTTGTAAAAAAAGAAAGCGGGGAGGGGGGAGTCCACGTTTTACTGGACCACTGATGAAATGAATAAAAACAAAACAAACCCCCCACAGGTTTACTGATTGAGGTCCCTTCAGAAGTATATTGACAGCCTGGCACAAAATGGCCCCAAAAGGCAGTAACAATGACCAGATGGAAAGAAATGCTCCTGCTGTAAGCACTACTTTTGATGCATAGCAGGGACAGACGGGCAGAGGTTACCTACCTGGTGGGCTGGTGTGGGTAGAGGATGATATCAGCTGACCTTGCCTTCAAGAAATGGTTGCTGATCCATACTTATGTTGGGGCAACCTGGTTGTACAGATGAGCCCTAAATCCTACTGGAATCAGTGGGATTTTCTTCTGCGGATACCTGCACAGGGTTATACTATCAATCTCTCTCCCTACCCAACTAGTGCTGTCAAAGCAAAAGGAAAGGGAACACCCAAAATTAGAAAGAAGACTTTTCTCCTAAGTGTTTCCTTTGTAAGTCACCACCATGGTTTTTAGCTGCAATGTTGATTCTTAACATACAAAAGAAAAATGCATCACATATACACTGGCACTTTCCAAAACGCAAAATAAAATCAGCAATACTGGGTCTCCTTCTTAGCAATATTCTTCACAATGTGCCGCAGGAATATTATTTAACTCTCCAAATCCCATAGGACTGGATGGGTTGTGAATGTCTGTTAAGGGATGGATGAAGTCCTCAGTTGTGCTCTGGAGGGTGTCAATGTACATCTTCCATGCCTTTCCTGGAACAGGAGCCTTGGATTTAGCTTTCAGGCTTCTCTCTAGTTTTTTCTGTTTATACTTAAATTCCAAAATAGTTTTTGTGTATCTGTTCATTGTGGTCACAGAGGAAGCCATGCAGCAGGCAAAGGAAACCCACGCCAGACTGTCATTTGAGAAAAAAAGTGAAGAAAATGGCAGAGGATATAGCCATACACACTCCCACCCCCAGAATGAACAGCCCACAGATCTCTTATAAAGTCATTTTAACAGGCCTATCTTTTAAAACAATTTCCAACATATAAGAGCATCCTTTTTGACATGTTTTGCATTCAAACTCACTGTGATTTCACATTTGTGCTTTTATATTTTATTGTTTCTAAAACTGGGCTGAATGATCACACATGAATATTTCAACAGGAAATTCTGCCCAGTTTTTTTCCCCATGCCACTTACCACTTCATTAGTGACATGTTTGTCATTTGGTAACATTTCTTTTTAATTCACCACAGGCCACCCGACTAATGAAAGATCATGCATCAAATGAGATGATTTTATGATATTTCAGCTACTAGTCAGTAGCAATGTCACTGAATGCAACTTAATGCTGATTAAGAAGGACAGGAATCTTTCTTTTGCCAATCCCACAGGGGATTCCAGGCTTAACACTAAGGTGGTTGTACAGACAAATACATTCCCCCCATTTATCAATAGTAGGTGGGGGGGAAAGGTTACTGAGCAGCTAAACTTCTTTTATAGGTTCTGAACATATCTGTAAAGTATATCCCTTTCAGCAGATCTCTTATTGGCTTGGCTGCTAAAGGAAGAAAGCTTACGCAGATGGAAGATGTCTCATTTTCTCATCTCCTTCAGCCACTTCCACAACAGTTTTTGTTTTGGGCAACTTTATGAAATTGCTGGGGTCAATATCTATATGGGAAGGAATCATTCTACTCTTGTAAAACCTCACTGACGGCAGAAAGATAACTTCAGAGTTCTCTGTGCTAAGATTAAGAGGAGCTATTTTCCCCTAGCATCTTAGTTCTTCACACACAACTGTTACTGTTAAGATATCACCATTAATATTAAGCATCTCTTTGCTACATTTGAGGAGCAAACCTGCAAGGTCTTATGGCACTTGTCATTGAGATAAGAAATTAAAAAAAAAAGTCTGACAGACAGTTTTAAATTTAATGGATCCATCAGAATGATTTGACTCATGCCCAGCTCTTTGTGATACTTTTTGCTTCAAAACTTACCAGTAAGACCAGCCATAATCCCACATCTGAGGCCTCCAGTCCTCTGGACCAAAAGTGACCGTCATTTGAAATACGGTTGTATACATCATGTGAGCCACCATTCCAAGGAGACCTGAAACAGTTGATCATAGTTTCAACAAATTATTCCTTGCTGAATTGGTCATATGGCATGCAAAGTGCTGGGCGAATTTCCCAGGGGAAAAAAAGATGTGTCTGAAAATGTATCTTGCAGATTGTATCTGCTGGGGATAAAAGATAAATAAGCAGAAGGTGACAAGCAGAGAACTAATCCATCCACCTTGACGTCTTTGGCATGAGAAATTGTACTAACTGGAGATGAACTCAAGACCTTCTGCATTCCACCCAGCTGCTCTATCTGGTTTGGATTTTCTGCCCATTCCTTGACTGCCATTGCAGCCACCTCTTCCCAGGGGCCTTCTTTTTCTCTGCTGAAAGGGCTGGCAGTTTTTCTTACACAAAAACTCCTTTTCATGTGGAGAGTTTGAGTACCAGCAGCAAAAGCTCTTAGAACAAGGTGACTCTTCCCATCATTAAGAGCTGATCTTTCTATGTCTAGCGAAATATAATGTCTTTATCCCAATCATTTCTTCCTTTGGCTTACTTTAACTGTCAGAGGAAGTATTAGCAAGCTGTACCTGCTAAAACAGTGAATATTGCAGCAAATGCATCAAGCTTCAGCCCATCGAGGGCATGGACAGAATGACAGATTTCAATCAGCATGAGAGTGATGCCCATCAGGAGTAAAATAATGTAGAGGATCTCTGCTGCAACAGACAGCCAAAGAACTCCTGGAACACACAAACAAAAAAATGATAGCAGGAAGACCATTTTTAAGAAACATTTTGTTTCTACAAACCAGCAATAGAGCTACACACACGGTTATAAAACTTGATTTCTTTTTGGAGGAGCTGGCAATTGATTTTAAGGATGGGAGAGGAGAAACTTAATTTCTTAAAATCATTTGTAGCCACTTTCCCCAGTCTAGGACTCTTCAGATGTTTTGAGACTATAATCACCTGCATTCCTAGCCAGCTGGTCATCGATCTGCCGTGAGGCTGAAACTGAGCCTGCAGAAGGGTCTTGCTTTTCCTGCTTTCAAATTAGGAAGCCAGGTTGGGCTTCTTTAAGATTTATCTAAGCTGGCATATGCACTGACTGCACGGAGAATGAAGGGCTGTCTCATCCATGCCCAAATTTGACATTCAGCAAAAATTCTGGCCTGGCGCGATATGGTTCACGATGAGTCGGACACGACGTAACGACTGAACAACAACAACAAAATTTCTGAACATCTATCTGAGGCAGCGTATATTTCATAAAAACTAGATATGTGCGCGTGTGTTAAAAGATTGTTTTCCCCATGATTCAGAACACTGGATATAAATATAGAAAGAACTTGAAACAGTGACAACATATAATTACCTTGAACTGCTGGGGGTGTCAGGCTGATGAAACTTCTGCATTTCTCACCTATAAGGCACATAAAATGAGCACTTAAAAATGAGGGATTAAAAAAAAGAACAACCCACAAGTGTCGTATTTGCCTGCTTAGGTTCTTCTCTTCCTAACGTTTATAGGAACAAGAGCCTCCCACGTGCATCAAGCGGCAGATGGTGGGGAAGCCAGAAGCACTGAGGTAAAACGTTCCAGTCCTGTTTTACTTGAAATGCAAATCCCAGGGGAAGTCATCTTTTTAAAAAGCATCCATCCACCTGGTTTCATGTGTCATATTTTGCTATTTGTTTATGGTACCAGAATGCAAATGTATCCAGGCAGCTTTTGATTTGGAGTGTTTCTTCTCACTTGTGCTACTTGTACTTTTACCAAAAAAAAAAAAGGGTGGGGAGGGTGGGGAGGGGATAATCCATCAGCACTTGTATATTTATTCTTAGATGCCAGGGTAACATTATCTCATCAGAAACTCCCCTGAGGGAGCCATTATATCACCCAGTAGCACAGACTCTCCAAATAACCAATTGTATCTCCTATTTATGGAAACAGAGAGAGTTATACCTAAACATGCGCCATCTTCAGAGACAGAACTCTGTGGATAAATACTGAATAACCCTGGTATGGTTCAATATTATCTTCTAGCCTTTAGGAGAACATTCCCCAACCTGATGGGTTGCATCAAACTCCCGTCACAGTGAGACAGATGGAAAAGATTGTCTTAGGTCAGTGTTGTCCAAACTTGGCCACTTTAAGATGAGTGGACTTCAACTCCCAGAATTCCCCAGCCAGCCGTGCTCTGGGTGACCAAAGAGATGGCAGCATCTTTATCATTGGATGTGTTTATTCAGAGGCTAGATGACCACTTGTTGTGGGTGCTTCCATAGAGTAGGTTTCAGAGTTCAGGGGTGAAACTCTTCCAACTCTAAAGAGTCCATCTTCCAGTTCCTTTGTTCTTATTTTAATCCCCATTTTCTAATTTTCTCAGTCACTTTCCCTCCCTAGACACCTTACTGCAATCCTAAACCCCTTCCCTTCCTCTAGAGCTCTTCAAGTTCTCCTAGCCATTTCCTTTGTCTTCTGTCTTCACAGCTGAATATACTGTAATTGTTGCCAAAGGTTATTCCAGCATCTGGGGCTGAAACCTTTTTTCACTCCATGATTTGGTCAGATTTCTCTCGCCCACCCCTATCCCCTTACTATGACATCTCTCTCTATAGCTGTCTTCTATCATCATCTACGGTAATTGGAGCTGCTCTGCCATTAGATAAGATGAGCTGATGGATGGTATTGAAGGGGGAGCAGCAGTCAGTCTTCTGAAGGACAAAGCTACAAAGGTAACAAAGTTACCTCTGCAGTAGGTGGTTTCTAAGCCTATTGTCCTTCTGTGAAGGACAATTTTGAAAGCCTGTCCATAACCTTTGCTGCCCCCTTTTTAAGAACAACAAGGTTCTGAGTCTCATGCTTTCTATCTTCTCAGAGCTCAATAATGGTTTCACCCCACCCCTCCCACCCCCTTCTCAAGGCCAGAGCTAAATTCCTCTGCACTTGCTGAAGCATCTCCTGTACCAATGGTATTGTTCAAGCAGGTGCAAAAATAATATAGGCACAAAATACAAAGCACTTCTTTGAAGAATAAAGAAACTGTTAAATGTGTTGCATTTTCACAATGATTGCTATATCTTCCAAATGCGTGATGCAACTTATATGTTTGGACTCAAAGAAATAAGAGCTGATATATGGATGGGTGCTCAGCTTGTCACCAGCAGGCATTTGCAGAAGCAGACAGCTGACTGAGTGTTTTGGTGTAATAATTCACCATCCTGGTGAAAAGCAGACCTAATGAAGAGTATCCGGAAGCTACAGCTTGTCCCAGAATGCAGGCGTGTGGGCTATTTTTGAAGCCCCAAGGAGGGCCCATGTAACGCCACTGCTCTGCGAGCTGCATTGGGTACCAGTTTGCTTCTGGGTCCAATTCAAGGTGTTGGTTATCACCTTTAAAGCCCTACATGGCATGGGACCAGGTTACCTAAGGGACTGCCTCTCCCCTATGACTTCAACCCGTCCCACCTGATCACACAGAGAAGGCATGCTTCGGACCCCCTCAGTAAAAGAACTTCAATTAGCGGGGTCCAGAAGGTGGGCCTTCTCTGTGGTAACCCCCACTCTTTGAAACATTTTGCCCCTGGAGGTGCGATTGGCCCCTCACTCCTGGCCTTCTGTAGGGCTTTGAGGACCTGGTTCTGCCACTTGGCCTGGGGTGGGGAGGGAATACCTTAAGCATGGGGATGGCTAGCCCCATGGAGGCCTCCTGTCTTCAGCCCCAGATTTTTCATTTTCTTGGACTCTCCTTTCCCTTTTTTAGAAATGTTTTTAAATTAATGTTTTATATATACATCTATCTATCTATCTATCTATCTATCTATCTATCTATCTATCTATACACATATATAAATATACATATATATTTTTGTTTTTAATGTTCTGTGTGAGTTGCCCAGAGTTCCCCCATTGGGGGGAGATGAACGGGGGAGAAATTTAATTAATCAATCAATCAATCAATTAATTAATTAATTAATTAATTAATGTTAAAAAAGACAATGAAACTGGGAAGCTGTTAGGATCCACAGACAGAAGACCAAGCAGCAAGATTAGCAACACCAATAGTGAGATGCGTCTCCCATCTTCAGCCACGGAATAAGGGCTGAGTGAAAGCTGGCAGAGAGAGAATCAACCCTCAGGGCAGGGACCGGCAACTGGCTTCCAGCACCTCATTTGTGACCCACAGAATTGTCTCAGGAGTGGGTGGAACCAAAACCCTCGGCATCTTCTCTTATCTGGGGGACCTCTGGAGCACCATGACTAGGATATGTTTGCCACATATTTATTCAGCAAGGGGGGTCAGCTTTTTGGGAGTGGGGGTGAGAGGCACAGAGGGCTGGAAAATGAAGTAAAGTGAGGACAGCCACATCATCTTTGTAGGGACAGGATTCTCCTTTTTCTTTTGGTTTGAGGGGGGAGAGATTTGAAGATTTTGTTTATTCTGAACTGTGGTCAGGGGTTACCCTGGAGTTCTTTTATTGCTACAAGCTTGAAAATGGCAGGAAACCACACTGCCAGTCAGCACTGTCTCCAGAGGCTACCCTTTGGTCATGAACTCAGGGAGCAAAACCATATTTATTTTATTCAATTACTTAAAAATGTAGAACCTCTTTTCATTCAAGGTAACCACAGAGGAAGATTTATTTCACCTCCCTCCTACAAGTAAGCAATGCACAGCATTCATAAGCGCACATTCCCAGGGCTCAGTGCCCTTTAACATCATTTCCTTAGGAATCTCAGTACTGCCATCCTGTAAAACGGACCAGTTTCCTCCAGCAGGGCTGATGCTGATAGAGGAAGACTTCCCAGAGACCACCTAGCAAGTGTATGGTTAAGCAAGAGATGACTAAGGGACTTTGTGGCTCACAGCCTATGCTTTTAGGGTGGGAGAATATGCCAAGTCAGCAAAAGGCAGTTCCCAAACGTTTGGAAACATGGATCTACTTCTCAGGTTAATATCAATGGCAAGGGTGGGAGCTGAGAGAGTTTTCGAAGAAAAAGCAGCCTGAAAACTCCCCCAAGTCTAATTTTCATCTACATGCGTGCTCTTCTCTCCCCCACATGTCCCCCGTAAACAGACTTATTCTTGCTCAGGAAAAACAATTACGGGTGACTAAAAGGGTGTCATGTAACAATTGCAGTGGCTGTTATAGTTTAATGTCTCGCACTCAACATCTTTTTGGAGAGAAAAGAAAGGTTTGGAAATCCCACACTTGATCTGCAACATTAATTCTGTCCTTGGCTGCCTACTCAGGCTTAATGTTCTGCTCAGTTATAATTTGAATCATTCTGCTAATATTTTGGTAAATGTATAGAGTCTGAAGAATCCATATACCTAATAAAAACTATCATATTCTTCATGTATTAAAACATGAGGAATAATGTCAAAAAATCCCTTTTATTTACTAATACAGATAAAAGGCAATTACCCTGATTCCCCCAGAACTCATGTTCTTTACTGGTGGTCCCAAACTCTCCTGAGTAAGAAAAATGGAATAAGATTTTCTCTCCTTTTCAGTCAAAGTCATCATTTTAAAGTGGCTTTCTCCCCAGTTTATGTGTTCCACAGACCTGGCACCATATAAAACTGTGTATGTGTGTGTGTCCTAAAATTATAACCAAAGCTAACAATTTTCTATCCCACTTCTTTTAAACACTTTCCCACTGATTTTATAAATGGGGTGAAAGAGATAACATTATGAGTTCCAATTATATCTTTTCCACCCCAAATATTGTTCATTTCAATGTTAACTTTGCTGTATTCTTTGAAAATGATGGGGTGTTTCGTGGCTCTTTAAAGTCTAAACATTTATTGTGACTGGTGTTTAAGACTCCGTATGGTTTCTGCCACATCAGGCGATGGGTCCGTTTCTCCCCAACTGGCATTCTATGGTGTCCCTTCTTATATTGAATCAGGAGACCATGGGACAAATTATCATAACCCTTATAATCCTTTCTCCCCTTCCAACCTCATATTAGAGTAGCAAGAGAATTTTGATGTGTGAGTTGCCAAAATGGGTGAGAAATAATTATCAACACAGCTTTGGGGAATAACTTTGTAACAGATGCCATCGGGTAACAGATTGTATCCTCCCTTAACGCATTTCATAGCCTTTGAAGATTATTTTGGAATTGGTTGGGTTTGTGCTAAGCCATGGTTTGTTTTATCCATGGTTTATTGATCAAATCACCATGGCCACATTCACATGTGTTAACACATAAACCATGGCTTACAAACCATATACTGGAACATGTTAAACCAAACCAAAGCAAATCACATTATAGACTAACATGATGTGTGTAATTCAATATTTTTTAATGGGATGTAGGTCAGAGGTAAAGAAATGTTTCTATTATACAGATGGGAAGAGTAAGGCTAAAAGAAAGTTAGTGATACAGCTGAAATCTGAATATTGCTTTCACCAGGTAGAAACACCTAGCTGACAGTGGCTGATCCTGAAAAATCAAGCAGCATCAGATCTGTTTATTATTTGGATGGGAGGCCACCAGGAAATCATAAACCATACTGCTGAGTAAAACTAACAAACAAAACATTCCAGAAGAAGGCAATACAAAACTACACAGACCTATCTAGGGAGTCAACAGGAGTCAAGCTTGATTCGAGGGAGTCCTTACATCTCCCACTGGTAACCTTGATAGCATCACAGCCACTGTAATGACGTTCTTCACCCAGACCCAGACAAAACGTGAAAGAAATGACACAACTATCTTCTCTTTCAAAGAAAATCAGGACGAGGAAGACTGTTTGCCAGAACAGCACTCACCTTTTCCACTGATCATCTCTTCACAGGAATGCCAAATACCGGCATGAAACTTTCGATCGACAAACTTGTCATCCCCCGTCTCCCAGATGTACTGAACCACGCTGCTGTCATTCGCACCTGAGCTGTTAGTGCGAATGCAGTGGGTCCCACCAGCGAGTTCACTGCAGAATGGTTTGGCTACCTTCTGGGTTCCTTCACACCAGTAGCTGCTGCTGAAGGCTGTGATAGAGAAGATTAAAGAGATGGAGCTGAGCGAGAGGGCTGCCGAGGCTCGCTGCCGCCTGTCCACCCCCATTGCCTGAGAGCTGCCTTCTTGTAGAGGCAGCAGGAGGCAGCATTCAAGGATGCTGGAAACACCCACTGCTGATGCTCTCTGCTGCACATCCACTGAAAAGCCCCTCTCTGAATTTTCCCTACCAGCCACTGAGGCATCACGGCAATCCTGAAGTTAAGAGGTGCCTACACACCCCAGGGACTAGGTGATCTGAGCCTGACTTTGCTGCAGCTGATTCCTGAAAGCTGGGAGCTGTGCTCCAAAGCTCCTATCACTGCTGACAGGGATCAGCTTAAGAAGTTCAGAACCTGGCAATCACCACTGGAAGCATACAGGGGTAGCCACAGACTGCCCCCCCCCATCCACACCTCAGGAAAGGTGCTCGGATCAGACAAGACAAGTGACAGGCAGACGGGCTCTGTCTTAGCACAGCTGTCTCTGAACAGGTCACTGCCCAGCAAATCCGAGCCTCAAAAGTTAGCACCAGGGAGCCCTAGGTCTGCTCAGGCTAGGAGAAGGGTAGAAATGAAATGAAAGCCCAAAGGGAAACAGCATTCATTCACATGCACCCATACATCTGTTGAGACCTAGGAACTGGATTAAGTCCCAGGCAAACACAGGAAATAAAAGAGTTCCTAACTAGATATTAGAGAGCCAGTGTGATGGAGTGCACTGTTTCTCAACCATCACAACTTTAAGATGTGTGGAGTTTGACTCCCAGAATTCCCCAGCCGGCATTCTGGGCATCAAAATCCAAGGTTGAAAAACACTGGTGTAGTGGTCAAGGCCCCAGGCTAGAAATTGGGACTGTGAGTTCTAGTCCTGCCTTAGGCACAAAACCAGCTGGGTCACCTTGGGCCAGCCACTCTCTCTCTCAGCCCAAGGAAGAAGGCAAGGGCAAACCACTTCTTGCCTAGAAAACTGCAGGGACTAGTCCAGGCAGGTCAACACTGACGTGATGCACCAAAAACAAAACAA
Organism: Liasis olivaceus; assembly: GCA_030867105.1. Lineage (NCBI taxonomy): Eukaryota > Metazoa > Chordata > Lepidosauria > Squamata > Pythonidae > Liasis > Liasis olivaceus. Next base: position 101,589,823 of record CM061348.1, on the reverse strand, counting down.
AACAAAACACCTAGATATTGGGGCAAGATGCCAAGGAAAGGTATTTGCTTGCTTGTTTTAGAAATTCTGATTCAGTGCATTTTTTCTGTAATTCCCTAGACTGAGACCTAGAAAGTTAGAGAATATCCTGGAAAAAAGTTCCCATCCATTTTCTCCTCAGTCAAACCTTGCCAGGTACATGGACCATCAAGGGCCAGCCCACCTCCATCAATCTTGGCTGCAAAGCTCAAAATAGCTTCAAGCGTCTTTTAGATCTCTGCAGGCCAAGTGTTGGGAAGGTGCCTCTGCAAGGGAACTTCCACTTAACTGAAAGCAAGAACAGACTCTCTGATTTTCCTTAATCTGCATCTATACCCTGAGATTGCAATCTTTTAGCAAGAAACCTGAGCTGTGTGCTGGAAGTCCCTGGTTCAGTCTCACCACAGCAGTGGCCTTACAGGGCAGGCAAGCCAGGAAGCCCCAACCTGCAACTGGGGTAAAATGTAACTAACCTACTTTGCAATCCTGTTGCAAGGAGCGCTATGGAGATGCTTTTGATTGCAACATTGTCATTAGAAGCTTGATGTCCTCTCCACTGGCAAATGACTTTTACTGGTTGATTCTCTATTGTGAGAAATATGGGTGGGTGTCCCTGCTGTGATTCTCCAACAGGGATAATCTGGCCACCTTTACCTATGCCTTGTCAGTTTCTTGGCTGAACCTGCTGCAATTTGTTTCAGACAGAGCTTCCACTGAAAATGTTTTGAAAGCCTCAGAATTATAGAATTGGGAGAGTCACTGCAGAAATCCAAACAAAAGCATGATGCTGTACAGGAAACCAGAATAAAAGCCTAGGGCAAAAGACTGCTCTGGGATTTTAAGTGATACTGTTCTCTCACACTCAAAAGCTTCACTGTCTATCCAGGCTGAGTTCAAACTTCAAAGCCATGCATTTCTAAAAAGCTCAGGACTTGATGGGAAATCTACTTCCCTATCAACCGCCTAAGCTATAAAACCATCCTGCCTGTCTCTGAGTGTTTCCTCCTTCTGAAATTTCAGGAAGAGCAGTCACGTTGGACTCCTGAAGCAAAACCAAACAAGAGCCTGGTAATACCATAAAGATTTACCATAAACATACCATAAACATTCATTGTAGCCTAAACTAGGCTTTGTGGGTCACTTCATCAAATCCCTTTAAAAGTGATGCAGATGTCAGCTAACGATTTCAGTTATCCTAGAATTAACTTTAAGCAGTATCTGTGTGTATATGAGAAAGAAATACATATGCATACCATACATGTACAATTAGCCTTTGCACACCTATATAACCTGAGAACATAGTCCCAGTAATGTCTGTATGAAGGAATGCCATGAGTGATGGATTTATTGGTGAGCAAGCATCCTGAATCCCATTTTTTGTATTTGCAACCTTGTTTTTCCTCCTTTCCTGATCACAGAAAATCTGCTAAAGATGGAAATATAAAACAGTGTCTTTGGATCTGCAATACTAAGAGCTTTCCACCCCAAATATTCAGTGCCTTCTCCCATGCAAACACTATTCAGCCAGGTTAGTCCTACTTGTTAACCTACTTCCTTCAACCTGCTGCCCTCTTAGGGACTTCAGTTCTCATAATGCTCTGGAGAACATCATTGGGGGACATCTGGCACAGACATGCCTGGAGGCTCATGGAAGTCATCCCCCAGGTTGAGGTATGACACTGCAGAGCCCTTTTTCTGGTCATCCCCCTTGCAGAATACAGTATACAAGGGCAGTTGCTATGCCTGTGTAACTTTATCAAGAGCTCCCAAACTGTGGTTAGAGAGTCTTCTTTGGTAGTTTGAGATTTTTTTAAAGACACACTGAACAGTGATGGTAGGTACTGATTGTACCAGCCACCACTCTGCATGTGGGCTGGAAAGAATCAGAATGTTTTAGCCAGAAGTAGGCCAAGAAAGAGGGGAAGCAGTGTCAAAGGACAAGTTAGTAGGAATGAAAGGAACATTGACTAAGAGCCAGGGGAAGGAATAAAACAATTTTGAAACCTGAAGAGCATGTCTTCTCACCAAAATCATAAGGACTAGAAAACCAGCCTTTTTATTCTTTCCACCTCAGTTGTGTAAAGGGTGTCAGGATTCTGCACTGTAATTCTCCCAGAGCGGAACAGAACAAGATCAAATTTGCTGTGGTAGGGAGAAGCCAGCAAATGGGCCCGATCTGGTTGGAAGTTGCAATCTGGATCCAAAAAATTCCATCTGTGGGAGAGGCAACTGGGCAATGGCTTGGAATATTAGCAGCTGCTCCATTCTAAGCCCTTGCCCACCTGGTCACATGACCAGGAGTGGAGGGTCTGCCAGTGGCTCTATACTTCATAATGCACGTTTGTACATAAAAACACACAGACACAACATAAGGGGAGAGTAGAAAAATACATATACACCTAGAAGAAAGTACAGATGCCTCCTACAGAAAAATACATAGACACCTAGAAGAAAGTACAGATGCCTCCTACAGCCACTGTTAGTCAAACCTGGGAAATGAAGCCCACTAGTGAATTAGGGAGAATAAAAGATGAATCCCATCCATTACAGCCGCTTTTGCACTTTTAGTTTATTGAGAACAAATGTTATATAACAAATGATAGAAAAATGTGCTTTTTTAAAGGGTGCCAAGTGCAGGCAGAAGAGCCAAGCAGCTGCTTCCTGTCAAGAGTGCAAAAAGCATCCTGAACAAGCCAGCCACCAACCAAGGATGGATCTGAGCTGGACAAACCAAAGCAGGTGATTATTTTCACTTTGTGCTAATGCTGCCAGCTGCTAACTTAAGTGGGTGAAAGGCTGGGGAGATATACAAAAGGAGGGGAGCATACCTGATTTTAAGAGCTCTGGAGAACTTTTCCATCACCACCTTCTGGCAGTTCAGCAGATGTGCAGACAGTTTCTTGAGAGACACTAAATCAGACATGGAGCCTCTGCTCCTGAAATACACATCTGAAACTTGAAGTAGGGTTTTGGATCAGGTTTTGACTTTGCTCCAAACATGAACAGTCCTTTAGACATCTAAATTTTGCAGACAGATCCATCAGTTAATTTGTTTTATACATGATCAGGAGGTATGTGCTGTCTCCCCAAAGAAGTCAGTGGGATTTTCTCCTAAGTAATCATACCGAGGAGTTTAGATTACATAAAGTGGAGATAGGCAATTTCGGGAGGCTGGGAAGCACACTGGGGATTTTGATCACATGCGTTGTCACAAAATGACTACTCTGGGAGGGAGACTGCCTATTCACAAGATAGTTGTCAAAGGGCCACTGCCAGTCACAACTCACTACTGTAATTTACCAGAGGGCAAACGAATGACACAGCTACCCACCACTCCCTCTAGCTTCTTGGTTTTATTTATCAAACGTGTATGCCACCCAAACTCCTTAACTCATGCTGGCTTATAGCATACTAAAATACACTAAAAATATCCAGGGAATAATAAAACATTAAAACCTAATACTTAATAGCAATCATTATATACTCAATAAAAAATAGATGTCCAAGAAGTAACAATTGCAATCATTCCATAAAGGCCCTCTGGAAAAGTTCAGTCTTTCAAAGCTTCTAGAAAGCCATCGCTGAGGGGGGCAGCCTAATTTCTAGAGGGAGGGAGGCTGTTCCGTGATGTAGGCACCAAGTTGGCAAAGCAATACCTTATAGCATCAATCCCCTTCACCTCATAGAAGTAGGGTACCACAAGCAGCTTCTTCTGGGAGGACCTCCTTTGTCAGGCTGAATCCCATGGTAGCAAACAGCCTGAAAACATCTAGGTGCCAAGTCAGATAGGATTTTACAAGTCAAAACTAGCTGTTTGAATTGCATCTCATAGCCTGTTGGCAATCAATGCAGGGCAGGCAAACTGCATGTAAGAAGGTCATAGCAATTAGTACCAATCAACAAGCAGGCTGCTGCAGTTTGAACCAACTGCAGTTTTCAAGTGGCTTTCAAAGGCAGCTGCATGCAAAGTGTATTACAGAAATCTAATCAGGCCAGATCCCCCAACTCCAGGAAATGGGCAAAGAGGAAACTGGGTAAAGGCCCTTCTGGCCATGGCCTCCACCTGCCCATCCAGGAGTAGCAATGAGTCCAGGAGGACCCCTGATCTCAGGGGCAATGCAACCCCTTTGAGAGACAACACTGGAGCTGGCTGAGAACCACGATGAACAAACATTAATCCTGTCTTGCCTGGGTTTAGTTTAATCTGTTTCATCCCATCCAGACTCCAACAGCCTCTGGACAGAACTTCAACAGCATCTTCAGCTGAGCCCAGGGTGGCAATATAAAATTCAGCATCATCATCAGGAGTCAACACTTTGGTGAGCCTGAGCGACTTTGTTGGACAAATGCTGGGCAAAGTAGTCACTGCAGCCAGGTGGGACGTTTTCCTGCTTATCCTCCCCTAAAAAGAAATGTTCTACCCTAAAAATGGCCAGTAGCACAGGAGAAGTAACAATGTTTTGCCTCCCTTGCTGCCATGGTGGAGGACCAAACTCTGGATCATATCTACTGTATGTTCAGTCACATTCACTTTGGATCTCCCTCCATGTACATTCTAGGCATCCATTCTGATGCTTCATCACCCACAATTCCTCAGTAAAAAAACAAGCAAAACAGCATACATGGCCAACTGCTATTAATGGTGACGTAGGGCTAGTAAACCAAGAGATACCCCAAGATTTGTATAGACAAAGAAGCTGCTCAGGGTACATTTCTTCAAGACCAGGTCACTTTTTGCTGCCAGAAGCTAAGCAGACCCTCAAGAGAACTGCCTGATACATCACTTTTCCCCCAGAACCCCCCTAAATTCCTCAGGGACCTGGCACAAACCCTCCTAATGGGATCAGCCCAACAGAAGTCCCAGGTGGCAATTAATCTTAATTGGACCAGGAAATGATCTGAGCATGTACAAAATGCACACAAATCTTAGCCTACTAGCTCAAACTACACATTTCTAAAAGTACTCTGAAGTTCAACAAGTCTTAACAGTGGATACAGAGTGCACCAATATCAAGCTTAACAAATTAACCCCCCAACCAAAGCAACACAGTGCCAATAGCCTGTCTGTCTGTCTGTCTGTCTATTATCCATCCATCCACACACACATGACCTCAGCAGCATTAGCAACACTCTGTGTGAAGGACAATAGTGCACACACAAACTTTGCGTGATGTGCCTTTAAAGTAAAGCACAACACAATCCACCTGCAATCCACCTACATGAATTCTAACTTTCCTATAGCAAAGGGTTTTGTTTGAACAGCAATAATGTACTGTTCTTTTTCTACCTGGGTATGTGTTTAATTTTCAGGTCTCTACTCCCACATCAACCCTTTCAATTTAAACTGATAGCAGCACATTAAGAGTTGGGCCTTGATGGTGCACAGCCCAGGAAGGCTGGAAAAATTCTGGAAAAAAAAGCAAATTGGTCACAAGCCATAAAATCACTATCACAATGCACAAAATAGTTGGAACATTCAACAAAGCCAAGTTGTGTTTCACACTTAGGAAAACTGAAACAGCCAATTTGAACTCAGAACATTGTCAAAATGTTTTGCTGTCCTTACTCATAAATTCTTCAAAACAAAACAGATTTTTTTTTTAAAAAACCTCCTTTTTCAGATTCATGTATCTATCTCTTTTGCTGCTTACACCAATCATTCTTTTTCTGATGTTCATCCTTCTCCAGGGAAGCTCTTTGGGTGACTTTGGGCCAATCATTTTTTCTTAGCTTAACCTACTTCACAGGGATGTTGTGATGGGGAAAAATAGAGGAGGGAATGGTATATGCCCCCTTGCAAAATATGACATCCTGTTTGACTATTGTGGGTATATTAGGGCTACCAGATCTGGACTGCAAAAATCCCAATAGCATTGAAACGCCATTATTTTTCTGCTGCCATCTAATGGTCATCCAGATGTTTCTGTGTGTGGGTGTGCAGATGTTATTTTTTAAATGGACCATCTGGGAAATAGAAACAAAAGACATCTCTCTTTTTCTCCTGCCATCTTTTCCACTTAGGTCACTTAACTTAGGTAATGGAAGTTCGCTAAAAATAACAAAGCAAAATAAGGGAATGTAGGACAGAGACACATCTTTGCCTCCTCCTCCCTGCTCCATGTGACATTAAAAGTAGATTTCCCCCACCCTCCATTTATAGCCAAATGGACGGTGCTTCTATCACAACACTATTTAAAGGTTAGAGAGGCTTAAGAGAGGCCTGCAACAGAGGAAGAGAAAGCAAATGGAAGCTAGGTTGTACTTATGGAGACATTGCACAGCTAAGTTAGGGTGCACCAGCACTCGGGCATAATGCCACAAAAGTCACAAGCTGGGCCAATCTGACATATTTTAACAGCTTATCAAGGGGAGTGGAAGAACATCCCAGTTTTCATAAAACTCCTGTTTGTTCACCTGGCAGCAATTTTTACCTATTAAAGCTAACAAGGGAGTGGTTCTTTACAAACTTGATTTTGGTTCATTTGAACCAGCTACTGAAGATGCAACAGTGGTTTGAAAACGCTGATGCTGCAGCATTGGCTGAAAATAAGGGAGCTGTCAACCTGATCTGTCTCAGTAGCTCTATTTGCAGGAGATGCTTACCTGTAGTCAATGATGGTTTATTCAACCCAATTTTGGGGATTGCGCAACATATTGAACTACAAATCAGTGCATGAACTGGGTGACACAGCATGCAAATCTACATGTTGTCCAGCTTGTTGGTTAGAACTGGGGCTGCAAAACCTGGGCTACAAAAATCTAGATGACCACTAAGTGGCAGCAGGAAGATACAGAGAAATCATTTGCTGTCATCTAATGGCTGTCTAGATTTTTGCAGCCCAAATCAAGTCATTTTGTTCAGTGTGTCATGCAAACAGCTAGAAACTACATGACTGATTCAGTCAAAGGGGGTTCAGTCAATCATAAGCCATCAATATACACCTTTGGCCTCCACAATTTTGTATAAATAAATGGTTCCAAAAAGGCATTGGTAAGAGCCCTTCTGTTATGGAAATTATGAGTATCCAACAGCCATACTTCCTATAGTTGATGGGAATTGTAGTTCAATATGTTTGGAGGACACTGAGTTGAAGCCACAAATATACATCTGGTTGACCCCTTTCCAACCCCCCATCCCCCCCACAAAACTCCATCCCGTAGCTTAACATAGATACTTGGAAATCAGCAATGTTTTCTGCCTGGTTTGTGAAGCCAAATTTAGCTGCTGAGCTATTATATCATGCTAAGTCATGACTTGTTTTAACAAACCATAATCACTTGGTCCATATACAACTCTATGCCAAAATTATGGCTTATAATGAAGAACGGATTGTGTTCACAGACAATGCATGCTAAGGCAGAATCAAATAAACCATGTTAGAGCTTAGAGAAGTGTATGAACTCAGAGTCTAAAAATCCCAGTGCTGTTGAGGGTCTGAATTTACAGCCGGGGATCATACGTTGCCTTAGCCATAATGTACTTTGCACTGCACATGATATATGAACAAGGCTTATGTGGATTATTCAGCAAAATATGCTTAAAACAAACGGCAGCTTCATGCAATGTCTGAACTCAGGCACCATATGACGTTAGCGCAGAGGATACCTCGGTGTCTGTGTGCTGACATAAATAGGCTGCCATTTGCTGCACTTGATTAACTAAACCCTGGTATATTGGAGAATGGGGTGTCTACATACCTGATGCAACTCCTTGGCACGTTTTTTCATCCTTCTCTAATGTGCCTTCAAAAATTCCATTACCTGATGCCAAGAATTCTTGCTAATTGCAATTCATGTTATGCCTGCACTTCTTTGCTTTTTTTCCTGTGACTTCTTATAATTATAAAATGCCTAGTAGTGCCACATTAGTCTCTTTTTCTATTCCCCTTTCATTCTTTCCAGTGCATAAAGCTTGTTCATGTTTGTGTCTTTAATACAGACTCATTAAGATGCTGCTTTCCTTGGGTGCTTTTTTTCATTTAGTTGCTTTTTTTCCCAGCCGTCACCTGGGCCAGACAAAAGAGCTGTTTGGAGTAAGGTGGGACTGGTCATGTTGATCCCTCAGATCAACTTGCTTCCTTAGATTTCTGTAAGCAAATCATTGTTGAATATCCCTTGGGTAGACCTTTTGAGATCAAGGAAGACAGTTCATAGTCAGAAATATAGGAGCTAAAGTGGCTTAAGAAATGCAGGAGATGGATGGAGATGGCCAATCTTGCTTCCTCTACCAAACCAGCCAAGGGATCAAGCAGACTCTTTACGTGCACAGCAGGAAATTAATTCAGGCTGAGAATATACAGGGCTGGATCTCAAAATGAGACAGAGGGCTGACTTTGTTCTTTGTAGGACACTCTTAGAAATCTGAAGGAAACAGATACTGTATGTGCTGTACTGTATATGTAACCAGCCTTCATTTTACATTCAGCTGGTAAACGTAAGATTACTCATTGAGTTTGACTCTTGGTGACACATTCATGTGTTTTTCTTGGCAACAGAATAGAAATGGTTTACCACTGGCTTCCTCTGAGAAGTTCAAGGCTGGCTAGGTGTTGCAGCCTGTGTATATATGTTAAAGTTGTATAATCATAAAAACACAATCTGTCTTCAGTTACTTCTTTCTGAGGAAAGTGAGTTGTAAGGGTACACACTGAACCCTCCTGAAATTAATTGGAGTGTGGAAGTACAACTCTACTTGTTCCAGATCTGTCTTTCAGAAACTGCCTACTAGCCCATAGTGAATACCAGCTCAGATCCCCTTCAGCTGATGTACAATTTGAATCAAACGAAGTACACAGCCCTCAGAATGAAGGCACCCTTTGCCTAGCACCTTTCTCAAAATTATGGGAAGCTGCAGGTCAAAAGTGCTCCAAGTTGAGGAACATCAAATACTGATTCACAAAGAGTTTTCTTCTGCCCCACACCTTGTCCCCTTCAAGAAAGCATGGGAAAGTCCTGCTTCAAAGTCCTGCAGTCATCTTGAAAGCAGTATTTCATGGGTGAGGAGCAAGTAGAGATGGCAGAGGGGGACTGGTCTGAAGTCCCACAGGCTGGTTGGTATAGTCTGGTTTGGTTCTCCAAATTTGGCCTATGGACTGGAGGATCTCCATTCTTGCTACTAAGCAGTAAATCGTTCCAGTTACTACTGGGTCCATAAACACCACTGAGTTCAGTGAGAATTACTTTAAGTAGGTACTTTTAGGATTATATTGTGAGTCAAGAAAAATGCGAGTAGCTGAGTAAAGGGGGAGATCATGTAACTATTCGGGTATTGAACACAAGTATGGCTATCAGACAGAGGTGATAGCAGTTTTAGCCTAACAGCATCTGAAGGTCTATAGTTCACCAAGCCTGCAGTTGGACAAAACATCGCATATTGTACCACTGCCATCTTACTGCTGACTCCCCAGGCTAGCCTGCATCTTTCCAATATAAGTAGCACTACCTGCATGGCTAGAGGGGAAAAAAATCCATCCACTCTATATTTTGGGGCTGCCATTCAATTCCCAAAATTAATTATTCCAGAGGCATCGTGGGTTCTGCACTATACAGCAGAAAGGGAGAAAAAGAAGATTGAACATAGTGGGGTTCCTCAACATGCTGCCCTCCAGATGTGTTGGATTACAGCTTCCATCAACATCGGCCATCGGGGTCTTGCTTCTGAGCTGAAGGTGATGGGATAGTTGAACAGATTCAACAACTTCCATCTCAGAAAAGACAATTGTTTTGAAATTCGAACATCATTCCAACTTCACTGAAATCTCTTTCTTGACTCCTTTGTTCCTATTCTTTTTTCTTTGGAAAACTTGGATAATGAATGTTTTCTCCTGCTTTGCCACTCATCCTCCATTTTCAACCAATTCAGCGTGATTAATCAAGATCAGTGCTAAAATAGCTTCTATGTAATTACTTCCTCCACCTTTCGGAGCAAAAAGTTAAAGCTATGACACACGTAGTGGAGCATAACTGGGCTGTATCAGCCTTGCTACAGCTATATGGGAAGCTAATAAATGCTCTTGAATTCCCTGCAGGCCTTCCTCCACTTTTTCATCCCCACGAAGCCTAAAACTAAAGCCAGATTTCACTATACCAATCACATAACCTTTATGCATATTCACTTACTTCGCAAATGTTAAAGGTTCTTCCAATCAATTCTGGAATGTCTTGGGGGTAGATGAATGTCCTGTTCTGTTTGACCAGAGAGCTTGGATTCAGTCTCCTTACAAATGATTATAATGAACTGATGTCTTGATCTGGGCTTCTTTAGCAAGTCTTTTGCTATTGGCCCACAGCAGGTTTCTAGTCCTCCAAATACCATAAGGAGTTTAGAGGTTGGGTTATGCATGAAGGGACGGTGTACAATTGTGTCTGAATGAAATGCTATAAAAGTAAATACATTCTCAAGTCAAGCTCAGCTGCTGGTTAATTCATCTGTGCAGTTTTCTTGCTAATGTTACAAAAGTGGTTTGCCATCGTCTCCTGGGATATTTTTTGACCCATTCTAGCCAACAGTTCTCTAATTTCAAGTTGTCCACCATCCAAGTCCTAATCAGGGCTAAACTATCTTAGTTGTTACAATCAGGCAAGCTTGGCTAGGGGCTCTCATGGGTGAGGCCTAAGTCTTATACTTCATGACATTTCTTTGTCTCTTTATAGACAAAGAGACCCACCCTTACATATTGTAGCATTGAACTCAGGATGCATTAACCATCATGCTCCCAAACCCTTTTCTTGATTGTTGCTTTACAGGATCCATTCAGTGTAAATAAGCAAATATTGCCAGGGTATGGAAGGGAAAAAAAACCACCTCATTTTACTGGACTGATCATAACGCAAGCAAGTCAGTAGAATGTAGTCCTATGTTCTGCTCCTTCAGCCCAAGAGGGATGCAGAAAATGGCCCATAATCTCTTCTTGCTTTCGGTTACTGATATATTTCAAGTCCCTGTCCAGCCACCTCAGGGACAGAGTTAAAGAACATTGCTCAGCTGCCTGTGCCTTGGCAACAGGCCAGGACCAGCCTTGATGTGTCAGAGTCTTGCAGAAAGAGGCGGTCTCTCTTCTGCCCCTGTTCACTTACTCGTCTACCTTTTAAGCAACTGTTTTCCAGAGACAGCCTCTTGGTGACAAATGTCCCATCCAAGTCAGTGGCCACCAGGACAAAACTTCCAACTCTGAGTGCTGCCTAATGCTTTTCTCACTCCTCATTGGCCAAGAAGAGAAAACAACAAAAAACAGATGTGCTGGTAAAGTTTACAGTAAACTCTCCCTGCCTCTCTCCCTGCTTCATTCTTTCAACAGAGAAGAAGCCAAACCCAAATGAAGCCCGATGCTAAGACGCCTGCAGGTTGTTGGAGCAACTTGGATATCTGCTACCCTTGTGAGAACCAGGGAATATTCCAAGTGGGAGAAGGTCTGTGTCATAAAGTAGTGATATATGTTTCTTTTTTACTGAGAAAAGAAGGTGTCTGAAGGTGCTCACAAGCAAACTGGGCTGAAGGGATCAGTTTTGGAGTTCATCATTTTGGATTACGCTGAACGCTCACCCTTCTCTCCACCATGTTACAGCGCTGCGGGGCACGTCCTGGATCATTCCTTACAATCACAATGTTGTTTCTATTCGGACAGGTAAGAAAACATGTCACTTTCAGAATTATCAGTTTCCAAACATAATCATTCCACTGGGCTTATTTTTCAGCATTTGCACTCAGTGGCACATGGCCACAAGTAGAGCTTCTTTAACTGAATGATGTGCAATTTGTAGATGGTTACTTTTATATGATTCGGCATGGTGCGCTCTATAATCCCCTGATATTTTTGAAAATCAGCTGTGGCTTTTCTTTTCAATTGCAGTCAGAGTCAGTATGATTCAGATTTCCTATGGTAGTTCATTTATTTGAACTGGTCAGCTTTTTAAATGTTTTTATCTGCTTCTTTCCCTTTTGCTGCTTTCAGCACTACACACGCATACTTAGACTTCATATAACTGTTAAAGATGAGTCATTAAAATACAAATATTTTATATTTTGTGTTCACTACTAAAACCTTTGCAGTGATTCACTCCCAGAGTCCATTATAATGCAGCCATTTGTTCAGACTTTCAGAAATGCATGCAGATAATTTCATGATCTTTTTACCAAGTAACTGTCTTTTTTCCCTAGATGTGTGCTTTTACTTAAATTCAAAGACTTAACCCACTTTGTGACTGTTGACTTATTCAGATAACACAAATTTAATTTTCAAACTTCTAAAAAGTTTGGTTTTTTATTTTTTTTCTTCACTCTTAGAATGGATAGCTTAGCTGATCTGAAAGCCTGGGTTGTAGTCAGATCTATGCCTAGAAAAAAAGTTTCAGTGTGGAGGATACAAAACCTTCTTCATGTTTGGGAAGGTGTTTAAGATGTTATTGTAAAAGACCCCCCACCCTTGAAACACATTGCTTTCCTTTCAGTCAACTGATATCTAATAACAATCTATTGAGGATGATTTGGTGCAGTTCTCTGACTTACTGTCCTGGCAAATGGGTATTAATACAGCAAGCAGTGACTGCCATGCCAACCCCACTTGATCTATGGGGTCACCCTGATAGCATGAGTTATTCGAACCAAGATGCCCTTGTGCAGCAATACGTGATTGTTGGCATCATTATACTGGCAACAGCTACTATCACCGAGTAGCAATAGCCTTGTATTATTACAGGTTTTGTTGTTCTTTTGTGCTATTATGCCAGTCAACTCTTTCTTTGTTCCTGTGTGTTGTGATACACAGAACACAGAACATGTTATACAGTAACTGGCTTAGTAGCCCACCTTGAGGGTTTAGGGCCTATACCTTGAAGAGCTCGGCTCAGTTTGACGCCAGTTGAGCTGAGTGGACTTTTGAGATTTATGCTCATACCACCACATTTTCACAATACATGGTGAACAACAGATGCTTATTTAGCCTACTTGAATAAATTACTCCTGCCTTCAAGAAACAGGCTGAAAATGGCACTTTGTACAATTTGAGCAAAAGATAACAAAAATCCCATTTTTTGTAGGTTGGCATCTTTGACAGGGGCTGCCATTGCTAGGCCACATTTCCTACTCAGAAAGGGATTCATTCTGCATTCAGTGCTATTGTGTAGACATTACATTTACAGTGTAAAAGTGGGACTGAGCTATAGGCAAAATCTGGATTCTCCCATCCTCCATATATTTCTTCATCGAGCTTCAAAGAGCTAATATTCCCTTTTTGATTTTAGCTGGGAGCTAGCAATACAAGAGATATCAAGATCCAGATGCAGAAGCAAATTATCGGTAGTATTAGGACATTTATCTTTTTTTGTTCTGATTAATAGAAAATTCTTTTTAAAGCAAACTTTTATCCCAAGACCACAACTCTTTCAAATCAGCAGGATTTATATTTATTTATAGAGCATCCCATATCCATAGATCTCTAAATAAGATCAATGAACAGAAAACTGTAAATCAACAGTAAATGAAAGAAAACATGGTTGACCTCACAGAACTATCATATAGTATAATCAATAGATCCAAAAAGACTGAATAAGTGGATTTTAACTTAAAGCTTGAGTATCAGGGGGGATGTGCAAATAATGTAAAATCCCATCGGAATTATTGGTTCAATAAATCAGTCCAATTCAATTTGACAGTTCAAATTGATTCAGAAAAACAATTAGATTCAAACACTGAATTTGCTTTGTCAGATTGAATTGATTTGCTCCAGTATTCAGAAGCTTAGTTACTGAGCAGAAGCAACCAAAATAATCCAAACTGATTCAGAGGCATCTGATTTAACTTGACTTTCTGACTCAATTTGGAAAGTTGAATTGAATTGCCTTCAGACTGAATCTCCAAATTAAATATTTCCACAGACCTAAACAGCAATGCCTGACACTCCAAGAATAGGACACCACAACCGAGAAATTCTTGTAGTTCCATGTAACATATTGTTTTCAACAATAAGATGTAGAAGTGACACCCCCCGCCACAATTCCAAGCTGCTTAGGGCTTGAAATGTTTTCATTACCCTTCTCAACTTGGAATAGGATAGTCTTCCTCAACCACTGCCCACCCCCACTGCCAACTACATGGACTGAAGCTTCCAGAATATTTGACAATAGGCATGCAGCCTCGGAATTCTGGGATTATATAAATGCAGGAGGCCCTGGCCAGGGAAGGTTGGAATAAAAACATCTTGGGAGCCTCCAGAATTCCCTGTAAACTTGATATTATATGGTTTCTATGTGCTTTTTATAACAGGTATTTCTAGTATTGTGCATGCTTTGAAAATGATTTGAGAGAGGTGCTTGGGACTTCATGTGAGTGCAAGATAGCATCTTTCTGCTCTTTGTGAAAGCAACCTGACTCATTAAACCTAAGGCAATTCTTAAAACAGCAGCACCTTTTTTTTCCAGGCTCATGTGAAAACCTAGAAAAAGTTGGGCTGCTTTAATAACCAGCACAGCCAGCCCAAAAATTTAGTCATCTCAGTCTGCATTATTATAGCTTCTTGGTTACCTTCATGGAAAATGTCCTGTCAAGTACACTGCAGTGTTCTAGATCAGAATTAATCTGATCACAACTTTCCAAAACAGTTGGAAGAAGCAAAAGACCAGCTCAAGCTGTTTGAACATATTTTGGGCCACCAAGACTATGAATGAAGGAATATTCCCAGCCTTGTAGCTGTTCTTTCAGAAAGACGGTATTACTGTCAGGAATTGTATTATTTTATTTATATTCTACCTTGTTTCCAGGAGCTCAAAGTGCCTTATGTCGGGATCTCTATTTTATCCCCACAACAACAACCTGATACAGCCTGAATCCAAAGTCATTGACTAAGTTTTTATAATTAAGTGTAGACATGAATCTGGGTCTCCCCAATCCTAGTCCAACATCTTAACCTCTGCATAATAGTAGCTCTTTAGTTCCTGGATGTAGGGAACCCAGTGATCTTGCTGCTCATTGGGTTTTAATCTTAATTTATTGCCCTCATCCAGACAGTGATCCAGTACCTGCACAATTTCATCTGATTCTTACATGCTTTGGGGCAAACTCCAGTGCTGAATGGATTGTTATGGATGAAGTTCAGAGAACAGAGACCAGACCAGGCTCACTCCATTGGAAGTATAGTCCCTATGTTAAGAACGCCTGGTTTAAGGACAACCCATAGTTAAGAACGGAGCCTATTGTAGCAAAATATGAGTTAAATACACAGTGATTCAAGCTAAATACACAATGGTTTGAGTTCCTTACACAATACTACTTATACAGCATTACACAATAATAGTGTTCCGGCTTACATATAAATTTGACTTAAGGACAGTCCTTGGGAATGGAACTTGTTCTTAAACTGGGACTACCTGTATATGTTCTACCTTTTATATTTCAGGATGAGGAAAAAGAGCCTGGAAAACAGTAATCTATATTTAATTGAGAATTAAACGTTGGAAATTAATCATCCAACAGGACTAGTCCAACTGCAGCTATCACAAGCAGTGGACCACTATGCAGGATGAGACTAAGATTAAGTTTAATCGTATTTTAGCAATATTGCTTATTTTGGCACCTTGGAATATTCTGAATTCTAACATCTTTCCCTTTTTCACATTCACTAACAATTCTAGTTAAATGGGCATTAAAGGAATCAGGGGTGTCAAAATCTACAAGACTGTAGACATGGTGTTGCAACTGAAACCCTCCCCTTTTGTATGTGCATCCTTTAAGGAGCCCTGAAAACAGAACAATACAATGGAACAAGTAAGTGAAGACATGGTTGGCTTGATTGCGAAGCTCAGTATATTGCATTAATCAAAACAATTGGGGCAATTCAGGATAACATAGTACAATTATGCATAGGTCAGTATGTTGTGTGAACACAGCCTTAGAGAGGAGCATGTAGGTAGGATAGAATATCTACTACAGTGTTTCTCAACCTTGGCAACTTTAAGATGTGTAGACTTCAACTCCCAGAATTGAAGCCAGCCATGCTGGCTGGGGAATTCTGGGAGTTGAAATCCACACATCTTAAAGTTGCCAAGTTTGAGAAACACTGACCTACTGGCAAGCAGGACTTTTCAGCCTGCATTGCCTTGGATTATTAAGGCACACTTGTATAAATTTGCACACTGTGTCTTCCCTTCTTCAAAGGACCAGCAGGCTCCCAGCAGTAACCTGTGACCCAGAAGGGATTCATGCAAGGTTCATAGTTGGCCCCTAGCCTTGAGCTGGTAAAGCTTACTGAGTACAAGCTGTTGGATGGGGGAAAAGTCTCTGTAAGAAGCTCAGAGTTCGGGCAACTTGAAAACAGAGGAGGGAAGGCTGTGTAATTATTCTATCTAATTTTCTTACTCAGTTGTATCTATTAATCTTAGCAAAGTTGAAAGGTTTACTTTTCTAGATATGTTTGTTTGCCATTCTGACGGACCTTGTTTGTCTAATACAGAAACACTCTTAATTCAAACATGGCATATTGTTCCAGAATGCAACTTGGAAATTCTCCTGTAACTTTTGGTTTGTGGCTGAGCTGGAAGATGAGATTGCCACACTTTTCTCCCATCTTGTTCACCAGCCTCCTTGTACTCAGGGAACAAGTGGCAAATTCAGCAACATGGTGGCTGAGTTCACATAACATGCGTAGACATAGTTGACCATAGTTTATGAAATTAACTCAGTTTTCTCAGGTTGAATCATAAACCAACCACACCAGCTAGGCTTGAACAACTTCCTGGGCTATAGTATGGGTGGCTCCTTCTGGTTCAGTGTGCTGTATAAATATAGCCACTTAAGGATACTAGCTTGTGTAAGGTTACCATTTTTTTTTTCTGGATTGAAAACAAGTAAATTAATCTACCAGGAAACTCTGTTTCAAAGGGTCTCTGCATGCTTTTCCCCACAAAGGAAAAGCAGCTGAGGACAGGAGGTGGGAAGTACTTTGAGCAGGCTGACCAGCAGAGAAAAGAGCTAAAAACCCACACTTCTAAGTGATCTTTCTGCTCTGAACTGAAACCACTGTTACATTTTGTAAAAAACAAAAGCCATTGGGGAAAGGGGGAAAAAAACCCTACAAATGACTGATGAATCTCACATATAGCATGTGCAAATAAGCTGAGGTCCATGACTGACAGCATTTTCTGAGTTTCCCTTTCAAGGTCCCCACTATTTAAAGCCAGGTTGTGCCATAAGTTCAGTGCATTTCTTAAAACAACAACAATAGCAATGGACGTGCATAACCTCCATTCCTCCGAAGATAAGGTTCATTGACCAGCAAAACTCTTATCATTGCTTACATTGAGAAGGAACAAGCAGAAAGAGGAGGAAGAACCAAGTGATTCCAGCCTCTAGAGAAGGATTCCTTTCTCACGGCTCATGTAAACAACTGTGTACCATCGCCCACATAACTGCGCTGTTGATGAACAACGGACCCACCATGTGGATTGACCCCCCTCCCCCCATCAACTGATAATACTAAGGATTGATAAGTTGCCAGAACGGATGCAGAAGAGACTAGAATCATTCTTTGACTGGAGATGTGTTTCTGCCTGCTTCATCTGCCCAGATGGGATGGCAGAAAAATGAACATGAGACAAGAGCAGCAAAAGGGATAGAAGGACCTCTAGGAGCAATCTAGAAAAGATAGCTTTGATCTGGGGAGGCTGAGAAGAGTCATTAACAGGCAGTGGCTTTTCTGACTAGGGAATAAGAGAAGATGTAGCCCAACACACCTGGAGGCCGCAGGTTGGTGAAGGATGTGATAGACCTTTCATGTGAAGTATTTGCCTTGTGCTTTATTGTGTGTGCCTGCAGAAACAGATGATATGTTTGCCTTCCAGAATTAATTTCCACCCAACAAAGAGCACCTCATAAAGCTGGAAACAGTTGGCCAAAGGGGTTAGAAGTTCATGATACAAAGCTTGGAGAATGTTTGGGTGGGAAAAAAATGGGAAAGAGAATTCAACTAATACTCTGCGATTCTCATGAAGAATTTCACAGCCAGTTCAGGAACAGAGATTGCTGCCTTGCTGAAGCAAAGGCAGGCATTTGCTCATATTTCTTGCCAGTATATGGGATTTTGGCCAAGTTGCTAACAATTCACATGATGGCAAGGGCATTAACTCAGCTAAGTGACAAATGATTCTACTCTGGAATGGTTTTATGTATGGACAGTCGCTAAAGACAACTTAGAAGCTTTGGCTTCTATTCTAAAGGCTGACCTGACAACTTAGGCCCCTGTCAAGAAGCAACCAATCTTCCATTTTTGGTTAACATAATATGGAAATTTTTGTGGATAATTCTAGCTCCCATATTGACATTGTGAAGTAATCACGATGATGTATGAAATCAACCCAGAGATCACATGTGTTTTTCAATGGCAGATCAAAACCTTTCTGCTCTCCCAGGCTTTGAAAGATTCTGTTTTATTTTGTTTTGTTTTGTTTTTGTTCCCACAGTATACTTTATGGTACTTTAAATTTTTGGATTCCTATATTTTTATGCAGGGTTGATGTCATCATATTGGGTCTTTTTATTCTGATTTCATTATCTTTTAATGATACTCTTTAAATAACATTGTAATTGTCTACAGCCATCTGTCAAAATGAACGGTAGTGGAATCCAGAACCTGATGAAGGAGAAATCTTACTTAATTCACAGGAAAGTGCCATGCTAACAGGGGGCTTTAATGCTGACATCATGCCTGCCATCTTGCAGATTTTGTCCTCTCCCCTAAGATGGTTCTGCTTGTAAATGGGCAGTTTTCTCAATAAGGGGAAATAAGAAGTGGAGTCTGTCAAAAAACTGTGTTGGTCCTTTTAAATTTGTTCATAAATTATCTAAATTTAAGGGTAAGCAGTGAGCTGGCCAAGTTTGTATTGGATACCTAACTATTCAGATCAATGGTAAAAACAAAATAAGATTGTGAGGTGCTCTAGAAGGATCTCTTTAAATTGGGTGACTCTGGTTGATTAATCAAATGGCAAATTCAATTCAATTTAAGTTAAGTTTAAAGTAATGCACATTGGAGTCAAAATGCCTATTTCACATATATACTAATGAGATCTGAGTTGTCTGCAACTAACCAAGAAAAAGTTCTTGGGGTCAACTCAATGTGCAGCAGCTGTGAAAAAGGCAAATTCTGTGCTGGGAATCATTAGGAAAGGCAATAAAAATCAAATGGCCAACACTTTAATGCCTTCTCTCCCTCCCTCTCTCTCTGCATGTATGTATGCACATGTATGTATGTATATGGAGAGAGAGAGACACACACACACACACACATTTGGATATAATAAAGGTAGAAAATTGCATAGGCAAAATCAAAATGTTTAGGGGGCTCAAACACCTTCCTTGTGAGAAAAGGGAGCAAAAAGGGACTATGTTTGGAACTTAATGGCAACTGAGAGACATGATCAAGATGTAGAAAAATCACTCAAGGCACGGAGGAAGTATGCAGAGAGTTTTTCTCTGCCTCTCAAAAACTGGGGCCAAAGGTCCTCCAAAGAAGCTGATTGGAATGAAATAGAGAACAGTCAGAAGAAAGTACTTCTTCACACGGCATATAATTAATCTGTGAAAATCATTGTTACCAGACATGGTGGTTGCCACTTATATGGATGGCTTGAAAAGATGGTTGGGTAAATTCATGGAACACAGTTCTATCAACAGCTAATAGTCTTGAAGTTTCAGTATCGCTCCTAGTTGTGGGCAGCAGGCCACCAAATACCTATTGCAGGGGAACAAAAGTGGGAGTCTCCATCTCTTACTTTTATATATTATGTATCCTCTAGTTGGCCACTCTGAAAAATAAAATGTTTGACTTCTTTGTTTTTTGGAAGGATCCTTCTCTATAATGTTGTCCTTAGTGTTTGTTCCACTTGGTAGCAGGTTCTTTGGTACTGAACCCACCTAGTTCATACGGCAAAGCTATCAATGCATGATACAGCAAAGTTTTTTTGTGTTGCTGCCAGCTTATCACAGAGCCTGATACTGACTAGGGCTGAGAGGGTATGGCTGGCCTAAGGCCATTTAGCTGGTGCCTGGGCCTAAGAGAGGACTAAAACCTGGATCTTCCTTGTCCTAGGCCAGTACCCTAGCCCCTAACACCATGCTGTCTCTCCAAAGAGCTCTTATCTATATAATGCAGAATAGTAGTTGACTGAAGTAGATATAGACCTTTAACCAAGGTAGTTCATTTTTATTCAGTAAAAATCCACAAAATATCTTAGGAAAAAGTCACAAGTGTTAAATCAATTTATTACACTGGAATGTAGATATCTCTTACTTACTTTTTACTAAAATATGTTTCCTTACCAGATTGGATGTCAGACACTAGTCTGTAGCCCAGGTAGTGACAACTTGTCATATGCCATTATTTAAAACCAGAGGTTATAGCAGGCAGCCTCATATAACAAACAACACAGATGGAGATGTCTGATCAAAAACATCACTCATCAACTCTTCAAAACTGCTACTGTCACAAAACACAGATCATATATTATGTTGATTATAAATAACTAGTTTCCATTCCTTCTATTAAGTGGGACTGCTATATTTATGTCACATCTTGATTTATTCATTTTCCATGTCAACAGCACAAAAAGTGAAATACCAGAAAAAAGTATGGTCTCTCAAATCAATCTATTTGATTGTATGGTTCATTCTGTTTTAAAATTAGGGCCTCGATTTGTATATTATCTAACCATTGATATCCATGCCTACCTTTCAGACTTAAGTCAGTTTAAAATTATAATAGATCTTTATCATGGAAATGCCAAAGTTGCGGGGGAGGTGTCATAAATGTTTTACGAGACTACAGTTTTTAATCTGGTGTTCTCTACACATAACTCTTAGAAGCTGAACCTTGTGAAACTGATACCTGTTTAAACATACACCATTTAGCCCGCTGATCAGAAGAGCATCCTATTAACTTAGTTTAGTGTTTTTAAACTTTTTTCCCATTATTGCCACCCTGAGGAGTTTTTTTAGACACACTTTTTCCTAATCACCCGCCCATGAAATTTGAATATCATAGATGTGCATCTGTTTATGTCCTATATCTATATCTGTGCTTTGTACGTTGATTGATTGATTATGTGCCATCAACTTGGTGTCAAGTCTTAGTGACCACATAGATAAATATTCTCCATGATTATCTGTCCCTAACTTGGTCCTTCAGGTCTTCCAATGGTGCACCTGTTGCCAGTGTAACTGAGTCCATCCAACGTGCTGCTAGACAACCTCTTTTTCTCTTTCCTTCCACCTTTCTCAGCATTAGAGCCTTCTCCAGAGAGCTGGGTCTTCACGTAATGTGTCTGAAGTAGGATAATTTAAGCCTGGTTATTTGTGCCTTGAGTGAGAAATTTGGGTTGATTTCTTCGATGATCCATTTGTTTGTTTTGCTGGGTGTCCACAGTATTCTCAGGAGTCTTCTCCAACACCAAAGTTCAAAGGCGTCAATACTCTTCCTATCTTGCTTCTTCATAGAGCATCACAGGGAATACTGTGGCTTGCACTATTCTGATCTTTGTAGCTATAGACGCATCACAACATCTGAATATCTTTTCCAAGGCCTTCATGTCTGTTCTACCAAGTGCTAGTCTGCAACATATTTCTTGACTACTTGTTCTTTTACTGTTGAGCTTTATACATACTTACTCTTTTTATTCAATGCAGGGTTAAGAATGACTAAATAAAAATTTTAAGTTAAAAGTTAAACATTAAAAAGTTATTAAGCTTTAATTTAACTTTGTAACTGTATTTGCTCAGTAATGTAATTTATTTACTTATATAAATTGTAGTGTATCAAATTACATATACAAATTAGCACTTTATATAAATACATAATAATAATAGCAACATAATCAATTTTTTTTAAAAATCATTCAAAACTGTTATTTTTCCAGCAAAAGTAAAACAATTGAAAAATTAAATTAATTTCTTAAAAATAATTTTTAGTGAACTTTTAACTTGGTATGAGAAAATAACATTTAAATTAACTGGTTTACAAAAGAAAGTTACATACCCAAGAATGATTCGATGGGATCCCTGAGCCTGATGTTTTTTAACTAAAAGTTCAATGTTCGGTATGATGTTAGTAAGTTTAATTCTAATGTCTCCTCTTGAACATGTATCAATTCTGTGTCTTTTCTTTGTTAATATATTATTTACTCAATTAAAAACACTTTCAACCATACAAGATGTCAGAAAACAAAGAAGTCTTTTTGTCATTTCAGACCACAATAAACAACATCTACAAGGCAGCCTGTGGGAACCAATAAGTACCGACAGGCTACCTCTTGCAATATGACTTTGAGATTGGGCAATCAACTGAAAGTCCTCCAATCACAGCTATCTATTCACTGTAATTTTGTACTGCTGACCTTACATACATTTGGTGTATCTTTCATGAACCCAATGTTGCAGCAATGTCAATGCTGCTCATGTGATACCCAAGAAAACCCAACAAAATGAATTAAATACTAAGAAATAAGATTTTGTTGGGTAGGGTTGAGCTTTGGAGGGCCACAAACTATTGTAATATCTAAGATTTTTTTGCCCCCCAAAAACCATTTTTGCTCCCTTGGGGGGTAGTGTCACTCCCACTGAGAATACAGAACTTTGTTCAATGGTTCTGTGTATCCTTATTACACTAAATGGAGATTCTACTTTTTCAGAAGCTAGTATTTACATAGCTCCCATAGGCTGCCTTGCTTCGTAGGACTTAGAAAATCATATTTATACTGAGGATGTTTTAAAAGTTTATTTTCTGTATAATTCTGTTGCATCCAAAAGCTGATGGTCACCAACATCAGTTCTGATGTATTTAAAAGAGGCAAAATAAATGGAATATAACATTATCTATAGAGGGGACGTGGTGGCGCAGCGGCTTAATGACGCTGAAAGTTGCCGGCCAGAAATGGCTGACACTTCAGCGGTTCGAGTCCAGCCTTTGTGTAACAGGGTAAGCTCCTGTTTCCTCCCCAGTTCCTGTCAACCCAACAGGTCAAAAACTCACTTGAGTAGATAAATGGGGATTCTCACTCCGGTGGGAGGAAAAATGCTGGTGGTGCCTTGCAAAAGGAGTTGGGAGCAGTTGCCGGTAAGCGCGAAACTGCGCTCGCTCGAAAAGGGCACGAAGCAACGGAAACCCTGCCTCCTGCACTCGCCAGCTGGGCTCTGCTCTAGGAATGAGGCTCTGGCAAACCACTTCCGAAACACCTCGCCTTGAAAACTGCAAAGGACTCGTCCAAGCAGTCACTGCAGAGTCGGTAACGACTGAGCGCAGATAAAAAAAACAAACAAACTTTATCTATACCTACCTATCACAACACAAGCAGGTTCATACTGCATACTAAGGCATAAATATGTTTTGTTTGTGGTGGTTTTAGCATCATATATGAATGGAATAGTGAATAAACCACAATTTGTTTTAATCTTAATTGCAGTAATTCCCTGTTTAAATGTATTTTTGTTGCAATGTTGGCATGGTTTGGGTGTGGCTTCCTGCCTAATTTCTAGTTTGCCTTTGTCCCCATTCAGTCATCTTACCACATTATATAAATGAGAGTAGTTGAATGTATTTTATTTTATTTATTCTGTTTTTTAGTATTTATAGATTATCCCACTCTGAAAGGACTCTGGGTGGCATACAACATCAACCAAAAGAAAACCCCAATAAATAAACAGTAAATCAGTACAATGTCCAAACCCAAAAATAAAAGCATAAAAGCAAAGGTAAAATGGCAGGACAGGTACTCAGAGCCAATCCGCTGGGGCTGAAAGCACACTTTGAAATAAGACTATTTTAACTTGCTTCTGAAATTGCAGCAAGGTGGAGCTGCACGTTCTTCTGGGATGAAAGATTCCATAAGGTGGTGGCTGTTGCAGAGAAGGTTTGCCACCTCAGCCCCACCAGTGGACTTCTCTAGGGGAGGGAAATTTCCACAGGCCCTCTCTGGATGACCAAACTGGAATTTGATCAATACAGGTAGTCCTTGCTTAACACCCACTCGTTCAGCAACTGTACGAAGTTATGCCGGTACTAAATGAGGGGTACTTATGACCGGTCTTCATAGTTGTGGCCGTTGCGATTTGGGCGCTCAGCAACTGGTTCCCAATTACAACATTGCAGCGTCCCACAGTCACATAATCACCATTTGTGACCTTCACTGCCGGCTTCCAACAAGAAAAGTCAATGGGGAAGCTGACAGGAGGTCACCAATGGCAATCACATGACTGTGGAATGCGGCAACCATGTGGGATTCGCTTAATGATGGCACCTGGGACTGCCAGAACTGCTGTCATAAGTCGGTGTGGTCACATATGTCACGCCTTACGACTGCATCACTTAGGAATAAAGTTCCCGGTCCCGGTTACTGCACTTCCATTTTCTGGGCAGGAAATATACTTTAATACTTGTGGGCTTCTCAGAGACATCCAATTGGCCACAGTGCAAAACAAGCAGCAGCTTCCCTACACCCACCCCCCATTGACAGTGTTCAAACAAGTCCCTTGAAGAAAGGTTGGGATGAAATGACATTGCCGGTAAATCAAAGAGGAAGATATGGAGGTGGCAGCAGAAGTTTAATCTCTTGAGCTGCCTGGCCATATTGACAATGTGCCATCTCAAAGAGTATTGGGTGGCAAAGAGAGGTATGTTTGAACTGTGCAAATACTGCAGACACTGTCTCATTTAAGCTTAGCCTCTCCACTTTAGCTGTCTCAATCTGTCATGCTGTAATGTTCTGTTTCATGTCAGATGTTAAAAGTCAGCCATTTTGATAAGCTGCCCTAGTGACTAATGGGAAATGCAAAGCTTGTATGTCAAAAATTCAGCAGCTGACAATTAACGTGTCCTGCTTACTTCATTGTTCAAAGGTTGCAGGGGTAAATCTTTTCACAGTAGCATAGTGGAGAACTGAAGGTTGTGATTGTGGATACTCAAAACTTCTTTTAACAGGCAACTGGCAGGATCCTGTCCTGACATGCCAGGTGCTAAATATGTTTTCTTTACTTTCAGGTCAAAGGAAATTTTGAGCAAACCAAAACTAAATGGCTTAAGTATAAGGACACATGTTTGAAGAGGCTTAGCGAATCTACCATCAGCACGGGTAAGGCAGAAATCCATCTTCCACTGCCACACTGACCATATGAATGTAAGAGCTTCAGGCTTTCAGTGGTCTCCACACACTGAGGCAATGGGTTTCAGAAGTCAGTCAGCTCAGCTGGGACTCCAGAGCAAATGCAGAGAAGACAGATTTGTTGTTGTTTTCCTCTTCACCTGCAGGGCGAGTGGTTTCCCTCTTGCTGGGAACATCTACCTTGACACCTCCTGGTGCCTTGGATTTCTCTCCCCTCTTGTAAGAAAGCTATTGTGGAACTCTGCGGCCATTGACCCATTGCTTCCTAGCTTGCTACTCTTGTTTCTTTTCTCCTCACTGCCAAAAGTACATATGGAGAGAAAAGAACAAGTGGGTGGGGGGTGGGGAGGTTTTGATGTTGGGTGGCTTTGCGGGGGGGACCCATATTAGCCAACAGGAGGAGACGCTGTTGCTGGTTCAAGGCAGGAAAAATGAGCCCAAATTGCAAAGCATCACAGAAGCATGAAAAAACTACCAGTGGTTATTATCACTGGTGAATCTGGCAGTGACATGGAAGGGATGTAAGACTGGAAGCAGTTTGTTACGAGGTTGATAGATGCCTTCCTATGCAATGGAATGGAAACAGCTCAGTTGTAGCATATACAATATGTCTTGTATGTAAAAATGCCGGCTTCAGCAGCCAGTGCTGTCGGTAGCCTAAAAGGTGGAGCAAGGTACATGATAATGTAATATTATAATGCTCTTTATCCATTAGATCAAGCTATCTGAAGTTGCCAGATAAGGTGAACTATAGCTCAATAGCTTGTGTGTTCGTATGTGTAACTGTCTTGCAAATGAACATGGTCTTGGGGTCAAGATGCTCAGGCTGTATTGCTCCTGAAGCAGGCTTGGGCAGGGCTGACCTGTTTTTCCTCTTCAACTAAACCATGTCATGTGGGGAGCACGACAAACCCTGTGTTACTGAGACAGCAGACAGAATCTCGGAATAGTTTACAAGCTGGCTTTTCTGACATGTTTTATGAGTTGGCTTGAATGAATAGTTTTTCCTTCGGTTCAGTTTTAAACCAATCCTCTCTGTGACCTCTGAATGATCTCAAGTTTTCCTCAAATCACTAATCTGAATTAGAATTGCCACATCATTCTGTAGTTCTTCAGACATCAAAGTTCTTTAATTTTTCACTCCTTTTCAGTCAGTGGACATCTCCTGTCCATGCAGTTAAACACTGTCACCTAAAATAAGGGCTTCCAGTATCATCATAAATATCTTCAAACCAGCCAGGATTTGGAAATACAGCAAAAGATTGAGTGCAGGGTAGCAGATGGATCTCATGTAGTGAAATGCTCCCTAAAAAATATTTCCACTAGTACATTTTTTAACTTGCCCATTGCTTTATTTGATTCTGTGTCACTTCCATTCTACAATTCCATTATTTTGTTCCATCCCCCCATCCTGCACTCATTGCTTTGTCTTCTTTATATTGTGTATCAGAAACCTATTTGAGATCCTGCACACACCCTCTTTTCTTCCACTAAATGCATCTTCTGTACTGGGACTTCTGGGGGAGGTATGGCAAACTGCTCTGCAAAAGCAGGACCAACAACTGCAGCAAAGGCCAAGGAACTGGTGAGTAGACCAGTTCCTTGGAACCTCTTCAGATAAGGAGAGGTTGAGATCCCCCAGAGGAGACTGCAGGACGGTGGTTTTCTGCAGGTTTAAGCACTGGGAGACAATGGGATTAGCCATCTTGCTCGCAATCTCAGCAGAGACTTTTAAAGGACGCTAAGTTCGCAAATCTCACTTTCTAATCTCTTTTGGAAATTGCTCATTAACTATTTCTAAGCTATTAGAGATCTTTGGAATAACAAGTTTGAAAATGCCAGGTGAGTCTGCTTTTAATCCTGAATGAAAGGAAATTTTAATAATAAGCTTAAGGATTTAAAGAATCTGAAATAAACAGCAAAAAGCTAAATAAGATTTTGATCCTAGAAAGTTATAAATGGACTAAGGGTTCAGATAAAATTAGAATACTGAAACTTTTACAATAAGATTTTGGAATTAATTATAAAGTACAAGAAGCTTCTTGTGAAAATAGATCCTGTTTTGGTTTTTACAAGACATAGATAAAGAATTTCATGATTTCAAAAACTGGATACTAGAGGAGACTAAAGATTTTAGGTAGAGGAAAGATATACAGGCCTGCAAGATGGTGAAAACATTTTAACAATAAAAATACTGAAGGAGACTTTTGAAGAATGGAATCAGAAAATAGTAGCTATAATATCAACAATGTCAGTAATGATAGCTGCTTCTATGGATAGACTATGTCCAAAAGATGTTATCGAGGAAATGCCAGAACAAATTTTACCTGACAAGATGGAGATGGTATTGAAAGTGGATTTACAACAGACAGGCCAAGAGAATGATTTGGAAAAGGATGTTTCACTGGATCTACAAAAGAAATTGGCTAAGGTTTTAAAATTTAAAAGGGAAATACAAATGATAAACCAAGAGAGTGACCTGGATAATTTTTCCTACTGGATTTACAAAGGAGGCTTGTTAAAACCTTGAAGAACATTATGCAATGGGACAAAGACGAAATGAAGAGAAATCAAATCCAACAATGTTTGAATGAACTAAAGATTAAGACTGTTAGAAGTAAGAGGAAGGAATATAAAGTTGGTTTATTTGATCAAGATTAAAATAAGCTACGTTGTTACTTCTGACTACCCTTTATGGACTTTCTGCTGACACCAGGGCTGAAAAGATTATGCTTTATGGATTTGTTTATAGATAAGAAGCGGGATATGGAATGAAGAGATAAATGTTTGTAACTTCAGAGAGGGTGAAGAGTTACTAAATTTGTTTATACTTCTTGTGATGAAATTTGGAAGTCATTTCTTTATATATTTCTTTTTCTTTGTTATATTCTTACTTTTACTTTTCTTCTCTTTTTTCTTTCTTTTTTTCCTGTACTTTTTACTCCTTCTCTCTATTCCCTTTTCTTTTTTTCTTTAAGTTTAGTTTGTATTAGATTTCACTATTATAATCAAAATTCTTAATAAAAATTATATATAGATGTAACTTTTACACTGTTTCTTAAGGGATGTCTGCCCTACATCCTTCAGCTGCTCCTGTCGTGGGCTCGTGCCTCTAAGATAATTAGGAAAATCCTGTTCAGACTGAAATGCTTTGGCAACTGTTTGCAAAGTATTCAGTCCAGACCACAGTTTACGATGTCTTCTCCTTGGACAATTCCCCTGCTGATGTCCCCTTCCACTTTTCTGTTCCAGGAAAACAATTGCCTATTGCTTTCCTTCCTATGAAAAACGAAACACACATGCTGGGCATACATGGTTTTATGTGTGCATGTATGCAAAGTTCAATTCAATTTATACATACAAAATTAAAGCATCAAAATGTACATATATGCAGGCACAACAATCAGCTTTAAAATAAAAAACCCTTTCTTGCATTTTCTCTGCTTTTTTTGAATAACAGAAAAAATAGATTCGAAAACTACAGATTTTTTTCCCCAAATTACTATTTTTCTTTCTCAGAGCTACCGACTTTTTTGCTTTTTTAAAAAATAAGTCAACAGAGGCAGGAAAACAATATTTTGAATGTGAAGCAGCAGGAAAACACATGCAGAGGTTGCATTTGAAGTAAGTGAGTTGCTGGCCTGTCCTGACATCAGAATAACCTGGCAGGGCTGATATGCCCTGGGCGGTACTTCACCTTTCCATTCTCCAGATTCCTATTTTACTGTTCCACTCTTCTCCACTCTTGGTTTCTTAGCCTTCGGAGCTGTTGATATACTTCGCATCCCATCCCCAACATTTCAGAGAGAGAGATTAAATCAAGCCCAGATCAAAAGGGTTTCTGACTGGCTTCTAAAGGTGATATTCTTCTTTGTCAGTCTCCTGCCTCACATCCTGCACCATTCAGAAGGGTCCCCATGGCCTTCGTTGCTGCAGACGGAAAGGATGCCATAGATAGAGTGTAGTCTTGTCTTCATTTCTGTTTGATTTACATCCATTACTTCCTGGAGGAACACAGTGCTCCCACTGTCTCACAACAAGCACCCTGGGAGGTCTTTGAAGCTGAGAGAGTGACTGGAATGAAGTCCTCCAGTGAGCTTCTATGGCGGAGGGAGGACTTGAACTTGAATCTCTTCAGTCCTAGTCTGACACCTTCACCACTATACCACGCTGGCTTTGCTTCTATTGGCCCCGTTGCACATGCCTAAATCTGGGTCCAGTCCAGATTTGTTGACTTCCCAGCCAACAAAGTGATGCAGTTGGTATGTTGTAGTACAAGCTGGAGTGTAGCCAAAGAATGATTGGTTCAAATATAATTTCAATCAAGTGGTCTTAGGAAAGTTGCTATTCTTTCTATTTTTAATAAAACGTATGGGTGTTATCTAAATTAGACAATGTTCTGATTCTGACTATAACTTCTTTACTTTTAAAACCCTTTGATATAAGAAATATCAAAGTAGTTAATCAAGATGTACCGATATGGCTAACTAAGACTTATTGAATAAACCACATTTGGCTGGGTTCATAAAGCCATATATACCTTAGTCTGTGTGAATCCAAAATCCATTACATTACTTCCCTTCAGAAGAGCCCTGAGAAAGACTGTTTCTTTCTTGCACCCTGGACTTCCTTAGCTGGCAGTACTGTGCCTGGGTCCCAATCTAGGGGACCTCTTTATTCAGCCTTGGACTGCTCTGGTGCCTCCTCCTTCTCCAGCTTGGCTGGCCTGCTGAACTTTCATCCTGCATCTTGCCTAGCAGAAAACTAAACTAGCCTTGTTTGCAAGCCGCAGTAGTGCATGCACTAACAGCGGTCGTGGCTATAGAGGAGGTAGCCTGTAGGGGCCTAGGCAGTGAGAGTGGGGAGATGAGCCCAGCCCAGAGGAAGAGGAGGAACTTAAGGACCTATTGGCATGAACCAAACCTACCTGGTTAGATAATACTCCTGATAAAATGGGAAAATAAACCAGCCTACTTATTTAGAAAACCCAGCTCTCTGGAAAAGGCTGTAATGCTGGGAAAGATGGAAGGAAAGAGAGGAAGAAGGCGGCCAGCAGCCAGGTAGATGGATTCAGTTATAGGGACAATGAGTGCACTGTTGGGAGACTTGAAAGAGCAGGTAAGGGATAGACCATCCTGGGAAAAATCTGTCTATGTGGTCGCTAGGAGCCAAGAATGACTCGATGGCACATAATCAATCAATCAATCAGATAGTGACCTTTGCTGAACTTGGGGAAAACAAACTAAACAGTGTTGGAGCTGGTTAGTATTAGGATGAGAGATTATGGAGAAATCTCATGGCTGTAGACTTAAAAATACACCCAGAAAGAAGGCACTGGAGAAGCACTATCCCATTATTAAAAGGAGGGCAATGCAACTGCCAGAATTCAAGCTCCTTTTGAGGCAGATTTTACTTACTCTATACAGGTTTTTACAGAGGTAGCTCAGGAGCTGTCGGTGCTGCTTTCGTGTTTTGAACCTTTTACTAATTTCTCTCTTTGTTTCCTCTTGCTCATCTTTATATCTTGTTGACATATAACAAGATGTTGTAACCTGGCCAAGACAATAATTAGCTGAAATATCATCTATCTACTTTATCTGAATGCAGGTTGTTACTCATTTCTAAACTTTCTGACTAACCCTTTGGCCTCCTGAGATCAATTTGATTTATTTTCTCTGGCTCACCATAATGTACTTCTTTTTAGTGTGTGGCAAAACAAATTCTGAAAATGAAAAACAAAACAAAAAGTGCATACATATTTTTTTTTAATGTAACATTCAAAATGTATATAAAGAGAAAAAAGGGATAAAGAGAAGATAAAGAGAGGAAAAGCAAAAATTGGGGGCTGGAAATTTATTTTATATTTACGCTTCCACTCCTGCTAAATTTGATTATTTGGTCAAAGCCACAATCTGCCAGTTTGTACTTAGTTTGATTATTCATTGTTGGTTTAATAAGCTGAGTGTCCCAAACTAAAGCACCATTTCTATCTACCTGGAATCTCAGCCAACCATGCTGGTTTGCAAGATGGCATAGTGTGAAGTGTAGAAAACAGCAGCAGAGTAAGTCTGCAATAAAGAAATAAAAAGTGAGATGGCTTCATTTAAAAATCGGCTGGTCTCAGTGATATCTGTTTGGTTTTCAAAAATGAAAAAAACAGGTTGGCTTCCTAGTGCACTTAAAATACTACTTATGGTTAGCATATTAACTTGTTTTCAGAAAGGTAACTTAGTTACAAATAGTAATTTTATGTAAACACTACAGTACCAAATATACAAAGTTACATATTGCTAATGTAATTTCTGTGCAGCTTAGTTTAGACTTACTGCATTCCTTGGTGATCAATGACTGGTAACCTTTAGTTAACCTTAAAATGTATTCTTTCTCTCCTTCTTCCTCACAGGAATATATTGTAATGGAAGTTTTGATCAGTTTGTTTGCTGGCCTCATTCGCCACCAGGAAATGTCTCCGTTGCTTGTCCATTTTATTTACCGTGGCTAAAAAGTGGTAATGCAAACTTGGAAATTGCCCAATTGTAATCCACTATGCTATTTCTCTTCCCTTTTAGAGTTTTATATTGCATATGCCATGACCTAAAATGAGGTTTTTCTGTACTAATAGTGTCTGGTAGCTTTTGGAGAAATATCTAAATCACAGTCTGATTCTGCTACAATCAGTACAGAGTGTGACAATTAGAGAAGCAGTGGTACTAAGATCTGGAACTCGATTACCCTCCTACATTTGCAACAGTCCCTAAAGCTGAACATCCAAGTCCATAGATTAAGGATGGGGCACCCCTGACTATCCAGATGTGCTAACTGTGGCTCCCATTCTCCTTCACCACTAGTCATGCTAGTTTAAGTGGGTGGAATTCAACAATCTTTGAAAGTTCCACATGCATATCTCTTGTGACAGGAGAGATTGTGTCAGTTCTTAGCCAGTGCAAACAAGAGATCTGGCATTCTGTTAACTTATTGGCGTATCTATACCAGTGCAAAGTTCTTTCCACCAAGTAGTTCCGTATGCTTAACATTGCAAATCTGGCATGATTTCCTTAGGAGATAAGCTAATATACAACAAGGCCAAAAGGGAAGACATCCCACCCCCAAGAAGCAGAGTACAGGATTGATATACGTTCACATTTTTATTTCTAGTCAAAAGGAACGTCAGTAACAGAACTACTAAGGCTTATGTTGGCTAAATGAAAGATTGGTCGGCTGTGTTTATACAAGCGTGTTCATCACAAAATGATTGCAACATCAACTGATGGAAACAATATGAAACAATCTAAAAACTAAGCCCCCCAGAGAAAATGTTCATATATCTTCAAATATAATTGTTTTTTTGGGAGAACTGTTCACGTTCAGCTGGGCATAGGAAAGAGATACATTTGAAATTGAGGACGGATGGATGCCTTAAGAGACGCAAGGACATTACGTCAAAAGAAAGTGGAGATGGAGAGACCCACTTGATCAGAGATCTATTTCCAAGAGAGAAAGTCCCTAATTATGTTGAATTAACTATTGCTTTGTAACCTCAAGTGCAATTCACTTAAAGCACAAAAAAGATATTAAAAGCTATTTAAAGAAATGCAGCCTTATCCCATGGATTTAAACTTTAAAAAATATTTAAAAATAGGGAATTAAGCAGATTTGACAGTGTTAATCCACTGATAAATATTAAGCTTTCTACAGTTACCTCCCAAATAAACAGACATTGCAAAGAGCTGCCTACCCTAAGCCAAGTCTCCTTTTTTCTGGGCTTTCCAGGCATGCAATGAAAGGGTGACAGCAATAAACCATGTCTGAAAAATGAAATGTGTGGCTTGACTTTTGAGCTTGTGTCTGTTTACTTTTAGGAAGTGCAAGGAAAGTATACAGAGTCTGCTTGGACCAAGGGATTTGGCAAAGGATTGAAAACACAACAGAGATTTGGAGTAACCGTTCAGAATGCCTTGAGGACAATAACTTCAAAGTAAAAGTGAGCGGGGTTATCTTTTAAGGGGGGAACACATTGACTATTTAATCTTCTCTGGAAATCCTTTTCTGACCTACTGAGTATCTCATTTGCTACTGTGATTGCAATTCATCCGTGATGCAACTTACCCAGCATGAAAATGGGTAAGTTTAGCATTTGTTTAGCAGTGAGGGTTAGCATGATTCAGGTTGGGGGCTTAAGGGAATACCCTCTCCCTCTGGGCTTTGGGATTCCAGACTGCAGAGTTTATTCAAAGGAAGCACGGAGAACACATCAAACCGATCAGAGAGGCATGCCCTAAGTACACTCACCAAGGTTTCACATTTGATTTGGTTTCCTTGTCTACCATACAGCCTCCTTTGAGAATCTGCATACTGTGTGGGATTGTTCCAAGTACCCAAAAGAACCCTGCATTGTAGTGAACTTTCACAAGAACCATACAGGAGTATAGTTTTAACAATGTTCTAGATGACAGGTACAAAATATAGGCAGAAGTGAGATGTGTACAGTTTTTAAAACACTCAGGAACCTGCATATTGATTAGGTAGCACATATGACCTATTTTCCACAATGGTCCTATGTAAATCAAGAGGGAAAGTCAATACAGAATGGAACTTTTGCTAATAAAACAATATAATCAGATTTCTCTTACACAGACCCAGATACAGTCACACACATACCCAAAGAATATATTGCCTTTTTACGATAGAGACATTTTCTTTCAGTAGCCACATCATAATCCTTACTGCCCACTACAGTTTTTTTGCAGAGCAGGTTTTAATGCCTTCTCCTCTGCAGTTATGGATGGCAGATATAATGGAATCCCTCTAGTGCTTAAACAAAGTCCTTGTTCCTCTGGTGAACCTGAAACCCTAGAATATGCTTTTCTAAGTCATAATTTATATGTGGAACTGCATTTTCAGTTAATTTGCCCTTGAATGGAAAGTCTGCCTAGCCATCCCAAAGTTTTCTTAAATGACAGGTGTCCTGAACCACCTTTTTAATTGCTAGGTTTGGGGCCTTAACCATAAAACTACATCATATTCAGCTTTGTTAATAGAAACACACCATGCATTAAACCGTTATAATGTTATATTTTTGGATTATACTTGGGTTGTTTTAACTTAAGGTTGTAGTGGTCTTGGACCGTCATAAAGATTGATTGACTGATACTAGCTGCTGCTTCTGAGTTTCTCCTGGCCTGGCAATCTGGAGCACATAAGGCTGTCATTGGAGAGGCAATAATCAAATGTAACATTCTGTTTCAAATACTGGCTGCTAAGTGCTTCTCTAAGATAATAAATATGGCATGGAATAGACAGTTACCTCCTTGCTTGTTTGTAACATTAGGCAATCAGGTTTGTTTCTGAACATGACATCTCTGATTACTTTTTTTTTTTTAAATCCTATTGGGAGAGAAGCCCATGAATTAAAAAAGGTAGACAGACAGAAAGTAAAATATATACCCTGCCTCAGTCTAGTTGGACGCAAAGTGATTTACAACACAGATAATAAACTAGAGGTATCGCAGTTGAAATTTCTGAGCGGTCTTCAAGGGAAGCTCCATGTAGAGTGAATTACAGTAATCTAAATGAGAGATGAAAAGGGTGACTGTTTGCACTCATATAGTTTGATCAGGGGTGCCTAAAATTTTGCAGTCAACTGTATGTGTCAACATAGCAGTAGCTGTATTGGGAACCAGACATATATATCCGATATTTATGGATCTATCTCCCCCAGGAAGACTTGACTACATTAACTATGTTGTTTCTTTGCTGTTTCCAGGAAGAAGACCTTACTTTGTTTGGTGTGTTCGAAAAACTTTCTACTGTGGGATATTCTATTTCTCTTGTTTTCCTTGTCTTAGCACTATTCATACTGCTGTTATTTAGGTCAGTATCAACATTTTCTTTTTCAGTAGAATATGGTCTATGTAAACTATTCAGTAGAATATTTTATTTATTTGATTTATGCACCACCTTAATTATGCATTATGGTATATGGCGTAATACATACGTATTGTGGCACATGTTAGAATGGAGAAAGGGATGACATCAGACCTTCTGAAAGGATTTCTCTTGGTCACAGACTATCAAATATCCAAAGAAGTTAAAAAAAAAAATGTCCTCCTACAATGGCCAAATTAGATATTACCAAAGGAAAAAGAGGCGAGGGGCCCTTGCAGGAGGAAATTAGGAAGTGTGACAGGAATGAACCACAAAATTATAGACTTAACCTGAAAGATGAAAAAATATGTATTTTTAATATCTCATGACCTTAGTAAAATGATTGGTCTCAGTGACTATCAATAACATCAATTATTGAAAATAATTGAAATACATCTTAAACCAGCATATGTACCCCATCACCCAAAAAAGTAGTTATGGCCTGCAGTACTTGCATTAGAATTGAATAATCCTTCCTCAAGAAGGACTGTGACAGCTGTGACTAGTTTGGATGTCCAGCTATAGAGAATCAATACTGAAGTCAAAGGAATTGCTGAGGGATCACTCCATCCATCCATCCATCCATCCATCCATCCATCCTTTAGTTATCTATTTATAAATAACATTTATAGACCACCCAACTCATAATCACACTGAGCCACTTATAAATTAAGAACAGGCCAAATGCAATAAAAATGAAAAGAAGGTGATAACCCAGGGACTCATAAATCCAGCATTAACAACATTCCCACCAGGGCACATACTTCCTAACCTAGCACCAGGGGAAGGAGCCAGGTCTCCAAAACCCATTTAAAGGATAGCAGGGTCAGCGGAAAACTAAGTCCAGAGGGCAGGTGCTGCAACACAGAAGGCCAACAATTGAACTATAGTGTTTGCACAAGCTGATGGTTGAACTCTGCATACGATGGAATGGATTTCTCAGATGAGCCAAGAAATCAAGTTAGATGTGGAAGCTACCAGAGGCTGAAGAAATTATCAGAACCTAAAAGGATATTCCTGCAAACGAATACAAAATTATAATGTGAATCAATATATATAAAAGTGTGCACATAGATTGAACATGGTTATGTGACAAAGCAACATTATGATGTCTTCATTTCAGATATCATATATTAATTGGATGATTATTCTATTAAATTCTATTTAAGTATTGAAAAAAGGGAGTTGGAAACCGTACCTTGAATTCTTACAAACTTTAATTCCCCAGAGTTATGCGTAGAGCAGAATCTACTACTGTTGCTTTTATCCGCAGTACATTAAAAAAAAATGTCCTACTTTCATCAAATCATCTACTGTTTATGAATACTTTGAAAAGAGATTGGATAATGAGCTTTAGAAGGATGCCGGTGGAACTTGCCATTGAATAAACAGTTGATCAAGTACACAAATGCTAATTGGCATAAAAGGCTTTAATTCCTGAAAACAGTTGCTGAGAGTTACATTACATAAGACAAAAGATGATTGCTATTACAAACAAATATTTAGCAAGCCAGCCAGACATATTCTAAAGTTTGATGAGCTAGAATGGAGTAGTCTTACCCAGGTTAGCTTAGTTACCAGTTATTCTCACTGACAGTTTAAATGCAAAGAACTCTGGAGAACCACCTTACAGCAAGTTCAAGAAGGAAGATTGTCAGATAAATCCATATGTAAATGGAATAACAGGATTCCTAAATTACAGTTGAAATTTTACTACCAAGAATAGAACAGTACGAATTATAGTGAAAGGAGGGGAGAGGACAGAATTCTGCTCAGATAAATCATTTTGACTGAACAGAATTATAACTGACCATGAAAAATGTCCTGGACCTCATGTACTTGGTTCAGTTCCATAGTAATTTGCATTGTATGATTTTATGTTCACACATAAAAGCAATGAAATACATCAACTGCTGAGCTTGAGAAACTAGAATAACCTGCAGAAATTTGCCTAGAAGGTTCAATATGCTTATTTGATGGCAGGAACATTATTTTAAAAAATGAAGTGTGACCATGTTAAATATTACAGTGTACTTTAATGTGTTGAGAAGGTTTTACAAAGTCATCAAAGCAATGTGGGAAGTCATCCAAGCTACCAGATTTGAAGGATGCCATACCGTATCAATAGAGAATGTGTGGAAGTAATAATAGGCTCACAATACAATAACATTAATAAGCTGACACAAGATAAAGCTGTAGCAAAGACTTTAATGAGAGGTCTCCTAATGTAATGAACTCTATGGTCTGTATGGAGAACAGAAACAGAAAGAACAGGAAAAAATTAGAAGAAATCTTTACAGTTCCATATGGGGGTTGGTTTGTCTTGATGCCTCTGAGCCAATCTTGATTCCAGGTGGCTGCCTAGACAAGTCCCTGCAGTGGTCTTGGCAATATTTTCAGGAGTGGTTTGCCCTTGCCTTCTTCCTAGGGATGGGAGAGAGAGACTGGCCCAAGGTCAACCAACTGGCTTCATGCCTAAGGCAGGACTAGAACTCACAGTCTCCTGGCTTCTAGCCTGGTGCCTTTAATCACTACATCAAACTGGCTTTTGTATGAACATTATTGCTACAATATTGGGAAAATCAAAGAGTTTCTAACCAACTGGAAGACTCAAATAGGGCTATGTGTGCAGGAAGACTACAAGGAAACCATAATACTTCTAAGCCCTTAGCATTTAACAAATTATTTGGGAAAACTTTTGGTCTCGGTTTCCACTCATTCCCAGTTCAGTTGGCTAGGAGTTGAAGAAGACAATATATTTGCTATGCTCAGACCAGTTATATATCAGATACAAAGAATGCTGTGTAGGATTCATGTGCACTTGTATGAAGAGATGGTTCCCCATGTCATGATTTCAACTGATCTGCAGAAGACCAATATGAATGAGAATGTGATCTTGATGAATTATTGGGTAAAATATGAGAAAACCTTGTACAGGTGTGGCATAATAAAACAATAAAAATATGCCATGGAATTGAGTTCTCTTCTACCTTTCTCCAATGCTTATTTTTTTCCCCTTAAAAATGTGTGCACAGTCACAACTCCTGCTGCATTGGAAGCAGACAAGAGGGGATTGCAATGGAAGAAAGTTTGAGCAGGCAGAGGCAGGATTGTGGGCATCTGAGTACATCCTGTCAAGATCTGATCACTGGGGTGAACAGTGTACTGTGGGATTTTTAAATTTTTTTTTGCAATGGAACCTTTGAACAGAAGTGAATTTGTGCAGCAACTGGGAACAGGTTATGTTGGGAGAACACAACATAGGGGGAATGAAAGCTCCTACTCCAAATGCAGTGTCAGCTCCCTCGGACTCAGTGGAGCTCTGTCCAGTGTGGCACAAGACAAATGCCAGGAATTTGCTCTTTCAGCAAAGACATCTGCGTAACATCATATACAGTTTCATATGCCACACAACTAGCTAAGAAAACAGTCTAGTGGAACTCTTCATGGCCAAGCCACCCTCATCCCCAAAGAATATAACTTCTCACTCATGGCAGGAAAGGAACACATTGCTATTCAGATAAGGCTATAGCTAACTTTGGTATATTCTTACAGATTATGCTTCTCTTCCCCTTCAGGAAATTGCATTGCACGAGAAACTACATCCATATGAATCTCTTTGCTTCGTTTATCCTACGAGCTGCAGGAGTTCTCATAAAAGACTGCATAACACACAGTACTTACGGATTTCTTTCTTTAGAGGCAGAAAAGCCAGCTGATGAAAAGGGATGGATTTCTTCCATGAGTCCAGAGGTACTGCAGCAGGCACCCTCAGTGTTAATATTAATATTAAGTGACTGAAGCAGCAAGAGTGATGCCTGTTTTCCCTACATGCATTTCTAAATTCAGTAGCAATAAAACTTGCAGGAAGGCTCTTTCTGACTAAATTCATTCACAGTATTTATATGATGCTCATCCGTTGCTTACCACCTCTGAGGACAAGTGCCTGTTTTTAAACAACAATCATTGATATACAAACGCAAGGTCAGGAAGCACATTAGATAAATAGTTTTTATCTATTTATAACATTTATGGACTACTGTTCTGTGAACCCCCCAAAAACTAACAAATTAAAGCATGATATCCAAAAACAAGGCAAACAGTTAAAAAGAAGAGGGGGGTGTTGGTGGAGACGAACAAAGCTCAAACACTCAACTTCTGAATCCACTTTTGATACATCTGCTTAATCATAGCAATTTCATGACCTTGAAATAAGTAACATGTATACTTGCAGCCAATAAAGGCCAAAATAGGTTAATCCCTATTGGGATTCTGTACAGTGTCATTAATTCTTCTTTTTGTTTCACCTTTGCAGAAGCTAGCTTTATGCAGGATGGCTCCTCTTTTCATGCATTATGTTGTTGGAGCAAATTTTTACTGGCTTTTAGTGGAAGGAATTTACCTCTATAGGTTATTAGTAGCTACTGTGCTGTCTGAGAGACATCAGCTGCTGAGATACATCTTCATTGGATGGGGTAAGCTTGAATTTCTTTCAAGGAGGAGGACTTGATTTATAAAGGGATAGGCTTCTCTCTTTCAGTCAGTTTTATGATTTGTTCAGCTATTCAGATGGAATGGGTCAAAATGAATCTTCTGTTTATTACCACTGTTCCTGCTGTTGAGAAGATTTCAGTCACCACCTGATCAAGGAACCTAAACTCGCTCTTGATTTTTACATCAAATTATTAGGAAGATGCAGTTCTTGAAGTCTGCTGCTGCCATTATTTGCTTAGAGACTTTCAAAGCACGCACAAACTAGAAGGCAAATATCTATGAACATATTTGTTGAGTGAAAAAAAGCAGGTTTTTACAGGGAATAAGCTGTGAGGAAGCAAAGTTATTGAGCTCATTAGCCTTTCCTTTATTCACATAATCAGTGATAATCCACCATCCCTACATATTAGCTATCCTTGATATATTGATTTAGTAATATATATTAGACTTTGAAGGTGAAAAAATAATTTAGAAGAAGGCAATAGTCAACCAAGCAAAGTAGAAGAACTGAGTTTAACTCAAAGGACTCTCTACCCTCAGAAACTATATTAAGCACTGTCATGCCACAGTATCCACCTCTGCTTTTCCTTTCAGGTTTTCCAGTTTTGTTTGTAGCTCCTTGGGGAATAATAAAATATCAATTGGAGCATGAAGGGTAAGTTACTGTCTTAAATGCTCCCTTAATTTGCTTCATTGTGTCTTTTCATGCCTATTTTGTGCCAATAGAAAGCAAAGCCTTTTGTTTATTTTCCCAGAAAGTTTAGACTAAATATGGACAATGATGAGATAATCATTTGTTGTGGAGGCTGCATTGCCAGGCACTAAGGTCAATTTTGCAACCTCCTAAACAAATGTTTTAATAACCTATTCTTGATTAAAGGCATAATTTTGACTTTTAAAAAGACGCTAGCTAGAAGGATTAGGATGAAGCCCAAATCACTTCTATGGCCTGCTCCAGATGGAAAGAGGAGCCCCCAGAAAGCTCAGAAAAGAGGGAAAGGCAAGAAATGACAAAGAGTTTCATCATGTCCAAACAGAGATCAGATTGCAAAGTTGCATAGGATACTGACACAAAGCTACCTTAGGCTGTGATCATCCTAAACAAATGGCAACACAATGAGTTTACAGTCAGTACGTATTTATCCAGCCCCATGACAGCTTGGCTGGGCTTTGGCCATTTTGGTATTTAGAGTTGGGCTGTAACACCAAATGTGATGAGATCATTCTTGTGAACGGTAAGGATGCTTGTAGAAGTTGAGTGGGCCTGGTTTCAATGGAACGATACTGGGAGCTTGCTAGATATATACTATTCTGAGTGTTTTAAAGGAAGGGAAGAATATAACCAACGGCTGTTAGGTCACAAATCATTCCTAATGTTAAACCACTACTGACTCCAGGGGTAGGCGACCTTTGGCACCCCAGCTATTGTGAACAACTCCCAACATCCCATGGAAATATGGCTAATGGTGAAAAATGTGGGGAATTGCAGTTCAGCACCATCTGGAAAAGCAAGATTGCCTACCTGTGTCCTTTCCTAAGAATTTAAGGTTGTGATTCTGTACCGTTTTTATCTCGAAGTAGACTCCACTGCAGTTAATGTGGCTTATTTCTAAGTAGGCATTCATGGAATCTTAAAGTTTAGAAATACCCAATGGAACAGAGATTTTATTATGTTATCATTATTATTATTTTCACTTAATCCTTCATTAGCAACCTCCATTCCCGTTATAAATAAGAAATTGCACTGGAGGCTGCTACAGCCAAGATGATCAGAGACATGGTTTTTTCTTTAAGGCTAAAAAGGAGAGGGGAGGTTTTGGGATTATTTGTTAGGAATCAAGTACTGCTAGTGCTGATTGTGGAAAAAAGTATGCAGTCCAATTATCCTTCCTTGCAAAGCCTCTGTAGTTTCCTACCAAGTTTAGTTTTATTTTCTAAATTATTGTAGAATTGAGAGCAAGTTTTGGCTCTAAAGTGTGCCAAAGATAGAATACATTTACATCCTCTTCCTTGTGAAGTCTAGTGGTATAAATGTCCTGATGCTACTTTTTATATCGAAAAGTATGCCATGAACAATGCTCATGAGAGGGAGGCCAGGGAGGCCAGTCCATTCTGGATCTTGAATATTTTGAAGAGCTCCATGCAGATGAGTCTTAAGGGATTTCCTGCCTCTTCTTCTCTGATGTTCTGATCCATAACACTGAAGTCCTTTCTACCAGAAGAGTGATGGATGGTTACCACATTCTGAAATCAGACTTCAGAG
The DNA here is from genome assembly GCA_030867105.1 of Liasis olivaceus. Classification (NCBI taxonomy): domain Eukaryota; kingdom Metazoa; phylum Chordata; class Lepidosauria; order Squamata; family Pythonidae; genus Liasis; species Liasis olivaceus. The sequence goes on along the minus strand of CM061348.1, from coordinate 101,547,990 downwards.
ATTCAGAATCATTTCTAACCTAGGTGATTTTCACATCCATCTCCAATGAATAAGTGAATTCAATTTCAGAAGTTCTGAAGGAATCCCAGGAGGAAGGCTGGAGTGCTAAGTTTCTTTTTAAACTTTGGTGGCCATGTGGGAGAAAAAGTGTATTATCCTTACAATGGATTATTTTCCTAAAGAACAAAATAATGTGGCCTTGGAGGAGGGATGAGAAGGACGAGATCCTACATAGAATAGCGGCCTTGCTGGAAAAAAAGTCCTGGGATCTCTCTTAGAAAATGCATGGACCAGAATCCTCCCTGAAGCTTTTAAAACTTTTCATATGATTTGTGATACTGCTTCTATAATTCACCAGTTCTAATTATAGAGTCTTTTTAAATAATAATATAAATGTGGCTTATCATTTGTGATTACATGACAGAATAATATTTAACTTGCTTTCTAGATGCTGGACAACAAATGAGAATATGACAGTCTGGTGGATCATTCGAGGGCCCCTATTATTTTCCATTGTTGTAAGGATCATTGTAAAATTGCTTATTGTATTCTACAGAGAGTCTAATATAATATTGCTTTCATTTCCCTATATTTTAGTAGATAGGCAAAGACAAAAAATGCACCTTAAATAATTTACAGAATTCAATGAGCTGTAATGTAGCAGAAGGAAAAGAATGGTTGGGCATTGTAACCTGATCTATTAGGGGTGCCCTGGGTTGGGAAAGACTGCACTATATGTTGTGATTAACTATCAAATCAGAGATGTACAACAAGAGCTTTCAAACTGTGAGTTGGAATCCAACATCTATAAACAACTCATTTACAAATCACAAATAACATCAGGCCTTCAGTCCACATACAGTTGCTTTTCCAATGTTGAAAGGCACATCTGTTCCCAGTAAGAAGGGCATGGAGAATTTCTGTTGTCCTGCCATCCATTTTTATGTTGTAGGTATGTAGTTCAAAAGACTGAAATTTGAAAATATGATACCTTATTTCAAAGGTTACTCCTAATTACTCCTTAACAGGAGCCCAAAGTTGCCAAACAGCAATGGGATCTGTGTCCACTAATTACTATCATCATCAAGCAGTAGGAGAAGTCATACATGTGCTTTTATTATTTTGGGGGCACCACAACATTTGAAAACCCCTGATGTTTAAGAATATTTTGTGTGTATATTTCTCCTGTAGCAGCCACTTAGCCACTACTGTTAAACCTCAGTATTTTTCTCTTCCGTTTTGTCCACTTCTACCCTCTTTCCTCCACCCAACTCTACAGGTGAAACTCGAAAAATTAGAATATCGTGCAAATGTTCATTTATGTCAGTATGGCAACTCAAAAGGTGAAACCAATATATGAGATAGACGCATTACATGCAAAGCGAGATATGTCAAGCCTTACTTTGGTATAATTGTGATGATTATGGCGTACAGCTTATGAAAACCCCAAATTCACAATCTCAGAAAATTAGAATATTATTACATGACATCAATAACACAAGGATTGGAAATAGAACAATATCGGACCTCTGCAAAGTATAAGCATGCATATGTACTCAGTACTTGGTTTGGGCCCCTTTTGCAGCAATGACTGCTGCAATGCAGCGTGGCATGGATGCTATCAGCCTGTGGCACTGCTGAGGTATTATGGAAGACCAGGATGCTTCAATAGCGGCCTTCAGCTCCGCTGCATTGTTCGGTCTCATGTCCCTCATCTTTCTCTTGGCAATGCCCCATAGATTCTTTATGGGGTTCAGGTCAGGCGAGTTTGCTGGCCAATCAAGGACAGTAATCCCATGGTCATTGAACCAGGTTTTGGTACTTTTGGCAGTGTGGGCAGGTGCCAAGTCCTGCTGGAAAATGAAGTCAGCATCCCCATAAAGCTCGTCTGCGGAAGGAAGCATGAAGTGCTCCAAAATCTCCTGGTAGACAGCTGCGTTGACCCTGGACTTAATGAAGCACAGTGGACCAACACCAGCAGATGACATGGCTCCCCAAATCAACACAGACTGTGAAAACTTCACACTGGACTTCAAGCATCGTGCATTGTGTGCCTCTCCATTCTTCCTCCAGACTCTGGGTCCTTGGTTCCCAAATGAGATGTAAAAGTTGCTCTCATCAGAAAAGAGGACTTTGGACCACTGGGCAACAGACCAGTTCTTTTTTTTTTTTTTTCTGTAGCCCAGGTAAGACACTTCTGACGTTGTTTGTTGTTCAGGAGTGGCTTGACAAGAGGAATACGACATTTGAAGCCCATGTGCAGGATCCGTCTGTGTGTGGTGGCTCTTGATGCACTAACTCCAGCCTCAGTCCACTCCTTGTGAAAGTCCCCAGCACTTTTGAATGGCCTTTTCCTGACAATCCTCTCCAGGCTGCGGTCATCCCTGCAGCTTGTGCACCTTTTTCTACCACACTTTTCCCTTCCACATAACCTTCTATTGATGTGCTTTGATACAGCACTTTGGGAACATCCAGCTTCTTTTGCAATTACCTTTTGGGGCTTTCCCTCCTTATGGAGGGTGTCAGTGATGGTTTTCTGCACAACTGTCAGGTCAGCAGTCTGTCCCATGCTTGTGATTCCTACTGAACCAGCCTGAGAGACCATTGAAAGGCTCAGGAACCCTTTGCAGGTGTTATGGATTCATTAGCTGATTAGAGGGGGACACTTTGAGCCTAGAATATTGAACCTTTTCACACTATTCTAATTTTCTGAGAATGTGAATTTGGGGTTTTCATAAGCTGTATGCCATAATCATCACAATTATACCAAAGTAAGGCTTGACATATCTTGCTTTGCATGTAATGTGTCTATCTCATATATTGGTTTCACCTTTTGAGCTGCCATACTGACATAAATGAACATTTGCACGATATTCTAATTTTTTGAGTTTCACCTGTAATTACTTTTAGTAAGCTCGGACCTTTCAAAATTAAATGCAGGGCAGAGCAACAACATTTGATAGGAAATACCTGAAAGCAGTGTCTCTATATAGTACATTAAAAGGTTAAACAGCAGTGTGAAGGGTGTTTCTTGCAGTTGTCTTGCCCTTAGGAAATCCCTATTGGAGGTGATTATGTAGAACAACATTCATTGTATTTGGAGAAACCAACCCTGATGTGTGTTTTCTAAGGTTAACTTCTGCATTTTCCTGAACATTCTGAAACTGTTACTTTCCAAACTTAAAGCCCAGCAAATGACCTTTCGTGACTATAAATTCAGGTATGTATTATTTTCCCATAATTTTATGCACCATTCTTTAAAAACACACACGTAGACAGTTTTGACTCCCAGCCATATGGGAGTCAAAAAAATTGTCCAACTTTATAATATATATTTGCCTGACATCTAATTCACCAGATAATGTAAATAATAATCTACAAAGATTTATACCTTGCTAAACGCATTTGTCTTTAAAAGTCCACAAGAATCTTTGCTGTTTCTGCAAGGAGAATGTGACACTTTTAAAGTAACTGAAATCGCAATAAAATGGATATTAATTTTAAAGTAAAAAATGAGACAATATGCTCCATCAGTCATGTTTTGGTTTGTTTGGGATAGGAGGTTATGGATTCTCACAACTTTGAACAGAATGCAGGATGCAGGATGCAATAAATGTCAGATTCCTTCTCCAAGTTCAAATAAATCCACAATTCCAAAATGTACATAACTTGGTAAATATATGTCAGGAAAAAGGTTAAAATAGAAACTGTAAAGTACAAGGATTAAGAAACAACCCTAAGGAAAAGTAGGAATATTCTAATCCTGGAGTATGCCACTAAAGCTATACCGACTGCACGTCATCAGGATAGAAATAGAAGAACCATATTCACTCTTCTTTGTTTTTGGTATTTTAAAACAGAAACAAATTCTTCCCCTTGCCTGAAGAGAAATGTATTTACTCCCCAAGCCCCTTCTCTTCCTTCCTTCAAGCCTCACTAGGTTCCTTTGGAGAGCTTTCCAAGTTTAGATTTTTCCAAATTTTGCAAAGCCCCAGTTTTGGGATCTAATGTCAGATTCCTTCTCCAAGATCAAAGTTCTGCCTCTGACCTTGGAAGGGAGAAATAAATTGGCCCTACAGTCACTAAGACCTTGTTCCAAGGATCACAAGGCTGCAGCCTTAGTATGGGATTAGCACGAGAATGCTTAACGCTCATCGACATCCTAATTTAAAGCTAATCCCAAATCAATGCCTCAAGGAACTGGCTGTCAAATTCCATTATGTGTTTCTTGTTGAGCTTTGTTTCAAGGATTTAATTCATGTTGGTGATTGTTTTCATTTTAAGATTGGCAAGGTCAACCCTTGTGTTAATACCTTTACTTGGAATTCATGAGATTGTTTTTACTTTCATCATGGATGATCATGTTGATGAATTCTCCAGGCATATCAAAACTTTCATCCAACTGACCATCGGCTCCTTCCATGTAAGTTTGGGACTGTAGTGGAGGTGGGTTAAACAAATTTAATACCAACTCCACAGACTGCAAATGAGAAAAAAATCAATTATCTCATGATCATAGATAAAGTACACAATAAAGAAATCTTTAAAATGTAACTTAAAAACATATTTTTAAAACAGGACTTGATATAAACATTAAACTTCTACTGCTAAATAAACAATACCTACCATACCATAAAAATACTAGCATCTCATAAAATGATTTGTCTGGAATTCTTTCCAACCCTAATATGGTTTTTCAGTCCTGTCATGTCAATTATTTGCTAGAACTTCTCCAAACAATCTTTAAGTATAGGAGTGGTTGCCAAATTCATTTATTGTCAAATTTACCTTGTTATAGATACAGAATAGATAATACAGAGATAGTCTAATTTTCTATTTTTCCTCACAAGTTAGAGGAACAGATATGGCTAATAGATATAATGATAATTCTTAATTAGCAATATCTTCAATAAACTGAATCTTTGCTACTTACAAACAAAAAACCCTAGTTTGTCATTGCTACCAAATAAGAATAAAAATCTCCTGAAGAAAAATCACACATGTAGTATTTGGCTTAGCCTTATTTATATTTATGTTTTTCTTTCTGTTAAATTTAACTTGATTGCTATTGGAGACTTAGTTCAATTAAAACAATTCAGTGAAGAACTTTTAGTTATTAGGAACAACATTCTCAAGACATTTGTTACCCTATTTTTCTGACCTAATCTACAAATATAATGGACCTGAACATATTTTACAGTCTGTTGATGATATAATACTAAAATATATTTTAAATTTTCTTGGAGACTGTTAGCCCCAAAGAACGAGGCATTTGAAGTCAATTCAATGTTTGCTGGAAGCTTTCCAAGCTTCTTAAATCTGCCTATTTGAGTCTTAGAAGTCCATGCATTCCAACCAACAGCCAGAAACTCCATGCAAGAAAATTAGATTTATATCAGTCCAATATGGGTAGTTCTGAAAATTTAGTAATAGATTTAACATTAATTTTAAAATATGTACATAATAAGTGGGGCAGCAGAATGAACTTATCTTTTGGAAAACTTGTTAAATTTAATGCTCACCTTTCAAGATTCCACAGCGGTATTCTAGAAAGAGTTAATTCTACAGACATAAATGTAATTTGCCTTAAACTTTAGACTACAGTCTTTCCTGCACAGTCTAATGTGAAAAACTCTGATTAGGGGGAAATTATATCTTTTATTGGAACCAGCCATAGTGATTTAAAATGGCAAGCCAGACACTTCCTCTAAGAAAACATTCAAAGTAAATTTAAGCAGATTACTGGGTATGGATACAGGTTGGAACCCTTATCACATGATTGTTAAGAGGCAAAGAAGAAGTTAGTTGCATTAATGTTCAATTTGGCAGCTTGATGGCTCATGTTTCAGGTGGTTTTTAGGAATAGAATTCTCTGATTATGTAAACTCCAAGTCAAATTGTACTTTGGCAAATTTTCCTCAAATCTAATTTACTTTTTCTCTCTCTTCCAGGGTTTTTTCGTAGCACTTTTATATTGCTTTTCTAATGGTGAGGTACATTATCTTTTTATTTTCTCATTCTTCCCCCTTGCCCACCCCCAGTTGCTCAGGACACACTGGCTTATGGTTCTTGGTGGTCATCTGGATTCAGTTACGGAAAATTTGATTAAAGAATTATTAAATTTTCCATCTTACTTCTTGTAATAGTTGGAAAGACACTGCTTGACACAGCAAGTTGGCTACCTACCTGAGAACAAATGAACCCATGACAAGCACGCAGTCTGGCGTGCTGAGCAATAAGCAAAGGCCTGCCTAGGAGGGCCTCTGTTTGTGGAGAGAGGCTTCAGCCTGCTGATTTCTCCAGCAGAGTAGATCAGATGTAATCCAAACTGAAGGAGCAGATTCAAGAATTCCTTCCCTTCTGCTTTTCAGTGATTTTTTTAATGCCCCTTTGCAAAATGGTGTGAAATGGTTTGTAGTGATATTGGGGGTGTTGGGAGGAAATGCATTCCTGTTTCTACATCAACTGGTCAGATGTCTTTCACTTGTCACGTGGAATTATTGAGGCAAGATGCAGACATGATTGAGAGATTCAGATGAATATGGGACTATATAATTTGGTGGATGTACTTACATTTAGATGTAGAGAGACAGAAATCAGTCATTCAGTAATCAGCCAATTGCCATGCTATTTTAGAACTATGGTAGCTGAACTCTAGCACATTTAGAAGGTACCCAGTTGGGAAGGGCTGCTATAGTCCCAACTGTCAACTTCTTTTCCCTTTTTTCCAGGTAAAGGCTGAATTACGGAAGCAGTGGTCCCGTTTCTTACTAGCATACCCCTTTGTCTGTATGCCCTGCTTTCTTGGAAAGAACATCAAACACCTGAGGAAATGTCCAAACAAACAGCATTTGAGCAATGACTCTTTCCCCCTTGAGGGGACGCAACCTTCGAAGAAGCAAGTGGCCAAGATGAGAACATGCTGTAATGTGGAACGAAGCCCTACAATAAAGCACAATCTCAGAGCAAGCATTTCCGACAGCAGCGAAGAAGAAATTGCAAATGGGGAGACCATTGAAGAGGCCCTGGAAGACAATGAGATTTAGAACATTAAGCGAAAAATGGATTCGTTGGGATCTTAGATAATCTTTTGCGTGGAAGCCACTGGAATTAAAGATCCTATTGAAAGGGCAAGATGAAAACACTGGCACATTTTTTCCCAGCCATTTTGTCTGTAAAACAAATATTGGCATAAGTTGGGAACTGTACCAGATCACTTCTCTTGGTTCTGAGGAGCTGGATATGGTATCAAAATTACATGGGATAGACTGATCACACATACAGTAAGCGCCTGCCGGTTCCGCTGAAACTCCCAGTATTAAGTCCACCAGAGGCTAAATGCTGCTCTAACTGAACCAAGGATCGGATCCCATAAGGCTGCACTTCAGGACTACAACGCTTTTTATGATGCCACTGAAACGAGTAGTTAAATCCACCAAGTGAATAAAGGAACTGGTCTGAGAGTCAGTTTGCTCCCCATACGTTTAGGTGCTTGCATGTATACATCTGAGAATATATTTTTCAGCCTTTGCTCAAATAATAGTTAAATCAGAGCTATCTGGTTTTAGGACACAGTTATTAATGCTTCACCTTTCAAGATACTTTGCAGACCTAATTTCTGTTATCCTACTGACATATTTATAAAGCAAATCATTATTACTTCCACTATACAGATAGAAAATTAGTTTGACTTACCCAGAGCAGAAAAATCTGAGAAGTTTAAAACTGCTGGATGAAAAGACAAAAAAATAGTGTGTGTGTGTGTGGGGGGGGGGGGGAGACAGAGAGATAGGAGGTTCAGAGACTGTTGCTTGAACACATCTACTTCTCAAATAATCAAACAAGCTGAGATATAACTTAAAAAGGCAAGATGAGCAAGCAGTCAAAGGAGTTGGCAAGTGATTGGAAAGGGTCTAGTTAGGAATGTGTATTTGTTCTTAATGTTTTTGTTTTAAGGAAGTAGGACCAAAGCTCTTACCTCTTTCATCTCCGCCTGTTTCTTCTCCAAGTTGTCCTCAACTGTATTTCTTCTCAGAAGAGACAAAATAGAGAAACTCCAAGCCCCAAACTAGACCCAAGCTGCTGCATTCTGTCTCTGGGTTCATGAACAAGGCTAGGTTTCCTCCTCCACCATCCTTGGTTCTGGGCTACTTTCAGTTACTGTTTTTATTTTAGAAATGGGCCAATAGATAGATGCTGCAGTGTTTTCTTTCCTTCCAGTTGATGGCTTTTGCACTTGTTCCAAAGATTCTAATAAGTGGGGAAGCCATGGACATGACCGTTTTGTTAATTAAGGTGGGGAAATTGCACATGACCCTTAGTTTAATCATAAGAATTAACCTCCATATGTCAGGTACCTATCATATTAAGATTTACACTATCTCATATAGTCATTGTAAAACAGGCATTTTACCCTTGGGAAGTTCAAAGACACCCCAACTTTGCCCATTCTCGTGATGCGAAGATTTTTTTTTTTTTTTTTTTAAGGGCAGGAACGAAGGAATCCAAAGTTAGTGTTTCATTAGCAGTAGAAAAGGGAGTGTGGTGAAAGGAAAATGTTTACTCCTAATTAATAGAAGACTGCCGTTCCCAATACAGAATGAAAAGGAGGAAAAAGTAGCATTAGTGCATTTACCTTGATTCAAGAGAAAAAGCAAGGAATTAAATAAGATCAGAATCTGGAAAAAGGGCTAGAAATGGTCAATGTTCTAGACACGCTGGATTTAAGTGGAGAGAACAAGGCATGAAAAAAGAGAAATGAATATGAAAGAAACGGATGCTAAAATAGTTGTTGGATAATTTAATACTCTGCAGAAGGGGTTGAAACCTGACTGAGCACAAGCTGCTTACTATGACATCCATGAGTATATAAGACCAAGGACTCTTGATAGACACTGTCTAGATACACCCTTGGGCTAAGCTGTAATGTATGATTTATGAATGAATCTCCTATGGCTTAGTATTATGTATGAAGGGGGTGGTTGTGGCTTATTCAAAATCCTGTGTATCCTATGTATCCTGCAAATAAGTTATAGATCAGATAAAAATATTTTTAGGAAATCTGTCTACTTTCACCTGTAGACTTTTGTAGCCGATTGCGGGATTCTAGAACTCTACAAAAGTTTTTGGGTTTTTTGGGGGGGGGGGGTGTTTGTTTCTCTTTTTTAACTTTAATTGCTTTGAACCAATTTTCCAGTCTGTCATGGGTCTTGCCATTTTTTCTCATCTCTTAGCACCAAGTATTGGTAAGGAAAAACATTATGTCATCATAGTTGATGAACCCCAAATGGCCATCTGAATTGCAAACTCTGGGTGTATTCCAGGGAAACTTCATTCAAGCCCTACTGAAATTAATGGAACTTATTTCCATGTATCTCCATTTACAAGCATGCAGCCAACATGCTAAAAACATCAGCTCCTCTGAGACAAGCTTGTGCACTCTGGGATTCATCTCCTTGTTGAAATGCTGAAGTAATGTTTATACAAGGGAAGTTGGAGAAAATCCAACTCATCTCTGTTCTATATCATTATTCTGGTCAGATGAATCCTCAGATAATAAGCAAAAGTCTCCCTATAGTCAAGGAGGAATGAGTGGTTTGTACACAAAGTCCTTTAGCAGAGTTTCAAGCACTCTCTATTAAGTCAGGTAGTCAGAATATGGGCCAGCAGACTGTTACTTGTCTGTATGCATATGAAGGGAGTGATGGTTTTAATTATCACCTGAGACACACAGAATAAGTAAAGATGCCACTGCTTTAGATCTACTTTGTCTGAAGTCCTGCAGAAAATTATTTTTCTACCGTTAAATGTTCAAATAAAATAATTCAAAGCAAAATTGTTCTTAACATGATGTATACTGAATTTCATGTTACACACTGACTGCACACCATTCTACAGATACTAGCATGCCCAGATGTCTTTAATCTTTCATATGGAGAGAGAGAGAGAAAGAGATTATATTTCTGAAGTCGTCTCCGGATATTTTTTTTTCTTTTGAAGTGAAAGCAATCTGACTTCCACTCAAGCTCAGACTCCGAAATTGTCAGAATCAAGCAGCTGCTGGAATCTATGCAGGACACTCTGTCTCCAGCATGTTGTCTGCCACTAATATTACTACTTGCCATTCCAGTAAGCAGGCTGAGAATCTCAGTAAGAAAAGCTGCAGATGTTTGGAGAAGCTTTCCAGATTGTCGAATTGTTCATAGGATCAAATTCTGCCTTCTAAACTGTGTTTTTTTTTTTTTTTGCAGAACTCACACTTTATCACCTACTTTGCCCTCTAGCCACAAAGGTGGATGGTCCTTGCTTTTCCAAAAAGTGCACTCTATTAAGGCTTCATTTAGCAACCTTTCCAAGTTGATACAAAAACTATCAGAAAAATTATCTGCTGAGATCTCTGACTGCAGCAATCTTCAGTCTCTGGCCTCTGTTGCCTCTTCCCAATATGTTTGCCAGTATGTTTCTTCTGTCGTGTGTGTGTGTGTGTGTGTGTGTGTTTATGTGAATATGTTTGTTGCATGTCCTTTGTTGCATACATGTGCCTAAAATGGAAAGGCATATCGATATGGCTTGCATACTGTATTATATACAGAGGATGTGTTTCTAAGAAAGAAGCATACAGAAGGAATGAAATTCTTTTGCCTGAAAACCTGGAGCTGGAAAATGTAGATAATTCTTATCTCTGAAATGATAGAACCAATCCTAGTCAATACTGCAGGGTGATATTGCAATAATCATAAAATCCAAGATTTTTATAGTACAAAGAAGTAGGTATAAGCATCCATTGTTTTTTTGTTTTTTTTATAAGTGTTATTAAAAGTTTTAAAGAGAACAAAAACTAACACAAATTAATACAGAATAAAGAGAACAAAGAAGGAAAGACAAAGAAAAAAGAAAAAACAAAAGTGCAGAAAGAGAGAATAAAAAGAAATAGAAGGAAGAAACTTCTGGTTTCCTTTGCAGCAAATCCAGGTATGATTACAATGTTATCTCTTACTCTATGATTACCAAAAAAAAGTTCACTTTTTTCTATTATCCAATTTTTTTTCTAATCATCAGAACCACAAGTCATAAGTGCATTTTTTTTCATTGCATGCAAAAAGTCTATAAGGTGTTTCCAGTTAGCCATAAATGTAGATATTGCCTTTTCTCTAATCAAGGACATTAATTTAGCCATCTCTGCAAGTTCCATCAGCTTCACCAATCATTCCTCCATTGTGGGTAGTAGTATAAGCATCCATTGTAACCACAGGGTAACCCTAACCCTAACCCTAACCCTAACCCTAACCCTACATCTGTGTCGTAATGTCATGAGGCCAGTTCCACCTTTTTGTACTTGTGTTGCAACATAGTACAACAGTCCATAAACAGTGGAGTTTGTGTTGCAATGGACGTTCCAACCCTTAGATGGGTGGGTGTTTCCGTTGGAGGTTGCAACTCAAACTTAGAAGTGACTAAATGGCTGCAGGAGGCCTTCCCATTACACAATGACATTTCCAAGGGTGGGGTTGAGGTTGGCAACTGGCCTGTTTGGAGACATTGGTGGGGGGAGGCATCTGGGAGCATTAGGATGATTTTAAGAGCCCACCCTTATTTTCATAGTTTGGGGCCAAAAAAGACGTTGCTACAATACAATCTAGCCATTTTCCTATCAAATTTCAGTGACACGCTTTCAGTGTGCTTTGGGGGCCATATGTGGCCCATGAGTGGTGGTTGACTACTCCTTCACCATACTAATTTAGTTTTAAAGCTAAACTAATTTCATTATTATGAAAAAATGTCCACCCACATAAAAAAGCAAAACAAATTCAGAAAGAAACTCACCCTGCTGTTTTATTAGGTGTGCAGGATATATTTGTTACTTCATGTCTGTATGTTTATTGGGGACAAATGCAAGTTCAAAGAAATGTGGATGTGTCCTGCAACCACTGATTGGCTGAATTAATTTCTTAAAAAAGCTGTTAATGCTACATATTGACAGAAAGATTATGCAGTGTTATACAACTTTGGGTCCTCTTGCAATTTTGGGCTACAACTACCACAATCTCTTGTCATTGGCCTGCTGGTTGGGATTGATGGATACTGTAGTCTAAAACATAAGTGTTAGAAGAGGCCATTAGATCAACAAGCCCAACCCTCTGCTGAGTTCGGGAATCCAAATTAAAGCAACCAAAGATGGTTATCCAGCTTCCATCTGAATATCTCCACCGCATGGAATCCCACCGCCTCTGGGGGGTTGTACTTTGAACTGCTCTTATAAACAAGTTTTTTCTAACATTCAATCTGAATTTGGCTTCCTGCAACTGAAATTCATTCCTGTCCTGTGTTCTGGAACGAGAGAGAGCAAGTCGTGAGATTCTTCTTTGCAAATCCTTTCAGTATTTCAAGTTATTTTGGCCCCCCTCAGTTTTCTCTCCTTAAGGCTAAACATGCCCGGTTCTTCAACCTTTCTTCATGGGATTTCCTCTCCAATCCCCAGAGTAAAGAGGAACAATTACTTCCTGTAATATGGAAACTCTTGATGCATCTTAAAATTGCATGTGCCCTCCTGTAACTCTGTCATGCTGTTTGAAATCAACTACTCTTTCACAATCATTTTCTTAAATATTACCAAGCCAGATAGCTCCCATTTAATATCTCCACATCTGAGTTCTATTTCCTAACCGAAGAACTGCACTTGTCTCTGTTAAATTTCCTTCTGTTATTTTCAGCTTATTTTTCTAACTTAACAAGTTGGTTTTGAATTTTACTTATATCTTCAAGAGTATATTAGTCATCCCACCCAATTTTGTGTCATCTGCAAATTTGATAAACATTTGCTCTATTTCTTTATTCAAATCATTAATAAAAATATTGAAACATACAGGTCCCAGAACTTAATCTTTTGGCACCTTACTTAATACCTCTCTCCAGTTCAGTGAGGAACCAATGATGAGCATTTTTTCAGTAAGATTTTTGAGCCATTTAATGTATACACTTTAGTTATATACTAAAGTGGTATGCACTTTAGGTATCCACTTAATTTCATGGCATTTAACTCATATTTGATTTAGTCTACTAATCAGAATGAGATGGGATATTTTGTCAAATAATCTGCTGAAATCAGAAATATGTTCGAACATCACTACAATCTAAAAGATCAGCATGACAATATTCATGCTAACTTAATTTCTGCAGTGTTTACAAAACTCACCAGGCCAAACATAACCCTGGTGAGATGCAGACCATTTCTGATTCCAGAAATCAAATTTCTCCCATCAACATCATCTACATAATCAGTTATTCACCTGGAATATTTTTCTTTCCTTTTCCATGAACTAAAAGGACAAGAAAAGTTTTCTTCCTTCAAAACCTAGGGTGAACCAGTCCTATTATTTGTCCCCATGTAGAATAACAGGAAGGGACAATTGTCACTGGGCTTAATAAGCCTCAGGAGGAGTCCTCTCACATCCCTGTTCCTTGCTTCAGGCAAACAGCATGCTTCACAAGTCAGTGGGTTCATGTATTTGCTTTATTCATATCCTAGTAGTGAGTCACCGAATATTAAGATTCTTCTCTTTGCTTTCTTACAGAATACAGCTGCATCCCCTGTGCCCTTCAGGGATTGACTGACCTATGTCATGTTCTTGGTGTCACTTTCTTCCCCTGAATATTAGGAACCTGTTTCTCCTGTGAGGCTTAAAAGCTATTCTTGGTTCCAGCAATGCTGAATATACTCAACATCTCTTCTGGTTGTCATTGAGCTTGTCCCTCTTTAGGTTCTGTTCCTTATAGAAAGTTGCTTTTTGCAAGCACTGCTACAAACTTGTAGTTCCTGAAAGTATATGTCAGATTCTTTTTAGTCAGGACACAAACATGCCATAAGCATTGCATATCATGACTGCAGATTCCTGTCCATTCATTTTCATTTTTGTTTCTCAAAGTTCCACTAGTAGAAAGCTTCTTTTCCATCTTGCTCCCTTCACAGGACTCCTCTGAACTTTAATGGCTAGTTTCTGTTTGCGTTCCCTGTTTGCTTACTCAATGATGCTCGGGAGGACACCAAGTTGCTAAACCTGGTACTTTTCTTTTTGCTAATTTATTATGAAATAAGAACAAAGTTGGGGGGTGGGATAGGAATGGAGAGGATTGTGTGACTGCCAGGCACTGTGTGTGAAAGCATTTTCTATGGGCTCATGGAAATTGTAAAAGTGGGGTGAAATAGTGCCTGCCTTCCAGGAAAAGTAATAAAATGTAATTACATGGGATTAAAAGATTTAGCTCTTCAGTTATAGGTTGTATCAACAGATTGTTTTCTTGCAAAATATCGAAACTAAATCCAGAGGAGGAAATAATATGGCCTAAACTCAGCACTATTGGCCTTGCAGCTCTAATGAGAAGATTTTTCTGGTTGATGTTTCAAATCAAATTAGAATATATAAGAATTCTGAAAGGAGACTTGATCATTTGGAAATAAGATATCTGACACGGTAGGTAGAATGTGGCAAAACTGTCAGTCTGATTAAAATACCAATGAAAGAGCTGGGACAGGATGCAGGTACTAAATAAACATTTAAAATGTAAGTCCAGAAAGTCTTTCTTTTTCCTTCTCTTTTTGGATGCCAATTGTTTTTTATTTCTATAAAACTCCCCCTACATTAAAAATTGAGGGATAGGGTGAAATTGATTATCTGTCGGTTCAGGGAAGAAAACAGAAAGTACTTTTGCCAACAGAAATAATCCACAGGGTTTGCTACACATGATGAGGAGATTGCAAGTAGCTAAGATGTCTTTAAAAGGAGATCAAGCAAATGCCTGGAGGAGGAACTTTTCATCTAAGGCTCTTAGCCATGATGGTGGAGTAAACCATCTATCTTCAGCTGCATGATGTCATAGAAAACTTGTTGCTGAAGGCAAAGGAATGGGAGATCACAAGAGTGAAGAAGGTCTCTTAATGTATACTTTATTGATGGGCAAAATAGAAGGAACCCCCCAAAAAAGAAGAACACAGAGCGTCAGCAGGAGCAGTTATGCTGCAGCTAACAACAGGAATAATAAGCATACTTTTAGCTTTCAAGAAAATTTAGAACTGAGAACAAATAATTAGGATCATGAGTTGACTATCTGCAAAAAAATTCTTAAATGCCTTCCAGGAGCATGCAGAACTTCACAATCAAATAGCCTTTTATATTTTCCAATAAGGGTTACTGTTATCAGTCTTCCCTGCATGGTAATCATGATCTTATTATTTGGCAAATAAAATAAAATACAATATCTAATCAGTGAATTAGTGAATCAATGGCCAGTGAAAATGCAGTATTCTAAGCAAATACCATTTTTACATCTTTTTGACGTGTAACCATCACCACGTTAAATCTGGCTACCTTGAAAACTGTTTAGAGAAGGAACCACAATATTCTCATTGAATTTGCTTCAAGTGAATTAGATGGCCTTTACTATCTTTTGGCACTTTAGATATTTCATTGCAACAAGTCTAAGCATAATCTATTAAGATCCCCACTACAAAATACTAAATGTTGGCTTCCTTTCACAAGTAAGTTTTTTGAAGTAAGAGAATGAATGTATCTCTAGGGTCAAACAGAAGTCACGCTATTATAAGCAAATAAACCCAAAAGATCCAATTTATAGTGA
This sequence comes from Liasis olivaceus, assembly GCA_030867105.1. Lineage (NCBI taxonomy): Eukaryota > Metazoa > Chordata > Lepidosauria > Squamata > Pythonidae > Liasis > Liasis olivaceus. Next base: position 101,532,360 of record CM061348.1, on the reverse strand, counting down.
ATATTCAAAAGATGAAAAATCTGATTTGCACTGTTTGGAATACACATCTTCAGTGACATGTATGGTAAAAGTAAAGTTATCATAGACAGAAAAGTCCTTAGCAAATACCACAGGATTCTGTGGGTTTGGTGTAAACGTATTCAAAGAGCAGTTTTCAGAAATGTAGAAGCTACCTCAGTTTGCAACTGTAAATAAAAACAAATTTTGCTATTTTGGAGGGGAGAGGTGTAATATATTTCTAATAATACATCTAGGAAGATATATCTAATTGCTTTATATAGAGAGAATGAGCCTATGCACTCAAAATGATTAGTGCAGACTAATTTTCAATACTTTTCCCATCCAGTTTAAGTTAAGAAAAGTGCTGAAATTTCTGACAGTGCTTGCTCTCTGCTGGTTAGAAGCCCCCATTCTATTATTTTTTTTCTTTTTTTTTAGTTAAAAAGTAGCTTTTACATAATGCAGCTAATACTATGCAGTACACTAAGCCCAAGCAAGCTTTCAGAAACAAGGTAGTCCTTTCAACAACATACTTCTATATGTTTAAAATTCTATATGTTTATAATTTAATTATGTATTTTGATTTTAGTGGTTGTAAGCCGCCCAGAGTCCCCCGTTGTAGGGGAGATGGGCAGGGACAAATAAATAAATAAATAAATAAATAAATTAATTAATTAATTAAAAGACATTGGATCTTTGTTTTGAGACATTTTGTAAGAACTAGGAAGCGTTGAAAGTTAAAATATGTCTCAAATCTATGCATGGCATTACTTTCTTCTAATAGAATGAGGGCTACAATAGTTTGGTTTTTTAAAATTAAAAATAACTAAATTTCATGGGTTATAATTCTCATCACCCCTTGGCATTGTGCAATGTTGTCAGTTAAACATCAACAATTGTTCCAGTGTTTGTCTCCCATTTTCTTTGTTACCAGATAACTTGGGAGGTCTCTTTTCACACAGAGATAGGAAAGTGGGCTGGGGTGGAAGGGCTGCTAAATTCAATTGTCTGCTACTTGGAACTTGAGAACATTTTCTCTCAAGCTTTCATTCTTTTCCCCAAGCTTCAGAAGATTCATCAAGAAATCACTTGAATTTAAGCCAGACTAAATTCCACAGCAGACTTGATGAAAACTAGAGCAAAACTGCACTTCTTCTGACATTCAATCCTCAAATGATACCTATAACAGATCATCATGCTCCAAGCTAGAGACTAGCTCTGCCTGTCAGAAAGCTGTCTTTGACCTTGTACATCAAGAGAAGAGCCTTTGTATTCCTAGCAATATACAGGTAGTCCCCAGGTTAAGAACACCCAGGTTACAGATGACCCATAATTAAGTACAGAACCTACTGTAGCAAAATTTGAGTTAAATACATAATGATTCCAGTTAAATACACAATGGTTCGAGTTCATTACGCAATACCACTTATACAGTATTATACATTAATACTGTTCCGGCTTACATACCAATTCAACTTAAGGACAGACCTTGGGAATGGACCTGATTCTTAAACTGGGGACTACCAGCAAAATTTCCACGTGAATCACAGCCATCTGAAAAATGAGTTCTCCCTCCCTTGCTGCCAGCCAGTATTTATATGCATTGCAGTCACTCCACGATGGCTCCCAAGTGCACAGGGAATTGAAAGACACAAAATGGCCATTGCATGGGAAATTCACAGTGAGAGGACCAACTCCCTCACAGATATATCATCCTGAACACCAGCAATTTCCAGGCTTGGAAGGAGAAAGCAATTTCTTCCTCAAACTTTCTTTTCAGCACCTCCTCCCAAATGCAGACTTGTCTGAAAAATCGGTTTGAGTATTTGGAATAATACCATTTGAAATCCTTGTTCATGCCCGAAGCATGACAATAACCATTTAAAATCCTTGTTTATCCCCAGGAATGCGTGCCCAGAAAAAAAGAAGAGGAAGATTGAGAGAAAGGCCAGGTTAGCCTCCTGTCCCCCCTTCCCAGTTTCTCTTATTGAATTCTGGAAGGACAACAGCTGCCACATTCCCCACAGCTTCTCCCCTCCTTGGGATTCCAAACATAACTGCTGGGCTGACATGCAATTCTTTTTAAAGAAACTTCTAGATGTTGCTAAACCACAATTCTAAGCAGGTCTGGCCAACATGATCCATGGTGAGGCAAGTTAGTAGTTGTAGCTTAGCAACAGCTGGAGGACCTTCCACTTTCCATCTCTATACAAAAAGGGGAATAGGGATTGGGAAAGAAATTCATTGCTGAGGCCACATGTGTGTGTTGAGGCAGAGGTTAATGACCAGAACTATCCTTTGTATGCTGAACAAACTCTGACAGGGACAATTACAAGGGTGGGGGGGGGACAACTTCATTCATTTCTAATATTTCTATGGTGCTGTCCTCCATAACTGCTTCAAGCAGAGTACGACAGAAATTGTGATGGAATGGAATTATGGAGGCCAGACTCAGGGAGGAAAACATGTCCTTTCATCTCCTGAGGAGCGAGGGAGAGATAAGAGGATGATGCTGGCACCTCCCTGAGGAATTCACAATGTTGTGACTGGCATTACTTGGGAGCTGGGTTTCAGTCTGGGAAGATTCTTGCTGGAGGTTGTAGCTAATAAACATTGCTGGACTGAATTTAGATTGATGTTAGGCCTAGCCCAAGGAACTCCAGGAGACCATGTAAATGGAAAACCTAACAACTGCCAAGTGTTAGTTTTTTTCAGAAATTCAGTTGGAAGGAGGTCGTACTTATCTGTTGGGGCAAGCTTTTCCACAGGAGAGACATCCCCACTGAAAAGTCCTTGCGGCAAGGTCTCCGTAAGTGGAATTGCTTTGGAAATAGGGCCCTTCAAAGGGGGGCTCCCAATTACTCTAGGATAAGTAGATTCACTTTGGAGCAAGGAGACCTGGAGGTAGCCAGTCCTGGAGCCATGTTGCCCTTAAAAGGTGATAACCAGCAAATTCATCTGCCACACTTTAATCTGGATTCCTGCACTAAGCAGGGGGTTGGAGTACATAGTCTAAAGGACCCTTCCATGGTTCTCCAGCCAACCAAATCCTTATTACCCATTTGGAGGCCATAATGAATAGCTTGGAGGAAGTAGAATTTCATGTCCCTATCATTCACTCAGGGGCCATTTATAAAGTGACACCATGTCAGCTCTAATCCTGCAGACCACAATTCAGCTGTATTTATTACATATTTAATGATGACTTGTTTTATTTCAGAGAGGGCCAAGTTTTAATTCTGCATTTCGTTTGAAGGGAGGCAAATTGTTGAAGATAATGGATAGCATCTAGCAAAGATGAATAACTGGCATTGGGTTCTGGTTTGCTTTTTATGGATATCAGTTGTATTTTAGGAGTTCTGCCTTTAAAATGTGTTTACAGGTAGTCCTCGCTTAATGTCCATTTGTTCAGCAGCCATTTGAAGTTACTTACACTGAAAAAATGGAGTCTGTATATTGCAGTCCCCAATGGTCATGTGATAAAAATTTGAGCTAACCTGCATTTACGACTGCTTTCTCTGCCACCCTTGCCCCCTCCCAGCTGACCTTCATCACCTTTGTCTGCCTCCCCTCTGCTGGGCTCCCCATCCTGGCCATGTGTGGGGAGGTGCTGCAGCTCTGGGGCTGCTTGCACCCTTGCACACACCCCACACCTGGCAGCAGCCACCCCCAGCCCTGTCATGCCTCACCAGCCACTCACACGCCCTCTCCCACCTGGCAGCAGCCACTTACCTACCTGCCTGCCAGCCTGCTTGCGAGCCACTTGGGACTTGCAACTACCTGCCGGCTTCCCCACTGACTTTGCTTGTTGGAAGCCAGCTTTTCAGGAACTGCACTGCCAAAATTCCAGTTGTGTTGGTGGCTCAGAAACTGCCAAAACCCAAAATAAAAATGGTTTTCACAGCCTGCATGTAGCCCCTAAGTTGGGGTACCCACTCTTGTATTCTTTATTAACACATAGAAAGGTGTAGCTATGTTTGCTCCTTGTGTTTGCAGACATACTTCAAGTTTTTGGTGGCTAACAGCCTGACTTCTATGTGCCAAGTTTATTTTACCAGGATTTTCTGAGGCTTCAGGTAGGTCTAAACCAGGATTTTCTTGAAATTTCATCCCTCAAATGATTACTTCTGCTGAGACGACAAAGACTGGAGAGCAAACAGATTGCAACAGGTGCCAATGAATAGATGTCTCTTCGCCTTAAGGCAAAGACTTGTGACTTTAAGCAAAGAGAGAACCTGCCCGCAAGATTAAAGCTCAGGAAAATGTAACCTGACAACTTCCTCAAAGATGAACCACGTTCAGCTTTTGGTAAGTTATTCCAAAACATCTTGAAGGTAAATTACTTTTGTTGTAGCATATGTTTTTTTGCAGGGAACAGCCTATCTGCACAGAGAAAATAAATTTGGTGCAAATGAAAAAGAGAATCTGTATCATACTACACAACTCCAAAGCATCACTTTTCTCATTAGACAGGAAATAAAACTAAGCCAGGTCTTGTATACCGAAAAAAGAGCAATTGCTGTACAGTAAAACTGTAGTTCATCAGTAGTACAGCAATCCTGAGTTGAACGCTCTGCTTATAGTCTTTCTGTAGGATTAGTTCAGATTACTGAACTCCTTCGTAGAACCCAGGGATTTCAGAAAGCGCCTTTAAGTGTTTAGGGTGAAGTGTGCTGTAAATCAAAATAATATGTGCTACATAGAAAAGTGTATCTATACCTTTAAGACAATTGTGAAGTGAGGCAGCATGGTATACTGGTTACAATGCTGGGCTAGGATCAGGCAGATCCATCCACATTCAACAGGGGCAGCAGAGTCCACAGGTATTAGAAAGGGTCAATTCCCTTTTGATCTGCCAAGGAGGAGGAACTAGAACATCCCAATGGATTGATTGAACAGGATTTATAGATTCTCTTTGGAGGACCCAAGCCATATAGGGCGTTTTTTTTTTTTTTTTTTTTGGTAGTAACGACTAGTATCTTGACTCTGACCCAGAAACAAACTGCTAGCCAATGCAACTCTTGTAATATTGGTGTAGTACTGGCATGCAGCTCTCACCCAACATATGGCCCACCACATTTTGCACTAGTTGAAGTTTCTGAGTATTCTTCAAGGACAGCCACCCCAAGTTGAGAGCTTTGGAGTATTTCAGTTTGAAGGAATAAGAATGAGATATTCTTACTAAAGCTTCCCAGTATGGAAAAAAAAAACCCCACATCCAGCCCACTAGCTGAAGCATAGCTTCTACCTGAAGAAGCCATGAGCAGGAGGATCCCTAAATTATGGATGTGTTCCTTCAAGAAGAGTACAATGCCATCCAGAGTTAATGTAGGAACTACCAGAGAATCTGCTGATTTCTGGAGAAACAGCTACTCTGTCTTGTGATAATTCATTTACAGTCTATTTTGTCCCATCCAAATCCTTTACTCATCAGGTCAGAACATCTACATACATCTGCCAAATAGCTCAAAATGGAGGTGTATAACTGAATATCATCTCATATTGATCCTATCTCACTCCAAACTAATGAATGACCTCTCCCAGTAGATTTATATAGATGTTAAATAACATGGGAAAGAGCACTGTGCCTTGTAGCACCCCATATTGGAGTGGCAATAAGCTCAACCATTCCTTCCCCACTAATATCACCTGAAGCAGACCACTCAGAAAAAAAGCAGAAATATTATAAAACAGTAACCCCAACTCCTTACCCTTGCAGGCCCTCCAGAAAGATACCCTTGTTGATGGTATCCAACACCACTGTGTGGACTGGGTGAAAGTTGTCTATCAGTACTGGATAGAGAAATGTCCTCTTCAAGTGGAGGCACACCATTGTCTTTTTCACTATCCCTCCCTCAAAAAGGCATTAATCATCTCCTGAATCCACCCACTCTCTGGCTGCCTGAAGGAGCCAAATGGGGTAAAGATTCAAGCCATGGATGGCCAAGATCATGCTGCAGAAGACTCTGTCCACTTCATCAGATTCTACAAGCTTGAGAATCCTAATTACCTCTTTTGATTCTGCCCATGTGAAGTCAAGATCTGAACAAATGTGAATGATTTTATTAGTGAAATATTTAACAAACCTGTCACAGCAGCCTGAAGGAAGGTCTTCCAGCTCACCTTTCCCACACAGATACAGGTCACCTGCTGCAGAATGTCATTCTACTGGTGCAATAAAGGTGAAGTAGTGATGTCTTGCCACCCTTATCCTTACAGTGTAGAAAAAAGCTTGTGCCTAGAGTATATGAAAGAAGATTATCATGTAAGCTGCCCAGATATCCTGCAGAAAAGGCAGGACGTAATTAAGAAATAAAATCAACTGTATCAGAAACCAGTATTATGAAGGCAACTGGAAATGAGCAGACAAGCCAGGTGACCGGTCCATGAACCCTGACCAGAGTCAGTAATATTACTTGTTTCTGTGTATATCATTACACTGAAAAAGGTTAATGTGAAGAATGATGCCCACTGAAGACAACCATAGGAAGTAGATAGACTCTGTCAGTGAAATCCAGATACTCTGCACCACCATGAGTTGGTAGCTTAGCTTCCTTTGTGCTCTACTGCCACCACTACAAATGGTCAACAATAGTACTACAGCAACTAACTCTCCAAGATATCAGTACAAATAAAGTTCTATTAATTCAAATAATGTGTCTCTGTATTGCCTTTTGGTTCTTAGTAATATTTTTTCTATAAAGTATACTGTACTCATATTGAAACCTTATGAAAAAGGGCTCTCAGTTTCTCTCATCTTTATTTCCTTACATTTGGAAGCCAAAGGGATGACAAGGAAACTCATGTTAATGAACCTTCACACGTTTCTCTCATTTCTGTTATTGCTGAAAGACATTGGGCAGGCATTCTGTCTCCTTAAGTGTCGAGGCCATAAAGATATGGGAGGAAGTGACCCTAATCTGCTAGCCTTCAGAACACCGTTTAGCTGCTCCGGTGATACCTCTGCATTCCATGAAACAATAAATATCAGAAGATCAAAGGGGGTGCCCCGAACTCTGACTAGCAACCAATAGGTCATGGGAAGATACGTTTCCCCCAATAATGAGGGGGATCCCAAATTTATGCCAATTGAAGCCAATCAGTTTGTTAATTGCTGTATCTCTGTGTAAGAAACATGTATAAAATCTTCTTTGGGTGTGACCGGGGTTCTTCTCTGCCTTAAGGGGAGACCCCAGCTGACTACTGGCCTGCTTTCAATAAAACTTTAAAATCTCAGCTGGTGTTTTCGTGTCTGATCTTCTGCTGGACTGAATCCTAATTGGGGAGAGTCAGAAACTCTCAAATTTTGCTAACAATATATGTCACCCTTGGATGAGTTTGACATTGTAAAATGGCCATGGAAGTTGTGTAAGTTTAAAAAAACAGTTCAGGAAGTAATTTAATGGACTGTACAGTTTATTTTACATGAGATGAGACAAAGCTTTTCAAGTGCATAATACAAACTTGCTAAAATAGGAGGAAAATACAATGTTTATGGAAATGTTTGTACATAAAACAAAAAAAAAATGTATAGCAAATACTTTCAACATTTAAGGGATAGATCTTTAGCTGGGGTAAATCAGTGCAACTCCATTGACATTAACACATAGGAGACATACCTGAACCGACAACATTTCCCTTGAATCTTAACAAGCATTTACCTCTTCAGCCACAATATTTTAGTGATACAATTGCATGGGACAAAAAAGCCGTATAACAGTGTTCACAATGATTAAAAACTCATTGCTATTATTAATACACAGGGCTTACAGTTGAATTAAGGTTTTAATGTCTAGTTAGCCAAAAATCAGCAGTAAAGTATTATGAAACTCAAAGCCATTACTGCTGGCAAAAGACATATTTTATTGTAAAAAAATTAGAAAGTGTTTAGTAAAAGGGTAGAGGATAAAAATACCAGATAGGCAATGCTATTTTATTTTATTTTATTTCTTTATAAAAATCTGCTTTGGAGGAGAGCTAATGGCTGGCCAAATCTGTCCTCCCAAGCTCATATATTTGAAAAACAGTTATGTTGGATAATGAAAATGAATACATTATCTGAATTTGTTTATCCCTATAGCTTGTGTTAAGTCTAAAACATTTGGAAATGCATGTTTGCATAAAAAGGATTGCTCTGATATGAGGGATACATAGCAAATTTAGCTAATTTGGAGAAAAGCAATGAAAAATAGAGATTCTCATGCAAATTGGTTTGAGAAATGAACAAAGTTTTATTTGCCATATTTCAAATGCAACTGACACGTTTAAGCATGATAATGGTTTGTACGAACACTTACATGGAAATAATTTTTACTATACCCAGTGGGAGTAGTAAATGTGCATAGGGTTCAGGTTTTACTAATTGTACTGGGATATAAATTCACTTTGCTAGGTTTTTGATTACAGTCATATTCACTTGCTTGTTTGGCAACACATCTTATTGCTACTATATAGGCATGACTACCACCAAGGACTCAAACATTGAAGATGGTCTTTCATTTTCTTTGCTAGGATTGCTCTGTTTTAGGTTCAAAAGATCTATGTATAGTGATGGCATAACAAAGACTCATGCCACTTTCTATAAATTCCAAAAATCCAAAACGTTTGCTACAATTTATTCAAACTACCTTCCACAAGCTCTCTTTGAAGAAAAAGGTAATAAACAGAATAATTTGAAAACAGCATCGGTGTGGATCTAAGATAGCCAAACTTGGAGCTTGCCTGGTTAAGTGTGGTGAGATGTCAAGGCTCTACACCTGATGCATGTGTGTTTGATAGTCTATTATTGTTAAATCTGTAAAAAAATATTCTATTAAAATTCACAAAGTGGATTTTTACCTCAGAAGTGCAAAATCTCTAAAGTCTCTAACGCTATAATCCCATTCACCTATATTCAGGAAAAAACTAATAGAACATGTTTCTGCACTGACATGAACAGGATTGTGTTGGAACAGATCCTTTCAAAACATCCTAACTGGCACCTGAATTTTAGCATAAAACTAATATTTGACTCTATTATAAGAGTATATCAAGATCAATGTAACCACATAGCATAACGTGCTAAGCTATTTTTGTTTTAATCAGGCTTTTTAAAAAAAAAAATAAGCCACACAGGTTCACACATAATATTAAGCTGCAGCCGTAATTTTTAAACTACAAACACTGGGTTTCATGGAACACACTAAGCCAAATAAAACAAACAACATTAAAGCTTAGTGTAGGGGTGACAACTTCTAAAAGGACAGGAGCCACAATTCAGGTTAGAGCTTGAAATATTTTGGTCTGTTTTGAGCTATGTATATGTATATTTAATGACCAGAGGATTCTGGGAAGCAACCACTACCATTCCTATTCTTAAATCTCCCCCAAACAAGAAAAACAGCCCAAATAATCACACTGAAATTTGGCCACCTTGCTATCCAATTTTAGTGGTACAATCTTAGGGTATTGGGGAGCCCAAGGTCTGCAGGTTACCCAGCCTTGGCTTAGTGTAATGTGTGAACTCAATAAGAAATTATTGGGCATTGTTCATCAATAGATTTAGTGAGCAAATCATGGTACATGAATAGAGAATGCATTTCAGCACTTGTCCAGCTAGAGGGTTGAAAGGACCAAAGAAAAAAGAAATTAAATACTCTGGGTAGCTGAAGAATTTATGGACATTATGACATAACCAGAAAGCTTTACTGTCTCATACACCTGCAAGAGTCCTGCATATGGGAATATAAAACTAGCAAGGGTATACCGCTCTTTTATGGCTATTATAGCCTTGCCTTGCTCTTCAGCAAATGATAGTGGCAAACTGCCAAAACATCTTGGAAGATGTTTTACATCCATTTGGTTTACGAACATTTTTGTTGACATGCTTAGATGAAAAGCAAGTAAAAGTTACAGAAATATTAAGCAAGAAAACCCACACTGGCTTGGCAACATGGGATGCACGTGGTGCCATCTCCTGGTACATTGTACAGTGTTCAAGACTATGTTTGAGAGCAAACGCTCATGGAATCGCTGAGAATGTTTTGAGAGAGTTGTGCAAGTCAGCCACGATCTGTTTCAAAGGATGGTCAATTCAATTTGAATCATCAATTCAATTTAACTTTGCACAAAAGTCCATGGCGCTCTAAAATTGATCCAAAAGCAACTAAAACTGAATTGAATTCTGCAATTCAAAGGGACGATTAGATCCAATTCCCACCTAAGCCTCACATACTCTTCTTTTCCTTCCTGGTGAGATGCAACTGCATGCTATGTCTGTGAAATTTAAAATCCACTTTGATAAATCCTAGTGGGTTTTATCAAGAGGGCCTAAAGATCATCTCTGCACCTTTGAGCTTGTCTCAATATATTTAGCTACTTCTCCAGCTGCTTTCAGCAGAAACACCGCCCATAATAATTCTTTGCTATGCTTTGGCAAAGCATTAGCAAAGCAAGGAATATCCACTGGTGGACAGAAAAAGAGTTCAAGGTATTGGACTGCATAAAATTTATTTATTTATACTATTCACATATCCTTATCCATATTATGTACACAAGCACTGGTATTAACCAAGTTCATAACTATATTCCTAAATTATCCTGATAGATGTCTCCTCTCTCCAGATGACTCTGGAAACTATAATTCTGAACAGGAGGTTAAGAATCTCTAATAAAATATTGTCACCCCATTCATCAAGCTATTATTTCCAAGTTTCTTTGAAAGAAGTTATGACTTTTAAATTGATATATATTCACTTACAATGTAAATAAACGTGGTGTATAGAAATTTCCCAGTCAAAATACTTGGAAAACAAGCCTTTAATCCCCCTTTTCATATGTGCAAATTGTCTTTAGCTGAATGTTCATCCTGCTGTCAGAAGAAAAGCACAACAGCATTCCCAGAAGATCCTGTTCCACCAGTCTATTTTGAGATTTATAATGTAAGTAACCTTTAAAAATACTTCGACTAGCTTTCTTAGCCAGGGACACTATATTACTGATTAAAAATTGAAAAAAAAATGGGTTCATATTAATGTTGCAGTGGAGATTCCTTTAGACATTGCTAAACCAACTCTACCTGCTATTGGAATTATTATCTAAAAAGTCTCAGAAGGCTATTTCAAATGTTAATTTTCCACTGTGGCCATCAGTGACTTGCTTTGTACAATGTGCTATAGTCTTGAATGATGACAAATCAGAGGCATCACAACACATGCAAAGATATTGATTCTTTGCATATATTGCTCCATGGCCATTAGTATATTAATGGCCCAGCCATCTATTTTCTGAATTCCAAATATCTGATGAATAAATCTATAAGAAAAAGAAATCTGAAAGGATCCTAGTATTGGTGTCTCTCAAACATAACCTTAGGACAATTATTATCATCCTGAATGTGATGGTGGCTATTCTTGGTTATGAGGAGGAAAATCTGTACAAAACAGGGCAACTAATACAGATTTGTCCCTTTCAATTCCTGCAAAAAGGGCAAATAAGGGAAAGCTAATCTGGGTACTACTGATGACCATAAATCTCATATAGATATTTACCAAACATTTTCTTTTAACCAATCTGATCGTCAAATTGCTCAAACCAAACTCCTGCACAGGTTAATTGCTTGTGATGTTTTTCTCTTGCATTGCCTTCAGAATGGCTGCTTTTAAAAAATTCAGCTGGCATTGGTCCTATCTGTCACCTTCCTTTCTCCCCATTTTCTTGAAAGATGGAAACTTAAAGTTAGCTTTATGATCGCCTTTCTCTGCCACTTTCACATCCAACCCTGGGTTAGTAACAGAATGCAGAGTCACCATGCCAAAAGAAAGCGGCTGTGATGATAGTTGGGCTACATTGCCCAACAAAGTCTAGGAGAAACTTGCACTTTCTTTAATGGAAAGCAGAAGTTGGCTTTGCCTTCCCATTTCTCCCTAGGCATGGGCTAAGGAGAGCAAAAATGTTTGCTGCATGCAGGAAAATATGAGAGAGGAAGATGCACACTGGAAAGATCTAAAAACCTTAATTCGGGCTTCATCCCTGGTGCAGAGAAATGAGGGGAAAGGGAAAGGCCTGTACAGAAAATAAACTTTTTCATACTTTATCAGCCTGGGAGGACAATGCCTTAAAAGCATAAGAAATGGTTCTGAGTTCCTCCAAAGTAGTGTGTCTTACAGCAGGAATTTTAACATGCTGTGTCATTAATTTAACAACAACAAGATTACTTCTTTCCTTCCTTGTGAGCCATGAAGGTTACCTTCTTAAAGATGCCAGCTAGGAAGAATTCAATTCCAATACAGGAGAATATAATTCCGAATAGCAGGTAGGATTGCACTAAAAAAGGGTAAGCCTATTTGCTTAGGTGTATTCCTGTACTAAAATAGAAATAATTTAAAGAAACCTATGAGAAAAACATAAATGGAGAAATTGCACATACCCTTGGCCTTTCTTCACGGAATATTACATTTTAATATTGTGTCTCTGTTGTGAGTAAGGCTGAGCTGGCTTCACACTCAATTTCCAGTCCTGAATTCAGTGAAGAAAGGTCAAGGGTATGTGCGATTTCTTCATTTATGTTTTTCTCATAGGTTCCTTCAAATTATTTCTATTTTAGTACAGGAATACACCTAAGCAAATAGGCTTACCCTTTTTTAGTGCAATCCTACCTGCTATTCAGAATTATATTCTGAAGATCACGAGAGAACAGAACTGAGGTTCCACAACAGAGAATTTGCTGTGGTCAGTAGATTTAATACGGAAGAACCTAACTAACTGTGTGCTCAAGATCTGACTGCATCTGTGACAAATCACACTGACATGTATTGGGAATGAGTTAGATACTAACTAGTCAGCAAAATAAAACAATACAGATCCCATTGGGGGCAGATGGTACAGGATGAAAGCCCACACAGAACCCAAAATATCACATTCTACAGTGGTACCTCGGTTCATGAACGCTTCTGTTCATGAACAATTCGGTTCACGAACAGCTCCAGTCACAAAAATTTGCCTCCGTTCGCGAACTCTGCATCGGGTTACGAACAGGATCCGCGGCCATTTTCCCTCCCGTGACATGTGGTCGCGGCTTCCTGTAGGGAGGGGGACTCTCCCTCCAAGCAGTAACCACCTCCCCACCCGCCTTCCTGTCCTCCATGCCAGAAGTCGCGTCGAGCAAGGTTAGCTTTCTCTCTCTTCGTACTGTACTTTGTGTCATATTTTTGTGGTTTAAAAAAAAACAACATATGGTTCAGAACGGATTAACCGTAATTACATTGAACCTTATAGGGAAATTTGATTCGGGACGCGATCAAAAATTGGTTGGCAACCAAATTCGTAGGGGTCAGAACGGATTAACCGTATTTACATTCAACCTTATGGGAAAATTTGATTCGGTTCACGACCAATTCAGTTCGCGACCAGAGTCACAGAACGAATTAAGTTTGTGAACCGAGGTACCACTGTATTTGGATACAACACAACCTGTGAAGAACATTATCATATATTAAGAGTTTCTCAATTTTCTGAACGCCAATCCTTATATAAAATGCCACCATCTATTTTCAGGACAGAAGTAACAATAGGTTCAGGGGACCCTCAAAGTTTGCAAAAGTGCAATGATATTTTTAGAAAACCTTTGGGAAGGAACCCTCCAACTAGCTCAGTGAGAACAGATGATGCTCAGTGAACACGTAATCATGAAGGGGGGAAAATAGAATGGCATATCCAGAATATTAAACAAGAACCCCTTCATATTACAACATTGATGTACATTACATTGTTGATCTATGCTTGCATTCATCTATACACTGACACTAAAAATCTGCCAACTAAAAATCTGGCAAACTTCAGATTACTATTTAAGTAATCCAAAAGTGCTTCCTTTGCAAAAATTAAACTCTCTCTTAATAATTTTCTGTCTAAAATACCTTTTCTCAAGACGCTAGTTAGAATGAAAACTTCACAGAGCATTACAATCTTCCTTGTGAATCCTGAAGAAGAATAAATCAAATCTTGAGCATTGGGAAGTTTTTAAAGAATGGGAGCTATGTAATTAAGAGAGATTAAGCAGCTAGAAACCACATTAAACAAAATCAAGTTGTAAATGTCTGGCTAATCTGATGGACATCCAAGCTAAATATGGACCGATATAAACATTCCATAAAGCAAAAGGCACAAAGTACACGTGCAAATCATTCCACAATTGTAGGTCATACCAAAATGTCACGTAGAAAGAATGCAGTAAGTAATATTTGCGAAGAAAAAAAATCCAGTGACAGATCCACTGGAATGTAAAAGGGTCACAGCAGGCATATTAAAAAGGCAGTGAGGCGCTGAGTTTCAAAAACAGAAAGAGACTCATAGGCTTGGCACGCTAATCCTCTTCTCCCTTTGAATTTCTAATATATGGCTTTCTCATTCTACATTTTGCAGCCAAGAGAGTCTAGATGTAGAGATATCACTAGACCAAGTCACAAGTCAGAAAGCAACTACGTAACTGAGCAGTGGAATGTTCCAAAGAGCCAGCTGAAGAGGAAATATGCAGGTTTCACCCACAGCCGCTTTAGGTGGTGAAAGCGAACTTCGACAAAAGCATCCAAGTGAGTCCTATCCTGTCCTAGGAAAAAGAAATGGAAGAAGAATACTAAGGGCAGCACTGGTGATTTGAGTGGGACGGGCCAAATAAATTTGACAGCTCAATATTTCTGAAGAAGTTGGTGAAAAGACTTCTACCAAGCCAGAACAATGTGGAAGAAAGTAACTGCTGATTACTTTCCCTCAAATTCTTAGGGCATAACTAATGGACCCCAAAAGACAGAAGTTGTAAGTAAATCAACAATTGAGACCTTTCTCTTTCACTATGATCCCTGGTTACAATCATCATGACCATACAGGAGTGACTACATGAGTGACACAAATGGCATGTGGTTGCTGTCTGAGGTGTGCAACTTCCATCAGACTGAGGGCACACTGAGCTTTGCGTGACATGTTGAGGGCTGAACTAAAAAAATAAAAAATAAAACAAAACAAAACAAAACAAAAAAACAACCCCCCCCCCCCCCCGAGACCGTGGTGGCTTGAGAAGTTTTAAATGGTGAAATTAGCATCTTAAGCAACTGCAAGGCAACTGTGTTAGTATCTTAAGCAACTGCATTCATTTTGTCCCTTAAAACCTCAAGCCCCCAAAAGACACACAAAAAGGTTCCAATCTTT
Source organism: Liasis olivaceus (assembly GCA_030867105.1). Lineage (NCBI taxonomy): Eukaryota > Metazoa > Chordata > Lepidosauria > Squamata > Pythonidae > Liasis > Liasis olivaceus. The sequence goes on along the minus strand of CM061348.1, from coordinate 101,517,180 downwards.
TTGCCCCAACCCACTTTTGGGGTTCCGGGGGAGCATAAAAAGGATGCTGGTGAGCAATATGCATTTTCATCCTTCATATAAAATAATAACAATGTTTTAAAAGAAATGTAGAACTTGAAAGAGAAGACATAGATTGTCAGAATTTAGTCAGGGAAATACACTGTATTGTTTGAAATAATCACTGCAAGAGACCTATGAATCTATTTACAATCTTCTGCAAAATCTTGGGGAGTTTTCTGTAATCAAACCACATTTTGCTATCACCAGTCCCTGGAGTTTCAATGAAAGCAGAGAAAAGCACAGAAATGGGTAAGATAATGATGAGAGATGTACGTATAAGAAAAAGGAGACAATTGTTAGTTGATAGCAAGCAGCAAACACATGAAAACCAAATGATCCAGGCAGTGTCTCACATTTACAATTAAGGTGCTTTGAATACTTTTTTATCTAGAAAAATAAGATAAAGATATTTTAAATTCAATTCAATTAAAGTGGAGTCCTTAGAATATATTTTGGAAAGGGCAGGCAATTTTGGTAATTTGCCGTGAGCAGTTTCTTTTATATTGCTTGATGATTGTGAAGAAATTTGGAATGAAATGTACAAAGAACTGCAGTCCGTTTTATCAAGAGAAAATACAAACAGTGTCAAGTATGAAAAACAGAAAAAGCCCAGAAATCAATGGGCAACGACTGAAGGAAGCTCTGAAAACGATCAGCTACAGAAAGGATGCAAGGAATACAGAAATATCACAAGCTTCAAAACAGGAAAGGAACTAAATAGATGTCTTAGAAATTCCTTTTATGTTGTTTTCTGTCCAGGCCTTAATTTACCCACACATACCAGCAGGATAAATTGTACTTTTTGCAAATCTTGACAGTCAGCTTTTTGGGAAAAAGACAAATTATATTTCTTATTATAAACCTGTGATGACACTAGAAATGGAAAAAGGGGATTTCATTGGTAGCAAAAAGCAAGCCAAAAAACAAAAACCCAAAAAAACAAAAATCAAATGAAGGCACATTTGAGCTGTAACTAACTGGAATCGCTTGTGTGATCGTTTTCTTCATATTTAACAACGTAAGCATCAAATAATCAAGCAAAACAATGCCATCTTTCACCCCCAACCTCCTCCCATAAGACTTTCGAGTTCAAGAGGCTCAGGTTATCTATATTACTTCTCTGTAGTTTAAGTTAAAACCATTACTTTGAAAATAGAAAGGGCAAGAGCTATAGTGCTGATGGGAAGTCTGGTCAAAGAACTGACAAATGCATTCCAGAAAAAAAAAATGATTTAGGAAATAAAGAAATGAAGAGTAGATGTTTATCACACATGTTCAAACAAAATACTTGGCAGTACAAAAAATTAAAGCTCTGATACTTGAAGCAAATATTTGTGCTATACAAACACCATTGCAAGACAAATGAAAAAAGGAGGAGAACGAAGAACAGGGTGGTTTCCCCCCAACAGTTTCTCAAATACAGGAGCTCAGGATAAATTGGTAAGGCCTTGTAGTACCGTCATAAATAGCTGCACTTCTGAAAATATGGAGCAGTATAATGCATCTTTGGCTGGATTCATATAGTCACTTCTTAACTCACTTGTGCTGATTTTTGGCCATCTGATAGCTTTGCAATGGGACTTAATATGGCCTGAACTCCATTATAAAATAAAACACTTTTTAAAATAGCTGCCAGAGTGTGGGAACCCAAGAGCCAAAGGCTTGCAAAATCTTCCCCAAAACCCAAGTTCCACTTGAATTTTGCTGGGTCATCAATCCAGAGACCTTTGTGACATGAGCACAAAATCGGTTATCAGGGAAGACATATTGGCTAGGAAGGTCCTGGCCTCTAATAGTTTCATGTAGGTTATTTGGCAGATTGAGATACACTTTGAATTCGGTTTCTTACAGTCTTCCAAAGGCTCTTGAAGCACACCTGATGGGAGGCATCTGGGCCTCGAGAGTGCTCTTTTTCTATTGGGGGTCAATGGTTCCAATTCTCTGATCGTTTCTGCAGATCCTGGAGAAGTCAACAAGATCACAAGTAGCTTGAAGACTGCAGCCAGTAAGTAGTACCTGAGAGACAGCATAAAAGAGGGCCAACCCAAGCGGTTTTCTTTGGGTCCATTGTCTCCTGACCCATGGCCTCATTTTCTTTACCCGAAAAAGCCTTTTCACTGTAGCCTTGCAATAGCATTTGCAGTTATAGGAGACAATGGTTGTTAAAACATAATACTCTACAGATATTATCCTCACAACATCCCTGTGAGGTAGGTAAGCATTACGAACTCCATTTCATAAAGTGTAGATGGGAGAGAAGGAAGGGGGTTAAAACCATCTCCCCACTCCCACCTAATTCAGTGGGAAAGTTCAGGAGGACCTCTCTGCTTCCAGAGTCACATTCAAACTCATCCGTCCATATGTTTGGCACAGCCTTATTGTGTCTTAACATTACAGTACAAAACAGAGCATCATGCAAGGGGAGTAGCACAAAATAGATAATCACGGAATAGCAAAATTCTTTTTGTACCAGCAAACAGACCCAGCAATTGATCATGGGAGCGGCACGTGCTTGGCTACTATGAGCCTGTTTCAAAAAGAAGGAAAAAGAGTAGCTTCTCAACCCTGGAATGTTGGATGTTTAAGGCATAGCACTATAGGAATGGAATAATGATCAAACATGACAGAAATAGTCCTTACAGACAATAATAAATAGTTACGGAAGCTGACAGTGGAACATCTCTCCTGTTCCTCCTCTTGAAGCTTTAGGGAATTCCCTCGAACTTGGTGGAGCCAAAAGCCCACCTGGTCACAGAAGTCTATATTTCCATATCCACAGGTCTGATGTTACCGGTTTTATGTTCTTTTACCCACAGTTCTCTATCTTTGGCTGGGTCCACTTTCTGAAGCAACTGATCCACAGGTTCCACTGTCTGAAAAGCACAAGAGCCACACACCATTATTTTCCAATATCTACAAATGGATGCCTGGTAGATGTTACAGTTTAACTGCGCCCATGTATTTTTCTTCTTCAATATGCAGGCTCTTTTATGCTCTGTCATGTTTAACTCTACAGAATTAGCGATTATAAATACCCACTTCCAATATGGGTCTTGAATCCTAACCTTACACTATCAAGAATCCCATTTCAAGAGTTCCAAGCCACTGACTCCGACTCAAACCGAACAGTACTTGTTAAGAGAGCCAAGTCATCTGTTATTATACAGTCATATGCACTAGAAGGCAAAGGACTCTACATAACTCTTCAGACTCATACAGAGCCTGTGGAAGCACTGCAGCAGAAAGGATTCAAAGCTAAGCAGACTCACACTTTGGTTGAACATGTCTGTCTCGTGTCGTAACTGCGTATATTGGCAAAGGTGCTGCCGAATCATTTCCACCCTCTCTACTTCTAGCCTCTCAAGTTCCTGAAATAAAAGAATGGAACATCTTCATTAATGGATATGAAATAACGCCCTACCAGTGTGAATCAAATATAAAGTGAATTTTTTCTTTTTTAATCTCTTTTGGTAATTTGTGAACAATCCACAGATAATGGACACTGTCATTGTTCGTTAAAAAAATAAAATAAAACCAGAAATAGATCATCACATTCTTTGATAGGTTTAGTCCCTTAACATATCTGTTTTACTGAACCCTCCAAGCCCCTAACAGTGCAAGCAAAACAAATAAAAATTTCTCATTATGCTACACTACTGTGCCCCCCCCTTGAAAAATCACTCTCACTCACTCCCTCCTCCCTCCCTCCCTCATTTGAGACTGATTAACATGATAAAATAACCCCTACTGGAAAGTTATGCATCTGATAAGTTTTAAGAAGACACGCACGCCACTTCAAATATAATTCATACTTCTGACATGAGTGGACAGATAAATGTTTTCCCAAAGATTGTAAACTTGAAGATAGGAGTATGTGTGCTAAATAAATCAATAATATGGAAAACAACTTGACCTTTTTGTGTGTGTGTGTCCCTTCGAGTCAGCTTTTTGATTCCTGGCAACAGCCTGGAATAGTCCCTGCAGTTTTCTTGGCAAGGTTTTTCAGAAGTGGTTTGCCCTTGCCTTCCTCCTAGGGCTGAGAGAGAGTCACCCAGCTGGATTTGTATCTCAGGCAGGACTAGAACTCACAGTCTCTAGCCTGGTGCCTTAGGGTTAGGGTTAGGTTTAGGGTTATTTAGCATGCTATCCCACTGGCTACCACTATGTCTCAGCAGCTTTTAAAAAATAAAAATAAAAATTGAGTTAAAAACAGTTAAAATCGCAATTAAAACAAGTTAATTGAAAATGTTAATCATCATTTTACTCTATATGAAACTCTATAGGAAGTTAAAACTATATGAAAAGATTGTCTTTTTAAAGGCTAAGAAAGATGCTGGGCCCCTCAACATTGCAGGCCATGCTGGTTAGCAACCAAGAAGGCTTAATCTTGATTTGGCACAAGACAAGCTCACAGCATCTGTAGACAAACCTCCTCAGGTGATCTCTGTAAGCATGGAGGTTCATATAGGAAGAGGCAGGAGATCTACACACTGACATGACATGGAGCAGGTTCTTGCCCCAACCATCAAAAGCTTATGATGCACAGAGAAGGCTAGGAAATGTGAAGGGTAATGATACAGGCTGTGCGGCAGATTGTTGAACATGTAATATAAACATGTAATATAAGGTCATTTTGGGACTGCTGGTTCCAAAAGTAGCCCCATTTTTTTTTTAAAGATAATTTTAGTCTAAGAAAAGGAGAACCCACGGCTGTAACTTTGAGCAAAAATTCAGGAACAGGGATTTCAGAGTTGGAAACATTGATATATATATAAAATGGGCTGATATTTGTAACTCTACTCAAGATGGAAAAAAAACCTACTTCTGAAATACATACTGTATAATGAGGCCAAATTTAACTTACCAGAGAGGTGGTTACCATTTCTTCAAACCATTTTGACTGAGCTTGGTTATACAAATCCACACAACGCATGAGATCATCTCCTACAAAAAAAAAATCCCCAAACCACCATGTGAGTTCTTCTTGTAATTCAGCCACCTACCCAAAGGACACTTTAGCATTACTAACAGTGCTCCTATGATTTCCTTTTTCCATCCTTCCTGGGACTGTACTGCAGCAGTGCAAGGCAACTGCACTATCCTGGTAAAAGAGGCTGCTGCTTTAAGGAGATGCTACGTGACAAGACAGATCTTACATAACCACCCCCATGCATACCAAAACACTGTTCTGCCTTTGAATATGAAGCACTGCACTGCACAGCCCTAGCAGCTAATTCAAATTAATTAAGAAGAAAGCAAAAACGAATCTCTTCATCCTTAGTAGAAGTGAGAAAGTTATTAAGAAACATGTTGCAGATTCAGCTGGCTGGTCAGTATGCCTCATTAACTTCATATTAAGAATGTTTAAGAGAAGATGAAGAAACAGACTTCAATTCCCTCACTCCCTACCCTTTTTCCCCTCCAAGAGAATCTCCCTTGGTATCCCTGGCCCTAAAATGATGAAAAACAATATTTGACTACAAATGGAAAAATATTATTCCCTTCCTTTGGAAATTCCAGTGTACAAATTACATCCTAAAGTTTACTGATCAAATCATATGTTTCAAAGAATCCTAGGTGAACAGAGCAGATCCAACTTCTACATGGAAGTTGAATATGACATCTTTCTGCAATTTGATTGCATACTAACTATTTGTGTGCAGTGGTTTACTAATTCAAAATAAGAAAGCAGTCTGTCAGTATTTTATAACACCTTCTTGGGCAGAAATAGTAACTTCCAAACATTTCCTGTAGCCAACTAAGAGTCCTTCTATTCTTGCTTTTGGATTTTTTCCCCTACTCTTCCTTGCAAAATTGCACATAAATAGTAAGGATGTGTTCAGATTTGCAGAAAGATGTCCTGTTTCAATTCGTACCTCAACCATGTACAGGTTGTGTCAGCTTCTGTTCACTTCAGGATTCAATGAAACATACAATTTGACCAGCAGTAACTAAACTTTGCATGAAAATGTAAACAGAGGCACATGTCAGAAAACAAAATGGGAGGAAAATTTTACTGAGAGTAGATGAATCTTCACTCAGGTTTGCATATTGGCAATTTTGCCACCTGAAAAAACACACTTTTCAGTGGTTTTTGTATGCTTGTCTCTCTCTAACCCATCAATTCAATGAGTCACAAATACTGCACTCAAACAGAGCAGTATATTAATTGAGTTTAAATACATATGTTTTATAGCAAAGTTGACTTAGGTGGTAATTTGAATATCTCTCCTGCCATCTACTGTACAATGCAACCAGTATAAATTTTTTATAAAAGCAAATATAAGTAATTTTAAACTGAAACATGTAAAGGCTAGCTCCAATTCTGTTTGTCAAATAGTCAAAATAAATACATGAAAAAGGAAAGGACCCTAAATCTTTATGGTATCAAAAATGTTCACATTATTCAATTAATTGACCAGTTTTAAGAAGTATCGGCAATGACATCCATTGGGCTTGCCTTTTGCAGCCGGTGCTCTCCAAGTATGTTGGGCTTGGAGAGTCTCAGATCCTAGCTGATAGGACCAAGGCCTTGCTGTCTGGAAGTATAAGGTAAAGATTGTGCTGGACTCATGTCCTGTAATACTGGCCACTTTTCCTTAATTTCCTTACATACATCTTAAAAGTGAAAACATAGAATAGTAATCAGGGTCTTTATTAAAGAAAAATAACCTAAATCCTGGAACCTATCAACAGAGCCAGAAGGTCCAAACTGATAGAGCAAGTCTACTTTATCATCAGACAAAATGCTGATAAAAAGTTAAAGCATGCAGTTTTGATCAATGCCAAAATTTAGTGAATCACGCTCTTCTTCCTAGCTAAAATAATAGCAGGTTATATTACACCCAATTTTCCCTTTGACATTCAAATTTTCCTTTTTCCATTTCTTTTTACCACACAATATCCTCATTCTACATACACTCACCAGCTTGAGTAGACTTCCGCCTGGCCTTTTTAATTTCCTCTTCTGTCTTGTTGCTCAGTTTTATCTCCAACTGCTGTGTTTTCATCTCTAAATCCTTTTGCCTCTCTGTTAATGCTTTTCGAGCCTTGAAACAAACCAATAGTCATAAATTTCTCCACAGAAAGAAATCTATCTGCCTTTTCCTTTCTGTAAGATTTATCACTGCAAAAATAGAACATGTGCTGCTGCTGGATGACTTTTGCAGCCAGAACATCAACAAAATGCACAAGTGCATTATCTCCTGGCTGAGACCTTGAGCACCATAGTTTAACTATAACTATTAGGTAACAAAGTACCACCAATGTCTGAAAAATGGCATACAAGTAGGCAGTATCTATGTGACACTATTCTTGGGAAACCATCCTATTTTATTAGACAACTTAAAACGTTGCTGCATAGATTATATTATCCTTCTGCAAGTTGGTACCTTTCAGGCAGTGCTGACCCAGAACATTCTGCTGGCCAAAGCAAATAACAAAATGGTACATCCGCTCATTTCACTTGTCAAAGTTGACCAAACTAGTAATTAAACATATTCAGTATTGCTTACAGGGCAGCATCTAGAACACAGACTAGGCAGTGTGGCACAAATAATCTTGCCCTCCAATCTCTATTCTGGCACTTTCTCTGCTTCCCAGGGTAGCTGTGTCATTCTTTCTACTAGTATGGCCAGCCACACCATTTGTAGTGTTGGTTTACAACCTGAAGAACCATCTTCTTACAATCAAGGAGATGGGAGATTAAGTCTGGAAGGGAAAGCTAGATTACACACTGTATTTTGTCAGATACAGATCTATCTATCTATCTATCTATCTATCTATCTATCTATCTATCTATCTATCTATCTATCTATCTATCGCAAGCTTTTGAACATGCATACTAGGTTCTCTTACATATGAGAAATTCTTACCTTTTCCACTGCTGCATACCTACTAACCAACTGTTTCCGCAAATCAGCAATATGATGGTCATACTTTTTCATGTCTTTCTTGAAGTTTTCGCGGAAGTTGAGCAGAGGTTTTTCCACTTCAGCCTGGAGCTGGCATAAAGGAGGAAAAAGAGAAATTTGGTTTAAGAAGTTTTAGATGCCAGGAACTCGGGGGTGGAAGAGAAATACTTTGATTTAGAGTGACAGAAATGGGAGGAATATTTTCTTCCATTTTGAATTTTAGCCCCAATTAGTTTCTCCCCATTGTGGGGCAGCAATTAGCTTTTAGTGATCTTGGCTAAAAGCTAATCTCAGTGAGTCAGACTGGTTGGTATTTGAAAACTAGGAAATCCCAGTAATATGAACTAGACAGAGGAACTATTGCAGGAACTACAGCCCAAACTATTTCTATATTACTGTCATGAAAACTACATGGACAGGTGCCTGAAGTTACCAGGAGTTGAAGTTAAGCTGAAGGAGAGGAAGAGGTACACATTTTAATCTGGAAAATGCTGAAGAAAGTGCAGGAAAGGGAGAAAAAAAGGTAAGCAATATAATCATGGATTTCTCTATCATATCTGTTTTGATCCTCAGATATAATCTGAGTGAAGCAAACACTTCAAATCAGGAGAAGAAAAAAGATTCCTGAAGATTTCCAAGCAGCTGCCATTTCCATAATGTCTGAATTGTCTGTCTTTATATGTGTTGCGGGGGTGGGGGAAGGGATAACAAATTCTAAAACCAAAAATGAGCCTTTAGGATACTGTTCTTTTGATTCCTGCCACTTAGCATAGACCATTCTAAAAATTCAGCATTTCACATAGGAATCAGTTATTTTCTTAACTGTAGCTTATCTACAGTCAAAATTGAATCAATACGTGTTTATTTAGAGCTTAGTCCAAATATCATCAAATAACATAAACTATCCAAGATTGCAATCTTGTACATTATGATGAAAACAGAAGAGGTCACTTACCCAATAACTGGCCAGTTCTTACTACTACTGCTACTACCACTATTACTATTAATACCTCTACCACCACTAGGATATTAGTTTTGGAACAAGACTGAAGAAATGATATTGTCCAGTCAGTGATAAACATTACCACATGCTTAAATTTATTCTATCACAACCAATAACTCCTGGGAATACCTTAATTTGTCTAGATCAGGAATGAACAACTTGCAGCTGCAGAAGCTCATGTGCTAATTTTACGCAGCTCTTAGCTTAATTTCAAACTCCCAAATGCAAGAGATCAGTAAGGCCTCTGGCAATAACTACCTGTCCCTTTTTCCTGCTCAGGAACAAGCAAAAGAGGGGTCAGGAAGTTAAAAAAAAAAAGGGTTGCTAGAGAATGGATGTTTCCCTCCCATTGCTTGTTTCAAAGAGAATGTGACCCTCAATAGAAAAAAGATTCCCTGCCCCTGGTACTGTATAGATCATACCCAGAGTTTGCTTATAGCGTTTAATTAGAAAACCATGGAAGAACTCTAGAGCACATGCTTGGACACAGAAGGTCCCAAGTCCAAACTCTGGCGTCATCAGAGGAAAGATGGAAAAAGCAATTAATGTGAAAGGTCTTGCTTAAAGAGCCACTGCCAGTTAGAATACACCTATTAGCAAGATGGGCAAATAGTATACGATAGCTTCCCATGTTCCAGCATGGGGGCCATAGCAAGCATTTGCCTAAATAGCTTTCTTCTTTTTCTCAGGAGTCATATTTGCCCATAATGATCCCACAAAGTACTGTAACTTTTATGCAATGTCATTTGGTGTAGAACATTTTCAAAGAATGAAACCAGCTGATCTCAGGATCATAAAAAACACAATTTAATACCTTAGAGGAGAATTTAAGATGAACCTCTGCCTCATCAGCCATGCTTTTTTTCAATTGAGACCAGGATTCACCGAGTGTCCTGCAATGCATAGCATAGTACAACATCTGGTTAATCAGAAATGCACTTCTCCATTAGGATCTGAAACTCATTATATCTAATAGGAGCAGCTTTCCATGTTCTGAATGTAGTGGGAAGTACTGCTTTTCAGAGCATGGGTCCAAAGCACAAAATTTAACATTACTCTCCATAATTTCTCTCTCTAGGCCTATACTCCTAATTCAGGGAAGTCATGATCATGAATATCTTTAGAAAATTCTCACCCAACCTTCAGTATTAATAAATTAATCTCACAATATTAGGCTTAAAATTAACATTTATTTCAAATAAACCATCACCTTTTCTGTGTTCTTAGTTATAGATTTAGCAGAGGAAACTAATGACTCCTGAAATGACTCCTGACAGGCGATTTGTGTGAATAAAAGTACCAAAAGTTAAATCTAACATGGGCTTAAGCAGGTCATGTGAATTAGCTATAAAATGTTAATTAACTCCAGAGAATTTCTCTATAAAACTCCTTTACATTTAGGCTTGAGGATTCCTTACAGGGATGGTCCTTAATTGTTTTAACTAAAGAGTGTGTTTTGTTTTGTTTTGTTTTTCTTTTTGGTACAATCATATACAAAATTTGAAAATGTAAAATGATTGAAAATAAATCACAAAAAACACAGGAACTTAATTTGCTCTGATAACTGAAAAGAAACTAGACTTTTAAACTTTATTAAATTTGTTAAATGAACTTTTAGATCCCCTAAGCATGAGGGCCTATAAACTTGTGACCAGTGATCTAGTATAATTCAGCAGCTAATAATAGAAGTTACAAATCTATGGAATCAAACTTCACCTGTCTTATGAACATATCATAAACATACCAAGCAAGAGTTTAGCATGTCTGGGACATGCATTATAATATTTAGCAAGTTACTGATGCTTTGAGCACATGTAAGCACACACATATCCATCCCACCCGGGACATTCTTTTTTTGAACTATTACCATCTGGCAGACAGTACAGGATAATAAAAACAAGGACAAATAGGCTGAAGAATAGCTTTTATCTCAGAGCTGCAACTATACTGAACTCTATTGTATAGTGCAATACTAATGTAACATCAGGGGTTGTGCAATGGTGAATAGAATATGAAGGATGTGTGTTTTTTATTCTATGGTTTTTATATTTATAAGGTGCACTGGGGATGGCATTTAATTTCGTTGTACGAGGTACAATGACAATAAAGTTTAATAATAACAACAACAACAACATATGCATACAAAGAGAGAGATGCTAAGTATGATAACTATATTAAGAATATGAAACCAAGTTCTAGCCATGGACTGAACATAGATTCTGCTGGTCATACACACCCAAGAGATGGACAATTCAGGAGAAATATTTCTATAGGCTCTTGTGATTACTTCACAAAAACATCTTTATTACAACATGCAGAGCAGGTCATGTTCGGAAGCCACCAGAAAACAAGCAGATCTAGATCTGGCTTGTTGCCTGAATGGGAAATCACATGGAGAATCTAGGCACCACTTTCAGCAATATCATGAAAAGAAAGATAGGATGTAAGTGAAAAATGCATTTCATCCGGCTTTCTCTACAATTTTCTCCTAACATTTCTAAACAAGAGTTAAGCATAATCTACAAATTTTGAAACGTAAAGAGCCTTACTGGTGTGTAAGCTATATACTATAGTTTGCCAGTATCTGAAAACTACTATGACAAATTATGTTCACAGATATTAGAGTAATGTCCTTCTGTAATGGTCCCCACTGAGGAGGGATGTGTGTGTGGCTATTCCATCTGTGGCTGTTGTAAAGGATTTGAAAAAACATTCTGTTCTCTCCATATTTATACGAACATTTTTTTATGGGACTTGCTGTTAATGTGCACTCTGAAATTACATTTATTTTAATTGTAATTGTATTGTAATTCATTTTAAAAGTTGATTGAGAAAGCTCTAATAGTTTGACCACATTACTGTACAAAGAGTCACTTTCGGTCCAGTAGGTGTCTTTTCAATATCAGCGGATATGACAACCTTAGAAACACAACATTTCACAAGAAACCAACCAACCACTTCAATCAATTAAATATCTGTGCCAGTTCAATTCTTCCTTCATCTGCGGGTTTCCTAAGGAAGACACTAGACAAGATGGGCCAATATTCTAAATGGCTCTCATAAGAGGAAGGTGAATCTCCTAACAAAGCCACCAATTTTAGAGAAGCCTGTAATCTGACTGGCAATCAGAATAGCAAGAATACATATTTACCCTTCTTCCTGGGCAGCCAGAGAGTTCTGTGATAGTTTAGACAAGTTCTTGGCATATTCTTCTTCAATTTTTATTCTGAAGAAAAAAAAACACCAGTGACATCAGCCAGAAGCTATTATTTATTATAAATGTAATTTGTGATTATAATAAAATGCAGCACGTTTAGCAACTCACTTCTTGGGAACTTGTATTTTTATATACTTTATAGTTTTACCCACAATGTTTGCCAAGTAAATTAATGATAATTTAATATTTTCACTAAACTCATGGACTATAATCACAATCCTATATGCTTCTGTTAGTGGTAATTGTTCTGCAGTTGATAAGCAGTGTCATCTGAGAAAGAGGGATAAATAGAATGACTCTTTCTTAAATTAGTATACAAGACTTGTATTTACCCACTTCTTTCCAAAACTTTCCACTGATACTTGTCTGTAAAAAAAAGCCCTTTATGATAGCATCCACAAGGAATGAACAAAGAGCAAAGCAAACTTAGATTTACAAGGTCCAGCAAGTACAACAAGATTTCAAGCTAAAGAACATTTCTTGTGCTCTGAAGAGCGAAGGCGATTTGTTGATGCCCACATTTTGTCAAAGGAATGCTAAATAGTTTTTATACTTATAAGCTTCCATTGGGTCATGAGAGCATTTCTCTATTAATTCACCAAGGCATAATTGTAGGAAATGAACTGAAGCAGTGCTTTCATTTTTCTCTGATCAGACAGGCAAGTCCATTCATGGAACATAATGTTCTAATCGCCAGTTGGAAGTTCTAGAGAAGTAACTCTCCCTCCTGTTATTATTTGGAAAATGATTTATAAGAATGCTCTTTTTTAAAGAAAAATTATAAATAATGAGCAGCTATAAATAATAACTGTTTATCTTTCTCTCTTGGTTTATCTTTCCATGTCACACAGACGTTTTAAGTTATTTAAACTACCAGAGCTAATGTGTGCATTTGGGTGGAGGGAGGAGAGATTTCTGAGATATGTCAAAATCAGCAAGAAGCATGACTCATCTGGACTCAAAATGAACTCAAGCAAATTGTACTCCTCTCTTTCTGTAGCAAATATTAAAATGGATCCTTAGTCATTATAAGCACTGTTTTCATATTAAACAACCACCTGAGGAAACTTAGCACTTGCTGGCTTTTAGTCCACCCAGTTTGGAGTAATGTTGTGAAACCCAGAGCTCCTGCAACTGAAATTCCTACCAAGGAAGGAGAGGATGATGATTTTTGCCAACTTCTTCCCTCCCTCTACTGCAATTGTTACACTGTCTGAAAATCAGCTGCAACAGACTAGGGAAGGAGAACCGTTCAAAACAGTATGAGGGGGGTGGATATGATTAATTGAAGGGGAGAATGGAATTTTCTTAAGAATCCCTATTTATAAGAATTAGCATATTTCTCTTGATACAAACTTTTGACTATTGATGTTTTGCTACATAGAAAAACTTTTGTTTGTTTTCTCACTGTAGATACTTTTCTGTACAGGTAGTCCTCGACTTATGACCACAACAGGGACCAGAAAATGTTATTAAGCAGTGCGGTCATTAAGTGAGGCATCATGCGACTGCACCTGATTTTATGACATTTTTGTGGCAGTTGTTATAGGAAACACTGCAGTTGTTAAGTAAATCACGGGGTTGTTAAGTGAATTATGCAGTTCCCCACTGATTTTGTGTGTTGGAAGCTGGCTGGGAAGGTTGAAAATGGTGATCACATGACCCCAGGATGCCACAACCATTATAAATACATGCCAGTTACCAAGTGCCCAAATTTTGATCACATGACTGAGGGGATGCTGTGATGGTTGTAAATGCGAGGACCAGTTGTAAGTTATTTTTTCAGCACTGTTGTAACTTCAGATGGTCACTAAACGAATGGCCATAAGTTGGGGACTACCTGTATATAAAATGAGAGGGTGGAAGCGAGAAGATATTTCTATACAAGAACATTTAAATTCTGTAACTTGCTGTAGGTGGAGCTGCTTTTGAAGACCATCCAGAAATTTCAGCTGGTCCAAAATGCAGCAACTCACATGTCACTGGTCAGTTGTGATACTGCTATCTTACTCCATGGAGATGCATTGGTTACCACTACATCACCAAAGGCAATTCACAGTACTCATTGCTATCTTCAAATCCTTAATGGCTCGGAGCCTAGATATTTCACAGACCACCTTTCCCTGATCAAATTTGCCCACCTGATCCTGTCAGTCACAGAACACCTGCTCAGGGTCGTTGGCTACTAGGAAGTGTGACAGGAGGGGCCCTGAAGATGGGCATTCTCTGCGGCAGCTTCCCTCCTATGGAACCCGCAAGACAAGGATGGCCCCCTCCCCACCCTTACAGTTTTTCTGGCTTTTCTGGAGGGCCTTTCAGGACTGATTCTGGAGCCTTGTTTTAGTTTCTATTATAATAAAACATTGATTCTATTTTATGTAACTGTATTACTTTTATACTACTGTGTTTTATTATATATGTTGTAAACCACATAGAGCCTGTTTGGATTGAAGCAGTGTACAGATAGTTCTCAGGTTATGATGGTAATTGGAACTGGAATTTCTCTTGCTAAATGATGTGGTCGTAAAGTGTGGTGTCACGTGACCATGCTGCTTAGTGACAGCAATCCAAGCAGTTCCCATTGCTGTCATTAAGCGAGGAACGCTTAACAAGCCTTTCCTTCTTAGGTGGTTCACAAGCAGGCCGGCGGGCAAGAGCTATGGGCAGGTGGGTGCCATGGAGTATGGTCAGGCAGGCATGAGTAAAGGCAGGTCAGCAGATGGGTGCTACAGGGGGTATGAGTAAGGGCAGGTGCAAGTGCAGGCAGGCAGGTAGGTGCTACAGGTGGGTGTGAGTGCAGGTGGGTAGGTGGTTGCTATGGGCAGTCATGAGTGTGGGCTGGTGCATAGATGGCTGCTACAGGCAGATGCGAGTGTAGATGGGTGTGCAAGTTGGTGCTACAGGCAGGGATGAGTGTGGGCAGGCACAAGTGTGGCCAGACACTACAGAGTACGAGATCCCCCTGCTGCCCAGGAGCTCCTTGGGAGAAAAAGCAGCAAGAATGACTTGCAACCTCCTGTCGGCTTCCCCACTGACTTTACTTGTGGGAAGCAAGCAGGGAAGGTCACAAATGGCAATCATGTGACCATGGAATGCTACAATGGCCATAACTTTGAGGACCAGTCATAAGTCCCCCTCATTCAGCACTGTCATAACTTTGAACAGTCGCTGAACAAATGGACGTAACTCGAACACTACCTATATACATTTCATAAATAAATATAAACATGAAACTATTAGAATAGAAAGGACAATAACAAGGACATCCTTGTTAGCCTTTTGCTGTCCTTTTGCTGATCTTTGAATATTAGTTGTGTTTAACAGAAAACACTCCACTGGAGTTGCAAATTAATAGAAACAGAAGTTTCACCATTGGAAACAGAAACCAAAACTACAAATGAGTCAATTTAGCCCGTTACTGAGCTTCTAAGTTACCTTTCTCGAATAAATTCTGCCATTTCTTTCTGCATTTGCTTTCCTTTCAATTGTTTCTGTAAAAGAATTTCAAATCCCGAGACTGTACTGTTCCCCTGGGGATCCTTTTTATCAGCCTAAAGGAAATGAACAGTAAAAGAATGGGCCACATGAGATGTGTTAGAAAATGCAATCACACACTTATACTATAACAGGTATTTGCAAATATGCTGGGAGATATCCCAAATGTACCTCAAGTCTCCAGCTGGCATAACACCCCCCCCCCAAAACAACTGGTGCTAACAAATCTGCCAGGATTTCTAAAAAAGTTGGTGGGTCATGGGCACTAGTGGGTCATGGGCACTCTTGCACACAGGAAGCAGGCAACTCAGCAGCAGGGGATTTTATAGTCACAAGAACTGACAAGAACTAACATAAAAGAATCTCGTAACAGTGACTGCTCAGGTTTGAACAGACTGAATAGGTGACCCTCCTGAAGAGTCCAGGGCTTTGGTTGACTGGGAAGTTGAAAGAGCATTCTGAAAAAAGACAGTGGCAATCCAATTAATATTATCAATAAGACTGCCTAAATGCAGTCTTCAACTCAAGGAGGTCTTTACCTTCTTCTTCTCTAACACCAGTTGCAAGTTCCAGGAAATTCTGCCTTTTTTATTACAAACATCTCCACCTCCACTTTCCAAAAGTTCAAGAAAGCTTACAACTTGGTATTCAAAACTAAAAAAAAAAACTTGAAACATTTAGCAAACCGGTGAACTCGCCTCAGGTGTCTAAGTTCAGATCCCACTAAAGGGTTGAGCCTACAATACATAAGATCTAATCCATGGGAATTATCTATGCTTGATGAATTCCAACAAGAACAAAACCGGTTGTATAGTGCCTCCTAGTGGTCAGTAGTGAGTATAAACCGTCAGTTTGAATACAAACTCCTCCCGGAGGGAGGTCTTGAGGCTTCTACTATGAGGCCCAGACAAATCTGTAGCTCTCTAACCTGAGAGTACAAAACAAATAAGAATGGAAGGTGTACCATTCATAGCGCATTTGGTAAATTTCATTGCCTCTGTCTCAAGATCAACCAAAGAACAACCAACAGTTCTTGATGCTCTAAGGTAACATGCAATTAATTTACTTGACTGAGAAAGGTATCAATCTAGACCCAGGATTCTACCCACCACTTAGGCATGAGCATGCATACCCACACACACTCCTGCTACAAGAAGCAAAAATTGTTTGGAAACAATCTGTAGAGAATAAGACATGATAAGATGAAATATGAGTTAGTTTGTTTCCCAGACCTATATGGAATGTTGGGTTCAGATAGGGATGGACAAAACTTTACGGCTCTAATGACTACAATGATTACTGGCTGGAGATCATTACCCACTTGCATGCAACCATTGTCTCTTGCACAAACACACAGATGCCCTCTTCCTGTAATCTTGGGCGTATGGTCAATGAACAGAACAGAGAGGCAAAAATACATCTTTCCCCATGTGATGCAACTTTCAGACTGTTGGTTTTACACTATGGGGAACTGGGGAGGGAAGTCTTATGCTGTGCCAGCCCAAAGATGCTGCTTAGGATTCCTAGATAACAAGTGTACAATCTGTGATTTTATGAAGACTTTTGGGAGGAAGGCTACCTTCTCTTTTCCCATCTCCTCCCTCCCTCCTCAAAATAGTTGGTTTTCCCGAACCAGTCAGACAGGAATCAGCTGAGTGGCCTGCTGCCTAATAGGTGGGGAAACACTTTTTACAGCTATGAACTGCTCATCTCTTCTTTAGGGCATTGCAGACTGGAAGCCCAGAAAATGATTCTACTTTATTCCCGTCTCCTGGTTTTAACAGTATAGTGGTTGTGCTGGATTTCAGATATAAAGAAGGAGAATAACTTTTGCAATATTTTATGCATCAGTTTTTAAGCTTGAATTTTATCATGTTTGCTATCAGAGATGTTAGCAATATGTTTGATCCTGTGTAAAGCTCAACTGCTGCAGTAAACAGCATATGGGAAGCTGCTCACTTACCCAGAAATAATCACAGTAGCTCCATTCAGAAGGTTTCAGCAACTGCTGTTCTGGCATTGCATCAGGGTGGGGAAAAGTCACACAGTTTATCTAATAAAGAAGAAAGTAATATAAATATGCTGGACAGCAATTCAGAAACATGCACTCACAGATGATAGATATGTAAAAGGTGGCTGCTTAAACAGGACATAGATGCAGGCGGTTGTTGGAAGCAATTCTGTCTCGAGCCAGAAGATGTCATCAAAGGCAGATAGAAAGGGCTTCCTTAGCTGAAACCTCCTGCAATATCTAGAAAAGAGACCCCAAGCAAAACAGAACCACAATTTGATTTTTTTTTTTTAAGGAAAAATCTAGGAACCTTTCAAGACAAAGCTATTTCCCACTTGGATGATATCAGACTACTCAGAAAGATCTGTGGCTAAAATATTTCAAGAAAGTTTTCAGGCACATTGGGGAGAGAGGAACTGACTAATAATCAAGTGTTAAAAATAGCTATTGCTTTCATGGTATAGCCTCACAAATCCATTCATGCTTTTGAAGTCAACTAGAAGGACCAATCCAGCCAAAAACACTTTAAAATCAAGTCCAGAACTATTCAGGTATATTAACTCCAAAAATACCTAACTCCAAAGCTTGGCGTAGCACAGGAATGCTGTTATCAGAACATGCTAACACCAAAGACATCATTATTAAGGTATGTTTACTCAATTATCTATATATCTAGTATGCAACAGGGCACCAAATCCTCTCTGAAAGTTGCTAGAAAGTTAGTATTCTCTGAATCCCATGAATAGATGAAAATTCCACATGTAATCTCTTTAAGTAAACAAGATGAATGATATATGTAGGATTTGTTTAATGTGGTGGTGGTGATAACTCTTGAGTTATGAACAAATCACTATAGGCAAATGACTTCCAATAATTTTCAGATATATAATGTGGTCTTCAAGAGAGAGAAAAAAGGACAATTAAGTGTTGCATTTTCGTGCTTATTTTCTTTACATATAACTTAGAACTATCTCCTCTGGGGGGAAAAAGTCACTAATTAAATTTACAAAGTCTGCCTGAGAACATTTATTTTCGGTATAACAAATATACCAAAATGAATGCTTAAATTCCTAGTTCTCATTGATTTAGAGATATGAGCAAGCACAAGCTTTGATGAAATTTCCAGAAATACAAAGTATGTCAAAATGCTCTTTATATGCCTTTTGTATCACAGAATTATAGAATGTTGGACCACTTATGGAAGGGTTCTTGTAGATCATATAGTCCAACCTCCTATTTAGTACAGGAATCCACTACCACAGACTCTCCCACAGACGGCCATCCAGCCTCCAGCAGATGAGAGTCGACCACCTGCCAAGACGATCTGTTTCACTGTTAATGAGCTTTTGCCATTAGGATGTTTAACCAAAGTCCCGCCTTAGACATGAAAGCCAGCTGGGTGACTATGGGCCAGTCACTCTCTCTCAGCCCAATTCACCTCACGGGGTTGTTGTTGTGGGGAGAATAGGAGGAGGAAGGAATATTAGGTATGTTCGCCACCTTGAGTAATTTATAAAAATAATAAAGGTGGAATAAAAAATCTAAAAAAACCCCATTTCCTTTGTAATTTAAACCCACTGCTTCCTGTTCTGTCTTTGGAACAACCTGAACAAACCTACTCCATCTTCTGCATAACAACTTTTCAGATACTTGAACACAGCTATCAAGTCTCTCCGTTGTCTTCTCTCTCCAGAAAAGAAAGGCTGCAGGGCCTTATCCATATAATGGAGAATATACTGATATTATCCCATATATCAGTAATAATTATTTATCTGTGCAACTTACACTGCTCCAACAATTATGCATTTTGTCTGATAGGACAGATATGGGATATGGGTGAGCATTTTTCCAACCCAAGAAATGAAAAATGTACAGATTATTTTTGTGGAGCAGCAGGCATGATTATTGGCTCATAGATAGCACTATCTAGGGCTTCAGAGTCCTAGGCAAAAAGGCTTGGGAGGGTGCAAGGACGCTCAAGGAGCACCTATCCGCAATTCCCTAAAGCCACATCTTTTCTCGGGATCATGTCTCAGTCCTCCTCAGCTGCAGCACAATCCCAAGAAACGATGAGGCTGGTTTAATAAGTTACAGATAGGTGCTTCCTGTATATCCCCAAATACTCCAGAGCCCCTTTTTGCCTTGAAATTCAAAGCAGCAAACAGCCCGAGGATTATCTCCTGACTCAACAGGGGCAATAAACCCAAGCTGGTTGCAGCACTTTTATAAGATGGAAAGTCTTCCTTCAAGCAGAATAGTTTTTTTTTTAAAATCAAGTATTGAAGGAAGATGGGGAAATACAGTGTTCTAAGAAAAAGGCATTTCTGTTACAAGCTGCCAAAGGCACAAACTACTGTTCTGTTTTTGTAGGGCTACGTGAGTGCTCATACCTATAAACACCTTCTTTAAAAAATGTAAAATATTTCTGGAATGTATCATTATATGGAGATTATGTGTGCTATGTGGGCAGCATCTTAGAAACATCTATGTCCTTCACACTCAACCTAGGTACTCCTGCTTGTAGTGGCACTGCCTATGCTTCTAGGGTTTTAAAAATGTTTTCTAGGCTGGGAATGCTACAAAACCCTGAGAAAATTAGATTGTCCAGAATGTGATAGGCCCAAACAAACACAAAATGGTAAAGTTCCCACCACAGGACTACTCTTACAACCCTAAACCTTTGCCTGGCCTTCACCTGAAAAGTAACATCACAGAACAAAATAGCATGGAGGGCATTCTCTCTCTCTCTCTCTCTCTCCCTCCCTCTCTTTAAATGGCTATTATGCTGTTTTGGGGAAGGGAAGGAAAAGAGGAGTATAAGAACATCCCTGAAATGAAGACTAAAATCATAGTGAGTGCTTCATTCAACTCTCAGAACAGCATCACTATGGACAGTAGAAAAGCTAGCTAACAATAGTATCCAACGCATGCTCTGAAAGGCAACGTGGAAATGCCAAGAACCATGCCCAGCATCTCTAGTTCACAGTTCCTCTCATGAGGCTTCTAAGAAAGATCAAATGACTTCATTAACAGCCACAACTCCTCTAGGATCACTTGCTGGCATCTGAAGGATGTTGCCGCCCAACGGAATATCATTTGGCCATGATGTAGTCTGGGGGCATTTCCAGATGATTTAAATACCCACTAAATCCTCTTAACAGAGTGTTGGCATTGAATGTGACCACGTGCCAAAAGCACAATTTCCTGTGATCTTGCTGGAGAAGCAAATGCTGAAGGCCCCAGCTGCATTCCTACTTGGAATATGTATGACGTGCATATGTACATCTATGAGTTTCAGGAAAACGCAAGAGGAATAAGAATAATCTTTATGGTGCAATATTCACACATTAGAAAGTGGAGAAAAAGAATCTTTGATGATGTTGCTTTAAAATGTTTGCCTAAAGTTAACACTCTTACGCGTGAAAGAAACGTCAGGCAAGAATCAAGATATTTCAAGTGTTACAGATGCATGTTAACACACGAGTAGGAAGCTGTGTAGTTCCACCTCCAATACTACACAAATAATTTGGCTCTTCTTCCCCAGGAATCCATGCACTAAGCACCAGCAACTGTAAAGAGAAGGCCTTCCTATCAGGAATGTTGTATTTAACCTCTTATGTTTCAAGAGTTTTTAATTGTATTTGGTTGCATACAAAAGGCACCAGGTTTGGAACAAAGTATTTCTGTTACTGTTCACCAGTATTGCCTTGATGATATATTAGTAGATATGATATTCATTCACTCCATATCTGCAGTACTTTAATTGGAGGAACAACTGTTTTTCCCTTAATGAGATTTTAATAATATAAGTATAGGGACTGGCTCTCAACCACAGAAAAACTTGTTGGGGAAAATCTCAGTGAATTGGGAAGTACTCTATATTTACCAGAAAACAAAATAGCTGTTTTCATACCATATTTTAGTATTATGGGAATGAATCCAGGGATACCACATTCTCCTGTAGGATGTCAAACATCTGTTTAGGTACAACCTGTGATTTTCTTTAACATCTGAAAATCAAATAATAGTTTGTGCCTGCCTGGAGATCACTGCAATTATTTGGCTTTTCTGATATTAATGGCAACTATGCCTTGCTGATATTCAGATGTTCTGAATCATGATATACAGGGAAGGAGAGAGGATGGGGAGAGACAAGTGAGCCTAGCCATGATCAGTGCTGGAATCTCTACTTCTAAAACATGATTTAGTATTATTTATAAGCAGAATAAGTCTCCTGATAATCCGATATCTCGTCATTTTCAAGCAAGAAAAACCAACAGACAGTTTGTGGATTTCAGTTTATGGAAGTAAGAGGTGAACATCTGAGGTATCCATTAGAAATGATAACATTTCTCAATGTTGAGTTTGGAACTTGAGTAAAGGAATGGAAGAAAATCTGTACTATTGAGTTGGAATATTAATTCACTTCAGGATAAAGAATATAGTAGTAATAATAAAGTACAATCTTTCTTTTATTTCATTTCTGACTTAATGGGATTTTTCTGACTTTGTCAGAAAATAACATTGTTTCAGGCAACTTCAGGAGCAATGACCCAGAGCAACTGTTAAGTAAGGTTAGCTGAGTTGACTTTACTTAACAGTTATTCTGGGGTAACAATTCCTGAAGTTGCCTAAAGCATGTCTCTCTCTCTCTGTCTCTCTCTCTCTCTCTGTCTCTCTCTCTCTGTCTCTCCTTTTTTTCCCTGACAAAGTAAACAACAAAGTGAAGGCACTCAAAGAAGAATCAACATTCTCTATCAAGATTTGGGGCTGTTGCTTTAGTATCCTCTCAGTTGGAAGTAAGTGTAAAGAATAAGAAAGTATTTCTTTTGGTTACTAAGAGTTTCATTGAGAAACACAGCAAACCGCAATTCATTCAGGAAATCTGATCCTATTGCAGCCCTTCTTCAAATCAAATCTAAAATCCCACTTCCACAACCGAGGCGCACTCCAGAATCCAAATGAACCCATATTTTCAGAACCCAGTGTAAATACTAAAAAGTGTAAGTTGTTGAAACACTAAAACTACATTTCAAACCTGGAAAAACTGAATGGTAATATTGGATATCAAAAGAGAACATCAACACCTATATAAATAATCATTTCATCATATACTAGTTGCCTGATGTTCTCTCCCTTACTCGATCATTGAGGGATGTCATGTTGTTTCAGCGGATTCTTTCCATTCGGCAGCAAAAAGGCAGACCTTACACTTCAACAGAGAAGTGTTTACAGTTTTTTAATCACTGCATTCAAATTTTGTGCTATGTGCAAGTGATCCATGTTTATGAGCAATAATGGAGTGAAGAATAAGTTTACACTGATTTAAAAAAAAAAATTCAAAATCTTACCATCCACACTGAGAAACACCTTTAAGTGTGTGTGTGTGCGCGTGTGTGTTTATATGTATGTGTATATATACATGACAATTTTTCTCCATTTTTCTCCAGCCATTTAAATCTGAAAGGCAAGCCACCATATAAAGCAGGTTTCATGAAACCTTGGTGTCAACTTTTTGCACCGTGTATACTGTTCACAGGAACACTCCATTCTTTAGATGACTTCACTAGCAATTAATTGTTTCAACAAAAGGAAAAACTGCTCCAACTGCAATTTAAAAATCACAGCTCAGAGAAGTGCCTCTCACCCTCTCTTTTGCTTTCGGATGTTCCTTTCCTATCCCTGTGTAACAGGCTCTTTGCTAGCTTCAGCCTTTTAAATATGGCTTCAATGCAGCTATTGCTGGAGAGAGGAAGCACCATGTTTACATCTGGAAAACATGAGGCAGACCCCTGCACACAAAATCCTCTTCACCCCCCACCCTGCCCGGCCTGCAGTGCTACTTGCTGACTGGATCACCATAGCAACTGGATTGGTGATCATCACTCTGGCATTCTACTTACCGTAAAGGTGTTCTCCTTATTCTGTTTTCGAGTAGGTGATGGAGACCCAGGACTCTGAGGAGAGAGGCAAGAAGCATCATCAAAACTGCATTCCACATCCGACATGATATGTTTTTTGAGAAATTGTGTATACAAGGATATGTGTATGTAGCTGGTGTTTAAAGCAGAATGCAAGCCAATGTGGAGCAGAATCCCCTTCTGCTTGATTCCTGGGTTAGCCTTTTCCCATGTCTGGAAGTGTCACAGCCTGGCAGCTATGCTGTTGCATGGGAAAGTCCTGTACTGTGATCCTGAAGCAACACACAAGCTCTGAACAGCCAGATAATTCATTCGAAACATGATGATCCCTCCCCTTCCAATCAGTGCTTTGCTTTGGAATTAACCCTTCAACTGCATGCCAGCTCTGGATCTGGACTCTTTCGGCACTAGGTCTAAAGAGTTATCAGAAACTCCACATGTACAAACTACAGCTGATGTATATAAACAGTTTTTTGATTGTAGGTTCAGAATACAACCAGACATATTTCATTCCCCCTGCTTATCCCTTCCTGTCAGTTTTAAAAGCTCAGTCACAAAAGATAAAGACATAGGTACAGGTAGTCCCCAGTTTAAGAATGAATTCTGTTCCCAAGGTCTATCCTTAAGTTGAATCTGTATGTAAGCTGGAACAGTATTATTGTATAATACTGTGTAAGTGGTATTGTGTAAAGAACTCAAACCATTGTGTACTTAACTCGAATTATTGTGTATTTAATTCAGATTTTGCTACAATAGGCTCCGTTCTTAACTATGGGTCATCCTTAAAATGGGTGTTCTTAACCCAAGGACTACCTGTACTGAGTAGGGATAGGGAAGCAATTCATTCAGATCTCATTTTAACACAAGCTTGCCTAATTTGCATTTTCCAGATGTGAAATCTGTACTGTTCTGAATGTCATGATACAACTCTCCAAAGAGTGCCTAGGATGGTCTTTACATTAGGGGAATGATTGCACAGAAATGTATATATTGGTACAAATAAAACAAAAAATGCACCACTTTTTTTTAAAAAAAAACAGCTTTCAAAATAAACAAACATAGCTAGCTGGCATTAGGAAAAATCTGGACTTTCAAAATGCAAACTGTTGTAAAAACAGATCAAAATGAACAATTCCAAGAACATTAAACACTGAACAAAAGTGTTCATCCAGCTATAGTTGTCTGCAATGAGGTTAACACCACAATGCAGCCGTCCTTCATGCTTTCCCTACTTGTATTTGTGAAAGACTAAAAGCTTTACAAACCATCACCTGCATAAAACTGACGGACATGAAATGAGCCAAACAAAAGCACAGGGTGCAATACTCTATCAAGGAGACAGCAGTTACATGTTTTAAGCTGACATTTGCTCTGCTGTTCCATCTCAAACTCTGTGCAACAGTTAACAGCATGATGGAACATGTCCTGCTGCATTCTTAATTGTAACCATTATTCATGAAAGGTTCATTCATTGTCTATATCTCTTACAGAATAAAGAAATAAATGTATTTTGTATTGCCCAGCAATACCCAGAGCAACAAAAAAGTACTTAAAGAATAGAGCTCAACAGTCCTGTTTTGAACTGCACATGCTAAAATGATCTCTGACAGATAATAGTTACAAAACTCCAGAAAAAAAGAAGTACAACCAATTCTTTAGGTAGCATGTTCCTCAGGTTAGAACATCTCTCCAATCCATCTTTATCTGCACCATGGTATAATCTGGAATAGAGCATCGTGCTCTTTCCCTTCTCTGACTTCTGAAACAGAAGTTATTCTTTCTTTTTCTTTATAATAATGTTATTAAAGATTACATGTACAGATAAAACCGATACAAACTATAAAAATAAAAAAATAAGTGCAAAGAAAAAAGGGGAAAAAAAGTAACTTCCCCCTTTGTCCCAGCAAGTATAAATAACTTTAACATTTATCACCATCTCTTTACAATACAATGAACAGTCTCTTCAATCTCCCAAAGCCCACCTCATTCTCTATAAACAAATCTTTAAAGCATCCTCCCCCTTCCTAATCAGCAAATGTCCATTAAGGGTTACCAGAAATAACAACATATCTATTATAAACTTGAACTAATAAACTCACTTGAATTCCTTCCTTTTACATTTGTATCTCATTTTCTATTTTTAAAACATATCCCCCAAACCCCACCATTCAAATCCAATCTGTAGAAATCCAACAGAAGTTACCAGAGATGACAACATAACTGTATTAATGTTGATCAGATAAACTTAAAATGCAACAAATAATCTCTTCCCCATATAACTCTTATCTATAAGCAAAACCTTGAAACATCATCATCCAGTCCTGATCATAAGAATCCATTAAAAATTGCCAGAAATAACAATCCCTCTATTTCAACCTTGGTCAAATAAACCAGCTTTATATTCCTTCTCCTTGCTCCCAACAAGCTTGGCTTTAGTCCCTTCAAATAATGTCCTTAGTGTTTTTTTTTTAATTTTCTCTTTGTCTCTTCTCACAAAGTCACTGACAACATTAACAAGCCAAGAATATGCTATTCACTCCATTCTTTCCAGGTGACTGACTGGGTTGTGTCTTGCATTTCAAGGTCAGTAAAAAAAAAATCACTTCAATCTTACATGAAACTGCTCTGATGACTACTTGGCCATTTCCCATCATCTACTGCTAATGTGAATATGAAATCTATATACAGAATAATGTGCTTAGAAATCATCTAATTTTGGGACATTCAGATATAACCCTCAGTAAATCCAAAAAAAAAAAAAAAAGGCCATTAATTTGAATTCTTACACCAAGACAAGATCCACTATCCACAAAACCAATCAATATCCTGAGTGCTGCAAAACAACAACAATAACAATGAAGACCAAGGTAGACTCATGCAAGAAGTATCTACACAGTAAGGTTCAGTCATCTCCCAAAGTGTTCAAAGAGGTGAGATGTGCCAGAGACATAAAGGGAGATGTGGGATATACTAACTATTCAATCTGCCTTCTCAGTTAGAAAGAGTGAATCTTCAAGGAAAACAGAAAAGGATCCAGAATTTGTTCTCTTGTTGGACCTATTTCAATCATGCATTTATTTCAGAAATGCATTTATTTCAGGTGATTACTAGATACAAAGTTTTGGAGAATGCACTCAAATTCAGAGGGGGCTTTCTCCTCTAGTACGTTAACCTTGTGATTTTCTACATATGTGAATGCGTCAAATGAACTATTTAGTTCAGCATTCTGTTCCAAAGTGGCAATCAAATACCTATGGGAAGTCCACAGGTAGGGTGTGAGACATCTTCTCACTTGCATTTCCCAACAGTTTGCACTGAGAGATGTATTGCCTCTAATATTATACTGTAGGTAATACACAATAACCAACATGACTGATAGGTATTGAAAGCTTTCTCTTTTTTGATTTGTTAATCCACCTCTTAAAGCTATTCCAGTTGGAAGTCCAAATCACATCATGTAGTAATTAATTCCATATTTAATGTGCTATATGAAGTACATCCCTTTATTTATCCTGAATTTAACCTTATTGGATGAAACAGTTCTAGAATTAAAAACTTTTTCTCTCCATTTTCTTTATACCACATTTAATTGTTTATCACATCCTCCATTTGTCACTTCTTTTTCCTATGCTATAGAAGCCACAGATGTTGGAAACTTTCAACATAAGAAGTAGCTTGATAATTCTGGTTGGCCATTGTGGTTGTAAGACCACTGACCTCAGTAAAGTTATCCAGTAGTAAGGGGGAGGGGAGTTTGTCACCTCTGGAAGGTAATGTGAAAGAAAGAGTGTGTGAAAGACTTGCTATGGACAATAAGAGAGGTTCACAATATGAGGCTAAACATCAACAGAACCCCCCACAGTAGCTGCTCCAAGAGGCATAGGAAGAAAGAGAAGCGTTTAATTCTTGTTCCAGAAACAGAATCTTCTTTGTCCTGTTACCATTCTTAACATGCTTCATGTTGCAAAGGCAAAATTAATCTATTTTACAGTGAAACTGCAAACATTAAAAAATACCGAATAATGTTAAGAATGAAAACACTGCCAAGTATTGGAAATCTAAATTCTCAGCTGTGAGTGGGGCTTCTTTTTGGCAGCAGTGCTAAAAAGAGATAAAAGATTGAGAGGAGAAGAGCCTTAGGGCCCACGCAGTGTACAAGGCCAGCAGAGCTGTTTTGACCAAGTTCTTCATGTTCTAAGAGATATGACTTGCTGACTCAATCAACGCTTACAATAGCAACTTTTTCTGAACCACCATGATATAACAAGTAATTGTGCTGGCAGAATTTGTTATTCTGCAATACATTCAAGGGGGATCACAAATAAGGTGGTGGTGGTGGTGGTGGTGGTAGCGGTGATGATGATGATGAACCTTTCAATAACTTACAGCAGTCTTCCTAAATCTGGTCTTTCTACATATACAGACAGAAGCTACATTTTGCAGATATCCAAGGAATTTAGCAATAGCAATGAGAGAGCTAAATTTTTACAGGGGAAGTTTAGGTTCAAATTGCTATTCAATTGTGTAGCTAGTTTGATTACCCTGAGCAAGTAATGTTAATTTGCCTCGCTTCCTGAATAGGGCTGGTATGTAAATATTAAATCTGTAAAGGAAGACCAGGATAAAATGTAAGTAAATACTGTGAGCTGAAACATGTTATGTTGGAGGTGATAGCCTATACAGGTGTGTTGTTTGTACTGTTTGATCTGTGATTAGTGTATCATACATGCAATTAAACTTTGGGTAGATGTAGAACTGAGTACATTCCCCGTGACAACATTTGTCTGAAATACAAATTTCCTTTCTGACATTTGTTTGAAATTCTGTTAATAAACAGAAAAGGGAAGAAATGTTTAAAATGCATATTTTAAGTCAATGTAGCTTTTATATTGAATGCATATACAGAGGAAATGCAAAAATCTATTCAAGTATCACTTGTGAAATTGGCCTGCAGGTCCTTCCCACGAGCATTTGGGAAGAAGCTGTATCGTATCAGTGGCCATATAAAAAGATAATAGAAGGATCTGATAGGTTATAGGGAGAGGCTCATAATTACCTTCTATAATTTATAACACACTGCTGTAATCTATGATATAACATCTCCTTCATTATCACAATGTGGGTATTATAAATAAGAAGCTGAGGCTGAAACAGTAAACTGCCAGTTACTTTGCAATATCATGGTTTGAAATGGCCAAATGTATTTTAATAGAGACAGATGCAGAATGGAGATTTAAATTTTGGATTCAACGCTGTATTCTAGAGTACTGGTTCAGCTATATTTAGTCATCATGTCTCACCTTTTAAGACATGCAGAACATTTAAAACAACTTCCTCATCACTTTGGAGAGAGATATTGAATAGGGTGACAGAAGATTCCTAAGGCTTGTACTTAATATTTCTATTAATGACTTGGATGAAGAGGTGGAGTGGATGCTTATGAAATTTGAAGATGATACAAAACTGGGGAAAGGGGAGATAGCCAGTATCCTAGAAGACAGAAATAAAATCTTGATGTAGTGGACAAATATGCTGAAAAGAAAAGAATGAAATTTAACAGAGACTTATGCAAACTTATACACTTAGGAAACAGAAATTAAATGCATAGATACAGTTCAATTTATATCTGGCTTTGTAATAGTACTTATAAAATATTTTGAAATAGCTGTTGATTACAAATTGAATATGAATCAGCAGTGTGATGTGGCTGATGTACTGCAATTTTAGGTTGCATCATGGAAAGTACTATTTTCACTTTATTCTGTATTGTCAGACCCCAGTTCAGGTATTATGTTCAAAGCGCTGCACTTTAGGAATTCAGACTAAGTAGTACAGTGTCAGAAAAGGGCAACCAGGGATATCAGGGGACTAGAAACAATAACTTTAATTGACAAATTGGGTATATTTAGCCTTGAGTAGATTAGAGGCAGGGAGAAATATAATAGCATTCTCCAAATACCTGAAAGATGTCACATAGCAGAAGGTTAAGACCTGTTTTCTATTGTCTCAGAGTGAAAGACACAGTGTAATGGATTTAAATTTGAATTAAAATGTGGAATGAAAGTTAGGAAAAAATGGCTAATCATAAAGAGCAAATTTGACAGTGGAAACAATTAGCCAGAATGATGGTGTCCTTTCCTTTACTGGATGGGTTCAAGCGTAGGCTAAGCAGCTGTCTGTCAGAGATACTTTAATCTGGATTCCTGCAATGAGCAGGGGACTGAACTGAGTGGCCTAAATGCCCCTTCCCACTCTGTGATTTTATGAAATCCACTGGAGTTGTTAATGAATAGTACTTACAAACATGGCTGGAAGCTACAGGGAACACTGGGTTGTAATTTAGAGATGCCATTTGCAAAGATCAGTTGAGGATGATCCTGATATTTAGAATGTAAGAAAGTGAAAATTTCTCAAAAGGCTCCTAGTGCAATGACATACTGGATTGCTGTCAAGGACTGTCATTATCACCATACTATTATATTGAGCAAAACAATTATACAAAGAAATCTACAACATTTATGACCTAAGGATCTAAACCACGTATTTCTGCAAGAAAACTTCAAGCCATCTTTCAACATGTTCTAAAATAGCAATAAAGGAGGCTCATGAAGAATTTCTGTCACACACACCCTTCCCCAAGTTCACACATATCATAAAAAATGTGAGAAGCATAGCCTTGACTGAAGATAACAAAAACCATCTATGAGGTAAGGGCCTCACAAAGCAGAGAGTAAGTAGAAGCTTACTGGCAATTAATTGCAGTTAAAACTTGGACAGAAAGAAAGCACACTGCAAAACTAGCCTGAAAAATTTCATGCTACCAAATGTCCACATATACTTAAAGCTGAACAAGGTCAACAGTTTTGGGAGATAAAAACAGCAGAGAGAGAGAGAGAGACTGACTGACTGACTGACTATTCAGGACTATAATGGCTCTGAGGTTCACAGTACAAACTTGGGTTTTGCTATGCAGTGATAGTGATTCAATTTTTAAATAAAACAAGCAGCTTCCAAGCTTCCTCATGCTGGAAGCATCCAGCAACCCTGTTTCTAAATAAAGCTTAATAGTAGGGAGGAAAACTGAAGCACATTATCTGAGTTTACCTGGGGGTCACCGCTGATTTTGCGGAGACTCATGTGGCTTGGTTCTAGTTGGGATGCCAACGTGCCTGGTATGTGATATCCGTTTACTGTAAGGAAAAGACATAAAGTTCAGACCAAAGAGGCAGAAAAGGAGGTGGTGGCTTTTGAGTCCCTCTATTAAAATCAAGTATTTTACCTGACCTTCCTAAATGATGATTAATATATTATTTGATACTCTCCAGCACCAATTCAGTATCTCTGTATGAAATACAGTATTCCACAGATACTGTACACTTCTTTGTTAAATGCAGAAATATTTATTTTACTTTGTTTATTCAATTTATAGCCCACTTTTTTACTCTGCGCATGCTTTAGGGGGCTAACAAATGTTTAAAAAAATAAAACAGATTAAAATTACCATTAAAATAGGCAGTAAATAATTCAGCAATTAAAAACCTAGTAAAAAAGAAATGTTTTTATACATTTTCTAAATGCGAAGAGAATGGGGACTAATCCCAAACCCAAAGGAGAAAATTGCACAGCTTCAGGAGAAATAAAGATGTTGGGAGAAGGGGTATCTTCAAAAGCATTTCTCCTGTATAATCTGGGAGTTTGGGATTTTTCAAACTGAGTCCCATGGAAGAGTTCTATGAGGACTTGAATGGGTTCTGTGGGACTAGAGGGGGGAAAAAACCACAGAACAACAGAACAAAAACTCTCTACCAGGGACTAAGGCTACCGGGGACTAAATTTCTTGCAGAGAGGGGTTTTTCCCTTAATCTCTTGAGGAAAGTGCTTTTTCCCTTGTCAGTCACTTAGAAAAATTGCTATGAAAGCCCCTGAAGAACAGCACTGAGGTGGGAGCAGATGGCTGAAAACTCTCTGCAAGGGACTAAGGGGAAAAAATTTGAATGCACTCAGCCATCCACTCTCACCATGACACTGCTCTTCAGGGATACCCACAGCAACTTTTTAAGGTATAGCGGAAAGGGTGGGACTTGTCAGCTGACATTGAAAAGCCCCACTCTTCTTGATCAGGGGTTCTGGGATTTTTTTAAAAAAACAAACAGGTTCCATGGCCTGAAGAAGTTTGCAGATCTTAGATATCATATGAATCTTGCAGCTTGCACAGTTACTAGTGCACCCATTGGATAAACAGTAATAAGGACATACTGATTATGCCAGACTTCAAAATTCTGGATGATATCCCCTAGCAGTTTAATGAGGACAATGAATGGGGGCCAAGATGGGGGCCTGTGAGACACCATTATGTCAATGGTCCAGGTGTTGAAAGTAGTCCCTCAGCATCACCAACAAGACATGGCTGAAACATTTTCAGATTTTGAAACAGGCAGCAATACTAGTTGTTAAAATGCACTTGATGGAGCACCATTATTGTGGATAAATCCTCTACTGCCTGGAAAATCCTATGGCAAAGTTAGGCAACGAAATGATTTTATAATCTCACAATCTCTCAAGTAATACTTTCAATATATATGTATGCACATGTTACTGTTTTTCACCGATTCTAGTCTATCAGGCTTCCATTTGGGGAACTCTGGGCTGGCATTATTTTTAACACTGCTGTTTAGAATAATTTCATAAGCGATATTATGGAGTGATCTCAATTACTTACATAGCAGGACTGAATGTTAGAAAATAAAAATTAGGTCTGGAAGCATTAGTAGAAAGGGATTCATTATGAATCCTAGTTCATTCCTCATTATGGTTATGAAATTTCTTTCACTGTTTATTGTTTTTGTATCTCCTGCAATTTAAAGAGCAGAGAAAAGGGGCAGGGAGAGTAAGATGAGCTCCAAATGTAACTTCAGCTATTATTATCTATTACTTGACTTGTGTCACTACTAAAAACTCAAGGATCTCAAAGGAACCAGCACTAGAACTTAAAGCACCTTGGTGACGGCTCTCAGGTATATATAAAGAGGAAAAAAAATGAAACCAAGGATGAAGGCAATGATAAGGATATTTCAATGACAGCAAAGATAAAGGTAGTCAAAGCAATGCTTTTTTCCAGTAGTAATGTACTGCTGTGAAAGCTGGACATTGAGTAACAGGGAGACAATGAGTTATGGATCTGGAGATAGTTACTAAGACTGTGAATCAATCTTGGAAGAAGTAAAGATTGACTGCTCCTTTAAGACAATGAACAGCAAACACATACTTTGGTTCAGAAGAGTGGATAATGGAGTAGAAAAAACAACACTCAGCAAGGAGTAGAAGGATGAGAAGGCAACATATAAGGTGGATTATTAGGATCAGGGATATCACTGGAAGGTCCTTGCAAGATTGCAGGTCCAGGTCATGTCAAGGTGGTAGGCTTAGTCCATGTAGTCACTGAAGTTTGAACCTGACTTGATGGCACCTAATTATTGTTCATGAGCCAGATCTCTGCTGAGGAAATTCCATGCATTATCTTCCTTGCACCATTTTCCTTCTAAGGATAGGGAATTATCAGAGGGATTTTCTGATTTGGTGCAGAAAGTAAGAGCCTTTATGTCCCCCCCACCCCCCAACATGGGGAAAGCAACTGCACATGCCTGTGGGTGATCTGTCCCCTACCTGTAGGCAAGGAGTTCTTCTGGGTCACTAAATTCTTTGGAGTTCCTGGGACACTGCTTGGCCGCTCCCAAGTAGTCTCTGTTAAAAATAATAACAAAGTCAGTGCAGTCACAATCACTAATAGGTATATGTAAGAACTTTGTTTTCCATCCCACTCCTACACATCCAATCACACATAATGGATCTTATAAATGCCAATCATTATCAGATAAAAGGGTTAATTCATGAAATGTGCTCTTTCATATAGTGTTCAATGCCAATTCTTTCAAAGAAAATGGCATTCATTAAGATCCCCTTAGGCATTATTCCCACTTATTGGAGAAAGTTGTTCTACAGGCTCAACAGCCCACTGTGATTGCAGTCAGGTATGTGTCAAATTGAAACACCCTACATGTCTAGACTGTGGGAGTCAGGAAAGCTGCAGGAACACACCTGAAATGGCTACAAACCCACAGATTGGAATTGTTTAGATGTGTCTTTCTAATAGCCAACCATTTTCTACAAGGCTTGTTATGTCAGAATTCACTCGAACTGAGCTACCAAACTGTTCTGCAATGTGCAAAGGGAAGAGCATGGGCAGAGTATATTTCTTGTACTACTGAAAAATCACAATCATGATGTCAACAAACCTTTTGTGTTAGAAAATAAGAACTGTCCATGCCAAGCTATTCAATAGCAACCATCTCCCTTTCCACTGACGTGCACTTTTTTCCTCCTTCAAATCAACAAATATTTTTGCTGGGTGCACTCTGAGCAAAAATGCCTCTTTATTTAGCTACTGGAACATGAAAACATGTTCTATTTCATCATGCATTTCATGACATCTGGGCTGGATGAGGAAAGAAACAAGTGTTAAGTAAGGAATCACTGCAGCTGCTTTCAAATGATAATTGCAGACAGCATCTTTGACTGTAGATGGTGCTATCACTTTGAATTAGCCAAAGACCGCAGCTCCTCCTTCCAGGTTATTTCCAGTTGCTGCAAGTACAGATGATTTAAAGCATCTACAGTTTTTGCACTGAGAAGCTGTGTGCTTGTTTTATTAGAATCAAACATGTAATATTCAGAGTGGGACAACTCTAAAACCTACATCTGAAAATGCTGTAAAAATTTTTAATGCAGGGAGGAAGCTTGAAAAAGCTTGGGAAAAAAAGACATTCATAGGCCAACACCCACAATCATCAGTTTCAGACTACTGAAAAATGGAGTTATGGATCACCAAGATTTGGTGGATGAGTGCCAGTGACAGCATCCAAAACGATAAATCAAATACTTGCAATAGCTCATTACTATACCAAGCCAGCAGAATACTATGCTGACTTGTCTTTCTCCTACTATTTTCATTTTTGTACATTTCCAGTTATTCTGTTTTCTCCATATTCCTCTTTCTTTGGATACTAACAGATTTGGGCCAGTTGCTAAGCTGGGTTGCGAAGCCTGTACAACCCAGCTTAGTTCGTGCATTGCCGTCTGTCTTATGGCACCATAATAATATGTTTTTTGTGTGTCCCATGTCAGATTCAACTGGCACAACCAACACCGCTATTCAGTTTCACCACCACTAGTCAGTTTCAATGCCTCAGGTGCAGGCAGCAGAAAAGAGGAAGTAGGGCAGGTGGCGGCAATTGACTCAGGGCAGGAATGGATACTTTGTAACAAAACCAGCTCCCCTCGAATGCCCCAGCCACCACCAACCACAACAGCTTAGAAGCACAGCAATTCAGTAGCAATCCGCAATCAAGAAGCCCCGGCTTGGTCCACAGAAGAAAAGCCCAACCAATGCAATGATCACACAAACAAAGGGCAGCAATCAGGGAGACAAAGAAACCTGGCTGAATCTGCCATTAAGGCAAGGGGAAGGACACCACTGATGAACTGAGTAACCCAGGGAACTGGGGTAAAGGGCAGGAATGAGGGGTAACTCCTGGTCAAGGGGGGGAACCCTATAAAACCGCTGTATGTAACTGTGCCAAGCCAATCCTGGCTTTGTCTATAACTGCTACGCATTACACCTGAGTAAACTGCTTTCGTATGAGCCTGTGTCTCATGGAGTCTTTATTCAGCACTGAGTGCAGTGATCATTACATAAAGCCAGGATTGGCCTTGAACCCTACCCGGAGTAAACCTACCAAGGAGTGCTCACGATTCGTCTATTCGCTGACGACCTACTGGACCTGAGCAACTCGTGGAGCGATGGCAAGTGATAACACGGGTGCAAGTTCACGGTGCGGCGAGGGATCTGGACCCGAGTCCCCGACAGCGGAGCAGATGGTCCAGAGGGCGAGAAGGAAGGAGGAACCCACACCCACCTCTCGAGATGTGAGATGGTCTGTCGGCATGGGAATGGGGCCTGGAGACCCGTCAGGACGTGGAGTCACGGTGCGATGGGGTTCAGGGTCCTGGAGAGGAGAACTGGAGGAGTGGATGTCCCGGATGGAGAGTGACGTCCGATGGCAGCTAATGGCCATGCAGGGCATGCTACAGGCATTGCTCTGTGTACCCGGGGCCCTGGCTGGGGCAGCCCCAGGGGTCGCTGTGGAAGCAGGGGCTGACACAGGGCCCATGTCCAGGCTGCTGGCAGCAACTAGCCCCGCGGGAGGTGCAGAGAAGGACCAGCAGGCAGCAGAGGCACTCCGGTTCAGAAACCTGAAGAGCAGGTTCTCAGGGGATCCCAAGCAACTGCCCTGCTTCCTCATGCAGGTGAGGAATTTCATGGACCAGAGTGGGTACCTCTTCAGCAATGACAGGGAATGGGTTGCCTACGTGACCAACCTGTTGGAGGGTGGGTGGCCGGATGGGTCGTCCACCTGTACGATGCCAACGTGGCAGAACTTGAAGACTTCCCCAAGTTCATGCAGGCGCTCAGGGACAAATTTGAAGATACGCTGAGTGCCAGACAAGCCTGGGATGAGGATTCTGTTACCAGTGCAGGGGGAAGGGGCACTGAGCAGTGCAGTGCCCCTCGGAGCAGGATGCCCCGGCGAGCTGCGTAGAGGATGGAAGTCAGAAGCCTCCAGGGAACTGACCCCCAAATCAGCCCTGAAAGGGGGTAATGGCCAGCGTGGCAGAGCGTGGGCCTGGCTGGTCCACCTCCAAGTCCGAGTCTTCAGGGAAAGAAAGCAAGCCAGTGGGAAATTACCATCACCTGCACTGAACCATATCCCAGTGCAGGTAGAGGCGATGCGACAAGACCCCCCACTGGTAAGCGGGGACTGCCCACCCATATGGGTGAAGGTCCACCTCAAGGGAGTGAGATCGGGAGTGGGAGCGAACCTCGAGGCTCTGCTGGACTTGGGGTGTACTCGCTGCCTTATCCACCCAGTGCTGGTATCGGGGCTGGGGCTCCGGGTGCGGAAACACAGGGAGCCCATAGCGTTCAGCCAGCTGGATGGGTCGATAGCAGGGTGAGGACTGGCGCAGTACTATACTGAGCCAGTTGAGATGATGGTCAGGACCATCGAGAGGAGCTGTAGTTCGTAGTTACTCCAATGGCTGACTACGCGCTGGTGCTGGGCCTGGCATGGCTCAAGCTTAGGAACCCCCACATCGACTGGGCATCTGAAGCCTTGTGGTTTGGCAGTAACAGTGAGCAAGTGAGAGTGGACCGCGAGGCAAGCACGATAGCTAGATACCCAGCAGCACCAGAGGCACTGGCAGGGAAGGAGGGGATCCAGAGGTGCCAACCTGCGGTGGCAGTGACTCCAGGACTGAGCAGTTCATGAGTGGTGGCAGCAGAGATGGAATCGGCAGCAGCAGGAACTGAGCGGGTGGTACCAGGCGGACGAGGGGATAAGGGCAGTATCCCAGGACCCTACCGTGACCTGGAGGTGGTTTTCAGTGAGGCAGGGTCAGATCAGCTGCCTTCCCACCGACCTACAGAGTGCACGATCGAACTGGAGTCTGGGGCCAAGCTACCAAAGCCCAAAATGTAGTCTATGTCAGGGAAGGAGATGGCCGCCTTGAGGGAGTTCATTCACAACATAGAGAGGTTTCATCCAGCTGGCGAAGTCCCCGATGGCGGCCCTGGTGCTTTTCCGGGAAATGAAGGACGGCTCGCTGAGACTGTGCATGGACTACCGGGGGCTGAACACCATCAGCACCGAGTACAAATACCCCCTCCCACTCATGAAGGACTTGCTATCCCACCTATCCAAGGGGAAGGTGTTCATGAAACTGGACTTGAGGGAAGCGTACTTCAGGGTCTGGATACATCAGGGCAATAAATGGAAGACTGCTTTCAATTGCCCGCTTGGCAGTTTCCAGTATTGCGTGATGCCGTTTGGATTAAAAGGAGCCTCAGGGGTGTTCATGCAGCTAATTAATGAGGTACTACACGACTTTCTCTATCAAGGGGTCCTGGTCTACCTGGACGACATCCTAATACATTCAGAGACGCTGGGGGAGCACATGAAACTAGTCAGGGCAGTGCTCCAGAGACTACTGAAGGCACAGCTATATGCTAAACTCTCCAAGTGCGAGTTCCACCGGGAGAGTTTGGACTACCTGGGGTACCAGATATCCAGCTGCGGCGTAGAAATGGACCTGGCGAAGGTGAAGGATATGCTGGGGTGGGAGGCACCTCAAACCTGCAGGCAACTCCAGAGCTTCTTGGGGTTCGCCAACTTCTACTGGCAGTTCATCCCGAACTTCGCCCAGGTTGCCCTTCCCTTGACAGACTTATTGAAGACCTGGGGAACCGGGAAACCCCTCAAGCTGGGCAGGGCCCTGGCATGGACGCAAGAATGCCAAGGGGCATTCGAAAACTTAAAGTGGCGGTTCACCGCGGAGCCTATCCTGCAGCACCCAGACCTGGCCAGGCGGTTCATCCTCCAAGTGGACGCCTCCGACATGGCTACTGGCATAGTCCTCCTGCAACCGGGACCAGAGGGGGCCATCCATCTATGCGCACATGCCTCATGGAAATTCAACAAGTCATAATGCAGGTGGATGGTCTGGGAGAAAGAAGCCTTTGCGATTAAGTGGGCCTGTCTACCTGGAGGCAGCTATTGGAGGGAGCGAGCCAGCTGTTTGAGGTTTGGACAGATCACAAGAACCTGGAGGCACTTAGGACCCTGTGGAAACTGTCGCCCAAGCAAGTGCGCTGGTCGCAGTACTTCACCCGGTTCAACTTCGAACTCAAACACATACCAGGGAAGAGGAACTTCTTAGTGGACGGTCTCTCACACCTACCCCAGCACGACAGCTGGAGGAAGTAGTGGACTCCATTATCCCCATGACCCAGCTGGCGGTGAAAGCTGTGACCCATGCCCAAGCGGAGAAGCAGCAGAAAGAAGCAGAACCGGAGCTGATGTGAGCCTTTGTGGAAGCGGGTGAGAAAGACTCCTGGTTGGTGAGCAATAAATAATCATTGAGGGGACAAGGGGGCTTGTGGTGGCGTGAGGGGAAGATTTACATACCAGAGGGGTGCCAGAGGGACGTGCTGGAGAGGGGGCATGACAATAAGAATGCGGGACACAATGGGTTTGTGAAGACCCTTCACCTCCTGCGCAGGCAGTTCTGGTGGCCATCGCTCCGAAAAGACACGGAGGCATACATGGCCAGCTGCCTGACCTGCGCAACAGCCAAGGGGAGTGAGGGGAAGCCCCAGGGACTCCTCCAGCTGGTAGCAACCCCGGAAGCCCCGTGGCAAGAGATTGCCATGGACTTCATCATTGAGCTACCAAAGAGCAAGGGGAAGACGGCCATCTGGGTGGTCACAGACCTTTTTTCTAAGCAGGTGCACTTTGTGCCATGCAGGCAGGTCCCCACAGCCGAGAAGCTGGCGCGGCTTTTTATACAACACATGTACCAGCTGCACGGGGCGCCCAGGTGGTGTGATGGAATGGAATTATGAAGGCCAGGCTCAGGGAGATAAGCATTTTCTTAGCTCACCGCAGGAGCGTGGGAACTACAAGAGGATGAGACTGGCACCTCCCTGAGGAATTCACACTGTTGTGGCTGGCTGACTTGGGACCTGGGGTTTCAGTCTGGGAAGATGCTTGCTAGAGGTTGTAGCTAATAAACATAGCTGAACTGATTTTGCATTGTCTCTTGGAGTTCCTTGGGCTAGGCCTGACAGGTGGATCATGAGCGACTGGGAGGGAACTTCATTGCGAAGTTCTGGAGGGAGTTCCTGAAATGGGTGGGGAAACCTCAGGCACTGTCCTCAATGGCGCATCCAGAAATGGATGGGGCGATGGAACGTCTTAATGTGGGGCTGGAGCCGTACTTGTGGTGCTACGTGAGCTACCAGCAAGACGACTGGGTGGAGCTGCTGCCATTCACAGAGGTGGCATATAACAACACGGTGCACCAAAGCACCAGCTTCACCCTATTCATGGTCACGACGGGGCAAGAATTTGTGGCCATGCCCGAGCTGCCCCAGCCCCCATCCCAGATAAGCTCCCTGGATGAGTGGATGGCCCAAATTGGCGAGACATGGCAGGCAACCCAGCAGCACTGGAGGGGGCCAGGGCAGAGTACAAAAAGTACATGGACCGCAAGCGTCAGCCCGAATGGAAGTGGGAAATAAGGGACAAGGCATACCTGTCCACAAAGAACTTAAAATCCCACCAGACATCCAAAAAGCTGCGGCCCAAGTTTGTAGGACCATTCCCCATCAAAGAGGTAATAAATCCAGTCATGGTGAGACTGGAATTCCTCAAGGCATTAGGGAAAATCCACCCGGTTTTTCACTGCAGCCTGCTCAAACCACACAAACCCTCACCAGAATGGTACAATGAAGTGCCGGCTTCGGCCCCAGTTGTGGTACATGGGGAGCAACATTTTGAGTTGAAACAGATCTTAGACACCAGGAAATGCAGGGGCCAACTACAATTTCTAGTGCAGTGGAAACATTTCCCCAAATTGCACAGTGAATGGGTCAACAAAGCCCAGGTCAAGGCACCCGGACTAATCCAAGAATTCTATGACCGGTACCCCAGTAAGCCCAAATAGAGGGGGAAGTCTCTCTTCAGGGGAGTGGTATGTCAGATTGAACCGGCATGGCACGGCCAACACTGCTATTCATTTTCACCACCCCTAGTCAGTTTCAATGCCTCAGGTGCAGCCAGCAGAAAAGAGGAAAAGGGCAAACGGCAAGTTAATTGTCAGCAGGTGGTGGCAATTGACTCAGGGCAGAAATGGATACTTTGTAACAAAACCAGCTCCCCTCAAACGCCCCAAGCACCACCAACCACAACAGCTTAGAAGCACAGCAATTCAGTAGCAATCCGCAAGCAATCAAGGAGCCCCGGCTTGGTCCGCCGAAGAAAAGCCCAATGAACGCAATGATCACACAAACAAAGGGCAGCAATCAGGGAAACAAAGAAACCTGGCTGAATCTGTCATTAAGGCAAGGGGAAGAACACCACTGATGAACTGAGTAACCCAGGGAACCGGGGTAAAGGGCGGGAACGAGGGGTAACTCCTGGTCAAGGGGGGAAACCCTATAAAACCACTGTATGTAACCACGCCAAGCCAATCCTGGCTTTGTCTGTAACCGCTGTGCATTACACCTCAGTAAACTGCTTTCATACGAGCCTGTGTCTCATGGAGTCTTTATTCAGCACTGAGTGCAGCAATCATTACATCCCATTGGTTTTATATAATAGTAAACTATAAACACTCAAAATGTTTTTCGGCAAGATTGTACTATGTTCACGTGGAAAGTGGACAAGTATTACTCAGTGATTGCATGATTTTGTCTTGCTTCTATTGCATTAATAACAAAGTTCCCCTGTACAACATTTTGCAACTGCAGAGCATGATTTCCAATCTAGTTAATATTTCAGATACTTACTATGTGGAATTCCCCCCCAAATATCCTGTCACATATCATCAGCACCATCTCCTAGCCCATGCTGCATATACCTGGACAAGAGGGCATTAAAAACACAAGAAAGACTACCTCATAAGCTATTCAAATACCCTTTTCTAAGCCTACTGTTATCTTTAAAAAGGTTGTTTAAAAGTCTCTCTTATGCAGAGCTTAATACCCATTCTACTTTTTCAGAACAATTCATTTTTATTGGAAAAGCTAAGATTTCATGAAGTGATTCCACAACACTGCTTGCTAAGACCTTTTAGAGATGCCAGAACATCAATATTAAACATGTCATATGCAAATATACTGTACAGTGCCACTGCCACTTACCTGTTGTCCTTTATGTTAAGGGATAAACAAAAGATGTGATACTACCTGCAGTACAATTAAATCAGAGCTACCACAAACACAGCACTCAAGAAGAGCTCTATATGGAAATGCTTTACGTGATTCTTCACATGGTCCTCATGTTTGGGGTTTCTTTTCTTTTCAAATTATGTTTGTGGTTGATGGATCATCAATCACTCATCATGAATCACTATATTTTTAGTACACTGCTCACTATTAGGAAGCAGACTTCTGGTTCACATGAAAAAAATCCACACTTTTCATTTGTTTTCAATGATTCAGATGATGAATCCACCCCCAGCTAAATGCAATCCATGTATCAAGATGCACCATGCATTCATACAGCCGATGTGTAAATGGATGCAAAAGTTGCATGTGTTACTGAATAAACCTGTTGCCCTTCCACAATACTAAAGCGGCCTGGCTGAGAATTCTATGAAGTGTAATACAATACATCTGGAGGTTGCCAGGTAGTGAAAGATTATACTAAAAGTATTTTGCTTGACTGCAGCTGTTTCCCTTATAATGGTGAAGCAATGAAGCATTTGCTTTAGTTCTAACATATATAATAATAATACAGATACAGGAAATCATATTCCAGCTAATTAATCTACAGTTATCTGCATTATTTCTAGGGCTGCACAAAGCTTTCAAAAGAGGTGCTTTGCAATGGGAAGGAGCACTTGCAAAACACCTTTTCTCCAATCTTTAAAGCAGTTGCATCATTTGCAAGTCTCAGTTGCTTCAGAAACTGCTCTGGTTCTCCCCACATACGTATGCCCAGCCCTAGTTACTTCAGTAGTCATTCAGCAGCCAAACCTCCGTCATTTTAGACAGCCTCCTGGAGTTCCATTAACTGAACACTCATAATTTTTAAAAAAAGCACTGCCCCCAGTGATGCAAAAATATTCTTGGCCCAAGCATTCAAGTGCAAATTATTAGCCTCTGCAGGTTAAAACATAAAATAACACAGCACCAAAGGCAAACAATTAGCAAGTGTAATATTATTAATGCTGTGATTTGCTTAGCATTCCATTTCCTATTTTACTGTCTGAGTTAGCAGCTTTTATTTTAGGCTTGTTTGGAATGTCTGCATAGCGTTGAGATGGTAATAGTGAGTCACAATACAATACATAATTCGTGATATAAAGGTGGAAAGAAAAAAACCTCAATAAGTAATATTCAAGAAGCCTAAAAAATCAATCATTCTATCTCTGAAATCTATTACCCTAATTTTTTCAGTACCTACGGTACCAACTATAGTTGTACAGACCACGTTTATCTATTTATGT
Organism: Liasis olivaceus; assembly: GCA_030867105.1. Taxonomy (NCBI): domain Eukaryota; kingdom Metazoa; phylum Chordata; class Lepidosauria; order Squamata; family Pythonidae; genus Liasis; species Liasis olivaceus. The sequence goes on along the minus strand of CM061348.1, from coordinate 101,474,432 downwards.
ACTGCATTTATAAAGCCACTCTAATACACGAGCTCGTAAAACAAAATCAAGGAACAAACATGTTAAATGATCGGGGAATTAGTGCAAATTAATTTCTAACATGACACTATGACTCTCTCAGGATTTAATGCTAATTAGAAAGTAATTTTGAATTTCTAAAATTTCATAAACTCTTGAATTTATGTATTATATACTAGAACAGGGAGAATGCAAGCCTAATAAAAACAAACTATCTATTACACTTTAAGCAGTATGGCAATGGCTTGTCACAAATCTCTATAGGATTTTTCAGAATTTCCTTTTCAAGTCGAGAGATAAATGTCTAATTACTGAAAGGGAGATCCAACTTACACAGGGTTCTGTGAGAGCTTGATTGGATTTTGTTAAAGGGAAAAAAGTTCACTCGAATGCAGCCAATTTCCCATCACTAGAACTTTGCCTCTTGATTGGAGATTCCAGGAATTAAGTTTAACTATCAGCTTCACAGGCTGAATGTTAAAAAAAAAAAAAATTACAGAATCCAATGCCCTCCAATCCTTTGACATTACCCCAGAAAAGAGAGATGGCAAGAATTGTATTACTGAGAAAATTGTTTTGTTTCTAAAAGCTGCTGAAATGGGAGAGAAGACATGAAAAACAGCTCTACTATCGTCACTTGTTCCGAAAAAAACCAAGCAGGGCAACAGGAGTTCCTCTCTTTCAGATTTTCATTCTCCAGCCCCACAGTAAAGTTGCTATTGAGTAGGCTGCAAAAATACAACTGAACTTTTCAAGTGTATTATAACAGAAAATATAGCTGTTTTGTTTAGACACACATTGATTTCCTGAGTTTTCCCTAAAATTCCAAGCTTGTTTGTTTCTGCATGATTAATTTTATTTATTTTAAAAGATTTATATGGCTGCCCATCTTGTGACACAGAACTCTGGGTGGCTAACAATAATAAAAACAAAACAATAAAAACTATACAACAACAACAAAACAGAAAAAAAGAGGCACCCAGTCCAAGAACAAGCCCTAAACTACGTGTGGAAATCTATACATTATTATGCTATTTTCTCCTAGTTTCCCTTAATCGGATAATATTAAGATGTATCTAGATACCTTAGAATGAAGTTTGAATTTTCATCCTCTCTGGGTAAATCAACAATTTTTATATTATTTATACATTTAAATGTGAGGTGCTGATTGTACATGATATATTTGATGTGAACAAAATGGAATTTAGATATGATAAGAGTCTGGCTACAAGAGAGCAATTCCAGAGGTGTCCATTTAAAGCTCCTAAATGTGTGAAATGATCCTCAAAGCAATGATCTGGATTCTCTGAAGCACTTTCCCAGCTAATTCCTGCCATGATACACCCACTGCCATATATAGTGTATTTCCTGCATAAAGTGAGGTGTAGACAAGTTCTGGGATGTGGCACTCTAAGCTGAGTTTCCTCCTACAAGCTCAAGCAGCACCAAAACCTGTTGGGGCAATTTCTTTAATATCTTATTAGTACTGCAGCCAAGTTGGATGAGTGGGTCAGGGAATGAGAGGGAGAATAGGAAAAGAACGCTGATGAAAAGAACAGTCCAGAGGAGAGGAGTTCTCATGGCAGGTGGAAATCAAATGTCACTCTGAGTAGGGGATTAGTGTGTGGAAAGAAATTAAGGAAAGGAAAAGAATTAAAATGACAAAGATAAATTCACAGGACAAAGAGAGAAAGGAATAGTGACTACAGCTAGTGACTATAGAACAGACCCCAACAGAAAATCAGACCTGGACTTTAAATCTAGTATTTTTTTTCAGATATTAGACCAATAATTCTACTTCTTCAGGAAACAGAATTTTTATATGTATGTTTACTTTCTGGTTGATTTGAATATTTGTACATTATTTATTTATTTGTTTGTTTTATAAAGTAAATTACAGTATATAAATCTTATTAATTGTTGTGTTTAAATGATTTCATACTTATAGTGAATGTTTAGCCTGCTTAGGAAAATTAAAAGGATCCAGAGCTCTATGAAGGAAATATTCTTAATATAGGCTATACAGGGGACAGAGCTAGGATCATTTTTACCATCTGTTTATTCTTATTACTACTGAACTGACACGAGATTTTGATTAATTGGAACAGAAGTGAAGGAGTAGACCCAGCCCGGGCATCTTTTGTAGAGGCAATTTTCTGGTCAACACTGAAGATACATTAGATGTATTGGACTCTATTACTTGAAATGGAAAAAATAAAAGTTCTAAGCAAAATATTTGATCCTGATAAAGAACGTGTCAGCTCCCTGCTTGTGTGACAAGGAAATAGACCCTAAGTTTATGCCTACAGAAATTGGTAATAACTGTTCTCCTTGGAATAAGTTTATAGTTTTCCAGTTACTTCTAGGAAAGACGTAATTGTTTTAAAAAGAAACGTTCCTCCTTCTTGGATTCACAAGGGAAACCATGCAAGATGCAAGTAAGTTATATGCCACAATGGTAGCTTGAACAATACACACTTCTACTATTATTTTAACACTTCTACTAATTCTACTTCTACTATTATTTTAACACTTCTACCATTACTTTCTACTACTGGAAAAACTTTCTTGAAAAGCTAATTCTCTGAGAAAATATCCATCTCCATCAGAGAGGATGTCTTTGGAAAACGGATAAAGCAAGCTACTAGTATGACCCAAATCTGGGGTTATTTTGCACAAGAGAAGTGAAAGAGACTTCTTATGAGGATCTGCCTTAAAAATGGAATTAGATAGGAAATAACCAAAATGCAGCACCTGCAGGATGTTCACAAGCTTTGGAGAGCACTTTCTGATCCTAAGAACTGGAGACGATAATTTTAGATTTAGATCTACTAGTCAACAAGAAGAAAGCCTTTTGTGTTTTTAAAAGAGACTAGACATTATTTTGAGATTGGCAGTGAAATGAAACAGACATTTACACATCGTGGTAGATTTTGCTAGACTAGAACAACTAATTGGAGCAGCAGCAGATGCTGGTAGGATGATAATCATTTGAGACTCAGAGCTCACCTGCATTTCCTGCTTACCCCAGCATGAAGACAGGCCACCTACAGTTTAGGAAGGGCAGGAATGAATGATGACATTCTCGGCTTGCCTGTAGGCTGCTGGGAAAGTGACTTCCACCCAATGTTTCTTATTCTGCATCAAAGGTAGTATTTTCTCCCTCCTGGCACAAAACCACAAGTCCAATCCACTCACTGCACTTCATTTCATCTTACACAAATGCCCCTGTCATTGCTGTAGCAAGCTTGCCCTTCCCCCAGTCCCCACCCTCTACCTTTGATGGCCATTTCAAACTGAGCTGCCTGCCATGAAAGGGTGGACTTTTTTTTTTTCAGAGATCAGTTGTAGAGTGGTGAGATGCTTGCGTTTTCTTTTTATTTAACTGGGTGAAATTGACAACAGTTCTGTCTAGTTTCTCCACATAGCCCAGGTGACTGGAAGAAACTGATGGCTGGTTTTTGTTTTGTTTTTATTTTCCCATCAGTCCCCAAAAGACATACCACAAAAAGGGAAACTAATGTGTGCTTCCTTTTCTGACAAGGGGGGGAGGAGAAAGGGAATATTCGCCTCTATTGGAGAAAGGGAAGCAAGGCAATTCACCATTTAGAGACCATGCTAAGGGTAGTCTGGACAGAACACCTGGCCACAACTGTGGCCCAAAGGGAAGAAGTTGAAGTTGAAATCTGGAAAGGGATTTCTGAAGCTGGCTTCATTTCAGCCAGGTTAACTTCAGAAGACAAGCAGCTAAAGGCTGCAGTGTGGAAAAGCCCACAGAGAAAGAGGAAAGGACCTATCTTCATTTCTATGATTACTGAAAAAAGGGATGAAAGTAGAACATTTATGTCATAGTGTTTTGTCCATATTAGGAAAGATATGACAATTCAAGTTAGAGTTGTTTTTTCCAAAGGGATAAATGGTATGTTAGGGTAAGCCAATATAATGATCTTTCCTAAAGACGTTTTGAGACCTAATTCTGATATAATGAAGGATCAATTAGTCTAGGATCACACCTATAGACAACTGATGTGTTAACCTCAAACACAAACTCAGAAAATAACTCTCTTCTCTCAAGATGTTATAAAGTACAAAAAGAAGACACGGCCATGTCCCAAGTTGATCAAATATTACTGATGGGACAAAGATGAAGAAATTTCTTAAAACGTAGTCTGTTACTTTAAGACATACTAAAGGTTTTCTCTGTAACAGATGTGAAGAAGGTGATGTTATTCCTATAATTTGTTCAGCCACAGGAAATCTTCAAAAAGTAATAAAAAGGTTCACCAAGACTCACTAGATGACAGGAAACACTTAAGTTACGGAGTGACTAAGGTTCACAAAAGTAATTAGTTCTGTCAACAAATCATTTTTCCCCATTCCCTGTACCCTCCCCTGTTTGCTTCTGTGGTCATTAGCTTTTCCTCTTTGATAAATTGTATTCAGATTTTGTTTTGCTATTGAAGGCGTATTCTTTGATGTTTTTTTTTCCTCTTCAAGGTCTAAGTTTTTTTCTCAAGGTCTAGATTGTTTTATGTTCACATCAGAAGTCAGAATCAGAGACAGTATCAGTCTTTGGAACCACCAAAAGAATGCAAATGCAGTTTAAGAAAAACCTGCAGCATTGACATTTAATCAGTCAGTTAAAATCTCCTCTAACTGCTAGTCATCTCCTATTAAGAAATAATAAAAACCTAACCTCACATAAGGAACTGCTCAAATGATACCCCAGCACCAATGCAGTATGTCCACTCATGGTGGTCTGATGTCAGGTTTTCAGTTATTTTTGCAAATTATGCCATGTGAATTTCATTACTAGATAAATAAATCAGGGCAATCCTGCTTTTTTTTTAATCCCTCAGTATTGAATACTGATATTCTTACTTTTTACACTCTGTGTGAGTGTGTTTATGATTCAGACCTAGATCTATTAATTTTAATACAGTTGTTGCTTTAGAATAATTATGAAATATTTAACAGGAACAAACTCATTTCTTCTCCCTAAACTGAAGGAAATGAATTGTTGCAGGGAATTGGATCACTTTTGTCCCTTCAGAGTGATATCTTGTATTTTCGTGCTGTTATAGAAAAATAATTCAGCCAAACCTTCTTAATTCTTACACATGAAAAGATGAACTGTACTGGCACCACTATCTAGCTGTTATGTAACCAACGATTCCATGTCAACCCTGCAGTGTTACACGGCCGAGTAATGGCAGGTACTAAAATAACAAGGCACTCCATATTACAGCAATTCTTAGAATAGAAGAATCCTGCTTTTTTAGAAAAGGCTTATCAACTACTGGCATACAGAATGATTTTGTATTAACTGTTCTATTCAACTGATTTGGCAGCCAAACGTAAGTGAATTATTTTAGCTTGCTCCTAAGCATTAGTAAATTTATTCAATATACAGGATGGTATAATGCCATAGAGCATGTGAAATGAGCACATTCTGAAGAAAGATGGAACCGAGAAAACTGTAATGGCAGAATTGTAAATATAGTGGAAAGGGGGAAAAATCTCAGAAGAGACAGGTATTAAAAGTATCCAGAGAATCATCCAGCAGCATTCATAGGAAGGATGTTGTCAACCTCTACAACATGGCAGGCATGGTGTCATGTTCCAAGCTTTGTGCCATTTGTGTGTTGATGTTACCTGCATCGACAAAAAACGGCTTGGATTATGATGCCATGCCCAACTTCTTGCAGATTTTTACCTCCCCCATGCCGCTCCTTATACTTTGAATATTTTTAAGATATGTTTTTAATTATTTATAGATTTTATCCATGTTTGGAGGGACCTGTGTTTTTTCTTCTTTTTTATTATTGTGAGCCGCCCAGAGTCACCCATTGGGGGAGATGGACGGCATACAAGTTTGAAAATAAAATAAATAAATAAAATAAATATGGGGAGGAGAACCACGCTGGCTAGCTATGCTGGCTGGGTGATTATATCAATAAGAATGGACCCTGTGTGTAAAGATATGCTCCACATAAAGGAAAGTTTTGATTGATTTAAGATTCCTCTATATACGTTTACGTGCCTAAGCCTCATTTTGGTGAAGGGCTTTTGTTGTTGTTGTTCAGTCGTTAAGTCGTGTCCGACTCTTCGTGACCCCATGAACCATATTGCGCCAGGCCTTCCTGTCCTTCACTGCCTCCCTGAGTTTGCTTAGTTTCATGCTCATTGCTTCAGTGATGCTATCTAACCATCTCACCCTCTGCCGTCCTCTTCTCCTTTTGCCAACTCTCACCTCATGTACTGAGTGAACATAAGAAAATCTTGACCACGGAAAATGGGATTTTCCAGTAGCTGTCCTTTATCCCTATATTATCCATGGCTAATGCAGTGACTTCCATCACAGTAGTCCATGGTTGAAACAAAGCTCCTTTGGAAAAGTGACAGGTGAAACCTCCTGCCTCTACTGTGTCTGCTGGTTATAACTAAACATCAACATCTTTTCAGCAGCTATGTCTGCAGTCATTTAGACTTTTCACCCATTCATTTGCTTTCAACAGCACCTTCTGTTCTTAGTGAATGTAACATGACTCACCTCAATTCACCAGAATTTATTTTAGGGAAAAAAAGTAATTAGATAAATATGGCATATGTAATAAGTATCAATCATAAATAATAGTATTAGTACTCCAATAATAGCATGCTACATTTAATAAACAACAAAACACGTGTAGTTATGAATACTATTAAATATAATCCATAAATTGTCTCCTACCAGTGATAAAGCTGACAGAATAATTGATTGGCTGAAATTTAGCAGCTACATTGTTCAGCTCAAACTGCTTGATACAGCAACAACAACAACAAACCAAATGAACCCCCTATCCCTCAAATTTAAAAAATCGGCCAGATGATCTTATTCATTAGCCTTTTTAGAAAGATATTGAAACTAATCAACTGCATGATATTGCATTAAATATACTTATATGCAGCAATAGCCTCCATAAATATTTATTAAATGCAAATAAATTCATTATAAAAAGAAAAATCTCCCTATTTAGATTGGTTTAGTATCTTGATATTGTCACTTAAAATACAACTCTGAAGATACAACAAATATAACTCCACACTTTCAGTAATGTTACTTAACTGTTTACCTTGAACTTTTATACTACTACAGTATTTTTGTTTTCTGCATTTAGCTAACTTTGTTGTACCTCACCCAGTGTTGATTAGGATTGGAATGGGTTATACTGTAAAAGGAAGGAAGGCAGAAATAAAGGATACAATTATTGTACCTTTTTGAAAGTTGTTGGTCATATAATGTAATGTGGAACATGCACATATGAGATGTGGGAGAATGGGTCCCCTTAGCATCCTTAAGGGAGTCTCTAGACCCCATATGAACAACCCTGCAACACCCTTTCCACAACTTCTGGGAACAGCCTTGTCAATCATGTTTCCACCAGCCACTTTTCTCCAGAGAAAATCTTCTGTACTGTGGGAGAAGAAAAGTGGCAATCCTTCTTCCATTATAACTTATCCTGGGTGGGGGTGGGGGTGAGGGCTGTGGCCTAAAGTCTTTCCCCAGAATAAATATTACTGATTTGTTAAGGCCATATCTTTATTGTGTTGAAGGGCTAAAGAATGTTGAAAAGGCACCGAAGGAAGAAGGAGAAGAAGAAGAAATGAACAGTGATGTCTGCAGAGGTTAATTTCAACTGCTGTTCTTTCAGCCAGGAATCCACTCTCTATACATACATTCACAACTCAAACTGTAATTCATAAAATAAAATCCAGTCCTGATCTGCATCTAGCTTTCACTACTCTGTGGTTTGCTATGTAATTCCCTTATCTCCAACCCAGATGGGATGTGGGGCCTCTTTTCTTACTTAGCTTTCGGCTAGTCATAACTCCTCCTGAGAGACAAAGATAAAATGGAGATTGCCAGCCTCTCACATAAAATCTCACTTGATTGGGTTATCAGGGTTTAATTTACCTGAACTTCATCTGACACCATCCATTACCTGGACTGGCAGATTAGCATTTTTTAAATATATATATTTAAATTTATTTATTTATATATATATATATATAAATAAAAATACAAAAAGGGAAAAACAGAGAAAAGAAAATCTACGACAAAATCATAAATAAAGCATAAAGAGAAAAAACAAACAGAATAGCAAGAAAAAAAATCAATGAATTAAAAAAAATAAACAATGGTCATGCTTACCTGATTGGCTCTTCAGTTTTGGGTTTTATCAAGCTTCAACCACCTCTGCCCAAAACCTGAACTGATGAGTCAGCTTGTTTTTCCTTAACTCTTTCAGTATCTGAATCCTTTGGAATGAGATTTTTCCCTATTCACTACCTATATTTTTATTTTCACAATCATAAATCTGTACATTTATGACCACTAATTTAAAGTAGAACAATTTTGTGGAATACATTGGAAAAAATATTTTAAAAAGTTAAACAGATAAAGAAGAGGGCACTACATTTTACAGCAAAATAATGGATTCCTGCATGCAGGATGACTCTTCTTTTTCAGGTTTGTGCATATGTGTGTGATAAGTATCCCTGTTTTATGTGATCACTAACAGTCAACAATGACTTGATGGAAAGTGATCAATCAATCGATCAGTTATAGACTGTAAATACTCTACGCACATTTTGCACTTAATGCAAGAAAGGCACAATAGGAATGTCTACAGTTAGCTTCATTCCATTGGCCAACTGGCTCAGCCATAAGTGAAAGGACTACAGTATTTCAATATTTATAGGGGTTTCTCCACTAGAACAACAAACTTTGTATATCAAGGTGCTAACTCTCATAAAGAAAAAATTACACATGTGTAATTGGCTCCTTCTGGAATGACCAACGACACATTGGATGGGAGTTATTACTAGTGTCTAGAGTAGAATGAACAGAGAAAACAAGCCTTATATGCTTCTTCTGATTCTTTCATACATTTAGTATTTTCAAGAATCTAAGTCCCTAAACTAGATTAAGATAAAAACAGCCATCAGATGCTGAACTTTTACAATATACTGACAGGTTTAAGAAAGAAACCTATATTGGGCCTCCCCTTTGCTTTTATAATATTGCCATATTCTAAATTTGTGTATTTGTGTACATTTGTGTATGATTTAAAAAAAAAGATTGGGTAGCTTTTAAAATTCATATATTATAGTTTACAAAAGAACCGCAAACTGGCTGTGGCTTTTTGCTATGACAAATATTTTTATTTATTAAAACATTCCTATTCCATGCTTTGTCTGAAATGCTGCTTGGAAAAATTTTAAATCTGAATTGCAAAAGTAAATCATCAAAACCACACAAAGTAAATAGCTAGAACACAACGGGAAACTGATAACTAATTAAATTCAGCAGCAGGAAACTAACAGTGGGAATAGCAAACCACGAAAATGTCAAACTCAGAAACTCTCAAAAGTATTTCTTAGAAGTTTGGCATTCAAAGATCAGGAGGGGAGAGTGGAGGGTGGAGGGTGGAATAAACTTCTCCTAGGAGGGTGTTCCATATCTCAGTGCCATTGTGAAGATGATCAAATCCCAGGAAACCCCAGCCAGTGATGCCAACTGCTGGGTAATTTGGAGGAATGACTCAGAAGATGATCTCAATGAACAGGAGATTTTTCTTTAAAAAAAATCTTAGATCAATTTTACACTTTTCAAAAAAACAAGAAAAATTACAGATATGTGTGTGTGTGTGTGTGTGTTTATAATAAATATACATATAATAAAAATAAATATAAATATATAAATCTACATACACACAAACATACACACAGAGAGAGCTTCTGATTGTAGCAAAACTCTCGAGAGGATCCCATGAGTGGTAATATCAACAAGAAGATCATATAACACCAGTTATATGTTATCAGTTTCTTAACACCAGTTAAGCTGTCAAAAATGTACAAAGGAACATCAAACCAGCGTTGGAAATGTGAAAACAAAGAGGGGACTTTTTATCATGCATGGTAGAGTTGTGAAAAAGCAAAGAAATTTTGGGTGCAAATTCAACCAGTACTACAAAAGATATTGTGGACTAATATTACAATGAAATTGGAATTATTTCCATTGGATTTTATGGACACTGAACTGGAAAAGAAATACAGGAAACTAACACTGTATATGGTAAATGCAGCATTATTGTATGCACAATGATGGAAGAATAATGAAATACCCACAGTAGAAGACTGGATTATAAAATTGACGGAGCTCGCAGAAATGGTAAAGCTTACCATTTTGGTCAGGGAAAAAATGATAAAGACTTTTTTAAAAGACTGGAAGCCTTATATGGACTTTTTGTTGCAAGAAGAGACTGAATTGGTGATATATGGGTTTGGGGATTAAAAAGGGTTAAAGAGGAAGGGGAGAAATTAAAGTGACAATTACTCGACGGGAAGAAGGGTGGAAGTCATAACTCTTTATTTTTTCACTTTTTTCTTTTTTTTCCTATTTTTTCTTTAATTTTCTATATTTCCATTGTATTGAAAAAAATAATCAAAATATTTTTTAAAAAGATAAGGATCAACAAAAGGATCCACCTGCTCATATGTCAGCACATATGAGTTGACCCAAGGGGGCTTCTAATGCCAAACAGAGTTAAAAGCAAGACTGGCAAATATCAAAATAATTAGTAACACTGAAGTATCACAGAGTGATTAAAACATTCTAAAACCTAAATAAGGGAGGTTGAACATTAGTCTAAAATTGTTGGATCAGCAGGTTGAGGGAAGGTTGGTTCCTTCTTTTTTTTTTTTTAAAGAATGGCCCCTCTACAGCCTCCTTGAAAGCTACAAGAATTACTTCCTATCTTCGAAAATAATTTACTTCCAATGTAATTGAACTAACCAGCACTCTTCCATGAGATTGGCTGCATGCACACAGAGCAAAAATCATAGTAGTCATGGGTCTCAGTACTCAGGATCCTACCTTCAGACAACAGAAGCTACTTGATGCAGGGTTATGTATAATTAAGCAAGAGAAGCAGAAATTGTTACCATCCATCACCATTCCTTTGCTTAGCTAGGACTATTGGGAGTTATAGTTCATAACAAATGAGGGAAGCTACAAACTCTCTCTCTCCTGAAATAGCTTTAAAGGTATGTGCTAATGAATGTCTGGTTTCTTCCTCCTACATTACTCAAGCCAATATTCCTACTGTTCCACCATCCCAAGCATCTCAGTGATTAATTTATTTAATCCAACCTTTCTTCCAGGAGCACAAGGTGATACCCACAGCAACCCCTCCTTCAATTTCCACCCCGACAATCCTGCTTTGAAGTAGATTGGGCTGAGAGGGAGTGACTGACACAAAGTCACCCAGGGAGATCCATACTCAGGATGGATTTAAACTTAGGACTCCCTCGTTTTATTCTACTTCCTTAACTACTACATGACACTGATGTTGATTTTGCTTTGCACATGTGATGTTAGAAATACAGAAAGCTGTCCTACTTTTCATTTAGACCATACATTGTTTTTATTTTATTTGTACATAAGGTTTATAAAATAACAATAATTTGCGGCTACAAATAATAAAATATGCAAGGTTAAAAACAGACAAACAAACAAAAAACTCTCACCACCAGATGCCATAATATTACCCTCTCAGGTAAAATAAAATACTGAATTTTGCCAATACTGGAAGAAAGATACAATTCTCACAATATATGATTGGGAACTTAAACTTGGAAAATATGCAGAAATGGCAAAATTAACAGTATATGTTCACAAAAGAAGCTTAACCAAATTTAAGCAAGAATGGTTCCCATCCATACAATACATCACACAGCATGGCAAATACAAACATTTATAGTCTGGCTTTTAAGGGGGCCCAAATGTTTATAAAAAGTGTAAATTAGCAGAAGCACAGAAACGGGGGAGTCAGAAACCAAACAGTTTTTTTCTTTTTTTTCCTCCTTTTTTCCTACTGTTGTTGTTGTTGTTGTTGTTGTTATTTAGTGCAATTGTTGTCAAATTTGCTTTATCTTCTCTTTTCCTTTCACAATATGCACAAACAACATCAAGTAACAATACAATGGAGATCTTAATACTAAGCAATCAGCTTAAGACCGAGATCTTTATTGTACAACAAATACTTAGATGCAGCCTACAGCAGTTTTTTTAAATATAATTTTTAATGAAAATGTTTACAGCAATAATAACGACTAATGCTAACTAAAATAGAACAGAGAAAATGAGAAAGAGAGAAAAAACAGAAAAAAGCTAAAAGTGCAATAAGAAAAAAAATAGAAGAAAGTAGGAAAAAAGAGAAAGACATAAAATATATATATATAAAGGTATAAAGAGGTGGCTTCCAATGTTCTTCACAGCAGTTATAAATACAATTATATTTTAACCTCGCTGTCTAAAGTTACATCATGACTCTCTTCTTTCTATAATCTACAGCAGTTTTTTGTTATATTCAATTCTGAATGAAAAAGCCAAATAATCTTATGTTTATTAATACAGACATTTTAAACCATAATTAAGGTTGATTTAATATTTCTTTCTTTTTTGTATCTTCAATAGTTTAAGCTATTTAAACATCAGAGTGTTAATAAACTTTAATCAACGCTGTATAAATACCACTGTATTGAAACAACATAATGCGTTATGTAATGCATTATGTTACAACAATATCATACAAAAAATTACTTTTAAAACACACACAGAGAGACACAAATGCTGGGCTCACTCTCAACCTGGCCCAACACCTGAGGGAAAAGCCAGGTCTTAACAGCCTTCTGATAGGGCCCTCTGTATCTCGGGGGAGGCTCCTCCATAAGATATGCACGGCTATGGGAAAGGTTCCCTTCCTTGGTCCCGCCAGATGACAATATTTAAGGGAAGGGACCTGGAGCATTCCCACCCTATCAAGTCTGGTGGGACAGACAGATACACTCAGGGAGAAGCAGTCCCTTAAATAACCTGGTCCAGTGCCATACAGGGCTTTAACGATGATGACCAGCACCTAACCATAGCACATAACCAGCACTTGAATTGCACCTAGAAAGAACCAATGCAGTTTGTGCAGCAGCAATGTAACATGGGCAAAATGTGGGCACCCAAAACTTTGGGTGCCACTGCATTTTAGACCAGTTGAAGGTTTGGTTTTACACCAGTGGTTATGGTTGTACTACTGAGCTACAGTCTTATCTATGCTCTGTTGGAGATAAGAAAGTGGCCTGGCTAGTTAGATTTTTCCTTTTCTTTTTCTTGAGATTTAATTTGGCTTCCTTTATATACCTCTTTCTGGTCGTCTTGCCATCCATGGTCATTTCCTCTTCTTTCTGTCTCATAACTGCCTATATTGGCCTAGATAGAGCAGATATAAAAAGTATCACTGCTATACTTTGATTAAAAGGGAAAAAATCCTCCTTAGACAATTAAAAAAAAGAAAAGAAAAGAAAAGAATTGGGCAATTCTACCAAAGACTACACTGGAACTAAGCTTGCCGGTTTAGAAACATTTCAATTAAAATTATTCTCAGTTGCTGTTGCAATAAAACCATAGGAAAGCATAATTTGAAAAACTCCACCAGGAATTCCCTACTCTGAACTAAAAACTCAACTGTCTATTTAGAAACGCTTCAAGAAAAAGAAGCAGAATAGTTCAAAGGAGATCTTTATTCTCCAAGTGCATTCTTGGAGAATGAGTTCTCTATCAATAATTACCCATTATAACTACTATACCTGTGGAGTCCTTGATGCTCTCTGAGGTTGGTGGCTTGCTTGCAGATATTTTACTACCCAACTAGGTAATATCATCAGTGCTCTGAGCAAGCAACCAAGCTCAGAGAGCATCAAGGACTCCATAGCTCAACCATGAGCTACATATATTCTCTTAGCAGATGTGATTGGCTTCATTCAGGCAAGACTTTTATTAACACCAGGCAAACAATTAAGCAGAAAACAATATCCAAATCAAGGAACTACCAAGGAGAAAACCACACCCCCACCAACACTGGCAGGGCAAGCTACTCTATATACAGGGAACAAACCCACACTCACCAGTGCTGATACTGTTGCCTAGTTGGGTAATGAAACATCTGCAAGGAAACAACCAAGCTCAAAGAGCACCAAAGACTCCACAGTTCAATCCTGAGCTACCTATATTGGAAGACTTTTATAAACACTTGCCATGTTCAGTACTTATTTTAAAAGTATATACTGCATTTTTGTTCTTGTGGCTTCAGCAGGCACTGCTTTAAAATGGTTTGTAACAAAAGTGTGAGCTCTGATGTTTACTGCAATGTAGTCCCATTGTCTTGTACTGTCTCACCCCATTTTTGGAACTGTTTACCTTCAGAGCACAAATTCCATCCCCTATTCCCCCAGTGGATGGAGATAAAGAAAAGACGTTAAATCAGCAAACCTCTCTCGATACCACAACATTTAAACATGATCAAGATATTGTTTCATTGCTATGTACTGGTGAAAGTAGTGTGCATATTAGCATAGTTTCTTGATCCCCAAATAAAAAGTCCTGTATGATTAACAGTAACTATTATTTAACATATTGCCTTTTAGCTATGGTCAGAACTGTACAGTTTTGGAAATGTTTATGTCAACTCTGCAAGATATAACAGTAAAACATTTTGAAGATGGCCTGCCAAGATAAAAGAAATGAGATAAACAATAGAAGTCTATCAGTTTGGCCCTCAATCAACTGACACCAACTTTTGCTATTCCACCACCAGGAAACCCACTAAGATAGATTTGGATCTCTTACTATCTTCTGATTCACCAATTCTGAGTAAATAAATCTACAACTAGTTCAGTACCAACGGTCCTGATCAAGTAAACTTTCCCTTGAGCTAAACTTTGGTCCTGGAGACTATATGGATACATCCAAGTTGTTTTCTTGGCAGTTGTTCAGAAGTTGTTTACTACTGCATTTTTCTAGATTTTTAAAAACTTTCCAGGCTAGCCTGTAGCCCTGTATTTTCCTGGAAGCTCCCATCTGTTTAACTTCTTTGAGATAACTAAGATTGGCCAAGCATTACCAACTGCTATAACAGGATTGAACCTATTTATCAGTAAAATGTAACCTGGCAAATTGGGAATATAATTGGCAGTAATCTTAATAATAGCAGCAGTGTTTGTTCTGTCACCATGATCACAAGAATTGCTGTTGACAAGATCAGTAAACGATTGTACACCCTTTGCACTTCTTCATGAAAACAGGTGCTCAAGAGAAAAATAAGTGATATGAAAAGATCCCTAGCCATTTAAAAACAGTTTAAATTTTTACAGGTCTTATTAACACAAGAACATAATACTTTTGGAAACATATTATTCACCAAGTAGATGAGGTGTTTTCAGATATCAGGTTTGAAAGCATGCATGTTTTTCTTGTACAAGAGAAAAAGAAGTGTGCTTCGTACCTACCCTCTTCCCTAATGAATAATTAGTTCCTTGCATTTCTTTGGGAAAAAAAAAGCTGCTTTTTTATCATCCCAATATGTGGTCTGCTTCTAATGAATCTTTACCATAAGTTGGGAACAAGTGCTACATTAGTCTTTAGTTTACAGAATGCCAAAGCGACAGCTCTGTTCTGCTTCCCAAACTCACCAAATAACAACATCTAGAAAAGCCAGAAAATATAAGGAAGTTTTTAAAGAACATTTCTATTATTTGATAATGTAAGGCACCAAAGAAGCGCACTTCCAAATGGACAGATTACTTGAGTAAGACAATGCAAGTAGCAAACATAACCCCCCCCCCCCAAATGTAAACGTAAAATAAATTACTAAGTAAACTGTTGAGACATGCTTACTGTCTCACTGCTGAGGAGCAGCAAGATTTCTCAACATGTTGAGGTACAATACATTGCATAGCACAACGACTGAAGAAAGGCAGACAGTGAAAAGAAGTGTATATGCTCTACATAGTTATCAGCTGAAATGCTGCCTGATTTCATAATTTCCAGAGAGCTACTCCCATCACTGGAGCAAAATCAATGAAATGTTATGACATCTAAAATCTAATGCAAAATCATTGTAATATGCACTTTAATAGATATAGCAGTGCCATCCAAAGTTTACCATGCTAGCATCAAGACACAACAGAAGCATTTGCTAGAGAATATTTTCTCCAGCCAGTCTTGGTTCTAATACAGTTTCACACATTCTGAAGCCTCTACCTGCTGTTGATTAAAGCTCTATCTATACTTCTTTGGTTAGAATTTGTAGAAATAAAAATTGTGAGTTTCAGGCACAGAAGAAAAGTAATTACTTAGAAGCTAGGTACTTAACAGAGGAACAAAGCCAGGCACCTGTAATACAGAACTAGCAGGAAAATAGTGGCTGAGCCAAATAAAGTGAAGAGTAATATCTTTATAATTCAGGATCTGAAGAGAGCTTCAAGTAAGCATCACTTTCCTAAACTAGCTGTTTTGAAGGAAATGGAATGATGAAAAAGCAAATCCAGTTTCTCTAAGTTAAGCACATCTGGAGAAAATGCAAAAGCAAAGATTTCATTTAATGTAATTTGAATTGCTTTTAAGTTGAAAGAGACTTATAAAGAAGTAGTTGCTGTGCTAAGGCTCATGACAATCAGACAACTGTATAAAACTTCAACAGGTGGGAAAAAAGGGCAAGGAGGGCAAAAGAGAGAGGACAGATGCACATACTTTGACAAGTAGTTTTTTATGTGCACATAATATTATGTGTGCAAAAAATTACTATGCACGTGGTGCCCTTGGCAGGATCTCCATACTGAGCACAGCCAACCTTGACAATGTTAATGTTATCACTTATCCAAGAAAGGACTGGACTTAACTTTCCAACAATATGGGGTTGGAACTTTCAGAACTGACTGATTTGAGCTCTGAATCAATGCCATGGTGAAATAAAACAAGGGAGCCACTGAAGCAAGAAACTGAATTTACTTAATATTCTGCAAAATCACTTTAAAAAAGAAAAAAAAGCTTTCTTCTAAATAGTGCTGGCAGTGGATTTGGGGGGAAAAAAACATTTTAGCAATATACGCAGGAGTAGCTGGCTGGTTACAACATCTGGAGCACGAATAGTTTATGCAACAGTATTAGTAAGAGAAACACCCTGTTGTGTTTGTACTGTCTAGCAAAACCTCTTGCAATATAATTCTTTAGATTGAACCAGACCCAAATACAAACCATTGAAGAAAAGAAGACACTCCCTAGAACTGTTCAATACACATAGTAAACAGTCAAAAGGAAAATTCTGGCTAGTTTACAATCCCCCAGAACATCAATCTGTACCAAATTATGTCTATACGAGCAGATGGAAAGAAGAGAATAGATTAGAAAAGTACCCAGACAGTTTAGAGAAGTAGTACTGATGTACTTTTACTCTTCATGCCAGGTTTGGGAGCCAGTAAAGAAAACATCTCAACCCATAGGAATTGCTTACAGGGAAGATTTCAGCAGCCTTGACAGGTGACTTGACATTCTCATCTCACAGACTTTCTGGTCTTATGGTAGTCAGAGGATCCCCACTAGCGCAAAATGAAATCTCGAAAATCTCATAAGGGCTCAGAATTGTGTCTTCTTACAATATTTAGCAGAGGGATTTAAAATGCTTCTTAAAAAAAAAAAAATCATTTGCCCCCTGGCCTCAAAGTTGGCTGGCAAAATGTATGGTTCTTTTAACTTCTATTTCTTTATTTTTAACTGGGGCTTTAATGGTTTATGTGGATATGTGTGTGTATGTGTGTTATCTGTTCTACTTTGAGTTCCACAGGGCTGGAACGGAAATATTTATTTATTTAAATGGAGAGGCTGCCTGACTCCAGATGACTCTGGGTGGTTTAATTTTAAAAATAAAATAAAATAAAAAACAATAAAAACAGAAAGAAAAATCATGAAAAATCATGGATGCCTAGACAATGTCCTAAAAAACATCCCAAAGAAAAACCAACAGGGGCTCTGTAGCAACTCTACCTCCAGGCCCAATAAACTGGAATAAATAAAGCATCCCCACCCATCTTTAATGTATATAATATCTTTTTTAAATACAGTGGTACCTCGCATTACGAACTTAATCCGTTCCGTGACTCTGATCGCAACTTGATTTGGTCGCACCGCGAGGCAAATTTCCCCATAAGGTTCAATGTAAATACGGCTAATCCGCCCTCTGAATTTGGTCGCGCCGCGAGGCAAATTTCCCCATAAGGTTCAATGTAAATACATACGGCTCTGCATTTTCTTTGGAGCCATGCTGACAAGCACACCAAAAACCTTCCAAACGCCACAAAACACACCACAAGCCTCACCGAACATCTCCTTGCTACTGCGATCTCGCCCACAGGAAGCCGCGACCATGTGGCAGCAGGGCAAATGGCCGCAGATCCGGTTCGTAGCGCGGGGTGGAGGTCGCACGGCGAGGTAAATTTTTGGGGCCGGAGCTGGTCGTATCGCGAAAAATTCGTAAGGAGGGGCGTTCGTAACCTGAGGTACCACTGTACTTGTGAATTAAGCTTTCAGTGGTCCAAGAAGTTATTCTTCCATGCTGCTCAGACTGGGAGATGATAGGTATGGGTTGTTTTTTGTTTCGTTTTGTTTTGGTGTCCCTAGCTTGGGATAAATATTATTTGATTTAGTGAAGCTTAGTATTGAGTTTTTGTAGATTTAGAAGTTCATCTTGTTCATTAGGTTTCATGAGGGGCAATCTGGTAGATGGAACAGTATGGTGGGGAGAAGAAAGCTCACAATCCTGTTAATATAGTCCACAGGTAGGTAGGATTGCTTTTATACCTCTGGGCAGAGCACCAAAGCAACGATCAGTTCAACTATTTTCAACTATTCTCAACTATTCCTGGAAGCAGTTGGAGGCAGTTCTTCAGACACAGAGTACAGGGAGTAGGGGTCTCCTTTGCCCTCCACCATTTTTTACATTGATTCCAGTTACCCCTTAAAGGTTTCATTTACCAAAGATTGTAGTGTAACAACTATCTAATAGTTGCACCCACCTCTTCACTGTCACTACAGGCAGTGAGTCTCTCTTTTTAGTTAACATCACCATCTGGGATGTGATGGGAATGAAAGAGGATGGCTTTTCTCTAGGTATGTATGGGAAGGGCTGGGATATATGTCTGGCTACTAAAGCTAATCATAATGTGTCTGTCTTGGGTGCTCCTTATTCTACAGGTAGCAGAATCACAAGATATGGCATGGCTATCACATATGAGAGTGGGCATCTCTGCTAACCAAAAGGAATGAGTGTAGGAAGCAAGGAAAAGGGGTAGAAAAAAAGTAGTATTTATACAGCAATCATGGCAGTTCCTTTTAAATACAATTTAGTCTAAGCATAATTCCACATGACAACTTTAAACTACTTCTCTCGTGTTCTGAAACCATCTGGAAATTAAACCAGAATGGTTCAGAAATTGCTATCCAGACTTCAAGCTTTAGCAATGACCCAGGCTAAGCATTCTGTCCAGATGGCAATTACCATGATCTCCAATTGGTTGGCTTCCCCTGTGCTGGAAAAGCGGGTGCCAATTGCTTCCCTTTCTGTGAGCAGGTTTTTGTGGATATGTCATCACCATTCGTCTTAGCAAATGAAAATCCAGAGTTCACAGAATTATAGAGGTGTAAAGGTCATTGAGTCCGATACCCTGCCCAGTACAGGAGTTGCTTGCTCACAATGAGCATTTCACCATGGCACCAATGGACAGATATTCTTGCTGTTTCTTGAGTAAGGAGGCAAAGTCCTGTCAATTTCATTCCAGATCCTGAGCTCATTCCAAAGATATATTCTCCCAGCATTTAACTTTGTAAATCCCATTAGGACAGGTTCAACAAAAGTTTTACTGCTGCTGGGGATTTTTTTCTTCCTCTTCTTTACAATTATCAGGAAGAGGTTGAGGGTTTGCTTGCTTCCTTGCTGTACTTGCCCAAAGTGAGAGCACACATGCATGCACACATACAGGATATTCTTCTTCCCCTGCCCTTTCCTCTCCTTGCAACCTTCTCTTCTTCCTTATCAGCCACAGAGCCTTTTGTTTCCAGTGTTTCCCTGCTTTTACGTCATTAAAAAAACAAAAGTAAGAAGAGAAAAGTCCACTATTTTACCACTGGCCTGGTTAAAAACAAACAAAACAACAAATGAAAAGAAAGATCTACCATTTCACCAATTTACTAGTGGACCACGAAAGAAAGAACAAAGATCCACTATTTTACTGATCATGTAGTTCAGAACAAAAGGCCACAGAGGAGGTGACTAGGCCTGCCACTGCACACACTAACCTATTGGAATGGAGACATTGCTTACCTTGAAATAGAGCAGAGCAGGCAGACTGCACAACACCAG
This sequence comes from Liasis olivaceus, assembly GCA_030867105.1. NCBI lineage: Eukaryota > Metazoa > Chordata > Lepidosauria > Squamata > Pythonidae > Liasis > Liasis olivaceus. The sequence continues at coordinate 101,454,126 of CM061348.1, read as the reverse complement.
TTCTGTCAGCAAAGGCTGGAAAACACTACTTTTGATGCAGGCAGAGCAGGCCTAGGGGCAGGCTGAGAATGACATCATGGTGTCCAGAATTATTAAGTGGGCCACCCCATACTGACAAGCAGAATGTGCAGATGAGTCCTAAGGAAAAAGCTCTACATAACCACACTGCATAAGAGAAGGATGTTTATTGCCAGAAAATTTAAAGGGTGTTGAGATGAGAGAAAGTTTAGCAACCAAAGCAAAGGGCTATGGTACTTTGCGGAAGCAGAAGAATTTCAGTTATGGCATCCAGAAGTTAGTTAAGGGAAGCCTGAATGCAAATCATCCAGTCATTTCTGATTCAACAGACTGAGTGTGGAATCAATTACTTCCTAATGGTCACATGCATAGTATGTGTATCAGCTCTTTAAGTGTAATAGATGCTTAATGAGCAGCAAGAATACTATGTGCCATCCCAGTTGTCTGACTTAAAATGAACTAAGGAAGGCATCCAGTAAACCAGACCTCAGACTAGCAACAAAAAACACTCTTGGCAATGGCAAAAGAAAAAGAAAAAGAAGCACCTATTTTTTGTCTAGAGACAGAATGGATGCATTCTCTGAAGGATTTATCCCTCAACTGTATAGTGAAAGGATCACAGCTGTATTACATCAGTAACAACTGCAGGAAAGCCCTCCAATACAGACAAATACCTTCCAGCTGAATACACCACCCACACCATAAGAAACTGTAGCCAGCTTCCTCACATATTGGTCATAAAAAGGACACTTTAACCACTTCTATTCCTAGACCACAGGGAGGAGGAATCAAATAGAGCTTCAGCAAGGGTGAGAACTAAATCAACTCAACCTTGAGTCAGACAATTGTTTGCTGAACTTCAATTAACTATTAACTTCCTTGAAAAGGTGTAGTAGTCACACAAAGACCCGGGCTACCTGGAGGAGATTATCACTTCCAATTACACAAAAAATGAATTATTAAGCCACCTCAGCTTTCATCTGAAATTCCATGAGTTCAAACAGCTCTGAATGGTTGACTGGACTATGGGAACCTCAGCAAGAGGGAACAATCAAGTCAATTCTTGCAGAAATAGTTGCCTATATTTATTCTTTAGGGTGGAGGATGAAAGTGTTATGTAGTAGGGAAGTGACAGAAGATCTGGTGAGTTAGCAGTTACAGCTGTTATCATGCACACCTATTTTCCACAGGCATCAAACATTAGTTTTCAGATCTGATCTTGACAGCTGCCCAAATTATAGCTCAATAGGACAGACATAAGAGCAATCTATAGTCTGAGGACATTTGGCTGGAATTTCATGGGCAGGAAAGGAAAGCCTAACCATTTTACTTTCTCTACAATTGCCTGTTTTGCAGTGATGGCAACCATTTTTTCCTGCCACAACACCTGCAGTTGTCATTTTCTCTTGCAAACATATCTCCCACAAGATTACTATCACAACAAACTGTCATTTGGAGAGATCCACTGGGGAACAATTATGGTCAACACCCATTTTTTCAAAGAACCTTGTCAGTATGCATACACAAGCAAGAATATTAGTCTTTGGTGAACAGCTCCCATAAGAAGTAGTACTACTGTTAGAGTGGGTGAGTTTCACTGCCCCCCAGTGTCCTGCTTTATCCAGTGCTGAAAACATACTCAATTGTTCCCCCCTTTTTCTCCACTTGTGAAATGAGTAAAAATGGGGTGGGGGAGGCCTGTATTACTACTCAGCCATAACAGGCCAATTTGCTATTTAGAGTCTAATTGTTCCTGCAAATCATTCAACAAATACTTCAGCTTGACAAAGCACATTCACAAAGTGCTGCACCCGGAAAGGTTACTAGTTTTAAACTATTTTCCAGGACCCAGTGTTCTACAACTTCCACTAGCCACAGATGGCATACTTCATGCTCTAGGATGTTGAAAGCTCTAGTCCAAAAAAGTCTGTATCTTATTTATTTATTCATTAGATTTATTTATATCAATAGACTCTTGGCAATTAACAAAACCAATGCTGACAATACTATAGTATTTCCATGGTACGAAACCAAAATGTAATAATAATAAAATCAACATCATAAACAAAAACAAACAAACAAAAATAGAGTAATGGCATCATTTCATCTACCACAGGGCCTCTGAAACACTGAAAGCCACGGATGTAGAAGCCAGTCTGAGCTCCTGAGGGAGACCATCCCATAACGCATTCCCACTTAGAAGCAGCACCTCTAAGCCTCAGTCCCCCTCACTGATGGAGATGGGGAATCACTAGCAGTTTCTCTTGCTATAAATGGAATATACAGTCTATGTCTACTTTGTAATCTATACCTGTTTTACACAAACATGCCCGCCACTTGCTGCAGTTTTCAAGAACTGCCTTAAGCCAAAAGCTATTTTCTCCTTTTCATAAAATGAACTGAGATTTTGTCCTGATGCTGAACAAAAAGTGTCATTGCTTCATGAAAGTGGCTTTCTATTTGAAATGGATAAATCTTTGACATGTAGTACATAATGATTTTTACTAGCACTGGCATTTAAATTAACACCTATCTCCAATTTACACTTATCTGCCTCAAAATTCTAAGTAACCAAGAATATTTGGGCATTTGGATCTGGGCTAGGAAACATTCACTGATTCTTGTCCATTAACCGTCCACTTTAGAGTCCATCTTAAGACATAATAAAAAGAAAAGGAAAGGAAAAAAAACATGTAGCTCAAGAAAGGGCTTTCTCTGCTTGAACCTACCTTGTTTCTCTTTTCAAAAAAAGGCTTATGTTGAAATAATCTGACTTTAATGTCAGACATCAGCCTTGATCATCGGGCATCTAACTTCTGTCTCAGACAGGGAAACTGTCTCTATATTAATTCCTGCCATTGCATTATGTACTACGTCAATCTTGATTTGCTCACAATCAAGTTTTCGCAATCTGAACAAGCCCAGAGTTATTTAGTTCCTGAAATTCCAGCAAAGCACATTTAAATGTAGAATCCCCAGTTTTGACATAACTTGGCAGAATACAGGTGTGACCTGCTTCACTTTAAAAAATGGACACACTAGTAGGACCTTCACAGTGATCATGGTTGAAGAGTTATTTACAGACAACACAATATCTACCTGGCCCAGAATGATGTCCAGACAGACATTACACAGGTCACAGGGAGTTGTAGTAAAAACAGTGCTTTTGGGAGCTATAGGATATATTGCTATATATCACAGTGAACTTGGAAAATCTATTATGGCAAAAGCTAAGGGAATTAACTACTTCTGAAATTATGTTACAGGCATGCACAGATGCTATTGTCAAAAAAAAAAAAAAAATCACTTTATCCTCCCTCTACCTGTATAAGACAATCTAAGAGGTACAAGACAGAGACCAGAAAAAACTCCCACCACCACCCACAAATATACATACATATGTACATGCAGGGTTTCCAAAGAGAAACTTCCTGATACAATTACAATTATGGGATAAATGGTGTTTAATCCCCAGATATGGGTGCCCCAACTCTTCGCAATGCTTACTCTGTGCAACAAAATATCCTTTCTGCCTCTTCTGAAGCAATTCTTTAACAAATCCCTGGAACCACCATCCTGCATATGTTGTTCCATCAGAATTCCATAGCAGTTTGTTCTTGAAACAGAGGTGAGCCAATTTCATAGGCATGAAATATTTAAAGTGGTTGCCTATTTCAGTTTTAGAAAGGTCATATTAAGGCTGGCGTTAATTTCTCCATGAACCTTTCTGCTATTCTAACCAGGCTCACTATAGAGAGGCATAAATCAGGATGCAGTAAGACACATTTCATTCCTTTCAAAAGGGATAAAAGTACCCTATTTTTTTACAGGAGTAATGGCTGTTTGGTCATCTGAAAGGTGATGTCCACCAGAATATACAGTAACTGAGAAACAACTGCCAGGACCCGAAATAGGAAAGCATCAGGTTTATTTCTGTAGGAATAGCTGACCGGAGAGCTTTCTTTTCAAAATGGACAGATTCTGCCATTATTTTGAATACTACAAAACGTTTTAATTTTTCTAAAAGCCACAATTGCCTTCTTTCAAGGGTAACAATACAACACTGAAAACTCCTCATTTTCCAAACAACTGAAGGCACCAGCAGTGAGCCAGACAAGAGCATGAGGTCCCCAGAAAGGACTGTCTTCTCTCTTTCTTAGGGTACAAATTCCCCTGAGTGAGATGGTCTGACATACCAGAGGCAACTGCGTCTATAACGTGTACCATTAAGTTCCCCAATAGCAGAACGGGGGGGGGGGGGGGGGGGGGCGGGAAGCACATTGGTAGTGATTTCAATGCATTTGCAATATAAGGGGAAATGGAAGGAAAATGGATGCTGTTTGGAAACATTTTAGAGAACAGAAACATTTCAGTATATTCCATCTCTTTGGATTTATATCGTATGTCAAAGGGAGAGGCTCCAGTTTATACTTCACTGCCAAGTTTGAAATAACCTTGGATTAACAAGGAACAGAAAAAGTACATTAGATTATTTCCTTTTTCAATCCTTTTAAACACCCATGACCTGCTGTGAGGAACAGCTCTAGCATTCTAGCCCTCTGCCAAAAAAGTAAAATTTTCCTCTCAGTGCCTTAGCAAAGAACCAGAAGCCACTGAAAGCATCCCACATCTGCAGTAGACTAGGAACCTGGATCAAACCAATTTCCACCACCAGCAAAATATACTTTGTGACTGGAGACGCAAGGAAGCAACTCTTTGAAACTTCCTGTGCAACTTCATTTGAAAAGTGGGACACGCTCCAGCGGAGCAACATCCATGTAGTATTTCCCCACAGGGACAAATATTATGGTACAGCCTTGGTTGAATGTGCGGAACATGGAACTGCCTTTCAGCGGTGCTCAGAAACTTCATCTAGTCCAAAAAAACAACAGCTTGGTTTTTAATATGGACTCACTGTTGAGAACATTCCTTACTTCCGCTAACAACACTGTTCTACTAAGATTAAGATTTCCCTAGCTCAATTGAAAGTGCTGATATGACTTTTATTAAAACCTGGAATTAACTACATACTTTGAGGTCCTGTTCGGGATGCAGCTCTTGGTAGATGGCAGATAGGAGTTAGATTGTTACCGCACTCTTTCCAGGGGACTAAAACAATTCATTTGTCGCCTTGTAGCTGCTCCGAAAATAGTGCAGATCTCCCTCCCCACACTTCCCCCCCCCCATCTTATTCTAACCATATGGCAGTATTGATTACTGAGCTGAGTAGCCTGTGTATTTTCTATTGCTTCAATTTTGGCTATTTTTAAAAACTTTTACTGTTTTCATATCCTCTTCCTATTAGTAGACATAGTAGCACTTAGGTTTACTGTTATCAATAACAGTAGCACTTAGGTTTACTGTTGCAACTAAGTAAATCTGTAATCTGTGATATATTATCAAACAATTAAGTACTTACATTTTTAGAATCAAACTTTAGAATATACAGGTTTTTCAAACCAGATGCCATTCTGACTGACCATAAGAGAGCAGGGGATTCTAGCTCCCAATTCTGCCCGTAGCTCTGGACACTATTTTAAAAGGTGACATTCAAGACACATCCAAGTTTACAATTCTACTTCAAGCTTTCTTTCCAGCAATTCACAGCTCCATTTTTCAAGTTAATAACATTTATAAAGTTGATTTTCCAATACCTCTATATTTTCCGCTGTTTACAATAAAAAATAAAGATTACTGTTAAAAAAAACTAGAAAAGCAAGGTAATATTCTAATTATACATCAATATGTACTCTAAATATTTTAATGTGCATGCTCTTAAGATGAAAACTCCAAAAGTTTACTACATAGCTCATGCCACATGGAGTGATAATATTGCGTCTAATATTATCCCACCCTCAATTACTAGATCTCATTAAACATGAGGCCAAAAGCTTTCCATGCAATAAGAGTTACTGCAGGATAATTTTGCAATTTACGTTTGTTCTCTTCCAGCTTTAATTTACAGCAATGTATAGATCTCATCGATAGGAGCTCATAATAGGGGAACAAGTAATGCTCCCCAGAGAAGAAAAGATCTATATTTGTACCAGTTAGGAAAAAAAGACTTCCCTTTTCTCTTTAAAACCTTAAAGAAAAATCAAGTTCTCATTTATATATAATTTGTCCTTTCTTCCCTTTCCCCAGCCTCTGCATTATGTTTCAACCAGCCAATACAGCTTTTAACCAGTCTGACATATTGAATGCCAGGCTCTGGCTAGGAATAACCCCCTGGAGCAAATACATTCCAGGCTTAATCCATACAAAGTCATCCTTAGAATGTATTGATTTAAGTCTATGGGAAAAGTTAATCTTCACTAAAGTCCCACTGATTTTATTGGCTCTAACTTTAAGAATCACTTGGTCTGAATTCAACCCATTATTTGTTATGCAGTGCAATAAAGCTTAAAAAAAGGAAGTCTACAACACATATCCATTTTTTCTAAGGCTCATGAGGCACTTTTTCTTGGGTAAAATTCACTGGACATTTATTAATTTTAAAGTTCAGAGCTCTTTGAAACTACATCTACATAAAATGTGATTAAATGTGTATTTCACTTTCCAATTTTGATCTCCTTTGTTCCTGACTAAAAATTCATGGTTAATTTAATTTATTGCTGAAATGCTGTTTGTAACCGTAGTTGATAACCCAAGAAAATCTGAAAAAATGGGCTTATCTTAACAAGAACTGAGGGGAGATAAGCTCTCCTTCATAAATTCTCATGCTACAGTCAAATACTTAGCCCTCCTCTTAAGATAAACCCATCCCAGTGAAAATGACTGCATTTTAGGAATAAGTGTGTGAAAGAGAAAGGAGCCTATTATTCTCTTTCTCTGTCTGCTTTTATTTGAACCAAATTCAGACAGCCCTTCCCCCTGGAAATATATACATCCAGAAAGGTCTCACGTTGGCTGCCACTATCTGGAATGTGGAATCATGTACCCCAGATTTTCTCCTCCTCAGACAAAAGGCTGATGGGATTTTCTGTGTTTGAGTGGACAAATGAGAAGCTATATCACACATCCACTTTCCTGGCCCACAACAAATCTTTTTCACAGACCCACATCCCTATATCCCGTTATTATTCCACATGAAAATAATGTAATGTTACTTTGAATCATTACCAAGATAACAGCATAATCTTTGGCCTTTAGTTTCATCCCCAGTGATGGTTATGCTTAGGGCAAGTACAGTATGTTCCCTATTAATTCTAGCCTTACTATATTTCATTATAACATTTCGTTGATTTGGATGACTAGAAAGGTGTTTCAAGATTATACCCCTTCCCCCGCCCCCCTGCACAAATGTTGGGTCCATCTTTGAGACAGAGAACCAGAATTTTAAAACAGCAATGAAAAAGCTTAATGCCTAGAATGGGTTATGCTAGGAGATACTTAATATTCTATCTAAGGTATCCTCATTGAAAGGCAGGGATTTTATTTAATACCACACTTGGGCCCAAAAGAAGGAAGCAAAAACTAACCACTATAATCGAAGTATCTCTCCTTTACATTTGGTGTAGAGGTTACATTTGCACAGACTAGGAAGTGTTAGATGTATGAAAGCTAACATTCCATTCCAATGAGAAGGAACATCTAAGTATTTATGTATAACTAATTTATGACAGGCTTCTGTAAAATTCAAAACAAGACTAATCTGGTTGTTGCAGGGCTGGGATGCAATCCTACAGACTTTCCTAGACACAGCTAAAGATAGTCCCCAAAGCAGAATTTCCACATAATATGGGGATTAGGAGTTTGTCTCCTGTTAAAAAAATCTTGCTTGTGTATGATACATATTTTTGCAAAATGGAATCTGATGAAGATTTACTTACACAACAAAAATAAATGCTTCATAGAGGGGGAAAATCCAAAAAGGAAGTACTAGATTTTTGCCTACACTGATGCAAAAGGAACTTGTTATTTCCAAATGTCCTTTATTCTAAGGGATAGATGATAGTTCAACAATACAGCTCTAGTTTCAAAACATTTCAATGCCACACTTTCCTTATTTCAGTTCAACTATTGACAGTGCCCCCTTTTTAGGTGGAAATGTTAGTACCTAGTTTGATTCTAACTTGTAGTCATGTCCTCTTTAATGTCTGAGGATAATTTACCCGAAAACTGTAGTACATCCTATTGACTTGTACACTAGATTTTCTATGAAGCCATGCAGTCAAGGTTTGAGTAGTTTCCTCATCAAGGATGACATTAAACTGGAATAACTCTCATATTTTGATTTTGTTTCCTGCTTTTCCTCTTTTTTTTTCACTTCCTGACAGCATGGATTTAGTTTCCTTTGCAATAATATGGAAGTGGTTTGCTACTATTTTATTTCAAGTTTGTTTTTTTCTTTCTAGTCTAGTCCTGGGATTTTCAGGTGGGCTCCCATACATGTACTAATCAACTTTGACATGCTTGACTTTTTCAACATCCCCTGGCAAGAAGAAGAGGGAGGAGGAGAAAGAAGAGTAATAGTAGCAATAGTACTACTAACTGAAACAGAAGAATTAACTTAATCCACCTACCCATTTTTAATGAGAAGGAAAATAAAAACTAATACATTGTATTATGATATCTGCCTATGTGAAGAGGATAGAATGAAGGGCAGAGTCGTAGATATGTTACATTGTCTATTTTGCAGAATAGATCTCTACTCCCAGAAGTATTTTTAATTGAACTTATGTTTGTAATGTACAAGATAGCTTGTTACTCTGCCCTTTTATTTAAAAGCAAAACTGTCACACACATTAATAGCAGTGTGAAGAGCTATGCAGAGATTGTTTCTTTTCTGTAGTGTTTCTTGGACAGTGCGACATTGTATGATCACATGATAATTTGGGGAATCACTGAAAAATAAATTGGTTTCTGCAGAGCCCTATAAATCTGTGAAATTGTGAAATATTTTTGATGTTGAAAGAAATAAAATCCATGTACTGATACTTAGTGCTTGTCCTGCTTATCCTACATACTCTTCTAGAAATGAAAAACACAAATCTACTCCAGCTTCATCCATAATAGACATCATCATCATCATCATCATCATCATCATAATAGACTTCTTCTATATTGTATAAATATAAATATAAATATATTGTATGGCAAACCTAGATAGCATATTAAAAAGCAGAGACATCACCTTGCCAACAAAGATCCGCATAATCAAAGCTATGGTTTTCCCAGTAGTAATGTATGGCTGTGAGAGCTGGACCATAAAGAAGGCTGAGTGCTGAAGAATTGATGCCTCTGAACTGTGGTGCTGGAGAAAACTCTTAAGAGTCCCCTGGACTGCTAGGAGGTCAAACCAGTCAATCTTAAAGGAAATCAACCCTGACTGCTCATTGGAAGGATTGATACTGAAGCTCAAGCTCAAATACTTTGGTCACCTAATGTGAAGAGAGGACTCTTTGGAAAAGACTCTGATGCTGGGAAAGATTGAAGGCAAAAGGAGAAGGGGATGGCAGAGGATGAGATGGTTAGATAGCATCACTGAAGCAATGAGCATGAAACTGAGCCAACTCAGGGAGGCAGTGAAGGACAGGAAGGCCTGGCGCGATATGGTTCATGGGGTCACGAAGAGTTGGACATGACTTAACGACTGAACAAAAAAATATTGTATAAAAATTGTACATTATATACTGTATATTGTATACTGTACCACATTATCTCCAAGTTGGTACTCTTTATGTATACCAGACTACAGTACCTATACCCCCGGCAAATTACTTCCACTCTGGATGTTAGTCTTTGTAGTCCAACACACTAAAAGACACTATTGAAGAAAACTTGTGTATACAATAAAAAATCACACTATGTTTCAGGTTTGAACTCCAGCACCACACCTGAACTCATTTTTAAAGTGGACAACAAAGGTGAAACTCATGGTGTACTGTATTAATTAGGAAGTGAAAAAAATCAAATTTAATATGCACATTTATAACATAATTATTTGTATGATGGAAGGTCAAATATATAGCCCCGGAATGGGGAACTGGGAAGATGCAAAATAGACCTTAATGTAACATTTGAAGCAAAGCCACAAAAATGTGGGTCTTTATTAACACTATTTCAAGTACACCGGAAGAAGCATATGCTTTTAAAACTGCTAAATAACTTGGAGTTAGTGTACACCCAATGCAAATCCTTCAAGCAAGGTGCTTCAAACAGGAGGGAACACATACAAAGCCCCTTTTTTCTACTTAATATAGCAACTATATCTTTTTCCAAATCCATATTGCTGTTTTGGAAATCTGGTCTCCAGATAAGCATGCATGCCACTTTGCTATGCTGAAATCTAGAAAAAGCAGCAGCTGCTTTAATGATTTAAAAGAGCTGCTTCATACATATTCCCTCATGTCTGAAACATCTTGCTGGAAGGTTTTACATGATCCTACCCACAACTTCTTCCATCGCTTTGATGTTCTGATTCCTTCATTAATTTCCCTGCCCTGCAGCGAACAGAACTTCTGTTTCCCCATTTTTTGTAACAGGGGAATGGTGAAGTTCTTTAACTATCCAGGGAAAAACAAAAACTGCTTCTGTGCCTGCAAAGAGCTAAGAGAGATGATTACAGATGAACTTTGAACCTAAGGAGAAAGGAAAGAAAGGACCAAGGATTACAAAGTTTTTAAGTTCTGGCCATCATGGTGTAAAACTCTATGAAAATATCCCTAAGTTCTTTTTCATCAGCTATTTCAAGCTCTTTTTCACTTGCTTAGAACTATTAAAAGTTTGCTCTCCCCAGGAGTTATCCTTCCAGAAAAGATTTATATTTTTGTTCAAGGACATTCAAATTATTTGGTCACTTGAGAGCTGAAGAGGAAATGCACAAAATTTAAGCACTAAATATTTTCAGGTCTGACTCTAAACAGGAAATTGGTGAAATGTCACACAATTACTATGCCTGTTTTAGGTGCAGCAGACTTAGCTGAGCTTGATTTATGCTGAATATTTTCATAATTTCATAACTACTTGCATATTTACATGCGTAGTAACACAGAAAATATAACATTCAATGCTTAAACATCTAACTGCAAAATACAAAATGAGTAAAATCTCCCTTGAATTGAGTTTGATTCCTGACTGCTGTATGGAGAGATGGCTATTCAGTTTTCTTGGAAACTATATGGAAGTGGTTTGCTACTGCCTTCTTCTGGGATTTTCCAATTTCTCAGTCTTGGATTTCTTCATAACCACCAGCTGGAATACCATGGTCCAGAGGAAGCTTAGCACAGATCAGAAGGGAAACAGAACATTCTGGAGTTCTCAAAACATTCTGTTCGCACCTTGACTGTGTCTGAGAATACCCCTATGGTTATCCCCACAAGAAGTATTTTATAGGAAGGAAATGGTAACTAAGCAGAAATGGTTAATTTATGGCGATATCAATATTCATCAAGGAGAAATTAAAATAAAATCAAGAGAGGATTTGACATCTCAAGGACATTCATGCCACTGGTTTTCATATGCACAACTTGGAGAAAGATTTAAAGTTGATAAAAAGATATATGGTTTTGAACAAAACAAAGCTGCTTTCAAAACTGAATTGTGTACCAATGATGAACACCTTATTGCTAAAATGTATAAGCTTTTGTTGAGATTTTAAACAGAAGATGAACAAGTTAAAAGACTGTATGATAAAATGGGCTAAAAATGTTGAACATATTATACCAATGGAACAATGGGAAAATATGTGGATGAAAGGGTTAAAATGTACACTGTGTTATAACTTGAAGGAGAATTTGCATAAAATGATGTATAGATGGTATTTGTCATCAGAAAGACTATCCAAAACAAAACAAAGAGATTTCAAATATATGTTGGAAATGTGAACAACATGAAGGGATTTTTTATCATCTTTGGTGGACATGTAATAAAGCTAAAAATGTTTGGACCCAAATTCATATATTAATTCAGAAGATCTTGAAGATTAATATACAGTTAAAACTAGAGACTTTCCTTTTGGGACTGATGGACAAACAATTAGAAAAAGTTCATGGACCTTTGTTTTTATATATAACTGCAGCTAGACTTTTATATGCTCAAAGGTGGAAAGACTTGACATTACCCACAATGGAAGAATGGATCGTGAAGATGATGGAGTTAGCTGAGATTGCAAAATTGACAGCTTTGCTTAGAGAAAAAAACACTGACTAACTTTAATACCAATTGGAAGCCCCTTCTGGACTTTTTGCAGGAGACAGAAAAAAATGAAATTATGATTTATGGATTTGATGATTAGTTAAAATAATAAGTTATACAAAATATGTATGTTAAGATGTAGTTTTAGAGTAAGAGGTCACTATATGATTTATCTATATCTGCTGTATAAGAAGTCAGAAGTCATTCTTTTTGTAATTTTTCCTTTCTTTCCTTTTCTTTCCTTTTCATCACTTTTGTATTCTTTCTTTATTTCTGTCTTGTTCTCTGTTTCTGCCTTTGATTATTAGTTCTTGTTTGATTTTATCTTTATGCTTTTTATAACTTAATAAAGTTCTTACTAAAAAAACCATTCTGTTCCCAAATTGTACAGAGAATGTCAGGTAAGAGAACAGAGGAGATCATCTTCTTTGGCAAAAAATGAGAGTTGGGATACATTATTTTGTGCTGGGAATAATGAAAAAGAGATTGGAAACTTGGGAAAAGGGAGATAATCAGGTTGTTTGCCTACGATGACCAGCCAAGGAGCACAATTATTTTATGGACTGTACAAGCAAGTGTTTGGCTACTGCTCATATTGTTATGTTGTGGTATCTTCTACCTTAGGTATTAGGGAAAATGAGGAGGGTTTTCTAAACAAATACAACTGGTATGTAAATTAAGCTTACCATTGGTGAAAGTGTTCACGTAGTATCTTCGCCCCTGGGGAGACATATAACTTTGCCAGCCAGGTGGGAGATGACCATTTTGAGAATCTTCTCCAACTTGAGGAGTGGCCTTCCTAGGTTTCTGCTGAAGGAATGAAAGGACAAGTAAGTTACACTGTTTTTCAAAGAACCTTCAAAAGAATTTACAGAACAGGTAACAGTAAGAAGTTCAAAGGTACCCTTAAAAGTTCCTGGGAATAGAATATAGCAGTTTGAACACGCAATACTGCTAAGAGCTCAAACACCCCAATTATCTTACCATCTGCAGCTTGGAAATCTATTCAGGCTATCATTGGTAAAATACAGCCATTCCATAAGAGCAGAGAAGATGATGGAATGTTGTGGAACCCGTAGTGTAGCTTTGGCAATTCAATGATATTATTGCATATGATGGTTAGAAAAGGAACACACTCTGTGCCCTGCCTGAAAGGCAAATACATACTCTGTCTGTATTTATACTACCCTTATACATCATCAACAATGTTGGTAAAATCCACCAACCCACTACAACAACTGGATGAGTTTTAGCAACCAAATGTTGCCCCTGTAAAACCATTCTACAGAACTCAGGGACCAACAGTGAAATAAATATTTCGCTGGTGACCTTTATCCCTACAATAAGAAAACTGCCTGTAGGGTTAGATACAGTGAAACTGGTTTGTGTCTTTCCAAATCAAAGCGATTTTTCAAGCTTCCCTAAACAACAACATATGTATATACCATCTTGCAGACTCACAATTCAAAGCAAGCAAAACTCAAGATTGCCATATTGCCTCTTTGACTAGCTAACACTTTGGGATCAGAAAAGTACTCAAGCTCCTCACAGCATATTGCTACACCCTTATGAAATAATTTCTCATATATTGTCCAGTACAGACTTCTGCTGTGGTCACTGAATCACAGAAAGGGAAGTGAAGGAAGATTTGAGAAAGGAAGAGGCAGGAAGTGATGGAAGAAGTAGGATGTGAAGACAGCTGCAGTAGAAGTAAGGGAATCTGTGGTGCATGTGGGGATAGCAAAGCACTTAAACATATAAGATATCCAATTATATTCATTCAGCAGAAGAATGGATATGGCTGATATATCAAATCACACTCCTTCCTGCAGCTTCCTGAACAACCAAATCTGCTTTGCAGGCAGAGGTGGGAACAGTGGGATCATCCATGTGAGAAGGGCTCACAGGATGCTGCACTGGGGAGGACAGGAAGAATAATTCTCATGCCAGAATCAGAACTCTACTCAAGCTAATGCCAGATGTAGCCCTAGCACTAAAGCACTGTGGAAATCATCATCTATATGACAAAAGAAGAAATTAGGGGGTCCATACAATAGAGGGTGGCAGAAATATATACAAGTTCAGCCAACAGCCTTTTTCAGCCCCACAACCATCACTCCCAATATTGTAATTATACATTACACCTGGTCACATGGGGACAAAGTGCCATGCAAAGGAAAGCAGCCCATGGACTCTCTTATCAGGCTGCATTCCCTTCAGCAAGAGTGAGGTGAAGAAGCAAGCCATTTAGACTTCCAGCTCATCATCCTACAATGTCCCTATGCAACTGCAGAAACAGCAAGTTGCAAAGCAGAAACATGGCTGGGCATTGCTCCAAGTTGATTACAAGCAGCTGTGCATGAACAGCTTTTGGCTGTGTCCATTACAGCTGGGAGACTTAGGGCCAGCTCTTCTCTGACCAGCTACGGGTGATGTGCAATACAGTACTAGCCTTGCTCCAAGAATAGGCTGCAGGGAAAGAAAGGCATAATACTAAGGCCCTTAAGTCTCATTATCTCAGTAGCCTAACAGCATAACTCATTAGAATGGTATGTGCTGCACATGACTCACTTCTGCTCCTATGCACAATACTACTGTTAACTGCCAGGTGTTCAGGACTCCACATGAGTCAGGCATTCAGGAAACATTCCATTAGGTCACTGTGACCATGGGTATATTCCATTGTCTAAGGGCTTCCCTGGTGAAAGTAGGATCCACAAGCAGAACCCACCTTTGGAATCTGAGCTCCTAGGAATTATTTGGTTTCTCTACTTCAACCAGAATCTGCTAATACTATAGGTTCATGCTCATTTCATAAACAAATTGGCAGAACCAGGTGGAGGAGGTATATGGGATCCCTGGATGCTCTTGAAGAATGAGCCCCAATTAAGAGTTTCAAAACTTTCCACTGATTGGGGGGGGGGGGGGAAGAGAGAGAGAGAGAGAGGGAGAGAGAGAGGGAGAGAGATTAAAATTTAGATTTTAATAAAGTTCATTAGCTTCTCTCCTTATTTTACAACTATGGATTGGCCTTACTTAGTAAGCTGAATGACTGCCTTTTCTAACTACCCCTAGCACATAAGAAACTGCCTTACAAGTGGAATATTTGGTCCATCCAGTTCAGCATTGCCTATGGTACACTGACTAGCAATTGCTCTCCCAGGATACACTGGATACATACCTTACATTCTTTCCTAAGGTCACTTCAACAACAACACCATTTTAATTTCCCTAAACCTCAGAAACATTTTGAAGGGGATCAGACTTGAAATGCCAAGAACAAGAAATGGAAAGAGCAGACAGGCAAGAAGGAAGTTATGAAGACAAGGGGAATTTGTCAAAATAATTATGTGCTTATTTTGCCTGAGCTACTGAAGGGGAGTTGCAAAGCTCTCAAGCTACCATTTTCCTTTTAAGGACCCAAAACTTGAGAGCTGGGGAGAGGGGTAAGAAAGAATTCCTTCATTTAAAAAGTTCCTTTCAAATGAAGCCACTGTACCTCAAGGAAACAACCCCACTCAGTTTTATGGTTGTTTCAGCTACACAAGGCTGAGCCAAAAATGTTGTAAATCAGGTCAGCAGCATTCCAACACTGCTGATATTGTGGGAATACAGAGGTCCAGAGTAGCCTTCAACCTGTCATAGAAGCCTTGTGTGGAAATTCCATAACGAACTCTTCCGTGATTACTTCAACGGACACTCTTCCATGCACACAACACACACTTGCTTTGGAAGATAGGATTTGCTTTCTCTTTCCCTAGCCAAATAGGAACAGAAAGGAAATACTGGTCGTTGGCAGACATGTAAAGGAAAAAAAATGCATGGATACAGTGGAGGCTGGGGGTGGGGTATATGTCTGGGAAAAAAAAGGAATTTGTGGCCTACCCCAATGCCGTTTTTGCAGAAACTCCTATCTTATGGACACTTGATTTGGCACAAGACCAAAGGCAAGGCTTTTCAGTATTCAGTTCATTCAGATGGTTACTATTCATCAGGAGAGATGTTTTGTGTTGTAAGCAGGGTTTTTGGAAGATGTTATGCCAATGTTATGTCAGCTGCACTAGCTGTCCCTTTTTTTGTCTACCTAGTGTTCAACTGGTTTTAACTTCTGCAGCCCGAAACGGTTTGGGACTGAGTTACTTGATAGACTGCTTGTTATACCTTCAGGAATTGTTTGGAAATTTGCCTGTGTGCTCATACACATGTTGGAGAGATGCAGGGAGAAGCTTTTCATGTACAGACTTCTCCTTGGAGAAATGTACTTAGTGTTATTGTTGCTGCTATTGTTGTTACTATCATTAATGCCTAAAGATATTTCTCTAAAGACTTATTCTTAATTATTCTTCTTGATCTATTTTGGAATATTATCTGACTGATTTCTAGGCTAATGTTTCAATATATTTTACTCCGCTCCTTAGGCTTTTAGGTTTTATGGATTATTATAAAGGTTTATGGCTATAGCTACTGTTTTGGTTATTATTGTACTATTACTTTTTAAAATGATGAGCTACTGTGACAGAATACTTTTCTTGCAGAAATATCATTAAAACATCTGTAATAAATATTCACATAAAAATGTTCAAGATAAGAGCCAATTTGGGTTAGTGATTAACGTGCTGAACTAGAAACTGAGAGACCACGAATTCCAACTCTCCCTCTGGCACAGAAGACAGCTGGGTGATTTTGGGCCACTAGGTCTCTGTCTCCCTCAGACCAACCCACCTCACAGGATTGTTGTTGTGGAGAAGGAGCATTATGTATGCCACCTTGAGTTATATAAAGAATGGAAGGATATAAATCAAATAAATATATGCTGAGGTGTAGTGGTGAGGACTGCAGAGGAATCTTCAGACTTACATACAGTATTATAACAATCTGACATTGAGCAAGCTGTCCAGATTGATACCCCCACCTCCCACTCAAAGTTCTTAATTAAATCTCTGAGGATTTGTAGACAACTGGAAGAATAAGACTTTGTTTCCTGAAACCAAGCAGGTGGGATAGTATAGGACACTGTAATAGGGCTCCCTTAAGTCCTCTTCCATTTGCTGTCAACAGAAAATGTTATTGGCCGGTGGGAGGAAAATTAACAATAATCATTCCGAGATTGGAACCTTTTGCGATAAGATCATCATTCCATGTTCCAGAACCCCAGCAGTGTTCTGCTAAGCAGTTACAGCTGCATGACAATCTATAGCTGTAAAATCAAGTCTACAAAAGCTACAGCACTGTCCAGTTATAATACTGAAAATAAATCTGTCTATTGTATTCATTCAGTAATGGCAATTTTGCACTCTCTCTTAGCACCCATCTGTGTACATCTGTCCATGCAAAAAGTGAACAGTCTAGCTTTCTGCAGAAAAACTCATTGCTACACACATCCAATCTGTGCATATGCTGCTTTTCATAACAGCATCATGTGGGGCTGCTGCTTTTTGCCAAGAAACTAAACTATACATCAGGCAGCTCAAAGGAAATAATTGGTGTTCCAGGGAGGGCTACAGAAGCAGCAGTGTAAAACTTATAAAAGACTTGTGGAAGGTTTCTGTTCCAAGCAGAAACCAGGCAAATACACAACATGTGTACTGTTGGACAGAGCACTGTGACTTTCAGAAGATGCTCAGCTGCTGACAAAAACAGGACGTTACCACAAGTCTCTTTCCCCCATTCAAGTGTACAAGAAGGTATCAGTTGTCCTTTGGTGAATGTGTCAGCCAATCCTGAAAATGTATCTGGGATGTTTCTGGGCTCAACTGAGCCTGGGAATTACTCTTATCTACAAGACCTATCTACTACTTACCATGTAGGTGCTGGCTGAGGCTACCCAGCAATATAGAAGTATTGGAAATATGCATGTGTGTTTAAATAATTAGGACTTGAGCCCTAACTTTGAAAAAGTGTTCCAGGAGTAAAACATTGAGATTTATTTTTCTGAATGTACACATAACTTTGGATGACATGATGATACATTTGTCTCCCTTACATACACTAACACTTTTATTTGATATGCTTCCAGAAATAATCTTTCAGTTGGAGGCAACAACTGGAAATTGCACATTCTACAGGAATTGACTACAACTCTGCTGTGAAACTTTCACATATAGCTGTTAAAGCAACATAGTTCTTAGAAATATTCTGATTTGGTCATGAGCGCACATCTCTAAAAAATATAGACAGGAAGCCTGAGAGTTTAATATCAAAGAACTCCCCCGTCCCTTCCACCTCAATATAGTCTTTGAATAGCGTATTAAAGATCCAGCAAAGAATTTGTCCATTAAGTAATAATATTTAGGATCAAATTAAAGAACTATGTGTGCAAAAGTACTGTTTATAATAATTGAATATATAGAAACACTAAGATCCTCATAGCCAGTCCCAGAAGATGAACTAGCTATTGTAAATGCAGTGCAGTAATGCCTATTTCTGTACACAGTGCATTCTTCATGAAGAAATGGATTGTCAATCTACTATGTAGAGCAGAAAATCAGATTCTTCTGTTGTCTGTACACAGTCTTTTTTTTTTTTTTTGCAGTTTTCTGTGTGGAAGTCTAACAGTGTTTCCTCTGTTCTTTGCATATTAGTAGGATACTGAGGCAGGGAGTAAGGAGTGTGGGTATATGATATGGGTGTTTTGCATGCACAATGCTGCTATCACATATTTTAAAAGTCAGTTAGCTTATTCTGACACAATCTGTTTAAAAAAGATACAGAATATTGCCCTCCCACCATCAATCTCAACCGTCAGGATTTCACTCTAGGAGTCCAAGGACATATTTTGCTTTAATCATACTCAGCAGCTTCCTGCCAACCCACAAATTTGCCCCAATTTGTTATATGTTCCCAAACACAAAGAATTCACTCTCCCACACAATCCCAACATTTTTTCATCGTCATTATTTACCATGATCTTTAGTTTTTTTCAGAAGCAATGTCTAGTTCTTTCAGCAATGCTTAGCCAGCTGCTTCACAACCATTTAATGGACACTGTTTTAGGCTCTCATTAAAGATGCTCTGGGCACACCTTCTAAATTTGCTTCTTTCTAACAAGTAATAAAATTAGATACATACTTCCCCTTCATACAGTGTTTTAACCAGAGCCACTAAATATCTTACAGTGGTGAATCTAAGAATTTAATTGAGGTCTTCTGCAATTCCCAAATTCATGCAGAGTCAAAAAGCTCAGACAAACGCTGTGTCCAAAGATATAATTATGACTAAATTTTAAAATGAACCATCTCTAGAGACATACAGAATCAAGCATTTCTCAATGTACCATATTTTCCTCTACAGAATGCCATCTTACCAATGGGTGCTTTTGCCAAATCTCTTGTAGAAGCTATGATCCAGGCAGAACTGACTGAAATCTTCCCTTCTGTTTCCAAGATGAGGACGGAAATTACCCACTGCCTCTTCTGCTGTCCATGCACAAATAAAAAGCCAATGCCTTATGTGAAAACTCAGAGGAAGAGCAACTACTTAAAGGGGTCTCTCTCTATGTGTCAACATATTTCAGCACTTCACTCTTTTTTGAAAATCAAAAGGACTCATTCTAGAGGCTTTCCAGATGTGAAAGCTAGTAGAAATCTTGCCAATTTTCAAATGTCTGTGTAGGTGATGGAGAGCACAAAGCAAGGGTCTGTATCATTGACCTAGTGCTCCCTACATACAGACAGGCTTTGTCCAGCTTTCCTTGGTCCATTCCCAGCTTCCTTGGCCTTTTGTATAGCCTGTCTGTCTCCGTGCAATCTTTTCCCCTGACTTCATATAAAGTCAAGTCTTTGTACTCTGAATGACCCAACCAGTGTTGCAAAATTAAGCCCAATCACATGATTTAGTGGGCACTGTAAGAATGTGAGATATAGCAAATATAGGATGAATTGTATTTATTTATGCTGTCCTCAAGCGGGGCCTTACCTCCAACAATTTTGGGAAGAGGAAATGTGAACAAGATCAAAAAAGTTTGCAGCACTACTTCCTATATGAGAGAGAGAGAGAGAGAGAGAGAGAGAGAGAGAGACCAAGTGCCCTGCTTTCTGCCTTCATTCTGAATTGACTTTGTAATGTTGATACATGGTCAGTGTTCACCAGGGGTATAGTACCGTTTAGACTCTTTCAGTGAAAGACCAGCTGCTACAAACTTTACTATCAACAGGATGTTGGCAACCCATTACGTATCAGGAGAATTCCAAAGACACAACAGAGGTAAATGGTGGCAGAAGACAAAGGTCTCAAGGATGCTCCCAACCTGACAGTCATAATTCCATAACTTCAGATACAATGTGCACAAGATGATGTACATCTTGCTGATGACAGTTTCCACATTTTAAAAATTCGATATGAAATGTGCCAGAAAATGCTATTTTTTTTCCTGTCAAATGGGAACTTCTCTTTTAAAGCATTTGGAAAGGTTTATCTCTCTACCAGTTTTGTCATATTTATAGTGTATTTTCCAACTGAGATTTGTTTTGCTTTGCTTTTTAAGAAGAATTTTACATAGTCACTTTGAAATTAGCAAGATTTAGGAAGAAGAAACAAATCAAACACTTTATGAATCAAATTGATCAACAATCAACTAATTCTTTTAACTGAAATTTCAGATATGACAGAAAATCCCACTTGGTATGATTACCCATATGGAGGTTACTTTAGCATCGATTGATTTAAATGCTATTCATGTGTGGCAGCTCAAAAATTAAATGTACTATAACTTTCTATTACAAAAGAAGGAAGCCTCAAAAGGTATCTTATACATAAGTATCTAATACAAAGCACTAATTTGAGATGAGAAAGGGTCTTATCAGTTGTGGCACCACCAACTATTTGAAATATCCTCTCCAAAAAGAGTCACCTGGTGCTTTTCTACAGTCTCCCTTTATTTTATTTTTTTCACCCACATTAAAAACAAAAACAAAAAACTCTGAAATCTGTACTCTCAGTGGTTGTGTCATGCTTTAATTTAATAATGATTTTATTGCACATGTCCATTATTATTCTGCTTGGCAAGCAGCAGACTGATACATTTTATAGAATTTTGACTATTCATGTAAAGGTTCAGATTCCTACTGTATCATTTGAGGGTTACTGGATGACACTGTGGCCAGTATTTATCTCAATCTAACCATCCTGATAATGCTGCCAAAAGGCATAAGGTAAGGACAGGCAGGAGTGCTAAACAGAGATGGCCTGTAAAAGCATTGCTTTGTTACTCTTTTTAACAAAGCTTGAAAATGTGAACATTGTCTCATCCAACACTAGGAAGCCTCAGCAAAACAGCCATACAGTTTTCTCGATCCTCAGATTGGTTGATTTTCTAGGTACTTGCTTTCTCTGAGGTGTTGAGCATTCTCTCCTTTCTCCACCCTAATCTCTGCAAGAGACAAAACCACACTATGGAAGCAATCATTTCGAGTTGAAGCATTAAGAATGAATATTAAATTATTCTAAGAGTTTTCACTGAAGTGCACAATCTACCTTGTCATAGGATTCTAGGTCTTCCTAAAAACCAAGAAAAATTATCTCTCACTCACAAATCTGCAACCAAGTCTTCTGCTAAGGAGGCAGAGAGATAGACATTATTTCCATGTAGCCACTACTCAATGTACATCATCATACTGTGAACACTGTCAATCAGTGAACCCATGACAATGACTAGTGCTGCATATGCTGAATCCTCAGATTAATCTGCCACGGAAATAGCTTCACATGATTTCCTGATCCATTTTGAAAAGGATGCCCTCCACGGTGAAAGTTCAACACTTACTCAACAGAGAAAACCACTTCTCATTTACAGGAAACCCCTCACAGAACACAGGAATCCTAAAGAGGAAACATCTGTGTTTTCATGGTAGTTATTCCTGCAAAGGGAATACATTCTGCACCATGAGATGGCTAATCCAAATTCTGAGAGTTCACTAATTTCCAAGCCCAGTTTTGCAAACAACTCTAGAAGTAGAAACGTGTAGGCAGTACAGTCTCTCTCTGGAACTGTGAGACATTATTATTGCAAAGCAATATTTTTTGATTAACCATAGCAGTTAAACTTTTAATACTTTAGATGCTATACTTAAACATTTAAGTATGAATACAGCAGACATTTAGAAACACTGGAATCATTTGTATGCTGTTCCCTTTTGAGTATCCACTAAGCTGCCAATTCAATGTTGCTTCTATATACAATGTGCAAAATGCTTCTTAACTAAATAGGTATCATCTTACGGACATATGCTATTTATGTATAAATCTTTCATGTTAGTCTCAATCATATCTCATATTTGAGATAGTGTTTACATTTATGCCTGATACTTCATCAAAAACAGCATCTCTTGCTCTCACTCTTAGTCTTTTCAACAGACATCCTAAAAGAGAAGAAGCACCATGCATATTAGCGAACTCTAAATGGTTAAATATTTCAAATCAGTTCAACCTTTATTTACAGAAAAAGAGATAAAAATGTAAAACACACATGCACATGAAAAGAGAACAGAAACTCCCACATGTTACATTGCCTGCTACAAAAGAGGAAAGTACTTCATATCACTGGATTTGTTTCACTAAAATGTTACCATCACAACAATTTCTGTGTTATTTTTATGATAACAAGTCTAGAAATCAGGAAGGGGAAGGCACTGTGGACTTTATTATAGGGTTCAATTTTGAGATTCCCCTTGATGCAAAGATGTACTGTACATGCAAAGCACATACATGTAAACACATTAACGATTAGATTAAAATGAATGCAGTGTATTTCAGATATCACTCAAAGCCAAATGTCTATAACTGGTACATTTACAACACACACACACACACTCACACACCTATAATCCCTGATGACAATCTGTAGAAAAAGAACAAGTATGGCACACATGCAGTTGACCACTGAAACCTGAAGCATCAGGTTCAACGGTTTACAAAAGCTACACACACAAACCAAAAAACCACAGCCACAGACACAGACACACCCCTTTCTATACGTTTTGCCCACTATTACTAAAGCTTTCAAACAATATCTAGCATTTATCTTAATTTTGGTGGTGGAAAGGTGTCAAAAGCCATTAGACTATTGCCTCGACTATTTGATTCTATCGCTCATTTAAATAAAACAAGGAATGATTATTCCTCAGGTCCTCCAGTACAGGGGGAAATCAACAACAACACCACTTCTTCCAGCGCATGTCTGGACAAACCAGTAGGAATTAGAAGGTAGTAAAGCTGGCTGGCTTTGTCTATGTTTAACATTTTCATTCAAAGGGGGAAACTATGGCGCAAACTAGTGTGCCTCAGCCTTATCCCTCTCGTTCAAGGTATGGGCAAACTGGAGAAATGGTAGGGGCAGGGCTTGAAGAAGGCAGAGAGGTAGGAGGATCTAGCCCAGCAGGTTGATTAAAGCTTTCAGATCAGATGCTCCCCACTCCTCATGTACGGGGAACAGGATATGCCCAGATTTATCACTGTTGTTTGTGGTATCAAAAACCTGTTGCCTGCACTGATGGGGAAGAGCAGCAGTCCATATGAGAATGAACCCACCCTCCCCAAAAGTGGATAAAATAGTGAGGGAAATGTTTTCCTCCCCTCCTTCAAAATGTTAGAAATCAGAACCAAGTGACAAAACTGAAAAGATGGATGGAATTTATTCTTTCATACAGCACACCATCTAAACTATGAATCTCTATTGTAAATGTAGCGACTGCCAGCTTTAAAAGCGGATTAGACAAATTCATGAAATATATGGCTATCAACAGCTACCAGGCACAGTGAAAATAAATTACGTTCATTTTCAGTGTCAGTAATGCCTCTAAATACCACTTACTAGGGATCATGGGCAAGAAGGTGCTATTGTACTGATGTGTTATGGGCTTCCCATAGGGATCTGGGAACAGATGATTGTATTAGATGCACTTCAGGTCTGAGTTAGGTGATTGGTGCGTATTGGCTGCATAAAACATCTTAATATGTTTTATTACACGAAGTGCAGCAGTTACTATCTTCCAGAGAATTCTGGCATTCAAAAACTAACTTTTTCAACCCCTTGTCTGTAGCACAGTGTAATGCAGATGATACTGGTTGTTCTTTCAGTGATGCTGAAAATATTAAGCAAGTCAAACTGGGACAAGCTGACCTAGATCCTTTCCATCTCAAAATTTTAGGTACTGAAAACGAGCTGACCAAGATTAGAGCTTGTGTGCTTTGCAGAAAGTTCAGCCATCTGCACCTTCAAGTAGAAGACTTATCAGAGGGGCAAGAATGAAAAAGATAAACCAGTCAGTATTATGAATCATGGGCTATACAAGCCAATGGTCTGATTCAGTATAAAGCAGCATCTTATTACTCAGATAAGAGGAAAAATCAATACTTGGAGCATGCCTATGTTATAGTGTGATAGTCTGTCTCATTAGTGAGATGAATATAGTAATGCAACATGTACAAACAGTACAGTACATGGACAACCATGTACGTGTATTGTTTTGTTTGATTGAGTCCAATAAAACAGAGCCAGGAGAAGTCACAAGACCCTAGAAAGAAATCTATCTATCTATCTATCTATCTATCTATCTATCTATCTATCTATCTATCGTCTCAGATAAGAAGTGAAGAATAATTTATCACTGTGGCAATGTCCACATTATTCCTCAACACCCTTAGTTTTCATGTAGCTGAAATTTTAGTTTTTCCTTGCAACTTTATTGAACATTTGGTTTCCATGGCACCAGATATACCATGTGAGATTAAGATTATATTTAGAAACTGGAACAAGGAACATGTGAGCACCCAAATAGATATGCTACAGTTGTTATAGTAACCAACAACTTCCACCTATCAAAATGAGATTTTTTTTCCCCAGTTGATAGAACTCCTTGCTGAACAAAGATCACCCCCCTCAGAAATTTTTCATTAGCAGGGAATAAGCCCAAGCTCCCTTTTATTCCTTAAAGCTATCAACAAAGCCTGAAGCATTGCTACAACAGCTATGACTGAATGCCATTCAATAGTTGTACTAGGGCATGTCATGACATTTGATGACATCATGGTGCCACATGGCCCCTGATAACCCTTTCAGGAATCATTCAGCCAACTGAATGGTGCTGTACCATTCGTATACCATTCTTCCTATGGATACACTCTATGATATTGGCAAGATTCCTCTATAAAGGGCTTTGTTGCCCTTTTCAATTCTATAGAATAGTCTGTTGTTTTTTCAGTAATCCTTGAAGGGAGTCACAAGGCAACAACCAGGCCAGCTGCAAAACAAAAGCTTTATCTAAGACTTGCATCACTCTGTCAGACAGAAAACAATAAAACCTAAGAAAAAATATGTCCCAAACTTAATAAACCAGAGATGTTCTACTCAGCACATGTTTAGAAAATTGTAGTTTGTGACCTCTTCAACAGCAGAATGGGAATTAAGTTAAATGTCTATTCAAGTCAGTTCTTCCCTAACTCAAAGATTTCAAAGACTCTTCTTTATGATTTTACCAACCCCTTCCATGCTCTAACCAATTACAGATTTAGTCTACTTCCAGTTTCCTTTAGCTACACCTCTTTCCTTATGATCTTTCCAGATAATCATATGTGTTTGTGAGAATACATGTTCATATGCAGAAGTAATATATTTCTTACCAGTTTGGGCCCAAGTCATTTTATACCCTGAAGCAGAGGTCAAATGGGACCTATCATAAGACAATACAGGTAGTCCCTGGGTTAAGAATGCCTGAGTTATGGATGATCCAGAGTTAAGAATGGAGCCTATTGTAACAAAATTCGAGTTAAATACACAATGATTTGAGTTAAATACACAATGGTTCAAGTTCATTACACAATACTACTTCTACAGTATTATACAATAATACTGTTCTGGCTTACATACACATTTGACCTAAGGACAGACCTTGGGAACAGAACCTGTTCTTAAACTGGGGACTACCTGTACTTTAAAATGACTTGCTGAACATTTCAGACACCAATGTCCTAATCCTATCCATTCAATTATCACTATCACCCTTTACGGAGCCATCTGAAGCTTATTGCTTCATCTGATACATGGTAAGATCTTGCCCTGTTTCTCAGTAATTTCCTCTGCCAGTGACAACATAGCAGCAGCTCTTGTGCACTCATAATCACACCTATAAGTCCTTTCTATTTAAACAAATAAAGTGTAGGAAGGACCATTGCCCAATGTTCATGAACCTATCTGTGTGACAATCTTCTTCCTCAATTTTACCCAGTGCATAGCTCTTCAGGGAGTTGAACGATGGCAAGTAGCTGCACAGTCCTCATGCTGAAAGGCCATACCATGCTGAGAAAAATTCATGGGAATGTTCTGTTGTTGCTAAATTACACAGTCTTCAGTGGCTGATATAAAAGGGAATATAGGCATAATGAATTCCATAATGGAAGACCAACAGTGCATTTTTTCTCTTTCTTATCTAGATTAGAGCTGATGATCAAAAGAATCCCTTAGACATCAGAAACTGAGGTAGATGTAAGCATGAAAAAATCAAGTTATTAGTTGTCCTTCCTTTGAATTTCAGACTCTTCTTCTTAAAATATACATTAATATCCTGTATATTTAAACAGAAATGGAAACCTTGGCAGAAAAAGCACTATAAGATTCAGCTCTGAACTTATATAAACCAACAATAAGAACTAGGTGCAAAGGAAGGACATAATTCGGAATGTATAGTTCCTCTGAAGTAAAAATACTGCCCCTCTCAAAAAAAAAAAAAAAAAAAGGAAGCATCAATCTAAAATATTTTTGCAAAACAACATTTCAATGAGAATCTTTCAATTGTGCAAAGGTACAGGTATGTAAGTAAAACATCCTGAAGTTCCACATAGTATATTTCTTGCAGTTATGCACTGTTTCAGGCTGTAGGTAGAGATCAAATGTTTCAGTCTGTCCTCCATACATATACTGCAATAAAAAGAAATAATCTACAGCCATGTTCCCAACAAGCTAGTTTTATAAATATAAATAGTTTTTAGTTGGAGAAAGGCTTTGCATTTGTGCTTTTTTTTTAAACATACAAATAAATATGTGCATTTCTCGTCTGATGACAAAAATCAAAAGCTTCTGAACTAGACATTGTAATACTCCTGTAAACTGATTTGCAAGCTCAGTTCTCACAAAACTGTGAATGATACAGGAAACCTGTAAAGATACTGTAAACATTTTAGGATGCAAAAAAAGATACACAAGATCAAATTCTCCTCCATTAAAAACAACAACGAACTTCTGAAAACAGAAAACTCATTGTCAGCACAAAGAGTGGCATTAGTTTTATATTTGTAGGAATAATAGAGCTCCCATCTGCAGTTTAAGTATGGATGGGTAAGAAATGTGATAACTTCAGTTTTTTAATAGAATGCAAGATTCCCAAACATGTATCTAAGCTGGGATATACTTATACCCCAAATCTGTAGTTTTCTGACTTTCATATTTTGATTCATACCATAGAAAAATGAATTTAAAACGTATGTATTAGGAAGCATTTGCCCCCAAGTGCATTTAAAAAGGGCAAATTAGGAAAGATGCACAGAGAAATGCATACAAATGTTTGTGCATTTTTTAAAACTGAAAACTTGTGCATGAATAAGACAGACTGAAGTTAAGACTGAAAAGTAAAAAGTTGACTGAAATCCAATAGAGGTTTATTTACTTTTATTTTTATTTATTCATTAGCTTTATTTATACATCACCTTTGGTTTAGATGCTCAGGGCATCTTACATGGAAATCTCCCTTGATTTTATCCCCACAGCATCCCTGTAAACTAGTTGGGCTGAGGGAATGTGTGGCTGGCCCTAAGAGTTTCCATGGCTGAGAATCGATTTGACCTTGGGTTGGACTGGGTCTTAATTTAATACTTTAATCATTACACATTACCAGTAATACAGGCACAGCTTTCATGTTCTCTTGATGAGAACTTGCTCTTAGTGTAGCAACTTTGGCTGCAATGTAACAGCTAATAGGGCATGTTAGCAGTTCAGAACTAAGAGAAGGAGGAATGAGAGGCTATATGGCTGCAAGGAGTATGGGTTACCTCTGGTTTCCAACTATTGATACATTAGCCAGGTGAGGTCTGTCATGCTACTGCTTCCTCTCACTTAGAAGTAGCTTGCGTGGGAAAGGGGATTATTTCCACTATTGTTTCATTCCTTGCCTAGGTCAACTGTAAGTTTGATTCCTCTGGGTGTGCTACTGGGGAAGTGGAAAACAAAACAAAAACAGCCTAGTTGCTGTCTGCTTGGTTACCTACATGCTTGCAAGCAAAGATAAATCGGGAGTTAGGAAAGAGAAAAAAACACATAGAGGAGAACCACAGATCAGGGTAAAATAGACATTATAGAAGTATCTTCATACCTTCCAAAATTCCTCAGATAAAAACAGTGACATTTCTGTGCAAGAGTGAGCAAGCTCTCTCTACTAAGTCTACTGGGTGATTGCAAGGCCAATGTGTTACATGAAATGCAATCTGAAGTCATGCATGCAGATCACTCCAAATAACAGAAAGTTAGGCAAGGGATAAGCAAGTTAAGTATACTCAAGTACTCCATAGTATTTACCTCATTTATTGGCTCACGTTATACCTTTGGAATTACTGACCAGGCAAAGAAGTCAGTGAACCCATGGCAGAGAACCTGTAAGCTGAAAAAGTAGATGATAATGAAATGGTGCCTCATGTAGAGTTTTCTCCTCTAATAAACTGTATCTTCCCCTCCCCACACACATACATAATGGAAAAGTAGTAAGAGATCAAGCAGCAGATCATAAAAATATTTAAAACCCAGTGGAGCAAGGCCGAGGGCACTTTTCCTACAAAAATATATGGGAGAGATTTTGGAAGTATATTTCAGAAGAGTATTATGCCTTCAACTAAACAGATTTAAACTAATACATGCGCACATAAATACACATTTAGATAATACTTAACACCAAAGAAATTAAGTCAAAAATAACAGGAGCCAAACTTCAAAAAATCCACTTTCCATGTCTGCCAAAGCTATGCTATCCGCTGGCAAAGCTAATACGCCATACTATTAGAAGCAACAACGTCTGAAGCTTCAGAGATGAATACAGATCATCCAGCAAATGGCAAGGTGATCCCCTTTCTCTTCCCAGCTTCAAAATTGGAAAAATACTAAGAATTGTTTCCCAGCTGCACTGCCAAGGCACAGACTAGCACTTATCACTATTATGGGCCTTTTCTGCTTTGGAACAATGAAGCAAGAAGGGGAGGTGTTCTATCCCTACCCGCAGTCTTTGTACCAGAAAAAGGTCAGAGGTGGAACGTGCTGCTTCTGCCTCTAGCACTGCTATTGGAACAAGCGTGTGGGTGGAGCACTTTCTGACAGGGCTCTGCTCCTCCTTCAGCTCAGCTTTTCTCAAGTGTGAAGTCAGAAATGGCAGATAAGATATTGAAGGTACAAGTTGTGCTATGGCTAAGATACTAGTCACATACTTAGCTATGATAAAGATGAGCAAAACTACCTATGGGAAAAGGACAGTTCAAACAAATAGCAGGACATAATTTAACATCTAAGCCTTTGATTATGTGGGCCATTATGGTTGAGCTCCGTCAGATTTCAATAAAAGGATGATCCAATTTGTCAGTTACTGTTTGATGCAGAATGAAACATACAGAAGATCTAGAGACTGAATAGTGACGGTATGGGTTAAAGTGTACACACTGAAACTCAGAAATAGTTTCATAGTAACAGCAGGTTAACAGAGAAATAAAATATGTTCCCCATTTTTGCAATACTTTAGAATAAGATCCTGGATAAAATAGAGTTGCATTATTTATTGGGACTCTTGTGAAATGGAAAGAAGAGTAACATGCAGTTTATAATAATATAAATAATATTATAAATGCATATTATAATATGCATTTACAATAATATAAATTTAGAAAATTTAGCATTGGTAAAATGTTATTTGTACAACTGACTTTATATATTTATTTTGAAGACTGAATTAACAAAAGAGAATAGAAAAGCCAGGCTAACAAGGGGTAGTATATTCCTCACATAAACTCAGAATCCAGAACCCCTGTGCCTAGAAAGGAGGTAATAATCTCCATGTGTGTTTCCAGAAAAAAAAAAAAAACCAAATAAACATCCATTTTGTTCCGTTCCACAAAAAAGCCCATTCCTTGCATTCCTTTCACGAACTCCTCACAAAAAAATTATTCTGTTTCAGAACCCTCCCTCTTCCCTTCCCTTTCTAATTATAAACAAGTCTTCTCCCTTCTTTTTTCTCTTGTCTTGTTAATTCACACAATGCATCAGGCCTCAGATTAGAAATCAATTTTCAGTTCTGGGTCCACAAACTAGAATACAGGTGTAAAAACACCTCTGAACATGTGCAGAGTATCTGCTCTTAGAATTCCTCTGGGTTCAATCTCAGTCCAAAGTTTTTAGTAGAAGCATGAAGCCCATCATGATTTCTTTTGCAATTTTTTCCCACCTACCTCTCTTCTCTATCTTCAACTTTCCTGTCCTAAGAACTTGGTTTACCAAATGATTTATTTCAAAAACAAGCAAATAAAGCCACAAAACATTTCAGTGGGTGGAGGGAATTTCATTTCTTAACATATTAGTACCTGATTCAGGTAGTTATCAGAAAATCAGAGGAATAGGAAGACAATTGAAGCTGTTTCTTTTTAAGAATGTCTTCAGCCATCCACCTCTCTCAAATGCCACAGCCTTCAATAATCAGAGAAAAATAGCCCATGGTAGTACTATTTAATTTGCATTAAGCATTTAAAGTTTAAAGAGAAAACTTGGGAGAGAGATCTATCTTTGTGTTCAAAAGCAGCAGCTACTCTAGAAATTATAAAAGTCTGGGGTCCCTGTTTTGTACTTCATGGGGTACTTCTAGCTATACTATCATTATAGGTTGTGACCCTACTCTTAAGACAAATCAGACCGAGAATGCAGAATTTTGTATCAAGCTTTAGAAAAGGATTTCCTTTGTGATGCCTTACTTCAAGACTACAGCCTGCACTGTAAAGTGCAAAAATGAATTGGGAGAACTCTACAACTAGATTAAGGCCCTAAACATTATGGCTGTCTTGGTTGAACTACTGCCTAGTAAGAAACAAACAAACCTAGAGATTACTGTTATGTTATGTGAGAAAGCAAAATTAACCATGAGAGTTGGAAACTTCCTCCAAGACATGTTCAGTTTATGATGCTGTTGTGAAACCAAGCTGAAACTCTGATATGGAGATTTGAGACAAATAATACAGCAACAGTAATCTATTTAAGTTCTGCAGTGACCTTCTCCAACTGGAATGGCTGAGTTGGCCTACAAATCCCACTGCAATCAGTTCCCATTGTACTCCAAGAAATACAAACAGAACTCCACACACCCAGGATTGGGTGACTGCTCTAAACAACTATCCCAGTCTACATGGATAAAGAAGGGCTTCTGTGAGAATTACTTGAGGCATCTGTCGTGTAAATCACTTAGATTCACTTTGAGTTGGACTCCAGCTATGTAGGGCCAGTTGATTTGACTGAGACACTATGTAGTAAGGTTATCTGGGAAGAATTTGAGCCTATTGGCCCCAAAGAAGGTGACAGAGTCTTTGGAGCTGTTTGCATGCCACCTGAGTATTAGATCCATGTCCACCTTAGCTAATCAAGGCCTCCTAGAAGGTGACATGTTGGTGGGTTCAAGCAATGATGAATTCATCCCTGAGGGAGAGATAGCTCCATCTATGCTTAAGGAGGTTGTGGTCTTCCCTCTCAAGAAACTGTTGCTTCATCCCAGCTGTTGGATAATTTTCAACCCAATCTTCTCTTTCTGTAGAAGGTTGTTGAAAAGGTGGTTGGCCTGCAGTTTCAGAAGACTCTGGAGGAAGCAGATTATTTGAACCCACTTCAGTTAGGCTTTAAGCCTCAATACAGTATCAAAATGTTACTGATAGTGTGTGTGGATGACTTATGGCAAGATCAGAACGGGGGCAGTGCATCCATCCTTGGCCCTCCTTGATGTCTTGGCAATCATCACTATTACTGATTGTGTTATCCTCCTGAACCAATTCAGGGGGTTGGGAGAGACACAGTATCTGGGTGATTCTATACCTTCTTTCAGGGTCAGTTCCAGTTAGTGTTGATTGGGGGGGTAGTAAAGAAATCCAACCCTCAGCCCTGCTCTGTGAGGCTCAGGGCTTGATTGTCTCCCTGTTCCTTCTACATAAGGCTGGGTAAGATCATCTGTCAGTGAGGTTAGGTATCACAGTATGCTGATGATTCCCAGTTATACATCTCAACCCTTGACAATCCAAGACATCTCCACAAAAGTGGAGTCAATGACTGCAGCAAAGACCCAAAACCAAAAATCCAGTGAGTAGACCGGTTATTTGGAACCTCTCGGGATAAGGAAAGGACAGGAGATCGCCCACATGTGCTCCAGATGGCTGCTCCTCATGAGGAGATCACAGGACAGTGGTCTTCTGAGGGCTTGAGCACAAGGAGATGAAGGAACTAGGCATCTTGCTCATAGCCACGGTGAAGCCTTTTAAAGGACACTAGGTTTGCAAGCCCCACTTTCTAATCACTTTCAGAAATTACCTATTTATCATCTTAAAGCTATTAGAGACCCTCGGAACGACAAGTTTGAAAAGTTGCTGGGTGAGTTTAGCTTCAACTCTGAACAAAAGAAAAATTAATTACAAGCTTAAGAACTTAAAGAATTAGAAATAAAGAGCAAAAAACTAAAAAAGATTTTGATCTAAGAAAGTTACAAATGGATTAAGGGTCCAGTTAAATTTGGAATATTGACTTTTACTATAGGATTTTGGAATTAACTATAAAAAATAAATAGTTTCTTGTGGAAACCATAGTTATTTTGGCTATCTTAGCTCATAACAAAGATAAGTGACATTATGATTTTAGAAACTGGACACTAGTGGGGATTAAAGATTTTAAGTAGAAGGAAAAGAAATACAAGCCAGCTTTTGGTGTCGGTTAACTGGGACTTACAAAATGACACAAAACATCATAACATTGGAAATATTAAAGGAGATCTTTGAAGAATGGAGCCAGAAATTAGTGGCTACAATATCAACAGTGTCAGTAATGATGTCTGACTCTGTGGATAGACTATGTCCAAAAGATGTTAATGAGAGAATGACAGATGTGGAGCAAATTTTGTCTGACAAGACAGAGAAAGTATCAAAAGTGGAACTACAAATGACAGGCCAAGAGAATGATTTGGAAAAGAACACTTTTTTGGATATACAAAAGAAACTGGCTGAAGTTTTAAAAATTAAAAGGGAAATACAAATGACAAACCAAGAGAATGACCTGGAAAATGTTTTCTTATCGGATCTACAAAAGAGACTGGTTAAACTCTTGAAGAAGTCTGTGTCATGGGATAAAAAAGAATTGAAGAGGAATCAAATCCTACGACAATATTTGAATGAACTAAACATTAAGACTGTTGGAAGTAAAAGGAATGAATAGAAAGTTGATTTATTTGATCAAGGTTAAAATAAGACATTTATTTGCAAAGTTCTGGCAGCCCTTTACAGATTTTTTGCTGACACCGGGACTGAAAAGTTGATATTTTATGGATTTGTTTATAGATAAGGGATGGGATATGGGATGAAGAGATATCTGTTTGTAACCTTATAGGGGGCAAAGAGTTACTAAATTTGTCTATATTTGTTGTAATGAAAGTTGGAAGTCACTTTATTATTCTTTCTTTTCTCTTTCTCTTTTTTCTTGCACTTTTTATTCTTTCTTACTATTCTTTTATCTTTCTTAGTAAATTCTTAATTAAAAAATTATATACCCCCCCCCCCAAAAAAAAAGCAGGAGGTAGGTGGCAGCTGTGGCTCAGTGAGCCTTTGCATAAATCCATCCAACATGCAAATTGTGCACATTCTTGGACTGGGAGGTCCTACCCACAGTCGCTTGTACCTTAGTGACTGTCCATCTGGATTACTACAACTTGCTCTACATAAAGCTATCCCTGAATACCCCTCAGAAGCTACAGCTCATCCACAATGCAGTGGCACAAGTGGTTATAAGCATACTTCAGACTGCCCATGTAACACTGCTACTTTACAAGCTGTTCTGGTTGTCAGTATTCTTCCAGGTAGATTTCCAAGGGCTAGTTGTGACTCATAAAGCTTTTTTATGGCACAGGGCCTGCTTATCTTTGGGATCCTGTCTCCAATTACTTCTGTCCATCTGATAAAATTTGACGAAGTGGACATGCTCCAGGTGCTGTCACTTAAGCAGTGTCATCTGGCAAGACCTAAAAGACATGCCTTCTCTGTCGCTGCACCTCTCCCGTAAAGGAATGGCTTTATACCTGAAATTCAGATAGCCCTGACCCTACATGCCTTTTGAAAGGCTCTTAAGACCTGGCTTTTCCCCCAGGCACTGGATCCAGTTTTTGTGCATGCCATGATTGTTCTTGAATTGTTTTTAGATTGGTTGAAATTACCTTGAGTGTGCTATGTTTTATTATTTTTTTAATGTTTATTGTTGTTGCTGTATTATGTGTGGTTTTCTTTGTGTATGCTGTCCTGAGTTGCAGGTCAATTGAGTGGCTACCTAAATTAATTGACTGAAGAAATAAATCAGCAGACAGACAGATAGATAGACAGACAGACTACAGTGGGATTTAATAATAAGGCAGATATTACCTAGAAGTTTTGTTTTGCTACCTACAATGGGCCTCTGTAAAATACAATTCCATACTTATACTAGCATGGCTAACACCACTATTTTAATGTGATTAACTTGCTCTGACAAATAAGCAAGCTTTTCTAGAAGTTTTGAGCTTCTTTCAGTTTTGTATAAACAAAATTGTAATATAAAATCCATTTTATATTATTATTGGGAGACAATTGATCATGAAAACAAACTATGTTACCAATCTGCCTGGTAGGTAAGTTGAAATGGTGTACTGTCATTTTTAGTGCTTCTTGGCTTTGTTTCAAGGTTCCATAAATGCAGTGATTACATTTGCAAAAAAGCAGTGGCAGAAAATTCAAGAAGTCAGCAAAAGTTCAGAAACTACATGGAGTACTTTTAGGTTCTGGTTGAAAAAAGGTAATGTAATTACCCTTCAAATACCCAATCTAATTCTTAGAATAGATCCTGCAATTAATTAAGCCACAGGGATTTAGGGGTGCTACTAGCTCTTTAATCCTTTAAAGCAATAAGGACATTAGTAACAATGCATAAGGGAGAAGCTCTATCCCATTACATCATATGACCTGCTGGGCTTCAGGTGAAAACAATTCAGATCTATGATTCACATTTTCTTGAGATTAAGTTCCCACTGAATAAACTTCTAAATTACTGATAGGGGGTTTAAATGGGTTTAAATAATTTAATGCTGACTCAGACCCGTGAATCTTCTCTCACTGAGCTTTTCCTCACAGCCCCATTATGTTTTTCCCTCCAATACTTGAGCTGGGCAGTGCCAGCATAAATTGCTCTTATTCAGCCTTAGTAATGGTTTTGTCTTTAAAGCTTTAATGTTGGACAATTTAAGGGCAGCAATTAGGAGATTCCTCCAATTTTACTTTCCCTCCTATCCAGCATCACCTATCAGCAGGAAAATTATTCACCAATTACTTTCCCTAATGGCTGGGGCTGAAGATGAGAGAGGAAGCAAGTTTTGACAGATGGCTAGACTGGTGGGTTTGGCCATCTGTCAAAATCTGAGACCAAGATAACTGGTTTTCTCTCTTGCTCTGATTTTCATACATACCGGTGTATATGTTGGAGGCATTTAACCAGTGGGTCATCAGAACGGGAAGGCTTGCCCGGTGAAAGAAAGTCCAAACAGAACATCAACTTTGATTCAGAGGAAACTCTCTCTGCAAGTTTGAATTATTTCTTACCTGTGATCAATGCAAACTATTGTCACTAGTATTACTGTCAACAAACAGCTTTGATTGCAAGATCCTTTTCCCAAGCCTATTTGTTTCTTTCTGATTTCCATCCCAGAGCTACTCCACTAAAATTTGAGAGAGGGGAATGAGATTTTTGTACAAGGCTCTTAAACAGATCAGGACTTCCTTCCAAGCAAAATCATTAGAAGAGACTCATCTGCAAACTGCAGCGTTTCTAGGAAGAGGGAAGGAGGTGCTCTGCATGGAATATGAAATGCTAAACCTAGTTTTCCTTACTCCCAGTATGGAGAATCTCACTAGGTACACGTGCACATACACATGCACACACATACTCTTTCTTACGCACATGTATGCAGGGTGATCATTTAAAAAGACATTATTCATGTTGTTTCTTCTTATTTTCTACATATATGGAGCTACATCTAATGGATGGTTGGGGCTCTTTATCACAATTATTTCCCCTTCTTCCATCTTTCTCACATGTACACAGATATGCACAGCTACCCACCTCCTCCCCTTCCTCCCTCTTCTTCCTCTCCTCCTCCCCCCCCCCCCCCCCCCGATCTGCAGCTAAAGTGCATAGCAGTCGGGAAACAGATTGCAGATTGGGCATTGTGCTAATTTCCCAAAATGAACATTTACCAGCCTGCAAGGTCAAAATAGTCAAAGTATATGAACATACCCACTATAGATAGGCACTGGGGTCATAGCAGACAAACAACTCAGTGACTCAGGTACAAGCTGTGACCTTTGTAGATAGCAGCTTATGGCTATGAAAAGAAGCACACTTTCCTGGGAGTAAGATTCCCTGCTTTCCTTAGAATGCAGCAAGCCTTGTTTCTGAGCAACCATGCATAAAATGAGGCTGCAGATATGTTTCTGCTGCCCTAAATTTGGAGAACAAAGGAAATGTCATCCCATCTCACTCTTTTCTATGCCCTTCTTCCAACCTATGATCTGACCTGATGTACCACTGCACCAAAGTCCCACATGCACGCATATATCCAAGGTCTAAGAGCCCAACCCTACTTTTAAAGCACAGATCTAATGTTCTTTCAAAAGAACTGTAATGCTTCCAGAAGAATGGTTAATAAGGAATCTGTGTAACTGTGTAACTCCAAAAATTGCTCTGGAAAGCACCATTCAGATTCCATTACATGGAGAGATGGCTCTATGGAATCTAAGCTTCTACTGTTGCCAGAGGCAAAATGGCTAGAGCTCAAAGAGGAGATAAGCCTGAGGTGGCCAAGGGGAGCTGCATAGATCCCAGCCTGGCCACATCATTAGCATTATCAATGTGATGTTGCAGATTGTAGGGCAAGGCTTGTGTTGGAAGAAGGAGGAAAACACTATTTTAAACCTGAAACAGCTAAAGATTAATTTAAGGTACCTCTGTGGTGGGTTCAGGATAAGATGATGACAATGTCATATGGATACGTCTATTAAAAAATGGTTAGCAACACATCTTTGTGCTGCAGCTAATGGACAAGTTCATTTATATAGACCTATCAGATCTGGGATGTAAAACAATGAATGACCACTAGATGCCAGTAGAGGGATGAAGAACACTCTATCACTTTGCTGCATATAGTAGTTGTCCATATTTTTGCAGCCCAGAACTGTAACTGCATTTGCATATATTTGCATACTTTATACCCAAATTAATTAGCATATTATTAAATTTCTTTAAAATCATCCCTGCCTGCCTCTCCCCACCCCAACAACCAAGGAGAATTGTTTTAGGTCTCTGAGTGCTCTCAGTGACCAAGACCCAGAGATCCCCAGCGTGACTAAGTCTCTAGTCAGTGTCCCACTCACTTTGGACTACTTTGTAGTGGTCTGGACAGGCCTGACTTATGCCAGTGGCTGGGCCACTCGTTT
The DNA here is from genome assembly GCA_030867105.1 of Liasis olivaceus. Taxonomy (NCBI): domain Eukaryota; kingdom Metazoa; phylum Chordata; class Lepidosauria; order Squamata; family Pythonidae; genus Liasis; species Liasis olivaceus. The sequence goes on along the minus strand of CM061348.1, from coordinate 101,416,206 downwards.
CACAACAGCTTTAGGCATTCATACAAATTGATATCATACATTTACTGGGAATCATGGGAACTGTAGCTATGATATATCATGAATATGAACTATCTAGTTAGTATGCATGGTTTCTGGCACAAATCTTCCCCCCTTCACCATTCTTGAGAGCAGCGTAGTGTAGTGGTTAATGTGTTAGTCTAGGACCAACTATGAAAACTCATTGAATGAATTTGGATCGTTTCCCCCACACACACACTTCATAGGGTTGCTATTCTGCAGTGGTGGGGCAGGAGGGCTAATATGAACAGAGATCCTCACTTAAGCTGCTGTGAGCTTCTAGAGAATAGGAAGGATGTATATTTAGATTTGAAGTGGCCCAGCACTGTTAAAAATCATACAATAAACAACTACAAGGTGGTTTCCAGTCTGCTTTACTTACGTGGGTCTGCTAATAGGTATGGACAGGAATACAGTTCATATTCCAGATTGCACTATATATTCACTATAAATTGCAGCTGTTGACCCACAACAAACTGTGGTAGCATGCTAATGGACACCTCTCTTGCGGAAAGGAGGTTAAGAATGGTACCTAAACAGAATTCCTGGATACATCGTGGCCCTCCCATGTTTGAAGGAGGCTGACAATATTGTCAATCAAGTACAGATTCCAAAACTACTGTAACATACTCAGGATTCATCTGAGTCTAGTAGTTTCTAGAAGAAAGATCTAGTAAGTACTGGGTAAAATATGATTTCATATGAGATGGGAAATTTGGTTGTAGTGTTCAGCTGCCAGAATATTATTATTTATTATTATGAAGGTATTTCTTCAGTTGTGCCAGTTCTATAAGAGCAGTTCAGAATATTAAGTCACAAGCATTTATAATTTGCAAATGAACATAATGCGGCATTCCACAGAAAGACATGCAATCACACAAATCCATAGATTATGCTGCTACATTTCAGGGTATCTCCCATATCTTCATGCCACTAGTGACATCCTAATCCTTGGCACAAGCAGCCCATAATAATAAAAAATCAACGGTTGAAATAGGTTTATCTGGAAGTAACTGCCACCCAATTCAATAGGCCTTATTTCTATGCATAGGATTGTTCTGACGTTGTACTATTTACAATGCATAAAAATTGTAATCTTATTCCCATATGAGAATAAATGCCACTAAACTCAATGGGGCTTCTATACTTTTCTAACATAACCCCTTGGGTTCCAATATAGTTTGCCTACAAGAAACAATCTAAAAGATATATGATTTGCTTCACAACAGTATTTGGCATAATTAAGGAACTAGCTTTCTCTCAGCCCCATCTCTAATAATAGAAACATCTAAGCATGAGACAATGCTGGAACAGACTATATTCCTGAATCAATACTAACAGTGAAGCTGCCAAAAGTAATGGTATTAGCACACACATAGAAGGAAAGCTTCAAAATATACATTATTTGCTTGTACTTTTGGCAAGATTCCCAGTATAAAGTCTATTCTTAGGATAGCAAAATCTGCTCATACCAACACAATTTGTTTTATTTACATGTTGACATAGATTTCAGCTCTTGAAATAGTATGCATTATTGAAGTTGTGAAGTGCTCCAGATTTTAATGGGAAGAAATACTCTGGAGCACCCGAGACATGCACCTAGCACCTGATGGTAACTTGTAACGGCAGGTGCATCTTTTCTCAGAATTGTGCTGCTGCTGTTAAGGGCTACGAGATCTCATGAAAAGACACAGTGGCTATCAGAAGTTGCCGACAAGGGCTGCATGGAAGCCTCCCCCAACCCCTGGGTGCTCTGCAGCACTTGTTTCCCTTCCACTCCAAAGTCCTGCATGACCGTAAGAATTAGTAGGCCTACAGTACTCCAGGCTGTCAGGAGCTTCACCTTATTTCTTAACACTTTTTGCTTGTCTGTTATATTGCTTGTCTGTTATATTTGCTTGTCTGACTGTTATAGACTGTTATACTCAAAACGTGTATAAGTAAGATTCCTGAACTTCAGGAGGAAAAAAAATAAAGAAAATAAAATGTAAGTTACTACATAGGAAAGTAGTATAAACACATGCGACTCACAGGGTAAGTCTACTACTTATCAGGGCAAAATTCATGTTTCAGCGAATTCTTCAACTACAAATCTCTTATGATTCTGGGCATTTGCACCTGATGCTCATGGCTAGGGTGTTGTGATTGACAGATAGACAGATAGAATAAAAATCTAATAACAATAATATTTATATTACAGTTTGCAGAGAGAATTATGGTTTTGAATAGTGAAGACATGCATACTGCAAAATTCTCTGTGGGCAGGTGATTACTGACATTCAAAAAGACATTACAGAGTAGAAAAACAAAAGGTTCGGGGGAATGGAACAATTCTTCCTACTGAATTAAAAAAAGCTGCAATGTTTGGGAATTTTTAGTTTGCAGTACGTTAGGAACTACTGTAGTAAATGGAAAAGGAAGATGATTAAGCTTGTAAGAGTCCCTCAGGTTGACGCTAACTTCTCCTAATCAGTACATGGAGACATCCACATAGTTTTCTCAGCAACAAAATCAAAATGAGTTGATGTTTGTCACCATCTGCAATTTTTTTCTTTTTCTTTTTTTTTTTTTTGGTGACTTTCCATTAGCCTATAGTCCTGAGCTTTTCTAGTGGTCTCCCATCCAAACACTGACTAGGTCCAACCCTGTTCAGTTTTTTTCAATATCAGCCGAAGTTGGCTAGGTGCTGCTACTTTAAAAGGGGGGTAGCCAAACTCAATCAGGTTTAGTAATGACGGTTATTTGATACCACTTGATTCAGAAGCAGTATGCTGAAAAGCACAACCAGAAGACTCTATTGTCATCCTGGTTTGTTTATGGGCTTCTCAAAGATCTCTGACTGGCAAATATGGGGACAGAATCTTAGATTAGTTTCTGGGTTCTGCTCAGGGCCTTACTGATCATATTCCAAACAGAAATGAAGACAGAGATATCAAAATGCTTAATGACCATGGGTGAGAAAAATGGGACTGCCTAAAGCTCTTGGACTGATTGTGTCACCTAGAACTACTAGCCGCATTGGCACCGCCATGCAATGCACCACTTTTTCAACTGTGGCTGTCTGTGATCTGTTCTGTGTGGGTTTCATTTCTGGAGGTTTGGTATGTGACCAATGTACAGTACCAAACAATAAACAAGACTGCTGGGGTAATGTATATTGTCTGAAATTTTGATGTGGTGTGCAGAAGTGACTCATTGTATAAGCTTTGTTGTTCATTCAAGTTAGAACACGCACTTCAGATTATAAAAAGTCTTTTGTGAAGTTCAGGTTTTACTCACCCATAACAATTTAGTGTTTTCCTGAATTTCAACTTTCCTACTCTGAATTAGTATTGAAGGATTGCCTTTATCACAAGGATTTATCAAAGATTCAGCCTTCCCCAACTTGCTACTCTTCAAATTTGTTAGGACTACAGCTGACTAGATGAGCTTTTAGTCATTTCTAACATGGAATCTATGTAAAATGCTTGTTCTTAAATAAACAGGTGTGTAATTTTTGCACTGCAGGTATATAAGATAGTCCTCAACTTATGACCATTCATTTAACAACTGTTCAAAATTACGACAGTGCTGAAAAAAGTGACTTACAACCAATCTTCGCACTTATGACCATCACAGCATCCCCATGGTTCCATGATCAAAATTCAGGAGCTTGGCAACCAGCATTTATTTATGATGGTTGCAGTGTCCCAGGGTCACGTGATCACCATTTGAGACCTTTCCAGGGGGCTTCCAGCAAGCAAAGTCAATGGGGGAAGCCAAATTTGCTTAGCGACTGCATGATTCACTTAACAACTGTGGTGATTCACTTAACAACCATAGCAAAAGACGTCATAAAATTGGGTGCAACTCATTTAATGACTGCATAATTTAGCGATGGAATTATGGTTGCAACTGTGGTCATAAATTGAGGACTACCTGTATTAGTAAAGTGGCAGCACAATTCTGGGCACTGTAATCCTATGAATATATGAATCATGCAAATACTGAAAAACCCTCTTTATTCCTACAGGCTGCTGTTCCAAATGTTCCTGCACATGACAGAATGCAAGAGGAGCAGCCCTACAGTTCAGTGGGCAGCAACCATACATTTTTCATGAAGGTGATGATTATCTCCAACAACATTCTTCAAAATACTATTTCATGGAACAGGTTTTGAACTAGGACCATCATTTAAACTGTGCAAGGCCTAAATGGCCAGAAAGACTGGGGTGGAATAAGACACTGGATAGGAATCAAACTAAAAATCAGTCAAAAGAAAGACATGCAGTGCTATTCCTTAACCTGGTGCCCTCCAAAGATACTGTGATTGAAATGCCCTGAATTCTCAGCAGCATGGACTTTTGCTATGCTGGCAAGAATTTTGGGAGCAGTAGCCTCACATCATTTGGAGAGCAGAGGGCACTGGGCTGGGGAAGGCTGACACAGAGGAAAAATTGGCAGGCTGCTGATACATGTCAGTGTCACACCCACACGCAATGAACTTCCCAGCACCATTCTTTTTCCCCACTCCAGCTGAGTGAACTTCCAACATCAGAGACAAACTTGGCAAAAACAAAATGTAGAAATGGTTGGGGAAATAGCATTTGTAGGAAAAACAACAGGTAAGGAAAGATATACATTGTCCTCATAGCCACAATTCCGTATTTTCCAGCCTCAGATCAGAATTGCAAGACAAAAATGGAGTATTTTTTAATGCAGGTTTATACTCAAACCTTAAAGTGAGAGCCATATGCTACCAAAAATTTCATGCAGGCTTATGGAGGAGGGACATTTCCCTTCATCCGTTCTTGGTGCATACAAACAAGCAAGATTCTTTCATGCCCAGCAGTGCTGGCTTAGTAGTTATTTTGCAGTTTAGTAACAAGAAATGGGCCTTTGTAGAACTGTTTTAATACATAATAGCACACATTTTGAATATCTAACTTTTGTTTGCATCATTATAGTATACACACACACACACAAACACACCCTCTGTCTCCCTCTCTCATGCACACCCTTTTTTTTTTTTGCCAATTTAATCTTGAATACACCTATAAGAAGATCTCAATCTGCTTTCCCATTTCCATACTTGTTCAATCTCCTTCTCTCTGATTCAGCAATCAGCTACTAGCTTTTATTTTACTTTCATCTCCCTAAAGGCTACTTCAAACAAGAAACAGTTCAGGAAGACATGCTGATAATGAGTGATTGCTAATAAACTTTACCTACATAAAAGCCAACTTCAGTGGCATACTAAGGCTCACTTACTCTTGCATGGAGCATTTCCTTTGTTTGGAAAAATGGAAGAGAAATGAGAGGGAAAGGGAAAGGCTGCATCTTCCATACACATAAAATTGACACTCTTCCCCCAACCCCCATCCCCCGCACCTTCTAGCCTTCATATAGGATTCATACTTAGAATCTCAAAAAAGTTAGGAAAAGTATGTACGTTCACACACCAATACACAGAAAAAAATGTGGGCTTAGGCTGGATGGGAGAGTAATAGGGCTCCTGGGTGGCCTTAGAAGTCACCCTCTGTCACAGTCTAAGCTACTTAACAGACTTTGAATGAGGATAAAACAAGATGTGGATGCCTTATAAACTGTAATAAGCCTTTGGGGATGGTCAGAAAATTAACAAACATTTCTTAAAGCTTTGAAAAGAACTGGATCATTTTCAAAAGTTACCACACAAGACAAAAACTACATTGTCTTAAACCATCTCTTGATTCAACTAATTAGCCTCAGGATTCGTGATCTTTCTTTAAGAAAACAAATCCAAACAAGAAATAAAGGAACATGACCTTATTGATTCTCCTGGAGTTCTTGCGGCTTTCAGTATACCAACTAAGCTATTTTTCTGAAACTTTCCAAATTGGGTGTGAGTCTCAGGATATTCCCAAGTGTATTTGGATAGCCAGAATATGGTGGATTGAGTTTCTAGTTGATCCCACAGCATTTATGTTTTGGGTTCCATCAGGATGAGTGAATGGGTGAGATTCAGAGATTTAAAGTATAGTGACATCAGTTTGTTCATGCCACAAAATTCTCTTTCATCAGATCCAGCCAGTTGCAATTTGACATGGATAGAAACAGTGATAGCTGTGCTTCCTCTTTCTGCTTATATTACAATATATGTAATATTTGAAATATATATGTGTGTGTGTGTGTGTGTGTGTGTGTGTGTAATACAATATAATATAATGAATATATGTTCAAGTTTATTCTTGAAGCAATCCAAAAACTTTACTTAGCAGAATAAATGAAGGTTTGAGTACTGTCCAGAACTGGCTGTTATGATCCTATTAAGTCAGAATTCCATTATCTGCACAGCTCACCATTTATTTATTTATTTATTTACATACTTACTTAATAGCATCTATATATAAAAATATAAATATAAAAAATATATAATTTTGTATATATAATAAAAAATATAAATATAAATTTATATATTTATAAATTTAAATATATTTAAAAAAAAACCTCTGGGCTGAAAATTATTAAAAACTCCAAGTAATGATAGTCATACAGCTTGATTAAATGGCTACTCACCAAAACAAAACTTTCAGTGCCTTACATAATGCGAAATGTGGCAGCCGTACTACCTCTAGAGGCAGCATGTAGAATCATGTTTAGGATGGCAATCCCTGACATATCCCAGCAACACACCACATAGGGCTTTATAGGTAATAACCAGCACTTTGAATTGGGCTCAAAATCCTACTGATAACCAGTGCAGAGACTACAAGATAGGCACAACATTGCAATGGTGTAATGGTAAGATTCCCGGCTGCTGCATTTGAAATCAGTTGGGGCTTCTGGTTCATCTTAAAAGGCAGCTCTATGTTACAGCAATCCTACATACTCAATGTAGCCCTACACACAGTATGTTGTGTTGATTAGGACATGAGTTACCATCTCTAGGGTTTCCTGGTCCAAGTAGGGCCATAACTGATGCACAAGTCTAAATTAGTTAAGGCCCCCTGACTATAGTTTCCTCTTGCTCCAGCAGAAGCCATGAGTCCAGGAGGATCCCTGCCAGTCATGGGCTTGCTCCTTCAGCGAGAACATAATCACACATAGAGCAATCATTGGGACTGATGTTTCTGGAAAACCAAGATGATCAGCATCTCTGCCTTGCTAGGGTTAAATCATAGTTTTTACTCCCCAATCAGTTCCTCACAACCTCCAACCATTGGTTCAAGACTTTCATAATATCTCCAGCCCAACCTAGAGTACCAGCCTCTTGAATGAGGTTCCCCCTGAGATCCGGATGGTCCCTACTCTGCTGGCATTTTGAAGGGTCTTGAAGGCCTGGCTTTTCACCCAGGCCTTTGGCAAGGGTACAGTAAATTAAGCCCCCTTTGTATTGTGTGGGTTTGTTTCTCTTTCATTCCCGTCCAGTTCTGTCATCCTTGCCATCTTTTATTCTTTTATTTTTGTCTTTTGTCTTTTTTCTTGTTTTTAACATTTTTATTTGTGAACTGCCCAAAACAGTTGGGGATTGGGTGGCATACAAATTTTAATAATAATAATAATAACAACAACAATCCAGTCTAAACATCTGGCTGACTGTGTGACCAACCAGAAGCAGCAGCAGCAGAGCAGCAGCAGTTTTGCAATCCCAAAACACCTGGAGCACCACTTGAAGACCATCGGCATTGACAAAATCACCATCAGTCAATTGCAAAAGGCAGCTTTACTTGGAACAGCTTACATCCTGCAACGATACCTTTAACACCATCAAACAACATCTGCCTATCCCAGGTCCTTGGGAAGGACTCGATAGGTGTATAAAAATGCCAAATCCAGTGGCATACGATCCAGGATATACGATCAACCATAACAACAAATCCAGTAGCCAGATCCAGGCTATACGATCAACCATAACAACAACAATGTATAAATGAGTATACCGATGATACGTCAACCCAAATAGATCAATAACAGCTCCCGGAAGTTTCATATAAATATTAAATAATCTATGGAAGAAGACAGAGCCTGGTAGCACTCTACATTGGAACAAGCTTTAGCTCCATCAGTCTTCCCCCATGACTATTGATTAAAACCATCTGCTCAAGTAGAAATGAAACCTCTGCAGAATGGTGCACCTGACCTCAAACATTTGCTACCTAACCAGACATTAGTAGTACATGCCAAGTCTATACATTCATCTTATACAATGTGAGTGGGTATGAACTTATTCTGTGCAGACCTGGCATTTCCCAGCAGCAGCCTGTGACCAAGAAGTCTGGCAATTCAGCCACCCAGGCCAAGGGGTGGGCCCAGTAGAATAGAAGAAGGGACCAAGACTATTTATGCAGGTGCCCCTTCTACGCTATCCCTCTTGTATTCTTGCCCAACCTCTCCCCTGCCCTCTGTAAGACCCCACTCAGCACCTGCCATCAAAACATCTCACTTAGCACAGGCCACAATTTTTAGCAAGCCTCCCCAAATCCACGCAATCCCAAGATCTCCCACTTCACCCTAGTGCCCACCCACCATTCTAATTCTGAACAATTAACCACCACCCTTCTCCCAACCTTCCCTATATATTCCTTGTCTAAAACTTTCCAGAGGACTCATAATCCCCCCACATGCATCTCTGCCACCCAGGCACTTTAGAAGGCTGAGAGCTTTACTCTTCTTATTTACACTTGAAGAGGGAACTCCCTATTCTCATCCCAGGACTTAATACTAAAATCAATCCACAGTTAATTATTCTGGCTGGACTCCTGAGCTACCTAGTCTCCCTCTCCCTCTACAGCCTCCAGCCAATGCAGATTACTCTTAGGAAGCCACTACCACCATGGCTGCTCCTGGCTTTCTGCTGCTCTGGCTGCTATTCAAACCTGTTCTAGCCTTCAGTTCAGGCTTCTTGAATGCTCTTGAATGCTTGTTCCAGCTGCCACTCTCACTACCCTCTGCTGGGCTACAGTTCACAGTGTAGGCTCTGCTTTCTGAGCTGGATTTTCTCCATCATTTCTCCTGTGGTTGTCTAAGTGACAACATCCTCTCATTCCCCAGCAGCTGAGTCTCCAGGAGATACTGCCACCCATTCTACTTCTTCCTCCCTGGTCATTTCTGCACTAGAGATTTACACTGTCTTCACAGCATCACTCACCCATCATTGAGGTGATATGAAGCCTGGTTCCATTACTGTTATTTGGAAGAATGATAGATGGATGACTCTAGAAGTCATTATACATTGTTAATGTGGAAATGACCTCTATTTCTGCCACTATCCAGGTATGACTCCATTCTACTTTACCTCTCTACAAGGGCTCAAGTCCAGGCTCTCATTTCATGTCCTTTTTACCTTCCCTTTTCCAACTTCCCATTGCCCATTCAACAACCTCTCAGTCTTTCTCAAACCATTCTCTAGTTCACCCATCATCCCTTTCCTATCTTCCAGAAGTCATCTTGTAGAAACATTCTTTAAAAAACCTCCCACCAGCTAAACATCCTAACTTACTAGCTCAGTGACATCTTTAAAAAAGTATTTTTCTTGATCCAATTCAAAATGTTACTGTTATCCTATATAACTCATCACAATTGAGAACTCTTTCCCATATCTGTCTACTCAAACATTGTTATCATCATCACAGCCCATCATACTATACTCCATGAGTAGTACATGAGTAGTTTAGGAGTGGCCTTTTTTTTTTTTTTTTTAAACTATCCCTCAGTTTTACAGTATATTCTGTTATCTTTCCTGGGTAAATATTTTAATTCTTTTTCTGGTGCCTTCAAGTCAGTGTTGACTCCTGGTGCCTGCCGGGACTAGTCCCTGCAGTTTTCTTGGCAAGGTTTTTGGGAAGTAGTTTGCCCTTGCCTCCTTCCTGGGGCTGAGAGAGAGTGACTGGCCCAAGGTCACCAGCTGACTTTGTGCCTAAGGCGGGATTAGAACTCATGGCCTCCCAGTTTCTAGCCTGGAGCCTTAACCACTACACCAAACTGGCTCTAATTCTTTGATGTCTTTTAATTCCCTTGTATTTTGCTGCTATGCTACATTTTTAACATTTTTCTCTCTGCGTTTTTAAGTCTTCATGGTTTAAATATATTATTGTACTATTATGTTTTTAAAGGATTTCTTGTGTATTTTTATTGGTAACCATGTAGGCTTCTAGCAGAAAATAATAAATGTTAGAAAGAAATAACAAAATGACTGATTTTACATTAAAACAGAAAGTCTGGTCTTTAATGGAGGCTATGCTATATTTTGAATTATTGGAATGAAGTAATTCTTTCATGGAATGTACTTCATCACTGACCCAACATTTCCATTATTTTTGCATAAAGTATTCTGCCTCCACACTGCTTTGTATGGCATGGGTGACTCTTAGTTTTTGCAATTTTTATCTAACAACCCAATTTAAACTGATTCCAATCCAAGACCTCAAGCACATAAGTGATTTGACTGATAACAGTACTTACATATTCAAAAATTATTTCAAGCACCAAAAGTAGCATCCCTGGCATTTAAGACATCTTCTTATGCATGTTTGCTAAGCAGTCTGCCCAGTCACTGGAATTTATTCCCTCTAACTTGCATAACCCTGCAGCCTTAGTTTCATATTATAGCTGTTGACAGCAATTTTATTCAGTTCTTTTTTATCTACAATATAAACAAAACCCCAAAGTTTCAACTGACTAAAACTGTACAAAGAAAGGGGAATTTACTTCCTGCAGAATATGGGAAAATGTCAAATTTTGTTGGTAACAAAAGGAAAAGCAACTAACTCTACAGAAACGATGTTGAATGCTGTAAATACAGAGCTGCACTATGGACAAGAAGCAAGCCATAAAGGGAAACTAGAGAGGTCAGAATTATGGACAGGAAATAATAAAATGAGATTCAGGTTGGAAAAATGTAGCTAAGGGGAACATTAGCTAAACAGAACTATTCAGTAGAAGGGAGGTCTTGGGGGGGGGGGGGAAGCAATTATAGCAAGCATAATCCCTCCCTCTTGCAGCTGGGAGGCATGTGTTACTCTACCAAAACAAGTGAGAATATACAATCACACCACTATATAAGAAAAGCACTTTATAGAAAGAAACTTGTAAGAAAAAATATGAAGCTAACACAGTTACCTTTGTAAGATTTTGTTTTCTGGATCCAAGAAGAAAAATAAAGTGAAACAATACTCTATTTAGAGACAGACAATTTAATATTCTTCTCACAGAGAAGAGGGGCAGAGTAGAAGATTCTCCAAAAGGGTTATTGTAAATACAGATATGCACATTTATCCCTTCAGATGAACTTTCTGAATGTAGTAGTTGTTTTCATTTCTTGCAAGAACTGTTCTACAGTTGTGTATTACAAGTATTATTCTTAACTCCTATCTGTTTTCTCACATGGGAAGAGCTGACATGCAAGGAACCCTTACAAACATATTACTGTCATGTGTAGAAATCAGCACATAACATAAATGCAATGTAATCCTGCATATTATTTATTTAAAAGGGGAGGTGAATTCTACCACATACATATAGTAATGTAGTCTCAATTTTTATCAGCCTTCTGTAACCTGGTTCCTTGCAGACATGGTGGCATTGTACCAAAACTTCCCAGCCAGCAAGGCCAACCAACGTGGAGACTGCAGATTTGTCTTTCTTTTTCCATAAATAGAGACAGAGTTCACACATACCACTAAGGCAGAATGTAGTTTGCTTGGCTTTATCTAAGCATGTTGTGTGACCTCAGTCATTGTGGTTTCATCCAATAAAAAATGGTTAAACATAATTTAGTACACTGTACCAGCAGGTCACAGGCAATCGTAATCCAAGCAAGCTCTGTTCATTCACTCCAAAATTCAGATAAAGGCAGCTTCTATAGTATGATTATTTAAATTATAGGCCGCCCCAATCTGTATAATTCTGGGCAGCTTACAGGATAAAACAGTAAAGCAATTAAAATGCAGAATATATATTCCAAATAAATAAAAAAGTCTGGAGGAAAAGAACAACTCATTAAGCTACCAAAACATCTCACAAGCAGTCTACCACCCATTCTAACCCAAGGCCAGGTTTTAAGGGTTTGCTTACACACGGCTAAAGTGGATCTTGTATGAGATGGTGTTCCAGAGAGCAGGCGCCATGACAGAGTAGTTCAGTTTAGAAGTATTATCTATCTCCCACAGAGTTCTGAATTTGGGCTTCATGTAGGCAAAACATAGGAGAACTGTCTTTTGACATGTCCAGCACTTCTCCATCTATTTGAAACATCTATTTTCAGAATTCTGTCATCATTTATTCACCCTGAGGAAGGGAGAGAAGAATATGAACCCTGGCTTCAGCAATTATGCTGTATCGCTCAATAGATTTTTAGGAACTGGCCAATCACACAACAGTCTGTAACCGTACATTAATGTCTTCAGATAATGTGGCTCCAATTCAGCATTGCCAAATGTTTAAAAAGCAGAAAAAGTGAACCAATTTGGAAAAAAAGAACAGTAGAGAATTATTTATATGGACTGTGTGTACTGCTTATTTTGAAAAATGCTGAAGCAGCTTATAAGAGTTTCAAAACATGGTAAAAATAAATAAAGATGTAGTAAAAGCAGACTAAAGCTAGAATAAAAATAACTCATTAAAAACAAAAGAGAATATTAGGTGAACTTAACAGTTGGGCCAAGTCAGTATCAAGAGAAATAAAATATTTAGAATAATTACCAGTTGGGGAAGGCCAATGTAAAACAATATTTATCGCCTCTCCTCTGTTTTTTTATTGTTATTGCTCTTATCCAAATAGAGATTGCAGAATTTGCATTGGTCAAGTTAAGTGGCTAGTAAACAAAGGATTAAGCTTCAGTCTGTTACTTATACCTCCAAACTGCCCTTCTACTTAGAACTATTATATACGTGGAAGCAACCCAGATTTGGCTCCAAATCTGTTGAGCTAGGGAAATCAAAGCACACCAGCTTTGGCAATGCCTAAATAATTCCTTTAAGTATCTTCACTTTGTACGGGGAAAAAAGAACAACGGTTAGCTAAAAGGCTTACAGAAGTGCAAACTTAGCACAATTAGAAAATGGGGCACATGTTAGATTTTGAAAGTGTATGAACAAATTAACAATTCATGAGATTTGGTCATTTAAACATTCTTCCATGCCAGGCATTGAAACTTTGGGCACCTATGAAAATCTGTGGTTCCCGAATCTCAGAAGCTGATACAGTCACCAGAATTGGGTAATGAGATGTTCAAAAACACTTTTCTAAAAGATGATTGCAATCAGTTTTACCAATGAAATGAGCAGTTAAAAATGGACTCAACTGCAAAGTTTATTTGTAAGAGATGAGGCAGCAATACATACCGACCCTCCTAATATAATGTCATGACCTTATTCTGCAGAAATGAGACCTATAGGAGTAAGAACTACTTTCCGCAGAAATATAATAAAATTTCAAGTCGATATACTTATCTGTTTTGGCTCACATAAATGTTTGCATGGATTGTCCTCTACCGCATGCTCAGACAGCATACTGGATGAAATGTTTCCAATAAACTGCAGGAAATCTTACAAAAAGCAAAACAGCCACACTGACCATGAGAAAAACAAACAAACTTCATACTAAAAACTTTTATTAGCTCAACTCAAGGTTGTCAGACAGTGTACAAAGTTAAAAGAGGGAGAGGGATAAACATGTTTCAGTTCAGTTACATGATTCTAGATGATGAGACACTGCAGACACACAAATTAAACCTATCAAGTACAGAAGTGAGATGTTTTAAATTCCTAATAATCAGGCAGACCTATGTCTGCATTGTCCCTCCTTTCAAAATTAATCTTACATAAGAAACTTTCTTCTATTCACACATAGTCTTTGATTCCTGTTACTGTGTCTCATATACACATAACTCAAGCAGCTGCATTTTATTTAAACTTAATAATTTATTAAATTTACAGGTCACCCAACTTCCAGTGACTCTGGGCAGTTTACAATTGTTATAAATGTTTAAAAACAAAGAACAATACAAAAACACAAAAAGAGCACAAAACAAAAGAACAAAGATGGCAGAGAAAACAAGGAAAAGGAAGAAGGGGGCATCAGTCATCCTTGCCAAAGGCCTGGATGAAGAGTCATGTCTTCAGGGACCTTCAAAATACCAGTAGAGTGGGGGCTGTTTGAATCTTGGGAGGACCCTCATTCCAGAGGGCAGGCACTGCTACAGAGAAGGCACACTTCCAGGGTCCTGATAGGTGGCATTGTTCAGTCAATGGAACCCAGACGTGCCAACTCTGCCAGATCAAACCAGCCAGGCAGATACTATGGGAGACAGGTGGTCCCTCAGGAATGCCGCGTAAGGCTTTATAGGTAGCAACAGAACCTTGAATCACATTGGTTAACATCTACCCCATCTTCTGGGACACACAAAGCCATAAAAACAAAACAAAGATTCACTAATATGCATTCCGTTTTTACAATTTAATTCTGACCTTCAGAAAGGTAGGCATGAAACATTTAGAGTGTTACTTTGGTAGGTCTGCAGTGGCTACTTTCATAAGAAAAGTTTCGTGCAAATGCTTGATGCATGGTTGGCATTATTAATTATCAGAGATACCTAATAGGACACAAAGGATTAGGTGGTCTTGGGAATGTGCACCTTCATTACTAACACATATTATGGATCATTATACCATGAGCTGTGGAGAAAAGTCAATGTAGATGTCTGATGATATGTGCTACTATAAAAATTAGAAGTGACATTCAACACAATATCGTAAGTAATCTCAAGAGAGAATTCCTAGAACAAAATCAGAGGTTAGGCTGAGAAGACTGTGCTTATATTCTGATAAAATGCTAAGCCAGAAAGGTTGATTAGCAAGCAGTGAGGCTTGCTAATCAACTATCATCATCATCATCATCAATCATCAATCGTCTCCAGTCGTATGCAAGCAAGCAAAGTCCTGTGTTGAAGAGAGGCTCAGCTTTTGCCCATGAACAAAATAGGTTAGACCTGTCAAGAATTATTTTAGGTACAGAATGCCCAGGAGCCCAAAGAATGTGATTGAAGAATGGATGCCCCTGCTAGAGTTTCCTTTTTCAGGATTTTTAGGGGCCCTTGCAATTTTTTTTTTCAAACTGATTGTACCCCAGCTAAGCAGAGACTCTGCTGCAGAAATCTGGAACCCCCAAATATTTTAACTATCCTTTTCCTAATATCATTTTAATGGGGGACGCGGTGGCGCAGCGGCTTAATAACACTGAAAGTTGCCGGCCAGAAATGGCTGACGCTTCGGCGGTTCGAGTCCAGCCTTTCGCGTTAACAGGGTGAGCTCCTGTCCCCCCCCCCCCCCGCAGCTCCTGTCAACCCAACAGGTCGAAAACTTACGTGAGTAGATAAATGGGTACTCTCACTCTGGTGGGAGGAAAAATGCTGGCAGCGCCTTGCACAGAGAGACGGGACCAGTTGCCTGCCGGTAAGCGCAAAACCGCGCTCGCCCAAAAAGGGCACGAAGCAACAGAAACCCCGCCTCCTGCGCTCACCAGCTGGGCTCTGCTCTAGGAAGGAGGCTCTGGCAAACCACTTCCGAAATACATTGCCTTGAAAACTGCAAGGATTCGTCCAGGCAGTCACTGCAGGGTCAGTAATGACTGAGCGCAGACAAAAAAAAAAAATTATTTAAAAGCAATTAAATGATATTTAAACTAACATCATATCCAACTTTGTATCTCCCTCACAGCCCTATGGAAAGGCATGTTTCTGTACCAGATGGATTTTCAAGAGGTTTAGCAAGTGCACTTATTATTTCCTTCTTGAAGCTCCAAATAACTGATATGCCTTCTTTTCACAACACCCAGGCCTTCTTTCCCAGAAAAGCTTTCAATCTACTTAAACAAACAAACAAACAAATAAGTGCAAACAGGATTAGTTTTCATTCTTATAGCCTGGAGAAGAATTTGATTTATTTTAGTATAGTGCCTGTAAAGCTACCTATTAGCTATTCCAGAGATTCTGGCAAGAGATTACCATGAACCATTTAATAGCTCACTGGATCACCTTTGGAACTGAAATCCTGCAAAATTTTGCCATACATCAAAAATCTAGACCTGGGTAACTTAGCTTTGTTGGCAGTCAATATTGCTCATTAAGGTGTTAAGTGTCAAATTATCAAATACTGACAAAGTTGCAATAACAAACATCAGCTACTGCATCAGCTATCAAATGCTGCCTAACATATCTCACCATAAATTGCTGCCAGATATTTGGTAAAGGTAAGTCACGAAATTAAGATTTTACTACAAATACACATGGTCAGCTGAGAAATACACTGTTTCACCATGTAGAGATTTATATTCTGCATTTATTGACCTTAAAGTTGACGTTTAGAGATATATTATGGAGGAAATTAGGAGCAGTTCTCCATAGATAGGCCCCTGTTGTTGTTCATTTGACAGCCATACAGTAACATTTATTTGAGAGTTAGGAGTAAACTTCAGTGTGAGCTATTTAAACAAATCCTGCTCAGAAAGGAATAAGGGAGAGATGCAATCTAGTTCCTCTCGTTTCATTTTTATATACATGTGCCACATCCAGTGTCTGTCATCCAGTTCCTCCAAGCTCATTGGTAAATCCCTACTCATTGTCCTATATGCAGATGATGCAGAACTTATCCCTGAAACACTTGATTGCCTGAGAAGAGTAGCCCAGGGACTTACTACCCACCACAAATCTACCATTTTCTGCTAACTTTATATTGTAAAAATGAGCAATATGTTTCCATATGTTCTAGATTTAATAATACATTAAAGGACAGAGCTAGTCAGCATTAATATTAATATATACTATAATTTTAATATGAGAGCCAGTTTGGTGTTGTGAGTAAAGACACTGGACTAGAAGCCAGGAGACTGAAGTCCTACCTTAGACATGAAAGCCAGCTGGGTGACCTTGGGCCAGTCATACTCTCCAACCCTAGGAAGAAGGCACGAACAAACCACTTTGGAAAATCTTGCCAAGAAAACTTGCCCATGTAATCACCAGGAGTCAAGACAGACTGGATGGCAGAGATATGCACATACAAAAATTAGTACTATCCTTTTTTTTAAAGTTTTAGTTCATCTTAAGCACTAACATGTATATATTTTCATCTGTATAATCACTACTGCATTATTTTTATCTTTGTTATTTTTCACTAAAAAAGATTTTAAAAACCTATTTTAAATCTGAATAGCTGCTTGGTAAACCCTCAAAAATCCGAAAGTTATGGATTAAAAAAAACCAAACATATAGGTGACAAATAAAGAGAAATCACGTTGAATTACCTAAGTTTTTAAAGATCTGGGGACTGTCTTCCAAGATTCAACATCTGGAAAGATTGTCAGGATTAGCCCAGGAAACTCCAAGAGACAATACAGATTCAATCCAGCAAGGTTTAGTGGCTTCACTCCCGTTACAGAATCTTCTCAGACTGAGAGCAACTCTCAGGGTCACCCCACAAACATCTTCCGCATTCCTTAGGGAGGGGCCAGTCTCATTCTCTTATCTCGTGTTCACTCTTCTGGGGATGAGAGTCCATGTTTCATACCTCGATTCCACACTCCCACAAAGATGAACATATAATACTTTTGTAGAATGAGTTCACAGAAGTGCAGACACCATTTTCATTCTTTTACAGAAGAAATTTATTTGTTTGTTTGTTAAATTTGTATGCTACCCATCTCCCCCGGAGGGTGACTCTGGGTGGCTCATTTAGAAGCTTTGAAAAATTGTGAAGAAGATATGCTCTATTTATTTATACTGTAGAGGACAGATTAGCTTCCACAGAGACTGGAATGTTACAGGTCAGTTAGTTGGTTGTCATCAAGTCAGATTCAGCTCCTGGTGACCATATGAATATAAGTTCACCATCTTGACCTGACTTTACTACTACTGTATAAATCTTCCAAGGACACTCCAGTAATCCCTTTGATCCTGTCCATCCATCTTATTAGTTGCCTTCACTTTCTGCTTCCCTCAACCTTGCCAAGCATAACCTTTTTTCCTAGTCTATCATCTGCTTGATCACATGTCTGAAGCAGACAGCCAAACTTTACTTGATCCAAGATGAGCTGACAGGCTCTTCTTGCAATCCATGGTACTCTTAGTAATCATCTCCAACTCCATAATTCAAAGGTATATCTCTTTCTCTCATTCTTTCTCAGTATCAGCTTTCACAGCCATACATTACCACTGGAAAAAAAATAACTATCTTGATCTTTGTTATTATCAAAATGTTCTTACCCTTATCTTGTTCCTTAGAACTAATATCATCTTTACTTCTCCAATAGATCATTCATCTTTATCAGTTCTTGAGCCCAAAAGGGGGGGGGGAGGGGAATACTACCACCTTCACTTCTTTCCCATCAGCTATAAATTTTATGCTAGCATTATCTTTATTTTCTTAATATTTAATTAACTTGGATGTTTTACTTTCACAACATGTTCTTCTAAGTCTTCTTTACTATTATCTAACAAAATGCTGTCATGTGCATCTTAATTTATTTAATTTAGGCACCGCCCAACTCCAAACTGACTCTGGACAGTATACAATCAAATCAAATCAAATATCTCCAACCACTAGTGCTTGAACCTCCAATTTTTATTCCAGCTCCCATCTTTTTCAGCCTGCCATTCTTATACCGTACTTGCTATTATAAGTTAAACAGATATTGGGACAGTATGCATTCTTGTTTAATTCCTTCCCTATTCCGAACAATTCTCTTTCTCCAAATTCATTTCTTAAAGTAACTTCATGTTCATTGTAAAGCTTCCTCAGAAGAATAATTAGACATCCTTGTACACTAATTAGCTTTAATATGTCCCACATTTGGGCATAATGTACAATTCTACATAATTGAAGGCCTTGATGTAATCAGTGATAGAAAGGTAAATTTCCTACTTCTGTTTCCTTGTTCTCTTCATTATCTACCTTCGGTTGGCTCTCTCATGTCTGTCTGTCTTTTATGAAATCTGAATATTCACATTTCTCTCTATATGTAGAGCTCTATTATCCTTAAAAAACACCTAAGCAAAATGCACTAGCTCAGTAATGGTTGCAATCATGGTATATACCCTCACCTGCATCAATCTTTTTCAGCCTCCAGGCCTTCTGTGGAACTTAAGGTTCCAGGCTGTTAACACAGAACTGTTACCATTGTAATTGCCTCTTCAGCTTTAAACAATTCATGGCATATATCATTTGAGTCACGTGCTTCCTTATTTGGCAGTCAATCTTCTGTCTGTTTTATATCATTTTCCAATAGAATGGATGCCTGGATATATTCAGATTCTGCAGATGTTTCTTTTATTCAATAAGCTTGTTTATAAAGGTGCCAGATTAGTATTTATATATTCCTTTAATTTCATTTTCTTCTGTCAGATCTCTTTTGGGGTTATTCTTGAGTATTTCTACTTTAGCTGTAAGTTTGGTTGTGATTACTTTGATGTTTTTAAAAATATATTTCCTTTTCTTGTTACATTTTTCAATTTGTTGACATTCTCAATTTTCTTTTTTGCTTGACATATTAAACATGCATTTAATTGCTGTACATCCTTCTTGACCAAGGTTTTCATCCTCCATCTTTCCCTGGCTAGCATAATAGTTTGAACTGAAAGCCAGTTGGTTCTTTTCCTCTTTGAGATTTTGGGAATATTTTTTCTGCTTCACTTTTCACATATCTCTTACCTCTTCATATAGCTCCTCAGTTTCTCTTTCATATGAGTTGTGTTCTAAATCTGTCCTTTGCACCGATCTTTTCTTGCCCTGATCTTATATTCTGGCAGTATGTTCTCCAGATCATATCTTGCTAGCACATCTACTCTTTGATTTTATGCTAGCGTAACCCATATATTTGACACCAGTAATTCATGTTCAATTCCACAGAATTTACACTTGTCTGGTAGTGTCTTGGCTGAATGGATCCCACTTCTTCATCCTCTGTAATGTAATTTGTTTGATTCCAATGTTGTCCATCCATAGGCAAAATCTACATTTACACTGCTTGAAGCCAATGTTGGCAATAAACAAAGAACTCCCTTTGCAGAATTTTATTAACCTTTCTTCTACACTGCTGAATTTATCCAATACAAATCTTCCTGTAATTGCATATATATAATAGTTTATTCAGTCAATGACCAGCAAAAATTAAAAAAAAAAAAACAGCAACATCAAAGTAAAATCAAATAGATGAGATAAAATACTGGTATAACAAAGATCAAATAACACATCACAATGTGACATACACTGGTATAATGATGCATTAATTGCCCGTGCAAGTATAAATCTAAAATATTACAGACAATGAAGTAAAATATATATATATTATCTAAAAATAAGATAGCTAGTACATGTTACATCTAAAGTGATATATGAAACAGAAGTTATTATTTCTGTAACCAGTTATGCCTTATTTTCATTGCGGCAACACAGAATTTGGCTACTGCACAGGTGATAAACGGTTTCAAATCTTCTAGAAGATGTCTCACCTAGAAATTGTCTGGCCTTCCTGGAAATGTACATATTAAGGGCAGAATATAAGGAGATCTGATATCCCTGTAAAGTTTACAGTGTAGTAATACATGCAAAATGGTTTCAATCTCCTTGTCGCCACAGGGGCAGGTATGCTCAGTTAATGGGGTTTTGGACTATCTGCCTTGCAGCAGTGCAGATGGTAGGATGTTATGCCTGGCTTTGAAAAATACTATACTTAGCTTGGGGAAAGTTAGATTTTGTAGATATCTTGCTGGTTCCCAAGTGCCCTTATTTATCCAATTTCTGCTATGTTGGAGCAGCCCATTAACTTCAGTCTGAAGTTCCATATCCTTTATTCTTTGAGTGAGCGGTTGTTTGGCTTGGTCATATCCTAAAGAAATTAGGAATGGTACAGAAAGCCCATATAATGCCAACTTCTACTCTACACCCTGTTTCCAGGGAGAAGGAAAATTGTCTATTAAAACTAAAGGGGTCAGTCCAATTGACAAGAATTGGATTTTCGGTAAGCAGTTTATCATCACCCTCCAACCCCTTACCTGGATTGCAGGTGTTTCTGTCTCAAGCCTTAACTGGGCATTCAAAATTGGCCCCTTGTCTCTGTCCAAGAGATAACCCGATTGATTGAATCCCTTAAGGTGAACAAGGCTCCATGTGTTGATTGTGTTTTGCCTGAAATAGTTAAAAAGAATCCCAGCTGGTGGGTGCCTCTGCTAGCATCCCTACTGACATTCGTAGATCAGACTGGTTATGTTCCAAAAGATTGGGGACTGGCAATAATAGTCCCAATTTATAAAAAGGACAATAAGAATGATCCATGCAATTACAGGTATATCAGCCTTTTGAGTCTTGTTAGCTAATTATATGCCAAACATTTAAATCACAAGTTCCAAGACTGGATAGAAAGAGGGCATAATCCAAGATGAGCAGGCAGGATTCAGAGAAGGGAAGTCAACAGCAGACCACATTCTGTGGCTCCACCATCTTGCACAAAAATACACTCATAAAAAAAAATCCTCCTTTTTTGTGGCCTTTCTAGATTTTAAACAGGCCTTTGACTCAATGCCCTTTGAGAAAAATTAAAAGACACAACTATTGACAGGCACCTCCTCTTTCTCATACAGAATTTATACTCCAACACCACGTTAAGAGTGAGGTGCAATCACCAAGGGTCCCTCTCTGGCACAGTAAGAAAGGAGTGCAGCAGGGATGTATTCTTGCCCCTTCTCTTTTCAACTTGTATGTCAATTTAATGGTGGACCTTCTTCATAATCGGTATTTCCATGCACCTAAACTAGCAGGGTGCATATACTCCTCTATGCTGATGATGCTGCCATAATTCACAAACCCCTATAGGGCTGAAAAGAGCAATAGCAGCAATATTCTGGTACTGCAGACAAAATCACCTGGTTCTTAATTTTGATAAATCAAAAATTCTGGTCTTTGCTAAGAGAGCCACCCAACAATCCTGGAGAGTAGAAACGCATAATTTAGAACAGGTTACTGCATTTAAATACCTTGGGGTGGTTTTCCACTCTAAAGGCACCTGGAACATGAACCGGAATCACGTAGCGCAACTAGCTCTTAGGTCTACAAGTGCTATTAAGCACTTCTTTTATACAAGCAGAGGACAATTAATCCCTGCGGCATTAAAACTTTTTGAGGCTAAACCACTGGCCCAAATCCTTTATGGGGCACAAGTAGGAATATATGTGAATAAGGATGCACTGGAAACAGTGCAGACAAAATTTTTGAGATCAATTCTTGCTGTACTCAATAGAACAGCAAATGTCCTGTAATTGCAGATTCTTCCATTTCTGTCATCTATTACATTCTTGCCACCAATTAGAAATACTATGTTCTTTCTTAATATTACATCTAGCAACATCCTCCACTGCATCTGTACTAAGCATCTGTACTTGTATAACACAGATATTCCTGATATCCACTAATTCTCATAGATATGATCTGAGGACATTTATAGGATTATAGCTGAGCACATCATTCATGATGTTACACCGTATTATATAATAATCTAAGTTAAAGTCCACCTAAGTTCATTAATTCTCAAGATATCCAACTGGCACTCTTCATTTATACACTGATGATTTAGAATTTCACTTAGTTTATGTTTCTCACATTGTACACACCCCTGTAAAATGAGAAACCTCTCTTTCAATAGTGGGACCATTCATGGCAGGACTTCTTACACTTTGGTCTGGCCACATCATCATCTCCAATTCTACTTGTATAAGTTTGGTATTCTTCTCCAATAACTAAGAAGTGCTTTTTGACCTGGGGTTCTCATCATCTGGCATCCAAACACATCTGAATGTCACAGTCATATCCTATGTTCTTGGCAACACAACTGAAGTAGTTTGGCACTTCTCCCAGGTTTGATTTTTCTTCTAGATCAGTTGGATTTCCCCCAGAGCAACAGTCGTACTTGCCCTCATGCCTTTTATGGATTTCTGTTAACTTCCTCCCTTCCCTTTTAACCTTATCAGCACAAGGGACTCTACCAGAAACTCATGATCCCACCAGGGTTACTCCTAAAGTCACTGGAGTTTCAGTATCATGCCATCATATCAAGAGAATAACAGTGCAGTCCAAATGTATATATTACATCCTCTAAATCCATAAATCTGTCCCTAAGGTATCATATAAATGATATAATAAATAAATAAAGCTGGAAGTGAGGACTATTTCAATTGAGATGCATGTTTGATTCTTTTTCTTTAACTTTTGGTTGAAACTTGTTTTTGCTCTCATGATTTTGGTCTATTAGTTCCAGTTGATACATTTAAATCTATCTGAAAGAAGATACTGGAAAAGCAGCTTCAAGCTTGGTTTTCTTATGGAATTGTGCTTGGTCCTGAAAAATGCTAAAATTGTTATTAAAGCTACAAAACTACAAAACATCCATTTTCTAGTCACTCCTTTAGAAAGATTTCTAAGAACAGATTTACCCTTGCCTCTTATGTATCTAGCATTAGAGTGCCAAAATAGTGTGAAGGCTTTAGTTGACTTGATTTAATCTTTTTCTTTTCAACACTATTAATGGGGAGATATGATGACAACATTGCTCCACAGACCTTTTCATATACACTTGTATTTTTTACCAGCATGTGATAGGTATTTGGAGAACGGCAGCATATAAAATTTATAAATAACACTTCCTTTTATAGTCACCCTTATATTTTTTTACAATGCCCCTTCTACAGATATTTTTATGCGATTTTACTTTCACCTCTGCTATGAGGTTTGCCAAAAAAGGACCCTCCTTTTTATATATATTATTTATATATAATCCAAGCATATTGCACAGTGTGGCTAAAGTTTGTGCCATTGCTTGTTGGTAGATAAAGACAATCCAAAAATGTACTTGGTTTGAACACTGAATGGTATTTTTAAGATTTTAGAGATAAACCTTGGGTATTGTGGGTTGTGTTTATAGGAAATCCCTTTGCATTTTTGCAAAGAATTGTACTATACTGGTATTTGTAACTATAATAAATTTTATCTATCTATAGTCAAAATATTCACTTTGAATATTGAACAAATATTTAGTGTATTTTATCTAAGTGTGGAATGAAGAAACTTTGGGAATATTTTTTCCCCCAATTCCAACAGAAACCTCTCTAGTACTTATAAGAAATGCAAATCTCATGAATTTATGTTAGCTGAAGTTCCTCTCCTATTCTTCAGTAAATTGTTCTGCAGCATTCTGGGAATTAGGCTGTACAAACTGATTCATAGTTAGATGATCTTGAGTTAGATTGTATAATACCTTGCTCCTTCCCAGTTCTGAAAAAAACAGGCAAAGTGGCCATTTTCTCCCCAGTATTTTGCCTGTTTCTGAACTGCTTCTATGGCTGTTGTAGTATCTCTAAGGCAGGAAACAGCTCTTTTAAATGTGAATGAGAGTCTTTCTTATCTGGCTATTTACCTGAAATCATCCAACAAATGTGCATTCTACTACTTTGTGTCTCCACCTGTAGCACAATGCTTGCCAAATTTTGAAAACTTGGGAGGAACATGGGAGAGGGAGACTGAGGAACTGAAGTGTGGGGGAAGCTCCTTTCTTTGTAAGATCAGCAGAAAGACATGTTAAGGATCTCCTGTGAAATTCTGTGCAATCAGCACAATTCTAGCTGATGTCAGAGCTGTGTTAAAGTTTCTTGCCATTGTTTTTAAACCTCTATTTCTTCCCACTATTCTTTGAGACAGTAGGTAGGCTGGTTCACACAGCTCTGCTATAAGAGATTGGAGAGTGGAAGAAGAGCTAGGAACACATCCCAAAGTTCGTAACAGCACAGAGGTTTACAGAAACTGCTATCACAAAGTGCAGTTCAATAAGCCATTTGGAGGAGAGAGTTTTATTTACAACTCACAGTTAACTCCAGATGACCCCAGCATGAGCCCAAATGAAGACTGCACTGCATTATTCAGAGAATTCACGAACCTATGACCTCAGATATGTTGTGAGCATGTTGGCTTGCCTTGACTTTGCCAAATCCCTTAGGAAGCTGGGGCAGACACATGTTTACAGCATCTGACCCTGTGCACAGAATCTAACATTCAAAGCAGGCATGTGTTCTGTATCCACCATCCCACCACCCACACATTTTCCTCTCCTAATGCTTCTTGTTATTCCTAATGCTTATTGTTCTGCATTCTGGCGTGTGATTATTGTACAGCTTTTGAAATAGGCTGAAGTTCTGTTTCAAGACTGTCTTTTCCATATATCTGTAGCTATTGTAGTGCATTGTTTACTTTCTGCTCCCCCCTCCCCAAAACTTGCAGGTCTCCCACTGAGTAGGGGGGACAGGCACACCATCAGAAAACCCCTGCTGTTTGCATATTTGTTTTATATGTTGACCATCTGTTTACTGTTTATATAGATTGCTATTTATATTGCTATTTTTATATTCCCTTGTATTGTGAGCCGCCCAGAGTCACCCCTAAATTGAATAAACAAAATGTTGACCACCTTGTAGTAGTAAAGTGGGAAAGGCACTAGCTTATAGTTGTGTTTGGTGGCCAGGAATAGACCAATGAATTGAGTAGCTTGCAGTGAGTAACTCAGGTTACTAACATATCCGAGAGATGCCCAAAACAGTACCACTTCCCCTGCAGGAAAGGTGGGCCTTGCCATGGCAAAGAATTCATATAGGACAATGTACGGCCACAACCTGTAAGTCCAAAGTGGCCAGAGATACGGTATTTCCAATTACCAAAAGTTGTGCATACTACTCATGTATTCAAAAAATTCATTTGAGAACAGGGCC
Organism: Liasis olivaceus; assembly: GCA_030867105.1. NCBI lineage: Eukaryota > Metazoa > Chordata > Lepidosauria > Squamata > Pythonidae > Liasis > Liasis olivaceus. Next base: position 101,390,413 of record CM061348.1, on the reverse strand, counting down.
ATTAGTGAATGACAGCGAATCATAGTTGTAGCTATAGTTTTAGACATTTCTGGAAAACAATAGAAACAGATATACCACAGCACCAAATCACCTAGTTACAAATTGGCTGAAAGTTTTGTTCAAAGTCTCAAGAATGCTTTTTGAACAATGTCCAGAGAAAACATCACACTGAATCAAAATTTGCAAATTCTATGTTTGCATATTGCAAAGCAGTACAAGGAATAGCAAATCACACACCAGCTATGTTTTTCTTAGGTCAAAGTTTATGTTCCAGATTGAAACTTCTCAAACTTAATTTAAGAAGAGGCATTTAGGACAAATAGCTGAAACAGGCTGACCAATACCATCATGCTGAAAAAAATACTTGTCCATTGGACAATAGCAAGGGACTATAGTGCAAGCGGGTAACTGGAAAGATCAAACGAAGAATGGGACCTCTTTCATTTACTACAGAGATTGCTTCTGATAATATTTGGAGACAGCATACTAATCACGTAATGAATATAGAAAGAAGTTGTACCTGACGTAGTTGAAGATTCAACCATAATTATTGAATTACCGTAAGTAACAGGTACCCCTAGAGTATTCATATAACAGGTGGTTGCTCCATGGTTGCCAGTATCATCAGACACACTATCTGAGTGTTCCTGTTAGCAGTGACAAATGTTACCCTATTCACATACAAAGCCACCACAGTGTCTAGACTTGTAAGTATGATAGGCTCTGTAACTTGGCTGGGAGGGGCAAAGTATATAGGTAGTTCCCAGGTTAAGAACGCCTAGGTTACAGATGACCCATAGTTAAGAATGGAGCCTATTGTGGCAAAATTCGAGTTAAATACACAATGATTCAAGTTAAATACACAATGGTTCGAGTTCATTACACAATGCTACTTATACAGTATTATACAACAATACTGTTCCAGCTTACAAATTTGACTTAAGGACAGACCTTGGGAATGGAACTCGTTCTTAAACTGGGGACTACCTGTATATGTTTATTGTTATCATTGACTGATTAAGCATGCCTGTGACCTAGTATTATTGTTTAATTACTCTGGCTGTACAGATATGTTGTAATTCAGGCTCAGTGGAGTTGGTTCTTCTAGAGGTTTCGGTAAAGCAAGCAACAGAAAACCAACTCCTGACTCTAGTGTTGTTCAATTAATCACTAGTAAAGACACAACAGGTGGTTTGTCAAAAGCACACCTGTACAAAAGTCATAAACACTCAAGTCATATGAACTGGCCTTATCTCAGCCTAACATTTGGTTTCCCTTTTTGCCTGCATGCTACAAAGAGTAACTATAACAAAACACTGTATCATAAATAAAGAGGTCTCCTTTTAATTTTTGGATGGAGGTGATAAGTACATGCAGGCTCAACCTTTCCCATCTGTTAAAAGGTTCTTACTGAAATTATTTTTCTATTAACATCACTGCAAAATTTCATAAGTGAAACAAACGTAACAGCTATACTATTCAGAAAAGGAGAAAATCAAGTTTCTGTAATGTTTTTCTTCTTCTTATGCCTGATAGTTGCCATGGACACCAGATGACTGTGTATATCTGTGTCTAATTAGCCACCCCCACATTGCACCATAGCAACATAGCTAATATTGTTCTCTTTTTTTTGTTGTTGTTCCCTTTTTTGGTTTTTAAAGCATATAGATTTCTAATGAATTCTATAAAAGTAAGCAATCAGTTTCTTTAAAAGAATAGTCTGGAATGCATCAAATAGTAAAATAAAAAGAAGACTTAAATATTGTAATACATTTTAGGAAGTCAGTTATAAAGCCTTTTTTCCATCACATTCTTGGCTTGCAAAGTGTTTTCCTGGAGTATTAACACAAAAGAATCAAGGTATCTTCAAGATGCTACTCTGTTGTGCAATAGCAGGAGATGAAAAATAATACTGTCACAAATTAGGGACAAAGCTTGAAGGAAGCCAGCTAGTAAAACTATCTCATCTATTATCTTGTTTTTTTAATTGTTGTTGTTGTTGTTGTTTTTTGAGCTCATGAACACAAACTAATGTCCTGCAAAAAGGAACAAGGGAAACAGATAAGCAACATATTAATCCACACGTTATGACACTAACTCCCACATTCATATCTTTCTCTACTAACAGAGTCACTACAAAGCATTTAACATGGGAGCCTCATCAAAAACTCATACCTGATCTACCATTATGATAGGAAGGTACCTACCCCAAGAAATGTTTAGAAAGAAATAAACAATAAACAGCTTATCATAATGCCTTTTATCAATTCTTATTTTCTTACCAGTTCCGCCTGGAGTCAACAGGCATCTTATCAAAGTTTATCAAATCTACAAGCTCTGGTACCCACAATGATCTTTTAGAATTTTTTCCTTGCTTGCACTTTAATTCCTACCAAGCCACTTTCAACAGGTTACCTTTAAATCATATTTACTAGAAAATAAATTACAATAGCTAGGTGGGTTTTTTCCCCCATGTAAGCATGTAGAGACATGCAGCCCAAGTTTCTTTTCGTACTCAGATTTTTCAGTTCTGCACTGGCTTGGAACTCTACCAACTATGTCAACAAAGCTGTCCAAGTAAGGTGAAACTATCTCTGAATATACCTGTACCAACTTAGTCCTGTGGTAATGTGCATTTTCTGCTGCATTCCAAATGCAGCTGAAAAATTAGTTTTATCATTTCTAATCTGCATAGGTCATTACATCTTAAAAAAGTACCTAAGGAAGAAAAAGGTCACTAAAAATGACATCTAAATGCTCTTATTATGCTATAATTCTACATGCTGTTATGAGCTATTCAGAGGGGTCGCACGGATGGGCAAAAGCCTTGGGCCATCTCAGTTTAATATGTTTGTATGAAGAAAGCTTTTCTGTCGATCAGATCATTAGAATTCAATAATCACATCATTAAGGATTGTTATTTGAACTATGTGCCAAATGAACATATAGTATTTATGCAACTGCGATCTTACTACGAAATTATTTATTAATAATTAGCATTATTACCGGTCTCCATAAACTGGTAAGCTCAACGCTGCTACAATACAGAATCACAACGAAACATATTTATACAACCCTGCATAAACCTCAGGGGCTACCGCTGAATTACCAGTTAAACAGTGATTCCATGGTCCGGGATTATTCTGAGAATAATGGAAAAGACATCAATATACACGTGAACTCTTGCCTAAATGACAGAGGAAAACTTAGATTTTTTTAATCATCCGTTTAAACCTCCTCTGTGATGCCTAAAGTGAACAGAACTGGTGACAGGAGACTATTGAAAAACAATTGTATAATGAATCTCATATTCAGCCAATATAATGAATCTCATACAATGGCTCCTTTCTCTCCCATTAATTGTAAAGGATTCTCAACTAGAGCTGTACACTGGAAAGAAATAACTGCTTCTCACTGAAAAATCAAAATCAAATTGCATAGCTATGAGAAACAGGCATCAAACTATGGGGACTAGCACATAATATGAAATATTATGACTGAGTATGTTAAACGCTTACTAAAGTCTAAATAAAGAACAAGAGGCAATGCATGAATTGGTGTACAGAATGACAGAAGCAACAATCATTTTCAAGGATGGAAAAGCATGAAGATTGATCTCCTGTCTCCAATTTCTACTGCTCAATACGTCTCACTTTTTTTCTGCATTTTGCATAATGTTACTTACCCCCAAATAGAATAGTATAATGGGTGGGTCTATCTATATGTGTATACTAGGGTTTAAAACACATGGAAAAACACCTTTTTTTCTTTTCAAGCAAAATGGTATAATCTACCAAAGATGTGCAAATGTGGACCAGAATTTACAGAGTCCACTAAAGTAATAACAAAATATTCCTTGATTCAAAAGTTGTACAGCTAATCCTCATTTGGCAACTGCCTCAGACACCGACTGTTCGCAGTTATAAAGGTGATGACAAGTAACTTTGGGACTAATCCCCGCATTTACAACCTTCACAGATATGTAAAGCAAAGGGAAGCTGAAGTAAGACTGTAAGCACAGTTGCGGTTTCACTTAGTGACCACTTTGCTTAATGACTGAGTTGTGGTCGCTAAACAAGGACTGCCTGTATTCAAAACCAAAAGAAGGCATTTGGGAGAGCTGTATATTTTTTATTTTATTTTTTTCAGAAATTTGCAAAATACTTTAATGAAAGGGGCTAATATTTCATAGCATACAACACTAATAGAAGCTGCATTTAGAATGATCCAGACAAGCCTAGCTGTATGCAAAAATCCATATAATCCACACTTCTATATGTTCACTCAATATGAAAACTGAGAAGTCTTTTAGAATGGAGCAGTATTGCATTGTATTCTTATTACCTAAGCCGTACCATTTGCATTCTATATTCTGCACTCACACATTGCATAATGCTTTGCTTCAGGTATAAAAATGCTTAAGCAGCAGTGCTGCTTAGAGCTGGACCAGCAAAGGTCCATAGTTCTGCAGCCTAGACAACTTCCAAATCCAGTGCCACAGAGTTTTTAAAAAATCTGGGATTTAATCCTGTTCACCCACCCCACCCTTCCTCCCAATGTACACCCTCAAAGGCCCTCTGGAAAGAAAAGATACTGTGTATGTCCAGTTAAAAAGAGAGAGAGAAAGAAAAGGTGTCAGTGATGAAGCTTAGCAAGAATGCTAGAGTAGGAGAAAAAAAATGGAAAAGAAGAAAATGCATACCTAAAAGGGGCAATAAGGGTAAAGCTCAGGGCCCTTTCAAACTTGTAGTATCACTGGCACTATCGTCTAATCAGTTGCCATTCAATAAAATCATCCTTATATTATCTATAGTGGAATTATGACATGAGCCAGATGTTCAGAATTCATCTGTCCTAGGCAAACAGCCACTGTGGGAGGAAGACAACATAAGCCCCATACTGAATCATTTTCTGCAGTACATACAATTTCCCAGCACACTTTATGTGCACAGTTCAGCCAGAATCAAAACTGGCAAGCAGCATCAAACTTTCCTTTTTAATTCTTTTCAGAATACTGGACACCCAAGGAAAAAATAAAGGGAAAAGATTAGAATAGCATTTTCCAAGACAACTAGAAAACTGTAGCACAGTTCACAAACTGATATATTAGAAACAAGTCAAAATTAAGTGTATAAACTGGGCTTGAGTTAATCAGTTACAAACACTTGCTTCTTACGCGCTGCTGCACTGACTTTGATCCACAATTGGCCTCACTCAGCAATCTCATTTTCCCACAATCTGTACCTGCTAATACCAAAATTGGATTGAACACTTCATGCTTCATCACACAGTCTCTCTCAATTAGTGCTTTAGTTTCATCTTTTTTCGTGTGAAAGTAACTAACCCTATTATTTTTGTATAATGCATGTAAATTATTGGCATTTAGGGGTGCATATATTTAACATAACTTTAAACATACTTAGGAAACATATGCTTAACGAAATATGTAAAAACAGTATAGGACTGGTAAGGGATAAACTAAAACTAAGTAGTAATAGACTGCTACCAAAAAAATATTCTAGCAACAATGAGTAGGATGGGAACAGATTCAAGGTTGTCCTCTACAAGTCCTACATTGAGGAAGGCAAGAGCACCATCTTCTTCCTGAGCTTGACGCAAAACAAATACACGCTCCATCAGATGTAATAATTAACAAACTAACCATATAGAGAGAGTAAATACTCATTTGCATACTTCACAGGAGATCCCAATCACTACTGAGAGATTACCACTGTAAAACCTAGTTTCACAAAATTCAAGAGGAAAGAGCTTCAGCACTGTTCAAGAGAAGAGGTGAATGTATTATATATTTGTACCTGTACCAAAGAAAGTCAGAAGTTATCTTTTCTTTCTTTTCCCTTTTCCTTTTCTGCACTTAAAATTTCCTTTTCTTTCCTGATCTTCTTTTTTCATTCTCCCTTTTTTCTGTTTTCTTATATTTTATGGTTTGTTGAAATTTAATAAAATTCTTTAAGAAAATCTGCTAATTGGATGGAATTCTTTGGCTTAAGAGGTATTCTCATTTTGAAGCAGGTGGTACTGGATAAGAAGTCAGAGGCTACTGACACTGTGGCTTATAGAAAGCTCCCTCCTGTTGTGAATTGCAATTCCTGATTACAGCTGGCAAGACTGTACCTGAGCCTTATACGATATGTTACTATATATACCACAGAACAAACAACAAACAAAAAGACTGGAAGGACCATAGGAATCGTCTGTTCAAACCTGCAGTTTTACACACCTCACATCTGTCAGTTATATTTTATATGATTTCTCTAAGCTTGATTCTACAACTTCCTAAGACAAAATTTGTGTCATGCCATCTGTTTGTATAACTAAGTCACTTTTCCACTTACTTCCAGATTACTACTGCTCTAGTTGCTAAAGGGAAAACCATCCATGGTAGAGATTTACAGCAATCATAGCTCTGTCAATAATTCAATGTGCATTCATGGGTCAATACAATGGGGGGCAGGTGGGGGGAAGAGGTCAGGTTTGCCCAACTTGCACCAAATTCTATAGATAAAAACTACATATGTCCATTTAGAGCATAAATTCCTATTACAAGAAATTGCTTCCCAGTCAAGAAAGCACTGTTATTCTGTCCATGATGGCAACAAAGGTTAATTTTTCTCCATCTCAGGAAACATATAGGGTTTGTAATGAAAACATTCATAGAATCATAGCTTAGTTTAAAGACACCCAACTGATCATCCAATTCTGCCCTTTGATTATCAAGGCCCATAGGATAGTTTCTATCTAAGAGTCCATGCTCAATGTAAATAAGAACCTGGATACACAGTCTGTGTGTTGTGCTATGCTTGATTTGGGCACAGAAAATATGTGATTTTTATACTGAAAAAATTATTTAAAACTATTATATATTATTTAGAGATATTTCAGCACTAACATATCAAATGTATGTATTTAACTGGAAAGTATTACTCAGTTCATAACCTTTCTATTGACTACTGAAGATTCCATTGTGAAACACTGTCAAATGAGATGCTAGGTTAGAAGAATCAATACAGGTCAGAATATTTTAGCTCTGCGATGCAGCTTGAAAATTTTGTATTTTTCTGCTATACGTTTTTGGTCATGATGTTTCAATTAACAATAAGGTCACTTGTTCTGCTATTGCTATGTACTAGTATCAAAATTGCACAATAGAAAGAACATAACAAATATACATCACAATGAAAATATGCCATAGAGATTCAAAAATGGAAAGAGAGGAAAGGATTAAATAATTTCTTTCAGTAATCCTCTATGACTGTAAGTCTTCAAAACCTACCCAGTGAATTTATGTTAACAAGCAGAAACCACCCATTCATCTCCCCAAATGATATTTAATTTACTAGTCTCCTTACCATGGAAAATCATTCAGTAGTATTTTGTAAAATATAGCAAGGGTCCTATATCATATTTTACACAATAGCCAAAATATCAATCCTTACTTTTACAGTTACTTCAACAATATTCCCAACTACTAACTTCTAATATCTTAGTTACTATTAAGATACTATGGTACATTACTTGAAAACAAAGCAAAACAAAAACAGTAGTTTTTAACATTTAATGATAAAAGGAAGCAATTATTTACAAACTTTTATTCAATACTCTTCAGCTGGAGGCAAGTACCCATACTAATGAAAAATAGAATTCAGTGTACATTCACAGACTTCACTCACATTTTATTTCATTCATTCATTCATTTAGCCGCCCATCTCAGACCAGTGACTCTGGGTGGCTAACAATAATAAAAACAATCAAACAATTAAAACAGTACAGAAAATTAAATATAAATACAGCCAAGAGATCTTTAAAAACCGTCGGTGTCAGCACAACCATGAAATGCGGCCCTTTGCATGCTCGAGGCCTCAGGTCCAAGGCCTTCTGAAAAGCCAAAAGGGTCAGGGCCATCCTAATCTCAGGAGGGAGGATGTTCCAGAGGGCAGGCGCCACAGCAGAAAAGGCACGTCTCCTGGTCCCCGCCAGCCGACATTCCTTGGCAGACGGGACCTGGAGTGTGCCCATCCTGCTGGAGTGGATTGGACAGGCAGAAACAACTGGGAAAAGACGGTCCCTAAGGTAACCCGATCCCAAGCCATGAAGGGCTTTAAAGGTGACAGCACCTTGAATTGTACCCAGAAACACACCGGCAACCAGTGCAGCTCCCGAAGCAGTGGTGTTACTTGTGCCGAGTAGTCGACACTATTTACAACCTGGGCAGCTGCATTCTGTACCAGCTGAAGCTTCCAAATGCTCTTCAAGGGCAGCCCCATGTAGAGTGCATTGCAATAGTCCAAATATTTATTCAATATTAAGGTCTGGGGATCTTTTACTTCCCTAAAATTATATATCACTCTTCAGTTGGAAGCAAGCATCCATACTAATGAAAAATAGAACTCAGTGTACATTCACAGACTTTACTCACATGCTTGGTAGTTATTTTCTTACACCTCTTGCACAAATCTCTTTATGTAGTATCTCATCAAATTAACTATGCTGAAGAGCAGTATTAAAAAAAAACACATAAGTAGTCCAACTTTAGTTACCTATCAAAACCACCAGCTTCTGGGCCATATAAACAGAGGCTAGTGGTGCCATCTTTTTAAACTGAGAGCTCTTTCTAGTTCCCAGATGAAGCATCATTCATCTGTTGCTCTACAACCAATTTGGAAAGTCATTCAGACGATACAGTGGTGGTAAGGAAAGGATAATCAAGGAAAAGTAAATTAATGATGTTGAATAATCTTAGTCCTTGTCATTTTAGCTGCTACAGACTTCTTTATTAAGCAAGCTTTTGTAGGGTATAAAGAAATGCATAGCCATCTCTCTATTGCACAAGAGAGGCTCATTTTTGTGAGTTACAAGCCTAGTTTTGTTCTAGTGAAAAGGATTGCAAAATCCTACAGCTGCCAATCAAATGAAGCTATAATCCCATGCTGCTGTGATGCATATTTATAAGCAAAAATAAAGAGCAAGCCCTAATAAAATACCTGCAATTATAATCACACTGCCAATTCAGATGGCACAACCCAAAGCACTGCATCCTTATAAAAGCAAATCACTGGTTACTGCATACAAAAACATTCAGCTCTAGAAAACATGCTGACTCTAAATTAAATGAATACATTTTGGGGCAAACTAAGTTCATCAAAACTTTGGGAATTTAAACTAATTATATGGGTAACTGCTCAATAAACTTGATTAAATGAGCAGAGGCTTCATTTTTTTTCAGAGGATGAAACTCCTTTAACATCTGAAGCACTTAGTATGTGATCAGTTTCAGAAGAGCTGGTTATATAAACCAACTTCTGTTGGGTATTATTCACACTGTCTAGTCTAGGAATGGGAAGATTGCAAATCTCCAGATGTAACTAAACAACAACTCCCAGCAACATCAATCAGCATGACTAATGCTGGACAGCATGGCTTAAATCCAGTTTCCTCATCTGTGATGTGTCTCAGACACAGTAAGATATGGACACTGAATACATATAGCCTTTCTGCTGCTTCTCAATCCCATGTTCCACTGCTTCCTCTCACCCATTTCAGTGAGCAAACCCTGAATATACTGAACCTTCAGTGGGGAAGTGCAGCCAGATGACAAAATCAAGGAAAGGATTCCAGCGAGGAGCCCTGCGTGCTCTTTTTTTTGCTGCTGTACCATTCACCAAAAGCTTATATCTAATGAAAATATGTGCAGGTTTTCTGTATATTCTGGAAGCCACATCATTCTGGAACATATAGACAGCTGATTTGCATCAGCTCTCCCCTACAAAACATCCTTATCTGTGGATGTTCAGGCAAAGCTATCAGCGCAATAAGATTTTAATTAGGCCGGCATCAGACATTGATGAGGTTAATGAGTATGGATGCAGATATGGGTTACAATGGGAATGAGTTGGCAGCAGCTACATGTTCATATTGGCCACCCCATAAAACTTCCTTTGATTTTGAAACTAATGAGCAAGACTCATTTGGCAAAACATTCTAAGGAGCCAATTCTTAGGAGCCAGTTAAATTTGAAGAAGATTCTTTAAAAACAAACAAACACAGTTTTTAACATATGTGGCAACATGTGCATAATGAAAACAAAAGAAAGGTGAATTCAGTTTTTTAAAGATGAAAATAAAGAATGTATAGTGACAGGACAGAAGAAGTGAGCCAAAGCTAACACTTGATGAGCAAATGATGCAAGAAAGAAGTCATCTGAATCACTTCTTAGAAAAATATTGCAAAACAACCACCAATTTGTTTGGCAAAAGAGAAAAGGAAAGAAGAACCATATTAAAACTATCATATTACAGCCAAACTAAATGAGAAACTGAGTTATTTTGCAACTGGACCCTGATCTCCTGTGTTTTGCTTTCTTTCAAACTAAAGCAGCCACAAATTGGGCGTGGCTGGATTAAATCCACCTCATAAACTGGGCCACCATTCACCTACCTCAGGGGGCTGGCCCTTTAGATGAAAATAAATCTGTAGAAATCTTAACCTTTCTCTCCAGTCTGTTTGAGGCCCACCAACCCATTGCATTTAAAACATACAGACACCTAGAAAAGATCTACCATCCTCTCTAGTATGGCTGAACGAGACAGTCCAAATTGGCTCATTATTGAATTCACATGCAGTTTATAGTTCTCCACAAATACAGAATATACCAAGAGGCAAATGTTTTCCATTTCACTAAACAGCTTTATCCTATGAATCAGTATATCTTATACTTCCATGTTACTCATCTTGGATGTTTAGAACGAGTCCTCTAATGCAAGGATAGGCAACCTAATGCCCTAAAGTCACAACTCCAACATGTCATTTGTGTCATTCCAACCAGAACTGCTAAAAATGGGTAGCACAATTTCCTGTTATTTTGAATTGGGAAACATAGACATTAGCATGTAAGTCTGAAAATAGATTTTAGAATATTAATCTTATTTTACGCTGTACACTAGATTTCTTTAAATGAAGATACTCATCCCCTGCCCCCCCAAGAAAAGGGAAGAAAAAGAAAAGACAATTAAGGATCCTCTTCCACAATTAAGGATCCTCAACCATCCAGTTTACATCATCAGCTGTGTCCACTGTTGCCCTTGGTCTCCCAAACGTTAAGAGTAGTTTACAGTTTCCAAACAGTTCTCTCCCTTTCTCTAATGCAAAAGCCTAAATTTAGTTCATATAAAGTGAAAAGAACTGGGATAAGTTTAACAAAGGTAAAGCCTGTTCAGATATTACATATTTACGTATGCATAGTATTTTGCAGACCAGGTCCAGGACGGAGAGAACTTTTTGTAATGAGTTGGTTTCTTCCTCAGACAATTGTTTTTCTATGTTTACCTAGTTGCAGCAGCAGGACTGTGAACAATGTTGGGCATCTGGTCTTGTCATCTTTTTAATGCTCCTGAATTACACTGGGATATACAAAACGGCAACGTAGTGGCCGGAGAAGTTCTAGGCAGTGCTGGACAGAAATGATGCTTGACAAGGGCCTGAAAAAGCTATTCAGACAGGGGGAAAAAATACACCAGGAGATCCAGGCAAGCACTTGCAATGGACCCCATTAGTTTACTGGGGCTGGGGTAGTCATTTCCTGTCTTGAAACATCAAATACAGATAGACCCCAGTTTAAGAACAAGTTCTGTTCCCAAGATCTGTCCTTAAGTTGAATTTGTACGTAAGCCGGAACAGTATTATTGTGTAATACTGTATAAGTAGTGTTGTGTAATTAACTCAAACCATCGTGTATGTAACTTGAATCATTGTGTACTTAACTCGAATTTTGCTACAATGGGCTCCGTTCTTAACTACGGGTCGTCCTTAAACTGGGCATTCTTAACCTGGAGACTACCTGTAGCAGATGATGGGAAACACCTGTACCTGAGCCACAAGAGAACTGCTGTTAGTTAGAAGAGACTGGGCTGGGTTTGATAGCTTGTCCTTGTTCCAGACTCTTATGTAGCTCCCTGTTGAGTATTTATTCTATGAAAAACATGAGCTAGCTTCTTATATAATACGTTAAATATGATTGCTATTAGAGTGATACAGTAGGTTTGTTTTTGTTTCGTTTTGCATCAGCATTTCCCATTCATTTCCCTTGCTCCCATTTGTTCACAAAGGGGGCCAAAGAGATTAAATGAGATACATCTTACCAATGCTATATGTTACAGATTTACAAAATACTGGGTGGCCTAATTTAGTATATTCAGATCTAAACAATTATCAGGGAGATTCATTAGAAGTGTCTCCTATCCCAGGGTCCAATTCTCATAGTTATTATTTCCTGGATTATTCTAGATTTATAGGGTTTAGCAAACAAGACATGCAAAGACAAGAACACATAGTAATTAGCCTGTTTGGAGCTGCAGTATTTTATTTAAGCAAACAGTATTATATCTATCCATCTGTCTCAAAGTAGGCAGTCTGAGGGCCTTTCCAGTTGATTGATTTTAGCACAAAAATACCACAGCCATTTGCCTCTCCATGGAATCCAACCAAAATGCTCTTCCTGAAAATAGTACACCTGTTGCTCCGTTTTTGCAGATACAGCCCAGACGCTGTTGTATCAGCAGGATACATCATGCCGTAATATTTTCTATTAGAAGATAGCCATTTTTCCCCAAATGGCTTCTCTCGCAATTGTGAATGCTCTGTGGAATATGACCACTGCATAAATGTTATTTGTGCCATTAATAGTCCAGGAATAAGTAACAGCTGCCCAAGCAGTGAATCTTTATCATAGTTAAAAGTGTTTGTTTTTTTTAAATACCCTTAATCACCAACCTTCCCATTCAAGCACACTAGAGTCTTACAGATGAGTGTAAGAGAGATCTACACAAATTACTTCCAACCTGAGTGGTGCTGGACATAGGGTGTGTCTTGTGATTCCCATGTTTAGTTCATTGCCAAAGTCCGATCTAGTCAATGTCAATTCAGACTGCGACTTCATACAATTGAGAAAGAATTATTTGACTCAACCATGAGTTATAAAATTTGACATTTCTACATTTTATACCAGTTCTTTGTGTCTTTCATCTTATTTTCTACTTCCTATAATACTATCAGTACTATAATAGGGAACCCTATCCCACAATCCTACAACATGTCATGTGTCCAGAAAAGCCGGGGGGGGAGGGGAATCTTATAGAATAATTTTTTCATATCCAAAGCTCAGTCTCAGAACATTTCCTGAAACAAGAATAGTCTGGAACTGCTTAAATTTAAAAAAGAATTCAGCTTGCTAAATTCTGGCTTTAAAAATACTGTCTTATTGGACAAGGTGGTACAGTTTGGAAAGAATCCAAAACAATGAACCTGCTTAAGAGCAGAGCCACAGGAAACAATCTTGGACGAGGCCTGCCTGGCAGAATTTGTGGTTTATTTATAAAATATATACACTACCCTTCAGGATAGTATTACAAATCAATAAAACACACACACACACACAATCCAAACTATAGCATCTCAAGATTAAAAACAGGAGAGACAGAAGACGACCTGACAATAAGAGCAGGCAAAAAGCAATTCCTTTCAACAGGACTTCAAAAAAGCTAGGAATGAATGTATGCATATATATGATTTGATCTCATGATAATATGCATTTGCCAGACAAACATGAGGTATTAGACAAGCTTCCCTAAAAGGGGTATTCCACTAACAAGGCTCCTCTCTCAAAAACTCAAGTAAAGCCATATAGAAAAGCTTAGGCAAAGAACTTTCCAATACAAAGTACTGTACACTGACTTTTATGTCCTCAAGTCCCAAGACAGTGGCTTCTCAGATCCAAATAGTGGTGGTGTGTTGCTGCTTTACAATACAAGGTTTATTGATTAGAGGAGTAAAATAGAGGACACTTGAGCAGATTAAATTGACCTCCCATTCCTATTCAGTAACTATAGCCTGCTTTAAATAGTGAGAATTAAGAGGCATGCCTTTTAGTGAGAACATGATTTCAGCAAAGATTCAAATCACATTCCCATTAATTAAACCTGTAGCTTTACTACAGGATGTTCTCAAGACTACTTAATCAACTTTTATTAGTTTTAACTAGAATCAAAGTTTGTAGGTTTTACCACGGTTCAAAAACTATAGAGCCCTAACTAGAAGCTAATTTCTAAAAGATGCCACACTTTGAGTTGAGCAAGGGCTATAAGTGAGGCTCTTTCCACTAACTCCTGCGCACAATTTGACCCTTTAACAGACCTTCCCAGTTAAGTAGCAAAAGAAACCACACCAGGGATCTTCTCTTCTTTGATTCATACTGAATGTTGTGCAAGTCAAGAGACAGGATGACTGTCTACAAACTGGGTGTGACAGCATCTTCCTTTCTGGCATCAATGAAAGATACCACCACCACTACCCCAATAAACAAGACATGTGCCACTTACATTATAATGTAAGAACACTGTACATCGTAAATGATCAAAAAGGGGCCATATTTTCATATCTCCTTATTGAACAAACTGTCCCCATACCAACTGCTGGGTGAAATGTAAATTGGGATTGACTGGTAGTTCTCTAGATTTGTAATAGATTAGCAAGGGTTTCTAATCCCAGCAGAGACACACACATTTGTATGTTTTCAAAGTTTCATTTTTTGTTCCAAATGCACATTCCTGGGTTAAACATGTGCTTGGTGCTTCATAATTTCATATTTGTTTTCCAAAACCAGTATTTGCATTTGCTCCCAATCGCCAGACCTTGAGACTCTAATGAAAATAAACTAGAAGCCACAAGACTAATGTCCACCCATAGTTAGCTGAGAAGAGGAAAGAAAGGCATTCAGCTAATATTCTGTTCTTATCTATTTATATGATATAATCCCTGAGGAACTTGTATTTCTTCTTTAGACAACCCACTAGAGACAAAGAACAACTCAGCAAACAGATGGGTGCAGGCAGAAGCTCAAGTTCCAAAGCTCTCCATCATTACTGGAATCATACACTATTCTTCATAAAAGAGATGTCCAACTATGGGAGAAGACAGCAGCTATAAAAAGTACTGATAGTGTATAATAGTGCAAAGTTTACCCTGGCAGCTGCTTCATTACATCAATGAAGGAGAAGAAAAAGAAGGAGATTTGATACACGTAGCAAAATAATCTGCTCTAAAACTAATATATGCAAGTGTCACCATCCCAAGATCAGCTGCATTTACTGAAAACAGTGAGTTACATGAGGGCAACTCACTGGTAGGCCTAGGTTTGGCAAGCAGAGAACTATTAGCTGACATATTAATATACATACTGGTGCTCATCTTATATGGCTCAATCCTTTTTTCTTTCTCCTCTGAATGAATCTGCCCATCCTTTGCAGTCTTCCTCAGAGAAGATGCCTCAGATTTTTAACTTGAGAGAAGTGATGGGGCAGTGGAAGCAGAGCTTTCATGTAACCTTCC
This sequence comes from Liasis olivaceus, assembly GCA_030867105.1. NCBI lineage: Eukaryota > Metazoa > Chordata > Lepidosauria > Squamata > Pythonidae > Liasis > Liasis olivaceus. The sequence goes on along the minus strand of CM061348.1, from coordinate 101,375,014 downwards.
CATCACCGCAGAATCACTTACCTTCAGAAGAACATTGTTTCAAGAAGGCAATTAAAATTATCTTGTTCCATCAACCATTTAGGAATTAAGGAGCATTGGTGTCTTTTATTAATTTCCAAATGATCTCTTTTTTTAATATTTATTGGATTGTGGGTTGTTTTTAATGGTATGTTGTTGTTATAAACCACCTGGACTCTGGTGAAGGAGTGGTACACCAATTTTGTTTTATGTGTGTATGTGTGTACAAACTGAAACAATTTAAGCTGCAGTCCTCTGCCTATTTGCGATAAGTTCCACTGAGTACTGAAAATTATATTTCCAAGCAACTATGCACAGAATTGCACTGCTCAATCTTACCATAAATACAGCAAATCAGACATTAAAATTAAGTTTTAATTTGGTTTTGAATGTTCTTAACTGCATTCTACTGAAATTTCTTTCCTTGATATACAGAAGGCTAAAGCATACACAATAATGTATTTTTTCCCATGCCAGTTCATTTCTTTATTGCCTGAAAGAAAAAGCTGGAATTCAGCACCCATGCTAGGCAAGATTTCTTGCCCATTTAAAAGCATGTAACTCATATCTTCCTTTTAAATGAGGTACCAGGAAACAGACTGATTAATTTCTTAATAATGAAATGAAAATCATTTACTGTAGTAAATATCTTTTTTACAATTTGGAGCAGGAACCTAGAACAGAAAAGGTGGGTCATGTACCCAAGGGCACATATGCCATTAGTATTTTTCATATGGAACATCCTTCTTATGTTCTATTCCAGTAGCATATGACACCATGAATTACATATTTTAAAATTTATTAATTTGATCATATTTATTTGCTAATATCAGTTACTGAAACTGTTGTTCTCTGGAATTCGGCCCCCTCATCCATGTTTCTAAGTATCTGATTTCTGAAAGAAGGCTGAATACAGTTTGGAGCATAATACCAAGACTTCTCAATACTGAAGTTAGTTACTTTCCCAACATTTTCTTCCTTGGATGAAAGAGAAATGGACAGGTTCAAGCTCAAAATTTACCATGGTAACCTGATTTAATCACTGCACTAAGCCATTCATTAAACATGGTTTGTTGAATTAATCACAGTTCACTGGGTTCACACAATATATTACCAAAACTAAACAAACCATATTAAGTCTTAGTACAATCTTTGCATACAGATCTTCTTATTACATTAACCCATGGTATAATATTGGCACCGAGTGCAGCCCTAGCAGGAAAATTATTCTTTCTGAATAAATCTTTTTCAGATAAACACTATCTGCAGCCCTCAGCAGGACACAGTAATAGAGGAACTGGCCTCTGGGTTTATATTACCTGGGCTGCAAACATGTGGACAGCTGAAATTTTCTATATCTCTTTGCTACCATGTAATGGTCATCCAGATTTCTGCAGCCTGGATAGCCCAAAACTTAGAGCAATCTCCCCCCTCCCCCCCCCCCCATTTGTGATATGTTGGAGGGTATAGAAGGGCATTCATTTCATCTATTTCCACACCAGGGTATTTTTTTTAATATCTAGTTATTGCTCTCTGTCCTCATGAGGACAAACGTGCCATCATATTGTGTCCTCCAAATCAGACACCAAGTTGTTTTTTACATTTCAGATGCATTCATGGAAGCTGTTCACATCCCTAATTTTAAAAACCTGGATTCCTAATCTCCGGCTTTGAGCCCATTTGTAAGACCTGATTCCCAAATGAATGGCTGGCTGGTAAAGAGGCTGGCTGCCTTCCTTCTTTGAGAGCTACACAACCAAAAATAAACCTCCTAATAAAGAAAAGGAAGGGTTTCTGGTCATCTTGGTTCCATTAACCTCTCTACTGTTCAGACCCCAAGGTTATGAACAAGAATTAGAGAGCTGGAAGAGACCAACCCAGTTCCCGAACACTATTCCATCACTTGAAAACAGAGTCTGTTTTATCAGACCAGTTTTAAAAGAAGGCACTGAAAACATACATGATTAAAAACATATGGTCAAAGCAGAGTTATATTTCCCAACCCTACAGATGTTTTGCCATATCCTCTTCTTTCTGTGTAATCCTCTGACTTATAATTAGTCTCAACAATATTGTATAAATTTATATGCCTTACAGCATAAATAGGGTTATGGTCATTATCCGATCATCTCAGACAGGCCTAAAAGGAACAAACCCATTGAAGGCAATTATATTTTTATAGTGAAACAAACAGCATCTAATAAGGAGTGGTTCAGAAGCTGAGAACACCAATGAGGAGATTAGGTATTAGTGCACCAGCCAAAGGGTTTTAATCTTCCAAAACAGGAAAGGGAGTGCACTATCAGGCTACATCAAATTACCCTCCATATGGGAATGATGTACATAGGTCCTTTCTCAAGTATCTTTTACAACCTGGCTCCCAGGTTTGGTTATTTTATTTAAACAAGCACACATAAATATAAAGCTACAACTGTTTTAGTACGAACTAAAATGGTGCCCAGGGAGAATTCAGTGTCAAATATATACATCCTTGCAAACTGTCAGTGGCTAAAGCTTCTAAGATTCTATTCCAAAGCACTCTTTATTCTTGTAAAACACAGTTTCAAGGGTTTCTGTTACTGGTTGCAAGGACCAGCTAATAAGCATCAGTATTAACAAACACTACACCATAACCCCTTACATTATAAGGGAGGGCAGAACAATTTTCATCAGAAACAACATCTGACTTAATTGGCAACCTGGCCAACCAACTCAAAGACTTTTGTCAGCTTATCATATATGACACAATTATAAGCTGTGATGCACAGCATCATCTTAAAACGCAGGACCTGAGCTAGCCCACTGATAATGTTGTAGGAGCACTAAAGGTGTCCAGAAGAATGACACCATGCTGACATCAAAATGAAACAACATGTGTCATGACATCATCATACAAATAATGTGAATCATGTGCTCACATCACAATGCAAAATTATGTGAGTATACAATTCATGATACATACAACATCACTTGTTCCTTCTTATACCATCCCCACTGTGGACACCCACAAGGAGAAACTATTCATACACATCCCTATTTTGTCTTTTTTGGTAGATAGAAAAAGTTTGGAGTTTATGGACAAATTTAAATTTTTGAATGTGGAGTTCAAATGAACTTCACAGCCTAGCATTTCAGGCCACTATGAAAGAAAAGTAAACCAAATAAATCACAGCCATCAGAGCAGCTTATGTATGGTAGCAGGAGATGCTTATTCAATATGGCCTACAGGTTACAATAGTAGTTATTGATACCATGTGCCTATCCCCAAAATAGGTCATCAAGTTCATGCAGGCTGCATTTCCATGTAGCACTAAACCCATTTTGTGGTTTACTAGATTTTGGCTTAGTGTAAATCTAACTAGTGTGGTGTGAAAATAACTGTTCATGGTTATTGTGTTGCAACAAATTCAGCCAACTATGTTTCTTAGGACAGTGTGAAGATCAGGTCACAAAAGATTTCCTGCCTGGTTCCCTGGAACTATTCTACTCAATCAGATGACCATTACTGTGGTCATATAAGTATGTTCTAAGCAACACTATGTATGATTCAAATTGCTATCCAAAAACACAAACATATGACTTGAAGACTCACTCCCATCTACATTTCATAAATATACCCCATTATTAACAATTACACACTAACAATAATTATCTTTGTTCCCTAGAAAACAATCCAAAATTGCATGATGGCCAATTAAGACCCATCTTGCAGTCAGAACAAGTAATATTACGCCCATTATTATCATCATTGGCTTGTCTAATTTGTCATAGAGACCTATCATTTCTTAGCAGCATGTCACATTTCTGATGGCATGTGCATAATTCCCATTCCAACTTAGATGTGAAATCAGTGATGCTGGTTTCCTTAGAAATCCTTGTAGTTTTGAATACTATATATTAAAGTATGATTATGTCAGCAAGTTATGAGCCTGAAACTGTTTTAAAAGGAATATACATACAGGTACAGAACAACATTTGGCAAATCTCCCAGCTGGAATCCAGAGTTAGCAACCCATATCTCATAGAATATCAGCTGCTGGGGAACATGAGTTAGAGAATGCTATGGTACTCCTGTCCTGCTTTTTGGTACTCACAGACATTTGTTTGGCCATTGTGGAAACAGAATCCTATTTTATACAGAAGCACTTGTTACATTAGACAATCCTCTGCCAAGTTAAAAGCTTTGCCAGCAGCCTAAGCAATCTGTGAAAATATTATATTCAATAATGCAGATGATGAGATTGGCTCAGTGGTGCTACAGGACCATACTATATTGACACCACTCAATTATACTTGCACAATTGTGCACATTCTAGAATAAAATTGTGTGAGCAGAGCAGTGCTGATACTGATTATTTAAGAAATCCAACTAAAATTAAAAAATGCATGTATTTTAATTAGATTATGAGCTACAGCACTTAATGTAAGTTTAAATAGGAAGATCTCACCACTCTCCCTTAGCTCAGTGAAGTGGTCTGTCGGAACTTATTCATACATAAATATTGCAGTCTTCCAACGGAAGCTTAGAAAGAGTGAATGTATCACTTGTACATATTAATCTCTGTATATGCACGTTTGAATGTATTTCTGTTGATCATACTAATGTCATGACCACAAGAAGGCAACATGAGCAACCCAGGAAGAAATACCCATTTAAAAAAAGAAGCAGCTGGCTCCACAGCACCATGTGTGTATTACATGTATGTGTGACAACTGATAACAGGGCAAAGCAATTCTCTGACCGCACCTTTGCACACCAAGGCCCATTTTCATGGGAATACAAACTGCTGCCTTATAAAATCAGATCAATTGTCTTCTAAGCTAATGGGTAACAGATCTCCAAGGCTTCAAATAAAAGTCTTTCCTGGACCTACCCTGAGATGCCAGCACTGAACACATGCTCTGCCACTCGCCCTTTCCCTCTTGGGGGAGAAGGAGTTGTTATCCCCAAACATCTGAAGCAGGATGGAGCAACCCTCTGACTCAGGATAAGGCAGTCTATCTTCCTGTGCAGGAGGGGAAGTTACTCACTGTCATGGGCTGAAATGAGCCTTTAGCAGTTTCAAAAGCTCCTACATGGGGAAGGGGGTGGGGGAGAAGGGAACCCTTCATGCACGTTTGGAACTCACTATGCAGCGTCGAAAAATGAGGCTCCACCACAAAGTGGAACAGGACGTGGCAGTCTTTCTACATGCTGGAGAATATCTGTGACGGTTGCCCGTCTACTTGTCATCCTTGGGAAAACAACCCATCAGTCATAACCACGAAAAGGCATTCTGGTTTTTAACCTGAAGTACCTCCCAGCATGCCTTGTACAGCCTCCCACCACAGCTCTCCCCACACCCGCTCCGCACAGGGGAGCAGCCCACGCGCCATCTCGCCTCCCCAGGAGATCCTGCCATCCAGCCAGGCTTCCAAGGAGTCCCGCCCCGCCCCGCCCCGCCCCGCCCCGCACGCTCAACAGCGAGTCCCACCAAACAGGCTTCAGCCCCCTCCGCGAATCTTCAGCACTTCCGAGCGTGGCCACACGCATTCCCACAACAAAAACCCTACTCCGCAAGGGATGCCTGCTCTGCTGCAGCTGACAGAACCGCCCCGAATATTCCCCAACTAGCGTGCAGGAAGGCCAAGAAGAGCCACGCACAGATACGGCAGCGGCGCCCCACACCAACGGCAGGGAGCAAACTTCGCAAGACTTCAGCTGAGAGCCAGGCACCCGACCCCCGAGGGGAATGACACCCCCCGCCGCCCCAGCGACAGGCTCCCCTCAACGAGGTTTTGAAGCTTGGATATTGGTATATCCAAGACCTACCCTGGTCGCTCCACTAGGGCCACCCAAAGGTGAGCCCGCCAGTGGCTGGTCTGCCCCTCCTTCCTCCTTCTTCTCTCACCTCAATTAGTTGGACATAGCTGGCCGGGAACCAGCCCCTCAGCCCTTCGGCCGTCTCCCCTTCCCACCAACCGCCGTCGGGCCCCGCCTGGAGGACGGTGAGCAGCTCCCCCGCAGCGAAGCGCAGCCCGTGTCGATGTCGCTCCCCGGAGAAGGGGTAGAGGGTTCTGCAGCGCGCCCCCAGCACAGGCACCCCCCGCTCCTGCCCGGGCGGTGGCATCACACAGCAGCCCAGCGACTTGCCCAAGAAACTCGGCTCGAGCCGCCACAGGTGCCGAGCTGATCGCCTCTGGCTGCCGGGAAGTCCGCCTGCTTCCCTCTCGACTCTCCCCTGTCAGCCCAACTGGCGGATTGGCCGCCGCGCTTCCCCGCGCCGCCCCCTGGGACAGGCGGACCGCGGCTCCGCGCCCGCCCTCATACACTCACCCACACACACCGGAGCCAAAGCGGGCCCTCCCCTCTGCGTTCGGCTGAGATTGCAGACCGGGGGGGGGGGGGGGAGGCGAGGAGGGCGGGGGCGAGATGCGGCGGATCAGGAGCGCCTTCTCGCCCCCGCAAGTTTCACCTCCCCGCCCCCCGAAGCAGAAAGAGGTTTACATTTCATCAAAAGGGACCTGGCGTCGGACTCATAGTAAAACGCTCTAGAGGCAATCTATGCATCAACGGGGTTTTAAGCGACGTGTGTGAATTCAGGCAACACGTGTTTGGTACAGGTGCGCCATAGAGGGGCGGGCAAAGCCTGGTGCCTATCAATTCAGTTCGGTTTTATTGCCAGCCATATGCTCCAGCAAAAAAAGCAAAATTATCCTCCCTTTCCTTCAAATTGTTTAATTAATGTAGAGTCAGCATAGACCAGCAATAAAGCCATTGGTTGACCTCATTCAACAGCAAGACACCTGTATAAAATTGTTATATTCTACCAGAGAGAAAAGCTAAAATATCATTAAAACATCTTTGTACGTTTTAATGATATTTTAGCTTTTCCACCTGGTAGTTGGTGGCTAAGAAATGCTGGACATATCACCACCACCACCACAGCAAATGGAAGTTGTCGATTAAGAATAATGTATTTATTTAGGGACAGATTATTTATTTAGTTAGGGAGAGAACATCATGGAGAAAATCTATGCCTTCGCTAAGAGTCGACTTTGACCTGATGGCACGTAATCAATCAATGTATTTGTTTAAATAATTTATATGGCTGTCCATCTCACAACAGTGAGAGTTTTCATTGGTCCACACTACAGATTCTGCATGTGGCATGTATTGGCCCATGACAAACAAAATAAGCTAATTAACACTGAAATACAAAAATATATCTCTGCATCTTAATGTTACAAATATAGTTATTATATTCACAGTATACTTAGCTTTGGTTGTATCTACAATGACAGCTGAAAATGATAAATTGTTGACTGACAGAATTTTAACACAACTTTACTGGTTTGTTTTGGAGCAATTATATTTGCCAGTATTCCATCCATGATCAAAGTCAACACAGATGAGAAATGTGAACATTTGCTTCCCCTTACTTCTGCCTCCAGATGTCTTCCCATGTGTCTCCAAGGGGAATTAAAAAACACAGAGGGAAAGAATGGTGTGACTAGAAAAGCATCATTTTGCAGCTATTCTAGCCTCCCATCTCTATGACAGGAAGCTAGAATGAAGTGTTAACTTAGAACTTCTGGAGCCCCAGTAGGTGTTCTTAACTGGAGCCCCAATTAAGGTACATTTATCACAAGACATCTTGAGTAAAAACCATGGTTATGGCACTGCAGCTTAATCACAGCTTGACCTAAGGTCCAAAAGCAGACAATACATGAAGTGTGAACACAGTCTTGTTCATACATACATACAGTGAATTCGGAAAGTATTCAGACCCCCTTCACTTTTTTCAATTTTGTTATGTTGCAGCCTGATACTACAATCTTTCAAATTCATTTTTTTTTCCTCATTAATCTACACTCAGTACCCCATAATGATAAAGTGAAAACAGAATTTTAGAAATGTCTGTAAATTTATTAAAAAGAAAAAAACTGAAATATCACATGTACTTAAGTATTCAGACCCTTTACTCAGTACTTTGTTGAAGCACCTTTGGCAGCAATTACAGCCTCGAGTCTTTTTCAGTATGATGCGACAAGCTTTGCACACCTGGACTGGGAGATTTTCTGCCATTCTTCTTTGCTAATCCTCTCAAGCTCAATCAGGTTGGATGGGGACCGTCGGTGGACAGCCATTTTCAGGTCTCTCCAGAGATGTTCAATAGGGTTCAAGTCAGGGCTCTGGCTGGGCCACTCTAGGACATTCACAGAGTTGTCCCTAAGCCATTCCTGTGTTGTCTTGGCTGTGTGCTTAGGATCGTTGTCATGTTGGAAGGTGAACCTTTGGCTCAGTCTGAGGTCCTGAGTGCCGTGGAACAGGTTTTCATTGAGGATATCTCTGTTCTTTGCTCCATTCAGCTTTCCCTCAACCCTGACCAGTCTCCCAGTCCCTGTTGCTGAAAAACACCCCCACAGTATGACACTGCCACCACTATGCTTCACTGTTGGGATGGTATTGGGCAGGCGATGAGCAGTGCCTGGTTTCCTCCAGACAGAATGTTTAGAATTGAGGCCAAACAGTTCAATCTTTGTTTCATCAGACCAGAGAATCTTGTTCCTCACAGTCTGAGAGTCCTTCAGGTGCTTTTTTGCAAACTCCAAACAGGCTTTCATGTGTTTTGCACTGAAGAGAGGCTTCCGTCTAGCCACTCTGCCATAGAGCCCAGATCAGTGGAGAGCTGCAATGATGATTGTTCTTCTGGAACTTTGTCCCATCTCCACACAGGATCTCTGGAGCTCAGTCAGAGTGACCATCAGGTTCTTGGTCACCTCTCTTACTGAGGCTCTTCTCCCCCGATTGCTCAGTTTGGCCAGGCAACCTGCTCTTGGAAAGTCCTGGTTGTGCCAGACTTCTTCCATTTGAGAATTATGGAGGCCACTGTGCTCTTGGGAACCTTCAGTGCAGCATAAATTGTTTTGTAGCCTTCCCCAGATCTGTACCTTGCAATAATCCTGTCTCTGAGCTCTGCAGGCAGTTCCTTTGACCTCGTGGCTTTTGCTCTGACGCAGTATGCATTGTCAGCTGTGAGGCCTTCTATAGAGCGGTGTGTGCCTTTCCAAATCATGTCCAATCAATTTAATTTACCACAGGTGGACTCCAACCAAGGTGTAGAAACAGCTCAGCAACAATCAAGAGGCACCTGAGCTAAATTTCAAGTGTTGTTGCAAAGGGTCTGAATACTTATGCCAATGTGATATTTCAGTTTTTCCTTTTTCATACATTTGCAAACTTTTCTAAAATTCTGTTTTCACTTTGTCATTATGGGGTACTGAGTGTATGTTAATGAGGGGGAAAAAAAGAATTTGAATGATTGTAGTATCAGGCTGCAACATAACAAAATTGAAAAAAATGAAAGGGGTCTGAATACTTTCCGAATGCACTGTACACACACACACACACACACACACACACACACACACATATATATATATATATATATATATATATATATATATATATAGTCTTTTTTGAAAAAATGGGGAATTGAGCCAGCATTGATGAAATTGTGAGACCAATTTCTATGACCACTGAATTTTACTCATATGTCCAAGTATACCTAACTCAGTGCTGTAGTGTACATGTGGATAGTGACAATCACCCTGAGGGCATGCAAGCCACCCAAATTACCAACAGTTGCATTAAGGCAAGAAATTAAGCCATAGGTTTCGTGGGATCTGGGCTGTCAATAGGTAAGATCTGGGGCCCTCAGTAGGAAGAATGTTTTAAGTTGGAAGTTCTCAAACTGTGAATTGCATGCTTTTAGAGGGAGGTTACTTTTTTTTTTTAAGCTGATCAGGTTTGACCAGGCAAAGCCGGAACGCTGTCCAAACTTGCTGCCATTCCATGGGTCAAAGTGAAGGGCAAAGTCTGGATTGAGTTGCATTAGTACAAATAGTGGGAACCCGTCATAACTTGGTCTTGCTTTGCTTGGGGAAGCCAGGAATAAAGCCCAGAGTGAGTTCTGAAGATGGCTAAACCCCCAAGAGTCTAAGCCATCTGTCAAAACCATCCACCAATCACAGCTGTGATGTGACTGACAGATGGTTTTCCATTGGCTGGTGACTTCCAGCATGGCATTTAGTAGTAGTACATCTGTGCCTCTGTAGAAGTGTATGTTTTAGAGAAGTTCAGTATTAAATTTTTCATCTTTCTGAATGGAAAAAGAAATAGTAAGAAAAAAGCTAAATATGACCAATCTATAGGCAATGGCACAGCACAGATAAAAGTAAACATAAATCAAAAAAGCATGATGAAATTTACATATCTTTTATACTTCTTGCTCATCCCAAACTCCAATGAAATTATTAGTTTTATAAATATATACTTTTGTTTCCTTAACAAAGTCTTCTAGTAGGTATACCCCACCACCCCTACCAAAGAGCTGCTTGATTTAGCCCTGTAGAAGTGAAGTTACTATTCTTGAGATGCTTGAAATGAAAAATTGGTATGCTTTTGCTTTGAAGCTTCATAATAATGATAGGCCTTTATGACTCTGAATTAGATAAATTGAACTGAGGAAATGCATAGCTAAATTGTAAGGAGATGGGAAATCAATTTCTGTATTCTTGATACTGGGTTTTTAAGTTTTGCATTGTTATTGCAGGCCTTCAAGATGTAAATCCTAATTTACCAGTTGTCATTATCCTGTTGCATGCATTTTAAGGAGCCAAAGATGCAGCTGAATGACTGAAGTGTGAAGCAAAATCTTTAGACAAAAGAGGACTTTTGGTTAATTTGGGCCATGCATGTTTTATTTCATGTTTGATCAATTTTACGGTCTGTGGTTTTAAAAGTCAGTAACTTGCACATCTCATTCCAATCTAGGCCCAAGGACCACGTTAGGCAGAGATCAATTTCAGTTAAATGTGCATACTTTCTCCAAAAGACAGAGAAGGTGAAAGCCATAAACTGCTGAACAGAAAACTACTTGACAAGACAGCAGCAGAGTATAAGAGCAATTGGGATGTAAAAACAAAAAACAAAACTGCCCTCCAATTTCTGTGTTTGTAACAACTGTCACTATTGTGGGTATTTTCTGTTGTATTGATAGTTTTGGTAGTAATTTAGCAAAGTACTACCATATACAGGTGAAACTTGAAAAATTAGAATATCGTGCAAATGTTCATTTATGTCAGTATGGCAACTCAAAAGGTGAAACCAATATATGAGATAGATGCATTACATGCAAAGCGAGATATGTCAAGCCTTACTTTGGTATAATTGTGATGATTATGGCGTACAGCTTATGAAAACCCCAAATTCACAATCTCAGAAAATTAGAATAGTGTGAAAAGGTTCAATATTCTAGGCTCAAAGTGTCCCACTCTAATCAGCTAATGAATCCATAATATCTGCAAAGGGTTCCTGAGCCTTTCAATGGTCTCTCAGGCTGGTTCAGTAGGAATCACAAGCATGGGAAAGACTGCTGACCTGACAGTTGTGCAGAAAACCATCATTGACACCCTCCATAAGGAGGGAAAGCCCCAAAAATTGCAAAAGAAGTTGGATGTTCCCAAAGTGCTGTATCAAAGCACATCAATAGAAGGTTATGTGGAAGGGAAAAGTGTGGTAGAAAAAGGTGCACAAGCAGCAGGGATGACGGCAGCCTGGAGAGGATTGTCAGGAAAAGGCCATTCAAAAGTGTTGGGGACTTTCACAAGGAGTGGACTGAGGCTGGAGTTAGTGCATCAAGAGCCACCACACACAGACGGATCCTGGACATGGGCTTCAAATGTCATATTCCTCTTGTCAAGCCGCTCCTGAACAACAAACAACGCCAGAAGCGTCTTACCTGGGCTACAGAAAAAAAGAACTGGTCTGTTGCCCAGTGCTCCAAAGTCCTCTTTTCTGATGAGAGCAACTTTTGCATCTCATTTGGGAACCAAGGACCCAGAGTCTGGAGGAAGAATGGAGAGGCACACAATGCACGATGCTTGAAGTCCAGTGTGAAGTTTCCACAGTCTGTGTTGATTTGGGGAGCCATGTCATCTGCTGGTGTTGGTCCACTGTGCTTCATTAAGTCCAGGGTCAACGCAGCCGTCTACCAGGAGATTTTGGAGCACTTCATGCTTCCTTCCGCAGACGAGCTTTATGGGGATGCTGACTTCATTTTCCAGCAGGACTTGGCACCTGCCCACACTGCCAAAAGTACCAAAACCTGGTTCAGTGACCAAGGGATTACTGTCCTTGATTGGCCAGCAAACTCGCCTGACCTGAACCCCATAGAGAATCTATGGGGCACTGCCAAGAGAAAGATGAGGGACATGAGACCGAACAATGCAGCAGAGCTGAAGGCCGCTATTGAAGCATCCTGGTCTTCCATAACACCTCAGCAGTGCCACAGGCTGATAGCATCCATGCCACGCGGCATTGCGGCAGTCATTGCTGCAAAAGGGGCCCAAACCAAGTACTGAGTACATATGCATGCTTATACTTTGCAGAGGTCCGATATTGTTCTATTTCCAATCCTTGTGTTATTGATGTCATGTAATATTCTAATTTTCTGAGATTGTGAATTTGGGGTTTTCATAAGCTGTACGCCATAATCATCACACTTATACCAAAGTAAGGCTTGACATATCTCGCTTTGCATGTGATGCGTCTATCTCATATATTGGTTTCACCTTTTGAGTTGCCATACAGACATAAATGAACATTTGCATGATATTCTAATTTTTCGAGTTTCACCTGTATACTTAATTGTTTAAGCAGGAGCTTTCTGGACAGATTAAACGATTAACTTCCTTTTAATTTCAGTTGACTCAAAGTAACTGCTGGTTGTCTCACACTCATTATTCAGGACCAGTAGGAAAAATGTGTTTTTACAGAAAAGTATATGTTCCTAAGGATATAAGCAAGGGAGCCCCTCTGGATAAGGCCAAAGGCTCTTCTACTCCAGTAACCTGTTTGCTGCAGCAGCTTTCTAAGTTCATTGAAGATACCCACAATAGCCTTTTTTTCCCTGCACCTTTCCCAGCTCTCTAACATCCTTCTTGAAAACAGGTTATTTGTATTTCTGCAGAATTCCAAGTGTAAACTCAATTCCAATTTGTTTTATAACATCATTGTGATATTGGCAGTTCCATTTCCAAACTCTGATGAACTAGAGATTCAAAGTTGCCCCACAATGTATTCACTGATCTGGTCACAAGGCACAGCCCCTTGTTAATCATTGCCAGTTGAGATCTGTTCTCTATATTTGGGAAGTTGGATACTTTGCTTCATTGTGGATCATTCTGCAGATACATCCATTGACTCTCATTTGTCATTTTGTTACCCAGTCAAGCAGTTGGTAGACATTCCTTTGGAGTTATTCACAGCCTGCTTGAGTTTTAACTCTTTAATAATTTAGTATCACCTGCAAGCTCTGCTATTTCATTGTACACACTAAATCCAGGCCATTTGTGAAAGACGTTAAATAGCACTGATTCTCTTTCACACATCTCATTATTCTACAATTCTATATTACATTAACATTTCCACTAATTTACCTGGAGGAAGTAAACAAATTAGCTATAATTTCCTGATTTTTTTTTTATTAAATCAGTGGTTATATTCCAATTTGGTACCAAGAACAGGCTTAAAATAACTTATTAGTGATGGAGTTTCAAACCTTGTATGTTTTCTGTAGCACTGGTAAGAAAAGACAGGCAATTCTTGCCACAATGTGCAATTTTGCAAAGGATCAGGCAGAGTTTGCCTTTTACAGCTTCCCATTAGTATTTCTCTGAGATTAACATTTCTTCTTTTCATAGCCCCACCTACCCCCACTGTTAAGGAATTCTAGGTAAGAAGTTAGATCTGGGATATCAGGCACTGTTGCAAGGCCTTGCCCAAAAGATTCTGTTGCCTGGAGCGAAAACCACTTCCCTGTTTTGTTCCATTTATAAAAACTGACTAGATAAGCAACTGAATACTAAGACACAGTCCTCCAGTGCAGCTCAGAGCAGCAGGCTAGTTTAGGGAGCCAAAGCCTTGTAGCCATGCAGATCTGTGAATCTGTCCTTGAACACCTCACTTCTTCTCTCCATTCATATCCATACCCTGCCCCTCTAGCATCTGACTGTTGAGGCCACTGCCTCACATTACCTAATGTTAGGCTTGGCCTTACTTCATCTCAGGATGAATATCATGGAACCACTTCCGCTGCCCCCTTTCCATTCCTTCTTGGTAGTCTTGCCATGCCAATCCTTTCTCTGTGTCTTCCTGCTCCTGCTTTTGCCTTGTGATCTCCTATTTTGCCTTGTGATTACCTTTAGCTCTCTTCCTTTGACCTTTTCATCTTCACCAGCTTCTGCATTCTCTTTGTTTCTTCTTCAGGTTTAATTTCTCCCATCTCCTTTCTATAACTGCATTTGCCAAGGATCTGAAAAGGAATGTTCCAGTGTCTTTGGCATGTGGGATTTGTTGTATGGCTTTTCTCTTGGGACAATAATTTATTAAAATCAGGGGTGACCTTCCAGAAATCTGTTTTTCCTTGAGCTGCAAGAGAGAGACCAACCCAAAATCATCCAATAAGTTTGCAAGGCTGAGAGTGGACTCAAAACTGGATCTCCCCAGTCCTGGAACAGCACCTCAACCACAATAGACTGAATCTCATTTTAATCACTAGACCACAGTCACTAATTGTGAAATGCTGGGCTCTCTTATCCAATTTCCTTCTGACCCAGGGCTGGGTTGACTTCTGAGTATGAATGTCTCTATGTTGAATTTCCCCACTTCCCTTCTATAGCTGAAGCACTTTCAAGACAGCAGCAGACACAGTGTCCAGGTGTACAGCTCTGCTGAATTTCCATATCTTGTCCTCACTGGTTCTCTTGGGAGCCTATCATGAACCAACAATTTGTGACTGATTAAGAAATGCTACCGGATGCCCTTGGCAGTTTATCTTCCAGTGAAATCTTCCAAACCAATTCCTGGTTCATATGCAAAGCATCCTGAAAGCACTTTAATTTTAACTGCTTTCCCCCAGGTTGACCTCATCATTTCTGGATGAGACATTGCACTGAGGTTATGGGCCAGAGTTAGCCAATAGCTGTAGGCTGCTAACTTTTGTCCTACCCCAAACTTCTAGCACTGTGTGCATATGCAGAAAGGGGAGAAAATGCTTGTTTTCACCTTTATACCATGGCAGCCAGACTGGTGAAGTATTCCAGGACATCTTGCAAGCCTCTATTTCTCCCCTTTCATTCAAAAATTTCAACTACTTTCCCCCACAGCTAGATTAGAACTGGGAGATATGGCAGGTAGCACAATACATGCTCATTATATAGGATAGCTTACTTTGTTCCATATCTGGGGCAAGCTGGAGAAACATAAAAGACCTAGTTGTGTTAAGGATCTACATTCTGTAGAATTTTACAGCATATTATACTTTGGTTGGTGCTGGGATTTTGTGATGGGTAGAAATGTGGTTAGCTTCCAAGTCACATTAAAACCCCTGTCTGATCAACAATATGGTATATGCCTGTAGAACTGGGCAGGATATAAATGTTCATAAATAAGTATATGCAATTAAACTCATGTAAGAACTTCTGTGTTACATCTAACAAGGTCATTATCAAGTGGTCAGAAGGTGATTATTAGTGTCTGCACCTTCTGTATTTTATTGTCTTCTAACTTAACAAAAACTACAGAAGGTTATGTCTTAATATATTTGTTAGTTTTCTGATGCTGCAAGACTTGTTATTTGCTTGTTGAAGTTATTTTACATATTGGACTCCACCTATATTATGACTTCAATCTCCATCAAAACATCATTTTGCCTGCAGTTCAGCAAATGCCATTTGCCAGTGTCTTTCACCTATTCAATCCACCATGACTTTCTTCTGTACGCTCTGCCTTCTGTGTGGCCAAGTTTCACTTTGTCTGTTTGAGTAAAGGAACATAAGGAGAGTTGCACTGAATATTATGTTGGTTTGCTAAGCCCATCCATTCTGCTGCCACAGCAGCCAATGAGATGGTAATGGAAATTTCAGAAGCAGGAAAAGATGAGAGAGGCACTGCTCTTTTTCCGTTTGTGTGTGTTCCTGAGTCAGCTGCTATGGAGATGCTTGTTGTCATTTGATAATGGAAGTAAGATACAGTGGACATCAATACTAGCAGTTGATACCCTTGATTAATTTGCTTAATCTCCTTTGAAGTTGGTGGCCAATATTGCTCTTATGTAGGGAATTTGAGAAATTAGCTGTGATTTACTGAGTGAAGTATTTACTATTGTCTATCACACAGTTCATACCATTTAGTATTTTGAATGAAAAAAAAAACTAAATGAAAATTAAACTTACCCCTATCCACTTTTTCCACTCCGTGCATAATTTATATCATTCTATCATTTTCCCCATTTCTCAATTTTTTTTTTCTAAATAAAAAGCTCTAGATATTTTAATCAAAGGCCTCATTGCCTGTGCCCTTGATAATTTTGGGTATCCTTTTCTGCATTTTCCCCGGATCTACCATATTCTTTTTGGAGTGTTGTGACATGTAGAATTGTACATGGCACTCTATGCATGATTGCACTATGGATTTGTACAAATACGTGACAGGGCTGACAGTTTTAATTTCAGTTCTTTTTATGATCATTTGAGTTTGGAATTACCTGCTATTCCTACAGAAGGTACAGACTTGGGGTGGACAGTGTTGAGGAGTCAAGGCACAGCCTCCTGACTTTCTGAAATGTTATAACTGTCCATCTGGTGATGCTGTATCACTGGAAGGGGCTTATTAACTTTAAGGAGGGAGGGATCTAGGTTGAATTTAAGAATGAGGGTGATAGCATGGGGTTTCTAGAGGCAAAGTGCTCCCCATTCTTAAAATAACTTCAAAATCTGGAAAATGATCCATTTTCAATCTTTTTTTCTCTTTTGGTGGGGTAAAGGTATGGATGGGAGCAGAGGACTGACATACACCTGAAAAGGTGTAAAAATATGGCTATGCCATATAGCCTGGGGGCCTGATGGGGGCTCGCATTGTGGGAACTCGCTGCTGGAATGTTTGCTACTCTCCCCCCATCATCTTGAATTGTGTACTGGCTTTTATAGAATTGTTATTTGTGATTTTAATTGGGGGATATTTATATTTTTATTGTTTTTATTGTCTTGGTTTTTAATTGTAAGCTGCCCAGAGTCACTCTCTGGGGAAAATGGGCAGCATATAAATTTAATAATTAAATAAATAAATAAATAACTCTACCCTAACTCCCCAAAATGAGCATTTGGGGTGTTTGGGGATCTTTTTTGACTTTTTCTTAAAAAGTTTGGATGGGATGGCAGCAGGAGGCTTCCCAGAGGCAAATAGCTTTCATTCCCATCCTTTAAAAAAAAAAAACACCTTAAATTACATTGCCAAAATTTGGTCAATTGCCACTGGATTTAGGAATTGTGGTCTTAGACTATTGGGGGGTGGGGGGTTGCCTGCAGAATGCTTCCCTCTGTAGTATAGATCTAACTTCCCTCTCTAGGAAGGGAGTTGTCATCAGCTCCGATTATACATACACATATACCTCCATGTGTATATATGTATTAATTGGTTTTACATCAATGTGTTTTGTTTTACATATACTTTCTTATGTATTATGTGGTATTATGATACATACTCCCCTCATTGGGAGATAATTTTCTGGAATTAATTATCTTATTCTGTGGATGTGTCTGCTATGTCCCCTCAATATTTCTATACTACATGCAAGTTTATTACACTGGGTTTTCCTTTCTTCAAACTAGTGAGGAAAAACAAGTATTTTTTTTTTTTCTAAATGCTAAGTTTCTTATGACGACTTATATTTTTAAATAACTAGATTCCCACGCTGCACCAGGTCATATTGCATGATGCTATGATGCCTTATTCAACAAACCATGGTCTGAACCCATCCAGTCTATGTATACCTCGGCCTGTTTTCAGGCTAGACATCCCGGATTCACTAATTTGTGGAAGAAACCCAAAGGCCACAAGTGAGATGAAGACGCTTGTAAACGTAACAACAGGTTTGCAGAATATGTAGAAAGGTAGAAGTTGAAATAGTACCTTGCATGAGTTTGTATTCAGCTCCATCTGCTGGGATGGGAATGCAGTAAATGAAAATGAAAAAAGGTAATTTTAGAATTACATTCCATGTAGAATTATCTTCAAGGAAAAGGAAGTCTTCTATAATTCACCCAGAAAATCCTTTCCCATAATGCATGGTGACTACTGCTCTTGTTTTATTCAAAGGATTAGGCACATTCAGATTCAAAAATACCAGTTTTATAATATTAATTATAAAACATCATATTTATAGGCAAAATATTTGATTTCCAAATGTGGGAAGATAAATAACATGAGATTGTTATTGCTATTAAATCAGGTTGTAAGTTACCTAGAACTTTGGCAAGGATGAGAAAGGTCTGAAATAAACAAAACCAACAGCAGTTAAAGATATCCAACAATCTAAACCAGTATATCTAGGAGTTAAACATTCATCCAAGCCAAAAAAAAAAAAAAAAGTCCAGAATGAAGCATAATAGAATAGAGGAGCATAACCATCAGCTTTTCCCAAAGACCTCTGAGAGTTCTTAGTATGGTATTGTGAATAAAACAAAGAGGAAGTAGAGGGAAAGATATTTTACAATGTCGGTGCCACAACAGAAAAGGCACTGCACCTTGTATTATTCCAACAAACTTCTGAAAGTGGAAGAACATGAATAGATGTGTTAATGTGTACAAAGAAGATATTAAATGAAAGCATTTCAAATACCCAAATCCTAGTTTTTCAAATACCCACATCCCAGGCTATTTAAAGGGAAGAACCAGTACCATAAATCTTCCTGGGAAACAAAAGGCAACCAGGAGAAAATAAAAATATTTCAGTTATCCAAAAGTCTGGTGATATCTTTGGAATCTACTTTGAATCCAAAGCACAAATTTCAACTGTGAGATGCATTAATGGTTGCTACAAAGAAAATGTCAAGTCCTTGGCCACCCCATTTTCACAGAAAGGAAGAGCCTTCCAGAGTTTCTTGATTAAGATGTATTAAAAGACAATAGGATATGGGTACAGAAACCTCAGCAGTTGGATTGTGTCCCTCCTTTAGAATTCAGGGTCCCTTCCAGATTCCTAAGGTGAAGACTTTCTCAGTCAGTTACTCATGGCATTTGTAAGAACTTGTGAGGAGGTTGTTTTCTTAACTTACACTGGAGGAATGTCCAGCAGGTTAGAATGTGAGTCTTTCTGCTTCTAAGCACACCATTATAGTGAATAGTAGATACCTCAGGCCTCTCCCCTCTTGCATCACAATGGCTCTGCTGAAGCTTATGGAAAGCACTTCTAATCAGTTGGATTTGCACAGCATAATACATCACAAACAACCCAGCCATACTTTAGCCTTGGTTTTGTTGAGCAAACCTTGACCATGGGGTTAAATGAATGCTGACTCAACATCTCCAAATAACAGAGTTTCCCCCTCATTTTATCTGGATTAAATTTCAGTTTGTCTATGTCTTCCATTGTTATCGGTATTAGTTCAGTGTTATTAGACACAGGAGAATTGTTCAAATCAGAGTTGTTTTATCAATAAACTCACAATTATCCTTATACTATTTTACAACAGCCTTCCCCAACCAGATCCCCTTCAGATGTGTTGGACTATAACTTCCATCATCCTCTGCCACCTCAGGTGTAGCAATTAAACACTACTGGAGGACATCAGTTTGTGGAAGAGTGACTTTCCATGTAGTACTCAAGCTTATGCCCCTTTTCAAATTCCTGCTCTAAGTTGCCCCCAGTTTTATTCTGACTGTGGCTTCCACCACTGAGGAAACTTGAATTTTCTCACACTGATAGCTAAATACAATCTTCAAGGTAGGGTGATTTTGTTCAGAAAAAAAAATGCAAGGGGACAGCATTCTCCCCAGTACCTCACAAGACCATTATCCTTATCAAAACTCCCATCAGTGATTTTGAAGTAGTAATAACAAAACACTGAGGTGCATTATAAATGTGTGGTAGGACATGGAACTGAATCTTCCCAGAAGATCTTAACGTGTTCACAAATTAGTTTTTCACACACATTCATGTCTTAAACCATCATCATGTAGGAAGTATTGACTTATTTTGGGGTACTCTGATGCACTTATAAGGACTAATACTACTTTTTAAAAACACTAAAACTGCAATTCCATATGTGTGATAATACAAAGAACATCATACTAGCTGCTTGTTGTATATTGGAATTTCATAATGAGGTTTCTCTTTTATTTGTGCAAAACTGTGTGTGGCAGATTTCTGTGGTCTAGATGTATAGACAAGTACTTGTATCTATATGACATAGCCATTTCAGTATTTGTCTCTGAATGGTGTCTCTGTTCAGCAGCCATCTGTATATAAAGCTGCTATTCTCTAAGCATGACTCATTCAGTGAAAATCTCTACAATTAAATATAAAATGCCATATTTATAAAACGGTAAAAAAATGAGGCCCTAATTCCTTAAACCCAAGAAATTCAGAATAAATACTGTCATGAAAACTTTAATCCTTCAACATTTGCATTTGGTAATGGGTGAATAAGAAATCCTGCCTAACAGATCTGCTTATATACTGATCTAGGACTTGAACACATCATTAGTATTTGCAGCCGCTGTTAAACTCACTTTTAGTTCCTTGATAGGAGCTGATATTGTCCAGAGTATTCCTTTGGGTTTTCTCCTTTAACCAATGCCCCCACTTTAATGCTTCCGGCTTCCTTCTTTCTCAGTGACCACAACTTGGTCGTTTTTATTTTGTGCAGCGCTAATTTATGAGATTTGACTTGTCCCTGAGATCATCCAAACCTGATTTTTTTTTTTTGCATTAATATCATGTCTGCATTAATATTGACTCATTCTCAACATACAACAAATGAAAACATTTCCAAATAGGTTTTTTTTTTCAGCTTAGTTTTCATTGATCCTAATCAAACATCCCTGGGAATTATATTTCAATAAAGCACAAAGTGGCCCACAAACAGCATAGTTTACAAAAAATGCAGCTTCCAAAGTTGCCTGGAAAAAATTGCCATGTAAATAGCTCATTGTTTAACATCAGCAAGTTATGTTCCAGTGAGTAAATATGAGTGAAATTACTTTAAGACAAATGGCTATTTCTAGAGATGGGTACACCTGATTTTCATTTTCTACCATCTCCTAAATTCCTAATCCCATATTTTTTTATTTGGTTTTTTAAAAATCTTAAATGAAAACTGTTCCTTTGTATTTTCCCTTTCCTTTTAGTATTCTTCCTGAATGTGGGAAGATATAGATATTGGTCTTTGAGTTGTAGAATTCTTCAGCTGGCCAGATCATTGTGCATAATTCTGTTCATGTGGTCATTCATTTAAATGAGTAAAGAGCTCCATGTTACTATAGTTCAACCTTGCATACAAATCACCTCCAGTGACTGTATAAGCTTGTAGATACATTTCTGTGCAGTGTTTAATATATCATTCTGTTTGAGTTTGCAGATGTTGAGGAGGAAAATATAACCTGATGCATCACAGAAAAGAATACTGATAATGTCAGTGATATTAATATAACTGTTATTATCATGAGTATTTTACTATAATAATAATTGTTAAATGAAAATATGGGACATACATTTAATAAATGTAATTTGTGCTTTAAAAAACAATACTGCTATCTCCAATTGCAGAACTCTAATAAATATGCCTTTCTGAGTTCAAAGCATGATTTATGTATAAATACGTTTCTGTGTGTGTGTGTGTGAGAGAGACAGAGAGAGAGAAGTAGAACAAAGGATTTCACTTCATTCCTGTGTAATGTCTAACATAGCCTTGGGCAACTAGTTTTATGATGGGATGGTGGATAAAAAGGGCACAGCAGTAGTAAATGGGAATGGTGAGTTCTCAGTACTATATAATATGTGGGATTTATAAAATAATATGTGGGATTTTATAATGTGATAATATGATCTTCTACCATAAAAAGTGGGGGACGCGGTGGCGCAGCAGCTTAATGACACTGAAAGTTGCCAGCCAGAAATGGTCGACACTTCAGCGGTTTGAGCCCAGCTCTGCGCAGCAGAGTGAGCTCCTGCTTCCTCCCCAGCTCCTGTCAACCCAGCAGCTCGAAAACTTACGTGAGTAGATAAATGGGGACTCTCACCCCAGTGGGAGGAAAATGCTGGCGGAACTTGCACGGGAGACAGGGAGCAGTTGCCAGTAACGCGGAAGCCGCGCACGCCCAAAAAAGGCACGAAGCAACGGAAACCCCGCCTCCTGCGCTTGCCAGCTGAGCTCTGCTCTAGGAAGGAGGCATGGCAAATCACTTCCGAAACACCTTGCCTTGAAAACTGCAGGGACTCGTCCAGGCAGTCACTGCAGAATCAGTAACGACTGAGTGCGGATAAAAAAAAAAGCATAAAAAGTTTTCTGCATATTATGCCAAGCTATATTGCTCCTGACCCATGTTAAATGGCCTTTGAAACCAGTGGAAATATCCCCTCACAGTAAATTCTTTATTGGGAGCGTCCAGAGAAACACCTCAACTTACAAAGGTAGCCACAGAGTAATATTACGTTTTGGATGTTTAACTCTGTGCTTCTCCTGAAATCATCTACCCAGATAGGTTTTTAATATTTAGCCCATTCTCTGATAAGATTTGATTGTACTGTTGCTTTATTTAGGTTATCCTTGTTTCCCTAAACTTTAAAAAATGTTAAATTATTTAAAATATGCCTATAATTGCCTACAAATATGCCTTCAAGGAGTTGTTATTGTTAAAATCATGCTCGTAATCAACAACACACAGGCTATAAATCACATTTTTAAAAACATAAACATGTAAATAAAATATAGATGTTCCCAAATGCACACATCCGTTTACCTAGTAATTAATCCTCAATGAGCTGTTAGTTGTAAGCACAACTGCTTAGGGATGGAATGCAGGATAGCTAACCTGATTTACTAGCTGATTAGGGTTTTTTACCTAGACATTTCACTAGAGGCCTCTGTATTTAATCTTTCCTTGTAATTGGATAGCAGAAAGCATTATAAACATTTAAAAATTAATATTCAGTCTATACTTTTAAATCCAAGTATGATATATCCTTCCTATTAAATAAACATTAGCAGCCTTCAGAGCACCATCAGTTGGGGGGGGGGGGGTTGGAATTTTTGTTTTTGCTTTTTTTTTTGGTCATATGTTGACCTTGATTTTTGGCTTGGGTGCTCAGTGTCTTATGATGGCCTGGAAAAGTTACAATTTCTGTATTAAGTTTGTTGCCCATATTCCCATAGGATTTTCCACCATTATGGTTTTTTTTTTTAATTTCAAATATGTTTTCACAGGTTTCCAATTTCTGATGTGATATTAAAAAGTCAGGACAGAAATCTGTTGCAGTATATATTTCTCTCCAGTCAAATACACTGACCAAGGGGGAAAAAAAGAAACGCTACCTGGGATGGAATCACTGTAGCTGTTACCAGCCTTATCTTATTCTTCAGATTTCTGTACAAAAATAAGTTTAATTGTTAAAGATAGTGTAGGTAATAGAATAGAAAAAGAATGAAAAACAGGTACCTCCACTCTTTTTCCTGGTATAACACCAAGACTCATGCACAGGTGATTTGGGGTAGGGGTTTGCTGACACTACAGCTAGTGAAATTGCCTGCTATTATTTCCCTGGCTCAGAGGTATGGCAAAAAGAGGAACAGTAGGTTAACTGGTAGAATAAGATGGAGAAAAAGATATGCAATGGAGACATTCATCTGAGGTATACACAATCCATTTCTTTGTTTTGTCTTCCTGGGGTGGGGATCCAGAATCCAGAATCCAGCTGGAATATGCAAAAACGTTGGGTTAGAATACATCTTTACGTATGGGATTCTGCTGTGATACTTATTTTTGGCTAGAGAAACCACTACAGTGTTTGCGTACTCTGTGTTGCTACTTGCACTACAGTACAAAAACACAAACTTCTTTTAGGACACTACTTCTTTCTTAGGGAGTATGAAACCAGACCAGTTGTACAGGTGTGCAGGCCTTTCGTACACAAAATACTTTGAGGGAAAAACAGAATCACACTTTAAAGTGTGATTAAAACATTCTTTGCTATGTTAATTATCGCAAATAATGAAAGGTTAAAGATACAGCATGTTTTTGTGGAAAATATCTGCTGAAGTGCTACTGCCAAATATTTCCATGAGAGCACAGTTCTTTCTTGTTTCACCTATATTCCCCAGGAAATATCACCTAGAAGAAACCACTTGAAAAATGGATAAGAAGCAACAATGTCAGGGGCTGTACTGTAGAAAAAAGCACTAGTTTACTAAAGCAGAACCTAAACCCAAGCAAGAAAAGTAGACAGATGGGTATAATTGGATAATGAAAACTTGTTAAGTAAAACTGTTTTCAAATACAGAAGAATCAAGGATCTATCTTTTCTGGTGACAAGATAATTAGGCATCTTCCCACTTTGTACATCATAAAGCTTAATTCACACATGCAAACACAAAATTCTGCCTGGAAAATAACAGCTAGGAGTACCTGGGTACAGCTTCCTGCAGGACCTTGGCAATTAAAAACACTTTATGTTTTTCAGCTCCCATAATGAAGTACAAATGGCTTGCCATATGCATCTGCTAACATGCTATAATATTTCAAGCAACTACCCAAGCAGATGCATACAAGCAAAATTGCCTTTTTGGTTTTCTCTTCAGCATTTTGTCTCTTGGACGGCATCATTAATCTCACCCTGGAACTGAACAAGACCCATCCCCATCTTTTTTTGTGTGTTCAGAAGGCTTGCTTTTTGTGGTACATTTGGCTGTTCTGTTATCTTTATGCTCCAATGCAATCCCATTTGCTTTGCCACAATAAAGTGTTCAGACACTTGGCTTTGGAAGATATGTCCTTTTACATTTTCCTTGGGATGATTCATTGGAAAGCTTCTGCTCATCATATAAACTACATGGGGATAAGAAAAGAGGAGTGGGGAGTTGCTCCAGAGAAGTTTGGACAATGACTACAGAGTTTTTTGTCCTCCCTTGTCTATCACAAATAACCCCTAAGAATTTCCTCCATAAGAATCTTGGTGTAGTGAGCCTTCTCTGTATGCCACTCAGAGGCTGGGATTAGGAGATTCTCAAGGATAAAGGGACACTGCAGGGTTATAGAGTGAGATTCAGTGGGTTGTGTTTAAAAAAAAAAAAAGAGAATGTAACAGTTGTGCACATTCAACTGCATTTGTCAGCTCTTGTTCATACAATTGGGAAACAAGGTTAATCTGTTCCAGAGCTGTCTGCATCTCTTTGAGCTTGTTGTTCTTATTCAACACCATCAGTGCTGTTCCAGATTATTATTGCCTCTTACGCCATCCTAAAATATTTAAACTGAATTGCTAGTCATTTTCTTAATTAAGGGACAAAGATGTGGCTGGAGAGGGGAGATGGTTATAAACTGACTTTTAATAAAGTGAAAAAAATTATATTTCAATTTTTAGCTGGATGTTTAACATACTTTTTCTATTGTATTGAAATGCTATGTTTAGAAATGAGGCGGTAAGGTTTTCATTCATATATATATATATATATATATATATATATATATGAAAGAATTAATTCTTTAATTCTTTTTAAAGAATTAAGAAATCTTTAATTTTTATTAAAGATTTTTAAAAAGGAAGATAAAAACGAATACAACTAATATAAATTAAGAAAAAGAAAAGAAAAAAAATCAAAGAGAAAGCTAAAAGTAGAGTCCTTGGGGTTCTCTGAGCTTGGTTCTTTTCTTGCAAACGCTTCATTACCCAGCTAGGTAACATCTTCAGTGCTAAAATGGGATGGGGTTTGCTCTCTATTTATGTGCTGTGGCCTGCCTTGCCAGTGCTGGTGGGGGGTGGGGATTTTGTTTGGCTCCTCTGCTGGTTCTTTGATTGGCATAGGTTTGCTGCTTGATTGTGTGCCTGGTGGTGACCTTTGCTTCTCTGGGTGATGATTGCTGGAGATGATTGCTGGCGATTGAATGCTGGTGAGGCAATCTTCTGGTCTTTTGTCTCTTTTGAATAGTATGTAGGTGCTGTTAATCTCTATGTGTCTGTTAATTGCTACCTTGTCTGAATACCAGGCTTCCAAGAATTCTCTTGCATATTTGGATTTAGCTTGGTCTAAAATGCTGACAGTTTCCCAGTTAAAACTATGGTTGAGTCTGTCCATGTGCTGTGAGATTAAGGAATTTGCATCATGCCTTCTGACTGCTAGTTGGTGCACCAGGCACACAATCAAGCAGCAAACCTATGCCAATCAAAGAACCAGCAGAGGAGCAAAACAAAACCCCCACCCTCACCAGCACTGGCAAGGCAGGCCACAGCACATAAATAGAGAGCAAACCCCATCCCATTTTAGCACTGAAGATGTTACCTAGCTGGGTAATGAAGCGTTTGTAAGAAAAGAACCAAGCTCGGAGAACCCCAAGGACTCCACAGTTCAACCCTGAGCTACACATATTCACCTCTACTAGTAAAGCTAAAAGTACAAGAATGGGAAATAAAGTAAAATACAAAAGAAAGAAAAAAGATACAAAAAAGTACCTTCCAATCTTCTTTACAGCAGTTATAAGTACAATTATAAATTTGCCTCTTACTCTATGGTTACAACGTAACTCTTTTCTTTCTATAATCTATCCTGTCTAATCATCAAACCAAAAATCATAAGTTCATTTTTTTTCTGTTTTATGCAAAAAGTTCATAAGGGGTTTCCAGTCAGCAATAAACATAATTAATTTAAACATAAATTAATTTAGCCATCTCAGCCAGTTCCATCATCTTCATCAACCATTCCTCCATTGCAGGTAGTGCTGAATCTTTCCATCTTTGTGCATACAATAATCTCACTGCAGTTACCATGTACAAAAACAAAGTTCCATAACTTTTTTCCAACTTTTTGTCCATTGATTCCCCTTCCCCCAATTGGTCTCAATTGTATATTAATCTTTAAAATCAGTGTGTGTATTTGAATCCAGAATCTTCTAGCTTTTTTACACATCCACCAAACATGATAAAATGTCCCTTCTTGTTGTTCACATTTCCAACATAAATTTGAAGTGCCTTTATACATTCTAGACAATGGTATGTCATTTTATAAAAATTCTCTTTAAGTTTATAATATAGTGAAATTTCAGTCCTTTCAGCCACATATTTTCCCATTGTTCCATCTGTATATTATAACCAATTTTTTAGTCCACTTTATCATACATTCTTTCATTTGTTCTTCTTCTGTTTTAAATTTCAATAAAAGTTTATCCATTTAGCAATTACATGTCCATCATTTGTATACAATTCTATTTCAAACTCAGTCTTACAATGTTCAGAATTATAATACTTTTGTCTACTTTAAAATTTTCTAATAATTGTAAATAAGAGAACCATTGACAACTATATCCCTCTGCCACCAGTTCTTCTCTTGATTTTATTTTATATTCCCACTGACAAAATTCTAGTATCTCACGATAAGTTAGCCTTTGTGTCTGCCTATTATTTCTCATCTATAAAATGCTTCTTGTGCTGAGAGCCGCAAAGGTGTTTTTGGGCACAACCCGGGTTTGTATCTATTCCATATCCTCAATATAGCACATCTAAAATAATGATTTTTAAAATCCGCATTAAGCTTAACTTTGTCATACCACAAGTATCCATGCCACCCAAATCTCAGGTTGTGTCCTTCAAAAGCCTTCTATTTCTCAGCAGCACCTACTCTTTTATCCAAACCAAATAGCAAGCTGCAAAATACAATTTCAAATCAGGTGAACCCAGTCCTTCTCTTTCCTTTGCATCTTGTAACATCTTGTATTTAACTTACATTTTTTTCCTCCGCCACACAAATTTCAATATATCTTTCTGCCACTGTTTAAATGGTGCATCAGTTGTCAAAACAGGTATTGTCTGAAACAAAAACATCATTCTAGGCAAGATATTCATTTTTATCATAGAAATTCTCCCCAGCAATGATAGTTGTAATTACTTCCATCTTAACATGTCTTTTTTAACTTCATTTCATGTCTTAATATAATTATTTTGAAATAACATACAGTTCATATTTGTCATAGTGATACCCAGATATTTTACCTTCTCAATCTTAAAACCTGTTTTCTTTATCAGTTCTGTTCAATTTTGTATTTTCATATTTTTTGTTAACATCTTTGTCTTCTGTTTATTAATTTTGAAACCTGCTAATGCACCAAATCCTTTTAATTTGTCCAATAATATTTCAATACATCAAGTCATCTGCAAAATCCCTTAACTTATATGTTTCTTTTTTAATCTTTACTCCCACAATCCTCTCATATTGTCTTATAGTAGTCCCCGGGTTAAGAACACCTGGGTTACAGACAACCCATAGTTAAGAACAGAGCCTATTGTAGAAAAATTTGAGTTAAAAACACAATGATTCAAGTTAAATACACAATGGTTCAAGTTCATTACACAATACTACTTATATAGTATTACACAATAATACTGTTTTGGCTTACAAACAAATTCAACTTAAGGACAGACCTTGGGAATGGAACTCATTCTTAAACTGGGAACTACCTGTATTTAGTATTTCAAGAACCAAAATAAACAAGAGGAGACAGTGGACATCCCCATCTTGTTCCTTTTTGTATCTCACGTGGTTTTATTAATCTCCATTAACAATTTGTGCTTTCTGTGAAATGTAAATCGATCTTACCCGTTTTATAAAGTTCTCTCCAAAATTCATATTTTCCAAAACCTTGAACAAGAAAGCCCAGTTCTGATTGTGAAAGGTCTTCTCTACATTTAACAAAATCAGTGTGGCTTGTTTTTCATTATGTTGCTCCAAATAATTCCAAAATGTGCAACACATTTCTAACATTGTCCTTTAACTGTCTTTTAGGTAACATGATCCTCGTGTTGCAAAATTATTTTCAGTCTATCAGCTAGAATAATTGTGAACAACTTGCAGTCATTATTCAATAATGATATTGACCTATAGTCTCTTGTTAAAGTTAAATCTTGTCCCTCTTTAGGTATTAATGCTATATTGGCCTCTTTTCAACTCTCTGGTATCTTTCCTCTCTGTAGGATAGAGTTCATCGTGTTTTGTAAAGGTTGTAAAAGTTCATCCTCAAAACATTTATAATAAGAACCTGATAATCCATCTGTTCCAGGCAGCTTTTCTAGTTTAATCTTTTTTTATAGCTTCAGAAACTTCCCTTGTTGTTATAGGTCTGTTCATAATCTGTCTCTGTTCCTCTGTAATCCTCAGTAAATTTTGTTTCTTTAGATATTCATCTATTTTCTCTAGAGAGATGTCACTTCCTTTAACTGTCTGTATAGTGGTTCTAGTGCTACACTCAGTGTCATATCTTCTTTTTACCCATTGTTTATTTTGTATTTACACAATCCGTGATAGGGCATGGCTTTCCTGTGTATTAACCCTCACTGAGCAAAGGTATGGTCAGATAGAAAACGAGACACTTGGATTATTCTTTGGGTGCAAGCAATTTCATATTAATCTATATAGGAGAAAATATACAGTGGAAACTGATCACAAACTTCTGATCACTATATTGAAGATAAGACTAATTAACACTCCACCCAAAATACAGCAACTATTGTGCCAGTCAGCTCATGACTGACCTCAGTTTTAAATCAAACAAAGATTTAGTAATGGCAAATGCTCTTTCCCAAACATACAACCCAGATCAAATGGTGATTATCAAAGTAAATTGTGGCCCTGAAATTCAAGCAAATGTCAGAGAGCAGAGCCACTCAGTGAGCATCACATATGGCAGCAAATCAGAGGCCACTAAAGAAGATGAAATTCTTAAGAAGGTTCTGAGGTAACACGAGGACATGGGAATGTACAATACCTGGATGTTTTCAGACTCTCTCGCCTGAACTTTCAGAATATAAAAGGTCACTGCACTATCATACATCACTCATTAGAATCCACCATTTTAGCCTACTCAAATGAAAGTCACACAGGGATTAAGAAATCAGAAATAAGAAACCTACCAGAGACTCCTTGCATAGACTTACTATGAACTCTGACACTGAAACGTGGATTGCTCAGTGTAAGGTTTGTCAGATAATATCATCCCAGTTTATAAAAGGAATGCTTCAGAGATTAGGATTTTCCTTTGACCCCAAGGGAAAAATTAGGCATTGACTTGAGCATACTATGTGATAAAGACTATACAGTACTGTGATAATGGACCACTTTTCAGATTATCCAGAAGTTGCTCAATTGGAGGACTTGTTAACATGATAATTAAACACATCAAAACTGTATTTGCTTGACATGGCATACATGGTGATAATAGAAAATGGACCACAATTTGCAATGTTACATTTATAAATTTTGCCACAGCACGTGGATTTAAATAGGTAACATCAAATAGACTTGTCGAACCTGATGTAAGGATGGGTCAAGACTCTCCTGAGAAAGGCTGGAGATGCTGAAAGAGATTCTTGCTGCCTTCTTATGAATGATAGATCATCGCCTTTACAATACAGGAAGTCCCAGCTGAACTTTTGTTTGAGAGAAACATTAGATATGTCTTCCCATTATAGATCCATGGAAACCCTTATAAGAATTCTGCAATATTGAGCAAAAGACAGAAATGCATACCTTCTTGCTACAATGACAGAGTGGTATCTCTTCATCTACTCTTTCCAGATGTAAGTGCCAGAGTAAAAGATCCAAAATACTGGGAACCTGAAGCCAAAGTGATATCACAAAGCTCAGGGCAACCCTATTGGATTAAAACAGAATCAGAAAATATTTTTCAACATAGTCAATAACATCTTCTAGTTCCATCTGATAATAAAGGCACAAAATAATCTAAAGCATTTTCAGAAGAAAGTTAGAACAGCCAGGACCAGCTGAGAGTGGCAAAGGACATCCAGATCCTAATACATGAGTTACATGGAACAGACATATAATCAAGAAACTGAACAGACTAATTGAACATTGTTGAATGTTGTATGAGGACATTATTTTACTTAGAAAGAAGGAGACGTGAGGAAGCTGGTGTTTACCATTAGTTCAACCTTCCCATGTTGCGGTAGTAATGATATGTTCCATGCAATATTTTAAACTCCTTTTTGTTCCACATTAGAATTGAGTCCAATCTTAACAAACACAGTCAGTTCCTCTCTTGTGTCATTGCCTCCTCATAAATGAACAACAAACATGAGAGATTTTCCCAAAGCTAATTTCAGTGTTTTCAGAGACAGAGAGAAAGAGAGAGAGAAGGGGAGGGGGGTATCTTTTTTTCCCCTCTAATTGCTTTTATTATTATACAAATAATAAAATGTTAAAACAAAACCAGTAACTTGGCTTACGGACTTCAGATTTATGTGATGTTATCATCACAAAATGCTAACTCCAGTGCTCAGTCAGCATTTTGTCACATTTAATAGATCTTGAATAAAGCCAATCCCTCATTGGCCCAATTACAGCTGGCTGAAATTATGACAAAAACATCAAAGGGCAGTGAAAACCAGAAGGAAGTCTACAAGAAGGAAAGCAGATGTGAAGTAGCAATTCATCCTCTGCTGTTCTGGCCCAGAAGTCAAAACTGAAGGCTCCCTAGAGTACCTTTTCTGCCTTTTTTTCCAGTATGGGCCTTGATAAGATTGTTTTTAAACACCCAG
This sequence comes from Liasis olivaceus, assembly GCA_030867105.1. Classification (NCBI taxonomy): domain Eukaryota; kingdom Metazoa; phylum Chordata; class Lepidosauria; order Squamata; family Pythonidae; genus Liasis; species Liasis olivaceus. The sequence goes on along the minus strand of CM061348.1, from coordinate 101,343,356 downwards.
ACACACATAAAATAAACTATTTTATTTTATTGCCTCCACCATTTCCTATGACACCAGATATGATGATCTGTATAAAGTTAAAACAATAATTTCCAGTTAATTTTTAAAACATTATTAATAAATCTATAGAGAAGAATAGATAACTTGTGGCCTCCAGGGATCCTATTGGACTGTAGATATTGTTGAACTGTACAATAATCATCCCTGATAATTGGTAATACTGAGTGAAGGTGATGGGAACTGGATTCCCCACCTTATAGGCTTTAATCATAATCACTCTTTCCCCCTATTTTAGCATTAAAAAGATCATGGAATGCAATCAGGTTGAACTTGAGTAACTTTGGATGTTCCTCAAGTGTTTCTGTGTCTCTGCGGCTTGTCTCATGTTGGGATTCCATTTCATTCAGAACTCCCTCCAATCCTTTTCTCAAATCTCAAAGCATTGTTCCCGCTTCGCACTTTGCTGGCTATTGTATTTTATTGGGATTCTGGCATTCTCTGCCAATCGTTCCATTCCCTAACCCTTCTCTGTGATTTCCCTGTCAGTCTCAGGCTTCAGCTGGTTCAACTGTAGCTCAACACACACAATCATGTCCCATTTGTATTCTATGGAATCCTGAAACAAAATGGTTCATTTTAATTCTGTCTCTGTATTAAAATATTACTGTTCCTGCTGTGAAAATGGTCACCATACCAGTATCTGTCTTGCTAAGAAATACGTCTATAAATACAGCTGGTATCTATAAATGCAACAGAGTGTTCATTTTAGGATAAAAATTGCCAGTATTCCAGAAGGGGAGCAGGGCAGTTATAATGAGCACAATTTGTAATATGGAAGCTCCAAAAACATGACCTTAATTTCGCTGATATTACTAGAGACCAGGTGCCTTGAGTTGTTTCCATCCCAACTGGTCCTTATAAGCACTATGCAAGTTTAAGAACTAGTGGCTGAGTTAGTTTTTTTCTCCTTCTCCTTCTCTATCCTTTTTTCTTTTTGTATCATACCTATTAAATTTTAAGGATGAGGACTGATTTTGCCCTTAAAAAATAGCCGATCTGCAAACTTTTGTCAGACTGCTTTAAATAATACTAAAATGCTTAGTTTTATTTAAGGATAATTAAATTATTTTGTTTAAGCATCATTACATTATGTCTGCTTAGGTTAAACTCAGTTTCTAGTGATTAAATGTCCATGTTTGTTTTGGGGTTGTTGTTTTGTTCGTTTGTCTGAAACAATGAGAAAGTGTCTTACCATGTTTTTCTTGCAGAATTTTTTCTTAATTTCTTAATCTAGTCTACAATTCTGGATGACCTGGTGGTCTCCCATCCAAGTGCTAACTGCATGTGCTGTCGCTTAGCTTTTTCAAAACAGCCACAATCAGCTTGGTGCTGAAGTGTCTTTATTTTAGAATCCTGAACTCTGAAATTACAGTCTTACAACAGAAATGCAATAAGAAAACCAAAGTGTATATCAAAATAAATGTTTCTTAGATGCTTGTTGAGCCAGCCTCCAAGCCGTGGGGGTGGGGGGGAAAGAGAGATGCTTTTCTGGTTTGATTTGGCTGCTCTGAGTATTTCATGACAGGGCAATTGGGTGTTCTCAGTGTAATCATGCATCCTGTTTTTAGCCAGGAGGTGGCACTAAAACTCTTTCAGAGGCTTTAGCTGGATAATGGATTCTGCACTATGACACTGATGCAGCTATTACAATACTAACTGTTCAGGAAAGGTAACTGTGGAAATAATTGATTTTCAGTAGCTGGCCCTGAGCTGTCTCTGGAGGGCAGAATTACTCCATCTATAGCATGCCAAAATTAACCATACTGTATCCTGAAAGTATCCATCTTCAACACTAGGTCTGTCAAGGCAGCTTGAAGGCCTCACTTTTCTTGTTGAGTTTGCTTCAGGTTTTCTCTAATAGCTGCTTCTACAACTTCAGCAACCTGTTCGGTCAGATCAGACATTTCCTCTGCAGAAAAAAAATCAAAAAAATTATTAGCATTATTAATACGATTTCAAACACTGCACTGGAATCAAACTATGAGTGTCTGCAGCCAAGCAGATGCAATGTTTTTGACCGAAAGGTTTTCCAGTCAATAAACAACAGACTTTTGCTTCATATGTAAACATACATCTTATTTTTATCTAGCATGTTGAAAATTAAACACTAAAAAGGCAATAATAAAAAAATTATAAAGGAAATAATCAAACTGAAATTAATAAGCACTTTAAACCCTTCTAATTGGACCAGAATCATAATCCAATTAGAAGTTTATTTAAAAGCTATAAATAGCATACAAAGGTTCAAAAGAGAAGAAAAAAACCTTTTAACATAATAAATTAATTTAATAGTAAGAATGGCCTTTTTTCTAATATGTGTCTCTTGTAAGCAAATTATATCTTATTAAATTTTTTCAAATAATGATTTATTTTCTCTCTTTTGAGGAGCATTTGCTCCATTTATATTCCACATGAAGCATTTGTAATCTATCCTCAAGCTAAAAGTTTAGAAACATCTATATCTGTAGCGCCTAGTTCAGTATCATCTTTTTCAATTTCTTGTTGCATCTGTTGGAGTTTTTGTGTAGTCTCCTCTGACACCTCCATTTGGATCTCACCCAATTCCTCTTTGAGTTTTTTTTAAAATTCCCTCGCCTTCTGGACAAAATTCAGTCAAAACCTCGGTGGTTTAAAAGTCAAAAATAAAGAGCAGGAATACTGATAAAGCTTTCACCTAATGTTAAAAATGGGGAATGTTTAATTGGCCTCTCTGTCAAAGAAATTTAGGTACTATAATTTTACTTCGGATATTTTTGGATGTTATTCTTTTTCTGTAATTCAGCCAGATAGTAGTTCAGATACTGGCAGGATTAAAAATGTAATAAATAAAGTAAATATTAATTATAGTACATTCCCAAGAAAATACTGCTTTAGTAGAAGTTATTTTTCACACTGAGAGCATTTGGAGCAGAAAAGCTCCAGCTGATTGGGAAACCCTTATGAGTAATAGTGTTTCCTACAACATGCTGTAGCTGGACCATATTATACAGTAGACAGAACTCTTGAGGTCTATAGCTAAAAGCCAGCTCAGTGCCCATGTTTGTAATTTGATGATATGGAAACTGGGGGGGAGGGAAGACAGGACACCCCATTTCATTAAAACGATAAGTTGTTCGATTGCTGTTAGTGGATTCATACAAGCAAATCTCCACTTAATGCAGAGCTATCAAGTGATGAATGTTTATGGGTAAGATAAAGGACCTCTACAGCATTTAGCTGACAGCATGTCTATATACTGTAATCTTTCTCTATTCTGAAGCTGTAAAACAACAAATACTAATTCTACCAAGTGGGAGGAGTGATGGCATGAATTTGCTCTGACAAAAGCTCTAAGTCAAATCCAAAGAAGATTCTTGGGAAAAGACGCTTACATTGCATACTTTCATTCTTTCTCCTGACTGTCTCAAGCTGCTCTTAACACTACACTATAAGTATTCTTCGTTTTTAAAGTTTCAGTAGGCTGAGATGATGACTCCTTCTGGGCAAGTTCTAGTTCACGTCTGCTACTTTTGATTCCATTCTGTCAGCACATATAAAATATAAATGCTGATATAGCAGAAGAACACAACACTGCATCCAGCTATGTCTGCACAGGGGAAAAAAAGCATATTACATGTGACCCTTTCATAGGGCTAGAAGCAGTACCTAGAGCCTCTGTATAAATAATAGAGCACCAGCACTTTGTTATAGCCCACCACTGATACCTGCTTTGGGTTCACTTGAGTAGCACCTGGTCCCTCAGCCTAACTGCCATTTCAGTTTCCATTTCAGTTTCCGGCATTGGTTTTAGGATTTACCCTAACCAAAATGTGGTCTATCTGGTTTGGGCTTAGTGTGATGTGCAAGCTCAGTCATGGTTTATGGCTCAGTAAACTAAGTAATTATGACTTGTGCACTTGTTCAATAAAACATTATTAATAAGGGACATGGCTTAGCCTATGTCTGAACCCAAACACAGACATGTTGAGGCTTCTTAGAGGATTAATCACTGTTGCCACTGTTAAGTAAGCCCACCAATGCAGTGGAAGGTCCTTCCAGAGGTCATCGGTCATCTTTGAATTCCCTGTATTTGTCTGTGAAAAGTTCCTCATCTGCAGTTTCGTTATGACAAATGGCTGTGTGTATCAGAGATACAACAGTATAGCAATCTCACTAAATAGTACTTATGAACCAGTCCTATGGGGCAAGCAAGGGAGTGGCGAGTTTTTATTACAAAACTAATTTGATTGCAACTGGTTAGAATAGAACAAAATTCAGTAGTATCTATAACTAACTGGTCCTCTTACAGGTTTTCTGTTTCCTATTATCATAGCACAAAACACAGAACTGAATAAATATATAGTTCCTAAACCAGAGGTGAACAAGCTATGACTCTTAAGTGTCTTCCTTGCAGCCCCCAGAGCCTTTTCTGATTTAAATAAAAGAAAAATTGCTGAAAATAATTTCTCACCATTTTGAGGCAGAAAACACATAGAAAGTAGAAGCTCTACTTAAAAATAAACACATAAACATATAAATAAATACTTAAATATATAAATCAATACATATTCCTCTGAACCTACAGAAAAAAAACATATACCCATCCAGGCTGCATCACTGCCTCATCACTATGGTCCTCAGATTCCCCCAGAATGTGAAGTGGGGCCTTTGGCCTCCAAAAGGTTTCCCATCTCCATACTAAAGAGTGTAATGTTATATTTTAGAAGTTATTCAGACAAGAGTATGAGCAGAATTTGCACAGAGAATAAGTGATCCTGTAAATTGTGCTAAATGGCTATTAGATGAAAGTGACAACACAAAGGATTCTACCTTTCCTGCAAAGTCAGATACAGTCCAGGATCCAGGACCATGCACCTGGTATATCACCAGCTGATGTCCATTTCACCTTTCAGTCAGAAGTTATGGGAAAAATAGACTTTGAATTTTAATTTATAGAAGTGAGGAGCCTTTCTTTTTTCTGCCAAAGAATGCACTCCCTATTTCCTATGGGGACAGTCTGCAGAGGGCCCCCATGCCACCGGAAAAGTCATCCTTTTACTCTCTGCCTCCCCCTACTTTATCTTCTTTTTTATCTTTTTTTTTTTTTTTTGCTTTTCTCTCCCTCCCCTCTCCAACTAATGAGGCAATGAAGAAGGATAGCTCACTTTTGCTAGAAGTACCAAAGCACCTTTAAATTCTTTGTTCTTCTTTCTCACTTTCTTGGTATCATTCCATTTTTATTTACTTCTTCCTTTTGTCTTTTGTCCCTCAAGGCTACCATCACTTGCCTGAAATTAGACAGAGCTGCAGGCGGCCCTTGGGCTACCACATTGCGTATGCTGATCTATATCATAAAGAATGGGACTGAAACAGATGCTAGTGCTCTGAACGTAGACACTTGGTGGGAGAAGTCCACTTCTTAGTACCTTCCTTGTTGCCACTGCTATCCCTCTGGAACCCAATACAGGCACCTCGGATATTATGCAAAACACGCTGAGCATTTCACTGACTTACAGCAACCTTCCCCAGTCCAATGGCCTTCAGATGCAGTGAATTACAACTCTGATTATGCAAGCTATAGTCCAAACAACCGAAGCATACCAAATTGATGAAGACCAGAAAAAAGGAAATACAGCATAATGATTTATAGAGCAGGAGCGACACCATAATGGAAGAAGCCTATAAACTCTGATGCTTATATCTATGTTTGATATGTCTTTCAGCAACTGCACACTAAAATGGTTATTTTAAGCTTGAAAGGAATGGATTAAAATTCACAGGAGAAAAGTTAAGATGTAGGAAGGCCAGTGTGTTTCTATACCAGTGGAAGCTAAATAAAGCATCTTCTTTGTGATTATATTCCAAAAGCCAAGCTCTTCTCTAGAGTCTTCCCAGTTCCTTAATAATATTTTTTGCAAGATATTGAATATATCATCTGTGCAATAAGCAGTATGCAGTACTATATGTTCTATAGTTGTATACAACACAGCAGGTACATCCTAGTGAAAATATTGGTTTCCCAGACTGGGAACTACTTTTGATAATACTGGGTAGAAGGATTCAACAAATCATGGCAAAAAATTGACTGTCTGTAATTGTGCTCCCTTTTTTCAAGTTAATCTTGTATTTGCAAAAAGAGCTCTCCATAGACTTGGGGCAAAAACCGTTCTAATTCTGGTTGAAGCTAATCAGAATTGCAGAAAGAACACTCTGAGAAAGTACAATGGGTGCAAGGTTTCTATTTTCATACATGTATGTAGATAAAGATGGCCTTAAGTCAGATTCAGTTCCCAGTGAGTACATAGACACATCCATGCAATTTTCTTGGCAAAACTATAAAGTAGTGGTTTGCCATTGCCTTCTTCCAGTTTTGTTTTGTTTTGTTTGCAATTTCTCAATTTAGTTTACAATTCTGGACAATATACTGTATCTCCCAGTCAATCCAGATATCATCTTAAACTTAATATGGGACTTGTGACTGGCTTTTAGGGATTAGGTTTTATTCATTCATTCAATCAATATCCCGCCTTCATTTTGAACAATCAGGATTGCCACATAATTCTCTCTCTTCCTATTTTCTCTGTAACAACAACCCTGAGAGGTGGGTTGGGCTAAGAGACTATCAGATCACAAAAAGTCAGAAGCAACTGAAGAACAACAAAAGCTGGCTTTTAGTTTACACTGCTCTTAAAACTGCTTGAAATTTGTTTCCTACATAAATTATGCAGGAATGCTAATTAATAACAATGGATAATTTTTTAGGGATTATGGCAGGGTCAGCTGCCTTGCTTGAGAACTAGAATTTTGTTTAACAAATCAAAACCTTTATTATGGCCTTTAGGCCAGAGAGCACAACAACAACATACATAAACCTATAATTATTATTATTAATAACATTTTTAAAAGACATAAAATGCAATAAAATTACATAAAATGCATTAATATAATAACTGTAATACAAATAGCAGTGGCAATCACGAAAAATTGTGCTAAACTTCAACTGTATGTAGGATGGATACAACAAATGATAGCACAAAATTGGCCAGCCTGGAAAGATATGGCAGGGTCCTGGTCAGATAGAAGCATGACAGATAAACACTGTGCTCTCTACCAGGGTAGTTCTTTAAAATGGGATAAATATATTTCTTCCGAGATTCCCTATAGAGAGAGCCACAAAGGAGCCTATGGCTTAGGGATTCCACAGAGCCATCTCCACCTAGGCATAAACCCTGCTAAAGAGGAATGTTTGTGTAGCGCCCCCACAGGACTGTGGAGGGTACTGCACCTAACCTAGCCAAGGTGCCTTGGCTTCAAAATTTCAGAATTAGAATTGTTGGAAGACGAATTTTCTTTATAGAATTGTACCTACCCAGTTTGAAGAACCTTTTTTCGGAGCATGAAGGCAAGGAGAAAAAAATATCCTAAACTCCCTGGAAGCATCTGCAACAAGCTGCCATATAAGCATATCAGAGATAAGGTATATAAGAGGAAGAGGAAGAAAGCCAAAAGGGGGTGGGGGAGGTCTTTCAGGTTCTGCAAGGGATGCTGCCAGACTAGATATGGAATGAGAAGGAGGAGAGAAGCAACCAAGAGGAGCAAGGGGCCCAGGCAAACCACAGCTGAGCAGCAGGAAGGAACCAGAGGACATCTGCAGCAGAAGGAGCAGAAAGCTAAGAAGAAGAAGCAGAGAGAAAAAGAACCAAAGCAGGACTGGAAAAGGAAGCCTTGGACTGAGCACCATTGCAGTGCAAAACCCAAATGGTTCAGGTGCTAGACCTAGAGGGAGTTTGAATGAAAGGGCCATAGTCCCCTTTTCCCTTTCATTACAAGCTTTTTTGGGAGCAACAGAGGCCAGGCTAGTGAAGGAAAGCAATTAGCATTCCAAAGCTGACACTTTAGATCAGCAGTGGGGGGAGAAGGGAGGAGGCAAAGGAAGTTTGCAGTTTGCAGAATAAGAACTGTTAATGTTTTCCTGAGGAATTCATATTTGCTCTTACTAATAAGCACACCATTTCTTGGTGATCATTTTTGCGTTCATTTGTACGTGCACTCAAATTCCATCGCCTTGTTATTGTAAACAGTTGTAAATAGGAATAAATAACACTTTAATTAATCTTTTGGCTTTGTGTGGGCCTGCATCATTTCCTGCATGCCAGCAGGAATAATAAAAGCTGTAAAATAAAACTAGAAATAATTTAGGAAGAATGGGGATAAGGTCAGCCCCCAGCATGTGGCCCTTTAGTATGTGACATTTAAAGCCCATTTGAAAATATAAATAAATAAGCACAACTACACGCAGATGGGTAGGTTTCTCAAAATGTATTAAAACGTCCCATCTTTCAACACAGAACTATTAATGTTACATGTCTTTAGTTTTACTACATATTATGGAACTGTATATACTTGTATGTAATATTATATCTGAGGACACCTGCTCCATGTAAAGCCTTAATTTAGACAGTGCCAACTTTAAATTTACTATTTATGGCCTTCAGTTCACTGGCTGGAAAGCAATGGTTCCTGAGGCTGCAGCACTCAGAAAAGATTGAACCATTCAAGAAAATAGTTAGATTCAATTTCTGCTTTATAGTGATTTAGCTCTGGAGTTGGAATTACGCCTCACATACATTTCTTTCTCATCCACCCCCAAAGCGGGCTGATTTTGCATCCAATGGATGATTCTGGGCTTAGCTTTTCTTTTCTATTTTGGGGATGTACTGATACAGCCATTTCAGCATCTGAGATCAGGCTTATGGTGGGGCTGGTGCATTCCTCCTGGTCCTCTTGGATCTCCCATGACTTTCAGTATCATCAACCAGGGTATCCTTCCAGAATGGCTCCCCCAGTTTCTCCATAGCTGCCCCTGCCCTATGGAACAGCTTCCCCCCATGATCCTCCTTCACCCTCTTGGCCTTCCAGAAGGCCGCAAAGAGCTGGTTCTTCCCCAAGTGTTGGGCTCAGATGTGGCTGGAGCCCAGTGGATGGAAGGAGGAGGGTTCTTTTTGAGGTACCATGAAGTGTATTTTTTATTGTGAGCATTATTGTTTGCTTTTATGGCTTATTGCTATGCTGTCAGCCACCCAAGGTCACTGTATATAAGATGGGTGGCCATATAAGTCTTTTAAATAAATAAATACATAAATTATCTGAAGAGTTAAAACGCTAGGCAGAATTGCGCCAGCAATACCTATCTGGTCAGTGAAAGTGACAGTAGTACCAATGTTCTCAGTTTATCTTGGAGCTTATCTACTCTGCCTGGTGGCCCCATCACCATAACAGGACAGTAACCAGTTTTTGAGGACAGAAATTGATGGTGTCAGTCTTACTCACCTCTCTCCCACCACAAATTCAACCTTCTGGCACATTTTCCTGCTGCAATTTGAAAGGAGCCTTCTATGTCCATTTTGGAGGGAGCTGCTTACTTTCTTACAGAGAAGCCCAAATGCTTCATTGGCTATTACATAGGTAAAACTCAGTTATGATGGTGATGGGTATGCCGTTGGGAGACTTGAAAGAACAGATTAGGGATAGACTGTCATGGAGAAAATCTATCTGTGTGGTTGCTAGGAGTTGAAAATGACTCTAGTTCAGTGGTTCCTAAACTTTTCTATGCCCCACACCCTAGGAAATGTTTGATTAATGTTCGTACCCCCTACTGTACATTTGAAGATGAAGAAGTCTAATTTCTAATTTTTGAACCACAAATTGTACCACATACAATACTACGGGTGAACAAATTGAACTTAAAAAAATAAGCTTTTAACTCAGTGCATAAAATGCAATTATAAACTAAGCGATTCAGTTCTAATTTATTCAGAAAAAAATTGTAAAAGGTAAAATCAATCCCAATTGTGAACATAAAATTCAATGACTTCTTTGCTCCTGCTTCTCATTCATGATTTTGTCAAAATGTGGAACTTTCCTGCTGACTGTGATCCACAGGTCTGCCTGTAGATTCAGGCGATTCCTAGATTTTGTCTTGATTGACAAAAGAAAACTGAATCCAGATTCACACAAATATGTTGTCGCAAATGGAATGAGGACATGGAGTGCTTTTCCACCAAGTTTTGGGAACATATCCAGTGCTGCACACCAAAACTCCTCCAAAGTCTTGCTTCTAAATTGCATTTCAAGAGCTTGATTTGTCTGCAAATCAATAAGATCTTCCTAAAGCTCTTCATCATCTGACATTTTCTCCAAATTGTAGGAATATGGATTCGTGATCCATTCTTCTGAAATATATGTGCCCTCCATCCTTGAATATTCATCTTTCAGCCAGTATTTTATTGAGTGGTTTCTCATATTTGCTTTAAGGTGTTTTAAATATTATTTTAATCTCATAGTTAAACTATTTCATTTGTATTTTTATAGTTTTTAAACAATGTTTAGGTGGTGTATGTGATGAAAGATAATATAGAAATAATTTCAATGAATTAATGAATACACATCCAGGGATGCCATTAAGAGAGAAATACTATCAAAGACTAGAGACCACCATCATGTGCCACTGATGTCCTGTTTCTTGAATTTATATCATAATTAGTTGGTCAGATAAGGATACTGGACTAGATTAGTCTTTATTCTAATCCAGCTGGGTCCATAGTTTGATTATCTGAAAAATGTAAGGTATGTTAAGGGTGCAAAAGAAATAATTATGTATGAATGGAATCCACTATATCAGGGCATTCAAACTGGTGCCCTCTCTATGTTTTTAACTTCAACTTACATCAGCCCCAACATGACCTATAGCAAGTGATTCCTGAACTATGTACACAAATGATTATCATGTTCTGATAGTGTTATTCCTCTAAGGAGAAGCTTCATATTTCATATGGAAGGGCAGAACTCACAATAAGATCACATCAACTTATGTATGCAAACGTTTCTACAATCTTTATTTCCTAGACACCAAAGACAGAAAACACAATAATTACAAATCAGAGTGACTAAGAGGTTCACATTTTGTGCATTTCTCCAGTCACCTTGAAACAGTTAGACAAGCTTATTCTTCACTTGATGTCTGTTTTCCAACTTCTCGAGACTTCACTCTCAGTTTGTTGACTTGTGATTCTGCGATATCAGCCCTTTCTTCAGCTTCTTCCAGCTCATGCTGAATTTTGCGGAATTTGCTGAGGTTGAGATTGGATTGTTCCTCCTGAGAATGAAGAAAGTATGGTGAAAACACAAGTCTACTTATGTTTTATATGGAATGCAAAAAGGTAATAGCCTTTTGCATTCCATGTAATGTTTTTTACCTATGGTGAAGATGAAAGATTTGAGTCTCCATTATGCAATTTTAGGTCAATGAAAAGTTCAATTTGCCTTTCACAAATTGAGAATATTTAGTGTAAAAATTCTTGGTGAGTCAGCTGAATCTAATCTGTTTAATTCTATAAAGAATTAGTTTACTTTATAAGGCTTTTAAGGTATATTCTATACAAATTAAAGCTCAGTTAATTTTACAAATGCTGTATCTTATAGGCAATGAATTTTGATTAGCATTTATTTAGCAAATTTATATAGCTTCCCATCTCACAAAACGTGACTCCAGGTAGCATGCAAACATAATGACAATTTAAAAACCATAAAACACTCAAACATAAGTAAAAAGAAAACATAAAAAACCCAAGACTGCAGAACAACAGTTACTTGATGTCATACAGCCCACCATGGGACCCCCAAGACTGATAGAAAAACCATGCTTTAAGGCTTTCCAGAAGGCAAGCCAGGATGGAGCCGACTTCACCTCAGGGAGAACGATGTTCCAGAGGACAGGGGGCACAGCAGAAAAGGCATGCTGTCGGGTCCTGCCAGATGGAACTCCTTAGTAGACGGGACCCGCAGCACAGCCCTCCTGCCCAACCTGATTGGACAGGTAAACGGAATCAGGAAGAGGCGGTCCCTCAAATAACCTGATCCCATGCCATATGGGGTTTAAGATCAAAACCAGCACCTTGAATTGCACCCAGAAGCAGACTGACAACCAATGCAGCTCACAGAACAGAAGTGTAATGTGCACCATCCTAGGGGTGAATATAGCTGTCCATACAGCCACGTTCTGCACCAGTTGAAGCTTCTGGATACTCTTTAAGGCCATCCCCATGTCAAGCATGTTACAGTAATACATTCTGGAGGTGACCAGGGCATGAGTAACTGTGAGTAGAGATCCAGGAAGGGGCACAATTGGTGCACAACACGAAGATGTGCAAAGACCTTCCTGGCCACGATTGCCATCTGCTCCTTGAGAAGGACCCCCACATTATTCACCAGGTCTGTCTGGGGCAGTGCCATCCCATCCAGTACCAAAGATGGTAAAGCCCCAGATCCAGAAGGCCCAAACATCCAGAGCCACTCAAATTCATTTGAAATACAATTATTGCTCCATTTTTAATGCATTACGTACAGCTTCTTCAAATTGCCTCTTGTATGCTTTCACTTTTGTTTGCAGCTTGTCCACCAGATCCTGGAGCCTCAGAACATTCTTCCGGTCTTCCTCAGACTAAATAAAGTTATAACAACAGGGGAAAAAATACGAGTTTCTATCATTTAAATCCCTTTAAATGACTTTCCAAGTGAGTATTTTTTTCCTAGAGAGCCAGTTTAGTGTAGAGGTTAAGGCACCGGGCTAGAAACTGGGAGAATGAGTTCTAGTCCTGCCTTAGACATGAAAGCCGGCTGGGTGACCAATCCCTTTCTCCTAGCCCCAGGGAGAAGGCCAGGGCAAACCACTTCCAAAATCTTGTCAAGAAAACTTCAGGGACTAGTCCAGGCAGTCACCAGGAGTCAACAATGACTCAAAGGCACAAAAAAAAAAAAAAAAAAAAAAAATCCCCCTAAGGTGATGACTAAAACAATGTTTTCAGCCAGGTGGGAGGGGACAATATCATGGACAAGAGAGGTCTGGAGCTTCCTTACAGGAAATGAATACATGAAGTTTAAGGGAGATACTTTATATTGGTGATAATGTTGGTTAATTAGAATAAGGATGATTTGTTTTAGGTCTCTTTGCAAACAGTTACTATTTAGTGTCTTTTTTATATTGTAAATGAGGAAAGGGGGAGGTAAAGGTGTCAATTAAGTCTTATATAATGTGGATTTCAAAATATTCAGGAATTTCAAAATTTTCAGCTAAGTAAAATTGTGATCAGGTCTGGGATAGCTAGACTATAAATAAGCCTATGCAAGTATAACTCATGAAAAAAAGCCAGTTCTATTTTCCCAGTATCCTTTGTTCCCAAGTTGGTTGATAAATAACTTCACCCCATGCTTATCACCCTCACCTGGTAAGTCAGCTCCTTCACTCGTCTCTCATATTTGCGTACACCCTTGATAGCGTCAGCATTGCGCTTTTGCTCATTCTCAACTTCCGCTTCGAGTTCACGTACCTAAGGGAGAAAAGGTTGAAAATTAGACATCAGCTATGCCCTATTGCATTCAACCCTTATAAAGTCTATACGTATAGAGAGGGATGGTTACGCACTCTTTGCTCTAATTTCTGAAGCTGCTTCTTGCCTCCCTTCATTGCCAATTGTTCTGCCTCATCAAGACGGTGCTGCAGATCCTTTACAGTCTGTTCTAGGTTCTTCTTCATCCTCTCTAGATGGGCACTGGTGTCTTGTTCTTTCTTAAGTTCTTCTGCCATCATGGCTGCCTATTAATAAAGATACTAATCCAGTTCTGCTGCTACAAGTGTATATAGGATCAGATTTCAAAAGAAGGCTTCCATCGACTCACATCAGTGATGGATTTCTTGGCCTTCTCTTCAGCATTGCGTGCCTCCTGAATAGTCTCCTCCATTTCACCCTGGATCTGAGCAATATCTGTTTCCAGCTTCTTCTTGGTGTTGATCAGGCTGGTGTTCTGTTTTGGAAAAATATACTGTTAGTTTCTAATAAACATGAAATGATTAATTTAAATAACCAATACATATTTTTTTTGAAAACACAGAAAATAATGGTCTCTTCTAAAAAATGAACCTGTATATTGAAAGAATAATGCCTGCAACATTATTTTGTATTTCTTTATTTAGTCTTATTCTCAAGTTTCCCTCAGAGTTTCAAAAAAGACAGAAGTGTCATAGCGCCTAATCTAATACAATAGAAGAAAGGAAGATTAATAATAATTTTTACAGATGTTTTATTTAAAGCTCTGCAAATATCGTTTAAGCATAGCTTAATTGTTTTGGACCATATTCAAATATTCAAAATACTCCAGTTTTTCTCTCTGCAGTAGTGCATATGTGGTCCTGTCATTCTCAACTAGTGGTTATAGGAGGATACAAATAATTAGATTCTTACCTGTGTGTGTAGGAGCTGCACACGTTCACTGACATCCAGAAGCTCCTGTTCAGCCACCTTTCTGGCCCTCTCTGTCTGTTCCAGAGCTGCCCGGAGCTCTTCGATCTCAGCCTGCATCAGGTTTGCTCTGCGCTCAATCATGGCCACTTGCTCCTTCAAATCTTCCTGGCTTCTCAAAGCATCATCTAAATGCAGTTGTGTGTCCTATGAAATAAATTAGGGTAGCTCTTGAAATCTTTACAATTGTAGGGATTTTCTGATGGTTTCTTGAAACTGCTTTGTACATACCTTGAGCAGTCCTTGTGTGTTCCTGAGGTTCTTTAGTGCTTCAGCAGCTTGACGGTTGGCATGGTTGAGCTGGATCTCCATCTCATTCAGATCTCCTTCCATCTTCTTCTTAAGCCGCAGGGCATCGTTCCTGCTCCTAATCTCAGCATCCAATGTGCTCTGCATGGACTCGACCACTCTCAGGTGATTCCTCTTCAGCTGATCAATATCTTCATCCTTCTCTGCAATTCTTCTGTCAATATCAGATTTCACCTGGTTGAGCTCCATTTGGACGCGGAGGAGTTTGCCTTCTTCATGTTCCAGTGAGGCCTTAAGAAAAACAAGTATATCAACTGTTATTAATGAGTCATCTAAATAACAGCATTGTTCATACTTGTCTAATATGCTCTCTAAACATATTTTAGAGTGCTTTAAAATGCATTAAAGAATTTGTTCTTTTGTTTTCTGTAAGCATAATAAAATGATTACCTCAGCCTCCTCTAGGGAGGCCTGGAGTTCACATTTCTCTTGTTCAATTTGTTTCTTCACTTTTTCCAGTTCATGGATGGCCTTTCCTCCCTCAGCAATCTGTTCCGTTAGGTCAGATATCTCCTCTGTTAATTTCACACAAAATAAAGAAGGACAGGTAAGTAGTGTTTATATGATAAGAATTAACAGTTTTAAGCTGGATATTTGGGAAAAGAATATTTCCTTGGCTCTTCCAAACTCATCCATTTGGAACTGGTCAGTATGAGCGTGTGCAGACAACACTTCTAATGAAGAGAATGCATATATGAGATTATCTTATTGTGCTTGTCACTTGTTGCTCCATAGGAGGGTGTAGAACCATTACATAAGCAATAGTTTCTCAGTTTTGTATCTTCAGTGTCATAAACACATAGTAAGAAGCTTATAGACTTACGCTGGAGATTCTTGTTCTCACGTTTCAGAGTTTCTAAGTGATCCAAGGATTCTTCATACGCGTTCTTCATCTTGAAGAGCTCTGTGCTGAGAGACCGAGACTCCTTCTGGGAAGCTTCCAGTTCAGACTGAGCTTCCTCATATTTCTGTTTCCAGTCTGCCAGAATCTGTAAAAGGTCACCGAGTCATTGGTGGCATAGAAATTTGATAAAGAACTAAACTAATTAATTTAATTGACCCAACTTCTTGGTGCAAAGTGTTCTTTTTTATCATTAGGAGCAAAATACCTTATCAAAGTTCTTCTGCTTCTTATCTAGAGCTGCACAAGCTGCATTGGACCGTTCCACATCAATCATCAGGTCCTCCACTTCATTCTGCAATCTCTGCTTTGTCTTCTCCAGAGAAGCACATTTGGAATTCACAGCTTCTACATGTTCTTCAGCTTCCTGCAGACGCTGAGCAAGCTTCTTCCTGGAGGAATGAATGGTTAAGTATTAGCAATGATTCACACAAGAATCTGTTTAGAAAATATGAAAAGAAGAAAAGTTTACAATCATAAGAATGACACCCTTTTCTCTACTATGGGCATGGAAATCTATTTCATTTTCTAGCTTTTTAAGACTTATACAAAGCAGTTCTGCAAAATGCAAATGATCTCATGAAACACTAACTTGTCATGCAGGATAGATTGCAAACCTTTGAGAATGAGAATGGTTATCAACAAGTGATAAGAACTATAAAACTTCAGATAATTAGGATTTTATTTTTTATATTGCATTATTGCTAACATTATTTCACACTTAAGTATCTTATGCAGATATGCAACATTTGAATTCCCAATGATTGATGGCAAATTATGAAATACTTGAGCTATTTCCATGAAATGTATTGTTTTAATGTGATATAATGTAAGAATTGTGATTATCATTTATACTTCCATGTTCTCATTTCATGTTTCATGAATCCTCTCATGAATCCCTCAGCCGGATTCAAATACCAGATCATATGTTGTTTAAACTTTAATTATAGGAATAAATTAAAACTAAGGACATTTCACTCTAAAGCTCCATGGATAATCAGCATAAGACTTGGGTTTGGATTTATTAAATTTTCAAAAGGCAAATTATATTTATATTAGTTTTTGCAATGAATTACTATTTTAATTTACAAAAGGTCATGAAATTCTTACATAAAATGTTTTATAGAGGTTTGCTCACTCTGTACAGATATTCTTTTTCAAATGTAATGCTTGAAAAAATTGGAAATAAGAGATAAGCTGCAAATAATTTCGTTCCATAAGAAAGGCTGTTCTGGATTAGTTATTCTGCAAGATTTTGAGTGGTTTGCAACAATCCTGCAAACTTAACAATTGTTTTTTCTTGCATTGTTGCAATTTAAGCTAAAAGAATATCTACAGAAAGACTGGAATGTCACTTCTTGCTACACCCTTTTTGCAGCAAGCTGAGGCACCTGTGTAGAAGGAGAATAGCTTATGGTAGCTCTGCAACATAGTCCATTCTCAGACATACAGCTAAAATTACTTCATCTTATGGTAGTTATACCCCATTTGTCCTTGTAATTTATTTACACTGCAGAACTACTCCCAGCTCCACATACTTGGCCTCCTCTAACTCTTCAGTGCGCTGAATGGCATCAGTCTCATATTTGGTTCTCCACTGGGCCACCTCACTGTTGGCTTTGGACATGGCCCGCTGCAGCTCCGCCTTGGCTTCCTGCTCTTCCTCAAATTGTTCCCGGAGTAAATCACAGTCATGACGAGCAGATTGCAAACCATGAGCCAGTGCATTTTTAGCCTAGAGAAATGAAGAAAAGATGTCATAAATGCTTTGCCCAAATCTTGTGGTGGCATTATTAGCACCTCCCACCTGTGCCACTTTCTTTTTCGGATTTGTTTTGTGGTCTTTGGGATTTAAACCTTTCAGTTGTTTACTTGTGAAAATGCAGAGTTGCACATATGTCTTACTAGCAATTCTAGTAATGGAGAAGGAGAAAAAGAGCACCTTTAGCTGGTTGTGCTGGAAGCTGCTGAAGTTTCTCATCTGTAGATCTTGATTTAATACACACCTTTATTTCCTCTTCAAGTTGCCTCTTCAATTCTTCAATCTGCTGGGTGAAACCTTGTTTGCCTCTCGAGAGCTGGGAAATCAGAGAGTCTTTTTCTTCCACTTGGCGGGCAAATTCACCTGAGAAGCAGAAGACAGAAGGGAGGGAGTTGACATGACTGAACTAATTGTTGAAGAAAGTGCTGATAAGAATAGGAGCAATTGGAAATTTTTAACAAAATCAAATACATGGCATTTGATATCAATTGTGTTTTAGGTTATTTATAATATCTTCCTGAGCTACACTTATCACCTGAAATATAAATTGGGAGAGGGGTGTCTCTCATATTTCCCATAAATTCTATGATACCTCTGATACTAGAAGAATGAGCACATCTCATCAGAGATGGAGTTGTGAAACATAACTTTCAGCAAGAAAGAAAAATGGGATTGCTTGCATGTAGAAGTAACTAAGTTGGGCTACTTAATTTAGTAAAGCCAATCTTCCCTTCAGCAGCAACCTAAATATATTTCTTAGTCAAATCACAGATGACAAACACTTCTGTTTATATACATATATATATACATATTTCAAATTTCACTAGCCAGTGTTGTATTCCTTGGATTTTAGCATTAATTGCAAGTTATGGCTCTTCTGAGCACTTACAGGCAAATTCAAATACCATTAATGGTGTGCAGAATAAATACTTTACCACTTCTTCTTACCTGCTTCTGTCTGCAAGCGAGCTTTCTGAGCAGTAAGGTCATTAATTGTACGCTGCTGCTCTTCCTCCTTTGCTTTAATCTCACTCAGTTGATCTTCCAAGGAGCGGGATAATTTCTCAAGAGTTGACTGAAATCAGCAAATGGAAATGTATTGAAATATCCTGCAAACTAATAAATGAGAACTTTATCTGAAAATCCGGAAGGTAAAGCGGAACTGCTGTCAAGATCAGATATAATTACTCATCCATTTGGATTTCTGCCATATATTATTCATTCCAGCCAAAACAAAGTGTTACATCAAAATCATTCTACCTGTCATAGGCATTACTGACTGCTGAAGAAATAGGCCAGTGATTTAGGAGTCCTCCTAGGCATATTGCTTCTGCTGGATAGGGACGGAGCTAGGGTGAGGGCTTTGCCCAATCCTGTCTGGTGCACAAGTTGCAGCCCTTCCCTGAGCCTCAGGTCCTGGTGATGGTTACCTATGTCTTCACCATCTCTCCTGTCAACTACTGCAATGTACTCTGGGTCTGGTGGCCTTTGAAGACTATCTAGAAATTGCAGGTGGCACAGAATGTAACTACTCTCATACTGGTGGGTGAGAGCTGCCAACACCACATAGCACCTGTTTTACAAGCACTGCATTGGCTTTCAAGTAAAATTCAAAGTGTGGGTTGTAACCTATAAAGCCCTTCATGACTTGGCACCTACGTTTCTGAAGGAATGCCTGCTCCGCATAGAAAAAAGCCCAATGTCTGCAGCCATAATTAGGATTTTAAGAGTGACACCCTTTTAAAATGAGGTCAGGTATGGAGGAGCATGAGAATGCTGCTTCTCTGGGTATGCCCTGTGTTATGGGTTTCAATTGAAATTTTTCCAGAAGAGTTCTGAAGATAGAACTCTCTTGTACAGTTGAGGAGGAATTGCTATAGGACACTGGGTTTTAGTAGTGTCAGAGAGGCTTTATATGGTATGGTTTTATGGTTTTATGTAGCTCTGAAAACCACCAGGAATGTCTGGAAGTTGATAGTATAGAAAGCTTAACAATAATACAGTGGAACCTCGGTTTACGAACGCATCTGTTCACGAACAATTTGGGTCATGACCAGCTCAGGCCACAAAAATTTACCTCCGGTCGCAAACGTCGGATCGGGTGACGAACAGGATCCGCGGCCATTTTCCCTCCCATGTCACATGGTCGCGACTTCCTGTAGGGAGGGGGCTCTCCCTCCGAGCAGGAAGCACGGCCATTTTCCCTCCCGTGTCACGTGGTCATGACTTCCTGTAGGGAGGGGGCTCTCCCTCCGAGCAGGAAGCGCGGCCATTTTCCCTCCCGAGCAAGGTTAGCTTTCTCTCTCTTCATACTGTACTTTGTGTCATATTTTTGCGGTTTTTTAAAAAAAAAACATGGTTCAGAATGGATTAACCGTATTTACATTGAACCTTATGGGGAAATTTGACTCGGGTCATGACCAGAAATCGGTTGGCGACCAAATTTGGGGTTGCAACGGATTAACTGTATTTACATTGAACCTTATGGGAAAATTTGATTCCGGTCACGACCATTTCGGGTCGCGACCAGAGTCGCGGAACGAATTAAATTCGTGAACCGAGGTACCACTGTATTAATAAAGAATAAGTTGGAACAGACTCATAAATGATCATTATGATCAGAGTAAAGTAGGCTGATCCATCTATTCCTAGGTGACCCCCCCCCCCCCAAAATCTGACCTGATGAAGATAAATTTTGAATAACTGTCTTTAAAGGCAGTCACAGGTAGCAGTGGATGCATAAATGTATTTGTGTTTCATAAGAAAAACCTTCGTCAACTTCTTAGCTCATCCAGTAATTAATATTGTATATTGTGGATGTTCTGCATATCCAGTAGTTAGTAAATCATGCCACACTTCTGAGAGGATGAAATAATTCTTATAATTTTTTGCTAATGTATGAAAATACCTATACCTTGGTTTTGGAGACAGATTCCATATTGCTGGCAAGATCATCAATCTCCATCTTCAGTTCACTCTTCTCCTTCTCCAGCTTCTGCTTCACACGCTGCAGGTTATCAATTTGTTCCCCAAGTTCAGCCGCACTGTCTGCGTGCTTCTTGCGGAGGGCGGCTGCAGTGGCTTCATGCTGCAATGTGGCCTCTTCAAGGTCCCGGCGCATTTTCTGGAATTCTGCCTCACGTTTCTTGTTCATCTCAATCTGAGCTACGGTTGCCCCACCAGCTTCCTCCAGACGCTCACTGATCTCTTCAAGTTCCCTGGAGAGATCAGCCCGCTGTTTCTCTGCTTTGGCGCGAGATGCCCGCTCTGCCTCGATCTCCTCTTCCAATTCCTCAATGCGAGCCTAGAGAAAGAGAAGCAGCCGTGAACCCTGACAACTGTCTCCCAGGGGCTTCATTCTTCCAATCACAAAGGAGCCACCGTATGACAGACCTGCAGCTCCTTGATCTTCTTCTGAAGCTGGGAGCCCAGGGCCTGCTCATCTTCAATTCTGCTCTGGAGTTGACTGATTTCAAAGTCTTTCCTTTTCAGAACAAAACATGACGGATTAGCCTCCAAATTAAATGGTAAGAAAACTCCACTTAGCACAAAGGTCCATCACAATGGACATAATTACTTACTTCTTCAGCTTTTCATCCAGCTGCTGCTTATCATTTTCCAAATCCATTGTAGTTTCTTGAGCTAGCTTCAAATCCCCTTCTAGCTTCCTCTTAGCTCTTTCAAGGTCCATGCGAAGTTTCTTCTCTTGCTCCAGAGACCCTTCAAGCTGAACACAGAGAGATCACAATGATTGTGCCATCACAGCAGCACCTCCACCTCAGACCGGTTCTTCCCCGGAGATGATAGTGTGCTTACGTCGTCCACTTGCTGTTCCAGCTTGGTCTTTGCTTTGGTCAGAGTGTTCACTTTGTCCTCCTCTGCCTGCAGATCATCCAAGGTCTGTTGATGGGCCTCTTGCAGGGCTTTCTTCTCCTTGGTCAGTTTGGCAATGGTCTCATCCAAGACCGCCATCTCTTCTGTAAGGTTTTTCACCTTTGAAAGTTGAACAGACAGGGTTATAATCTTCTACTATGCTCTGAAATGGCAATGGTAGATAGTAATTTGATGTCAGTATGTTTTTGTCCAGTACCTTGTTTTCTGTAGCATGCTTCTCCTTTTCAACCTTGGCCAGTGTCAACTCAAGATCATCAATGTCTTTCTTCAATTCTGAGCATTCGTCCTCCAGTTTCCTCTTCTTGGCTGTCAACTCAGCATTCATTTCTTCTTCATCTTCAGCCCGCTCAGTCAGCTCCTTAATTTTAGCTTCCAGTTGGATTTTGGTTTTGATTAGCTGGTCACATCTCTCCTCAGCATCTGCCAAGCCATCAGCTTCCTGTAAGTACCAAAAGAAAAAGGGGCTGTAAAAAATATTTTATCTTCTCATTTCTTTATGGGTTGAAGAAACAATTCTAGATAATGACATATATGTTCATACTGACAAGGAATATGCTCTGTAGCTAATACTAGCATGTCGTTATAAAAGTGACTACACATTTTTTTTCATCAAAAGATTGCATTTTTACGAATATTTCAGATGAATAACTCCAATATACACTCTTGAACTACATTCAGCTCTTTATAATGCTTACAGACCCTTCAGACCATCTTACTCAATGAAGATAGGATTGAGACTAATAGGTCTAGAATCCCTTATGGAAAAAAAACTATCTACATGATTCCTACTTTCTTTCTGAGCCCAACTCTCCTGGCTAATTCATTGTGGGATGAAAGTTCAGATTTTAATCTCCTGCACAGATGAAATTAAAAGGCTATAATCTTAGACATATTTAGGACACTGAAAACAGATGGTAGATTCAGTTTTCCCAGCAGTACCCTATTTAAGCTTTTCTGTTTAACTGAATGGAGGCTAGGATGTAGGAAAAAATAAAATATGCATGTTTGTTCAGGTTGTGTCTATGTTCTGATTATGATTGCTTTGATCCTTACTAACAGTCCACAAAATGGGAAGATGGGGATGAGCAAAACTACAGCACATCACTGAAATGGAATGGGATTGATAAAGATGGAGGGAAAAGACTTGAAATATGGCTAGAGAGGAATGCATGGAAGCAGGATACATTTTTGAGAGCCCATAGATAGAACAGTGAAATCAAAAGGAAGGGTGAGGCAAAGAATTTTAATTTTTTTTTTAATAGTGCTTTCTTCTGGGTTTCCATTTGTACTTAATATCTATAAGCTAAGTATAAAAACATTGAATAAGCTGGAAATAATTTCAGTGCAAGATTTTCTGCAGTTTTGTCTCAAACGTAATGTATACAGGTCACAGATTAGAATTAGGTTATTAGTACAAAAATCTCTAATATTATCAAAATTCTTACAGATTGGACTTGGAGCTGCAAGTCATTTTTTTCCTGCATCAGGGTCACCATTTTTTCTTCCAGTTCCTTCCGTTTGGCTTCTGATTTTGCAAGCTCTTCCTTTGTTTTCTCAAACTCTTCCTTCATGTTGGCCATTTCCTTCTCTGACTCAGCACTCTTCAGCAGGGGCTTGATCTTGAAGTATAATTTCATCCAAGGCCAGTGCTTCACATTCATGAATGAACGGACGTTGTACTGAATAGTAAAGATAGATTCTCTGGGAGAAAAGCAAACAAAATTTTAAGCATGATTCTATTAATCAGCTTGAGTTAATTCTGATGTATTTGTGATATATTGTCTTACTGTGCACATAGGCTCATTAAATTAATGTGATCATGAGCCTTATTATAAATGGTAAAACTCTACCTCCTTTCCATCATTTTCTTGAACTCTACTCTCATCAGAAAGCCACGACACACAGCCTGGGTACGTGTAATAAGCTGAGCCAACTTTTCATCTCTCATTTCTTCTAGAAGACCCAGAAGGCCAGCTTTGAAGAACACCTTGAGGGGGAAGAAAATGCAAAGTTGTGGTCTCTTCAAACAGACCCAGTTTTTAAACTTTTTGTAACAGAGAGTAATTTTACCTTGGTATGGCCAAACTTATATTGAGTGTGGTCCACGTCAATGGATCCAAGAAGTTTTTCAGAAGCCTTCTTGCTGTCAATAAACTGTCCCTCTGGGATAGCACTTGCATTTAATATTCTGTATCTGTTGGAAGAAGCTTAGTTTTATATATCTAAAAATATCAAAATGTACTAGGCTCAAGGAAAATTATAGTTACAAATATGGGAGGCACAAAGTTGAAGAAGGCTAATATTTAGCACACTGACCTCTGTTTGAAGTCACCATAAATGATCCTACTAGGGAATCCCTTTCTGCAAATTCTGATGCCTTCCAGCACACCATTACACCTCAGTTGGTGCAAGACAAGCTCATGTTCCATGGCACCTTAAATGATGTTGGAATATATTAGCAGTACAGAATAGAACTCAGAACAATGCTGCTCATACATAATTAAAGTGTATGATTCTTACCAGGAGTTTTACTTTCATTGGGGATGAGGCAGCGCACAAAATGAGGGTGAGTGCTCCTCAGATTGGTCATTAGCTTGTTTAAGTTCTCCTGTAGGACCAGAAATATTTGTGACATCTAGAGTAGACTTCATGATTCCTAATACTTTTTTTTAAAAAGCCAACTTTAAATTGTTTATTAGATTTCTATCCCACCTTTCCCCAACAGCTCAAGGTGGAATTCATAGCAATTTTGAATCTAGCCTGATCATCATAACATAATCCCTATGAGGAATATTGGGCTGAGAAACTAGAGACTGGCTCCAAAACACCAATGATTTGCTCCATTCTGTATTAGTAAGGCAAATTTAAGTGTTTTTCTCCTTTAATTGTAATCTTTAGTTCCTTCTGGTTCCGTCTAGTGTCCAACCTTCAAAGTCCCATCTTATCATTTTTTTTAGAATTCAAATCTAGGTGAGGATTCATGACTTCGAGTGAGGATATATGGTGAACTAGATGTCCCTGAAGGAGTGGGGATGGCATTGCAGCCAGATCACCAGGTAGTTGGTGGATTCTGGCTGGCGAAATCTGCAGAAAAAGGAGAGATTGTGAGATTGCCCAATTGCACTCTGGACAGCTGTTCCTTGTGAATAGACTGCAGAAACTGAGGTTTTTGGAGTCAGTTTGTGAGTTGAGCAGCTGGGAGTCAAGGGATTTCAATCAAGCTCACAGCCATAATGTAGCCTATATGGACACAAAATTCAGCTGAGCCTAATGTCTTAATCACTTTTGGAATTACTTCTTAATTGCTTTTCAATTATTAGGAACCTTCAGAGCAGCAAGTTTTATAGCACTCACCAGGTGACTTTTCTTCAATCTTTAGCAAAAGAAGTTTTTAATACAAGATTAAGGACTTTAAAAAAAATCTTCTTTTGGAATAAACACCAAAAAGGTGATTAGAACATTGATTTTAGAAAGTTATAAACGGACTAAGGGTCTAGATGGACTTGAAATAAGAATTAGACATTAATTATAAGAATCCTTCCCATGGGGGAAAATGTTGCTGTTTTGAATTCCAAAACACCAATGATTTGGAACCTGGTTCTCTCTATTTGTAGTCCAATATCTTAACCATTAGACTGAGCTCACTGATCAAGGGAACAACTAAAGAGAATATGTGGAACAAAATCAGGCTTCACTGACTATACTTTTGCATGCTTTTGTACTGACAGAGTACTTTTGGATCTCTGAATCACCCTTTCTAGGGCAAGCATCCTCTGAATTTGTTTCATCAGTTTCTGCTTTAACTCAGGAATAGATTGTTAACAATTTATTTAAAATAGGTTCATCTCAGGCTGCACAAATAGTAGAATTGTGCTTACCCTAAAGAGAGCAGATACAGTCTGGAAAGAAGAACCCTTCTTCTTACCACCTTTCTTGCCACCACCCTCTAGGAGAAAAATATAAATATATATGATGCAATTAAAACATGGTTGGCAAAATATATAACATTATTTCTTTAGACTTCAAAGGAATGTTCTTTGGATATGTAGTTACCAACATCTGCAGGGCGATCCATAAAGAGTAATGCCAAGGTCTTCATGGAGGATTTCTGGTACAGTTGAATGACACTTTCATTCAATGGGTCCTTGTTTTTTTCCAGCCAGCCTGTAATGTTGTAGTCCACAGTGCCAGCATAGTGCACCAGGGAGAAATGAGCTTCTGCTTTGCCTTTCCCTGGCTTAGGCTTTTCAAAGTTCTTGCATTTGCCAAGGTGCTGGTCATAGAGCTTGTTCTTGAAAGACAAGTCTGTGGCCTTGGGGAACATGCACTCTTCTTCCAGGATGGAGAAAATGCCCATGGGCTGGAAAGAGCAAGACAGAGAGATTGCTACAAGAAATGCTCTTCACTGTAACAGAAATTACACTTTTCATAGTCAGCATTAAACATTTGTGACTGTAGCAGAATGGGATTAAGAATTCATCAATTTTATATACATGTATTCTATATCAGGTTTAGAAAACATATATCATCTTGGAGGTTAAAAACTTTATTTTTAAAAGACCTTCTCAATGAGTTCAATGCAGGCAGCCAGGTCCATTCCAAAGTCAATGAACTCCCATTCAATTCCTTCTTTCTTGTACTCTTCTTGCTCCAGTACAAACATGTGGTGGTTGAAAAACTGTTGCAGTTTCTCATTGGTGAAGTTGATGCACAGCTGCTCCAAGCTGTTGAACTAGACAATGCAAAATAATTTGAAAATAACAATCACCTTTACCAATGTTCCTAATATAGCTTCCTTTCCCTAGGCTTTCTTAAATATTTAAGGTTTGTGTAAATGTACAAATATGTAACCTCCTTCTTGAATCAGTGCTAGCAGGTCTGCTCATAATATTCTTTGGTGTTAAATCCATTTTTTTCCCAGTATGCCCTATACTCACTACCTTCAGTGTTTTCAAAGACTATATCTATGCCACAGCTGACTTGAATTTATGACCCACACTCTTCATGCCAAAAAATTCTACAGTTTCTTCTCTGTGCCAGATAGTTCTATTTAAATCATCCTTCCAGTCAACAGCTCAGAAATGATTTGACTACTTTAGTGCCTTGCATTCAGAACATTGTTGAACTGTACTTCACTCATTAACTGCTTAAACATTTTATAAACATCACATCTCTACTTTCCAACACTATGCCACCAAGGCCCAGTTTCCTTACATCAAAGATCTCAAAGCCAGCAATGTCCAACACTCCTATGAAATGCTGTCTAGGTTGTTTGGTGTCCAACTGCTGGTTGATACGAATAACCATCCACAGAAACATCTTCTCAAAAACAGCCTTAGCCAAAGCACCAACGCTATTATATACCTATATAAACAGAATGAAAGGGACTGTATCAGCATATAACTGGGCCAATAATCCATTGCCTATGAAACCTTCTCTTGCAGGTCCTTACCTGCTGGACAGTTTGGCCTTTAGTGACAAATTCATTGCCAACTTTGACTCGGGGGTAGCACAGAGCTTTCAGCAAATCTGCTGAGTTGAGGTTCATGAGGTAGGCAGCCTTGTCCGCAACTGAGCACAAAAATAAGAGGAAATGTTTATGAGCAAAATGTATGCTTTCTGTATTGGAAAAGGCATGTGCAGACAAACACTATATGATACTTTATATAAGACACATTTCCAAGAAATAAGTACAAGAAAAAGTAGACAATCTTTTCTTAAGATGAATTTTTGTTGGTGCAGGAAGGAAGGATGTCTATCTGAACATAAATTAACTTCATGAGGTTAAATAAAAACGCTTGTTAAGTGACAATATTTTGTCATCCGTTATTCCTTATTTCATTTCAAAGTAGATATTACAGTACAGGTAGTCCTCACTTATCAACCATTCGTTCACCAACCATTCGAAGTTATGACAGAGCTGAATAAGGAGACTTGCGACCAGTCCTTGACATTGTGGCTGTCGCAGTGTCCCCATGTTCACATGATCATGATTCAGGTGCTTGGCAACCGGCACAGATTTACAATGGTTGCAGCATCCCGCAGTCATATGATCACCATTTGCAATCTTCACAGCCAGCTTCTGACAAGCAAAGTCAATGGAAGTTGCAAGTTGTGGTCACGTGACATCACACTTAGTGACCTACAGTGATTCACTTAACAACCACAGCCAGAACTGATGAACTGCAATCGTAAGTCAGGTGCAGTCACGTGATTTTTCACTTTACAACCACGTTGCTTAGCGATGGAATTACCAGTCCCAATTCCGGTTAATAAGTGAGGATTACCTGTATAAATTAGTGTGTTATAAAAACAAATAATATTTACTTTGTATGTGTAGGGCACTGGAAAAAAGAGCATTAATTTCAAACCCTAACTTGTTATCTCTGCAATACTGAAGTCAAGCCAAATTATTTTCCTGCAAGATTTATCAAGATCTGTCTGCAATGCTTATTTCTTAACATAACGATTACTGTAACAGTTATATTATTACTAATAATATTGGAAGATATTATTTGCATAAGTGTTTGGTTTTTATTCTATTTTATCGTATTTTATATTGTTTTTACTGTATATTAATTAATATTTATTGATGTTTTATTGTGAACCACCCAGAGTCACTTTTTTGTGAGATGGGCGGTATCTAAATTTGAAATATAAATAAATAAATAATTATAAATAAAATTACAAATCCAAAACTGCACAAAATGGCAATTAGCATATTCAATCTTCATAATTAAGGAGCTGTCATCTTAATATCAGAAATATGGGGGGGGGGTAGGGCAGTGGGGAGAAGAAATTAACTGGCTTTAGGGCAACTATGAAGTCTATTTGCCTTCATTCAAGTTTCCAGATCATCTCCTGTGAAATTATTACAGAGCTGAAAGGATGTTAAAGCTATATGACTGACAGCACAAACATATACTGCTCCAAAGTTAACTCCTCCACAGCCTTAGGAATTCATTCTTATGCATTAAACTTCAGCTGTTCACGTTAAAGCAGCTGACGTTCAAGAGGGGTTTTTGTTTGATTTGGTTTTGGCAGGTAATTCCATCATCAACTATGAAAATACCTTCAGTGCCGTCCGGCTCTGCCTGCTCCTCTCGCTGCTTCTGCTTGAACTTCATGTTCCCGTAGTGCATGACGGCTCCCGTCAGCTTGTAAATGGCTGTCTTTTCTTCAGCGTTGAAGCCTAGGACATCAATGGCACTCTGGCAATTGAATCAAGATAAGTAACTATTCTTTATATTACTTCCAGCTAGAGTACACTAATGGTTTTTAAAATATTTTTATGTATTTGTATTATTTACATCCGTAGCCATCAGCTCTTCTTGATCATCTATGCTGGCAACACTGATTTCTCCTTGGCTTACAAACAGAAAGTCATAGGGGTTTGTGCTGATCAGGAGCATCTCTGAATGAAACATAAAAGGGGGTTAACTTGCTTTATTCAACATAGACATCATTTACAGCAACAATAGGGAGTCAAGGTTAGCATATTCAGCAGCTGCCCCCGGAAGAGTAAAAGATGCCTTTTACCAATCAGCTCTGGCTTCTTGTTGGACATGATCTGATAAAAGATGTGGTAGCTCCTTTCAGCTTTTAGCTGGAAAGTAACTCTAGACTTCTCCAGCAGATCTGCCAAGAAAGGAGAAGCAAACAAGCAGATAAAGAATGAGAGAAAGAAAAAGGGGGAGAGAGGGAAGAAGAATGGGGTGGAGGACAATCCCTTACATGCAAGCACAATCCCTTACATGTCTCAATGTCAGCAGAAGCCAGCTTGCCTGTGGCACCAAAATGGATTCTGATGAATTTGCCCTTTAAAGAAGAGAAGGGATATCATCACAAATCCAAGGTCACATCTTCTATGTATTTCTACGTAATGCCAAGTGCTATGTTCAGAATCAGTAAGACTTACAAAACGTGAAGAATTGTCATTCCTAACGGTTTTAGCATTTCCAAAAGCCTCCAGTAAAGGGTTGGCACTAATGATTTGATCTTCAAGGGTGCCCTGAAAAGTAGTATTACTGTCAGATTATGTATCGTCCATCCTTTAAAAATGTTACACAATCACAGGTCATTCTTTTCTGGCAGACAAGCTACCTGCATTTTGCCTTGTTGGGCTGGTTCTTCCTTTTTCTTGTCAGTAGCAGCTGCAACTGTCGCAAAGTACTGAATGACACGTTTTGTGTTCACAGTCTTTCCAGCACCAGATTCTCCACTGTTGACCAAAAGGGTAACAGAGTGTTAAGGTGTAACTCATCCTCTCCATAATTGAAATGCGAGCTCCCATAGCTGAAGAGTAAGCAAACTAGGAGATCAAAGGTATGTATAAGCCACATAACATGGCTACCCACTTTGAAACTTATAAAGTTTATCTATAGAAATATCTTATGTAATTACTGATCTAATAGTAAAAGCATAAAACAAGGCATTCACAGGAGGAGATATACATGATCAGGTTCTACACTCTGGAAGTCTACAAGTATCCTAAGAAATTGCTTTACACTTTTGGGGTACTCTACCATAAAGCAAATACAGAGCTCAGTAAGGAAATGAACTTACGTGATCAGGATCGACTGATTCTCACGATCTGGAAAGAAACATAAAAAAGGCTTTAATGTGAGCAATTAGGCTGAAGGAAAATTATCATTATTAGGGAACTGATTAATTTGTAACTCCAAATGATTCAGCACATTAAGTGTCTGGCCTGAAGAACATCATGTAGGAAAAACCCTGAGGCTTCTCATAAAAATACGTTCCTTCCTTCAGAACTACCCATCTACTCACCAGTTAACATAGACTGATACGCATTGTCAGAGATGGAGAAGATGTGGGGAGGGGCCTCTTGACGCTTTTTGCCTCTGTAGGCAGTCACCACTTCTGGATTGTATACTGGAAGCCACTTGTAAGGGTTGACAGTGACACAGAAGAGACCTGAATAGGTCTGCAAAAAATAAAACAGAATTTGCATAATCTATTTTACCTTTTGTTGACAATTTCTTCAAAAGCATCTTCAGTAGAATATTTATTAAATAAAATTATAACACAAATAAATAAATGTATTTCCTTGAAACATCAAGAGGACAGAATTTAGAAACAAGTAGTTACTTTGGATTTAAAGAGCAGGGTTACTAATGAATTAATTAACAACAAACTGGCAACTTAACATAAGAAGTTATTTGGTGTGAGGAGATAAAGAATTCTTAGGTCTTAAAACCTAGTTCCACCATAAAAGAATAGAAAAACGCCACCACAGCATACACTTACGTAGATCATCCAGGCGGCATAACGCTCTTTGAGGTTATACAGGACAGCAGGTTCATGGAGATGAGTCATCATGGCCATGTCCTCAATTTTGTCATATTTGGGAGGATTCATGGCAAAGACTTGATCTTCTTTCACAGTCACAGTCTAGGAAGGAAAGAACAGACCTGTATATATTATCTTAGAAAGTGGAGAGAAGAAAACTATAGCAATTGCACTTTATTTTCTCTGCTCATCTCATGAGATCCTGCACAATGAAGATGCTTTGGGTCCCTTCTAGGAAACCATGTCACCTAGTGGGACCTTTTATCACAGTGCCTGCCCTATGGAGCCTCATTCCCCCTGAGGTTCAGACCTTGCTGTAGGGCCTTGAAAACCTGGCTCTTTCTGTAGGCAGTGGGCCAGAACACAAGATGAACCCATCAAAAATGAAAGTGTTTTGAGTGAACTAAACACTGTATGGTGTTACTGTATTTTCCTTTCTGGGTGTTGATGAGGATTTTTTTTTTATTTGGCAATTATTTTGTGTTTATGTTTTTATCCAATTGCAAGTCATTCAGAGTTGCTTATGAGAGTTAGGCAACTAATCAATCAAATAAATAAATATTTTACTTACTTCTCCATTTTCAGTCTTGACTGTGACTTTCCCTCCTTCCCTGCTCTGGACAGTGCTTTTGATATAAGAGATCTTAGGATCCACCACAAAAACTGAATTCTTAGCATCAAAGGGCTTATTTTGGGCCTCAAGTCTTTCCTTTTCTGACTTTCGAAGAAAGGAAGCAGCTGGCCCGAAAACTGCCATTTCAGCGTCTGAAGACATAGCTGTAATTTATGTTGTGCAATTCAACAAGGAAGAAAACTAAAGAAAAGAAACACACAAATCAATTCATGAAAATGTAGAAATCCTTATATTTAACTTTCCCTTTGGCCTTTTTTCACAGCATGGGATTTGTTCTTCCTTGACTTGAACCAAAGCTTCTTTTTATGTGGAAGTAGAAGTTTTTACTGTTTAGACAAATATTGAATTCTATACCATAAAGCTTTTCATATCCCTGAGATCTGTTCAATTATCCATGATATTAGATTATGTAAACCACTGATGCTGAAAGAACAGCTAGAGCTCACTCACCAAATTACTTGATGAATTTTAACTTTGCTTTTTATTCTGAATTGCCAAGGCAGTTGAAAGGCAGAGTATAAATTAATCAAATAAATATATAAACCAAGCTACTACACTGAGACATTTAGGCAGGAAAAATATGGGAAAGTATTACAATAGAGGTACTATATTTAAGAAGTAAGGACACTATAATCTATCTGACAATGGCCATTTGGACAGTGTATTATTTAAAAAAAAAAAAATGTCCTAATTGTCACAAAAGTTTAGTTTATCTTATTGTTCTCTATATTTAGATTATCATTCTAGTTGCAAATTATCTACTGTTTTCTATTGGTGTCATGCATAAAATGATTGGACTTTAAAGTCCAATTCAGCAGACTTAAATATGTTTACTGGAAAAAGTTTCTGTCCCTGGAAGCCCACTTAAATTTGGCTATCACAACCTGCTCAGCTAAAGTAGAATGTCTGAACTGTTGGAATTTGAAACTTATACAATGTTTTATTATTTCCATCTGTGGGCCAACAGTAGGCCCACACTGGGAAACACTTTAGAGTAACTCTATATTTGTTCTTGATATATTATTGCTTAACATAGTTAATTTGCAGCACAAATTATGTCCTATGGGAAATTCCATGTCAAAATCTTTTGTATATCCCACATCCTTTAAATGATTGCATGCACCCGCAGTATTAATGCTTATCGTGATCCAGAATTTGGACCTGCATCATAGAGCGTACTTTGTGGATTTGATCAGTGGTTTTGTGGCAGTGCAAATATTCCTTTAGAAAGTCTGGTAAAACGTACCAATATCTTTGGGGACAGTACCTTAGTTGACTTGTACTGGAATGCAGCCTCAATGCAAATTATGACACAGCTATACACAGTACACAACCCATTAAAAGGAAGCATTTCCTCCCTGAACTGCATGCATATCAATCCCTAGTATTTATTTGCCATTAATCTGGCTGTCCCCAGAGATGTAATCAATCAGGGTCTTACCTTGTGTGGTACTATGGATTTAAATGCAGGCTCAAGCTGGCCAATACTGCAAAGTAAAAATGATAGATCCTTTACAAAACGTCCAGTATGTAGCTTAAATGGATGAAGTCAGATTTTAAATCCCTAGTGACATAGGCAGCCCTGCTCAGTTGTGCCAAAACCAGCAGGAATGAATTGAGATGTGAAGAATTAGGGTGAGTTCCTATTCCTTTTACACCCTCTTACCTTTCAGCTGTTGGTGCAAGGACCTAAGAGGCTGGTCCCAGGGCCACTTATATATGAAGTGATTTGCATACACAGCACCCTCCTCTTCTTCCTAAGGTCAAAACTGTTTCAGTAATCTTAGCAACTCTTAGCAAGATTCTCATCCATATTTGACGCAAATAGATATAATTAGACATATCAACATCATGGATCAGTCTATAAATAATTTGACAAGGAGTATGGAATGTGGATGGGAATTTATATATTGTGCTTTGATTCTGTTATTGGTTTAAACATTTTAAGAAAGAATTCCTGTTCTTTATAAAGTGAAATTTAGAGGCAAGAGACTGAATTAAAGGACCTCCAGCCCTGGATTGGAAATGTATATTCCTGGAAATGAAGCAAGTAGCTAGCAAAAATATAAAAAATTAAAGAGATGGAAACTGTCATCAATACAGGTAGAAAGGAACATGGATTTCTCAGGATCACCAACAAGCCACGGAGATAGGATACTAAGTAAACACGTGAAAGGTGAGGGTAAAAGAAAGAGTGGGTCTAAAGCAAAGCCATAGTGACAGATTTAAGAACACCAGCATTAAGACAGTACGTGTGAATGGCCTATAAAAGCATGTGGAAAAAATAAAGGGAACACCAGAAAAAGTGACTTGAATTAATACAAAAATAATTGCACTTCATTTATTGTTAGAATTACACTGAAGAAGAAAGGAGGGGAAAGAAAGAAATGAAGTAGACTAGGTGAAAATGCTGTGTAAAAAGAAGACAGTAGATTCTGATGGAGGCTAATGTATTCCATAAGTCTGATGTTTCTCTATGAGCAACTATAGATGCCTGTAGTCTCAAAATTAAGGAAGGTAAACTGATAAGTGTTTGAGATTATGTATTGCTTGAAAAGATATACCCCCTCTTCAGATAGTGTGAAGGTTGCATTGTCTCGCCCTCTTGTATAATTATAGTCATTATTTTTGTATCTACTGCTCTTCTGCCTAAGAAATGTCTGCAGTAAACATAGCAAAGCATAAAAGTTCTGAGATCTAGAAAGATTTCAGAATTATATTTCCTTAACTAGGGACCATTACTTTTGGCCCAGTTTCATTAAAAGGGCAGAAAAGAAGTCCAAGATTTCTCTGGAGCAGTCATCCTCTTTTGGCAGGGTTGCTCTGACTTTGAGTGATGGGACCTTAGGGGAAGTTTGTGGAGTCACATTTCATGCTTGGCACAAACTTAATTTACAGACGTGTTTGGCATTCCAAGAATCTGAAAGCTGAGGATCAGAAATTCAGCTGGTGTAGGACAGTATTACATTAATGGCCTTCTCAGTTCTGATCTCTTTACACTTACTTACAAAGGGATTTTCTGATTGTTTAAATATCTATAGAGCACCGTACAAACTGTATCCCTTGTATTTCCCGCAGAAAAATAACCTTTTCACCCTAAATTATTTATTACTCAAATAGTTATCCCAGAAGGTAATCTTGAAAATATTCCTAACTTTACATTTTTACCCATAAGAGAATGGCCTTCACGGTGATGAGAAACGATCCCTTTTGTTAACTATAATTTGGTATTCAAAAGGAAATAGTTCTTCCTTCTCATCCAACAAGGTTGGAACTTTGATTACACAGTTGCAGCTGCCATCTTGATTTATTTTTTACACACACACCCTAGCACATGCCCCTGGTTGCTGATTCAAAACCCATTAAAAACTTCAAAATATATATACTATTATTTTCTTTCATCTACTTAGCTTTCCCTAGCTAACTAATGGCCTTTTAAACAAAAACAAGGGCAAGGTTTCAGTGTTTCAACATTTTGCCCGTCCCCTGAGTTAAAACCCTACACTTTTTCAAAGTCCTCAGTTAGCTAGAGTAAGCTGCGTGGATGAAGGAAATACTAATTTAAACAAAAACATTTTACTGGGTTTTGAACCAGCAACCTCTGTACAAATACTTAGCCACAGTGTTTTTCAAAATATGAATAGAAAAAGAAGGGTCTTAGGAGCTCTTAGGCAAAAGAAACTACAGTATTGTCTCAACTGTATTCTCTCCTCTGTAAAATAGCCAGTGAACTGCTAGCTTTAGCCTGTAAGGAAGAGCTCCAGCCAAACCGACAATGAACACTAGGAGCAAATTCAGGCTTCAGCAGGAACATGTAAACAGGTCAAATCTGCAGTGGGAGGGAGATGAGACAGGCTGACATGGTCCATTTCTTTTCTCAAGAAATGGTTGTTGTGCACTTGTAGGGACAGGGCAACTAGGCAGGGTGGACAAGCCCACGGTTAACAGTGTTGCACAACCTGCTTTTTAATGGACTACTGCAATGCACTTTATGTGAGGCTGCCCTTGAAGAGTGTTTGGAAGCTTCAATTGGTGCAACATGCAGCGGTGCAGGAAGTTACTGGTACCAGTTACTTGGCACATGTAACTGGTACCAGTAACTGTTCTGCAAGCTGCATTGGCTTCCGGTGTCCTGGGTGCAATTCAAGGTGTTGGTTGTCACCTTTAAAGCCCTTCATGGCTTAGGACCAGGTTACTTACAGGACCGTCTCTACCCAATTGTTTCTACCCGTCCTATCTGATCTGGCAGGAAGGGCATGCTGCAGGTACTGTTAGCTAGGGAGTGTCGGCTGGCGGGGCCCAGAAGGAGACCCTTTCCTGCTGTGGCACCTGCCTTTGGAACTTCATTCCCTCTGAGATTAGATTGTCCCCATCCCTATTGGCCTTTTGTAAGTCCTTGAAAACCTGGCTTTGTGCTTGAACCTGGGGCCCTGGGCGTGGGTTAGGCCCCTGCCCATCTCCTGTTATATGGATGATGGATTAGATCATGCCCGGCTGCTATGTGTTTTTAGTTTTGTTTTATATTGTGTATTTTGCATTTTTATTTGTTTTATTGTAAACTGCCTAAAGTCACGTAAAAGTGAGGTGGGCGGCTAGATAAATTGAATAAATAAATAAAATGTACAATAATTCATTTCTCTTCTAACCATTATTTCTCCAAACATAGAAAAAATATTAGAAGAAAACTTAACTTTATAGAAAAGATGTGTTCAGATGAGGTGACGTTATCTACATATCTCATTTTTGAACTTACAATTCTCTCTGGTCAATTACTTTGGCAATGATCCAGAATATTTGAGCACAATTTTAGAGTTGGAGTCTTCTCTTATTTTGGGGACTGTTCTCTGCAAAAGGTAACTGAGACATGTCTGTCATGGTAATGTAGGTTCGATAAGTCTAAGAAAAGAACCATACAGTATATGCAACACATCTGATTATTTGTATCCTACTGTCTTGTACTCCTTCTAGATAATGGTTGTGAGAATGTAAATTATACATTAAACAGCAGCTGTCAAAAGATAACCCAGCAGCATGTTAACTTCCTTTTTAATCTTCAGTAACCTCAGTCTTGCTCCAAATATCCCTTAGAATCTCTTTTTGATTTCTTGCATATGCAGATCCTGTCTTATATCTCTTCATCTTTCTCTCCACTGCCATATTTCTCCCCACACATGCTTCTTAAATACACTGATGATGTTGATGATGCTATCCATTCAGTTGTGTCCAATTCTCAGCAATTCTATGGACCAGCTCTCTCTACATTTTCCAACATTGTACGGCTTCTTTCAGTTGTTTTCTGCTCTGGTTGGTGTCGGCTTTGATGATGTCTCGCCACAGTGCTTTTTGGCGGCCTTGTTCCCTTTTACCACTGACCATTCTGAGCATAACTGCCTTTTCCAGTGAGTTTGATCACATGACATGGCCAAAATAATTAAGGTGGAATTTTGTGATTTTGCCTTCCAGGCATATGTCTGGTTTTATACACTCCAGAACTTGCTTGTTTGTCACCTTTACTATCCAAGGAATGCACAGAAGCCTTCTCTAGCACCACATCTCAAACAAGTTGATTAATTACATTACACTATTGTTTGTAATATTATTGCTTTAGGATTTAGGATTACTCTTAAATCTATACATGCCTATGAATATTTTTGAACACAAACTTTAATTTAATCCTTTGAGTATATATTCTCAGACAATTCATTCTTGATTAAGCCATAATATCTTCAGTATTGTAGCACAGCTGTGTTAGTCTATAGTAAGCAAAAATGAGGAGGAATTTGGTGGCATCTCTTCAGACTAAATTTTATTGAAAGCATAAGCTTTCATGAATCGCAGTTCATCCGATCCATGGAGTGGCTAAACCGATGTAAGATTTAAATTGGGATGAGACACGGTGGAAAAGGAGGAAAAGTCAGGGTGACTATGCATATTACACGTGGGACAGTTTATAAGGACCTTATCAGTTAACAGTGTAATGTGTTAAACATCCATTGTATTTGTTGAAGTCTTCTGAGATTACCTGAAAGTTTTGGGTATCTGAGTTCAGCAGTCTCTCACTCAGCTATACTGTTAAAGATTTTTTGTTCCAAAACAGCTACTTTGAGATTAGTAATGGAGTGTCCTGGGATGCTCTGATATTACTTTGTACTTGTTCTGAGTGTTGACATCAAACCTGATACCATTAATTATTTTGTACAACATCTGGCTTCTTTGTCCCACATAGAATCCTATCACTGGAGAAATGTTAAAATAAGGAGGTGGTTTGCTGTGGAGTGAATGTATGACATGTTGCTTCTGCCCACGTTGGTGTGTGGAAGTGAGAGGTGGGTATGTCAGGAGTAATATAAAAGGTGAGTGCAGTGGCAATGGGGTCCTTAAGAAATGTGTATGGTTAAAAAAAAGAGTCAAAAGTTTGTGAGTATTGAATTAATGCGGATTGCAAAAAGATCATATTTTAAGATGGTTTGGTCATATGAATGAGGATCAAATATCAGAAAAACATGCAAAGGAAGAAAGAATGGAAGACAAGACTGTCATGGTTGGATGGAGTTGGTGGAATTCTCAAAAAGAAATAGGTGAGTAGCTTAAAGACCAAAAGCAACATTTGTAGGGGAGTATATTATGAAGAGAAACGATATAGTAAAACAAGTATGTTTTGCAAGAATACTGAACGCTTAGGAAATGATATTGGCTTGAAGTAGATTTTGGTGTATTTTCTTTTCTTATTTATTCCCTTTAATTTCTTACCGTCTTTCTACCCAGGGCATAATATTGCTTTATCCCAGAAGGGAATAATGTGATGAGTATTTATGTATTGTCAATGCTTTGTAGCTGGCAAGATAAAGGAATCAAGAACTACACAGATTTCATAAGATACCTTTAATGCTAGTTCTGAGCAAATACAGAATCTTGGAGTTGTAATAGAAGTTCCCCCATCTCATTTATTAAGGCAGAATCTTTTTGAATACTTTGAAATGCTTTTTCCCCGTTTTTCCCAACTTGAGCTGAATTGTCCTTTATGAGGTAGATAGTCTATGAATTGACTCACACATTGTTATCTCTTCCCTTTTTTTCTCAGCCACCGTACAATCTCTCACAGTATGCAACAATCAAAAATAGAGTTTAGATAATTAAATTAATAGTTTCATTCCTTGATCACGCTATTTCAAAAAGTAATAAATAATTCTAAACATTGTGACATGCGGTGTAAACATAATCTGTCTTCCTCAGCTGTCTGCAGTAAAATCTAACATATTACAATTATTTAGTTCTTGATGGACCAATGGCTAAGAAAGGCAAAGAAACCATGTGTCCTAAGAACCATGGGGATGTGTAATTTTAAGCTGATACAATGGAAACATGACAGAACTGGAAAGGGTCCTGATGTTGGTGAGAAATCAGAAGTTTTAGAAATTTGAACTGATTCTTGTTCATGGAGAGCATCACAAGACTGATACATGTTGTCCAGCCAGTGAGGGAATGTCTAGAGGTGCTCCATGTTAGAATTCAGTGTCATACATTGAACAATGAAGCTTAATGAATACTTAACTAAATTATGGAACTTGTTACCTTTTGTTGTATTTATGGCTACCAATTTAAATGATTGTAAAACAAGGGATTAGGAATACATGGACAAATGGGCTAGAAATGGCTACCTGTCTTGATGTCATTATATTGCACTGAGAAACACAGGCAGCATACTTTAAATATCATGTACATGGGAACAGCAATAGAAGCAAGCTTTATTCCTGTCTGTGTTTTGACGTCCCAAATGCAATGTTTGACATAGAATGCTGGATTAAGTGGGCTCTTAACCTGATGTGGTAGGATCTTCTTAGGTGGGCTATGAGAAAACAGATTATCAGCTTAAGCTACCCTGAGACATTTATATAGTAAGAAGCAAATCTAGTGCTTTTTTACCATTAAAGCAATCTCTGCTTTGAAGAGCTAGTATTTAGCTCCTATAACAAACTAACAGAATAATATATGTTTTTGTCAACCCCACTAGGTAGACCAGGAAATCAACTCTGCAGGAAGGCTAAAACTACTTTTACTGAGAGTGTCTATAATAACAGAAACTTGCAAGTTTGATTATGCTGTACATCCTCCTCCTTCTTATAGTCCAGGGAATTAGGGGGGCATCTTCTTGATCCACTCCTGAATGTTATCTCATTGTTCCGGATTTTAAAAAATACTTCAGCCCCTTTTTCCTAGGTAACAGTTCCTGTGTATCTCTGTCAAGGTCATCTTCCTTACTCTCTACAATTTCAAAACACATTTTTTCCTTCTGTGTATTGGGAAGTTCATTTTTATTAAGGGGGCACAAGAAAAAGATGTATCAACAAGCATAGTAATAATTGCAAAATAAATCACAAAAATTGGTTTTTCCATTTGCTATAACCTTTATTTTCTAGAAATTGAGGCAAAATAAACAATAATTACAGTGACAAAGAGCTTCACATTTTGCGCTTCTCCTCAGTCACTTTGCAGTTTTCAGGTGAGTTTACTCTTCGCTTATAACCACCTTCTTATGCACTTCTCGGCTCTTCACCCGGAGTTTGTTCACCTGGGACTCAGCAATGTCAGCCCGCTCCTCAGCTTCTTCCAGCTCATGCTGAATCTTGCGGAACTTGGAAAGGTTCACGTTGGATAGTTCCTCCTAAAAAATATTAGTAGTAGTAGTAGTAGTGGTAGTAGTAGTTGTAGTACTAGTAGTATTTTCCATGTATTGACAAATATTATAAATAGATTAAGATATGAGACAGATAGTATAAATAGTTTTTGGAAGAGGAAGGAAATGTAGGTATAACCAAAAATAGCTCCTCTTTCTGTCTCTCTAACAGAATATCTCCTCAGATTATCTTATCACATCCACAGGTGATTCTTTGTTTCTTGCAAAATACCAGCAGGAAATGGTTCCCTTGCATCCCATTTTGTCCTCACTGGGCATGCTTCCAGATGGAAAGTTCATAAAGCTACCAATCAAAAAACCCTATGCAGATATTGTAATTTTTTCCCTCAATAAGAGATTTTTTTAAAGGTAAGGGGGAAAAAAACCCAGCAGTGTTGGGAAACATAGGAGGGTTTAAAAAGATGGAAAATATTTTCCTGTTTTGACATATCTTTAGAATGCTTTCTTTTATATGGAAGTTAAATAAATCTTTTAAAAAATGGTCCTCCAGAATTTATTAATCTTTGCCTAATCATAGTGTTCCTGGGATTTAGTTAGCATTAAAGAGATACTGGAATTAGATATTGGATTCTCATTGCCTATCAGCAAGGAGCTAATGTATATAAATGCAAGAATTAGAGACACATCCAATGTCCCTTCTAACCCTATAATTTTGTGATTCTCTTCACTTATTTTTAATTGCCAAAAAAAAGCACTGCAGGTATTGAGAGCCCTCTCTCATGTACACACCAGGATTAGGGGGAAGATGCCAAGTGAGGCATCCCCTATAATAGTGGTTCTTAAACTGGGGGTAATTACCCCCAAGGACATGATTTAGACATATTTTAGATTAATGGAGCAATTTGTTATTGCTTGTTTGTGACTCAAGGATCCAGTTTGGGACTGCTGAGACACTTGTGTAAAGCAACAGTCTATTTTGTTTTGTGTGGAGGAATGACATTATTCAAAACCAGGAAAAAGGGTAATTGAGTCAAACAGTTTAAGAATTGCTGCCCTAGAAGATAGGCGATGGCAGTGTAAACTACCAAGCCACTATCCCAACAGTCAGGAGGGGTAATGGCCAAGATGAATGACTCAAAAGTTTCCTGAGAGATGAGATTTCAGATCTCCAGCCTTTCCCCTCATGGGCTCAGCTGTACTCTCCAGGAACTGTACCATGAATATACTGTGGAGTCCTTGGGGTTCTCTGAGCTTGGTTGTTTTCTTGCAAACGTTTCATTACCTGGCTATCTTCAGTGCGTACTCCATCCTGAGTAGGATTAACACCCATAGCATTTAATGAAAAATAGGCATGTTCATACAAAAATGAGTATTACATTTAGACCGCATTGTAATAAGGAATGTTTCAAAATAGCCAGCTTTGCACATTGTAGTGAGCATTTAAATGCTATGACCTCCAAATTCCAAAGCCAACCATGGGAATATGGATATATGTGTACTTCATGTAAGGTTCAGAACAGAAAAAAATGCCCTGGAGGCAACTGCCCTATTCTAAGAGTTTCCATGTGGCTTTGTTGAATCAGACTCAGCTGAAGATGTACAACTACTGTGATGGAAGGCATGAGCAAGGAGGATCCTGGAATGGAGCTTCAAGGTTACAGAGAGGGGGAGTGGCATTCCAAGTATCTCCTCAGCCCCCAGCCAGAGTGTGTGGAAATGAAGAGAAGGAGACTGGCCCCTCCCTAAGGGATTCAGAGTCATAGTTGCTATCATTGGGGGTTAGAGTTAGTCTGATGAGATTCTGCTTAATAGGTGTAAGCTAATAAAGTAACTGAACTGTTCCTGGATTGTCTCGCTGTGGTTCTTGGGCTGAACCTGACTAACTATATGTTGATCCATATACACATTTGGTAATTCCAGGTGATCTTTATTAATGTTACGTGATATGGATAGGTGTGCAGAGTTCCATATACATGTAATCACGTCTCTACCCACTCATATTTTGTACCGATTCCTTGTATCATTATATCTTTATCAAGGAAAAAGTTGCTAGGAATCATACTTAAATATACTAGTGGATTCATAAATGGAAAAAACCCCCCACCAATTAAGAGAAATAAATATACCTGATCCATTTAACTGAGAGATAACCTGGAGTGGTAATTAGAAAGTGGGAAAAACAGGTTCAGATTCTCACAAAGCCATGAAGCTTAGCTGAGAAATTCTGGGCCAGGCACTATTTCTTACCCTAATCTTCACCAGATTCTGAAGACAAAACTAGAAATGGGAATGAGTATATACATAGTCCTAAGCATCTTGGAAAAAAAGGTAGCCTATAAATATAATATGGATTGGATTATTCTTTATGAATTATTTTACTAAATGGTAATACCTTTTCTACACTCCTCAAATACACTTAATTTATTGTGAATTGAAAATGTGCAGACCAGTGATATAAAGTAATGTGATCAATTGCTATTTGGTGCTGCTTTA
Organism: Liasis olivaceus; assembly: GCA_030867105.1. Lineage (NCBI taxonomy): Eukaryota > Metazoa > Chordata > Lepidosauria > Squamata > Pythonidae > Liasis > Liasis olivaceus. Next base: position 101,301,023 of record CM061348.1, on the reverse strand, counting down.
ATAGCTAACTTTTAACAAGTGTTTTCCCCTTCAAAGCCTGACTTACTCTTGTGACCCATACAAGGAGAAGGTTTTACCTTAGGGAGGTCACCTTTCCTGCACCAGTCACAATGAGCTTCATTTGTTTCTATTCTTTACATCCCTCAATTCATTGTGCCATATGCAGGTTAATTTGATTTGTAATAACTGATAACAAAAACTTTACTCTTTCTCTAGCATTCACCTTCATAATTCTAGCTCAAGCAACACCAACTTCAGAAGTATACTTACAGCTTCTTCAGACTGCCTCTTATATGCTTTCACTTTCAGTTGTAATTTGTCCACCAGATCCTGGAGTCTCAGAACATTCTTCCGGTCTTCCTCAGACTGAACAAAGTAGAAAAGCAGGCAAAATTGTGAGGGTTTTTTTTTTTCTATATCTGTCTGTCTGTCTGTCTATTGATCTAGATTTTCGATACCTTTGGGGGACTATCAAGATCATCTCTGTCCTCACCTGGTAAGACAGCTCCTTCACTCGTCTCTCATATTTACGAACACCTTTGACAGCATCAGCACTACGCTTCTGCTCACTCTCAACTTCAGCTTCCAACTCACGCACCTGAAATGCAACAAACACTTAGCACTTCCATTAGTAACCTTTATTATAGAGTTAGAAATGCATGAAGGTGTGTACAAGGAATACATACTCTTTGTTCCAATTTTTGGAGCTGCTTCTTGCCACCCTTCAATGCCAGCTGTTCTGCTTCATCAAGACGATGCTGCAGATCCTTCACACTCTGCTCTAGATTCTTCTTCATCCTCTCCAAGTGGGCACTGGTGTCTTGTTCCTTCTTCAGTTCTTCTGCCATCATAGCTGCCTATTTACAGAGAAATAACTGCCATTTAGAAACCCATGCAGGTAAATTTTAAACAGTTTCAAAGGACAGGTGGTCCAACTCACATCTGTGATGGCTTTCTTGGCTTTCTCTTCTGCATTGCGTGCCTCCTGAATAGAGTCTTCCATTTCACTCTGGATTTGTGCAATATCTGTTTCCAGCTTCTTCTTGGTATTGATCAAACTGGTATTCTATTTGGGGAAAAATCAGACTTTTTGTAAAGCACCAAGGCTGACTTTATCATTTGGATTCCTTTTCTTTTACAAACTGAACATATTTGCAGCTATTTAGAAGTACTCTACACCCATTATCCTACTATGGAGAGACCAGCCTGTTTCACCATCTCCTCTGTTAGTAATCAAGCTACAGAAGAAACTGTGATGGCAGAACAGTGCCCCCACTGATTCTGCTGTGGGTGGAACGAACTCCATTCACTCTGGCAGAGCTGAGATTTATTATGTAACTATTAAGAATTGGTACCCAAATTTGTTTAATTTCTTCTTTTCTCTTCACTAGTTTTCCTCTTTGGTTGTGCTTTTTAAGAAGCAAGCTTGTAAGCAGAGATACTTTTGTCTCTTTACATACCAGCTGTAAGTGTTTTCAATTAAAGAGCAGCATTAAAACTTTTCAGATAAATAGCAAATAAATATAAGAAGTTCTCTTTAGAGGTTTTTTTTTTTTTAGTTATGGGAATCCACATCAGATTATTATAACACATTTGTATATTTTTAAACTTCTGCAAGTCCATATTTCGTTTGCATGATTGTCCTTTCTTACATAAATGCAGTAATTGATATTATGATTACTGTGTCACACTTACCTGTGTGTGTAGGAGCTGCACACGTTCACTGGCATCCAGAAGCTCCTGTTCAGCCACCTTTCTGGCCCTCTCTGTCTGTTCCAGAGCTGCCCGGAGCTCTTCGATCTCAGCCTGCATCAGGTTTGCTCTGCGCTCAATCATGGCCACTTGCTCCTTCAAATCTTCCTGGCTTCTCAAAGCATCATCCAAGTGTATTTGAGTATCCTAGAAGAGGGTATTGCAATATTTGCCTTGGGAAATGGATGCACAATAAAAATTGCAAGTGTTTCTTGAATATAGAAGTGTATATGTACCTTGAGCAGTCCTTGTGTGTTCCTGAGGTTCTTTAGTGCTTCAGCAGCTTGACGGTTGGCATGGTTGAGCTGGATCTCCATCTCATTCAGATCTCCTTCCATCTTCTTCTTAAGCCGCAGGGCATCGTTCCTGCTCCTAATCTCAGCATCCAATGTGCTCTGCATGGACTCGACCACTCTCAGGTGATTCCTCTTCAGCTGATCAATTTCTTCATCCTTCTCTGCAATTCTTCTGTCAATTTCAGATTTCACCTGGTTGAGCTCAAGTTGGATGCGGAGGAGTTTGCCCTCTTCATGTTCCAGTGAGGCCTTAAAGCATAAAAGGTAATAAAAGAGCATTTTGTATAGCCACATGAAAGGAATTTCCAAAAGTACATATTCTCTGGAAAAAAATGCATTCAGACAGTTGTTTTCCCTGATTCTGAATAGAACTCAGATTCATCCAATGAACCTATTAGCAGGAAATTTTAAAATGAAGTATTTATTCATATATATATATATATATATATATATATATTATATGGAATGCATGCTGCCAAATACTGTGATAATAGATTAATTAGTGTCATGGTGTCTCCAGATTGAGAGTCAGTACGGTACTTGGTAGCATTTACTGAGGGCCAAGAACTGCAAAGGGCTTTCATGATCTGATTTAGACTTCCTGCTGGCCAACAAATTATTAGGCTAAATGGACTTTTGCCCTGATCTGGTATGTCTCCACTTATTTTCTTACAGTCTTTTAAGTAGCCTGTTTAATTATTTAAAATGTTACTTGCTTTTCTTTGAATAATGACATGATTACCTCAGCCTCTTCTAAGGAAGCCTGGAGTTCACACTTCTCTTGCTCAATCTGCTTCTTCACTTTTTCCAGTTCATGGATGGCCTTTCCTCCTTCAGCAATCTGTTCTGTGAGGTCTGATATCTCCTCTATTAATTTCACACAAGTAAAGAAAAAAAAGTTAAATAAAAATTATAAGAATATGGACAGAGTTGGCAATTTCCATGATTCATCCAGCTAATCCCTCTATGGCCAAATATGATTACTTTAATAATTGAATTGTTCTGGACTGTTTGACCATTGGCATCAAGCACACTTTATATTTGCTTTCTTATAACAACTAATTATCAAACAGCCATATAAGTAAAATTAAGAAAAAGGGGGGAAAAAACCTCTGCATTTTGCCACATCAAACAGGAGCTACTATACATGTGCATACTTATTCGGGCCTTGGGTAAAAGGACAGTATGAAGACATTTCAGCCATACAGGACTATGTTTATTTCAATATTGTGAAACATCAGTTACTAGCTGTTTTTTTTTTTTTTTGTACTTACTTTAGAAAGGAAAAGCACTTGAAGGGATTTTCTGCATTGGGTGATAAAATAACATGATAACCCATAGTTACCTCAAATGAGTAAAATGGGCCACTGAATATTATTCTGCCTCAAGCAACAAAATTGTTGCCTCATCTGATTTCTTTTCTTAGCTCTCCCAGTTAACTAATAGGTTCATAGTTCTGTCCATGACTAGGATAAAAACAACTTACGCTGAAGATTCTTATTCTCACGCCTCAGGGTTTCCAGGTGATCCAAGGATTCTTCATACGCGTTCTTCATCTTGAAGAGCTCTGTGCTGAGAGACCGAGACTCCTTTTGGGAAGCTTCCAGTTCAGACTGTGTCTCCTCATATTTCTGTTTCCAGTCTGCCAGAATCTGTAAAAGGTCACTGAGTCATTGGTGGCATAGAAATTTGATAAATAAAATAATTAATTTAATTGGCCCAACTTCTTGGTGCAAAGTGTCCTTTTTTTATCATTAGGAGCAAAATACCTTATCAAAGTTCTTCTGCTTCTTATCCAGAGCTGCACAAGCTGCATTGGACCTTTCCACATCAATCATCAGGTCCTCCACTTCATTCTGCAACCTCTGCTTTGTCTTCTCCAGGGAAGCACATTTGGAATTCACAGCTTCTACATGTTCTTCAGCTTCCTGCAGACGCTGAGCAAGCTTCTTCCTGATAGAATATAATTACAACACATGTTTAGAAAATATTTAGGGAGTCCTGGGATCATAATATCCCAACACGTTGGTGTAAGAGCCTTCTTTCATATTATCATGTGCAATAACGCCATTTGTGTGCATCACTGTGACCTCAGCACAAACCTTGTAAGTAATGTGACCTGAGCACTTACATGTAGACACGTTTTAAAATCAAATGTATGTATAGACAAATTCCCATCACATCTGCAAGATATATCTTTGATGTTTTGACATTTACATGTTAATGATGTCACCATTTCTATTTCACAGACACATATCTGCCATACACAAACACACTTTCACTTACTTGGCTTCTTCTAACTCTTCTGTGCGCTGAATGGCATCTGTTTCATATTTGGTCCTCCATTGAGCAACTTCACTATTAGCCTTAGACAATGCCCGCTGAAGCTCACCCTTGCCCTCCTGCTCCTCTTCAAACTGCTCCCGGAGCAAATCACAGTCATGGCGAGCAGACTGCAAGCCATGTGCCAGTGCATTCTTGGCCTGACATAAGAATTCAATAGCAATAATTTTCAGAATGATACCTTAATCAAAGTACTGTTTTACTTTCTATGCTTTACCTTATGTCTATGTTATTTTATCTATTTACTTATTATGCCTGAAATCTATTTTGCAGTGTTTTATTTGCTGCATTGACAAAATTGCTGAAGAGGGGATGTCAGTGCAAAATGTAAAACAAATATATGGTGTTATAACTCTCATGGATCATAGTACATTCCATATAAGAAGCTATCTAATACCCAGCTTACAGAGCAGTTCCTTCTTCATTAATTCTCTAAGCATTTATTTTATTTATATATTTATATATTTATTTATTTATTTATTTATTTGGCCACCCATCTCAAATTCATGACTCTGGGCAGCTGACAACAGTTAAAAACATCATAAAACACATAACTATAAAAACAACACACATAATCAGCAGCCAGGATAAACCAGAACCATCCCCAATGAATCAACACAGCCGCTGCACAGGCTCTGCCACCCATCTGTATCCCCAAGCCTTGAAGGCCATGAGAAAGGTCTTCAGGACCAAGCTCATGTCTGGTGGGATGGTGTTCCAAAGAGCGGGTGCTGCAACAGAAAAGGCTCTCTTCCCAGGCCCCGCCAGATGGCATTCCCTAATAGCCAGGACCCAGAATATATCTCTCCTGCCAGACATAATCCTAATGGAATGAGTGGCCATAATTGGGGAAGAGGCAGTGTCTCAGATAACCCAACCCCACGCCATATTAAATTATGCAGAGTAAATACCAGAGTATTTAGTTATACTAGGGTAAATTATGTTATTTTCTATTAGAAAAAAATAAACACTCAAAAAATTAGAGCATGCCACTAAGACATATGAATATAAGCAGAATTCAGGTTTAGTAAGACATCATAGCCAAGAATCCCCCATTGGGGGGAGATGGGTGGGGAAGAAATTTAATAAATAAATAAATAAATAAACAAACAAACCATTTTAAAAAGTTTTTAAGCCTCATGAGGGCTTCTCAAATAAGAACACTGGGGATTCCATTCATTTGTTCATGGGGAAGCTGGTAAGAACATGCAAATCCAATTCTTTTCAAGTCTGTAATGACATTATCTCATACAAAATAAGGATTCAATTATTCACAGCAGTAATGCAGCACCAAAAGATGGGGTTCAGATCCATGCAATATATGGACAAATTCCACACCTTTATTTCTTCCTCAAGGTGCCTTTTCAACTCCTCAATCTGCTGTGTGAAGGCTTGTTTGCCTCTTGTGAGTTGAGAAATCAATGCATCTTTTTCCTCTACTTGGCGGGACAGTTCACCTAATGAAAGACATTTGCTTATATTGATTGATTAATTGATTGATTTTTTAAAATAATTTGTTTTATAGTGGTCACAAATAACAAGACTGTCTAAACTTAGCTGCTGCACATTTATTTGACAGCAAGTCCTCTTGAAATTAGTAGGATTTATTTTCAAACAGGTGTAGAAACAGGTGGGGAGCTAGTTTGGTGTGGTGATTAAAGACACTAGGCTAGAAATTGGGCAACTGTGAGTTCTAGCCCTGCCTTAGGCATGAAGCCAACTGGGTGACTTTCAGCCACTCACTCTCAGCCCTAGGAAGAGGGCAAGGGCAAACCATTCCTGAAAAATTTGGGCAAGAAAACTGCACAAATTTGTTTAGGCAATCACCAGGAGTCAAAATAGATGGATGGATGGAAGGAAGGAAGGAAGGAAGGAAGGAAGGAAGGAAGGAAGGAAGGAAGGAGTTTTAAATTCACACACCTGAATCAGGAGGATTCAAGTGTATTATAAATGCAATAATAAGGTTTTTAATGGCAAAACATTACAAAATAACATAATTTTTTCCTCTATGTTACCTGTTTCTGTCTGCAAACGTGCTCTTTGAGCACTGAGGTCATTAATTGTGCGCACATGTTCTTCCTCCTTTGTTTTAATCTCACTGAGCTGGTCTTCTAATGTACGGCTTATCTTCTCAAGATTTGCCTAAATGTAAAATGTCAAAAATAGGAAAAAAAATGGAAAGTGGCCTTTCATATATTGAGCACATGGTTCTCCATAGAGAGTTTTAGCATTTATTTAGAGATAAAATAGACAGCTCTTTTGTCTTCCTCTGATGCTAGCAGTGTTATACTAGAATTAAAAAGGAAATATCAGACAGGGGAGGATGTAGGAAATGTATTTATCTGATAAATCACAACAGTACTAAAATAGTTATTTCTGTTTTGGAATATTGCTAGATCAACTTTTGTCCTTTAGAGTTTAACAGTATGCTAAGGATAGAGTACCAGAATTTGCTTCAGAAGGATAGTTAATCACAAAGCAATTTTTAAAAATCATGTCCTCATTTTTAAAAATCATGGCCATCACCTTAAAACCAACAGTGAGAAGAAATGTCTTCAGAGTCCATCACTGGGGTGACATGTTCCTATGCCTTTCATTTAGCCCATCACACATTACAAAGCAGAAATCATGTTTGACCCAGAATATTATGCAGATAAGCATATGATCTGTTGTAAGCACATTTTATAATCTTAAGTTATATGTAAAATATTTGTAAATATCTTTAAGAACGATTTTAGAATTTGGAGATTCAATGTAAATATGAATTGCTTACTTATTGTACCATATTTTTATATATGCATATGCTTACATAAGAAATGCATCAGAATTATTGAAACTTGCTCTGCCCACTTTTTTAAATAAATCAGATGATGTGAATAATGTTCTGACTCTGTCCAACAAAATAGAAACATTGTCTACACTGCTAGAGCATACTTTAGCTTTAGAGACAGATTCCATATTGCTGGCAAGATCATCAATCTCCATCTTCAGTTCACTCTTCTCCTTCTCCAGCTTCTGCTTCACACGCTGCAGGTTATCAATTTGTTCCCCAAGTTCAGCCGCACTGTCTGCGTGCTTCTTGCGGAGGGCGGCTGCAGTGGCTTCATGCTGCAATGTGGCCTCTTCAAGGTCCCGGCGCATTTTCTGGAATTCTGCCTCACGTTTCTTGTTCATCTCAATCTGAGCTACGGTTGCCCCACCAGCTTCCTCCAGACGCTCACTGATCTCTTCAAGTTCCCTGGAGAGATCAGCCCGCTGTTTCTCTGCTTTGGCGCGAGATGCCCGCTCTGCCTCGATCTCCTCTTCCAATTCCTCAATGCGAGCCTAGAGAAAGAGAAGCAGCCGTGAACCCTGACAACTGTCTCCCAGGGGCTTCATTCTTCCAATCACAAAGGAGCCACCGTATGACAGACCTGCAGCTCCTTGATCTTCTTCTGAAGCTGGGAGCCCAGGGCCTGCTCATCTTCAATTCTGCTCTGGAGTTGACTGATTTCAAAGTCTTTCCTTTTCAGAACAAAACATGACGGATTAGCCTCCAAATTAAATGGTAAGAAAACTCCACTTAGCACAAAGGTCCATCACAATGGACATAATTACTTACTTCTTCAGCTTTTCATCCAGCTGCTGCTTATCATTTTCCAAATCCATTGTAGATTCTTGAGCTAGCTTCAAATCCCCTTCTAGCTTCCTCTTAGCTCTTTCAAGGTCCATGCGAAGTTTCTTCTCTTGCTCCAGAGACCCTTCAAGCTGAACACAGAGAGATCACAATGATTGTGCCATCACAGCAGCACCTCCACCTCAGACTGGTTCTTCCCCGGAGATGATAGTGTGCTTACGTCGTCCACTTGCTGTTCCAGCTTGGTCTTTGCTTTGGTCAGAGTGTTCACTTTGTCCTCCTCTGCCTGTAGATCATCCAAGGTCTGTTGATGGGCCTCTTGCAGGGCTTTCTTCTCCTTGGTCAGTTTGGCAATGGTCTCATCCAAGACCGCCATCTCTTCTGTAAGGTTTTTCACCTTTGAAAGTTGAACAGACAGGGTTATAATCTTCTACTATGCTCTGAAATGGCAATGGTAGATAGTAATTTGATGTCAGTATGTTTTTGTCCAGTACCTTGTTTTCTGTAGCATGCTTCTCCTTTTCAACCTTGGCCAGTGTCAACTCAAGATCATCAATGTCTTTCTTCAATTCTGAGCATTCGTCCTCCAGTTTCCTCTTCTTGGCTGTCAACTCAGCATTCATTTCTTCTTCATCTTCAGCCCGCTCAGTCAGCTCCTTAATTTTAGCTTCCAGCTGGATTTTGGTTTTGATTAGCTGGTCACATCTCTCCTCAGCATCTGCCAAGCCATCAGCTTCCTATTGGAGGAAAACAGGCCATTTTGATAAAATAAGTTTCCTGATTAAAATATTTGCACACATGCAAAATTACTTACTCTAGTGGAGAAAATAACATTTCACTAAGAAATATGTACAGAGATCAACTCTCAGTATTTATATTAATTGGAACAATAATAAAAGGTAAATAGCTCTTGTATAGTGGGCAAATCAATACGATGCACAAAATATATTCACTATTTATTATTTATTTGATTTGTGATGCTGCCCAATTCCAACTGACTTTTTAATGAACATTGGTAGTGTTAGTTCATAAAATGTAAAAACAGGAATAGTTTACCTTATGTAGCTTTATGTGTTTGATCATCTACTGCTTAATTACAACAGTTTGAAACAATATTACAGATATACAATAAGTAAATAAGATTCTAAGTATATGTAGCAATATAGGGAAATTTCTTAATAATCCCAAATATTTTCAGTGAAGTTTCATCTGCAAGCTTTAAATTACTGCACACTAAACTACACTGGACTGTTCAATAGGTCAACAATATTGAATATCTAACATGCTTACAGCTTGGACTTGAAGTTGCAAGTCGTTTTTCTCCTGCATCAATGACACCATTTTTTCTTCCAGTTCCTTCACTTTGCCCTCTGCCTTGGCAAGCTCTTCCTTTGTTTTCTCAAACTCTTCCTTCATGTTGGCCATTTCCTTCTCTGACTCAGCACTCTTCAGCAGGGGCTTGATCTTGAAGTATAATTTCATCCAAGGCCAGTGCTTCACATTCATGAATGAACGAATATTGTACTGAATAGTGAAGATGGATTCTCTGGAAGGAAGGCAAAATAAAATTGATATGTTTAGCAGAAACTTGGAATATATATAATTTGGTCTATATTTCTGTAATACAGAACCAAGCTCTCTGCTTAATCACCATTCTTATCCAGTTTCAGGATAAGGCGTTAGTTTGATATATTGTACAACACATTGGCCAACTGTCATCAGATTTTAACATATTTCCAATTTTATATCTCTAGGAGCAATAAAGAAATGAAGGACTTAAAAATGGGATTGGCACAAATAAATTTCAAAACGTGGATATCTTTAAATTTGCCCAGATGGCATTCTGCTTTTTTTTTTTGACACAAATGTGTTTTGTACATATTATACACACCAATTTATACTACACTGCATTTATATAATTTTCACTAACATAAGTTAAAGAATATAAGACATAAGAAATATAGATTAATGCTACTTCGCAAGGCTTTTAAGATGGATTTTTTAAAAAATTGTACAGATAAATGTGAAATAAATATATGTTTTAAATGCACAATTATTGCCATGTTGCATAAAGAATTATCCTGAGGACCTGAGATTTATCATGGCTACTTACATCATGTATATGTGACCTCTCAAATTTGCTATTGCTAAATGTTCCTAAATTGCTCTATACTATATATTATAGTCAGATGTGCATGCTACAGTGATTTTCCAAATGTTACTATGGTTCATGGTTCACAAGCGATCTGTTTGGATATTGTAGGTGATCCCTATATGTGTCTCTGTGTGTATGTCTCTTTTTATTTGTAATAGCAAAACTCTACCTTCGTTCCATCATTTTCTTGAACTCACTCCTTGCTAAGAACCCACGACACATAGCTTGGGTACGTGTAATCAGCTGTGCCAGCTTTTCATCTCTCATCTCCTCCAGAAGACCCAGAAGACCAGCTTTGAAGAACACCTGGGGTGTGAAGAGAAAATATAATAAAGAATTGTTCCCATAAACAATGTTGCATTCATGAGTCAAAGAGTCATCTTACCTTGGTGTGGCCAAATTTATACTGTGTATGATCAACATCAATGGATCCAAGAAGTTTCTCAGAAGCCTTCTTGCTATCTATGAATTGTCCCTCTGGGATGGCACTTGCATTTAGAACTTTGTATCTGTTAAAGAAAGCAGAGGCTTCAGCTGCTTATCATTGGAAGCCATAATATTAAGAAGACTCTTGTGGATGAAACTCATTTTGGTAAATAACCACAGAAAAGATTATCAGACTACTTTCCCCTTTCCTCTCCCCCCCCCCCCCCCCAAACATACACACAGTCACAGTCTGAGTCTGTAATGAGAATCCATGATGTCTATGGGGAGGATCAAAACTTGTATATGACACCGAAGTATGTGGAAAAGAGCATGAGACTTGCATTATGATGCATTTCCACCAACTTGCCAGTTTTGCACCCCCCAACACCTCCCAGGTGACACTGATGATAATCCAAGAGCTCTGATTAATAGCATCTATTACTAGGAAGGCTTAAGTCACACACAAGACCTCTACTAAGTATCCTGCTTTCAAATAGAACATCTCTCTATAGCCAATGATGGCAGCAAAATGTGACTGTTTCTTCCTGGGTTTTCAGTTCAGAGGACTGAAAACTTGCCTCTAGTGAAGGGCAGGTAGTGGGTATCTGTTCACTGTTTGATATGAGTCATTTCAATCAGTGTGAGAAGAAACTCTCAGACCTACCAGCTATGACTACTTCCCAAAAACAAAAAGATTGGCCAATGTGATTGTGTTTGCTAGAGAGTTATTACCAGTGTCAACTTTTCATCATGCTTCCAAATGCTTTTGTTAATGCAAAGTAATACATATAAATATGTTGAATATACTCAAGTCTGTGCAAATAAAAATCTGAATCTCTTGAACCAAATGCATAATTCTTCATCATATTTCAAATTCCATTCTGTAACATGAAGAGTTACAAACAGAAGTAATAAGATTTTGTTGTGTTTTTTCCCCCTTATATTCTTAATGTAAGTTATATGATTTTATTTATTTATTGTGCCTTCCAGTCAGTCCTGACTCCTAACAACTACATGGACACATCCCTGCAGTTTTCTTGGCAACATTTTCTCAAATGGCTTACCATTTCCTTTGTCCTGGGGCTGAGAGAGAGTGATTGGCTCAAATTCAGCCAGTTGGCTTCCATGCCAAGGCAAGACTAGAACTTGGGTCTCTCTGCTCCTAGCCCACAGCCTTAACCACATTACTATATGGCACTAGTGATATTCAATAATTCAAAGCCACTAAAATGTATTGCTGTAAGGTAGAGACATCAAAAACAACTAAAGACCAAACAAGTCAGTAGCTGGAAAATTGTCTGACCTCTGTTTGAAGTCACCATAAATGATCCTGCTGGGGAACCCCTTCCTGCAAATTCGGATGCCTTCTAGTACACCATTACATCTCAGTTGGTGCAAGACAAGCTCATGTTCCATGGCACCTTAGAAAACCAAAGAAAAAAAGCAGTTATAATGCATACTGTAGGTGGATTACATTTTTCTTTTTTAAATCAAAGTACAGTTCTGCACCTTACCAGGAGTTTTAGTTTCATTGGGGATGAGGCAGCGCACAAAATGAGGGTGAGTGCTCCTCAGATTCGTCATCAGCTTGTTTAAGTTCTCCTGTGAGATTTGAAAGCAAAAACTTATTTTCTTAAAAAAAAAAAAAAGCATCTTTATATATTAAGAAAAACTAAGGAATGAGCGCCAAATGTTGCCATAGATAGCCAAATAAATAAATAAATAAAATAAAATAAAATACTGTGAGTTTTCCCCACATTCTCACAAACACCCTTTGTCATAATTTAACACTTTTGCACCATTCTATACCAGTTAATATTCAGACTGTAGTACATTGGTTACATTTTTTAGGATGGTGCCTGTTCTTTACATTTGGAGAGCCTGTTATAGATACCTTAATTAAATGCTGCTGGGATTAATAACTGTTTCACAACTCAGTGGCTTAAAAGAAAAACAGCTCAGTTGTGAACTGTTCAGTCCCTATAATCTTCACTGCGATGTGTTCTCCCCTTAAGGACCACTGATAGACTTGAATTGTTATAGAATGCTTTGGCCTAACATTCAACTGTACTTATCTTGTTTTTCCTCTTCTGAGGAGGCTAAATGTGTTTATTGCTCTATCAGCTTATTAATATTAAAAGCTGTTTTATGTCAAGTTAATCTATGTAGCCAAATGAACTGGCAGGAGCTCTGCTGTTGAGTTCTTTTCCTACCTTCCACCTTGGAAAGCCACTGCCAATCAGGGACCTGATGGTGGCTCTCCCATTTGCAATTCTGCAGAAGCCAGAAATTGCTTTTTGGGTGTGGCAGTAAGGGATATATTCTATCTCTCCCCATATTCTACCCCCTGCAGATATCCTACGTTTGTACAGAGAGGTGTATCATTGCTGTGTGAGTGTCCAATAAGGAATAAAGAATAAAACATCTGAGTTCTGTACCCTGAAAAGGGCAGAGACCGTCTGGAAAGAAGATCCCTTCTTCTTTGCAGCCTTTTTGCCCTCTGGAAAAGAAGAAAAGGGGGGGGGGTAGGACTACAATTAGACACTTTTATCTGGGACTTAATTATTCTGCAGCACAGGTAACTAACAATAGTTATATCACATTGGTTGTGTTTCAGTTTGTTGAGCAAGATATATCAGTTTCTATGTATGTGATGCTAGTTGTACGGACTGCAGCTGGTGAGGCATGGATTAAAGCCAGGCAACACTATTAGCCCAACTCTGATCAGATGCTGGCCTTTCAGGTGGGAGACGGAACAATTAAGATTCTGTTGATCTGAAAAAATAGGAGGAAAAGGCGTAAGATTGAAAATATTCCTTGCTCTCTCATAGGCTTATCTTCCATGTATCTATGACTTCTTTCATGTCTTTAGTATGAGCTTCTCATGCTACATGCAAATGCTACTCATGCTACATCCAAATGTGTCTGCAGTTAGTTACTGCATGTGGGCCAAGTTTCTGAAGAAAGGAGTTTTATTGCAGGGACCGATGTGAAGTCTGTTACTAAACCACACTCAGTAGGTTCACCCGTCATGCTAATCCAAAAACAGTGAAGCATACTGTGGCTTAGCATGTTTGAACCAGATCAGCTCATCATATTTACTTGCATTTATTTGAAGGTTACATATTTGGAGTTTTTGTGGGAGAAAATTAAAAGTGTAGTATAGTGGTTAAGTGCTGGGCGAAGAGATTTCAGCATGACACCCAGTGGGTGATTTGGGGTCAGTGTGGGTCATTTGGCTAGTCTCTGTCTCTCATCCCAATCAAGCTCGTAGGGTTGTCATGAAGATAAAGCTCTCAGAGAAAAAATGAAACATAAGTACTTTAGCTAATGTTAATGTTAGGGTAATTTATAGAACATGGGTCAAGGTTGTGCTGAAGTATGGGCTGAGGGTCTTTAGGAGAAGCCAAAGGACTATTAAGACTGCATATGTATTCAGTTTTATTTGTTAAGCAAGTTTTAGGAAATATCTGATTGGAGCTATGTTAAGACAGACTGCACCACCTTTTGGGGCTGATGGGCACATTTGAAAGGTTGAGAATGTGGACACTCTTGCGAAATGGCTGTTGGGGGCTTGCCCATTCACAAAAGGCTTGCTACTGGGGACATAATCATTTACAAAGTACCAATTTATCAGAATGGTGTCTTCAGGATCCTCTGGACATCAAGTGTAAGATATGTGATTTTTCCATCTTTAGGTTTACGAATATGAGCTCCTTTGCTGGGCATTCCCTAACCTGTATAGAAAATATTCTTTAAGCTTACAACTATAGGCTGCCCACACAGCATACTGAACCACAAATTAGCGAACCCACTACCACTTCAGCCCACTACATTGTGTAACCCAGCCCTTGTGGCTAGTTTACGGTTTGCTCTACCATACTATCCTCCCCCAAAATGGATAAACTGAGTAAATGATCTAATTCATTCCGTAATTAAGGCTCACTTTATCTAGGTTGTAAAAATGCACTAGATGGCAGGAAAGAGATGCAGAGAATCTGACTCTTTGCTGCCGTTTAGTGTAGATATGACACACTACAATATTTCAGTGAGAACAATGATCCTGAATGTCACAAGCTAAGTTGGTTACATCACAGCAGTGATATGTTGTCTACCAGCTAGATCTTTCCTCATTTGACTTCTTCCTGTTTTTTGCAACTTCCATTGTGTGAAGAAGGGGGATAATGAGAAGAAAATACTATTCAAGGCTTAAGATGGGATTTTTAGCTCAATGTGCAGGGTCAAGCAATCTGTTCAGAAAATGTAAAAGGAAAAACACTGGCTACTATTGCACTACCTCTGAGTGTGCATCTGGGGATAGTACTGAAGTATTCCTTACACGGGCAGCTGTTGTTACTCCTCAGAATGATGTTTATGAATCTGTTTCAAGTCATAAGAATTACCTTCTGCTGGACGGTCAGCAAACAGTAAGGCCAAGGTCTTCATGGAAGATTTCTGATACAGACCCACCACCGTTTCATTGAGGGGGTCCTTGTTCTTGTCCAGCCAGCCACTGATGTTGTAATCGACAGTGCCGGCATAGTGCACCAGTGCAAAGTGAGCTTCAGCTTTCCCTTTCCCCGGCTTCGGTTTCTGGAAATTGTTGCTCTTGCCAAGGTGCTGGTCATAGAGCTTGTTCTTGAAAGATGTGTCTGTGGCCTTGGGGAACATGCACTCTTCTTCCAGGATGGAGAAAATGCCCATGGGCTGTAAGGCAATGAGAGAAAGAGAAGTTGCCACCACATGGACTATATTGTTATATATTATCTCAAATAATGTCATAGTATTGGCCATTAGAGCCAAAAAGAATGGCTTTCTCTTGATAGCCTACCTATGAAGAAATATCATTAACAGAACAAACAAGCATTTAAAATATCTTGAGTAGGAAAAATTGTAACAAATACAGCTGCACCATAAAGACTATAGTTATGCTTGCAAAACTACAGCTACAACCAGGGGGAAACTTGCTTATGCCAAGACAGTTAAGGATCATTAGATGAAATTATTGCAAAATTAATGCAAGTTTTGACAAAGACCTTCTCAATGAGTTCAATGCAGGCAGCCAGGTCCATTCCAAAGTCGATGAACTCCCATTCAATTCCTTCTTTCTTGTACTCTTCTTGCTCCAGTACAAACATGTGGTGGTTGAAAAACTGTTGCAGTTTCTCATTGGTGAAGTTGATGCACAGCTGCTCCAAGCTGTTGAACTTGGGGGAAAAGGGGAGCATTTGTTTTAAAAACACACAATGTTCTTAATTTTGGTTTCCAAATACTTAACTATAAAGTATGTTTCATCTGTATGTCTGCATAAAACCAGTGTTATGCTGACTTATAAGAACTTTTCTTCTAAGATACTGAATTAAAAACATAATTATTATCCTGAAAGATAGTTACAGATACTATAAACAGAACTGATACTAATTTTTGACTGAATAAAATTGCTATATGTTTGTTTTAAATGCCTTTTATTTTCTCTTTTGTATTTAGAACTTTCTTTCTTGGTCGTGAGTTTGCTAGTACCTTGCAGAGCGTTCTCCAGGTTGGCAAACTGTTCAATTCTGAATATATCTGTGGTCAATTCTATGCTTATGCATGTTGCCACAGTTTTTAAAAGTCTGCTGCAATGTTTTTTCAGTTGGAAATTGCAAAAAATTACAGCCTTTGTTAGGAACTAATAAAGGCATTTCAGAACAAAGATGGCAGAACAAAAAAGAATTAGAAAGACTGGATAACAAAAACCAGCTCCTTGGTCCCAAGGTTTCATTTCCTTACATCAAAGATCTCGAAGCCAGCAATGTCCAGCACACCGATGAAGTACTGTCTGGGTTGTTTGGTATCCAGTTGTTGGTTGATACGTATTACCATCCACAAGAACATCTTCTCAAAGACAGCTTTAGCCAGAGCACCAACATTATTATATACCTAGAAGAACAGGATTTATAGACAAATTGGTGACATATAAAACATAGAACAAGCACCTAAGGAATGAATTTAAATATCAAAGCTTTCCCTTTAATTTTATAAATAGTTACCTGCTGGACAGTCTGGCCTTTGGTGACATATTCATTGCCAACTTTGACTCGGGGGTAGCACAGAGCTTTCAGCAGGTCTGCTGAGTTGAGATTCATGAGGTAGGCAGCCTTGTCCGCAACTGAGCAGAGTTGTGAAAGAAAGATATGATCACTGTGCATTTGAAAGGCTATAATTCAGACCTCTTCTAGAAGATCAAAACAATCTTGTCTTCAAACAGATTCTATCTATCTATCTATCTATCTATCTATCTATCTATCTATCTATCTATCTATCTATCAATTTATATGGCCATCCATCTCACAAGAAGTAACTCTGGGCAGTACACAACAATCAAATTAAACAATAAATATATAAAAACAATCATTATAAAAATATAAAACACTCATTAAAATTGAAATATAACCACAAGGCCCAGGAGAGAGTGAATATTAACCACAATGGTGGAGCCATTTTAGAATGACACTGGCTCAGCTTGTGGAGCAGAGATGTGACATGTGCTGTTCTGGGAGCACACATAACTGCCCACGCCGCTGCATTCTGCACCAGTTGAAGCTTCTAGATGCTCTTCAAGGGTAGACCCATGTAAAGTGCATTACAGTAGTCCAATCTGGAGGTGACTAGGGCATGAGTGACTGAGATCAGAGCCCCCCAATCCAGGAATGGGTGCAACTGGCACACAACATGAAGTTGTGCAAAGGCCCTCCTAGCCACAACTGCCACCTGCTCTTCAAGCAGGAGTCATAAGTCTAGGAGGATCCCCAGATTGTGCACCAGGCCTGTCTGGGGCACTGCAACTACATTCAGCACCAAAGATGGCATAGTCCTAAAACTGGTAGGCCCCCAAATCCAAAGCCAGTCAGTCTTGCCAGGGTTCAGCTAAAGCCTGTTGTTCCCTATCCAGACCCTCACAGCCTCCAGGCATAGAGGTAAGACATTCACGGCATCACTTAATTCACCAGGGGTAGAGATACCTCACCCCATGGCAACAGATAAGCACACCCAGTGGCTTCATGTAGATGTTAAATAGGAGAAGAGAGAGTACCGAACCCTGTGGCACTCCACATAGCAAGGGCCAAGGGCAGGATCTCTCCTTCCCAATCACCACTGACTGGAATCGACCCCGGAGAAAGGAGGCAAACCAGCACAACACTGGGCCATCCACCCCCAATCCTCTGACCCGATCCAGAAGGATACCATGGTCGATGGTATCGAAAGCCACTGAGAGGTCAAGTAGAGCAAGGATGGATGCACACCCCCCATCCCGCCCATGCCAGAGATCATCCAAAAGTGCGACCAATGCCATTTCTGTCCCATACCAAAGTCTCAATCCTGTCTGAAAAGGATCCAAATAATCCACTTCATCCGAGGTCCTCTGAAGTTGTTGCACAACTATCTTCTCAACTACCTTCCCAAAAAAAGTCCATAATGGTGAAAATTGTCCAGCATAGTGAGGTCTGGTGATGACTTCTTGAGAAGGGGGAGAACCAAGTCCTCTTTAAGAGGCAGAGGTACAACCCCCTCTCTCGACAAATTAACCACCACTAGAATCCTGTCAGGATTAGCCCATGAAACTCCAGGAGACAGTACAGATTCAATCCAGCAAGGTTTATTGGCTTCACTCCCATTACAGAAATCTTCTCAGAGTGAGAGCAATTCCCAGGGTCACCCCACAAACATCCTGCATTCCTTAGGGAGCTGCCAGTCTCATTCTCTTATCTCTTCCTCTCTGCTCTGGGGATAAGAGTATGTGCTTAACCCCTTTCGCTCTAGCTCTCACAAATCCACTCACATGACCTCTTTAAGTCCTCTTTAAGAGGCAAAGATACAACCCCCTCACTCGAAGAATTAACCACCACTAGAATCCACTCACATGACACACACACCCCAGTCCGCTTTCACAAGCCAGGAGGGGCATGGATTTAAAGAGCAGGTGGCTGAGCTGACAATCCTAAGGACCTGTCCACTTCCTCAGGTCCAACAGGTTCAAACTGTTCCCAGGTAACCGGGTAAGACTCCACCTCAGGCATCTCCTCTGGACCTGCACCAAGACCAGCATCCAACTGTGAGCGAATCCAAGCAACTTTGTCTGACAGATGCTGAGCAAATTCCTCTGCAGACCCCTGCAAAAGGTTCTTCGGGTCCCTCTACCCAAGACGGTTCATGTCACCCAAAACAAGGTTGTGAGGTGGCTCTCCATGGATGCAATAAGAGCAGAGAATTACTGATGCTTTGCAGCCCTTACCACCACAAGGTAGGCCTTAATAGCAGCTCTAACCCATGTTTGGTCAAATTCATCCTTTGTTGAGTGCCAGCAATGCTCTAGATGTCTCTTCTCTCGCTTAATCTCCCTCAGCTCCTCCGTGAACCATGGGAGTGACAGAATCCCAGAGAGGGGAGAGTTCACATGGGTGCAATTCAATCCAATGCCTCAGCTGTCCCCTTATTCCAAGCAGCAACCAAGGTTTTGGTTGGACTGTGCAGCAGACCAGCAGGAACAACCTCCATCTCCTTCTGAAACCCATTCAGGTCCGTCAGTTCCCAGGGATAGACCAATCTAATGGGTCCAGCCTCCCTGCAGTGAATAGTGGCACTAGAGAATCCCATGGAAATCAGGGTGTGATCTGACCATGACAAGGGAGACACCAAGAACTCCTCCAATTTCAGATCACATAGCTACTGCTCTGACAGGAACACCAGATCTGTGTGTGACCACTGTCCCATGTCTGGCTCTGGATGATTTGGGATAGGCCCATGGCCATCATGGTGGCCATGAACTCCTGATCCACCTTAGACTCCACTCCTAAAGAAGGCAGGTTGAAATCCTCCAGAACCATAAGTCTGGGGAACTCCACTGTCAACCCAGAAATGAAGTCAAGGAGCTCAGGCAGGGAGGTTGCTATGCAGCAGGGAGGCTGGTTTGTACCAGCAACAATCCCAGCTGATGTCTAGAGCCCAACTTAATGAACAAGGTCTCACATTTGGTGACCTGTGGTGCAGCACCCCTGAAAGCTTTAAGAGATTCCCAGATGACAATTGCCACACCTCTACCCCTGCCCCTGAGTCTCAGCTGATACCACATCTAAAACCCAGCTGGGCATATCTCTGACAGGGCTAACCCCCCTTCTGGAGTCATCCAGGTCTTGGTAATACATGCCAGGTCAGCCGTCTCATCAATGATTAAATCACTAATGAGGGAGGTCTTATTACAGACCAACCTGGCATTTAGAAGCAGCAGCTGAAAGCCAGGGCCACTGTAGGTCTGCTGATTGGGTCTCGCATTTCCTGAGAGTGGCCCGCTCCCTGTCTCCTACATATCTCCCCATGCCCATCACCACCACACTACTATGGCCCACATCCGCCCCCCCCCAAAGGCAGTTCCATCCCCAAATCCAGGCCCCCAAGACCCAAGACCAGGGACCTCTTACTGTTCTCTTCAACCATACCTGGGAGGGGAAGCCAGACACCCCGAGGCACTTTAGCTTCACTAGCTCTCAGGCCCATCAGGGTACCCAGCTATCACCTCCCCACTTACCATAACACCCACACACACACACACTACAATGCATTCACACATGTTTACTCATAGGGACCCCCTCCTGCTACTCCCACCAGCTGATAGAGGCTCCCTTCCATTCAGCCAACACCAATTCCTCCTCTGGCTCTCACCCAAGAGGAAGAATCAATTATCCATTCACAGCGGCAACTCAGTTAGCACATGGAGCCATATCATTTTCTTCCTTCCTCCTTCTTTCTCAGGGCTACTCAGAGGAAAAGCAAAATTGGTCTCCAAAGGGGGAGGGGGGTCCACATTAGCCTGCTATTCTACTGTAACACCCTCCCCTGCCCAGCCACTGGCCACACTTCCAAAGCCCCAGCTTCCAACAGCAAAAAAAGCAGAAGGTACAGGAAGAAGCGTCCAACAGCAGCAGCAGCAGCACCACCACCACCAAGATGAGGGGTGCAAGAGGGGATTGTCTCCAAACTCAGCTGAGTCTGCAGGCACCACCAAGTCCACAGATGCAGTCGGAGCACCCAGCACAGCAGAAGAACAAGCACAGCCTGTCTTCTGGCACAGCCTGTCCTCTGGCCGGCTCCTCAGCCCTCTCCTCCAGAAGACAGCCCAGAAGCCCAAAACTGCCACCAGGTCCAACCATTGCCAGGTTCAAGTTCAAAAAAGCTGAAGCCACAAACAAGGACAATTCAGCAGGTGTGGCCAGCAAAACACTGCAAAAATGCTGCAAAAAATGCCACAAAATGCTGCAAAACAGCAAACAGTGACAAAATGACAAACATGGCCATCTTCCAGCATGCCATGCTCCAGTCCAGTCTGGCCCACTCCTCCAAAGCTCCAGCCCAAACAGGTTGAAAAGTCCACATCCATCCAGGTAAATGCCACCAAAAAAAAAACCTTCAAGCTTTTGTTGTTGTTGTTCAGTCGTTAAGTCGTGTCCAACTCTTCGTGACCCCATGAACCATATTGCACCAGGCCTTCCTATCTTTCACTGCCTCCCTGAGTTTGCTCAATTTCATGCTCATTGCTTCAGTGATGCTATCTAGCCATCTCATCCTCTGCCGTCCTCTTCTCCTTTTGCCTTCCATCTTTCCCAGCATCAGGGTCTTTTCCAAAGAGTCCTCTCTTCGCATTAGGTGACCAAAGTATCTCAGCTTGAGCTTCATTATCAATCCTTCCAATGAGCAATCAGAGTTGATTTCCTTTAAAATTGACTGGTTTGACCTCCTAGCAGTCCAGGGGACTCTTAAGAGTCTTCTCCAGCACCACAGTTCAAAGGTATCAATTCTTTGGCGTTCAGCCTTCTTTATGGTCCAGCTCTCACAGCCATACATTACTACTGGAAAAACCATAGCTCTGACTACGTGGATCTTTGTCGGCAAGGTGACGTCTCTGCTTTTTAATATGCTATCTAGGTTTGCCATAGCTTTCCTCCCAAGGAGCAAGCGTCTTTTAATTTCATGGCTGCAGTCTCCGTCTGCGGTGATCTTGGAGCCCAAATAACTGAAGTCTGTTACTGCTTCCATTTCTACCCCTTCTATTTGCCAGGGATTGATGGGTCCAGATGCCATGATCTTAGTTTTTTTAATGTTGAGTTTCAAGCCAGCTTTCGCACTCTCCTCTTTCACCCTCATCAAGAGGCTCTTTAGTTCTTCTTCACTTTCTGCCATTAGGGTGGTATCGTCTGCGTATCTGAGGTTATTGATGTTTCTCCCTGCAATCTTAATTCCGGCTTGTGATTCTTCCAGTCTGGCATTTCTCATGATGTACTCTGCATATAGGTGAAATAAGCAGGGTGACAGTATACAGCCTTGTCATACTCCTTTCCCTATTTTGAACCAGTCGGTTGTTCCATGACCGGTTCTAACTGTCGCTTCTTGGCCCGCACACAGATTTCTCAGGAGACAGGTAAGGTGGTCTGGTATCCCCATCTCTTTAAGAATTTGCCACAGTTTGTTGTGATCCACACAATCAAAGGCTTTTGCATAGTCAATGAAGCAGAAGTAGATGCTTTTCTGGAACTCTCGTGCTTTCTCCATGATCCAGCGAATGTTGGCAATTTGATCTCTAGTTCCTCTGCCTCTTCGAAACCCAGCTTGTACATCCGGTAGTTCTCGGTTCACGTACTGCTGAAGCCTAGCTTGTAGGATTTTGAGCATAACCTTGCTAGCATGTGAAATGAGTGCAATTGTGTGATAGTTTGAGCATTCTTTGGCATTGCCCTTCTTTGGAATTGGAACGTAAACTGACCTTTTCCAATCCCGTGGCCACTGTTGCGTTTTCCAAACTTGCTGGCATATTGAGTGCAGCACTTTCACAGCATCGTCTTTTAATATTTTAAATAACTCAGCTGGAATACTGTCATCTCCACTAGCTTTGTTGTTAGCAATGCTTCCTAAGGCCCACTTGACTTCACTCTCTAGGATGTCTGGCTCAGGGTCAGTGACCACACCAGCATGGACATCAGGGACATTAAGATCTTTCTTGTATAGTTCTTCTGTGTATTCTTGCCACCTCTTCTTAATCTCTTCTGCTTCTGTTAGGTCCCTGCCTTTTTTGTCCTTTATCATGCCCATCTTTGCACTAAACGTTCCTTTGATATCTCCAATTTTCTTGAAGAGATCTCTAGTCTTCCCCATTCTATTGTTTTCTTCAATTTCTTTACATTGTTCATTTAAGAAGGCCTTCTTATCTCTCCTTGCTATTCTCTGGAAATCTGCATTCAGTTGCTTATATCTTTCCCTTTCACCCTTGCTTTTCGCATTCCTTCTTTCCACAGCTATTTGTAAAGCCTCATCAGACAGCCATTTTGCTTTCTTGCATTTCTTTTTCTTTGGGATGGTTTTAGTTGCTGCCTCTTGTACAATGTTACAGACCTCCATCCATAGTTCTTCAGGCACTCTGTCTACCAAATCTAATCCTCTAAATCTATTCATCACCTTCACTGTGTACTCACATGGAATATGATCTAAGTCATACCTGAGTGGTCTAGTGGTTTTCCCTACATTCTTCAATTTAAGCCTAAATTTTGCAGTAAGAAGCTCATGATCTGAGCCACAGTCAGCTCCTGGTCTTGTTTTTGCCGTCTGTATAGAGCTTCTCCATCTTTGGCTGCAAAGTATGTAATCAATCTGGTTTCGGTATTGACCATCTGGTGATGTCCATGTGTAGAGTCGTCTCTTGTGTTGTTGGAAAAGAGTGTTTGCTATGACTAGCTTGTTCTCTTGACAGAACTCTATTAGCCTTTGCCCTGCTTCATTTTGTACTCCAAGGCCAAACTTGCCTGTTATTCCGATTACTCCTTGACTTCCTACTTTAGCATTCCAATCCCCTATGATGAAAAGGACATCTTTTTTTGGTGCTAGTTCTAGAAGGTCTTGTAGGTCTTCATAGAAGCAGTCAACTTCAGCTTCTGCGGCATCAGTGGTTGGGGCATAGACTTGGATTACCGTGATGTTGAATGGTTTTCCTTGGATACGCACTGAGATCATTCTGTCGTTTTTGAGGTTGTACCCCA
Organism: Liasis olivaceus; assembly: GCA_030867105.1. Classification (NCBI taxonomy): domain Eukaryota; kingdom Metazoa; phylum Chordata; class Lepidosauria; order Squamata; family Pythonidae; genus Liasis; species Liasis olivaceus. Next base: position 101,277,374 of record CM061348.1, on the reverse strand, counting down.
TTACTGCCTTTCCCACTCTCTTATTGATTATGAGTGCAACTCCATTTCTTCTAGGGGTTTCTTGCCCACAGTAGTAGATATAATGGTCACCTGAATTAAATTCACCCATTCCCGTCCATTTCAATTCGCTGATTCCCAAGATGTCGACGTTCAATCTTGTCATCTCATGTTTGACCACATCCAGCTTGCCTTGGTTCATGGATCTTACATTCCACGTACCTATACAATATTGTTCTTTACAGCATCGGACCTTCTTTTCGCTTCCAGATACATCCACAGCTGAACGTCCTTTCGGCTTTGGCCCAGCCGCTTCACTCTTTCTGGAGCTACTTGGAATTGCCCTCCGCTCTTCCCCAGTAGCATATTGGACACCTTCCGACCTGAGGGGCTCATCTTCCGGTGTCATATCTTTTAGCCTTTTAACATTGTCCATGGGGTTTTCTTGGCAAGGATACTGGAGTGGGTTGCCATTTCCTTTTCCAGTGGACCACATTTTGTCAGAACTCTCTGTCATGACCTGTCTGTCTTGGGTGGCCCTGCACAGTATAGCTCATGGCTTCACTGAGTTACACAAGCCCCTTCGCCACGACAAGACAGTGATCCATGAAGGGGAATCTTCAAGCACACCACAACAAACACGAGGACAGCCCAACTACAGCTCCCTCTCGCTCTGCCATCTTAATTATATAATATACATGATGCATACTGTATGTCACCAGCCACCAAATATGTTATGCCAAGTTATGCCAAATAGGCCATCCATAATTATCTGTTTTTCACTATCTTCTAATTTGATTAGCATTTTAACAATTGAATTGTTAAAATAATATATTATTGGGGGGGGGGGGGGGGAGAACCGTAAAGCAGATGTGTACAACTTCAGTCAGCTTTGTATGAAGTGGAGATGACCACACTCCCAAAGTCTTCAAGAAGTATATCTATCAAATAGGAAAATAGCAACTTAAAATACATCTTCATTTTCCCGTGTATTTGCTTCTAAAGCTAATCTTTTAAAAAGCACTGTGTCTTTGTTAGTCTAGTAAGGAAAATACTTATAATAAACTGCCATATCTTAGCAGACTACACAGCAGAGTCCTGTAAATGATATGTTGTACTGCATCCTCCGTATCATATTCTGGGTCTTAGCATGCGATGTTTGTCATTCTGTAGCTGAGCAGTATGAGGGATTTTTCAAATACCTTCAGTGCCGTCTGGCTCTGCCTGTTCCTCTCGCTGCTTCTGCTTGAACTTCATGTTCCCGTAGTGCATGACGGCTCCCGTCAGCTTGTAAATGGTTGTCTTTTCTTCAGCAGTGAAGCCCAGGATGTCAATGGCACTCTGGCAATTGAATCTATAGTCAAAATGCTGCCTGATATGCTGGAGGAAAGCAAGCTCTTCAGTGCTAATCCCTATTTGAAGTTGGAGAACCTTTTAGTAATTAGTGGTCTGTGATTTTTTACTCCATAATGTCCATTCTTGAAGCAGTGCATCAAGAAATAACTTCATTTGAGAGGGAGAGGGATAGCAGGTCCTGCTGGTTCCCATGATTTCTTACACTCCCACACCTCCCCACCAAGAATGTTTTTGAGCAGTGCTAAACTATAATGTATCATTATAAAAAGAGAACAATCTGAAAGGGGGAATATCAAAACACTGATAGATGCTCATCTTTTTTTGCAGAAGCAGTAGCAATAAGTTTTGTTTAAAAGAAAGATGGAAGAAGGGAAAGTCTTGCCACTATTGCTATTGCTACTCCCTGAAGCTTTCTGACTGAAACACTTCACATTCCTTTTTACTAGGACATTTAAAAATAGTTTTGCCCCAACATAATTCCATTGAAAAGGGTACACCACAAGTGGAAATGTAATCAAGTTAATATTTCATGTCCTTGATTCTGCAAATTACTTACATCAGTTGCCATCAGCTCTTCCTGATCATTAATGCTGGCAACAGATATCTCCCCCTGACTCACATACTGAAAGTCATATGGGTTGGTAGTGATCAGAAGCATCTCTGCATAAAAAGAAACAAGCATGGCTTCATTTTCAAGCATCAGCCAATGTTGAGTGTTTAATAGTTGAAATAGTCCTCCAAACGGATGCTTCTCCTTACCTATCAGCTCTGGCCTCTTGTTGGACATGATCTGATAAAAGATGTGGTAGCTCCTTTCAGCCTTGAGCTGGAAAGTAACTCTGGACTTCTCCAGCAGATCTGGCAAAGCAATGAAGTTGAATTAGTTAAGGAAGAAAGAAAGAGTCAGATAAACACACCAAGAAAGATCCCTTACAGGTCTCAATGTCTGCAGAAGCCAGTTTGCCAGTGGCACCAAAATGGATTCTGATGAATTTGCCCTTTAAAGAAGAGAAGGCATAACATTAAAAATCCTGGGAGATGGAATTTGCATGTACTTTAGAGAGTTAACTTGCAAACATAGGTGGCATTCAGCTTTTCAGAAATGAAAGTTAAGTACTTGGTCACATTTTATACAGGACTTACAAAGCGTGAAGAGTTGTCATTCCTCACAGTCTTGGCATTTCCAAAAGCCTCCAGCAAGGGGTTGGCACTGATGATTTGATCTTCAAGGGTGCCCTTCAGTGAAAATATCATAATTAGTTTTCATTTTTTCAGTCACAGATAAATTATAGGTATTCACTTTTTTTTTTTTTTTTTTTGCATAAAGCACACCTGTATTTTGCCTTGTTGAACTGGTTCTTCCTTTTTCTTGTCAGTAGCAACTGCAATGGTTGCAAAATACTGGATGACACGTTTCGTGTTCACAGTTTTTCCAGCACCAGATTCTCCACTATTGATCCAAAGAAGACTTCCATTAATGTGTCAGAAATCATTTCATTGAGATTCCAATTCCAGTTTACTAAGAAGTAGGGATGGGGGTTGACCTCATCTGCCCTCAGACCTGGGAAATTGGAAAGGCTTTCCGAGCCTGATTGAACTATAGGAAATTGCAGCTTTCATTCCGCATACTCTGCCTACCCACAAAATTTATATTAACTCTGGCTCAGCAAGACAGCAAAAACTCATGCAGATGAATTAATTCTCTTCTGTAACTCTCTCAGCTGCCCCATGCTGTTGTTTTGATGATTTTTCAAGTCTAGTTGCACCATAAAGTGAGAGGACAGATGGAGGAATCTCAGTTTCAAGCCTAATGGAGGTCAGGATTCAATCCTTTGTTTGTGTGTGCATGTGTGAGTAAAAGAGTACAAAAGGGTGTGTGCAAACCTCGGTTGGTACACCCACCTTTGGCCTTCTAGCTAAAATAATTTTCCCATCCTTGTTCTAAAGACTATAAGCATATTCACTGTCTGTTATACCAGACTAACTACAATTGTTTCCAGTGCAATTTGGTGACGAATCTTTGGAGCTGCTGAGTATTGCCAAGGAATTATTATTGTTACAGCATTTAAACTGAATGTAGTTACGTCCTGTGATACCCAAGAGTCCTGCAGTTTGTTTTAGAACAGAGGGCTAGTGGTCCTAATTTTATTCCAGAGCAGTCCACAGAACAAAAGTCAACCACTTAAGAAAGAGTACTTACGTGATCAAAATGGACTGATTCTCGCGATCTGAAAAGAAGTTTTTAAAAAATTGACTTGTAACTTTTTACAATTATATGTCACATTTCAAAAAATCCTACATCATTTTAAATATAAATGAGCAGAAGAACATTATCCTCTAAATTTCTGAACTCGCTTTTCCCAATGTATGCATATAGGTGTCATAAATCCTAAATAAGTAGTTTTCATCTATTTCTCTTTGAGCAGTGGTCGTTTTAAAGGAGAAAGGACATCAGTAGGAAAAATTTGATTTTTCCTACTTAAGAGATTTGGAAAGAAAGTAAAAAGGCTCAGGACTCAGTCTCTCTTAGTCCATCAGCAGGTTAACTGATCTGGTGTGGCAGGAGAAGCCAACAGAAGAAACATCGTGTTTGAAAAAGGGCCAAATCAGGCTGTGGCCATGGAGGAAAAAAAAATAAATCTGTAAAACTTGCCTCAGCTAATCTTTTGGGACAAGCCATTGGGCAACAGCTTAGTAACTTGGTGACTTCTCCATTCTAAGTACCCTTCCTCTCCCTACCCAAGACATGGAGCACAGCTATTCTTAAAACACATTTTAAGGTACTGTCAATTACTACTGTTGAGGGGAAATTTTAAAAATCCCATATCTATGAAGCGTTTGCTATTCAGTGTGTGGCCTGTGTTCATTACTCCTTTTATAAAGGTGTGTGGATGCATCATGTCACCTTTTCTTAGTCAATTTTCCAGGCTGTATTTAGAGCCGTTGCCGTCTTATCAGCATAATTCTGATACTGTTTTATTGCCTGTAGAACTCACTGTGATTTCATTGCTGTATTTGTCTGTCTGTTTTTTGTATGTAGCATTTATTTTGTTATCTATTTGATCACAATAAATGTCTGTGGTTGAATTATTCTTAAGGGGCTGGAAAGAAGCCATATTCCGCCTGTTTTCCCTGCCTTGTTTTTTTTCAGAGACACTCATCTACTCACCAGTTAACATGAACTGATACGCATTGTCAGAAATGGAGAAGATGTGGGGAGGGGCCTCTTGTCGCTTTTTGCCTCTGTAGGCAGCCACCACTTCTGGATTATACACTGGTAACCACTTGTAGGGATTAACAGTGACGCAGAAGAGACCTGAGTAGGTCTGCAAAAGTGCAACACAAGTATCCACATTTATTTGCTTGTTATATTCCTTGAACTCTAAGGAAACTAATCATGTATAAAAGAGTTCTATGGAAGGGGGAAAGAGTGGAAAAGGGAAATAAATAAATAAATAAATAAATCAGACCAACTAAAACTTGGTGAACCGATATTTTATCTATTAAGTTTAAGATTAAAAACTCAACACTTCAATTTTCAGTACTGTGGGAGAAAGTAGTCCTTCCAAATATTAAAACACTGTCCAAAATTGGAAGTATGTCCTCTTTAGAAACCCATACATTTTCTCTCAAATAAGAAAGTACCATTTCTAAAATATGTAATATAACGTTACAAATGTGTCTTATTGTCTGGCTATGATTTGCTCATTTCACAGTGTTGAGTCTGAGGAGCAAAATTCAAGTCCAAAGATAACTTGCCCAGCATGTTCCTATTCCTTATTAAAGAGTTTCCTATAATATCCTAATCCTTCTCCTCAACATCATGATTCTTGAGGCTGATGTAGAGATAATTAAAGGTCATTTAAAGACATTTTAGGGTTGTGGAGGAAAAAAAATGAGGAAAGTTGGTGGGGAATAAAGGAAGACTGGGGAGCAGGAGTGGTAAACTGAAAAGGGCAAATTTGCCACACTAAGTTCTCAGTCATCCTGTGCCCATCTACTGTATTTCTTTTATCCATAGCATGATAGATATTTTCAGTGTAGCATGAAGGGAACAAAATCATACTTACTAAAGGCTTATTGTAGAAAGTATGTGCACAGTACATAATATTGTACAGAAACTGCTATATCAATCCATAGAGCTCATGCATAGAGGTCTACCCCCCTCCCCCAGCATCACTTATATGCATAGAATAGCCCACCTCTTAGCTATATGAATGTTAATTGTGTGCAGAAATATGTGATCACCAAACTGACTTATAGACTATTCTGACAATGAAAAATCGTAGTCTGAATGATGCTTCAGCAGGCTGTTTGCTGGAGGATGCCATCAAATCTGGACACTGTACTCTATGAACTTTGCTTTGAGCAGTTTATTCTCCTCTTAATCTATGATAGTTATCCTGGAAGTGTCCATTTCTAGAGACCATGTAAAACATGCAGTCATCAATTGACTGTGTTATCATTAAAATCTCTATTGGATATTTGTTCAGATTTTACATGAACCTGACGAGTCTTAAGAGACTGTACATTTATTATTTAAACCCACAATATTGCATTAGCAGAAGGCAGTAAACAGAAACCATGGCTGCACTCACATAGATCATCCAGGCTGCATAACGCTCTTTGAGGTTATACAGGACAGCAGGTTCATTGAGGTGGGTCATCATGGCCATGTCCTCAATTTTGTCATATTTGGGAGGGTTCATAGGAAAGACTTGGTCATCCTTAACAGTCACACTCTAGGGAAGAGAAAAAAGTGGACAAGCTGACATCATCTTATAGAGGATAACTTTTGATAATAAGTTTTGTGTCTTTTACTCACTTCTCCTTTTTCAGTCTTGACTGTGGCTTTCCCTCCTTCTCTACTTTGTACAATGGCTTTCACGTAGGATTCCTTAGCATCCACCACATAAACTGAGGTCTTGGCATCAAAGGGCTTATTCTGGGCCTCAATTCTTTCCTTTTCTGACTTTCGAAGAAAGGAAGCAGCTGGCCCGAAAATTGCCATCTCAGCATCAGACGACATGGCTACAGTTTATAAGAGGCCCCTCAGCAGTCAACACTATGGAGGGAAAAATGTTCTATTGGGTTATAGATACAACACAAGCTTTTCTGAAAGGCTAATTTAGTTTTTTGTTTTGTTTTGCAACCTTCCATCATGTGCACTTAGCAACTGCTTATGAGTACAAGACACTTCTAGGTTTGATAGAAGCCACATCCTCTGCCAGAAGGAACCTGTCTTTCCTTTTCTGGAGGGAGAGAAATTCACCCAAGAGTTGAGCTGGTTTAATATTTTTAAAACGTGTAACAGGTAATAAATAAATGTCAATAAATAAATATAGGTACATCACACCCTTGTATACATATCTTGTAATCCTCTCTTAAAATGTGCCACTTCAGTTCAGTTAGGAACTTGCAGACATTAATAAACCAGAATATGGTTTGAATCCTTCCACTGTCATCATCATTACCATCAACTTTTTACTCAAGGTGTCCAAGAGTAAAAGTTAAAAATATAAACCGTGAATAAATAGACAAAAGATGTACAAGCTTAGGCTAGATAACAGAGATACAGATAATGATAGAGAAGATACAGAGTTTGTATCCATCTCTTATGGGATAAATATTGCTTTTTTCCTTGGGATATATTACTATTAGTTGCCATTTCCCAGTGAAACATGAACATTTGTTCCATTCACAAAAGTGACATTCTAATGTCTGTTATTTTGCCTTTATGTCCCACTCAGTTTTATATTCTATATGCCAGTTGGTAGAGCTGAACGTCAACCCTGGAAGGAAATATAATTCAGCACGGGGCATAATAGCATCCTATTTCCCTACTGCATTCTATAGGCAATACAAGAGATGGATACAAACTGTGTATCTTCTCTATCACTATCTATATCTCTATTATCTAGCCTAAGCTTTAGTTAAGTATAGATAACAAAACAGGGCTCTACTGAGAATTCAGCAGGTATTTAAAAAAAAAAATTATTGAAACAGTGAAGCAGAGAAAGAAGTTGAGTATGTCTGTGGATGAAAAAAAATTGTGATTTATATGCGACATATATCACAGAACAGCTATAAAACATTATCATATATATATAAAATATTTGATCACTGGATATTATTCCAATAGGGGATGAGTAAAGTAATGAAGGAACTGTGAATTTAATCAGCAACAAAAACTAAATTCTATCTCCTGCATCCAGGCTGTCCTACTTTTGAAGGATGCATATTTCATTATTTTTTACTCTACTGTTTTGAAAAAGAGAGATTCACAAGCATGTTTATGTCTATGAAATTAAATACTGTCCCCTTTATCCCTCGGAATTAGAACTATTCCAGTCTCTCTTATCAGAAGTTTGAAAGTGAAAGTACAGAAGCTTGCTTGGGATGCATCCTGCTGTGCATCTGAAAGTAAAGCATCTTCCGAAAGATTGTTACCAGGAAACCATGCTTTGTTATACCCAGCAAAATGATACATCTTTATTAGGTGTGATAGAGGTCCAAGACAAGATTTGTGCCTTGCTGATAAGTTCTGAAATAGAATCCAGTGTTCTGTCTCTCTTAAAGTATTGTAGTATTGCACTTTTATTTTTTTAAAAAATTAATTTCTGAATAGATTTGGGGATCCATTTATTATTTAATGTTTAAAAGTTTACTTTAAAAATGTTTTGCTTACATTCTTTTCCTTCTCTCAGGGCTAGAATCTCCATTTTTAATTATTTGTTTATATTTAATGTGTATTAGACATTACATATCAACTACATTTTCAAATACAGGCTTATTTATATTATGGGAATTATAATATTATCTATATTATGGGAATTAGTATTGTTATGCCTTACCTCACCTTCTGCAAGAAGTTATATGCAGCCTCGAGGCAGGCCAACACTACCCAAAAAATAAATTTAAAAAAAATGATGATTCTCTTTGTAATCCCAAACATCCAAGAATATGCATTATACAGATTGGAAATGTATAGACATATCCAAGAACAGGTCTGAATCTCCACAGAGAAATTAGTTCCAGAGGTGACAAGATGGCCCTGAGGTGTGTAGAATTCCAGGCCTGCCTGCGATCTTCCCTCCAATTCTAAGTTCATTCTTCACATGACTTACCTTGAAGCTGTAGGCAAAGTACAGGCAGATCAAAGATAAAGCAGGTTCCAGAAACTCTTTTATAATATCTGCTCAGCCCATAGCACCTCCTCTGCCACAGGTCAAATATTTCTGGCCAAGTATTGTTTTGGCAAAGTTGACTGCAAACATAATTCTTACTCATATTATCCCTGGATATATTTAGAGTTGAGCCACTGCATTCCTGCAAGTGCCTGTATCATTTCTAAATATATTTGATGGAAGTCATTAACTTGTAACATTTTCAGTAAAAGTATCCTAACGTAAAATCGCTACTGACTACCCCTCCCATTGAAAATCAGTTTTAAAAGGTTATTTAAAGAACCTTCAAAACATTTAAATAGCTTCAATAACATTTAAATGACTTTTTCTTAAACCATTTTCATCTGCACCTTTGCAGAAGTGAAATAATGCATGGTGTCAGTGCTACCAACAGATGAACATAGAAAGTATAATTGCCAAATATTTTATTCCAACCCAATTGTGATATGTCCAAAGCCTACTTTGCAATAAAATCATTTTTGTGGGAATAGGAAAACCTGTGTACTATTTTCAGACAACGTCTGATAAATAGTCATGATGACGGGTAAGGAATAGGAGACTTGGGGCTCTTGGCATGCCTTCTATGATTACCGTGGCAGTATTCATACACCCTCTGGATCATGCTTAGAATGTGAGTTATAAGGAGCATGTGCTCCATAAGAGCGTGCAAGAGAAGAGGCTGGGAAGAGATACTTCTGCCTTGCAACAGCAAGCCAAAGGTTATTGAGAAAGAGATATGATGATGATGGAAAAATAAAAGAGTGTAAGGAGCTTGAGGCTCTGGTATGCTGTAAGAAAGCGTCGATGTGTTTTCCCAAGTCCTGAGTGGCAAACTCAAACCTACCTTTAACGTGTTCTTTCTCAGACACAATCCTTGGGAAATTCCACATCAAGCTAATTGGTTTCACCTTCTCCTTCCAGGATCTGTGCCATTCCTTCTCCATGTTCTATCCACCTTTACTCAGTATTGCTTGATTACTCTCCCTCAGCATTGTGATGCACTGTAAGAGTGGGGGTTGCTTGCAATATTCCTCCTTTTTCACTTGTTTAGTGGGTTAAGTGCTAGCTACATTATTACTCTAAGAGATGTGTTGGCCACTGAATTTCATCCTCCTCTTCCTTGACCCTCAACACAACCAATTATGCAGTTATACATCATTTATCACTGATGTGCTTCACAAGCAGAGGATCTTATTGGTTAGAACTTTAGAACATTTTTCCATTGTCTGCTTAATCAGTTACTGTTTATTCCTCAGAGATTAAGAAACTCATAGAATTTTGTCAAAACTCTGGGGAAGAAATCTACTTATAGATAGATGGAACATAAACTATCAACTAACTGCATATATTTCAAGTCTACATGCAGTTAGTTGATAGTTAATGTCATTTTCATTTGTGCCTAGCTAATTTCGATTTGAATTTAGAGTTTTGTTTTTGATTTAGATTAAGAACTGGATAAACAATGGCAAGAAACAATTCAGGCAAAAGTAATATCACTTACAGATAGTGTAAGGCTGACACCAAAAATAGCACTTCCATATGTGTGATGTGTGCTAAGTGATTCCATATGTGAGTTCATAATTATGTATTTCTCTGTCCTCTTATACATAAGCTGGATGTTTTAGTAGTAGAATCCTATATACAGATTTTTCCCCAACTGCTAAGATTGATTCTCTTATTAGAACTATATACAGTTTTGTAACAGCAGACACCAAGATCTACCTTCTGTTTGGTTGTCTAATAAATCACTATTCAAATTCCAGTTTTCCAAGATCTAATCATCGTTTTGCAAAATGACCAATATTATTTGTAGTATAGCTTGTATAACAAAATTCAGTTTGTTCATTTATAATGTTTCCCTAATGAGCATAAAGTTTATTCTTATTCCCCGTGTGTTATTTTCAGTTTAATTAATAACCAGTGTCTGCATTATTTCCATTACATGTATTTTTAAAAGTTCTTTCATCATTGAGCTGATTCCTTTAAAACAGATGTAAGACTAAGTACCAAGATAGTATTGAAAAGTATTTGCTTAGGGATATATGATGGCTGTACATTGTGTAACTATTCCATCCCCTCCCTCCATAACACATCTTCTATAGTCAGAAAAGAGTAGTGAGAAAACAAAGGAAAAATGAAAAAGTAGATTATCTGGATACTTCATAAAATTATAAATGAGATAATATGGTTGGGTAATGAAAGTCTTATATGGAAGCATTCTTACTGCTTAATGTCTTTTTTCATAATTCTTCATTGTTTTAGAAAACACTGTAACAAAATGCATATGTTGATTAAATAATTCCTGATTAACATTTTATAATTACCACAATGGCATAAAAGGCTTACATAAAGCACACTCCTGTTTCTGCCTCTTGAACCTTTGTGATGTTGGCAATTGTGTGCATCATTAGGATTAACCAAAAGCCAAGCCGTGGCTTTTGATCTCATAATTACAGTTCAGGGCAACTGTATACATCGCTGCTGGAATAAGAGGAAGCTAGGACAGTTTTGTTTTGGGGTTTTGGGGGTTGGTTGTTTTTTTTTTTTTTTGCCAATTTTTTTCACTGGGTTAGGGTTCAGAAGTAGTAGAAAAAACATATCTTGAACTTGCATTGCTTTCATAAATACTATAAGATTAACTAACTTGTCCACATATATTCATGACCGATGAAAGTTTGGTCTTTCAATTTCATTCTACATTCAGCTCTTGAACAGGCTTTAGCATAAAAATAAAAATATGTTCTATTTGGGCCTATTTAAACTAACATTATTTTACCCATTTCTTTTAAAAGATGTAATCTGCCTTTCCATTAAAATCTGTGACGCCTCTATTGCAAAGTTGAGAGTTACTAGGTTAAGGCTCCCCTAAATCAAGTTCAATTTTTGACAATTACATGGATGCTTCCATGTAGTTTTCTTGGCAACAAGATAGTAGGGGTTTGCCGCTGCTTTCTTCTACAGCTTTCTTTTCTTTTTTTTACTTCCTAATCTACGTACCTTTCCTGGTACTCAGCTCTCTAAACGAGTTTCCAGTCCTATGTAGTTTTCTGAGATCAGCCAAGGTCCCTATATTCTGCCACCTGTTTAATTCCAACTACCAAGAGAAATCCAGTTTTACAGAAATTATTATAATAATTATGGGAATTATATTATGGAAATTATAATTATAGAAATAATATATTTCTACATTTATAGAAATAATAATATTAGGTATTAATAAAACTCACTGAAAAGTATGCGTAATAATGGAAAGGAAATATGATAATTTGGAAGTACATAAATCCTCTCCAGTTTCGAGCATTAAATAGAATGAAAAAGAAGCCACATCTGTTCTTAGTATGCAAAGTTCTCTACCATCTTTATTTTCTAAACATTGAGGAAAAATAAACAGTAATTACAGGAAGTGACAAAGAGCTTCACATTTTGCGCTTCTCCTCAGTCACTTTGCAGTTTTCAGGTGAGTTTACTCTTCGCTTATAACCACCTTCTTATGCACTTCTCGGCTCTTCACCCGGAGTTTGTTCACCTGGGACTCAGCAATGTCAGCCCGCTCCTCAGCTTCTTCCAGCTCATGCTGAATCTTGCGGAACTTGGAAATGTTCACGTTGGATTGTTCCTCCTAAGAAAGCATAAAATTAAGTCCTTCCTTCTTTTCTGTTAGAATCAAATTTAATTCCCAGCTATACTGAAAAAAAGGTACACAATAATTATTCTTTGAACCTTTTAAGGGCATAAAATGCATGGGAAGAATCTCATGATGTTAAAAAGATTAATCCCATGAGGTTCTTCATTCATCAGAAGTGCATAAGAATAGGCTGACACTTTACAAACTCTCATGCAAATAGAACTTTATATTCACAGGTAATATAAAATGTGAGCTTTTCAAGATTAACCACCATTATTTTAGGCACTATGTATAACATGTTTTAATTGTGCAGGGAGAATTTTTTGGACTAGGTCCTTCTGTGTACTTACCGCCTCCTCAGCTTGTCTCTTGTATGATTTCACTTTAAGCTGCAATTTATCTACCAGATCCTGGAGCCTCAGAACATTCTTCCGGTCTTCTTCAGACTTTTTTTTTAAGAAGAGGATATAAAGAATGGAGAGAGTGAGTAAGCATGCAAATTATTTACTCTTTTATTAGTTTTTCTAAAAGTATTTGAAATAAATGACAGCTTCCATTCTCACCTGATAAGTTAGTTCCTTTACTCTTCTCTCATATTTCCGTACACCTTTGATAGCCTCCGCGCTGCGCTTCTGTTCATTCTCAAACTCAGCTTCCAGCTCACGAACCTGACATGAAAAATAAAATTAAAACATGTTATCCTAGCAGTAGAGATGCCCACTAAATTGTGAAACTGCATGTGGAAACGTGGCTTTAATGGTTGGCTACACACAAGCGTGTAGATGTATGCTGCCCATAACCTCCCTTCCTATTGTCTTTGTCCAACTTTGTTTTACACGGTCTTCTCCATTCCTCTCTTCATTGCTTTTCTGGCAGCATCCAACACAGCATTTGGAGAGTGCAGGATGTGGGCAAAGTAAGTTGGCTTGAAAGAGAGTCCTTAGATTAGAGATCCTAGTCTGACTAAAATAGTGTATGCATGTGTGATGGAATGCAGTAGAAATCCAGGTTCTCAGGACAAAGGGAGCACCTTCCAGGAAGGAAAAGAGGGAAACAAAAGGTAACATAGTCCAGAGCAGGAGCATGGGAAGAAGAAGAGACTTAAGATAGCCACTCCCTAGATTCTCCCAGAGTATACCTATTACATTAGCATAGTACAGATTTAGTCTGGCAAGATTCTGTCTATATGGCGTAAGCAATAAAGAACTGAATTTGGCTGGATTGTTTCCCTGTTGTTCTTGAGCTGGGCCTGACAGCACGCTTAGGATAAACTAGGCCTTGGTTGCATTTGTAACATCCTTGCCAAAACATTTCAAAACTGAATGGTACTTTCCTTAACATCACAGGCAATGCTGCATGTGACATGGGTACAAATGAGGCTGGTAACCTGTCTACCCTGTTCTACATTATGAAAAAGTGTTATAGGAAAGCCATAATTGAGTACAGCCATGGTGGATGGTACAGATCAATATTGATGGTTCCATCTAGTGACAACCATGGTATATGGATGAATGCAGTTTAGAAGGTAAAAAGAATAAATGGTAAAGAGCATGAATTTACAAAGGAAACGATGAAAAATAGATATGTTGTGTATATGTGACACTAAGAGAAAGGAGCAGGATGTAGTGTGAATGAAGTAGAGTGGAATTGATGAATATAAGCCCTTGGGCAGGAAGGTGAAGGAACTGGGAGCCCAAGTAGGTTTTTCATCAATACTTTTGGTTGAGCATCATGGTGCAAGAAGAGAAAGCAGAGCCCTGGAAGTCAAACCCTGGCTATGTAGATGGTGTTACTAAGAAGGGCTTGGACTTTGTGACAATGGCCAATGGTACCTTCACCAAAAATTCCTGGGAAGAGAATCTTGTAGGAATATATCTAACCTTGTAGGAATATATCTTACGAAATCTGGAAAAGAGGCGTTTGGTAATTGCCTCATCTATCTCATCAGGAGGGTGTTAAACTGGAACAAAATGAAGAGGATGGCAAAAGCCCAGAATCAAATAGGCAGCCAAGCACTGTGGCCAAGAATGTAGGACACAGACAGGAAAGCAGGGACTCAGAGTGCCTCAAGAAATTGCAACAGAGAGCCTAGTAGGGGGTGCCACACCAAACGTCAGATGTCTCTACTCCAATGGACAGAGTATAGGAAATAAACACGGAGAATTAGAGATCCTAAATAAGAAAGACAAATATGATATGGCACTACTAAAACAATGGGATGATACTCCTAATTAAGACATAGCACTGAAACACTACAGTTATTTGAAATGAACACACTCAACAGAAAGAGTGGAGGTGTTACACTGTAGTTAAAGAAAAACATATATTTCTACATAAATTCGGGACTTAGAATTGACTTCCAAAGGAAAGCAATTTGGACCCAATGGTTTGAAATCCTGAAGGAGAAAAGTATCCAGGAAGGATAGGAAATCCTACAACCAAGATACTGAAGGCAAGTCACAACAATCCCCATAAGGAGAGAAAAATGAGAGAAATCTAAGAGCGGCATGGATACGTGCAAAGTTCTCTAACATGGTGAAAGACAGAAACCCCACACTTGCTTGCACTGATGATGTTGCCTAGTTGGGTAATGAAATGTCTGCAAGCAAACAGCCAAGCTCAGAGAGCACCCAGGACTCCACATGGGGAAAAGAGAAGGGACATGTACAAGAAATGGAAGAATACCATATCCCCAAAGAAGAACACAAGAAGTCTCCAGAAACTGTGTCAGAAAGGCTAAAGCTCACCAGGAGCTGAGGCTTGCAAGCAAGAAATATCAGAAACCACAAAAAAAGTTATTTGTGTACATTAGAAACCAAAAGGAAAGCCACAGAGGGATAGGTCTGTTGTGAGTAGAAAGTGGTGAACTGGTAATGGGTAACAGAGAGAAGGCAGAACTACTTAACTCTTGTTTTGCATCTGTCTTCTCTCAGAGTGGAAATAGAGCCCTAGCTGGTCACCATTATGCCACTGAGAACAGAAGGGAACGGTAGCTTAAACCAGACAAGGAGAAGATAAAATACAATTTAGCTAATCTGAATGCATTCAGATCTCCAGGCCAGATGGATTACTTTCTAGGGTACTGAAAGAACGAATGGAGGTGATCACAGACCTTCTCTCAGTAATCTGAAAAATCCTGCAGGCTGGTTAGGTCTCAGAATACAAGAGTTACACAGACGTTTTTGGAATGACACCAATGGGAAGTATGAAAAACGAGCCTGGAATGTTTTCATGAAAAAGGCTGCAGATGAGAAAATCTGCAGAAAGGGGAAAAGGTGAGGTAAGTTATTCTATAATGTGTACAGAGAGAAAAAGATTGTTGCAAACAATGTAGTCAAAGAAAATAAGAAATGGTTAAGGGAGGCAAAAACAGTGGTGTAGTTTTAATGAAAATGAAAAAAAAAATTTTTGGAAGTGGGTGAAGAGGGTTAAAAGTGAACAAAATTAAATATGTGATGAAATGATTTGGGAGCAAACCTTGGGATGTGTAGGACAACTTTATGCTGGGCAGACTATGTGCAGACCATATTTTTGCTCTTTAATCTTTCTCTGAATTTCCAGGTAATACTTCTCTTTTACACACAGAAAAAACAAATAAATCAAAAGTTCACAAAGATATGCATGGAAATTGCTCATATATGAATTATTCATACCCTGGCCTCCAATTTCTGGATCTGTTTTTTCCCTCCTTTTAGGGCTAGTTGCTCTGCTTCATCAAGACGGTGTTGCAGGTCCTTCACAGTCTGGTCCAGGTTCTTCTTCATCCTTTCAAGATGTGCACTGGTGTCTTGTTCCTTCTTCAGTTCTTCTGCCATCATGGCTGCCTAATAATAAATTAACCAAGGAGTTCAGAAAATAAAGAATGCCTGGTGCAAAGTGGTTAACCTTTTCAAAGGAAATTCATTCTACTCACATCAGTGATGGCTTTCTTGGCCTTCTCTTCAGCATTGCGTGCCTCCTGAATAGTCTCCTCCATCTCACTCTGGATCTGGGCAATATCTGTTTCCAGCTTCTTCTTGGTGTTGATCAAGCTGGTGTTCTGTTTAAAAATAATGTAGTGAGTCAAATTTCAAAAAACACAGAAGCCACAGGCATGCCTGCATGCATACATACATACATATGCTAACTGGTTGCCACTGAAGAGCTGAAATTCTCTGTCCTCTCCAGGAAGGGAAGGAAAATAACTGACTGTTAGAACTGTTGGGTTTGAGAATGATTGTTGCAGAATAGAGAATACAAAGAAGAGTGGAAATTTGCTCTAATTTGAGAGAAAATTTGTATAGTTTCCAGTCAGTAAATAAGCATATTTACCCCCAAGAAACTTTAAAATTTGGATAGAGGAAAGAGGTTAGATTTTGGTTAACTACTTAGGATTTGTTTTCTAATTATATATTGGCCTCTCTTCTTTGGCATTAAAACTGTTCATTTAGGGTAGGTTCCTTGGTATCAAACTAGCACTACCTAGCCATTTGGGATTTACCATAATTGTCCCGAAGCAATTAGGAAAACAGAAGTATTTCCAATTTTGCTTAGGGAAGAAGGAGCCCAGAACTAAAACTGTTAATATAAGTCTACCCATCAGAACAAGACTATTGCATAAGAAAAAGCTACTTTCAAGCTAACAGCTTATCTACCTGTGTGTGTAGGAGCTGCACACGCTCACTGGCATCCAGAAGCTCCTGTTCAGCCACCTTTCTGGCCCTCTCTGTCTGTTCCAGAGCTGCCCGGAGCTCTTCGATCTCAGCCTGCATCAGGTTTGCTCTGCGCTCAATCATGGCCAGTTGCTCCTTCAAATCTTCCTGGCTTCTCAAAGCATCATCCAAGTGTATTTGAGTATCCTAGAAGAGGGTATTGCAATATTTGCCTTGGGAAATGGATGCACAATAAAAATTGCAAGTGTTTCTTGAATATAAAAGTGTATATGTACCTTGAGCAGTCCTTGTGTGTTCCTGAGGTTCTTTAGTGCTTCAGCAGCTTGACGGTTGGCATGGTTGAGCTGGATCTCCATCTCATTCAGATCTCCTTCCATCTTCTTCTTAAGCCGCAGGGCATCGTTCCTGCTCCTAATCTCAGCATCCAATGAGCTCTGCATGGACTCGACCACTCTCAGGTGATTCCTCTTCAGCTGATCAATTTCTTCATCCTTCTCTGCAATTCTTCTGTCAATTTCAGATTTCACCTGGTTGAGCTCAAGTTGGATGCGGAGGAGTTTGCCCTCTTCATGTTCCAGAGAAGCCTTAAAAATAAAAAGACAACAAAGCAAGCATTATGGAGCTATCATCTGAAAGTCTATTAGGCAGGAATATCTTACTGGTAGAATCATTTAGTTCAATGCCTAGAATGCATTTTTGTTTGTTTTTTAATTTATCCTATAAAATAATTATATTATTACCTCAGCTTCTTCTAGAGCACTCTGGAGATCACCTTTCTCTTGCTCAATCTGCTTCTTCACTTTCTCCAGCTCATGAATAGCTTTTCCACCCTCAGCAACCTGCTCCGTGAGGTCAGCAATCTCCTCTATTGGTTTCACACAAAATATAGAGAAAAAGTAGAACATCAAATAGAAATCTTGCTGTTTTAGTTACAAACAGAGAGCAAAATGTTATCTAGCCTTTAATAGTAATACAAGTTCTACTGTTCATTTTAATGCCTTATATTTGGTGGATCAAAGGTATCAGCAGCCTAGGACAGCAATGAGGAAGCTATTACTAACCACATGTTGTTGAGCAACATCCTCCAACATCCTTCACCATTGGTTATCTTGGCTGGTGATGCTGGAAGTTGCAGCTCAGTAATACCTGGAGGAATCAGTAATACCTGGAAGAGTATAACTTCCCCATCTCTCATCAAAGGAAAAAGACTGGATGAAAATGAAGTGGAAACCTCCTACTACAAAACCATAGTCAGACTTGAGTGAATACATATATGAGTATGGGCTTACGCTGCAAGTTTTTATTTTCACGCCTCAGGGTTTCCAGGTGATCCAAGGATTCTTCATACGCGTTCTTCATCTTGAAGAGCTCTGTGCTGAGAGACCGAGACTCCTTCTGGGAAGCTTCCAGTTCAGACTGTGTCTCCTCATATTTCTGTTTCCACTCTGCCAGAATCTAAAACAAAACAAAACAAAAAAACCAAGAAAGAAGTTAATTAAACTCAAAGCTTCTGTGCAGTACATTCTACTTTTAAAACAGTAATAATGATAATGATGATAGCAATTCAAAATACCCTATCAAAGTTTTTCTGCTTCTTATCTAGAGCTGCACAGGCTGCATTGGACCGTTCTACATCAATCATCAGGTCCTCCACTTCATTCAGCAACCTCTGCTTTGTCTTCTCCAGGGAAGCGCATTTGGAATTCACAGCTTCCACATGTTCCTCAGCTTCCTGCAGACGCTGAGCAAGCTTCTTCCTGAAGAAACATAAACCCAATACTCCCTAGTAGTAAATACTTGATTTGGCTGAATAAGCTGTTAAGTGAATCATTTGATTAGAGTACTTCTGCTCCAGCTTCAGGAAAATTTAGGATAAATGGGATTGCAAAATCTCATGATGTTAATATAAATACACAATATTAACGTCACAATATTTTAGACACCAATCCCAAGTCACACAATAAAATATTATTCAGTGAACTATGTTTGAATAATGAACAATGTTTCTCTTTATTATTATAAACACCCCTCTCTGAAAAAGCCACTCATCTAACTCTACTCACACTGCTAATAGATTAGAATGTTTAAATATTTTTATAAAGCATCTCACTTACTTAGCCTCCTCCAGTTCCTCAGTCCGCTGAATGGCATCAGTCTCATATTTTGTTCTCCATGTGGCAACTTCACCATTTGCCTTGGACAGCGCACGTTGCAGCTCACCCTTGGCTTCCTGCTCCTCTTCATACTGTTCTCGAAGGAGGTCACAGTCATGCCGAGCAGATTGCAAGCCATGAGCCAGTGCATTCTTGGCCTGTAGAGTTAACCAAACATTAGAGATTCTGCAAATTGCTAGGTCATCCTGCATAATTGAAAACCATCTTCACAGGGTAAGATTTCACAAGAAATGAGAACAGAGGGAAAGGGACATATAAAGTTTCAATAAAGACACAAGCGAAAGCAAGTCTTATATTAGGTAAGCCATCTGAAGCAGCCCTGGATGTACAGCAAGTACTGCTGGTAGCATGAAAGACAATAAAAGACACGCATGATTCAAGTTCTGCACCTTTATCTCTTCCTCAAGTTGTCGCTTCAGTTCCTCAATTTGTTGAGTAAAAGCTTGCTTGCTCCTGGAGAGCTGGGAGATCAAAGTGTCTTTTTCTTCCACCTGTCGTGAGAGTTCACCTGAAGCAAGGAATACATGACAGTTTTGAAATAAACGCTGGATTAATATTTTCTGAAGTGGAGAAGGTTCAGGATTTAATCGATCAGCTCAACTCTAGCTCTCATTATCAGCTCTATAATCAGTTCAGGTTATCTAACGTAGCAAGAGTCTTCATATCAGGCAAAAAGGGAAGCCAAATTCTTTCCCCAAATATGTTTACCTGTTTCTGTTTGCAGGCGAGCCCTTTGAGCATTCATGTCATTAATAGTGCGAATGTGCTCTTCGTCCTTTGTTTTAAGTTCACTTAGCTGATCTTCTAGTGTGCGGCACAACTTTTCAAGATTGGCCTAAGCATACATGGGAAAAAAGAGGCAGCCATCCTTTTAAATGATTCCACAGGACTTAGCATTCAGCTTCGCTTCGACATATTATAGCATACAATATTTAGTAAGGATGCCTGAAGTATATAAGGAAAGAGAACAGCCTCCAGAAATAAAGTGGAATATAAGGCATGTCTGGCATAGAATAAAAGAATCAGGAATTATGAAAGTGTACTTTACCAAAATAAGGAACTTGCTAAATATGCAAAAAAAAAATTATATTACACATTGAAGAAATATAATATACGTATAGGGATGTATTACAGTTTATTGAATAGAATATTTATTACACAAATTGTATGTTATAAATATTGAAGTCTAAGGTTTGCATTCGAATTGTTTGTGAATGTTCTTATTTAGCTACCCGTAAGTAACCCTGAAACATTAGCAAACAACACAATTTTAACTCCAGTGCAGAACAAAGAAACTTATATATAAAACCAGTATCTTTTTTACATACTACAGCATACCTTAGCTTTAGAGACAGATTCCATATTGCTGGCAAGATCATCAATCTCCATCTTCAGTTCACTCTTCTCCTTCTCCAGCTTCTGCTTCACACGCTGCAGGTTATCAATTTGTTCCCCAAGTTCAGCCGCACTGTCTGCGTGCTTCTTGCGGAGGGCGGCTGCAGTGGCTTCATGCTGCAATGTGGCCTCTTCAAGGTCCCGGCGCATTTTCTGGAATTCTGCCTCACGTTTCTTGTTCATCTCAATCTGAGCTACGGTTGCCCCACCAGCTTCCTCCAGACGCTCACTGATCTCTTCAAGTTCCCTGGAGAGATCAGCCCGCTGTTTCTCTGCTTTGGCGCGAGATGCCCGCTCTGCCTCGATCTCCTCTTCCAATTCCTCAATGCGAGCCTAGAGAAAGAGAAGCAGCTGTGAACCCTGACAACTGTCTCCCAGGGGCTTCATTCTTCCAATCACAAAGGAGCCACCGTATGACAGACCTGCAGCTCCTTGATCTTCTTCTGAAGCTGGGAGCCCAGGGCCTGCTCATCTTCAATTCTGCTCTGGAGTTGACTGATTTCAAAGTCTTTCCTTTTCAGAACAAAACATGACGGATTAGCCTCCAAATTAAATGGTAAGAAAACTCCACTTAGCACAAAGGTCCATCACAATGGACATAATTACTTACTTCTTCAGCTTTTCATCCAGCTGCTGCTTATCATTTTCCAAATCCATTGTAGTTTCTTGAGCTAGCTTCAAATCCCCTTCTAGCTTCCTCTTAGCTCTTTCAAGGTCCATGCGAAGTTTCTTCTCTTGCTCCAGAGACCCTTCAAGCTGAACACAGAGAGATCACAATGATTGTGCCATCACAGCAGCACCTCCACCTCAGACCGGTTCTTCCCCGGAGATGATAGTGTGCTTACGTCGTCCACTTGCTGTTCCAGCTTGGTCTTTGCTTTGGTCAGAGTGTTCACTTTGTCCTCCTCTGCCTGCAGATCATCCAAGGTCTGTTGATGGGCCTCTTGCAGGGCTTTCTTCTCCTTGGTCAGTTTGGCAATGGTCTCATCCAAGACCGCCATCTCTTCTGTAAGGTTTTTCACCTTTGAAAGTTGAACAGACAGGGTTATAATCTTCTACTATGCTCTGAAATGGCAATGGTAGATAGTAATTTGATGTCAGTATGTTTTTGTCCAGTACCTTGTTTTCTGTAGCATGCTTCTCCTTTTCAACCTTGGCCAGTGTCAACTCAAGATCATCAATGTCTTTCTTCAATTCTGAGCATTCGTCCTCCAGTTTCCTCTTCTTGGCTGTCAACTCAGCATTCATTTCTTCTTCATCTTCAGCCCGCTCAGTCAGCTCCTTAATTTTAGCTTCCAGTTGGATTTTGGTTTTGATTAGCTGGTCACATCTCTCCTCAGCATCTGCCAAGCCTTCAGCTTCCTATTGGAGGAAAACATAGGCCATTTTGATAAAATAAGTTTCCTAATTAAAATATTTGCACACATGCAAAATTACTTACTCTAGTGGAGAAAATAACATTTCACTAAGAAATATGCAGAGATCAACTCTTAGTAGTTATATTAATTGGAACAATAATCAAAGGTAATTAGTTCTTGTATACTGGGCAAGTCAATATGATGCACAAAATATATTGATTTAATTTTTGATGTCGTCTGACTCCAGCTGACTCTTTAAGAAACATTGGTAATGTTAGTTCATACAATATAAAAACAAAAATAGTTTATCTGTTACAATACAGTGTTTATGAACCTTTATGCAAAAGATCATCTACTGTTTAACTTTGACAATGATGAACTTTGACAGTGTACAGGTATGTAATAAGGTACTTATATATGTAGCAATATGGGTGAAATTCTAAATAATCTCAGATATTTCCAGTGAAGTTTCCCCTGCAATTTCTAAATGATGGCTTACTAAGGTACACTGGACTATTCAATGAAAGAACAAAGTTTAATATTATCCTATATGCTTACAGCTTGGACTTTTTTGAGAGCCCACGGACAGAACAGTGAAATCAAAAAGAAGGGTCAGGCAAAGATTTTTAATTTTTTTTTAATAGTGCTTTCTTCTGGGTTTCCATTTGTACTTAATATCTGTATGCTAAGTATAAAAACACTGAATAAGCTGGAAATAATTTCAGTGCAAGATTTTCTGCAGTTTTGTCTCATACGTAATGTATACAGGTCACAGATTAGAATTAGGTTATTAGTACAAAAATCTCTAATGTTATCAAAATTCTTACAGATTGGACTTGGAGCTGCAAGTCATTTTTCTCCTGCATCAGAGTCACCATTTTTTCTTCAAGTTCCTTTCGCTTAGCCTCTGACTTTGCAAGTTCTTCCTTTGTTTTCTCAAACTCTTCCTTCATATTGGCCATTTCTTTTTCTGCTTCAGCACTCTTTAGCAAAGGTTTGATCTTGAAATACAGCTTCATCCATGGCCAGTGTTTGACATTCATGAATGAACGGAAATTGTACTGAAGAGTGAAGATAGCCTCCCTATCAATGAAGTTAAAAGATGTGCCTTAAATTATTTGTAATAAACACAGATCCACCAATCTAAGCCTTCTGACCCACTTGCTTTAAATGATTATGAGATTCTCACCTCCTTTGTAACATTTTCTGATATTCCAGCCTTGCTAAGAAACCACGACACATAGCTTGTGTTCGTGTTATTAGATGGGCCAACTTTTCATCTCTCATTTCTTCTAGGAGACCCAAAAGACCAGCTTTAAAGAACACCTGGAAAAAAAATAAAACATTACAGAATGTCATATGTAAGCACTGCAAATTGCAAAAGAGTATTTAGAACAAAGACTGATATATACCTTGGTGTGTCCAAATTTATACTGGGTGTGGTCCACATCAATGGATCCAAGAAGTTTCTCAGAAGCTTTCTTGCTGTCAATGAACTGACCCTCTGGAATGGCACTTGCATTCAGCACTTTGTATCTGATAGAAAAAACACCACCTGTAAATCTTCTGTGTTATATAGCAGTTTTTTATAATTATTTATCCTCAGTTTTTTTAAAAACTGAACATAAATATGAAATGCTATAAAATATTTATTTATCTCTCTGTATGGGTCTAAGTGATTTGGGTGGGTCTTCTTTTAGTGAAGGGTTAGTAGAAGTAAGTTGTGTTGTTTTGTGGTCTCCTATGTGACTATTATGCTGGATATTGTTTTTTGCATATGTGTGTGTGTGTTTAGTTTGTGAAGCTGCCCAGGTCATTTGGGAGTTGGGCAGCCTAGAAATGTGACAAATAAATAAATATGGCTTGTCAAGCTCTTGATAGCCAATTATACCCAAAAGCAACAGGCTCAAGAGAGGCTTCTTTAACTAGATTTATTGTAATGAGAAAGAGATTAGATTACAGAAATCTCAACAGTTGGAGGTTTGTTTTTTTCCACTTATATTAACTCCTAGCCTGCTAAGGTGGAACTTTTTCAACTTCTTAACCACAGCCTCTGGGTAAACTGGTGATGAAATTATTTTTTTGTCTAGGTGTCCAGAATGGAAAACTCTCTTAAGCTCTAAACCATACCATTACACTGAGAAAGCAAGAGCATTCAATTCAAAATAATTTATATTTAATGCATTGCTCTAGGGTTACAAGCCAAGGATATGTGGAAGGGTTTCCAAGGTATCATGGGACAGGCTGGATCTTTCCTCTGAAGATAGAGAGAGATAAATTTGTCCTTGGAGGAAAATACGTCCATGTCCATGCTTGCATACCCTTTTCCAGCACTCTTGCTCTCAAATGGAATGATAAATAGGACAGATTGAGGGGATTTTTTTTTGAATCAGCAGGACCAAAAGCCCACTCACCCCTAAACAAAGACAACATTTACAATTCCCTTCCCATTAGTTTCAGTGGAAGGGAAACTGTCAAAAGGAATAAAAGTTGGAAAGGGGGGAAATGAGCAAATTCCCCTTAAACCTCCTCCCACCATTCTATTCTGCCTACCAATATTGTTGTTGTTTTTAATTAATCCAATCCCTTAATATCTTGAACCTGTTTACATGTTAAAATAAATTAAGATAGCAGTACTCTATCATGTAGAGTTACTATGTGAGATGGGCAGTGATAGATTGATTATATAGAGAGGGGGGAAAGGAAGAGGGAGAGGGGGAGGGAGAGGGAGAGGGAGAGGGAGAGGAAGGGAGAATAGATAGAGAGATGGAGTGATAGACAGATAGAATGACAGAGCGATAGATGTATGGAACCCTATAAGAAGGTCAAGCTGACCTTTGCTTGAAATCACCATAAATGATCCTACTGGGGAATCCCTTTCTGCAAATGCGGATGCCTTCCAACACACCATTGCACCTCAGTTGATGCAGTACAAGCTCATGATCCATAGCGCCTTTCAAAAAGATGATTAAAAAAAAAAGAAAGAAAGAATTAGTACCAAACTACATATAGAGACAAGCACTGTAAATACCTATCATTCCCCCAATGCCTTACCAGGCGTTTTTGTTTCATTAGGAATAATGCAGCGCACAAAGTGTGGGTGAGTACTTCTCAGATTGGTCATCAGTTTGTTTAAGTTCTCCTATAGGACCAGAAAAGAAGTATTTTTGTACAAAATTCCCAAGAAAGCAATATATTCCTACAAAATAAAATCATGTATGCAAAGAAGCAGGGGTATGCAGCTCTGCTGAATGTAAACAAATTCTAGCTATTGGGTGGATTAAAAATATGAAAAAGAATAAAAGTCAAATTCCACAAAGTCCTAACATATGAAGTTAAAGCGTCATTTGATTTTGGGGCTGCTGTCATTTGTGCTTGAAGTGAACCAAAGTGCAGTTCCACGGTAATAGTAGCTTATTTTCTTGCTATATAAATGTCCATAATGACACCTGCCTATATAAGTCTACCCTACTGATGGAAGGAACTGCCCTAAGTGCATATGACTTCTTTGGATTTGAACTTTAAAGAAGAACTAGGAGATGTATGTTTTAAGCAAAAGAGCATGTAAAGCATCATCGCACTTGTATGAATGTTATTTTCAGGGCTAATTTTTTCTACCAGCCAATAATATTCCATGTTTTCTTTATATCTGAATTATCCAGAAGCATGTGAAGACGCATTTTAAATCAGGAGTGGATAAGGCGGGGTGGGGAATGAGAAGGATATATTCTACACATTCAGTCCAATTCAATATCTTTCTTAAAACACCCAAATAAGTTGTGTTATTATTAAATGAAACATTTTTTTCTTTCTCACAAAGAAATTACATTGTAGCATTATACTGTACCCTAAAAAGTGCAGACACAGTCTGGAAAGAAGAACCCTTCTTCTTGGCAGCCTTCTTGGTAGTACCCTCTAAAAATTGAAATGATCAGAAATAATAAATAAGCCTTATATTTCCTGAACATTTTTTTTTCTCATTCAAGAAAAAAAAACCCTCTCATTACAGCTCTTACCTTCTGGAGGGCGATCAACAAACAACAAAGCTAAAGTCTTCATAGATGATTTTTGATAGAGCCCCACTACAGTGTCATTTAGGGGATCTTTGTTCTTCTCCAACCAGCCACCGATATTATAATCCACAGTGCCAGCATAGTGTACCAGGGAAAAGTGGGCCTCAGCCTTGCCTTTGGCAGGCTTGGGTTTCTGGAAGTTGGCTGATTTGCCAAGATGCTGGTCATACAGTTTGTTCTTGAAGGACATGTCTGTTGCCTTGGGGAACATACACTCTTCTTCTAAGATGGAGAATATGCCCATGGGCTGGAAAGAACAATGACATGGTTTCTTAGACAGCATCTCGAGAAATGATTGAACTTTGGAATAACATACTTCTTCATAAAAATATACACACACAAGTGAAATCAGAATGGAGATGTTGAAAAGGAACCAAATATGAACATGGAGACACATTCTGTCTTTGAAAACTAGACTGCACCTTCTAAATCATATCACACTTCGATGAGCAAATAGAAATATCTAGCATGATTTTATACTTATTATATATGTTCTATATATACTTTTCTTTTTATGCCAAGAATTGCTTTGAGCATGCTAGTATAAATTGAATAGAATCCTGCTATAATTCTATTTATTCTTGGACAATTTCCCAGGTTGTCCTTCTAATGAAGCCATTAGAAAAGTTGAGAGCTAAACTTTCTAGAAAAATAATAATAAGGGAAGGGGAGCAGCCAAAGGCTGTAGTGGGCAGGATAAAAACAAGATGATGGTATGTGTAGTTTCAGTTGGGATTTTCATCATTTATTTCTGAGAGGAACCTAGGGCATTTCTTATCCCATCTGAAGTCTGGAAACAAAGAACATTTCAGAATGCATCAGTTATGTATACTATAAAAGAGACCTTCTCAATGAGTTCAATGCAGGCAGCCAGGTCCATTCCAAAGTCGATGAACTCCCATTCAATTCCTTCTTTCTTGTACTCTTCTTGCTCCAGCACAAACATGTGGTGGTTGAAAAACTGTTGCAGTTTCTCATTGGTGAAGTTGATGCACAGCTGCTCCAAGCTGTTGAACTAGAGGAAAAGAAGAGATATTTTTGTTAATACTCATAATTCTTAACAGCTACGATCTGTACACTAGAAAAGATCTTATGTATCTTCCACTATTGTGCAGTACTATTATGCTATTATTTGAGCAATATACTTAACACCTGTGCAAATTAGTTATATTTTCTATAGCTGAAAACCTTTATACAGTAAGCTTAATCTATGAACCCCATGTTGCTTTATCCTAGTTAAGTCAAATTTATGATGATGTTTATTTGTTTATTCATTTACCAGATTTATAAGCTGCCCCAATCAAAGAGTCTGGGCAGCAAATATTTCAGAAGATGATACAAACTTGATTTAGTAAAGCAAAACACTGCTCCTCTTATCTGTTACTTAGACATCTTTCTCACTGTTTCCTTACATCAAAGATCTCGAAGCCAGCAATATCCAAGACACCGATGAAGTACTGTCTGGCTTGCTTAGTATCCAATTGTTGGTTGATGCGCATCACCATCCACAAGAACATCTTCTCATAGACAGCCTTACCCAGAGCACCAACGTTATTGTATACCTAGAAGAACAAGTTAATGGCAAAAATCACTACATATAGGGGACAGATATATTTAAATTACTAATTAGTCCCAATCTCTGGTCAATTACACAATTACTTGAGGGCAGGAAGTCATAGATCGCTAAATCAAACTGTGTGTTTCATGCAATCTTTTCCAAACTCATTGCCCACCATGAGAATGGCTGAGAATTCTGGGAGTTCAAATTCATACCTATTTTTGAAAAAACATCTCCATAAGAATTTTTATTTCTCATCTATATCTATATCTATATCTATATCTATATCTATATCTATATCTATATCTATATCTATATCATCTATCAGCCAGAAGATATGATGAAGTACAACCAAAAATATAACAGTACTAATAAAAATCAGAAAAAATATACAGAATAGTGATTAAATGAGTTACCTTTGTAGAAACTAAAAAATAAACATATATATAAAGTATTATTATAGAACTAGCTCAATTCTTTTACATATTATTAAATCGAGCCATACTGACTGTTTATTGCTCCATCTTCTCAGTTTTGGTACAACAGGTTATTTCAGTGCGGTGATATTTATATAATATACTTAGATACTTAATATTCTATTATTTAGGTGCCTTAGAATATTGAATATAGACAAGAGGGAAAAATTGATATTTAATTACAGTTTTGAATATTAATATTACAAGCATTATGATTATAAATCCCTACTTTTTGGAGGATGCCAAGGTTTGTGAGGGTTGGTTTAATGTCACATTACCTGCTGGACCGTTTGGCCTTTGGTGACATATTCATTGCCGACCTTCACGCGGGGGAAGCACAAAGCTTTCAGCAGATCTGCTGAGTTGAGGTTCATAAGATAGGCTGCCTTGTCCGCCACTGAGCATAGACAGGAAAAAGTTGAGGGTTAGAGTTTATTTTTATTATAAATCTCACTGTATTCATGCAGCATGGAATAATTAAATAGTAAACATTAGAATTAGAATGGGAAAAGTATAAAAGAGCCTTTTGGTTAGTATTGGTTGAGTTCCACAGGCTAAATCCTAGGAATGTTCATTCTCTAAAATAATAGTTTCATCCTTCTCCCCAAAAAGTGACTTTTGGAAAAGAAGGAGGGTGTTACAACGGTACTTACTATAATATTGGTAAAAATAATGAAGAGTCTTCCTGCTGCTTAAATACTAATAAGTATATTATAGCATAATACTTCATGGTCTACTGTCTACTCCAATTGATTAATACGACTATCCTTCTAGAAAACATCAGGGAAGCTTGAGCCATGTGATTTTTGCAAAAGAATGTCCTCATCTGTTCTGGATTATTAATACAATTTTTGCCATAATTCTTACAAGTACCTTCAGTGCCATCTGGCTCAGCCTGCTCCTCTCGCTGCTTCTGCTTGAACTTCATGTTCCCATAGTGCATGACGGCTCCTGTCAGCTTGTAAATGGCTGTCTTTTCTTCAGCAGTGAAGCCCAGAATGTCAATGGCTTCCTATTAATTCAATCAATAGAATAGGATTCTGTCTAATCTAGCAGTGAGCCAAGCTAGCCATTCAAACTCACTCGAAGTATCATTTTGGCAATTACGGTGGCCTGTAATTTTCTCTGCCAGTGTTCCTCTTGGAATATTATGCCTTTCATCATGATGAGGCATCATTCCAAGAGAGCCACTGTAGAGGTAAATCATATGTCCAAATCCCATACCCACTGAAACATTTAAACCAAATATGATTGCTTGTCTAATCAAGTTAATATTTCATATGTGCAATCCTACAAGTTACTTACATCAGTTGCCATCAGCTCTTCCTGATCATTAATGCTGGCAACAGATATCTCCCCCTGACTCACATAGTGATAGTCATATGGGTTGGTAGTGATCAGAAGCATCTCTGCATAAAAAGAAACACAAGCATGGCTTCATTTTCAAGCATCAGCCAATGTTGAGTGTTTAATAGTTGAAATAGTCCTCCAAACGGATGCTTCTCCTTACCGATCAGCTCTGGCTTCTTGTTGGACATGATCTGATAAAAGATGTGGTAGCTTCTTTCAGCCTTGAGCTGGAAAGTAACTCTGGACTTCTCCAGCAGATCTGGCAAAGCAATGAAGTTGAATTAGTCAAAGGAGTGATGGTGGGAGGGAGAAAGAGAGGAATATCTTCTACCAAAATTCCTTACATGTCTCAATGTCTGCTGAAGCCAGTTTGCCTGTAGCACCAAAGTGAATTCTGATGAATTTGCCCTGTGGGAAAATAGCATTTAATTACAAGACATTTTCAATGTATTTAATTAACTGTACAATAAGGTGGTAGAAAGCAGTCCCATTAGATCTTCCTTTTCAAGATGTTTTAATAGAGGCAGTTTCAATTTCTTTGACCTAATGTCAAAATGTATGGAATTCAAATATATTTAGCATTTTTTTTTTTACCTAATTTGTCTCAGAGGTTTTAAGGGGAAAAAAAACCAGTAGTTTACCATTATAAGAGCACAAAATTCTTAATAAACCATGTTTGAAGCTTTACGTTAATAATATTCATGATATGATAATTATTAAACTTTATTTACAGTGTAAAATATGAGTTAAGGGAGAAAAACAGTTGAGAGTTTATTATGAGGGATAATGACAAAATGGCACGATAGTAAAGGCTGATAATGATTGAGGGGCTTGTCCTTTATTTAATGAGATGAGATGAACATGAATGTGAAACATTGCAGATGGTAATTGCGGTCAAGGAAAAATGAGGTGGCCCAGATAGAAATCAGCACCCTTCTTGCCCTTTTGTAGGCCAGTATCACAATGTACCACGTTAAACTGGGGAGGAGTGCTGATAACCTGGTGTTGCACTGGGCCCCCAGCTTCCTTAAACTACTCCTGACTTTCAGTGTTCCAAATGGGACTTGGCCAAGTGGGTTGGACATCTCCATCAACATCTGTGGGGTGGGCTGGGGGGTAGGCAAGGAAGGACAGGATGACTGAAGTAGCATTGCATTGTCATGACACAAGCCCTGCCCCTTTTGTAAATGCACTGTGGTGTCACACACACATCCCAAAGGGGTGGAGCTTGTGACTCAACAGCACAGTACTGCTTTTGCTATTTGGACACTGCTGCATTTCCCAGATGTAAGGCATTCTTATCCTGAAAAACAAGTAATATTGTATCTATTCTAGCAAACTCCACAACAAGGTAACATTGTCAGGAACACTGGCACAAAAGTAATTACACTAGTACACTTTCACACATTTTTGAACCTGTAACTTACAAAGCGAGATGAGTTGTCATTCCTCACAGTCTTGGCATTTCCAAAAGCTTCCAACAACGGGTTGGCACTGATGATTTGATCTTCAAGGGTGCCCTGTAAAAGAAGCACTACTAAGTTATCTTTTAAACGTAGTGAAGTTACCAGACATGAATGTTTAATCTTCTCCCAAAGTTGTATTTCACCTTTAACTTGCCACTTTGCTCTGGTTCTTCCTTCTTCTTATCAGTAGCTGCAGCAATTGTTGCAAAGTACTGAATGACACGTTTCGTGTTCACAGTCTTTCCAGCACCAGATTCTCCACTGTCAAAATGGAGGAAAAGACCACGCCATTAGCCAGTGTATTGCTCTGTGAAACTTGTGCTGATTAGAAACATGATTATTGGAAGTATACTCACGTGATCAGAATTGACTGATTCTCTCGATCTAGAAGGCAAAGAAACAAAGAAGTAATCAAAATTCAAATAAATGATTGTGTTTATTGGGTTATACTTATGAATAAATAGAATGTTACTTGTTTATTTCTGTTGTAAACTTTCAAGCCCAAACCAGCTGATTTGTTAATAGTCATGTAAACCTTCTAGTATGCACGCCATAAATTTTAATCTAATTGTCTTTCTTACAGTTCCTATGTATCTTATGCTGCTTCCTTTCAAACAAGATTCTAATACTTATATACAGTACAGTATTGAATTATAAACAAATACCAATTTATTTATTTATTTATTTATTATTTCAATCTCTGGGTGATTAATAGCGTTAAAAGAAAATATAAAAGCATAAAAAAACAAGCAAAAAACAAAAAACCAATACACATAGAAACAAAAACTGAGGTAAAAACAGACCCATCAGTCATAAGTCAACATATGCAATGCATGGGCTCAGCCTCAACTCCTGACCCCCAGATCCAGTGAAAGTAAAGAAGAGTGTCCTAAATATTGACACAGTGTAAACTGGAACTATGGAGAGTTTGGTTCCATTGAAATTTAATAACCACGAATAATTGGCCATTGTTATATTTTCTGGAAAGGATAAAGACTCAATCTGGAGAACTGCTTATCTGTATTTACTCACCAGTTAGCATGGACTGATATGCATTGTCAGAGATGGAGAAGATGTGGGGAGGGGCCTCTTGTCGCTTTTTCCCCCTGTACGCGTTAACCACCTCGGGGTTGTACACTGGCAACCACTTGTAGGGATTGACAGTGACACAAAAGAGACCTGAATAGGTCTGTAAAGAAAAGACAGATGGCTAGTTGGTTGCTTGGGCAAATAAAATGTTTGATTCTGAATTCAATGGTAATGCTCAGTTTCTTCTTACATAGATCATCCAGGCTGCATAACGCTCTTTGAGGTTATACAGGACAGCAGGTTCATTGAGGTGGGTCATCATGGCCATGTCCTCAATTTTGTCAAATTTGGGCGGGTTCATTGGAAAGACTTGGTCATCCTTAACAGTCGCAGACTGCAAGGGAACAAAAGGTAATTCAGTTAAAAGCATGCAGAAGATAACGAAGTCTTACTTTTCTCCTTGTAAGGTATTTCTCTACTTACCTCTCCACCTTCTTTCTTAACGTTGACCTTCCCCGCTTCCCTGCTCTGGATAACACCTTTTACAAAGGAAAGCTTAGGATCCACCACATAGACACATGTCTTGGCATCAAAGGGCTTATTTTGAGCTTCAATTCTCTCTTTCTCTGACTTGCGGAGAAAGGAGGCAGCAACCCCAAAAACTGCCATCTCACTGTCAGATGACATGGCTGCGGCTTAAGAGAGAGCACTGGTGAAGAGAGAAACAACTCACATGGAGATCACAATTTTAATGTGCCATTTTATGCAGCCTCCCACTTTGCTACCATAAGACTGTCTCAATCTAATTTGAAGAAATGTCCTCACACAGGCAAAGAAATACATATCTACTAATAAGTGGGTAACCAATCCTTGCAAGAATTAGGAAAACTGGGCACATTATGGAAAAGTTTGTAGACTATTTAGCTTAATTGAAAAATATGCACGTCTGCATGGCACATTTAACTATAGTTTATTAAATTAATCTAACTAATTCTCAATTCCCATAACATATTCAACCTTCTAGTAACTACACAGCCCGGATTTACACAATTTGCTAAAATGTGGTTTCCTAGTTTGTGGTTCAGTATATTGGATGAACACAACCACTTATTCTAATAATGAATTTGTTATATGTTTCAGAATACAGTACTTCTAAAGCCAATTTGCACAAATATAGACCTTCTTTCCCTTATTAAATAGTGAAGGTCTGCTGTTTTCTCTGTTTGGAAGCCTGGGGAGAAGTTGATGTCAAAAGTGTGCTGGTGGGGAAATGTGACAGATATGAAAAGACGTCATGAAAGTAAGTGCTGATGAAAAGGGCAAAGGCTGGGAGAGAAATGGATGTTCCAGAGGTTGGCTAGTAACCAGAGGGGAGGGGTCATGCCTGCACTTTCTAGCCTTCCCCAAACACATCTCTAATGACACCACAACAGATCACCTGACTTCATCCCTAAGGCTCTAATCTGCCAGTGTTGGAATAAGGACTCAAATATTACTTTTATACAGAACTCTTAGTGACAACTTAAGTCTGTCTCACTCATAGTGTAAGTGTCATGGAGGCAAGGGAAAAAGTTCTTGTTGTCTGGGCATGATTGTGCTGTGCTTAAGTGCTAGTGAAGACAGATCTTTAGTCTAGTGATCAGGTGCTCCCAGGTGACATTTTTATTTTGTAATCACTCTACCTCATCCTTTTAATTTTAAGGGAAGCTGCATTACATTATGTGTCTTCTACATGTAATCCATCCATTGTTTCTTTCATTAAAAAGCCCTCTTTTTTACTTACCTAAAGTTAAGAAAAGAAAGCTGTTTCCTTATAATTAATAACTTTGAGAGGATTTGGTCAGGAACCAGCCTCTCACAATAGCTGAGTTCCCACATTATATTAAACCATAAGCCATGGAACACAAATCTTGATGGTTGTGGGCTTACACCACAGACTAAGACAAAATTATATCCTACAGACAAACTTAATCTATGTCTCCTTTGGCCCCTATATTTTCAGCTCTATTTCTCTGCTTCTCTACCTTGTAATCAAGGTAGATTCCTGTTGCATAAATCCTAACCCCCTACTGCTTTGAGAGCAAGAACTGTATGCTAGGCCATGATCAACCGTCTCCATTTATGTAGAATAAAACAGCTTGAAAACTGGGCCTACAGACTCAGCTGGAAAGTTTCAGTCCATTTTGAAGTAAAACAAAGCAAAAGAAAAGAAAAATGGACATGACTTCAACTATGTTTTCTAAGACTCAATCAAAAGCAAAGGGTCATTATAAATCCATGTGACTACTGGCCAAATATGCACAAAGAGATTCCATCACTGTTTTTCTTTTTTTAATTATCATTCTTTGTCTTCTGTGAGAATAAACCAGTTTGCAGAATCCTGCCATCTGCTTAGAGGGAGCAGGAGATGCTAATATAGCTCACCTAACAGACTCAAGACCAAACGCTATCAGCATCAAACCTTAAAATCCGAACAAAATCTCTACAAAACGCATCATGCATGGCATTAATAAGGAGGGCTCAGAAACTGACTGCTCAACTTGGTCCCCAAGAACAAACTCAGTTCCCAAAGACTGTCCCCAGTTCCCAAAGAGTGAGCGTAAGCACTGTCTTACCTCCTGATGTAGAGAATAGGTGGTATTCAGGCTCAACACTGGCCAATGCTGCAAAATAAAATGTCAGTCTCTTCTTACTGATGGGTTTTGTTTTGTTTTGTTTTGTTTCCTAAGCCTTTCAGTTACAAGTCACTGATTAGAACTGAATGAGTATCTTTGAAATGCCTTTGATCCAAGTAAATCCTCTCACTTTAATAGCAAGGCAGTAAGAATGAACCAGTATGAGTGGAATGTATGGGTGCTGCACCCATTCAGACCTTCACACCCCCTGCCCAGCACTTACCTACTACAATCTTAGGAAGGACAAGGCAAGTTTGGTCCCAGAAACACTTTTATACTGTTGGATCAACATAAGAACCATCCCCTGTCCTTCCCCCCAGCCATTCTTCACTCAAGGCATTTTTGGCTAACCTTTCCCAGTAAAGCATTGTTTGGCAAACTTGTCTAAAGACATAATTGTCATTTGACATGACTGGATATAATTAGAAATATTTGATGTCTCTCAGACTATGTGAGTAAATGCCCTATAAATAATGTCACCAAGGATCTAAAGGAGAGAATCTGGACTATTCAAGAAAGGCAGAGCATGGCATATGGGCCTCTTAGGTTCCACTGTTTAATGGCATACTGATCACAGATTTTGGACCACTATTCTGTTTAGGCAACAAAAATGGGATTCTTCATTGTGAAATACTGATGAGAAACTATTTGCAAAATTAGTTTCAAGTCTCAAAAACAATAAAAAACGATAAATATTCTATTATTATTATAAGCATTTCTGGAATTTCTCTTCTAATATCTTGGCAAAGTAAGCGTTACCATCTTAAGACTGATTAATGTGACCATTTGGTGTAGAAGTGATTTATAATAGTTTCATGTGTATGCGTAATGCAGCAGAAGATAAAACATTTTGCACGCATGAAACTCATCATCATGTTAAAAACACTCACTCACAGTATATAGTTCTGATTATCTCTTTCAATGTATTAAAATATAAACATTTGGGGTTCTTTTGTGATTGCATGTTAAATTTACCATCTTACTAAAGATTACAAGAAGCACATATTTTAAAAGTGTGTACATACATGGTAAGATATCACATATACATAAGAAGCCAGATTCTGAAGCACAAGCATGCATCTACCATTAAGAAATATTTATGTGGAAGTGTGTTGGCACACAATTATTGGTCCTATGGATACATTGAATATATGTCACAATAATCACATCATCCATAAGGACAAAGAAACTAATCCTCGGTGGCTTTATCATATTGCAGATGAATCCAGATGCTCAGCTGAATAAGATTTGCATAATGAAAAATGAAATCCAGGTGGAATATGTTGGCATAAAGATCTAATATGGGAAAAATAAAGATATACAGGTATATTTTCTCCTTAATACACTGCATTCATAGTTCTGTATGTGGTTGTGACTTCATTTTAAAGCAATCTGTCAATTGGAGAATGTGCGAGAAAAGCCACAAGAATAATCGAAGACCTCAAAAACTAGCTTTATAAACGAGAAAGTGACCTGGTGATCCATGTTATTTCATGATCACATCTACTTTTTTTTTTAGATTTTTTTACCCACCTTTATTATTTTTATAAATAACTCAAGGTGGCGAACATACCTAATACTCCTTCTTCCTCCTATTTTCCCCACAACAACCACCCTGTGAGGTGAGTGGGGCTGAGATAGAGCAACTGGCCCAAAGTCACCCAGCTGGCTTTCATGCCTAAGATGGGACTAGAACTCACCATCTCCTGGTTTCTAGCCTGGTGCCTTAACCCCTAGACCAAACTTTTGTCTTGCAAGTAATACCCAAATAATGCATTTGTAACTGGGAGGGACAGTGCATAACTGCAGTGCCTGAGCACCAGGCCCAGAGCCGTCTTGATATGCTCTGAAGACACAAATGCAGGTAATTCAACTGAATGCAGCCAGTGGGAAAGGGGTCAGAATGCTCTGTTGTTTCTCAGTTTGGGTGGGTATGGGTTTTGTTTCTTAATTGTGGAAAGCCTGTTTTGGACATACCAGTTTTTGTATGTCTCTCCAACTGCAGAAGAGCAAGGAAATAAAGAAGAACCAAGTCATGAAAATAACGCAGTGTAAATTCCGACCAGAGCTATGGCATGAGTAAAAAAAAAAAGACATTTAAAATGAAGACTGCATCAGTTTGCAAACTGTTGCACAACTGACCTTGATTATGATGATAATCATGTAATTTAGAGTGAATTTCTTTAGAAAAGGAAAAAGCTGTGGAATGATGAACACTAACAAGGATATCTTCTAATCTTCAAAGCTGATGAAGAGGTAAAGATTTACATACCTAACTCAAATTTGTGGCATGGAAAATTGCTGAAGGGGATATGTAAATCGAAAATGGGATTACTTGCTTTCAGAGTGCAATATGGGCATACATTTATTAGTGCATATACATACACACACATACAGACATTGTATTTCTATCCAGCTGTTATAGTCATACTGAAATCCCTGTGATATTATCTGAGAGGCTGGCTGCATGGTTTGAAGTCACTTAATACCTTGGCATCAGTCCGGGGATAAGCTAGAGATGGATGCCATTTTCAGGAGGCTTTGAGAAGTTCTCAGAGGCACTGTGGAGACCTGAGAAAATCTTAGCAACAAAAAACATTAAACCCACTTAGAATTACTGTGGGCTGTCTTTGAAGAGGCCAACATTTTATGAGCAATCAGATAATCAGGAAAGTGTTCTCTCCAGGAGCAAACAGAAGGAAGAGGTCTCTGTGTTGGGATTTCTCAGATAAGACTTTTATTATGTAATCCTTCCACTTTATTCGCAGAATTACAGGGGTCCAATTAGTCTTCTATTTGTAGCTTGGGTTTCCTTATCACTTCTTCCTACTTTTTTCTGCCCCTCAGAAATATGAAGGAGAAAAAGACAGATTAAAATGTAGACTATCCAGTACTGACTTCAACGCACATATCACAATAAAACTTGCATGGACCATTCTTCTTTTTGGTAGGTCACATGATTCTGTGAAAGAGAGGGAGCTATCATTTCAATTTTCAAATTATCTATAACATTGTACCATCTTCCTGTTACCCCTTGCCAAAAAGGTGTCTCATTTGTTGTAAGAAGGCCAGCCAGAAGACTGTGCAGAAGTGAGATGAACTGGGAAAATGCATCCATAATAAGATGCAAAAGGCAAGATAAGAAATTCAAGAGAACAATAAGATAATTAATTGAACCATTTTAATATGATTTTTAGAATCAGATATGACAATATAACTAATACAAGAAATTGTTTCCCTATCATTTCTAGTTCTTTCCAGGCATTCTTAGCAGTCATAAGATGAAGAAGAGCAAGAAGTCAAGTTATGAAGCTCAACAGATGAAAATTTATCACTTTCTAATGACTGATGAAAGGGAAATGTTTTGTGGTTATGTTAGGAACAGAGCTGAGCATGCTTTGAAAATGATTCCCATGTGTTTCAGGCTTCGGCTGAACCCAGCACTTCCCTGCTCTTTATAAAGCAACCCAGCTTTTTCAGGCTTCTATCTTAACTTGAAAATAAAAGGTTGTACTGTTTTAAGAGTCATCTTAACTTGAATAAGTGGATTCTTTAAAGCAGCAGCATTTTCAGGCTAGTGTAGAAACTTGAAAAAAGGCCAGATTCCTTTAATGAATAGGAGAGATGTGCTTGGAAGAAGTGCAAAATGTATCTTCCAAATGATTTTCAAAATGAGCCCAGTGATATGATTATGCTGGCTTCTCCCATTCCTATCTTTTTTGGCAGACTTCCCAAGAGGAAAAGAAGGTTTAAGGTCTAAGGAAGGTAGAGCATAAATAGTTATTTTTCCAGCAGCCCCATATCGATGGCATTTAACCTAACCCTCTTCTGAAAATTTATATTATAGGTTTGTACAACAACTTGCTAATCTGTAACCAGCTTGTGCAAAATCCATGCAGTGATTTTCATCATCAGCATGCTGAAATAAGGAACTCCATTTAGGGCAATACTTTGCAGACTATTATGGTAACTTTAAAGGAACATTTATTCCAGTCATCAAATGGCATACATTACTTTTACAAAAACCTTTATTTACTTACTTACTTACTACTCCAGGCCAACTCAATTTTCTATTACTTAGTATGAAGGTAATCAGAAATGTTGATGTTATTTTTCCAGCAGCCCCATATCGATGGCATTTAACCTGAAGTGTTTAAATAAAGATATTGAAACTCTTGATGATAGTTTTAATGCATGGTTTGAGCTAATAAGCCCTTCTATGTCCCAACAAAAGTGTCTAGACATTCATTCTAAGTATGTGTTAATTTTTCCTCCTGTAGCTTTTTGAGACTTCTGTAATTCAACATTAACATCTGCTTGAATTGTCAGCTTCATTTTTTCTGTTGGCTGATGATATGAAATCTGTAAATAAGAGCTAGGTCAATTTATTTGACCATATTGGTCAAAGGTTCATAAAGAAAACTCAGACTAGTGTCTCCAGGCCTTGTAAAAAGAGTCACCTCCATATATACAAGTTCTCAGAATTCATACTTCAATGTCTGGTTTTCATTTATGACCAGAAAGGTATGGAAGAGTCTACCTATATGAATATGTATGTGGCTATCAATTAAGATTGCAATACCTATGCATGCAAGCCTAGGCATCAGAGTTAGATCTGATTTATTTTTTATTTTTTTCCAGTTCAACAGAAAGTTGGAAATAAATTATGCAAAAAGGGTCTGAGTGCTGCCTATCTGTCCATTTGCCTGGCCCTCAGCAAGATAACTCTCCAAAAAGGACCAAATTTGGTATGGTGGGAGAAGCTTGCAAACAAAAGTTCAAGTTTGAAAATGGGCTGGATCCAGCTGGGGGCTGCAGAGAAAGCGTTCCAGAAAAAAAAACCCAAGGAAAAGGAGTTAGGCAGCTATGCTAGTCGATGACTGTACAGGTAGTACCCAGTTTAAGAACGAGTTCCGTTTCCAAGGTCTATCCTTAAGTTGAATTTTTATGTAAACCAGAACCAGTAGTATCGCACAATTAACTTGAACCATTGTGTATTTAACTCAAATCATTGTGTATGTAACTCAAATTTTGCAACAATAGGCTCCATTCTTAACTATGGGTCATCCTTAAACCAGATGTTCTTTACCTGGGGACTACCTGTAATAAAGATTTGAGTTGAGTTAGGCAGCTGTTCAGAATTCACCAAACTGCTCCATTCTCAACCTCTCTTTCCCCAATTCTGGTCATGTGACCCAGAACAAAATGTATGCCATTTACTCTGTGCTTCCCAATGTACACATAAACAGATACACACACAAGTGCAACATGAGAAAGCAGAAGCATGCATGTGCACATAAACATGTTACTTTGTTACACATAAGAAAATATAGATGCCTCCTATGGCCACTGTTGGTAAATGGGTTGGAAAGAATTTGAGAAGCCATGCTTTGCCTTTCCTGCCTTGTTTCCTTTCTGACTGATTAGTGGCTGCATTCATACACGTTCACCCATCTCGAAATGCTTTTCCATTACAAAATTTTCAGAGTGCTGTATATTTGCATATTCAAATAACCAACAGCAACTATCTAACATACCTGGATGTTTGATTATATTATCTGTGAGGAATGATTGAAAGGGAAGGCTGGAGAGGCCCAATGCCCAGAAGAGATTGGAATTTTGAGCTCTTTTTAGCACTCCTATAAGAATGCTTCCTCCTTTGAGATGAATTACAAATTGTCTATATAAGGATGCTGGCACTCTAAAAAAACCATGGACCAGAACACTCCAAGGCTCTGTTAAAAAGCTTTCCTCCTTCCAAATATCTCTTTTCCATAGGCACACAAAGATCTGGGCTGCAAAAATCCAGACAGTGGTTAGGAGGTAGCAAAGGGTAAAGTTTACTGTACCTCCTTGTTGACATCTAGTGATCATCCATATTTTCACACTCCAGAAATGGTTGCTCTAGTTTTCCATGGCATTCACAACTTCACACAGAAATGCAAATAT
Organism: Liasis olivaceus; assembly: GCA_030867105.1. NCBI lineage: Eukaryota > Metazoa > Chordata > Lepidosauria > Squamata > Pythonidae > Liasis > Liasis olivaceus. Next base: position 101,237,054 of record CM061348.1, on the reverse strand, counting down.
GCTTACAGATATAAAAACTACCATTACTTGCCATCTGTGACTTCTACTTCTCTGACTCTTCCTCATGGCTGCACTAAACTGCTATCCTCCAGGCCTTAAGTTGAGCAAAAACTATAAATCATACTGCCTTGACTGTTGAGCCCTGCTGTGCCTCAGGAACAAGGACAGTGCGAGTTCTGTCCCTTAGAGTTTTAATGGGACACCAGTTAAGGAAAGCCAACTGGCAAATTCTCCTGGCTTCATTTCCATCACGTTTCAGCTACAGGTGGGAAAACCAACTGCCAAGTGTTCTCCTTAACATGTGGGGAAGCAGGGATGGATGTGTGTTGGAGAATGTCTGGGATGGAAGGTTAAGCCACCTTTCAGGTCTCAAGTGCAGAGGTGTTCCACATGCATGACCTGTCAATTGTGCTATTTCCAAATACAGAAGGGGCATGGGGTGAAGAAGGAGATAGCTCTCCCCCCCCCCCCACTTCATCCTATACTCCTCCTCCATGCCTGTGATCTGTCATCAGGCTAGCAGGCATGGAGGAGGAGTATAGAAGGTGTAATAGGTGGGAGTGATCAATATTGAAAGAGCTCCACCTTCAAAATCTTCCTGAGGAAATCAACAATGTCATCCAAGCCATCTGCCCATGTAAGCTAGATCCCTGCCTTTTCTGGTTGATGAAAGCCTCCAGGGAGGTGACAGGAGCCATGGTTAGATTGTAAGGGATGGTATAGTGTTTCCAGCCTTGAAAAAGGCAGTGGTGTGTCCCTTACCAAAGAGACCATTGCTGTAACCTGACTAGTTTGGAGAACTGTCATCCAATCTCCAGCTTCCCTTTATAAGGAAGGTCATTGAGAAAGTGGTAGGGCTGCAGTAGTGGAGGGCCCTGGAGGAAACAAACTAGTTTAAGGCCAGGCCACATTGACCACTCTTGTGGATGGCTTTGGTAGGAGTGTAACCCTCCTGGTCCTCCTTGTCCTCAACTGCCTTCAGTACCATTAACCATGGTATCCTCCTGGACCATCTCCAAAGGTTGGGAGTGGAAGCCGTAGTGTTACAGCGGTTCTCCTCTTTCTTCCAAGGCCAGTTTAATTCAGTACTTTCCCCTTCCAGGAAACAAGGCCTGTTGTAGGGCTTGACTCTGTCCACTGTTACGTTATCAACATGGGGAAGCTGACCCATTAACACTGATAAGGAATCATTAGTATGCTGTATTCACTATTACAAGCATTCCGAGCTGGAAAATACAGATGGTACTTTAAAATACAGGTAGTCCTCATTTAGCCGCTGCCTCAGATAGCAACCATTCACAAATACAATGGCAATAAATGGTAGTAAAAAAAATCATTTTCTGACCAATGTGTGCACTTACACCCAAATTTCTGCGCCTGACAACAATGCACACCGGAGTGGAAATAACACTGGCATTGTTGCATGAGAGAACTTTATGCAAATGAGAAGGCAGCAACCAGCAATCTTCTCAGTGTCTCTCTCTCTCAGTCACATGGTTCGCTTAGCAACCATGTCACTTAGTGACCATTTCACCAGAACCAATTGTGGTTGCTAAATGAAGACTACCTGTATTGGTCCTTGGATCTATTAATGAATGTAATCTTACTCACTATCTGATGTTTGACCATCAGCTGACACAAAACTAAATAGTGTACCAAGGAAATCTTGCTCTTTGCATTTTCAGCCACTTTTTCTGGGTGATCAGTTTGTAAGACGTGGCAGGTGACAGAACTGCAGTCTCATCTAATGCAGAGAAATGAAGCTCTGCCCTTCCACAGAGTGCCACAACTGACCCCTTTCTTGTTAGGAACAGTGAGCAGCCCTTGCTGCACTGTAGCTGGAGTGCTCACGAGCATGGACTTGTCATGAATGTTATGAAATTTCCATTCCATAGGACATCTTGCCATTTGTATGTACATGATGATGACCACTGTTTGCTTGCTTTATTAATCTATTCATAATCTGCCCTAACTCCAAAGTTCTCATGGCAGAATACAGTGAAGGAACCCAAGGAAACCCAATAAAAACACAGACAGCTATTTCTACTGGGATTTAAAAGTTTGGGTGAGTCCTATAGTTACTCATATAAGATATTAATGGGAATATAATTCCAAATAATGTCTACACACTTTCAGATTATTTTAAAAATAGTAAAAAGTCTTAATCATATGTAACAGTGTGGAGATCTCATTCATTTCCATTCACATCTTTCACAATAACCCCTTTAAATATTAGCAGGTAGATAGAACATTCAAATACCCTGTAAGGCCTAAGACAGTTTATTATATAATTTATTTCTAGGGATTGCCTGGATTCAGGATTTACCTTGAATATTAACATGTAAATCTACATCAGACATTAGACAAAGGTACAGCACTCAAGGAACATTACTTTCTGCCTCTTGCAGTGACTCGCCCCTCACCCACTCCTGTAATGTGAGAAGCAACTGCTTTTTCATAGCCTCAGCCGCAGAACATACATTAGTATTGGAAAAAGTCAAGATGACCAAGGTTCATGTCAATGTCAACCTCATGCAGATCTTTATTGCTGGCAATCTTATACAGGTAGTCCCTGGGTTAAGAATGCCTAGGTTACAGACACCCCATAGTTAAGAACAGAGCCTACTGTAGCAAAATTTGAGTTAATTCAAGATGATTCGAGTTAAATACACGATGGTTCGAGTTCATTACACAATACTACTTAATACTGTTCTGGCTTACATACAAATTCGACTTAAGGACAGACCTTGGGAACATACTAACTCACTCTTAAACTGGGGATACCTGCATTATCTATTATTTTTTACAGGATTTGCAGTTCTACTAAACCTCTAGATCTTGTTGCCATATTTATTTTTTAAACAAATTATTCAACCCTGGAAATCTACATTGGTAGAATACTTAGTTCAGCATTATTTCTGAAGAGTTAAACATTGTTTTGCAAAACATTTCAGGAAGTGAAAAGTTCATTACTAAAAATCATGGACCAATCTTTGTAAGATTGTAAGAATACACAGATACAAAGCATCATAAATGTCAATGAATCCCTGTTTGCACAACTACAGTGAAGTATGAGTTTTGTATTTTATCTAAAATACTTATTTTGTTTTGGAAAAAGGCCAGAAAAAGAAATAACTCTTCTTAATTTATCTCTTATTGCAAGGGATTTTGGATTGTCTAACACTGCAGAATGACCATATATTCAATTAAAGCATCTTTTTATTTTACTATTTGGCCCAGACACATTGGTTAAAAATCCTGAGTTACTATCAGCCCTGAAATGTTTTCTGAATGGTTCCAAATCCATAGGGTTTTTTGGTTTTGGTTTTTTACAGACAGTTCAAGAGTATTCCTAAAGTAGATATTCGTTATTCACAATTGTAGAATATAGAGTTGGAATACTCTGTATTAAGAATAAATGATTAAATAACTTTAATAAATATTAAATAAATTCCTTAAAATCTTAAAATAAGAATATATTTTTTTAAAAACTATTCATGTTTGTTGGACACCTGGGAGGATGTGTATAAAGGATTACCTATCAACTTTATCCTGATCATTATGAGACTTAGAGTGAACCTCTACCAATATACTGTTGTTACCCAACTATTTCACCTTTTGTCTGTTGTGAAGAGACTGTGAAAACACTGAAGCAGTGTTTGGATGTAACTGGACCCGATGAAGGTCAGTAAATTGATCCTAAATCCCAGCAAAGCAGAGACACTGTTGATAAATTCACTACTCCAGCAGTTAGGGAGGTAGCCCACTTTGAATGGATTACTATCCCACCAAAATAGGTGCTAACATGGAAGGGCTCCTAAGGCCATCCCAGCTGATGGAAGCACATGGGTTCCATGGCAAGCCCCACTTGGTTCAGCAACTATGGTGTTTCCTGGAAAAGGATAACCTGGGCATAGCGATCCACCCTAATTTCAAGAGTAGATTACTGCTGTGCATGGCACTATTTAAGACTGGCCCAGAGGCTGCAGCTAGTGTAAAATGCAGGGGCCAAATTGCTGAATAGGACAACTTATTGCAAATGGATTACATACGTATTCTAAAAGCACTGTGTTGGCTGCCAGTTTGCTAACAAGGGAAATTTAAAGCAGTTGTAATGACATACAAGGTCCTTAAGACTTAGCTCTAAGTCTCTCATATATGTATGTCCCATCAACTAAGATTCTGTGGAAATGTCTCTTATGATGCTCCTTTTTCCAAGAATTCAATGTGTGGAAACCAATGAGAGGGCATTCTCGTACATGCCAACGGTTGTGAAAGTCCCTCCCTATTCAGTTCGGGTTGGTGCTGAGTGTTATCTTGTTCAGTCAGGATTACCCTACTTGCCTTTCTAGTCTGGTCTAGCTGTCCAGTGTTTTACAGGTTTCTACTTAACCTTTTAAAAGAGTTTTTATGGTATTATTTAATTTTAAAGCTGTCTTTAAGTTACTGTGCAAGTTTTGGTTTTAAAAATTGTTCCTGACTTTCAGATTGTTTAAATAGTAATAAAGTAAGATGGACATTTTATTAAATAAATATAATTGCTTTGTAATAGGAGAAAACGTTGCCTCTTCATAAGAACATGAAGCTCTACTGAATCAGATCAAAAGCTTGTTTATGTCATCATCCTGTTTCTGTATTGGCCAACAATTACATATTGTTGAAGTCTTGAGGACAAGGTTCCTCTTCTACTATTTTTCCAGAAACTATTGCTTTTGATTCCTCAGATAATATACAGCAATCACTGTAATTAGCTGTGATTATCTTCATTTATGTATCAATTTCTCTTTTAAAGCTGTTCAGCTTGATGCCATGCCATCACCACATCTCTCTCTGAAATCCTTTCACTGGGCATTGGTAGAAAAATGCTTCTTTTCGTCTGCCTTGCCTGCTCCACCACTGACTAACATCAGGGATCAGTACTGTAAAAAAAGAAACAAAACAAAACAAAACAATTTCTCTTTTCTAGTGATGCAAAACAGGATGTTACAATACCCAGATCTTGACTGAAAAGAAATGTATTGATTTATTATTCAGTTGAACACAGAAATGTTTTTCTAATAGTGAAACTCCAACCAATATAGTCTGATTAAAAACACGCCTTAAACAGCAGAACCGGTTTTCAGAATTAAAATGCTATTCAAAGTATATATGAGATAAAAGCAGATAAAGCCTGGGGATTATTGAGATCTCCAAAATTAAGTTGAACTCAGGTGAATGGCTGTGGCATTCAGTCTGGGTGATATTGGGATTGTAGCCCTGATCCAATTGCTACCTAATATTAGTGGGGAGGAAAAACACTGCTTGCAATGGCTACCTGTTTTCCCCTGCATAGCTAATAGCAGCTTTCGGTAGACTATCCCTCCTCTACCATCAATATGAAGTTACTCTGTGAACCCGAGATCTTCATATGCAGCAACTGCTGTACAGACTATAGGCTCATCTGCCATCCCCCTAACTCTGCCAGAACATACTCTGATAATCAGTTTTATATGACATGTCCACATGACACTGACACAGCCAAGGAAGTTTAAAGACATCTTAGCAGTTCCAGATTTAAAATAGCATTTACTGTCTTCTCCTATACAAGTTTACCATGGACGTGATCCAGTAGGCTTCGCCGGTGATGTGGCTGATGAGGTAGACAGGAGGTAGATTCTACTTAGCTTTTATTGGACAATTTAGGCTGCCTCTTCCCGTCCAGTCACTGGGAAGTGCCCAGTATGACCATTTTGGCTTGAGCAATGGGAGAGAAAATATACCTGGTTTTCTCAGAGGCATCTGCTCGTGCAATACCTGACCAGTGCTTTCTGAAATGCAGGTTTTTATATACACAGGCTTAGCACTCTTTTAAAAGAGCACTACACTGGGTTTAAATATCATGTTCATGCACTGTTGAGAGAGCACTAATCCTATGTTGCACAGAAGGTTTATTTAAACAGAGAAACATATCCAGGTTCTGCCAGATGTGTGTTGTTAGCTCTGCCATCAAAGAGTGCGTTGCCGGTTGTCTGCTGCTCCTGCTGCAAGCTGGTCTCTCATGGCCATAGTTTTTCGTGGGTTTTCTTTGGGGAGCGGTCCCACTTTTGCCCACTGCATGGACTACTTCTGGGTGCCAACAGCCACTTGCAACCATCACTGTCATTCTCTTGTAGCACCAGCCAAGGATAGAGCTCACTTTTGATTGAAGGCTCAATCTGGCTTTACCTCTCACCCCTCCTCCATGCCAGCAACCCTTTAGCTGAGCCGTTTTAAAAGAGATTTAGCATTTTTTTTTAGAAGAATGCACATAGAAAAAAGGTGGGGCTTTGATTGCAGTAGTGCACTCACCTTCTTGTAGGTTTTGATAGACATTCATCATGGATGACCAAACTGTGACTTATTAAGGAAACTGGCAGCTGGCTAAACCAGGTGTTTTAAGCACCCACATTCACTGACCCCTCCCTGCGTCCTAGATTAAGGCAGTTTGTAGCCTTTGACAGCTGACACTTAGCGGCAGAGGAAATGAAGCTACGGGAATCTGCAATCACTTTTATTTTTCCTCCCTGTGGACAGCACCACTCATCAGCTTCATTGTTGAGAGGTCCAAAGAGGTTCAAAATGACAGCAGAACAATTTATCTCAGCACATTTTTCTGCTTGCTTATGGATTTGTGTGTGTGTGTGAGTGTGTGCATTTGTGCATGCGTGGTGGGCCAGGTTGGAAAACAAACAATGCAAGTACTACAGGAACTTTATTATTGAAGAGTATAATAACTGAATCTTGAAAAGGGAAGGGAAGGGAAGGGAAGGGAAGGGAAGGGAAGGGAAGGGAAGGGAAGGGAAGGGAAGGGAAGGGACACTGAACTAATTTACCATGACAGTTATATTGACAAGATAAATATATTTGTAAGACAATCAGGAATTGTGAATAAATATCATATGAAATATTGGGTGGATACAATTTGGATTAATAAACATAGTGATCTTTAATATTTTCATTTACTTCTAGAACTTGTCTCTTGTCACTTCTATTTCAGTCAGATTTTCAACTGTACTTCCAGGAAATGAGATCTCAGGGCAGCCATCTCCTTCAGTGTTTTTTTTTTTTTTTGGTCTGCGCTCAGTCATTACTGACCCTGCAGTGACTGCCTGGACGAATCCTTGCAGTTTTCAAGGCAATTGTTTTCGGAAGTGGTTTGCCAGAGCCTCCTTCCTAGAGCAGAGCCCAGCTGGCAAGCGCAGGAGGCGGGGTTTCCGTTGCTTCGCGCCCTTTTCGGGCGAGCGCGGTTTCGCACTTACCGGCAACTGGTCCCATCTCTCTGTGCAAGACGCTGCCAGCATTTTTCCTCCCACCGGAGTGAGAGTCCCCATTTATCTACTCACGTAAGTTTTCGACCTGTTGGGTTGACAGGAGCTGGGGAGGAAACAGGAGCTCACCCTGTTAACGCGAAGGCTGGACTCGAACCGCCGAAGCGTCAGCCATTTCTGGCCGGCAACTTTCAGCGTCATTAAGCCGCTGCGCCACCGTGTCCACCTCAGTGTTTTAGATGAAGACAAATATTGACGTGGGTTCTCCACAATCTGTTTTCATTACATAAAAGTCCAACCATTGTCCTAACTAAATTTCTGCATTTGATACTCTGCTTAGTTACAATGTTTTAAAGTACTTGCCTTGGGTAGTAAGAGAAGCTCTATGTTTCTTTTGTTGATTTTTTTTAATCAAGTGATTTGAGCAGATACAGAGAAGTTTTTACTGATTGTTGTATTCAGTTCTGTAGCTGACTTTTTATAAAGCTGTCATACTTCATTCCCAAACATTCCTCTACATTTCAAAATCTATTAGAATAAAAGTCAGTTCTTTTTACAATGATCTCATCTCCATAGGATGAATGATATAATTATCATTTAAATGTCTTACTCTTAGGTTAATTAGCCATATGGAGGCCAAAAACTCTGATCAACACAAGCAATACATTTCCCTGTTGTAGAAGTTCCATACAATTTCTTCCACTTTGTAGTTGCTTCTTTGACAGACTTTTCAGTCTGGTCAAAGGATTGAGCAACAGGGCGTGGAGAGAGCTGTGACACAGAAGTTTACATAAGTAGTAGTGTTGCTTGCTCTCGCCTTTTCACCTCAGAGACACATCAGACCTTAGATTACCACTAAAGGCCTAATTTGGGGCTGATAAGAAGTGGGCCTCTCCTAGTGTGACTGATATCCAGCTGAGATGTGATTTTTTTTTTCAAGCTGTTGAAGCAAATTAATGAATTTTTTGCCTGCTCTAATGGCACTGAAATTCTCACAACCAGGTGCTGAAGAAATTATCTCTCTATAGTACCAAACAACAGAAGATAAGCTCAAGCCCCTACAGTTTTTCAAGGGGCAAATTACAGGTTGGTCATATTTGCCAGAAAAAAGGAATTGTCTCTGATTCAGTGATGCTGGCACATAAGCCTTCTTCAAGAAGCCACCTCAGACTTGTCACCTCTTAGGATAGTCCAGGATCTTTATCAGTTGTGATGTGCCAAGTTTGTGTCTGAAATGATCAGAAGTTGCTAAAGACTTGTCTCTTCTAGCTTATGTTCCTAAAAGAGTGCAGGATTATGTAGACCAAATTTCTAGTTGGCATACTGACCAATAATAGATAATCATGAAAGAGGGGGCTCCTTGAGATTGTTTCAGTGTCTGTATCAGTCACAATTCAGAAGAGTAGACGTCTATTGTGAGAAAGTTTTATATGCTCCTATTTCCCACCCCATATTCTCTCCTGCCATTGACACTTCTGAAATGATTCTTAACATTCATATGCTATAGAAGATACATATCAGAGAGACAGTTGAGTACTAAGGGTGTTTGAATGCAACAATGCAGTGGCATTTGCAGCAGAGTTAAGGGGGCTGAGACTGATGACAGCTGCAATGTGGCATTGCATCACAAGCCCCTTTTCCACATGTATGGTGAATTTCTGTGGATGTGTGGCAACAATGGATGCTGGCATTCAATTCAATGCTCAAAATACACTAAGGAGGGGATCTTACATACTCTTCATTGTTGTTTATAAGATTGCAGAGTAGGAATACATGATTTGATTAAAACTGGATAAGTTAAGAGCAGGGCTAATAGATACCGCTCCTCTATTTTTTTTATTCCATTATTTCAGTGTTAATTCTGCATAATCTAATGCAGTTTTTTCTGAACTGGAGGCAGGCAACTTTAGGGGACATGGAACATCAATTCTCCATCTGTGTAATGCATGCAACCCATTTTGTAGATCTTGTACAAACAACTGGGACTCATCATTTTTCAAAGTGCATAAGCCATTTTGAATTGCTGGAAAGGAGAGACTGTTTATCCAGTGAGATCAGGGAGGGAAGGGTCATTAAGAGTCCTGCCACTAAAGGAATGCCACCTTTAGGGATCCTGGTGTGAGCCTTCTCAGTGATAGTCTCCTTCCTTGGCATAACTTCTCCTTGGATACCTGGACTGCCTTCTCTCCATTGTGCTTCTGAAGAGCCTTAAAAACCTGGCTCTTCTGGAGGGCATCTGGGGACAAGATGGAAGTTTGTATTCCTCTGAAGTGTAGACACATTGGTGTGCTGTTGTAGGAATAGTTAGGGATATTAATTGTTCTTTGTTTCTAGTTCTTATTGCTTTTAATCCTGTTATGGGATTTTGTAAGCCCCTCAGTCTTTTTAAATTGCAACGGCATATAGAAGAGAGTAAATAAATAAACTAACATCTGAGTGTGTAGCTTGGAGGAATTTTGTCTAGCAGCCTAGAACCACTTTATGAGGCAACATGTGCCTAAACACCTTGGTCATGTGCCAGGAAATTATGGCCAATGACAAGTTGCAATCCCCAACACTTATTCACAAGTGTTTAATGGAATATGTTTTCCCTTACACTTCATGTGTTTATTGCAGGAAATACTAGTGTTGTACCAATGTATCCAGCTGTAATGAACAGCAGAACACATCTCAAAAGTTGACTCAGCTGCACTTGAAAAGCAACTCCTTCTAGGGGGAATGGCTGCTTTTCAGTTGCCCAGCAAAACATTTAATCTCCACACACACTAAGCTTCTTTCAGTATGTCTATTCTCAACTTTTTTCTAGCAGATGGCTTAGGCTGGTAAATGTTTTACCCCCCAAGGAAGATAAATACTCAGAGGAGCTGACATGCTTTGAAGTCATGAGATGAAAGATGGTCAGGCCAGAGTGAGTCTTGAGAGGATACAGCAGTTGCACAGGTGGTAACCTTTGGAAGAACAGCCCAACTTTTCCATTCCCAAACAACAGGACCAGGCTTTTAAATATTTTGTCTAATTTAAAGAAAATCCAAATTTCCATATACCTCTTTAAAAGAAATGAAATTCAGTTTTGTTTGGTTAGTCTTCTTGTGTGCATTTCCAAGGATCTATAACCTATAATTTAGTTGTGAGGTTTGAAGCTCATAAGCCATTTTGTAATAAGAGATAAAGCCAGCTTCTCTAGGAGGATTAGAGGGTTAATTCTGTTCTGCTTTGCCCTTCTTGAACCTTCCTGCACAAATACAAAGAGCAAGTTATTCAGGAACCTGATACAGGGTACCTGTTATCTCCATTTTGCATCAGTGTACTTTGCTGATCAGACAGTAACATTTTCCAAAATACTCAACTTCAGTTTAGGTGTTAAAATCAAAACTAGAAGGACTTTCAGCATTATTACTAGTGAAAACATCTTGACAAGCATTTGCTATGCTTTTCTTCATTAGTTTAGACAAAATGCAGAAGTTTCCCAGTTCTTACTATTCTAACACTCAGGTGGCCACTTCTGTTCCCACCTTTTGCATGACCCTGAAAAATTGGTGTCTGCTTTAAGGCTCTTAATAAAACTGATAATACAGATTCCTTGTGTTTCTCAGTCTTGTCCAGAAGTCAGAAAAAAGCAGGCTGCTTCAATGAATAGCAGCAATGTGAGGTGTGAGGTACGTCTGCACCATTTCTGAAGCACAGCCCTGGGAGACAAGCAGGTGGACCGGAGGGACAGCCAGAGATAGGACAGCTTCCTCTCTCTCCGTAGCATATATAAACCATTATAAAGAGGGAGAACATAGGAGTTTAAATGACGTTTAGGCTGCTGCCAAACACAGTATACAAGCTGTGTGCAAAATGATACTAAGCTTAGTCCCCTTCTAGAAAATTTCCTGTTTTTGCAAATGGATTTTTTTCTCTCCTCTTTTTTTGTATTATAGGAAATCTTAAGGATATGGTACAGATAAAATAAGCAATAGTAATATTTAATTATAGTTCAATCCTATCTCCTGTAAGAAATTTCAGGATGACTTAACTGTCTCCCATCCTTTTCTGATTCAGACCATACCTATTAAAATGTTCAATGGTTCGTACATTCAGACCGATCATTGAGCTAATGTTATTTGCTATGCATTCACGTGGGTGGTTTGTCTAGATATTTCAGTACTGATCTGTACTTTCTGTCTTTAAATGCAGCGCCAAGGATCCTGAAGCAACTGCAAAAGCAATCATTACAACATACTTACTGTACATGCGTACAGTGCAAACCTGCTAATATGGAACCTTTTACTGGCACTGATTATTTGTAGCTTATTAAAAAATAGTCTGTGCGTAGTCTATAATCAAGTTATAGAGGACATGAGAAATTGTCCCATGTTTTCATATTTTATATTGGCTTTTGTTGTTTTGGATTTTGAAGTGCTGACTTAATCCATCCAGGATGACACAAACTCTCCACAACTGTTGGTTTACCGTCTTAACAGTGTTATCCTGTGAAATCCAAAGTATACATTTGTACTTCTCTGCACTCCAGCCTAAGCTACAAACTGGAGCGAGATGATGAAGAGGTGATCCTCATCTCATCCTGAGCCATGGCTGTAAGGACCTCTACATCCATGTTTAAGAGATCCCCAGCAAAAGATAAAGTGCCCTTAGCAGAGGAACCTCATTTGGTATCTAAGTATGTGCTCCTATCCTGGGACCAGCAATTCCTTCACAAGCACGTCTTGAAGGAACTAGGAGTTCAGTCAAGCTATTTTTACATGTGCAATTGTCAGTGCTCCCCAGGGTAAGGTTTCGGGCATAAGCAGCTTCTATTTCGCTGACTTGTTATTACTTCTGATGGGTGTTGGGGCTCTCAGGAGAGTGAGTGAACACAGCACATGTCTGCCAGCTGCAGAAGGAATATGATCTGGGCCAAATATAAAAACCCTGGGATTTCTCCATTTGTTTTATACTTTATAGGTTCATTTAAAGAAATGATACTCTCATATAGCTCATCTCTAGTGCTTGAGACCTCTCCTTTGAATAGATCTTGCTGCTGTGCTATAATGCTTAGAGCCTTCTTTGGTCACACGTCTTCTGATACATGTTAGATGAATGATGGCTAGTTTCCTGCTCATGTAATAAGAAAGAATATTGAAAACTGAGTGAAAAGAATAGGAAGACTTCTTTCAGGCTTATCTTCACATGCAAGAAAATGTCCAGAAATAGGGCTTTAAAATGACTTCTTGTCAAACTTCTGTGCCTGTAAAAAGTGAACATTAATATCTAGGAAATGTGTTGCTTAGAAACATGGTGCGACCTTTAGCTCTCAAATGCCAAGCAGATTTGATTTCTTTGAGAGGGGCTGTAAGTGTTCTTGCTGCAATCTTTCTAAAAGAAGCTGAAAAAGGCTAGTAGACACATATTCCCTATTTAGTGGTAAATGGGAAACTAGCTTATTATTTGCTAAACATAATATTACCATGGTAGATAATTTCTTTGAACATCAAGCACCTTGGCCATAATTTAGAAGGTATTTGCTGCAATGCATATTTCAGCAGACTTACAGGTGAAACTCGAAAAATTAGAATATCGTGCAAATGTTCATTTATGTCAGTACGGCAACTCAAAAGGTGAAACCAATATATGAGATAGACGCATTACATGCAAAGCGAGATATGTCAAGTCTTACTTTGGTATAATTGTGATGATTATGGCATAAAGCTTATGAAAACCCCAAATTCACAATCTCAGAAAATTAGAATATTACATGACATCAATAACACAAGGATTGGAAATAGAACAATATCGGACCTCTGCAAAGTATAAGCATGCATATGTACTCAGTACTTGGTTTGGGCCCCTTTTGCAGCAATGACTGCCGCAATGCCGCGTGGCATGGATGCTATCAGCCTGTGGCACTGCTGAGGTGTTATGGAAGACCAGGATGCTTCAATAGCGGCCTTCAGCTCCGCTGCATTGTTCGGTCTCATGTCCCTCATCTTTCTCTTGGCAATGCCCCATAGATTCTTTATAGGGTTCAGGTCAGGGGAGTTTGCTGGCCAATCAAGCACAGTAATCCCTTGGTCATTGAACCAGGTTTTGGTACTTTTGGCAGTGTGGGCAGGTGCCAGGTCCTGCTGGAAAATGAAGTCAGCATCCCCATAAAGCTCGTCTGCGGAAGGAAGCATGAAGTGCTCCAAAATCTCCTGGTAGACGGCTGCATTGACCCTGGACTTAATGAAGCACAGTGGACCAACACCAGCAGATGACATGGCTCCCCAAATCAACACAGACTGTGGAAACTTCACACTGGACTTCAAGCATCATGCATTGTGTGCCTCTCCATTCTTCCTCCAGACTCTGGGTCCTTGGTTCCCAAATGAGATGCAAAAGTTGCTCTCATCAGAAAAGAGGACTTTGGACCACTGGGCAACAGACCAGTTCTTTTTTTCTGTAGCCCAGGTAAGACGCTTCTGACGTTGTTTGTTGTTCAGGAGTGGCTTGACAAGAGGAATACGACATTTGAAGCCCATGTCCAGGACCCGTCTGTGTGTGGTGGCTCTTGATGAACCAACTCCAGCCTCAGTCCACTCCTTGTGAAAGTCCCCAACACTTTTGAATGGCCTTTTCCTGACAATCCTCTTCAGGCTGCGGTCATCCCTGCTGCTTGTGCACCTTTTTCTACCACACTTTTCCCTTCCACATAACCTTCTACTGATGTGCTTTGATACAGCACTTTGGGAACATCCAACTTCTTTTGCAATGACCTTTTGGGGCTTTCCCTCCTTATGGAGGGTGTCAGTGATGGTTTTCTGCACAACTGTCAGGTCAGCAGTCTTTCCCATGCTTGTGATTCCTACTGAACCAGCCTGAGAGACCATTGGAAGGCTCTGGAACCCTTTGCAGGTGTTATGGATTCATTAGCTGATTAGAGGGGGACACTTTGAGCCTAGAATCTTGAACCTTTTCACACTATTCTAATTTTCTGAGATTGTGAATTTGGGGTTTTCATAAGCTGTACGCCATAATCATCACAATTATACCAAAGTAAGGCTTGACATATCTCGCTTTGCATGTAATGCGTCTATCTCATATATTGGTTTCACCTTTTGAGTTGCCATACTGACATAAATGAACATTTGCACGATATTCTAATTTTTTGAGTTTCACCTGTACCAGGAAGGGTTACACAACCATTTTCCACTCCACAATTACAATATGATGGCTTTTCTTACCTCTATCCTTCCATATTCTGTGTTCCCATGACCAACCTACCCATAGTTAACATTTACTAACTCATTTTTCCCACATCACAGTGAACCATAAACATGAGCACTGGGTTGGCACAACACACTAAACTAAAATCCAGCTGGCTAACTTGTAATTCAGTGTGTTATGCAAACATTGCATGAGGTGTCTATACTTCAGACCACCACCTAAATGAATCTGTCCCTCTTTCTTTATGATCAAGGAATTTGCATCCACACCAATGGAATTTCAGATCAGTAGGACCGGGCCTGTGGTTTCTCCAGTTCTAGACTCAGTAGGGCTGCTCACATCCTTAGCTTCCTGGCTGATGAAACCTTTGAGCAACTCTCTCCCAGTTTGTATCAGGATGAAAATAGGAATAAGTGTGTACCCTTGCCTCATTTTTCTTCTCATATTAATCTTCACAGTGAGGGGTTCAATAAGGGAAGCCATTTCTAATCTGTTTGTATAAAGCAGCTTGACTTTTGTTCAGACACACAGGCTAGATAAAAATAGAAGGAAAATCCAGACGTACAGGTAATGTTTTTTCTTCATTTTTAGACTTCAAAATCTATCACACGTGAATTCCACTGAAGGCCCAAATCTCTTGGATACCGTTCTATCAATGGCTTCTCCCACTGGCTCTTCCCCCTCCCCTCCCCCTTTTCTGTTTCCCTTTTTTCTGTTACCTTATAGTAGAACAGCTCCTGCCAGTACAATCCAAAGGCATGATGCTATTTTATTTTTCCCTTAACAATCTAAGCATGTTTGATATAATATTCCTGGTTACACAGTAAGTTGCCAACTAGTGAATCTTCTCAAATGTTTGGTAAAACATTGCAAAATAAAATAGTTTTCCAGGAGGAGAGTTTCTGAATTCAGAGCATTACTGGAAAAGCTGGGATTACAGTGCCCACTGATATGGAATTCGTTTGGGGCCACTTATTTTTCAGATCTTTAATGGAAGCTGAGAAGATTTATGAAAAGGAAACAGAGACAAAGGATAGGTGAGAACTATTTGGACCCTTGCAGAAATGTTGATGATGAAAAGATCCTTTTGGATCTATTTATTAAAAGTGGGAGCCTTGGCTACTTGATGATCCTCCCAGCGTTCAATGGGCATGTACATACATGCCTGAAAGACACTATGGTAACCTCACTGAAAGACCTGCACCAACTTAAAACTTTTAAGTAGAAGCCTACCTTTTGAAATAATTCTGCCCAATTATATAATATGAGAAACTATTGAAATTCCATGATAATCTTAGAAAGTAAGTTGCTGGGCCACATTAGCCAATTTGAAAGATGGTGAGAGAAATTAATTTCAAAAACACTGGAACAATTTGGAAAGTACAACATTTCTAGCATAGATGGAAAGTCTTCTTCTTGTATCAATACTCTTTTCTGGAGTATTTGGATGTGACTCTGGAGTCCAAATAAATGTCTGAAATAAGCTATCAAAGGGAACAAGTATAATATCTACTAAGGAATCATGCTTATTGGCACATCCCAATTGTTCAGCTTCATTGGGCTTGTTCAATATTTTGACAGATGCAAAAGAGATTCACTGGGGAAGCTAAGGAGGGGATCTGTGAAAACTGGGCAGAGACACATAATTATGTTGTCTACTTGTTCATTTGTAACTCAGTGGTTGAAAGATGTCACAAATCACAGAATAATGTTTGTTGTGCAGTCACACAGGGAGAGGGGGAACAAGTTTTGTTATGATAGCAAAATTCTCATTCTTCCTTCACCTGAGGGAGCACAATTTTAGCTATTTAAATCCACTCCCCTTTTGTCTGCACAAAACTCTTTGTTGTTGTTCAGTCGTTAAGTCGTGTCCGACTCTTCTTAACCCCATGAACCATATTGCACCAGGCCTTCCTGTCCTTCACTGCCTCCCTGAGTTTGCTCAGTTTCATGCTCATTGCTTCAGTGATGCTATCGAGCCATCTCATCCTCTGCTGTCCTCTTTTCCTTTTGCCTTCAATCTTTCCCAGCATCAGGGTCTTTTCCAAAGAGTCCTCTCTTCGCATTAGGTGACCAAAGTATCTGAGCTTGAGCTTCATTATCAATTCTTCCAATGAGCAATCAGGGTTGATTTCCTTTAAGATTGACTGGTTTGACCTCCTAGCAGTCCAGGGGACTCTTAAGAGTCTTCTCCAGCACCACAGTTCAAAGGCATCAATTCTTCGGCACTCAGCCTTCTTTATGGTCCATCTCTCACAGCCATACATTACTACTGGAAAAACCATAGCTTTGACTATGCGGATCTTTGTCGGCAAGGTGACGTCTCTGCTTTTTAATATGCTATCTAGGTTTGCCATAGCTTTCCTCCCAAGGAGCAAGCGTCTTTTAATTTCATGGCTGCAGTCTCCGTCTGCGGTGATCTTGGAGCCCAAATAAATGAAGTCTGTTACTGCTTCCATTTCTACCCCTTCTATTTGCCAGGGATTGATGGGTCCAGATGCCATGATCTTAGTTTTTTTAATGTTGAGTTTCAAGCCAGCTTTTGCACTCTCCTCTTTCACCCTCATCAAGAGGCTCTTTAGTTCTTCTTCACTTTCTGCCATTAGGGTGGTATCGTCTGCATATCTGAGGTTATTGATGTTTCTCCCTGCAATCTTAATTCCGGCTTGTGATTCTTCCAGCCTGGCATTTCTCATGATGTACTCTGCATATAGGTTAAATAAGCAGGGTGACAGTATACAGCCTTGTCGTACTCCCTTCCCTATTTTGAACCAATCGGTTGTTCCGTGACCAGTTCTAACTGTTGCTTCTTGGCCCGCATACAGATTTCTCAGGAGACAGGTAAGATGGTCTGGTACCCCCATCTCTTTAAGAATTTGCCACAGTTTGTTGTGATCCACACAATCAAAGGCTTTTGCATAGTCAATGAAACTCTAGCAGTAGGCAAACCGCAAACAAGTTCTGAAAGTGTTAAAGCCCATAAGTGTGTGTGCCCCAGCATTGTTTATGCAAACCTTCTGAGCATGATTTTTGTCTCACCACTTCACTTCTGGAAAGTAAACTAAACCTATACATAGCACCCCGACTATCTTGAGTTCTTTGGTGGAAAAATCACATACAAATATGAACTTTATTGCTAAATCCAAGCAAAATTACTTGGATTCCATTCATCTCAGGTATAAATTGGAAAAAGGATTATAGATGGGGTACAGCCTGCCACAGAGTGAACTCTGGGAATTGTCACTAAATTAAAATAATATTATTTTGTTTAGGGGTACTTATATTAACTTTTAGACATTATGAGAACAGCTCATGTTGGGTTCTATCAGCTTTGTGAGATAGACCAGTCAGGAAACATGAGCTAATTTTACTTTATTGTAAGGTTACATTAACAGAATCTTGCAAGTCTGAAAGTGCATTTATTCCCACATCCCCTTTGCAACCCAAGAAACTAGGGAGGGTCCTTCTGAGCCACTTGCTCTGCCCATATTCCTGCTGCAGACTAAGATGCCTCTTATCTGACCATTCCCTTGGCTGCATCTCATCACCCTGTCTCCCAAGGTCATTCCCACATACCATTACAGGTTCTTCCAGTCATAACTTTTTAGATTTTTTTTAAAGATGTTTCCTCCTTAAGGTTTTTTAAAAAAAACCTTCATGCAATAAGATTCTCTTCACAAACCCCCTTCCTTCCCCACTCCTTCCATTTATATACCCAACAGCCTACTTTCATAGTTTATTTTATTATTTATTTATTATTACATTTGTATGCCGCCCATCTCCCCCCAGTGGGTGACTCTTTCTCTCCTACCCTAGTAGGATGTATTCAATTTCATAATAGGAAGGGTTTTCATTCTATGCTTTGAACAAATATAGAAAAGCAACTTTCTAATGCCAGAGGAAGATGACATATGCTCAACATCCTTGAAAAGAAATGCCCAGCGAAAATGGCTAAGCTATCTTGTCAGGCTGACCTCTAAATGCATTGGCTGCTACCCTCAATTAGCACATCAGTGTTTATGCTTTTGTTCATTGTTGTAAGGCCACAAGGATCACAGGGCACGCATATTCTGGCCCTATCTGTGTTGTGAATCAGCCAAAGGCATCCTTGTTGGAATAGATTCTACACAGAGAGAGAAGGCCGAGTCCAGACACAAGACCACTTGGATTGTTTCAGGATATTTCTAATGCCTCAGTCTCTATTAAAGAGGGAGGTATTCGCATAACAAGGACGTTTAGCACTCCAGTGTTTGGCTTCCAACATAATGCAAGGCATCCAGATGATTTCCTCTACAATGTGGGCAAAGCCTGAGCAACATGCTTCCTACCCAGTGTCAACAAAGTCCAGCTATTATTGCTTATCGTCCCTTGTGAGTGAAGTATAGCTATAGAATTCTTAAGGGGGGGGGGCATGATTGTTGTTGCTGATGTTGTTCTATGATGAGCTCCACATCAGAACATTGTAGTTTTCTCTTCATGGTGTTTTAATGCTGGAATTTTGAATCAAGCACATCAAAGCATTTAAAGAAATTTTATGTTTCTAATTATAAACTATGAAGGATTCAGCGCAGACAGAATTGAACATTTAAATTTCATTTTTAGGCAGCAAGCTGAGTTCCCAAACCCTGAACCTGATTTAAACAGGGAGGTTTAAAGCTATTTGTTTGTTTTATTATTTTGAATTTATACAGCCTTTCCTCCACATCCAGATGACCTTGGCTCATGAATTAATCATAATCATAATCATAAATTAAGCAGGGTTAGACCAGTTAATACTTGGATGGGAGACTACCAAGAAATACCAGGGCTGTAGGCTAGATTGGGGGGGGGGGGGGGGAATCCAGAAGGCAGCAACAAACCATTTCCATATAATTACCAAGAAAACTACAGAGTATTCACTAAGTCACATAAAGCTGAATTTGACTCAAAGGAGACTTTAAAGAACTCAGAGTAACATTTTATCCCCTCCTGTTTTGCGTCCTTTTATAGTTTTCTATTTGTAATTGCTTTTATGTATTTATTCTTTTTAATTGTTGTACATTGCCCAGAGTCACTTTGTGTGAGATGGGTGGCTATATAAATATGATAAACAAACAAACATATCTGGCTATCCTCTCCTCCATTTTATCTTCACAACAGCCCCATAAGTGTAAAGGGCAAGTGCTTTTCACATGCTTCCAGAAATTCAGTTCTCTTCAGATACAGGAACATCTGTCAAGAAAGTCAAGATGGCAGCCACAATTCTGGGATCAAAAGTGTAGGGCTTCAATCACATGGTCGTGGCTGCCATCTTGAATGTTTTATGCCCACCCCACAGAAGCACTGCACAAATAACCACTATTGGCAGTTCTGCCGCATGCTTTCAAATACAATTATGCTTACTGAATAATCCACAATCTGCAATTTGAAATAAATAGTTGTGCAGAAAATCTGAAACTTTGTGTGTATTTCAGGCACCCATAGGAGTACATGTAATGGTACTCCTTTACATTACATTACATGTAATGTAATATCCCCTTTGTGTTCTTCTATACAACTTGGTGGAAGCAAGGTGGTACTTGGACTGTATTTTATACTACCATGTTCTTGTTTGTGAGTTATTGTACATATCCAATTTGTTATCAGCTATTTCAAAAAAAGGTTAACTACAGAATTGATGCAACAGAATGGACATTCATTCTAAGCTAAATATCCTTACACATGCTCCTGAAACAGATACAGATTTCAAGCTTCCCTGAAGATCTTTTTCCTTTAATAGGCACCAATAGCGAATCCTAAACTAAAAAGTTTTTATTATCTGAAAATCTGAATGCCTAAATTCTGTTTTGAACAGCTACAAACACCAAAGTTTGCTTCATTTTAAGCCAAAATGTGAGATTCTGTTTGTCTTGAAATCAGGGAGAAACTTTTTTTGACTTTATCAGTGAAGATGAAAATATGTATGCCAGAAGTAGAATAAATCAGTACAGAGAATTAATGAAAGTCTGAAGCTGCCAGCTTAAAGAGTCAACGTGAGGAGTCTTTCTCTTTAAGGGTTTATTTCCACTGCTATTAAAGGGACACAGGTTGCACTTATTTCTCACAAATGTTCCTGAGGTCCAATTCAGGAAAAGGGAATCATTTAGAGAACCAGAAGAATCTCTTTGGGTTGATTTTGTTTAAGCCCTGAGCCAATTCAGAAGAATCTCATACAATGTTTGATAGGATAGCATCACACGAAAAAAAACCCAACCTCTTTCATTTGTGGTACAACTCCAGAATTGTGAAGAAGCAACCAGAGACCTTATCCTGCTCTGATTGAGCTGAGGCATTAATGTGTTTCTAAAAACATTCCCAATGGGATTTGCAGCTTGCCAGAGCTGGGCTCAGCCATGTTTTCAGAATTAGTAGATATGCCTGGAGGGATCAGCTTTTCCCAACAGCACGTGTGAAATGGAATGTGCAGCCTTGGCCTTGAGCCGGTCTTCCTGTAACAAGAGCATGAGCAGGAATCTTGGCGGTGAGTAAGAAAAAAAGTAATCCTGGAGCCATACCCTGTTCCATCCCTACACACTTCTATTACAATTCTTCCAGGCTGTGCACCACGAAAATGGTAAGTTAGATTTTTCTGCCCTTACCAATTTTTTTCACCTGCTATGATAGTGGTGTTGAGTTAAATTAAGCTCTTTAAAAAGGATGGCAAGAAGGTGGATTTTTGGAGGGTCACGAAATTGGGTTGGTTAGTTCAGGTGGTCTCTTAGAGGACATCTTCAGCAGCATGGCTGGTACAAAGACAAGTAAATGGGAACATTAAATAGGTTTAATCAGAAACACAGTGATGTTGTAAATTCCACAACAAGTTGTTACAGAAGCAAACCTTGAGTATAATAGCTATTGTCTATTTGGGCACATCCATGAGTCTGGATATAAATTAAGTACAACAGATGATGTGTGTATCATGATGCTAGCTTTGGGATTTCAAACCAGGAATATATCCCATTTGCCACCTATGATATTGATTACCAAAGGAGATGGATTAAAAAGCAGCAACAGTAATTTGGACTTTGAAATCAAAGATAAAGTCTGGGAAAAGGTACTATAGAAATAACATCTCAAATAGTTCACCCCATCTTAAATGGTTAAGAGACTTATTTATTTTTTAGATGTATATCACGTATTTTCTTCAGGAGCTCAAGTTGAGTGCGCCGTACCACCTCCTCCAATGTTTTTTCCCCCAAAAGCAACCCTGTTAAGTAGGATAGGCTGAAAGGGAGTGAAGGTCCCAAAGTCATCCAGGGAGTTTCCATGGCTGAGAGTAGACTTGAATCTGGGTCTCCCCAATCTTAATCCAACATATTGGATTAAGAATAGAACATCCCACTACACCAGCCTGGGATCTGTCTTCCTTAAGTCCAATATTTGGGCACAATAGGACAGGATGAAGCTTAGATATGCTTACCCCTTGTACATCAAAACAGCTGAAGGGGTTCTGTTACACAGCTGGTGAGGAATGTGACAAGGCTGAGAAGTTCATGACAGAGAAGGGGGGGAGAAAGGACTTTAAGGTGGAGCAAAAAGGAGTACAGGGATTTAAACACACACACAATATGCTAGTCTAACAATTCTTTTTGCATTACTCCTTCCCTATTTGTTATCCATTGACACATACATTGGAGAAAAATACATTTTTTCACCTAAGTAGCTCTTAGTTGCCACCTAAGTTGGCTTTTAACACTCTTTTCCCTTTAAATCTTCCTTCCTTCCTTCCTTCCTTCCTTCCTTCCGCTTGGACACCACCTGACTCCAAATAGCTCTGGGCAGCTCATAGCACAAATTTCTAGATACAGTATATTTCTTTGCAATATCTAGACATCACTATTCAAATTCATTATGTATCACAAGCAGTAGTTATTTTCAACTTCTTGGAAATATTCTCTTGAGGAGAATGTTCCTTTTTTCCAATCTACTTTTTATTTTATTTTTTTAACTTCCTTTGAGAAAGCGCACCAATATAGTTAGAGGTAACCAAATAAATGATGAGAGATGGAAAGGCATCTTTTAATGCTGTTATTAATCCAGGATAAGCTGAATTACAGCAGGTGATCTAAAAGGCCTCTTCTAAGTTCAGGATTCCAAATCCTTAGCCTGTACAATTTAAAATTCACATTCAACTCACATTCAAAATCTTTAATATAAATTTAGCTGTTTTACAAAATTGTACTCGTATATTATTTCCCAGTTAAGATCAGTTGTCAATTTGGAAGAAAAGATATGATACCCAGAAGATGATAAATTGTAGGGACTAATAAACAAAAAGAGTGAAAGTAGCATTTCCCAGGCTACAAGATTCAAATACATAGATTACTCTTTTTCAAACTTTGTCTGCAGGGTTAAGATTATTTTTCAGTGGGCTTTTTCCTGGACATTTTTTCAGGCCAATGACAGAGTTGATCATTTGGTGTAGTCCTAAAAATAATTAGGTCACTGTTCAAGAAACAGATGTCAGGAAATAATAGTCTCGCTACAAATTATTTATAGAATTCCAAAAAATCCCCTAAAAATAAAACAGTAAAAGCTACAAACTTACAAAGAAGATAGACCTACCCAATTTAAATAATGGCAAGGTGTCCCCTGCAAATCTTAAGGCATGGGCAAACTAGTATAGTAAGAAACATTGCTTCAGATATTTTAGATTGAAGCTATTTAGGGATTTAAAGGGAGGCACCTAGCAGCATCTAGAACACAGCCCACTAGGAAATAGCCAACCACCACAGCTCCTTACAATCAGTATTTTGGAAAGACATCTAGGTGCATCCATCAGTATTTTAGCACCCCATGTTGCACTAACAGACTCTTCCAAGTCATACCCAAGAACTGATGGACATACAACACATTATACCAGTCCAGTTCAGAGGCTACTGGAAGATGAACCAGAGCATCTCTGTCTGACAGTGAGAAATAGTCACAGCTTTCCATCAGCCAAAGCTGATAAAAGGCATCTCAAGCAACTGAGGACAAGGATTAAGAAGTACTCCCAATTTATACATTTGCTTATTCAAAAATAAGTGCAGGCCCATTTATTGGACATGAACCTCTTATTCGAAGGACCTGCTTACCAGGTTTCCCATTCAACTCACTGGCTCTAATCCAACCCATTACTGAGCCCAGAAACAGATTCAGCAGCTACAGAGTCCACTTGACTTAGATGATGTGAGGAAATAGCACAGGGCGCAATCAGCATATTGATAGTACCTCACTTCAGATTCTCCAATGACTTCACCCAGCAATTAAATATTGATGTTAAAAAGCATGGGTGATGATATGAAACCTTGCAGGATTCCACAGCATAGATACTACAATTAAACACATCAATGTGAGTATATACCTCTTACACCCAATTTGCAGGGCTAGTTTAGCAAAAGCTGCTGAAAGTTCAGGGAAAATCAACAAGATTGCCTTCTTCTTATCTCTCTCCTGACCAAGGTCATCCATCAAGATGATTAATATAGTTCCTGTACCAGAATTAGGATTAATGTGGACTGAAATGATCAAAGCAATCTAGCCTACAGCACTTACTACATCAAACTTCTCAAGTGATATTTTTCTCCTCTAAGCATTCAGGAGAAAATCTTTTGCATGTAGAACTGTGGTTTCCACATGAGCCAGGCCTCTGATAAATTCAACTGGATGCACTTTTCCCCTTGCAGATATCATTTAAGTGACTCTAGTAGAAGCCAGGGTTTATTCAGAGCACTCCAGATATCATGATGCCTGAATGGGGCTTCTGTTTCATTGAAACAAGTTCTGGTAATCCAGAACTTTAATTTTAGTTGACTAAACACTTGATTTCTATACCATGAAAATGTAACATTCACTACTCTACCGGTCAGATATAGATCTTCATGCCCTCAATCCTATTCTTCACCACTGTTGATAAGGTCCCTTGAGGGCTTCCAGCTTCTTGGTATGCTTCCTGCAGGACAGGCCATGGTGACTTCTGAGATCTTACAGCTGCTCATGATTATCCTCAAAGGCCCAAAGCACTTTCATCTTCTTAATCACACTTACACTGCAGTTGTTCTTCTCTATTTTTCCATGTACTACACATGATATCTCCTGCAAAGTATTTCTGACCCTTTCATATCTTTGTTTTGAACTATTTCGTTTGTCCCAAGCATGCACAATATTTTTTTTCCATTGTTTCTATTAAGTGTCATAGATTCTCCATTGCACTGATTTAGGAGTTGGATTTTAAAGTTGTGCTGGAGATATGTATGTGTGTGCGTGTGTGTATAATTGTATTTTTTTTATCTATTTATAATTGCATGTCTGTGTGCCACAAAGCTTGAGTTCTAGCCCCTGAGTAAGTTCAGCCACCACATATCTGCTCCTCTGTAAGTGAAATGACCAGGGGAGGTGGGAGAGTAGAGGTGTGCACCATATTGTCTCAGGAAGCAAGACATCTTGGTCAAGTTCTGCTCCAGCCCAAGAAGGAGCAGTAGTAAAAATGGATAGTGGGACACTTATGCCATGTTTTGATTTCTTCAAAAATTTTGTGTTTTCAGTCCCATGAACTTATTCTTACTCCTCAAAATATTCTGTGATTCCCGTACTTCTCTTCTAGGTTTCTGGATTATGAAAATAAATCACCATTCATAGTGTAATGTAATGATGGTATTGAGGAAGTAATTAAAATAGTTGTAAAATGGCTTTTAGTGTAGAATTATGGAGACTTTTGCCTGACTCTTGTAGACTCTCCCTGAGGTCAACATGATGTTAAAGTCAATCTTTTCCTCCACAATTCTTCTCATTTTGCAGACTACAGTAGCTTGTCGATAGCTCTGGAACACAGTGCTTTAGTTTAGCTTAGTTTAGTTAGTTTAGTTTAGTTTACAAATTTGTTTGCTTTTATCTCATAGTGAAAAGCTCAAAGAAAACATGTGCTGTGAATTGCACATGACATTTTTCTCCCAGAAAGAATCCCTAACATAAATGGACAATTCTATGATGGATAGCGTATTTATTCCTGAAGTGGGTTTTTTGCTCCCTAAAAAACAGAAAGGCATCCAAACCTATATAAAGTTTACTATACGCCAGCTTAGTAAACAGCTTACTACTTTCACCTGCTCCATAAGCTAATCTGAAAGGGAGTACAGTAGTTCTTGCATGGGAAACTAAAAGTCATATTACATTTTCCTTTCAGCACTTTTTTCCGCAGTTACAAGAGTAGAGCTGGTCCCAGGACAATTTTGGGTGCATCACACTGACTGCATCTATTTTTAAGCCTTCACCCAGTAATGTTCCTTTATGGACATTACTTTTGGGACCCATGTTTTTTGTGAGATCAGTTACCTTTGCATCAGCACTTACCAGCTGGCAGACAGGCTGAGTACAGAAATAGGGTGTCAATGCCGAGTGACTTCTATCCTCCATGTACGGCAATGAAATTTATTTTCCATCCTACCCTCATTAAAGTTCCACTTGACTCTGTTAATCCATTGCAAGCTCTTCTATCCCAAGCACAACATTTTGAGTTGACCAGTTATTCCACCCACAATGACTGTCACATGGAAAGATGCTTTCAAATATGAAACAGAACCAAATTTTCTGTTCACACTTTCAAAGTAGAATTACACACCGAGGAATTTTAGAGATTAAAGTTATCATAGGAGCCCCAAAGATCATATATCTATCACTCCATCCTCCCAGATGGCTGTTGTAACATGATTCAGTATTTACAGGCTCCGTTTAGTTCAAAGCATTTCTTACCATTTCATGAGTATTACTGTTGCTTAGCCGATTAAGACACTTCCCTTTTCTTACATGTTCATCGTAATAAATTGAGCAAAAATATCCTTCTACCCCTTTGTAGTATATATCATTACTTTTATACTCCATTCTTCCTTCAAGGAACCTAAGGCAAACATCATTCAGCTACATCTTGGAGGCAAGCGGCTGAAAGGGTTGTGTCCCTAGATCACCCTGGGAGCTTCATGGCTGAGTGAGAAGGTGAATCCAGATCTCCTCAGCCTGAATTTAGTAATCTAAACAGCACCATTTTACCAACTGTTTATCAAACAGCACCATTTTACCAACTGTTTATCAAACAGCACCATTTTTACTGGGATCACCGTAGTCAGCAAAATATTATAAGGGGCAATGTATAGAATGCTTTAATTTGTTCCTGTTATGGCCAGAGGAACCTGCCTTACCTAGAACAGGAGGCAGGGAATATGGTCACTTGCATCTTTCTCATCTCCTGTATCAATTACTGTAAGTCGCTTTACATGGGCCTGCTCTTGAAGACCACCAGGAAACTTCAACAGGTACAAAATGAAGTAGCCCCTATGTTTTATGGGTTAGTCTCTTTACTGCCGTGTAACACCCCTGCTGCAGGAGCGACACCGGCTACCAGTTTGTTTCCAATGCAATTCAAGATGCTGGTAATTATGCATAAGGCTGTATGTGGCTCAGCATCTGGTCACCTACAAGTTTCCCTGTCTCAGGTAGACTCTACACATCCAAATGGAGAATGCCTGCTGATGGTTCCTACCTGCAAGAAGTACTGTGGGTGAGGACCCCCCAAGGGGCCAGTTTTTCTCCTCTGGAATAGCTTGCCCCTCAAGGCAATAGTGGCTTCCGATCTCGTGGCCTTCTGGAAGCTTGTAAAAACTTGACTGTTCCAGACTGTCTTTGGAACCTGATTGGTAGGGAACTAATGGCACCAAAACTGTAACTGTGAAGTATAACGTAATACTATAATTTTAGGTTTATTGCATTCCTATGTATTTATTGTTTGCATCAGCTCGTTGCTATTGCTCCTTGTGCACCTACAGTCTTTTAAGATAGAGGTGCTTTAAACATTTTATGTATAAATAAATAAATAATCTAATTATATCACCAACTGATCCTGAATAGAGTTGATGTATTATTTATCAGGGTGAATTTATATCTACTGAACTGATTACCTAGATGTTTCAACATATTCCTATATTGTCCTCAGTGGCTGGGATGTTTTTTCAGCAAAGGTTGACCATTGTTCTAGGAGTCTGTCAGATCATCCTGACAACTCAGGTTGTTGGAACTCAACCTGTTTGGCCTATTACTTTAGCATTGCCTAATTAGGCATTGCTTCTTAATAGTTATTAAAATAAACATCTCTTTTGTTTTTACCGCTCCCACTGTCTTGAGAATGTTTATATGAAAGAAAAGAAAAGAAATGCATTTTTCTTATTATCTTTATTTTCTTTTATGGTTTTTACTTTGTTAAAAATTTATTCAATAAAAATTATATTAAAAAATAATATTTATATTTAAGGGTACCATAGCAATTTTCAGAAAGTATCAGTCTGGCTCATTTTGCCTCATTACAGGCTGATGTTATCAAATGACTTCTTCAACATACATTGTATTTAGCAAGTGGTATCTCAGGTTGAGGAGACTAGACATCGGCACAGGCTGGGCTTTTCCTGATTACACTTCATGCTGATGAAACGGATTGAATCATTCCCCCAGCAGTCAGCCATAGATAAGAAAGAATCCTGGTTAGATGATGGAGTAGGCCAAAGGAGAAGGTGAAGGAGCAGGACTTTCCTACCACCACTGAGTTACTTGGCAGAAAGCAAGGTACTAACCTACTGGGATACTCTCCTGCATTTCCACAGTCGCTGAGAAGGGGACTTGTATTGTTCTGAGACTACTACTGAAATACAAAATATTACAAGCCTTCTTAGCGGGCTAGTAAAAGAAAAATGCAGGCTAGAAATGTTTGTGGACTTTTACATAGATGCTTGCTGTTGCTCAGAAAGAATTAAATAATATGTATCTGACACTGAGAAAATGCCAAGAAGCTGAAGTTACTCCAGGTGTTCACATGAGTTTTTAATGCAAAGCGATGGGCTACTGCTAACTATAAAGACTGGAATTCTAATCTTTTAGAATGCTTTGTATATTAAGCAAGAATTTAAGGTTCAGTGGGTGAAGAAAGGTGGAGATGAGAGGATTGTCAAAGACTGTCAAAGAAAAATAAGAAGAGCATCTCATGGACTAGATGTCCCTCTAGTGGTAAAAAGCAGGGAACTGTGTAGCTACTTAAAATATAAGCAAAATACAGTCTCTGTGGTTTAAGTAACGTGTGGAGTTTATTCATTTATTAATGTTTGTTTGTTTATTAATATAGTATACTAATATGCATAGAAATTATGTTGAGAGACCATTTATTCTCCTTCCATCAGCTTCACCTTATTTGGTAATTATTTGCATTTTTTTCTAAAGCATGCTTCAGAACTAAAGCAAATCTACTTAGGATCGTCTTGATATTCTAATCTTCTTAAGTTTTTAATATGCTTGTGAATGGGGAACCATACCCCATGTTGTATGGTGTTTTACCATACCCCATGTTTTAATATGCTTGTGAATGGGGAACCATATCCCATGATGCCATATGAAGTTCATTTTCTCCATTTATGTGCTCAACTATATATTAAAGGGGGGGGGGTCAACTTTTAATAAATATTTATTTGTGAGAATAAAAAAAATTAAGTGGCAAGCAAAAGTCAGTGTGGGTGCCAACTTTATGTCTTTTTGCTCTTGATGTCTCTTGATGTGTAAAAGAACAGTAGGTGAACTGTATGGGGATTATTGTTCAGGCATTGTTCCTGTAATACCTACTGTAATGGAGAGATTTGTAGACATATACCCAGGCCCTGCTAAACATCTTCATTTGTAAAGAATAAGGAAGATGACCTTGATGGAGATATATAGGAACGGTTACCTAGGCAAAAGGGGCTGAAGCATTTCTTTAAGTTCAGAATGTCCAGATAACATTCAGAAGGGACTCAGGCAGATGCCTTCCTAATTCACTGAACTAGGAGGAGGAGAAGGAACAGCACAATCAGACTTGCAAGATTCTGTTATTATAACTAGTCTGAATGTAAATAGATGGAGTTGATTTCCTGGTCTGGTCTACCTACTTGGGCTGACATCATTACCAATATAATCCATTCTGCATAAGCCAATGGCCCTTGGGAGTGGAGGGAGTTCTAATAATTATGCCCTTCCAGCCTAGATGCATTATAGCCACAATAAGCTAGACTTAAATAACATGCAATCTGATATCGCCCAATGTTTCAGCCTTTAATTTTTCCTTGCAGATGTTTTGGTAAAAGCAGAGGGCACAGGGTCAGTTAAATGAACAAAATCCACTGAAAATCCAAGGAGCTTCTAAGGGAGCAAGATCTAAGAGACCTTTGTTCATTCTGTGTTGATGGATAGAAGGCTGCAAAAGGACAAGCAATTTTTCAAAGGGCGCTTATTCATTTTCGCCACCTTAGGAACATTTTTAACCTCCCCTCCCCCAACTATGAATGTCTTCATTTTCCAGTCAAGGTCTACCTGTTTTTCATGCTTGTTTGTCAATAGTGCTTTCATCTTCTTTGAATTAGCTATCATTTCCTTCTAATTTGAAACTGAAAAGGCCTGTTGTGTTCTGCAGGAAACAGGTTCATTAGTCTCTTGGTAGGGCAGATGTGCAGATGAGGTTATGTATCGATCAAGAGGAATGCAAAGACATTGGTGCCGTGTAGTGTTAAGACATAGACATTTTGGCCTGGGTTGGTGACAAGGGCAGAAAGGAGGTTGAGTGTACTCCCTTGTGTGTATTGCTTGGCTGCTGTGTCTTTCCTTCTTTCCATCAGCCCTCTTAGCCACATCGCTTTTGCTCCAGTTTGGACAGTGCCTTTTAATATTTACTTGCATGCCACTGTATTAAGAGAAGTGAACAAAGGATCAGGGAGTGGGAAAGGTAGAGACATTAGCAAGGCAAATGGGACATATCCTCTCATTATCCCCTCAGCGATGTGGAGATTTATGGTGTTTTCACCTGCAATAAAACACTTAAGTGTGTGTTCTACATTCCAGTTCTGCAAACAAACGAACAAAGCAAACAAAACAGAAAAGCATAACATGCTGAAGGGTTCCTCACTGGTGATTTACAGCATCTTCTTACACTGCCACCCAGCCGTCACTATGGTAATAATTCACAAAGACAGCTTTATATGACATAGAAATTGCAAGATGACACTTTAAGATTCTATAAATCGCTAGTGAAAAACCCCAGAGTAAAAGAAAGTACACACCTGAAGCTGCTGGAGAGTAACAGTGCAAAAGGAGGCAAGAATAACCTCACTTTTTCTCAAGGATCAGACCTGTAACTTACAGTACAGGGAGCCTTCAGTTTAATGGATTAGTGGGAACTAATGGAAGGAAGGGATGCCTGTTAAAGCTGAGAGTCCATTAACTGAGGAATAGGATTTTTCAAGCCCCCAAATAATTGTACCAAAAATGCGAAAAAGGCATTCAAGCTTCAGCCAAAGATCACAAAACAGCATGAGCTGTGAGCATTCAAGCAACTTGAATCAGCATGTAGATGAGACGCCACATGGATGTTGAGGATCGTGCTTCGGAGTACCAGAGCCAGAAATACTGGCTCTTAGATTGACTTGGCTGATCTAAGAGCCAGAGCAGCTTCCAGAAGCAGCAAAGTGAGCAGTAGAAGTGAAAAGCAGGCTAGGGACGAGGCAGCCCAAACTGCAGGAACCTTCTCAGTCAGCAGATCGTGTCCATTAAATCCCCAAACTGCGAAGCCAAGGTCTTTCAGATTGCAGGTTCACTGTATTCCTGAACTTAGCAGTTGTCGTTCAGGTCCAAAGTTATGTCCACTGTAATTCATTTTAGCAGGTTTGCTTGGTAGTCCATCTGTACCCACCACTAGAAGACAGTTATGTAGGTATACCATCATTTGTGTCTTGGAAACGTCTGGACTGGATTACTGCAGTACACTATAAGGATGACAGCTTTTGAAGCAGAAACAAATATGCATGCATGCATGTGTGTGTGTGTGTGTGTGTGTGTGTGTGTTTGTAGCATCTGTGGTATTTCAGAAAATTCCTATTTTGTTCCCCTATTTTATTAATAATGTAGAGACTGTTCTCAATTAAAAGCAGAATATGAAGCCTTGAATTAGGTACAGAAAAATCTCAAGATGGTCAGAAGGACTGCATTTCTTATCTTCCCTGTTGCTTTGCAGTATGAAGGCTTTTTTTGTTTTTTTTAGCTGAAATAAAAATTTAACGTAAGAAAATCAGAAGGAGAAGAGAGGTGTTCACATTGATGCAGGCAGTCCTAAAATGGGAATCGTTGCTGTGAATTATTGGCTAATATTGGTCGACTACTGTCAGGAGCTTCAGGCTTGATGGACTAGGACTAGAGGTTGTTGGGTTGGGTTTGCTCACAGCTATTTATTTACACATCGGATGGAAGCATTATTTTTTTATTACAGAGAAAGATGGTGTCGTTCAGGGTCACACAATAAATGAATCTTATTTTATTTTAATAAGTTATTGTTTATATTATTAGATCACCATTTAAGATTCTTGCACACCACCATGTATCTTGAGATATGAATGCACAATATTCAGCACAAATGCAACTACTGTCCTCTGAAAACAGGAGAAGCAGAAGAGTGTCGATAGGGCACAGTAAATGCTCAGTTTACTCTCTAGCTCCCTACAGTATTGTGGGTGATTTGCTTCACAGGTGATAAATATATATGCAGATTCCTCTGTCCTTAGGGAGCTAGGTCAACCATGAAAAGCAGTAAATATATCCTTTCCAAATTCTTGGATCCAAATTGAGGTGAGTGATAGGTACAATATTTTTGATTTTACTGAATTAAAGGGTGATTTACTATTACTAGGTTGTTGTTCCTTATGCAACTTCAGCGGAAGTACTTCATTAATTTCAAGCCAGAGAAATCCCATAGAAAGAGTGTGACTTTACTGGGGGCCCAGTGAAAAAATGTGACTTCCTTATTCACTTCCTTCAGAATCTTCTTTAAACACACACAAACGCATACATGTCAGTTAAGTGCGGCACGTTATTCACAGAAAGAAATATTTATTCTATTGGAAATCCTGTCCAGAAGCCACCTGTAAGATCTTTGGAGCACAGTCTTTTTTGACACTTAGAGCTTCAATAAGGAATTGAAAAGTTTTCTCTAAAGAAATGGAAAGAGAATCCTAGGAGCATGGAAGGAAGATAGAAAATAAAAAGAACCTGTCCAGGAAAAATGGGAGAAAATCAGCAGCTGCTTTATACCCTCATGCAGCAAACTTTATTCAAGAGTAGCTCCACCATCAGGCAGATAACAGCTGCACTTGCATTCCAAGATTGTACAACCCAAACCAGGTCTGAATCCTGCTTGCTTTTATCTAACCATGTGATTTGACTCAATTCCCTCCTATGGTATTGCTGACAGATTGAGTACAATTAGTACATACTTCTGAGCTGTTTCTCTTGTTCTTTCCCTCCATGTTTGTTCTAGATCCACCACCAGCACCTGTGGGCTAAAGATAAGGCTGAACACAATTCCTTCTTTAGTTCCACTCTAACACATTCATGTATGTGCCTGAATTTATTCACTGTGTTTCCGTCAACAAAAACAAATGGTATTGAAGTAAAAATACAAAAATTAAGAAGTAGCAACTGTGATGCAAATTTCTTCATATGCCCATTTGGTGGTCTTTTTTAAAAAATGAAACAAATATTTAATTCATATCACTCTATTCCACACTCAGATTGATCTGTCATAGAGGCAACATTTAAAAGCTGGGAACAGTTTCATCAAATCCACTGAGGGTGTAGTTTTCAAATAAGAGGATCAGTTATCTCCAGTAATTTTCTCTCTCTGTCAAGGTAGTTAACTAGGATTTCATTCTTATCTCTACTTTTTTCCTTTTAATTTTTTGTTACAAGGTTTCATAGAATCATCTGATAATCTTTGTGATACATGCACTCACCTGCTTAATTACCAATAGTATTTATGTACTTAAATAATTAAATATGTACTTAAATTTATTTTAAATATTTAATATTTAAAATAATCTACTCCATTCTTCAGAGAAAACTTCTGAAGTCATGTACACAAAGTCAGGAACAAATCAGAACATTCTTACACTCTCAAAGACACCACATGAAAGGATGGAGAGGCCAGAGAGGAAGAGCAGAGAGAGATATTATTAGTTCTTAATTTTCTACTCTGCTTTATAATTACCAGCCTGACTAGAGACAGGTGAAAAAAAGGAGGATTGGCCCCAAGCATTGGACTTGAAAGACAACCAGCAACCAATAAAGGTATTTCAATGTGGGGGCTGTGTGAGACCTTCAGAAGGGACTTTTCCCTGTCCTTGCTGCCAAATTCTGGGCCATTCTAATTTCTTGGCCATCTTTATTGGCCACCCTACAAAAAGCACATTATGCACATTACAGTAATTCAGCATTTAGATTTACCAGCACATGAGTCACTGAGGCCAGGTGTCTCTCCTCTGGATAGGCCTACAGTTGGTTTATTGAGCAACTCTTATAAGATATTACTTGTCTGTGCAGCATCAGTGCTGGATCCCAATAGAACCTCAAATCTGATCCATAAGGGGAAGTGCAACAGTATAAACAAGAATATTAAAAGACACCAAGAGATTCAGGAGTATTAACAAAATCACTCTCCCTCTGCCTCTCCCAGCATAGTTCAATTGTCAGAGCCACCAAGCCTACCTCTATACCAAATCCAGGTTTAAATCCAAACTGAAAAGGTTCTTTGTTTCATCTAAGATCTTCTGTAGCTTCATAACTGTTACTTTTTCCACTAGCTTAGCTATGTATGGAATATTAGGCTGAAGCCAGTTTGGTATAGCACTTAAAAGACACAAGGCTAGAAACTAGGAGGCTGTCACTTCTAATCTTGCCTTAGGCACAAGGCTAGCTGGGTAACTCTGGGCCAGTCACTGTCTCTCAGCCACAGGAAGAAGGCAAACCACTTCTGAAAACATTGCCAAGAAAAATACAGGGCCTTCTCTGGGCAGTCATTGGGAGTCAAGGCTGACTTGAAGGCAGCAAAACAAATAAACAAAAAGTTGGTAAAATCAGCTAGGTCCAAAGCAAGGGCCTCAGTGCTGCTTCCATTTCTGTCTCTGTATACTGGTAAAATTTTATCTACTGAATGTCATACTTTTGATCTGGGTACAGCCAGAAAGTCATTGATAGCTTTATTCCTAACCTACTTTATTCAGGCTATATTCTTTATTCCACTGATAATTACATGGTGACAACCTTTAAGTTAGGGGCAAAAATGTCTTGTCAAGAAACTGTCAAGAAACTGTTTATAGACGTTCTCCTATAATTAACCGGCAGGATATTTTACAAATGGACATTATTTGTGGCAATTGGTAGGTGCATAATTGTTTATATGCATGCTAGGCTACAAACAGGGTCTGTGCTTTTAAAACTGTGTACCATTATCAATAGCACTGTGACATCATGGTCCATTTTAACATGCAGCAGTCAGCCTCCTGTGGAATGTCTTGCATGTTTATTAGGGGCAACATTAACTATATCAAGAAACCTCTAAGGCTGCCTATAGTTAGACTGCTGGCTCAAACATATGTCCTTTCTATGTAAGGCAATTCAACCCTGTCAAGTGGCTCAGCTTTCACTCTCCCCCTCAGCAGCTACTTCTTGTCTCATATGTTTCTATACTCAGAACTGAAGCTGCAGTGAGACCCCATCTTGAGGAAAATGTTTTCTCTTCATGCTGACACAGTTCCACTATAAATGACCAGGGCTCTTACATGGATTTGTAAGGAGGTAATTCCACAGATGAAGAGATGCCCTATCCTTTTCAACAGATTTGCTAGTGGAAGAGTGGGGAATGCTAGAAAAGGATTTGAGCTGTTAGCAGCTTATTTTAACTCATGGTCTGTTTAAAACCAATGCCAGTATATGGGCATATGGCACCTCTAGGCCACATTGATTGATAGCGCCACCTCCTGCTGATGCAAAGATTTGCATCTTAGAATGATTTGGAAGCAGGACAAGGTTGGCACCTCCTAAGCTTTAACACCCTAGGCCAAGTATGTACTCAACCTTAGCCTGAAACCGGCCCTGTTCTAAAACATATATATTACATTGCCATCATATCGCCATTCCATGTTCTAAGCAGCCTTTTTATGTTAATGCAGGCATGGATACCTCCTGCAGGATGGGAGTGAGAGAGAGGCACAGTGGGCATGAAAATATGAGTCCCTAAGAATGATCATCTAACCTAAGCAATAACTAGCAAAACAGGTTTTATAATGATAACAGAAAAGAGATTGATTTAAAGGAAATACACCATAGGGTATTAGCACCATAGATGTGTTAGCATCTAGCTAAGTACATCCTATCGAGAGTCAGAGAGCTACAATTCAGTGTGTCTGAGCCTGGTAACAAAGGTAAAAGGAAGTAACCTAAAATTAGCAGTCTAGGAAAGTGATAGCCAAAGGGAGGGTTGGGGTGGGGTTGAAAGCAAACCCTTTTTTCTCATTGCCTCTTTCAGTGGCTCAATTGTGAGGGAGACAGTGCCACACTTATATCAACAGTTATATTGGATCTCTTTGCTGATGTACTGAATGTGGTTCGATCAGTGTGCAATGCATAGCAGTGTAGACAGCCACAGTTCCAAATTCTGTGACTCTTAGATAGCAGGACACAAAGCAGGACATAATTTGCATTGGTATATAAAAGAGAACTGCAGAAAATGTGAATGAATTGTTGGGGGGGAGGGAGGAAAAGGGAGGAGGGCCTTGATGCTGCTCAGGAAAGCCGCCACCCTCCAGCCTTTTCTCTCCCAATATTTGTGCCCATGTCCTGTTGCATTTCTGCCTGCTGCTTTTCTGCCTGTTGTCTTTTCATTTCCTCAACCACTTTTCTGCCTTTCTCTGTCTTTCTACAATTACCAGCCTTTTCCTGTATCCCTGCATAGCATTCCCTAAGTTGCCCCCTCCCTTCGTTCTACTTTATTCTGAAAGGAAAAAGAGAGTGGCGGGTGGAGAAAGCTTTGAGTCACTTTCTTCTGGTAATTGCAGAGGAGATTATTATGACAGGGATAGATCCCCCTATAAACAAACAATGCTGTGCTTTTTTTTCCTTTGGGGCCAGAAAGAAAAGTCATTTCTTCCATTTGTTCTGAACAAAAAGTACAGCATCTGTGTTCAGCCCACTCCTCCTTTCCTCCTGTGCTCTTAATCCATTTTTCCTCAATTTCTTGCCTTTACTTCCTGCCTTTCAGCAGCCTCAGACTGAAATCAGCTTGTCAGCACTGAGGCTCATGTCATGGGTGACTATAGCGCCATCTGCCAGTGACTAAATGAACTGCAGTGTGAGTTATTGTATACACAACAATGTGAAATCACAGCTGCCAGTTCTTTAGCTGGTGTTGGCCTTCATTCTCATCGAGTTCTTCCAAAGAACTGAGGATGTCATAATGTATTGGCATCGTATACATGCGGATCCAAGCAAAGTGGCCTTTTGGAATTGACAGATGGAAATTTTGTCAATGCGCAGATCTTTTAAGTGCCGTCCATGGTTTTTTGGTAGGGCACCAGCGTGCTGATAACCACTGGGACCACCGCTGCCGGTTTATGCTATAATCTTTCAACTTCAGTTTTCAGACCTTGATACTTTAAGATCTTCTCCAATTTTTTTTCTTATATTCTACTTTATTTATTTATACTTATTTATTTATTTATTTATTTTTATTTTATTAATTAAAATAATAACATTTTTATTTTTAATTTATTAATTTAATTTATTATTTATATTTATTCATTTATTTTTATTTATTTATTATTATTATTCCTACTGCTATTAGTATTTTGCTACAGAGGTACAATTAGGCAGCCTGTGCATATACGTTGGGGAAGGTAAACTGTTATATGAGAGCAAGTGAAAATAACATTATACATAAATAATATGTGAAAAATAAATGGTCCCTACTGACATTTGGAGTGTAACTCTTGCTCTGTCATGCAAAGATATATGTCAACCATTAGCTAATGGAAGTTGCACCAGATTCAGAAAGAGAACAAAAATCACTTTGTTGTTAAGTAAAGCACAATTTATTTTCTACTGGGGTGGCTAAGGAAAGACTACTACAAATTTCCAGAAAGATCAGGAAGACATATGCATTTTGCATACAGTCCCGCCTTCAGTCCAGCAATGGATTCATTCTTCACTTTCTATTACTACCTGCCAGAAATAAAAAAAAAAACAAAGTTGGTACTGATGTACTTTATACACATATATACTTACTTTAAGTATTAAAGAAACATGTAACAACAGCTACAATTTTTGTTTAAATAACAGTAAGTTGAATATAGAATCTATCCTAACCCAAGGTTTTCTCAGTGTAAGCAAGCAAAATTGGGAGCCTGCAAAGTCTGCAAACAGATGGCTGCTGCAATTTCATCCCCTCACCCTGAGAGAGAGGCACGCCACCATTCAGGAAAAGGTAGGATGTTGCTGGTACCACTTCAGGAAGAAGAGATATCAATGAGACTCATAACTTTGCTTGCATGTGAGCTGAAAATATTAAAGAATGAAAAGTGGCATCTTCTGAGCTTTATCTCTTCTGTAAGCCAGGGCTATCTAAAATAACACAGTCCCGTGAAGAGAGGCCACACGCACAAAGACGGCCTTTCAACAGGCACGCGTGCAAAGTCAGCGTATGGTCTGGAGCGAGTCTTACATCTGCCTACTTTGCCTCTGGGACCACCTCGTCTGCACATCCCACAAGTGGTACTCGGTACAGCCCAAGTACAGAGATCTACGTGCATAAGCTCGATCCAGCATTTACAGCCATTATATGCTGAGAGAGAATGTGGGGCAAGCCTGTGTGCATGTATTTTGAAGGACTGGCATTATCATACTTCTTCTCCCCTGAGTATATTTGTATGAATGGCTATTATATTTCTGGCCTTACAAGCCTAGCCATCCTGCAAAGAGCTAAAATAAGTCAGGGGAGCATTTCAAACTGGTTGCCCAGGTAAACCTTAATATCCTCAATAGACCCAGAATTAGCTGGCTCCACAGAATTAGAATGTTTTGTTTGTGAAAAGGTGCACTAACAGTATTCACAATAGGAAGCTAAGTGATACCTATATTGAACAAGTTAAGCACTTCAGATACCTTGGAATCATCTTCCAATTATCTACCCCATGGAAGAAGCAAGCAAAAACATGACCGCCTGACATGACTGCCCGAACCAATGTAATCATAGGAATTGCATACCGCAGAGACAATAATTATGTCCCTGCTGGAGTCAAATTCTTCAGGCTGAGATGTTGAACCTTTTCCTTTATGGTGTGCAGCTTTGCATATTACAAAAATCTACTTGCTCTTGAAGCAATTCAAATTCAGTATATAAAAGCACTGTTGCATGTCTCCCAGGGTGTGTCTAATGTTCTTTTACACCTGGAGATTGCTTGGATCTGCTCTAGTGAGGCACATATAAGAATATGCTGGCAGATGTTATTAGCTGAAATTAAATTAAATTCTGCTAACTTTCAGAAAGATTGACTTTTATTCCCCTATTTCTCTAAGGGTGGTTTTTATGAAAGGCCTTTTTCTCCAGCCGACTATCTTGCTGATATTGTATCTTTTCTATATAGGACAGTGTTTTTATTGGCTAGATTTAATGACCTGCCATCTAGAGCTCTTGAGGGAAGGTACAACAATAACCCAGGATAAAACTGCCTATGTGCCTGCTCAGAAAGGTCAAGAGTCAGTTCTCCATGTTTAGTTGCAATGTCCTATGTACCATCCGTAGTACTCCAGCTTAGTACTGCTTAATTAGGTACTTATCGGGGCCAACCCAATGAAGAAAATGTCTTCATTTTATCAGCAGATTCATCTACCAAATTAGCCAGAAGGTCGCTAAATTTTGCCCAATAGCAATTACGATAGGGGAGGTGTAAAGTTAATATTCTGACATTGATAATTTGACAGTCACACTTAACCTTGCTTTGATTTTTAACTGTTTGCTCTTTTATTTCATTACTTCTTTTAGCTTCTGTTTCTTTGTGCTGTTGTATATTGCTTTTGGGTCTCGGATCACAGATAGGTAGAATCCTAGAACTGAAAGCAACTAAACCCTCCAGGCATTCTCCCCAACATCCTACTCAATGCAAGATTCCAAATTAAAATAGCCCAGACAGACGTCTTGAACCTCAGCCACAGTGAACACATCCAGTGAAGGAGAGCCCACTACCTCTCTGGGGAACTGGTTCCACTGTTAAATTGCTCTTATTGTTAGGAAGGTTTTTCTAACATTCAGTAGGAATCTGCTGCTGTTTGAAGTCGCATCTCTCTCTGAACCTGTGATCCTATTTCACCTCATTTGGCGACAGAGAAATCAGGAGGGTCATCATGCCCTGACTTCATGTCTGTCTCTCACCTGGCCTATTATTAGAAAATTCAATGTCTGTATTTAAGACACAAAGGGAGCTTCCTGTTTCTATCTCTGTCTGTCTTATACCTTCCTGTCTTCAAGGTGTAGTTTAGGTAGACAGCTTTCAGGCCTCATGTCCTTCTTAATAAGTCTGCTTCTTATTTCGAATATAATGAACATCTGTTAGTTTTCACAGATAGCTGTGCTGGGGCAATACTCTGCATCCAAGCAGATATTATGAGTATTTTACTTTATATTTAACAAAATGTTTGGCTGCTGGAACAGAGACAAGAGCCTAGAGGGGCCCTGCAAAATGGGACTACTCGGAGCATTCCAACTCTGTTTTTTTGTTTTGTTTTGTTTTGTTTTTAATTCACCCCTCCCTGCTACACCAGGTTAGTGAAATAGAGGCAGACAGGAGATAGGTTAGATAAGCCTCCATGGAAGTAGAGTATATAAGCTTGTAACTGGACTTCCTGGAATTTTTCTTCTTTTCAAAACTGTTTCTTAAAAAGCAACACAAAGAGGTATCCTCGCAGCAACCTTGCGGTGGCAATTATGTGCTTTCTGTTTGACTGGGATGTCCCAAGAGTAGCTGACCCACCCAATCAATCCTTCCATGTAAAGTTGCTTTGTTTGCCTAATCTGGTTGGTCGCATTTACGTGGGAACCTCAGAGATTTGAACCTAAGGCAAATCCAGGTCAAGTTTTACCTACTTAGTGCAATATTTCTAGTGAAAGCACTCCTGGATCTTTACAAGGAGAACTCAGA
The DNA here is from genome assembly GCA_030867105.1 of Liasis olivaceus. Lineage (NCBI taxonomy): Eukaryota > Metazoa > Chordata > Lepidosauria > Squamata > Pythonidae > Liasis > Liasis olivaceus. The sequence continues at coordinate 101,196,511 of CM061348.1, read as the reverse complement.
TTCCTTTCATTCATTGCTGTAACTGCCACTTCATCCTTTATGTAGAAAAAATTGTTGAGCACTGGACAAAAGAGGCATTTACCTTTGTGGTAGAAATTTCTCTGGATTTTGCTCGGAGCTTATTGACCTGAGACTCAGCAATATCAGCCCTTTCCTCAGCCTCTTCCAGCTCATGTTGTGCTTTTCTGAATTTGGAGAGGTGAACGTTGGCCTGTTCATCCTATAATCAGACAAGAATTACACAAACACACACACACATACAAAAACCACATTAGCCTGAAAAGGTAATTATGAATCTGGTTCTTGTTTCAATTTTGAGACCTTGTTGTTGTTTTTAAGCGCCAAAAAAGTATAAATAACTCACAGACTCCTCTGCTTGTCTCTTGTAGGATTTGACTTTCAATTGAAGTTTATCCACTAAATCTTGTAGTCTGATCACATTCTTCCTGTCCTCCTCACCCTAGAAATGTGACAACATGTTAGCATATTCAAAGGAAAGAATTGCTGTGAGCCAGCTGCTTCCTTTTCCTCTTACCTGGAAAGTCAATTCTTTGACTCGCCGCTCATATTTGCGGATACCTTTGATGGCTTCCGTAGCTCGCTTCTGCTCTCCCTCAAGTTCAGACTCTAGCTCTCGGATCTAGGAGTTGAAGTGATACAATTTGACTTTGAACATCCAATAATGGAGTCTCTGAAGAGAGGATAACTGATATCTGCCACAGCTCTCAACCCCAGTGTTTACCCTGGCCTCCATTTTCTGGATCTGTTTCTTTCCTCCTTTCAGGGCAAGTTGTTCTGCCTCATCCAGACGAAGCTGGAGATCCTTCACTGTCTGATCCAGGTTCTTCTTCATTCTTTCCAGGTGGGCACTAGTGTCTTGCTCTTTCTTCAGCTCCTCTGCCATCATGGCCGCCTTGAAACATAAGCAGTAGATTCAGATCAACAAGTATCTGAAGTTAGTGCATGTAGAACAAAGAAGAGGGGATCAGCTTGGGAATCAGGAATGAACACTTCATAACCAGCTTGATAAATTATTCCTCTGCTCAGCGAATGGGTTTAACCTTGGTTCTGAATGTTTAGATTTCTGGTTAATGTATAGTTGTATTATGGTTTTTAGTTTTGATTTAATTATGTACTTGCTAAGATTATCTTGATTTTGTCTATTCGTCTTTTCTGTTTTAACCCAAGTTATAGATTTGGGGACTTATATGCTGCTGAGAAGCAGTTGATTGGAGTGGCCTATAAACCCTGTAAACAACAAGCAAACAAAATGAGCTACACAATTTCGGCTTCCTGCTAGATTTCCATACAGGATTATTTACATTATAAGGAATGCCTAAACTATCTGCAGAAGCCTCCTTTTTTTTTTTCCAGAATAAGCTTTGAAAATCAGTATTGACTCATTTGAGAAGATTGTGTGGCATATGGTAAAAATGGGGTGGGTGGGAAGTACATAATATAGGACTTACATCTGTGATGGCCTTCTTTGCCTTCTCCTCTGCATTTCTGGCCTCTTTGATGGCATCTTCCACTTCACTTTGAAGCTGAGAAATATCAATTTCCAGCTTCTTCTTTGTGTTAATGAGACTAGTGTTCTAAAGAAGAGAGAGTGAAAATGTATCTGAATATTTTTGCAATAATTCCTAGTGATTATTAGGGTTTATTCCTCCCAAACTCAGAGTCTGTACCCCTCTCATTGTGAGAAGTTGCAGTAAATAACAGAAGCCATATCCATTATTCTATGCTTTTGAGAACTTCTTTTGACCAATGTTGGACACTGCATCCTGGGCAAGATTTTGCAAGGCAATTCTTACAATACTGTCATGACACCATCCCATACCTGTGTATGTAAAAGCTGAACCCGCTCAGTAGCATCAAGAAGTTCTTGTTCAGCCATCTTCCTTCCTCTCTCTGTCTGTTCCAGAGCTGCCCGGAGTTCCTCAATCTCAGCCTGCATCAGATTAGCTCTGCGCTCAATCATAGCCAATTGCTCTTTTAGATCTTCTTGGCCTCGGAGGGCATCATCCAGATGTAGCTGTGTGTCCTAATTTCAAACAAGAATATTATTTAGTAGGGGTGATCCTTAGGCCAATAATTTTGATTACCCATATAAAACATTAATTGATGGAAAGTACTTTGAGCTGTCCTTGAACATTCCTCAAATGTTTCTGTGCTTCAGCTGCAATGCGATTTGCATGGTTCAGCTGGATTTCCATTTCATTTAGATCACCTTCCATCTTCTTCTTAATCCTTATGGCCTCATTCCTACTGCGTATTTCTGCATCCAAGGCACTTTGCATGGTTTCCACTGTTCTTTGGTAATTCCTCTTCATCTGATCAAGTTCTTCATCTTTCTCGGCAATCTTTCTATCAATCTCAGATTTAACCTGAGTCAACTCAAGTTGAACACGAAGAATTTTGGCCTCTTCATGTTCAAGAGCCGCCTATTGGAAAATAAACACATACAGATACTGAATTTGAGAAACTTAAATTGATTATGACTCTTTTTAAAGGAAGATTTTTAAATGATTTAGCATCAGAATGGAAGGTTTTCCAAATGAATGGATATATGACACAGAATCAAATAACTGCTGTGAATTAGTATTTTCATTGGCCCCTCAAAAAGAGCATATAAAAGTGTAATTAACAACCTTTTTAAAATCCATTTTTAACATTTACCTCTGCTTCTTCCAAAGCCATCTGCATTTCAGATTTCTCTACCTCTACCTGCTTCTTGGCTTTCTCAAGTTCATGGATAAATTTGCCACTTTGAGCAATTTGTTCTGTGAGGTCAGCAATTTCCTCTACAAAATATTAAAGCACACACAAATAGCTGATTAAATGAATAAAAGAAGAGTAATCTGCCTGTGACCATACAGCACACAGGCTTAAGCAGAGCTGAGACTGATGCCTTCTTCTACCAGCTTCAAAATTATCTGCATTTTCACCATCAGTTCCAAATATACCAAAAATCTCCACTCAATATGTGTAAACTGTAAGATCACCAACATAGGCAGCCACAACGTCCCATGATCACAGAACTTTTTTCCATTGTAATCACAGGAAATTTATTGTCATGACTGTTAACTGCTTCACTCAGGTGTTCATGGGACAATAATCCCAGAAAAGGCTGAACTGCTCATATGGATTGTGTAAAGTTAATCCAATCCGTTATTGTTACTAAGTGTATCTCTGAAAGACATTATCATTTCTGAAAACAGAACTGTTAGGCAGGGGCACCTTATTTTACCCTGGATTTCTTGTAGTACAGAATTAAGAACATGGTAAAGTTTGGCAGTTCTCAGTGCAGACCACAGTGCTGGATGGTCCTTTGTCTTGACTAACTCCTGCCTAAATATTCAGCTTTCCTACACAGAGTCAAACCCAAATGGGCAGCTATTCCAGTAATACAGTTTTCACACCATTAAGGTTTAACAATGGGAAACTTCTGTCTTTGCATAGCACTAAGTCCCTCTGCAGCTGCTAGAGTTAAAGGCCAAGATATGGTACTTACGCTGTAAATTCTTGTTTTCTCTCTTGATTGTCTCCAGCTGATCTAACGTTTCTTCATAGGCATTCTTCATTTTGAAAAGTTCAGTACTCAAGGAGCGAGCTTCCTTTAAGGAACCTTCCAGTTCTGACTGGCTCTCCTCGTACTTGGTCTTCCATTCTGCCAAAATCTTAATATCCAATGTGTTTGAGTCAGTTACTGTTATGCTGATTTTGTCTGCTTTTTCTTTGCTAACTCTGTCCAGTATTTCAATAGCATCTCTACCTATACATCACTTCCTTAACCCCTCTGGCCTTAAAGTAGCAGTAATACCCTCCAACCTTAGCAAGTCATGACTTGCACGTCCCACAGTATGATCTGAACACACCAGCTACAGGCATCTCGAGTAAGCTAAGAAGGTTCAGGTCAAGATAGCACAAATTGCTGGCTGTTAAACAATAAACCTGACTTGCTTACGTACAGGTTAGTACACAGAGAGAAGACCTGAGAATGATATTAGCTCAATTTACACTATAAGCTAAATTCTAAATTCAGGCTTACAAAACCCAAGTGCTATATTTACACAGCATGGCTCCATTCCTCAAATCTGGTCATACTTCTGGTGGCAATAGACGTTTAAAAATTGTACTAGAGCAGAGAATTCTTCAAAACATACCTTGTCAAAATTTCTCTGTTTTTTATCTAAAGCAGCTGCCTGTGCATTTGCTCTTTCGACATCCACCATTAGGTCTTCCACTTCACATAGCAGTCTCTGCTTCGTTTTCTCCAAGGAAGCACATTTGGAGTTCACAGCTTCAACTTGCTCTTCAGCTTCTTGAAGTCGCTGAGCAAGTTTTTTCCTTAAAGAAGTCAGATTGAAACAGTGATGTTCTGTCAGGGATTTGGATTCTCTGTGAATCAGCTTTGTTCCGTATGGTGTTGCTTAACCCATAGCTGTATGCTTGGAGAATGTTGTGTTTAGAAAATCTCTCTAATAGCAAAGTTAAAATGTAATGTAGCGTCTGGATTCACACATTACACTAAGCTAACCATTTGTATGGCTCTGATTTAGTGTGATGTGTGAAACAAGCAACTGTTTGTAACCCGTTTATGGTTTAGTATTGTGTGAACCAGGCATTGCAGCTTACTTTTTAAAAAATAAGCAAAACAAACCTTAGCCTAACATAAGATTGAATCTAATCTAATGTGTTATTTTTTAGTAGAATCTGTTTCTAAGAAATTCATATAGTTCTCAGGAAAAAAAAATCCTCCTTCATATATATTAAGAAACAAAAAATACAGACTGTGGATCACACACCAGCAGCCTAGCCTTGCCTTGCCTTGCCTTGCCTTGCCTTGCCATGCCATGCCTTGCCATGCCTTGCCTTGCCTTGCCATGCCTTGCCATGCCTTGCCATGCCTTGCCTTGCCTTGCCTTGCCTTGCCTTGCCTTGCCTTGCCTTGCCTTGCCTTGCCTTGCCTGTTGCAAGAAGGTTAAGATGCAAAGTATCTCTTACACTGACATTTATATGGAATATTATGAATGCCCTTGCATCTGATAAGAAGGAACTACCGGTTTGTGTTGGAATGGCCACACGAATGGATAATTTGAGTGCATAAAAGTTGGAAAGCTAGTGTGTAAAAATGGTGTTAGCTTGTCACTTTTCCTCACTTCTCACTTACTTCGCCTCTTCTAGCTCTTCTGTGCGTTGAATAGCATCTGTTTCATACTTGGTTCTCCACTGAGCCACTTCTCCATTGGCTTTGGACAGGGCACGTTGGAGCTCACTCTTGGCTTCTTGTTCTTCTTCATATTGTTCTCGGAGCAAGTCACAGTCATGGCGAGCAGATTGTAAAGCATGTGCCAATGCATTCTTTGCCTAAGAATTAAGAGCACACCATGAAATCCCTGAACTCAGATTATAATATATATTCTCATGTAAGCATGGTACAAACTTCATATACAAACATTAATGCCTATGTTTTATATAATTTATGCAAAGACCTTATTCCTAAATTGTCATGGGACTTTGGAATTTCTTGTAATCGTGTAGCTTACAAGAAAAGCAGCCTCCTTTCTTGAATATGTGGGCTCCCTGTTGTAGAAGATAACTATAAGCAATGCAAGGTATTCCCATGATGAACTTCAGTTATTTTTTTTAATTCAGCAATTTATATATAATCTTACAAATTAAATCAAAAAGGTTCTTGATATTTTCACGTACTGAATTCATATTTGAGAGATTAAGGGAGAGTTTAAAATTGAAAATGCATTGACATATGCATGTCTACTCAAACTTCCCACTGATTTGTATGAGACTTTATGAGCATGTTAGGAACTTAGTCTCAGAATTGTAAACAGGGCAAGCCTGTGATACAGTTATGATACATGACAAGATTTCTGCTCACTAAGTGTTTGCATCAACTATTATATAAACTCTTAACAATAACTCATCATTATGCAATTGTATGTTGGGAGATAGAGTGCTTGTTGCCAAACATGGCTCAAGTGTTGAAAATGACAGTGCCATTATTTTTAATAATCTATCATAAATATTGCCCAGCACTGTCTGCTTATGAATACCTTGGTCTCTTCCTCTAGCTGCCTCTTCAGCTCTTCTATTTGCTGAGTAAATGCTTGCTTGCTTCTGGAAAGCTGTGATATTATGCTTTCCTTCTCTTCAAGTTGCCGTGACAATTCACCTTTGAACAAAGACAATTTTTAAATAATGTTATTCTTTAAGCAGGTAATATAACTCTTGATCACTGTCAGCAAGATCAATTAAAATCTCCTTTGTGTCAAGTCCTACTCCTTTTGACTTCATGGAGACATCAATGAGGTTCGTTCGTAAAATCATGGAGATTGTTTGCCACTGGTTTCTTCCAGGACATTGAAAAGCCTACAGCCATAGATTTTCCTAGTGATCTCCCATCTGGGCATTAGGCAAGCCCAAGCATGTTTAGCTTCTGAACCCAGACAAAACCAGCCAGATCCTGCCACTTGCTACAACATGTTCTGATTTATGAGAGCATTTCCCACATATCTCCCATCTCAATGGGAAGAAACATATTGCCATATTCAAGTTGTACCAGATGGATGAAATAAGTAAGTGGAAGGCAGACATGCCCTCTTTCCTTCTTGTGCAAAATGTATGCATTCCTTATTGTTAGACTGCTCATTTCAAAGTTCAGCAGGACATTCACAAAGCTGTGGGCTTTCTCCTAGCACAAATAAAGCTTTGAATGTTTGAATCAGAATCACAAATTTTTATTTCATGCTTACATTAGCTAACATGGTAGTTTATCATTCACCTTCTTCTGTTATTTCAATATCAGGCTAGAATGAGACTGTCCACAATTTTCCAAAGGACCTTAAGGACTATTTCTTCACTGAAAATATTTCACTGTTCTAAATGAGATGGAGTGCTTGAATTGAAATTAGCGTAGCTGCATGGATTTGTGTCTCTACAATTAGCTTCAAGCCTTGGAATAACAATATGCTGCAAATAAACTGAGTTGCACAGACATTGCTGAACATGAATATTCAGTGCCTTCTACTTATTATCAAGTGATGGGAAAAACGATTCTGGAATGGCCCTTATTTGCATTATGGTCCATCCTCAATGTTTTCCTTACCTGCTTCAGCCTGTAGACGAGCTTTTTGTGTGGTTAGATCATTCACTGATCTCTGGTTTTCCTCAGATTTGGACTTCAATTCACTAAGCTGGTCCTCTAATGTGCGGCACATTTTCTCTAGATTAGCCTGTAATGACACAGAGTTCAGAGGGGTTCTTATAGGTTTTGTGTTTGCACAGCTGTGCAGAACCGAGAATCTACATTCTGAGATCTATGAATGATTTTATTTTCAAATACCTTAGACTTGGAAACAGCCTCCAGGTTACTGGCCAGGTCATCGATTTCCATTTTAAACTCACTCTTTTCCTTCTCCAACTTTTGTTTGACACGTTGCAGATTATCAATTTGTTCCCCAAGCTCAGCTGTGCTATCCGCATGCTTTTTGCGAAGAGCTGCAACAGTGGCTTCATGCTGCAGGGCAGATTCCTCCAGATCACGTCTCATTTTCTGGAATTCTGCTTCCCGCTTTTTATTCAGTTCAATCTGGGCAGAGGTGGCCCCTCCGGCTTCTTCAAGCCTCTCGCTGATTTCTTCCAGTTCACGTGATAAATCAGCCCGCTGCTTCTCTGCCTTGGCTCGAGTTGCTCTTTCAGACTCAATCTCTTCTTCTAGCTCTTCAATACGAGCCTATATAGGAGAAGATTTTGATAGTTAGGAGTAGCAACTGTGAGGGTAGTCAGTGCAGTATCATCCATGAAGACAATATTTCCAAGAGTCTTATAAGCAAAAATGGTAGTGACATCAAGGAGCTCACAACCTAAAAAGAGCAGAGGGAAGTGAGGGGGGAAAAGGATGCCTACAGAAAATGTGTGGCAGTGTTGAGTAATACTTTGTGAAACTGTCTTCATTTTGAAGAAAGACAGAGGTGCCACAAGGGTGCCAGGATGGAAAAAGTAAAGCTAATAGCTATAATGGCGAGAATGAATAGTAGACTTTTTTGCAGCAGAGGGTGAGAGATAAAATAGAAAATATGGACAGAACATTTGGGTGGGACATATACATGAAGAGATCCAATAATTAGGATTGGATAAAAAAAGATGAAAAACTGTGATATGGGAGAGTTGCTTCAGGGGTACCTATTTAAAATTAATTGTATTGCATTAATTTTAGCATTAGCTGTCTGTTGAAAAGATATACATCTGAAACAAACAGATCTCATTAAGTTCAGTGTTAGTCTTCATTCAGTAAAATTACAATTTTAAAATAAGCAAGACAATTGTTGTTGTTGTTGTTGTTATCCCCAACTCTAAAGAGAGATTAAATATAATCAGACATTCTGTGGATTGTGATTACTAAATAAAGATAACCTGGAACAAACTTTTAAATATGAAAGAAACAAGTCATGCCTGTAGCTCCTTGATTTTCTTTTGCAGCTGAATACCCATAGTTTGCTCATCATCAATTCTGCTTTGTAGCTGACTGTACTCAAAGTCTTTTCTGTAAACATACCAAAGAGACAAGTTAATTAAAGTAATCTTGTAATTATAGTTTAATGTGCAGCTATAGTGTATATATGACATACTTTTTCAGCTTTTCTTCTAACTGCAGTTTATCATTTTCTAGATCCATAATAGATTCTTGGGCTAGTTTCAAGTCCCCTTCTAATTTTCTCTTGGCTCTTTCAAGATCCATGCGGATTTTCTTTTCTTGTTCCAAAGAGCCTTCCAGCTGCAACACAAGTTGAATGTTAGTTTTGGATTCAAATATGGGCAATTTATATGTTTTCCTTGAGTTGAACAAAACTGCGATATGCACTCCCCTACAAGGAATGGACATTTTCAGCAGAGATGTGGATTTTTTCATTATTGTCCCCAGTGCATACCCCCAGTGTATATCTCCAGTGCATATCCAGTGTATTTAGGACGCTCCTTCTCTATTCCCACATATAGTCAATGGAAACATGAGGAAGTGCTCCTCATGGTTGTGCAGATGATTTGCTTCCATAGTATCCCTTTCCATTTCAAAGTTTTTAAGGTTTTAATGTCCTATTCTGAACATTAAGTATAAAACCCATGAGTTTATTCCCCAAATTAAAATAAAAATGCATGATACCAGAAGAGCCACAAGCTCAATGTTTGATTACATTGGCTCAATGTTCAATTATATTGGGATAGCCCACAGTAAAAATTCAAGATTCTCACATCATCAACTTGTTGTTCCAGCTTGACTTTGGCTTTTGTGAGGGTGTTAACTTTGTCTTCTTCAGCCTGTAGATCATCAAGAGCTTGCTGATGAGCTTCTTGGAGGGCTTTCTTCTCTTTGGTTAATTTCACAATGGTTTCATCCAAAACTGCCATTTCTTCTGTTAGATTCTTCACCTATAGAAAACAGCATAACATAGCTAATGGCTTGAAAACCACATGGGACCCTGGTAACTATCTCATGCAAGAAATAATTAAATTAGAATTATGGGTTCTCCAATGAATGAACCTAATTCTTTACATTCATCAACAGTATAAAGCCATTAACTACCTTTTCAAGCAATATTTATTTACTTAGTGGCATGATATGCTGCTTCAATCAATGCCAACTCTGCTTATTTACATTTTCATAAATAAGGTTAAAAATGCATTTATTAATAACAGCACAATATAATACAAAACACAGGCAAGCCACAGAGATAAATAAAGTAACTCCATTTCAATTAATTCCAAAATTATAAGAAGGAACAATTCACAAAATTTCTGGCCGTAAGACCTGCTGAAAAAGCCAGGTTTTGATGATCATTCTAAAACAGTGTAGGGGCTATCTGGATCTCACGGGAGATGCTGTTTCAAAGAAGGGGGCAGCAGTTGAAAAGGCCTACTTCTGAGAACCCTGAAGGTGGAAATAGGTGAGGAAGTGAACTGAATAGTTCCTTCTACAAAATCTTATTGGACAGGCAAAAACAATTGGGAGAGGGCAGGCCTGAAGATATCCAGGTCCTGAGACATGCAGGGCTTTAAGCTGACAATGGGTACCTTGAATTGCACCTAGAAGCCAACTGATAGGCAGTGCAGCTCTCAAAACAATTGTATCACATAAGCAGATTGTAAAATGCCTATTGCTACTCAACATGCTGTATTCTGGACTTGCTGTAGCTTCCAAGTGGTCTTCAAGGGCAGCCCCATGTAGAGGTGATTAAGGCATGAATGATGGAGAGAAGGGCCTTCCATATGGATATCATCAGCATGTATTTGATACATACCCCTGTATCAAAGTATTTGATACATACCCCTGTGTCAACCTATGATCTCTTCCAAAGCTTACATGTAAATGAAGAAGAATGAAGAAGATACCAAACCATATGGCACCCCACACTTGAGGAGTTTTGGGCTCTCTCTCTTTCAACACTACCACTGACTGGAACCAGGAAGGAGGAGATCCACTGCAACATGGTGCTTCCCTCTCCCAGTGCTCAGAGATGGTCCAGGAGGATACCATTGTTGATGCTGAGACATTGATCAACACCAGGAGGTTGGACTCCTTTGTCCCAGTCTCACTAAATGTCATCCATAAGCACCATACTTACCTGGCAGGGGAGATACCTTGATCATAAGCATGGCCATTGCAATCTCAGTGCTATAGCTAAAAACTGTTTGAAAATGATCAGTTTCTTCCAAATTTCTATGTAATTTCTCTACAATCTTCCCCCAAAACAGGAGATTGCAGATAGGTCGATAATTGTTCAATATTGTTGGGCTGACTGATAGTTTTCTAAGCAGGAATCTTATATTTGTCTCCTTAAAGCAGGGTTTCTCAACCTTGGCAAGTTTAAGATGTGTGGACTTCAGCTCCAAAAATTCTAGAAGTAGAAGTCAACACATCTTAAAGTTGCCATGGTTAAGAAACCCTGTCTTAAAGGAAGATGACACCCTCCTGTCACCCAAGGATGCATTTATCAGTACACTGATTAATGCAATCACCCGGAGGTTTTCACAAACAACAATGGACAGGAATTCAGATTACATTACCTTGTTTTCAGTGGCATGCTTTTCTTTTTCAACCTTGGCCAATGTTAGCTCAAGGTCATCAATATCCTTCTTCAATTCAGAGCATTCATCCTCCAGTTTCCTTTTCTTGGCTGTCAGTTCTGCATTAAGCTCCTCTTCATCTTCTGCTCTTTCAGTCAGTTCCTTGATTTTAGCTTCCAAGTGGATTTTAGTCTTGATCAATTGGTCACATCTTTCTTCAGCATCTGCCAAACTTTCACTTTCCTTATTAAAGAAAAGATACCATTATTGATTATCGTTCAGAATGTTTCCACTTTCTTAAACATTCCTTCCTTTAAACAATAATTATCAACTTTATCTTTCTCAGATTTAATTCATAGCTCAGTTTAATTAATATTGATTAATAAAAATATTTTTAGTTTTCAAATAACAAACATGTACTGTTAAGTTTTTAGACCCACTAGGCAGTGTGGAGAGAGCTTGAAAAAAAAAAAGGGGGGGGTCAATTTTTAAGGAAAAAAGCCCAAATCCCACCAGCTGTACATAAATAACTCTCTGAATCCCAGCAGTCCATCATACTTAGTATTTTGCAATTTCAGAAATAAACCCAAAAGACTTAATACTGTAACCCAGCTCTCATCTTCACATTACACTGGCCCAGTCCTTCACCACCACCACCCACATACAATTTTTGTCCATGCTTTCAAGATTCAATGCTGGTCTTTTATGTTTTCATTCACAAAAGCACAAGGACCTTGGTTCAAACTGGGGTTAACTGTGCTGCAATTATATAATCAAAATAAATGGAAACTTGGAAAATGTAAGGATGAAGGTGGTCAAGGAAAAAAATTAAGCAGGAAAAGGCGGGGGGGGGGGAAGCAAATGGAGACAGTTGGATAATTCCACTGTGGCTTCCACAATGATATGCTATTGAATTCTTGTTGTTCTCTTACATACAGAGAAATACTTGGGAGCAAGGGATTAAAATATATAGTTGCACTATGTATTTTCCCATGAAAATATTTCAGTTTTGTTTTGTTTTTGTTTTATTTGGGTTCTTTCTCAGTTAAATCATTGCTCACAGTGAATACAGGATAAAATTAGTAAAGTAATCCTACGCAGCCCCTGCATTGCCATGTTGTAGAGAGAACGAGTTCTGCCAAAGCAGGTGATAGAATGGCTTTCTCTTTTACACACAGCAAGGGTGACATTGTTTCTGGTGCTCAAAGCATCCGCTATAGAGAAAGGAAGGTCATTCTAGAGGATAGCAAGGAGGGATCAGTCACATTTCCCCAGAGGAGAATGAATAATAATTTTGCTCTAATTGAAATATTAATTTAAGAAGAGCGAATTATGAACTATCTCTGGGAATATCCCATCAGAATTAGATTGATGCAGCATACTCAGCGTGAGATTAATTTTTTTGAAAAGTCTTCAGAAGCTGCAGTTGGTCTAGAATACAGTGAAAAATTAGTGGGTACATGTCCATGGAATTGTATTATAACTTTCCTGCATCCTCCCTTCTTTGCTTCTGGAAACTTCTTTTAACTCAAAGAATTAAAGCCCTAAATGGCTTGGGTCCAGAATATAGCTAGCTAGCTAGATAATTTGCCTCTACCTACAATTAGAAAGAGAGGCCAGTTCTGTATCCTATCCAAAACGGATACAGAAATTATGGTGATGAGAATCCAGGCTTCCTTAATGTCTTTGCCCATACTGTGAAATCCATGGCTTACAGAAATGCAAGTGACCACATTATGATTGACTTCTTGCCACCTGATAAAGACATTTAAAAAAAAAATTCTAACAGATTTTTGCCTGCAATTATCTGCTTAGGATACCACATTTCCTAAAGTTGATCATGGAAAAGATTTGCAAGCTCCTTACAGATTGCACTTGAAGCTGCAGGTCATTTTTCTCTTGCAACAAAGACACCATTTTTTCTTCCAGTTCTTTCCTTTTAGCTTCTGATTTAGCAAGTTCTTCCTTTACTTTTTGAAACTCTTCTTTCAGATTGGCCATTTCTTTCTCAGCTTCTGCACTCCTTAACAGTGGCTTAATCTTGAAGAACAGCTTCATCCAAGGCCAGTGTTTGACATTCATGAATGAGCGAATGTTGTACTGAATCATGAAAATTGCTTCCCTGAAATGAAGCCATTCCAGAAAGTTACTTATTGTGGATTAAGAAAAACAGAATTTACTAAGTAAGGCCCTGGAGTTACATCATGAGATCAACAACTATCTCCCAACCCCATATTTTGGATCTTCTCCAACTGTATTGCTGAACTTGGTAATACAAATGCTGAAAACTGGCAGTCCCCTTTTCTTCATTTTGAGGCAGGAAAGAGATGAAATATTGTACTTGAAGATCTTGTCTGGGCTGGGAAGCTAAAGAAATCTAGCCTGGCTATTACTTGATGGGAGACTATCAGGAAAGCCCAAAGTTGTAGATTGGATTGAGAAGTTTAAAAAAAAAATCCAAAAAGTAGTAAAGAGCAAACCAGTTCCATTGTGTTGGGGGGGGGGGGGGGGAACCTACATGTCATAAGGTCACCAGGAGTTCAGCTTGATTTTGGAAACATTTTTGCCTTTGTAGCTAAACCATACTAAAGACTAAAAATGGTCTTTTAAAACAGACACTCCTCCACCACAAAAAAAAAAAAAAAAACCCTTAGAAAAATGTAGAAAAGCCAAAGTACATAGCCTCAATTCTCACTTCTGTTCAATCCATTCAATTTGGCCCCAGCTTATCACAAGGTTACCCACCACTGTGCTAAATACTAAACTAGACCCTTTAGTTTAAGGTAAGCTAGTACCTGTTACTTTTCCATTTTCTGATCAATCTACAGGAATTATCAAATCAAATCTTTATTACAGTCATAGACCAGCATAACAGCAGTTATAATTTGCAAAAATCCAGGCAAGACTAACTCTCTTAGCAGCTTGCCTGCCATCTAGGTATAACAGAACTGACAGGTTTACCTCCAAGAATATTAGGAGCCTTGATTCAAAGGGACATATTATTCTATGAATAGGATACTTATGAATAGAGCATTACAGTTGCTCTGTGGTTTTGCTTGTTATGTGAACATGACAAAACATGGCTTATCCAGAAACCATAGTTAATCATGGTATAATGTGATATGTGAAGTCAACCAAAGCCTGGGAAGGTTGGAGAAACCTTCTTTGGTTCCTTGGCATAAATATGGATGAGTATCTATTTACTCTGGAAGCCTCAGCATACACAAACAAGTGCTATGGAAGAGAAATTTATTCTACCTTCTTGCCACCATTTTTTGGTATTCCACTCTCATGAGATACCCCCTACACATAGCCTGTGTGCGGGTAATCAGCAAAGCGAGGCGATCATCTCTCATCTCTTCCAGAAGGCCCAGCAAACCAGCCTTGAAAAACACCTGAAAAAAGAATGCAAAAAGTAGGTGACGTGTCTTGTGTATTTAAAGCTTGTACCCAAGTCCTCAGCTCAGATAAGTGCTTACTTTGGTATGCCCAAATTTGTACTGAGTGTGATCGATATCGATGGAGCCCAGCAGTTTCTCACAAGCTTTCTTGCTGTCCATAAACTGGCCCTCTGGGATAGCACTAGCATTCAGGACACGGTATCTGCCCATTTAAACACAAAACATATCATTTTAGTGTTGGAATCAGTGGCAAAAGGAAGAGCTCTGATTCACTGGCAGTCTTCTAATATATTTTCAATGTTTAGAAAACTGTTCATAAAAGCTGGTACAAACAAAGTTTAGCAGTAATAAAGCTTGTTTGTCATTTAGCATGAAGTGCAAACCCTCAACAAGCATGAAACTATGATTTACAAATCTCATTGTCTATAGAAAGCCAACAATAATCAAATCTCATTTGGCTTAGCGCTATAAAGGCAGCAAACGTAATGTAATTTATTTTACAGAAGGGTGTGTTTTGTTGATTCGTTTTTTGTTTGTCTCCTGATGGCAGAACTCTCCAAGGGTAACTTCTACAGGCAAATGTAGATCGTGTAATGCAGCACAAAGATGCATAATTTTCTTTGCATACATTGCTGAATCAAAGTTATAATATATATCATGATGGGTAGGGCGTCACTATTGCTTTCAGATAATATTTACCTAACAAGAGTCTAGTATGCAAACTGGTAACTTTACAGGAAATTGAGTTGACAGACCTTTGCTTAAAATCTCCATATAAGATTCTGTTTGGAAATCCCTTCCTGCAGATTCGAATGCCTTCAAGCACTCCATTGCATCTCAGTTGGTGTAGGACAAGCTTATGATCCATTGCACCTGTGCAAGACCAAAGTAAAGAAAAATGGCAGCTTTTTTTTCTGACTTTCTCCTGAAGCTTTTCCGGAAATCCACACAAGAGATTCCTGTAAGTTACCTGGAGTTTTAGTTTCATTGGGGATAATGCAGCGCACAAAATGTGGATGAGTTGTTCTCAGATTAGACATCAATTTGTTCAGGTTTTCCTGTGTTTTTGAACAGAGCAATTGTAAAACATTATGTAGCTCTTAAAGGAACTTAAAAAAAACTTGAGATATTCAAGTATTGTATTTTAAAGCAATTAAAAATATAGAATTTTTAAACTCAGAACCATTCTACTAATTTTTCAATTTTATTTTAAAAATTTTGGAGGAAGAAGAAAAAGATAAAGTTTGAGTTAATATGTTCTGCGGCCTCTTAAGATTTCTTGTCAATTTAATTCAATGCTCTTTATAGAAATAGTTTGAAAACTAATGAGCACTAAAGAGAATTGTGCATTGTATGTATATAACTATGTCAAAAAACACGATACGTCCTGCATATAATCTTTGTAAAAGTGTCAAAGATCCTTACCCTGAAAAGTGCAGAAACAGTTTGGAAAGATGAACCCTTCTTCTTGGCACCTTTCTTTTTATGACCACTTTCTATTAGAAAGCAGAGCATAAATGTAATTAATTCTCTTGTTGTCATCATCTCTACCCAACCTTTTTGCTAGATGTGATACAACAGAGTACAACATTTTAAGGCAAATTTGACTAATGAGTTAGAAGAGAAAGGAAAGAGTTCCTGAAACTTACCATCATCTTGGGCAGCAAAGGTTGCATACAGATTGGCTAAGATCTTAATGGATGATTTCTGATACAGTGCTACAACAGTTTCATTCAAGGGATCTTTGTTCTTCTCTAACCAGCCACCAATATTGTAGTCCACGATCCCAGCATAGTGCACAAGAGAGAAATGGGCCTCAGGCTTGCCTTTGACAATTTTTGGCTTCTGGAAGTTGGCTGATTTGCCAATATGCTGGTCAAAGAGTTTGTTCTTGAAAGACTGGTCAGTTGCCTTGGGGAACATACATTCTTCTTCCAAGATGGAGAATATGCCCATTGGCTACATTGAAAAAAATAACCTAGTTTTATTTCAGATATATCTTTTTACCAACTGGTGTGGAAAGCCACAGAGATAACCCTGGAGAAACTTTATGGAAACAGTTACAAAAACAAGTTTTAAGGCCAGGAAACAAAGAAAACAAAGGGAAAAAACCCAAGGAATTCAAACTGACTTTGCCTTAATTCCTTGGGGTATTACAGGAAAGGAACGTAAAACACAGGGTTCTGAGATTCTGTTACTATAGACTATCTCCATGAAGTAGAGTTCCAGCATTCTTGTGGAGTCTGTTTCCTAACTTGGTCTACCTCAAAGGGCTGATATCTGGGTGTTTACTGATAAGATAATATTCCAATTTACCTTCTCAATAAGCTCAATGCAAGCAGCCAAATCCATTCCAAAATCTATGAAAGTCCATTCAATTCCCTCTTTCTTGTATTCTTCTTGCTCTAGCACAAACATGTGATGGTTGAAAAATTGTTGCAGTTTCTCATTGGTGAAGTTGATGCACAGCTGCTCCAAGCTGTTAAACTAACAACCAAATATATTCAATTAATATAATTCCTTAGACCTCACAGATTCTCCAGTAAACAGAACTTCAGTTCATCAGGGATTTCAGGCACAAGAAACAGGAAGGCGAGCAGTGGGAGATTTTCTTCATCAGTGATCCTGGCTGCTCTATGATTGGGTGGAATTTTAACTGTTCCTTCTCCCAAAGAAAAGAGACTATAAGAAGATTATTCCAACCTTTCTGCTGTAGATAACATGAGGATGTTATTCTTATCCTCAACTCTACCTGACAGCTGTTGCAGCCATGGGCTGGAATAGAGCACAGAAGACAAAGGAGAACCAGAGTTTGTAAACATACCTCAAAGATTTCAAAACCTGCAATATCCAAGACTCCAATGAAGTGTTGTCTGGGCAACTTGGTGTCCAGCTGCTGGTTAATACGAGCTACCATCCAGAAGAAGAGTTTTTCATAGACAGATTTAGAAAGTGCATTAACAGCATGATGCACCTGCAGGCAACAAACAATTAGGAACAAGTGAAAAGTTAAGATCAGCGATAGCAAAACAGACCACTATAGCAACTGATATGCATGTATTAGTGCCAGGCCAATATATTTTCCTGCATTTCTTTCTCCCTGATCTCATTCAATTCAATCAATGAGCAATTACTTTATATTTCAAAAGGGAAGAGAAATTCTCCTGGGTGAAGTGTGGCATTCTTGCACTCATCTGGCTATGAAACAATGAAGGGGTAAGTGTGAATGTCATGTCTTAGAACTGTTCAGCAGTCTGCAATCTTCCTGGCTTCCCAGACTTCAATTAAAACCAAGTGGAATCATCTCTCCTACCATCTGTGCCATTGTTCAGCTAAGGGATAGTCCTGTCTTTGAGAAGTTGTTTCTCCTTACTCGGGAGAAAATTGGAAAAACCATTGGTAGACAATTTTAAAAGGCATTTGTGTGAATCTCTAAAATGTATTTAAGTCAGACTGTAACCTGTTTTAGAGATCTTCAAAAAGTCTCCCTGAGAAACACAAATGATAATTGGTATTATACGCATGCTATTATCTCTTATGGCAGATCCTCATTTTCTGCTTGCCCCATTGCCAGTACAGGACATCTGTCACTTCTTGGGTGCAGGAATTGATAAAGTTGTCCTCTACCAACTCCCAGCCCATTGCAAATGTACCCCTGCTTCTGCTTCAAAACTGATATTTTCCACCCTAAACCCTACAGTGAAATGTAGGAGCAAAAGAACAACTTGTTCCCTTTGTAGCATCAGAGCAAGAGAAGTAAAATGGGGGGAGGGGGAAGAAAACTGCTTTAGTGCCAAAAGACAGAATGTGGGAAGTGGGTATGAAAGAATCCATGTGTGCAAAGAGAACTATGAAAAAGAAGAGCTAATGGGGACAGAACAATCTCCAAGATAGGTGTTGGTAGATTGGCCCACAAAGGGGCCAGCCAACCAGCGTTTTCTTTCCTGTGTGGATGGGAAAGGCAAGCAGAGTAGTGACCAATAGGAGCCTACAGACACCATAGTCCAGAGCAGTGTTTCTCAACTTCGGAACTTTAAGACATGTGGACTTCAACTCCCAGAATCCCCCAGCCAGCCATGGGAGTTGAAGTCCAACATCTTAAAGTTCCCAAGGTTGAGAAACCCTGGTCCAGAGTGACCATGCTCTTGGCCTCACTGCCAGACCATTGCAATCTTGACTGGAATTTTTAAAGTCAGCATGAGGAAAAGCCAACCGCAGTGCAGGAGACAAGCAGCTTAAGCTTCCACTTGGAATGTTCCTTAGTTGAAATGTTTTCCTGTTAAAAATCACTGCATGTTCCTTGAAGTTTCTGTTAGTGGAACTTTTTTTCTAAATGGCATTCCAGCAATACAATCTAAATAGGATGAATGTCACAATTTCCTTCCAAGCAGTAGTTCTAAATTAAAGAACACCCTGAAAGGAAAAATACATTTCCCTGTGTGTGACATATGGACTAACAGATGGCTTTGATTTGTCACCTGTACTCACCTGATCTACAGTTTGACCTTTGGTCACATACTCATTCCCCACTTTCACCCGAGGAAAGCACAGGGATTTCAACAAATCTGCAGAATTTAGACCCATCAGGTAAGCTGCCTTGTCAGCCTCTGTGAAGAACACACAAGAAACAAGCTTTTGTGAAACATTCTTAGAATAATCAGGGTGGTGAAAAATACAAACAGTGAATTGGCAGTATGAATTGGAAGCAGGAAGACAACACTGACATTTCTGGGCAGAGCACAGTTATGAAATCCAGCCTTTATCAAGTACCAATCCTTACTGCTCATCTTTACTGGTCATTCAAAATCAATGAAAAACAAAAATGTCCTCAAAAACCCAACACATTTAAAAAGTCAGTTGTGTTCCATTTGAAATATTCTATAGAAGGCACATCTCAGCTTCAAACCTGTTCTCTCTTCCTCTTTCAAAACCTTCTCCTTTTTCATTCACAGTTCCTACCTCTCAATCAATAAGGCATCCAAAGCAAAAATAATCAGTTTAATCCCACCGTGCTTGCTGTCATTACCAAAAGCACAAAACACATGACAGAAAACAAATGTTTCATTGCTGAAAGCTGAGAAGAAGCCCCTTATCCTTCCTCTTCCCAACGTTAATGTGCTCTTTCCGGAGGTGTTTTCTAAATCACGCAGTTGGATGATATTATCTATAAGATTTGAAAGCTAACTTGTGGAATTTGTTACCTTCTGTGCCATCTGGTTCTGCCTGCTCTTCTCGGGGTTTCTGCTTAAACTTCATGTTGCCATAATGCATCACTGCTCCTGTCAATTTATAGATGCCAACTTTCTCATCAGGAGTGAAGCCCAGGATGTCTATGGCTGTCTAACAGGGGGGAAGGGTGCTGCAGTTAGCTATGTTTTTAGATAGGAATTCCATTCTTTGTTCTATGTCATAATCATACTTTCACTCACATCTGTAGCTATAAGCTCCTCTTGGTCATCAATGCTCTGGACTGCAATTTCACCTTGGCTTATGAATGGATAGTCAAAAGGGTTCGTTGTAATAAGAAGCATTTCTGAAATTCAAATGGGAAGCTTTTATGAAATTCTAGTGATTGCCATATATGAGCTTTCCGATGAGGAAAGAGTCAACAGAGTAAAACAAAAAAGACCCCATATTATTTACCCCACACATTATCAAATAAGATGAAACATTCAGAAAAGCAAAATGGAAATCTTATTTACCAATTAGTTCTGGCTTCTTATTGGAGAGAATCTGGTAGAAAATGTGGTAACTCCTCTCAGCCTTTAGCTGAAAGGTTACTCTTGACTTTTCCAGAAGATCTACAACAGAGACTCCAATTAATGTTTGTGAGTCCAATTTTGTAAACATTACATAGACTATTCTCCAATTCAACTACTTACAGGTCTCAATATCTGCTGAAGCCAGCTTTCCAGTGGCACCAAAATGAATCCTAATGAATTTTCCCTACAGGGTAGAAAGATGGAACAGTTACTTCAGAAATCTAGGGATGTTTAATGAACCACAACATATGGATTAGATCTATTTTTGTAAGTGAATATTTTGCTATGGTTTTTGTTTTATTCTGTCTCTTGAAGGTGGTACTATTTTCAAAGAAACCATTTGCTGCTGAAGAGGTAAGTCACTATGTTTTAACAAATATTCTTGTGTTTGTGTGTGTTTTAAACTTTGTTTCGGTTAAAATCTTTTCATTCAAGAATTTCCTAATAGGTACAGAATGTTTTACCACATAGGCAGGTGCAATGTATGCATGCCTTAGAAATACTCCAGTTCTGGGGAATTTTCTTTCGCATCCCTTCCACTCCTTCCTGCAAGAAGTGATTTTAAAAGGCAACAAGATGGTTGCTGAAGCCAAGAAGTAGTTAACATTCCAGAACATTCCAGAAACCTGTAAAATCTGCAGTACAAAACTAATATATAAATTATCCATTCTCTGTTGAACTGCCTGACTATAAAGCCATCAGGTTTCGGTCAGACTCCATGCATCTAATGAAGTAAGCGAGCAGCTCAAAAAATATGCCTTTTAATAAAAGTTGTTATTGGAAGAGGTGGCACCAAATTCCTTTTGATTTTTGGCCACCATAGACTATCACAGCTCTCCTCTACCAATTTTATTCAGTTATGATTTTCCCAGTATGTTTGAATTGTTCCAAGAATGTAACAGGTAGATATTATATTATAAAATGGTTATTACTGGATAAAAATGACAACTTTGGGATGATGGAAAGTAAATAAGCAGAGGATCCTTCCTTTTAGTTGGAGGACCACTTTCTGTAAGGGCTTACCTTCTGGGGCTATGTATCTAAGGGGTCCATGCCCACATATAACAGGCTCACACAAACCCATTCTTGTATTGATAAGCCACAGTCATGTCCAGAGTCAAACGATTATTACCTTATTTTATACATGCAGCTGACCTACTTCATTAACATTGGAGATGGCATGTGGGGGTGGGAGATTAAAGCTCCCCCCCCCCACTACTTTATCTGAATTTTCTCCCCCATACAAGAATCAGCAGCACCTGTGTAAATATCACAGCATTTGCAGTAGTTTGACCCAGACAAACTGACAAGCCCAGTTGGAAAAAACTTCTACTGCTGAGTCACCTTGGGCAGGGGGGATAGTTATACATTTACACTGAAGCTGAAGTACCTCCCATCCCAATTACCTCTTTGTGTTGGAATTAGATTTTTTTTTTAAGCCTTCCATTGAAGATGGGGGATTTTTTTATTTTTTGGGGGGGCCGGCTTGAATTGCTCCATGGGGAACAAGAGAAGGAGCAAGACAGGCTGGTTGGAGAGGCTGCAAGTAAAAGTATCTCCTGCCAAAGAGTTCATCACTTACAAAACGGGAGGAGTTGTCATTCCTCACAGTCTTGGCATTCCCAAAGGCCTCCAAGAGAGGGTTGGCACTGATGATTTGATCTTCAAGTGTCCCCTGCAGAAGTATTGGAAGAAATATTTGAAAACCAAGAAATAAATCATTGCGCAATCTTGTATAGAAGTGAGCTTAATTAAATTAAATGTGACTGATTTTCCAATTAATGGATTTAGAATGTTTAAATGTTTTCTTCCTAGGCTTAGTTAATGTGTGTGAGAGAATAGGGAACACGAAATCTAGAATTAAATTGCCCGTGCCTTCACTGAATTTAAATTAATTCTGATAAGACCTTGCTTTCCACGCTACTTTTTTGCACCAAACATACATCTCTCTTTCTTTTTAAGTGATTTGTTACTGGTGCTCAGATTCAGAAATGTGCAAAATGTTTTGAGTTCAAACAGGTTGTTCTAACTTTGCCAATAGCAAAGAAAGCTCAGAACATTTTCAGCAAAATCAAAACAGCTGTTTCAGATTTGAAATGTTTAGAATTCAAAACATTTTGCACACCACTACTAGGTGGTGTATTAATTATTTCCCTCAAGGAAACAAAGATCAGAAACTGATTTTGATTCTAAAAGCAGAAAATGCATTTTGCATTCTCACAGCTCCCTTCACAGTTTCTTTTTTTCAGATGATTGTTCCTAAAAGGCCCTATCAGAAGAGAGGGAAAGAATAAAAGGAGGGAATTAGAAGGATAAGAGAGGGAAAAAAAGAAGGCAATACATTTTTTACAAGTCTTGCCTAGAATATTATTATTATCAAATCTGGTTCTGCAAACTAGTACTGTTGCTAGTAACTGAAGGAGAGCTAAATTTCTTGGGGGACTTAGAAACTGCCTGCTTAGATATATAGTTTTCATGATCCAGTCACCTATTCTGTTTAAGGATTAATAGAATCTACCCTTCAACCATTTGTACATTGTCAGCATTCAGGATGAAATGAATAAAATCATAATTGCAAATCATTGTAGTCTATGTCCTAGAACCTATGTCACAAGTTTTGGGCGTTTGGTTTTTGGTTTAACAGCACTAGAAGTAAGCATTATGATGGTATCAGAAAATAATTCAGGGAAGTTATTAAATGTAATGATTATTTATTACAATTCAAGTCTCTTTGGAGTCCTTGGGGTTCTCTGACTTGGCTGTTTTCTTGCAAACGTTTCGTTACCCAGCTAGGTAACATCTTCAGTGCTAGAATAGAGTGGGGTTTGCTCTCTGTGTATATACAGTGGCATGATCAACTCTCTTATTTAAAAGAAAACAAAATAAAACTTTTTATGGAGCTATGCAGTATAGATCTTTCTGAAGGATTCTTAACGTGTAGTTATTTTGTTATATTTTTACTTTAATTTTAGTTGTTATTGATAATAAGAATTCCACCTGAGCAACCTCTATGGAACTTAAGACAGAAAAAATATGAATAATCAGACTGTATCTGCTTAGAGTTCTGGAACTCTCATTTGTCAGGCAGCAACCAAGTTATTTGCTCATCTAGGACTAGGCCTGTTCTTCATACCTTCATGCCTGTTTTTTGCTCTTCTTTCTTCTTGGTTCCTTCTCCAGCTGCAATTGTTGCAAAATACTGAATGACCCGCTTGGTGTTGACAGTCTTTCCAGCACCAGATTCTCCACTACCAAGAAAAAACCAATCATCAGGTAAAGAAATATTATCTGTATCAGAACTGTATTACTACAGTCATCAAGTAGGACAAATCTGAAATGCCTACTTACGTGATCAGAATAGACTGGTTTTCACGATCTGCCAAAGGAAGAGGGGAAAAAATATGCTCACAAAGCTACAAAGATGGATGCCGAGTCATGCTAAGTAGCAACTCCGGAATCAATTTCATGCAAGTAGGGATATATGAGAGGGATTGTTAAGACTTATGCCATTGCCACCACTATATTGCTCTGTTTATACAACCTCATTCCCTTTTCAGTTTTGAAGCAGACCTACCAGTTAGCATGAACTGATACGCATTGTCAGAGATGGAGAAGATGTGGGGAGGGGCCTCAGTACGCTTTTTGCCCCTATAACCAACTACCACCTCTGGATTGTACACAGGCAACCATTTATATGGATTGATAGTGACACAGAAGAGGCCTGAATACGTCTGCATGAAAACCAAAAATAAGTGTTAAAATCTACTCTCTTTGAGATTTTACCCCGTTACCAGGTAATGATAAAACATACGTAGATCATCCAAGAGCTGTAGCGATCTTTGAGGTTATACAAAACTGCTGGCTCATTTAAATGTGTCAGCATTGCCATGTCTTCAATTTTGTCAAATTTAGGTGGGTTCATAGCATACACATCCTCCGCCTTGACAGTTAGTGTCTGAAATGCAAAGAGAAACAGGCTTCCTATAAGGACAGAGTAGGACAGAATTAAAGATTCAGTTCCAACTAAATACTTTGAACAAGCACGTCATTCAATCATTCTGTTATTATCTAGAAGCTGTTGATAACGTTACAGTCATTTTCCCCTTAAAGCTGGCCTTCAAGGAATATCATCTTGCACTGAGGCTTGTACTGTTCAAAAACCTTAACTTAGTCTTCAGATGCAAGAATTGTCAAAAGCCAGATTTGAATGAAGGGCTCAGCAAATTACAGTTTTATAGCCTGCTTGTCTTTGGGACCCAAAGGAAAACTATAGTTTATGCCTCCTATGCTAGAATTATTTACAGTAACTCATCCCAGTAAAATGTACAATCTTGCCCCATTTATCCTCCAGAATAATTGAGTGGGGAATGTGTGAGATTATGTTTTGCCCCAACATATACAGTATATGCCAGAGCTATGTAGCGATTCTGGATCTAACTCCAAAAATCTCACACTGCACCAGAAATATATCTTCTTAAACAAAAGAGTTGTTTAAGTTAAGTTGAAAAAGTATCCTACCCTCACCCCATTACAAACCATGGAAGATGCTCACCCGGCCATCTGTTGTCTCTACAGTAGTCTTCCCACCTTCAGAGCTCTTAATTTTCCCTTTGGCATATTCCTCCTTGGGTTCAGCCACATAGCAATAAGTTTTGGCATCAAAGGGCTGGTTCTGAGCCTCTATTCGCTCCTTTTCAGATTTGCGCAGAAAAGAGGCAGCCACCCCAAAAATCTCCATTTCTGCATCCCTACTCATGGCTGCAGCTACAAGAGATACAAGAAGTTTAGTCTGCTTTGTTTAAGGATAGGGATGTTCAAGAAATACAGCATTAGACCTATTCTCTGTTCCTATATCTAGTGATATATATTGGTTGTTAGGGAAGCAAAATAGTTCCAAAGTTCAACTATTTTCTCAGTAATCATAGTAGCAAGGCAAAAACACCTTTGTTCTTATGCAAGCCAGCCTGTCTGTCTCTTGGTAGTTTGTAAGATTTCATTCTACTATAGGTAGATGTCCTCTGTAAAGAACCTTTGATAAATTTTGCCTGAAAATGGGATGGTTGTTTTTGGAATAGTTCTTTGCTGAGGAGGTTCTTCTGATGTGAAATGACTTCCACTCCCCAAATCATATTTTAATGGCTCAGAACATGGGAAGAACTGAGCATGTTAAACAGTAACAAGAAATTCTGGACAGGGACAAGACTTTGCTTTCCCTTATTTTAGTGTAAATGGAAGCTCAGCTCCTTATCATTCACCAGAAGCACTGACCAGACCTGCTGCATCCCTCTGCTGCTGGAGGAGGAATAATACCAGTTTTGCAAAAGTAAGAGTATTTAGATATGAACTGTCACCTATATTAAAAAGGATGTTAAATGAATTGGATAGTATTTCTGCAGAGGACATAGGGAAGTGGCATTGAATCTGCACATGCTGTAAGCAAGAACCAGCTGCATCAGTAAGTAGCCTTGAGCAGAACAACTAATAATGGACAACTAAGATTCTCATTTGCAAAGCTGAGTTTTATGAAAAGGTTGGCAGTAATGTTAGCTGAGATTGTTCTTATCTTTTCAAAACAAGATTAAGCTCTGTTCTTCCATCTACAATTCACACACAGGAAAACCAAGGCTCAGAGAGGTAACTTTCATCTCCATACTCAGAAACACAAAAGCACAACAGCCCCCCCCCCCCACACACATACACACACGCACACTCCATCGCGGACTCATTTATCAAAGGAAACTACAGCACACAAGAGATCTATAGAAAACTGCAATTTACCAGAAAGGGTGGAAACTCAATAACCACACTTGGATTTCTCACCTTTTTATTATCTACTCTCAACAGAAAGAAGAAAGGAACTGGATGAAATGTTCAACCTGCAAAGCAACAGACAAAATATGTGATAATTCATCCAGGATCCTCAGGCAGCCCAACAGCTGAGAATTTGTTAGAGTCTACCCATATGCAAAGGCTCAAAATACACAGCAGAGAATGGACCGCACAACACTTCTTCACCAAAGAAAAGTGCCTTTCATCTCATGGTACTCTAAAGTCCCCTAAAGTAGGAGTACATCCTGTACCTTGTTAAAGAGAAAAGATCAGGGCATAGGCAGGTTTAAAACAAAAAACAAAACTTACCCTTGACAGTCCGTAGCCACCAAGAAACCTTTTACCTTTGAAAGCTTTTATAGGCTCTGATTCTTCTCTTAGCTCAACCCTTCTCCCTATATGGAAATTAGAGACCAGCCCTGCAGTCTGCTTGCCATTTCTACACTTATTTTTTCCCCTGTAAATGTATTTATAGAAATGACCAAGTTCACTCGTTATTTATCAGTTCTGATACCTAGCCGCAGGGCAATCATTGTAAATGTGCCTCTTTTTAATCTTGGAAGGCAAGATCATAGTAGGAAAGAGACTGTCTGATACTTTAGAAGATTTACAGAATTCCTACAGGTTTGTGACAATTCTGCAGATCTCCTCATATGCTAATACTAATCAAAGCTAATGTTGGACCAAATATAAGTTAAGAGCATTCATATATATTTGCATTAGAGCTATTTTAACAATTTCATTTCAGGCATATATGGCATATATTCAGATGCAACTTTAAGGTTCCAAAATGCTTGTGCCAATATGTGCTAGCAAGAATATTGCCATTAAAGAATCGAATATGCCCAAGTGAAGGATCATACAAAGTGATAGTAAGGAAACAAAATACTGAGAATTATGCAAGAGCTAATTTTTGGCCATGATACCATATATACCACTGTATACACAATATATAGGGTGTACTTAATATGCATACCCACCCAGTTTGACGTGAGTGTGGTTGTTTAGATAATACTGGAAAGTATATAAATATATACAGCATATGGATAAGGGCAATAATATATTTGTTCATTTTCTGTTAGTTGTAGGCATGAGAGACTACAACCAAACAACTTAGAATTCTCTTTTGTGTGCAACAAGGTGAAGTACTAAAGGGCAAGTTTTGAAAGAGTGAATGACTGAATTCATAAAAAGATGACAGTCAAGAAATAAGTAGTTATATGGGTTTGGGGTAGAAAGGATATAGCTTCATTAAATGAATAAAATATCTGCAACATACACTATAATATTTAGCAGCCCTTAATAATCAATTACTTGTAACACCTATAGGTTTATCCATTAAGCCTTATTATTGATTTGTCACTCTGTACACAGACATGACTTCCTAATTAAGCTTGCCAAAGAATCACAACAATGCTTTCCTCAAACAGGGAATTAGGAACAGCTGATAAAAGCAGCCGTTGTGTAAAGCAAGACATCCAAATGAGTAACTGAGGGCAAATATATTAAGTGGGAAATCTCTCAACTCTTCATTCACTTGACAGCTACTGCAGGGTTCCAGAACTCAGCTGCTTTGATAGTAAGTCTCACGACAGGTAATGGGCTTCCCAAAGCCTTTGTCTCACCTCCTGTCACTGTAAATCATTAAGCAATGAAATCAATCTTCAATACTACAGATAAAACCATCCAGGACAATAAAAATACACAAATTAAAAGGTTATTCTTTTTTAAAAGTCTAAAAAAATCAGTCTAGTTCTGGAGAAATTCTTATCCAAGAAATGCCTTGTCTTCTAAATGACAACTGAAGGCCTTTGGTTGTCATTTAGAAGACCCTGTGGGGCCAGCTGGATAGAGCTCCATTACCGGGGTGCTACCACCAAGAAGGCCCTGCTACTGACCACTGGCCAATAAACCAAACCCACTTGTGGGACTTTCAGTTTTCAGTTGGGGGACATACTTCTAGCCTTTGTGAAGCTATAATTTAGAAATCCGTGTTCATAAAGCTGAGAAAAGCTAAACAAAACCCAGGGCTTCCGAATTTTAGTAGATGAATCTTAAACTCTTTTGCATTGAAGAACACTCTCCTCATTGCATAGTCATAAGAATTTCATGAACAAGGCTGCTTTGTGCTCTAGCCCAACAGCTGAATGAGAAAAGCATTGGGATAGACAACAGACTGATAGGTAATACTGAATTTATGCATATTCAGTGCCATACAGTGACTATTAAGATGCTATTATTTAGAGATGTGGAGCAGATATTGTTATTGCATGCTTTAGAATAACCCTTTGGTATTTTTCTTTGTTATTTCTGTCATGGGATATTTCCAGACAGCAGTGGCAGAAGTCTTTATCAGCCTTTCCCTCTTGGGAGGGCAACCTTACTAATCTGCTCAAACAAGCATGTATTGAAGCTTATCACATGCCCAAAGCCTAGATGAATCCATGCCAGCAGGGCAGAAGTAGAGAAGAAATATTATTCTCCATCCTTTCCCTAGCTATTTGTGCTTCCCATTGCTTGCCAGTTATAGGACTTGTACATATCTCCTTTCCTTGCACTGAACTATTCTTTGGGTTCTATTACTCTGAAGGTTCTCCCAGACTATCTGTACCTCTGTTCCATTCCCTTGGTTCCCACTCCATAAAATGCTACAATTGGTGCACAAGCCAAAGCTAAGTCTTGCCCAAAATCTTCCTTAGCCGCTGCCTTGATCTTCTGCTCAAGTAGAAATTTTGACTCTAGGATAAACCCCAAACCTTGCGCCTGCTATCTCAAGGGGAGTACAATCCTGTTCAGAGCCACTGAAAGTTTCTGGACAAATAGGTACTCTGTGTTACTAGGTTGCAATTTCAACTTGTTTATGTATTTATTATTACATTTACATAGCTGCTCATCTTACATACATGACTATGGGTGGTGTACAATAAAACAATCAGGTAAAACAATTATAAAACAACAGTGTAATACAACAATTAAAAATTTTAAAATAGTTTAAGCACAGATATAAATAGGACTGCGGGAGAATGGATCAGCATCCTACACACAGTGTAGTCACCTTGTGAGCTCCCTATTTTCCTGGCATCCCCAAGCCTGTTGAAAGAACCAGGTTTTGAGGGATTTCCTAAATGCCAATAGGGTCAGGGCTAATCTCACCACATCTTGGATGATTAACTGGGTGATTCATTCATGGCTATAATAACATAATTTACAAGTCTGATTGTGTACCTTTTCCTCCTCCTTATAGTTCAGTTAATTAGGGAGGACTCTAAGCTGCTTCTGAACATTATCTTGTTGTTCTGGACTTTAAAAAATGCTTCTGCTCCTTTTGCCTAGGTAAGGATTCTTGCATATTTCCATCAAGGTCACCTTCCTTAATCTCTACACTTGCAGAGGTCAGTGGTGCTGATAAGCCACAGACTGTCCAGAAAATGATCTGTCCATGATAAAGGATTAATGTCCTCCATCTTTAGAAAACAAGCCATCTGCTCTGCGGTAAAAGCTAACTGCTGAGGAGAATCCAATACCAGCTCCAGAAATTCAGTAAAGGATGCATTCAAACAGCAAGGTGGATTGAACAAACCAACATCAGGTACAGACACCTGCATCCAGTCACTTGTGGAGCAAAACATCTAGTCACAGCTAAGGTCTCTTGTATATCATTGCCACCCTTTCTGGCCTTGGATCTGTGGCTGATGAATCACCTGAAACCCAAATGGGCAAATTTCAGATGGGGCACACCTACATTCTCACCCTGCCAGGTCTTGGTTATGCATGCCAGGACCGTTTTACAAACAGATCTAACATTCACTAATGGCACTCTGAGGCCAAGACACCCAGAAATACAACATTCAGGATCTGGGGAAAAGACAGAAGATCTTGAGAAGATGATCTCATGGATCTTCCTCTGATAGCATCTTCTGTCATAGTTCCCTCTTCCAGGCACTCTGATGACTTTTCTCCTGCCCCCTCTCTGTAGTATCCTGGAACCCTCCCCCTCTCCCCTAAAACCTTGGGCATCTTTTCAACAAACTTTGCCCTCACATAAAAATTGACCTGGTTATCAGACACTAATATTAAGCCTTCCAACACCCGGTTTAAGCCTGAAGATAAAACAGGGCAAGTGAGGTGAAAATTGGCTAAAAGCCAGTAGAGAAAGCTAGGAGGTGGTCCTTTTACTCTGTTTAGTGTCATTGTCTTTCTTGGCTCCTTCCCCTTTCCAACCTGCTGCATTCTGGCCTGTTTATCAGGACTTTCCTCCAGGGGTGCTCTCTCTCTCTCTCTCTCCTTCGTTCTCCCTCTTTCCCTCTCTGATAATTTTATATTTATTAGAAAGAAGGGTTAAGGTCAAAGTGCTTTACTTTCACCTATAAGCTCAATTAAGTCCTATTTTCCATCCTCCTGTGATTCATTTATCTTCATGTGAATTCTACCCTAAGCTTCAAAATTAAACCAGGGCTGAACTCAGCATGTCAGTCCAGTTTTGAAATGGACACCTCTTCTGTGTTCTAATATGTTTGTGAGCCAGGAAAAGGTGACAGAAGCGACAAATTACATGGCTACATCCCAGAGAGTGAATTACATTTGGCTCCAGATAGAATGAGCAGCATACTGTCGCTCAAGAATGGTCATAAACTGTCACATCTCTCTTGAAAAATGAATTCTTAGAATCCTTCCTAAGCCTGTAGAATGAGCTCTGTCTTTTTTTAGCCACGGCCTTCTGTGCTCAAACAGTTTTTGAATGTACTGCTGGGTTTGTATTAGGTGTCCAAGAAAAGCTGTTCATGTCTTCAAACATGAGGACAGAGGCTTTGCAGGTCAGTCTGACTGTTGGAAGAGAAGAACTAAAAAAGGGAGGCTTTCCTAGCATGTACAGACCCATCAAGCTGCAAACGTAAGTTCAAGATCTAAATATCTGTAGAGCCACCTTCCCTTGGAGTTCTAGAAGAAAAGGCCCCCTCCAGATCCCTATTCCTTCATCTTCAGGGGATCTCTGGGTCAGCCCTTCTCGATCATTGCTCCCATTCCCTGAACATCATTCCTGCTGATATCAGATGAGCCTCAACTCTGTTAGTTTTTCACAACCTGGGTATTTGATCAGGTCTTTGGGGTCTGAGGGGCTGTTCATGTCTCTTCTGGGGAGTGGTTGTACATATGGGCTAGGGTTGTTCCTCCACACTGGACAAGTTCCTCAGCACTGTTACGCTGTGATGTTTCAGTTTTTAATCTTATCACCTTTCTGGAGGGTTCTAAGCCAATCAGTCCAGCAAGTAAAATAAAAATAAATAAATAAAAGTAAGTCTGGGATCATAGGAGCTGCTTTTGAAAACCAAAGACAGTATCTCATCTTGCCTCTTTTCTCTGACAGGTCCTGCTACCCATTAAGAAGCAGAGATTAAAGAACAAGTTCAGTGACAGATGTAAGGCATAACATTGAAGGACCTGTTCTTTGGACTCAGCGGTGTGAGTATTGCACGGTAGTGTGTTCAGAATCAGTACCCAGAAGCTATTAGCTGTAACTATTAGGACACCAAACTTTGTGAATTGCTATTTTTATATCACTTCTAACTAAAAATATAACTAATCTAAATAAAGATTGAGCAATTTTGAATTTTGGAATTGGGTTTAGTCTGTTTTCCGTGGGCCAGAATTGTACTTCACTGCCCACCAACTCCCACCTCAATAGCCAGGTTATAAAATAAAGTTGTCAACAGTCAGCAATAAAGAGCTTCATCATCAGTTTTTTCAGGGTCTAGACAGGGTCCTGTCCTATCAGTTAGTTGTCTTATTACAAACAAGCTCCTCACAGAGAAGTGGCTTAAAAATACACAAGTAATATGTTTCTACCTATTATGTTATTTTGGTGAAATAAAATTGACCATTATAGCTAAGCTGTGATCCTGAAACAATTAGGAAGGATTTACGCCAATGTAGACATGTTTCCTAAATGGCAATTGTGGCCTTCAGCAACACCATTA
Organism: Liasis olivaceus; assembly: GCA_030867105.1. Taxonomy (NCBI): domain Eukaryota; kingdom Metazoa; phylum Chordata; class Lepidosauria; order Squamata; family Pythonidae; genus Liasis; species Liasis olivaceus. Next base: position 101,164,465 of record CM061348.1, on the reverse strand, counting down.
TTGGGGTAATCAACTTGGGATTCTAATACTGGGGGAAAGAACTGATAGCTAATGTTACACAGCCAGCAGTTAACATCCCATTATATTCCCTTGGCACTTATTATCAGGCATAACCCAGAATCAGAATACTGTAAAAGACTATAAATCATAGTTACCTAGCAGTTGCTTTTTAATAACATTTTAGAGGATGAAAAGATCTGGAGATCTCAAAAACCTGTCCGGATTATTAAATGGTTCGGGGCCTGGTTATTTATGGCATTTTCTCCAATGATCTCCTGTAGGATCTATTCTATAAGATCAAGCAGGTGGGCGTGATCTGAGTCCTACCAATTAAAGAGGGCTATGTCATGGGACCCCGGAAGCATGTTTTTTCCATTTCTGCCCCTGCCCTCTGAAATATCCCCAACCTTGCTGTCCTTGAGAAAAGTTCTAAAACCCTGGCTTTTCAGAGAGGCCAGATATCAACATGATTTATAATCCCAACCGGTGGAAGATGGACAATTGGTATTTGAGTGACCTTTTTCCCCAATGTACTTGACTATGTGGCTTTCTATATTTTTAATGCTCTTGTTATTCTGTATGCTGCTTAGAGTCTTCAGACATGGCAATCTAGAAATATAAATAAATAAATAACCTGTACAAAATATTGCTGACCATAGATTTTGTAAAGTTTCTCTTATTTTCTTGTAGCTTTTAAAAAAATCCATCTCTCAAAAGCTGCTAAACAATGCTAGTATCTTGTATAAAAGGTAACATAAATATGACAATTATTCCTTTTATAACTGAAGAAAACCAAGAATTTAATAGAACGTGATGGAACTGATTTTATTCCATACTGTGCTTCCGTGGAGAGGTGGGGGATATAGAAAGTCATAGTTCTGGTGATTTTTTAAAAAAATCAAATGTCATTGACATTTTGCAGAAGTGATTTTGGTTAATACAAGCAGTCCTTGTTTAGTGACCACAATTGGAACCAGCAACTCAGTTGTTAAGCAAAGCAGTTACTAAGTGAAACTGTGACTGTACTTATGATCTTACTTCAGCTTTCCTTTGCTTTACAAACCTGTGAAGTCATAAATGCTAGGATTGGTCACAAAGTGACTTTTTCATCACTGTTGTAACTGCAAATGGTCGCTAAATGAGGCAGTTGCTAAACAAGGACTACCTGTAACCTAAATTAGTTACTTAGACTTGTATCTTGTTTTTTCCTCTGCATGTTCAAAGAAGGATATGTAATGTTCCCTTCTCCAAGTTTTTCCCACAAGAAAAGTTGTACTGAGAGTAAATTACCTTCCCAAAATCACCCAGTGGATTTATATGGCTGAGGACACCTTAGTCCTACCCTGTACTAGCTGTTCACTTCACTTTTGAAGTAAATATGTGAAACAAGATGCCTATTATTTTTAAACATTCAGTAATGATATTGCTAAATTATTTCACTGGATTTTATTATTGTTTATATTTATTTTTTCTTCCCAGAGAATTTATATTACTCAGTGGATCAATAAAGTAATAAGTAACTCAATGTCAGAAAAAAAGAATGGCAATTTGACATACCTGAGTTTGTTATCTAGATACTGATATGAACATAGCTGCTGATATTGTATGTTAGGAAACGCAATGTGAGAGTAAATTAATTTTCATTCAGATAGCTGACCTCCAAATATTATTTACTGAATTGTGGCAAGCATGTAGAAGACCAGAAAACAGAGTAACCAAAAAGGTCACAGCACGTGGGGCTGCATAGATGGTTATGAAGGCAAGAATTTGAAAGTCTCCAGCAGGATACTTACGTTCCAAATTTCATCAGCTGTACAAACAGTACAAAACAATCCAGCATTCTTCTAAAATGTATGATATACTGCTGTGGAAAATAGCATCCATATATCAATCTCCACTTTCCATATGCAATATGTAGAACTGTGCACTATGTGTTTTAATCACATTATACTTATCCTCACTAAGACTCAGTTCTTTAGAGCAGGAATTGGAAATGCATAACATGCCACACAACAGAGTGACTCTAGATCTATCTGTCCCAATCAGATGTATTCTCGACCTGTGTTGAATCTGAAATCTCATATCCCAGGTCACCATCAGTTCTTGTTTTTATTCCTTTTCTTATTCCTTTTCTAATTTTATTATATTGTATTTTCTATTTTGTTTGGTTTTATTATATACTACCCAGAATCAGTTTGAATAAACTGAATAAATTATATTACATTACATTACATTACATTACATTACATTACATTACATTACATTACATTATATTATATTATATTATATTATATTATATTATATTATATTAACATGGCTGTGATTTGGTGCCTGATACATCAATATGGCACCCTGGTTGATGAAGGCAGACTAAATGTTACTGTAAACAAGTCTACTAGTGAATCGCATTTTGGGTAGCAACCTTCTGTTGCAGATAGCATACAATTCCACATTTATTCAAGAAAATAAATATGGATTTGTCGTGTGCTTAACCCTGGACTTATTCATGTTGAACAACTCTACAGCAGATCTAGTGTGTTCATGGAGAAAATCTATCTAGGTAGTTACTAAAAATTGACAATGACTGGATGGTACAAAATCAATCAATCAAACCATCAATCAAGAATTAGTATGCTATTCTTTACTGAAAATACAATAAAGCAAATGTGTTTGAATAGCATACAACATAATAAATTATACACAGATGTTGAAACATTTTTCAACAAAAACAGCTCTGCAGAGAAAGATGTAACTACTTAATTTAGCTAGTTTCTTTGGAGGTTTTAAAGAAAAGCCTTGAGGGGTATCTGTCGGGAATGACTGAACAGGGTCTAGATCATCTTGAGGGCTGGGTTAAATGCTTAGAATGGGAAGGACGACACTCTTGTGCTAGGATATGTTTTTGTGCTGAAGATCTCTATGAGAAATGAAGAAAAAGTGGCTGAACATGAGACACAGCCTCCAATTTTACATTAAAATCATGGCAGTATTTTATTTTTATTTTTTCTTTGCTTTACTTACTTATCAACTTTTGGGAACTGGATACATGATATAAGCACTGAACAACATTTATCAGATATGCAGGTCATAAAGCCAACTGCATTTGTTTCACACAAAGATTTAGTCCAGTTGTATTTAGTATCCTTTCCTGTTAAATCCAATGCCCTAACTCCTATGCTCTTTCTTGCAGTTGTATATAGCACAAAGCCCTGGATTCTGGCATGCTCCCTTGAATCTATTTTGGCATTCCCTTAAAAGTGTGTGTTCTTCTTGCTCTCCTCTCTCTGGGTTGATTGGCTGCAAAGGAGCCCACCTGTGCTGTCCTTCTCCTTTGGAATGTCTCAAGTCTTTCGTCTTCATCTGGCGCATTGTCATTCCATTGGTGAAGGTCCTTTTTCTGGCACTCTGTGTTACATACCAGGAATGCAACTGCTTCTCAAGGAGACAAATGGAACTACAGCATCTCATTCCAGAGGAGCTTCTGTCATGATGCCCTGGCGTAGGATGGCATAGGCAAAACGTGGGGGTGGGGGGTACGGGGGCAGCTTTTCTCAAGAGATCCTATTTTATGGTGAAAAGGTTTGAATTCAAAATAGATTTTTAAAAATAGATGTGCAATAGCAATCAAACAAAAAAAAATGTTGATAATGCACAGTGCTTTCGATATTTCAGTGCCAGCGATAGCAATTTTGTTACTGCGAAAACCACCATCCAAGATTTTGCTATTATAGGCACTGCATTAATACATAAGATCTCTGCCCATGTGCCAATGTGCTTGCATCACTGAAATGAAGAAGGCTTTAATAATGGAAGTTATTTGCTTGCATATCCCCTTCAGGAATAGGACTGCATCTCCAATAGTTTTTTTAAACTGCCCAGGCCAGAATGAATATGCATAAAAAAAAAAAAAAGAAGCACAGCTGAACTAATTTTCAGGGCTAATACTCCAACAAATCAAAATTAAACAATTAAAAATACGTTTTTGTATAAATATCGGGAAAATATCTCACAACAGAGGGCTTGCAGCAATCTAACATTTGGTGATACAATTGTGCAAAGCTTTGGCTTAGATGTGTTGTTCTATTGTTTTAGGATAATTGTGGGTAATGCGTTTTCTGCAGCAATCTATTTTCTTTTTCTTATTTACAGGTGAAACTCGAAAAATTAGAATATCGTGCAAATGTTCATTTATGTCAGTATGGCAAATCAAAAGGTGAAACCAATATATGAGATAGACGCATTACATGCAAAGCAAGATATGTCAAGCCTTACTTTGGTATAATTGTGATGATTATGGTGTACAGCCTATGAAAACCCCAAATTCACAATCTCAGAAAATTAGAATATTACATGACATCAATAACACAAGGATTGGAAATAGAACAATATCGGACCTCTGCAAAGTATAAGCATGCATATGTGCTCAGTACTTGGTTTGGGCCCCTTTTGCAGCAATGACTGCTGCAATGCGGTGTGGCATGGATGCTATCAGCCTGTGGCACTGCTGAGGTGTTATGGAAGACCAGGATGCTTCAATAGCGGCCTTCAGCTCTGCTGCATTGTTCAGTCTCATGTCCCTCATCTTTCTCTTGGCAATGCCCCATAGATTCTCTATGGGGTTCAGGTCAGGCGAGTTTGCTGGCCAATCAAGCACAGTAATCCCATGGTCATTGAACCAGGTTTTGGTACTTTTGGCAGTGTGGGCAGGTGCCAAGTCCTGCTGAAAAATGAAGTCAGCATCCCCGTAAATCTCATCTGCAGAAGGGAGCATGAAGTGCTCCAAAATCTCCTGGTAGATGGCTGCGTTGACCCTGGACTTAATGAAGCACAGTGGACCAACACCAGCAGATGACATGGCTCCCCAAATCAACACAGACTCTGGAAACTTCACACTGGACTTCAAGCATCGTGCATTGTGTGCCTCTCCATTCTTCCTCCAGACTCTGGGTCCTTGGTTCCCAAATGAGATGCAAAAGTTGCTCTCATCAGAAAAGAGGACTTTGGACCACTGGGCAACAGACCAGTTCTTTTTTTCTGTAGCCCAGGTAAGACGCTTCTGACGTTGTTTGTTGTTCAGGAGCGGCTTGGCAAGAGGAATACGACATTTGAAGCCCATGTCCAGGACCCGTCTGTGTGTGGTGGCTTTTGATGCACTAACTCCAGCCTTAGTCCACTCCTTGTGAAAGTCCCCAACACTTTTGAATGGCCTTTTCCTGACAATCCTCTCCAGGCTGCGGTCATCCCTGCAGCTTGTGCACCTTTTTCTACCACACGTATCCCTTCCACATAATCTTCTATTGATATGCTTTGATACAGCACTTTGGGAACATCCAACTTCTTTTGCAATGACCTTTTGGGGCTTTCCCTCCTTATGGAGGGTGTCAATGATGGTTTTCTGCACAACTGTCAGGTCAGCAGTCTTTCCCATGCTTGTGATTCCTACTGAACCAGCCTGAGAGACCATTGAAAGGCTCAGGAACCCTTTGCAGGTGTTATGGATTCATGAGCTGATTAGAGTGGGACACTTTGAGCCTAGAATATTGAACCTTTTCACACTATTCTAATTTTCTGAGATTGTGAATTTGGGGTTTTCATAAGCTGTACGCCATAATCATCACAATTATACCAAAGTAAGGCTTGACATATCTCGCTTTGCATGTAATACGTCTATCTCATATATTGGTTTCAGCTTTTGAGTTGCCATACTGACATAAATGAACATTTGCACGATATTCTAATTTTTCGAGTTTCACCTGTACATTTCAGTTTCAGTGATAAGCTACCGAATATTTTGTTAGTGACATAAAATGCACCTACACCTCCAGGAACAAACAGTTTTTATAACTGGTTCTTTAACTAGAAGGTGATTCCATCTGGCTATATTACACAGGCTGATAGATTACTTATGTTGCATTTGGGTTCAACTCTTCTCCATAACTGTATCCAGGCTTCAATTCAAAATCGCCTACTGCTCCTGGATCAGTTGACAATGAAGGAGAGAGATGGATGTCAATAGCATAGTTCTTTGATGATCTCTGCTAGATGCTTTAATTTTTAAACAGGCACCAGAATACAGTCCTAAGAAAAACCATGAGATCTCTTAATGTCATCTGCTAAAGTGATTGTATCAGATAGAACAGAAATGGATGCAAAAGAGCTCCTCATACTCTTATAGTATTCTATTGATAGTCAGTTGTGTCAAATGTGATTAAGGAGCATGAAACAGTGCATAAGGCCAATATTTCCAATGGCTATCCTAAAGCATATATCAAGAAATTTCAATCTTCAAACCCAGCTTAAACCAAGATTGAAATAGAAAAGATGATAGCTCTGTGGTACAGCATGATTATAATTTTGAAGAAGCTTATAGTTGGAAGGGGCTATTTAGCCTGTTGAGCCCAATCTTGTACTCCATGTAAAAATCCAGGCATACCTGACAGGTGGCTATCTAGGCTCTGCTTGAACACCTGCATTTAAATATCTTGTGTATCAGAATGTTGTGGGGTACTTTGTCAGATACTTTGCTGAAATCAAGATATACTCGATCTACAGTATTCCCACAGTCTGTTAAGGAAGTTACCAAAAATAAAGTAAGATTAATCTGGCAAGACATACTCTTGACAAATCTATTCCGGCATTTGGTAATTACAAACTTGTTTTTGAAGTGTTCACAGATCTGTTTCTGTAGAACTTTTCCTGGTATCCCCTGGATCAAACTGGTCTGTAGTTCACTAGATTTTCCTTTCCTCCCTTTTTTGAAAAGAGGGACATTTGCCGTCTCATCTGGTATTTATCAATTATCCAAGATTTCTCAGATAAAGCAAAAGGTTCAATCAGGCCAAAGATGCAGTTCCTCTGGTCCTAGAGATCCAATCTCATTCAGATTAAAAGGTATTCCCAAACATGTTTCTGTCAATCACAAGCTTCTGCCACATCTCACCCTCCTGCTCTTCACAGTTTGCCAGGTGGAACTCATTTCCTTCCTTTGACGAAGTCTAGGAATCAAGAGGCTCTGCTTTTTCTTCCTTACTTGTTAGCATTTGCTGTCTTCATTGAGAACCGATATACTAATTATTCTCTCTTCTTTTTATTTTGAATGTAATTGTAGAAGCTATTTTTGAGACTTTTAGCATCCTTTGCAACCTTAGCTCATCCTGAGCTTTAGTTTTCCTGACTGCATCTCTACAATTCCAGACTACTAAAATGTAACCTCTATTGGTGGTCCATCCATCTTGCCACTTCCTGTATTTGTCCTTCATAACAAAAGTTCTTGAATGAGCAGTTTTAGTCTAGTTAGATCAGTGTTTTTCAAACTTGGCAACTTTAGGTTGTGTGGACTTCAACTCCCAGAATTCCCCAGCCAGCATGCTGGGGAATTCTGGGAGTTGAAGTCCACACAACCTAAAGTTGCCAAGTTTTAAAAACACTGAGTTAGCTGAACTATCAGGTTGACAAAGCCAAGATTCTATTCAGGTTAATCCTTTGAGAGTGCACAACTGGCAAGACCATCACTCAACTGTTTAGTGGCTTACACACATTATAATCCATACAGAAATTTTAGAAACTATTAACACGGAATCTCTTTGCTGTAAAACTGAGGACACAAGGTGCTGACATCCAAAATAGTGTTGCTGCTGCTGCTACTGCTGGACAAAATCCATGAAGGATAAGGTGAGAAAGGGATATTGGGAATGGTTTGTTTCTGTGGACTCTAAAGGATTTTCCTCCAGCCTTCCTCAGGTTAATACTAACTATCAGTCTTGGGATTTGTTTCACAGCAGCTTCTAAATCTTAGGAGGGTGGCATTTAGTCAGCTTTCATTTTTTGCCCAGAACTCATTGGTTAGTTAGTCTGTTGATCTTGGCTGGTTGATCAATTAGCGCAATACAGAAAATTCAACCATAAGGCATAAAACTAGGGGAAAAGGGAGAGGAGGAATCCTAAAAGGGATGGTGTTTGAAAGAGCATTTTGAAAATTTTTGTAAGGTTTTGTCCTGCTTTTAGGAAAAGTTTGGCAGGAAAAGAATCACAGTCACAGTATCAGAAGTAAAGGGAAAAGGAGAAGGAAATAGAATAAAATATAAACAAAATAAAACTTTTTACTCCGTGGGAACTTTGCTAAAAGAATGTTTGGTGAGTCTGTAGATCAGCACCGACTCTGATGTGAGCTTGCTCCATTGGTGAGTTATGAGTCTTGGTATCTATTTTAAAAGGGAAGTTTAGGTGTCATGTATGATTTGTTTAGAGAGCAAGAGATAGTGAACACTTCTCTATCCCCAAAATAGGAGCTGAGCTGGATTCTTACTATAGAAGCATTAGGACAAGTTTGCACTTACTGACCTGGTTGCACCTATTCAGAATAAAATAAAAGTTGCAAAACAAATACAGGTAGACACTTAAGGGGCTTGGCACTGAAGTAGGAAGAGGGTCCGAATGAGAGAGATAAATCTTCCGGACAGCCAGTCTTGAAAAGATTATCTGTTCTAAGGATCCAGTTGGACTAATCTAGAGCTGGAAAGCAAAAGAAGCCTGGCTCAAGGCCACAGCAGAACCAAAAAAATAAAAAATAAAAAAAATAAAATGGATTGACCAATGTTGTTTTTTCCACCTTGCTTTGGTTGGGACTATGGAGATAGTGCTATTACAATGTGCCTTTATTCTATAGCCCTCGAAAACTTCCCATCCATTTTATCTCAGCAGCTCTGTTCACTCCTTTATGCAAGAAGCTCAGAAGCTTGGCTTTTGGGAATATGACACAGCTATGATTCTACCTGGGACAATCAGGCTTCCTCAAAAACAGCAGGATGTGGCTTCCCTGTAGTCTTACAATCTGAATTTCTGTGTGAAAGTGGGCAAAAATAAAGAACAGCACTTAACTTGCCCAGAGAGTGAGACTGCAGAAATAAAGTGCTAATTCTTATTCATTAGTTACATGCCATGGCATCAGACCCAACCTCACATTTTCCTATTTTCCACACTATTAACATTTTATGCAATGCATATGGATCCAACAGATACCAGTTTCAGCCAATCCCAATCTGTTTCTTCTCCTTCCACAGTTGTTATGTTTTCCTTTGCACTAAATGGTTTGATTAAAGAGTGCAGCAACTCCTATGGGAAAAAGTCATTTAGCCATGATTGAAGGAATCATAATGGATGATGATGGCATATTCAGCAGTAAAAAAGCATCATGAAACAGTGCCAGATTTATTGTTGTTATGAAGTTCTAAAACCAGTCCCCTTATATGGAAGAAATAAATATTGTAACTGTGCATCAGAACCAAAGTCTCAGCCAGCACTCTTTAGAAAGAAAACGGGCAGTTTGGAATTTACAACCAGAGCTGGCAAACAAGTACCGGGGAGTTTTGCAAAGGAATTTAGGTAGGGGTAGGGAACAAGCTTACCTTGGACCTTGCCAAAAGATGAACACTGGGGGAGCAGCAGTGGTGACTTGTCAGGTATGTATTATGTTTGTCTTCTAATTACATCTACAGTATTGCAAATGCAAGCTTGCCTTCTCACTGGAGGAGAAAAGGGAAGGACGGAAGAACAACCATTCTTCTTGGCAATGCCTCAAAGAAGCATTGAACACACAAGTATCTCACATGAAGAAATCTCCATGATGGCTAGCAGAAAAAGACCTCCAAGGAAGAAGGCATCCCAGTGAGAATAGGTAAGTATTTGGAAACACATGTAAAGAAATAATGAACATATTGAGAGGAGAGTTGTGCCAGTGGAACTGGCCAACCAGTTTGAAGCTCTGGACCTGGAATGTGAGCTCTAGCTACCTTGAAAGAGTTTGATCATCCCAATGGAAAGGATTCCCGACTAGTTATTGGAACGGTCACTGTTGGAAGGGACAGCACTGAGTTGATTTAGAATTATTTATAATTGTTTTTCTGTGGAAACCAGGCCACATTGAAATGTGGCAGTATACAAAAACTGTAAAATAAGTAAATAGTAAATCAACTCTGAAGGGTTCAACACAGCCGAAGCTCTTCACTGAAGAGGCAAAGAAGAGGGATGACTCAGGAAGATTCTCCATCATGAGGGACAGAAGCAAATATGTATAGACCAAATAGGCTACTGCAAGAAATGTGCTGTCTTCCTGTTGCACATGTTCCACAGGTAATGGTAGAAGATTAATCAAATTGAATGATCATTATTCATTCCTGATTCTCTACATAGGGACAAATAACATTGCTAGATGTAGACAATCACTTTAGAAGACTACAAGCAACCATAAAATCCTAGGCTGGAAGCTGAAGGAGACATGAGACAAGGAGTAACAGAAGGAACCTGAAAATGAAAGAAAAAAAAAACTGTTTAAGAAGATACTGTCTTCAAAAAAGATTTGGATTCCTAGACTGTGGCCTATATCACCAACATAGGGGAACTCTTGGATAGGAAAAATAAGTTTTTCACAGCCTTTCCTAACCTTATGAGAAGGGCTTTAACCTTTGGAAGGGAAAATGAGACAGAGAAGCAGTGTCTCTAGAGAAATGCTGGTCATTAAGAACATTATTACACATAATTATAGAAGTGTGAGGAAGAAAATAATACCTGGAAATCATCAACATATGGCAGTAGAAAGACCAGTGACAGCTGTGAGAGAAAAGCCAAGAGCCAGAGGTTCCCAAGGCAGAGATTACATTTATGCCAATAATCAACCAACAGCCCAGATTCAAGGCCAATAAGTGCAGAGTAAAGAGTTCACTGAAATGTGGGAATGGTGGGAAGCAGCAGCAAGGGGTTCAAAGCTGCTATGGGTATAAGAGGGCACTGCACTCTCATACTGACAGAAGGCAACAAACTGTTTAATATGACTTCAGTCTAGTTTGCAATAGAGATTCTTATCTAGCTGTGCAGTGATGAATGTCTGAAAGACTTCTGGTTCATGTTTCAGCCTAGAAGCTTGGTTAAACTAAAGTTCAGGGCTAGAAGTTTGCAGCTCAGCCCTGATCTGGACAGCCTGACAATGTCCTGTTCTCTCATCTCTGTACACCAATGCACAGAATATGGATAGCAGAGAAGAGGAACTAGAAATCCTACACATAGGATGTGTAAATATTACCTGATATTTCTGATTCTAGTAGGATAAAAACCATGGTTAGAAGATACACCTTGATTATTCATTCAAATGAAAGGAAGGAGAAAAGGGAGGCAGAGTGGCTTTATATGTAAGTGGCTTTATACCTATGAAGAAATTCATGTCCTTGAAATACAGAAGTTCTGTTGAAAGCTTCTGGGAAAGATTAAAAGAAATAAGAAACAACAAAACTATACCATTATGGGAATTTACAACAAGCCATTAACCCAGGCAGAGGATATGGACAATGTTTTTTTTAAATCAACTCATTGTGTTCTCAAGAGGTCATTCTACAGTCATAAAAGAATATATCAGTACTCAATATCTGCAAGAAAACTAACCCAGCTAAGAATTGAATGTCTAATATATTTTTGAACAGCCTCATTACTTTATTTTTCAGAAGACAGAAGAAGAAACAAAGGGAGTAGCTATTTTGGACCTAATCTGACCAACAGAAACAAATGGGTCAAGGAACTAAAGGATTCAGATGTCTTAAGGGAGAGTGACTCCTGCAGTAAAGGCCTGAATTGATGAGAACCTTCATTCCCTTCAGCTTATCCTTAGAGACCTTCACCCCTGAAATTCCAGGACTGCACAGTTTTAACAGGTATTGGAGGAAATATGGAGAATCCTCCTCCCTGCCCTTTAAAAATGTGACATTTTACTTCAGTTTAATGTCAGGGTTTCTTATAAGGATAAAACTTTCATTTTGTGGAGGTGAAGCAAGCACAACAGGCATCTATTGAAAGGTTGGTTAGATTGCAAATGTAATCGGTGTTGATCACCTTGAATGTAAGAGAAAAAGGATAATCCTGCAAGAAGTCCCATGCTAACAGTAAGACAATCAGAACAGATGTCTGACTTATCTGACTTTCCCCTAGGTGAAGGCATGAGCAGTCTTTCTGAATAACCCATATTGGACAGACACAGGACTTATCTTCACATCCTGCTAACCGTGGTATGAAGATGTCCAGTTAATCATTTTTAAAGAACATGTCATCATGATACAGCCACTGTTTCATTCCTAACTTATCTTGAAGGCAGCCTAAATTTGTCCTTAGTTTCCAGTTTTAAAGCTGTGTTTTCCATTTTCTCCTGACAGATGTATTGTTGTACGAACAATCTACAACACCTCATCACAATCTTTGTGTTGCAAGCTGGCATCTGCTGAGCTTCTCTTGGCTGGTTGAGGCTGCTGTAGGCACACACACACCAGTTATTGGGCACTCCCTTCCATGGCCATCTTGGTTTGGACCACAGGGGTGGGCTAGATAGATCATCTTGAGATCTTTTCTTCCTCATTAAAAGCACTCACTCAAGGAGAAGCTGCAGCAGTTGGGTGGCCAACTCTGAGCACTTCCCTTCCAAGCAAGCCTTTATTCACCTCAGGCAACTTTTTTTAGCCATATGGATGTGGCCCTGTCAGAGTTTTTCATGGAGCTGGATATGCAGTCAAAGCCTCAGAAAAAGCCACTGGGCTAAAATGGGATTTGAAAAAGAATTACATACAAATAATGAACATGTGATTTTTAAAATGTATAAACTTTTGTTGAGATTTGAAACAGAGGAAGAGCAAGTTAAAGAATGTATGGTAAAATGGGCCAAGAATTTTGGTTATAATGTTCAAATGGATCAATGGGACAGAATGTGGTTAAAAGATTTGAAATTCACATTGTCTTACAATTTAAAAGATTTTTTTTTTTAATGATGTACTGTTGGTATATGACTCCAGAGAAATTGTCTAAGATATATAAAGGTACTGTACTTCTTATCACTGTTGGAAATGTGAAAAACATGAAGGGACATTTTATCATGCATGGTGGACTTGTGAAAAAGCAAAAAGATACTGGATACAAATACACATGGTGATGCAGAGAGTTTTAAAAATTAACATTCAGATGAAACTGGAACTTTTCCTATTAGGATTTATGGACACTAAACTAGAAAATGCTCATGGACGACTGGTTTTATATATGGTAACTGCAGTGAGGTTATTATATGCACAAAGATGGAAGACTATAGAAAAACCCATAATGGAGGTGAAGATGGCAGAATTTGCACACAGAAAGAACAATTACTTTTCTAAAAGACTTTTTAATCTTTTTCTATTTCTTCTTCTATGTTTCTGTAGTTTTTTAAAATCTTTGTAAAATCATCTTTTAGTAAAAAGTATTAAAATGAAAGAAAAGGTCACTGGGCCAAACTGGAGCTGAGCGTAGTGCCTCCAGTATGTTGTCTCCTTAGACCTTTGAAGCATAACTTTCTCAGGTCCCTGAATCAACCCCGCCTGCGATGGCTTTCACAGCTTGGAAGAGCCAGCTGCCTTTGCCCACTCAGCTGGCTCTAATTCACACAAGGGTAAGTATACCAATGCCCACCTTCTGAACTAGTCTAACTTCCCAACTCCAGAGGAACTGTGGGTTCAGAAAGTCACGGAGCACATTAAGCTGGCCCAGCCAAAAAGCACTGGAAAACAGCTATTGATAGAATCCTCTCCCTTCCTTCTGCAAACTTACGAAAGCTTTGTCTACCACAAGATCTCAAGAACCAGGACTGTGCAATGGAAAGTATACCAGTTCTCCTTTCTATTCCCTTCTTCCTGGTCTATCTACTATCTTTATACTGTATATAAAGTGCCTTTTTGCCCCCCCCCCCCTTTTCTCTCTCTCAGAATCCCCAACTCATAACAGGAAGAAATATGCACCTCTCCTTTGTGAGTTATTCCACTCACTTACTCTCCCCACAAAAGGCTTATACAGAGCATGTTGCATCCACTCTCTCCACCCCCCACCCTACCCTGTGGCAGGGATTGCTCATTGTTATTCTAATCAATATTGCTGAACTATTATTTCCACATTGAATACCACTTCCCAATTGATTGCTACTTTCCCTTTCGTTGCCATTTTCTGCTGACTGTCATCTTTCCCACTGCGTGCTTTGTGAACTTGTTTTATATTTTCATGGCTAGTCCCTCAACACTGCTCATTCTGGTATTCCTTACCAGCTTGCTGCTTTGCTCCATTCCTTACTTCCCCAACAGTCCTGACTGAGCAGGTAGATGAAAACCCTTCACATCTTCAGAGACTGGAGAGCTACAAGAAGATCTTTGGAAAGAAGTCTCGGAGGAAGGAGCCTGAATTTCTTCTCTGTCTTGACTTGTCCCCCCACACCCCAGTGAACCTAAAGTGATTCTCTTTTGATTGTACTGTGGGAGGGATGGCCAGGCAAAGCTGGCAAATCTGGTTGAAACTGACAGCAGGACAAGGACCAATGTGTTGAAATTAAGATCTCTTCAATTTAAACATTCAGTGATTCTAAAGAGTAGACCCTGGTACCATATAATAAATCTGTAATTATCTATCACTGTACAGTCTTATTGTTGCCAGCGTTGCTGACAAGCATATAAATAGAAGAGCAATCAATAAAAGTAAAGAAGGCTATAATCCCAGACAATGTGTGCTTCTGCTTCCAAAAGCCTGGCTGCTGTGATATAATCTTAACAAGAATGTTGTCTAAAACAATTCAATCTGGAATTCCCAGTATGGCTCCTTGGGACCCAAGGAATCTAGAAAGCATTCCCCTTGGGACTCACCAAGATCCTGGCCTGAATGGACTTTTTTACATTTTTAAAACCCAATTTTAATTTTTTAATTTATTGAAACAATTCATATGGCTGCCCATCTTGCTGCAGCAACTCTGGATGGCTAACAGTAATAATAAACAACAACAGCCCAGTTAAAAACAGTTGCAATGACAAGCAATTCTCAGTGTACTAGAGCAGTGTTCCTCAACCTCGGGAACTTGAAGATGCGTGGACTTCAACTCCCAGAATTCCCCAGCCAGCCTTGCTGGCTGGGAGTTGAAGTCCACACATCTTCAAGTTCCCGAGGTTGAGGAACACTGCACTAGAAGTCCAAAAAAATCCTCTTTGATCTTACAGGCAAACAGGGCTCACCTAACCACCCAGCCCAAGTGTTTGGGGGAAGGCTATACAAAGTGCCAGCCTCCAGCATCCTATTTATTTCCAGAAAAGTACTGAGGCCTTGCAAAAGTTCTCTAAAAATTTACATCATGGGCTACAGAATCCCAATCTTGGGTTTGAATATGTGTTTACCACCTCATGAAAAATGGATCAAGGGAAGCAGGGATAGTTACTGAAGTATCCCGTGAGAGGGGCACTAGAAATGTCAAGAAATCAAGAAAACCACTTATTATGGTGGGCATTTTGTGAATGGGGCAGGCTGACCCAGCAGCCACAGTGTCGGAGCACCCACAACATTGAGAAATGCAGTTTTTTCTCCCTTCTGGTTTTCCTTAGGTTTCACCCAGCCATGCTGACACTTTCCCTCACTTTGTAGCTATACAAATAAACACCCGAGTTTCCTATTCATATCCATATGTTGTATCATACACACATACATACCACAGACATCATCATAGACCAATGACCACAGATAAAATCTTTAGTTTCCATTCATTCTTGAAAAAAAAGAGATAGAATCTTGTGTTTATTGTCACAGAGATCTGTTGTTGGAAAATCAGGGAATTATTATGAGTCAGTGATATAATAGGTATTAACATTAATTAGAAGGAACATCTATCTATGATAATAGCAAGGGTTTGTCAAGCAATTCAGCCCTGCAACTGTGTTAGGAAGACAGATTCTCCCACTTTTTTATAGAGTATTAATTTCAGCTTCACTTAGATTTGTGGCAGGTCTATTTTTTAAAAAAAGAAAACTAGAAGTATGTTAAGCATTTTATCTGTGTAACATTACATCCATCATCCCCCCCCCCCCCCCCCCAGTTGGCAAGTTTTCATAATTCTCAATGGTTTTGAGTGTCCTCTTCTGACTGAGCAGGGTATGACTCGGGCAGGCAGATGAAGAGTAGTGAACGGATCTGTCTCCTTCCCACCAACTTTGACTCCCTAGCTATTTACAGCACTTTATGGAAAGTGGAAGGTGTGCCAGAAGGAATTCATTTTCCCCCTTGGAATGCTGCAGTTGTCCCTTGGTGTAAGGAGATCCCCCAGGGCCTAAGCCGAGAAAGTGCTGACAAAAGTGAAACTTAAAAGGGCAGAGAGCAGGAATAAGCTGGTTGGCTTAAGAAAAGCTCCAATCAAGTGCACCCCCCTAAACGAAGCTGTTCTTTATAAAGGCAGACACACCGGCAGTGGCGCTATCTTCTGCAGGGCTTTTGAACGCCAGCCCTATGATACTTAAAAATTATGATCGCAAGAAGTGCGACTCCCCCATTTTCAAATGCTCTGCAAACAGCCTCAAAACTTCCAGAGCATGCTTTTGAAAGAAGAATCTGTTTTCCTCAGAACGCTTGGCCAAGGCTCTAAGTTCCCTATTTAGTTGGTAAGTTGAAGCAAGTTGAAAGGATCTCATATTCCATTTGCTTTCTGGACTCCCCAGCTCCACGTCTGCTATTTAAGAGAGCATGCTTTCAAAACACAACTTGTAATCCATGTTCTGAGGATACATATTCCCGCATATACCGATTGTCCAATTGTTTCTTCTATCCTTCTTTCCGCTCGATAAGCTGCTATGCCTTTATCTACCAAACATCCAGGTATTTCTGACGCAGTAATTTCCTCTTCATTTTCCTCAATATATCGCTCCATGCATCTCAGTTCCTTTGTTTTCCTTGGGTTGTATCCTTTAGGACTTGAGACCCTCATTAAGAGGCCCTATAATTTTGTTTTTCTGTGGCATTTAGATGTGGGTATTACACTTTCTCTTGCAATGTATCAGTTGGTTTTTTGGCTAGGGTAAAATAACTTTTTTAAAAAGGCTGTAGTTTGAATGCTTCAGTTACCACATTATTTAATACAGACTGTATTTCTTCTTAAATTGGCAGTATCAGTGTTTGGTATCTTCATATAAATAAAGCCTGTACTTTATTTCAACATTGGCCAAGGTATTTTGTGTGTGTGTGTGTATGTATGTGTGTATTTGGGAAACTCAGGCTGCACTATTCAGCTGCTTCAATTCCTCATCCAAATTGTCTCCAGTCTAATTATTGTATATGAATAATAATAATAGAACTTCAAAGTGCCCTGGAAGTTGTGGAAGATACAGCATAGCCAAAACTGGAATATGTTGTAGAGAGTAAGGAAGATGACCCTGACGGAGATAGGTAGGAACCATTACCTAGGCAAAAGGGGCTGAAGCATTTTTAAAAGTCCAGAACAAGGAATTAACATTTGGAAGCACCTCAAGCAGATGCCTCCCTAATTCACTTAAGTATAAGGAGGAGGAGGAGGAGGTCCAGCACAATCTGATTTGCAAGGTTCTGTTATTATAGCCAGTCTCCCTTATCGTACCTGTGGAGTTTCCTAGCCTGTCTACACTGTGGGGATGACATATATACATCATATTGTTACATCAAATCCCTGGTGAAAATATAAATACAACCAAGTTCCAATTAATTTTGCTTCTGACTACTGGAGCCTAATATATCAGGATAAAAAATGTAAAATATTTTGTACACATGTACACTTTTTAGAAACAATAAGGATAGATTATATAAGGTCAGTGGTTCAGACTGCTGAAATCTTAATTTATAATACAACTCACATTTAACTATGATTTGGGGCACTCTGTTGCAGCTTCTTCCTCACCTGCTCAAAAATAATTTGCATCATGCAGTTCTTGCTTTGAACAAATTTTGCAAAGCAGTTTGGGCCTTAACTATCCAAGGGTGAACTCATTTATTGAGATCCAACCTGATTCCATTATTCTCTTTACAGCAAAAAGTAACCCAGAGATTTTTAGAACTTTCTGGAGGCTGTTAGATGGCTATTTGAACTGAAATGTTGTGGCATTATTCATAAACAGTTTTATTTTCTTAATATATTAACTGGCTGTATTTGGGAGCTGCAGAAAAAAAATCCAGAAAATTTGCAGTTTTTTAATGACTTGGTGTCAAGCAGGAAGAACTTGAAAATATAATCTAAAACTATAGCCCCAAATATGATAAAAATATAGCAAACTGAAAATTCATAGGAAATCTCATGGTTTTTGAAAATTTGGTATTTTGGACCAAGGTATAACAATTAACTAAAAGATATTTACATTATTGCTGGTGAAGGATGCTAAAGCTTATTTAAACTGTATCGCTGGGAGTTGAGTGACATATACATTTAATAATAATAATAATAATAATAATAATAATAATAATAATAATAATAATAATTCCTAGCATTTTCCCAAAGGTGCAGAGTCTGCTTTTTGGACCAATTATTATAATAATTGATAATAATAACATTATTATTATCTGGAATGTGTGCACAAACATATTTTCAAGAAAATTAAAGGAAGGATTTTAAAATAATGTTCTGTTTGAATTCTTCTGGATATCTGATTTTCTGGTCATTCTCTTGGTCCTTCACACTCCCACATTCACAGAGAGTAGAGAGAAGAGCCATCTATGCACGGAACAATTCTTAACAGCTGGGAATGAAGTTTAAATTCTACCAAAATCCCAAAAGCACTTGGTGCAAACTGACCCAAGGAAATTCTTGATGGACACTTAGATTAAAGGAGACTTTGTCATGTTTTCCCCATCTGGCATCACAGAAGATATTTCAGTTCCAGGAGAATCTTCTTACATGAAAATGCCTACGTCTGAAGAAAAATAAATCTAGCAGGGTATTTTCCCAAGGAACAACTTTTCAGATACAAGCTGCTCAAAACAGAAATCAATGAACATTTTAATACTCGGTCTAATGAGAGGGAGATATAGGACAGAGACAATTATTTTACCTAGGCAAATACAGATAAATATTTCCCTGCTATTTACTGATAAGGAAAATGATATATCGTATCTAATTTAATTACGCGCAGGCTCCGTTTTGAACATACTCTCCTTATGAACTTACAGATTTCAAGATGAGGACACAGGTTTTAAGTTTCTTTCACTTTATTTCATCATCTGTGCCCCACATTTGATTTATCTGATCAATAATCCCACTTCATAAAAAGAGTTAAGGTTCCCATCCTACCATGTTGCTCAGTAGCAGCCATATAGTAAACTGTACCAATTATTTCAAAAACAAAAAGCGACAGTCGATATCTGTCTGGAAATGTTGATTGAGAAAGGACCTGAAACCATGCTTCCGAGGAGTCACTCGTAAAACTTGAGAGCAGACAAATCCCAATAGTTAACTTCGGTGCTGTTCAGTTCAGCAGGGGTCTCTTCAACAAGAATGCAAGCTTCTAATGACGAGAGCAATTGTGGCTTACGTTTGGCACGGATGACGTTCTCTTGGGAAAATCTGCACAAACAAGCCACTGTATGGCTGAGGCATATCCAGAGAAAAGTATCTAGACAAAATACCACCCATGAAAGACATCCAGCTTCTCTTTGGAATTGAGTCTTAGTCTGTAGTATAGGTTTAGTAAATTCAACTGCACAAAGAAGATGCCACAGCAGACTACCTGCACAGTAGTTCCTCCAATTAATGTTACAAGCTGCATTTTCCTCCTATATAAGAAAGGGGGAAAAACCCTATACACAATTGCTTTTTTGAGCTGCTGTGCTTGATGAAAGGCAGGCTTCCCTGGAACCAAGCTTTCCCCATCAGTTAAAAGTAAAGTAGGGACCCTTGAGTGCAGGTAGTCCTCGACTTATGACCATTCATTTAACATCTGTTCAAAATTATGCATTTTAGATGTATAGTAGCAGGCATGCTTGCCTGACAGTCAGAAACCTTAGTCCCTTATTCTTTCTTGTATTGTTTCATGTGCTTTAGGATGGAAGAAGCAATTTCAATGTTATTCTTGTTTTGGCCAAAATAATCAACAAATTTCCCATCAGGCCCAACAAGGTACATTATGATAGTGTGATCCACCTGCAAGAAAAGAAACATGAAAGAGATGGAGGTAAGGTGGAAATTTTGAGAATGGGCAATTCTGCTGAGCACTAAATTATCTCTGTGACTGAACTACTCTCCACCTCTAGACTTCTACATAGAGGAAGGCTTTCATAGGCAGCCAAGAAACATATCAAAAGAAGATATTTCTTCAGCAGCAAATGTAAGAATACATTTAAAAAAAATGCCCCACACATCCAATGATAAAACACCAAAACAGCCAAGCCCTATATAAGAAAGGGGGAAAAACCCTCTACAGAATTGCTTTTTTGAGCTGCTGTGCTTGATGAAAGGCAGGCTTCGCTGGAACCAAGCTTTCCCCATCAGTTAAAAGTAAAGTAGGGACCCTTGAGTGCAGGTAGTCCTCGACTTATGACAATTCGTTTAACAACTGTTCAAAATTATGACGACGCTGAAAAAAGTGACTTATGACTGGTCCTTGCACTTATGACCATAGCAGAGTCCCTGCAGTCACATGATCAAAATCCAGGCACTGGCAACTGGCATGTATTTTCAATGGTTGCAGCATCCCAGAGTCACGTGATCACCATTTGCGACCTTCCCAGGGGGCTTCTGACAAGCAAAGTCCATGGGGGAAGCCAGATTTGCTTAATGACCATGGTGAGTTGCTTAATGACCGCAGCAAAAAAGGTCGTAAAATTGGGAGCAACTCACTTAACAACCGCATCGCTTAGCAACGGAAGTTCAGGTCCCAATTGTGGTTGTAAGTCAAAGGCTACCTGTATGAGAAAACCCAGTTCAACATCTTTTGTAAGGCACAAGAACGGTACTGAATTTCTTGGGGTGGGGTGAACAGCAGCAGCAAGAAGCAACTTCAGATACTGTTTTTAAACAATATTAATTAAGAA
Source organism: Liasis olivaceus (assembly GCA_030867105.1). Lineage (NCBI taxonomy): Eukaryota > Metazoa > Chordata > Lepidosauria > Squamata > Pythonidae > Liasis > Liasis olivaceus. The sequence goes on along the minus strand of CM061348.1, from coordinate 101,143,624 downwards.
TACCACTTTTTCATGACCAGACTGCTAATCTGGAAGGAACCGAAGCCAATACTACAACCAACAACTGTCACCTTGGGGCATCTATACTTTAAAGTACATGTAGGAACATTTACGCTAATCAAAGCTCCTATCTGAAACAACAAAGACTGAAATCATTTATATTTCGAATTTAGATACCGCCCATCTCACAAAAGGTGACTCTTTTGTATGGAAATTATGCCATACAGTACTTGCCCTTTGTGGCCAATGTTGTTTATTATCTGGCACCCTCTCCTGGCTATCCTCTGGTACTGCTGCTTGCCCATCTGGATCTTTCCTTAGGAGAAGGCAGCCCCTATTTGGCCTTGTCCAAGCTCAAGAGCTCAGCACCGCTGGGCCTGCTGAGCAGTTGGAGGGGAAGCCACCCGGGAACTTCGGGGTTACGTCAGACTGGGACGTTGAAACAACCCCAAAGGTGGCACCACCTCTGCACTACCACCAAGAAAGCCGCATCCATGTGTCACCAAAGTTACTTGGAGTTGAGCCAGACTCTAAAAAGACTGCACTTTTTAAAACAATTATCCTCCTCTACAGCACATTAGAAAACATGTTCAAAAAATTAATGCCAAGGAAATGCAAAGGCTTGTCCAGACAGTTACCAGGAGTCAAGACTCACCTGAAGGCACGCACGCACACACAATTCTGCAAGCCTCAACTGAGTTTTTCCAATTGCAACGTGGCCTTATTAAAACTAGTACGAATACTGAAACCACTCTCAGTATCAGAGTATAATGTTTTCAGTTCTACTGTTGACAGGCTCTTTTTCAGTTGGGTTTTACTTGTTCATGCTTAAAATAAGAATGCTCCAACAACTGTTCCTCTACACAAACAAAGGAAGATCACAAACCTGCAGCCTCCCATCAGTCAGAAAAGTCAAACGACCAAATGCTATCTTCCCACAAAGGAAAGCCTCTTGTTTGCATAGTCAGCTCCCATGTCCTCTACGAGAAGTGCCTTTTATCCTTCTGACATAGGCCAAACATTCTCACAATGCTTTCGAATTTATATACTTCTAGGACTGTTCTGCTCTCTGATCATTCACATTTTGCTGATTCAATGACCCACTTTCATAAAACCTCTCCCAGCTTTATCAATTGGTGGGAAAACTCGAGATATACCATACAGAAAGCATACTCACTATGTAATCGTTATCCTCATCTCTGGGACCTGGGCTGTAATAGACGCGATAGGCTCGAGCCACTTGATCAACCTGTTCTTTCGTACCAGTCAATCCGATCAACTTTGGTGAAAACTCTGGAAACAAAAATAAAGCCAACAAGATCCGATGCATTAAAAATGAGAGCCCAATTTATCAAAAGTGAACTTGGTCAGAATTGTAAGTTAAAATGGAGTCAGTAGAGTTTCCAATAAAAAGAAAGGCCAAGATTACCTTTAACGTATTTGGCAATGGCTTCTTCATTGTCCCTCTCTGGATCAATGGTGATGAAGAGTGGAGTGACATTAGGCAAAGATGCGATTCCATCTGTCATCACAAAAGATGATACTTAATCTTCAAGTAATCAGTCTCAAGACAGTTTACGTTCAAGCTTGCAGATCTCCTAGATTAAGCCTGGAGATAACCTATACCCCTTACCTATCTTTGTGTTTAAGCCTGTATATAGCCCAGCTTCCCCAGGGTGGAGGGCCTAAGCTTTCCATGTTTTCTGGTACATTTTGGGCAGGTTTTAAGGGATAAAATGAATGCCTTAGACCTTACAGTTCTCGGACTAAAAAAAGGCTTGGCCACCCTTGCTCTAATTACTTTTCCAGCAATTTTTCCAAGATGTTGGATTACATTCCTATTATATTTGACTAGTAACTAAGACAGATGTCACCTTCATCTGCCATTTGAAATATGGCAGTTAGATATGAAAATATCTCCTCCCTGTTGGCACCAACAAAGTGAACTCCCCCTGAACCTTCCTTGAGAACCTCAGCTATCTGTCCATGCTGGTACAGTACTATCAATGCTGTCTTTCTACCAGCTTTTAATTCACTTTAACATTTCCCCAACCATTGCTAAAGAACCCAGTCCTAATCATAAAATCAAGCTGGGATTATCACTCTTTAACCAAAACCTAACCTCATACTAGTTTTAGAATTGACTTGAAGGAAGCTTAACTCTAACCTTAACCTTACACTAACCCCACAATACCTTTTTCCCTCACTGTTCCTCAGCAGTCAGTATTAACCTCAGGCTATCACTGTGCAAAAAATTAACTCAGATTCTAAGTCTCACTCTTTTTTTTAGTATAGATTTCAAGAAAGGTTAATCATAATGCTAATCTCTCATAATTTCCATTGACCTCACTCACTCTTAAACCATACTATGAATTTGAGACTACCAGTATCCATTTATATTCACCCTAAATATAATCTTTTTAGCATGAATTTGGAGGTTTGAGAGCCAGTATTGTGTAGTGGTTAAGGCATCAGGCTAGAAACTGGGAGGCCATGAGTTCTCATCCCACCTAGGCACAAATCCAGTTGGGTGACCTTGGGCCAGTCTCTCTCTCATTTTCAGCCCTAGGAAGGAGGCAACAACAAACCACTTCTGAAAAACCTTGCCAAAAAAACTGCAGGGACTTGTCCAGGCAGTCTCCAAGAACTCGACATGATTGAACGGATTAAAAAAAAAAAAAGAGGAGGTTTAACCCTAAACTCAGGGCTATTTTTATCTCCCTAAATGCAGATAAAAATACTTTTGATACACACTGTCCTAGCATTATTACCCATTATGTGAATTTAAGGTTGATTTTCAAGATTAACTTCAACAAGCTTAACCCTAACACTAACCTTAGTAACATCAAGTTAAGATTACCACTATTCAGAAAAATTCACCTTGATTCTAACCCTCATCTTTGTTTTAGCATAGGTTTCGTGTAAGTTTAACTTAACCCCATACACATTCTATCGGTCATAAAAATATTGTCTCCGCACACTACCCCTACAATCAATCATTTCCTCAATGTTAGCACCACCACTATTCATAGATATTTACCCTGAATCTAACTGTAATAGTAATTTAACTAGAATGAGATTTAGAAATAGGGTTAATTTTTATTGATAGAGACACTCTAACATTGTATTACAGGTAAGAGTGGGGCAAATGTTAAGGAAAATATATTTCTGGGACACAGGGTCAGGTTAGGGTTAGGACTAAGCTTCCTTTAGTCTGTGCTACAAGCTATCATTAGACTTAGATTCATGGTGAAATTTGAGGGACAGTAGTCTTGAACCAACATTGAGCTCAGACTTGAGTGCTATGGCAGGGTGGGTGGAAAATAGTTTTATGGATGATAAGCTGAATTTAGGGTTAGGGTTTAGCTTCCTTAAATTTTATGCTTGAAATTAAGACAAATATAAAAATCTGTATGAAAACAGTAATTTTTATACATAGCACTATTCTTAATTACGTATTACAGTGTGAAATGTGTGTGAATCCTGGGGAACCTGGAAGACAACTTATTTTCATTTATCATATGATCATATGATGAGGGTAGGGTTAGGATTAAGTTTGCTTGGAGTCTTTGTAAAACAAAGCCGATTCCAGGGAATCTTTATCATAGCATTAATCATAAATTCATAGTATGGATAAGAGCAAGTGCTAAGAGAAAACAGAAAGTGAGAGAAAATATTCTTGTAAGCAGCAGAATGGATTTAGGATTAATAACAGAATCTAGGATTAATACAGAAAAACAAGGGTCACATTAATATTCAGGGGGAAAAAATAGGGATAGTTATAGTCTTAGGTTTATACTGACACTAGGATTAAACATTATGGTAATATGAAGAAAAAATACATGTATGGGCAACTGTCAGTCTCAGTAGATGGACCAGATCAGGAAATCAACTCCACAGGGAGGCTAAAACTATTTTCATCAAGATGGGCTATTATAGCAGAATTTTATAAGTCTGATCGTGTTGTACTTCCTCCTTCTTCTTATAGTTCAGTGAATTAGGGAGGGGTCTGTCTGAGCTGCTTCAGAATATTATTGGGTTGTTCTGGACTTAAAAAACCTCCCGCCCTTTTTGCCTTGGCAACAGCTCCTGTATATGTCCATCAAGGACCTCTTCCTTACTCTCTACAGCAATAGGGCACGGCTAGGATTAGGTTTAACTTTTCTTGAAGTTTGTGCTGAATACAGAGTGATTTTTTTAAGGAAAGTGGCTGCCTTAAGATTATATTGCAGTCAGAATCCAATGGTGGGCAACATGCAGGAAAACGGGTATATCAGTGATAGGATTAGATTAGGATTACAGTTAAGATTCCTTGACATTTGTTATAAAAAGTAGGGTGAAGGATAGATTCAGAGTTAATTTGTATGCGCAGTGGTTATCCTAAATTCATACTGTCATCAGAAATCACTGTTGTGGGAAAATGTAGGGGAATATACACAGACACACATGCATACGTGCAACAGGGATACTTAGGGTTAGCATTAACTTTAATCTTAAACTCACTTTATCAACCATAAAAATAGTTTTCCTTACCAGTCCAAGGAAGTGTAAGACTAATCCCAAACTCAACCTATCTCCAGTAAAAATATTCTCCCTGTATGTTTACTAAAGAATAAATCCTAACCTCAGTGTCAACTTAAATCTACCACTATCCATAAAAATGGGACAATAGAACAAGGTTTAATTTAGGCTTAAGCTTCCCTGAAGTTCATGCTAAAAACCAACATTACAGTTACATGCTTCTACTAAAAACTAGGGTAGGGCTAAGATTGAGGGTTCATTTCTACAACAGTGACGGCCTTAACTTAAATTGAGGACAGGATTAATTGTTGGGGCACAGGAAATATTTTTTAGGGCTGATCAGCTGAGGATAGGGTTAAACGTCCCTGAAGTCTCAACTAAAATCTTGGATGAGGGATAGAATGAGGATGAATTTTTATAGATATTGATAGTCTCAAAACCATTATACTCTTTGGATTGAATGCTGGCCAACTGGTTAGATAATATATCTGAAGTTAGAGTTAAGCTTTCCTGAAGTGTACAATAAAAGGAAGGATAAAAGGTAAAATATGGGTGAATTTTTATGGATACTGGTAGACTTCAATTTTAATTGCAGTTAGGATCACGTTTTGTGGCAAAATGTATGGAAAATGTTTCATGGGTGATAAGGTGAGGTTAACATTGAAGTTCCTGGAACTCTAATCTAAAAATGTAAGATGAGGATGAATTTTTATAGACTGTATTAGTCTTGGTTTGATACGAAAGTTAGGGTTGAAGGCTGGGGCAATGGTTATGGAAAATATTTTTAATGAATGTTTGTGCCATGTTAGCATTAAGTTTAATCTTCTTTGAAATCAATCCTAAAAATGAAGGTGAGGATTAAAATCAGGGTGAATTTTTATGGACAGTTATAATCTTTGATTTATGTTGCTGCTGGGATCATCTCCTGGTATAAAGGATAATGTCAATATTACCATGAAGTTAGTATAAGTATTAGGATTCATTGACATCTATGCTAAACTCAGTATGATGGTATGAGTTCTTAATGTTAGTTCTAGTATGTTATTTATCAGGTTTATCATCAAACTGGGAATTACTACTGTGTTACTCTTAATGGGAAATCTTCATAGGATAAATCTTACTATCACGTTAGGACTAATTTGTTTAAATTCCAAATGGTCTATAGTAAAAATACGTGTGGTTATTAATATTATGTTGAGCTTATATACATTGTAGTAGTCTTAGACTGATGATAGGATTGAGTGGTGAAGCAAAGTTTTGGCTAAATTCTTTTTGGCATTAGGATGAGGTTAGAGTTAAAGCAAGACTTCCTTGAATTCTATTAAAAATAGCAAGAGAATTAGAATCAGGGAGAAATTTTAGGATGATAGTCTTAGGATCACATTCAGTTAGGATTAAATGATTGAGCATGAGTTAGGGAAAGTATTTTTTATTTATTTCATTTATAGGCTGCCTGACTCCTAAATGACTCTGAGAGGCTTATGGGCTATAGGGTGAAGTTAGGGTTAGGGTTAAGTGTCTTTGAAATATACATGGAAAACGATTGTGATGGTTAGAATGTGAGTGAATGTTTATGGTTCGTGATAGTCTTAGGTTTTTCTTTTGTTTAGTACTGAGCTTTTGGCAATTATTAGGATTAAGCTTCTATAAAATCTAAGCAAAAACTAGCATAAGGGTCAGGATGTAGCTCAAACGTTTAGTGACCAAGGTTGGGAAAAGATGCTCAAGTGTCAATTTAATTCAATCCATCTAAGAAGGCGCTCTTGTAAGATGGACAAGTGAAACAGTACACCACTGAGATCCTTTTTAATAGTAAACATGTCTTCTTTTTCTTGCTGTTTCTTATGCAGGTATTTCCCTCTCTGAACATGGTCACCAAGCCTTCACTCTTCTATGCTATACATTTCCCTTTTATTCATGTTTGTTGAATATAGCCAAGTTTTAAATGGATGTAAAATCTTTCTACACAGATTCTTTACTTTTACCTCCCTCCCATCTCCCACTCTCCATAAGCTCTCTGATGAGAGGCACTGGTTTATAACAGGCCCAAATCACAAGGTAATCCTGAGTCACAATCATTCTCTCACTCAAGAGAAGAACAGCACGACTGTCCCACATGGAGAGTCATTCCAGTCGCTCTGGAGTTGGGCAGTGCCGACATCAAGCCAAATCAATAAATTCAGGTTTCAGCAGGATTTACTTACCAACTTCATCCACTGCTAGCATCATTTTCTCCAGCTCTTCTGGGCAAATGTCAGGGCAATGTGTAAAACCAAAATAGATTAAAACCCACTGGCCCAGATAATCATGATCTGATTTGGGTTGTCCGTGGTGATCAACAAGTGAGAAAGGGCCTCCTAACAAAGGCTTTCCAATGGATCGGGTACTCTCTTTCTCCAGTGCTGAAATTGGATCACAAAATCAGATTATCTGCCTGGAGCTTTGATGGAAGAAAATCTTGAGAAGATTCCAACAGAAATTCCTACATATACATTCATAATTCTTTGCTTTTTCTTTTCCTACGTGTGGGACAGTTTAAGATGTGTCTGTCCTTAGAACTTGTTTTGGGAGTTTGTTTTTTGTTTTTGCTTTATCTGAAGAATACTATCTATCCTGGGGGTGAAAATACAGAGTTACAATGGCAAAGGCCAAACACAGTAGCAAGAAATAGTGTTATATCACAGTGAAACATCCACAATTTGGGAAAAGCTAACATGGAAGCTTTCAGAGTCTTTCAAAATCGGTGCATAAAATGATTTAAAGATCACTTGTTGCATTTACATTCAGGAGTTTAATTAAGATAGGTCCTGATTGCACTTCAATAAATGCTAGTATATTTACTGTTTCAGCTGCTTGAATGATTTTCAAAACAACCCTGTGCAGCATCCCAATTTTATGCTGTAGAAGAGATTTTACTGATAGCAAGACTTGGAAGAGGGAGAACTTTAATAATATTGATCTACACATGCACAAATCAGTTGGAGACAAGGACAATAAGCAGAAGTTAAGTGAAAACCACAACACATTTGGGCATATCTCATGGTGGAAAGAAACAATAATCAAAAACTTATAATTATTTGTACCACTGCTTAAATGTGTTTGGACTACAACTCCCAGAATTCCTAGCCATGCCCAGCACATCTGAAAACCAGTTTAGAAACGATCAAACTATATAACAGCCACTATTAGCCACATGTGGAAATCTTTACACAATACAACGTCATCACATCTCCACAAGGTGGTTATAAAACAGCAATAGAATGAGTGCAAATGATGCCAACCTGCTTCTTTCTCTTTCTTCACGTATTTCATTACTCCCAGCAACCCTCCTCCAATCACAGCCGAGACTGCTAAACTCTTCCAAGTTACTGGCTACTGGGAAAGAAGGGAAAACGAAAGGGTTATGCAAATAAATGCTTTCGGGCCAGCCCAAGCCCCCTTTTCACCTGATCGCTAATCCTGTCTTCTCGTCGTCCTTACTTTTCCACGCGCTTTTGTCTCCCCTGCTCCCGGCTGAACCGGTTTATTCAAAGATTTTCAGCCGGTATGGGGACCACCGAAGGCAAGATCGGGAAAGGAGGTGGAGGGGCCCCTTTAGGGAAATTAAAGAGTAACATCCCACGGACGGGACTCCGCACCTTTGAGCAAGTTCAGCAGGAGAGAGGATTTGGCCAAGCGTCTTTTTTCAGCTCCGCAGAAAGACAGACCCGCGATCCCGACCGAAGCGCCCTCTTTTGCCAAGAAGGCTGCGCGCAAAGGTGGCCAAGCGAAGGCGGCTACCCGGGGCCCAGTGATCCAGCGCTTGCGGCGGCGGCGGCAGCAGCAGCCGCCCCTCCGCTTCTCCCACCCTGACTTCTAGAGCCGGAAAGCCTCACCCCAGGTTTCTTGAAGCCCTTCTGCCACCCCCTGACTCGGGGAGTGACCAGGGACCGCACAGGAGAGCAGCCCGGGGAGCAACGCGGCGGAAGCGCTGGATGCGCGCAACGGGCGAGCGAAACGAGGCGACACCGCACCGCTCCCGCCATCCTCCCTTCCTTCCCAGGCTCACGAAACGGCGCGGCCGGCTTGAAGTTCCGGGACAGACCGGCGTCCTGCCACTGCATTGGCTTCAAGACTGTCACATGGCGTAAACTCCCGGGACTGCAAGAGGCGCTTGCGCTCTATTTTGGCTCTCTATGGTTGGCATGGGAAAGAGAAGTGGGCACTTTGGGATTCAGTCGCCGGCAGAGTACTTTCCCCTCCATTCCTCGCCTCTCTACCGAAATCGCAGTACACGGAATGCTTTGCAGACAGGAAAGGAATTAAGGCGGCTTTGGAAAGGAGGGGTGTCATCGTGAAGACTTACATTTCCGCCCGTTAGTGGGATGGTCCTCTTCTCTCTCCCCCTCTCTCTCCAGTTTCTCTTGAATAGTAATAAGAACTACTGATAAGAAAGGTGGAGGAATCCCAACTTTTCATTCCCTGTTTTAAAACAGTTAAGTGGATTACAAGGTAACTTTTAAAACATTTTGATACTGGGAAAAGTCCGTATTGTGAACTTAGAACAAGCGTGGAATAAAAACACATCCGTTGCCAATCGCCATGTTTTGTTTTCGGTTGGACGCAAGGCGAGCCAGCCGTAGCCTTCCTGAATCCCCCCCCCCCCCCCCCAATTTACCAGTCGCCCTCTTCCGACCGGGCAGAGAGGCGATAACAGGATAGGAAAGAAGCAGGAACGATCCTCTTGCGAGATTCAAGAGTAGCTCCCGCAGTGCCACCCACAGTTTCTAATACTTAGCTCTATGGCGAAAGGAAGGAAATGAAATCACTTCCGCCGGTATCTTTAATATTTTTTTTTAACCGAAAAAAATACGAAACTTCAAGCGAGATGAGTGGGACCGGTTGCTTGTACCCAAAGTAACCCTACTTATTATGTTCACCAGGGCGGGCCTTCGCCGCTAAATGCAAGGCTAACAGAAACGTATGTGCGGGGGGCTAATTGGAAATCTTCAGATTTTCATTCATGAAAACTGTAAGTAATTTGTAGCACCACTGACCCACAGGGTTTTTCCTGCTCGGCCCCTCTGTTGCAGAGGAGGACTCTAAAGAACAGCTTGGAGAACGGGACGAAAGTACAAAAGTTAACAGCACGGAAAGGCTTCCCCAAATCTAGGTTGGGGATGTAATCCAGGGCTCTTGTCCTACAACAAATGCCCTAATCCCCAATCATCACAGCTATGTTTGTCTGAAGACGAGGAGAATAGTAGATCTGCGTATCAGGAGATGATATGATGGTGATGTTGGAGGGGATAATATGACAGTATGCAAGGACATTAGTTACCATAGGCATTGATAATTAAGGCTGCAAGCATATGCATGTTTACATAGAAGTAAAATCATATTCAGTTGCTAGTGATTGTGAGAAAAATAACTATAAAACTGCAGTTTTAATCTGTGTTGTTTCAAACATATTCTACCACTTTCATGAAATACAATTTGCTGAAAAGATCATCAGTACTATCAAAAACTGTATCTGAACAAAGCATTCTTACACACTTGTATTTTGCTTCATCTGATTACTGTCCAAACAATTCATCTCTTCTTTTCCTCCTTGTATTAGTTCTGAGCGAGACCTTTTTGCAATATGGATGCAGGAACCACAAGAGCAACATCTGAGGCACTCTTCTCCTTTGGAATCATAGCAGATATTCAGTATGCTGATATAGAGGATGGCTATGATTTCCTTGGAATCCACAGGAGATACTATAAGCACAGCCTATGCTGCCTCCAGAATGCAATTGAAGATTGGAATGGAACTGGGATTCAGTTTGTAATACAGCTCGGGGACATCATTGATGGCTTCAATGCCCAACATAAGACATCAGAGAAAGCACTGCAACGAGTTATAAAGGAATTTAAGAAGCTCAGTGCACCAGTTCATCACATATGGGGCAATCATGAGTTGTATAATTTCAGCCGGAACTACCTGATGCAATCTGAACTGAATACCAAATACTTAGAAGACCAAACTTTGCTTAATAATTCTACCAGAGACCAGAGTTCCACAGGAAACCCAACTACAGAGTTCTATTATGCTTACCAATTTTCTCCAATGCCTAAATTTCGATTCATTCTTCTTGATGCATATGACTTAAGTATTCTGGGGAGGGAAACATCAACAAAAAAATACAAAGAATCTCTACAGCTGCTACAAGAAAAAAATCAGAATGAAAATCTGAATAGTCCAATAGGTAGTGTATTGTGCTGAACGTAATTGTTGCATGTTTTTAGAATCATGATCTAGGAAAGATCTGGTTTTGTATAGATAAAAGAACTTGTCATTGATGAATATGAAGATGTCTTCATATATTCTGCTTTAGGGGACTACTTGTGTTAAGTTTGTCATACCAAAAATAAAAAGGTTATACGATAATCTTAACACCAATACATTTATTGTAGTGTCATAAGTGGACTTTTCTCGGCTTGTGTTCCTATAAAGTATATGGCAAGGATACCACCCCATGGAATGTTCATTTCAGAATGCCAACTTTTTCACACAAAAAGTTCTACAGAATTAAGCTAGGCAGTAGAGCTACCTATCAAGGCATTTAGTAATCTCTAAATTAGGAAAGGTGAGGTGAAAGAGCTGTTATCTACTGTCTACAAACACTGATGTGTTCTGTATAACTGCTGCAATATTAATATTAGAATCTCTGCAATTACTAAATGATAATAATTTATTAAATTTTTATGCCACCCAACTGAAATATCAATATTGAAACACTGACAAAATTCCTACCTCCATGAAACTCAGTGAAACAAACCTTTTTTAATCCCATTTTCTTCATTTATGAGACCTGGTTCAATCCTTTAAAGTCAGGCACACCTTGCCTTCAACAAACATTTATGGAATTGGCTATTATTCATAAAATGTACATTTCAAACTAAAAATAGAGCTTCCCTTTGATTTACTTTTTTACAGGGCTTGTTGAATGCAATTTTGTACAGTTCAATGGTGGATTCAGTCAAGACCAGCTGGACTGGGTTGACAAAGTTCTTACATATGCTGATGAGAATCAAGAGAGAGTTGTGATTGCAGGTATGGCTGTATTTTTAACAATTAGTACTATTGGGGAAGAAATAAAGCATCAATATCTTTAGTTTTACAGTTCTGACTAAGGGTGTGTTCTCTGCTGGTTTGGGGTGTTCTGCTGCCTGAACTGAATTATGTTTTAGATGCTTCAAGGAAGGAAAGGAGTGGGAAGATCAGGGGATAGACAGGCCAGTGAGATACACTTTGCTGGGATATAGCTGGGATTCAGCAGTTATAGCTGAAGGGGCGGAGAATGCTGAAAAAATCGGGGGTAGGCTAGCTGTGGTATGTACCACACTGGGAGCTGCATAGCAGGGAGAGGAGCTAATGGGTATTAGCCTTGCTTTATCTGCACTGCCTGAATTTTTGGCTGCTGAAACAGTGTGGCACAGACCTCAAAATGTAACTGAGTTTTGTTCTGCATTGAAACAAAACATTTTTCACTTCCATCTGTTCTGACAAATTCTCTTTCTTGAACCTGATATATAATGTACCTAAATGAAGACACGTAATACCAAACTGTGTCCTAAGAGAGAATGAACAAATATTATGTTATTTATTCTTTTGCACATTACATTGTATTTAAGCTTTCCTAAAAAGAAAAAAGAAGAGTTAAAAAAAGGGCCTAGTTACTTCTATTTTTCCAGTTCTACTTCTTCCAAACATTTGAATGATTAGAAGTTTAAATCAATATTTACTATGTAAATTGTAAAGGTATGACTGTTCCTGTATTTATTTAAATATCAGATTTTCAAAGAACAATTCTGAATATTCCCAGGGCAAGTGTTTCACTCTTGTGATTTCAATACAGCTACACTGAAGTATGCTAGTATACTTCCCATCTTATAAATTGGAATGCAATTTAAGAATCGATGGCTTTTAAGGTTACACAAGAAGCTAAGGACTGAGCTGAGGATATCCAATTTCAGTCAGATTCTGTGGAATGTTATACTGTTGTAGATGTCATAGTATTGTGTGGTATTTCATTTGTTTTGAGCACATTTCTTCTTGCGTTGCAGGACACATACCTATCAACCCAGACTGTACAAGCAGTATCTGCCTTGCTTGGAATTATAAAGCTGCCCTTTCTGTCATTTCCTCACATCACTCAGTGGTGTGTTTTCTTGCAGGCCATCTCCATTATGGTGGTTACTGCCTAGATTCTCATGGAGTCCATCACCTTACCCTTGAAGGAATTATAGAAACTCCTCCAGAAAGTAATGCTTTTGGAACTATATATGTCTATGATGACAGACTGGTACTAAAGGGAAAAGGAAGAGTTCCAGATAGGGAGATGCATTTCAAAGATCATCAATACCCTTCTCCGTTTTAAATATAATTGTACTGGTCTGGGTTAGAAATTGATATTTTTCAACTGTTTTTAATTAAAACTCAGTTTTAATATTTAATATTGAACACTGAATTAAGAAAGTTACAAAAGGTGTCATATGAATTTTTAAACAACAAAAAAAATAGTCCTGGTAAATTTAATTTATTTCATACTATGTTGTAATAACTATTTGCCAAAAGTTCATTCTTATATGTTTCCTATTTGGAGAATTACACTTTCAACTTTGTCTGACATGAAAATTGAATGGAAGCTCTGTTTGGTGATATGAAGCCTGGGAAAATAATACATTGGATTGACATCTGTAATCTTGGAATAAAATAACATTCTGTTTAAAACACTCCCTAACATTGTGCTTCTCCCTTTTGGTCCCTTTGAAATACCACCACTTTCACTGAAGAATAAATTCCTGGCTGAGAGTTCTAGTGGTAATTCTTCATAGTTTTTCCTCTAGACAGAATTCAAACAATACTGAAGTATGAATATCAGAAATAACCTCTTGCCAAAGGACGAATGGAGAATGAGACAGTGTCTAACTCCTTACACACCCTGTTCAATTAAAAATGAGTTGTAACATTATCTACATCCAATTAGATGGAAGGATTATTAAGTAAAACACAACAAGTAGTAACAATGGAAGTTCTTGCTATCATATTTCAGTATTTGGATCACCATATCTGAGCTGCAAAAACCCAGAGAGTACTGGATGGCAGCAAACAGAGTTTTTCTATGTCTGTTGCAATCTAGTGGTTGTCCAGATATGTGTAGCCCAGATATGGTTGCCCTCTTCAAAATACTTAAGCTTTAAGTTAAATCAGCTTCTGTGAACAATAATTTACAGAGAAATGAGCTTAGTACTACATCAAGCATTCACTTCTCCAAATTTTAATTTATGACTTATTAAATGGAGTATGTCATTCTGTTATAGACTAAGAATTGTATGTTAATCATCTGAATAGTGCAGATGTATGTAGAGAAGTTATGGATGGTTTATGGATGGAGTTTCAAAGACATCGGATACATCCCTATCAAATTACTAATATATTTATTTACATTCCATAAATATATACAACATACTGTTCTTCTAATGGTGTTGTCTGGCTTCAGTCCTATGACTTCAGCATGAAGCTCAAACTAAATTTAGGCACCTCCCACAAAAGCACTTTCATTTTATTCAGTCCAACCCCTTGCATGCATCAAGAGCACACAATTAATACAATGGAAATCATGAACCAGCCAGCCTTAATGCAGTTGAAAACAGGTCATAATCCAGACAATTCAACTTTTAATTACCTCTGGATTTTCATTCTTCAGGAGCAGTGTAGATAAACTGGACTTTGTGGGAAGTAAATAGCCTTATTTGTGGTTCTTGTTAATTTGGCATCAGTGAAGAATCAAGCTCCGAAGTAATGACACTGCTTGATGCTTTCCATCATTTTAAATAACTGTTTTACAGTGAGATGGCCACGAAGCTCGCATTTCTGTATTCACATAGATGTACAACCACATTACAAAAGGAGAAAGAGAGAGTAAAATTGCAATGACCAAGTGAAATCCACTCAGGGAATTTCTGGAAAGAAAAAGGCAGAGATTTTGCTGAAAATCCAATCCAATTCAATCCAATTAACAGGAACTCAAAAGCAGGATTTATTCTTGATTTCATAAAAGTACATTGATATGATTTCTGGAACTGTGATATAGTCCGCAGGGGGAGCATGAGAAGAGTAAGAGATTCAGGATAGCCATTCCCTAGAACCTCACATGGTATATCCACTAGTTGCTGTAGTATAGATTTAGTTTGGCAAGATTCTATCTATAAGGTGTAAGCAAATAAAGGAAATGTACTAGACTGGACTGTTTCATTGTTGTTCTTGGGCTGGGCCTGACACTGCCAGAAGCTGGCTGGGAAGGTTGCAAATGGTGATCATGTGATCCTGGGATGCTGTAACCGTTGTAAGTGTGAACTGGTTGCTGAGCAGACGGATCGTGATCACGTGACTGTGGGGCGTGCTGTGATGGCTGTAACTTCGGGCACCATTTGTCACTTTTTTAGCGCTGTCGTAACTGAGTGGTAGCTAAACAAATAGTCGTTAAACAAACAGTCGTTACCTGTATACAGGTAGTCCTCACTTAGTGACCTCAACTGGGACTGGCAACTCTGTCGCTAAGTGCCGCGGTCGCTACATGGAGAATCGTGACTATCATGGACTTACAGCATCACTTCCCATTTAGTCATTAGGTGAAACATCATGTGACCACGACTTAGAATTTTACTTCCACATACTCTGTTAACTCTGCTTATTGCAAGCAGGTTGGGAAGTATGCAAATGGTGATCACGAGACTGTGGGACACTGCAACGGTTGTAAATGTGTGCTGGTTGCAAAGCGCCTGAACGGTGGTCATGTGACTCTAGGATGCTGCGACAGTCATAAATGCAAGGTTTGGGGGGAGTTTATACACCATTGTAACTTAGAACAATTGCTAAACGAGGCAGTTGGTAAGCGAGGGCTATCTATGTATTTATTTCAGAATAATAAAGAAAGTTTTCAATCCTGCAATAACATGAGAAGGCAATACCTATACCACATTTCAGTGATACTTCTTTCTCCTGCACATTTTCAAGTATATAGACAGATATATATGAGTTAGCAGAAGACACTAATATATTTGCCAAGGCAAGCACAAGTTTTCCATGTATTTTAAACACTAAATTGGAATTAGCAGGTTAAAAGACTCACTTGGCTGAATTACGACAAAGGCTCATCCAGGCTGTAACAATCATCAGACCAAATAACTCCCTGTTTTTAATCAAAGATGACTATGTAAGTTATACAAAATTGGTTCCATAAAATAAATATATGCAAAGAAACACAGTAGAAAGTCCTTGCTTATAATTATGACAGCATTAATTCTGTTAGTACTGAACAAGTACAAACTTGTTAGTACTGAAAGCACATACAGTGGTACCTCAAGATATGAACGCCCCATCTTACGAAAATTTCAAGATACGACCAGCTCCGGCCGCAAAAATTTACCTCAACATGCGAACTCCGCCTCAAGCTACGAACCGGATCCGCGGCCATTTGCCCTGCTGCCACGCGGTCGCGGCTTCCAGAGGAAGTGCTAATGAAATCTGAGCAGGAGGACAAAAGCCCAAGGAAAGCAATGCAGAAAGAGGAAGTGCTAATGAAATCTGAGTGCGCTGGGGGGGGGAAGCTCCCGCTCCCGGCTGTGCGTGCGCGACATAAGCCTTCCCCCCCATTGCTTTCAGTGTGCTTGGGCTATGCACAGAGGAAAGAGCGCGGAATTAAGAAGCAGCAGCACGGGGGTGGGGAAGCTCCCGCTCCGCTGTGCGCGCGCTACATAAGCCTTTCCTCCCCATTCCTTTCACTGATATTGCTTTCACTGCGAAGGAAAGAGCGGGGAGGAATGAGTGGGGTGTGCGTGCGCGCACGGAAGGAAAGGGGAGGAATGAGTGGGGTGTGCGTGCGCTTGCAGAAGGAAAGAGGGGAGGAATGAGTGGGGTGTGCATGTGTGTGCAAAAGGAAAGAGGGGAGGAATGAGTGGGGTGTGCGTGCGCTTGCAGAAGGAAAGAGGGGAGGAATGAGTGGGGTGTGCGTGCGCTTGCAGAAGGAAAGAGGGGAGGAATGAGTGGGGTGTGCGTGCGCTTGCAGAAGGAAAGAGGGGAGGAATGAGTGGGGTGTGCGTGCGCGCACGGAAGGAAAGAGGGGGAGGAATGAGTGGGGTGTGCGTGCGCGCGCGGAAGGAAAGAGGGGAGGAATGAGTGGGGTGTGCGTGCGCGCGCGGAAGGAAAGAGGGGAGGAATGAGTGGGGTGTGCGTGCGCGCGCGGAAGGAAAGAGGGGAGGAATGAGTGGGGTGTGCGTGCGCTTGCAGAAGAGGGGAGGAATGAGTGGGGTGTGCGTGCGCGCGCGGAAGGAAAGAGGGGGAGGAATGAGTGGGGTGTGCGTGCGCGTGCGGAAGGAAAGAGGGGGAGGAATGAGTGGGGTGTGCGTGCGCGCGCGGAAGGAAAGAGGGGAGGAATGAGTGGGGTGTGCGTGCGCGCGCGGAAGGAAAGAGGGGGAGGAATGAGTGGGGTGTGCGTGCGTGCGGAAGGAAAGAGGGGGAGGAATGAGTGGGGTGTGCGTGCGCGCGCGGAAGGAAAGAGGGGAGGAATGAGTGGGGTGTGCGTGCGCTTGCAGAAGGAAAGAGGGGAGGAATGAGTGGGGTGTGCGTGCGCTTGCAGAAGGAAAGAGGGGGAGGAATGAGTGGGGTGTGCGTGCGCTTGCAGAAGGAAAGAGGGGAGGAATGAGTGGAGTGTGCGTGCGCTTGCAGAAGGAAAGGGGAGGAATGAGTGGGGTGTGCGTGCGCGCGTGGAAGGAAAGAGGGGAGGAATGAGTGGGGTGTGCGTGCGCTTGCAGAAGGAAAGAGGGGAGGAATGAGTGGGGTGTGCGTGCGCGCGTGGAAGGAAAGAGGGGAGGAATGAGTGGGGTGTGCGTGCGCTTGCAGAAGGAAAGGGGAGGAATGAGTGGGGTGTGCGTGTGTGTGCGGAAGGAAAGAGGGGGAGGAATGAGTGGGGTGTGCGTGCGCGCGCGCGCCACATAAGCCTTTCCCCCCATTGCTTTCACTGTGCTTTTGTCGGGCGCGCCAAGGGCTATGCACAAAGGAAAGAGCGGAATTAAGAGGAGGTGGGGAAGCTCCCGCCGTGCGCAGGGAGCCTTTCTCAGATTTGATTAGCACTTCCTTTTTCTCCGCTGCACCTGGGACATGTACTTCAGGATGCGACCAAATTCGGAGGGCGGATTAGCCCTATTTACATTGAACCTTATGGGGAAATTTGCTTCAGTATGCGACCAAATTCAGAGGGTGGAACGGATTAACCGCATTTACATTGAATCCTATGGGAAAAGTGCTTCAGAATGCGACCAATTCGACTTGCGATCAGAGTCACGGAACGGATTAAATTCGTATCTTGAGGTACCACTGTACTGGCGGTTTGGGAAATGAAAAAAAAAATGCTACCTGAGGAAAAACTTATTTGCCATATTTTCATTAGCTGGGAGTATTAACACAACCCTATCAATCCCACAATTTGATTATGGAATGCAAGATACTTCCATCTAGGCAAGAGATATAAGCATTTTACTTGACTTGGGCACTATCAAATTAATGTCATACATTCTTATATTAAAACATATATACATCCATTGTAATAAGATTGGTTACATTTAGCATCTTCAGGATAAAATATGACATTGTATTTAAACATACAAAACTAGATTAAACAGCAACTACAGAGGAACCTGAACAACCTACATGTCCACCATTAAAAAAAAAATCAGACTACCTCCAATGCTTTGTATCAATGTTAGTAAGCTCAGATTGCAGGATAAAATTTTCTGAATTTCTTTCTATTAAGTTTCATGGCACATCAAAATATATCTCAGGAATTTGTTCAAGGTATTTCAAAGCTTTAAATGATTCTAATTCCTTAGATCTATGGTAGCTTGAGGATCTCACAAGTGTTAAGCAAGAGAACTATAGTGATCATGAAAAAATTATAATATTGAATTAACACAGAAAAGATCTAATTACTGACCTGCCTTCTTCCTCATGCAAGATGTTATTCTGAGCACTGGTAACCAAGGAGTATCCCAACATAGCAGAACCCACAACACAAGCAGCTGAATGTAGATCTGATATACTCCTCCACACAATGTTATCTGGAAAAGGTGGCAAGTTGTTTGTACAAATTACAATCGAATTTGCACACTGAGTTCATTTTTTTCTTGGATAATCTCTTCAAAAGCCTTCAAACAACAATTGTAGAGAACAAACTATTTAGATTTAGGATTTACTGCATATAGTAGAATCATCAAACAAGAGGAGGCATTTTTCATGCATGTATAAATATCTAAAACAGCTGAATTTAGAGAATTAAAAATGTAGGAGATACTGACATAGAAAAGAGAAAGAGCAGCTAACAGGCCACATTAGATACAGATATAACATAAGAATGTTAAATAAATAATTATGGCATGAAATCTTAGGGAAATTAGTCATATGGTAGACTTCTTCATTCCAAAAAGAGAGTAAGTAGGGCAGAAGATTTTAACTGACTTTGAATACGTTGGATAAAACATCTAAACATAACAAAAATATATGCAAAAACCTGTACAGAATATAACTACTTCAATGGAATAGAGAGGCAAAATAACACATGGGTTTATACAAGATAGATATCAAGTTAAATGTGAAAGAAACATAACGCCAGGCATATCTAAGGATACTTAAAATGTTACCTTCACGTGCTGCCTTTTCAACCAAAGAACTGAAGTATACTATATTCTCACCTCTGCTTTTATCCTCACAACAACCCATCAAGTAGATTAAGCTGAAAGCCAGTGGTGATTTACACCAGGCCTTCCCTCTCTATGTCCAACTATACAGTTTCAAATATCACAATTGTGAGAATTTTTTTTTTAGAAAAGGAAAAGAATTGGGTTAAAAATAATTATAACTATCAACTATCTTCCAAAGAGCATCCACCAAAAAATAGAAGAGTGCGATACCCTTAAATGACTTTATGATTTCAGCGTTCAGCATATTGCCTAGTAGCACTTTACAATCATATATAAATTCATGGTTTAAGAATGTAGTTAAGAACGTTCAGTTAGCTGGATGAGGCACAAAATCTTATTTCTAAATTATCAAAAAACAAAGAAGAGATGCATAGCCAAACTCTACCAGTAATTGGAAGAGGGATCTATTTTGGTTAATACTATACCTGTGATTGATGGATTAAGGCTGACAGCCAGTGAAAGACTTGCTGGCACAGAGTATACAACCTAAGAGTGAGATATATTAAATATATTTTGTAAAAAATGTAGGAAGGAACAAGAAAAATGAAAGTGTACCATCCCAGTGACTAGAAAAATAAAAAAGTCCCAAGATCATACTTCCAGGAGAGAGAGGAAAGCTGTGAAGTTTATTGTCTAAGGAAAAAAGACCTTAGAAGGGCAAAAAAGCTGCATTGTGCCCAGTAGGCTATTTGGACCATTGATGCTTCACAAAAGGAATGGAATTGCCAAAGAAACTACCCACCATGAAAGCAAACCGACCTACCAAGTTGAAGGAGATGATAACAGGTAAAATTATTTCTTATGAATGTTCTGTCTGCTTGGGGAAACAGTCTATGTGGGGAAGTAAACTGCTACTCCCACACAGGAAAGCTGTAATTTAGATGTTATGTTCAGTTTTGCTATTGGTAATTCAAGTTCACTTCATGGGATTGAGAGCTTTCCACCATTAGAAGCAGATATTTCAGCTATGAACCCTCAAGGAAGCTCCAAATTAGATTGTTATACAAAAGGTTAGCTCTGATAACTGTGCATCAATGGCAGCTAAAGTACAATTATGGTTCCTATGTGCAAGTACACAATAGGACCATATTTCACTCATGCAGGCACAGCAGCCTTTGATAGTAAATAAAATCTACTTACTAGTGGTACATGCTTAATTTTAAACTTCAGTAGAGTAATTGAAAAACCACCTTCTGCAATTTAAGTTTGCTTCACACTGACATCATCTCTGGAGTTCCTCTTCCAGATGTCATCAGAAATGAAACAAGTGCTAATGGGGAAAAGAGCTTCCTCAGGTACAGGGCTCTCCCTTTAGAAGTCCTCTCTCCAAGGAAGCTCTGTTGATATGATGCTGAACCTGCTATCATTCCACCACAAGACACTATCTTCCCATTTTTTCTAGATCTTTTAAGTGCTGTTTTTAATTGCTTTTAGATCCAGTTTTGTATGTTGTCTATATGCAGCAGGTGGCAGCATCTAACCAATCATGGCTGATCTCAGGGGAAACCTCAGTCTAGTCTGATAAGCACCTGGATGGAGGACCACCTGGGAATTCTAAAGCTGAGGGCTAGGCTGGGACTTCAAAGCAACCTTCTGGAAGAAGCATACATCCATAACTCTTCTGTGAAATGGATGCAATTATCAGGAATCAAGCATGATATGAAGGTGCCTTGTTTTATTTGTAAACTACCCTAAACATGTTTATATAAGAGTGCGGCAAAAAAAAAATCTAAAAATCAAATAAATATGAAAATACAGCAACACATTAGATCATAATGTTAACAAGTCATGGGGCAAAACCAAAGGCTAGAAGCCAGATCAGGGTTTCAGGGTATTGACTAATGTTGAGATGCCAGGCAAATTTTTCCGTAGTATCAAGATCTCCAGCATACCATAGTCACTGAGTGTATACTCACTATCCAAAGTCCTGGATCAGGATCATTGATCTGTAACAAAGAAGGCAAAAATCATTGCTAGAGGCTCTGATATTAAATGGCACATAAAAACAAAATCCTTCAAGATGAACCATAAGTCATACACATGTCCAAGGCAAATTATTTCTGAAATTACATTATCTTGTAAAAACATGCTAATGATATGGGAAGCTACAAAGAAAAGCCTATGAAATTTGACTAATTAGGAGTATTGGTAATAATAATAAAAATTGAGCACAGATCCATGCAAAGCAATCAACATAATGCCACACAAACCATTGTCTGCTTTCCTTGCTCAGCCCTTGAAAGACTTACTAGGGATCTTTTCTCATTGATAAGGATCATGAACAAATACTATTTCTTGCAAACTGCATGAGGAGTGGAAAGAAATTGCAAAGTGCTGAGAGTCGGCTCCTCTTCTGTTGTGTACCTCAAAGTAGAGTCAAATTGTCCACATCCTACTGCCACTGTGCAAACCTGACTAACTGCAAACCCACTAGTGGCTCCCATCCTAATCTGTGGTAAACATTTTAAGAAGCAACATCAAGTCACCTTCAAGTTGTGCTTGAAACTTGGTGACCACAAGGTCCCTTCCATGTAGTTTCTTGGCAAGAATACACAGCAAATACTTTTCTTGTCATTTCACATGCCAAATTGTGGGTAGCTGTCTAGGGATAAAATAGCAGAATGGTAGCAGAAGAGGCTGACTTGAGACAGAAAAGGGTCTGCCCCCTCCTCCATTGGCATCTCCACTGGTTACTTGATTCCATCACCAAGGTAATGAGTGGGAAGCATAGCAGCTTTTACACATCTTGAGGTTGTGTGGAGTGTTGGAATAAGGAGGAAAGTGTTGCTTTAGTCCAGGCTTGTTCATGACCGGGGAGGAAATGAGGGCAACTCTGCAAATAAGGCAGAAAAAATGGTGTTGTCAGCTTGGTAAATGGGGAGAGGCCCTTAGACAGTACACATGTACTGTCACCTACCTGAGCCGCGAAGCGGAAGGAGAATAGACTAAAACATGGAAAAATACCGCAGAACAGACCATGGCAAACCACTTCCGTATTGTTGCCAAGAAAAATGCAAGGGCGTGTGAGGCCTCCACATAGTCACCAGGAGTCGGACCATACTCCAGGGAGTCTTTACTGTTTACGCTTTTCAAGTTGCTTCTCCGGCTCAGCCCTTCCCTGAATTCATTCAAGGTTATGCTCCCGCCTCCTCCTACCGCTCTAGCTAGAGCTGGTAGAGGACTGTGCGCGGGGGCGGGGGGGGGATTGTCTTTTCTTGTGACCGCCTTGCTCGAGCCTTTCCCCAATTCGGGAGCCTTCCAGGTTCTGCCTCCGCCACTGCCTTCTGCCTTGCGCTACTCTGGGGACTAGCCTGCCCCGGCCCCCGCGTATCCTTTGTCCCTCTCAGCACAAGCACTCAGCGACCCCAGCCAGACCTGAACAGCTCCAGCCAGCCCGAAGAAGACGGCCATGATCACGTTGCTGAGCCTCCAGAGCCGGCTGGCTCCCGGGACAGCAAGCGAAGTAGAACGGCCGGCCTTCATCGCCCGCCTCCTTCTCTCCCGCCTGGTATTACGGCTTGCCCGTCTCTGCCCGCCCCGCCGGGCATACGCGGCCCCAGGCGTAACCTTCTTTCAAAGCCCACCCATTCTTCCCACGCCGCCGAGCAAGCGCCCTGGACGTCCCACTGAAGGAGCCGGGGACCCGCCTCTCTCAGCGAACCCGGCCGGGACGCGAGAAAGGGGCAGCTCATGCATATAGCACTGGAGCCCTAACAGCCTGGCTGCTGATACGTAGCTAATTTGGAGATGCGGCTTTGTATCTTCTGTTTGTAAATAAACAGTCAGGCCTTGATAGCTGGTGGAAGGAAGGCCTACTGTTTCGAAGCTGACCTGATCGCCTCTTTCGGTTCAAGTGGGCACAACTCCGACCTTCGTTGCCAAGATCGGAGAGTAGGTGCCTACATCTTCTTTGAAATCATTCAAATAGCACCAAATAAAGCTGACAACAAAATCGTAAGGAAAAATGTATGAGGAAACATTACATGACTGGAACATCTTTTTGATTTATTGCTTAAGTATTTTACTTCAGTTATTTATATCGCAATGAGTTATTTATTTTCATTACGATTTCTGCAGTCCTGGCAACTGGCACATTGGTTCTTGGAGGCAAATTACTAATATATAGTAATGTGAGTCTTGGTCCAACATAACATTAAAGATGCTTACTATAATTTTCTACTTCTACTTTTATTTTTAAATTCTTGCTTTGGGATTTCCACCAAATCCACTAGAAACAGATGCTGTGGTCCCAAACTCAGAGAAATCCTTTACTTATTTTTTAAAATGTATATTTATTATTTGTCATATTTATGTAGCCGCCCAAAGTTATTTGATTATGAGATGGGCAGCTATATAAATATGGCAAATCAAATGTATATACTAATTTCCCCAGCATAGCACCTCCCAATGTGCTAGGTAGGAATTCAAGGAGTAGTGAATGGTTAAAGACAACTGATACATCATGTATTTATTATATTTAATTAAACAACCTCCCCTTATACAACATGAATTTAAATCTCTACTCCTGCACCCATCCCATGCTTAATAATGAGCCAATGAACTTGGTTTTTATTATGCATTTAGTGGTAAGATGATGTTTTGCATCAAAGGCCCCAATTCAGTTGCCAGTTAAACATGTACTGAGGAGGAGGAGGAGGAGGAGGAGGAAATATCATTTGCCTGCAAGCAAGAACTGGTGGGACCACAAAACAGACAAAGTAATAGAAAATGAAGAAGCTAAAGTGCTCTGGGACTTTAGAATTCAAACAGACAAGCACCTGCCACACAACACCTCAGACTTAACAACTGTTGCTAAGAAAGACAAAAAAAGTCTGGATAATGGACATTGCAATCCCTGGAGACAGCAAAACAGAAGAGAAAGAACTGGAGAAAATCACAAAATACAAAGACCTGCAAGTAGAAATAGAATGACTGTGGCAACAGAAAGCAAAGATAGTACCAATAGTAATAGGCACCTTGGGTGCAATTCCAAAACATCTGGAGTATCACGTGAAGACCATTAAAATTGACAAAATCACCATCAGTCAATTGCAAAAGGCAGCTTTACTTGGAACAGCTTACATCCTGCAACAATACCTTTAACACCATCAAACAACAACATCTGCCTATCCTAGGTCCTTGGGAAGGACTCTAGGTGGGAAAAAAATGCCAAATGCAGTCTAAACAACTGGCTGACTATGGACCAACAATAAGTAGTAGTAGTAGTAGTAGTAGTTTGGTGTGCAGTGGTAAAGAAAAGCAAAATTCCATGTCGGAGATTACGAAGAAATTTTAAAAATGGCTAGCAAGAGTCAGTGTTGAGATTGATTGTCTTAGGGGATTTCAGTATCCACACTTAAGATAAACTTTGTTTGGGGGAACTTGAACTCTTATGGCCCATTGATAAAAACAGACTTCTTTCAAATTAGAATTAGCCTAATACCTGTGATGACAGCCAGTTTGGGGTCATGGTTAAGGCATGAAGGCTAGAAACCTGGAAATGGTGAGTTCTAGTCCCGCATTAGGCATGAAGCCAGCTGGATGACTTTGGGCCAATCACTCTCTCTTAGCCCTAGGAAGCAGACAATGCCAAACCATTTCTGAAATCTTGCCAAAAAAAAAATAGAGGGACTTGTCCAGGCAACCCTCAGGAGTCAACACTGACTTAAAGGCACATACACACAGTACCTATGACAGAACATACACTTGACTCAAATTAGACCACTTAAGAAAGAAGAACATGGAAGAACATGTTATGGCTTTATTATCAGATCATTATAGGTTATTGTATGTCATTATAGGTTTTATATATTGGTTGCTTTTTGTTAACATTTTGTGTGGTGTTTTTATATGTTGTTATATGCACAGAGTTAATAGAGTGAGATGAGTGGCCATATAAATCAAATGAATTGATCAACCTGCCTGGTAAAGTTTGAATTAATAGATGAGTGGACATCTATTAGGATGAGAGTATGTTTAGCTGAAATTTAATCTAGATAAACAAAGTTACTGTTGTTTTGCATGACTGTCAATATAGATGGAGGATCACAACCTATTTTGTATGGAGTTGTACTCCCACTAAATGATCAGGTATGTGTGTTTTTCTGGAATCACACTATTAACGGAGTTGAAGTTATGCCAACTGCACTCCATCTGGAGAAAATGGGTCTGTCCTTAGTGACTCGAGGCTGATTACATCCAATACTCATTAGTGCATTACTATAATCCTCTATATATGGGTCTTATTGATAGTTTTAAAACTCTAATTGCAATAGAAACAGGATGCTAGCATGAACTAGAATGACCATATCACATCAGATTTATATTACTTTTCCCTGGTTATCCATTTGTTTCCTGTGTCTGTTTAAATTGTCAGTTTTTAATGGTTTGGGATTAAATTATTTGAAATACTGTGTATATATGAACAAGAATATAACCAAGTCATAATATTGGCCTTAGAAGGTCCAAGAAAAATCAAGTCAGCAAAATGCAAAGTTTTTTTATGTTGGCCCCATATTTAATCAATTCCTTCCCAGATAATTTTATCAGGCCTTCATCTTAGGTTGCTTTTGTGGTTGTTGGGACAGCCTAGACTAGGGATCTTTTACCTTTACTCTTCAATAGGGTTTCACTTCCCCTTCAGGAGTGGTGTGCAATCTGGGGGTCCTCTTAGACTGACAGCTTCTGCAGGTGCTAGCTGTGGCCAAGAAGGCCTTTACAGAGCTTTATCTGTTGTGTCCCTGCCTGGATTGGGTGGGATATAGACAGTCATTCACACCCTTGTCACCTCATGGCTCAACTATTGCATGAGGCTGCCCTTGAAGACCACTTGGAAGCTGCAACTACTCCAGAATGCAGCAATGTGAGCAATGAAAGGCCTTCCTCATTATGCTCATGTGATACCCCTGCTCCATGAGCTGCACTGGTTTCCATTTTGCTTCTGGGTGAGATTCATGATGCTGATTATGACCCATAAAGCCCTCCATGGTGTATGGCCTGGTTATCTGAGGGACTGCCTATCTCTTGTGGTGTTTTCCTGGGTGAAATGAGCTAACAGGGTTGGCACACTCTGGGTTCCTTCAATCAAATAGTGTCATCTACTGGGACCCCAGCAAGATGCTTTCTCTGTCATAGCAACTGCCCTCTGGAATGAGGTTCCCCCTGAAATCTGGGTGGTTCCCACCCTGATGCATACCAGAGAGCTTTAAAGAGCAGGTCTTTGGCTAGGGTGGTTGGAGCACCTCACTGGATGGGTTTGTATATGTTTTTGTGTTATGGCCAGATTCACCATCTTATTCTTTTTTAGCTTGCTCTTATTTTCCTTGTTCTTATATTGTGAGCCGGCTAGAGTCATTCTGGAATTGGATGGTGCCTAAACTGAATGAATAAATAAAATGTATAATTACAGAATATAATCAGACAAAAGTATAGAATATCAACTGCAAAACTAAGCATGTTTTATGCATATATAAAACCCACAAAATAAACTGAAGCTTACTCCCCAATAACTGTGCTTTGTTTTGGGCTTTAAAAGCTATTACCATACAAAATGTTTCTTATATGGGGTAAAAGCATGTACATAATCACAGGAAAATAGTAATACGTGCCTATTTGAAAAATTATATATGTTGAGGGTATAGCTGGCAATTAGTTTATAATACAAGGAAAGGGCTAAGGAAAGCTCCTTCAAGAAAGCCCTTTTTACTTCGTTATGCCTTTCTTTTAGGAAGTTTTTAAACACTCCTGTTTAATACCTTTTTAATCTGTCTTTTGAGGGGCTTTGAGTAATAATTAGAGTTTTTAAATAAAAAAGTATTTTAAATAAATATATATGTTAAATATTTATTACCATTTTTTAAAATGTTTTAATGTTTTGAGGTTCCATTTTAAGTTATAAGAATGCTCGTAACTGATTTCTGATATAAGTCATCTTGAGCCCCCAGGTGGACAAGCAGGGTATACGTATCTTTAAAAAAAAATGTAAATTTGAAAGAGCTCCCTCTTAATTAAGTACAGCACTGTAAATATAAACACTGAAAAAGCTAATAACAGAATAAGGTTCCCTAAAACACTTTGCTCACAAGCATACGCTTCCCCCTGCAATATCCTCCTCGAATGGCAGGACCACATTTAATCAAGGCAAGGCAGGGCAGGATAATTCACAGGCTCGACTCCTGCAGAACCGGAACTGATTATGTTCTCTAGAGATCCAGTTACAGACTCTGTCAAGAAACGATCTTCCCTCCTTCTCCACACGCCGTCCGGCTCAAACAACACTGAATCGCTTCGTACACCGAAGCGTTGCAACCTAAAGACGAGGTGAGGCAGAGAGGCTTCTGCCTTCAATGGCAACCCGCTCGCGGTTAAAAGGCGGCGGGCGAGCTTTGCGCGGTTTGAAGCAGAGCACCTACATTTCGAGGCCAGCAAGGCTTTCTGTAACCAGCCCTCCCGCCCTGCACGGCCACCCCCTCACAGGATACCTCTAAGGCGCTCCCACTTGAAGGTGAACGCGACATGCCCGGCTAGTTTGGGAACTTGCCCACACCGCGGCTCCTTCCCCTTCCTCCGGCCTTCCCTCGCTCGTCTGTTTGGGCGAAGGAGTCAGAGGCATCATCCGTTCCGCCCGCTGCCTGGGAGGGGTTATACTTATGCCGTGGAGGTGGGAGGGAGCGACGGAGGGAAACGGAGCCCCAACAGCGCGGAGAGGAGAGTAGCGGCGGTTTGGGTCGGTCAGGGCCCGGGAGGCTGGCGCCTGTCGTCCCGAGTTGGGACTCCGGGTGTCCCGCCAGCTGCCTGGGGCCGAGGCGGGAGCGCGCGAGGAGCCGGGGGCGGGCGCGCGGGACGGGGAGGGGGTCGGTCCGCTGCGCTGCTTCTGCTGCATTGCAGCCTCCTTCCCTCCCGCCGTCCGTCCATCTCTCCCTCCCTTCGCGCCTGGCGCGCTGTACAATGGCGGCTCCCAGCCCTGGCCCCGGCTCTGGCTCCGGCCCCGGGTCGCAGGCGGCGCAGACGACAGTCAGCAGCATGCAGGGTAAGGGAGCGCGCCTCGGGAGCGGCAGCCGGGCCCCGAGCGATGACCCAGAGGCTCTAGGCCGCGCTTCCACCCCGGCCTTCGCCTTGGGCGAGCCGGACGCTCGCTTGCTCGCCTGCTTGCTCGCTCGCTCGCTCGCCTGCCGGCCTGCCTGCCTGCCTGCCTGCAGGGACAGGAGGGAGCGCCGGAGCTGGGCAAAGGAGGACCAGGCCTCTCTGGAGGATGATAGGCCTAGAAGCGCGTCCCGGGAAGGCGGAGGTGGAGGCTGAGTTCTTCTCCGGCGAACCCGGGACGACCCCCCAGGCTTTACGGAGTGGGAATTTCGGTGGGAGGGGGTGTGGTGTGCATGCAGGAAGACGAAACGGGGGGAGAGAGTGTTAAAGAGGCGCAAGGCGAGATGAGTTCGTGGGCCACGAGAACGAGGGAATGAACGAACTAGTACGTGTGTATTGGAGGAAGGGAGGGCAATGTGTATATAAATGCGCGTGCAAAAACACTCGTAATCGAAAGCAGATGATCACGAGAAAATCGGACCTTCCATTGCTCTGAAACAAACTGATGTGTAAGGATAGGTGGGTAATTTCCGGGAATGTGGGAAGTGGAGCTCATCCCGCGAGGTAAATTCGGGGAGCTTAATCACTGGGGTGAACCAGAATCCAGTGCAGAAGACGAGGCGTGTAAATGCAACGGCAGAACAAACCGAGCAGTCGCTATGAGGTCTTGTTGCCGTTTGTGTGTGTGTAAGAGAGAGAGAGATGTGTGTGTCAGGGAATGGGTCGGGAAAGAGTTACAACAGGTCTTCGGTGAGATGTATAAAGCTCGCTAGACACTTAAGGGTGTTTGTATGGAGTCATGGAGGAAGCGATGATGTAGCTTTAAGAGTGCGAAACGAATAAAGGTGTGAGGTGTTCCCTTAAGAAATTCGAAGATAGTAGGTACGGTAAGTGGAATGAAAAATGCAAAAGAAGTAGATTAGGAGAAAGGAAAGAGGATGCTTATAATTATACAGTCTAGAGATGTGAGAGCTCTCTTTTTCAGGATCTGTGTTTAGGAAATGTGGGGTTGCCATCATATATTTCTGGTTGTATCCAGAACCACTACTGTCTCTACTTACAGAAGTTCTGGAGAGAGATTCACTGTGATGTCTGTATTAGGAAAAACATTCTGAAATATAGAGGTGAAAGCATATTTTAAATATTGCATAACTTAAAATTCTACATTGAGTTCCTTAATGCTCTATTTGTTCCTTATCAGTTCAGTATTTGGAAATACGTTAGCATATCTATAAAATAACTTTAATAAATAGAGTTTAATACTACTGAAACTACAAAAGGTGCTCTCTCCTCTAGGCCAGCTGAACACTGCTAGACTTTGGACAGAAAGTTTTAATTTTTCTGTTGCATCTTTGGAATAACTTCTATAGAAAGCCTACTATGATTTGTAAAGCATGTTAAGGATCCTGGATTGAATACCTCATATTTTTAGTTCAAGGGATCTCTAATGGCAGGACTGTGAGCCTTGAAGAGCAGCTACGGTTAGGGTATAGGCTATAGTTGACTAAATTAATTGTATAATGTGCTCATCAGATGCTAGAAAGCTGTGATTGACTTTTCCTTGCATTAAATGTGCATTAAAATGTCTTTGCAAATATCAGATAAGATAGTGTTATATTCTGCTTGATAGACAGAAATGCTATGTTTGAAGCAGTCTACTATGCTGAAACATTAGAATAGTCAAAGTAATATATTTAAGGTCAGGATGGCATTCAAAACCTATTTGGAGGAGAAATATGTAGTATTTCAGAAATTACCTGTATATTGTAAAATTCAGTTTTCGACACATTATTTTATCTCTGGAGTAAAGTACTAATACAGTACATTAATCAGTTTTTATTCTGGTTTGTCTTACTTGTGATTAGTAATTACATGACAAGCAGTTTGTTTCTTCTGGTTTTGTCCCACAAAAACTTTTGTCACGATATAAATACATTCACTGTGCTTCCTAGGAATGCTGGGAAATGTAATTCAGTAACATCTGGAGTGCCACAGGTTGCCCCCTCTGATTAGCATATGTAAGTATAGTATGATATCTGGTTACCATGTGTAGCCAGGAAAAAAAATTACAGATAATGTTGACTTGCTCAGTCTAATTCCTAGAAGTGGTTATATCAGCAAGCAAATAGATATCTTAATAGCTCTTGTATGGCAAGAGATTCCCATTATTAAGCTTTTTCTTACCTGCCCAGTATTTTTATTGAGAATCTTAGTGGGTAGATTTAAACAGCAGGGTGAATAATCTTCACTTGCTTATAAAATGTTATTCTTATTTTCAGTAGTCTCGTATTCTGTGACATGAAGAGAACAATGGGAATATTCTCTCTCTTATGTAGTAGAAAAAGGACTTTAAGAATCCAGTATTTAACCTGAGCTAATTTCTCAGCATGTGGATGTTCCAGAAAACCACTACATTGTAGCATTCATGTTTTAGTTACTTCCATGTTTTGTCTCATAGTAAAGAATATTACTTCCCCTGGATGTTGGAAACAACATGTGTTGAATGATAGGACTTTTCCATTTATAATATATTAAGTGGGGAAAACATCTTGCATAAAGTTGTTTTCAAAATCTGCTTATTGCAACTAATAGTTTATTGCAAGGCACTCTGAAGTTTAACAATTTCTGTATCTTTCTGAAAGAGACATTTGGATCAACAAATTGGAAGCTTTTAGTCTTGTATCACTTCAAATAAATTATCCAAAGACAGGTTACCCTAGCTGGCTGCTCCTGAGGGGAAAAAACAGATTAACTTCTAAATTCTTGTATATTGCTGCCTTAGATTTATCTTTTAGACAAGACATGTAATGCTAAGAACATAATGGTGCTCATCACGCAGTATATCCAACTATGATTAATGAAACTAAAACTGCACTAAACCAATTTTTTTAATAAAGTTGGGGAAAAATCCAACCTCATGCAACAAGACTTTCCATGTGCTACTTCTTCCAGAAGCCTGCCATGTTCCTTCAGTCTGCTCCAGAGGGTCTCAGGTTGAGTTGTAAGTTGGAGGGACACTCCACCCCTTCCATTCTGTTGATAGGAACTGATTGGTCAATAGAATGAATTGATTAGGTATCAACCATTATTTAAAGAATTGATTTGTCCTGCTTCATTTGTATGCCCTCGCTATTTTATAAGAGAACCCCCTTATGCCATAGGGCCTGACTATCTGTGGGGCCACCTCTCTTATCATTAGATCCAACAGAGATGGCATGCTTCATATTCATGTTAAGGGATATTGTCTGATGGGACTTAAGAAGTAGACCTTCTCTATCACAGCATCTTCCTTCCTCCCTGCAAGATTTGGACTGTCCTGACCCTGCAAGCTATTAAACAATCTTTGAAAGCATGATTCCTTCCCTTTTAATCTGTATACCACCTAGAATCCCCTTGGAGTTGGGCAGCTTTATATATCTTAATTACAAATAAATCCAGATTCAAAGGGCTAAATATGATTCAGAGTGCATGACAGCATAAGCATAGCACCTGTCTTTAAACCAAAAGGATCTTTTTCTAGGATTTTACATCAGCTGTGCAAGCTCAGGAAAAGAAACAACTGATTTAAGATTTTTCCAACAGGTGCAACGGGCTTACCTGTGTTGCCTCCAAATCACACTTTGCCCTTTGACTCTGGATCTCTGCATAGTGCTAGAAGAGAAGTAATTTAAAGCAAAATAAAGAGCTCATTAATCTCTTCTAGGAATGATCCCTTAATACAATATCACTAAAATATAATTAACAATAATTTGCAGAAATGTACTTTATTGCCATCTATTGTAAAATTTGAACATGGTTAAACATACTGCCCTGGTCAGCAGTGTCTAGCATAGCTTCTTGTAGATCTGAAGTTTCATATGCAAGAGGTAGAAGTTTGAGTGAAGGAGAGCAGACCACATCATAAGGCAACATAGTTTACTGTTGACAGCTGTTAGGATATTCTTCTGATACCTAACCTGCATCTACCTCTCTGTGGTTTCAACCCATTGGTTCTGGTCTTACCCTCTGGGGCAACTGAACAAGTGCACTCCCTCTTCTGTATAATAGATATCTAAAGACTGCTATCATACTTTCCCTCTTTTCTTCTCCCAGGTTAAACATACTGACTTCCTTTAATCTTTTCTCATAGAACTTCATTTCCAGTCCCCTCACCTTCATAGCCTGCAGCCTTTTTAACTATAGTGGGCAGCAGCTGGCCTCTTAAATAACAAACTCTTGAGAGCCAATAAAGGAAAAGAAGGGGTTCTGTCAGGTTTGAGCAGGAAGAAGTTTGGTGTTTGTTTGAGTCGGCTGGAGACCTGGAGGAGGGGGTTACCTTGGACAAGTCTGGAAATTGAGGAGTTGTTTGGCTGTAGCTAGAATTGCATTAGGGTTTTTCAGTATTTTATCTCTTTTTAACTGTGTTGTGAGTGTGGAACCTTATCTTCTTTTGGTACCTCTGATAAAGTTGATTTTTGTTTTGGTCCTGGAGTTGACTGGTTGGCCTTCTAGCACCTGGCTCAGCTTGGTTGAGCTAGAGACTCCCAAAGTTGTGTTTGGTTTCCCTTCCCATAGTTCAGCCAGACCCAGGGTGGGGTGAGGATTTCTCCTACAGCCCTCCCCTGGTTCCCCCAGAGGTCTAGTGGGAAAAGGGAAAAATTGGTTATAATGAAGGGGTGGTGGTGATGGCTGTGAAGGGACCTAATTTCCCAATTGCTGTTGACCCCTCAGAACTGAAGTGCCTGAAGGGAGTGGCTGGATCAACCCTGAGGGTGCCTTCAGTGTTACAAGAGCAGAGTGGGATGGTTCCTTACTGTGATCCAGAGTCTGTGCTTCTGTTAATACATCCCAAAATAGCATTTAGCTTTTTAGCAGCTGCATCACACTGTTTGCTCGCATTCAGCTTACAGACTACTAGAACACAGAGATCCTTTTCACTGAGCTACTGTCAAGCCAGGTCTCCCCCATCCAATATTTTCTCCCCAGATTACTTTATATTACTCCTTGTTAAATTTCACCTTGTTTGTTTTAGCCTACCCTCCAAGCCTGTATTGTATAATCATCTCCTCAGCCCCTTAATCTAGGTGATTAATAAACACGTTGAACAGCACTGGGCTCTGCCTTTCCATTTGATGCTACTCTCCAAACGGCTGTGGAACCATTTATTAGTCCTCTCTAGCAGTGGGTATTCAGGCAATTATGAATCCATCTATCAGTTTTATCATCTGGCTCATGTTTTACCATTTTATGAATAAGGTTATCATGAGAGACTTTATCAAATGTTTTGCTAAGATTAAAGATCACTCTGTTCATGGCATGCTCCTGGTTCTATTAAGCTTATTGTAATTATAGAGTTTCAGCTGTTTTGTAATGAGACTATTCTGATTGTCTTTGTGTTCTCTTACTTTCAGCTATGTTTCTCTCTTTTTCTGTTTTTGCCCTGGTTGCTCTCTCCTCTTCTGCATATATTATTTGAGTTTCATCATTGGTAGTCTTTTTTTCCACCTTAACATGGTTGAACTTCAGGGAGTTAGATTTTCATGTTTCAAAAAATTCATATTAAATATGAGTGGTTTGGCATGTTTCCAGCTGGTGGTCATATACCTGAGAAAAGATTCTTTCCTTTTGATTTGCTTATGGTTCCAGATGTCTTGTTTTCTACTTGCAATTGGGTATTTGCATAAAGTTCTTTAGAAGACTAATTATGGAGGTTTATTGTGAACCAAAGTTTTTGTAACTGTTGAATGCAAAGGTTTTCTGTTACTGTTAATTATACTTCATGTAATAACATAGATAGGATATTTTATCTGCATCTGTGAGTTTTCATAGAATTTTCAGTTTGTACATATACAGGAACGCACACTGTCAAATATCAGGCGGTGTACTTTCTTATTCTTGCTATTGGCTGAGATAAATTAAAATATGTATCCATTTTATTTGTAAAGAATTTATCTCGGTGCAAATTTCCCTTCCGATTGAATCCTTCACTGTGGCATATGATAGAAAAGCTAGTTCAAACTTTTAATTTGTCAGGTTCCAGTAGCAGTAAATAATATAGCCTTAAGGTGTGTGGTGATTCCCCCTCCCTTTACAGTTGTAAAAGAGAAAAATGATACAGTTTTGAGGCAACCAATCCTATTTGTGATGCTAAAATTCTGAGCTGTTACTGTATTAGAAACCATCAGTAGTGCCTGAACATATTTCTTCCTTATACTAGTCATCTATTAAGTGTGAACTGAAATTATACTTAATAATAAAGATAGATTAGTCCATAGCTAAACAGAGTTTCATGATTAAAGGATTTGTTCCTATGACTGTTATATTAATGCTTTGCTTCTGAATTTTGTGGGATAATCTGTTCTGGTTTGAAACAGGATGCTGTTTCAAAGCTAGGTAGTCCACATTTTATTAAGTGATAGTAGCTGAGGTCACAAGAGTCATCAGAGAAGGCTACTATAAATTCTCATATCTGTATCTAGTGTAAAAGTGTCCTCTCAAGTGACAGCTTGCCTCTGGATATTATGGTGGACTGAGAATTAGAACGGAATTTGTCATTAAAATATCTTGGAATTCTGTAGGTTGCCAAATTATTATAACTTTAATTCTTAATCCTAAAATGGCAAAATAGTGGATATTACAGTGTGCTTTAGTTTATACCTTGCACTATTCAAGGAAAGGTGGGATAGAAATCTAACAAACAAACAAACAAACAAACAAAATATTATTTTAAGAGACTTTTGAAGATGTCATAATGTGTTTTGTGAATGCAGTAGTCTCAGTTCTTTGACAAGTGTAGAGATTGGTATTTGGTGCAGCATTCATAGGCCTGAGATTTAAAATACCTGGGAAGGTAGCCTTAAAAATATGCAGAGGATTCTTAAGAGAAATTAAGGAATGCTTAAGGAAAGCTAATCATTCTTCAAACTAGCAAAAATGACATAAAGCAGCTTTGTAAAATAACCAAGCAAACAAAAGCAACATCTGCCTAATTTCATACAGGTTGAAGAAACAGTATTGGTATTTATGCAAAGAATAATTCTGGTTAAATGAATTACAGAACTAACTATCTAAGGGCAGAGAACTGTACTTTTTTTATGTAAAAACAGCAGTCCCTATCCATTAAAGCACTGGAGGATAATCTGTGAGTTGCATCTTCTCTGTTCAAGCCAACTTCTAACTTCTGGCCTGTTTCTCTCCACAACTTTGAGGAATCTTGCTCATATCCACAGCTTGCCTCTTGCTGCTGCCCTTGGTGACTCCTACTGTCACCCATATTTTGCTTTCTGCTGCTGTCTGCCAATGAGCTGCTGTGTTTATTTGTCACTCGTATCACATTGGCCCAACTTTATTGTTTCCAAGATTTACTCTTGTTAATAACATGATTAAAAAGAAGGTATCTCCATTTCCTTTGTAGAATGGCAGCTGCTGCTGTGCTGATCACTTTTTTCCTGACTTTTAAATTGGAAACCATAGTATCCACCAGCATATAATCCGGCTTCCACACTCAGAGCATTCGATGATTATTGTGCCTTTCAGTCTGAGTGCAGCCATTAAGTCAAAGAAAGTTTCCCACCCATGCTTTACAATAAAAACCTAACCTGGGGAAGAGAACTCTCCATAATGTAATTATTTTCAAAGTATTTATAAATATCAGGAATGCTGCCAAAGAAGTCATATGGAAACCTTACTAGCTATTTATTCTTAACTTTCTGTTTTTAAATTAACAATAAACCAATATGTAATCTTTGTCAATGACCTGATTTGGATGTTCATCTGATCCTTTACAAATGTTTTGGACAGAATAGTACAACAGATTTTTTCCCAAAAGTTAATAGATAAGCTTTCCCTAAGCTAATGCTCTCTGGATTCTCTGGAACTTCAGTTTCCAGAATTTGGAGCCTGCATTGCCATTCTGAAAATTATATTTTCAGTACAGTACAGTTAAAGGGGAGGTTGTGCTTGTGACAAAAAAACAAATAATTGGAATTCTCTTTTTGCAATTCAGATGTTATTTTACCTATGTTAAACCTTTTATTTGGTGTCTTAGGGTTTTTTTTTTTTAATGAATATTAAATGTGATTTTAAAGGTTATGAACATCTGTAATTTCCAGTAAATGAACTAGAACTTATCTTTTTTGCTTTAGGCTTTCAGATAAACTTCTGTGAAAAAGCACAAAGTAAGATACATGTTTTATAGTATTCTGCTATTTTAATTTATTTTTAAATCATTCTTGGTATTGGGAATGTGTCCACTGTTGATCTAACTAACAGGCCATGCATTAATACATGGGCAGGGCTTCCATTTTTCATTTTCCAAAATCAGATTCTATTTTGCAATACTTTAATGCATCTTATTTATCTTGGATAATAATGATAGTTGTTCCCACAGTAAATAACTTAAAATCAATATAGGACTTTTGTCTTTTGCCAAATAAAATATATTTGAATTATGTGTAATGTAAAGATAAGGGTTTTCATGTGGTATCTAGATATAACTACTTGGGGAAACTATTTAGATACTGAAATGATTATTTCAATAGCGGTCTGACATTTAGCACCTTAGGGCTCCCCCTTCAGATATCAAACTACACATGAACTGTCATATATGGTTAGATTATCAATTTAATAATGACCAGGATATTGACCAGCAACTCACCAGGATATCATAAGATGCTGTTTCCCACTGCTGCTATATGAGATTCTTTGTCTGGAAATGTTGAGCATGAGCCTTGGACTTTAAGCATCCAAAGAATACGTACTATGCCATTAAGTCATGGCTCTCTTTTCTCAGTTAAAGTTTTATCTTAAACCTCTTCAGCTGTTGCAAAAGATGGTGAAAACAAGCACACTCAAGCTTTCCCTTCCACATCACCCATCATTTGTAGAACAAGCATCTATAGAGAACAGTTTCCTCTGTAAATGGAAACTCTCCACATGATAGAAGTTGTTGCATCCCAAGGGCCTTTGTTTGTATAGAGAGGAGGATTTACAGTATGAATGTTTGCTATTTATGTGTATAAGCCAACATGAAAGGATCTACCAAGCTCATCTCTACTGCCCTTAAATATGAATATAATCTCCCAATTTTTAAAAAACGCCTGAAGGTGACAAAAGTTTATCAGATATTGCTTTTTATCTACCCTCGGAATGATGTGGAAACATGACTGAGTACGTGCCATGAGTTTGAAATGTCTAGGAAGTTTAGACATTTTAATCAGTCATTGTCAGATTGTGTTTGGATGATTAATGGAAGCTCTGCACAATTTTTTCATTGTTTCATTCTCTTATGGCTTTCATTTTTAATTGCTATGTACATTATATCTTTATAATTGTCTGCCATGCTGTAGTGGGGGCTCTGTTGAAGAACACAACGTAGCATTGCTAGCAGTTTTTTTCTCTGTCGGGTAAACTTACTTAAACATATTCATTCTGCATTTAATTCTATTTATTTATTTATTTATTTATTTTTGTTTTTTTTAAGTTAATAAATATATCTACTTAAGTTAGAAGTGATAAATGTTTCCGTGATTGTGGATGTTCAGTAATTTGTGACAGAATTTTATCTCTGAGATTTCTGAAGATCTCTTGTTGGCAGATTATAGGCAAGAAGTACGAAGACTAAAACATTCTTAAACCAATTAATTAGATTATTACTCATGATCGTACTAGGCTTCCTATGGGAAATCATATTTTATAATCAGGACACAGGACACTGCAGAAGAAAATACAAAGACTCAAAGTGTTGAGAGAATTTGCATAATGTTTTGGGGGTCTTATGTTTTCTCTGTCCCAACAAGACATCCATTGTTCCATGGAATGCTATTTTTCTCTTGTGCTTTTTGCAGACTGTGATATCTACATGGATGACAAACTCTAGTTCTTAGAAAAGTTATGTGGAAGACGTAACTGATATAGCTGATAATTGTCTAAATGTTTCTTTAAAGTAAATAGGAACCACATGGGTCCAAGATTGAGACTGGTCCCGTGGTATGGAGAATTGTTGACCCATTGCTTGTGCTACAGTCTTTGTTTACATAAGGAGAAAGGGATGAAAGGACTTGGCTGCAATTTGTTTTGAGAGGGGCTTCCCTCTTGATACAGGTAGCAGCTGTAGGATCCAGATTGAGTTAAACAGAAGCAAATGTTTAAAGACACCTTTCCACTGTTACACCTGATATGAATTCCTCTACCCTTCCCTGTTCTTGATTATTATCTGTGTTAGAAACATTGAGTTTTAGCATTAAGTTGTGGCTCCTTCCAATAAGATGTTTGTCTAAAATAAGACTTTCAGCTTTAATCTCCCTCTTCATTTCCTGATTATTATATTCTATATTGCCAAAATGTTTGATTTTATACCACCATAGGGTTTTTTGCACAGTTTCCAGTCTGCGTCGTACAGGTGTCCTGTTTTTAGGAGTAAGACATTGAAAATTAAGTTAGCAATAGCATTATTGTTTTACCAGAAGGAATTAATGAGGACTAAATAATTTGAGCTGCTGTGCAAATTATATTTTAAAATATAATCTACATAGCAACAGCTTTTGCATATTATATGCATAATTAAGAAAGCTCATCAATTTTGTGTGGTCTATCTATGAGGTAATGTTTTGTGGGTATCTTACAGCTTTCTGCACTTTTGTATATGCAATAAATTCTGTTTATGCAATAACATATTCCATAGTATATGGAATGGAATATCATTCCATATAAATATGGTAGTCTTTGTGATTTTTTTTTTTTTCTGGGAGCTGGAAAGAGAAGATCAAAATTGTGTAACCATTTCACAGTCAAGGTTAATCTGAAAAAATGCAAATGATGGAAGCCTATGAAATTTTATCAATATTTCGTTTGGGGAAGGAAGGGGACAGGATGTATAACCATTTCCCCAAGTTTGTTTATTTTATTTGTTTAACAAATTTATGTAGCTGCCCATCTCACAAAATGTGATGCAGTGTGATGCATAAAAACAATAGACATCATAAAACACTAAGTAAAAACAGAAAAAAAAAGATAAACACTCAAGATAGCAGTATTTATTAATTGAAAAAAATTATATAGTTGGAGGACATTTGATGGTGCATTGGAAAAAAAACTTAAGTAGCAGCCTAGCACTGGCCATCCTGTTTATTAAAATATAATTTTTCAGTTTCTTCTGCTATAGTTTTATAAAATGTCAGCTTAAGCATGGAAAGGATGTCTCTTCTTTTTCATGAGTATTTTTTGATGGAGATTATGCTTCTGTACACTCACACACACATATGGACATTATTAACCCCAAACACCCAGTCTTTTTTTATTTTGTTATAGTTTTTGTGTGCTAGCAGGCCCAAATTCTACCTTTATTACAAAAAGGGAAGGATTGTGTGGAAGAGTTTTATTTAGAGATATATAATAAATAAACCATGTTCCCTCTCCTGGTTCTGTTATGCCACATGAGCCTAGGGCAGTAGGAAAAGGGAAATGAAGAGCAATAAAGCAAAATTTAACCACACCAGTGAATGCTGGTCTGCTCACTCCCTCCTTTGTTCTGTCAGACACCAATATGTCAGTCAGTCAGCCAACTCTGAAGGATATCCTGGTAGAGGTTTCTTCTGAAATATAATATGCGTTGGCTTTCTCAGCCAATTCACCAATATAAGTCAGGACTGCAAAATTCATGTTATCTCCCTTTTATTCTGCCTCTTGGCTCCATTTGTTACTGTTCTTCCAGTTGTCCTACTGTTTTATGCATTATTTCTTCATTCTCCTGTAAAGGAGGAGATAGTGTTATTTGCACCTGCTGCATGTTCCCAGTTAGGACCTATCCTTGTTTTGGCTCAGAAGATTTATCTTCAGAGGATTTTCTAAGGACCGATGCAATAAGACGTACATTGGTGCTTAAAAGTTTGTGAACCCTTTTGAAGTTTCAATATTTCTGCATAAATATGACCTAAAATGTGATCTGTTCTCCACACAAGTCCTAAAACTAGATAAAGAGAACCCAGTGAAAGAAATGAGTCAAGAACTTTATACTTGTTCATTTGAGGAAAATTATCCAAAATTACATATTTGTGGGTGGCAAAAGTATGTGAATTTCTAGGATTATCAGTTCATTTGAAGGGGAAATTAGTCAGGTGTTTCAATTAATGGGATGATAATTGGGTGTTAGTGTGGGAGGTCCTGCCTTACTTAAGGAACAGAATTCCTGGTATTCACTATCAAAGTCTGATTGTCACAACATAGGTATGTGGAAGTGTGTCAAGGAACAACGGAGATTTCTGAGGACCTCTGAAAAACAGTTGTTGATGCTCTTTTTTTTTTTTTTTAAATCTGCTTAACAGTCATTACTGACCCTGCAGTGACCGCCCCCTAGCGGTTTTCAAGGCAATTGCATCTTTCTAGTTTCGGAATTAGACTTTGCCAGAGCCTAATTCCTAGAGCGTCAGCCCAGCTGGCAGCACAGGAGGCGGGATTTCCGTTGCTTCGCGCCCCTTTTTCGGACGAGCGCGATTTCGCGCTTTTTACCGGCAACTTGTCCCATCTCTCTGTTGAGCCGCTGCCAGCATTTTTCCTCCCACCGGAGTGAGAGTCCTCATTTATCTACTCACGTACGTTTTCGATCTGCTGAGTTGGCAGAAGCTGCGGGTATAGAAACAAGAGCTCACCTTGTTAACGCGAGGCTGGACTCGAACCGCTGAAGCTTTCAGCCATTTCTGGCCGGCACTTTCAGCGTAAAAGGTTACAAAACTATTTGCAAAGAGTTTGGGCTCCACCACTCCACTGTCAGGCAGTTGGTGTATACATGGAGGCAATTCAGCACCCTTGTTTACCTCCCCAGGAGCGGTCGACCAACCAAGATCACACCAAGAGCAGGGCATGTAATACTCCAAGAATTCTCAGAGAACCTCAGGATAATGTCTAAGGAACTAAAGGCCTATCTTGCACTGGTGAATGTCAGTGTTCCTGACAGGAGAACACTGAACAACAATGGTGTGTGTGGCAGGGCTGCAAGGAGAAAGCCACTACTCTCCAAAAAGAACATCGCTGCCCATCTACAGTTTGTGAAAGACTACATGGATAAGCCAGAAGGCTATTGGAAGATGTGGACAGATGAGGCCAAAATAGAATTTTTTGGTTTGAATGAAAAGAGTTGTGTTTGGTGAAAGCAAACACCACTTTCTAGTATAAGAATCTTATCTCATCTGTGAAACATAGTGGTGGTAGTATCATGGTTTGGGCTTGGTTTGCTGCCTCTGGACCAGGATGGCTTGCCATCATTGATGGTACTATGAATTCTGAATTATATCAGTAAATTCTGCAGGAAGATGTCAGGGTATCGATCCATGAACTGAAGCTCAAGAAAAAGTGGGTCATGGAGCAAGATGACAACCCAAAATACACAAGTCTTATAACCAAAAAATAGTTAAGAAGAACGTTAATGTTCTGGAATGGCCAAATCAAAATCCTGACCTTAATCCTATAGAAACGTTGTGGGAGGACCTGAAGCGGGCAGTTCATGCAAGGAAGCCCCCCAACATCCCTTAGTTAAAGCTATTCTATAAGGAGGAATGAGCTAAAATTCCTCCAAACTGATGTGCAGGATTAATCAACAATTACTGGAAACATTTAGTTGCAGGTATTGCTGCCCAAGGGGGACATACCAGTTACTGAAAGCAAAGGTTCATGTATTTTTGCCACACACAAATATGTAGCTTTGAATCATTTTCCTCCATAAATAAACAAGTATAATGTTTTGTTCATTTGTTTAATTGGGTTCTCTTTATCTAGTTTTGGATTCTTTTTATTTAGTTTTAGAACTTGTATGGAGAACAGACCACATTTTAGGTCATATTTATGCAGAAATACTGAAAATTCAAAAGAGTTCACAAACTTTTAAACACCACTATGTATATAAATTTAATAATAAATAAAAATAAAAATAAATAGCACCTTATTAAACCTCCAGGAATTCAAAGCTAATTGGAAATGCAAGAAGCAATATGCATTTTTAAAAGAAAATAATTTGTATTAAGTTACCAAAAAGTATTTGGTAACAAGGCCTTCAGATTTGATTCATTTTCTTTGAACAGGTTATAATTATTTCATTAGGGTATTATTAAACATGGAGCTATAAGGGCACAACTAAGGTTTCTGGGGATGATAGAACTGTCAAATTTTTCTTGGGGGGAAAAAGTTTTTTTGCATCTCAATCTAAAGTACAGTAATTTATTTAATGTCACTAGTATTGCATATATCTAAATATGGGTTTAAAAAGAAAATTGGTAGTTTTTGTTTTTGCTTTAAGTTTTCATACCAGGAACAGCAATAAAAATATAACTTTTATGAATTGTTAGATAGGTTTTTCAGAATTAATACAGCTTAGATTCTGCCAGTATATCTGGGTTAATTGAGTTTTTATTTTTTATTTTTATTATTTATTTATTATTACATTTATATGCTGCCCATCTCCCCCAGTTCTGTAGACATCAGAATAGGTCCATACCTTTTTTGTGTGTGTGAAGATGCATTAGGTCTGAGCCAGAATCCCAAGCTCCAGAATGTCCCTGGAGGTCATGAAAAAGTAAATGTAGCACTGTCAGTGCTATCTTAAAGCAACTTTTGGTTTTCCTGGGATTATATGGCAGTTGTGGAGGGCAACTGCTTGGGAGGCATGTCTGCTTTAAGATATTGTAGACAGGGCATACATTTATGCTTCTTTCTATTCTGGAATGCTTTTGGGAGCTTGAATTTGAAATGCTGCAAGTCCTAATACATATAACATTTTGATACTGTTACATGGTGTTATAGAATGGGAAGAGACACCAGAAGTAATCTAGGCTAGACTCAATGAAGGATCTGCTAAAGCTTTTTGGACAGTTGCCTATTTAGCCTCTCAGTTTAAAGATCTCCACTGAAGGGGAATGCACCACTTCATGTGGCAGTCTGCTCCATTGGTCCACAGCTCTTACTGTCAGGAAATTCCTTCTATATTTAATCTAAATCTGCTTTTGTCTAGATTCATAAACGTTGGGTGTTGGTAAAAGCTAGCAAATTCTATTTTCAGCAGCCCAACTGGCTTTATTTTCATATGGTTATTACCCTGATTTGCCCCATTAAAGTTTTATTTGGGTCTCCAAACAATAGCTAACACCATTTTCTCTTTTTATATGTGTATTTTTTTGCTATGAATTCCTGCAGTTGTTTTTTATTGCTGGGGAAATATGATAATAGAGTTCAAATAATAAGGCTATGTGATGAGTCATAAGTCTTTCTGTTCTTCAAAGCTGGAAATCAAATGTTTGTTTTAACTGTTACATAATATATAGTGAATGTGCAACAGGATAGCAAGGCAGTAAGCTATAAATTTATTTTAAAATGTATGTTTTGTTGCTAGAGTTGCATCACTAATTGGTTTTGTATGAGCTTCAGGGTGTAGAAATTGAAGGCCATAAACTGCACTCGAGTGGGACTGGCCTTTGGGGGGAAAAGCTTTTGCACATGTTATTTGATTTTAATTTAAATTTCCATTTAGGAATGGCAGCTAGGCAGGGAGGATTTTTTGTGTGTGTGTGTTTCCCAAGGTCTGGTGTCTTCCCTTCCCTTCCCTTCCCTTCCCTTCCCTTCCCTTCCCTTCCCTTCCCTTCCCTTCCCTTCCCTTCCCTTCCCTTCCCTTCCCTTCCCTTCCCTTCCCTTCCCAATAGAAATGGCAAATCAGTAAATATGAGTGGTATACTTCATTGAAGAGTACACGGCAGTAAAGTGTTTTGTGGGCATATTTAATGTTATGCTGGATTTAACTCAAAGAGAACGTATGTTTCTTTAAGCTTAGCAAATCCACACACACTTGACAGCTGCTCATAATAGATGTTACTCTGCCATGTATTATGTTTTGTATGAATCATATTGAGACATTTTGTAAAGTGACCAGAGTTCATGTTCAGGCCTGCTGATTAAAGTGTTATGGCACTAAATTCTTTGCAGCAATCCCAATGGAAGTGTCTTTTGCATATCCACACATATGCACAGACAAGATGGGGAAGTTCTTCAGGTGGCCACATTTAGCTTTGAGGATGTGGTGGTTCAATCCTTTGAACAGCAGATTCAGAAGAGTGCTTTGATCACTTTCTGATGTTCCCCAACAAAAGATTCACACAAGACTAGTACATAATTTTTAAGTCAGGAATATGGCTTTTTTGTTTATTTGTTTTGGTCTGGAATTTCACATTTTCTATATTCACTGGCCATGGGAACAAAACACTGCAGATTTACATTTGTTCTCTCAGTGCTTATAGGCATTGGTATAATTCCCACAAAACACTAAATTTATTTGGTTCAGATTTGGGATATTGTGGCTTGTAAAACATAGCTTCTGGCCTAGGCATTTTATGTAAATCCAGGAAATTGTGGTTTATTCAGTAAACTGATTA
The DNA here is from genome assembly GCA_030867105.1 of Liasis olivaceus. NCBI lineage: Eukaryota > Metazoa > Chordata > Lepidosauria > Squamata > Pythonidae > Liasis > Liasis olivaceus. The sequence goes on along the minus strand of CM061348.1, from coordinate 101,098,856 downwards.
AACAAATTATGGTTTATTATGTATATTCACCTGTAACACTTAATATTTATATAACTATAGAGACATATACATTTTTTCTTGTTTTCTGAATCCCATGCCTACCCATCAGGGAGCGGCAGCAGACTTTTCTCTTCTTTTGCCAGAAATCTCAGCCAGATTTTGTGATTGACTGCCTGAGATATTTGTAATTCACTTGTGATCCCCTCTAGTTTTTAATTTACTCTCATATATGTTCTGCACCCTACATCTCATAATTTCAGGCAGCTAGTGTTGGGTTTTATATATAGTTGATACCATATAATCATATTGTTAAAAATCGTAATAAATTGAAAACCTTTACTGTTGACTCATGAAAATAATGTAGTATACTTATTACACCAATGAAAAATAACTGGAGCAATCAAGTTGTTTATCAGATGCAGACTTTTTGAGCAGCTTAATTTGATGTGAAATGTGAGAACCCTACTGATTTTGTGAGTGATATCATAAAAATTATTTAGTGCTAATGTGAAACGTTGCAAGGAAGAGCTTATTATAGTTTCTGTTTTATTCTAATGTTCTTAATATAGTAATCTATGTTCTCTTCCCGACCAGAGTTTGTGTTTATTTCTCAGGTAAGCGCAGAGCACTGAAGCTGAATTTTGCAAACCCACCTTTCAAATCCACAGCACGATTTACTTTGAATCCTGGAGTTCCTTTTCAGAATCCACACATGTGAGTATAAAGTCAGTTCCACAAGCTAGAACTATTGTCTCATGTATATTGAATTCAAATCACAAAAACATTAATTTGGACTGAGATGTAGGATCTTCTGTCTACCTAACACTTTCACATTATTTTGAGAAATTAGAAGAGGAATATACTGCTATACCCTTACTTAAATTCAAACTATTGTTTTTGAATGTACATAAAAGGCCATGTTATTTTTTGCTGAAATATTTTCTTACGATTAATTTCATTCACTGAGTAAACTGATTAATGCTTCTATTTTTCAAGTTCATTAAATTCTTACTTTCTGCATATATTTACGAAAGATACAGCTGAGGCATTTCATTCCTAAAAGAAAAGATATGTTTTCTTTTAAAAAAAAAACCCTGATAAAATACAGATTTCCAGGAATTACTAGATTCACTTAAGTTTTCCAGAAAGAGCATCCAGGATAGTCTTATGTACGTAAGTAATGTTGACAGCTATATATAACAATTGGACATTTAATACAGTAGGCCATATCTTGAAACCTGGTTTTTTTCTTCAGGCTGCAAGTGTAGTAAAATCTGGAACATTTACCTTTTAAGAATTCAGAAGTTTAATTGGTGAAGTTCCTAAGAAGCTCTGTATACAGGTGAAACTCGAAAAATTAGAATATCGTGCAAATGTTCATTTATGTCAGTATGGCAACTCAAAAGGTGAAACCAATATATGAGATAGACGCATTACATGCAAAGCGAGATATGTCAAGCCTTACTTTGGTATAATTGTGATGATTATGGCGTACAGCTTATGAAAACCCCAAATTCACAATCTCAGAAAATTAGAATATTACATGACATCAATAACACAAGGATTGGAAATAGAACAATATCGGACCTCTGCAAAGTATAAGCATGCATATGTACTCAGTACTTGGTTTGGGCCCCTTTTGCAGCAATGACTGCCGCAATGCCGCGTGGCATGGATGCTATCAGCCTATGGCACTGCTGAGGTGTTATGGAAGACCAGGATGCTTCAATAGCGGCCTTCAGCTCCGCTGCATTGTTCGGTCTCATGTCCCTCATCTTTCTCTTGGCAATGCCCCATAGATTCTCTATGGGGTTCAGGTCAGGCGAGTTTGCTGGCCAATCAAGCACAGTAATCCCATGGTCATTGAACCAGGTTTTGGTACTTTTGGCAGTGTGGGCAGGTGCCACGTCCTGCTGGAAAATGAAGTCAGCATCCCCATAAAGCTCGTCTGCGGAAGGAAGCATGAAGTGCTCCAAAATCTCCTGGTAGACGGCTGCATTGACCCTGGACTTAATGAAGCACAGTGGACCAACACCAGCAGATGACATGGCTCCCCAAATCAACAGAGACTGTGGAAACTTCACACTGGACTTCAAGCATCGTGCATTGTGTGCCTCTCCATTCTTCCTCCAGACTCTGGGTCCTTGGTTCCCAAATGAGATGCAAAAGTTGCTCTCATCAGAAAAGAGGACTGTGGACCACTGGGCAGCAGACCAGTTCTTTTTTTCTGTAGCCCAGGTAAGACGCTTCTGACGTTGTTTGTTGTTCAGGAGCGGCTTGACAAGAGGAATACGACATTTGAAGCCCATGTCCAGGATCCGTCTGTGTGTGGTGGCTCTTGATGCACTAACTCCAGCCTCAGTCCACTCCTTGTGAAAGTCCCCAACACTTTTGAATGGCCTTTTCCTGACAATCCTCTCCAGGCTGCGGTCATCCCTGCTGCTTGTGCACCTTTTTCTACCACACTTTTCCCTTCCACATAACCTTCTATTGATGTGCTTTGATACAGCACTTTGGGAACATCCAACTTCTTTTGCAATGACCTTTTGGGGCTTTCCCTCCTTATGGAGGGTGTCAGTGATGGTTTTCTGCACAACTGTCAGGTCAGCAGTCTTTCCCATGCTTGTGATTCCTACTGAACCGGAGAGTAGGCCATTGAAAGGCTCAGGAATCCTTTGCAGGTGTTATGGATTCATTATCTGATTAGAGTTGGACACTTTGAGCCTAGAATATTGAACCTTTTCACACTATTCTAATTTTCTGAGATTGTGAATTTGGGGTTTTCATAAGCTGTACGCCATAATCATCACAATTATGCCAAAGTAAGGCTTGACATATCTCGTTTTGCATGTAATGCGTCTATCTCATATATTGGTTCCACCTTTTGAGTTGCCATACTGACATAAATGAACATTTGCACGATATTCTAATTTTTCGAGTTTCACCTGTATCTTAATTCCCTCAGGTGTTTGTACTTTGTTTGGACAATGTTGCCATTTGCGCACTATGAAATGCTTGTGCTTTGCTGAATGTACTGGTGCTTTTTTCCCCTTATAGTCCAGAGTTTTGCATTTCCCACAAAAAGAGCAATTTTATGGTCTGCCTTGTTTCAGTTCTACATCTGTTCAAGTAATAACATTACTATTACTGTTTAAGTAATAACTGAGGGGTGTGAGAAAGATATATTCCTCATAATGAAATCAACATAAGGATATATTTAAAGGATGAGATCCAAAAGCTAGAAAACATGGATATTTAAAAGAATATATTCTTTAAAAATTTCAAGTTTCTTCTCTAGAAACAAGAAGAACAAGATTTGTCTGTCAAACAGTTTTTCAGGACGTCCCAGTCTTTTCATGTTGGCTTCATATTTCCTGTGCCTTTTTCACAATGTGCTTCTTTCTTCTCTTTTTGATAACTTTCTTCTTTACAAGATATTAAGTAGGCATCCATCAGTTCTAGAGACTTTCTTTACCAATGATGTTTTCATCCAGTGACTTCTAAATTGTGATTTGGTGATAAATTCTATCACCAAATCTTGGTGATAGCAGCTTTTGTCATAACAGTTTCTAGAATCAAATCATAGCATCCTTAATTTCACATGACGCTGCTGGCAGTATTGCTGTCCTTAAAGCTAAATGACATTACCAAAATAGAAGATGGGATAAAGTTTTTTTCTGTAATAATTAGCTTTCCAGGAATATAGTGAGTTTGGGATTGTTCCAGTCCAATCTCAGTATGTGTGCTTGACATAAATGCAGCATTGTTATTCTTTTCAGTGAATAAATCTATTCTGTAATCTATGAAAGACTGAGCATGATATAAATTGTGCTGGGTAATAATCAGACCCATGGTACCATTTTTCTTGCCTTATAGAATCACCTACTTTGAAAAATTTAGGCTACAAATTACAACCTAGTTATCTGGGATCAGGTTCCACTGAATTCAGTGCACCTGCTTCTGTGTAGATATGTGTATAATTGCATTGAAGTCTTCAAATTTAAATATCTTTGTCATATATGTTCATCATTTAGCTTGATTTTTAGGAGACTATAAGTTAACAAATAAGATCTTTTCATCTAGAAGAAGATTTTCACATACCTTTTGAAAAGCTTTATGGTTAATATTCTTGAACTTTCCACCTGTTTTGGGTTGATTATTTAGATTATTATATAGTATAGAAGACTATGGACACAGAGGCCAAGGCTGTACCTAGCTTAAATTGTACTTTCCAGTCTTCCAGATTTTCTTTGTACAGTTGATTGCTGCTGTTGATTCTAAATTGAAGTGCAGCTCTACACAACTCTGTTGATAACTCTTGTGAAAAAATTTGTCATTCCATTCATAGGAATGATAGGGAAGCTCAGAGAGGATAGTTCTTCCTATGAGGTAGGGGGTTTTGTGTCTTGATGCACCGTTTTGGAAGTTAAAATTGTTAATCTTTGTTTCTTTCAGGATAATGGAAAAGGAAGTATTTACTAATGTGTATATTCTTCACAAAAATATTCTGTTAGATATATTTTTCTTGGTTGCAGAGTTGCAGTCTGGGTCTGCTTAGGTTGCACTGATGGATTTTCCATTAAAAAGTCATAGCTTCTTTTTACATAATGAAATGTATCTTCTTTAAAGGTCATTATTTAAAAATCTACTTTTTAAATTTGGCTGTGCCAGTAAATAAGGCTACTGTAATATAAAATTGTATGTTCTTTTTTTTTTGGTTCCATCTTGAGAAGTTATATGAGTTTTTAATGTTATAAATGTTATTTGATTTGCTGTCTTTGTGATTAAAACGCTATAACATATGTACAATATATCTGTATTGCTTCTAGAATCTGAGTTTGACAAATGTAAAACGCTATTTTATTAGTATTTACTATGTTTGAATATTTTTAGAGTGTGATTGATAGTGTATGCTCAGAATCACCCTGAGTTAGATTTTCTGAATTAGTTATTATAAAGTATATAAAGTATATCATTTTTTTTCTATGCAGTGTGATGTGACAGTTCATGATCTTTAAACATTATAATTTACTTTTTCATTGCTAGTTTCAGCATGCAGTCTTAATGTAGGTAATCCTCCACTGTGTGAGGATTCAAATAAGGTCTGTATTATATTAGTATTATTATTTTTTATATTTATATATCTTTGGTTATCTGTTGCTTGGCTTCAGTACTTTAGATACAAATAGAATTAGGGTCAGTCTTTTATAAAAGATGCTAATAGATTATTCTGAAGGCTGGTGGAGATAGTAGATCAGTATAGAATAATGTATTGTTTCATTTAAAATAAAATATACAGAAAATAGGAAATGTACACTAACATGTACTGCTGTAATAGTGATATGAGCTTGTGACAGAAAACTCCTTTGTACCTCTAATATTGGTGATTTCAGCAGCTATGATGAATTAAGTTGAAACTAGAATATGGAAATATTATGCGTCTTTCTATTGCATTGCTGTCAAATTTTAAAGCATTGGGCATAAGGTCCTTGATTTCAGCATAAGTTTAGAAGTGGGAGCCAAAAATCATACTATATTGCTATTTGTACAACCATGGCAGAAATCCAAGGAATTATAATTTCTTCCAAGGTGGTTCTATCCTATGTATTGTGATCTAGTTGCAGTATCTAAATTGAATCTCTGATCTTTGGAATTCATTAGATTTTTGGTTTGGCTGCATTCCTTCAGAATTTATCTTTGAATTTCATAATTGCTATTAAGTAATTTATGCTTTCTATTTTTGCTTAACACTACTGAACTGACCACAGTAAGAGAGGGTAAGAGATGATGTGGTCAGAAAGCTTTAAACTTTGGTTTGTAAGTGCCAACTTAGGACCTTTTTTTCTAAAAGTCATTAGCTTCTCTTCAGATATAGAATTGTTCAGAATATCCAAGGGGAATAGCTAAGTCTTTGTAGAAAGAAAAGTCACCCTAATTAGAGTTGGCTTGCTAAAATAAAGTTAATGTGGTCTGATACATCAGGCTAATATATCAGAACACTAAAAAAGTAGGCTCTAGAATTTGATGGAAAAGTACAAAAGTTCTTGATTGTGAAGACTGCAGGATATTGTAGGAATTCTCAGATGGTTGACAATCCTTTAGATCCTCTTGTTGCAGATCAAATTAAAAGGGATTTTGCTTTCATTAAGCCATATCAAGTGAGATGTGGCATTAATTTGGGGCATAACTTTTTTATTTTGTGTATCTAAAATAAAAAATAGGTTAATTTTCCTTTAAGGTTATAATTTTTCAGCATCCTTTTGGAGACCCACGTGTGAGTTCAATATCTGTGTAGAGGTGCACTGTGGAACTACCTCAAAACATTCTAAAACTCTAACCATAGAACTGACATCCTTTCTCATGAGAGAATTGAAATGATTGTACATATTTCAAGGATTGGAGCAAATGTATTCTCACTTTTTAAAATTGAGGATCGTAACTGAGAAATAAAGCGAAATCTTCTGTTCTACATTCTCTGAAAAAATATATTTACAGTAAAATTCTTGATAAGAATGATATGAAATTACTATCTTAAAATAATTACTGCTGAAACCATTGAAGAAGTTTATCTTGTCTCAAAAAAGTTGAGAATGCAGGGTTAGGCAGAGTAATTACTATATTTGATGACTGATGAATTCATTTCTAGTGCCATATATAAGCACTCTTATTTCAGTATTTGAAAGGACACATTCAAATGTGTCATTTTAGGAATTGTAATGACTCCAGTGACTGCCTATGTATGACGGATCAATCTTGCTGTAGTAATCTTAAGTTTATCCTTGGACAAGTTGCCTTCAAAATTGAGTTTTCCATGCATGTTTTAAAATTTTCCAGAAAGGATCATTGGATTCCCCCACCCCCTCCCATACTGTTAGAATTCTCAATATGATTAATAAAGCAGAAGCTCTTATTTCCTCACTTTTTACTAGTAAGCCTCTAGTTGAATTTTCTTTAAAACTAAAAAGAAAGTTCTCAGAAAACATAAAAGAGAAGCATTAGCTTCTCCCTACCCCAGTTTATTCTACCTACATCATTAGTGAATGTCAGAATTAATATAGGAGATTTCTTACCTGGAAATATCAATGAAAGAATAGGATCTGGAAATATTTATTTGTTCCTCAGGAAATCATTGAATGAGCAGTGGAGATACCCTTAGTTTTTCCAGCTTTTCACAATGAATTAAATCCATTCCACCTTAAAAATCAGGTTATAGTTACTACTGATTGGTTGATCCAAGACACAAGCAGTAATTTACTGGTAAGATTTTTTTTTGTCAAAACAGTGTGATAAATTATCTTCATGATACTTTATATTTTTTTATCAGTTTAGCTAACAGCGTAATTGTAGGTAATTCATATGATAACTAAAGGTACTTTACCTGAAATTAAAATGTAATGGATTTGCTTGGCAGTAAGTTCCATAGATTTCAGTGTGACTTACTTTCAAGTAAGCTTCAGATTATAACCTTCCACTTTTTTTTTTAATGTAGTGCAGTTTAATTCACAATGATTTTAACAAGGGTTTCAAGTTAACTTGTACGCTGTAGCCTCTTTTATTTTTCAAAAGGAAGTATAAGAAGCAAGAAAGAAAATGTGTATATTTTGTCTAAAGCAGGCTGTCTTCTCAGTGACTATGTGTGCATGTGTTCTTGCATTATATGGTAACAGCACTGTGTTTTCCTGTCATTTTTATAATCCTTTTCCTGGCTGAAGTGATACTCAAGCAACAATGGGTAGTAATCACATTGCCCCGTTCACGTTCAAAAGGAGAGAGGCGGAGATGATCGTGAAACTTTCCAGCAGGCTACAGTAAGCATAACTGTGTGTTAGCCCATTATCAAATATGTTCATAATAGCCAAAAAGAGATCATCAGCACAATTATAATACCTTGCAGGGATTTTTTTCATATCATGAATGAATTAATACAGCTGTAATATTATTAAATAACTCCAATCTACATTTTCATTATATCTGTATAATTTCAACTTATTGTTGTGTTTGTATCTACAGTACCGTTCTGTCCCTGGTGTTAAAATGATACTGTATTCTAAAAATAATAGCATTCTCAAAAATATGTTGTATTGGATTACAACAGCCTCCTTTTTAAATTAAACAGATTAAAAGGCAAGACATTTAAAGAAAAAAAATATGAAAGTGTATAGATGTGGTAGAATCAAGGAAGATTTGTAAGAATAAAGAGAGATTGAGAGTTAATGGTGTTGGTAAACTAGATTTAGTTATATTTTCTTTTCATCACATTCTTTTAATTTATTTGGCATACTATTATTTCTGTTCTATACTTTGCATAATGTTGCTTGCTTCAAAGGCAGTTGTGTGAAGGTTAAATATGTATCTCAGTAATTTATTTTATTTTATGAGATAGAGCTGAATTTGATGGGATTCAGCTCAATTCTTCTTTTATGCCACCTGGTGGCGCTCAAAGAATAGTTTCGTTAATGGATGAGACTAACACCTTGCAGATTGCAAACTAGGCTTCTCCTCCAGTGCAGAACACCATCACCTTGCAAGTCTTGCCTGCCTTTTTAAAAAATCATTATGTGTGACATAATACTGCACACTTAAGAGATCATGTTTATTATCAAAAGACGATAGATGCAGAAACAGAGGAGAAAAATGTGATTGGTTTAACATTTTCAAAGATCACAAGACAATAAAAGGAGTCTTGGAGTGCTAGAGGTTTACTTGAATAACATTTTCCAATTCCTGTTTATATACAGGTCTGGATATGCGTGTAATTTGATAGGTAAATATACAGAAAATGCCAAATAAACTTCGTATGTATTTGATAAAATTTAATACTCTACTAGTAGTAATGAGTCAGTTCAGTATGCTTCAAACAAACAGATTTCATTCTCCTGGAATATACATTAGCTTTTAAAAACCATTTTACAATTAGATGTTTTAACTTTATTTTTTTATTTTATTTAACTAACATATCCATTTCTAAGATTCAGATTACCAGAGGGTAACCAAAATAAGATAATTAAATATTAACACTAATGTTAAGGATAATACCAAATTAAATCTATAAATAGTATTTATGCATTCAAAAAGACTCAGTTGAAAAGATACCTCTAAAACTAAAAAATGGTGGATGAGTGAATGCGTAACATGTATCTGCTGAATATATTTATAGATGATCAAAAGAAGATAGTGCATTGTGTGAAATTTGCCCTGAGTCTGCTTTTAAATAATAAACATTACTCTCAAGCAATCCAATAAGTAAGTGTGTGAGCCTTCTAAAATACATTTTTCTTTATTGATTGCTGGTTGTAGGAGACACTAAAATTTTGGGGAGGTTTTTCAGAGATACTCAGAAGGTACCCTTAGGAAACCATGTTTCTGAGTCAGGCAATATTATGCGACAGAGGTGAAGTACCTGTGGCCCCACAGATATTGCTAAATTACCCCCCAGTATCCTTCACAATTAGCCAGCTAATTGAGGCTGCTGAGACTAGATTAGGCAAACCACAATTTCCTAATCCTAGATATCTCAGATAATGTGGATCTAAAGAGTGGGTATAATTGTCTTAGTTCTGTCTTTATACAGTCAGAAAAATTGAAATTTCTAGTGCCTCACTCTACCAAGAAAGCAATTGATTCTATTCATTTAGATAGATAGATAGATAGATAGATAGATAGATAGATAGATAGATAGATAGGATATCTTATTTCAGAGGTGACTTGAAGTTCCATAAAATATTCCAATTATAGAACCTCTTGTCTTATAATCCTTGTCAAAGGATAATAAATCTTAGTACATAAATGAGCCTGATAACATTTATTTCATTTTTTGAGTTGTTTCCCAGAAGCTCAGAAAAAAGATAGTTGGGCCTCTCTTGTGCTTAGATCAGTTCATTAATTGTGGTGTTCTATTGATCTGCAAAATGTATACATTTATTTTATGCATTAATCATGTGAAAAGAGGCTCCATACATACCAGGGAGCAGTTTTATAGACTTGAATGTATAATCACATCTCTAGCATATAATTAGCCCGTCCATGCTTTGGTGTGGATCCTATAGAAAAAAAAAAAACTGTTCATGTGTAAGCTTTTGTGTTGTAGATGTTCATGCCCAAGCACAGAGAACTAGTGGTGGTGTCTAATGTGTGTGCCAAGATATTGGAATGGCCTTAGTTATTGCTTAGGGACTTTTTTGCATTTTTTAAAAAATCTACTGTTTGCTTGAAAACTGGTATATTCTGTGTATTCATATATTTTGTTATGTTGTTGTTATTTTAGAATGAGAAAGACTGGTAGGCAATTTTATTCTCTATATTTTCTATTTCCCCAATTTCTACAGTGTTATAGATGTCTTTTACCAGTCCCGTATCTCTCTTCTGGCATTATTAAAAAGGTGGCATTAAAAATAGGCCTAGAAAAGAAAAGGCAGAATTCAAGAGTGCATGAACCTTATCGTCATATTAAAGCGTTTTTTTTTTTACCTCTACCTGGCCTGTGAGAAGCGTTGTCTTTGACTGTTAAATGTTGATGGTCTCATGACTGTGATATGATTTCTGCTATCTTTAGTAGTACTGTAAAACTCTAAACTATGTCCAATATTTTGGTAAGTTCATTACTAAACTTTGCACATATTTCAAGAATAAATTTTAAAGTCCACGTCAATCTTCCTTTTTATAAACCTCTGATTCCTTAGCATGAAGGTTTTTAATATTGTTGTTATAGATTTAATTATGCAGGTGGTCCTCAGGTTACGACCAGTTGTTCAGGGACTGTTCAAACTTGCAGTGGCACTGAACAAGGGGACTTATGACGGTTCTTAGAACTATGGCTGTTGCAGCATCCCCACAGTCATGTGGTCACAATTTCTGACATTCCCTGCCGCCTTTCCACAAGCAAAGTCAATGGATAAGCTGGCAGGAAGTCGGAAGTCACAGACATGTGAGGTCCTCACGTAATGACCCGCACAGTCCTTGCTTAACAACGGCAAGCAGGACTGTCAGAATTGCCATCTTTAAGAGATGTGGTCACGTGACTCGTGCTTTATGACTATATTGCTTAGAGATAGCAGTTCCAGTCCCAATTGCCGTTGTAACCCAAGGACTACCTGTATTGGTAGTACAGAACATAATGTCCGTGTGTGTGTGTGTGTATACATAGTATAGTGTATCTATAGTTTTCTATCAATTGGGGAAATATTCAGATGTATTTATTTACTTTTTCATATAACAGGGTAATATTCTATTAGGGTATACAGGTGAAACTCGAAAAATTAGAATATCGTGCAAATGTTCATTTATGTCAGTATGGCAACTCAAAAGGTGAAACCAATATATGAGATAGACGCATTACATGCAAAACGAGATATGTCAAGCCTTACTTTGGTATAATTGTGATGATTATGGCATACAGCTTATGAAAACCCCAAATTCACAATCTCAGAAAATTAGAATATTACATGACATCAATAACACAAGGATTGGAAATAGAACAATATCGGACCTCTGCAAAGTATAAGCATGCATATGTACTCAGTATTTGGTTTGGGCCCCTTTTGCAGCAATGACTGCCGCAATGCCGCATGGCATGGATGCTATCAGCCTGTGGCACTGCTGAGGTGTTATGGAAGACCAGGATGCTTCAATAGCGGCCTTCAGCTCCGCTGCATTGTTCGGTCTCATGTCCCTCATTTTTCTCTTGGCAATGCCCCATAGATTCTCTATGGGGTTCAGGTCAGGCGAGTTTGCTGGCCAATCAAGCACAGTAATCCCATGGTCATTGAACCAGGTTTTGGTACTTTTGGCAGTGTGGGCAGGTGCCACGTCCTGCTGGAAAATGAAGTCAGCATCCCCATAAAGCTCGTCTGCGGAAGGAAGCATGAAGTGCTCCAAAATCTCCTGGTAGACGGCTGCATTGACCCTGGACTTAATGAAGCACAGTGGACCAACACCAGCAGATGACATGGCTCCCCAAATCAACAGAGACTGTGGAAACTTCACACTGGACTTCAAGCATCGTGCATTGTGTGCCTCTCCATTCTTCCTCCAGACTCTGGGTCCTTGGTTCCCAAATGAGATGCAAAAGTTGCTCTCATCAGAAAAGAGGACTGTGGACCACTGGGCAGCAGACCAGTTCTTTTTTTCTGTAGCCCAGGTAAGACGCTTCTGACGTTGTTTGTTGTTCAGGAGCGGCTTGACAAGAGGAATACGACATTTGAAGCCCATGTCCAGGATCCGTCTGTGTGTGGTGGCTCTTGATGCACTAACTCCAGCCTCAGTCCACTCCTTGTGAAAGTCCCCAACACTTTTGAATGGCCTTTTCCTGACAATCCTCTCCAGGCTGCGGTCATCCCTGCTGCTTGTGCACCTTTTTCTACCACACTTTTCCCTTCCACATAACCTTCTATTGATGTGCTTTGATACAGCACTTTGGGAACATCCAACTTCTTTTGCAATGACCTTTTGGGGCTTTCCCTCCTTATGGAGGGTGTCAGTGATGGTTTTCTGCACAACTGTCAGGTCAGCAGTCTTTCCCATGCTTGTGATTCCTACTGAACCGGAGAGTAGGCCATTGAAAGGCTCAGGAACCCTTTGCAGGTGTTATGGATTCATTAGCTGATTAGAGTGGGACACTTTGAGCCTAGAATATTGAACCTTTTCACACTATTCTAATTTTCTGAGATTGTGAATTTGGGGTTTTCATAAGCTGTACGCCATAATCATCACAATTATGCCAAAGTAAGGCTTGACATATCTCGTTTTGCATGTAATGCGTCTATCTCATATATTGGTTCCACCTTTTGAGTTGCCATACTGACATAAATGAACATTTGCACGATATTCTGATTTTTCGAGTTTCACCTGTATAATAGAGTAATATCCTATTTCCTGAATGTATCATTACACAGCCTGTATCTCCAGGTTGGTGGGATGCAGGCAGCATACTTTGAATTGAATAAAGTAGCATTAGTGTACTTGAGATAAAACTGGACTTGAGTTGCATTTCTGGCATACAAAGGGGGCAAAACCTGCCGGTACCATTCTTACTGTTCGCAGAGAATGCTACATGTAGTACAGGTACAACTAAGGCTGATTATCTAGTGTACTTTTTCACTTATTAAAAAGCACTATGTGAAAGCCTTGGTTGACCAGAGCCCTGGCCAGAGCTAAATATCTCTGGGCACATCTGGTGACCATTCTGATATATAGAAGATTGGAATGCAAGGAGAGTTAATGGTAAGGAAATGAATTAATGAAATGAAAGAAAGAAAAATAGATCTGTAGTTTGCTTGTTGAATTAAGAGAAAGAAGGATGTAATAGATTTAAATTAAGGTGATTTGATTTTGAAGTGAGCTGATAAATACATTAAGTCTGTTGGAAAGTATGGGTTAGGGTCATGTCGTTTGTTGTAGTTTCATATGAAAGTAAGACTACATAGGTTAGTGGTGTCCCATGCTACATTTCAGTGAATTGTGTTAGTGTGAGGAACAAGGATGAGGTCGGGGAAACATTGAGCAAGAATCTGAATGAATGTAATCTGGGAAAAGGTTATTCTATTAGTTGACATGAATGGATGGATTGAAATGAAATGAGAGAGTACAGAAGAAGTGATTGGGCTATTTGGTTATCCAAGAATAAATGTTTGATGAATATTGTTTGATGAATATCTGCTTTAAAAAAGTTTTGTTTCAGATGCATAGTTTAAGCATTGTAATATTGAAGCATGCTTGTGGGAAAGGAATCATTATAAATCTGTAAGCTTGACTGATTTGATTGAGTAAAAATAGAAATATTGCAGGACGAGAACATACAGGTTGTGAAAGATCCTATTCATTTATAAATCTAGGGAGAGGGGGTGGTGAAGAGAAAAATCTTCAGGCCCAGTTATGATTCTGTTGAAGAGGCAAAGCTTTATTTGGCATAGTGTTTGCTCTAGCAAATGGTATGATTAAAATGATTTCAATTCCAAAAGCTCATTTCTTGAAAACTATTAATTTAAAATAATAACACCTAGAGGCAAGAATTCTATGTGGAGTTGCCTTTGGAAATGATCCAGAAACTTCAGTTGGTAGGAATGAGACAGACAAAACATGTGACATCTATATGGCATCAACCTCTTTATTTATTGCTGTGTATTTCCAAGCAGTATTTCAAAATACTGCTTCCCACATTTAAAGCACGAACCATTTGGGATTTCCTTAACCCATATCGACCTATTTGTTATTTAAGTTCAGGTATGGAGGCTTTCTGACTTGCCCATCTTTTTGTGTTTAAATAAGTTAAGTTAAGTTAAATAAATTAACTTAAAATCTTCAAAAGTGGTTATTTTGGTTAATTATCAGCCACCTGGGATTTATCAAGTCTCATCACTGCCATTTTTAAAGGAAGTCCTAAAGATTTATTTATTTACTTTCCCTGAATAGTGTTTTTTTCTCTGTTCTGGTGCTGGAGTTTACACTAGGAGCTGCTAGTAACTAGCTGTTGATGCTGCTTTTATTAATGCTATTTATTTATTTATTTATTTATTTATTAAGCTTGTACTTGATTCCCAGTGACTGAGTGGTCCAGAAGTTTAAAAAAAAAAAAAAAAGTGTCACTTAGCAACCGAGTTGCCGGTCCCAATTGTGGTTGCTAAACGGGGACTACCTGTATATACATAAATGGTGAAACATCATATAGAATGAGAAAGAAAAACAAAATGATTTTGATGAGGAGTTCCAAGTTATGATGGTTGCAAGGAAGCTACTTTTTTTATCCCAGTTAGATGCATGTAGGATATATCAAATAATATCTTTGGATTCTTTTGATGAGCAGGGTAAGAGACATGCTTTGGTCCCCAAGGAGCTGTAAAACAATATAAAATTCTTAACTATGCAGATCTTTTAACTATTTAAAGATAGTATGCTGAATTGAGCCCAAGAATGTCCTGAAGCTAGTGAATGGATCGAAGGTTGGTGCCTGCAGGACCACCTACGCCAACTAGGACTGGCTTAACTCTTAACTGCTATCTGAGTATCAAAGCCAGGTTTAGGAGACAATAGATAATAAAGTCTAGAGATCTTTGGATTCTCAAAGATGCTTGCCAACTTCCCTAATTCTCACATGCAGTGCATACAAGGGAAACTGATGAATCCCTATTAATTAATAAAATGTCTAGCTTGTAGAAGGAATGCTAATCCACTAATCTTGAGTAACAGTCAGTTTGATTGCCTCCATCTAGCACAATACCAGCCTATTTTTCCCAGATATATGAAGGTTATTTGGGGCACCTTATTACTTGATTACAACCCTTCTGCCTCCAGCCCCTCCCTTGCCTGGGATAGTGACAATTTTACATCTATGAAAACCGCTGTGCAAGTTCCCCTTTCCCACTGAATATCAAATACAATAACTTTAAATTGATACCATGTTACCTGCCCTGTCCTCCCCCAGCCCCTTTGTCTCAACAAAAACAACAGGCAAGATGTACTCATCTCATTAAACTACAGTGTGGTTTGTTCTGAGAATAGCATGATGTGAATGAATGAGATCAGTGAATAATCCAAATTGTGCAGTAAGTCGAAATTTGAATCTCTGGCTTGTGTATTGATGCTTAATTGTAGTTTATTTGTATGTGTGAACAAGAACATAAGGGTTGGGTGTGGTTCCCTGGCTTGTTCTGCTTTTTTTATATACCATATCCCAGCTCTCTTATTAATACAAATAAAAAAAGGCAAGAGGACCTAAAAAAGAAGAGCATCTAATTAGAATTTCACCAAATAAGGTTTGTAATATACATTAGCCTTGACTTGTTCACCAACCGTTGGTTAAAACAAACCATGACTTAGCTTGATAGTGAGTGTAGCCTATAGAACCTTGTGGCAACCATAAAGCTAAAGAGATTGATTATGGTATAAACATTTGTAGATTACATGCTAAATAATGAGATACATGAAATACTAATGCAGAATTGCAGTTCCTCATCTGTTTGTGGATGTTCTGAAGGATTGTAAACAGTGAGGTTGTAGGAAAATGAAATGTAGACAATACTAACAATAACTAACAGGGATAATATTGATAGTTACCTTTCATAGAACAGTTCTTGGTGAAAACACAAACATCCTTCCATAGTTAAGCATTTGTACTTAGATACACAAGTAAAACTTTTTATCCACCAAATGGAAAGAAGGGCTTTGTTTTCACGTATATCTTGTCAAAGAGTGGAACACTACATGTAACAAACTCCTCATCTTATGAAATACCTGTGCACATGTGTTAGTCATATGGGAAGATTTCTTTCCATCATTGCTGCAAAAACATTATTAACATGGGCTTTAGTTTATCTTCAATCATAAATAGGTAATTGGTAGAGATAAAATGTGCTTAATTTCAAATGGTCCAGCTCAGAGCATGAGACCCTCTTGTTTACTGGGATTTACTCTCAAGTGCACTTAGGTTTGGATACTTCAGTAAAGATGAAGATTGGAATTGGCCCTTCTGTTTGTTTGTTGCTGTCTTGGGCTGACAAAGTGTAGTTCTGTAAATAATTTGGACATCAATTCTTTCTAAGTGCTTATTGAAAATGAAAAGGTTCTGGAATTAACCTTAACACTTTTTAATAGAATATGCAAAAACCTGTATTGACTTTTTAAAAATATATTGGCTTATACACTTTGAATCTTGCTTTAACCTCTCTCTTTCATTTCTTCCAAATGAGCATGCTTTTGAGTTTAATTTCAATTGTTTGTAATATGTATTTTTTTAAAATGGGAAATTATTATGAACTACAGTCTGAATAAATGAGATTATGATGATATTAATGTTCGGTTGGATGGAAAAGAAGTAATTTTGCTTATGTATCTAACTGAGACAAAGTTGTTGAACAGAGCCAAATGATTGTTTCATTTCTATACATAATAGAACCACAAAGTTAGTAGGTATTTGATTTTAAGTTAAAAACGTAATTTCCATTAAAGTTGCTTTATCATGTTTATTCATTGCAAGTCTGTATTAAACTAAGGGGGATCTAGTTGAGTAGCTGAGGGCAGTTAGTATTTCCAAAGTGATTGGGGTGGGAAAACCATTTGAAAGATCTTACAACTGTCAGTCCTAGAAAAATTAGGACATCTCAGGTGATCATGAGCTATCTTCTTTCTACCTGCCTATGACTTACAAGATGTTAAATAAAGGGCCAGTAGTAAGGGTGTGATGATACCATTGTTTTTGTCAGTAGTTAAAATCTTTATCTGAATCATCAGTGTCCTGGAACAGCAGGCTCTGTGTTCTTGTGAGCAAGTTCTACATGTTCAGCAGTGTGGGCTCAGAGGGCAATTATTATGGAATCCGAGGGCTTTCTTCTAGGATTGAGATGTCTAGTTCTTTTTTCCTCAATAACATCTGACACCTTCCCCCACCCTCAAGTACCTCCTGAAATGTAAACATTTTCATTTTACTGATAATCTGCAGTATGCCAGCAGAAGTGTGGGAATACTGAATTTGCAGTGTCAATGGGATGCTCTTTTAATAGGGCTGATTGCTTTTAGGAGTGTCATGGCAACACTTAAAATTTAATTTCTGTTTCTTAAGCTTCAATTCCACTCAACTTTTTCAGTTTTTTTTTTTTAATTTATTTATTTATTTATTTATTTATTTATTTCACAAATTATGTTAGCTGCGTTGAACATCTAGGTACATAATAATTAAAGAGGATTCAGAAATGCAAACAAAAATGCTTCTTTGAGATGCTTTAGGTTTTCTCTGTCCCAGAGGTCAGTAATCTCCTCCCCCCTTGGCCCTTTTCTGTACCCTTTGAAACTTTTGGAATGATTTCTGAAGGCTGGCAGCACAATTTCCTGTCATTTTGTGGTGGAAGCATGAAAAATGTAATGTAATATATTGAAGCATTGAAAAATGTAATGTAAAATATCATATGACAGTTACAGCAAAAAAAAAAAAATAGAAAAAAAATCTTCCTAAAAAATCCAACCAGGCCTCCCTCATTCTATGTCTTTCAGTCCTCCATTAGTGCTATGTTCTGTATAGTTTGTATCCCATAAAATATTGAAATAGAGGGAGAAAAAGGGTCAGAATCCTCAATAAAAGTATATATTTCTATTTGATTTGCAGTCATACTATGGTTTATACTGTTCAAATGCAATAGCACACTAGTTTACCATAAAAGACAATCTGCAAGAGTATGCAGAGATTATTCATGCAATTCCAAATCTTAGTTTAGCATCATTCTTGAAAAGAGCCATGTCTCAGAACTAAAAGATAAGGTTTCTTTGCCAAGATAATCAGGTTTAACAGTGTGAGAGAGTTTTCAAATGTAACTCTGAAGCATTTCCACAGCAGGAGTCAAAGAGTTTAGTGTTAACAATTCAAATCTCTTTTGTATTTATCAGATATAAAATATGCCTTTATTCTGCATTCCTGCCACAGAAGAATTTTCCTCCCTCCCTCCCTGGATAAAAATGAGCAGCAGTAGCTTTGTGGCTTTTTAATTTACTTCACAAATATAATTAAAACACTTGCTTTATAATGAATTTTGGAAGTTAAATGAATAGATAAAGCCTTTCTAATTTTTTGGTTTTCTGTTAATATCAACCAATTGTTATAAAAATGCAGTGATTACAGATGTAATTTTTTAATGATATATTAATACAGATAATAAAACGGAAAAGACAGGTAGTTATTGCCATATAATTATTCTAAAGGGACAAATTATAAAACATTTCCTAGCATAGTTAGTAATACGTTTTAGCTAGGAATTTATAAATATCCTCAAAATTGACATAATGTAAGAAAGTAACTGATTTTCTTTTCTTTTCTTTTGTAGCAGTTACAATTAAGTTAGTATCTTGCTCTTTGCCCCCTATCCAGCTCCTTCTTGGAGTTTATCTTTTTTCATTAGCTATATGTACATTCCTCTCTATATAAATGCTTTTAATTGGTGCTGCTGAAAAAAGTTTTAAACTATTTAAAATGTGGAAAAATTCCTTCCCAAATTTTTTGACAGAGAGAGACTGAGAACACACAGCATTGAATCATCAGGAAAATTGAAGATTTCCCCTGAACAGCATTGGGATTTTACTGCAGAGGACTTGAAAGACCTTGGAGAAATTGGACGAGGCGCTTATGGTTCTGTCAACAAAATGGTCCACAAACCAAGTGGGCAAATTATGGCTGTTAAAGTAGGTGATGCCCATAATTATTTGTACTTCCAACAGTAGGGGCAAAACGTGATGGAGAATTTAATGTCCATCCATCTAGCACTCAGCAAGTGTCTGTTGTTTCCCTCAGTACCAGCACTTTATAAGTGCTATATTGGCTGAGAGAACTGTCTTATTACTGGTTTATCTGATGTGATATACAACATTTGAAGAAAATAAATCCATTCTCTTTTAAATTGTGTGCATACGCATATCATGGGATTAAAAAAAAGTTGAAAGGTGGTTGTGATATGGATATAATACTTTTCATGGACAGGTCATTAGTTTAAACTAACGTGCTTATGAAATTTTAAATGTTCTTCAACAGCTTTTCTCCAGGAGCACTGCAGATGCCTTTAAGTTACATTAAGGAATATAATGAAGGAATCAGTTCTCCTCATTCCTGTTCCTTCCACTCTCTTAAGAGTGTGCATGAAATGAAAATATTTTGAACTCAGCTCTGAATAAAATACAACCACTTGGAATATTTCAAGTGGATTGTTGTCCAACAGAACTTGACATGGTTTGAGTGTTCTACCACAGGGAATGTTGAGAATTGCTTTCTCCCTTGTTCCCTCATTTTTCATTCTGTAGCAATAAAGGGGTGAGTGGGAATGGAAAATGTGTAGGACCTTTTTTTTTTAAAAAAAATTAAAACCCTTTAAAATTCCAGTAGCTATCAGTGGAAGCAACAGTTAAGCATTCTTTTTGTAGCTTGCTTGCACAGCTACAGCATTGAGACCAGCAAAGAGCAATAGAAGTGCATTTATTGTACATGAATTGACCCTAACAGCATAATAGCAGCAAAAATATATTAGTCTGGTTATTAGCTTGAGACTTCTTCCTAATGCATGCACAGTGCATGTTTTACATTTCAGATGGGGCCTGAAAAGCTGAACAAACTAGTAAAATAATGCTTTACATTGATAATCTGAAACTTTAATTACATAGATGCAGCATATCTGTATGTCTAGATTTTACACATCCACAGTGCATACTGTAGTTTTGCATTGAAAAAGTACAATTAAGCACAGAGAAAATAATTTTATATTACTAGTCATGAACTCTAACTTCTCCATACCAGAGTACTTAAAAACAGCAATACACTTACCAATCAATAGGCAGTAATCGTTTTGTTATGTCCCGCTCCCACTGGTCAGACCATTGAAAGAACATAGAATGAAATTTTCCTCTTTTATCCTAAATTTGGTGTAATTTATTCTGAGTCCTCCCCAGCTCCTGTCAACCCAACAGGTCGAAAACTCATGTGAGTAGATAAATGGGTACTCTCACTCCGGTGGGAGGAAAAATGCTGGCAGCGCCTTGCACAGAGAGACGGGACCAGTTGCCGGTAAGCGCGAAACCGCGTTTGCCCGAAAAGGGCACGAAGCAACGGAAATCCCGCCTCCTGCGCTCGCCAGCTGGGCTATGCTCTAGGAAGGAGGCTCTGGCAAACCACTTCCGAAAACAATTGCCTTGAAAACTGCAAGGACTCGTCCAGGCAGTCACTGCAGGGTCAGTAATGACTGAGCGCAGACAAAAAAAAAAAATTCTGAGTAGAGGATTGCAGCTCCATTAAATCATGTTTTATGCTAGAAAAGTGTAGAAGAATCTTAGCTGAGCTTGTGGCTTATTCACGTGTGAAGGTGAGAGCCGAATTACTGAAGTAAAAAGTTTTAACTTGTCTGAAAATGTTCCAGCCCTTTTCACTGTTATTCTTTGGTTTAATGTAGAAAGTGTGATAGTGCACCACTTACATGACATTGTAGGAAGTTTATTGTTTAAAAGTGTCTGTTGTAGGTATGGTATAATTATTTTTCTTCCACTACGCTTTTTGGAAACATGAAAGTGAATAGTGTATGAGTTCTGCTTATAACAACCCATCTGGCATTTGCTCTGGAAGAAGCTGACATAGTTCTGAAAGCTCTGCCAGAGAAGTTAAGCGTAGGCTAATTCTGAGATGAAAGGGCAACCATTCAAAGAAGACTTCCTGTGGGGATTTGGAGCATTAGCAGAACTTATAAAATGTTATAAAAGTAGGAATGGATTTCAACTTGTCAGCTTAGGCTATGCATTCTTCATTATTTATATCATACTTAGGCTTAACATTACTTTTATATACTGTATAGTTTTAATCTTATCTAGAATACCTGTATGCTTCATGCTTTTAAATATTGGTTTGCTTGCATGAAATTTTTACATCAGCTCTTTCTGTTCCATCTGTTCAATGGCCGCTGAAAGTGAACTTAAAGGGCGGGGGGATTCTGAGTTTCTAAGGGAAGTGGCAATAAAGTGCCAAAATTATTTCAGCTTTTCAAGGAAAAGATTGTTCAGAAAGTCGGGAGGGAAATTTATAAAATAGGAACAAACTCAAGAGTTGGGATGACTTCAAGCTTAGTAGGGTTGATGATTCAAGAAAAAATACAGAATAACTACTTTACAGATGGTGTCAGGCAAGTATATAGGTCATAGGAAATCTTAACATTCAAGGAATGATTAGATCTAGAGGGGAATGATGAAGGTTAGAGGAACTGATGGTTTATTTATTGCCATAAATAGCTATGGTATTGCTTGAGTTAAAGACACTGCAAGAAGAAAATAAATGTTAAATCAACTTTAGAAGAAGAAATTATTGTTATGTTTTCGAATGTGTTTTAGAGTCAAGACTTCATTTTTTGCATAATAGGCAATATCTTCAGTATCCATAACTTCCAAACAAACAGATGGATTCTTTGCTTATTGTTTTCTGGGATGTGGAATGATAGATAGCTATAGAAGAGTTTGCCCAGAAAAGCCATAGCATACCTCTGAATAAAACAAAACCTTCCTATGTCTGCTATTCTGTGTTCTCATGTAGATTGGAAAACTTCTTTGGAGGAACACTGAGGATACAATAGTGAAGTGAAGTCTAGAGCTCCATAATACGAGCAGACTATTGTTGCTATAAGGATTTTGTGTGTGAGATGTGATTGCTTAATTATAACTTAGTGACATATGTAGTTTTAAATTAGTTTGTTTAGAATTGCTAATAAAAAAGTTATCCCCAGTTTGCATCAAATCCTTTGTTTCATACCCCTTCTGAAAAAAACCACTTTGTGCTGTTTGCTGCAAATAGCAACTGAAGTAAACAAGGTTGAGGAGGTTCAGGTGGGAAAAAGACAAGAAAGACAGCTATGCAGACCTGAGATGATTTGAGGCTGCTGAGTCTGTCTTTTCTAAAGAGTCCAGTCAGCCAGTTCTAAGCATATTAGCTAATGATTTTAATCCAGGATGTAGTTTGGCATTTTTCATCGGATATAATTTAGTCTTTGATCGTCAGATGAGTTCCATCCACCAACCTGAAGTTGGATGATTCTTTAGCTGAGGAAACCAAAAAACAAGCCATCTACTCACTTCACCATAGTTGTGGTGCTGTTTTCTTTATTGCAGATCTCAGTGTAAATATGAAAAGATTCTAGTGCAGTTTGCTATTCTAGTTACCAATTTAGGATAAAGTTGTTGCGTTGCTGTGAACAGATTCCATGCTTTTTAAATATTAAAAAAAAAATAAATCGTGATTCGGATGAGATTAATTATGTAATAGTGCCATTGGTAATGCTTGAACAGTCCTCATTCTCCTTATTAATCCCATGTCTTCCTGTGAATATTCATTTTAATGCTACTGTACTGTGTCTGCCTCATAAAAAAAAAATACCAAAATTGTTCCTGTAACGCTCATCAGGTGTCAGATATCTTGCAATTCGATGATATTTAGCTTTACAAAGCTTTCATTAATAGGAAGAAATTGTGAAGAGCTGTGCTTATTTTGGACTCAATGCTTTTACTTTTAATATAGTTAATGCTATATTATTATCACTTACTTTAATACAGTAATCATTTTGTGTGTACTCTTGCTCTCACTGTTCAGGCAATGGCATAATTTCCCCGATTATTAGGAAAAAAAATATACTGAGGTGTAATGTTGTTTTAGAAATTCTGCCAGTTGTCATAATGGAAAATCCATGTAGTGCATGACTGGACACCTTTCTTAGCTTGTCAGGATTGATTCATTGCCTCAGAGGATCAGTTAGTCCTTTTGCCTCTGTAGGGTCCTATTTCTTTGCCCACTTGCATGATTAAAATATTTGTCTTCCAAAATTTATTACAAGAACTACTCTTTGCCAGATAAAGAATTTCTGTGCCTTCCTTATGGTAGATGTTGCAAATAATGGTTTTCAAAGTACAATAAAAAAATTGAACAGAGAAAATAGCAAATTGGTATTGATTCGAACAAGAGTATGATATGGATCCCTATTCAGAGATCCTGCCAGCCAAGCCTTGATAGTCCACTTTATCTTTTTGTCTAATATAATCCAAGGACTTTTAGTAGTATGGAGTTACTTGCCGAGCATTCTCTCCCTTGAGAATGCTAATGGTGTCTTTGCTTTCATTATATCTTATAGTTTTACCAACTGTTTCCAAGTCACAACTAGTGAAAAAATAAATATCTGGATGATTTGCATCAGCTATATCTCTGTTTGGTGAATTGTTGTTGTTGTTGTTTTTAATTTATTTATTTACAAACATTTTTCCTTAAAAGAAAATGCAGAAATTCAGCTTGCCTTTTCATAGCATAAATTGCACAAGAAAACCAAGTGTTTAATATATTTATACATGATACTTTTGAATGTCCTTTTTAAACTCTGTAGAGTGATCAGAAAATGTTTAATAGGTAATTATCCAATTTACTTAGGAAAATATTTTCTCAATGTTCAGAAATCTTCCACATTTATTGTATGAACTGTGATTCATTGGTCCTTGGATTTTTTTTCTTTGCTTGAATGGAATTAACAATTGTCTGCATAGCCATTGTGAGGAGGGAACAATATTTAGAGTAAGTGAATGCATAGGTTGCAGTAAGGGTAGTCAAATTGTTTCAAATTCAAACTTTGAGCTCAAAATTTATTTATTCTACTTATATTCTATGCATATCTATTGACTCACCATAGTTTAAAAAAAAATCAAAAACATGCAAACATCCAAGGTAAATATCAATAAATTAAAACCACGAATAACTACTCAGAGTTACACCAAGTCAGGATAAATTTTAATAATAGTGGTGATGAAAAATAAACAGATAAGAGAACCAAAAAATTGTATCAACAGTTAAATCTGTGTAAGTAATACATAGTAAAATAAATTAAAGATGATGACCACAAACTTTTGAACCAAATGCTATTCTGAAAAGTTCCATCTTCAGTAGCTTCTGCAGTGTGAGAGGGAATAGCGCATGTCTTAATTCTGAGGGGAGAATGTCCCACAAGGCTGCAGCAGCAACTGAGAAACAGACCTCCCCCGCCCCCCCGGCTTCCATTCCCCTTATTTAAAAAAATACAGTATGACCAAAAACATCTTGGGAAGGACATATTAGAGAGGCGCACTGGAAGCTGGGAACTGAACATGGAAGTGTGTGTGTTGCAAGGAAACGTTGTAGTTAGCAAAACACATTTGCATCAACATAAGTTTCTGACTGGTGTTAGCTTGTATCTTCCGTGTTATCTCTCTTTCTGGGATTAATTATGTCTGATTACAAATTAGGATGTGTTCTGTATGATTAAATTAAAGAACTGGTTTAATTTTTTTCTGCTAAATTAAATTTAAATTCTGTTGGATTTATTTGCCGAGCTAGGATTTTCTTCCATTTGAGAACATTTCAGATTGATAACTTCCATTTATATTTTAAAAACCTGTCTACCATGACTTCTTGTGAATTTAACTATAATATGTCTTTATAATTCTTTCAGAGAATTCGGTCAACAGTGGATGAAAAGGAACAGAAACAGCTTTTAATGGATTTGGATGTAGTAATGCGAAGTAGTGACTGCCCGTATATTGTTCAGTTTTATGGAGCACTCTTCAGAGAGGTTGGCACAATTAAGAATTTGCTTAGTTTACATCCAAAGGTTAAGGTATTTTCAGAATGTTTGATGGATAATGGCATGCATTAATTGAAGGGCAAGATAGATGCAGTTTTCTGTATAACATCACATGAGGTGGGGTACATGCAAGAGAAATTTATCAGGACTAATTCTAACATTTTAATGTAAAAATGTATATTTGATTTTATTTTGGTGTTTGACAAAAAAGTTCATTATGACTTTGTGCTCTGTATTTTCAAACTTTCTTTTATTACATTATATTTTATCCAGTCAACCCTCCAAGTAGATTTGGGTGGTATACTTTTATCCTCACAATAATCCTGCAGGGTAGGTTAGTCCAAGAGATTATAACTGGCCCAGTGTTATTTATGAGGTTCCTGGATCAGTGGTGACTTGAACCCCAGCCTTCCTGGTCCTGAACTGCCAGTGTGCTAGCTTTCCAGACAGTCCACCAAAGAAGGCTTGAGTTCTGCTCATGGAATCCCTACATATTGTCGAGGACATGTTTTGGGCACGGCATTGAGTCACAGTTATTGAGCCTTGCTATCATTCCAGGTATCTAAAAGGGTACATGTCTGGTGCTCTCCTTGTAACAGCACCTCACAGAAGCAGTTTGATAATGCTGTGCAACCTCACCTTTTTAAGGAAGCTTGCTTAGTGATACTGATCTTCTACTGCGGAGCATATCAAAAGCCCAAAGAACATAATGTTATTGTTGGTAGTATATAATATAACTATAAGTTAAAATCTCTTGGTCTAACCTACCCTGCGGGATTACTGCAAGGATAAAAATATACCACCCAAATCTACTTGGAGGGTTGATTGGATAAAATATATAATTGTAGGACACAAAGTCATACAGTATAATGTTCTTTTCATTCAGTCAACAGGCAACATTTTTTTATTTAATGAAAAGGAGGTGATTTTTTTTCACTTAATTCAGCTCTCAGAAATTACACCAAATACCAGAAGTGTATTGTTCATTTCATAAAAATAGGAATTTCTATTTTCTGCAATTTATGAGAGCCCCATTAATTTGAAAGACACCTCTTTTTTCATGAAATAGACTGAAATTTAATCCACTTATGAACCAAATATAATTTCACCAGTTGTCCCTATATAATGAAATTGACCGCTTTTGCAAGTAAAGGACAATGTCATTTAAATATACAGTGTACTCATTATAGCACATTATTTAGTGTAATGAAAAGATAGTTGTTATGAAGAAGTTTGAAATTGTAGAATTCATTAGTAATCATTTGAAGAAAATTGGTTATATATGTTGGAAGGAAGAAGAGAAGTTTCAAGAAATTACAAGCTAGCAGGCTTGAAGTCTTGGAGCTATTAAATGGCTTGTTGTTCAGTTGTTTCTGACTCTTCATGACCCAAATCATTTTATCAGGATTATCTGTTAGTAACTGCTTCTTTGAGTTCTTGTGAGGTCATGCTTCTTTCATCATTGATAGTATCTAACCACATTGTCTTTTGTGGGTCTCTTTTTCAATTGACTTTGATTTTCCCAAGCATCAGGATTTTCTCCAGTGTTCTTGCTTTTGCCCAAAATATTTAAACTTTAGTTTTAGCTTCCTTCTTAGTGCTTCCAGTGAGCAATTTGGTTTTACTTCATCCAATATTGAATAATTTGTTCTTCTTGCAGTCCAGGATATTATCAACAATACAATCTCTCGACAAAATGAAAACAGGTATTTTAGAATATTAGTTCTAAATACTAGTATTCTAGTATTGGTTCTAGAGGGTAACCAATATGTAATTTAAAAAAAAAATCAAACTTTTTCCTTTAATAAAAGAAATGAGTAGATCGATTTTGAATTTGTTCAAGAAGAACATATGTAAAATGTTATTTCTGCTTACTTTGCCATAATGATACAGAATGTGCACTACCATTGATGTATGTGAGAAAACCTTCATTGCTACATTTTCTTCCCAGAAAAAGTTAATGCAGAATATCCAAGACATTTGTTTTATTTTAACAATAAAAATAATAAAACTTTTTCTTTCTTTATTTAGGGTGACTGTTGGATCTGTATGGAGCTCATGTCTACCTCGTTTGATAAATTTTACAAATATGTATATAGTGTACTAGATGACGTTATTCCAGAAGAAATTCTAGGCAAAATCACTTTAGCTGTAAGTTTTCTTTGAAAGCTCCTCTTTTTTGTGCATGCTTCTGCTTTGCTTCACTTTCCCAAACCAGCTTCTAGACAGCAATGAGTTTGATTTATTTAAGACTTGTTACTGAAGGAACTCTGGTACTTTGCTAAATTATTCTAAAATGGCTTATTTTGTTTTCTAAGAAAGTTTAGCTGTGTGATTTTTGTGTGTATGTATGTGTGTATGGCCACGGTCCCCCTCTCCCCACCCCCCCCATTAACCCAGTCAGCTGTTTGATTGATTGCAGGGAACAGAATTATAATTCAGAGAATCTTTTAGAAAGGATAAAACCCAGTTTCATCCATAACAATTCTGCACCCATTACTTAACATTCACCTGAGTGACACTGTAAGAGGATCCAAACAGTTGGGCAGGTTGAATGATGTTCAGTGTGATGGTGAGGATGGTGCATAGGATGAAATTCTGCGAACTATCACAATCATGGTGCTACTGCCTGTTGTTCTTTTTTTTTTTTATCTGCACTCAGTCATTACTGACTCTGCAGTGACTGCTTGGACAAGTCCTTGCAGTTTTCAAGGCAAGTGTTTCGGAAGTGGTTTGCCAGAGCCTCCTTCCTAGAGCAGAGCCCAGCTGGCGAGCGCAGGAGGCGGGGTTTCCGTTGCTTCGCGCCCTTTTCGGGCGAGCGTGGTTTCGCACTTACCAGCAACTGCTCCCGACTCCTTTTTCCAAGGCGCCGCCAGCATTTTTCCTCCCACCAGAGTGAGAGTACCCATTTATCTACTCACGTGAGTTTTCAACCTGTTGGGTTGACAGGAACTGGGGAGGAAACAGGAGCTCACCCTGTTTAACGCGAAGGCTGGACTCGAACCACTGAAGCGTCAGCCATTTCTGGCCGGCAACTTTCAGCGTCATTAAGCCGCTGTGCCACCGCGTCCCCCTTACTGCCTGTTAACCCATATTATTTAAGTAGGAAGCAGAGGTAGTCCCTGCAGTATAGTTCCCATCACAACTGCTTGTGTCCCCTTGGCCAGCTGTGTGGTCCTGGGAAAAGTGTCAGTCAGTTGGTGGCTATATTGAGGTTTTAACTGTCCCTGCCCTGGATAACAAAAGGTAAGCAAACATGTGTCTGCCTCTGTGTATGGGAAAAGCGTGTGTGTGTGTTTGTGCATATGTGTCTAAATATTGAGCAGGAGGAAAGGTGTTTGGGTATATTTTTATGTATGAGACAATATAGGGAATACCTATGGTAGCATGTAGCCATCGGAGATTATAGAAATGGGTTTGTCTTTCTAGCAGAATTCTTTCTAGCAGTCTTTCTAGCAGTTATGACCATTTGTTATGCAATCATTTGAAGTTATGACGGCACTAAACAAATGGTAGTTATGACAGGTCCTCAAAGTTCTAGCCATTGCAGTACCCCCATGGATACGTGATCAAAATTTGGGTGCTTGGGGACTGGCCTGCATTTGCAACCAGTCACAGTGTCCCACAGTCACGTTCTTCTGCTTTGCATGAACTGCCTCTGCTTCAACTCCCCCCACCTGCCTATCTCCCCCCCATGAGATAGGCAGGGGTAGTTGAAACAGAGGCTGTTTGTGCAGGGCAGGAGAAGCATGAGGTCCTTGCCTAACAACTACATGGTCCCGGCCTAATGACAGCAGTCTAGACTGCCGGGACTGCCGTTTCTAAGTGGCACGGTCACATGCTTGATGACCACTTCGCTTAGCGATGGAAATTCTGGTTCCAGTTAGGGTTGTAACCTGAGGACTACCTGTACTTATCTTCTAAGACAGTTATTTTTTTCTTTCCTTTAGTGGTACTATTGAGCACTTTCCAATTATTGTCTTTTGTTTTATTAACTATATTGTAACATTTTGTTGTTAAGATTTGGAAGGAATACTTTTGCATTTCTGCTCCATAATCTCCCTGAAATACATTCTGGAAAACGTTTGTTGATTTGGAATTGTGTTCATAATAGGACTTCAGTAGAACTCCATAAAACCTTCCTCTTTTCTCCTAGACTGTGAAAGCATTAAACCACTTAAAAGAAAACTTGAAAATCATTCACAGAGGTAGGCTTATCTGGATTTGTCTTTATTATATGAATAACTTACCTTACTTTTCAAACTGGATCTTTGGAAACAATATATCTAAAATATGGAGCCATTTAGAGACATTGCATGTGTTATGGTCTGTACCTAGTTTAAGATATTTAATTCTGTCACAGTTTGTCTTGTTGAGGCATTTTAATTCTGGCCGTTTGCTTTTAATCTTTTAATCTGCTGTTGTTTCTATTTGTTTTATTTAATCTGCTGTTGTTTCCATTTGTATTGGTGTGAATCGTAGCTTACGCACCATTTGCAGGAATGTCCCTTCAGTTTTATTCCATCCAAAGGATGCTGCCACCAGTAGAAGTGGCCATATTGTTCATTCTTGTCTCCATGCTTCAGCACTTAAAAAAGATTATCTAGAGAGCTGGGGAGCGGGGCATTTGGAACAACGAGGACCATGGTGTTGGGAGCTGCAGGAAGTAGAGAAAATTGCCTCCTGCTTTCTTTTCCACAAATGAAAGGCATTCTGTATGCACAGAAGAAAGTTCCAGGTCCTAAACAATGACTTATAATTGATTTTTTTTTTTTTTTTTGCTTTAAGTTATTATGAATTATTTGAATTTCTAACATTTGGTGTAATTTTCTGTATCAGATCTCAAGATATACTAATAGTTATGTAATGTACATACAGGTAGTCCTTGTTTAGTGACCACAATTGGGACTGGCAACTTGCTCATTAAACGAAGCAGTCGCTAAGTGAAACTGCAACTGTGCTTATGATCTTACTTCAGCTTTCCTTTGCTTTAGAGACCTGCAAAGGTCGTAAATGCAAGGATCGGTCATGAAATTACTTTTTCATCACCATTATAACTGCGAATGGTCCCAAAAGAGGCAGTCACTAGACAAGGTCTACCTGTATACTATATAATTGAAAGTGTTTGCATTGGAAGCCCAAATGACCAACTACAATTATAGAAACTCCTTATTTTACCCTTGGAAAATCTGGGTGATGCCCCCTTCCCCCTAAAAAAGGTTAAAATAAGTTAAAATTGCTGCTTAAAGCAAAGATAAGGAACCTGCAGCCTTCCAGTCTGGACTAAAATTTCCAGCATTTTCTGTTGTTTACTGTGCTAGCTTATAGTTCTAGTCCTCCACTTATAGTACTGTGCTGCTAATAGTTCTAGTCCTCCACTTCTGGTTAAAGAAGGCATTGCCAGTTTCATCTCCTGGCACCTCCTTTTCTTTGTTTTTATACTTTCATATCACCAGACCCATATGTTCAGAACAGTTTTAGATAATGGAAAATTGCAAATACTTTAGCCATCACTTAGTGGAATTAATGTTTACCTTCACATTCACAATGATCATATTGACTCTATTTGCCATAGTATATGGGTTGAAAATAGCACCCAACAATTCCTGACATTTTGCTCTTATGCTGCATAATTTTCAGTAAAAGTAATCATCTCAGTTTGTGTGTGTGTGTGTGTGTGAAAGAGAGAATGAAGAATTGGATCACAGTGTGCCCGTAGCTCATAAGGCTATAAACTGGAAAGCAGGCTCAATTACTTATGGAATGAGCCAGTGAGATTTCTGTGTGTAGAGCAAAGAAACAAGGATGTTGTGGATATTTTCTTGTTAGTCTTCCTCTTGTATGCATTCCTTATACTGTATTTATAAAATATAATAAGGATTTAAGAAATTTGGTTTCTTAGTAAATTCTCTGTATCACTCTCTTAGTTTTTATTGATCCTCACTAGCCATAAATAATGTGCTTTTGCCATTACTCAGAACAGTTTTGGTTCTGGTGAGGCCAAAACAGAGATGAAAAACTTCCATTGAGATTAGAACAACCTGTATCAACTTTGAATACCTGTTGCAAATTCAAAATGTTTGGCACACCCATATTGATTAAGTATGGTGGGGAGAGGATAGAGAATATCAGGTTTCTTCAGCAAAGATGCAAACAATATCTTGATATCGTTACTTGTAGCTTGAGAGCTGAAATAAAAGTATCTTAACTGGAATTTGCCTACATAAGTATTATTTGCCCTTATTTCTTTCAGATATTAAACCTTCCAATATTCTTCTGGACAGAAATGGAAATATTAAACTCTGTGATTTTGGCATCAGTGGACAACTTGTAGACTCCATTGCCAAAACCAGAGATGCTGGATGTCGACCATACATGGCAGTAAGTGGGATTGGAAAACATAATTGCTGAGATGGGAATAAGAACGAAATCTTCTGTTTTGCAACCCTGATATGTAGACTTATACGAAATATTCAGGGGCAATGTCCTGGGTCGGTTTTAATTGCCTTAATTGTTGGATAGATAACTTGGATCCATTGGCAGATTTGAAAGGGAGGGCAAGGAATATTCAAGGCAAGTCACCAGCTTTTCCTAGGCTAGAAGTGTAATCAGTACAGCCTATAGGCTATATGCAGTCCACCACCTTCTGTTTTGTAACCTCGAGAGTGGAGGGGACCAAATATCAGGGAATTTTTTTGTACATTTTGGGGAGTTAAGGAGCAAAGCTTTGCTTGAAGTACTGTTTCATATCTTCAATTCCACTAGTTTCTATAGCAAAGAACCTGGGTTTCACCCTGATAAAAACAAAGGTATTTCCAAGAAGGATATTTATGTTTACAGATAGTATGTTATTATATTTATTATTTACGATATGTTTAAAAAGCTGAATTAAAGCTAAAGTTACTTCTCTTGAATCCCACCCACACTGCTTCTAAGCCTTACCTGGGTTATAGGGACCACAGTTGAGAACCACTGGCTTAAGGCATTCACTTCACTTGTCCTTGAATTCTGGACCCACAAAGCCTTGTTTAGCCCTCTGTCTTCAAGTTTGCTTATCTTATTCTTGCCCATAGGTTCTTGAGATCTGTTACCCAGTTTTATTGTTGTAAGCCCATTGTTTGCCATTTTCTTGTGTGACCTGCTACCCACACATGTTGGGCATACTTAATGGACAAAGAGACACAGAGATATTGAGGCTCTCCCACTCCCTTAATGGATTCATAGGGATCTGGTGAATAAGGAAACTGTATACATTTATGTACATGTTTATTTAATTTATTTCTCCCTGTTTTTTGGAGGATTTTCAAAATGGTCTCCAGTTCTAAAATCGAGCAATTACTATAAAAACAGAACTAGAACTAGAATTAGTATAATAAAAACAGAACCAGAATAGAGACAATAGAAAAACTCTTAAAATTATAACAAAAATAAAACACAAAACTTGTCCTCAATAAACTCTTTCTGTCCTATAGTTTGTGATAAGATGGGAAATGGCTCTGAGTCAGGGAAGGGGAAAGTGATGTGAAACACCAAACATGTGAATAGATTAATAAACTTAAACTATTGGATAGTATCAAGTATTAAGCTATACATGGCAGGGATTACCAAATTAGGAGTTGAAAAGGTGACATTGTAGTTTATAGAGAATCCCCAGGCAAGAGCTGTGGCATTTGTTTGTTTGTTAATTTAGCCACCCATCTTAAGCAACTCTAGGTGGCCCACAACAAATTTGTCAGTGTGTTAAATTAATGTAGTGGCGTATAGATCTTGCCAATGTCAGCACTTCTATTGTGGACCAAGAGAAAAAAGAAAACAAGTTAAAGAGTTTTGGATGGCAGTCCAGCACATTTTATTTCACACTTGCTTTATCTTGGAGCCCGTGATCAGAATATCACTAAGGGAACAGAAGAACAGTCAATTGTTAATGACAGTATCTCCATATGATTGTGAAAAATTTAGTTCTGGCACATCAATACACCCAAGAATATTTATTTATAGCATTCTCTAATTGAGATTGTAGTGATCCATTATCTTGCTGAAGATTGATCTGAAATTAATTTCTTTGGAGGGAATTGCTAAGGTACAGTCAGAGTCACTGAGAAAGCCAGTTGGATGTAGTGGTTAATGCAACAGGCTAGAAACTGGGAGACCGTGAGCTTTAGTCCCGCCTAGGCACAAAGCCAGCTGGGTGACCTTGGACCAGTCACTCTCTCTCAGCCCTAGGAAGGAGGCAATGGCAAACTACTTCTGAAAAACCTTGCCAAGAAAACTGCAGGGACTTACCCAGGCAGTCTCGGAGAATCTGACATGATTGAATGAATTAAAAAAAAAAAAGGAAAAGTAGGAATCATTATTGGAAGTCCCTTGCAGCTGTCTGTAAGTGCTTTTGCAGAGGCAATGGGAATGTTATGCACATATAAATTGTAAATTGTGTAGTAGTTTGGTTGCCAAGGGAGCACTGTTTAATTTTGAAAGGACACCCTGAGTTTCTTTGGAAACAGCAAATCACAATTCTAGAGATCTGATCTAGGCAGCAAAAAGAATTCTCTAATGCCAGGTTTCTAAGAATGCTGCATCTGGCCAGAGCACATCACTGATGTCTTACAAATGTGAATGGCTAAAGCTGAAAGCATACTACCATTGTGCAAACTGAAAAACATTCACCTGAGACCAGGGACTTCTACAGTCTCCTTGTAGCACATTACATTCCTGGGTGCTCAACTAATGCTAAGTAGCCTCTGATGCAACAGCAAATCATTCACATACGTTAGTGATCTGGACTCTCTGTTAGTGAAAGGACCAGGAACATTTGCAAGAGGAATAAAGGTCTAAGTTATTGTCTAACAAGACAAGGGTTTTTCCTAGAAAAAGCTTGCTACAATGAAAAGAAGAAGGCAGGGAGGGAATGAGGAGTTTCATGAAGTACAGTGTTGGAGACACAATTCATCATCATTGGAATCCTTGTTCCCGCTTAAGAGAAAAAGAGCCACTGAAGTAGGCTTGAAAATTAAGGTTCAGGTTTACTGTGGAAAGTGAGCCAGAGGCTTTGAATAACAAGCTATAGTATGATAGTAAGCACTCTTAAAAAGGTGCTTAAAATCACTTTGAACAAAAAGCAGCTTCACACTCCTCTTTCAGAGCATATGCTTGACCTGAATTAGACACCCATTAGTTTCTTACCCTAACCCCTCAGGTTGTGTTATAAATTATACAGAGGTTGTATTGTAAATTATACAACTGGATAAGCACAAATTAAGTTAAAATTTGTGCATAAGTTTAAGCACAAATTTTAAGAAATGCTTGACATGTAGTTAGACCTGAAGTATGCTTAGGGTTATTGGATTGTTGATGTGTAAACAATTGATCAAATTATACTTAACTTGCACAATTCATACAGAGCCCAGAAATGGCTAACCAGGTTTTAGAATTCTGCTTGGTTTTTGCTCTTCATTAGAGTGATGTTTACTGAGGATCATGTTGGAATTACCTTTATACTATTTCTTGATATTTCTGATCTTTTTCTTATATACCTAACTTTTTCTGTCTTATTTCAGCCAGAGAGGATAGATCCTAGTGCATCCAGGCAAGGATATGATGTCCGTTCTGATGTCTGGAGCTTAGGGATTACATTGGTAAGAAATAGTGTTGCTGAAGAGAAGATCCTAAAGCTGCTTATGAAGTGGTAGTTGGATTTGGGAGATGTAAAAGAGTGGTGTTGCTTTTACGAACATAGTCGGGTATCACATGGCCTATGCTGCATATCTGAATGTATAAGCAAAAGTACACAGTTTGGGCTTCTTGTCCACCTTTCAGTTTTACCATGTGGTGCTGCCCCCTAGTGGTGGTATAAAATTACTGAGTGTGTAAAGAGTTTGCTTCCTATCTTTTTAGCGTAAATGGAGCGGTACCTGCATTTTCCTGCTTTTGCTGCTCAGTGCTGTGCTGGAATTTTCCTCCAAAAATGTCAGCAGTGGGCAATAGAAAGGATGGATAGTAGTGCTGAAGAGAACATTATCATAATTCCAGCCACCAGTTCCCCATCTATTGCTGCTACCAGAATCCCTCTGGACCCACTGCCAACCACGCTATGTAGGGCAGTGTTTCTCAACCTTGCCAACTTTAAGATGTGTGGGCTTCCAACTCCCACACTGGCTGGGGAATTCTGGGAGTTGATGTCCACACATCTTAAAGTTGCTAAGGTTGTGAAACACTGGTGTGGGGTAATAAGGATGACCATTTACCTTTTTGATGCTAGTATCAATTTTTGTATATGTGACCTTGGGTATGAGAAGTAGATGGATGCTTATGTTTAGTTTCAACTGGTTTGACATCTCTAGCCTTTCCTTGATCAGGACTATCCTGCACCAATTATTGACACTCAGCTAACCTTTCCACTGGGTTTCAGCAAGGTGCTTTGTGTGAAGACAAACTAGAAGATTGTTGCAAAGCTGCAGTTTGTGCAGAATGCTCACATTTTAAATGGGGATGTCTAAGTATGATCTCCCAGGCACAACTGAAGATATTACTGTTTGTATATCATGCCCTCAATCACTTAGGATCCAAACTATTAAAAATTCATCTCCTTTGTACCAACTTATTGCACTTTGTGATAATCTGTAGTTGCAAGAATAATAATGCTGCTGCTGCTGCTTTCAGCTGATCTGAGCTACAGCCTACTTTTTTATAATGCTCCACTTGTTGAATTCCTTTCCCAGGAAAGTACAGTTAGCCCTTAGATTGTTAAGCTTAATATAACTTTTAAAATACTTGTTTCCCCATGCAGAGGTGATATAATTGGCCCTGGATCTTTACTCTTTACAAGTTAGGAGTGTTAAGTCTGCAATTCACTTAGTGTCTTGGTTGGAATGCTTTGATTTATGTTTTATCATTGTTATAAAACTGTTGTATTACATTATATACTGCACCCAGCTTCTTTGGAAGGAAGAATAGTGTACAATAAACAATAGCAGCAATAACTGTTTCTGTGTTGAATAATTCAGCCTGTGTGTTTTGTGCTGTCTCTTCGGTGTAGTATGAGTTAGCCACAGGACGGTTTCCCTATCCTAAGTGGAATAGTGTGTTTGATCAGCTGACACAAGTGGTCAAAGGAGACCCACCGCAACTGAGCAACTCAGAGGAACGGGAGTTCTCCCAAAGTTTTATTAACTTTGTCAACTTGTGGTGAGTATATCTCATTCTGATCCTATTCTAGTTGAGTGGTTTTGGATGGATGGATGTAGACAGCAATTTTATACACACAAACACACACACACAGTGCATTTGGAAAGTATTCAGACCCCCTTCACTTTTTAAAATTTTGTTATGTTGCAGCCTGATACTACAATCGTTCAAATTTATTTATTTTTCTCATTAATCTACACTCAGTACCCCATAATGACAAAGTGAAAACAAAATTTTAGAAATGTTTGCAAATGTATGAAAAAGGAAAACTGAAATATCACATTGGCATAAGTATTCAGACCCTTTGCAACAACACTTGAAATTTCGCTCAGGTGCCTCCCATTTCTCTTGATCATTGCTGAGCTGTTTCTACACCTTGATTGGAGCCTACCTGTGGTAAATTAAATTGATTGGACATGATTTGGAAAGGTACGCACCTCTCTATAGAAGGCCTTGCAGCTGACAATCATACTGAATCAGAGCAAAAGCCATGAGGTCAAAGGAACTGCCTGCAGAGCTCAGAGACAGGATTATTGCAAGGCACAGATCTGGGGAAGGCTACACAAAACTTTCTGCTGCACTGAAGGTTCCCAAGAGCACAGTGGCCTCCATAATTCTCAAATGGAAGAGGTTTGGCACAACCAGGACTCCTCCAAGAGCTGGTCACCCGGCCAAACTGAACAATCGGGGGATAAGAGCCTTAGGAAGAGAGGTGACCAAGAACCTGATAGTCACTCTGACTGAGCTTCAGAGATCCTGTGTGGAGATGGGACAAAGTTCCAGAAGGACAACCATCACTGCAGCCCTCCACCGATCTGGGCTTTATGGCAGAGTGACTAGACGGAAGCCTCTCTTCAGTGCAAAACACATGAAAGCCCGTTTGGAGTTTGCAAAAAAGCACCTGAAGGACTCTCAGACTGTGAGGAACAAGATTCTCTGGTCTGATGAAACAAAGATTGAACTGTTTGGCCTCAATTCTAAACATTATGTCTGGAGGAAACCAGGCACCACTCATCACCTGCCCAATACCATCCCAACAGTGAAGCATGGTGGTGGCAGCATCATGC
This sequence comes from Liasis olivaceus, assembly GCA_030867105.1. Lineage (NCBI taxonomy): Eukaryota > Metazoa > Chordata > Lepidosauria > Squamata > Pythonidae > Liasis > Liasis olivaceus. The sequence goes on along the minus strand of CM061348.1, from coordinate 101,061,520 downwards.
TGTGGGGGTGTTTTTCAGCAGCAGGGACTGGGAGACTGGTCAGGGTTGAGGGAAAGCTGAATGGAGCAAAGAACAGGGATATCCTCAATGAAAACCTGTTCCACAGCGCTCAGGTCCTCAGACTGGGCTGAAGGTTCACCTTCCAACATGACAACGATCCTAAGCACACAGCCAAGACAACAGAGGAATGGCTTAGGGACAACTCTGAATGTCCTAGAGTGGCCCAGCCAGAGCCCTGACTTGAACCCTATTGAACATCTCTGGAGAGACCTGAAAATAGCTGTCCACCGACGGTCCCCATCCATCCTGATTTAGCTTGAGAAGATTTGCAAAGAAGAAAGGCAGAAAATCCCCCAGTCCAGGTGTGCAAAGCTTGTCGCATCATACCGAAAAAGACTTGAGGCTGTAATTGCTGCCAAAGGTGCTTCAACAAAGTGCTGAGTAAAGGGTCTGAATAATTAAGTACATGTGATATTTCAGTTTTTTCTTTTTAATAAATTTACAGACATTTCTAAAATTCTGTTTTCACTTTGGCATTATGGGGTACTGCGTGTAGATTAATGAGAAAAAAATGAATTTGAATGATTGTAGTATCAGGCTGCAACATAACAAAATTGAAAAAAGTGAAGGGGGTCTGAATACTTTCCAAATGCACTGTATATATAATCAGAGAATTTGAAAGAGGATAGCTACTGGGAAAGAGAACATACAGGTGAAACTCGAAAAATTAGAATATCGTGCAAATGTTCATTTATGTCAGTATGGCAACTCAAAAGCTGAAACCAATATATGAGATAGACACATTACATGCAAAGCAAGATATGTCAAGCCTTACTTTGGTATAATTGTGATGATTATGGCGTACAGCTTATGAAAACCCCAAATTCACAATCTCAGAAAATTAGAATAGTGTGAAAAGGTTCAAGATTCTAGGCTCAAAGTGTCCCACTCTAATCAGCTAATGAATTCATAACACCTCCAAAGGGTTCCTGAACCTTTAAATGGTCTCTCAGGCTGGTTCAGTAGGAATCACAAGCATGGGAAAGACTGCTGACCTGACAGTTGTGCAGAAAACCATCATTGACACCCTCCATAAGGAGGGAAAGCCCCAAAAGGTCATTGCAAAAGAAGTTGGATGTTCCCAAAGTGCTGTATCAAAGCACATCAATAGAAGGTTATGTGGAAGGGAAAAGTGTGGTAGAAAAAGGTGCACAAGCAGCAGGGATGACCGCAGCCTGGAGAGGATTGTCAGGAAAAGGCCATTCAAAAGTGTTGGGGACTTTCACAAGGAGTGGACTGAGGCTGGAGTTAGTGCATCAAGAGCCACCACACACAGACGGATCCTGGACATGGGCTTCAAATGTCGTATTCCTCTTGTCAAGCCGCTCCTGAACAGCAAACAACGTCAGAAGCGTCTTACCTGGGCTACAGAAAAAAAAAAAAGAACTGGTCTGTTGCCCAGTGGTCCAAAGTCCTCTTTTCTGATGAGAGCAACTTTTGCATCTCATTTGGGAACCAAGGACCCAGAGTCTGGAGGAAGAATGGAGAGGCACACAATGCACGATGCTTGAAGTCCAGTGTGAAGTTTCCACAGTCTGTGTTGATTTGGGGAGCCATGTCATCTGCTGGTGTTGGTCCACTGTGCTTCATTAAGTCCAGGGTCAACGCAGCCGTCTACCAGGAGATTTTGGAGCACTTCATGCTTCCTTCCGCAGACGAGCTTTATGGGGATGCTGACTTCATTTTCCAGCAGGACGTGGCACCTGCCCACACTGCCAAAAGTACCAAAACCTGGTTCAATGACCATGGGATTACTGTGCTTGATTGGCCAGCAAACTCGCCTGACCTGAACCCCATAGAGAATCTATGGGGCATTGCCAAGAGAAAGATGAGGGACATGAGACCGAACAATGCAGCGGAGCTGAAGGCCGCTATTGAAGCATCCTGGTCTTCCGTAACACCTCAGCAGTGCCACAGGCTGATAGCATCCATGCCACACCACATTGCGACAGTCATTGCTGCAAAAGGGGCCCAAACCAAGTACTGAGTACATATGCATGCTTATACTTTGCAGAGGTCCGATATTGTTCTGTTTCCAATCCTCGTGTTATTGATGTCATGTAATATTCTAATTTTCTGAGATTGTGAATTTGGGGTTTTCATAAGCTGTACGCCATAATCATCACAATTATACCAAAGTAAGGCTTGACATATCTCGCTTTGCATGTAATGCGTCTATCTCATATATTGGTTTCACCTTTTGATTTGCCATACTGACATAAATGAACATTTGCACGATATTCTAATTTTTCAAGTTTCACCTGTATGTAAGCTGTAGAAAACAATTTCACAGTATCTGAAAATTCTGGGAATCATAGTTCTAACATCTGGAGACCACCAGATTTGGAAAGACTAGTATATAGAGTTGCTGAATTTCTACAACATGCTAAGCTAAATATGATTTTTTGTTTGTTTTTGAAAAGTAAACCCAACCATTGTGTTTTTTGCATAACGTTTTATACCGTATGCCTTAGCTTGATGTGTGAACTAGTTAACTACAGCTTATTTAATAAGCCTTTCTTAGTACTGTATATCAATTCAGACAATGAATTTCAGGCTTTAAATTAATACTAGTCTTTATTTATTACGACATTTCTATGTAATCTTGTAAAATATGTTTCTGTAAAGTTAATTTTAAAAAGGATATGGAATTTTTAAAATGCAAAGTGGGATGGAAACCTGTAAAAAAAAAATAAAGTTTTTAAAAAATAATAAAATGCAAGAAGGAAATTCACAGCATGCCCAAAAACATAGTTTAAACTTAAAAAGTTCAAATAATCTAACTTATTTATAAGTCCTGAATAAACAGAACAATCTGTGCTAATTGAATTTCTTTGAATCCTGTAACTGGGGTGCTATGGTTGAGATGCTCCCTCTCTCCCTCTTCTGGCATAGAGGGTCCTGGATTTTTTGGTTTAAGAATGGCTTGGATATGTCCTACCTAAGGTCCTGATTGAGTCAACATAGTAAATAGGAATGAGTGGAGATGCTCATTTGGGCATGGACTCAGGGGTGGATAGTATGGTGCTGATTGCATCCAGCTGGGATCACATCATTGTTCTGAAGGAGTAGGCAACTGGGTACCATCCAGATTTTTTTCCACAGTCCCTTGCCAGTAACCCTGCTGACTGAGATTGATAGAAATCAATCCAAAATATTTGGATGACATCAGTCTGCCTACGGTTGCTATAGGACCTAGGTGACAAGAATAGACAGACCTGTACTGTTGGTTGTATTTGCAGCTTTGCAACACATTTGTTATGTTATACTGGAGATAAAAATGAATGGTTTCTGAGTCTCATTGCAATTAAATATGCCAAATGGGAAACATTATCCAATAAGCTACAAGTAAAATAATTACAAACCAAACAGGAATTCAGGCATATAAAGTAACAAGGATAAAATAGTTGCCTTTGAACATTCGATTATGTAAAACAAAGCAGGTTGTTTTTTTTAAGATTAATGAACATTCTGTGCAGTGTAACGTTTAGTCGTAAACTAATAAAATTTCTTTTGAGACATGCTCAACTTCTAGTGATTTCATGGAAATATCCATGTCATTTTCTTCACAACAGTACAGAAATAGGTTTTACAAACTGATTAAAGCAAGACCTGTTTCATGGCTTGTTTGGAAACTTGCTCAGTCTGTTTTCCTGATAATGTTTCAAACATTCTATAGAACACATTTTGACCATCAACTTGTGGCTTAATAAACAATATTTAAAACAGTTTTTTGAAGTCATTTACCCTCCCTTTGCACACGCAGGGCAAAAACCAAGAAGCTGCAGTTAAAATATAGCTTTCCTTTATGTCCAAATGAGCTGTGGTCAGTGGCTTTCAATTAAACCAGAGCATGGATGCTAGCTTTCAGCTTTTTCAGCAGTTTCTCTCTACTCTGTCTTACACCAAACAAAATCAAGGCAGGGTTATTTTTAGTTTCTTCTGCTTTCTCAGGGCTAAGTAATATTTTCTAAACTTCTCCCCGTAACAGTTTCTTGTTCCTTCCCTATTCCTACCTCTATTCCAAGAGCTGCACTGGATTGCTACTTATTCATGGTGCTGATTGTCATCAAGTCCTTCATGGTTTAGGGAATTTGTGGGACCACCTTCTCCCAGTAATATTAGCCCAGTAATATTAGCCCAGTAATATTAATAATGGGATCCAGTAGGGACGCTCGCTGCATGTCCCCTTGATAACCTTCAGGGGCCATGGAAGTGTAGTTTTTCAGTTGCATATTCCTCCCATGGAATAGCACTCCCCAAATATGCAACTGACCCTCCTGGCTTTTAGAGAATTGATGAAAATCTGGTGGTTCCACCAAGCTGGGGGAATTGCTGTAATTTCCTCTTGGGTTGCAGGATAAGGCCTTTTTACTGTTACTGTTTTTAGGAATATGGAATATATTTGTATGGTTCTAATCCCAATTAAGCTGTAGACTGCTCAGAGTTAGTGGATTGGAGGGGCCTGTCAGTCATGTAACTGAATAAATAAGCAAATCTCAACTTCATATGGGATTTCCCTTGGTTGAAAGCCATTGGTAATACTTTATCACTTTGGATGCAACAGAAAGCTAAAGTCAGCTACAGTTTCCTGGTTTCTTTGCTGTCATGAAGGAGCAGCTCACAGAAAGAGGGTACAGGAGGCTTTAGCTTCTTAAACTGAGATGCTTCAATCTAGATGGATTTGCTCTCCCTGCTGGTTTTCATGTAAATGTTGTTTTCAAAATACAGTTAGACTCTTAATGTGCTACAGGAATTGATGCACAGGAAAGCTTTAACAAACTGGTATTCTTTATTCTGTAGCAATGGAAAAGTCTAAGGTTCTCTTTTAAAAAGAAGCTGTCTTTTTCCCTTTATCTTTCAGCTAAGTTCTGTCTGGTTATTGATCAATTATTTATTAATTATTGATTATTGCTATTTTGGCAGGGTAAGCTAATGTAACAGATGTCTTTAGAAAACTATTTGTTTATAAAGGGTTAGAACAGGCTTGGAAGGGGAAAAAAAAGAAAGCATATATGAGTGCTACAGAAGATGAAAGGCTGTGTACATCTTATGTACAGAATTTTAAAACAGGTTAAATAATGGTCTCTAGGTTACAGAAACTTCAGAGTATTACTGTGGTGGTAATTTTCAGTGGTACTGAGATTAAAAGCTGTCCTAGAATTTCCATGATGTTTAATATATTAATAGGACAAGAAGTAGTGAAAGGGAAAAGCTTTGTTCAACTTGGTGACAGAAAAATCAATATATGTCCAAGAATTAACTCAGATATCTTTCTGCAATCATTTTCATCTGTAATATTTTTACTAATCTTTTTAGCCTTACAAAGGATGAATCCAAAAGGCCAAAGTATAAGGAACTTCTGGTGAGTATGGAATATGAACCTATGAGCAAGATTTAACTGAAGGCTTAGGACATTCCTGTCATCTTTACTATTTTGAAGCTCTGTAACAGTAATATTGGTACCTCTCACACTAGAATACAATCTACATTCCTCTTATAGAATTAAGTGATTGTTGCTTCTATCTATGGTATACTGAGTGCAAACCAGTTTTTATTTATTCTTTTCAGGGTTGGATTAACTGAAATTTTTTGAACTGAAATTTTGTGCCTGGATAATAGAATTGCATGACAATTTATTGTAAATGACTTACTTTGTTTATAGATTGCGTTTGAAGTGCTTCAGTCAGATGGTGTCTGATTTATAGATTTTTATCCTGAATGTTTTGTGGCTATTTTAAACCATGTGAGGATTGTTTTTCCTAATGAGAAACTGTAGGAATCATTGCAGTGGCTCATAAAATGTAAGATATAATTATACAGAATCACTCAGTACTTTATGTCTTGTAGGTACCTTCTGTGATCGCATATACTGACTGTGAGACCGTTTTGTTCCTTTTTTCTTCCAGAAACATCCCTTCATCCTAATGTATGAGGAACGAACAGTGGATGTTGCATGCTATGTTTGTAAAATCCTGGATCAAATGCCAACAACTCCCAGCTCACCAATGTACGTTGATTGATACTGCTGCTATATCAAAACTCTAGTGCAAGTGCTGAGAGAAAGCAAGATGTACAGAATCTTCACCCCATATTGCAGTGTTTTAATGCTCGCCCAGACACCATGTGCAATAATGTTGGTGTTTCTCTTCCATTCTGTCTGTATGTTATTGTCACTTACAAAGTGCATCCATGTAATACCCAATCTCACAGTGTTAATGTCAAGTCAAAGAGAGACTTTGTTTTGCTCTTTTTGTGGACATATACATAAAATGTGGAAATCAGTAACATTTTATTTGTTGGCCATGATTGGATAGCACCTAAAGTTAAGTTCTAAACTCAAAACGTCTCAGCAGCTACTGGAGGGATTTTATTCTCAAACTCTTCCAACCGCTACAAATAATTTATTGGAAAGGAAGTTAGTTGTTGGTCTGTCTGATTCCAAACGTTTAGAAAAACAACAACTACTCTGCCTTGGGAGAGAGTAACTTGCGCAGCCAAATGAGCTACTTTTACCTTCTGGAGCTAGCAAAGGCAAACGGGGGATAATATATAAATATATATATATATATATTTTTCTTCACAAAGTGCAATAGATTGATTTGAAATTCTGTTGCTTTTCAGCCACAGTGTATATTTTTAGGACAGTGTGGCTCAGCAGAACTTCATAATGTTGGGGAAGGAAGGAGTGATCATGTAAAATGGATTATTTCTTTACCAAAAACATTCAGTGCATTGAAAGAGCTAACAATTCAACTTATAAGAGAGGAAGAATAATGTATTCTTTCACTTTCCAAGGAAACCAGTCTTCAGCAGAAATAGGTATCCTATAAACTGTTAACTGATGAGATAAAATTTTGAATGGCGGAATTATTAAACTATTCAGTGGAATTTAAACTGGCTTGTGACCCCTGATTTCTAACTGTAACCTGCTGATTAGCTGGCTGACTTTCACATTTGGAAAGGGTACTGGATGGCCTGCAGTTGTGAAGAGCTGTATTACATTATTAAAGAACTCCAGGTGTGACTTGGATCTCTGCTTCATGTCTGATACCCGGTATCCAGTCAGATAAGCTTCCTTCCTCCCTTTCAGTTAGATACTTGTACTTCCAAAATCACTGCAAAATGGTGCTAATTAGTTTGATGAATTCAGTCTCTACTGAACTGTTCTGAAAATGGAATCCAGTTTTTATGATGGCTTATTGATAATATATTATGGAGAAAATCACTAAAAATTGACACCAACCTGATGGCACATAATCAGTCAATATTGATAATATAAGGGAATTTATGGGTTAAATTCTTCAAAGAGAATGACAGAACAAGGAATTTTAATAAGAATATTGTCAATCCAAGAAAAAAAAAGCCATATAAAATTAACTGGTATTCTTTTTTTCAGCTATATTTGATGAAATACTCATTTCTAAGTGACAGCAGAAAGGAAGTGATCCTCATAAGACACAACAGAAACAAGATCTTATTGCTGTAGCCAGTTAACTCTTACATTTCTAGTTTACCGACTGGTTAATAATCTTTCAACAGGAAAAACAGAACAAAACCCCTTATTCCCTCTAAGAATATATGAAATATCAAATGAGATATGTGTTTGAATGGAATTTGGACTTCAATAATGCAATAATTCTTCCTTTTGGTCCTTTTAGGCAAAAAATGTACAGAGCCTCCCAGCTTGACCATACCAGTTTCCTGTTGGCTCTTCCTTGTCTTTGCCAAAAAATGAATAATTGTTATAGAGTCCCCTTTCCCAATTCTTTTATTTGTGTATATAAGCAGAATATTTCCATGCAGTTGATCAGGAAATGGAAGTAGCTTCCGACACAGGCTCAGTGCGATGGACAGTCCTAGCATATTAATCATAGATTGTTATAATATACTATTAAGGGTGCAGCATTTATATTACAGTGTATGTTTATAAAGATGTATAGTGTTCAGAAGCTGTGAAAATAGTGTAAGAACTGTACATTGTGAGCTCTGGTTAATTTTTTTCCTTCTTGTACTATAGAAAAAAATGTATAAAAGTTTATTGATAAGCTGATGTGCAGGGATATTGCCTAATCGTCTGTAAGTAAAATGGAGTTTCACAATAAGATGGCTTTTAAGAGCTTCCAACTATTTTATCTTTTCCTGAATTGACTTCCTGTTCTATTTAAAATATTCTACATGGAATCAAAGTGTTAATGTAATAGTTCTATTTTTTTCGCCTGCAGGTCAGTTGTAATAAATCAAGGATGCAACTTAGACCTTGTTAATTTTTGTTATAAGGTCAGATATGCAATGGGGAAATCAATAAATGCCACCTTTCTCTGGCCAGTTTTCCCTATTTATTGAAAGAAGAACCAAAATAGATGGTGGAACTAAGGTGATTACCTTCTTTTCCAACCTTAAACAAAAAACATAAGCTGTATTTGATTGTTGATACATTTTAAACAGGTATTTTTCCTTGCCTCATGAACCACTTCTGCTGATGCATCACCTAAATAATCATGACTACTTAACTGGTACTGCAACTGAGACCTGGAGTATTGCTTGAGTGGCCTGTTTATTTCTTATGCATATTTTTTAAATGTATCTCAAAACTTCATTTGCTGTTTGCACAGTGGCATCGTAAGAACATAAGCAGTGCCCTGCTGGATTGGACCCCTGGCCCATCTAGTTCAACAGTCTGTTCTCACAGTGGCCAACCAACTGCACAGGAAAGCTCACTAGTCTCCCAGCAGATGGTCTTCAGAGGCAACCGTACTGCCATCAAGCCTGATCCCCATTGATCCCCATGACTTTCTTGAATTGGTCCAACCCTTTTTTGAAGCCAGTCAAGCTGGTAGCCAGCACCAAATCTCATTGTAGTGAATTCCAAAGTTGAATTATGCATTGTATAAAAAAAATATTTTCTTTTGTCTGTCCTGACTCTTCCAGGATTCAATTTCATTGGGTGACCTCTGATTCTAGTATTTTGGGAAGGGGAAAATAGTTTCTTGTCCACTTTATTCACACCATGCATAATTTTGTACACCTCAATGTCCCTTCCCATTTGCCTCCTTTCTAATCTAAAAAGCTCCAAATGTCACCAGCTTTCCTCATAGGAAAGTTGCTCCAGCCCCTTGATCATCTCTGAAATTTCTCTAGCTCCACAATATCTTTGAGGTGCGGCAACTAGAGCTGCACACAGTATTCCAGATGTGGTCACACCATTGATTTACATAAGGGCATTATGATATTGGCATCTCTATTTTCAATACCATTTTTTATTATCCCTAACACGCTGTTGGTCTTTTACAGCAGATGCATATTGTGTTGACACATTCATTGCATTTTGTACCATGACTCCAAGATCTCTTTCCTCATCAGTCACTGCTAGCTCTGATCCTATTAGTTTGTATGCATAGATAGAATCTTTGGCACCAGCGTGCATAACTTTATACTTAGGTTGAATGGCATCTGTCGTTTTGATGCCCGCTCCCCTAATGTGGAGCTCTTTGCAGTTCCTTATGGTTTTTACCACTTTGAATAATTTCGTGTTATCAAACTTGGCTATTTCAACTAGTCACACCTAATTCCAGATCATTTATAAACATGTTAAAGAATACCGGTCCTAGGACAGAACCCTGAGGGATCTCACTACTTATATTCCTCCATTGTGAGAGATGTCTTTACTCTTACTCTTTGTTTTGTTGATTTATATGTGTGATTTATCCCTTAACACCAAGATCCCACTCATCCGTAGTAGTGCTGCAGCCCCATTTGTCATTACTGTTCCATCTGTCAGTGTCTGATGGGAGTTTTGGTTTGGTTTTGGTAGTGGGTTTCAACAAAATGCACTGAAACCATTTTAATTGATTTCTCCAAGCCCATATTTATTATATGAGGAATGGGGAGGAGAGCAGGGAGCGGGGAAGAATTAAAAAAAAATTGAGGGAATTACCACATTTCTAGTTTTCCTTTAGTATTCAGAGTCGAAACTGATATGGCTGCACTGTGAGTTAGTCATACTCTTTGCTCAGCAATGAAGCTTATTGGGCAAGTAACTCTGAGCCCAATCTGCTACTTAGAAGGGTTTATAAATAAGGCATAATAAGAGATCGTATTATAGAAAGGAGGGTTTTTTCCCCTCCCAAATAACTTCTCCTTAAAAGAGGAGGTTTGTCTTAGATTTGCTGACAAAATAGCAGTGGAGGCAGATGAGGGGTTTTCCAGTCTAATCTTCCTTTTTACAGCAGCAAACGTGGCTGTTTTCCTTCAAGGTGAATATAAAAATATAATCCATTCTAAGCCCTTTGGATAGGATACAGAAGAAATTAAAGCAATACTGTATGGAAATGAAACAGCACTTACTATAAGACTTGACATGACAAAATAACGTTAAAACACAAGCTCAGTGTGACATCACAGGATTCTTTTAATAAGTACAGCAGTGCTGGTCACAGAGGTAAGGAAGTGTATTTATTTACATTGTGATTTATTTTATTATTTTTGTAGTTTAACAGCATCCTTTTAAATAAGGATAAAGCTGTCATTAAAGTTCTGTACCGCACAACAGTGTAGCACCTAAAACTATTCTGGATTCAAGTGCTATTTAAAAAGTCTCATTGGAATGGCTTCTAACTTCTTTGCATATTAGCATTAAAAACTAAAGGAAAATAAGCATGTGAAAGAATATTCTGGCTACTAGTGCACTGTGAACATTTGTACAATCAAAAACCCATGCGTTAAATAGTGACCTTACAAACAGTTAACATTTTTAACATGCAGCAACTGTTACTCTTCCCCTATTTCACCCTCTGAAATTAGTCATCTTAACAAGGCCACGGTTTTATGGATTCTGAGGTCTGCAGACAGAGTTCTTCTGCTAATCTTCCTCCATGAAGATATTGATGACACATAGTCTTTTATATGCTGACGTGATTTCCAAACAAATGATCCTTCCAGTAATCTTGATACTAAGTACACTCATTGGTAAACACAATGAATTTTAGGTTCCAATCCTAACTTTTACCAAGCTTCAGGAAATAGTAAAGATAAATGCAAATGGATTTTTCTCTTCCTTTACCCCCTCCCGCTATAGAACCTTCTGAATTCTGTGCCTAGATGTATGAGAAAAACAAAAATAGTAATAGATTTACTAATACTGCAAAATATCTAGTGAACACACACTTCCTTTTCATCTGTGGATTCACAGGCTTCCTCTAAAATACCCTAAATGGGGTTTTTCCAGCTCATCATAAGACTTGCCAGAAAATCTGGAAAATATTTCCTCCTTTCCTGACAGGAGGAATAAACCAGAAATCCTGGTTTCAATCCTGGCTTCTCATAATTTGCATGCCAGGAATGGTGGCTTAAGTAATCAGTCAAAACATAAAGGTAAATATCAATCTAAATCTTGACGTTTGTTTCTTTAGCAGTTACTCAGTGTTTATTCTGAGTTTCTGTTTCTAGCTTAAATGTAAAGACAAACCAGAAATGTACTGAAGTGAAAGTAAATTCTCCATTCCATTTGGTGTTCACATTGGAGGAAGTCTTTGTGAACCCATTCAAATCAAATCAAATCAAATCAAATCTTTATTACGGTCAGAGACCAGCATAGTTTGTAGACCCAGCATTTTTCATGGACACCTCCTTGAATATATTTGTAACACTGAATTATAGTTTAGCATTCCATGCACAGTGCCCCTCTACATGATTCAAATTAAATTTTAAGTATGGAATGGCTTTGTTTTGTTAACTCATTTTACAATTATTTAATAAATATAGAGATACATTTATTTTAAATATCTATTCCCCTGATTTCCTTTTGCCTTTTCCATTTGCCAAACCTATCACTATGCATATGTTCTGGCATAGTATAATTTTGTACTATCAAATAATTAGTGCTTCTGATTCTTTAAGAAGTTCTTATACAACATACTTAATAGCACCAAGATTAAAACACTGTTTTAAGTACAAATTTTATACATTTATGTACCATGCTATCCCATCTCCACCTACATAACTATTAATAGTGGAAGCACCCTCAAGAGGGCACCACCACCCCATCTGTCACAAAATTATCCTATCCTATCCTATCCTATCCTATCCTATCCTATCCTATCCTATCCTATCCTGCTCAGTTATGGAAAATCAGTGAAAAATCTGCACGGAACTTACAGCAGAAGAGCACTTACTGGATTCTAGTAGGAGAGGCCAATCAAAGACCTGGTAAGCGCTGGACTGGGTTTCCTGATAAATATCACCTATCGCTTGAACTATAGTAAACTTCTAGTTCAGGAACAGATCAGGAGGTTAATTGGGGAAAAAGGCTTCGTTTACCTTATTTTCAAAGCTTATTCTTTGAAGCATGAAGAACTAAGCCAGTGGCCAACGTCTTACTGGCTTAACAGAAGCCACCATACTGCTGTTTGAAGACTTTAAAAATCAGCCAGGAAGAAGAGATGGCCAGCTATGATTGTGTTTGGAAATCACTATATGTTGTTCACTCAGTATGAATAATTCCATGCAGGGCATGTGCCTCATTCCGTGAAGGTCTTGTTAGTTCTTCCTACCAGAGAATCCACATAACACGACTGTGATAAATATTTTCACTCAAGAAATGAGCAAGTCTTTTGCATTGTTGAAGCACATATAGCTGCCTATTACACCTATTTTTCAAAAGGCTCCAGCAGTGATGTCTATCAGTTCGCTTGGTTTGCATCTACTTACTTTTGAAAAGTTTCTAACTCCTCTGCTCTGTGACCAAAATAAAGGATATCAGAAATATCCTTGTCTCTACAATCTTGTATGTCTAAAGAGAAATGCATGGGATGTGCTGCTTGAGTGGCAATTACCTAGCTTTTGTTTGGGTTTAAGACAATCATGATTTCTGAGGTATTCTTGAGACTTTTAAGCCTGTCTCATGGCATTACCGGTCAGCTGACTGCTCGATCTGAAACAAAATGACTTTCAAGAAAAGCTCTGAATTTTACATCAAGAAGGTTTAGTGACTGACATAAAATAAAATTTACTTTCACAACAGATAAAATCGTATGAAGGGGGGGGGTGTGGATTAGAGCCAACCTGACTGCATCTAAAGTTCCATCTGGAGTTTTGCTTCATTACTTCCATCATTCTCAACAACATAATGCAATTATTGGACAAGATTGAATGTTCTCATCTTTGTCTTATATTTTGTTTCTTATGCATAATCGTTCTGCATATGGTGTATTAGCAAAAACCAAATAGGAAAAGGATACCTTCAACTTGCTAAAATGAATAATGCATAGTGAGACAAAGAGAAGAAAGATATTGGTCAGAAAGAGTACCATTACAGGGAATAAAGCATTGACAATTAATTTGAAGGAGAACTATAAATTAAATAGCTCAAACTGAATTTCAGTGGAATTTTTATGACTAGGATAGAAGACAGCCAAGTGTGTTGATACTAGTTTTGTAGTTTTTCCCTACAAAAAAACTTGTTCTCATATAGCTCCAAGTATATTTGGAGTAATGGATGAGAAGAGTTTTTTTCCTTGGAGATGGGAAAAGATGATTTTCACTAAAAGTAAGTATGGAAAGGTCCCCACCCCCCGATTTTCTATCAGTTTTGACAAGTACTGCTTGTTTTAAAAATGTTGCTTATGGGTAATGCATCCACTTTATTATTCCAGGGACTCTGAATTTCTTGAAATTTTGCAATAGTGCAAAGAACACTGTTTTTGGTTTGCTTGTTGTTTTGTTAGATTTAAAACCTTTGGTCCTGGAAACTTATTGCTCCCTAGCTAGGCCTCCTGGGGTTCAGTCTGATTAGCCTGATCTTGTCCTAACTTTTTTTTTTTAATTTGTCTTGCTCTTTTCTAGGTTTTGCCCTATTGACATGTGTGAGCATTCTAGGGATAGCTCAGTGATGCTGCATAAAGATTCATTGTGCCAAATCATATTTACAGACTAATGTGTCATTGTCCAACGTATGCATTTTAATTTCTGAGTTTAAATAGCAAACCTCATAGGCCATGGTGCTTAAAAAGCAAGCATGTATGGGAAAATCCTGGCTCATATGTCTCCTCCTAATGTCTACAAGCTAATACAAAGTGATAGCTTTCAGTGCACGGCATTATTTAATACTGATTTAAACTCTGAATGGTTTCAAATGGTATTTGCCTGTTTTGCTACCTTTTCCAAATAAAGTATGTATGAGATACACAAACCAGTATCTCTGTGGTTAGGAATATTCAGTTGGTTTATTGACAATTGTTTCTCCTACTGAGATCCTTCCCAAATGTCCTGGATTTTCTTATTAAATATCAGAAATCTTCACCAGAATTTTAATTAAAGATACACATCTTTCTCATTCACTCTTTCTACATATACATATACCTCTATCCTTTGTAAGCCTAGGAATTAAAAGTGTCACCTTGTCATAGGGGAAGAGAAGGAACTGGTGTAGGAATTATTCTACTACTACTGCCCCAAAACAGCTTCCCCCTGCAGAAATGGCATCCTCGTTCCAGCTGGATTCTAGATGGGGAGGAGGCAAAGCAAGGATGGAGTCATCTGGGGTGTCTGCAGGATGTGGTCAAAAAAGTTAAGATGGGTCCCCTTGTTTTTTATGTATGTCTCAGTTTTTTGACCACACCTGATAGATATCCTTGAGGCCACCATTCCCAGCCTATTGGATTGACAGAGGTGGTAGAGCAGCAACTTTGTGTACGTCTCAGGCCTTGGAGAGACACTTGAAAGGCATTTGGAGGGAGCATGGAGTATTGCACCTGAGCTGAATGTTAGACTTTAAACAACAACAACATTACAAAAGCGGGATTGCTCTTTCCATGGCTCTTTGGTGCTGATGTTCTAATTCCGTTGAACTAAGTTTGCTGACTCAAATAGTCAGGGAGCAGGGCTACTGTAGCTGGGCTGCAAACTTCCAGAGTTCCCCTAGATGGCAGCACATTTCTCCATGTGCCCTCTAACCAAATAGTGGCGGTCTGGAGTGTTGCAGCCCAGATATGGTAGCCCTATCATGCAGCTTCTCTACAATCTGTTTTTCTTTCCTGTCTGAGATAAGAGTTATCTTAATTATGTAGATAGGGAAACTATTAGCAGATATTCAAGAGGAGTTGCTGAGGAAATGATCTAAATAAAGTGCTTTAAAATAATCCCAGACGGTTTTTTTCTTAAAAAAAAAAGAAGCTTTTCCTTTTCCCTTGTTTATTTAGTGAATTAGTTTTGTACCTTTTTCATTCTCAATTGTTCTTTTTATTAGATTTGTAGTCTGCCGTCTATACAGCAGCTCAAGATGGCAAGATACATAGCACTAGTGATCCTTTTTATTTTTCCCCCACAGCAACAACCCTGTGAGGTAGGTTGGGCTGAGAGAGAGTGATGCTCCCTCAGTCACTCAGAGAGCATCTGTGGCTGAGGGTGGAGTAGAACCTGGGTCTCCTCACTCCTAGCCCAACACCTATCATTTTACTGAACTTATGCTTATTATGGTATTGTGTTATGTTATTATGAACTTACATTATTGAATTATTTATCAACTGGTCCTCCAAATTCATAGGAATTTCTTAAACTGATGTTTCCTTAAATATTTCTTCCATATATTACCCATCATTGCCTATTTATACATTTGTTTTTATTTATTTATGAATGAATACTTAAATTAAAACATTAAATTAACAAGATATATTTAGTACCAAATTATTAAAGGAAATACCATTACTAAAGACACTTTAGTCTTTTGGAGGAAAGCGGTAATTGGCCACTTTTTTAATTAAATAGAAAAAAAAGAGAGAAAATATATGCTTGGCAGACGGCTAAGATGGTGAGTAAAAGCTTACACAACAGAGGAGAAACAATATTTAAAGAATGAATATGGGACTATTAAGACTGTGCAACACACGCTATGATGCATACTTTAAATTTCAAGGGATGCAGGATGAAGCAGGATGAAATACGCAAGGCTCCCCTTTTTGGAATAGAAAATCAGAGCAACCTGATTTTAAAAGTTTAGGAAAAATACTGAAGTATGAATTTCCACAGCTGGTCTGGGTAGCTGATCCTGTAGTTTAACAATGTAATTGATTTGAAAAAGCAAGTGTAGACTTTTAAATGACATAATAGACCTAACAGCCAATATCCCTTTACCAGAGAATAAGCATAACTGAAACTGAGTGAAGTCCTAGTGATAGAAGACATATACAGGGAGAAATAATCAGAGAACTTGCAACTTATTTTAAGGTTGATTCTGAAAGATATTAATGTCTTCTGAATGATTTGTTTATAAAAATGCAGGATGCCCATGTGCCCA
Organism: Liasis olivaceus; assembly: GCA_030867105.1. NCBI lineage: Eukaryota > Metazoa > Chordata > Lepidosauria > Squamata > Pythonidae > Liasis > Liasis olivaceus. The sequence continues at coordinate 101,045,169 of CM061348.1, read as the reverse complement.
GTTACTCAATCCTAGAGATGTTTTAACATTTTTTCCAGTTTTCAACTGATGTGGACAATTATGAAGAAGTTCTGAATACAAAACTACAAAATTTTGAATGCAGGGAAATTTGCATTCAATATTTTTGCATTAACAAAAATAAGAGAATTTAAGGAAATAATGGAAGATAAAGTTTTCATTCACAGGAAACTGTCCTAGTTTGGATTGGCACATGTCTTTATCTTCCAAACTTAATTTATATTTAGAGCTATTATTGAGAGTTATTAAACATAATCTAGAGATTAAGAAAGTAATTTTTTTCTGGTTACACAAATCATATCACATACACAGATCTTTCTTTGGAAGAAATACTGAAATGTATGAATGAGTTTGTCATAAATGGAGCATTACCTAAACTAAATTATTTTCACTGAAGTCTAAGCAAGAAAGAATCAACAGTGATTAAAACAGATTTTCCAGTCAAGGATTTCCCCCCTCCCTTTCTTACTCTCTTAAAGATTTATAAAACTTAAATTAAATTAAAATGAAATGGGATTTAAAATGAAAAAGAGATGGATGAATGTCAAAACAAAAGCTACAGCTTAGCAGGGATTGCCATAGTTTATATCAGTACTTTACCAAATACATTTACATTTTTATAGCTTATCCACATTGAAAAATCGTAATAATGAGAGATTTGTAAAGTTCTATTACTGTGTTTTATGGGAAAGTGACAAATACAAGATTTCTAAACTGTAAGAAGGCAGCAAGGAGTGGTTTGATATTGCCTGATTTCTGGTGGTCCTAGGCAGAGAAATGCTAGGGGGGTAGGAAGAGAGTCTGCATCGGAGGAACTGCTACTTTGAAGATGTCAGCCAGGACAGAAAAATGGGATGGGAAAGAGGAAAGGTTGGAATCCTTTGCACCCAAAGCATCAGAACCTACACACGTACACTCTATAACAAAGTAGTGGTGTGTTACCCAAAGATTTTGGACCATTTTGGATAAATATAAAGGACATGTGTCTTAATCCAATTTATTTGCTATATGTTGCCCTTAATTCAGAGATTGCTAAATATGAATATCCTGCAACTTTTGCCTGCTGGGTCCAGATATAATAAAATTTAAAATTCATATTTTAAATTTTAAGGTTGGTTTGAAGAAGGGCTTATAAGCAATACCTTTCACTAAGCATGGGAGAAAAAATGATTTATTGAGGGGTTTTCTGGAGCTGTTTTACTAACTAGTGAAAAGCAAAAACAGAGTTTCAGGTTTCTCTTTCCAAAGCTAGCTATCAAGACTTCTAAAGCTATGGACGAACCACTATCTTACAACCCAGACAGCAGCAATATTGTTCTCTTAGAAATCTTAGGTAAGGAATCATAGGAATGATACCTGCAGCAAATGAACGGTTATTAATAATTATGCAGTATTAATACAACAGCTTTGGATCCAGATAAAACCAAAAGGAACTCCACTTGTAGACTGCAGCTTTCCTGACTTTATTCCCCTACTTGATACTAGCCCACAGGGAAGCATTTTTGTGGGTTGATGGATCCTCTAGAATGGCAACAGATATGAAAGATAGGAAGTTGCAATAGATTGAAGAAATCAAAGAAATTCAGCAAGGCTGTTTTTCCATTTACATAGAACACATCTTGGCTTAGGCAGTACGTAGACCTCTCAGAGGAAAATGAATTAAAATGTGAAAACAACAACAACAACAACATGTAATAGCTCAGACTGAAATTATACGGATGATATGCTTGTTCCACACCAAGCAATTTCTGGTCATAAATTAAGATAGCTTTTCATTAATTTTACTTTAGATGCCTATGTTTTCGTATTGTTTCAAGGAGCTGTGGCACCAAAAGGGAAGGAGGCAATTGTTACTTTTCCCCCATAGTGGCAGCAAAAAAAATATATGCAAATATTTCAAAAGAAAAGACATTGAAGCAAGAGGACAATACTACAAACATTGGGACTTACTGAATAAAATTATTTGGTACATTCATACAAGATATGGCAACCCAATACAATAGTTCTGAAGAAGAATGGAGATTTCTGAACATCAAAATAAAGGTTTTTATCTTCCCCATCTTCTCCATTTTATAAGTGGTGATGACTCTATTGCTCATGGTAAATGTATTCCTGATGATCTGATTATGGATGTTTGTAATTTCTACACTAATGGTCATGGACAATATTTATGTTCAGAATATCAAATGTTTAAAGATTTTGAATGATGGATTAATAATGGTTATGTGCTGATCTGTTACCACTTTTTATGTATCTCAAATTATATACATACATATATATGTTTATATTTTAATTTAATAAAAAAATAAAAAATGAGATAAGTACTTATTAAAGGAGGAATGTACCTTTAAAGCAGAAAATTGATGAGGCCATGGAGGCTCCCCTCCAACTTACACTCAATTAAAGACCTCTTATTTTTACATTTTCTTCTTTTTCCATTTTGAAATCCTTTCCAAGGAGAGTGCCCACCACAAAATAAGTCATGTTACTTCAGGTCTGCTGCATGTGTCTTTAAAACTGAGAAAACAAGAGGAATAAATAAACTTAAAGAGAGGAAAATATTCAGGGAAATGCTGGAAGATTATTTCAGTTTTGAAAAAATATAGTAAAAGGTTGCTGATCTGTTGATGCTTCTGAGTAAGATGACTTGGAAAAAAAAACAGTAAAACTGTTCATATATATGATAAGCATGAAGGGCAAAGGTTCCCTAGGAGCAGTGTATGCGATCTACAAATATGCCCATAACGGAGTCATATAGTTTGATAAGCCTGTTAGGGCTAATACTGACAGGTTTGGGCAATGTACAGTTGCCTTGCATAGAGAATCTCCCCCGGAAGAGGTTGGGATTGACAACGAGCAGCTATTGCTTAGCTACATTTCCTGGGGCTGGATTTGCTTATGAAGCAGAGGAAGGAACTTGTGTTAGAGATGAAGGGTTGTTTGTTTTGAGTGTAGCAAGGAGAGGAAATAATTATTTGGTGAATCCATTGATGATAAGATAAATTATGTCCTGGGAAAAATGACTCCAGTTCTTTTCTCACTCTCTGGATTATTCCAGAGCATTCTGAAATGGTCTTTTAATTCTTTCCATGGAAATTACTTGTGGTTGGTTGCCTCCCCATTCTTAAGGCTTACTTTGATCACCACTGTTGTAAGTGCAGATCCATAGTGCTGTTCAAGTTGAGATCAGTAACATCTAAGAAATCAATGTTGAAGATGCTGGGCCCTGTAGTGGTAAGGGAACCAAAACCATTGGCTGAGCTTGGTGGTGTGAGGTCCAGCCATTCCATTGTTTCCCAAGGAGACTCTGTGAAGCTCATGTGCAAACCAGATCCTTCACCAGATGAGGGAGACAACTGAGTCTCCATGGGCGAGAGGGGAGTTGGCAGGATCTCATGGGGTGAGACTAGTTCATCGGCAGCCTTGCTAGAAAATCCTTCCATTGCTCCATCAAAGTGAGGTTCCTCAGTACCCAGTTTCAGGAGGGCGACTTCACTTGACCGCCCAAGAGGACTGTGGGAATTTAACAAGATTTCCAAATGACTATCATTGCTAGAGCAGCGTTCAAAGGCGAGCTGATTTGAGGTGTTTTGCTCAAATGAAGTGGATGCCTTTAGTAACAAGGGTGTTCCAGAAGTCCCTGAAGACACTGTTATCTGAGGTACCTTCTGAAGACAAGGGCGGTCCTCTTTAGCATTTGCAGGCATTTCTGTTTGCAAACCAAATATGATAAGTCAAGAGCAAACCACTTTTGGTCTACTTCCAATGTTAAGTGAGTACACTTCTGCTTGTGCAACAGGACTTCCCAACAGCATCTGCCATTGCAATGACACATTCCAACCTTTTGTTTTGGCTGAATAAAACCTTACTTGATGCTATGCTAGCTCAAATAGGTACAGAAGGGATGGTGAGAGGAACATGTAGATCATATAAAATGCCTGCAATTGAAAGTAGTGATGAAGTTGTGTTAATACAAGACAAAGTTGTTATAAGTGGTGTTTGTAATGCCTGTCTAGTATCAACAAAAAAAGCTGATGTAAAGAATTATTAGAATAAAGATTGATCATACAGGGACGTGTACACGTGCTTGAGCATGCAAAGGGTAAGAGATTGTTAAAGCATTGTAAATTAGGCATGAAGGTAGGAAAGTTGTGTACATGATGCACTGAAGCAGACGGAAGCTAGTGAGGAAAAGCACTGACAAAATGTGATTGTGGAGTCTAGCATTTTGTGGGTTCTCTCCCAAAATGCCTGCTACTGAGAGAGAGGCTTGCACATTCACATAATGGTTGACATGGTGAGCATCACAAAATGCTCCCAACAGAAGGCAAACAAGAAAATGCTTCCTGTCCTCCCCACAAGATGCTCCCACCCGCAACGTCTTGTCTCTGTTCTGGGGCTGTGTCTTCCTTTGGGGCACACTTCCAAGCAAAGCACTGGGCAGCAGTTACCCACCTTTTATCTAATTCTCTATGAAAATCTAGGGGTCCTGCACAAATGCCCACTTCTTTCATTTTTTTTTTTTTAATAATTCTTTTAAAAAATCAGATGCCCTAGAGTAGGGAGCTTGTTGTGGACCAAAGGAAAAACCAAGAGACACACAGGTGCCCGTGTGCATGACAATGCCTGCTCGTGATTTTCAGAGAGCTTGATGATTCTTCCTTTGCCCTTTGTAGCATCTTCTCTCTTGGTCTATAAACAGAGTGCCAGCCCTTACCTCGCTGGCTTGTTTTTTCCCTGACTTTATTCAGCATTATTTTTATTCTTGTATACAGATTCTCAATTTTGCCTGGACTATTTTTATTGTTGCTGTATATGTTCTTTGTGTTTCTAATAATGTTTTGGGTGTCACTGATTTCAAATCCCCTTATTCAATCTTGGAAAGGCAAGATACAAATTGACAAGACAAACCACAACAGTTTCTATGACCAATTCCTGGGAGTTGCTGACAGCAGCTAAGCATCCAGAATTGCTTCTTTCTTCTTAAATAACCACTTCATGTGAATGTGGCAGAAAGCAGCAGTTTGCTTTAATGGGCAATGGCCATGGCCATGGCTGTAACTAGTAGGCATAAGTTGGAAGTGCTTGGACTGAGTAGTGCTTAGGATAATGAACTAGGCAACAGTTATTTTAGGCATTGCTTCAGGAAGTGGATAGAATCCGCGATGGATTACAGTCCCCATATCTGACAAGCACAGAATATCTACTGTGGGTAGCCTGAAGTTTTAATCTTGTTTTGCTAGGTTAGAACCAAGAGCCTCATTCTACCGGCATCACCTACCTCCAGTTTCAATAAGCACATCTAACAGTTCATCCATCTGCTGACTTTGAGTCATTTGCTGCAGCAAGAAAAGAAGCAGAAGAAATTTGAAAGTGAGGATTGGACCACATCTTATTATTGTATAAAATCACTCTTAAGTGATAGAGATACAATGGTTCTGTAGTGTTTGCACTGATACTTAAAAAGCTCGATCCAGTTTGATGTAATAAGGTAACTCCCCACAAATGTCAGCAGTTTTTGGTGCACAGAGCACACAGGTGAGCAACCTGTGACCCCAAGGCTGCAGGTAGTTCCCTGTGTGCCACCGTGTTATGATCTTGGAGCCACAACTGAGCATAGTCGCTAAAAACTGGCAGCACCATTTTGACTTGGAGGCCACATGAACAATGTAATGTCAACCCTAAAAGGGTTAAAAAAAAAAAGGAACTCCTCCAAACTCCAGGGGCACCAGTATGTATGATTTGGTTTCACCCTCCCTACAATCCTCAGCCAACCCTATGAATGCTAAAATGTTGTTCCCCCAAATCTTGCCCACCTGACCCAGTGGGTTAACATTCCCCAATGTGCATTATTTGATGTCCCATTTTTCAAGTATCAAACTGGAATGAAAACCTCTCACTTGATTCATTGAGATATTCAACCTCATCCTTATCTTATTTACTAAGAAGTAAATTCTACCATATTTATAGTGCTTACTTGGTCGGGTTTGTAACCTCTCTGCTAGGAAGGAAGGAAGGAAGGAAGGAAGGAAGGAAGGAAGGAAGGAAGGAAGGAAGGAAGGAAGGAAGGAAGGAAGGAAGGAAGGAAGGAAGGAAGGAAGGAAGGAAGGAAGGAAGGAAGGAAGGAAGGAAGGAAGGAAGGAAGGAAGGAAGGAAGGAAGGAAGGAAGGAAGGAAGGAAACCATCTACATGACCCAAGTAAATGCAATCCAGGGTTGTTTTCACCTCTAATAAAAATGTTGGCTTAATTCTTTCTTTTTTATTTTATTTTAATTCTGCAAACTGCAATGTCATGCTATGACAAGCTGGATAAAAATCAGCTAGATAGCTAGATAACTAGTTATCAGCATTAGAGCCAAAGGCTTGGAAGCCAGCTGAAAAAAGAAGCCTCGAAGGACTGCAAAAGAATGAATCAAACTGTATGTACATTGACCAAATAAATTAAAGCTAGTTATCTTGTAACTCCAGAGGAAGAATCACTTTTCCTTTTGTAAACTCCCTGCTAGCCCAGATTGAATTAGTGTAACCTGAGCATGTTACATCAATACACAGTGTCTCAAATCCTTCAGGTTTATCATTCATAGATTTTTTTTTTTTTCCTGGACCACGTAGATCAGGGGTTCTTAACCTGGGATTTACGGATCCCTTGGAGCTCATGGTTGGATTTCAGGGAGTCCGTTATTGTGAATGGGAAAAAATTACAATTTTATTTTCACTAACCTCTAACTGAAATTTAGTTTTTCAGTAATGTAATTTATGGCCTCTAGACTCCAAAAATGTTTGTTAACTTCAAGAAATCTCACTAGCTAAAATTATTAAAACCTAAAAAAGGGTATTATCTTATTAATTTAATGGTTTAATAAAGGACATATATTGCTATATTACATATTTGTTATTTTTAATATTTTGATAATTATATTTGAGCATAATTGGTTTCCTTTATATTACACTCTAAATCTATGTATTTTATTTTATGCATTTAAAATAAAAGGAGTCCATAGGTTTCTGAAACAGATTGTGTTTTGTGCTGAAATCTGCAAGGGACTACCCAATAGTAAAAACCCAAGCCCAGCCCTAAATATATCACCCTGGACCATTACCTGTTTCACAGCATCAGCATAAGGTGGAGGCTGTTTCCCCTCTGGGAGAGTGGTGCTGGACTTACAAAAGCTGGCAGACAGAATGGAATACTTTGGGCCTCCTTGTGTCGGCACCTACATGGAAGGAAAACCAGCTGCAGGAATCCAGTCAAACCCTGTGCTCCTCTGCAGCTGCATCCAAAGTCCTCTAAGCTAAAACATCTTACATATGGGTGTAAATCAGAAGCTCAATGCAACCCCAAGGAAAGAAAAAAAATGAACCCAGCTCTTGCCGAAAATAGTTTTGCCACGTGGATACAGTCCTACTGAAGTGATGTAAAGGAAAGTCTGCTTAGTTTTCACCCCCAGGTAATCCATAAAACCAACTCCATTTCTAAAAGATTCAAGGAAGACATTCAATAATGGGGTTCTACTCAGCGTTGAGACAATGCCTGGAACCAATCTCACCAGTTTAAAAATATCTGCACTGGCTCCCAATTTATTTTCAGTCTGAACTCAAAGTGCCATGTTTACATTTTAAAGCCCCAAGCAACCTGGGATCTGGCTATCTTGAGAGGTTTTGTATATAGCTGTCCAAGTATTACAAGTATATCTAAGTGTCTGTTTCTTTACATCCAAGATCACTGGAAATAGTGATGGTGGTTATGGTACCCTGACTAGAACTCTTCCTTCAGGAATACTTCCTGCTCAGTCCTTTTAAAACTTGACTCTTATTACTGGATTGCCTGTGTATTTTAAGGCTGATGAGTAAAATAGCACAAGCAAAACATATGTACTTCCTTACCAGAGCTGTACACAAATGGCGGCTGGGTTGTGGAGAACTGCTGCGTCCTTCTCCCTGATGACTAGGAGACACGGAGAGAAGGTAATGGCTGTTTGGTGAGGGCGGAAGGCTGATGTGTTGAGGACTCTTTGCTGCCTCTAGTGGAGAATGCTGAGGAGAGCACTGTGGGCTTAGGAATGTGGAGGACAGTATGCCATTTTGTCCAGAAGGTTCCATGCAATGGCTATTTACAAGATGCGGCATCTGAGGTGTCCCACAGTTACTCAATGCCTCAGAGTTGCTAGCCTTACCTTTCAAGGCAGTTTGCTTAGAGGCAAATGGGCAGCTGGACACTGAGTTCTCTTGCTTGACTGGAAAACCAAACACACGTGCTGGGGGCTGCTTCTCTTCCAGTCCATGGCTTCTTTTGCGCTTTTGGAGCTGCATTCGCAACTCTTCCACTTGCCTCTGCTCTTGCTGCAATTTCCAAGTCAGTTCATTGATGACTTTCTGTTTTTCCACCAGCATTTTGTCTTTTTCTGTGTCAACCCTTTCAACATCATGCTGGATGCCAGCTCCGTTAATGCTTCCCACCAGATTTTCCTCACAACCACCTTGCACAGGTGAAGAGTGCAAGACAAACTGTGGGGAAGACATTGGTCCTTCATTGAAACTGTCTGGTAAGGAGCCATTCACTGAAAGATCAGAGGAAGCTGGAGAGATGGGTGGAGTAGAACTAGTGCTGCCAAAATGGTAAAAGCCATTGGATAACAGACTGGTAGAAGACTGTGACGGATAGCTGGAGAGAGAGCTTGTTGGAGTGACTGGGAAAGTGACAGTGGTTATTTCATTGAAAGAAGCCACTGAATTCCCACTGCACTCTTGAAAGGGTCTAAGACGTTCCATCAAGGCTGTTTTTGTACCTGATACAGGAAGTCCCCTTATTCGGAGTTGCTGTCTTAATTCTGACACCTGTGATAAAATGGTTTAGTTAGTGTCAACATCATTTTTTACTTTATTGCATGCTTATTGTTGAAAAAGAAACTCCTTTTAATCAAACTGTTTTAGCCAAACAAAAGCTAAATCTAAGATCATTTGTTCTGACAAAGAGGTCTTGTTATAATCTACACTTCAGAGAGATTGCTATTAGCTGTTAATTCCAAATTAGGATACTTTGTACACCATTAATTGTCATTCCTAATGGGGTTCTATAACCTTGGAATTATTTGGAATACTCAATATCCAAATCATAAAGTTTACGGTAATGAGTCTGATCAAGATTAAATGCCTTTGTCATATCGACTTTCGTTTAAATTCAGCCTGTGCTCTTATTCATTTATGTCAGATTTCATTAGAACAGGATTCCAATCAGTTGCACAATGCAGAGTTTCTAGATAGAAATCAACTGATTTATCTAAAAGCAAATCAGAGTGTGGATCAAAGAAATCATGTGAAGGTAGTTTAGCTCAGATAGCCAGAATTCAGATGGGTTCACTGATGCTAAAACTGCAAAGATCCAGAGTCAAAATCAGGTGTACCTATTCCTGGAATCACATATAAGCCTGGGAAAAGTTGTGGTATCTTTAAGTAGTTGTTTACATGCAACCTGCATGTCCATATTTGTGCCAAGTCACCTTTTTCCGTTCAAATCCACATCACTGCACAGTCCTAATTGTCATAACTAGCATCTTAGCTTAGACACAAAACCAACAATTTGTCAAATATTGCACGTTAAAGTGTTGCAATTTTAATTTTGAAAATAACAGTAGCTTCAACTAGGTGTTGCACTAATTGGGAAGGCTTGTTCAAATTGGTTAGATTGCTAGTGTCAGCAAGCAATACATTTGTAAGACTGAGCTCACATAATGCATGAAGCATAATGTGATCTGTTGGTTTTGGCCTAGCACAGCAGTGTGTGATGATTCAAGGGTCGGGGGCCTCAATTCTGCTTTCTCCCCTTTCCAAGAGCCTCAGAAGGTAATCTCAACGGAGTGACAGTGGAAATGTTGGTCCCTCTTTTTGCAGTTTTTAGGGTGGGAAGAAGGCCACTGAGAACAGTCAAAACTATCCCAATTCCACTTTAAGCACACACACACACACACACATCCCAATAGCTCAAAACTTGTATCTGGAGGTGTTAAGGGTGAGAAGGAAATGGGTTGCTGCTCAGAAGCTTCCAGTTTCCACTCCTACACTTTAAAACTCGGGGGGGGGGGAAGTCCCCTTCAAGGACTGAAATTGACTCCCAATGTGATAATTTTGGAGATTGCTCCTTAGAGTGGGAATGGCCTCTCTAACAAGACATTATAAAAAAAATCTTACTGCCATTTTGCTACCCTGTTTCAGCAACATGACTTGGGGCACTTGTGTGTATATTGGGGTGGGGAGTACAGATGATGTCTGTTTGGCTGTGGGTCACGTGCCTGTGATTTAGCACTCTGGTATATACAGAAAGTCACAGTTTATGGTTTAGCCTTTGTGCAAACCCAGTCCACTGTGATGGATTCAATAAATCATGATAAAACAATCTATAACTTGCCTTGTCTTTTAACTTAGTTACTCCTAACACTACACATAATACTCACTTTAAGGTCATCCAGATTGGATGGGAGAGGACCTGGTTTGAGAGAAGAAATGCAAGATGGCCCAGAAAAGGTTCCCTTCACTGGAGAAAGAGGGTTGTTGGTGACTGTCGTAGGGGAAGAGCTTGAGATTTTAGGCATTTGCTCATTTGGTTGCCTAAAAAAACAGGAGCAAAATTTGTTACTGTGATTTCCTCTTTTGTTTTTAATATCGTCAACTGTCAATGTGCCAGTTTTGATCCTAGTTTTATCATGCATTCACCATCATTTTTCAGAGATTTCAGTACAAAATAACAGCACTTTTGCAGAATTTCAAAATGAGAGATGCTGGGTAGGCTTTGGTCCAGTACAGGCGTGTAGTGCTCACCTTAAAAGGCTTATTTCAAGGTCTTTGCATTAGAGAAGAATCCCTAGTTTAGCAGCCCAACTCCTAAGCCCCAAACTCTTCTCATTTCCCCTAGCAAGGGCTGCAAAACATACTGGATGTATACTGACCTTTCATTCCCAGCGCACAAGCTGCACACGCAGCAGACTCAGTAGGAATATTTGAAACGCGCAAGTCTAATATTTAAAGGTGACTAATCTGCTACCTCATCAAAACGTGGCAACAAATCATAGGTCTGTAACAAAATGGGTCACCTGGGAAGACAGAAAACATTTCCATGAGCAACTCACTTCAGCTGAGAGGAATGTGATCCTGGGTAATTGAACTGCTGCTGGTGCCGATGTTGCTGTTGCTGGCTGAGGATCTGGAGCTGCAGGAAGAGCTGCTGTTGCTGCAGAAGCCTGGCGTAGGCTGAGTCCATGGGAGGAGGAGACTTCTCTGCTTTCTGGTCTGGGGGAATGTACTGGTGATACTTCAGCTTCTTCACTTTGGGCTTCATCTCCTTAGGTTTTTTGTGGCGATTCTTGCCATCGCTTGAGGATTTTGACTGTTTGTTCCGTAACAACAACAACAACAACAACAAAATCAGAAAGGTCAGTTAGAACTTTTGATACTCATTTCGACTGGCCTATCTATTAACCCATTTCTCAGTAAGTCTGAATTCTCTGTGAGGACTGCCACTGATTTTCAGGGCCCTCAAAAGCCTTCGGTCTTCAAAATGATGGGTGAGGAATATAAGAGGGACCTTACTAAAAGTCACTCTTCCTCCTTTTGTATGCAGCTTGGAGTACAAAACAATTGGCATCAGTTTTGAAGACCACACTCACATGGTATTAGGTAAACATTCCTTTCAAATATTCTGATCTTCCACCTGCTGCCATTTAAGAAGACACGGTAAATGACCCCATTCAAAATGGCACAGGACCCTTGTATTTTGGTGCAGGTATTTAGCATAGCATTTCAAAATCAAAGTACCCTTAAATAGCCAAATTTGAGTTTTCTAACTCAAATCCGTCAGCCTCATGAATGAGAGCAGGGCAAAAAGGACGCATCTATACTAATTGTCATCTCTGCCTTTCTGATTAATTAATTCACTTAATTAATTATGCAAAATTGCCCTAGTACCCATATTTGTGTGCAGATTTTTTAGAAAGATTCCAGTTACTCTTAAAACTAGCACTTGGTCTTCCAGAGAAGCACTGTTTATGGTCTAGTTGGTGAACACTTGTTACCCTCCCCATTCCCTTTTTTTTTTTGCCTGAATTATGAAAGATAGTATCATACCTTTACAGATGTAGTAATAGGGATAGGAGATGTCTGCTGCCCATTTAACTGTTTCGGACTTTCCGGTTGGCTATTTTGCAGAGATGACGAATCAGCCATATCGTTTTCAGAACTATGGGAATGACCCTGAAACCAGAAAACCACTGAAAATACATATGGCATAATTGGATAGTTTCATGAAGATTAGCGCAGGCAGGCAATTTACAAAGACATATATAAATGAGCTATACTAATTGGATTTACAACTGGTTATCTTGGCTTTGTCCCATCCTTTCTTATAATAAGGGCTGAATCCACATGTTATCTGATCTCCTTGAGAGGTCACTTCCATTTGGTGACTCTCCATGCAGCATATCATATGGATTATGTGTCAATTTAGAAACTCTCTGTACAATTAGGAAGACCCCCATGGTGAGTCATGGCAAAAGTAGCCTTCCATCAAAATGAGGCTATAAGTAGAGGAGCCTGAAACTCAGGTAGATCTAAGAAGATATGCATGACAAGCTGTGAGAGTGATGAGCTATATTCTGGAAGTCTGACCATCTTTTAGCTTTCACATGGATAGGTAAATCTAGGCTGCCAGGTGATAAATAGAAACTCTTCTGTAATATGCAATTCACATACACAAGTCTATGTGAAAACAACAGTTTTTGGTTTTCACCATAATCAATCCATACCTTTTGCAGGTGACTCTGGACGGCCTGTTATACTGTTGCTATATCACTAAGACCAATCACATTTATCGGGCTGGTGTTATTAGGAAACCAAATGGATGATCATTGGGCTCCCTGCCATAAGTGCTTGGAAAATGGAGATGCCCCATGCCAAGTACACTGTGTAACAAAGCTGTTGGAATGAAGAAGATCAGCCCTAGCCAAGAATATGTCGTGTTCAGGTTAACAGTGGCTTGGGATCCTTTGCAGGACACCCCCATGTTTTATGTAACCACTAAAGGCTGACCTTATAGATGACTTCCTCCATAGGCTGCAGTGCCCTTAGAGAATATTGACATGTTCTTCTTTTTATCCATACCTTGATCGTATTCTGCCCAAGAAGGAACAAATTATTCCTCTTCTGAGGGTTAGAATCAATTAGCTAATTCTGAATGCTCTTTTAGAAATGAAGGCAAACTAGCAATGGGGCTGATGAGATCCCTACTATACTGGTGGTAGTGTAACTTTTTTTCCCAGACCAGACCTCGAGAGTAGTGATGGGAAGAATGGCTGATTCTACCATTTTTATATAGATATTGGCTGTGCACAGCACCAAATGAAGGTAAGATCTCCTTTGAGTTAAGCTCTACTCTTGGTGACTCCATGGGCATTTCTGTGTAGTTTTCCTAGCAGTAATATGGAAGTAGTTTGTCATTGCTTTTTTCCAGGATGTTTTTCCACTTCCCAGTCATCAACATCTGACAGTCTCCCAACTGAATATTAACCAGATCTTCCTTAGCTCTTTGAGATCAGACTGTCAGCAAGGGCATCAGCTATAGATTAATTTGAGATGATTGGCCAGTAATTCAGAAAAATGGGCAAAACAGCTTCTCACGTAAGCAGAAGTTATTACAGTATACAATCTAATTAATTCTCTCAGTGATTTGGTAAATTGAATGGGATTTTGGTTTGCCTTCTACAGAGTGAGACAAATCCCAAACTGTGATATGATTGAACATAATACTCACAGCTCTCTGCCGTCTATCCTCCAAATTGCAGTAGCTGATAGAAATATCTAAGAAAGTATCTAAGAATAGCCTTCCTACATCAGATCAAAGGACTTTTTTGTCCAGCAAGTACAAGTAACAGTCATTCTGACCAGTAATCCATGATAGACTTGTGTTGCATAACAGTCTACTAACCCTGAATACTTAGCTAAACAGAAACTCTGGTAGTATAGCTAAAATTCCAGTATGAAAGATGATTATTTGACCTAGTACATGCTAGAACCTATATACCAAAATTAAAGCAAAGCAAAGTTATAGAAGTCATATATCAACCTAACAGACTACCTTGCAACTGTTATATACTTTACAGCCAACTTCATGAAACTTTCTTCTGAGCAAACCTATTTAATTTAATTTTGGGCTTTTAGACTGTCTCTAACCCAGAGACAGTAGAAAGCTGGAGCTACAAATTACAGTTCATCCTCAAACTAAATTAGAGAGGGAGAAATATTGCCTGCTGTTTGCACACCTTGCATACTAAAATATATAATAAATAACAAAACAATGAAATTAGCATCATGACTATAGTGACAACATTTTCAAAGAGATGAGAGAGAGGAACCTCAGGAAAGTGTAATGGAAAGCAAATAGCCATATACTTTTAACTCAGACGTTTCTGCATTGTGATTCTAACCATGTGGTGGACTGATCATCCCAAGGCTCTGTAATCACAGAGAAAGGGAAAGTGAGATCACCCTAGACTCATTACGCTGCCAAAGCCTAGAGCATTCTACATCATCAGCACTATCACATTGTACAAAACTGTCTACAGATTGGACCAAACAATCCCCAGCTTACTTTTTGTTAAGTTAGATATGGTCCAGTTTTTTCCCCCAAATTTGGAAAGACTTCTGATAATTTTCTGAGCTACATTTGGGCCCGAGAAGATTTGTTAAAATGTACCCACCCATCTTATAGACAACAGCAAGAGTCCTTTGTTGGTTGGACTTTGATCTCTCCCCATCCCAGAGTTTTCCTTTTAAACAGCCCTTCAGCACAAGAGCAAAGTTCCCCCCTGTTTTACCTAAACACTCTCTTTAAAAGCTGTCTCTGGGGGTGAGAGGTAAAAGATTTTTCTCACACAAGACTGCTGGGGCCAAAGATGCTTGCAAAAGAATGACTTTGTTTATAAAGGCATGATACATTCCTGACAGGAGCACTTCAAAACAGATTCTAAGCTACAAAGTCTCTCTGAGTCAAAGGTTAACTATTACCGAACCTTCAAACCTCATTTTCTCACCAGTTCCCCATATTTTTTGCTTCCACACAAACCTAAGAATAACACTCCTAAAAGGTGCTTAAAAAAAAACAAAAAAAAACCCCTGTCGTTATTTAATAAGAGAGGAGACTTGAACCCATTTGCACCAAGTATTATTTTACCTGAGTTGTCCCAGACACTGAAGGAAATGTTGCTTCGGATATTTTGATTCGTGCTGCCAATTCTGTGGATCCCTGAGAATCCTCACTTTTAAGCTGCTCTGGGGACATCCCATCATTGCTGCTATCTTCTTCAAAAGCAAAGGCATCTGAAGATTTAGTGAAGTTTCCCTGGGTACCTAGAAAGATAGATGGACTCAGTAATGACTCTATTGTGAATGGCAGTGGGTGTTCAATGAATTTGCAAGAAAGACATTTTCTTTCAACTGAGCAATTTTCATACTTGATATTATATATAGCATCAACAGAGGCCCCTCATTATTCAGGGGTGGGGGGAGTGGGAATGAAGACCACAAAACTGTGAAAAACAAGAACCTGAGTCTATGGGAATTGAGGGGTTAGGTTCCAGAGCCTTTAGTTGTCATTTTCCTTCCATACAACATGTCCTTTCTTGTCCTTCCACTGAGGCCATTTGCACAATGTACCTTTTGGCAGATCTCACTGAGTCAGGTGAGTTGCAAGGCTCCACATGGCTTCCTAAGGAAGCTGGCCTTCTTCTTTGGAGCGACTCGCTTGACTAGTGATGGAAGGAGTAGCTAGAGTTGTCTCATGTGACTCACATAGGCTTTTCTGCAGTCCTATAACTCAGCAGAAGGGCTTCTTGATGACACAGCTAGACATGAATACTGTCTGCAGAGTGCTTCCCTAATGAAAGGCCCATCCAGCAAGATCACAAAAGAGCCACTGCAGCTCACAGCAAACTCTAGTGAGCATGTGGTGCAAAGCTATGGGTGCCAGCACTAGCATCCAGTGGCACAATCAAGAGGACTCTCTCCCAAGATTGTGAAAGAGCCACACGGCTCAAAACAAACCAGTATGAGTCATGTGATGCAACTGAGGTGATTCCCTCCATCATCAGCTGAGTGAATCACACCAAAGATGAAGAAGGTCTGTTGCCACAAGGAACCCATGTGGAGCCTCACAGCCAGGCTGATCCACCAAAACCTACAGTGACTGTGGGAGGATAATGCGGAGGTACATTGCACAGATGATCTAACTGTAATCCTTTAAAAAGTTAATTTACATATGTATAAATTTGATATATAAATTTTAAATATAACGTGCAAATGTCCATCTATCGTTTTGCACATATGTCACATAATAAAAAACAAGTCCAAAACTGCATATAGGAAACCCATTATGCATATACCACAGCCTGATCTCTATTTAGCAATCACGGATAAGCAAAACTGCAATAGCAAGGGCCACTCGTATAGCTTTTCTAACTATAGACCAGTAATAAACAAAGCAAAATAAAACGTAAATACTCAGTCCTCAAAGAAATTCCAAGAAACCCAAAATGCAGTAATGGTCAACACAACTGGTAGCCAGTTGGTTGAAAACCATCACAGAAAGTTAATAATATAGAGATTCAGCCTTGTAATTACAAGAGAATACTCTATATGTTTTAGAAAAAATACTTTGCTCTGGCTGTAAAACTCAGTGTATATTCCATCATCAGTGTATATTCCATCATCGCAAGATAAAATTGAAGCAAGAACTTTTCTCAGATAAAATTGAAGCAAGAATTTTTCTCACCAGGTCCCCATATTTTTTGCTCCCATAAAAGATCACATAGAAGTGATGATTCTTCAGCAGATTTTGTATGTATATATTCAGCATATTATACAGCAGTAAGGATCATTATTTTCTATTTTGGGTTTTTGAAAGTTATTTGTGATTCTACTGGAGACATTATAATCTATGATTTGCATACAATTTGCCTCCATGCAGGTAGCTAAACCACCCCCATCAGCCCCTGCGCAACTTTCCTGGGCCAAAAACTACACTGGACCTTGGAATCTCATGTTGGATCAGCACTGCAAAAATGGTGCATCTAGGACAAAAGCTAAACCTGATTTCATTCAATTTATACTTAACCTTAATTGAAACAAAATACAATTATTTATGAAAAATTAATTAAATTAAAAATTCAATTAATTAAAAATTAATTTTGAGAGCCAGTTTGGTCTAGTGGTTAAGGCTCCAGGCTAGAAACTATGGGACTATGAGTTCTAGTCCCGCCTTAGGCATGAAGCCAGCTGGGTAGCTTTGGGCCAGTCACTCTCAGCCCCCGAAATCAGGCTCGGGCAACAAGCCAGTCGATCATTTCCTGTCACAACCAACAGATCACCATTCAGTTGATCTGAAAAAAACAAACCCTGCACATTCAGGAAAAACATTAGGGAAAAAAAATGTAATAGTTTTCTTCCATATTAAAAATTACAACCTGGAAGGGAAAAATAATGGATAAGGTAGACGGACAGGATCTGCAATATCAGCGGAATGCTTCTGGAATAGCTGTGGATTGCCACTGAGGATGAGTCGAGACAGAGGATTTCACCATACATTCAACACAAATTGGGCCCAACATGATGGCCCATAATGAACTTTTGGAAGTTTCTGCAGGTTATACACTAATACTAGCAGCTTCAGTAGAATCAGTTCCTTATTTTTATTCCAGAATTTCCCAGCTCTGAAGAATGCAACTAATATCCATTCTTTCAGAACAGATTATTCCTCTCATGTCAGTTTGTTTCTTAAAAATTCATAGAAATGCTTGCAAAATATAGCTCATTCTGCAAGAGATAACATATTCAAGGAAGTCCCCAAGACTGGATTGCCTGATAGATAATCTCTGTTCAACAAACATCAAAGTTCTAGAATGCCCCCTTTTTCTGAAACACAGCATCTAGTAGTTTCCTTAGAGGAACACAATGAGGAAACTTTTTATGTTGCTGGTTTTCCTTCCTCAAGATTCAGTATGGCTCCTGCCAGATGCTGCTTCTCTGCCACTCAGCAGACTTGAGGAGTTCTGGAAAGTGTTCCAGTGCAATATCCCGTCATCTAGCAGGCAAAAGCGCTTGACCCTTGGCTTTTGCTGATAAGTAAAGTGCTGGGAAAGACAGGCTCTATCACAAAGCCCCTGAAAGGCTGGAAGACAGAGGGTAGGCAGTGGAAGAAAAGAAGATTCCTTCTATGCACTGTAATCTTTGCAGGGCCATGTCTGGCTTTGATCAAGTGTCTTCCTGCTTAGCTAGCAAAGAGATATGTTGGATTTGGAGGGGACATGCCAATAAGGAATAAACCATTTAGGAATACTAAAGTTCTGGTAGCTCTTCAACATGCATCTATGCTCCTTTGGAGGAATTACCCAAAAGACAGTCCCATGGGACTTTGCTCCATTATAGTGGAAGGTGCCTTCTTCCTCTTGTGCGCTGGGTACAAAAGTATTGCTGTAGCATTACAGGTGCCTCTTAAAATTACCTTTGATGGCCTCTTTCACAGCTGAGTCAACTGGAATGATATTCTTCTCCACCAGCTCTAGAGGTCCTGGCCTAAGAGCAATTTTTTCATTCAGATTGTCTGCAAGACGGGCTCGTTTTAGTTTCATCTGAGTAGTTTGAATGGATTCTTCTGCAGTTGAATCTGTCAAGTAAATCGTGAAAATATCAAGTCTTGTACCAAGTGACTCGCTTTTTCTTTTATCATTTAAAAACAAGCACAACAAGCTATAGGTCATGTCAGAACAGTTTATTCGAAGAGGAAATATGCAGGTCCCTTGGCATGGATGCAACTATAAAACAAAGCATTTTAACCAGAACACAGCTGGGTTTGCATGGTGCATTATATCATAAAGTGGTGTGTTTGATTGTGGCTTAGTGTGATTTGTCAATGGGGACAGTCAGTAAAGCATGACTTACTTTAAATCATGCTTTGAAATTATGGCTAGTGATTGGCTTACTGATGGTACCTCATGAGTTACTATGATGCATGAACAGGGATTCCAATCAGAAATATTCACAGTATCGTAAAGATTTGTTCAACTGCATAGCTTATGTTGCTTTCTTTCTGGCATGTTCAACAAAGCATGATTAAAATAAAATCTAGCAAGCATGACAAGAGACCATAGCCAACTAGTCATATGCAACAAAAATAATTACATTAACTACATTAGGTAGTAGGCATCTGACCTCACAGAATCAGAGAATGTAAGAGTTGGAAACGACTTTGCAGTTTCAGTTCAACCTCAATATGAATTTTGTTCAGGGTTGGTTTAATGTACAAAACGTATTACCTTATATAGTTCCCAACCAATGCTCTTCCCCATTCATGTAAGCATTTCCCACAACACTGCCTCTATCTGAATAGACTAGAGATCATTGATGAGTGACTTCTTTGCATAAATAGGCTAGAGTTACTGGGCATTATGGAAATAAGGTGCAGATAAAATAATATTATACGTTCACTGCTTTTTTTTAAAGCTAGGTCTCCAAAAGAAAAAAAGAAGTGCAAAACTTCTGAATTAAAACTTTTGTACTTGTGGATGAGAAGTATCATCCATAGACAGAATGGCATATAGCTGGAGGGAGTAATAAGACTCAATTCACTTATTAAATAGATGTTGTTGTTGTTTTTTACAACAGAGAGCAACTCAGCCAGTCTTACCTTGAACAATGTGCATATCAAGCTGTTCAGAATGCTCAGGTCTGTTTCGGATCTTGTGCTTTAAATAATCTTCAGTCTGTAGAATGGAAGAGCAGAGATTCTTACCTCACTAGCTTAACTTAAAGGCATTAAGCATCACATCATAGAAAGGATACTCTACTTTTTTTACAGACATTCACTTTATATTTTGCCCTAGACTTAAAACACAAAATGTTTACAACAGCTTGTTATCTGGATACAGAATTTTTGCTAGTTAGGATTTGGATAAGTTAAAGGCCTCCATGAATCTCTCTTAGAACACAAATGACTGATAGCTGATACAACGGACCGATGGCATTAAGCATCAATTTAGAATATGCATTAAATCCAAAACAGTTCAGTTGTACATGTAGCACAGGCTGCAACTGTCTACAACATATACAGATGGAGTAAAGCAGATTCACTGACTTCATTCAAATGAATCGCAGGTGCTGCTTTTTCTCTATGTAACCACTTCTGTATTTGTTTGAATCAATAGTAATTAAACTGATGTTGTGTCATGTGTGAAAAAGGGTTCATACAGACCTCCCATCAGCCTCTCTAACTACCTAGGAAATACACTAATGTAAATTTCTCACTCTGCCCCCAGTACTTTCAATAAAGGCTGAGAATGTATTTGTGAGTCTATTTCAGCTTTCCGAATAGATCCAGTTTAGGTTTTTCGACTCATATAATCCTTTTTTTCTTCCAGGCAACCAGCCAGTAGAAGCTTTTGAAGAGAGACAGTGAGATATTAACCTATGCCTGAACATACACAGCACTTCAAAGATACTTCAGACTGCTTGAAGTCTCCCAAACACATTAATTTTTCACCATGGGCTATAGATCCTTCCTTACATTAGCCATGAATTTCTGCAGGACACTCATGTAAAATAGTGTAATATATGCATTGTCCTCCTGGCATCAATTTGAAAAGAAGTGGGTATATTTCTCCACCGCTGGTAAAATTGGAGCCAATCATTTGGCTCCCCAGTCTACATAAGATCCAATCATGTATTAACTAGACCCAACTGTTCCATTAACAGAGAAATAACACATATGATGCATTATGGTAGGCTACAAGTACAATTCCTAAGCAATTCAAACCAATGGACATTTCTAGAATCCTACAAAGGTGCTCTATGCTATTGGCCACCAAACCCAGCATTATTTATGGTAGTAGGTAGTTTTCAAGGACTTTTCAGCCACTCTGTCATGCTCCATAAACTACAAATATTGGGGATTGAACCTACAGTCGCAGACAAACAAAGCAGGTGCTTTTGCAGTGGGACTATATTTCTTCTCATATTAAAAAAAAAAAAAAGTCTTGTTGGTCTAGATCTCCTGAAAAAGACTGCTCCATGCAGACAAAGACCTCCATATTGCCTTATTATATCTGCAATGAGAAAGGGAATCTTGTCTGTTTGAATAGAAGAAGAATTGTTTCTATCAGGTATATCACAGGAAGTCTGGAATGAGCATCATTCTGTTGTTATTGCTGGGGTGAGGGCATTTCTTTTCTTTGAAAGTAGGAGAATCTCCACCAGTTGGGAGTGTGAGGACAAGCTGAATCACCAGTAAAGACAAGAAAATCTATTACACATGAGATTATTTTTTTTCAGAATATGTGCTTTATTTACAATTGGGGAGTGAGCAATTGGGGAGTAAGATTATTAGACTTATAACCCTGCTGCAGCATACTGGTGCTTCTATCATCCAAGCCTACAATCAGCTACTGAACAAGCCAATCTCTTTTCATAATAAGAATCTGACTTAACCGATGAGCATGTGTGTAGCAAGAAAAATGTGGGACTATATTGTAATTTTTGATCACTGGCTCCTCCATTTTGGCTGTTCCATTAGCTTTGATTAACAATGCCTAATTTCAATGCAAGGGCTGTTGCCAACAAGACAGAACACCAGTGGTCACCAGCTCAAAGGGACTTTGCATTGTCATAAGAACTGAAGAGCAATGTGATACTTAGCAGACAAAAGAACCAAGGTTTCTTTCTGGGATACCCCCCCTCCCCTCCCCTCCCCAATGGCTTGCACGATCAAGTGTAGCCAACCTGAATACACTTTCCAGCTTACAGAGTGCATATATTCAGTTTCCTATGTGCCAATGCCTAAGCTGAACACCTCATAAGCATGTACAGTTCTGTTCTCTTCATTGTGAGATGTCACTAAGTATATTTTTTTCAGTCACAGTTCAGCAGAGGGTTTTTCTGAGCCCTGAATACTCTAAAAAGGTTGTTATCCAAGGCAGTTCCATTACTATCTACTCACTCAAATGCCTACTCAGTGTTACCTTGGTTCTCTCCAAGCTCTTCTTTTGCTCATGGAAGGGGGAGGGGCTTTTCAGTGCTGCAAATAGAAACAGAAGTCCAGTGAGTCCAGCATGCATGGGGCATACAGTCAGATTCATGGTAATAATAATAACAATAATAATAACAGCAGAAACAACAATACTAACAGCTGCAATCCTATGGAAATCACCAGTCTCTATCATAGGTTGGGTTGTGGCATGAAAAATGGTGGAGGGTGGAGCCGAGCAAAGAGACAGATGTCATCTAAGCAGGAGACCTTCTGGAGGTGGATATCTTGGGGTGGGGAGGCCAACACAAAAGCACAGCTTGTTCAGGATCTGAACATTTTCTGTGAAAAGCCTGAGAGATGCATTGGTAATCTTGCACATTAAGTTATGTTAGGTCATGCCACACAGATTTTGGCGCATGATCAGTCAGAGAAGATCTAGCTGTAACTGGACTACCAGTGAGTTTCTCCCTTTAACAAAACTGGAGCTACATTTCATCACATGGTGTCAGCACTTAAGGAGTCAATAAAAGGAAAACTATGTTCTCCTCCCCAGCCCCCACATCCCTTTTTATTTCATCTCTTTCTTTTCAGTTTTAGAGGGTTACCAAAATTATCCATTAAATTCTCGTTTTTCCAATTGTGCCTCTTTGCTTTTATGAACCACTTTGGTATACTTCTTGTAGCAGGCAGCTTGAAACCATCTAAATAAGCCAACAACAAAATATATCAGAAAAAATGCCAAATTATCATAACAGGTTTGTATCTTGCATGGCCTCTCAGGAACACCAAGTTGCCCAGAGTCAACAGAAGAAGGCAGATTTAGCCAATGTTCTTATGAAAACATTTTATTTGCCTCACAGCAATGAACAGCTACACAGGACAAGAGACAGGGAAACAGTAGTGCCTGAGGCAAAATCTTCTTCTTCAGTCTCCCCAGTATTGAGAAGCCAGTCATCTCCTCTTCTCTGCAGATCCTTCACGTGGAATCCAATTCTGATTATGCTCTAATGCAGTGTTTTTTAACCTTGGCAACTTTAAAATGTGTGGACTTCGACTCCCCATGTTGGCTGGGGAATTATGGGAGTCAAAGTCCACACATCTTGAAGTTGCCAAGGTTGAAAAACACTGCTATAGTATGAAATAATCTTAAGACTACTGTAAGTCACTTGGAACGTTGAAATAAACAGAAAGGTGGGGTATAAATTCAACAATGCATTTAGAAAATAAATTAAGAGCTGGCAGGGGGCACTTCCAGAACATCAGCTTTTCCATCTCCCAACTCTTCTGATCCCAGATAAAATATTTTGCTTGCTTCTGGATTTTTTTCCCTGTCTACTCTTGCTTTAAACTCTTCTTGCATGTCCTGTAGCCTAGGGAAAGTGAGCAGGGGTGAAATTGACCAGAGTTAACAGGCAACAGGCCAGCTTTAATTGTCTGTTTTCTTCCAAGCAGGCTAAAAACAAAAAGTTCCCTTCTCTTTTGCATAGAACCAGCCAGTGTGTTCTTGGGTTTGTTTGTTTTTTTCACAGTTTATCTTTCTCCTTTTTAATTTGCAAAGAGAGCTCCTGGACAATTAAAGTCCCACTTCACTTAAGCAAGGGGACAAGCCAGCAGTGCAAAGTGCTCTGCTCCTTGCATGTTTTTTTTTCCTTGGTGCTTCTTTGTGCTGAGAAAGGAACTATAATGAAATGGAAGTTCACAGAAACGATGAACATAGTGAGTGGGCTTGTGCAGCTGCAAGTCCCTGAGTGTAAGGTTTAATCAGTGGGGAGCTCATTTTATGCCAAAACTGAGACTCATCTTTAATCTAGTAATCTCATTGGAGATACTGAAAATGAGAAGGAAAAGAGAGAGATTGAGATAGAAACATTTCCCTGTTTTCAATTTTTTTTTAAATTTCATTTCAAAATGAGAAAATAGGAGGCAGAAATCTTGTTTTGCAGAATCTTAAACTTCAAAAACTATACTGACTAGAAGCTAAATGGATCCTGATCAACATGGCCCAATCTGGCTCTTTCCAGCATTGATGAGTTTTTCACAAGGAAATCTTTCTTCCCGATAAACGTCTTTTTGGAACTGTTTTCCATCAAGACGGAGGCGGCCCCTGCATTTTAAGAGGCTTATTGAAGGTGCCTTGGCAAAAAGTCTTGACTGACTTCAATCTCATTCTTGGGACCATTTCTAAGCCTTGCTATTTATTTCAGTTTATTCTAGGTTAAAGATGAGGGTTAAAGAGCAAAGCTGCCCACTGTCCAAAGCTATACAAAAGCTCCTAGAAGTTTATCTCATTGTTGAAGTGTGGCCTAGTTATTTATGCAATGAAAATTGTCCAGGATCCAAAAAGAAAGTTTACAGACAAAATTCAGGTCTCTGTTTTAGTAAGTGTCAAATTATTGTTTGCTTTTTTTGTACAACTTGTGATAAGGAGTTCAGTCAAGTGGTGGAACTGGAAAATCAAAAGTGATTTTTTTTAATTTCACAAGCATGTGTTGTTTTTTTTTACTTTCTTTCACTAGAAAAAAATTAAGACAGTAAAAACTGCTTTTAATTAATGATTTATCCAATCTTCACATGCCAATTTTTGCTTCTCTGCTCCGAATGAATTTGTTCTCAGAGATGAGTCATTCTGCATTGATGTAATTGGATAAGCTAATTTATTATTTATCTCCCACATTTAAATGGATCCAGGAGATATATGCATTCAAGGTACACTCAAAACGCAAACAGCAACTCTACAAAAACTCAATGGCCAAAGGAGATGTACAAATAAGAAAAAGAGTGAGGTAAAAAAGTTATAGAACATCTTCCAGTGCCACAGTTAACAACTGAAAAAGCAGAATAAGTTGTAAAAACTGTCATTGCCAGCATCACTAATCTAAAAAGTCCTTCCTCCTTTTAGAGACGCTCTAGAAGGAGATATGCCTGTCCAGAGGTATGATGTGCAGCTAACGGGGTGACGAAAATGCTTTGAAGATTAGAATTCAGGCAAATGCATTTTTAAAAATGTACTCTACCCAATGAATCAAATAATACCACTAATCTAACTGTTGTCTCTAGTTATGAGTTTTGCCAATGTAATGTCTGCAAGGAATACAGAGAGAAAAGTCACAAAGGAAAACAGAGTATTTATATAAAGTAAATACTGACAAGAAATGAGGAAACGGGCTGAATAATATGGCTGATACTTATAGTCTGCTCTTCCTCTATCTCCTATCCAAGTTCATACTACTTAGCATCCATCTTATTGCCACAGCAGCTATTCCCAAGTCATTTCACAGCAGAGGATCCCTGCCTACTCTACAGAAATCATCACTCAATGAATAAGTGAATAAGTGCCACAGTTAGCAACTGGAAAAGCAGAATAAGTTGTAAAAACTATCATTGCCAGCATCACTGATCTAGAGATTGACATCTCTTGCCACAACAGATGACTACAATTTAAAATGGACTAAAGGCTATTTCAGATTTTTCCTTATCCAAAAATATTTTTGGGAAAAAATATAAACTGGTCAAAGACATATTACATACATCCATTTATCTTGTACATGGCTAGCGAAATTTAACAAAACACGTGTTTTATTTCATGGCTGCTCTCCTATCCAATTTTGTAAAACCTAGGTAAATAGATCTACTGCTCTTCAGAGGTAGTGAAGGATATTGTCAAGATGTGTCCTCTAGAAGGAGATACATTTTGGATTATGAAGGTCAGGGAGATAAAGATCTGTCCCTCAGCATGACGAAAATCTGGAAGATGGTGCAGAACTGTTTGCCTCAGAGCCTAAACTAAGGCTATTATTCTTGCTTCCAGCTCCCCTGTCACTTTCTTCCTCCTTCTCTTTGTGAACCAAAATGTCTTTGGGGAGGTAAACTAGCAACTTTTATGGGGTGTCAGAGCACCCTTTGACAGTTGGCAAACACCAATGACACCTCATTTTTGTAGAACACGCCAGTTTGGTCTGATAGCGGGATAGGAATAAAACTGTCAAGAACTTTGGGCAACGCATTACGTAAACAGTCTGTGTGGATCCACTCAGCAGTGATTACATGCTGTACCTGTACAGACCCTGAAATGCCCTTTGAAAATGCCAAGCTGCTGCATGCGCCGTTTGCAGGGAAGTGATAGACAATCCATGCCAAACACGTAGAACGGTTTGCAGGTTGTGACTTGAGAGGAAAGCAATAGCAGAGCTAACAACCACATGCTGAACCCAAAGCCTTATGCAGTAATTGTGTGTGTGGCTAAGAATTAGGGTGATCCAGCAGATAGAGTGTTTGGGCTGGGAGACCTGGATTCAGATCCTAGTTTGACCATGGACTCACTGGGTGGCCTTGGGCAGGGTGTTATCTCTCTCAGTCTCAGTTTCCCCATCTGCAAAAAATTGGAATAATAATGACCTAGTGACCTACCTTAGAGGGTTTTTTTGCAAGGCAACCCAAACCTGGCAACAAATTGATACAATCTAGTCTACTGCACATATAACTCCCCAATGTTCCCTGGGCTCATGAGAATTCTAGATTTATGTGTGAGAGTACAAGTTAAAGTTTTGTACCTTATTTTAACTATCACTGTGGTAACAAGCTCTTGATGATGGAAAAAAAAAAATCCCAATCACTCTTTACGGTGAAACTCCTTCTACTTGCTTATTGTCACAACAGAAAGTAGGAGTACAACCCGCTCAGGATGAGGAGTATGGAAGAATACCTTTCTGTACAGTACTCCTTTGTGCCCCTTCCCTGTGAAAGAGTTGATTCCTGCAAGGGTAGCGCATAGCACTAGACTGGAGATGCTAAAGCAATGTACCTGTAGGGGCCGTACCGGCTCTGAATCAGTAATTATCCAGATGAAATGCTCCAGGGCGGGGGACAGACCTCAACCAAGGCTGCCTGAATACAGTAAAGGTAGAGAGGAAAAACAAAGTACTTACGTGGCATGATTCCTTGGCTGACAAGCTGCTCTCGGCTTCTTCGCTGCTGCAGCCGCAACTGTAAAACTGGGAGAGAGTGCATCTTTCAGAAGTGAACTCTAACTTCTGCCCAAATAACTACAAACCTTTCATTTGTTCGGATTTTCCACTCTACGACTACAAAGAAAAGGTTCAGTGCTTTATCACATGCGCAAAGGAATCACCCTCGTTCCAACAGCTTTGCCCTATTACTGAAATACGGTTTTCTTATTCTCTAAAACTAAGCCAATTAACCTGGGGTTTGGTCAAATGATCCTTTCTCCACCTTCTCCCCCTTTACTCACATATGCAAAGGTTAACAATTTTATAACACTGCAGCAAGACTGGAGCTGTAGTAAATTTGGCTAGGCTGAAGAAAGTATTGAGCTATAGTTATTATATTGTTTAATAAAGTTTTAATGCTTCTGTTTTGATTGGGATAACTCCCTTACATGTTATTTAGGGATGAAAGAACAAAATATTTTCAGAAGTTTACAAAAAAAGAAGACAGCTGCAAAATCAAATTATTTCACATGTGGAATATGTGGTCCAAATAGATATTTGCTGTTCTATGATCTAAACAAGAAACAGAAGATACAGAAAAGGAATGGGATAACTTTGATCTGTACAGATAAGAACATAAAGAGAAAAGAAGAGATAGCTATTCTTTTCTGACACAGCATGAATGGGATTTACTAGACTGAAATTCTAACTAGATCGAATTAAACTAAGAGATAACATAATGTATTTTACATGTATCTATTCAGAAGTCAGTAAGTCTTACTCCCAGGTAAGTGAGACTGCAGCCTTAAACTACGGAATCATGCTATGCAAAAACGGCTTCTTCTTCTTCTTCTCCTTCTTCTTTCGAACAAAAAGAGTGGGTGTAGCCCAAAATGAGAGGCAATCCAGGAAGGTATGGTCAATCTTACGCAGGAGGTCCAACTGTGACTATAAATAATTGAACCTAATCTTGAAACTTCTGACATTTATGAAGCCCAGCCTGTTCTCCCTTTCACTGACTCATTCGCTGTGAGTAAAGTCCACTTCTAGGGGCATCAAGTGCCTTTCTTTCTTCCACTTCCACTCACCATGGCTAACCATGTGCATTTGGCATAATATAAGCTTGTCTTGAAGGACAAAAGCTGAACACTGTCACTTTAGCTTGCATTGTCTTTCTGAAATCTATTTGGGTCTTTAATAACTATCATGGCTATAAATCTAAACCAGATTTGTTTCCAAATTGCAAATGAAGCTCAATGGCATTTTGGACCACTGAAGTTTTAAAAATTAGGGGAAATGAAGCTGCAGACCAGAGAGAACGTTAAGTGAAGAAACTGTATTTTGCCTGCTACAGAGAGATGTGATGCACTCAGTCGATTGCCAAAGAAGCAGGTAAGAATCAATTTACATATTATAAACATTGTGTGGAAACCATTCAAAATTGCTCAACACACTCATAGGCCTGTTCTGATTTGCAATCCAAAACATCGCTAGTGGGGAATAAGCCTGACAAAGGACAGTAGGACTGAGCATCTACAAAACTGCAACACAAGAGGAACCGTCCAACAAGACCAGAAAAGATGAATCTGTCAATTCCACTTGCTCCCATCTGAGCATTTTTAAACATCTGACATTTTTTCCCATCCTGTTGATGAAGAAGTCAGCCATTTTTGGAAAGTTCTTATCCAAAAACAAACAGAATAAAATCTCACCTATTTGCATTGGCCAAATACAATTCAATCACGTAAAAGTGAAACATTCAAAGCCTCTGCCTGAATGGAAGAATTTGCCACTTCACTTTCTTCTACATTAGATTTTTTTCAAATCTCAAATTCTTTCTTTCCTGTATATCAAGCAATCTGAGATTTTTGTAAGATGTTATAACAGAAAAATGATTATATACAAATTATTAAATACAGCTGGCACGGTGAATCATTTCGATTCACCTCATGTATTAGTATCAGTATATACTCAGCTGAAGATGACAAATTATCTTAGATGAAAATTTATTAAAGTTTCCCTATAATAATTTTTGAAACAATTTTCATAGAAACGTGCATGTTATATAGCCTTCTCCTTTTCCAAGTTATATCCATTAATTGATGTTATTTTCATTTTTGCAAAATCTACTTTTTTTCCCCTTAACCCTTAAGAAAACAAATGCTATAGCAACAAGTTGACAAAGTTCTGTGAAGAATCTTTGCTGTAGTTACATACAGCACCTCCTAAAAGACTTATCAGAAAATCAAAAGCCATTTTCCAAACATTGAAGAAATTCATGAATGCTACAGGGAGGAGAAAACATCTCAACGTTTCAGTCAGTGCAGAACTGTTAAAAACATGGAGTTCTGCCTTCTTCATAGGGACCAGTTCTTCTTTGGATGGAACTGAAAAAAAATTTGCCGTTTCCACAAATAATCTCCAAGAAATGAGGCCTGGAGACAAATGGCTTCCTTGGGGCACCAGCACCCTCTTGAAAAGCTCTCATGATTTGTTTATGCCTGCTCAGGCTTAGCACTGCAGAGTGATTAAAACATCTGTTTGCATGCTGCTTTAATCAGGACTAGACAAGGAACCGGCCCACTTAAGAGATGTCACTTCGGCAGAAGAACATGGGAGGAAAGAGATAGAGAACTGGAGGAGGAGGCCGCCAAAGACCTGGGCATTCAGAAAGTGTGGCCTGTTTCATATGGTCTTAGGAACCAGATGCAAAGCTTTGACACCATGAAAACTTAACTGTACATATGCCAAAACACTTCCCTTTCACTGCAAAGCTCAATAGCTCCAATCCTGGAAGAAAATATTAGATGAGTTGCTGCAGTCCTATAATTGAACTACATTCTTTAATTTGAGCGGTATGAATGTTGATCTGCATCTTCAGCACATGTGTATGGGAGGGAAAGGGAGTTGTTTCCAGGAATTTCAGAGGAATTTTCTTCCCCATAGGAGACCAGAAAATTAAAACCACAGAGGTTCAGAATGTCTAAAACAATTTTTTCCCTTTTTAAAAGAAAGAGTTGCTATATAGCCATAGACAATTACTAATTTTCAAGGCAGAATATTAATTCTTTTCTAATTGGGCATTTCCTAGTATGTATGCATGTATTTATTTATTTAGATGATGATGGGATTTTTTTGGAAAATTTTCTTTATTCTTTACATTTGAACTACAGCATAAAGGATGACTAGGACATTTCAACTAATTATTAGCTAATAGAGTATCTAAATCTTATATACTATGAAAATCAGTATCAAAATGTTCATACACAAGTCTGAATTAAAACCACTTTTGTCTTGTCTGTATCATAACAATTCAACTGGTATTATGAATATATATATATATATATATATATATATTTAATAAAAGTATCTGTGATTGTGAGATAGTGAATGACTCCTCTGCAACAATTTTGAATTATTTCTATTCATTTACAATCCATTTGCTAATCTACTACTGAATAAATCTGCTGAGAAACTGTGTGATAATTTAGATTTAGTTTTAGAGATACTTCATCTCTATTTTCTAGTGATGGTTGGAACAAAGGCTGAGCTTACTTGACATCATCATCATCATTGGTTTGTTACAGAACTGGCAGATGAAACATGCAGTTTTCATGGCTTCACATATGAAAAACTATTTAACTAAAATAATGAACAAGATGGGCCATCAGTCTATCCTATGCTTACAATATGTAAACTCTCCATGGAAGTTAACATAACCCTACAAATGCACAGATGAAGGCAGCTTGCCAAAATGCCTGCATAGCCTAAGACATTCTTCTGCCTTAGTAAGGGAGAAGATGGCACTCCCTCCCTTAAGCACATTTGAACATTGGCTAGACAGGCAGTTGTACCTTGGAGTGTCCTCCCTGCACTTTAGGGCAGCAGACCAGCCCAGGAGGCATAGTCTAACTCACACAACACACACTTCTGATTCCCAGCCCCAGACAATCATTCCTTACTCCCCAGCATATATTAATCAAGATAGCAGTCCCACTATGACAAACAGTAGCACTGTTGGGGAGAGGGCATAAGCTCATTTGCAGGTGACATTTATTTCAGTGCAACAAAACTGTAGAACAGACATTTAATTATTCAGAATTCATTAAAACGGCATGGATTAATCTTGTTTACCCAATTAATTTCACCCATCTGAGATCTACCAGTCCTGTACATCAGAGAAGTGGAACTCAGTTTCAGAAATTAGCAATAAGATGTATAATTAGGAAGTAACAGTCCTTTCTGCATGTTCTGAGCCAGAAATTATAGCGAGCTGGAGAACTTTCTAGTGCCTTGCAGGTTACTTATTCTATAATATAAACTAGTTCAATGCTGCAAATTTGTTCTGCATTCCCCCCGCCCCCCGCCCCAGCTTTCATTCAGTTTGTCGAGTGAGTTCCAGAGCTCTTGAACTTCCCTTCTTTATGAAATAAGGAATCTGAGGGTTTCATTTTTCTGAACTGAGGGTCATCAGTTTTTCATTTCCAGTGTTTGCAGCTTCTTTGCCTTCCCTTACCTCAGTTTAATCCCAAAAAAACCATCATGAAGAAACTGCTTATAGAGAACCTTTTCAAATTAGGAAACAGGCAGCAAGAGTGGCCACAGAGCAAGGGAAAGATGGGTACCGCAGAAAAAAATCACGCTCACCCAGAACAACCTCTATCACGACCTCATGATAAAAAGCAAACTAATTAAGCATGTATAAAAGAAATTCTAAAGCCAGAGGTAGAAAAACAGAAGTTACCTTTGCAGAAAAAGAATACTGACTGGGAACAGGAAGAACAATTTTGGCACTGTATTATTATAGCCCCCCCAACCCCAACCCCCAATATAAGTTCATTAGTGAAAAAACTGATACGTCCTGAGTCACTCAGAATGAACCTTCTACCAGATCAGAGATTTACTGAATGATGCTATCATCAAAATGGTAAGTTATACCATTTATACCAATTATAATTCTTCAGGTGTTTTCTAAACTGATCAGGTGGTCATTAATATGTAGACTTGGTGGTAAGTCTGGGTAAAATATATAAAGCAAATCTATGAAAAATAATTATGAAATTCAGTGTTCCTTTCTTCTCATTATGTCTGTTTTAAATGTTTCTCCATAATGCAGAAGCACCTTTCACACCACTGTTCAAGCAATGAGAGCATATACACCTGCTCATTCTCTGCATTAGTAAACAGTTTCAGATGTTTACAAGTTTGCTTTCCTCTGCCTTATTCTTTAGATCAATTCCAACCATGCCATAGACAGGCAGGATAAATCTGGGATTTAAAGCAGGATAAATTTCAACTTACCACGAGGATTCTAACAAATGGTTTTGTAATAAAGGTACGGTAATAGTCCCAGTGAAAAGTATAATTAATGAAATTGTGTAAATAAAACCTACAGTGTTAATTTCAATGTACAGCCACAACTCTGGGAACTTTTAAGTGATAATCAAAGGAACATTTGCTTTACATCTTGCCTATTTTTTCATCAGAAGCTTTTAGACTTTTCCTTACCACAATAGGTGGATCTTTAAAAAACAGATATTTTATTTAACACTTTGCCAAAGTCTGCAATGATAAAATGTAAATCTAGTATATTCAGTTCTTTCAGCACTCTCTCATCCTGATTAGCACCTGAACTTCCGGACAAAGCAAAAATTCCAGCTTCATACCTATTGACATGAAAATAGCTAGAAGATAGCTTCCCATTCATAAGAGATCATAAAATGCATTCAGACAGCACTGAATCCAAACGAAGCAGAGGCAGGATAAATAGCCTGAATGAATCTAGGTTTCAGTATCATACTGTGTACTACACCAAGCTATCTCTGTACTCAAAACACACTTAATCCAATTCAGTACTCAATTCAAAACACACATGTTCCTTTCCCACACTGACAAACAGCCAATTTTCAGTACAACTTTTAAGATTCTTTAGCCAGTAAGGCTGAACTCAGAGGCCTAGAATATCATAACTCCCTATGTAATCAATCACCAGTCACCAACCTGAACCCTCAGTGATGGCTAGCAGATCAGAGATGGACTCTTAAGTAGTCTCCCAAGTTGCATCGTCTAGTTACAGCACTCCGATAATATCTGGACATGTATTTTTGGGAGCAACAACTCTCTGGAATGATTCCCTCCACCCCCAGGAAAAGTTAAACAGTTAGGGGGAGGGTTCTTGGGCCAATCACTTAATGTTTGTCCCATTTGATTTAATGCAATTCCATTGATACTTGGAACCTGGCAGCCAGGCCAAAAGAATCATTGTTTCTGTGAAATTTGTCAGGATGACCTCAGGTTTTGTATTTATCTTTGGCAAAATAGACAAAATAGCATACACCGTAGTTTCTTAACTTCAAGGAAACGGGAAGAGAGAAAATCTCCATGTCTGCAAGATTGCTGAACCCATTTCAGATTTATACCCCACTCAAAGCAGTGGCTCGTCTGTCCTAGGTGGCATTTGAAGCAGTTCTCACTGTCAGCGAAACTTGCTTGCTTTTCCTTGGCATGAGGTTGGCAGAACTCCACCTAAAGTTATTGCCTCTTTTATTTATTTGTAATGAGATTTTTGGCCTTGTAATGCTCATTAAAACCATGCTATCATTATCAAAGTAGGATACAATTAAAATTAAATTTATTATGAATGCAGCACTAGAATAACCAAAGAGCTAAACATAGCAAAACTCAACAGGCTTGTCAAAATATGATTTCTGTCAGCTTAGCAATTCCAAGGCAGGTGAATCTGTCATGGAGAATATTCTATAATAAGGTGCTACCCCAGAGGAAGTTCTACGATTAGGAGAGAAAATAGTTTCTCCTGAGCATGGGATGGCATCTAAGTCAGTGTTTCTACATTTGACTCTAAAACAAGGAAGAAATCTATGAGCAAAATTATTCCTTAGATATGCCTCCCTATTATTTAGACTTTTAAAAAGAAAGATCAGCCCCTTGATTTGGCTCGGAGGCAGCCTGGTAACCAGGGAAGGTCACCTAGAATGGATGACCAAATTCAAACTGCTGCATTCTGCGCCAGAGAAGTTTCTTAACTACTAGGTGAACCCAACATATAACATATTACAATTACAGGGGTTGACCTAAAAGGTTACCAAAGCATGCAAGACTATGGCAAGGACCCTAATCTTCAGACTATCTCATAAATAATCACCCCAAAGCATTCTTCAGTGCATGTTCAAATAGGGTACCAGAGTGGGGGTTGCGTAAGTAGACAAAATGACCATTGCCAGAAAGTTATTGGTAGAAAAAGTCCAAGAGATTAACTATCTCGATATCACTACATGTTATGCAATGGTAACAACAGAAAGTAATGGAAATACCATTTTTCTTTTGCTGGGTGAATGCTTTTTTAAAAAACCAAGTGTCCAATTAGTCAAACACAGGGAATTTATCCTTAGACATAGGATTATACCTCATATGTCAAATAATAGCTATATGTCCTGTCTTCTGATCTGCCCACACATGTACAAGGAAAATGCCATTATCAGCACCATTTCATTCCTTTAAGTAAGTAAAGAATGCAAAAATAATTTGACAGTCTCCAAGAGTCATCACAGGAAATTATAAAAATCAAAGATTGGCACAGAAATTGAAAGGAGATACTTAAATCTGTATTCTGTAATTGTTATTTTAATTAGTTATCATAAGAATCCAGTATGTCCCCCAAATGCACTCAAAAAGTGAAAAAGTAGTAATAAATCTGAATTAAATTTTATAAGACAGCAGGACACATTGTGATTTTAGAAAATTTGCTTTGTTACAATATCTTCTGTCACTTATCCATCACCACAAGAAAATGCTACACAGTCCAGCAAGTTGTTGGCACTATGAATGAAACTCAAAAGTATTAATTAGCTGTAATAGTGAACTGACAGTGGTAAGAAAGCAGGAATTTGTAAATGCTTAGTTATAAGAACAATGTGGTAAGTAATGAGTATGATAACACTCTTTTTATTATCACCATTTTAAATCTGCCCAATAAACTAAGTTTTCATGGAGGTATGCAAATTAAAAACATAAACTGCAAAGTTGGAACATACCGTTCAACAATTCTCCTATCCATATGAAAAGCTATCTAATTGTTGGAATCAACCAGATACAGGTTAGGTTCTCCCCCCCCCCCCCCCCCCCCCAGAATAGAAGGCATGTACATGCCTACTACAATAAGTTGAGGATTTGTAAATTTCATTGATTACAGCAGGACCATCAAGAATATACTTAAGTATTTCTAAGCACTGAACTCGGAATTAATTTTGTTCACCTCATGTGCTTCACATTAGCCTACTACCACTGAGATGGTAGCACAATGTCTGGTCTGCACTCTCGTACAATAATATGTTCTCTGCCTAGAAATTAGATATCAGGAAAAGAGGTTGTGGTTGAAATTTCTAAATGTAGGGATTTGAGTTTTACTAACTCCCCTCCTTGAATAGCCTTGACACAGCTCTTCCGCCTCAGGAAGAACTGGGCCATTCAAACAGTTGCCATCTCGTCTGACTGCTGATCTGCTTCACACTGTTGTAATGACCAAGCTGTTCCCTGTGAGCAGCTTGGGGTTTCAAGAAATGAAACACTTCTTAGCAAGCATCTATCTTTATATTGGTCAGGTCTTTTGCCTATGCTGATATGCAATCATTCTATAACAACATCAGGCACAAAGGATGCACATGATTGCTACGTTTAAAAAGCCGAGATAAGAGAAAACCATTTCTCTGGTCATCTGGTTTAATAGTTTCCTTACTGAAAAAAGTAAAAGAACCCATCGTTCACCTATGTCTCTTCACTACTATTCGTATGGCGGGGACCGGATGCAGCAAGTGAGCCACAATCTGTAAGTAGCACCTTTCCTTCCTTTTAGAGAGGATGATGTGAAACACAAGACTCAACAAGAGGGACTGTTCACACCACAGCCAAGATCCTACTCTTAAGCACTGTGATTCAACTAAGGGTTGGGTCTCAGCTTCATAAAAATGAAAAGATATGTCAGAGACTCATTTTGTTCTACTCAATATGCCAAATAACTTGGTGCTCCCACAACATCTACTTGGTGCCCCAGCAGCATCATGCTTAAGTGACATTAATTTTCTAAAATATTAACTCTGGGGAGAAATGCTTGTAGGTGTTGTCTGTTCATCTCATAGAAAGGGTTCTCCATGAAATGAGACAGGCACAGGCACCCCAACATTGCATATGTCATTGTCCTAAAACAAGTACAGGGTAATTAAATTTGGGGAAAGAGAATCTCGATTGGAAGTGTGCCCCATAAACTGATTCCATTAGAAAAGCTAAAAGGAACAAAATGCATGGGTCTCAAAGAGTCATAAAGTTTACTTTTAGCCTGGAATCATTTGAAAACTATGTTCTGTGATCCTACCATCAGTTCTGTAATCTCTATACCCCCAACACCCCCGCCTTTAAAAATAACACATAAATGACTCTTAAAAACAATAGTGGCTCATTGTAGAAGAATGCAGTGGCTCAGAGAACTATCCCCATCTCTCCTGCCTGCTTCAGGAAGATGGCAGTGTTGCTCTGGGATTCTTGGGTTACAGATCAAGCCTTCTTCTTTTCAGTGAATGGCTCTGTACCATTAGCATAAGACATTGTACTAATGGATTGTGAAGAATGAGTTATTCTCATGAAATGTAAGATTACATTGATAGAGAAACCACAGCAAAGCATTGGTCCCGAATCATGGAGAACCGAGCCAGGCAAAGCCTCTTACATTAGTACACACATCTCTGGAGTTTTTAAGTAGCTGCCAATTTTCTGTTTTCTAAGCAAACATTGCAACTGACCACCCAGCTGTCTCACACGTCCTAATAGTACCCGAGTGCATTAGCATCAGGATCTTCTGATCTTCTTGTTGTCTCTGATGTAGCAGAGATCAAACCCAGCTGCCACCATCTCCCTTTCCCATATTGAGTGGGTGACATTCTGGAATGAGTTGCACCATCCAAATGCAGAATGTGATTGTGCTGTACATTCATTGGTCATACATAGAGACATCTTTGGGTGGCAAGAACAAAATGCTTTCAAAAGTGGTAACAGTTTTCATCAAAGCCAATAAAAACAAAATATCAAGACAAGTGTGCACAGAAGAATCCTCCCTGCTCCTGTACACTATGATACTGCATTCACTCAAAATTACTGTGATGCTACTTACAGATGCTACTACTCAGTCAAATGACTGTCTCTTGTCCTTGCTCACCATCACTCACCTTTGTTCCTGCTGCAGGTCCGCAAAGAAGAAGCCCTGAATGGGGCTTCAACCCTCTGTGGAGATCTGGTACATGTTTTTTGTAGCAAAGCTTCAGAAAATGGCAATCAGTCGCTTGGCTCTAGCTTTATTTCTCTGGTGATGTCATTTTAAATATTTTGCATGTTCCATTTGTTATTTGTACTTCTAAAAAAAATGATGCCTTTCTGCAATTCATGTTTGTCCAATTAGTCACAACTCTAAAGGAAGAAAGCTGGCTGCCTAGATGTTGGAATAAAGTATTAAGGCCGGCATACACAGGACAGCACCTGACTTGAGCGAATGGGAGGAGATACTCTTGTTGTAATAACAACCCTTATGGAGTTCTGATCCAGTTCTCTTTCACTCTCTCTCTCTAGCATGCATGCACCCACACACACAAGCATATATAAGTTCTCTTAGATTGGAGAGCTCAGAATTACAGAGTAATTCCTTTTTTTTTTAATAAGCTAGACCATCAACGTAAATTGTAAGCAGTGAAAGAACAGAAAGAAAGGGAGCAGATAGAAAGGAAAATGCATTTCTTCATCTGCTGAGCAGCCTCTGTGATAGCAAGCCCATGACAGCTTTACAACTCCTTGGTTATTTTACTTGCATGCTGTTTAATGAGAAACAGCCTCCAGCTGAGGTTTACAGCAAAGCAAAGTTTTAGGAGAAATTCTTGCTGTGTTAGCCCTACCTGATCTGAATTTGCTCCGAATCAGCATAGAATGCTCAGACCCCAGAAGTGTCATGGTGAAGCCTTGTGAAAATTCCCAGGGTCAGAAAGCCCCTCGGTTCAAAGCATTAACCGGCACCAAGTAGAGAAGCTGACCACAACCAAAGGATCACAATTCATCTAGCCCTCCTTGGAGTCTAGGTGATGGCAGAAAGCAGCAGAAGAGTAACTTAAGGAAAGTTTGGTCTCATCCAGCACTAACCCGCCACAAAAACCTACTGCATGCCTTTGCACTGTGTTGGGCTAGTTAACTTCAGCAAGCAGACCCCTCCTTTCTATCCACCCCTCCCCTCCTTTGTCAAAGTTTACTATCAGCATCATCACCGGGTGTCCTGACTGATGTCATAGTCTAGCAGGGAGCAGACTATCCCTAAAGGGTCTTTAGGAAAGACAGAAGTTTGATATCTGATCCGCTATTACTACCAACAGGAACTTGGCCAATCAAGACGCTCCCTCCCTCTGACTGCAGGGGTTCAAAGTAGCTCTGAAATATCAACAAGACTCCTGCTTAACTCTTTCCACGATGCTGAGCTGTCGCAACCAAGAATTCAAGAAAGAGGACCGGCACAGGGGCATGGCTCTTAATATGGAGTTTAACGATTCACATTCCAAGGACTTCGGTGAAGATTTGTAATTGCCAGCGGGGCTCTGTGTCAGGGTTGCTTTTCTGTTCTAGGTCTGTTATTCTAGTGCTACATATAACTGAGGTGTTAATAAACTCACGGATGTCCCAGAAATAATGATCAAAAACTCGCCAAAGCGAGATTGCATGTGCAGATATGGCTTTCATATCAATGCTGAAAACAGGTTCTGTGTAAGCCCAGAACTTGCAAAGTTCTCCCTACTCTACCCACTTCAAGAAGCACATTTAAATTATTATCTAGCCAGCTGAAAAAAAAGACTTAAATTGAAAGGTTTCACTAGCTAGCTAGGAAAGTAAGAGGATATCATATCCTGGAGTTCTATTAGAATTTTTTTCTTTGCATTATCCTCTCAAACTGGATTTTCATCCAGTTTTACTACTTGTTTTTAACCCATGTCTATTTTTAAATGTCTGCAGTACTTTCTCCAATTTGCCATCAGCTACTTCCATGCACATAATCTTTCAGCTGAATTCCTGCAGTACCATGTACTTTTATCTGTATGTTTCACTCACAGATATTTCACATAGCAGGAACACATACTGCAAGGGGGCACAAAGGACTCCAGCAGAGTCTTCAACCCTTATGGCGGTGGCGTCTCACAAGAAGGACCTGAAACTGCTAAGTGAATTGTCCACCTGACCAGCGTCTCTTCATGGCAATGCCTGCCATTGCAGAATATGGCTAAAATAGAGAAGCCTTACCATCTGTGTATCAGATCCTAATAAAAGATGCCCTCCTCCAACTTGGATACCCCATTCACCAGACGCAAAGTTGAGAGGATCAGTCTGGATGCTTTCATTGTTGACAGGAGCAGCAAAACTTACCTCTGTGTAACAGAAGAGGATTTTATGAAGATGTATCTTTCTGATTGAAAATGAGGACTCCACTCTTCTAATCACGCTCTAAAAGGCTTCTGGAAGGAAGACAAAATGGTGCCTGCCAGTTTCAGGAAGGAATGTGATTTGGAGGAAAAAAGCATAGCTGGAGAAAAATGAGAGCCAAGACTTGGGGTGGTTAATTCTGTCCTATCCTTGTACCCACCAAATGTTGATGTTTTAACTTTATGTATGGGGAATTCACAATTAATTAAACAGTGATTTTGAACTCTTTCTGTCTCTTCTGCCAAAACCTTTCTCAGTTCTCTTCCAATAGTTCCCTACAACCCCAAAGGCTATTCTCAGCCCCTGAAAATAGGCTTAAATGTAGCCTTCAAATATAGACCTTTCTGCTATGCAGTGGGTGGAGATGCAGAAAGAAAATGGTGCTGCATTTCATAGCATTTTCATGGTATTCCTATGGATGTGCCCTGAAGCTGAAGAGATGTTTTGAAGTGGATATGCCACCATCTTGTTGCACCTGTTGGCACCTCCTTAAGTCAAACATAGATTTTCCTGGGATTGTGTGGATAATGGGCAAGCCCAGGAAAAGATGTAGCTTCTTTAAGGAGTGCTGACAGATACAATGTGTACGCCTACATCCACCGTGAAGCACCTTTCCAGCTTCAGATCTGAAACACAGCTTATCTTGAGGTATTATTACTAGAAATAATTAACTTGATTTTGACTTTGGATAAGGTATTTGCTAAATGTGCAAACCTTCATTTATATGTTGATCTCTGTAAATCTGAAGCTTCTGGAGCTGCAGATAAAGGATTAATACTGTACTAGCTCTCACACTGCTTAATTACTACCAGATTTGGATTATGGGCAAGCAGTCTGAGAAGAATTTCCACACAAGCATTCTAAATCAGGACAAAACCTGCTCTGAAACTATACAATCCCATAACACTGGTAGCTAAACTGACTGAATTCTGGTTCAGCTGATATATATGAAATCACTAAAAAACTACTCTTTTCTGTGAAATGCAGAGGCTCTACAGGACCTATAGGCAACACTGTTTCCCCATTTGCCCCATCTCCTAGGCTTCAGACCCTCTAACAGGTCTTTTAAAGGAATAGGTGTTTTATTGGCTCTGCAGCTCCCCTTCATAGGAACTGCTCAGAATTTTTTTGCATGCAGTTAAATGCATACAACTTTAAATAAGGATGAGGAAGAGGGGGTGCAATCAATTTATATATTTCCATTTTGTGTGTGCAGTAGGGGTTTCTGTGGGATCTGTAGCAGCTCACTGTAGTGTTGTGGGGTTAGGGTTGTTATTTTTGCTCATACTCAGCACTGCAATGCTGTAGAAAGAGAAGGTGACCACAGATCATCTTCAAAGTGGTTTTGAGGAACTGGGGAATGTATCCTCAGGATGTTCAGTGATGAGGTTCTTATTATGCAACTGCCCTATCTCATGCATGGAATTTTACCAGAGGAAGATAGGGGGAATTCCAGAATGACATAATATATTTCAAACCCTCTCTTCTGGAGGTTGAGTCATGGCAACTGGACTTCTTTTCTTTTGGTTTGATACGTTTTGCTGCTTGTCCAAGCAGCTTCTTCAGTCTAGAAAGTTGGTTATGGGGGACCCCATAAATGTCTTCCAGGGTGGCTGCGTTTCTCACTAACATGATGGGCTTGTTGAAGGGACAATAGGAGAGTGACACCCTAAGATTCGACTACTAGAACAAAATCATTCTAGGCACATTAGTAGCCCAGGGGATGTTTTGCAATTGACAACACTACCAGAAAATGCTTTCTCTGCTTTTTTAAAGTCACTACTAAGCTGTCTGATGTTTCCATCATAATATTTACTTCTCGGTAAATAGGCTAAAAATCTTCACTTCTGATTCAGAACTGTAAGATTAGAGAATGAAAAGAGCAAGATGACATAGCTGTTTAAAAAACCATGCAAAATGTTTTCTGCTTAGCGTAAATATTTAATCGTTAAAAAAAATGGCAATCTGTTGTGTTTATTAAGGAAGGGATGCAAAATGCGAACTAAGTGCAGGGTGGGGTAGGATGGCTTTGCTACTACAAATTCTATCCCTCTGGAAGATCATTGTGTGAGCTCCTTAATCTCCAGGCCAATGTAACCTTGGTGGGCTCTTTTGAGATGTCCTCATGGGAACTCTCTAGAATACACACTGAAGACACAAAAGCTACTAGGAGGAAAGGGCAACAGTTCAAATACCAATCAGTGGGTGCCCTCTCCCCCATTTGTAGTACATATTTTATAAAGCATCCCTCAGGGAAATATGTAAGCGTCCCCCAGGCTAGTGCTATGTCAACAAATCACCCACCTATCTAGAAGCCCAAGCCTTATAAATGGCATTTCCAGGTTTTGAAAAATGAAGTCTCCTTTTCTGTCCAAGTTAATATCCAGAACATTTCTAGAATGAGCATCCATCAAATTCAGTTTCATCATTTAAAAAATACTATATAATCCTTGACATCTCAATCATCTGAAAAACAGTTCTGTTGTAAAAGCCAGCCGAGGTGCAGAAATATCGTCAGAGAGGCAAAGATGTGTCTCTAGGGGCCAGCAGATCCAGAGCTCAGGTAGCATTTGCGATTAAGGGAAAACCAGCATTTAGTTCACTGGAAAACAAGTCTAACACACAGCGCAAACCATCCATTGTTGTTGCTTCCTTGCACTGTGCAAGGAAACAGTGATATCATCTGTGAAACAGGCAAAGCAAATGCTGAAATGCAGCTGTAAAGTAACCACTGTAAAGATACTGTACCTCATTCAGAACTATGAGATACGTTTCATTGGCCAAATATAGTGCTAGGACAGTTTGGCTCCCGAAATGCTGACGCAACCAAAGGAAACTAGTGAACATTGAGTTAGCATCGAGAAAACAGGCAAGTGCTCTACAGACAATGCACTCTTCACTGCAGTACTGGCTCGGGTAACAGCACGAACTGATACCTGGAAAAGCTGCCTCTGAACCTACGCCTAAAATCTGTAGGATCTGAGCTCTTGCAGGATGGATGGTATATGGCTTCTTCTCTGCAGTATTAACATGCCATTAATGTATGCACTTTGTAATAGAAAGGTAAAAACCCCCCTCATTAAAATAGCAAAACAGAAGACAGTATGAAAGGAAGGGTCAAGCTAGGAAAGGGAGAGAGATTGTCTGGATGAAAGAGTGGATGTTGCTGAGAAACAAGAGACTTTTAGAGCTAGATGATCATGACCTGAGGTTTGGATGGCATGGATACTTATGGTACGATAAAGTTAAAATTAATGTGGATTTTAAGAATCCTTTTATTAGATGTGCCACATTGAGAATATGGAATAAATATAAACCCAGGCTGTGCCTGAAAACCACTCTGTGGATCTCAGCTCAAGATGTTTTTCATAGAAGAGAAACAGTGAAGACAAACGGTTGACATATCGGGAACTACTGGAAAACCATCAAGGGGAATTTAGGTTTAAAGAGAACAGCTAATAGCAGAAGGATATAATTGTCAATGGTTTTCCCATTTACAGTATCTGAAAGATTTAAAATGGGCAAAAAGACTTTCAAACTCTTGTATTTGGATGGGCCTACATGAACATGAATAGACTTTCTGTGTGTGGGCCTGTGTGGGCCTTCAAGTCAGTCTTGATTCCTGGCAACTGCCTGGACACAGTCCCTGCGGTTTTCTTGACAAGGTTTTTCGGAAGTGGTTTGCCCTGGCCTGCTTTCTAGGTCTGAGAAAGAGTGACTGGCCCAAGGTCACCTAGCTGGTTTTGTGCCTAAGGCCTAACTCTAACCACTACACCAAACTGGCTCTCAAAAAGTCATGTACAGTGTCCCTGTGTGCAACCTGCACTTTAAGCAGGTATAGGGAGCACGCAGGCATTTGAATGCAGGCAAGAAGCCCTTGAGCAAAAAGCATACAACACACACAAAACAGCATATAAGATTAATCACCTGAGAAAGAATATTCATTAGGTTTATATCTTGCCTTTCCTCCAAGAGCTCAAGGCAGCAAGGAGCTCAAGGCAACAATGTCTTCTCCAATGTTTTCCCCAGTGCAATAGTCCTGGGGTAGGCTGAGCTGAGAGAGAGTGACTGACCCAAAGCCATCCAGTGAGCTTCCATGAGGGTGGAAACTGAGTCTCCCCATGCTTAGTGTGGTAAAATAATCAGGATATCTGGAAATAGTATAACGTAAGTATGCTTCCAGTACTTAGGTTCCTTCCCCCCAGAAAAGTTCTTCTGGTGCTTCTGACATTGCTCTTCTGAAATCAGCTGGAAAAGTCTACCACTATGATTGTGTTTGCTAATTTTGTGCGATGTGTCCCATTATAATTCCCCAACGGCACAGTTTATCTGAAGTTTCCTGAAAAATGAATACTTTGTAACCATTTATTTTACCAGCGCACTTCCGTTTTGCTATAAGCACAGCACAAAAAATTATTAAGAAAAAGGTAAATGCCAACTGTTCAATAATGTAGATGGATATTGTGCGTCAGGATGCATAAAAGCAGAGGTGCAGGCAATGTTTCAGGTTTCAAGCTTGCCAATCACAAGGAATAGAGAGGTGACAGGAATGGCCCCTATGTATTGAAAAACTGATCTGCAGAAATGTAGTGTTTCTGAAGGGTGTCCAATGAGAGGATTATAATGATGTCAAGAGAACTGAGAGCCAGTGTGGTCTCCTGACAAGAGTGCTGGACCAGCACTGGGGAGATCCAGGTTCTAATCCACTCTCAGCTAAGGAAACAACCTACACCAAAGGGTTATTAGTATGTAGGGAAAAGGGAGGAAAAAGGGCTACAGTAACCAACTTTAGCTTCTGAAAGAGACAGGACGTGGTTCTTACACAGCAATAAATAGGCTAGGACATTCCACAGAAAGGAGAATCTTTACCTTACACTGAGCATCACAAATCAGCCTTGATAGTCATCTGCTAGTAGTAACAGTCACTTCTGACTCCTCTGATAATTCAGATGTATGGGGAGTGGGCAGGAATCAAGAGAACTAATAGCAAGCACCCATGCTTGGATAACTTCACAATTAACTTGTTTTACAGAAGACAGGCATTTTGAGAGCATTTCTTGTGGCTATTTATATCCCAAAAAACTAGAACAATGATATCCTTTTCTTTTTTCCCTCCTTTTTTCTTTATTTTGTAGGTAGCATAACGTAAGCCTTTGACATAAGTATATCTGTTTGGGTACTTATATCAAAAGGAACAATCTCTCAAAGATAATTGACTTAACCGGCAGCCTTTCCACTGCATTTCTTTTAAACTCGAATGCATTATGAGACTGGATAAATGAAACTGGAA
Organism: Liasis olivaceus; assembly: GCA_030867105.1. NCBI lineage: Eukaryota > Metazoa > Chordata > Lepidosauria > Squamata > Pythonidae > Liasis > Liasis olivaceus. The sequence goes on along the minus strand of CM061348.1, from coordinate 101,000,348 downwards.
CATGCTGCAAGGTTGTTACTTAATGGTCTCTTTGCAACCATTCCCTCACCCCCACTGGCAATATGGGTATTATCCCAGGCTACTTTGCAGGACTGACATAATCCATGTTTTTTCAACCACTATCTCCCTCTGCAATCTCAATGTGCTATTGATAGACTTTATTTTCATTTTTCATTTGCATTGTCATGGTAATTTTTGGATCATGTTTTCCAACACAGGGCTTTTTTGGGGGGGGGAGGAGCATGAAATTAAATATGAGTTAGACAGAGCATGAATCCAAACCTTCACTGCTGATTTCTACTTTGCGTGGGTTTCCATTACTCAGCTACAGTTATTCTAAAATTGTGGATTTTTCAAATTGTTTTTTCTGGGTATTAATCACTTATCTAATGCAGAATACAAAAATGACTTCAAAATGAAGCTAAGGGCCTCTTCTCCAAGCACGAAATGTGTGCTGGTGTGTGTATAAATATAATTTATATTTTGTAATTTATTTAAATTAATATGCAGTTGTCTGTGCCCATCTGGTACAGCCCAGCAGGATGGGCACACTCTGGGTCCCATCAATTAGAGAACGTCATCTCATGGGAACCTGGAAAAACGCCTATTCTGCTCCAATTCCAGCCATCTGGAATGATCTCTCCCTAGAGATTTGTGTAGCTCTGTAGAGAACACAGAGAATGGCCTTGAAGGACAGGAGGAAGGGCCACTACCAAGGCAATGGTCAGATAAGTGGGGGTTGAACCTGTGCCAAGAAAGCAACATCAGTAAATGTCTCAGACAAGACCTTCTCTAGTTCACACAAAGATAAGTGAAGGAGGGGGGAAGCACATTCAGACTTGAAAGATTCTGTTACTATAGGTGTTACAATAAAAGCAGTCCCGACCTATATGGTGTTGAGACAGTCATTTGAGGGTCAAGTGGCCTATTACATTAATTAATTAATTAATTAATTAATTAATTAATTAATTCTATTTATAGCATGGCTTCCCTAAACATGAATCACAGCTATGACTTCATTTATTGACTAAAAATCCTGAAAAGTGGGGGCAGGTTTATTTCTCATAAGACAATTATTTAGAATAAAGCCTGCACATTGAGTTTTGTAGCTCTTGCTCTACAGGAATTGGAGACTTGTTTCTTTTTAAATTCTGTGTAAGCTCAGAGTCTAGGTCTACTAACACAGGTTATCTCTACTCCTCTAATGGTAGGCACATGGGAAAAAAGAGGACAGTTATTAGAACTTACAGTTACTAAGGATGCACTCTTAATCTTATCTTTGGTATGGAAAACAATGCATTTCACACTTTCTGAAAGCTAATAATGACTGGGCTTACATACTGCACTAAGCCATAATGAGGTTTAGTGTGTTCTGTGAACCCAATCAGTGAGGTTAGAAACTATGACTTGTGGCTTAGTACAATGTGTGAAATCTGTCACTGTAGTTAATTCAACAAGCCATGAATTAGTGTGATTATTTATTTATTTATTTATCAAACTTATCCCCGCCCATCTCCCCCCAATGGGGGACTATGAGTGGCTTACAACAGATTAAAACAATAAATAAATATGTAGTTAAAATGTATAAGAAAACACATTGATATGTGATATGTGAATCCAGCCCATGTCGCCCACCATTCAGGTGACTCCACTATCTGTACTATCAGAGCTTCAATGTAGTTACCAGAGCTCTCTCTAGAGTATTATATATCTCATGGAAGCTACTGATGGAACTCTTGGCATTCCATCCTGTCCTCCAGATTCTACTGAAGTTGAGTTATAGATGCTTAGATCAGTTGTTAAACTTGGACAAGCCACAACTTAACTCAGTGCCAAATTGCTCTATCATTCCTCTTCCAGAATTCCATGTAGATTGGATAGACCAACCTCATGTTTATGACTGCACATGAGAATGCTTAGAGAAAAATACTGACCAAAAAAATAGGTTTCTTTAGAAAACTGAGTAACATACCTTTGTTAAGGTGTGAGGAACTAGACTAGAGGCATTTACAACGGAACAAGAAGGAGAATTACATGTGAACTATCGAGGAAGCCTTGAGAACCTATTAGCTTAAAAACAGATACAGAATTTGTATTACAGAAGTTATGGATGGGTGAGCATAAAGAAAGTAAATCAAAATGTATTTTTTAAAAAACCCTGATGTATCTAACCAGTCCCCTTCCTCAGGTTCTTGCAGCTCTATGATAGTACTAGGTATCTATATAATGTCAGCCCTTCAAGGTAGGCCATGTCAGGAAATAGACACTACATGAAATACTAGAACTCTGTTGTATTGATATAATAACAGAAGTTTGAAAGCCTGACAGTATTTTCCCCTCCCTCCAACTTATACCACACCAAAGTGAACTAAGGCAGGGCAATCATGAGTTTCCTTCTCATGCGTTCCTGTTTTCCTGGGCTAAGTTCATGTTTTACTAACAGTCACTATATATTTTCTTCAAAGTCATCTCTGTACTCTTCTAAAAAGAGAATTCTCAGAATGTCTGCTGAAATTCCAACACTGAATACTTTGAAAGCAGACAATTATTAACTTGGCATATTTTTCTAGTAATCATATACAGAGACTGTATTATCTTAATTTGAGAAATCTCTGATTCTAGAAATACTGCCTGTAAGCAATTAATTTACATTTCTTCCCCATTTTAGCCACAAATTATCTTCCAATATTCACTTCTACTATAGTTTTGTAAATGGTCAGTGTTGGCAGAATGATGCAAAGAAAAGCTACATTGGTCTGCAATATATATCTTGTATTTGTGTGCTGGCTAAGAGATGGAGGGGGTACTTTGTTTTCTTGGAAAGCCTTCTGGTCTTTATTAAAATGAGACCGTGGTCAATCTCATAGAGCTCATGGGCCAGGCTCTGGGCCAAGAAAAAGTTCCTTCTGCAAATATTTATTTTATCATATCAATGACAAACTCCTTTGTATAAACATTTTTATTTAATCATAATTTACCAATTATTTTAAATCAATTGTTTGCTTGGTTTCTAAACACTAATCAAGAGGACCACATTAAAAGTTGGTCAGATAGATAAGATGCATTATCTCATTGCTGGGCTGTGGTATAATAGTCTGGCTTGTTTCCTGGGGTGTGTCTGAAGGAAGCGGGGAGCACGGATTAAAGATTTTACACTCTGTGGGGTTCAGTGTCCAGATCCAGCTGGCAAATGACATCTTTCATTGATATCCAAAGAGCAAGACATGAGTTTGGGGGGAATGTAAAAATGTAATGGGCATACCATTGGCCTTCTTTGACACCATTTCCTGACACCATTTTTTTCTACATCTTTGCTTGCCCCACTCTCACATCCCCTTTCAGGATGGATGAATATTTTTCAAGGCTACCTATTCCTGTTCTAAATAGTAACGCTATCTTCCTGTTAATTAAGTCTATCTTCCACAACGGATCATGCATAAGCAGAAATCTACTTAATGTCATCTACTTAATGTTTGCAGATGGGTAAAACCAGTAACTGAGAGGCAAGATTGATTTGTTTCATTTGCTTTAAAATGCTATTGTATTTATATTATTGTTTTGATTCCCCTTTTTTACCCTGAAAGCACTCCAGCAGTAGTAGAGAAAATATTCTGCATAGATGGTCCATGATCCAGTCTTTGGCACCCTCGCATAGAGCTAGAAAAACTTTTGCCTGGAAATCTGGAGTTAGTCACCAATGAGACTAGTGGAGTAACCATCTGACTCAGCATAAGGCAACATCCTATGTTCCCATGTGAAAGCTTATGAGCACTCTTCCTCATGTGAGAAAAGAGGGAATATGTCTTTTAAGCTGGAATTTGGTATCTCAGTTATGTTCTTTTTAGCTGGGTGAGTTCTGAGTCATCAGGTGATTCCACATCATAAAATTATTTTTCTAAATATGTCACGGAAGGAAGGAAGGAAGGAAGGAAGGAAGGAAGGAAGGAAGGAAGGAAGGAAGGAAGGAAGGAAGGAAGGAAGGAAGATTTGCTCTTGCCCAGATTGTTCCAGAAAGACATTCTAGTATTTTACTGTCGTACAGCTTGAAATCTTCTTGTGATATCCAACAGAAACTTCATAGAAATGATAAATCTATCATGATTACTCAGTTACACCATGAATGCCTTTAACATTCTGTATCTGGCTCCAAAATACTGGCTCTCTTATAGCTTTATTGAGTTCCTCCCCAACAGATAGTACATATCTTAGAATAGGAGCTGCCAGATGTTTCATTTTTTAAATTACAAAGATCATATCTTATTTCTAAATATCAGACAAAGCAGAACGAATAGTCCTAGTTGGGCAACAGTCTGGTACAAGATCCATAGAACAGATACTACAGTTCTAAATTGTGTCTTTAAGCTGAAATAAAAAAGCAACATCATCACAATGCTCAAGATGTTAGTCTTTATTCTTCACTCACTGCACCACTACATTTGTCTTTTTTCAATGGAATTATTTTGATGTAGAGATACTGCCATTTCTCTACCAGGAACAGCTCCATTTTATACTTGGAACAATGCAATTCTTTCTGCTCAGTAAACATACCTCACTCGATTGCTGAAAATATTGTTGGGCACAGGAGCACCTATGCGTATCTGTGTCCCATGATGAATAATTACAAAGGATGTGCCTTCCCCTGCTAATAATATCCAGTATTCCCATAGAAAAGGAATACAGGACTGCCTTGTTAGCAGTCATTTTTACGGAGTTTGGACCTTTTTTTTTTTTTTTCCTTGAAATCCTTTCCCTTTATTTTGGCTTCCATACTTATAGATTCCTAGCCTTTTCCTCAGTTTCTCATTCACGGTTATTGGCCTTCTCACCAGCCAATCCCTGGGACATGCTTATCAAGGACAAACTTTTGCCGAGCTTACTTACAGTCAAATCAAAAGCAATTTGGGCCTGAAAAGGCTTAGCCGCAGTCGAAGGAGCCAAGCAGCCCCAAGAATAAAACCATCAGGAACTAATCCATAACAGAATCTGAAGTCCCTGTCATTTTGAATCTTAAATCAATTAACTCTCTACTCCAGAGAGAAAGGGATAAAATCTAGGTTGTGCAATTTCCATCATGGTAAGCCTATACTGCAGGTAAGGCAGATGCCTTCTATATACTGTATGGCCTGATAAAACTTCCCCCATGAGACAAGTCTAATTATGGCTAATAAGTTATATAAATACATAAAACTTTGATAAATGCTTTAAAATACATTTAAAATGTTACTAGAAAATTGCAGTGGACTATGAAACAGAGTCAGACGTAACACCAATTAATTGTGAGGTTACTGATTCAACGAACGTGCCAGTTATAGACAGATGTAAATACTGAAATGTACTTCTGAATGGAGCACTTCAGGGTCACCAGTCCAACGACACTGGGAAGGCGTTCTGCTTTCTCCTCATTGGGTGTGGGTATGCATGTGTATACGCACATATATGTGCAAAAAAAGAAACCAGAGCAAACTGTGTCTTCTGAAATTCTTTTCAAACAGTTTACCAAAAGTGGCCAAGGAGCATATTTTCTTGTGGATAATGAAGTACTAACTATTCGCCTCTGGGTGTGTGCATTTTGGTTCTCCCCTCATGCTGCATCTCTGTGCGCTTTTGTGTATGAACACACTGCAAAATGCATATGCTCTGTCTCAGGTCACATGACTGAGAGGATGAGAGAGAGGAATGCAAGATAGGGTAACAGGAAGTATTCTGATCTGGTGTCCCACTGCCTTCCCCATAGGAAATATCTGGGGAAATCTATTTGTGGGACCACCTGCTCCCTGGGCTATCTGCCTCTTCCACATGCTCCAATAGAGAGGACACACACCAGGTCCCCTCACTGAGACAATGCCACCATTTGGGACTTTGGAGGCATGCCTTTTAAGTGGTGGCCCCTGCTTCTTGGAAAAAAAATCTGCCCCCCCCCCCCATATATGGTTGGCCACCAACCTGCAGATCTTTAGAAAGGCAGTCAAGATGTATCTCTTTCCCCTGGCGTTTGGATCCAGATGAGTGGAGTCCCAACTCCATACACAAGTGTTTTGCCATTGCCTTCTTCCAGGATAGTCCAAGGCAGCTATCAGCCCTGGAACTTCCTGGTGGTCTTATGTCCAACCTTGCTACTTTTTTGGGATCAGTAAGGGTTCACTAGTTGTCACCAACTGCAGGTAAGAAAAGTAACTTGTGGGGAAGGGAGAAATTCATCAGCTACCAAAGTTTTGCCCGAGTTGGATAAATTAACTTAACCAGTCAGTGTCACAGTAGTATTTTAAATTAAGTAGTCCAACACCACTCTGATAACTATATATATTGTAGTCTTCTTTTAGCTGGCATTCTTAACTCATGGCTAAAGCTTTAAAGATGGGATTGCCCAGCTGAAGATCTTTCTGTTCTCCCTGACATTTAAAGATATTTTCCAGTGCTCTTATATTCCTGTCTGTATTTATTCCCATTTATATCACTGTACCCAGCCTTTCTGTTATGTCACTGGGTGAATCAACAAATCATACCCCATGCAAATCTTTTGGTAGCTGGCGGTACACCAAGTTAAATAAATAAATATAAATAAATAAAATAGTGATTCTATTTCTATTCCACACAGCTTGGTGGGAAAGTCTGCCAATGGGCTCTTCATCCAGAGTTGTTTTGCAAAGGTTTGTTATGTAAACACATCAGAAGAAAGCTATTTAGAGATAATAAAGACCGGACACTTTTTAAAAGCATTACTATTTTCTTGGAGAAATAGCTTCATTCCCCCTCCCAATTTACAGCACTCCCCCTCCCCTGTCAATCCTTCTCAAAGGATTTGGGATGCTGATGTCTCTGCAAGCAAATCAATAAATAAATGGTGTTTTCTGCGTGCAGCAGATCTGTTACACATAACCAGCTATTGGTGCTTGTAACTGGATTTGTTTGCATTTCTACCGTAATGCTAAATGTGCTTATGGAGAGAAAAAAAATGCATGTGTGTGCACACAGATCATCTGTCTCTATGAATAGAGTTTTCCTTTTTCCATTGGCAACTCAATATGAATATGACCAGGACCAAAGTTAATGCACGCCTGTGCATGTAAGAACAATTGGTTACGCAAGCAGAACAATGAGGCAACGTTGGTTGCAAAGCGAGCCTCAATGTGTCTTTTCCATTCCTCCCCACTGCAAATGCCATGCTCATTAGTTTCCTGGAATATAAGAACACTAACAGTCAACTTTAAAATGTGGTTTATTATAATCTTGCTGTTCTGCTTGCTGAAACATCTCCACTTCCTTTTCTTCCCTTTGCTCCCCACTTGAATGGACACTGCTTCAGTCATGTCTCTGGGGGAATTCCTTTCCCACACCATATCTGCTTCTCATCTACTGCACAGATTTTGATGTTTATTGTTTAAAAGATAAGACTTTCAAAACTCCGGCTTTCCCAGCAGAGAACATGATGGCCGCCTGTCCAGCCTCCCCATTTGCTTTTTCTGGATCTCAATTTAGTGAGTGAAGTTGGTAAATCTCTTGCTCTTTCAGCAGCAAAATGAAAGAGGTATTTGGCCCTTTTCCCATCAACATTAGAAAGGTTACCAGGATTGATCTTTGCACCAAACACTCTTCCTGCTGCCAAGAGATTCCGGGCACCATTTTTAGTGATAGCAAGAAATCACTACTACTGTCAACACCAGAAACCTGAGATAATCCAGGGGAAGTTAATTCACAGCATTCCTGGTCATTCAGGCTAGCGGTCAAGAGGGCTTTCCTTGGTTTTAGCTTCCTGCTCTACTTTGCATTCACAGAGAATGTCTATGGATTCTTTCAATGCGATATAGCATTTGGGAACCCATCTGGCTGGAATTCAAGTAAATATCAATTCAGAATGTCTGGGCTTCAGATAGAGGGGACAGTTTTTTTATTCAGATGTCATTCCCATTAAATGGACAAATTTAGAATATTTCCGCTGCTGAAAGTGATAATAGAAAATATCTCAGATTTGGTATTCCTGAAAATATTCTGCTTTCAAAGTTGGCAAATCCATTTTAAGGTTTGGTTTAAATATTGCTTCTGTTAGATTATCTGTGTCTGTCTGTTTTACATCCCCATATGTTCTCATTTGAGTTTAATTGCTGTGGTGTCCTTGTCAGCAATCATTATATACAATGTTTCTCAATTCACACATTTCATATCTTCTATCAAGTATAGGGAGGTATGGTAATAATTTCCCCACAGCTCCCTGCACCTCCCCATTCTTTACTCTTAATCCATTCTTTACTCCTAATCCCTACGCATTCAGCCTAACACGTGCATGCATTTTATAAAGGTATGTGTAGAACTCTTTCTGTGAGACTCAATACCTTTGGAGGCAGACTCCTACATATGCAGAGATTGCTACATGTGGTATATTTATAGGATTAATCCTTAAAGGAATTTACATCACTGGCAGCAGGAGCAAAAACAGCAGATGTGATCAGCTCACCTTTCACAGTGTAACATTTAGAAATCCCTGTGTGATCTTAGCACATTGTTCAAAAAAGTTCTTCATTCTCCACAATGACCAAACCTATTATAGTCTAAATCTGATACAAAAAGTAAGGCTTCCTATTGCTTTTGTAAGTCTTTCAGAACTATTTGGAACAAATACTGCAAAATATTCCCAGCATATATCATTTCTCCCCAGTTTTGTTTGGAGTGTGTCTTGAATATGTTCATGGCCAAGATCCAAAGAACTGTAGGGTGATTTGGACTTGTGCTTCTTCAACTGAGCTCACTATGTTATACTGCAAACTGCTTTTGAAACAGATAGGACTTTTAAAACCAAAATTTTGAGGGAGGGAGGGAGGGAGGGAGGGAGGGAGGGAGAAGGAGGGAGGGAGGGAGGGAGGGAGGGAGGGAGAAGGAAGGAAGGAAGGAAGGAAGGAAGGAAGGAAGGAAGGAAGGAAGGAAGGAAGGAAGGAAGGAAGGAAGGAAGGAAGGAGAATTATAAAGAACATTTCAAAGGAATAGAAAAGGAGATTCCCTTAGGCATGTGTAGCTTTTTGGATTCCAGCTATGGGAGCTAATTGTAAACAACAAAGAAAGCAAGACTTCTCTGTTATGCTCTACTTGTGAGCTTTCAGGGGCACCTGGTTCATTACCATAGGAAATACAACATAAGATTTGGTGATTCTTGATTTAATGTAGCAAAGAGTTTTTATATTACATATAAAGCTTGTTCACTTTCCTTTGTGCAAAAACCAGCAGAAAACAAAAGAGCTGATAAGACTCCATGCCAACGAATGAATTCTCAATATGTATATGACGTCATGGAAAAAAGCAGAGAACCAAAAGGAAAAATAGAAACCTAAGCAAAGCTGCTTGGAAAGACATTAGCAGAGAGGCTAATATGAGCAACGTTACAGTTATTTCAAGGAATGAAGAAATGTTACGCAACTGAAGTTAATGTGAATTTAAATGTTGAATACACATTAAAAAACATTGGATCTTTGAACATCTACGAAAGGACTAGGAAACCAGTGCACCACATCACCTATTTGAGACCCCTGGAACTTTATGGCATTATCCTGCCAAAATTCATTCAACCTGGGCAGAGTTATTTTAGTGCTTTATTTGAATGTTTTAAGCTTTAAAACAGGTTTAGAATAGTAAGGCAACATTTTAACCTCTCTCCAAAGCAAAATAACCTGGAGAAAATCATGCCATTACTCACTTAGATGAAGCAGTTGACCCCCTAGAGCCCCCAGATTGCTCTCTTACTCTCACATGCATAAATGAGGAAAAATTTAAAAACCTTATGTCCCTTTGCTTATTAAAGATTGCCCTACTTGATCCGTGACATCACATTTGACTAGGTCATTAACTGCAGATAGCTGAGAGTGCAAATTATTTTTACAGGTACAGAATTTGCTGAATACATAGTTCTAGTAGACAACTCTTTTCTTCCAGGGTTCAAGATTAAAAACTAAAGAGGAAGCTTAAACTGAAAACATAAACATTTTTCAGTGGATTGAGTGTGTCTCTATGTGTGCGTGAGCCAGAAAAAAAACTTTTTGGATGGCTTTCCTTGTGGAGTTACTACAGGTAATTTAATTATTATGAACCATGGTGTTATTAAGAGGCCTTTTGCAAGTCTCTCAATAAAACCATCTTTGGTTGTATGTTTAGTTTCTTTTTTTAAAAAAAGTCACAAAGAGTTTTCCATGAAGACATCAAGGGGTGGAAAACAGAGGAACTATTTGCCTCTTGGAAATAGTCCATTGGGCACAATGTTGTTGAGGAACATCAAGAGCCTGGCTCTGAACTGAAACTGGAGTTGAAAGCCAAACAAGGCTACAGAAGATTAGTTCACAGTGGAGGCAGTAGCCAGGGGCAGGCACAGAAAACAACATACAATATGCTACACTTAGTCCCCTGTTGAGAATTGCCCCAGTCTGAGATCTTTTCAGATTCTCACTTCAAGGAGACAGAAGAGGAAGGAAACATCTATGTAATTACATTCTCCTCTGCCAGAGACATAAGAAGTCATGGAGCATCAAAGCAATAATAACTATCAACGGGTCAAGCAGGAAGGAGATGGGGAGAAATCATATGGAAATCATAGAAGCAAACCTGTATGTTTTCCTCCATGGGCAAATCATAGCTTGTGAATGGATTGTCAGCAGAGCAATGCCATCGGAGGAATGGATTTTCTCTCCTCCCCACTACTATCCCACATTCCTGTGTTTTCCATGTGTAAAAGTCTTAAGACATCATTCATCACAGGTGTCTGTAGGTGGGATCAGTGTCAGCCCTCTAAAGTAGACCAGACTAAGAAACAGACACCCTATGGGCCTAAAATTACTTGTATTAGGGCAGCTATAGTAAAAAAAAAAAAAAAAAAACCTTGCAAGTCTGAATATACTTCTCCTCCTCCTTCTTTTATTTTCATGTGAATGGCAGGGGGAGGGCCGTCTGAGGTCTTTTCGTAACACTCTTTCTTGGTATGGACTCAAGCCATGTTTATCTGATTGTTGCCATGGTAACAGATCATCCCTCTGTCCATCAAGGCCATCCTTTCTATTCTCTATAATTAGCAGCATCACAATGGTGGGTGCAACTGGGCAATCAAAACCCTACCCTTTTTTACATGGTGGTATTGCATGTGATGTCCATGAAAAAGGGGTAAGGCATCAATCACACAGTCACACCCACACTGTTGATCCCCTGTCCGTAGGTGCCCCTGATATTCATGCATCCCTGTTGCCTTATCTAGTTAGGCCCAGCTTAGATAGATATATAAGGTTCATAACTGAGGCAAAATGCACACTTGTGGGTGACATGAATGCTTCCATAGAGACAGGGTTGCTTATTCCTATTGATCAATCCAATCTTAATCCCCCTAGTCAGATTCTACTTAACTTCCTGATCACTTTAATGACCATGGCTTGATTTTCCCTGCTTAAATAATAAGCATTTATCAGGGAACCAAAACTTAATCCTTATTGTCAATTTCTATTCAGTTTCATAATGTCTGTAAAAAGTCTGCCAGCTTGATTTTCCTTCTTCATATAAGCAAGGCACACCAAATTCTTGCCTTATCCCATCTCCCAGCATCTGAGCTCAGGCAAGCCATTATTCCCTGCCCCTCCATCTAACAGAGGATCTATATTGCAACTTACAATCATAATTAGACCTACTGTTAAAAGTGCCTGGTTGCTAAAATGCACCACACTATCTTTCCTGCATCACTAATTGAGTTGGATGGTCTGTAAATCTTATAAATAAAATAAAATCACAACTAGTAAAGGCTTCTTAACAGAAACAGAAGGAATGGGAGCTTCATAGGGTGGTTCCCCCCCCTTTTTTTTTTTGCAAATGGCCAAAAAAATGCACACAAATGAAAAAGTTGGAGCCCTGTCCTAGCAATTTATTTTCTTCTTTGTATGTGCAGAGTAGAGGTGAAGGAAATTATGTTACATTAGAATCTGTGATGGATCAGACAGAGGGGATTTTTTGAACTCTCCTACTGATCAATTGATTAACTCATGGTGCTTCTTGCCCATTCTGAGTTTTGAGATTAGCAGAACAGAAGATGATTGAAGACTGGCTTCAAACTGGTTATGTGCTATGCAAGTGCCCTTAGCATGGATAGGTTTCAGTTTTAAACTGGCTGAATTGGCTTGCTCCTCAAAGAGAATGCCATGAGAAGAGCTCAAAATCCCTAACAAAGGTTTCTTAACATCTTCTGTAAACTGCAGTTCTTTCCTCAATGTTCCAATTGTGTTAGATTACATTGTCCATGTTGCTTAGAGATTACAGAAGAAAGAGTTCAACACACCTGGATGATGGCTGGTTGGAAAGGTTGATTTAGGGAAAGCCATGACACTTGAATTGATATGAAATCAATGAATTTTATATTCCCAGAAGAATAATGAAGAGAAGCAGTGATCATCTGGCAAAGGAACCAAGTTTTTCATTTTATTTCTAATGAAAAGCCAGACATTAGCTAGGTTTATTTGGGGAGGTTGGGGGGATGGGATTTTCCTGATCCAGCTGAAATACATAGGCAAAGTAAGTATCATTAGGGAAAGCCTGTGGCCTACTACATTCAGAAAGAGCCAACATTTCCAGTTAAAACAATAATATAACATTGGGAAGAGAATCCATTGCTACCAAGATCTTACTAAACTTCCAATTCCAGCATGAGCTACCAGTTCCAGTATGGCAGTCAGCTTTGCCAATAGTTGTGGATGCTGGGAATTTTTTCTGCGATATCTGAATAGGTTTTCCACACCTGAGAGGGCAGGTAGAAAAAAAGATCTCTCACGGGAAACTGTGGAATATGGTTCCCAGGCAGAGGGGACAGCACTGGACTAGATGGAAGATGCAGCAGATCAGTGTAAAGCGAGCTTGAATGTCCACCATTCAGTTAACTGTGTGCACTTTTCCTCCAGAGAAACTCTCAGTGTAGAAACAAAAATCAGGTATGAAGTGGCCTTTAGAAAAATAAGCCCTGCAGTCGAGTTCAGTCTCTAGTTCAAAAGCTGTTAAACTACCGTATTTCCATCTTGCTATCAAAAACTGGAAATTACATAATAGCTTCACTCTATTCCATTTAATTATGAGATTTTAATTTTAACGCCTGCTTTATAACACAATGAAAAACACATGTTATGCGCTGAACACAACCCAGCCTTACCAAAGTCCAGAGGCCAAGCTCGTCACAGGGGTGTCTTTTAAAAGATCCCTTTTGGAATGTTATTTTGAACTTTGTGAAATGGCAAAAGTGCTTTTAAACATTGCAGGTCTCTTGGGAATGTCAAGTTTAAACTTAGTACAAGATTTTTAATTTTAAACTATTCCTTAAAATAGTTGATGTAAAATTTGGTGGGAATTCTTTTAGAAGCCTAAATTGGTTGAACTGGAAGTGACACTTGGAAACTTTCTTTTTTCTTTTCTTTTTTTGACAAAGACACAACACTTGTTTTTACTGTTAGTTTAGCATGAACTCATTCAGGGTCTAATGAGACTGAATGATCCTGCCCCCCTCCCATGACCACACTCATCTCAGCCATTCTCTTCTGAGATTTTCCAAAAAGATAGAATAAGAGGAATTCAGCTTCTTTCAATGACGGGAGCTCCATGACAATGAATTACAAATTGCCCGTCCTTCCTTCCTTCCTTCCTTCCTTCCTTCCTTCCTTCCTTCCTTCCTTCCTTCCTTCCTTCCTTCCTTCCCTCCCTCCCTCCCTCCCTCCCTCCCTCCCTCCCTCCTTCCTTCCTTCCTTCCTTCCTTCCTTCCTTCCTTCCTTCCTCTCCCTCCCTCCCAAGCTCTCTTGGAGGTAGGTAACAATTTTTCCCATGATAAGAAAAAATTGCTTGAGGAATAATCACCCACCCACCAAGGAAAACACTTAAATCTCTCATCTCTTTTTTTCTTTCTCCACCTTTCTGTATGTGTCTCTGTCAAGAAGAAACTTTAATTTGAAGAAAATAAAAAATCCCAGAGGAGTAGTATACTCTATAAGCAGCTTGGCCCACAATATAGACAAGCTTTCCTCTGGACCAAACATTTTCCAAGTTTCTCAGGGGAAAAAGAAGGAAACAGAAAACATAAATCTCAAGCCAATTCAAGGGCCCAGAAGAATGGCATTCCAGCCTATCAGCATTCATCTTCCCAACTATCTCCTCTTTGCTGTACTAGTTGTGGCAAGTAGCAATGAGGACAGGAGCAGAAACATGAAGAAAAGAGGATGGCCATTTTTCTTCCCTTCCCTCCTGTTTTCAGTTACAGTTGCTGTTGCAGAGAAGTACAATTGTACCAATTGTAGGAATATCTGAAAAACTGCATCTCCAATATTCCCTAGTCTTTGTGCACTGACACCGTTCACAAAGAAAATGAAAAGGGAGGAAGGGTTGTAACAACTCCTTTTCTTCACATCCTGCTATAAAATGCTGGGAAATGTCTTTGGGGAGTTGGAGAAGCTAGATGGGATAGTCTGTTTAGAGGCAGGTAGGTTTTTCTTCAGGCAGTTTTTTACCCAAGTCAGAAAAGAATTAATGGGACTTAAGAAGCTTGCTTCTTGCTTGGAGAACATCTTACATTTTCCCTGAGAACTTCATCAGCACTTGTAACAGAGGGGCACAGCGGGCATTTTCTCTGCTCCACTTCTTAAAAGTACTTGAAAACGATCTGCAGTCACCTTCAAATCTGCCAGTCTCAAAATACTGAGAACAAGGAGCAAAAATCAGTGGTGCCCCTCAAGCTGCTACAAGTTCTAAAGTAACGAAAATCTACTCACCTTCCCTTCATGAAAAAGTGAAATAAAATAATTGCTTCCACCATGGCCCACTTATGTCCTTACTTCATATTTGCCTGATTTCACAGACAACAGCACACCCAGCCCCCCAGCCCCCAGTTTCTAAGAAAGAGTGGAAAAGGTATCAAACCTATTCTCCCTTTGAAAGAATGGTGAGGCAAGATCTCCTGCAAATGGGAAAAGAGATGGTATGCGCAATTGTGGCCTTCAGGACTGGATCAGAGCAAGCAATTTAGACTCTATTGTCCCTTTGCCATCTGCTTTCTCATTTGTGTTGGATATACTCTTCTTCACCACCCAGTAGTAATACAAGATACAACTTCCCAGTCTAAATGGAGACTATTTCCCCCCTAGTGACTTATACCGTCTTCACAGCATACACTTGATGTGATATAAAGCCTGTCCTCATTACTGCTATTTAGGCACAATAAGAGTTGGATGGCTCTAGAAGATCACTAGTAGGAAAATGACCATAGACTTCTGCTATTTGAGTCATCCTTCCGAATCATTCTTTCACAAGACTTTGAGACATGTTTAATTTGAAATATAAAATCAAAGTCTTAGAGTTTGACTCCTGTTAATTTCCTGAACACATTCTTGTAGTTTTCTGGGCAACAGTGTGGAAGTAGTTTGCCACTGCCTTCTTCTAGGATGGGTGGTCCATTTGTTTTAATTCCCAGTCTAGCTTATAGTCCTGGGATTTCCTGGTAGTCTCCCATCTCAGACTGAAGCAGATCTGAGCCTACTTAGTTCTTTGAGATCAGACAAACCGGAATTGGGAGCAATGCTGCCATCTACTGCAGATTAATTTGAGGTTTGTTTGGCTAGTAATTACAAACAATGGGCAACACAATACTGAACTTCTCATGTAAGAAGTGGTTTATTACTAAGCCAAAGACAAAATGGAGAGCAGAGGATGCATGTGAAAAATGAAACTTATGGAAGAATGAGAAACCAGTAACTTACAATTCAAGAGGAAAAACAGTAGTTTCTGTCTTGAAGAAAGGGGGGAAAAAAAACCCAGTCTGACTGGCTTATCAGAAAGTGGCATGTGACTGGCAGGTGAAGAAGGACCCAGCCAATCTTTGAAAGGAAATCATTTTGTAGATTGGGAGTGGAAGGATGGAGATATAGAGATTTCCCTATTTAGCCCCTGCTCAACCTCTATCCCGTGTTTCCAACAGTAACTTTATGGCTCCAGATTGTCCTCATCCCAGTAGCTTGTTTGCCAAGGCTGTTTGTCATTTGATTTGATAAAGCCACCTTCCCACACCTCAAGTTCCCCCCACCCAGATAAGAGAGGGAGGCCTCACTTCATTTGCCATAAAGCCTGAAGGGTTTAAGGAGAAGCTTGTTTGGGAAGCTGCCATTGATATCTGTGACAGGTGTCAGCTTCGTATGGAGTTGCCAGTAGATGTTAACATGGAGCTTAGCTGAACATTATTCTTGCCAAGAGCCACACAAACTATAAGTGTGTGTGTGTGTGTGTGTGTATGCATTCATGCGGATATGCACAGACAAGGAAACTATTTGAGATATCAGGGCTTCATTAAGAATTACCCTGGCCTTGCTAATTCCATCTATTTTTCTTGCCTCATTCTTTTTTCATTGTTCCCCTACTGTGAAAGCATACATTGTGACCTTTGGATAAAGATCTGCAGTCTTAATTTTTCTTCTAGAATTTATTTTGGAAATTACAATGTATATTTTATATATAAATTTTCAATAAAAGAATTAAAATAACATCTGTAGCAGCAGCAGAACACCAATAATAGTGACTATATTATCTAATCTAGTAGCACAAGCTCCAAAAAAATGCCATTAAAACCACAGACCTACCCACTCTAAAGTGTTTGCAATCTATAAAAAGTTCTGATAGTGGAAGCTTTACTCTTCAAAGCATTTTGATTATTCTTCTATAAAGCTTGTTTTCACTGCATTCTTATATCGAGACAATAAGTAGGTGCATTTCATCTTCAAATTAAGGTGCATATCATATACATGAATTTAAGTAGCAGATAAATGTTGGAAATAATATTTATAGAATTATATCAGCATGCCAGTGTCAGATGTGCCACCATTTTCAATGTTTAAGAAAAACTGCTAGGTTCAGACAAGCAAGATAGAAAAGGAAAGAACAGCATGAGCTGACCTTTCAAATTAATATTCCTTAAATTGTGAAAATGAAGAGAAAGCATTTAGCCCTTTTAGATCTCAAAATTTCTTTGTATGATAGGCATGACCACGATGGCTTTGAATCCTGTAGATCTAGTATCTTGTCAGGCCTAGCCCAAGAACAACAATGAGGCAGTCCAGTCCAGTATAGTTCCTTTATTAGCCTACGCCCAAAAGACAGAATCTCGCCAGACTAAATCTATGCCAAAGCAACTAGTGGATATACCCTGTGAGCCTCTAGGGAGGGGCTAGCCTCAGCTTCTTCTTCTCACGGTCCTTCTGTGGGCTGAGAAAGTGCTTGCCCTGTACCCTCTCCTGGAATGCACTCCCTCCCTCCTGACAGCCCTGATCTTCCATTCCAGTATCCTCCTCGCACGTGGCTTCCATTGCATGTCTCCCCAGGTCCACCTGTGCTATGACCCTAATTAGCTTCCTTTTCCTGTATCACGACATCAGTGCTCCAAGAGCAGAGAGTCAAAATCTGTGGAACTTCCATGGTAATTTGGGAGACCAGATATGAGGTTGGATGTTCCTCTCCAGGACTGGAAATCTAACTCCCACTTTGGAGGAGGATTTCCAGTGTCTACTATGGCCCATGGAAAGGGCCTTACTGTTTAAATGTACATGTTGGAGGTGCAACCCAGTCAAATTTAATATATTTTCAGACAGAAACCTGGCAGTAAATCCAAGTCTTATTGATTTACCTTTAGATTTATATCCTGCCTTTTCTTCAAGAATTCAAGGTTGAACTCCCTTCAAATCTGCGGGGATCTCATTATTATCTTTATATCTTATATATTTTAATTTTTTTCATTTTTAATAAGGACTTTTATATTTTTCTAATGATTGTTTTTTTATATTTGTTGTTTTATTGATTGTTGTACACCTCCCAGAGTCGCTTTTTGTGAGACAGGCAGCCATATAAATGTGATAAATAAATAAATCATCATCACCATTATTATCATTTCCTCAGAAGAACAATCCTGTGAGGTAGGTTAGCCTGAGAGAGCGAGGACTTGCCTAAGCCATCCTATGAGTTTCCGTGCCTGAAGATGGGCTTGAACCTGGATCTCTCCATCCTACTGCAGTACCTTAACCACTATATCACACTGTCTCTGTTATTTCTGAGTAATTATCACAGAATCGCACTGCATGTTATTTCATGGGGCTTAAAGGGTGCTGCATTGATTCAACTTTCACAATAAATAATTTAACTTTAATTAACAATTATTCCTACATGCTCCTTAAGGAACCTTTTAAATTAGCTTAACACAAATGGTGCCATTTCTATCTGGTGCTACTTTTGTAATGCCTAGGTCTATTTTAGGTTTAATACTTAAATGTAGAATTAAGATAAAACATTCAACATTTTCTGTTTCTAGGTTATAAAGAATAAGTTACCAGTTTATAAATTACATATTGTAATAGAAACAAGGAAAGTATAACCAAAAATCCTATTGCTGTTTTTTGCCAAGTACAACTCCCCCCAAAATGGAAGATAGATAATTATTAAGTATTAATTTTGCAACTTTTTAGTCAAGTGTATTCTGCCCCTGTAATTCTCTTTTGCCCCATCTAGAAATTTGTCACGGATAAAAAACAATTATCTCTAATGGGAGTCCTGAAAATGTTTTCTGTGTTGTGGAGGCAACACAGCCTGTAGTACTCATACTCTGCCCAGTATTGTGCTTCTTATCTCTAGATAAAGTTACATCAAGGCTTTCTTTAGATTCCCTCTATCACACCACTTAGCCATCAGAAATCAAAGTTGCAGGATGCAAAGTATTTTTCACTCTACAGTGTCCGCAGAACAGCTTAGTTGATTATAACATGAACTAAGAGGACCTAGGAGCAAATTATAGAGAAAACAATACTCCCCTTCACTGTGGTTGCAAGTAGGAGGCAGGATAATTTATTGTGAAGGTCCCTCATGATTTATGCAAAATGTTAAAGTTGCAAGCTATCTTCACAATAGAGTAACCAAACTGTCATTGGAAAATAGGGACACTTGATGAATTATAAAAAGCAGAGGAAGATGTGTAGGTCAATAAGAACATTTCCAAAATGCAAAGGTATAAGCAGGTCATGTATACAAGAAGGTGAATAATCTTCTCCAGAACTTTCCCATCTTAGATTCTGTAACTGTCTAGGACTGGTCTCTTTTTTAGCCATGATCAGTGGATTGCTAAAGGAAAATGTAATCCTAGTGGCTGCGAAGGAAGTAATGATAAAACTATTTTTGAAAAAGCCAAATTTAAATTTCATACTGTTGAAAAACTTGGCTGTTCCTCATCAATCACTTTAAGTAAAGGCTTGGAGCAAGTACTGTCATATCTGTTCAATGCTGTCTTGAAAGGCACTTATTACTTGTTTCAATCTGGCTTTCCATCTTTGTTTGCATGGATGTTGTTTTAGTTACCTTGGTAGGAAACTTTGTTTGTTTGTATGTTTGTTTGTGTTATATCCTGCCTTACATTTAAGAGCTCCACACTGTGAAACTAGTACTTCCTCCTATTTTTCCCCACAAAAACAATTCTCTAGGGTAGTCTGAGAAAGAATGACTAGCCCAAGTCATCTAGTGAGCTTCTGTGCCTGAAGGTGGACTAAAAATTGGGCTTCTCCACTTCTAGTCCAATACGTTACCCACTACATCACATTTACTTATATTGGGGGAATGGAATGCTCATGGTTTCCTTAAACTTCACAGCAGTTTCCATGCCATTGAGTATATTTTTCCATATTATTTTTTCTGGTTGGGATTTTGATCTTCTTCTTGGGCATGGGATTATAACAGTAGAGCTAGAGAATATTTCTGTCATCTGGCCATTGGGTTGCCTCAAGATTCTGTTTTGTCCCTTATGGTTTTAACATCTTCATTACATTCCTGGGTGGAATCATCTGAAAGGCTGACTAAGATGCAATCAGGATATGGATTGCAAACAGCTCAGTCTCTCATTTCTAGTTTGTAAGCCCGAAAATGCAATGAATACCTTAAACATATACCTGGAATTATTTTGGGATAGATGATGGCAAGCCAACTGAAGCATAAGGTACGTATGTTGGAAGCGCTGTGACTCAGGTAATCTGCTGATCTCTTAAATTAGTTTTGGATAGGATTACATTTAACGAACAAAGGTTATGTCAGAATATACCTAAACTTGGCATTTTTATCAATGTGCAGATCCTTGAAGTATTTTTACCAGTTTCATCTGATTTGCTAACTATAATCTTATCAAGAAAAGATAGGTCTCTTATGTCAGGTAGCCTTTAGAATCTTAAAAAAAAAAAGTTCACTGCTACAAATTCTAGCAGTGACACTTGTAAGGACTAAACATTCTGATGGCATTAACCTATTTTGTACAAATTTCACTGACTGCTTAAGTCCAATTTAGAGTATTCTTTAAATCTTTTAAATGATTGGGGCCGGGCTATTTGAAAGACTGTCTACAGGCTGAAACTTTAGGACTGTAAGGTAGCAAGTGACAGGGACAGGCCCTTCTCTGGATGGATATATGAATTCTGAAAGGCATCTCCTGAAAAATAAAAGTGTTTTTTTCCTTACTGATTTTAACCAGGTTCTAAAATCCTTTTTATTCCAGCCTTTAAATGGTTTTTGCTCTGGATCTGTTTTATCTGTGGCCTTTGTATTTAATATTTCTATTTTAGTATTTTATTATCCGATCAAGCATTTCAGGAATTGACAAAGAATAATTAGTCCATAGTCCTTGCTATGTAGTTTAGGGGGTATATGACTAGAGGATTCAACTATTTCTTTAATAATAATAATAATAATAATAATAATAACAATAATAATAATAATTTTTATTGAAGAATTTTTTTACAGAATAAAAACAATAGAAATTTAAAGAAGAAAAAGGAAAGAAAAGAAAAGTGATAAGCAAATAAGAAAGAAATAAAAGAAAAGAGACAGAAAAGAGAGGGGGGAAAAAAGATATAAAGAAGTGGCTTCCAATCATCTTTACAGTAGTTATAAATGCAATTATATTTTATCCTGTCTTTCTAAGGTTACATCGTGGCTCCCTTCTTTCCATATTCTACTCTTTCTAATCATCAAACCCATAACTCACAAGTTCATTTTTTTCTATTTTTAGCAAAAAGTGCATAAAGGGTTTCCAGTCACTAATAAATGCTGTTGTTGTCTTTTCCCTAATCAAACAAGTCAATTTTTCCACCTCTGCAAATTTTGTCATCTTCGCCAACCATTCCTCCATTGTGGGTATTTAGAGCCTTTCCATATTTGTGCATATAATAATCTTGCTGCAGTTATGATGCATAAAAACAATCTTCCATGAGTCCTTTCTAGTTGTCTGTCCATTAGTCCCAGCAAGAAAAGTTCTGGTTTCTGGATATTAATCTTTAAAATTCTTTGTATTGCTGTATATATTTGAACCCAAAATTTTCTAGCTTTTTTACAACTCCACCAAGTCAGTAATCTTTGCTAAATTTTGTTTCTTTAAATATTCATCAACTTTCACTGGACGAATTTCTTCTCCTTTATATAATTTTGAATAATATTGATGGAATATTTTTTATGTGCTTACATTGTCTGTTGTCATAATCCTTCCAGTCGACTGTTTCTTTAGAAACAGAACAATCTCTCATTTAAAATCTCTCATTCACTGAAAAGTTAAAATACAATGAACCTTTTAAATATTCAAAATGCAAACATTCAATAATAACGGAGCTCAACTATAGAGCTGTTCATACTACAGGAAAAGAGTAGCTTCATTAAAAATAGAATCTTTACAAAAGAAAATGTAATACTCCAGGCAAACCACAAGCTGGTGATAACTGCTGCCCCATAGCCTCCGAATAAAAAAAAGATGAAATAGAGACATCCAAATTAATATTATAGATCACAAGAGATACGAAAGAAGAGAATACACTCATGCACACACCCTGCAAGGCTAATATAAAGTGTAATTTCCTAATTGGTACAGAGAAATAGAAAAATTAGCAACATACAGAAAAAAAGAAAACTCCAACACAAATTCCTGACTAGGCTGGTTACCTATTTCTTTAAAAATAACATGAACTAAAACGCCCCTTCCTCTTCTTCACTTTTCTTGGCCTTCCTGCTTCCTAAGGATTGCAATAATTACGAAGCTGCTGAGAAGCCCATTTGCTCTCCCAGCCTCAGTTCGCAACTTCTGCAGTTCTGCCTCTAGATTTAAAGTTTTTCTCCATATTTAGTAGAGGTAAGAACGGGGGAAATCTATTCCTATATACACAATAAAGGACAAATTCCTTTGTGCACATCTCTCTTCTTTGTCTAGCTGGCTGTGAATTTCTGAGCAAATTCACAATGCAAATAATTTTATAAAAATAATTATTAGGAAAAAAAAATAAGATTAGAAAACATGCCCACACATACACTAACACAACACAGCAAATCAGTCAATTAGCACACACGTTCAGCCTACTTTCCCCCTAGAAGTTCACTGAAATAACCATGTTATCCGAAAAATAAACGATGATCTGGCAGGTGGATCTTGTCTGTTCCACCCAAGGAGGACAATCAATAACCATACCCTTAAAACAAAACAAAATCCAGCCCTCAGACAGGAGGTAGACAAGGAATTGCATTGCTGAGTCAGAGCTGGCAGTTTGAACTGAACACAAATAAATTGATAGCCAACAAAGCTAGAACAAGGCTGGAGTCATTTGGCAGGCTCCATCGGTACTTCAGCAGCACGCATTTTTAATCAACTGAACACTGTTTATTTGTTGCACTTTTAGAGCCTCCAATGGCTGGGAATCCCTGGGTGGCATACACATAAATTAAACACAAAGCAAACACCTCCCCCCCTTCCCCATGATAAACAGTGATGAAAAAAGCACACGGTAAAACCACAGTAAACCAGCAGCAAGAATAAACATTGCAGGACACAGAATCAAAGTAAATGCAACCAAATAAAATAGTTCTTGAAATGCCTGGAAGAATACAAACATGGCACTAAAAATATTATAGCACACGGTAACCATCAGGTGACCTTTTTTGAAGAGAACATTCTGCACGTGAGACACCAGTGCTGAAAGGCTCCCCCTTCAGCTGCCACTCGCACTCCTTCAGGAAACTTGGCCCCATATCATTTAAGGCTTGAAAGGTTCAAACTAGCCTGGAACTCAACCCAAAAATCCACTGGCAATCAATCTGCCATGTCATTTTATAATTTTATTTATTATCAAATTTGTATGCCGCCCATCTCCCCCAACGGGTGACTCTGGACAGCTCACAATAATAAAAAAGGAAAAAGCACAAGTCCCTCCAACCATGGGTAAAATCTATAAAAACATATATTAAAAATATCCTACGAACCTCCTATAATTTTTAGCCCTAAAAACCTGCAAGATGCGGGGGGGGGGGGGCAAACCCATTACCCCACCAGCCATCTCCACAGGTGCGGGCCCCCCTCTGGCCCCCAGGCCTTCCGCCAGAGCCAGGATTTAATCCCTTTCCTGAAGGCCATGACGGAGGGGGCACACCGGACCTCAGGAGGCAAGATGTTCCATAGGGCGGGAGCTGCAGCAGAAAAGGCTCTCTGCCTAGAACCCACCAATCAAAATTCCTTGACTGGTGGGGTCCGCAACCTGCCCCTTCTGCTGGACCGAGTGGGGTGGGCTGAAATGACCAGGGCGAGGCGGTTCCTCAGATAACCTGGTCCTGTGCCATGAAGGGCTTTAAAGGTGATGACCAACACCTTGAATTGGACCCGGAAACAAACCGGTAGCCAATGCAGCTCACGCAACAGCTGTGTTATATGTGCCCTCCTAGGGGCATTAAGAACTGTCCACGCCGCCGCATTCTGTACCAGCTGTAGCTTCCGGATACTCTTCAAGGGTAGCCCCATGTAGAGCGCATTACAGTAGTCCAACCCGGAGCTGACCAGGGCATGAGTGACCGTGCAGAGGTCCCCCTGATCCAGGGAGGGGCGTAACTGCCGCACAACACGAAGTCGTCCAAAGGCCCTCCTAGCCACGACTGCCACCTGCTCTTCGAGCAAGAGTTGTGAGTCCAGGAGAACCCCCAGATTATGCACTGGGTCTGTCTGGGGTAGTGCGACCCCGTCAAGAACCAAAGATGACAAAGTCCTAGATCTTGAGGCTCCCCGTATCCACAGCCACTCCGTCTTACCAGGGTTCAGTTGAAGCCTGTTGTCCCCCATCCAGGCCCCCACAGCCTCCAGGCACCGCGAGAGGGCAGTCACAGCGTCACTTAGGGCACCTGGGATGGAGATGTATAAGGTGCCGGATGATTTCACCCAGCGGTTTCATGTAGATGTTAAATAGGAGCGGTAACAGCACTGACCCCTGTGGCATCCCACAAAGTAGGGGCCGGGGGCTGGACCTCTCGCTCCCTATCAACACCGATTGGGTTCGGCCTTGGAGAAAGGAGCTGAACCAGCACAACATTGTGCCACCCAACCCCAACTCCTGCAGCCGACCCAAAAGGATACCATGGTCGATGGTATCGAAAGCTGCCAAGAGGTCAAGAAGAGCAAGGATGGATGCACTCCCCCCATCCCACTCTCGCCAGAGATCATCTAAAAGTGCAACCAATGCTGTTTCTGTCCCATAACCGGGCCTGAATCCTGACTGATAGGGGTCCAGATAATCCGTTTCCTCCAGGATCCTCTGAAGCTGCCGCGCGACACCTTTTCCACCACCTTCCCTAAAAAGGGGTGGTGGGAGACTGGACGAAAATTGTCCAGAAGGGTGGGGTCTAGCAACAGTTTCTTGAGGAGTGGGCGGACCAAAGCCTCTTTGAAAGGCTTCAGAAACACTCCCTCCTGCAAGGATGAATTAACCACCACCAGAACCCACCCTAAGGTCACCTCCTTGGTAGCTTTAACTAACCAGGAGGGACAAGGATCTAAACCACAGGTGGTCGCACTGACAGCCCCGAGAACCCTGTCCACTTCCTCAGGGGCAATAGGATCAAACCGTTCCCAGATAACTGGGCAAGAATGCTCCCTGGGCAACTCCCCTGGACCTGCTCCACGCTTGGCTTCCAACTGAGAACGGATCTGAGTGATTTTATCCATCAGGTGTTCAGCAAATTCCTCTGCACGACCCTGCAAGTAGTCCTCCGCCCCCCCCCCTTTTCCCAGGAGAGCCCGAGTGACTCTAAACAGGGCTGCAGGGTGACACTCTGAGGATGCAATAAGAGCAGAGAAATGTTGACATTTCGCTGCCCTTACCACCACTAGGTAGGCCTTAATAGCAGTTCTAACCTGTGTTCGGTCAGATTCATCCCCAGTTTTCCGCCAGCGGCGTTCTAGACGTCTCTTGGCCCTTTTCATCTCCCTCAACTCCTCTGTGAACCACGGGGAGCGGGGGTGATGGGCCAAGAGAGGACACACAGGCGCGATCCTGTCCAAAGCCCCAGCTGCCTCCTTGTTCCAGGCTGCGGCCAGAGCCTCCGCTGGGCCGTGCAGCAAGGCCTCAGGAACAACCCCCAGCTCCCTTTGGAACCCGTGCGGGTCCATCAGTCGCTGGGGGCGGACCGTTCGAATAGGTCCCACCTCCCTGCGGAGGGGGGCAGCATAGGAGAATCCCACCGCCACCAGGGAGTGATCTGACCATGACAGGAGGAATAATATAAAATCCCCCACCAGATCACGCTGCCACTGCTCTGACAAGAAAACCATGTCTGGGGTGTGACCACTGTCCCGGGTTGGGCCGATGACCTGGGATAGGCCCATGGCTGCCATGGTAGCCATGAACTCCCGAGCCGCCTCCGAGGCCAACCCCAGGGATGGCAGATTAAAGTCCCCCAAGACCATAAGTCTGGGGAACTCCACTACCAACCCCGAGATGGCCTCAGCAGCTCAGGCAGGGAGGCTGCTATGCAGCAGGGAGGCTGGTACACTAGCAGCATTCCCAACTGATCCCGTGTACCCAGCCTCAGAAACAGGGTCTCACATCCAGCCACTTGTGGAGCAGGGCCCCTGAAGGCCAATAGGGATTCCCTGATGACCACTGCTACTCCCTCTCCCCTGCCCTGGGGTCTCAACTGGTGCCAAACCCTAAACCCGGCTGGACACAATTCCGAGAGGGCTACTCCCCCCTCTGGTGCCAGCCAGATCTCGGTGATGCACGCCAGGTCAGCCTGCTCTTCCCCAATAAGGTCGTGAATAAGGGGGGCCTTATTATTGACTGACCTGGCGTTCAGCAGCAACAGTCGAAAGCCTGGGCCTCTGTAGGCCTGCTGACCAGGGTCTGGGCTTGAGCTCTGAGGGCTGGAACACGCCACCAGTGGTAAGACCTGAACCACAGCTATTTAGTAATTCTGTTACTAAATATAATTTAATATAATATATATAATAATTATAATATAATATAATATAATATAATATAATATAATATAATATAATAATATAGTAACTCTGTTCATATCTGCAGATACCAACTATTTTTTTTTTATCCGCACTCAATTGTTACCGATTCTGCAGTGACTGCCTGGACAAGTCCCTGCAGTTTTCAAGGCAAGGTGTTTTGGAAGTGGTTTGCCAGTGCCTCCTTCCTAGGGCAAAGCCCAGCTGGCGAGCGCAGGAGGCGGGGTTTCCGTTGCTTTGCGCCTTTTTCGGGCGTGCACAGCTTCCATGCTACTGGCAACTGCTCCCGTCTCCCGTGCAAGCGCCGCCAGCATTTTCCTCCCACTGGGGTGAGAGTCCCCATTTATCTACTCACGTAAGTTTTCGAGCTGCTGGGTTGGCAGGAACTGGGGAGGAAGCAGGAGCTCACTCTGCTGCGCGGAGCTGGGCTTGAACCGCTGAAGTGTCGACCATTTCTGGCTGGCAACTTTCAGGGTCATTAAGCCGCCGGGCAATCCATGCTAGTGTTAGGTGTTGTTAACTTAAGTTCCAACTTTTTCTGACCAGTGGTCTAACTATATTTCAAAATATTGTCTTTATTGATTAGCGCTGTGAATTGTATGGCTTGCCTATTACGTGCCAATGCCTGTACGCTACAGACATCATACAGATCATAAAGATATTCAGAAAACCAAGGCAGAAATTAAAGAAGGTCAGAATACTCACACCCAATGATATTTGTCACAGTGGAATGTGATGGGCTGTTTTTCACAGCCATAGGAGTCAGATTATGATAATCCTTCAAACACCACATTGTGGTGGTGCAGTAGAAGTAGAGAAAGATGGGGGGTTTTTTGCTGTTCTCACTGCCAAAGAACAGGCCCCAGAATGTATCTAATCCACTTGGCCAGATTCAGTCTATGTTTTAACAGAAATCACCCCTCTGAAAGGCACTGATCAGTCTCTATAAAGGAAAACAGGGCATCTATAAACAATCATGTTGACATTCTCATTCAACCCCCGATTACAGAGAGTGGCTGGGTCATCAACAGAGCCGTCACCTCGTATATTAGCAGGTAGTTTCAATCTTCCATCCCAGCCTTAGGAAGAGGTTTGTCCTTGGAAAATGACCTAGCAAGAGTATTCTATATCTAATAAGTGTGTTATCCAGCTTTTATTTCAAAATCAATAACCCAGACTCCCAAATAATAAGTAAATCTACCCCTAGATATAACCAGATGTGCATTTGCACACGTTATATATGATCTCTTTGTGGTTCCCCATCCTTTCCATATCCTTAACCTACTGCAATCAAGGCTTATCTTGGATGTGTCTGGTTTGAAAGGTGGTATAGAATGGCGGTAGTCATCAAGTACATGGGTGCGCAACCTAAAGCTGAAGAGATTTATTTTTTAATTATTTATTTATTGAATTTGTATGCCGCCCATCTTCCCCAGCTGTCCAAAGTTTTGAGGGTAGTCCAAGAGCTCCTTCCAAATCTATTACACAATACAATGAGAAAAAATATGTCAATTACCTGGGGACTAACACATCATTTGTATTTAATTTGTTAAATGAAATTTAAATTACATTTAATTTAATGTAATTTTAATTTAATGTAATTTTCTTTCCTGTCTTTGCTTGTTTTTGGTCCTATCACTATCTACTTCTTCAAGGGTGGTTCTGCCAGGAGACTATTGTGTCATCAGCACCCTTCTGGGAAGGTTATTTAGTTCTGATCTAGTGAGGGACAACCTAAAACTTGATCCCTCATCCTTTTAGGAATGTAGTCATGCTCCTTGCAATAAATGTGTCTAAGATGTTAAATGGTTAAATCAAGAGATAAAAAGTCTGAAGCTGTATTCTGAGTATTCTCACTAATATCTTATACATTATAACTTCACGGTCATGGCAGTGCTTTGCGTACTTCAGTTTTCTCTATGTAGAAAATCCTGTTGTTGATGATATGACAATTCTTCATCTAGGAAGCTGTTCTATGTTACTACTCCCTTATTGGTACAGGAACAGCTCTGGAATGAACGCCCTGAATGTGATCCAATCAGATTGGTTTGACACTTCCTCAGCATTCCAGGCTCTTTTGTTTGGCACAAGCACTTGTTGTGTAGGACAAGATGCTTTCACTGGCAAAGGTTGGTTTTATTAAACACTCAACAGGATGTTATACATCCATGCAACCAGACTCCTTTTTATACCACTGAAGGCTGGCACTCTAGCAGGGCACCCACACCACCCAGCCAATCTAAACTTTCTTGTCCTTTTCAGAGATATTTATAGATGGGAATTTTGACAAGAATGAGTTTCTGTTTTTGAAGGAATACTTTTACTTATTACGATGTCTGTTTTTAGCTTGTGGGTATCCAAAAGGTGAATGTAATTGAGAAAACTGTAGTATATGTGTACTTTCTAAAGATTGTGATGAAAAAATCTATCAAGGGAGGAGGTAAAGAGACACCAGGAAAGAATGATTTGGGCCACAGAAAAACAGTAATGTGGAAAATTGCCTCCCTCACCATCTCTGTTTCTCAACCTGTTTGCCAACCCAAGCAGAAAGAATGGGTGCTGGGAAAATGGTACATTACTGCATAGCTTTTGCAATTAAATAAAACGAAGATTTTTTCCCCCTACAAGCAAAAACATGTTCGCAGCAAATGCTAAAACTAATAAAAACGTTAGTACCATGTGGTACGTGCTGAATATTGTGCTCGTTGCTCTTATTGATACGAAAATGTGTAGACAACACAAAACTTTCTTTCAACCGTTTCATTTCTGGAATGCCATAAGCGTTCCAGGTTTATGGTACTTCTGATACACAGGAAATTATGCTTTTGCAGGACAGGTTAGTTGCATCAGTGGACTGTTTGGGGGTATCTGCAAGTGCCTGAGTTATTAAACAGCATTCTTTAAGCAATGCAGATCCCATTTCATATGGTTTCAGATATTCAAACTAAAGTTGACAACATCCTTATAGGTTTTTGCATGGATAGAGTCAGACTAATGACCAGGCATCTGCAGAAAGGTGGGCTTGTGTGAAATGTGTAGCACTGCCCCAAGGCCAAAGGACCACCCATACTCCTCAAAGAGAATATATCATATTTATATGTCCTGGTCAACCTTGTCTGAGTTTGGGTGTGGGTATTTGGAAGGGAGTCTTCCAGGGAATACCAAGGTCACATAGGCCAAACAGGCGAAGGCAAACCGCTTCTGTATTGCTGCTGAGAAAACTACGTGGATCTGTCACCAGTAATCAAGCTCAACTTGAAGGAAATTTTATGGACAAGATATATAGAAGCTTTATCTAAAAATAATATAGTCAGGATTCAGGCCCGGTTATGGGACAGAAACAGCATTGGTCGCACTTTTAGATGATCTCTGGCGAGAGCGGGATGAGGGGAGTGCATCCATCCTTGCTCTTCTTGACCTCTCGGCTGCTTTCGATACCATCGACCATGGTATCCTTTTGGGTCGGCTGCAGGAGTTGGGGTTGGGTGGCACAATGTTGTGCTGGTTCAGCTCCTTTCTCCAAGGCCGAACCCAATCGGTGTTGATAGGGAGCGAGAGGTCCAGCCCCCGGCCCCTACTTTGTGGGATGCCACAGGGGTCAGTGCTGTCACCGCTCCTATTTAATATCTACATGAAACCGCTGGATGAGATCATCCGGCACCATGGGGTGAGGTATCATCAGTATGCTGATGATACCCAACTATACATCTCCATCCCAGGTGCCCTAAGTGACGCTGTGACTGCTCTCTTGCGGTGCCTGGAGGCTGTGGGGGCCTGGATGGGGGACAACAGGCTTCAGCTGAACCCTGGTAAGACGGAGTGGCTGTGGATACGGGGAGCCTCAAGATCTAGGACTTTGTCATCTTTGGTTCTTGACGGGGTCGCACTACCCCAGACAGACCCAGTGCATAATCTGGGGGTTCTCCTGGACTCACAACTCTTGCTCGAAGAGCAGGTGGCAGTTGTGGCTAGGAGGGCCTTTGGACGACTTCGTGTTGTGCGGCAGTTACGCCCCTCCCTGGATCAGGGGGACCTCCGCACGGTCACTCATGCCCTGGTCAGCTCCGGGTTGGACTACTGTAATGCGCTCTACATGGGGCTACCCTTGAAGATTATCCGGAAGCTACAGCTGGTACAGAATGCGGCGGCGCAGACAGTTCTTAATGCCCCTAGGAGGGCACATATAACACCGCTGTTGCGTGAGCTGCATTGGCTACCAGTTTGTTTCCGGGTCCAATTCAAGGTGTTGGTCATTACCTTTAAAGCCCTTTATGGCACAGGACCAGGTTATCTGAGGAACCGCCTCGCCCTGGTCACTTCAGCCCATCCCACTCGGTCCAGCAGAAGGGGCAGGTTGCAGACCCCACCAGTCAGGGAATTTCGATTGGTGGGGTCGAGGCAGAGAGCCTTTTCTGCTGCAGCGCCCGCCCTATGGAACATCCTGCCTCCTGAGGTCCGGTGTGCCCCCTCCGTCATGGCCTTCAGGAAAGGGATTAAATCCTGGCTCTGCCAGAAGGCCTGGGGGCCAGAGGGGGGCCTGCACCTGTGGAGATGGCTGGTGGGATGATGGGTTGTCCCCCCCACCAGCATCTTACAGGGGTTTTTTTAGGGCCAAAAATTAGAGGAGGTTTTTTAGGGTATTTTTAATATGTTTTTAATTATTTATAGTTTTTAGCCATCTTGGAGAGAACTGTGTTTTTTATTGTGAGCCGCTCAGAGTCACCCGTTGGGGGAGATGGGTGGCATACAAGCCGAATAAATAAATAAATAAATAAATAAATAAATAAATAAATAAATAAATTCCTCCCAATCAATGCCTAAATGATTATACCTTAGTATGAACAAACACTGATGTCTCGACAAACTCCAATTGTCTTTTTGTTTTTTTTACCACTTTGAGACTGTTTGGTATTTCACAGTTATGTCATGACTGAATTATAGTGATGAATGAAGTCTTATGTATCATTTTCTAATGAATTTTGTTTGGAACATAAAATGTTAACTTCTGCCCACATCAGATATTTTTCTTTTCTTTTTTAAAGTGGCACATCTTATAGGGCAGTCTTCCAGACCTGTTTAATTTGAAAATATTCCAAGTGGAATTAATGTCATAAGGAAAAGGGCCCAATAATTTTTATGTTTGAGAAATTTCTGTCAGATTACAACTCGACTGATGTGAAATGAAATTTCAGCAACTGATTTATGAATATTATTTATAGAGCTTTAGCTACTCACTGTTCTTTTCATCCTTCACATTCTGATCTATAGACACACACACACACACACAGAGAGAGAGAGAGAGATTTCATTTATTTATATGTTTTATATGGCTGCCCAACTCACAGATAGAGATTCTGGGCAGCTAAGATATGTTAAAAACACAAAAACAGAGAAACCAAAACACACACCACACCACAATACAGGATCACTGAGACCAAACCACACAGCACATTCCAATACAAAGTCATTTCAGGAGGGACTTGTGTTTTGGAAAAGTAAGGTAGACATTTCTTTCCCTGTTTGTGTAATGTTGGAAATAAAGATTATGGTCTTGACTGGGGCAAACCTGAATTAAAATCTCGGTTCTGCTATAAATCTCACAGGGTAAACTTGGCCCAGTCAGTTTAACCTATCTCACAAATAGTGATGAAATAAAGAAAACAAATGTTTATTTAAAATATTTACATACCACCAATCAAATTAGATTACAATGCAGCAATTAAAACACAAACCAAATTAGAAAATGAATCAACAACACATCAGAAATGAAAAGCCAAGATACGATATTGAAAATGCCTGGGTAAATAAAAATGATTTCATTTGGCAACTGAAAGATAGTGCAGCTGGCATCAGGTGAATCTTTCTGTACAAGGCATTCTACAACAGGGGTGCCAAAGCCCAAAAAAAGAAAAGAAAAAAAGGCCATTCTCCAGCTCAGTCTTCCCCAGTCTGGTGCATACCAGATGTGTTCCACATTAGTCATGCTAACTGGAAATGATGGAATTGTAGCCCATCACTTCTGGAATATAATATTTGGAGGAAGGCTATTTTGTTGATATCTTGAGAAGAAAAAAAGAGTATCATTAATGGATATTAAAGCACAGGCCAATTGTTGCAGAAATAGATATTCTTTTAATTATCGGGGCCCAGCAGTGTAGGACTTGGTAGACAAGTACCAGCACTTTGAACTGTGCTTGAAAATGAACAGGCACTTAACCAAGCCTTTTCAGAAATGGGACGACTGAAGCTGGATAAGCTATACAGTCAAAATTCATAGTTGTACTAGTTGAAGTTTCCGAACTAGTTTCAAAAGCTGCTTTATGCCTTCCCACTATATTACACCAAAAGTGGGCAAGATTTATGTGGACACTGTCTAAGTTCTCTTTTGGGGGGGGAGTCCTGAGGTGTGGAGGGGTCATAGCAGTGATCTTATCAGAGGAAATAGGGCCGACAGTTTGATGGGAATTTTGGAAGATTCTTTTTTTTTTTTAAACGGCATCTTAATTGAGGTCCGCCCTCATTAAAGTTGGAATAAGAACTATTGTAAAGGCTCAGACCTGACACTTAAGATGTAGGAATTCTTTTTTCAAGGTAAGGATGTCTAGTGAGAATTGGATAGACTATTTCCTAACAGTGTATATTGCTGGATATGGACTCTTCCCCAGACTGGCCACTTGCCATTTATCCAAACCTGGTAAGGCCCGTGGGTATGATCACATAATACCAGAGGTAATCAGGAATGACCTGGAGTGGTAGGCCCCAATTTTAGCTTCTCTTTCTCTTTCATTGATTGTATCATGTGTGTCTCTAAAGACTGAGGGGACTGGGATATAATTCCAATATACAAAAAAGGCTGCCCCCAAATTACAGACCTATCAGTCTCTTAAGGATAGTCAGCAAGTTGTGTGCCAGAGATCTGTATGAACAATCAGTGGATTACATGGACTCTGAAAATATTCTGGAAGAGCAACAGTTTGGTTTCTGACCAGGCTGCTCTACTTTACATTCAGCCTTTATATTGTATCACCCCTAACATAGCTTTATGTGCAGTGTTTTGATTTTAGCTCTGCATTCAACCTGATACCAAGAGAGAAACTCTGGTGTACTATTACTATCAACATCAGCTGACTGCCCTCCACTACATCTATATAGAAAAGGATTGTCAAAAACACCGTTTGTTGGAGATATAATAAGGACAATGCCTCTTTAAAGCATATGTTTTTACAATGTCCTATACTTATTAAGTTTTGGGAGATAGTAGTAGACTATATAAATATGATTGTACGACAAGAGCTAAAATTTTCAGAGGATAATATTCTTTTGAACTATATACCTAGTACATGGAACTTGATAACCGGATAATGTAAATGGATTCTCCGTGCCCTTCCTATGGCCAAAGGCCTGATTCTGCAGTATTGGAAAGATAAACATATGGCCCCATCTATTCAATGGATTGAAGACCTGATTGCATTTGCTACTTATGAGCAGATTGCCTATAGACGTAGACTTTGTATGGACAAATATAATGAAATATGGGACTCATTTACACAAAATACACTGGGTTAAAAAAAACATGATAGTCATATAACTCTATTAGAAATATATATGTACTTGAATAGTATTTGTATTAGATAAGCATATATAGAACTGTAATTGTTTATTGTTTTAATGATATATTTACACTTTTTTATCTTTGTTGTATTTTTTCACTTTTTTGTTAAAGCACTTTTATGTATGTTTTTCTTTTTTTTGTAATCAAAAATGTAAAAAATTTTTTTTTAAAAAAATCAACTGATGGCCACCTTTTTCTCCTTATGTCAAAATGATATGAAAATTCACATCTAAGGGTCTGCTACAACGTCCAACTGCACTCGCCAAAGAAATTCCAGCTTAGGGGCGCTAGGGAAGACTGCATCTTGGCTCTAAATCTGCATCAGCTATTCAGTCCTTTTACCATTCTTGGGGAGCCCTGTCCATTCCTGTTGCAATAAAACACTTTTCAGCAAAGGTGCGTGAACAGCTTTTTATTGAATGTAATTTGGTATTTATTCCAACTTCTCAAAGTTTGAGTCTTCTCAGTCCAGGTTTCTAAGAAATATTCTTCAAGTGTGTCAGTATGTGCCTAGTACTGTTCTTTGTATGGAAGAAAGACTATGGGAAGTTGAAGCCAGCACATGGGTTAGCATTTTTTAATTTTGGCTAAGGCTTGATATTTTTCCTGTAGGCTTAGCCCCATAAGTGTTACCTGACCCCTTTAACCTGAAATGGAGAAAAGGGATGGAGGAGAAGCTGCACCATTATGGCTTCTCTCCTCTTGCACTAAAGACAATAGGGTATGGCTTGGCCAGGAAGAACCTCAGACAAAGAATATTTGATATGGAGGATCAAATTAAACACAGCCTAATTCCTACTGAAGTTTTCTTAGGCAATCAAGTTATCAGTCATAAACCTGTGATACTTCTTAATCTGATCACCATACCAAAATTCCAAAGAGCTCTGATATTCAAAACTGTAATGCCCTACAAACTGCTGGATGGGAAATTCCAGAAAATCCCATATAATGAACACCTTTGTCACTGTAAATCAGGAGCCACTGAACTAACAGACCACCTGCTTCTTACTGCCAATCCTGCTGAGATCTGTGAGATAAATTTATCACACCTTCGCTAGCTCCATATTCAGGCTGTACTGCCTCCTTTAGCTGACCAGAGCAATGCACTCTCTTATAAAATCACCAAGTTTTGTTTAATAAGCAGGAGGATTTGATAGGACTTCACTAGGACTTCACTAGGAACAAGTTCAGTAATAATAACTGTTAATCCTCCAGCTTATCTGTTTCTAGCTGTATTTACAATGGACTTTTCACTGAAGCCTTAGTGTTAATATTGGTCTCTATATAAAAGCAGTTTCTCTGAACTAAGAAAGTTTCACCTATGCTAGTTGTGGTCAACTTCGCTTTTATTCCATTTTGTTTTATTTATTTTATCTTTTAAATGTTTCATGTTCAGTATGGCTGATCAATAACCAAAACGAAGTACTTTGACAATATATATTATATCCAGTTCCAAACATGGAATTATTATTATGCTTAAAACACACCACATAACAGAGCAGAGAAATGACAGTAGATTTTAAAACTGATGGATTTGAGTTTAATCACAGCTGTTTTATAGCGCCGCATACTGCAACGTTGTATTTTCAGAACAAAGCCAAATCAATTGCCAAATCAGTTTTACTTATGGAACTATGTAATTATAGGGCCAATGAATTCAGTGACTACTGCTTGATAGAGCTATACAGGACAACCTAGAAGGCAGAGTGACTAGCATAAATAGTGATATGTGCCTTCCTTTATTTTAATGCCAGCTTGGAACCACAGGAGGAAGCAGGGCACATATCAGCTCTTGAATTTTGCTAATGTATCAATTAAATTAATTCAAAAAAATTTACATTTAAGCCAAAGCTGAATTAGTTATATATTCAAGTGCTAAATTACAATTTTTTAAGTTTGAAATTGAAAATTTGAAGTTTTAGAGTGCCAAAATGTTTCTTCACAATGTCTTTTCTTTTTTTTTTTTTTTTGTGACAGTGAACTAAATTTAAGGGAATTCTAGAAAACACAACATTGAGGTTCAGGTATCAGATATATTATATTTCAAATTTTGTTGTAAACAAATACTTCTTAAGACCTCTTGTTGATAACAGAATATTCATTCAGCCTATAAAATACAATCTTAATGAATATGCTGAAAAAATAATATTGTTTTTAGTAATTGTATTTAAATAAAAGCAAAAAAAATGTAACTATTCTTAGCACACTACTCTTCCAGTTTTTTTAACTGTTCCTTTTTAAAACGTGTGCTATTTTTGTGTATCTGTGGTATTTATAAAATAATTCAGTGGGGAAAGGAGATAAATGGAAACCCTATATGCTGGTCTGTCATTTCCAGCAGCAAACTGACATATTTACTCACAAATAAATGTGTACTTCAACACTCTTCCAGTGGGTTTAAAGATCATTATGACTTTACAGATGCAGAGCTAGGTACTCAAACAGGACAAAATGCGGAATTAGGATGTTAAACAGGAATTCCACCTGAAATGAGATACTTTCTAATATGCAAATCTAAAACAAATATTGTAACTACTGCACTTAGTTGCAACAAAAATATTAATGTATAATAGCATCAATTATGTAAGTACTGAATTGCTCAGTCAGTAACACTGATCAATTTGGCATTAAACAGAGTGAAATTAAAGTTGTCCATTCGGAATGATATACAGTAATTTCCAATAGTTTTTAGATTGTACAGCAGAATTGTTCTTTCCTACCCTGTACCCCACCCACAATTCCTAAAACCTGGATTTATCAAATTTCATGGAACAAATCTATCCATTTGGCAGAAGGACATCACTGGATCTGATCCTCAAAATTTCACAGGCCATGTCTTCTACTAAACACCTCAGAATTGATGGGATCAATGTAAGTAATCCAGCTATATTTTTATTTAGACATAATTTTAAGATACATATTCAAATATTAAGAAAAATATATGTCTTAAGTTAAACAGCCTCAAATGCCACAGCCATCACTAGATTAATTCATCTATTTTAGTTGCTTAAAGATTCTATCAAAATTTTCAAATTTTAATGGTAATTTTAATTTTGTAGACAAGCTTAGTCAGATTGAACATTGTAGCTTCCATATACATGTATCAATTAGAGCTAAATGGAAAAGTGTTCTGAGAAACAGAGAGGTTGTATCAAGTGAAAAATGTCAAAGTTTAGAATATTTCAAGTGGTGCATGCATTAAACAACAGGAAAATTGCAGAATGGAGAACCTGTGAGCAACTTGTAAATGCATCCTAAATTGTACATTTGTTTTGCCTATGCTTGCCAGATTAAGAAATCACAATATTTCCATCCAGTTTTGCATACATTCAAATAGTGTGATCTACACATCAACATGTAATTTAAATATCAGTGAGAAAACATGTAGCTATGTTTTATTAATTTTATAGAATATATATTTATAAATATATATTATTTCAATGTAAACATTTATAAATATGCTGTTATGTTCCATCAAGTCAAAGCTATTTTCTATGGATAAAAGCTGTTCAAGCTGTCCTGTATCCCACCACATTTATACAATTATGTAGCTTCCAGTTCTCTATCCGTGGAGTCCTTGGTGCTCTCTGAGCTTGGTTGTTTGCTTGCAGACGCTTCATTACCTAACTAGCTAACATCATCAGGATCAGGTAACATCATCAGCACTGATGATATTACCTAGTCGGGTAATGAACCACGTGCAAACAAATAACCAAGCTCAGAGAGCACCAAGGACTCCACAGTTCAACCCTTAGCCACAGATATTCTCTTCTACTGGGAGTACTCTATCCACCCACCTCATGCATTGTTGGCTTGTTCTCCTCCTTCTGTTCACCCTGCCCAACATTATCTTTTCCACAGATGCATCAGCCCTCATGATGTATCTAAACTGTGATTGTTTTTGTTTCATGATCCTTGCTTCTAATGAACATTCAGGCTTCATGTCCTCTATTACTGAATGGTTGGTCCTCTTGGCTATCCAAGGAATTTGTGAACAGATTTTTTTTCTTTAATAAGCACTTTTTAAATTAATGTTGTTTTCAATTTATGTATATTCCCTTCTACACATTAGTCTATCAAATGCAAAATATGTTAGTTTATATCAGAAGCTACTAATTTTTCAGACTCCCTTCATTATCTCTATATATAGTGTACTGTAAACTTTCTTCCCAAATTTTGTAATCTGCTGTATCTGTTCAGAGATCTTGCAAAGTTCTTGGCTCAAGACCTTACGTGAGTTGTCAGAAATCCCCAGTATATTTTCTCCTTGTCAAAATACTAAAACTTTCATAGTTATATTCCACAACATGCAAAATATCTTCATTGCCTGAATTTTTGCCTAGGTTTTAAAAGTTGATTTTCTTCTCTTTTTTGCTTTAATAACTCCTTTCTTTCAAAAATTATAACCAAATTATGTTACAAAAATAGTAATGAACCTATAATATTTTGAAAATAGAAAAATCTATCATATTGGTTGGGGCAGGGTTCCAGTTACTTAAATGTACATTCTATTTCTTTCTAAATGATTTTTATATGAAGCCAATTCCATTAATCACTAGACTTTTGTGATGGCTAGATGAGATTTTTTTTTCAAAGTTCAACACAGTTTGAAAAGACAGCAAACCTTTAATGCAGGGATTTCAAAGCCATACATTGCTCTATTTGGGGAAATAACAAACATCTCAACAAGCCTTTCAGTGTCAAAGCAGCACTAGCTTCCACCTCAGAATATGTTAACTTAGGAGAAAAAGAAAAAACTCATTTGAGTTAACATGCTCCTGATGAACTCATATAGCTGTCATTCTACCCTGATGAAAGAAAGAGCTACAGCTAAACCTATATGAGTTTTACAGGAAGGTTTTCACATCTCCAGAAGGAAAGAAGATTATGCTACAGGAATGTGTCCTCCTTAGCTGAAGAAGCATTATGGCTTCTTGTATTACTCCATTTTGATTAATAGTTGCTATTTCTTTGAGGTAAGC
Source organism: Liasis olivaceus (assembly GCA_030867105.1). NCBI lineage: Eukaryota > Metazoa > Chordata > Lepidosauria > Squamata > Pythonidae > Liasis > Liasis olivaceus. The sequence goes on along the minus strand of CM061348.1, from coordinate 100,961,452 downwards.
TGCAGTGACCAGAGAATCTGGCTGGGCTGTCATATTTACTCAGAGTGTTGGTGTGATACAATTCCCAGCAATTCAGAAAGAGCTCATTTCTTCTGATAACTAGAAACTACAGAGAAAGAGGAGGCGAAGTAAAGGGATTTGTATAAAAGAAGTTGTTGCTTAGAGAACATTAAATCTGACAAAATTTGCTAATAAATATGGTCAAGACTAGACAATAACTTTTAAGAACTAGAAAGTGTACCAAAGAGGAACTGCTGTCCTTAATATGCATACACGTGCTTTTATCCCACTCTGGATAATAAGATGGTGTAGGTAGTTAGGCCAAGTTATGCAGATAGTCATATACCAGAAAAAGGTTGCTTACCCAGGTGAATTGACATTGCCTTTTTGTGAACTGTCTATATTTATTAAGACAGGCTGTAACATGTTAATGGTGGCGCTGTGCTTTTATATTATATGTTTTTCTGCATGTTTTAAGTATGGCAAGGAAAAAAACTGTTAAGGGTATGTAAACTGTTCCATCACAAATTATTCTGATCCCAAAACTGGCTATAGAGTTCCAAAAGTGGTTCAACCCTTAAACAAGCCATTCTGATCTTGTAATAGGCCATTCAGAGTGATCTTCTGGAACATCTGGCATGGTGTATTCTGAAGTCAGATGACGTTTATGATGGAATGCTTTGCAGACCTCTGCTCACATCACTGCTCAAGTATTTAGCAAGTGAAAATGGGCAGGATGATAAGAAATTTTTGAAGAAATTGGCCTCTCAGTGACTTGGAAATTTGAACAACTACCAAAATTTGCTCTCAGTTGAATCTGGTGCTGCATATTAACATATCTGCTGAAAATCAGTGTAGTACAATACTTTTTTTCCCCAATAATAGTGTTAAAAGGAGAGAGAAGGAAAGTGTTTCTCACAAGGCAATTTTTCGCAAAGATTCCTGCTTAATTTAAAAAAAACACAAATTAAAATTGGCAGCTGGCTAATATGAGCACTGCTAAATTTTTCAATGTTTTCCAACAGAACTTTTAGCACTGAGTGCCATATAAAATTAAATAGACAAAAAGGCACAATTATAAATTAGCCTTTGCCAACATGGCATCTTCCAGATTAACTGGGACTGCAGCTCATAGAATTCCTATCCAGCATCATCAAAAGCCAGATGCTTTGGTGGGGAAAGCTGGATGAGGATGAGGATGAGGATGAGGATGATGATGATGATGATGATGGTTGGTTGCATAGTCAGCCAGATGTTTAGACTGGATTTGGCATTTTTATCTACCTATTGAGTCCTTCCCAAGGACCTGGGATAGGCAGATGTTGTTGGATGGTGTTAAAGGTATCATCACAGGATAGAAGCTGTTCCAAGTAAAGCTGCCTTTTGCAATTGACTGATGGTGATTTTGTCAATGCCAATGGCCTTCAAATGGTAGTCCAGATGTTTTGGGATTGCACCTAAGGTACCTATTACTGTTGGTACTGTCTTTGTTTTCTTTTGCCATAGTCATTCTACTTCTATTTGCAGGACTTTATATTTTGTGATTTTCTCCAGTTCTTTCTCTTCTCTTCTGCTGTTTCCAGGTACTGCAATGTCCACTATCCAGACTTGTCTTTCTTATCAACAATTGTTAAGTCTGGGGTGTTGTGTGGCAGGGGCTTGTATGTTTGAATTCTAAAGTCCCCGAGCACTTTAGCTTCTTCATTTTCTATTATTTGGTCTGTTTTGTGGTCCCAGCAGTTCTTGCTTGCAGGCAAATGTATTTCTTGCAGATATTCCCATGTACTATTGTTGCTACTTTGTCATGCCGTTGTTTATAGTCAATCTGTGCGATCTTCTTGCAGCAGCTAACTAGGTGGCCCACTGTTTCCTCAGCTTCTTTGCAGAGGTGGCATTTGCTGTCTGTTGCTGTCTTCTCAATTCTGGCTTTGTATGCATTTGTTCTTAAGGCTTGGTCTTGTGCAGTCAAAATTAGCCCCTCTGCCTCTTTCTTCAACTTTCCTGCTTTTAGCCATTGCCAGGTCTTGTTCTTATCTGCTTTGCCTGCTGGTTTTTTTGTGTACTGGCCATGTAATACTTTGCCTTGCCATGTCTCTTTTTTTATTCTTCATTTGGTCTTTCTTATAGGCCAGTTTAGTTTCTTTGGTGTTCAGTAAGCCTTCATTGTGTACTAGCTTCAGTGCATCTTCTTCACTGTCCTTCAGATATTTTCCAAGGACCTTTTTTCTTCTTCAACTTTCTGGTGTACTTGCAACATTCCAAGCCCACCTATGCTCCTTGGTAAGTAGAATCTGTCAACATCACTGCATGGATGAAGGGCATGATTCATTGTCATTATTTTTATATCCAGGGCTTTTAGTTCAGTTTGAGTCCAGTCCACTATTCCAGCTGTATATCTAATGATTGGAATTGCCTAGGTGTTAATCGCCTTGATGATATTTCCACCACTGATTTTGGACTTTATGATCTTCTTTACTCTCATGATGTACTCACTGCTAACCTTCTTGACTTCAGTGTGCTTGATGTTGTCAATCAGAAGGATGCCCAGATATTTGTAGTGATCTTCTTCATCCAGACTCTTGATATTATTTCTATTCGGCATCTTGATTCCTTCAGTTTTCACTATTTTTCCCCTCTTGATGGTAAGGGTGGCACATTTGTCCAGTTCAAACTCCACTGTAATATCTTGGCTGTATATTTGGACAGTGTTGAGCAGCAATTCCATTTCAGATGGTGTTTTTCCATACAGCTTCAGATCATCCTTATAAAGGAGGTGGGATAACCTGGCAGATATTTTTGATGTTTGATAACCATGGCCTGATTTGTTCAGTGTTGTTGACAGATGAATCAATGTAATGACAAATAGTAGTGGTGATAGCGAGGCTCCTTGAATGATCCCTCTCTTGATGTTAGCCTCTCCCAGCCTTTCACCATTGACCAGCAACTGTGTCTTCCATTGTGCCATTGATCTTTGCACAAAGCTTCTGATGTTTCTACTGACTCCTGTTATTTCTAGGCACTTGATTATCCAGTCTTCCTTCTCTTACAGTTTTCCAAAATCATCTTGTCAATTAGGAGCTTTTGCCCCTCTGCTGTTTGGGCAGTTTCCTTTTTGCTTACATTGAAAGAGCTTGTTTTCAACTATGCTGTTGGACTGCATCAGCTACCACACCAGTTAGCAATTTGAAAGTTCTTGGCAAGCAGGTAATTGGCCTGTAGTTGCCAGATGCTGCCCCTTTTGCTGGATCTTTCATTATCAGGTAGGTTTTGCCAGATCTTAACCAATCTTCAATTTCACCTCTGCAGTATGTTGAGAAACTGCTTGGCAGTGAGTAGGTGCAGAGCAGTGAGATGTTTCAACCAAAAACCATGCAATTCATCTTACCTGGTGCTAACCAATCTTGATCTCCTTGCCCTTTTCTCCACCATTTCTGCTGTCATTATACAAGTTCTTTCATTTCAGCTTCTTTTGTATTCTTATCCACTTCCTTTATCCAGGCTGCATTCTTGCTGTATTTCTTTGGATTGTCCCATACCTGTGCCCAGAACCTCACTGTTTCTTCTTTGTCAGGTATTTACTGGATCATTGTAGTCTCTCCATTAATGGATTTCTGCTTCGACTGAACCTGGAGATTCTGTCTGTAGTGTGCAATTCAAGCTTCATATCTGCTGATTTTCTTGGCTATGGCTGTTATTTGCTGCTTTATTATTTCCAGTGCTTCCTTGATCTTGCTTTTAAGTGGTATTTCTTGATCAAGCATTCTTTGGTCTTTTTGTTCTTCATCTTCTTTTCTTTCATCTGTTCTAGCTTGCTTGCATCTGATCTTAGCAAGCTGATCTTATTTTCCAACCTGATCTTCCATTTTGGTGGTGCACTGTTTGGCTTTTTTTCTTGTTTGTGGATTTTGCATCCAAGGTATTCAGTTATAACTGTAGCTGTGCTGTACATCAATTGGTTTCTTTCTTGCAGTGAGCTGGTGGTTATATTTGCTATTTCAATATTGGCATCATTTAATACTTGTACTAGCTGTTTCTTTGTAACAAGCTTCAACGCAGGCAACCTTATTCTGTTGTTTTTGTGCTGTTCTAGATGCTCAGTTATTCTTTGTTTCAATTTGTCTTGTTTTTTAGTTAGAGGGTTTTGTTCTTTCTGAGAAGGCTCTACTGTCTGAGCTACTTCTGGCAAGGCTTCGATTTCTTTGCCCTGGATAGACCTTTGCAGTTCTTCTAATTCTACTTCTGTGAATACTTTCTTTTGTATTATAAATCAACATTGGTCTGCTAGCCTCTGTTCTGCTATTTTTGATTCTGGATGCTGTTCTTTCCAGAAGTGATGCATTCTTTTCAGATATCCTCTTCTCGTTGGACTTGATTTGTAATAGCAGATCATTATTTCTTTGTTTTCAGTCTTTGTATATTTGCAATGGGTAAACAACTTTTCTTCCAGTAGTTCTGCAGCTACTGGCCCTTTTTTATTTTTATTTTTATTTTTATTATATTATATTTTTATTTTTTATTTTTTATTTTTATTATATTATATTTTTATTATTATTTTATATTATTATTATTATTATTATTATTATTATTATTATTTATCACATGGCTACATTAAAACTATTGGCTGATATAGGTATAGTCTTATCTATTAATGCCTACCACTAAAGATTTCAAGATATACAACTCGAAAAATTAGAATATCGTGCAAATGTTCATTTATGCCAGTATGGCAACTCAAAAGGTGAAACCAATATATGAGATAGACGCATTACATGCAAAGCGAGATATGTCAAGCCTTACTTTGGTATAATTGTGATGATTATGGCGTACAGCTTATGAAAACCCCAAATTCACAATCTCAGAAAATTAGAATAGTGTGAAAAGGTTCAATATTCTAGGCTCAAGGTGTCCTACTCTAATCAGCTAATGAATCCATAACACCTGCAAAGGGTTCCTGAGCCTTTCAATGGTCTCTCAGGCTGGTTCAGTAGGAATCACAAGCATGGGAAAGACTGCTGACCTGACAGTTGTGCAGAAAACCATCACTGACACCCTCCATAAGGAGGGAAAGCCCCAAAAGGTCATTGCAAAAGAAGTTGGATGTTCCCAAAGTGCTGTATCAAAGCACATCAATAGAAGGTTATGTGGAAGGGAAAAGTGTGGTAGAAAAAGGTGCACAAGCAGCAGGGATGACTGCAGCCTGGAGAGGATTGTCAGGAAAAGGCCATTCAAAAGTGTTGGGGACTTTCACAAGGAGTGGACTGAGGCTGGAGTTAGTGCATCAAGAGCCACCACATACAGACGGATCCTGGACATGGGCTTCAAATGTTGTATTCCTCTTGTCAAGCCACTCCTGAACAACAAACAACGTCAGAAGCGTCTTACCTGGGCTACAGAAAAAAAGAACTGGTCTGTTGCCCAGTGGTCCAAATTCCTCTTTTCTGATGAGAGCAACTTTTGCATCTCATTTGGGAACCAAGGACCCAGAGTCTGGAGGAAGAATGGAGAGGCACACAATGCACAATGCTTGAAGTCCAGTGTGAAGTTTCCACAGTCTCTGTTGATTTGGGGAGCCATGTCATCTGCTGGTGTTGGTCCACTGTGCTTCATTAAGTCCAGGGTCAACGCAGCCGTCTACCAGGAGATTTTGGAGCACTTCATGCTTCCTTCTGCAGACGAGCTTTATGGGGATGCTGACTTCATTTTCCAGCAGGACGTGGCACCTGCCCACACTGCCAAAAGTACCAAAACCTGGTTCAATGACCATGGGATTACTGTGCTTGATTGGCTAGCAAACTCGCCTGACCTGAACCCCATAGAGAATCTATGGGGCATTGCCAAGAGAAAGATGAGGGACATGAGACCGAACAATGCAGCGGAGCTGAAGGCCGCTATTGAAGCATCCTGGTCTTCCATAACACCTCAGCAGTGCCACAGGCTGATAGCATCCATGCCACGCCGCATTGCGGCAGTCATTGCTGCAAAAGGGGCCCAAACCAAGTACTGAGTACATATGCATGCTTATACTTTGCAGAGGTCCGATATTGTTCTATTTCCAATCCTTGTGTTACTGATGTCATGTAATATTCTAATTTTCTGAGATTGTGAATTTGGGGTTTTCATAAGCTGTACGCCATAATCATCACAATTATACCAAAGTAAGGCTTGACATATCTCGCTTTGCATGTAATGCGTCTATCTCATATATTGGTTTCACCTTTTGAGTTGCCATACTGACATAAATGAACATTTGCACGATATTTTAATTTTTCAAGTTTCACCTGTAAGAAAAGGGAGCCTCTAATTAGCATTTTCAAAGAACTTTAAGATCTGCTGTACAGCATTGCTTCAAGAAAGCAGGCACAACATTCAAGGGATTTTTATAATGTATGGCTACAGCTTCCAAAATATCCAATATTGACTCCATCTTTATGCTTGGCCATTATACTGAAACCCTGTCATCTATAAAGTCAAATACAATACTAGATAGCATTAAATGAATTACAGTTCACATTGTGCTCAGGCATGAAATAAGGTCTATGCTACATGTGTCCACAAACAACTCTGACTGCCCTGCAGAACAGTCATGCAGTAAAATGGAATTGATGGGCCAGAGGGTGGAAGTAGCAAATACTCCTAAAGCAAAGACACAATAGCAGTTAAGAGCAAGGTCCAGATTCTAGGGGATTGCCAATCAATAATAACTCCACTGGAGCCAGCCAATCACCATACACAAATACTTCCCTCATCCCTGTCCTTTCTCGTAGCACCGCATGCATAATGCATCAAAATCAATCACTTTCTCCAGGTAACACAGCAGTTGATGAGCTTATCCCCAGAAGCAGAAAAACTATATTTTTTCTCTTGAATTTTAAATACTAACTTTCCCAGTTCTCAGCTTGGATTTTTAATGGTCACATTTTGAGTTTAAATGCCTTTAAATGACACCACTTAAGTATTTAGTAATGGGAGAAGAGGCAATTCTGGAACAGTGGGTGAGAGTGACCACCAACAACCCTTTCTGTGCTCTAAGGGGCTGCCACAATATTAAAGCACTCTTTTTAGAGAACATACTCATGTCACAAAGTCGTCACAGCTGTCCCAGACAATAACCAGCCATTACGTGCTCAGTCAACAAGCTTGCAAATTGCTCATAAAGAATACCATGGTTGTCAATTTTTTGTTAAATCCCTGCTTCTCACAGAGCCACATCATTCTCTTTGGTTCTCCATAACTAATCTTACTTTTCAAGGAAGCACAGCAGATATGGGAGATCCAAGCAAGCACCATTATAACAGATCGCTACCAGGGAGTGCAAGGACTTTTCCTCCTATTTACAAGCATATGTTTTTTAGATTTCATTCTTAGATACATGCAACTATGCTCAAGCTGAGGGCATGATATCAAAGCAGGGTACTGACATGGTACTGGAAACAATGTAGGGTTACGGTACAGAAGACCAGAACAGATCCAGGAATCAAGATCTTGTCAGTTCCTCAACCCCCAGAACGCTGTCTGCAACACTGACGAATATGAATGTTACGTGGTTTTGGAAAGGCTCCCAACATCTCTGAGTGCTCTGTGTACTATTATGTTATCTTTGATCTAACCCCCTGTTAGGGATTTCATGCTTTCAGCCTTTGTTTTAGATTCAGTACATTTATCTGAGCAATCTTTCTGAGATGTGTCAACAAATTCAGCTGGCTGTTCCGAGTTAGTTATTCAAAAAGAGAAATGGCATTATGTGTTGAGAACCAAAAACTGGTTTGCACACGCAGGCATAATTGACCAACTCCTGTCCTATATTAGCAGATTGTACAGGGTACAAAATAGGAACCAGGCAGTGTAAGACACCTCCTATTACACCCTGGTTGCTTCCTAATCCCTCTTGGTTTTACAGTCCTGCTGCCCATTTTCTTCTGTGATACCTGCAATGGTCAAAATCCTAGATGGACTGTGGAGACCCATCTTCAAATCCTCACTTAATAACAAAGTTCACTGTTTAACCTAGGCTGAGCTAGCTCACAGAGTTGCTATGAAGATAAAACTGAAGAGAGAAAATCCAATAGGTTATGAGTTTCTTAGAAGCATGGGGATAGAATAAATAATACCCATAGAAGGAAGAAATGTGCAAAAATGAAAATTGCAAAAGGGAATCTAATGACTGGATATAAGAAATGCCTACTGGACTTGATCTGATCTATTTCACCATTTTATCCTGTAATAATCAGCCACAAAAACACATGAAAAAGACATGAATGTTCATATTCCTCAGTTAGTGGTAATGAGAAGCATGCTCTCACTGATACAGAAGCAGTAGTCTTCAGCAACAGTATCAACAATCAATAGCCTTATCTTTCTCCATTAGATCTGTTAAACTGGTGGTGTTCGATCATTTTCTGGTTTAAACATCTGCTACATTGAAAATGGTATCTGCTGAAAAGAAAATTGAAAAATTCATCTCTCCTGAATCCCTCACCCCTCATTGTCACAGAATGACTCAAGGTCCACTATCATGAAACAGGACAGAAAACCTCTACAGTACTTACCTCCTGCATACCATACATACAGCTATAACCCTCAATCCTGAACTAGCCTCTTCTAACTCTTTTTTTTTTCTAAATCCAAAAGCTTAAAATGGTGCAAACTTGTTTGTTTTTTTTAATTGGGCCATGGTGTTCTACAAAACCATAAGTAATGCTTTAGTCATTTAAAATATGTATTATCACCTTACTTTGCCTATAATATAGAATACCATATTTGCAGATCCAGTCACTGTATGGTATCTCAATTGCTCAAAGAATTGTAGACATTGTAAGGTTATTGTTTGGCAAATTTGATCATTAGCCAATGGGAAAGGTTTTATTTCACTGTCATATCTTGGTCAGGCTACAAAATAAGACATTTGTGAGTATGCACTCACATGAAAAGTCTTTGGTGCAAGAAATTCACAGCCTCTAATCATTGCTTCTAATGATTATACCACAACTGCAGATGGAATACCACAATTGGATATGGTCTTTCCAGAATCCAGTGCTGATTTAGAAAATTATTTACAAAAGAGAATAAATAATCTGTTTTCAAACAGCAAATAAAAATAGGCTAAATATCTTAAATGTTTAGTTTCCTTTTTAAAAACATAAATACTGTAAGGACTAAATGGCTTTGTCCTCAAAGCAGATTTCATTAAATGCCAATGCAGAAAAATCCTGCACAATTAGAACAGATGCAATACAACACCGTTCCTCTACTCTCAACCATTTTTTTTCTTCTATCTTACAGTATGATTCTGATTCCAAGCTCCACAGCTCATTTAAAGCTTCACAACCACATCACAAGACAATGTCTTTTCAGTCACATCTTTTAACAACTGACACATTCCAACTGTTAAACTGCTTTGCAAGTTGCACTGATTGCCAGTTTGCTTCCGGGTGAGATTCAAGGTGCTGGTTGCTACCTATAAAGCCCTACACAGCACAGAGCTTGGTTATTTGAGGGACTGCCTGTCTCCCATAGTATCTGTCTGACCAGTTTAATCTGGTTTGATCTGGCAGGGTTGGCGTGTTCTGGGTTCCACTGATTAAACAATACCACCTGTTGGGTGCTAGAAGTGTACCTTCTCTGTGGCAGTGCCTGCCCTCTGGAAAGAGGTTCCGCCCGAGATTCAAATAGCTCCCACATTGCTGGTGTTTCAGAGGATCTGGACTCTTTGCCCAGGCCTTTGGAGAAGACGACTGGTGCCCCTTTCTTCCTTTCTGCTCCCTTCTGAATTTATTTTCTTTGCAGTCATGTTCTTCTGTCTTGTGCTGTTTTTGTGTGTACTTTTTTTTCTATTATTTTTGTTCTGTTGTAAGCTGCCCAGAGTCATTGGGAGTTGGGCGACATATACCGTATTTTTCCGACTATAAGACGATACTTTTTTCTAAAATCCTTACCCTAAAAATTGAAGGGCATCTTATTCAAGGAAGTCAGCCGAGGAGAGAACCTCACGGATGCAAAACTGCCCATACTTTGTTTCTGCAAAGAGGCTTCCTCCTATTGCTAGCCTCCAATCACGAGTGAAATAGCTTGTCTCCCAAACAGACTTCCTCCAATCACGAACCTTATGTAACTGATGTCAGCTGATGCTGAACAAACCAATTAGAGAAGGCTGTTTGCAGAGACAAGCTATCGGCAGTTTCACTCGTGCTTGAATGTAATCAGTTATGCAAAAGAGCATGGAAATAGAGCTGCAGAGAAACGGTTTGGACCTCCTCCCACTGAGTGTATCAGGTAAATGTTAACTAATTACTAAATAAAAATGTGTTCTGCACTATCTTTAAAATATTGATTTCTTAATTTTGGGTTGGAAAAGTGGGGGTCGTCTTGTACATGGGGGCGTCTTATTGACAGAGAAATACGGTACATTTAATTTATTTTGGTTGGTCGCACATTCGGCCAGATGTTTAGACTGGATTTGGCATTTCTGTCCACCTATCAAGTCCTTCCCAAGGATGTGGGATAGGCAGATATTGTTGTTTAATAACATAATAAATGTTATGTGTATTATTATTATTACTTTTTTTTTTCTTGTTTTAAAATCTGAACCTTTGATACATTATATTCCTTATGAATCTTCTGACTCTATGGTTGAAAGACTCCCAGGTCCAGTAACTAGTCCTGGTTGGAATTAGATTCCCAGGGATGACCAATTCCTTCTATGAAGATGCAGGAGGATTCTGCAATAAAAAAGTACTCTATAATAGGTCAGTTTTGACCTTTCCTAGAGAGAGATATTTAGCTTCTTTTGGAAATACTAGAATGCTTCTAGCAACACTGCCATCATGGTACCTAGCAGTACATACACGTTCTTTGGAGCATATCTGTTAGTGAAGTTCAGTATCCTTTTTATTTTTTACAAGTGTACAGTTATATCATGATTTTATTTGATATACAGATTAAAATTTAATAATTAAGGAAGTATATATGTTTCTTGCCTGACCCTAAACCCAACAAAAGCATTAATTTATTTCATGGGGGCAGAATTATACAAATTCATTTACTATTTTCAGTGGTCCCAAAACTGCATTGTTAAGGAAACCCTGCTGTGTATCTTATGTTGATGGTATAGATATATGCTTCTTTTCCTTCCAACCCTCCTCCAAGAATGATTTCTCCTCTGCCATACGGGCAACACCTTCTGTTGTCATTGTTCTTTACCAAGGCCATCCCTTGATACTTGGCGTTCTACTGATTTTATCAATATTTATTGTATGATTAGCAGCCCTTTGACTGTAATTATTTTATTTTTAAACGATGATTAGGATTTACTTTAATGATAAGCTTTCTAGAAAACGTTTGAAATATGTACAATGAATTAATTTACACGGGAGTTTGTGTCACTCTAGAACACATATGTCTGCACACTTAGATGGACACACAAGCATACACCAATGCAAGTGTAGTTTAATTGTTATAAATATGTTTCCAAAATCTTATTTATATACAAGAATGGGATCAAAAAGGTGAATGCAAATGTGTGTATATTTATGTAGGGAAACATTTCCAACTGACATGCCATTAAGTCCCATTTCCTTCCTAATGAAATCCAGGCCTGGCGACTGTCAGTCTAAGCCCAGCATGCTGCTCAGCCCTGCAGCGTGTGCTGGAAATCGAGTCCAGAAGGTTAATTATTCTTTCAATTGACCAACATTTTTGAGACAATAGAATGCGGGAAATTAATTGCAGAACTTAGTCTTTTAAAAAGCTAATGGCAAGAATATCCTTTGCCAAATCTTGGCTACAGTCAGAGCACAAGAAAAATATGAGAAAACAGAGGCTGGATCAGAAGAAAGGTTACTTTTTAACCCTCTATTTCCCTACCAAAAGATATTTCAAATAGCACAATATCTTAACAAGTACCTTAATCTCACCCTACTCTATTCAATGAATTGTAAAGGTAAAGTGAAAGTGAAAGCACTCTGAAGTTTCAGTGCTTCAGCCAATTACTGGCAGGAATGAGAAGCTCTAATGTTGAGTCAGTTTTTAGGAATTACCATAGAGGAGTTTATAGAGCTGAAAAGTGGAGCTAACACTGAAGTCCACCATGATGGATTTAACTTTAAGAATTCCAGAGGAATTGAATCTGAACCAGGAGTTTTGTTATTTTTTTGGTGGACAATTAGTTTTTGTATTTCCACCTGGGTTACTAGTGGCCACTCTGGAATAGGGTCCTGTAATACCAGAATGTCTGAGATGCAAACCTGGGTAGGTGAAAATATACTTTGAAAATGCCTGTTACAGGTGTCAGGGGGAATTGAATCAATATCATTTCCTCATATTTCATATTCATTAACATAATATCACGTTAACATTAATTTTTGATATTAGAAGCCAGAATAACCTATGATTTTTGTTTGTTATGGCCTGCTGAATCTCTGCCCAGGATTTCTGGGCACATTTGTTCTTTTTCCCCTTTAATAGCTTCTTACATTTCCTTTTATGCTTACGATAGTATCATTTTGCAAAAGACACGTCTTATTAAAAATCTATGCCCCATCCCATGTAATATACCTTGCGATTTCTCAACAAAAGCAAGCATATCTTTGCACATCTGGATTGGTTATTTGTAGCTTTTCACAGAATATACTTTTGTTTGCCATATTACTTCACAACATAATAACATTAAAATATATGCATGAAGATTACCATTATAATCCAGCCCGCTGGCATTAGAGCACATGCTCCAGGTTTTCAGGAGTATCTGTCCTGTTTCAGTACAGACCATTCCAATAGTCAGACTCCTGCTTTTATTGTCCACAGGTTTCTGCTCTCATATTTGCATAGAATATGGAGCCCTGGATGTATTGGCCTCAGCAAGTCATTGCTTTTGAGCCTAAGGCAAATTACAACTGTTAATGTGTGAAAGTAAAAAAAAAAATGTAATCTACATCAAGCCCATGGTTTAGGATAGGAATGGAGTTCAACTAAATGAAATTCAAGTAAAATTTTAACATGAACACTACACAATTTGAATTACAGAATTACCATAGCTTCCTACAGAACTTAAGGCCAATCTGCGACAGGGAAGTTTGAAGTTACATTCACAAGGATATTCCAAAGATACAGACTGTGTCTCACACGGAAATATTCTTTTACTGAATTCAGGAAGAGGAAATTGAAACATCTCATAGAAGAAATCTTATGAGAAGGGAGGTAGAAAAAAGCAGGAGACAAAGAAAAAAGAGAGAAGTCTGACCCAGAAAAGGAGCTGGGCTTGGTAGCCTTTCACCTACAAAGCTATAAAAGTCCTGATGGTTTAACTAGCATAATATCCAGCCAGAGGTAGGTGATGTATATAGAAATGTAGCCATAAAGCTCTTTATAAACTCAGCAACTTCACTTGTACAGTACAGGATAACAAAATAAAATCCAAGACAGACACCAGACCATATATGCAATACTGCTTTATGGCATACTTAGAATGGCTATAATTGTTCTTGATTTTGATTTTTAAAATCATCTGCACTTTTACAAAATAGGGTCCCTCCTGTAGTTCAGAACTGAGCGATTTATTTTTTTAAAAAAAGACTTCATTAACCATTATCCATACATATGGGCTTTGCTTGAAAAAGTACCAGCCTCCACAACATTCTATGGCAGTAAGAACCACAGGACAATTGTGTATTTAATACTTCTTGCCAGTATTCTGAATTCATTTCCAATTGTTTGGAAATTTCTCAGATTAGGGGAAAAAAAATCATTTGCTGTTTGCCTAGTCACACATCTGATACTTCATTAAATGAAGCAACAACTTCTAGTTCTTTCCATGGACACAATGCAAATGAAGAAGAGAGGTGAGACTTGCTCAAAATCAAAATTGTTCCACCCAAAATAATATCTGAATTAATATTCTCAGCTCCTATGTGTTGGTCACCAGACTGTTCCTATTTTCTTCTGAAAGTACACATTTATGTCATGGATGGATAAGACATGGATAATGGCCATATGAAAGTTTCAATTTCCTCTACTTTTTTTTTCAAAACATAATAGCTCAAGTCCAATCATGTTGTATTCAAATATTAGAATAGTTATTCCAAATATGGTTGTGTTGCAAATGTATAATAAACATGAAAGCAGGAATGCAGTTATTTATGTCCCCAATTGTATGTTTAAGTTTAGCATATTTAAGCTCTTCTATCCAGCTGTCTGACTTTATCAATTCCCATAAAAGTTGTTACAAGTGACTGGGCCAGGGAATATCACATCCCAACAGGCTGTACATGTCCACTTTCCAGGTCTCTATGGATAAAATCAAAGATTTCATATGTGTAGTTTTACTCACAATTCATTAAAATACAAGTTAGTATTATATGTTGATATATTATTGTTTATTTCTAAACTTGGTATTTCCATTCCAGTCTTGATTCACTTGACTAACTGGGTGAGATATTGGTCAAAGTTGGAACTGATGCCAATAGACAGTGATCTGTTTATCAAAACATTAATTATAATTTTCTTAACTATACTGAATTTATTAACTATTTCGGTATTTCTATTCTCTGTAATAGTTTTCAAACTATTGCATTAAATATTAATAATATATATAAATATATTTCTTTGGATATTAATATGGATATCTCTAATCTTACCCTTTGGGCTATAGTAACATTCTCAAAATATTAAATGTTACTTTATATTTTTACTTTATATTTTTCATACTCTGTCTCTGGAAAATATTTAAAATATTTTCAAAAACTCAATACAAAATTCCCATAAATTTCCATAAAAAATAAAAAAAAAATTCTGCAGGGATTCTTTTGTTCTAAAAATATCCATGAAAAAGATGCAGTTTTCAGTTAAAGAGGGGGGCTTGTTGTTCCAAACTTGAATTATGCATATAATCTGAATAGTACTAACTTTTGGATAGATTCACCCAGTATAAATTCTCCTTCCTGAGCTTTTTTGGAATATTCACATTTAGTACCTTTAGCTAATTGGATTGTTTGGGTTCAACATATAATAGATTAGACATAACTTCTATCATTACTGCACTCATTCAGACAATTTTATTATACTACTTATTGATAATTGTATGTTGATTCTTTTTGTTGTGTTAAATTAGTATTATGGGGTAACCTAGACCTTAAAACTGAGTACAGATTTGTCATATGGAAGATTTGGAGTTACCCTTTGTAATTAAAGCATCTTTAACTGTTGCAATCCCATTCAAGGGATGAAAGAAAGAGAGACTGTTTTAGTATTTTACAAAAAAAGAAGTGTAGGAAGTATGTAAAAGTAAAACTCTTCCAAATCATCCAAATCATGAATGAGTAATAATTTCTACTAAATCATAACGTATGCAAAGAACTTACAGGATTTCAACAGTCTACCTTAAACTATCTAACACACAACTTTATAGAGAAATTTATGCTTGCTTTTAATGTATTTTAACAGAGATTTATATCAAAGTACATTTATCTAATACATTTAAGTTCTTCTTGTACTTGTCCTGCCACAACCATTGATTGAATCAACTCTGAAAAGATTGCCAGATGATCAGCTTCAACATAATTGACTTAATAGATAGTCATATCATTCTATTAAATTATCACTCATTTTAAAATAAATGACCTAAACCATCCAACTTCTTCATAAACTTAGACTGAAGAGACAGTCCCACAGTCCACATGTTCTCCCACAAACATTTTTTCTTTACACCTAATTTACACCTACATTTGTTCCAAGACAGGTTTTGGGTTTTCAAATATAAAAAAAAATTCCCTTCTCACCCCTATGGGTGGTATGTGTCTTCCTCAATCTCGGGTCCTCTATCAGAGGCCTGGGAGTTTGAGGGTTCTGCGCAGTATCTTAGCTGTTCCTAGCACTGCACTCTTCTGCACAGAGAGCTCTGATGTTGTTCCTGATATCTGTTGGAGCCACTCTCCCAGCTTAGAAGTCACGGCCCCGAGTGCTCCTACCACCACTGGGACCACTTTGGCCTTGACTTTCCACATCCTCTCTATTTCCTCCTTCAGGCCCTGGTACTTCTCCAACTTCTCATGCTCCTTCTTCCTGATGTTGCTGTCACTTGGCACTGCTACATCTATCACTACCGCTGTCTTCCAGTCTTTGTCTACTACCACAATGTCTGGTTGATTGGCCAGTACCTGCCTGTCCGTCTGGATCTGGAAGTCCCACAGGATCTTAGCCCTTTTATTCTCCACGACCTTCTGTGGAATCTCCCATCTGGACTTGGGGGGGTCTAGCTCATATGCTGTGCAGATGTTCCTGTACACAATGCCAGCTACTTGGTTGTGCCGTTCAGTGTACGCTGTTCCTGCCTGCATCTTACACCCTGCCACTATGTGTTGGACTGTCTCTGAGGCCTCTTTGCACAATCTGCACCTTGGGTCCTGTCTAGTGTGGTAGACCCCTGCTTCTATGGATCTGGTGCTTAGTGCCTGTTCTTGTGCTGCTATGATCAGTGCCTCAGTGCTGTCTTTTAGTCCGGCCCTTTCCAGCCACTGATAGGATTTCCCAATGTCAGCCACCTCAGCTATCTGTCGATGGTACATCCCATGCAGGGGCTTGTCTTGCCATGGTATTTCCTCCGCTTGAACTTCCTCCCATGTCTGCTGCTGCCTGAAGCATTCTCTCAGCAGCTCATCTTTGAGTACCATCTTACTGATCTACTCCTGGATACTTCGGGTTTCATCCAGGACAGTGGCTTTGACACTCATCAGACCCCGCCCGCCCTCTTTGCGGCTGGTGTACAGTCTCTGGGTGTTGGACTTGGGGTGGAAACCTCCGTACATTGTGAGGAGCTTCCGGGTCTTCACATCAGCAGCCTCCATGTCTTCCTTTGGCCAGCTCACTATACCGGCAGGGTATCTGATGACTGGCAGGGCATACATGTTGATGGCATGGATCTTATTCTTCCCATTGAGCTGGCTCTTCAGGACCTGTCTTATCCTTTGGTGGTACTTGGATGTTGCTGTCTTCCTTGCCTCCTCCTCATGGTTCCCATGTGACTGCGGCACACCAAGGTATTTATAGCTGGTTTCTATGTCTGCTATATGGCCCACTGGTAGTTCCACTCCATCGGTCTTAACTACCTTCCCTCTCTTTACTATCATCCTGCCACACTTCTCCAGTCCGAATGACATCCCAATGTCCTCACTGTAGATCCATGTCAGGTGGATCAGTGAGTCGATGTCTCGTTCACTCTTAGCATACAGTTTGATGTCATCCATGTAGAGGAGGTGGCTGATGGTGATTCCACTCTTGAACTTGTACCCATATCCAGACCTTGTGATTATCTGGCTGAGGGGGTTTAAGCCTATGCAGAACAGCAGTGGGGACAGTGCATCACCTTGGTATATGCCGCACTTGATGGCCACTTGTGCGAGCTGTCTTGAGTTCACTTCCAGTGTTGTCTTCCACAGTCCCATTGAGTTCTTGAGGAAGGTCCTTAGTGTCCTGTTGACGTTGTATAGTGCCAGGCATTCACAGATCCATGTGTGTGGCATTGAGTCATAGGCTTTCCTGTAGTCAATCCAGGCTGTGCTCAGATTGGTCTAGACCTTGAGTCTTGGGCGACTGCCCTATCTATGAGTAACTGGTGTTTTGAGCCTCTGGTGTTGTTCCCAATGCCCTTCTGAGCTGTGCTCATGTACTGGCCCATATGGTCTTGTAGCTTGGCAGCTAGGATGCCTGATAGAACTTTCCATGTTGTGGGGAGGCAGGTTATTGGCCGGTAGTTGGATGGTGCTGTTCCCTTGTGGGGGTCTTTCATGATCAGCACTGTCCTTCCTTGTGTTAGCCAGTCCGGGTGGGAGCCTGCTGCTAGCAGTTGGTTCATCTGTGCTGCTAGGCGTTCATGCACTGCTGTTAGTTTCTTTAGCCAGTAGGTGTGGATCATGTCCGGGCCAGGTGCTGTCCAGCTTTTCATGTTCTTGACCCGCTGTTGGATGTCTGCTACTGTGATGGTGACTGGTTCCTGTTCTGGGAGATTGCTGTGGTCTGCTTTCAGGTCCTGCAGCCACTTTGCACTGGTGTTATGTGTCTTCTCTTTCTCCCATATGTTCTTCCAGTACTGTTCAGTTTCCGCTGCTGGTGGCTCAGCTGTTACTCTGTGGTTGCACTGCAGTTGGGAGTACACTTTGGATGGTTCTTTGGAGAACAGGGCATTTATCTTCTTGGCCTCTGCTTCTCTAGTGTATCTCCTTAGCCTGGCAGCCAGTGCTGTGAGCCTTTGTTTAGCAGTCTCTAGGGCTTCAGATGGAGTCAGGCCCATATATTTTTTCAGTAGCTGAGTCTTATCCCTAATCTCCACATGCTTCTGTAGTTCCACCAGCTGACTGACTTCTCTCCGAGTTGCCTTGATCTTAGCCTCCAATCTCATTTTCCAGGGTGGGTATGTACTGCTGTTCTTCTTGATCGTGTAGCCAAGCATTCCCAGGATGACAGCGGCTGTAGCATATACCAATTCATTGGTTTCAGTTATGGTGGTAGTGGGGATTGTCTGGAGGGCTCTGTTGGCATCTTCTAGCATACTATCTGATGGTACTTCTCCACTGAGCCTTGGTAATCGGACTCGAGGGTTGACTATAGCTAGTTTATCCATGATCTTATGCCTCATATCAGCTGCTGTGCTCTGTAATGGAAGGGGTGGCAGTGACATTCCAGCTTCAGGTGTTGGCTGCACATCTGCTTGTTCTTCTAGGTCTGCTTGAGTCCAGGTTGTAATGTGGAGTTGGTCTATCTCAAGTTGTGAGAGCAGCTTCCTCTTCACTATGTTGAAGCGCTGGATAACTAGTTGTTTCTCAGTTAGTGTGGATGTAGGCCTTCTGTCTATCCATAGTTCCCTCATACGTTTCATATATCCCCTCTCATTAGGTCTGCTGTTGTAGTAGCATTCCATCAATTCCAAGTTCTCTTGTCTTGTCCATATATGGTTTGTTCCAGTAGCCCACTTAACATCAGATTGTCCTGGTTCCCCAACATCTGACGCAGACCTTGTTAATCTGGGCGACGTCCGAGCTGGCATGACTCTCTTAGTTCGTGTCACTCTCATATTTTTGAGGTAGGCAGGTGAAGCATTAGGGGGTCTTTGCCCAAAGACCCCTACTGGTAAGGTAGGTACCAGCCGGGATTTGAACCCCAGTCTCCTGCATCAAAGGCGGTGTTCTAACTACTATGCTATCCAGCCGCTCACTAAAGTTTTAATTGCAACAATCTGAAGTGCAAGTCCACAATACCAGAGTAGCACAAGAATTCCTAGATACTTCACTATAAACTGGCTTAAAACAACATTGGAAAGAGATTTTAATCAATATTGAAAATTGGCTTATAGCATTATATAGGACTGTTAGATGTATATTTGGCCCATGATGTTTCTTAGTATGACAGACTAACTAGTTAACTTGTCAGTATCTGGAGTATTTAAACTCTTTCTAGTGATCTGTTGAAGAGGAATATTTCAAAGAATTGTCCTGGACTGATTGCTCGGTTCAGATTGCATGGCCATTGCTAGGCCCTGAAGCTAAAAGATATCATTTAGCCTGTTTTTCATTATTCAGACCTTTTAGGGAGCGTATGATTCCAGATTCTTTTGAACAACAGTTTGTCAACAGTAGCAGTAGGATTTAAACTTCGGGATGAAAGAAGATCAACATTAATAGCCAAGCTTGAGCCAACACACCTAGGAAATAATGTTTGGTGTTGTCTCAATTATAAACATATAAAAAGATTACAAGAATGTTGAGAAGAGAGATCTAAGTATCCCCAAACAAGTATAGCCAAGAAAAGACACATGTAGTATTATTATGCAATCTTGAATAAAACAACAGAATTGGAGTCTCCAAGGAGTGCTCATGGCTTAATGTTAAAAGTGTTTGTACTTACTGATTTATCTGATATGTCTAAGGAAAAGTATTTCAGACCATCACTTTCTGATTCTAAAGGAAATTCCATCAATTTTAACTGATGCAAATAAAAATAAAGATGAGGATCAGACCCTATCTAGACACAACCGTGAACTGGTCCCATGGAATTGATATACTTCCCACCTTGATTATCTGAAAAACAAATGGATAAGAATTAACTACCAATATGTTCATATTGATAATATATTCAGGGAAAGCTATGGTAGATAGATAGGCTATCCAAAAATTCAGAATCAGGAAATGGCAGCAGTCTCTTTCTCTCTCACACACACACAGACACATTAATTAAAAACTGGGCCCTTCAAACTCTTTTGCTGCTACTAAATATTATTAATCAAAATAGTTGAAAATTAAGCCATAAAGCTTAAATATTAAAGATCAGAATATTAAATTCTAGAGGCCAAATGTAATATTCTTAAACAAATCTAAGAAGCTTATTTAAGGGCAAAATGGAAAACAACATCAGATACAAGAAATCCTTATATCCTTTTCTAGCTATGTAAAACAAATATGTAAAAATTTGCATTATTCCAGACAGAAGTGAATATGCTCCTTTCTCCAACTAAACATACGCCTTTTGTTGTCCTATCTAGTAGTGACCATAGTCCAATAATGACAAATTAGTGCTCATGGTCTAAACCATGCCTGCACAATATACAGCCTGTCAAGTGTTCAGCCCAACAGTATTTTTTGAAAAAATAAGCTACTGCTGACAAATGTTGCCTCTAGCTGGAAGGAGCCACCGCCGCCTGGGTTTTTACAGCCACTTCTGCTCTGAAGGACATGCTGCCAAGCGCCTCGAGGCCTTATGGCCTGTCAGCTCCAACACTGCCACAAGGCCACTAACCATCAAAGAGCCGATCAGCACACTGGGTATTCCTTAGTGGCCCACAAATATTTTATGGTATGAATCTGGCTCTTTCTCCTCTATGGGCTGTGCAGGCCTGCTCTACTTTAAATAATGACTCTGCAACTGGACAGCAAGAACTAACAGTCTGTCATGCCAGAAGGCACAAGTTACAACTGATTGGGAAGCTAAGTGGGAGCACTGTCCAAGAGGGAAGACTGAGGGGATCATATATTGACTTCTAAGTTATGAAGGATAATTTCAACTGAACCATGGATTATAAGAGAACAATCATGTCTCTGTCACACTTGAAAGTCCCTCAGCTACTAAGAAGTAACCCAGGAGTAAAAAATACTCCTTTCTATTAGTAGAATGTGTTGTCAAGTTTGGGAAGGTAGGTCTGAGAAAGCTAACAAATCAGATGCAAAGTCTGATACACTTCTGATATTGGTTAAGGGAAACCATGAAAATAGTCTTCCAGGATACATTAAAACTGCAGTTTCAATAATTCCTCAACAGTATGGATAATGGCCTTGCTGGATAAGGATTCTGTGAGTTGTGATTTAGCCTGTTTGGAGGATCTCAGCTTGAGAAAAATGGATAAAGACTAGGGGTTGGCAAGACTATACTCCTGGGCACCAAAATGCACAGTGTATGCTGAAGAAACCCCCCAGTGCCCCAAAATAACATAAACTGTGAAATAAAGGGGGGAATCTTCTAATGTCATTTTCCTTAGCTGCTTGAACCCAGAAGGGGTTTCTGGGTGTCAGCCCCACTAGGTAGACCAGACCGTGAAATCAACTCCACAAGTTGGCTGAAACTACTTTTATTTAGGTTGGCTATAATAATAGAATCTTATAAGTCTGATTGTGTTGTACCCCCTCCTCCTTCTAATAGTTCAGTGAATTAGGTGTCTGAGCATTTCTGAACATTATCTGGATGTTCTGGTCTTTAAAAGAGCTTCAGCTCCTTTTGCCTAGGCAATGGAATCTGCATATCTCCATCCAGGTCATCTTCCTTACTCTCTACACTGGGGAACCTCCTGAGAATGTCAGGATGTCTAATGAAGAGGGAATTGCTCAAAACTAAACTTATCCCCTAAGATTAAACTGTGTCCCCTTCCCCTCTGTCCTATCCCTACAGCCCTCCATACTGTACTCCATATGGTTCAGTGGGATTCCCTGATTGTCCATGGAGGCTTTTAGGAGATCACAGATGGCTACAGGAGGAAAGTTACTTCCCTGTACTTTCTTCTGATGGGAAACAGAGCACATGCATCTTGATCCTATTAACTTATCTGGGTACTTTTACATATGACCCATATCAGGAAAACCAAGAAGAATAATATCAACATTAGTAAAGACCATTCATTGTGCCTAACACATTGTAGGAATTTATTCTTTTGTAAATGTGCTTAAATATTTGATGTGTTATACCATATACCTAATTATCTTTATATGAGCAATTCTTCTCCATTTGTTTAAACTAAGAAGCTGGACTCTACATAGCTCAGCTCATCAACCCCAAAGGAACCACTGTTTATATCTATTCTTTCTATAGGACATTACTCTGTGGAGAAAAAACCTGATTATCTTCTTCATTAGTTCATGTTTCTCTCAGCAGTGCATCTTCAAAGAGCCACTGTTTTCTTGCAACTGGCCACTCTGAAGTTTTTATTTTCCTTTGGGAGGTCCCAGTTATTCAAAAGTTGAGCAGTTGACAGCTGCTTGGAACATACTACAAAAGGATTCATAGCCAGCAGCATTTGTATCTCTTCATCGCTTTCGTCCTAGACTGGATCAAGTCTCTGGCCGCTACTTGTGGCTGCTATTCATGACATTGCTGGTGTTATTGTGACCTTTTTCTCTGTTATTGCTTTATCTGATGTTTGCAGGACAGTGCATCTGGGTCATTTTTCCTTTAAGTTGGAATGTGTTTATGGCCAATGGAAGGCGCTACAACAACAACTATGCAAGGCTATAGTCCTGTCTCCTGCACCTCCTGCTAAAAGCTGTACCCAGAGGAAGGAAATCAGTAGAAGACCCTGAAGAAATATTTTTTTCTGTATCTATTCCCTCCCTCCTTGGGCCAAGAATGAATGAGTTCCTGTCAGTGAAGTCAGATTCTGAAAATGTTAATTGATGGGCATCTGTAATTAGAAATTGATTGTTCAGTGGAAATGTGACTCCTTTTCTTTTGTTTCAGCTCCCCAAGAAGAAACAAGTAACTATTTATTTCTCACCTATTGTGAAACACAAAATGAAAGATGGAAGAGTTTTGAACAGATCTGTTCTAGAAGTCCCTTGGAATTATCCTCTTTCCTTCTCAGCTCATGAGTATTACTGAAGGCTGAGCAGAGGTATGAACAGTAGAAAACTGGCCTGCTGCTTTTAAGTAACTCCTGGAATCATTCTAATAATCTTACTAATAACCAGCAATTTCAGTTTACCATGTCAAATATACAAATCCTTTGCAGTACTAAAAATTGATGACCCATTTTTATAAAATTGGCTTTGTCAGTACTAGAGTTCTGAAAACTAGAAGGAAGAATTGCCAACAAACAGCATTATCTTTATTTTTTACTAAATGTAATTTTTTAGGAAAAAGAAGTCAGACAATTCTTCATAAAATCTAAGGGAAAAATAAATGCTACAGATATTTTCTAAATCACCATCAAACAGAACTAATCTGGTTATTAAACAGCATAGGGAGGGTTTGACAGTCTTTTTGTTACGATGTTTTAAGTCTTATCCCACCCACCTCTATAGTCTATTTTAGGTAGATTATGTAGACTAGACATTTTGAATGATTTCTGTCCTGCAAAACGGCCAAGAAGACTTAACAGCATGTGTGTTTCAATCTTACTGGATTTCTCCTTTATATTTGATAGACATATTATCAATATTTTTGGCTGAAAATTCTGAATGATTTAATTTCTCAACAATTTCTATTTATTGCTCCTGACTGCACCAAATAAAACCATTAAATGTCTTCTGTGGTGGGGACATCTGATACTGAAGGATCCAACCCTCCTAGCTTGCTTATACTGCTTACACTGGTAGAACAAAAAGGATGTTGAAGCAACATTATTCATTTTTTTCTCCTCTCCAGATACATACATGTTTTATACGTTCTGCCCCTCCCCCCCTTGTTTCAATGGGAGGGAGTTGAACTCTTCCAGTTTTAGCATTAGCACAGATCTAGAAGATCACTATGGAGCCACCTGTCCCAACATACAACATTTTTCTAAGTTGGAGATCTGATATAAGATTTAAGGGCTGTGGACACTTCCAGGATAAAATCTTTTGTTACCCTTGGGGGAGGGGAGACACTCCCCAAAATAACAAATCTTCCAATGCAAACCTGAGAATAAATGTAACAAGACTAAGATAAAACTGCATAATTTTATATACAATGTATATGATGATGAACCTGGGTAGTGGCAGATAAGAAGATTTATTTCTCCATCAACTCTGAATCCACAGAAAACCCCCGAGTAGACTAGGATAGATTCTCGGTTTCAAAAATTAGGAAGGTGGTCTGTTCTAGGTGAGATTTTATATCTTTTTTATTACACTGAAATAATATATGTGTGGTCTGAGGTCTTCCTTGGTTCAAAGATATTACCCAAGACACATATGGCTTCAGTAGTGAGGAGAGCCTTTTCTCAGCTTTGTATGGTAATCATTTTTCCTGGACTGGAATAGCCTGGCTATAGTTATCCAACATCCATGTTCTAATAACCTCACAACTATTTTATTATAATATGCTCTTTATAGGACTGTCTTTAGAGCTAGTTCAGAAGCTGCAGCTGGTACAGAAAGTCAAAGTGTTACACAGAACAGCTAAATGAGAAAATATGGAACTGATCCTCCAGTGACCACCTGTGAGTAGCCAGATCCACTTCAAGATCTTGATACTAGCATTTGAAGCACTAAATGAATTAGAGATGAAGAACTTAAAACAATGACTCCCCAAATACCAACTGATCCATATACTGAGTCTGGCCAGGATCCTGTGTTTGGTCCCACCTTATGAAGTGACCCAAAATAATACTGTCTTAGTAGTGATGCCTCAACTATGGAATTCAGTCCTGGAAGAACTGTAGATGGCCACAACTCCATCAAATTTTAGATAGCAATTAGAAACACATCTGTTCACCTGTGATGCTATCTATTATTGCTTTGTGCATTATACTGGGCCCTCTTAAGAAGGAGGAACATCACATTCTATTGAAAACCTATTATGAATTACAATGATTTGTTTCTTTTAACATGCTGCATGATAATCTGCAATAGACACACACTGACACTGACCATGTTTGTGGGAAATATTCCCTTAAAATGCATGTGTCTAAGTAGATAACATAATGCCATCTGAGAAAATATATATAAATAATTCAGATGACTCTGAAAAAATCATCCACCAGAAGAATTTATTTCATGTCCAAGTTCCCCTCTCTTGAGAACTGACACTCCATTTTTTAAGCAAAATTGGTTGAATAATGAATTTTGCAGAACTTGAGTTACAGAGGGCCAGTCTTCCTATGAATAATATCTGCTAGGACACACAGTTAGAATGTTAAAAACACTAAATGGCTTAACTTCCATCAGAACCACAACTTCTATATGTTCAATAAGAAGACACAGATTTTTATTGTGTAGATGTGTTGAAATAAAATGGAGAACAGCAAGGTTCAAATTCCCATTTAGTTGTTAAGTTCCTTGTGTTATTTTAGTCCTGTCATTACTGTATCTCTCAGAATAACCCCTCATACAGGGTTGTTGTCAGGATCAAATGGTGAGGCAAGGGAGAAAAGAAAACAATATTCCCACACAGAAAGAAGATAGAGGACAGTGGTCCCAATTCAAGGCCTACCACTGAGTATTCCAAGCCACACTGTAAAATAACTATCAGAAGCTTTTCAAGCAGTCTTTTTCATTTGTCCATTACACTGGCATAGCCAATTATTTAGGAGATTTCCAACACACATATCATATCGACTATTTATATGCTGAGGATGATAAATTGCTGAGCCACTTTGCTCATGCGAGGACTCACCCAATCTTACTGTTTCCTACAAAACATCAGGCATTCTACAGTGTTCACTAAGTATATAGTGAACATATGGACATGATAATATTATTCAGACTATTGTGGCTGCTACAAATCAATGGAAATGTAAATCATAGATGTGACTTTGCATTGATAGCTAAATTCCATGCAACTTTAGACTAAATAACTGAAACACAATGACTAAACGTATATTAAACCTGGATAAAGACATTTTTCTATAATAGATGAAGGATTGTCAAACTTCTCTTTGCTGTCTCTCCAAATGCAAAGCCAAACATATTGGCTCTGAGGGAAAATCCTTCTTAGCCTTTATGGCACAATAAATTCAAACATGGTTAAGCAAATGAATGCTACCTCACAATAGCTAAACAATACCTTATTTGATATCTGCTTATCAATACACATATACACATGTATCTGCATGTGTGTGCATGAACAAACACAAAACAATGCTTAAATGGGTACGGAATATTTTTGATGACACTTGTTCATATATTTATTGCACATATCTAATATATGTGAAATAAATATATAAATATATCTAATATATCTATTATTTAATACATCAGATAACAGGTGATGAAAACAACAGTTCTGCTGCCCTAGCTGTCTCAGAATGGATATCTGGCAGCCTGAACATCTTGGAGACAATTTTGGGGTATCAAAGGCTATTGAATGTATAGCCTGCTGTAGTCCACAAATAGATATCCCATTACCCAAAAAGCAAGTAAGTACCAATAAAATACAAAAAGGCTCACCAATATCTGTAAATGTTCACCAAGTAAACACCAGGTGCAAGAAGAAACCAAAAGAAGGATTTGGGCAATATTCATAGCAAAAAGCTCCTCACTGTCCCTTTCACTTTCAGAGAAAACATGCTATTTTAAACAGAAGCACTTGCTTTAAAGGAATAGTGTTGTAGATATCATCCAAAGATTTGCTTGCCAGCTCTTGTAATTTTATTGCTAACCTCAGAGTTTTAAAAGTATACTCCGAAAAATATCTAATTCAATTTGGGCAAATTGAGTCCTGATGTATGCAGCAAAGATTCTAGGCCACTGTGATCTACAGAGACGCCTGACAAGAATGAAACGGACTGTAAGTATGCATTATGCTGAACTCTAATGTGATTCTTAGCGCAATTCTGTTATGGTGCTACTCTCTGTTGGCTAGAAGGCTACAGTGTTGGTGAAAGCCATGGATTGCTGATAGAACTCCAGTTTTACATACTGGCAGAACATGTGACTTCTGCTCTGCCATCCTTATCTGCTTGGATGAAGTGGGGCACAGTTGCAGTTACTGCAATTTCTATGCATCGGCCACTCTCTACATTCTGCTCCCAGCTTTTCACTGCTTGGCAACTTGAAGCTTCCCCTTTCTAGGTAAATTCAGGTGCCGAGTGCTCCCTGCAGCTATCCTGCACAAGGAGACAGGAGGTGTGACGTTTTGTACCTTCCCTTGCAGAATAAGCAGCAATTTGAATGCCTGTGTGGAGTCCTTGGGGTTCTCTGCGGTTGGTTGTTTTCTTGCAGACATTTTGTAACCCAGCTAGGTAACATATTTAGTGCTAGAAGCACTGAAGATGTTACCCAGCCAGGTAACGAAACATCTGCAAGAAAACAACCAAGCTCAGAGAACCCCAAGGACTCCACAGTTCAACCCTGAGCTACACATATTCGCTTCTGTTGAATGCCTGTGTAGATGGATGCCTGGGACTGTACGGATTGACCGTAGTGATATTCTTCTGCTGTTCCACAAGTGCTGATGGATTGGGGACATCAATATCAGTTGCACGTTGCACTGGTTCATTTATGAAACGTATTTGTACGCCGCTGTGGAGGAACAATTGCAGGCATCTGGGCTGCCTCCCTCCCCTCCTATCTGAGCCTCCTCCCCAGCGTCAGCCCAGCAGAGTTGCCAATAAAGCTGCAACCTTGGAACAGGGGTGGGGAGGAGCTGTGTGTGTGTCTGCAGCAGCAACAAACAGAGAAAGCAGCCAAATAAAAGAAGGTGTTTTTCTTCACAGAGACTGGAGGGTCCAGAGGAAAAAGAAGAGGCACAGCCAAGTCGAGCCAAGCCAAGCCCAACGTTGGGAAGGCGCAAGTGCTTTACGTGCTTCCTATTTATAAAGAAAAAGAAGAAATCCCAGAGAGAGAGAGAGGATTTAAATACAGACCAGGGCCTGTAAGAGTAAACCTGTTGTATACTAGTAACAGTAGTATTATAATAGTAATAGTATACCAGTAATAGTATAATATAGCACAGAAGCAGAAGTAATAATATAGAATGTAGTATAATAATAGTAGTAAAATATAGAGAAAATTGTATGGTGTCATTAGTAATAGAAATAGAGTTTAGGATAAAATAATGGGCATCGAAAGAACTTGCACATATACTGTATGTTTGTATATTTCACTTTTGTATCTTGGATAGTTTTTTTCAAAATAAAACATATCCCCAACCCTTATAGAGAGATATAAAAATCCAAGTGTCTAGGGTCCAGGGCTTTTGGTGGATCTTTTGAGTCTGAGTCAATCAAATCAGGTATAGTTTAAAAAGAACCCGTGATAGCCAGCACAATAAAAAAGACTCTATCCCAAGTGGTAGAAAGAACTGTAAAACTGTGGTTGTTGCTTTGTTTTGCCAGTCTTCAGAAGACACATCCAGAGAAGGGAAAGTTTTCTTGGCATGGATGAGAGGAAAAGGACCAAGGGACTTCATCTGTTGGGGCCCATGTTAACTGCAGTCTGGACAGAGTTTCAGGCCATCTCCATGGCCAAACTGGAAGAAGGGATTGAAAGAGGAGAGGAATTTCTTAAGCTGGTTTCATTTCCAGCCAGTCTGCTCATGGGAGATGAGAAGGTGAAGGCTGCAGTGCAGAAAGGCCTAAGAGAGTATTCCAGACCATCAGATATTTTAAAAAATAAAAATAAAAAAAAACCTGGATCTGTTTTCATTCATTATTTTCCTGGATGTACAGCTAGCATAAATTCCTTGAAAATATCCAGTAGCATTTTTTCAAATAGCTTCCTCTTTCCTATGCCTACAAATTGTATTAGTGGACTCCACTCAGTGTTACTATGCTTTCCCACCCCACCCCACCCCACCCCACCCCATGAAGTCTGTTCTGGGAGATCTTGCAAATATACTCCCAGAGCAATCTGTGATATCACAATTTGTCTGCCTTAAGTCCTTTCTGCATAGAAACCTTTGTATTTTATTTTCATGGCTGTTGGACTAGGAATTTAGTCCAACTAAATTTGCTTTTCTGATACCTTTCACTTGTTAATCAGTTCACTACACACACTTCATTACATTAATTTATTAAAATCAGAACACTTGGAAAGTTAAGGAGTAGGAAATTATTTAGAACAACACCCATCTTTGCATCCTGAAGCAGAAAAGCTGCCTTTGAACCATACTTCTACTCTTCAAAATTGAAAAGAATATACACATATTTTTTGTATTTGATATCTGTCTCAACTTCTCCCCAAGCTTCATTTTTATTGTGTTTGTATGTAAACAGATCAGATTAACAATCAACACTTTATGATATGTAGAAGTCTAAACAGAATGATGGATAGGGACTGAAAACAACTGTTGCCAACTTGCCATCTTCCAAAAGCATGCTGGCTTGCAATACTGGAAGCTATCATCCCAAAACATCAGCTATGGGGCAAGTTGAATGGGACCTTCCCTGCTGCCCCCTAAATTGAATACTTTGTCTGCAAACTTCACCAAGCCATTTGAAAATGATTTACTCTCATGGGTCATTTTCTGGCAAACAACTTGTAAACTATCCACACCACCCCCTTTCTGGCATTCTAGCCTGCAGGACAATCTGTCAGAGTATAGGCTTATAGAGTGGACATGTCCCTAATGCTGGATATTTGCTGTTGGCTTCTTTCCTGGGATGCACTCCAAATCCACACAAACAATTCTGAATTATCCACAGACTGGTATAGGCAAGGCCCATGAGGCTACAGTTACCCTACCGAAGGGATTTCAGAGCATAACTGTTTAATTAAAAAAAAAAAAAGGAACTGCTTTCCAGATGATTTTTGATCTAACACTTTCTAATTTCTGAGCACGGCATATAAAAGTAACAGGAATTGCTGAATGGCACATTCAGCCTGAAAAGACCTTCTCTTCTGATCCAGAGTGTTACTGTATCACATGTGCCCTCCTGGTTCCACTTCAAGGTTAAGTTTCCTTGGATTTTAGCTCAGCTCTTAATGACTACATGGACGCCTCCATGCACTTTCTGGCAACATAATGTCAGTGGATTGTCACTGCCTTCTTCCAAGACATTTTTTCAACTTCCAAGACATTTTTTCAACTTCCCAGTCTAGCCTGCAGCCAATCTACATCCTCCCACTCCAGTAACTGCTCTCTATTAGTTTACACTTCTTTGATTACCATTCCCATTTATCAGAAAGAACCTACCTCTTACTGATTTTTAGTAATCAATGAAAGCAGAAGCTTTGCTTTCACTTTTTATCCAGTTCAATTCATTCAATTCACCTTTATATGAATTTTACCTTTTAAAAGGTTCTGGTGCCATATTAAGAATGTAATCAATCACTTTAAAATGGAAAGGACAGGCATTTTGGCTGCAGCAGTTTCATTTTGAGCAGATCCTCACTGTGCTTTTTCCAACAGTCTCAGATCTGAGTGACGCTTTATTTGGCCGCTTTTCTCCAAATCCATTTGTTTCTAAGCACTGCTCAATTATTATGAGCCAGCATCCAGTGTCAAGTCACTATGAGGGCCCTCATGAGCTGCAGTACGCACATAGAAGCATGGTTAAAGAATGACCTTATAAACCGCCCTTTGGCGGCACAGATATTTCATAACTAATTGCCTTGTACTGATCACAGATATCAGCCATATCTTCCAAAAGGCTAGTTAAGTCTATATATGGTCAGAAGATGACAGGGCCAGAATATTTGTTTTGTTCTGCTAAAATCAGATAGCTTTGTACCCATCTCTTACTCCAGTGGATTGGAGCTAGATTACTCGGCAGAAGGTTGATTTCCTACAGAATTAAAAACTCACGCATCCTCATCACTGCTTGTGTCCACGATCATAGCCAAAAAAGATGTATAGAAGTGGGAGTGTGGAGTCGAGGTATGAAACATGGACTCTCATCCCCAGAAGAGTGAACACGAGATAAGAGAATGAGACTGGCCCCTCCCTAAGGAATGCAGAAGATGTTTGTGGGGTGACCCTGAGAGTTGCTCTCAGTCTGAGAAGATTCTGTAACGGGAGTGAAGCCAATAAACCTTGCTGGATTGAATCTGTATTGTCTCTTGGAGTTTCCCGGGCTAATCCTGACAATAAGGAAGAATTGAAAGAAAGCAGCAATAAACTCACTTCTGTTTCAAGTAACAAATGCTAATTAAGGCCTATGTGTGCAAATCCACCATAGCCACAGACCTATTGTACAGCTTTCAACAAATGTATGTCTTTATATTTGAGAATTCAAATCTTTATAGAACTCTACTTTCATTCTTAAGACACAAAATAAAAAGCTTCCACACATGTTCACTGAGGTTATTGGTCCATATTGTGTTATAAGGAAGGTGATTTCCAATTCTGCTTGAAAGATGCATGTACGAAATCAAGGCATTTAGACAAATTCCAATGTCAACTCATCTCTCTCATTACCCCACTACTTCCCTGCCTGTTCCATAGGGAGTCCACTATCTAGCCTCCCCACTTTCATTTCTAACTTTCATTTCTCCTTTCCTCTTCTTACATCTATTTAAACCATTTGTGTTTTAGTTAATTTGCTCAAGCAGTTAACAATAACAACAAAGGGTAACAGACAATCGAATAAAATAAAACAGCAAAGTGGCCTGCAATAATTATGTCTGCTGATTAAGGTATGAAATTTCTTTAACTGATCCATACCAGACAGATTAAGAAACCCTCAGAAGTATATCTTCTAAAACCCTAACACTAAAACTGTACTAAAGAGAACCAAGGAAGTCTCCGTTGGAACAGTAACTGACAATCTTATTCTACTGTCCAAAGATGTTGCTTTCTCAATAAACTCAAAGAACTACCATTTATTCCAAAAGACAAGACAAATCGTAAGGAACTGTCTCACTACACAGTCCACTCAGAGGTAAGTCAACAGGATTTACTCCTGGTATGTGTAGAATTGTGCTCTTAAGTATGCTAGTCGTGGACATTCAAGCTTTTCTAGGCTTTCAGAACTTTGTCAAAAAACCAGAAGGACATCTGATCAGCTCGCTTTGCTATAGGGGAGCTGTCCATAGCAGAACTGTATTTGCCACTATACGTTATTCATCCTAGCACCTGGCTAGCATTTTCTATTTTGATAGCAAAATTCTAAAGAGATGCCAGAGGAAGCCAAGTACTAGGGAACCACTAGAAGGTTTTGTGATTTGAAAGGATTAAAAACAATGGATGAATAAAGGACTAAATAAATAAATAAATAAAGGAAGCCAAGTACTAAATAATTTCTAAATAAAGGAAGCCAAGTACTAGGGAATCACTAGATTTTGTCATTTGAAAGGACTAAAAACAATGGATAAAGTTTGAATACTGATGAGAGAGAGAATTTATCCACACATATCTGGCTAGGTCTATGTGATAGGAATCTAGTCTTTGCATTCTATTAGGCCATTATATCCAAACCCAATATATCTGCTGGTTTTCTATGCAGACAGAATATATAGTACTGTATATGGCTTAAAATTTGGCATTTTGAGAATCAACCTTTCACAAATCTTTTTGTAACCTTGTGATTAAAAAAAAAATTAAAAAATAAAAATAAAAAGCTGAAAACATACATGTACCAGCTGTGACATGTTTCCAGTCAAATGTATATAAGTTTCATATACATTTGGTCCTAATATATTCTCTATTTTTATATCATCAGCTTGAAATCTGTAGCTTTCTCTCCATCTTTTCCTTCAATTTTTCTGACTCTGTTCTGAAACCGATAATTTTGGAAGCAAAATGCATGATGAATCAATTTTCACAATGCATTTTAATTGCAGAAACTGGATACACATTATGAGAAAGTAATTTAATATTTTTGCTCTTTCTGACTGCTCCTTCTGCATCTGTCAGGTACCAGCACTTAAAACAGAAATTTGGTAATACCAGAGTATCTAATTTGCTAACACAGGAAACTTTTGGAAACATTCACAGTAGTGCAAAAAACTGACAATTTCCTCTTTCAGCAGAAAATTTAATGAACCTATACCTTCACCCTCATAAACTTTTAGCTGGTGATTTACATTTGGGCTGCTTAAATCAGTTGGTCCCAACTGCACTGTTGAAAATTTATAGCAAAATAGATTGGACAACATTTTTCATACCTTTGAAGGTGAGTTATCTGCTTAACTGAAAGGGTGAGCCCAAAAATCCAACTGTTCTATAACCTCACTCTAGCTTAACTGAAGCAAAACCTTAACAATGCAAAATAACTTTTATTGAATTGGACAAGAGTTATGCAAGTTAAATATTATTTTGTAGTTTTTTTGTACAAAATAGCTTAAGGAAGAGAACTATGTGATCTTTTTTCCCCAAAATATCTCTTTATTGATTTCTAACAATACTGCATGAAATCACCACATTAGGCTTTCCCCATCAAGGCGATCCAATACACAAGTCTTGTTTTATTAATTCTTTTAATGTAATTATATAATCTATTTTTAATGCTGTGCCAGAGGCTTGCCAGACTAATTGTATTTTGACATTTGATACAACTCTCATTTTGGCCCAGCTTGCGAGATTTGCAATTGTTAAGACTGTGAAAAGAATGTAACCCATTTTTAGGAGCAACGCTAAACTCTCTGATCAGGAACGAAGTCGTCAGGGTCTGCTGGGACAAAATGGAACAGCAGGCAAATAAAGAGCAAAGTTGTTGTATGCTTAAATTCAACAGGCAGTGACAAAAAAGATGTTTTGTGAATTTCTCATGCCTTGGCTTCTCTCTGTACAAGGCAAAGCATCAATGAAGGTGGGCAAGTATGGAGAGATTGCATAATGAATGCAATGGTAAGAATGGGCCAATTTAAGATTTCTATCAGATAAAGAGCCCCGAAAATAGACATGGAGTCAACAATATAGGAGCCCAGATTACACCTGTGGCAATCAACACACCTGTAATGTAAACTCAGGGAATGAAAAGTGAGGACAAGCAAAAGATCAGAGGAAGCCATTTTATACTAGGTCAGTCTATTGGTCCATATAGCCTTGTATTGCCCATTCTGACCAGTAACAGTGTCAAAGGCAGAATCTTTCCCATATTTTAACTGAAGGCACCATGGATTGTGCACGCTTGAGACTGCTTATGAAAGAGTGAACCTGAAAAACAATGTTGTTTTGCTGCCTGAGGTGGAGAGCCAAGGGACATCTTCTGTGCTGCATAATACCCTAGAACAGTGAAGTAATTTTGGTATCTGACCCTGAAAAGCATCTCTCTCATTAACAGCTAATAAGAATACAATAATACATTAAATATCTACAGTATAAATGATGTGTTTCCATATCACCCACACATTTTGTTTATTTTTATTTATATGTCACATTTATATAGCCGCCCATCTCACACATAGCAACTCTGGGTGGTTACTTGAGGCAGTAAACATGCACTACCCAATGGGAGTATGGGCTCTACTTGAGCTATGTTTTATCATCACACACTTGCACATCCATTTATGCATAAAACTCCTTCCTTTAGGTCTAGGTTCAGCCTGGGAACTTGTGAACGCTAAAGAATCTATGCATGTACAAAATGCCTTTGCTTCATCGTTGAAACCATGCACAAAGTTAGAATCAGAGCAAAAACAAAAAAAATCTTTTAGGTCAGAGAACATGATTTCAATGTATGTTTAATTTTACAAATTAAGCGCTTGGCCTAGTGGTATAAAGAGAATGGAATTATTTCCATAACGATCAACAGATCTAACAGCTTGCTTGTGTGTTCTTGCAAACAGGTCTTCAATTGCAAACAGATGGGTATTACTCTCCAGCCCACAATAACCTCAGCAATAATGCTGCACTTCACTTGAAAACACCTTCAGGAATTCTGGCCACTGCTGTGTGATGACAATCATGTTTACGGGATGTGCGCGTCCAGCAGGAAGGCATTTGTCTTTTGTGCTGTTATGATTGTTCTTGCTTTATTAGCATCCTTATTAGTAACCACAACTCTTTCTAAAAACTGCCTTGGCAGCTTGAAAGCACAGTTAGCTAGCACTACAACATGAACAAGACTGTTCAGTACATGGAGAGAGGCTTCATTTGTCATACTCCTATAAAATATTTTAAGAGGAAAAAAAAGTTGTTGTAACTGGAGACTATCCTCAGTCTCAGGATTTCATGGCTGTCACAACTACATAACTATTATAGCCCTTCACAGCTCCTAGCATGGATGAGCTATAAAGGAATCATTCTCTGGTAGTGTTCCTGAAGCCATGGAACAGAGATCAGCAGTTTACTCCAGCTTATGAGGTAGATGTTAAAGAATATCATATAAGAAGAAACAGATCAGTTCTTTTGCTGTCCTCCTCTGACTGTTTACATACAGGAGGTTTTAACCAGATGACTGGATTGAGCCATTGTAAAAGTCAGCAGGAAACACCTGACATGTTTATGTATTGGCCCATACAAATAACAAAATTGAGTTCAGATGTAATGAAAATTATGGTTTAACATTACCTACATAAGTCTTGGGCTTGTACATTCCCCCTTTGTACATTCTCTTTATCATGAGATTTCACTTCCATTTTCATTCACCCACAGATTAGCATTATAGCCAATCCCTAAACTGTAGTTAACGTACGACTTTTTAAAAGAAGCCGGTTTCATCAATCACAGCTTGAAGTTGACTTTATTTCAATACACCACAGTTTGTCCCATTTTGGCAATAGCATTTTAGTTAGGCTGTGGTTAGTTAAAATGAAAATAAACATTCATAATCATGTTTTAGGAGATACATTACTGCTAAACCCAAGACTCATTTATCTGCTGTTAACCCATCATTTAACGTTATGTTTGAATAAGGCTGATAAAATACCCTGTTGTACAAACTGGAAAACATTTGTAGATTTGTAACATTTGTAGATAAAATTACATGTAAGTGTGCTGCTTGGAATGCCTTGGCTAATAAATCTGACCTCTGCTTTTCCAGGTTTAAATTTATACTGAAGTAAAATAAAATTTATTGAAGTTTTTATTTAATAACTTTCCATCAGATTAAAACTTATAATTTGACAGGAACTTTTGGAGGTGTTGTGGAGTACCAATGGCTCTGAATTGCAGATTATAAATTTTTGATCTACATATACATTCATAAACTACATACAGTATATTGGAATTATTGACATGGCAAAGATATATCTGGCAGAATCTTGTGCACATATGAAATCTGTTTTTAAAAAATGTAAATTAGTGCTGAATTGGTGTGGAACACAATTGTGCTTGAAAAATGTGATAACAGAATGACTGTTCTTTCTGAAGACCAATTTTCCTCAAATAGTAAATTACACTACCAAGGAAAATAATTAGAAATATTCAGTATCTTGATCCTATTTTAAAATTCAGTCTCTGCAAATTGGTCAAAATAACCTTTCAGAGTTGGATGCAAAATTTCTGTTGCATGCTACAAAGCAAATGAAAATACAGGATTTAACAAAGTAAATTCATGAGAGACATGAATTTTTAAAAAACCACTCTGAGAAGATGCTTCACAGGCAAGATGCTACCTGCGCTCTGAACAACATAGTTAGAATTAGGCTTTGGGATCAGATTGGGCTGACAGGATGCAAGGCCATATTTAACTGATTGTATTGGAATCTTAAAGGGGATATATTCTGTAGAGCTCTTATATGGAGATAATAATTACCTAGTGGCCACACAAACAATTTATTTGCGCTTTGTTATGCTTCCATGCAGGTTAAATGAATTTTGGAATTCTTGAATGTTGTAGAAACATTGTCCCGTGGAAAAAACATGCCATGAATTACTTGATTTGAAATCTTGCCAGCCTGTATATGCTGCTATCGCAACATTAAATGACTTTTACTTAGGGTGAAAGTTCTTATGATAAATCATGGAAAAACTGACTTGTGCTATCTTTAGTCACCGTGCTGATTCGCTCTCACAAGTCATTCACAGCTCTAAAAATACAGTTTATATCACCACATTCCTGGAATTCTTTTAGTTCTTACATTCTGATTTAAGTGGCATTAAAGACCCAGCTGCAGAGTTCAAGGCTATGGGACAACATCTCATCAGAGATTAGCTGTCACCTGAATTCAATACACTGTTCAGAATATTTATTTGATCAGTCCTCCAAAGCTAATACAATGTATCTTCCTGTATATATATCTAATGCCTGGTTATATGGAATACAAGGCTAAAATTATCTTGGAACAAGATAATAAGAAGCACACTCTGACTGCACAATAATAAGAAGCACACTCCGACTGCAAGGAAGATTTACATTGGGACACACACATGAGATAGAAGATGCTGACCTAGGAAATCAGCGTTGTGGGATTCTAATAAGATCAGGTCCCTGGGCATTCTGAGAATTATAGATAGCTGCTGTGTTGGACGACTGCATTGCCATTTTTTAATTGATTACCTTATAATACAAAAATATCAGCAAGTGCAATACATGCTCTCTGGATTTAATTACAAGTTTCCTTAATGCTTCATAGTTTAAGCAGAACTAAATGCTTTCTTAATTCCTTTGATAGGGACCACAAGGTACATTATGTTCTTTATCCCAACTGGCAGCTCAACAAAGCTGAGCAATAAAAAGCTTCATTTGTGTAATAAATTGTGCTACAATCTAGTATTTAGGCATAAGGTCCTTGAAAACATGTAACCTTTTCTGCACATTTCACTAAACTCAAACCAGATGAACATTTATAATTTCTTATCTTTCATTTAAGTGGCTCAGAGCATCTGTAGTTGGGAGGGATTTGTCTCACGTAAACCTTTGCCATTTCTATTCCCCAAGTAGTCCAGAAGGCTCTTTTGTCTCACCAAAACTGTGCTAGGTGGGTTAATCTGAAAAGCTCTAGATTCAGTCATTATGATACTGGCATAGGATGGGACTACCCGTAGGAAGCAACTATGCCTGTCCTTCCATAAAGTAAGATGAAAGCTATATATGTCAAGACATACATTCCATTGAGTTCAGTTGGTTTTACAACTGAGTAGGTATATCTAGAATTGCAACTGAAATGACATATATACAAAGTTGGATTTCCTATATCCTTGCTCACTGTAACCACTATAAACCCCTTATTCCCTTTAAGCCTCTATTTTTTAAAAAATATATATGTGCACACCCAGAACATATCTTTGAAATGTTTAGGGGAATATAAAAACCTAATAGACTGGATATTAACTCAGGTGAACAACTCTGGTCAAGGGTAATTGAAGCTGTAACCCAGCACACCTAGAAGGTACATCTGGAGGCCATCTGTTGAAGCAAACGTTCCCTCTTACCTTTAGTAAGATCCTGTGGGAGCCTCTGAACTATACTGTATACATTTACACACAGCTAACAAATAGTTGATGCTTTATGTGTTATTTTATATATTTTTAAAAGATTATTTATTAGATTTTTATCCCACTTTTATTTTTGTTCAACTCAAGGCAGCATATATACCTAATGCTCTCACCTCTTATTTTTCCCCACAACAACAACCCTGTGAGGTGGTTTCAGCTGAGAGAGAGTGACAGGCCCAAAGTCACCCAGCTGGCTTTCATGTGTAAAGGAGGACTACAACTCACAGTATCCTGGTTTCTGGTGTATCACCTTAGCCACTACAGCAAACTGGCTCTCAATCAATTATGCTCTACTGTACTTGCTAATAACCCAAATCAATTAAGGATATTTAAGCCAACAAATTAAAATAATCAAACAAGAATGGCAAAAAGACAGCTGCTGCAATAAGAAACTAGAAAGATAAAGTGAAATCAATAGAAAGGGAAGATGACAAAAACAAAAAGAGAGAAATCAACAAACAGCTGCTACCAAAGGCCAAGCTTTTACCAACAACAAAGAGTAAAGGAATATTTGGCCCACTTGGGTGCCCCTCAACACAACTCCCAAAAGACAGGAGCCACAACGTTTCCATGACCAGTGTCATGTCAATCTGGGAGTGAATCCTTCAATTCTGAGCAGAAAAAAATTAAGAAAAATACACCAGAGTGAGTGGTCCTTGTAGAAATCCTAGGTCACTTAGATTAAAAGCCAGCATCGTGATACTGAGCCTAGAAACAAATAAGTACAAAATGCAAACCTATCAGAAACAGACGTGTATCTTTGCCGCTTGGCAGCAGGATGCTGACCAACTGACACATTTATCTACATTTATGCTTCTTCTCTATATGAGCAGCCCCATGTAAACAGTAATCTAGTCTGAAGATTACTAATGTACATATTACCGTGGCCAGAAGGGCTATCTTCTCCAGGAACAGAAAGCTTATGCTCGTAAAAAGAGCTTCAAGCCATCTCCAGCACCTGATCACCCAGAAACAGCACTAACTCAAGGAGCAGCCACAAGCTACAAACTTGAATTTTAAAGAGGAATTCAATCCCATTCAGCACAGCATGTACATCTAACTCTGGGTTGGCTGATGCCCCATCTAGTAATATGTCATTCTTATCTAGATTACAGTTCAGCTTATTTTCCTACATCCACTCCCCTCTTGCTGTCAAACATCAAGTTCAAGTTTTCTGTTGTTCCCTAGGATTTCATTTAAAATGAGACAGACTCCTCTGATTTAGTCTCCAGATAATATCAGCCAATGGTTTGCTATAGAATACAAAAAGGATAGCATCCCACAGCATAATGGCCAAGGGATTGAACAGCCAATGCACCAAACCACATTCTAAAGCCTCTCCTCTAAGATCGCTGGATCCATCTAAATAGTCAGTATGATGCCACTGAAGCTCTAGCACTGTGAAGCACATCCTAGGACACCATGGATTGAAAGTAATGAATACTGAGAAGTCCAAGAGAATTAGTAGAAACACATTCCTCTTTGCCCATTACGCCTGGGTAGATCATTCATTAGAGCCAGAATAAGTTATGGGGTGTTCAGGGCAACAATTTCCATAATGAGTGGCACTGACTGTGCTCATTGAGGCTTATGGAAATGATATGGTAAATTTCTGAGGGTGGGGATAAAGTTACTTATCACTGCAGAGTGATCCATGAAAAAGATGACTATAACAGAAGTAGAACAGAAGTAAATCATCATCATCATCCTTAATTTGAGGCAAGGCAACATTATCCAAGGTTGTTTTTCTTTTCTTCATTGTTCCAACCCTCTTCCCAGAATCTTTACCCATGCTATTTTTTATTATCAAGGAATCTCATTATCAACATTCCCTAAAGTAGCAGGATACTTCCCCATGTTTGTGTGTAAAGACTTGGCCTCCATAGTTATGGATAACCTCTCCCTTTTTCTCCAGCATTTTAGGAAAAGAACTCACCATTCTTCCTCTCAGCAAACGTAGGGACCTGGATACTAGAGTCTCTTACTTCACTGAAACCACTGTCTTTGTAAAGCACTCCTGCATTTCCACCAACCACATTTTTCTGGGCTGAAGGCTCCTGCTTAATCACCGAATTCATCACCAGGCCTGAGGAGATATGGTCAAACTCCTGTTCCTCTGCTTTGAAAGTTCAGTGCTTCCCAAAAGCCAACAAAAAACTGTAAGAAGAAAATTAATAAATTACAAGACATGGCACTGGAGAAGGAAAAGAATGTAAGAAAAATTATGGTAGGGATGTAGTAAGTACTGCTTATTCTCTTGTCTTGAAACATGGAAGTTACCCATGACAAAGACTTCACTTGCATCTTAATTTGCTTCAGTAGAATAGTGAATATTAACTGAATAGGCTCCTGCTTCCTCTACTTACCTTTGGGAGTTACCAGAACACACAGTCTTGGTTTTGGTGTGAGAGGAGCTTCCTAATAATCAAATGTTACTGTAACTAAGAATTTACAACTGAAAGACATCTCAACTTATCCCTGACACCTTTACTAAACCTTATTGGATATAATAGAGGTAGCAGTAATAATAGTAATAGACGTACAGCAGCTAGTCTGAGAC
The DNA here is from genome assembly GCA_030867105.1 of Liasis olivaceus. NCBI lineage: Eukaryota > Metazoa > Chordata > Lepidosauria > Squamata > Pythonidae > Liasis > Liasis olivaceus. Next base: position 100,920,471 of record CM061348.1, on the reverse strand, counting down.
AAAGTACTGTAGTATTATCCAAGGCACTGTTCTTCACTATTCCATCTCTTTTCCCCGTAAACCCTATCTAAATTCCTGCATGGATTGGAGACCCAGGTCAGCAGAATATCCTTCTCAGTCCATTATATACAGGTACAAAATTCTGGTTCATCAGTACTGAGTACAGAGCTTTTAGGGATATAATGTTACGATATTACCCTTCTAATGTCACTCAGAATGTCTCACTAAAATTACAGTATAAAAATTAAAGCCAAAAAATAATACAGAAGTAGTAGTCATAGATTTAGCAATATTTAAATAAAACACTTCTCAGGCAAAAGTTAACTTGAACAGAAAAAAATTCACCAACCAGTAATAGTTTCTTTGATAACAAGTTGTGTATCTTTGATAACAAGGAGAGTATTTTAGAATGTATTTCATCACAAAGAAAGCAAAGTATTCTACAACTTTACAGCAATCACTAAAAAAGCTTCACACTAAACCCAGGCTCCAACTTAGACAGAACACAGTGAAGAGGCAGTTCATGTATATCTGCTGTCCTGTACGTTAGGCCTCACTCAGTTCATGATAGTTTAAACTTTACCTACAGATTATTAATTTATTATATTTCTGTTTTAACCTTTGTAAATCAAAGGAGGGAAGGAGGGAAGGAGGGAAGGAAGGAAGGAAGGAAGGAAGGAAGGAAGGAAGGAAGATTATTCAAACATCCCCTTGGTTCACTCTTGGCAAAAAAATCCTATTCTGGTATACAGCCAGAATATTCTTAAGTGTTGTCAAATAACAAACTCATATATTGGTAGTAAAGTATTCTACTTTAGAGTAAGACATCTTACTTAAAAAAAGGGGGGGGGGAATCCAGGAAAAAAGATAACACCTCTCCTATTTTATAATAGTTAAAGAACCCAAACCATTTGTTTTGTTTTTTCTAGCCATTGTAAATACCTCTGGACTGATCTGATTCACTGATAGAGGGGATCAAAAGTAGGCTTGATCTCTGCCCTTTTCATATGACACTGACATTTCTGCACCTCCATGGTTACCTTGTTACATTCATGTAAAGCCTGCCCAAAATCAAAAACATATTGATGATTATTAGATCTCATTGTGTGACAACACTGATGTCCTAGATCATCATCTCTATTCTGTTCAAACACAAAAGCAGGGCATACCTATACTTGCTGAGGTAAAGGAAGGGAAGCCATTTTGGGGGGGGGATCATCAGTGGTGAAGAGTGTCTGGTTCTACATAGCAGTACTCCTCTGCAGGGCCATTTATGCATATTATTGTGAATTCCCTGATTTAGATTTCCATGACTATAGTTCTGGCATGCAGTGTATCCAAAAGCATGGAAATCCATCTACAGCTGCATCCACAACAACCAAAATCCTCTTTCTCTTTCTGTAATTAATAAGCAGCAAAGAACAAGCAATAACTGTTTATTCTTGAGTTTTTAAATATTCATCTTTCTGAGCATTTGGAGCTCTTGATGTGATGTATCTTTCCAAGAGAAAGTCAGTGATGACAGGACAATCCGGGAAACTGCCTCTGTGTCCCCATTCCCCCCCCCCAAAAATAATGAATGTTTCTGTGGTTGAACATTAAATCTTTGATGAATTAGGCTAGGGCTTTGGTGACGTCTCTGCTGAACTGATATGACAGTTTTATATGGATTATGATTATTTATGTTTGTGAAAAATAGCGAACTAGAGCCAGAAAGTTACTGTCGAAGCTTGGAGACCACCAGCATCGGCACTCCTCATGAAGGCCTTTTATATTAGGAAAGTAAGATCATTCCGAGATTTCAACCATGTGTAACTTTTTCATTTTCACTAACTGTAGCACAGGGTCCTTCACTGAATGTCTGGAGGTCAGGATGTGCCCTTAGAGACGCCTGCTCTCACAGCACACTCAAGTTGGGTTTTTCTCCCCCCCCCCTTCTCTCCCCATGTCAGATTTGGCCTGAAAACATTCCACCCTGTTCCCTCACTTCAGCTTGAACTTAACATATTTACAAAGCTTAAGCATTCTTGCTAGCCTCCAAAAGCATCTCCCATCATGCCCTGCTGCCAACATATAAATTGCAAGACTATACACAGAACAGGACGTGTCCTGTCTCTTCTCTGCCTATAAATATTAAGTCCCATAAAGTCTTCTTACAGTGGTAGCTTTACATGGGCTCTTGCAAGCAAGTTGAAATCTACTGAGTAAAAGTGGCAGACAACTCTCTTCCAGGGTTTCTGATCCTGCTCAATACCAAGGCGTACAGAGAGGCTATAAACAGTTGAAATACTGCAAGAAAAGAAAAGTCTTTTCAGTAAGAGCTCAAAATGACAGTGTTGCCGTAAGAAAGGCAACCCCATTAGAATACTGGCATGGTACCCTAAACAGTGTCGTAAAACAAATAAATTTCACCATGACATGGAAATATGTAATCATCTTGCAGATATTTGAAATGAAAGCCAAGACTGCCTTACAGATATTTAGCAGTTATGATGCAAACCTAAGTCACAAAGAAAAGCATTAGAACATTGAAGAGGGGCAATCCTGCGACAAGTTATTTTCTTGTTTGGTGTCCTCACCCAGAATATCCCACCCCATCCCATTCCTCCACCCACCTAGTTTTCCTTCATTCAACCTATGGGCATTTCAGGCAATGTGTTTTTGTACCAAGCTGAACAAGTAAGTACCAGTGAGCAACTCCTTCCCTCTGCAAAGTCCCATTGGAAACATGAAGTTCCCCACTGCAAACTACTAAGCTGTACTGGTGCAAAGTAGTTCTTTGGTGACATCACCAGTGCAGCTAGGAGATGGGAGGTTCTGTTCCCTGGACCCCGCTAGCTGAGAACTACAGGGCTTAAGCAAGCATACATGAGGCCCTCCCTCCCTTGTAGGTGTTTGTTAGTGTGCATTCTTGGGGGGCTTTGCTGATAGTTCCATTCTGGATATGAAAGAGTGCCATGCCTCTGCAGTTACGAAAGCAATGGCTCTTTGAAGTGGATGTCAAAAATAAAGAATCACGCCCAGGGCCTCCATACAAATGTGGCTATCCATCACATTCAGTTTCTGAAGTCCTACATCAAACTCTACCATACAGAGGGACAGCAGCTAAGAAAGTAGGATGTTTCCCCAACTGGAGAACTTTCTCTAGGCAGGGTTACTCTTTACTTTTACCATTTTTGGAAATACTAATAATATATCTTGTCTTGGATCTGTGCTGAATTTTTCTCTCCCGCTGTGTTTTCCTTCTTTTAAATGCATTGGTTACTGTCTTTAACGTATTTGTCCTAATGATAATAATTTATTAAACTTGTATGCCACCTGACTCTCCATGACTCTTCTACATGTGCTGTATGTTCTCTGATTTTCATCGTACTGGTTGTGCAAACTGTAAGCCATTTGGAGAGACCAGGTGGAAAAGGGGAATATAAATTGTTTCAGAAATAAATAATCTTGCTCAGCTTTCTCACAGCAGAATCCCAGATTTACTTGTTTGTTTGTTTGTTTGTCTGGTTATTTATTTATTTTGCGAATTATCAAAGTCTCCCGGCAGTTGCAACAAAACTGTTGATGGTCAATTTCACCACGAGAATCTTGTGGTGGTTTCACATGATATTTTATAGAGCAAGTGCTGATTCAGGGAATCTTTCAGCTTCCCCTCCTTTTTTGTCCATCCTTTCTTTTAAGCAAGGAAAAAATAATAAAGGAAAGGTGGAAGGGCCGTGCAGTTTCTGAGAGCAAACCTTTTTTTTTTTGAGAGGGAGAGAGAGAATGAGGAACTAAACCTCTTTAGAGAGATTTCACACAGGAAATGCTAAGGATGTTCACACAGAGAATGGCTAAAGGAGTGAGAAAGAGTTCACAAAATTTGGGTTGTTTTGAAATAACTCTTTGATGTAATCAACAATTTGAGAGGGCACAAATGGGAAGTTGTAAGTCTTTAAAGTTTTCCAAAAATATCCCACACCCAAACTGATTGCTTGTAGCCCCCTACCCTAACAAGTAGGATATACCATAGCCAATAGCCACCAATATTAGTGAGTATATTAGAGATTAATGTCTTAACGTCAATTACATAATGATACTTAATAATGTTCAAATCGCTATATGTGTGTGTGTGTGTATGTATATACATGTATGTATGTATGTGTGTGCGTGTGTGTATGTATGTATGTATGTGTATGTATGTGTGTGTATGTATGTATAAATATATATATATATATATATATATATATATATATATATATATCAGGTATCATAATAAGATGAGCTGCTTTTGCGGACTTGTCACATTACCCAACTTAGACCACCCAATGACCACCCACTTAAACAAATGAAATTTGAATTCAGGCCTGATTCCTGAATCAGCTCTACATAAACTGTTTGAGGCTTACATTAACTTTTGTCTGGGATAAATTCTCTCTTGCAGTATCGAATTTTTACAGAGGTTGATTACAGTCTCCTTTGTTTTAAGAAATAAACCTGCCTCAGCTTCAGAGTATTTGATTTCTCCATCTTTTGTCAGCTCACTGGATTTGGAGGTGGATTATTATGAAACGACCAGCTCATGACGTGCAGGAATGACCATGAGACCATTTTCAGGCTCATTCATATCCTTATCCTACTGCTTCTAAAAAGCCTGGGAGGAGACCCTCGACCCATAACATTTCAATTATGTGCAAAGATTTTGTTTTTAGCCCAAAACTTCAGTACAATACTAAAATCTTCCTAGCAATAAATCACACATGGAAAAGATTGTTGCTTCTTACTTCTACCGTTCATTATTGCTTTAGGTCTGTTAATGAGATACATCAAAAACTCCGGAATGAAAGAAAAACAGTCCAGGGCTAAAGAATTATACATTGTAGCTGTATACTGGTATGCCCAGCTTTTCTGGATCAAGGGGTCACATTGGACCTTGTGGTAAATGCTACAGGGAGCATTCTCCAAAAAGCATTATCCCAAAATTATTTCAAATTTCAGTTTTGCATTAATTACACACACTTTTTGCAGTTAAATGTAATTTAAATCAATTTAATTAAACAGACCTAAAATGATTATTTCCCGTGCTTAATACAGGTAGTCCTCGTTTAGAGACTGCCTTGGACAGCGACCATTCATGGTTACAACAGTGATGAAAAGGTAACTTTGTGACGAATGTCCACATTTATGACCTTCGCAGCATCTCTCCCTCTCAGTCACCTGTTCACCATTACAGTCAGTTAGTACCTGTTGTCGTGTACCTAACCTGCTTTTTTTCCTTTTTTTGCCCCCTCACAAAACACAGATTGCTTAAACAAGCTATCCCTTCCTGAGTTGCTTTTCTCCCTAAAAGTGCTAAAGGCAAGTTAACAAGCTCAGCTCTGAGACCTTAATTAGTTGATTAGAACCCTCCAGCAAACTTGCTGCCCCTGCCTGAAAGTGACAAGACCCTAATCAGCTTCACACTAAAGGCTTTTGTTTGTCTGCTAAGCAAACAGCTGCCCAGTGCATTCCTTTCCATGTATATGGCCCATTGTATGCCTGCTTACTCTCTTGTAATCCCTTCCTCTCCTCCCTGCCTAATACAAACATTAATTCCCTTCTTGCTAATTATCCCAGTGCTGGGATGAGCATTCCAAAGGGCAGGGGTGTGGGGAAAAAGGGCTATAAGTTTTGCCCTTTTACTTGGCTGCCTTATGAACCGAGTTCCGGAAACCTTCCCAGCTGTTTGGGTTCACCCAGCTGTTTGGGGTCATATCCTTCTGATGCTTTAAACAAAGGAAAGCTGAAGTAAAATCCTAAGTATGGTTGCAGTCACGTGATTTTTCACTTAGCGACCACTTCCCTTAATGACCAAGTTGCTGGTCCCAATTGCAGCTGCTGAACAAGAACTACCTGTAATCTTCTTTTGTTAGTATACTAACTAGTTTGGAAGGGCTGTGGGGACATACAGTAGCACCCTTATTGTGTACTGATGATGCTATTACTTATTTTTTGGTTTATTCTGAAGAATCTGAATTGTTCTGATGGTCACTGTGCTCATTATAGGAAGGTCTGCTCTGTATTTGAAGAACGGTGGCATTCTGTGATTATTCAGGTAGAAGCAAACTGTATAATGGTGCCTGTGCTCTGGAAAGCTCTCTGCCCCTTAAATTTTTCATCCTATACCTACAGTACAAAATGCCCACTGAAGGCTTCTTTCTTCATCCAAGACTTCCTTGTTTGAATGTTCGATTACTGGATTCTGAGGATTCTCTCTCACTATCCCATCTTTTTTTTAAAAAATTTTAATTGTGTATTTATATTTTTAGATTTCAGGAATTCTACTGCAAACTGTGTCAAGATGAAATAGAATGGGAAGTGGCATAAAAACATATTAAACAAACAATATTGTAAGACTAAATATGAATGATTTCCTAAATCCTGGATCAAAAATCAAAAATACCAGAAGTTGTTAATTTCATATAGTTCAGTGGGGCTTTATTCCAAGAAATGATGCACAGTTTAATGGCACTGGTTTTCTTTCCTTTATTTTACTGTGCTTTGGTGGTGGTGGTGGTTTTGTGACTGCTAGAACCATGTAGATGGAAAATAGTAATAACTGACCAGTCTCTGGAACAGATCAGATGGAAGCAGATTTTACTAACGGTGATTCTTCAAATGTTTGTTTTTGCTTCTGTGCATTAAAACATTCTGCATTTGTCCATTCCCACAATGGAAACTTCCTGAGCTATTTAGGAATGGAAACACTAAGACTGATAAATACATGCATTTAAAATCTGCCCTTAGCTGCAAGCTGAAAATAGGCATTGCAGGCTCATTTTTCTTTAGAAAGTATGGCTGGTCAGGCCATTCTGTTAAAAAATTTGATGGCTGAGGAACACATTATATTTCCTTTGCAGATTTAAAGTCTAAATATTCACTTCCTGCAGAAGCTGAGTAGGAATATTTACAACTGGCACAGCTTACAAAATTGTCCAGATGCTTGTAAAACAACCTGAAATATTTCAAATTTAAAAAAAAAAGGCTACATTGCCAAACCCACTATTCCTTGGATATCTTCACAGTGGTTGAAACTTGTGCACTGCTCCTTCCTCCCCAACCTGTTCTGAGCTCTTGTGAGAGGTTTCATGCATAGGATCTGGATGACAAGTTTTCTCTTAAGCTACCTTGAAAGAAGGTAGACTGAAAGAGTCTAGCATATAAATCAGTCATTTGTTCTTGAAATAAATTAAACAAAACCTATCTAGGTCAACACTGCTACTGAAAAAAATAATAAAAAGAGAAAGGAAATATATGCCTCCCCCCTCACCTCCTTCCCTCTTACCAACACTGGTTTCAGAGGGTAACAAGTACAAAAAGAGTTGATGGAAGAAGATGCTATATTTCCTTTTCCCCTTTGCTCCGGTCCTACAATCATGATGCACCTGTTTTATAGAGGATACCCCTGTATGTAAACTGCTATCTAAGGACATAACTCATTTGAATTCAACCTCTATTCAAAGAACCATCCAGTACTGATTCCCTATAAAAAACTATAAAAAGGAAAAAGAGAGGGTGACTTGAAATTAACCAGCAATAATTAGCATATAGATAACTAACTGAGCTGGTAAGGGCATAGATTACCTTCTTACAGAATTGTCCCCATTACAGCAAAGTCCAATATATTCCTATTTCAATTCAATCCCATATCCCTATTTGTGTATGAATTATTATTTACAGACATGCCAAAATTAAGTTGTATAATTGACTGCATTTAAATATCTCCCTTTGGAATAGTGAGGCTTCGGTGATTTAGACCATGTTTATTTTTTTCAACACTCCTCCCCCCTTATCTTTCCACCTTCTTCTTCTGGGTGAAACCATTGCAGTGGAAATCAAGATGTTTCATTCATTCACTCGTCTTACATAGCTCCCTGTTCATCTCTGCAGAAGTAAGTATGTTTTCTAAGATGTATAGAAAGTAGCAATAGAGTTATGATGGCTTGCCATAAAACCATGCAAATCGGCAGAGAAAAACCAGGAGACCAAAGGGAGACAGAGCACCACATAGATGGAACTTATCGCATTCTTTGCATGTTTATTGTAGCATGTTTGTGTTCCTGGGATTCTGCTCAGAAGAATGTTGCTGATAAAACACAGGGGTATTTGTGCTTTTTAGCGATGTTTACAGTGCAGTAGACAGTAAGAGTTCTTCCGGATTCTATAAGGGGTTGAAATGCAGACTGGGCCAGAAGTACATTCCCCACTGACAATCATTCTCAGAAAAGGCCAGTCTGCTCAGCTATTACGGTGCACATGTGTACAGAGGGGTTGTAAACTCAACATTTTGAACTTAAATGTCTTTTATTGCTTAAAATAATAAGCTGTAGTGTAATGAAAAACACTCCTAAAGCTGTTATGCAATATGTATGTAATTAAGATTATCTCTTTTTCTTGTTAGGTAGTACCTGAGTGTGGAAGATTAATTTTTCTAGGGCATCCTTGATAAAGCAATTTGATAACTTTAATGAGGTTCCATATGATAGTTGCAGCCTGTTTTTCTATACAGTTGAAGAATCTTCCTCTGTCCTAGAGAGGCCTACCCACTTTTTCAAAGAACAAGCAACATAGGATGATCTCTTAGCAAACAAAAAAGACTCTTAAAAAGTTTCTCAGTAGACTCAAATCAGTCTACCTGGGTCCCTCCTTTTTCTTATCTAAGCTCATTCCTCTGGGCCTTCTACACTTGCTCATTTTACACTCAATTGTTCCATCACTAAAATGACCACCAAATATTTCTGTAAAAGTGTTTGCACAGATACTGTAGATAAATTGCAGTGACAAGTTGCAAATTTGCCACAAGGAAACAGAATCTCTGAGTCACAACTTCTCAAAAAAAATCTGTTTCAAAAAAAATTGTTTTACATCAAAAACATTACCTGTAAACTGGGGGAGAAAACATAAATATTTCCCCATTTCTACTTTTCCAGATCTTTGCATGTTTAGCTCTGGAAGTCTTTGTAAATGCATTGTATTACAGAAAGTGCCTCTACAAAGCCGTCTTCATTCAAGAACCCAGCTTATAAGGATTCCCAATTATGGACAGTTTTGTAACCACATCCATCTGGATGTGCTTACAACATTTCAGGTGTTGATGCAAAGACTGCTATCAGCAGTTGGGCTCCTGGGGATTCTGAGACTTGGGTATGTGCTCTTCATGAATCATCAACAAATTTTTAATGTCATTTTAATTCCAGAGAATAACCATTAAAACAGATAGAATATGACTGTTCATTCAATACACTAGTCTAGAAATAATCTAGCTTTCGATTACATACACTGAAGCAATTCATTATTGCTAGTTCTGCATGTTGGCCATTTTCCCTTCACTGAAAGCAGCTACATTCACCTGTGGTACCAGATATCTGTGATGAATAGTGCAATAAACCCAATGTGTCACTTTCTGGCCATCACATAGAGGCTATAAAAGGCATGTTAAAGTCACATTTATTGCATAATCAACTACAAAGATGCAGGAAATACATCATTAGCCAAATGGTTCTGTGCTTCCTGAATCCATGCAGGTTTGTATCAAAAATTCAAATTCGCATTAAGACTATTTCTTTTATTGAAAATATGAGGAGTCAAATTAATACAATCAAGATATAGCTAATCATTTCACATAACTTCTTTTGCTTCAATTAGCTATACGGATGACACAAAACAAAACCCTTAAGCAGTCTTACTAAGATCTACAGTACTATCCTAGTGCTACTTTATGATGTGTCTTCTTAAGAACATAATGTTTTAATTAATTATTTCCTATTGGAGTTTCCTAAGCATAGACAGGAGAAATTAACAGGAAATAAGTCAGTTCCATAAGTCATGCAGGTACATGAAATTGGGGCTGCTATATGAAAGGCAAGATCTAACCTAGGATTACAATAACAAATAGAAAAAGAAACCTATAGCCGTATAACTTAGAACCATACCTCCATGTTTTATCTTGTAGAACATGGCTTCGTGCAGCAAGTCCTCATATATTGGACTCGTTCACATATAATAATCTGGTTCTGACTTAGAATGATGCGTGAACCTAGCAAAAGTGGTCTATAAATTATGGGTTGTGGCAGGGCTGAGCACCCTATGAGCTTAAGGATGCATCAATTACAACTCCCTTTTTATGAGGTCCCAAAGCAGTCACCCTGCCAAATTTCAATTTCCTACCACTTTGAAGTATGAAACACATGAAAACTATAATGTAAAGCTAAACCAGACTTAATGCAGCTTTTAAAGAAAAAAACATAGAAAGAAAATCCTTAACTACCTCTAAAAATCCTAGAAAATAAGTCAAAGTCCTGACCCCATACATCAATCATGTCAATACTAAGAAAGTTCACTGAAAATAACCTGTTTTTGTATTGTTCACACATTAGGATGTTCATTAGATTGGGGCATCAAACATATTAAAAAGAATAGTCTCATTTTATTAGGCCACTTTTGATGTTCTTTACAGCTGAAGCAAGTCTCTGCACTGTGGAAAATGTAGCTGGCCATTTCACCTAGTAATTATACTCAGCGTGATATAAATTCTCCTTACCACAGAGAAGCACCAAACTATTTGGGGAGGGGGAGTGAGCTTCCTAGAATTATTTCTTCCCAATCTGCTCAATGAGAGGAACTGTTTGGTAAGTTCCCATCTGCTACAATCAGATCACCAGCTATAATGTGACTTCCTAAAAAATATACTATTCCAGCCAGGGACAATTTCTTACAATGACTTCTCAAATCTTGGTGGATGATCTTACTTCCTTTTTAAATATCTTAAGTGGGTAATTTAAAAAATGGTATCATTTTGTAACGAATGAAAACTATGCTATGATCATAATCTGGCAACATCTTGCATGCTCACTGATATTAACGACAGCATTTTGAATCAAGTGAAATGCAAACCCTTTCCCACTATGTGCACCAACAGTGAAGGCCAGCAAGCAAATTGCCACTGAACTTGCTTATTGAGGAAAAGGTTCTGATAGCTTGTTATAGGGAAGAGCTCAGGACAAATCCTACAGCAAAGCCAACATTAAAAAAAACTTGAAAGCACCCCTTGGTTGAGCACCCTTTGCTGTTGTTGCCAGTTGGCATTCCAAAAATCTACTTAGAAATATTGAATATTCTTTTAAAAAATGCCATTAGTGGCATATGTATATTACACACACACACACCATTAAAATTAACCAAATTATACACTGGTTTAAACAAAGGCAGCTTGAAGATGCCAAATTTAAAATTGTATCAATTTTTTTTTTAATCTGGCCCAGATAAATACTTTATAATTACATGATGGAACAGTGCTGCCCTGCGGGAAACTGAAAACAATATATTGCAGAGGCCAGATACCCAGGGGATTAAGGATTTACACTCCACTAATCTTACACTAATCCACATACAGAAAACATAGATTGAAGAACAGCACAAACTGCATCCTAAGCATGCAGATGGGCCATCTTGAAGGAGACTGAGATGGTAAATAAAAGATCTTCAAATAGAGCTACAGCAGGAAAGAGGACGTGGGGCTTTTCGGAAGAAGAACCCACCACATAATAATGTCTTCTTCTCTTAATATGAAGATAAACTTGCTGTACTTCTCAGTCCAACATTGTACTCATTAAATCAGACAAATTTGTAATTGCAGAACTGACTTCTCTTTCTGGTCACAGTATTTAACCAAATCTCTTTTACTGTTTTACACTGTAAGCACTTATCGTGCTATAGCAAGAATTCACCACTGAGATTAAATGTAAGTCTCTGGATGCTAGATATAGAAATGAAAGATTCGTAAGGACAGAGATTCTTCTCTCTTACCACTGTTAGCAATAGGGCCACTTTGCTACTACCTCTAGTAACAAATGACTTCTAATTAATACTAGACACATGTTGGAACAATTGTGTGCTAGTTGACACCATGAACAGAACTTTGTGTGTACTGAAATTTAGCATGCGGCTGTGAGGACCTGAAATCCTCCAGAGCAAGTGTAGTAGAACCTACTGTTTCCATCCAGTCTGGTACTGTCAACTCTAAGTGGATAGATCTGCTGGACTGAAGATGGAAGTCTCAGAATCCCTGCTCTCATTCGGTACCATCTGCATCCTACTGTTACGATGTATGGCTCTTCCGTAGGTCAATGAACATAAAACTCTGTACATGCTGTACAAATGGCACTGGTGGTTAGAGCTCAGTGAAAAACTGTCATTAATAAAGAAAAACATTTATAAACTCATGACTAAAATGGCAAAATGGTACATCTGCAAATCCTCTGGTGCTCAAAAAATGTTAAGTGGAATACCAAAATTATTGAGTCAGATTGGTAATCAATGCTTCTGCAGAAGTGAGAGTTACAAATATTAATGTATTACATTTTTATTTCTATTTGGGGGTTCTAGATAGTTTTTTTCATGCAGGCAAGTCTGTACCCTAAGGGTTCAGTCTGTGTTCTAAGAACAGAATGACACAGGAGTGTTTTACCTCCAAGAATAAGTAATTTTAAAGTACATATTCCTTCCCTAGTAGCAGAATGTGTATTCCCAGGTGTACTTGAAAATTTTGTAATTAAAACTTATCTGGGAGGAAGGTCCACTAAAATCAGTAAGGCTTTCTTCTGGGTAAACAGATACAGGACCATGCTATCAGAGCTCTATTTTTAATTTGAAGCCCCCGCTGTTAACTCAAATAAAGGTATGTTTTTCAGTACTTGTCCCCAGTCTCCAATACACCTTCCACAGTAGACCTGTCCCACTTCTCGCTAAGAAACCCTCCGGAAGCTGGTGAAGATTTTTGTTTTTAGGAGGATCCTCAATGCATAATTCTGTTGCTGTTTTCATTAAATGTTTCAATAACCTAAATATTTCTGTTGCAGCTGTGGAGCATATTGTGAACTGCCTAGAACTATGTTGAGAACAGGCAGGGAATAAATGTTTAAAATATTTTTTAAAAAATAATCTTTACGCTAGATCCAGTATATAGCAGAATTGACCAAAAAAAGAGATATGTATGTCATTCTTTTGCAAATAATAATTACAGCTGATGTTCCAGAAATTCTTACTTCACAAATCTAAACCAGCAGAGAGGCTGAGGTTTTTTTTCAAGAAGCTCATTTCTCAAATTAACTTCTTTGAAGGTTAAGAGAGGTAGATTTTTCTAACAAGACATGGTTGAAAACAGTGCCTAGCTTGTGTGAAAAAGTGGGTTTTTTATAACTGGATAAGAGACAGAGTCAGACGGTTCACTTAAAACATGATAAAGTAACAGCTCTACTAGGTGAGACATGTCACTGACAGTCTGAAAAGATAATCTCCTTAATTAATAAGAGTTGCTCCTCAATTATGTTGTAGCAATCTTTTTGGAAATAATGGAGTACCATAAGGAGCAACAAATTAGCTATGCAAGTTGAATTAAATAGCGTGGGGATTTGAATAATCAAATTAGCCATGGTTTGCAGAGTAATCACTATCCTGATGCTGTTTTTTCAGCACTTTACTGTAGGGGTCAACAACCTTTGAGTTGACAGCTGTTACACTTAACAATTTTCAGGAATTGTTTTAGAGGAATTTGAGGGCCGTATTCTTTCCTTTTCAAATTGCAATACAGTATGTCTATTTTAGGCCTCACAACAGAGTTTTCATTTCTTCCCAACCTCAAAATGGCAGGTGACTGTGCCACAGTTTTTTTTAGCAAACACAACCACAGGCAACCGCAAGGGGTACAAAAACGTGACATGAGGGCTGCCCATGCCTCTTTACTGTATCCTCAACCAAGCTGAAAAAAGCTCTGAGAAGAGCAGCAACAAAACAGGCTATGTCATGCTTAGTTATAATGCCAAATATAAAATATACAAACCGCTATATGGCTTGTAATGTTGTATGAACCCAGCCGCAGAAGGACTGCCTTTGTTTTAAAATCTTAAAGTAGTGATATCAAGCTGTTCTTTCAAGTAAAGTTAAAAACAGAGGAATGCTCAATTTTCCCAAAGACAACTGCACAGTAAGCAGTTACGCAGTATCAAAAGTACGAGCGTTTAAGAACCATCTGCGCAACCAAGCAAATATGGAGGGCAAATAAGAATTTGCCAGTGAAGTTTAACAGTTGGAAGAGACCCAGGATAGAAAAGAGTGACAAGAGAAACTGCATGTTCCGTTATATTGCATTCTGGAAATCCTTAAAGACCTGGCTGTTTTCCCAGGTCTTGGGTCAGGGTGGTTGGGGCCCCTGCCGGATTGTTTGTGTGGTGTGGTTAGCCAGAGTCACCATCAGTTCTTATTTTTATGTCTGATATCTTTTATAATTATTGTATCTTTATTCTGTTTGGCTTTATTGTACACTGGCCAGAGTTGGTTCAGAGTCAGGCAGTGCCTAAACTGAATAAATTAAATTAAACTGCAAGTTCAGCTGTGAAGAGTGAAAAACTCTTTTTCTGACTAGCTGCTTCCTGCAAGGGGTATGCCCTGAAAGCTGCTACCTGCCCACTGTGAGTAATCAGTGACTGCTTCCTGATAAGCAGAGGCTGTAAGAGGAATATCAGGCATGTCATAAGAAACAAGTTCACTGAACAACTACACAGGGAGAATAGAAATGTGCCACTGAAATTTAATGGGAGAGCCCCTAACTGATTTTCCCTCTAACCTGGAACATATTGAGCTTATAGCAGCACTTGGACTGGAGTGAGAAATGGCCATTTACTAGAAGACAGAAATAAAAATTCAAAATAATATTGACTAGAAAAAAAAACAGATACAAGAAAAGGATAATAGTTGATTGCAAACTGAATAAGAGTCAACAGCACAATGTGACTGCAAAAAAGGCAAGTGCAATTTATCATCTGTCAAATGAAATATAGTTTTTAAATTATGGGACTAGAAATTAATTCTAGGATAGACTGAAGGAATAGGAAATGTGTAGCCTTGAAAAGAGTAGACTGGGGTTAAGTATAATAGCACTCTTCAATACCCAAAGGAATATCACAAAGAAGGTCAAGATCTCTCCTCTGGTGTTCCAGAGTGCAGGACACATAATTATTGGATCTCCTCGGTAATTTCATAAATATTTTTAAAGCAAGATATGGATAATGCATTGCTAGGTTTTACTACTACCATTAATATCAGAATCCAATACAGTAAAGGTGAAATGTCAGTTACCTTAGAAACCCATAGAGGAGTAATTTTTTGTGATTCTTATCAGCTGCAGAACCAATGTTTTAAAATCGTACACAGACCTGCAGCTTCAGCTGCATAAGCAGAAGCAGATGTTAGGAGGAGCCAAATGCAATCTACCCCAATGGGTACATCGAGTTCTATGTAAAAGAACAGCTAACTAAAGGAGAATAAGTTCTACTACCTAAATGACCACCCTGGTTTTGAAATTACATGTTATTGCCATTGCTACACACATTTCTCATTCAAGCTGTCAGACTTCTTGCTTGATCTGCTTCCAAGTCCATGTCCCTTCCCTGAAACACCATCCATGTTTAGCCACCTTTTCTCCCAAATTTCCATGCCTAGACTGGTATTTACAATGGGCTTTGGCTGAAGCAACATTTTGCTCACAGAAGCATATGTCCTGTGACACCGCAGTTGTTGTGACATCTAGACTATGGGCAATGTTTCTGCAAAGAAAGATGACTGGGCATAAACCTGAACTACAGTTTGCAGCATGAAGTGATACATTTTTATTCAAAAATAAATACCACAATGACCAGTTAAATTTACATCCAAGCAGGCATGTAATTGCTTCCTTTAAACCTTTTCTGCTAAATTCCAGATGCTGGGTTTGGATTCTAATATTAATTGTGCATACAAAATACTTTATCTTGGACTCTCTCTTTCTCTTTTTGATAATGTTTTGTATAAGTTTTTATGTTTTATGTATTTATGTATATTTATTGTTTTAATGGTTTGCATGAGCCGCCCAGAGTCCCCCATTGGGGGGAGATGGGGGGAGATAAATTTAATAAATAAATAAATAAATAAATTATGTATAGGGTGGTGATGATGATGATTCTCAACCACATTGTGCAAACTCAGCCTGCGTGATTAGTTTGTCATGCAAGCCAAGAAAATTGAATAAATTGAGGAGACCATTGTTAAATCATCATGACAACAATACACAGCCACTGATCTATAAATTAAGCACAAAGGCTAAATTCACACAGTATGCTAGGCTAAAACATGAGAAATTGGTTTCTGGACCCACGTTGTGCAAATAAAGCCTCTGATTCTGTGGATAAATGCGTATGCCTAACATATCAAATATTAAATGCTTGCAATTTCTTGAATATGTGTAAAATGCAAAATGTACACTGTTTATTTATTCATTATAGTTTTTTTGTATGCCACCTACACACAATTATAGCTTCCTTGAAAGCATTCTGTGGTTGTTACCGTTCCACCCTTTGCTTCCGACTTGTTCAGTTGCTACAGAGTGAAGACCTATGCTTTATGCATTGCTAAAGTATTCTGTCATAATTTCCTGCTTTTGTTTAGGAAGGAGATTGATACATATCTCATAATGTTAGCAAAAGTATTTCAAGGTGGCAAATGAAATATTTCCCCTTGTAAAAAGGACACTTCTATGTCTCTTGACAGAAAAAAATCCAGCATTTTTTTAAAAAATTGCATTGCTTTAACTCTGTACAACTTCTTATCTTAATATCAAGATGATTACCCACACACATACATTCTCCATCTATTCATTAATCACGTATCATAGAACTGTGTATGACTATGATACTTCAAAACAAACATGTCCCTCAAACAAATATTTATCTGATAATTATAGGATTACATACAGGTCTCTTATCATGATCTGGAGCAAAACCAGTTTCTAGCCAATGTATTTCAGGAATAAATAAATTATTAGATGGGCGGCATACAAATTTAATAATAAATAAATAGATAAATAAATAAAACAGATGAATGCTTAAAAGAATAGTATAAACCTTAAAAAGCAGCAATTTGTTAAACTTTTCCAATGATATAAACTCAATTCCAGAGAGAATCAAAATCATAAATCTGAAAAAAAAAGAAGAAAAGTCAAGGAAGCCAAATAAATATTAAATATTAATCTTAAACATTCCTAAAAGAACAAATATGATTTCTGGGTAAGAATGTCCTTCCAATCTAGAGAAAAAAGCCCTTCACAATTCCACATAATCTCTTACCAGGCAGTCAAAGCTGGGATAAGGTTAATCCTTTTAAACAGATTCATGGTGCATTCATACCATGAATATTTATAGTTTTGAACAGTCCAGCTCAGAAAGATTTACTGAAGTAAGCAGAATTAAAAAAACCACCTTTATATCTGCAGCTGGAAACCTCAAATAGATTTTCCACATTTCACATTTGCACTAACCCTCCAACATACAATGCAAACAGTAATCAATAATGAATCCCTTCCATTTCTGATGCAGAGAATACTTCATACTCTACTTCCTTTTTCAATCAAGGAAATGTGCATATCAACCACACAGGGTTACCTATTTGCAAAGAGATTTGCATCAAGACTAATGTAACTAGAGAGACAACTGGACAGAATTCACAGGAATGCCCTAGGACCTGGGGACATAACATTTGTTCTGTCTGCTAGAGTTCCCTGGAGCATTCAGAACTACCTGCTATTGCAGGAAGAGACTAGTTAAATCCACTGATTTTGCAGAAAACCCCACTTCAGTAAAAGATCTTGTGCAACACAAAATATATGTTTAGAACGGATGCTATATTGGTTTACATTGCATGCTGCCAACTCAAAAATGCGCGCTCTCTCTCCTTATTTATGACAGAAACCAAAATGTTCAGTAATTAGCACCGGATCCAAGTAGCCACCTGCAGACATTGCAGTAAGAGGATTTATTGCAAACTGGCCAACCGCCCCCCGCCCCAGCCTGCTTCTGCCACGGCATTTGCAACTGTCATGGCCAATTCCCTGCTGCTATTCTTTTTCAGCTCTCAGACTTCAGCTTCTCTTCATTCTTTCCTCTTGCTCTGTTTTCTAAACAAAGCTGTGGAGGGGCAGAGGAAAAGGCTGGTGCTTATTCAGTGGAAACTCCATTGATTACTCTGTGTGGTACCTTTCTGACATCAAGGACACCTTTGGTACAGGGGAAAATCTGGGTTCTATCAGCTCTTATAAGCAAGTGTTTCGAAAGGTTTACAGAAAAGTAAAGTAAACAGAGCTCTGAGTAACAAAAGAGTCCCGTTTATGCATTCTTTGATTCACTGTAAAGGATGGTGTAAACTGACTTTTTAACCAAGCATTAGGCAAGCATTTGGGCCCACGCCATTCCATAATAAACAGTGACATGGCTATATTAAAATATTTACTTAATGCACGGCCGTGACTTATAGTATGAGTGGCTACTCAATAGAATGTCCTGAGTGCTAAGGCGTCAGGTGCCACTGCCTGTATAAATATTCTGTGTGCACTTGTTTATAGGAAAACCCCATCTGGATTTGGCTAGAAACAGCAGACACCCTGGTGACCCCAGTTTTTGCTATTGGAAAATATAACACAAATGTTCGTTCATCCAGAGAAATGGCAGCAGTTAAGTGCCATTTGACAGACTGAAGGGTATTGGCTTTTCTCAATACGGAGCAAGACCTGCAACGGAAACATTTTCACAATAAGCGCGTCCTTCATTGGCACGTTTGTGCTGGAACGGACACCTCTGTATCCCAACAAGTTCCATTATTAGAACAGATTCTTTGGGGTTCCAAAAATACCCTGGGATACCCACTTAGTTTCAAGTTCTTTTCTTCCATCTCCTCAAGGGCCCATGGCAAAAAAGACCACATCTTGCTATAGTTTCACCATGAAGGGAAGAACCTTACTCAATCTGACTGTATCTAGCAATTCATTCTCAACTACATACATAAGATGTAGGGTGTGAATGCAACAGAACCTTTCTATTCACGTTTCCCAGCACCTCGTCCTGCAAGTCCTCTGATAGTCAGCAACCTTTCCATTTCTCTCCTCAATATCCAGCATGTACAACAACAGCAAGAGAAGTAGGTGATGCAAGGAAGAAACTGACTGGAACTACCATAGGTAGAATTTGGCCAAGGGTAGAATTTGGAGAAAACCTGTTCACCAGAAAATGAAACAATCTAGACGCATACCAAGATGTCAGTAACAGCAATCTGATAAATAAAAATCCATCCATTCCAGACTCACATTTAATGCAGTAATATCATTATTTGCACTGACAATATGCAGTTACTATCAATTACTATCCTTAGTTGAGATTGGAAATAAACCATGCATAAATGACTGGGACTTCACAGTAAGCACATACATAGAGTTGTCCTGTAGTGCTACAATCCTACACAGAAAGAAAGAAAAGGGGGAAAAAAAGGATGTGTGTGTGTGTGTGGCCAATAAACAGTTCCAGATATGGCTGACTTATTTTCAAAGACAAAACACAGAGGAAAGTGTAATCAGTTAATACTTACTACCACTTAGACATCTGTTGACTTAGCAATAATCATGAATAAGGTTCTTACCCTATGAGGGTCCCTGAGAAGATATGGCAAACCCCGCAGCTGGCCAGAGTTTACCAGTTCCCCTCTTCTTCAGCCAGTAACCCACAAGTCCTTCTGGTAGATGACACAACCCTTTCGAATTTTTTTTCCAATGAAAAAAATAAATGCCCTGCAGATGCTGACCCAGAAGAAGAACGCTGAGTCCCCTACCCATTCCTACAGTCCATATTTCCCCTACTGCACGTGCCCACAGCAAGGAGAATAAAGCAGGAGTAGTAGAAGCACTACTGCAAGAGCAGCCCTGATGAGAAGCTGCTCTTGCACCCGGTATTGTTTCCTTGGAGGACCAATGGCTGTTTCACCATAAACTGGGGTGACATTGGGTTCAAACAAGATAAATTAATCTAAATAAAACCAAGGCATCACTATAAAATGTAGCTTAACTAAAACCTGACTCATGGTCTAGGTTTTGACCATATGCTAAGCCAAACCACAATATGGCTTGTGTGTTGTGTAAACCAGATCTTAATGTAGAATACAGGCTAAATTCATACACCACCACCACCACCAAAAAAAAAGTGGTGTGAATGTTGTAATCATATACCTACTTACTTGAGAGTTAGCTCCATAAACACAGTGGGACTTACTTCTGAGGTACAGCTGTAGGCTTGAACTGCACTTCTCTGCTCCTGAATGCATGCTTGCTCTCTTTCACTTTGAAAAAAATAGGAAGCAACGCATGCTGGAGTTTGCAAAAACAGCTTCATCTGATGTCAGGGCCCCTCCCCCCTTGGCAATTCTTTCACTTTACTCTGCAGGCCTTTAATTATATAACAAACCCGAACAGTATAAATACAATCCAACTCTCATATCCTGTCAGACAACTTAGTACTGCAAACCTGTCTGAAAAAAAAATTCTGGCCACACATTTCAGCTGTGTGTTGCTCTATCTTTATGAGTAGTATAGTTTAGTCTAGGGGCCTTTCTGTTGAATAACACGAGCACAATCAAGGTCAAGACACGTATATCATAGCAGCCTACCTTCCCCCCACCTTTTCTCCCCTTCCCCCGCCCCCCCTTTTTTTATTCTGTAGCTGTGAATTTATGCACCCTGGAAATGTTGAAAACAAACTATGCTTAATCTCAGATTTTGGAAGTTGCCCTATATCAGTTACATGGCGTCCATCATGTGCAAAAATGTGCCATGTCTCTTTGCCAATACCATTACTGTTGAATCACAAAGGCCTTCTTACTGTCACCCTTGATCCATGGAGCAAACAGAGTAAGGAAGTACTGACATAACCCATGGATACTGAACAGGTCTGATGAATCACTGACAGGCCAGGTCCAAGCTGTGGTGGGGGGAGTGGGCAGGATGTGTTTACTGCAATAGGGTGTACATGGCCATGCTAGCACCATCATAGAGAAGGCCTTTCCTTCCAACTCTATGCCTTATATCACTTCAGAACAAATCCTCCCAGATGTCCTTGGGCATATGCAGGAGTTTTTGGGTTCGTTTTTTTTACTAGAGAACACACTTGGCTTGAGATCTTGAGGGGAATACTATCTATTCCAGAATGTGTGCTGATTAACCAGTTGTGGCTTCCTCTGATTTTTCTTAACTTTGGTGCAAGCTATCTCTAATATGAATATCTCTCCCTATTTTTGAACTTCCATTTCCAGAGTTCTCCAATGAGAAGGTCTGCATATTAAAACCAGTTCAAATCTTTAACATGGATTGTGTCTTTCATAACCTAGAGGAATCCCTGTTCCTGCTTTTTGATGTTCGGCCCTTCTTGTCCCACTTCCCTCTTTACAAATACTGGTTGGGTGAGCAGCTGCTGTGTTCAGGCCAAAGTAATATATTCCAGGGCTGCGCAGCACTTTGGAGTCAATTCCAAATAGGTGGTCTGAACTGCAAATATAGCCTCTGTCTCCAATTCTTTAAAGCAACTGTGTCATCAACCATAATAAAAAAAATTGATATTGCTCTTAAAGCAGCTGTGTCTGCCCTCCACAGCTGCCCCACAATCCTGGAAAAAGACTGTTTTAAAGAATTGCAGACTGGTGCAGTATTTACACCCCTGTGTGCGCCAAAGTACCCTTTTGGAATTGAATCCAAAGAGGAATTGAATAGATACCTTTTCCTCCCTATTACATAAGAAGCACATTTACTGAAGATACACTCATACCACATTTATGTAATTTCATATTCTGTGATGTATAAAGGCAAAATATGGCTATAGCTAAGAATGAAATAGTACTGTATGTTTCAAATGCCCATTAGCATGATCAAGCATCATTCAATGCAGTTTGTGCCTTGATCATTTCATATTCAGTGACTATATAACTTGACTTCTTCAAGTTAATCCTGAATTCTTGCAACATAATAGGCAGGTCCATACAGTTTTCTTGGCAGCTGTACCAAGTGGTTTGCCACTGTACAGTTAGATGCAAAGGATGCTTTTCACCATCTCAGCCTTGCCTCCAGCCCAGGAATTTCCTGGTAGTAAGTACTAACCAGGCCTGATGCTCTTCACTTCAGACCCCAGGCATAGTCAGCCAAACCTTGCCACCTGTTTTACTAAAGATTTATTCAAATTCCATGGAAACAGAATTAATAAAGGAATATGTGTAGCTCAGGGTTGAACTGTGGAGTCTTTGGGGTTCTCTGAGCTTGGTTGTTTCCTTGCAAACATTTCGTTACCTGGCTAGGTAACATCTTCAGTGCTACCTTTACTGTCCTCCCCTTTCTGCATCCTACAACTGGCAGGAAAAACATCCAACGGTCACAGAACTTTAACAGGAATGAGGCAAATCTGACTGTAGGATTCTGGCTGTCATCTCTAGGCTCCTTCCAGACCCCTATTCTGTTCCCACCCAAGCCAAATATATATGTATATCTATATATATAAAAGTCGTGAAGAAAACTTGGTATATATCTAGCACTCTTACTTAGATTTCTCTTCCCTTCCTTTCCTTTCTTTATGTAGACATCTTTTATTGTTTCTTACAGTACAGGTGAAACTCGAAAAATTAGAATATCGTGCAAATGTTCATTTATGTCAGTATGGCAACTCAAAAGGTGAAACCAATATATGAGATAGACGCATTACATGCAAAGCGAGATATGTCAAGCCTTACTTTGGTATAATTGTGATGATTATGGCGTACAGCTTATGAAAACCCCAAATTCACAATCTCAGAAAATTAGAATATTACATGACATCAATAACACAAGGATTGGAAATAGAACAATATCGGACCTCTGCAAAGTATAAGCATGCATATGTACTCAGTACTTGGTTTGGGCCCCTTTTGCAGCAATGACTGCCGCAATGCCGCGTGGCATGGATGCTATCAGCCTGTGGCACTGCTGAGGTGTTATGGAAGACCAGGATGCTTCAATAGCGGCCTTCAGCTCCGCTGCAGTGTTCGGTCTCATGTCCCTCATCTTTCTCTTGGCAATGCCCCATAGATTCTCTATGGGGTTCAGGTCAGGCAAGTTTGCTGGCCAATCAAGCACAGTAATCCTATGGTCACTGAACCAGGTTTTGGTACTTTTGGCAGTGTGGGCAGGTGCCAAGTCCTGCTGGAAAATGAAGTCAGCATCCCCATAAAGCTCATCTGCGGAAGGAAGCATGAAGTGCTCCAAAATCTCCTGGTAGACGGCTGTGTTGACCCTGGACTTAATGAAGCACAGTGGACCAACACCAGCAGATGACATGGCTCCCCAAATCAACCCAGACTGTGGAAACTTCACACTGGACTTCAAGCATCATGCATTGTGTGCCTCTCCATTCTTCCTCCAGACTCTGGGTCCTTGGTTCCCAAATGAGATGCAAAAGTTGCTCTCATCAGAAAAGAGGACTTTGGACCACTGGGCAACAGACCAGTTCTTTTTTTTTTTTCTGTAGCCCAGGTAAGACGCTTCTGGCGTTGTTTGTTGTTCAGGAGCGGCTTGACAAGAGGAATATGACATTTGAAGCCCATGTCCAGGATCCGTCTGTGTGTGGTGGCTCTTGATGCACTAACTCCAGCCTCAGTCCACTCCTTGTGAAAGTCCCCAACACTTTTGAATGGCCTTTTCCTGACAATCCTCTCCAGGCTGCGGTCATCCCTGCTGCTTGTGCACCTTTTTCTACCACACTTTTCCCTTCCACATAACCTTCTATTGATGTGCTTTGATACAGCACTTTGGGAACATCCAGCTTCTTTTGCAATGACCTTTTGGGGCTTTCCCTCCTTATGGAGGGTGTCAATGATGGTTTTCTGCACAACTGTCAGGTCAGCAGTCTTTCCCATGCTTGTGATTCCTACTGAACCAGCCTGAGAGACCATTGGAAGGCTCAGGAACCCTTTGCAGGTGTTATGGATTCATTAGCTGATTAGAGGGGGACACTTTGAGCCTAGAATATTGAACCTTTTCACACTATTCTAATTTTCTGAGATTGTGAATTTGGGGTTTTCATAAGCTGTACGCCATAATCATCACAATTATACCAAAGTAAGGCTTGACATATCTCGCTTTGCATGTAATGCGTCTATCTCATATATTGGTTTCACCTTTTGAGTTGCCATACTGACATAAATGAACATTTGCACGATATTCTAATTTTTCGAGTTTCACCTGTATGAATAGTTTTTCCTTCTTTCATTCCAGATACTGTTATGGATCAAAAACAATCCAGAAGACTGCACATTGAGCCCATCTCTAGAAATATAAACATAGTCTTACTAAGTGCGCTCGGTGCAAAGGAAGATGCTAGGTGAGCTCCACAGTGCTTTGAAGTTAAACTATACCATTTTCTGCATGCTTCAGGATGCAGTCCTAAGGAGCATTCAGATATGTTCCAGAGAACAGAAATGATTCGGCATTTGTCCTTCCGCGTGCATGCATTATCTAAGCTGCTCCAGACGATGGTTGCCTGCATTTCATATTTAGCAATCTGGAGACCTAGTGGAGAGAGCACAGATGATTTGCTACCCATTCGTGTTTAGACGAATCTGACTTGGCGGCATGCCTGGGTGAGCTTGTGGGAGTGAGGTAATGGCTCATAGGCAGAAGCTCTTTGATCTGGATGTCTCAAACTAATGAGCTCTTTATAACCCAACTTGCTTTTATAAACCCATACACTTGATGATGCTGGTAAGAATGAGGCATCGGAAGAACATGCTTCTTTTCCTGACGCTAATTTACAATCCATTCATTTCTGGTTCTTTAGGTCAGGGAGCTAAAAGCCAACTTTTAACCCAAACGTTTTATGCCTGCTACTTTTACAAATAAAATATTAACAAAATCAGTGATTAGGGTTCAACAATATTGCCATATTTTTAGATTCACATTTCATACATTTATTTTATTGGGTATCAACATATGAAGAACAAAAGGCTGTAATCTGTAAATCAGTTACTCCTGAATTATTCTGGATCTTAGTATAGGATACTCAAGAGCCCACTATCTGAAGGTTTTATCCAGTCTCTGAGATGAATATCTGTGTTTTGTTTTGGGGTTGGGGGGTTTAAGGTTTATTTTTTCTCCGCTAGAATTAAAGGATTATAGAATGTAAGGGTTGAAGGGAAGTGCCTGCCCATCACAGAATCCATTCCTACAGCATCTCTGTTTAAATACTTCCATGTGGGAGAGTCCACCACCTTCCAAGGCAGTCTGTTTCATTGCTGAACAGCTGTTACTAGTAAGAACATACTGCTGATATTGAATCGACATCTGCTTCCTTATGATTTGAACCTATTGTTCCTTGTCTTCTGAAACAACACTGAAATCTATTTTTTCTTTTGCATGTCAGCCTGTCAGATACCTGAATATAGCTATCATAATTCCTTCCAGTCCTCTCCAGGCTAACCATTCTTAGTGCCTCATAGGTTTTTCCTTCCAGGCCCTTTATCATCATGGTTCTGTCCTCTGGGATGTACTCCAGTTGGTCAGTGTCCTTCCTAAAATGTAATGCCAGAACTGGACACAATATTTAGGCATAGTCTGAATAGTTCACAATAGAGTGGAGCAATGACTTTTCTTGATATGGATACTATACTTTTGTTGATGCAGTTTAGGATTGTATTTCCTTTCTTTGCAGCTGTATACCTAGCAAGTATTCTGGGTAACTTATTTTGCCATGGATTTTCCTGTAAACACATCTGGGGTTTTTTCCATTCCTAGTAGATCCATGGCAGGATGAATACTAGCAAGAATGAAGTCCAACTAACATTCATTCTTACCTGGAAAAAATATCTCACTCCTTTTTGAAAATGTACAAAGTAGCCAAGATATGTTTCCCCCACCTCCCCTATACTTTAATATAGGGCTTGCCTAAGATTTTCCTTGCAGTGCTTTCTGGAATAACCACGAGTATCTAGGCAAAAGAAAGAATAAATTGAGTGACCTGCCATTTCATATATTTTCAGAAGTAAGTAAAAATCCCATCTACCACTAAGCAGGCTAACAAAAGTATACCTGAATATTTCATATAAAATTTGGACATAAACCTGTCAGAGCAGAAATCTGTCTTGCAAGGCAAAAAGTACAATAGATCCATTTTAGACTGATTTGCACATTTCTAAGCAAGAGAGCAAGCATTCAGTTCTGTCATACTCCAGCAGCCTACACCCTCTGGCTCATGCTGGCTCTTTCACAATCTTGTTGGAAGAGCCTCTCAGCTGTGCCTCTGACCCCTCGACTTTCCCCCAGACCATATCTGGTGATTGTAGTGGACTGTGAGCACTAACATCCTGTGTTGCAACTGAGAAATTTCCATGTAGCTGGGCAGCACTAGTTCCCAGTGGCACAATTGAGAATTTACTATGAGAGATCTGCAGGCAACACTAGCATTCAGGGCTGCAGCTGAGATCCTGAATGAGCCAGGTTGAATGGAGAACCAGCATGGACCTTGGGCACCAACAGCAGCCAAGTGAGTTATTTCCAAGAAGAAAAAATTCAGATGCCATGAGGAAGCTATTGGATCCTTGTGGCAGGGCTGACCCAGAAGGAGCTAGCACAACTGAACGAGAAGGAAGAGCAAATACAGATTCATTGCACAGATGCCCTAACCCTTAAAAATGTATGCATGCAAAAGAGCCTGGTAGAGGAGTACAGAGATGGCCTTGAAGAAAAGGTGTGGCAGCCACTAGGAAAACACAAACTTAGTCCAGAAAAAAAGGAAGGGGTGAGAAAGAAATGCACGATTCTCCCACCTTGACTTTCTTTGATATAAGAGGGAGGTAAGGAGAAATGCTGTCAGGCTTTCAAGATTCGGTCAGGCAGGATGAGCATGCTTCAGGTCCTGTCGGCCAAAGAATGTCGGTTGGTGGGACCTAGAAGATGTACCTTTTCTGCTGTAGCGCCCAGCTTGTGGAACATTCTACCTCTGGAGATCAGGATGGCCCCAACCCTGCTGGCCTTTTGTAAGGCCCTAAAGACCTGGTTCTGTGCCTGGATCTGGGGCCCCGAGGGTGTGCAGGGACCTGCTTCTTGGTTATGCTAGTGATCTGGGTTGATGTTGCTCAGCCGCTGTGTATTTTAACTTTTGTAACATTTATAATTGTTTTTATTTTATTTTAACTCTCTTCACTGCCCAGAGTCGCTTGTTGTATAAAATCATTTTTAAAAAAAGCCAAAAGCACTGACACACACAGACACACAAATACGCATATACCGAGATCTGGTCTCCGATCAATCTGACATATGGGAAACCATGAGTAACAAGGCCATGAATAAGGCGGTCCAAAGTACAACTTAAGCTATACTCTGCTGTAACGATTCACTGTATTATATCTAACTCTTAGCCTTCCTGGTAGGTTTAAAAAAAAAACAACTGTGGAATTTAAATGCCAAAATGAATGAACTCCATGGAGTGGCTGATTTCATGTGTGGAAATTACAGTATGGTAGAGGAATGCTTGCCTACAGTATGTCTGCTTATATACTGACTACTAATGGCAGTGTGTGACATAAGGAGCAGACATCTCTTGCCACAGAAAATGCATTGGCAGCAGAGTCCATGTTTCCGGCACTACATTTCTCGTGTTGTAAGCTATGATATTAGGCCATTGCTCTGGAGACTGTCATGTCTATTACTGTGTGTGGACAGAAAATCCCTATTGTGACAAAACAGCTTTCCCAGATGGGCGCTAGATTGAGAAGGCTGGAAAGTGTGTGCTCAGAATCATTCTTGTTGCTCCTGGATCCTACAACAGGCCTTGCCTTCATCATTTGTCTGCAATTCCCAGATAGACACACTCTTAATCCATGGCTGATACAGAGCTGTGGTATCTTGGGCTCACTGACTTCAGTACTTGTTTAAAGTATTGCAGGACCAACCATTAATAAATGATTTTTATATTCTCCCCTTTTGCCTTTGGGACATCTATAAAAGAGATAAAGGGCAGCTCTCTAAGAACCTGGCCTCAGCTGCTTATCTCCTATTTAAACAGTTTGATGCCAGCTTCGTTATTACTCAGGCTTTCAGCTATTGAGGTATTTTCCTTGCACAGAGACTCCTGTTCCATGAATAAGCACTGCAGTTTAGACAACTGGCATGCGTATTTAGGACTCCTGCCAGAAAGGTGATAGGCTTGTCCTTCCCATTTCCACTTAAGCAGCGGACTGAAGTCCCCCTGCTCAAGCAATTTATACTTTCAGAGACTGTAGGTTTCTCTGAGATAGTCCAGGGTTCACAGAGAGGGAAGGAAATGAAAATGTTAAAATATTGACGAAGATTTCCTAACTTGGAGACTACACTCACCCAGATTATTTGTCAGAAGATTAACAGAGCAGGAAATTAAAATAGCTAACTTTAAAGAGTCCTAACAGTTCTGAGGTTACGTTAAAGGCAGACAGTTTTTTTCGGAAGGCTGAAGAAAGCTACAAAAGGTGGACTGCCTCTTTTCAGATTGATCTGACCAGAAATCTGAAGAGATCACTTCCAGATCACTTTTGAAATTAACCCAAGGGCCACGATTTTCCCATCTGTGATCTGTTATGATTGTCTGAGTTGCTTCTGCACAGCACAGAAATTCAGTAGCAGGAAATGATTACTATTAAGTCTGTAGATATAAAAGGGACTCATATTTATACTCACACCTTAAATTGTGCTACTGTTCTCATCTCCAGTGTGCCTGTTCCTATGTTTGGTATAATTTCTTCTGCAAAATCAAGAGTCTATGGTCCAGGATCACAAGTGACCCTGGAGCACAGGAACACTGCATAATGAAAACTCTAAATCTTCATGAGTACAGGGGGACATTCGGCATATAAGTACATACATACCCACCCATCACACTATTCCCTTTCAGAATAAACAACTTTATGCAGATCACAGAAAAGGAGTAAGAAATACTAAGCAAAAAACAAACAAAAAGGAACCATAGCTAAAATGTGTTTACTCCAACACTGTTCCCTGCTTTTCATAGTTTTCTATCCATTCAAACCATCCTTGCCTATGTCTATACTATGTATATAGTATAGACTATACTATACATTGCTTTGCATGCTATATTTTGTTCATTAACCTTCTCACCTCTCTATTTTTGAAGATCTCATCAAACCCATACAGTCATGACTTTCTCCATCTTCCCCTTCCTCTCAACCCATTCACTCTTCCTTCATAGATTTATTTTATCCAATTCAGTTTTCATTTATTCTCTTTATACAGTCAAACCATCTCAACATAGTTCTTTCATACTGGCTACTAATTTTTGTATTAAATCTACATATAGTACCATTTATTCTAGACCCTTTCTCTTGTGGGTTTACTGTGCACACTTCATTAGTACCCTTTTCTGATTGCATTTGACTTTATACAGCATTGTGCTTTTTCTGATGAGCATTAATTCCTTGGGGCAGACCACATGATGCCCACTACCTTTCTACCAGCATTTTCATGCCTTAAAATTTCCTGCTTTACCCATCTTTAGTAAACATGCTGCCAAGATATACAAATAAACTTGCTTGCTCTGTTTTTCACCACTTGTGTATAACCTGTAACCATTCACTCCTTTTCCCTGTCAAATACAACTATCTTGGTTGTTGATACATTAATTTTAGATCCACCTTGTTGTATCATACAATCTGTCCATCAGAGCTTCAACCTAGTTGTGACAATAAATCTCTCTCTAGGAATGCAAACATGTATCATGAGCTTAGCAGCAGAAGATTCAAGGACAAGGCTCAGATGAGTTGGTTTTACTGCAAAGGCAAAACTTCTCTATTTATTTATGAATCACAATTACACGCTGCCTTAACCAATGAACAACTCCCTGTGGTTTACAACAATTAAAACAACACAAAACTTTAGGCTTCAGCTGATGTTGCATTCTGCTTTCTGTTCATAGATCTTTCAAGGAGAAACGTGCCTTTCTGATTTCACAGGTCATCCTTCATCGCAACCGCTCATATGTTTTTGCATGCAACCTGAGAAATGCACCCCAAGTATGCCAGTGCTACTTTCAAATGCAGCCAGGATTGATCTGGACTGTTTTGACTCTTTGCAGAGTCTTTCGGCTGTTTCTATAAGCACAAAAACATAGACGAGAGAGCTGGGTGAAACTGACAGCAGGGGACTAACCAGTGTGCAATGTTTTTTTAGAGCAACTGTTTGATAGAGGGGAGAAGGGGAGGAGAGAGGGAGGGGGAGGGGGAGGGGAAGAAGAGGAGATGCTAGCAAGTTCTTTTTTCTCATGTAGAATGAAGCACTGAGGAAATTTGGTTGCTCCAGAACTGCATCTCCAATAACCTGCAGCTTCTTGTTCCTGATGCTACTCTGTAGGCATTGTTCAAAACCTATTGCCCCTTTCAGACACTACTGCTGTTTACATTCCTGCTTAGAGACTTGGAGAAGAGTATCAGGTTGGAAAACTGATCACATAACATCTTGCCACATTCACAGCTTTCTATGAGACTTTTGCTATAATAAGAAAGACAGCTTTGTAGCCCATCCGTTTCACCTTACTGCAAACATTCTGATTTTTTTTTTTAAGAAAAAGCTTTTTATTTTGCAAATGACCACACAGATATATACAACATTTACTTAAAATGTTGATAGAGATGCTAATACTTTTTGTTTTGTTTTTGCACTGCATGAGGGATGAGAGCATTTTGATAGCTTAAAACAGAGCACAGCATTGTCCTATTCATCACCTGAAGCAAGAGCATTGATTGGCTCAGTGCATGGCTTCAAAAAAGCTCAAAGGCATTGGGGAATGGAAATGGTCCCATTTCCATCTCTGTTGTTGTACTCAATCTCTGAATGCCTTTCCTACAGATAAAACTTGTACTAATTTTACTGCAATTTAAACTCATGCTGAAAACATTTTTATTTGCCTCAACACTTCAGAACTTATAATAGTGTTGGTGCATTAACTATGAACACAAATATGGCTGCGCTGACTTAAGAACCTGAAATCCAGGAGACAACTTTACTTTGAAATTGGAAGTATTACCATAGAAACATCCACCAAGAAGATTATGCAGATCTCCTTCCTAACATGCAGAATACCAATTAAAAGGTAGAAACCCCTTGATTCAAACTTAATTCCAGTGTTGATATCCATGCTGTTTTCTTGGCAGTGGTACCGAACTGTTTGCCATTGCTTTCTTCCAGGGTGCTTTTTTCAACTTCCCAGTCTACCTTACAGCTCCGGAATTCCCAGATTGCCTCCCATTCAATTGCTAGCCAGGACTCACCTTGCTTAGTGACGAGCCACATGTCCTAGGCAGCACATTCTGATCTGACTAATCAATTATAGAAAAAAACAGCTTTCTGACATCTACAGGAGCTGGACTGCTAGCCACACTAGAGGAAGAAGCAATGTTGTGTCCTGCTTACTAATTCTGGGGAATGACAACCATTATTAAACCTATATGCATACTTCATGCAAAAGAGCATTTTCTAAGCATATGAGCTCAAGAGGACAGTATTCCCCAATCTGGTGCCCTTGAAATGTTTGGGACAACATGTCCCACAATTTCCAGCCAACATGGTGAATTTTGTGAGCTGAACAGAACAAGTTGTCATTCCGCATCCTGTGATAAAGATTCCAGGGGTTTATTATGCGTGCTTTAGAACTGATGTACAGCAGAAACATTTCTATCCTACAATCAAAAAAAGTTAACCAATAAAACTAATGGGGGAGGGGAGTCCTCCACCTCCCCTCCACTTCTATAAAGCTTCCACAGGATCTACATAAAACCTGGGCCCTGCTCAGACTCATCTGATCCAGCCAAGCTATTCTTATCACAGGAAACCAACTGTCTGCCGCCATGTTCATGTTTGGCTCCAGTACAAACTTCCTCTCTTGAAGGAGCACACCTGTGGAGGTTATTGCAGACCTAAACAACCTGCTCAGCCATAATCACTATTCCTCCCTTGTAATGATGTAAACCAAGACCTTTGTTTTTGCAGCCCTTCAAATGCAATTCTACAACAGCAGTATTCACACAGAATGTAACACACTATACATTGTTTATCATTTCATTCAAGCCTTTAGGGGGTCCAGGTTTGATTTAAAGAAGTTTAATGCTGTAGGAGATGCATAAATGGGAATGATCTCTGAGGACTTGCAATGTTATATAACAGTCCATATACCTGCAGTTTTGCCAGCATTTTTTTCATCTAAACAAGACCTACTTTAGTAGACTGAATTAAGAATCTCCCCACTGGTGCTATAAGGAGGAGAGGGAGAGAGAAGAACAGGCAGGCAGGAAAAGAAACACATTTAGCAGTATTTAAGAACTGCATTGTACTAAGAAACCTCTGGTCAAGGGAACAACAACCAAAGCTACTACCTTTGGCATTTTCTAGATCATTGCAGTATGAACTTTTACAAATTCTAACATCATCTTCCAACATCTGTGAGTTGCAGACAAAGCTCACTGCCAGATCAGGCACAGTACTGGAATACACAGATGGATTCTGGACTACCCCAACTTACATTAATATAATTAAAGGAACTACTCTTTCAAACTACCCATGTTCTCAGTGACTGTATTGGAGTACTAGACTAAAGGCCAATAATGTGGCACTGTGGATACCATGATGTCTGTACTACTTCTACTGGCTTCCTCAATAACAAAAAAAAAGTCAGCTTTTTAAAATTACCTAAAATCTCAAGCAATAGACAAAGCTACACAATAGTGGGAAACAATTAAAGAAATTACTGTGAATCAGACAAATCTGAGCATTTAGTAGAAATTTTATCAAACCTCCCTTTCAGTGCCGTGGGATTATCTTCATATTGCAGCATAGATTGCTTAGTTCCATGGAGTTCTGCATAGCCTAATTCATTATTTTTTTCCATACATTCTTCCCTTCCCTTCTTTCAGATAGGGCAGTAAAGCATCAAAAAAGAATGGAAGGAGGGCCCTGCAAGATCAGTCAAACTTATGATCTAGGTCTCAAATCCCATTTCCTACCTTAAGGTTCTAAGAAGCCCACATAAAAGAAACAACCCTCTGTCATTGGAGTGAATATTTAAAGGCATGTTCAAACAATGTATGAATCAATGTAGCCAGGTAAGTCTAATTCATCTCTGTCCTAACTAACAGGAATAAGCCATGATGGGTATTATAGCCCAACAGCATTGAGAGGACTGTATGTTACCTTCTCTGATCCATTAGATCCCTGCTCATATAAACCCCAAAACTTGTTACAAAATTGTACACCCAAAATGGATTTCTGTGCATGCTGTCACATTTTTGGATACCCAGTCTTCTTCTACGCAGAATTTACTCTTCCCTTAGCCTTTTGCATTCACATTCCCTAAAGTAGGGAGCACTCTTCTGCAGAGCAATTTTCCTAACTCTAACTCTTTTCTACTTGCATTTTTCTGCTGACTTTTTCTCCCCATTTTTCATCTTCCCTGACTAGAGGAGGTTGGTTCAGCTGACATCATGTTTCATGCCCTGAAGAGGAAGCTTCCTTGACAGCTTTTCACTGGCAGGGTCCAGACAAGCCTCCACTCTGCTTCTCAAAGACCCCATCCTAACTGTCCACAAGCAGGATGAACTGTTTTCCCTTTAGACTTTTCACCCTGCTGTTGTAAATCCCCCTGGCATCCAGCCAAGGCCTATGCTAGACACAGCCATAATAGAGTCATTTTTCTTCTGCCCCTCAGAGAAGGAAACAGCAGAAATGCTCTCCTTTCAAATAGTTTAACAAAGTGCAGATCCCGATTGAAGGTGACTCTGTAATCTATCCAGCAGAAACCATTGGCTTCACTGCCCTGTGCTCACACCTTAAGGAACCAAAGGACAACATCTTCCATCGAAAGGGAAGTGTACATGAAGATGCAGCTGTTCCTTTGGATTCCATCACAGAAGAAAGAGGCAAAAGAATGAAATAGCTGTGGGATGGGAGAGCCACCTGACAATTTGCAAAAAAAAAAAAAAAAAAAAAGTCTGATGTTAGGGTTGTGCAGAGGCAATGCAATGGTTACTCATATCTTGTAGTGCAAGCCAGGTGACATTTCTCCAGTTCAGGGACAGAGATGTACTAGCATTACAAAGTCTTCCTGGTACCAGTCCCTGTGTCACCATCCTGTCATGACTGGTGTTCCTGCTGTGTTTCCTGGGAGATAATAAACTCCAAATGGCTTCTTGGGCTGTGGTGGAGTTGGAGCTGTCATTCAAAGTTCTTATTTTCTTTCCACTGTGCCAGAGGGTGATGACTCACTTGAATTACACATCACCAATAGCTAACAGAGATGTAATGGCATCTACAGTAAAATGGCAATTATATCATGAAAGAAGCATGAAACCATCCTGGAGTTCCATAAATCTGTGTTTCTAGTGCATGGAGGGAAATGTGGGAAACAGACAGTCAACAGTTACCAAAGGAAATTGGCATTCAACTATGTCTCTTAGAAGTTGGTTTTGGACCAAGCACTCTTATTGGTGCTTTTAATAATAATGTAAAAATATAGGATATTTATTGATCAAACTTGCAACATACTATATCTTCATGTTTTCCAATCCAGCAAGGAATAATGGACCTTCTAGAATCAAAGATTACATGAAAGTGAAATATGTTGGTAGAATTTCATATCTAGGGAAGTAGATGTTCCACTGGTGATTTATGAGATAATGTACGAGTCTCTCCCTGCCCCACTGATGTCAGCCAATCATTTGTTGTATCCATTTTCAAAGAAGGCTCATAATGGAAGTTTTCTTCTTTCTTTTTACCTGGAAACAAGGTGGCCAAAAATACTTCATTGATACTCTCTAAGAAAGTCAGACAAAAGTACAACAGTGTATTTTTGTGTATGGAGCTTTGATCAAAGATGGTACAGTTACAATCTTGTGATACTACAGCTTTTCCTTACCAGCTTTATTTATTTGTTTATCAAATTTGTGTGCCACCAATTTCATTATGACTCATGGCAGCTTACAGCAATTAAAGTGTCCATGGTATATAGAACAGTATATAACAATACACTATAAAATATAAAACATGAAAATGTCCATAATAACACTATAACAAACACCATAGCATCCTACTATCAATACACATTTATAATCCATACTACAACAATCCTATGACAATTACACTGCAACCCACAATTAAACAAAATTGCAGCAACATTCAGTTATCAAAGGCCCTCCAGAATAGTTCAGTCTTTAATGTTTTCGGGAAGGGTGTCACAGTGGGGGATAATCTAATGGCCACAGGGAGGTTGTTCCATAGTATTGGTACTTCAGTGGAAAAACAGCTTCAGCCCCTCACCCCCCATGTCATGGAAATATGGGATTATCAAAAGCTTTCCCATAATATACATACTGGAAAGGCCATTTTTGGTTGAAGGGTGCACTCTGAAGATACCTTGGTGCCAAACTATATATATGATGTTGATACCTAACCCTGAACTGTCATGATTTCAAGCAGATGTTAAATAACCCTGTGGCATCCCAAATATGAGTGGGAACCAGGATAAGTTCTTTACCCCTATTATCACCAACTGGAAATATAAAGCACCATGAGAAAGTACCTCCAATCCCCAACTCTTGCAGATGGTCAAGAAGGATATCATAATTAATGGTACTGAATGCTGCTGAGAGATCCAACAGAATTAGGAGCGGGGAAACTTACCTAATCTAGGTCTTTACAAAGGTCATCAACTAGCACAACTACTCATGTCTCTTTCATATCCAGGCCTGAATCTGGATTAAAAGGGCTTAAATAATCTGTTTCTTCTATTGTGTCCTATAGTTGCCCTCCCCAACTCCTTTTCAATAACCTTCCTCCAAAAGAGAATATTAGAGACTGGGTGATAGTTGTAAAAGTTGATAAGATGCAGGGAGGGTCACTTAAGGAGGGGGTGCATCACGCCCTCCTGATTCCAGTCCATCAGGTTCCCCCCTGACCCCCAAAGGAGCCAAATGGGGCTGGTAGCAGAGGTAGAGACGCTATCCACTTCATCAGAATCCACAGGCTAGAAGAAGTCCAAAGTAACACTGCTATTGATTCACTGACTTCAATTACCAGAATTCCTAGCCAGCATTCCCTTTGCTGAGAACTGCCCCAGGTTCAGGAAGGCTGAGACTGCAACTGAAAAGAACAATGAAATCTATAGGTTCATGATTTGTTGCTTCTAATTTTCTGGCTCACTGATTCCATAAATAAGTGCTAATTTATGGCTGGATAGACATCATAAATGACTTTTTTATATGTCTTACTGTTTCTTAGAAATGAGTGGATGACATAGAAGTGAGGGTAGTCTACAGATAAGTTTGCCTGACTATATACTGAGACAATCCTCAATTATTCAAGATAACTTTTTCCATGCTTAGGGATATTGAGTTTTCTTGATGATGATGATGATGATGACGATGACGATGATTTGTGTTAGCATTTTTTTTAATTCATGACTTGAATATATCCAAAAAAATAAACGTTACAGTCCTGTGTACATATGCCCCTTAGTGTTGTCAGCATAATGCTCTTGAATCATCAGAGCACATGTTTTCCAAAGAAGAGAAGGAGAAGGACTGGCTCAAATATGTAACTGCCAGAAGAGAAAAGAAACCATATTGTAGTGGAAGAGTATATGACTTGCCTGCACAGAGCCTTAAAGTCTCAGGCAGTAGAGCTGAGGAAGGCTTATGAACCAATCCTAGTACCCAGCTTTGTGGCAGTTTGAGATTCTTATTATCTATCTGTCTATCTATCTATCTATCTATCTATCTATCTATCTATCTATCTATCTAATATATATGCCGCCCCACTCCCAATGACTCGGGGGGGGGGGTTACAAATAAATGCATTAAAAACAATGGGGAAAAAACCACAACATAATACAATACCGTTCATAAGAAACCCAAGGCATTTCAATGGTCTATTTGCAAATTACGGGTATACAGTGGTACCTCGGTTCACGAACTTAATTCGTTCCGCGACTCTGGTCGCGAACCGAATTGGTCGTGAACTGAATCGAATTTTCCCATAAGGTTCAATGTAAATACAGTTAATCCATTCTGACTCCTACGAATTTGGTCGCCAACCGATTTTTGATCGCGTCCCGAATCAAATTTCCCTATAAGGTTCAATGTAATTACGGTTAATCCGTTCTGAACCATATGTTTTGTTTTTTTTAAACCGCAAAAGTATGACGCAAAGTACAGTACGAAGAGAGAGAAAGCTAACCTTGCTCGACGCGACTTCTGGCGTGGAGGACAGGAAGGCGGGTGGGGAGGCGGTTATTGCTTGGAGGGAGAGTCCCGCTCCCTACAGGAAGCTGCGACCACGTGTCACGGCAGGGAAAATGGCCGTGGATCCTGTTCGTAACCCGATCCAGCGTTCGCGAACGGAGACAAAATTTTGCGACTGGAGCTGTTCGTGAACCGAATTGTTCGTGAACAGAAGCGTTCGTGAACCGAGGTACCACTGTATATATAAATCTGTTTTCTTTTCGCTGCACATGTTTTAACATGGCTTAAGCCCCATTCAGGCATTCACATATCCAGAGCAGTCCTTTGGTGAGCCCTCCAAATAATCCGCCACCTGTCGCCAAATGATGTCAGTTGCCGCATCCTGCAGATAGTTTGCATATCAGCTCCCAGTCAGCTCCCGAAGCAAAGGCTCAGCTGCCACATGATGGGCACCCTGCATTATCAAGGCCCTTGCTTCTGCAGAAGTTGGGTGTGGCTTTTCTTCTCATGCCTGGCTGGAGCCAGGGTCCCCTGAGCCATGCAGGCAGAGGGCAGGTTTTACCCAGAAAGCTCATGCATTGGATACTCTGGATGCTGGAATGGAACGCCTGAAGAGGGCTACAGCTGCTCTTTTATTAGAAGGATCTTGGAGTTTCGGGCAAAGAAGATGCGCCAGAGCAAATGCAGTCCTTGCCTCAAATAGCCCAGGTGCTGCTTTGTGCATGGTATAATATTACAAGGTTACATATTGTGTAACCAGTGCTTGGTAAACGACATATTGTTCATGATAGGAAACTGGAATTTCTCTGGGAGTTATACAGGCTCAAACCAATATATTCACATGGAAAAGAAGAAGCAGTTTTTAATTTCAGAACAATTTCCTAAATGAATCGTTTACGTACAGGCATTTATTTACTCTTCCGAAAATGTACAAGAGAGGTCTAGATAAATTTCTTGGCAAATGGCCGAGTGAGATCTCTGTCATGTCACCCTCAAAAACTACCTATTCCCATGAGAGGTGAGGACATGTTTTAGAGCTGGCATTTAGATTGCATGGAATCTCCTGTTCGAGATTCCCCAAGAACTATCTCCATGGCTTTGAGGTGATTAATGAAGTCCTTCTAATTCCACCTGCCTTTTACCACTTAAAATTATATATGTTTTGCTTTCTTATTCAAATGCTCCAGCCATTGCCACTTTTACTGTTGGAATGTTTGTACTGATTTATTCTATTCTGCTTGTGCACTGCTTGACTTTTAAGACCTGTATAATAGAAATTAACCAGCCAAGCAACTCTCGCCTCATAATTTCTGTTCTGAATTCATGGTCCCCTTGCAAAGTGTGACTAGCCACCAATGTGAAGTAATGTGTTGAAGGTGCTGTTTTTGTTTACTTGCTTATGGAGCCAAGAATTACTGCACATTCGTGCGTGACAAAGGGCAAAGAAGAAGAATTCTATTAATGGAATTATGACATGATCTTTTGACACCATTCCCTCTTCTGAGGTAATAAGATTTCAGAGGATGCTTAATGGGAGATAGATGTATAGGAGGAAGCACAAAACACCTCTTTGCAAAGACATTCTCTCCACCTGTGGAGAGTATACAAATTTCTTTCAATGTCACATCTGAACTTTGAATTTCACAGAGAACTGAAACTCCAACTAATATGTCATTTTTCCACTTCCCCAGAAACTCATGAAGGGGAAGAAACCTCAGGGGAAACCAATCTGGGCAGCTTCACTAAGAAAATATACAAAATGAAACAAATCCTAGAAATGAGCCATCAATTACTGAAGTGACAGGTATACAGAAATGTGCCCAGGGGATCTGAATCTAAGTCTTTATCACAGGACTCAGATGTGACTGGGCCTGTGCTCCCTCCCTCCTCTGTCAGTGATAACAGAGATAATATTTTCATTCCTCAGAAGATTTTTTTTCCTCCCTTCTTAATCTCCCAGTACAGACTCCTGATGACTGTGCCACAAATAGGAATCATTTGTTCTGAAATCACGACATTCTGAATATCCTAAGTATTTATTTATTGATTATATGTGTATACTGCTTCCTATTTTAAAAAAATCTAAAAGCTGTTTACAATAAAAACCCAGCAATTAAAATAAATTAAAACAATTACCAAAGCATAGATGTAAAACAATGCATAAAATCTAAAATGAGCAATAAGAAGACCAGTAAGAGAATAAAAGGAGCAATAACAAGTTGAAAATATCACAGCACCATTGTTCTTTAAAGATCTGTGAGAATAAAAATGTTTTTGTCTAGAGCTGAAACAGTATAAAGATGGTACCAGGTCTACTTAGCTAAGGAGGGGATTCAAAAGTAAGGGGGCCACCACAAAAATGTCTCTCCGGGATAGCCTTTTGTTGCACCTCTGCATGGAATGGTCCCTGGAGTTGGCCTCCAAAGATAGAGGTTGTTGATTCATCCATGAATGATGTACCTTATGCTTTGCTAGGCATACCTCAGTACTGAAAAGATTGCATTGGTGAGAGCAGTTGGCTTGTGGATATAGGAGTGAAGTAGGAATGGAGTGGGTAAGTTTGACTGTGGAAGGATTTTAGAGTTTTTTTGTTTTGTTAGCATGTTAGTAGGTAGTTTAGGAGGCCCATGAGGTTGGATAGAGTCATCAGTATAGCAAGTCTTATCATGCTGCTGGAGGAAACCGGTTGGGCAGCAAATGGCTTTGGGGCCTGGGAGACAGACAGTGGAGAGCTATGCCAAGGTAGTGGTGACAGTTCAGCAGTCTGTATGGAGATAATTGGTGTCCCTTTTGACAGCATGAGATGGGCTGGCACTGGTGCAATGGAGGCAATGGTGCTGGTACCAGTGGAGAAGGGCTTCAGGATGAGGGTTACCATCACTGTGTCCACTGGAAACATTGTAGCAGCACGAGGTAAATGCCCACCCCAGATGAGTCTGCTATGGTGGAGGAGCAGTGATAGTGGATTGGCAACATGGGATTATCTCTGTTGCTGGTGAACACCAAGCCGTTCTGTATTAAGAGCATGTCCATTCATGACTTTTGGGTAGATAAGCAGGCAAATCTGGTGTATATTGTGAAAGTAAGGAAAATTACCTAGATTGAAGTATGTAGGAACCATTGCCTAGGCAAAAGAGGCTGAAACATTTTTTAAGTCCAGAACAGTGAGATAATATTCAGAGGAGGCTCAGGCAGATGCCTTCCTAATTCACGGAACTATAAAAAAAAGGAGGAGGAGGTACAGCACAATCAGACTTGCAAGATTCTATTATAGCCAGTCTCAATCAAACTAGTTTTAGCCTTCCTATAGAGTTGATTTGGTCTAGTCTACCTAGTACGGCTGACAATAATTCCAAAACCTGGCTGAGTGAGGGCAGAGATGTTGCCCTCTCAGAAATTTGGCCAGCTGGGTTTTGGGTCCTGCAGCAGTCTCAGCGCTAGGGCCAAACTGCTGGGGCAGTATTGTGAGACCTTGTCTGAAACAAGGGTCTCTGTTCCTGACATGACAAGGTACAAGTGGCTGTTTGTGAAACCGGGCCATAGTGATAAGTTAGAGGTGTATTGGCAGTGTATTGGCAGTGCTGATGCCCATAAGGCTTTTTGCCCTGGGTTCCTTGCCTGGTGCTGGAGACTACTTGCCCTTTGGGGTTAGGGGACTTTAACCTCCACATGGGGAGAACTGGATCTAGTGGAGCCAAGGAGTTTATGGCCAGTATGACAACCATGGGCTTGTCGACTTTGACACACATAGATGGCCATATGTGAGACATTGTCTTTATTTCAGAGCAGTTGTTGAATGATCTGGATATGTAGATAATACCATTCTCCCTTTGACATGGTCAGATCATTTCCTGGTTTGGATGTGACCCATTGACTCTGCAGGGCCTGACCCACTCAAATAATATAGCCCAGGTGCCTCATGCATCCAGTGGGGTTCTGGTGGGTGACTAGGGAATTCCCTGACCATCTGTCAGGTAAATCTGTTGGGGTCCTGGTTGCTGCTGGCTAGAGGTGGCATCTTGGGTTCTGGATGAAATCACCCTTGAACAGTACCTGTCAGCCAGTCGCTGGTGGTATATTGGTTTTCTGAGGACTTCTGGGAGATGAAATAGCAGAAGCAATGTCTAGAGCACAGGTGGAAGATGACTAAAATAGAATTTGACCAAACACAGGCATGTGCCCAGGTTTGGGCCTGCTTCTCCATGACAAGAGTAGCAAAACATTCTTACTTCCTCTCTCTTAATGTATTGGTGTGCTACCATCCACTAGCAGTATTTCAGGTAGCCAGTTCTCTTTTGAGTAAAAGCTGGGATTTCTCCAAGTTCTACATGCTGCAGTCACCATACAATAACTTTCCCTAAATAGATGCATTTAAAAAAAAAAAAATCTAGAGATCAAGAGATTATTGGTAATGGGATAGAAGCTCAGATAAACCAGATGTAACACAGTGAAACACTTTATGCTAATCTCACACAACAAGCCTTCTATCTGGTTTGTTTACTTAAGTCACATTTTGTATACATCCTTAGCAAAATGAAACAAATTAAAAATAAGGGTATTTATATGCTCAGATTTTAAAATTTAAACAAATCTCACCAAGCCTCTTTAGCTATGTAGTTAACTTAACTCAAAGCATAGATGAAGTTGATAATGCCCAAAATATCAGAATCTACCACTCAATTATACAGTCTTGCTCCTTCTTATTCAAAGATCCTAAACCAAGATTATGTAGCCATTAGTCCAAAGGCCAAGGTGACATGGCCATCTAAACTTTAAGATCAGCACCCTTTTGATATACAACTCCATATTTGGCATTATATAATATAAAGTTGCACAACAGCAAGGTATATAAAAGAGCAATATGATGCCCATTGTATACATGGACCACAAGATGATGTCCCTACGGCATATTAATTAGAGCTAAAGTAACCCTGTTAACATATCTTTCTCCTCCCCATATCCATTCCTCAATGCATAATCCAATCCATTGATTATTTACATGTAGTCCTATGGTAACTGGGACCAGAATTTCATCACTAACTGATATGGTCATAAACCTTGACATCACATGACCATATCACTTAGCAACAGAAATTCTGGCAGTCCCTGTTGCCATCATTAATTGAATCCCACTGGTCATTAGGTGAAGACCTACCCCGATCCAAGCCATTTCCAGCTTGGTCCCTCCCAGCCCTGAGCCTTGGTAAGGTAAGGGACTGCCTCCTCTTGAACTCTCCAAATCATATGCAGCCTTCTCGTGAGGTTTTGAAAGGCGTCAAAAGCCTTCTGAAGCATCATGAGAAAACCCCTATCACACATGGAGAATGCTGTGCAAGACCTCTGGAAGAAAGCCTGGCATGGCCAGCAGCTGCCTTGCATAGGGCCAGGGTGGGCATGTCTTGTCAGCAGCATGAGGAAGAAGATGACAAAGGTCAGCTGGGGGCAGCAGGGCCAGTGGAGTACAGGGCAGTGGGGGCAGCTGTGGCTTTGCACTGTGGCCCTGGGGTGGCTGGCTGTGATGTGGGGCTTGAAGCAGCACTCCTCAGTGGCGGTGGTGGTGCTAGTAGTGTTTAAGCTGAAGTAGAGGCCTAGGGATGGTGGCAGAGACTGCTGAAGGCCTAGGCCTCTACTTCAGCCCCAGCGCTGCTGGTGCTGCCACCATTTCTGAGTAGTGCCGCTGTGCAGGGTGACCAAAAGGGCAGAGATGGGGGGAGATAGGCGGGTAGGGGGAGCTGAAGTTCTCCTGCAGTCATAAGTGTAGGTGGGCTCCCAAGTGCCTGAATTTTGATCACATGACTGTGGGGGCACTGCAATGGGCAGAACTTTGGGGACTGGGCGTAAGTACCATTTGTTCAGTGCCACTGTAACTTCAAATGGTCGCTGAACGAATGGTTGTTAAGCAAGAACTATCTGTACTATACAAGACATATACCCTGCTGTATTTTTGGCATAGCACCTAAGTAGACCATGAACTTCTTTTAAGCTGATTACCGAGGTCTTCCTTCCTACAGACTTTAAATGGCATCAGTCTGAACTTTAAAATGAACATCTCTAATTACAGTCAGAAACCTTCAGTGCATTTAGATTTTTCCTTGTCTTTTTTCAAGGTTATGTTTGCTCTAAAACCTTTTTCAAGTCATGTTTACAAAGGATAGATGTTGATGCTGTGGGAAAACCCAAGAGATCTAATCAAATATACTCTGTAATCTCAGGTAAATGGGCTTTATTATTTATCTATATTCTACCCTTCCTCCAAGAATACTCCTCCAAGCTAGCACTGTAACAGTTCTATGCTGCAAATAGAATGATGGATATTGGTGCTCCGAGGGACCTAGGCAACTTTTGATGGTTGAGGATTCATACCTAAGATTCCCACATTCAGATCCCATGCAGGAGAGCACTTTGGCTCTTGACAGATAGAATTTCAGCTGATTGGAGTTCCTGCATGTTGTGAAGAAAAAGAATATCAGAAAGGCTTTTCACAATTAAGAATTATATTAATAAAAATACATGCAATAGACTGAAGAAGCTGCTTGGACAAGCAGCGAAACGTCTCTAACCAAACAGAAAAGAAGTCCAGTTGCCATGACTCAACCTCCAGACATACATGCAACATTCCAAACAGGGTTACCTAGGTTTAACCATTCAGAAATTTTAACTCTGCAGTTGCAGTTTACTACAAAGCATAGAAATCTACCTAATCATTGGTAGAGGTACTTCAGTTTTTTGATTGAACATATATAAAATGAATAGTATGTGGGATTAAATAGGAGATAAAGTTGAAAAAGAATTAGAGCTTTGCCTGCAGGCGTATGTCAATTTCCAGACAATGCATTTAAAGAAAAATGTTAACAAATGAAAGGTTAAAAATAGAGTAGGAAAAATAACAACAGATATGTATAATGGGGTGGGGGGTTAATAAGAGGAATAAGAATAATGAGTATATCTGTCAACTATAAAAACTTCTATATTCAAAAATATGGAGAACTTTTTTTTTTCTTTAAAAGGTCAAAAAACAGTTGCTGTATTACAGCAGCACTGAAATATATGTATTTGTTTCCTCTCTATCTTTTCATAAAGCAGAAAATACATGACTACACAGGGGTATCCCTTTCTGCAGACTGATCTTTATTATTATTCTGCAGGAATAAAAAACTTGGAAGACACAATAAAATTAAAATGAACCTTCTCTTTAAATTAGAATCTGATCAGCCTTTTAATATAAATGACCCTAATAATTATTTGGATGGAAGAAATTTGACACTTGCAGATTTTCAGATTTCAAAACACAGGTACTTCTCGACTTACAACCATTCATTTATGACCATACAAGTCACAATGGTGCTGAAAAAAGTGACTTACAACTGGTTCTGACATTTA
Source organism: Liasis olivaceus (assembly GCA_030867105.1). Classification (NCBI taxonomy): domain Eukaryota; kingdom Metazoa; phylum Chordata; class Lepidosauria; order Squamata; family Pythonidae; genus Liasis; species Liasis olivaceus. Next base: position 100,875,945 of record CM061348.1, on the reverse strand, counting down.
TGACCGTCACAGTGTCCCCGCAGTCACATGTTCAAAATTCAGTTGCTTGGCAACCAGCATGTATTTATGACAGTTGCACGGGGTCATGTGATCACCATATCCAGCCTTCCCAGGGGGCTTCCGACAAGCAAAGTGAATGGAGGAAGCTGGATTGCGTAACGACCATGTGATTCACTTAACAACCGCAGTGATTTGCTTAATGACCATGGCAAAAAAGGTCGTAAAATCAGGCATGACTCACTTAATGACTGCATTGCTTAGTGACAGAAGTTCTGGTCCCAATTGTGATCGTAAGTCAAGGACTACCTGCACTGAGAAACACTGTCAGTTTCCTCAGAATTAAACAAACAAGCAAACAAACAACCAGATTTTAATGTGAAGCATCCCATGAATTTGCTTCATATTCATAATTTCTTTTTCATAGAAAATCAGAATAGAATCACTCACTTTCTATGTATACTACTCATGTACACACAAATCAAGAGATCTAAGCTTCTGCAAAATTGACCTTAGCTATGAAGTGAGAATCTGGAAATGAAATTGGTTCCTGAGAATCTAATATTTTTAAAGAACAAGTTCCTGTTCGCAACAACTCACAGTGGAGAAAATTAAAATCCTTAAATCAGGTGTTTCTGAATTCTTAAAAAATAAAGGCTGTTTCACTAGAGATTACAGAGGATAAGTTCTGTACATGATTAAACCTCTTCCCTATTTCTTTCTCCACATACCTGAATGCAGGTTATCAAATCCCATTCTACAATGATGATACTTATGATGATCTATTTATTTATTAGATTTCCCCCCACTTTTTGTACTGGAATCCAAGGTGGCATGCATAGTGCTGCCACCTCCTATTTTTCCCCTACAACAACCACCCTTGAGAGACACTGACCCAAAGTCATTCCATGAGCTTTCATGGCTGAGGATGGTCATGAATCTGGATCTCCCAATAGAAATGAAGATTCCAGTTTTTCCAAACGTGTAACCAAATAAAGCAGGCAAAGGGTGCTGTAAGTTCAGAGCATAGAGCATAGAAGTATAAGGATGCTATTTGCATACATGCCCTTTTGTGAGTTTTTCCAAAGAATCTGGTCAGATATAGTGGGGGAAAATGCTGGATTAGAATTACTCTAATCCAGCCCAGCTCCTCTTGCCTTTTAACTTAATTGCCTTTTTCAACTGTAGAAGTTTAGTCTGTTCTCACACAGCATAAGGTGCTGGAATTCCTGATCCAAAGGCTGCCTTTGAAAAGAAACTGTTCATTAATTAATTTCTTCCTTATACTTATTGTTGCCCTAATTGCCGAGCATCTCATTCTGTAGTAAATCATGCCCCCCCCCCCCGCACACAAAGCCAGTTAATTCCCCAGAGTGATTCAGCTTTGTATCTGCCACTATCAGCCCCCACACCTGCCCTGCCAGGAGGCTTTATTTAGCACTAACATTCATCACCCGGACTGAGCACATAAATAATGCCATTAGCCACTCCAAACTGTGATAAAATTAGCAGTGTAAACAGAGAAAGTAAATGACCTTAGTGGAAAACCATTGTTGATCCTGACCTAACACTTACAAAGGAGATTAGTCAGAGAAGAGCAGGGCAGGATGACAAGGGCTCCTGGGGACTGTTTAAAGACCTGAGTCTCCAAAATGTTTATTCTTAGGAAAAGATTCCCTTGGTGAGTCTTGTAAGATTCATGGGTCTCAAAATGGGAGGGGTTAAGGCTGACCTTTTCTTTTCTTTTCTTTTCTTTTCTTTTCTTTTCTTTTCTTTTCTTTTCTTTTCTTTTTTCTTTTCTTTTCTTTTCTTTTCTCTTTCTTTTCTTTTCTTTTCTTTTCTTTTCTTTTCTTTTCTTTTCTTTTTCTTTTCTTTTCTTTTCTTTTCTTTTCTTTTCTTTTCTTTTCTTTTCTTTTCTTTTCTTTTCTTTTCTTTTCTTTTCTTTCACCAGCCAGGTTAGATATCTTTTTCAATAGTTTATTTCAGAGTAACTGCATTTTCTCAACTCTCCCCCAAATCACTTAGTATTCTTATCCGGAAAAAGCAATAAATAAACATGAAAGAAAAAAAACCTTCTGCACCTAATTTTCAGTTATACATTTTTTGAGGGACTTTAAGGATTTTTCCTCTCATTTCTACAGAAGGATCATCTCTAGCAACTCAGTCCATTTATGTAGCAAATAACTCAATCTAAATCTAAATCTAAATTTAAATGTCATTCATTGATTGGTTACCACATTCTAATTCACTCTACTCTGGAGTGAAGGTCAATTTACACAACTCGGAATGAATCAAGATGCTGATTCACTCTAATTTGTACTGCACTGTGCATATGCTTCCAAAATTGCTTCCAAAAATGTCCTAGCCCTGATTAATGATGCTGAGGGAAAGATAGTGGGAGGAAAGCTGAGGGCTAAAAATGGGAGAGAAAGGGTGGCACTTAGTGATTCAGAAATAGAGGGATGGAATACAACATTTCTGGGTATTTCACTTTCATTCATATTGAAAGTCTCAATTTTTCAGTTTGCCCGCTAGTGCAAATCCTCAAAGGATCCATGGGAATTACAGATTTCAGTTTGGGAATAGCATCCTGCTTTTGTCAATGTATTATCAATGTATTTGAATCTTTGACTGTCCAATGGCTTATATGAGAAGGAAACAAAATGTGGGGATTTCTAAAAGATATGGCCATTGAGATCCTATAAAGATAATGTTATAATTTACACTGCTTTTGTAAGTCCTATGTATTGTTCTCCAGCTTTGTTGTAGAACAAATGTAAAGGCTAAAAAAGGAGGAGAGGCATTGATAATCTGGAAAACAAGAATGAATGAACAGTGTGATACAGCCATTTGAGATCTCTGTTATAAAACTGGATGATGTCAAGGCAGTGCTGCTCTTTGCTCCTTTTTACCAGCACCAAAACAATAGCACTGCATTCTTTTGATAATGAGATGCCATCACATATGTTTGTTAAACTTAAGTGTTTAGGAATAAACTTTATCCATTTGATTGGATCTAGGATTGGTCTCTTCCTATAGTATTATAGATTACTCCATGGTCCTCAAGTGGTTTTTACTGCAAGCTTCTTTATGAAATATATTGAGTTGGGGCCTGGAGTGGATGGCTAGCTTTTTCATACTGAGCTTTTTTTCTTTTTTTCCATCCTTTCCAGCAGTATGATTTTATGTTACAAGACCACAAAAAGCTGCTTAGATATTCTACAGCCTGATTCGTTCGACATCTGCTTTTCTATTTTCCCCCTGGAACTGATGGCAAATTCTATAGATGGCTAAGATCTGCCTCTTAATTACAAGCACATGGAAGGCAGGCTGTGCCTCAGAGCATGGTGAGAACTCTCTCAGGAAATGGGAGCAAGCTGTGACGCGTGTACATGTCATATTCATTTTCCTGATGTGTTACTGATTGGAGCCCTTGATCCAAAACAAACACTACCTAGTATACAAAATTTGGAGCCTGCTTCCTCCACTTGCAAGTGTTAGGGTCTGGAAGGAGGCTTCATTGTAGAAACAGCAAATGCTACTTCAGGAGAGTGGTGGCAGGAACAGCAGCAGCAGGAAAAAACAGAGCTTATTTTTCATCCCTTCCGTATTCGCTTCCAGTCTTGCTTCTTGGTTTGGGGAAACTCTTATGCAAGATACTGTCAGTACTCTCCCATCCAAATGGCCTCTTTCCTCATGCTCCTTGTTGAATGGTGCTACCCAGGTTACCGTTTCATAATGTGTTTCTTTCTTTATGCACTCACTCAGATGTGGTAGGGAAACAAGCAGCTTGGACAAGGAAGAGAAGCAGCAAGGAAGCTTCATGGGTTGGCAGTGAGCATTCTTTGTAGTGTGGCCTTGGACTGGTAGCACATAGGGCCAGTTCCAGAGAGTGCCCATGTTATCTCCAATTGATTTTGTGCTTCTGTGCAACTTATTGGAGATTATCAACACCAAGACTTTGAGATGAATAGAAGGGAAAGAACTATCACTCTAGTCCTTGCTAATGGGGACAGGAAACTCCATTGTTAAGCGATGCAGTCATAAGTTGAAAAACCACATGACCATGCCACTTAGTGATAGAAGTTCCAGCAGTCCCAGTTGTCATCGTTAAGCTAGGACTGCATGGGTTGTTAAGCGAGGACCTCATCTGACTGCGACTTGCAACTTCCTGCCAGCCTCACCATTGACTTTGCTTGTCGGAAGCCAGCAGGGAAGGCCACAAATCGCAATCACATGACCACAGGGACTCTGTGACAGCTGTAAGTATGAGAACCAGTCATAACTACCACTTGTTCCATGCTGTCATTAATTGAGGACCACCTATACTGTTATATGTTTCCTCCAGGTGAAACAGATATATTTCTCTCCTTTTTATTGGCCCCATTCCCACAACATGAGTGATCCAAACTTCCTCTTTATCGGTAGATTCAAATTTCACACTGTCAAGGATGGCTGATTGTGGCAGGCATTTTTACAATTCCTATAGCCATTGCAAATGAAGCCAGGCAAAATTAAGAAAGGGAAGGAGGGAGGACAGCCATAGACATAGTGTCTAGGGGTATCTTTTTTAGCAGGACCCCTCTTGCATGGTCTTAGTCTTGGGAGTAATAAAGGTTATTAACCACACAGTAAGCAGTTTCTGTAACATGGCTGATTGGTTGTGTGTGTGTGGCAAGCCTGGATCTGTTAAGGTTTATCTCACCTCTTTGAGATTAGTTAACTAGTCAACTGGGACAATTAGCTCCTTTTTGAACTTCTCACTATACACTAATTCCCCACTGAGTTAATTAAGTGTGTCATAGAAACAAGAGAACAAGGATACATCGCTTGATTCACTTGTTTTGAGAACTGGAATATACTTTTCTGTGTAGTAGCAAGCAACATGTGTGTGACTGGTCTATAACTCTGAGCATCTCTCAACATTTCCAGAAGGCCATTAGGAGTTATGTGACTGTACCCTTTGAAGGGCCACAAATGGTGGTTGTTAACCAACAAATCCTTTACAGATGTTTTGTGATCTCTTCCGTGCGAATGGGTTCAGAGAGCCTCTTACATCTAAAATGAAGTAGTAGGGGAATATTCTCTATTGACAGTCCAGGATCTCTGTCTCCCCCTGCTCAAGAAACATTCCACCATAACCCCTCAGCTCCTTGAGGTGAAACTGGGAAATTTCCTGAATCATTAAGCTGGATACCACTACTGGTAGAGATGGGAAGGGAACAAACTCCACACTGCAGAGAGACCCCACTGCCTCCTTGAAAGACACATCCTTCATTCCTTTCTTTGGAGGGCCTCTGTTTTCCAACTCCAACATGCAGCTGGTATTTTTGTTTCCATTATGGCTAGAGGGGACCTGTCAGACATGATGGCCATCGCTGCTCATGCTGCAATGTCAAGCATCACTTCTCAGCACTACCTTGCTTACGCTTGGCAGCCTCTGAGGAGCTGACATCCACTGACAGCGTTTCCAAGCACTTGCTTCTCGTTCCAGTCTAAATTATTCTGTAGTTAGACACTGATCTGACTCAGATAAAATAATTGCAATATTGCTTTGAAGCTCTTGTTCCCTATGGACGTTTGATCCTTCCTGGCTGCCTCAGGCTTGGCTATTTGGGATAGTGTCTGGAAAAGAAGCAGAACACTTACATATTTTAAATGCTAGTAGATTTCAGTGTATTTGGAGGATCTAGAATTATCCTAGTCTGGCAGTGAGATGAGACATTGATTTTTGGGGGGGATGGGTGGGTTGTGCTCTGCACCTAGTTTCAAGGTAAAGTATATATACAAGAGGGTAAAAAGTGACTGTATGCCATGACTGACATCTGCAAATATTGTGCTTTATCTGAGGTCTATACCCCTAATCCTAAATTCAATTAATATATAAAAAGTTAGTGAGCTAAATGGAGAGGTTGTTAACAACTGTGGGAATTTAATGCTACGGCCCTGTTTAATACAGGATTTGTGTTGGGTGATGATATCTCTCTGTTACCTACCTTACAGGGTTGCTGATGGAAGAAAATTACAGCTAAGGAGTAGAAGATACAAATGTGATACAAACATTTCATTTTGAAATGGGCCCAACCTGCACGATGCCTCTTGCACACCCCCTCACACCCTCGGGCACCATCCCTGATCCTCCCATGCACCCTTGCACATCCTCCCCAACCCGCACAGCACCTCTTGCTCACCCCCTTGCATTCTTGTGCACCGTCCCCAACCCTCTCTCACACCCTTGCACATGCTCCTTGCACCACAGCCCCTCACTCCCTCTCCCACCCAGCAGCAGCTGCTTACCTGCCTCTGGGCCTGGGACTTATAACTTCCTTCCGGCTTCCCCACTGACTTTGGCTGTGGGAAGCTGGCAGGAAATTGCCTCGCCTAATGACCGTGGGATTCCGTTAATCACAGCAACCAGGACTGCTAAGCGATGTGATCGTGCTTTACAACCACATTGCTTAGGGATGGAAATTCCATTCCCAATTGCCATCATTAAGTCGAGGACTACCTGTAATATACTGTTTACCCTGTACCTCCTTATCTTTAATTGAAGTAAAGTGTTGAGCATCAGATAATATTTTCAGGAGGGAAAAGTAGGTCTGATTTCTGATGCTCCCAGCCAGCTTCGCACAAGCAAATTCAGTGGGGAAGCTGGCAGCAAGTCCCTCCCACTCCCACTCCCACTGCTTTTTGGCCCTTGGTCGTTCTGTTTCTCTGTTTAGGTAAGGAAATATCTCTGAAACGATGACTTAACAGGTCACAGGTTGTCTAGTCCTTTTTAAATTTTGTGCTTCACTTGTTCTTTCTACCTACTTATCACTTAATGTGATAAACTATTTTACCCAGGTTAGATGGCTATTAATTAGGACTGAAGTTACGTTAAGTCTTCTCTGAAGCTTGTTTGTTTGTTGTTAGGCAAGTGACCATTTTTATTGTGAGTCAGTGAACACCTCCAAGTCTAGTCGGAGGGAGGAAGGGAGGAAGGAGGGAAGATGTATCTTCCTAGTCCATGAAGGTCAGGGGTATACTTTGTATGCTGCACTACTCTATCCTTTACACAAGTGTGTCGTGGTTTAACATTCCTTACATTGCATTTGAAGTTAGGTAGCTCCTTTGGGGCTATGCCAATTTCAGGGTCTAGGAAGCTACCATGTGCCAGGTCAGACCATTGACCCATCTTGTTCCATATTATCATGACTCTCAGGAAGAGGTATCTTTTATTGCCTTATCTGATGATGTGAGGGATTAAAACAGGACCCTTCTGTATTCTGGGTATCCTATCACTGAGCCCTTCTCTTAATACAAATGTTTTACACAAATATTAACCATTGGTTTGTATCCTTCAGGATGTGTGGGCATGGATCTCTTTCAATCTTTTGTAAAAGGGCTCCAGAACAAGGTCTGCAAGTACATGCACATGAGTGCTGTCATTGCCAGATGAACGGTATCCCTGAATTTTATTCTAAGGGAAAATTATTTCTGCGTAAGGTTGACTTTGGGGTGTAGAAGTTGGGGGTGGGAAGGCACTATCTACAGGTAAATATTTCCTTGTGTAATCTCTTCTTTTTGTACAAACATTGGGGGAATGACCATTGCAGCAAACAGGCTGATTTTTCAGGGCAATCATCCTTCCCCAGTCAGACGTCATAAATAAAAGACAGAATTTATAGAGTTAATAAATCACTCCTAAAGGTTTCTGGGGCAGAGGTTCAACTACTGCAATGATATCTCCAGCTCTTTGGAAGAAAGAGAGGGCACTAATTGTTTTACACTTTGAAAGTCAACAAAGAGCATGCACTGGGGGAAGCTGCAGCGTCCAGCTGAAAGTGTCAAGAGGTTTATTTTTGCTGAGACCTGTGAAAGGGCCTAAGCTTGAAGCTTTCAGATTCCACTTCCTCGCCTGGAGCTACAGCATGTAAACAGTTTATTTAACATGATTTTTTGGCATGTCTTCAATAAACCCCCCTATAATAATTCCCCTGGCAGACCAAACATATTGCAGTAAAACACCCCAAGGCCCCTCCTCTGCTTTCCTGTTTGTGCACAATGTAAAACTCAGTACTTAGCTGTGTTTATGCCTTGCTCCTAGCAGGTTCTGCAGGACGTTAAGCTGCTCTTATCAAAGAACTTCTTTAAACTAAATCTAAAAGAGGAAAAACATTTTTATGCCTTCCAAGGAGGTTCTTAGGATGCTTAATTCTAGCTTATAAACCATGTTAATACTGACTATTGTTTATCCAGGACAGCTTACTGGCTTGATCTAGTCTAGAGGAGATCCTGGATGAATGCTCATCGCCTCATGTGTACGTTACATTTGAATGCCCTTGAGTTCATTAAAGGTTTATCAACTCCAAACAAACAAATCAACAAAAAATGTGCCTAACAGAATCTGATTTAATCTCCCTAGTATTGAAACCACATGAAAGAACCCAAGCACAGCTTTGAGGGTCAAACACTGTTGCCTTTTGAAGCATAATTATATAAAGCCCAGCGGCCTGGAATGGTGTCACCTGTATTGCTAGCATAACTTAGCCACTGCATTTCACTATGTAAGTGCAGTGGCCTTGGCTGGCAGAAGGCCATATCGCAGCATGATGGAAAGCCTGCCAGGAGCAGGAACACATCATCAGCTGCTCAGTGTCATGGCTTCAACACTCTCTGTCAGAGGCCATGAATTGTGTGATCCTTGAACAAACAAATGTCATGTGCAAGGGTGCTGGTCAATTGTCTATTGGCAACAACACAGTGCAGGCCTAAACCTTGGCCTCATCTTTCTTCATCTGGGAATGCTCACTTTCCTTAGGAATACAACCTTGTTTGGGCCATAGGCTTCTATTGAGGATTAATTTTTGTCAGTGCTCAGCAGAGATTGTGTAGAAATGAAGGGTTCAGTCCTGGAAAATACTGCTATAAGTAAAGAGGCGAAGTGCATTTGAGCATATGAAGAGTGAATTTCCTTCAAAATTGTAAGTGAATCTCATGTGTTTGGGGATGAGAGAATCTCATGTCTCATGGGATGAGAGATACCATCTCTACTCACAGATAAGCCCATCCACAGGTAAGCTGAACCTCACATTTTTAACCCAAATACCATGAAAAAATGTGCCACCTGTAGATAAGCCAACTCTAAAAATTCTTGTATGTTTTAATTTTCACAGTCGGTTTATCCTTGGGTAGCACATTTTTCATGGTATTTTGCTTTAAAAAATTGAGGGTCAGCTTATCTGTGGATGGGTACAGGATGTATGGATACTTTAAAAAAGTCTTACCGTACTGTATATAGTTGTGGATAAGCCCATCCACAGACAAGCCAAACCCAATTTTTTGGTGTATTTTGGCACCTAAAATTCTCAACCTATCCGCGAGTATATATGGTAGTAGTCTTTAGGGTACAGAGAAAGTCAGTGGACCAGCTTCTTCTATTATCCATGCGATAGGGAAAAGAATAAGATTAGAAGTAGGTAATAGCAGAAGAGTCAATTAAACTCATAGTCCTGAGTATAGAATTCCACTTGGGATCCTATATTAGATCTCACTAAAGTTAAGTTTTCTTCAAATGGAACTTTCTGGAAACTACCTGGACATGCCCATATTGTTTTATTGGCAGCAAGACAATGGTGTTTTACTGTTGTCTTCTTCCAGAATGTTTTTCAACTTCCCAGTCCAGACTGTGCTCCTGCGTTTTCCTGATGGCCTACCAACCAAGTACTAACCAGATATAACACTGTCCAGCTTTTTCAAGAATAACCAAAGTAGTTTGGGGCTGTGAGGTTCTGAGATGGATCTTGTCAAAGGACTTTACATTCCATACAGCCAGTTCACTGCTTGCAGAACTGGGCACAACAGTGACAAAGGAAATGACAGATTCAGAGATAATTCAGAGAAGAGAGACTACTTAGTGATGGAAAACTCTTAAAGCTAAATATTTATAGCTTTTCAAACTGAAAGCTAAGAAGAGACATGATAACTCTCGGCAAATATTTGAAGACTATATGCTCCGTGAGAGAGAGAAATTATTCAGCAATATATCTTGGTGAATAGCTGGCAATGTTAAGGTAGAATGTAAGAGAAGAAAAAAATACTTGGTATTGAAATGTCTTGGATTTTTTGTAATAAGTAGATGGTAATATTTCATTACTGAGGATCTTAAAAGCCAACACAGAGAACATTGAAAATGTCCAGCTTCAAAAGTTAGAGTAATATGTTTAAAATCTTCATGAAGAATAATTTGTTGGATTCACAGTATGCTTTTGTTTTGATGAACTCTCAAAATCTATTCCAATTTGTTTTCTGCCTTAAAAACAACCACAGACCTTACTTATTGAGTAACAGTACTGCAAATGTTAGGGCTACCATATCTGGGCTACAGAAATCTGTATCATTAGACAACAACAAAGAGAATTCTATGCTCTGTTTAGTGGTCATCTAGATTTTATACTATATTTAGTCAAAGTCATAATAAAAATCGTTAGTGCTAGACAAATCTCATTGATTTATTATATACTGAAGTATTTTTACAATTATTAGCTATCCCATATTAGTTCTCTTTTACAATAACAATACATTGTTTTATGTGTCACACCTTAAATTGAAATTATAATACTTCATTTTTGCAACTAACTTCATCAACAACAAAAGCCAAGATACTGCTGAGCTATACTCTAGAAATTCCTATTTCATTCACACAGTGATAATAAAGAAGCCACTGATCCAGCAATCTGCAATCTACAATACAGGAACATTAATAATAATAATAATAATAATAATAATAATAATTATTATTATTATTATTATTATTATTATTATTATTATTATAGGAATGTTGCATAGATTTTTGAGCTAATGCATTTGGAATACTGGGTAGTCAGTAGCATTTTCACATTCAGTATAGTGTAGCATAGTGGTTACAGTGTTGGACTAGGATTAGTGAGATCCAGGTTCAAGGCTACCTTCAGCCACAGAAGGTAACTAGGCAGCTTTGGTCAGGCTGTCAGACTTTAGGTAGGCATGGCTAGATATCTGTGCTCTTCAGAAATTCAACCCTGATTTAGGAACTAGATAACAGCAGAAGAATCACAGACTCAACATTGTTAGATAACTTGGTTTATCATGGACAAGAAATAAATTGTATAGATACAGAGTATCTACCTATAGCAGAACATGGCTATATATAATGTGTGTGTATGTGTGTGTGTGTTATACACAGAGTTTAAATCTTAAAACTTGTCCTCCTACCCTTTTGACTCAATGGATTTTTGGCTTTTCTACTCCCAGTCTTGAGTTTGGAAGGTACCTATGCAATTTTTACATAATTGTTCTGTTGGGCCTGAGTGAGGCAGGTTCCCATCTTGCCAGCCTCCACTCATTTCTCTCTCTTTCTCTCCCCAACCTACATTATCAGGTTGTTGCAGAGAAAAAATTGGGGGAAAAGTACTAAGCCTTGAGCTCCTGGGAAAAAGGATATAAATCTAATCTAACCTTATTTTATCAACTTTCCTGAAAGTTCATTCTATTAACTACAGCAGGCTAAGTTTTGAATTGGTTGTAAGATTTCTTCAGAGATATGTGTCCAAAGTCTCTTAACCCAGACAAGCAGGTAGTGGTGTGAGTGAGAAGGGCAAAGAATGCAGGCTCAGATATTCACACACTGTCAAACTGCAAACTCAGACATGCTCAATCCACATCTTCATGATCAGGAGATGCTTTCTATCATGTACATAAATACCCCAGCCTTTCTCTGTGCTGGACAAATAAAAAGGGGTTGGTCCTTTTGAAACCAAGGGCATAAGTAGCTGGACTGAATCTAGAACAGTGAGGTTTGCCGCCTCTCTACACAGTCTCTGATAAACAACTAGAATCTCCCAAAATCTAGTGGAAAGTCCAAGTGACTTAAAGCAGAGGAAAATATCTGCTTCAGAAAACTGCTATTTGTGTAGAAACACATAGCAGTCTAATCAGGAATCTGCAGTAGATTTAAATTTTTGTATTGATTCTGGCAGTAATAAGCTATTTGTAGAATATAAGCAGCATCTTGTGATCCGCCAGGAATATTACATTTTGTAAATTGTCTTTTTAATCAATTAGCTGTTTTCTGAACAGCTCTGTAATTTATTTCCTTCTTATTGAATGTTTGCATGTGGGTTATTTTAAATTTAAAAATATTTTTTTTACAGTTTATTTTTTTTCTTTTTTAAAAAATAAAGTTTTATTTCATCTCTCTCTTGTGATGTTGGGAGTTAGGGAGAGGGGAAGGATTTAATTGTCTAGTAACAAACCTTGATACTATATAGACAAAAAGTGGCACTATAGAAATTATCCGTTTTTGCTTTTCATGTCTTTATTGCCAAAAGGGCAATACAAGGCCTGAGTATCCTATCTTTCTCATACACTGGGGTTAAGGCAAGGACATCAGGTAAGTTGCCCTGAGGTGGCATGGCCAGGGTGTGACAATCTAGAGGTCTTGGAAAGGAGGTTGGAAACCTTCAGCCTTTTTCCTTGCTGGGATTATCTATCTATCTGTTTGTCTGTCTGTCATCTGTCTGTCATCTATCTATCATCTATCATCTATCTATCTCTATCATCTATCCATCCATTATCTATCAATCCATTTCTATCTATCTATCTATCTATCTATCTATCTATCTATCTATCTATCAATCATCGCCACAAAACTCAAAGAATCATAGAATCATTGCACTGTGGAGATTTAAGAGACCAATGATATCATCTCATGCAACCAATTAAACCATCCTTGAGAGGTGGCTGTCCAACCTCTTAAAACTCCAGAGATGGAGAATCCACAATTTCTTAGGTAGACCATTCCATATTAGACATATCTTCCTCTCAGAAAGCTTTTCCTTATATTTAAGTGAAATCTAGGTAGCTGTAACTTGTCCCCATTATTTCTGCTCCTCGTTTCTGTGGCAGTGGAAAATAGTCCCTGACCATCTTCCCTCATATCTTAGACAAGAGGAAAATAAAGGAATAGAGCTGTCGGCACCTCATTACTCCTCACAGCAGCACAGGCTGCATCAGGCATCCCAGGCAGGGCATCTAGAATAACAGCCCTGAATCTGTGCCATATATGGGTGACGTTCATACCCTAAAGAACTAAGTAAAGAAAAGGACTTAAAAGAGAACAGTCATAGGAGTGTTGGTGTAGATTGTTTCAAGCAGGTTTTGCCTCAGGCAAGCATGGGATGCCAAGGGCAAGCTAGTGTTTACTCACTTGAGAGCAAACAATCACATGGGAAACAGCAGCAGTAGTGGAGAAATGAGCCTCCCTGGGCCTTTGTATTTTTTCTTTTGTAGGACAAAACAAGCAGCTTTAACCTTTTCCTTACTATATTATAACGAGTCTATGGAATTTCTGCAACAAGGTAACAGCCTTGAAAGCCTTAAGTTCCTTTCCTTTCCTTTCCTTTCCTTTCCTTTCCTTTCCTTTCCTTTCCTTTCCTTTCCTTTCCTTTCCTTTCCTTTCCTTTCCCTTCCTTTCCCCTCCTCTCCTCTCCTCTCCTCTCCTCTCCTCTCCTCTCCTCTCCTCTCCTCTCCTCTCCTCTCCTCTCCTCTCCTCTCCTCTCCTTTTCTTTCCTTTCTCAATGGTTGAATTTGTGTACCATCTTATGCTAAAACCAACCAACCACATCATGATTATTATAGGGCTTGGTTCATAATGCATGCTAAGCCATGATGTGGTTTGTTTTCACCATTGCATTTAGTGTATGGTTAAGCAAATTATGTGAACCCAGCCCCTATTTAAAGTGCATCTCAGCCTGTCTTTCTGAAAGTGGTTTCCCATTATGAATTCTCTGCTGCCCATACCCCCAGTGACGCACTACCTTGACATGGCTGTGGGGCTTGAGTGCTCCAAGGAGGATGAGAGCTATGCCAGAGATTCAACCATACTGGAGAGGTCTCATCAGAGAAGCCAGACAAAGAACGCCTCTCCCACAAACAATATGGTGAGATATACTGTAATTCTCAGAAACCTATACCAGATCAGTTGTTGCCCGGGTCAACAAGGACTGCGCTAGGTGTTCTAGTCCTTGGACATGTGGTGACAAGTGGGCTACAGGACTCAGGACTGTTGGCTGAGCAAATTATCATCATCATCATCATCACCACCACCATCATCATCATCATCATCATCATCATCATCATCATCATCATCCCCCAGTGACATTAGCAGCAGATTGTAGGGAAGCCACAATCTTGAGCATAGGGGTGACTGAAGGCACTAGACAGGCTGACCTTTTCTCTGCTAGAAGGCAACAATTTCTAAGTCCATTGGCAGCTGTTAGGTTTAGCTGTATTGAAAACTGAATCTGTGATGGCTTCACATTGATTTTTTTGCCATTGTTTGTCTTCACTCATTAGCAGCTTTCTAGTGAAGGCCCAGACCAGACCCGGCTTGGTCTTTGAAGTCAATTATCTAGTTCTCTGTCCTCATAATGCCCCTCCATAAGTCCTTTTTCATTAAATCAAGTACATTCCAGGATTAACCATAGAAACATGTAGTTTGCAATGCTTCTTTTCAGATATCCTAGTGTGCTTGGGGGGAGGAATTGTGTGTGTGTGTGTGTGTGTGTGTGTGCGCATGCATGTGTGCATATGCATGTGTACATGAACATGTATTTGTAATTGAAACTTTCTCCCTGGAAAATCCAGTGCAGTTCTGAAGAACTGAAGTTTCATGCAGAGTAGTTCGTGTTGCCGCTAAGTTGATGACTTAACCTAACTCAAGGGAAAAGAGGCGAGCAATTGCTATGCTCCTAAATGTGTCTTGCGAGGATTATTTTAAAGAGATTTTGATGCAGACACAGATGTAGTCTAGTATGAAGAGTTTAATTCTTGCAAGAAGTTTTGACTGGAGACAAATTCTAAATGAGTTAGCCATGACAGCAAACATTTTTTTTAAAAAAAATCATCTTGTACCACAAAGACTAACAGATCGAGTGTGGCACTGGCCTTATAGAATAGAATGTTGGATGAAATGGACTGTAGACCATGCAGCTTTCTAGACATCCTTTCTAGCCTGCAAGGAAGTCCCACCTACTGCAGCTTTCAGACCAAGAAGCTACCACTTCTCTAATACAGGGCATATACATCTCCCTCCTGTGTCTTTTTTGCTAAGGAAGAAAAGCTGGCTTTGCCCTTCTCCAGCAATCTTCTTCCCCTTGCACAGATGTCTTGTCATCCCCCACCTCCTGTGTTCAGTTTAATCATTTCATTTCCATTTGAAATCAGGGCAGTAGATCGCCCACAATCAATTTTCTCTCCCCAAGACATTTCTTCTGGAATTTCCAGTGTGCTGATAACTGTATATTTGTTGTTTAGAACTTACCTTCTTTAACTTTTCTCAGTCTCCTGCACCCCCCTTAGCAAAACATTATGCAGCTGAATGGAAGTTTGCCCCCATGCTGCCTGCATATTCATTTAAAAAGGCTTCTAATGCAGATTTGCCACCATGCTGACCACTTACCTTTCAGAAAGCTTTGGAAATGTTTAAATGCATTTGTTTATTACAATTAATACTTGCTACATTTATATCTTATTGCTATTAATTATTAGATTTATATCTTATTAGTATCATACTTATTTGTTCCAAAAGCTCAACATGATTTACACAGAGATCTTTCTACACTTTATCCCAAGAAAGGTAGGTTTGAGAGAGAACGACTGGCTCAAAGTCACCCTTGTGTGTTTCCATGGCTGAGGGTGCACTTGAACTTGGGCCTCTCAGTCCTAGTCCAATATCATAACCACTATACTATATTGCATTTTTTTTTTTTTACAATTGATCCTCCTTTCCCACAAATTCTCATTATAGCTTCTTGGAATATTTTTTATAAACCATCATGGCACACACAAACACAAATACTTATAGAAAAAGATATGGATCATAGAGACCCTTTAATTTACTATTTTCGTGGAGAGGAGATAAAGGGGTTTTTAATTCACAGCCTGATGCACTAGGGATGGGACCTCTAGATAGGCTCAGAAAACATGCAGCTGTTGGTTAGCCTGGAGGCAGCTAGGAAGAGTATTAATGAGTTAATGTCCTCTAGAGTTGCGGAAATGACATGTCCATGATGGATCAGCACAGGTCTGAAAAAAGTAAAGTCAACTCAGAAATATTTTATGTCCATTGTAAAGTCTTGAAAAACAAAAAGACTGGTGGTCTGGAAAGCTTTCAAGAAAGTCCACGTCATAATAAATCTGTTTTTCTTTAAATGCCAGAAGATCTGAAGGGCAAAGGAAGTGGCCCAATACACAGGGATACATAATGTCCACAAGGAAAGCTTGGTCATTATCATGGCTGGTGTGTAACTTTTAGAAAACTTAGTTGTTTCAGTGGATGCTTCTTGAAAGCCCTTTAAGAGATTCTTGATCAATGGCTTGTTTCCAAATAGTCTGCTGATATTATTCTTTCTTGCCCACTTCACAGACTACATTGATGCTCTTGACAATAGATTTCTACCCCCTGGCTACTTCCAAAGGCCAAAGCTGTCCAATAGCTATCTATAGCAGTTTCACTGACAAGTTCTTGTCATAGCTTACCAACTTTTACTTCCCATTCCTCCAGATTCCTAGGCAGCTTCTTCTTACTACACCTGGGAAGAAGATGAACCAATATTCTAATCACTATACTAGATTTTAGGGCATGAAAACTACTTGAAAAGTTGCTTCACTGAGCAGTCTCCTTTAGAAGGTTCAGTGCAGCTTCTCTGAGGGTTTTCCCAGGTTATCTGCACGTGTATGTCAGGCACAGACAATACTATGAGCGAAAGGAGACAGCTGTGCATGGACACACACAGATGATGTGGGAAAGTCCTCAAAGTAGCTGTACCAAGCCTTCTCTGAGGATGTGACAACCTCAGTGCTAAGAGGAAGGATGTTTCAATCATGCAACCATGCTTTGTGAAGTGTGCCTTTGAATGCTTTGCATGACCCTACTAGACTTGAGATTTGGCCTCGTCAGACAGAAACTAAGCTCTCCTCTTGGCCTTTACTTAGGTATTTTAATTTCTCACCACAAAGGCTCTCCTTGAGGGCAAGGTAATTGATGTGTTATTGAAAAGAGTCTTTAACTTTTATACTTCAGACTGGTATTTGGAAGTATGTCTCAGCACCTGTTGCAGAAGAAGCAGTATAGGAGATACTGGAAAAATCCCATTTTCTTTTCGCAGCTTTCATCCCATCTTGGCACTTTTGCTGATCTTTAGTGTGGCCTAGAGTACCTTTGACCAGATGCTGATTTAGTCTCTGTAGTTACAAAGGCACCACTGTGCTTTGGTCTTTAACAATAATTGATCCATATGCTGACAAAATATCTTTTTGACGAAGCTACATAGCATAACATTACTTAAAACCTTCAACAAGGACAGAAGGCAGGGTCATTAGTGACACACAATGCAACATAAAACGTAGGCAATTTTATAACAAAGGCTCCTTAGTGACTCCACTTTTCATGAGAGATTTCAGCATTACTGCTCATGTCCTCAAAGAAGGCCTGCCAATTACAACCTGGACAACTTCACAAAAATAGCCTAGGCAACTCCTTCCCCCTTCTCAAATGACCGCCTACATACACCACTTCAGAGGAAAATAATGAGCATGAAATTCAATCATATGGGCACCCACTTAAGCAGATGAACCATAACTGCTTCCCTTAATCTTTATTTTGAGTGCAGGATAGAAGCCACAGTACTTATGACAAGATTTTATCCCCTCTGTTGCTTGTGAAATTAATTCAGAAATGGTTGGTGAGCTAATTCATTACTTAGAGTATATTTACTCTTCCAGTTTTCCAAAAAGAAGGTAACTTTTTGTAGTTGTTCATGGTGGAAACTGCCATAGTTACCAGTCTTGTGAATAGTTCATTAAAGCATATTTCGATGATAGGTCAAAATGATCTCATTAGATGGATTTGGACATTTGCAAATCCATGCTGGAACACATGCTGAGACAATTTCAAGAACTCTACCACTGTGGAAAAACAAGTTTATGGATTTGTTGTTGTTCAGTCCTAATTGCCTGCCCTGGACCCTTTCTATTTGTGATTAGAAATAGATCAGAAGTAGGCTATTCAAGATCCTCCTGAGGAATAGCAAAAACTGAAAGGAAAAAAAAGATATAAGGAAACAGGCCATTTAGGCAAGCAATTAAATACCAAAAAGACTTCCAATATCTCAAAAACTAATAGATTTAAAGTTCATGGAAGCTTCCAGAATTGGCCTGTCATAAGGCCTTGAAGTCCTGGTTTTTTCCCTGGGCATTAGGCCAGAGTGGTGGATGACCTGTCTGTAATGGTCAACATGAAATTATTGTGGACTGGACTTGATTATGTCATGCTTTTTTGCTACTTTTATTTGTTGTTGCTGTTGTTTTGTATTGGTTTTGATCCTATGTTACCCACTTAGAGTCGGGCAGCCATATACATTGATTAAAAAAGCAAGCAAGCAAACAAATATAACAAATGTTTTAGTCTCTAATGTTACCATTATTCTTTTTGTTGTTTCTCCTATTAAGACTGTTTATTCATGCACATGTACTTTCACTAAGTATTCACAAAGAAGGTTGTGTGTGTGTGTGCGTGTTAACCATGACATTGTACACATATCAGTGGTTTTTTTCAGCATTGGAAATGACAAAAATTCCTGAATATTCAGAAGTTCAGAAATACAAAATTACTGTGCATGGTATTACAATGATCAGAAACTTCATCTAGGATGCATTATGCATTTGAATAGATATTGCTTTAAAATAATAAAGGCATAGCCAATTCTATATTAATTTTATATCATTGTATTACTATACAATAATATAGTAATGTCTACATTATAACAATATGAAGAACTCAAACCAAATAATCATACACTGATGTCAAAGGAGTTCCTTCGCTTAAGCTAGACATTTAGTTTCCTTCAGTAATTTACTTCAAAGCATTTTGCACAAATATCGGAGATATATCTCTGAATTAATGGCTGATTGTCTATGATGCTCAACAGAGTAGTGTTTGGCATCAAGGAAAGAGCTACTAGCTCAGCCACACCCAAGATGTGTCACAGTAAGGGTAAACTGGATCACATGGATTTCATGCAATTCCTTTCCAACAAGCTATGCCACACGTTCTAATGCTCTTCTCTGCATTCTGCAAAGAGGAAAAAATGTCAGTGTAAATTGGGCGTTTCTTGTTTCAAAAATCAAAAAAATTCAGCTTGTTTGAAGCTGTTCAAAACAAGCCTTTTGACATGATTTAACGCCTCACTGCAATAAGGGCAGAAAGGTGCCTCTGTCACAAAGCATTACTTTCGAAGCCACTTTGAAAAGCACGGCTGTGAGCACTAATTTGATTAAAATAAGACCATTTCCTCTTAGATCTACTCCTGAATGAAAATCATTGAGGCAGGTCCCAAAGTCTAACGCCAGAAGGGTTACGGAGAGATAGGGACTGAGAAATGCACTTTTCTGTCCTTGTACCCCCTGCTGGAGGAGAAAATCCAGTTGTTTTTTACAGCAAGGCTACGCATTGGTCTATTCCCCAACTACAGCAGCCTTAAGAGGCAGGCATAAGATTAAACTCTTATCTTTGGAATTAATTTATTAATTCATTGAGATAGCAAACAGGAGCTTGGCTAGGGAAGTCAAAGGGAAAACACTTTTCTTTCACCCTTTTCTTTTTTTTTCTCTTCCATCGTCTTCTTTCAGTCAAGGCTAGTCTTCACCCAAATAACCCTTGGGAGCTCATGACTACAGCAGGCAATCAGAGAGATGTTTGGCAAGAGGAGATGGTAGAGAAGGCTCCAAGCAATATGAACAATCTGGGAAGCATCATTGTGACCTGCAATGTTTGTATTCCTGCCTGAATGGAACCCCTGCTTCAAATGCAAGCTTGTTTGCTTGATGGAAGAGAAAGTGAAGCAACCTGAGGAGATAATTGCTACATTGAAATGCATCTGGGAAGATGAGACATTTCTGATGAG
Source organism: Liasis olivaceus (assembly GCA_030867105.1). NCBI lineage: Eukaryota > Metazoa > Chordata > Lepidosauria > Squamata > Pythonidae > Liasis > Liasis olivaceus. Next base: position 100,855,963 of record CM061348.1, on the reverse strand, counting down.
GACAGCTGAAGCTCTCCAGGAAGGGCAGCAAAATGAAGAGAACCCAATAAACAAGAAAAACTTCCTTTGGCAGAAGCAAACATATGGAATCAGGTAACCCAAAGAAGCAAGAGGAGCAGTAGGCATTTGGTGCCATGGCCCTCAGGAACCAGTACCAGGCTTTCTCTTTTCTTATTAGGACTTATGGACACTCAGTTAGAAAAGGTTCATGGATGGTTGGTTTTATATATAGTAACTGAAGTTATTATAAGCACAAAGATGGAAGACTACAGAAACACCAGTAATGGAGGAATGGATTGTGAAGATGGCTGAGTTTGCAGAAATGACTAAATTGACTTGTTTGATCAAGGAGGGAAATACAATTACTTTTATAAAAGACTGGAAATCCTTTCTAGACTCTTTCCTGAAAATGGTTAAAAATAAACTGCTGATTTTAGGATTTATTCATTAAAAAGGTTTATTTATGGGAAGAAAGGCTCTATGATATGCAATATGGGAGGGTAGAGATGATAATTACTATGCTTGTAACTTCTGCAAAGATCGGAAGTTGCTTCTTTAGATATCTTTTTTTCTTTTTACTTTTTTTGTTCTTCTTACTTTTTCTTTTTCTTTCTTTTACCCTTTTATAATATTTTTATATTTCTTCTTCTATATTTCTGTAGTTTTTAAAATCTTTGTAAAATCTTTTAGTAAAAAATATTTTAAAACAAAGGAACCAGTACCAGGCTTTCCAGCAAGTGGATGAATGAAAGCTACCTGAGTAAACCATGCCATGGAACACTGTAGAAGACATTTCGGCCCATGGATTAAATAAACCCAAGAGTGTCCCTGAGAAAGAAGAGGTGTGTTGTGGTAGTGAATGATTCCCTGCTGACAGAACTAAGATGACTGTGAGCAGACCTGAAATGACATTGCAAGAGTTGTATTGTGTTCCAGATCACCCATATTCAGCACATGATGGAGAGATTACCAAAACTATTCAAAGCCACCAACAGCTATCCTTTCCTTTGGTCCATGTGAACACAAATGACATGGTCAGAAGAGATCTTGAAAGAATATCAGGAGCAAGTTCAGAGGAGGTCTTCCAGAAGGGTAAAGGGTCTGGAAGCCTTTCACTTGCTAGTCGAACTTTGTGAGGAAGGGCTAAAGGATTTGGGTATGTTTAGCCTACAGGAGAGACAAGTGAGGGGAGATATGATGGCAGACTTAAATATCTAAAGAGTTGTCAGAGAAGAGGGACTGGGCTTATTGTTGATTGTCCAGAGGGCAGGACCAGAACTAGTGGGTTAAAATTACAAGGTTCAGGCTAAACTGAACTCAAGAAGGTTCAGAGTAAACTTCAGAAGGAACTATGAGCTGTCAACCATGGAATAACCTGCCATGTGACATGGTGAGCTCTTCTTTGCTCAAGTACCTTAAACTGAGTCTGGATGTTCCTATGTCAGTGTCAGTGTTACCAGGTAGACCAGACAGGAAACACGACTAGATAAACTAATTCTACTTTATAGTAAATCTACATTAATAGAATCTTGCTAGTCTGAAAAAGGTGGGAAATCTCCCACCTTCACCTTTACAGCCCAAGAACTTAGGGAGGGTCCCTTCTGAGCCTCTTGCTCTGGCCACTATGCATCTGTGGGCTATGCTGTCTCTTATCTGACCATTCCCTGGGTAGTGTCTCTTCCCCCCATCTCCTAAGGTCTTTCCCTTAAACCATTACAGTCAGAGATGTTGTAGTGGATCCTGTCCTGAGCAGATGGTGGGGCTAAATGATTTCTTTCCATGATCTCTTCCAACTGTATTGACTCTGTGATTAACCACTATCTATTCAGTTCTATAGACATTATCCTTATAGTTAGTACATACACACCTCACATAGATATCTAGGCTGAAAATCTAGGAAACATTTTAATATTCATGGTTTGAAACCTTAGAAAAGGATTATTAGTTAGGCTATTATAATTACAATATTTGACATGTTCTTCAGTCCCATCAAGCCAGGATAGGAGTGAACAAATTATGAAGGGAGGAAGAACATACCAGGCAGCTAAAGGGGCAGATCTATTGCTGTCCTGTTCCCACATTTGTGCAGTGTGTTTTTATTCCCTCCCTTCATAATCCTGAGGTGGCTTGCAATAGGAGTCTCGATTATTGGACTTGCTGCTGCAGGCTTCCTAATTTTTAAAACCTAGTTAGCATTCATGGTCTCCTAGCTATGTTGTGAATCTTCTTGTGGTCATCTTGTGTCTTAAAATCACATTGGCCTTTAGGATTAGGATACAACATAAGTAATACCCATTCAAATATTCACTCTAACCACTAAATTCTTTTAGCATATAAGTACTTTGCCAGCAGTAAAATGGTGAAGTGTAGCAATTTCAATCGATTATATGTCCCATTATTTTAAAATTTATTTTACAAGATTTACTGCCCAACTCATATGTCTCCATAATGAAACTCGGTTCGTCTAGTTCTTTTTTTTCTGATGTAACTGGAGGTCAAATTCTATGCACATTGGCCTGTGACTAAGCATCCCCGAATATGCACAGGAAAAGACTGAATATCACTTTTGATGTAAACTAGAACTCAATGCATGGGACATGCTTGGAGAAAAAGAAAACACTGTTAGAAAGTGCTAGAAATTGCTAGAAAGCAATACCGATGCATCTGACTTAATTATCTACATTCCCAGTTTCAATTCTCCTTTACAAATCTGGCACTCCCAAAATGCCATTTTTGACATCAGTATAATAACAGCCATCTGAGTATATCATTAAAACAATTCAGTGCAAAAGTCCCTTATTGAAAATCTCTCCTTCAACGATGGCAGGGAAGGAAAATGAAATGACTAATCTAGTTGCCATTGGAAGGAAGAATTAACAACTCACAATCTGAGCAGATTTGTGGAAGGCTTGTGGGATTTAGAATAAAAGCATGAAATTTGCCACAGTCTTAAGGCATATCCAAATAGAGATTTGCAGATAAGGCTGCATCACCAACCAGCGTATTAACAGCCAGCATTATAAATGCTGAGTACATTTTTTTCCTACAGATGTTTGGTTGATAGCAACTGCTTATGGGTTTAAGACATACCAATAGTTACTTTTCTTTTTTTATTTTATGGTTGTACATTTATGTTTTATTGACCTAGGTATCCTAAACTCCATAGCAGTCAATTTAAAATGCCTTGAAATAGACTGCCTTCTCCCAACTCTAAAATCAATGTTGCTGTCTTATATAATTTAGGAATAGTTATCTATTAATTCAAAAGAGGAAAAATAAGACATTACACCCTGCATTTATTTCATTATGTTACATTAACCTTTCATAATGAAAATATTTTTGACTGATCAATGGTATAAGACAGACTATCTCTTTGGTTGTAAAATGCTAACAATTGTAAGCATCAATGAAGCAAAGCATGATTTTTGAAGAAATTAAGAGACTGGCTCTTCAGTTTACTTAGAGTGATTTCCTACAATTAGGGATGCTGCTAATAATAGGGAGGAAGATCAAGGTACTACACCCCAGTTAGTGCCATCTTCATGGTTTCAATCATTTGGTAGTCTCTGTGCCTGAAGTAGCCTTTCCCTTCCCCACCCCATCACAACAAACCTGCATCCGATTTGCAAATCCCACTATAAGATACAGAAACCTACATATATATCTTTTGTAGATTGTGGAATAATCTAGCCTAATCACCTGCCTCAAGAGGTCCTAGAGGATTGTGCTACAAACTGAAACAATCCAGGCAACCTGTGAATTTCTACCCACTGCTTGAACAGAGCTTTAACACCACACCTTAGAGAGAACTAGTCCCAAGAAGAGATGGGGAAGACAGCTTAGGACAGGTCCCTCCACAAACTTTCTATCGTAAATAATCAGCATGACTCTATAGTAGTTTAAAACAACAGATTCCTTCTATTAACATAATGCCTGTTTTTATTATATTTATATCATTCTTCTCAGGAGCTCTGGGGAGTATAAATGCCCCTTTTCTCACCACCACTTTCTGAGGTAGATTAATCTTAGTCTAAGAGAGAGCGACTTGCCCAGGATCACTCTCTCAGATTTATGGCTTTACAGGGATCTGTCCTTTAACTCAGTCTAAGGCAACAGATGAATCAATACACCATGCTGGTTCTCCTCACGTTTACTATAACACACCTTCAATAAGACACCAACTAAATTTCTAGAATTAGATTCCAAAGGGTTTTCTCTAATATCTCCAGCCAGTTTCAGACTTCTCAACCCCTACCAGATGGCAAAGAATGGATGGATCTTCCTACCCATCAGACCCAATGAACTCTTCTGCCCTTGCCTTTTCATTGCACACTCCCCATTAAGGTTGGAGACACGTTCTATTTTTATGAAGCTCAAAATGGGGGAAAAACAAGAAATGCCTTCCCAGCACACCCAACCATCGACTATTATTATTTACAGCTTGTCCTATGATGAAGATACCATTGCTGGCAGAAAATAAGTTATTATCAAGGACATCTTTATTAGGCCATTCCCTCACATGCTGGGAAATGTCATACTTTAATCATAACACTCACCATGCTGAGACAACAGACACTGACAGGATCATGTACTGCCCAGCCACTCAGAAGGAAACTCCACTTAGTGGAGTTAGTATCCAGGATTTCAGCCAGATATATGGGTATGCGTCCCCCAGTGAGAGGGAACCACAGACAGGGGCCTCACTGAACATATTTGCTGAGGGCTACAGGATTAGGGCTGTAAAGCTTCGGATGGCCACGAGATGGCAGCAAAGGGTTAGAATCTCTTTGCTGCCCTCTAGTGTTTTTGTTTTGTTTTGTTTTTTGTTTTGCAGCCCAAATCTTTTAGCCCCATATTTGCCACAGTGTGGAAAATGCAAATTTCTAGAGATTTGTTAGGAAGCCACCCTGGAAGATGAAAAGGAGAGGAGATCAAACCAGAGGTTAAAAAGTATTGCCAGTGTGTGGGGAGATAGGCTTGCAGAAACAGAGTTTATTAATCCATATAAATAAATATAAAATATCTTCAATCAGTTTTGACTCCTGGTGACTACATGGAAAAATCCCTGCAGTTTTCATGGAAACATTTTCAGAAGTGATTTACCCTTGCCTGCTCCTTCTTAGGGCTGAGAGAGAGGGACTGGCCCAAGATCACCCATCTGGCTTTGTGCCTCAGGCAGGACTAGAACTCACAGTAGAGTCTCCTGGTTTCTAACCCAGTCCCTTTAATCACCGTACCAAACAGACTCTCAGTCCATGTAAATACAGTCCTCAGACTGTCAGGAGTTGATTGAAATAGCGGTGGTACAAAAACACAAAGAAACAAACATGGTCCCAGTTCCATTCTCTTGCTAGCATAGCACTCTATTTTCTGGTCCAATATATGTCCAGGTCTTTGGAAATGCACAATATGGTGGATGCAATAAACTACAGTCCTTTGACAGTTTTTTCCTTACTTATTAATAAGTAGGTTTATATCTCCATTAGGAATAATAATAATAATAGTAGTAGTAGTAGTAGTAGTAATAGAGGAAAGCTGATCCTGGCATACAGCAGGATGAAGAACTGGTTTCATATGACACCATGATGAGAGACAATAAGTATCTAAATACAGTGGTACCTTGGTTCACGAACTTAATTTGTTCCGCGACTCTGGTCGCAAACCGAATTGGTCGTGAACCGAATTAAATTTTCCCATAAGGTTCAATGTAAATACGGTTAACCCGTTCTGACCCCGAATTTGGTTGCCAACCAATTTTTGGTCGCGACCCGAGTCAAATTTCCCCATAAGGTTCAATGTAAATACGGTTAATCCATTCTGAACCATTTTTTTTTTTTTTAAAACCGCAAAAATATGACAAAGTACAGTACGAAGAGAGAGAAAGCTAACCTTGCTCGACGCGACTTCTGGCGTGTAGGACAGGAAGGCGGGTGGGGAGGCGGTTACTGCTTGGAGGGAGAGTCCCCCTCCCTACAGGAAGCCGTGACCATGTGTCACGGGAGGGAAAATGGCCGCAGATCCTGTTCATAACCCGATCCGGCGTTCGCGAACGGAGGCAAAATTTTGCGACCAGAGCTGTTCGTGAACCGAATTGTTCGTGAACAGAAGCGTTCGTGAACCGAGGTACCACTGTATCCCCACATTGGAATACAATACACACACCATTTGTGATGCTCCCATGAAGAAAAGGCCCTACAGGTTAGCATATTTTTCTATTTTATTATGATTCTGTAGATTACCAGCACTAGATCTTTACAGCAGAAAGCTTCACTTCTATCCTGTAAATTCATTGTTCATCTCTTTTTGTTATATTTTGTCTTGGAGTCAGCCAGCCTCTTCTCTTGGGAATTTCTATCACATAGTTATTTGTAACAAAGCAAGAATCTCTATTCCACCAATCTCACTTGACCTTCTGCCCTAAGAATATGCTAATAACACTCTTTTGGCTATGGTAAGTAGCTGCTGAGGAGAATTTGCTCCAGCTTTGATTAGGCTCTACCACAGGGAAGGCTTTTACCTTTTCCCCAAAGAATTAGCGAAAGAATGGAATGATGGAGGACCAGGAATCACTCAGTTTGAAGTGGATTGGGTGTAATGGTATGTGGGAATGACCTTGGGAGACAGGGCAAAGAGCCACAGCCAAGGGAATGGTCAGATAAAAGACAGCTGAGCCGACAAGCATGAATGTGGGAGGGGCAAGAGGCTCAGAAGAGACCCTCCCTAGTTTCTTGGGCTGTAAAGGGGATGGGGGGAGAATTGTACTTTCAGACTTGCAAGATTCTGTTAATGTAACCTTACAATAAAGTAGAATTAGCTCTTCTGGCCATGTATCCTGTCTGGTCTACCTTGTAAAGTTGACAGTGGGTTGGCCTTCTGCAGTGATTAACTGAACCCCCCTCTTTCTTATGAGATTCCTATCTTATCTAACTCCCTCTTGTTTCTCCATTCAGTCTCTCGCTTGGCTGCCTTTCCACATTTTCTGCTCCTTTCTGTGATTTTTCCCTCCATCACTGACCATCTGTCTCTCTCTCTCTCTCTGCCCCAGTCTTCTCTATTAATTCACCAACCTTTTATTGATTTATTATCCTGTAGCTCGTTTCTGTCTTCATCATCTTTCCCTTGTCTCTTGTATGTCCCAGACTATCTTTGCCTCCTTGGCTTCTACTCCTGTCCCAATTGTAGCTCAGCTTCCACCTCAGTCCAGTCTGTGAATTATCTAGCACTGATATCTGTAAGGGCAAAAAGGGAAGAGACCATGCTGGTGAACCTCAAGAAACTCTCTGCTGGTGGGCTGAATGACTCAGACAGGGCTTAGAGATGGTAGCATCGTTTGGACTCAGCTTAAGGCAGCACGATGTCCTTGATCACCACTATTTATTATATTCCTAAATGACTGTGTTTCATGCATCACATGCTTTAATTGCCCTGCACAAATGGTAATCACTTTCCTGTGTGCAAATGTATAACCACAAGAGTAACAGATTTAAATTCCATTGGAATTGGACAGCCAACGAATTTAAATAAATAAATAAATAAATAAATAATAAAATATTTACTGTTAAGGTAATTTTAAAGTTGAGTTCTCAACTCAAGGGGAAAATGCATATAGAGTTTCTTGGCTTATCCAGCTCACTGACCATTGGAAATCTTGCAGACTGCCCCTCTGACTATGGCTTCAATATTTCACCAGGCATTTGCCATACAATGTCAAGTTGTTGCTTTTTACAGCTAAATGGTCTGGAAACATAGTTGAGCTAAAGAATAAATGAAAAGCTAAGCTTTTCAGGGTGATGAGTTCTAAACCCAGTACTGAAGTTATAAGTGAAATCAAAGAATAGAAAAATTCCCATTCAAAATGAAACAATTCTGTTCTATGGAATATGTTCTGCACCCTGCACTTTAGTTTCAAAATTAAGCATTTCAGAATTATTGTGGCTGCTTATGAGACTTTAGTCATATCTAGTAAATGGGCCATACCTCTGAAATGCCTTAACAGCTGCATATATAGTTCCATCCTACATGGGAAATGTTGAATTAACAAGAGTTGGGCTCCTCCTTCCTTTCAATTTCTACACTCGTAATGTGAACCATTTTTTGAGCCTAGAAGTTCTCTTGCTATAAATGAAACTGAAGCCAGTAAAATTAGATCACAAGATTATATGAAAGCTAAAAGAAATACATTCGAAAACACTTAATATTTTCATATGTAGGGGTGAACGTCTCCATCATCCCCATTCATCTTTGTTTGCAAAGACCCTCTGATTTAATCTGTAGTTTTTCTCTTGAAAAATTTAACTAGCTTATTTTAATTACTCATTGCATAGGAAAATTCAGTGAAGAAATAAACACTCTGCAGTGTGTGAGTTGAAAGTGACCTGAATAAAACAAAAGCTGGAGGTGATAGATAAAATGAAAAAATAAAAAAGTGACAGCAACAGTCACATCTAAACATAAAGAGAGATGTGCAATTAAAAAGTTGTAACTGTGATGTGAGCCAAGCACATGGCCAGCATAAGCTGCAGGAGGTGGAACATGGAATTCAGTCTCATTCCTGCTTGGTTGAGCAAAGCAGTGTTTTCTATTAAATGGCCCATACATAATGCACACATGTGTGCTTTGAATGTTGGCTATATAAAGAAGGAAATTTGAAAGCATGCGGACTCCAGGCATTGTGAAAGGGAAAGACAGCTCAGCACAATGGCTGTGTTCATACAACAATGTTTATCCAGGGTTAATTGAACAAAAATGTATTCGGTGAATCCAGTTGCCTGTGTGTTCCCAAACATACAATTCATCACATATTAGCCAGTCACATTTTAGACTAGCATAATGCGTGAACCCAACTGTAATGTGAGGCATGAGTCCAAAGGAGGTCTCTCCTATTCAAGACCAAGGGGCCCAATCTGACAGTAGGGCTGAGGCGCCATACTCAGTGCACCACAGGAAAACTCTCAGGCAGAGAAAGCTGGTATCCTGATATGGACCTAATAATGTAGGCAATCCATAATGGTCTGTCTGGTTTTCTATAACCCTTCATGTGTAGTTCCTTGGTCTATACAGCTTAGATAAGAGTATCTCGGGAGGCTCCTTTGCTATGTCTTGTTTGCTGTCCCTGGCTACTTCCTTTTCTCTGACTCTTCTGATATCCGGTCTAGGCCTTGATCTGGTTCATCATTTATATAAGCATTTATTGGCATTGTTAAAAATGCACTTTTTTTTTTAATGGAGGAAGCACTTAGATAAATTGAAAACAACCACTGGCAAAGCCTATGCTGCTTCTGAGACTCTACGGCCAGTATGCCGGAGTTGCTGTGATGTCACAGGAACTTGGAGGTCACAAAAATCTTTTATCCAGTCACTGGCAAGGCTGCTAGAAAAAGCCATTCTTAGATTCATTTTTAATACCCATTTACCCTCCACCATAGTAGACAGTCATTGCACTGTACTGTATATGGAGTAACTTTCGAAAATAATGTAGAAACTTAGCTATTAAGAAACAGGGCTATGAGACTTCTGAGACTGGACAATCTGAATACATAATACCAGTACTTTGGCATCTACTGATTCCTTTGCACTTCCAGGCTTAATTTGTAGTGCTAATTTTTACTTCCAGGCTTAGAAATCGAAACCAAGTGATACCAAGGACTTTCTTATTCAGAGAATAAATTTCCTGTCCTTCTATCCTCTTTCCTTGTATGAAGTTCTGTACCTGAAAGCCCAAGTCCTTTTCCTTGAAAGGAACTATGTGAAATGAACAAAGTTAGCAAAGACGATTTGCTTTGGAACTCCAGAACGTTTGGGCTGAAACTCAAACTGTTATCTTGATGCTGTGACTCAGCAGCCTGGTGCCCAACAAAGCATGATCAAGTTAAAGCAAAGAGTCATTGAAATATCAAGATCTTCCGATTGCAGAAACAAGAGTCTAACCCAGCCAGACTCATTTGGATTAACTTAGTGGTTCCTTCTGATATACTACAGAATGTAGTTTCATGTACCTTTCAGAAAGGGACTCATAAATGTGAGCCAAACCAGAAGACAAAATGCAGGATCAGCTCGTAGATCAAACAATGCAATATGTTGAATAGAAGAAAGGTTGCAGTTTCTTTCCAATGCAGATCAAGGACCTGCTACTTGAACACTGTGTGTTTGTAGGAATGAAGGCAGCAAGGAAGGACAAAATTCTTGACTTTCAGCCACAACCATTTGGATCACTGAACGCTGTTTTGAAAAGACAGCCAAGACAGAAAGATCTGGCTTTGTTCCTTCTCCCAGCAAGAAAGAGAGTGCCAAGACCACTGCACTTGAAACAATTGCAAAACTAACCTGTAGGCTATTGCCATCCACCAAAGTCACCATTTAGGGAGGCAGAATCGCCTCACCCTGGATTCCAAACTGCTTGTGATTATTCCTCACGAGGACTCTGGATTAAGCAGTATAAAAGTAACCACAATGGATACCCTCAACAATATATTGTGGGATTCTTTTTAGTCATTTAAACATACCCAAGAGAAAAACTTTGACAGTTTCTGCATAAGGAGGCAGTAGTAGCATCAGCAAGGATAGCAACAGTGACATTGAAGTCATAAGAACGTCAGGGCAGACCTGCTGGGTCAGGTCATAAGCCCACCTAGTCAATATTCTGGATCACACAGTGTTCAACTGGATGCATTTGGGAAGCTCCCAAGCCTGATCTGGAGGGTAGTGCCCTCCCTCCACACTGTCTTACCACTACTCAGTATTTAAGGCATGCTGTGATTGCCTTAAATCATCAATATTAGTAGCCACTGATGGCCTAATCCCATATGAATTTGTTCAGTCCCATTTTAAAGGCATCCAAAGTGGCTATTGTTACCACTGGTGGCAGCAAAATTTCACTGTTCAGCTATGTATAGTGTGGAAAAGTATTTCCTTCTCTTGGTCCTGACTTTAATTTCAATGGGTGACCTTGAATTTTAATATTATGTATGTGAGAGGAAAAAACCTCTCTCCACATCATCATGCAGTATTTCGTATACCTTTGTCTTCCTTCATTGTTTGTCATTTGAAGCTAGAGAGCTCTCAAAGAGTCAATCTTGAATAACCCACAGGGTAAAAAAAATCAAAGCCCTTAATATTTCTCCTGTGACCTTCTCTGTATCCAGGACTTAAAAATGGTAGCTTTTCTTTTTGTTTCTATGAAAGAAAATGAGACTTATTTCTGACTTAATTGAAGTTAAAATTGGAATATGTAAGTTCCCAGTTCATGCTATACTGATTTGTAAATTGATTACACAGGTCCAAGGCTACTTTACAGATTTACTAAGCCTTTTCCAGCAGTCATACTCCTAAATATACTATCTGGCTGTGGGATAATGCGTATAAAAAGGGGATACGCATAGGCCAACCTGCTACAGTGCCACCCAAGAAAAGGGTTGTGGTAATAAAATATGTGAATCTAATGTACAGTACATGCATACTATTCATTTCACACAATGCTTCATACTAGCAGTGTGTGTGCAGCTACAAGGTTTTTATAAAAATATATACTAACCAGTTTAGCATATTCACTATAATGTCCATCAAAATCAATGATGGACAAAGTTTAAGTTTCACCACTTCTCAGAGGGTAACTTTATTCAGGTAAAGTCAGATAAGACTCCTATTGTTCTTCCAAGTAAACATGTTTTGTTTGAAACTACAAAATATGCAGCCCTGGGATTTTCAAATGCTGTGTTAAATAGAATTCATTTGGATAACCCTTCAGGGTTTTGGAGAAATACCACTTTCTTTAGCTGAACTCCATGCCTGTGAAGCCCCCCGTTAATTCATATCTCCAGCATATTATCCTTCTGGGCAGAGACCACACATCATTTCTATGTAATGTATAATCCCCAAGCAAAAAGCTGGTCAAGAAATAAATGTTAAACAGTGGTAGTAATGTATATTGAATTGGTTATATATCATCATCTTTCACATTACTTGGGGAGGGAACCCGCTCAAAGTCTAATCTGTTTTTGCTTCTGTCTTCCTTGATGGGGCAGATTAATTTTGAAGGTCCACGCAGTGCTCCTTCAGCTTGAGAAGAATCCTAGTAAGGAACACATAAAGCTACCAGTGAGAACAGCACACTTGTTCCAGACAAAAAAGCATGCTACATATGTCATTAAAAAAGGCAAAGACATCTTCCAGATGTTTTATTGTCTTCGGCCTGCACAGATGTTTTCTATGTCTGCCCATAAATGTTAGAAATGTAAAACATTTGTAGTCCTACAGATACAAAGATTAAATTATGCAAGAGATTGGATAAATCTCTGTGTAACGTGAGAAGACCATGATCTGCTCATAGTCACTCTTTTAAGTAAAAATCTGTCCCTCTTTTTTTAGCATGTCCCTAAGGAAGACTTTTATTGTTATTAAATGGGATTAAACTGATGCTAAAAAGCAGCACACAGAGAATGGTAAAAACACCACCGAATATATCACAAACAAGGCCATGAGACAACCCCCTCCCCATCTCAACATGTCTTCTATAAAACAGCTGTAACAGCCCTTGAGCCAGCAGAGATGTGTGTACTCCTTTCTCTTTCACAGGGACTGAAGGTCATCTGACCCAAATTTGGAGTTCTGTGTCTTCAAACAGTATTCCTATTATCTGCACTTTCTCTGTCAAGATTCAGAGATCTTTCTTTGTGATAAGAAACAGCATGCCTCTAGGTGGAGACTGGTCTCTAATTAAACAGGCTAGCAAGGGAAAGGAAGAGGATGTCTAGATTCAGAACTTCCATCGATCTACCTAACCAGTGATTAATATTAAAATAACATATGACAGCTGTAATCTTTCTTGCCTGATACACATACCATAATCAGTTCTAGATATAGGGGATATCCTGGACACTTTGGCACACGCAGGACCGTACTTTGGAGGGCAGTCTTTCAAAGGGCTGATCCTCCTCTTCAGAACAAGGGAAAAAGCTGAAGGTTGGACAAAGAACCTTGCCTTGTAGTCTCAAGCTCTATGTTGCTTTGCTTGTCTGTTCTTCTGCTCTGGTTGGTTCCAACCCTGCTTAGCTCCAACCTTCAGGTGACATTTATGAAAAAAATACTTTTTCCCAGGCCACTGAAATGAATTAGGAATCTCTGTTGCTTTAAATGGATCAGTGGCTGTTCTTACTAGCTCCCTGCCAAGGAAGATTAAGCACTGTCTTTCTTTCTCACTTGCTCACAAGCACATACACATATATCCCACAGCAAAGGAAGTACATTTCTGTTCAGACAGGCTTTTAACTGTGAATTTCTGAAATGGGTTTTAACTGGGTGCTATTTGTGCTTTTTAGTTGGGTTTCAATTAGAGTGCTCATTGTGCCTTATAAATAGCTCAATTTTTATTCTTTTTCCTATTGTTCTAAGTCCCCTTGACTGCCATTTGGTTGGAGAGGTGGCCGGTAACATAAAAAAGGAAAAAAGAAAGAGAAGCCTGGAAACCAATATTTTTCAGAAGACGTTCCAATAGCCATTATTATCATATTCACATTCAACAAAATGGCAACTAGCTTGCCATACTGTGGATTAGAAAGTTGGAATTATGCCAGTAAAACATGTCACTTATTCGCTGTGAATTATTTCCTGTTGAGTAACAGCCTACTTTGGCCCAGAACTATTTTTAAAACAGATTTTGAACAGACCTTCCTACTATTGGTTTCCATTCTGACAAATCAGGGGTGCATCAGAATTGTTCTGATTGCCTTGTAGGTTTGTTTCAAAGGCTACAACCCTATTGTGAAAAATCCAGAGCAAGGAATAAGGGACAGATGTTACAGATCTTCTCCTGTGGGCATTAGCCTCCTTCATCAGATAGAACACTGTGTTTATCAGAAAGCCTCCAGAGAATTCCGTCAGCCTGAGGGGGCAGGGCTGCCTGTTCTTCCCAGGGTAACATGAGAGACCCTCAGAATAGATCCTGCAGAGAAGCATTCAGACACAAAAAAGTATGGCACCTCTTCAGTCCCTCCCCCGAGAAAGTATCTTTCCACAACCTCCTGTCCCAAGGGAAATGTCTTGAGGATGCATGCTGACTGGAACTGTGCTTCCTATTCAGTTGCAGACTGGATGAAGAAGGCATTCACTCCCTGAAGGAAAATGAACATTCAGGGTGTCACTGATATCTTTCCAGAGAAGAAAAGGGCTTCTGCAGCTATTCAGAACAACTTACAGTTGTAGCTAAACTAGAAAGGGATTGTTGGTAGCTGAACCCAAGGTTTTATATTTTTCCAGGAAGTCTGTTAGGATAACAAGGATTCATATTGCTAGGTATTATAATCTGCAGGATAGCACCATGCTATTAAAATGTGTGCTGTACAGAGGGCTGGATTTTTTTGTTTTTTGTTTAATTTGTTAGTGTGGAGTCTAGAAATCCACATTTCTAACAAGCATCTTTCTCTCAGCCATCATTGCCACATCCAAAAAACCCCTACATGGTTACATTTTTAGCATTATTTAATTTATTGTATCAGCATCCCCATCTTTCAAGAAGTTCTACTATGTTATCTTTAGAACAACCCTTGGGGCTAAGAGGGAGTGAATTTCTTGGCTGAGTAGGAACTTGAATCTGAGGCCCTCAAATTCATATTCAAAACTCTTCTGACTCTTCTGCATGCAATTATAAGAAATCTGAACATATTAACAGAGCAATAAGGCAGAGAATGTTGGCTATTTTCATTTCACCCAGAATGAGTAATACCAGCACCTACATAAATTACATCAATATAGTCCAAATAAGTGTTTGGCTTCCCCAGAATGATGACTCATGGGTGCAAATATCTTCCTTGACATGATCTTTCAATCCTTTAATACTAGACAGATCAGAAGAAGTCTGGACAACACTTTCACCATACATACATACAAATAATATAGCAGCACTCCAATTGTGTCACTGTGTGGGAAAGATCAAAAATGGTTTGAGCAAGTCACCAAGGTCATTTTTCTCCCAGAGCTAGTTAATGCCACCTCATTTCACTTCTTCTCCATACATATGATTTAATGCCGTTCTACATACAGCTGTTTTAATGGGTATTTAGAGGGGGTGCATCCTATACACAGTTCACAGAACTTCACAATTCTTATTTCTGTTGAGCCATACATGCACCTCAGTATCAGTTCTATGCTATTCTTCCCTGATGTAGCACCCTCCAAATAGGCTGTGACTTCAGCCTCCTGAATTCCCAGCCAGGATGGCTGTAGAGACCCCAAAATGTTGCATTCCTAATGCAATCCATACCAAAAGTTCAAATATGTTTTCCAAACCTCACATGTCAAAGTACCCTCTATCTCCAAGTACGCAGCCAATTTTCTTGCTCCAGTATCTAGTTCAATGAAAGCTTTTTCTGTACATCACTAGGGAATGCTCTAAGCAAGAGAATGGGAAACTGTCCCATAAAGACGGAAAAATCCCCAAGCATTTATCAAGGAAGGTTTAGGTACAATTAATCCTGCTTGACTGGAGCTTTGAAATAGATGACCTTTGAGGTTCCATCCAACCTTACCTATCTCAATATGAAACAAATAGAGGACAACAATATTTGACCCAACAAGCATTTCTATAGGTCCCATCTTCCTCCTGGATAACTAAAAAGGCACAAGGCTACATGCAAACTCTGTTAACAGTACTTGCAAGAAGAGTGAGGCTGCCAAAACAGCAACCCAGGACATATTATTTAAAAGCCAACTGGTTCCTAAAATTGCACAATTCTCCCATGGTCTAGTGAAAAATATTAAACATATGTATGTATGTTGATCCTTCTTTATATAATTTTGAAATAATTCTTTCTTTATATTCTAATAAGGTAGATATTTTCCTGAGACTAGTATTTACAAGAACAAATTAGGGACTTTCCATCTGAATGTTGCGCACCTTTTAAAATAACCCAGTATAATAGCTTCTGAAGGAACAAGGAAGCCTTTTTTCAGGGCCTTTTCATTTGGACCCAACCATGATTACAAACACACTCTAGCAGCATCTTTTTTAAAAAAATGTCCTTATAACATTGCTTTCATCTCATTCCCAGCCCATGAGGGAGGCAGGCTTGAGTCACCGTAGCTGTAACAAAGTTAAAGTATTGTTTCCCCTTTTATTCCAACATTGTCCGAGGGCAGCCTCAAGGAATACTAGATTTAGTCATTCATTACCTTGGAAGGAAATCAGGAGACTATCACTGCCTGGGAACAGCAAATTTCATGCCAGTATATCTTCAACCAAGTCAAGGGTGGAAGGAGAGCATATCAACTCAGCAGTGAGGAAGGGCTCATAGACAGAAGCCCTCAGAAAATAAGCTCTTGATGGTACTTCTTTAATTAAACAACTTTTTCAAAAAGCTGTATTTTTCCCATTGTAAGCAGATGCCCTTATAACACTAAAGGCAGGTAAGCTTCTTAAATTCAGTTGTACAGCCTTCGTGGAGGAACACTTGAGAGCTGACAAGACAGCAGTAACAGTTCTCAGACTTAACAAGAAGATTGTCCAGCTGTAATTTTCACTTTTTTCCTGCCTGGATACTATTGTGGGGTATCTTTCCCACACACTCTGTTCCGTCAAGCTGACAGCAGGGCTGCTGCTGTTTCCTGGGTGTTTATGGTCTGCTAATGGCTTCTCCCTCTGCTCAAAGGAGCTCTGTGGGCCACAGATGGCATGCAGAAAACACATGCTTGAGATGGATTGCACAGATGTATGAATCTGGCAAGCAGCTGCTTGACAGTGCACTTGTTAGCAAGGCAGGAGCCCGGAGATCTTGGGGAAACAGGAGGAAATAATATCTTTCCCCTAGCTATGAAACAGGAACTAAGCATACTGCTGCCATTTCAATTTTTAGCAAAGCAATACCAGTGCACATAAAATATAAAGAGCATTCCTTCCTCCAAGGAGAAACATCATGTAAAATGAAATGTCCTCTTCAAAAATGCCTGCCCTTTAGAAATGGCTTGAAACTCATTTGTAGCAAGTATGATGAATGAACATGCCTGTTTGGATGCATCTGTCCATACTGGGGAGGCAACTTCAACTTCAGCTTCAGCTTCAGCTTCCTGCTATTGTTGCCATTAACTCATCAGCACCAAACTGGGAAAAGGAAAAAGCAACTTTGGTCCACCCATTCTAAGTCTATCACATCTAAGTAGCACTGGCACTTAGAAGTGACAGTTAGAAGGCATTGTCAACTGAAATAGTAGAGGTTCAGGACTGTATACTTATAGGCTTCTGGTATATGTCCATAAGGGTTGTCTTCATTTTAATCCCCACCCGCATCCTGCAGTTCTCATGTTTTCCACCCATTTTTCCAGGCAACTGCTGCCACTCTGCATACTGGAAGTTTCTTTCTGAATATTAAAAGAGAGCTGAGCCAAGAAATTCAGGACAACAAGAAAGCTCTCAAGCACCCCACTTTTCCCCTCTTCCCCTCTTCCATAGTCTCACCAGATAGGGTAATGCAAACCCACACTGCAATCCCAGCTGATGACAAGACTGCTCTTTGGGCTATTATTTGCCTAGGCTAACCAGAGAGAAAGGAAGCTGACAAGTAGATTGGAAGGGCTGAATTGAGCTCCTTGGAGCTCCTCACGTTCCCCCACATCCATTAGCCTGCAAGCTGCAGTCCTGCTCTCAGTTCTGATGATCACCATCAAATTAAGGATACCAATAGCTGCCTTCTCCAAAGCAGCCTATACACACACCTGTCCTGTTCGTTTGCCAACTGCTTTTGGTCAGCAGTTTAACTTTGCAATGAGTAGGTGATGAAGGAGGCAGATCAGGAGGAGGCAAAGGAGAGGCACAGCAACCACAGTGAGCTGACAAGCCCGGTTTTAGCTGTTTATGGGAACCAGCCATGATCAGCCTTGTTGATTATTGATACCAGGCCTGGCTGAATTGAACACTCAGATAAACCTGGCAGCTGCCTTTCTCCTGGATTACCCAGTTTCTGACAAATGTGAGCTTTTGTTCAGCTGTTTAGATTAAGATGAGTGAGGAATTTATTAATGGTTTGAGAATGCAAAGGGCGTTCTGTACTTTCGCTTGTTCCAGTGAGCAAACACTTCACTTTTTCCATTCACTTTCCAGACTGCTTTTGTGTTATCCATCCACTTTCTGTTTCTATGCAGACCTGCCTTCCCAGCCCAAAGAGGGCTCTGTAACAGGGAAATTCATCTCATGATGTCACCTTCAAATAAGGGGAGGGCCTATGTGCCATGTGATTCACTTTGAGCTTGCTAGTGTTAAGCCCACTCAGGAAAATGATTTGGCCAATCTAGTGTTCCTTCAATTCCAAGGTAGACGTGGGTGCTCTCTTTATGTAGCTAACATGGTTTTATCCATTCAGAAGAGGGAGGCATTAACAGGTTGGGGAGACTCCTAACGTTAGTGGAATTACACACACAAGATCTTGAGGGGGGAGGGGACTTAAGAGGAAAAACTTCAAGGTGGTGGATGAATGGCATATCATGGAGAAGAGCATGATTGACTGAAAGAAACCAATTGTCTTTAGTTCTATGGCATGTTGCCAGTCACACCTGTTCCTGTATAACCTGATCAAAGGAAGAACCAACTTTGACATATTTTCCTATGAAATGGATATCAATGACATCTATTATTGTAGTGCTGCATTCCTTTACTAGCCCTTGCAGCTCATTAAACAAAGTATTCTCCTTAGCACATACACCCTTAGCTTTATATGAACTTCTTGCACATCATACAATCTCACGCTGCTGGGGAGGAGATAAGAATATGATAACCACATGGACAAGTGGATTTTTTGGAATTCTAAGGCTGCCTTAGTATAGTAGAAGTATGAACATCCCAAAGAATACTAATCAACAATTGAATAATACATTTGGAGGTGGCCATTTATTGCTGTTCAATGCAGAAATCCAGTATAAAGCATTTCCAACAGCTTTTTTTTTTTTAATATCCAGACAGCTCACACTTCCCTCGGCAATTGGTTCTGCAGCCATTAGAAATTTTTTTCCTGATGTTTAAATGAGATCTGCTATGATCGAAGCCCCCTTTTCTGTGTCCTATACTCAGGGATGAAGGAGAAGAAATTGTGGCATTATTTTGTGTGATGGCATGTCAAGTATTTGCAGCACTATTATATAGATGTTCTCCGTCTGCTCAAAGGAAAACATAGGCAACCCCAGTGGCTTCCGTAGCAGGATCAAAAGAGGTAAGATGACATGCAAGTGCAGAGGGGTGGGGTTTGGTTGCACTGCCCTGACTGCTAACTGGTCTCTTTTGACCCCCACCCCCACCCCACGGATGCCCTTGCCTTCAATCCCTCATAGCGTTTTGGCCCTCTCCTCATTTGCACTTAATATGGGGACATTTATGTTTCAAGGATATTTGCTTCCCCCCTTGACCCCACAATATCTCCTCTCTAGCTCACAAGTGAAAGAAGCATTAAGTCACATTGGGTGTACTGGCATGAAAGTAGCATTTTCTTTCTTAAGCCAATATTATTCTACAACAGCATATGCAACATTCATCACTCATTATCTGAGTGAGATCTGCTGTGGGTATGATTAGAGGTGTGTTTGGAGAGTGTTGGAAAGTGTGGGTGTTTCCCCTCCCCTTTGGTCACCAACCAGCGTCCACCACACCTTTTCTCTCCTGGCCTTTTCCTTTTCCATAGCACTTCCTGAGATCCTTTCAGATCCACAACTTCCCTTTTCACACACATGCTACTTTTGACAACTTCTCTACAGCCTTCTCTCCAGCAGAGAAGAATTTAGGCTTCGACTGTTTCATTTAGGGAAGAAGAAAGGACATGTTTGTGCTAATCTGTTTTAACAATATCCTGAAATGTATAATTTATCTTAAAATGCAGCTGCCCTGTTTTCCTCACCACAAACTTCAGAGAATAATGAGGGATGTTGAGTTGGATATTTGTTATTTACTTGCCATTTTACTTGCATAGGTCAGTTTCAGACATGCTTCCTTCTCCCCACCAACTAAGAAAATGGGGCACTTCTCAGCAGTTTCAGTTTTCCTCTCTGCAGAATTTACTTAGTTCTGCAATCTTTGCACTGTCCCGCTCCCTCCTCCTGGTGTCTTTCCAGATGTTTCTTTTTGCACATTATTTTAACTTGAGAGATGACCCAATAGGTTATGGGGGGCAGACAAACCAGTACAGAGAAGACAGAGACCCACTCCATTCTTGCTGCAGTCCCTGGTTGGTGAATGCTTCCCTTATTGGCTGTGATGTGCAGAAAGGGGAAAACCAGTCACCTTGCTTTTAACAAGTGGCACATTCACATATCAGGACAACACCAATCAAGACAGGATAAGGACTGGCACAGCAAATGTTACGCCAGTATTGTTTTATGCAGACTAAAGGGTGGGTGGACAGCACCTTAACACAGTCCTGGGGAAAAGCCCTTAGTCTTAATTCCCTGATCTTCTCTGTTGTCCATCCCTAACTCTTTCCAATTTATCCAAGTCTGGACACAATATTGCTTTATTCCTGCATATTCATTCTATGTGAAATCATATCTTGAAACACATGTATTGATACCACTATGTAGCTCATTCTGTTAAAGAGATTCTAATTATATTTCCCAGATTAGGTATATCAGTGTGGTTTGCATTGAGGCAATACCAACTATGTATTTTCATGGGAACTAATGGTTGCACCATTTTCCTTAACTTTTATGAGTGAAATTGCACATACTTAACAGATGCCAAAGCAAGATCTTCCCCAATCCTTGTTCAGGCAGTAATCTAAGTCATTCTTCTCCAGCCCTGGTGCCCTTCAGAAGTTCAGGCTGCAACTACCAGAATTCCCAGCTAGTATGGCCATTGCTGAGAATTCTGGGAGCTGAACTTGGAGGCTACCCAGGTGAGAAAAGGCTGGTCTAATCTTACAAATATGAAAATAAACTTCAGTTTTAATCAGCATCGGAGACAGAAACAGAGAGCTTCATTGCGGCACCATAAGCATTTGTCTCTAAGGTAAAAACAATCAAACTATCCCTCAGACTATGCTCACCAGCATATTTGTACATAAAGATAAATATTATAAAGTGCCAATAACATTTTAGAGACTTTCTTATGAAAGGAGCCAAATCAAAATAAATGTTGCATCCTTGAAATAGCTCATAATTCAGAGAAGTATGAGCTTAGCAATGTCTTCATTTGAACGACTTCTCTTCATGTTCGTATATGCAAACTTTTCCATTCGTAAAATCTTTATCAAGCAAAATCAGTTCTGAAGAGTTATTTAAAACTTAATAATCTACACAAATCAAAGGTGAACTAATAAAAAGGTTATTTTATTCTACTTTCTGACATAATATTTCGGTGATTTCAGTCCTTTCCCTTTTCATGACCAGCCCAGACAGATATATGAACTGTTTCCCCAAACAATGCCTCTGCCTCCCTCGTATCAGCTAAGAGAAGTAGCCAGTGCAAAGCTCTGAAATCTGGGAATGTGGAGTTTGAGGTCCACTGGAGTCCCCAGCAGCCTGCCTGGTCCATCATCCTGTTGCTCCCCCATCCTGCTCTCCCATTGATGAAAATCAGGCTTGAGGGATTGGCCAAAGCATCTTGTTTAAGTTACCGAGGCTCCTCTTGCACTCAGGGTTGAGCTGCCTGCCAGAATTCTTTCTTTAACACAGCAATTGATTTACAATATAATTAGAAGCAAAGAGGCATCCTGCGGAGCCGCTTATCCATCCTTAATTTTCCATAAGCAAAGGGTCTATTTTTAAATCTGGAAGGCCTAGCGGAGTCTTGGTTTCCAGAGGATGGAACGAGCAATAGGAGCTCTGTGGCAGCTGGTCAGGCAGCCAGACTTCACCTTCTGTACTCTGAGGCCAGCCCTGCTGCTCCGTAGGACACAGCATCCTTTCCCACTGCAAGGAGATGGCTCTCTGCCTTCCAGCTTACCATCACTCTGCAGCATAGAGCCTGGTTGCCAGCCTTCTTTAGAAACTTTGACTGCAAGTGGCTAGATAACACCGCGGGCTAGAGGGATGCTGGCCAGTTAGCAGGAGGCAATAGCATAACTTCTCTGAATGAAAAAAGGATGTGGCAGTACCAAATTCTTGAGAACATGTAGGTGTATGTAGACACAGATAGAGCATCAGATTAGGTACACAATTTGAAAACTCTGCTAGGAATATTTATTCCCCATCTGCAGTCCTACCTGGCGAGGTTTGATCACACTTCATGGGATACTATTACAATAGTCTTTATCTTTAAAAACCGTTTCAGGAACTTCAGCTGGTGCAGAATGCAACCATTCAAGTGCTGGAGAAGGCCAGATAATTAGCTCATACGATGTCCATATAGACGCACAGAGTGCCACTTCATTTCCAAGCCCATTTAAAGAGATGGCTTGACCCTTAAAGTCTTTCTATTCACTGGAATGGCCACTCACATCCATATCAGCTTCCCCACCCATCAACGGAGGCTCTTCTCTCATGTCTTTCATGATGAATAACCAGGATGGAGGTACAAGGGAAAGCACTTTTTCACTGATGGCTCCAAAGGTCAATTTCCACCTGGGATTTAATATTCCCTCTGTTTACACACTTTTAAGAAGGCCTTCAAAACTCTTCACCATCTTATTTACTGGGATCTGAGATTGTAGTGAATGGTCATAAAAGAGCTCTTCAAACCACACTGTTCACTCAAGAAAAATGCCAAAAGTGTTGGGCTGCTTTTTTTTTATTTTTATTTTTTTAAAAAAGGCAATTTCCGTGCTTTGAATCATTTGGAAGGGAGTAGAAAATAAAATAACCAGTAGGATAATGTACTTATATAGATCCACAGTGGTGTCACTTTTCAAATGTGATATTCTAGGACTGTGCAGCAGATTCAAAAGGAGAACAGAGGAGGCAGAGCACTGGGGTACCTCAAGGGACTGTCCTGGGCCCAGCGCTCTTCAATATTTTTATAAATTACGTAGACAAGGGGATAGAAGGGATATGCTTATCAAATCTGCAAATGACACGGAGCTGGGGGGATTTCAAAGACAGACTCAAGGTTCAAAAGGATTGTGTTAGTCTTGAACAGCAGTCTTCTAATACTTGAGGGGCTGTCACAAGGAAGATGGCGTGGATTTATTCTCCACAGTGCCCAAGGGTAACACAAGTACAAATGGGTGAAACATTACACAGAGAGATCAAAAATCAAAATAAGGAGGAGCTTTTTGACCATAACAGCTATTAAACAGTGGAATAGCCTGCCTCCTGGGGTTGTGGGTGTTCCACCACTGGAAGATTATAAACAAAGACTGGACAGCCGTTTTTCAGGGGTAGTTTGAGAACTTCTGCCCTGGGCAGGGTGTCGGGCTAGAACACTTCCAATGTCCCTTCCAAGCCTATGATTCTATGATTATCAAGGACTACTAGTCTTGATGGCTATTTACTGTTTTCAAAATCCCAGGCAACCTACCCTAAAAACCAGCTACTAGGAACAAGAGTGGAAGAAGGCTTCCACTATCCCATCCACATCTGTGAACTTCCTGGATGCATTTCATTGACAGAATGCTGGGCTAGATAAGATGTTGGCTTGATATAACAAGGTTCCTTTAAGGTCACATTTATGAGCTCCCTTTAGATTGTTTTATCTGCATTTTTATGGGGGAGTACGATTTTTGTGGGGCTGAGAATTTTATATTTTCTGTTCTAGGGCTGGTTGTGTTCCATGTTTGGTGGGGGGGGGGGTTGAATTAGTTGTTGTTGCTTAAAAGGCATTGCTCCATAACTGGAATTTCTCTGGAACTCAAATCATTCCATAATCCGTAGATTGTGTCACCAGAATCAGCAAAAGGGTGCTAAGCTATACTGGCCACAATTCCTTCCAGATCTACAGACTGTTCTGATGTTCTTTCCTGACATTGCTTCCATCTATGTTGAACTTTGCCTGTTAAAACTAAATTTCCCTGACCCAACGTTCTCATCATCAAATAAAACCACCCCCAATGATACAAAAATACATGTCTGCCTAATAAACAGTTATTTTCTAAAGCAGTGAGATTTTCACACAGCCTCAGCCATTTCCCTCTTGCAACAGATTCCCAAGCCCCTCTCCGATTTTAAACTATGCCAGAAATGGGGATTCCTCTCCGTCCCTTGGGAGATTACTCTGCAGACTCATAGACTGCATTGCCAGGAAGATATGAGGATTTCCCCATATCCAACCTCTGTTTGGCATTGCTGGATTAGGAATTATTCCATGATTCCTAAGCAATATCTCTCTGGGTTGGTTCCTCTTATCTAGGTTGTAATCTGTTATAATAGCTTTAAATTATAAGTATGAGAAAAAAGTAATCTTGTTGCTGATCGTTGAGCATTTTTGACACTCTTAAAAATCCCCATCAGTCTAGTGACAACATAACCATTCAGCATTCTTCCTAAACTCTCACAGTGCATGCTGTTAACAGAATCAGAAACTCCCAAATACATTCTTTTCCCCATAGCCAGTTATCTTGTTAAATTGTATCATCATATTCAATTCAGGCTCAGCAAAGCATGTTTAATTTAACCATCTCTCAGGTTCCACTAGAACTCGTTATATTAAGGAAATAAGGGTCAATTAGGGGAATGTGCATAAAAATATGTACACATTTTCATGCAAACCTATGGGGGAGGCAAAGAGCAAGGCAATGCTAAAATGGGCTGAAAGTAACATATGGCTCTAAATTAACCAGATAGATTTTCCATTCACAGTAGATGCATGTCATGCTTTTGACCCTTCAAGTAAAACCCTAGAATATCTGCAAGCACAAAAACCCTTTAGATATTAAAATGACACATCCACAATGTGCCAGCACCAATACCAACATTTATGTTGATACAAAATAGCCTTCTCTGCTTCTTTCCTTAAATGTTCTTTCTACCATGAAGCTCTAGAGGTCGCCAACTTGCTGTTTTATTTCCAGATGTGCATTTTGTCCCCTGATGCTCTGCAAGTCACCCAGGATCATCCACTAGCATACAACAAAAACTATGACTCTCTAAGGCCAACCCTAATAGTAACAACTGGCAGAGTACAAAAGAAGGTCTGAAGTAAGAAGTTCTACTTGGAAAAGAAATTATCAGCCAATACCAATACCAATGAACCACTTCAGAGGTGGACCTGGCTTTAATCACCGAACTGTTGCTTCTGTGGAAGTAAAAGTGTGGAAATGAAAACATAACATCTTCGTTCCAAAGAGTCCAAAAGATACACTGTTCTTCATATCAGCTCAAAACAGGGGTATGCTAACTCTGGTTCCAAGACCACAGTCCCCCAAAGAAGTAAGGATATAATCTCCATACAAGTCTAGTGAAAAAAGAGGATAGAGCTACAATGTCTTTAACGGATGTGTAAAAGAGGCTATTTTTAGTGCTGATTGTCTCAACTCTGCCCAAATTCCCACCGCATAACTGAAGAATAAACTTGCCCTTGTTTGCATCTGGTTGCCTTAAAGAAAGCAGTTATCACTTTCCAACCAGGACCATGCCTACTCACAAAATTCATCACAGCCTTTCTCCTTGGATGCTGCACACTACTGCTCTGGCCGATGTTGACTTGATTTAAGGCACATATCCTATCTTTCGTATATCACAAAACTCAAAGCAGCACAAATGGAGTTTCCAGGCTATCTTACTTTCTGGCAGCAGCTAACATAGACCTGCTTAGCTTCAGCAAGGTGTCAGCATCATCTGTTTTCAGCCTTGCATCCTGATGGTCCCAGGATCCCATTCACAGCATAGCCTGTTCCTGGAAGTTTGAAAATCCTCTTCTCTCCCATTACAGATGGGAGTGGAAACTTGCCAAAACCTTGCCTCCCCACCCCTACCCCCAACAACAACCCATTATACCTCCTTTATTGCATAAACTTACCTTGCATATTTAATTTTAAATGTTATGGTTTAATTGCATGCCACCCATCAGAACCAAATTTTCCCAAATGAAATTCCAGGTTCTGTTTTGTATTGTATTCTGCACTAACTTGGAGCTGTTTAAAGCCCTTACATAAACACACACACACACACACACACCTCTCTTCAAGTGCAAAAGCTAATGGTTTCTAGCCCTGTGCTCATTTCTTCACCAACATAACATGTTGTTAGTTTGACCAGAGGACCTCACTGAATGGCCTGAACGGTGTTATCCAAATGCCAGCAACTCTTGCGTCTTGTAGGGTTGGTTTTAACTAAGAAGATGCCTTGGGGTACAGCTTCTCAATCTCCATGGTAAGGCTGTGGGGAGCCAGAGCAACATTGCCATGCTCGGCTGGGCTGAGGCAGAGGCCTCCCAGCACAACTCTGCCAAGAATCCATTATCTTCTCCAGATGCTGCTTTTCCTTGCACAAAGGGCAGCATTTGACACAATAAGCCAACTCTTTGTGACATTCTTCTGGAGGGGCAAAAGAGCCCACAATAAATAGAAACATCTTTACCCCCTGAACATGTACAATGCAAGGCAGAGGGGAAGTATTCTCTGGACCTGATGTTATACCAGCGGGTAGGGGCATGGAAATGCACACAAGAACACATTTTCTGGATAGAAGTTTCATTCTCCATTAAGTCAGAGCAAAATGTATCCTGAGCAGTAAAAAGCACAGGTGCTGTA
This sequence comes from Liasis olivaceus, assembly GCA_030867105.1. Lineage (NCBI taxonomy): Eukaryota > Metazoa > Chordata > Lepidosauria > Squamata > Pythonidae > Liasis > Liasis olivaceus. Next base: position 100,829,378 of record CM061348.1, on the reverse strand, counting down.
TGATATATTAACACTTTCTTGAATAGGATCAGGAAGGTGTTGCATCTTACATCTCTGTCCCATCTGCCATAATGATTATAAATAATCAGAGGTTAGAGAAACAGAACATAATGAAATTTCATGGAGATAAATGTGAAGTTCTTCACTTAGAAAAAAGAAATCAAATACATCAAGTACACATGTATAGGATGGAGATACCTGGCTTGTAATAGTATGTGTGAAAAGGATCTTTGCACTGTAAATGATCACAAGTGAACTGTGAGTCAGCAATAGGGTGGCATTACTAGAAAGGTGAATGTAATTTTTGGCTGCATTTTTTATTTATCTATTTATCCACATTTACAGGCTGCCCAGCTCCTTAGCAACTCCGGGAGGCTTACAAGTGAATAAATAAATAAAAATAATACAAAGAGACACAAGTAAGAAAGGACCCTGGCCAACTGGAAGAACAATATTCCCAGCCATCTGGCAGATACAACAAATGTAAGAAGTCATGTGGGGGTGGAGGGACACATCTCTTTCCCAAGGCCTGGGACAACAACCAGGTTTTTAACAGTTTCCCAAACATCACAAGGGTAGGAGCTGTGCAAATCTCTGCAGGGGACATCATTCCAGAGGGAAGGTGCTGCAACAGAGAGGGTACAACCTCCTGGGTCCCATGGATGGCTTTAAAGGTGATAACCAGCCCCCTCAAACTGCATCGAGAAGCCAATTGGTAACCATTGCAATTCACAAAGCAGTGGGGTCACCTGAGCATAATGTGATGCTCCTAACACTGCCCAAGCAACCACATTCTGGTGCAACTGTAGCTTCTAGATGGTCTTCAAACACAGACCCATGTAGAGATAATTACAGTAATCCAGTTGTGAGGTAACCAGGGTCTGAGTGACTGTCTGAATGGCATTCCTTCCTGAAAGGCTACAACTGGTACACCGGACATACCTGGGGAAAGGCCCTCTTGACCACAACTGCTACCTGCTCTTTCAGCAGGAGCTAAGAGTCCAAGAAGATCCTCAGATTGCACACCACTCTTGAGTGGAAATGCAATCCCACTGAGAGTTAAGGATGTAATATGCCCAGAACTGGGGGTCCCAAATAAGCACAGGCACTTGATCTTGTCATGACTGAGCCTGTGTCTGTTTCTCCCATCCAGACCTGCACAGCCTCCAGGCCCTGGGCTAAGATCACAGCATCACTTGGCTGGCCTGGGGTCAAGTTGCATAACATATATTCAGCACACTGGCCCCAAACATATCCAGTTCCTTCAAAACTTTCTGCATGGAAGCTTGTTTCTGATAGCTCTTGACTATCTTTTGCTCTTATTCTGTGCCTGTTCTAATATGTCTACATGTAGCAATCAGAATTGGAGTGGAAAGGAACAATCAGTTTATGACTGAGGAGGCTCCTATCAATATTGCAGCCACCGTAGCCATTGCTGAAAACCCTGGAAGTTGAAATCCACATGTTTGGTATGTCCCCAGTTTGGGAAACACTGTTCTAGATGAGCCTTGCTTCATTAATGGAACTTTATAAGAGGTCCAGACATTTTCTATTTGTAATTCCTGTTGTGATTTCCAATCACTTGTTTTGTTTTTCCTTACCAATAGAACTTCTATATCTAGCATTTTTGGTATCTCTTTGCTGCCATCTAGTGTTTGTCTGGATTTTTGCAGCCCAAATCTGGAATCCTTGCAGTGAACCATGCTGGTTCGGTTGACATGATGTATCCACTAACTAGCCAACTACTTTTTACAGCAGAGAACCCAGGTAGTAGAATCTCAAGTAGTCTATAGGTAAAGTACTTTTGCCTGAGAAACTGAACTCCTTATGAATGATAGTAAACTCCTAGCCAAGCCTTCCTTATGAGCCTAGGAAGCTGGGGGGACTCTAGAAGTTTAGGTTAAAAAGCTGCCAGTTAGTGGAAAACCTACGTACCAGCTCAATCCAGTGACTTTGCCTTATTTTCTGCCTGAGCTGGTTTTCCTGCATTTTACTTCTTTTGCCTATCACTATCTGGGATTCAGAAAGATAGTGGGAAGTTGCATTGTTTTGATGGACCCTATGCAGTTTTGTCCCAAGCAAACTGCCTATAAGATTCAGAATATAGTGAGGAAATAATAGGATGGGAACTGTTCTAAGAAGATACACTACAATGCTTCAAAGCAGGTGGGAGAAGACTGCCACTTTATCACTCCTCTGAAAACTCCTGGCAGCCAGGTCAAGCTAATTTTTTTTCTTAACTTTATGAATAATTTGGAGAGGGTTCAGTAGAAAAACATTTCTAAAAACATCTCCTACCTGTGGCTATAATCCATTCCACTATCTCAGGATATTTCCTACCCCTCTTTCATTCTCATGCATGTGTAGACCAGAGCTAAACTGCACACCCCCCCAACACATATTGCAGAGATAGTAACATTTGGGCAACAAAGCACTGAGAAGCAACTGCTGCGGCAACTGATCTAATGGAGAGCCTTGCTGTATATTTATGTTCTGTACCAGCAAGAACATACTGTCCAAAGGAGAGCTTAAAATCAAGGACTGGAAAGGATAAATGCCCATCACATATTACATTGTGAGCCACCCAGAGTCAGCTTGGACTCAGGCAGAGCATACGTTGAAATAAATAAATACATAAATAAATAAATCCTTTAAAATCTGCTGGATAATGACTGTCACTTTAAAGAGGAGAACGTTATCTGTAGCTCTGAGATAAACGTAGAGTTGTGTTTCTTTGCTTCCTAGACTGTTAGGCATTTTCAGAGCTGCAGAAATGAAGTTTTCCTTTCAGTGGATATGCTCATTTTAAGCTTGTTTGAAGCAGTTGTCACACGTTGGCAATTTTCCATATTTAATCCTAATCAGAAATATAAGATGCCACTCCCCAGACTTTTCCTGTTGGTAGGTCTTAATTGGTCCAAAGTCTACCCACTTCTTAGTTTTGAATGCCAGGACTTGTTATTCTAACAATATGTTAGAATATGTATCTCTGTACAATATGTACATTACATATCTATCATACACCAGTGAATAATTAAAGAATCTTTGGAATAAGTATGTTTTCCTCACTGTCTGGTCATCACAACCAACTTCCAACATTTAGAAAGTGTGTTTTGGACAGAGGATTTGAATTCCAGGTAGGCTGAGACCTAGACTCTCTTAGCACGTAAGCATTAGACTACTGTGTAATTTTTGTCATGACTATAGTAAGTGAAAATCAGTGAAATTCAAGTTACTGTATATCCTGTATTTTTGCACTGAAAGCCAATTATTTTGCAAACATGGACATCATACTTCATGTGCATTGGAGTTTATGCTAAATGCTAATGTGCAAACCTTACTTTTTAGGCATTAAGTCTCATTTTTTTAATTCCTACACAGGAAAGAACAAAGGTCAAGTAGAAGGAGTTTAGCCTAGCCTTTTTCTTGATATTTTAATTTTTCTACATAATTTCTTTTTTTTTTCTACAAGAGCATTCCAATATGTAACTCTCCACCAACAACTTGCTGCAGAAACTATCTTGCCACAGGATGAACAATTTATCTAGACTGGGACTTATAAGAACATTCAGTAAAAAAAGATAGGAACATTAGTTCAATGAGAAATAACCACATGATCTAATCTGATAGATTTATCATCCCAAAGATTTAGAACTGGAGAGCCAGAGTCCTAGAGTCATACCAGGTATTATTGCAAATAAACTATTACAACACACTTTATGTAAAGGGCATTGCAATAGTCTATTTGCAATAAGACCTAGTATTATTTTGAAGACCACTATTTTGAAAAGTATTCAGCTGCTAAAGCTGATCCAGAATGCAGCAGCATGAGCCATGATGGTCAGATCTCATTATGCCCACTTCTTCAATACTGGTTACCAGGAAGCTTCTGGGTGTGCTTCAAGGTGTTGGCTATTACTTATAAATCCCTACATGGCATAAGGTCTAGTTATATGAGGGAATAGCTGTCTCTCATAATATTTACCCATCCTGTACAATTAGACAATGTCATTTATCGGGACACAGAAAGCAGACCTTCTCTGTGGTAGCACCCGCTTCTGGAATTGCATCCCCAGGGGAGATCTGCTTGCCTTCTACCCTACTAGCCCTCAAGAGAGCTCTAAAAAGGGGGCTCTTCCCTTGGGAGTCTGGCAAGTCCCTCTAGGTAGTGGGTGATCCGAGGAATCGTTTCTTTTTTCACTGTTTCCTCAGGCCGATTGTGCTTTTTCGTATCATGGTTTTGGTTCCCCCCACCCCAGTTTTTAATTTTGTGAAACCACCCAGAGTTGTTTTTGGAGTTGGGCGGTCTAGAATTGGATAAGTAAATAAATGAATAAATATTAGCTTTAATGCTTCAGCTGCTTAGCCGAAACTTCTAGATTTGCGCTACCCAAGTTGCAAAGTTTTCAGTATCTCTTTGCTGTCACCTAGTGGTCCTCTGGAAATTTGCACCCCAGATATGGTGGCAGTCATTCTAGAGGAAATTCAAAGAGTTAGGGTTCTGCAACATTTCATTATTTGGGATTAGAGCATCCCACCGTTATAAAGGAAAAGAGGAGTATGCATTCAAAGTGAACAGCATAATTTGGAAAAGCACACTGTTATTTCTGGAAAGGATTCTGTGGTTTGCAATTTACAACCTCTGTGAAAAGCTTCAGCTATTTACACAATCCCAGCCTTGAATTGGCAGCTGGAATATGCCTGTTCTTGTTTGGCTTGCAGGCTTGTTAAGCAAAATGTGCAAATGCTCAACTATCTGTCTTTTGCTGTATAGTATGTATTAGTTAATGTACCCTGGATAAATGATTTGTGATTGAAATTATAAAAGCCTGTTACAGCTTTGAAAGCAGTAAAGAAATATCTATTTCTGCGTGATTTAATGCAAGATTTGAATCAAAACCCTAAGTTCCTTGTAATTTTCTTGAAACAAGTAATGGTAAAACGTAATAGATGGGGGATTCTTGAACAATCTTTTTGGAATAACGAAGTTAGTGAGCATGACAAGCTTGAAAACCAAAGAATGATTCAGGAATTTTCACCTTGCCTTAGAAACATCTTATGAAATGACATGTTCGATAAACCATAAAACTTTTTGTCTTTAAGAGAAATAGTTTTTCTTTCAGGGTCAAAAGTTTGTTTTGACTTTTCTCCTCATCAGAAGGACTTCTGACCAATGAGATTCTCACTTTTCACTTTCTTCTGTTGGTCAGCCAGAACCAGTGCTAGGACACTCAGATGCATTTGATACAACCTAGAAGCCTGTATTTGACAGACCACTGGAAGCCCCTCAAAATAGCTTCTGTGGGGAGACTAGTGGTACCTCACGGATAACATCCATCACCTGAAGCACATCCATAACATTACCAGACACTTCCAGGAAGTGGAAGGAGTAGAAGACTTTGCTTTCCAGGACATGTTCGGACTAGCACCAGAAACAGGCAAGTACAGGAGCAGCTTCCAGTGGCTTTTACGTGGTAGATGGCCATTTGAAGAAGCAGGAATTCCAACTGCCACCTCCACGTGGAATGCTTACCAGGGAATGCTCACCCAATGGTTGCAGCTCTTTCTGCCTCTGTTGGACAATATTTTCATACTAAAAAGGATGAACTGAGCTAGGCCCACCAACAACTCTCTTTTTCTCCTAAGGAAAGAGCCTTTTTAAATAAAATACTTTGCAAGCCATAAAGGAATTGAGATGTGTACTATTTAGGGTCTCTGCAAAAACAAATAAACGGTTGTTACAGAACAAGTACTTAGAAGAAAATGCAATGGAAAACTCTTGGGAGAACACTGTGTTTTAATAGGGTATGTGTATAGAGCATCACTGAAGACTGTGCTGAAGACTGTGCTGTAACAGAGCAAAAATGCATCCGCATTCCTTCAGGGTAAAAATATTCATGGGCAGACTTCATAACACAATCACAATAATTTTTCCTCCTCTCTTTTTTCCCATTATAGTTTCTAGAAGTTACCCTCACTTGTTTAAACTACTGATTGTTCTATCACAGAATCATAGAATTACAAGGGGCCTCAGAGGATACCTAGACCAGCCCCTAGTTTCATGCAGAATCTGCTGAAGAACCTGCTGGTATTAGCTTGAAAAAGAACAATTATGACCATAACCTTTTTATTCCTTCATGCACAGGAATCTGCTTTAGATCAAATCACACTACTGAGTGTCCTCTGCACTGACTGGCAGCTGCTATTGAAGCCATACATAAGGGTCTTTCTCAGCCCTGGGAATTGAACTTGGGAGATACCTTACCTATGGGGAGCATGCACTCTGCCACTGATCTGTGACCCTTTCCCAAAGTATGGGAGGCAACACTTTCTCCACAATGAGCTCCTCAATAGGAAAGCAACCATAGTTTATGATAGAGGCAAATGCTTTCATGCAGAAAGTCTTAGGTTCAGCCTCGGCATCTCCAGTTAGAAGAATCAGATAACAGGTGACGGGAAAGGACTTCTGAAAATCCAGATAGAGTTGCTGCTGATACCACCTGATAACCCTGGGCTGGATGAACTAATAGACTGATATTCCAGAGGCTTCCTGAAAGCTAACTTAAGGTTAAACTCAGCATGGCTTTATTCCACCTTTGACTGGGACAACTGCAGAAGGGCAAATTGACAAGTGCATGATGGCCCAAAGCAGATCCAATGTGTGATATGGGGATTGTCAAGGATTTCTACCAGGAATAGCAATTAAACTCTCTCCTCACTCTGCCTTCCCAAGCAGACACTAGAAGGTTAAAGAAGTAATTTACTGCAGAGAATTAGGAGGTCATATGTATAAAGACATTCTCCATCTAACAACACACAGGAACTCTGCTGTCTCTGTTAGGTCCCAGGTTTAAATCTTAAATCTTGGGCCTTTCTCTCCTCTCTTTTCCAATTAATGGTCATGTAGCTGCTTGTTTTTCTTCCATCTGTCCCTTATTTACAAAGTAGCTTTCACTGATGTGAGAAAACAGATATTGCTGGCTCACCAGCAGCAACTCTTAACAGTCTGGATGATTTAACACTTTGTCCCCTGTTACAGCCATAATTTAAATAACCAATGTCAGCTATTTGTTCAGAAACAAAGCAAAACAAAAACAGCTACACAGGAGTTTACCCATTCTGCATCTATTTTACTCTCAGAAGGCTTCATAGAAGCTTCCTCACAAATGGCAAGAAGTACTTGGACTTTGGAACTTCCTTTTCCTAATACAGGGTTAATATTTTGAGCATTTATTATCTGGAACAGCATGCCCCCCCCTTTAAGCCTCTTTTTATAATATTGAAATATAATGAAAGTGTCGGAACGTTTATGATTTGTTTGGGGGAAAAAACCCACTTTCTTTGGCATTGTTTGTATGGTCACGCTATTTTCTTGTAAACTACTCTGTATATTTTTTGTGTAGAAAAGTAGTATAAATATTTCAAAACCAGTAAAGAAGCATTAAAGATACATTTTAAAGGCACCAAAAGGATAAACAGCAAAGAGGCTTACAGAGTAGAAAGTGCAAGTCCTTAATTCGTCCCCTTTCCCAGCCCCCCCGATATCTGAAGCCTCTTTATGAGTAATGATTGGGGATAGTAGCAGCTATGATAGGTAGTTGAAGAGCGACTGGTACAAAATGATTCCTTCTTTTGAGAGAACTGGTTACTATTGGACTGGGCACATAAACTTAATCAGTGGCTTGCCACCTCTTTGTTCCCTGCAGCAACAACAAAAACATTGGATTATATCTTTATTACAAGGCATTTGACTTGTTTTAATAATGACAGCATCTTCTCTCCCTTTCAAATATGTTTAACATTCAAATACAACAAGCCAATACAACATTTCTTAATTCCAGGAATATGCCAAGCTGAGAATTGCTAAACATTGCACAGCAAAAGAAGACACCAGAAAGTTAGGATTTTAGATTGCCACAAGTGTTTCAGTTTAAACAGAAACAGATTTTCAGCATTAAATATTTCACAAACCATGATGAAGATGGCAGACTGGGTCCAGTGAGGCCTCTGCTGCTGCCTGACTGTCACCAGATTGCAAAACCTCTGGCCTACAAGGCTGAGCAGTATCTCTGGCATAAAAGTTGTTGTAAAGATTTCCAGCTTAACTGACTAGAAGAGTTAGGATACAGATTCTTCCAAATATTATTCTAAATCATTCAGATACTCATATTGCCTTATTGTGGTAACAGAGCATTAGTGATAAAGCCCATACACTAAAGAATAGCATTGCTTATAGGAGCATACTAAGGGACGGGAGATAACGGGGACGTGATGAAATATTACAGCAAGAAATGAACCGTTTCTTCTAGGTCAGCCCTCCCCAACCAGGTCCTCCAGTGGTATGAAGAGTACAGGGCCCTACATTCTGGGAGCTACCATCCCAACGCATCTAGAGGACATCCCATGTTGGGAACGGCTGTAACTCTACACATTCCTGCCCAGACACACCCATGTGGCCCCACCCTCCTTTACTCTGTGCCTGCTGTGCTGTGCCCAGTGTTGCAAAGTGACCCTGTGCTGGATGGATAGTGAGGTTCTTGACGGCTTATCACATGGCACGATGCCACAGAGCCCTGGCTTGGCAGAATCAGAGACCCAGGGTCAAGTGAGGTGATGAGAACAGGGCCCTGGGAGCCTCCAGCCAAAGCAGAAGATGAGTTGTTGTTCAGTCTTGTGCAGAATGCAGGCCCTACCAAACAATTAATGGGAAAAGCCATCACATTTATTGCGAGGAAACAAAATTTGTGATTGCTACGGCAATGACATCATTGGCTGCACTGCCAGTATAAATAGCATTTGGAAGACTCGTTTGTTTTGTGCTATTTAAAATTATTTAGTGTGGGAGTCTGTTTCAACTGGTGGGGTGGGGGGGGAGAATGCACACAGGCACATACACGCAGTGAGGTAGCCATGTTCATGTTTATCTTAAATGTTTATTTATAAAATTGGTGTCCCCTGTACCTAAAATGGACGTATTCTACTCTAAAACAGTGTAATTATGGGAAAAAAGTATTTTATGGACTGTCATTTCTCTCCCTATTTTTATAAAATCATTTATAAACATGCACGCAAATAAATATTAATAGACAGAACAGAGTTCCAAGTGAAGAGCTGATATTGTGACATACAAAAGGCTATACAGTGTGTGGGTGTGTGTGTATGTATGTATGTGTATGCATATATATCAGATATGTGTGTGTGTATGTATGTATGTGTATATATATACACATGCACACAACCAGCATGATTCCGAGCATATTTACTGAATAGCCAGTCTTAGGGAATTCAGTGGGAGTTATTCTTCATAAGTAAGTGTGCTTACACTTTCAAGTATCTTAAATGAGAAATGCATATTTTAAAAGGGAGGGGTTAGTTCACTGTAAACATCATGCCCCTACTCTTGAAGTAAGCATTATGTTTTGGAAATACTCAGCAACAAATGAAAAATACTAGCTATCACCCTTGAGGGCCAAGCTATGCTTATGGGCGATGTGCTGATGAGGAATGATATTCTGTACAATCTTGGATTGCATTCTTTTTGTAAATTTCCATGCATGTTCTAGGAAACCTTTAGTAGGGACAAGACTCTCTAGGGCTAGTCCAGATGAATCTTGGAATATACCTAAATCCTCTTCATGACACCTGCTTCCACAAGAATACCCATGTTCGTCCCTGCTGTGCAATCAATCTTTCCTTTCTTCTTAAGCTTTAGCTTTTTGTTGTTGATGTTGGTGTTGTTGTAAATGTTGTTTCTAGTGCATGTGTCCAAAACAAACAGCTCAAGGACAGCAAACAATGGCAGGAGAGAGAGGAGGGAATAGCGCACAGACCTACATCAGCTTCTGCTCCTTTGGCTGCTCACCTAATCCTGTGGCCACAAGGGACTAGAGAAATCCAGCAGTTCTGTGGCCAAGAACATAGCATTACCTTGATCCCTCCACAGGCTGAAAAGCTGGTCAGCGACTGAAGTATCACAACAAAGATCTGGAGGCCTCATGCTTCTCTGAGCTGAAAAGCCTGGGCAGGAATAGCAGAGTCAGAAAGATGTGTCTTCACCAGTTTAACTGGTCAGAGACAAAGGAAATCATTTTCTTTGCCATTAGAAGCACATACCTTAATTTCTAGTGGTATGTCTATCCTAGGATTTTTTCAAGGAAACTGATGGATATTTTTATGCTACTATTCTTTATTGTTCCATTTTAAAATTATCTTTCAGGAGGGATTTATTCACATAATCTAGCTTCTTTGATGGGTATTGTCATGATGAGGATAGAGGCAGGAACATGTAGACTTATAACCACCAACTCTACTGTCTGCAACATTGCTAATCCCAGGAAGCAAGACAGGAGTAGAGATTTAGACAAAATATGGACAGTTATCATACACCATAAATATCCTTAAATATTAAGCTGATATAGGTAGTCCTCACTTAGCAGCCACAACTGGGACAAGCAGCTTACAACCTTACTTCCCGTTTGGTCATTAAGTGAAGCACTGTGGTCACTAAGCTAAAAATCATGCAACTGGAACTTATGATTTTACTTCCACTTTCTCTATTAACTCTGCTTGTCACAAGCAGTTCGCAAAGCATGCAAATGCCGATCATGTGATCATGGGATGCTGCGATGGTCATACATGCAAAGATGGGTCACAAAGTTTTTTTTAACACTAGTGTAACTTTGAACAGTCTCTGCACGAAGCAGTAGGTAAGCGAGGATTATCTGTATCACATTTACAAGTTATATATTATATATTTAGCCCAGGTTGGTTCCTTTCACGTGAATAATGTGGCACAATTGACCACAGATCCTGATTATGGGGAGACGAAGAAGCAAATCACTTTAAAAGTTTCTGTCTGTCTGTCTGTCTGTTGTGGGAGAGGGAGAGAGGATTTTGGTCAGCCCCAAAACCTATATATGCTCAGATGTGTAAGATGGTTGCCGAGACTGAAAAGGTGGCAAGGACAACCACTGATGAATGATTTTGCAGGACCACCATAATAATTAGTGCTTTGGCTGTTGTGGACTGCAAACACCTCTCCTTTCCCACCTACAGAAGAGGGCAGAACCCAGCAGTATGAATGGCACAGTAGTAATGAAAGGAACAGGCAATGCAATGTGAATTCAGACATGTGGTGTACTGCAACAGCATAGCTTGGACGACAGTGTGCACTGGCTGTCTGGTAGGGCTCATAGAAGTGTCAGAAAAAGAAAGAACAGATGTTATGAGATTAAAACAAAGATTTATTTAAACTAAGCCTTAACATGCAGATCAGAAAAACATTTGACATCACTGTTAAATTATCAAAAGTTGTTTGGCACTGGATTCATTAATATATTCGTTTTCCTCATACTTTTTTTTATTTTTCTTACTCTGTTGTACTGTTTTCCGTGCTAAGTTATATCACAAAAGCACAGTCTTTAAGGACTGATCAGTCTGGAAACTGATTCCTCGACTGCTTCTCATTATACTTGTAAATCCCTGGTGTTCTTTAGAATACAGACACAGACTTATATCTGCCTAATCACACCCTATAGGAAGAACTCTCAGCAGGAAAAATGAACAGGAGCTCTTACCCAGCCTAGGAAAGTAATATAAAACCCCAGCTTTAAAATACTTTAAAATGTCTATTATTGTTGACATCCATGTTGCTGATGACTTAACACAAATCAATTGGGAATTGTGGAATCAGGGCAAAATATATCCACTTTTCATCAATTCAATGATAAAAATCATTTTAATAACTGAACTTTGAGATTTTGCTGTCTTCAAGAGTTCTCAGCTTCTCAAGTTTGTTTTACTGTATGAAAAAAAAATCTTATTTATTTATTTGATTTTTTTCCCCGCCCTTAAGTTTTAGTCAACAAAAGGGGGTGTATATAGCTAATGCTCCCACTTGCTGTTTACCCCACAACAGCATCCTTTTGATATTCCAGGAAACTGATACTCTATTTAGCACTGTGGTATACTAAATGGTTACAAAGCATGGGAGGAAAATTCTTCCCCCTCTTTGTTTGCCCATACTATCCATATTCTTCTATCTTTAACCCTAATTATTTTTTTTGTTTTGTTTTGTTTTGTTCTTGTACAATATAAATACTGAAGCTACTTATATCTTCCCCAAACAGTCAGGTTCCCAGATCTTTTGAGAAGGACAATGGAATTATAACTACACAGTAGATGAATTAAAAAAGAGCTATAAACAATATTTCCCTGATTCAAGTTTCATGTTTGTCATAAATGTAATATAAAGTTAACTTGTAGTATACATTTAGTAAATGTGGATGTTACTGACCTACCTGCAAGGTTATAGTAAGAAGTACTGAGAACAAATGTAAACTGAATATACTAAAGTGTAGCATTGTGATTTTCTAGGCAGAAAAATGACAGAATTTATGAGATGAAGGTCAATAAACAACTCCCAGACTGAAACTCGGTTGGCCTAATATTTGAATAGTGCCTTAGTGGGCTGAGTTGTCACATTCAGATCTGGCTCTAAACTTTCCTCTGGTTCAGGATTCTGTGGAACTGAGATTTCAGTTTCAACAGTTCCATATATTTACAGACTAGAGATGAGCAGGACACAGCTGGAGGGCTTCACAGACAGCTCTCTGGCTGCAATGTGTGGAAGGATTTCTAAAACACGAAGCAGCTGTGTACAGAAGCCCAGGGAGCTGTCCCAATTCAGAGTCTTCTTTTCCAGGGCTAGTAAAGAACAGAGCACTTGTGTGGCATTGCAGCCTGGGTAGAGGAAACTTAGGCCCACAGGTCCCTTCAGCCTGTTGGATGATCTCTGGATATTTACTATCACTTTTGCAAACCTACCTCAAGTAGATACTGTGAGGAAAGAAAGGCAATGGTTTCATATTGGCTGCATGAAGCTCTTTGGAAGAAAATCAGGATGGAACTGAGAGAAATCTATCCTCGCATTCTGAGAAAAACTGGACACAAATGGATATTGGTTATGTTTAGGTTCAGATTCTCTCTTCAAAAAAGGAGAAGGAACATAATGAGCTCATTTATAATACAGCAAGCAAAAACATGGGTTTAGATTGAAGCTAATTGAGGGGACAAAAGATGATCCTGTGCAAGGTAATGACAGGTAGCGTCACATATATGGGTGGGCCTAGGATTTTGGTTTGTTGGAGGGAAGTCTGGGATGTGGGAATCCTCTGCCTTTTTATGTATGGTAGCCGATTTTCAGGCTTTTATATGAGCATCTGTAGGGAAAGGGTGTGGGGCAAATTATGAAATGTGTGTGATGTCATACAAATGCTGTAACTTACTTGTATCAGATGTCAGGATTCCAGTACATAATCATGACAGGGTCATCTTTTGACATAATGGTTGTTTGCTGTCGACACTGCTAAGGCCCATTTTTTGCTCCTGTGCTTGGAAGTAAATGTGTTTCTAAACACAGTCCCCTGGGCATTCCTGAATACTCCCCAAAGCCTTGGAACCAGTTTGCTACAGGCCATGATTATCTTGACCACATCTGCCAAGATCTCTGGATGAGCTAAACAGTGCTCTCACCAACTGACCAACAGGAGAGTACAAAACTTAATATCCAGATTGTAGCCTGCTTTCTATTCTCATCCTTGCTGCATGCTTCATTTCTTTTGCTCAGTGAGTTTTAAAAAATGGTCACTCTACTACACTTCTGCTTAGTTCAACTACCCAAAAGGGACAACAATGTGTACTTATATGGGTACATAGGGCTGATACAAGTGCCCTGTATGGGAGGCTCTTACTTCATTCAACAGAGTGCACTTCAAGATATGGAAGACTGCAGTCCTCATCTCTGAATCTTCAAATATATTCCCAAGAAATTGGAGGCTATCTAATATACCTAGCAAAAAGTATGCCTTAAATCAGTGTTTCTTAAACTTTTTTTCTCTCTTTCTCCCTTCCCACTTTTAAAAATTATGGAGGATCCCAAAATAGCTTTTGTTTGTATGGGTTATACTTATCAATATTTGCCATATTAAAAATTAAAATTGACTTATTCGCTGCCCCTACGGCTTCTCACAATTGTTCGATGGGATTTTAATATTGTATTATTTTTCAACATAGACTGGCAAATAATTTTGATTCTGTGGACACTGAGAGGGTCTTGGGCGACCCCAAGGAGTCCTAGGACCACACTTTAAGAAACACTGCTTTAAATCATTTAAATTAAAAGATTTAAATCATCATCACATAACTACTCTTCCTAGCCTAGTGCAGATAGTGAGCACAAATGACTATACCCATGAACACTATAGGTTGCACAAACTAGTTGCAGAATCAGCATGTAGCAGCCTGTGCATTTGATTCATGGATATGCACTTTTGCAGTACTGTTAAGAACCACCATGTGGGCATTCCATAAAGATGAAGGGATACGTGCAATAAAGTATATCAGATTATTGAAGTCAGTCCTGGTTGCATGATATATGAAATGCTGTTTCTATTCCAGGTCTTTCTGGCTAAACGGATTATCCCAGTTAGGAGGAAAAATGGATGAAAGAGAGATAAAACATTGGCTGATGACTAAGTGATGACGACAGCTGGATGCCCTGTGAAATTACCACAATGAACCATTGTCAGTGCACATAAAAAGATCCATCTGGAAGCAGCAATAATTATAAGCACATTTATTACATTTACTCCTATGGAGGCATTTCCATGTCACCTTTCAGTTTTTCATCTGAATCCAATATTCAGATAGTATTAAACCTCCATCTTTTTCATCCAGTTTGATCCTTGACACCCCCAAGGTTTCGAAAATTCATGCAAGTCCAATAAATATGAGAACTGTGGTATGGAAACTATAAAGCACATTCCTCTACAAAAGATTAGAAAATAGCTTAGGGAATTTTATCAGAGACATTGTTGCTCCTGTCTTGCCTTTTTTTCCAGATACCAAATATTTCCCATTTTATATAAGACTACAAAATGTCCCACATAAGATTTAATAGTGTAAACCCACATATGCGTGCTATCAGTTGCTCTTTAATGGTGCATGAGAAGTTTTGAGTTTGATGACAGGTAACTTACCTGCTACAGGTTGTGAACAGTTATGGCACTTCTATCCAATAATTTTTGACAGTGTTTAGAACTGGGCATGCGGCTACTTTGTTGCTTGGCTTACTGTACATCATGCATGCAATAATGATAAAATTGATAAAATTCCCTAAGCTATTTTCTAATCTTTTATAGAGGAATGTGCTTTATAGTTTCCATACCACAGTTCTCATATTTATTGGACTTGCATGAATATATATCTTCTTTGTCACTGAGAAGAAAAATTGGCAACTTTTTTCTAGGAAAGCCAGACCTATGTATTGATCTACAGACTTGGGGATCTCTTTCCACATAGACGCTGCACTCATCTTCTTGCCTCAGCAAAGCAGATAGACAGGAGAGAATGAACTAGTCTTTAAATAAGCATTTTAATCAAAGGTTTGTGTCAAGTAGATGAAAGGCGAACCTACTTTAGTGGTGAAATGACAGGTGATGTGAAAGTGCCATCTGTACACTCTACTCACATGGGCAAGTGCTGGGTTCTAAAAAGGTAAGTGTGCATACATGACCTAGCCTTACTAAAATGGCAACCAAATGAATGGATTTCTGGGAAGCATTTAAAATCTGAAAGATTTAGATCAACTGCACTCAGTCTGGTTCCTCCAGGCTATAATTCTCAACCAGAATGAACAAGATTCTATTACTCCCAGTACATAATTCCACCAATTCAGGAAAATAACACACATAATCAGCCCGGTCACTTGCATTTTTGTATTTCCTTGACTTACATTACAGGATTTTACAGCATTTGGCTTTGTAGAGTTTAACTGTCTAGGAAGAGAGAACAGCATTCTGTACTGCTGGAAACATCACTAGCAAATAACCATTTTTTTAAGTAAAAGATTCTGGAGATATGAATAATAGAAATAGAGTTTGAGCTTTGTATATTAAAGGGATGGAAATAGGTAACTGTAACTCTTCCAAACTAGAATGATTTGATCTGGTGTTTCTGGACATAATTAAAATAATTGAACTGGGTAATATTATAGAAAATTTTAACTACAGTAATTTTGTCTCCTTTTATGAGTTGTTCATATTTCTCTCTGCACTGTCATTCCAGGGAACATCTCATGTCTCTTTACAATTATGGGTGGTGTCCATTAGTTTCAGTAGTTCACCTAATTCTTCCAAAGCACAAATTATCCGAGTTTGCTAATAGTGAAAATTGTTGCTCCAATTACTTGCAAAGATTACAGGAGCTTATTATGTTATTTAATCAAGCAATTTTTCTTTGTAAAACAACATGAAGTCAGGGGTTTAGAAAGTAAAATTTCTGCTGTTTTCTGAGACTCGTTCCATTGTTTTTTTAAATCTAGCTGATTGGATTGGAACTGGACTCTGCACTCAAGCACAAAACATAGCAGCTGAGTTCACTGGCTCTGCTAAACCACAGCAAGGCTTGTTCAGTTCTGGCTTTGGAAGAGAAGTGTCAGATGGGGCACAGAAAAGCCTCCCGCTGCCTTTCTAATTAGCGCAATGATCAGACCGGTCTGCCTGAGAAGGCCCATGAGTAGAAAACATTCTCACACTCCTCATAAAGTAAACCAAGCTTTAATAAGGGAGAGAAGCAATAGCTAAGGAGAGTTATCCCCAACCAAGACAATTCCCATAAGGGTCATAAGACAATCCAGGGGAGAATGAGGAGCACAAACATCTGTGAGGGGACAGTGGGGCAAGCAATGTTAGGTATATCATGACTCCATTGCACAAATTATGAGAATTACATACTATATGTCCTTTGCCTTATCATGTGACTGTTGTAAATTATGTAACTCGTGTCACTGGTGGGATGGTGTCAAAACATATATGATCTCATCATGAGAACACCAAAAAGGACATACAAAAAGAATCCAGGGCACATCCCTGGCCTCAAGAACATGCAATCAGGCGCTGGAAAACAAGGCAGCTTTCTCCCCCATCTTCTATGCTGGACAGTCCACTGGTGATTATTTCCTATCTGATTTCATCACAGGTTAAAGGAATTGCAGGAGATCTGCAACCAATGGACTTGTGAGATATTTAGGCTGCCAAGATTCTAGCTGTAGAATTCAAAATGGCAACCGGGGCTTTTTCAGGCAGTCTTTTTCCTGGAGCATTAGGTAAGTAAAATGGGATAAGTGGTTTGTTTTTGATGTTCCCACTATACAGCTTACCTGAGTGGAGTTAGTCTAACCCTGTTTAAGCCTGGGTCTCTGTTGAGTTGACTGGATCAATTGAAGTAGAGAGCCAAGGAGATAGCCTTGAAGCAATATTCAGAAGCCATTATGTAAACAAAGAGGATAGAAGCATTCCTTAAGTCTTGGGGAAGGAAAGAGTATTAAGAAGAGAGTAAGGATGACTCCTCCCTGACTCACTGGGGTATAAGAGGGAGGGAAGGAAAAGCATAATCAGACTTGCAAGGCTCTGTTATTATAGCCTAGCTCAATCAAGCGTAATTCTGGTCTTCCTGTGGAGTGTGTTTCCTGATCTGCTGTCCCTCAAAAAGGTGACATCTGATTCCCTTTTCATGTTCCCATGACATCTTCATTCTTCTCAGTTAAGTGTTTTGTGGGAACAGGGGCAATGTATAAACCTGTTATGATAAGCTGAGACTCCTAGTTTATTCTAATTTACTTTGAATTGCTACTTTCTATCAGCTCTATTACTGCTTGTAAAACCTCTCATATTCTATTTGTGTTGCCTAATCAAACTCGGTGCTTCTACATTATTTCTCCTCATTGCCCAGATTCTTCTGATTACAGACAGTCCCATCCTTCTCCATAATTTAGTTTCTGGCTGGCTTTCCTGAGGCAAAGTTCAAATCTCCTTGTCAATACAAAGGAGGTCTGAGTTTATGGAAATCCTCATGAACTGGGCAAGACACTGTATAGCCTGCACTGCCAGGACTCGCTGTCCTACATGCTAACTACAAGAGGAATTCTTAGCCACCAAAATCAGGGATGTTATGCAGGCCCTTCCAGATAAACCCAACTTGCTTAGCTGATAGTGTATAAACTGTTTATCAGCTTTTGTGCATTCTCTGTGCAACAGGATGGCTGTTGTTCTTGGAATCCTGTTTGGTCATAATATTTAGAAGAGGGCTCTGATAATAAGATAAGCTGCTCACCCACCACAGATGGCTCTGGAGACACACAGCTTAGCCAACATTCTAAAGGGAGTGAATAAACTTGTAAGTAATGCAAGTGGTTTGTAAGTGGTTTGGGTGAAATGTCACATGGAAGGCTGCACAGACATGTCTGTTCCAAGGCGTTTGAATTTATAGAATTCAATGATAAAAAAGCCAACTTCAGCTTTAAGTTTCCTTAAACAAATGTGCACCATATCCAGTACCATTCTGCCACCTGACCTGAAAACCAAGGATGCTTTTTTTCTGCCAGCAAAGATCCTCCACTTGGCAGGCACGCTGCGTTACTAACCTGGGACTAAAAATACAGTGGCAGCTGGATAAGACCTTTGTTATCACCATTCCTCTCTAATAGGCTATGTTTATACATGTTTATTTAAAAAAAATCTCACTGACTTCAGCAGGACTTCCTGACAGCAAGTGTGGCTTGGATTACAGTCCAGTGCTAACAAGGCTTTTTCAAGAGGCCATTGATTTTCTTTAGGATCAAAACTAATACATAAAGCTAATACATAAATGCAGAGCAGAAACGTCCTCCCACTTCCTTGTTTTGCCTGACCTAGAGCCATCATACCTATGCCCATACTGAAGTGTTCTTAGCTGATTTATCTCTAACTATGGTGCACAGTGATCTGCTTATAAGGATACCTGTGCTTTAGAAGCAGTCCAATCTAAATTTCTCAGATCTCCTGCTCTATTACAACTGCACTTCTCTGCCTAGAGCTCGAAGGCATCTCTGTCAAAGTCAGCTTATGACTTTGTTGGTAGAAGGTACCGGCTTAAGCAGACCTTTGAGGAAGAATCTTTAGCTGAATTAGTATTGATAGACAAGCACCAGTCTCCTTGGAAGAAACAAATAACAGCAGCTGACCTGGTTTACTGTGGGCTCACCCCCCAGTGCGTATCTATGTTGGGCCTAGACAAACCTTGGAAAGAACTTAAGTAGAGACTCTTTGACCTTGATATATGAAGAAGCAGAACTAATATCTCACATCACCATGACAACAAACCCTCATACCCTCCATTTACCGTCCCTCAGTATTTTCATCAACTACCTCTCCTATCACATAGTAGGGCTTTCACACTGGCACCTTTTGACATACCTTATCTGGAGCATCCATATATCTGTTCCAATCCCAAAGTCAAGACAGTAGTGTATATACTTCTGAAATGCCCTATTTATGATCCTGGAGGGTAGAATTCATTTCCTCTGTAATCATCTCACATGGCAATTGTGCACTACTTTCCAAACAATGAGGACTGGTAGCCAAATTTTGTCCTACTGCAATGACAGTCAGGAGTTACTAGAGCTGAGTATAGCTGAGTCTCAGGTAGGAATAGGCTTTTTAATGGATATCTGCATTCTGCATTCTTTTCTGATCCTTTTGTCTGTATATGACTACATGTTTTAATAAATTTAAAATTTATCTGTATCTGTTGAGAGAGACACATGCTTGTGTAAAACACTATGGACCCTATGAGACAAACAGGTTTTGATTCTTCAAGATGCTAAATACATATTCAGTTATTCCATTCAATATAATTCAAATTGTGTGGAGAGAAAAAGCAGGGCTGTGTATTTACTTATTTAAATTTGTTATAGCCTCCCAGCTCCAATGGACTCTGGGTAGCATGCAAAACCCAAAAATCCATATAAACAGATAAAATATAAAACCACACAGAGGACTCGGACTAAAATGATCTTAAAAGCAACACAAATCAAACAAAACAAAACAGGGGCCCCCAAACTACAATCATATATTAACTAATTCCAGCCAGCCCAGGAGTGTAATGAATAAAGATTACTATAGGCCAGAAACACAGAATATCAGTTGTGTCAATTGATCCTTCTGATGTGTCTTACTCTATAAGATATTGCATGTGTAGTAATGTGAACTAGGCTATAATGTAGGTTGTTCTGATGGAAAATAATTATTTTGTAGCTTTTTTTTTAATGTGTTCCCCCCTTAAGCTAACTTTTGTCTGCTTATGCAAGTGCTGAGAAAAAGAAAAAGCCCAAAGAATTGCTGATAAAGAGAGAAGTTATTCATAGTGTTTTTTTACATGTAATCGTACTAGTGAACTTTCATTTTTTATAAAAAAGTTCATTTTTTATAAAATCAAAACCAAGGGTCTATTAAATAGTGTATCACCATGCTTTGGTGATGATGGCAGCAACAAAAGAAACATCAGTACCAGAAAGTCCAACATTTTGCCCCCTCCCAAATAAAAATGCTAAAATCTTATGGCGGTGAAATCTCAGAAGACCGCATGTGATCAATGTTTCTTTCTGAGTGACAACACCCCGTTATAACCTCAGATCATCCGATGGATTTGCTCTCATCACTTTTAGGTTATCCAGATCTATTTGTTTCAGATGTTTTACGCTTTTGAAAACTTGTTAAGTTCTGCCTGCCATTTTCTGTCTGTTCCCTTAAACTTTAAGCCTATCTTGCTGGCAAAGTCACATGGCTGTCCAAAAGTGGCAGATTTGTTTGAGAGTTCTGAGAGCAAGTTGTGTTTCTTTTGCTCCAGCCTCATATCCAAACACATTTGGGCTGGGCCTCTTTATTGCATCTCCTAATTGTTTAGATTTATGAGGCATCTACCGTAACTTCTAAGACAGCATTTAAAATCCCTTGCTCTGTTTAATTCATTCCTTTTTTCCTGGTGTTTATGGTTCCAACTCAGCAAGTATAACTGTGCCTTTGCCAACATTCTGTTTCTTCTCCACGTTGCAAGGCAGGTCTATGGAATGTATCCCCTCCTTTTTTTTTAAACCAAAAAAAAAGAATGTCTGCACTCACCTCCCTACTTCATAATCCTTTCACGCAGACCAAGGTGAAGTAAGCAAACATGCATTGTTTTTGTACAGATCCCCAGTCAAAAAGGTGCTTTTTCAAGGATTAATGAAAACATTTCCTAGTTTGGATCTCAACTAAGATCATTACTTTTTTGTAGTTGCATAGCTCTTTATGTAGTATGATGGTTGGTCGGTAAAACATGGATTTATGTTCAAATCTTCAAATCAAATCTTGCCTATAGAATATCAGAATAGCTTTGTACACACCATTATATTGCAAAATTAATACCAAGACTAATGTAACCAAAGCAAGGGCAGTCAATCAATCAATTGTGGTCCTTGACACTGCTCAATAATCAGTACCACCTCCTTATTTTGCACATGCTGACTGTTGACAAAACAGAGATTGCGGGTAATGCTTTGTAACAGCATCTAGAAGGCTACAGGTTGTCCGTGACCAATGATGTAATGATGTCACCAGTGTGGGCAGTATTAAAACTAAAGCTACTTGATGCACCCGGTTTGTTCCATATTTTAGTTGAAAAGCAGGAAAAATAGCACCCCCGAGAATTGGCATTTTTGCTACTGAATCTGATGAAACAAACACATGTTGACTTTGTGCAGTTGTGTGGTCTAGTGTGGTTGTCTGGTTGTGTCCTCCAGCTTAGAAAATCACATGCAGCCTATGAACTTACAGCCCTGGTCTATTTTAACTGGAAGAAGTTCTCTAGCTTTTCAGATTAGGCATATTCCCAGTCCTATCTAGAGTTATCACAAAGTGTACCTAAGAATTTCTATTTGCAAAGTGCTCTTGGGTGGACCTATGACACTTCCTTTAAACTCTGATATTTCTGTTTTCTCATATTGATTCCCCAGTTCATTTTCTAAGCTAATTGAACAGAGCAGAACCAGAACAAAAGCGATGGAGACACTATATACATTCCTACCCCTCATCAAAGAACCAGAGGAGACTTTCACCTTCTGCCCTTTCTCTCCATGCCTAGCAAATTTCTCCCTTCGCTTTAGTTAAAGGGTGATCCAATACTGGCAGAGTTTTAGATGTGAAAAAGATGTCATAAAAGACAAATACTACCTTGAGTTTATTTTATTCCCCCATCGCCCATTAAAGTAAAGGGCATAGACGATGCAGAAGAGCTAGCATGGAGATCCAGGAAAGGGGCCATTTCTTTTCAATCTTTCAACACTTGGGATTAATTTCAGTCTTCTGATTATTTGGGTTAATCATTTCCCCCCTCTTGTTTATGCCTCTTCGTTCTATCACATCCTTTCAACAATTAAATAATTTGAATTGTTCCTGGAACCAAAGTGCCACACAGCATATGATAGTTTTATAAAAATTTCCGGAGCAATGTTCTTTCTGTCTTGTAATAGTTTTTTCAAGCTGATAAGTGCCTTTTGGTCAATTACAGCATGCTGTGCAGAGTGATTTCTCCTTTGGAAATCTGGCAAGTCAAATTAGCTGGGCAAGGGCATGAGATGCATGTTGGTGTGGACATGTGGGTAACAACACTAAGCTCTTATCTTAGAAATCACTATTCTCAGCCAAGGTGACACACAGTGCGAGTATTGTGTTTGGGGAGAGAGAGAGAGAGAAAGTATCAGACCCTTTGATAATTTTCACTATAAATGGTAAAGACTCCAAACTCCAGCTTTCTTGGGAAGTTTTTAGTCAACTTCAATTTTTATTTGGCTGAGAAAACATTCTTTTATTTTGACATCACATGCATCCCCTTTTATCATAGGGATAAAAAGTATCTTTTATCTAGACAGAATGCATCAAGTTGCAGAATGACTCATCAAATGAATCTATTCTATAAATTAAGCCAGAAAACAAGCGTCTCTGAGCCCTGGCAGTGTCTAAATGTCAGGCCCAGGGTGCAGAGCAATAAACAAGGATCTGCACTTTCTCAGTGTCAGGGCAGCCAACCGGAGAGATGGAGGTTAGCAGTCTTGGTCCCTCCAGTCAGGTTGCCATATTGCAACTTGGAGATCATGCTGGTCTCTGCTTAACAGGAAGATGCAGCCCCAGTTTCTCCAGCCAAGTTTTCTACTAGCTACACACCATCATTACCTTTCTTCTGTTCTGCTTTAGAGCAAAATGAAAGCTCTGTTTCACTGTCAGGGTGGCACAAAACAAGGCAGTACTGGGGGGAAAGAGTGAAGATCCTCTTTGTTAGGCATACGCCATGCTTTGTGTCATGTTTCAGGAAATACTATACAATGTTAAACCAAAGGACAGAATCTAGATTAACTGATGTTGTCAGTTCTCTACAGCTGGAAGAGAAGAATGGTAATTCCTTATTTGTTTTGAACTCATGCCTTTTGCTAAGTTTAAGACTGGAAAAATATCATCTCTAAGTGTGGTCTTGTGAGCCTTGCAGCTTGTAGACATCTCATAGGCAGAACAGCTGCTGCGGCCACAAAGGGAATGAATCAATTTCTGTGCATTTGTAATGGGATTTTCCAGAGATTAAGATTTGGGGGATCATGAACATGACTGATCATAGGGTGATGCCTCTGAATATAGGTTTCAAGAAAGCTTTGGTGATTTAGGCAAATGTGCAAAGAGGGAGGGGAACTGAGTAACAAGGAAGACAGCACAGTCAAGAGGGAAGTGATTGAATGGCATGGAATATGATACAAGGCACATGTTGGACTTGGAGCTAACAGGACTGGATTCAAATCCTGGATGAAACACAAATTTGCTTAATTGCCTTGAACAAGACATCATTTTTCAATCTCACTAGATTGTTTTGAGGACTAGAGGCTATAAAAACTTAGGCTTTAAAAATGTTTTATATAAAACAGCCAATAATTATAATAATAAATGATGGTTTCTAGAGTTGACTTGCAGCCTGCAGACACTGACAGGCCTTGCCTCTGGAACATTATTTACTGATCGGGAAATCCAGTATATTTAAGGCAGCTTTCCACAACCTGTCACCCATTAGAAGTGCTGGAACAACTACTAGAATTCTGGAAGTCATTGCCTCAATATATCTTGAAGTCAACAGGTTGGAGTAGGCTAATCTGACCTTAGACTTCACTAGAAAGGGTCATGCACTTTGCGTCTTCATGCACTTTGCATATATATTTAATAATCCAACCTAGCTGGCACCACATGCTAATTGCAATTGTCCTGAAATAGTTTTAATGCACAAAAAGAATAGGCTAGCTGGATTTATAGATAATTCTGCATAGCTGTTACTAGACATTGTCACAGTCTTCACAGCTTGTAACAAACTTCTGCATGCCACATAGGGAAACTGTAACTGCCCTTTATCAATACGCACATCTATGCCCAAATTTCCTTTTACATTCTTGGTCTTTTACCAAGTAGGAAAACAACAGCAGATAATATATCTTGGTCACAGAGAAATACCTCCATATAAGTTAAAATGGGAACTAACTAAATATTAAAGTTTGCCAAGTGACAGAAAATGGGGCTGTTAAACTGGAGTTAAACTGCTTTCCATCCTGTAGTCTAATGCCTGGCCAAGGAATGG
Source organism: Liasis olivaceus (assembly GCA_030867105.1). NCBI lineage: Eukaryota > Metazoa > Chordata > Lepidosauria > Squamata > Pythonidae > Liasis > Liasis olivaceus. Next base: position 100,804,859 of record CM061348.1, on the reverse strand, counting down.
ATCCTGAACTTCAAAGCAAAACGAAGCAGCTAATTGACATCCTTTGCAAATTTATTTACCTTAAAGTTAGAAGACAGATACTCTCCTTTAGCCCCCTTGCAAAATCTATTGCAAGTTCCAGGGGGAAACATACAGAAGATGCATCTTTTTTCAGTCCAGCAATAGCATGTTATATGGCAACACTGTGGGGAAACTTTCTTCCTCCCACCCCCACCCCCTTTTCTTTCTACGTGACTGAAAGAGGAATGCTCTTTAAAGTACCAGTAATGCATAGTAAGGGAAAGGGCTGGAAATGAACAGATGCAGTTAAGGAACACTGAAGGCTGCAGGTACAGGTATGTCTGTGCTGATCCTGATAACATACCCTTGGAACCACACATTCTAACTATTGGAGTTCTCCAGAGACTGAGGCAGACTGTACCAAACAGACTCCTCCATGACAGATAACTCCATAACCCACAGATTCCACAGGCAAGACTTTGCCGTCCAAAGCATACACCCACACCCCACACTTCCCCAGTCCATCCTAGAGAATTCCTGTAAAGCTATTGGATTAAGATTCAAAGATGAAGGCAGTAGGGGCAATGCTTTGATAGTGCTGTTTGGGACAACTGTGGAATGTTATGGGCTTTTTCCATAGCTGTTTCTTCTCAAGATTGCTTGCAACAGCAGAATGATGCAATAGCTTAAACCAAAGCCCTTAGTTGCTCCAGGCAAGGACAGGTAGACTGGGGAGCAATTACAAAATGTTTAGCCATAAATCATGCTTAAGACATTTAGCCTTCTGTTGGCTACATCTAAGCCAAAACAAAGTAAAGAAAGTCCACTGTATTGGAGTTAGGCTCCTTGGTTGTTCTAGCTATCTATCTTCTTAACTTCAGATTCCAAATATTCCATTTATAAACGTAATGGGATAGCAGGAAAGTGGAAGTTGCTTTAACATGCAGGCTGGCTGGGAATTCTGGGAATTGAAGTCCAACATATCTGAAGATCACCAGTTAGAGAAAGTTGTCATAGATGTAACACCTACAAGACATAGACCATGAATAAATCCCTCTAATTCAACCCTGAGTTTGAGGATTGAGTTGCTTTAGCTGCTTACCTCATAAATATTGGATCCTGTAGCATAGGTCAAAAACTGCTGGTGCTAGTATATTTTCCTGGGGTTTAGTGGCTGCATGCAGGCAACCCTTGGAAATGTGATTTGGTGAATCATTTGGAAACAGCCATTGATAATTGGATGTCTGTTAGCAATTAGTTCTGCCATAATGGTGGTGGCTTAGCAAAGTGAGCTATGAGCCAGGAGACCTTTGGTTCATATCTTTCCACAGCCATGAATACACTTGTTGCCTAGGCAACCTAATTTATCTTAGTCTTCAATCTACAATAGAAGAGGATAATAGTACTGATCTTCCTTACAGCCTCTGCTGTTAAGATGAATGATTATATATGTGTGTGTGTGTTCAAATGCTTGAAATGGACTATATTATTAGTGCAACGTCTTATGGGCTTGAAGCCTTAGGACACAAGTCCATGCGAGAGTCTTACTCAGTTTCCAATTGACATTGTAGCACTGCAACAAAACCACTGCAGAGAATCCCCTCGAAATTACCATGCTATGATGAATGAGAACATCATGCCAACATGAAGCCATGCTCTTAATCCAATTCAGAGTTTTATAAAATATGTCAGTTTTAGATAATAAACAAAAACAGCTGTAGTTTTATTTTCATGGATGCTTCTGAAGACACAAGTTAAGAAAGGAGCATAGCAGCAGCACAACTTTGGAGTTTCTTGGGTACTTCTTTAAAAAGGCAAGACAAATATTATCAACAGAGTTCAAATGTTTTTAATGACATTGTGCTATGATTTCCATAACAGCCTAATATGCAAATGCTTAAACCTGAAACTTTTATAGATGAGACAAAGTGGTAAAAAAGCTTTATAGCTTAATTTTATATATCAGGTTGCCGATATATAAAGCTTCAGCCACAGGATTAGTAAAATGATAGTAACTCAAAGGAACCTTCAGAGTTAGGAAATAAATGTGTAATTGACCCAATTGATGGAGATGCCAGCCTTCCCTGCCCTATTGCCCTCCAGTTATGCAAGTGCCCAAATATTCTTATAGTTGAAATCCAAAGGCTGGAGAAGGCTGTTTTAGACAATGGCAATTCTCTGACAAAGCAAAGGAGATAAATGGGTGCATCTCCCTTACAACTACAAGAAATAAACATTAGACAAGTTCTGACCATGTAGTTCTACTCATTCAACAAGCTACTAAACTGAATATCGCATTAACTCCTGATGTTTCTGCTAGTCAAAAATATATGATGGCTCACAATTTTGCTTTCAAGGAGCTAACAGGCTGCACAGTCCTGACAGCCGCATGCAGCTGTTCCATATCACTAGGAAAACAGCTAGCCAGCTGCTGCCTTTGATAGGGATGTAGTGTTCAGAAACCCTATGGGATATGAACCATGCTGGTAGTATAAAAGATCATACCCAGAACCTATAATATCTGACACAAATACATGAGGAGATGATGGGGAGTGGGGGTGGGCAGAACCATGAGATTTGACCAAATGAATATCTTTTATAAATCAGACTGCTGAGTTAAGGTCACTAAATTCACTTTAGCAAAAGTATGATTACTTCTTTGACTCTTTCAGCTTCTTTTCAAGGCATTGAGGAGATGTGACGTCTTAGTTTTGCCGTATCAGCAGGCATGCATGAGCAATGCAGATGACCATGCTTAGATGGTTTAACTGATTGCTAAAATTGCCAAGGCAAAAATATTAGCTCCAGAAAGGTCTTGCTCCCCACTCCCCCAATGCTCTTTTTGCCAATTCAGATCATGCTGTGTATTCCATCCTGGCATGACATAATGAAGTATCAGACATGGGCATAACTTATCTTTACATGATGTCACATTATTGTAACTTACACATCTGTACTCTATGCCTGCTGGGGAGGGAGGCTAGAAGAGTCTAATAAACAATGACCAGAGTGCAAAAGCCAGACTTTTCCTGCAGGAAACTCAAAACATTTATTCTGGATGACTCTAGAGGCTGGCAGTTAAAGGCAATAAATACAGATTGGATTTCATAGTGTGCAGAGTAAAATTCTCATTTATTAATAATATCACTGCTTGTGATCTGACATTACCAAAAGAGATGTTGCAACACAATATCTGAGTAATGGAGGGCTAATAGTATTTTCTTCATCCCTGGCTGGAAGAGAGCTGGCTGCATTAATCAGTCTTGGGGATAAAAGAAATAAAAATGCTAGATGGGTTCCTAAAGAGTGTGGAAGGCCTATGCTCCACCAGAAAATGAATGATCAATTCATGGTGGAAGTATGAAAGAACCTTAGTACGATGCTTAAATTCATTATAGTTCTTCCAGACAGCCACGTTCCTCCCTTCTGCCTTATCAGTCCTGTGCTGCATCATAGGCCAGATGCAGAGAAAGAAGAAATTCCTAGAGAAAAGCAATGGCAATGTTAAGAACGAAACATGAAAAAAGCATGAAGAATGCTAGCATATGTCAAGAATTTTGCTGACCCAAAGTATGTTGACAGCCTGAGCAACAGAACAGAACTGTAATCTAGGAGGGCAGACTGGCTGAAGTTAGCTGCACAACTGCGGCTGGGCCACTATCTTTATTGGAACCACCTGAAATTAAAAAGTCTACCATCATGTGCTTTAAAAGACTAGTGTAAATGAGAGCAATTTTGAAGACAGTAATGACCAAATATTGCCCTTGCCCTAGACATAATTAAGCTTCCTCCTGCTTGTTATCTTTTTTATTCTGCCTCAACCCTACCTCTGATTTTTATTTCTCCAGGAACACCACTTTTTGCAATCCAAACATTTCCTCCTTTGCCATCACTTATATTTAATATGAACCAGGATGCTCATCACCCCGTTGTTATTGCTTATTTTGCTTACATTAATGCAAACAAAAGATCAAAAGTCTTTTTTAAGCTGCATTACCTTTTGGATTGGCCATTACTTTTTCATATAGGCATTTTCTACCCCTAATTATAATGAAGAAAAAAAAATCTTGATTTAAAAACAGCAACAAACCATGATTCAAGCATGAGATGGACAGAAAGAAAGTCTGCTAAAAAAATATTATTCAAGTGGAAGCCAACTGGCTTACATTGAGTTTCCACACTAGGCCCCATGATTATTGTGTATCATTAGAGCAAAATGTAAGGCACTGTTGTCTGCAGCATATAATTAATTTTGCTTCAGCTTCAGAGCTTCCCTGCAGGGATCACAATGTTCTCTTTTTCTCCACCAATGATGAGGAAGATCATGGGCTGTTCTGACACCTCATAAGCATGGCTTCCTTTAACAGGTTACAGGCTATTCTCTAAAACATTGCCATGTACTGTACAAGAAGAAAGATTTGCTTGGATTTGCAAGAAGTGCTTCTGTGCCAACTTCCTCCAACATGTTTTACAACTGACCTGCAAAGAATGTGTGTCATTGAATAGGATATACAGCCCTGGAGAACATAAAATATAGCTGCATTGTTTAATAATCTCTCATCAGCAAGATCGGCGAGACAAAGTGAAGGTGATCTTACTGAGATAACTCCATCTAGTGTGTTAGAAAGAACAGCTTTGCTACTTTCACCAGCGGAATATTCTTATAAATTCGCTCAGTTTGTCAGAACAGTGCACAAGGGGTCATTTAATGTACTGACAACAGCAGCGTGCAAATTCTTCAGCATTTGGCCACACGCTAAGCGAACACTCTGGATAGCTTCACAGTCAGATTAAAATGCCAGAGCAATCACTGATGGTGCACTTGAAATGTGCTCACTAATTTATTAAGTTTATTCTCCGCAAGCTTGGAGACATCAGAAAGTTGAATTTCTAAATGACACTGTTAAGAAGATGTGGCTACACATAGTTTCAAATCAGGTTAGATTTGCCAGATAATTTATTAAGATGATGTCAAAATAGCTACCCTGGAATTAGAAAACAATCTAAAAGATCTTCTGGACACATCTGACAATGGACACAATCACACACAACTGGGCATCTCAATCTAGAGCTCCTGGTATGCTGCTTTTTGCATTGCCCATTCCATTCCAGATTTATAATCATGTATTTTCTACTTGGTAATTGACATAGAAAGAATGACAGAACAAGAAAGTTTGAATGGACCTTAGACACCATCAATATTATATTCCACTACATTGCTTTATGGTGAACATCTTTGTATCCCCATCTACAAGGCAGTAATTATCTAGGCTGCTTTGACATCATGGAATAGTTATTAATTAATGCATTTCTCAGAAACAGATTGTTATTCAAACAGTCCAGTTTATACCCCAGTTTGCTGTATCTAACTTGTAACCTGCTTGTGATGTGTAACAATTCCATACTTACAGGAATTAGAAGGAAGTTGCAGTTTAGAAACATGCTATTAGAATAAATAAATTGGTTGATAGTGGATAGAATTTTTACTATTGCAACAGAGATAATTCTGACACTATTCACACTCCTTACCAGATTAAGAGGGTAAAGATTTTATACCGCATGTATGGATCTATTAATGTATCTGTAAGCAGGTAAACAACAATAAAAAGTATCATCAATAAATAGAAAATAAAATAGGAAAAAACTCTAGCATCAACAAATACGAAAGCCAATAACTAGGGGGGGAAACCAACTAATAAGCAGAACTAATTAACTAGATAATTACTGCCTTGTAGGTGGGGATGCAGAGATGTTCACCATAAAGCAATGTAGTGGAATATAATATTAATGGTGTCTAATAATTAAATAAATGTCACACCAAAACCACTTTAACTTCTCAGTTAAAGGCTATTAGGATCACAGCAAGAAAATTCTCCCATTTTACTACAATTCCCAAAGCCCTTGTCCATAAAACAATCCAGCCCATCTAGATGACCAATTCCTATTCATTTGCCTGTTTTACGATTTTACAAAAGTATTGATAAAAAACCTCACTGCAACCTACTGGCTGTGTATATAAAATGAATGGGGGCAGAAGAGATGGTATAATCAGGGAGGAAACAATACCTTAGTCAAGGAATCATCAGTAAGAAGCCATACCCCCTGTCAGAATCGCAAGACTTTATAATAGATTATTATATGGCTAGTTTAAAAAATGGCTTTTTTACATGCTGCGGTTCTGCCATTGTAAAAGGGGAGGGGGAGTAGGAAGGAGAGACCGTTTGAAGCAGATGGCTCCTTATCACAGGCTCTGGAATGTTCAAGGCTATGCCAGCGAGGGAATCAGAAGACCAAGAACTAAGGGTGATGAAAGGGGGGGAAAGTAAGAAAAGCAGTTTTTGGCGCGCTTTTGCTCAGTCTCAGCAATGCTTTGGATCTGTACACTTATTCTTAATAAATGAACTTTCTTTTGAATCAATACTGGTTGCAAGGAAAGTTACTGGATTTGAGATCGACAGGTGGCAGTTCGTTATACCCCCATTAAGACTGGCAGGGCAAGCTATTATCTGTAAAAAAAACAACAACAGCAGCAAATCTGATGTTACCTAGCTGGATAATGAAATGTCTGCAAGAAAACAACCAAGCTCAGAGAGCACCAAGAATCCGACAGAGATGATATAGCTAGAGTTGCTCAATTGTTATGTTCATTTTAATTGGCTGCATTTGTGCCTGGAAGGAAGGAAGAACCATGCATAAACTTTTTGTTCTGAGACAAGGTAATATGAGGACCTTAGGCTGAAGAAAGTAAATGTACTACACCATAACTACTGTTGCTTCTGATCTGAATGGCATGCTAACTTAGTGTATTATGCAAATGGTTAACATACCAAGTGACGTGGGGTACTTACTCCAAATAATCTGAGCTAATTTACATTGTGAAATGGATTTGGTTTCAATGCAGTCTCACTTTTATTAACTTTTATTTTCTTGCTCATCTTCTTTTCTGCTGGGAACTGAAATTCCGGTAAGCAGTTCATCCTGCAACATGCTTCCACCCACTTAGGATCCCACTGAAAGCCAAGCTTTTTGCGTGCACCTGACAAGCAACAGGGCTTTCCTTTGTGCAGCAGACTTCTCCAATCTGGTGCTTTCTGGATACATTGGATTAAAACTGTCATTGTGCTTATTGTTCTATAGGCAATGGATCGCTCAACCCTCCAACAGTAGAGCAAACTAAGTAGGGTTAACTCCTCACAGGAAACAGGAACATTTTGCTTTTCAAGATAAGCCTGTGTATACAGCTTTAAGTAAGGCAACAACACAATATATTTTTGTCCTTGGTTGCCAGATAAATCATCAAAAGACACAGTATTAATGGGACTTCACCAGACCCAAGGAAATGCAGTAGACCCACATGAACTAGTGCATCATGAACTACAACCTGTAACAAAAGTGATGGAAAGAAAGATGAAGTTGGGTAAACTTCCCCCTGCCACCAACCCCCCCCTCCCATTTGCAGTGGCACTAACCCTGATTAGGCTACTGAAGATTTTTAAAATAGTTGTTTCTTCTCTCCGAGGGGAGGGGAGGGGGAAGAAAAGGAAGCAATAGCCTTCCCACCTTCTTTGCAGGGGCTGGCAACACTTTGAAGTGGCTCCTCCTACTTTTCACTGAGTCATTGGAGATTGTGTGGTGCCAGAGCATGGTACTAAGTCAAGGGCTCAGGCAAGCAAGCAGCTGACTTGGTCAACCATGTTGTGTAAACGTGACCAATGACAGCAGATTGCCCAAGGGCCCCCACAAAAATTGGAGCTCATTCTATGTGACAGTCACATGCTGGCTGGGGAATTCTGGGAGTTGAAGCCCACACATCTTAAAGTTGCCAAGGTTGAGAAACACTGTTCTAGAAGGATGGACTCCGAAGAGCTGTTCCAGCCTGAATACTGCAGTTAGGGGTAACCTGTTACAAACATGATAACTGGTTGTATGCCTGCCCCAGTATTAGCTTATGAGTCCAGACAGCAAGATTCTGTGCTATGAAGGCTAAAAGACTGATACTGCAGCATTGGAAAGCTAAATGTATGGCCCCATCTATTCAATGACTGGATTGTACTTGCTACTTATGAGCAGATTGCCTATAGACGTAGACTTTGTACGGACAAGTATAATGAAGTATGGGACTCATTTATACAAAATACAGTGGGTTAATATATATATATATATATATATATATATATATATATATATATATATAAGAAATAAATATGCACTTGAATAATATTTGCATTAGATAAGTATATATAGAATTGTAACTGTTTAGTGTTATAATGACAATGACATATCATACTATGTTTTTTTCTTTGTTGTATTTTTTTCCCTTTTGTTGTAAAGCACTTTTAATGTGTTTTTTTTCTTTTACTATATATGTATCTCCATGATTATCATCATTGTGTTTTGCTATTTTTTCTTGTCTTTTTTTGTTATTAATTACAAAGTAATAAAAAATAAAGATTCTATGCTATGAAAACTTTCTGCTAACTTTTCTGTTTTTCCCTTTATTTTTAGCTAATCAAACTTGCCTTTTGATTTTATTTTTAGTTTAGAATGTCTGCATAGAAGTGAGGTAGGGATAGTAAGATATATCTTGGTTAAATAGAGAAACTTGGGAAAGGAACAGTGTGACCCCTAACCAATGATTTCCTGTCTTTTTAGGCAAAGCTGCCAACTGAGATATCTTGATGGAAACATGAATGGAGAAGATTTTTTTTCCTCTTCTGCTTGAAGAAAGTTTTTACATAAGTATGAGAATTGCTATAATGACATGGAAGGTCTACAATCTGCTTTGGCCGACTTTGCAGAAACTTTATATAATTGAGAAACATTCTTCCTATAAGCAAATGAACCATTGTGCAAATGCCTTGAAAGATGTGCTTCATAATCTGTGGGAGAGTGGAGGAGGACCTCTCTCTGAATCAGTACAGCAGCTTGCAAGCTGGAAAAAGATTGGCTGTGCAGGTGCATTCATGAGGAGACAGCCACAGGCAACTTCCAAGCAACCTGAAAAGAGGACATGACTGCTTTGATGATTCCAAGAGTTACTCTGTACACATGCCTGCATGTTGTGAAACACCTCTTTCAAAGCATTTGAACAGTTCTAATGAAACATTCACACAAACCTTTTCAATTGAGCATACCAGAAAGAACATATGATAAAGTGAACGGGCTTGAATTATGGAATGTTTTGTGTGAATATGGAATCAAAATTTGGTTGCAGAATATATATGAAGTAAAGCATGTATTTGAATAAATTGAATACTGAGCAAATAGTTCAATACTGAGCAGGGAATAAGAAAAGGATGTGTGATGTCCTCTTGGTTGTTTCATAATATTTTTGGGTAAATGTGCAAGGAATGCTGTAAGAAGCGTGTTGGTTAAGAATATAAATATACTATGTACTTTCATATGCAGATGATGTTACATTGTGAAAGCCAGAATAATCTGCAGCAAATGTCAGATACATTATAAGATGCAACAACGAGAATGAATCTGAAATGAATATCTCAAAGACCAAGGTAGTTGTGCTTGACATGGAAAAAGGAATAAACAATCCCAAGTTGACCATAAATGGTGAAAAACTAGAGCAAGTAGATGAATTTGTGTAACTTGATAAAAATGTTTCCTAAAGAACAGAAAATGGATGGAGAATTTTTAAGAAGTACAAATGCTGGTAGAAAGATAGATAGTAGTATGTGAACTGTACTGAGGAATGAATGTTTGTCAAAAAAAAAATAAAAAATGGCTGTGTATAAAAGCATGTACAAGAGAAGATTTCCACACTGAATGGTAACTGTTCTGAAAACAAAATGCAAGAGAAGCCTGGTCTGCCTTCTCAAAGAATCAGTGTCCTCCCGATTATACCAAAAGCACAGAATTGCCAATAAGTTAGTTCTGCATTTCAAAGTCAAGGTACTGCTAGAATTCTTGTGTATCACTGCAACATCCTATTAACTCAAGCTCAGAGAGAATTGTTCCTTGCTATCTTTCTCTAGGTCTGTTTCTAAGGAGATCTGACATTGATTCTAGCAAGTCCTCTAATTTCTCTTCTATGGAAGCAATGTTGTATTGCTCTTTTAGATGCAGACCATGATTACTGGCTCTCTTGGAACACTGCTGAGTGCTGAACAGGTCATCAATGACTTATTCCACTATAAGACTCAAGTGGACTTGCCCCCAAAGCAAGTAAATGCAGTATCTAAAATAAATATTTACCTTAAGCCATCTCCCAGAATATAGCAATTGGGGCAAATTCAATTGTCTGCTACTAGTGGCTCCAGTTCCTGCAATAATACTGCTTCCTACTCCTGGTTTCTTACCTGATAAATATAATGAAACTCCAGAACGATTTACAGCTTTTGTCCCTCACAATGAGCTATAAATCTGCTTGAGACCTAGTGAATTTCCACAAAATATTTTCAGGTGGGATTTATACTTGGATTCTTGACAGACAGAACTGCCAAATGGCAATTACAATTATAGACAATGATAGCCCTGTGTTGGACAATTATGCAAACTTTATGATTAAATCAAGATTAGCTTTTGATGATTCTTCCAGAAGAGTAACAGCTAACCATAAAATATGCAGATTATGTCAAGTTAAACTTAGAATGCAGGTGTATATAGCTGATGTTCAACTTAACTCAATGTTAACTTAATTAAAGTTAACTTAACACATGTTGAACTAGTTAACTTTAATTGATCGATTTAAAAAGGGCCTTTCTAGTGAATTCAGGGAATAAGCTAATATGACAAAGAACACCAGACAACTTAGAAGTGCTATTCCAACATGCTGGCAATTATAGATGGGAAGTTAGAAGACTATCCTATCTACCCCATTTCCATCTTCTATCCCTGGCTTTTTGAATTGTTCAGATATTGAACCAATGCAGCTAGGGGTAGGCAAAATACCACCATCCCAATGAGATATAGAAAAAAAATGCAGAAGCCTACTTAGTCTCTGTCTGTATTGAATATTTTTGCTCGTTATGAACAACCTGGGTTTCTGATTTTGAAACCAGAGAATTTGACCCCTTTCCCACTATATGCCAAATTTGAATGCTGAACCTTTGGAGTAGGCAGGCACATTCCTGACTTTTAGGAATAAGCATGCATGTAACAGCAATAAGAGTTGGATGTATGTGTTCAGACAGAACACTCTCAAAGTTCCTCTCCCAATTTTTCCTCCCCCATTTCTTGGGACAGGAGAGCTGCCTTACAATAATTGCCTGCATAGTTCTTCCCTTAGAGAAGAAGTCTTGAAATTTTGTCATGATAACAAGCCTGCAAGGCATTTTGGAGTTTTAAAGCAACATACCTATTGATGCAGAATTTTTGTTGATAGAGCCCTTGGTGCTCTCTGAGCTTGGTTGTTTGCTTACAGATATTTCATTACCCGACCAGGTAACATCATCATTCTCTTCTGTTGGATTTTTGTTGGTATCATGTCAGACCTGATGCTAAAGCCTATATTCTACTTGTCACCATGCAAAACCTTTCACAATTAAACTCTAACCATTACACCCCCTTCCCTATCTGAAAGGATGTAGGAATACTATCACTTAGTTTAGATTCTACCATATGTCAAGGAACTAGACACTATATTGGTAGTTACAGATCTTTTCTCAAGGATGGCTCATTTCATGCCCTGTAGGGGCCTCCTTCTTCATTGGAAACTGTGTGGTAAGCTTCATTTGTCCTAAGCACATCACTCACAATTTGATGATGAGATACAGAGAACAAATGGAGCGATACTAAGCAATGCAATATATGCATTGCTATGTGACTTACAAACAAGATAACTGGCCTGAACTTTTGCCTCTAGCTGAATTTGCATATAATTGCATTAATTCTCTTCTTGTGTGTCACTGTTTCAGACTTCTTATGGTGTCACCTGTCTCTATTGTCTACTCCTCCCATCCCCATTCTAGAGGCCTCAAACTTCCTACAAAAATTTCAGGGAGTGTAGTAAAATCTCAAGAAACATCTGGATCTCACCAAGGCTTCCTCCAAATGTACTGTTGATTGCCATCACCAAGAAGGCCCTTGTATTGATGCTGGGGATCATATATAGCTCTCAACCAGATTTTTACCTTTCACATGTCCCTCTAAAAGTTACATGCTAAATTCCTCTCCAGTCCTGAATATATTACTAGGAACATCTGATACAGTGTTCCCATCCACTTTGCTATAATGAAATGAGAATTGGGTACTTCAGGAGAAATGTAAAAAGTTGAATGCAGTAGGAATGGGATATTTAAGAAATATATGTAGTAAAACCAAAAGACAATAAAGAATTAATGGGTGGAGAATCATTGTGTATTGAATACAAAAGTGAATGGTCTGTATGACAAAAGTGTAAAGAGGTGGTTTTGTCAGGCAGAAAGAATGAAAGAGGACTGAATTGCAAGCCAAAGATATGAAGGAAGAGTGAATGGGTCAATACAAATGAGAAAACTGAGAATGTGTATAAGCATAAGCATTCTTTCCACTCTGCTATACAGAAGTGAAATTTGAGTACGTCTGGAGAAACATAAAAGTTGAAGTATTAAAGTATTTAATAAGTGCATGGTGAAACAAGAGTCATTCAGGTGCTGAATGAATGTGGATTCACTATAAAAGTGAGGGGCTAGTAGAAAAGAAGAGTGTTAAGGTGGTTTGGTCATGTGGAGAGAATGAATGAGATCTAATAATTAGATTAGGCGGCAGGCCTATATATCATTACCCGGAAGGAAGCTTCATTAAACTCAGTGGCACTTACTTCAGAATAGGCCAATAGGGTTGCAATGCAATTTTTTTGCACCAATCATTATGCAGAAGATGTGAGACGTGAATGGGGCAACCGAGAAGCCAGGTAATGTCTTGTTTACATTCTGAGTTTTTGGCAAGCACTAAAGGATGTGGTTTTAGGCTTTAGGAATGAACTTCCTCCCTCAGAGTGTTTCTCAGATAAATGTCCAAGAGGGTACACATCTGTATTCTATGTGCATGCAGATATGTGCACATAAAAAGATACCATTCCACTATTTTACATGCCAAAGAGGCTTATTCTGAACCATTAATACGATAGTGTACAAAAAATATGTTTTTCCAACTAGTGCTGCCTCTTTATTTTTATATTGATTGATTGATCGATTTTTAATTTTAATCTGACTCTTCTATAGCAGGTGATGGGCTTCCCATCTTTATTCTCACATTTCAGTGAGCTAAATTAGGCTGAGACATAGCAAGTGGCCCAAAGACCTCTAGCAAGGCATGGGGAGGAGAGAATTTGGTGCTCAACCTTAGACAGTCAAGGGCCTTGGGCTGGCCTCTTTCCTATCCTATTCAATTGTTGTGTCTAAAGCAATAAGTCAGCGTGTGTCTTTCTGTGGTGTGCATTTGAGAAACTTTCTCTGTGTTTATATTTCCTGGGCCAGCATGCTGCATGCTGTAAAAAGTGAAGTGATAATTGTGAGCTTATGTTTGTGTTTCAGTTTTCTACCATGGACAAAATATTTGCCTTTTGTTTCAGGAATGCGTGGAAGATGCTTTCCACTAAAATATGTAATAAATGTTTCTTCGTTGTTGTCCATCAAATAGCGTTCGCTGTCCTACCATCCTGGGTCTCTGTGTGTGTAGTATTGGAGGTAAAGAAATGGTACAGCAACTTGCTAAGCAAGCACTACCCTCTCCTTGATACAGCCCTGAGAGCAGGACAGTTATTTCTTAGGTTTAGAACCTAGAGCAGTGTTTCTCAACCTTGTCAACTTTAAGATGTGTAGACTTCAACTCCCAGAATTCCCCAGCCAGCATGCTGGCTGGGAAATTCTGGGAGTTGAAGCCCACACATCTTAAAGTTGACAAGGTTGAGAAACTGACCTAGAGTATATATTTTCCTTGCTGTTTCACTGATTTATTTTTCTGTGTGGCAAAAAAAAAAAAAAAAGGAAGACTATGATTACTTCTTTAGAGAAAGACATTTCTCAAATCTCATCCTGGTATTTTGAATCTGTTGCTGGGATGGGGAGTTACAAGGTAGGTACAAAGGGTTCCCAATGAGGAGGACACATCTGACATCATATTGATGATTTACATTTAATTCTCCCCTTTCTAACAAAAACATGGCAGCTATGGGAAGTTCTTATATTTTAAGTTTGGTACTGTAGCACAAATGATCTGAGATCCAGATTAAAGAATATATAAGACCCTGTGTAATTATGTATTTGAGAGAAAATTTGTTTAGGATTTTCATGGAAGAATGAATAAATGAATGACCTATACTCCCACTTTTCATGGATTGCATATTTGCTGGGGCTGGGGGGGGGGAACACCCCAATTCAGCACATGTTGCAAATTTGATCCAGTAATTACAGGAGAAGTTGCTTTGTGGCTGGCTACTGTTCCAACTTTATTTTAGTAAACCACTTTGCTTACCTATTAGCATGTATACTATAGAGTGAGTCCCATTTAACTAAATCATGCTTACTTCTCATACTCAGACACATGACAATAGTATGCCTTATATTTTTCACTGTAGGGTCAGTGAATATAGTTTAGGTGAAATTAGAGAGTTCTAGGAAGCTGAGGAGGCAAATATAAACAATACTTTTTTTCTAGTACAGGTTTTTACAAATAGGGTTACACAATAAGAATAGGTTAATACACTATGACTTTATATTTTTCCCAAGCTACTTTAATCACTGTCTCTAGTTTGGAGAGGTACATTTAACACTGTTTCCTTGAATATGAGCTGATGGAAGAATGATCCTCTCGTGTCGTAAGGGGTTGTCCAACTAATGCAATTAACTGCTAATTAATGTTAGCAGCAGAACTCTGTGAGGGGCAAGGAAGAAATTAGTGATTTTTTTTTTTAATGGCAACATAAATGTACATGTGTCTGTGTGTGGACCAGATACATGGCAGAACCTAGCTAATCTCGAATGATCTTAAAAAGCAACTGAGGTCTGGACTTGGTTAGTACTTGGATGGGAGACCACCAGGGCTTAGCCTAGACTAGGAAGCTGGTGGGTGGGTGGGAGGTGGGTAAATAGAAAGGAACACAATGGTAAACTATTTTTGTATTGTCAAGAAAACTACAACGTTGTGTCCATGAAGTCACCAGGAATCAGTCTTGATTCTACAATTATACAGTGTGTGGGTACGTTTCTGGAAAACCCAAAACCAACTAGTTGCTATCCCAATTCACTTCAACATAAAATATTTTTTTCTCTCTCCTTTTTTCCAAATTAAGACAGCCAGTCTTCAGTTGCTTAAGAAGTTAATAAACGGTTCTTGCAAATGGAGTTCTACTTAATGGAGCGTCTAGTCATGCATTCTCCAGCACCACTTCTATATCACAAATTGTTTTGCCAGGAATCTGTGTCTTTATAATTTTACTGGATGGCCTTAATAGAAATCAACTTCCCTCAACCTTTGTCTATAACCTAGATGTAACAACAAGAATATTAGCCTACCCTTACAGCAGGATGATCTTTCACACCCATTCAAACACAAAACACTTCCCAGCTGCATGGATTGACAAGTGTTGTAATCATGGCTAAATCTGTGAAACACCCTGTTTCTATGGTCCACTAACCATGGATTCTCTTCAGTGCCTAAGCTAGTGTGATAGATGCTGGGTGGTATCAGAATGGCAATGCAGGGCCTTGCAGAAATATGGCCTTTCAAGAAATATCAATAATGGCAGCATTAGGACAAACAGGAGTAGATGGTTAAAGAGGGAGTCAGGGAGGCCATGGACATTTATGGAAGCCCGTAATATATACCCTGGAGGGATGTCAGAAAAACTATGAAATAATGCATATGAAATACTTTGGGAAACATGCTGTACAAATCCTAAATATTACTGTCTACTCTTCTTTAATTAGAACATCTCAGGTTGCATGATATTATTTTATTATTATATTATATTATTATACACTCTTGAATTTTTGAAGGTCTCTCAAGACCTGGTTATGTCAGCAGGCCTGGGGACCCCAGGGGACAGGTGAACTAGTGAAGTGGCTGTATTATTAACATCCCTTCGCCTATTATTTTCTTTTTCTGTTTTAGTCCTGTTTTTATAGTTTTTAATGTTTTTAATAATTACAATATAATGGTTTTACATAATAATTGTCTATATATTTATTGCTTTGTTGGATTGTTATATGCTGCCCAGAGTCATTTTTTGTGGCCATGTAAATGTGATAAATAAATAAATAAACTTTAATGGATGAAGGGGAAATCTAACCTTATGGTTCCTAACATGGTACTTCCAACCTCTTGTCCCATCCTCACCCACCTTCTAAATATTACTTTAAATGTTGATATGTTCCATAGCAAAAAGGTCAATCTGTGGCTGCATCTTCATTTCTCAGAACACTTTTGGCCTTCATAATTTTAAATAAAACCCAAGGCATTGTCTGGCAATATGCCCACCTGTTCAGGAAAAAAAAAAAAATGAAGCCAAGTCTGAGATGTGGAGGATGTTCTGTTTGCATTATGTATGCTGCCTACATATTGTTCCTGCCTAGGCACACAAGTAACCTTTTGCTTATTTATTTGTGTCTTTCTCTGACCATTACCAATCTGCCCTCTGTGTGAAAGAGTTGGTTTGAAACATTTGATAGCTACCTAACTGGGCATATGAAATTATCCAAACCCATCCCTGGTTTAAAATAGACAGCAAGCTCAAATGGGTTTCACAGTGTCAAAATAGGGTTGACAAACTGAGGGGTGACAAACTGAGTCACTGACCAAAAATCAAAAGGAACAGAGAATCTGGACATAAATCTAAAAAGGAGAGGAACAGAACAATAGTTTGGGGGCCTGAGCAAGATCTGTGTATCACCTGAGTAGTCTTCCAGTAGTGATACAACTATTTTTTGCTTGCCAGAGGTTCAGTAGATAAATATGCATCTTCTTTCATTTTGGTATCCCTTGTGACATCAGAAATCCCTACATAATGACTTTCTTGCTAGTCTTGAGAACATTTGTGATGTGCATTGCATAAAATTTCAGTAATAATAATGCATTTACATTTAATAAGCCATTTTTACATTTAATAAGCCATTTGCCATAGGCTACCCTCATTTGACACCTTCCTTGTATGCTGACCACACTAGCTGGATATTTTAAGAGTTGTAGTGCAATATGTCTGATTGGCAGAAGATTTGGGAAGACTGGCTGACAATAGGCCTTCTGACTTTTTTCTGGTGAGCAACTGAACAGAGTAAATGGGATGGCTTTGAAAGATCACTTAGGAACCCAAGAGAAATCTGGAATGGAATCAGGTATGCATGGATAAAAATGAGAAGATACATGAACCAAGAAACAGTCATCTGATCTTGGAAAAGAGAATGAGTAAATGCATGAGATCCATGCTGAACACTTGGTTTATATACCCTGTTAGCTATCATTTCAGGGTTTATGGTCAGATCTTGTTAGTGAATTCCTAGAGTGAGATATGCGAAGGCATGTCCAAATGAGGCCCGACATCTCCAAGTTGGATTAGAACATAAAAGATGTGTACGTGGGTCTTTTTCTGCCTGTCTAGTGGGCTGAGGCCTAGTGGCAATAGGCAGCCTTGAATGCAATGAGGGAATGCTCTGGCATGGTCTAGAGCACAGCCCCAACGTCCAGAACAGTATGTTTTATCCTCATTACATGTTTTATGAAATGTTGTTGGCACAAATGTGAAATTATTTGGCTGTGTATTCATGGATCTGGCAAATCAAAACTGTAAGTTTAGCATCTCCTTTTTAAAAAGGAAAATGAAGTTGGATATTTTTAGCTACTCATTGTTAGCTGGAGAACAAAGCCATAGCTATGTTATTTCGTCTTTTGGTATTTGACTGTCAAATCCTTCTATAGTTAAGACATGGCTGTTTGTTAGCCCAGTAATCCCTGGAGGGTAAGAACATTATGCCTATAGGCAGCACACCAAAAACTAATAGCATCAAATACAACCAGCCCAGTTTCCATATACAATAGCTCTTGGGTCAGGCAGTAGCTGTACTTAACTGTCAGCAGGCAACTCTCATATAGACTTGTAAACACTAGTTACTCTCAACGCCTATTAATGCAAATTACAGTGATGAGGAATTGATTTAACTCTGGGGAGGAAAACATCTGATTTTGATAGATCATCGCAAGCAGTCAAGCCTGAGATGATCTAAACACTATCAGCTAATTAAGTTGCATGATTCACTGGAGCCAGAGAATCTTTCTGAAGAAAAAATGCATTACTTAGGGCACATTCTCATGAACCCTTAATATAGATCAGAAATCCTTAAAACACGACAACACTTTAGTTCACACAGCTATAGTGGCCCAAACCCTTTAAGTTCCAGGCTCATCAATTTTAATTTCTTTCAGTATTCAATTAATTTCCTAAACTTCTTGTAGATTGTGAGAGAGGGGTTCAAATTAAAACATTCATTTGTTTGCTTTAGTGGTTTGATTTGATTCTGGAGTGTTTTCTTTTGTTTTACTTATATGCATCAGCATTTCTTCATCACATTTCAAGCTCAAGGTCTGTAATTAAAAACAAAAAGCAGCTAAACTAAAATAAATAGAAGTAGCATTAAAAAAAGATAATTTACATTATATAATGACAACAGCAAGAAAGCTAGGCTTACCAACTAATGCAGAAGAAAAGGATAAGCACCATAAAAGATCTATCAAAGGATGATTTTCTTTTGCTTTCTGGAAGAGACGGGGGCAATTGGCTTGACAAGCAAGGAAATTCAAGGAGCTAAATGCCATCACCAAGAAGGCCCTGTCATGTACATTTGAGTATGCTAAGACAGTGGCAGGAAAATCTCTTTAATTGTCCCAGCTTTTTCCAAAGAGCTGTGGACAGTGTAGTATAAGATTTGTACTGCAAATTTTGTATTATAAGATGTCAGTGCACTAGCATCTCCGAATTGTTTCAACGAGATGGGTGGTGACAAATTTGACAGACAGACAGACAGACAGACAGACAGACAGATAGATAGATAGATAGATAGATAGATAGATAGATAGATAGATAGATAGATAGATAGATCTCCACCAGTTCAAAGTACAAATGTTCAGGGGTTTTGACTGAGTGCCAGTGTTGATTAATAGGAAATGATTGACAAAAATTTGAAAAAGCAAAAAACAATATTTTTGATCCCTATGTTTATACAAGCAAAAAGGTAATTTAGGCACATTTAGGTATGCTACAAAAACTTTAGTCTGTGAAAATAGTAATGAAGAGCTGCTCAGAACGGGGGAAAAAAACATATTTTTGAGATATTATTTTCTACAGAGGGGACTACAAAGCATTTCTGCATATAATTCTAGGAAAACAGTGCAGTCAACCTGGTAACTTAACAGGAGAAGAGTACAACCATTTGTCAACTGCATAACCCCCCCCCCCCCGAAAGAAAACAGGACAGGGTATGTAGCTGAAAAGGATGATATGTGCAGGACTCTGATCTTAGGAGCGTAGCTCCTCATACTGACATTTCCTTAAGCATACAACTGAACTCTTTGTAACATATAAATATTTAGCTGCTGCTAGAAGAGTGCTTTTAAAGGTATTAACCCAGGCCACCAACCCATCTCCCTTCCCCAGGGTGTTAACAGTATCCTCATCTTTGTAGGTGTATCTCTTTAATCAGGGACAGCATGAAGTTATTCTGACAAGCCTTGGGCAAAACAAGAAAGTATATGAGAACAAAGCAACAAGGGTTCCTAAGCACCGTGGATCTGAGAATAGTGTAAGATGCGGCTTGTTTTCCGTGAGTAATAAGCAGGGAATTGTTAGGACTGCACAGAATTCTTCATACACTGATGGTCATGTTGCAGAAGGCAAGTAACAAATAACACAATTCTGTTTTCAGACTTTGAATATAACAAATAAAAGAGTGTGAGTTGATCATATTTAGATTTTCAAAATTGCCAGTGTTGGGGAAAGTCATTATTTTTCTAAACCACTGATTCAGCCTAAGAAAGCAAAAATGAAAAAAAAAGTTTTCCAACAGATAGAACTATTCTTCACCCTTCATTAAACATTCTTTCACACAGATTTGCCTTAAAATTCCCAAACGTTTTTACTAAAGGTCAATGCCTTTTAGTGTGAAAAGTTGACACTTCAGAACATTTGATCTGAAAGAACTCTGATTTCTGCAGAAAGTTAATAACATGCACACTGGTTCTTATTTTAATGCTTTTTGCAGTGCAGGAATTGAGAAGTCACTGATGAGAATATCCTCAGGCCTCAGTAGAACACTGAGACGTATATTTTAATTTCAGATTCACAAAAAACATATACTGTATCCATGGTTCAATATCCTTACAATATGTCAGCACACACTGCATGTATACTTGTGGTGTATGTGTGTGTGTGTGTGTGTGGTTATAATTAATTATAAAAATGATGTTCACATTCTCCAAGTATGTGTTTATCCCATCACGTACCTCTCTAATATGTACATTTCTTGTGTATTCTCCACATCCTTAGCCAACAGTTGAAATATCACTACTTTCTATGCATCTATAGATACATATATAACCCTGTATGCTAATTCAAATTGAAACTTTCAACTGTGCAACTATATATGCACAGAATATATAATTAATAATTCATGTTGATATCTATCTATATATGTGTGTTTGTGTGTATACACACACACACCATACATACAATGCACAGTCAGGAAGCAGAGATAGATATGACTCTGACTGTACACAATGTTCAATGTACCAGGTAGAGCTAGAGCTGCTGCTGCTGCTGCTGCTGCTGCTGTTGTTGTTGTTGTTGTTGTTGTTATTATTATTATTATTATTATTATTATTATTATTATTATTATTCCTGAGACTTTTGGGAAGTAGAGGGGAAAGAAACCAATAAATACCCAGTATAAGTGTCCTATTCCCTCAGTGCATAAAACAGAGATTTGTGCATACTGCGAATATATGATTACATTACAGTATGGAAGAGAAAACAGCATATGGGAGAGAAAAATAAGCTTTTAGGAAGCAAAAATTACCTGCAAGGACTTTCAGCTGTACTACAGGTTTTCGGCAAAGCTCTTGAAACTGACTTCTTGGTTTCGCTGAGAAGTATGCCCACATTTAATAAAGAACAATGATGTTTGCTTTTGAATTTGAGGCACGGCAAGATCTGGTTTAAAACAGAGTTAAAGGAGCTGGTGCAGATGGAATTAGGCAAACTCTGGGAGCTGCTTTTCCAAAAATAACTTAACTTCTTGTAACCCAGATCTGAACAGAGACAAAATGAGTATCTGGAGGTCTTCCTTGCAAGCACTCCTTACCTGTGACAGAAGATGGCAATGGGGTAGTTGAATTGCTTTCCCCTCGCTTGGTTATGTCACTAGGAGATGGGGAATGTATCCAAGCTCATGAAGAGGAAGCAGCTTGTTTATTGCACATATGCCACACTCATCGAGGTTGCAGAATCTGAATGAATCTCCCACACCTTCATGTATGAGAAAGGCTAATCAGGAAAGTCAGTGGGAATAGAATATTTTGCCCTGCTTGAGTGGAAAGCCTTCCAGAGCCTTTGGGGCAGATCCCCAAGCTGTAGCTGTCTTGCATTTGGAAGAGTTAAAGAGAAGAAAAAGGAGGAGCTTCTCTTTCCACAGCTCAGATAACAGCAAAACCCACTCCGTTTTGCTTCAGTTGTGCTCCGGGTCTCACCCGAATGCTTGAATGTCTCACATTCAAGAATTCTGGTGAGACCCGGAGCACAACTGAATTTTGTCAGGCCTAGACATTGCAATGAGTATTGTTTCCATTGATTCAAACAGGAGCTCAGATTAAACAATTGCAAGATTGCACTGCAAAACTTACTAAAGCTGTTGACTACAGGAGGACCTTACAAGAAGTGAGGCGTTAGTGAGTGAGGAAACTGCTGGCAGGTGTTCAGTGATAAGTAGAGGAGAGGAGTAGGCAAGGAGATGGAACATGTGAGGGACATCTCAGTGATTTTTTTTTTTTTTTAGATTTTTTAAGTCCTGCCTTTATTATTTTTATAAATAACTCAAGGTGGTGAACATACCTAATACTGTGGAGTCCTTGGGCTTCTCTGAACTTGGTTGTTTTCTTGCAAACACCAACAGACTATTACAACCACATGGCATCTCTCTAGCACACAAACCACAGCCCTCCAAAACATCTTAAGTAAACCAAAAGACCCAGTAGCCCAAGAAGAAAAAACAGGAGTCATCTACAACATACAGTGTAAGGACTGTAACAACCACTATGTAGGACAGACAGGCAGAAATCTAGCAAAGCACATCCATGAACACCAACTAGCAGTCAAAAGACATGATGACAATTCTTTAATCTCACAACACATGGACAGACATAACCATCGTTTCAACTGGGAAACTGTCAGCATCTTAGACCAAGCTAAATCCAAAAATGCGAGGGAATTCCTGGAAGCTTGGTATTCAGACAAGGTAGCCATCAACAGGCAAATAAACAACATCTACACACTATTCAAAAGAGACAATAAAAAGGAAACAAAAGACCAGAACATCTCACCAGCAATCATCACCCAGAAAAACAGAGATTAACACCAAGATTATCACCAGACATACAATCAAGCAGTAAACAATACCCTAATCAAGGAACTAACAGGGGGGAAAAAAACAACACCAACACAGGCAGGGCAAGCCACTGCATATAAACAGAGAGCAAACTCCACTCCATTCTAGCACTGAAGATGTTACTTAGATGGGTAACGAAATGTTCCCAAGAAAACAACCAAGGGAGGCGAATATGTGTAGCTCAGGGTTGAGCTATGGAGTCCTTGGGGTTCTCTGAGCTTGGTTCTTTTCTTGCAAACGTTTCATTACCCAGCTAGGTAACATCTTCAGTGCTAGAATGGAATGGGCACACCACCAGGCACACAATCAAGCAGTGAACAATATCCTAATCAAGGAACTACCAGAGGAACAAAACAAAACCCCCACCCCCACCAACACTGGCAGGGCATGCCACAGTATATAAACAGAGAGCAAACCCCATCCCATTCTAGCACTGAAGATGTTACCCAGCCAGGTAATGAAACATTTACAAGAAAAGAACCAAGCTCAGAGAACCCCAAGGACTCTACAGTTCAACCCTGAGCTACACATATTCTCTTCTATTGGTATACCTAATACTCCTTCCTCCTCCTATTTTCCCCACAACAGCAACCTGTGAGGTGAGCTGGGCTGAGAGAGAGTGACTTTCATGCCGAAGGTGGGACTAGAACTCATGGCCTCCTGGTTTCTAGACTGGAGCCTTAATCACTAGACCAAACTGGCTCTCCAGTTTGGGGGGATTTGGGGACTGAAGTAAATTCTTTGAAGCCGGTATTAAGCTATGAGGTTAGTGAAGTAAGAGACAAAGACAATGTCATGAGAATATATATAGGTAACTGGGATATTATGCCTTATAATAATGCATTATGCATTATTCTTATGACATTGTCTTTGTCTCATTCACAGCCCATGTCTGAGGTAGCTTAACGTTGTGTTTAGCTGCTTTTCCCTTTTCTCCCAACACAGTTCTGGCTGTGTAGATAATCTAGCGAGTTTCATTGATGATGTGGTTGCTGACATGGTCATGGGTTGGATCTGCCCAGCTCTCCTTTAGGTTGCTGTCAGGATCCTTCCTTCCCTCCAGTTGCTGGGAACTGTTTTTCATAGCCATTTTGGCTTGAACTCCAGGGCAAACTGGAGACTTTGCACCTGCAGAGGTATCTGCACAGGCTACACACAAGCGCAACTTTAGTGCTACATATACACAAGGTAGATATATCGTATTTTTCCGTCAATAAGACGCCCCCATGTACAAGACGACCCCCACTTTTCCAACCCAAAATTAAGAAATCAATATTTTAAAGATAGTGCAGAACACATTTTTATTTAGTAATCAGTTAACATTGACCTGATACACTCGGTGGGAGGAGGTCCAAACCATCTCTCTGCAGCTCTATTTCCATGCTCTTTTGCATAACTGATTACATTCAAGCACGAGTGAAACTGCCGATAGCTTGTCTCTGCAAAAAGCCTTCCTCTAATTGGTTTGTTCAGCATCAGCTGATGTCAGTTACATAAGGCTCGTGATTAGAGGAAGTCTGTTTGGGAGACAAGCTATTTCACTCGTGATTGGAGGCTAGCAATAGGAGGAAGCCTCTCTGCAGAGACAAAGTATGGGCAGTTTTGCAACAGCGAGGTTCTCTCCTCGGCTGACTTCCTTGAATAAGACGCCCTTCAATTTTTAGGGTAAGGATTTTAGAAAAAAGTATCGTCTTATAGTCGGAAAAATATGGTAAGCACAGGTTTAGTGCTTTTTTTAAAAAAATAAAAATAAAAAGCACTTAGACCTGTGTTTAAAAAACAGAATGCTAGTCTTATGTTGCACAGAAATCAATATACACTGGTTCCATTGTGTACTGCTGGTTTTATCACAAATGAGATATCATAAATCACATTTCAGGTTTTGTTTTGTTTTCTGCTTCTATATGAAGAGTTTTTGTACAGCCATACTTTTTGCTGTTTTTGTTACCTTGGGGGAATAGGGCCACCTTGCCCACCAAACAGCTATAGTCGCTTACTGTCGGCACTCCTGTTCCCTTATAGCACTAGTCAAGGATGGAGTTTACTTGTGAGGTGCTCCTTTGCACTTCACCCTTTACCCTTCTTCCACATCTATATCCTGTCAGCTGGACTATTTTTGAACATGAGTGTAACACTAGAGTGCTACAGTTGTATTGGTCTTGCAATCTCAGAGCAATTTTACTGGTCCAACAAGTCCAGATATTTGTCTATACTTACCCTACTGTGTCCCACTCCACATTAGGGAGAGTGATTGATGGTTGTTTTCCCCCCAGAAGATGATGGTTAGTGGCAGGGGAAACAAAGCTGAGGGGATTCGCCAATCCTTTTCCTCAACTTGTCTCCCGTTAAAAGCTGTAAGGACAGCAATACAGGTAGTCCTTGCTTAATAATGGTAATTGGGACTGGCAACTCCATCGCTAAGCAACACAGTCGTAAAGTGTGATGTCATGTGATTGCGCCGACATACAACAGAAGTTGCGGCAGTTCTGGTTGTGGTCATCAAGTGCGATGTCACATGATCGCCATTTGCAACCTCCTGCCAGCTTCCCCATTGATTTTGCTTGTCGGAAGCTGGCAGTGAAGGTCACAAATGGTGATTACATGACCGCAGGATGCTGTAATCATCGTAATTACTGCCAGTTGCCAAGTTGCTAGCTAAAACTGATTGCAATATTTGGCCATATTGCTGAAGTCTACAATTCCAAATATTTGTTCATACTTCAACTGTGCCTACCTATGTCATAGAAAATTTAGAAGTACAACACTGAAGTGAAGAACCATGTTTATTACAACGATTGTTGGGTGCCTGCTTTACCAGAAAGAGGGACCCCAAACAATGGGAAAGATTTTTTAAAGAAGTTGAGGGCTACAAGGTGGGAAATCCTAAGGATCTGATTGGCTGGCCAGTTTAGGGAAGCTAGGCAAGTCCTTGCCTATGTACCTGTGGTGAGTTTTATTGGCAAAATGAGCCTTTCAGGAGGGCAGCAGAACTGGGGAATGCCATTGTTAAAGGAGATGGATGCTGAGGTCTTCAGCTGATGGAGGATGGAAACTTGTGGTTTCCCTCGGTTGCAATTTCCTTGAAAGGGCTGCACTTGGGCTGTACTGTGAGCTGGTGAGGAGACTTCTATTCTTTGGTTTAGATGGGATTGCAGGAGTGCTTTGTCTGGGAGGATCAGTGTGGGTCTGATAGGATTAGGCAAAGAGAGAAGTTGGGTTTGACCCTGGACATTGCTAAAATACAGGGAGGAAAAGGGATGCAGCCTCCATTTTGTTTGTCAGATTTATTTTTTCCACTACACCTAGAACTAGTGTCTTTTCAATTGAAACATTCTGGATGGTACTGCACTGCACAAATCACTTTCAATTACTGTAGCAAATATCTAGTATCATTTAGTATCTCCAGCTCAGTAAACTAGTAGTCTGGGGGACAGAATGGTTTTACTGCCTGTCTAAAAATTTGCTTACAAAGTGAGGCCTACTTTATGTAACATTGGAGAAACACCGTTGCAGCAAGCACTGCCCCCAAATAGCTTAACATATCCCTTCTACACATCAAAACGTGCTGCTGTGTTTGTCTATGTGCAAGTTTTTGGGGGCATCAAGTAGGCTTGATTACAATCATATACATCAGAAAGAAAGGTTGTTCTGAAAGTAAATGGAACTTCACGATATAAATACGTTTAACATCATGAAAGGAATATTGAAGGAACAGAAATATTTGGAAATGCAACTCAGAGTTTGGAGCACTATTTAAAAAATTGGAGCAAACATCTGTCTGGAATTCCTGACCAAGTTTGTGGAAGATACAGTGGGAGCCTCCCCTGCTCTCTTTCCTAGTGACAAAATGCAGAACCTACTGAATTTCTAAAATTACTTTATCAGAGTGGGAGCAATTCTGAATCCACAAAAATGAAAAGAGACTTGTGCCCTTCAGTTGTTAATTAAAGTAGGTGCTCAGAAACACATTTCAAACAAACCCACACACTTCAGCTATCCAAACTAACATAGGACATATATTTTTTATTAAAAAGTATGGAAGGAACTTTTGTTTGATCAAAGGGGGCTTCTATACTTTTTGGAGACTACTATAACAGCTTATTCTGGAATCCCATTACATGTGTTGCATCCTTAATTAATAGTTAATATGGGGGTTGAGGAATCTATGGAGGCCTCAGTACTGTTTCCAAGTTCAACCTACTGCAGAATATGTTTTACATTTTTTGTTTATTTTTGTCATTTTCCTTTACTGGTCTAGATTCCTTCCTTCCTTCCTTCCTTCCTTCCTTCCTTCCTTCCTTCCTTCCTTCCTTCCTTCCTTCCTTCCTTCCTTCCTTCCTTCCTTCCTTCCTTCCTTCCTTCCTTCCTTCCTCTGATTCCTCAATCAGTTTTTATTGTAGCACTGGTTTCGTTTGATCTAATACATTTTCATCTTTTCTCATCAACTGAAATGTGGCCATTTGCAGCTATAATCCTTGCAAATTTTCTTCAGGTAGCCCTATAAGTGGGCACTTATTGAAAACTAGGTTATTTTCAGGCAGGAATAGAAATATGTCCCAAGTAATGCAGGTCATAACTTCTGAAACATTCCTGTTTGTATTCTGTCTTAGGGCATCACCAATAGAAGGTGTTTATTTCTTCTTGTTCTCTTTTCAGGGTCTCGGGTAAACTGCGTACTAACTATCTACTTAGAGGGAAAATATGTTAAAGTTTCCCCCTTAAACCCTGTTAGCTATATCTGGTTGTTTACTGAGTCTTCTCTCTGAAAACTGGCTGCCTTATATTCTTCTTGCTGTCTCTACGGCAGTCCCTGCTTGTTTAGCAGTAAGAGATCACTCAGTCATCCACCATGGGCAATTACAGTAATACAATACATCTATTTTGGTCTTTGACTGGCAAAAAAAAAAAGCATTAACAGTGTACCATATGAAAAGGCAGTGATTGTGCAGGTAAAAGGTAGGAGCAATAAAAGCAACCTATTAGCTCTAAAGCTACAATCCATACTATTCTATGTAGAAAGCTGAAAGAGTAAGAATAAACTGCAGCATCAAAGCTGTAAAATGGAATAACTAGAACATGACAGCATGAGGGCATTAGAGTCAAAGTTAAGTAGGGGAATGTAAATTAGTCTGTGTGTCCTGGTAACTAGTGAGAAACAAGGGATGTTGATGGCAATGGGATTAACTCCATGCGACATAGGTGCAAAATGGGTAGCCCATCAGCAACCCTTTTGTGCTCCTCACACTAGGTGGGGCCCAAAGGCTCAAGGCTCATTTTATCTTTCAACCTTAAACCTCACAAATGAGTCTTGGAGCCTTTGCACATTCTCAGTGAAAATGTCTTCTCTTCCCTTAGCACTATTAATTTCAGGAAGGAGTTAAAGCCCTATTCTGGTAACTTTTTGATCATTTCCAATCTGATTAAGGGCCCTTTCTATTTTCAAAGAAAAAAAAATTAGCATGTTCTAAATGACTAACTACATCATGCAAAGACAGGGGATGATGAACAAGCATATTACTTCTGCCTCTGCTGTTTAAAAATTTTCTTCATGCACACAGTGAAGTAGGGAACAGACTTCTACATCTCCACTTCAGAGATTTTAGGCTCAAAGAAAGGAAAAGAAATGTCTCCTTTCTGTCATCTAGTGGTCATCCAGGTTTCCGCAGTTCAGATCTAGTAGCCCTACTTCCTGTTGTTCTATGGGGGAGGGGGCGATTGCAACTGTTCCTATCATTCCATTTAATTATAATAAGATAAAGAAGTGATTATGTAATACAGCAGCCTTCCCCAACTTGAAGTTGGGACTACAACTCCAGAATTGCCAGAGATCACCTACATGCACAAATTACACTTCAGACCTGATCCATTCTGCAAATGAGCAGGGTTTTTAAAAATTGTTTTTAGGTATTGCGTATTAAATGTATATCGTGCTTTTAGTACTGTACAGACAGCAAGTAACTAACACCATTGAATTAAACACATTTCCATAAAAAAGAGAAAGGGATTCCACTGTGTGTAGTAAAGATGTAAATAGCCCCCACTTTCATCTGTACAGATCTGTAGAAGAAAATTGGGTTTCTTTTTCCTGTCCTCTTCTTAGTTTTAATTATGCTGAAAGTTTATTCAGTAACTAATCAGCAGCTGTAGTTTTTAGTTATTTCATCTGTGGAAATAGTCTTCTCAGGAAAGTTACTTTCTCCTGGTTAAAGTTCTGTTGATTTTTGCAGAAGGTTGCAAATCATTTGGTAAAGGAATTAAGTACAGGAGAGTATGCATCTTTTTCCAGGCCCTTGAATACTTGGGCAAAAGTAGCAGATGGGATTAGAACAAAAACTAAAATTCATTTGATTTCTTATTTAAAGTTAATTGAATGTAATTATAATGAATATGATTGCTTCCCAGTCACATATTTACTAACTTTCCTCTTCTGTCAAATTAAGAATTACAATTAGGTAACAACCACCATAGCCAAGGCTTCAGAGGTGTCACATGGTTCTAACCTGGGGCTTCCAGGCATGCATTTATAGTGTGCAAAAATCCAAGGAGTGGACTGGGTCAACTCCAGCACACATTTTTTACATCCACTTCATGGTTGTACAGCTGAATGGTAAGGACTGTTAAGGTTGTGGCAAACTTGAAATAAACCTCAATATTTGCAGGAATTGGCTTCCTCTCATTGCCTTTAGAAATATTTCTTTTCCTGCTATACAATTTGTAGAGCTCTTAGTTTTGATGTAAATATTTCCTCTTTCTCCAGCTTCAGTCTGTCACCTGCATCCTTTTTACCAGCAGAGATTATCCCCATGATGGAAAAGTCATGGATGGAGCTGTAGCAAATGCAACAAGTCAATCAACAAGACAAAAGACAAAATAGGTATACTGCAATCACATTGCTCTGTATCTACTTAAATCATTTTCATGTGTGTTAAGTTCATTTTATGCTCTTTTCAGAATTGTTTCAAACAAATATTTCAATCACAATTTATTATTAGTAATATAAAAAAGTTTATTCAATAGAGTTATTTCCGCAATTGGCTCAGCTGTAGGCAATAATATTTACTGCTCACTTTCCCAAAATGAATATACCTCTTAGCAGATCAAAGGGATTTTCTGCTAGACAGAGTTGCCATATCTATGCTGCAAAATTCTGGATGTCTTTCAATGAGTGCAATTTGAATGCTTGCAGCCTCGTTCTGGTGGCCTCTTAGGATATATTGCAAGCTTCTCATGGAAGGTTGGGAATGCCTGTCAGGACTGCCATTTTGTTTCTTCAGATACTTAATCCTTACATTAAACTCTCTTCAGGTATTTAAGATAGCCATTTGAGTAGTGTAAATCCCCCAGCTGTAACTGGGGTGCTTGGGACTGGGAGAGTTATGACTCCTGTACATCCAAAATTCTTCCACAGCTCTGAACTGCCCCCTTTTTACCTATCTTGTCATCAGAGGTCCAACTCTGAAAAACTAAGTGATGCAGAACTTTCTGTGAGTAGTAAGGGGAGAATTTGAAATCAAATCCCCTACATGGATGGATGTTTCATTCTCATATATATATTCAACAGATGAACCTCTGTTCTCAGAGGATTTATAGATGTTATCTGATATATTCTATGGCCTTGGGATGTCTTCCCAACATTCATAGCATTGGATTGGTAAGTGTATACATTTGTATAGTACAGCATTGGTAAGTGTATACATTTAGTTTAAATAGCCAACTTTTCTTTTTCCCTTGTCAAGTTATTATTATATGGTGTGAAAGCTATGATTAATTAGCATTAAAAATACTGAGTTTCTACACTCTATGATCTCAGGCCAACCATAGTATCTCAGATATTGTTACACTAATTAACAGTATCTTGAGTTAGTGTGACCAGTGGGCAAGGATGATGGGAGTTGTAAATTAGTAAAATTTAAGATCATTTTTTTTAGTAACTATAATTATCTAAATTATAATTTGTCTATTTGCTTCTAACCATAGTTTCAACATGTGATTTGGCATAAAATACAAGGGTTGAATGACAAGTAATGGCTCCAATGTTTTAACTCATCAACAGATGTCAGTACTGATGTTCTTGTAATGGAAGGCATGAGGAGGCTACTGGAATGGAAGATCAAGGCTATCAGGAGGGAGGGAGTACATTCCAGGAGAGGCACAGGGCAAGCACTTTCTCAGCCCCCAGCAAGACTGTGAGAAGAAGAGGCTTAGGCTAGCCCCTCAATAGAGTCTCACGGGATATATCCACTAGTTGCTTTAGCACAGATTTAGTCTGGCTAGATTCTGTCTTTATGGTGTAGGCTAATAAAGGAAATGGACTGGACTGGACTGCCTCATCGTTGTTCTTGGGCTGGGCCTGACAGTTCTAGAAGCTCTAATATAACTTTTAGCATCTGTTGGTAGGAGGTTGCTGTGAAAAAAGTTTAGGTTACTATTGTTCATGAAATGGAGGTCTGCAGTGAGTACTTGTCAGTGCTTTTTAAGCAATGTGTCATGATTGAATTTTTTATTGCTGAAGGAGTCATCATTATGACCTAGAAATGAAGCATTAGTTCATGGATTATAATAAGGCTTCACCAGCAATGGAAAAAAAATTAAAACTCAGGCCACAGCAGGAAAACTCATGGTTACAATTTTTGGGGACATAGATGGTATAATTCACATGGAGTTCCTTGAACCTGGCACCCTATCAACTGAAAGCTACATTTTAACACTCAAAACTTTGAAACAATGATTATACAGAGTTCAAAAGCAAAAGAATGAAATTTTGCTGCAACATGACGCTAAACTTCATTGCAAGCCACCCAAGAGGCAGTTGTGAAGTTGGATTTCACCATCTTGCCCATACACCATGCAGTCCATTTTTTCCTAAAATTAAAAGAATACCTTTGTGGACATCTGTTCGATTTAGATTAAGAGGTGGAAAGGACTGTCAGGGCCTGGTTAAGAAGACAAAGTGTGGAATTCTTTCATGATGTCTTTAAGAAGCTTGTCCATTGTTGGCAGAAGTGTATAGCGATTGGTGATGATTATGTGGAGAAGTAAATGCAGGTAACAAAAGAACTCATTTCAAGGATTATTTTCCTATTTCATTTATCAAAATATCCCTATTAAAGCTAAAGTTTTGGCAGTGGAGGCATTTCTTTTCATTCAACTCTGATATGTTTTGTCTATCTAATATTTGTACTAGCCATGGTTATTGGCCAAAACTATTACAGAAATAATAATTTTGCAAAGTATAAAGAAAGAGGATGGAATATATAAGCTTATGAGGTGTATCCATTCATCAAAACTAACTTTGAGTATTAGACAATATTTTACATTTGTGCTGATGTAATTAGTTGTAAGTCTAGGTTGTCTAAAACACATGCATATTGCACTAGCTAAGAAAATCCATGTGGGCATTAATTAAAATGTGACTCTTGCCTAATCAATAGTTCTATTTATAAAGGATAAGCAATTTGTAAAATCCTTCCTTTTTTCAACAAGCTTGATTTGCAGTTAGATAATCTGTACTAGAGTGTGAAATATTGCCCTGGCAGCATGTGTGCTCAGTTCAGTTAACTGATCCTACTTCTTGTAAGTTTGCACCCATATATTTGCTTTCCAGTTGCTGTGCAGTTATAGACGGGAACATATCTGCTCTACTAAGTTGTTGTGTGGTATGAGCCACCAATAATTTCTGGAGGGCAGGAACAGATAACAATGTCTTCTATTGCCCCCAACCCACCATGAATTTGACCTCTGCCTGTATCTTCTTGCTTCATGTTGAAAGTAGTATTCTGTACTGTTGCTGTCCAGTTTGTCTGCTGTACTTTATGCAAATCTACCTGTATGTGCTTTGATCCCCAGTTCAAACCCAGCAGAATCTTAAAAAAAAATTACTATTTTTCTTTCCCTGAGCAACTTACTTTTCCTGTAGCCTTTAAAAAAATAGTAAGTCCACTTCTGCACTGTTTCATTGTTTTTCCAATCAGCTGTGGTAGAAGGAACTTTTTTTCCCCCCAGCTATTTGAGAACTGAAGGGAAATCCTCTACCTTAAGTGACTGGAAAGACAATGAAATAGTACACTGGTAGATGTTTTTAAAAAAGCAGTAAAGTGGATATCTCTGGGGAAAAATAATCTAAAAACCCATCATTCTAGTTTTGCCTATCATATAAGTATTATAAACACTATACTACAGGTAATCCCCAGTTTGAGAACAAGTTCCTTTCCCAGGGTCTGTCCTTAAGTTGAATTTGTATGTAAGCTGATACAGTATTATTGTATAATACCGTATAAGTAGTATTGTGTAATTAATTTGAACTATTGTGTATTTAACTCAAATCATTGTGTATTTAACTCAAATTTTGCTACAATAGGCTCTTGTCTTAATTATGAGTCCTCCTTAAACTGGGCGTTCTTAACCTGGGGACTACCTGTGCTGAGAAAGACCTGTAACATAAGCAGTAGCAGACCCTACTATAATTTTTATTTGAAAGATGATTGTTGTGGCTGCATATGTGTGCATTTTGGTGCTTTGACTTTGTATATATACATATAATTTAATTTTGTGTAGATATATTTTATGTGTGTGTTTACGCATACAGTATATCTCTAGTAAGACTCACCCACAGAAAGGAAAAGATCCCCAATTTCTTTGCTGGCACTGAACATTTGGAAGGCATAGTAGCAGAGGAATTATCCAGTTACCCAATTCATTGTGGACTGAACACTTGGCAACTCACTTCCAATCGAGGTTTAGAGTTCAGGCAGCATCAGCACGGAATAGGAGCAGCCTAAGGATATGATGCAGATATGCCATGAGCATGAACATACAGTTTATCTAGGCTCATGAATCTCTCCCATGTGTCACCATTCCTATTCAAAGAGCAAAAACTCCTCTTGCTTTGATGTCTACATGCTTAAAACAGGAATACAGAGAGATTGTATACAAACTGAGAACAGAGGACAATTTAGTTAAAGAAGACAAGTGGAAGAAACTATCTATTCTAGTTCTTCCATTATCTCCTAGACATTTTGAGTTATAGATTACTTCATTCTGTCCAGTGACAACTGAATTGTAATTAAATGTGCTCCAATCTGTTCCATCCAAAAGTTTAGAACCCAGACAGCAAGGCCAATTACAGGCCACTTCCTTGAACCCTATAGCAGAGGACACATTTTCTTAGTGCAGTGAGCATCACTTACCAGTATCCTCCTTTATCCCCTGGCCAGGGTCTATAAATAGCACCCCCCCCCCCAAAAAAAAGTCAGGCAACAGAAAGATAAGTATGCAGGGCATATGTAGTCAGAAGCAAGCCTAGTTTTATATACATTATTAGGCAACCTCTTTCTCCCAGTGTGACAGCATAGGACCATTTGTATGAAAAAGCAAAATAGCCACCTCATTGCTTTTTCAAAACATATACAAAAGTGAATTTTGCTTGTAGGAGGGCTGGAGCACCTCTGGAAATCAAGATAAATCTGCTTATACACACATGGCATAATTTGTAGAGAAGGCAAGGTTTATACAAGAAATTGAAGCTTTAAACCTCAAGTACCATAAATAGTATATTTTAAGGCTTCAAGTCAGTTGTAGGCTGGGGGCCAGATCCCTTATTTGGCAGCTGTCGTCATTTTATGATTTATTAAAATGAAGTAACAAAGCGAGACATAACTATTAACAAGGGTGTTTGCAGCATCAGTGGAATATTCCAAAAGCTGGTTTCTTTGCCTTTAATCTTCAAATATCTTGATAGGAAAAGTCTTTCTTCTGCAGGGTGAAGAGGAACAAGACGCAGCCCCCATTCCTTCTGGTAGCGCGAGACAAGTGACCCGTGGTTCAGCTTTATCTTTATTGTTTCTGTTACTTTAAACAAAAAGGAAATGTTCAATAAAAAAATTAGCAACTTTTTTTAATGGAGAAGGTTTTGCTAAAATGCACGTGTGCTTTGATGCATCAGGTCTGCAGGCAGAAAATGACAGTGTTCATAGGACTTACTGGAAACAGGCCCAGCAAGACCTGGTTAGAGGACAGCAGAATGAACCATATACAGACAGACTGTTACATTTGCATAATAATGGCTTATGAATAAGTCACAATTTGTTGGATTCACACAGCACACTAAGGCACAAACTTTCAAACTACCATATGGCTTAGCATGTGATATGAACCTGGCCACTGAATGGAGTACAAAATAGGCTATAGTTTTACTGGTTGTTGGTACAGGCTATATTTCCAAAATACATTCATTGTATTTTTTACACCTTAGTTACACCTTAGTTACAGTGCATTTGGTGTAATTTTAGCTAACTGCACACAACTCTTTATCTTTGGATTTACCAAGCTGTCAAATGCTAGATAGCTGCTCAGGATGTTTGATGGTACAGCATCTGGGTCAAAGTGATTCAATGGCCATATAGAGAATTTGAATGCACAGATTAAAGATGGTGAGTAGAGGATTAAAAATGGCATGTTCACTCATTTAAGTTTATAGCCAAAGGTATTATGCAAGCAAGGCAATTGAGGTCAGCATGATATAGATTATGAATATAGATGAAACTCAAAAAATTAGAATATCGTGCAAATGTTCATTTATGTCAGTATGGCAACTCAAAAGGTGAAACCAATATATGAGATAGACGCATTACATGCAAAGCGAGATATGTCAAGCCTTACTTTGGTATAATTGTGATGATTATGGCGTACAGCTTATGAAAACCCCAAATTCACAATCTCAGAAAATTAGAATAGTGTGAAAAGGTTCAAGATTCTAGGCTCAAAGTGTCCCACTCTAATCAGCTAATGAATCCACAACACCTGCAAAGGGTTCCTGAGCCTTTCAATGGTCTCTCAGGCTGGTTCAGTAGGAATCACAAGCATGGGAAAGACCGCTGACCTGACAGTTGTGCAGAAAACCATCATTGACACCCTCCATAAGGAGGGAAAGCCCCAAAAGGTCATTGCAAAAGAAGTTGGATGTTCCCAAAGTGCTGTATCAAAGCACATCAATAGAAGGTTATGTGGAAGGGAAAAGTGTGGTAGAAAAAGGTGCACAAGCAGCAGGGATGACCGCAGCCTGGAGAGGATTGTCAGGAAAAGGCCATTCAAAAGTGTTGGGGACTTTCACAAGGAGTGGACTGAGGCTGGAGTTAGTGCATCAAGAGCCACCACACAGACGGATCCTGCACATGGGCTTCAAATGTCGTATTCCTCTTGTCAAGCCGCTCCTGAACAACAAACGTCAGAAGCGTCTTACCTGGGCTACAGAAAAAAAAAAAAAAAAGAACTGGTCTGTTGCCCAGTGGTCCAAAGTCCTCTTTTCTGATGAGAGCACCTTTTGCATCTCATTTGGGAACCAAGGACCCAGAGTCTGGAGGAAGAATGGAGAGGCACACAGTGCACGATGCTTGAAGTCCAGTGTGAAGTTTCCACAGTCTGTGTTGATTTGGGGAGCCATGTCATCTGCTGGTGTTGGTCCACTGTGCTTCATTAAGTCCAGGGTCAATGCAGCCGTCTACCAGGAGATTTTGGAGCACTTCATGCTTCTTTCCGCAGACGAGCTTTCTGGGGATGCTGACTTCATTTTCCAGCAGGACTTGGCACCTGCCCACACTGCCAAAAGTACCAAAACCTGGTTCAATGACCATGGGATTACTGTGCTTGATTGGCCAGCAAACTCCCCTGACCTGAACCCCATAAAGAATCTATGGGGTATTGCCAAGAGAAAGATGAGGGACATGAGACCGAACAATGCAGCGGAGTTGAAGGCCACTATTGAAGCATCCTGGTCTTCCATAACACCTCAGCAGTGCCACAGGCTGATAGCATCCATGCCACGCCGCATTGCGGCAGTCATTGCTGCAAAAGGGGCCCAAACCAAGTACTGAGTACATATGCATGCTTATACTTTGCAGAGGACCGATATTGTTCTATTTCCAATCCTTGTGTTATTGATGTCATGTAATATTCTAATTTTCTGAGATTGTGAATTTGGGGTTTTCATAAGCTGTATGCCATAATCATCACAATTATACCAAAGTAAGGCTTGACATATCTCGCTTTGCATGTAATGCGTCTATCTCATATGTTGGTTTCACCTTTTCAGTTGCCACACTGACATAAATGAACATTTGCACGATATTCTAATTTTTCGAGTTTCACCTGTATGATCATGGATCAACCTGCCTGCTGACTAGATTTACCATCCAGCCTCCTTGCTAGATTAGCATGAGTAGTGGCAAGGATGTTATAGGTTCATCCTGATGTAAATGATCACATCCTGATCATGTATGTTGATCCTGCAGCTTGGATGCACCAATTTGCAAAATGGACTGAAGCCTGGGACTTCATCCTCCATTTCCCAGACAGTTCCCTTATGAGAATGGGGTACCAAAGCTCTGCTTATCCATAAGATTGTTTGAGCCCCAGGGCCTCAATGCTTTGTTTGGAACTCACAGTATGTCTCAAAAAATAGTACAAAGAACCATGCTTTGAACAAGACATTGTTAAAATTATAGTACTATGCCTGCAGATAAAATTATGGGAGGAGAAGATTATGCCTGTAGGTAAAATTCCTTCAGTCCCCTTGAATGAAAAGCTGGCTGATATCTGTAGCAATCACGATAGATTGCTGATGGATGGATAGAGAGGTTGATCCTTGGGGCCTTTGGATGTTGGCAAGTGATTCCCAGGGCTTTCCCTGGGCTAATGGTCATACAACAGAATGAGGAGCAGAAATTGCTGCTCACCCCTTCTCTTGCATCCAATGTGCCACACAAAATGGGGTCTTAGGAATAGGACATTTCTTGGCAAAATGTACTCATGCCATATAAAATGGCTGTCAGCTATCTTATGCTTCTGCACAGTTATACTCAGCATGATATAATTAACTAGATTGCTTCAGACTAGATTGCTTTTTCTGAACAATGAAAAATTCAAATCATTTAGCATTGCTAGATATGGTGGCAAGGGTCAAGGAGAATGAAAATGCTTGAAAACAAATTGGATAATTTCCCAAGTTCATAGCAATATCTTTTCTTATTTTCACCAATCATATGTATGTAAGTTAGGCTTAGGTTAGAAACAATGCCTGCTTCCTCGATATGTATACTAATGCACTGTGTTCTAGGCATTATCTGCCTATACTTATCTTGATGACACAGTATTGTCTAACTGCCTTCAGCATCAGATCTCTTAACTTTCTAGTATATATCAAATTTTAACATTCTAAATTTCAAGAGCAGAAAGTACAGAATTTTCAAACAGCAAGATGTTCATACATGTGAAAGCCAGGTATTTTTCTTGGTTATAAGGAAATGTGTAATTTAAAGTTACATTGACAAATACTAAACAACTGGATGTCAAGGAAATAGCCAATTTCAGAAATCCTTGTTGCTTAGACAAGTGCTGAAATGCTTTGTTTGAAGAAGAAATGAACATTCCACAAAGAAATTGTAATTTGTATTATGGGATTTTACAAGAATAAGGTCCATATTAGGGAGAACCGAAGAGGAAGAAAAGCTGAGTGTAAAGGAAAGACATATGGGTAACAGTATGCTTCACCAGGTAGACATTTTTCTGCCCAGCTGGAGGCTGAAATGATTTCATTTTACTTTTATAAGAATTGTTGGACACAGAAATGTGTGTAGTGTTTGGCATATGTTTTATGAAAAATTTCTTTGCATCTAACCTCTCAGAATAGAGGACATACCTTTTAGAAAGAAGTCTGGGTATGTTGGATTAAATCCTTCAATTTCATCCCAGCATGAATTGTCTTTGACTATATTATTGAGAATTATAGGAACTGGAGTCCAAAATATCTGGATTGCAGATATATTGACTCACACACATTTTGTCTTAAACTTTCTTTACTGTTGATATTTAAGCTGTAACATACATACATACATACATACATACATACATATATCTTACTCTGAAAAACATCATGGATATTGGTGGCAATTTTTGATAGGATATATTTTCCATATTTAATCAGTTTTAAAATTTATTTTATCTGTAAAGAGCAAGAATGTTTATCTTTAAATACCAGAGCATTTCCCTACATACATACATACATTTAATATTATGGACTATACTGGAAAATGATATAAAACAAGCTCGTCTTTGTCAGCAAAGCTCACTGTTTCTTCCTTGGGAAGGTTTCAATTCAAGGAATAGTCACTTTTTTAAAAAAAACCAGACAAGGAACTACTTATTATTCCAGGAAGCAATGCTACAAGTTATGTGGAAAGTCTCATATCCACTAAACTCCCCACAAAATTCAGTGACAACCTGAGTTCCTATATAATATAATAGAAGGATGGCACATCTCCCAAGCTCACAACAAGAAGCATTTATTTTGAACAATCAAGTACAATGTCAAGTTGGCTTAAGATAGGAAAAATGTCCATCTGAAAGTTAATAAACCAAGCTTCCAATATATATGAAGACAGGTTCACCCTCCCTGTGGCTCCAGAGAGTTAGCCACTTGGGAAAACACCCAATTCTGAGGAAAAATGAAAAGCAGATTAGAATAGTTTAGTCTTATTCTAGTCTGTTTTTTCATTATTTCTTCTCCCCTCACAGAGGCTTCCAGACAGGGTGGGAGTCTTTGGTTGTGTCTGAACAAAAATTACAGTAAATAGAATAATGGCTGGAGAGACCTATGTTTGGGATAAGTACAAATTACAGAAGAGCAGAAAAGGAGTAAATCAGGGATAAAAGGTCCATAAGGAAAACTTCAGAGGCCCCAGAAATGTCTGGACCAAATACCGTTTTCTTGTCCTAGGTTATGCACTGAGAGTTTCAACAGATTGGAGGAAGCTTCTAGGAGGTGGTTGGGATATTTATTAAGCCACAGCTAGCTTGATGGTTGGAAGGGAAGGGAACTTCAGGATGAGTCAAAGGAGGGAGAAGAAAATGTCAGCTTTATTTATAATTTTGAATTCTAGGAGACTATTTTTCAAATTTAAGATTAATAAATTGGGAGGGGGGTTCTAGTCACACACTTTTTAAAAAAAATTGAATGAACCATCTTTGCAGTAAATATACAAGCAATTAGCTGGACCTGGGACTTAAAAGAATTGCTTCCCTGACGGTTGCTTTGGGGTCCATGCGAGGAGGTAGTTCCTTCTGGAGCCCTTTAGAGAGACCTTTGAGCTAAAGGCATCCCACTTTTATTTTTTAAGCAAGTGTGGGTTCTAGAAGGGGCAAAGAGAGAAGGGTTGTGGCTTGGTGTTAAGAGATGTGTCAGGATAGAGTAAGGCATGGAAAATGGTTAAATGTTGATGGCAGAGCAAGACACAGTTGGAGGCTGAAGGGTGGCAACCTAACCAAGTTGACAGTGATAGTAGCTCCTTCAGCTTGAAAGCCCTGCTCTTTAATGCTAGAATGGTTGCTAAGTAAAACATAAATTATTTCAGGACTTAATCCCAGAGGAATGCACTGATTTGACATTCATTTCTCCCAGCTTTGTTTATCAGGCTACTCGGTGGTTCAGCAGGCAAAGACCAGCAGGTGAGGAGGAGGAGGGGTTGTGATCTATGGAAATTCTGTCTTGTTCACTATATGCTCCATCTGGCAGTCTGTCAGTTTTGAGTGCACGTTGGTGAAAGTGGGTGGCCAGGGCAGTGGAGGGTTACCATTATGCTGTACAACCTATTACCTAACAGGTTCTTTTCCTGAGCTGAGGTGATCTCAGGCATGGCGTGGGGTTATCCTATGTTCCTTGTCTTGTGGGATTTCTATTGGCCAGAGTAGCTCAGGATTTTATGTAATTCATTATGAGAATGGGCCTGTCCCAGTTGATATCTGGTCTTATATATCATAGACAGCATATTTGGATCTGGTTTTGTTTTGAAGGGAGTTGGTATCATGCATATGGAGGATACCTGTATGATTCCACTGTCATAGGCAGATCACACACTAGTCAGTTTTAGGGCTCATGCTTGTGTTCCCCTAACCACAGCACATACTCCAGTAACCTCCTTTTCTCTTAAGTAAAATTGGCTTCATAATATTACTGTTCTTGCTGCCCGAGCCCACAGCTGTAAAAGCTTAGAGTTGTCCATCACCATTCCAGTAATTAATTAATTAATTGGATTTATTAAGGCTGCCTAGCTCCAAGAAGAATCTAGGGAACATGCAATAAGTCGGATACCTAAATTAAAAACATGGCTAAAAATTACATGAATACCCAGACCAAAACAGCACTCCCCAGCATGCAGTGTAGTGCTTTCCCTCTTCTTCTGATGCAATTTTGGCTATGGATGTCATCTAGAATGTCATTTTGTCAGTAATGTGGTTGCTGAAGCAATCAGGAGTAGGATGAGGATGCAGTTAAATTATATACTGGGGCTATCCTTGAAAAATGTTTGGAAGTTGCATCTGGTGGAAAATGTGGCAAGTAGGATATTAATTAGCACAAGTTAGAGGGATGCTTGTATTGAAATATTCAAACAGATTGCCAGTTGCTTACCAGGCACAATTTAAGGTTTCGGTCTCACAGGATAATTGTCCAACACTCTTATTTCTGGCATGTGGGACAGGACTGCCTTCTGCATTCTTCCCAGTTCATGGAATGCACTCCCTTTGGGGTTGCATTTGGCCATTTAGAAAATCTGTAAAGATGCACCTGTTTGGCTAGGCTTTTTAATTGTTGATTTTAGGATGTAGTTTATTGTTCATCTGTATGATTAAAGTTTTATATTCTGCATTCATTTTAAAGATTTGTTTGCCGCTTTGAGAGCTTGCCAGACCAGAAGCATAAAGTGTAAATCAAACACAGCATAAAAACATGTTGTTCTCATGTTTGCATTGTGATAAACTGCCATAATCTTTATTTAAGATAATTTTCAGTATTTTTAGTGGCTGTTTCTCAACTCCAGAATCTCCTCATGGAAGAAACCTGAAAACCCATACTTTTGTTAGCCTCTAAAATGTAACCTTGATTTCTAGTGAAGTCCATTTTGATGTACCTAACCTGTTTATTTCAAATGCTTCCACTAAATGAAATTCTCTGCTGATCAATTTTTCTTAACATAACTGCCAAAGCCCTTGCTAAAAATATCACTGCTGCCTACAGCAATGGTATATTCTCCAGTTAGAAGAGCTCAGCTCCTAGGTGACTATATGATCACATCCATGTACAGTAGTTCTCTTGGCAGTAATACAGAAGTTGTCTTTTATTGCCTTTTTCCAGTTTTTTTTTTTTAACTTCCCAGACTAACTTCCCAGCCTTCAATTCCCAGATAGTCCTTGATCCAAATACTAACCAGCCCGGCCCGGCCCAGCCCAGCCCAGCCCTACTTAGGCTTTGAGCTCAGATAAGTTTAGCCAGGTGCTGCCACCTGCTGAGAACCTCAGAAATTAGAAGTGCACTAACTGGTAACCTGAATGTTACTAGGAAAATCTGCTACTAAGGGATGAATTAGTTTTAAAAGTTTTGTTTTAGCTAGGAAATTAGGCTTAATAGTTACACCATTCTACGAAAGTATACTTCTGAAACTAGCTGAGACTATGGAAGGTCACAGTACTTAACACACTGGGGCTAACTGTACTTCAAATAAAAATATACTTTGAAGATGTTTGTATATTTTCTTGATTGCCCGATGCTATCTACGCTGTACTCTCGAGAGTGAGGTCAGAATGTAATCAGATTGTGTTCCTAGGATTTCTGGATCTTGACTAAATACAATCTTATAACTTCTTTACAATTTGTGTGCCTTCACCTAAAGCATCTCACCATTTATAATTTAGCTAACATTCAGTGTTTTGTTTTTATGCCTAATGCTGTGTCTTTCATTCTGTTTTCTGAGTTGTTTAAGGAGGCAATGATCTAATACTTTAAGCTGTAAGTCTTTTTATATTAATAGTAAGATTCCATGTTGACACAGGACCAAGTCACAAGCCAACATAATTACAGGACTTTGAATTATTATTAACTGTTTCTATTAAATGAAGGCATGGAAAAAGAGGATTGGGATCAGGGGAGGAAAAAAAAAAGACTAACCAGGAAGAGGAAAGGACAATGACAATATAAATGTTCAGCAGTATCTGCAGAAGCAGAAATACGGGCCATGGTGTTCTCCCCCAGTAGAGGAAGAAACAGTGATGCCTTACTAGCTAGACATCAGAACCTCCTAACTATAGTAGAGACAGACTTCTGCAGCAACCAATGTTTCTACTGAGATAAGAATGAATGTCACTTCTCAGTGATTGGGTTTGCATATTGCATTAAGTTATAATGTGGTTTGTCTGATATTGGCTTGGTATACTATTTGAACCCAGCCACAATGGTTTATCAACCATAGTTTAGCATAATGTATAGAATTAAGGCATCAATCAGATGCCTTGGGAATTGATCAGGTCTGAGGTGATTTGCTCCTTATTCTACATAAAAAGACTCACAACCATTAAAACACTGTACTTTCTTTTTTATTGTAGCAGGCTTGTGACTAGCAATAATGGTATATTCTAAATCTTACAGCTGATGAAGAGACAAGCTGATCCATGCAGTTTTTGCAATCATTTTTAAAAGAAGTCAGATCTGGTAAGTTAAATATTTGGGGAGGGGGCAGAAATGGAGCCAGAGGTTTTGGCTCAACTAATCTACTGAACAATAATGGCAAACTGAATGTTCTAGCAAGGATCAGCTTTTATGTTTTAAGGGTAAGGCTTTGGAGTTGCATTACTTGACATCAGCACTTTGTGCTAGAGAACACGCAGCCAGGAGACACTTCTAATGTAGCTTGGGATACAAGATAAAAGTAAAGGCCTGACTCCAGGTGACTACATGGATACTTCTGTGTAGTCTTCCTGGCAATGATATGGAAGTATTTGCTGTGGTCTCTTTTGGCATGTTTTTCTTTTCCCACTTCCCAGTCCAGCCTATAGCTCAGAGGTTTTCCGCTGGAATCTTATTCAAGTTTTAACCAAATTGAATCCTGTTTATTTTTTGCGAGGTCAATCAAGGTTAGCTAGATACTGCTATCTATTTTGATGAAGCATGAGAACTGCTATGCATATATAAGGGATAAGGCCCCTTCCTCATCAGAAAATTAGTACAGGATTAAAGTGTTAAGCAGCTCTGAGATATCATGCCCTTCTGTTAACATGACAATCAATCACCTAAATATACCCAAGAATTCCCCTGAGCAGGAAACTAAGGAAGCCTACCTCAATCCATGGTCTTCCTTTTTCCTGCCTGCAATTTTTATGTGCATATTTTGTGACTAAGACTAACCTATTTAACCCTGCATGGTTCTGTTTTCTTCTAATGCTAACACTCACAATTTCCCTAAAACTTCATTTCCTAGAGAATTTAAACGATGCTCTTACCCCTCCTGCTCTGCACCTTCCCCTTTTTGTTGACTATTTTATATTTCACAATCCAGAAATGCATTCAACAAAATGTAACAAAGTATTCCTCTATGTGAAAAGTAAAATTTTATTATGGGGGAGTGAAGTTGCTATTAACCAGTAATGTCATTATCATGGCTACCAGATCTGGACTGCAAAAATCCAGACAATAGCAAAAAGAGTTACCAAAAACTAACTCTTTGCTGCCACTTAGTAGTCAGCCAGATTTTTGCAGC
Source organism: Liasis olivaceus (assembly GCA_030867105.1). Lineage (NCBI taxonomy): Eukaryota > Metazoa > Chordata > Lepidosauria > Squamata > Pythonidae > Liasis > Liasis olivaceus. Next base: position 100,760,704 of record CM061348.1, on the reverse strand, counting down.
CCATATCTTATTCTGCATGGAAATATTTGAACCTAACATCAGGCTGTGATCCAGAAGAATTAGTGTCATGGTCTCAGAAACAATATCATGACTGAGTCCCCTTTCCCCTAATACCTATCACAATTTTTTTGCTCCTTTCCTTTTGCCTGGCTCTGCACAGCTAATGCAGGTGAATTGCAACTACTGCCTGCTAGACCAAGAGGAATTTTCAAGTTAGAGGACAGGAAGCTGCCAGTAGTTGCAAGTAGTTAGAGGACAGGTTTTAATTCAACAGATAGTAAATGCTGCCACCTGGAGGAAGATTGCACTATCCAAACTACATCACCGTAGAAGGGAAAGGGTTTTCACAGAAGGCAAGCTCTCTTTTGGGGATGAAGCAAAGCACAAATCTGCAGATTTGAAATAGTTTAACAGCTGTTCTTACTCCCTAGAGAACCCTGAGAATTGTAGTGCTATGAGGGGGAAGGCTAAGCATTCTGCATCTTTCCCAAACTATAATTCTAGGAATCTTTGGAGGAAGTTATGACACTTAAAGTAATATAAAACCAATAGGCTGCATCTATGCAACACATTAAATTTGTAAACAAGATTAACTAACTATAAGTAATGTGTTCATACACCTTACACAATATTACTCTAATAGGTAATATTACGAATAGCCAAGCTCATTTCTGCAGGGATGAGGTGTGTGCTACATGTTACATTTTTCAAAGAAAGAACCAAGCAAAAACTTTATTTCATATTAATATCAAACAATTCATTAGTGGAGGGAACAGAGAATAGCTTACCTTGAAGTTCTGGCCTGCCACTTTGGAGCAGCCTAAGTGCACAGTCTCACTTGATGAAATGCCCTTGATATGGAAAACATTTTTCAATAGTGAGAAAACTCATTTTATTCTCAGGGGAGAAGGGGAAAGATTCTTAGAGTTGTTGCTTATTCTTTTTGCACATGGTACAGAATTTAAAGGAGGCATTTAAAGGAAGTTGCAAGGCTCTGCTTAAAAGTCCGAAAAGGAACTGTTGTGTAATATTTACCTTCTCTGCTTTGTACTGACACTGTAGGGACCTTCCTTGTGGTTCATTTCCCCTCAGCAGTTTAGACCAAATCCAGGACATCCTTAAAATATTAAGTAGAAGCTATGGATGTAGAATCAGCTTTCCATAAGGGTATGGTAGTCCCTGGGTTAAGAACGCCTGGGTTACAGACAAACCATAGTTAAGAATGGAGCCTATTGTAGCAAAATTTGAGCTAAATACACAATGATTCAAGCTAAAAACACAATGGTTCGAGTTCATTATACAATACTACTTATACAATATTATACAGTAATACTATTCTGGCTTATGTAATTCAGCTTAAGGACAGACCTTGGGAACGGAACTCATTCTTAAACTGGGGACTACTGTATTGTAATTGTCCATTGCAATACATACAGATACTATCTCTGGGTTGTGAAAATTTAGTGGTTGTATGAATTTTTGCAGCCCAGATATGTTAGCCATACAATAAATAATAATTTAATGCATTTGTGAACCAGGCAGTGAACCAAGGTTTATGGTATAATGAATGAGATAAACCCAGTCAATAGCTCATGCTAAGCCATCACCAAGCAAGCCATGTGATGGCTTAGAATGACGTGTAAAGTCAGCCAGGTTCTTTGCGCATGCACGCTGCTCTTTTTTTGTGAAAAGAAGGGCACTGAAGAAAAAGAAGATGATGTCAAAGGAAGAAAGAGATAGTTTAGGACATCCAGTTGGGATATGTTATTGTCTATTAGGATACAGAACCAATTTGTGGTTCATACATTTTCAGTTTTCTAGCTTGTCTTAATGACTAAAGTACTAGGTGACGTATCTGTGATAACAGAATCATCACAGTAAAACTATTAAGTAATAGCTTTGATTGCCAAATGAAAAATCTGCCCTGTGAAGCATAATGACACAACTATTTGTGAGATCAGTAGTTTGTTGCTTTGTTTTTATGGTGATTGTCTGGCTGCTACGCATACAGTTTCCATCATCCATATTGCTCTGGCTTGGACTGCCCTTGACTGCCTTGTTCTTTTACACTCACACACATTAGATTCACATTCACTGATTTCTCAGTTTCCAATTAGGGGAAGGAGAGTGAGCCTTGGCATTCTGGAAACAACCATGTTTTCCAAGGAAAACCCTATGTGAGACGTTATCTAGAATCTCAGTAGTCGTTATGAGCAATAGCATATGGGCTAGGTTAGAGTTGGGAAGAAGAGGGATCAATCCCCTTCACTCTGCGCACTTGGCAGGGTGACGTCTCTGAAATCAGATGCTGTCTCTGCATCCATCCAGTTTTGAAAGATTATTTTGAGTTTCACATATTTCTTTGCAAACAAAAATGTCTATTTCTAGATTTGTTGTCCCTGACTTGGTTAGGATTCAGACTGGGGAATGTAAGGCTGCCTGCCAGCACTAGAATTAAGCAATACTAGCTTTGGTTGACATGGCAGGACACAGACTGGTGGATGATAGTTGTTGTTGTTGTTTTTCCTTGTCCAAAATGAGAGTGTACCCAAGAAACCTCTGTAGTGCAGAAACAAAGGAGGGGATGCATTTTTAGTTTCAACTGAACCAATAGTATTGCTAAGATGGCCTAGCTGTCTTTTTATTGGCCTGGTAGAAGAACTTGGACATGTCTGCTGCTTCCAGAACAACGAATATCTTTTCAGTTGTGCCAATGTGGGTGATCGTTTGACCTGCCATTATGATCAAATCAGATAATTGGGAATGGCTGAACCAGGGTCTCCACAGATATCTACAACTGAAAGTCGAAAATACTTTCACTCTGGATCTTTCCCCTTTCAGTCAGTATATCAGTATGACAGATGCCCAGGAATTCTATCCTTTCTAGGATAACTGAAAGTCTATAGAACAATATTATACCTAAAAGCAGAGCAAGACTGCGCTTTCAACCAATCTCTGCAAAATCTTGCAGGGAAAAACATGTTTAAATTCTGCAAAGGCGGATTCTGTGAACTTTTTGCCAGTGTCAAATTCTGCAGGGAGAAATTTGAGATTTTGTGATCAGGCTATGATTGACAAATAAATGCTGTTCTCTTTATTTTACATTTGAAAAATCTGCTTACTTTACCATGGCCTTTCTTTGTTTCCTTATAAACAGTAAGAGAAATGAAGTACTAGAAGACATAAAGAGATGGAACTAGCAGAAGCAGTAGTAGTAGGTACTAGATCTGAGTGTTTAATTATTTTTCTGTTTGAACCTACTACCTTAATTGCCAAACTTATTTAAGATGTCTGGAAATAATATGTTGCAAATAGTCAGTCTATTTAAACAATCTACAGATTATAACAAATTACAAGATTATTTTAAAATCCAAAATCATATGACTTTCTTAATCAATCTCAACATCCCCATATGAATTAACATCAGTTTGCTTCCTTAACATAATAGCACCAGTTAAGAACTTTGCCACTGCAAATAGTTCCATAATCATGAACAACGTAGATAACAAAAGAAGGTGATGAATGTGAAACATGGTGTAATAGTGGTAACAAGGGCATTTACAGATGACTCTCACAATGTCTTTTCAGGTTCTATTTTTAAATGCAGTGCATTCAAATATTCCACTCTTTTTCATTTTAGCATGGAAGCTACACTGATATTTTCAGTTAAGATTTATATTGCATGCTTGTTGCATGAGTATAAACACTGAGTAAACAAAGACTATACACTAGGGACATAGAACTCAGTGAGGCTTATTATAAATGAATATTTATGTATTTATTTAACTATTTTTATAGTTTACTCTAACTCCAAAGGACTCTGGGTGACATACAAGTATCAAAAATTGATCATAAAACAAAAATATACATTTCCAAGTAAATTACCACAATAGGCATCACCACTCAAATGAACTGGTCCCAAATACATGTTGCATGCTGAAATAGAACAGTTTGTTTCTGGAAAGCTAACAAAGTAAGGACCATATGTATTTTGGGAGGGTGGAGGCTCCCAAATAGAGAACGCCTGCTACATAATCTACCTTCCTCTAAGAACTAGGTTCTTCTCTTGGGGTAAAATATGCTCTGCAGGCCCACCCTACATGACCAGACCAGGTGGGCAGATTCAGTTCAGACAAGATGTTACCTGATGTATGCTGATGCTGCACTAGAAAGAACTTTAAAGCTAATAACCAGCACTTTGAATTGGACCTAGAAGCTTCCTGGTAGTCAATACAGAAGCTTTAAAATTGGTGTTATTTGAGACTGGCAGGACTGACCTGCCAGTACCTTAGCCACTGCATTTTCAACCAGTTGCTGCTTCTGGGTTGTCTTCCAAGGCAGCCTCACATAAAGCATGTGGCAGTAGTCTAACTGGATAGCAATCAAGGTGTGAGACACTAACATCAGAGCATGCTGGTCTGGGTAGGCTGTTAAGTGGTACATCAGCCAGAGCTAAATGAACTGGCTATGGCTCTGTTTGCTGCTTATGTAGGAGCCAAGAGTCCAGCGGGACCTCCAAGTCGTGAACCCCCTCTTCAGCAGGGAGCATGGATCCAGTCCAGATTAACTACTGGGGCTGACGTCATTGGATTACTGAAATGTTTACAGATGACAAGTGGCTCCATTCTTGGAAGGATTTAATCTGAGCGTGCTTTGCCCCATCCAGATTGTAAACATTCTTGAAGTATTTCTAGTCCAGTCTAATCTACTGCCAAAGATTTTTAGATAATCTTTTATGGTGGGTTCACACAATATACGGGCTAAAATGTCCTTGGCTAGCTAATGGTTTAGTGTATTGTACATATCCAGCTCAGGCAAGCATGTTAATTATTAAACCATAATTCGGTGTTGTTATGAGTATAGTCTTTTAAAGCAAGCTAGTAAATAGCATTATTGGAGATGGGTACCTTAAGAAGACTTCAAAATCTGCATTAGATGATGAAATTTTAACAGATGCACTATAGCTACAGGGTTTAGCTGCTTGACTTTGTAATGTGTGAGAAGGATACATAATTTGCTTGTCTGAATGTATACTCTGCTAAAACTAGTTTCCAGAAAAACTAGGCATTTTTGTAGTATGTGTTTTAAAATAAACCAGGAACTCTGTAGCACGTTCCTCTCAAAAGTAGAACTCTGTAGAACGTGAAGAACTCATCAAGCACTTTAGTCTTGGGAGCACATAGGCACGTAGGCACACACAGTGCACTTTTCATTGTGTTTTTTATTGATCTTGAAAGGGCTCCAGTGTACTAATGATAACACAGGCTAATCCAGAGTGGGAGGAAAACTGAAGGAATGCGTCTGGAGAGAGAAGTCTAGACGTTCCATTAAAGCAGAAACCCCGTCCCTATATGCCCCCATGTCTCAGTCACTAAAGACTCTGGCAGCAGTTAGAGACAGAAGACCAAACTTAAGAGTCACAGGGACTATTGAGGAAAAGGAATGAAGTTTAGAGATATCACTTGGGTTAGGACATGGAGGCCGCAGCCCTGTCTGCACTCACCTGAGAGTAAATCCCATTGAGCTTAGTGGCACTTACTTCTAAGCAGATATGCATATGACTGCATTCCTAACATGCTGTTATTTAAATAAATAGAAGAAACAAATCCCTTAAAAACTACACCATTTTGTTTTAGGATGAACAAGAACCACATACTCCCACCAACTAAAAAGGAATTGGACATTGAGGTAACTGGAAGAAGGTGCTCACTGCTTTCATGTACGGAGAAAGCCGAAAACAACAAAATATTAAGTCAGGTTTTTTTAACCATGGCTTGTTGAACAAACTATTGGATCTTTACCCATAATGGATGGGTTAACATAGCATGCTACACTAAAAACTAAGAAATCAGATCATGCCTTAGTATTATTGTGATCAGGCCACCGTCAGAACCTGCACTGTAATTAAGGCTATTGGTTGAAAGTTCAGGGACAGGACAGCTATGTGATGGAAAAGGCTACCTAAATAGTCTATTAGCCTTTGAGTAAGAAACCTCCTTTTAGCCTTTTCTGTGTTTTCATAGAATACATATTTCTTTGCCGGACCTGCCACATACTGTGTAAACAGACCTTTGGGTAATTCTTTACAGCTGACACGTTTTTGCTAACAAATCTTAAAGTCCATTTGTCTCATAAGAAAGGTTCATTCCATGCAAAAATGAACACTCTGCTGCAGCCTAAGCAGTGACCTCTGACAGTGCAAATATAAAAAGAATAAAGTCTGGCCTATGCTGGATTTCAGCTATAGTTGCCTCAGAGAAGTCACAGTATGTATGGTGGATGTTGTTTTGTTTTTAATGCTAGCTACAGTATAGATTAAATTTAAATTAACTAGATGCCAATTGAGAATCAGTTTGGTGTAGTGGTTAAGGCACCATGTTAGAAACTGGGAGACTGTGAGTTCTAGTCCTGCCTTAGGCTCAAAGCCAGCTGGGTGACCTTGGGCCAGTCACTCTCTCTCAGCCCCAGAAAGTAGGCAAGGGCAAACCACTTCTGAAATCTTGCCAAGAAAACTGCAGGGATGTGTCCAGGAAGTCACCAGGAGTCAACACGGATTCAAAGGCACCCAAAAAAAAAAAAAAGTCAATTAGCACTGGCTTTTTATCTATTATTATTAAGTGCCATCAAGTTGGTCCTGACTTTTAATGACCGTTAATGATCCGTTTTTTTTCCCTTGGCTACCCATTGTATTCTCGGGAATCTTCTCCAACACCAAAGCTCAAAAATATTGATACTCTTTCTATCCTGCTTCTTCAAAGTCCAACTTTTGCTTCTATAGAGTGTCACAAGGAAAACCATTGCCTGAATGATTCCGATCTTTGTAGATGCATGACACAGCAACTGAATATTTTTTCCAAGGCCTTCATTGTTATCCTACCAAGTGTACCATATTACTTGACTGCTGGTTCCTTTACTGTTGATTAATTATTTGACTTTTTGCCATCAAGGTGATGTTGACTCTTAGCAACCACATAGGCAGACCTTCTCCAGGAAGATCTGCCCCCAACCTGGCTCTTCAGGTCTTCCAATGCTTCACCCATTGCCACTATAATTGAGTCCATCCACCTTGTTACAGGCTATCTTCTTTTTGTTTGTTTCACTTTTCTCCATGTTATGGACTTATCAAGAGAGCTAGTTTTTCACATAATATATCCAAAATATGATAACTTGAGCCCAGTCATTTGTGACTTGAGTGAGAACTCTGGACTGATTTTCTGATTCATTCCCCTCCCCCCCAGCTATCCACAATTTTCTTAGGAATATTCTCTGACACAAAACTATGTTGCTTCTTCCAACTCCAACTTTCACTGATACAGAGTGTCACAGGGAAAACCATTATCTGTATGATTCTGATCTTTGTAGGTCTAAACATATCACAATACAATAATATCTTTTCCAAGGCCTTCATTGCTATCCTACCAAATGCTAACCTGAGGCAAGGAACTCACCAAGTTTGTGAATACATTGCTAATTTCCAGTTGTATGTACACAGGAATAATTTTGTCCTGATCAATCAATTTCAGGAAGGATTTTCCAATGAACTGAGGGATGAATAAGTAAGACTGGGAATGCCAGAGAATTTGGAAGAGTTACTTCAGCTTTTGTGGTAAATGATGGCAGACTGGAGGAGGGGAAGCACAAAGGGAAGAACAGAGGGAGGCAGTTTTACATATTTTCACCACCTCTCCTTGACTCCAACAGCATGGAGCCTTTGCAAATAGGATTGATGAAGAGATCCCTCTCTGCAGTAGAGGAACAATGAAGGCAAGAGCTTGGTCTGTGTTTTTACTGTGGACACTGGAGCATGTAGTAGTGGTTTGTCCTGCTTTGCTTCCTTGCTCTGAATTCACTGGAAAGTATCACACTTGTGGAGATTTAGGGCACCTTATGTGGGAACCCCACCAACTGATTCTTCTTCTTTTTCTGTGACGAAGGACAACTGTTTCATAACATTTATATGTTCCTCTCCCTCTGCAGGACACGATGGAGTGTTCAAAACATTGCATTTTTTGCTCAGAGACTTCTGCTGGCCAAGGATGAAAGTGGATATTTAAGACTATGTATCATCCTGTAATCTCTGTCATTGGGCCAAGGCCATCACTGCGAAGCCAGCTGGTTTGCTCTAGATACTCTCCTTTCCTACTGGACCAATGGACACAGTTTTTCTGGATTTTATTAGCAGTCTTCCAGATGCACAAGGTTATGTGGCAATTTTGGTGGTAGTGGACCTGTTTACAAGATGGTTTATTTTATTCTATGCAAGGGGCTACCATCTGCTTTGGAGATTCATCATGTTTTTCAGTAACAGGGCTTAGTCATGATCTCAGATTGGGGCTCTCAATTTACATCCAGGTTTGGAAAAGCCCCATTCCACTTGCTGGACATTCATATTAAATTGTCATCATATTATCTCCCACAAATGGCTGGGAAATGAATGGGAAATCAGAGAGGACTAATGCTATGGTAGAAGAATCTTTGTGTTGTTACATTTCCCATTAGCAGAACAATTGCCCTAATGGCAGCCTTGTGAGGTAGTCCAGACAAGGAAGCATGCCCAGATGAACTTATTCTACTTTATTGTAAGGTTCCATTAACAGAATCTTGCAAGTCTGAAATCACAGTTCTCCCCCGTCGCCTTTACGGCCCCATAAACTAGGTAGGGTCCCTTCTGAGATGTTTGCCATGCCCACATTCCTTTTGCAGGCTAAGCTGCCTCTTATCCAACCATTCTCCTGACTGTGGCTCTTCCCTGTGTCTTCCAAAGTCATTCCCACATACCATTACACCTAATTGGTTGATATTTGCAGAATTTGCATATAACAACTCTTTGAATTCAGCACGCCTCCCTTTCAAACAGCTTATGGCTATAATCCCTACCATCTGCCCTCTAAAACTCTGGCTTGTATGGTTTTGCAAGCCCCTAATTTTCTTCAAGAGAAACAAAGCAGTACAACTCATCTTAAAAGAACAGTTAAATTTGTCCAAGGCTACTTACAAATGTACAACAGATGAGTATAGGTGCCCACTAGGTAGGTTAGACCACAAAATCAACTCCACAAGAAGGCTTAAACTACTTGAGACTGGATATAATAAGAGATTTTTGCAAGTCTGATTGTGCTGTTTCTCCTCCCCTTTTCTCCAGTGAATCAGGGAGGCATTTGCCTGAGCCACTTCTGAATGTTATTTCTCTGGACTTAAAAATTGTTTTAGCCCCTTTTGCCTAGGTAACAGTTCTTGCATATTTTTGTCAATGTCATCTTCCTTTCTCTTTTCATCAGGCATGAAAGGGTCAAGACTGCTATGGGGATTTGGTAATGCTTTCCACTAAGATTTTACCCTCCTCCTGTCTATCAAAGAAAATAGACTTGAAACTTATTTCCCGTTTCCATGTAATTAGATCGGATCAACTTAGTGGCCTGTTTGCAATTGCCCAACTTAATGAAAGTACACCTGGTGTTTCATCAGTCTTTTCTTGTGCAGCACCTTACATTCAGCATCTTTCCCTCCTCTACCAGTTCTCACAGGTGGGGAAGAGCAATGTTAGGTGGAGTGTATTTGGATTCTAAACACAGGAGGGGGAAGTTTGAATATTTGATTCACTGGAAGGGCTATCCGGACATGGAACAATCCTAGAAAGTGGCACAGGATGTTCATACAGCACAACTTGTCTGCCAGGTCCATCTGAAATAACCATGCAAGCCCTGTTCCCCTGAACAGCCTCCAGACTCACCAGGCTGATGACCAGGAAGGGATAATTCCTGCCACTTCAATCTCTCCAGTTCATCTAAATCTTCTATCTCAGACTTGTCTGTTGATCATGATGAGTTACCTGGCTCATTGTCATGCATGGGGGGGAAGAGTGATTGGGCTGAAGTAGAAAGGGGCTTTGACAGTCTTTCAAGAGTCTGTTATAATGCCCTAACCACATTCAAGTACTTTCCTAGAGACTCCTGTTTCCTGACCTTGTTTACCTTGAAGGACTTGAATACTGCTCCTTATCTCTTGTTCAAAGGGCTCTTTGAAATTCTTTATTAAGTTCCTTCCTGCATTCTTTATCTTTCTTGACTTTGGCTCCTCTTCTCTTTATTTATTTATTTGATTTATATGGCTGCCCACCTTATACAATATAACCCTGGACTGCTAACAACAGCAAAATACCCAGAAAAATAAAACAAGAACCCCACAGAATTAAAACCACCACACATAACCAAGACACCATAGCACTCCCATCCAAGTACACATGTGCACGGCTCAACTGGTCCATCCTGGTCCAGTATCTGGGGGAAGAGCCAGGTCTTCATGGCCTTCTGGAAGGCCAAGAGGATAGGGTCCCTCTGGATTTTGGGGGGAGGGTGATCCAAAGGGCAAGCACTGCCATTTCATATGTTTGCTTAAATTTCTCACTGTTCTCTTTTTGATGATCTCATCAGCTTCATCCAACTATTATTTTCTTGGTATTCCCTTTCCTTTTGACCCATTCAGTCTTCCTTTATTTTGTAATTAAATCCTCAGTAATTTTTTTCTGACACATTATTATACATTTTGAAAGAATAAAAGAAATAGGTGATACAGGTAAGAAAATCAGGTATAGGTACAGAAATACAGGCAGATAAGTAACAAATCTGAACTATATAAAACTGGTATATTTTAATACCTCATTAGAAGCTTCTAGTATTATGTTTCATATCCATTTTCTAATCAAAACCCATATGTCCCTTATATCTATATTGGAGATAGTCAGAAGTCACTTTCTGTTTCATTTTTCTATCTATTCTCACTATTTTAGTTTTTGTCTTTTTTGTTATAGTTCTATCCTCTTTCTTTGCTGTACTCTCTGTTTTGTATTTTAATTGTGCTTTCTATATAATACAATAAAGTTTTTATTAAAAAAAACCCCATATGTCCCTGTTGAACTTTAAACTAAAAATATTTGGTTAACACAGTTCAAATCATTAAAACAAGGGATAGTGAATAATGCATGAAATCAGTACTATAAATTATACATCAAATTAAGGTACTCATCCGTTCTTTCTATGTCATCATAGAATTCTATGTCACCTTAGTACAGTGGTACCTCGGTTCACGAACGCTTCTGTTCACGAACAATTCGGTTCACGAACAGCTCTGGTCACAAAATTTTGCCTCCATTTGCGAACTCCGCATCAGGTTACGAACAGGATCCGCGGCCATTTTCCCTCCCGTGACACGTGGTTGTGGCTTCCTGTAGGGAGGGGGACTCTCCCTCCAAGCAGTAACCGCCTCCCCACCCGCCTTCCTGTCCTCCACGCCAGAAGTCGCGTCGAGCAAGGTTAGCTTTCTCTCTCTTTGTACTGTACTTTGTGTCATATTTTTGCGGTTTAAAAAAAAAAAACATATGGTTCAGAACAGATTAACCGTAATTACATTGAACCTTATAGGGAAATTTGATTCGGGACGCGATCAAAAATCGGTTGGCGACCAAATTCGTAGGGGTCAGAACGGATTAACCGTATTTACATTGAACCTTATGGGAAAATTTGATTCGGTTCACGACCAATTTGGTTCGCGACCAGAGTCGCGGAATGAATTAAGTTCGTGAACCGAGGTACCACTGTATATTTTTTTCATACTGGTGACTGACTTTGGTTTTAAATCTGCATTCATTCAGCACCCATTCATTCTTCATCGTATCTCTTCTGTTCTTAGACCTAATTAATACATACTGACACTATATTTATGCTGTAAGTTTTTTCTTCTTGGGTTCTTGAGGTTCTCTGAGGTTTTTTTCTTCCTCCCTCCCTCCCTCCCTTCCTTTGCAGTTGTTTCATTATCAGTTTGCTGGCTGTTTATATGTGGTAGCCTGTCCTTCCAGCCTTGACTGAGGCACTGTTTCTCCTTTCATTGGTCTTTGAATGGGAAGCTATTATGGAACTTTTAATATGTAGTACTTGTATACTGGATAAGTCACAGCAACAGCAACAACAACTTCAGGTCTGCCTGACTGAGCAGCTCACAATACAAGGCAATATAAAAATAACGATCTCTATAAAACAGTAAAGAGGTGGCCTATCTTGTCAACACAAAACAAGTATCATACACTGAGCAGGGAATCCAACATTAAGCAATAACAAAAGTACTGAGCAATTGTACATCTCTTTCTGCCCACTGATTGCCCCATAGTCTGTCAGTACGGCAATTTCCAGACCTTATAGAAGTCACTAATATGGAGAGCCATCTGCTTGGAAGGGTACAGCTGTGCTAAAGAGAACGAGATAAGAACTAACTACGAGACCCTTTATATTGACTTGAGCTATCTAGTCCAACATTATTATCTTCAGTGGGTGAAGGCTGATTATCATTATTTCTGCAGTGATTCTCATGTGGAAGCACACTCATTGCTAATATAGATCCAACTACATGTGTAAATTCTTCTTGAGGATTGGGGGTCTATAAGTCAAGAATTAATCTAATTGATTTTGACAATAGCCCAGGTCATGTATTAACAATAAAGTTTCTAATTTCTTATTCAGCTTTCTCAGCTTGATTGCAGACTGCACTAAGCAGCTGAATTTGCACATCAGTGCTTGGTTTGGGTTTAGGATTAGTTTGAGTTTAGCACTGGTTTATCATGATGTATGAATCCAGCCATAGTTGTAGGTAAATCTGATTCATGTCTCATGTGTGAACCACATCTCCATGTTTTGTTCAACAAAACATGATTAAAACAAACTGTTCTGATCTTATGCAAAGGTATCTGTGAATTGGGTGGCCGTACAAATTACTTAAACAAATACATAAACAAATTTAACAGATGGTTCAATGGTCACATTCCCCCATGGACAATTCTCCACAGAGTATTGGTCTTTCAGGGACCCCTTTGGATCAGCTCCCAGATTTGGTTAAGCACCAGAGGAGATTAGGATTTAGGTGGCTGTCATGTGGATGGTTATAACCATTAAATGAATGGGGCAATTAATGCTAGGCATAGATTAAAAAGGCTAGAGTGACACATGCCAATTGACACAAGGCACTTGGGACTTAGTGTGATATACAAGCCCATCCTAACTGGCTGTTGGATCAGTCAGTATCAAAGATATCTCCCTTCCCCTTTTGGAAGGAAGATTAAAAGAGGAATTAGACATGTGGTTGGTACACCTCTTTTTTTTCCCTTTTTTTTCAGAATTTCTGTTTCAGCCAGCCTTTAGCATGCAAATGATTTTGGATATTTTCCAACAGAGAACTACACTGTAGAGATAATATTTCTTTCTTAACATTTATCCATTTTTTTCACATTCCATCATATTCTCCTACTATTCTGGCACTTTCTAGTGTGACAGGAATAGAAACTAAAAAGCAGCTACTGTATGCAGATAAGGGCAGGCTGGTTCTGAATGGGAGAGGTTGCAAAGGAAATAGATTACATTACCCCCCCACCCCACCCCAGTAGACCCATTTGTTTTCTGTGCATTTGAATGGCTTTTCCCATGGAGAAAAGTCAGCTGCAGCACTCAATGACAATATACCCATTGATGTGATCTCCAGATGGGCAGTTCTGAGACTTTATGTGCTACTGTGATTTTAGTTTCCATTCCAAACTAATACTGAGTTTGGAAAATGAAGGTGGAAAGGATGCAGTGAAGAATATTGCTGCTGCTTTCTTGTTCCCTCCCAATCAGAACACTGCGTCTTGGCTTGGAGACAAGAAGTAACACTTACCTCTTCCTTCCCTCCTTCCTTCCTTCCCTCCTTCCTCCCTCCCTCCCTCTTCTTTCAAAATTGTGATTTCCTAAAGCAATAGATACTGGATCTGTCTCCTTCTGTGGAAATGAATCCAATACATATGCTAAGGAAATGATTATAACCCACAGCGTTCACTCAAACATGAATTTTTATCAACCCACAACACTGTCTGAATTTAATATGCTGTTTTTTTCATCTCTGCATGTACCTGCCTTCAAGACAGTCTTGACTTGTCCATGCAGTTTGTCTTGGCAACACTTTTCAGAAGTGGATTGCCACTGCCTGCTTCCTAGGACTGAGCGACAGTGACTTGCCAAAGTCACCCAGCTGGGTTTGTGCCCAAGGCTGGACTAGAACTCACAGTATCCAGTTTCTAGCCCAGTGCCTTTAACCACTTAATCAAACTGGCTCTCCTTAGTGCCCCATTAAATTCAAGGTATTTATATGATTTACCATATTTGTTAAAGACCCCACCCTTACATTTCTGGGTGTAACACCTGTGTGTGTTGAAGCTGCAATGACTTGCAAAAAGGCTCTGGTCACAATGGAGGTCATGAATTTACAAGCTACACTGGACCCTTCCACCAAGACATGGAGGTTGAAATCACCCCAAACCCCAGAGCTCAGAAACTCCAACACCAGCCCACAAATAACATTCAAGAACTCTCAAAGGGCCTCTGCTGGGCAGGCAGGTGGACAGTACACCACCAGCTGTCCCAGCTTGCCGAAATTCCACACAGTGACACTTGCAATCAGTTACTTCAAAGCAGCATCCCTTGCTATGGCTAGAGTCTCACAAATTACCCAGGTACCCACCTGTTCAACTTTGGTGTTGTGGCTGATGCAGGAACTGAAACCCAGGAGAGGCGATATCTGATGGATGATGAGTCTTCATCCATTTCACTCCCCAACCAGATCTCAGTAATACATACCAGGTCACCATACTTGACCATCAATATATCATAAATGGACAATCTTATTTCAAAGAGACCTCCAGCATCAGCCATCAGGGCCCAGATTGCTTGTCCCCCTTTTGTAATGGCAGTCCTATAATCTAAAATACAGTACGTCTAGTATTGCAAAGGAAAGTCATTTTAACTTAAAATTCAATAAAACCAGTTTCAGCTTTTATGAATTATAGATGCAGGAAGTTGCAGAAAGACAACCTATGAGATCGGCATCTTTCTTATTCTGTTGACATTCAGTAGTCCATCTGCAACCCCCTATTCCGTAAAACTTTTGCTGTACTTGAAATTGAAGGGTGCTCCCCCTAGGAACTAGGTGGCTATTACCATGTAATCTAGTTCCAAATAAAATAGGGAGGGGCTAGAGAAGAGTCCACAGCAAAACCGTAAAATTGGCGAATTACAATGACCAGGCGCCCTCGGACGACTTTCAGGAGCTCTCCCAGCCCCACCCGACAGCGGCGTAAGAGCCCATTTTATTGCAAAGAATAACTGGTTCTTATTTGCTTTTTAGTCTACAGTAATGCGGCTTTCCTTTGGACGAGAAGCGGGCTATTTTGCACCGCGATCTCCAGATCTCCAGCGCTGGCTGACCTTGCTCCTCATTCCTCCCTCCCCTCGCCCGCCCGCAAAGCCGCAGTACAGTATTTGATTTCTTGCGTTTCAGTTTACGTTTGGCCGCAAAGAGATGAGCGACGGAGCCCTAGTACAAATATGCCGTGGTGGCTGAAGGCGAGGGATCCTAAAGGGACAGGCGGCATTTAACAGCCATGGAAAACCTGTTGAAATCTGAACTGAAAACCAGTGTCTTGAAGCTCTTGGGTTCTTCGAGAGGAGGGTACATATGCCAAGGACAAGCCTATGAGACCGACGGAGGACGAGTGTTTGTTAAAAGCAGCACCAAGCCCCAGGTTAACGATAGGGACAGCTGTTAGCTACTGAAATACTGCCGTTGGGAAGGCTTGGGGACGAGGGGGGCAGTCAGCTGGTAGCGGCCGCGATAGTCGTCCTGTGACACAACTGTTTGTTTTGTTTTTGCGCTTGCAGAAAAGGGTGCAGAGGGTGGGCGAGGCGAGTTGCGTTTAGGGGTGTTTCGATTTTCTCCGCAGCTTGATCAGGGCCTGTTTTGCGGGGCGGGGGGAGGGGGGAATACATGTTTCATGATTCGACCGTGGGGTGAAATCAGTGGAGGTAGTCCTGGACATTTGCAGTCGTCATATAATTAGCCCTTCTGCTCTAGTCCTCATGAACTCTCCCACTATGCAAACATTTGATTAAATTTTGGAACCTGCACAGGTTTATTGTGATGGAGACCTGTCTCCTGGTTTGTCATTCTTTCAAAGCACTTTCAGTACTGGGAATTTGCACGTCAATAAATAATAATAATTTGTCTGAGATGGGTGGCTATCTACCTGGGATATATTAATGAATATAATAAATGAATTAAACTTGTATGCTGTCTTACTCTCAGTGACTCTGGGCAGCTCACAACAAAGAAATTACAATAAAATCAATAAAAACAAATACAATCAAATACTAATAATTTTCTCTGAGAAAAGAAGTTTTATTTTCTATATGAAGCAAACAGAAAAATACATTTGATTTTTTTTACAGAGTTTGATAGTTATTAAGATGTATGTTTTTAAGGATTTTTAAAAATTAATGCTGACCATGGATGTTTTAATGGTGGTTGTATTCTCTGCATGCTCTCATATCCATTCCTAAGAACATTCTTGTTGATAACCAGTATATCAAAATTTATTTACGTGCCAGCAAATGTTTTTTCTATTTTATTAATACAAGTTGATAATTCTGCCATTAGTTTATTGCAGGAGTAAAAAAATGTGGGTTGATGGGCATATTAGGAATTATAAGAGCATGTTGTTAGTACTTTCATAAAATGGTCACAAATCACCCTTTTATGAAAGGGCAGATTCAGGATTTCTCCTCATCCTATGCTCTCTAAAGATGTGCTGTAGTGCTCCAGCTTCGTTTTGTGAGCAAACAAAAAACTGAGTTACATTTATCCACCATTTTTATTTTCTAAGAATGCCTATTTGGGCCCAGAGACATTTTCTGAAATAAAGAGACTGGAGATTTCTTTAGCAGTATGTTCTAACTTCTTGTTTATTGATTTTGTTAATGTTTGTGAGTTGGAAGGATCTAAAACAGCCAGGAAGAGCAGAGTGCTTGGCATGGGCCAAGGAAGGGCCTATGGGCAACTGGGTGCCTATTTCTGACATACGTGTTTACTGTGCAAGGCTTCCTTCACCTGCTCCTGGATTTTATTCCAATGTTTGGGGTATATTTATTTTTGTTTTGGGGAGATGACAGGTTCAGATATAAAGAAATGCTATTCCTGTATAACAATTCTGTTGAAATGTTACTAAACTGGACTGTATTTATATTTTAAAGAATTGACTGAATTCTTCAAACACAAATCAAAGAAACAACTCTTTTTCTGTCCTGTGGAATCCTAATGTGCAACCAATTTTCATTAAGTTATATTCTTCTTTCTGACCAGGCTAGGACTATGTTTGAGGGTGAAATGGCAAGTTTAACAGCAATTCAGCAAACCAACAGTATACGGGTTCCTCAGCCAATTAAAGTGATGGATCTTCCTGGAGGTGGAGCAGCATTTGCTATGGAGTATCTAAAAATGAAAAGCCTCAACAAGTATGTTAAAGGCCTAATTTTAGGATGTTGCTTCTCCGAGTTAACGTCCCTGTTCTTTTCTTTTGCAATGGCAGTTCTGAAAAGAGCCTATATGTTACTGCCATGAAACAGTGTCTCACTAGGAGCAAAATAAATTCTAGGATGGGGATTTTCAGGTTTTCTTGGGCTGTGGAAGGCTAAGTTTCCTGAAACCCCTAGTCAAGAGGCAAACCTCTAAGGACAGAAAATTTGTAATAAAACAACTTGTACTGGTTGCTGCTAATTGCCGTCTGTCTGTAACAAAAAGACTGATTAGGAGATTCCTGCCATGTCCATCAGAAACTTTCCATTTGACCTTGCTTCAAGTTCTGGCAGGGCTGGGTCAGAACATAGTTTGAAAAATCCTGTTCTGGAGTATTAACAAACTCACATTCATAACAGATCATAGGATGGTTTCAGTGAAGTTATGTCAGCGTGGAATTCCTCCCTTTACTCACATATGTACCCTGTATGATGACAATCATATATATGGTATCTGTCAGGGTCGGAGAATCTACTTTGTCTGGAATGTCTTGGCTGGATTGGCCAAGTGGAAGCATTCAAACATCCCAAGGTTAATTTCATCTGTTAACTCTCCACATCATGGCTGGTATTATGTTTTGTTACAGTGTGGACACACAATCATTTGGAGAGGCCAGTCATAGCAGTATGAGAGCTTCCTTATGCTATTGCTCTACTGACATTTTGATAAGGTACCTTGAAACCAGGCATGATGAATATAATACCTACAGAAATTTCTCATAAGGAAGATGTGGGCAACTTGCCCCCCTTAGGGGTATTTCAGTTATCTTTTGTCAAGTGATGAACTGAAAAAGAAATTTGCCCCTCTTCTGAAAGCTCACAGCAAAGGGAGCAGGAAGGGGGGAGACCAGGGAGGTAAAGAATGGGATGTCAAAAATGAAAAGCGTATATCCAGATCAAGGACTTACCATGGTGATTCAATTTCCCAGACAGATTATCTTCTGAGAAAATATGGCGCTCAACGAAAGAGAAATATAAATACTCAAGGATCTTCCTCCATTGTGCAGTGCTTCAACCATATTTGAATGGGTTCACATCCATGTTAAGCTAAAAGAGTCACCTTGTGTGAGATGGGTGGCTATATAAATAGAAATAAATAAATAAATATCTTATTGACTAGTTGCACCGTGCTGAATTGTGTGAAATTGGACAATTGGGTTAATTTAATAAACTGTAGATGAGGTAACCATAGGTTAATGTGTTGTGGAAATACAGTAATTGTTTTCTAAATTATATATGTGTGTGCGTGCATTTATATAAAATCTGTTCAGGCTGGTTTGAAACTGCATGATCTACAACACTGGAATTTGTTTTCTTGTCCTTCTAGATACTCAGCAAAACTTGGAGAACAAATAGCAGATCTTCATCTTTACAATAAAAAAAATGGAGAAAAACTAAGGAAAGAAGAACAAACAATTGGTATCATATAGATGTTATGAACTATGAGTTACTTATAATTAACAAGATTTGGGCATAACTTCTAGATGGAGGCTGATGTGTTAAAGATATTAAATTGTATATATAAGATATTGAATTGTATTTATTGTATTAAAGAAATTGAAATGTATATGTAAGCAATTAATATTATGCCCCGTTTTCCTTTCTTTTGCATAAAGAATTCTTTCTTTCCTATAATACTGCTGCTTGCTTCTGTTCTATCAGAAAATGGACATAATTGCTGACCCTGAAAAAGTATATACGCAGAACAACCTGGATGCCAGATCAGGCATAAGTACTGTATTCTGCAATATTTATTCCAAGAATTTTAACTCCCACGTTATACAGGTAGTCCTCACTTACCAACCACAGTTGGGACTGGCAACTTAAGTGATGCAGTCATAAAATGAAATGTCATGTGATCGCACCTGACTTATGACATCAGTTCTGGTTGTGGTCATTATGCGAATTACTGTGGGTTATTAAGCATGATGTCACATGATTGTGACTTGCAACTTCCTGCCAGCTTTGCCATTGACTTGTCGGAAGCTGGCTGTGAAGGTCACAAATGGCAATCACATGACCATGGGATGCTGCAACCATTGTAAATGTGCACCAGTTGCCAAGTGCTTGAATTGCGATCATGTGAATGTGAGGATGTTGTGACAGCCACAACTTCGAGGACCAGTCATAAGTCTCCTTTTTCAGTGCCATTGTAACTTCAAACAGGTACTGAACAAGTGGTCAATAAGCAAGGACTACTTGTGTACTATTCAAGGCTGCATTCTGAGAACTATTTCTTGATATGGAATTCAGTAGAATTCATTTATGAGTTGCTTAATAAGTAGAGAAAATATGCATTTCTCATTTTCCTGTTTGCAATCTTACTTTTGTCAGTTTATTTTGATTAGGTGTAGGCCAGACAGAACCTTACTATGTGGATAAATTTGGATTTTATGTAGTCACCTGCTGTGGCTATATAACTCAGGTAAGTTCTTTGTACAAACTATATGACATACGATGCAGAATGTTAATTGCAAAGCTGTCCTCTCCTTCTAGACTAGTGAACTTAAATTAAATTATTTAGGTATTTTTATACCTAGCAGGTATAAGGAAGCAAGGGAGTAAGTCTTTTCTTAAACAATTATAATCATTCTGCCTTGTGACCTGCATCTAAAGCCCAACATTATTTCTACCATTGTAACTGGCCATACAAAAATGGTTTTTGTAGATAGTGTATACAGTTTTTGTACTGATTTTTTGCCAAGGGACATTGTGGCTGGAATTTTGCACAGGATTTATTGAAGGTGATTGCCACAAAAATCAAGTGTTCAAAGAAGGCGATCTTATGCTCTGGTTGATAAGTTCATAGCATTATTTTTCCACTATTTTTATTTTGCAGGTCAATGAGTGGCAAAATGACTGGCCTACTTTTTTTATTCGACACCGCCTCCAAGCCCAAATGGATTTAATTGAAAGAGATTATGGAGACAGAGAAGCAAGACAGTTGTGGGAACAGCTAAAGGTAGGAGGAAAATGCTAGAATGCCATATTAAAGCAGCAGAAAATGTCAGAGCGCCTGCCTCTGCAGAGGCTAAGATCCAAGTATGCATTTCTGTCTCTGTATCACTCTACTAGCTTTTATTACAGCTATGAGATTTTCTTCCCAAGTAGTTCACTTCTCTGGCTAATGGCAGATTGGTTGATTTATTAGTTTTATTTGTCTACTGCTCTTCAACGTATTTTTTTCCAGCTATGATTTGATTGCCCTATAGTCTTTTTGGGATGACTTGGATATCATTTTTTCCCTCCAGGCCTGTCTTACAAGTGAAATGTAAGAAAATGGGTATACAAATCAGAACTGAAACCTGTTTACTGAAAGGATGAGCCCAAACTTGGTCTGTCCTATTGCATTCATAATACAGGACTGCATTTCATATAACTGTACTAACTCTTGTATTATTTGCATCTTTTTTTTAATCTATATTAAATCTGATTTAATGAAGTTGGTAGACATCTTACTGTTTAAGTCACATATCTAGATCTGCTCATTCCAAACATTCGAGGTGAATAACTAAAGTTCTGGATTTGTGTACATGAATTGAATGTTATCCACCCTTAGCTCCTGTCTGTCACAACTCCTTGCCAGACTAACATGTGATGAAACAATTTGGTGAGGTTCTCTTCTGCAAAAATGTTCATTTCATACAGCATATCTTTAGAACCAAGCTTTCATTTTGTACTTTTCATTTTTCTAGATGAAAAGTACACAGTATTTAAAAAGCAAATAGGACTTCTACAGGACAGCTGCAGATCCTGAATCGGTTTCCCAAGGAGACAAAGATTTTGTATCCTTGTAATTCTCCTTCCCATTGCTTCCAGTCTGTCTCTCAGCCTCTGCCTCTGTCAAACTTTCTATAGTACATTTATCTCTCTCTCAACAGCCTGTGATCTAAAATCATTCTAAAATCAGAAGAAGAAAAAAAAACACTCAAAAGCAATTACAAAGATTGTCCCAGAAGTTAAGAAAGTCCCACACTACCCTTTTCATCTTATCAGGCTAAGCCATAGTGTGAAGCCCAACAGTGCCAGTAAAAGCAACAAAATTTGTAATATATCCAGTTTACAAACTGGGATTAAAAATAAAAACATAAGATTTACAATTTTATGAATGTTCTGCTATATGCCTTGTAGTTTCCTCAGTAAAAAAAATGTTCTTATTTCCTTTGGCCACTTTTTAAGCTATGTGTTTTTGTAATGCTTTTTACAGCCAAAGATTCCAGAGATGTTTTGTGACCTGGAAATCATTCCTGCACTCATTCATGGGGACCTGTGGTCAGGAAATGTAGCTGAAGATGACTCTGGACCAATTGTCTTTGACCCAACTTGTTTCTATGGCCATTCAGAATTTGAACTTGCAAGTGCTATGATGTTTGGTGGATTTAGTAGCTCTTTCTTCTCTGCTTATCACAGCAAAATCCCTAAGGCTCCAGGCTTTGAAAAACGCAATAGCCTTTATAAGTTATTTAACTACATAAACCACTGGAACCATTTTGGTACAGAATTTCGGGGACCTTCTCTTAATGTAATGCAAAGACTTTTAAAATAAGTGTTATGCGCAGTCATTTTAGTAAGCGATTCTCGGTTTGGTACCTGTTCCTTCAAAGGTGATGCATCAGAATAGTTACCTAGAAGATAGAGTTAAATTGTTGTCGTATACATCTGCTTCCTCACAAATTCTTGCAGTGGGCTTATAATAATTGCATGCTATAATTATCAATCGGTATAAAGATAATTATTTCAAAAACAGCTCATCCTCATGTCCCCTTAAATAAACATGCCCCAGTAACAGTTTTGTGACAGATCTTCATGATATTGCCTTCATTGTATCCCCAGCCTACATCTGAGGCAGCT
This sequence comes from Liasis olivaceus, assembly GCA_030867105.1. Lineage (NCBI taxonomy): Eukaryota > Metazoa > Chordata > Lepidosauria > Squamata > Pythonidae > Liasis > Liasis olivaceus. The sequence continues at coordinate 100,738,433 of CM061348.1, read as the reverse complement.
TAAAGTTGTCTCCAGCTGTTCTAGTTTTAAAATAATGTTTTCCCTCTTCTCCCAACCCAGCTTTTGCCACAAATATGATATTGCATGCTTAATTAGTTGAGGGGGTTGCTGTGGGCATTTCCCTCCCACCAGTCACTGTACTCTGCTCTCCGTGATCATTTGGGCTTGCACTGCAGAAGAGACCAGACATCTGGGTTCTGCAGAAGCATCTCCATTAGTCTGACTGACACTTTCCAAACTGTTTTTTGGGTCTAATTCAGGATCCTTACAAACACGGGTTTAGTGCTCTCTTGAGAGAGTGGCAATCTAGTGTCAATTTAAATTCAGTTTAAATGAGGAAACAGAGCCGGGTTCTCTTAGTTATGCTTTGCTTGTTCTGTCACCAGGGAATGTCTTACAGGTTTTCTGCTGTTCTGCTAACAAGGGGTTTCACATGGCTGATTCTTACTGTTTTTATTACTTTGGGGGGGAAGTTCCCAGTTTTCATACTCCATTCTGGCTTCATGGCAACCCACAAGCCACTTCTGCTGAACTGAACTGGACTCACTGCTAGCACTCTCTTTGCCTAGCAGCATTAGTCAAGGGTGAATCTTGTTCATACTTGATCCTTCTCTCCCATTTCACCTGACACCCCTCTCCCATGCCTGGGACCTGTTAGTTTGGCAACTAGACTGGTGGCTAAATATGCTATTCTAACCCATCTATACTTATCTCACCCCATAAGGGAAGATTGGTGTTTATTTGTTGGCAGGCAATGCTCAGTGGGATTGGGAGAATTCACTAGACACTTTCCTTAACTTGTCCCCATTAAAAGAGTAAGGGCAGCACCAGTTGCTGGCTTCATTACTGTGCCAGAATAGGGTTCATTAATTGGGGCATAGTTTTCTGCTGATTCAAGGACTGATGGATAGCATTTTAATACAGCCATCTGTTTCTGCCTTGAGTTAAAGAGAGAACCTTGCTGGCTAAGAATTCAGGGTATTACAATCTACACATATCCAGAATGTACCAGATTGGAAATGACTATATTATGCTACATCTGCACTGATTATGCTATTCCTTTCAGGCAACTTTGTTATTGCTTACCTTGTGCCAACATGTCAAAAACAGTGTATTGGCTGCTGGGACTTATGGATAGTCAACTGGAAAAGACTTGTGGAAGATGTACATGGTAACTGCAGCAAGATTACTATATGCATAAAGGTGGAAAGGTTCTGAAATATTCATGATGGCAGAATGGTTGGTGAAGATGACAGAACTTGCATAAATGGCAAAATGTACTTGTTTGATTAGGGAAAAGACAACAAATACATTTTATTAGTGACCAGAAACCCTTTATGGACTTTTTGCTGAAAAGAGAAAGAAATAAACTAGTGATTTATGGATTTGATGATTAGAAAGGGGAAAATATGGGAAGAAGGGAATTATGATGTAATGTTAAAGAGGGAGGATAGATGATGAATTTATTTGTAACTGCTGTAAAGAAGATTGGAAGTCAATCCCTTATATATTTTCTTTTCTTTCTTCGGTGTATCTTTTTTTACTTATTCACTTGCTCTGCTTTCTTTACTTCTTTTACTTTTCTTTAAAAGTATAAAAATTTAGAACTAGTATAAACATTTAGAACTGGGATATATGCTGTTAATCCTTCAAGGACTCATGCAAGGCTGATAGAAGTAGGCAATGCTGCTAATATTTTAATTCTTAGTGATTCTGTTCCAAGATAGTAATCCAAAACAAATAATGAAGTTCCAGTGTTCATATCTTCCCATTTTCTCTCCATCTAAGAAGAATTACTTTAAAATACAGAAATGCAGAGAAAATTATGTATTTCACTAGTCACTGATTCCCATATTACTTCAGGATTCATTTGATCACTGTGCTGCATTTACTTATTATATCTTATTTGAAAAATTATTCTAATGTCTCCTTTCCGCTAGAAAAAAAGTTGCATTGTTATTTTATAAGAGTAGATTATTGCACTTTAGTATTCCTAGCATCTCTAAGAAAATTTATAGAATAGGATGTTGAAAATAATTAACAATCTTTGAAATGTATATTAGAAATGCATATATGGTAAATCAAATAAAAATGATTTGAGGGAAAATTCTTTATAGTGGTTGATGGCCTCAGAATTATGCAGGAACATAGATTAACTATTTATTGAAAGAAAACATTTAATATTTATGATTGCTCTTTTTCTAAAAATACTTTGTTGTTATATTTTTAAGAGGGCATGCTGGCGAAATTCCTCAGTAATATTCATTGACCCCAATCAGTGAATTCCCAGATAAGTCAGTATAGGTCCTTGGTTCTAATATTTTACTTTTTTTTTCTTTTACAAAGTTCTTGTATCACAAGAGTAAAGCTATGGATAAACTCACAATATGTAATAATACAGAGTTTGAATGAAAGTTCCTGTACATATAATGTGGAATCTAAATAAAGGACAGCTTTATTTACATCATTTGAAACTAGAGTTCTTCTAACTGTAAACTTAGGCATCTAAGTTCTTATGAGTTTGAAATCAAAATTGTAGTTTCTCCACATTTCGGGGACCTTTCTCCTCTTTCAAGCTTAATTGCCAGGCAAGTGAGGGGGAAGAAATAGGCTGCAATCCAAATGGAAAAACCTCACAGCTTACATGGGGCTTACAGGCTAAATATTCACCACCATTGTTTTAACAGTTTATAATAAATGGGATTAAATATGACTTTCATACAATATACAGGAATGTTTAAAGAAGAAAAAAAGGGGGAAAAAGAATCTTTTCCCCATTTTCTGCTACACTGAACAGGAAACAGGGATTTGATGGTCTCAGTTACACCTTCCAGCTCTGGTTCTGTGAATCTACATTTTGTCCTATTGACATGATAATCTCAAGGGGATAGATAACAAGCAAGAAACTGCTTATTCTCTCTTAAAACCTATAGCTAACCAAGGTTTCACCTTACAATTAGCACTAATATAGCGGTGCTGCATTTTGAAGACTTGTTGAACTGTAGAGGAGTAGCTGAGTCACATGAAGTGAAGATGAGATGGCAGTGTACAGATTCTGTAACTCACACAAAGATAAATGTGTTGTATGATTAACACCTGCCTGCCAATCTCAGTATATTTTTACTTGGAAAGACAGTTACTTTTTGGGATTTCAGAAAGAGGTCCTTTACATCAGCTGCTCCCTGATCTTTTTGGCACAGCAGGTGAAGACCTAAGGGGAGTGAGAAGGAAAAAAGGCCCATTATTTCTTTATGGACAGGACTATAAGATTCTATCAAACTAGATGGAACACTTATGACCAAATCACTTACGAGGCTAAAATCATAATTAGGCAAACTTTTTTTTGATCAAAAGAGATGAAGGTGGAGTATGATTTTCATTTGGATGACAATGAATAGGAAGGGGAAGTTTAACATCTTCCTCCTTGATATACTTCAGTTGAAGCTGCCACCCCCATTACTCCCCAGCACACTCCTTTCATTAGTGTCAATGGGACCTTTCCCCCCCTCCTGGGATCAACAGCAATTACAGAGAACAGTGAATTTCCTTTTACGTTCCCTTGAAACATCCTGTTTAGGTCTTTCAAACTTCTGTAACAATATGAAGATACTGAGCTCAACTCCTAGTGACTACATGCCTAAAATGGAAACTTGAAAGTGCTTGTCAAGCTTTGTAAGCAATTTGTCACAGATCAAATCACTATGATATGAACTTAAAGCAATTCCCCTATGTTTCTATTCCACAGAAATATCCAGGATAAATTAAAAATCTTCAAAGCCACACTATCTTAAGAAATCTTGGCAAACAAGATTTTAAGCTGCAACAATTACTTAAATATGGCCATGCTAGATCAAAGAAAAGTCCCAACACTGATTATTATCTTGCTGTACCCTCAGTTCATTCCTCCATTTGGTGGATGACCTAATACTGCCAGAGTTACTGAAAGGACATGTCTATGGGTGGGCCTCTTTCTTCGCCTTCTTTTTCACCCATATCAACCATACACTCCTAATGCCAGGTGACTGGACCTGATCTATAATTGTTTTCATCCTAAGAATAGTGACAACTGTTACACTATTGTCTAGTTACTCTATTAAGCATGCCTAGTAAATTATAAGCCCCCTTCTGGTATTATAAGCTATTGGATTGGCTGGAGTAGGGAGGGCAGATCTACAATGGATCAGTGTGCCATCTTACCATTTCTAATAGAGAAACATGCATATGGCCAACACCCTCCCCCACCCCCATATGTTGCCTTCATTAACTTAAAATTGCCCTTCAGTTCTATTCCAAGGGAGAAACTGTGGTGGAAGCTGTCCCTCACATCTATAGGTTGGTAGCTACTCTCCTTAATTAGGCTGCTGTATAAAAATACAGTGACCCAAAGTTAGATGGGACAGAACTGAAAACCTTACTGTGAACATTCCAAACCACTGAGGAGTGAAGCAGTGTTGTATTCGAGCTCCCTTGTTGAATATGTACGTGAATTCAGTGGTAGCTGCCTTAACCGGAAAGGAATTCCATGATCCTAAACTCAGTGACATGCATTTGGCAGTACTGCAGATAATGTGGCAGTTCTTTTGCTTACACAGGTGGCCCTGGGAGGAATTTTGTAAGGGGAAAGGACTTACAGTCTGGAAGACCTAATCACTACAAACATCAATGGCAAATTGGAAATAATAAAATTGAACAAGTTCCAGCTTGTAAATATCTTGGCATACTCTTTCAAGCCTTCAGAGCTTGGTGGGAACAAATTACAGCCATTTCTCCCAGAAGCACTACACTTCTTCATTCCAAAGGAGGAAGATGCATGCCTGCCTCCATAAGATTTTTAATGCTAAAACTACATCCCAAATCTGTACAGTGCACAGTATTGTGCCTACAATGATTCAAAGCCCTTAGATGTTGTTTAATCTAGGTTTTTTATGAGCACTCTTCTGCATCCCATGCTGTGTTTCAAATGTATGGAAATTGGTAATGATTCCACTGGAGATGAGAGTCCACATTTGCCCACTTTCTTACCGGCTTAAACTCCTGTTTTCCAGTGGCTCACTGGGCCATTAATTCTCTTTGATGGATTTTTATCAAGGTGGAAAGAAAAAAAATCTCAGCTGACTTGTATTACTGTGGCCTTTCTATATGCTGGTTTAGAGGGAGCTAAAGCTGAAATCTGTCAAAGAGTCTTTGACTGCACAGCAGATGGATTTTGGGTGTTACAGGGCAGTGGGTTCCAATATGGGAATCTTGTATACCCACAAACTACTTATTCAGCTTTGTTTGCACAGCATACTACAGAGCCTTTTCTTCAGCTCATTTCAACACCTTACCCCTAGCAGTACTAAATGGGAGGCACAGTAGGACCTCATTCACTGAGAGATGCTGCCCTTGTGATCAGAATGAACCTGAGAATCTGTCACATGTATTTTCCCACTGCCTTTTTTACATCATTTTACATACAGAGATACCTTTACTGCTTCACAAAAAAACCCCACATCTGTTATGGGAGGCAGTTAATTTCCTACTTATAGATTAGAACTCTACCATCATCTGTAGATTTGCTAAGTTTCTATGTGCAGTGATTTCCATAAGAAGGCACAAGATGTCCTAATCATGGAGTGATGACATGAAGTTTTTCTTTTCTTTTTTATCATATTTTATTCTATTTCTATTTTATCTTGTATTTTATACTGTTTTATTGTATCTTACTCATTTTTTTTCTTTTCTCCGTTTTTTAATTCTTCATTTTTAGGTTTATATGACTGTTTTGTTATATTTGGTGTTGCTTCTGCATATTTATGCTTGCTGGTCATTGACCATAATGAAATAAATTTGATTTGGTTCACAGAAATATCCAATATAAATAAAAAAATCTTCAAAGACTGAAGTGATATTTTAAGAAATCTTAAAATATCTGGATCTCATATTGTGCATAATAAGTGTAATTTACAAACCTAGCCTTTAGGACAAAGTGTATCAGGAAATTTCTAGTACATGTGAACAGGCGGCATTGGATGAAATATGACATTGTTTTCCATTCAAAGGGAGAATGACCTTGGCTTTGGTGTTAACATCTATCCGGTGCCATTAAGTATGGAGTTCCACTGGGTCCCATCTTTGCTTAAAATCTCTACTTTTATTTTTTTAAAGGAACACTGTATATAAAAATACCTCTTAACATTTAAGGATGCCTTTACTTCACCACTGACATCCATGTATATGCTTCCCATTCAAAGGTTCTAATGCAGATATCATGACTCTAATGCAGTTACGTAGAGTTAGCCTGCTTGATCTTTTAGAATTTAATTATGCCTTCTCTCCATTATTATTATTAAGTAAATTTATTATGGCCACCCACTCCAAAAGACTATTTTATTAACATATATTGTTAGACTGTTCTTTAATTGAATAAGAGTATGTTCTTATTCTGGACATGAATTCACTTATGACTGTGGACCAGCCAGTTTGTAAGTTACCTCTCAAGGTAGTCTCAGTATAACATGGGTGTGTGAGAAGGGAGTCATTAATTTATTTTTTCTATTTTTAGAAAATAGATGTATGTACATGTGTGCCCACGTCCGTCCGTCCATCCATCCGTCCATCCATCCATCCATCCATCCATCCATTATTTTCTTTTCCTGGGCCGATTCTATAATAGAAAAAACAAATATAACATCCTTTCTAAAAAACAAAACAAAACCCACAATACAATCACGAGGTGCACCGTCCTGACTTCCCTCCTTGGAAGAAAGGGATAACTATTCTCCGTCGCTCTTGTCTGAGTTGCCTACCGTCCTCATCCTTTAACCTTTACTGGCGCTGGGTCTGGGTCTGTACCATTTCTATAAAATGCATTTGATGAGAAGCTGGTGTTGCCGCCCGGCCTGGCGCAAAACAGCTGCTTTGCTACTTCGGGACTGAGAGAAAGCTGGGGAGAAGCGTGCGTTCCTCCAGCGCTAGGAAAGGACGCACCACCAGGAACCCCCTCCGAGCTCATCGGCAACCGTGCGCCACTGCCGGCTCCTTCCTTTCCGCCCCCTCCCCTTCGCTAGGCTCCTCCTCCTCCTCCTCCTCCTGAAGACGGAACCCCCTGACGTTTTCAGCCTTTCTGTCCCACGCGAGGAGCCGTACTGCGGAGGCCTGGCCTTGATAGGCACCAACGATCGGCCGCGTTGGTTGTTAAGGTAATGAAAGCTTCGCTGGGGCGGGAAGAGGGCCCGGTCCCTTGATGGCCCTCAGGGGGTCGTCCGGCCTCTGCGACAGGCGCGGTGGGAAGGCGGGCTGGCTGGAAGGAGACTGGGGCGTTGGGAGGTGCGGAGCGTTGTTCGGAAGGGGAAGGGATGTGGCCCGGTCCTCCCAGGGAACATTCCCTGGAGGAAGGATGCAGGGCGTCCCCAGGAAGGCTGTTCACTGCCTGCGTCTAAAACCGTCCTATTCCACAGCTGCTTCTTCAGGAACCGCATTTAAGTCTGTGCCAAGGTGTGGCGAGAAATAAAATCGAGGGAGTGTGTCTAAGCGTGGGCAGAGTGCGTTTTACTTTTGGATATCGGTGCTTCCGCACCCAGCCCTTGGAAACATCGGCATCACAAGAAAGATCGTTTAGTGCAACTGGGTGACATTTAGAAGCTGTAGGCCTGCTGTAATTCAAATTTTATTTGAAAAGCACACTGATTTTCAGAGCCATCCGATTTCTGCAGACTGAGGATGAGGGAAGCTGCTTTATACATTTCCATGTAGCAAACAGTAACAAATGCTAGGATTTTAGGCAGCTTTTCCATGGGTGATGCTGAAAAGATAGACAAGAATATCCACAAGAAGGAATTGGGGCTCACTTAAGGTTCATTGGAAATTATGGATGCTGCAAATAAGTATTGACTAGATTGGACCCTATTGAAATTAAGGGAACCTAAACATGAGTTATAAATAAAACATGGAATGGATAGCGAAAGGAAAATCAAGGGGCCAAAGAAACAGATGAGATGGGTAATATTGCTTATTTAGTATACTTCCTGGAGACTTTCTTATTTGTTAGATTTATATCCTAGCTTGCCTTCAGTAGCTGGAGTGATGTACGTAGTGCTTCCTTCTCCCTTGTTTCCCCACAACAACCCTGTGTGTTTGGTTGGAGCTGAAAGTGAGTGAATGACCCAAAGTTACATACTGAAAAGATTACATATATGTGTGGACATATATATGTGTTTGTACCAGTGTTTGTGTGTCTATATGTGCAGCCTTCATCCCACACATTGCATGCGGCCTTTGGGATTAAGGTTAGCCTTTTGTATTCTAAAGATAGTACTTAAATAAAGTTCATGGTACAAAATGAAATGGGGCTGAAGAGGTATAGAGCTATATAATTAAAGGTCATAAGTGTAGTTTTTTTTTATCAGTTAATCTTAAGTGAGGGATAAAATGGAAATTTGACATACTAGTGTGTAGAAAAAAATAACATAGAGTAGTAAGTTTTTAATTAAGAGGTGTATTCTCAAAAATATATTTGAGAATTAAGGCACTTAGGTTACCCAGATATAAATAACTGAATTTGATTTTTGTCTTAACCAAATATTCAGTCATACAAAAAACAAAAAGTGTGCATGAAGTCCATTTGTGGAGGAGGGGGCATTAAACATTAACTTTTAAGTGTGTCTATAAGCATGAACCATACAAACCATACAACAGCTTCTTGACTGTTGCTTACATTTATGTTATTGTGTTGTTTTTAAATGTAAGCCATCCAGAGTCACTATTGTGAGATGGGGAGGTATATAAATTGGAAAACAAAAAAATAAATATATTTGTCTGCAAAGACATAGCGTATCTCTATTACATAATAAATACTGTAACAGAAAAAAATGCCATTGATATATTGGCCTACATAGATATGCTCTGCATTATTCTTTGTATCTTATTATGCTTTTAAATTGTAATGCCACCCAGAATCATTTGGCAGTTGGGTGGCCTAGAAATGTGACAAATAAACAGCTTTCAGAACTTGTTATGATATACCCATGGCCCAGTGCTTCAGTCCTACCCATCTTGAGGCAGTGTCATTTATCTGATTTCCATTTCTTTTTTGGGGCATTCCATATTTTTCAAAATAAATTCAGTGCTTTATTTATAATAATCTTCACCATGTACGGATTTTAGTGGATCTCAGTCATGTCAGTATCCGTTCTTAATTCCTGTTAATTTTCTGAATAGTATATTACAACAAAACCAAGAAAAAAGTCTCACACTTCATTAAAGTTCCAGTTATTTGCTATGGACAGTCTTAATCCTTGTCTCATTATGACCATTTCCTAGGTCTACCTTGGGGATTAAATCTGTACCCTCTGGATACAAAGCAGATGTTCTTCACCATAGTTAAAGGCTTTCCAAAGTTATATATACTCAAAACCAGTGATAAGTAGGTATTTTACATAGCAATCTTGTAGTTCCATAATATAGGTATTTGATGAATTTGGGAGAAGAGGTGGGAGGGGGGATTGTCATACATTTTAAGAGAAATAACTTTTCTTTGTGCATTACTGTTAATTGTTTTTATTTTGAAGAAGGAATAGTCACAGTCCAGTTTGGATCAAAGAGTCTTAGACACTCACTGAAATAAATGAATTTTAAGTGTACTTCTGTTATGGATTGTTATTGTGAAACAAATTAATAGTATTTAATTATTTATTTAACTAACATTAAATGTTAATTTGTTTTCATTTTACTAGGAAAATAATTTATCAGGAAAGGAGATGGTTTTAAAAGAGATGAACAACGATGGGTCTGAACAAGAGGACAACAAATGCATGGAGCCTGATGTCATCGCCAAGGGAAACATACTTGAGAGTTTTACAGAGAGTCAAGAAACTCAGGAGTTGATTAATCATCTTAGATTGGTATATGAAGATCTGACACTGCGAGAAAAAGTTCTTGAAAAATTTAAAGGTATGAGATGATATTTTTAAATAAATCAAAGTAAACCATATGGTCCATAGAAAAATTCATCTTGATCAGGATCTTATATATGTACACACGTGTGTATTTGTATACAAGATTGGAATTGTTATTTCTATCTTTTGCCAAGTGCAGTACAAGAGTAACAAGTAAGACTATTCATCTCCCCTTATTTACTAACTCAGTAGGACTACAATCCTAAATATATTTTCCAGATCATCAATAAAGTAGAACTTAAATCTGAATAAATATGTATAAAATTGTTCTCTCAGCCTCAGCCTGCTTTTTTCAACTGAAATAAGCTCTTAAAGTTCCATTAGGAAGACTAATGACTTTCTACATATACTATTATTGCTTCAGCTTTATTAATAGCAGACATACTATTTGTTTTTGAAGAGTTAATTAATGTTTGATACAAAGCAACATTGCAATAGATTCCTGATCACTGCAAGATTGCAATTGTATTCTTGCAATTGTGCGTCTACATAAAGAATTATTTTCAGAAAACATTTTGGCACTGAAATAATTATTGCTTCTTGCATTTTCTGTCTTTAGACTGTAGTCTGTGTATCATTTATATGGGACTGAATCCAGCAGTATTTTTTAAAGTAAACCTTCATAGGCTTAGCCTTAAAGTTTCTAATTTTCCTTTATTTGATGTCTGCTAGGTAATTATTTGCAAACATATTCTTAAATTATTGCATTTAAGAGCTGATGAGGTTTATTAAAAATTGATGGGCTTCCAACAAATTTAATTTTTAAAAAATAACATTTAAGATCCTAGTTTGTTAAATATATAGTCCCATAATGATATCCTAAATTACTCTGAAAATTGTTTGAACCCATAGGAACAGATATTAGAGAGAACTGAGTGAGGGCCTGTAGAGAAATTGGGGAAGTAGGAAAGTCCTGTTCTATAAAATTTATTTCATTCATAGAAGAATAATGAAGATCTTAGCCATTACTTTTTTGTTAGCTTTGTTACATCATAATCTTTTTTATGGTATCATAGTAAATCATTACAAATAATACAGGTAGTCTTTGGTTACTGACTGCTCGTTCAGCAACCATTCAAAGTTACAACGGTGCTGAAAAAGGAGATTTACAACTGGTCCTCAAACTTGCAGCTGTCACACCATACCCACAGTCATGTGATTGCAATTTGGGTGCTTGGCAACTGGCACACATTTACAATGGTCACAGCGTCCCACACTCATGTGATTACCATTTGCGATTTCCACAGCCAGCGTCTGACAAGCAAAGTCAATGGGGAAGCTGGCAGGAACTTGGAAATCGCAGTCACGTGATGTCACACTTAATGTCTGTGGGTGATTTGCTTAACAACCATAGCCGGAACCGACATCATAAGTCAGGTGCTGTCACATGATGTTTCATTTTACGATCATGTCACTTAGCGATGGAATTGATAGTCCCAATTGCAGTCAGTAAGTGAGGACTGCCTATACATGTTTTAGTTATTGATTTTAAAAAAATTGATCCAATACATTATTAACTTGATTAGAGGGAAGATTTCTATCTGGGTCATTACATTCCTACAGGTAATTAATATAATCTAGGAATAAGCCAGCGTTGTAGAGTCCATCAACTCTTTGCTATTTTAAACCTGTTTTAGAAAACCTTACTTACTTACTTACTTACTTATTTATTTATTTATTTAATATGTTGGCCATCTCCCCCAGAGGGTGACTCTGGGCGGTTCACGGTTAAAATAAAACCCCAAATAGTTAAAAATATAAATATCCTCATTAATTTAGTTAAAAAGTCGAACTATATAAAAAGATCATATACATAAAAAGGCTAAAAACATTCAAGATGGTGGGGGGGGGGTTAGAATCAATTACCCCACGAGCTAATTCCAATGGTATGAGCCCCCATCTGACCCCCAGGCCATCTGGCATAGCCAAGATTTCACATTTTGCCTGAAGGCCACGAGAGTGGGCGCACACTGCACCTTGGGTGGTAAGTTGTTTCATAGAGCAGGGGCCACGGCAGAAAAGGCCCTCTTCCTAGACCCTCCCAGTCGAAATTCCTTGACTGAAGGGGTCTGCAACATGCCCCTTCTGCCAGACCGACTGGGGTGGGCTGATATAATGGAAGCGAGATGGCTCCTCAGATAACCTGGTCCTGTGCCATGAAGGGCTTTAAAGGTAATAACACCCTGAATTGGACCTGGAAGCAAACCAGCAACTCGTGTAACAGAGGTGTTATACGGACCCCCCTGGGGTCATTCAGAACTGTCCATACTGCTGCATTTTGCGCCAGCTGTAGCTTCTGGATACTCTTCAAGGGAAGCCCCATGTAGAGCGCATTGCAGTAATCCAACCAGAAGGTGATCAGGGCATGAGTGACTGAGTGGAGAGCCTCCCGATCCAGGAAGGGGTGTAACTGATGCACAACACGAACTTGCGCAAAGGCCCTCCTAGCTACAACTGCCACTTGCTCTTCGAGCAGGAGTTGTGAATCTAGGAGGACCCCCAGATTACGCACCAGGTCTGTCTGGGCTAGTGCAACCCCATCAAGAACCAAAGATGATAAACTCCTAGATTTTGAGGCTCCCTGTACCCACAGCCACTCCATCTTATCAGGGTTCAGTTGAAGCCTGTTGTCCCCCATCCAGGCCCTTACAGCCTTCAGGCACCGCAAAATGGTAGCCACAGCATCACTTAGGTCACCAGGGATGGAGATATATAATTGACCTGGTGCCAGATGATCTCACCCAACGGTTTCATGTAGATGTTAAGTAGGAGCAGCGAGAGCACTGAACCCCCAGGCACCCCACAAAGTAGGGGCCGCGGGTTGGACCTCTCACTCCAGTTGGGATCAGCCTTGGAGAAAGGAGCTGAACCAGTATAGAACTTGCCCCCCAGCCCCAGCTCCTGCACCCGACCCAAAAGGATACCACGATCAATGGTATTGAAAGCTGCTGAGAGGTCAAGAAGAGCAAGGATGGATACACTACCCCCATCCCCTTCTTCCCAGAGATCATCTAAAAGCGTGACCAATGCTGTTTCTGTCCCATAACCAGGCTTGAAACCTGACTGATAGGGGTCCAGATAATCCGTTTCCTCCAGTATCCTCTGAAGCTGTTGCATGACCACCTTTTCCACCACCTTTCCTAAGAAGGGAAGGTGGGAAACTGGGCAAAAATTGTCCAGAAGAGTGGGATCTAGTGATGGTTTCTGGAGGAGGGGGCAGACCAGGGCTTCCTTAAAAGACTTCAGGAACACCCTCTCCTGCAAGAATGAATTGACCACCGCCAGTACCCACCCAAATGTCACCTCCCTGGTGGCTTTAACAACCAGGAGGGACAAGGATCTAAAATACAAGTAGCCACGCTAACAGCCCCAAGGACCCTGTCTGCTTCCTCAGGTCCAACAGGATCAAACCATACCCAGATAACTGGGTAAGTCCACTCCCCAGGCATCTCCACTGGACCTGCCTCATGCTTGGCCTCCAACTGAGAATGGATCTGAGCGATTTTATCCATCAGATGTTCAGCAAATTCCTCTGCATGGCCCTGTAGGTGGTCCTTCAAGCCCTCCCTACTGGGAGGGAGGAGGGACTGGGGCTGCCGGGTGACACTCTGCGGATGCAATAAGAGTAGAGAAATAAATAAACTTGATATCCTATATATTTCAACAGCCATTGAACCAGTTGTCCTGTTTGCATCTTCCCTTTTTTTCAAGAATGTACATATAAGTTTCTTTTGTCTGAGTTACTACTACTGAAATTAATTAGAAGATAAGCTAACACATTCTTAATGTAACTGGGGTCCCTTAGGTCATTAACCACTTTTCAAAAGAAGAGTAAAATAATAATTTAGCACTTTGTATGCATCGTAATTACTTCTCCCCTTCATTTTTTGGATAAGTTAGATGGCTTCAAGAGTACCAGAGTAGGGTTTCTTTTACTGTACATTCTTTTATGATAGGTAGGTAGGTAGGTAGGTAGATAGATTGATTACAACTAACTCTAATGGCTTAATTACATTTAATTTGAATGATTAATTCTGCTCCAAGCTGGGTTTATCATGGATTTTAATAAGCTCTGACCTGGAATTCATCAGGAAGCTGTACTCTCAGTGTAAAAAGTTGCAATGCTCATTTTTTATTTGTAATGCTCTTTTGAAAACAAACCAACTTTTGGTTACCTTGCATATACTTCTATAATTATTATAAGCATTTTTTTCCCTAGCATATTACATTTGTTTTGCTTTTTTTTTTGTCAGTTTTTGTCCTTCGAGCTTTCCTAAATTTTATTTCTGCAGTCACACATGCTACAGATTTCTTCTTAACACAACAAAATCTTTCTATATTTTGTAGCACTGGTGACTCACAGTTGCTCAGGATATGCTGCTCTCTATGCAAACAAAACTGAGAAGAACTTAGAAAATGATTGATGGAAGAAAATTCAGAAGCTAATTTTTTTGGGATATAGTGATGATGTCATTGTTAAAATTGTGTTAAACTACATGCCAATAGTTTCCTATTATAGTATGTTTTTGAATGTGAACCAATAAAAACTTTTTTTTTTAAATTTTAAACAATAATCATACTGACATCAGAAGATCTTTATTTCCAAATTAGGGCTTTCAAATAATCCTTTGGATATAGCACTGAGACAGCATTGATCATAATTGTTTATGATCTTTGGCAGGATTGGGGTGGTGTCCTTTAATACCATTGATCATAGTACCCTTCTGAACTGACTTAAGGGGTTTGGAGTGTGGGTCACAATGTTGTGGTGGCTCTCTTCCTTCCTCTGGGCTGGTTCCAGGCAGTGTTAGTAGAAGGGGAGAGATCTAGCCCTATACCCACAGTTTGTGGAGCCCTTCAGGCTCTACACTCTCCTTGCTCCAATTTAACATGTACATAAACCACTTGGTGAGGTCATCTGTCAGCATGAGGTTAGGTATCATGAGTATGCTAATGATAGTTACACCTCTTTACCCAGGACTGACCAAGTGATTTTGTTGGGGTTCTTTGCCAATATCTGGAGGCTGTGTGAATCTGGATAGGGAAGAACAGGCATTAGCTTAACCCTAGAAGACTGACTGACTCTGGGCTTTAGGGCCACCTGGATCTGGGGATTTTCCATTTTTAGATCTGGATACAGTAGTACTCCCCCAAACAGAACTGGTCTGCAATTTGGGAGTCTTCTTGGCTCTTGCTTGAAGAGCAGATGATAGTTGGGAGGCCCTTTGCACAAAACAATCTTGTGTGCCAGTTGTGCCCATTCCTGATTCAGGAGGCCCACTCATCATCACTCATGCCTTGGTTAACTCCCAGTTGGATTGTTGCAACACACTCTACATGAAACTTTTCTTTGAAGACCATCTGGAAGCTGCCACTGGTTCAGAATGAAGTGGTGCAGGTAATTATGGGAACACCATGGTTATGCAAGTACCGTCACTTTGTGAACTGCACTGGCTCCTACTAGGCTTCTGGATGCAGTTCAAGATGTTAGTTACTACCTATAACGTTGTTCATGGCACAAGGCTAGGTTACTTGTGGGACTACCTATCTCCAATTGTTTGCATCTGCCTATGAGATCTGAAGCATACTCCAGGTTCTTTCTATAAAAAAATGTCATGTGGTTGGATTCAGGATTCTTTTGCATACCCCCTCAAGATTCAGGTGACCTAACACTTCTGGCTTTCTGTAAGGCTTTGAAGACCTGAGTTTTCCTCCAGGCAATGGGCCAAGATGCTGGATGAGCGCATCTGTAATGGTTGGAATATTGAATGAATGTGGGTTGACCTTGAGTTATATTGTTTTCTTCTATGTTACTTTTATGTTGCTGGCTTTGTTTTTGGTTTTAATCCTATGTTAGCCACCTAGAGTTGCAGTTTGCAAGTTGAGTAGCCATATAAATTGACTAAATGAATGAATAAATAAATAGATTGACACTGCCCAAATATATTGTATATGAGGGTTAAAAAGCATATTTTGTCGGCTTGTTTATTCAGCATTGTTATTCAATTATTTAATTGATCTTGGATTGCCATCTAGTGATGACTTACCATATTACAGTAGTTGCTGCAACAGTATATACAATCATGGGAGGCATTCAGGGTGCTGCTTCTCAGATTGCTGGGTGAGAGATCCTATTTATTAAGTTGGGCACTAAGAGGGATCAGTTGGGACTGTTGTTGTTGTACCTGCTGCATAGCAACCTCCCTGACTGAGCTTCTTGACTCTGTAGCCGGGTTGGTGGTAGAGTTCCCTAAGCTTATAGTCTTGGGAGACCTCAATTTACCTTCTTTGGGCTGGGGTCTGAGGTAGCTCAGGAGTTCATGGCCACCATAACAGCCATGGGCCTTGGAGGGAGTAAGAGTTGGCTAGCCCTCTAAAGGCCTGGTGTTGCCCCCTTGAACCATCGGCCTCCTGGATTTTTTTTTTTCCTTTTATTTCTGTAAACGTGTACTGGTATAGATTTTAATTGTATATCTATTTATTGTTTTAATATGTTGTGAGGCACCCAGAGTCCCCCAATGGGGGGAGATGGGTGGGGACAAGTTTAATAAATAAATTAAATAAATAAATACTGAGATTCACCTACAGGGTCGCTGTGAGGAATATGCTGTGCATCTAGTTTTAGGGCAGAACCTGTGGAGGGTACGGGGGCTAAGTCCTACACGGTTATCTGGGGAGAGTTCAATCCCGTTGCACCTAAGGAAGTGAACAGGGCTCTTGCAGCTGCTAGTTTGGCCACTTCTATGCTAGATTTGTGCCCCTCCTGGCTGGTTAAGGCTTCCTAGGAGGGGATGCGTGATTGGGTCTGGGTGGTGGTTAATTCTTCTTTGAGGGAGGAGGTACAGTATTTCCTCTGGCTCTTAAGAAGGCAGTGGTGTGCCCTCTCCTCAGGGCCATCACTTGACACAACCAGTCTGGACAGTTTTTGTCCAGTTTCCAACCTCTCCTTTTTAGGAAAGGTTGTGGGGAAAGCAATTACGTGGCAGCTTCAAAGGACCCTGGATGAAGTGGATTATCTGGACCCTCTTCAGTCAGGGTTCAGGCCAGGCTACAGGACTGAGACAGCATTGGTCACGCTGGCAGAAGTGGGATGGGGGTAGTGCATCCATCCTTGCTTTTCTTGACCTCTTAGTGGCTTTCTGTGATGGAATGGACTTATGAAGGCCATGTTCAGGGAGATAAGCGTGTTCCTAGCCCCCTGCAGGAGTGTGGGAAGTTCAAGAAGATGAGGCTGGCACCTCCCTAAGGAATTCATGGTGTTGTGGCTGGCTGGCTTGGGAACTTGGGTTCAGTCTGGTGAGATTCTGTCCTGAGGTGGAAGCTAATAAATGGAACAGAACTGTATTTGCATTGTCTCGTGGAGTTCTTTGGGCTGAACCTGACACTTTCAGGGCTGTTGATCATGGTATCTTTCTGGACTGGTTTCAGGAGTTGGGGGTAGGCAGCATTGGGTTGTGCTGGTTCTCCTCCTTCCTCCAGGGTTGGTTCCAGTTGGTGTTGATGAGGGGGAGAGATCTAGCCCATGGCTCCTAATTTGTGGAGTGCCCCGGGCTTGGTTCTCTCTCCTCTCCTATTTAGCTTCTACATGAGGCTGCTTGGTGAGGTGATCCGATGGTTTGGGGTGTATTATCAATATGTTGATGATACCCAGTTTTATCTCCACCCTGGGCCACCTGAGTGATGCTGTGGGTGTCCTGTCCAGTGCCTGGAGGCTGTAGGGGCCTGGATGGGGCGCACTGGGCTTCAAGTCAACCCAAGCAAGACTGAGTGGCTTTGGGTATTTGGGCCTTCTGGTGACAAGGTTTTTCCATCTTTGGTCCTGGGTGAGGTGGCACTGCCCCAGATGGACCCAGTGCGCATTCTGGGGGTCCTCTTGGACTCAAGGTTCCTGCTAGAAGACCAGGTGGCAACCAAGGCTGCGAGGACCTTTGCATGCCTTTGGGTTGTGTGCCGGCTGTGCCCATTCCTGGACCTGGAGGCTTTGCTCAAAGTCACTCATGCCTTCATGATCTCTCATCTGGATAACTGCAATGTGCTCTACATGGGGTTGCCCTTGAATAGCATTGAGAAGCTTCAGCTGGTGCAGAATGTGGCTGCATGGGTAGTAAATGGTGTTGGATATTCAACACATGTAACACCACTGCTGTGTGAGCTGCATTAGCTGCCGGTGTGTTTCTGGGTACAATTCAAGGTGCTGGTTATTACCTTTAAAGCCGTTCATGATTTGGCACCAGGTTACATAAGGGACTGTCTTCTCCCAGTTGTTTCTGCCTGTCCAATTATATCCAGTGGGCTGGGCATGTTACAGGCCCTGTCAGCCAAGGAATGATGACTGGCGGGGACTAGGAGATGTGCCTTCTCCGCTGTAGCCCCTGCCCTGTGGAACATTATCCCTTCAGAGATTAGGATGACCCTGACCCTGTTGGCCTTTTGTAAGGCCTCAAAGACCTGGTTATGTGCCTCTGGGACCCCAAGTGTGTTAAAGGCCCCATTTCCTGACTATATTGACATCTATGGCAATAATTTTACTCGGCAACCATACATATTTATTTTGTATTGGCTGTAACTGTTTTTAATTGTTTTATGTTTTTATGATTTTTCGTCACCCAGAATCACTTGCTGAGATGGGTGGCTATAGAAATCAAATAAACAAACAAACAAACAAACAAACAAACAAAACAAAACTAATTTCCCTTAAGCTGTCAGAGTAGAGAAATACAGATGTTATATCATGACCCTGTGTATGGGATTTTATATGACTTCCACTGCCCCTTGGGGGGAATTCCTCTATTTTTATGCAGTGTATATCCTGTGTGGTGTTTTCAGTTACATTGACCACCAGGAGGCAGGCACTATATCTGGCAAGTTCCAGACAGAACAAAAGTGGTCACATAGTGCTTGCCTCCTGTGGTTAGTGTAACATAATACAGTGAAAGCGCACTGACTATAAATGGATGAATATAATTCTATACAAGATTAGCACATTAGCACATTTTTTGTAATAACGGTACTTTGCCATTTAAGAATGGCATTCATTGGTACGTACAAATATTTACAGGTAAATGAAATGGAGTAAAGCATGTTAGGGAAAGGAGATCCTCTTTCTAGCCCAATTTTATAGAATGACTCTAGGCAATTTATTGAAGGGGTAGGCAGACTATTTGTGGGTGAGGGCCTACACCTATTTTTAATCGTTTTTGGGGCAGCCAAGATTCTCAATGGCCACAATTGTGATATGCCATCACTGGAGGATCAGGGCTAGAATTTTTGGCCTGTTTCCCGTTTTTGGGAAAGTAAGAGGTTATGTTTTAATGTTCATATTGTGTTAAGCTTGCTGGAGCTTGCTATCTTCACCAAAAATAAGTAAGAAACTGCAGTCTCATAACTGATTTTGTAGGATTCTAGAGGATGCAGGAAAAGGGCTGTAGGGCGATTAGCGTTCTGTAGGCAATGCTCTGCCCATTCTGGGTTTACTGGAACAGCTTTGGAAACTTTGGGATCTTAAAGCTTCAGAAAAGGAGGAGAAAATGAAATAGCCTAGTATGATCTAGCTATCCAGAGTTAGCCTTTGCCACAAATCCCAAGGGTCCTGTTTACATAACCACCTTGATCCCCTTCTTTTTCTAACACATGCTGTAAACAAGATCCAGAACAAAAGGTCTCATTGGGATATATATCATTAGTTTGTACCCTTGAGTTCATTCATTTAAATTTTTTAATATAAAATATGTATCATTTTGCTTTGATCATTATTAGAATGCTATTTATAACATACTTAAACAATAGCTCTCATGTAGGAATGTTTACACTGCTTATTGTTCAGCAAGTGTAGTTTATTTAAGTTATATGCTAATTTTTGTATAATGAACCATGCCCATAATAAACATAAACATCAAGTATCATGGCTGGAAAACAATTTATTATAAAACATAACAAATTCAAAAAGACAAAAAATTCTGTAAATGTAGTTCAAGTTAATTATTAAACTACTTAGACTTAATGTATAAGCAATTCAAAGGAAGAACAAAGTTAAAAATAGCATGAGAAATCAAAATGAAAGAATGTATCCCAACCCTTAGTACTGTCTATTAATTTGCTGTACTTTAAAAAGTCACAGCAGGTTTACTTAATTAGAATTCAGAAATCTTAGGGAAGACTTTTCTCAGCAAAGCCAAACCATTAATATGTCATTCTTATGTAACAAATTGTTTGATAACTGAGTATGTTTTTTGTTTGTTTTCAGTTATAATGGATAAATATCAGGAACAACCTCATCTTTTGGATCCTCATTTAGGTAAATACTGAGATTTTGTAAACTTTTCATAAAAATCTCAATTTTCTGTTAGCATGTATGATGCTGATTTTTTTGTTTCTACTATGGATAGTAGAATATTCTTTCTGATCCGGTGTTTGGGACTTTTCTATCTAGAAATACACTTGCCTCTGACAGCAGCTTTTCTAAAAAGAATTGATACAGCTCCAGTTTCATATCATTAATAGAAATTAAGACAGGAAGGAGAATAGGAGACAGCAGTTTCATTTTACAGTAAATATCCATCTAGAAAACAAGAGCTCGTCCCAGAGGCTTTCTGGGAACCTTTTGTTTCCAAAAGTGAAAAAGGAGTGTGTGTGTGTGTGTGTGTGTGTAGAAATTGTGATTACTTTGTTGAAAACTTGGTGCAATTCTCTTGTTCCTTTGTAAGGCAAGTCCTTACAGAAAAACAAGTAGTGCATGTCTCTCTGTTAGCCCTTTCCTTCACCATGTTGGATTTTGACTGAGACAATGGCAAGTGCTTCTTACCAAGCAGGTACCCCATTTGAGTTGTAGGCCAGCTCTACTATTCCTGTTGAAAGTGTATCAGGAGTGTGAGATAGAACATTTCTTTCTATCTTGTGGACACTTACTTGACAAATGAGGAAGCTCATATCAGGTAAGAATTAATCATTCACCTCTCACCTAATATGAACAGGAGAACATAGGATCTGGAAAAACCAAACTCAGATCTAGAAATGACTATAAATTGATTATGTGCTATCAAGTGATTTCCAACTCCTAGCAACCACATAGATTTTCTCCTTGTCAGCCTACCATTATCCAATATTAAGACTACAGTATTAGGGCTGAAATAGGATAGTGAAACATTGTGATACCACATTTATCTTCCTTTGCCTGTTTTCCCTGGTCTTACAAAATCTGATAAGTAAAGTTTGACCATTTTTTTCTCATATCTTTTCTTATTATATTATATTTGCTTTTTCAGAGCATCATTGATGGATTAAAAGATATCGTAAATACATTTTGCTTTAAATAAACGATACTCAAGACTACAGTTAAAATATGATAGAATCACAAAACTAGAATGGTCCTTAGAACTCATCTAGTCCAATCTCCTGCTTAGTGCAGGACAATCTAGAGATCTCTGATAGATGACCATTGGCCTTTCTCTGAAGACCTCCAGCAAAGAAAAACTCACCCCTTTGTGTGGTAGCCTCTTCCACTGGCTCACCATTCATACAGTTAGAAGGCTTCTGCTGGTATCTGTTCTCTTCAGCCCATTGGTTCTGGTTCTCCCCTTTGGGCAATAGGGAATAAGTCCACTCCCTCCCTCTTCTTTGTGACAACCCTTCAAATACTTGAAGACTGTCACTGTATCAGTAACAGCTGCACGTATTTTCCAGGAAATCTGTTCTCATACGTATTTGTGAGGCTGTTCAATGGGAGACAGAAAGCCAAGGAGTGAATGAAGAAATAGAGTTCCAGTTTTTGAAAAAAAAAATGACAAACTAATGCTTTCCTCATCGCCTCGCCCATTTGCCTATGTTTTCTCTAGAGTGGATGTTGAATTTGCTGCTAGATATTATCCAAGATGAAGCATCTCCTCTTCCTTTAATCCATCTGGCCTTTCAGTTTCTCTACATTATTTCAAAGGTAAAACTAAATTATAATATATTAGTAATACAGTTTTACTACTACTCTCAAATCAGATAAAAGAGTGACAGTAAGTCATAACATAATTAAAGTTACATGAATAGTTTGGAACGCTGAAAGTCTGTATTTGTGCAATGTCTCATGGAGAGGATATATCCATAAAGCACTAGGCTTTATAGGGTTGCTTTTTCACAGTTTGTAATTGAAAAGTTAGTAGTATAGAAAGTTAGAAAGTTGCAGTCTTTCCTATAAAATTCTTCCTAATATTTATGTCCAGTGTTCTTTGCAAGCATGTTACTGATAACAGTTACATAGTTATGGATCATTCCTTAGCCCTTTGCCTCAGGATTACCTCCCCATATTTTATCCCTTTGTATGTGGATTGCAAATCTGTAAAATGAGTATGTTGAATGTTTTGGAGACTGACACACCAATAGGATAGTAAAAAGAAAAGTTAGATGATGGGCATTCATGCCCTATTTACCTGCCTATCTATGTAATCAGTTAGGCTGGCAGGCATGAATGAGGAAGCTTTTTTGCCAGTGGCTCCATATTACTGCGAGCCCTTAAATTGGTTCTACAGACCTATTTGTTTACTATTTCTTTTTATTTGACTCTTACATATATGTAATTTCGACTGTAATCTTTTTATATTTTTTACTATTGTTATTGATACTTTACGACTCTTATCACTGTGTTGGTTATATTTAACACAATAATGGTGAACCTATGACATGCCACAACATTTTGGGTGACACACCAGTGTTCACCAACGCCTGACAACAACTATTCTCCCTGTTTGAGTTACCAAAGAAACTGAGTTTCTCTTACTCGTACTTCATTTTTGTAATTATTTGATGTTTCTTTATATAATACATAGCACCACACATGATTGGACTGTATTTTTTTAAATAAATGAATATGTAAAGAATTGTTTATCTTTGTTCGGGGTGGGGTGACGCACCAGCAGAGTCAAGTTAGGCATTTTCCAAATTTTTGACATGCCGAGCCCAAAAGGTTCGCCATCACTGATCTAACATAAACAGTTTGCATATTGCAAATGTATAACTTGAAAGCTCCCCTGAGAGACCGTTACTCTAAAGAGCGATGTAAAAATATTAGATAAACAATTAAACTTATTTTTACATTTCCTTAATTGGAGATTAATCATTAAATTGGAAATCCTTTTTTTTCACCTAGGTACGAGGATATAAAATTTTCCTGCGACTATTTCCTCATGAAGTAGCAGACGTACAGCCTGTTCTAGATATGCTCGTATGTCAGAATCCAAAAGAATATGAGGTATGTTCTTGTTACTTAAGGCACTCTCTATGAATGAGCTCATCCCATTATAGCTGTCACTGTCGTCACTAAAAGCAGACCCTGGCTGCTGAAAGGTTTCCCAAGACTTGGTATATTCAAGCCTCCTGCTGTCAGTATGACTACAGAGATGATGATGGATGAATTGCTTTGTGTAAGCAGTTTTTTGCATGTTTATTTATGTAGCTGCCCATTTTGTGGATGGGTAGATACAAGGGAGAGGGTCTTTTCAATTGTGGTGTCAGACTTGCCTAGTATCTTTGCTAGCATTCTTTCTTGTCTTCATCTCCCAGCCATTTAAAGCTTAATTGCTGAATTTTGACATTTTATATGCTTGTATTTGTATAGAGATTTTAAAGAATATTTTGTCGATGCTATGTATTGATTTTTAAAATATTTTATGTACTTATTTTTGTATTTGTTTGTACCTTGTGTAGGGAATTATTGTTAGATTTATTTATTTATTTATTTATTTATTTATTTATTAAATTTTTCAACCGCCCATCTCCCCCCAATGGGGGAACTCTGGGCGATTCACAACAAACATTAAAACATAAAATATATAAACACATAAAACCTTAATTTAAAACATTACTAAAAAGAAGAAGGAGAGACCAAGAGGATGAAAAATCTGAGGCTGAAGGCAGAAGGCTTCTATGGGGCTAGCCATTCCCATGCTTGAGGTATTCCCACCCCACCCCAGGCCAGGTGGCAGAACCACTAATTATATTAGTGTATTAAAAAGCAGAGACGTCACCTTGCCGACAAAGATCCGCATAGTCAAAGCTATGGTTTTTCCAGTAGTAATGTATGGCTGTGAGAGCTGGACCATAAAGAAGGCTGAACGCCGAAGAATTGATGCCTTTGAACTGTGGTGCTGGAGAAGACTCTTAAGAGTCCCCTGGACTGCTAGGAGGTCAAACCAGTCAATCTTAAAGGAAATCAACTCTGATTGCTCATTGGAAGGATTGATAATGAAGCTCAAGCTCAGATACTTTGGTCACCTAATGCGAAGAGAGGACTCTTTGGAAAAGACCCTGATGCTGGGAAAGATGGAAGGCAAAAGGAGAAGAGGACGGCAGAGGATGAGATGGCTAGATAGCATCACTGAAGCAATGAGCATGAAATTGAGCAAACTCAGGGAGGCAGTGAAAGATAGGAAGGCCTGGCGCAATATGGTTCATGGGGTCACGAAGAGTCGGACACGACTTAACGACTAAACAACAACAACAATTGGTGTATTAGAATATAAAAATACCTTTGCCTTCATTTACACTGTTTGAATGCAAGCCTATTATATTTGCATATTATGATGCCTTTTTGATGGTTCAACCTAACCAAAAAGAGAGATACAATATAAGGATGGTGTTAGGATGAGACACAATCTTTGTTACTTCACCTCCCACCCTCCTCCACTTCATGAACTAGGTTTGGATTCAATACTTGTTCAATAAAATGTTAACAAAACCAAGCCTTGGCCTTGGCCATTTTGGCTACTTAGGTGTAGTTTAGCTTTGATGAATGCTAATCATTCTGCCTGAAGACATTGTCACAATTCATATTTGTTTCTGAGTTGCAATTTGAAAATTACTAGCTATTAACTTGGTAAAAAGACCTGGGAATGGCAAACTCGTTTCAGAACCGTTTATCGGTTTTTGTAAGAGATACACAAAATATATTGAATGCAAAATGTTTTGATCTTAAAATATTTTTTTCAAGTTTGAAATAGGCTGATCTAGTCTCCATGGAAATGTTCAAGCTAGGACCACTTCACACGTCAGAACCCGTTCTGAGATTGAAATGTTTCGCATTCAAAATATTTTTGCATACCTCCAGTGTTTATATTGATATTGACTTAATTTTATTTGTTCAATAAGACCCAAATCCTTCTAGAACCAAACATGCCTCATTTTTTTCTTATATTTGCCTTAATTTGTCATCTAGATTTTGCAAGTAGAAATAGTTTTTGCACTGCAAGTTTTCTGAGAAGATTCATTATGTATTTTATTGTTGTTTTTCTGATTCTGTTTCTTTTGTCTTGTTAGACCTGGGAGACTCGTTACATGCTCTTGTTGTGGTTATCTGTAACATGTTTGATCCCATTTGATTTGGTACGGCTAGATGGAAATATCTCTTCCCTAGAAGGATGCCCTCGTGTATCAACAATGGATCGAATCCTGACAGTAGCAAAAGTGAGTATAGTTGCATAAAGTCATGATTTATAGAACAGTTTCTTTTGCTTGGAAAAGGTGATAAAGGCAGTTGCTTTTCTGCTGGTTCTGGGTACCCCTATTAAGTCTTGTTATACAAACTATCATAATCATTCAAGATAATTGTGTGCTACTTGATTTACTGTTGAACTTGATCTGGGGAGATCTCATTTATGTGATCAGTTTTGATAAAGAAGGTTTGTGTCCTTTAAAAAGTCACTGTGTCTTTGTTCAGTGTTGCATACTGTACTTTATTTTCTATTTCATGATGCTTTACTAACATCGTAGTAGAAATATGTATGTCCTGATTCTTTGCATATATACAGGTGAAACTCGAAAAATTAGAATATCGTGCAAATGTTCATTTATGTCAGTATGGCAACTCAAAAGGTGAAACCAATATATGAGATAGACGCATTACATGCAAAGCGAGATATGTCAAGCCTTACTTTGGTATAATTGTGATGATTATGGCGTATAGCTTATGAAAACCCCAAATTCACAATCTCAGAAAATTAGAATATTACATGACATCAATAACACAAGGATTGGAAATAGAACAGTATCGGACCTCTGCAAAGTATAAGCATGCATATGTACTCAGTACTTGGTTTGGGCCCCTTTTGCAACAATGACTGCCGCAATGCGGCGTGGCATGGATGCTATCAGCCTGTGGCACTGCTGAGGTGTTATGGAAGACCAGGATGCTTCAATAGCGGCCTTCAGCTCCGCTGCATTGTTTGGTCTCATGTCCCTCATCTTTCTCTTGCCAATGCCCCATAGAGAATCTATGGGGTTCAGGTCAGGTGAGTTTGCTGGCCAATCAAGCACAGTAATCCCATGGTCATTGAACCAGGTTTTGGTACTTTTGGCAGTGTGGGCAGGTGCCAAGTCCTGCTGGAAAATGAAGTCAGCATCCCCATAAAGCTCGTCTGCGGAAGGAAGCATGAAGTGCTCCAAAATCTCCTGGTAGATGGCTGCGTTGACCCTGGACTTAATGAAGCACAGTGGACCAACACCAGCAGATGTCATGGCTCCCCAGATCAACACAGACTGTGGAAACTTCACACTGGACTTCAAGCATTGTGCATTGTGTGCCTCTCCATTTTTCCTCCAGACTCTGGGTCCTTGGTTCCCAAATGAGATGCAAAAGTTGCTCTCATCAGAAAAGAGGACTTTGGACCACTGGGCAACAGACCAGTTCTTTTTTTCTGTTGCCCAGGTAAGACGCTTCTGACATTATTTGTTGTTCAGGAGCGGCTTGACAAGAGGAATACGACATTTGAAGCCCATGTGCAGGATCCGTCTGTGTGTGGTGGCTCTTGATGCTCTAACTCCAGCCTCAGTCCACTCCTTGTGAAAGTCCCCAACACTTTTGAATGGCCTTTTCCTGACAATCCTCTCCAGGCTGCGGTCATCCCTGCTGCTTGTGCACCTTTTTCTACCACACTTTTCCCTTCCACATAACCTTCTATTGATGTGCTTTGATACAGCACTTTGGGAACATCCAACTTCTTTTGCAATGACCTTTTGGGGCTTTCCCTCCTTATGGAGGGTGTCAATGATGGTTTTCTGCACAACTGTCAGGTCAGCGGTCTTTCCCATGCTTGTGATTCCTACTGAACCAGCCTGAGAGACCATTGAAAGGCTCAGGAACCCTTTGCAGGTGTTATGGATTCATTAGCTGATTAGAGTGGGACACTTTGAGCCTAGAATATTGAACCTTTTCACACTATTCTAATTTTCTGAGATTGTGAATTTGGGGTTTTCATAAGGCTGTATGCCATAATCATCCCAATTATACCAAAGTAAGGCTTGACATATCTCGCTTTGCATGTAATACGTCTATCTCATATATTGGTTTCACCTTTTGAGTTGCCATACTGACATAAATGAACATTTGCACAATATTCTAATTTTTCGAGTTTCACCTGTAGTCTTGAAAAAGAAAATGCAGTGGGCAATTAAAATAAACCATTCATAAGACACTTTTGAAGACAGGCTTGTTTACAAGTGCCTATCCTTCACATCTTTGTCTTTTGCAAATTGTTTGGCACTTCATTTAAATGCCAGCTTAACATTGTGTATACAATTACATCCTTGAATTTTCCTTCTGAGATTTCAATTTGTCATCCATTCTGGCTTCCATATATATATTAAGTGACGCTTTTTCATATAAATACTTTGTATAGTCAATTTTAATGTAGTAAATTTCAACTCAGATTCCTTTTTACTTTTAGTCATACCTTATTGTAAGTGATAAGTCTCGTGATGCAGCAGCGGTCTTGGTCTCAAAGTAAGTTTCTTTCTTTTTTAAGTTACATTCTAGACAGAATGTAAGAATTTTTAAAAGAATGATTACACATATTAATGTACTATTACCAATAAGCCTACAGTTATTTGTTCCAATGGGCAGTCATAGACATTTGTGAAATAAATAAATAAATAAGCAAGCAAGCAAGCACTTAAGCCAACACAAGTAGTCCCCAGTTTAAGAACGTGTTCCTTTCCCAAGGTCTGTCCTTAAGTCGAATTTGTATTTAAGCTGGAACAGTATTATAGTATAATACTGTATAAGTAGTATTGTGTAATGAACTCAAACTATTGTGTATTTAACTTGAATCTTTGAATATTTAACTTGAATTTTGCTACAATAAGTTCCATTCTTAACTATGGGTCTGTAAGCTGGGCGGTCTTAACCCAGGGACTACCTGTACATATAATAGTAGCGTGACAATTTGCTTCAGAGTAAGAAGTAAACTTACTGATGGTGACAACTGTGTGGTGATTTCCTTTATTATAAGGAAGGGGTAAGCCTTCAGACTTCTCTTGTAGCAAAAATTGCTCAAAAGTATTTTTCTACTGCTACCCCTGCCAATAGCAGTGGCAATATGACAAACCAATGTGGGTGTATAGTGGAGTGCTGGTGGGTCTCTGTATGTGTAAATGCTATCTATATGTGACAGAGTGTATCTGTAATGAAAGATGGGGAAATCAGGGTGTGGTCACCAGTTTTGATAATAAAATGTGTAGAAATATGGAGCCCCCAGACCTGTTTTTTTCTTAGTGAAGGGAGTGGAAATTGTGTCTTAGTGATCTGGAGTCACTCTGCTTCCAAGAAAGATTACTATAAAGTTTCATTTCTCTCCACCTCTGCCGTAAGAAGTCAGAATGGGAGACAGGGCCTGCCAGCCACAAACATGCCTTTGGCTGCAACATTATTAAGCTTTGTTGTAACTAATAGAGGGCCTAAGGAAGATAACTTATATCTCAACATTATCTTTTCTCTTAACATTTTCTGGTTAACTCCCAACATTCCATGGCTTCTGGAGACCACTAAGTACACTCAATCCACACATGACTGATTCTTTATCCCCTCCTCACCACCCCACAAATGTTTGTTTACCTGAGCACCCCTGGAGCATGATGATAACTTTCTACCCTTCCTAGTGATCTTGTTCGGCTGTAGTCTTCACAGTGTTGAACTACTTCAGATCATTATTATAAGAAATGATTGTACATATAAATGACATTCAAGTATTTCAGTATCATGGAAATTTAATGAGTTATTCCAAATTAAATACAGTATTTTTCATAACTGTGCTAAAGAGAGAGGTGTAATAATTGGGTTATTAAGGATTTCTATCAAATCATCTGACTTAATGGGATTCGTTTTTTTAACATTTTAACAGTAAAAATAATAATATGATGATGATGATAATGATGAGCCATCAAGTTGGTGTCAACTCTTAGCAACTGCACAGATAAATTTCCTCCATGACAATCTGTCCCTAACCTGGTCTTTCAGGCCTTTTAACAGCACGCCCATCACCATCATAACTGAGTCCATCCCCCTTGCTGCCGGTCATCCTCTTCTTCCCTTTGCTTCTACCTTTCCCAGCATTAGAGCCTTCTCTAGAGAGCTCTGCCTTTGCATAATGTGTCCAGAGTAGGATAATTTGAGATTAAAATAAAAGATGTAATAGTCTGCAAATGAAATGCATTTGTCTTTTGTATTAAGGGTATGCAAAGAAAACTAATAGGGTTTAAGATACTATCCCAACATTTGTTAAAAACCTCCCAATGGCTCAATTCTCCCTCTTCTGTCCACATTGATTTTTTTCATATTAACAAGAAAATTGTGACAAAGATACATGATGTAGGTTGTTCTCTCCAGGTGAATGATTGCTTTTTCTTTGACTAATTATTTTTTATATTTTATTTTTATTGTTTGCTACCCAGAATTGTTTGAAATCAAATGGCCTTACAAATAAATACATTTATAAATTATTTTAATAATGCTTTGTTTGTTCTAGTGGTTAAGGCATCAGGCTAGAAATTAGGAGACTGTGAGTTCTAGTCCCACTTTAGGCATGAACGATGGCTGGGTGACTTTGGGCCAGTCACTCTCTCTCAGCCCACAACCTTGGGCTCAGGCAACAAGCTGGTCAATCAATTCCTGTTGCAACCAATGGATCAGCATTTGGTTGACCTGAAAAAAGCGGATCCTGCATCTGCGGGAAAAACACTAGGAAGAAAAAAAATGCTTTACAACTACATCTAATAATGCTTTACATTTTCTACAGGCTTTACACTGACAAAATTGTTCAGAACTTACAACTTAGCTCTAGTATATAGTGAGGATATATTAAAATGTGATTTTTTAAAATATTTCATGTAGCAAATGGATCTGTCTTCACTGAATATGAGTATGTAATCTAAGGCCACGTACGCTCTGCAAATGGTTCAAAAGTCTTTGGACCTCATATAATTACAGTATCTCCCTGCTTTTCTTTAAAGCATCCCATTTTTTTCAGGCTTCTGGGCAAGGCTAAAAAAAGATGTACATGTTTTAATGAATAAATGAGAGGTGCTGTGCTTATGTGAGATTTGAAGCAATTCTTCCAAATCATTTTTGAAATATGCAGTTTATGTTAAGTGCCATGGAGTATTGGAATGGCTTTAGTGACATCTAGTGGGAACTTCAAGAAGTTTGAGCAAATCCAACTTTATATATTGCTTTGGATTTGCAGGAAGTATTGCAAATCCATTTAAAATATATTTGATAAAACAATGCAGTATTATAGATATGAAGATTCCACATTAGGGTTGCTTTTGTGAAAGAAAGTCAGAAATCAGAGATTGATCCTACAGTTTCCTGTAACATTCATTTCGAAGAACCACGGAAATTACCTTTTGCTCCTGGGGCTGTTTGTTTTTATTTTTTCTGTTAGCTTTATATCTCACCTTTCATAGAGGATCCCAAGAGATTGTACATAGTATTCCTTTCTCCTGTTTTTCCCCACAAATCAACCATTTGAGGTAGGTTGAACTGAGAGAGTGTGACTGGCCCAAAGTCATCCAGTGAGCTTCTGTGGTTGTGAATGAACTAGAACCTGGGTGTTCTTGGTGCCAGACCAATACCATAACAATACTGGCTTTCTAACCTATCCTTAGCAATCCTTGAACTGGAAAAAAAGTCTCAACCTTCCTTGTTTTGCTGCTAGCTTTTATATAATGTCACACCAGGTGGCAGGTCCATGCAAATTTAGCTACTGTCAAACAAACAAACAAACAACACCCCCCCCCCCCAAGTGTTGGAGCTTGTAAAAATTTGAATGGGAAATCATCAGGAAATTTCTGGTCTGTAGGCTAGGTGGGAAAGGTAAAAAAAACAAACAGGAAGAAGATAATGACAAATTACTTCCATGTTGTTACCAAGAAAACTACATGAATGTGTCCATGTAATCACTCTGCACTGAGATGAGCTTGAGGGAGATTTACCTTCCCAAGTAGTAGGAAAAGAAGATTTACAGAAAGTTACTCCTTTTCTGAAAATTGTGTGTTATGAGAAGACAGGAAATATACTTTTTTAAAGCATATTTTCAAAAAGTGATCATATTATAATTGAATGTGTTTTTATTTTCCTTTCCTTTGCCCCACCACTTCAAGACCATTTCAGTGTGAATTATGACAATTCATATTTCTGGGTTATGACCTTCTTTAGAAAAGATAGAGTTAAAGAACTGACAGTTGGAATGTTCCCAACTGAAATATATTGGAAAGCATCCATTGGACAATCGCCTTCAGGAACAAAAACCAGTTTGGCTAACAGGAAAAATGTGTTACCAGTTGAATTGCCCTGAATAGGTAACTTGCAACGTGTGTGTTTTTTCTTTCTGTGTAGGTTTATTACCCGCCCTGATGTCAGACAAAAAAGAATGGCAGACTTCCTGGACTGGACCCTTTCAACATTGTCTAAATCCTCTTTTCAGACTATTGAGGGGACTATTGTAATGGATGGCATGCTTCAGGCCCTGGTAAACAATTGCTTTCAAAGTTACTGTAATCCCATTTTTTCTTTTTAAAGTTATTTTTAACTGCCAACTCCCTTAATCTTTGGAGGCACTTCAGAGTATAGCTATATGAATTTTATGTGGCTGCCAGGCACAACATAGAACAAAATTCCTCTGCTATCCTAAGTTGCATGGGAGAAGGCTTCAGAATATGTGGCAAGAGAAATCTGCAAAGTTCTCTCCCTTATATAATGATAAAAGGTATTGGAGCACTTTGGGCCAGTATGAGATGCATCATCCCTGAAGAATATTTACTTTTGCTGCAAAGACAAAGGGTTGCACATTTCATATCAATTGACAAAAAAAGGTTTAGATAATGATGATAATTCATGGGCATTATTAATTACTTATTTAGTTTTGAATGATGTGAAACTCTACAAAACAGCTGAGGTACACAGATATCTCAATATAATGGATTACTAGTCTGAGAATGAGAGGTATTCCCATGCACTTTCTTCTTTCCTGCTATATGTAGCTTTAACACTTCTAACTTGGCTTATTCAACTACCAATCTGTGACAACTGAGCTGTAAAACTGTGGTTTATGTGCTACTAATTAACCTTAATGTATCCATGGTTTATTAATATTTTTATATAATATATTGGCATAAACGTGTGAAATTTTTATGGCCAGTTGCCTCATATGTATACTCATCACATCAATTTTGTGTGTGTTACAATGCATTCAGTGATGAAGAAGATGCTTAAGAAAACAATATTCTTTTATTCATCCTCTACCTTGTTGTTCATTATTAAAACCATTGACGCATAGAGTTCTTTTAAAAATAGGAACAAATTAACTAGAGAAAGAGCTATTGGAGTAGTGGGCTTTGTCTGCTCATGATGTCCTAGTATGTGGTTTAACATGCTGGGACATATCTCAACAAGTAGGGTCTCAGATTGAAGTACTGGATATTCGTTTGCTTTCTAAACTTAAGGGTAGAAATTAAGAATAAAGTCTGTTTCTATCTGCTCCATCCTTCAACTGTAGAAATCTGCTGTGATTATGTGAAAGTGTAATACTAGTGAAACTAATTTTTCTATTAGTAGAAAGAAAACTCACTTACATGCTTTTCTTTGTTCTTTAAAGGAAGAAGAAAGAGAAACGTGTTAGATTTCAGGTTGGCAAAGTTTAAGAGTTAAAAGTTTTCCTCCTCTATTTAACAAAGCCTGCTGCTGCTTGATGAAACTTGTAGGCTGTATATTACTTTAATGTTAGTCATAAGTCCTTTGTTGTATGTGGTTTTATTCCACCTGTTATTAGTGTGTGTTAAGTGAAACAGGTGAAAACTTAACAAGTTGAATCGAAACTCAAATGAGATATAATTTTCTTGAAACTAGAAACTTACTCATAAGGATATTTTCCTTTCTTTACAGAAATGGCTCAAGTATTGAGCAACTTTATTGATTTGGTTGCTCACTTAGCTTTTTTTTTTTTTTGAAGCACATTGATTGTGCTGTTACTGGTTTTTGAATGTCTTCAGTATCTTTTTCCCTTTCATGATTAAAGGTTAAGTTATAAGCAATAGACAATTGGTATTGCAGTCAATATTAGAAAAATATTTTAGAAAAAAAATAAACAACTGTTATAAATGTAAATCAAATTAATCTTGATTACTATATTTACTCAACTAGCATTTATATAATTGTATAATTTTGTATTAGTTATCCTTTTCATAGATAACAGTGTTTTGGTTATTAGGCTAATTTTGAATGAAACTCCCTTCCTAAAATAATTGGTTTAAGTAGGATGTTAATCTGGCTCTTTGAATGGTCCAGTTTTTGTGCTTTAAAATGCTAAATGGTAACAGAAATTGAGGTTTGTCTGTGGTTTTGGCTATCCTTTCATGATCTTTCATGGGTCTGTTCTTCTCAGTTGCAACAAAATTGGTTTGTGATCCCCACACACTTTGGACAAGTATAGATAGCAGGCAATGGCTACTTTCCAGTATTTCTTTTTCCTGAGTTACAACATAGAGTACTCCAACCTTGGCATATCTGAGAAGGAAATAGAAATCAGTGCTCTGGATCAAAGAATGTGAAAATAAATATTTAAAAATTTCTTTTTAAAAAATAAAGCAAACTTATTTGTCTTCATCCATCCATGAAGTTAGTCTTCTCCCAAATGCTCATTTTTTTCCTCAGAGCATTTTTTTCAGTACCATTTACGATGACTGTGGAATAAAGGTAATTGTTGGTGGAGAGTAGGAGGAAGATGACACTGAAGCTGAGGAAAACCTTACTTAGTTAAGATTATCCTGTGAGTCTAGGCTCAATATGTGATATCTCCAGCTAAACAATATTTTTGATATCAGGTCGGTAGAAAATATCTGAGATCTTGAAATATAGATTGCCAGATGCATAATGGTATAATAGTACTGGACTAAATAGATAATTATTGGCATGAAATAAGTTTTGAATAATAAATGTCCTGGGCCAGATGCCAAGTAATAATTTCACATTTCAGAATTTAGCTGCTCCTTAAACGTTTGAAGTAAAAAAATAGTTTTAATATATATTGAAGGTGATTATGGAATAGACATTAAAGTAGCATACCAAAATGGAATCAGGCATTATATACAGAATTGGCCTTATTAAAAAAAATTTGATGGTCAAATGCATTATAACGATTTCATCTCAGAAAATCAATTTGCTCAGCTATTTAGGCAGTAGTTTTATATCCAAGTGGTTCATCCTTAGCTAAAATATGTAACCTCTTAGAGAGCGTTTATATTTTTTTCTGCTGTGGATCTACATATTTCAAATTTGACATTATTGTGCTTATGTGAGCTTTCTTCAGTACCTTACAACATGTACAACAGGGATCAAGATATCCATGGCACTCCAGATGTTGTTAAGCTAAAATTCAAAACAGCTCCAACTAGGCTGGCCAGAAATGAAATTCAGCAAATTTTGGGAGCCTCTGTTTTCCAATCCTGATGTTACCAAAAAAAAGAAAGAAAGAAAGAAAGAAAGAAAAAATCGTTTCACTGAGATTCCATGTTTATTTGTAGAGTTTATTACAGAAACTACTAGCAAAGCTGATTCTACCTCATAGAATTAAAGTACCAGTGCATTTAAATCAATGCAAGATGTCCCATTTTGATTGTGACATGTTTTCTTAGTGAAGACAAGAGACTTGAATATGCAAACATAAGAGCCACTCTAGAAATATTTCTTCCTGAATTAGTTGAGACAAGATTGTATACTACTGTTTAATTCATCTTTTTAAGACATACTGCTAAATACTGACAGTTCTTGTTGAAACATGCACTGTGTGTTTCACAACATGATTCTACTTATGGCTTGTTCTTTTGCACCTGTTGATAGGACACCTGTTGTGAAAGAATGTATTACTAACAGGTAGCACAACTTTATCTCTTTCAAGTATAGGTTTGAAATATGTCACGTCTGTGTTATAATTAAAAGGGAGCATTATTTGTGGAGTGTATGCTCTGTATGTTTACTGGTGATGCTTACCTTCGGTAACTATATCAGTGATTCACAACTGCCTGGTGGGTGGGTGCCTATGATAAGGCAAATACTGATTTTAAAAATACAAAACCAAACTCCAGACTGCAGCAAGGGAGGGAAATGTTAATAGCCCTCAATCTTTCATATGTGCACGTTCAGTATATGAATGTTAGAACAGACATGTAATATGTAATATTGTGTGTAGTTTAGCCATGAGATTTTGGTATAGATGCTGTGTGTGTGCATGTATATACAATTGGTTTCAAACCTACCATTTATCTAATTGTAAGAAACATCTGTTTTAAATTATAAGGTCTTCAGATTGGTAGACTTGTTTTTAAACCTGCCCCATATACTAGCAAATGTTTTGCTAGCCCTGCAGGGTGTAGCACTCTAGCTTGCATGACAGGGATGTCCTCATCTTGGAGTAGCCTGGGGCAAAGAAACTTATTAAGTTATAGTTAATTTCTTTTATTAGAGATACAGTATACAAATATGAGTAATAGCTTTAAAATAAAGCATCCTAGCCAGTAAGTAAGTAAAATGGCATGTATTAAGAGCTATTTTTATTTGCGTCAAAGAAAAGACATTTTCTCTGCGAGCTTTCCATGCTTTAACCTTTGTTTGGTAATAATTGTGTGCTCTTGAAGATTATGCCCCAGGTAAGAGATAGCCCTGCTATGCAGTTTTTTAGTCTTAGAGGCACAAAAACAAATCTGTAGCTCTGAGTATTGAACATAACCTTTGCTAGCTTTTAACTCATTGTAAATATCTAGATTTCAAACCATGATCTGAAGTTTTGTTGCCTTCATTTACTTAAAATTAGCAAATGTATCTGTCAATTAGGAAAGTGCAGCATAGGGTTCTAAGCTGCTTCCCTCCTTTTCCCTTTTCAATTTGCCATTAAAATAGAGGCCCAAATAGCGTGCAATTTTCCCTTTTTACCACCAGTGCATTTCCAAGCTACAATCACAATTTGGATGTCATCCATTTTAGAGTCTTTTTATATGGGATTACATTTCTATTTCACTCAAATCTCTGTGAATTGATGTGAATGCTCATTTCAGTTAGGAATATAGGAATGTGTTATTTTGAGTCAGACAATAGATCCATCTAGCTTAGTAATGCCTGCTTTGACTGAAAACACTGTCCAGGATATTTGACAGACAGCTTTAATCTCTGCCTATAAATTGTATCAAGCTACTGTTCATAGAAATGTTCTGTATATTTTTGTAGTATTTTAACTTAATTTTTATAGCGTTCAATTTGGAAAAGCTATTGTGGTGTAGCAGTTGCAATGTTGGATTAGAAGCGAAGAGTTGCTGGTTAAAATTCCTACTCAATCATGAAGCTCACTGGGTGATTTGGACCAGTTACTGAGGAACACAGAATATGAAACCATAATGTGGTTTGCTTACTTTTTGGATTAGCTTTGTTGATTATGGTGTATTATGGTTTGTTCAACAAACATAGTTTAGAATTATTGTCTTATCTGTAAGAATATATTCCCAGCCCAACCTATGTCATAGAATTCTAGTGATTTTTTGCTGGGGCAAAGAGCAAGGAATCCTGAGTGCCTGCCTCGAGTATCTGGTAGAAGGGCAGAATGTAAATACAATACATAAATATATTTAGGTAGACAACTTGAATCAGGATTTAGACTCTGAAGGCCATGGACTTAAGAAAATTACTAGAAGGGGATTTTCTCATCCCTTACACTCCTTTTGCCCCCTGTAGCCCCTCAGGAAGGTCAATGGCCCTTCAGTCAAGTAGACTGGAAGATTCTGGAGGAAGCAGAGAGAAGAAAAAAAATTAAATTGAAAAAAAAAGGTCCCTTGCTTTTGTTCAACCTAACCTATCTCCTTTCCCAGCCGGTACCTTGTATTGTGTCTACATTTCTTGGGCAATCTTCTGGCAATTGTAGAAGGAAAATGCTAGGATAATGCTAGAATGGGCTGTGTTCACAGTCACTCATGCCCTAGTCACCTCCAGATTGGACTACTGTAATGCACTCTACATGGGGCTGCCCTTGAAGAGTATCTGGAAGCTTCAATTGGTGCAGAATGCGGTGGCACAACAGTTACGTGTGCTCCTAGAAGAGCACGTATTATACCTCTATTTCGTGAGCTGCATTGGCTGCCAGTATGCTTCCGGGTCCTATTCAAGGGGCTGGTTTTTACCTTTAAAACACTTCATGGCATGGGGATGGGTTATCTGAGGGACTGCCTTTCCCCGATTACATCAGCCTGTCTCATTAGATCTGGCAGGGAAGGTATGCTACAGGTTCCATTGGCCAGGTACATGCATTTGGTGGGTCCCAGGAGGCGGGCCTTCTCTGCCTTGGCTCCCTCCTTGTGGAATCTTCGCCCCACTGAAATTAGGCTTGCCCCTTCCCTGCTTTCATTTCAGAAGTCCTTCAAGATCTGGTTATATCATCAGGTCTGGGGGTCTTTGGGAACCAGAGACATTCTTAGATATCTCTACTATGATTGATATTCTGCTCTCTCTCTGGGGTTTGTATATTTTAAATTTTTTGATGATATTTCCATTTTAATAATTTTTATTTTTTATAATTATTGTTTTTTTAAAATTTATTTGCTGTTTTCTTAATTGTTGTTCACCACCCAGAGTTGCTTTTTATGAGTTGGGTGGTTATATAAATGTGACAAATAAATAAAATAAATAATGATTTTCTGTAAGTTTCCTTGCATTCACAATTTGGATGTTTTTATCCTTTCCTCTTCCTAACACATTCTGTATCTCTTACACAGAGTTTCCAGAGTATATAAGAATAGGAAATATTTTGTTGATAGTGAAAGCCTTAGAATGCTAATGATAACCAGATTAAATGAAGCATTTAGAGTGAAATGTTCCTTTTCCAAAACAGTATGGACTTCATATCTTTGAGACAGGGGACTTTCTTTCACAATAGTTTACCACTTGATAATTTCTTGTTGTTTAGTTGTGCTTCTGGTAAAGTAAGTTGAACAAATAATCCTAGGAACAGTGACTTGTCTGCTTGACCTCTTAGAGGTGCTGAAGAGTAATTATGGCATTTTCAGTCCTCCCTTAAGGTTGGGCATATCTGTTGCTCATAGTTTATTGGAGCCAGAGGGTAACTACAGATTCTCATCTGTGTGGCAGCAAGATGTGCCTGCTGCCAAGTAATCATGCCACTTTTAATAGTGATGATTTGTATAGCTTGGGGAAGATGTCCCAGAGGTAATGCTGATTCTTACATCTTACAAAGACAAAGTCTACGTGGGTTATACAGACAATTAGGAGGTGTGTCAGGTTTTTCCCTGATTACTAAGAAACTAGTTTTTGTTTGTATCTTGCATCATGTTATTTCAAAAGCAACAGAACCAGATCTGATATTTCTATTGCTAGGATACGCCAATGGTTTTCTCTAATTTGTAGGTAGTATAATTATTTAAAGGGGAGGTAGCTGGATTCCTCTCAACAGGTTGGTTAGTATTACATGTCCCCACAAATGCTGAAGAAATGTGATGTAACTTAGAAATGCCCAAGGCATATAGTTGGCACTTTAACATCTTTGCATGAAGTGCTGCGGACGTGAAAGGTTCTAAACAGTTGGCAAAATCAACTTATTGACTTCCTAAAAATAGTTTTGATGTTGCTTGTGTTATAAAAGGAATTTTAGTTTAATGGATATCTTTGAATCTTTTTATCACCTCCAGAAACAAGCCACAGATGTGTAAATTCAATACTTCTTAATAATTTCAGGATAATATTATTGAATCTCTATATATGATATTTGGCTGTTATTTGATATATACAGTCACCAGTTTAAGAATGAGTTCTGTTCCCAAGTTCTGTCCTTAAGTCGAATTTGTTTGTAAGCTGGAGCAGTATTATTGTATAATACTGTATGGGTAGTACTGAGTAATTAATTCGAACCATTGTGTATTTAATGCAAATCATTGTGTATTTAACTCGAATTTTGCTACAGTAGGCTCTGTTCTTAACTGTGGTTTGTCCTTAAACCAGGTGTTTTCAACCTGGGGACTACCTGTACAACATTTATTTAAATAATTTAACTATTATGAAATTAAACATGTTTGCTTGAGCATCTTTCACAAAGAATTTCATGGGTTGAAATTTAAGTAAACCTTTATATTGAGGTTGATGATAAATAAGTAGCTCTGATGATGAATAAGTAGGTCATCCCTGCTTAATGTCATTGTAGGTAGTCCTTGAGTTATGACCATTTGTTCAGCAACCGTTAGAAGTTGTGGCTGAACTGAACGAATGGTACTTATGCCTGGTCCCTGAAGTTACAGATGTAGCAGCGCCCCTGCAGTCACATGATCAAAATTTGGGTGCTTGGTGCCCGCCTGTGCTTACAACCACAGGGGCACTTCAACTCTCCCCATCTGCCTATTTCCCTCCCATCTCTGTCCTTTTGGCTTTCCTGCACAGCAGCACTTCTCAGTGGTGCTGAGGCTGAAGTAAAGGCCTGAGGCCTTTAGCAGTCTCTGCTGGCTGCCATTGCCCCTGGGCCTCTACTTAGCCCCAGTGCTGCTGCTGCTGCTGAGGAGTGCTGCCTAAAGCCCTGTGCCACACCCAGTGCCACAGCGCAACCCCCCTGCCACCCTGTGCTCTGCAGGCCCTGCCATGCCCAGCTGACCTTAGTCATCTTCCTCCTGCTGCTGATGAGGTATGTCCAGTCTGGCCCTATGCAGGGCAGCTGCTGGCTACGCATGAGGCTTTCTTTCTGAGGCTGTTTGCGCCATTCTCCAAATAGCACGCCCCGTTATTGCGATGCTTCAGAAGGCCTTCTGAAGCATTGTGAAAACAGGGCACGCTATTTGGAGAATGGTGGATGCGCTGTTCTCGCAATGCTTCAGAAGGCCTCAGAAGCTTTCTGAAGGCTTTCCAAAGCATCATGAGAATGGGGTGCGATGAAATGAAGAGAAATGGGGTGTGAAGAAATGAAGAGAAATAAAATACTATGACAATATTTGAATGAACTAAAGATTAAGATGTTAGAAGTAAAAGGAAGGAATATAAAGTTGGTTTATTTCATCAAGGTTAAAAACGAGATATGTTACTTCTGGTTACCCTTTATGGACTTTCTGCTGACACCAGGACTGAAAAGATGTTTTATGTATTTGTTTATAGGTAAAAGATGGGATATGGGATGAAGAGATAAATGTTTGTAACTTTAGAGAGGGTGAAAAGTTACTAAATTTATTTATACTTGTGATGAAGGTTGGAAGTCAATTCTTTATATATTCCTTTTTTTCTTTCTTTATTATATTCTTACTTTTCTCTTTTTCTTTTTT
Organism: Liasis olivaceus; assembly: GCA_030867105.1. Classification (NCBI taxonomy): domain Eukaryota; kingdom Metazoa; phylum Chordata; class Lepidosauria; order Squamata; family Pythonidae; genus Liasis; species Liasis olivaceus. Next base: position 100,697,901 of record CM061348.1, on the reverse strand, counting down.
CTTTCTTTTTCCTTGTACTTTTTACTCTTTCTCTCTATTCTGTTTTCTTTCTTTAAGTTTGTATTTGATTTTACTATTATAATCAAAATTCTTAATTAAAAAAGTATGTGTGTGTATATATATGTGTGTGTGTGTGTGTGTATAAAAATTAAAAGTGTGTTTTGAGTTGAACTTCTCCAGTGTTAACAGTGAATAATGAAGATCTGTTAACCTAGCATATGCTTTATTTAAAAACCATAAACTGCTCCTAATCCTCAGTGTTCCCCATGCTTCGTAATGTTGTGTTAATTCATGCTACATTTAAGATCACAAAATGCAGTTCATTAAAAACTAAAACAAAGCAGGTGCATAGCCTCAGGGAGTTTTTGTTGCATTTACACCATAGCTGACATTACTTAAATCCATAAATAGCTGTTACATATGTGGAAATATTTTTCGGGTTGGGCTATACTCCTTTAACTTTAACTCCTGGCCATATTTATCTGAAAGCGTTCCTTCCTATTACAGTGATGAAACACAACGTTCAGATAAAGTATTTAGTTTAGTGTCTGGATGAATGTTTAGACAATTCTAAACATTTAGTTATTTCAAGCCCTATTTTAAATATTTTCACTGAGTTAAATAAAAGATTCAGAAAAATTATATTGCATGGCTCTATTAAACTTTGTTTTTGTGTCATGGGTTGATTCACACAATGAGTTAGTGAATACTATATTTACAGATAGCAAATCTATAGCAAGACAATTCCATCCCCCAAGAAATACCTATGAATTGGGGAGGAGGATGTCTTAAATTTACTAAATAGAAGACTCTTGTTGAAAACAAAGGAATGGGCTGGAGGTTCAAATGACTGCAAACATGGGTGCCTTAAGTTTAACCTAAGCTTGGGAGGGTCTCCTTGCCTCCTGAATTTAGGTGTTACATCCCTTCCTTTCCTTGTGCAGCTACCCTTTTCCTTACCCTACCTCCATCTTGTTATACATATCATTAATTGGCAGATTTCCTTTCTAGAAATCATATGGTAATGATCACTAACTTGTTTTTTAAGAGGAATTGGATAAATTCATGGTCTATTGGAGATGTTATTCTTGCAAATTATGTTATCTCCAGTTTGGGGAAACAACTGTGCAAGTGCGATAGGTCTCCATCTCTGTGAACACCCCAGACTCATTTGGGTCAGTACTGTGAGAAAATGCTGGACCAGGATGGGTCTTGAGCCAATTTAGCAGGGTTCTTTTTGTTTTATGTTCTTATGTTTTACTTACTTGCTAGAAGAGGGGATGCATATGAGGCGTGTGAGTATATTTATGTTTCTCTCTGTGTTAGAGAATGGTTAGTATATGGAGATCAATTAATGTTATAAATGGGCACCTTTTTTACAGGCACTTTTAATAAGTATTAATGAAGTTACTAAAAAGTTTGGTTTTTGTCCTTCCCCTGTCCTTTTATGGAGTGTGACTTCTGCCAGGTATATATTTATGGGTGGGAAGAATCTTCAGGATTAATTTCAGTTGGAGTTGTAGTCCTAGGATGACAAGGTGTGAAGTGAAACATTGTGTTTATCATATTTTCTCTAGTCTTCATTTATGTGGAGACCATTTTAAATTTGGGATTGTGTTCCTTTTAGGTAAATATGGAAGATTGGAGATGTCTTGACAAGTACTTAGAAAAAAAAGTGGAATGTTTACTTGCAGCTTCTCATGTTTATGCTTGTTTAATTATTGTAATCCTGGTTTCAGTCAATTTAGCAGTGTAGAAGTATGTAATATTTCCAAGAAATATACATGTAATTCCTTCCAGATCCAAGGATTTATTTCCAAGTAATAATTTCAAAGATAATAAATAAATAAGCTTTTATTAATACAGAGATTCTGAAACTGGTTTTAAGTTGCCCTGTGTCCTCATTGGATTTGGTTAAACAGATGTTAAACATCACCAGCCCAATATTGCAAATAGTAGCCATAATTATTTTGAGTTGATGCATGTTGTGCAAGATCCTTGGGTGTAACTAGAAATGTGCAGTTTGGGTGGACATCAGTGACTGTGTCTCAGAGCATCACAGTCATGAGATTTACATTTAATTATAGTTTAACTAGATAAAATAAGGGAAGATTGTTAAGTAACTTAAATAGTACAATGTGTTGTGGACTCATTGCATCTTGCCCTTTGGAAGTACAAAATAAAACCTAAGGAGGAGGAGGAGGAGGAGGAGGAGGAATAGGAGGAATAATAATAATAATAATAATAATAGGGGGAGGGGGAGAAAAAACAACAACAACAACAGTGGGCTACCTAGTTAGCTGCTGTAAGAAGATTGCACAGACTGACTACAAACAGTGACATGACAAATGGAGTATCTGCAGGAAATACCATTTGCCTGCAAGCAAGAACTGCTGGGACCACAAAACAGACAAAGTAATAGAAAATGAAGAAGCTAAAGTACTCTGGGACTTTAGAATTCAACCAGACAAGCACCTGCCGCACAACACCCCACCCTTAACAATTGTTGATAAGAAAGACAAAAAAATCTGGATAGTGGATATTGCAATACCTGAAACAGCTGAATAGAAGAGAAAGAATGGGAGAAAATCACACAATACAAAGACCTGCAAATAGAAGTAGAATGACTACAGCAAAAGAAAGCAAAGATAGTACCAATATTTATAGGCACCTTAGGTACAGTCCCAAAACATCTGGAGCACTACTTTAAGACCATCGGCATTGACAAAACCACCATCAGTCAGTTGCAAAAGGCAACTTTACTTGGAACAGCTTATATCCTGTGACAATGCCTTTAACACCATCAAACAACAACATCTGCCTATCCATGGTCCTTGGGAAGGACTCGATAGGTGTTACATGGGCATACTGGGGCATGCCGATTACTGCTTCCACAGGTGGCCTTCAAGGGTAGCCCCATGTAGAGAGCATTGCAGTAGCCAAGCTGCAAGGTGACTAGGGCACGAGTGACTGTCTGAAGAACCCCCCGATCTAGGAAAGGGCACAACTGGCATACCAGATAAAGTTGTGCAGAGGCCTTCCTAGCCACAGTTGACACCTGCTCTTCCCCCCCCCCCCGTGTTCTAGGCTAATGCAGAACCCGAATCCCAGGTGGGCACATTTCCAAGAGGGGACCCCCCTGTGCCCAACCACATCTTCGTAAGACATGCCAGGTTGGCTCCCTCCTCCAAGAAACGATCATGGATGAGGCAGCTTTATTATACATAGACCTGGCATTCAAAAGCAACAACTGAAGTCCAGGGCCACCAAGGATCCATTTCCAGACAGTCAGGGTAGAAACTAGGGTCAGACTGCAGGATCGCTTTCAAGCAGTGGGCCCAGTGTCCCCAAGTGAGGTACCCTTGGATTTCTGCCATATCTTCCTCTGCCGATCACTGTTGAAATGGCCCTGCCTGCACCTCAGCTCCCCCCTTCCCAACCTTCTCTGCTATGTTTCCTTCCCAGGCCTGGAAGACATATCCAATCCTCCCTCCACCAGATAATTCTCCTATAACTCACCCTGACCCACCAGGATCTCAGTCACCCCTAACCACACTTACTTCAAGGTACTCAGCAGTCCAAGCCTCAGTGGGAAACAAAACAAAACCACACGGAAAGGTTCCACACACATCCTCCCTAACCCCCCTGAACAGAGTAGGCACCCTAATGATGACACAGGCTGAAAGGCCTAGGGCAGCCAGAACCACAAGGCCAATGGGGGGTGTGTGTGCGCAAAAGACCAAAAGCCACCAAATCTGTGAAGAAGAATTGGAATGTTAAGATCCTGTTCTTCCATTTTCTTTGAACATTTGTATTCTGTTGCAAAGTATCTTGCATTCCATTTTGAAGAGCTTTCTATAATATTTTCTACTCCATTTTATCAAATGTCCTATTATATAGGGGGTTCTTGTTCTCACATCCTAGAATAGCCATTACTGATAACATGTATGTTGAATGTTAGTTATGTCTAACTTTGTGTTGTTTCCTCTGTTACCTTCCTTTCATATGAAAGAGGTGAATTGCAAAATCATGCAAAACCAATAGAATTTTAAAGTCTGCGCTATTAGGGAGACACTAAAACTAGAATATAATATTCTGTTTCAGCTATGATGAATTTTAAACATTTGATGGTTTATTCTGGAAGAGATAAGCCAATAGTAAACAGGATAGGCAGGTTTTCATCATGTGTTAGGCATTGGGCTAATGATAATATATTCATTTTCATAATCAACCAGAAGACCACCAGATTATGAATAATTAATATAGACCACAAAGTGTTTCTGTTTATTTCAGGTTTATTTACAGAATGTTAGTTCCATTTTTAACAAGGACCACCAGTGTTTTTACTCCTATTCTACTGTACCTTATCCTATAAACTGATTTTCTTTTTCTTTTTCGCTGTTACTTGCTTTTGTCCCACTCTCCTCTTGTCTTCTAACCCATCTTCCTATAAGGAAGTGTTCAGTTAACTCTTTAGTTGCAGTTGTCTACCATTTCATCACCATACATTTCATTTCATTTCACCTAGAGCTGTAACCTTTGATAGAACTTTACAGTGGAATTTTGCTTATTGAGCAGCTTACAAATGTAATATATTTAAGTTGTATATCCTGCTTTTTCTCAGGATGCTCAAGGGAGTGGGTCTCTCTGTTTTCAGTCTATAATCATATCATTACACCACACCACACTACACTACTCTGGCTGTCGAGTTTTAAACTTTAAGCAAAGAAACCTTTGCTTTCTCTTTATTCTATTGTGCAAGTCTTTGCATTTGAGGTTATAACTATTCTTGGTTGATGTATTCATTGTTAAGTGTCAGCCTGACCCTAATTTAGCCTCCCAGAAGCTTTAATGTGATCATAAATACATATTAAAGTTACGTACTGTGGTTAAGATTATTATAGTATGACAGAGAAAATCTTGGAACATTACTTCTTGATATTAATATTTCAAAATTTGGGTTAATATTTGTATTTCATTTGTTCAGTAATATATTTTTCTTTTACCTTTCTTAGGCACAACTTTTTAAACATGGCAAAAGGGAAGATTGTTTACCCTATGGTAAGACTCTTCATGGTACCATGAACATAAATATCAAAACAGAATAAACATGATACAGAGTTCCGATGGTCATAATGTTAAGATTTTATACTTCTCTTGACTCTCCTGTTTAAAATCAGTGACTGGGATCCTGAAAACCACAGCTAGAAATAAGCTCATGCAAGGGGACTTTCTTGTCTCCTCCTTCCCTCTGTATCTTCAAAAACCTTCTGTGGAACATCTTGAATAGTGTGGAGTGCAGTGCATGAGTAGTTAACTAATACTTGGTAGAAGTATCTTATACAAGAGCGCCAATCAGGAACTGTTTTTCCCAGTCATTTGTGCCCTGTCCTAAACTTTTAGAATGTTACTGTAATCATCTGAAGATAATTTGCATATTAATACAGGAAGTCCGAGGCAGAGCTTATTGGAGATCAGGTTTGAGAACTCAGTCTAGTAGACAAACACATAAGGATAAAATCCTGCCAAATGCTCTTCTACCTCAACACTTTTTAGTTTAATGTGTACAGTGACTCATTTATTTATTTAGATTTTTTTATCCTGCCTTTCCTATTTTTATAAATAACTCAAAGTGGTGAACATACCTAATACTGCTTCCTCCTCCTATTTTCCCCACAACAACAAGAACCCTGTGAGGTGAGTTGGGCTGAGAGAGAGTGTCAGGCTCGAAGTCACCCAGCTGGCTTTCATGCCTAAGGCAGGACTAGAACTCAATCTCCTGCTTTGTTTATTTTTTATTTATTTGACAACAAAAAATTTAAAAAATCTTATCTGCATCCATGGCTGGAGATTGACTTTTCAAAATGGATACAATTAGATGGAAGGGGATTGTGGTGTCCTTTTCTATAGAGATGGCTGATTTGGACAGAGCTCAGTAGAACTGATCAATTTATATTGGAATTACAAAGGAACTTCTCAAGTTTAAGAATACCAGGTCTTGAAAGTATGCCCGAGGTGTCCAGAAATATTCTACCAGTCCCAAATTAACATGGATTGATCTTTACAGTTATACTCATCATTGAATTCTGTTTTAGTATAAATATAGGAAAACATCTGTACCTATTCTTAGTTCTTGATATTAACATTTTTTACTCTGCTTATGCCAATAATAATTCCATTAAATGTTAAATGGGAATGTGATTATGTTCTAATAGTGTATCTTGAGCTCTAAGCTAGGATTAAATACATTAGGTATCATAGCAACTTTTAAAATCAGTACATTTTATTCTGTATGGTGGAAAAATGATTGTTATCAGCCTTTTCCCCTCTCCCTTTGACCTTTAGTAATACCTTAATCTCAAGCATCTTTTAACTCCCCAATTTTGCTGTAGGACTATTCAGATATAAAAGAGAATTATTTTTCCTTCATTTTCTATCAGTTTGTAATATATCCAGTTTTTGGCAGTGAAACATAGACTGAAGCCTAAGGTCATTTCTTGGAGTAAGTAATTTGTGTATTGAATAATAAAAAAAATGTTACTTAGTTAGACAAGCATTCCCAATTCTTTTGGTCTTTTGTGTACATATTCTAGAGATGGCTATATTGGAGGCTCATTAACAGCTGAGGGATATAAACAATTGGAATGCACCCATTCACCAGAATGCTAACTGAGACCCACCCTCTCCTACCCTTTTAACTTAATTTTTTTTTTTCCTGTGTAGGGGGGCACACTTAGAGAGAGTATTGTGTATAATAGCCATCTATCAAGCTTTGGAGGGATCTATTTGAGGCTCAAAGGCATTCTTAAAATAACATGGAGACTGACACTTCACTATCAGCATTCTAGCTTCCTCTTTTTGAAAGATTAATAGTTAAGAAAGGAATAAGGTGAGGAGGAGACCATTGTGTATCCTCAGATGGCAAGCTGAAGTCCTAAAATTCTGGACTCTGGACATCCTGAAGTACATTATAATGTTAGATTATATTAATAAGTTTATCAATAATAAAAAGGGGAGTGTGAGTCCAGGTAATTAACTGAAAGATAGGTTGTGGCTGTACCTGCTATAAAATGTGGACTCAGTTGAAACTATAGGCTACTTAATGCAATAGGTTTTCTGGAAAAAGTTGCCTAAATATTTTATTTATTTATTTATTTATTTATTCAACTTGTATGCCGCCCATCTCCCCCAACGGGTGACTCTGGGCAGCTCACAATAAAAACACAGCTCTCACCGAGATGGCTAAAAACTATAAATAATTAAAAACATATTAAAAAACCCTAAAAAACCTCCTCTGGTTTATGGCCCTACAAAACCTGTAAGATGCTGGGGGGGGGAGACAACCCATCATCCCACCAGCCATCTCCACAGGTGCGGGCCCCCCTCTGGCCCCCAGGCCTTCTGGCAGAGCCAGGATTTAATACCTTTCCTGAAGGCCATGAGGGAGGGGGCACACTGGACGTCAGGAGGCAGGATGTTCCATAGGGCGGGCGCTACAGCAGAAAAGGCTCTCTGCCTCGACCCCACCAATCGAAATTCCCTGACTGGGAATTTTATTTTATACCATGCACTGATTTTGTTTTCCTAAGGAGTCAAGCCAGTCTTTGTGGGGAACTATGGCACTGGGACCAAATGCTTACCTTCAGTGCAGTGTGAATGTCTTAAGTGTCAGAACTAATTTTCTTTTCATAAAGAACTTACTTTTGTATTGGTATTAAAAGCTGAGTATATGTTTCATAGTCTTCTGCTGAAAATGTTTTAATGTGTCTCTTACACATTATACAGTGGACAAAAAATGGAGAAATTTATTGATAGAGAAATTTATTCATTATAGCTTCTACTGTGCTTGAATGTCTTGATAACTGCAAGCTGTTTGAAAGTAACCAAACGATTCTTCGCAAGCTGGGAGTGAAACTTGTTCAGCGACTTGGTCTTACATTTCTTAAGCCAAAGGTGGCAAAGTGGAGGTTTGTTCTTTTCATAGTCATGTTTTTACTTGCCTTCTTTCCTTTTAGTAGGCTCACCTGAGTTGTAAGATCTATCATTAATAGGAGTAGATAAGTAATAAAACATCTCTCATTCATTTGATGACAAGAAGTTCTGGTTTAGTAATATTTGTGTAGGAACTTTGGTATTCCGTAGGTATAAGCAACTTCTTCCTCTATAGTTTTAATTTATATTACTTCACATCTTCCACAGTTTATTTTACAGTTAAATCTTCCTTTCAAAGTTAAATTTAGGATTATGGAGAAAAACAAATCCTAGGTGGTGGTATTGTTTTAAAAAGATGCTATAAAGCTGTGATATAAATGCCCCTTCCCTTCTATATTTCCCTTTGCCTTACTCTCCTTGAACAAAAGTACCACTGCTGAAAAACATAATCAGGCTGCTAAATTTTTCTTCCCGCTAAAGCACTCATTGTAACACTAGGAATAGCAAGAATAAAGGGCATGTAAAGAAAGGGAAGAGGGAGGGAAGGGAGGGCAGAGAGAGATTAAACAGCTTACAGAATAAACAGAGCACAAAAAGTAGAAATACAGGTAGTCTTTGGTTAACGATGGCAATTAGGACCAGAATTTCTGTTGCTAAGCAATGTGATCGTAAAGTGTGACATCATGTGACCACACTGCTTAACGGCAGCAGTTCTGGTACTTCTGACTGCCATTGTTAAGTGAATCCTGCACCGTCATTAAGCATAATGTCACGTAGTTGCCATTTGCAACCTTCTGCCAGCTTCCCCATTGACTTTGCTTGTTGGAAGCTGGCACTGAAGGTTGCAAATGACAATTACATGACCGCTCTCCCAAAGCCATAAAACATTCACACCTATCTCCTTAATTAAAAACCACTATGCTATGATCTACCCTTACTGTGATAATTTCTTGTCCTCCTCTCCTTATGCTTTGGTTGTTGCTATCTGTGGCTTGTTGCAGGCTTTATTTGCTTCAGTCCGTTTGCACCTCTGCTGTGCCCCATTTGTTCGGGCCAGATTAGGTCCTCCAACTTGCTGTTCAGTCAGAATTGAATACTGCCAGATGGAGGTCAGTAACTCCCTAGCGAAATGGCAGTCAGGGTCTTGAAAAGGCTGCACTTGTTGCCCCCACAAATAATTTGCATTTACAACGGTTGCAGCAATCATGTGATTGCCATTTGCGACCTTTCCTGCTGGATTCCTACAAGCAAAGTCAATGGGGAAGTTGGCAGGGAAGGTTGCAAGTTGCTCCTGTAAATTGCTCCTGCTCCTGCCACTTTTTCTCTCAAGAAGCCCTGCTACAGAGTAGGAGATCCCTGGGATCTCATATTCCGTAGCATGCACCTGCCCACAGTACCCCCTTCCTGCCCTCCATAGTACATGCCTGCATGCCTGGTTGCGCTTACACCAGGCTGTAGCATCCCCCTGCCTAGCTGTGCTTATACAAGGGTGCAGCACCCTCTACCCCCCACCCCCTCATGCCATGCTTCAATACCCACCTGCTTATCCATCCAAACTCTGTAGTGCTCACTCCCCTGCCTGGCCGTGCTCATGCCAGGCTGCAGCATCCACCTGCATGCCCACCCACACCCCCTCCCCCCGTCCTGGCTGCACTCTGTAGCACTCACCCACTTGCTGGCCTCCTTGTGAGCTGCCTCAAGAAAGGCTTATTGTGACCAGGACTTTCAACTTCCTGCCGGCTTCCCCACTGACTTTGCGTGTTGGAAGCTGGCAGGAAGTCACATGTCCTCACTTAACAATGGCAACTGGGAGTGCCAGGATTAAGTGATGCAGTCACATGACATTGCACTTTATGACCATATCGCTTAGCGATGGAAATTCTGGCCCCAATTACCATTGTTAAGGGAGGACTACCTGTATATATTTCTGAAAAGATTATCAATGCTTTTATCATCAAATTATCAAAATTGTACTTACTGCTTAAAACAGGGGCTGGCCAACTTTTTCTTTAATAGACTAGATCCTATCCCTTCTCCACCTCTGCGGGTGTGGCTGACAGGTCTTCAGATGAAGGAATGCAGTAGCCAGCAAGAATGGCACCAGTCTGTCACTTCTGGGATGCTCTGCCCCTCAGCTTTGCCCCTTAGCCCTTGGAGCTCAGCTGAGGCTTGGACCTGGTTATCTGGTGTCCACCTGCCAATTCTTGTGGGCCATACAAAAACAGGCAGTGTGCCAGATTTGGCTTATGGGCCACGGTGTTTTGACCTCTGGCTTAAAGAAGTAACAGGTACCAAAGTGAACTAATATGGATTATATATTAGTTACTAAAAGGAAATATATTAATGCTTTTTATTATTAAAACAAAAAATAAATATGTGATAAAACAGATACCAACAGATTTTTAAACATTAGGCAGTTTGCTTCAGTAATAATGGAAAAAAAAAGTGATTCTTAAGTTATAAACTATGTCCACAAAGCCTGAGTTTATATTGCACATTCTTCTGTATTTAACTATATTCATATTTAAATATAAATATTTGCATTATATTTAAGAAATAAATTATATGTTAGTGTATAGGTATTTTATTGGTGAAATGACTTCTAGATAATGCTATGTGAGACTTCGATAGCAAAATGTTAGCACAAATTTTCCTCACAAGTTATTTAACCAATAAGTGATAGTTATGAAAACCTGCACTTTGTAAATATTTGATATTCATTTTTAAAATATACTTTATGGATATTTTGAAGGTAATGCATAGAAAATTCCATGCTGTACTAAAAATATAACCGTGGTAAAATTGTCTTTCTAGGTATCAACGGGGATTCCGATCATTAGCTGCAAATCTGCAGTTTTCTGTTGGAGGTCCCATTCCACATAAAACAGAAAATGTAGCAGTTATCACAGGAGACGAGGAAGAAGAGGAATATGATATTCCAGGAGAGGTTGAAAATGTTATAGGTATGTTTGATCAAAAATAGATCTGATATCCTGACCAATGTGGTTTATGAATATGATTTACTCATTTGTATATTTATTCCTTAAGTTATCTGGGAGGTAAGAATTTAAACAATTTTGGGTTATTTCTGTTTAATAGCTTAGAAAAATATTATTTATATCTGGGTGTCATACTTTTGATTCTTCCTCTTCTCCCATCTTTAATTAATGGTAGAATCTGTCATTGTGTTGGTATTAATATGAAATTAAAAAAAGGGCAACTTTATAATCTTTTTCATCCTATGGAGATTTTGCCAAAAAATCATCAACTGTGTTCTAAATTCATTTGATGATTGCTTTGTTGATAGGATTGAGCTATTTATTTGGTTTATGGCAGACCATTTTTTGGATTTTATTTAGGTGTAATTTGAAGACTTTATTACACTGATATATATGATACCATTGACAGTAGCATTAACCTTGTGATTTTCATTGTAAGAGATAGATGTAATATGCATAGTCTTTCTTCTTTTGGTTAAAAGAGCAGTATAAAAATTAAAAATTGAAGTTGCTTTATTTGTGGGTTTCCACTTGCCATTTTTAGAGAAACTATATTTGCTTGACCACTCAATTGCTGCACAGTGTTATAATTTCTGAGGTATTACAGAATGATAGCTTGAAAACGTTCATGAACTAATTCTGTAGGACAGGCATAGTTAATCTGTATGAAGCCATGCCAGTAAAAACTTACATATCTATATATATATATTTTTTTAAAAAAGGTTAAAGAAAGGTTTAAAGGACTACCTTTAAATGTGATCAAAAAGAAAAAAGTTACCATTTTTGTACTACCTCTTTCATCAAGGGACACTCTGGGTAAGCTTGGCTTCTGATAACTAAAGGAGCTGTCAGGCCCAGCCCAAGAACAACGACAAGGCAGTCTAGTCCAATATAGTTCCTTTATTAGCTTACTCCTAATAGACAGAATCTTGCCAGACTAAACCTATGCTAAAGCAACTAGTGGATATACCCCGTGAGACTCTAGGGAGGGGCTGTCCTCATCCTCTTTGTCTTCCCACGTTCCTGCTGTGGACTGAGAAAGCGCTTGCTCTGGAATGTTCCCCCTCCCTCCTGATAACCTTGATCCTCCATTCCAGTATCTTCTTTGCTCATGCCATCCATTACATCAGCACAACTATACGGCTGTCTTGGCAATATCATGAAAGATATTGGTGTTATTTGCGCTTTTTGGTTATTGTTCTTGACATTGTTTTGAATTATGAGTCCCTCCCCACCTTCATGCGCCATTTTGAATGTTCCGGCATAATTAATTTTGTCTTCATTCTTTTTAAAGACATATGCTTAGACTCCTTTGTGCCATGTTCAGCTAAATAAATAAATAAATAAATAATCAATCAATCAATCTATATTTTCTTTACAAAATCATGTTTAGAAACAAGACATGATCCTCCATCATTCCAGTAAGATTTGTCTCCTAATGATGGTAGAGATGATGAAGTGCTAAGAGAAAGCAACAAGTTCCTCCCCCCTCACTGGAAAGAGGCTTGGGCTAGAAAAGAATGTGACAAATATATGTTGGATGGTAATAGTATAAATGTTTGGTTACCTTTAATTCATGTCATGATTTTAAAACATTTTTTCACAGAGCAATTATTGATTGGATTGAAAGACAAAGATACTGTTGTCAGATGGTCTGCGGCAAAAGGGTATGTGCTCTTGAGTTAAACTAATTTACACAACTTAATCTGTAAATATTGGTAACTAGAAAGATACAGAACACAGTGCTATTAAATGCCCTGTTTAGTACAGCAAAACAACATGGCCTTATTTATGGACTTGCTTGCCGTCAATATTTACTTTTTCTCATTTTGGGATTATATTATATTCAAAATTATGAAGTCTTTTTCCTGTCCTTTATTTATTTATTTAGCATTTGAGTATGTATATACAATTTCCTATTCCAAAAATCTTGAACCCATTGTCAGTCATTATAAAAATACATGAAAATAAATAAATAAATTCAGTGCTCATTTTATCTCCACTTCTGTTTTCCAAAGCCTCTTGAGTTACTCTTGAACAATGAAAAGCAATTACAGTGAGATGCTAATTCTTTATTGTAATTTCTTTGATAATTGTGAGCTGCCCAGGGTTGTTGAGAATTGGGCAGCATGCAAGCTTAATTAATAATAATAATAATAATTATTATTATTATTACTACTACTAGCATTTTTCTAGTGTTGAATACCAGTCTCTGTATATATTTAAATGAAAAAGGACTGTAGTTTACACATGCTTTTTCTTCATTTCTTGGCAAAGATTTCCAGGAAATATTTGTTTATAAAATGTCTACTTCTTAATATTTCTGAATTCAGAAAAAATGCAATTTTCAAAAATAAAATAAGAACACTATGACAGCAGATAACGTAAAGATTTACTGGGGCTTGGTGTGTATCTTCCCTTCTTCTGCTAAATGGACCAAAGACTATCATAGGAACATATCTCAAATGTACTTATAGGGGTTTGATCTGGGTATTATCTAGTGATGGGAGAATTAGTTCCATCAAGTTTCCTATTTCCTTGCTGGATGATTTGTCCAGTATTATAAACACAGAAAAAAGTTACCTGTCTGTAAGAGATTTTGATCTTTTTCTGAATCTTTCTGTGACAGAGAAGTGCATTTTAGGGATATGGCATGTGAAATACAGTGTTTTTTTTCATCCTGAAATAGGAAAAAAAGTAGCAAAGGTCCCCCAAAAATGTCATGTCTCAGAAATTATAACAATTAAAAACCTTCTAACACAAAACGATGCTTTGTTTATTAAGGGATAAGGCATACAGCCTTCACAGGTAGCGAGTCCAAACTTTTAAACTGCTATCTTTGGAAAAGAGTAACTGAAAATCTAAAATAAAATAATTAGGTATATCTGCATTGCAAATGGTGCTTACTTTCTTACAGAATATAAAGTTTTAAATGCAGAAGAATGTTAGAGGTTATCTGCTTAGGCTTGCCTGTGCTATAGAGAATGCAGACACAGAAATCTGAACTATTTAAACTTCAGTTTAAATATGTTAGACCAATATATTTCAGAATTATAGATTTAAGTTTCAAAATTTCAAATTTCAAATTTCAGCAGCATAGGTATTGATATGTTGAATATGACAGACATAGACTGTTGAAAGTCTTAATGAAGTGCTATTGCTTTTTTCAGGATTGGCAGGCTGACTGGAAGGCTGCCGAAAGAGTTAGCTGATGATGTTGTTGGGTCTGTATTAGACTGCTTCAGGTATGTATGTATGTATGTATGTATGTATGTATTGATTGATTGAATTTGTCAGCGCCCGTCTCATTAAACAACTCTGGGCGGTTAACAAAACAATTAAAATCAATTAAAATTACAGTATTACAATAATAAATACAAAATAAAAAGATACAAAGTAATTGGTGATCACTCAGGGAGTGTCATCGAGGTGCTAGCCATCCACAGGATTGGGTAGAGTTGTTATCCCCCCATGCAAGCTGGCAGAGCCAGGTCTTCAATTTTTTCTGGAAGGCTGGTGGGGTAGGGGCCTGCCTCACTTCTCGGGGGAGAATGTTCCAAAGGGTAGGAGCAGTGACAGAGAAGGCTCTCCTCCTGGGCCCCACCAGTTGACATTCTCTCGCTGACAGGACCTGCAACATGCCCTCTCTGCCTGACTGGGTGGAATGGGTTGATGTGATGGGGGCAAGATGGTCCCTCGAGTAACCTGGACCCATGCCATGTACGACTTTAAAGGTGATAACCAACACTTTGAATTGGACCCAGAAGCAGACTGGGACACAATGCAGCTCGCATAGTAAAGGTGTTATATCCACCGTTCTTGGGGCACTCAAAATTATCCGTGCGGCCACATTTTGGACCAGCTGTAGCTTCCGGATACTCTTCAAAGGTAGCCCCAAGTAAAGCACATTGCAAAAGTCTAGCTGAAAGATGACCAGGGCATGAGTGACTGACTGGAGAGCCTCCTGATCCAGGAAGGGGCGTAACTGGCGTACCACACAAAGGTGGGCAAAGGCTCTCCTGGCCATGACTGCCACCTGCTCCTCAAGCAGGAGTTGTGAGTCCAGGAGGACCCCCAGATTACACACCGGGTCTGTCCGGGGCAGTGCAACTCTGTCCAAAACCAAAGATGGTAAATCCTTGGATTCAGAGGGGCCTCCAATCCATCTTACCAGGGTTCAGCTGAAGCCTGTTGCACCCCATCCAGATCCCCACAGCCTCCAGGCACCACGAAAGGGTGGTCACGGCATCACTCACCTCACCCGGGATGGAGATGTATAACGGTATCATCAGCATATTGATGATACCTCAACCCATGGTGATCCAGGTATCATCTCACCCAATGGTTTCATGTAGATGTTAAAAAGGAGTGGAGAGAGTACCAAACCCTGGGGCACCCCAGAAAGGAGGGGCTGTGAGATGGACCTCTTGCCCCCAATCAACACCAATTGGGATCAACCTTGTAGGAAGGAAGAGAATCAGCGCAAAACTGTGCCGCCCACTCCCAACTTCCCAAGTTGACCCAAAAGGATACCATGGTTGAAATGGTATAGAAAGCTGCTGAGAGTTCAAGAAGAGCAAGGATGGATGCACTACCCCCATCCCACTCCCTCCAGAGATCATCCATGAGTGCGACCAGTGCTGTTTCCATCCTGTATCCGGGCCTGAAACCTGACTGAAAAGGGTCCAGATAATCTGTTTCCTCCAGGATCCTCTGGAGCTGCAACAGCACCACCTTCTCAACCACCTTCTGTAAAAAGGGGAGGTGGGAGACCGGATGAAAATTGTCCAGTATGGTGGGATCCAGTGATGGCTTCTTGAGGAGGGGGTGCACCAGCGCCTCCTTAAAGGCAGCTGGAAATACCCCCTCCCTCAAGGATGAATTCACCATTGCATGGACCCACCCACATGTCACCTCCTGGGAAGCTTTAACTAGCCAGGAGGGACATGGATCTAGTTGACAGATGGTGGCATTGACTGTCTGAAGGACCCTGTCTACTTCCTTAGGTTCAACAGGATCAAACTTCCCAGATAACAGGGTAAGAACATACCCTGGACATCACTATAGACCATGCCTCATGCTTGGTATCTAACTGGAACTGGATCCAAGTGATTTTATCCTCTAGAAAACTCCTGTGCGCGGCCCTGTAAATGGGCTACTGAGCCCCCCTTTCCTAAAAGAGATCGGGTGATCTTGAACAGGGCCACTGGGCAGCATTCTACAGATGCAATAAGAGTGGAGAAATATTGACATTTCACCACTCTTACTGCCACAAGGTAGGCCTTAATAGTGGCTCTAGCTTGTATTTGGCTGGGTTTGGTCCTTGTTTTCCTCTAGCGGCACTCCAGACTTCTTTAACCCTTTTCAAAACCCTCAACTCCTCCGTAATCCACGGGGAGTGTTGCATTTGATGGATCAAGAGAGGTCACACGGGCGTGATTTTGTCCAAGGTCTTGGCTGCTTTCCTATTCCAGGTAGCAGCCAAGGCCTCCACTGGACCGTGCAGCAGACTCTTGGGTATAACCCCCAGCTCCCTTTGGAACCCAATTGGGTCCATCAGTTGCTGGGGGTGGACCGATTTAATGGGTCTTACCTCCCTGCAGATTTTGCATTGTGTTGAACATTCTTTAGATCTCAGAAAATTGGTACAACATTACTGTAGAAATGCAAATTTTATCCACAAAATATTTCTCAAGCAGAAGCATAAAAGTTAGATTGCAGAGAATGGAAAGATATCTTGAAAAACTCAACCCTTTGTACCCCAGTATGTAATTTAGTGATTGGATTTGGTATCTACATATAGATGTAGGAAAGAATGTACATTTTTGGTCTCCCATCTAATAGAATGCTACCATAGAGCTAGGAATTGTGCAAAATTAAAAAAAAACAACAAAGATGAATAGAGTTTCCAAAATTAGGCTACATGAGTTATGCTCTAGGGCCACATGACGCCCCCAAAACCCATTTTTGCAGCTCCTTGTGTCTTCTTCTGCCAAAGTCAGTCATGTAATTTCTCCCCATTTTGGGACAAGATGTAAGGTAAGCCCTTTAATAGGCAAACCTATTAAACAAGATTTAAGGTTAACAAGATGTACTTGTCCAAACTCAGGAAAAAGATTTGAAAACAAGTGACCTGAATATTTGATGTTGTCCAGTGTTGATTGAGAGGTTTTTTTTGTCCTTGGTTACTAATTGGCTGACAAACAGTGGAGGAGAAATGTTGCAGGTTTGTCTTTTGAGAACACTACATTTCTTTAAACAGTGAGCCCATTATATAGCACAAATACTTCTTTAAAAATAGACAAATTTCATGTATATAAGCCATGCATAAATCAGAGGTGGGCAACTTTTTTTGATCAGTGGGCAGATTTTTCAATTTTGGGGGGGAGGGTTGATGCCAAAAGCTGTCGAGAGGCAATAGTATGTTGGGGATGTCACTGGAATGGGCAGAGACCCTGACTGATTGTTTCTAAACCCAGACATGGAGGCCTATTTAATTGTAAAAATAAAGAAGCAAGAAGAATGGCACCACTAAAAATTGCCATTTTGCAGTTTAATTTCAGTGCTGTGGGGTAAAGAGGGAAGGGCGCATGTAGGCAGCAGATTCATCATCCTTAGCATAAATGATCAACCATAAACATTTATAAATATCCATATTGCTTTCTAACTGAAGACATTAGGATTTAATAATTGATTTATTTTGAATTTTGTTAGCTTTTAATAACCTTTAGTATGGTTATTAAAGGATAACAATTTTTTTAAAAAAATCAATCATTAAATCCTAATGTCTTCAATACAATTTATTGTGGTGAATTAATTAACAATATGAAAAAGTGATATATGTATGTATGTATGTATGTATGTATGTATGTATGTATATGTATATACTAAATTAAAGTAATATAACTTCACATTTAATAAACATAATTTAAAAAGGAAAAAAAATGGGTCTAGCAAATTATGTTACAAACAAAACAGTTCCTCAGAAATGTTGCCAATATTGCTTGAAACTTTTCCTTTCTCCTTTGTCAGCATCTAAATGATTTTTTTCTTTGACAAACAGCACAGATCAGCAATTCATTGCTACAAATGAGATGTAGATTTCATCTTCCAGTGCTGTGTAATTCTTTTCACCATTCTCTATACCTGGAAAATCCACTATTCTTGATAGATAACCTGTTTTTTCTTGACTGAGAAACAGTTGATTATTGACATCTGAACAGGCCAAAATATTAAACCATATTTTCAAATTGGTTAAATATTTTGTTTTATTCTAAAAATGATACTTATTTTCTTGATGCCTTTTTGATTTGAATCTTATTTTTTTTCCCTATTCCAAACTGGTTACAGTGCTTCAGAAAACAACCTCAATTTAAGTCTGTCTTTTTGTGGGCTAAGAGGTTTCAAATTCTTATAGTGTCTGTTTTCTGTAGAGCTGTGGTTCCCAAATTGTATGTTGTGGCTCCAGGGCACCTCAGCAAACTCACATGAGCGCCACAGGATTGCAAATTATCAGTTTAGGCCTAGGGTCATGAAAAAATGACTGAGACATCAAGGGCACCATGAACCGACAAAGTTTGGGAAACTCTGCTATTGATCATAAAAAGACACTTGTTTTTAATAACAGGATTTAAAAAAATTTTTACAGCAATGCAACTTGCAAAAAAGAAGAAAAGTACAGTGTCGCTTTGGAATTTTTGTCTGATTGACTCATACTGCATTATATTTAAGGAAAATTTAATCTGATTTTGTGTTGTGCTGCACAATTACACAGCACCGGGTAAGACCCTTTCTTTGGCAAGCACATTAAAATAAGAACTAAGACAAATCATCTTAAAATCCTGTTTTCTAAAACTGTAGTTTTCAGGAAACTGATAATGCTTGGCATGGTGGATGTTTGGCACTGGCTGAATTGGGAAGAAGAGGATTGTTACTACCTTCCCGACTATCAGATGGTAAGTGTTTTGTAACCTGAGTTGAGCACAAACACACACACACAAACCCAAAAACAAAAAAAAATTAGCTTTTGGTTTGGTAGAATTATATGTTAGTAAACAGAGCCAGGAGCTTTAGGCTACGGCCAGGTAGGCACTAGCCTAGGTTTCCAAAGCTTAGGGGTTACCATTGCTGACCCTCCTTCTGAATAGTCCTAAATGTGCACATTTTCTCATCACTGGGAGGTGGTACCATCAGTCACTGTGGCCTAGGGGTGCCATATACCCTTGAGCTGGTGCTGTTTGTATGTTCAGACTCTGAGAGAGATTTACATCATGGCCACTTGGACATTCCTCTCTTATCATTTAAGATAATGACCTCCTTGCCAGTGTACTCCCTTAGTAAAAGACTTCTATAGATTTCTGTAATATTATTCTGGTCTCTTCAGTAAAAGAAACCTAGAGAGAATCCTGCTTTCTGTTGAAGTGGGATGCCAAGAGTGTTGTGGCTCCAGGGCACCTCAGAAAACTCACATGAGCGCTGCAGGTTTGTAAATTATCAGTTTAGGCCTAGGGTCGTTGACAATGTCTTATATGATAGCTATAGTACTTTTCTACTCCAATGCTTTTTATACTCTCTGTAAAATGTTTAAGTGGTATTTCTTACTGCTGCCTCATGTTTGGTAGGCTTGCAGATTTACCATCTTTTTTGAATCATCAGTTTTCTTTGCTCATATTGTGACATATGTCAACTTTTGCTATTACTTCTTTTTTAACTTCCTTCAGGCATGAGGTGTTGCAGTGTGCTATCCCTTGAAATGTTTTGAAAAGTGTTTGAAACATGCATTTGCTTCACCCAGCTGTACCAGAATAGAAAAGAAATGAGAGTGCGCATGCTTCTCGTTACATTTACTTTTGCTTTCAGTTCTTTATGTAAGCAGCCTACATCTAAGGTTTTCTAATGTGGGATTATGAGAGAATGCTTTTCAGTGATTAAACTCAGATTTCCAAAGCCTCTGTCATGAGTTTTACTCCTCCCTCCCTCCCTCCCTCCCTCCGCATTCCTTTTTTGGCTGGCTCAGGCTCTTTTTGTCAGAGTCAGATACGTCTATGAGGCTGACAGAGTGGATGGGGTGAAAGTTAGTACACTGAGACAGAATCCCAGTGGGATAAAATTCTCTGTAAATTAGTAGTTCCTTGATCGAAATTTGGCACATATCTTGCCTTGGATGGGTTGTTCTCTTTCTGTTCATCATGGTGTTCCTCTTGAAGATAATGTGGAAGCTACAGTTAATGCAAATGCAGCACCTAAATTGTTTGGACACCATTTAGAGAAACTATTTTACTTTTCTTAAAGTATTGTGCTAGTTGCCGGTAAACCTCTGGCCCAAATTCAAGATACTAGTGATGACATTGATTGGGATCTTAGTATTTGGGAAAATTGGGAAATATTTGGGAAATATGGATTAACTGTGATTTCAATTTCATATTGAAAGCCATGCTGTAAGCACCTGCAAGTTGCTTGTGCCTTGGTCCTGACAAACTTGTGTCCCCAAAACTGGCCTTACATGGAACTGGAAGTCTCCACTGTCTGTCCTGAATGTCTAGCTTGACCTTTACCATCCTCCAATTTTTTAAAACTTGTCCTAAAATACTATTGTGGTAGTACTTACTGTTTTTTAATAACCCCCATTTACTATGCTTTTTTGTTAACTTTAAAGTTGGCCTCAAGATCTGTTATTGAAAGGTTTTGTTCTTCAAGCACCAGGCCTCATAATCAAAGAAGCCGAAAAAAGAATTTGAACCCACATTTTCCCATACCAAGTCTAGCACTGTCTTTGCTGCTGACATTTTTTTTATCAAACTGCCCTAGTTTCATCTGAGTTATTCCTATTCCATGTAGTCCTCAGTTAACAACCAGTCAGCAACTGTTCAAAGTTACAGTGGCATTGAATGAGAAGACTTAGAGCTGGTCCTTGCAGCATCCCTGCGGTCATGTGATTGGGATTGGGCACTTGGCAAGTGGCTTGCAATTATGACATCGCAGCATCCCATGATCCCATGATTGCCATTTGCAACCTTCCCTGCCAGCTTCCAACAAGCAAACTCAATGGAGAAGCCAGCGGGAGGTTGCAGTGGTGATCACATTATGTCACACTTAACAACCGTGCAGGATTCGCTTAATGACCACAACTGGAACTCCCATTGTAAGTCGGTGTGGTCAAGTGATGTTGTGCTTTACAGCCGCATCCCTTAGCGATGAAGTTGCCAGTCCCAATTACTGTCATTAACTGAGGACTACCTGTACTATCTTCACTAATCACTTATAGTTGGCCAGTTCTCTATTGGCTTGACATTTTAAGTCCTCTAGTTAATTTTCATACTATTTTTAGATTCTGTATACAGCCCTTGTAAATATTAGGATACTTGAGCAATTTGACCTTTCTGAATTCTGGTCAAAAGAAAAAGAAGGAGCTGTTATGATCTACACTTTTTAGCACTTCTCTGAATTTTGCAGATTTTGGTGCTAAAAATATAACAAGAAAGAAAGATGTATTTTAGGATGAAATATACTAAAAATGCATATACTTAGGTAAATTATACTTATAAAGGTATATTTTGCTGGAAAATATTCAATATTATGTACATAAATAACATTTAAATACAGATTTTAATAGACATTTGATTTTTGTGCAATTTTTAAAAAATGTACTTTATAGCAGAAACGGAATGGAATATACTGAACAAATGCAACATTGGTATGAACCAGAAATAGAGTGATCTATTTATCCCTAGCTAAACATTGTTACAGCTAATATTTGCAAAGATACATGAATTTGTAACTTTCTGAGGAATATTTGCAATGATACTGAAGATTTATCTGCTTCAGCTTTTATGGTTTGTTTCTTTGCAAGCTATTTTTTTGCAACTACAATATACATCGTTTTATTGTAAACAGAGGAAAAATGACTATTGTGTAACTTGTGAAATGGAAAATTGTTACCAACAAGTTTATGAAACATTCTCTGATCCCAATAGACTTAGCGTACTGTTACTTTAATGTTACAGACTTGTATGGATGCAAAATATAGAATTAACACCACAGGATTCTTTCTAATATGGATTTAAATAAATAATTTCTTGGTTTGTATTTGTCCGGGTACTTGGGGCCTGAAGTTGCAGTTAACTAAACATGTAAGTGCTTGTGTGGGAAACCTCTACGTTGTTAGATTTAGGTCCTAAATTTTAATTAATTTGTTTAATTTAGGACGTAAAGTTTATACCATAACATCTTTACATTGAGTCATTTGATGTGGGAAAAACACAATACCAAATCTGTATTTTAGTAAGGTTTAATATGAGTGCTCCAATATATTATCAACCAGAATTCAATAACATTAAGCTTAAGCAGTTGGAAATTTTCATTCTTCAAATGTTGATAACACAACAAAAATACACTGAACAACAACATAAAATAAAAAGATTTGAAAATGAAGTAAGTCAGAGACAGAATAGAACGCTCTTATATCAGGAATCAGATATTTGTGCTTCTACAAGCTGTATCTTTACAATAAAATGTTTTCCCAATAGTGCATTTAACAAACATGTTTCTACAATAGTGCATTTAAGAAATTGTCATTTAGCTTCAGTTTTACATTTAAATGTTTACTTAAAAAAAAGATAATTATAAGACATTTCAGTTACTTTAAAACATATATACAATTTTAAAGACATTTTAATATTTACATAGTTCAACTGAATGGAATAAATGAGTCTGCAAACTAAAAAATAAAAATTGATACTGAAAAGAATGTCTAGCTTTCTGCTGGATAATGTACATATGAACTCTATTATGTATTTGGTGGAACAATATTATGATATCCTTGTTCTCTTTCTCAGAGTGAATACTCGACTGCATTCGTTCGTTCGTATTCTTTTGGTTCCTTGCTGTAGTTTTGTTGCTTCTCTGTGATTGGTCCTTTTTTGTCCTTTTTTTTTTTGACTACAGTGATTATTCTGGATTTCTGATGGTTCAGGGATGGAATCTGCATACTGAGAATTGCTGTCTTGATTACTTTTCTCTGCACTCTCTTTTTGAACTGTACTCGGACTGTAGGCAGCTAACTGACAGAGAGCAACAGCTGCAGTTTGTTTCTGTTCATCACAACTCTCAATTGTCCTTGGTTCCTGCACTTCTTTTATAGACATCACAGTAAGAGACTTACTGAAGGAACCTTTGTCTGTTTGATTCTTAGGGTTACATATATCTGTCCCCAAATCTTTATTTTCAGCTTTTAGAGAGTTATGATCTTTAGTTTCATACGATGACCCCTCGAGAGATAAATTTACATGATAGTTGTCCTTCACTGAAAGGTTCAAAGGCATTTCCTGCAGTTCCATGCAGTTCTGTTTTTCTATTTGGAGAGTGCTTGTGTATGTATGTACATCAGTAAGATTTGCATCTGGTTTCTTGGAAAGATTAAGCGGTATTATCCCTGAATCGTCTTCAGAACTGGACAAAGGATCCTCATTACTATCACTTCCATGCTGTAGATTTTCATTTTCATTAGTGATGTCACTACTAAGAGGAAAAATGGAAAATTTTATTGTGTAATTAGGCAAAATACCTAAATAGGAATAATAGACATTTTGAATTAGAAATGAAACAAATTGCTTGTACATAAGCTATTAGAAAAATTCTATCATTTGTTACACACACACACATACACACACACAGAGTTGCAAATGCATTTGTTTATCTGGTTAATGTTTTTGCATGTGGGAGACCTAGTTTTAAATCTCAGTTGAGATCTGAACGATTCATACATTTTGGCTAATCTTCATGAGAAGATTGTTAAGATGATTAAATAAAAGAAAATGTTGAAGCCAAACTGAGCATGTGGGATATACTGAGAAAGATATTTTCAATTACAGCGATTAAGTGTTATGGTTATATGATCAATGTGCATTCCAGGTACTATGCATTGCATATAAATGTTACAAGGGCTTTCAGATAATTGTGTAGAAAATAAGTAACTGTCCACCTTGGAGAGGCCTACTATGGGCATTTAAGGATTTTTTAAAAATGTAAAATAATAAACATTAGTATTTATTGAACATGAGGCAAGTTAGAAGCACAGAATGGGAAAGAGCCATTTAGACCATTGTTATATACTGTCTGTTCTAAAACATTTTATATTTATATATGTCTGTCTATCTATTCCTATCTTCTAGTTTTTAAGCAAGAAACAACAATTTTACATAAAAATGTTTTTTACAGGTGAACTACTATGTATCCTGTCGTACTGGAGATTAGGAGTTACTGAAATCACAAGTCTGGTTCTTTTCTGTTGCCATTTTCATAGTCTAGAACAGCCTTCCTCAGCTAGAGTTCCACATAATCCTGGGGTTCCACAAGAGGTTGCTAGGGGTTCCACAAGTTTTTTGTTTTTGTTTTAATTTGCATGGCACACAATGCTAATCTTTGGAGTGATGGGAACTTATATGCACTATGACTCGATTGCCAGCCTGCTGGTTTGCTGTTATAAATGTTGTAAAACATGGTTTGTGTAGATTAGAAGTGAATTGAATTGAGAAGTTTTTGTATTTTTTGTGAGTTTTATGCAGGCGTTCCCCTGAGACCTGAAACTTATTTCAAGGGTTCCTCCAAGATAAAAAGCTTGAAAAAGGCTAGTTTAGAATCTGCTTTCATGAGAATATTTAATGCTTAATCCTAATTTTATTAGTATTTTCAATTAAAAATGTTACATTATTCCAAAGGTTCTCTTGGTCTGTTGCTTATATTGACTGGACTTTGCATCATATTACTATTTTTGCATAGTTTATTATCATACACTGGTTAGGGTAGAAAAATGATATATAAGTATAAATTCAGTAAATGTCTTTGTATGTATAAATAACTGTATAAATGACAGCATTTAAGTTAACAATCCTGTGCACGCTTAAACATTTGATTCACTATTTACATGGTGCTTGTATTTGAGTAAATATGCATAAGGCTAGGCTATGAAGCAAAGAATAAAATTAAGACAAAAAAAGGGACTTGATAATTTTATACTGTTGTTGGCATGTTTACTTTAGCACAACAAAATTATTTACTAGAATCCCTAGTAACTTTCATGTTTTATCCTGTCTTTTGCCATGCATACCCCATTCACTTGTTATTTATTTTAGGATAATAAAATAATAAATATAGAAATAAACTGTGCTGAGACATTTCTTTGAAAGGCAAAGGTAGGAAGTCAATTGACCTGCATTCCAGCGCCTCCCCATTCTCCCCCCAAAAACCCTGCTGTCCTCACTCTGTTTCTTTACTGGATAGGGAGAAGAGAAATGTTTTTTTCCCCATTCAGCACTCAGAACAGCAAGTTATTAGAGTAGGACCAAGTAAAGAAAAGGTGATGATGATCTTAAGAGGAAAAAAGTTTGAATTGGGATAGCTCTGGCCTTGCTCACTGGTATGTAACCCTTGCCAGAATATCCCCCCTCCCCTTTAAAATAAACTTTCCCACCCAGCTATATATAGTTGCAGCCCATGTTTTTCCCACTTGCTATGTGTTTTCCAGTTTGACAAGTAATGAAGTATGTCCTAAGAGGCCCTATGTAATGTATCTTGAGGGCATGTTTGCTTTCACCATAGAATTTAGCAGGAAAAAAAAGCTTTAAAAGATCATTTGACATTTTACCTTCTAGGAGAATTTCCTCTGTCTTCCTTTGATACAGACAGAGGAGGTTGGTCTGTACTTTTCCTCACAGGCCTGAATGCTGTAAAGCTTTCTTCAGGTTGATCACATTTGTTAATAATTGAAGATGACTTATTAGAAAGATCAAATAAGACTTCACAACCATGGCTAGTCTGAGTGAAGTTTGTTGGGCTGGGTCTTCCTGGAGATCCAGTTGCCGCACTTCCAGCACGAGGGCTCATTTTCGCATTTTCTCTTTCATTTTGATCTTCTTTGGGATTACCTTTGGCATGCAGCATAGGAATTTCTTTTTCATAGTCAGCTGTTTTTTTATGAGAATTTTGTGATGATAACCTGGCTGGACTTGAAGAACGTGGATATAGCAAGGTTGTTTCGTCCATTAAATGAGAATTTGTGTCTCTGTTAATATCTGCAATATGTGGTAACCTGTAAAATGCTGATTCTGTTGGTCTACAAAATCCATATGGCACTGAAAGATTTGGATGATACTGTTGGAATAAGCGGTAGTGTTCATATGTTGCTGGATTTACTGGTTTAGGAAGTGGTCCTGGATGAGGAAGAAAAGGTCTTTGATCTTGAGAGCTGTAGACAGACAACACTGAACTTTCACACTCATGAGAGTTTCCTGATAGGAAGTAAGGTGCATAGATAGCTAATCCATGTTCATACAACGAAGGTGAATACTCTGGAATCATGGGTTGTACATAAGATGGAATGGAACTGAAGCCTTTTGCAGGTGTAATTTTATGAGTAAACTCTGGAGAAATAATTGTGGCACCTGTTTTCCACAGATTGTTTGGAGCATGAAAGGCTGACTTCATTTGAAAAGAAGAGCCTTTATTTGAATCGGAAAGAGAAGTTAATTGAGATATATCATTATTGTCTTTATTGTGCCGATGCTCTCCCACTGGAACAAATGCAGAAGGTCTTATGATGCCTTCAAGACCAGACTGCACATTGATTGTACTTTCTTCTTCATTACAGATAAGAGTTAATTCCTTTTCAGTGGATGGTTTTGGCCCATGCACTGATATATTTGTCACTTGGTTTTGAATTTCCATATTTTCCTTGGAATCATCTTTGGCAAATGCATATTGAGGTTTAGAATCAAAATTTGAGAGGGCTTTAGAAGAAGTTGGTTTGGCTGCAGAGTCTGCCTGACTGATCTGCTTAGGCTCCAAAGAATTTGACTTTGAACATTTGATAACACGATCTTGTTCTGTCACCAATGTAATTGAGTTTTTGCACAGCCCATACTTCATATGGTTAAAAAGATGTGATTTCTCATTGCAGGTAAAGGGGCACTGAAAGCACTTGTATTTAAATGGTTTTCCTGGGGGTCTGGGGATATAATGAGGTTTTTTTGGTTTACGCTCTTTGAGGAGGCTCATCTTCTATTCTGATGTTTATGTTTAGGATTTGCCTTATGCCAATTAGTTAACAGAGCTTTAGTTCGTTTAACGTTAGTCTGTGCTTTTTAGACTTTCTTCCAGCTCAAGGAAGACCTTTCCAAAGGATTTGATATGAAGCCAGTTTTGGAAGTGTCAGGAAATAACAGCACTTGCAAACAGGAAACTGTAATACAAAAATTAGCGTTAGAAATATTAGAGCCTTTTTTTTTTTTTTATAAGGATCAAGGATATGTACAAATCTGTCTTCTGGTCCTGGAACATTCTGGTGTCATTTATTTATTTAGAATATATTCATTATGTAAATATTCCATCTTTCCTCCTGAGCTGAAGCTGAATACATAGCATATCCATTTTTTTTCTCCACAGCAACAACCCTGTGGGTTAGGTTGGACTGAGAGAGAGTGACTGGCCCAAAGTCACCCAGTGAGTTTCTATGGCTGAGAGTGGGCTTAAACCTGGATCTTCCTACTTCTAGTCTAAAACCTTAAGCATTCCATCATCCTGGCTCTGAATGTTTCATTTTTCTCTGGAATGTACCTGAATACTATGAATCACTTTCTGTTCTGGAAGATTCACTTCTTGAAAATGATATGGTATTTATGCAATGGCTAAATTTGTATGTTCTGGGAGAAAAATTGAAATATTCAGGAAAACAGCAGAACTTCTGGAACTGAACAAAACTGAACAACCCTACGGGGAAATAGAGTCTTCTGAGAAAGGTATAAGTAGGTCATGAGGATGAAGTTTGTTCCCAGTATACTGTCTTTGAGTGGAGATGTGATTTAGCTGTCTTGTTTAATAGCCACTTACTGAACTATTTTTTTTTCCTGAATGCTTTTCAAAAGCCACATTAGTGACATTAATGTGTAGTGTAAAGTAATACATCACAATTTTGCTGATCATTCTCAATTTACTATTTCTTTTTCTCCTAAATTCAGAGAAACAGTTACTCAGAATCATTGTCTGATACTGTATTAGTATTAGTAATAAACTGGCAAAGGGAAAACAAATGGAAGCTTAATGCACATAAGACAAAGGTGCTAGAACATGAGGAATCAGCCCACCTTGAGTGAAGCTACACTTTTTTTTAGAAAACTCAGGTCTATAGTTTAGTACTCCAGGATTCATTTTCAAACCTTTATGCCTTGTTCATTGCTAGAAGGATATTGATACAGATAAGGCCAGGGTACCAACTATCTATTTCCTCAAAAATTTTAAATCTACTCATATCTCATTCAGATCTGGCTTGGAAAAATGAAGATTTCAGCTCTAGAATGCTGTAGCTAATTTATTGATTGAATCTGGTTACAAGCAGCATGCAATACAAATATAAAAATAGTCTTAAGATTTCCAAGCATAATTTAAAATGCTGGGTATAACCTGTAATTTTATATATGATTTGGTATAAGAAAACACATTCATTATAAAGGTCTACCTGGATTTTTAAGAAACTTGAGGGGGATTTTTTTTCTTTCATCATCATCATCATCATCACAACAGATATCTTTGGTGGAAATGTGAAAGAGGCTGTATGAAGACAAGCTTTTGACCCTTTAGTTAACATCAGTAGAAGTGAAATAGATTTTAAGTGGCTGGTAAAGACTGTTAAGCAGATTAAAAAAAAATGGTTTATTTATTTTATTTATTTGCTGTATTTGCACTTTTCATTTCTGTGAAGTATATATATTTTGAAATGTTTTATATATTATTATTAGCCATCTTTATCCCATTTGTCATGGAAAGATAAGATAAAATTAATGAATTCTAAATATTGCATTTTGTTGTTTCTGAATGTAGTACTTATTAGTTTCATTGGATGACTCTACTGCCAGTATTATGAGGAAAGTTTTGTATTTATTCATTCTCAGATCACATACAGGTCTATTATGTTTTTAATTTTTTTTCTAAATGTAAAATTCCAAATATTTTAATTTTTGTTTGTAGAGAGGGTACTTTATTCCTTAGAATATTGTAGTTGCTTTACCTTATCCAAGGCTGTACTTGTTTTGATAGGGTATTTCAAAAATTACCCTATAGATTTATGTAAAGGAATTTATCAGAGGTAGCTTCTAATTTTCATAACTTATTCCAGTATTCTACAGTATAGTATTGATCCCCCCACCCCCGGTATACATTGCATTTACATTTTAGTGAGTTATCACCACAGTTCTAAAAATATCTTTCCTGGGGAAGACATAGCTCTATAAGATAAGATACAGCCATTTATATGTGAAATTGTAATTCTGTGCTTTAGTATGGAACACTGAATCTCATTTGCCTTTTTGCCACACATTCCTCACTGTAAAGAGTTCTTCATCATTTGGTGTGGATTTCACCATCCTGAATAACTTGATGCCATGTTCAGACTTAACTGTCTCAGTGTTTATCCCTGAAACTGAATGAATTACAAGAAATGTGAAGCTAATTCAGAAGAACCTTAGCCTTTACAAACAAGATTGCCCTAAGGGGAAGCTCCTAAGTCTGGAGTAGCACCCTAATTAACTGACCTGAGGTTCAGGGGTGTCTCCTACCTGAAATTCCTGTTGAATTAATTAAAACTCATACAAACAGCAGTGGAAGAATATCCTCTCAGGATGTGACAAGGAAAAGATGAAAGCAGAGGGAGAGGGAACTGTAGGTGGATGAGACTATGTGAAGAGAAGGCAGGTCCTGGTAACAAAAGTAGAAGCTTGAGCATAATCCAGTTCAGCCAGTTAGGGAAAGAGGAAGAGATTCCATACTGGGGAGAAGTAGGGTGGAGTGGGATTGACTGCATCCTGAGAGCTGACCCAGCGCTACTAGAGAGCAAACAAGCTTTTTAAGCAGCCTAAGCAAATATTTAAGGACCAGCTAGTCTGCATAATTTGCAACATCCCACAGTGAGTCTAATGTTAAGTTCTTGAAATGACATCTTGTTGCAATTTCTTTGTTGGTTTCTAATTATGTTACTGATGAACTCACTGTTGTGTAGCATGGCTGGTCTATAAGGTATAAAAGAGAGTCTAGCATCCATTGATTTATAGAGGCATAATCTACTTGCTTTCTCTTAGAAATAAAACAAATGGATACTTTTAATACAGGCTGGTGATTTGCTCGGCAGATAAGTCAGACGGGCTTGTATTAACTTGTTCCATTATGTGTGCTGAGTCTGAAGGCGTGAGAATCTCTCAGAGTCATGTTCTCATGATTTTATAGATGTGTTACGGCAGAGATCTAAAAAGTGATGATTTCATCATGAACTGTAAGCACTATTATCAAAATGATGACTGTTGCAAAACCACATACTGTATCTGTGTTACCCGAAACTACAATAATACAGGGAAGTTGATGGCTTTATAATTTCTTGAAAACTTGAAATCACATTTATAATATTTTTACATTGAAAATATTAGATATTTCATATTCATTTTAGTTTGTAATTTAAATTACAAACTAAAATGAATATGAAATATCTAATATTTTCAGTGTAAAAATATGTGATTACAAATAAAAGATAAATATGAGATTTGTGGTTCCTTGAAACAAATATATCTCAACAAAACTTTATGTGGGTCTTATTGGATTTTTAAACTGGCTTCATACGTGTGAAGGAAAATTCACACCTACACACCCACCCACACACACATTTTACTATATCACTTGACTCTTGTTACTTTTAAGCTTGCTGCTTTTCTGTCAGTTATAAGAGGTTGACCCTTCATTTACAATATCAAAGTGTGTATCATTCTAAATGAGTTTTGCCTCCATTTAGTTCATTACATACTGGTTTGTTAGTGATATTGCTAGAAACACTTTTCCATAAAACATGAAAACGTTAATTCTGTTTTCTCCTGATATAAGTTAGAATCTAAAGAAATATTGAAAGGATGCTAAAGAAGAGTGTGGCGTTTTTTTCCCAACAGCTATTTCCAAATTTAGAGTGCTTCAAGAGGGTGCCATTTAGTATAGGGGCTATTTGAAAATCATAAGCCCTAGGATGAGTGGCTCTTTGGATCCCAACTATAGAAATTATATAAAATAGAACTGCAGTTTGGAAGACACTTAAAATAGTAACTGAATGTTAGTATATTAGCTTTGTGACATAGTTATTTGAATTAATTTCTACATGCTCATTTATTTGGACAATATTAACAGAAAATAAATGCACATCATAAACTGACAAAATAGTGCTCAGTCAATGCAATTTTAATTTTAGATAATGGTGTGCAACCAAAATGAAAGATTTGGGGAGTTCAGCTTGTACCTGATGTACCTTTGTGCTAGCTTTGCATGAGGAGAGCTATGTTAGTCTATAGTAGCCAAAAATCAGAAGTCTGATAGCAACTTTTCAGACTAGTACATTTTATTAAATGGCATAAGCTTTCATGAACTGAAGCTAGTAGGCATAAAATAGCATCCGATGACATGAACTACACTTCACAAAAGCTTATGCCTTTTAATAAAATTTGTTAGTCTGAAAAGGTGCTACCAGATTCCTTCTCACTTTTGTGCTAACTTGCAAGTCTCTGTACAAATAATACTTCAAGTTACTGTTGCCACAACAAACTGTCCCCCAGGTTTACAAAGCCAATAAGCATCAGCAAGTTGAATTTGTATTCTGATATAAGGGTATAATACAGTAGAATATTGCTCAATAAGCACCATTAATTCTTGAAGAACCGAAAAGGGGGGAAGAAAAGCAGTATGTGTTTCCTTGCTATAACTAAATTGCTATTAATTTAACGCACAGTTAAAGCAAACTTGGAATTTTCTGTGCTTAACTAATATGTCTATGGGTAACTTCCATCTCAGTTTCTGAGAGGTATATCTTTCCAGTAACAGACAACTTAATAATCAAACTCTTTTGAAATGATCAACCTCTTTAGTTATTTCAAGTAGAGAAAGACAAATACTGGGCACAAAATAATCTTTACAGCAGAGTCTATATAAATAATAATATGTGTTTTATTAAATTTATTTCCCTTTGAATAAATATAGGATTGCAGCCTTAAGCATTCCATAATATACTTAATTGGATATAAACACTTCTGAACTTGGAGGACTTAACCAAGGTGAAGAAAAATAGGTATTGCTAAATCTGAATTATGCCTAGTATATAAAATCATTAATTGCCATTCTTTAAAAAAGGAATATTATCTGAAGATGGTAATAATAGAGCTAAAATGAAATACATACTGCTATTTTTGTGAAGCAAAACAGCGTAAGCTGAAATAGTACTAGTGCTAGATAGTTAGATATATGCGGACAAATATTTTCAGATTCCACCACTCTTTCTCTGCTTCTCGGGTTAAACTCAGGTTGAACTTGTAAAGGTGTAAGCCTTTATAGATTTATGAGTAAATCTGAAGTCTTCCTTGGCCTTACACATCTTAAAAAAAGTCAAAAGCTGTATTAATTTCTATTAGCCTTTATTAATATAGGGGCAAATATTTTGAATTAAGCACTGAAAAATAATAAACATAATACTTTCCCAATATGCAGTATTTCATTTTTTTAAATATTCAAAAGCACTGTTTCAAAATATTCTTTATAGCACATTGGTGTAATGATCTTGCTTAATAGATCATAACTACGGCTGGCTATGCAACCATTTTTAAGGAACATTAATATGCATATGCTCAGCTGCTGTTGCAGCTTTCTTTTTTGTGATATTGATCTAGCTGACGAGTCCTTGCTGGGGTGGAGCATTTAGAAGGGCATGCTATGATTAAAATATTGTGATGTGGCATTATTGCATAACTTAAAATCATGCCACTGTCACTTATCCAGCATTTTGCAAGAACAAGATTTCTGGGTTTTATTCCAGCCCAGATTTTCTAATAATTAACTGCTCCACCCTTCTGGATTGCTAATGTTTAAAACTAAAGTGAGTGATTTTATAAAAATAAAATTGTTTTGCATGCTTGACGATGGAGATAAAATGAGCGAAAGGACAAAGCCTATAGAAGTCAGCGTGAACTGTAACAAAAAGGAATTAATATCTATAAGTTGCATGCATAGGAAGTATTTGGTGCCACATTTTTAAAGCAACTTCAGACCATTTTATATCAATCACAGTAGTTCTTCATTTTTTTATTTTCCAAATATGTAAATTAGCAATGCAACAATATATTCTTCTCTCATATACTTCATACATATAATATACACATTTATTAACGAAGTCTCAACTATGACAGGCATAGCAGCCAATACTAAACTCATTTTGAGTAAATCAGGAAACTTGGCTTCTTAATTTAAATATTTAAACAGGTCAGAATGCTTCACTTGACTAGACTGTAATGTGTTAAATAGGAGAGTTTTAAAGTTTAATTTACACTGAACATTAAACAATGAGTTCAGCTTACCAATAGCTATAGTAGCATCTTAACTTGGACAAAGAAATACAGTAAATAGACAAGCTTTTGTACAGATTTAAATAACAAATTACAACTATATCATAAATACCCTTTTAGGAATAATGCACCTGTGCTGGAAAAACCCTCTCTTGGCAGAAAGGCAGGACATGCTAAGAAATACATCTAACTAACCTTACTTTAGTTAGCTGATTGCTTTTTCTTTTAAATCATTTTGCAAATCATTTGGTGATTCAAAGTTAGCTTACCTGTGAGTTTGGGAACTCAGATCCAAGTTGTTCTGGACTATTAAACTGCTGCTGTCAGTGTTGAGAGAGAAGTACCTGTTCGCTGCCTGATTAAGTGAAACTGAAGGAGGCTGTTTCAATGGGAGGGACTTAAAAGTGTAGGAGTTAAGCCCTGAGGGTGTAGAGATGCACCTGATATTATTTCAGCCTGAAGCTACAGTTCATGTGTTTCCCTCTATTGCTTTCATTCGATGTTACCTCAGCATCTGAGCTCTGAAGCAGAACTTTTGTCATGCTTGTTGCCTACTACAAGCAGTGTTTGTGTTGCTCACTGTCAAGGGGAATGGAACCTGACACAGACTGTTTCTCAGTTTAAAATCTTTGAAACCATTTCTAAGTAAAAGGCAATTCATAATTAAGACCAAAGGATCATTGCAGGCTGCAACCCAGGATGTTACTTGGTTTGCATTTTCTTATCCTGGTCTTTCAGGGAGAATACTTGTATTCTGCAACACGGCTTCTTTTTGTTCGCCACTCTTTCCCTTCCCCCTCCCCAATAAGTTTGTCCTCATGATAACTTCTGTCCAGAAACGGCAAGACTGTGTGTTGTAGAAACCTGCCAAAGCTTGTCAGTAGCTGGCAGCCGTATGGTTGTAAATGGAACGGAGTCATTTCAGTAGGACATTGATTAAGTTAATTTTTTCTTTCACAGTCACTAAGCATACTGTATGACAATTGTACTATTATTACTTGATTATTGTGTGCTATTGTATATGTGAATAAACAGCAATTCAGCCTGGCAAAAAGGGAAAAAATCAATTTAGTGCCTGAGCATCCAGTTTACAGGAGGGCCATTTGTTGTCACAACCCATTTCTACTTGTCCTGTGTTTTCCTGGCACTTTTCTTAGCACAGAAATCCATTAAGGAGGCAAAGACGGAGTAGTTGCATAATATAGCTTGATTCTTAGTGCTAGGAGTTAGTGCCAGGATGCTGCTTGAGAGGGATAGAATTACGTGCGAAGAGTTAATATAGTAATACAACTTTCTGTTAAGCAGAGCAGTAGGGTGGAGACTTCAGGCAAAATTCTCTTTGTCTTTTTTCTGACTGATGGAAGCCTATCATGGATGGATGGATGGATGGGAAGGAAGGAAGGAAGGAAGGAAGGAAGGAAGGAAGGAAGGAAGGAATTATGTTGTGCAGTCAGTGTGTTTTGTATTTTCAAATCTACATGCAAGATGCTGATTCCATTGAATTTATTATATGTTCTATTTTTTTTTCTTTTGTGCAATTATTGTTTGGCCAAATTGATGGTGTAATCTTTAAATAGGAAGATTTTAGTTCTAATGGTTTGTTTTCTGATTGTTGTATGGTAGTGTTCTCCATAATAATGACCTCTAGATATGATAGACTCTTTGATTCCCATCATCCCGGATCAGCACTGGTATAAGACAACTTGTCTGGTAGATACTGGAATTGTAGTCCATTATATCTGGAACATTATGGGGAAGGCTGGGCTGGAGCCCAGAGTGAATATTAAATTTGAAAAAGTATGCTTTTAAATGAAAAAAAAAGGAATCTGCCCCATATTTTCAAAAAGCATATTCCTTAATGGTATTTTTTACAATTTCCACATGATCCTGTGCCCTGAAAGGAACTCCTCTCACTAGTGCTTTACAAGAAATGGATGTGCTTAAGCAATTGTGCCAATCCTTCCTGACTGGCCGATTCACAGATATTTAGTTGTGATGGAGTGTGGTTTTGTAATATGTACCTGGCAGTAATTTAAATGCCTCTTCAGCTGAAAATAATGTTGCATATTGGGTAATTGAATTCAGTGTCAACCCTCATAGCTTTCGTGGGCTATGAAATTATCAATACAGTATGCTACACTAAGAAGTGTATCTGGAAGACCTTGCCAATGGGACATGCTCCCTTTACTCTTTCCATTCTAAAGTGAAGACAAAACAGGTGGCATAATTTTTCCCTATTTACATAGAACATGCTTTCAGACATAGCTGCCGCTAACCACAGTTTAGCTGCCTACACACCCAGTAGCTCTTTTCTCCAAATTGTCCTTGGTTTGTTTTCTAATGAATATGTTATTCAAACTTAGAGTGATGACTATTCTGCTTCAGAAGAAGACTAAACTGGAAATCATAAAGAAGCTTACAGAAACCTGGCTTCTTCTGGCTTCTTTTGACAGTGAATAATTATAGAAAATTATAAAGCACATGAAATAGCTTGCAGACCAATATCTGGGAATGGGGAGGGAGCCACCAGGCCTATACATTGTTAAAATGTGGTTGGCAGCTGTGCTTTGTAAATGTGTTTATCTTGCTATCAGAAGAAAAGATCTACAAATAGTGATAGTTTGTTTTTCAGATTGATGCAAAAATAAGAGAAGTATTGAGAAAGAAGCCATTTCTTTCTTTCTGTTTAAGTCATTTATGTGGAGAAATCTGTTGAGGACTTGTAAGATGGCATATACAAGCCTTTGCCTCAACTTACCTTATTTCATTGTGTTGTGTTACAGATGAAGCCCAGACAGCATATGTTCTATAATTTAAATCCCCCTCAAAATTCTGCATCAATCTGGTATAATTTAAGCAAAGTTGTCTATATTTACAAATTCTTGCAGTCACAGAGAGGGACAAACTGCTATGCTCTGTTGCTTTTCATCCCTAACACCAAAGAAGTAACTGATAGTGTTTGCTGAATGAGGGTGAGCATGATCAGATTAAATACAGATAGAACAGAGGCACTGTTAATCAGTAGAAAATCAGGCTTGGTGATTAAGATTCAGCCTGTTCTGGAAGGGCTTGCACTTCTCTTGTCAGGTTGCCACCTAGGAGTATTTCTTGATTCAGCACTACTTTAGGGTGGCGGTGGTTCCAGGTGGCAGTGCTAACAAACAGCATGTTTACACAATCACATTCAGAGTGTCAACTACAACTTTTCCTGAGCTAGGCTATTGCAATGTGCGCTATGTGGAGCTATCTTTGAAGAGAGCTAAACTATCAGTGCACAGTACCGTGATCACATCACTCCTACACTGAAAGATCTGTGGTGGTTGCTAAAATCAATTAATGCTAGGTTTAACTGTTAATGCCTTCGGTGCCACCCGCCTCGTCATTAACCTGGCAGGCCATTACAGTCTATAGGAGTAGCCCTTCTAAAGATGCACAAGCTTGTAGAAAACCAAATGTTATATAAGTGGAAAGGAGCCTTCTCCTTTGTCAGTGCCAAGGTATGAAATGTACTTGCTTTGCTATCCCTGCTTTGAGAAAGTGTGTCAAGATGAAAGCTTTAAATTTAGTGTTTTAAGTTAAGAACATTTTGATTATAATATTTTGTTTCATATTAGCAATTATTATATGTTCTAGCTTTAATTATATGCAATTTATTCTGTATTTTATTTACTATTAGTTATTTGATGTGCTATTCTTTTCTTTAAAAGGAGAGATATAAATTCAGTAAATAATAGTAGAAATAATGATGCATTGCTCAGATGTACCAGCTTCTGCCTACAACCTTTAAAAATTTCACCATACCTAGCCTACAGCTTTCAAATCTATAATCATCTGCTGGAATTTGGTGTGTGTACTTTAAAGTAAACTTCTTTAGGAAGCTGATCCTAAATTCAGCCCCTTGCTCAATTTTTTATTTTGTGTTTACAAGGAATGGACAGAATATCTCAAGTATTCTTTCCTGATGTGGGATCTCACCATAGGACAGGTTGGGGTGGGGGAGGAAGGGAGAACAATTAGACTTACTAGCAGGGGATTGTGGTCTGAAGTTATATTTATTCTCAAAATAGTGAAAGGAAGTTTAGCACAGTATTGTGTGAGTTGGAATATTGTTTTACTGCAATTATATATTTAAATAAAAATAAATGAATGCTTGGCAATTTCTACAATTATTTCAGTGCTGGTATGATTATTAACTACTTGTATAATTTTGGAGTTATATTGAACAGGGCAAATTTAAGGGGCTGTCTGCTTAAGGTCTCCTTGAATCTATTCCTCTCTGTGCTCTGTATGTCAGAACAGTCCCCTGCTGTTGCTAGTTTCTTGTGCCCATTCTGCTTGCTGTGTTGATGGCTAAAGCAGCTACTGTCTGTACTACTGCTTTTTCTCTGCACAGTCTGAATGGATGAGACAGATAAACAATGGAGGAAAGGCAGGGCTGGGCATAATGAGCAATGATGGCTGCTGCAGAGACTGCAGAGAGGAATTCTGCCCTGCCACTCTGGGCTTCCTACCATTGCTTGTGGGTGGGAGGCAGTGGAGACTGAACAGCATCTAGGGAGAGGTGATCAAATTAACACTGTTTATTTGGCCTTCCAAAAAGCTTTTGACAAAGTCCCTCACCAAAGTCTCTTGAAAAAACTTAGTAGTTATGAGTTAAGAAGGAAGATTCTCACACAGATAGGTAACTGGCTAGAACTCAGGAAACAGAGGGTAGAAATACATGGACATCAAGATATAACTTCTAGAAGGAGGAGGAGGACTCTCATGATGATGGACTTTGTTCTCAGTTTCTGTGTGTGCTGTGTGTATCTGAAATGGAAGCAATTACTACAGAAATTTTGTAGCATGACATTAAAAAGAATAATAGTAGTTTGTCGTTCTCTGCCAAGGGAAGCATAGGTTTCTCTGAAGAAGAATTTTAAAAAATAAAGTATGTTTCCAGTCATCTATCATGTTTTATCTAGATGCATCATTAGCGTTTGGTGTAGGTTCTGTGGGTACTGTATTTCATGTTGAACACAGTTTTAATCTCTAATTTTGCAGGAATCTTTCTTGAATATTAATCTTGGACTCTGATTATTAGGATAGGAAGGGTCCTCCAAACTTGGCATACCAAATTCCTTAAACTTGCTCTGCTGAACCCTGCAGGTGAGATACTGACATGCCTCTGCAACACATTACAGAGTTCCAAAAACATGTTACCCATTTCTACTGATGGGAGGCACATGCATTCCACACTAGAGCCTGCTGCCTTTCCTTAGTATTGTGCTCACTTTTAATTATTAAAACCTGTCCTGCAGTAATCTTGTTTTTGTAAGTACAGTAATATCTTGGTTCACGAACGCTTCTGTTCACGAACAATTTGGTTCATGAACAGCACCGTTCGCAAAATTTTGCTTCCGTTCACAAACTCCGCATCGGGTGATGAACACGACCCACGGCCATCTTCCCTGCTCTGACACGTGGTCGTGACTTCCTGTAGGTGAGATCGCGGTTGCAGACAGACACTGGCTGTGAAGCTTTTTGGTGTGCTTTTTAGCATGGCTCCAAAGAAAGTGCAGAGCAAGCATGGTGGTAAAAAGAAAGTGCAGAGCAAGATGGTGGTAAAAAGAAAGTGCAGAGGAAGAATGGTAAGAATAAGGTTTTGAAGAAAATAACCATTGAATTGAAGAAGGAAATTGTAGAAAAGCATGAGCATGGTATTCGTGTGACTGATCTGGCCTCGGAGTACAAGATGCCGAAGTCGACAATCTCGACTATTTTGAAGAATAAAGATGCCATCAAAGGAGCTGATGTGGCAAAAGGAGTAACGATGTTAACCAAGCAGAGGACACAAGTGCTGGAAGAGGTGGAAAAACTTTTGTTAGTGTGGTTGAATGAGAAACAGCTGGCAGGTGATAGCGTTAGTGAAGCTATGGTCTGTGAAAAAGCCAGGAAATTGCACAGTGATTTACTGCAAAAAAACCCCTCTACAAGCGCAACAAGTGAAGAATTTAAAGCCAGTAGAAGCTGGTTTGATAAATTCCACAAGAGAAGTGGCATCCATAGTGTGACAAGACATGGTGAGGCTTCCAGTTCTGACAAGGCCGCTGCAGAAGCCTACAAGAAAGAATTCACGGAATTCATGAAGGCGGAAGGATACGTCGCTCAACAACTGTTCAACTGCGATGAAACAAGGCTCTTCTGGAAGAAGATGCCGAACAGAATCTATATCACGCAGGAGGAAAAGGCACTGCTGGGACACAAGCCCATGAAGGACAGATTGACCCTTTTGGTGTGTGCGAACGCAAGCGCCGAGCTGAAGATTAAGCCACTACTGGTCTTTCATTTCCAGAGGGTTATGCAGCGCAGGAAAAAACAAGTGACATTAGACAGATTTTTCACCAAAACTCAGCCTGCAGCTAAGAGACAAAGAAGAGAGGAAACCCCTGAAGGAGATCTCCCTGATGTCCTTTTGGAGGGGGACTCTCCCTCCAAACAATAACCGCCTCCCCACCCGCCTTCCTGTCCTCCAGGCCAGAAGTCGCCTCAAGCAAGGTTAGTGTTCTCTCTCTCCAAACTGTACTGTACTGTACTTTGTTTCATATTTTTGTGGTTAAAAAAAAACAACATATGGTTCAGAATGGATTAACCTTATTTACACTGAACCTTATGGGAAAATTTGATTCGGTTGGCGACCAAAATCGGTTGGCGACCACATTCGTAGGGGTCAGAACGGATTAACCTTATTTACATTGAACCTTATGGGGAAATTTGATTTGGTTCACGACCAGAATCGTGGAATGAATTAAGTTCGTGAACTAAGGTACCACTGTATATTATTTAGTTCAATTTATATTACAATTGTATGAAAGAACCAACTAGCAGAAGGCTTTTGTGTTGTCACACATGACATTTTATGATGTCTTTTCTCAAGTGAGATTCTTAGTTCTGTTGTTTGTTACTCTTCAACAAATGGTTCAAGGGCTTAGACTTTTTCGTACCACTACATATCCTTTTTCAAAAAAATTGGGCATTTGGGCTTAGATCTTAGAAGTCTTGTGGATTCTGAGGTTGCCACTGAAATACATAACTTTTTCAATATATTTATTATGACTGAAAAAGGAACATGTATTTCAGACTAGATAATTTTACTTTGAGTGCTATGTCTTTCCCCAGATAGGTGGATGGTGGTGGAAAAGACAATAAGATTACAGGGAAGCTTGAGATCAAGCACTAGATCATATAGATGAGAATTCAAAGATGAATGCAAATATAAAAACATAGGCAAAAGGTTGAATTTCAAGGCATTAATAGAAGATTGAAGGAACTAGAAGCAGATGAAAGGTGAAGAACAGGTACTGTTATCTATTTATTATATATATGTAAACTGTCTCTTAAGGCAACCTGTAAAATGCAGTTGGTACAAAATGTAGCTGTCAGGTTGTTAGCATGTGAGAACAGCTATTGCAATATTACATCAATTCTCCAGGTGCTACTGGCTACCAGTAGGTTTCCAATTCCAGTTCAAAGTGCTACTGACCTATGAAACCCAGTGTGGCTTGGCTCAGGCACATCTCCTCCAGGTATAATCTGTCTATCCCAGGCATGCAAGCTGAGAGGAGGTGCTTAGTTTCCCACTCCCCGCCAGGGATCAAAAGAATATTGCCTCAAAGGCTGTCCTCTGCAGAGGCCCCCTCAATCTGGAACACCTTATTCTCACAGGTATGCCAAGTACCCTCCTTTTTTCCCTTCTTAAAATAGACAGTCAGCTAAAATAATTGAAGCTAAGAGTCAGTTAACTCTCTTCCGAAGTGAACAGCAATTTAGTGAGGATCTTTTTCTACAAGGCCTAGTCAGGTCAGGACAAACACTTATTGCTCATAATCAAAAGCCTTTATTTTTTTAAAAAGTCAAAGACTCAAAGGTATAAAACGCTTCAAAGTCACATTTACCAATGCAGAAAATAATTGTTACGTACTGTTCGTAGGTTATAAGTGAGCAAAAATGATCAGCATCCCCTTGTGAATGGTGTTTGAGAAAGAGACAGCCATGTGGTGACAAAGTGGAGAAATGAAGTGTGCCATGTGACTGACTGACTGCTTTGCTGCTTATGAAAAACAAATTCCACACAGGATCATATATTTCTTTGTGTGATCCCTGTAGAGGTCATTTGCCCTAGATTCTGTCATCTTAAAATAAATACTACTCCTAGTCAATAAGGTCATCACTAAGGTGATTGCCTTAGAAAAGCTGAGAGCACTCTACTTTGTTTTCTTTTTGAACCAGAAGCAGGTGGGTTTTTAAAATGTTGTAGAAATCCAGACTACCGGTTGTACTGGGACTTAGTGTTAAGAGACATATCAGAGAGACAGGGTATGTGAGATCCAGAAAATAGCCTGGAAGTAAACACTGAAGTAATAAATAGGGGAGATATGGTATGATGATGCAACTTGGATGTTGCAAAGAAAGAAGTGCATGCTGCTGGCTGGTCTGCCTTGCTTTCCTATTGTAGCCTAACCAAGGAAGCCAGGGCGACACTAAAAATGATCTAAAAGGTGGCCAACCTAAAAGTCCTGCTCTTCAAGAGGTAAAGCATCTGCTACCTGCATGTACTCCATGACAACAATACATGTCTCCCAGTTGGTGTCTGGCTCCATGCATGCTACAGAGTGCGCATTCAATCTGATGTTCTATTTGTGTGAAGCTTGTAATGGATACTGTATATTACTTCCAGGTCAGTTTTAGATTTATAGCTGATCCAGATCTTTTCATGGATAGAAGATTGTTAAAGTGGAAGAATTTCTGGAATAAACTAGGCTGAGCATATATTCAGGGCTATTTAATGCAGCAGTCAGTGTTTGCTTCTTTGCCTTTACCAGTATTACTTTTCCATATTCTGAGGCATTTCTTCCACTAAGATGTTGGGGGAGGAGGGAGCAGGAACTGTTGGGTTAGTTTGCAACATTCTCTGCAGATAAAGTTGATCAGATCTATATCAAGCTGAGCTTTGGTATTAGGACTCTTTTCATATTATGTCAGAGAGTAAGAAATTAACTGTTATTGATTTTTTTTCCTTTTAATTTGTATCATTGTAAGCCATTGGATTGAGCAGCATATACATTTTAAAGAAAGAATTATAGTAAATATGAAGGTAACTTAAAATAAAGCATGAATCTTTACTTTTCAGATGTTGCTAATTTGAAGTGGACTGGTGAAGAGACCAGTGTATAGGTACATGGAATTCAATAGATTTAGGCCATTGGTGAGCCATGTTTGGGAATCCCTAAGGACTGGCTATGGTTTCTTTAAGGAAGTTAATTTGTTTTCTTTTTTATGTTTGTTAATCTGAAGAAAGCTAGGGAAGTGATGCTGCCCCCTGGGCATGATCCCAGTGCATCTAAGACATTATTAAAAGCCAGCCACTCCCTGGAAGTGGTAGCTTCTGGGCAGACCTGCTCAACTGGGCTGTAGCTGAAGTAGAGCAAAATGTGCAGGTGCAGTAGGTATTGTATTAAACTGGAGGCAATAGAATAAAATACCTGGATATGCAAGTTCAGGGAGCACAGCCTCAGAGACAGGATGCTTCTTGTTTTCTTCATTAATAGATATAACTGGTCCTGGAAAATTGACTTAGAAAAGCTGGTAGCTGTTTTCCACTGTTGAGGTGAACTTATTGTACTTTCATCTAGTATTGTATAATTATTACATACATATGGACCAATCACCTAATAGGTGACACCCTTCAAAAGAGGATGAGTGCAATAATCATATTGGAGGCGA
This sequence comes from Liasis olivaceus, assembly GCA_030867105.1. Taxonomy (NCBI): domain Eukaryota; kingdom Metazoa; phylum Chordata; class Lepidosauria; order Squamata; family Pythonidae; genus Liasis; species Liasis olivaceus. Next base: position 100,654,805 of record CM061348.1, on the reverse strand, counting down.
TATAATTCTAGGTTTTATGCAATGTTGATTGTTATCATTGTTAACAACATTTTGTACATTGCAATTGGTGCAAAATAATGCCAGTGTGTCTTGGAATGTCATTAACAAAAAAAGGTGTCACTTATTTCTCTTTCAACTGGCTCAAAATGCATAGGTTTGTATAATGTACTAAAGGGCCTGCATCTCTTAAAGCAGGCTGTAACTTCTGACATTAGATTTGTCTGTGGAATTCTAATTTAACAGAAAAATATTTTCATTACTAATAAATTATAGGGATTTATAAATATATCATCATGTCATTCCTAACAGAAAAGTGATAAGTGAGATTGGGCAGAGTTGGGTGTGCTTTGGGTTCATCTAGTGGAATCCAGGAAGCAGGCCTTCTCTGTTGCAAGGCCTGGAATGATATCCCCCGCCAGAGATCCAGATGGCTCCACCCTCATGATGTTCAGGAAACTATTGAAGAACTGCCTATTCTCCCAGGCTTTGGGTGGGGTGATGATTGTGCCTCAGTTGGATTTTTTGTTTGGTGAAGTGGTTAAGGCACCAGGCTAGACACCAGGAAACTGAGTTCTAGTCCTGCCATAGGCACAAAGCCATATATATCAGGCTGCTTAAGATTTCTTTTTATATTTTTTCTTTTTAATTGTAAGCCACTCAGAGTCATTGGGAATCAGACAGCCTCTAAATTATAAATAAATAAAGTCTTAATATTGTACTATTTCAAATAATGTAACCAGGTTTCTACATATTTTTAGTTATTGTTAATCCAGCGCATCTCCACTTGCATATCTCATTTTAAATTACATTTCATGAAGTCATTGAGCTTTAATTGAAAGAGGCTTTACCTTATAACATCCTGATAAACAGCAAAAACTATTTTAAGACTCGCTGTACCCCAAACTTGTGAAGATTTTACACAATCCCTTCCTGTGTGCTTTTCCAGTTCCGCTTGCACAATGGTTTACTTACATTTAACACCTTTTGAAGCACTCTTTTGTCCTCCTTAATGACTTGTAATCTCCTACTTTGGTGGGATATTACAAGTCTGAGCAAGTTAGCTAGTCTAGGCAATTTTGGGGGCAAAAATACAGCAGTTTGATGCTTGATGGGCCTTAAACTTATGATTCATAGAAAATAAGAATTACCATATTCTGGATCACTTTGGTATTTGTTTAGGGGTTCATGCTGTCGAGAGCTAGAATGTTAATCTACTCTTGAACATAATTTAACAGCTAATGTGCTACGTGCTGTAGGTGAACAAAACAGGAGCATGTGGTTATTCTTCCTGTATAACAGATGCAGATAGTTTGGTCAGTGGTTCATTTTGCCCAGTATTCTCAACAGTTTTCCTCATTACATTAGGAGAATATGCATTTACAAGATACAAAACCAGAGTATGAGAAAATCTGCTCACTTGTACATCCTTTGCTCTCTGCTATTTTTCTGAGCACCCCCAATATTAGAAGTCTTATATTCTTATTTTTTTATTCTACAGTTGATTTTTTGTTTTCTTTCCATGTTTTGGAGTCCTTGGAGTCTGATTTGGCTTGATTCAGTAGCATTGAAAGAAGGGATGACTTCCATTTGTTTCCATGACGATGTTATAGAAGTCAGCAGAAATACAATAGATATTTGAGGAAAGGAGTTAAAGAACACTCACCAGGGTTTCTCTCTGTCTTCTCGTCTCGTCTCTTCCCTTCCTTTTCTGTCTGGTTATCTTTTCCTTTTCCCTCATTCTGCTCCAGTATTAATTAATATTACTTCAGTTATATGAACTAATTGTTTTATTCTGGAATCTGCCCTTCTTTTGGAGTGAGGCTTTTGGCAGATACACATCTCTCTCTCTCTCTCTCACACACACACACAGGCACACAGGCACACACTCATGCATGATACAGATGCTTACACATATACAATTATTACACATTATTGGATGGTGGTTCTCCAAAATTAGTTTCAGCTGGAGTTGGCTACTCTAGTTGAAAAAGATGGGGAAGCTGGCTATCGCACATAATTCTTCTACTTGTTTATACTTCTTCTTTCTATTCTTCCTTGGGGGCAGACTTGATTTCAAGGTTGCTTCCCTTCCAGGTAATTGTATCGTGCCTCTCATTTACTTATATGACCATTTGATCATAAACAATTAAATGTTATTTAATAACAATACTATATGAACAAATAGTAGAGGACATGATAAGATGTTTCTCTCTAAACAGATATAACAACAAAACTCCTTCCCCTGCTTAATTATAGAATGATTGGATTGTTGCAAGGGATGTCATTTTTTTTTCTTCTCCTCTTTTTGTTTTCTTTGACTTCTTTTTATCTGGTCCAACTGTCAACTGCCTTTCTCATTTCCCTGCCACCCTTTTCAGTTATCTCAGTTTTACTGTTCTCTTCCTAAAAAGAAAGTGGTTGATTAATCCCTTACTCACATTCCAACAAAACAACAAAATACTCTTTCATCATAGCTTTCCAGATGAATTCCCATAACTTTAAAATCCATAGTTGTGTAATATTTTTATCAGCAACAACCAAAATAGTGCAAATGAACCTACAAACTTTTAGCTTTTTCAGAAGTCATCAAGCAAAATGTTATAAAAACAGGAGAAAGCAAAACAAGAATGAAGAATGTCTCCAAATTAAGCCAAATGTTAAACCTTGAACTTTTAGTTTAGAGTCTAGATGTTAGGGACTGAATACTTCATTAGCATTAAGTATTATTAGTATATGATTACATTAAATATCAAGTCATATAGCTGTAAAATTATTTTAAAATAGTTCTGGGTATTTCTAGAATATCTTTCTTCTTTGTTTATCCATTTCCTTATTCTACTGTTAATTACATTGAAAAGCTACCCTGATCAAAATTGTATAAGATCCATCATTTTTGTCCTCTTGCTCTTTCCTTGCCATTTTTGGAAGTGATAATACAACAGATAATGCTAGATTGAAGTGGGCTCCATTTCCTTTCTTTACGACAAGTATATTATATTAATTGTTCCAATGTTTAAACCACACAATCTTGTTCCATATTTGTTGATTTAGAACAGTTAAGATTTTAACTTTCTCTAGTCCTGCAGATATACAGTGAGCATTTCATCTGCATCTGTTCTTTTTTGACAACTTTCTAGTTCTTAAATATATTGTCTCTCTACAAATGTTCCTATCATTCTGAAAAATTTTACAATAGTTTCAGTATAGCCTTTCCATGCTCCTTTAATCTCATTTGCCTATTAAGTCTCTTCTGTCATACTCAAGAGTAATTCTCATCTTAGCTATACATTTTCCAGTGAATGCTCTGACTTTAAAAAGATCTCTCATTTTTTCTTTTTTTGTTTTATTCCCCTACTCCTTAACATTTTTGATTGAAATGTAAGAACACTTATCTTTTCCCATAGCTCCTTGAGTGGTTTTTTTTCACATATGCTAAGCATTCTCAACTGATTCCTTACATTGATCTTAAATTTGACTGTATGTCCCCCAGAACATATTTTGCTGGTACATTTTTGCCTCTTTAATTTTCTAAGTCTACCTTGCATATTTGCTACCAGTAATTCAGTATTTTCCACAATTTATACCCAGAAATGTCTGAGAGATTAAATTGGACTTCTCCATCATCTGTTTCCTATTATAGAATCAATTTGTTTCTGTCCATCCAGTGATGTCCATTTGTAGAGTCTGAGTATGTTGCTTGAGGCAAGTATTAGTAATAAATAATTCTTTTCACAAAACTTGATTAACTTTTCTCCTGCATTGTTGCATTCACCATATCAAATTCTTGCTTTGATTACTGTTCTTTGATTTCTTCACTTTTTGCATTCTAATCACTCATTAGTAATGATATACCCTTTATTAATGTTGCATCTAGCACTTCTTGCAATTTACCTTCAGTGTCCTGCTCCATTGCAACTGTAGTATTAAGAATTCTTTACTAGTTAGTGCATGTTCTGATGCATTTGACACGAATGAGTAGAAGTACATTGGAATTCTCCTCAGTTCTTATTTCTTTCTCCTTTTTTCTCTGATTTTAGGTCTTATCAATTTCCCAGAACAAAGCATTCTTGCAATTAATAGGAACCAGTTTATATGGAGAAGTAATCCTCATTTTAAATGTTCAAGAAGTCTCATGAGTACCAAATGGTTGCTATATTGGATATAGTAATTTGATCTAAAATTATAAAGCAGAAATGGTTTATGAGTAGGAAAAAACAATTTCATGTAGAGCAGACCTGTGAGACTAAAAGCAATTCACTTTCTTAAGATCATGAACACATAGCAGGTAGAGTCCTTCCCTGCCCAGTCATTCTGTCCATGCTTCATACTCCCAGTGCACACTCTTCAGCTTGTCCCATTCTCCTCCTGGATCATTTCATAGCAGATATGTTCTTCCTTCCCCTTTCCTCATACCGGTTTAACCTCTAGACCTCCCCACCCCAATCCGAATATCCCCAGTAGTCTCTTTGAGTTGTTGCTCTCTGATGATAGTCTTGGATCACAAACCATCCCAAACTTTTCTCTCATTGCCCCATTGCCATACCTAAACCTCTCTTTCTAAAAGTCAGTAGTAGTTAAGACTACCTATTCCATCTCTTTTGTTTGTTGGGAGATCAGTTTTGCTTCATGATGTGCCAACCTTGATCCCAAGAATGTGCTTGGGTTCCACTGGGTCCAGTGGTATTCTGTGGAATAAAATAACAGGACACTGGAGGCCTGCTCTTAAGTTTGAAGTGCTCATTGCCATGTGTTGTTGTTTGTTTTAATCAACAGTACAAAATCATAGGTCACTTCACAGATACAGGAGAAGATGTCTACAGGTAGAATGCTATCCACAGAGACAGTATCGCTGAGCCCTATTATAAACCTTTCTTGGTATTGGATGCTGATTCTGACTAAACAAATAGTAAACTCAGAAACTCATGTCTACAAACCAATTTTTCTTGTGTGGACTGAACCAAGGAAGAAAAAACAATGACGTCTATAAGTTTAGAATAACAATTCATCCTAAAATGAATTGCCAAAAGTTAAATTTCCCTATAAAATGGCTCCATTCTTTGTGGAGAGGAATTTCATATACACGTCCATTAGTCTGTTTGGGAGTGGTGGTCAAAGGTTCCCCTGGTGTAAGTCCTTCTAATTAAATACCTATGAAATCTCACAGTCAGCTGTCTGGAGTCACTGATGGTTTTTGATTGAATTTTTATGTTTTATTGAAGAAATCTTTAAGACTGCCGAACTCATAGTTTATGACTCTGGGAGGCATACATCAATAAAATGCAGACAAATTGTGCTGGATTAGACCTAAAATATAGTATTCTTCTTCCATAATTGCTGGTCAGATGCGTCTGGGACATCCACAAGCAAAAGTTAAGTTCAATAGTACTTTCCTACTCAAAAAACCAAGCAGTTGATACTGAAAGTACTTTTGCCTTCATTGAGGTAATATTTATCCATTGTGATGAGCAGATACAATAGACACATAGTGTCTGAAATGCCCTCTGCTTTTCTTTCTCAGCTCATGAAAGTTGACCAAAGAAATGTTCATATACTATTTGACACTTGTGGTCAAATTGATATTATGAAGTATTTTCAATCTTGACTTATATTTTCTTAAGTACTGACCAATATAGTGAATTAAGCTGCACTATCATAATGAACAAGTTTTAATTTGTAATTGCTATTGCATAAGCACTAATATTGGTAGTAGGAATGTTTAATCTTCACAAGAGGTAGTATGGTACTTCTCAAAAACTGCCTCCGGGAACTTTTTCCATGTTCCTGCATAACCAGTTAAATTCATTTTTTTAACAATTTATTCAACATGCTGAAGAACCTGTTAAACTACATTTTTCAGGATAGTGCTATTGCTGTTATTATTTTTTTTTCCACAAAGTGTAGAGGAGAATACCAAGCTATTAGTTCTGCTGTGTGGCTTTCCCATGGAGAGTAATCTGTGTGGGTGGTTTTTTTGTTTTGCTTTTTGCATTTCTTTAATTGTTGTGTTAATGGGTATTTTCAGGTGTCTAAAAAAGGTTGATTTTTTTTTTCCATTTCTTTTTTGCTAGATCTCTTTTATCTCTATTTTGTGGTAATAGTGCATATTTTTCCTAGTGCAAAAGATGGAGCTTTTAAGATAATTGATGGTAATTGCCATTCTGTTCTTCTCCAGAGGAGCAATCAGTAGCAAACCAGGAAATTTGATCTGTCCATTCATTTTCCTTCTTGCTGTTGAATTTGCTGTTGGTGAGAGAGATTGGGAGAGAGATTTGTTTGTTAATAAAATGAATTCCACCTCAGTTAAAAATTTTGGAGACATTGTTTATGGCTTATAAGGAAGTTCATTAAATTCATATTATCTGTGTGTTGGACTAATGAGCTTGAATGTCCTGTCCAGATAATTTTAACATAAAACTGACTAAAAAAAAATCATTAAAATTTATTAAATTAAATAAATACATTGTGTCACACAAGGAAAAAAAAATGCCATTTCATGTTTTGCATTTGTTATTAATGGAGAAGCATGGAGGTTTGGGGCTGCAAATCAAATTTAAAATTTGAGACTGGTGAAAGTGGCCAGAAACCAGGACCAGCTCCTTTGGGACATGCAGGAAAAGGGTTCAAATTAATTCCAGAAAGCAAATAGGCCAGTGATGTGCTAGGGCCTGCCAATCAAGTGCAGGCCTTGGGCAATGGACAAGGAAGATCCCTGGAGGTAGAGCTCAGCAGAGAATGCAGCATTGTCTTTTCCCTAGCCCCAAGTGGCAGAGTACAGCCAGAAGTGCATCCTTGTTCTTGCCAGTTGGGTAGGAATGGCCTTCCATCCTCCTTCACATCAGAAGATAGGCTCCCCTCTCAGCCAAGTGTATCTGGATTGCTGAGAAATGCTGCCATTTCTGCTACTTGCTGCCTCTGACCACCTTTCTCAAAGTTGCCATTCACCTGCAACTGACTAATGGGTATGGAGCACAAGGAGGCCCCTGAAGGACACTGGCTGGGGCTTGGAGAGGGAAGACACTAGGAAGTAATTAGAAGGCTATGGCAGGAAGGCATGTGGGGATGCCTGCTTCCCCTGCCATTGCCACTGCCACAGCTCCTTGCACCCAGTGGTGAGCCAACAAGCACCAACCTGAGCTGTGACAACAACCTGGATACTGAGCTAGGAGCGTAGCAGCCCCTCAGCTTATCTACTTAAGCCCAGAGCTGTGCTGTCTTCTTAGCAAGGCTCCATAGTGCCTAACTGAGATCAGCAAACTGTCATCCTATTTCAGGCTGTTGCTCGCCTGCTGTGTGTGTTAGTATGGTTCAGGCCACACAGAAAAATCTGGAAGGCAGTGTATGACCTGTATGGAGGACTGTAGGTTTGGGACCCCTGCATTTGACATGGTCAAAGTAAATCCTTGTGGCCTTAAAATGAGGCTAATACAACAATAAAAATGCATTACATATATTTGATCCCTCAGAGAATGTTCAGTAGAAGTTGATTACAACCATCCTGCTGTTGGGTACCTAACAACATTGGAAGGAGAGATCTATCCTTGATTGGCAGCAAAAGGTCACTAATATGTGCTGTTCGTCAACATTCCTTTTTAGAGAAAGGAAGGGACAAGGAAGAAGACTTTTTTAGAGACAAGGAAGAAGGTTGTAAGCAACTTTTTTTGGTGGTGTTGGTGTTCTATTTATAACACAATTTATAGGCCTTTTTTAAAAAACAGTGCTTATTGATGTTGGGATTCTGTGGATTCTTTAATTTTGTGGTGTGTATTTGTGTTTTTTCTTTAGCATAATACACTAAAATAAAGTATAAAGCAGAGGTTCTTTTTGTACTTGTGTTTAAGTATATTGTAATATTTCAACATTTAAAAATAGTGCTATTAGTATCACAGACTACGTGTCCACACCAACTGAGAAATAGACATTTCTCATTTCAGACTTGAAAGTTGATGAGTATTACGAGGGATTCTAAACACTGCTACAGACACAATAGGGAAACCACAAGAATGCTAGGGCTTGATAAGATAGAACTTTCTGTGTTCTCCATTCCATCAAAGCAGAAAGAAAGATTAATACTAATAATAGTAATAATTCATAAAATGCTTTTAACTGTTAAGACGCTTTGCATGTATTATCTTAAAGTAGGTCATTTCCCTTATATCAAGTACTGAAATTGAGAGAATGTATTTCCTCAGTCTTTTAACTGTTAAACCATAGAACCTTTAATGAAAACAGGGAGAGTGGAACTCTTTTCAGGGCTGTATTTATTACTAAACATGTGACGTGTGAAATGCATATATCTCTTCCCTCCCCACCTTTACCCTGTATTCACTCATTCAATGAGATTTGGATGGCAAATCATGACTAAGTGAGGAATATACAAAAATTAAGTGACTTCTTTCCCCTTCAAACTGTTGTTTCTGTAGGCTATAGCAGTTGATTAAATTACAGTTCAGTAAGCATTGTGTTTAAACTATATAACCTGACTGGCAGATGCCAAGAGGAAGCTTTTTAGGGAAACCCGTGCAGTTGGTAGACTTTGGCAGCATACCATTAGAACTGTGTGAAAGATTTAATTCAGAAATTTGTTCAACTGAAAAAAAAAATCACAAGCTGCTGGGTGGTTATTGAATTGCTAAGACTTTTTTTTTTTTATAGTATAATAGAAAGGTTTTAAATTTTGGAGAATGTGTCTAAACTAATCTGTTGCTGGTTATGTTTTGGAACTAAAATATGCCCCTCCCCACTTTATTTTTAACTGCTATGTTAAAGAATCATTTGACTCATCAAATGTGCAACTACTTTTATCGGAGGGGCCCCATTTTCTTGAACTATCATTTGAAATGTTGTGGTTATGCAAAATGGTAACAGAATTCCAAAGAACCCTGGCATAACCCTGGCATAAGCCTTTAGAAGTGCGTATGCTGATACATGGCATTCAGTGATTAGCTCCTTACCTCTTCTCACTTATGAAAACGCCTTTGTTAAAAACACTTAGGCTTATATCAAATTCTATCTTGTCACTTGTTACTGTAAGCTTGTAAATCTTCATGCGCTTGCCTTCAGATCCTTATTGTTAGGAAGGGTGCTCATGAAACAAATAGAAGTTGTCTTCTGATCTTGGAACAAAACATTCCTACTCAGAGTATTCTGTTGAATCCTCTTCAAGCTTTTTGTGTTCCAGGAGAACAAAATTTAAAATAATGTCATTGTTCCACCATAGGAAATAATATGAACTTAGTAAGTCCCTTATGTCCTCGTTTTTCATCTTAGGGCCACCAGAACAGGTGAAATGGTAGTCTGTGGTTAATGCTGATGACCATTTCACCTGCTGGTTAATTAGTCAGAAATTGAGCTTTAAAAATACTGTTTTTTAAAGTCCTCATAATTGTAAAAACAGCAGTTAAGCACACTTTCATACCTTGCCTGCACTGTCACAGAAATGATTGCAGCAACAACAGATTCAGTACAATGCAACCCATAAACAACATGGTGACAGCAAAAATACATATCTCTGGCTGGCAGCTGGAGGCTTCTTCCTAATCCACGTACACCATATACACTTTTCACATTTAGAAACCTATGCAGAAAGGTCAACAATAACAAAAGCAACATAGGTTTTTTTTTTCAGTATAGCTTCCTGAAAGCTGAACAGCATAGCAGCATTATCTAAAGTGATTATTTACAATATTCACTTTTGCATTTGGCAGCTTCCCTGAAAAACAAAGGACAAAACATATGGAACGTACAAGAACAACAACATTACATTACTTCCCATAACTTCTAACCTGCTGTAAAGACTACAGAATAGTATTAAACTCACCAATAGATAGGCAGCAATCTGTGCTTAACTGACTCTGTCATCAACACCCTTTCCTGCACCTACTGACACCAGCGAGTGGTTGTAGGGATGGAACCTGTGATTGTGGTGTACTGATGAATGTATTCTTCAAATCCCATGGATTGAAGGGGCAAAACAAAGTAATACGTTAGGGAAAGCAACCAGAGCGTAAGTTCTTGAATTCTTTCCAGTTCTTTTACCAGTGATGGCCTTAGAAGATGTCTGTTTTCTTCTGAATAATAATATAATGTGTTCAATCAGAGTGTATGTGTATTTCTACTCACTCCTCATGTTGAGTCTCTGTGTCTGTGCGTGCATGGCATGGCCTCAGTACACTCAGATCTGGAGCAGGGGGAAGATTCGGGAGGGGCTTAGAACGGAGCAGTCACTAACATTCCAAACTGCTGTGCTATAGTGATGTTTCTGCCATAGCTGTATTGGCTGTTTTTTAAAGAATTCTCCTCATAAGCAGCTTCAAACTTTATTTATTTATTTTGCTGGTCTCCTTCCAGTATTTGGTCCCATTCTGTTGGTGGGCAGACAGATGGACAGAATCCTGATTCCTTTTACATAACACCTTTCCAACCCTAATTTGGGTGGGAAACAATAGAAAACTATCAGCCAATTGGTGGGCATCAGAATTTAAAAACATTTATTTATTTATCAAAATGACACAGGGCATTTTGTTCTAAAGTTGAAACATTTAGGGCAGTTTCAAGCTCAGGACACTTTGCATACTACCTTGTTTGTTAAGAACAGCTCACCAGGATTTTATGTATCAATTTATATAATGGGCTCCACCACAATTCTTAGAAAATAAAAAAGACAGCTACAACTCAGAGTTTTATTTGAAAGCATGCTGATCTATCATAGAAAGACAAAGCTGCTTGGAACAGCCTGGGCTACGAGGAAGCAATCTCATCCACTATGTGCTTACTCAGTTCCTTTGTGCCCAGTGGCCCAAAAAGGTTGTCAACAACTGTGCTTAGAAAGAACAACAACAATAAAGTCTGCTTCTTTGTTAAATTTTAGTTTTACTAGGTGAAATTCAACTGTTTCTATCAGCATAACATGTAATTGCAAAAAGGATTTGTCTTAAATGTATAGTTTCTCTGTTTCTTCAAACTCTGCTGTAGAGGACTGGGGACAATATAGATTTGTGGGGTGCATAAAAACAAGCAGCCCAGTTGATTAATGCCAAAGGGCATTTGAGACAGCATTTGAGTCACACGGTAGTCAACCAGTTGTACTCAGAAAGCTAGCAGTCATGAAGCGTTCTGTTATTCCATAGCAGCTACTATATACCTAAAATATGCTGGTTGTGATACAGGATATAATCTGTAACCATGAGGATTACTAGCCATTGGTATCCTGTTCTTTAATTAACAGTGGATAGAAAAGCTTGCAGTGCAAAAGAAACACTATCCTGAAGTCACCATTGTATCTTTAAAATGTCTTATCTGTTAGGATTTTGTAAACTTTATTTACATCCATAAATTGAATAATTAGTAAAAAGATAACTAGTTCAATCCACTGTGAATTTTCTCAGAATCAAGTTCTACAACTGTTTCATATATGTTTCATATCTCTTCTTTTAAAATTTCCAGTTGTTCCTGTGATTTTGAAAGGACTGACTTACGATGAGAAGCGGGGAGCTTGCAGTGTTGGCTCCAATGTACGGGATTCTGCTTGTTATGTATGTTGGGCTTTTGCTCGTGCCTATGACCCTTTAGAACTGAGGCCTTTTGTTAATCAGATTGCAAGGTAAGTTATTAAAATGAAATATCAGTTTCTTTAAATAAAAGAGTTTTCAAGAAATGAATAATGTAATAACATTTCATATTAATGGTACTTAAAAGTCAGACAATTAGCACAAAGCACTCAAAAATTTCCCCCTTTCTCCTACCTATGGAATATTTTGTTTTTAATAATGAGACATGTTGGTGGATTTCTGGAACATCTACAGCTTTACTTCCATTTTGTTCAAGAAGCAGTGATAGACTTCTTAAAACATAAAATTATCCTTGAGAAAGCCATTTTACTTTTTACCAAAATTGTGCATAATATGCTGTTTTTAGCAAAATAAATACCATTTGTTTTTCAAGTCTTAACAATTACATTAGCTGTACATGAAATAACACTTTCTAGCATCTGCCTAAGGTTTAGCTTTTAAAGTTACAATGTTATCAACAAAATATTAAATAAGAAAAAAGATTGCTTATAAGTATAATAAATGTACTGTTTACTTTTTTCTCCCGTCAAAGATTCTTTATTTTAAATTTAAATTTTATTTCTTACATTAATACTGTAACTTTTTTTGGTTTACCATCTCAGTGGAAACTTCAAATTAGATTAGGTTAAACTCCTGACCTATCAGCCTTATCTGAAAGGAATTTTAAAAAGAATAAAATATAATTTAATAAGTACAGGTATTACTATAATGTGACTCAATTTCAGATATTATCCTTTGTTTGCAGAAAAGGCATGGAAGTCTCTGCAAGTTGTGCTTCATTTAGAGGTCTCATGACATATTTAAAAGACCTTAAATTGTTATGTGGTGTTGAATATAAAAGAACTGGAAAAACGTTGATAACCATATCTTGATATATTAAATCTCAATTTAAATCTTTGCTTAGGTAGGCCTTATACTTACTGATATAAAGCAGACATTTTATCTTAGGAAAACTGTTTAAAGGTAAACTTTTCTCTATAGAGAAAAGTTGTTTACTAGTATAATAGATGAATATATAAGCTAATGCCATATGATATCCCTGTTAGAACGGCTGCAATAGCAGTAAGTAGCCATCAGACCAAACTTAGGATGTTGGTATTATTTAAAATATCTGAAGTACTTGGGTTCAGGATATATAAGAGAACATCTCCAAGAATATCTCCAATATAGATCTGCCCAACTTCTGCAATTGTCAGCGGAGGTCCTCCTGATTGTGCTACATCCTATCGTTTCTTATTTGAAAACACCACTCTCTGGAGATAGACCAAGTGCCAACATAGTTACAGTTTAGGCATATGCTTTAACTCTAGATTCTCCTTGGCACGGAGTAGCTCATAACAGTATTTTCATTACATTTGGGCATCAATTATATTTATCTGTCTTATTTTGTGCATTTCATGTTCTTTTATACTCTCTAATAAATATTTTAGTATATTACCTGGAGATACATGGTATGAGAGGCAGTGTATACATTGATTTTTGGACAAATTCTGCCTCCTGTACTCAGGAATTTATTATTTCCTATAAAATAGGCAATATTGTTTTTCTTTTCTGCCTTTTTTACCAAGAGTTTTTTAAAAAATCCTTAAAAATTCTTGGGAGAGGCCGGAGAAGTTGTTCTGTCTGCCAAGAGAGTGGGTTAGTCTGTTTGATTTCCTTTTCTGGTTTTTTTCCCCTTCTCTTTAAAGCCCCATGTGCCTGCTCACAGGGGTTCAAAACCTTCCTCCATCTTACAGCTTTAGGTGCAATTCTGGAATAAACCAGGTGACCATCCAGCACCAGTCAGGTAACTAAACGACATTTCCTGGTCATTGGCTTAGCCCTGCAAGTGTAGCTATAAGGAGCTGCAAGAAGAAAAGCTCCCACACCACTGCAGATATAAAAACACAGTGGATTGTTTGAAAGTTATAGAAAAGGGAGAAAAGAAAAGAAAAGACAACGTTTCTAACATTTAAAGAAGAGAAGAAATACACACAAGAGGTCTTTCCCATTCTTCCCATTGAAAATTTCAAAAGAAATTTTAACATTTGCCCATTTTTGTTCATTTGTCTTTTAATTTACCTCTAAATTTCACGAAGAAGGCAAATCAACAGTGAGGCACAAAGCAACAGAAAAATTTAAAATAAATAATGAGAAAATTTTGAAGTCAAATATATTTAAATCATATTATAGAAAATCAATCCTGTAGTTCAGATTGTATCAGCTGCATTAAGCCAGTTTGATAACTTATGTTATCACAGAAACTTTACATTTTACAAAAACTCTATAGGTGGAATCAAGTATCTTATGGTAGTCTTGCTGGAGAATGAAAAGTGTCTTTACCCCCTTAGTAATCACACAATAATTTGTACACTTTTATATGATTTTTATGACAAATCCTTTTTGTTTTAATTGAGTCTGCAAATAATCTTTATCTCAATAATATTTTTTAATTAAAACATGTGCTATAGCTGCCAGATCAATTTTTTAACCTAAAGTCTAAAGGTTTTGTTGACTGCCTGAAATTTACCCAAAGAAGTTTCATTATGTGCTTCTGAAGCTAAATGGAACTGTGCCTATGAAAAAAGTTCTTCTGCTGAAGTGGCTCTACACTGAGAAAAGTTTTGGTTTTTTTGTTTGGGGGTTGTTGTTGTTTTTTTGCTTTTCCAGTTGTAATAATTTAGTGTGGGAGCTCAGCAATAAAGCTCTGTGTTGAGAATCAGGAACTTTTGCAGCATGACGCACAGTTTCATCTGTATTAGTATACCTTGGTTTACAGCCAATAACAGTAATCACATATCTTTTCTTTCTTGTCTCTTAGTTCTAGCCTTAGGTGTGTCACTCTTTCTGTCTGAGAAGAGTCATCTGTTTAGCCACAAACAAATTGTTGCTATCTTTTTAGAAAAGAACAATTCACTGCTCTGAACAAATCTTCTGAGAATTCATAGTTTGCACTGAGTTTGTGTTCAGGTTTAGCCAAGTGATCTCAGATAATGATATTATTCAAAATATTTGTAATTATTTCATCTAACATGTATGTAGTACTGCTGCTGCAATCCTGTTAAGTTTACATTTTAAACTTTGTTGCAGTTCTACTAGAGCTTACAAAATTTAAAAACTCACCTAGGCATTGGCTCCTAATGACTGGAAATGCCCTGCTCAAATGTTGAGCAGTTCGCAATGACAGACTTAGTTGTCTCAAGGATGGCGAGAAAGCTGGGATTTTCTGCTTCTCATTTAACTTTTTGAAACCAACAAATTTTAAAAAAGGGAGAGAGAAGTCTAGTCGGTATCAGTGTACTTGGAACAGAATTTGGGGTGGTTTATCCCCTCCAATCCATTTTTTCAAGTTCACTCACCATGTAGCTCCATTAGTTTGGACTAAAAGTAATTTCTTCTAATATATCCATACACTAATTGGATTTAGCTGTTTGCATGGTATGATAATCAGTTAAGCATATTCTATGGACACATCAAATTAATGAAAAAAAAAGGCAGTGCAAAAAATTGAATAATATGTCAAAGTAAATTCCAGCACATAACATTCCCTGATTGTGGTAGGGAAATCCATGAAAGCAGAATTAAGTGGATTGTTATTAGTGAGTGTGGATAAGAAAACGATCAGAAAAATCATTAAAGAGTGCTGATAGGGGTGACTGTTACGGATATTTTGTAATGTAGTAAAAATCTTGTTTTAAAAATATAGGTAACTGCCAAATAATATAATATTTTTATGGTTTACCCAAAAGCTTCTTTGCGGGAGGTTACTGTATAATGCTGAGTTTCTGTAATTATTAAAGAGACTTAAGATATCATTTACTTAAAAGTTCTGTTTAGTTTAATTGCTGGATAATTTTGTTGCTTTGGCAGTGGTGAGGGAGCTGACAGATAAAAATAATTAGAACTGAAGTTTACTCTTGAGAAGATGGGAAAACTCCTTTATCTGTGCTTCAGAATAGGACTATATTTCATCTCAGAAAAATTGGTCGGAGTGTGGGAGTGCAGGCAATTTAGTCTTCCCTGGAGTACTGCGTGGTGAGAAGAAAAGAGAGGTGTGGCTCTCATGTAAATGGAGCCACTTGGCCCTAGGGCAAGATTAGCCTGCAGAATCAGGAAATA
The DNA here is from genome assembly GCA_030867105.1 of Liasis olivaceus. Taxonomy (NCBI): domain Eukaryota; kingdom Metazoa; phylum Chordata; class Lepidosauria; order Squamata; family Pythonidae; genus Liasis; species Liasis olivaceus. Next base: position 100,639,140 of record CM061348.1, on the reverse strand, counting down.
TGAATATTGCTCAAAGCTACATCTTGTGCTCTGATGAAATGCTGAGAATCATTTCTACAGAAATATGTTTGTTGCCTGACAAGTTCATTCTCAAGAGCAATTTCTGTTACATATTAAGTGAATTTGCACTCCATAACTGCATTTTCTACATCAGCATGTTTGGATTTTGTGGTTAAAGATGTTTTCAAAATAGACTAATGAGATCCTTCAAAATGCAAGCTTATTAGCTTATTCCTAAAGTTCTCATAATGGCTCTGGCATTGATTCTGTCCCTTTGGTTCATTTCTGACTTTCCCCGCTTGTTTCCCTTTTTGTCCATGCCCAGTGCAATAGTATGTGCTTTAGCAGCCTGCAAGAAACTTCTCAGTGGACTGCTGGGAAACACTCACGTGGGGGGTGGGGGTGGGATCTTTGCACAGTCAAATAAGCAGACCCCAGAAGAATGTTGTAAGGCTGAGCAGAGAGCAGATCACAGGGCAGCTTCCTTTGGAGGAAGAGTATTCCTCACTGTGACAGGATGCTGGAGGAGAAAGGAAGCCTCATCATTCTCTCTACCAGTGAAGCCTCATCAGAAAGTTTGGGAGGAAAGGAGGTTGAGGCTCCCCTGCCCCTTCAGAGAACCCAGCGAGGAGTTGTACATATAGCGTATGTGTATGTATGTGAATGAATATGTCTTCGTGTTCATGTGCAGAACAACAGTCCTCCAGCCTAATCAATCCCAGAGGGTTGGCCATCTTTGGCTTATATACTTTTTGAAGAGCAAATCATATAGTACATTTACACTTCTGTTGAGTAACAATCTAGAGATAGTCCACTTTATTATGTGTGAATAAAAGAATCTGGTTTGTTCTGAAAGGAAGAAGCCAAAAAAAGAAACAGCAGTGATTTTAGAGTTTATTCTTTATTGTCCTTGGACCAGACTAGAGACTCATTTCTTGATATGCTGAATAAAACACAAAGGAATGTATTTATATTTGTTAGGTTTTCATGGTCATTAAAGAAGCTGGTGAACAGAGTTGTGGTAATGTATGGCTAATAATAAGTCCTGTATGATTTACCAATAGAGATAGTTTCATTTTAAGTGTATGTCTCATCTTACAACGGTAGGAAAGTGTATTGCTGAGATTTGGCAATTGAGCTGCCAGATTTTGTTGGTTTAGACAGAAAAGGCTCCATGCCATAAAAATGTGATTCAAGATTTGCCAGTGTCCGTACTGACTTGTAAGTATGGGCAATCTGTCATCTTTTGTGCAGCAGGATTGCCTGCAGAGATCAAGTTAATTTTTTCTTCCTCTAACATTCCTAATCAAGATGAGAAATAATGATCCTTCTTCCTAGCTAAGCTAACAAAAATAAAGTACAGAATACCGAAAATTAAACATAATTCTTATTGTTACTACATGTAATTAACAGTTAAAAACCTGATGAAAAAGGTGTGTCTTTAAGGAGTTTCTGGTGAGATTACATAGAGTTCCCAAAGTAGTACATGGCATATTCAGGGAATGATACAGATGAAGGCCCTTTCCTGTGTGCCAGATGCAGGGGCATTTTCAGCAAGCCTTTTCTGGAGGTATTACCTTATAATGAGAGCAATAGTCTGCTGGGTTAATTAAGACCTAAGCCATCTGGGGCTTTAAAAGCAGAGTTGTTTACAATGTTTTGAATGTGAATCAGTTGTTTTAACTTTGGAATGGGCTGCTCTGACCATTCTGGGGGTGGTCTGAGTTTGAAACAGGAGTTTCAGGCTCAGAATTGGGGTTGGGTATTGTTTGAGCATGAAACACATCTGGGATGGTCTTCTATTAATTAGCAGCTTAAGTGCCACATTTTTTACCAGTTGCAACTTCAGTTTTAAAGGAAGCCTTACACTGAATTTATTTTTTAATTACATCTTTAATATACCACTATATCCCAAGATTCTGTGTGGTTTACCAGTAGGAAATGCAATATAGTCTTAATAAAAATGGCAACTCAGTGTCACTACTAAAATCCCACCTAAACCAAATTGTTTTCCCTTTCTTGAAGAAGGCTAGTAATGAGGGGGCCTGGCTCAGCTCTGAGAGCAAAGTGTTCCAGAGTGTCAGGGCCACCACTGGTCATGTCACGATATAACCATGGTGTGAGTAACCTAGTTCCAGGTATATACATGTATGTCCATACAGGTATGGATAGAGTTAGGATCAGAGTTGGTGGATATTCTATTTTGCCAGATCGACTGCCAAGGCACTGGCTTTCAGGGTATGAATTATTCTGATTATTAGGCTACTGTGCTTTCAAAAAGTCATATGACTACTAATCTTTAAATCGAAACCTTGGTACTAGTCCCTTATAGTTCATAGTTGGATTTTAATACAACAAGATTTGAAATTATTAAAATCAAATCGCATTGGCTTTTTTAGTTTTATCTCCAGAGCCATGAAAAGTACAGATTTGTTTAAAATACTGTCTTAGTGTTTTGTTATGTATTCACATGACACATTTATTACCTATCCTCTCCTTATTTATTTATTTATTTATTTATCATATTTATATAGCCGCCCATCTCACACAAGGTTGAAAATTATGCCTTTGTCTCTCAAACAGTAATATAAAAGTAGTATTGTGATAAAATGTTTAATAAATTTTAAAACACTACAGAAATGTATCTTGTATATTTCTGAAGGGAAGACATTGTTTGCTATAAATCAGGTACAATTTACTATGTCTACGTTGTAGAAATAATGTGGAATAAGATAAATAAATAAATCAGTTAATTACAAATGTTTTGCTGTTTATGAAAGAAATTCCATTTTCATTTACATGGGGGAATCCTGGTGGAATGTAGTAAAAATAAACAGTAGGGGATATCCTAGGTGCTATAGTGTTAAATGGGCATATATGTTCAATTGTGTATCACAGTGCCTTGCTCTAGACCAGTCCACAACATTCGCTGTTGTGACCTGGTCTTTCTGCAGAACATGCTCTTACTTATCTCCAGTTATACTGTACACATTTCTGATGTAATGAAAACAGCATGATGATTACTTCATATTTTCACATTGGCTTTGCTGAAGGGAATGTCTGGTAAGCTCTTTTTCTAATATACAAACTGAGGGACTAAAACCTAGCATACAAATCAACCCTCTTGTGGATCTGCTCTTCTTTTTATGATGCACTAGAGTTGCTCAGCTGTAGCTCACAAAACCTCATGCCTTTTAATAAAATGTGTTAGTCTGAAAAGATGCTACCAGACTCCTGATTTTTGCTATAGACTAGCATGGCTTTCCTCCTACAATGTTTAAAGTTTTCCCTTTTTAAGCCTGTACTGCAATTAGCCAGTATTGAATGATGGAGTATCCTATCTTTTAAATGAAGATCATCTTAAGATAGTTATTTGGAAAAAATGCAAATCAAGAGCAGAAATAATGTGCATGTGTTGATGTAATGGATTTAAATGGAGTGCTTTCTTTCATTATTACTATACTGAGCTGTAAACCAAATACAGATTTTGAAATTTACCAACATGTCTTAGCCAATAGTGAATGCAGCTAGTATGGTCCATTAGACAAAGATAATAGCTCTTCTCTTTTACTCTTTAAAAGACAAATTTTGTCAAATTGTTCATTGTTTATACACACACGCACACACACACACAACATACACAAAGATTTTTCTTTTCCTTTCTCTTTTCAGTGCCCTGATTATAGCTGCTATATTTGACCGTGATGTTAACTGCAGAAGAGCAGCCTCGGTAAGTTAAATTGTAATCTGTGGGACAATAATAACGTATTGAGATGATCTTCCTTGGCAGTACATTATGTTGTTCAGTAGCTTTTTCCTAATGCTATCTCAATTTGTCACATTTTTTTTAATAACTTCATTCTTGCAATACAGATTTGAATGAAATTTGTAGGAGGAGGCCTTTGAAGTTCGGCATTCATTATAAAAAACCATTTCTCTTCAATATTTTATTTCCAAGATTTACATAAAAATTAGAAAATTATATCTCATGACTCATTTTTCTTGTGCAAAGTGTTGTCTTGGTATTATTGTCTTTATAATAGGTCAGTATGCCAATTGTATAAAGGAACTGCCAAGACTGAAAGATCAGAGTGACCTTTCTGTTATGCCACTGGATAGTTTTGATTTCAGTCTAAGTTTTTAACATATGTAGAAGAGGATCTTTAAATGGTTTTGCGAGTATAGTAGCCTCTTCATTGTCAATCTGTCAGTGGGACTTACAGGAAACATAAGGATCAACAGATTGTATTAACACAGTAATGGACTTGACAGGATAGGGTGAGAAGGCAGAGTGAAGGAAAACTTCATTTCTTTTCTCCCACATGCTCTGCTGGAGGAATCTCCCTTTCTTCAACCTTGGCTCTGTTTTCTGAGAGAAGATCAGCAGGCTCAATTCAATCTTGGATTTGGAACTGACCTTTAAAGAAAGTGTTAGGTCTTCTGTAGATACTACTGTCAGACCTTCTATTCCTTACCTTCATTTTAACATAAACACATTTCTGTTGTCTATTATATTATCAAATGTAAAGTCTAAAAATCTGAAGCTAGTCAATTTAGCAGTCCTGGTTCTTTGATAGCTGTCTCCTGTATATTTTTAATTAATTTACCAATTTCTGCTGTGGTCATTATTCATCCAAGCTGGAAATCTTAGATGAGTTGTTTTTTCTTTTTTTACAGAAGTTTAAATAGCATTAGTTCTCTTACTTTTCCATATAGAGTATCTCAAATCTCCTGCCAACTTTTCAGTTTACAATAATCAATCAGTTGACACACCACTATAATTTTGATTGTAGATGCCCTGGCTGATAATGGTGACTTTTTTTCTCATCTTCTATATAAACTACTTCTTGGATTAAAAAAAAAAAAGCATTTACTATTTTCCTATTGTCAGCTAGCACTTCAGTTTTCATGTAAATTTGTTTAAGAAATCAATTACATTGTAATGCCATATGTATTTCTTCTTGAAGGGTAATATTTATTGTGAAATACTGAGATACGTATTATAATTTTTATCCTTTTTTTCTCAGTTTTTCCATAATCTGAAACAATTTCATGGGAATTATTGTATACTCTGAAACAAATATCACTTTGTCATATGATCACTTTCAGATGCATGTTTAACTATTTAATATAAATGTTAAATACAAATTAAATATTTCTTGTAAAATCTACAGTATTGATTGGGAGTTAAATCAGGAATTAGTAAATTAAAAGGTTGCTATTATTTCAGTTTATTAGAATGAAAATTGTGTTTTCTCATGACAAAACAAAAGATAGAGGCAGAAATAAGTAGCCAAAAGCATTTTGGATATTTACCAACAGTTCAAGCTTAGACAGATATAATATGACTCAACACCAAAAAGAAGAATTAATTAACTAGTTCCCTCTCTCAGTCTTCCAACAAAGTCATAGTTTCATTCAAATTTAGTCTACATATGGTTTTATATGCCTGCTGAATTCATTTTTCCCCAAATTATTGGTTTCAGAGAGTAAAACAAATTGATGAGAATAATTTACATAATATAAGACTTCTTAATTTGAAAAGATGGGCAGGCTATATTGTGAAATTAAAAATACAGTAAACTGCTCCAAGATATGTGCTCAGTTCTCTTTTGATGTCTGTGAGAATTATGTGCAGTTTTAGGAATAGGCTGAATTGCCATCTTGGCAGTACATCCTAATGGTAGAAGAAGCTTATGTGAAGGCAGTTTCTGCTAATTACTGAAATTCACTGCTTACTTATTACGTTTACGTATTACTTATACTGTTTTATTGATTTAAATTAGATCAGCATAGATAAACTGTTTGGAAACATCATCTATTCTTTAAAAACCCACTCCATCATAGCAAATGAGATACAGGTAGTTCTTGCTTAACGACCACAATAGGGACTGGAAAAATGATTGCTAAGTGGGGTGGTCGTTAAGTGTGTCACCACATGACTGGACCTGATGTTACGAACATTTTTATGATGGTCATTAAACAGATCACCATGGTTGTTAAGTGAATCCAGCTTCCCCAATGGATGCTTTGCTAGAATTCGCTTAATGATCACGTGATTTGCTTAACTGCGGTGATTCACTTAATGACTGTCTAAAAAAGGTAGCAAATCACAATCATGTGACCATGGGGGGTGGTGCAATAGTTTGCGATGGTCATAAGTGCAAGTATAGGTCATAAAGCACTTTTTCCAAGGCAGTTGTAACTTTGAACAAATGGTTGTTAAACAAGGACTACCTGTATATTTTATTATTTAATTGTTATTTTAAAAGTATATGCAAAAATATTTCACTTTTAGCTATTATATATATATATATAGAAGGTGGAATGTGTGCATGTATGTGTGTATGTATGTGTATAGAGAGAGAGAGAGAGTGTATGTGCAGAGACATGTTTTGATATAGGTCAGATGGACCTGGAAACTCATTGAAATCAATTGGTTTATTCATGAATAAACTGATTCTATAATAAACATATTTAATTTAGTATATTTAATAAAATTTACTCAAGAAATTGAATATGGTATTGTGTGAACTAAATAGATAGCAAGGCTTTGCTAAAGTTGAGTAGAGGCCTTGATATTCTTTTAATCCCACAAAGCTCTGTGTTGTGGATTTAGCAAGGCATAGGACAGAGGAGTTATAAACAGAATGTAACCCCTAAAAAGAAAAAATGCTCCTCTGTTTCCTCTGTTACAGTGGAGGAGGAAGACTGAAATAGCTCTGTGGAAACATGTTGGGCCACTTGGATCAGCTTTATTGTTGGCATGTTTCACCTTCATTGTTCTTACACAGAAACTCTACCATACTCACCCCTTTCTCCTTTCCCTCATAGACATACAGTAACCACCTAGACTGTCAGAATTTTAGTTTTTGATGACAGATACAGATATATAAACACACACACAAAACACACATATACAGGTGAAACTCGAAAAATTAGAATATCGTGCAAATGTTCATTTATGTCAGTATGGCAACTCAAAAGGTGAAACCAATATATGAGATAGACACATTACATGCAAAGCGAGATATGTCCAGCCTTACTTTGGTATAATTGTGATGATTATGGCATACAGCTTATGAAAATCCCAAATTCACAATCTCAGAAAATTAGAATAGTGTGAAAAGGTTCAATATCCTAGGCTCAAAGTGTCCCACTCTAATCAGCTCATGAATCCATAACACCTGCAAAGGGTTCCTGAGCCTTGAAATGGTCTCTCAGGCTGGTTCAGTAGGAATCACAAGCATGGGAAAGACTGCTGACCTGACAGTTGTGCAGAAAACCATCATAGACACCCTCCATAAGGAGGGAAAGCCCCAAAAGGTCATTGCAAAAGAAGTTGGATGTTCCCAAAGTGCTGTATCAAAGCACATCAATAGAAGGTTATGTGGAAGGGAAAAGTGTGGTAGAAAAAGGTGCACAAGCAGCAGGGATGACCGCAGGCTGGAGAGGATTGTCAGGAAAAGGCCATTCAAAAGTGTTGGGGACTTTCACAAGGAGTGGACTGAGGCTGGAGTTAGTGCATCAAGAGCCACCACACACAGACGGATCCTGGACATGGGCTTCAAATGTCGTATTCCTCTTGTCAAGCCGCTCCTGAACAAGAAACAACGTCAGAAGCATCTTACCTGGGCTACAGAAAAAAAGAACTGGTCTGTTGCCCAGTGGTCCAAAGTCCTCTTTTCTGATGAGAGCAACTTTTGCATCTCATTTGGGAACCAAGGACCCAGAGTCTGGAGGAAGAATGGAGAGGCACACAATGCACGATGCTTGAAGTCCAGTGTGAAGTTTCCACAGTCTGTGTTGATCTGGGGAGCCATGTCATCTGCTGGTGTTGGTCCACTGTGCTTCATTAAGTCCAGGGTCAACGCAGCCGTCTACCAGGAGATTTTGGAGCACTTCATGCTTCCTTCCGCAGACGAGCTTTATGGGGATGCTGACTTCATTTTCCAACAGGACTTGGCACCTGCCCACACTGCCCAAAGTACCAAAACCTGGTTCAATGACCATGGGATTCCTGTGCTTGATTGGCCAGCAAACTTGCCTGACCTGAACCCCATAGAGAATCTATGGGGCATTGCCAAGAGAAAGATGAGGGACATGAGACCAAACAATGCAGCGGAGCTGAAGGCCGCTATTGAAGCATCCTGGTCTTCCATAACACCTCAGCAGTGCCACAGGCTGATAGCATCCATGCCACGCCGCATTGCGGCAGTCATTGCTGCAAAAGGGGCCCAAACCAAGTACTGAGTACATATGCATGCTTATACTTTGCAGAAGTCCGATATTGTTCTATTTCCAATCCTTGTGTTATTGATGTCATGTAATATTCTAATTTTCTGAGATTGTGAATTTGGGGTTTTCATAAGCTGTACGCCATAATCATCACAATTATACCAAAGTAAGGCTTGACATATCTCGCTTTGCATGTAATGCGTCTATCTCATATATTGGTTTCACCTTTTGAGTTGCCATACTGACATAAATGAACATTTGCATGATATTCTAATTTTTCGAGTTTCACCTGTATGAACACACACCTATATATACACACACTTTTTTTCCAGAAGAAAGAGCCAGCAGAAACCTAGAATTTACTTGAGTTTCAGCAGCTTTTTTCCCCCTATAGTATCTGAAAGCTTATTCACTTTGGAGTGTTTTTTATTCAGGATGTACCTTATTGATTCATTAAAATGCTTTTCTGAAAAATGAGTAATTATTATGTGGGTTGCTTTGGAATTACCAGAGAAATCAAGGACAAGCTCAACAGTTTAGGGAACAGAAGATTTCTTCTTGATTTCATGAGATTCATTATTGTATTCTTGGGCTTTTAAGTCCATCTCCTGAGCACTCTCACTGGGAGATGTGTGACATTACATTGGGTGATATAGATAATGTTACCATCATTGATTGAATTTCTGGCACAATATGTAGTAAAACTATCATCTGTTTGGGCTCATAGTTAGAAAGTGTCATGGCAAAAGTCAATTGGCAAAGTCATACCAGCCTATTAAATTAAGGGTGAAGTTGTCTGTCAATATCGTCATGTTAAATTTGTACAATATGTTATCAGATGTGCAAAAAGTTTGTAAGCAAACATTTGTGTCAACTAAGTATGTATTTTGAGCTCAGTTATTTAGAGAAAATAAGAGTTCAACATTTCACTTCTGCCAAATACTTGAACCTTAGCATAATTTGGTGGGATCAGTCAAATTGGCTTATCTCCTTTTTCCCTCTGATACAGTATTGAAACTTAAGATTTGAGTTAAAAAAAATGGCAAAAAGAATAATGATTGATTCAAAATTTATGTCGGAATATTTTGAATTTCAGAACTTATTTATGAAGTTTATAAATGAATGATAAATAACTCCAAGCAAATTAGTGCTATCTGTCATGTCATATAATTTGTAAGAGGAGCAGCAGCAGCAGCAACAGCAACAGCAGCAGCTTAGAAATGCGAAAACATTAAATTTACAAGACATAGGCTTTATGGAAATAGTGTGGAAAATCTGTCTCAGTAGCTATATTCTAAGGGCATTGCCTTTTCATTTCTACTGGAAGCATTGTATCAGCAATGAAGCCACTGTTCCAGGTGTGCCTGATTTTAATAAACACCCATTCTTAAACTGTTTGCATACAGCATATAAATTTTAAAGAGCATTAGCACACAGCAACTGCCTAAGGGCATATTCAGCCAACAAAGTTGACTTTTCATTTTAAAATAAAGCCCATGGGTCATTTATATTGCAGCATGTTTGTTTTGAATTCATGAACTGGTGTTTATCTGCAAGCAAACCTGACTCATTTTTGTATGTTTGTTCTCTCTGTTCTTAGGCTGCCTTCCAGGAGAATGTTGGTAGACAGGTAAGGTAACTTAGAAAAGACAGAAACCCTTTCATTTAATTTCTTGTAAATCCACTGTAGCATAAAATTAAGTGTTGGTGCTTTGTCACTTCTAGCAGCTTATAGGAGGTTTGGTGAATTTGGATACATTTAAAAATTTAAAATTATCTTCCATTCTTAAAAATGAAATTATGTTTCAGAAATTATGATGTGTCAGAATATTTTTCTGAACTGAATCTTCAGCTTTTCAGAAATTAGCATGCCCAAATACTATTTCTTACAGTTTAGTACTATTCTAAAGTTTCTACTGGATTCATCTATATATCTGTATCTACACACACACACACACACACACACACACACACACACACATGTACGTGTATAAGTTTATGTATGTATGTTAGGACATATCTGTGGCATGATAGCTTTTTTCCAGTTCTCAAGAATAGTCATTTTCCCCAACTCTCATATAAGTCTTTGGAGCTCCAAAAATGACTAGCATTATCCAGACAGAAACATTATCCAGTCTAAGTGATTTGACTCTATAAGGAATATCTATGAGAAGAGAAGGGGAGTGTATTTTGCTCAAATAAATATGAATTTTTAAAACAGGAAAACACTAATATTGTGGCATGCTGTATGAAACTATTTCCTTTTTGCATATGGAAGGCTATATGATAAAGAGTTAATATTTACACAATATTCACTATTAAATAAAATAAAAGTATAGATTTCAGGAACAACTTTTAACATTTGTTGGTAAAAATGAGATTTCCTGGTGGGTATATTATAGAATATTTCCTCCCTCCCTCCCTCCCTCTTCCATATATTCTGTGTGCCTGCCTGCAACAGTTATAGAAATATATGACTAGCAATTTGGGTTATACAGTTAGGACTAGGGATGTGCAAAATATTTTGGTCTCAGAGTTTCCAACATCAAAATGTCTGCTTTGAGTGGCCTATGCATGGAAGAAAACACAAATTTGTTTTGACACTAGAACAAAACTTCTCTATTTTAAGAGACATTGTTTTGAATTTTCCAACTTTTCCAAGCATTACAGTTGAGTTGGGCTCAACTTGTGATGGACTGCTTTTTTCCAAACTTTTTCTAGTTTAACCAGTACAGCACCATGTCCCTGTTCCTACTGGTTTACCTTGGATGGGGTGGGGTGGGAGCAGAGCATTTAAAAAAAATCACACGACCAGATAGAAAAAGAAGACTTTTTACACAGTTAGCCTGCCACTCTGCCTGAGAAATTACTGCTCTTATTCTTCTTCCTGAAGACAAAAGCAAAAAACTTTGCTATGGGGAACCTAGAGTTCATAGGAATATAAACAATAGGTTGCATCTGTGCTTAATGCTCTGCTGCTGAGGTTGAATAATTGAAACAACAAATAGTTGTTTGAAACCTTGCTAGCCTGTCAGTAGTTACCCTTATGAAGAACCAAAAATATTAGTTATTTTTCCTGGGCTGGCATCTGGCAGGCAGTTTGCAAAGATAATACAGAAAATTCAACATGGAGATTATTTAAAAGAAAAATTAAGGGAGTTACCTTAATTGATGATATGAAAGAGTTTAACTGTGCTCTTTGTCCCGTAAACTGAGATATGCTATTTTGCTCTGAGTTTAAAGTACTTTTCTGATTCAGTAAGACCTAACTGTAAGCCTTCCTATATATATTTGAAGCATTCCAGAAAATATAAAAAGAATAAACATGTATATTGCAATTATACAATTCTGTCTGTCTGTCTGTCTGTCTGTCTGTCTGTCTCTCTCTCTCTCTCTCTTTCTCTAAAATGGTATTTATTGTACCTGATCTGAAAATTTTGTCTCTTGGGGCTGTGGCAGCCAGAAGCACCATGCTTTTAAGCAGAGGAAAACAGCCATTTTTACACTAAGGGCCATATTGGGTCTTGTGTGGTACATTAAAAGTTGTTCTCAAAAAGTGAGTGAGATATACAGTACATTAATAAATTAATAAAAAGCTATTAATCTGTAAAATGTTTTTAAAATATCCAGAAGAAAGTTGTATCCAAACTTGAAGGATAGTATTTTTTGCTTTACCCCATGGTTGATAAATCCATAGTTCTTCATATAGGTATAAATCCCAAATTGCTGGTATTACGTTAAAAAGTACATCCATAGTTTAAACTGTATGGATCTTGGTAATACCATATCCACTTACGAATATAGTGGAGAAAGCCTATATCATAGGAGTAAGTGTCCCTTCACCCATTTTATATTTCCAGTATAATGAGGTTGATAGCCAACTCTTTTTAAGCATTCTCTGATGTGTCCGATAAACATGACAGGGGGAAAAAAAGGTTGTTGCATTAATCTCATCTTAAAATCATGAGAAACATACTTTCTATTCTTTAAAGCCTTTAAACCATTGATTTGTTAATATGAATATTCCAACTTTTCAGAGTTCTTTCAAATAAATATTATCTATATTAATGATATGCTTAGTTTATTAAAAATAAACATTTTTTTTAATTGTTAAAATAAAAATAATTCAAAACAGATAACAGTATTGACAATAATTCAGGAGTTTTAAATGATACTTGTGCACTGAACCAAACTGTAAAATGAAAAGAATTTTCAATATATACTGCCATTTCACAGTTCCTAAATTCTTAAGACTGCTTCCAAGCAATTTATTGATGACATTCTACAATACAGTTTGTTTCCAGACTTCAACAGCAAGTTGCATTGCTAAATTTTGATGTCATAGTTTGCTGATTCCTTACTTAGGAATCCTACCATCAAACTATAGGTATGAGAAGCTCCTTAATGTAGAAACCCTCTTAATCTACATCTCTGTGTTTCCTTCTTTTTAACCTCTGGAGACTCAGAGTTATAATCTTAATTAATTTCTAAATTGCCTTAGTTTCTCTGGAGTTTATCTTGTTGGTCTTTTTGGCTGCAGGGTAATGTAAGAGCCTTTTGATGATTACTGAAGCAGCTCGGCGTTTCTCCCTCTTAGAGAGCTGTGCATGCCTGTAATGGCAGCTACTTGGGCATTTGGCCCCTTTAGTTCTGACTAAACATCCATAGGGCTGGGATTTGAAGCTCTAATTGATAGATTTGAAGCTTTGACTCTTATACACATATCGTTTTATGAATGCTGAAAGTACTACTTTTCAGAAAATCTTCATATCTAACTTTGCCTTACATTCTGCCGTTCTATTGATTCTGCTTTGAATATTTGGAGAAATTACTGTTACCCTTCCTTGTCTGAAACCTCCCTTTTCTTATCAGGGAATAAACCTTTCAAGAACATAAACAACTAGGTAGAATATAACTTAACAGAGAGACAGAGCTTTGTCCTTCTGAGATACTCCATTACTTTTGTTGGAAGACAAATTGCCATTTATTAAGTAGAGCTCTTAGAAGCTAGCACATTTACCAATATTCATAATAATGTAGTTTATGTAATGTTAAGCAGAAGACTGCCCTTGTAAGGCAGTTGGGAAGAAGGAACAATAATAAGACTGGGACTGTCCCAGAAAAATAAAGTAGAAGAAAATTGTCCCATTCTTTATCATCTGTCTGAAAATATATCTCAGAGGGACCTCATTCAGCTATTCTTTACCGAGCCTTTTGAATTATTATTTTGCACCTCTTTGAATTCTAGAGACAAACAAAATAGTTCCTGTTGGTTCAGAATTTATCCACTGTTGAATTTTTTACAAATCTTCAGAGAAGAATAAAAACAGAGTAATGGTAGTATTAAGATTTTCATGTTATTTAATTTGTATAGAAATTATCTATCTCCTTCCTTCCTTCCTTCCTTCCTTCCTTCCTTCCTTCCTTCCTTCCTTCCTTCCTTCCTTCCTTCCTTCCTTCGCTGCATATGGATTTTTTTTTATAGACGACTAGGGAAAAGAAGAGTTTAGTTTTGCTCCATTAGCCTCTGATTATATTGTAGATCCTAAAAATGCAGTTTGTTGAATAAACCCTTTATTAGAATGCCCCATTGCATTATGTGTTATGGCTGGTTTAAATGCTCTGCCACCTTATTATGGGCACCTGTTCCTTGGTAAATTATTTATTTAATATTATAGTTTTACTATTTCAGCATATGTACTGAATTGCCTAGTGTTGTTTTAATTAAAAATGCGGCCAAATTCTTCCCTCAAAGGATAGTTCCAGATTGATTCCTTTTAAATTTTTCTTTTCTGTTCTATACTTGCTTTGTTGTTCACTGCACAGAGTCTTGATTGGGCAATCTACAAATATTGTAAATTAATAAATAAAATGTACTTCCCTTCACAACAGAAGGCTAGCGCCTTACTTAAAAGTAAAATTATGTATCATATTCCATGCAATGTAAGATCACATATTTACCATTATAAATGTTGTCACTCCTGTCTCTGGATTAAGACCATGAGTCTTATAGGCTGCAAGAAAATTATATTCCTTCCTTTTGCCTATCAGTGCAAGAAAGAGCTAACAAGGCCTTCATTTTCAATGAAGATTGCCAGATTGAAAGAATTATTTTGTTGGATCTACGGTAGTAAAAACCAGAAGAGTTTAAGCTCTTCCCTGCCTAACACAGGCTTAGTCTTGATTATGCTATCCTGCAGCAACAATTTATAATTGAAATGATAGATGCTTAAACCTTTAGTTTAGCATAATTTAGACCAACTCTCATAATTAATATTCAGTGTGACAAAACACCAAATGAAAAGAGAAAAAGACATAGATGCTACATAGGTGAAATATGCCTTTTCTTCTCAAGAGGCCCCATGATATCCTCTATAAGCCTTTAGCATATTTTTTTCTGGATAGCTCTGGGCTGCCAAGTGACTTTCAGAATGAAGCCCTGGATTGTAGCTACCATTTCTATTTAAGAATGGGACATGACTCACAAAGCATTCTTTGATACAAAGATGATGTTAGAATCTATTTACTTTGTAGCTCACCATCTTCTTTTGAAAAACTAAGAAGGACAAACACTTTAATTACATCCTCACTGAAGTCTCCATGGCGATGAGCTTAGAAATCTGGGTTGTTTGTACCCACATTTGGTTTTCTTTTTGTTTTTAATATCTAGTACATGTCCATGCTTGGTATATTCAATCTTTGCTGCCTTAGGAATTTGCCAACTTTTGTATTTAATGTTGGTACTGACTCCTACCTGTTCTGAAATCCAAGCCACTCCTTTAGACGTCTCTGCACCCTGAGGTGGCTGTTACCACACCCTCCATTGACTATTTCTCACTGAGATGGCAAAATAGTCTGGTTCACCTGGTGAGTATGGTAGTGCTACAGAGAGGGATGCTTAAAAGTGCAATTTAGCTTAGTTCTTTATTCTATCAATACAATTTCAGTTCTAGTCATTGGCTATTGTTTGGAGATATGTCTTATTTTTTGATTACAGCTGAATGTGAGGTTGTTTTTTTTTTTCAGCCAGATTGCCTTTCATAAATTATCAAGCTATGCTTGAAGACCCAGCTTATGATCTCTTGTACCCAGCTTCTTATCTTGCTCAGAGGTTGATACTTAGCACATATATAGGTCATATGTCTTGAACCTCAACAACAACAAAAATTTTGGTTGGTTTTCCAAATGCAAGAGTGAGCATAGACTGTGGTGTGTCCCAAACAGAAGTGTGGCAAACGTGTAGGATGTTCAGTTCTGTATGTTGTCATCCCAATAGTTTTTATAATGGCAGAACTACCTGTCTCAATATCAAGAAGTGGTATGAGTAAACACCCTACTCTGACTTCATCTTTTTTCAAGTGGGTGGTGTTCTCAGCTTCCCAACCTGAAATGTTGACATAGTTGAGGTAATTTAAATTTATTAGAGTCTATGTCCAAATCCTCAAGAGCTGCTGCAAATTTATATGGTTATGCTATTTCAAAATAAAGTACACAATAATCATAAGAACATAAAAACATAAGATCCTTCCTGGATCAGGCCATAGATCCATCTAGTTCATCATTCTGGGTTACACAGTGTCCAGCTGGATGGATTTGAGAAGCTTACAAGCGTAGACTAAAGGGCAATAGCCTCTTTCCACTGTTACTTCCAAGTAGCCAATGATAGCCTGATCCTCTATGGCCTTGTTCAGTCTCCTTTTAGAACCACAGTTGCTGGAAGGAAATTCCATAATTTAACTATGTATTGGGTGGAAATTTTTTTTTTTTTTTGTCAGTTCTAAATTTCCCTCCATTTAGTTTCAGTGGATGACCTTGGTTGTAGAAGTGGTTGTAAAAGAGGGAGAAAAACCCTTTCTTTCTACATCACTTATGCAAGGCAGGATTTCATATATTTCTGTCTCCCCTTATTGTCTTTTATTCCAAGCTAAAGAGACTGAATTGCTGGAATCTTTGTTTATAAGAAGGTTGGTCCACCCTTTAAGAATTTTGGCTACCTTTTTTTTTTTTTTTGCAATGTTTTTAGATCTATATTATCCAATATAAGGCATGGTGACCAGAAATGTGCACATTATTCAAAGTGTGATCTCAGTATGGTTTTTTTTCCCCTTATTAATTGGCAGCCAGGTTTTCAGTTCACTTCAAAACCCTGCACATTGGTTTGATATTTTCACAAAGTTATCCAGCATGACTCCAGAGTCTGTCAGCTGTCAATCAGCTTAGAATATCTTAATGTATAAAGTTAAATAATTTTTTTATTTGATATATAAGTAGTTGGGATTTTTGGTATGAACAAAATAATTTTATACGGTTCACATTGAAATGCATTGGCCATTTTGAAGCCCATTTGCCCAGTTTGAAGAGATCCTTTTGGAGCTCTTCATAGTTCTACATTGATTTTCTTATGTTCCACACTTTGCAGCTGTAGATCATTGCTTGTCTTAATTTTGCTTGTTGAATTGCATGGAGAACCTCATCTGGTTCAATTTTTGGTAACGTTGAATATTCATTGGAATAATGGTATTTTGGAAACCCTATTTATTTTTAGTTATTCCAAATAAATTAGTAAACCAGAAAGCTAGGGGGATATCTAGAATGTTGAGATAAAATAATTTTGAAAATAAATTTTTCACAGTAAGTTGGCTGGTCAAGTGGGAAATCCCTTAAAGAATTTGATTTACTGTGAAATTTTTCCACTTGGTGCATCTTACATTGTGTGTAGCTCTGTGGTTACAAGAGCTTTCTTAAAGCAGTTAGCCTCCCTCTAGGGTCGCTCTTTGAGTGAGAAGGGTGGTGACTAAATTTGAAATATAAATAAATAAATAAAATATTTAAAAAACCTTAAAATAGCTTCTGTAACCATTGAAAGATGATTCATCTTTCAAGAATGTTCATTGGTCCACTTCTTTTTCCTCTTTTTCATATTGCTGAAGTTCTGGCCTACCTTCAAATGCTCTATGAAAAAATGGTATCTTCTCTATCTCAATTGAGTTTGTTTCAGAGTCCTTCAGAGAAGATATTTGAATCACAAATATAGCTAAAATATCTGCTCTGTATACTTTTTATTTACAGTTATGAAATCTTAGGCTATTATATAAATTAGAATGGAAGACCTAATCAGGCATCACATATAAGCTGGTTGCTAAAATCCCCTTTGTGGGCAAGGTGCTTGAGGCTGTGGTTTCAGATCACTTCCAGGTATATTTGGATGAGACTCATTTTATTGATCCATTTAAATCTGGTTTCAAACACAATTTTATTTTTTTATAATTTTTATTAGAAATTTTCAAAGAGATAAGATAAACAAAACAATATAAATTAAAGAAAAAGAAAAGTGTGAAGTGAGAAATGAAGAAAAGCGATTAAGAAATACAAATAGAAAAAAAGAAAAGATATATAAAGAAGTTACTTCTGACCTTCTTTACAGCAGTTACAAACTTATCCTCTCTCCTCCCTATTAAAGTTACATCTTAATTGGCTTCATCCCGTATTCAGCCCTTTTTAATCAGCAAATCCATAAATCATAATTTCATTTTCTTCCATTTTCAGCAGAAACTCCATAAGAGGTTTTTTGTCTTTAGTAAAAGTACTTCTTGTCTTGTCCCTGATCAAACAGGTCAATTTTGCCATTCCATCATCTTCACTATCCATTCCTCCATTGTGGGTATTTCTGTATTTTTCCATCTTTGTGCATATAATAGTCTTGCTGCAGTTACCATATACAAACCCAGTCTTTTATAGGGCTTTTCTAATTGGTTATCCATAAGTCCCAGTAAGGAAAGTTCTGGTTTCATCTGTATATTAGTCTTTAAAATTCTTTGCATCATTATATGTATCTGTATTCAATACTTTTTTGCATTTTTGCAAATTCGCCATGCATGGTAAAATGTCCCTTCATGTTTTCTGTATTTCCAACACTGATTAGAAGTACCTATACACATCTTAGATAATTTATCTGGTGTCATATACCAGCAGTGCATAATTTTATAAAAATTCTCAAATTGTAACACAATGTGAATTTCAGTCCTTTTAACCATATTCTTTCCCATTGGTCCATCTGTATATTATAATCAAAATTCTTAGTCAATTTTATCATGCACTCTTTAACTTGTTCTTCTTCCATTTCAAATCTCAACAAAAGTTTATACGTTTTAGCAATTACATGTTCATCATTTGTGCACAATTCAGTTTCTAATTCTGTTTTGCATTTCTTGATTCCAATTACTTTTTTATCTATATTAAATCTCTTAATTATGCATATGAAAACCACTGAAAACTAAATCCCTCTGTGGTCAGTTGTTCTCTTGACTTCATTTTAAGTTCCCTATGTTCCTGTAACAGCAAATCTTGATACATTAACTAGTGACTTTCCTGTGCAAAAGTATTTCCTATGTAGATATTACTGCATATACTTGAGACACTTTTCTCTCTATGTGACTAATCGTGTTCTGGAAAAAAAGCCATAAAAGGATTTGAAGAATCTCCAGGTCAGTGATGAAGATTGCACCCTAGAACATTAACAGTTTATGCAAAATAGAAAAACTTGTGAAGTCTGCCAAGGAGTTGAAGAGATTACAAATTGATATCCTAGGGATAAATGAGATGTGTTGGAAAAGATCTGGGTAACTTGATACAATAAATGAAGGAATATTTTATTCTGGAATTAGTAATATGCATTCTAATGGAGTTGCAATAATGGTCCTTGGAAAATCCAAGGATAAGTAATTAATTTTATACAAAAATGTCATAATAGATGTTACAATTAGCAATATACCCTATCTGTATTAACATCCAGATTTATGTCTCTACAGCATGTAAAAGACCATGCTTAAGTTAGTAAAAGAATAGGAACTAATCACCTTAATGGCCCATTTAAATGGGGAGGGATAATTATGAAGATCTGATAGTTGAATATGGCCTGGGTATTAGAAATGAATCTGGTGATCATCTGGTACAGTTGATGAAGAAGAACAATATACAGTTACCAGTATTTCTGTAAATTAATATCTAGGGGATTATATACTTGGGAATCATCTACAGATATACAAGAACATATGGTCAGAAATCAAATAGATTTTATTTTCATTAATAAAAGATTTAAGATGAAAAAACATGCAGGAGAAAATATAGATTCTAATAATAATCCAGTAGTGGCTGAAATGAGAGAAGATTGAAAATCATCAAATAGATAAAGGAAAATGGTAGAATTTATAGAAATAAACTGTAGCATCACAGAAGTTGTTGCAGAAATAAAACAAAATATAGACATTATTAACAACAATAACAGGTATAATGTAAAAGAAAACTGAAAAGTGGTTAATACTCGATACAAATACGTAAGAAAAATCTCAAGTAAAAACAGATAAAGGGGAAATGGATTGCAAACACAATCTTAGAGCTAATAGAAGAATGCCATAAAATTAAAAACCTAAATAAGGAAAAATAGAAATAAATGCACCAGAAGATCAGGAGACATCTTCAAAAGAAAAATGGGTAAGTAGTAGATGTAGTGAAATTGAATATATAATACTGGAAGTTACTGTATGTATGGAACTTTTAACATGCCAAAAAAATAAATAAATATGAAATTACAGGTGCACACAGAACTCGAAAAGCCAATCTTTTAGATGAAGAATGGAGAAAAATAATTGATATTGGAAAAACAATATGCATGGCAATGGAGCACCTCATCATAATTATATAAACACAGATGCAGGATGTTACATATGTAGAGAAGAAGTAAAATAGGCAATTAAAAGATTGAAAATGGCAAGGTGGTAGGACTTGCTAGTGTCTGTGCAGAAATATTAAAATTAATGGACAAAAATGGCATGGATGTTTTAACAAAAGTCTTCAGTGTAATCTATATACAAAGATTATTCCAGTTGATTAGCTATTATCTACCTTAATTACATTTCCTACAATAATTAACATGATCAAATACAATGAATATCATACAGTAGGTTTGATGGGTCATGTTTTAAAAATATTTCTTAAAATAATAATACAATAGGATTATTGGAAACATGTAGCTGTGAAACCAGTTTAGACTCAGGAATGGATCTGGTACCAGAGATGCCCTTTTTAATATTAAAAAAAATAGAACATTGTAAAGATATGAAAGTGGATATTTGCCCATGTATCATTGACTATGAAAAGAAATCATTGAGTGGAACATGGCAAATTGTGAGATATATTGAAAACTATAAGGTTGCATATGCATTATTATGAATTTATACTGGAAGCAAATTGGAAGTATTAAAGTAAAAGAAAATCAACGAAACAATTTCAGATATTATAAGGAGTATGACTAAAATGTGCATTATCACCCTTGCCATTTAATAAGCATTTTGAAGGTACTTGCAGATAATCTTCAAAAGAATGTTATGAGTTATAAATATTACTGGGACAATAATAAATTATGTCACCCAAGTAAATCTTAGGGGATGGATGGATGGATGGATGGATGGATGGATGGATGGATGGATGGACGGACGGACAGACAGACAGACAGACAGATAAAACAGTAATTCACAATACAATAAAACCTTTGAATCAGATATTTTGCTAGCGGGAAAACAAGTGTAGCAGTTATGACAGTATAATACTTGGGCTGTATTTTGAATGATAGGATCATATCGTGAAAATGAGCAGAATTGAACTGGCAAGAGTAGCTTTTTGAAAAATAAACTTCTTTGTTGTTAGTACTTAAAGCTGGAACTTTGTTGGCAGATTATATGCTGTATATCTTTTGTATGAAGTAGATGCATGGACAGTGACTCAAGTGACAATCAAGAGAATAGAAGCCTTTGCAATGTGGACTTATATATTATTACTTAAAATATCATGGATTGAACATATACAGAATGAGATTGCACTTCAGAGAATAGGCAAAGGTAGAGAAATTGTGAGTACTATCAAGAGAAGGGAATATCAATATTTAGGACATGTGACACAGTGAGAAATAACTAATAATACAAGGAAAGATTCAATAGAAATACAGAGCTGGAAGGTGATGCATATCCTGGCTAAAAAATCTATGTACTATATTTGACAAAAATACAATGTCCTTGTTTTGGACAATAATATTAAAGGAACAAATAGCATTGATAGTTTCCAACATCCAGTAGGAGAAGTCACTAAAAAAGAGAGAGAGAGAGTGAGAGAAAGAGAGAGATAAATTTCTGGGGGCAATTTATTTCTAGTGCCTGGTGGATCTCTCTTTTTTGCAACCACAACTCTGTTTTAGCAGAGGATCTTCTCTGGATGGTTATCCTATTGAATAATATAAGAGGTGCATTAAGTTTTTGCCCCAGTATTTTTGGAAGTTTATAACGAAGCCTTTTTAAATTCTGTTTTTCTATGTAACTCTTCTCTGATTTTGAAGCCTGGTAAAAACCTTTCGGACTCTACAAGATAGCATTTGATTCCTTTGATAAAACATTGAGATAAAATACTAACAGCAACACTGATGTGTAGACTATGGGATATTCAAAAAAATTGCAGTCAGAAGTAGTAGTGTTACTGAATGTGAAAAAGACCATTAATATGGTACTATAGACATTTTTGAAGCATGTTTTGGTAGGATATGGATTTTTAATTAAACGGGTCAACATATGGTTTTCTATTTCTTCTGCTAGGAGTATTACAGAGGGATAATTCATCCATTAAAATATCAAGGAGAAATCTATTACAATATCAAGCAGAAATATCCTTACTTTGGCTTTAGAATATTTAGGCAAATGGAGGACATTTTGGATGTAACCGTGGCTGGAATTGAGCATAAAATATTATGATAATATAGTCTATCTAACTGATAATTATGTGCAGCTTGAAACAAAAAATTTCATTGTTCTGTATTCAGACTAAACACCTTGTGGCTTAGAAGAACAACTGGAACATTCTGGACAGGTCATGATCCAAACTGAAGTCATTTAGGTTCACCTGGAATCTGGCCAAGACAAATCTGGAGAGGTCATAAGGGGCAAATTATGGCAAGGCTGGTATGTCTTGTCCCTCTCTCCCTTCTTCCTGTCCACTTCCCATTCTTCCCAACATATTATTTCCTCTTAATCTCCCCTTAGCCACTGTCACTCTTGAATTCAAGTGTAGCACACCTGCCAAGCCCACCCAGGCCCATCCAGCATTTCATGCTTTTTCCTTACCTGTTGCTGCTGCCCTGCCTGTACTAACCTCTCTCACCAGCCCTATCTCTCCACTACCACATAACCACTGTCCTTCCTTTTTCTCACTAACTCCCATCCTTGAAGAGGATGCCAAAGTACACATGCTTTAGATTCAGGTATGGACCAAACATGCATGCTCTAGTTCCATACGTAGATAAATTGTGTATGGTTTGGCCTGCTCAGAGACTGATGCATACATAGAACACTCTGTGCACTGAAATTTTTGCACATCCCTAGTTATACAGTATTGCCTCATTTAGATAGCTGGGTTGGTCTTTTTCCATATTATTACTAGATACAGCAAAAACTAAAAATGTTTCTACCTGTTTACATATGTTGGCTAACCTTGGCAAATAGAATAGGAATTCTTGAGTCTAAATGATATTGCAGTAATTCAAAATGGAAGTGAGTAGGTGCTCTTTTGCAAACATTTAAGAACCCAAAATGTCTGCTTTGCTTTGAAGGATTTATTTGGGCAACATAGTTGCTGTGATAAATACATTTTGTACTTTGATCATTAAAAAAAAATGTTATTACATGTGGCACGCATGTAATGTCTATTACATAATAGTACCAAATTATACCATAATCATAACAAAATTATTTATAACAAAATTATTTATAAATAAAACTGAAAGCAACTTTTGGTTGTATGGAGACAAATGAAATATCAGAGTTAACATATGGAATAAGTAGATTTCCCAATATTCTAGCGGCAATGTATAATTTATAATAAGGAGGAGTACAGAGAATTAAGTAGGCCTTCTCAGTTTTTGGTTGGGATGACTTTTCCCTTGGTGCTGACATCATCATTATTTTTTACCAAGTTAATACCTGGCTATTTATTCTAGTGGTGCGTTTAGTTGATTGTAAAATAGAATGGGTTTTCTTTGTTTCATACTATATGAGTTTTTTTTTTTTAATTATTATTTTATTTCTTGGCTGTGGTATGCTTAAAGTGTGTATCCAAAGCGCATTTTTATCCATGAAGGATGTACTAATTTACCTTCTGGTACTTCTGGTTTTTATATACTTTACATTTTTTCTGTATTGATTTGTCTTATGGTTAGTATTTATAGTGATCTGCATAATTTTACTTTTAATATGAATTTATGGAGATGAGGAATTATATGCCACTCAGTTGGCTTTGACTGGAACAGCTTATAAGCATTGTCAATAAATAAACAAATAAATAATCACATAGAATAAGGTCATTAACTATCAGCAATGTCTTTTCGGATAGTGCTTTTCAAGGGCTGCAGAGAAGTATAAAAAGTTCACAATTGTTGTCAAGTATTCTTAAATTCTAAGTATAGTTAATAAGGGTGTATAAGCCATCCCTTTCTCCCTACATCCATGCATTTGACTCGTCCTTTTATCCCTTCTTGTCTCTGGTCTTGTTATGAGATCTGAAGGAGGCTTGTTCTCACATTCACTGAATGCAAATACTATGCTTTATCTGGAATGGAGCCTTGATAAAGTGTTGAGAGCTATATTGTTATTCAGGTAAACACAAATCTACTTCCTTTTCCTTTTTTCCTCAGAATGAGCTCAGGGAAATGTAGAAGAAGATGGGATGTGGGGATGTTGAAGACAGGGTCACCATATATCCAGTACACAGTTTAGCTTTCAGATATTCATTAAAATGCATGAAGAAGGCTGTACTCTGTACTATTTGTAGTCTTCTGATTTATTGAGATTTCAGTAGGAATTACTGAAAACTAAGCTAGATTGTAGTTGCACCTGAATTCTGTTACCTATTGTATAACTGCCATTTTGGCTACCTTTTTATTCATATCCAAGCAGTTGAAGAATACTGAATATGCTTCAAAATTTTGTCTTAGCAATTTTAATACTTGTCTTCTGCTAGCCAGTACTTTTTGGAAATTAAGTTGCAATAATTACCATCAATTTCATCCTGTGGTTGAATTTATAAAGCAGAATATATTTTATTTTTTCAGAGGAGTGTTATTCTAATTGCGTGCTAGCAACTTTTCAAAGTACAAATTTGGAATTATGTATAATCTGTATTTTTCTCTACTAACTTTCATAGGGTACTTTTCCACATGGAATTGACATTGTAACTACAGCTGATTATTTTGCTGTTGGTAACAGAGCTAATTGTTTTCTCAATATAAGGTAAGAATAGCTTAAATTTAAAACAAATGCAGAAACATAAAAGTGTTGTTCTTTAAAATTTATCTTCATGCTTCTACTTGTGGCCATGTTAATTTATAACACTGGGAGAAGATGAGCATGGTTCTACAGTATTCTTTGTTGAATGAACTGTGAAATGCTAGCATTTTATCATTTTTAGATTAGAACAGTCTAATCAGAAGAAATTTCAGAGTCCACATAATCAAATTCTTGATTTAGAAGAAAGACTGGGTATAAGAGAAGATCTATCTGTTAGGCAGGATTTCGTGGTAGTGAGGTCATGAGGTAGTAAGTTATCTTTGTTAGCACTGAAGTATGTCATATCCAAAGGCTCAGGAGCCCAACAGGAATCTGATGTAGACTGAGTGTGAACAAACCCTAATTCAAAAGAGACCCTCTACACCCCTTTTATGACTTTCCAGCCTGAGAACGTAAGCCTCAGATTATCTGAATGCCCAGATTCAGATATTTTCTTAGTTTCTACTGTTTCCCAGACATGCAAATGTTTCATGCTTCAGAAAGGGCCAGGGACTTTTAAACCACAGCAAACAAGGGGAGCTAAGAAATTCAGCCTTCTTAAGACCTCTGTTGTGCACAGGCAAGTGCTTAAAGAACACCAAAATGTCCCTTAAAACTCACTGCTCAAAGCAACACTTTGTTTTGGCAGTACACATAACAGAAGTGTTGTCTGTACATGTACCTACATGCTCAGACAGCATGGGGAAGCTCTTGAAATATCCGCACTGCATTTCTGAGAGGATGCGGTGCTTGGACACTTCAAGCTCTAGTTTAGATGGCCCTTCACAGAGCAACTGTCTTTACAGTTCTTAAAGTGTTGTGTTCTGACAGAGCTCAGATCTGCCTCTAGCACTCATTATGAGTATCTGTCCTTATCCAGCTTTCCTGCCTTTTCTGACTAGATTGAGACAGAATGCAGCCTTTAGTTTTGACTGTTTCCATAGTTGGGAGAGAGGATGATTTAATATAGCTCTTTTCTGGAAATATTAAATGTTACACGTCAGATTTTTTTTTCTGACATAGCGGAGTATTCAAAACTATAATACCATACTCTGAAATGATTTGGCCAAACTCTTACCAATTCAGCCTGTGTAACTATAGATCAGGTCTAAACCAAAATGTACCCTGACCGTCAGGTTGAATTCTCAAATCTGTGGAACAAAATCCACATAGCCACTTGAATATGAGTGAACTAATGGTGAGGTGAATGATCCTGGTTGAAGATTTTGCAAGCTTCTGTTTTGTGGGAGGACCCATGTCCAAGAAAGGAGGCCTTTAGGAAAGAAGATCTCTCTGTTCTAGGTAGGTGGCACATTCTTCATAAATATAGTCTGACTTCTTGCCTGGGCTTTGTGAGAACTCCTGCTTTAGGAAGAAAGTATCTTAACATATTAAAAAGTTGAAGAGTGTGCTCTCTTATTTCTGTTACGTAGGTCCTAAGTTACAGTATTTCTGATCCTTTAATCTGTAAGGATTAACACTTTTCCATGGTACTCCACCCTTCTTTCCTACACCTTCTTCCTACACACAGCCAGTTTCTCAACTCCTTTTTCTGTGGCTAAAGAAAAACAAGAGAATGCCAGTGGGGCAGGAAGCAGTTCTTTCCAGTTTTTCTTAAACTGCTGGCTAAAAATAATGATAATTATGGGTTATTTAATATGACCTGAAATACAAAGTTTCCATTCTTTGGAAAAGGTGATGATCAGATTTGATGGTAACATGTTCAAAGATTTGATGGTAACCCTCATGATTCTTACTGATTGCTGAATTAGAGGCTTGGCCTTCTGTAGGATTGACAAATTCTTTTAGGATGGCTTTTTAAGTGATGCACACATAAATGAAAAGGTCTAACTCCATGGTAGGGGATTTTTATTAAGGAATTTCCTGGCTTTTTTCCTTTTACTCTATTCTCTCCCCAGTCTTCCTCAATGCATTCCTTCCTCTTTTGGAAGGAATAGAAAAATTTGGGACCTTTGGGTTCTAGTTTTCCACAGGGGCTCTTCCATCTTCCTTAATGCTGGCCTGTTTACCAGTGTTTTAGGGGTTTGCTTTTCAGACCCCAGCATGATTCAAGGTTGCAGACTGCTTGCCCAGAGACATGGCTGTAATTATTCCCTTTCCTTTTGCTGTTTGGGGTTGGCCATTGGTCTCCTTTGGTTGGCCAAGGTTGCTTTGCTTTGTGCCAGGAACTATAACTGACCTTGGTTACTGGTGGCTGCTTCTGCGTGTCTGTTTATCCAGGTGAGCTGCTCTTCTGCTCGTTCAAACAGCTGTTTTCAACTTTCTTTTTCCAAATCGTAGCATATACGATATGAGAAAAGACAACGAGGGAGGTATGCCAGCAATCTTCAAATATTTGAAAGGATGTCATGTAAAAGGTCAAGGCCTATTATCTCCTGTTTTAGAGTACATGATACAAAATAACAGATTTAAGTTACAGGAAGGAAGATTCCAGTTGATTGTTTAAAAAAGAATTTCCTAACAGGAAGTTAAGAGTAATTTGTCAGTAGAACTAATTAAGCAGAGAATGGAAGCTTCCCCTTCACCTGGTGTGTTCATCTCTCTGAGATGCTTTAATTAGGGTTTCTGTATTAAGCAGGAATTGATGGCCTAAATGGCCTCTTTGAACTCTATGGTTCTATTCTATGATTTTGTGCATATAGCACTAATCAAAGAATTGAAGAAGAGAAAGGTCAGGAATCAACAGTTAATTCTAAAGTTGTTTTATTTGCTTCTAAAGTTAATTTTATATATGGATTTAAGGCAGCATCTATTAATTTCTTACTGTTGGAGGAATGGTACTGTCTCAGTCAACTGGTAATCCAGTGACAACTCAATTTGTATCCAGTACTGAATATTATTTGTTTTCCTAATGCTGTGAATTCTTAGTTGGAAAGTAGAGTTGATATATGTAAACTTCTATGTTTTGGTTCATGCTGCACAGTTACCCTAATTCTGCATTTTTATAATTTATTTATATTTATTTATACATCACATTTATATAGCCAATCATGTCACAAAGTGACTCCAGGTGGCATACAACAATTAAAATAAAATAAATAAATAAAAACAGGCATTACAAAAGCTAAAAAGTTATTATCAGAATAAAAACATAATCACAAATAATGTATAAGTAAAAAAAATGCCACAGATTAAACTAATGGGCAGTGGAATTTGATGTGCTTGAAAGAAAAATAGGATTTTAAGAAGCAACTTCATTTTAACTGCAGTTATTCTAACAAACAACAGTAAGGAAAATATACTGCAATAATTTATGTCCCATTTAATCTTGTGCAGAAGATCACAGTTATATA
This sequence comes from Liasis olivaceus, assembly GCA_030867105.1. NCBI lineage: Eukaryota > Metazoa > Chordata > Lepidosauria > Squamata > Pythonidae > Liasis > Liasis olivaceus. The sequence goes on along the minus strand of CM061348.1, from coordinate 100,611,230 downwards.
TTTTTAAACTAGATTTGAGTGTTCATAATCATTGCTCCTAAATATTTAAATCTCCCTAGACTAATATTGTATAACTTAAAATCCTATAAGTTAAAAACCTGTAAATTCTTGAAGCTGCTTCTATGATTTTGTCAATAGCAGAAAATTTATCAAATTTTATTTCTAAACCTGCTACTGCATAGAATTTAGATACATAATCAAATTTCAATTGACATACATCTCTCTCTGGATTTTAAGAAAACATGAATTTGTAATCTGCAATAATTGATTACAAAATATTCTGTTTTCTACTATTTTGAATATTTTTTATAATCTATAATAGAACAAAATTGGTTAGAGAGGGCATTCTTGTGAAATACAAGGATGTCTAATCTATTGATTCTAATCACTACTTGAGCTTGTAAATATAACTGATTTAATTATAGAGATGAACATGTGTCTTACCTTGATAGCAGTATACTCTCTTATGAATCACAAGCACTATACTTTAAATTTTGGAGGTGCAATAGATGGTTATTGCCCTCCAGTTTCTTGCTTGTGAGTTTCCAGAGTATGCTCTATGAAGCAAATTTTGCACCATATGGGCCTTTTTATAGTCTAGTGAAAAAAATGGAAAAAAATATTTCTTTTAAAATTGATGGTATAGAAATCTTTGACAGAACTACTGGTAGTCCTTGACTTACGACCATTCATTTAGTGACCATACGAAGTTACGATGGCACTGAAAAAAGTGACTTATTACTGATCCTTGCACTTACAATGATTGCAGCATATCTGTGCTCACCTGATCAAAATTTGGGCGCTTGGCAACTGGCATGTATATATGACAGTTCCAGTGTCCCAGGGTCATGTGATTGCCATTTGTGACCTTCCCAGCTGGCTTCTGACAAGGAAAATCAATGAGGAACTACATGATTTGATTAACAACCGTGTGATTTGCTTAACGACTGCCACAAAAAATGTCATAAAATCAGGTGTAGTCACATGATGCCTTGCTTAATGATCACACCACTTAACAACACGTTTTCTGGTCCCTATTGTGGTCATAAGTCGAGGACTATCTGTATTAAGAAAATAAATCAGTTTCTTTACTGGAGATAGGAATATGGCCTCAATATTATTTGACACAAGTTTTGAACAACCTTCCTGGTTGTGATTTTTGTGCATTTCTTCAATCTCCTCAGTGTATATGTTGCTGGGTTTCCTGAGTATACACAGCCAATGATTGATCATCTGATTAACATGAAGATCAACCACTGGGATAGGTATGTTTAATTGTGCTAATGTGTTCTGATTCATAATTTGATCATAAAAAGTCATATTCTAAAATGTGTTATCAATATAATTTTTATTTCTTCTTTGAACTGGAAATTCACATTTCTAACAAATTGCTAACATTAGTTCACTTATTTCTGAAATTTGTGACATCATTCAAATCAGGTTTGCTAATGAAATGAATTAATGCCAATTTTTTTTTTGATTCTGTAATTTTGAGATTCTATCATGTCTTCACTGTTTTGACTGAGATGCTTTTATGAACTTAGTTAATATTATCTGTATATTAATTAATCATGGTGAATCCTTAGCTTATATGCTCTTATTTCATTTTTTTTGTTTTTGTCCCTTCAAATTATTATTGACTCCTGGCAACTGCCTAGATTAATCCCTGCAGTCTTCTTGGCAAGGTTTTTCGCAAATGGTTTGCCATTGCCTCCTTCCTAGGGCTGAGAGAGTGACTGGCCCAAAGTCATCCATCTGGCTTTGTGCCTAAGGCAGGACTAGAATTCACAGTCTCCTGGTTTCTAGCCTGATGCTTTAACCACCATGAAGAAATCAGGCAGTACAGACATCTAGAGGAGGAAGAAATAGAAGGGACAGTACAAAGTGAACACTAGCTTGCTTTCTGATAAAATAGTGGCAACTATTTTATGAGAGTACATATTGTGTCAGCATTTCAAATGTGCTCACCACTCCAAAAAATGAACTCATGGTTCATTCTGTTTTTCTCCTGGAACACAGTGATCTGGACATTCTGAGAGGTGGTTCATTGGGTTCTGGAAGTGATTATTCCAGAAAAGAAAGTACATAGCAATGTTACAGACCATAGTTTCTATGAAAAAGTTACTGGATCCCTACTTTAGCAGCTTCAATTTTATTGATAAGAGACTTTGGACAGTCTCTTTCCAGGAAGCCCAACAGTAGTTTCATTTAGTCACTAACACTGTCTTCATTTGTGTGTTTTTAAGTACTCGTCCATGAGTGAGTGGCATAGAAATATGTAAAATAAATTACATGTATATATTGGTTCCCTCTCTTTTCCCAATTTTCTAGTGTTATTCGGGAGTTTTCATCCAAAGCTCTGCATAATCTCACTCTGCTGGCTCCTGAATATATGACCAGGGAAGGTGAGTAGAAACACTCTTACATTCTAAAGTGCCTAGAATGAGTGCAATAAGAAACCAACACTTTATCTTATGTTGCAGACTTACAAACTATATAGGGACTTTGATCAAAAAAGTTACTTAGCAGTATATATTTAGATATGAATTTATGCAGAATTAAATTCCATTGCATTCAACAGGCCTTGGTCCAGTTAGGTGGATGTAAGATTGCATCCTGAGTGTCTGTGGTTCACAGATTAATTCCAATTCTCAAGACTTTATTATTGATTAAATGTATAAATATATAAAGCCATCATTTTAAAAATAAAATTTCTGTGCTTTATTGCAACCAATATTAGACTATTATACTGTGTTAAATGCTGAGAACTGTTCCAATCTTTCTTTTGCTTAACATGTGACAGACTTTCCAGTGATCTCTATTATGCTAATTATTCATATTTTAAACATCTTCGTATGTATTTAAAATTAATTAACAATAAATCATGACTAGAAGTCAGGAACAAAGATTGTGATTATCATTATCATTATCATTAATTTTTAACAAACAAGTTTCTGTACTTCAAGCAGAAATGTAAGTTTAACGTAACAAGTGTCAAGTGGACATAGGTGGATGTTACTTTTGCCCTAAGCTTGCAGTTAGTAATTAGATAGCTCAAATGTCAGCCTAACTGAAGGCTGCTGTAAAAGGGATGAATCCCAGGCTAGGAATCATTAGGAAGGTTATTTAAAAAGCTGCTAATAGTGTAGTGCCCTTTTATAAATTTGGGGAGTATGAGGACTGAAGCAAAGACTAGGGTATTTGGGATTTTTTAGCTTAAAATAAAGATGAATAGACAAGTATAAATTACCTGTCTCCATTTACTTTGTTAGAATTTGGAGTGATCCAGTCAAACTTAATGCAGTAACAAGAAATATTGTAGAGCATGCTGCCATCAGATAAGCAACTTAAACGGATTTTAAGACAAGACTGATAAATTCAGGCAATCAAATGATACTAGCCTTGATGTCACTGTATTGGCAACCATGGTGGGAGAGGGCTAATGCCCTCCTGTCCATACTTGCAAGTTTCCTAAATGCACAAAATGCTAAAATAGAATGGTCCTTTCATGATCCAGCAAGGCTTATCTTGCATTCTTATGTTTGTAGTCTCTTTGGCTTCTTTGCCCTTTTAAAAACCCTGCTAGTCTTCCATTTTCCAATTTACTTTGAGAAAACATATTTTCTCTAGAAAATCTCTGTACAGAATTATGTGTGTAATAATTTACCTTATCCCTTTTCATATTGTTTGTCATACAGTTTTACCAAAACTGCTGCCATTAGCAGTTGGCATAGATCTCCATACTCGTCATGGAGCAATTCTGGCCTGTGCTGAGATCACACATGCTTTGAGTCTTCTAGCAGAAGAAAATAAGAGGTAACAAGAACAATAATATTTATTTAAGTGTCTTTTTATCCTTAACCTGTTTCACCATTTCATGTAAAAGTCTTAGAAAATGATAACTTCATAGAAATATATTTTTTCAGGGTATCGTAAAGCAGTTAATATTTTTCTGATTCCTGTATGAAGAAAGTTTAAACGTACAACTCAACTATAAATATGGTTGTTCGATTACTGTTTATTTAATAAGAAATACATAAATCTTAGAAGTATTTATTTATTGCTGTTGCTTAGCAGTAACTTTCATTTACTAGTGAAAGATCACTGTGTTAATTCAGGTAGATGCTAAATTAAATCATTATGTTGATGTAAACTTATTTCCAAAGGTATAATTTCTTTAATTTCCAGGCCTGTTGAACATATTTAGTGAATTGTTTTCTCTTAAATATAAACTTAAGGCGAATGTCTGACTTGGTCATGTACTCTAGAAGTTTCTAACACATTTTGTAAAGTTTGTTTAGTTTAGCAAGAAAAGCAGCTTTTTGAAAAGTATAAGCTAGAAAGAAAAAAAGTACATGAAGGAACTACCTCTAACTATAACTTCCCAAAGAACAATAGAATGCATAATGGAGGACTTGGTGAAGAGTTGCTGTGATGAAAAAGCAGTTTGCAATAGAAAATAGTTTAAAAAAATCCTTACCATGGATTTTTATTTTGTGAATGTCACAGAGGGCATTTGTAATGCTGGGGTGGTGTCTCATCCACAAGCAAGTAGGCAGAGTTCATCTTCTCATTTTCACTTTCCAGGTGGAAGAGCCATCTCAGACCCCAGATTGGCCAGGTGGGCATGATAGTCCCTATAGGGATTGAAATGCACATTTGGAATAAGTATAACTAAGTACTGAAAATCTAAACAAGCAAAACAGTTTAAATGGGTAACACAGAAGAAAAGAGTAAAGAAAGATAATCTCCTCTAACTCTGTCAACTTCTCTAATGTGTAGTGATGGTAATACTGCTGCTCTTGTTTTAGAGAGCTTTGCTATATTTTTATTTAGTCCTAGAAAAAAGGAGTGGGTCACATGCCCTCTATGATACTCACAAAATAGAAATTCACAGTAAGATAAGTTCTCCTTACAGAGGGCATTTGTAACCTTGGGATGTTACAGAACAGTATTGGAAAGAGGACAAGAGTCAGAAACTTGCACTGTCGGAAGAAAACCCATAGCTAAAAGGAGCTGCTTCAGGCTGGGTAGGTCAGTAGATTAAAAGGCATAGTTAGGTCTAAGTGCTATTCTGCATATTTATTATCAGATATGTCTGAACCAGGTCATGCTTCAAACATCTAGAAGGGGTAGATGCAGACATGAATGTCCCCTAAAGAAAGGCTTCAGAAAAATAATTTTCTACAGTCGTTTCTGAAGAACCAAAGTGCTCTCTGCAAAATGAAGAAAGAAAATACTGCTATGAAGTACAGAGGGATTACATTAGGGGAAAAAACCCTGCTCTGATACCATACAGGACAGATTTGGGGACTGAGACTGTTTCTCACTCGCTGGAGTCAAAATGAAAAGTTGTACCTGCATAGTTTCTCCAAGAAGAGACTTCATACTGAGGTTGCAAAAGCTGTCCTTGAGATTTTTTTTTTTTTTGTCTGTGCTCAGTCATTACTGACCCTGCAGTGACTGCCTGGACGAGTCCTTGCATTTTTCATGCTTGGACGAATCCTTGCAGTTTTCAAGGCAATTGTTTTTCGGAAGTGGTTTGCCAGAGCCTCCTTCCTAGAGCAGAGCCCAGCTGGCGAGCGCAGGAGGCGGGATTTCCATTGCTTCGCGCCCTTTTCGGGTGAGCGCAGTTTCGCGCTTACCAGCAACTGGTCCCGTCTCTCTGTGCAAGGCGCTGCCAGCATTTTTCCTCCCACCGGAGTGAGAGTACCCATTTATCTACTCGCATGAGTTTTCGACCTGTTGGGTTGACAGGAGCTGGGGGGGGGGGGGGAAACAGGAGCTCACCCTGTTAACGCGAAGGCTGGACTCGAACTGGCGAAGCGTCAGCCATTTCTGGCCGGCAACTTTCAGCATCATTAAGCCGCTGCGCCACTGCGTCCCCATGTCCTTGAGAATAGTAGAAGAAAAATTCTTACTGTTATCAGGGATTTCTTTCACTCTTGATGCCGTCTGTCAGCTTTTTGCAGTTTGCCTCTGTAGATCAGAAAAGTGGTCACAGAAGTTGTCGTATAACAGTGTTTAAATTGTCTTACTATTTTTTCACCCACTAGTTAGGTAAATCCCCTCATGAGTGCAATTGGCTTTTTAAAATTATTTTGAATTATTTATTTCCTATATTCTGTTATAAAATGTGAACTCCTATCTAGGAGTCCACATTCATCTGATACAAAAGGGTATTATTAATGAGAAGTATATGTTTAGTGTACTTTGACTGTGAGTATATGCCCAGCATAGTTCAATTCTTTTTCTTTACATCTGACTTCTACTCATAGTGAAAATCTGTAGAGATTTCTCCTTATCAGTCTTCTAAAAGCCACTACAAAGGGACCAAGGCTCAGATATTATTCCAATTACCGATGGATGTAGGATGCAAACCATTATCTGCATTTTCCTCTATTTCTTTATCGTAGTTACTAGAGAACTAGAAAATTTAATCATTTGTGAATCAATGTTTTTTCAGTTTTTTTTTGGTATTATTTTAAACTTAAAGGATTAGAATTATGGGTTGTTGTAGAGTAATGCATAGTATTTTATTTACCTAGGTAAAGGTAGGTAGATAGTTTATTGCATTGAAGGGAATGTGAGGGTAGGTGGAAGAATACATATTTTCAGAATAGAGGGCAGCAGTTGTCTTGAAATCATGCTTCATGTAGTTTAATCTGTTGGTCTTCCATTCTTTATTTTGTATTGAGTGAAGACAGGGTTTTTCTATATCCCATTCAGAACTATGATGGGTTACTTATATAAGGTTATATAAGGTGCTAAAATTACTAGAGAGAGCCAGTTTTGTGTAGTGGTTAAGGACACCAAGCTACAAATGGGGAGACTGTGACTTCTAGTCCTGCCTTAGGAACAAAACCAGCTGGGTGACTTTGTGCCATTCACTCTCTCAGCCCTAGGAAGGAGGCAAGGGCAAATCACTTCCAAAATGCTTGCCAAGAAAACTGCAGGGACTTGTCCAGGCAGCCTCCAGGAGTCAATGCTGACTCAAAGGCACCAAAAAACAAACAACAAAACAAAAAAATCCTTGGCTTTGTGTTCTGATTATTTATCTATACTTGCCATGGCAAAGATTTTTTGTTAAGATTTTGGAAATTTATGTATATGGTAATTTTTCCTGTTCTTTTGAAGTGCTCCTTTGGGGTTGTGTGTGTATGTGTGTGTGTTTATCTTATATATTGTTAAAATCAGGTTTTAGAAAGGAGATATTGAACATGAAACTATCAAACATAATTTTAGAATAAATTAAATGAACCTACCCCTTCATGGATCACTGCCTTGTCGTGGCGAAGGGGCTTGTGTAACTCAGTGAAGCCATGAGCTATACCGTGCAGGGCCACCCAAGACGGACAGGTCATGACAGAGAGTTCTGACAAAATGTGGTCCACTGGAGAAGGAAATGGCAGCCCACTCCAGTATCCTTGCCAAGAAAACCCCATGGACAATGTTAAAAGGCTAAAAGATATGACACCGGAAGATGAGCCCCTCAGGTCGGAAGGTGTCCAATATGCTACTAGGGAAGAGCGGAGAGCAATTCCAAGTAGCTCCAGAAAGAGTGAAGCGGCTGGGCCAAAGCCGAAAGGACGTTCAGCTGTGGATGTATCTGGAAGCGAAAAGAAGGTCCGATGCTGTAAAGAACAATATTGTATAGGTACGTGGAATGTAAGATCCATGAACCAAGGCAAGCCGGATGTGGTCAAACGTGAGATGACAAGATTGAACGTCGACATCTTGGGAATCAGCGAATTGAAATGGACGGGAATGGGTGAATTTAATTCAGGTGACCATTATATCTACTACTGTGGGCAAGAAACCCTTAGAAGAAATGGAGTTGCACTCATAGTCAATAAGAGAGTGGGAAAGGCAGTAATGGGGTACAACCTCAAAAACGACAGAATGATCTCAGTGCGTATCCAAGGAAAACCATTCAACATCACGGTAATCCAAGTCTATGCCCCAACCACTGATGCCGAAGAAGCTGAAGTTGACCAGTTCTATGAAGACCTACAAGACCTTCTAGAACTAGCACCAAAAAAAGATGTCCTTTTCATCATAGGGGATTGGAATGCTAAAGTAGGAAGTCAAGGAGTAATCGGAATAACAGGCAAGTTTGGCCTTGGAGTACAAAATGAAGCAGGGCAAAGGCTAATAGAGTTCTGTCAAGAGAACAAGCTAGTCATAGCAAACACTCTTTTCCAACAACACAAGAGACAACTCTACACATGGACATCACCAGATGGTCAATACCGAAACCAGATTGATTACATACTTTGCAGCCAAAGATGGAGAAACTCTATACAGACGGCAAAAACAAGACCAGGAGCTGACTGTGGCTCAGATCATGAGCTTCTTACTGCAAAATGTAGGCTTAAATTGAAGAATGTAGGGAAAACCACTAGACCACTCAGGTATGACTTAGATCATATTCCATGTGAGTACACAGTGAAGGTGATGAATAGATTTAGAGGATTAGATTTGGTAGACAGAGTGCCTGAAGAACTATGGACGGAGGTCTGTAACATTGTACAAGGGGCAGCAACTAAAACCATCCCAAAGAAAAAGAAATGCAAGAAAGCAAAATGGCTGTCTGATGGGGCTTTACAAATAGCTGTGGAAAGAAGGAATGCGAAAAGCAAGGGTGAAAGGGAAAGATATAAGCAACTGAATGCAGATTTCCAGAGAATAGCAAGGAGAGATAAGAAGGCCTTCTTAAATGAACAATGCAAAGAAATTGAAGAAAAGAATAGAATGGGGAAGACTAGAGATCTCTTCAAGAAAATTGGAGATATCAAAGGAACGTTTAGTGCAAAGATGGGCATGATAAAGGACAAAAAAGGCAGGGACCTAACAGAAGCAGAAGAGATTAAGAAGAGGTGGCAAGAATACACAGAAGAACTATACAAGAAAGATCTTAATGTCCCTGATGTCCATGCTGGTGTGGTCACTGACCCTGAGCCAGACATCCTAGAGAGTGAAGTCAAGTGGGCCTTAGGAAGCATTGCTAACAACAAAGCTAGTGGAGATGACAGTATTCCAGCTGAGTTATTTAAAATACTAAAAGACGATGCTGTGAAAGTGCTGCACTCAATATGCCAGCAAGTTTGGAAAACGCAACAGTGGCCACGGGATTGGAAAAGGTCAGTTTACGTTCCAATTCCAAAGAAGGGCAATGCCAAAGAATGCTCAAACTATCGCACAATTGCACTCATTTCACATGCTAGCAAGGTTATGCTCAAAATCCTACAAGCTAGGCTTCAGCAGTACGTGAACCGAGAACTACCGGATGTACAAGCTGGGTTTCGAAGAGGCAGAGGAACTAGAGATCAAATTGCCAACATTCGCTGGATCATGGAGAAAGCACGAGAGTTCCAGAAAAGCATCTACTTCTGCTTCATTGACTATGCAAAAGCCTTTGATTGTGTGGATCACAACAAACTGTGGCAAATTCTTAAAGAGATGGGGATACCAGACCACCTTACCTGTCTCCTGAGAAATCTGTATGCGGGCCAAGAAGCAACAGTTAGAACCGGTCACGGAACAACCGATTGGTTCAAAATAGGGAAAGGAGTACGACAAGGCTGTATACTGTCACCCTGCTTATTTCACCTATATGCAGAGTACATCATGAGAAATGCCAGGCTGGAAGAATCACAAGCCGGAATTAAGATTGCAGGGAGAAACATCAATAACCTCAGATATGCAGACGATACTACCCTAATGGCAGAAAGTGAAGAAGAACTACAGAGCCTCTTGATGAGGGTGAAAGAGGAGAGTGCGAAAGCTGGCTTGAAACTCAACATTAAAAAAACTAAGATCATGGCATCTGGACCCATCAATCCCTGGCAAATAGAAGGGGTAGAAATGGAAGCAGTAACAGACTTCATTTATTTGGGCTCCAAGGTCACTGCAGACGGAGACTGCAGCCATGAAATTAAAAGACGCTTGCTCCTTGGGAGGAAAGCTATGGCAAACCTAGATAGCATATTAAAAAGCAGAGACGTCACCTTGCTGACAAAGATCCGCATAGTCAAAGCTATGGTTTTTCCAGTAGTAATGTATGGCTGTGAGAGCTGGACCATAAAGAAGGCTGAACGCCGAAGAATTGATGCCTTTGAACTGTGGTGCTGGAGAAGACTCTTAAGAGTCCCCTGGACTGCTAGGAGGTCAAACCAGTCAATCTTAAAGGAAATCAACTCTGATTGCTCATTGGAAGGATTGATAATGAAGCTCAAGCTCAGATACTTTGGTCACCTAATGCGAAGAGAGGACTGTTTGGAAAAGACCCTGATGCTGGGAAAGATGGAAGGCAAAAGGAGAAGAGGACGGCAGAGGATGAGATGGCTAGGTAGCATCACTGAAGCAATGAGCATGAAATTGAGCAAACTCAGGGAGGCAGTGAAAGATAGGAAGGCCTGGTGCAATATGGTTCATGGGGTCACGAAGAGTCGGGCACGACTTAACGACTGAACAACAACAAAAATGAACCTAGCAAAAAAATTGCGTTTATCACAACCAAGAATTAAAATTACTGGGAGGAAAATCTGATATTCATGTGTGGGGAGGGGATGCTGATAATAGTAATAGCCGCAGAATTTTCACAATGTTTACATTTAATAAAGAATCAAATAGGTAGTTGGAGAAAAAATTGCTACAACTATTTAATGTCAAATAATACTACATTGATTTAAAATGCTTTTAAATTTTGCAGGCTTATTTCATTTTATTTGGATGAAAAAACTTTGGAAGGACTTAAGCAAATTCATGTGGAGGTTAGTATATATTATGTCTACTGAAAAGTTATTTTTGCAGATGTACCTTTTAAATAGGAAAAAATGCCTTTCCTTTTAACAAATAATACAAACAATGTTTAAGGCAATGGACTTAATTGGAAGACATGCCACATTTATCGTATTATCATTGTTAATTGATAATTTATCTCTTTTCTTTTACCGTGGCCTAGTGAAAGAAAAAAGGTTCTTAGGTGGAACGGAAGTGTTTGTTATTATTAAACTCATCCAGTAATACATTTTCTTTTCACCCCTTTCCCCAAACAAACTCATGATCCGCAGTTTGAAAAGCACTGGAATCAATGAAAGTTCTTAATGTAAAATCCATTCTTTTACAGCTTTGTCGTCGTCAGTTGTATAGGTAAGATAATTAATGTCAAATAGACTGTTATAATTTTGAGAATGAGTTCTTGAGGAGTAAATAAACATGCTTCTGAAATGTGTAATCCCTTTTGTGTAAGAATTTACAGTTTTTGTTTTTAAATTAAAAAAAAAGCTTCCTTCCTTCCTTCCTTCCTTCCTTCCTTCCTTCCTTCCTTCCTTCCTTCCTTCCTTCCTTCCTTCCTTCCTTCCTTCCTTCCTTCCTTCCTTCCTTCCTTCTGTATACACACACACACACGCATAAATACATACATGAATGAATGAATGAATGAATGTAGGAATCTTTTTTTTAAATAATTTTTAAAAATACAGTAGAGTCTCGTTTAACCGACCTTCGCTTATCCGACATTCCGTCTTACCCGACGCTCCTAAAAAAAACACAACAACATGCATAAATCGGCGACAAGAAAAGTGTGCCGCTTGTTTGCGAGCGTGAGTGTACTCCTTCTTGTTGCTCCTGACGGCGCGGCGCTGCAACGCAAAAATCGATTGCAACAGGCGCAGCGGATCGGGTTTTTTTTTTTCCCCGCACTCAATTGTTACTGTGTGTTATCCGACATTTTCACTTATCCGACGTTCTGCTGGCCCGTTTATGTTGGATAAGCGAGACTCTACTGTATGTAATTTGTCACCGCCCATCTGATTAAAAAACTACTCTGGGCGGTTTACAGAGAAGCTAAAATCAATTAAAAATACAATATAAAATAGTCCTGAATAAATAAGAAATAAATATAATCCAAGAATTCTATATGAAAGTGCTTCTAGTGATAGAGACCATTACTGTGATAAAGAAGATTTGTTTGTCAGGAATGGAGCAGGCTCATCTTAGAAGTTCATTCATGTTGCATACCTATCCTGTGAAGTATGTGGTGAAGTATTACAAGGATATGCATAGACTTTATAGTACCAATGAGCTATTTAAAAAGTAGACAGCATTTTGTCATCCTAGACAAGAAAAAAAAAATCACTATTAGCATTCATTGAAACACATAACATTGGTTCATGAAAGAACCAAGAGTTTTTAGATAGTTGGGAAATTAAACTTTTGTTCTTAGTCTTCAATAATAAGAACGGTTTGCCTCTAGTAGTTCCTCAAGCACTTTTATAGAGAACATCCTTCCTTTTAACAGCACAGAATATAGATTGCTGTGTATGAGTATACAAATGTACACACTGTATTCTGCACGCCACCCCAAATACATAAGGCTAAAGTTCTGTTTTTTCTTTTTTCCACCTGACTCTTACTTACCTGAATATCTTATTTATTTGTAGCTACTTCTAAGAAATCATCATGTATTGATGTGTGCTTTACTGGGCAGTAGTGCATTATTTGGTGTGCAAAATACAAAAAATGTATCTTTTAAAGGGGATGCATTATGCAGTTGCCTCCAAATATATGCTACATGTAACCCGGAAAAAAAGGAAAGACGTGTCTGGCAGAATTACAGTAGTAGCAAGTGGAGTCTGTTGCAATTTTTCAACGTTATTATTGGGCTGTCCTTGGATGAGCTTACAAGCTAGCAAATGTTGAAATCCTGAACTGTTCAGATCCAAAGGCTGCCACATTTGTTGCTATTCATACCCAATCTCCGAAGGGAGAAGAAAGAATATATTAGATACATGTTCAGACATGCCCTTGTATAGGTTTGCCATCCTGTATAATATTACGTATTTGGGGAAAATAAAAATTTTCTTGTTTGTCTGAGAGCAATAACTATTTTAAATATGAACCATATGTAACATACAGAGTTATTAATTGTTCCATATTTATATGGATGATTTGAATTTGTGTTATAGTGGAAAGTTAATTTTATACTGTTTGCAGAATTACAGTACCTTTATTGATGTCATGAGGTGCCTAATACTGAATCCTTAAACAATAATAATGTGTTCTTCTTCAAAATAATGTGAACCCAGAAGAATTATTCACTTGTAGGCATTTTACAGTTTTTCAAGATGTAAATGTATAAATATATATATATTTAAATAATATATAAAGCATTAGTCTTTTGGTCATTTTATAATAAAGAGCTCCTTTGCTTTTAATAGGACAGCATTGCTAAACAAGTTCAACTAGTTTTATGGAGTATAATAAAGGCACAGTGCCGTGAAGATTCCCATCTGAGAAGTAATTTCTTGAAATTTTAACAAAATAACAGTAATCATTTGACAAAGCATATCAGTAATCAAATTTTTCCAGTCGCATTTACTGATTTCTGGAATGAGGATTTCTGTTACAAAAATAAGAAACGCATTCCCAGAGGACCAAATAATTACAATGGCCTGTGCTTGATTTCTGTTTGTTAGGTACATAAATGACTCTGGCAAAAGTCACTTATTTTATATATTCTTTTATATATCATAAAAGAAAGCATTCTCACTGGAAAGTGTAGAGCATAAGATCATTAAATGATTTGCAAGATAAACCGAAGGGTTATTTAATAAAATCCATTAATAGTGGAATTGATTGACTAGCTGAGTTAATCTAAATGTATGTATTGGGTTCTGTAAAATCCTGGTGCCAATGAAGAAAATGGTGTATTTCAGATTATATTCAGTTTCCCCAGCATAAAGTAGTTAGGAGTTTTCTGTGTTCTAAATTGGGAATCCCACAAAGTTCCTGTCCCATATAGTTTATCCAGAGTTCTAACATGCTGCAAAGTATAATAGCCTTGCGGATGTGAGGTGGGGGAACAGGGGGAACCCTTTGAGAGTTAATATAAAATGCTGTGGTAGGAAAAGAATATTGCAGTTAGTAACTGGGAATTTTGCCCTTAAATCTAAACAGTGATCACATCACTATTTAGTGATTGCAGTCATAATAGCCTGGAGGCTGAAGAGTAGGGTCTATACTGAACACCTTAAAATTGAAATTATTCAAATTTAAAATATTCCCGGATTGAGGTCACAGTGCTTCTCAAATGATGAGACCATCTTGTGTTTATCTGAAAGTTTTGCCCTTGAAATGAGGCACTTCAAGACTGAAATGAGCCATTGCTTCAAGCTTGAAGTAAATGGCTTCGAAGTGATATGAGTTCAGAATGTTTTGCATATCCCTAGTGGAGAGATAATCTTATTTTACCATGTGCTGCACAGTGTGACTCTGCCTCAATGTTCACATGAACTGCTGTGTCATGGTCTTGTTTAAATTGCATTAACTAGTGATTGACTGCTTTTATTATTTGGAAAACAGTAACAGATTCATCCTTTATATATTTTACCAACACTTATAAAATGGAATATAATTCCGATTAAACACATGCCCTTTATGCAAAGAACTTCAGTCTGTCCATCTGAAAGTGGGGATGGGTATTCCCACCACAATGATATTTTCACTGAAATGTAATCAGATTCTGTTCCACAACAACTAAGTTGCAGCACCTTTTTTCCTTTTAAAATCAGATATATAAAGACACATCATACTAGATGTGTATGGAATCTGGTACTCTGCTCCTATGCATAATTTTCTATTTTACTTGCAATATTCGTCCCATTTTGTTGAAGAGCAAAGTTGAAGACATTTGAGTTTTCCCCATGAGAGAACAGAGGTACAGTTTTACAAATTATATTTCAGATCTGCTAGCAACCACCAAAACAAGTTAAATTTGGTAACACCATTTCCAGAGTCCAGAATAGGCTACCAAACTGGATGGAGATAGTCCGTGCACCCCCCTAATATAATGTCATGAGACATGAAGATTTTAAAGAGTAACTTATTCTTTTCTTTCTTTTTTTTCCTCTCAGTGCAATACTAGCTTGTTTTTCTTTTCTTTTCATCTATTACTAGTTATCTCCACATAATATTTTTATGCTCTTTTTTTCCCTTAGTACTTGCTGTCGTGTTATATTTAAAAATGCAAGGCAAGCCCTCTGGATCAGATTAAAGATCTATCTATGCTAAGATTATGATTCTTATATTGGCCAACCAGATGTTTATGAAAATCCAACAAGCAGGTTCTATGTAAAACCAGCTAGCAACAGCCCTCTTCCATTGTTGTTCTCTTGTAACTGGTATTGAGAATCTTGCTATCTCTGATTCTGGAGATACTGTTTAGTCACCATGACTAATAGTTATTGATACCTTATTCTCCATAAATTTGTTTAATCCCTCTTAAAGCAATCTAAACAGATAGTTATTTGTACTACTTGAGGAAGTGAATTCCAGAATTTCAAAATGCATAATTGCTGTTCTAGAAAATTGTACTTTGCTTGATTTAAGTAGTTTACTAGTGGAATTCTTTGTACCAGTTCCATCATACAGCTATGAATTTAAGAAGAGAAAAACAATGCAAGTATAATATGCTAGCATTTTCTAACCCTTATACATGCTTTTAGTAGCTTTAGGTTGGCTTTAGATATTACCACTAATATGGGAAGGGGCTTTAAGTAGTGGTATTTCACAGCCAGTGATAATATATATATATATTGGCCAACCAATGCAAAAGGAAGGATTCAGGTTAAAATCAGTCATTCTTGAAGTTCTTACTAGCTGTCATTGAACTATTACAATCATCCAGCTTACATTATGTCACAAATTAGATAGAAGGAGGCTACAGCAAACATATAAATTTCTTTTAGAGGATGGATGGATAGATGGATGGATGGATGGAAGGAAGGAAGGAAAGAAGGAGGAGATAAATGGATTAGTAATTGATCATTGTTTTTTCAACAAAAACTTCCAAGTGTCCAGAGGTCTCAGATTCATTTGTAGAATAGAAGGCTGGAGGTCTCACACCTCCTGTTCCGGAAGCCCTCTGGGTCTTCACATTCTGGCTTCATCTTCTGCTTGGTAGTTCCTGCTGCCACCATCTAACTTCTAGAGGGCACCTCACCTGGAATATTTCCTCTAATCCTAGGGTTTAAGATATAGGGCTCTCACACCTTATGCTTGTCTTTTTGTCAATTGAAGGAGTCGAAATGCAAAAAAATGAAAATAACTTAAGTACTGCTACCTCCTGGCTGTGTAGCATAAAGACAGCGACTAGAGGTTTGAGCCGTTCCCTTCCCCTTTTGAGAGACACATCAATCTCACTGAAGATAAACCAAATCAAACTTTGTTTTTTCCTTAAACAGAGAAAATATGTACAGTAAAAGCCCTTTTCAACTTTAAATATTAAAATGTATTGGAGTGTTTAGTATTCTTTCAGTATTCAAGGATATATATTGTGGAGCTGCCTAGAATATCTGGAAGTTTAAGGAAAAGAAAAGATCTAGAAGAAAATACAGTACTCCTGGCAGACAAGAAGATAGTTCTGATGAAGGAAGCCGCAGAGATGACTTTGGAGAAACTCTTCAGAGAAAGTTGCAAGAGTGTGTGCAAAAACATATGTTGAGTCCCAGAAACAGGAAAAGCATTAGGAAGAGACTCAAATTGATTCCTCCCTGAGTTTCTGCGTTTAAGAGGGAAGAAAAAGAAAACCAGGCCTGCAAGATTCTGTTACAGTGACATATCCCAATAGTTCAAATAATCTAGTGGAATTTGTTTCTAGATCTAGTCAACCTCAAGGGGCTGGCAGCTGGTCTGCTACAAATAATTAGGTTTCTGGCAGAAATCTCTGCATTGGAGAGATTTTCAAATTATTATTGCTGGAAACTTTTACAGAAATAATATACATTTGTGAACAAGCCTGAGATTTGAATGGAAGATGCACACAATTCTTGAATTTACAAAGGGAAACAGGAACATTTAAATTTTAGCATAACACAAAATTCTTAAGCATGTAGCACAAACTCCTGGCTAGAACATTTTTATCGATTAATACAGAAATAGAAAACTTGAAATGATGTTCTCTTTGCTTCAGATACCTGGACCTCCCCCAGTTTCTTGGCTATTCCAGTTATTTGTCAGAGGTTGTTAGAGAGTAATCCCCACTTCATCCCAGCATTGGTCCAGCAATTTCTGTTGTTTTAAAAGTACCAAACCCTTTTCTCTTTCCAGCTGAGGGAAGGGCTGTGTTAATCTCGCTTGTATGTGACCTGATCTGTCTGTCTGTCTGTCTCTCTCCCTCCCTCTCCCTCTCTCTCGATTGTGACTGAATCTGTAGCCTGTAATCTGGCTACATTCACAGCAGTCTCCTTTGAATGTGCCCCTCATTTCTCCAAAAAAGCATTTCAAGAGTGTTAGGGATTTGTTAACTATGATGTCTCTTCCTTCCTGCTGTTGTCTGCCTAGTTAACCTGACTTGGTGAACATTAATTAATGTTGTGTTCTAGCTGATCATGTTTTATTTCTCTAATCCTTTGACAAACAATTCAGGGGTAAAGTGTGTGTCATAGCAGACAGCCACAGTCTTAGCATCTCCTTTCCATGCCTATCACAGGTATTTTCAAATGTGATGTGATTCTCTGCCCAACTTAATTGGATCAGTGCTGATGAGAAAAAGCATGAAGCTGAAACATAATACAATATATATAAATTGAACTGTACATAGGGGGAAAGGAGGATGCAAATGCAATAAGCCCCTTTTGGCATATGTCATGGTTTTTAGTTGTTGCCTTCAATGGCATAAAATATTGGAATATAATACTGTACTTTAAAGTTTTGGATAAATCACAGATGGACAAGAAATAATGAAGTCAAATTTTAAAATTGAAAATTGAGTTTGTTAAGGAAGTAAACGTTATTTTTCAGAAATAATACAATAGCCATCTTATGGGATCAACTTAATACCGGCACATTTCAGCTAATGCTTTCCATAGAATAGTCCAAAAGAGTTGCCAGAAAGCTGACTTTAAAAGACTTTTTATAAACATGTAATGAAATGAGGGTACAATTGGATTTGGTTGTTGGATAACTCTAAAATTGCATTTGCACATCAGATAACTTTTTGTGAACACAAATCCTACCTTAATAAATTTTGGTTTGCAGAACTATTCCCATTCCACATAGCCTGGTTAGCTTCTCTTCTCCTCTTTCTGAGAACTGTGCAATTCACTTATAAGCTTAGTTCAGGATACATCTGGATCAAGATGTATACCATTTTGATCCAGGTTTGAAAACTAACTCCTAAATCTGAGTTATTTGCAAACTCTTAACCACAGATTGCAATTAATGGGAAGCAACAGTGAAATTTCAAATTCTGACTTGGTTTGTGACTCATGCAAAGAAAGGAGTAGAGTAGGTGGAAAAGTGTTGTGTATGGGGTATTTGCTGTATATGCATATGCTGTATATTAAGCCTTGATGCGTTGAATCTTGGCAAAACAGGCAAGTTTAGATTCATATATCAGTTTTCACTTCCTTTTTCTGTCATGTCAGTGCAAAATACAGTGATGTTGTTTCTCAAATCAGTGTTTTGTTTTTTTCCCCCCAGAGGTTTAGGTGGAGAACTAATGAGGCCAGCTGGTATGTTACATGACATAGAACATTCTACTTACAAATATAATTTGGAAAGAAATATTATGTTCTGAGATTATGTAATGTAAACTTGGCTATTCTTCTGATTCACTAAATATCTTGCTAACCTTTCTTTAATTTGTGTCCAATGCATAGCTCTCTCTTAAAGTATACCTCAGCCATTCTCCTTAATCTAAAATTCTTGTACCAAATATATATTTTTCTTAACAATTGAGAAAATGTATAATTAAAACATGATAAAACCCCAGACTGATAGTTTTTTAGTACCATTTTAGTGATCATCAATTGTTCTTTTTTCTGCAGAACATAAGGTAGAGCTGAAGGCAGAGCTCAGTTGCTAGATTATTGCTGGTTGATAGGATTTGATCTTAGAGGCAAACATTCTGCTCCTCTTTAGTAGACCAACAGCCACCTTGTCCCATTTCTAGTATATAGAATAGTATTTTAATATGCCATTAAAGCTCTTTTTACCATCCATAAAAGTGAGATTTAGTGTTAATTGCATCTTGGATAATTCTAATTTTTTTCATATTCCTGCTTTTAATCCATAGTAGAACAAAATGTAGATAAAATAACCTGTTTTCTTGCCAGTTTGATGTCAAAATCAACTACTTCTCTTTGAACACCACTTTAAGGGGCTTGTTCATGTGTGTGGTGGAGCTCCAGTTAAAAAGGAACTCTATGCAAGCAGGAATTCTCCCCTGCCTTCAAATAAAGGAATGCTTGGGTATTGGGAAATATGAATTTTTGTTGGGATTTCTGCATGCCACATCTATATATGAAGATGTAATGAGTAATTCTTGATATGAGTAGCATGTAGTCCTCTTCCCCAGCTGATGCCTTTTAGATGTGCTGGCCTACAATTCGGTAGTCAGATTGGCCATTGTGCTGCCTTCAGGGCAATGTATCGAGCATATTTGAGGACATCAAATTAGGGAGCGGGAGAGAAGGGCAGAGGGTGTCCTGATCTTGGGAGCCAAACAATTCCACAGTGAGAAGGTGCTACTAAGAACATTCTTATGGTTTCATAAGGTGCCTGAAGCAGACCATCTTGATAGATCTGTCCCCTCCTAGTGCTCAGTGGTAGCCTTGTACTTTAAGTCTGATCTGATCCACCCTCAAATCACAATCTAATTGCTCCAAGGTAAAGACCAGATTTAATGTGTCCGGCCCATGTGAGTTGGAACCATGGTGACTGGGACAAGGTCATGGTTATCACAGTATCCGTGAATTCCCAGACATCCCCGATTATCTGAAGCTTGAGGAAATCTATCACCGGCCCAGTGATGAGGTTGAAGAGCTCAAGAAAGAAGCTTTGGAAACTGGGGAGATGTAGCAGCAACACCCCCAGCTTGACTCTGGCACACAACTTCACATACAGTATAGGAGCTCAGTCTGATCACCTGCAGAACAATAGGTCAGGCCACCATAAAGTTATCACAGAACAAATATGGGCACCATCAAATTCTCATGGAATATCATTGCACCCTTCCTCTTCTACCTTAGTGTTGAAGGTACTACTACCTGAAGCCCAGCCAGGCAAATTTCAGATCAAGGAACCCCTCCATTCTCTCCCAGCTAAATATGGGTGATAAATGCCAGGTCCACTTTCTCCTCCAAAATCAAATTACAGAAAGACATTTCATTACAAATAGACCTGACAATCAACAGAACCAGCTTAAGATAAAGGCCTCTAGTGATCTAGCACTCAGAACCTTGTGTTAAGGGTGGTGGATCAGAATTGCAGTAAAGAATACAATTTCCTACCACCCTTCCTCTGTAGCAGTCATCTTTCCCTGTCATATCTCCCTCTGCTGACAGATTTGCCATACAGTGCTATTTACTATGTAGTAATAACAGTATGACTTCTTGAACTATGACCCTGTATGAAAATGTTTATAAATACCATTTAACTCATTGAATGCAGCTCTGATTGCTCTTTTTTTTCCTTCTTGTTTTCTAGTCTGCACTTTGATTGAAAAGTTATCACTTTCAAAAATGCCTTTTAGAAAAGATCCTATAATTGGTAAGTGAGGTTTGTCATGTTGTAGAATTACTGTGTCTATTTATTGATGAGTATAACTTTAGCCGAATAGACAGTGTTATTGAATTCACTTAACAAGAGTATGGTCATGTAAATTCCTTTATTTTCTGCTGTCACAAGATGTAATTCAGAGTGGTTCAAGTTTTGATATGCTTATCTTTTTGTCCCTGTCATCTTGATGCTGTGGCCATGGTTGCTATATTCAGTTTTATTCATCACAGTAATGTCAGAATGATTCAATATGTGGAAGTTAGGGGCATTGATGCCAGTTGGAGATGTTATAGAATGATGGCAATAACAGGAAAATATGGAACATATTTTAAACTAAACAAACATTTCCAGCTCTTCTGTATCCTGTGTGCCTGCTATTCAGGCAGCTTTTTATGCAGATATTTTTGTTTGTGGAACATCTTTTAAAAACATAATACAGGTAGTCCTCACTTAACAATCACAATGGGGACTGAAAATTGGTCATTAAGTAGGGCGGTCATTAAGCAAGTCACATGACCAGACCTGATTTTACAACCATTTTTACAATGGTTGTTAAGTGAATCATGTGGTTGTTAAGTGAATCCAGCTTCGCTAATGGACATTTTTTGCTGGAATTCACTTAATGACCATGTGATTTGCTTAATGACCACGGTGATTTGCTTAACAACATCATAAAAAGAAGCAAATGGCGATCATGTGACCGTGGTGGGCGGTGCTATGGTTTCCATTGGTTGTAAGTGCGAGTATAGGTCATAAATAACTTTTTCCGAGGCCGTTGTAACTTCAGACCGTCATTAAATGAGTGGTTGTTAAACAAGGACTACCTGTATTGAAAAGAAACTGAAACAAATTTCAGTTGGAATTTGAATCTGTATGGATTTGTAAAAAGATTATATGCTAAAAAGCAATGCAATCAGTATACCACTAAATATATTTTCTTTCTTTTCAGATGACTGGCAGTGGCTGATAAATGATAGTTTACAAAGCCTTCATCTTATTTCAAGCAATGCAAGACAGCAAGTAAAAGTACAATAATTTTATCTGTATTAATCTAAATAAGTCTAAATATTGTGTTTTGCTTGTTGCTGTATTACAGTTTAAATTTCTAGGTTTTCTAAAACAAAGCAGAGAGTAGATATAAATCAACATTCTTTGCAGTGAAAACATGTAAACAGAACTTTTTCCCTACTCCCATAGTGTGTACCATGACTTATGCTTTATAACTTGCAAATACATGATCTGAAATTAGAGGTGAACAGTAAAGTGGCCACTTTTGCTGATGACAGTATTATGAGACATCTATGTTAGACAACATTCTGCGCCTTCTCAAAATGTTATATCCCTTCATGGGTTATCAGTAGGATCACTTCATGGATATACATTCATGCCAAAAGTTTTAATTGCTTCTGTTAATACAGGATGTCTAGGTATTATTTTTGTCTGTTTTAAAGGTATAGGCAATGTATATAGCATACCAACTTGAAATAAATCAGATAAATTATTGACAGAATGTAAAATACTTTATTATAGTCACTGACCCAAATTTTATACAGTTAGAGAACAAAGGTATTGATTAAATATTAAAAAAAACAACACTGTTTCGTTTAGGCTATAACTGGAGTGTACTGAAATGTAATTCATTTGTATCCCTTCGGAGCCATCAAGGTAATACTAAAACTAATTGCAATATCTTCCCATCCTTCTACTAAATGGAGGTTTTGGTTCAGGATAATTTGTAATGTAGCATTGTTTGAGTAGCCTGACTTGCTTCTGGCTCCTAAACTGGAACAATTGAACAAGGTTAGGTGTTACTCAACTGTGTGAAATCTCAGATGAATGGGTTATTTGACATAGTCATAATGATTGCATGAATAGACACTGGACACATTACAACAGGACTTTTGCAGAGGGCCTGCAAGGTGTTTCTATGGTAGAATTGTTTGTTCCTTTAGAGTGCATTTGAAAGATAAGGCATTTTATATTTTTGTGGTTTTGTTTTTGTTTTAGGAGTCAGCAGTGTCTGCATTGGCTGCTCTATGTAATGAATATTACTGCAATGAAGAGGGAGGAGCAAATCCAGCTGTGCAAGGTAATGATTCACAAGATTCACTTCTATCTTTATTAAGGGACAACTTACGATATCTTGCTAACTAAAAAGAATTCCAGCAGAAGCCAAACTAGCCTGAACTAAATCAACATCTCAGTGGTTAGTAGCTTTTCAGGATCAACCCAGTTATGTAGACTTTTATGTTCAACTTTAATTAAGTAACAGAAGTTAACATGTATTGTTAATTGAAAGGAGACATACTTTGCAGAATTGAAATAATTTTGAGTTTCAGATATATGGGACAGTACATTACTTTAAACAGTTGCCAGTTAAATGATTATGTAGGTACTTCTGAATTATCAACCCTTCCTTTTACCTTCTACATTGTGAAAATCAGTTATTTTAATAATAATAATATTTAAAGTAATCCTATAAATTGTTTGCTAATAGCAAAAAGAGGCCTAAATTAGACACAGATTTAATGAAAGTACAACTGACGGGAAAGGAGTAGAAAGATGAAGGCTTTTATGTGTGAGCTAGAAAGACATGGTCCATCTACCAGCAAATGCCACCAGCTGGACAGACTAGAACACTGCTGGAGGATGTTTATCTGCTGCCCTTCTATGCTTCTGGTCAACAGGTAACAGGTATTGGAGAGGACAAGCATAATGGCTAAAATGTCATTGTAGGGAGATAATAATATCCCAACTATTGTCCTTTAATTTCAAAGGAGCTACAATATCTGATCAAAAGGCTGTATCTTCCCAGCATGAAACTATCAAAATAAGTATAATTTCTGTGTATAGTTAGGCGCACACTTCACCAACAGAACCTGCTGCCTTGAGATTTAGATGTAAGTTCTGGCCTACAGGATGAAAGTGCAGACTTATTGGAAAGGAAAACACCCAATTTCTCTCTTACATTTAGTAATAGTTGAGTATAGTTTCTTGATCCCTCCAGCCTAAAGTTTCATTTTTTGTTTCTCTTAAATTTGCTTCAGAGCTTGCCTCTTCTTTCCCTTCCTTCTTCAAAAAGCTTCACTTAGCTCATTGCTATTAATTTTATTTATCTAGTTGTTAAATTTATATGCCACCCGTCTCCCCCAGAGGGTTTAATTTTGTTAAATTAACATTGTAGACTTTGTATTTGTTACCACTTTTACATTAACAGAGCTATGATTGGATAGTATCAAAATGTAGCTTCTGGCGGGAGCATCCTTAGAGGGGTCAACAGTGTCAAAATGGTAGGCACAACTGGGTGATTGAAGCCCTGCCCCTTTTTAACATGCATTGCATGAATCATGCACATGTAAAAAGGGTCTGAGCTTTAGTCACTCCTGTCAAGCCTGCCATTTTGACACTGTTGATCCCTCTCATACATATCTGCGGCTTCTAGTCAATTTTCTGCTGTTCTCTCTTTTTTTTTTTAACTGATGTCTTAAGATTGTTTTTGAAATTAAAATGGGCATTGGTCAGTTTAATTATTTATGTATTTCCCCCAACATATAAGTAAAACAGAGGTGGGGTGCTTAAGAATTTTATTTTGGGGGAATTTTGACATGAACTGACCTGATCAGTAATTTCTAGGCTAATAACATAGATTAAAACATGGTTATCTTTTAATTTTGCAGTCCTTTGATTTTGCAAAGCATTTCAATGCTCAAAAAAGGTGATAAAGTTTAAGATACATGTTTTAGGATAAATGTATGTTTTGTGAGAACATAAACTAAAATATGTATTTAAATATAAATTTTGTGCATTTAAAATGTATAAATATATTTAAATATTCATCAAATTTCTTTCTATACAAAGATGGATCCCCCCCAAAATTCCTTGAAGTGGATTAATCCACTCATCCTTACAATAGGATGTTACTGTTGTTTCAGGCTACTAAAAGGTGTGAAATAATTGTAAAATATAACTCTAAAATATTATTAATTCACAGTTATTAAATGCAGTATCTATGGGGAGAGGAATGCAAACCAGATCTATTTCTTACACATTTAACAGCTGATACACATGGTTAATGAAAAGTCTATAGGAAATGGCATATGGGACCTTTATTTGACTCTAATCAATGATGCTCAGTTGCTCAGATATTTAATTATCCAGTGGCTGGATTGTAACTGGGATAGAACTGACACACATTCAAGTAATACCACCTTGAATGTAGTGGTGATGTGAATCTGTGTAGAATCATCATAGGTTGTTTTTATAGGCCAGGAGTCCCTTGTGTGGATACCTGAGTTTGTCTTTTGTTTTTCTGTTATTTGGTTTCTTCTTTCCTTTTCTTTACTACAACTCTCCAGTTTTCCGTTTCAAAAGCTTTAATGAAAGCTAGTAGGTTTTTTCCTTTCCTTTTTCTTTTTTTAACGCAGACATAATATTTACAATATGTTCAATAAATTAAGGGGATAATTTCAGATAAAACAACTTTTGTATGGCCAATTACTATGTTTTTTTCTAGCACATTATTTTGTTTAATTTTTAATTAACTTGTTTGTGTTTTCATTAAATTAAAGTATTTCTTTGTTTCATAGGCCACTGCTCTGTGAATTCTGTGCTGCTCCAGGAAAGCATTTATTTCTTTATCTGTCTACTTATATGACATCTCAATCATAGAGTAATCATAGGTGGCTTACCCAATGGGGTTAAAACATCAAGTAAATAAAAGCTAAAAGCAAACAGAAACACCAAAAGAGTACGTGGTACACATATTCCATACCAAACTACTGTTGGGGACAGACCACTTCATGTTACCCCCATGGCTTGGTGAAAGAGCCAGGTTTTGAATGGCTCTCTGGAAGCCCAGGAGGATGAAAAACGAATATTTTTTTCCAAAAAGAGCACTACCCAAAAGCAACAGAATTTAAATATATATGAATTCTTGGAATTGCTTTCCTGAGAGTGTTTTTTAAAAATGTTTTCCCCATTTTCAGATTCAGTATGCTTTAGAACATATCTTGCAATGAGGTTATAAAATGATGTCACTGAAGAAAAAATGGACCTGTGCCATCTTGTGCAGTTTACTGTCATGCTTTGCTATCAAAACATTGTCATAATAAAACTTTTGAATATTTCTGGGCAGAACAAATATATCAGTAGTACATTATATACTGAATATTATATAAACAAAATTTGCAATTGTTTGTTCAGCAACCACCATCCCTCAAGAATAATCAGTGGTTATTTTAATGCTGTAAAGCATTGTTTCTGGAGTTTTAATTACTTACACAGTGAGTATTATGTTTTCCAGATTTGCTGGTGCAATACATTTCAGGCCTTCAAAACCACGAGGAAATGATTCGCTGTGGTTTTTCACTAGCCTTGGGTGCCCTTCCGAAGTTTCTTCTAAAAGGCAAACTCCAGGAGGTGAGCTAGGATACAGGCTAGAATGTTTAATAAAAATGTTCAAGTATTTAAAAATGTATTTTAATGGTGAACAGAAAGTGATCTGAGCATGACAAAGGATTTATATTTTTATTTCTTATCCCCCCAGATATACCAGCCTCCCCAACACCTGTCCATCCTCTCCCAAAACAAAAGGCCTGAGTTCACACTCCAAGATTGCAGCGCTCTTTCTAGTTAATTGATCAGGTCTTTGGGATGCTTCTCCTTTAGCACACAGCATTCCTAGACTCTAACAGTTAGTTCATCTGACATCAGTCATGCAAACAAACACACCACCCTCTGCCCTAAATCACCCCACCAGGCACATCACCCTCTACCCGCAACCACCTACTCCACTCTCTACCTCTCAGTTCCACCACTCTCAACCTCCACTGTTCTCACTGTGGATGCTAAATGCCCAGACTGTGACTATAAGCCAAAGTGGTTTGGAAAAACTAGAGAGTTACTATGAGCTCCCTGCCTTTTGTCAGGGGAGGGAGCCAAACAGTTATGTCCCTGCAACACCAGCCCTTTGGCACACACATCCAAAATCCATAATTTACACTGTTCAAAAAATCTTAAGTAGAGTCCTTTCTTATCAATTGAATTCACTAGATAGTACAGGCTGAAGCAGTGGGAAGATACAAATGGTGCATATACTGATCCTTCTAAAAGTTCAGTAGTGAGTGTGAGGCAAGAGTGTAAGGCAGTACTCTGTGAGGTAGTCCACATGAGAGCTGCTGGATGTAGATTGGATTTCCTGCAGGATCATCGGCCTACTCCTGCTCCCACTGTTGCTCAGCACTATGTGGAGGCTGGGCAGTTGAAGTTCAGTGTCACTTTTTCTGCAAGGGCAGTTTCACAGGAGAAGCCACCACTGCCATTTAAGAAAAGAGAGAACTGCATAAGTTACCCATATGTGGCTGGTGGATTGAGCTTTAGGGAAGCCAAACTTCATGGAGATGCAGAATTGAAGTGGAACAGGTTTAGGCTTGTCTTGTCACCCTGGTAAATGAAAATCAGCCTTGATATCTGGCTGAATCTAACGCACATCTCTAATAGAAACCACATGAAAAGTCCACTTTGTGTGTAATATACCAAATTACTATGTATTTACATTTCTTCCTCCTTGTATTTACCACTTTTCCTCTCTGACCCACTTCACTGTAGCTGCTTCATCTCCCTTGTTTTTGCATAATACTTTATGAGAAACATAATCAAGTACTGGTATAGTGTTTGGGTTTCCTTTTATTCTTTGAGGTTTTAGAAGCTTTGAAAAAAGTCACTTCGATTTCTGGAGGTGTGAGCTTTGCTGAATCCAGAAGAGATGGCCTAAAAGCTGTTGGAAAGTATGTAAACCTTTTTGCTTCACATATCTTTTTATTTAATTTTGGTGGTGAGTGTAGTTAAGAATATGAATGCTATGAATTTATATGAATGTATTTACATGAATAAATATATAAATATATCTCCTGCCATGGTCTTTTTTTTTTTTTTTTGGTTCAACAAAACTTGATAAGAATGATAAGAACATAATAATTGTAGAAATAATAGAAGAAACTGGAACATTTTTGTTGCTCTGGACTTTAAATTACATAAAATCCAGAGAGATCGTGGAGTGATTCTTATGGAATAAGTAAGGCAAGGCCAGTGCATGTTGCCCTTTCCTCCCTTCAGCAGCTCCCAGTGCAGAATATCTTGCTGGCCCACCTCCTCTCGTTCCTCCCTGCATTTTCCCTCCTTCCCTGTCCTCAGCCACAGACATTGCCACTACTGTTTTCTCAGCACAGCATCCCCCACAGGCCCACCTGCCTCCAATATTTCCAATGCCATTTCTTCCACTGCTGTTTTGGTCCCAGCATAGGATATTCAGCTGGCTCACTGCTCCTGATCTTCCCCATGGACCTTCCCTTCTCTCCCTCCCTCAGCTGCTGTTAGTGGACTGTGTGCCAGCTCCTTAACTGTGATCGACTCTGAAGTGAAGAACAGGCTCCCAGTTCTGCATGTCTCTCTAGCCTCTTCCACTAGCCCTTCCCACTGCCCCTTTTTTTCTCTTTTTGCCTTTGTTGTCCCCAGCTGCTGCCAGTATCCTTAACTTTTTCCTGCTTTTGCTATCCCAGACCACTTCTACCCAGGGCAGCCTCATTCCATTCTGTGTACAAACCCAAACATCCAAAACACTCATGCTTTAATTAGGCCACTGACCACCTGGTTCCATGAATGGAACAGTTTATATGTCCCTATTATTAATATTTTCAGGGGAACTTATGAAGACAAGTATCTTCATAAGGTTATAATTTTGAAGAGAAGCAATGGTGCTATTAATGGTAAATTCTGTATCCTCAGGTCTATTTTGAAATCTATAAAAATATTAATCAGGCTTTATGAAGCGATAATTTTTATGTGAGCAGGTCTGTACTATTTCATCAAAAATAAACAGGCTAAATATATTGTATTTGAGTAATAATCTCTCCATCAGAAATATAGTGCTTTTAGTAGTTTAAATTGTAGAAATCCAAGAAAGATCAATTTCATAATAAAAATATAATTTTCACTGTAATTTCAGCTCATTATCCAGACATTTCTTTTACATTTACTTCTGAAAATATGAGCACTGGTAATTCATTTCAAGACATTCTTATGTTTATCATTTGTTTAAGATGCCAGGTAGCTGTCCTGCACAAGTATCTACCGTAAATATGTGGGCTTTAACCATTTTCCCTAATTTAACTATGTAGTTGTCACAATTTTTAAGGCATTAAATCTGAAAATGAGATAGAATGTAACTAAAGTATGTTCTTTAGTTACATTCTAACACCAAAATGAACACAAATGAACAATGAACACAATACAATGAAACCTTGGGAAAGGTAATTTTATTGTAACAATGTACAACTAAAAGGTTCTTCACATCTCCCCTGAACTCTGTCTGCATCCCCCCAAGGCAGGTACCCCTCGCAGTTTGGGAAACCCTGGTATAGACTAGAATGAATTCTGTAATATGCAGGAGAGCCCTGTATCATGAAAGCAGGCTCCGTAACATGACACGTAAGGAATGACGATGAAAATCAGGCATCTTAAACAAGCCATAAACTTTGCCAGTGGGATTTTCTCCAGCACTCCTTGCTTTGCTTCCAGTGACAACTTGTTAGCAGAAGGAATTGCTTGTTGCTTTGTTAAATATCCACTGCAAATGGCAAGAGTACTGTACGTATTATAACTTTTAACCCATTAGATATCATAAGACATAAGAGAATAGTAAGACATCACCTTTGTATGTAAAAGATCTGACACTGTCTGAACAACTTGTCACTCAGGAGGAAGCTGAATTGCTCATAGAATAATTCCTCCTGGATTTCCTCTGGTCTTTCTCTGTATCCTTAGGCATGAGAAAACCTTTGCTAGGAGAATATTAAAATCAGATGAATAGTATGCCTTCCCCTCCCCAATCTATAGTTAATTCTACATAACAAGGATATAATATCAAAACCAATTCTAGATACGTGTAGACTTGACTTTCCAGTAACACAAATTTTTGTAATATCAAGTAAGGTACATTACTTACTCATTTTGATTAATAGATGGTATTGAGATATTTATTTGTTTATTGGATTAAGCAGAGATTTGTTATGAACAAATGCTACATTTCTTAACATTATATGGTTATATTAGTCATCTTTCTTCTTTCCTTCCTTCCTTCTTCCTTTAGAGTTTGCTTGACAGTAGGGGTGAATGGAGAAGGTTCACCAAATGAATTTGTGTGTAAAAGTAATGTTACACAGATATACAACATATTGTTGGATGGTCTGAATGATTACACAACAGACAGCCGAGGTGATGTTGGAGCATGGTAAGATGTTTGCTCTTGATAAAATCCCAGCTTTGTTCTGTAATGCAAAGCAAAAATGATAGATTCAGAGGAAGGATCCAGTGTGTGTGTATATGAAAAATTAATATAGTTAAATTGAGCAGGGACATTGCAGTATTGCAGCAATTTATGGAGGTATAATTAAGCTCTGTCAAAATAAAGACAGAAGCTACAGATTTCAGAGCAATTGTTTAGCAGAATTTCTCTTGGGTCAGTATAAGGGCTTCTGTTAAAGATGTAACATACTTAATTAAAATGTGAAACTGTGGCATCTTGCTGAGGCTGTTACTTACTTTTGAGGCTTTCTTCCATGGGTGAGAAACCTTCCAAACTTTTATGTTTAATTGTCACTTATTTTAGTTTGATTCAAAAATTTCCTTAGTTTTATTTCATTCTGAAAAAACAGATTGACTGTTCTGATATTCCATTATGGTGATTAAACAGCAGAGGGTGTAGTTGTATCAAGAGTTGGAGTTTCCTTCTCTTATGTTGTTACCGCCTACAAGCCACATTTTGCGCACATTATTTTAAAGAGCAACTGCTTTTCATTATCTCTATTATCTACAAACCACAAAGTTTTATTTTGACATAAATAAAGAACATGAATGTGTAACCATTTGTCCTCAAAGCTTAACAAAAAGTTAATTTGTTTTACATGAAAATTTGAATTTTCCTATTATTAAATTGCACAACTTTGGCTGGTTGCACAAAACTAAGCAAGGTCAGGCCTGGTCAGTGCTTTGATGGGAGGCTCCAAGGCTATAGGCTAGCTTGGGAAATCAAAAGTATAACCTGGAAACCATTGGCAAACCATTTCTGTAGTGCTGCCAAGAAAACTACTTGGATGTGGCCATGAAATCACCAAAAGTTGAGCTCAACTTGAAGGAGACAGTGTATTATTTTTATTGTTAAGTTATAGACAGCCAGAATTTTTAAATTAAGGAGTTTTAAAATGAAAGAAATTGGTTTTGTACACTGGAACTTTTCATTGAAGCACAAAATGAAATATCTGAACAGTTGTTTCTTTTAAATTTGGTACATGCATCTTTAAGCCAGTCTGTAAAAAAAATATTTTTGAACATATTTCATACTTACATGCTAAAGAAATCTTCTGCAAAAGAGTGGAGAAAGAATTTAGCATATAATTTGTAGCTTCAGAATGTAACTCAATTCAAAGATAGCATAGCATAAACATGCAATGAGTGATTGGAGACTTGGTGGTGGTGGGAAATTCATACTTAGATTTCATTTTTTGCTTATTTTTTTAAATATATGTTTAGTTTTGGGGGCCCAAATCATATTAGGGCAGTTATAGCTTACTACTGTCAATGTTCCCTTCTGGTACTATTTGACCAGAAAGAAAAAAACCTACAGACAATAGGTGTAGGTAGAAGGGTAGTATTAAGTAAGAATGTGGAGTTAGTAGAAAAGGAATATTTTCTCCCCGTCCCTTTCCAGAAAGTTATATTTAACTTTTGGGGGGAAATATAACAGAAATTCCAGTCATGAATTCACAAATTTGTATCCATTTTTATTCTAGAATGTATGCTTAACCCTCAGGAATGAAATATTGAATTTGAATGTTTCAAAGTTAGCATTTTTGTTTATATGCTAAATAATATATTTTTTACCTCTGACCAGATAGTCAAACCCCATTAGCTCAAAGCTTCATACTTCAGCGCCAAAATTTTTGTAGGAGTCAGAATGCTAGGTACACAGAGGGTTGGAAGGGGGAACTGAGTGTGTGGGTACCCTTGGGAAAATGCTTTCTGAGGTGTGTGTTTGCTCTGGTAAAAAAAAGTCCAAAAGGAATAGGAATGTACATGAAGTTTTGATTTTTTTAAAGGATTCGTGGGAAAGCTAACAAACTGTATTTTCCATATGCAAACTTAACAATCCTTCTGACAGATTGTTTGCTGGGACTTGTCCAAATTCTATCTACAGGTGTTAAATATAAAAAACCTTAATAGTAAGATGCTGTGTGAAAAAAAGAAAAAGTGCTCTTTGATTAAAAATTACCTAATTGTTCTCTGTGTGGGTGTATGAGTGTGCACACGTGTGCATGCATGTGAAGGGAGATAGACACAGAAATCCAGTAGGCTAATTCTCATTTACATATTCATCCATTATTTTAAATTTTCCATCAGAAAAATATAAAATACATAACATATTTTACTGTGTTGTGATATAGATAGATTTCTTTGGAATGAGCTATAAAACTGCCAGTGTAACAGCAGTTCAAATGACATGTTCACTAGGTCATTTTGCAGAAAAATGCATGCATTCACTATTCAAATGCACCTTTTTTCAGTTCTTCAGTACATATTTCTGAGTGTACTTTTGCTGTCTTTTCTGTGTCTTTCATTATCTGGAATAATCCATTTTGACTGTTCTCACTGTTACTGAAACAGATTAGAATTACCTTTAAATAGTCACTGAATACCCAGAAGTAAAACCAGCTAATGCCAGACTTTAGTTTGATTATGTGAATACATAGGAGGTTAATCTGCATGAAGAAGCAACCAAATATTCATCTAGATGCACACGTTTTGTCTGAGCCCTTGAGAAGGATTTCTTCTGAAGAAGATCCCTTCTCTCATTTGATTTAGATAAGCAAGGGAACCTTTTTAGATTTGCTGGAAGGTGTACTTTTGCTCTTGATGTCCTATTTCACTGCAGAAAAATAGCATGAGGAGAAGGACTGATGATTAATATCCTGGAGGGTCCTGGAGGAAATGGATTATCTGGACCTTTTCCAGTCAGGTTTCAGGCCTGGTTATGGAACGGAAACGGCATTGGTCGCACTTATGGATGATCTCTGGCAGGAGCGGGATGGTGGAAGTGCGACCATCCTTGCTCTCCTTGATCTCTCAGCGGCTTTCGATACTGTCGACCACAGTATCCTGTTGGGATGGCTCAGAGAATTGGGGGTGGGCGGCACAGTATTGTGCTGGTTCGCCTCCTTTCTTCAGGGCCGATCCCAGTCGGTGTTGATAGGGAACAAGAGGTCCCATCCTCAGCCCCTCCTGTGTGGGGTGCCGCAGGGTTTGGTTCTCTCCCCACTCCTTTTCAACATCTACATGAAGCCGCTGGGTGAGATCATCCATCACCATGGGATGAGGTATCATCAGTATGCTGATGATATGCAATTATACATCTCCATCCTGGGTGAAGTAAGTGATGCCGTGGCCGCCCTTTCTCGGTGCCTGGAGGCTGTAAGGGTCTGGATGGGGAGCAACAGGCTTCAGCTGAACCCTGGTAAGACGGAGTGGCTGTGGGTTAATGGCTCCTCTGTATCCGGGACTTTGTCATCTTTGGTGCTCGATGGGGTGGCACTACCCCAGACAGACCCAGTGCGTAATCTGGGGGTCCTCCTAGACTCACGGCTCCTGCTTGAAGAGCAGGTGGCAGCCATGGCAAGGAGGGCCTTTGCACAACTTCGGGTTGTGCATCAGTTACGCCCTTTCCTGGATTGGGAAGCCCTTCGAGCAGTCACTCACGCCCTTGTTATCTCCCAGATAGACTATTGCAATGCGCTCTACATGGGGCTACCCTTGAAGAGTATCCGGAAGCTACAGCTGGTCCAGAATGCGGCCGCGTGGGCTATTTTCGGAGCCCCAAGAAGGGCCCATGTAACACCATTGCTCTGCGAGCTGCATTGGATACCAGTTTGCTTCCGGGTCCAATTCAAGGTGTTGGTTATCACCTTTAAAGCCCTACATGGCATGGGACCAGGTTACCTAAGGGACCGCCTCTCCTCTATGACTTCAACCCGTCCCACCCGGTCACACAGAGAGGGCATGCTTCGGACCCCCTCAGTAAAAGAACTCCATCTAGCGGGGTCCAGAAGGCGGGCCTTCTCTGTGGTAGCCCCCGCTCTTTGGAACATTCTGCCCCCAGAGGTGCGATTGGCCCCCTCACTCCTGGCCTTCCAAAGGACCTTGAAGACCTGGTTCTGCCACTTGGCCTGGGGTGGGGAGGGAACAGCTCAAGCAGGGAGATGGCTAGCCCCATAGTGGCTGGCTGTCCCCGCCCTGATTTTCCATCTTCTTGGATTTTTTGTTTTTAGTATTGTTTTAATTGTATATATGGGGTGTATTTTATGTATATTTATAGTTTTATTCTCTCTGTAACCCACCCAGAGTCCCCTATTGTAGGGGAGATGGGCGGGAGAGAAATCTAATAAATAAATAAATAAATAATATAACAATATAGTCCTGCAGCTGTGATTTTTCCTCGTTAATGATAATTTGGCTACTATTATTCATAGCTGGGAACACTTTGGACAGCCTGTAATAATTGTTGTTGGAATATTTTAATACCTGTCATTTGATAGGAAGGATATACAGAGATTATATTAATACATTTGATTGCTTGCACTGATCTCTTGTTTGGGCTATTGATCATTTCCCATAAATAACATAAACACTAGAATATGTGAAAAACACTTTTTCCGATATGAGGCTATGTAGGTTTTGAGCATGCAAATGAGATTGGTTCTCAGATGCATCATTAACTTAACCGAGTGAGTGTGTATCCATTTGGAAGAAGCAGGGTCTGGAAGAAGCAGGGTCATCTAAAAATAACTGATTGGTCTCAAACTCCTCCCTAACTCAGCAAAAAATAGATGTTCCTCTGATGGAAGAAGAAGAAAATCTAAAAAATGCTATAAAATGATTCAACTAGGACAATACATGCTTTTAAAATTATTGGGAAGAAGTGCTTTGGACCTTGTCTGAGCACAGCACATCTCTGCTATTCATTAAAAGAGCTGTGCCTTTTTTCAGATTTTATGAAAGTCTGAAAAAAGGACATGACAGCCTTAAATATTTGCAGGAAAGTGTTGCACTTGTGCAAGGTTAAAGTGTTTCCTTTGAATCATTTTTGAAGCATTATACAGCCCTATAGTCCTATCCATAAGGGCCACCAAGCTCGCAGAATGAATGAGTATATATTTTGCCCTTTCAGCCTAAATTCTTGGGATAGCTAATAAAGCATTAAGAAATTTTAAAAGTGCAGTACAAATTATAAAAAAGCATACAAATTAATGTAAGAACTAGATCTATAATAATCTGTTCAAATAGATACATTTGACAAAAATAAAAAGGCTAGCATTCTCAGTTTTAGAAATCTGGGAAACAAAATGCTTTTTCCAGGTGGCTGAACATAGTAACAAGTGTACCCACTAAGTATTCCAGAAATGGGAATCTACTATTTAAAAACACTGGTCATTCTCTTCATGCTTCAGATGGTAGGAACACCTAGCGAAAAGCTCAGGTTATATAGGGCTATGATACCTGATCCTTACTCGCAGGAACAACCTTATGGCAAGGAAAACACTCATTGGTACTCTATTTCAGCAAAGAAGGGGCAGGTGGAAAGAGCTTGCTTTGTTTTTCCTTGCCAGAACAACCTAGCTCCAGTGGACATAAGGATATCATAACTGGACTGCAAACATCTGGATGACTGCTAGATGGCAACAGTGTATTAAACTTTTCTTTACCTTTTCTTCCATCTAATGGTTGTCTGAATGTTGCAGCCCACGTATGGTGGTCCTAATTGTTAGTTACTCCACATCTAGAATGGCTGAATGCAGTACATTCTTGTTTCATAAGTCAGTGACAGTTATGATCCTTGTTCCTCCCATCAATTGTTCAAAGGAACAAGTACCACAAACTGATGTTGCAGTGAGCATTTCACAGGAAGATATAATCATCCCAGACTTAACTGCATGTAAATGCCAGCATGTTGCTTTCCAGTTCTTTCTGTCCCTAATGAACTGTTCTCTTTTCCCTCCATTCCTTATTCTATGTCTTGTCATGTAGAATGTGAGCTGATGGCAGGGCCTGTTTCCTTCTTTTAAATTGCTGTTTCCTACTTGTCTGAAAAGCAAGATAAAAATGACTAAGTAAAGACCTGATCACAAATTTACTACATTTAGTTACATTAAACCTATATATTTATTTTAAAAAAACAGAGTGGTTTCAGAACAGGTGAGATGTGATTTCTGTGCACTGACCCTGTGCTGCAGACTAGCACAAAGTTGTAGTCTAGCTGTAGAAAGGTCTAATGCATTGTGGTTAAGTCTGACAAAAAATCTTTCTATAGTAGGAGCTGTGGCCAGTACCTCAGCCCTACACAACAGGGCAAATGCAGCAGGAAGCATGATGGTGAAGCAGTGTCACCAAATAGGTGGAGCTGAAATTCTTGCCCTGCCTCTTGGAAGTTGGGATGAAAGATACTTCACACACCTGTCTGGGGAAGTTTTAAAAAGCAAAACATAACAGCACCAGAAATCAGTGATGTGACATCAAATTTCAGATGTGCTTCGGAAGCTCTAGGGAAATTAAAACAAAAAACAAAAACAGAGCTGGCTATATTTTGTGCCTTTGAAACTCCATAATTAATAAAGATGACCAACAATAGTAAAGACTGTATGCTTGAACTTTAAGGTTGGGGCAAGCGATATTTTAGGACCTGAGAATCTCGTTGCCCAGTTGCACGTGGTAGTACACATCAGTGTGAATCCCTATGTTCTCCTCTAAACAAGAAATCAGCAGTTTTCCTGTGTACGTAGCATTCTACTGATTGGAAAGCAACTCAAGTTTTCTTGCCTCTGCTTTAACTCTGTCTTTCTTCACTTATTGCTTATTTTTAAACTCCATATCTTACCTGCCTTTTATTAGTGTGTGTGTACATATACATACATACATACATATACACACACAAGTTCTTTGAAAATTGGTCCCTAGAATTAGAATAAATTAGGTGAACATTAATAGAGATATAGCAGGTAGAATGTACCCTAGAGGTTTGGTTGTAAAATTTGTATGCCTGGTTGACTCTGGTTTGCTTTGCTTCAGCCCTCAACCTCCCCAAACAAAAACATCTTGGAGCCATTACTTGAGTTATGTGCATGACTAAAGCATTTTATTCTGATCACAGAAGCATTGTGGATTTATAAATTTATATGAAGCTTGCTAGAAATTAACATTATCAAATTATGTCTGGATGCTTACTTCAACAGGGTGAGAGAAGCTGCTATGACGAGTTTGATGGAAATAACCCTGTTGTTAGCAAGGACTGAGCCAGCCTTAATTGATGCAAATGTGTATGTACTTCACAAACGTTTTATGTCAGCCTTCTGCATGGTTAAGTAATCAGACTTTTCTGGAAAAGACTTGTGCAAGAGTCACTCTGACTGATTGCCATCACTACTGTTAATGAAAGATCTAAGCAGATCCTGTCTTGCTTCTGTCTGGGCTCAAGGAATGCAGATTGTAACTTCTCAGAGAAGCAGTGATGCTCAGTTACCCATTTAAGCTTGGGTCTTCCTATTCCAAATCTTACCCACTACAACTACTATAAGACCTGCGATCCCATCATCCCAATGGGTTATTTCTCAGCCTTGTGACAAAATAAGGATACTGCTTTTTTACAGCTGTTCTTGTTTCCTTTCTGGAAAGATTTCTTAGCAGGGAATCTGAAATATTATAAGGGGAGAGGCATTGGTGGGGGGAGTGTTATTCAGGGCAAAGCAAGAAACTCTCAATGGATGATGTGGGTTTTTCTTCTAAATGGTGTTTTAAATTTCAGTTCCAAGCGGATTATGTGCTCTGTGGCTCAACAGTCAGCTGAAAAAATTGACCGATTTCGAGCTCATGCAGGGTCTGTGTTCCTCATGCTTCTTTACTTTGATAATCCTCCAGTCCCACACATACCCCATCGGGAAGACTTGGAGAGGATATTTCCAAGGTAATCAACCTTGAATGGATAAGAAACCTTTGGCCATACATGTGAAAATAAATCCATCTATTTAAGTCGTGGTTATAGGCAAATATCTGTAACAGTAGACTGAAAGCCTGTTTTGAAAAGACAAACTACCTCAAGTCGGTGTGGTCAGAAGCAGAGATATTAGCATTTAAATCTTTCTCCACTGCTCTCCTGCTGTTCCACATCCCTCCCTAGCTCCCTCCGAGGAAGGGTTTAAAATGCTCATTTGTATGAGGCATGGTATTCAGACTTCAGTGGAACTGCCCCATCCAGATTATTTTGCAATTCAAAGCATGATTTGTCTTGTACTATAGCGAAAATCATCAGTGTATTAATTTTAGTTATACATTTAAAGTAATGTCCTGAGATAGTGAAGTAATAGAATATTGTACAGTTTAAAATACATTTATTCTATTGAATGGCAAAAATAGTTTCCTAATTTTATCATCCAAGATTTTCAGTATTTAGGTAAAAAAAGGACCATACCAGATTGTTACATTTGTGTGACCTACTTTCTTTTCAACGTTTTTCACAGGTCAGAGGCAGTAACTTTCAACTGGAATGCTCCATCACAGGCCTTCCCCAGAGTCACACAGCTTTTGGGATTACCATCCTATCGCTACCATGTTCTGACAGGTCTGACTGTATCAATTGGTGGCTTAACTGAATCAACAGTAAGTGAATAAAAACTTGTTTGAAACAGTTTTATCGCTTAATATGCGAAAGGAATATTTTAAAAATATTACTTAAGAGTTAATATAGTTGGCTCCCAATTTCTGGAAGCAAGTTGTTGATAATTAGGAATATAGATCTATTAATACAAATATGAATATGTAGGATGTAGTAATCTATTATGATTTAATATGATTGAAGTGGTCTTACCACTTTGCTTACAGACCTCTTTTTCATTCTGAAGTGCCACACTCTTCAGTAATAATAAGAGAAACTTTAAACCATTTGGAAAAAAATACACACGCACACAAACATACACATTGTATCTCTGGCTTTTCTCCCCCTTCTTTCCTGTGAGGCCATCTGATTCTGTCCTGCCTGGGCAACAATTTAGATGAATCAGCCTCTCATAGCACAAAGTGCTTCTTTAGTACTTAAAAAATATTTTTATATCAAACAAACCATAAAACATATCTATGCTAAGAATGTGGTATATAATTAGGGGGGAAAACAGGAAAAAAAGGACTTGGAAATCTCTATTATAAACAAAACAATTTTTTAAAAATGACAAATTGCTCAAAAGTCCTCTTGCTTGCTCTTTGTGGGAAAAGGACTAATTCAAATGTTGATAAACAATGCATAGCAATCTATTGTTGTAATTCAGGTGTGATTTTTTTCCCCTTCCCAGTGTTATATAATCATCTTTTGGCTTTTCCCTGTGCATGAAGCTTCTGCTATTTTTGATTTCAAATACTGGGAATATAGCCAAGAAGAAGATGTGCATCCTCAGTTTAGGAATTGGTTTATAATCTATGAATTTTAGCACAAAATATGGCAGTACTATGACCAATGCATGTAAGTTAATATTCTAGTTCTTGAACTGCTTTTTCAAAGCAAGGTAATTGCAACCAACCTTTATTATTCCCTGAGGTGTACAATATACATGATTTTCAGTTATATTAACCTTCAATCAAAAGAAATATGTTTTAAAGCAACTTTCACTGATTTACAAGACGACAAAAAGCCAGGGATGGGATTTGAACTGCAAATCACAAATCCATACCTTTTAATTCATTTAAAATATTAAAATAAAGGCAATTTGCGGATACAGGTAAACATATTCATTCATTCATTTGATTTATATAGCCACCCATCTCACCTTTACATGACTTTAGGGGATTACAATAAAATACATAAAATACACAATATAAAAATAAAACACATAGCATTATCCAACCAGTCATCCACATAGCCAGGGGATGGGTTCTATCCCATGCCCAAGGCCCCAGGTTCAAGCACAAAGCCAAGTTTTCAAGGCCTTACAAAAGGCCAGTAG
Source organism: Liasis olivaceus (assembly GCA_030867105.1). NCBI lineage: Eukaryota > Metazoa > Chordata > Lepidosauria > Squamata > Pythonidae > Liasis > Liasis olivaceus. The sequence continues at coordinate 100,571,580 of CM061348.1, read as the reverse complement.
GGACAGGGCCAATCTAATTTCAGAGTAGATGATGTTCCAAAGGCGGGTGGCATGACAGAAAAGGCTCTCCTGGGCCCTGCCAGACGATAATCCTTAGCCAACAGTACCCACAGCATGTCCCTCCTGCCAGATCAGGTAGAAGGGGTAGAGACAATTGGGGAGAGACAGTTCCATAATTAACCCGGTCCCAAGTCATGAAGGGCTTTAAGGGTGATAACCAGCACCTTTAATTACACCCAGAAGCACACCAGAAGCCAATGCAGCAGTTGAAGCTTTTAAATAGTCTTCAGGGGCAGCCCCATGTAAAACACATTGCAGTAGTCCAGTTTGGAGGTCCCAAGAGCAGGAGTGACTGTGAGCAGGGCCCCCAGTCCAAGAATGAAGTTGCGCAAAGGCTCTCCTAGCCACAGCTGCTGCCTGCTCTTTGAGCAGGAGTCACAAGTCTAGGAGGACACCCAGATTGCGCACTGAGACTGTCTGAGGTAGTGCTACCCCATCCAGAAACAAAGATGGAAGGTCCCTAGAACTAGGAAGTCCAAAAAGCCAGAGCCACTCAGTCTTGCTTGGGTTGAGCTGAAGCCTATTGTGCCCCATCCAGGTCCCCACATGCCCTGAAACAGAACCTCCACAGCATCACTCAGGCGGCCTGGGGTGGAGATATAAAACTGAGTATCAGCTATTGCTGCAGCTATTTAAAAAAATATCAAAATAGGTGCACAAATTATATCAGATATGTAGGACTTGATAAAGAGGTAATGAAAAAATTATTAGCATTTCATGAGTTCTTCTTTTCTGGAATCCTGAATTTACATTAAGGTATAACACAGTGTCCTATTTATATATGCATCAGTCAATAAATAGCAGTTTCCAATTGAGAACATTTGCTTCATTGTTTTAATATGGCATTCAGCATTAGCATATTAACAAAGGGCCCCTGGATTCAAGTTGGCCTCTTTGCTTGTTACATTTATAGATAAATGTTTAAAGATATTTCAAAGATAAAGGGATAGCCAAAAAACAAACATACAAACCCCCTGTCAGGAGTAGAAAATGTATTACAAAGTTCAGTGGGTTGGATCTATAGCAAATTATTATAATTTGGGTCACTAAGATCAGTGGGAGCTATTTGTTAGTAAGTCTTTTGTTGGTTTTAATGATATTAGCATGTGACTGATTTACTCAGATTCTAGTTTAGCCTCCATACAAAAAAAGGCTACTATTGTATTTATTGAGATAATACATTTATAGCTTGTTCTCTCTCTCTAAGCTTTATTGTGGGGCTTTGGGGGGTTTCCAGCAAGATTTTTAAAACAATTTTTTGGAATCCTTTGGAATTTATTTTAGTTATTGATACTGAGGCAGCACCTAACCAAACTTGGCTGATCTCAATGGTCACATCCTTGTCACTAGGAATCAAGTTTGACTCAAGCAAGATCGTAATGTACAACTTTAGGACAGTATTAGCATTTGAAATACAGGTAATCCCCAGTTTAAGAACGAGTTCTGTTCTCAGGTTCTGTCCTTAAGTCAAATGTGTATGTAAGCTGAAACAGTATTATTATAGTTACACAAGTAGTATTGTGTAATGAACTCAAACCATTATGTATTTAACTTAAATTTTGTTACAGTAGGCTCCATTCTTAACTATGGGTCGTCTGTAACTGGGGACTACCTATAATCTAGAAACAGTGCAGTGCTGTAGTGCACAAAAATTTATATATCCACTGGATCAAAACATATTATTCCACACAAAGACCAAAGCACCTGAATCACACATATTTCAGTTGGGGCACATACCACCCCAAATCAGCTGTTCCTCACACAGAATGGTTTGCACATCCTTAATGACCAGCGTATAACTGAAATTAAAACGACTTTTCTCCTGAGTCTCACAAAGAATGTTCATTACTTTGGGATGGCACTAAATGGAGCAGATAGTGACCAGTTCCTGTTTTTAATTCTTGGGGTAGGAAGGAGTGGCAGGAAGGCAAGTAGATCAATCCAGGAGAAACTGGACTTCTTTAAGAGCTCAGTCTTCTCAAAATTTTCTCCTACATTAATTCTCTCTACTCCCTCTACCTTCTCCTCTGACCAGGAGGAAAAGCTATAGGGGATGTAAAAAGCATTTCTCTCCCCCTTTCTGTCTTGCTACTCTTTTAATTTGGTCAGGGCCACAAATAGTTGAAGATGGGCATGGCATTGTTGGGTGATTCACATCACCATTGTGAAAACCACTGTGGCAGAGGCACAATAACAGAATGATAACATAAATAAAGGGCCTTCCCTAATGTCTCCACATGTGCCCTTTCTTGTCACCAGTGTACTTTCCCAGCTTGTTCTTCTTATCCACACTACAGGGAGGGGAATGTGAGGTGCCCTGTTTAGACTCCAGCAGCATTGATAGACCTCTGATAACAGGAGAAGAGAGGAGGGAGGGCGCTGAGAACAAGCTTACTGTAAAGCAAGAGGTGCTTCTTAAGTACTCCACACCATCTGATTACTCTCTCATCTCCCTCGAGAATGGGATTGGATATCACTGTTCTGGAAGAGTTTTAATGGGAGTCATGGCCTGGGAAAAAAAACAGAGTGTAAAATGTCTCCCAGTCCAAGGGCACTTCAGAGTTCACACATAGATATCAAAACAAGAGGAAGTTGGCCTATTCCTCTAAGGCGGGCCTCGGTCTAAAGATTGAAAACTTTCTCTTCCTCTTCTAAATGACCATTTATTGACTCACTTTTCTTTAATTCCTTGCACTATGAAAGCAGAATGTTTGCCGCAAAAAGAATTTTAAATCAGTGAAGCAGGGGAAAGCCAACTGCAAGCTAGTAACCACACATGTACTTCAGATATTCCTACTCTTGACAGTGGGCCTTCCCAACCAACACCTCCTCTTTCCCACCAGATAGGAGAGAGATAGAAATATGAAGGGCTCCCACTTACAATCCATTGCTATGGGAAATGAAGCTGACTGAGAAAGCAGGGTCTTGGAGCCAACAGCCAGCACCCTCCCACATTCTCAGAGCAGTGGTGAGGGACGTAGGCCAAAAGCCTCAGGGGCTTGAACAGCTCTATCTGTATAGCCAGAGGTGGCATGGGAGGAATGGGAGACCTTTCTTTTAGAAGCTTTCCTTATGCTGCTGTCAAAGCCTGTCAGAATTGTGCAATTAAGAGGAAGAAGCTAATTCAGCAAAAATGCTGTTTTTGGTGGGAGCCAAAATTAGACTTCCTGTCAGAATCTCCCACTATGTTTTCAAGTGACCTAATAAATTTTCGGTTAATAAATAAGCTTTATTCTGCTGACTACACTTTGGAGCCCAGTGATGTGAATGGCTGGCTTTATAAAGTTGCAGAGTTGTGAGTTCAAATTCTTCCCTCAAATTCTTCCCTTCAAATTTTAATTTATTTTTTATTATTATAGCTACTGCTTTTATGTTGCATATTGTTTAATTTAAGCCTTTGGATCAGTGTTGACTCCTAGCGACTGCCTGGACTAGATCCTGAAGTTTTCTTGGCAAGATTTTCAGAAGTGGATTCACCATGGGCTTTTTCTTAGGTCAGAGAGAGAGAGAGAGAGTGGCTGGGCCAAAGTCACCCCACTGGTTTTGTGCCTAACGCAGGACTAGAAGTCACAGTCACTTGGTTCCTAGCCTGCTGCCTTAACCACTACACCAAACTGACTCTCTCTCTATTGTGTATCTACCTTTTTATTGTAAATACTTGTTTGGTATTTCCCTATTTCTTTAGAATTAGAGCTGCTGCCTAGGTTTGTAATGTCCATTTTGTAATTTTGTGTATTTTAATTCATTGATACTCCTTTGTTTCTGGTCTGTACCTAGTTTCTGAGTACAATATAAATTATTATTCTTATTGTTGTTATTACAGATCCAACCTTGAATTTCAGGTTTGGCATCAGTAATCTCCTGATTCTTCAGGGTTCTTTTTCCTCATCTTATGCAGACTTTATAATGATATGGACATCAGTAAAGCCATTATGCTTCTTCAGCATAATGAACATTCCATATACCTTCATGGCTCATGAATTCATTGCCAACAAGAAAAAGCATTTTTTCCAGCCCACTCAATATTTTTTTTTCTTGTTTTAGGTGTGGAAATTAGATGTAATCTAATTAACACCATTCAGCTAAGTCGTTTCCCCCATTCCAGCAATTAATCAAGCTCCTGGGTATGACATTACCTTGCCAATTCTTAGTTTTTTATAGTATAATCTACCTCCTTCAGTTCAGGTTGCATTTTGTCTTCCTTTCTGTAGTCAGCTGTTTTACAAATCTGGAAGGTGGAGGCTAAACTATTTTGCCTGCCAACAAGGATGAGCCTGAAGCAATCCAAGTTTTCTAGGCAGTTTCTTTATTCAGCTGGGGAGCTGATCCTCAAAACAGATCTGTCTTATTGGAAGAAGTACAGAATATCAATTAACTGCAGTTTCAGTCAAATCAAGATATTGAGATATGCCCTTTAAAATAAGATTGCTTTATTAATAGCCAGGCTGCAACTAAGTATGCCTCTACAAAGAGGCATCAAAATTATTTTAATAGTTATCTTTTTATCTTCTGGACATTATGGTGAAATCTTGTTTGAGAAGCTGTATCAGACAGAAGATGGGTCAGATGCATTGCTGGTTAGAATATTAAAACAGGACAAAAACCTCAAGGTTTTCAGATAATTATTCAGAGGGGTGGTAGTCCTAACATGTACGTTTTACATCTAAAGAAAACAGCCAGTACCTCATCTCACAACTTTCTTTGGGGGAGTTTCTTAGATCAAATTCTATTCTATTTCTGCTCCTGTATTCCCTTTCAGAAGGAAATACTCTTGGTAGGACCAAGAGTTTTCTTGAGTCTAGAAATCCAGTTTGGAAATTGAAAAAAAGCTTCCTAAATCTAGATTTTGTTATACTTAAGAAAAGGCTCTCTTATACATTTGGGAAGTATAAAATTTTTCATTGAAAGATATCTTCCCATTGTGTTCAGAAAGGAAGTATCTGAACAGAGAGATAGATTGGCCATGTATTGTTATCTTTGCAGGATTACATGGGTATATTGAAGGCTACTGTTCTTATTCCCCAGAACTCCAGATGGGTGCTTTTCCCACTTAGCCCTGGCAACCTGTTTTTTAAGAAGTAACTTTTCTCTCCTAGTCTACAGTTATCTGTTTTTTAAACTTGTTATAATACAGAAGATTTTTCTTCCATGCCCTTGGCTAGATATGATTCAGATTGGAGTTCCTCAATCTTTTCCTCAGATACATATTTCTTCACTTAAGTGTGTTTCCAGCTCAGATCCAGCCATTTCCTTCTAGTTTAATTCCTCTTTAATTCACGGGGTGCCTCTCCCTTCACTTTATTCACCTCTTTCTCATTCTCAGGAAAAATGTGACATTGGCAGGATGCACACAGAGCACGTAAGGTATTTTGGAGGAATGTTAGAAGTTATTTGTGAGAAGTTCTCTTGACTCTTCAGCAGAAGTCTCTGGACACTAAGGTTCTGCAACCACATTTTCTAGATAGACACAATTTGGTTCAGTCAGTTTTGGTAATGAATACGTAGAGAAGCACTTCAGCTTTACTTCATCGCACATGGTGATTCTGTCTAGCAATCTACCAAGAATGGCAAAGAAATTATTATTTCTGGAATCCCTCCCTCTGTTGTTCTGTTACACCCCAAGATAATTAATGGCCTCTGTGAGGTTTGCCATGAATTTCTATTATATTCTGCTTTATTTCTACATGTATTTGTATAAGACTCCAGCAACTCCAAACTAAATATTAAGTGCAGTATGAGGGCTATTACCATCACTAACCTTGGAGTTGGGGGGAAGGAAGGGCCTGGCAGATCCTCTCAAGAGTAAGATAATTGTTCCTTCTCTCTCTTTGTGACTTGTTTATAATTTATTGATGTATTTATTAAATGCATATGTTTAATTGTTTAGTTCTATTTTCCAGTAGTTAGAACTACCTGTTCTAAAATATCGTTTTGTGTTGAGTTGAAGGACAGTCTTGTGCATCCAGTCTGATCTGGGGATCAAGATAGCTCATCCCCTGGAGAGTCAAATGAGAATGTGAACCTTGTCCATTCACTCAAGGAAGCGGTATCATCCTAAGATAAAGAACATCCTCTATAATGCTCAGAGAATGGAAATTCACCGCAGCTTAATTTCTGGTTCCTTTTATCCATTTAGCACAGATTTTTTATTCCTTTAGTGAAATAGCAAGGTAAGATTAAATGTTAAGGTACCAGACATGAAGTGAAGTTTTCTCCTTTGCAGCCTAAAAAATGCTTTCACACGTTGATGCTCTTACATAGGCCAGGCTCTTTTTTTAATTGGGAATTTTCTTCACAGGTACGGTGCTCATCCCAAAGTCTGTTCAATTATCTGAAAAGTATTCAGAGTGACAGGGATGCAATGAGCAGCTTTTGTGAGACTTTGCTGAAGGTCTTTGAAGACAATCTGCTGAATGACAGGTAATCTGTGCCATTTCCATCAATGTGGGGGTAGAGGGTAAGAATAGAAATGGAACGATTTGCCTTCTAAAGACTTCCCACAACCATTCCAATCCTTAGATCCTCAAAAGGGCCAGAAAAATTCAGCCCCACACCATCAGTTGACCTCAAATCACCAGATGTTTCTTGTAGCCCTCCAGAAAGTTAGGAGGCAGAGTTGCAGTTCTCAGTTCCTCAAAACATGCCCACATGCGAAATAGTCTTTAGTCAGAATTCTTATGGTGATTTTGGTGATTGACTCTTGTTCCTGAATATTAGAGTTATATTTTCCATCTATGACTTTTGAGTTAGAGCCACAGTTATTAAATCATTTTCTAAATGGGAAGTCATCAGTTCAATTAGATCTTGTAAGATAATCAGAAACAGAGTAAGAAGGTAGGACTTCGAAAGTAGTGAATTATGACTGCTGTTCGCTTTCAAAAGCAACAAGAAAAAGTATGCCTCTGGAATTTGGACTTTGAGAGATGACAAATATTACTTGTCCCAATTTCTCATGAAGTCACAGACCAGCACAAGCAAAAGGAACCAGTAGGGAATGGCAGTCAGCTGGCAGGAGGGAATGGACAAATATCAGAGTTATTAAAACCCAGAGGGCTAATAGAATTTAAAGAACATAGGCAAGCAAAATAGACAGACTTTTCTGTTCTTGATGGCATTTGGAAGGTCTTCTCTTGGATTCTCAAAAAAAAAAAAAAATTGTAATGGCTGTATCTCACAATGGCTATCATGATGATCAGTCACAAATCACTGAGTTCCCAGAAACTGGAATGGCTAAAAAGCAAATAACTGATACAGATGCTAAATAAAGTGATAGAGTAGAGAGTAACTGCTCAACTTCAAAGCCCTTTTTGAATTTATAATCATCTTGCTCATTTAGGATAACCTCCTGAATGACAAAATTTACTCACTCTAGTCATCAATTTGTCTGTCAGGGTCTGACTTTTCAAACAGACAGAAATCCTTTCTCATACAGTCTAATTTCCCCTCTTCGGTTGCCTCCAGGCCTACTTATCTCCCATTAATAGCTTTTCAGTAAAACTTTAAAAGAGCAGATACCTTAGTAAAAAATAGAGTTTCAGTGAACAGTTACTTGGGTTAAAAAGAAGCTGTGATATCCAGTCAAGCTCATAATTGTTCAGAATTTTCCATACTGACATACATACATACATAGTACATACATACATACATTTATTTATTTATATTTCAAATTTAGTCACTGACTATCTCACTCAAGGAGCGACTGGATGGTTTCAATTTCAAACAGATTGCATAAATTACAGTGATCTAAATTGTGTCCCATGTCCAATTTAACTGCATCTAATTAGAGTTGCCTCCTAGACAACAATAATGTCCCCTCATGCCATTACTCTGTTCTGAAATCCAAATGTACAGTGTTTACATTTGCAACAGTAAAACGTGAATGGTGTGGGGGAGACCACCTGTAAGAGAATTTAGGCAGATGTGCAGGAGCAATGCTTAGCTTCCACATACCTGCTTCTCCTTCCCAGCAAATGTTCCTTGGAGTCCACTTCTACTTTCAGAACCCAGTTTGGAGAAGAAAATTAACAACTCCTCAGATTGGCCAAATTAGTTGATAATGAAAATTAAACATTCCATTTTCCTTAGTACCATGAAAAGAGGAGAGTAGTGTTGGGATCTCCAGTCTTCATACATACCAAAAGGTTTTCTTTGAAGTGAGAAGGATCATAGAATCAGGTTAGAAGGAGGCATCTAGGCCATTGAGTTCAGTTCCCTCTTCAGTGCAGAAATCCAAAACAAAGCATCCCCAGTGAATGACCGTGTAGATTCTGCTTGAATCGATATAATGAAGGGGAGCCCGCCATTTCTCTAAGTAGGTGATTCCATGTTGAATTGCTCTTATTGTTAGGGTTTTTTTTTTCTTTCTAGCATTCAGTCAACATTTGCCTTCCTGTAACTTCCTGTATCTTCTATTTTATATACTTCTTTCTGGAGTTCCCAGTTTCTGAAATTATTCTTTGTAAATCATAAAGGCACCAGGAATTTATGCTAGTGGATTGCATACATTTGGCATATTACTCACAATATAAGATGTCAAATTAACTCTTGATTATTCCAAGATTGATTGGCCTCAGATTATATACCTACTCTAATGTCAGATGATTAAACCCAAAGTGTTTATTATATGTGAGCTGCATCAATGTGAGGTGTGTCAAACTTGGTATTCTGTGCTTTCCTCATTAGGGTATCTGTGCCACTGCTAAAGATGCTGGATCAGATATTGGCCAATGGCTGCTTTGATGTATTTGTAACTGAAGAAAAGTAAGTGGCAAATTAGTAGATGTCTCCTCCTCCTTCAAAATTGCTGGAAAATCTTCAAAGAGCAATGTTCCATTCTCCTTAATTTCTAATAACAGGGAAAATTAGAACCCAGATTATTTTTACTGTATCTTAACAAAAGGATTATTTGGAAAACTATTTTGTTTTGAAAAGTTGATTGCTTATACTGAAAGCTGAGTTACAAACCTTGTGATCCCCAGGAGATAAGGACTGTCCCTCCTTCTTGAGTAGGTGGGCACATTTCCAACCAAAACACTGCTTCGAGTTCCTTCAACAAAGCTAAGGAGATGATCAAGAAGAGGAGAGCTTCAGCATAAATTAGGTCAAGCTACAAACCTCTTATCTTTCTGTAAGAGCCCATTTAAGTCACTTTCTAGTGAAGTGCTACCTTCACTTGTCAATCTAAGTTATAGATGGGCATTTGCTAAAACCCATTTTGCTACCCTCCCTTCAGCGGTTCTGGAGGGCAGGTATTACAGTATACCAACCACTCAAGAGACTCTGCTTATATGACCGAGGTAGAATCATTTGAACAGATTATGTAGAAATTTGGACAAAACTATTTCAGCCCTTATTTACCAAAATGCCAGGACAGATTTTATATTTCTTATCTGCTGTGTGATAAAAACCTAGAAGAAACATACATAGCTTCAAAATGTTGTTATATAGCAACAATGGTTCACAGTAGCATGATACTCTCTAAAGGAACAGGCTGGATGCATATGAGGTATATTGTACATGAAAGCCAATCGCTGTTATATTTTATGGATACTTTTTATGTACATTTAAATAGAAAATGATCAGTTGGGATGGTTAGTCTAGATGGGCATCAACAGAAGTGTTCCCTTTAAGCACCAACTCAGATTTTACACATAGGTAAGTGATTGACAGCAATAATTTTATTCTTTTGAAGACTAGCAGCTGGAGGGCACTTCATGTCTTGCTCTTGATTTAAGGACTGCCTTGTTTTTCCTAATTGGTTTGTCATAACTGCTATGGTTAAAATGCAGCTCCCCTTTTTGAAAAACTCAATTTTGAGAAACTGTGGGCCCAACTTGCATAACGCAGAACCTTTGGACAGACCCATTTTCCCATGGCTGGCTGGGGAATTCTGGGAGTTGAAGTCCACTCATCTTAAAGTGGCCAAGTTTGGACAACACTGCCCTAGATGCTGATTTTCTTTCTGCTGCAGTACTGCCTGCAGAGGAGCAGGTTTTTTGCTATTTCCTTCAGAGGGGCTGTACTATTTGAATTCACCTACTGGGTAGAGTTCATTATTACCCATGTGGAATTAACAGATGACAGAAAGGCAAGTAGGTCTGTTTCAAATGGGGAGCCTTATTCATAAGAATACACGCCCTAAATGTTTTCCAGATGCTTGACTGGTATCTGCTGAATGCCTGCATTGTCATTTCCTTTCTAAATCTCACCTCTTTCCTTATTTTGCCATTGTACTTCAATGAAATGAATGAATCTCCACTAAATTCTATCCAATCTTCAAACAACCCTGTACAATTTTTGTACAAATTAATTAGTTTACACAAATGGACTTTTGCTTAAATGTGGAAATTATAAGTGAGCCTTCACAACAGAATATACAGGAAAAAATAATTCTGTGGCATCAATTTTTGTTGGGTAAAAATTAAACAACTTTTGAATTACATGAATATTTTTTTCAGTTGTGCCTTGCCTTTCTGCTCAATCTGAACTTGAGGCAGCTAAATATAATGTGAATACAACAAATTAAAATTCAAAAAAGTAAATTTAGATTAACTGAAATATTAACAGTTAAAATCTATTGGCAGAGAAGAATGCAATAATGATTATTTTTAAATGATATAGTCTATCATATAGCATTATAGTTTCTGTCACATTGATCAGCATAGAATTTGAGGGTTATATTTGTGGCCAAAATTACAATTCATCCTTCTGTTTTCACTAGACCTAATTAATGGGAGCCTTTTAGGAGAAGTCCACGGTAATGCTGATGTAGTTTGTTAGCTTAATTGCTAATATGTAAGTTTATAATTTCACAGCTGTCAAGATAATTTGTTCATCTTTGAAAAACAGATAGTTAAAAATTGTTTTGTCAATTTTTTTAGCCACCCATTTCCTATTAAGTTGCTCACTCTTTGTAAAGAAGAAAGCAAGAGATCTAAAGATATCCAGAAACTTCGCTCCAGCATTGCTGTGTAAGTCTGGAAAATATAGTGTAAAAACTTGAAGAATGAAAAATAACTGGTCTGTATAAATTAGCCAGTCCATATCGTTTAAAGAGAGAAGACGAATGGAAAATGAGTTTTCTACAGTACTGTCATCTATGCAGAGGTTTCATTTGGGTGCTCTATAAAAGTGGTCTAAGTATTATCATAGTGAATTTTGAGCAGCTGTGTGTATAAATTCTAGTTCAAAAGCAAATGTTGCTAGCAATGAAATTCTAAAAGCAATGCTAAGAGAGTTCAAATCTGAGTGGTGGCACAGAAAGTAATGGATGGTTTGTCATTTTGAAAACCATGACAATGCATACCAGACAGAACTAAAACTGGGGGAGAAGGACAGTCGACTCTTGTCAATTACATCACCAGCTGTTCATTACTTTTTACCATTCTCCTCACATTGGTTTCAGTGTGGGGCGGGCGGGGAGGGGGGAAGGGAGAATTAACTATACCAGCTCTGGGCTACTTAGTTAAAGATAGGGATTTGGCAGCAATAAGAAAATAAGTTTTCTTTATTTTCCTTTTTTTTTTTTTTTTTGAAAACATCTTGAAAGATTAACTACCTTCACTGCATAATTTTATCAGATATATTTTGTTATTTTATAAAATGTACAACTTGGTTTGCTTATAAAAAGTTTTTGGCATATAAAATTTAAAAACAGTTCATTCAAACAGTGATTAAAATTACTTTAATGTGTACTTATTGTTTGCTATAAATGGAACTACAAGCAACTGAACTAAAAACGTGAAACATTTGTTAATTTTTGCCTGTTTTAAGAAAAAAAATGTTGAAAATAGAAGGAACCAAACACTGTATAACATCCCCCTCCCCTCTTCCCTCTACCCACCAGTTACACATTCTAGGCATTGTTCTCCATGCTAACAATCAAACAGATATAGAAATCTTCATTTTCTGGAACACCCACAAAAGTGGATGTATTTGGGGGTGGGGGAAACATGATTTGAAATATACATGTCAACATATTTTAATACAGTCTAGTCATTCTCATTTTCTGAACCCAAAGAACTAACATCATCAATTTGTACTTTCTCTCAAAGTTTGAAACAAGCTTTTCTCCTATCTCATGGTAGTTTATGCCTTGATTTGATGTCAGGATTTTCAAGCCTGGACCATTTTTTTGGTATCTTAAACATTTTATATACAGTCGTGAAAAAAAGTACACCCTCTTTGAGTTCATTTTATGTATCACGACATAATAAAAATAATCTGGTCCTTAGCAGTTCTCAGAAGTAGGTAAATGCAACCTCAGATGAACAACACATGACATATTACACCATGTCATCATTTATTTTACAAAAAGAAAGCAAACATGGAATAGCCAAGTGTGAAAAACTAAGTACACCTTATGATTCAATAGCTTGTAGAACTACCTTTAGCAGCAATAACTTGAAGTAATCGTTTTCTCTAAGACTTTATCAGTCTCTCACATCATTGTGGAAGAATTTTGGCCCACTCTTCTTTACAACATTGCTTCAGTTCATTGAGGTTTGCAGGCATTTGTTTATGCACTGCTCTCTTGAGGTTCTGCCACAGCATTTCAATCAGGTTGAGGTCTGGACTTTGACTGGGCCATTGGAACACCTTGATTCTTTTCTTTTTCAGCCATTCTGTTGTAGATTTGCTGGTGTGCTTGGGATCATTGTCCTGTTGCATGACCCAGTGTCGGCCAAGCTTTAGCTGTCGGACAGATGGCCTCACATTTGACTCTAAAATACTTTGGTATACAGAGGAGTTCATGGTTGACTCAATGACTGGAAGGTGCCCAGGTCCTGTGGCTGCAAAACAAGCCCAAATCATCACCCCTCCACCACTGTGCTTGACGGTTGGTATGAGTTGTTTGTGTTGATATGCTGTGTTTCGTTTTCGCCAAACATGGCACTGTACATTATGGCCAAATATCTCCACTTTGGTCTCGTCTGTCCAAAGGACAGTGTTCCAGAAGTCTTGTGATTTGTTCAGATGTAACTTTGCAAACATGAGCCCTGCTGCCATATTCTTTTTAGAGAGAAGAGGCTTTCTCCTGGCAACAGAGTCGGGGAGTGAAGAATCCTCTTTCGTCTCCTGAAGCGCAGGGAAGAGATAAGAGGATGAGGCTGGCACCTCCCTGAGGAATGCATGCTGTGTTTACTGACTGACCCTGGGAACTAGTTCCAGTCTGGGAAGATTCTTGATAGAGGTTGTAGCTAATAAACCTTGCTGGATTGAATCTGCATGGTCTCCTGGAGTTCCCTGGGCTAAACCTGACAGCAACCCTTCCAAACAAACCATACTTGTTCAGTCTTTTTCTAATTGTACTGTCATGAACTTTAACATTTAACATGCTAACTGAGGCCTGTGGAGTCTGAGATGTAACTCTTGGATTTTTGGCAATTTCTCTGACCATTGCACAGTCTGACCTTGGGGTGAATTTGCTGGGACGTCCACTCCTGGGAAGATTGGCAACTGTCTTGATTGTTTTCCACTTGTGAATAATGTACCTCACTGTAGAATGATGGACTTTCAATTGTTTGGAAATGGCCTTATAACCCTTCCCAGATTGAAGGGCAGCAACAATTGCTTCTCTAAGATCATTGCTCTTTGGCATTGTGTTAACACACACCTCAATGCACAAGACCAGCAAACTCCTCAAACTTCGGCTTTTATAGAGGTAGTCACACTTGCTGATGATCAGTTGATCGAGGGCATTTGATTAGCAGCACCTGGCTGCTACTTAGCCTCTTCATACCTATGGAAGCAGTAAGGGTGTACTTAGTTTTTCACACATGGCTTCTCCATTTTGGCTTTCTTTTTGTAAAATAAATGGTGACCTGGTGTAATATGTCACGTGTTGTTGTTCATCTGAGGTTGTATTTACCTACTTTTGAGAACTGCTAAGGACCAGATGATTTTTATTATGTCCTGATATGTAAAACCATAGAACTCAAAGAGGGTGTACTTTATTTTTCACACAACTGTAGCAATTAAAAGAAACTATTAGACAATATATTATAATCAATAGTAGAGAATATATGTAGCTCAGGGTTGAATGGGTGAGTTCTTGGTGCTCTCTGAGGTTGGTTGTTTTCCTGCAGGCATTTCATTACCCAACTAGGTAATGTCATCAGTGCAAGGGAGAGTGGGATTTGCTGGCGGTTTAGATATAGTAGCCCTGCCAGTCTTGATAGTGGTTTGGTTTCTTCCTTGATGATCTCTCTCTCCCCCCCCCCCCAACATAACACAAGGTGGGGAACATACCTAATATTTCATCGTCCTCCTATTTTCCCCACAACAACAACCCTGTGAGGTGGGTTGGGCTGAGAGAGAGAGAGTGGCCCAAGGTCACCCAGCCAGCTTTCATGCCTCAGGCAGGACTGGAACTCACAGTCTCCGAGTTTTGAGGCCAGCACCCTAACCACTACACCAAACTGGCTCTCTCTGTCTTATCGATGGCCAACATGTCAGAATGGCAACCTTCCAGGAATTCCCTAACACTTTTTATTTGGCTTGTCAATATTTCTCAGTTGATCACAATCAGCTTTTCCAACTTTTGGCGGCATGGGGTGGGGGGGGAAATAAAAGAAACTTCCCACCCACACCCACCCTGTATTATACTTCTCTAGTCAAGGGTCAAACAAACCTCAATCATGGAATTGGATCCAAACAAACCTCAATCATGGAATTGCACTGTTGAGGCCTTTTCCGGCACATTGTGTCTATGCTCCCAGAACAGATTTGCCACCCCTGCCAAGGGAGCTTCTATCCTACTACATAATCCAAACCCTCCATCCATCAGATCTATGACTTCGAATTGCACTGCCCAATATTTACATTTGTAACATATTCATATATGTTGCCTCTGTGTTTCAGTACCATAGTATAATACAAAGGTTGATATTGCAGTCAGTCTCCTCAGCTTAATATCAGTAAAACAAAAATGATAGTCTCTTCAAAACTTGGCTGGAATTTCTATAATTTTTCTGGTTCTGATATATGTGCTTTAGCAAGAAGGTCTCTAACCTTTATTTTTTCCATGTCACAAAACTAGTCAAAAGAAAGAACTGCTTCTTTCTCTTTTGTAAACTTATCAATATTAATTTGATTTTTTTTAATTACATGATGATTAGAATTTCCTTTTTGTTCAATATTGTATTCATCTAAATTAATAAATCTGTGATTCCCTTCCCTCCATTTGATCTGCAGTAAGAGATGAAAGGTCATGCATTCATTTTTTGATACTTTTCATTTTGTGATTTAAAAAGAATAGTTTCTTAACTATTTTTAATTTTTAACCCTTTATATTTAACACATCACATTGAAGTTTTTTTTTAAAGAAACCCTTCTTTTGATATATTATGTGCTTTGCTAGATCAGTGATAAAATATATCGTTGTAATACTTACTTTTCTAGGTTTTGTGGCTTGATTCAGTTTCCAGGTGACATGAGAAAG
The DNA here is from genome assembly GCA_030867105.1 of Liasis olivaceus. Taxonomy (NCBI): domain Eukaryota; kingdom Metazoa; phylum Chordata; class Lepidosauria; order Squamata; family Pythonidae; genus Liasis; species Liasis olivaceus. Next base: position 100,556,078 of record CM061348.1, on the reverse strand, counting down.
AAAGTTCTGTTTCAGCTCTTCCTCCTTCTTTGTCATCCATTTCCTGTTGTAAGTACTTGAGAAGTTGGTTGAGGTTTTTGAATTATACATATTAAATCATGTATGTGCATTTCTTTTCCCCTTGAAAACATATCTAGGCAATTATTGGGTTACTTCTGTCCTAGTTGGCTCCATACTGCATGTGTGCAGCACAGAGGTACACACAGTGAGAGACATTGGTAGAAAGTAATACATTCAGATCATTCCCTAGTGCATGGGAAGGTCTGCTTTCCTAAACCAAACAAAAAAAGTGTAATAGCTCTGCTGAATCTGACCAAAGGCTTATCTACCCAGTACCTGTTTTCCACAGTGGACAACCAAGTGTTTTCATAAGCTTATAAGCTGGGTGCAAGGATAGTATTGTCCCAATTGTATTTTCCAGTAACTGGTATTTTAGGGTACTGCCTTTAATGTTGGAGATGGCTATATGATTAGAAACTGTGAATAGCATTATCTTCAATGTATTTATAGAATACCTTTAATAGCTGTCCAAATCAAGGGTGATCTTTGTATTTTTGAAAAGTAGATTCCATGCCCTCCCCCCGCCCCAGGAAATAGTCACTGGGGCAGGGATTAAGGGGAGAATTTATTAGAAGCTGTTAGGGAATGAAAGGAATTGACTCACCATAGGCCTTGGCTTATGTGCAGTTTTCTTGATTTAGGCTCTGAATACTCTTTTACCCACTTTTTGATTTCCCAAATATAGTCACCTTCTTTTGAGCAATTTTCTGTTTTTGCTCTCTAGATAAGAAAAACAACTGCTAGTGAGGTTTATGAAATGCTGATAACCTACAGTGATATTGCTGAACCTGATGTTATAGAAAATGCCATGACTATTCTGAGTGACACTAACTGGTGAGTTAACCTTAAATGTACTTGTGAGCTTCAGCTATAGCGTTTAAGAATATGCCAGAAATATATATTGCATTGGAGACTTACGAAGTTTTTTGTGAATCAAAACTGACACAAACTTGAAACAATGAATTGAGACATGATTTGTTTATAAACCTCACATTGTAGTTTAGCTGATACCTGAAGCAGCTTACCAAATAGTATGTAATTCAGTACAAAGCTTTTTTTTTTTTTGGTAGTGGGCAGCTGAGACTAACATTGTAGTAGCTGATTCTTCCTCCATTGTCTTGGCATTCCTTTCACCATTGAAGCAGTTTGTAGGGTCACATATCTAGCCCAGGACAAATAGTCCCTCTTCTGGAAATAAAAATGCTGCATGTCTCAAAGACTAACAGATTTTATTACGTAAGGCGGTTTTATAGATGAAGCCACAACTATTTGATGTAGAACGTTTCCTCATAGAGGCCAGATGGAATGTAACTTATGGAAATGTTGAGGGTAGGTGAGGTTAGTCTCTTTTCCTCGATTTGGGAGGCAGAAGACAGATTTTTTTTTTTTTTTAGTTTTGGGTTGATACCTCCTCCTGGATCTCACAGTTGAGCTTGAGTAACTAAGTGATCATCTCCAGAGCACTACTTCTATGTATAGAAGAACTGGCAGGAGCTGAAATCATATACAGGCCAGTGAAAGATGATTTTAAAATATTGCTCTTTCATTTCTTTTATTGTCCAGTTCAGTTCTAGAATCTTCCCTGCCAGCTTACTAGCTCACAGAACAATCTGGCTCAGAAATTGGGATGTGAACTCAGGATTTCAGGCAAAACTTGGTCAGCCTTTAAGTCCTTCAGAAGCCCCCTCCCCCAAATTTAAAAAATGAGTTGAATTCTTTGGCCCTCCCCCAACATATGTCATTAAAAGAGGCAGCCAGATTGTACCCTCTGACTAGAAAATGGTGCATGGGGTATTCTGAGAATTAAAATTGTCAGATCCAAGGAAACAGAATTCACATCAATGCTCCAGCTGTTAGAATGAAAGTACTGCTTAAGAAGTAGATACAAATCTGAGATAGATTAAGATTGAAGAACCAAATGAGAGTTGAAGACAATGGGAGAAAGAGAAAAAGGAATACAACTCCTGTGGGTTTTTACTTAGCAACTATTCTTTGAGACAGGAACATGCACAGTAAAGGTAGAAAATAGGTATCAGGATACAAGGATACCCACAGCTCAGATTAGTCTATAAACTAAACCAACAAAAGGTTGTAATCTGTATCTAGCTTAATTTTTACCTATAGCTCATCCGATTCTTCGACTCTTCTCTAGGTATGAGTGGTTTTCTTACCTGGTGCCAGTGCAAGAAGAAATGCCTTTTACTCCCATGATGGAAGTAAAAGGAGCAAAGGCAAAATTATGTGTGCCTGAATTTTTGAAAATGGAATTTTCCTCCCTTCACTATATGTGGCCATTCTTGTCTGTTCTTTGTATGCACATTTTGATTTATTTCTGTTTATTCTCTTATAATTTGGAGCAGAACTTGCAGACTTGCTCCTCATATGGGAATGGAATTAGTTGATTCTGCCTACGCGTTCTAGAAGGCAATATTGTTCTAAACACAGTAAATGCCATTCAGGAAGTTCAGAGAACAGAAATTCACTTTAAAAAAGATCATCTTCCTTTCTCCTGCAATTCTGATGGAGATACCAATTTTCTTACTATCAATAGCAATCACAATTAATTGATGGCTGATTAGTTTTGCAGTGAAAAAATGGGTGGGATGCTGGAAGCAGTGAAGAATTGGTTGCTTATACCTGCTTTTCCCCCCTCTCCAAACAGGGATGCAGACTTGCCATTTCTGAGGAAGCAGAGGAATTATCTCTGTGACTTAATGAAAGTGCCCAAGCCCCAACTGGTAGTGAAGGTAATGTTTTTTAAATATCAATTAAATCTTGATAAATGTTTCTGGGGAACAGTTTAGTGAAACTCAAGATTTTTGGCTCGAACCGCAAACCTGTTTAACACATGCATATACAGAACTGTCAAAAACAAGCATTTTATCACTCTCCCCTATTCTGTTATTTGAAAAGTTTTCACATTTCTCATGTTGAGCTGTTAGCCAGTGAGTATGACTTGAAGTAGTGCAGCTGGTTATAAAAATATGCTTAAGGCAATGCAGTGATCAGAATGTCAGTCAATTTTACACAATATAAAGAAATCTAAGTATGTTAAAGATGTCATAAGTATTTGTTTCTAATACATGTATACATAGCCATCATGATATTTCCTTTTGTGATAAGCAACTTTATACAAAGTACAGGAAAGGAGTAAGAAATAGTAAGCCGAAGAAACTAGATAGAAGAAAGAGAAGGAAATATTGCTAAATGTTGCTTACACTAACATCACTTACTGTATCTCCCCATATATTTCTATCCTTGCAAACCAACCTTCTTTCTACCATGTGGAAATTTTGTTCTTTAAATATATTGAGTATATTGAAGTAACTCTGCACTGGTGGGATGCAGGCAACAATGTGATGGTTTGCAAGGGAGGTCTAGATAGAGATCCTACCTTGCATACAAGTCTGTTAGTATGCTTGGAGTAAAACTGGGCTTTGCTTGTGCTTTGACATACTAACCAACATGTGCTAAAACTGACCAGTATTATCCCAACTGTTAGCAGGGAATGCTATATGTGGTAGGAATATGACTAAGGCTGTTGTGCCTGCCTGGTCTCCAATTTCTCTGTATTATGAAAAAGCATGTGGAAGTATCTATTTCGTCCTAGGCAATTGCTGAAACATCCTTATTATGGTCAAGGAGGTTTTCAGCTGACCTAGGAAAATGAAGATATTCCATAAATGTGTTGTCCTGCTTGTTGATTTGTGTGTGTGTTAGTTTTAGTTTGTGTGTGATATTACAGTTTTAGAGATATACCCATCTGTGCCTTTTTGTAAATCATCTTGTTAAAGGAAGGCAGGATACATTGTTGTATTAATGTTCTTGACTTTGAGCACAAGGATCTGTACTCATGCAGAAGCATCAATAGAAGCATGTAGCAGTAAGTTGGTTCCTAAGCTGGGCTCTGAGATAGAACTGGGAATGATAGTTTCAAGTATTATTCTGTTTGCTGGCTTATGAATGTGGTAGCTTGTCTGTCTTTTTCATTCCTTGCTAAGTGACAGTGTAATAGTAATGAAAATAAACCTGGTAGGTAAGGTTTATTGGAACATAAATATTTAGTCCTGAAACTGTACTGTGTTTCTTTGGAATCAAAAGATCTGAAAACCTTTCATGGCTTTCTGATCTAAGAGTGACAGGCACATCTGTATGCCTTTGTGCTCTAGCTGGAGATTTCATTCTCCACAAGTTGGAAGAATTTTCACAGCAGTTTGATTTCCCATCACTCTGTTTTTCAGAAGGGATATTTGAAAATATGCAGCAGTATCCAGCTTGGAAGGCTCACATTTCACAAGGGCATGTGGAGAAATATATGATTCCTTGTTTTAAAAAAAAAAAAAGGAGAAAGCATTGAAAATAGATATTTTCACCTTTTGGAGTATATAGTTGCATCCATGAAATAAATTTACAGTCATGAACACCATTCCTGATTCAATAATAATGGACAGAAGTGTCAGAATGAATGGCTTAAATAGTGAGCAGTTCAAAAACAAGCCCTTCATTAAATGGATTTCTGAGCGCACAAGTTGCATATACTACATCCATTAACACAAGCATAAAAACAGTGCAGTACTCGGTAACACAAGTCAATATAGAAAGCTGCTCTAAACTGTGGATTGGACAATGCCTGAAGGAAACTTCAGTTATAGATCTACATTTTAAATCTGTGAGTAAAGGGTTAACTACAATATTCTGGGAATCTTACATGTAAGAGTTACTTTTATTTATTTTAAAATGTACCCTTTAATAATGCCATGAAATTAATCCCCCTTTTTTCCCCTTTTCTGCAGAGCACATAATTGAAAATCAGTTAATATTGAAAATTACAGTGCTTTGGATCTGTAGCACAAAGGAGTAAGCAGTTTTTCAACAACTTGGGCAACAGTATTTACTGACCAGATTAAAAAGAAAAGGCTGAAAAATGTAAACCTGATTTTGGAAGTTGTATATGTTTTTTTTTTTAAATTCCTTTTTCTGAAAGAATATCTTTTGATTTTCAAATTCAGTATAGATGTTGATGTTTTATGTTCCTTTCTGAAAACTGAATTAAAATAAGTTCAAATAACTACTTTATTGTGTGTTCTATTTTTCTGTTGTCGGACTTTATTAAATTACAGCATTCCAAATTTCATTATAACCAGAATTATCTTGTCAAATAAAATTATAGTGCATTCGGAAAGTATTCAGATCCCCTTCACTTTTTTCAATTTTGTTATGTTGCAGCCTGATACTACAATCATTCAAATTCATTTTTTTTCTCATTAATCTACACTCAGTACCATATAATGACAAAGTGAAAACAGAATTTTAGAAATGTTTGCAAATGTATGAAAAAGGAAAAACTGAAATATCACACTGGCATAAGTATTCAGACCCTTTGCAACAACACTTGAAATTTAGCTCAGGTGCCTCCCATTTCTCTTGATCCTTGCTGAGCTGTTTCTACACCTTGATTGGAGTCCACCTGTGGTAAATTAAATTGATTGGACATGATTTGGAAAGGCGCACACTTCTCTATAGAAGGCCTCACAGCTGACAATACATACTGTATCAGAGCAAAAGCCATGAGGTCAAAGGAACTGCCTGCAGAGCTCAGAGACAGGATTATTGCAAGGCACAGATCTGGGGAAGGCTTCAAAACAATTTCTGTTGCACTGAAGGTTCCCAAGAGCACAGTGGCCTCCATAATTCTCACATGGAAGAAGTTTGGCACAACCAGGATTCTTCCAAGAGCTGGTTGCCCGGCCAAACTCAGCAATCCGGGGAGAAGAGCCTTAGGAAGAGATGTGACCAAGAACCCGATGGTCACTCTGACTGAGCTCCAGAGATCCTGTGTGGAGATGGGACAAAGTTCCAGGACAACCATCATTGCAGCCCTCCACCGATCTGGGCTTTCTGGCAGAGTGGCTAGATGGAAGCCTCTCCTCAGTGCAAAACACATGAAAGCCCACTTGGAGCATGATGGTGGCAGCATCATGCTGTGGGGGTGTTTTTCAGCAGCAGGGACTGGGAGATTGGTCAGGGTTGAGGGAAAGCTGAATGGAGCAAAGTACAGAGATGTCCTCAATGAAAACCTGTTCCACTGCACTCAGGACCTCAGACTGGGCCGAAGGTTCACCTTCTAACATGACAACGATCCAAAGCACACAGCTGAGACAACACAGGAATGGCTTAGGGACAACTCTGTGAATGTCCTAGTGGCCCAGCCAGAGCCCTGACTTGAACCCTATTGAACATCTCTGGAGAGACCTGAAAATGGCTGTCCACCGATGGTCCCCATCCAGCCTAGTTGAGCTTGAAAGGATTTGCAAAGAATGATGGAAAATCCCCAATCCAGTGTGCAAAGCTTGTCACATCATACCAAAAAAGACTTGAGGCTGTAATTGCTGCCAAAGGTGCTTCAACAAAGTACTGAGTAAAGGGTCTGAATACTTAAGTACATGTGATATTTCAGTTTTTTCTTTTTAATAAATTTACAGACATTTCTAAAATTCTGTTTTCACTTTGTCATTATGGGGTACTGAGTGTAGATTAATGAGAAAAAAAATGAATTTGAACGATTGTAGTATCAGGCTACAACACAACAAAATTGAAAAAAGTGAAGGGGGTCTGAATACTTTCCGAATGCACTGTAAGTAACCCCAATCCACTATTTCAAATGCCATCTGCAGAAGGGTAGCAGCTTCACTCTTTAGAAAACAAAGGTATTTGAGAATAAGTTATCCAGTTGACATGGTATCAATCAAAATGGTATAATGATGTTTAGGAAAGATCTGTTGGTATTCTTGGCACATGAGAAGAGCATAAAAAGGATGGGATTTCTACCACAATACATTGTTTGATTCCAGCTGAAAAGTTGACTGCTTGCCACCTTTCTAAACAGACATATAATTTATCATTCAAACTTAATATAATATCCAGCTTTTTGGATGTTGACAATATTTTTTTTAAATGTATTTAAATAATTCTGATGGTAGGTAAAAAATAAAATTGCATTTAAAAACCTTGAAGGTTTTTTGTTTTTGTTTTGTCTTACAGTGAATGGAAAATCAGATATAAGTGGTAGGAATATGCAACATGTTGGATTTGATTCCCAAGAGGTGCTTTAGATGATGAATGTAAAAACTCTGTACAGCTTTTTAAAGCAGTTGTGTCTTTAGAATCACTTAGCAATGGCAGAGGGCAGCTATGCAATCCCAGAGGGCAGCTATGCAATCCCAGAAAAGACTTAGCTACTTTAAAAAGTTACAGATAAAATGAGCATCCTCTCACATTTACACACCATCTTTTTTGAATTATTTCCAAAACAGCGCATAACCCTAGTAAACAGCATTCTGTTAAAGAAGTTGACATAAGTATTTTCCCCTTTTCATAGTTCCCTGTACAAATAAAAAATTGTTAAGATACAAAATAAATTTGTGTGGAAGTCAATGTGTTCCCCCCCCCCCCTTCTGTAGGAATCTCATTTTAGTAAAAATGAGCATTTAATGTTCTTTTGGATGTTCATAACAATAATGAACTGATGGAGAGGAAGCATAAATAAAAGTTATTCATGTTACCACAGCTGGTCTCAGCCCTGCGGAAGAGTATCTTAAATGACTACTTAATTTCCTGACCATGATGGAGACTGGTTTCAAACCTCTTTATATAAACTATATTCTAAATGTAAACCTTGTTTATCTCATGCTGAACTTTTAGATGTGCCTCAGGATATTGTAACATGGAGCTTTTTAATCCCTTCATTTGAACCACTGGCATCACAAAGCATTACAGGCTGTATATGAGGAAAAGTCCAATTATTCCTGCCAGTGGTGGGTAAAGTGCGGAGCATTTCTTGAAGACTGTTAAATTACCATATGAAATGTATAGGGGTTCATTTTGCTCTGAAAAATACCACAAAGAGAATTAGATGTGTTTCAAACATAGCAAGCATTTACTGGGGTTAAAATTGAAAAAATTATTTCAATTGTCGATAACGTGAGGTATGAGGAGAGGGAATCGCAGCTGGATCTGATGCTATGAAGAGAGGAGCCCTCTCCTTTTCCCAGCAAACCTCAATAACATTCTGGGTCACGTCTTCCTTCCATAGCACACTAAAAAGGTCTGTTTTTTGAAAGCAGGACCGTGCCATTTAGTGGGGGGAAGGGGAGGCTTCTTCTAAAAGCAAAAATGGCAGCCGTGGGGTCAGTGAAAGGCTGTGCAGCAATGGGAATGCCTGTGTTCCTCCCTCATTTCCCTTTAAGATGTCCCTTACCTTTCTCAGCAAGGTGACTTTTTTTTAAAAAAAGGTGCAGCACAATGTCAGTGGACCTTTTCCAAACAAGCGGGCACTAGCTGAACAAGGCAGCTTGGAAGGAAATTTCACTGGAGTCAGGGAATGATAGCAGATTTCTTGAAGACTGTTAAATTACCATATGAAATGTACAGGGGTTCATTTTGCTCTGAAAGGCCAGCCCCTGGCAACGTGAAGCAGTTCAAGGCGGGCAAATACAGTGAGCTTAGGCCTGGGCCTCTTTGAGGCTTAAGGCTGGTAATGCTGAAGTAGACCTAGAAGCAGACCAGAGCACCCACCACCACCTCTTTGACCAGAGAAAGCTGCAGGCTTCCAGGGACAGTCAACGCCACCTCAGCCTTTGTGACTGTGGGAGGGGGGTGGGGAAGGCCAAGAATAGGGCCTGGAATTCCAAAAAGCCACAATTGTGAAAACGTACAGATACAGTACAAGTACAGAATTACAGATGAAATAAAAGACAAAAGGTAAGAATTTGAAAACAAAATAGTAATTTCTAGAGGAGAAGAGATGAAGCTCCTTGATTTGTAAAAGCTTTGTTTTAAACAATAATCCCAATCATAACGGAATTCTGTGTCTTGTCTCTGGCTGGTGCTACCTCATAAACCATACTTTACACAAGGGTTACAGTGGATGTTATCAAGACATGATGTTAAGCGAGGGCAAGGCAGATGCTTGGGGTGTGTTTGAAGAAGAGCATTTTTTTTTTTTTGCAGGTGTATTAAGCATCATGCACACACACAGCATTTATTTTTAATTTGAAAATTCTTGTTCTGCTACATTTTAACTAAAATTCTGCTGCAGCATTTTGAGAAGTTTTGCGGGTTGCAAAAAAAGATGGATTGACTACTCTAAGGAACTACTCCAGATACTAACAGGCAAAGTAGAAAACAATTCAAATAGGTGCCATTAGTTGAATTTGTCTCCATGTTGATTTGTGTCTTGTAATCATGTGTAGCTCTTTCACCATTCTCATCCCTTAATCCATTTGTGCAAGCTTGATGTTCTTCCCAGTAACCAAAGGTGTGCTTTCTGAATCTCACCAAGTGGCATCTAAACTTGTCAAAATGTTAAATGCACATCAATATTGTTTTCCTGGGAATAATACTGAAGTGGTTTGCCAGTGCTGCCTTCTGGATTTGATTTCGGAAGGACTTTTCTTAGATGAGCTGGTTACTTTCATGTTGGCAGAGCCCCATCTGCCATCTCCCTGCTGTGGAGATGACTCTTAACTATCTAACCTTCAATTCAATTAGCTTTACTGTTGTACTACCCCTAGCTGACTTTTACAACTGGAGATAACATTTTAACATTTGCATGTATGAATATTTGTTTTATTAATATTTCTTTTGAGAGAGGAATTATGGAGAAAACAAACTGTCCAGAGTCATGAGTCTTAGTATTTAGAATAGTATTGTATCTCCTCTGTTTCATGATGAAAGGCTTGCCAATATACCACACTCATCAATTAAAATGATAGTAATCCACACCTTCCTTCAAGTTCAATAGGCTCAAATTTTCCTCAAATTGTCCATCTGTGAGATCCTGCAGAAATGAAGAAATAGATCACAATCAAAATGTTTAACTAAAGAACATCATCATACATCTGAAGACTTCTGCAACCACAGTGCCTATGGTCAATATAGAAATAAGCCATATTTAGGCTTTGTAACTGAACCCAGACTTGACCTACAACAGAAATTCTTGAACATCAATAATATACAGTGTTTTATTTATGCCACTGCACCAAAAGAGGCAATATTTGCTTTTATCTCTTATCTCCCCTTTCTTTCTCTGGCCTACAATTCTGTGACTGTTTTGCACAATACACACAATTGGGTTGGTTAAAGACCTAATGGCTGCATTTGTGCTAGTGAAGCTTGGTTAGTTTTCACCTTGATTAGGATTTATTTTGGTAACTTAGCATGTTGTGCAAATCCAACCTCTTTGGTTAGTTTATGGTTTAATGTATTTCACAAGGCCACAAAACACGTTAATTCAACAGCCAAATCCAAGCTGTAAATTCTTTGGTTTAACACACACACAAAAATATTGGATTAATTTTTAGTTTCATCAAATGCTTTTATTCTATTATCTGATGGTGCATGGTTGCCTGGGAATTTATTACCTATGCAAAAAGTTTAACAGAAATTTGGGTCTGAAAAGCAAATTGACTAATACAAGTATTGTGCTATTCGTTAATGTATGTTATAACAACAGTGCTATTTATTAATATTTAGTTTGATAGTTCAAGAGCGTCAACCCTTTGATAGCAGAGGGCTGCATGTGATTTTGGGGGATGAAATCAAGCTCACCATGGGCAGATGTATTTCACATACAACTAGTCCTCACTTAACTATGGTAATTTGGACTGGCAACTCTATCGCTAAGTGCTGTGGTCATAAAGCACAATGTTACGTGACTGCGGCAACTTATAATGGCAGCTGCGGCAGTTCCAGTTGCCATTGTTAGGTGAATACCACATGGTTGCAGCATCCCATTTGTGACTTCCTGCCAGTTCCCCCACTGACTATGTTTGTTGGAAGCCAGCAGTGAAGATTGTAAATGGCGTTTATGTGACTACGGGACACTGCAACCATCATAATTGCAAGCCAGTTGCCAAGTGCCCAAATTGGGATCACATGACCATGGGGATGCTGCAACAGCCGCAACTGCAAGTAACAGTCCTAAGTCCCCTCATTTAGCACCGTCGTAATTTCGCTGAAGAATGGTCACTGAATGAGGACTACTTGTATATCAGTACAACTGAATTTTTCTATTTTTTTCCCGTCCACCACCCTGTTTCAGATTTTTAAAACATGAATACTAGTTTTCATATATTTCCCATTCAAAATGGCAAGAAACTACTACCAGGTTTCAGCAATCATTCTCAAAGGTCTTTGGGAGTCACAGAACGATGGATCTGGAGACACTTATGACCTTGGGCACCAGAGGTCCTCTCCTTTCCCATTTTACCTAAGAACTACTTGTGGACAGATGTTTCAAAGTCAGTTCTAGAGTCTGATAATGACTTATTCCCACATTACAAGTAACAGTGGAAGCAGGCTGTGGCCTTTCCCCCATCCATATAGGTTCCTATTCAGCTCATTCATACAGAACATGTACTGTACATGTAAACAGTTGCTCATAAGTAAATTGTTTTATGAAGTCTTTCACATTCAACCCTAGAAGTCAAGGGTAGAGCTAGTGTCCAAGTATCATTGTGGGTCAAGGCCAAGAACACAGAACTACTTTTGTTGCTATACCTGATTACTCTACACAAAAGGAACTCTAGAAGTTGCAGGTTTCTTATTTCTGCTGCCCCTGGTATAAGATGTTAATGCTAGAGGAAAGGTAATTTTATATTCATTCTGTGATTAGGTCCTCTGTGAGAGGAGTGCAAGAGTTGTTTTTTTTTCCCCAAAGCTTTGCAAACTTAGACTCATAGTGCAAGCATGACCAGAAACAGGTGAGAACTTAGAATCTGCTAAGTTCTGTATTCTTCTTTCCCTTTTCCTGAATGACTCAGGAGGCTCCCATCTATGCAGACAGTCAACTAGAAATGCTAATGCCTTTAGATTCTACCAATCCATAGGTACACAGAATACATTCAAGGGGCATCATAATCTGAATAAAGAAAGCAGCAGGTAGACTGAGGGTTACAAGCCCTTAATTTTAGCAAGGAAGAGCTCCACAGAAAACCTGATGAGTATGACAGTGATTTATTGCAGTCACATGCCTCAAATAGCTGTAATAGCCCTGCTAGGACAGGCTGCCAGAACCCCATTTGTTACTTGCTGCTCTGGGAGATCCGCTGCCACCACTCCTGTGATTTAAAAAAACTGCTAAACCTCAGTCTAAGCACATGATGATTCAGCCTTTGGATTGCATCTTCTGAGGAGGGCTGGCTCTGTTTCAAAGAATTCCTTTTCTTTTAAAAATTAGGTAAATATGTACATCCTAGTCTGGCACATGTGTACAAAGACCACTCACCAAGCTGGAGAGGGTGGGGAAATCAATTCTAGTTTCTAATTTGTGTTGCCACCCATGACCAGATGGGAACCACTCGATTATTTAGAACTCAGAGATAATAGGCTTAATCTAGGGTAAAATACCAAGAAGGATTTTATTGAATCAATATTAAGAAAGTTATAGAGAAACAAAGATATACCAATCCCCTTCACCTTGCCATGAACCCCATGAATGGCAGATGGACCCCTGAACCCTCTTAGGATTTTGGGTCTCTACAGAGAGTCAAGCTGTCTGGAAGCTTTTGCAAACTTTTTATACTTAAGAGTCAGGGAATATACACAACAACACCTGGAGAGAGCTTGGTAGCACATCTTATTGATGATTTGGTCGTAACTTCAGAAAGGGGACCCTCTGCCAAAGATGCTTTTAACAAAGACTGGGTTCCTAGCAGACAGCAGCTGGAGATAGTCTAATGACATCTCTGGTCAATAACCGGGAAACCCAGATAACTGATTCCGCCAAAAACAAGGCACTGTTTCTGATGCCATCTTTGATCAGTAACTGGGAAATCAAGTAAGTGATCCTTTGGTTAGAATAATTTTATGGGATTTAAGCTCCCACTCCCCTTAGCAAGTGTTAAATTAGGGAGCTCATGCTACCCTTGTTATCTTGTTACTGGTAGGAACAGAAAGAAAAGACTTACATGTGAGGGTGATACAATGATGCAATCTACAAAGTTTGTTAAGTAACTTTTTCTATCTGCATACTATAAGTATTTACACATATCTTGTCTCAGCTAGCTAAATAACTCTTTCCACAGAGGTATTTCTTATACGGGCAGAAGAGAAAAGAGGTCCACACCACTATCTTCTTATCAATCTACTATGGTTCCATTCCAATACTCAATTCAATACATTTATTAAAGAATCCAGCAGAGAGCCTTCAGAAATTGTCAGCTGAAGTTTAAAATAAAACAAAGTATAGACTGTACTAACTCAAACTGATCAGAGTGAGTTATTTTAACATATTAGGAACCTTAATATTTGAGGGTATTCACAAAGGAATTCCCTCAGTTTCTCACAGCTAGATATGACCTTGGCTCTTCATCATTATCTTAGAGACAAAGAATGGTCATCAAATGGGGGGGAGGGGGTTCAAGGGGAGAAGGTGCAAGTATCATCAAAGGAGAGCCTACTGACCATTTAATGTCTTAGCTGACTTGGTTAAGTGTCTTCTTGTGATTCCCATAGGACCTGCTGAGCATAAGGGTGAGTCATATAGCAAAGTCTGAGACTTGGATTCAGGTGGGGTCTGGTTGGGCATGCCTGGATATAGACTTTGTTTAGAGAAATGGTCTAGCAAGTGGGGAAGGGAAGACTGAACCATCAAAGAAGGATTCATGTGTGGGAAATACAACAAATAGATGGAGAATTTGATCCTGGAAATGGCACACATAGGTGGCAAGATGAGAGGAAAGCCTTTTACCCAGTCTAGGTATTACCCACCACTAGTAACAGCCAACTGATATTTTGCTATTTAGCAATATATATGAAAGACTGACCTGCTTGAAGAAAAATCCTGAAAGCCGTGTTATAACACTTCATTTTTAATCACAGGAACTGCATTTTTTTCAAGCAGCTTAGCCAGCATAATAGCAGTGACAGCTTAACATATTAGTCTGATGGATTTTGCCTAATGAATGGCTTCTTCATTGAAAGAAACCTTTCAACAAGCAATTGGACTATTAACTCTGGTTAAAGGTGACTCCTCCAGTTTACTGTATGAAGAGGAACCTTGTGTCTACTTGCCTCTCTTTTGCCATATAAGGTTATGATAACATATCTCTCACATCTATACTTCATCAGCAAGTAAATCAGGTGACATCATTCTCAACTTCAGCATTTATTTTGAGCTCTTAATTTCAGAGCACTTGTAATTCATGTTTGCAGCAGCATTAGTCTCAAAGAATACATCATTCAGATTAGTGAGAACAAAGACACTATTGCTTTTGTGTATGAACAGCAAAGCACATGTAACATTTAGTATTTATACAGGTTTTTCAAAGTGTTCAAAACACATCAACCCTCAGTAATCTCATAGCACTCCCTGTGGAAAGCCATTATTATTCTCATGTTAAAAATGGCAAGCTAAAGCTAAGAGAGAACTCATAATTGCACTAAAGCTTGAACGAGGGATTTCTCACTCTTGCTAGCAAAGCCTCTAATTGTAAAGGAAGAGAGGAAATGATGCTGTAAAAACAGGCAGATAGTAAGTCAGGAAGCTAAACTGAGCTCTGGCATAACTGGAAGACCTTTGAGGTAAAGTATATGCCACCTATCAGTTCATTTGTTAATGAATGCCAGTGTTTTAAAACATGATTAGCCTCCAGTGACTTCTTTCAAAGGAAACTGAACCCAGGTTAAGTTCTGGAACCTCTAATCTAACTGCAGAAACCTGGGATATGAATAGCAATATGTAAAGTATGTTCAACTGCATGGACAAAGAAGTGAATATAATGGTTAGTCAGGAAGTGTGTATTTCTCTTCCTAAATACAAGCAATACAAAGGATATTGAAACTCAGTGGTTGGGCAAAGTTACACTGGATTAAAAATTTTCAACTGCAGATTATTTCTTTTCTTCTCAAGGCTTTACAGAAACCTAAACAATGAAATATGGAGAGCAACATTCTTTGCTTGACTAGCTGATACCTTTTTCCTTATGTGCTGTATATTTTTATTGAAACACCCAGTAAGGAACACGCTGAGCAGTTATTTTTTCTTACCAGTAGGACTTTTAAGAGAATGCCAGAACAAGCTAACTTGCAGGATGGAAGGTGTGCTGCACAGTTGGTGACTGGTCTACCCAAAGGTTTAAAGTGTTTCCAAAACAAATAGCCAACCCTTCCAACCGCACTAGCTAAAGAAAGCCTATCTCCTGCTTTCAGGCACATTTTCTAGGATAGGTCAATGATTCCTGAAAGGGGTGATGGATTTTGCCAAGCAGTCAAAGCACAGGACAGCTTGTTTTAGTCAGACTCCTCAAAGCCGTGCTCGTACTGAAGTCCCCACTCCAATTTTAGATTTTACAATTTAGTGAGCTACTTCCTGCATTCCAGCTTGGCTTTAGCTCATCCAAGATGGCATCATCTCCTTCAGACTGTCCTCGTGAGCTGCACTTTCATAACGGTGATTGCTCTATGGCAACGAGAGACTGCATATCATTAGCAGAAACATGTAAACAGCAACCCACACTCACCACAAAACCATATTTAACAGCCTCAACAGAACAAGTTCAATTTAATATTGAACTCGATCCTGGAGTTTGCAAGTGCAGGTACATATTCTTAATAGAACCATTATACAGTTTTACTATTTTCATTCATCTCAGTGGACTGCATTAACTGCTTTCTATTCACATTTCTTACTAAGCGACAATCAGATAAGCAAGAGTTATGTCCCCACGTCACCCCTCTAGGGGTTGATGTAGCTTACAGAGACTCATCACATGCAATTAAATTAGATCAACCTAGTCAGTCATATCATGGGAACACTAAAACCCAGTTTTTGCCTACATAGTCCTCCATAAGGTGTTGCAGAACGAAATGAGAAGTTGGAAAAACCCAAGTTGTCATTCTGGAGTCCTGGTAGCTACTGAACCACCCTCCCTAATATACATTGGCTACAGGAGCAACTGAACCTACTTGCAGACACTCCATGAAATCAAAAGGAAAGTAATTATTAACTTGTTCCTCCTCCTTGGCTACCTTTCTGAAGCTTGGTGTAGTTGGGGATTGCTCAGTCCTTTGCCTTTGCTTTTCTCCCTCATAAATGCTTTGTTTTCCTTGTGATGATTGTATGTTTTTCTTTTGGGGGATTATTTTGTGGAGAGTGGACTGACAGGCAAGACAATCAAGCATTTCCACTGGCTGCTTGTCTTCTCCCTCTGTCTGGAATAGGAGCTGTTGTTGGATGGGACTGGCAAAGTGGTTAGAGGTAAAGGGAAGGGACTGCTTGAAGGTGGTTACTAGCACAAGTGGCCAAAATGAACGACAGTTGAACATTCTTCAAGGAACCAGGAACAAAACTGCTTTCCTTCCTTCACTTATTTTCCATCCCCTTCCACTCCTACTGCAGCCTGTGTGACTGGCAGCAGAGGGACTGGTGATGTAATGATGGCTTGCCCGTCTGCAAGGGTGCAAAGGACACCAGGCACTTCTTAGACAAAGTAAGCAAGGACTCTGTGTTCCTAAAATGGTGACATTTGATTCAGTTAACGTGATCACAGAATGGCTGACCAGATTGAATGTGTTGTGGGAATGGAGTCTTAATGTTAATAGTAGTTTCAATATCTTTTACATCTTATAGTTCTGAACAAATGGGGACATGAGCCATAATTCATTTTACAGATGATAACTGGCATCTTGAATTGGGGAATGGGGAAAAGATCAAGCTCTAGGGCATGCCACACTGAAGGGTCCAAAGATTCAACTTTTCTAATGAAGGAGTGATTACAACTGTCCAGTCAGGAAGGAGTGGAACCACTGCAGAACAGTGCCCTCAGTTCCCCATCTTCAGAGATTATCCAAAAGGATACCATGGTTGATGGTATCAAATGTTATTTAAAGATCTATCTGGACAAGGAGGGGTGCACCACCTCCATCCAAGTCCTGCTACAATATGGAAAGGAACCCTTGCTAATACCTGTTTAGCATTTTACTTTAAGAACACCAAGAAGAAAAGGAGATTGCACAACATCCCCACATAACTTGTTCTCTTACATTTCATTTCCTAACATTAAACCTGCCTTCCTGTAATTTAAATCCACATGTTCTCACATGAGCCTCAAGGAATTCAGTGAGCAATTCTTTTCCTGCCTCTGCTTTCTGTCAGTTTTAAATACATAGAAATTGCTTTCTTATTTATTTTTTATTCTAGAAGTTTATTACTGATGCCTTTTATTTGCATGTCCTAGTCTTCTTTTATTTTTATTAGCAAACTTATCTAAGTCTTATTCTAAAATTCCTTATAAGATATTGCATTAGCAATAAATAAATCAATGCAAATCTAAAATAAGCATTAAGGTGATACCGTGTAGATGAAAGGTGTTTTAAAACAACTATTAATGATGAAACCACATGAGCCTGAGGGGAAGAAGTCAATTCTATAAATGAAGGGCTATCACTGAGAATATCCTATTTCTGGCATTCACCAATATAATAACTAGCTAGAGAACAGATACTGATGCTAAAAATAGAGAAGCTGTAAGGGCAGGTGGTTCTTCTTTTTTTAGGGCTATGGCAAAAACAAGCATTCTAAATTGCTTGTGCTTTTTTTCATAAATTTTTGAATTCCTCTTTGATTGTTAGGATGTTTCTTGAATTGTGGATCTGAAATGGGACATAGTAGAGCAAAATCAGAACTCACATGTACTGGGCAGGACTATGTAACTGCTCTGTAATTCCTGAATAGGATGCTGTAGTACAACATAGTCTATAATAGCAATGCAATTTGTTTTGAAACATCATCCTATTTATCACTTGTAGGCTGCCTACAAGGTATTTTCTTCCTCACCATCTTCCTGCATCCCTCATTATTGTCATTCATCTGCTGGGTTTCATACAATTCATCTTCTTTCATCTCCTTCAAAACTTTTAGCACAGACTAGAGGGGAAGTGGGATTTCACATCTGAAGGAAATTAAATGCACTGCAACACAGATTTGTTTTTCATCTTCATTTGTGCCCTCTGCAGAAACAAAAATTCAAGAGGCCCTGAAATACATCTCAGTTGGAATTGGTATCCTTAGTCTGTATAATATCATCATATTAAAAGTTCAATTCCTTTGAACAAGTTTTAACTAATTTAGAAACCATTTCCCATACCATCTGGCTTGCAATGAAATGACTCAGCCAATCATTAGAAAGCACAGTCAGTTTTACTTGATAGTAGAGAATTGGTGAAAAGAGCTTGTCTGTCTGTCTGTCTGTCATCTATCTCAATTTTGCATGAAACAGTATATGCAAAGTGAAAATGGAGGGCAAATAAAAGGACACACTTCCAGCTGGCATGTCATGTAGCTATGCTGGAGTGTTTCTGAATGGGGTGTGGAAGGGAATGGAAAAAAAAACAACTCTTAGTACTTCAGAAATTTAACTAAGTTCTATATATGGAGAGGGGGGTTATTATTACACTACTGATATTACAAAGCAACTTTACAATAGACAAAAGACAATATCTTATGCCCAATATATATGACAGTGAGAAGAAATTGGTATTTTTTAAAAAAAATAATTGAAACTGGAGTATGGCTGGAGAGGAGAAGCCTGACAGGATATTAAAAGAATCCTATCCTGTGAATCAATTCAAGCTTTGGGAACCAATATTTGCCTTCTTCCTTTTTAGTTATTCATTCAAGTATATTTTGTAATTAATTGCATTACTTAACACTGATACAGTATTTTAAGAATGCAAAATACACCACACACACATACATTATCCTAAACAACCCTGGAAACCAGGTCAGTGTTACCCCAAAACTACTGATGGAGAGGAACCAACGCTTGGGAGAGCGACTTGCCTAGAACATTTCCTATCTGACATGACATCAGATCTCAGTGGAAGAGAGTCATTTTGATGCCATCTGTTCCCTGTCTATTCCTAGAGTTGGTGAAATTATGTTTGCCAAAATCAGTTGAAAAATACATTCATCTCTTGTAGGTACAATATCCAGGAGTCAACCCTATTTATAATTAGTGTTGAGGCACAGCCCTTGGCTGGCCTGACTTCGTACTGATTTCTTCCGTTGGTGAAAAGAGCCCTGTCTTTCAGCTCCAGATAGAAGAATGGCTTAGACAGAGCAGAAAAGATTATTCTCTCTGACATACATGCAGTGAAATAATGAAAGTGTTTCTAGTTAGATAAGTAACTGAAAAGAAAATGAAGATACCATGTGCTTGATTAATTCGTCCACATAATCATATCCAATTTTGATTCCACAAAAAGAAACAGCACAGGTTAAATCACACATTTAGTCAATGTTTTTCTGACTTGGACGTTTTCTTTTTTAGTATCTTTAACATATGTAGAAACAAGATACATCTCTTCATAAAGATAAGGAATGTATTAAAATACATTCAGGGTTCATTTTAATATAGAGCAAGAGCTAGCATGGCTAGGAAACAAAACCTGGAATCATGGGTTCTTTGCTAAAGTGAGCATCAAACACCTTGAAAATACCTTGAATATATATAATGAACGAGTCAGAATTTTTAATATGCATTGATAGATGCAGTTTTGTATAAATAATTACACTATTACATACATTAAAACTCTGTGTGTTTTGACTTCAGTGAACACAATTTTAACACAAGGCTGAGGGTAGGCCAAATCACCAAGAAGATCTCTGTGTGTCTGGCCACCCCCAAATAAGCCCACATTTCATTCCTTTCTTTGAAAAATTGTTCTAATCTTGGATGAGAAAAGCCATGGTATAAATAATCATTTAAAATATGCTTTATTACAAATGGGAAAAAAAGTGTAGATTTCACATACTTGGTTTAAACTCAAAATTATACTCACCAATTTCACACAAATAATTAAAGGTGGGGAAGCTTCTTTGAAATGCAGAATTGGAATTCTGGGTTTGGAAGTTTCCTGAATAGAGATCAGCATATTTCTTGGTCAGTTGATATATTATAGCTGTCCCTGCGAGCTTATGACAATGAATAGCATAGTTTCTGAAATAGTCTTCATTCTGCGGTTGCCAGTTTTCCTTTATACTGCTTCCTTGTCTCCCCCCCCCCCCCCCCGGTGGCTTATATATCACTCTTCTGTTGCAAAATACCTAGTTTTGGAAATTGCATCTGGGGTGTGTGTGTGTGTGCGCGTGCGTGTAGATGCAAAAATACTGAACGTGATCAACGCATGGCTTGGACTCAGAAGGTAATCCTTTTCCCTGTTTTATCTCTAGAAAAGACAAGTGAAAGAAAAAGATCCTCTGCTTTCTTTCTGTTCCTGTGATATTGTCTCCTAACTGCCTAAGATCAGGAGACGGGCTTCCGTGAAGAAATTCCCATACTTCACAACACTTCTTTTGGAAGACCTTTCATCCCACTCTACATTGTTTCTCAAATCCAGTGGCAACCCAATTTCCTTTCATGTTCCTTTGGCCTCTGAATAGGATCATAGGCCTAGACTCTCATAAGTGAGCAGCAAGTGAGTCAGCAGGAGCAGGATTCAGACTTTAGTCTCGGGCATCACTTTTTTTATTGACATGTTTTCTTAGTATAGGAGAATCTAATTTACGATGCCCGGTTCCATTCTATTCTATTGTATTCATTGTACATTATTATATTCCACCACACAGACACTTTTTGGGGGAGAAAAGAAAAAGAAAAATAGTAGGATGGAATTTCCAAGTAGCTAATGTTCTACAGGTGAAACTCGAAAAATTAGAATATTGTGCAAATGTTCATTTATGTCAGTATGGCAACTCAAAAGGTGAAACCAATATATGAGATAGACGCATTACATGCAAAGCGAGATATGTCAAGCCTTACTTTGGTATAATTGTGATGATTATGGCGTACAGCTTATGAAAACCCCAAATTCACAATCTCAGAAAATTAGAATAGTGTGAAAAGGTTCAATATTCTAGGCTCAAAGTGTCCCACTCTAATCAGCTAATGAATCCATAACCCCTGCAAAGGGTTCCTGAGCCTTTCAATGGTCTCTCAGGCTGGTTCAGTAGGAATCACAAGCATGGGAAAGACTGCTGACCTGACAGTTGTGCAGAAAACCATCACTGACACCCTCCATAAGGAGGGAAAGCCCCAAAAGGTCATTGCAAAAGAAGTTGGATGTTCCCAAAGTGCTGTATCAAAGCACATCAATAGAAGGTTATGTGGAAGGGAAAAGTGTGGTAGAAAAAGGTGCACAAGCAGCAGGGATGACCGCAGGCTGGAGAGGATTGTCAGGAAAAGGCCATTCAAAAGTGTTGGGGACTTTCACAAGGAGTGGACTGAGGCTGGAGTTAGTGCATCAAGAGCCACCACACACAGACGGATCCTGCACATGGGCTTCAAATGTCGTATTCCTCTTGTCAAGCCGCTCCTGAACAACAAACAACGTCAGAAGCGTCTTACCTGGGCTACAGAAAAAAAGAACTGGTCTGTTGCCCAGTGGTCCAAAGTCCTCTTTTCTGATGAGAGCAACTTTTGCATCTCATTTGGGAACCAAGGACCCAGAGTCTGGAGGAAGAATGGAGAGGCACACAATGCACGATGCTTGAAGTCCAGTGTGAAGTTTCCAGAGTCTGTGTTGATTTGGGGAGCCGTGTCATCTGCTGGTGTTGGTCCACTGTGCTTCATTAAGTCCAGGGTCAACGCAGCCATCTACCAGGAGATTTTGGAGCACTTCATGCTTCCTTCCGCAGACGAGCTTTATGGGGATGCTGACTTCATTTTCCAGCAGGACTTGGCACCTGCCCACACTGCCAAAAGTACCAAAACCTGGTTCAGTGACCATGGGATTAGTGTGCTTGATTGGCCAGCAAACGTGCCTGACCTATGGGGCATTGCCAAGAGAAAGATGAGGAACATGAGACCGAACAATGCAGCAGAGCTGAAGGCCGCTATTGAAGCATCCTGGTCTTCCATAACACCTCAGCAGTGCGACAGGTTGATAGCATCCATGCCACGCTGCATTGCGGCAGTCATTGCTGCAAAAGGGGCCCAAACCAAGTACTGAGTACATATGCATGCTTATACTTTGCAGAGGTCCGATATTGTTCTATTTCCAATCCTTGTGTTATTGATGTCATGTAATATTCTAATTTTCTGAGATTGTGAATTTGGGGTTTTCATAAGCTGTACGCCATAATCATCACAATTATACCAAAGTAAGGCTTGACATATCTCGCTTTGCATGTAATGCGTCTATCTCATATATTGGTTTCACCTTTTGAGTTGCCATACTGACATAAATGAACATTTGCACGATATTCTAATTTTTCGAGTTTCACCTTATTTTGAAATCTGAGTTTTGTTTTTCATTTGTTCTGAAGACTCCTTTCTCTTCTGCTTTATTTACTTTCATTCAAGAAGATAGTTGTTTATAAGGAGAATAAAGAGTGCCAGCTAGTGGCCAAAACCTTCTATGGTCAACTCATTTGGTGTCATACCAAAATCACGGGGACTTTTGTGAACCTATGCAGTAAATTGCATTAAGCCAATTGTTAACCTCAAACCAATTTTTATATTACAAAGATGAACTATCCACTGGCATAAAGACATGCTGTATAAAATGTGGTATAAAATATATTCTGATCACCTGGTAGTTTTCTGAATCTGACTCACTTCTGGAGGCTCATAGGGTTGAGAATTACTATTCAATAGAATACAAACTTCTCTTTATTTAAAGGCAAATATTTCCCAGGCCCAAAAGGACAGCTTGTAAAAATATAAGGAGATTCCACTGAAGAACACTGTATTTAATAATACACCCTGAATTTGGCATATTTAATTCCAGTTTATATATCAGTTATATTTCTGATTGAAATATATTTCCATTAGGAATGTGTAATTCCTCATATAACCTCAACTCCAATATATTAAAAGTTTGTGCAGCTTTGGGTGCATTATACCCCCATAATGATAAAAATATCGTTTGCACAAATAATGATAGCTAAACCAAAAGTATTACCAACCTTAGCTTCTTCATACGTGTAAAATCCTTTAGAGATTTTATTTTTATCCACATCACAAAATGCAGTTACCTAAAGGGGAGAGGTAGAGAAAAAAAAAATGGTATGTTCCTCTACTGTTAAGGAGATAGAGGGCCTATTTGTTGGACTGTGTGCTGTATACATGCAATACAGCAGATGGGCTATTTAATGCAGAGCTGTGGTTTCCTTATTTTATTTGTTCAATTTATTTGTTCAATTTATATACCCACTCATCTCACATACGTCACTCTGGGCCGGCTCACAGAGTGAAAAGTAACAAGAAGCAAATACAAATAAGTAACCAAAACACTAACAGCAAAAAGCCATTAAAATAAATAAAGCCATAATGGAGTTCAATGAACCACAAGTGACACGATTATAAAAATTATATAATAAAGGATATTTGTTGTTCAGTCATTAAGTCGTGTCTGACTCTTCGTGACCCCATGAACCATATCGCACCAGGCCTTCCTGTCCTTCACTGCCTCCCTGAGTTTGCTCAGTTTTATGCTCATTGCTTCAGTGATGCTATCTAACCATCTCATCCTCTGCCATCCTCTTCTCCTTTTGCTTTCAATCTTTCCCAGCATCAGGGTCTTTTGCAAAGAGTCCTCTCTTCGCATTAGGTGACCAAAGTATCTGAGCTTGAGCTTCATTATCAATCCTTCAATAAAGGATATATTAACATATAATGTCAGCAAATCTTGTTACATGCACACACACACACATGTACATATAGTCCTCATTTAGAGGCCACAGTAGGGACCGGCAACTTGGTTGTTAAGTGAAGCAGTCATTAAGTGAAACGACAACTATGCTTACAATCTTACTTCAGCTTTCCTTTGCTTTACAGACCTGTGAAGGTCATGAATGTGAGGATTGGTTGTAAAGTTACTTTTTCATCACCATCGTAACTGTGAACAGTCGTTAAATAGTCGCTAAACAAGGATAATATAATATAATAATAATATAATATAATATAATATAATATAATATAATATAATATAATATACATTGTACCTAAACCAAACAAGTAAGTCTGGGATGGCTCATTATTCATAGTTAGTATAAAAATCATAATCAACAAATGCATGTTAAAATAAAAAATTATTCATGAGCTCCCAAGTAATAAATATTGTCTTTCAGATTTGTTTTTTGCTGCAATAGACAATCTAGAGCTTGGAAAACTGGACAAGTTTTAATTTCTAAGCTGTAAATTAGACTAAAATGCATACATAAAAATAGAAAATGTAGAAATCAACATAAGGACCCAAGCTTTAGTTATCCTACAGCTGTCATCAGTATTCCAGAGAAGCTAAAAATATCTTGAGTTTTTAGCAAAACATCATCCATAGACAAAGCTACATTAACAGCACACTGAAGCCACTTATTTCTATGTTGATGTAAACTACTGAATTGTGAACTCTGTCTCCTTATTATATGACAAGACTATTTTAAGAGTATAGAAAAAACACATTTTAGTTATTTACACCCAGATCTCACGCAGCACACATATGGCATGCACCTGATGCATCTGAAATAGAAAATGTTCCTGTACAGAATTATACTGTTTTTCCAGAATGACAGAATTATCTACAACTTCTCATGGAATACAATATTGATACAAATTTCAATCACATCAATTCTCTTGTTCATAGAACATGTTGCAAAAGCATTTCAATAAAGGGCACAAGAAATACATTTGGAAGCCCTGCTTTATGACCTGTTCTTTACCTGTATATTCACATAATGACAGATACAACTAAAAGCATGACAGAATTAATACAAATGTGGCAACTGCATAAACTGGGAGCTAAATACAAGCAATAGTTTTATTTATTTATTTATTTTAAAGAGACCTCTATTTTCTACATCCAGTTTTTACTGTGTTTACAGGGAAGCATCAGGCAAGGCCTGATGCTTCCCTCCATATAGCAATCTGAGGTCTATATTTTGCGTAATTCAGTATAATAGCGATCAGTTACCATGTAGCGTTTTCACAGTGCTATTAAATACCAGTTTTAAAAGAAAAAATGGGCAGCTAAGATGACCTTCATGCCTTCGGTGACCCTGCTGGGCGTATATGCTTGTGGCATAAACTCCCAGTGTTCTTCACTCATCTTTTCCAGGAAGTCACCCCTCTGCTCCTGATGAGGCAGCATAGCAGGACTGGAGGGAGTATTATTTTATTAAAACCAACTAATATGACACAAAAAGGGAGTAACATTTTTGAGCTCATACATCATCACCTTGGTCTGGCAAAGAACAGTAATTCTCTTGGTTTCTACCGGGTCAAGGTATCTCTATACATCACCTATGCAGAACTATTTTCAGAGCTGGTGGAGCAACCATTTCTATTGTCCTTAGAGACTAACTGATACCAGTAATACCTAACACAGTTTACAACAAACATTCTGAAACCGGTAACTGCAGACCTCATGAACTTAAACATCTGAGCCCTTCCCTTCCCTTCTCTTCCCTCTCCCTCCCTCTTTCTTTCTTTAAAAAAAACCTTCCTTGCTGGCATAAACCTTTGTGCCATTTTGGTTGGGCCTAATTAAAGTAACATGGAGTTACAAATCTTACAAGAAGGCTATTTTCACATATTAAGAACTGAAGAACTGAGTATGATAGAGACTTAGCCACAATCAGTTTGATCTGATATCTGCATACAGGATTTTTCATTTAATTTATAAAATCAACATTAGAACACAAATTGCAGAATAAATATGCTATATATCAACACTGCAAACAAGCAGGGTAAAAGCAACATGGATTTTACTACTAGAAATACTACAGTCTAATGTATATTTTGAAAGCTTTTCTTCTTACTTCAAATCACTCAAAGTGCTGAAGAAACAGATCAGTAGTGCAGATACCATTACAGCAACAAAAAGCAATCTCAGATACTTCCTACACTAACCTATATTCACATGGGTGGTCCTCAACTTAATTTGCTTATTTTTGTGCCATTACTATTTACTTTTTAATGAAATAATACAAAGGAGAAGTAGTATGCATCCAGAAGCAGGAAAGAAGTGTGTGCCTAATTGTTTACGCAATCAGAAGAGATCTGGGTAGGATGCTCATATGAACTGCATTCCTTAGAATGTCACAATCAAACTCATTTTTAGAATACCACAATTAACCAATGTTTAAAATTCCCCCCCAGCAATAGGCCCTCATGCCTGTGTTTGTATGACCTATGTAAAACCTCTCAGAGAACAAAGACCTAAAGAAAATGTCTGCAAAATGTCCATAAGTGATTACTTATTATTAGAGATACTATTAAGGAAAATACAAACTAACTTCATCATTAACTCATCCCTTAAAATAAGTATTCTTTGTACTGAGGGGAAAAAAATAAACAGTGCAAATTTTGCTCTTCTGGTAACTTCTGCAATATTTTCTTTTTTCCCAGTCACCTTACACTCATTAGATCACTTTAGCTCTAAACCGGCATTTCTTTCATTCATGCTATACATTTTTAGTGTATTTTTAAAAATCTTATCTGCAAATCTGATGTTTGAAGTATTTTTTTTACTTTTTATTTCTAAATAGCTCATAAAATTCCTTTCTGGTGGTAGCATCTCACAAGTTGATTTATATTGAAATATTTTATTTTGATTTTTCTGATTTCTGCACATGTATATGCTTTTATTTCATTTATTCCTTGCTCAAGGAATAGCTAACAAAATTTTAAAATACAATACAAAAGATTAAAATGTAGCATGAATGTTAATAAAAATGAGCAATTAAAAAACTGAAGAAAGAGTTGTATATTTAGAGACTTCCTAAATGCTGAGAGAGGAGGGACCAAGTGAATTATTAAGGGAGTGTATTCCAAAGCTGGGAGCAATATGCAGGAGATCTGTTTCGCATGGGGCAGATAGAGGAGTCTTTGACAGCAAGCCCAATTCAAAGGGACCTGTCCTGCAAATCTTAAAGGGCAGGCAGCTTCATAACAGAAGTGGTTTATCAGAAAGTTAGGTCTTGAAGCATTTTTATGTCTAGTAAACAACTGGCAACCAGTTCAAAACTTTGAACTGTGCCTTGTACTGAGTAGCGACCTAGCTGCCATCTTCTGTATCAACTGCGAACTTCTAGCACTTCTGACAGATTGTCCCACATAGAGTCCATTGCAATAGTCATGATGTAATTAAGGACTGTTTGACAAATCTATCAGGAATATCACAGTTGGTACATTATCATTAATTCTGTGAAAATGTTCCTCACTATAGCCACCACCTACAAATCTAATGATAACTGAAGATCAAAGAACATTCCTAAGCTATGGATCTCATTTAGAGGTAGGTGCAACCCCATCCAAGACAAACTCAAACTTAGTGTCTGAGGAGTTCAGTTTTCTACTTAACATCAGATGTTCATCTTAGCTGGGTTAATTTCAGCTTTTTCACTTTTGTTGAGTCCAGTATTAAGCATATGCAGTGTACTGATTGCTTACTTGGAGCTATATATTAAAAAGCAATAAAATATAGACATGTTCCCTCAATGGTTTCATGCAGGGGAGTAAGAAGTTTGTGGAGCACCACAGGTCAATAGAAACATGTGGTCCCTTTCCTCCAGAAAAGAAACAGTAGTCTATTAAACTATCTTCTGGACAGGATCCAATAAAAAGAACTGAAAACACTACAGGTAGTCCTTGTTTAACAGCCATTCGTTCAGTGACCATTTGAACTTATGACAGTGCTGAATAAGTGGTAGTTATGACTAGTCCTCATACTTATGTTAGTCACAGTGTCCCAGTCATGTGATCACCATTTGAGACCTTGTCAACTACCTACAAGCAAAATCAATGGGGAAGCTGGCAGGAGGTTGCAAATGGCAACCACATGACATCCTCGCTTAATGACCTGTGGTGATTCACTTAACAACAGCAACCAAAGGTGCCAGAATTTCCGTTGCTAAGTGGCGCAATCACATGACATTGCGCTTTATGACTGTGTCAGTGATAGCAATTTTGATCCCAATTGCTATTGTTAACCAAGGATTACCTATATAAGACAATGTGTCCAAGACACAATCTCACCAGCCAATAAGAAATTCAGGAGAACTACTGTATCTAGTTTCTGGCATATGTAATCCACCAAGGTGACCAAAGCAGTTTTAGTAGCATTTGCTGGCTAAATTGTGAACTGAAATAGGTCCAGATAATCAGTATTATTGATCATCAGGCAAATCACTGACTTGCAACTGCCTATCTTTTCCCAATAAGAATTTTTCAAAAAAGTAGATAGTGACTCTAGAGCTGCAAGGCCAGCTCCTTCCTGATTATGTTTCCCAGCAGCAAAATGTTTCAGACTGGAATATAATTGCAGATCTCTTAAATAATAGAAGAGTTTCTTCTGGAACTACAAGGCCGTCATCTTTCAGTTACTTTCCCAGAAATGTTATATGAGTCTGACTACGTGCACAGATTTCCAGGATCAAGGGAAGTTTCTTCAATAGAGAACTTTAGGCAAAGGAAACTCTTCCTACTTGCAGGGTGACATTGAACACCCCTCTTAAACATGTGGCCAGCTCTGTCCTGGTGGACTGAATTAGCCAGCAAGAAAAAAAAGAAAAGAAAAGAAAAGAAAAGAAAAGAAAAGAAAAGAAAAGAAAAGAAAAGAAAAGAAAAGAAAAGAAAAGAAAAGAAAAGAAAAGAAAAGTGGTAACCCTAATTTCTGCATATACCCAGCCCATATCATTGAGCTCTACAAGCCAAAAGGAATCCAAAATAACAGGACAAATAATTAATGATGCAAATGTAACACAGTAAGCCACTGCTCTCTGTTCTGAATCAATGCAATTGACTTTGGAGCTGGACTTCAAGCGGGTCTTTGGATAAGCCTCACTCCATGCTCAATCTTGAGAGTTCCTCCATTTGCTAATCCAATGTGTGTCCTATTGCACACATGTAGCCATATACTGAATTCTCTCAGGACAATAAGCACAAATGAGAGAATCCAAAACATACATGAGTTCTGACTGGGTCAGGAAGAGATTCTTTCTTCTGCTTTATCACTTTCTACTTTAACTTCCAAACACAGAAAAGCAAGAAAGAAATACCATAACATTGAAGTGAATCAATAACATTTTTAAGGCTAAGGCATTTGAAATCTGGAAATATAATGTGTACAATTGAGGGCAGAAGACTACATGTTCTTTCATTATGTCAGCAATATATTAAGGAATATGATGATGCTTTATTTTGCAAGGGCAATTTCCTGAATTTCCACATCTTTATATCACTCCTTCCCCTTTTCATCTGAAGTAAAATAAAATATGGGCACATACATGAGGGTGTTTGTATAAATGTGTGTATTTCAACATGTAATGTAGAGGTGAATGGTGATAGAACAGCAGTCTTCCTGCTATGCATTATGGCATTTGAACCAGAATAGTTTATATTTATTATTTATTTAAACTCAAAGCTTTAACTATTTAGTTGTGCAGGATTTCCAGAATAAAAATCTTTACGAACTTGCACATTTTCACATGTGATTGCGGCAGCAGCATTTGTTCAACTAAAGAGTAGGATTTGGTTGTTTTGTTTTTTTCCTTTTCTCATTAAAATTGCTTTTGCGACTTGAATGGCAGAATGAAGTCATAAAAGTAACTCTAACATTCATGATGCTGAAGCTGGATAGACAAGCATAAAGCAGACCTTTAAGCATCCCATAAAAGATTGGTTTCTTTCTACAGCTGCAAGCTCAAAATGAATTGGATGCTTTTTTTAAACAAAAAAGGTCTGTTCAGCTTCAGTCTTGCAGAAATACTACAACCATGCTCTGTCAATCCCTTGAATCTGAAAAAGATACAGTTAGGAACTTGGTTTCTTAAAACTATTCAGAATGGCAACCATAACAGAATGGCTGTTGTTACAACAGGGCGGTCCTTGAAATGTTATCAACTTTCTAACAAAATCATTAGATTCCTAAATCTTGTCCAAACTCTAATACATTTGAGAAGAAAACAAAGCATCTAACTCAATGAGTCAGAAACGGCTGTTTTCCCAGTAATGAAAACAATAGCACATAACCCCGTCACATATATGATGGATCTTAGCAGACAAAGCTTTTCAGTTGGCTCCTTACTGTACATACAAGTTCACATGCAATGTGGGAGATATTCTGGAATACGCTGGGAAAGTTTGTGCAAACTTGGATAAATTTGAGAAAAGAGAAGATCTTTTTCTCAGGTGAGTGGGGGCAGGGTCTGGCAAAGCACTGCTGCTACTCACTCAGAACTATGGGAGAAGCTTATGCAAAATCCCTATCTGAGAGCCAGCACGGGGCCAACTGAAGGCAGAAAAAGCTTTAAAAAGAAGGGAGGGAGGGAGGGAGGGAGGGAGGGAGGAGGAGATTGGAAGAGATTATGAAAATACAAATGCAAATACAAAAATATTTGTTCAGCAAATACATATGTATAATACCCATTTACTTTACGAAAACAGATCCCACTTAAACCAAATTCCTTGGAGTTTCATATCACAGAATCACAGGGAGGAGTCACTTAGGCCATCAACCCCTTGCTAAATACATCAATCTAGATTAAAGCATTCCTGGACAGCTTTCCCTGAAGACATCCAGTGAAGAGGAGAATCCTTCATCTCCTCAGATAACTGATGCCACAGCTGAATCATCTTCCTCTGTATCCAGGAATTTACCATCTTTAGTTCCGGACGGGGTTGCACTGCCCCAGACAGACCCAGTGCGTAATCTGGGGGTCTTCCTGGACTCACAAATGCTCGAGAAGGTGGCAGTCATGGCCAGGACAGCCTTTGCCCACCTTTGTATGGTGTACCAGTTATGCCCCTTCCTGGATAGGGAGGCTCTCGGGTCAGTCATTCACACCCTCGTCATCTCTTGGTTAGACTACTGTAATGCACTGTACATGGGGCTACCCTTAAAGGGTATCCAGAAGCTACAGCTGGTTCAAAATGCAGCCATGTGGACAATCTTGGCTGCCCCAAGGATGGCACATATAACACCTGTGCTGCGGGAGCTGCATTTGGTGCCAGTTTGCTTCTGGGTCCAATTCAAGGTGTTATCACCTTTAAAACCCTACATGGCATGGGTCCAGGTTACCTGAGGGACTGTCTCACTCGCATTACATCAACCCGTCCCACCTGGTCAGGCATAGAGGGCATGTTATGGAGCCCATCAGCGAGAGAATGTCAGCTGGCAGGGCCCAGGAGGAGAGCCTTCTCTGCCATTACCCCTGCCCTTTGGAATATGCTCCCCCAGAGGTGAGGCGGGCCTCTATCCTCCTGGTTTTCCAGAAAGGACTTAAGACCTGGCTCTATCAGCTTGCACAGGGTGACAAGAGTTGTAATCAATTCTGGGGTGGCTGGCACCCTGATGACAATCCCCAAGCTGTTTCCCAATTTTATAATCCCTTGGAATTTATTAATTATTTAAGACTGTTTTATATTGTATTGTAATATATTTTCTCTCTTCTGTAAATCACCCAGTTGTTTTTTAATGAGATAGGCAGTGACAGATTTGAGATAGATAGACAGACAGACAGACATATAAAAAAAAATCTTGCTGTTAGGAAGTTTTTCCTAGCACTCCCCTGGAAACCACCTTCCCAAATATGTGACAATATTCCTGCATTTTGGGATAAGAGAACAGGTTGTAAATTCTATGTTATATGCCTTCAGGTATTTGGAGAACCTTAATATATCCTTCTTCAGTCTTCTCTTCTAGAGGGTAAACACACCCAGTTCCTTCAACTATTAATTACAGGACTTCGTTTTTAGTCCTGCGATCATCCTCACTGCTTGTCTCTTTCAATTTGCCTAAATTCTTCTTAAAGCATGCTCTGACCAAAAGACAAGGTTCAAAACAGAACAGAGTAAAGGTTTTATTTCTTGTTATTTGGAAGCTATTGGTGACATCTACAATTAAATTTTCCTTTTTTTAAAGCCACTGTTGATTCATATTCAGCCTGTAACCAAGTAGAACTCCAAGATCCTTTCCATGCATGACATTGCCAGGCCAGGTCTCTCTCATATCTGTGCATTTGATTTTTTTTCCCACTAACAAAATTACTAAATACACAATTGCTGATGATGCCAGATGATAGCCAGTTGATAGGTAAGACTTATTAGTTTATGAAAATCATTCCCAATAAACCAACTGTGTGAGAAATGAATTTTGACTGCCAAGAGCACTGTTGCTAGAAGTTCTACTTCTCCATGCTTCCAGTGATACATGTTTTAGTATGCTCCAGATGTTTTGTCCTCCAAATGTCATAAGCCATTGCTACTGGCTATACTAGTTAAGGCTAAGGGGAAGTGAAATCAAAATAATTTCAAAGGCATCTAGTTGCTTATCCTTCCCTAGCCAATGGAAAATAGGCAATTCCCTTGTCCAGTAACATATGCTAAGGGAGAACACCATGAAACTCTACAAAGCAAAGAAAGAAAGCAGAAAATCCCCACCCCATCTAATTTATAGTCTAAATTCCAACAGATGGCAATAAGAGTAAGAATGATAAAACATGACGCTCTAAGGAATAGAAGGTTTGGGTGAAAAAAAAGGTAAGTTTAGTAGTCTCTTCATCTCTTGGACAAAAAAGAAAAAAGAAAAAGAAAGTGGTTTAGTGCAGCTATTCCAAGAGGAAATTTTAGGCATAAAGCTGCAGCATATATGGTTGAACGAGAGGCTTGCTTGGATTGGTAACAGATAATTTCTAGTATGTGCTGGATTTTTCTGACAATTTAGTATCCTGCTGATATTCTAGCTAAAAAGCTACAACAAAAGCATTCTTTTAATAACAATCTAGTGAATCTTGAGAAAATGCACTCTCTTGAAATCAGCCACAACTGAGGGGAGCGGCGGAGTCATAAACATATTTTCTGAGATTGTTACAAAATAACACACTGCACTGAATGGGTTAATATTTCCAGCTGTTTTTTCAATTGCATAGCAAAGCAAAAATGAAATAACTTTAATTGCAACCTTGATATTCTGGCCCACAGTGTTGCCAAAGCAAATGTTATGCAAAGGTCAGCTTAGAAGAATCTGAGCATCTCAGCTAATCAGAGCCACACCAGCAATAGGAAGGGTTTTGCCACTCTGCAATTCAGTAAAGGAAAAGCTGACTTAGCTGATGGTGAAACTCCATAGAATTATTCTGTTCTTACAACACTACTTCTCTTAGTGTATGGCAATTTTGGGTTTCTGGTCTGCACTGCTATAAAATACACAACAACTGATTAGGAATCACCACATCTGCTGCAAACCAGGTTAAGAAAACTTTACCTCACTCACACTAGTGGGCACTTTCCACTATCAGTGAAAAGCTTCACAAACAATGAACTGCAAAAGAAGTTTCAGGGGCTGACTGCTGTTTTTCATTTCTGAAGTCTCTTTCCTTGACTAAAGTCTGAAACCCTACTCTATTGCCCACCACTCTGAAATGATTTCATCATGTGGAAACCATGATAAATAAAAGCATTCAGGAGATTTTACAAAGCACATTGCACAACAATGGAAGAAAATGATGAAATTTCCATAGCAACAAACAATTTTGCAAACTGCACTCCAGTGATTAAGATGACTCAACATTTTGGAGTGGAAAAGTCTGTCAGCTGTAAAAGAAATAATCATCTGCATGTGTCCAGCAGTTCAGCTTCTCCTACGGACAATAATGGGTTCGCTGTTCTATTTACAGTCAAAGAAGGTGGTCTCGACATACTCAACAAGATTCACCCAATCTGAGTTCTTATGCCACCCTTGCAGAATGTAAGACAAAATGCTAATCAAACCACAATCTTTCTCTTCCTGTACTAAGATAAAGGCCTTTCCTGTGCAAAAGTGTGGTATCTCATAATCTGAATAGTAGCGATTTTGAACCACCTTGGATATATATTAAGGTAGAATAGAAATATGTCTCTGTGTCTGTTTATTTCTTAACAAAGCACCTGTTCCATACACTTCCTCGGGACACACCAGTATTTTGGTTTAATTATTTTTACTATAGGCTTCCAAGGGCTATTACTTATAATTAAACATCTATAGCATATAGCTAACACAATAAAGTATGGAATAAAAAAATCTAGTAACAGCCCTGTTTCTCAATTCACAAGACATCAGTATTTTTCTCATGAAGATGAAGTAATCAGTGAAACAAATGATAAATTATGTATAACGTTTCAGCATTCAGAGTTTTCACATGCTCTACAGGTGTTCTTAAACTATCTTCTGGACAATATTACTGTTCCCCAAATAACCTAGCCCTAAGATCCAACAGAATTTGGATCTTAGGGCCAGGTGTGTGTGAGTTTGGATGGGTTCAATTTCACCAGACAAACAAGTTATCTATCCTTGAATAAATAGCTCTTGGGAGATTCCACCTCAGATATGATCTTGAAACAACTGAAAAAAATATAAATCACTAGAAGACTTTTGGATGAAACATCACATAGAAGGTGAGCTTATAAATGAAAAAAACATTGAAGGAAAATGGAAAAAAAAAAAAAACATTGAAGGACTACTACCTTTCCTGACAACATATCTTTTGCAAAAGTGGAATTTCAACAACACCTAGACCAATAATGGAAACAGACTGAATGTTTCCCCAACTGTAGGATAATCTTTATGCCAACTCTAAGATACTCTTTAACAAATCTAACTCCAGACGTTGAGGAAATATGCTATTATATGCAGACTTTTTTTATGCTCTATTTTATTTTTAAAAATGTATACAATATTTTAATGAGGAATACCTATGATCTATTTTATTTCAAAATACATCACAGGTATTCCTCATAAAAATATCATTTGCTATTCTGAGGTCTTGAAAAATTTAAGAAATATTGGTGCAATACATATTAAACTAAGATAGATTCTGTCCAGAGTTAGATACGTTGTTCTCCTTTTGCGACATTAGGAATAGGAAAATAACAAGGCACTGGAAATTGGTAAGAAAACATAGAGATTCACAAGTAAAAGAAAAATATGATCAAGAGAAGATAAAGACTAATTTCTTATTCATGTAAGTTTAAAAAAATATACACTGATTTCGATTTTTTAGTATAATTTTCATAAAGGAAGCTTATAAAGATACCATGTTTCATGTTGTGTGCCAGTTACGCCCCTTCCTGGATCAGGAGTCCCTTTGGTCTGTCACTCACGCCCTGGTCATCTCTTGTTTAGACTACTGCAATGTGATCTACACAGGGCTACACTTGGAGAGTATCCAGAAGCTACAGCTGGTTCAAAATGCGGCCACGCGGGCAATCTTGGGTACCCCAAGAATGGCACATGTAACACCTTCGCTGCAGGAGCTGCACTGGGTTCGAGTTTGTTTCCACGTCCAATTCAAGGAGTTGATTATCACCTTTGACCTTATCACCACTGCCATCCTACATGGCATGGATCCAGGTTACCTGAGAGACCATCTCACCCCTATTACTTCGACTCGTCCCACCCAGTCCAGTAGAGAAGGCATGATGCGGATCCTGTCGGTAAGAGAATGTCGACTGGTGGGTCCTAGGAGGACAGCCTTCTTTGCCGTTGCCCCTGCCCTATGGAATACTCTCCCCCAGAGGTGATGCAGGCCCCTCCCCTCCCAATTTTTCAGAGGGAATTGAAGACTTGGCTCTGCCAACTTGCGTGGGGCAAGGAAAGATACAACTGACCCTGGGGATGGTTGGTGCCTTGACGACACTCCCTGAGTTTATTAACACCTAATTAAGATCAGCCTCTTCGAAGTATCATAAAGGAAGTTTGTTTTTAGCATACTTTAATTAATTAATTAATATTTATCTATTTTAATTAATGTTTATTCTGTTTTTACTGTAAACCACCCAGAATTACTCTGTGGTGAGATGGGAAGTGACAAGTTTGAAATATAAATAAATAAAATTAAAAATGATGCTGAATGAACTTAAAGAAGTTGTTAAGGATGAATGTGAAAAGAGACTGTCAGAGATAAAGAAACAGAAGAAAGCAAACTGGATGTCAGAACAAACCATAGAAATTATCAAGAAGAGAAGTTAAAGTCAAGAAAGACAAAAATCTCAAGAAGGATCTTAACATTTCATTTTCTCAAGGGGTGAGCTCAGAATTGCTGAAGAAACAGGCTGTAATGCCTCTTTTCTCTTGTTTTCTCTATGCATTTGCTTCTAGCCAGAAAAGTGCAATACATCACTATTCATTAATTATCTGTTCCTTTATTACATTAACATTTCAACACTAGTTACAGGAAAAAGCTACTGGATGCTTTTCAGAAGGTCAAGAATTGTTATCAATTTAATCAACATTTTAAATGGACTGTAAAAGCTTAGCAACTGTTGCTGGTTGAATAGGTTTTTTTTAAACATCTGTTTTATTATATGTCATTTTGACATCATTTTAATATTATACCTAACACTATATTTGCTTAGTAATAACCAGCCAACATATTCAGTAAACTAATTTATTGTCAGCATAAACTTTGTGTTCACCACTCTGAAATTCATTTTGGGGTAAATGGGCAAAATGGAACATTTTGAAATAAAAATGAATAAAAATAATAATCCATGCTTTGTACTGAATACATTGAGAGAATGGTCTAGAAAATACATGCTAGCAAGAATGAATATTTACTGAAGTGATGCCCACTTGTAAATTATTTGTGCAAACTTACTTTGTTCTGATTAGCTGGAGATAAACTTCTAAAAAGTTTTCTGCCCTGTTTGCCAGCATTCCAAATGGTGAAGGATGTCCAGTGACTGAGAATTCTCTCCTCTAGAAACAAGACACGGTGAGTCCAGATGGTTCTCCTGAGAAGTTGTATAACACAAGCAAAAGAACAAGATTCAATATCATTTAGACACAGTGCATTCCAAAAAAAGACTCAAATAGAAATCAGGCTAGAATCATTGTATAGTTGGGCGGCCTTATACATTTCTAATATATAATGTTGTCAGAAGAATTGAAATCTGCCATAGAGGAAATATTCCTCTGCTTTGATATTAAATGTAGTATCATTGGATGGTAAACACTTCCAAAATGTTTCTCGGGAAATTTTCAGCCCATGCTGTTTAAAATCCTATTTTGCAGTAAATGCCTTCTACTGTGGCCAAGGTAATGGTTTTAAAGAGGCAATATTATATATGACCTTGGGAGTCATATATAATACTGGCCACCATATTCTGTCTAGAAAATCTGTAAGAACGTATTTCTTTAGCCAGGTCTTTAAAGGTAAAATATTCATATTATTTGTATATTGCATTTACTTGCTTTTATCTTTCGTATTTTTCCGTGCATGTGTGCTGTCTGAAATTGCAAAACGTCTTCAGTATTCAATTTGAACAGAAAAATGGCAAATACATCAAATGAAAAAAATAAATAAACCTGCCCCACCCCCCAATTTACACATTTTGGGAAGACAAAGGTTAAGTTGTTTTACTTGTTGCAGGGGACCAGCTTGTTGGGCATCAGAAGGACCTCCTCTTTAATATGTAAAATAATGCAGAAAAGGAAAGATCACCTAGCAGAGACTGGAGTTGACTGTAGGGGTGATTAAATGATTTGACCTATATTGATATTGATTATGGTTTTAATTGCATTTCCTTTCTTTGTTGGTATTTTATTGTTTGATGATCGGAAGAATAATCAATGAAGTGTTTTACATTTACACTACTTTATAGGGTTATCAATTAAAATATAAATAGGCACAACTCTGTTAGATATGTAAAGAACACTCTGCACAAGGTCTTGCTGCTGGGCATCACCACTATTATTGTCACTTGAGTAGCTGAGTTATACAACTTCACACTTCCCTTAATGTTCACGGACAGCACTTCTTGGTATTTGAAAAACTGTTTGCAATGTTCAATAAACAAAACAGCACATTTCACATTTGACAATCCGAAATCTCAGTAGCATAGTGACACTATTTATAATTAATATGCTCCACGCACACTTTTGCATGACAATTGAAATTAGTTTCTCTTTCTTGCTACACACACTCGCAAGATGCACAGAGGCCTCTTGACCATAAATAAAATACTGACAATGTAAAGGCCAGAGAAGAACATGTAGTAGAAAGTTCATTAATGATGTTGTAAATTTGACACTATTGCTAAATTCTAAGTTTAATAGTAAATTCAGCAAGCAAGCAGATGACTTTTTGTTCAAGTGTGTTTTTATGTCTGAACTTTCAAAATAAAATTCCATTATGTCATATATAAACATAAGATAACATAAGCAAATGCTTAGACCTATCTGAAATGTTGAATCCATATGGCTTTGGAACTGTAACAAGGAAACATCTGCAAAGGCAGAGAATAGGTTAGGATTATCAATTTTAACTGCCCTCAACAAATTCAGGGGGAGAGTTCTTTTTCTGCGTTCAGTTTCTTTCATCTAAAAAAATAAGTTCTGTTTGGCTTTCAATAACTTTTGTTCATTTTGTTTGGGTTCATTTCACACCATCTTCTATAATGTGTTGTTTATTTTCTTAAGTAATCATTCCCATAATAAAAGTAATATTTCAAAATGATATTGCCTAGGGTGACAAAGAAAAACGACCTAATCAGAGAACAATAGTTTACACCAAAGATTCCTTCATTAAGTCCTAACTTAGATTCCAAACCAAACTTAAAAATGACTACTAATTGGTAGATATAATAAATTAACTTCCAATCAAGTTAAAGGTTACATACCAAAACTTCATGTTGGCTCCAGGTATATGGG
The DNA here is from genome assembly GCA_030867105.1 of Liasis olivaceus. NCBI lineage: Eukaryota > Metazoa > Chordata > Lepidosauria > Squamata > Pythonidae > Liasis > Liasis olivaceus. The sequence continues at coordinate 100,517,330 of CM061348.1, read as the reverse complement.
TTACATAAACCTATCTTAATAGCCTTAGCTTCATTCCTAATGAATAATGAAGGGCAAGATACATTAATACATTTTTGTTCAATAAGGTTTAATTTCTAGAACCTCAAAAACTAAGTTGTTTTGCAGCAGACATCCAACTTTTCCCATCCTTGCACCCTCCAGATAAATTCCCAGGCAACATGGCTGCTGATTGTGCTAAACTGGAAACATGGGGGTGTTCTCTGGAGAGTGACAGATTAGTAGAAACTACTTTATAATCTTTAGCTAGTTGATATACTCTAATCAACAGTTTTCTGAATCGGGTTTTTAGTGTAATTCATTATTTCTTTGGGCCACAACTTTATGCCTACTGATTGAAATGGGAGATGGTGTCACTGGGCAGAGATTTTCTGTTCTATGCTACAATCCTATGAAGATTTGCCTAGCAGTAAGTCTCATTGTGCTGCTTTTCCAAATTGACTGGATCCAGGCTACAAAAGCCTTTACTGGCAGTGAAGGAGACTTGCAGATATGGCTGGTGTACTATCCACACTATCACCCCAGTCTCCCTGACCACATTAGCTGAGATGATCTCTAATTTGTTGTGGGAGAACTCTAAGACTGTAGAATTGAAGCTGCCTGAACAGAGACAGCCCAGGATTTCATGATCTCTATGAAAGCCAAAGATCTCCCCAAATTGTCATCAAGCTAACACATAGGGCAGAACACATACAATTAATTTTTTTGCCTCAGACTATAAGGGGAATAGCCTGGACAATGGGATAGAATTATACTTTGGGGAGGGTTCTTTATGTTTTTTGACCCTGAGAATGGGTGTTTTTTCATTATATCTATCTTCTTTTAAACCTCTATCTAAAATGCTATATATTTAATCTTACAACCGAACCCTATAACTATATACCTATTAGCTACTGTATATTTATCAACCATACCCATGTTTTATGAACCATGAACTGTATTTTAAGTTCCTTCCCCTTCCCTTTTTCCTGCAGAGTCTTTTCTCAGTTCCTTACTGACCCATCCCAAACTTTAGGAGTGGGAAGGAACTGAATCTATTCCCTTCCTGTCCCAGCCCCAGCCCCTTTCTGCCAAATTTTCTCTGGCTGCTTCTGTTGCCTATTGGTACTAGGCTAGTATGGCTAGGATTTTCTGGCCTTTGCTGAGTGTTTATTGCCACTTTGTCTCTATCCATTGTTGGGGAGTTTCTGATACTGGGCTTGCGCTCCTGGACTGGTTCTACCCCTTTCACTGATGGGCTTATGTGGCTGTCCCTGGTATTGCCACCTATGCTGCTGGGTTGGCTCTGTCAGCTTGGCCACACACATTCTGCTAGCTTGGTGGGGTTGGTTTTGTGGCAGTGGCTGCTACTTGTCAGATGAGTGTTGCTGATATACCATCCCAGGTTCTTTTGCCCATTCTCTATCCAGCCACCTCTTTTCCCTGACTTTTATCTCCATTCTTGCCTCCACCACTGCTCTTCTATAGTCTATCCATACTGTTGCTGATTCTCTCCTGTCCACTCCTCTTCTCCTCTCTCTGGCCTACCACCACCACCCTCCAGAATCTTCTTTGCTGATGTGTCATGCTGTCACCAAGCCCCCAGAGTCTCACCTATGCTCCAGAATGTCCTCTCCCCTGAAATGTGTGGGGGGGCCTATCATCCTTCCACTCGTCCTTCCTTGTATAAATGTTGGATGAGCTTTGTTTTGGTTTCTCCCTTTCCCTTTTTAATGAATATTTTAAAATATTGTTCTTATGATTGTACTTAATTTATATTTATTGCAAATCTTTTCAAGATGTGCTTGCATAGGAACTTGTATTCAATTATATTAAATAAATACAGTAACATTCAAATTAAAAAAAAACTAAGAAAGAGGGGGTTTGGTGTTGCAAAACATTCAGAGAGACTAGAAGAAATTTCACAGAGCTTACATTATACAGGTGAAACTCGAAAAATTAGAATATCGTGCAAATGTTCATTTATGTCAGTATGGCAACTCAAAAGGTGAAACCAATATATGAGATAGACGCATTACATGCAAAGCGAGATATGTCAAGCCTTACTTTGGTATAATTGTGATGATTATGGCGTACAGCTTATGAAAACCCCAAATTCACAATCTCAGAAAATTAGAATATTACATGACATCAATAACACCAGGATTGGAAATAGAACAATATCGGACCTCTGCAAAGTAGAAGCATGCATATGTACTCAGTACTTGGTTTGGGCCCCTTTTGCAGCAATGACTGCCGCAATGCAGCGTGGCATGGATGCTATCAACCTGTCGCACTGCTGAGGTGTTATGGAAGACCAGGATGCTTCAATAGCGGCCTTCAGCTCTGCTGCATTGTTCGGTCTCATGTTCCTCATCTTTCTCTTGGCAATGCCCCATAGGTCAGGCGAGTTTGCTAGCCAATCAAGCACAGTAATCCCATGGTCATTGAACTAGGTTTTGGTACTTTTGGCAGTGTGGGCAGGTGCCAAGTCCTGCTGGAAAATGAAGTCAGCATCCCCAGAAAGCTCGTCTGCGGAAGGAAGCATGAAGTGCTCCAAAATCTCCTGGTAGACGGCTGCGTTGACCCTGGACTTAATGAAGCACAGTGGACCAACACCAGCAGATGACATGGCTCCCCAAATCAACACAGACTCTGGAAACTTCACACTGGACTTCAAGCATCGTGCATTGTGTGCCTCTCCATTCTTCCTCCAGACTCTGGGTCCTTGGTTCCCAAATGAGATCCAAAAGTTGCTCTCATCAGAAAAGAGGACTTTGGACCACTGGGCAACAGACCAGTTTTTTTTTTTTTTTCTGTAGCCCAGGTAAGACGCTTCTGACGTTGTTTGTTGTTCAGGAGCAGCTTGACAAGAGGAATACGACATTTGAAGCCCATGTGCAGGATCCGTCTGTGTGTGGTGGCTCTTGATGCACTAACTCCAGCCTCAGTCCACTCCTTGTGAAAGTCCCCAACACTTTTGAATGGCCTTTTCCTGACAATCCTCTCCAGGCTGCGGTCATCCCTGCTGCTTGTGCACCTTTTTCTACCACACTTTTCCCTTCCACATAACCTTCTATTGATGTGCTCTGATACAGCACTTTGGGAACATCCAACTTCTTTTGCAATGACCTTTTGGGGCTTTCCCTCCTTATGGAGGGTGTCAGTGATGGTTTTCTGCACAACTGTCAGGTCAGCAGTCTTTCCCATGCTTGTGATTCCTACTGAACCAGCCTGAGAGACCTTTGAAAGGCTCAGGAACCCTTTGCAGGTGTTGTGGATTCATTAGCTGATTAGAGTGGGACACTTTGAGCCTAGAATATTGAACCTTTTCACACTATTCTAATTTTCTGAGATTGTGAATTTGGGGTTTTCATAAGCTGTACGCCATAATCATCACAATTATACCAAAGTAAGGCTTGACATATCTCGCTTTGCATGTAATGCGTCTATCTCATATATTGGTTTCACCTTTTGAGTTGCCATACTGACATAAATGAACATTTGCACGATATTCTAATTCTTCGAGTTTCACCTGTTGATACAAAGCAGCAGAAGGCTGCAGTGATACTTTCTAAATAAAACTTCAAATAAGCAGGAGCAAAAAGCTGGCTATTCACAGTCAGAAAAAAGGGATAGCAGCAAACTGCTGTAGCTTATTGGGGCTCCATCAGCACCAAAATCAGGACCAAAATGTTATTAGTTAAAAAAAAAAGCTAGCAATTTTTAATGACTTTCTACACCTTATAAGTGTATGAAAATTGATTCACAACTAAAAACCTTAATATGTTTTTGAAGACTCACACTCCCTGCACCATTAAGTAACATCAAATACTTCTACTCAGCTTCATTTTGAAGACAGTCTTCTGTATAACTTGATGTAGGACTATACTATGTGTGGAGATGATCTAGAGCAAATAACTCTCTTCTGATTGAATCCAATTACAGTATTAAGCATGATGTGTTGAAAAAACACATACAATATTATTTCTTCGACTAAGTCATTTTAAAAATTCAAGGAATTCAGAGTAATTTTTAAAGTAAGATAAAAAAACAGAATACATAAGAAAGAAGAACTAAATAATCTGAAAAGGATTATGGAAAGGAGAAAGAAGAGTAGCTATGTAGAAATATACCATGTTTCATGAAAGAACATCTCTAAATGCCAGAAAGTTGGGATAAACAGCAAAAGATCATTTTTCTGATGCTCTTGCTTGAAATCTTTCCAAAAGTATCTGGCTGCTCCCAGTTGGAATCAAATTCTGGAAGGATGTAACGGAATTCTTATGTCCCTACATTATAAAGCTGAATCTTGTCTAGGGTTATGAAATATGGACTCTGCTGGAAGCATCTGTAAGGAGTGGAGAGGACAATATTTCTATCACTACAAGATCAACAAAGCTAGCAAGATAAAGGAATAACATGTCTAAGCTAGCTTACGTACTCTTGTCAAGATTCTTTGATTCTGAACAGAAATTTCCTCACTGTTTAAAATTTGGTTCTCCCGTAACAAAAGATTGTGGCTTTTGCCAAACTGCTTGATGTGGGAAAATGGGAACTGGGACAAGACCAAGTAATCAAATTCTTCAACTTTTCACCTAGAATAAGATTTGTAGCACTCTCCTCTCCAGAGACAAAAGACTAAGTATTATACTATTAGCTAGCCAACCCCATTAAAAATTACTTCTACAGAGCTCAAAAGAAAAAAAGATGATTTACTAAAACAGGATTTCTACTCTTATATTTGACAGTTAATATCTCCTCTCCTTGAGATCTAAATCTGATAGGATAGAATATCTAAGTTATCAGTCATAGTTAAAAGGAAAAAAAACCTGAATAAAATGACATAATACTTATTTATGAAGTATATGAGTTTACAAATTATTACAAATATTCATATATAATCCACTGAAATACAATCTCAGGTGAATGAATTTATGAAGCACAATCGTTCAAGATTGCATTCAACGTGAAGCTACTTTTAAGGCTGGGTTTGTGTTCTTGAAAATTCACGCCCAAAGTAGGAACTAGTCAAGCACTGGCAAAACATAGTATCTGATCAGTGTCCACACAGAGCTGCCCACTTCATGACCAGCAGGTTGCCATGTGACTAATTAGTATAGCATATATCCAGATCAAACACATGCCCCAAAGTGAGGGAATGTGAAGCAACAATAAATAACAATTCTGTGTGGTGTATGTTACAAGGCGCCAAGATAGAAAGCTACCTTGGCCAAATCATGATTTAAAGCCTGTTCAGTTACTGCTACTGTGATCTGCCTTTGGGTGAAGGTAGAACCACATAATAAAGAAGTATCTGGTAGTGAAATTTGTGACAAATCTAGATGGAATGAAGTCAAATAAAGCTGCATTAGTCTTATCTCTCAGTGGATGCCCTGGATAATATTTGGTAGGGATCCAGATTCTTTTTTTCTTTCTAACTAATATCTGGCTGCATTTGTTTTATCTCTTATATGCAACAAGGAATAGGGTGTGAAGAGTTGAAAGATGCATACTGAACACCCACCACATATCTAATAAAAATTTAAAAATCAGTGGATAATTTACTCAGAGAAGCAACTGGTCATAAACTAGATCTATGGAACTGAAATATTTATATGTGCCAAATTATTCTCATTAGTATCTGGACCATAATTCTACATCCAACTTTTGTCATTTCAATTTTAGTTAAACACACACACATCACAGAAATGCTATTATAACGTAGCATAATAAACTATACTTATTATTATGTTTTACAGTAAGGCAAAGAAGGAGCATATTAGGCTATCAACCTTAAGCGAATCCATGTCACACACTGCACTCCCTAACAGTAATGACATGGTGCTATTTTGGCCAATATACCACAAATACAACCAAAGCCCAGTCTTACTCCAAGCATGCTTATACTATCTTACGCAAGTTAAGGTCTCAAACCTAGAAACAACCTTGTAAGCCAGTTTACTGTTGCCTGGATCCCATCATCTAAGAGGGTAAATGCAGTGTACTGACAAACACTGAGGACAGAATTGGGTATGGGAGGAGAAATATAGAGGTAAACTGAATGGGTTACTAAGGAAGTGTGTGTGATAAAACAAGATGAGGGATAAGAGTCAAGAATGAAGAGTGATGATGAAAGTGGTTTTGAATGCAAAGGTGAATGAGCAATACAAAAGAAGAATTTTGGTTATATAGAGAGAATTAATGAGAACTGAACCATAAAACAAATATGAAGGAAGAGTGAATGGCTTGAGAGAAAGGATAAGACTGAGAAAGTCATGGTCAAAAGGATCTTTAAAAAGAAGAAGGCATGACATTTAAAAGATAAAGAGCAGCATATGAAGTAGTATATGAATAAGATGGAAGCAAGGGTAGAAAGATATGAAGAAGCATAGTGAATTGTGAGTGTATAAACTGAATTTAGTTTAGTCATGCCCAAAGTTTTTTAATATTTAAGGAATATTTTCTTTAATTCAAACTGCAGGTAACAATTCTCTATTGTCCAACAATAACATTTTCTCTCTGAGGGTTTTGAAAGCTTTGGTAAAAGCATAATGTTCTTGAAATGAAGACACTGAAAAAAGCTGTAATTTTTTTTATGAGCTATGATTTCACAACATCTAACTATGACAAGATAATTATAAAAGCAAAATAAAATGTGGAACTTGGTGATATCAGGTAGGAATTATTAAATGAATCTCAGGAATTGAGGGAACATTCATTTCTTTGCATTCAAGGATAGCCAATCTCTTTATGGCAGTTTAATGCTTCATCATCACAGTGGGCATCATAACTTGGACATTTTTTCATAAATATATGCAGCCAAATGGAACAGCCAGTATGCATGAAATTTCAGCCCGAAGACCAAGGCATGTAACATTACTACTCTTCCAGCTAACAATGGAATTTGGATTTGAGGCAAAAAGTAAAACCACAGAAGAGCAAAATTTAATTTGCAGCATAAATGCTGCTGGTATCTTTTGACATGTATGTTAATCCATTTTTATAAGCTATAGTATTCCCAAATAAATGTTAATACAGGATGTTATAAATGCTGCACAACATTTCAAAATTATATATTACTAGAAACTCTAGCACATTCTTCTAGGGTTCTATAGGGAGGCAAATAATTTCCTTCAAAACATATAAAGAAATAAATATGTATAGAGACATTGGGGCATTCTGTCCCCAATTTAAGATCAAAGAGGGCATTACAAAATTGTTCTGCACTTGGCAAAAGTGTTCCTTCTCACCGTGAAAAATTAAAGTTGGTTTTCCTAAGCAGAAGAACAGATGTAGTGACCTTTGCACAAAATGTAATGAATCAACCTTGAGGACTACAAGTTGCTTTTCTTAAGGTAAAGTATAAGAAATCCATCTCCAAATGCTAAATAATCATCTTTTTATCATCCTGCACAACATTTTTGTGTAGGACTGTACAAGAGATCTACCAAACAAAACTTATCCACCTTTATAAAATAGCCTTGTTTTAAAAGAATATTTGATGTGGCACTATAAGCCTCCTTAATTCTAATATCCTTTCTCAAAACTGAAGGCAAGATACATTTAAGTTTATATGTACATAATATTCTACCTTCTATGCTACCTTTATAACATGGTTCCCAAAATATTAACAGTTACAGAAAATATGAGCAAGTGGAAACCTACCCACACTATACATCTGAGTCAATTTGAAACCAGATTCACTCTAAATTTCTAGTTATGAAAACTTAATTCTCCTGGTATGTAAAAATCAATATAAAGAACTGAAATTGCTCACAAAAGAAATTCCAACATATTCCCAAAACTGAAAGCACCATTATATCAAGGGGAAAACAATCAACATTAAACACCAACACTAATAGATCAAACATCCTACAAGAGGTCTATCATCTGCTCTAGTCCAAGGCCTGGGGGAATAATCAAGTTTGAAGGACCTGTTTGAATAGGGTCAAGATGGGGGCCATACAAATCTTTGGGTGGGGGACATCATTCCAGACGGTAGGTGCTGCAACAGGGAAGACCAACGTCATCAATCTCATCAATGAGGTGAAGCATGCCAACTCTGCCTGATCGCATAGGATAGACAAAAACTATGAAAGTTAGATGATCTCTCAAATAACCAGGCCCTATGCCATGAAGAACTTTATAGGTTATAACCAGCAGCTTAAATTGTACCTGGAAGCCTACTTCCTGGTAACTGGTGCAGCTCACAAAGCATACAGTGGCATACCCATAACTGCCCATGCCTTTGTACTCTAGACCAGCTGCAGCTTCCAATGGTCTTTAAAGGCAGCCCCATACAGAGCACATTGCAATAGTCTAAATGCAAAATGGCCAAAGCATGAGTGACTGTTCTAAAAGCCCCCAGCCCAGGAGTACAATTGGGGCACTAGATTAATTTGTACAGAGGCCTTCCTGGCCACAGCTGCTACCTACTCCTCACAGCTGTAAGTTCAAGACCCCAAAACTGTGTGCCAATCCTGAAGGGAAAATAAACTATTCAGGACTAAAGGAGGAACATCTCCAGACTTGGGTGCTTCAAATACCCATAGCCACTAAGTCTTATCAGGGTTGAGTGTCAGCCTGTTCTTTCCCATCCTTGCACAGCCTCCTGGCACTGGGACAAGACTTTGACAACTTCACCTGGTTGGCCCAAGGTTGAGATGTACAGCTGGGTATCATCGGCAAACTGATTTTTTTTTTTAATCCACTTTCAATTGTGAACGACTCTACGGAGACTGCCTGGACGAGTCCCTGCAGTTTTCCTAGAAAGGTTTTTTCGGAAGTGGTTTGCCATTGCCTCCTTCCTAGGGCGGAGCCCAACTGGCGGTCACAGAAAATTGAGTCTCTTCTGTTGCGCTGCATCCAGCAACCGATTCCCGTTTTCCCATGCAAGGCGTCACCAGCATTTTTCCTCCCACTGGGGTGAGAGTACCTATTTATCTACTCGCTTATGCTTTCGAGCTGCTAGGTGGGCAGGAGCTAAGGGCGCAAGATGGGAGCTTACCCCGCTGCGTGGAGCTTGGGCTCAAACCGCTGAAGTGTCGACCATTTCTGGCCAGCAACTTCCAGTGTCATTAAGCCGCTGCACCTGAACCCAAACTGAAAATGTCCTCATGTAGCAGCCTGATATAGATGTTAAACACGAGGGGTAAGAGTGTTGAGCCCTGAGGCACTACATGTAGCAGGGGTGTCTGGCTTGAATTCTCCCCCATCCCTTGCCAACACTGGACCAAGCCACAAAGAAGAGAAGAGAGCCACCATAATGCCATGCCTCCTACTCCTAATCCCTGTAGGTAGTCCAAAAGGATACCATGATTGATGGTATAGAAAGTTGTTGAGAACCATGATAGTTGCACTAGCCCTGTCTGGGTTCCGCCAGAGGTCATCAGCAACATCAATACTGAGATGTGACCAATGACATCTCAGTATTATGTCCTGGTCTGGAACCTGACTGGAGGAGGTCTAGGGCCCTCTGAAACCTTAACCTGACCACCTTCTCAACCAACTTCTCTAAAAACGGAAGGTTGGAGACTGGACAAAAATTCACTAGGACTGTCAGGTCCAGCAAAGGCTTCTTGAGCAGGGGACACACCACTACCTCCTGTTACTTTTGTTGTGCTTTACTTTTAATTATATTTTTGCAATTTACCAAAATATTATCATTACCTGCCTCAAACAGTATTTTAAGTGTAAGATACAAATATAATAAATAGATGTAGATACCTTAATAAGGCAAGATTTCAAATTGTGGGGACGCTTCTAAACCCATTCAACCAATGGTACTTAGAAACATTAGCAGAATTTTACAATGCATACATGACAAAATAAAGAGAAACGCCTGTGCAGTAGAAAACGGGGTATGCATGGCTCCAACTGTATTTAGTTTTCACCATCATCTGTTCAAGTGAATACCTGAGCAAGTGAGTACCTTTCAAGGTACTATCGGCAGCAAGCATCACTACTGCAAGCAAAAAGCAGCTGGGGAAAGGCAGCACAGACCAAATGAAAAGGCTTAACCCTCTTCTCTCTGTGCCACAGTCCTAATCTGGATGGCAGCTGCCTGTGATTGCCTATTGTCATGAAAGTATGGTTCACTTTCTGACTAAAGTGTAAACTCACTGTTCCCACAGAGTGTAGTTTGGCCCTTAAGGAAGTCTAAATGAACTGAGGCGAGGAAGAAACATGCATCTAAATTTGCACTCCAGCCCCCACACGCTCTTTTCTGCAAGGCTTAAGCCAGAAAGTCTGTACCATGGAGCTTTATCTTGGGAATATTTTCATAGCTTCAGGTTGTGTCGGAAGGACAAACAGCATAGGTGGATCTTGGGTTCACGCAGACAAATGTGTGACTGAGCCTTCAAACTAATTACATGATAATTACAGATGTGAGTTCTGTGAAAACCTGTAATGAGCACAGCTTAATGTTACTAATATTGGTAAAATATGTAGCTTAAGGAGTGTCAAAAGACAGAGGTGGTTTGGGGTTTTCCCCTTAGGGTTTCTGGTTCACCTAGGTTGTCTTGTACATTGCACTGTTCCCAAGGCCAGTAGCTGGGATTCCTGGCTTGGGGGATAAGGGAATGCCATTTTCCCAGACTCCCAGAGCCAACACAGGTGCAAGGGAAAGTAACTGCAGCAACTTGCAAGCCGCAATTAGGAAACTGTTCAGAACAAATGAAACTAAAAGCAGTTCTTAGGAGTTACATAAACCACCTCCAAAGAAGATTCTCACTGGTTAATTTCAATTTTCACACAAATTTCATAGCCAGGAGCAATATCAATGTGTCATAAGGATCAGAGAGTGCCAAACTGGGGCTCCATAGCCCATAATCCTTTTAAAAAGCAACTTTAAATTGTCCTAAAAGAATAGGATATTCTTTGCCATCCCCTGAAATTCTTGTGTTCTTTTAATAATTTTGATGATCAGAACCTAACCAATCAGATCAGAACGCATTCTTTTGACATACAGGTAGTTCCCAGTTTAAGAATAAGTTCTGTTCCCAAGGTCTCTCCTTAAAACGAATTTGTATGTAAGCCGGAACAGTATTATTGTATAATACTGAAAAGTGGTATTGTGTAAAGAAATCAAACCACTGTGTATTTAACTTGAATTTTGCTACAATAGGCTCCATTCTTAACTATGGGTCGTCTGTAACCCGGGCATTCTTACCCCGGGGATTACCTACATTTCTTTTGGCTCATCATAGTGACTTTTTTTGTAGTGAAACTACATTAAAAATATGACTGTCACTCCCCGCCATCCCGCCTTTCTTATCTTATGAGTGGAACTGGAAAAATAAGGCCGTATGTCCCATCAAGTCTTTTGGCTAACAAAAACAACAACAACTGGGGAATGGCATGCAAAAAAGAGAATCAAATCAAATATCTTTTCTTGTGGTTACTGATCAATATTGAAGAAATAAAAACTCCCAAGTGATAATCCAACCCTTACCTTGGCAACAACTTGTGTCTTAAGCTACCAGCCCTGCAATTAAAACCCTAGAAAAATATAGATATTTTTAATAACTTTATTCTGGAATCAAATTCTTCTTCGGTGTAATTTCATCATGTCCTCCACAACATTTAGGAGACATAGGATAAGTTCTGAATATTTAAAATCTGCAATTCCTCTTCCAATAAACACCAGCACTGATCTACAATGTGGAAAACACAATTATTACTGTTTTTTTTTTTTTAAGTTCATGGGTTTAATTCCTCAAGACATAACAATTTGTTATTAAAATAACCACAGTTGTAGGGAAGCAAAATAAGGTTCCCTAGAACTACATTTCTCTGAAAACAACAGAATGCCAATCTGTTTTACACTACTGTGCCTGGTCAGCCTCAAAGTCCAAATATGTTATTGGGTAGGCTAAAATATAGTTTCAATATTGTTAGGTGGCAATATTAAAATATTTGTAAGCAGGCAGCTAAATTTATGACTGAATTGTTTCTATTAATCATACTTATACTACATCAGTTAGATTCTGTCATGACCATGCCATTCAACAGGTTATTCCTATGCCTCTAGCACAGGCAACTATGAGAGTGAGGCTTTTTCCTTCTTCACATATCCCTTTTGCCTTCCAGTAATCTATTCTGTAGGACAAATTAATCATGGGAATTCCCAGAGGGAGAAAAAAAAAATTAATTCCTACATTTAAACGTCACCAAATGTATAAAACTTAACTCCCCCACTAGCCAATCACACATTAACTTCTTCCTTTTCTCCTGTAATGGGAATTGCAAAATTAGATAAATACTGCTTCATTTCTGCCTGTGAGGCATGTCGGCCCTGACAAACTATGATTAGAACACTGATAATTTAGGGTGTTGCTATCTTTGCTGAAAATACTAGATGGCACACCTTTTTTCGAACAACTTATATTATTTAGTCATCGTCATAAAGATTAGTTTCTGAAGCTATATGTTCTAAAAGGCAGATTATTTAAGTATGGCTTCAGAGAACTAAAATTATATACCTACATTTCAATCTTAATTCATGTATTCTGAATACTTGATTTCAAATATTAAGTTCCTCTTTCCAATTCCAGATCTTACCTTAATCAGCCACAAAGCAGTTTTAATTTTATTTGGAATACTTGCACAAGAGTCAATGTTGGTGGTAAGTGATTTCATATGAATACTATCAAGAAAAGAAATGAGCTGAACATTAGCTGTGCGAATCTGCCTTCAGAGACATAAAGGCAGAGCAATTCAGCTCCACACCTATTATGAAATCTGGAAATTTCTATATAAGGCTGCCTTCAGGCATTCATAAGAATTCCTTGGGAAAACTGCTTGGCTGTAGATAGAACTGGGTAAACTAAGTGCAGTACAGTAAAGCTCCATATTATTCTTGATGAAGGAGAAATTTAATGTTAATATCACTATACAAAGTTTATTTCCAACTCAGTTATTTCATTCATTCTATTGGGAGAGAACTGCTTTAAACATTTTGGAGCTAGGAAATGGTCAAAAGGGAGATGCCCTCCTTGCTTTCAGCCAAACCACTAACTCTAAAATAGAAGCAGACTTTATAAGTGTAAACATCCACTGACTGTCTCCAGCTTTTTTTGACCAGCATTTTTCAATGCAACTATTCTCTTAAGGAAAACCTGGTAATGATTCTAATTTCCACCCTTCAAGTATCATGAATCCTGTCTCTTCTAGAAGAGAGTGAAAATGGTGAACTTCAATGAATTCTTGACAAGATACAGGTGAAACTCGAAAAATTAGAATATCGTGCAAATGTTCATTTATGTCAGTATGGCAACTCAAAAGGTGAAACCAAAATATGAGATAGACGCATTACATGCAAAGCGAGATATGTCAAGCCTTACTTTGGTATAATTGTGATGATTATGGCGTACAGCTTATGAAAACCCCAAATTCACAATCTCAGAAAATTAGAATATTACATGACATCAATAACACAAGGATTGGAAATAGAACAATATCGGACCTCTGCAAAGTAGAAGCATGCATATGTACTCAGTACTTGGTTTGGGCCCCTTTTGCAGCAATGACTGCCGCAATGCAGCGTGGCATGGATGCTATCAACCTGTCGCACTGCTGAGGTGTTATGGAAGACCAGGATGCTTCAATAGCGGCCTTCAGCTCCGCTGCATTGTTCGGTCTCATGTTCCTCATCTTTCTCTTGGCAATGCCCCATAGGTCAGGCACGTTTGCTGGCCAATCAAGCACACTAATCCCATGGTCACTGAACCAGGTTTTGGTACTTTTGGCAGTGTGGGCAGGTGCCAAGTCCTGCTGGAAAATGAAGTCAGCATCCTCATAAAGCTCGTCTGCGGAAGGAAGCATGAAGTGCTCCAAAATCTCCTGGTAGATGGCTGCGTTGACCCTGGACTTAATGAAGCACAGTGGACCAACACCAGCAGATGACACGGCTCCCCAAATCAACACAGACTCTGGAAACTTCACACTGGACTTCAAGCATCGTGCATTGTGTGCCTCTCCATTCTTCCTCCAGACTCTGGGTCCTTGGTTCCCAAATGAGATGCAAAAGTTGCTCTCATCAGAAAAGAGGACTTTGGACCACTGGGCAACAGACCAGTTCTTTTTTTCTGTAGCCCAGGTAAGACGCTTCTGACGTTGTTTGTTGTTCAGGAGCAGCTTGACAAGAGGAATACGACATTTGAAGCCCATGTCCAGGATCCGTCTGTGTGTGGTGGCTCTTGATGCACTAACTCCAGCCTCAGTCCACTCCTTGTGAAAGTCCCCAACACTTTTGAATGGCCTTTTCCTGACAATCCTCTCCAGCCTGCGGTCATCCCTGCTGCTTGTGCACCTTTTTCCACCACACTTTTCCCTTCCACATAACCTTCTATTGATGTGCTTTGATACAGCACTTTGAGAACATCCAACTTCTTTTGCAATGACCTTTTGGGGCTTTTCCTCCTTATGGAGGGTGTCAGTGATGGTTTTCTGCACAACTGTCAGGTCAGCAGTCTTTCCCATGCTTGTGATTCCTACTGAACCAGCCTGAGAGACCTTTGAAAGGCTCAGGAACCCTTTGCAGGGGTTATGGATTCATTAGCTGATTAGAGTGGGACACTTTGAGCCTAGAATATTGAACCTTTTCACACTATTCTAATTTTCTGAGATTGTGAATTTGGGGTTTTCATAAGCTGTACGCCATAATCATCACAATTATACCAAAGTAAGGCTTGACATATCTCGCTTTGCATGTAATGCGTCTATCTCATATATTGGTTTCACCTTTTGAGTTGCCATACTGACATAAATGAACATTTGCACGATATTCTAATTCTTCGAGTTTCACCTGTATTTCTGTTCAGAGCAGACAGAGAAAAACCAGGCAACACCCTTAAATTTTATGTTATCAGTGAGATATTGAAAATAATCGGTCAATCACAAGGAAGAACTAATGCCATAATCTCTAATCTCTACCAGATTTTTATTGGCTTAAGATAGCAGTTCAATGGCCTTTCTGTTCAGCTTTCCTGAATTCTTACTCCCATGTTTGCTGATGTATACCTTTGGGGACCAGTCAATCCTTCTGATTATGTGGAGATACCCTTTTCTGGTTTTTTTAGGTGTCTGACAGCTAAATGTATGATACTCGACTCCATGAGGCATCTGAGAGTCATGATCTCAACATACCCTCTGCATAATTAGACCTCTAGATGAGCTCCCTAATCTAGTAGATTAGTATTAGCATTTCCCTCACAGGCTTGTTGTGAGGGGAAAAATGTTATGTATGTTGATACAAACTCCTGAGAAAAGGTAGGATATAAATCTTGCAGATAAAATAAATAGGCCTCTGACCAGTCCAAAAAATAATTTTATCCTGAAATGAGTGACTCAATGGAAATATTTATCCTGAAATGCTTATGAAGGAAAAATTTGCTGAGATAGTTGAAACTCATACGGGGCTAATAGGAGAGCATTAAATAGGCATCGGTCAACACCGTGGTCAAGGAGTATATAATCATTTGATTTTGGGTTTCACCGTCCTTATCACCTTATTGTTGTTATCAGTGAACAACAATACATCTAGGCATATTTGGGTCTTGTCTCTTTTCATTATAGGAACCCAGTTAGGAAGAGGGAACGATCTGAATCACAATGTAACACTGGCTTGCATGGCTTTCCCCCCAAGCAATTAGAAGGGAAAAGTTTCTCACTCAGAACAGAGACTGCAATAAAAGGCATGACTTTAAAGTTCTCCCATGCTAGCATTCTTTTTCAGATCAACAGCTCCATAGCTAAAATACGCACAATTGTCATCTTACATAGATCAGATCTGAGTGTTTCAAGAACTATATTATTTATACAAAATAATCATAATTCAATATTTTTGCCTTAGATTGGGGAATTTTTTTTTTTCCAAAGTTGAAATATGTTATTCATCCCAGAACTGATAAACATGGGAGGGACAAAGGGAGGGAGAGGGAGAGGGAGAAAGAGAGAGACAATGGAAGCTTCATATTTGTCTGTGTACACAACCCATCTGAAATTGCTTTATGCCATTTTCACATTCTCCAAGTATGCTGTAATCGAGGAGTCTGTGCCACACAGTCTTGTAAAATGGACTTAACAGCTTGCTGTTAATTCATAACAAATCAATTTCCAATAAAACATTTTTCCCAGAGAAGGAAAAACCATCTTCCAAATAGTTTGAAATATCATCAGAAAAGCTTGCAAGAATTCTAATGATATTATCAAATACTGAACAATATGCCATTTAATAATAGGAAGCCAATTTTCTACTTTCCTCTCTATACATTCCTTCCTTGTATTCTATTATGTGATCAAACTCTTTCTAATAAATCCTTTTACTGTTTGACAAACAACATCCCAGTCAATAACATATGGATACAAACAACTGCAAAAAGAATCACTGATACTGGACAACAGCTGTTGGGCAAAAATTCAATTTTTCCTTTTTCTTATGTGAAATATTACATATCAAGTATGTTGCTCAGCACCTTTGAAACTAAACAGATTATACATTGAATACTTCTACAGATGTTTATTATGCAACTAATGTAATAGAAAAGCTATATAAAAAGCATTTTTCACTGTACAATGGCTCACATTTAATGAGGCTATACTTACACTGAGTAAAATTTTGTGGGCTCCTATTTTTCTGTCAAAATGTACATGTGTGGTAGGGAAAACTTTTTTTTGTTAAAAATCTAAAGTATGTCGCTGTTTTTGCTAAAATTTGGAACAGTAATTATGGAATTCCCATAACCTCTGCAAAGATGGGCTTTTAAGGCTTCAGACTCTAAACAACTCTGTATGGTCTCTGGGCTTCTGTGAACAAATACTGGTGAGTTGTACAATTGAGTTAAAGATCAGTATCCTGTGTATGACTTTACTTAGTTGATATAATATAAACAGATCTATCCTAAAGTCAGTTCTAGTCTGGAATCACATGGATAGCTTATAAAATAGATAACTAAAATGATCAAAGCCAGGAAGCAATCACTTCAAAAAATGTTACAGGATCAACTCATAGCTGCATTCATAATAACCAACTTTAGGGCTATCAGATCTGTGCTGTAAACATTCAAGTAACATATCCCTAAAAATAACTTAAGAGTTGTTGAGAATCGGGCAGCATGCAAGTGTCAATAAATTATTACTGTTATTCTTACAAATTCTCAAAAGAAATGCATCTATTGTTAGGAGGTAAATGTCCCTCTTATAAACCCCTACCTAACACTCTAAGACATTTGATACAAAACATGACTTACTCTAAAACTGAATTAGTGGCTGCCTGTGCATGGTAACGATAGAGGAGGAGGCACTGGTCAACTCGAAACACTCTACCACCTTTTCGAAGATGTTCATAAAAGAAGAGCAGATCTTCTGGGGTTCCCTGCAATAGACCATATTTTTTTCAGTTCAAAAAAGGCTCATACAGTAAACTATTATCTTCAAAGACTTATAAAATTGTATGTCTAATATAACTTATATTAAAACCTATGAATAAACTTATCTAATGGATCTTCAGAAATATTTCCGACAGCTAATCTGTAGTGAAGGTGATGAGAAAACTTTTATCTGGAAACATTTTCACACTGTTTGATTTGTGATAACAGAAATAAAAACAAGTTATTTAAAGAACCTCCATCTTTGGTTTCCAGTCACATGAAGATTCAATGCTAAAATCACAACTGTTTAAAAAAAAACAAACTTCATTTGTTAATATCTGAAAAGAGATGAGTCACTTGTTACCCCCTCCCCAATGGATCTTTATGCATCTTGTATAATTAAAGGCAGAAATTAGAATTTTTGTACAAAGGAAGCAAACTATATGACCCAGTGACCATAAAACTAATTTCCTTCATTCAAAGATATTGCTTATATGGAAATATGGAAACAGCAGTCTGTGTTCCAAACAGAATGGTTGTCATGGCAGAAGATTAATTGTAACTGAATCTAGAAAAATGAAATTGATCATAGTTTTGAACTTGTATTCCCTAAACCAAAATTTAGAATCTAGTTTTGGGGATGGGGGAAATGAACTAATGTTCCCAAGATCATCTCATCTTTCTATTACCACTGAAACTACAAGCATCAGAGAAGGAAGACCTGAACCAGTTTTGATTTTCCAGAACCAATCTTATTTTATGTTAGCCACAATACAGAAGAATGGGCCAGGTACACAAAAAAGAATTTGGTGGTATTGGGATGCTGAATAGTGAATTAGAAATGAATGAAGGAGAATAAGATTAGGAAAATTGACTGACAATGGAAATTACTACAGAAATATTTTTAACCAGATCAGATTATTTGTAATTTTTTAATCCAGTTTTTCTCCAAACTGGTATCATCCATATGTAGTTTGGATTAAACTTTTTTAGCCTGATCATCTGTATGCTGGCTGGGGCAATAAAGAGTTATAATGCAAGACATCTAGAAGGCCTTGTGCTGGAAGTTGGTCTACTATACTAGAGCAGAGTAGGCCTACTGTACTGTATGATACTCCTTAGAATTTCAGAAATAGTTTACTATCAATTGGTGCCTGATCCTTTTAACTGGATGTGCTAGTTACTGAACCTGAGATTTTTTACATTTGAAGCTTGTATTCTACTACAGGGTTACTATCACCCTTTATGTGCTTTCTCAATAATGTCAATTAAGGGCATATAATAAAAAAAATCAATCTTAAATTTTGGTCATGCCACAGACCGTTCATTTCTGCCAGGCTGGAAAATAAAATTTAAATAACTCCAGGAGAAGATTATTTGACATAACAAAAAAACTAGGCAAATTGGTGGCCAAGATACCAAAGGAAAGACACCATCACCAGGAACTTACTGCCACCTTAAAGAAAATAAATCAGCCATTTATTTGCAACCCACTAAAATTTTTCTCAGTATAGACTTAAAAAAAAATAAATTGTAAATTAGATATATCTGATCATATTGACTTCATTTCCTTGATTTTTTCCCTACCATTATTATCCCATAAAGCAATTCAGATAACAAAATTGGTAAATTAAACAGTCAATACAGATTCCTGTAAACATAAGGGTGTCTCCACAAAGCATCCACAGATCCAGTCGTACAGACCTTGTTACATTTTGTCAATATCACTCACACCCTGTCCGCTTCCTATAATGTACCATGTGTGGTACATATTTCAGATTTCCAACTACAGTTTGCAAGACAGCCAAGCAGCAAATGACATAACTTATTCTCCAAGGCATCAACACAATATAGCTATACACTATGAAATGATGCAATTCTTGAGAGGAATTATGAGAAATTGATGCTTTGGCAAAAATATCATAAGGGTCACCTCACCTTGACAAGAAGAAAAAATTGAGTAGTCTAGATTTCCATGATCATTTCAGGATGTGAGATAAAATGTCAATAAGCAGCCATGTGTACCACCTTTCTTCATACTAGACACACAAAAATTCCAAAATCCTATTCTCAAATTCTGTCCCTTACTTGATATAAATGAAGATGATGAATGAAATTCTGTTTGAATATAGCAACACCGTAGTCATCTGACAATGTAAAACAACTCATATAATCCTCAAATGTTCTCAAAATATTGTTCATTTTTCAACCCACTCTCTGTTACCAAGCTGTCATGGGACCATGCTATGTAAACAAATTTGGTTTATAGAAAAAACATCCAAGAGTAGTGGCATCACAATGAAAATGAATCATAAGACCAACATACATGCTAGGTGGCTAGAGAAATAGTGGGCAGAATATGCTATTTATTTATGACAGAAGACGTCAGAAGGAGGAGATAGAAAGCAGGGCATTCATTTGTTTCGTCAAATTCTCAGCTGTACTGGATACTTCCTTGTCCTAAAGTGTTTCACAATAATCCAACAACAATTAGTTAACTTACAAATTACTGCTTAACTTCATGTTTTCCCACCTCCTTCTCCATCTTCTATCATGCTTTATTTTTATTGCTCATAAGTAAGCAGCTCCTTTCTAGCTAAAGAGTAAAGTTAAATGAATTTAAATGAACAATTTCTGAACAAGGTTCAAGTATGAAAATATAATACTTCGTATGTTGTTGTTGTTGTTTTCCCTTAGGCATTATATACTGAAGACAAAATAATTATGTCAAACGAGCCAAGTCTCTTCAATATTTACTACAGGGGACTTTATTTAATTTCAGATGGATGGATGGACCCCCAATATAGAACAAATAAAGATGTTCAGAATTATTAAAAAAAAAAATTCTCCCATCAGGAAACTGTCATTACACCTTAACAACAGATCCTGAACTACTTTTCCTTATTTTTGAAACTAAATTCCAAACAGTTTTCACACTCCAAATCCTTTTGTGTGAATACTTAAAGGCTCTGTAAACTACTAAACTAAACTTAAAGGTTCAGTTCCACCTTTATTCTCTCTTAGTGTCATATTTGCCAAGAGGCAAAGATAGAAGCAAGAGAAGCTGGAAAAATTGACACGACCTAGTTTAAAGCCAAAGAAGCAGCTTAACTGGGAAGCTTTTGTATAAATCAGGCCTAACTATATTGCCCGGCTTTTTATCATTCAAGAGCTTTCTGGGCTAGTTACCCTGCAAATACTCTACTATGGATGAATGTAGAGGGCAATATCCCCACTAGAAAGTCTTCATGATTCAGGTGCAAGATTCTTTTGAGGTGTGATTCTGAGTGATTCTTATAAATGAATTAAGTACTGAAATCCTGGGGTGCCATTCTCTCAGCACTGTATACAGATGAACATCTAGTAAATATGAAAGGATATACAAGACTTGTTTTCTATAGGGGCCATATACCCCAGATGCAGCAGTAATGATTCAAAATGTTTGCTTATTTTCTGCCATTGGGTAGGTAGATCTGTGTAACAACTCAGCTGCAGTTTTCCATTAGCCACTGCAATATTTTGATGCTGAAAAGAAGTATCTTACATAAGTTTCTATCAGGTATATAATAGAGGTATTAGAGAATTTGGCAGGGAATAATGAATACTTGCAGTGGGAATGTGAAAAACAACATAACCACCAGAAAAAGAAAACAGTAATTTCTTCAACCTACATTCTAGTGAGATTTATTCTTCCCTTGTGCTCAACATTGTGGTGATGCTATGTCAGTGGCAAAATTTAACCTGGCTTCTGTTCTTCATGTCATGCTCCAAGTCAAGTCAAGTTAGCCACATGGTTCTAATTACTGAGCAGCCTGCTGCCCAAGTGTGTGTGTGTGTCTGTGTATGCGTGTGTTGCCACATGCATATTTGTAAATTTATTACACCATATACCATTCCCAGGGCTTACATATTTTAAATATTTCCCCATTTAAACTACTACTTTCATCAGATTCCATAATTAAGAATACTGTGATTTAAATGTTCTATGACTTATTTCAGCACCAATGGATAGAAGTGTTACTTTAAAATATGTATATATTACTGTGCCAAAATGGAAAGGGGCCCACTTCAGATAAAAAGGGTTACATATTTGAAAAGCAGGGTTGCTGTAATAAGAGAGCACCAGTGAATAGCTTGGCGGTCGCTCTCCACAGAAACAGAAAAACAAGAAAAACATCTATATTGTACCGCTATTGATATGTTACTTGTGATTAGGGTAAGAACTTATTCAGAAAGAAGCATAAAACATTAAAGCAATTTCAATCCAATGCACATTTACTAAGGAAATGTGCTTATTGGGAGTTAAATCAGAATGAAGATAGATAAAATTGGACTGCTGAATTATAAATATCAGCCTAATATTGACTTTCAGAACAAGACACAGCCTCTTCTATGTAGAATCCTTGAAAACAGCATTACAGTCAAGGAGCACAGGTCAAGGTATGTGTGTATCTTAACAGCTATCACCACAATGCCCACATATCTATAACTTCAATTCATTTATCTGTGTTATTTCTTAACAGTTCACAGGAAACTACTTTTCTCTTTGCTTGCAGATGCATGCATGCATAAGGAGGCCAATGGCCAATGTATAGTTTTCATACAGGTTTCCAAACAGATGGTTCTTCCTAGAGCCACCACCAGAGACATGTCTAAAAACCTGTTAGAACAACACACTGATGTAATGCTTAGCCTAGACTTTCCCCAAACCATACAAATCCAGTTAAGTTTCTTCCTAGATGTGTGACTGAGCCCAAGAGCCATGCCCTGATAGGCCTTTAAATCATATTGACCCAATCCCAAAACAGGAAACTGGTGTTAAAGTTATAATTCCTCAGTTGTTTTGAAAAATAAAGTTAAAGGATTAACCTCCTGAAACAGAAATGCATGAGCAGCCACAGTACACTTGGAAAGAAGTAAAGATCAAGTAATGAATTGGATTAATTACCCCAGCATGCTTAGCTACATACTATTAAGGTAGGTTGTTAAGAGGACTTGTTTTAAAGAAATTTATAAGCATAATTTATTTGGCTTAAACACTCTTTCTTGGACACAGTTCAAGATCTGATCTCTGTTCAGTTTTACCCATAATGTGCCAAAAATATCAGAGTCTGCATTTTGTCTTTATTTTTCCCCAGTGCACCTAGACAAATCCTTGGACAACCTTACAATATTTTAATTCAGCTACTAAAAAAAAGTGGATCTAATATCTTTGCATTCCACCCCCCCAAAAAAACCCTACTTTCATTTTAAGTGTGAATATTCATTTTCTAACTTCTAATGCTTTTACTGTGACCCCTACTTAAGTATATTCTACATAGTTTTCTCTTTTCAATTTTTCTCCTTAACACTGTCAGCAGGTGAAACAAAATTAAGGACAAAACACATCTGAAGATCTTTCAGCCTCCATTAAACTTTCTCTTCTGGGATTATGGTATACTTTCTGATATACAATAAAATTTATACTTACGTTAATAAATTTCAGGAAATCAGTAGTGGTGAGACCAAAGCTCACTTTTCTTTGATGTAAAATAAATGATGTAAGGGTGGGGGGCATGTTGAAAAAGAAATTATTCTGAAATTTTTAGAAACATGCATTATAAATGAACATAGGACCATTCCTATCCCTCAGATTTCTGCCTGATACACTGATCCTGCCATGCCTTTGGAGAGAAAGGAGATTAGCTCAGAGAAATAACATGTGTGGAAGCACCACACACCCTTCTCTGTCTGGGCCTCTGCATCCAGAACAATTTAATAATTCAATTTCCAATTTCTCAGTAGTAGCTAAGAGGAAGAAGACTATATTTGTACATAATTTATAGAAGTGGTATCTTCTGTGCCGAGATATTTTACATACACAATAACTTTTATTTCTTGGGGCACATTAATATTTATATCATGGCATATGCTTATGTCCTTTATTATAAAGAACAGCCCTTTATTTCAGAAAGCTGTCCTTCAGATTTATTTAATTATTTATTTTCTTGGTTCTGCTCTTGAATTTCCCTTTGTAAAGCAAAATTATAAAAACTATATTATTTTTTTTAATCTTTCAAATGTGCTTCTCTTTCAGGTTTGTCCATTATTTTTTCCAAGAAAATATGGTCACTGTACACATACCGCAATAAAAAAATAAAAAAATATATACCCCACATAAATTATTTTTTGTGACTTCCCGAGCCTCTCAAAATTATGATGCCAGAATGGAATGGCAAACTGATGAACAATAACAGAGTGATTTCACCCAGTTTGGGGGCACAATAATAAATTTTAAAAAGTTGCATTAAGCTTTAAATAAACTTTATATGACTTTTCTGGGTGCAAAATAAATAGTCTTTAAAGATACCTCAAAAATCTTTAATCTTTAAAGACTACCCCAAAAATCTACCTCAGCCCTTTCTGATGATGCTATCAAATCTTCTAGGGATCTTCACTACATATAAAATCATTTTTTAAAACCTGTATTTTACTACAGGTAATAAAAAAATTAACTCAGGTTTAGTAAAAATATTTAAATAATTTTGCTCCAAAAAGCTCTGAATGTTACAAAACGGCACAAATGGTTAAAAAAAGTGAACCATACACACTGTGTAGTTTACAAGCAGTGAAATCTTGTGTCTTCTTAATAAGGTTCATCATGCAAAGCTCAACTCTTTCATTTAGTAAATTCCCACAGGAAAATTAGAAGAAGACCTCTATTGCTCTTTCAAAAAAAGCTCCCTTAATTGCTATGAGAACATTGAAAAAACATCAGTTGAAGTATTGTCTATTTGTTTATTTTAAAAGATATGGTGAAACTTTATTACACTGCCAGAAATCTTGGACCTCAAATAACAGCTTTGTGAGCACTTAAACAATTTTATTGTAGCCTTATTTTGTGAATTACATTCTGCTTTATCCATACAGTACCACAAGATTACTGCAGCAACGTTAGAAAAGTTCCTAATTCCCTTTTGCAACTTTGAGCCACACTGCAGCTTTTAAAAAAGAAGAGATGCCACTGAAGACTTGTGCAAAATTTTTAACTAAACATTCATTCCTGCCCCTGGTATATACCTTATATTTCAGCATTTGAAGAACAGGTGTACAGATTAACCATAAATCAGAAAAGCAAGCTGCTACTACGGAAATTATTTGGAGGATGGAAATCTTGGAAAATAGACATTATAGTTTATTATATTTATTGGCAACATGATACCAGCAAGTTACTCTGCTAGGTAGTATGAAAAGAGGGAAGGAAAACCTCTCTTTAGAGAAGTTGGTCTGAGAACACAACACAGCCCTCCTTGGATCCAGAGAATGGAGTGCCTTCAATGAAACAGATTGCGTACGTTGGTGAAATACATTATCTTTTTCAGCATACATTCATAAAGACCCATGATGCTCACGGTAAGTAACCTTATAAAGAGCACAAAAAAGGAGTAAGAGATAATAGGTCAAAGCACTTAAAGGCATGAAATAAGAAAAGGAAACATAGCTAAAACTAGTTCACACCAATACAATTCATAATGCCTATCCATGCCTTTATATCCCTGAAAACCATCCTTGCTTCCTTCGTATCCATACAATGCTTCATGCATTGCCTTAATATGCTCAACTTTTCCTTTTTTGCAGATCTTATCAACTCAATCCAACCACAATTTTCTTACTTTTCCACTTCCTCTCAGATCATTCACTCTTCTTCTTATCATTTCTCCTTCATATATTGGTCCTGCAATTTAATCCTCATTCTCTCTACCACCATGTACTCCTTTTATACTCATCACTCACTTTTGAATTCAGTATCCATACATTCTTAACCCTATCTCCCTTTTTTTTTTTTTTTTTACAACACATAGTTCTACTCCAATGCCATTCAACTTACTTTTATGTTTCTCTTGGCATATTCAACTCTCACTTCCATTTAACAAAGAGTACAGAAGCATGCTCTTATACACATTTTTTCCTCTTTTTGACAAACATCTGTTCCTTGCAAAAGATCACATACTACCCACTACGTTTCTTTCAGCATTTGCATATCTTAATATTTCTCCAGCCATTTCCCCCTCTTTAGTAAATATTCTGTAATGATGCACACACAAATATTTGTTGCTTAGTTCTTTGCTATTTATGTATAACTTGTAATTGTGCATGGCATTATCCCTGTCAAATCCTGGTCTCTGATACATTAATGTTCAAATCTATTAATCTTAAATCTCTCACTGCAAATTATTCATATCCACAGCCAACAATATAGATAAGCGATTCAGCTGTGTTAAGAAGTACACATACATGCATTTCTCCAAACAACATACCTCTAATTGCATTGCTTTTACACTTATCCACAAATATATTAAACAACCGAAGTGACATCACACATTGTCTTATTCCCTATTCAGTGCTGAACCCTTTGCTCAGCATACGTAAAGGTTATGTAAACTTTACTTTCCTCATAAGATATTCTTATTGGATTCAGCAACCAACTTTGAACTCCAAATTCATATGAAACATTTCATGTTATCATATGTTTTCTGTAACTAACAAATGTACAATATAATTTTTCATATTCATGAATTTCTCAGTGATATGTTGAAGAGCAAAAATATGTTGTACCCCATCAAAGTGCCACAGTGCACTTCCCAAATTTTACTCACTGTCATGTCTTCTAGTCTTTCAAACTGAATTCTGCCAAATATCTCTTAGGCTCATTTAATAAACTATTCTCCTTTTGAATTCACATTTGTTTGTAATTCCATTCATTCTGCTGGGGGCTCCTTATTCAGCTGTCTTCACCTACTTCTGAAACATTGTTTTCGTTTCCATCAAAAACCATCTCTATAGTCTCTGCCTCTTTTAATATTAACAGTTCCTTGTTCTCTTTGACTACATTCTTTGCCACTATCTTCTTCTCTATATACACGTTATGCATTATACGACTCTTAACTATGGGTTTTGCAGCTAAAATTCTTTTCTATCCATAGCCTCTTTCACTTCAGCCTCTTTTACTTCATCATCCCATTAAACATCCTTCTATACTTCCTATTAGTATAACTCCATACAATTTTACATTAGTATATTTTTTTTCACTCTGTTTCAAGCAGTTTCCATACTTTCCTTGCATCTCCTTCCCATTTATTCTGTTGGGAAATTTATCTTCTAATTCTTCTTCATACAGAATTCATACTTTCCCTTTCTTACAATCATTCTACTTTCAATTCTTTCCTTTTCTTCTATGTCAATTATTTCCCAAGATTCATTCAACACTACCAAATAATGTCCCTTATTCAGAACTAGATACTCTCGTCACCTTTGTGTCATTCACTAATTATTTCAATCTTTCATCAGAAATAATCAAATCAGTCATATTTTTAGATCTATATTTCATTGCCATGTATAGGAATGAATAGATTTATGCTTAAACCATACTTTTAAACAACTGGATCTTTTTCTAAAGAGGTAGACACAAAACAGTCACCATTTTTACTCATTTTGAGTCTGTAACTGGTCCGATCACTCTTTCTATACCCAGTTGTCTTGTTCCATTCCATTCATTTGCGTCACCAAACAGAATAATTTTTCCCCTGTATGTCTCTTTCAAATGCTGTTCAGGGCCTTGTATTTCAGAATAAATGACAGTGTTCTGTGCTAGGTGAAATATTTTAAATGCTGCATTAACACTTGGAACATTCTAGAGCTAATTTCTGTGAAAAAGCTGATGTTCCTTATATGCTTGCACAATGTCAATACAGAATGACAATGATGTCATC
The DNA here is from genome assembly GCA_030867105.1 of Liasis olivaceus. Classification (NCBI taxonomy): domain Eukaryota; kingdom Metazoa; phylum Chordata; class Lepidosauria; order Squamata; family Pythonidae; genus Liasis; species Liasis olivaceus. The sequence goes on along the minus strand of CM061348.1, from coordinate 100,490,209 downwards.
ACAAATAACAGAACAAATAGCATCATATTAGCACTCCTATTTTGTGCTTTCCCAGTGGTAGTGCTACTGCTGATTGTATTACCATTTGTTATACCATGGAATTACAGTGGTGATGGCTGCTCCATTGGAAGACCTGAAAGAACAGGATGGGGACAGATTGTCTTGGAGAAAATATATCTATTTGGTTGCTAAGAGTTGACATCAATTTGATGGCACATTATCAATCAATCAATCAAAATGCCATAGAAATAGACCTGTGCTGCTCAGTTCCTCTATCAACTGCACTTTGGAAAACTGGCTGATTTCTTAATTAAATATAAGTCAATCAACTGTTTGATGAGGAACTTCAACAGTGATTAGGATCCACATGGTACAAGCATCTCTGAGACATTATTACAGATTTCCCAACCTAGAGCCCTCTAGATATGTTAGGAGTGTAATTCACAGAATTTCTAGCCAAAAGCCATGCTGGGTGGAGATTCTCATAACTGTACTTCCAAAACATCTGGAGGGCATCCAACTGGGAAAGAGTGCCATCAATCTTTCCCAGAACTAAGCTATCCTTCTCTCCTCTGCATATTACGTACCTTTCCTCCTTCATTAAATCTTCCTACAAGACAAAACCATTCCCGAGAACAGAACCAAGTTGGCATAATTACTGTTGGTCCATGGGATGTAAAAACCTAGAAACGGAATGAGAAAACATCCTATTATTATCAAAGAAGCACAGTTCTTAAGAAATAAACTTTCTGAACTAATAACTCTTTTCTTCTAAGGTTCAAAGCCAGATAAGTATTTCTTTTGAGGGAAAGAGTTTGTTTTGCTAAGAAAATTAGGCAATATTTAAGGACAAATAAGAGATTCTATGAGCACTATGATGAATTCTAAATATTTTATTACAAAGCTGCAGTGGGGAACAGTACTGTTAAAATTGATAGAGTGATGTTAAGGAAGGCAAGAAACCCTTTCCCATGAACTAAGCCTCCCCTCTATCACTCTCTCCTTAGAAAACAACAACTTTAAGGATGGGCTACATATGATAAAATAGCATTTAAACCACAAAATCAGCACAGGACAGGAATGAAACATACTCCCCAAATAATCATTTTTCTACTCTTTCACACTAAAGCAAAACAGAACTTGAGAGCTCTGATTACAAATCTGTGATCATGCATTTTGCAGCATCTCATCTAATTTGGTTCTCAAAAATTCATGCATTTGCAGCAGAAAAATAAGGAGCCCAATATACAGTCTGTTATTCAAATGTGATATTTTACAATGAGATTAATGCATTCCCTACACAAAGTGTTGTTGCCATTTTCAGCCATTCATTTAGAAGTAGCCCTTGCATCTGAGGCTTGCCAATATTTCTCAGATTCAAATAAATAAAATTTAGCAGCACTCTACATCTTGTTCTATGGCATGTAGTAAGTTTCCCATAAGACCTAAAGTTCACAAACATGAAATGAAGTAGTTGGGAACCAAGGACACCTGGAATTTTACTGTTTACATATTACATGCCAAAATTAACAACCAATGGAAAGTGTTGTCTTAGAACAAATCAAGTGGAAAGTATTTGAATGACTCCATAACACAGCCTTAGGCAACTAGCATATAGAAAAATTTATTCCATTTCCAAGTAACATCTATAAAATAAGAACAAAAATAGCACATGTGAATAGAGATACTGGCAAATTTAATAATCATAAACATTTACACAGATACTCTTTTTTGATACTTGTTAAGAATAAATCTGAATAAAACTAGTATCTGGGAAAATAAATGAATGTGACCCTTGATTTGTATATTTCTGAATGACAGTTTCAGTGAATTATACCAACAAAGCCAGGAAGGTTTATAATCACCCTTTTTTGCTTTAAACAAGTACGTCTTAAACTTAGCACTGAAATAAACCAGAATATCCGGATTATGTAAGGTAAATCTATTTTTTTCCATTAATATAAGACAAAATGTCTAACATGTCTGCAAACTAATCTTCTTGTCAAGAAGTTAAAGGAGCGAAGTGCATCCTGCCTTAGGTACTACATTTAAAGCTACTTTTATGAGCTGGCTAAGCAAACCAAGCAGATATAAGTTATTTCCAGCTGCTTCTTGTGGACTTAATTTTAATTAATTTGGCTCATTCACAGTGTACAGGCAATCTATACAATATCACCATTCATTTATTATTCTGCCATATTTTTCCAGTGTTAATTCTTTCACTGGTTCCCTTGTTCTATTATATCTTCCCTACATTACATATTCTCAACATGCTTTTTAAAAATAATATTAAAAAAAAAAGAGGTTATCCTGAAATCCATCATCTAGGATGCCAGATCTACACAGTACAGATCATCTATAAATTAGCTTTGTAGGTTTTGTAAGTTAATTTAAAAATATATGATTGCTCCTCATTCCCTAATTCTTGTTGAAACCTCATTCACTGCATATCTTTTGGCTGCCAGAAAAATAATCATATTCCATAGCTAGTGGAAACGAACCAGTAAGACAAAACTTCATAAGAAGAAAATGGTCTAATTCTGAGGCAATTCTACAACTTAATAACATAGTTAAACCGTTTATCCCTAACAATATTACATATTGCTTTCTTATTATCTTGTTTTGGGGATTTAATATAGTTTGTCTTCAAAAATCATTCCTAATGGAATTAGTATAAAGGCCAAAAAGATAATATCAAGACCACAGATGAGTAATTATCCTAAAAGATCACTGAGGAAAAGTACCCTTAAGACCATATACATAATAACACTAGAGAGATCTTAAATTTTGAGTACCTCCAATGTTGATTCCATCCATCATCTCTTCCAATTTTGCCATTCTTACAATACATTTGCTGTAGAACAGATGTGGGGGCAATATACACCCGTGCTTCACTCCATACCTATACTGTTTCTCCATGTTCAGTTCCTACAGTAGCGTTCTGTTCATAGTAAAGATTCCTCAGAATAATCAGGTGTTATAGCATGCCTATTAACCTTAATATGCTCCACATCCTGGCACAATCCATGACCTTCCTGCAGTCAATGAAGCAAAGATAAATTTTCTTTTTAGGTATTCTTGATTTATACATTATCCACATATTAGTGATCTAATCTTATGTCCTTCTACTTTGGCATGCTTGCTCCCCGTATGGCACTATTCTTCCTTCTAGGTTCTTAAGCAAAACATTATGTATGTGAGGAATCTGTGAAATGATTTTGTAACATGTGTATTCTCTTCCATCTCCCCTTCTTCAGTATAGGTATATTTAGTAATCTTTTCTACTGCTTCAGCCACACAGACCTATTCTAGATTTATAACACAGAGTTGTCGGCATTTTGACTGCTTGTCTTCCTGCAGTTTTAAAAAGTTCAATGGAAATTCCATCTGCATCTGCTTCTTTCCTGTTTAATGGTTCATGCTCATTTTCTATTGGAGTTGGTTTCTGAATATATTCTCTCTCAATATATACTCCTGTCATTTTAAAACCCCTATTGTATACAGTTTCACTTTTGTCTTTCTATCTTCTTTTAAATTCATTTGCTTCTGTAAACCTCATTTGCTTCCACTAATACTCTTAGGTAGTTGTACCCAAGCCATAAATTTTCCAACAATCTCTCTGATCTTCTGAAAGTTCTTTTATTTTCCTTTTCTTGTTATTTTCCTTTATTTGTTGACATTCTTGACTGAGATATCTTTTCTTCTACTTTCTTTACTTAATATTGAAAGTCTGTATTCAGTTGTCATGTACTTGTTATCCAAGGCTTTTGTCCTTCAGCTATCAGGTTGCTTAGTTTTGAAAGTCGTTTGGATCTTTTCCTCTTTGTAATTTTGAGAACATTTTTTTCTGCTTTACAATATTTCTTATCTCTTCCCATAGCTTTTCAGGTTCTCTTTTGCATAAGTAAAGGGCAGTGAACCTGTTCTTTATACTCATCATTTATTCTGTTGTACACCCTTCAAGACAAATCTTGCTAGCACACTTTTGTCTCCTTAATAAGTTTAATAAGTTTAACTTTGGTCACCTAATGCAAAGAGAGGTCTCTTTGGAAATGACCCTGATGCTAGGAAAGATTGAAGGCAAAAGGAGAAGAGGACAGCAGAGGATGAGATGGTTAGATAGCATCACTGAAGCAATGACCATGAAACTGAGCAAACTCAGGGAGGCAGTGAAGGACAGGAAGGCCTGGCACGATATGGTTCATGGGGTCACAAAGAGTCGGACACGACTTAACGACTGAACAACAATAACACTTGAAACCAAAAAAATGATGACCTGTCCACAATCCTAAGAAGTATTCTGACATCTTCTGTTTCCTGTTTTATCATCTGTTGATTTTGATGTTGTCCATCCAGTAATGTCTAGATGTAGAGCTTAATCTGTATTTGTTGCTTGAAGCATATGTTAGCAATGAACAAAGAATTCTCTTTGCAAAATTTTATTAACCAGCCTGCTTAATTATTGCATTTATCTAATCCAAAGATTCCTGTAATTTCAGGTTCCTCCACTTCTTCAGTTTTAGCATTCCAATTATTCATTAGTAGTCATACATCCTTTCTAAATACAGTTTTTACCACCTCTTGCAATTTGTCATAGAATTCTTCCTTGTCTTTCACCATACTGCCTGTAAGTAGGAACAGTAACTAGTGTCACACTGATGTTCAATGAATATCCATTTCTGATAGATATGCTCCTTTTCGTTTATTAGGTTATAGCTAAGGACATACTTAGCAATGTCCATTTTGAGTATCACTGCCATTCCATTCCTTCATATGGTCTATGCCCTCAATACTATATTATGGATTAAGGTTAAAATGACTTGTTCTGGTCCAAATAAACTCACTTACTCCAAAAATACACAGCTTACTATGCTTCATTTTTGTTTTGACAATTTTAAGTTTTCTTTGGTTCATGCTTCTCATATCCCATGTTCCAATTCTATGTATCCTTGTAAAAAAAAAAGGAAAGATTCTTTCAAAACTGGCACCATTAGCTATCAGTCTCCCTTGCAGCTTTAGTTTGACCATGTCATTCATCTCAAGATCAGAAGACTTGTAAAACTTTGACTTTCTTTCAAATAACTAAACAAGTGCCTTCCGACCTTGAAGTTTCAGCATCTGTCATTCAAATATTTCAGCCATATTTATTTATGGCTTTCCTTTTTATGGAATTTAATTCTGAGTTCCTTCGCCTCACCTAATTAGCATCCCTCATTCTTGTAGAACTCTACCTGACCTCACAACCATTATAGGTTATCCCTAGCTTCACCCCACCCCTTCCAACCTTAACAGCAAGAGTGGCCCTACTAAGAACACTGGTATATATTATTAATAAATCCAAAGTTTGGGGGTTTTTTTCCCAACTGTTCCTGAAATGATAATATATATCAGGTTTAACAGAAGTTTATTAGCTCGGAAATGTAAGTGTATGAAACTAACTATCTATCTATCTATCTATCTATCTATCTATCTATCTATCTATCTATCACACCAAAACAGATAAAGAGGCAAATCTTCAGATATGTTTTAAAACAAAAATAAAATCCCTTTAGTAAAATACTTGGAAATCATTACCATATTGTTTATGAGTCCTGATATCTTAGATCTGCATACCACTTGGAGGAAAAAGGCAGTAGGCACTGGGAACACACAAAGCACCATTCTGAATCCTCCATGCACTATGATTATTCAAGGTTTCAGCATGTCATCTGGATCTCTTTAACACAGACATTGTAACCAACCATAAGCCTAAAATGCAAGAATCGAAGAGCTGTTTTGAGTTTGTATGAAATGTTAAGTCTAAAATCTTGGATAAAATATGCCATGTACTAGAAGGGAAGGTATGTGCTCTTTCATTACCTACAGTTTTTCCCCTAGCATATCGCGATAATGTAGTCCTGATCTGATGATCCATTATTTCAGACAGAAATCTATACTGTAACAATAAAATTCCAAGGCAACTAATATAAATTATGTTATTTAAATGTATGTTACATACTCTTCTAATCAAGAGTCCACAAATGTTGGCTAGACTTTATCTTTATTGGACTCTTATTATAGCAGTACAGTATGTAAATTCCTGGTAATATGCAGCAGTGAAAATGCTACCTCTCCCCAAGATGATAGGATCTCATTCCCAATCTCATACTTGGAACAAAATATAGAACATTATCAGAAATAATTCTCTGCTCCTCTTCCCAGTTTCAAACCTTGGGCTGCAGCAAAGGTTTGGGAATCGTTCTTGGAATCAGATTGCAGAAAAATAACATGAAAACAAAATCAGAGTTGGAAAAGAATTGTTATTTAGCTCTGTCTTTTAAAATACACAGTATTCCTTCAAACTCTGAATCCAACAACCCAGGTTTCCTTCCAATCTTGAGATTAGAGAGAAGCAACATGAAAGGGGCAGAAGGTATCCAAAGGTATGCACAGGTGTGCACGGGGGCATGCAAAGCTTAGCAGAATCAAGGATATGAATCCAATCATTATCTTCAACATCAAGAAAAAATCCTACAGCTAATAATGTTCTCCAAAAGACTGTAGAACACTTGTTATAATAAGGAGAAATGTTGGGCTCTCTTTTCTAAAGCTATTTATTGTCTTTGTGGCCTCAAATCAGTTTGTCAGTATTGAATTGATCAACGCATCTGAACATTTGCAGGTTAAAATTAAATCTTTTATTTCAGTATCTTCATTTACAGAATCAAAAAAATATATGCAAAGAAGTAGGCAGAAAAAGAAAAATGAATAATGAGTTTAGACATAGAAATGTACAGGTAGCTAAACAGACAACCAGAAACTAAAAGAGGGAACCGAAGAGAATATTAGAGAAACTATATTTTTGAAGTCTTCAAAAACAACACACCACAGTATTGTAATAGCACACTCTGATTAAATTATTATTTGATTAATGTATTTCATATTTCTTTTAGCCTTCATTTCAGAATCTTCTACAATAGTCTGAATAACAAAGTCCCAAAATATTTCATTATGAATAACCATTATAGCCCTAAAAATCCTTGTGACTGAACAGAAGGGATGGGGGGTAGTTCTAATAGCTAGGCATACTGTGGACCATGAATAAGAGGACAGGTTATTAATAAAGTCTCTCCAACAGACATGCTGACCGAGAATTCTGAGAGAGATATCCCCCATTCGAGCCTTTCTCAACCTTTTGACCTGGTAGGAACCCTTGGAATATTTTTCAGGCCCCAGGGAACCCCTGCACATTCAGGCTCAAATACAGGCCAGAAGTTACAAAATTATTATATTTGTTTCATGTATAGGCCTGTATATATGCATTAACAGTGTTCTTAAGCTAAAAATAATGAAACTTACCTCTTTAATATGAAACCTGTGCTTGTTTTTTGCTGCACAAATACTCAGTTCTGGGCCGAACTTGAGTTTTGGAGATCAGTTGTGGGAAATTTTTGGCCTTTGTGGGTTGTGGTTTTTTTGGGCTATTTTGGGCTACTTTTAAGGGCGTATAGAGTTTTTGAGCGATATATCAAACTGTCATGAATGATAACTGCAAAATGCATCACAGGGATGCAGATGACACCAGCATGCTGAGTCGGATTGGCTGACCACCTCCCTGCTCCCTGCACCACCAGCATCTCATTTCCCAAATCCAGCTTCTCCTTTCTCACCCCCCACCTTCCACCTCCTCTCCCAAGGACCCCTTTGCAAAACTAGAGGGGGGCTGATGTCTTGCAACCTCTAACACCCCTCCTCATAATATTTGGACTCCTCAACCTCTCCTGAAATCTTGGCACCCTGATGCCAAAGCCTTCACCACCACCACCACCACTTTTTCCTTTCCCCGCCTCCTTCCCCCGACACCTTTGTGGGTGGCTCCTGCTGCCGCTGGTGCCAGGGCCAGTCCAGCCCTAGATCTCCTGCGCCCACCCTAAGACAGAGCCCCCCGGACCACAGCACCTACAGAAAGGCAGGCAGGCACTTGTAGAAAGGCAGAAAGTGTGCCTGCAGAAAGGCAGTGTCAGGTTCAGCCCAAGAACAATGAAGCAACCCAGTCCAATACAGTTCTTTTATTAGCTTGCACCTAATAGACAGAATCTTGCCAGACTAAACCTATGCTAAAGCAACTAGTGGATATACTCCACGAGACTCTAGGGAAGGGCTAGCCTCATCCTCTTTCTCTTCCCACGGTCTTGTGGACTGAGAAAGTGGTTGCTCTGGAATGTTCCCCCTCCCTCCTGATAACCTTGATCCTCCATTCCAGTATCTTCCTTGCTCAAGCCTTCCATTACAGGCAGGCAGGTGCCAGCAAGGAGAGGCTGGGGTCACTCCTCACCTCCCTGCTTGCACATGGTGTGCGCAATCCCCACCCCCATCCAGGATCTGTGCATACTCCGGGTGGGCCAGTCCAGTGTTGGAGGTTGGAAGGTTTTTGTTTGGTTTTTGTCTCTGCTTTTTTTTACATAAATCATGATCTCCCAGGGAGATGAGTGACCTCTTGTGGAACCCTAGGATTCTAATGGAACCCCAGTTGAGAAACCCTGCCCTATACATTTGGAAGCATCAGAATGGGAAAGGACTGGTTTAGGTTTATTGTATTTAGCCTATAATAAGATAGAGAAATGACTACTATATACCAGGCCATTCAGTGATGAAAGCACCTTGGGAAATGTATAAATTAAGAAGACAAATGAACAGACCTAAAGACATTTAAATACACTGATTCAATAGAAAAGACCATACCTTCTTCTGCCTGGATTGCAAAGTCTTAACATCCAGCTTCCCTTTATAATCAAGAAATTTATGGTATTACTGCAAAAATCTAATGAAAAAAGAGGACTGCATCCATTCAATTACATATTTGTTTAATATATTTGTATTCCAGCTTAAATGGGCATAACTCTTGCAAAAGAGCATATAATAACTAATAGATGAAATATACTGAAATCTATTAAAGAATACAAAGTTTAAACACACATCTATAATCTAAATTACTAAAATAACAGCAGCTAAAATATGAAACCAAATAAAACTACCTATAAACAGACTTGACAGAACAAATGTTTTAAACCTTTTTTTGTCTACTGTAAGTCTACTATCACAACCACTTGCAATCATATTAGCACCCGTCCCACCCAGAAAGCATTTTGGAACAAAACCTGCACAGCTCTTTCTTTTTTTCAATGGCTGAGAATTACACCTCCCCCAGCATCTCAAACTTCCACATATTTCTTGACAGTTACTGCCAAACCCTAGAGCAATGGGAACTCTCTAGCTTTGTGTGATGATCATGAGAAGTGCCTAAGACATTCATACACACGTAAATTATGCCAACTTTTGAAGACAGCAAGACAAACTGGTAGAACAGCATTATGAAATACTTTATGAATTAATCCGTAGGTGTAGATTTGGTAAGATAATGAGTTCACTCTCCATTTTCTGCCTTGCCTTAGGGAAGATGAAGTCATATTTTTTAACAAATTGTCTCTTGGTCAGCTTTTTCTAGCTTCAGAGAAAACTTATCAAGTGACTGTGTTTCAGTGCATTTTATACCAAAATGGATAAACTGACTTGAGTTTTTGAAAGCAGTACGTGGGTGTCTTTATTCAGTGGCACTATTCAGCATGTACTGGTTTAAGTTTTCATCCTATGCAGAAATTACTGTGTAACAAAACATTCTTCTGTTATTGGTGTACTGGCTTCCTGCTAATCATGTTGAAAACAACACATTGTACTGGCATATGCACAGAATTCTGAACTGGAACTGAAACTGGAAGGAAAACCATTCCATTGCCGTTCACAAGAGGTTGGTTGGTTTGGTTTTTTTTAAGAATTGCATATCCAAAATTGATTTCACCGATAATTTCCATATGAGAGCAAGAGCATAATGTAAAAAACTGAAGCTAATTAACACTTCTAAGCCTGAGCAATGTGTTTCTCTCTCCTAAACAAGGAGGGTGTCTCAGACCGAAAACAATAAACACAGCTCCCTATCAGCATATGATCTACGGCCAACTCTATGATTTCTAACCTTTTAAGGAAAAGGACATAATCTCTGGAAGTGGGGAACTATACAGGTGGTCTTTGCTTAACAACCACTCATTCAGCGACTGTTTCAATGTACAATGGCACTGAGCGAGTGGTACTTACAAGAGTCACAGCATCCCCACAGTCACATGATCCCCATTTGCAACCTTCACTGCTGGCTTCCAACAAGCAAAGTCAATGGAGAAGCTGGCAGAAGGCTGTAAATGGGGATCACGTGACATTGTGCTTAACGACAGCACAGGATTCACTTAACAATGGCAACCGGAAGTGCTTTATGACTGCATTGCTTAGCGATGGAAATTCCAGTCCCAATTACCATTGTTAAGTGAGGACTACCTGTAATTTTAACAGGCATTTTTTAAATTAAATATGTCTATTTAACAATTCTTAAAGACCTCAGATATGAAATTGCTAATGTTTAATAATAGTGTATAACTTGTTCTAAAATTGCTTCAATGTACCTGGGCATTGGAAAAAGGCTGGAAGGTGACAGAAAATACAGCCACTACCTCATTTAGTGACCATTTGCAAATATGATGGTTAAAAAAATTCATTTTCTGACCAATGCGCCATTTATGACCAAATTTTATGAGCCTGACAACAAAAGCCTTCAGTGTGAAACTGATTAAGGTCTAGTCAATTTCAGGCAGCAGTGTCAGCCAGTAGAAAGGTTTTAATTAACTAATTAAGGTCACAAAGCTGAACTTGTTAACTTGAGGTTAGCACTTTTTAGGAAAGTGCTAAACTGCTGAGAAAAACAGCTCAGGAAGATATAGTTTGCTTAAGCAATCTCTCTACCCTGCCAGGGGGCAAAAAAAAAAAGGAAAAAAATGGGTCAGGTATAGGACACTGTACAATGGAACTTTATCTAAATTAGACATCAGCAGCATCTCTGTCTCTGTGTCACGTGTTTGCTTAGAGACCATTTCACTTGGTGACCATTTTGCTTCTGATTTAAGGAATGGATTGAGGTGCTAAATGAGGAGCGGATTTCAAAATATCTACCAATCCTTCTTGCTGAACAAAAATTAACCTAGCTCCTGCAAAGGTAAGCCATGGAACCTTAGATTTTTGGGGAACTGTTAGCAATCATGTAGATAGGAATAATATGGCAGATGTTTCTACTTGGCCTTTTAAAACTGTTGTTACTATTATTACATTTTTAAAAAACACAAGAAACAGAGAAAACAGAAACTGGGTGACATTCAACGTTCATAGATCAAAATGACCCAAGAGTTAGAGTTCTAACTGACCATTTCACACTGTTGTCATGATAATAAAAACAACTATAATAATGGTATTCAAACTCTAAAATATTTGGCTTAAGATTCATTTTAACACTCCCTGTGACCAGCGTTTAATATGATTAAGAGGGAAAATGAAAAAGGGCTGCATGGAAAACAAAGGCTAAAATTAGCAAAGATGGATGATAACAGTGGATAGAAAAGCACATTTCTATATATGCGCCTAAGAATTATCTCCAATCATCATCTTCCTCTTCTTCCAACTATTGCTACTACTATTACTATCGCTATCATCATCTAGATGCTAACAGAAATAATATATAGGAAAATATGTGTTAAATGGAAATACAACAGGGAACCTGAAGTAGGAGAGGCAGCATAAAGTTTTCATAGATTTATTCAAATGGATTCAATACATGATAAACTGTTGGATAATGTTTTAATAAAACCTTTAAGGATAAATGGGGGAAACCTCAATTAAGAACTTACATACAAAGTTAACAAAATGAATGAAACTGTACTATGTTTACAGTAAAGAACAAGTTTAACACATTTAGACTAAGCAAGTAAAAAAATGATAAACCTTGCCTAATGTTAAAAAGAACATACAGTCAGTTTTATGCCAACAGATTTTACTGCTTCTTAAAAATAATCCCAAAAAGTTATTATTCAGTTTCGATCTTCTTCATTATCACTCTCTTTTATCATTCCCACCTTTTATTCTTTCACTTCCATTATACATATTAAGGAAGTTCTTCCTAGTTCTTTGGATTTAAATCCCAGCAAAATAAAAATGAAACAATACAAGCTGTCAATCTGCCACCTCCCAAACAAACCCTATTCTTCACAAGATTACCCGTTTTATTACATCACATGTAAACCATTAATCTGCTTTGGAGGCTGCAAAGCTGTATAACAATAACTTTCATTTTAAGAAACCCATAATATTACAAACTTATGAACTGTGCTCATAAAATCCACAGATTCAATCAATTTTATCAGTAATTTATTATTTCCAAATTAATAAAACCTTCACAGAAATAAACAGTGCACTAGAAATTGAGCTCCATAACATAAGACCATTTTCAAAAACCATCACACCAAATACACAATGTAACAAGCTATTTCTGCTGATCTAACCAAGTCTCAAATTTGAAAAGTAAACAAGATGAAATGTAAAGCCTGTAGTTAATGCTCATCTGTGCATTTGAGAACATAAGGAAGCTTTGGCTAGTCTTCAGGAAAAACTGCTCAAAAGTTATGGAGGCTGTCTCTGTAATTTCCATATTACTAACTATCAAAATGTATTAAAGCATACTCTGGCTTAGTCACCCTAAATCAGTACACATCACATCACATCACATCACATCAGAGGAAATAAATATTGGACAGACTTTTACAATAACAACCTGCAGTAAAAAGGCTGGTACATATCTACAGTTTTTGAAATAAATATATATGCATCTTCTGGTCTAGAATAACTTTCTAGGGCCCAAAAGTTTTGCATTCCTTCCACTGCCTCTCAAACATGGAGAATTATAATTAGGCATGTTGTTGGGCCAAATCCTTGCCCTATGCTCACAACATCCTTTACACCCTGGGAAAAAGGTACAGAATAAAAGAATTCCTGCAAAAAACATAGGATAGGGAGAAAGGAACTTTGCTTTATTTTGGAGATGGCTGAGGGAGTCCATCTTTAATAGAACCCCAGGCACACTTGATAACAGGAGTTATGTCTTGAAGACTTTTTTTTTTTTGCCAAAGAACAATTGTGTAATATTGTTGGGTTGATTATGAGCTGACCCTCTCTTTGGAGGAGTAAGCATTATGTACACCACCTTGAATTGCTCAAAATAAACGTAGGATATAAATAAAATAAAGCAAATGGGTGAAAGATACTATAAATGGAGTTCCCACACTCCTCTGCCCAAGCAATTTGTTAGCGTTAACAGGTAGAGCCAGACCTTTTCACAAAAGTAAACTGCTCAGAGTTGCATGTGATTGGAACGGCATTTAAGCCTTGCCTAGTAAATAAATAAATATATTTTTAAGGTGGCCATTCCTGCCAACCTTGGAATTCTGAAAATAACTGATATATAGTATTTAGGTTCAAAGGAAAAAAGACAATCAGCAATCCCAAGAAACTATTGGTTACCATAATTTAATTTTGTGGTTTAAAGGATTTTCATACATTTTAAAGAAATTTCTACAAACACATGGTATTTAGGTGTAACTCCCTGAGAAGGATGTATCATTCCTTTGTTGGGCAGAACCACGTTACATGACAATGAGAAAAGCATTCATGCCACTCAGACAAGGGACAATTGGGAATATGTAAGCAGCACTTTAAATCCCAATCTCATAGTTTTCTTCTTTGCATGATTTAAATATGTCTTTGCCACTGATACTGTCACGTGTAATTGCCTAGGTTTCTAGATATTATTTATGGCAATCTGTGCATGTTTCATTAGGTGCAGAATACATACAAAAATATATAATGGACTTTAAAACATTTAATCCTCAGTTTGGAATCCCAAAGACCACCACTAAAATCTGGATATATGCCACCTCAATTATGTTATTCTTAGGCAAAGTCCAGCCAACAGGAGTCAGCGTTTCCCTGTGTGGTTAAGCTAAATTTTATTCCTAAAGAATAGAGCACTGTTTTTCTCCTGCCCCAAACTGCAGCGTTGCTATTAGCTTCCTACAAACTCTTCAAAATCTTTTACTTCAGACCACAAAGTTTTGTCAACAGGCTATTTTGAAGATGAAAATCTCTATTCTCTCCCACAGTAGAAAATTATATTATAGTAAGTTCCCTTCTACGGAGTACCATTCACATTCTTAGCAGTTTACACCTCTTTCTTAGATTTGCACAGATCCTTGAATAACTGAATTCATAAAAATATGAGTGTTGTTTGCAGAACATGTAAATAATCTCTCTTAATTCCTTTTGGAAGCACCCCATTTCTCCACAGATAAAATTCTAACTGAGGAAATAAAATCTGTCACCCTCCAAAGGTTGTTGAATTACACATCTGAGAACACTTCACAACAATCCACTGTTAGCTATCTGGAATTATACATTCAACGTCTCCACCACAGTAGGGTACATACATTGACTTCCTAAATACCTATGAATGAATCATCATCTGAAAGCCTTCTCCTGCCCTATATACGTCTGATGCTGCAGAACACGCTTTATGGCACAGGGTCTTGCACTTTTTGGCAGAATGAACGCCATAGGAATTTAGACATCATACCAGGGCATTCTTACAAAATGGCTGTTTCAGAAAGTATGGCCAGTCGCAAAACAGGCTGAGTTCTCTTTAGGTAGTTCTTAACCCTAGACTACAGAGAAACAACATGGTATCATCTCCCTCCCACCACTTACTATATATACTTTTAAGAAAGTTTGCTACAAACCAAAATACCACCCTCAGTTATAATTTCTATATACAACAATGCTTTTGGAACCCACAGAACCTTATAAAAAATAAAAATGGTACATGAGTAATGTTAACTCCTTGTTTAGCAGGGACTTCTGTGTGAGCCAGATCATCAAACTAAAAATAATTTAGTAACTACACACCTCATAGCAAATAATGGTCCTAAAATGGCAACCAGAGGATACATTTTATTAAGGAACAACACAATAAAAGCATGCCAGTGGAAAACAGCAATGAAGGAAAAAGAAAAATTATTTGAGATACAGCACTCAGTAAGGAATCACCCTTTAGAACAACAAACAGCTTTGATGGCATAGCAATGAAAACATGAAAAAACAATCACAAAGCATTCAGTGGGAGATGTAGTAGTCAATGGGGAATGATAATAAAGGGGAAAGTAGTAATTATGGGAAAAACAGAATTTTAAGTTGTACTAACGCTGGTGGGTTCTGGTTATAAATTACTTTTATATACTGCTGATATCTTAGGAACTCTAGATAATGATGTTAATTCACTGCCAAATTTTATACAGGTGATTCAACATTTTGGTAACTATTCAGGATACATGACCAATTGGGATAAGTTTTTTTTACTTTAGGCACTGAAGTTTCAATAGCACAATGCAAATACTTAGATTTTGTACTTGCCACAGATTATATTAAGTACCTAGGACTTTATATTTTAAAACATATTTCTAAATATGTGGAATTAAATATGTTAAAAGTTGTAGAGAACATTGCCTTAGATATTAACAGCTGGTGGGGTAAAATTAATGTTATTAGAATGAATATCACAATTTATATATTACAAGATATTCCAAAATTAATCCCAATTTTCTTTTGATACAGTAAATTATTATAGAAATTTATATGGGAAACTAGACTAGGATTTAATTAGCTAAACTGAGATTACCGATTGAGTATAGTGTTTTTAATTTACCAGAGTTTCAAAAATACAATTGGGGTTATATCTAGTAAATGTATATTACCGTATTTTTCTGTCTATAAGACGATACTTCTTTCTAAAATCGTTACACTAAAAATTGAAGGGTGTCTTATGCAAGGAAATAAGCCGAGGAGAGAACCGCGTGGTTGCAAAACTGCCCACACTTTGTCTCTGCAAACAGGCTTCCTCCTATTGCTAGCCTCCAATCACGAGTGAAATAGCTTGTCTCTGCAAACAGGCTTCCTCCTATTGCTAGCCTCCAATCACCAGTGAAACTGCCGATAGCTTGTCTCTGCAAACAGACTTCCTCCAATCATGAGCCTTATGTAACTGACGTCAGCTGATGATGAACAAACCAGTTGGTGGAAGTCTGTTTGCAGAGACAAGCTATCGGCAGTTTCACTCGTGACTGAATGTAATCAGTTATGCAAAAGAGCATGGAAACAGAGATGCAGAGAGACAGTTTGGACCTCCTCCCACCAAGTGTATCAGGTAAATGTTACCTAATTACTAAATAAAAATGGGTTCTGCGCTATCTTTAAAATATTGATTTCTTAATTTTGGGTTGGAAAAGTGGGGAGGACGTCTTATACATGGGGGCATCTTATTGATGGAAAATACGGTATATCATCTACATCTATGTGGAATGAACATTTACTAGAACAAACTTTTGTGGGCTCTGTTGAAAAGTTTTTATGTATTTCCATTAAGGTCCTATCAATTGTTAGGGTTAACATACAGTAGAAAGGGTATTGTGTCCTTGGGTTTATGAGCAGCCAGACATGTTTGGGCCTTGCTGGGTGATGAGGCTCATCAATATTTAACTTTATAGAAAAACTGTACCCTAAAAATAGGGGGCAAAATTTGCTATTGCAAGTTATGGGCAGAATCTGGAATATATACTTTAAATCAATTACTTTGTAACAACTATTTTAAATATTTTTTTTTCAACTACAAGTGGAATTTTATCTCCATAAATCCCAACAGTGGTGATATAATCAACTCAAGCTTTCCAGTGCATATCTTTTGGAAATCTTCAACAGCATTACATTATCATCTTGCAAGGATCACTTCAGCAGTAGATTTGATGATCCAGTTAAGTAAATTGGATTATTTAACTCTCCTTTTCTTATGAGATCTTCTGCACAGGGATACAAGGTACAGTGGGCTTGGGCTGCAGAATTTATCTTCGCTCACTATGATGGTTTCCTTTGTTTAATTAAAAATGATAGCTATTATGGATTGGCTTGATCTCCAGTTAGGTTTGGAAGAGCTAAACCCACCACTGGAGGAGAAAGAACAAGAGATGGTGAAAGATGGATGTGGTTGGATCCAATTAGGTATATAAAAAATGTTCAGTATCATTGTCCCATTTACCATGATAACGAAAACAAATGAAGTAGTAGTGAGCAGTAAGAGCGGTGGTTACAGTGCCTAAGGCCGTGTTGCTGGAGATTTAGTAATGTGGTATATTTAGGAACAGAACTTACTTCAATTGCTGATCCGCTGAACAGTCTCTCCTAGGGATGAAATGAGATGACAGGGAAAAATGTGCCCTCTGATTTTTTGTCACTGGGCTACGTTTCCCTAAATTCAGCAAAAAATGCAAATTGCTGCCACTATCCAGGGATCTATGAAGCAGAAAGTTTTTCACTTGGAGGAGTAAGCAAAACTATTTCATCCTGCCTCTTATACAAAGAAAGAGGCTGTCCTGAAGAATGCCCTTCACAGTCAGGGGAATATCATTATTTTTGTGAAAACACCCAAGTGTTAGCTTGATACAAAGAGTTTAACATTTTTTGGAGGTGGTACTGAAATCTACTGCTCTACAGAAGCAATGGAGTGCCAGGAATTTCTTGATACTTGTTCCTGGCAAGCTGCCAGTTCTGATTTTCAATAATCTGCAAATCTACAGTTTGAACTGAACTACAATTTGTCAAGATGGTACAAGGTTGGGAAAATCTAGGCTTACTAAACCAAATCTGAAAGCTTAATATGCCATCTGAAATGATTTCCTAGTTGGTTACTCCCAAATAAATAAGGACTGGTTAAACAGAAAGAAACCTTGGCTCATAAGTATGGTGCAGCAAGGCAAGACAACAATGGTCATCCAAGATACTCTGATATCTTTCAGAGTCACTGCCCCACAGATTTCCAGATGTCAGACCCTGCATGAAAACTATGGTCACCCGAGATACTCTGATGTCTTTCAGATGTACTGCTCCCACAGATTTCCGGATGTGAGAACCTATTTGTGAATTTGATTTTTGGGATCAATTGGGATTGTGGCTGCTGTTCTAGCCTCCTTGCTCTGTAGCAACTTCCCTGCCTGAGCTAGTCAACTCTGTGGCCAAATTGGCAGCGGAATTCCCCAGGTTTATGTCCTGGGTACTTTCAGCTTGCCTTCCTTACGTATGGATTCTGATGTGGCTCAGGAGTTCAAGGCCACCATTGCAACCATGGACACTGAGGATTTGATGCACTTAATCTGAGAAAGTGTCTCAGACAGGACCCTCCCTAGTCCTCATGAAGATAAACAGGCAGGGGGAAGCGTATTCAGACTTGCAAGATTCTGCTACTGTAACCTTATAATAAAAATAGTATTTTTTCCTAGTTCATAACTTTGATTTCCTAGTCTGGTCTACCTTGAAAGGCTGACAGCAGGGAGAAGCCACATAGATACAAATCATTTCAAAATCAACCTTTCAAAGACAAATTTAGTCAAGACCGATCCTTTATTTTGGGTGATGCCTGGTTCAGATGAAAATAAACTGTTACAACACTTCAGACACATGTATTTCACCCGCCCCACCCACTCCTTCTCTTATTGTGATTAAAGATGTATTTGTCCTACAAATCTGATTTCTAATTCTAGTTGGCAGGGCAAGTACAAGCATCAGTTTGCTTGATTCATAAGAAATAGCAAACATGCCAATGTATAGAAGTGGAGAAGAGGGAAGGCTATAATAGTATGCATGAGGAGAAAGACTAGGAAAGTAAGACTAAGAAAAAGCATCCTTAAAGGCTTGTCAATCTATGGATTGTTATATCTAGCCCACAATGATTTCAAATGCTTTGATCTTCTGCAAAAGCAAAAAAGTCACCTCTTATCTCTGCATTAGTGACACTGATAGAGGGAAGAATGCCATTTATAAAACACCATTTTTAGTTTTGTATCTAATCCAACATCTAAAAATTCCACATCTCAACTGTTTTCAGTATCTTTTTTTCCCCTGTTCTTATTTTGACACAAGGGCATATTCTTTTTCTTTAAGTAATTGGGAATCACTTTGCTATAGTGTAAAAATTAGAAACCACACATTAATATTTCTAATTATAAATAGTACTCGACTTCCGGCCATTCGTTCAATGACTGTTCAAAGTTACGCTGGCATTGAACAAATGGTGATTATGACTGGTCCTTGGAGTACCAGCCATCCCACCACCCCCATGGTCACGTGATCATGATCTTGGCACTTGGCAACCAGCTCACATTTACAGCCAGTTGCAGTGCCCCACGATCACTATCAGGATTTTCTCATGGGAAGAAGGTCACCCCGTTCGCTATACAAAACAGGTGTTGAGATTACAAAGTATCTTGTGATTCTGTTATGATTTTTACTGCCACCTACTGAAATGTGTGTTTGTTATTCAGTGGGGGTGTTATACTAGCAATATAAGGGGAGGGCTGAAATGCCCAGCCAGTTCACTGTGTTTTTGCTTTGTACAGTTAACCATGTAGGTTTATAGGTTATGTAGTCCTAACTAGTAACCAAGTAGTGAACCTCTTCTCTGGAAGTGTTTTTTTAGCTAGAGGCTTTGCAGTGATAAGTCTTGGAAGCTAATATGAGAAGAAGTCCTTGTTATGTTCTATATTTTGTATGCAACTTGTATTTTGTGAAGTTTTGCATTTTTATCAATAAAGACCAGTTAGTTTATATTTTCTGACTGGATTTTCTTTGAGGAACAAAATATGGACATTGCATTTTGCAAGCTCTCATGCTGATGTGTATTTTTCCTGAGAGCAAGATTTATGAGATTTTTTGCTGCACTCTGCGCAACAATCACGTGATTGCCATTTGCAACCTTCCCTGCCAGCTTCCCCAGAAAGTCAATGAGGAAGTCAGCAGGGAAGGTTGCAAGTCACTGTGGTAAGTCTCCCCCACCCATGCACCCTCCCCCAGGCCTTCTGAACTCATACTGCATCAGCCATTCATGCACTCTCCCTGAACCTCCCCAAGCCTCCCTCACACCCTCCCCAAGCCTCCCTCGCACCCTCGTGTACCCTGCCCAAGCCTTGCCTCCTTTGCACCCACACACTCTCCCCGACCCTCACTGCACCTCCCTTGCACCCTCACATACTCCCATGCGCCCTCACACATCCTCCCTGAGCCTCACCATGACTCCCTTGCACCCTTGTGCACCCCCAGACCTGTCCATGCCTCCCTCACACCCTCGCATCCTCCCTCCAAGCCTTGCCACACCTCTCTGAGCCTCACTGCACCTCCCTCACACCCTCCCTGAGCCTCGCTGTGACTCTCATGCACCCTCATGCATCCTCCTTGACCTGACTATGCCTCCTTCACACCAACATACACCCACTTATACCTCCCCCAAGCCTCACCGCCCCCCTTGTGCCCTCCCCCACCCAGCAGCAGCCACTTACCTGCCTACCAGCCTGCTTGCAAAGCCACCTGGGACTTGCAACTTCCTGCTGGCTTCTCCACTGACTTGGTTATGGGAAGCTGGCATGAAGTTGCCTTGCTTAACGACCATCGGATTCAGTTAACAATGGCAACTAGGACTTCAGGGATTGCCATCAGTAAACAATGTGGTTGCACTTTACGACTGTATTGCTTAGCAATGGAAATTCAGGTCCCAACTGCTGTCATAAGTCGAGGACTACCTTTATACGCTTCCACAAAGCATGCTTAAAGTAATAAGTCAACAATAAAACAGGCTTTCCACAAAGTATAAGGAAAAGGTATCTCTAACCACAAACTTTGATAGAAATTTGACACAAAACTGAAACTCATTAATACTAATTGTCAAGAAGACCACTGCAAGAAAACACAGTAGTTCGCTATACAAGACCAACTGGCTTAGGATCAATTCAGACATCAGGAAAAAACAGGCAAGAATTAGATCTCAAGCCACAAATCAGATAAAATTTGTTCCTGTTTTTCATCTGCTCACCTTCATGTACCAAACTGCAGTAGCATCTGAAGGCAGAACAGTTAACTATAATTTTGTCAATTCAGACTACATAAACCCATCATGAAAGTAAACCATGGTTTGAAATATCCCTTTCAAATGATTTCTAATTCTTGTTTGCAGATTAATTATAGATCTTGATTTATCAGTTGAAGTGCAACATGAAAGCATCAACTATGCTTTTATTTCACTGAACCATGGTTTGCTATGATATTGAATTTGCTGTCTATAAAAACTGAATGTTCTCATATTTGTTCTCTAGAATAAAGCACCATGTTGTCTAGTGTTAAGATTACTCAGCAAAAAATGCTAGATTTATTAACATATATAGTTGCATGCAAAAGTTTAGGTACTCCTTGCCAAACTGTATGCTCAATGAATCCCCAAGTGAACAAAAGCTGGCACATCCTCTATATGGCACAACATCTTTCTGAAAATCTGAGTGCATAGTTACTATTTATATGCAGTTGTTTACAGAGTCAAAATAAGAAAACAAATATGTTAAGTGCAGAAGTTTGGACTTCTCTTCAGTTGATTCACTGTACTTTTTTTTACTGTGAAATTGTTAATAAGGCCCCAAAGGGTGACTGAATGAACTCTACAATTAGCCAAAAGAAGACAATTCCACAGGTGAACAAATAGTCTGATCCTTCTAACCCCTCAGGTTGTGATTACTGTTCTCTTGGCAGTCAAGGGCTTCTCTAAGCAGCTGTCTGTGCATTGGAAAATGAAGATAAGTCACTCTTACAAAGCAAGGGAAGCTATAATTTCAACTGTAAGAAACAATGTTAAGAAAATGGAAATTGCACTGACTTCCATAGAATACTGGAAAACAAACAAACAAACAAAAAAACTCTGCTAAAATTCCCCCCGAACTGGTCAAATTTGCAACTCAGAACAGACAGATCATTATAAACAACCTGCTAGAAATTTGGTTGGAGTAGCTGTCCGCAGTACAGCATTGCTTATACAATAAAGAACTGCATGAGAGCGTTTTCAAAAGGAAACCTTTCTTCCAACCTTATTATAAAAGTAATTGTGTAATGTGCACAAAAGAAAACCTTGATAAGCCTGTAACATTTTGGACAAAGTGTTTTGGACAGATGAAACAAAATTTTAACTATTCAGCTGCAACTATACAAGATACATTTGGAGAAAAAAGGAGGAAGCATTTGGAGAAAATAATGTCTTGCCAACTGTAACGCACAGGGGTAACTTTTATGCTTTGTAGTTGTGTGGCAGTAAGTGGCACAGTACATACTGTCTGGGTGAAACAAAGAAAGGATTCAACTAACTATCCTAGAAGCTAATATCCCACAGTCAGTGAAGAAATTAAAGCTGAAAAGAGATTTGACACTTCAGTAAGACAGCAGTTTAAACCATACCTCCAAATCAGCCATAAAGTACTTACATGAAAGAAACAAAGGTTTTGGAATGGCCTTCACAGTCCTTAGAACATGATTATTATTAAAATTCTGGGGGAAGTTCTCAATGTGAAACAGCCATAACTGTGAAAGCTACAATTTTCTTCTGATTACCAAACTAGCTTTTCTGAAATTATATAAAGAATATCACAGAAGAAAAAAAATCTTCACAAGGAAACCAAACATTGTAACAAAGGGGATTTTTTGTGAATGCAGAGAAGCCATAATTTATGCCAAGAACATGCTGATCTGTTACAGAAACTTGTTCTTTAATGGGGCAAGAGGTGAACCTTTACAAGTCTTTTTTCATGACTCTGAATGAACAGGAAATAAATATAAAGTACCCATTAGTTTGCAATGGAATAAGAAAAGCCAAGGCTGAGAGGAAGAAAAAACCATCAATGCTCCCTGGGTCAGCTTCTATAATAACTATAGGTGGGTTTATTTTCACATCGCAGTTTTATTTACTATTTGCTCAAAAATATGGCTGAAAAGGTTTTGTTTCTTTCTTCTTTTTTTTAATTTGGTCTACCAAAATAAAAATCTTCCCAGCACCAAAATTTGAAAATACTATCTAGCGCAGAATAAAAAGGATTTAACTTTTAAAAAGTTACTAGCAATGTTTGTTTCACTTCCAAATACCACTTTCACTTAATAACTCCCCATTGCTGCCTTGGATTTATTAACCAAGCATTTGTCGAGAGTACACTGAAACACTTTTCAGTTCACAGAAAGATGATAAAAGAGATTATGCACGTTCATCAACAGAAAACTAGACTTCCAAATAAATCCAGCTGTTATACAGGTACAGCTTTTCTTCCACTGAAGACACAATGAATTTACACAATGGAACTACCTATGTACCTTTCACTACCGCTGCAGATAACTGAAAAATGAGACTACCTTAAGGTGGGATCAAATAGCGTGGACTTCAGGGGTGTCCACAGGGATAATAAAAAAGGACACAGTGGTGGCCATAACAGCATGATCAAAGCCTCGCCCCCTTCTTACATGCATTGTGATGCACATTAAAAAGGGGTAGAATTGTGATCATGCATTTGCAGACACCATCTTGACTTTTCCTACCTCCTCCTGCAGACGTCCCTGGTTGGTTCACAACTAGGAATCATTTGCACTGAAGGAAAAGAACAGTAGCCTAAATATGGTATATATACTGTCTCAATGAATTGCTTTAAGTGGACTATGATAATTTATCTACCTATCGCTGTATCTCTATTCAATAGAGAGATCACTCAGCTCACTTCAAGATCTGAGACAGAGACCAAAAGGAGCATGGCTGGAATATAACAGTAAACACTGGGGATGTACAAACTATGTATTTTGTTGTTGAAATACGGGTTCTTCCTGATGTGAAATTCTCATTCAAGTCAAAACAAAATGCTACAAATTACTACAATAGCTATTTGTGTGAATGTTCAGTCTGTAACAAATGTTGAAGTACAAAGAGAGTTTAGGAAGGTGGTGCTGTCATACACCATGCCCCTGCAATGAAAAGACCAAGTTTGGCTAGAGTTTTCTGTTTGCAGATTACCACAATTACAATGCTATAACAGCTTCGAGAATGCCACTGAAAATAGTGGTGGTGTTGTTTTAAAACTTTTTTACATCAAATCCTGGTGATTTAATGGACATGCTTGGTAGCAATACAGAAGGAATTAGCCACTGCCTTCCTCACTGATGGGGTTGACTTCACAGTCAAGCCTACAGTCCTAGTATTCCCTGGCAATCTCCCATCCAAATACTAATCAGGCTCACCACTGCTTAGCTTCTAAGCCCAGACCAATTATGTTATGACAGGCATTGCTTATTTTACTAAATCAGCCTTTTGCAGGCTTGGGTGCCCTCCAGATGTGAGACTTCAAGTTACAGAATTCCTCAACCAGCATGGAGAAAACTGCACAAGGCTGCACTAAATGGTTGTTCTGACTCAGGTTGCAGACACACATAGGCAGACATAGTTGCAAAGGAGTTATTTACTACAGCTAGGCAGATAACAGTAGACAAGATCGTAAATCAGGGTCTTTGCAAAGAGTGCATGCCTGAATAATTCCATTTGAAGTTCAAGTAGCAAGAGAATGGTCCAAATTTGTTCCAGGAGTCAGAGAGCTGAGTCAGGTAATCAGCCAGTCCAATAGTCAAGGATTCAAGAGTGAGGAAACACAGGGACAAGAGTCATAAACTGGAATTCCAAACAGTTGATTCCAACAAAGGCTGAAGGCAAAGAGGCTACATAAATCTATCTGCAGGCAGCTGGCTGCAATTACTTAGGCCTTGCCCTTTGCCTAGCAAGGAGCCTCACTGAATAGTGTTGCTCTGCTCCCTGGTGCATGTATCAAGACCTGGCTCATCATCCAACTGCTCCAGCTGATCAGGAGATGCCTGTGGTTGATCAGCCTCAGATGAATCATGGCTTCATGACTCCTGAAGTTGACAATCCACAGGCTCGGCTGGAGCAACATCATCAGACTCAAAGTCAGATTCTGACTATTGTAAGATACACTTGCAATATCTGGAGAGGAAAAGTTAAAAGACACCAGTTTTTACAGAAATAGACTTATTTTGATCTTGCTTGTGTGTTACCATAACAATGGTAGAAATGTCCACATCGGAAACAAAAGACAAGTTAAGCTAGTAGTTGTTTGTTGCATATTTACTATCTAGAAGCTCTAAGACAGAAGGGGGAACTCCTCTGAGTTGGAGGCCACACCTCATTCTCCTGACCTACCAGGTATAGGAGATCTTATAGTGAAACTGTGATGTCACCAAAAGGCATGGAACTGAACTTTTCTTTTTAGTTCTTTGGGAATGTTAAGGGTGGGAAGAGGAGTATTCAATCTTCCAGAGATCTTGCCATATCATTTCCTTTATTCTCATATTTAAAGCAAAGAAATATTATCACTGAAATCTGGTTATTTTGCTACTGAATTGGAGAAATGCTATCTAGGGCTTCTGGGGAAACCGCAAATGAGATACTGGCAGTCTGCAGGTCATCCATTCTTGTTTTAAGACAAATACACTTACAATATCTGGAGAGGAAAAGGTAAAAGATACCAGTTTTTACAGAAATAGACTTATTTTGATTTTGCTTGTGTGTTACCAGCTCTTCTATTCCTGGAGAGCTAACCATTTGAAATAGATTTGTGTGAATTCTATCCTGGTAAGAGAGCAAAGAGATTCCTTTGTTGGTCCTTTTCAGCAACTTGCAAAATGACTATTTCATGAAAAACAAATTGAATTTTCTCTACTTCTTTTAATCTTAACTATCCCTTGCTTTCATTTATTACACTATTTGCAACTACCTTTATACACACACACACATATATATATACACACATACACATACACACACACACACACATACACTGTACATTTTGTTTATTTATATATCCTCATTTTTGCAGTGATTATTCTAACAATTTCTTATCTTATTCACAGCCTCTTTAGGTAAATTATTCCAACAAGAATCCTTCTTTATACTTCATATTAGTGGAATTCTACACACTTTTGTGGCACTCTGTAACATAATTCTTTTCACTCTGGTTTTCCTGATCCTCTTTCTATACATCCACTTTCCATTTGTTCTGTTGGAAAAGTAATCTCTCTTCTAAATACTTTTTCATATAGGACTTGTTCTTTCCATTTCTGCAGTCTTTCTACTTCTACTTTCACTGCAGATTTTTTTCCTTTTTGACTTCTTTCCTTTTCTTTCATATACATTTTTTTCAAAGAGCCACTTTTGACAAATAATAGTCTTGTTTCATATTCAGAACTTTTCATCACACTTGCATCCTACACAAATTCTCTTATCAGCTTCTCTGCCAGTAACCAGGACAGGAAACGATCAGTCTAAGGAACAAGTTTCCTTGAGTTCAGATTCGTAAGTTTGATTAGGAAAAAATCTACAGTAACAACATAATAATTATGAAGAGTTTTCTTTCCAAATATTATATATATATATACACATATATATACACACACACATATACATACATACATACATACACAGAGATATCAAGGCAATTAGAGTCTCATTCTCTTTCATGTACTATTTTGTACTTTTTCTGAAACAAGGGGAGGAAGCCAGTCTCTTTTGAGAAGGCAAGTTAGTCTGCGCCTGTTGGTAGTTTTGGAAATGACTTCCAATCTTCTTATTAATGTCCCACATCTCTGTCTTTCACATGAACTACCAACTTTATCATGCTTTTAGACTTATGTTCATTCTTTTCCATGTGTACACATAAATTAACTTGTATCTGAAACAACAGACTTTTCTGTTTTCCTCACCAGTCAGTACTCTGTTTTTTTATAGGGTTTCCAAATAGCCCACACAGCAAATCTATTTTTATTTATTTCATTTCATTTGTTAATTCACCCTTTTTCCATTTACTCCTCTTACATTTCAAGTCACAGTCTTCCACAAGTCTCAGTCTTTAGATGGTCCCACAACTATTGACCTTTGCTGCCCATTATGGCTTTGGTCAATCAAGGATTTCACATGGTGCTTTTTAATAGTACAGAGATGTTGTAGAATAGGTTACTCGGCTTAGTTTTTCCCATGCCACATGCAGCATTCCTTGCTAGCAGGAAGGAGTTTGGGTATATTTTGACCGGCACACTACAAATGTAACAAAAGCACACCTTTACTCCAAGCATGATCACACTATACTTCTGCAAGCTAGGATCTCAACTAGAGACTATCTTGCAAACCAACATATTACTGCCTGCATCCCACCAACCAGGAGGCACATGCAGTACAGAAGCCAACATACAAGGTGGTAGAACTGTGCTTGTGCTTTAAATGAAATCAACCCAGCAATGGCTCTGGGAGACTTGGATTGAAAACCTCCAAATGTCCAGTTTTTCTACAGATAAGAATGGACCCCACACAAGAACTGGATTATGTTAGCTTTAAAACCTTTAGCACAGCTACCCAGCGTAAAGAAATTTTTAAAAATGTGCTATCTTTCTGAATAAATATTTCTTGTGTTTTCTGGCAGGCAAGGTGTGATAGAAATCATTTCAGCTGCGTGTGCAGAGTTACCCTTAATATGCAGGCCTAGCCTCAATATCTTGCCTTGCAGAAGCTCCATTTCTAATGAATTATATCGGGGCTTCTACATTTCATTCATTCTTTCAGGGCTTTCAAAGATATAGGGAGAACTGTGCAATATTATTTGAACACCACCAAATAATGACACTGATATCTTTCTCTTTATATGATGGGAAAAACAAAGATTTTATATGTTCAAAAATTTTCCTGTACTTTTTGAAAAGACGAATCAGCAGGAATCCTTGACACTGCTGTTCATAAATATCAGTGAAGAGTAAACATCTTAAATTTGCTTGGCATGGCAAAGTTCTCAAATTTGGGTGGTCCTTTGGCCACAATATTAAGCAGCAGATTTTCATTTAGTTGCAAGTTCTCTTCAGAAACAATGAAAAAAAAAGGGGGAGGGGATTCTACATACATAGGAAATCAGAATATTTTACATATGGCAACAACATCTTTTTTTCTTGAATACGTACTTTAATGCTATTAATAGATTAGACAACAAAAATGGCATTGCTCCATTCCTATTAGCTGAAAGGCAGTCAGTATCCATTTTCCATTGTCTTTTACAATTTTTAAGAGAGAAGCATCCCCTTCTTACCTGACATTTAGATTAATAAAATGAAGGGTGTGAGTGGTTATCTGTAAAGGTGTGATTGTGAAACTTTTCCAGATGTCCTTGTTGTAACATTCTTGTTCATGCCAGAACATATTTAATCACACCAATCTAAAATCCATGCTGTATATGCTCTAGACTATGCTTTGAATATTTTAATCCCATTGCAGAAACCAGATATAGACAATTCAATTTATGACATAGATTCTGGATATGATAGTTATGTTATTTTGGGGACTAATTCAAATCTGAAGAGATATGCAAATAGTAGAGGGATGGGCAATGTTTTTCTGCTTAGGGCCATATTTAATCAGGGACAATGAAAGTAAAAACTGAATGCAGCTGCACTTTTTTTCTGACATGCTTCCTCTCTCCCCCTCTACAAATGTGGAAGAACTACCCCACCTTCCTTATGGTGGTCTTTGACCATAATGAAGATTTTAATTTGAATGTGGAAGAACTGATTGAACTTCCTAGACGTCTGGATTTATCATAGGCAAAGGCCTTCAGAAACTGGCCTGAGGGCCATACATGACTTAGGGCTGCAGGCTGCCCATCCCAATATAACAGAAGACAGATTCTGAATAACTTTATGGTTAAAAAGCAGAACTTTTTCATCTCCATCCTTTAAAACATGGGTCATGAATTCTACTTTATTACTCAGCTAAGACAATTCAAATATCGGACAGAATACTGGGCTAAAGAAGTTCCTTTAATATAGGAACTTCTTCCTCTAGGAGCCTGGAAGAAGGGATTTCTCTAGTAGATAAGAAAACTATCACACTAGGTTTTCCTTATTTCACGTTGTTAAGGATATGTGGACTGGAGCAAAGGGAAATGTTTTATTTGTACAAAATGAATTAAATCTTATTTTCGTAATACATGACATAGATATTAGATAGGATGCCTACTTTCATATTTTAGTTTTCTTTTATTATAAAGTGTATTATAAACAGATGGAAAACAGCAAATTTACAATTTCAATTATTTTGGCTGAAGGTTGCTAACACATATTGAACAAATGTAACACCTAATCACATTGCAACTATTTTACTGCTAGCATATTTCTTGCAAATGGCCAATAGGAATATATTGTCCCAAATCTGAAAATACCCACATGATATTAAAGAATTGACAAATTCTAATTCTCTGATGTGACATTGAAACCATTATCATCAAAATGACCTAAAAGTAGAGTTTCTTAAACAAATTCAGAACTTTATTTTCTTTTCTTTTTTCTTTTGCTTTCTTTCATCTGAAACTAAAGTTAGAATCAGATGGCTGCAAAGGCCTATAAAGTTTTCCAGTATCAATATTTAAAGGTGTTGTTGAAGTTTAGAAAAGAATATCAATTTCTTTAGGGTCATTGCCTGGGGAAAATAGCATTTGGTTTAAAATATCCAATTTTGTTTCATATAAACAGATCTGTCAGCAGAGATATAAATAACTTAACAGCAACTGCTTACAAAGGAACAGAAAGCTTTTGTGCCTTTTGTCGTAAAGACACCAAGAGAGCTTAAGTCCACAAACAAATCTTTACAGAACGGATCTGTCTACTTGGCCCACCCAAGAAAGTAAGCAGATCTACTTTTGTTGATTTCAATTTAGGTAGGAATTTAAGATTGAAAAACAGAAATGGGTGACAAGGTGCAGTAGTTCATTCCAGATAGAATTAGTGTGCTTCCTATGTTCATCTGAACCAGTTATAAACAAACCACAGAAATATGTTCTGGTAGCTCCGCCACTTTGGGAGCAAAGCCAGGAAATGTGTCTGAACTAACCAAGCCTTAGTGCTCACCACACCATGCTTACTTCAGAGCAGATATAGATGCTGAACACATAAAATCCCATTGTTGTGAAGTGTTTTGGTAGAAGGAAAAATGGCTCCAAATTCTTCATTCTCATGATCTGCTAAAATTATTAAGTCCTTTAGTACTCAAGCTAAGTGCAACTGCTAAGAGCACACCCTGTAAATTATAGCTCTAGCCAACTTTACAATCTACTTTACTAGCAATACAGGTCTAGTACAGAATCTTAAGATTAGAAAAATAATGGGTACGTAAGATAAATATTGTTTCTCATTGTAAAAATAAGTAAAAATATTTACTGTCAGGGTAACGTGCTTCATTTTAATTATTTGGTTAAAAACTAAAACAACTGAAATCATGTAGTGTACATTTTTCATGGAATCATGCCAACTCACACAGAACTTTATAACACCCCTTATCTTTCAGAATTTGTCAGTAATTTTATCAGGATTCATTCACAGAGATGTTGTCCAATTCATCTGATACCGTGGACTCACTAAATCTGCTATTAATAATTCAGATTTTACTCAAAAAACATTTATTCATCCAGGATGAACTCTTTTAAAGGTTCTACTCAAGCTACAACAGCTCTGTCTGGATGTAGATAATACTGTTAAGGGAAAAATCTGGATTCAGAATACCAAACAAATGGATATCCACAAAGAATGTGGGGGAAAAAACATACACCTCCTAAAATACAAAAAAAATTAAAGGGGACAGAAATCTTTAACAAAAATTGGGCTTCTTAAATTATTTTATCCAGCTGGCAATGTGTAAGATATGCCAGGGAGTAAAAGAAAAAAAAATTGTTATGCTGCTACTGATGCTTCAACAGGAGATTAAAAAGAACTATAGAATTTGGATTCACTGCCTGCAAAATTCCTTACAAGGGGCATAATCATTGTTTCATAAAATTTTGTACAAAACAAATAGCACAGAAGTACATGATTCACAGTGCCCAACTGGACTCACATGGATCAGAAGAAAGAAATGTGGGCTCACATAGTCTTTGGAGTCTATTAATTCAAGGATTGTGAGAAGGTTCCCAAACAAAAGAGAGTAGTGCATTTCCATGAAAAGATTCCTTTGATGTTCTGACATCTAGATGACAATGCTAGATACAGCTCAAAGACTGTGGCTAAGTGCAAGCTCTGCACAGATCAAGCAAGGGAATACCCAATACAAAAACTACTAAAGAGGTGGTGGCTCTGACCGAATGTGGCCAGATTCTGTTGAGATACTGTAGTTCTTGTTCTCAAGCCAGGAGGCGAGATTTCTTAGAAGCAAATATCTACTTAAAATATCTTGAAGTGAGACTGGGAGGCTGTTCCTCTGATCTTTGTTAAAAAGAAATGCTAAATTTGGTACACAATCCACAGATAAACCCCATACTTTACAAAACGTCCATGGCAGGATTCCAATGGTACTGAGGTAAACAAGACTAATTGTTAAGTTGGAAATCAGAAATGAGAAGCAGCATTATTTTAGGTAAACATTGCCTTGTGCCTGTGAAGAAACAAATAAGGTACTAAACTCTAAAGGTACTCCCCTATTTCTCAGAAGTAATGGCCAACAGAAAGGCAACCTTAAATGTGGGGGTAAATAGTGAGTTGTACCTAGAGGTTCAAAGGACTTATTATTGGTCAAACGAGAGGACAAGGAAGAACTAGATTAATATTGCTGGTCTCATAGGGGTAACAGGCTGAAAAGAATTTCTGTTATATGACAGTGGGAAAGAATCCATAAAAATCCACATGGTGGGCCAAAACAGGTACACCAAAGAGAAGATAGGGCAAGACCCCCAGATATAGAGAAAAACTAACTGATCCATACCTACAGCAGGCACAAAAGTGAAGTACAGGTAATCCTCAATTTACGACCACAATTGGGACCAGATGTTAAATGAGTTGCACCTGATTTTATGACCTGTGGTCATTAAGCAGTCATTAAGCGAATCACCCCCCTTCATGGATCACTGCCTTGTCATGGCGAAGGGGCTTGTGTAACTCAGTGAAGCATTGAGCTATACCGTGCAGGGCCACCCAAGACGGACAGGTCATGACAGAGAGTTCTGACAAAATGTGGCCCACTGGAGAAGGAAATGGCAACCCACTCCAGTATCCTTGCCAAGAAAACCCCATGGACAATGTTAAAAGGCTAAAAGATATGATGCAGGAAGATGAGCCCCTCAGGTCGGAAGGTGTCCAATATGCTACTGGGGAAGAGCGGAGGGCAATTCCAAGTAGCTCCAGAAAGAGTGAAGCGGCTGGGCCAAAGCCGAAAGGACGTTCAGCTGTGGATGTATCTGGAAGCGAAAAGAAGGTCTGATGCTGTAAAGAACAATATTGTATAGGTACGTGGAATGTAAGATCCATGAACCAAGGCAAGCTGGATGTGGTCAAACATGAGATGACAAGATTGAACGTCGACATCTTGGGAATCAGCGAATTGAAATGGACAGGAATGGGTGAATTTAATTCAGGTGACCATTATATCTACTACTGTGGGCAAGAAACCCTTAGAAGAAATGGAGTTGCACTCATAGTCAATAAGAGAGTGGGAAAGGCAGTAATGGGGTACAACCTCAAAAACGACAGAATGATCTCAGTGTGTGTCCAAGGAAAACCATTCAACACCACGGTAATCCAAGTCTATGCCCCAACCACTGATGCCGAAGAAGGTGAAGTTGACCGGTTCTATGAAGACCTACAACACCTTCTACAACTAGCACCAAAAAAAGATGTCCTTTTCATCATACGGGATTGGAATGCTAAAGTAGGAAGTCAAGGAGTAATCGGAATAACAGGCAAGTTTGGCCTTGGAGTACAAAATGAAGCAGGGCAAAGGCTAATAGAGTTCTGTCAAGAGAATAAGCTAATCATAGCAAACACTCTTTTCCAACAACACAAGAGACGACTCTACACATGGACATCACCAGATGGTCAATACCGAAACCAGATTGATTACATACTTTGCAGCCAAAGATGGAGAAGTTCTATACAGACGGCAAAAATAAGACCAGGAGCTGACTGTGGTTCAGATCATGAGCTTCTTACTGCAAAATTTAGGCTTAAATTGAAGAATGTAGGGAAAACCACTAGACCACTCAGGTATGACTTAGATCATATTCCATGTGAGTGCACAGTGAAGGTGATGAATAGATTTAGAGGATTAGATTTAGTAGACAGAGTGCCTGAAGAACTATGGACGGAGGTCTGTAACATTGTACAAGGGGCAGCAACTAAAACCATCCCAAAGAAAAAGAAATGCAAGAAAGCAAAATGGCTGTCTGATGAGGCTTTACAAATAGCTGTGGAAAGAAGGAATGCGAAAAGCAAGGGTGAAAGGGAAAGATATAAGCAACTGAATGCAGATTTCCAGAGAATAGCAAGGAGAGATAAGAAGGCCTTCTTAAATGAACAATGCAAAGAAATTGAAGAAAACAATAGAATGGGGAAGACTAGAGATCTCTTCAAGAAAATTGGAGATATCAAAGGAACGTTTAGTGCAAAGATGGGCATGATAAAGGACAAAAAAGGCAGGGACCTAACAGAAGCAGAAGAGATTAAGAAGAGGTGGCAAGAATACACAGAAGAACTCTACAAGAAAGATCTTAATGTCCCTGATGTCCATGCTGGTGTGGTCACTGACCCTGAGCCAGACATCCTAGAGAGTGAAGTCAAGTGGGCCTTAGGAAGCATTGCTAACAACAAAGCTAGTGGAGATGACAGTATTCCAGCTGAGTTATTTAAAATACTAAAAGATGATGCTGTTAAAGTGCTGCACTCAATATGCCAGCAAGTTTGGAAAACGCAACAGTGTCCACGGGATTGGAAAAGATCAGTTTACATTCCAATTCCAAAGAAGGGCAATGCCAAAGAATGCTCAAACTATTGCACAATTGCACTCATTTCACATGCTAGCAAGGTTATGCTCAAAATCCTACAAGCTAGGCTTCAGCAGTACGTGAACCGAGAACTACCGGATGTACAAGCTGGGTTTCGAAGAGGCAGAGGAACTAGAGATCAAATTGCCAACATTCGCTGGATCATGGAGAAAGCACAAGAGTTCCAGAAAAGCATCTACTTCTGCTTCATTGACTATGCAAAAGCCTTTGATTGTGTGGATCACAACAAACTGTGGCAAATTCTTAAAGAGATGGGGATACCAGACCACCTTACCTGTCTCCTGAGAAATCTGTATGCGGGCCAAGAAGCAACAGTTAGAACCGGTCATGGAACAACCGATTGGTTCAAAATAGGGAAAGGAGTACGACAAGGCTGTATACTGTCACCCTGCTTATTTCACCTATATGCAGAGTACATCATGAGAAATGCCAGGCTGGAAGAATCACAAGCCGGAATTAAGATTGCAGGGAGAAACATCAATAACCTCAGATATGCAGATGATACCACCCTAATGGCAGAAAGTGAAGAAGAACTAAAGAGCCTCTTGATGAGGGTGAAAGAGGAGAGTGCGAAAGCTGGCTTCAAACTCAACATTAAAAAAACTAAGATCATGGCCCATCAATCCCTGGCAAATAGAAGGGGTAGAAATGGAAGCAGTAACAGACTTCATTTATTTGGGCTCCAAGATCACTGCAGACGGAGACTGCAGCCATGAAATTAAAAGACGCTTGCTCCTTGGGAGGAAAGCTATGGCAAACCTAGATAGCATATTAAAAAGCAGAGACGTCACCTTGCCGACAAAAATCCGCATAGTCAAAGCTATGGTTTTTCCAGTAGTAATGTATGGCTGTGAGAGCTGGACCATAAAGAAGGCTGAATGCCGAAGAATTGATGCCTTTGAACTGTGGTGCTGGAGAAGACTCTTAAGAGTCCCCTGGACTGCTAGGAGGTCAAACCAGTCAATCTTAAAGGAAATCAACTCTGATTGCTCATTGGAAGGATTGATAATGAAGCTCAAGCTCAGATACTTTGGTCACCTAATGCGAAGAGAGAACTCTTTGGAAAAGACCCTGATGCTGGGAAAGATGGAAGGCAAAAGGAGAAGAGGACGGCAGAGGATGAGATGGCTAGATAGCATCACTGAAGCAATGAGCATGAAATTGAGCAAACTCAGGGAGGCAGTGAAGGATAGGAAGGCCTGGCGCAATATGGTTCATGGGGTCACGAAGAGTCGGACACGACTTAACGACTGAACAACAACAACAAAGCAAATCACCATGGTTATTAAGCAAATCAGATGCTTGTTAAGTAAATCTGGCTTCTCCCATTTACTTTGTTTTGTCAGAAGCCCCCTGGGAAGTTCGCCAATGGCGAACACATGACCCTGGGATGCTGCAACTGTCATAAATATATGCCTGCTGCCAAGTTCCTGAATTCTGATCATGTGACTATGGGGATGTTGCAAAGGTCGTAAGTGTGAGGACCAGTCATAAATCACTTTTTTCAGTGCTGTTGTAACTTCAAAAGGTCATTAAACGAATGGTCATAACTCAGGGACTACCTGTAATGGGTCCCTTTCACTATATATAAATAGTATGCTGATTCTTAGAATGTCCGTCTCAATCCACAGTCTAAGAAAGCGACTGACAAACTGCAGAAGGTGGTTATCAAGATGGTGAAAGAACTGGAAACCAAGTACTGCAAAAAAGTGTTAAATAAATTTGGCATGTTTAGCCTGCAGAAGGGAAGACTGAGGAGAGATGATATAGATAGTCCCCAGTTTAAGAACGAGTTCCATTCCCAAGGTCTGTCCTTAAGTTAAATTTGTACGTAAGCCAGATCAGTATTATTGTATAATACTGTATAAGTAGTATTGTGTAATTAACTTGAACCATTGTGTATTTAATTTGAATCATTGTGTCTTTAACTGAAATTTTGCTACAACAGTCTCTGTTCTTAACTTTGGGTCATCCTTAACCTGGGCATTCTTAACCTGGGGACTACCTGTATACCAGTCTTTAAATATCTAAAATATTGTCATATAGAGAAGGGAATGGACTTGTTTTCTGTTGTTCCAGAGGGCACAACCAGAATCAGTGTGTTAAAATTGCAGAGACGAAGTTTCAGGTTATAGGCTTTTCCAATTTATGACCCCTATGAGAAGGAATCAAAAGTATCATAATATGGAATTACTCATCCTAAAGATCAATCAAGGTAAACCAGTCCTCTTGACAAAGTAATTGCTGGAAATTAAACAAGGTAATTACAAAATTTTCTGGCACTGATTTTTGAACTCAGATCCTGGGACCAAGGATAGCTCTTCTTCCTATCTCCTGCTAGGCTGTTAAATACTGGGAGATCAAAACTTCAGATTGCCATTTTGGCACTTTCAAGGTAGTGCGTCAGCAAATTTGATAGTTCTCTTTGAAGGCTACCTGTTTTCAAAAGCAAGATGAAAAGCAGGAAAAACCTGGTTTCCTCTGAATCTCTAGAAAAGAAACAACTATGCGGGTATGACAGTGAGAAAGGAATCTCAGCTACTTAGCTGTGCTTTATTTTTCTGAGCCTTACTCAAGGTATCCCTCTATCTATTAAAGAGATCCTAACCCTCAAAAGGAAAACATATACACAACCTAACTCATGCAACAGATCTATACATTGTAGAGCCAACTGAATCAATGATAAAACTGGCAGTACATCTCTATAGCGATTGATGATCTGCAATTTCTGTTTGAAATACACATACACTTCTGAGATGAATACACTGGCAACATCATGCTTATCTTTAGCGAACTGAGAAAATAAGAAAACGGTTTCTCCCAGATAAAATGTTGCTAGGATGCAAAGGAGGCCTGGTGGTTCAAGGTATGGAAAAAAGAGGAATGCCCAGAGCACAAGATGACTTTTCAAGTTTCTATTTTGAATTGTTTCTTGGTCATTTAGGATCCAGTATGGATGTTATGTACCTCTTCTTTTGGCACATTAAAAATAGAAAAGAATATAATAGAGTAGATGCTTGATCAATGGAATCTTCTTTTGTTTTCTACTACTAGGCAGAACTAGTCTGGTAGGCAAATTTCAGATGATATTTCTGAACACCATGGATTATTTTAGGATTTTCAACATTACAGTTTTATGTTCCTGCATTACAAATCACTGTAAATTTACTAAATTATATTAACACAACAAACCTCTATCTGATACACACGCTGGAAGTTTAATTTATTACTGTTCATTTAGTTACATTTATCTGATTACAGTCCAGCCTTGTGAGGAAATAGCTTGCCAAGGTATGTTAATCCTAAAATTTTAGGAAATGATTTATAAATTGCAGGTACCACTGAACCGAATATATTTTTATTACTTTGATATTCAGTCTTCAGAAAATGAGATCTTTACTATTTCTGAAATACTATGAACATTAAAAAAAATACAGTATATGCTTGATGGCATTTCTATTTTCAATATTCATCCTTGTTAATGATTCTTTCCAGCAACAGACTATCTTTTTACTTTCAAAAATAAGATAGTTTAAAAAACAGACCTTAAAATGTTGAAACAATTATGACTTAACTCTCTTCTTATATATTAACTCATGCAACACCACAGCAAGAAGTGAATGCTTTGGTACAGATTTATCTATAAATCTGAGTCAGCTGTACCCTACTATTCTGATATTTTTCTCAGTATCAGCATCCCTCATTCTCATCATTATTCATTCAAGGATGAATTGTTGTAAAAAAAAAAAAAGATGATTATAAAAAAGGAGAACCACTACATCTGAAGTATTTCCAAGGACTCATTTGCATGTTTGGTGGTCGTGCCCTTTGGTCAAATTAATGAGGGAGGATTGATGAATTAGTTTCTTACATGTTTCAGACTCCATTTACTTCTCTTTACAGGTTATCCTGCTAAGTCAAGGATCACAGCCACACATACTGAGCCACAAATGACAAGAAATAATTTGAGATGGCAATGTCAATGAATACCTTGAAGGCCACTTACCCACATCTCACAGACTCTGCCTTGTTGGAAGCAGGAAGGCGTTTATTCTGCTAAAAGGAAGTCTAAACTCAAAGCAGACATGAAATGTAAATCTCTGGTGCAATCCATTGGGAGCCACTGCTATACAGTTCACGTTTAGATCAAAAAGGGAAAGGCAGTGAAGAAAAACAAACTCATATTCAAATGAAGTCCTATCCAACCCAAGAAAATGCATAATTAGAAACATTAGGTATAAAATTGATTAATTAAATAGAGTAAATTCCAGTAGCTGCATTTACACAGCACTCTTAACCTAGTTATTGAATTAACCAATGTTCCAGGTTCATACAATGCACTGACCATGAACTAACCAAACCAGCTGGGTTCTTGCTTTGTAAGCCACAAAAAACTGACCAAAGTTAAACCTAGGAAAGTGCACAATGTGGTAAAAATATATCTAGGTCTTTATGTGATCTGGTTAAGTATGTTGTGTGAATAGAGTCAAACAGTATATTATTTGACAATCCACTACAGTATATTATGAAGAAAATTAAAAATAATTCAATTGAAAAGATAAATAGTGTAAAAGAATTGATGTACAAACAATATATCATTTCATACAGATATTCATAAAATCCACTGTGAACAGTGACTCAAAATCTGCAGTGTCCCATTCAGTCCTGTATTACGTTAAAGAGGATAGAACTATATTTAGGTACTTTATTATAACAATAAAAATTCTTGAGCCATGTGAATGTGTTGAGTGAAGGTCTCACTTAACAACTGCCCTATTTAACAACTGTTCAAAGTTACAATGGCACTGAAAAAAAGTATCTTTACGACCAGTCCTTGCACTTATGACCATCACAGTGTTCCCATAGTCATGTGACCGAGATTTGGGCACTTCACAATCAGTGGGCATTTACAACCATTGCAGCATCCTGCAGTCACATGATCACCACTTGTGTGCTTCATAGCTGGCTTCTGACAAGCAGAGTCAATGGAGAAGCTGGCAGTAAAACTGCAAGTCAAAGTCATGTGACATCTCACTTAATGACCATGGGTGATTCACTTAGCAACTGTGATGGAAGCAAGGTCATAAGTCCATCACAGTCACGTGATGTCTTATTTAATTATGTCGCTTAGCAACAGATTTGCCAGTCCCAATTGTAGTCACTAAACGAGGACTACTTGTACTTGGTATGCAAAAGTTTGAGAGTGAACCCATGGTATCTCTAGGTAAAGGAAAGGTATCTGTTGGAAATCCTCAGGGTAGGTAGTGAGTTATGCGTAAAAAGAGATGAATTGTGAAACTGTATTCAATTTCTTAACCATGGTTAAAGATTAGACATGGTTAAGAGTAAAGTCTACAAT
Source organism: Liasis olivaceus (assembly GCA_030867105.1). Taxonomy (NCBI): domain Eukaryota; kingdom Metazoa; phylum Chordata; class Lepidosauria; order Squamata; family Pythonidae; genus Liasis; species Liasis olivaceus. The sequence goes on along the minus strand of CM061348.1, from coordinate 100,451,146 downwards.
GGCCCTATAAAAGTAAATCAAAGTACTGTAGATAGTGCAACATATCTCACAAGAGTTATTCTAATACTTCTTTAGTATTTAGGTTTAAAACATAGTCTTCCGTTTCAAAAATTGAATCAATGTTAAAACCCCAAATTCCATTACAGGAATCTGACTATTTCTTTAGGCAACTCAGTTTCAAAGTAACACTGTTACATAATAATGTAATATTTGTGGATATGCACATTTACCAGGTTCCCCTAAATGCACTAAATCCTGAATTTCACAAAGGCACGACTTCTTTTGGCAATCCATGCAATGTCATTGTGTTCTATATACTTCATCAAGTTCTCCGTATGTCACACTGTTGTTAAGTAACATTTGAAAGTATTGCTTGCAAGTTTCAGGCTAAGAGAAGCAAAAAAATTAGAAATAACATTTTGCAGAGTTAGTATTTATGCCAGATTTACCAAGAAGCTTTTAAAAACAGCAATATTCTTTTTCTAAACAAGTTGCGATTTATTTTTTTTTAGGAAATTGTAATGTTCTGCTTATAATTCCCCAAATAATTTCAAGATCCAAACTCTCGTGTTCTGCAATATCTATTTTTTCCTGAAGTAATATTACATACAATACAGCATGTATTTCTTTCTCCCTTTTTTTTTTTTTTTAACCACAGAGGCTTTGCCACTTCATTTGCCTGCCATGGAACCTGGGCATTGCTGATCTCACTAAAGTTAGTAATTTCTTGACTTATAATATAAAAAGGGGTAAAAAGATTATAATTGCACAGGTTCTTCTCCAATCAAGAATGTAATTTAAGAACTTCTATACACCTTGCTGTTTATATGTATGGTAATAGCAGGTAGACCTTGCTCTACATGTCTAAAATGCTTGCTAGAATGCCTTTCTTATTTCCACCAGAAATGCTCATAGCTTAATTTTTTGGATGACCTTGCATGGCTCCAGGTATTTGTATTTTATATATTTCATATGTTTTTATAATTTAAAATTATGCACATATATTTGGTTTATCTGATTTAATCCTGACCAATAGTTTGTAAATGGAATGCATTTGCTATTTCAACCAAAGTCTCTACAGGTTTTATTTTTCTACTGCAAAACAATTTATAATGTACAATTCTATTTATAAATATTATTATCCACATAAGTTTCTAATTATCAATAATGCACATACCCTATTTTCTCTAATGACTCACTGCAAAGCTTACTGTTCCACAACCAGGGTATTCTGGAGCATGATCATCTAGTCATTTCATTTAGAAGCCAAAACATCACAATCTTCTTTCTATTATGGAAGATTTACTTCCAAACCACCTCTTGGGTGCCTGGATCAATATGGTCCAGAAAAAGAAGGAAATGCTCTGGTATTCTCCAGAATGTTCTACCCCTTGGAATAGTTAAGTTTTGTACGTTACTATTCTTTAAATCTGGAGCGCCTGTAAAGTCAAGTGATTCAAATGATGGACTGAGCAGCATTCTAAGCACTAATGTTTCTTTCTCTAACCAGGAGTCTCCCTAATTACCAGTCACTTTCTCTTATTTCACAAGGTTGTTGTTGTAAGAACAGAATGTGGACTGATTTTATGTACACCACTTTCAACTCTTTAGAAAAAGGCAGAATACAAATGGAATAAATAAATATTGTTCAGCAGATATTTCTTTAGACAAATCCTGTAACTATTACCCTACAATTAAATACTGCTACAACACCTAGAGATATAATTTTTAACATCATCTAGAGATATGGTGAGTAAAGTTAACTGTACTTCAAATCATGCAGATCTTCCAGAATTCCTCAGTCAAAATACAACTGCACCATATATGTGGAAAAGATCCTCTTCTTACATCTGCAAAAAACTGGCAGACACTGGCAGAATTCTAAATAATCTTACAGATATTTAGTACCACATGCTAAAGTGGTATAAGTCAGTTTCCTTAGGTTGTATATTTAAGAATTTTGAGAGAATTTAGATGTACACCTCCTCTCCCCAATTTCATCTGCCCATCCTACCAGATCTGGCAGAATGGGGATATTATGGGTTCTGACACTTAGGGAACTATATTTGGTGGGCTCTAGATGGTGGGCCTTTTCCGCTGTGGTGCCTGCACTGTGGAATCTTATTCCCTGAGGTGAGGTTGGCCTCATCACTGTTGGGTGTCTAGAGATCCCTCAAGACTTGGTTGTGCCAGCAGGCCTGGGGACCCCAGGGGGAGGATGATCTAATGAAGTGGGTCCATTAATTTTAACAATTCCTCACTTATTTTTTTTATTTTTCTTTAATATTTTTAATACTTTTTAATGTATTTATTGTTTTTTAACCTTGTTGTATGCTGCCCAGAGTCACTTGGAAAAAGTGAGATGGGCAGCTAATACATTGGATGGATGGATGGATGGATGGATGGATGGATGGATGGATAAAGTTCACTGTACATCCAAAATTAATCTAACCAATTTTCACTTCCAGATTAGAAATTGAACCACTTATGATTCACAGAAGTTGTTACAAATACATAGAATTAAATTACTGAAATTACCATCAAATCCAAATTCCTGAATGAATATATTATAAAATATCAACATTTATTTGTTAGCTTTACATCCCACCTTTCATACAGAAACTCAAGGCAAGAAAGTTATGTGCATTAATAGATTTAATGATCTTTTCAATAAATTTAAAGGGAAATTTGTTTGAGACTATATAACAAACTAATTCCTGTCCAGATAGTTGAGACTACACCTTCCATGTTATTTTTGTTTAGCCCTGAGGCATTTGAGTTACAGTATCTCACTGTGGCCTATGATTTTTTCCCTGAAGTTTAATAACCATATAGGGACAGACTCAGGTTACAAATTATGCATTAAGATTACAAATAGTAGATTTAGATTGACCATTAAAAAAAACAAACCCTCCCCACACTAAGGGCAATTTTACCAACTGTCCAGAGATAAAATGGCTCCCTCTCACTGTATTTTTTCAAGCAGATGCTAGACAGCCAGCTTTAATTTGCATTACCGTGCAAAAAAAGAGCTAAATTTCTTTCCAATTTTATGATTCTATGAGGTTTTTTTAAGTTTACTGTGATCAGCTGATTCCTAAACAAGGCTCTGAATGCATCTGTTAAGAATTATTAACCACTAAAGGAATATTTTAAAAATATTTTAAAAATCTAATTCCTTTCTTGTAAACTCTATTTAAAATCATATTCCATTTCATTACCACTTCAATTAACTTTTTTTTTTTCCAAAATAACCTGATCATTTCACTGGAATATAATTTCCTTGGCCCTATTTCAATTATCTGTCTCTTATTCAGCAAACATTCTACCATGAAAATATCCTGTGCCTTTAAAACAAATTACATACATATTATTTTCAGAATGCTGTCTTTTCTGCAAATCTTTTAAAGATAAAATTTCTATTTCAAAAATAGCAATAAAGCAAACAAGAATATTGATATATTATGTACAGCTTGAGGTATCTGACTGAAAACAGAATTGAAATATTTTGCTAAAATGATCACGTCTTCACTCAGTAAGTAAGCTGAGACATCAGATTTCTATAAAACTAGGTTTGTCTGGTATATATGGGGATATTTACCAATTATACTTTATTTAATTCCCTCTAAATATATTTTGCAAAAATATTTAAAAAATCAAATTTGAATTTAAATAAAGAGTAATTTTCCCCTATAAGTAACCATTATTCCTCTCTATTTAGCATGAGTAGCACATAGCTCTGCTAAATACTGTTCCAAGCATTTCTTTTTTTCATATTTATTTCAGCAGGTCTCCTGAAAGTAATATAGATCCTAAGCCTTTACACCATTTCCTCCCTGTTACAAATTATTTCATTTCCCAAAACAGCACAGTGATGAAGTTAGGGAGAGGAAAAGAGAAAGAGAAGGAAGGAACAGAAATGGAAAAAGGGCGAAAAAAAAACAAACCAACAACAACAAACAGATAACTCAGAAATCAGATGAAATGAAGTACACAGACTTGAACAGGGGGAAAAAATCCTACTTATATCCAGTCTGAATTTGTACAAATATTTATACTGAAGTTGAATTTTCAGAAGAGAACAGAGAAATGAAATGTTACTGCAGAACTTCATGCTTGAGTAAATTACTGGGGCCATGCATCTTAGAAATACAATCCAAACCATTGGTATGCAAATCAGTGATTGACTGATTAAGTGCCATCAACTTAGCAACTACATGCAAATCAAGACAGCTCATTTTTCCATGGCTGTCACTGAGTCCCATGGAAGAGAATAAAGAGGTACAATCTCATAGGGAAGAGGAACTGTCTCATCTTGTTTTTCAGATCAAAACTTTATTAGTCAGAACTGTAAAAAGAGAGTGTTCTGTTTTCAGTGTTTTCACTGGTCATCATGATCAGAGTATATAACACCACCATAACCTTTAGGGAAGTACCATCATATCTGCTTGCTCTCTTATTCTGTATTTACTAAAGCAGAAACTCTTGTTTTTATCTCGGAGAACACTTCTGAATTAAGGCTTCCAGAAAGCAATGCCCGCCTGCCTGCCTGCCTGCCTCTGATGCTATCTTTCTTTAACTGTACACATTTATTCCATGATACAATACAGGTTTTACCACCTGTCTGCCTCATTCTACGCAAATAAGCATGACTGTATCACTAGCACTTACAAAGAGTTTGGAGAATAAAGGACTGTTGATAGAGTTCATTCAATAAGAATGACGTTAACTTTCAACAAAATGAAGGCCAAGAATGAATTGTGGATTCCTTGACTAGATTAAAAGCCTTTAATTACACAATTATTACTTGTTCGAACAAGTCTTTCATACAGCTTCTGTCATCACCCAACAATCAGTTGTGCCCACCTGAACATTGGGATGCCCTGGTTGTAATAAGAAGAAAGTGTCTTCTTTGTCTGCTATAATGTTTTAACTTCTAGGTTAAATGAAATGCATGGATCTCTCTAAATAACTAGCTCTTCCTCATCAATCACTTTTCTGCATGTGTCTTGCTCTTTTGAAAATGAAAATAAATAGAAGTATTGCCTGCAAACATTAACAAGAATAAAATATAAACTTACCATCTAATTTTATCTGGGGGAAGGAGGTGGAGAGCAGAGATGTGAATCATTTACAGGTTCCCTGCCTTACCCTGATTGTTTAATCAACATTATCTCATCCAATGTACATGTCTACAACCTTTATGAAATAAAGTGTTAACTGAGTTGTCTTATCTGTTGCCAAACTTTTAAATCATTACTGTATGTAACTATGTCACTGTCATGGCCACTATACAGTACAGGTAGTCCTTGCTTACCAACTGCCTTGTTTAGTGACCATTCAAACTTACAATGATTGGAAAAAAAAAACAGCTTTACGACTAATCCTCGCATTTATGGCCATTGCACTGTCCCAGTACTTCGCAATCAGCAGACATTTACGACCATCGCAATGTCCCACAGTCATGTGATTGCCATTTGCGAGCTTCACAAATGGCTTCCAACAAGCAGAATTAATGGAGAACATGGAAGTGAAACTGCAAGTTGCAGTCATGTGATGTCTCACTTAACAACCGCAGTGATTTACTTAATGACGGAAGCAGAAGTGACATTGTAAATCTGGCACGGTCACATGATTTTTTGCTTAGCAACTGTGGTGCTTAGCAACTGAGTTGCCAGTCCCAAATGTGAGGACTACCTGTAGTTACATCATTCTTTCTCAGTGAGAATATTTTACAAATATTCAGTTTTGTATTATTTACAAAATCTCAGACTTCATAACATGAATGCCTGTAAGATTTCATTGTACAGTAATAAAAACTATTTAAAAAAATCCTTGGGTTGAAAAATAAAAGTACACTGTAGTAATGAACAACTCCAAATAAAAGTACTAATGTAATTCAGAGTCTGTAGGATTAAAATTCACTATGATATGAAGAAATGAGGAATTAGCAGCCTGGGTAGATTTAAAAGAATATTATGTTAGAATTCTATGAAGCAAGAACATGAAATATAATGAAATATACATATACATGTCTACTGCGATTCCTAGTACACAAACAATTCAAATCTCTTCAAGTACTTTCTCTGTACCTCTCCTTTAACAATAACTTGCATTTCTTCTCTCTAGCTACTGGCATTACAATCCTTTTCTATAGGTGTATGAGGCATTCTGAATAGGGAAGTATTCTAGCTAGCCTCATTCAAGTGATACCTTTTTATGTAGATCTTAATATTAATAATATGAGGAGTGGTAAGCAATCATTCCCATCCTGAAGCCAAGCCAATGATGTCACTGAACAGCTGGTGTCCATGAGTTAGGCAGTAGAGAGCTTTCATGTATACAATCACACTGCATGCATGGATGGGTTTCATGCTGGTCTGTACTTTGTCTTCCAGACACCAAGAGAATTTTACCTGTGCGTGAACACATACGAGTTTTAGGGAAGTTACCTTTTTGTCACTCCACTAGGAATCCTGACAGAATAGTGACAGTCTTCATCTAATCCAAATTAAAATGCCCAACTGCAGCAACTGAGATCTAAGGTTCCAGATGTCAATCTCTAGGCAGTAGAAGCAAATCAGGTCAGGCCAGTTTATCACAAAATTCTTAATACACTAAGAATAAAGTACTGCAGGAATGCAATCACACACACAAAAATGAAGTATATTAATCAAACTCTAAGACATTCAGGCTTCATTTTCATATGAAATTTATCATCTTCCTAGAACTTTTTTAAGGTACTGAAAACACAGGGAGGTTGATAGTAATTTCCAGGATTATAAAAAATAAAGCAAAACTTCAGCAATTTACTACTTTGTTCTGCCTACAGGTTTTAAGCCTAAAACCAAGTGCCTAACCAAACTGTTCCTTTAAATAAAGCATAATCTAATAATCATAGAATGCTTGCATAATCCCTTTAATGTGTATAATTTATTACACTGGTTAGCATTTCAAGTTTTTGAGACAGAGAACATTTGATAATAATGGGGGTGGTAAAGAACTCAAAATAAAGTAACAGTATTTTTCATACAGATTTTGCAATTCATTTTTGTTGCACAGTTTCCATCTGTATTTTTTCCCCCAAAAACTATGGAACAACTTCACCCTAGTCTTAAAGTCAAGTCAAGTGAACCCTATTTGTGCTTCATGCCTCCTTTAAATGTTTTAAGAGAGTGATAAAACCTTATTTCTAATTGTTTTCAATTTATTTCTTGATTAGATTTATATTCCGCCTTACTTCATATAACTCAAGGCAGCATATATAATGCTCCCTCTTTCTATCTTCCCAAAAATAACCTTTTGAGGTGGGTTGGGCTGAGAGAGATACTGACCGAGTGGCCCAAAGATACCCAGTCAGGTTCTGTGCCTAAAAGAGGATTAAAACTCATGGTCACCAACTTTCTAATCCAGCACCAGCTTACTTTAGTTTAATTAAATCTAAATTAATTTAGATTAGATAATTTAGAGACTTCCAAGCCCAATCTCTTAACATTCCATACTATAAGGGAAGTTGCCTTAAAAAGTAATTATAAATATTAAGCAGAAAAGGAATTATGAATATTAGAAACAGAAAAAGAATAAAAGAAAAGGTGTTTTTTTCAAGGGCAGAACAAGAAAATCATCAATCATAACCGCATCAATATTTACATTTCTAGGTTACTTATAGCCAAGTTCATTGCAAAGTACCCTGTCATTCTCTCACAAACTAATCAGCAAAGTTAAAAAACAAAACAGTGGTGTCTAATCTGGTGTCCAATTTGAAACTCAAAATAAAATAATTTGGTATCATGGAGAGGAAAGCAGGCACAGTAGCAAAATACAGAAGATATTCAGTCATTTGAAGAGGCTTCAGAGGCTTTAGTAATGGAGCCTAAGGAAGCATTAACATCTTCTGCAGCTGTGGGAATATGCAAATATTTTTACTTATCATCACATATCTTGACAGGAGAGCTGAGAATGGGATAAAAATACTAGAGTCCATGGACCACATTCCTGGCCTGGAGAAAGGGGGTAGCGGGGAGCCTTCCTCTTTTCTAATGCATCTTTCCATTGTATTTAAAAGAATTCAAGGACCAAGTAAAGCCCCAATTTTTATGGATTTCCAGAGATCCATTAGAGCCCATAGAATATATGCTGCCAAACTGTTGTACTTCCTGCCACCTGCTATGCTAAATGTTTTAATATTCATTCATTCATTCATTCATTCATTCATTCATTCATTCATTCATTCATTCATTCAGCTTGTCCCTGCCCATCTTCCCCCAATGGGAGATTCTGGGTGGCTTACAACATATTAAATAATAAATAAATATACAGTTAAAATTTAAAGAGGACACATTTACAAAGAATAAACAGAAAAGGAAAAATCCAAGAGGCCGATGGAAGCAACACCAGGCCTCTAGAGGGCTAGCCAACCCCATATCTGATGAATATTAGGGATCTTTTATTCATTTATTTTATATTTTAGTTTAATTTTTTATAAAACTAATTATTGATTCGTTTTATGAATAAGAGTACTTAAATTCAAACAATTCTAATGTTTAGAAAGAAGCATTTTGCCTTCAGTTACCAAGTGTTCACAAACAAAATGGGCAATGCAAAAATAGCTCTGGTACATAGCAGCTCATAGCTGAGTTTGACTCATGTCCAAAAACTAAGCAGCATCAGACTCATTCGATAGAAGTAAATTAAGAAATAACAGGCTGTAGCTTAGATTAGGAATTTGAAAGGGCACCCCAGAAAAAGACAAATCACTTTCATGGATGTGTCCTCAAAGATACCAAGAGTTGAGCTCAGAGACTCTACAATATCTAACAAAGTGAGTTTAAAATTTAGAATATTATGTTCCTTTTTTTTGCGAAACAATCCATGCACAATATTCTTTTAGGAATATAAATAAAGCTTTTAACATCTTTCAGGAATAAAGGTGGTAAGCAGCATAGGTCCCCATTGCTTGTTGGTATTCATCTCTGTGGTCACAAATGTACAAAATAATTTGGAATATCTATATATCTGTATATCTATATCTATCTATCTATCTATCTATCTATCTATCTATCTATCTATCTAGATAGTTAGTTAGTTAGTTAGTTAGTTAGTTAGTTAGTTAGTACTGGACATGATCTGAACCTTTTCCTTATCTCCCCTGCTTTATTTTTTTTTCCCCCAGAAAGATTACAGAGCAGATATCTGGAAGAAATAATACAGTCTTGACTAGAAATTACAGAATTAATATGTATCCTATATTATGGCATTCTAAGCAAGCAAGATACAAATACTTTTTTTATCATGTGTTACTAATTTAAAAGATACACAATCTCATCTGCTCATTTTAAAGCAATGCTAATGCAGGCTGTAACAACATATGCAATGTTCTCTATGTCAGACTATAGCTTTTTGGATCATATCCCCATACATTAACTTTTGCACTCAGAAAAACTATGGGCAGACAAGCTATTCCATGAACACCTTAAAAATTATTGGATTCACAGAGAGTCTAAGCACTAAATGTGGTTTATTTAGTTTTGTTTGTTTAGCATTCTATGCAATCCAAACCATTACAATTTGAAACCTAAGTTTGATAACCATGATTAACTATACCCTGACATAGCATGATATAAAGCCAATCATTATGCACTTCAATTGACACAATTCTAAAATGTGAGTAGTTAGTAACCAAAATAAGTGATAGAACAGAAGCTGATAATTCAATACATTTCACGTTTTTGTGCAATTAAAATATAAAATCCTGTTCCATAAAGAAAAAATATGCTACTCATTAAAAATTACTACAGCAATTAAGGCAGGACTTGGATATCTGAGATGTTGTTCCAAAATGTATGCTATATACATGACTTCAACCCGTCCCACCTGAACTCATAGAGAGGGCATGCTCCAGATCCCCGCGGTAAAAGAACTCCGACTAGCGGGGTCCAGAAGGCGAGCCTTCTCTGCTGTGGCCCCCGCCCTTTGGAACATCTTGCCCCTGGGGGTGAGACAGGCCCCCTCACTCCAGGCCTTTCAGAGGGAGTTGAAGACCTGGCTCTGCCATCTGGCCTGGGGCGGGGAGGGAGGATATCAGAAATGGGGTTGGCTGGCCCCTTAGCGGCCTGGGGGGGGCCTATTGGCCTCTTGGAGTTTTTAGCTTTTATTCTATTCTAGTTTTGTAAATTTTCTAGTTTTATAACTTTTATAATTTTTAAACTTTTTATAATTTAACTAGGTAATGTGATTTTAGTGACTGTAAGCCGCCCAGAGTCCCCCATTGTAGGGGAGATGGGCGGGGACAAATCAAATCAAATCAATCAATCAATCAATCAATCAATCAATAAAATATCTCAACATACTTAGATATTAGCATACTCGGATGCTAATATACTTCAATACTTAACTATTAAACTAAAAGCATACTGTGTTCATTTCCTACTACAGAAGTGGGAATTATTTAAGTCAAAGGAAAACAGTATAAATCATACCACTCAGGAAATCAAGTCAGCTGGGAACAAAATCTATTTTTATTAATGGGGGAAGATACTTTTTTCTCAGTAGCATTATGAGTAACAAGTCCCCACACCTTCAGCAACAAAAGGAAATGATTATTATTAATTTATATAAGAGAACATAAAGCAGGTGCTGCTTTCTTCCCCAAATTAAACCATATAATTATTGCCTCTAGGCCACAGTTTTCAGTCAATGCCAATCAGTTGAGCTTTTCAATGAATAGTTCACTGACTACAAACAAATGACAATTATTGCTTATTGTTTAGAGTATGCAGATTGGTTCAACTGCAGCTACACACTCAACCAATTTACACTATGTTATGAGATGGCAGTATACCAGTTGCGTGCTCCTTAATGATTAAGATGGTAATCTAGAGCCAAGCACATCCTGTATGGATACTGCAAGGATAAAACTCAAGCGTGTCAAGTCCTGCCATGAACCCCATGGACTTTCACAATTATGCTGGGCCATTTCTTGTACTTTATAAACCACCCAAATTACAAAGATACAAAGGCAGTCAAATGACAATGAATTGTGAATCTGAATCTTTTTGTTCATTCTAGGTTTGTTGCACTTGCCTCTAAAGGGGAAAGACAAGACAAGACAAGACTAAAGCAGTTTGTAATTTTGCCTACTTCAGTTACAGACTGTCATCTTAAACTGAACTTGTTAATGTTGTTTCAGTAATCTACTGTGCTGTCCCAGGGTGGTTTTGTTTTTCTCTATCTTAACTATTATCAGTAAAATTAGTAATGAATACAAATCATAATCAACTATTATAGATCAACCAACAATCTATTATAAACTTTTAGAATGGTCTAAAACCTCTACTATTTTATTAAATTATGCTTTGACTTTTCCCAAATAATTTTTTTCTAGCTTGGCTGTACAGGAGTAGGGTATATGCAGATAAGAGCAGATATCTATCTATCTATCTATCTATCTATCTATCTATCTATCTATCTACCTACCTACCTACCTACCTACCTACCTAATTTATATGGCCACCCATCTCACATGACTCTGAGTGCTATGCAATTAAACCAACAATTTACACATAAAGCCAATTAAAACAATTAAATTATTAAAATATGCTAGCAGATGCTTAAATAACACTGATTTATTTGTAAAATTACATTTATTTGTAAAATTAATTATTCAAATTAAAATGATTTCTTTAGTAGTCTTTACTGATGGAACCCAGCCACTCCTTTTCTTATGATGGAATTAAAAAAAACAAACACAAGACTGACTTCAGGTAGGAAGTGGACTACCTCAGAAGAATCCTGCCATAAAATAGGAAAATCTTTAATGCCGATGAAGTTTCAATTAGAAAATTATTTGAGAATAAATATAATTAACAAAATAGGATAACAATTCAAATTACTTTGATAATTTCAGAATCTCAGCTGCAAGTAGCAAAATATTCAACTGTTATCAAACATAAGGAAGAAAAACTATCCAACTGTTATCGACCATGAGGGAAGGCATCCAAAAATGCTAAAAATATTCCAGAGAAATCAGTGAATAACTAAATGAACATATTAATGGCCTGCCTTTGCTATGAAAATAAGCAGCTGTCCCATTCCCCCTTTTCCAATGCTCTTTTCATGAATGGAGGCAACTGCTACTGTAGTTTCTCAAAATACTCTACCCTGGCATTCTACTGCTATAGTACACCACAGGAGTTTAGAATGGCTATGCAGCAATCGAAAGAGCATCAGTATCCCTCTGTCCTTTCTCTCTGACTACAGAATGTCTGCTCATGTGTTCACACTGATAGCTATCCACCTATCACTGTGAAAAGAAGGGTAGGCAGCTTGTGGCTCTGAGCTTCTTCCCGTGGCTCATGGAGCTCTGTTCAACTGCAACTGCCACAAATTGGTGGTGTGATTTCGCGTCATTCTAAGAGAGAAAACATACACAAACTGTAGTTAAGTCTTAAAATAAAATTGCTTGAAAAAAGAAAACAGAAAGAACCCAACAAAAATGGTAAAATCCCACCCGTATCCATATCCTGGCCCTACTGCACCCCATTCTGATGCTAACTATTTCAGATGTTGGCCTCTTAAAATATCAAGTGTAACCCCAAGTCATCAAGTGGTAGCTCACCCTCTATTAGAACTGGCAATGAGAACAACCCTAGCTTTTATATTAGCAAATATAACAAATTAGTGCACACTATTTAATGAAGGATAAAACTAAACGTGACAGATAAGTTACATTGTACCAATTTATCCATATATAAAAAGGAGAATTCAAAGACACTAATTGTAAGAGAGGGCTGAATATCCTGATTTCATCACTTTTCTTCTTTCCTGGCTCACTGCCACTGTTGGAAACTAAAATAACTATCTGCAGAGATGTAAGAGTCTGGGGAAGGGGGAAACAGCATCTTTCTCTGACACTGTCCTTTTACCATTAAAGAAGATTACCCCCCACTTAATATGTAAATAAGTTATATATGTCAATAATTAAACCACCATGTCTGATTTGGCTGTAGTCTCTGAATGGAGACACTTTCTGGGAGGGTGGGAGAGACAGACATATTAGCCACGCATATCCATTATCCAACCTAAGCAAACCTAGGAGGAAAAATGGGGTGGGGAGAGAGATGTTCTGCTTATAATATGGTATGTACCCTGCAGTTTCTTGGCAAATAAGCATAATAGAAATCAAAACCATCAGGAAGAGGATGTTGGCAAACCATAACTCTAAAGAAAACCATTTTTCCCCCCCATCATAATATTAGGGAGTTTAAAACTTAGAAGTACAGATTTGAGGGAAAGTTCATTGATTTGAGAAATTATACAGTACTCAATTTTACACAGACAACAAGCTGCTAGTTGGAAGCTAAAAGAGGCATTAAAAGTTTTTTTAGAATGTTATCTCCTGCCTTTCTAGAAGTAGACTCCAATTGTCTCACATCGCTGCTCTCTGCTTTTAGTTCCTTATGGAAGACAAAGTCAACTTCAAACAGGATTAAAAGTTTATTATAGTATGCCATTGCTAGGTTTTCTGTAAATGTGAATCCATGCAGGCATTTTTTCTTAGTAGCATCTTAATTTCCTATCATAACAAGATCCATGGTCATATTGGCTTTCTGGCAGGTAAACCAAAGACAGGAAATATCTTTGTGTATCTCTGTATTTCTTACATAATGTACGGTAATTGCTTTGATGCCTGTGCCACAAACAAAATCTTAATTAATCTACCTCACAATAAGTACTGTGCATGAATGTACCCAAATCCAAGAGCTGAACTTTGGGTTAATACAAACTGCTCTATTTTGTTCCTTTACTGCCAGTGGAAGAGGAATTAAGCAGCACGCCCGCTTCCCCAAACAACTGTATCACAAAATAGAACAATCCCCCCGCAGTCTTAAAATTCATTGTAGCCTGAAGTTGGCCTTGAATTCTCTGCAGCTGGCAGAAAAACGAACAAACACTATTACATGCAGAGCGCTGACACCCCACAGCATTGAGCCGGAGGGTCTCACCTGCTTGTATAATACTGCATTCCCTGGTGGCATTTTCATCTTGGAAAACCTAGAGACATTTAAGTACAGGGAGTCTTATTTGTAAGTGATGTTCAGTTGTATTTTTCCAATGGAAATAACTCTTTTAATCTTCAACAGATTTATTACATACATGTACATTAATAAATACATTCAAACTCTACATCAAAGCCAAGAACAAAATGTACATATTTCTATAATCTGAATCTGGTAGGGTTTCTCCTTTTTTCTTTCTCATTCATACATAATCGCACATACAGACACACTAACGTAGTTCACACACACTTCAAGACTTAAAATAAACAGGAGAGGAGTCAACAGATAACTCTGTCTTGTCCCTTTTTGTATCTGACAGGATTTTGTTAGATCTCTATTGACTATTTGTGCTTTCTGTGAAGTGTACATCAATCTTACCCATTTAATAAAATTCTCTCCAAAATTCATATCTTCCAAAACTTTAAACAGGAAGTCCAGTTCAAATTGTTAAAGGCCTTATCTGCAACTATAATCAATGCTGTTTTTCATTATGTTGCTCCAAATATTTCAAAATGTCCAACACATTTTGTATATTATCCTTTAACTGTCTTTTACGTAAAAATCCACATTGATCCTCATGAATAAATTCTTGCAAAATTATCTTTAACCTCTCAGCCAAAATTGTTGTAAACGACTTATAGTCATTATTCAATAACGATATCGGCCAATAGTTTCTTGTTAAAGTCACATCTTGTCCCTTCTTAGGTATTAATGCTATATACAGTAATTGACAAAGTTTAAAGAATGAATGCAAGATCTGCAAAATTAAGACAAGTTAATTTTGAGGATGAACTTTTACAACCTTTCCATCTCTCTATTTATAACTTCTAGCTTACCTTCCAAAATTTCCACTTTGACATTAATTTGTTTTACATCTCCAGTCATTTGTTTTACAGAGTTTTCCATTTTCTTAACTTCTTCTTTCATCTCCTCTTTCATCTTTCCAAGTCTTTCATCAATTCTGTCTTCAAAAGCTGTCAATTTATTATTAAATGATTCAGATACCTTTTGGCCTAATCACTCATTTTCTGAATCAGCTCTGGTGTAATTCCTCTTTCTGCAGATTGCTCTAACAATCCTCTCCTCCTTTCTCCTATTTTTGCTGCTTTTCTGGTAGTTGCCATTCTAATATTGTAATCCAAAAGTGAAAGTGTCTCAATTACAAGAGGGAAAGTAAGAGACAGGCTTCCCTTTATTTTTCTGTTTTGTCTTTCTGTGTCCTTAATACTTTCATCTCAAATGACACTGCATAGTTACAGTCACCGTCACAATCTGGCTCATTTTAGCGTTAGCTTTATTTTGTAAATCCACCAATTGTCCATGCTTTTTAATGCTAAACAAATAACATTCCCACGAAGGTCAGGTCCATTTGTCTGTTTAATTCCAATATTTTCAAAAGCACTTTCACCAAAATTTAATCTTTCAAAATTACTGTCCTCTTTATCCATTTTAAACTTTCTTACATCCAATTCTTGTTAAAGTTTTTGCTGAAAATTTAAATCCTTTAAAGTCTTTTTCCCCCTCCTTTAATTCAGAAATAATATTGACTCACCAAGTGGAATTCTGTTAACCTGCTGCTCAGAAAATCTCTCTTTAGCTGTAAATTACATCCAAAAGTGTTTAAGAAATTAGGCTCGTGTAAACCTTGTGTCCATATAGGCTGCAACATGGCTGTGAACTTGGTTGAAATCCCTCAACTCCCAGCCACTCAACTCAGAAGTTGACCACAAAACCCTCAGTTCCTGCAGTCTACTCATGAGGAACATCTGTCCGGAGTGCAAGTGGGCAATCTCATGATCTCTCCTTTATCCAGAAAGACAGTGCAGGCCAGAATTCAGAGTCTGGCTGCTGATCTCCACCGCAATGCTGTCCCTGCTCCTTTAGGGACATCTAATCCACCACAGAACCTCACTCAGAAGCTATAGAACCTCACTTGGAAGCCATTTGTCTCAATTTCCTAATTTCAAATAAGATCAAT
This sequence comes from Liasis olivaceus, assembly GCA_030867105.1. Taxonomy (NCBI): domain Eukaryota; kingdom Metazoa; phylum Chordata; class Lepidosauria; order Squamata; family Pythonidae; genus Liasis; species Liasis olivaceus. The sequence goes on along the minus strand of CM061348.1, from coordinate 100,435,111 downwards.
TTATTTTAATGATTTGCCTTGGATCTTCAAATTGAGACAGAAATCCACCTGGCTAAGTGTGCACAACCATGGTATTATATTGAGAAATGTAACAGGTAGTCCCTGACTTACAACTGTTCATTTGGCGAATGTTTGAAGTTATGAACGTGCTGAAAAAAGTGACTTATCACCAGTGGCCAAGGTTACAGCTGTTGCAGTGTCCCCACAGTCACATGATCAAAATTTGGGTGCTTGACAGCCCGCCTGCACTTACAACCGCAGGGGGACTTCCACTGATGCCACCCACCTATCTCTCCCCCTTCTATGCCGTCTTGGCCCTGTCCCGTGCTCTGCGACCCCAGCTGACTTTTGCTGACTTCTTGCTCCAAAAAGCTCCTTTGCAAAAAGCTCCTGGCTGGGGCTGGGCTGGGCTTTTGCTTTGCACTGCAAAAAAAAAAAAAAAAAGTAGCACCCCCTTCTTCCCTCCCCTTTTTTTTTTTCCCTGTGGGTAAACTGGCCCACACCCAGGAATTCCAACCATGATAAGCAAGTAGACCCGGCCCTCATGGCCCCCTTTGACCCACTCCCTTGTTTTCTACGGGTAGACCAGTCCTCCTTCTTGGGAAGGCAGGTAGATTGGTCCCACCTTTGGCCGCCAGGTAGATTAGGCCATGCTTTCCAGTGGGGCTGGGCTGGGCTTTTGTTTTTGTTTTTTGTCAACACAAAGCAAAAGTTCAGCCCAGAAAAGCCCAGGAGCTTTTTGCAAAGGGACATTTTGACACACCATGCTCCAGAAGCTTTTTGCAAAGGGGCTTTTTGGAGCAAGAAGATGGCAAAGGCCAATTGGGGCAGCAGAGCACAGGGGTCTGAGTTGCAGAGTAGCAAGGGCGACTGTGGCTGGGACAACTGTGGCTTCACATGGCATGGCAAGCAGCCCCAGAGCCATGTGGTTCTGGGGCTGCTTGCCACCCTGCAAGGCAGAGTCCAAGGAGGCCAGAAGGGCAGAGATGCGGGGGAGATAGGTGGGGGGGGAGTTGGAGGCAGTCCCTTACCTTATTGAGGTTTGGTGGCTGGGAGGGATCAAGCCCAGAATGGCTTGGATTGGGGTGGGTACTCACTTAACAATGCATAATTCTTGGTTAACAATGGCAACCAGGACTGCCAGGATTGTGGTCGCTAAGTGATGGAGTCACGTGACGTCTTGCTTTACGACTGCATTGCTTAGCGATAGAAATTCCGGTCCCAATTGTGGTCATAAGTTGAGGACTACCTATACATCACTTTCATTCCTCTCTCTTCCTATATTATTAAGCCAATTATGATAACAAGCTTAATAACGAAGATTTTATTGATTTTATTCAGCAAAGACTTTGCAAAACTTTGCAATATAAAATCCTAACATTAACAGAAATAATTTCATCATGTATTTTCTGTCAGAAGCCACTGGAAATGGCTTTACCATTTTTGTCTAATCCATCAACACTTTGACAAGGACAGTTTTGTCTCCTTTTCCTCCCACCAATCCTGTCCATTCAAACTTCTGATTTGCGAACTGGTAGAGCTAGAAAAAAAGCAGCACATAGAAAGTCAATATCCCATGTAAACTGTTACAGAATTTACACGTTACTTACACTGTTTAAACTGGATCTCATTTTATATTTATATGTCAGATTTAACAATGGTTTGCAGATCCATAATGCTACTTGCAGTGCTTAACCTCTGAAGAGCATTTGTGGCTGATTCAATATATCCTTTCTCTTTTTCTCTTTCCTGCTTCACTGAATTCTTTCTGTTTGGAGTAACAGAGAAATTTACCAAGGGAATGTAATGTTTACTGGAGGAAGAGATGAGAGACTGTTGTAGGAAACAATGCATTGATCCCCTCACATAATTCTGGCCTTAAACTTCCACTAGTAGAACCTCTTTATTATCACATTTGTTAATCTGCCATAAATATTACTCAAAGTTTTAGTATAATTGATCGAAAATATTTTATAAGGAACCTTTAGCGTTTGCTCAGGAAAGACTCAATGGGTGATGGCCTGTTCACTTATTTTTAAAACAAAACATTCCAAAAAAGAAAAGTTTAGTTGTTTTTGGAGGAAATAGTTTGCTTTAACTTCCAACTCAGAGCTATTTTTCAGACTTTAAAATTATCTGGCTTTTATGAGCTCCAAATGGGAAAACATGCCCTTTGCCAATGACATATATTCTCAGTTAAGCATTTTGGCAACAGGAGGAAGCCCAAAGAAAAATAAAGTACTAGATTTCATTATTATTTAGCAGTTCAATCTACAGAACTATTTTAGCATTATAAAGTGAAAGTTTAAGTAGGACTGTTCAGTATTAGTCCATAGAAGGAAATCCTATTTAGCTTCCTAGAATTGAATAACTGAAAAGGCAATAATGGCAACACCATAGCAAGAAAAAGTATTATTAAATATATAAATAATATTTTATCTAATAATAACATATTAAATATTAATAAAATTTTCTGCAATGGAACATTTGAAATTAAAATGGAAAGAAAAGTAAGAAGCATAACAATCCCCATAATGAAAGCAGGATTCCAGAGGCAATAGATTCAAAAATATAAATCTTGACATAGTAGATTAGATAAATTAAATATAAAACACCATTTGGAGTCCAGTAATAATTCCTATTTTGATGAAATGACAATATATTCTAATAAGATTAATGATACGTAATTCATTAACTACCAGAATAATTACCAGAGAATTAGTAGAAATATAGTACACTGGCATACTAAACCATTTATAGCTTTCCCCAAAGAAGGTCAAGAAGCTCAAGACAATGTACAAATTTTGCTTCTCCTTTTCCACACATTTTGGACAAAACTACAATTCTTTGAAATAGATTACATGAAGACTAGCATGAAGTCACCCAGTGAAGTTACAATCAAGCATGAATTTGAATTTGAGTCCTATTTTGGACCAAGATTACATTTATTTTTAACACTACCACCATACTAGCTGTTTCAATCTGGAATGTGACAACCAGTTCAAATGAAAATCCAGATATGACTAAAGTTCACAAATCTGTGACCAGGTGGTGGTAGTTTTTGACCATCATCCTCATTATTAAAAGGAAGCAGTTGGTGTACCTATCTAAATGGGCAAAAAGTACAAGCCATCAATTAAGCATTCAAGAGCAGTACTGTATCAAGAGCATACCCAAACTACAAGGCTGAGTTTTCAAAGAAAATATATCTGCCTTATATAAGCCCAGAAAAATGCAAACTAGAAAAAAATGGCTACCCTCTTAGGAGGGTACTAAAATGCTCTTTTACAAAGGAAACTGGAGAAGAAGCCATCCATTTATCCATCTTTCATTTGGCAGCCTGTCTGACTTCTTTATTCATCACTGAGTAAGGGACCTACCTTCATGAAAATAACCTGGGTGTGTGCATCCTTTTTGAGTAGATTTCTGTATGTCTATTTTGTCTTCATTTATCTGGTGAAGAAAGGAAATTGCTGACAGTACAGCCATCAGCTAGAGGAGAGAGAGATTCCTTTGTTACATACCCAGGAGCATATTTGATTATTATCTGCCTCAAAAAAGGGGCAAAAAAACAGGAAGGAAAAGGACAAAGCAAAGAAAGAACAGAACTTCAGTCAGTTTTGCATCCAACTCAGAATCAATGATTTAGCCCTACTCTGAATAATTGCTGACTAGTAGACGACCATTACCCCTTGATGTGATTATTTCTCCTGTTTATTGCTGTGGCTAGGGTTAGAGAGCAGCTTTAAGTGGGCGGATTCTAGTCTTGCCCCCTTTTGTACTTTAACAGTCTAGATAAGTGATATTGGCAAGCATAGAAAGGTAAATCTGATCTTAATTGTACACTGCCCCTGAAATACCAAGGATAACTTCACATCTGCAAGCTATATTTATTATATTATGAAAAACTGAAACCTAAATCTGATAAGGTATAGTCCTTTTACTCTTCTTTTTCATTCTTGGGCCAGCAAAATCCAACTTCTTGAAAAATAAATGCATACAAAATGTATGAGTGCATCAACTCCTCAGTTACTAAGAATGTCAAGGGACATAAAAGTTATCTAAAGGGTTGAACAAACTTCAACCATTTCTAGACTATAAATTAAAGAATCCCAAATACATGTTTCTAAGATCACCACCATATTATCACTCTTAAATATGTCATGCAAATTGTTCACTCCTGCAAAATCTTCAGTAGACGCCTTTCACTATTTATTATCTCATCCTGGCGTCAGGCAGTCTCTCCACTGTCTGATGGGCATACTGTTTCCTTTTTCTTCAAATTTATCATGCTGTAGGAGTTCTATTACAACCATCCAAATGTTCCATATCTGAACCTTAATAAATTAATTTTGAACATAAAAACCTTACAATGTAAAGGATAACAGAAGAAATAAGGTAGAACTTTTTCCAGTCTAGGTGTTCTGTTTAGTTCTAAGGCAGCATATATTCATAATTAACGTATTCACAGAAGCTAGGTTGCAGTGAGATTACAGTCACAAAGCATAGTCATGCTATCCATCCTTTGGTTTACTTTATTGTTTTCTGATGAAGCACTAACTGTAATATCAGTGAAATGTAGAATTACTAATTAATAGCTAAATTGTTTAGATCAAACATGAACAAATCACCACCAGCACCAACACTGCTAAGAAAAACCTACAGTGGAGGTAGATGTTAGGAAACACAACCAGTTAAAACCAAAACTAACACTGAAAAATGAGAGGATCAGCAAAACTAGCAATTCAAAATGGGGAAATAGATATTTTTCAGAATTTCTCAAAATCAAAAAAGAAATTTGTTAAGATATCTTTTGAAGTGGATGTTCTCAGAAAAAAATAGAGAAAAACTAACAAGATGTAACAGATTTTTAAAAGCTGTGATTTAGTCCTCTTTTCCTCAGGAAAATTAACCACGTTTAATAGATACTCATATCCTTAAGCTTCTTTTAAAATCATTTACTAGCTATGGATAATGTCATTAAACTACAACTAAGGTTGGCAGAAGAAGAGAAGGAAAAAGTCATGCTGAGTTAAGAGACAGGTCAAATTGGTACACAGTCAGATAAGCCTGCCTCCTTAACCATGGTTAACATATCTGGAGTATTGTCTGATTTGGTCCTATGAGACACAAGGGTAGACAAGTATTAGTCCAAAAACAAATGGGCAAAACAATTCCAGAAAATTAGATGCATTCGTATCCATTTCTACCCCAAGTGATTGGTTATCCATTGCTACTCCAACCACTGGTAGGCATATCCTGGCCAAACATATAAGGATCCCTGATCTGTGACTTCAGAAGACAGAGCAGAGCTTCATTTCAGTTCAATAAGACTATAAACCACTTATCCACACTGGTCACTACCGTTCTCTTGCGTACTCTAAAAACAGTTCTGTTCTCTTGCTGAGGAGTTCTTCTTCACTGATTGTCATATTAATAACATCAGTATTGTACAGTCCCTTTTCTTGCTCTTTTCATATTTTACAGTTATCAGTGCAATGATTCTCTCAGAAATGGTGTACTCTGTACCTCCTCTAGGACTGATCAGCTTGACAATTCACATTTAAACTACCTTTCTAATTTGACCTATAAATAACAGTAATAAAGCAAAAGAACAGGGTACAAATGCTTCAAAATAGTATAGGTGGCAAGACACAGCAGAACTTTAGGCTAAGTGTTATAAATATTCTAACAAAGCTATACAGTAGCAAAAGTATACACTATTATATAATTTGTCCTAATATAAAGTTTTTAGCAATAAAGTCTCGGGAATTTCATTGATTTTTTTTTTTCCCTAATATTATTCATGGCATTTCTGTAAGGTGAGATTTTCTAATAAGCTTCAGTGTGAAGAAAAATAAGAAAAAAATCAAATTATTTTTACAGGTGTTGTGATAAAGATCATATACCTCAAGTTGTTTCAAGGAATTGAAAAAAAACAAGCCTTCTGATGTTAGTGTTAGGCTTTGTATTAAAAATAATTTCACACAGCACTTTTCATTCTCTTTAGCCTGGCTTTTTTTTAACCAATTCCAAATCAAGACTAGGGATGATTTGGCCATTATTATATAAAGTTAAATACAAAGTGTTACCAGAATAGGCTTTCTAAATTTATCGCTCTTCCTAATTGATAAACAGAATAAAGATTAAAATGAATTACATGGGGAAATAGTTCACTATTTGCTACTGGAAATGACTTCTCACAACACAAATATTTATTTTGGAGATTCTCACAGCAATCTTGAGTCCTTACAAGAAAAACAATTGAACAAAAATTAATTATCTATTATTATTAAAGTGATATAAGGAAAGAAAACACAGAGATGCTAGTACAAAGTCTCTGACATCCAAATGGGACTTGCATTGGTTTCTCAAAGAACAGATCATCATATTATACTGCATTTCATTTGAAATCTGGAACAGGGGAGCAAACTTTTAACTAGTAGTTCATATATGGCATGTCAGTTTGATTGATAAATCCTGAAATTTATTGTGAAGTCCCAAGGCATATGTACACTTCTGAGAGCATCTGTGTAGCCCTTCAGCAAAGCTGTTTTGCAAATGCTACTGAAAACATTTCAACAATATTTAAAGAATTTCTAGTTGTTTTTAAAAATCATTACTATAATCATGCTTGGCAACATAGAAATGTTACTGCTCTAACAATAGTCGGTTAAGCTGGCATCTCTTGACATTCAGGATCTTTATATTTCAATACTGATGTTTCATGTCATATTAAAGTTTCCTTGATGGAAATACCCAGGAAGCATGAATTCTATATCAGAAGAACCTATTGGAAGAGAAAGTATCTGAAAAGTCCAGAACAGCACAGCAACTGCATTCAGTTGCAGCTGCAAACCCATCTACACTGTGTGCACAATTATTAGGCAAGTGAGTATTTTGACCATATTTTTATGCAAATTTCCCCCCTCCAAGCTGTATAAACCTGAATGTTTATTGGGTATAAGCATATCAGATGATGTGTATTTGTGTAATGAGGGAGGGTGTGGCCTAAGGAGATCAACACCCTATATCAAGGTGTGCATAATTATTAGGCAGCTTCTTTTCCTCAGGCAAAATGGGCCAAAAAAGAGATTTAACTGACTCTGAAAAGTCAAAAATTGTAAAAGTCTTTCAGAGGGATGCAGCACTCTTGAAATTGCTAAGATATTGGGGCATGACCACAGAACCATCAAACGTATTGTTGCAAATAGTCAACAGGGTTGCAAGAAACATGTTGAGAAAAAAAGACACAAATTAACTGCCAAAGATTTGAGAAGAATCAAACGTGAAGCTACCAGGAACCCATTATCCTCCAGTGCTGTCATATTCCAGAACTGCAACCTACCTGGAGTGCCCAGAAGTACACGGTGTTCAGTGTTCAGAGACATGGCCAAGGTAAGGAAGGCTGAAACTCGACCACCACTGAACAAGACACGTAAGTTGAAACAGCAAGACTGGGCCAAGAAATATCTGAAGACAGACTTCTCAAAGGTTTTATGGACTGATGAGATGAGAGTGACTCTTGACAGACCAGATGGATGGGCCCGTGGCTGGATCAGTAACAGGCACAGAGCTCTACTTTGACTCAGACACCAGCAAGGTGGAGGTGGGGTACTGGTATGGGCTGGTATTATTACAGATGAGCTAGTTGGAACTTTTTGGGTTGAAGATGGACTCAAAATCAACTCCCAAACCTACTGCCAGTTTTTAGAAGACACTTTCTTCAAGCAGTGGTACAGAAAAAAGTCTGCATCTTTCAAGAAGACCATGCTGTTTATGCAGGACAATGCTCCATCGCATGCATCGAAGTACTCCACTGCGTGGCTAGCCAGTAAAGGCCTCAAAGATGAAAGAATAATGACATGGCCCCCTTCCTCACCTGACCTTAACCCTACTGAGAACTTGTGGGCCCTTCTCAAACAGGAGATTTACGGTGAAGGAAAACAGTACACCTCTCTGAACAGTGTCTGGGAGGCTGTGGTTGCTACTGCACAAAAAGTTGATCATCAACAGATCAAGAAACTCCGTGAATGGAAGGCTTATGACTGTTATTGCAAAGAAGGGTGGCTATATTGGTCACTCATTTTTTTGTCTGAAATGTCAGAAATGTTTATTTGTAAATTTTGAGTTGTTTATTATTCTCACTTTAACAGATGAAAATAAACAAGTGAGATGGGGGAATTTTCATTTTTCATTTAGTTGCATAATAATTCTGCACACTAATAGTTGCCCAATAATTGTGCACACATAGATATGCTCCTAAGAAAACCAAAACCTCACTTTTACTTTCTTAAATATTCAGGTTTAAGGTTTATTAACATTTTGGATTAACCGAGAGCACTGTAGTTGTTCAATAATGAAATTCATCCTCAAAAATACAACTTGCCTAATAATTGTGCATGCAGTGTAGAAAAAAAGATTATATAGAGAACATTAGGTAAGATGAGCATTCTTTTAAATAAATATCCAAAATATTTAATTTAAACTGTAACAAAATGTTTGCATTTTGTATATGTTTCTGTTTACATAATGAATTACTTCACAAACTTTGTATCTAACAGGTGAGCCCTAATGTTAAGCTAATGGTCATGATCACAAGTGAAATAATATAACCTCAACTTAGCAACTGCAGCAGCAATATAAAACATTGAAGAAAACATGAAGCATTGATTCCACTAAATAAATAATAAGACTATTATTCTATCTTAGAAAACAATAGCATTATTAGCCTATATCTTTCAATGTGTATTTTCCCTGGTATAAGAAATACATCACACAACTTGATTAAAGTTCATGAAAGGTTACAATCATTCATGAAGTGCTGGATAATTCAAATTTAATAATACAAATACTGATCAGAATACAATCCAAAAATATCTCAGTCCAATAAGTTAGACATTTTAACACTTCCTGACTGCTCCACCTCAGCATATGGTGGTCAAATATTAGAATAACTTCCTCCCCCTTTCTAAAGCACCTTCCTGTAAATAGAACGTGGCACCGAAAGACTTTCCCCTTGGTTTCTCACTAGTTTTCCATAAATAAGAAGTTTCACTTGGAGGAACATTCAAATACACAATAATAAGCTATGAGCAATTAGGATGCTATTAATTAAGCTATGAGGATTAGTACAGTCAAAGATTTGCAACAGAGTTTGCATATTTCCTTGCATTTTTTCTTCAGTTCTGGATACAACAAATCATTATGTTATAGGAAACACTTTATGTTATTAAATGGGATTAGTACAGTCAACTGCAGAATCCTTAAAAATACTGATTAAGAAAAGCACACAATCTTTCACTTCACAGTGTATCTGTGCATCTAAAAATTCTTCAGAGAAAACAATTCACTCAGTCCCAAGTTATAATCCTTGGACCTCCACCACTATAAACTATACTATAAACTTTTAAGAATTTAAAAATAATTTTATAGGCCAATTCTACAAAGATTTTCTATGCATCACATTTAACTCAGTGGGTTTGCTTTTAAGAAAACATTTCAAGAATTAAACTGTTGCTCTTTCAAATTCCAGTTCTATTCAAAACATGGAACGCTTGCCTCATACAGCCAATTATTATTCCATGTTAAAAGAATGCTTTTGTATCATTAGGTAGAAAAATCATCTTTCAAATGCAGTAATTATTTATGGTTAAAATCACATTCTTATTGAACAGTAGACAGGAATTGTTAATTTAAAAGAAAAAAGAAAAAGAGAGATTAATTATAAAAATGAGTTTGTAGGAGTGAACTGGGCTGTTGCCCACACAGGCTGCTCATACTGTCACCCAGCGTGCTAAGAGGAAATAGTTGCTGCTTTGAGCCTTGATCTGCCCACGTGAAATGAAGCATGCTGGCTGACCACAGAATGGCCTCTGTTCCCTTTTGCAATTGCCAACATCTGCTGGGCAGATCCATGAATAATTTTATAACCAAAAGCTCTCTCCTACCTTCTCCAAACCAAAGTGTGTATGTTTTTGAATGTATACACAATCCAAAGCAGACTTCACTCAGTGTCTTATATTGTCCATTGATGAGGTTTTTTGAATACTACAAAAATGGGAAGGTAGGCTGGAAGATTCTGTTTGTCCAAGAGGGTGAATAAGCTTGACACTTGCTGTTGTATATGATTTCTAAATGTGAAATGTCCACCAAATAAGGAGAAATCCCTGAAATATGCAGTTGTTCAGTTTGGATTTTTTCAAACACGTCAACATAAGATGGAAAGGATTGGTTTATTGTTGACTGATAATTGAACAGCCCACAACTGTGTATAGAAAAATCACCTTTGTAGCTGAACGTTCACTTGCAAAATGCTGTTGTATGTAATAGATATCATTATACACTAATCTTTATAAAAAATATCATTAATTCCCACACTTTTAAATCAGTAGTAAACACATCAAAAGGAATGAAAACCTTGGTAAAGAAGTGTTTCCAAAACAACCACAAGAATTAACATACTAAAGATGTCTCACAGACCTCCAAAGCTAGAATTCCAATATAAAGAGTGCCCTGTCAAAGGATGCCCTAATTTTAGTAAATTACCCCTAGCTGTTGCTAACCAGCAATACTATTAGTAATGCCATTACCAAAAATGTCAATGTCTATGCTGGGAAATATTACTGTTTATGCTTTAAATAGAACATTTCAAAGGACTTCACTGCTAGAATAACAGTAACTTACCTTTATATACAGCACACGGCTATGCCACATATCAAAGAGTTATGTAAAATGGGCTCAGTAAAAACAATTCTTTTACTGATACAGTAGGAATAAGTTCCAGTGCAATTCACTGACTTTTGGAATAATTGGCTTGGTTTTATATAAAAGTTATTTAATTCATTTTTTTTTAACCTGGTAACAAGAATGCCACCCAGACGCATGTACTCAGCATTAATTTGGATTTAGCCCTTGCATTTGCACTGAGATTAAGTTTAAGTACTGCTGGTTTTAAATCAACTAGTATCTGGCACTGAAGGTTAAATTCAGGAAAAATAATGCTGTAAACTACAAATGAGTCTGAAAGAAAAAAGCATCTATAATCTGTTAAATTTCAACACCAGGGATTAAGTATTATGAAGACTATGCATAGGACAAAAGTAAAGACCATAATCTTCCAAGAAATCCACTCCCCCATGACAACATACTAGGCACAAATTTATCAGAGCAATGCAAAACCTGCACTGTGGTTTTGACATAAAAAATAGAATATTTCAGGCCTTCCTGACCACACTAAGGAAGTCTTAAATATTACTTGAAGATAAAATTTAGAGAAAGAAATAGTTTCATTTATTTATACAATTAAAACCTACCCTTTCCATGAGGGCTCAGGACAGTTACATACAGGTGAAACTCGAAAAATTAGAATATCGTGCAAATGTTCATTTATGTCAGTATGGCAACTCAAAAGGTGAAACCAATATATGAGATAGACGCATTACATGCAAAGCGAGATATGTCAAGCCTTACTTTGGTATAATTGTGATGATTATGGCGTACAGCTTATGAAAACCCCAAATTCACAATCTCAGAAAATTAGAATATTACATGACATCAATAACACAAGGATTGGAAATAGAACAATATCGGACCTCTGCAAAGTATGAGCATGCATATGTACTCAGTACTTGGTTTGGGCCCCTTTTGCAGCAATGACTGCCGCAATGCGGCGTGGCATGGATGCTATCAGCCTGTGGCACTGTTGAGGTCTTATGGAAGACCAGGATGCTTCAATAGCAGCCTTCAGCTCCGCTGCATTGTTCGGTCTCATGTCCCTCATCTTTCTCTTGGCAATGCCCCATAGATTCTCTATGGGGTTCAGGTCAGGCGAGTTTGCTGGCCAATCAAGCACAGTAATCCCATGGTCATTGAACCAGGTTTTGGTACTTTTGGCAGTGTGGACAGGTGCCAAGTCCTGCTGGAAAATGAAGTCAGCATCCCCAGAAAGCTCGTCTGCGGAAGGAAGCATGAAGTGCTCCAAAATCTCCTGGTAGACGGCTGCGTTGACCCTGGACTTAATGAAGCACAGTGGACCAACACCAGCAGATGACATGGCTCCCCAAATCAACACAGACTCTGGAAACTTCACACTGGACTTCAAGCATCGTGCATTGTGTGCCTCTCCATTCTTCCTCCAGACTCTGGGTCCTTGGTTCCCAAATGAGATGCAAAAGTTGCTCTCATCAGAAAAGAGGACTTTGGACCACTGGGCAACAGACCAGTTCTTTTTTTCTGTAGCCCAGGTAAGACGCTTCTGACGTTGTTTGTTGTTCAGGAGCGGCTTGACAAGAGGAATACGACATTTGAAGCCCATGTGCAGGATCCGTCTGTGTGTGGTGGCTCTTGATGCACTAACTCCAGCCTCAGTCCACTCCTTGTGAAAGTCCCCAACACTTTTGAATGGCCTTTTCCTGACAATCCTCTCCAGGCTGCGGTCATCCCTGCTGCTTGTGCACCTTTTTCTACCACACTTTTCCCTTCCACATAACCTTCTATTGGTGTGCTCTGATACAGCACTTTGGGAACATCCAATTTCTTTTGCAATTACCTTTTGGGGCTTTCCCTCCTTATGGAGGGTGTCAATGATGGTTTTCTGCACAACTGTCAGGTCAGCAGTCTTTCCCATGCTTGTGATTCCTACTGAACCAGCCTGAGAGACCATTTAAAGGCTCAGGAATCCTTTGCAGGGGTTATGGATTCATTAGCTGATTAGAGGGGGACACTTTGAGCCTAGAATATTGAACCTTTTCACACTATTCTAATTTTCTGAGATTGTGAATTTGGGGTTTTCATAAGCTGTACGCCATAATCATCACAATTATACCAAAGTAAGGCTTGACATATTTCGCTTTGCATGTAATGCGTCTATCTCATATATTGGTTTCACCTTTTGAGTTGCCATACTGACATAAATGAACATTTGCACGATATTCTAATTTTTCAAGTTTCACCTGTAATACAATGAATACAGGTCGTTAATTTATGTTTATGAAATTGCCTATGAGCTACGTGTTGCACAATTATTTTAAAATAGACCAATATGTAAAAATACAGTAACAAAACACAAAAACAAAATAGAAAACCAGCACAAAAGTATAATTGCAAATATAGAAATAAAACAGTAAATCACGCTTATCACAAACTATTGCAACTTAAAATGTAAAATGCATCTACAAGAATTACCAGTCAATGTCATTTGGCCAATAGGAGTGCTCTATTAAATTGGTAGATGTATGAGAAAGAATACACATAGGACACGCTGTCTACTCCCTATGAGTGTAACGCTGAAGAAATTCAACATTCAGCCCATATTTTGCATAAGGAATAAGCAGGAGGATCATTTTAAGGAAAGGAAAGGAAAAGGAACAATTTTATTCAGGTATATAATTACATAATTAGCAGCATAACTAATAGCAAACAAAAAGGAGGATGCTTTTGCCTTGGGTTTTTTTCTTTTGTTTTGTTTTGGTTTGGTTTGTTTGGTTGGTTGGTTAGTTAGCTTTTCAAAAAATATATATTCCATCACAGGATCATTCACGCACTCACTCCTCCTTCAGAGTAGCCATTAAAAGATCCTCTCCTAAAATAAACTTTAAGCTACTACTGGTAGAAGCAAAACTTTGAAGCCAACAGTGCTATAGATCCCAAAAGTGTTTTATATGCATGATTTCCTTCTGATAACAGGCACTAGTTATAAGTGTGAAGTAATTTAAATGTGGCCTAACATGAAAAATGGAAGAAAATTCCCCGTAAATAACAAAAGCTAAACCATTTTACAGAGTTTCTGTTTCAATAAACACATTTAAGACAGTAGCAACTCCTACACAGCATTTCATTTTGCTTTGTCCAATAGCCACGTGCATATGATAGATTTTGAAGTGTGCATGCTGCTTGCTTCTCTGCAAGATCAGATATCAAAGTTACATTTGCCCACATCAGAAAAACCAGTTCATCCACAGGGCAATGCCCAACAGCTCCGCAGCAGCCTGATGCAGATCACTTCCTCCTTCTTCATATTCCGGATGCCTTACAACCACTCACATTTCCTTTGGGGCTAGGGCATGGCTAACATTTTGCCTCACCACAGAAGCCATGTGTGCCCTTCCTCCCCTCACTTGTGATCACACTACTTCTCAAACTGTGAGGTAGCTAAACAAACTGTACTTTTAGAATAACCACTGATTAATAAGCAAAGGAAGGCAGACTATAAAAGAATAATCTGCCACTGAAGATAGTTGGCCCCAAATACTTTAAAACACCATAGTATCATACATAGTTCTGTGCTTTGGTATAAATTTAGAAACTGAGAAAAGTTTTCTCTAAACCAGTAACTGTTTAATAACTTTTAAAGATGTAAATAGCACCTTAAACATTCTATAAGTTTGTCCCTAAACAGACAGGAATTTTATTTTTAACATTTTAAAAGAAAAATATATCTCAAGCAGGTGGACTGGAAATTAGTATCTTAGCATCATAGAGTTAGACTGAATTCTCCACTTGTAGAATGATATTTATCAAAGAGCTATCACAATTAAAGAATAAAGGGACAGTCAATGTAATCTACCTATCTCCTGAATAAACTAGGTATCCATCTAGGTCAGTGGTTCTTAAACTGTTTGACACAATTAACCCTTTTCCTGATATCAAATAATGTCAATACCCCCACAAAAACAAAACAAAACAAAAAACCAGACTGTTGTTTTACAGAAGCATCTGAGCAGTGGCAGTCCCAAACTGGATCCCCAACTCATAAATGAGCAATTACAAATTGTTCCATTGCCCCCAGGATATCCGCTTGGGGATAATTACCCCCAGCTTACAGGGCAAAATGGCTACCACTGCTTACACAATGATTTTGGAGATGCAATCAGCAGCATGTTAAGTTGTATTTATCTTCTGCTTAGAAAATAAATACTGTGCAGAATATCATCTCTTCTGGGAGATGTCAGAAAAGAGAAAAGACTATTTCCCAGAGAAAATATTGGAATTGAGTCACATATGCATAAATGAAGATCCAAAATTCAAGGGCCAAAGTCGAGTAGAAACACTGACGAAAAGCAGCATAGACCAGACTGAGGTTGTTGCTTGAATATTAGTCCAAAAACCATTTTCAGGATTTGCTCTGCTAGAGATGAACATCTTCCAGTGGAGTGAAAGCTTCCTGACTGTCCTACAGTTGCATCGAGGAAAGATGAAGATAGTAACTCATAAATAATGGACTCAGATATATAGTCTTTTGGGCCTGATCTTGACAGTAGGCCTCATTTCTATTGAAGCTCCAAGAAGTGAGAAATATGCACTACAAATGCATTAGAGCCAACAGAACAGTAGACCAAGTAAGGTGTCTAATACTGGGAAGAGATCCAACATTGGGAAGGAAGCTGGACCTGGTGTTGAGCTAAGGTGATGGGAAGTTTAATAGAAGCAGTATTAGTCAACATCAGTGCAGTGGTGGTTGGTACTGAAGCTGGGGGTCAAGTTCAACAGCACCATCAGCAAGGACAGAAATAGTTGGTGGAGCAGCCATTGCCTACACTAGGTCCATTAATGGTCTAGATAAAATAGATATTCTAAATGCCTGTCTGCAAGGACAAAGTGAATGGTTCTGGACCCTTCAAGATGAGAAGTCACTAAGAAATGGACCTACAGGATACTGGTAATACTCATAGTAGTGTGATAAGAATGGAAATGAATTGTAAGCCATGTAATCTGAATCAGTGGGGGACTGAAAGCACCACAATGTCAGGAACAATCTCAATATTTAGATTAAACTGAAATGTTGAATGCCAAAATGCACAAATTTACAGAGTGTGAGTTCAAATATCAAAAGAGCTTTAAGGTGGAGATGGCCTTATTTATGAGCCTATCAGAGAGGCATCTCAGACTGTTTTTCAGAAAGACCAAGATGTTCACACTGGGTGAAAATCAGAACAGGAGAGGACTGGAGCGTCATAAGTGTGTAGTATGGCTAACTTGGAAAGTGAAATCTCTCTTCATGGAGCGATATATAATCTCTATAATAATAGAATTGAACTAGCTATGATTACCTAGACCAGGGCTCTCCGTGGTCAATATCGACTCCCAAGAGTCGATGGGACTATCCAAGGGGTCAATGTTATCACTATTATTATTATTATTTGTAGTATTATTAGTTAAAGTAGTGTTTATTAAATTATTTTCATATAATAAATGTTTGGGGGTTGATGACCAGTCTGAAACTTCATGAAGGGGTCAATGAGCTGAAGTATTTGGGGACCCCTGACCTAGACCTTTAGCACCAAGAATTCTACATGGCAATGAACCTTATGTCAGGTTATTACCTTATTGTCCTCACGGCATTTAACCTTTGCTTTATTAATATCCAAGGCTGCGGTAAGAAGAATTTATTTGGTGTGGACAGTGCTGGGAGCTCTTGAGAAACAGAGCAAACTGCAGTCAAGATAGGGAACAATTACTAGGCTGGGGAGGAAGGATCAAATTAGACTTTCAGTGCTTCAACATCTTATACTTCCTGGAGAGCAATAGTATAGTCAAAAGGAGTTCTATTTCACTTGAAAGTGAAGGTTACGTTAGCTACTTTTATAGCCCCTGAGGGAGGTAGAGAGGTGAGAGGACTGGTACTTATGGCTGAACAAATAGTTTTGACTGCCTGCCTGTTCTCACTGCCAGAACATTTTGAAAATAATATACTTAGGACCATAAGCCTCAGGAAAGAAAATGAGATACAGATAAGTAATAAAAGAAATCTAGGTTACTAACAAAAATAACTCTTTTGGGGACAAAGGAAGGGAGGTGAAGAGGAGGGAGGAAGGGAAGTTAAGATCAAAACAGACAACCGCTCCCCCTTCAAAAAAAAAAAGAGGGACTGGGGCATTTGGTGGATTACAATTTGTAGGTGAAACACCTTTCAGCAAAGCTATAGAAGGTTCCAGAATATTATGCAGGTAAAAACTGTGACAAAAGAGAAAACAAAGAATAACTAATAATAAAGAAAAATGGCAGAAAAGCTTTTATCATTTTAACAGACCAAACAGTTGGTAATCAAAGAGAAGAATAGATGCTGCTATTAGTAATATCACTTATTTTTCTATATAATTGTTTCTTTGAAAATCCGCTATTATTTTACTATGCTGGCTTTTTATTATATTTTGTTATTTCATTTTAAAATTTGCATAAAGCCTAAAGAAACTGTTTTATAAATGATCCCATACTTCTAAATAATAAATATCTAAATAAACTTGAATAAATGGACACTGCTATCCTTAGATTTCTAAATGGCATTTTCCTGTCTTTTTGTGGTAAGATTGTCACTTGACTTTGGTGCCAACAGTCTGGAGGCAATAAGATAACACTTAAAGATAAAGAAAACATCAGTTCTGCTAACTGGTTATTGGAAGCAACCTCAAAAAGATACAGAAAAGGAATGTACGTTCAGCTGGATGCACCTTTCCTTTTATATTTTATATGAATGCAGAACAGAGTTGTGGTTGTTTGTTTGTTTGTTTGTTTATTTGGCTTGTATGCCGACCATCTCCCCCAACGGGCGACTCTGGGCCGCTCACAATAAAAAAAGAAAAAACACAGTTCTCTCCAAAGATGGCTAAAATCTATAAATAATTAAAAAACATATTAAAAATGCCCTAAAAAAACCTCCTCTGATTTTGGCCCTAAAAAAAAAAAACCCTGTAAGATGCTGGGTAAAATCTATAAATAACTAAAAAACATATATTAAAAATATCCTACGAACCTCCTATAATTTTTAGCCCTAAAAACCTGCAAAATGCTGGGGGGGGGGGGGGGGGGAACGCATCATCCCACCACCCATCTCCACAGGTGCGGGCCCCCCTCTGGCCCCCAGGCCTTCTGGCAGAGCCAGGATTTAATACCTTTCCTGAAGGCCATGAGGGAGGGGGCACACCGGACCTCAGGAGGCAGGATGTTCCATAGGGCGGGCGCTACAGCAGAAAAGGCTCTCTGCCTAGACCCCACCAATCGAAATTCCCTGACTGGTGGGGTCTGCAACCTGACCCTTCTGCTGGACCGAGTGGGACGGGCCGAAGTGACCAGGGCAAGGCGGTTCCTCAGATAACCTGGTCCCGTGCCATGAAGGTCTTTAAAGGTAATGACCAACACCTGGAATTGCACCCGGAAACAAACCGGTAGCCAATGCAGCTCACGCAACAGCGGTGTTATATGTGCCCTCCTAGGGGCATTAAGAACTGTCTGCGCCGCCACATTCTGCACCAGCTGTAGCTTCCAGATACTCTTCAAGGGTAGCCCCATGTAGAGCGTATTACAGTAGTCCAACCCAGAGGTGACCAGGGCATGAGTGACCATGCGGAGGTCCCCCTGATCCAGGAAGAGGCATAACTGCCGCACCACGTGAAGTTGTGCAAAGGCCCTCCTGGCCACAACTGCCACCTGCTCTTTGAGCAGGAGTCGTGAGCCCAGGAGAACCCCCAGATTATGCACCGGGTCTGTCTGGGGTAGTGCAACCCCGTCAAGAACCAAAGATGACAAAGTCCTAGATCTTGAGGCTCCCCATATCCACAGCCACTCCGTCTTACCAGGGTTCAGCTGAAGCCTGTTGTCCCCCATCCAGGCCCCCACAGCCTCCAGGCACCGCGAAAGGGCAGTCACAGCGTCACTTAAGGCACCTGGGATGGAGATGTATAGTTGGGTATCATCAGCATACTGATGATACCTCACCCCATGGTGCCGGATGATCTCACCCAGCGGTTTCATGTAGATATTAAATAGGAGCGGTGAAAGCACTGACCCCTGTGGCACCCCACAAAGTAGGGGCCGGGGGCTGGACCTCTCGCTCCCTATCAACACCGATTGGGTTTGGCCTTGGAGAAAGGAGCTGAACCAGCACAACATTGTGCCACCCAACCCCAACTCCTACAGCCGACCCAAAAGGATACCATGGTCGATGGTATCGAAAGCCGCCGAGAGGTCAAGAAGAGCAAGGATGGATGCACTCCCCCCATCCCACTCTCGCCAGAGATCATCTAAAAGTGCAACCAATGCTGTTTCTGTCCCATAACCGGGCCTGAATCCTGACTGATAGGGGTCCAGATAATCCTCCAGGATCCTCTGAAGCTGCCGCGCGACCACTTTTTCTACCACCTTCCCTAAAAAGGGGAGGTGGGAGACTGGACGAAAATTGTCCAGGAGGGTGGGGTCTAACGACGGTTTCTTGAGGAGTGGGCGGACCAAAGCCTCTTTGAAAGGCTTTGGGAACACCCCCTCCTGCAAGGATGAAACCACCACCAGGACCCACCCTAAGGTCACCTCCTTGGTAGATATAACCAACCAGGAGGGACACGGATCTAAATCACAGGTGGTCGCACTGACAGCCCCGAGGACCCTGTCCACTTCCTCAGGGACAACAGGATCAAACTGTTCCCAGATAACTGGGCAAGAACACTCCCTGGGCAACTCCTCTGGACCTACTCCACGCTTGGCTTCCAACTGAGAACGGATCTGAGTGATTTTATCCATCAGGTGTTCAGCAAATTCCTCTGCACGACCCTGCAAGTAGTCCTCCGCCCCCCCTTTTCCCAGGAGGGCCCGGGTGACCCTAAACAGGGCTGCAGGGCGACACTCTGAGGATGCAATAAGAGCGGAGAAATATTGACGTTTCACCGCCCTTACCGCCACTAGGTAGGCCTTAATAGCAGCTCTAACCCGTGTTCACTTTGATTTGTCCCCAGTTTTCTGCCAGCGGCGCTCTAGATGTCTCTTAGCCCTTTTTAGATCCCTCAACTCCTCCGTGAACCACGGGGAACGCCAGGAGTGATGGGCCAAGAGAGGACGCACAGGCGCGATCCTGTCCAAGGCCCCAGCCGCCTCCTTGTTCCAGACTGCGGCCAGAGCCTCCGCTGGGCCGTGCAGCAAGGCCTCAGGAACAACCCCCAGCTCCCTTTGGAACCCGTGCGGGTCCATTAGTCGCCAGGGGCACACTGTTCGAATAGGTCCCACCTCCCTGCGGAGGGGGGCAGCATAGGAGAATCCTGCCGCCACCAGGGAGTGATCTGACCATGACAGGGGGGATAATATAAAATCCCCCACCAGATCACGCTGCCACTGCTCCGACAAGAAAACCATGTCTGGAGTGTGACCACTGTCCCGGGTCGGGCCATCGATGACCTGGGATAGGCCCATGGCTGCCATGGTAGCCACGGCAGATTAAAGTCCCCCAAGGCCATAAGTCTGGGGAACTCCACTGCCAACCCCGAGATGGCCTCCAGCAGCTCCAGCAGCTCAGGCAGGGAGGCCGCTATGCAGCAGGGAGGCTGGTACACTAGCAGCACTCCCAACTGATCCCATGTGCCCAACCTCAGGAACAGGGTCTCACATCCAGCAACTTGTGGAGCAGGGCCCCTGAAGGCCAATAGGGATTCCCTGATGACTACTGCCACTCCCCCTCCCCTGGGGTCTCGGCTGGTGCCACACCCTAAACCCGGCTGGACACAATTCCGAGAGGGCTACTCCCCCCTCTGGTGCCAGCCAGGTCTCGGTGATGCACGCCAGTGCATACATACATACATACATACAGTGCAGATGGTGATACACCCTATATACAGTACTGCGCAAAAGTTTTAGGTAGGTGTGAAAAAATGCTGTAAAGTAAGAATGCTTTCACAAATATATATTGTAATTGTTCATATTTATCAATTTACAAAATGCAAAGTGAGCAAACAGAAGAAAAACCCAAATTAAATCAATATTTGGTGCGATCACTGTTTGCCCTCAAAATATCATCAATTCTTCCAGGTAAACTTGCACAGTTTTTGAAGGAACTCGGCAGGTAAGTTGTTCCAAACATCTTGGAAAACTAACCACAGATCTCCTGTGGATGTATGCTGCCTCAAATCTTTCTGTCTCTTCATGTAATCCCAGACAGATTCGATGATGTTGAGATCAGGGCTCTGTGTGAGCCACACCATCACTTCCAGGACTCCTTGTTATTCTTTACGCTGAAGATAGTTCTTAATGGCTGCATGCTTGGGGTTGCATTGCTTGGGGTTGTTGTCCTGCTGCAGAATAAATTTGTAGCCAATCACATGCCTCCCTGATGGTGGACAGGTATCTGCCTGTATCAGCACTGAGGACTCCATTGATCCTGACCAAATCTCCAACTCCATTTGCAGAAATGCAGCCCCAAACATGCAAGGAGCCTCCACCACACTTCAATGTTGCCTGCAGACACTCATTATTGTACCGCTCTCCAGGCCTTCGGTGAACAAATTGCCTCCTGCTACAGCCAAATATTTCAAATTTTGACTCATCAGTCCAGAGCACCTGCTGTCATTTCCTGCCCCCCAGTTCCTATGTTTTCATGCATAGTTGAGTCACTTAGCCTTGTTTCCACGTTGGAGGTATGGCTTTTTGGCTGCAATTCTTCCATGGAGACCACTTCTGGCCAAACTTCTCCAGACAGTAGATGGGTGTACCTGGGTCCCACTCGTTTCTGCCAGTTCTGTGCTGAGGGCACTGCCTGACATCTTCCAATGTCAAAGGGAAGTAAGCATAATGTGTCTTCCATCTGCTGCATTGTTTCCTTCGCCGACCACTGCGTCTACGGTCCTCAATGTCGCCCGTTTCTTTGTGCTTCTTCAAAAGAGCATGAGCAGCACATCTTGAAACCCCAGTCTGCTTTGAAATTTTTGCCTGGGAGAGACCTTGCTGATGCAGTAGAACTACCTTGTGTCTTGTTGCAGTGCTCAGTCTTGGCATGGTGTATGACCTGTAACATGAAACTGTTTTCCACAACCTCACCTTAGTAGCAGAGTTTGGCTGTTCCTCACCCAGTTTTAAGCCTCCTACACAGCTGTTTCTGTTTCAGTTAATGACTGGGTTTCAACCTACATATGAATTTGATCATCATTAGCACCTGTGTGGTGTAATTGGTTAATCATACACCTGACTCTAATCCTACAAGATCCCTGACTTTGTGCAAGTGTACGAAGTATGGAAGTGTAAGAATTGATGCTGGTTTGAAGCCAAAGGGTAGTCAGACCAAATATTGATTTGATTCAGATTTCTCTTCTGTTCACTCACTTTGCATTTTGTAAATTGATAAACATAAACAATTACAATATATATTTTTGAAAGCATTCTTACTTTACAGCATTTTTTCACACCTGCGTAAACCTTTTGCACAGTACCATATATATATATATACAGTAATACCTCGGTTCACGAATGCTTCTGTTCACAAACAATTCAGTTCACGAACAGCACCATTCGCAAAATTTTGCTTCCGTTCGCGAACTCCGCATCGGGTGACGAACATGACCCATGGCCATTTTCCCTGCTGTGACACGTGGTCGTGGCTTCCTGTAGGGAGGGGGACTCTCCCTCCAAACAATAACCGCCTCCCCACCCGCCTTCCTGTCCTCCACGCCAGAAGTCGCCTCAAGCAAGGTTAGTGTTCTCTCTCTTCATACTGTACTGTACTTTGTTTCATATTTTTGTGGTTTAAAAAAAAATATATATATGGTTCAGAACGGATTAACCGTATTTACATTGAACCTTATGGGAAAATTTGATTCGGTCGGCGACCAAAATCGGTTGGCAACCACATTCGTAGGGGTCAGAACGGATTAACCGTATTTACATTGAACCTTATGGGAAAATTTGATTCGGTTCACGACCAATTCGGTTCATGACCAGAGTTGTGGAACGAATTAAGTTCGTGAACCGAGGTACCACTGTATAACCAACCACTCTATTCTGTATTCTCATATCCTAAAGCAAATTAAAGATAGGGTGAAATGGGAAAATACAGACCTCCTTAGTAGAAGCTAAAAAACCCTTTAAAGAATCCAAAGTCAAAGAATAACTGATGCAGAGTCACAGAATGAGCGTTATGGTTTAGTAAAGACGTAAACTTATGTCTCCTTAGCCAACATTCAGCATTTTAATTGCTACTACATATTGGCTTTCCCATAAGATCTAATAAAATGTATAGCTATACATTTGCAATTATGTTAGTATGTTAACTATGGTTGTCCATGATTTGAAAGAACAGCTGAGAAGATATTTAACAAACTGTTTATCTACTTACAGTTTTTATTAAGAAATATGAAAAAGAATCAACAACTTTAATTCATATCTGGCTACTCATCATCTCCTGAAATGCTGCTTTAATCCAATTACTTATATATCCACGCCTTTGTATTATTCTGAGCAGAATCCAACTCAGATTTTCTGCTGACAGAACACCATCAGTGGATCAGGAAGAAAGAGATTATCTAATTTCATCGTTTCCTCCCCAACACCCACCCCCCACCGCCAAATGTATCCTGGAGATGTACATACCTTGCAAGGCAGATTTGGAAGAGGGATGCAGAGGAAGAAATATTATGTGAGCAGAATTCTGTTTAGTGGATTATGCCCTGCTCTCTGGTGGTTTTTAATATTCTGCTTCCATGTTCAAAGCAGTCAAATATCTAAACTGTAGATAACTTAAGAACAACATAAATAGGAAAAGCAACTCTCTGTAATCTCAAGGTGTATCAATATACCCAAATACCTGAGTAAGAAGCTGATCATGTGTTAAATTATTGATCCACCTAGTATAGCGCTCAGTTGCTTCTGCTGGTTCTCTCTTAATTTGGCAACCTATAATCTGAAAATAGAAACAAAAAGGTATTTAAGAGGTTTGCTGAAGATTTTTTAAAAAACTGTCTTTGAACTACAGAAGATCGCATTAACATTCTGGCAAATCAGATTCATGGCATTGGTTTTTATCTTAATGAAGTCAAAATCAATATTACTTTAACAGTATCTAACTTTGTAACATCGCTATTTCTGTTACAATGATAACTGTCATGTTAGCTGGAGAAAAGGAAGGATATGTTTTCAATATATAAAAATACATAATTAAAATTGTTCTTCATACCATATACAATTAATGTCTATTTTGTATTCTTTTCCATGATTTACAAGTTACTGCACATAATAATTTATTAGCCAATGATACAAAATCCTTTCTTTCCAAAATTAAAAACAAACTATATGGCAGATTCAGCTTAAAAATACAGTAGGAGCTAAAACAAACACATTATTTTTTTCATATAAACATAGAATTGAAAGGGACTATTCACACCATTGTGTCCAGCTCACTCCTTAGTATAGGAAATACAAACCAGATTTCACCTATTCAACATCTGTGCATTTGATCTGGTTTCTAAGTAAATAACTTTGCATCTGTCTTTGTTAATTTTCACTGTTATTTTCAACATTTTACTCTGTACTATCAAGATAGTTTTGAATTTAATTATAGTTCTATGATATTACTATCCCACCCAATGTTGTGTCATTTGCAAATCTGATAAGCTTTTACTTCACTTCGTAATCCCAGTAATAAATGCAAATGTTAAGGTGTACCAAGTCCAGGATTTAACCTTGTGGTACCCTTCTTGAAACTTCGCTTGTTTCAGCCAGCTACTATGTAAGTACTTAACTGTTAACAGCCCATGTTTAATTAGTACACTTATTAAAATGCTGTGGGATATTCTGTTAAATGTATCTGTCGTAGATTCTCAGAACCCGAGAAAATAGATAATGATTTGCAAAACAATACTAGCTCAGAACGCCTGCACATTCCTCCAGTATTAGTAAAACCATTAGTCAATTCTCTCGTTCTTCAAACAGTTTTTACCAAAAGAATGAAGAAGTCCCTGCCCTAACAAACTTAAAAATAAATTGGGTGCTAAAGCGAAAGTATCCAGTTGCTGAGATTTCTGGACATTAATCCCTCTTCTAACTATAAAGGACTTTGTGAAAATGTTTTCTGTTGCAAAGAGCTTGAGAAAACCCCTCTTCTGATATCAAGGTATGTTACATCTACCACATTCCACAACTGATTCAGAATGAATAATAAAATGAGGGGATTATACATACATACATATGTACGTACATGAGATAAAACTGGTTTGGCATGATGATTTTTGGTAATTACTGCATTGTTATCAAGATATCAAATCAGATTCTATCCAAACACTGTTGTCAAAAGGAATGGTCTATAGTTTCCCTTTCTCCCTTTCTGAAGATGGGGACATTATTTGCCCTCCTCCAGTTGTCTGATACTTCAGCTATTCTCTAGCATTTAAAGACAATGCAAAAAGAGTTTGTCAAATTATCAGCAAGTTCATTACCTAGGACGCAATTCATTTGGCCATAAAGATTTAAATTCATGCAAAATAAATACTTATTCACTGATATGTTTCTTATGTCTGAAGCTTCAGTCCTACCCTTTCTTCTTGTTCATCATAATTGTTGTGGGACAACAACCTCTCTTACCGGTTTGTCTTGTATGCTGCCACAACCAACAATGACTCCCAGCAGTTAACGTAATAAAAATATAAAACATATGCCAATAATAATAATAATAATAACAACAACAACATCTGCAATAACAACCGAAGACAACATTGACATCATGCTCCAGAAAAGTTTCATTCTAATAAATTTCCTAGAATACCATCAGGGGATGCCAGCCTAATTTCAGGAGGGAGATTGTTCCATAAAATAGGGGCAAATTCCAAAAAATATTGTTTCTAGGCCTCATCTCCTTTCTGGGCATATTTCTGAAGGATACTGACCAGACCCAGGATCTACCCAGGCATTTTGCTCTTGGTCCTCCTTCTCTTGCATCACCTCTCCCAATACTTCCCACCATACCTACATTGACCTGTCACTACCAGGATTTGTTCCCTCTATTATTGGAGAAGACTAAGCCAAGTTAAGAGTTGAGTACCTCAGTTTTTCCTTTGTTACCTGTTAGCATTCTGGTATCTTCACTGAGCAATTAACACATTCTTTTATCTTTCATTTTGAACATATCAAAAAATCCCCTTTTATACTTAAAAAGTTAGTTTAGCATGGCACAATATTCACACAATCAAATAATT
The DNA here is from genome assembly GCA_030867105.1 of Liasis olivaceus. NCBI lineage: Eukaryota > Metazoa > Chordata > Lepidosauria > Squamata > Pythonidae > Liasis > Liasis olivaceus. The sequence continues at coordinate 100,409,180 of CM061348.1, read as the reverse complement.
AACACATTTGTATAGCAAAATTTGTAAAATAATTTGCATAACCATATGCAAACAAGAAAAAACTGGAGTTGTCCATCTGGCTAGTTGAAGTGTTCCCCGCCCCCCGCCCCCCCCCCCCAGCATCCTCTTCTACAGTGTTTTGAATCTCACATTTAAAGCTAATGTCTTACATTGACAGATGTTTATGAACAGATAATAGTCTAGTTTCTCCCTGGTCCTCTCAACCCCTACATGACCACTGGAGGGATTGTGAACCAAGCTGTATAGCTTTCTACAACACTGGGCAGGAACAATCAAGTCTATGTGGCTCATATTCTTTTCTATGACTCTTAAGAAAACAATGGAAGCTCTCCTTCCTGAGACACCTAATAGTGCCAAGGTTTCCCCACTGTCCCCTAGATTTTACCTAGGGATGAGTCAACCTCCTGGACTTTTTGGAAGGCAGAAATATTGGCACTGCTATACTTGATTATTATGCCCTTTACCTCCACTAGGCTGCAGAGATCTATGAGCCATGATCTTCTTCAAACAAACTGCTTCAGTCATCTCCTCTATCCTGGAGCATCTCTTAGGGAACAATCTCCAAAGTACCTTCTGGAACCTCACCTTCAACTGGTGATTCACCCTTCCTCTTTTTAGGGAGGGTAGTTTCATTAGACATTGTATCTTTCTCAACACATCTCTAACCAGCTTCTGAGGATGACAAAGAGCTGAGTTGTCTCTAATTGTAGCATATAGAATGCTTGTAAATCCATATGCCTAAGTAGTTTTTTTTTCTCTTTATGGGCTGAAGAGCATCCCAAGTATGCTGTGTCAGATCATTTCCAAACAGCACTGAAATGTGCTGGCAACCTGAAACAGCAAAGTCCCAAACTCCTTTCTAATCCTCAGTCGAGACATGAAGCTTAACTATGAGCAGCATTTTTGCTGAATTAGCCCGTTACATGTGTTAGTGGTGCACTCTTCAAGGGACAACCTGGGATGAGAGCTTTATGTAGTAGCAAATATTTTCTCCATTTACCACACTATCTCTATATACCACATTGGCTGTCCCTTAATATGGACTGGCCCCTCCAATCCTCTGTGGCGGCTATGGCATTCAACTAGGTGGGGTGAATACTAGCCTTGAAGTGGGTTTCTCTGAGCAATAACCCTGCCACTTAATTTAGGACAGTTGTTTTTCATGTACCCAATTTCCCTATATTTGAATCAACATGTAGTAGCAGATTTGTCTTCTGGCTGACCCCTACTGATGGAGTTTTAGCACTGAATTGAGTAAGGCAAGAACCATCAGTACTCTGGTCAGTCAGAATAGCTGTGTACAGACGTGGCCAAAAGTATTGGTACCTTTGAATAGCCAAAGGTCCACTGACTTGAACAGGTAGTAGAAAAAAGTTTAGGATGTGAACCCTGGGGCTGACTAAAACTTGATTCCTGTGTTCTGAAGTAGGTAGATCTTCTATAAATATATGGCTTCCTTCTTGTCTGCAGTAAAGCAACTTAATTAGCCATGTCATATCTGTGAAGCTTCTGCTACTAGCTACTTACTGAATGCAGGACTGAACTTCTAAACAGCAGAGATTTATTGCCATACCTGTGTGAAATATGAGAGGAATCAGGCCACTTGTTTTAGCTAGGCTATGCATTTGCCCCTGGGCTTACTATATCTAGTTGGTATTCTTTGTAGTGTGTCAACAGACTCTTGCACATCTGGGGTGGCTATCCCCAAACATTTATCTTGGGTAATCCTGGAGTCTTTGCAACTTCTTTACCAGTCCAACTGCTTCCAAACTAGTCTCAGGAGCTTGACTGAACACAGGTTTGTGTTTAGCCTCTGGCAGCTACTGTAGGCACTTTTACTAGTATCAAATTCCACACATGATCTTCAATTTTGTTTTAAATTTTATCTCTCAACACACTTTACATGCATACCACATCTAGGGAACAAAATCCAGAATATTTCACAAGATTTTTTTTCAAATGCTTGTCAAACATTTTTTGGAGTAAAGCCAGCCTGGTATTCACCCTGTCCCAAAACAGCTTATAGTCCTCCATGTCCTGTGCCTAATTTATGCTGTTACAGCAATGCTCTGCTAAGGTTAGGCTAGAAACAGCACACTAGATAGTCATAGTAAATTTGTTAGTTGATACCTACTCAAGATTAGTCAGAAGGAATTAGCATCAATCCATCTCTGTAATCACCAAGTTTCTATGGGAGCTGGCATTGATTTGGGATGTTTGGATTTGATGGTCATCTCAGCTTTGTGGGTAAATAGGATTTTCCTCCTCAGTTAGTACTAGGGTTACAAATTACAAACCACCAAATCTAATGAACTTACATTATTTGCACTGCCATATAAGTACTCTGATACCTGAGCATATCAGTTGGTATTAATCCAATCAACTATTAAGTAGAAATGCTGAGACACTGAAGGAAGGTGGGAGGACTCACTGGACAAGAACTAACATATATTAAATATTTATAGCAAGGAAATGCACTGCTTGCTCATATTCCATCAGAATAAGGCCTCCGTGTTATCTTAATAGTTTAGAGAAGGATTGTTTTAAAGCACAGACCATTCTAAACTAACTGCAGATGAGTTGTTTTCATTTAAGAATGAGATACTGCTCATACTTAGAAGTCTTTTTTCTTTTACTTTTTCTCTTATTTCATGAGTTTTACAAAATAAATTTCATGAACATGAGAATTATACATGGGGAAATTCAGAGAAGTAGGTGAAAACAAATACGAAGTACTGGGCAAACACAATTCTGCTGATCTGAAAGGCATTTCTTTAGAAAAAGATAAGAAAGCTTAGCTTCTGTACACAAAGCAGACTGACCCGGCCAAAGCTACACAAATACAAATTAATGAACAGCTGCCAGGAGGTGACAGATTAGTCTTAGTTCTGGCTTTTTAAAAGCCAGATTTCCAATTAGAGTAGAATGCATAAGCTAGTCCACTCCAAACTGTGAAAGACATTAATGAAAAGCAACCAGGTTTTAGCCATGTTCATATCTTTGAAATATCAAGACACAACATGAAGGCTTCTAAAAAGTACAAGGCATTGTTATCCACTAGCTGTTTGTGAGCCAGTTGAACTAAAGTAGCTGGGTTTTAGGAGAAGCTAATGTCAATTACTTCTATCCAAGAATTCTAGAAGGCAGCATATTCAGAAGAAAAACCATTTATGAAGCATCCTGTTTCAGCTCAGAACTAAAAGATTATAAAAAGTTCCTGAATTGTCAACAAACAAGATTTACTAAGCCACAGTACACAACTCAGAAGTATTAAACTCCTTAGTTTTCCCAAAAGTAATTTATGCATTTATGTGTATATGTGTGTAACATGCACAGATCTGAATAAATGAATGAATAACTGAGGAGACCTGTGAGTAGGTCCCATATATCCAATCAATCTTTTCTCTCATCTAATTACGGCCATTTTCAGCATGGCAACCAATTCATATGATATGATGTTTACATCATAATATAGACATTATTACAGCTTGTCCAAGAACACAGTCCTTATAGTTTAAAACCCAAGGATATTTTAGCTCAAAAGACTTCCAGACTGGATGTGTTATACAAATTGCTCAGACTAACAGCTTTAAAATCCTATTTATTTAAAATATTTTAAGCCTCTTTTCAAAATAGCACAGTACAATTTAAGGGGGTTATTTGGGGAAGCTGATCTACTGATATTAGTTACAATATTCAAGGGAGTTTTGAAGACATCAATATTTAGTGTCCTTTTAAAACATGCAGAACTACTGAAAATTATTCTACCTGGGGCCACAACTGAAAAAGCCCTGTTACTTAAGCATCCCATAACTACTGATACTGTATTATTTAATAGAAGGACCTCAACATCTTAGCAGATAGTCAGGATTTTATGGGCTTTTTCTATCAGAGGATGTGGACAAATTCATACCTACTACCTGTTCCCTGTATTGATAAAAAATCCAGAGGAAATCTGAAGATTTGTTCATAGGCAATAAACAACTTTTGAAAGACAGTGTTGTTCCTTGTACTCTTAAAAAAAACAATAGTATGATCCATATAGGAGCAATGTTTATACATTCAGAGCTTCAACAATTTTTCTTTGTTTGCTGGGCTTTATTTTTTGAATAAGATATAAGAAAAGCCTTAATCAAATTATCATTCCATCCTAAATTCCATTTTGAGTTTGAAAGCAAAACACACTTGGTCATGTTGCTGGTTACTGACTACAGAATTACTTGTTTTCACTGCCCACATTTGAAGCCTAGATGTGTTGACCATCCTTGGGAATAGTAGGGTCTCATCTTCTACCAGAAAATATTGGAAAAAAATTATGTCATAACAAACTGCTAAATCAACAGTTTTAAGGACTGTGTAAAAACAGGGACCCCATCATCTATAAATCCCATTAGGTTCTTACCATCCATTGGTGAAAATAATGAGGAGTGACAACCCCTTGAGAATGAACATTAACCACTATATTCTACCACCCATGCTTTGACATATATACATCTAGTTCTTCCCCTTTCAGGATCAGAAACGTGATACAGGAGTAGTACAACTAATAATTGCACAAAGTTCCAACATAAGTTTCCAAAAAGCTGTAGTAACTGTTGCAATTTGTAAATGTACAATACTGAACAAAAGTTTTAGGCAGGTGTGAAAAAATGCTATAAAGTAAGAATGCTTTCAAAAATATATATTGTATTTCTTTATGTTTATCAATTTACAAAAATGCAAAGTGAGCAAACAGAAGAGAAATCCAAATCAAATCAATATTTGGTGTAATCACCCTTTGCCTTCAAAACAGCATCAATTCTTCCAGGTAAACTTGCACACAGTTTTTGAAGGAACTCTGCTGGTAGGTTGCTCCAAACATCTTGGAGAACCAACCACAGATCTCCTGTGGATGTATGCTGCCTCAAATCTTTCTGTCTCTTCATGTAATCCCAGACAGACTCGATAATGTTGAGATCAGGGCTCTGTGTGAGCCACACCATCACTTCCAGGACTCCTTGTTCTTCTTTACGCTGAAGATAGTTTTTAATGACATTGGCTGCATGCTTGGGGTTGTTGTCCTGCTGCAGAATAAATTTGCGGCCAATCACATGCCTCCCTGATGGTGGATAAGTATCTGCCTGTATTTCTCAGCATTGAGGACTCCACTGATCCTGACCAAATCTCCAACTCCATTTGCAGAAATGCAGCCCCAAACTTGCAAGGAACCTCCACCATGCTTCACTGTTGCCTACAGACACTCACTACTGTACCGCTCTCCAGGCCTTTGGCAAACAAACTGCCTCCTGCTACAGCCAAATATTTCAAATTTTGACTCATCAGTCCAGAGCACCTGCTGTCATTTCCTGCCCCCCAGTTCCTATGTTTTCATGCATAGTTGAGTCACTTAGCCTTGTTTCCACGTTGGAGGTATGGCTTTTTGGCTGCAATTCTTCCATGGAGACCACTTCTGGCCAGACTTCTCCAGACAGTAGATGGGTGTACCTGGGTCCCACTCGTTTCTGCCAGTTCTGTGCTGATGGCACTGCTGGACATCTTCCAATGTCAAAGGGAAGTAAGCATAATGTGTCTTCCATCTGCTGCACTGTTTCCTTCGCCGACCACTGCGTCTACGGTCATCAATGTCGCCCATTTCTTTGTGCTTCTTCAAAAGAGCACGAGCAGCACATCTTGAAACCCCAGTCTGCTTTGAAATTTTTACCTGGGAGAGACCTTGCTGATGCAGTAGAACTACCTTGTGTCTTGTTGCAGTGCTCAGTCTTGGCATGGTGTATGACCTGTGACATGAAACTATCTTCCACAACCTCACCTTAGCAGCAGAGTTTGGCTGTTCCTCACCCAGTTTTAAGCCTCCTACACAGCTGTTTCTGTTTCAGTTAATGACTGGTTTCAACCTACATATGAATTTGATGATCATTAGCACCTGTGTGGTATAATTGGTTAATCATACACCTGACTCTAATCCTACAAGATCCCTGACTTTGTGCAAGTGTACGAAGTATGGAAGTGTAAGAATTGATACTGGTTTGAAGCCAAAGGGTAGTCAGACCAAATATTGATTTGATTCAGATTTCTCTTCTGTTCACTCACTTTGCATTTTGTAAATTGATAAACATAAACAATTACAATATATATTTTTGAAAGCATTCTTACTTTACAGCATTTTTTCACACCTGCCTAAAACTTTTGCACAGTACTGTATAATATTTATTTCTATTAAGTTTTATAAAGACCAGAATTTATTCACTTAAAAGTAAATTATACCACCTTTATGCCTACAACCAAAGAGATATTCTTAAACAAGATAACCACAATTGTTTGAATTTGAAAACCTCTTAGAACATGCATTGTTTCATCTATTTTTAACTCCCTACATCTTATTATTTTCCTTTCTCTATTTATCACTACTGGAAAAGGAAGAAAGCAAAACAAGCAACTGAGATCATCTAAAAATCAGTTTTAAAGAAAAGTAATAAGACCCCATGACTGAATTTAGACTACTTTATTATTTATTTATCATATTTATATAGCCGCCCATCTCACACAAGGTGACTCCTTAAGTGTTTTAAGGAAACAGTACTGTACAACCAAACCCTAACAATCTCTTTCTCATCTCCTTTGTAGTAAAACCTATATTGGAAAGGAATGAAGTGAAGAAGCTACAGGACAAAGAAATGCTAATCCTTTTCCTATAAACTATTATACTTTCTAAATGTCCCAGAATCTGCTTATCTTGTATAGGGTTTGAAACATGTGGCTAGGCATGCTCAATGTCTTGTTATGCAACTAGTACTTTTGCTATGAATAAAAAAGTATCTCTGGAACAACTATAAACAGTATTAGTAAATTTGCTTGATAAAAAGCACTGGAGATCAGGCTATAATTTTATAGGGAATTCTGTGTTAAGAATATCTTGGGACTTTATTTGGTATTTGAAAGCCCATTATTTAGGGGGGAAAAATCCCAAAATAAGTTTGGGGAAAAAAAAGTGTCAAAGGAAAAAAAAAAAAAGTCAAAGCAAATACACAATGCACATCACATGTGGTCAGGAAGCTTCCTTAAGGATACAGAATATGAGATTAATGAAATGTCAACGCCTGTCTCCAGACCCCAGATTTCTCATTCACTTTCAAATCAGCTCCTAAAGGTAGAATGCAAGTTTATCAAGAATGAACAGCTAAACTAAATCCCTAAATGAAGAGCAGATTATTAGATATGCTCCTGACCCATAAATAAATACTGAGTTTCTTTGAAGTCTGGCCTATTCTCTTTGATGTTCCAAGGGATCCAAGACCTTTTGAAATTCTGACCTTCAACTGTGGGTGTTGAACTCCTTTGAAATCACAGTCCTTGCTGCCCAAGTCATGAACATACAAAAAGCCTAAAGATGGAAGAAAGAGGGCAACTCTTGTTGCATTTCCAAAAAATCATCCTACTCCTCCTCCTCATCCTTCATCGTTTCCATAACATGCAAAGTCTGGTATACTGTATGAATTTCAAATAGTCACACAGAGAGACCAAAGAATAACAAAAACATCTTTTACCTCCTCAAAACAATACTGCTCATTTTATGGTGACCATAAACTTCAATGGGCCTCATAGGCTAAATGGAATGGACAAATGCAAAATCTTATCCCTGAAACTCATGTAAAGCTACATCATGGAATGCAGCATGCATCAAGCATCTGATAAGGAGACAGAAGCACCAAAAATTGGACTGAACACAAGCTCATGTGCAATTTTTTGTTGTTCTAACGTCCTTAAGAAGTTATGTATCCACACTGTAAATATGTGGAAAGAAATTTAGTTCGATCTGCATTTAATATGAATCATCCTTATTCACTCCTGAACAAACAAGAATGCAATTATTTTTTGGTTTCACATTTTCTCTGAATACTGTTATGCCATTATCAGATTTTTAAAAAATACATGAATGTTATAAAAAATTGTGTAACAAAAATAAGTTAGAAAACAATTGCGTGCAAAAATCTTTATATTAGGAATATGAATAAAACTGTATATAAATTTCCATACATTTTATAAAATACATGACAAACATCAGAAATAAGACAGGCACTCTTAAAAAATTGGAAAGTTTTGGAAAGGGAGGCAGATTTTCCCATCTACATTATATCTAGCATTGCCAAAATTGCTATATTTTAATGAGTTAGCTCTAAATATAATATATGTACCACAGCAATATCTAATATTACTTCTATATTTTGCCTTGCTTGCTTTAATAAGAAATGATCTTTTGTGACTATGAGATAGAGATATTTTGGCAATGGAAGGCAGAGATATTAACTAATGTGGCATCTTGTATCTTTGGCTCCCCTTCAGGCATTGTAAGACTGATGCTATAATTGCAACAATCTCTACACTGGCAATATTGCTGCTGAACTCCACATGTGTAAATTTGAAGATGCTATTCATGCAGAACTGAGAACCTGGATCAATGATTACAATGCAATAGCAATAAATTATTATGACCATAAGAAAGAAAAAGTAAGAAACCACAACAGAATTTGTTCCATGGTGGTGATGACCACAATAAATAAATCACCATCCATACTGCATCTAGAAAATATTGGCCAGCTCAACTTTACTTCCCTCATTAATTATCTTTTTTAAAAATACCTTTATTTCTTCAGTTAAACAGAAGAAAGAAGAAAAAGAGCAGATTATATATATAAGGGCATCTGACATGTGTACATTTTTATTATTATTATTGTTATATATATATTCCTCTTTTATTTTGTACAACTCAAGGAGGTATACATAATGTTCTTGTCTATTTTCCCTACAACAACCCAGTGAGGAGGGTTGGGTTCAGACGGAGTAAATATCTCAAAGTCATCCAGTTGGCTTTCATGCCCAAGGGACAACTAGAACTCATGGTCTCTCAGTTTCTAGTCCAGCACCTTAACCACTACACAAAACTGGCTGTCATTCATATAGATGCAGATATATAGATATACACATGCAGCCCTAAATTATTAAAACTGACCACCAAATCTTACGGAGCTAAAAACATGTAGTCTTTATAAGTACTTCTTTTGATAAATCTATTTGATATACAAATATCAAAACAGAGTGAAATAAGGAATTCAAGATTCTTTTTGTTTGAACAATGGGATACTGCCTTAATATTTGAATCAAAATTTCAATAGATTTTAGACTATGACTAAAATATCCGAAAACTGTTATATCTGTGGAAGAAATCCCTACATGTATTAACCTGACTTTGAGACAGGTTTTATTATTTTGGATGTCCATAGTCTTTCAAATGACATACCTACTACATGGAAATTGATGGCTGGTCAATGGAAATGGATTCTTTGTGCGATTCCTATTGCTAAGAGACTTGTCCTTCAACACTGAAAAGATAATTTTATTGCCCTAATCACTTAATGGATTGAAGACTTGAAGTTGCTGAACAAATTGCTTACAGGTATAAACTAAGTATGGATTATAATTAAATATAATTCAATATGAGTCATCCTTTATTGATATACATGTATCAGTTGCCCTTTTAATATTATTTTAAATTAAGAGGGGCTTTTCAAAGAGTATTTGAAGGCACACTACAACTACTAATGTATTGCATTTTGCAGCTAAAGTATAAACATTTATGCTGACATGGATGCTATAATGCTGACCATCTGAAATGGGGGTATCCTAAGGAATATCTGATTGCTGTTTTGCATAGAGTATCAGTTTTTGAAATATGATTACAGGATCAAGACCTACTAGTATTGTCTTGCCACTCTGAAATAAACTCCCACAGAAAAACAATAGTAACTGCCTAATTGTTCTCCTTCATTTATTATGCATAAACCTCTTCATAAACAGCTAAGTGCAAATATTAAACAGGACACTATTAAACAAAAAGAGATAAGAGCTGTACCCAAAAGCAAATTTTGAGATATCACCTCCACTGCAACTAATTATGCAAGAAGAACTGAAGAAACCACATTTAAAATACAAAGAACAAAGCAAAGCTTTTGACAGCAACTATGCACATGCAGAGTACATTTTTAGGGATAGGAGGCAACTGATATTAGCTTTCACAAAGTGGTGAACAGAAACTTGTAAGCCTGAAATAAATTAAATAATTCTTAGACAAAAATTTAAGCAATTGTCTTGGCAATGATAAGTGATTAGCCTCTGGCTTTTTTTTTTCAGGGTTTTTTTTTTTTTACTTCCAGTCTAGTCAACAGCCTTTAGATTCTCTCAGATGTTATCAACTAAGATAGATAGATAGATAGACAGACAGACAGACAGACAGACAGACAGATCGATCACATGAAATACTTAAGGACAAATCAACACTGAATACAAGTGTTTTTTTCCCCATCACTTGCAATAAATCTTAGTATAACAATTAAAAATAAAAAAGTTCAGGTACTTCATATTATTAAGAGGAACTAAGGAACACTTATCCCCTTCATAACTTAATACACCACATACGTGTAGCACAAAATGGTACAATTCAATGAAAGTCAAAAGGAACCTGGAACAACTAATTTTCAAAAACTCAACATAAAATAACATGTAAAAAGCATTCCACAGTGACTTGGAATGAAGAAGTAGCAAGCTGTATTAGATTATGATGGAATGCAAATTAAATGAGTTTCAGAAGTGCTGCCGCAGGTAAAAACAAAAGGAAAATTAGAAGGAAGTTCTAAGATTTCACCAATAAGCTGCCCTCTCTTATTTTGCTTTGAAGAAAAGTCATGTTTTCATGTGTTCATGATTATAGTTAATGACTGCTGTAGAGATGGTCCGGAGCCAAAGCCATATACCCGATCAGCTCTAAAACTCCAGGAGAGATTTGGCTTTGAAATGATTTCCTATGCCTCAGGTCTACATGGAGAACACTGCAAAGCTATCACAGCAGCTTGCCACTGAAGATATGACCTCAAAAGGTTTAAACAGATAAGAAATCTTGCTTTCACAAATGGCTATATATATATGTATGTATGTATGTGTTATTCTTAATACAAGACACTTCACCTTCATTTTATGGAAATGAGCTTAATTTGCAGTCATTATAATATCCACAATAATGGTAAGAGCTATATGAATAATGTGCACAAGAGAATATGAGTGAGGTCATAATCCTCAGAAGGAGAGCAAATTACTGTATGTACTCTATGGGTACATTCCCATTTATGTTCTGGGACCCAGCAGCAAAATATTTTACTTCTATACTATCAAAACATGAAAGCAAATAGCCTTCTGTTAATTATGGTACATCCACAGCTAACAAAAAGACCCCATTTTTTGAAATACCAGGTGTAAATGAAAAACAAAAGACATATTTACTAGGTAATCTTTAAATTAAGAAAGGTTTACTATTTTAATTTCTTTCTGACTTCCAATTAGTATAGTAAGATTTCCCTATGTCATCTGTCTACAAATCAGTTCTACTCAAACTTTCCTTCACTATAATCTATCTGTGATTATCTTTTCAGTCTCAGAAATACACAAGAAAATGCAGGTGAACCAGAACAGGCATATTTTGTCTCCAGCATCAGCAAAAATACATTTTTAATTTTCTATACGATGGTGAGCAGCTAACTGGGAAATGGATTAACATTAAAACATGAAACTTTCACTTGTGTAGATTAACTGCAGTCTTCAAGACTTTGGCATCATATTAATATAGTCGCTTAATATTAAAAATCTTAAAAGCACTGAAACAAAAAACCCAACCCATGAACAAATACTATAATAAGCAATTATTTGGCTAGAAAGTTGGAATAAGGTTTGTTTATGTATTTATTCTGAAAGTCTCCAAGTGAAAATATATAGATGAGTCCTATAAAAGATCTCACACCTCATGCAATGCCCATGATTAGCTATTTGACACATAAAGAAAATGTTCTTTTAGTGCCTTCACTTGTGGTTTTAGCATGTGAATAAAATATGATCATCTATTTAGTAACCATTTTATAATATTGCAATAATAGCATCATTGTTAGATGTGGTTGTTGGCATGTGGAAACCATACTGGATTTAAAATTTAATTACTAAGTTGTATCAGAGAGAATGGTTTAGATTTGTACTGTTTCATTAAAATGTAGAACAGACTTGAACTAACAGTTGCTTTGAAAATCCACTGTGGTTTTTCAGAAACACCAAACTGAAAAAAAATCTGAAAGCCCAGTTTAATGAAAAGCAAACACACAGCTGAATTTAAGCATGTTTCAAGCAAACTATGTTCCAACATTGGGAACCTTCTCTTTTTTCCTGTGATAAAATGTAGTGAAACTTTTTTATTCACCCCATTACATTTATAAAAAAAAATGCTACCGTTCTAGTTCAAGATCTCTAAAAATCAATGGAAACATACTGGGCTACTTTTCCAAACCTTATCAGTCAGCAAAGCAGATAGTGCAGTAAACCACACAGAGTGAAGACATGAATACTTTTTTGAAAAAGAATCATACCAGAATCACATAAAATGAACATAATACAGCACCAGAACGTTTGTTCAATCCTAATACAACCTTGCGCATTCAGGATGAAAAATTCTATTCCGATTATAATGCTTCCTAATTTCCAGAAGTCATTTTATTTTATGCTGTTAGTGTAGCCACCTCAGAATATGACCATTCTGAAGAGAAAGCAGAATATGATATAAAAACATAATGGAGTTGGCAGTCTTTCTGTTTTTCCAACTTCTTCAAATTAAGAGATTTTAAGAATATTTATCTGAAATAAAACGATTTTTAAAATTATTACAACTAAAAGTTTTACATTATTTAAAAAACATATTTCATGCATATTAATTTATGTGAAAGTTTCATGATGGAAACAGGATTGCAGCAAACTGTTGCAATGTGGAACACTCCCGCTCCTGTATCCATACTCCTAGCCAGTATCTCCTTCTAAAGTACTCACTTCTATTCACCTCCTTTCTCTTGGATATACATAGTAAGTGAACACAGTTAGCTGAATGTTTTGGGGTCTTCTGTTACTGGGGAGGTGGGAGTGGCGCTTTATTCCTAAAACCTTGATTATACTTTTGAAAAACCCAGGGAATTTGCAGACCTGCTAAAGCTTTTTCCTTGAAAATAAGTCTGCTGCTTTAGAATCCATGATCACAGAAGACTGCAATTAATATAGAGGTCTCCAACATTCTGACTGTGTGTCAGTACACTGCATGTACCTTCTAGTAGATAAGCTGCGGGCAACAATATGTTGGTTTCCATAGTAGATCCTAGCATACACAGGAAAGGAACTAAAGTAAATAAAAGTAAGCCTCATAAACATGTGTAATGAGAAGATGCTTCAAATGTCACACACAGAGGAAAAAAGTGTGCAAGCTGGCTATAATCAACATGATGATACCTAAATGGTGTCTATTAATGGTGGCCAATAGCTTTAAACTAGAATCGTGAAGTTAGAAGGGAAATTATCTCTGACGGATGACCATCCTGCCTCTGTCTGAAGACTTCTAGTGAAGAACTCACCAAGTTATGTGGCAGCCTGTTCCACTGACTGACAGTTCATAAAGTAAAAAGAAAGTTCTTCCTAAACCTAATTCCTTGTAGTTTTAATAAACTGATTCTGGCCGTGCCCTCTAAGGCAATAAAGAGTAAGCCCATTCTCCCTTCCATGTGACGACACTTCAGATACTTGAACACTTCTCCTCTTAGAAGCCTTTTCTGTAGGCTAAACATACCCAGATCATCCCTCAAAAGGTTTCATTTCCAGACCCCTTTCAGAAGTAATCATCCTTTGAACTTGCTCCAATTTGTTACTGTCCTTTTTGAACTAGAACTAGACACCATATTTTAAATGGGGTCTGACCAGGGCAGAGTAGAGCAGGACAATTACTTCCTGTAATTTGGACTCTATGCTCCTGTTAATACACCCCAAGATAGCTTCAGCCTTTTTAGGCACTGCCTCACAGTGCTGGCTAAGTGTTGGGTATGCTTGCCCTTGTGTGATTGACAAAGCCACCCAAATCCCTTTTACAGGTGAAACTCGAAAAATTAGAATATCGTGCAAATGTTCATTTATGTCAGTATGGCAACTCAAAAGGTGAAACCAATATATGAGATAGATGCATTACATGCAAAGCGAGATATGTCAAGCCTTACTTTGGTATAATTGTGATGATTATGGCATACAGCTTATGAAAACCCCAAATTCACAATCTCAGAAAATTAGAATATTACATGACATCAATAACACAAGGATTGGAAATAGAACAATATCGGACCTCTGCAAAGTATAAGCATGCATATGTACTCAGTACTTGGTTTGGGCCCCTTTTGCAGCAATGACTGCTGCAATGCGGCGTGGCATGGATGCTATCAGCCTGTGGCACTGCTCAGGTGTTATGGAAGACCAGGATGCTTCAATAGCGGCCTTCAGCTCCGCTGCATTGTTCGGTCTCATGTCCCTCATCTTTCTCTTGGAAATGCCCCATAGATTCTCTATGGGGTTCAGGTCAGGCGAGTTTGCTAGCCAATCAAGCACAGTAATCCCATGGTCATTGAACTAGGTTTTGGTACTTTTGGCAGTGTGGGCAGGTGCCAAGTCCTGCTGGAAAATGAAGTCAGCATCCCCAGAAAGCTCATCTGCGGAAGGAAGCATGAAGTGCTCCAAAATCTCCTGGTAGACGGCTGCGTTGACCCTGGACTTAATGAAGCACAGTGGACCAACACCAGCAGATGACATGGCTCCCCAAATCAACACAGACTCTGGAAACTTCACACTGGACTTCAAGCATCGTGCATTGTGTGCCTCTCCATTCTTCCTCCAGACTCTGGGTCCTTGGTTCCCAAATGAGATGCAAAAGTTGCTCTCATCAGAAAAGAGGACTTTGGACCACTGGGCAACAGACCAGTTCTTTTTTTCTGTAGCCCAGGTAAGACGCTTCTGACGTTGTTTGTTGTTCAGGAGCGGCTTGACAAGAGGAATACGACATTTGAAGCCCATGTGCAGGATCCGTCTGTGTGTGGTGGCTCTTGATGCACTAACTCCAGCCTCAGTCCACTCCTTGTGAAAGTCCCCAACACTTTTGAATGGCCTTTTCCTGACAATCCTCTCCAGCCTGCGGTCATCCCTGCTGCTTGTGCACCTTTTTCTACCACACTTTTCCCTTCCACATAACCTTCTACTGATGTGCTTTGATACAGCACTTTGGGAACATCCAACTTCTTTTGCAATGACCTTTTGGGGCTTTCCCTCCTTATGGAGGGTGTCAGTGATGGTTTTCTGCACAACTGTCAGGTCAGCAGTCTTTCCCATGCTTGTGATTCCTACTGAACCAGCCTGAGAGACCATTGAAAGGCTCAGGAACCCTTTGCAGGTGTTATGGATTCATGAACTGATTAGAGTGGGACACTTTGAGCCTAGAATATTGAACCTTTTCACACTATTCTAATTTTCTGAGATTGTGAATTTGGGGTTTTCATAAGCTGTACGCCATAATCATCACAATTATACCAAAGTAAGGCTTGACATATCTCGCTTTGCATGTAATGCGTCTATCTCATATATTGGTTTCACCTTTTGAGTTGCCATACTGACATAAATGAACATTTGCACGATATTCTAATTTTTCGAGTTTCATCTGTATATATATCAGGTCTCCCCCATCCTATGTTTGTCCCTTACACTTTTCTTACCCAATGCAGAGCTTCATTTCTCAGTGTTAAGTTCCATTCTATTCATTTCAGCCCATGGCTCAAATCTATCCAGATATTTTTGAATCTTGTCTCTTATCTAAAGTATTAGCCACTCCTCAATGCAAACTTTCTGAGTACTCTTTAACTTCCTCATTCAAACTACAGTACTGATAAAAATGTTGAACAGAACAGAGCCAAGACAGAGCCCTGTGCTTTTCTACATTTTACTTCCCACCAAGCTGAAGTGGACCTATTAATGAGCACTCTTTGGGTGTAGTTATTCAGCCAACTAATTATGACTCCTTTGAACAGTGCTATCATCTAACCCATATTTTCCATTTTATTAAAGAGTACATCATGAGGCACTGACAAAGACTTTGCCAAATCAGCTGGCAAAGACACAGTCCAGGTAAACTATTCTGTGACATTCCCTTGAGTAACTAAGTAACTAAGAAGGAGATAAGCTTAGTCTTTCACAATTTTTTTGTGACAATCCCATGTTGGCTCATGTTAATCGCTGTGTGCATATCCAACTGTTCATGAACATGCTGCCTGACAATCTGTTCGAAGACCTTGACCAACATAGATTTTAAACAGACAGATCTACAGTTTCCTTCTCCTTGTTCCCCATTTTGCAGATGGGGAAGACATTTGCAGGGACTTTACCAGTTCTCCAGGAGTTCTCAAAGATTACTGAGAGCAGTTCTGTGATCACTTCTACTAGTTTCTTTAGTATCCAGGGAGGTAATCCATCTAGCCCAGGATGCGTGAATGTGTATTAATTAGCTACGTTCTTTCTTACCCTCTTCTTGTCTTCCCTAAGCTGCAGTTTCCTTTTTTCCCAGCGCCATAATGGTGACAAGCTATGACTCCATTTCCATTCTGTGAAAAGACAGATGCAGACTAGGAATTAAGAAATTCTGCCTTCTCACCACTATCCATTATCAAATCACCACTTTTTCCTGGCAATGGACTATATGCTCTTTGTATTTTCCTTTATTTCTAAAATACCCAAAGACCCCTTTTAACTATTTTTGGAATCTCTTAAAAGCCTCAGCTCATTCTGAATTTTAGCCTTTCTGTAGTGGACAGAAGGAATGACCTTGAGGGAGAGGAGGAAGAGCTGCTACCAAAACAACAGTCAGATAAAAGAAACCTGAGTTTGGGGCAGAACTGTAATATAAGAAAATGTCTCAGAGAAGACTGCCCCTAGTTCTCATGAAAATAAAGGGAGGGAGGGAAGAAGCATATTCAGACTTGCAAGATTCTGCTACTATATCTTTATAATAAAAGTAGTATTAGCCTACATGATTTTGGTTTCCTAGTCTGGTCTACCTTGAAGGGCTGACATCAATCTTGCAAGTCTAAGTCAAAGGACTCCTTTGCCCAACTTCTGTCTACTTTTCCCGTTTGCTTGCTAGCTTTATATAAATAACATTGGAAACAATACAGGATCTGGCGGCAGCTCTCAAGTGTTATTTTCTGGAACCCACTGAAATGGAATTACTGAAGACAATGCTCCCAGTGAGTGTATCCAATTGAAAAGGATATTAGAAGCTGTTGAGAGACCAGGTAAGAGTAACAGACTCTCTCAAAACAGGTTATCCATCAGAGTGATCAAGGCAATTCTTTCCAAAAGTAGGGCAGAAGCAAGGCTAAAATGTGTCTAAGACAATCAGTATCTCCCAGAATACCTATAGTTGGATTATCATCATCCTCTCATTTACTCTACAAAGGAAGATATTCACCATAATCACAACCTTTTGAATATAGGGAGATTCCCCTTCCCTGTGAGGTACTGCCTCTTTTAATATAGAAAACCATCCTGTAATGCAATTATGTGCTCACCACTCCTTGGACCCAGAGAACCAAGACCATGTGGGTAATTAAAAATACCCTGGGCCAAGAAAACATGCAATGGAATAAACCACTATAAGCATCTTGTTCACATTCTCAGGCTGCAAAAGATGAAACTAATCTCCTGAAACTTGGACAAGAAGGTGAATGTTACACTTAATTTCCAGCAGTAACAATAATAGCATTAAGCTAGCTATTTGTCAGGCAACTTAGTCATCCTTCATTACCCACTATGGGAACAAGGCAGAATAAAGAAGATGGCAGAAACAGACATCAAAAGCAAAGTGATCTTGCTTATAATATAACACTGCACATAAAACAGAAAGCTCTACTGTAAAACTTTTGGTTGTATTTCAGTCCGCTGTGTAATGTTGCCCCTAAATAGACAATATCTGGCAATTCCTTGGATTTGCCACATAAGAAAGAGTGATAGGAGGTTGCCTATTTTGCAGCCCAAACAAGTCAAGATAGAAACATACTTTCATTGTATATGTTCCTATACCACCCTTATGCTAATAAAATGGATCTAAAAGTAGACAACAGCGAGAATGGGGCAACAAATAGGGCAAAGACGAACACAATACTTCTAGTACAAAAAAGCAAAGGCACTACAAAGGACTGCCTACCCAAGCCAAGCATACACAAGGCTAATTTAGCAACTGCCACAGTTATGGACACCTGCAAGTCATGAATGAGCCATGTACTTGTTCAATCCCATCTTTTTCTGTCTTCTGTCTATTATGCAACATGTTCAGACCAGTGAAATGAGACCTGGCAGAATATGAGCTCATATGTGTCTACATGCGTATCTTTTACTTACAAGAAATAAATACACACATTCAGCTCATTTTAGAACACAGTCATCTGTGTGCCTCTTTGACTATGATGCCTGCCAAGTTTTGCATGGCAATGTTGTGGTACAAATTAAGGCCCAAAAATTAAACTCAGACCAGTTTGTTTCTGTTGTTTTCATTCTAGTTCAAAGAAAAAGGGAATTATTATTATCCATCTGCCCTTATCCTCTTTCTGCCTCCCATAAGGTTCTTTCCCGTTACTTTTTTCTTCAAAGGGCACCATCCCAAGTAGAAAACAAGTGCCAAGCACTTTTAATTAGTACATATTGTTGAAGGTATGAAACTGAAAATAAGAATTAATCACAATGAAATATTTTCTCACATAATCTATTCCTATACCTTTGTTACAGGAAAGTTCATTCACTTCTAAAGGGTATCTTCTCAAATCTGCAAACATAAACAACTGCTTGAAAGCTGCAGCAGAATGAGAGTAGTATAATAACTAAATTTTAGATGACCTTTTGTTTATAGTAAGAAATAATATTGCCTATTACAAGTAATCCATCTGTAGTGGCTGCATGTTTGGCAGATTTTTGTCTATTAAACAACACCCCAACCTTCTCTTTCACAAAAAAAATATATATTTTGTTTTATTTTCTCCTTATCCAGCTGTTATACCCCTTCCACCAGAGTGCCCAATTTTCTAAACCTAAAACAATCCAACATAAACAATAGTATTCAGGGGTCTGCTTAAAGATGCATCAAGAATTCAACCTTCTTTTGCAGAGTGTCTTTTAAAACTAAACGCTGCCCCCCGACCCCACCCCATATACACACATGCATAATAAAACCTACTGGAACCAAAATAGTTATACTTTCATCTAGATTCATTATATGTTCTTTTATCAATGCAACTCTGATAAGTGTTCTACTTTACTTAAGGATTCTGTAATAAAAAAAATCTGTAATGTCGCATGTTGAATGTCATCAACTAACCAGTTATTTAACTAACCCAAAAGAATCCTCAAATATGTATGGCAAGCAGCAGAGCAGTAAAACTTTTTACAGCTATCCCATGTTGCTCTGTTATAATCCGCAACCGTCTTAAACCAGGATTGCAACTGTTTTCTTTTTCTGCACCCCATTCACTGAGGGTAAAGTTCGAGATAATTTTACTATGCAGCCTAGTTCAAACCTGAGCTCAGCCATGCATTCACTGGGAACAATCTGTACACTACTCCTACCATGTAGTCCTTGCTTAACAACAGTAATTGGGACTGGAACTTCTCACTAAGCAATACTGTCATAAAGCGTGATGTCACATGAACCATCATTAAGCGAGATTCGTGGGTCATTAAGCAAGGACCTCACATGACTGTGACTTGCAACTTCCCGCCAGCTTCCAACAAGCAAAGTCAATGGGAAAGTGGGCAGGAAGTTGCAAGTCACGGTCACAAACCTTTCCTTAGGCAGCTAGCAAGCAGGCTGGCAGGCAGGTGAGTGCTACGGAGAGTGGGATGTTGCAGCCTAACACAGCATGGCTGGGCAGGGGGTTGCTGTGGAATGAATGCAGGGGGGCAGGATGGTGAGCACTACAGAGTGCAGATGGGCATGCAGGTGGGTGCTGCAGCCTGGTACGAGCGTGGCCGGGTAGGGGGGTTGCTACGGACATGCAGGTGGGTGCTGTGGCCGAGCGCAAGCAGCGCCAGGCAGGAGGGTGCTACAGAGTATGGGTGGCTGAGTGGGCAGATGGTGCTGCAGCCCAGCACAAAGACGGCCAAGTAGGGGGGCTGCTGTGGTGCGCTGCGAGTGCGGGTGGGCAGGAGGGTGAGCACTACAGAGTACAGACTACTGCAACCCAATGCAAGCACGGGCAGCCATTATGGAGTGCAAGTGGGGGCAGGATGCTGGGAGCAGGCTGTCAGGCCCAGCCCAGGAACAATGGTGAAACAGTCCAGTTGAGTATAGTTCCTTTATTTGCTTACACCTTATAGACAGAATCTTGCCAAACTAAATCTATACTACAGCAACTAGTGGATATACCCTGAGAGATTCTAGGGAGTGGCTATCCTGAATGTCTTTTGCTTCTCACACTCCCCTTGAGGACTGTATTGTCTCTTGTTCCCCTCCTGGAATGCAACCCCTCCCTCCTGGTAGCCTTGATCTCCCACATCACTCTCCTCCTCGTAGATACATTCCATCACATGGGCACACGCTACAGAATACAAGATCCCTGGGATCTCATACTCTGTAGCGGGGCTCCTCAGGAGAAAAAACAATGGGGGTGGGAGTGACTTGCAACTTTATCTGCCAGCTTCCACATTGTACGAAACTCTGGGCGGCTTACAACCAAGAGATAAGGCCCAGAGATGACGATGTTTTAAAATATTAAGACCAAAAATAATAAAACCAAAAAACCTGGCACCATAGCTAAACTTTCCCGTGAAGCCCACAACAGGTTCATCTCACAAAGCCCACCCTATCCCAGCACTTGGGGGGAAAGCCAAGCCTTGAGTGCTTTTCAGAAGGTTAAAAGGGTCAAATTTCAGGGGGAAGGGTGTTCTATAGGGCAGGGGCTACCACAGAAAAGGCAAGCTTCCTAGGTCCCATAAGATGGCAACATTTAAGGGAGGGGACTAGGAGTGTGCCCACCCTATCCAATCTGGTAGGAAGGGCAGATGTCCTTAGGGAGAGGCAGTCCCGCAAATAACTTGGTCCCATGACATATAGGGCTTTAAAGGTGGTAACCAGCACCTTTAATTGGAAGGAAACTGAGAGTCAGTGCAGCTCGCCAACAGGGGTGTAACATGGGTGAACCTAGGGGCACCCATCATTGCGCACACCGCCACATTCTGGACCAGTTCCCGGTCCAGCCCCATGTAGAGCGCACTGCAGTAATCCAAGCAGGAAGTGACCATGAGTAAGGCCACCTGGTCCAGGAAAAGGTGCAACTGACACACAAGATGAATCTGTGCAAAGTCCCCCCCAGCCACAGCTGCCACCCGCTCCTCGAGCAGGAGCCATGAGTGCAGGAGGACCCCCAAATCGCACACCAGCTCAATCCAGAGTCAAAGATGATATATCACCTGGGCCTGGGGGCGGGGGGCAAAGACCCAGAGCCACTCTGTCTTGCCAGGGTTGAGCCAAAGCCAGTTTCTCCCCATCCAGACCCTTACCACCGCCAGGCACTCAGCCAGCACTGCAACAGTATCACCTGTCCGGCAAAGGGTGGAGAAATATAGTTGGGTTTCATCAGCATACTGGTGATACCACACTCTATGCCATCGGATGACCTCCCTCAGTGGTTTCATGTAGATTTTAAAGAGGAGAGATGAAAGACTTGGTTTGTATGATGATTTGTATGTTCTGGGGGGTTCTGACTTAGACAGACCTTGACAGCATGGCATTATATTGGTTGTTCTTATTACTGTTCTATTTATTTGTGTCATTGCTCTTCTTTTAAATTGTTATTAGTCACCCAGAGCTATGCAATGAGATTTAAAGCCATATAAGCCCTATAAATAAATAAACTTGGATGTTAGAGAAAACTTCTGAAAATACCATGGACAGCCAAGAAAACAGACAAATGGATTATAGAACAAATCAGTCCAGAATTCTTATTTGAGGCATGTTATCATATTTTGGACATATTACACAAAGACCTAGCTCTCTTGAGAATTGTATAATGCTGGGAAAGGTGGAAGGAAAGAGATGACTAGCAGCAAGGTGGATAGACTCAGTTACAGTGGTGACGGGTGTACCATTGGAAGCCCTGAAGGGCCAGATTAAAGGCAGTTCATCCTCGAAAAGGCACATCCATGTGGTCACTAAAAGTCAATAATGACTTGATGGCACATAATTAATCAATCACTATTTTAATGCTTACAACAGGCTAATAGAGTGATGAGAAGTGACTTTTCTTCAGCAGTGTACTGATACTTTCCTTTTATATACTACTTTTTAATAGTTTTATATGTTAACTTTACATACTGTTTTGTAATTTGGATTTTAAAAAGCATTCAGAGCAAAATGCACCAACAAACCAATACAATGGGCCACTTTAGTCCCTTTTCTTTCAAAATTCAGTTGCTAGCCTCAGGCATAGGAAAACAACAACTACATTCCAATACAGTCAATATTATCACAACATTTTCTAAGCTTTTCTGTTAAAACACACTGCATGTTTTACTAACAACAGTAAAAATACTCACGCTCCTTGGATACTTAATAATAGCTTCCCATTGCAGCCTTATTCTCTGGGGCATCATCACATCATCCTGTAACAAATGGCATTCATTACTGAATGAGAAGGAGAGTTCACCACCACTCTGAAACAATAACTAGAAAAGACTGTCTGATCAAATGGTCAATTTTCTACCCTAAAGTCAAAATTACATGGACACAGTGGGGTGCAAGTACTGGAAAGACTCCAGCTACTGAACTATTTGAAAGCTGTTGCATGGCCACCACAATACTAAGTTTTAAATCTGATGAAAATTGGAAGACAAAAATCAAAACTTCACATTAGACATGAAATGCAGTGCCTTTTTAACATTGTATTCTTTAAAAATACATTCAGGTATAAGCACATAAAGAAGATTTTATTTGAAACCATGAGAAATAATAGAAAATGAGAGAGGAACAACATTGGTGCCTAAATTACTAGCATTTTTCTATACCACTCAATCTAATGATAACAGAGCAGTTTATACCAACAGAATACAGACATAAAAGCATTAATTCAAATAAATTAATTCAAATGTAATTAATAAATACATCATGAGAAACAAAGATTAGATAAAGAGGTATACAGTTATAAAACTAGACAGCTGAAAATCCCTGAAACACTTCCGTGAGCAGAACCTCATGAATATAGGTTAGCATTTCCCAAATCCAGTAACTCCCAATATAACTTCAATTCCTATCATACTCAGCAATGGTCATTATGAGGGCACCCAGGTTGGAAAACTGGGAGGTACCTCCTCTCAAGCTTTCTTCTTCAGTTATATTAGATGGGTCCTCCAAAGTTCTCAGTAGGAGGGCCAGAACATACCAGGAGTGGCATTCCAATAAATACCTGAGACGTAAACTGTGACAAAATCATATTGTCAATATGGCACAACATATCATAGAGCAGCTGATCTGGCTCCAAGTTAACAGGCCTTAAGAAATGGTATACAGCTTTTGCTTCCCCAAAATGCTTCTCCCATATAATCTCATTAATTGCTCAACTGGCAAAAAAATAGTTTGCATCTTTATCATTCTTCCAAGATCAAAGAAGGTGGATAATTTCTGATTTTCTGGCTAAATCCAGGACATAAGAAATCAAATATTTTGCTTTCTTAGACAAAATAAGGGTTAGCCTTCCCAAAGAATCTGGCTTTCAACTGTCCTCCATATTCTATAAAAAGAAGAAGAAAGAGGATGGACTCTGCCTTCAACATCCAAACAGGAGGCCCAGATGAATCTCTTCTAATCATCCTCTTCACAATAAACTTCCAACCCTGTACTAAAACACAAGAGCTGATTCAAGATAGGAATAAATAACTAGTTTAGCTAGGCTGACTATATTCATTCCATTTTTTTCCGGAATTCTGTATTTTTTCCTTTGTTTATTGTTGTATTTCCCTATTTCTGGACATTGTGCAGGAATATCCAAAGGATCCTCTTATTTATTTATTTACTTATCCATCCATCCATCTATCCATCCATCCATCCATCCTGAGGCTGGATTAAATGAAGAAATCTTTTGTATAATGCCTAAAACTCCCTAGCTGGATAGACTAGTGTGTGTCAGAAATTCAGCCTATCTGGGAACAGTCAACCATAATTATTTTTAGTGGGGAATCCTCAGCAGAAGAGTTCTACAGTACAATTTCAGATTACGCCACCCTTCCAGTTTGTACCACAAGCCTTCTTAAACTGTGTGACTGTTAGATAAAGAACAGCATGCATAAGTTGAAGAAGATGAAAACAAAAATGACATCAATAGGATAAAAATAAGCAGGCAATGCAGACCATGAAAACAGGTGTTCTATAGCACTAATCTTGCAATCTGTATGCTAACTGGACAATGGCAGGACACCTCCACAAAAGCCTTACGACAGTAATTTGGATGCATGGTTGCTACAACAAACATTAATGCAGTCAGGAAAAGTTAAAACTAGTAAACCAGCTAGAACTGAAGATAGGCATTCTTAACCACTGTGCAGAACAGGGTAACTACTGTATTTTTCCGACTATAAGACGATACTTTTTTCTAAAATCCTTACCCTAAAAATTGAAGGGCGTCTTATTCAAGGAAGTCAGCCGAGGAGAGAACCGCGCGGTTGCAAAACTGCCCATACTTTGTTTCTGCAGAGAGGCTTCCTCCTATTGCTAGCCTCCAATCACGAGTGAAATAGCTTGTCTCCCAAACAGACTTCCTCCAATCACGAGCCTTATGTAACTGACGTCAGCTGATGCTGAACAAACCAATTAGAGGAAGGCTGTTTGCAGAGACAAGCTATCGGCAGTTTCACTCGTGCTTGAATGTAATCAGTTATGCAAAAGAGCCTGGAAATAGAGCTGCAGAGAGACGGTTTGGACCTCCTCCCACCGAGTGTAGCAGGTAAATGTTAACTAATTACTAAATAAAAATGTGTTCTGCACAATCTTTAAAATATTGATTTCTTAATTTGGGGTTGGAAAAATGGGGGTCGTCTTGTACATGGGGGCGTCTTATTGTCGGAAAAATACGGTAAGTACCTGCATGCCTGATCTTTACAAACCTTGGTGGAATTATAAAAAGGCAAACTCATTTTCACTAGTTTTGCCATTGTTTAAGTGTACACCAATGTTATATAAATAGGATTACATGGGAGAGGCATTTTGGGGAATCAAAGCCCCTTCAAGCTTTTCCCCAAAACTCTACATCACACATATATATGACTCCATCCATGTTGAGTATATTTCTTGTCCACCAAAATGTTAACAAACCTGCACTACAGCTATTTTGGTTCCACTGACAGGACATTATCCCCTCAGGTCTTAATTTCAGCTTCTGAACTCAGGATATTCCTCCTAACAGTGCCTCCCCCATGTAATGTGCAAGATATATTGTAGTCTCAATTTACTGAGTTTCATCTAGTCCATTTTTGCCAATGTCCAAAAGTTGACAAAATAAAACAAATCTCACAATATTTCTCTGTTCTCACTTGAGAACTCATGGGATTATGTTTTTTTTTAATTTAAAAAATGGAGTAGGATTGCAATATCATATAAAATTATGCAATTGGTAGGCAACACCTGAAGGTTATCCTGAGTCTGTCCTATACTCTCTTTCCTGATTCCTATAGAATGGAGAGACAGATCTGGGTTTCAGCTGTACAGTAACAGCAACTGGTTCAAAATCTATAAAGACCTCCTCCAGCAGTTTCACTGGGATATATAAATATGGAATGCTGTAGAACCAAGGAACTCTCTGAAGCAGTCCTGCAAAGAAGGGAGTGGGGAAACAGTCCCAGGTCCTGCATGATGGAATATCTCAAGGAGGAGATCACAATCAATAGTATGAAACCTGCCCAGTCATCCAGATGAATAGGGTTGCACTCCCTATCTCTCTCAAGGAACTGGCCATCCAACAGATAAGCCAAGGTAGTTACCAACTTACTTCTGAATGTCTCTCAACTGCTGTAAAATGCAAGGGACCAGGGGAAGACCATGTGGTCAGTATCACTGTGCCCCAGCAGTAAAGGGACAAGATACGGTGGAGTTCCACAGGAGCCCAATCTTTTACTTTTGTTTCCTGAGCCATTTTTTCTCATTTCCCCATTTCTAAGGCTCTTCTTATTGGATCTAGGATGCAAGGCTTCCTTACATTTTGTATTTGGGCACAAGCAGGGCCCACAAAGCAGAGTGGTATTGGCCACAGTGGTCTTCTACTGAATCCACAGACATTGTGGCAATCAGGAAGTCACAGAAAAAATCTCAGGAATGCAATAAAACATAGCTTTAATAAATGTGTCCCGATTTATTTTTCCTCCATGGGGAAAAAGGGGGCAATGTTGTCCTACTGCTTCATCACATCAGAAAAATTTTATGACTGTAGCAAATTTAATACTGTATGGAAGATTCTGACAGGAAGTAAGCTACCCACAGTGCCAATCTGGTACAATCAGGGAATGTTTCAAAGAAACATTTCCGTTTAGGCCTGCCCACATACTACAAGGAGGAGGCACTGTTCCAAAGATGATTAATGTCTTCAAAAGACTCAGAACCCTTACCCTAGCAACTCTTGCAAGAGTTATGTCAGGAATGTTTTTCTGAGTTTTCACTTGTGGAGTTAACAAGCCTGTTTAACATTTGAACAAAATTCTGAATTCATTCAAACTAAGATCAACCAATATTCCACCTGTCTGATCTTATTAGAATTTGCAACTCTTTTTTTAAGTAAGAGTTAAATTGCTGCCAGTATTAATATACCTCTGTACTAATGACCACCAAATTTAAACAAGTCATAGTTTTAACTGAGCAATACTGAAGAGCTAAGAGCACTGGCAAAGATAAAAGAACACGTTTACCTCTCTCTTCAGCTATATAAAAAGCAACAGAGATGTTGAGTCTCAGCTTTCCATACTTGGATACAAATGTTCCAAAAACATGATAGCAGACCATTATTTTTGAATTCTGGACCTAATTACTACAAGTGGAAGGTTTCCAAATGCACACATGTAAAAATAAATAAATAAAGAAGTATTTTATTTGGTAAATGAAAATATTGGGCAGTAATAAGTAATACAGCCCAGAATTTTACCATTTCAGTCTACTACCTGATCCTGCAAAATTTCTAGAACTTCTAAAGACTTATTAACACATATCTATCCTATTCCCACATGATACCAATAAAAGCTTTCCCAATGGCCTTCTAAGTACTTCTGCTGTTCATTCTCATTTCTTATGCGTTGGCTGGCACATGTGAATAATTATTTTGAGATGCTTTAATGGTGGAAATTCTGACAAAGCCTCTGTTCATATATATGCTAGAGAAAGGAAGATTTAAGCCTTCTGTATATGTCTCGTGCTGAACAAAGCAACTAAGAAAGTTTGCCTAGCCAGAGAATCCTTAGAATCAGCCACTAATTTGAGTGGAAGAGATGAAAAGACTTTGAAGCCAAACTAAACAGTTGTTTTTCCTTATTCTAGGGAGTGAATGACCTTGAAACTAACTCAGTACCTCTGAATACCAAACACAGAGAAAGAGAGAGAATAATAAGACAAGGAAAATAATCTCTGCCAGTAGCTCCATGTACTTATTTCAAGGTTAAAGATAAACACAAAATAAATAAATAAAACAGGTTATCAATTGTAGAAAAACTGGTTATATAATCACAAGTCTTTCTCCATTCAATTATGTTGCTAACACAATGCATAAAGACATTCCCAAAGGTGTCTCAAAGAGATTATCTATTTACCTGAGCATTTAATTAGAAGATTATGGTTAGGCAGAATATTAATACAGAAGCAGATAACATGAGCCTCACTAGCATGTATTTAGTGGATATACATCAAGCAATAATTTAAAGTTTTGTAGAACTCATTCTGAAATTGAGAAGAACTGGAATACTCCAGACCTACTTTAACAGGACTGTGCTAACAATCTAAAGAAACATTAATCAGGTTATTCTTAATTGTACTAAGAATTGTAATTAACATAATCAATACACATTGATTACAGTATTTAAAATACATCTCACAGCCTTTAAATTATCTCAACATATTTATTGTGCTTTTCAACCCACTTTTAAATAGATCAGTATACAGGTGAAACTTGAAAAATTAGAATATCGTGCAAATGTTCATTTATGTCAGTATGGCAACTCAAAAGGTGAAACCAATATATGAGATAGACGCATTACACGCAAAGCGAGATATGTCAAGCCTTACTTTGGTATAATTGTGATGATTATGGCGTACAGCTTATGAAAACCCCAAATTCACAATCTCAGAAAATTAGAATAGTGTGAAAAGGTTCAAGATTCTAGGCTCAAAGTGTCCCACTCTAATCAGTTCATGAATCCATAACACCTGCAAAGGGTTCCTGAGCCTTTCAATGGTCTCTCAGGCTGGTTCAGTAGGAATCACAAGCATGGGAAAGACTGCTGACCTGACAGTTGTGCAGAAAACCATCACTGACACCCTCCATAAGGAGGGAAAGCCCCAAAAGGTCATTGCAAAAGAAGTTGGATGTTCCCAAAGTGCTGTATCAAAGCACATCAATAGAAGGTTATGTGGAAGGGAAAAGTGTGGGAGAAAAAGGTGCACAAGCAGCAGGGATGACCGCAGCCTGGAGAGGATTGTCAGGAAAAGGCCATTCAAAACTGTTGGGGACTTTCACAAGGAGTGGACTGAGGCTGGAGTTAGTGCATCAAGAGCCACCACACACAGATGGATCCTGGACATGGGCTTCAAATGTCGTATTCCTCTTGTCAAGCTGCTCCTGAACAACAAACGTCAGAAGCGTCTTACCTGGGCTACAGAAAAAAAAAAAAAGAACTGGTCTGTTGCCCAGTGGTCCAAAGTCCTCTTTTCTGATGAGAGCAACTTCTGCATCTCATTTGGGAACCAAGGACCCAGAGTCTGGAGGAAGAATGGAGAGGCACACAATGCACGATGCTTGAAGTCCAGTGTGAAGTTTCCAGAGTCTGTGTTGATTTGGGGAGCCATGTCATCTGCTGGTGTTGGTCCACTGTGCTTCATTAAGTCCAGGGTCAACGCAGCCGTCTACCAGGAGATTTTGGAGCACTTCATGCTTCCTTCCGCAGACGAGCTTTCTGGGGATGCTGACTTCATTTTCCAGCAGGACTTGGCACCTGCCCACACTGCCAAAAGTACCAAAACCTAGTTCAATGACCATGGGATTACTGTGCTTGATTGGCTAGCAAACTCGCCTGACCTGAACCCCATAGAGAATCTATGGGGCATTTCCAAGAGAAAGATGAGGGACATGAGACCGAACAATGCAGCGGAGCTGAAGGCCGCTATTGAAGCATCCTGGTCTTCCATAACACCTGAGCAGTGCCACAGGCTGATAGCATCCATGCCACGCCGCATTGCAGCAGTCATTGCTGCAAAAGGGGCCCAAACCAAGTACTGAGTACATATGCATGCTTATACTTTGCAGAGGTCTGATATTCTATTTCCAATCCTTGTGTTACTGATGTCATGTAATATTCTAATTTTCTGAGATTGTGAATTTGGGGTTTTCATAAGCTGTACGCCATAATCATCACAATTATACCAAAGTAAGGCTTGACATATCTCGCTTTGCATGTAATGCGTCTATCTCATATATTGGCTTCACCTTTTGAGTTGCCATACTGACATAAATGAACATTTGCACGATATTCTAATTTTTCGAGTTTCACCTGTACTATCAAGATTCCATCCTCAATAAGCCATCTCCATTTTCAATCTCTGATTTCAATCAGTACAGTTTTCAATACAAAAAAAAATGCAGTAAAGTTACTGAGACAGAACTTAATATGCTTTAATAAATATTTCACAATAATTCTTCCCCACATAGTAGCACAAGTTATGAATTTTAGCTATTAAATATTGATAAAATACGAGGCTGACAAAAAAACATAACACTGGAAAATAAGTGGCCTACCCTACCATGGACTTAGGAAATCTAAGCCATAACTTGAGCAAAGCTTCATGTGAAAGGAATTTATATTTTTGAAGAACGTTTCTCTATAAAATGCAACAAATACTGTGGCATAAGAATTTGACTTGAATTATTATAAGTGAGCACTAAATCATTAAAAAAAATCAGATATGCACAAAAATAATGGGCTTTGTTTTGAAAACATTCTGTTTTCTCCCAAATGGGCCACTCCAAGCATTTGAAGGCTGGTTTGTATGTTTCCACAACCACTTCCTGTCCTGGAAGTCTCATCTTCAGAAATGTAAGAACCTCCATTGGAATGTACACGCCAGCCCATTCCAAGGGAAACACTGAACATATCAGGTGAAAACAGAACATCCAGAGACAAATCACTCAATTTTGCTTATAACTATTATGCAAAATAATTCACAAGACGTATTTATTGAACACATGTTTTGTGTTCTCCACTTTTAGCAGGTAAGAATTTCCTGAAAGAAGGAAAACGGATAGGATTTTTATTTCACATCAGGGATTTCTAAAAAGATAAGATATACATTTGTAGGGCGGTGAACAAGAGGCAAAAGCCTTATTACCTCTCATAATCTTTTAAAAAGATATGCAGCCCATTTCCTGTTGCTACTTTCACAAGAGATTGTGTTCATATAATTGTGTTATCCATACAATTCAGTGCACAACACAAAGACTCAGCTATCAGCTGAGATACTACCTTTACAAAGTACAGCATCTTGTAAAGTATCAATTAACTATGCTAAGATAATTGAGAATTGTCTATTTTACTTCAATTATTGTAGAAAGAAAAAGTATAGAATCTGAAAACTTAGTTTATACTCCAAAAAAATTATGCCACCAAAAGTAAAGAAGTGCTTAAGCTAGTTGAACATTGTTTCTGTTAAAACTGAGTTCATTCAATGGAGGGAAATTATCATAAAATTCTAATAAGCCAAAATGATCCAAGACTGATTACCAATTTCAAGCAGTCAATATTTCAGAATGCTAGTCAAGTTAGGTAAAAAAAGAAAAAGCCAACACATTTACAAATTATTGACACGCATGCCAAAACCACAATACTCTAAAAAGCAATATAGTTCCCTCTTACACATTTAACAGCTACAGTTCCTAAGATCCTGTTTTAGCCATATTCAGACACATTCCATGTGAGTGACACCAGCATTATATTCTGGATAATTCATTACCAACTTGGAGAACTGAAACTGAGAACTAAGAAAAGTATATAAAAGCAGTCATAGACAAAGTTAAATTTCACAGCTGGTAACATCTGTTTTTCAGAAATTATTGTACAGTATTAAGAAACTGTTTGCAACAAGAATAGAAAGTAATTCCTAGATGCATATCAATTTCAGGAATGTTTCTCTTCTTTCTGTACTATTAAACACAGAAAGTAATGGAAAGAACATCCATTTGTTTATCAACACATCAGATGTTTAAGTTATTTTGGGAAAATAAATCTTAAAACATTCTGATAATTCAAAATTCTTCTACTAAGCAAACAGAAAAGGAGAATGCCAGGGGAGGGAGAACACAGTATGACACAAGTTAACTGATGAGTTCTTGTGCCAAAGCAGATCATAAGCATTTTATTGGGAATAGTTTGAAATGGTTAAATGATAAAGCGTACGCCATACAGAACATTGATTCCACCTTCATATTCAGGCACAGCGGCAATCAAATATACAGTGTATTCAGAAAGTATTCAGACCCCCTTCACTTTTTTCAATTTTGTTATGTTGCAGCCTGATACTACAATTGTTCAAAATCATTTTTTCCCCTCATTAATCTACACTCAGTACCCCATAATGACAAAGTGAAAACAGAATTTTAGAAATGTCTGTAAACTTATTAAAAAGGAAAAACTGAAATATCACATGTACTTAAGTATTCAGACCCTTTACTCAGTACTTTGTTGAAGCACCTTTGGCAGCAATTACAGCCTCAAGTCTTTTTCAGTATGACGCGACAAGCTTTGGACACCTGGATTGGGGGATATTCTGCCATTCTTCTTTGCAAATCCTCTCAAGCTCAATAAGGTTGGATGGGGACCATCAGGTCTCTCCAGAGATGTTCAATAGGGTTCAAGTCAGGGCTCTGGCTGGGCCACTCTAGGACATTCACAGAGTTGTCCCTAAGCCATTCCTGTATTGTCTCGGCTGTGTGCTTAGGATCGTTGTCATGTTGGAAGGTGAACCTTCAGCCCAGTCTGAGGTCCTAAGCACTGTGGAACAGGTTTTCATTGAGGATATCTCTGTTCTTTGCTCCATTCAGCTTTCCCTCAACCCTGACCAGTCTCCCAGTCCCTACTGCTGAAAAACACCCCCACAGCATGATGCTGCCACCACCATGCTTCACTGTTGGGATGGTATTGGGTAGGTGATGAGCGATGCCTGGTTTCCTCCAGACATAATGTTTAGAATTGAGGCCAAACAGTTCAATCTTGGTTTCATTAGACCAGAGAATCTTGTTCCTCACAGTCTGAGAGCCTTCAGGTGCTTTTTTGCAAACTCCAAGCAGGCTTTCATGTGTTTTGCACTGAGGAGAGGCTTCAGTCTAGCCACTCTGCCATAAAGCCCAGATTGGTGGAGGGCTGCAGTGATGGTTGTCCTTCTGGAACTTTGTCCCATCTCCACACAGGATCTCTGGAGCTCAGTCAGAGTGACCAGCGGGTTCTTGATCACCTCTCTTCCTAAGGCTCTTCTCCTCCGATTGCTCAGTTTGGCCAGGCGACCAGCTCTTGGAAGAGGCCTGGTTGTGCCAAACTTCTTCCATGTGAAAATTATGGAGGCCACTGTGCTCTTGGGAACCTTCAGTGCAGCAGAATTTCTTTTGTAGCCTTCCCCAGATCTGTGCCTTGCAATAATCCTGTCTCTGAGCTCTGCAGGCAGTTCCTTTGACCTCATGGCTTTTGATTTGATACAGTATGCATTATCAGCTGTGAGGCCTTCTATAGAGAGGTGTGTGCCTTTCCAAACCATGTCCAAACAATTTAATTTACCACAGGTGGACTCCAATCAAGGTGTAGAAACAGCTCAGCAATTATCAAGAGAAATGGGAGGCGCCTGAGCTAAATTTCAAGTGTAGTTGCAAAGGGTCTGAATACTTATGCCAATGTGATATTTCAGTTTTTCCTTTTTAATAAATTTACCAACATTTCTAAAATTCTGTTTTCACTTTGTCATTATGGGGTACTGAGTGTAGATTAATGAGAAAAAAAAATGAATTTGAACAATTGTAGTATCAGGCTGCAACATAACAAAATTGAAAAAAGTGAAGGGGATCTGAATACTTTCCAAATGCGCTGTATTTCATTGTAATAAAAGTAGTACTGTAGTACAGGTTGCAAGGTTTGGGCCCTTTGGCCATGTGCACAACATCACAATACTGTACATGTAGAAAGGGAGTAGGGTTTCCATCACAACACTGCAATGCTGCTTTTGTCAGTCTGACATCCCCTTGTCTCACCATGGACTGCTGCTGTGCAGATAAAATTTTCAAAGGAATAAAATTAAAAAAAAACATAAATCTGTTCTCAGTTACTGAAAGGAAATGAATACACTTTTTAGATGAATATGTTGCATCAGAAATGCTACATATAGGCACATGAGCAGAGATTCTGCACGTTGATCAGATGACACCCTTTCTCATCAAATGCTTTAATTACTTGTAAAACATTTCTATAGCAGTTAGTTCATTATTATATCTGCACGGAGAAAAAATATAACTTTTTAAAGAGATTCCATCCATTCCATCTCCATTTTAACATAAATTGAGATGCTTGTTTATTTCCCATGACAGAGATATCCATGATCAGATGGGACATTAAGAATGTGAAAATGAGAATGTTTTAAACTGTTCAGTAAGAAATCAGAACATAGTTAGTCTAACCATGGAACAATTGCACTATTTTTGGCTACCAGTAGCAATTTACAAAATAAGTAGAAGCCAATGAAGTAATTGCCTCATTATATAAATATGATTATATCTGTGCATGCTGAAGTTTTCTGTATTTCCACTTAAAAAACTAAAATAGCTTGTAGAAGTTTTTGGCGTCTACAAAATATCATTTCAAATATCTACAAAACTGCCTCCAAAGAACAGGGAAATGGGCAGATCAGATCTGTATTCTTCTGTATGCTTCCTAAGCTATAAATTTCATCTAGCACAATTCCTGTTGCCATAGTATAGAACAATTAATACTGTTCAGGCATTTGTTATAAAAATAGTTTGCTTTAGCCAGTTTGAAATCCTTTAAAACACACATAGGTTTCTGAAAAGGGCATTCATGGATAAAGCCAGTATTCTTTCCACTAAGAGCATAGGGACAGCTTCTGATTTAACATCCTGGATATTTCTTGCTTCATCAGAAATTTGTTAGATTTTCCTTCCACCTTTCCTTCAATTCAATGACCAAGAGAACACTTTCTCTTTCAATTTTCCCCATATCAACAATTCTATGAAGCTGGCTGAAACACAAAGACTGACCTGAAATCACACAGTGGGCTTTCACAGCTTAGGTTGGACTTGAACCTGGGTTTTCTTGGCCTAGTTCAG
The DNA here is from genome assembly GCA_030867105.1 of Liasis olivaceus. Lineage (NCBI taxonomy): Eukaryota > Metazoa > Chordata > Lepidosauria > Squamata > Pythonidae > Liasis > Liasis olivaceus. The sequence goes on along the minus strand of CM061348.1, from coordinate 100,374,627 downwards.
CATTTTAACCATTATACCATATTGAGCCATTTTTCTCTGCCTCAGGGGATCAGAATTCAAGTCACTCATTGGACTGGTACAATTAACACTGTGTTTCCTGATATAGTCCTGATTCACCAATTGCCTCCTAAATTTAGAATGGCCTCTTCCTTATTCACATTTTGAAAATTAGTAAAAACATTGTTTGTCCCGAGAACATTCAGAGGAAGGACAACAGGACTGGTAGTAAAATACTAATCTGCCACAGGTACAATTATATTTGTTTGTGATAGAATAACATTTATGTTTTTATTTTGTGAATTCATTTTCTTCTAACCCACCTAGAGTCATTTGATGAGGTGGCATACAAATATAGTAAATAAATAAATTAAAATTCTTGGTGAGTTTTATGGCTGAGGCAATATTGTTGGGCCACTAGCAGCTATATAATGAACACTACCAGATTAAACATATCACACAACTACTTTGGCAGGTTAGCAAACAATTGTCTTTTGTGTATCATCGTTTCAGTTACTTGGACAGTATTCAATATTTTCCTTTCAAAGCTAAACACTTCCAGTTCCTTCAGTTTCTTTTCATAGGGCTTCATAACTTTTAAGGCTACTGATCATTACTTTCTTTCAGATTATTACAGGTAGCCCCCAGGTTAGGAATGCCCGGGTTGCAGACAACCCATAGTTAGGAACAGAGCCTATTATAACAAAACTGGAGCTAAATACACAGTGATTCAAGTTAAATACACAAGGTTCGAGTTCATTACACAATAATACTGTTCCAGCTTACATACAAATTCAACTTAAGGTCAGGCCTTAGGAACGGAACTCGTTTTTAAACTGGGGACTACCTGTATAAAGCCAGAGTTCTATAAGTTAAATTTAACTGTTATGCCACCTAGCTTGCTAGATTAATTAGCCTGCTAATCAAAATATGATGCCCTTTAAAATATTTTGCAGAAATTAATACATATTATATCTACAGCATTTCCACAATCTACTAAATAAATTACATAATCCAAAAATGAGGCAGGGTTCATATGGAATTATTTGTCCTTGACAAATCTATACTGACTTCTACTAATTACTACATTGGTCTGTAAGCAATCTGAAATCATTTTATGAATTGTTCTAGAATATTCCTAGATATCACCATGTCAGCCCTAGATAGACCAGACTAAGAAACCAATGCCATATAGGTCAGGACAACTTTTATCATAACACCTGTAGTATCAGAATAGAAGAGTGCTTCCCCCCGTCCTCATTTTACCTTCATGTGAACTAGGGAGGGCCCTGTCTGAGACATTTACTCAAATTAGTTTCTTGGAATGGGCTCAAGTCATGCTTGTCTGATCACTGCCTTGGTAGCGGCTCTTCTTCCTGTCCTTCAAGGGCATTCCCCATGCCCTGTACAGTCAGACTGATTTGATTTCTAATTCCTTCTTTCTCCCCTTTCTGAAAACAGGAAGAATATTCATCATCCTCTACTCACCCAGCATTTATCAATCAATCAATCAATCAATCAATCAAATTTGTAGGCTGCCTTCTCAGAATGACTCTGAGCATATTGGTAATTCTTCAGGATTTTCCAAACATAATCCACAGATTTACCTAAACTATCAGCAATTTCATTCAATAATCCAAGATATATTTAATCTGGTTCTAGAGATTTTAACTCATTCAGAATAAATATACTTATAAATATGTTGTCTCAATCTATCAGATAATTATGATCTTCACATTAACAATTCTTTTTATTATTGCAGGCCATCATCACGTCATAAAGAGTGGAGCCGAGGGGGTTCCTCTTTCTGAGATGTGCCAGCTGGGTTTCAGATGTGGCATCAGCCAACACCCCAGGATAGGGATGGTGGGGTAGCAGTGGTCATCCAAGATACTTGGGAGGCATCTAGGGGTGCTGCCCCACAGATTGCCAGGTACAAGATCCTATTTATTAAGTTGGGCTCTAGGGATCAGTTGGGACTGTTGCTACAGTACCAGCTCCCTTGCTGCATAGCAACCTCCCTGCCTGAGCTCTTTGACTCCATGTCAGGGTTGGTAGTGGCCTTCTCCAGGCTTATGGTCTTAGGGGACTTCAACTTGCCTTCCAAGGTTTACTTACAGGGCCATTGTGAGGAATATGCTAGGCATCTGATGGATAAAGTTGCTCAGATTGATTTGGGTGCCCAGGAGAGGATGTGTGATTGGGTTCAGGCAGTGGTTAATTCTTCGAGGGAGGGGGTGGTTCTGCCAGCTCTAAAGGAGATGGTGGTGTGCCCCCTGCTCAAGGGGCCATTGCTCAACCCAACCAGACTGGACAGCTTTCGTCCAGTTTCCAACCTTCCTTTTTAGGGAACGTTAAGAAGGTGGTCACACTGCAACTTCAATGGGCTCTGGATGAAACAAATTATCTAGATCCCTTACAGTCGGGATTCAGGCCAGGGTATGGGACAGAGATGACACTGGCACTCTTGGATGACCTCTGGCAGGAGCAGGATGGGAATAGTGCGTCCATCCTTGCTCTTCTGGACCTCTCAGCAGCTTTTGATACCATTAATCATGGTATCCTTCTGGACCAGCTCCAGGAGTTGGATGTAGGCAGCATGGTGTTGTGTTGGTTCTCCTCCTTCCTCCAGGGCCAGTTCTGGTCAATATTGATGGGGGAAAGTAGTTCGGTTGCAGCCCCTATTTTGTGGGGTGCCACAGGGCTCGGTCCTTTCTCCCCTCCTGTTTAACAGCTACATGAGGCCACTGAGTGAGGTCATCTGACAAATTGGGGTGAGCTATTACCAATATGCTGATGATACCCAGCTTTATATCTCCACCCCAGGCTGCCTAAGTGATGCTGTGGATGTCCTGTCCCAGTGTATGGAGGCTGTGGGGGCCTGGATGGGGCACAACAGGCTTCGGCTCAACATAAGCAAGACTGAGTGGTTTTGGTTGTTTGGACCTTCTGGTACTGGGAATCTTCCATCATTGGTCTTGGATGGGGTGGCACTGCCTCAGACCAACCTGGTGTGTAATCTGGGGGTCCTCCTGGACTCATGGCTCCTCCTTGAAGGGCAGGTGGCAGCCATGACTAGGAAGGGCTTTGCACACCTTTGGGTTGTGCACCAGCTGCGCCCTTTCCTAGACCAAGAAGCCCTACTCTCATGCCCTCGTGACCTGTTGACTGGATTACTGCAATACGCTCTACATAGGGCTGCCCTTGAAGAGCATTCAGAAGCTTCAGCTGGTGCAGAACACAGCAGCATAGGTAGTAAATGGAGCCATTTACTTGGCAAATGTAACACCACTACTCCGTTGAGCTGCATTGGTTGTCAGTGTGCTTCTGGGTGCAACTCAAGGTGCTGGTTGTCACCTTCATGGCGTTAGGACTGGGTTACTTGAGGCACCATCTCTCCCCAGTTGTTTCTACCTATCCGATCCAGTCAGGCAGGATGAGCATGCTTTGGGTCCCATCAGCCAAAAAATGCTGGTTGGCAGGGCCTAGAAGACGTACCTTTTCTGCTGTAGTACCCACCTTATGGAACATTCTCCCTCCGGAGATCAGGCTGGCCCCAACTCTGCTGGCCTTTCGTAAAGCCCTAAAGACCTGGTTCTCTGCAGGGACCCACTTCTTGACTGCGTTAGTGATTTGGGTTCTTGTTTCTCGGCTGCCTTTATTTTTAATGTTTATGTTTCTTATTGCTTTTAATCTATTTTAATTCTGGACTCCCAGAGTCACTCATTGAGATGGGGAGCCATATAAATTGTATGTATGCATGTATGTATGTATGTATAACTTAATTAATTAAAAAACTGAAGATCAACAAGGAAAATCAAGGACAAGGAGAGACTAAGCATTACTGCTTTAAGCTTGTCACTCTCTTGACAGGTTCAGGTACTTTAGTCACTACAAACCAGGAACTGCACCCTCTTTACACCTAGGAGAGAATATGAAGAGTCAAAGATGTAGAACAATTGACTCCAAATTTTTCAAAATATATTTGTTTGCTAATGTGCTCTACAATTAAATGTACTATACCAATAACATGTTTACTTTTGTGCAATTGTAATATTTTATTTTCCCTTTCTTCCTTGTTACTGGTGCATTTTCTCCACAGTTCAGGATGATTAATAAGTATGGTCTCACTGTCAAACACACTTTGCTCTAGTTAACTTGTTATACTAACTTGATAGCCATGAGAGAAGAAAAATAGTCAAATATGTGGTTCAGATAAAGCAAGGATCATAGGACCTAAGTACATCAAATATCTCTTGCTGTATTTGCAGAAGCAAAATGGCAGGATGGCTATGGATAAATTAACAGAAGAATCATTCTCCACTAAAGGAGAAAACAGAAATATTTAAAGAGCATTCATCACCTGATGGATGGCATCTCCTTTTGGAACAAGTAGGCAAGACCCAACTTCTCAATTTAACTGTCCAGGAGGACAGACGTCAAAGACATCATCTAAAAAACCTCAGAACAACACTACAGGTAACGCAGATAACAAACCAAAGAAATGAGTAAAGAAAAAGACAACCCTCATACTCTTGGGAGGATCTGCCAATCTCCTGATGTATGATGATGACCACAGACCCCATCCTGCTGTTGTTTAGTTTAGTTTTCTTTTATGATCTTGGAAGAAAATGTTCTCCATGATATTCAGGAAACAGACACTTGCAGAAAGATAATTTATGTTTTCTCCTGAGCCTTATGGAGAGCATTTGTGAAGGCAGAGTTTCCAGGAAGCAAGCATTTCAATATTGCCGCTCTCAAAAGAACTCTACAGCCAAAAGCAGCCATAGACAGGGAATAAAATTCAGATTATGAATACCAGTAAATGGGGTATCGTAAAGCCCATATGCTCCTATTGTCGCTGTTGCCCAGTCAGAGATGGGCAACACAGAATCTATCTCCTAGCACTCTATTTGTGCCACACAAGCAATCTGAGATTACACTGTTGAAATTAAGTGGCAAAACCAGGATTTGGCAGGGTACCAGCATTTGATAGAATACCCCCAAACCAAGTAACACTGCTAGCTAATACAAGGGAGAATAATCACTCCATTGACAAAATATAGAAAAGCTTAAAAATATAGAAGGTCCTCAAACTTGAATTTCAGTTCTGAAGTTGTACTGGGGAAAAAGAGTGAAATGGGGAAATAAATAAGTAAATAAATAAATACATGCCTTTTGTCCTGGATTAACATCCCAGTTTCTTAGCCAAACAATTCATCTAGCTCCCAGTAAGCAGCCTAGATTAATAGGTATTTACTGATGAACTGGCAAGAGGACTGCAGAAAATATTATTTCTTCATGATTTTCTAAATAAGCTTACTATAGGAAACTTTACTAGGTAACTCTTGAGAGGTGGCATTAGCAAAGCCAAAAACTAATAGTTGAAGAGCATCTGCCAAAGTACTGAACTGTTTAAATCTGTCTACCTCTATGCATTTATCACATAGATGAGCCATCCCTACAACTGTAACAGTAACTGCTCATGATAACATTACTACAGTAGAAGTGTCTACAGAGGGATCCTTGAAGAGATGCAAAATGCCTGATGCAAATTTATATTTGATAAGGAGAGATTTGAAGTATACAGAACTGACTAACCATTCATACAGTAGGCTAATCCAGCAGCCAGTTCAACAAAATTTGTTTGTTAACTTATAGTAGAAATTAATTTTCTCTAGTTTTGTTCTCTCCATTGTTATGGCTGCTTTAAGGTAAAAGAAGGAAAAGCACACTGGGAGGTCTAGATGATTCTGGCAAGACAACCAATGCAGATCTCTGCCAAAACAGCATTTCTGCTAGATTAGCCTCCTCCTCCTAATTGCCAAATTCTTACATGCTTCTGGCAGCAACACAGAGAAGGTCTCTGGAGGAAAAGAAAAGGTATCCTTTGTTGCTGTAGTTAAAGCACTCATCCTCCTAGGAAATGTGAGCTCATTAATTCTGGGTCCACTTGTAGGAGTTCTTACCTGCAGTGTTGAATATTTAAACAGAAATATTCATACAGACCTATTTAAGCCCCCCTCTGCTGCTCTGAGAATCTGAGAGAAGATTAGGTGGCAATGTTGTTGCTGGCCCCATGGGCCACAACCAAGCTTGCTCACAGTGCTAGTAGTTATATTTTTATCCAAGACACTGGACTCTGAGTGGAGGGACCCCATATTTAAATCCTACATTGTATGGATAAGGAGGAAGGGTTGGAAAGGTTCAAACAGTTGGATAATCAACCATGGGAATTATGGTAATCAAAACAGTAATCAAAAACATTTGGAGAGCACCTTTTGAGTAAATTATCTTACAGACTATAGTACATTATGCCTAAAGCAATGGCATAGTTCATAACATGCAGCAGCTCTGTTCCAAATCAGTGGAGTGGTCACTTACATTTTGAGCATTAAGTCAGAGACCAAAAACGTGTGGTTCACCAGCTAGCTAGCTATTTATTTATTTATGCAATTTCTATAGCTGCCCCTCTCAATCCAAGTGACTTTAGGTGACAAACAATTTCAATAATTAAAACCTTTAAAACAATTAAAAATTATACATATGGGCAGCCAAGAATTATCTAAAAATTACATAAAAATCAACAGTGCAACCAGGTAATGGGCCCCTTAACGCTTTCGGGACCCCAGCCTCAGGCACATAGCCAGGTTTTTAAACCCTCACGAAAGGCTAGCAGGGTTGGGGCTAGCTCCAAAGGAAGAATGTTTCAAAGGGCAGAGGCTGCTGCTGAGAAAACACGTCTTCTGATCCCCGCCAGTCAACATTCCTTAGCTGATGGATCCACAGTATCCCCAATCTACTAGACCAAACTGAATGGGTAGAAACTATTGGGAGAAGATGGTCCCTTAGTTAACCCAGTCCCAAGCCAAGCAGAGCTTTAAAGATGACAACCAGCATCTTGAATTGCACCCAGAAACATACCAGTAAACAGTGCCGCTCCCGTAATAGTGGTATTACATGTGCTGTATATCGGGCACCATTTATTACCCGAGCAGCCATATTTTGCACCAGTTGAAGCTTCCAAATGCTCTTCAAGGGCAGCACCATGTAGAACATGTTGCAGTAATCCAAACGTGAGGTAACGAGGTCATGAGTGACTGTGAGGCGCGCCTCCTGGTCTAGGAATGGACACAACTTGCACATAACCCAAAGGTTTATGGTAATCTCAGCAACTTTCGCCTCTAGTTACACTATACAGCCTTTATAACCCTATTTTAATAACTAAGGGACTATGTAGAAATAGCTGTAAAATGTATCAAATAATACTTCTAAATGAAACACATAAAGCTATCAAAAACCATCAACCACAATCATATGATAATAAAAAAGGGAGGAACAAGACAGCTGAAAATATACATTTTTATAATACATACAACAAACGATTCCTAGAAAAAACTTACCGAGTCCAGAAAGCAGAGGTATTCTCCCGAGCTCTGATCGATTGCACAATTTTTAGCAAAGCCCACTGTTGACAAAATATAAAGTCAATGCAGTATATGAAAATAGCTGCAATTTATGGTTTTATATTTGAAATTAGGTAATTTTAAATTAAATTTTAAAAGGTAAGTCCAAATATCTATACAAATTAGCATTCTCTCCAACATAGATCTGAAGTATATACTCATTAAGCAATTATAGTTTGGACTGAGCACCCTAAATAAATCCTGATTTGCATGCATATGAAGTGACAATCCTTTTCCCTCCCTTTCTGTGTTTTGAAGGAAGCATTATAATAAAGCTTTGATTCTCCAGAACTCCATTCAGACTTCAGATGCAAAAGGAAAAAAATTACTTCAGACCTCACTTCCAAACAGTGGGCAAAGCCAATGATCTCCAAAGCAGTTTATACAATTGACATAATTCACATGATTTACATCAATGCACATCATTTGTGTAACTATGGAATTGGCATTTTACACCAATTCCACTAATTTATATATGCAAGTAACATTATGTTAATTGCATAGATCCAGATTGAATGGGCACACCTGCCACTCAAATGTTCCATTAAATCAAGGTTTAACTATACCTGGTTCAGATGCCATGGGAAGCCAGCAATTCCCAATCTATTTATGTAGACTGCTGCATTATTATCCAAAGCATTTACAAATCAGTTTATATCCAGGGTTTGGCAACATAGGCTTGTGAGCACCCAGTGACCCAAAATGATTTCCCCAATGGCATCAGCACAAGCTATTTATTTATTTATATGAGGAGGATGGGGAGAAAGACAGACAGGCATCTGAAATCTTGAGATAACCAAATCTCAGAAGATTTTTGTGTTCCATCTGAAATCTTTCAAAATATTGGGCAAGAATGTCAAAATCTTGCAAAATTCAATAATGTATAGGCTAGAATCTATTAGTTTAAGACACAGATGTCTGCAAAGATTTTTGTCTCCCAATGGCTTTTGATATGAAAATTTTTTAAAAAAAACTTATTTGACTCATAAATTGAGATTGTAAAAATCAAAAAGGTGGGAATAAAAACAGATTTATCTGAGAAAAGATGGTGCAAGTTCCAGTTCTGGTACTAAAAATGGACAAAGCATATATTCAGGGGAACCATTTTTCTTAGTTCTATGTCTGCTGTCATATACTTGTCTACAGCTAATAAACTGTTGGATTGTACTTTTTTTAAAAGGCAGATAGTGCTGGTTTGTGGTCTGCCTACCTTGAGTTTAAATCTTTTCTGCAGGCTAGGATAAAAAAAGAAAAACAGGAAGCAAGATGGTTTGGCGGAGCAGGCTCTGTAGCTGCTTCCTGGTTTGAAATTTAATTTTATTGGTTTTAGAATAAATAAATTATGAGTTTTAATATCCTTTTTTATTCTGTATGCCTGTATTACAAAGATCTTTGGCAAAAATAAAATTGTCACTTGAATAAAGAAAAATTATGAAAGCATGTATCCTATGGAAGAAATAGTTCATTGTCTCTCCCAAAATGCTCTGCGAAGATGGAGAAAAGAAGAAATAAGAAGAGTGAAGGGATAATGGGAAAACAAAAATACACGGAGTTCAGAATTAAGATTTTTAAAAAGGGACATGATGATATAAAAGAATATAAGAGGCAAAGGTGGTAAAAAGTTTTATTTTACTCTTAGGAATCTAATGAATCTGATACAGTAAGCCCAAATAACTCATATATGAACTAACCTAAACTTCATATCAAGTACAGTACAAGACCCCTCAGCTTGTGATTTTATGTGTAGCTAAGGAATTGAAGCATTCATTTGGTTCAATATTTTAACAACAAAGGTCCACCAAATGCATTACAAAACAAGCACAAAAGGTATAGTTCAAGCACTAAGCACAACAATTGCAGTTTTTGAAATTGTAAAGTAACAATTCAAATATCCTATTTGATAGCTATTAGTGTTTATTTGCCACTTCATTGTGATTTTATCCTATACCTAGTGTACTGTTCTGCATACAGATTTTTTTATGCTGTTCTATGCTGTTTTACACAGTAGTTGTTGTTTTTTACAATATGTTTTAACTCATACATTGCCCAGAGAACTCTTTATTATCTACAGTAAAAAATACACTAGATCAATGAAAAATAATTCTTCAATCAATTCAACACATGTATCTTAAAACACATTTAAAAAGAGAATGAAATTAAATTTCCTTCCTGAAATTCTATTTACGTAAGAAGAACAAAGAAGTAGTTGTGACAATAGAATCATAGGATTGGAAGAGACCTTGGAAGTCTTTTAGTCCAACCCCCAAAACATGTGTAGCTCAGAGTTGACATGCTGTGTTCTACAAACTAACTTTGGGGTTGCAAATATTTCATTATCACACTGGATAAAATCTTCAGTGCAGGAGATGTGGGAAAATGACTATAAGTGGTGCATTTTTTTTTACACTGCACAGGGTCCTGTTCAATATACTTTATTTGATTTTCTCATCCCGTGAAATGGTATGTGTCCTTTCCCACCCTGTATTCCATGGCCATTGAGCATGCTCACTTCAGTATTCATTGGATTATTACACAGAAGGGAAAACAAGTTTTTTTCCCTAAAAATATTTATTTTGTGTTTCTATAAATACTGGGGCTCCCCTAAGCCTGATATTACTTCTTTCTTGTGTACATACAGCAATTTAGACAACTTAAGAGGGAAATTCATAGAACTGAGATCATAGTTGAACTTTATAATGAAGCGGACTCTAAATCAAAGCTATTTGAGCAATTCAGTGGCTGCCACAACTAGCATTACCATATCTTCTGCAGATTTCAGCAGGTTCACCAAAAGAATCCATAATTTGAATAATTATCTCCTAAAAAATAAAATGAAGAGACTAGAGTTGAACAACTAATCCTACCATGCAGTAGTCACTGTTCCAGAAGATTATTCTGCAGTAGTATAATCCAATCTCTTTCTTTCCATCCTCATCATATAATATTTCAATATTCACCTATATAGTAAGTAAATATCCTCTATAGCTAATAAGTAAAAGAAAGCTGGGTTTAAGCACAATTTAGCCACAGATCATTCCTACAGGTCAGCATATCCTATGATGAAAGGGGGAAATAATTAAATTCACTCTTATTTAAAATCTTTTTGTCCAGCACTTAATAGCTAACCTGATCCCTATTTGATTGCATTATAAATCAGTCAAAAATGCTTATCATATTGAGTTGTCCTGAGTTCATAATGTAATGTCAGAAAGTAATGCTGTTTAAATGATAACCATGGTTTAAGGACGGAGAATATAATTCTTAAACAAACTTTTTTTAATGAAAATAAACACTGAAATGAAAATAAAGAGGCAAGACAGTGATGAGATATTTGGGCCAAAAAAGAAACAACCTGTTCAAGTGAAATAGTTACAGATTAGATATTGAAGAATAAGATATTTTGGGCAAAGGAAGAACAACCTGTTCAAGTGCAGATAGCTGTAGAATAAGATATTAAGTTGTAGAAAAAGATGCTTAAGTTACTAAACGATTTAGCCATCAGCTGCCCACAGCAACCTTTTTTGATATCAAGGCAACAATGATTCCAGATATTTCATTCTGTACGAAAACTTTAAAACGGGACTTGTACTATGAATCTTGCATTTGGCATGAGCAAGGAATGCATTGTGATATTGCTGTACTGAGGAGAGTCAAATGTCTGTGCCAGGCCTTTGCAATTTTGTAAGGCCTGCTCCGTTACTGAAAAGAACATGTTGCCATGGCCACAGGAGTAAAAACCTAAGACCCCATGAGATATTAACATTCCTCACTCTTGGAAAGAAGTAGTTTTGTGGTAGTTTCTTTAAAAGCACTGACCCTCTCTTTTGTGGGGAGTTTTCCCCTTTGTTTTTCTTGTTCCTTTTCCATGACAGAAAAGAACCAGAAATGAATCTTAATCCAGTGTAAACACGGGATGTGAAGACTGTCACATTGTTTCATCCCTGGGGGCTGGAGAGGGGCTTGTTTCAAAGGAAATACCCTCTACACATGCTAACTACTCATAACTACAGCAAAGTAAATCACTAAGGATATAGGGATCAACAACATTTCCAGCTAAACAGGCTCTTCAAATGCACATATTCTTCACTGAAAAGGATTCATTTGCAGCAATCTCTTTTCAAATACACCCTTCCTCAACTTATTTACCAAAGACTGAGAAAATTCAGAGTAAATAGGAAAAAAAATCATAGGTTTTTATTTTGCAGAAATACATTTTAGAATTTTTCTAAAAAAATATGCCACTGCGACAAAAGTTTAAGGAAGATTTAAAAATTAACTTCTAAGCCTAGTAACAGAAATCACAAAATACATTTTTTTTTTCTGAAGATGTATAAATAGTCAACTTTAAAAAGTGTTAAACTGGTTTTAAGAGAAGTTCCATTTTTAGAACATCTCTAAAGAATTGGATTCCAAGCTTATGAAGCAGTAAATATGGAATAACCCAGAGGGAATTTAAAGAATCATCGACCAATTCAAGGAAGTAACAGTTAATCTGAATTACCTTAAGTATTTAACATATCTAATAATCTGTGTTCTTAATCACATTAGAACTGGACAGAATGTTTGAACAGGCTAGTGTATGGATAAACTGGGAAATTTCTCACAATATGTTCATATTATGTTATAAAGAATGGCTAAAAATCTTTTTTTAGTATTAAAAAACTTCCACCATCACTGTTTTATAATCTCATGACAGAATTAAAAATATATGTTATAAAATCCCAAATGTCATTTCTCATAAAGCAACTTGACTTTGGAAGAGGGGAGTTTTGAGAGAAGTGGCTAATGAGTCTGGTGCACTTTTAATGCTAAGCTACGTTATTTGTTGCTATTTTATAACAGTAGCTTGCTGGACAAACTTCACTAGTAGCACTCAAGTAATGCTAGTAGATTAATAATGATAATCATGCTAAGCCAAAAGACACCACAAACAATTATGGCTGTTATGAATGATCCAGGCCCAACTTTGTGGGGCACTGTATGTACTTAAAATCGAATAGTGAAACCGTAGTGTCAATTTTCCTTAAAATTTCTGGGCTCCAAACCCACAACAGAAAAGGTCCTGGGATTGTTACACCTATTTCCACAAGAGAGTACTGAATGTGCCAAGATATGGGCACACTTTGGGGATGTAGTGAGACCAGTATGTGGTGGGTGCCTTTTGTTTCCTTGTGGCTTTGTATCACTTCCTTAACTCTATTATCGTATGCACACGGTAAAGCACTCAAGTGTCTTCTGATTGGAGCGGTGCAGAAAGTAAAAAAATGAAATGAAATGAACTATGTGCTATGTGAAGTGCAATTATCCCTGCAGGCTTGGGAGCACATACACATTACACAGAGTGTTTACAAGTAGGAAAACAAGGTTTTTTACATAAGGGGGGGTGTCAAGTGATTAGATTGCTGAAAAACAATGGATCCATTAGATTAGGTGTTCCCTGGGATGAGGTATTTGCCTGCTACATGTTAACCCTTACTGTTATGCCTAAATAGATCTTCTCTCACTTTTCTTTCATTCCCTGCTCCATTCTCTTTCCCTTGCCTCATCTTCATCCAGTTTTATTCCCACTTTTGTGTCCCCTTCTCTTCCTTACACAGCTACCCATTATCCTATCCCACCCCATCCCACCTTGGCCCTTTTGTTCTTGTTTTGGCTTGTTGTTGTTGTTTTGGCTCTGATGGATGGAGGGATGAAAATTAGTGTGTGTGTGTGTGTGTGTGTGTATGTGTATGCATACACATACATGCACTTTTGAATGTTCCTATCTATGAGAGTGAGTTGTGAGAGAAAGAATGGTTGGAATACGCAGATGGGAAGTGAATTAATTTTATAATTGGGGTACCTTATTTTACAGGCAAGTTATTTTATTCAGTAGATATTAAATTCAGTCGATGTTATTTTTTTCTGGCCCTGCCAGTTTCTGGAGTGTGGCTCCAGCAGTACACATATGTACATGATTATTAGGGAAAAATATACCTACAGGACTGAGTTAAAGAGTTGAATAGCCAGGCTGACACACTGAGAAAACAGGGCACCGCACAATACGTTTGTCTGTGTTTATAAATAACTTTCTTCTACCTGTTCTTCATTTGTGGGGAGTGGATCATCTTAAAGTCAGATTTTCCTTTATCATAAATAGAATATATACAAACTGTGAAGATATATACATAGTTATACAAAGATATGTGTGCGAGAGAGAAAGAGAGAAATGGTAAGCGAAGCACATTTTCAGGCTTTTCTTTTACCTGCAACCTCCAAATAATCTTAATTGAAAAAGGCAATCCAGTTTGTATTATATATCACATAAAGGGTTTATAACCTTACTGAAATTGAAAGGGGAAACAAATTAAAACTTTCTTAATAAAGGTGCCTAGGAATTTATTATGGAAAACAAATGAGGCATTTCCTAAATGCAATTTATTCTTTCTCCTGTCTTTTTTGTTTTAGCAATCTCTCCAAAAAGTACACCAATTTTAAAACTCAATACAAACCATTCACAGTTCACACCCCAGTGAACTGCTCTCCATTCTGGAGTGGTTACACTTGGCAATTCAACTTGAATTCGTTACTTTCCAGCCTATTCCAACAACACCAGAGCTATTTGTTTTGGCTGGGATCACAAATTTAACATTATTCATACTTTTCAGTCTAGCATACAACCAGGCTGGCTTCTTCCCAGTCTGCTGCAAAGGCGGTGGCTTTTTCTTTTCTGGTCATTTCAACCAAGCTATACCTTATACAGTACTTGATAAAGAATAGACATTATTTGTTTCTGAAATGCATATTGAAAACTGACAAGAAAACAAAAAAACAGGAATAAATTTCCAGAAATTTAAGATACAAAATATTCAATTTTTTGCCAGGCAAGCCAGGGTGATTTACAGCGGATTTCTAAATGCACCAAACTGATACTTGTTGGTATTCAATTTTTATTTGGAAATATACCTAGTCAATTGAATTTAATAAAACTTGTTAATACAGCAGCCATAAAATGCTTAGTATGTCAAATTCTGAGAAGAGATTTATTTTGATAAACAGGTAGGCTTCAATCACACTGCCACAACAGGCTCTCTTCCTGGATCCCACCAGATCACTTTCTTTAACTGACATGACCCATAACATGCCTCTTCCGCCAGATCTAATGGGATGGATAGAAATGATCAAGGAGAGGCAATCCTGCAGATCACTGAGTCCTATGCCGTGAAGCACAATCAGCACCTGAACCACACTTAGAAGCATACTGGCAACCAATGCAGCTTATGGAGCAGAGGTGCAACTTGCACACATTAAAGGGTGCTCACATGCCACCATATTTTGAACCAGCTGCACCTTCTGGATACTCTTCGAGGGCAGTCTCATGTAAAGTGCATTGCAGCAGTCCACTCAGGAGGTGCCTAAACCATGGTAACTGTAAGAAGAGCTTTCTGGTCCAGGTAAGGGCACAACTGGCACACAACACAAAGCTGTGCAAAAGCCCTCCTAGCTACCCGACCACCAATTCCTTGAACAGGAACTGCAAGTCCAGGAGGACCCTCAAATGGTCCTACTTAACAAGCCCTAGTTTCTTCAACAGCCATTATATTAGGGGAGACCAAAGAAAGAGCCAGGAGGCTGATTTCCCAGCACATAGCTCATGTATAATATATTTGTACTGTGTAACTATACTCATATATCTAAAATATCTCTTAATTTGCCATGCAAAGGAAAATATGTTACACCTGCATTTTTAAAGTTCCTACCTCCACGTGGCTGAGATGAATAATTTTCTCCAAGCACTACCCGAATGCCTGTTTCTTCCAACAAAATCTTCCATTTTTTAATTATATTTATAGAATTGTCCTGGTAAGAAAAAGCACCAAAAAAGTTTAACTTTTAAACATTAAACAAATTAACCGTAACTGGTATTCAAATTATAGTAGTACAGTAAAACTAGAAACAGATTATTATAAATCTACATACCTTGCTAGCATCATTAAAAACAGAGAGTTCAATAGAACCTTGGAAGTCTTGATCCAGAACAGACTTGAGACATTCATCCAGCCAGGACTCAGCATTGTAGACTGGCAGAATTACAGACTACAAGGAATAAAAATACATTAATGTAACATCAATATGCTGCATTATCATTCTTGTTGCCTGATTTAAATGAACACATTTTTATTATATTTGCTTAAGAGCTATGATCTCTGAGCAGAGATGGTTCCTTTTCCCTTATTAAAATTGGTGAAAGCAAGATTAATATTCCCCCAGTGTTGCTGTCTTTCCCTTATTCTAGTCTCTTCTATCTCCCCAAGCATGTCTTGGTTCCCTACTACTTCAATTTACTATCAGAGTTGATTTGGGGACATACTTGCCTACCTGAGATCAACAAAGAGCAGCACTATCTAAATCTAACCCCATATATAGCTGCAGTATTCAAAAGACTTAATATATTCATATACTTATATATTTACTAGATTTATATCCCACCTTTCATTCAAGAGCTGAAGATAGAGAACCCTCCCCAAAAGTTACTTTGTGCAAAGTACAGTGTGCAGAACTTGACTATCCCGCCCCAAATCAAAATAAATCTGGAGCAAATAATTAAAAGGCTTAAGCAGTTTTTTTAAATTTTAATGTCCCCAACCTGCATCAATCAAAATCAGAGCTTGTTCTGCAAAAGCTAATAACAACACAGGTCATTATAAATTAATTCCAAATTTTGTAACTCTCCAGTTACACTCAGAGTTCATGTGTTAAAACTACAATAGCACTACATTCAAGTACAAAGACATCTTCCACTCATGTGTAACACTGCTGGTAGCATTATCAACATTTAACATGTTGTTTAATTACCATCACACTTTGATTTTAAAAAAATTAGCTTTTGAAGGACATAAGCAACTATATTTTTCTGAGCTGAATTATACTTATTCTAGTAAATAAGTACTTACAGACTTTGAGAAAATGCAATATGAACATGCATGTCTTAAGAGATAAGAATCTATCTCATAAGAAAAGCAGTGGATATGTAAGGAGTCAATCAATCTACATCCCAAAATGCCATGGTGTACACACTTTTCCCTTCTAGCAAGTGTGATTAACTCTTTTGTTCCACTGAACTTGGACCTCAGAACAGAAGATTATGCTTATAATTGCCCTGGGTTTTAGAGGCACTCGGCATCCACAATTTAGCATAACACAGACAAGCTCCATCATCCTTGTAGTCTGAACTGGAGAGAGGTCACGGGGATGGCCTTTGACCTCATGCTGTGCTTTCAAGATGTTTCAAGGACCTTTAAAGCTAAGCACATCAAAAGGGAAGGATCTACCCTCCCAACATGTCAAAAGAAGCACAGGGTCACAGCAGGCAAGCATTTTGGCAGGTTACCAAGGCTCTCAGGAAGTTTAGCAAATATTAAGAACCTCCATAGACTGGTATCCTCCAGATCCCTTTCCCTACAGCTCCCACCACCACCAGTAAGATTGGTCAGCTTAAGAGTTTGGATTCCCAAGCAACACACATTTTAAAAACAACCACATGGAAGTTTTAAATGAATGTATTATTTTAAAACAATATTTAATGCATGGGGAAAATACAGATTCCCAATGAGTAGTTCCTAGGTGTCTACAGTATTCTACACATGGTTCTCACACCATGGTTTAAGGCACAAAAGACAAATCATTTGTGTCACGGCACAGATATAAATGGGAAAAAGTCTGCTTTAAGTTGAGCTCAGCTCCTGGTTACTAGATGGACACATCCATATTGTTTTCTTGGCAAAAATACAAAGCTAGTTGCAGGATCTTTCCTTCCTTCCTTCCTTCCTGTCTCAAAACTCTCTGGTTTGCTTTTTCTAATTCTAATTCTAGGTGCTTCCACTTACAGTAGAAAGAAGGAGAACACTAAGTCTTAACAAGTAGAAATTTTGAAGTTACTTTAAGAAGCTGATTAGGAACTAATTAAACATTATATAAATATGCATAGTACAAAACTACAAATGCTGTACTCTACAGTACTGTAAAAAAATAGGCAGGAAAAAGATTAAGACACTCCTCTCTATTTTGAAGTGGCTTTGATCCTGAAAATACACACACAAAATGTATCCCATTGTTGTCAGTGTAACACACATTTGCAGCTAATACTTAGTTCTGTTCTTAGTATACATCTTGCTCCATTAGCATGCCTAAAAGAAAGGACTGAAGTAATGACTTCTACATCCTTCTTGATTAGCCTGCCAGTAAGGCCCTGCAGCTAGGGATGTAACTTTTTCTTATCAATTGTAGTTCACAATCCTACATATACTTGAAGTCATATATATATTGATATTTCCACACAAAACCAGTCATTAACAGCGAATATGGAAGATAATAGAACATACCACCTGAATCCTACTGCTTCCTCCTACTTTCCTATTTAAAGGAACAACAGACTGCAATTGAGTGCCGCTGAAGAAAGGTGGTGATGGACTGTGTGAATGGTCTTGCTTGGCAAGTCCAGGATCATTTGCACAGACATTGTCTTGTAAAAGGGGAGGCAGTTTACCAGCTTCCTGACAGACTGTTTCAGAGCAATCCATTTGTAATTATAAGTTCAGAAAAAAATAAACCAACACAGGACAGATATAAAAAAAGAAATGCAAACTAACAGAATGTGACATCTCACAAGCAAGAATTAGCCTCGGGGTGGTAAAACGTTTCCCCCCCCCCCCTCTCTCAGGGTCTGCTATAAATTGAGATTATATAGGTGCACATTAATATCCTGATGAAAAAGAAGCCCTAGAAAAGATCAGGTGAAGCTCAGAAGAGAGGGTGAAACCAATACTGTAGACCGAAGAAAGGGGAGGGGGGACAGAAAGAGGAAGAGGCCCACACAGCAGGAAACAGAGGGCGGGCAGAAGAAAGGTCGGTGGGTGCAGTGGTTTAAGTTAGCCTTTCCTTCCTGGTGCGTGTCTTTCGCTCTTGGAGCGGCCCGCTTCCCCCCTCTTTTGCGGGCGCCAGAACGGAGCAGCCACGCGCTCGGCCACGCGATTCCGCGGAAGAATAGAGAGAGCAGGCTAGAGCGGCAGCAGGGAGGGGCCAAGCGCGGCCGCGTCGTTCCGTCGCCGCTCCAAAGGCAGCGAGGGCGCTTTCGGAAGAGCCAGAGTTGGGGGAGGTGGGGTGCGGGGACGTGATGCGGGTTACCGGAACGTGGAAAGTTGCTGGGAGGGAATTGCTATCTGGCAAAGGTGGTATGCTTCTTAGATGTGTGCCCCTTCACTGCTCTCGTTATTGCTTGTTTCCCGTAGGAGTCGCTTCAAAAGAAAAGCGGCCCTTCGCACGTGATCATTCTCTTCCCAAAGACAGGTCAGCGGCGTCGAGCGCCGCGCCTGTGTCCAGAGGCACTTTGCTGGGAGCATGCATGTGTTGCTGTAGTCATGGTTATTTAACAGGGATTGTTAAATAAACCCCGGATGTTAATCACAGAACACGCTATACCAAAGAAACCCCAATATGTAGCGCAATGTGCGACCTCAGCCAGATCCTAACCCTCCGAGAGATCACGCCATGTATATGCCAAGGTTTTGACTGTAATATAATAAACTAAACAATTGCCTCATCTCCTATTCGGCATCTTTAAAAGCCTTCTCTTCCTCCCTCGGACAGATCCACGTTCCTTCCTACTCTTTCGATCACCACCCGCCACTGTTTTTTCCTTCTAGCCCATCAATTAAAACTCTCCCCCAACCAGGTGCCCTCCAGATGTATTGGACTTCATTAATATTTGAAGTGGTTTTTGTTTTCAATCTCAAAGCTAACATATATGTCTAGGAATGTTGGTGTGGGTGAGCCAGTTCCTTGGTTTATTAATTGTTGTGAATGATTATTGTTACTGTTGGTTATCTTTTCCTGGCTGCTGTTTATGTTATTTATAATTTTGTTACATTGTCTTTATTTTGTTCTTAATGATTGTTAGTCACCCAGAGTGATGTACTTGAGATGGGCGGCTATTATAAATTCAATAAATAGATAACCAAAATGTTGTTTTAATAAATCCATGTTAAAATTTAGGTATTTTTTATTAATGCATGGAGTAAGATTATTTTAAAATACTTATTGATATGCATATAGTGGTAGTGGTGGTGGTTTATACTGGATGCCTGGTGACTTGTTGTACACTGCCCAGAGTCACTTTGTATGAGGCCGCTATATAAATTCAATCAATCAATAAACAAACAAACTTTATCCGCCTTACTGATTTTCCACGTTTTGTTGGATGTTTCAGTATGCTTGTATTTATTTATTTATTTATTTATATGTCAAATTTATATCACTGCCCAACTCCCCCACAAGGAGGGACTCTGGGCGGTTCACAACAAAACAATTTAAAATCAATAAAAACATAAATAATACAAATATAAAATACAAGTATTAAATACAATAAAAAAAATATAATGTGTGTTGTCACATGCATGGAAGTTTTCACATTAGTTATCAGAAAGAAACCCTGACATTTCTTGTTAAGACCTTTTGTTTTCAGTATTGGCTACTGTCGTGATGTTTCTGCCATTTTAGATATTAGTCATAACTTGTGTTATCTTCAGGAGAAAATCCTGAAGTAAATCTATTTCAGAATCACTTTTTCCCCTTCCTCTGCCTAATTTGCCTAATTTGTTTGTGATGACTGTGTTCATGGTAAAAATGTGAACAACCATAAACCAGTTCTATGAACCCACAGGAGCTTTAAAATGATTTCTCTGAAACCAGTCCCCACCTCAACACCCCATGGTTACACTCCATACTCCATAGCAACTTGCTCATGAAACTACACAGTTGAATTTGCAATTGTTTATTATGAGATTTTAGAATTGACTACCAAAAGATGTGCTGGCTTCCAACCTGGCTGACTTCAAAAAAGGGGTTGGATCAACTCATGGAAGTCATGGGGATCAATGACCATTAGCCATGATGGCAGTGTGACTGCCTCTGAAGACCATCTGCTGGGAGACTAGTGGGCTTCTTTGTGTAGTTGGTTGGCCACTGTGAGAACAAACTGCTGAACTAGATGGGCCAAGGGTCCGATCCAGCAGGGCAGTGCTTGAGTGGTACCTCAAGATACGAACGCCCCACCTTACGAAAATTTCAAGATACGACCAGCTCCGGCCGCAAAAATTTACCTCGACATGCAAACTCCGCCTCAAGCTACAAACCGGATCCACGGCCATTTGCCCTGCTGCCACTTAGCAAGGAGGCTTGCTCCACGAGGCAAATTTCCCCATAAGGTTTAATGTGTCAGTTGGCATTGCACAGCTAGGAAATTCCCCAGGCGCGCTTTAGTCAGTTTCACCGCTTGAGCGCTAGCGCAGAAAGAGGAAGTGCTAATGAAAGGGCCACCTGGCGCCTCCAGGGGAAAGGCTTTCCTCGCGCGCACCACGCCAAGGGCTATGGACAAAGGAAAGAGCGCGGAGTTGAGGAAGAGGAATCAGTACGGGGGGGGGGAAGCTCCTGCTCCCGGCTGTGCACACCACAAAAGACTTTCCCCCGCGCGCTGATTGCTTTCACTGGGCTTTTGTCAGTGCACCACGCCAACGGCTATGGACAAAGGAAAGAGTGCGGAGTTGAGGAAGAGGAATCACTGCGGGGGGGGGAAGCTCCCTGTGCGTGCCACAAAAGCCTTTCCCCCGTGCGCTGATTGCTTTCACTGGGCTTTTGTCGGTGCACCAAGGGGGAAAGGCTTTTGTGGCGCGCACAGCCGGGAGCGGGAGCTTCCCCCCCCCCGGCACTGATTCCTCTTCCTCAACTCCACGCTCTTTCCTTTGTCCATAGCCCTTGGCGTTGTGCACCAACAAAAGCCCAGTGAAAGCAATCAGCGCACGGGGGAAAGGCTTTTGTGGCACGCACAGGGAGCTTCCCCCCCCCCGCACTGATTCCTCTTCCTCAACTCCGCACTCTTTCCTTTGTCCATAGCCGTTGGCGTGGTGCACCGACAAAAGCCCAGTGAAAGCAATCAGCGCACGGGGGAAAGGCTTTTGTGGCGCGCACAGGGAGCTTCCCCCCCCGCACTGATTCCTCTTCCTCAACTCCGCGCTCTTTCCTTTGTCCATAGCCCTTGGCGTGGTGCGTGCGACAAAAGCCTTTCCCCCGTGCACTCAGATTAGTGAAGAGGCGCCAGGTGGCCCTTTCATTAGCACTTCCTCTTTCTGCGCTAGGGCTCGAGTGGTGAAACTGACTAAAGCGCACCTGGGGAATTTCCTAGCCGTGCAACACATTGAACCTTATGGGGAAATTTGCTTCAGGATGCGACCAAATTCAGAGGGCGGATTATCCGTATTTACATTGAACCTTATGGGGAAATTTGCCTCATGGTGCGACCAAATTCAGAGGGCGGAACGGATTAACCGTATTTACATTGAACCCTATGGGAAAATTTGCTTCAGGATGCGACCAATTCGACTTGCGATCAGAGTCACGGAACGGATTAAATTTATATCTTGAGGTACCACTGTATTATGTTTTACATGTAACTTTTCTATATATATACATAAGTTTATATTTGGAAGAATTTCAATTTGAAGTTTGTTCCCAGCACTTAAAATTGTGTTTCAGATTTATACATGCATACGATCTTCATTTGACTATATACTTATTATTTTGGAAGGAGAAGGAATTCCTACTAATCTGTACATCTGTAAGGTAGACCCTAGAGTCAACTCATACATTAAAGGAAAAGACTACACACATTTATCACTCCATACATGTTTATTTTTCCCTTCGTTTTTTCTTGGAAATGTTTTCAAATGATGTTTAAAAGTTACCAGTCAAGCATTTTGTCAGACTGAGTAAAAGGGCAAAGATTGCATGGAAGACAGAGGTGTTATTAACTGAATAAAGGGATACAAGAAAAATATATTTTTTCCTTTTGGTTATGCTGTATCTCTGATATTTTAAATGTGCTAAACATTTTTCGGGTTTTCAGATTTGTTCTTTTGTTCCAGAATTTGTCCTAGTCACCACCTCAGATCCTGCCCACAAGGAGTCAACATTCTGGTGAATTTGAGCGATTCCATCAGCAAAGTGTTATGCAAAAGCATAGCGGAAGTAGTAGGCAGTAGTTCTTGCTCATCTCTCCCCAGGAAGAATTGAATGATCTTAAACAGGGCTGCTGGACAACAACTGCTGATACAGTAATGGAGAAGTCAGAATACTTCTTGGCGCTGATTACCAGAGTGTAAGCTCAAATATGAGCTTTTATTTTAACAATGGCAGTTGCTAGATTTCTCAATTCTAATTCTTCTTTAAAGCTTTTCTAATTCTAACTCTATTCAAAGAGCTGCAGTATCACCCAGAAGAAGACTGACAGATGATGCCAAAAGAGAACAAAGGCTAGATGATGCCACCCACTTTTGGCTTTGTTTCTAATCCCCACTTGTTTCAGTCATGTCCACTGTTGGCATGCAGCCCCCAACAGATTATCTTTGAGGGAATATGGCCCTTGATAGAAAAAAAAAAAAGACATACTCCGATGTATATGAAGTTGCTGACCATATTGTTTTGCTACATTTGCTTGACACTGTAAATTTGTTATGACTTGCATGACATTGTTATTCTGAAAAGAGCAATAGGACAGGATAGATAGTATTTTCATTAAAGATGCTTTTTTTAGTAAGCCCTATTGAATCTAGTAGGATTTATTTCTGAACAAATATGGGCTGTCATTACATACACGTAAGCTAAAAAATAATGGTACCTTATAACGGATGTCTTTAGGAGGTAATGGATAGAGAGCACTGAAGGCAATAGGATAGGCTCATGCATTGAATTAACCTTTAATTCCATACCTTGGTTTATGAGAGCATTCTGCAATGAAAAAAAAAGGTATAATAGAATAAATGTATTGATATTCTTTTCTCCTCCTGGGCATATGGCTTCTTTGGTCCTTACACCATATAAAGTATAAGCCGTTTATTATACAGTAGAAAGTACTTGGAATTTCATATGTGCCTTCTAAACATCAGGATCATGAGATCTTAGAAAGACTGTTCATAGATTCTGTCTCTACTTGTGAAAGAATCATTGACTTCAGTTGGGCAGCCATGTGTAAATGAATTCAGTATTACAGTGTTAGAATTTTGCTTTCCACAGTATATTTGAGAGGTTAAACATTCTGTTGTATAAGTACAGGAAACATCTGACAACTTAAAATGGGAAAGTGCTTATAGAAATAAATCATAATCTGACAAAGGAATGTACACACAACTGGAAAAAATCCATACCACAAGTCACGCAAGATAAATTGCACATGCAGTGTTATATTATTCAAGAAGAAAAGAAGATATGTTATAAAGAGTCTTCAAAGAATAAGACTCACAAATAGACATTCTCACTGGGCTTGACGCTGATGTATGCCACAAGGACTAGTCAGTCAGTCACTAACATTGGTTCTAATTCTGCCTAAGGAAATAAATTGTTGGCTAGCTTGTTTAAAATATAGCTGATTTCTATCCTGGTAATAAATAAAGAGTATATTGGCTGTTATGTATATTGGCTTTCACTGAATTATGTTCTTAATTTTATCTCTTCATATAGTTATAGAGATAAGTATTTCTGGCTTCTGTGTAGTAATCAATTTCAGCTGTAGCCAAAATCACTTTCTGTGTAATTAAAATACTTTAAACATCAAATAATTCTGCATGATTATGAATTTTAAAAAATGCCAATAAAGTATTTAAAGAACATGAGTTATTGTGCTGGATTAGATCAAAGGCCAAACTAGTATGGCATTCAAAGCACCAGTCAAATGCCTGTGGAAAGCCCACAAACAGAATATGAAGTAAATAGCACCTTCCTACTCATATTTCTGAGCGACTGATATTGAGACACCCCATTTATTTATTTATTTATTTATTAAATTTATATATTACCTTTGATGCTAATTATTACCCAATAATCAGATATTACAGCTATCATCTAACCACAGCTCTACCATAATTTAAGCAACATTATTTTTCCTACCTCAAAAAGGTCTTCAGAAAAGTGCCATTTTAAACTTCAGGAGATCAGGCTCCAGGTGTAATTAGTAGGGCGTTCAATACCAAATAAGAGGTGTTAGATGAGAGAAGACTTTGAAACATGAAGTAGCCATTCTAACCTATGGAAAAACTAACTGACCCTGATTTAGCAGTCAAACTGAAAACAGGAACATGAAGTGCAATCACATTATTCAAATAGCTAGGTGTTTCTGTGTTCAGTGCCAGCAATTAAAAGTGGTATACCTCTCAGAGACCCACCCAATGTAAAGAACGATAAAAGGAAGGCATAGCAGAAGCTTGGGAGAGATCCAGAATAGCATGATTCACACAGTTCTGAACCTGCACCAAAGGTTGGAAAGTAACCTCAGGAAGATCTACCAAGAAAGGGCTACAACAATCCATCCAAAATGCAACTAAACCATGAACTAGCTGCTTAGCCATCTCAACAAGAAATGATTGAATTATCTGCATAATCAGGAGATGGAAGGTAAAGGTAAATTCTGCTATTATTGATGAAAAGCGTTAAGGAACATTTCTTATCAAGAACAACTCCCAGATTTCACACTACCACCAAAACTGGCATGAAACAATTCTGAAAACTAAGAAAAAAAGCCAACAGGAAGAACAGTCAGAATGAAAAACAGTAAATTCAGTCTTGTATAGATTTAATTTAAAGTGATAGGAACAATCCAACTGAAGACTTCAGCAAAACAACACCACATCATCCAAGACAGGAGCAGAAGAATACAGCTTGATATTGTCAGCTTAAATATGATAGTTAATTGAAAAGAAGAAATCAAAGAACCCAAAGACAGATTTAATTCACTCACTGTTCTGCAATACAAAAAGCAATGGACATACTCGTTAATATCTGAGAGTTAACATTTGAGCAAAGGGTTAGGGCAGTAGGCTATTCCTAACTAGGTGGATCACATACAGGTAGTCCTTGCTTAACACCGTTCATTTAATGACAGTTCAAAGTTATGACGGCCTCGGAAAGGGTGTTTTATGGCCCATAAAGCACTTCTGGCTGTTGTAAAATGTCATGCCCCCCCCCCCCCAGTCATGTGGCTGCATTTCAGATGCTTGGCAACTGGCTTGCATTTACGACCAGTTGCCAAGCACCCCGCAATCATGTGATTGCTATTTGCAATCTTCTGTGCCAGCTTCCCCATTAGGAAAGTTGCAAGCAGAGGGGACGTAGCAGATTTGAGCTCCATTTCTCCAGCCCCACCAAGGATTTCCCCTCTGTTTCTGGAGGGAAGGGGAAACCTCTCAGTGGTGTGAAGGAATGGAGCTCAAATCCTGAAGATTTGAGCTCTGTTCCTCCAGCCCCAGGAAGGATTTCCCCTCCATCCATGGAAGGGAGGGCAAACCCTTTAGCAGGCTTTAGGAACATTTGAGAGCAAAAGGGCTACCTGCTGGGAGGATTTCAACTACATCCTTCAGCAGACAGCTCTTTCGCTCTGTCCACTTTACAACCCAGGAGATCACTTACTGACAGCAACTGGGAGTACCCAAATTGAGGTTGTTGAGCAAAGCAATCGTGTGGGCGTCTTGCTTAACGACCACTTCGCTCAATGACCAAGATTCCATCCTAATTGTGGTTGTTAGGTTGTTAATTAATAAACAATTAGCTAATTCCCCCTTGGGAAGAAGAAAGGAGATTATATGTAAAATGTGAATGAAGCAATGAAGTCTTTCATTTACAATTAATCTCTACTGAGATAGGTAACAATATCAACATTTCCCACTTATGATATTAAATGTGCAACACTATGCAGTGTGTATGCATATGTACTGTATATTTATATACAGTATATGTGTGTGTGTATACACAAAATGCTAAGGCAGTGAGACTGCAATTTCCTCACTTCCATTATCATAAGTGGGATGTTGCATTATTGTAAGTGGGATGTTCTCAAAACGTGAAGTCATTTTTACCAGTACAAATTCAACTTAAGGACAGACCTTGCGAATGGAACTTGTTAAACTGGGGACTACCTGTACTGCTAATACTATCTCTTAGTCCAGAGAATGTCATTTGTGAATATTCATAAATTGTAAGAGGCAGAAGGGGTATTTTTAAAAAAGAGATTGTGTCATTTCTATGCAATTCAAGTTTTAAATATATGGATACAGGGAATGTACAACTGGTTTAAGAACTGCCTTTACCCAAAAATCAGACAGCCAGCTGAAAAACTGCAGTCTATGAATTTTCTATATGTCAAATAGAACTTAATTTCAGACTGGACAGAACTACATCTTGTGCCTTTACATTTTGTTGCTCTATGTGATGTCATTCTCTTTAAGGCCTGAGAAGATAACATTCTAAGTCTGGGTTCATATCATACATACTTTATTTAGCCATGTTTTACTAAATGCTAAGAGTGGGTTCACACAACATACTAAGTAAGAACCAAACCATGTGACAGCTTAATGCAATGTACACATCCAAACCATATATTCCCAACCTAAAAAAAAATGAGAAATTTGTACACAGTACAAGTGTGATGTTTTAACACCTCCACTTTTAATGCTAGACAATGACCATGCTTGACAAACCTGAGCTCAAAAGCCATATAAAATAATCTGGACCAGTCACTATATGTTAAAGACACATTCATTCTTAGCTCTATCCCCAGTATTTAGAATCTATCCACATATCAAGAATTGTGTATTTTTCAGACATGAGGTTTAGCTGAAAGAGTCATTGTACAAATCAGATCAAACCTTTATTATGGTCATAGACCAGCATAAGAGTAATTATACAATACTGGAAGGAGAAATCTATTCCCGGTTTGCATTAACATTGATATGTGTTGTTGGCATTTGCATTCCTTTTGCTCTGATACAGGGGCAGGCAAGCAACATGGTCAAAGGTCTTAGAGTTGTTCTGTTTATTACATAATTTCCAGGCCTTTTCTCCCCCTTTCCTTTTTTCTTTAAACTGATTTGTTTATCACTTCAAAGGTTGCATTAGCCCTTTAATGCTATTGTATGTATTTAATTTTTTTTGTTAGTTTAAGATGATGAAATAAAAAATAAAATGCAATAATCCAAATGAAACTCTCTCTCTCCATGGACATGCTGAACAAATCTAAAGCAGTGCAATATTAATGTCTTAGTAGTCTAAATTTAATGTTACTGTTTGAATTCTCTGATTCAGTAAAAATATTGTGTTTGTGTACGTGTGTACACACATACACACGAACACACACACACACACACACACACACACACACACACAATGTCTGTCTATCTCCCTCTCATATATTTTGAAACTTCCTATATAGCCATTTTCATTTATTCAGCAACTGTTGAAGAAGGAAGGAATCATATAGAAGAAAGAATAGTCAACTGTGTACTGTTTAAATATTATGATTTCAGATGGTCAGACATTACAACAAAGGCACATTTTTCTAATACCCAGCTGAGCCAACATCCAATGAATGAGCAAACCATAGTCAATAGAGCAAGTTCAGGATATCACTGAGAATGAATTAAAGAGTGTAGACACTAGAAATATGGGAATGAGATGTGAAATACCACAGACCTGGAAAGGGATATTGAAAAAAAGAAAGAAACCCCAAAGAAAATTAATGTTTGCTAGCAAATATTACAGCAGGGAGGGAGAGAGACATTTGAGCCTAACAGACTGTTTGAGGTATCTGTCCATCTCAGTACAAATAGAACACAAAGTGTACCTCAAGGAAATCAAACTATTTCCACTCCACCTACAAATTAATGAATGAATTAATTAAAAATCAGTATATGTGAGGTCAAAAGCTGTTATATTATTAGGGGTTCTGTTTGAGTACAATTTAGCACTTCTGAGAAGAGCCTGATCTAAATCAGATCAAGCCAAAGGCTGTCCATTGTAACACTTCTCAAACCCATCATGAGACTTCTGGGCACCCCACAGATTCACAGAAACTAGATGAGAGTCTACAGTTTCCTGTTTTTCATTGAGAAAACACAACTTACAGATTATTTAGCAAAAATGGGATGAAATTTGTGAGTTCAGACTCTCATGAGGATGGAACCTGGCTAATCTGAAAGAAAGGTAAAGGAGCTGAAATCTCAGAACATTCTGTTTAATGTTCCCATTACAGACAGCTATTCTCTGCTTTTACAAGGGTATAAAAACTCCAATTGAATCTCCTGACCAGTAATAAACTATTTATTTGTAGTTGGCATTTCTTTCCTCATCACATTTCCCCAACATTGCAATTTTCTTAGAATTCATAGTGAGGCAAACTAGGTAGAGGCTTTTTTAACAAAAATAAAATTCTGATTGAGCTTTGCCAATAGTATGCTTTACTGTATTATAAAAGCAGTTAAAAAATAAAGCTTAATACTGAACATGGTGGAAATTTACACTTGTTTTCGTAAGTTATTTTTAAAAGTATGTGTGTGTAGGTGAAAAACCACAATCCCACTGTTATAATTCTAGGCCAACCAACAGCATGGTTGACTCACACTTAGGGCTCTTATTCAACACATGCATTTGTTCTAAAATAAATAACTTACTTTTCCTGGCCATGTTCTTATCTGACTAGTTGTGTATAATCCTCAACTTACACATTCTTACCTTAGTAAGAGGCTGCTGGAACTAAGCAAAATTTTTCTCTCATTTACTAAGGCATGTCCCGTGTCCCAGCTCAGAGCCAATAGCTTCTACCACCCACTGGATAGGTCATGGAGATAAATGGCAGTCCAGCAATTGTCAAAACACACCAGAACTATGTTACGTTGGCTGTTTTATCATTTAGGAAATTACTGATGTACAATGTCTCTCCTATGACTACCTGATATAGGATGAAGAAGGTATCAAAAGAAACAGGGTTTCAACAAAAAAAGAGAGAAAATGAGAGCGGGAGGGGTGGTGGTGAAGAGGCATTAGCATTCATTAGAAGTAGAGTGGGCTTTTAAAGTTCTTTTAAATTGTAAGCAAAAGTGCTTGAATTAAATCAGTAAAGATTGCCTTCAGTTAATAATAACTCTGGGAAGGAACAGGGAAAAGGGCTTGTGAGTATCATTCCTTGAGTTAATGTTTGAAAGCTAGATGTTTCCCCATTATAGTTGCAGATTGGTCACTTGAAGAAGTGCAGGTAAAGTGCAGCTAAAACTAATTAAATTGACACTTGCTATTAATTTTAAAAGTGTCGCATAGATAATCCGACAGACCAGTAAATATAATCATCAGGAATATCCCCAGCACGACTCTCAACCTGGCAGCATGTAGCAAGGTGATATGAGATGACATGATATTTGTCTTAAATTACTTCTCTTGCCTAAGTGACTAATTCCAAAACTGATGACAGGATAAAATTATGAATTGAAGGTATATGAGCTGACCAATTAAGTTATCCTGTATGCGCATATGAGATAAATTAATTACTTTAGGCATATGTGATTGGACAGAAATATTTATTAAGCAATATTTTAGAGCCTCACCAGCGTAGTCTCATTAGACAGTCTGTAACCATATTCTGTCAACATCCCATTTCTCAATTTAATTTAGAGCTAATTACATTTTGTGCAACACATATCAGTGGAGGATCCTCCTGATTTTGATGACTGATTCAGACTGTAATCTCTCCTTTGAAATGCATTTGATCTCTGTTTCTCAGTGGAACATGATTGAATAGGTCATGTACCATGGCGCTACCAACCTCCATTCACCCTTTCTGCCTTGCTTGGTAAATAGCTTTGAATGAGTCATCTAGATGAAGATTAAATTAAAGCACAAATGTAGTTGATAGTGTACTGAGTTCACTTTAAAAATGATTATGAGTTTCTTAAGGACATGTTCAAAGAAAGGTGTTCCATTTATTATCATAAAGTTGGAAGGGGGCATTTAAGTAATCAAACCCAACCTCCTGCACGGTGTAGAACTTACATTAATTCTACTTCTTTGACAGTTTTGATATTCAATACTTTGCTTCTCTATGCATACATGGTTCCATTGGCACTGAATTACAGTTCCCAGCTTTGCACTATGGGGACACTTCATGCTGAGAAGGATTTACTCCATTATACTAAGGTAAAGGATAATATGAACGGTAATATATGTGAAGTCTGATTCATCTAGATGGAATGATGGACAAGAGAGTTTGTCAAAGCCATGATCTCTCAAAGCAAGAGGAAGCAATCTTTTGGGGCTGTTGGACATATTTGGAATATTGAGAACATAATGCAGGTACTCACAAAAAGGCTGCCATTAACAGGGGATTTTGGCATTCATAAATTAACTGACACTAGTTGCAGTCAGTAATAAATATCCATTTATGAAAGGCAAAAGTTGAAGATATTGCCATTATCTTTACAGGATGCTTTACTTTACTAGCTTACTTGTGCCTTTTTCTCTAGGCAGATCGACTTGGAAGGGACGGAGGGAGCTGAAGGTGTCAATGGGTGCAGTGTTTCAGATATGAAGGCAAATACTGCTTTGGAGTATATGAGGGAATTGTGTAGTGTAAGACATAACCCAATACCTTGAGGTTTTCAGGGCAGAGATGTCAGTTATGTCAACTACCAACAACCAGTCTGTTGAAAGGTGAAACACAGTCTGTTGAAAGGTGAAAAAGATGGGAAGACCATGGGCATCAGAAGAGAACTACACCCTCATGCTGACACAGGGCAATCAACCATTCAATGTTGCTTCATTCCTCTTTGCTATAATGATACTTATCTATGTGTCTGTGTCTGGAAGACATCAGCCAAGTCTAAGCCTAGCAGCCATGTTAAGCCATCTGAAGTTGGGAGACTGAAATATACTGCCCCATCCTGATCTGAGGAGCCTAACATGTATGCGCTTTCTTCAACTCCTAAAGTAGGATCACGTTGTTGCATTCTATAGCAGTAGCAGCATAATTCCTGGAAATGTTATGTTTGGTTCAAAGAGTTGCTGAAAATTACAAGGGCATACCATACCTTTGCATGTTCCAGAGCATCATTTCACCTTTGAATCTGAAGGGCTGCATGCATACTAGTGGCTTAAACCTATTCATTGATTTCAATTTTGCATATTACAACATACAAAGATATCTTTCTATCATGCACAAGAATTCTTTTCATGAACACCGCATGCAATAATTCAGTAATTACATGCAGAGAAATAAAGAATTATAGAATTCTAGAGTTGGAAAGGACTACAAGTATCAGCTGGTCCAACCCTCTGCAATGTGCTGAAGAACCACTTAAACCATGAGGGTTGGCTGTCCAGTCTCTCCTTAAAAACCCTCTATGACTTTCTAACTTGGAAGTCTGAATGCATAAAACAAAACAAGCAGCACAGCCAAATGGAAAGGAATGCAGCAGAGAGCAATGACCATGACAGAAAAGCTCAGAGTTGGATAAAAATATAGTATTACTTAATTACCTTTATAGCAGTGAACGTTGGAAAAAGGAAACAAAATCTGACAATGCTTAGCAAACAAAGATGAGCAATATTTCTGGTTTCTAGAAATTAATCTTCAGTTGACTTTCAGGCTGAAATGTTTCCCATGGTGAAAAACAACCCTTCATTATGACAGCAAAACACTGCATTATAGATAATCATCATATTGTAACTTCTGTTTCAAAGATTTTGTGCAAGTGATTATGGCTTATGGGATGTTTGTCATTGATGAAGTGGATTATGTAACATTTACAATGGTAAAACTTCACAGACTGTAGACATTTACTTTTTTTTCCATCTATAAACTCTGTAAAAGAGGATCTGAAAAAGAAAACGGGAAATGGAAGCAATGTATTTTGTTTAAAAAAGGAATAAGCTATAGACTGGGTTCACACAACACGGTAAATCGTTGTTTGTTTAAACATAATTTATTGAATACGAGTTCAATAAACCACAATAGCTGGGGTACTACAGCTTGATGAGCCATAAAGCTTACTTCACAATGGCAGGATTCACACTAAGGCAAAACTATCAATGTGCAGATACTTTGTACTCAGAGCTCTTTAAGCTCAGTAGACAGATTTCACTCAACAGCAGACCAGGGCAGTCCACAAGGCATCTTCTGAAGACTATAAGGACCAGACAGGCTCGTACTGGAAGAAAGCAGTTTTTCCAATGAGCCAGTGCCAAGCTGTTTAATCAAAAATTATACCTTGAAAATGGCTTGGTGCCTAACCGGCAGCCTGAGCAGAACCTTCTGTTAGAAGTTGCATTGAGCAATCTAGTGGCTACATTCTACATCAATTATCTGTAGCACCGCCTATCTCTGTCCCCAGAAATACAACTATAGGCAGATCCATATTCTATCAGCAATTGTCCAGGCCAGGTTAAAGATGATAATCCCTAACCCTGCCCTCACTTCCACATTTGGTTCCAGGCAGTTCAGATATCCTCTTTGGCTTTCCCCCAACTGGGGGCCCCTCCTGAAATGTTGGGGTTTTAACTTCCAAACGTCCCAGCCAACATCACCAGCACATTTGGAGCAGGGAGCACTAGGTAAATGAAACTGCAGAGAGGTCATCTTTGCATTCTGCTTTCTCCATGATTGAAATCTCCAGCTGTGCAAATGATGCTTTTGAAGAGTAAAAAGATCTGAAAGACTCTAGCAGAGGATGTTGAAGAAAAACAGCCTTGACAGTAAGTTTAGGGACAGTCTTTTAGGCCTAGATTAAAAGTAATCTTGCTGTGTAAACAGATTCACCTGTAACTCAGCCATGATGTCAAAGCAGATGGTCAAAAATAAAAGGGGTTGAAGGCCTAGAAATAATCCCTGGTGGCAGTGCTAAAATACTTAGTTCCTTGAGTCCAGCCAACATCTATAGCAAACATCTGGACTTGGCTGGTACTTTTCAGCCATGCTTTGAAAAGAGAACTAGAAAATTGCAAAACCATTGAACAAATTTATAACCCTTCTTAGACACAAAAATATTTTTTTTCCAGTCTGGTAACATAGCAACGGTTACAATTCAGGGTTGTTTTTCCCCGGTTGTGACTGTCTATTTTGGTTAAGTATCAGATTTGTTTAGCTTACTCTTGCTTTTGTTTTGCCAAAATCCTGCCTAAGATTGTTGAATCGCTGCTATCAGTGTAACTTCATGTGCTGGCTTTTGGCTTTGGGTCTTGGTCTTTGGCTATAAGAGCTTCCTGCTCCTATCTGGAATTGCAATACCTTGTTTATTTGCCACACTTCTGAACTCTTATGTTGAAGTCTTCCGGTTGTATTGCCAATGTCTGTGCAGGCTGGATATTTTGGAGCGAATGAAAAACGAAGTCTGCTGAGAGGATGTGCATCAAAATAAATATCTGTTTTAATGGCCACATAAATGGTTTGTAAAACAGGAAATTAATGTTTATTAGATGCAAGGTTAAACTATGGGTTATCTTCTTTTTAATATACAGGTCATCTTTGCTGAAAGAGAGGTTCCAAGGGAAGGAATATTTTTATACACACAATATATGCACAAACATACATGCATAACTAAATCATTAACATTTCTATAGAGACTAATACAGATCTTTCTTACAAACAACACATTTGAAATGTATGCATATTTGTTCAGATGCAAGTTGGAATTCAGTGTGTCTTACTCCCAAGTAAGGATGTCTAGTGTTCACAGGCGTCTTGTAGATGTCAAAATGACATAATTAGAACCACTGCAATGCCAATTATGTCCAGTATGTAATTTTCATTATTGTCACAATTATGTCATACGATCTGAAGAGAAATCAGAATATTTTTATTGGCAGCTCTTGCCATAAGAAGGCTCAAGGTGTCTTATGTGCAGTTTTTATTGTTGTGGCTACTTTGCTGGTCACTTATTGTACAATTTCATTTCATTTCAACAATTATGTTATGATACATATGATGTTACTTGCTCCCCTCTCTCCTGCACATACCTAGAAAATACTTTTTTCCTGATTCTTCCTTTCAATAAAATTCTATACATCTATGTCTTTTTTCTTAAATTTCTTTTTTTTTCTAAAATGCTTAGTCCTTACTTCTAGTATGGGATTAACTTGAGAATGTCTGTTCTTAAACGCCTGTCCCTAGTTCCACACCTTGATGTAGATACATCAAGGAAAGACAAAAACCTGCATTTGGGCTGGTTTCACAATTTGTACTAAGCCAAAATGTGGTTACTTTGATTTTGGCATACCATGTTGTATGAATCATGCTTGTTGTGGTTTGTTCAATGAATCATAAATAAACAAACCATATCTTAGCATGATGTGTGAACCCAGATACTGAGTATACTTTCTGCTCAGATCTAGATAAGCTATAATCTTTTGTCCCAACTAACAGTTTTGTTCAGCATTGTACTTTGTGAACTGCAAAACAGAATTCCAAAAGTGAATCAGAAACATTTACTGTATAGCACCGCTTCACTAGTACCACTCATTTCTCACTCCAGTACAGATTATAACTTTGCTTTCAATAAATTCACTGCCTGAAGAATCCAACTGTTGTCTCAGATTGTTTTACTCACCTGGTAATAGCTCTGAACCACAATAATCTAATCTGAGCCAAATGCAAGCAAAATCAAATTAGGTTTGGAGCAAACCACTAGCCTACACATTCAAGTATTTGTGTAAAACCCTGAAAGATCAGACTCCACATATTCCAGGACCCCTTTTCCAACAATGGTTAACTACTTTCTAGACTAGATGGGGCTTTGAGTTCATCCAGCATAATTATTAATGGTTAACAAGCTAGTTTTAATTCAGTCAGAACCCTATGATTTTTCAGAACAATCCTATACCCTAAAATCAAGGTATTGACCAAGTTCATGCAACACATTAAGTATGGCATAGAGCACATTTAAACATCTTCTTAATTCTTACCTATGGTTTTCTTGACTGTGCTACTCAGCTAATAACAAATCCATTTCTATCTGGGCTAATGAAAATCAAAACCAGATTTATCCCTATTTAAAAAAAAACACAGGTGACTGACGGATGGACTATCTGTCCGTCCATCCATCCATCCATCCATCCATGGAACCATGAGCCCTTATCTTTTTTAATTAATACATCAGCAAATTGAATGCTAGCTGGACTTACTGGCCAGCCTTTCTTTCTTTCTTTCTTTCTTTCTTTCTTTCTTTCTTTCTTTCTTTCTTTCTTTCTTTCTTTCTTTCTTTCTTTCTTTCGTATGTAACAAAAACAAAACAAAAACCCCACATAGCAGCTGGAAAAGCTAATCCTTTCTTTCCTCCCTTTGGCATACTTCTAAGTATGAAAGACAAAAGTGAAGCAGTGAAGACGTAGTTGCATTTTAGTACCATTCCTGCATTAATATTTTCCCATCATCATAAACTAACTATTTATTTAAGAACAGATAAAACACCAGACCACATTAAGTTCTGCTTAACCAATAAACCAAAGTTACCACTTATAGTTAATGGCTTCTCCATCATAATGCCTAGATTTAGACAGAGGATGCCAATCTGCAAACATTCGTGGTATTTCAAACCAGCCTCCCTCCTTGCACCCACCAGGTCTTTGAGCTGATCTCTGTCTTTAAGACCTGATTTAAAAAGAGAAATTGGCCCAACTAATAGTTGGTAAGTGCTGGGGGCAGTGGCATATTACAAATAATGGCACACACACAATGACATTGTCATGCAAATGCCACCATTACATATTTGTATCCAAATGTTTAACACAAGTATGTAAGTCGCAGCAATTGTATGATGACATTCTGTTGCAGGTACTGTCATTTGCGTCTGTAGGTACCCATGCATGATGAAGAAACAGGACTCCTGCAACACTGTGCAGTCCCTTAGGCACTTGTCTGCTGGTAGTCAGGCTTTTCTAAAACAGGTATTTGCACATTTCCAAATCACAAAAACAGCACCAAATCTCTGTTTAAAAATAGGCTGGTTAAGAAGCACTGGAAAAGTGTTGCTGGTGGGCTGCTAGTGGATGTATTTTTAAAATGTTCAGAACTTTGAACTGACTAACCCATTTCTCCTGCCACTTCTCCCAAGTTGGGGATCAGTTAGTGTAGCTCAGAGAAATGGTAGGTGAAGGGGGGGAGATAACTCTTTGAAAGACACCAGATCTCCAATCTTATGGAGCAGCTGATCTACCAACCCATTACATGGAACATGACAGATAGACAACATAAATGGATTTTCCATGCCCTTCTTATCATCAAGAGACTTGTCCTTCAACTGTGGAAAGATAAAATTTATGGCCCCAATTACCCAGTGGGCTGAAGTTCTGATGTTACTCACCACATACAAATGAGCTGCTTCCAGCTGTAGACTAAGTAGGGATGATTGCAATGAAATATAGTTATGCTTTATTAAAACTGTTGTGTAAAATTTCATACATGTATATAAATGTACAGAAAGACCTTATAATATATACTGGTGGTGATGGTATTTTCTTTTTTCTTTTTCTGTTCTGTTTAATTAATTAAACTAAAGTACATTTGCCCCCCCCCCCCAAAATCAGATAAAATTGAGTGGGGAGGACTTGGACAAATGGTCTTGCTTAAGATTCTGACATCGATCAAAGCCATTGCCAGTATAGTTGGTGACATAGAGGAGTAGAGACCAGTCTTCCCTGCATGGAAGAGGTTGCACTTCCCCATTCAAATGTGGTATACAATCTAGGAGTCTTACTGGATTCACAGCTCCTGCTCAATGAGCAGCTGGAAGAACCTTTGCAAAGGCCTGAAAAACTTTTACACAGCTTCATCTGGTGTACCAGTTTCATCATTTCCTGGATCGGGAGGTCCTTCAGATAGCCACTCCTGCCCTAATCATCTCACAGTTTGATTACTGCAACATGTTCTACATGGGGCTGCTCTTGAAGACCACTCAGAAGGTTCAGCTGGGCTAGAATGCAATGAGGCAAGCAGTGATGGGCATGCCTTGGTATGTCCATATGAACCCCTGCTTTGTGAGCTGCACTGGTTGCAAGCTTGCTTCCAGGTATGATTCAAGGTACTGGTTATAATCTATAAAGCCTTATATGGCATAGGGCCTGGTTACTTGAGGAACTGCCTATCTCCTGTGTTTTCTATCTGGCCAGTTCAAACCAACAGGGTTGGCGTATTCCAGGTTCCTTCGATTGAACAGTGTCCTCTATTGGGACCTAGGAAGTATCCCTTCTGTTGCAGCATCTGCCCACTGGAATGAGGTCCCCCTAAGATCCAGGTGTTTCTTACCATAACGGTGCTCCATAGGGCTTAAAGACCTAGCTCTTCTCCCAGGCTAGGGGGGTTGGAACCCCTTGTTGGATGTGTTGTGGGCCAAATTCACCTTCTTGTTTACTGTGTTTTATGTAGACTGTACATTTTTTATCTCATTCGTATACTGTGAGCTGCCCAGAGTCAGTCTGGAGTTGAGCAGTGCCTAGATCAAATAAGTAGGTAGGTAGGTAGGTAGGTAGGTAGGTAGGTAGGTAGGTAAGTAGACTGACAGATGTGGATGCAGTCCCCTGGTTGCAAACTAGAAAAGAGGCAATGGGAATTGGCAATGGGTACAGCAGAATATATGCTGGTTTACTTTTCTGGTGGTTTACGAATGAGTGGAAAGCATTTTAACTGAGCTGTTAATGTGTTATGTGAATAAGGCCAATAAGACTTTGTTTTATCTCATCCTGAATACACGAAGGTCCTTGGCTTGTTCCATACATTGTGCTACACCATAACCTACAATTGGCTAGATTCACACAGTATACAAAATAAAGCAAAATAAATAAATAAATAATAAAAAGCGTGCTTTGTTTTGCTTTGCTTTATTTAGGGTATTATGGTTTTTATGGCATGCATAATCTTTGTATTTTGTATAAAAAGAGCCAGTGTGATATAGTGGTTAAGTGATGGACTATGAGCAGGGAGAGCCAATTCAAGTCTACCCTCAGCCCTGGAAACTCACTGGGTGACTTTGGGTCACTGCTCTCTCTCAGCCCAACCTACCTTAGGGGGTTGTTGTGGGAAAAAAATGGAGGGGAGGCTGTTATGTTTGCCTTAAGCTCATGGAAGAAAGGTGGGATATAAATCTAACAAATAAATACCTGCAATCTACTACTGCTTCTGAACCCAAATAATTCTTTGAAAATTCTTGATTGGGCATACTCTGGAGATTCCTGTGGCTTTTCTTCATGGACCCAACTCACCCCAAGAATTCCCAAACCCAGCCCCTGGCTTCCAAACTTGCCCTCTTTGTGTGTGTGTGTGTGTGTGTGTGTGTGTGAAACTACATCACAATCTAGAGTTTCCTTCTTCCCTTTCTTCACCTTGCTTTGTTGGTCCAGACAGATCAGTTGACATGTATTCAAAGGACCTGCTCATGCATCACGCAAAGTCATCATATGATTCGTTTCTGCCTAAAGCCTTCATATATAATTGTTACGGGTGGGAGCAACGCAACATTTATTGATGACGAGACTCTCACTGGGTCATTCAGGGAGAAGCTTTATTTGCGCAAAGGTTCAGTTTGGACTCGCAGGTCCCTGCAAAGAACTGAACCCCGAAAAGGAGTTCAGCAAGCCTTTTTATCATTACAAGAGCCGTTTCTCCCCAATCCCCCCCTCAGTGCCCTCCCCATGCCTTCCGTACTCCAAATTTGGTCAATTGCTGGTAGCTAAACCACAAGTCCTTGTCTTCACCGGTCGTACCTTGTTTTGGGTACATTTCGGCCTTGTTGTCTAGAGCATTGCTATCTGAGGAGGGAGGGAGATAAGAGCACTCAGCACCAGCAGAAAGGAAAGTTACAGAGAGTTACATTTAAAATGTAAAACTTCACAAAATACCAGTTTCATACAAAATATAGGATATAACAAAAGACTTCTTCTCATATTTGCTTCCGAGACTTATCACTGCAAAGCCTCTAGCTAAAAAAACACTTCCAGAGAAGAGGTTCACTACTTGGTTACTAGTGAGGACTACATAACCCAAAAATATAGGATAGGACTACATAACCCAAAAATATAAAAATGTAGTGTAAAGATTAGAATGAAGTTACAAATAATTTTCCATTTGTACCCTGCCACCTCATTCCCCCCTTTGAAAGTCCTTTGGCTTTGCCGAAGGGCTTTCACTCATCAGAGTGGGAATGGGGTCATAATGCCACAGAGCCATTATTTGAGTTGTTGCTTCCCTTTTGGCTATGAGGGAGAGGGTACTTGTGATAGTGCGAATAAAAATAGGTAAAATGCAAGGAATAAGCACACAGCCAGCAGCAATTATTCCAATAAGTGCAGCTATAGCTTGGAGACCTGGGAGTTTGGGAAACCAGGACCCAAAGAGATTTTTCATATTGAAACCCTCCCATGTCTGAACAAAGACATGGGCAATTTTGACCACCCGGTCAGCAATTTTCTTAATAACCTTTTCAGTATCTTTTATCACATACACCTTCTTCCTTTCCTTTTATCTCTCTTCTACTTTCTCCACTCCCTCCTTCTTACACACATACACATACTCAGCCATTGCTCATCACATATCCTGTTGCCCACATCTGCTTGCTCTCTTTCCCTTTGCATACGAACCATCAAAACCACTATAGAACAAGCATTTACATCCATTCTTATCGTATGGGTGATGCCAAATCTTCTGGTTGTTCCTGAATTAGGTCACTACCGGTGGACCTAATTAGTCCTTAAAAAGATTTGCTGGTGAAGCTAGAGAACGCTGCAATTTTAATTTAAGTCCATCGACCAAGGAAACTTGCCAAATGTCTGGGGGTTCCTTCACCTGCCCGATCCTGGAT
The DNA here is from genome assembly GCA_030867105.1 of Liasis olivaceus. Taxonomy (NCBI): domain Eukaryota; kingdom Metazoa; phylum Chordata; class Lepidosauria; order Squamata; family Pythonidae; genus Liasis; species Liasis olivaceus. Next base: position 100,334,483 of record CM061348.1, on the reverse strand, counting down.
CTGTGCACCCAAGCTTTGATGTAGGACTTTCACAGCAGTTGGCATGCTCAGTAGGACTTGCTTCGGTTGGGACCACTTCAGATCAGTGCAGGATGGGAACAGCTCTAACCCACTGGTCTGGCTGGGCAATGGGTTGTACGTCAGGAGTGACTGGCAAGGCATCTCGGACCTGCAGGGAAACAGAGGATAGAACGTGCGCCAGCTTCTGCAAGTATTGAGAAATGTTCTTTTCACCAGTCCAGGCAGTTTGTACTTCATGAGATCCAAATGATCTCCCATAAAGCATTTCAAAGGGGGACAGTAAATAGCCCTGATACGTGTTAAAGCAAGGGACAGTATTTTGGGCCATGGCAACTGAGTCTCCTAACAAAGCTTTGCAAGCTGAGCCTTTAAAGTACGATCCATGTCTTCAGCCCCTTCTTCAGGCCAGTTGACTCCAAACGTTGGCCATTCTTGTTTACAGAAAATCTTCAGGGTATCCGGGTCGCACCTGGGATCCCCATAGTCGCCACTGAAGGCAGCTTTAAAGTTTTTCAGCATGCACGACAGAGGGGTAATTTTGCTTCCTGTGTTCCCCATGGTGTGGGTCTCCTAACGTGTACCTGATGTTAGACTTTGGCAAGGGGTTCTCCTGTCAGGCCTCGGTCCGGCTCAGGGAAACGGCGAGACAGTCCTCCCAGCACTCGCTGGCTCTTCCTTTTAAAGGACCTGTCCCCTCCTGCCTTGGTCTCCCAGCAAACGCTGGCTCTTCCTTTTAAAGACCAATCCCTGCTATGGAGCGTGCCAGATTTCCAATCCCTTACTCCTTTAGGAGAAGGGATGTTCCCAACCCACTTGCCTATACACTACAGCCGACCTACGGTGCCGGACACTCAACGGTCACCAATAGGAACTGCGACTGTTTAACCACCCACACAATCCTAGAAGGCACCCACTCTTGGGCCCTTCACCCCCAGGAGGATGCGCTTTTCCTCCTCTTCCGCCTCACCGGTTATGACGGGTATTCCCCACTGAGTATACTCGCCTGGTCTGGTCGCTAGTCGGCCCACTCACTCCTCTGTTCCTCCGGCCGGCCGTCCACTCACTCCTCTGTTCCTCCGGCCGGCCGTCCACTCACTCCTCTGCTCGTCACCGTGAATGGATCCTTGGATCCAGGGGAAGGCTCCCTGCTCTCTGTGGCGTCCGCTGGTCCCGAGGCACAGGAGTCAAGGGGTCCTGCCAGCTGGTTGCGTCGAGCCGCCGGGCGTCACTGAGTCTCAGGAGTTCCACTGGTCCTGCTCAAAGGGCCGGGAGAGTCCCATCTGGGGTGCCAGAAATGTTACGGGTGGGAGCAACGCAACATTTATTGATGACGAGACTCTCACTGGGTCATTCAGGGAGAAGCTTTATTTGCGCAAAGGTTCAGTTTGGACTCGCAGGTCCCTGCAAAGAACTGAACCCCGAAAAGGAGTTCAGCAAGCCTTTTTATCATTACAAGAGCCGTTTCTCCCCAATCCCCCCCTCAGTGCCCTCCCCATGCCTTCCGTACTCCAAATTTGGTCAATTGCTGGTAGCTAAACCACAAGTCCTTGTCTTCACCGGTCGTACCTTGTTTTGGGTACATTTCGGCCTTGTTGTCTAGAGCATTGCTATCTGAGGAGGGAGGGAGATAAGAGCACTCAGCACCAGCAGAAAGGAAAGTTACAGAGAGTTACATTTAAAATGTAAAACTTCACAAAATACCAGTTTCATACAAAATATAGGATATAACAAAAGACTTCTTCTCATATTTGCTTCCGAGACTTATCACTGCAAAGCCTCTAGCTAAAAAAACACTTCCAGAGAAGAGGTTCACTACTTGGTTACTAGTGAGGACTACATAACCCAAAAATATAGGATAGGACTACATAACCCAAAAATATAAAAATGTAGTGTAAAGATTAGAATGAAGTTACAAATAATTTTCCATTTGTACCCTGCCACCTCATAATGGGGTTTGCTTGATTGTGGCTTACTGCATTATGTGACCTGAGCACTGCAATTTGTAACCTAAGATTTATGTGTGAGCCTCGATCAGTGTTTCTCATGCCTGGCTGGGGAATTCTGGGAGTTGAAGTCTACACGTCTTAAAGTTGCCAAGATTGAGAGACACTGGCCTAGATGATTTTTACAAAATGGCTAAAACATGGACTTGCATGATGTGTAAACCAGGCCCACAGTGAAGCTCCATTGTTCCCTTTGGCCCTTTCAACAACACTGCCCTGTTCTGCTGAGGGTGAGACCCTTGACTAGGACATTCCCAGGAGGTTTCATACTGCAGAATCTTGGGCCCCAGAGATGCTATACCTCATAGTGGGAGGTAACAGAACAGCTATTAAAGGCAAGGGGATTTAGGTTCAGTGGCTGAATGCTTCATGAAGAACAAAAGGCATTGTGCCAAATTTGGTGGGTTCTTGAGCCAAGCACTTATTTAGCTAGGTTGCTAAACTAACAAACAGGTTGCTTCTCAGTCATTTTGCTTTTGTGATTTTTAAAAAATTTACCTCCATGCAGCCAAGGATCTTGGAGAAGCTTTGTTCCATATTCTGTTTTTAAGATGCATTCAGTACTGTGTGGCTCAGCAGTTCCATCCTTCCTTCCTTCCTTCCTTCCTTCCTTCCTTCCTCCCTCCCTCCCTCCCTCCCTCCCTCCCTCCGATTTCAAATTTGGTCACTGCCCATTTCACTAGGAAGTGACTCTGGGCAGTTTACACTAAAAATAAAAAATAAATATTAATTAAAATACAGTAAAATAATATAAAAATACAATAAAAACCATATACATACATAAATAATAATATCTTCCAAGGTGCTCCTGGTAGAAAAGATATTAACATATAGGAGCATCTTCAAGGTGCTAGCCACCCCCAGGGTTGGTTGCCCCTTTTCTTGCCCCATGCAAGTTGGCAGAGCCAGGTCTTAACTGCTTTCCAGAAGGTCGAGAGAGTAGGGGCCTGCCTCACCTCTGGGGGGAGTGTATTACAGAGGCCGGGGGCTACGACAGAGAAGGCTCTCCTTCTGGCCCCGCCAGTCGGCATTCTTTCGTCAACGGGGTCCACAGCTTACCCTCTCTGCTCAACTGGGTGCACATTAATAATGTGCAGCTTCCGCAATTATACAACGAAGACTTCAGTACTAAATAACTTGCTCAAGACTGAAACTGTTATTGTACAACAAATACTGTGATGTAATCTGCAATAGTTTCTTTTTTTTTTTCTAATATTATACTCAATTTCATTGGATAAAGTAAAACAATGTTATGCTTGTAATATCGATATCCTAAATTGTAATTAACACTGATAGAATATTTCTTTCTTTTATTTCTAATACTCTAAGTTATCTAAACAATAGAATGTCAATAATTAATACTGTACAAATATTATTGTATTGAATCAATATAATATATTAAGAGTCAGCACAATATAAGAAAAAGAAAAGAAAAAAAATGTGTAGCTTCCCATTCACCAAAGTCCTCTTTCTCTATACTCATCTTCCAAAAAAGCAGCAATACACATTGGATTTCTCAGTCCCATTCAAACAAGACACAGAATTTCCTAGTGATCCTAAGCAACCTCAAAAGTTAAATTCTTTATGTTCAACCTCCCCAGTCTGGTTCTCTTTTAATGTGCTAAACTATGACGCCAATGGTCCCTTGCCAACATGGCCAAAGATGGGAATTTAACAAATCTGGAGCACAGCAGGTTGCTTTAATTATATTATTTTGGGCCTTGAAATCCAAAGTCCCTTATTTTGTTTATGTTTCTGAAAGACTGTAAGGCTGTAAGGCTTCCTATTCCTTATTGTGTAAGGAAGGCTGTAAGCCTTCTGTAAGGCTTCCTATTCCTTACTGGTGAACCACAATTCCTCTTTCCTCGCTCCATCATGATTATTGCAGGTACATGCCAGTCTATTGTTAAAGTGATGGTGGCAACATACTAACCAACCATTTTTCTTTCTGTAAATGTTTGTGGTTAAAGTAAAACTTACACTGCTCCCTTTCAATATTTGCCAATGAGCTAATTTACCCTCTTTAGCTTAGTTCAGCTCATAATCTAGCACGTGTATCCACACCTTAGGAAAACACCCTATTCGTTGCTTGGGCATCTGCAGGTATAAAAGGGCCATAGCTTGGATGGTGATGTTGTGCTTACAGATTTTGGAGACATGCCCCCATCCCCCATGGATGCTACTGCTTCACTGGATATCCTTTTTATGCATTTGTTTATATGTGATTGTACATACACTCATGAAAAAAAATGCAGGAAAAGTCCTGATAGCAAGTGCTCTTAAGCTCAAGTGATTTACTTACAGGAGTGTTATTCTATAAAACGTAAGAGGCACATAAGAGATTCTATGAAACTTTAACCAACTAGGCATCTCTAGACCTGCCCCTCTTCATTTCTTTAAATGTTTCATAGAGAACCTTGAAGAAAGAATTATGGATAAGTCAACTGGATGTAGAAATCTTCTGAGAGTTTCTTTGCATTGTATTCAAGTGACCAGGTCTGTTTATTTAATACGTGGAATTATGACATGGGCTGATGTTTGTGATAAGCAATCTTTTAGAAGTGGAGTCTGATAACACTGCACTAAGTAAACATACATGTAATCTTATGTGTAACTAAAAAGCTGAGCTTACTTCTTTTCTTCTTCTTCCTCCTCCTCCTCCTCTTAGTTCCTGCAGCCAGAATCTTGTGGGATATAAAGCATTCTTGAAAAGAAAATTAAGGTCCTGAGAATGCAAGTTCACATTATGGGACATGCCCAAGAAAATAAAGTATTGTGTAATATCTGATCTCAGAATGCTGCTGCTTGATACTGTTTTTGTCTGGAAATTAGATGTTTCAGCTACTGCATCATCATTTGATGTAATTAAATGTAAGCCACAATGGAACTTTGCAATCAACTGATTTGGTTTTTCAAACAAACAAAAACCCTAATTTGCAATACAAAATTGACATGGAAAAAAAAAATCCACAAATGGATGGTAATACAACTATAAGATTGAAGCCTTCTCCATCATAAGCACTATGGGAACATAATCCACAAACCAGAACAGACTAACCTATATTTCACAAGTATTAAGAATACCACCAGGACTGTAGTGGGGTCTTTACAAACCAGTACTGGTGCTGATGAACTACACTGTAGGGACTGGTTTCTGCAGTTGGCTTTCCCCACTGTGCTCATGAGCTCTGGGATGCTAATGGTGATCTTGGTGTCTCTGTGTCTAGCAAGTGGGGGGAGGGTTATATTCCCAACTACCACTTCAATACTATGAGAATAAGATATTGAAGGCAAGATTTGTTTGATTTCCATAGTTGCCTGGAAATAGCTAATTTAAGACAAGTCTTGGGAAGTATTATTTGGGAGCGACATTTCTAATTTTAAACATACTAAGCCATGCATTGTTTTATTTAAATTCAGATGTGAATTTACTGACTGTAGTAAGAAGTCTTTGATTTCCCTTCAGCTCTTCCTTCAGGCAGTGCCTGCCATATTTCTTGGACTACAATCCTCATTATCCACAGCCTCCAGGTCAGTAAAAGCACTAGGTAGGGATAATGGGATTGATAGTCTCAATAGTTGGTGGTGGTGGTGTTGTTTTTACTACAGTTATTTAAATCCCATTTTTCACGACAATCCAGTATGATTTAAAAACAAAAACTCTTTCAGGATTCTTCCACAATGTCATAGGTAGTAATAGTGTGGGAAAGGAAGGGACAAAGATGAACAAGTTTATATAATGGTTGTCACCTGCACTCCCCTCTCTCTCTCTTCTGCTTTCTCTCTTTCTCTCTTTCTCATTAACAACTTTAGTCCCACATGCACTTGAAGGAATAAGATTTCCTTCCAAAGTCTATTGAAGGACTCCTATATGTAACACACTCCAGCACGTGTCCTTTAAAAAATGATGTGTAGTTCTCACCTCCTTCTGCCCCATTCTGAGAGCACTGTTCAGTAAAAAAGGTTAAATTTAGAGTAGCATTGTCTTTCTGCTGCTAAGCTTTATGATGGTATTGTGTACTCGGCCACACTTGTTCATCTCCACCATTCTTCTATTGCCATGCGATGCCAACTCCTGTATAGTATACATATTTATGTTGTATGAGGCCAGAAATGCTCAGACCTATCTGGATGTCTTTAAACAATACTTGTGCCAATCAGATTTTTCATGTGGTGCACGGATGCACCACTTAAGACCATATTGTTGATGCTCCTGAATTACACAACCAATTAAACACCATAAACAAACACATGAGAATTTCAATTGCCACATCAACATTATTTTAAATGTCTCATTCAGGTTCAGAAACAGGTCTTTAACTGGGCTTGTAGTTCAACTTACATCAGAAATCTGTGTGTACAGGTGTGTACCATATACATCCACATCTACAGACATGTGGACAAATGTGTGTATATTTATAACTAAAAATATCCAGGAAGAAGCTGTACACACTTCACAAATAATACAGAAGAAGTGGATCTTGAATGAAAACTGTACCTCTCTGTTATTCATTAAAACTGAGTTTTCTGTTCAAGCTTGAAATAAGATGTGCCTGCTTTGATCAGATTTTTTTGCAGATTGCTATTAGTAATAAATCATGCCTGCAGAGATCAATAACTGTTCACTGATATGCATGTGCTAAGCTACAGGTTTTTTTAATAAGGGTTTGCTGAGAAGACCATAGCTGGCTGGGTTTGCCCAATTAGCTGAGTTTATGAACCACAGTGGGTTCACACAATATCCTGAACGAATATTAAACAAGAAATGTAATATAGTTTAGTACAGAGTGAAGCCAGCCACTTGTGGTTGATTTGATTAGCAAGCACTTTAATCTGTAAGTTGATGCAATTAGCAGGTGCTTTGTCTGTAAGTAGATGTGATTTTTACAGTGGAATATAGTAGTCTCAAGTGGAAACCAATTATTTTGATCCATTTTATTCTAGCATCAGGTTCCAATATGATACTGAACCTGTGTTGACTTTCCTGATGGATATTTGCTGGAAGAGAGACCAGAAGATTCTGTCCTGCTTATTCTTTTGGACCTCTCACCAACTTTTGATATCAATGAATATGGTATCTCATTGAATTGACCTTCCTGGCCAATACATGAGCATACTGACAGCCACCCAGAGTTGTGTTTCTTAAGATTAAAATCTTAATCTAAATAGGATTCAGTAAATTGGGGCTTGTCTGCCAGCCATCATTTGTGTCTCATCCAGCAATGCAATTATGTGATTTGCATCACTCATGTTATAACATTGGAGGCAAGTACCTAGGTTTATTTATTTATTAGTTATATGCATCATTTGCATGATAATGTCCCAACAAACATGTCATTGTTTGCTCCACTATGGTCTCATCCTTCCCACTTAGTTTTGTGTTCAAAATAAAACCTTTTCCCCACTTTAAGATAACTTTTTAAAAGTGCTGGTACTTTTCAGAACAGTAACTTGCCAAGCCACCTATCCTTAACTGCATGCTGATGCCCAGATGTAATGCTGGGAGGTGCACTGAACCAGTTGTCCCCCCAGTGAACACCTAAGACCTCCCAGTGCAAATAGGAATTCTGTACTCACAACAAACTACAGTATGCAACTCCACAGAACAATGGAAATAGCCCTCAATGGGGTTTGATCACACTGGTTGCAGGAGGGGTCAGTTTAATTAATAATTGGATCTGGACCCCTGTCTGGGAGTCTCCTCAGCATTACAACTGCTTCTACATACCTGTGTGCAAACCTATTTTTTAAGAGATTGAATGAAAGACACTGAGCAGGTGCAATTTCACATTTTATACCCATTTAAGCATGGCCCTAAGCCATGACTTAGGAATATAAGGGAGTTTACTCTGCAGCTGCCTTGATGCCTAAAACATTTGCTTGGGTATAATAATTTTTTTTTAATAAAAAGTAATAATATAAAGGGTGTACCAAACATCAGGCCCCATGGGCCAATCACAATATGTTTATTATTCTTTTTTTTTCAGAGAAAATGTTACTGTACTTAAGTTAGTGTTCAAAGGTCCTGTGTCAAATGAGTAAGGAAATGTTTAAAAGAAAATGGCAACCAATTTATATAATAAATTGTCTATGGAGCCTGACTTTGGGTACATCCTGTGTAGTTAAAGTAGAAATACTAAAGTGAGAAACATCGTTGATGCTTTGATGAATAGCATCATCCTAGAGGGCTGTCCTGTGTCTGTGATGGACCTGTTCGCTCTTGGCCCCTCACCTGCTGCTCTTTGGTGAACATTTGGAGGGTGTGTGACCTACAGCCCTGGATTTTGGGCCCACTCTTGCCCTAGTTGTACCAAAGGAAGCTGTCAGTTAAATGGGGCATGCTTTCCCCCCTCAGTTCAGTCTTTACAGTTGCTTCTCGGATTATTATTTTTGTTTAATATCGAGGCTTTTCCATATTGCATGTCTGACATCATTGGCTGCCTTGAATTTTATTATTTTAAACAACGTGCAGTTTTTTAAAAAGCAACACTCATACCAGAAGTTCTTAGCTTTCTGTTTGTTAAACATCAAAACTGGAGCAGTGACCGTCGCGAGGGTTCTCCCACGAGGAAAGCCGCCCGTGCTCTGCTGGCTGCTGTTCCTCTGAAAGCGGTGAGAGCTTCTTCGTGCGTAGTTAGGAAAGCAGTTTAGAAGGCCAGGAGGGCACGGAATCCGCTCCGTACAAAAATCCACTGCGCGTTTTAGCCGCAGTCTCTGGAGTGGGTGGTTTCCGAGGCGCAGCGGCTCCCCGCCCTCCACTAAGCCTGGGACGCGGAGCGAGCGCCGGGTAGGAGAGCGAGGGCACTGTTGAGCCGAGTGGCCGGGCGGCGGGGATGGGCTTGCGCTAGCGGCTTGCTCCAGGGCTGGTGTCCTCTCGCCATGTAGCGCAGGCTACGGGCGCTCTCCTCTTCTCTCCTCTGGTGGACCCGTTCTAGAGCAGCCCGGCGGGGAACATGCGGAGAGCCCCGGCGCCCGGGCTGCTGCTCCCGCCGCCGTCACCGCTGCTGCTGCTGCTGGGGTTTTTGGTACTGGACAGGGGCTGCACGGCGCAGTACTCGAGCGACTTGTGCACTTGGAGAGGAAGGTAAGAGCGCGCTGGGCAGGGGCTCCGTGGGGTTCGCGGATTCGCCGCCGCTGTAAGGTGTGTTTCCAAAGGTTGGGTCTTTGTCCGGGCATATCCCTGTGCCTGGGATCTGTTTCCCAAGGTGCGCTCCAGCGGAATCTAGGACACCCTGCTCGACCCGATCTTCCTTTCTCTGGGGTGGCGCTGCTCAGTCAGAGGCGATCAGCGCTGCCTTTAAAGAGAGCAAGGACTTTTTGGGGAGCTCTCCTTCCTCTTATTGGGGGGATGGGGGAAGCCGACTTTGTTCGCAGAGGATCGCTTCTCTTTTTTTCCCAAAAGCCTCTCTTTCTCCCTGTTGCGGTTGGAGCGCTTGAGTGGTGTTAATAGCGAAACGAATGCGAGGCTTGGAAATCTTGGATCCAGGAGAACTAGTACCCTTCCTCCCCACCCCCGCTCGCCCGCTTCATCCTAGAGCTGCCGGGTGTGCGTGTTGGGGGGGGGGGGATCTTAGCTGTTCTCGAAACCGGTCTTCAGAGAAGTTTAGTTCGGGAAGGGAAGGGGAGCATAATTCCGTGTCGGCTTGCTTAGCCCCAGAAGCTCCAGGACACATGGATTTGATCGTTGCAAAGGGATAAAAGAAATCCCTTCTTTTTTTCTCGGCTGTTTGCTCTGATTTATTGGAAGGAAGAAGGAGAGGGACAGTTTGATTAACATTCCAGGAGTGTTCAGGATGAGTATATTGCCAAAGCAACGAGCGAAGGAGGGGCGGGGGGAAAGACGGAGAGCGCTCAGCAGACAAAGGTAGAGTTTCTCTACTGACCACCGCAGCACCCTCCACATCTGTGCAATCCAACACCAGAACAGCATACTTTAGGAACTCCTCGCTTGGTAGCCTCCTACCTTTTTGCACTAACTTGAGTGTAACTCGGTAGGCTTTTTCAGCCGCCCTTGAGGAGGAAAAATGGATAAGGGTTTATCAGTATGTTTGCGTATGTGTGAAGATTGTTTCGCCCTTGTCAAAGTTGCGACGCTGGGCTTTTATTTTTGCAGCGTGTAGCTTTTATTTCAGTCACCCCAATAGTCCTTCCTTCCTCCGCTTGTGACGTGTTTACTTTTTCTTTAACACCTGATGAGCGCGAGGCTCGTTTATTTCCTTAAAACGCCTTGGATTACTGAGTTTTAGGGAGTTTTCTGTTTTTTTATTTTCTGGGGGGTGGGGAGACTCATTAAGATTGGAGACCTGAGTATTTTGCTGTGTACGTTTGGAAGCTGTTCCCTGGAAACCGTAAAACTGGCGTCCGTGCGTGTGTGTGCGTGCAAGGAGGTCTCCAAAGGGGTGTTTAACGTTCTCCTGAGTTCCCCTCGAGTTCACCTGCTATTGTACAACGCCGATCTCAGAAGAAATGTTCTGAGCTGAGTCTGGTTTCTTACACCTGTGGCATAACGTCACTGCTGTTACTTTAGATTTAAATCAGGATTGCTAATGGCAAGTTCTCCGCGAGTAATTCCTTAGCTGCCACAGCTATGTTAATCGTCATGGTTGTGAAATCTTTAAAACTCCTTGGCTCCTAAATTCTCCTCTTGCTGCTTCTGATTCCCTCCTCCCCCCTCTTGTGCTGTACAGTAATACTTTTAATGTGTCGCTATGGTTTTCAAAATCTTCTGTAGATCACAGCTTTTGAAAAGGCATTCATTAAGTTATGAATCCCAAGCTAAATGATGAGCATCTGCAATCTGTATTTGAAGTTTTCAAAGCATTTTATTTTTAAATAAATGGAAAGCAGTGAATTATTTCATTGAATTTATGCTTGCTTCAAACTGGAAGGTTTAAATGAGTGGAAATAGACAATGTTTGGGCAATAGCAGAAGTTTTAAATGATGGGGATCAGATTTTTCAGCTGTGTGTGTGTGTGTTTTGTTTTGTTTTCTGGGAGAGAGGATCCTTTTTTAGAAATTACTTTGGGGGAAGGGTGAACTCTAGCTATCACAGATTATCTCACGTGTTAAGAATTGTCACATGCCCTGTAGCAAAATAGTTCCATTATCTAGAAAGATAAGTCACTGAAAATAGTGGCATGGAACACTTGTTGAATACCATCAGATAGTTTTATAAGACCTCTACCTAAAACAAAGTTCAGCTGATACTGGGAACCATTTACAGTGTTGCTACCACATTCCTGATAGTATGGTTTGCTGCAATTACTTTGTGTAACAAAGCAAACAGTTCTTAGCCAGCAGTCTTGGAATCAACCTAGAGCCAACTTCTCTTAACATCAGTATGGTTTACTGCTTGAAAATATTTGTGGGTTCCTACATAGAAATTGCTGTGGCCACTGAATCAAAAATCTATACTTCATATTACTCACAAGTTCACATAATGTTATTTTGTATATCTATAATTATAAATGTCAAAAGTATATACAGACATTACTGTATCTCAGTGTCCTTTTTAGACCAAAGGATATTCCAGACAGGAGATTCTTTGGAACCATCTTCTGTTTGTCATACATTAAATGTAGCCTCTTTTGCATCTTTCATACCTGATTTACCTTTTCTTTTTTTTTTTTTTTAGTAAAGTTCATAAATGTGCATGCATAGCTCTAATCATGTATGTGCACCATTTTTGAAAATGGGCATTGGGTTGTAGATGTCTCCCAAGATTTCTTTAAAAAGACCAAGCATTCCTGCAGTGCTGACATCCTAACCTACTATATCATTTGATTTAGATGTGGAGAGGATTATTAAGGAGATTGTGTGGGGATAAGGCCATATCCATATCTCTCCCTAAAATTAGTGGCAACAATACCTCTGTAACATCAAATGGCAATGTTATTTGGGGGGCGGGGGGGGGGCAGCTGAAAGTACATGACTTGCTAAGTCACTTCATAAAATACAGGACAGAGGCAGTATTCCTGATTTATATCTGTCTCTCAGCTGCAACACTAAACCATTAATATATTACTCTACTGATGAATGAAGTCTCTCTTCTGGGCTTGTCAGTGTCCTGAATGCCAGCCACAAGGGATGTGTGTGAGCAGCATGACTCACTTCCCTGTTGTGGGACTTACCCAACTCTCTCCCCCCCCCCCCAAATCTGTCATTAAATATTTTAGTTTTGGGGAATGACGCATGCTTGTTGACACTTGCAATTGCACAAGAAAACATCAGATGTCTGAAAAATAGATGGATCTGACCAACCCAAACAGGTGGCTGTGGTTTAAGCTGGGCTGCTCTGGCCAGCAGAGTATTATGGGGGAGGGCTGAAGCTTTGTGGTTTTAAGTCCCATCCCTGGCACCTCCAGGTAGGATTGGGAAAATCCTGCCTGGAACCTTGGTAGAATTCCTGCCTGTCAATATAGTTGGATGTATGGAAGCTTTTCCTTACAGCTACCTGTATCTTCCTGTATCTTTCTTAAATGCATTAATGACTGTGCATGATGTCCAGTAATAGGCATATGCCTCTGAGTACTGGTCAGTAGAGAGCAATAGTGGGAGATGACTGTTGCCTTCATGTCTTACTCATGGGCTTTCAGTAAAATTTTTGTTGGCCACGATGGAAAGGAGGATGTTGGACTAAATAATAGTGCCTTGCAATACTTTAGACTTGAAGGCCCAAAGGGGCTTCAGTGTTCATGGAGGGGCTCATCCCACCCCTATCGGCAGTTCCTTAAAGTAGCTGTGTCTCTCCTAATACCACACAGCTGCCTTCTATGATCCCAGGAAGAGACATGCTTGGTTGCAGGAGTTCTAGGCAAGTGCTGTGTGTGTGCTCTCCCCTGTTTCCAAAACATTTTTTTTCCTTTGAAACACTGCACAGCCGTACTACTAGATCCTTAATCTAATCCATCAGGCTGCTGCTATGAGTAAAAAAGAATGAACTCATGAGAGTGATGGGATATAGAGGTCACAAATTCAGCTTGGCCTTCTGGAAAGGCAAGTTCAGCATGGCCAGCGGTGAGAGAGACTCACAGTTTTAGTTCAGCAACATCAGGAGGCGCATAGGCTTCCGGTCTTGTTACTGATGCTGCAAAGTATCTTTCCTTTCCTCTTTCTAGCATGAATTGGTGGTCTCTGCTTAGAATCTGTTGAGATTGGTGATGAATAAATATGCATTAACGCGTATGTGAACAATTCTTAACAACTGGTAGCTTTCAAAATTAGGCTTTTCTGAAGCTTGGAGCAGTTGAACTTCATATATCCTAGGACAGCTGTGTGCCCTGCAGATGTGTTGACCTACAACTCCCAGTACCCCCTGGCCAGCATAAACAAACGTGCTCTGAATTATGAAGTCTTTTTGCCCAGCCCTAATTGCCTGCCTTCAAAATTCTGGCTTTTTTTTTTTCCCTAAAGATTTTTATACAGTCAGAAGTGATTATCCCATTGTTGTATGCAGGATTATAGCATATTCTTTCTGACAGTGTAACTTCAGAAGTTGTATTTGTTACTGTGGCAGCAGATGAAGTCTAAAGTACAAGCTGCCACTAATCTGTGGTATCCGGCTTTCAAAGTTAAAGGTTTCAGTGATAACAGAGGTGTAAATGCCGGGCCTTCTACTTAAGTTCCTCTAAAGCAGTGTTGTCCAAACTTGGCCACTTTAAGATGAGTGGACTTCAACTCCCAGAATTCCCTAGCCAGCCAATGCTGGCTGGGGAATTCTGGGAGTTGAAGTCCACTCATCTTAAAGTGGCCAAGTTTGGACAACAGTGCTCTAAAGAAACTCTTTTTTTCTAAGTTATCACACTGTCCCCACAGCAGGTTTGTCTTAGAAATGCTTGAAGTTCCCATTAGTAGTTATAAATAACATTGTTCTGAACAAAAAGGGGAACCACAGTTATATATTCATAACTACTGTAGCTGTCAATACATGTTTCACTTTATGAGAATGAATATTGTTGGCATATCTCAGTTTGGAAGTAAAGGATGCAACTTCTTGTCTGTGGGTGGGGCTAAGTAATTCTGAAGTTTTTCCATTTAGGTTAACAGCCTTAAACTGTATTATATGGCCTTATATTTATGCCTAGGTAAAACTAAATAAATACTCCATGGATATAATAGTTTTCTATCAGCAACTGGGCTAAAGTAAGCTATGACCCCTGGTCTTATCTATGTAAGAACCTTGGCCATTTATCCTTGGCTTGAAACCTAACTAACATCATTTTATATACATAAAACACAAGATAAGTGTCAATAGCCTCTTCCCACCCTGAATGTAGGTTTGCTTCAAAATATGGGGAGTTAACTTGCTTGGTATAATAAATTGAATAATCCTTTACATAAATAAGAGGAACATCAGATGATTTGGCAGTTGGTCCTGGAACTGGCTATATGGATGTGGGATTAGAAAAGTGGATTTGTTCTCAGTACAGGCATTTGATATCTCCATATTTGTCAGGAAAAGAAAGATTTGTTAGTCCATCAGACCTCTTAACACCTTTTGGTAATGAATCATCTCGCCTCTCTCTATGCGGATGTTTTCTGTCTTCACCAAATCTTTCAAGCCATAGATAGCTCTCCATCTCCACCAATTCCGAAAGCTTTAACTAGGTCATGATCTTTTAGCCAAGTCAGCTCAAGTTGTTTTGAAGTGCATTCAGTGTTGTGAATCATCTATTCAGTAGGAACTTGGTGGATTTGTATCCTGACTTGCTTGTCTCCCTAATTCTCCTTTACTCCTCTATGGTTTCTTTGATATCATTAACTTCAATGAAAACAATGCTCCCTCTTTCCTTTTAGTCACAAGAAAAGCTTGCAGACCTGTGTTTGTGCGTAGTACCAGAGTCACTTATTGCTAAAACTTCAAAGCAATAATACTCCCTTGCTTTTCTTTCAAACTGAAAGGTCACATTTTGGTACTGGAGAAGTTTCAAATGATCCATGGTATTTTGAAGTGGGAACTTCTTCCACTCAGGAAATTACATTAAAGCCATTGATAAAGTATAGGTTATATGTGGGTTAATGAATTTCAGGGCTCAGTTTTTGGTGTTGGATTTTTTTTTTTTTTTTGTATTTTGGAACAAACATAGTATGCCTCTGAGCCAATTGCACTGACTTTATTATGGAGAAATAGCAAATTCACACTTTCAAGTAGGACTTTCTATAAACACTGTAGTTCTCCTACCATGACCGTTATCCTGGCTGCATTCAGCCATGCAGCAGTCCTGCAGGCTAGGCTGTAATTACAATTCTCATTTGATAAATGTAGGTGATGAGGAACACAGAATTGGTAGGATCAGGCAGTTGGTGCCTTGAGAAGTGGTTTGGATTCAGCTCTGAGTTTAACTGGCTGCCACAACAATGCACTGATACTTTGAGAAGAATACTCTTGGAATCTGATACCATACACATCAGATCATCACTTAACACTAAAAACAAGCAATATTTCAAATGTCCCACTGAGAGCTGCATTTCTCAAATCTGTCAGAAGTTTCCCTATGCAAATGTATGAAGGTCAAGAACTAGCCCCTTCTAATGATTAAAAGTTAAGTTTCTCGGAGCTTCCTCATGAAACCTCTGAACAGTGTATTTTGCTGCATTCCAATAATGTCAGGTATTTCACCTTAAATAAAAAATTGTATGTTGTTCTAGTATCTCTCATTTTCTCCCCACCCTCCAAATCATATCTCCCACGGCTAATTTCTGCAGAAGACCCTTATATTTTATTAAACTTGTTTTGTTTACTTTTTAATAAAATCTACTGGAAATCTGATGTTGCAACATAAATGCATTCATCATGTTGGTTGGTATGATTGTCATATAGGGTTGGACTTGAGGCTGAGAGTTGTGTCAAAACCATTTTTCTCCTGAACAGCTTGGCCTTGTTGCTTAATTTATTTTATGGAAGAACTTAATCTGAACCTCACTCCATGGGTTTGGAGTGAACATGATGTTAGTAGACACGGCTAATTTGACTATTTGATGGAATTGGAAACCTTTCTAAACTCTTAAAAGTTATTTCATTATAGTTTTCTACAGTTTTCTTTCAAGTTTTCACAATGGGTTTTATCTGAGTGCCTATAATATTCTGTAGAATAAATCCATCTTTCTTTTTTCCTAGTGGATTAACTCATGAGTCCCACAGAAAAGATGTCGAACAAGTCTACCTCCGTTGTTCTGAAGGAACCATAGAATGGATGTATCCCACCGGAGCACTGATAATCAACCTGCGATCCAATATTATATCTTCCTCTTCCAAACATTGGACTGTTTGCATAAAACCTTTCAAGAACTCTGCAGGAGCAAATATTTATTTGGAAAAAACTGGAGAACTGAAACTACTGGTCCAAGATGGAGATCACAGCCCTACTAGAGTGCATTGCTTCAACTTTGACCAAGGTGGGCTTTTTGTCGAGGCTACCCCTCAGCAGGACATTAGTCGGAAGATTACAGGCTTCCAGTATGAACTGATAAGCAAGGGGATGGCATCTGATTTGCACATGATTTCTGGTGAGTTGTGATACATTATTTCTATCTGGCCTTGTGTGCTTAATGCATAGAAATAACTCACTCTGATTTACAGTTTATTGATTTTTCTGTTTGTACTTGAGAGGTAGCAATGCTGTTCAGTCCCAAGGCTGTTCAGACACAGTCTTCAAAAGTAATTCTTTTTACAAAGAAAAAAGTTGAAAATTTTAAACATAAACAACTTATGTAAACAACTTATTAATGGCCCTCCTCCCAAGTCTATCTATGCAACTTTGCTTGTTCAACTCTGAATGTCTTGTTTGCTTTGCACTTTTTAGCTTGAGATAGCAAGTCATATACCTGTCTATCCATGTTGTGGGGTTCCCTTTCTCCTCTTCTTATGAATACATTTAGATTGTGAGATAGGCTTCAGATCAGTTTAGTAACTTAAAAGAGAGGTATACCTATTTATAAACTTAAATTTTTTTCATACATGATTGGCTTTCTATATAGATCTTGCTTCCAAAAAAGAAGTTGCTGGTATCCAGATGTTAGAATCACATACCCCTGTTATGTTCCATGTATTCTACCCAGCAGTTCTACCAGGCTGTTGTTGCTAGTCCTTTTCCCTCTCCATTTGTTTGTTTTTGTTCTTGCACTGGATTCTTTACTCCTTGTTATGGAGGAGTGATGTTTCTTCTAGCTCTCTACCTTGTGAGGGCCATGATACAGTGATATATAGCATTTATATTAAGTTAGTTGTGTTTTTGCTGATTCAGCTCCTGTTTTTGTAGAGGGGCAAAATTGTTTCTTTAAACATGTTGTAACTGCCTTGCAGTTGAAAATCATTTTAAGTCATTCATAACAGTCCATCCACTGCTGATGTCTCTTAACGCAGACTGGGAAAGTTAGGGCACTTGTAAGTGCTCCTTCCTTCCTAGAGACCAATCCCTGATTTGCAGACAGATGAGGGAACTGTTGACCTCAACGAACAGTCTTGCAGAGCTAAAAATTGATCTCTTCAATTGTTACCTCTTGCTTCTGGTAGAATGTACTACAGATATTAATGATGATTGCAGCACTATTTATTTTTAGTTTTTTGGCATGCTTATCCTTTACTTTTAAACAGGCTCCATTTCATCTGTTCAGCAAAAATGTTTTGTTCTGTATAGGGTTTTTTTCCTAGCTTTTTTTTTTTTTATAAGTAAAGTTAACTTGGTTCAACTCAAACTATTAAAAATGTCTCTTTGTGTTGACCTTGATGTGTGGTGTCTTGACCTCTATGGTTACTACAAAGCTGCAATGTCCCCTAGTAGCTGATAGGTGGCGCATTTGCCATTACAACTAAACTTAAGACATTTTGCTTTCAAAAACATTTGTAATTCATCAGCATTGTCTATCATACTTTTAAAGTTGAATATTTTAAATATGTCTATCACTGCTGTAAAATCCCTTACACTTCACAATTTTTAAATGTGTTCTCAGAATTTCTCCCAAAGATTTCTCTTTGTTTTGGAAATCGTACTCCTTTTTTCATACTTCCCACGTCACATGGGATATAAATGCTGTCCCTAATATTATTTCTCATTGTCATTTGCCTTAGCTAGCTAAACTTCTCCGAACATGTTTTTATTTCTTTTCTTTAGTTGGCAATTATTCTGATAGTTGGATATTATTTGGGACATCTGAACCAAACATTAGTTCAGCAGATTATCTTATTATGAACATTGAAATGACAAAGTAATAGGAAATATTTTATCCCTTAGGATATTGCTCTTTGGACTTAAAGTTCTGTTTTTAGTCCAAACTGTAGCTTAGTTTTCCAGATTTGCATGCATCTCCTGGAATGCTTGTCTATAACTTTGGTAGGCATAGTATTTCCCCCTGTAGTCAATTCAGATTCTCTCTATATAGTGCAATCATATTAATATCCATTTAATGAGATTTTCTCTCCAGGTAAATGCAAATAGGATTGTGGCCTTATTCTGTTTTGTTGAACAACTCAAAGTAGATTTGTTTCCTTGTCCAAGTAAGACTTGCAGAGATCCTAGTTTGATGTGAGAAAGTAGTCACTTTGTCCCTTTTTATGGATATGCTGAAGTAGACCATGCTGGTTTTTTTTTTTTTTTAATGATAGAAGCTGGTTTTAAAGCCTTGAAAAGGTCTTAACAATCGTCAATCTACTCTTTTCTTGAAAGTTGTATTCTTACTTTAGTAGAATGACTTTTTTGAAAAAAAAAAGAAAGAAAGAAAACTCTGGGATAATATTATTGGAATCTGCCTTTATTTTTGTTCTCCTCTTGTCCTAATCCAGCTGTGATCAAAGTTCATGTGTCATCCTACTTTAAGGGCCTGCTGTGTCCCTCATCATGACACTGCTGTGAGCATCAACACATAAGCAAACAGTACTTGGTGGAGTATCAAGGTTTTAATTGATACATCCAGCATTTTATTAGTTTACACACTCCTTTTGACTCGGTCTGAACTTTGCAAATAATGCTGTGAAAACCACTGCCCATGCATTAGCAGCACATGAACATTGTGCTGTAAATGAATGTTTTAGCCACTTCTCTTAGATCATGAGGTGCTAGTGCTATAGCATTATTTAATCAAATTGTCTGGTTTTTGGTAAGCGCTAGGAACAGAACTGGAGCAAGAGGCATTACTGTGAATAAAAAAGTCATGGTGGATTAACTTTTAAACTTGTTGTAGGCTGGGTTTGTTGTCATGGGAATTCCTGATGACAAATCCTTGTGCGTATGATTGACAGAAGCAAATGCACCTTTCTTTGATTCATCACACTATATCCCAGGAATGAGTTTAAGGCAATATTGTTGTGGCCATGTCTTGAGTTCCTGTGTTGTAGATATCAACATCTTGTTGTCAGTTCAAGGGCTAGGAAATGAACTGCTAGTTCACTGAAGTTTGCTATCTTATGGTTAGAATTACATCATTAGGGAGAACTAATGCAAGAGTTGCCGAGAAATTCTGCAAGCAAGAAGAGCATGTCATCTTTTGCTGCTTCTGTCACTCTTTTCTATGAGCATGACATTATGAAAAATGTGCTTTTCTGCATTTTCATCAATAGCTTATTATTATTACTGTTATGGTCCTATAAGCAGTTGAGGTGGAAAAGCAGGTGATCAGGACTCAAAATACCCTCTAAATTGCACCAAGTTATTATATAGTAGGGAAGGGAGGTTTACATCAGGAAGCTGAGCACATGAAATACAAAAGTTGCTCCTCCTAATAGAGCCTTTCTTAGTCTAATTCAATGTGGACAGATTGTATTTCCAATTTCCTTAATTCCAATCAAACAGAGAAGATTACTTTATTAGTGGCATTCCTGCCAGCTGTGAAGAAAACTAGGAAAATTTAAAATGCCCCTCTGCCCCCCAATCCCACTGTGCAGTTTCATCAATCACTTTAGAATTAACAAATAAAGAGGGCTTTTGGTAAAGAATTCATCAACTGTGTACATACACACTCTAAGAGTATTCTTCCTGAGTTTTTTTAATGAAAGGAAGAAAAGTTGGGGTCCCTCACTGAGTTTGAATAACCTTCCTTTGCAGCTGTTCAGCAAGGATTCCAATCCTTTTATTCATTTAAAAAAGCACTTTACTTTGCGAGAGTTTTTTCCATGTATTTTAAGTGCTTAAAAACTTCCATGCACTTGGTTTTCCCTGAAAACTCCTTCCTGTTCCAGAGCCAAGGTCTGCAAACTTAATTTACTGGAATTCAGAAATATAAAGTCCTGTTACCTTCAGGGTTTTTAAACTTATTTTTTACATAGGCAAGTTAAACTTTAACAAACATTTCTTCTATCTTGATGGGATCTGTTTCTTATAAGACAGGTTCTGCTGGTTAATGGGCTTCCTATATAATGTCCAGTATGTAGTTGTAGGAATTTATAAATGCCAACATTCGACCATAATCAAGTTAAGGGATAATAACCAAGTATTTCCCATTAGAGTTTTGCTGAAGTTGAAGGAATATGCCCCTTGGGTATAGTACTTCTCAGGTGTACTGTATGGATTTATGGGAGTGGTGATGAGATGGTCTGTCTCCAAACATCTGCATGTGATAAATTAGACAGGTTCTGAGTAACAGCATTCCCGCACCAGCTGTATAGGATCTCTTTTGATCCTGTGATTCAGTTCTACTTCCTAACACAAAAGTATGACTACTTTCTCCAGCTGTATACTTGTTGAAAAAACAGTTGTATAACCGTAAATGTCATACTATCATTCTCTTAAGACATGCTGAAAGGGTAATCATAAGTAGTCAATTTATCAGCTACCAAATCTGGGGCCTATTTAGGTTTAGTGTACCCTGCTATGTAAATAAGCTAGTTCAAACAGGGATACAAATATCATTATGAAGTTTAACCAGAATGCCTTATCTTCCTTATTTAGGAAAGAATGTATTCTGTAAGAGGCTACCTGATAGTTTTATTAGTCAATAATTTTGACTACAGGTGGCCAAGTTTTATAGTTGGCATAGCATATTCAATCTTTACATGGAAGAGTTTATAGGAGAGAAAATTTTTGCCTGACTCATTGTTTCTCCATGTGCTTGCATTGTCCTTTCAAATTCCTCTGAAGTGCTGATCTTTGGATATGCTTTGCTTCCATTTTTTTTTAAGTTAAGACCATTTGTGCCATTTTCTTATCAGTTGGATGGCAACATCATACCTCACCAAATTTGCATCAAATTAATAGCATTGTTATGGGATCTCCAGCTACAATATTTTCAAGTGGACTCTTTAATTCGAGTTACCAGTCAAGGTGTCATCCACTGAGCTACAAAGCAAGATCATTTTTCCAATCTTTGTCCAGCTTCTTGGATTGACTCCCTGTCAACAGATAGTCTTTGAAAACCCTCATGGTTTCACTGTAGCTTTTTAGCAAGCAAGTCAAGGTGTCTCTGATTACATGCTAAAAATAATCAAATTCGTTTTAGCTTTTCACAGGGCTCATTTTAATAATATCTTGGGCTCAGGCACACAGCAAAAAGTTAAGAGGCTTTTTGGATATGAATCAAGATATTTTATCCTTTTAGGACTGAACTGTCAGCAGTTAGTGCTGGTTACAGTGAAATGCTTCATCCTGGTGAATATCCATAACAGAGAGCACAATATTTTAGGAATGAGGAAGAACTATTTGGCCTAATTCCAACATTTTAATTAGGCTTAAGTGGGTAGCTGATATGCCTAGACCAGGTTCTCTTGCTTTTCTCATTTTACTCTAAATGTAATCCTCTTTCCAACAGCAAAAACCTTCCAGAAAGACAGGAGTTTTGAACAAAGAATTGCAGTTTAAACAGTTCCTAGGTGACCTTAAAAAGTCATGATTTGCCTTAGACTTGAAATAATAAGGCTGATTTTTCCACCTAGATGAAGCCCTTTTCTCAGATGCCAAGTTGACTCTTGAGTTATTCATTCCCCTTCACCCCACAACCTGTTCTAGAGAGCTTAAATTTGGGGGGCAGAAGAAGAAACGGTGGAAGGATGTGAGAGGAAAGAGTCACTTGCTGTAGCTTATTTAAAGCAACCTAAGCCCTAGAACCAGCTTTGCAGAGTTTTACTAGCCAAACATAGAAATGGCCTTTTCACAAAAAAGCTGCATTTTCAGCTTCAGAGTATGTTATACCCAAAAGCAGTGGCAGGAGGGGGGTGGTGGGAAGCTCTCCGTTTCCAGGAAGGATGGAACCTGTTCTATAAAATCAAAATATTATAATCCATAAAAGAGGCCTTTCTTTCTTTTGCTAATCCTCCACATATACTTTTTTTTTTGGGGTAGCTGGTTCTGCCAGTATTTGGAATAATGTGATACAGATTATTGGAAACATAACCCCATATCCTTATTTAAGAAAGAAGCCTAGTCAGTTCTAAGCCAGCGCTAGCTTCTTGTATAATTTTTGTTCTTTTATTGATTGAATTGGATAAGATTATTCTGGTCTCAGTACAACCATCTGGGAAGGAAACTTTTAAGAAGATGAAATCCTATGGAATTATGCAGCCAAGTGGTTAAGGCTGGGCTGTTGACACTTGGAATAATAAGACATAGAATTTCTACATTAGTATTTGAGAAAGGAATTGGACCCATTCAGTCAGAATATCACATTGATTATTGCTCAGGACACAAAAACAAAGAACAACATTGCTTTCATAGTCAGGAAGAATATAGCAAAAACAGTACTTGGCTACAAGGTAGTCAATGACTGAATAATATCAACTAGACTTCATGGACAACCCATTAATATGACAGATATTTGAGTTTATGCTAATGCACAAAAAAAGATTGATGAGCTTTATGGTCAAGTTCAATCTGAAATCAACAGAACGTGGAAACAAGTTGTGCTGCTTGTAGTTGGAGGCTGGAATGCCAAAGCTGGCACGAGTAAGGATGAAAATGCAGTTGAACTATATGGCCTGAACAACTTATTGGTTTCTGCTAATCCAGGGATTTCTTCATTGTTAATACAATTTTCAAACAGTCAGTGCTTTTATACATGAACATCACCAGATAGAGTACACAAAAATCAAATTGACTAATTATTGGTACAAGAAGGTAGAAGAGCTCTATTATAGCAGCAAAGATGTGGTCAGGAGCTGACTGTAGAACAGATCATAAACTGTTCATGTGCAAGTTCCAAATCAAGCCAAAGTGGAAGAACAAAGCCAACAATTTTCCACAATATGATCTTGAGCATATACACACCATTTTTTAAGAACATCAGGGATTGCTTTGAAGTCCTGAATCTCATTAATAAAGAACGAGAGGAATGTGGAATGAAATCAAAAAAGTTGTTAAAGATGAATATGAAAAGAGATGAAGAAACAGAAGAAAGCATACTGGATGTCAGAATGGTGGAGATTGCCAAGAGGAGAAGTCCAAGCCAAATGTAAACCCAAGAAAGACAAAGATCTCAGTAAGGAACTTAACAAAGAATTTCAGAGATCTGTTAGATGAGACAATAAACAGTATTACAACAACATCTGTAAAGACATTGAAGATGGAAACAGACACAGAAAAAGAACACAAGGAAAGTGTTCCAAAAGATCTCTGAACTCAGAAGGAGATTCCAACAATACTAAAACAATGCACTGTTAGTAGCTGATTCAAAGCAGATCAAACAAAGATGGAAGAATATACAGAAATTTTGTACAGTGGTAATGTCAAGATCCAAGATACCTTAGAATGTATTCCTTCTTTATGAGACCCTCTAGTATTAGAAGATGAAGTTAGATCAGCATTCTGGTCATTACCAGATTAGAAGGCTACAGAAATTGGTGGAATATCAACCAAAATATGGCAAGCAACAGATGAAGAATCAGTAAAGGTTCTAACTTGAAGTATGTCAACAAATTTGAAGTATGACACAGTGGTCAATAGACTGAAAGAAATCAGTGTATATATCAATATCAGTGAATATTGAGGTAAATAGCTTCTGCCTTTTATGATCAACTATCAACAGTAAAGGAGCATCGCAGTATTTTGGACACTCAACTAGAAGGTAGATGGATTCAATCACTGTTGCAGTGGATACACCATTGGTAGACCTGAAGACCCAGTCTGGGGACTGATCCTCCTGGAAAAGGCTTATATTCGTGGTCACTAAGAGTTATGGAACATAATTACTTGAGAAAGGAAACTGCCACATTGTGTTGTGTGGTGGTGTTATATATCCATGATGAAATGGGAAGGGGGTATAGTCTTCAAGTTGAGCATCAAGTCCCATTTTTTAGCCTGATGTATAAAGTTAACTTATAAGGCTATTAAATGTAATATCTTAGCTTTTATCTCAGTGGGACTTAAAACTGAGTAAATCGGCCTAGGATTATATTAAAATTAAGATGATAGACTGAAGGCATTTTACCTGCACTTGAATAGAGTTGAATGGTGAGGCCGGTGTATATACAAGCCCTGCCCCCAGAATTTGTACATACTTGGATGCTAATAGAGAACTTTGTGCACTTAATTCAAATGCTGAAAGGAATATAAGCCATTGAAAAGCTCTTACCAGCTTATCCAGGAGTTCAGATAAAATGGTGATTAAACACACAGCAGTTTCTGTTATTAGGAAAATACCGAGCAGAATTGCCAGAGGCAGACACTTCAGTGCTTACGGCAGCTTTTTCTCCAAGCTTATGTGGATATCAGTGTAAGCTTAATTGATCTTAGTTCTAGAGTTTAAATTGTCAGACCTTGGGTTATATGAGTGCGTACAACTAGAAGGTACAGGCATACCTCATTTTATTGCTCTTTGCTTTATTGCACTTTGCAGGCATTGCATTTATCAAACAGCATCGCATGCTACAGAGAAATTTTCGTGAAAGGAAGAATCAATCGATGTGGCAAACTTCACTGTTGTCTTACTTTAATTTTTTTTAAATTAAAGTATGTACATTGTTGTTTTAGGCATAATGCACACTTAATAGACTACAGTATAATGTAAACATAACTTTTATATGCACTGGGTAACCAAAAAATTCATGTGAGTCACTTTATTGCGTTATTAGCTTTACTGCGGTGGTTGGGAACTGAACCCGCAATATCTCCGAGGTATGCCTGTACCCAACCACACTCTGAAATCAGTACATAAGTGGCAGAGGCTTCTGAATTTATGTTGCAATGTATAACCCAGTGCACAGTGTCTGCTAAGGTAGCTTTGTCATGCAGTTTTCATTCCATGTTGGAAGAAATTATTCTAGGAGGTTTTTTCTCTGTGATTGTGCTTTTTTAGTCAGCAGTGGCCCTGGCATACTGTACTTCGAGCTTTGATTTCAGCCTTCCTTGCCTGCAGCTCTAAATGTTGCCATAAATTGCACAAAATTAAATGACAAAAGTCTGAAATGAACCAAAATCCATGCCTTCTCACACCTATTCCCTCTTCTAGAAACAACACATAAAATATTGCTTAGCTTATTTTAAAAGGCTTCCTTTAAGGCTTCCTTACACTTTGATCTTTTTTTCACTAACTTGCTCTCCAAGTTTAAGTTTAACCAGCTTCTAGTCATTTAATTCAATTCCACTCCAATCTGGATTCCATATGGGGTTGAGACATTTTACTGGCAGGGTTCCAACCTGGGTTAATATATACCAGTGCTTGCTGTTATTGTCCTGATACCAGAGGGCAAGGGAAAGTTATTTTTGTGCTTGAGCAGAATCCCAGATAAGAACTTTTATGTATAAAAGGACAGGAAACTTGTGGTGAGCTACTTTCTTGGAGCAGGGTTTTTTTTTTCTTCCTCCTCCTCGTATTTTAAGACCTTCTTCCTCTCTGTTCTATCAAAAAGGATATTTAGTATAGACTAGACAACCCATGACCTGTTGGGTCATCATTTCAGAGATATTTCCTTACCTAAATAGAGAAACAGAATGACCGAGGGCAAAAAAGCAGTGGGAGGGTGAGCGACTTGCTGCTGGCCTCCCATTGACTTTGCTTGTGGGAAGCTGAAAGGGAGCATCAAAAATTTCCCTCCCTGCCTCCCTCCTTCCCCCCTTCCCTCCCTCCGTCCCTCCCTCTTCTTCCTTCAAGGGCTCCCTCCCTCAAGGAAGGAAGAGGGCTCATCTGTCAACCCCCAGCATCCCCAGCTAGCCCTATCTTGTCAGCAGGCATCCAAGTTGCTCCTCATCCTTCCCTCAATGCCCACCACCATTAAAAGGTTTCAAATTTCTGCCTTGTTTCCAGAGAAGCCAATCACCATTCGCCTGTTGGGCCTTGCCACCAGCCAGTTGGGCATAGGGGACAGAGGGAGGCATGAAAGAGGTCAGAGATACGCCCATGACGATCACGTGACTTGGACTGACTGCAGTGCGGCAGCACTGTAGTGCTGAAGCAGCCACAAATTTCAAAAGCAGCCACAAAGTCCCATGGGAGTAATGGGTCCCGGATTTTGGATGCATTCTGTAAGCCCATTTGAGGTACCTTAGTTCAAAAATTATTGCCAATGATGCACCGTTTCACCCAGTTGAGAGTTATAGATACAAGAGTTTTAGTAGTATACAGATGGAATTCCTAATTTCTGAAATGAAGGTTGGCTGAGTCGGGAAGTAATAAGATATGCCTTCAAGCTTTGGAAGGTTCACAGCACCCTAAGGAAAATGTAACCTGGGCTGGCCTCACAACTTCAGAGCCACTAGTTCATGATGGTCATGTGATTGTTCCACAGTACCAAACGTCTAGTAGAGCACAGTGCTACATCACTGGTAGAAGATAGTATGTCATAATAGATTATCAGTGGGGATGGGGAGAGGATGGCAAACTAAGAAGAGGATTGTGCCATGAACATCCCAGATGAATTGGTTCAAAACCAGCAGAGACATTGTGTTGATTGCATATTAGCTATTTAACAATGGGAAGGTCCCTCTGGAACTTTTCTGTTATGGACACAATTCTAATCACAATGACAGAGAGGACAGAGCGTTAAAGCCCCAGGCATTACCAATGCCTCAGCACTTTCTATTCTCGCCAGATGTGATTATCATTGTTTTTCTTGTTTTATCCACACAAATATTTGAACAAAGTGAAAAATGCTGGATCTGCTTTGGATCTCAGAGCCAGGAGGGGTAGATGGTGGGCTGTAGCCTTAACAGTGGACCATCAGGTAGTCAGATGATTATGATGATGATTTCTACCCTATCTTTTAGAGCAATCCTCGCAAAGCAGTTTACAGGAAAAATGCTGCAATCCTTGTGGGAAAAGCAAAACATTTAAAGGATCATATATTCAGGCTTACTTCATAAAAGCCTATTTCTTTTTACTGTTCAGAAGTCAAGGGTATGCAAAGAGATGTGCCAATTAAAAATAATTGGTGAGCCAAGAAGATTGTAGTAATCTCTCTATGGTGTCTAAAACTACAATTACAACAGTGACTGAAGTTATGAGAATCTGGCAGTAAGCTCTTCCAGGTCTGCAGAATGTAAGTGACTCACCAACCCTCCACAGCAGCCTTTTAATTTGTTACCCAGCCCCCCTGTATTTTTACAGTGTCAGATAGGAAGCAGGAGCAGGAAGCTTATCAAGTCATGGTGGGCAAACATGAGCAGTTGTGTTTGGGTCACAGATATATCCATGCCTGGAGTACACTTTTGATGCCACAAAAATAAGCACATAAACATTCACATTGTGGTGGATGGGGTTAGGGTTAGGAGTAGAGGATGAGAAAAGACCATTGAAATAGCCAGCGCTTATTTTCCTGGCTTCTGTGAAAGCTTTTGGTTTAAAACTGTACCCCAAACTGGGATACATCCCCTGGTATTTCTTGTATCTACTTGAAACTGATGGCCTAATCCTTTTCTAGAAAGAGTTTAATAGGAACTACATGAAACCAAGTTAGAAGTCAAGGATCTTTGATTCATCTTGCACTGTTAAGAGTTTACATTCACTTACAGTCCTCTAAGGAGCTGCATGTGCAGGGTTTGTCCCATTTAATGTTCGAGATGGAGCAGGAGTATGTACCTTCTTTGTGGCCGGGGGTTGCAGTTGGCAGGACAGCTTTTGGGAGGGTGAGGGTTTTAGTGGGCATGGCAGCGATGGAGAGTTGATGAGATCATATCATAGACATGGTCAGGGCCAGGATTTCTGTTTTTCCCCACCTAGTTTTTTTGAGACGAGTGGTTCTGGGAGTTCTCCCCCCTCCCCCCCCCCGGTGTTAACTATGTTAAGCCTATTTTAGGGCTTAATCTAGAGTTTTCTTACCAGAGAACATCAATGAGCCATGCCACTTGTCAGACTTATGCCTGGCATGGCAATACATCTTAATTTTCCAAACTCTTCAGGAACTTGCTTCCAGCAGAAGCTCATAGACACAGTGTGCTTGGAAAAGTTCTAAGCTATGTTCTATGCTGGCTGGGGAATTCTGGGAGTTGAAGTGCATTCATCTTAAAGTTGCTAAGGTTGAGAAACACTGGCTTATATGCTTATATGTAAGTTCTAGGAATTAAACTTTGGGCCTTTTCAAATCAGTGGAAATGTGGCCATTCTCTTCCTCACCTTGCAATTAGGAGCCATCTCTCCAGTGTTTACATAACAGTTCCCTCTAGCCTGAGAAGGGCTGGATTCCACTTTGCCAGCTTCAGCCTTTATACCACCAATGTTTTGGCAATTCTGGTTGAAGGGGCGTTAGAGGAGCAAATGAGAATGGAGTGGGTCGGGTTACACACCCCAAACTAGAGCAGCCCTTTTGAGAGAGATGTCTGAATAGCACACTATGAATCAAGCTTGGATTTCTGTATTCTCCTGTGTTTTCCCTGTGTGTGGTGATTTCTGGGTTTCTGATATCAAGGCAAATATGAGTTTGCTTGTATTTCTGAAGTAGCCAGATTATTTTTCTATAAAATTGGAAGTGCGAGAGGCTAGCTCACATAACCCTTGTTTTTTTCTTGTCAGACACCTAGTTACTACCCATGGGATTCCTGAGTTGAGTTTTCTGAAATACAGTTTAACCTGTAAGTGCTTTTAATGAAATATTGTAATCCCAGTAGACATAGTCTGCCGGTGGAAGAGTGGGGTAGTTTTATACATTAAATGTTAAAAAAAGAGTGTTTTTTTCCTTAATGTTTTCTTTTTATTGCAATAAACTATAAGTTTAATTAACAAAAATTAAAGGGAATTTAAGATTAATAAATTGAACAAATTACTAATTTAAAAAAAGACCCCACCATTGAGAACACCTAAGCTTTGTCAATATATTCTGTAGGAGGAAAGCCATGTTAGACTAATCAGAAGGAATCTGGTAGCGCCTTTAATTTTATTAAAAGCATAAGATTTTGAAAGCTTGTGCCTTTTAATAAAATGTGTTAATTGGAAAGGGCTATCAGAGTTCTTCTGGTTAGTATATTCTGCTTTCTTTTGGGCTCCAGCTGTAGATCCAAATTGCTAGGATGCCGGTAGTGAAAACTTTCCTTCAGTGTATAGGGCTCAGGTTTTCAGTTAGTTAAGACAGTCATTGAGCACCCTCTACTTTTTATTTCATTCTTGTGTCCTCATGCAGAACTTTTGTTGTCTGACCCAGGTTTGAATGGATTAATTTGCTAAAATAATGAATATGTTGATGAAGAGTCTTTCCTGATGACAAAGAGATGACTGATGAGTCACATCAGAAATGGGGTAAAAGGGATGTGATTCACTTCTTCCCCAGGAGGATTAATATTCTTATATTCTAATAAATTATTCTGCGGTTTTTCTCTGAGGGGATACCTTCTTCCTAATTTGGTCACTCTGGAACATTGGGAAAAGTTTGAAGAATTTGAAGTAATGTATTATTTTTGTTTTTGGAGAAAATCTAAAATGGCGTCAGAACACCAGGAGTTAAGAGTGCTATATCTAATCCTTCATGTGATAAATACAGACCTGTTGTTTGTTTTAATTCAGTGAAGCAAATGAGTGCGGAGATTCAGCATAAACAATAGTGCATTTTTTTCCACACAGTTTATACCAAACTACTGAATTCTGGTGATGCTTGAACATGAGTTCAGTTATTAAGCAGAGTTTTAAAAATCATGCAAATGTTCTCTCCATCAAACCTCCAGCTCAATTTATGAAGGACAGGAAGAGAAAGAAATAGGGCTAGACCATGCAGCCCCATTCTCCGAACATGTGAAGCCCTCCATATATTCAGCTGAAAACTTGAAATGGATTTAGAATTCTATTACTTTAAAAGAAGGAGGAAACATTTCCTTACATCAGGAGTAGGCAACGTGTTGCTCTTCAGCTGTCAGCGATTGCAACTTTCTTGGGTCCTTACTAGTGGCCATGCTTTCTTGGATTGATGGGAGTTGTAATCCAAAACAGATGAAAGGCACTAGGATACCTATCCTTGCTTATTTTTTTTCTAAACTAAATGTCTCAAATACAGCTTCTCTTCATGGTACAGTTACTTTGTTTGCTTGATCAAAAAGTTGTCCTTTTCTGTTCCCTTTCCAGGTCTTCCAAAGCCCTTGTTTGTGTTACAAGGATTAGAAATGTGACTGGTCTTTTGATTTCTGTGATGGTATGATTGGCCATGTTACTTTTGATCCTTTACCCCTAATAATCCTCAACATAGAATTCACCTTTCTTGATGTAGCATGGATCTGTTTTTCACTAAGCTCTACTGTTGTCTCAGGTTCTTCCTCTGACAGTCATTTCTAGATTTGATCCACCATTGTATATGACATGCCTGGATTGTTCTCCCCTCAGTGAACTTTTTTTTTTAATCTACATTGAATTCAGTTTGTTATTTCATTGCCCATTTTACCTGTTGAGAAGACATCTTTTGCAGAACATAAATCACACCACTCTCACTCTTTGCCCTCTGTGTGCTAGAACATTTATGAAATAATTGAAAATACTGGTCTTATTACAAACCTTTGTGGGGGACACTGTGCTCCATTTGTGGGGACTGAACGTATTCATCCTCTCTGCTCTTTTTTTTTTAAGTAGTTACTGATCATTGAGAATATTTCTAAACTTATGTTTTTGGAAGACTGTCATTGACAATGTAGCTGCTCTAAATGTCTTGATATTCCAGGTCAGACTGGCAGCATTCCAATGGCAAACTATTTTGCTGTTTCTATCGGAGTGAATCAAAGTGTTTTAAAAATGAAAATATTGTATTTTAAAATAAAATTTGTTTTTTTAAAAATTAAGTCAAAGGGTATATGCTACATATCTTTAAAAAAAAAAGAATATGTATAAAACTGTTCTTAGATATACTGTAGTCTCATCCTCCCCAATTCCATGATCCTTGATAAAAATGGTTTGATTAGGTCTTTATGGAAGTACTTGATTTATGTGGTTATTTCTAGCAGCATGAATAGCATATTTTTGTTAACGGGGCTGATATAAGGAGGGAGTTGGTAAACTTTTGCTGCTATTGTCTACTAAGCCTAGATTGCTGGTCTCATATATATGTTGTACTATCCTGAGCAGTTCAATGGGACTTATTCGCAGGGAAGTGCAGCTGCAAAAGCTGTAGCACCTAATTAGTGGGCAGCTTTGTTTCCTTGTTCATCACGTTTAATTAGCTTGAAAAACAGGTATTTGATGGAACTTGTGTAGGAAACACTGGAATTACAAACAATATATTAATACAATGATTGCCTTGTTTTCCATTGATGATAAATAGTGATAAAACTGACTCAACTTGAATAATGTGTACTCCTTTTTTATATGTTAAAAGCAGTTCTCTCTCTTTTTTAAGTACTACAAGTATCAAGGGAGTATGATTCTTCCTAGAGTAGCAGCGGCTCTTCTTCCTGCTGCTGTTGTGGTTGCTTGGCCCTTGAGGACCCCCTCACTGAAAACAATTCCCAGCTGTTCCTAGTTCCTCATCTGAAGTTTTCAGTCCAGTCAGATTTCATCATAATTGTTGTCAGCCTTGGGGAAAATTTGACTTTCAGAACCCATATATAATTATGGAAAAACTACTAGTGTTGGAACAGATTTCCTTCTGTAATGAATATAATCAAGGCCTGACCACTACTATCAAAATAGCTGCCAATAGTTCGGCAAGTAGTTTATTTTTGTCTGAATTTTGGATCAAAAAGTTGCTGCATATCGGTTTAAAAACCCCCCATAGATTATGCTCTCTCATACAGTAATGGAAATATCAAGTGATTTGATTTTAATGAAACTTGTAAACAAGTAACTAGATTCAGAATCTGCTCCAGCATTCTAAAGATGAATATTAGAATGACAGAAACACTTGTATCTCATTTCAAAGTTCCAAGTTTGACATGCTATATAATTTATATAACTTTTCCATATAAGCATATTGAGGTCATTCTCTTGGATGGATTGGATGCTTTCTTCAGTTCTGTGCCTATGGCATAGACAGGTTGATATAATGAAACCAAAATGAGAATGTTGTAAGAGAAAACCAGTCCAGTCTCAGGAAGTTTGGGGCTTTTTCCCTCCTAACCTCATTGATAATATTAAGAAGTGGTTAAGGATGCAGAGAAGATCAGAGATGTCCTCAGGTTTAGAGTACCTTGATGCTCTCCTGAAAGTATGCTATATTGGGAACTTCAGGATGTTTGGAGAATGTTAAAATGACAGTTAAAGTGGTCTATCTTCATCCTTGGTGGATCTTCCGGAACTGCTGGAGGCACAGCCCTTTTGTATACAGCCTGGTGATGATGCAAGGCACATCAAAACTAATAGGTTATGTCAGATGAACCCTTGCTGTGACTTGATAGGCACTTCTCTCACAAATAAGAACATCCTTCTGGTATTCCAAAATATTTTCTAACAAATTACTTTTGTTCCTGGAGGATTATTATGGACACCCACCAAACACATTCTGCTTTTTATCTTGGTTGCTTTTCAAGGCTGTAGTGCCAGAATGCTTCCAAGTAGTAACTAGAGGTGAATTGTTATTGGCAGCTATAACATTGCTGGAAAATAACTGAACATTCATAACCTCCTGGTTAAAAACAAACTAACGAACAACCCTCAGAGGGCAAAGCATTTCTTTTAAATACTCACTAGAAATTTTGTTCTGACAATTTTATATCCAGTTTTCCCTAGAAATTGAAGGAAAACAACTCACAACTTTTGGGGGTTTATTTCCATGACTTCCTCAGTAACAATATAAACTAGAAAGGCAGGAACTAGAGGCACCTGGATCTCTAATCCTGTTTCATGTGACAGTGTAAAAATATACCTTTCTCCCCTCCTGCCACCCCATAAAGGTCTTCGGATGCACTAGGTAGTAAAGGTGAAGAGGTGGCAAGGCATATCTTCAGTTAGTTCAAGTCATGATACTACATCAGAGGAATTCCTAGTTGATTTAACAGTGAGACAGTACAATGACAGCATTATGCCATAACCTCTTTAGGAGGGTTAACATCCAGACATTTGAAAATGCACTGAAATTGCTTTTCCTCTCTTGCAGTTTGGGGTATTACTATTGAGCATCTATGAGGTTTGTTTGTTTTGGCTTGGAATCCTGAACACTGAGATTGTCTAAACCATCACCCGAAGCAGGAAATATAATAGCGTTGTTGTTCTTAACAGCATGGTCCAACATTGAGGAAATTAGATAGCTTTGCTCGTAAATTGTAGTAGTAAGAGATGACACACTAACTAGAAAATCAGTATGGAAGTGTAGGAACATACTGTTGATAAGATTTTCTTTCCTTATGTAGATGTCTTGATAAACTCAACAGAACACTACTGTATAACTTTGGCAGCTGCTTAACAAACAGCTAGACTTAGACAATTAAAATGTCTTTGGACTTTGAATAGCTTCCTTTAGAATATCTCTAGTTGCTATTTCTTCTCATTTCTCATGCAGTAGCACCTGTGTATTCAAGTTTTCATAAAAAGCAGTAAAGGTTTTGAGCTCTACTGTTGTCTTCTATTCAGCAAGGGCACTGAATAAAGTCAAGTATTTCCTAGGTACACTTAGAGAAAAAGTGTCACTGACAAAATATTCTATTTCTCTTTCCTCCAGTTTTATAAATGACCTTCCCCTAAAAATAGAGGGGTGTTTTAGCTAGCAACTTGTCTGTTAAAGTGATATCACACAAACTGCTATTGCTGTATTCTGTGACTTGGAAGTCTGTACATTAAAAAAAAATCCTTTAAATATAGTCATTCATGCTTTAAATAATTAGTACATACATCCTAATGTAATCAGTGAGATTTAAATTCATGAAAGCGAGACTCTTCTAGTTCTCTGTTTCCCTAAGAGACATCTTGTCATGACCACTGTGGAGACTGACCATAGATTCTTAGCAGAATTGATGATTTCTCATTTTTATGATGAATGTAAGTGCCCTGTTGGGATAACAAAGAAAGTTGTAGTTCACTGATTCCATTTTTGGGTCTCCAGTGAGTAGATTTAATTAGCATGCTGCTAGATAGGGCAGACCTCTGAGTCAAAAGGAATTCTATAACTGAATAGGGTATTATAGAAACATCTGCACCACCTTCTCTGTAGAAGTAGCTGGCTGAGTATAAAAAGCAGCTACATTCTTGCCTTGATTAGATTAGCATAGGGTGTCTCTACTATTTCCAGACTACATAGTTCTTAGAGTTGTAACAAATCTGGTCTTGAGTTTCCACTTGATCTTCCTGTCTTCAGATGTATGTGTCAACCATTTCTCTTGTAACATACTTTAATTGGTTTTCTTACATGAAAAAATCAAGTCAGCCATTCAAGAGTTCATTCTGTGAATGTTTATGCAAGTTTATATCATAATTTTCACATACTCTTATAATGCATTTGTCTTCTGTAACAATTATCACTTCAGTAACTAGGATGTACTTATGCACAAGTTTTCAGCTAGTTTTCTTTTATGTGAACCATTTCCCAAGTACATCAAAATCTGTGTAGGGAAAAGTGCTGAAACTAGAAAGATGCTATTTACGCTACTGAGTCTAATCTTGTGCTCTGTGCAGAAATACAAATTAAGAATTCATGACTGATGGCTGTTCCTCCACTCTTGAATCCAGGATAACATTTGATTATATTCAGTTTTAATTTTAATTGAAAGCAAGAGCTCCAGCATCACATGGCTATTTCTCCCTGTGTTCTTGCTACTTCTATCTCATTGACTAGGTGATATCTGTGTTTTTATTAATATGAGCAGGGTTTTTTTTTTCCTGGCAATAACACCAAAGTGGTTTGCTACCTCTTTGGGTTGTTTTTGTTTTTCTTAACTTTCCAATCTAGTCTATAGCCCCAGCATTTCCTGGTGGACTTCCACCCAAGTATTCACTAGGTCTGATCCTGTTTGGCTTTTTGAAATCAAGCAAGTTTAGGTATAGCCAACTGCTCTGACTATTTCATTGTCTGTGCTATCCCTTTTGGCTATCAAATAAAGGATAAGAGAATCCTCCTGTGCCTTCCTTCATCCTCTGAAAGAGAAAGTTTGTCAGCAAGACAAGACAGACACTCTTTGAAGGACAATGCATGGCCAAATTTGTCTCCCAAATGATGTCATGGTAATTTAAATCCCTATCACTGCAACTTCATGCCTCTTTGAAAGAACTGCACTTTGCTTCTGGAAAGCATCATCCATATCTTTGGTTGGATAAGCCACAGTAGATACTAATAGTATTGCCTGCATTTGTTCCTCCATTTATTTTAACCCAGATATCTTCACCATGTTAATTCACTTGGAATCCCTTAGCAGATATGATAGTTTTAACACACAGTGCAACTTCTTATCCCTTTCTATTACTGCTGTTTAGAGGTGTGCAATTACTTTGAGTATGAAATGTTTCAAGCTTAAAATGTCACCTCAGGTTGGAAGTAACTGCTTCAAGCTTAAAACAGCTGTTAAGCCAGTTGTTTTTCAAGGTCACAAGTGTTTTGAGTTTGAAACGGGCATTTAGAACTTAGAACTCTTGAAATAACCTGATTCACATTCCAGACATTCTGAATATAAAATATGCTGAATACCCTTGAAACTTCTCCTTTTGAATAAAATGTATCTTTGCTTGCTATATTCCAATCATGGGAATCATCTCATTAGGTCTCTGTAATACCTATTAAATCATATATTTGCTTTCCTGAAATAAAGAGCTCATCTTTATTTCTAACACTTGAGGATTAGTGTTTAGGCAACAAAGGTGATAAATATATGAGCCAGTTCTCAACCCTGATTTTCATTAAAGGGTTTAATAGACCCCATTAGAGCAGCTTTCTTCTACAGGACCCAAGTCCTTACATAGTCCTTCATTTGCGGCTTTTGCTTTGAATTCCCTCCAGAGATGGTTAAAACCTTTCTGATGGACATTTTTATCAGCCTTTATGCAACTCATCTCATGCAGCCTGGTAATTCAGACTATGGTCACCTGTTCACTTATAGTATACTGTGAGTTGCTGATATTCCCGTAATAGTGGCAGCTGAACACCATAAAATATGACATGGATAAATTTAGGAGCTAAGTAAATAAATGCCTTTGTGATAAAACCTGGATGGTCTTCCCAGTCTTTGTATTTCTGTCGTTTTTAGCCTTTGATAAACATCTCACACTATAGCTGTGATTTCATTACAGTTCTGTCTGTTCTATGTGAATATGCATGGAAACGGCTTTGGTGTGTCAAAGGGCAGATTTTAAGAAACAAATATGTTTTGTAGGTATGTCATTGGAATAATGGGGTATATCTGTCTTACATTATATATATCTATATAGATGTACATGTATGTATATGTATAATGTAAGACAGATACACACACGCACACACACACGCCCCTTCCCTTTGCTGAACCACTTACAGCTTATATTTTTTCAACTCTCTGACCACTTCCAGTATTCCTGTAATTAATAACAATGAGCCCTTTTGGAGGGAATGACAAAACTAGGTTCACACTGTAAATGGGACAGGCA
This sequence comes from Liasis olivaceus, assembly GCA_030867105.1. NCBI lineage: Eukaryota > Metazoa > Chordata > Lepidosauria > Squamata > Pythonidae > Liasis > Liasis olivaceus. The sequence goes on along the minus strand of CM061348.1, from coordinate 100,297,661 downwards.
GGAGGAAAAAATGTCAAGGTCTCAAAAGAATATACAGTACAGGTGAAACTCGAAAAATTAGAATATCGTGCAAATGTTCATTTATGTCAGTATGGCAACTCAAAAGGTGAAACCAATATATGAGATAGACGCATTACATGCAAAGCGAGATATGTCAAGCCTTACTTTGGTATAATTGTGATGATTATGGCGTACAGCTTATGAAAACCCCAAATTCACAATCTCAGAAAATTAGAATATTACATGACATCAATAACACCAGGATTGGAAATAGAACAATATCTGCAAAGTATAAGCATGCATATGTACTCAGTACAGTGGTACCTCGGGTTACGAACGCCCCGCCTTACGAATTTTTCGCGATACGATCAGCTCCGGCCCCAAAAATTTACCTCGCTGTGCGACCTCCGCCCCGCGCTACGAACCGGATCCGCAGCCATTTGCCCTGCTGCCAAGTGGTCGCGGCTTCCTGTGGGCGAGATCGCAGTAGCAAGGAGACGTTCAGTGCGGCTTCTGGTGTGTTTTGTGGCGTTTGGAAGGTTTTTGGTGTGCTTGTCAGCATGGCTCCAAAGAAAATGCAGAGCCGTATGTATTTACATTGAACCTTATGGGGAAATTTGCCTCGTGGCGCGACCAGATTCGGAGGGCGGAACAGATTAACCGTATTTACATTGAACCTTATGGGAAAATTTGCCTCGCGGTGCGACCAAATCGAGTTGCAATCAGAGTCACGGAACGGATTAAGTTCGTAACGCAAGGTACCACTGTACTTGGTTTGGGCCCCTTTTGCAGCAATGACTGCCGCAATGCCGCGTGGCATGGATGCTATCAGCCTGTGGCACTGCTGAGGTGTTATGGAAGACCAGGATGCTTCAATAGCGGCCTTCAGCTCCGCTGCATTGTTCGGTCTCATGTCCCTCATCTTTCTCTTGGCAATGCCCCATAGATTCTCTGTGGGGTTCAGTCAGGTGAGTTTGCTGGCCAATCAAGCACAGTAATCCCATGGTCATTGAACCAGGTTTTGGTACTTTTGGCAGTGTGGGCAGGTGCCAAGTCCTGCTGGAAAATGAAGTCAGCATCCCCAGAAAGCTCGTCTGCGGAAGGAAGCATGAAGTGCTCCAAAATCTCCTGGTAGATGGCTGCGTTGACCCTGGACTTAATGAAGCACAGTGGACCAGCACCAGCAGATGACATGGCTCCCCAAATCAACACAGGCTGTGGAAACTTCACACTGGACTTCAAGCATCGTGCATTGTGTGCCTCTCCATTCTTCCTCCAGACTCTGGGTCCTTGGTTCCCAAATGAGATGCAAAAGTTGCTCTCATCAAAAAAGAGGACTTTGGACCACTGGGCAACAGACCAGTTCTTTTTTTCTGTAGCCCAGGTAAGATGCTTCTGACGTTTGTTGTTCAGGAGCAGCTTGACGAGGAATACATTTGAAGCCCATGTCCAGGATCCATCTGTGTGTGGTGGCTCTTGATGCACTAACTCCAGCCTCAGTCCACTCCTTGTGAAAGTCCCCAACACTTTTGAATGGCCTTTTCCTGACAATCCTCTCCAGGCTGCGGTCATCCCTGCTGCTTGTGCACCTTTTTCTACCACACTTTTCCCTTCCACATAACCTTCTACTGATGTGCTTTGATACAGCACTTTGGGAACATCCAACTTCTTTTGCAATGACCTTTTGGGGCTTTCCCTCCTTATGGAGGGTGTCAGTGATGGTTTTCTGCACAACTGTCAGGTCAGCAGTCTTTCCCGTGCTTGCGATTCCTACTGAACCAGCCTGAGAGACCATTGAAAGGCTCAGGAACCCTTTGCAGGTGTTATGGATTCATTAGCTGATTAGAGTGGGACACTTTGAGCCTAGAATCTTGAACCTTTTCACACTATTCTAATTTTCTGAGATTGTGAATTTGGGGTTTTCATAGGCTGTACGCCATAATCATCACAATTATACCAAAGTAAGGCTTGACATATCTCACTTTGCATGTAATGCGTCTATCTCATATATTGGTTTCACCTTTTGAGTTGCCATACTGACATAAATGAACATTTGCACGATATTCTAATTTTTCAAGTTTCACCTGTATTTCTACCCCCCACTTCCACCCCAAATGTCCTGAAAGAAAATGGAGGAAATGGCCACAAGACCATTTAATAGAGTAGAATAAATTAAGAGCTGGGCTTTATTTCCCAAAGAAGAAAAATGAGAAAACAGTAACAGCTCAGAGTTAAAACCACTCTTCAAGGAATACAGTCAGTGAAGAGTGAGACAGTGTTGAGGATTCAGGCTTGAAATACATAAAATGTGTGCTTACTGGTTTTTTTTAACCAGAAAGTAAGCATGAATGGGTTCCTCAGTTACTTCACGGTGGCAGCTTTCACAGGGAAGTTGTGGTTCATGCAGGAGAGGTTAACCCCCCTGTCCTAATATGCTGTGGTGCTGAACTGTATCAGGTCTACTGTCTTCACTTTCTAGTTTAAAAAAATCCAAGGAAAAACATGGAGCTACACATGGTATCTTTAATGTGTAGCGTGACCTTCAGACCTCTCCCTGGCTTCACAAGCCAGGGATGCAGGTGTAGACTGCCTCCGGCTTTGTCCCACAGCCTCGTGGTGCAACCGCTGCTGAATAAAGGCTACTGTGTAAGGGCACAAAACAGCTGCTGTCTCTTCCCTAGATGGCTCTTTTTTTTTACTTCCTCTCTCTCTCTCTAGTCTCCTTAAGCTCAACTACATGTTATGTTTAAGGCATGGCTACCAGCTGCATCTTTATTTATGTTCTTATTTTTAAACAGGCTGATCAGTTTTGTTGGGATAATCAGGAATAGTTTTTCCTGTTGCAAGTTCTGATACTTGGAATAAAGTCCTAGAATCAAAAATCTTGAATTCTGAGTGCAGATGTGAGAGTAAGGGCAAGAGGGTTCAAGAATGTACTTTCATCCCCCGAAGAGCGAGGGAGAGATAAGAGGATGAGACTGGCACCTCCCTGAGGAATGCTAGTGATGTTTATGGATTGACCCTAGGAACTACTCTCAGTCTGGGAAGATTCTCTGTATAGGGTGAAGCCAAATAAACCTTGCTGGATTGAATCTGTATGGTCTCCTGGAGTTTCCTGGGCTAAACCTGACAGCATGTCATTTGCAGTAAGTTTTCCTTGCTGGATCTTGAGGAACTAGTTAAGAAAGTACATCCAAAAGAGCTAACATCTGCCATCTTTGCCAAGGGAACTGTTCTGCAAGGGGATACAATTCCATGTAGAATATAGCTCAATTTCAGTAAAGAAGCTTACCAAAAGATTATTGTAAGAGAAAATTATATTTAATAGCATATACAAATTATGGACTATTCAGTTTTTAAGAGATGGACATATTCATAGAGAATATTGATCTGGGGAGGTAGATTGCACATCTGCTAACTGATTTGAGTGGTGCATTAAGGTGTGCCTGTGTGGAACATTTACATTCTTGAGATACTAAAATGCCCTTATTTCTTTCATTCTCAGCTCCCTGCCGACCTTGCAGTGACACGGAAGTTCTCTTGGCTGTCTGCTCCAGTGACTTTGGTAAGTTTCCTTGATTTCTGAGTGACTGCTGAGTTCACCATTGCTCTCTAAAAATGCCATTCTTTCCTTGTGATAATCTGCTAGATTTGGCCTGCAGAAACTTCAGCAAACAGTGAACAAACTGAAAGCCCCGGATTGTAACCAACAAGGGAGCCCTTTTCTGCCCATTTTGGAGTAAACAAAGTGTGTCCGAGAAGTACAAAGGGAACAAGGGAGGAAAAGCCTTTATGGGGTTTTAGTTCTGAAGAGCTTCAATTAAACTCATTGTGTTTGGCTAGTTCTTTTCTGCCATGGACAAAGAAAGAGACGGGCTTCGGTAATAGTGGTGGAAGTTCAAAGGTTTTTAGGAGCAAGTAATAGGAATTATTCTCTTGATGTTTCTAAATAGACCCTTGATAAAAACCAAATGCCTGTTTCTGTGGAAGTTGTTTTTAAAGATGAAGTTTATCTATAATCCTGCAGGGGTATAACTAGAATAGGGTCTTTATCTTACTGGACTGTTTGCCTGTAAGAAAGGAAATCGTTTCTCGAATGAAATATGGGGCGAGTGAGACTTTGTCAGGAATAGAAAATTCCTCTCTTCTACGCTGGTCCAAAAAAATCTGACCAATTCCTCCTTAAGGGTTACCTTTTAGTAAGCCAAAATGCCATTTGGGGGAAGGGTTTTATAAAACCTGAAAGTAGAACAGACCCAATTCAGAAAACTTTTCTTTGAGTCATTAAAAAAAATATTTTGATGCATCGACATCCAGTAGGATTCTTCTGTAGACTCTCTGGATAGGAAATGCTATCCTATGGTTGGATGTGATCAGTATGGTTAGCAAAGACCCAGCAGAATTATGTATTATTTTTCTCTAAGTACATTTTGCCTGCAAAGATTGCCTGTTTGAAACTCTTAGACCTCAAATAGATGTAGTGATCTGTGCCAGCAAAAGGTATCCCCTTTTCTGTTTTGTCTCCCTCAAAGAGACAAGTGGTTTTCCTTAGTATGACTAGTGGGGTAACTGTTTTCCTCTTTATGGTAGCGAAATAGCATTGAAACAATTTTCCCACGCTTGGAATCCAAAGTAAATGTTGTAATGAAACAGCTGGGCATGTCTGGTCTTGGACATGTGCTACAGATATAAATACAGTCCACTAGTATTGTGGATAGAAGAGGGCCATATTCTGAACAGGGAGGAGGATCCCTGTTCAGATATTGTAGTGGGATTGCTGTAGCTCTATCTTATGGAAAATGTTGCCTAGACAGGTGGTGGCTTGCTGTGTATATTTCTTCAGGGCAGAATGCCAGAGAATTCAACTTAAATGTTACTGGGCCATTAATAGAATGTGATTTAAATTTCTCAGTTGAGTTTTGGTATAGGCATTTATTTATTTTAATAGTGAGGCTTCTCCTGTTTAACTAATAGGTAAACTGTGTTCTCCAGGTGTTTTTGACCTCTCCAGGTGCTTGTTTTTAGGTTCCTTGGCACATGGCTCTTTGCAAGGGTTTGTCAGAGCTGTTGTCTGAAACTTTCAAAAAGCTGCACGTTGCCCCTTTCTTCCTACTAGCTTTATAGAAGAATTCCTAACTTTATGCAAATTAAGAAAATACTTGTTTCCCTATTTTGTGATCTTTTGTAGTGGATAGAATGTTCTTAGATAGAGCTGAAATCAAGAACTGCCATGGCTCTAAAACCCAATACCACGGTAGGCTTTTAGTAGATTAACCATGGATCATAGTCTTTCTTCATTGTAAGCCTTCAAATGTGTTAGACTAACACTGCCCAGAACTGTAGTCTGACATACTTGGTTAGCAGAAGATTGGGGAAGGGTAGTTTATGATATATTTTCTGATTATGTAATAATTGACAATACATAAAAGAGTTGTTTTTTTTCCAATATTTTTCTGTTTGATTTGCATTGAGGAGATAATTTGACTTACACTGGAGGATTGATGCATACATACATCAATATTAAGTCTTATTGGGTAGCCATAGCAGAGCATTTCCCAAACTGATGTCTCACATTTGTGCCCAATCTGGTTGCCTTGAAGGGAGTGGTAGCCCACCACATTTAGAGGTGACTACATTGAGGAAGGCTGCAATAATAGGAAAACTAGATTCCAAAAAGTGTTGAAGTTGTCTGTGAAAAATTGTGATCTGGAGAGCTTCTGGTTAAAAATCAGTTCTGATTATTTTCTTTTTCTTTTTAACTTCCTCTGAAACATCTAATGATATTTATGTATGGATCCAGTTCAACTGTGGTTCAGTACAATACTGTAAGACAGCTAATGTCCAGGCTGGGGATTATGAGAGTTAGGAACCAATATATCCAGAAAACAAAATTTTGGGGGAGACTTGTTCAAGGTTACTGTTCATTTTATTTTATTTTATTTTTAAGAAATGGATTTAAAATGGACCATTCTTAACCCAGGTAATGCATTATGTTTGTTTTTAGTTTTTAAAAGTTGTAGCTTGGGGAGTCACTAATAACAAACAATGAGGTGAAGCTGGAGAGATACTCATATAACACTACAAAAATTGTGTTTTTCCTGATGTGTCTTAGGTACCTGAAACACATTACAGGAAACAAATCTTTCAAAAATATTGCTCTGTGTGCATAAACCTTGCTACAAAACTTAAGATTTCAATGCAGCAATATATAATTAAACCAACACACTGTATAAGAAATTAGTTTTAAAAACACAATAGAGTTTTGCCTCACTTTTTGGGGAAGTTAACATCTGGTGTTGGCATCCTCCTTTTTTCTTTCTCCCTAGGATGCCATTGAGTAAATAATCTGCTATCCAAAATCCCATACATATTAAAGGGAATGATAACATGCACACACAAAAATAGATATCAGGGTATCTCTATATCTAAATTCTTTTGTCTGTGTTTCTTCCTAGTTGTCAGAGGTACCATCCAAAGTGTAATCAACGAGGAAGATCAGCAAGATTCCATTATCAACATAAACATTAATAGAATCTACAGGCAGAAAACAAGGATCTTCAGCTCTGCTGAGGAGAGTGGCCAGTGGCAAGGACAGATCAAGACTCTGCTTCAGTGTGGGGTGAAACCAGGAGAAGGAGACTTCCTCTTCACGGGCAGCATGCACTTTGGGGAGGCCAGGTTAGGCTGTGCCCCACGTTTCAAAGACTTCCAAAGGATGTATAAAGAAGCCAAGGACAAAGGACTAAATCCATGTGAAATTGGCCCAGACTGAAACAGTGTTCTTCAGCTATAGGTTACTCTTAGAGCTCAGCCAAAACTAATTTTTAGTTGCTGCAGATGTGCTGATTTAAATGGAACTAATAACTGAGAGAGGAACCACCTGATGTCAGGAACACAATATTCTCCTTTAAAGAGGTCTACGATCTATAAGAGGAGACTAGATGAGCATCTAGTATGGAGGATCATTGAAGTCTAGAGACTCCTTATTGCTGCTGGAGGCTGGACTCTATGAATTCCAAGGTACCTTCTAACCCTGTCATCTTACAACTACAAGAACCACACAAGCCAGTCATTGTGGCCAATGGCTTGCTTATGGAATTGACTGAAGTACAAAGCTGGAATACAATCCCATCTTTAGTCCATTTGAACTAAATTATTTTTATAACTTCCCTGGGGTGGGGAGGAATGAAATGCGTCACAATCCATGTCTTAAAAATATCAGTCAACCAACGAACCTTTGAATCTTTGTAATGCTAATGTTTAAAATGTGTTAAGCAGATGTAGCATTTTGCATGATATACATGGACGACAATGTGGTAGAAGCCGGTGAACCCATTTTAACATTGATGCTTTGTTTAAAAAGAAAAAAAAGCAAAAAAAAAAAAAAAAAAAAGCTTGGTGTACAATTTTTTTTAAATTGTTTCTTTTGACAGAAATTTATGGAATTAAACACTTGCTTTTCTTTTTAAAGAGAGAGAATGTACAATTACCACCTGCAGTTTATGTTCAGAGTGGATGAGTTGTTTCCATTCCAGAGAAATAAAATGTTCCTGGATTTGAGCCAATGTTGTTGTGATTCCCATGCTGCTTCTGCCTTCTGCACTTTTAAATTTCACTGATTGGTATCTGTACCAAGGTGGCAAAGAAGCTATTTTAAGTGCAGATTCTGTTTGTGTACAACACTCACATCATGTTCCAGGGACTGGAAACTTGCCTTCTGGTGTTTAAGAAGCTGGCAGTGTCTTGAATTGTGACACCCTAGCCAGCACACCATAGCAGCTTTGCTCAAAAGTTAGTAATAAAAGAATGTTGCGGGGGGGAGGTGGCTGCTGGCTGGGGACTTCTGGGAGCTGAAGTCCACCCATCTTAAAGTTGCCAAGGTTGAGAAACACTGCCCTGTACATTTATCAATCTAAGTACAGTATATTTCAGAAATTTTGTACTTTCATTTGACTTGAAGAGGTCACTTATAAATGAGGTTTGGTGTTTCAGAAAAAAGTATAATGTAGAAATCAGTGACTTTAAATACCTGGCGGTTTCTAGCCCTGAACATCCACAGTAGAATGAGATACAAGTACAGTGTGGATGTCTAAATACAATCCAAGTGTGCTCGTTCCTGATGTATGCTTATCACTACCTGTTCATTGGGAGCTGAATTTTCTTTATTCCCAGTTTTATGATCTTCAGTATTATTCCTCCACCCCACCCTGTAACATTCTCAGCTTTCCTGTGCTTATTGTAAGGGCTAAAAAGCTGCAATGGTAATTTAAAACAAAAATAAAAAATTGATTCTTTAATATTCCACAAGAACTTTTGGAGGTGGAGTAGCTTCTGTAAATTATAAAACCAATTTCCCTATATAATAATTCACTTCAATTATTGTTGCTGTAGAAGAATAACTCAAAGAGATTTTCTGCATCTATTTTTCTGCATTCAGAAAGTTTTTTTTTTTAACTTATAAGATGTATTGGACCCAAACTCTGGGATCTAATGTCTTTCAGCTACTTCATTTGACACTTTCATAAATGTGTATACTCCAATTTTGTCAAAGAATGGATCTCCAAATTCACTTTTGTGTGTGTGTGTGTGTGTGCACGCGCACCTTCAAGTCAGTGTTGACTCCTGGTGGCTGCCTGGATAAGTCCCTGCAGTTTCCTTGGCAAGATTTTCAGAAGTGGTTTGCCATTACCTCCTTCCTAGGACTGAAGAGAGTGACTGGCCCAAGGTCCCCCAGCTGGCTTTGTGCCTAAGGCAGGACTAGAACTCATGGTCTCCCAGTTTCTAGCCTGATGCTTTAACCACTACACCCAACTGGCTCTCTCCAGATTCACTTACAACAGATTTAAATATGTCTACTGCAATAGTCACAAATTGAAAATTACAATCAAATCAACAAATAAATGCTCAATAATAGCACACTGAATTGTTGTTGGTCTTCTGCTATCCCCTGCCAAGGCAATAAAAGCTTTCACGAGGGGCGCCTAAACACTCACAGTATAGCATCTCTTTCCCTCTTGGGCCCTTATTTAAATCAGTTTCCTGAATAAGTCTTCAGGCCTTCCAAGTTTCTTCTGAAGAAGTAAAAGTTCTTCTGATTATATCCCCACATTCTAAAGTGAAGATAATTTTATGCCTTCCCAGTGTATCCATGAAGCATCTATATTTGTCCTATAAATGTGGCTGGAGCCTGGCTTTTTTCTTGAAGTTACCAGCCACGCTGATCACTCCCTTCCCAGCTCTATTCTAAGTTCTTTGTCCTCCCTGCATCTCATGCTTTGCCATATGGCAAGTTCTCTTTTGTGTGGGAAGTTTTCAAAATTGCTGACATGCATTGCTACATGCTTATTATCCCAATACTGGCAGGTGCACCCATAAAAATTAAAGACTCTATAAGGGAGGAGTTGACAACAGTAATTTAATACACAGCCCATTTTTGAACAACAAAAGTCTTTAAGTGGAATATCATGGTCATGATCTTGATGTTGGGCCACACCGGATGGCCAGTGATGCTACTCCCGGTCTTTATTTTGTGCTGTCAAATTTAACCTGTGGCTAAGGCTGTTTCTCTGAAAGGCTGTCAGATCAGTTGAAAAGAAGGGATGGTGAGTTGTAAATTGAAGTGGAAAGCCAACTTTCTTGCTATGAAAGGAGACTTAAGTATCTGTTATGAATTGCTATTTTCCTTCACACTAAAGCTAATATAGAAGATTATATGGTTTTAAAATTTGGCAACATTTTAGGACCCAAGGGTTTTTTCTTAAAAATATTAAAGATCCTTTTGAAAGTTGAAGCTGATGATTTCAAAGACATCAATACTCATTTGAATGTGTTGTTATAATGAATTAATTTAAAGCAATAGTGTTAACATGTATGACCTTCCTAAACTTGAATATCTACAGTATTATAACGAGGAATTTCAGGAAAATATAAACTACTATAGACTTTCAGCTATGGCCTTTAACAGCTTGACTTGTGCTTACATTTCCTCAGGTGGTTGGGGACTTTTGTATAGCTGGAGAGGAGCCCATCAATCACAGAAGAACATGCCTCATATTAAGTGTATGACTGCTTTATACCAGTTTAATTTTCATGGAAGACAAGATAACATCTTCACTTAGGATCAAAGAATTATTATCTTTGTAAATAATAACACGTTCAGTATGGCTTCCCCATAAATCATGTTTCAAAGTAAAAAACTTGTTAATTCCTAATCTCTTTGATTAGGAGTTTCAAGAGTGGGTTGCCTGGATTGGTAGAGGTGTGTACACCCTGAACTGGAATAATAAGGGTGTGGCAAATAACATCTTCCTGTGGTAAATTTGGAGCATACCATTGTAATTTTTTTTTCTTTTTTTTTGGTATTGTACCTGATTGTTAGTGTAGGTTTTCCTGTAAACAACTTGTGCAAACTGGCCTCTATCCAAGAAGAGCTCATCTATTCATTGTAGCAAAATGTTCCATACAATTTCCTAGAAAAGCATGGGGCAAGTAGATTTCCAATCCACTAAAGAGCATCGATTTGGGAGAAGACTCCCTGTTCCCTCTGATAGTTGGTGGGCAACCTTTTCTCTTCCAGCAAGTGATGGAGTAATGACCAATCACTTTGGTAGTGGGTTGAAAATATGAGACTGCTGAATGGCAGAGGCTAGGGATACCTGTTTGCTATATACAGGTACATGCAATCTCTTATAAACCATCCACCCAAAGTGTTGTTTCAACAAAAATCGATATCTACAATTAGGCAAATAGATTTTACAAATAAAAACTATTCATGTTGTTTTATTAGAAGTATTTAGATTAGACTTTCGGAACCTGGGATCCTCCAGATGTATAGATTTGTAAGTCAAGTTGGGAAGAGTAGATGTGGATTCCACTGTCCCACTGGGGAAAGTCGAGTTGGCTGAGTATTTAAGAACAATTCCTAAGGTTGGTACTTCTATTAGAGTCCCCCTTTTAATGGCATCTAATATGCAGCTGAATCTCTTCATTGCATCGCAATCACCAAAAAGCATCCCCTGCTTGCTTTTAAAACTTATTTATACATATTTGTATTTAATTGAAACTCAACATTAAAAAAAAAAACTAAGATCATGGCATCTGGACCCATCAATCCCTGGCAAATAGAAGGGGTAGAAATGGAAGCAGTAGCAGACTTCATTTATTTGGGCTCCAAGATCACTGCAGATGGAGACTGCAGCCATGAAATTAAAAGACGCTTGCTCCTTGGGAGGAAAGCTATGGCAAACCTAGATAGCATATTAAAAAGCAGAGACGTCACCTTGCCGACAAAGATCCGCATAGTCAAAGCTATGGTTTTTCCAGTAGTAATGTATGGCTGTGAGAGCTGGACCATAAAGAAGGCTGAACGCCGAAGAATTGATGCCTTTGAACTGTGGTGCTGGAGAAGACTCTTAAGAGTCCCCTGGACTGCTAGGAGGTCAAACCAGTCAATCTTAAAGGAAATCAACTCTGATTGCTCATTGGAAGGATTGATAATGAAGCTCAAGCTCAGATACTTTGGTCACCTAATGCGAAGAGAGGACTCTTTGGAAAAGACCCTGATGCTGGGAAAGATGGAAGGCAAAAGGAGAAGAGGACGGCAGAGGATGAGATGGCTAGATAGCATCACTGAAGCAATGAGCATGAAATTGAGCAAACTCAGGGAGGCAGTGAAAGATAGGAAGGCCTGGTGCAATATGGTTCATGGGGTCACGAAGAGTCTGACACGACTTAACGACTGAACAACAACAAAAATTTGTATTTCAAAACCAAATTTTCCCAGGACAGTTTGCAATACAATAATGTACTAAACTGAACTGAACTGAATTACATGTATACTCAGAAGTAAATTTCCCTGAGGATAATAGAGGTTTTTCCAAGGTAAGTGAGTATTTGATTACACATTTGTAAATCTCAAAAGTGACCATTAACCATTAAGCAAAAGTGCTGGAACAATGATTTTTGGAGATTTTGACCCACAAATGTATGTTTCTAATTCTAAAATAAAGTTTTGTCTGAATTCTTGGCAGCTGCCATTCTCTTGATACATTTTTAGAGTTTCTATAGAAATTGCTGCATGGAGCATCTATGTAGTTTCTGAAGCTGTAAAAGTTTTTCCTTGGTCGGAAGGTAGATGAAAGGCTTTCAAGGAAGGATATATAATGTCTTTCCCAAAGGTGAACTTCTAACAATGTTATCAAATCTTTCTTTTTGATCATTCTCACTCTTATGGGCTGGTTATAATGAGGTTGGTACCTGGGTTCCCCCCCCCCCCCTTTTTAACAGAAACCTATATAAGGGAACTTGCTTGTCCAGAAAGAACATTTTAATTCATAGAAAGTAAGTAATGATAAATGGTCCTATTCATTGGGTTCCTACTGTGTGAATGCAATGGACATTCGGACATAGGAAGACCATATTGAGATCCTTTGGGAATGGAGGCAACTGCTACATTTTGGAATCCCCATCTCTCATCTAGTCCCCAAATCTAACTTTAGTAAGGGACTGTGCCCTGGCTCATGGGTTTTCAGAGAGGTTTTGTGAGACTTGAAGCCACATTGCCTTTCTCTGTTTCTGAACCTCAATGCTTTATCCTTGTTTTCTAGTCTACCTTCTCTTCTGAAACAACTCTGAGGAGGAGAACTGAGTTCTCAGCTACTGTATTCTCTTTCAGCATGATTCTTGAGTGATTTCCCCTCAAATTCTACAGAATGGGCCTGGTTGTTATCATAATTGTTAAGGAAGCAGTTCTTACTCATACTATAACTCAAGCCTATTGTGGGTATCATCTGGGGATACATGTCTAAGCTTAGAAAAACTGAAACTGGCTAAGAACTCAGGCCTGACCAAGTTGGCTAATTTTAATGACTCTTTGACCTATTTTAGCCACTGTTTGGTGAATACCGATGGGTACAAGTGATGCAAGCTCTTTGTAACTAGTCTTGCCACAGAGAAAGAGAATGAAAACTCTTTAACTCTTTAGGCCAATGCTGCCAACTTTATTCTTTTTACATGCAATTTGATCTACAGCAATTCATCATGCTTTGCTCCATTCTATATATACACTAGCTGATTTTTGTATACTAAATGAAACAGTTTGGCTTGTTCTGTTGTATTGTGGCAGCAGGTAAGTAAAAGTTGACTTTTTGAGCTGTCTCACTGTGAAGTTTACTACCTGGTTATCCAGGATGACTGCAATTATAGCCTAGGAAATCCCACCGTTCCAAACAGGGTATGTAGCACCCAAGATGAGTGAGGTGAAGTTTTAATGAGCTGCTGCTTCAGATGATTTATGGATAGACATATTTTAGTGCAGGGAGTAGCGGTGCAAGGAAAGAGACAGGGAAGTAAGTTATATCTGGAGGAAAATTGTTAAGTATATTAAGCATAACTCTCATGAGTAAGTATTATCACACATTAGTTTATATGATGTGGCAGATTGCTTCAGCATCTAAAAGTCAGTGCAAGGTTTTTTATTTATGGGTTCATTCATTCCATTTGTATGGCTACCCTCTTGATATACAACTCTGGGTGGTAAATAGCAAGTTAAAAATAACAATGACAACAAAAGGTGAAACATATCACATCTGGGGCAGCACACATACCCACATCAACACCCCCCTCCCACCAAATGGGCTTCCTGCCCCAGGGCCTGGAGGAAAAGCCAAGTTTTTAATGTCTTATGAAAGACCACCAGGGTCAGGGCCAACCAACTCTCTGGGGGTATGCTGGTCTGCAGGGTAAGTGCAGTGGCAAGAAATTTAGCACTTGAGAACGCAACATAATGAAAATGACTTCTCATGTTAGTTCCTAAGCAGGATTTTATAAGGATCTAGCAACAGAATTATCCAAGGTTAATCTGTGTGAATTCTTAAATATGCCTATGTGGTTGAGCATAAGCCTATGTGGATGAGCTTAAAGGAGGAGTGCGAAGGGACTGTTTAGGAGAGCAATATTAAAAACTGTCTTGTAGTTCCGTAAGTGATTTGTGGGATTAGATTACTTTCTGAGATGCTAGATTAGCAGATAAAGCCAGTGTAGTATAGTGGTTTAAGGTGCTGAACCTGGCCTGGGAAGATCTATGTTCAAGTGCCCACTTGATTACAGAGCTCACTGGGTGACTTCAGCTTATCCATTCTCTTTCATCTCAAATACTATTTCTTGTTGAGGAGAGTTTCTTGTTGCTCTCAAGAGAAAAGGTGGGGTATAAAAGCATTCATAAAGATAGGATGGAGGCCCCACATTGCTTGTGTAACTCAACAGTCATATTCTGTAGAAGAAAGAAAAGCATATATGTCTACTAAATGAACACAGCTGCACTATATATTGCATTTTTAAATCTTTGTTATTTAAATTGCTTTTGCATATTGCTTTTAGGGGGGCAGGGAGGATCCTAGGATGTTCCCTATATCATTGCTACACTTTTCAAGCCACAGTTTGTGGTCTGTTTTAAAGAAGAACTGCAGTAGAAAAATGTTGTAAGGATCTAAAACCCTAAATGACAGGGAACAACCATAACAGTAAGGAAATAATAAAGTGGGTCATAGTTCCTGAAAGCTTTAGTGTAATAAATATGTTACCCTTTTTAGATGCTGCAAGACTCTTTGCTCAGAGCATCCTATATGTTGCAAAAGGCTGGCTAATAATATGATAATATTCGGTACTGCAGATAGAACAATTGTATGTAGTACAACCACCCATCCTAAAGTAACTTTAATTATTGGGCAAGTCAAGAGTGGAGCAGTATATTGAAGGAGGCAACATGCCCTAAAACAAATGGGTGAATCAGAGTACTAATACTAAAATCTCTTTGATTTTCAAGGCTTGCAGGAGCCACCCAGTTCCTTTTTGGAAAATGAGAAATGTTCTGTATGAATCACAGCAGAACTAAGGTCAGGAGGATACCTGTGTCTGACATGGCTAGTGGTGTGGACATGACAAGGCCTGGACCTCTAAGGCTTGCAAAGACCAAACAGAAATAAGGGGTGGTGCAGCATTGTGAAATGGTGGATAGCACATGGGTCCAATATGGGCATGTCCCATCCAGCTAGAGGGAAGACTTAAAGAGGGGTTTTGGTTTTCTCCAGAGTAATTTAGCTCTCTGGACTGTTAGAAAACAATTAACAAATGTTTTGCATGGGAAGAAATGGTACTGAAATCATAAAAGAAAGTTTACAGGCAAACTCTTCCACTGGGAAAGCAGGACTGGTCTATGGAAAGGAGGTAGTCAACTGACTTATCTTGTGTATATGTAGGGGTTGTGTGAAATTTGTGGTCCTTCATATGTTGCTGAATTATAGTTCTCAGCATCACTGACCATTAGTCATGCTAGCTGAGATCTCTGGAAGTTATAGTCCCACTGAATCTGGAGGGCCACAAATTCCCCACTCCAGCATAAGATGCGGATGTAGCACAGGAAAGACAAACTTGCACTATATCAAATGCCATTCCAGGTTCTTGGACAGAGAAGTGAATCCTAGAAGTGGGGGTCTCGCTCTATTTCTCTTTTCTTTTGGCATATACAATAAGATTTATTCCCATTTATCTGTCCAGTGAAGAACCAACCAACCAACCAATCACACACACATACACACACAGAGGAAAAACAATCACATGTCACATGAGATCACATGAGATTCCTATTTCTGCCCTCCCCAAATAATGTCCCTATAGCAAAGTTGCCGATACTGCAAGGAAGAAATAAAAGCAAACCTTTCATTTTGAGTCAAGATTCTTTGAAGGTTACCTGCTTTTTATCACACTTTGAAGAAGATGATTATTTTTGTGATCAGGGTCCTTGCAATGTGCCATCCCATCAACTGCACAAGATTTACCCTCACTTATCTCAGGGTTACATGCCACGTGGTAGACGGTTATCTCAAGTGTCACCTTACAAGAAAAGAATAGTGGATGTTTGTTCCAGAAAACCTTTTTTCCTGCTTGGCTGGTAGGCCCCAAGACATTCATTGGTCTCCTGCAATGTTTCTCTGACAAACAACATCTGGAATATGTTCTTAAGGGGTGGGATTCTGTGACATGAATGCAGTTCATTGCAGTAGGGCAGTGTTGTCCAAACTTGGCCAACTTGGCCATGCTGGCTGGGGAATTCTGGGAGTTGAAATCCACTCATCTTAAAGTGGCCAAGTTTGGACAACACTGCAGTAGGGCATCTGCTCTTCCTGCAGCCCTGTCACCAGTTCACATCTTGAGAAAATCAGACATTTTGAGCATCCCCACCACTTTCCAAACTGGTGGTTGGGACTGTCTTTGTTTTATAAGATACACCACAATACAACATATCCTTTTTCCAGCTGGCACAGAAGCTTCTGTTCCTTTAATACATTCATAGAAGGAAGACTTTATCAGAATATATCATATTTAGGAATGAATAAAGAGCTGTCCAACCACAGAACTCATTGTGGTGTGTACAAAAGAGGAATATTAAGTTGATATTATACTAGTGGAACACAGCCAGTAACTTGAGATGCTCCTGTGCTTTGGCAAGTCAGAAGAACCAGCTTTCCTGTGCAGTCATGTCTGTTGACAGCAGTAATTAAAGTGGCAAGAAGAGGAGGTGTGTGGGTAGGCGGATCTGCCAGCAGCTGGCAGCCAATTCTGGAACAGGTCTCTCTGGTTAATGGAAAGAATGATGACTCAGGCAAAGTCAAACCAGTTTGGACTGAGCTATTATTTGCATTTATTTAGAAAACGTCTTAAAAAGTCAAGTTAACCTGGACATGGTAAGAACATATGCAAACAAAGGTGGTGGAAAAGGAATTGTTTATATAAATTTTAAACTAACATATTTTAAATACTAATATTAATCTGCCATTCAGTTAGATACAGACAACTCTTCTTCCTCTGTTTTGCATTTCATAATACATGGGCAAAGTAATTGAAGCAGAGCTGAATAACATTACAATGCTGAGTATGTCTTCTCAGAATTTAATTGGACTTAAATAATATATGGAAGTAATATGTATAGTAGCTTTTCCCAATCTGTTCTCTTCTAGATGTGTTGGTCACCATTCTGAGCTGCTATGGTCAGATGATTGTAGGCTGCAGCCCCAGATGAGGTTCCAATTTTAACAAAGTCAAGATTTGGTTTGGAAAAGATATTATGATTTTTTAAAAAAAAGAATCACAACATAATTTCCCCCCTGAAAATTCATTCACAGTGGGAGGTTCTTGCTGTCATATATTTTAGAAGATAGCTTTAATCTGATTTACAGCAGAGAGAGTTAGTCTGTGCAAATGCATATGGACAAAGTAAAATAGACAACGTATATAATGAATGAAATACAAAAATGTCATGCAATAATAATAATTATTATTATTTATTAAAGGTATATGCTGCCTGACTCCCAGTGACTCTGGGTAGTTTACAAATGGTTAAAAACATTTAAAAACAAAAAACAAACATAAAAAACAAAAACAACACAACCAAAAAAACAAAGATGGTAGAGAAATCAAATCCAGATGGGAACAAGGAAAAGAAGAAAAGGGACATCAACCATCCTTGCCCAAGGCCTGGGTGAAGAGCCATGTCTTCAGGGCCCTTTGAAATTCCAGTAAGGTGGGGGCTGTTTGAGTCTTGGGAGGAACCTCATTCCAGACAGCAAGTCCTGCTACAGTGAAGGTGTGCTTCAGAATGACAGCATTGTATAATCGAAGGAACCCAGAGTGTGCCAAGCTGGCCAGATCATACTGACTGAGCAGATACTATGGAAGACAGACAATCCCTCAAGTAACCAGGCCCTATGCCATGTAGGGTTTTATAGGTAACAATGGCACCTTGAATCACATCCAGAAGCAAATGTCAACCATTATTACCTCCATCATAGCAAGAGCCTTTTATATCTCTTAAGGGAATGATCCAACCCATCCAGAGTCATACAGACATCTATCTTTATTGAATATTGATTGCAAATGTTATATGACAATCTTAGCAAAAAGATTAAACAATCTTCTAGCACGCATAATGCACTCTGTTCAGATGGGACTTGTTCTGAAGAGACATATAAATGGTAACATAAGATACATTTTGAATGACGATGATATTAATCACAATGCAAGAAGGCAGATATTATTTTTCTTGATGAAGAAAATGCTTTTGATTCATGAAGAACTCCAGCTGAAACTTTTTATCACGGATTCAAAGTATTTATCAGGAATAAATGGCAAAGATAGTAGGAAATGGATCTATTTCAAAAACTTGTTTTATTACACAAGGGACAAGACAATGCTGCCCTTTTTTTCCCCCCTCCCTGTTTTATTGGCATTTAGAACCATTAACAAAAAAAGATTCAGCAGGATATAAAATTTTTGGATTAAAATGGCAAGTCAAAAATGTAAATAAATATATGCTGATGATATTGTACTTACAGTAACTCATCCAAGGGATTCTTTAGAACTGATCATGGAACAAATACAACAATGCAGTATGGTAATCAGGATAGTAGACCAACAAGACACAGATGATTACACGGAATTTATTCAAAGAGGAACAACAATACCGATGATGATGATGATTTATTAAATTTATATGCCACCCTACTCCCAGTAACTCTGGGTAGTTTACAAGTTGTTAAAAACTTTTAAAAACAAGAAAGCAATACAAAACCAAAAAGAACAAAGATGACAGAGATAACTAACCCAGATGGAAACAGAAAAAGAAGAAAAGGGGGCCTCAATCATGCTCGCCAAAGGCCTGGGTAAAGCGCCAGGTCTTCAGGACCCTTCAAAACACTGCAAGTTGGTGGCCATTCAAATCGCAGGGAGAACCTTATTCCAGAGGCCAGGTGCTGCTAAAGAGAAGGCATGCTTCCGAAGGTCCCAATAAATGGCATTGTTCAATCAATGGAACCCGGAGTATGCCAACTCTGCCAGATCAGATTGGCTGGGCAGATACTATGGGAGATGAACAAAAGGGTTTAACATTAGTGTTAAACCAATTAAGTCCTTAGGAATTTATTTAACTAGAAATAATAAAGTTATTCAAAAATAATTATTTGTATATTTGGAAGAGCATAGTGGCAGACATTCTTAGATGGGAAAGCTGAACTTATCTGGGTTAGGAAGTAAACAGTAAAAATGAACATTCTTCCAAGGGTTAACTTCCTATTCCAAATGATGCCAATAAGAATTGATGAAAAGATGCTGAAAGAATGGCAAAGACAAAGAAGCAATTTCACCTGGCTAGAGAAACAACTGAGGATTAGATTTAAGATTTTACAAGATGTAAAAGAAAGAGGGAGACTGGCATATCAAATATGAAGTTATATTATCAGGCCAGCTGTTTGACCTGGATCACAGAGTGGATTATAGCTCCATATGGCTGGATTGCATCTATGGAAGGAACAGGATGCCCAGAAGGCCTACATAAATATTTTTGGACTGATATAAAAGGAAGTGCAGTAAGTGTAAGAAATCAGTCCATTAAAACTAGCTTATTAAAAGTATGGGATAAATACAAAAAAGGAATAAGACCAGTCTTTGGTGCTCTGTCTTTAATATTAAATATATATTTTCATGAAGAAGAATATACTAAAAAAAATTGATCAGTAGAGAGGGAAATCTTATGTTCTACAAGACTTTATTATCAATAAAACAAAAATGTAATAATTTAAGACTCTCCTTAGAATGATCCTTAGAAACCTTTGTGGTTTCAATATGTGCAAAATTAGCTGTATAGCCAGAAGGAATGACAAAAAACAAGGTGGTAAGCCCAGGGCCTTGACTGAATTTGAAACACTTATAACACAAAATACAGAACATCTGCTAGGGTTTATATATAAATTGTTACTGAAACATGGCTTGTAGACTGCACAAATTAAAGACTGCATTATCAAATGGATGCAGAACTAGTATCAATGGAACATAAAAATAAGAATTGCTGTGACTGATACATTAAGAGAAAATTGGTACAAGACATTCTTCTGTTGATATATTACCCCAGTGACGATTGCTAAAATGGACAATACATATTCAGAAAATTGCTGAAAATGTAAAAATGAAGTTGGAACATTTTACCGTATTTGGCAGCAATGTCCTGAAGCTCAGTTATTCTGGAAGATGATCTAATAGGATGAAATAAGTCCTAATATTGATTTTCCTTTTCTACCAGTTATTTTCTATTATGTATTACTAAATCTTATGCACCTAAAATATGTTGAGTTGGCTTTACATATGATCATTGTTGCTGGAATATTTTATACTGGAAATCACATTTAATTCCTTCATTGGAGGAATGGCAGCTTAAACTATGGGACTATGCATCAATGTCCAAAACAACTTCATACATGAAAAACAAGTCTGATGTCAGTTTCAATTTAACCTAGAAACCATTTATGGAATACAATTCTATACATGGCCTGCTGCCATATCTGATGTTTGGATTTTCTTAAAACAATAGTTTTAAACTCTTTGATTATGATTGTTTATTCTTTATCATATGGATCTTTCAACTGATCTAATATTTGATTTTAGAAATGATTAAGTAATTTTGAAAGTGCTAAAGTGTTAAGCTGTCATGAAACTATTTTTGTATTTGTTTTAATCTAAGTTGACATATAAAGGATAAAGTGAGATGTTTTTTTCTAATGGAATAGTTTCTTTTAATTTTCTCTTACATTGCTCTGCAAACTTTTCCATGTAATATCTGTATTTTGTAATTTCTATTATTTCTTTTGATTTCCTTTTAAAATAAAGAAAAAATGGCAGAAATAAGAAGCAAGAATACTTACATAAGGGGTGGTAACAGTTGTGATATTAATGACCTATTTTTGCTAATCCTGCATATACAGCATGATCGCTGGTTCAAACCATCACTTTTTGTAAGAATCTAAAATCCAGCAGGTTAAAAATATGCCATGATCTATAGGCAGCTTGCCACCTTCCATTTGCTTACCTCTGCCATAGAGCTTTGCCATCTGCAACGTAAATAGTCCAGAACTTTGTTTTTCAAGCCTTAACAGGATTCGAATGCTCTATAAAATCAAAGAATCATAGAATTAGAAGGTGGCATGTTGGCCACAGAATCAATAGATAGTCCAACAACTGTTTAAATGCTTAAACACATCTAGCAAAAGGATGTATACCTTTTTCTGGGTAAATGAGCGAACTGTTCAAGAGGACTAGGCTCAGGATGGAACTTGTGGCATCCTCTTGATACCTTATTTCAGACTGATGAGGAATGGCTGATGAACATTTTTTTAGTATGTTTAGAAAAAAACAGGTTGGATCCACTTATCAGATATACCATCCAGCCTACATTTAACTACCTTATCAGAATGTCATGGAGTTCTTTATCAAACATTTTGCTGAAAGCAATATATATCATGTCCGTAGAATACCCATAATCTACTAAGGTAATTATCCAGTTAAAAAATGTAATAGAAGTACTCTGACAAGAGAACTCCAAGCTGGCTTCTGCTTGCTTACAAACTAATTCTCTACGATCTATTCTTGAATCTTCATGTGCAAATACTGATGTCAGACTAATTAATCTGTATTTTCCAGAGTCCTTTACCCCGCTTTTGAAGATAGGGACAACCTTGGTTTCTTCCTTTCATTTGATCCTTCATCCACTCTCTAAAATTTCTCAGTCAATGGACAGAGGTTTGGCCAAGCCATCAGCAAATTCATTCAGTATCCTAGGATACAGTCCTCTGGCCATGGAAATTTGAACACAATCAAATTCAGTAGGTATTCCTAGACTATTCAAGGTCAGTCAGTTGGAACAAGGCACAATATTATTAAAATGTGGCTACTCTTACCTATAGGGATTCTCTGCTCGATAAAAGTATATATGTTCAAAAACATATGTAAAAGTGTTTTCAATAATATTAGTAACAATGAGTGCTGCCACAAGTAATGGCTCAAAAACTGAATACAGTACAAACCATGAACATATAAATACTGAGATTGATGTAGAAGCAAAGAAGGAAGATGATAGGTCTGAAATAAAAGACTTGGAATAAGAGTGAGGCTGGTGCTAATTAACAACCAGGTGTTGGTATTACAAGATACGTGATGGTTCCATATTGAGAGGAGTAGTTATATTATAAGTGGGCAAAAAATAGTGGTTAGAGGGAACAGATTGAGGTAGTGAAGGAGGATTTGAATTAAGAACCCTATATAGTTTGAATAAGATAGAAAAAAATATGGAGAACAACATGTCACCATAGTATAACTGATAGGTCTCAAAACCACAATGATAATATAAAGAAATAAAGTAGTAACATCTCAGCAGGTGGCAGTATCTAGTAGACCTTGTTTGCTTTGGGAAGCTAAGCAGGGAGAGGCCTAGTTAGTACTTGGATGGGAGAATGCAGGGAATGCAGGGCTGTACCAGGAAATACCAGTACTATTTAAAAAAAAAAAACCTGGAAGAAGACAATGACAAACTATACTGGTGTAAGCAAATATATTCCATATTCAATATAAGCTGCATCAACAAAAGCATAATTCCCAAATCATAGGAAGACATTATTCCAGTCCATTCAGATCCCACCGTAAGTACTGTGTCTGCTTTAAGAAGGATTCAGAAAAATTGGAACAAGTTCATAGAAAGGCAAGAGGATGAGCAAGAGAACTAGAAACAGAGTCCTATGAAAGGTATCTTTAGATCTGAGAAAATATGACTGATGGAAGATATGGGATTTAAATACTGGAAAGGAGAAGAAGGTTAAGACTTGTCCTCTCTTGTTCCAGAATGCAGGACATGGAATAATTGCTTTAAGTCAGTGGAAGGCAGATGCTCTATGTTAGGAAAAAAAAACCTTGCTCGTGGTAAGAGCTTTGAAATGGAACCTATTGCCCCAAGAGAAGGTGGGCTCTCCTTCATTGGGCATGTTCAGATGGTGACTCAACAGCCATTTGTCTGGGATGCTATAATATGGATACTGGCATTGAGCAAAGGATTGGACTGGGTTGCTTCAATGGTTCTTTCCAACACCAGAATTCAGTTGTTGCCAAGAAAACGACAACTCAGTGTGATGCAGATCGTTAAAAACAACAAATAATAACCACAAGAGAAATTAAAATGTAGTAAAAACATATAGTGCCAGAGGCAACTTTAGACCCAAACCAATCAGAAGCAATCTAGATGGGCCCAAACCCTCCAGATCCAGTGTCTGGGGCGGGGGGGGGGGGGAAGGGAGGTATTCCAAGCCTTTCAAAAAGCCGGCAGGGTCAAGGTCATCTGAATCACAAAGGAATTTGTTTGTTTGTTTGCTTGCTTGCTTGTATCATTTATATAGCTGCTCATCTCCCTCTGGGTGGTTTATGGGATTAAAAACAAAGAAGCCCCCCAAACCTAACAGCCCTGATGCTCAATAAACAATTAACTATTAAACATCCATACTAGCTCATCCCCACCCCGGCTCCAATGCCTGAGGGAGCAGCCAGATCTTCAAGGCCTTGCAAAAGGCTAACAGGGTTGGGGCCATCTGAATTTCTTGGAGGATGCTATTTCTCAGGGCAGGTGCAGCCGCTGAGAAGGCATGACTCCGGAATCCAACAGGATTATATTGCTTAATAGAAAGGACCCGAATCATGCTTCCTCTGCTAGATCTGGTGGGATGGGCAGAAACAATAGGAGAAAGGCGGTCCTGCAAGTAGCCTGGCCCAGGCCACTGAAGGCCTTGTAGGTGATGACCAGCACATTGAATTGCACCCAGAAGCCTACCAGGAGCCAGTGCAGCTCGCAGAGCACTGGTGTTACACAGGCGTAACAAGAAACACCAAAAATTACTTGCACCGCTGCATTGTGGATCAGTGGACTTTCGAGTGCTCTTCAAGGGCAGCTCCATGTAGAGCACATTACAGCAATCTAAATGGGAGTTGACTAAGGCATGAGTCCCCATGAGCAAAATGAATGCTGTTCAATACGGCAGGCTTCATGACAGAGAAGACAGTCTCCTGGATCCTGCCGGATGACATTGCTTAAGTGACGGGACCAGGAGTATGTCCACCTTGTCAGGTCTTATCAGATCTTATGTGTCCATGAAGTAAATAGGACTGGAGCCAGACCCAAAGGAGGCTTTATTAAGGTAGAAAGGATATCTAATAGTCTTACTCAGGAGGTATGTAAACAAATCCAAAAATGGAAGGGAAATCCTAGAAGCCTGGCATTCTGATAGATCACACATTAACAAACACATAGAAATAAATTCAGTTTACAGACTATACAAAAAGCAAACATAGGCCCAAGAAGGAAGCAAACAGCCTAGGGCACATCCTCCCTACCCAGCAATCAACACTTAGATAAGCAAGGAACAGCACAATAGGCAGGAACAGCAAAAGAGGACCCAATGCAGCCAATGAAACCAGGTAAGCCAACCAGAAACAGGAAAACTACTATGACCCTGATCAAAACAGGACAAGGTGCCACCCATAAACAGCCAGCAAACCCCATTCCCCCTTATCAAAGCACTGACGAAGAATGCTGGTAATGAAGTCTGCAAAAAGAAACACAAGTTCAGAAAACACCTCAAATCCAACAAACTGGAAGGTGTTTAGAGCCACATATGTCAGTTTGAATAACCTGTCCCCCAAAATGTAAAATTAAATTTGGAATTCTGGTTGCCTATTTCTGCATGCATAAGGGATGAGGGGAGATATGATAGCAGTCCTCAAATATCTGAAGTGCTTCCAGAGTAGAATTTTTTCCTATTACCTCAGAGGCAGTAAATAGGTTTAGGCTAGGTGCCAGGGGGAACTTCTTGAGTATAGGAGCTGTCAACCAGTGGAATAGGCTGCTACAAGAAGTAATGAGTTGCCTTCGCTGGAGCTTTTCAAGGAGAAGCTAGATGGTTATTTGCCAGAGATGCTGTGGTGGATCCTGCTTTTAGTAGGAGTTGGACTACATAACCTCTTTGTTACTTTCCAACATGTTTCTAAATATTATGGATTTTGCCAAGTATATAACAAAGCTCCTCTATCTTTGCCTTCTCTAAATGTTTATAAAATAGTTAAAAGTGGAAAATAATTTAACAGAAATGGGATACAGACATAAGTTCATGTCTATAATTAGTAGCAGCAGAAGGAATAATTGGCAATAATGGCTTACATACTAATTGCATTAGTGATTTAGAAGGGCACAACAACAACATCTACAAATATTCTTACATTCTCCCAAGTTCTACATATAGAGAAAATAACTAGGTGGGGAAATGAGGAAGCAGTATAGTTTTGTGACCAATAATTCTAGTTTCCAATCATAATGCATGAGGGGAACAATATTGTACTAGTTAATATATCACAGACTGTTGTAGAGTTTAGCACTGGTTGCTATATTTCTCTCTCAGAAATAGCAGTGCTAACTGTTTTTGGTGTGGTGGAGTTTTTATGAAGTTTGAGAAGATGTAGTTTTGAGTGCTTCCCTGAAAAGCACTGAATTGTTATTTATCTATGAGAAGCCCTTAGATGTATTATCTTATTGTTCCATTGCTTTCTTTTTCCTTTTTTGTTATTGCTTCATTCCTTTTCTCTTTATTCTCTTTTATTTAAAAAAAAAAGGGAGGGAATGGGGGAAATATCTCTAGGTTCTACACTGTCACCCTGGGTGAAAGAGTAACCAATGTTTACTTTAAAAATATCTATAATTGAAAGCTACCTAGCACACAACTCTGTACTTATTTATTTTCAATGTCTTAGCCATAACCACTTTATACAGAATCTCCTTCTGAAAGCAGCATCCCCACAAGAAAAAAAGATTGCGCTATTGGATGTTGATTTTTAATAGTAGTCAGTTGGAGAGACAGAAATTCAGATCCCCAGACAAGATTCAACTTCAGACCCTAAGTGTGAATCAAAGGTGCAACAAACTGGTCTTCTTTATGAAGCAGCAAGTTATGCTTCAATCTTGGTCTGGTCAGATCTGCTTACATTACTGTAATTTCCAAATATTATATGATTTGTTAGATTTGTCACTCACCTTTCCACCAGAAGCTCAAGGCAACATGCATAGCAGCAGGAGTGTCTTCTGTGCATGGTAAAAAAGAGTCAAGATGGTAGACATGATGGTGTGATTGAGCTCCATCTGTTTTTAGGTGCATTGCACATAAAAAACAGGCAAACTTTGATCACACCATTATGGGCACCATCTTGATTTTTTTTTTTTAATCAGCCCCTGCATAGCAGTTCTTCCTACAATTTCCCCCCACAGGTCAACTGAGCTGAAAGAGAGTGACCAACCCTGTGAATTTCCACAGCTGAGGGTAGACCTGAACCTGGATTTCCCTGCTCCTAGTCCAGCACCTTAATCATTCATCACACCGGTATACAACTTTTAATTGATTTGGTAGATTGCCCTTCCTATTTTAGGAGATATAGAAGAAGATGCAAGGCCACCCTGCCATGCAGAGGGTGAAGCTGTCTGCTTCCTTGACACTCAACCAAAGGATGGGACAGCTAAAGCAGAGAACTGGTCTCTGATGCTGTAACAGGAAAGGAAGAGCCACTTTCATTATCAGTGTTTCCAATCTTTAATTTGGCATATCTCCAACCAGTATTATTGCTGCTGGTGATTTGTACAAGAACCCTGCTCCCCAGCTGAGAGGTTCTCAGTGACTTTCCATAGTTTAAAGCAAGAATCAGATCCGAAAATACACAAAGCCAGGTTCTGCTTTCCTTTCAGCTGAAAAGGCAGATAAAGACTGGCTAGGGGCCAGTCACTGCTTGAGGGTGGGACTGAGACCTATCTGCTTCCAGTTGCCCAATGCTGGTGCAGCTTCTTGGTGCCAGACTGCATTAAGCGAGTGCATTTGCATTTGCAGTGCTGACGCTTGTGCTAGATTTGGTTGGCCCATTTGTTGGTTGGCACTGATGCTAATGCCTCCTGGCTTCTTTTGTTCTTCTTCCTTTCCCACCGTCTCTTTTCTTTTTGAT
Organism: Liasis olivaceus; assembly: GCA_030867105.1. Taxonomy (NCBI): domain Eukaryota; kingdom Metazoa; phylum Chordata; class Lepidosauria; order Squamata; family Pythonidae; genus Liasis; species Liasis olivaceus. The sequence continues at coordinate 100,270,769 of CM061348.1, read as the reverse complement.
GAACCTGCTGCAGGCAGAAAGCCTCTTAACTTCATGTGATGCTAACGAATCTCACCCTAACGCAGCCCTGAGTTGTTTTTTTTTTAAGTAGCAGCCCATTGTAGCCATCACAGGAAATAGTCCACTAAACTCCTCCAGTCTTCCCCAACTTGGTTCGCAGAGCTGTTGAAGTAGGTTTAAGCATTCATACTGCATCAAAATTGCATCTCCAGATAATCAAAGCAGCGCTGTCATTGATAATATCAGTACTCAATAGCAATGTAATTATCACTTTTAGCAAGCAGGAATGAATTTTCAATGGAAGAAAGTAGAATTTTGGTTAGAACAAAACACTTTTCTGTTATAATTTTTTCCTAAATACCTCAACTGGCATTTCAGCATCAGATCTTGGTCATTTCATTGGGACTAGAAACTTACTTTTTGTTTTAAATTCTGAGGCTTTCAGAATAATATTAAATCCTCGAGTGGGTGAGGATGGTGACGTGCATCTCGCAAACCAACGTATTGCTTATCTTTATTGTTTCTTTGATTAATATGAATATTAAAATTAGGGATAGACTCAGGAAGCCTATCAGAAATGAAATTGCTTGCCTTTTCAAATAGCAACCAGATTTGTTGTAAAAGCTAATTCACTTTCTCCTTTGGCAGCCTATTCCAACGATTAATCACATTATGATACAGCTTTCTATCTAATTTGAATTGTAATATCTTGGCGCCTTAATAGGGCGGTTCATACTATGTAAGTAATTCACAGAAGCAGATCATAGGCAAGCGTTTGTTTTCTCATCTGTGATATTTCACCTCGTAGCAATACAGGCTTGTTCATACAAGGCTTACAAATTGCTTAAGAGAGTGGGTGAGTATGTATACTTTATGGTTGACTGGAAAAAAGAGATTACACATCCTGAAATGTAAGGCAATTCGTTTTCCTTGTGACTCTTTCCTCCGCAAATGTTTGGAGCCTGTTCAGAGCTCCCTCATTCTCCTTCCCCACCAAATACACCAACACCACTTTGCAACATTAACTCACAATCAGACCAAGAAACTGAATAATAGTGGACTTGTGTTTGATTGGCAGCCCACAGCAGTTGATTTGTTTGTTTAAAGTATTTATATTGCAATCCGTAGTTAACAAGGCACCACAGCGACTTCCAGCATAATAAAAAACATGACAGCCTTTGCGTTCAGGCTTGTAATCTTTTAAAAAAGGGCCCAGAGGGAAATGGGAGAGAAGAAGGAAAAGAACACAAAATCAATTAAAAGATAGATCTTCAAATGAAACTGCTTCCAACCAATGACATTCCAGTGGAGATGGATTGCGAAGTATTGAATAGGACAGAAAAAAATGGATTAAAAATGGGAACTGGTTCTTTTTGCAGGCTCATGAAAATCTCAGCTTTTATATTTTTAGATATTTCTCCATAGTTTAAGAATATGAATATTCTGTACAGGCTTTCCTTTCTTCTACAGAACTAACTACGCAATTGATCCATGCTATGCTTGCCACATTTTCATCTCCTTCGATGCCTTGTTTCACCCTAGTTAGTTCTCTCTGTGTTAGGTTAGCAGGATACTTTTTGCCCATCACTGGACTATTCTGGCTACCATACAATACGGTTTAATATTTATTTTCTTAGGGGGAAAATTCTATTAAAAATGCTTGGAATAGCAAACTCCACAATTTATTTACTTATTGTAAATCTATATCCTACATTTCCATTGATAGGATATTCAAGTAGGCTAACAGTGGAATGCTCACAGGGTCTTGATCATATTCCCTGCCTCCAGAAACACAAAAATAATGAAAATGAAAATGAAAATGAAAATGAAAATAAGCATTTAAAACCACACTAAACAATATTGTCACTGTATGAAAGCTGCTAAAGCCACTAACAGCCTTAGCTGGAGAGATGTTCTTCCAAAGGCAGAAAGACTGGAGGCTAAATACCTCTATGGGGTGTATTGTGTAGCCTGGGAGCTATATATTTAAAACATCTAACCAAACCTTGAAAGAAGTCAGCCTTGAAAGAGCCAGTGTTACATGACCTTCCATAATATAGAAGCAGTCACCAAAAGAGCAACTTCTTTGTGAATACCAATCTGACCTTTCTAGCTATTATAAACCTAAATAATTCATCTATTTGAAGGACAATAGGTAGTTCTTCAGCACTGAGTTCTTTAAGACTGTAATGGTAATAATTAATACTATAAACTATGATAAAAAATGAAGTAGATATGTACATAGATGATGTGCATGATTGATGTTATGTGCTCTCAAAAGCCTAGATTACAATAATAATCTGAGTACGAAGTAACAAGGACGAGCACCACCCTTACTATGTCAATGTGTTTCAGAATGCCACACTTGATATACCAGTGTAACCTGAAGGAACTTCCCTCATGCCACAGCAAGCTTCTGAGCATCCAAGAACAAAGCCGGGCTGGACAGTCTCCCTTACTTTTTATTTCAGAGGGACTGCAAACCCAACCAGAGTCAAAACAACCAATTTGAACCAGTTTTGTCCCGTCTCAGAAACATTTCCATTTATCTGGAGTTATGTTCAGTTTATTGACTCTTATCTAGATTGTTATTATTTCCAGATGTTTGTTTAGGATATCTACAGCCACCCCAGATGAGGCTGGGAGTGAAAATGTAATTGGGTACCTCTGTAATGGTGGCATCCCACCTCAAGACAGATGATCTTTCAAATGGTTACAGAAAGTTGCTTAAAGAGATAGAATGGATTTCTGAAGGAAGCCAAAGAACAATTATCATGACATCAAACGGATATTCCCCAGCACTACATTGTGGAAGCTCCCTCTGAGGCAAGATCTAAACTGCTGTGAAATGGTTCTTCCTAAGACTATCCATTCTAAGCAGCTTATGTCCAGGTCTTGGTATATATCACCAGCCATAACTGTTTCACTACCAAACACAGACATGATACAAGACTGAAATGGATTAGATAATCTGTTTCTTTCAAGGGCTTTTACAGGTGTGGTGCCAACATGTACACAATCACTTTGTCCCTCAAATTGAGAATGAAGACCACATGATAATTATCCTACCTGTCAAAATCTTAGGGATTTTTCTTCAATGTGGGACAAGCTATTGTTTCATGAGTAATTGACTGATCACTTTTCTTACCCCTTATGCCAAGGCTATTAGCCAAAAAGAATGCCAAAATACTAGAGTAGAGATAGACACTGGCATCTCATTAGATATTAAAAATATAGACTACAAGCCATATGCAAAAAGGAAAACAATCCATTCATCAACTTGGCTGGTGGCCAGAAAGTAAAAAGCTCTTACAATTTAAAAAAAAGCTCTATGAGACAAATTTCAGTAGACGCAATACTTGACAGAGAACTATTTTACATGTGCAACCACACACGCACACACTCCAGCACTGCCACAAATTAGGACCAGCAATGGATTCTAATAGATATCTTGGAATCAATTTGAGTCTTCCACCATCACTGTAGATGTACAGTATCAAAATCTTGAAAAACCAGGATTCATCCTGGCTTTATAGGTTGGCTGAAGATACTCAGGAGTGATTGAATCTATAGCCTGATTCATTCCTGATTCAGTGCCAAATATCTTTCAGAGTCTCAGTTGAATGCTTGTCATTTTGCCAGTAAAATCCCCATAAAAATTCCACCCATCTCTGAAGTTGGACCATTATGTTAGGAGACTCAATGAGTCTTCTCTGCCAAAACACTTAGTCTCTAGTCTCTTATTTTATTAGTTGTGAGAAGTTATGAAAATAGAATATTGTGGATGGTAATGGATAACAGCACAGAATGTTTACACCACAGAGTGTCTAATAAACATTCCGAGCTTAGAGTATTTTGTGGTTGTCTGAAGCAATCCTCTATGGAGTAACCACATTTTATGATCTGGTCTGTCTAAAACCTCCTCATAAGTCAAAACTGATGGGCTTCAGGATTCAAGATTAAATGCTCATAGAAGAGCATGTTCCTCCACCATTTCTATTACTTTCAAATATCTGATTATTATTTTTGTAATGTAATGGTGTATTGATATTTTAGAAAAGGAATGTGACAAAGGGAAATATAGGTAAAATAGAGATGCAACTTCTCTGAAAAAGCAAGTTTGTTGCTCCTAAAAAAATTAAGGAGACAGGTCCTTTATATGCTCATTCTATGAACCTATAATCTGGTTTATCAGACTAGTTACAGAGAATCATTGTAATTGCAAGGATTATAACTTAGTATTAATTTCTTTTTTGTATTCAGTCATGTTTATTGTTTTGATATGATTGCTGTTGGCTTTAAATTGTAAAAGCAGGCAGGCAAACAAGAAGAAAGGGCTTCATCATCATGGAACACCAAGATCTCTTTCTTCTAGGAATGCTTTAATGTCAAAGTAATATTGTGATTCTGTTGAAGACTTGGGGACACATCTAAATATGCTTGTCTTTCCTTTAAGCTGAGTCAGATTTACAGTATCGCAGTGAAGCACTACAAAATCAGTTTTCTTCAATTGCAGAATCCTATTGAGTTTCACTGATATTTCCGAAAGGAAATGGGCAGTTCCTTCCTTGGCAGATGTTCTCTTGCTCACAGCTGGTCAGAATCCTTGAAGTCTAAATCCAGAGGCTTCACTTGTGGTTGCTTGAGCTTTTTGAAATGACACTAATGAGAGAGAGAGAGAGAGAGAGAGAGAGAGAGAGAGAGAGAGAGAGAGAAGAATGTGATATATTTGGAGACAGATGGAAAGAACTTTAACAATAAGAAACCATTTTTTGTGGAAATAAAAATGATAAGGATACACTGCTGACCTTAAATTAAGATGTATCAATTCTATTTGGTGAGCTTTCAGGGTTGCCTTCCATGGAGGAAAACTCTTACTCTGATGTAAAGGGAAAAGAAAGTTTGTTTAGCAACATCTCCTACAGCCGTATGCAGATTGTAGTATTCACAGAAAAACAATCTATTTCTACTTCAGTCATTACACAAGGCATCTTGATCTAGAACATCATAAGGGGATTCTGAGTCTCAGTAGAGGGTTGCAGTGTCATAGCTAGTGAAGAAGGAGGAGGAGGAGAGGAAGAATAAGTTGTTTTCAATAGTTTGCAGTCAGAGGGTAATCTTAGATACCAGATCAAGTGTCATTTTGTTATGCCAAATTAGACATAACTAATATGTACCATACTGACAGAAATGGAAGACAGTTATGGTCATTATATACATTCATATATAATTAATCATTCATAACCTTTGTACCTGGCAAGCTTTTTAACAAATAAAACAATTTTCTAATATAAGAGAAAAGGTAACTTTAAATTTCAATTTATGTTTTGTTATTAGAAGCTAAAACATTTAATATTCCCAGTATTTGATCAAAAGTCTTAGTGTACTTATCTTCAAACTTTCTGACTGTTATATATACATCTTTGATTGTCACATTGATTTAGGTGTGCCTGATAATGACACTATGTAGCAAATTAACATTCACTTGATTTAGCTTCCTGCGGGAGCAAACAAATGTAGTCTAGATCTCCTTCCACACCCTGATCATACTGAAAGTTATTTAGCATAAGGTTTTGTTTTAGACTTCTTTCTCTGAAAGCATATTTATATCCAATTTCAGGACCATCCTATTTTGTTTGCAATGACAACTTCCACTCATGTCATTAATCCTGAACCCTTTTCCAGAAATGACTGAGCTGAAATAGCTGATATTACTGTTAAATGGTTAAATATTAAATATTACTGTTAAATTGTTAAATTAAGCAAAATATTCTTCAACAGAAATATATGACCCAAAGCTTTGGGTAGATTACAACCTAGATTTCCTTGCTATCCCTTACAAGTTTATGCTCCAGCCCTTAAAACACACACTTTAAATAAAGATCAGAATCATGCAAGCCATGGTATTTCCTGTGACACTCTATGAAAATGAAAGTTGGACTTTGAAGAAGCGGGACAGGAAGAGTATTGACACCTTTGAACTTTGGTGTTGGAGAAGTCTCCTGAGAATACTGTGGACAGCCAAGAAAACAAACAAATGGATCATTGAATAAATCAACCCAGAGTTCTCACTTGAGGCACAAATGACCAGGCTCAAATTATCTTACTTCTGACACATTATATGAAGATCCAGCTCTCTGGAGAAGGCTCTAATGCTGGGAAAGGTGGAAGGAAAGAGAAAAAGAGGATGTCTAGCAGCAAGTTGGATGGACTCAGTTATACTGGCAACAGGTGCACCATTGGAAGACCTGAAGGACCAAGTTAGGGACAGATAATCATGGAGAATATTTATCTATGTGGTCACTAAGACTTGACACCAAGTTGATGGCACATAATCAATCAATCAGAATCTTTTGAAATGTGAACTATGGTATGGAATATGATTTCATACAAAGAATTCATTGTAAAAAATGCCCTAGCAAAACATATGCTTTCTTATTAGGCCACATGATTTTCAGTGGTTACTTGCAATCAACCTGTGATGTATGTAAATTGATGCATTTGTGTCCTATAACTGTGAACACATTTGATTGACCCTTCACTCCTAATCCTAACCAGTCAGCTGAATAAAACAGCACAGCAGTTAAGCCCCTCTTCTAGCAGGCCCCCAAAACATATTGGCATTGAAGATTCCTGTATCAAGCTATAATATTGAAAGTATGTATTTAATCAAAGTTTGCAGTTATCATCTATTGAGTTAATCACAATTAGATGGATTTTATCTTTGTTCTTTTTTAAAATTATTGCTATAATATACATAAAGAACCAGTCTGCTGTAGTGGATAAGGCATTAGGCTAGAAACCAGAAGGCTGTGAGTTCTAGTCCTGCCTTAGGCACCAAGCCAGCTGGGTGACCTTGGGCCAGTCACTCTCTCTCAGCCCTAGGAAGGAGGCAATGGCAAGCCACTTCTGAAATCTTGCCAAGAAAACTGCAGGGACTAGCCCAGACAGTTGCCAAGAGTCAACCCTGATTCAAAGACATCAAAAACAAAAACAAACAAACAACCCTCCCCCAACAACCATAAAGAAAATCAGAACAATATACAAAAATTGTATGATCAAATAAAGAGAAAAAGAAAGCAAAAGAAACATGTCTGTGCACACACAAACATACAATGTTATGATACATATATAAAAGCAACCGGGTTTTCAAAACACAAATTAAGCCTTGACCACATGGGAGTCTTGGCATCCTTCAAAAAATTTCTCTTTCATTTATCCATCTGCTTAGCATACCTAAGAAGTATTAATGTGGGAATCCCTCTAATTATCTATATCAATTTTTGATAAGTAGTATTCATTTTAACAACAATTAGGAAAAAAAATAGAATTCTGAGAAGGTGCTTAATTGTTTAAAACAAAGGATTGATATGAGGTGCATTGGCATATCACAAAAATCCGTTGCTAAAAGATTGTACAGTGCAGATCTGGTGAATTTTATATATACATATTTGATGTTGGTTGTGACAGAGCTGTGGTTATCCCTTTTCTCCTATATGGATGTGAGTCCTAGACTCTGTACTGAAGGCACATCAAACTACTGGAGAAATTTCACATGCACGCTCTCTACTCCATCCTTGGCATTCGTTGGCAAGACTGTGTCTCCAACCTGGAGGTCTTGGATCATGTGGAGCCCACCAACATTGAGTCCCTGATTATCAGAGCCCAGATGCAGTGGGTGGGACACATCATCAGAATGGATGACCACTGTATGCTTCGCCAGTTGCTCTATAGTGTACTGGAGTCTGGGAAGAGACCTCGAGGTCGACCTACAAAGATGCTGTACACAGCGCTAGAAAGATAATGTGAAAGAAACCCTATGCCACTGGCCAAGGGAAACCTATGCCACTGTGACATCCAGCCAAGTGTAGAAGAAGCAGCGGCTGCTGATAAGACCTGCTGGCGAGCCCTGTGCTGTGAAGCCTGCACTGGCTTTGAAGACAGGCACTGCCAAAAACTGATAGAAAACCATGAGTGATGACACAGAATAATACCCACAATTACTACAACAATGGACTTCCAGTGCCTCCATTGTGCTAGACTCTGTGCTTCCAGACTGGGGCTGCAGAGCCACCTCTGTGTCCATAGATGAAATGCACAACAGCGTATCTTCTTCGAACCCAGAGGACTACCATATATTTGATGCTGGAGAGGGAACATTGCTCTCCCCATCCCTTTTATTTATTTATTCTGAGCTTGGGAGGGAGGAAGAACATGATGGCTGTCACTTAATTGTCATCTAACAATGTTGTAGCAATGTTCATTTTAACAACATTTAGAATGTCCCCCACAGGTTCATAGGAATAGTTAACCATCTATTCATATTGATATTTAACCCAGCTAGTTCAAAATATTAATATGGACAAAGGAAGAATTTTTCCCAGAAATAATTATTCCAAGTTAATGTAAGACAAACAGCAAAATCTCATTTCCCCCCCACAAATTTCCATAGATATTGTAGATTGGAAGTATACTAGACTTATTCCTTATTGAATAACCAGATAGTTTACTAATAGGTTATATAACTTCTTTATTTTAAGCCATCAACTATGATTTACAAAGCACAATGACTGGGTTCATATATTGCTCACAATCAAAACGTAAAGTACATTATGGCTTAGTGTGATATGATGTGTGACTCCTGCTGTGATCATGTACGAGGTTCATTACTGAGTTGAGATTATGACTGGAGATTATGACTCAGCTCTCTCTTAATAATGGATAAAAAAAGTCTGGCCAAGATAAAAAGTTTACAAAAAGTCTACTGTGATGGCTGAGCAACATAGAAATGATGATGCTCTTTGAACTTGATTCCAACATTGCATTCTACCCACAAGCTGAAGGAAGATGTAGAAACAAAAGATCTAGTTGGACAATCTATTTATGTCTGTCATGGATCAGGTCCTGCTGTTCAGTTTTGGGAACGTTGCTCCACATGGCTCTAGATCTTGCTGTGCAGGCACAGCAAAAAAGAAAAAACAAAAGAAACCCTGACATTTGACACAGACTGGGAAGTCCTGGAATGTGGAGAATTCGGTGACTTGACACAGGATTTATTGTACTGCCTCTGCAAATCTAGAAGCTAATGTAATGTAACCTAAGAAGTGTTACTTGTTTGAGCTACGGCTAATTTATATCGTGGAGCTAATTGGTAAGACAACAACAACAGCACTGATGGGAGGTTGCATAAACTTTTTTCTCTGAAATATGAGAGCAGGAACTGCTTTTTCACTGCTTCCTCTTTATCTTGTTGTTGTGGAAACTCAGTCCAGCAAACTCTGTGTTTATATATTCACCATGTTTATTGACCTGGGAGTGAGGTGGGAATGAGCCAGAATTTCAGGGGAAAAAGAGCCCTTTGTGTCTTTAGTCAGAATGCTATATTTGGGTCAAACACTCAGCCAGAAGTTCCCTGTCATAGACGCAATTCATCTGCAAAAATTTAATAACGTCTTGCAAATCCTGGAGGTCACGAACCGGTGCATGAACTGATTACTGTTTTCCTCCCCAGGAGACCGTAAAAATGAGGCTGTGCACAAAAAGGTGCAGAAGCCAATCCAATTCCCCACAGAGTGCCAGATACGCTCCATCTCTGAAAAAATCTCTATTGGATTATGACCGTATGGAAAGATATTTTAACATCAACATTTATATTATTACATTTTTATTGTGCTTTTTTCTCCAGAATAGGAGCACAATTTTTTTTAAAAGCATCTTTTTAGCCTCAGACAGCTGGGGGTGGGGGGCAAGGACAGAATATTGGGCTTCCCCCCCCCCCTTCCATTTGGTATGTTTGGAATTCTGTTGTTGTTTCAATATTAAGAGGCATTATTTTGGTCTTTATATAAAATATATGCAAAAATAAAAAAATCTTGGTGTCAAACATTGGTGGTTTTTCACCAGATTTCGGCTTTTCACCAGATTTTGGTTTCAGCAAGGAATCTGTGGCCATACATGGCCTGGGGAATAGCAATTGCCTATTCCTGCCCTGGGAGCCCAAGGTGACACAGACAGGGCCTTCCTCCGCTAATGCCATCTTCACAATAACAATGGGAAACTGTGACAGATCCCCATCACCCAATGGAGCTTCATGGTTAAGTCAGTATTCAGACTTAACCTCTTTATCACTGACTTTATGATTTTCCTTTATAGTAATTCAGAGCATTGAGCAATCAAACGTAGGATATTGTCCATTTGGTCTATTAATAATTCTCCAACTTCTCAGCCACAGGTCTTATTCTGCTTTGCCACCTGAGGTTCTTTTAGCTGGAGATACCAGTGCTTGAGATACGCCTAATACTCCTATGCTAGTTCCATTATGTTCCAAGCCCAGAATACTTCATGGTAGGCCAACCAGCACCCAGATAGAATATAATCCCTTATTCTTGGAAATCTATGCAAGGATGATCCCAGAATTCCAAAAAGTAATATTTATAATGCTCATTTCCTTTATATTTGAGACTATGCACAACAAGAGTGAGCTAGTGTAAACATAGTGTAAAACAGCACATGCAGGGAGATCTTTGTATTTGTTCCTGGAAGTCTTTTACCTGGTTTGCCTAATTCTGCACAAGGGTTTTTGGATATGATAAATTGTTGATATTAATAAGGAGCAAGTTCCTTTGTGAATACTTTCATAGTTTAACAAATCCTTAGAACTATAAATCTGGATGTTGGTCTTCATGTTTTTTTCCCTTCTATGAGTGTGCTACGTGCAGTGGTAGACATGGCCTCTTGCAGTTTTCTTCTACCAGAGGGCTATTGTGAGGATAAAATGGGAACTTCCATCATCTTGAGTTTCTTGGGGGAAGAGTAAGATACGCATATGATGTTCACATTCAGACTCCAAAATGTAGAGCTTCTTGTGGAATTTTGAGCTTATAATTCTACTAACAAAATGAAAAACTGTTCCATGTGGAGGTTCAGCAGTTATTTTTCATGGTATTTTTAGAATACCATAAGTTGTCTTGAAAATGTTCTGACATGAAACATTTGGTAAAAATTTATTAAACTACTTACATAATAGAGGAAATTGTTTTCTTAACAACCAAATATGCAGACCAACTTTTTCCCCCAGAAGTAGCTCTGTGCTGCACATTATATCACTAGTGCTATAAACCTTTCCCATGATTAAGGAACTTTCCCCATTCTTCCTCTGATTCCATGCATTTTGCATGCTGGATCCCTATATAGTTTTATATGTACCTGAGTAGTGAAATCTTCCTGGGTAGCCACACTTATTTGGATTTGCTTTGAGTTTAGAAGGAGAACATTAGAAATAAAATATTAAATAAAATAAAAATACTTGCATTTGTAGTATTTCTGGCTGTTTATGAATAAACCAGTTGGACATACATTTAGAGCCAACCCCCACTATCTGGTCTCTCTAGCACAGTGTTGTCCAAACTTGGCCACTTTAAGATGAGTGGACTTCAACTCCCAGAATTCCCCAGCCAGAGACAACACTGCTCTAGCAAGACAGCCAAGTGTTTACAGAAGCCCAATTCAGTCCCCTGACTCTCTGCCTGATTTGCACATCACACTAAATTCAAGCCTGTTTAACCACAGTTTGACTAAACCAGAATTGGGCTGGGTTCAGTTATCACATTAAACCATATATCATGCTTATATAAACCACAATAAATGGTGTTTCTACAACATGTTAAGCCAAAACCAAACAAACCACATTTTAGCTTAGTGCCATAGTGCCTTTCAGTTTTGAACTTTAGTGACCGCCCTTTGTTATAAAAGCTCTGGGTAGAAAGGGGAAGGGGAGGAGGTATTCTCCACCATAACCATTCTGGCTGGGGAATTCTGGGAGTTGAAGTCCTCACATTTGAAGGGTGTCCAGTTGCTGTAGGATTTCAGAAGGCCAGCTACCAAGAGGAGTCAGCCAGTCTTCCTAATAGAAGAGAATATGTGTAGCTCTAGGCTGAGCTGTGGAGTCCTTGGGGTTCTCTGAGCTTGGTTCTTTTCTTACAAACATTTCATTACCCGGCTAGGTAACATCTTCAGTGGTAAAATGGGATGGGGTTTGCTCTGTATTTATGTGCTGTGGCCTGCCTTGCCAGTGCTGGTAAGGGTGGGGTTTTTGCTTTGCTCCTCTGATAGTTCCTTGATTAGGATATTGTTTACTGCTTGATTGTATATCTGGTGATAACCTTGGTGTTAATCTCTGCTTATCTGGATGATGATTGATGGTGAGGAGATGTTCTGGTCTTTTGTTTTCCCTTTTATTGTCTCTTTTGAATAGAGGACTCCACAATCTTTCTAATAAAAGAAAACTGAACTGTGTTTGAGCAAGCTGTCCCCCACAATTTTCCTTGCTCAGTTGATCGGCCACTGCCTCTCACCTGACCTTCTAGTCCAACTTGATTAGATAGTCTATTGACTATCATAACATGTCAGGACAGAAAAGCTCAATATTTTTGTCCATATCCACTCCCTCATTGTGCCCAGAGAACTGCTGGAGACTTTCATAGAGACAGAACAGTTGATAAATAGAGACATATCAGCTGACAAAGGAAGACAGAACACAGAATGATATCCAGTCCTAGGAAGACCTACCCCAATGACAGCACTAGGATAAGAAAAAGTAATTAGAAGAGAAACAGCTAAAGGTCAGATGATAATCCCTTAAAGATTTTATGGTCAATGTTCAGCCAAATAGGGTCAGAATCACCACAGAATGATGCTGAAACTAGTCAAATATCAAAAAGGAGTGCTGTGATTGATAGTATCAAAAGCTGATGAAAAACCCAAGAGTACCATCAGGAAAACTTCCAACTCTATTTTCTGGCATCGGCCTCCCATGTTTTCTGCCCAAAATCTAGGTTGGAACTAAAACTAGAAAGGATCCAAATGTCAATCTGATCCAAGAAAGCCTGGCATTGAATTATTACTCCCCAGTTTATGACTTTACTTAAAAAAGAATTTGAACACTGGATGTTAATTATCTAGTGTAGGATTATTTACTGATGGATGCTTCCTCTGTCTGCAAATTGTATTGTGCATTTGTGCAATTATGTCCATGGAAAGATGAAACAGGATGTTTGATGCCACTGCATGATACATTTGCAACGGAGACAAAGCATCACAGGATGACAGGGTTGTCTGTTGCATGTAACACACTTTTTCTTTATCATTATCTCCAGATTTACTTGTCATCTTGAAGTAAAGTTCAGAAAAGATACAGTAAACCTTCCTTGCTGCTTTAGAGTTGCTCATTCCATTATAGATCTCTGGGAACACTGTAGATCCCCTTTTGGACTGCATGATCTCTGCCTTAAGTAAGGAATGTATCAAATGATTCATTCTATCACCCTTTGGATGCCATGTTCTTTAGTAAGCGATGAAGCTGTGGTGTTTCAGATTCCCACCCAGTCTCAGAAGGTTTGTATTTTACTGCCAAGAGAAAAACAACATAAATCATTCTTATAATCCCAAATACGTCTGTCTGTTTTGCAGATTCAGGGTGGAGCATGAAGACACAATAGCCAGCATTACAAAGAGTAAGAAAGAACCCTTTTTTAGATCCAGTTCAGCCTGGGAGGGAAGGAGGCAGCTTCCGCTGGCCTTATCCATGGCAGATGTGCTGAGTAATTCTCAGAAATGTATGTGTGGGGGAAACAGTCTGGGGAGCTGACCCATTGCAGCAGGAGTGTCTTCTCTTGGCTTCCAATGAGATGTAAATGCATTTTGCCTAAAATTCATCATATTAGATGATGTCATGACATGATGAGACATAAGATCATAAATTCAAGAAGAAAAAGTCCCCACTGTGGGTCAGATGCTGGCAGTAAATCCAGATACGTTCACTCCAAGTTTGCCTTATTTTCTTTCTCTCCCCTCTCTGTTTTTTTAAAAGCAAAGAGCTGGTGAAAAGCAGATGGTTTCCATCTGCTCGCTTTGCAGATGATATGACACATCTCATCAGCTATCACTGCTCCTCTCATTCTAACAGCCTCTCAGTGTGGACTCTTTCTGCCCTCTCTTCCTCTTCTCTGTTATTAGGGTGGGAGTGTGACTCTGAACTCTGCTTTCTGGTCATACATCATTACCTTCAGAGGCTGGGATGAAACAGAGCAAAGGGGCTACCTTTGCATCTATGCTGAGGCAGCATTTGCATGGCAGCTGAGCCTTTTTTCTGAAATAATCACTAACAATCAAGGTTGCGATGTCTGTATCTTGCAAGCCTGAAAGCTATAACTCAGAACAGCATTATCACTCACATTGTATGTAGCAAAGACCAATCCTCTGTTAGATAATTTCTTGGTGTGACACTCACGTTTCCCTCGGATCATAACAGCGCAACTTCTAAGCAAATGTACAAAATATCTGGATTGTTCTCACCTGCTTCTTTTCTTGGAAAAGAATGTTATAATAGCCCTTGCTGTTATTCTTATTATTTTTTAATACAGATGCTGATGTAGCAGAGAGATCAGTATTTTGGTGAATGAATGGATAGCAAAAGTAAGATTCCCCCCTTGACATCTCTCTGATCTAGTTCTTCACCCAGATACTGTACTTCTCCTCCTTCCATCACAGATTAGCCAACCCAGTTTAGTAAATCAGGGTATTGGCCTCTTAAAGCCCCCATCACAGAGCTGGAAGGGATCTCAAAGTTCAAAAAATCCAATTCCCCACGTTTTACAGTAACTCTGGTTTCTGTGCCTTTGTAGAAAGGAATGTCTGCGAGATGCTGCTTGAGCAGATGTGTAATTTATTTGTGGTTGCAATCTGTATATTTCAGGCAAATTGAGCCTCCCAAATATGTCATTTTGGATCAACTGATTTCCTTTGTGGTCACTTTTAAAACTAAAAGCTGCCTACTCTACCCCAGAATGCTTGTGGGCAATTTATTCATCTTAAACATTTATTAGCTCAGAGTTTTGGTCCTGGTACATGTGCCACTTCTGAAACTCCACCTTCATCATTAAATGTGGCTCTTTTATCCAATATACCTAGGGCACAACTTGTTTTTCTCCAGAAATCTATGGAAGTAGATATCAATTATATTTATGAGCTTTGGAATATCACAGTAGAATTTTGTATTCTACTTAGTAGTAAAATGTGATTAAAACCACAAAAACATCTATTTTGAATTTCTTGGACACTTCAGCAAATGTTTAAAAAGGCTGACAACAGGGTTGTTAGATGAATAATTTGGGACTAGATTACTTAGTGGTATGGTTTGCATTTGGAAAAGACCCTGATGCTGGGAAAGATGGAAGGCAAAAGGAGAAGAGGACGGCAGAGAATGAGATGGCTAGATAGCATCACTGAAGCAATGAGCATGAAATTGAGCAAACTCAGGGAGGCAGTGAAAGATAGGAAGGCCTGGCGCAATATGGTTCATGGGGTCACAAAGAGTCGGACACGACTTAACGACTGAACAACAACAACATGGTTTGCATTTAGCCATAGTTTCTATTTGAATTGAAATTTATGGAATTGTACCATTCTAACAATTACTTTTGAAGGTCAAAGATGCATAATATTGTTGACTGTGTCTTAATTACTAGTATATGGCTTTTTTTCTCATATTGAAAATTAAGGGCACTTTGAAACAGGATGTAGCTAACATAACTATTGTACAATTCTGGGAGGATAAATCCACCCCTCATTTGCAGCAATGAATAGCTGACATGTGTTCTCTGTAAACATTTTAATTGGCACTTTTTCAACAGAAAGGCTAGAAAAAGTACTTCGAAGTGATCTGGGCTAATTTAACATTTTCTAGAAGTTTTTTCTTCTTTTTCATTTTTTCTCTCTTTTGGGTTACACAATCTTGTGTACTAGATTGCATTTAAAATTATCGTGTTATTAATTTAAATTAACAGCACATATGATATTTGTTCACATGTTTAGGTGGTTGCCAGTTTAAAAAAGAAAGGAAAAGAGCCACATCATCATTTATGTCAGACAATTTTTTAACTGATAATTGATCACCATCTTATTTTTTTCTTCACTATAAATGGTAAGAATTTATTGTTATTGTAATCTCCAATTAATCAGAATGGCTGATTAATTTTCTTCCCCAAAGTAACAAAAGATTCTGAACAGTAGAGAATTCTCAAGCTGATGTGTCCTTGCAGGAGGAAACCATGGTGAATATTGTGTTCAGGGTAAGCAAGCTTTTGTGGTTTTGTCTTGAGTTTTTTCGGCTTATTGATATAGGCATAGTTTGTAAGATGAATGCAACTATTTTATCTCTATTCTTTCATCATTCAGGCGGTAATTAATGTTTTGAGCAGATTAGCCCCTTTAATAGAAGTTGTTAGTTTATTAAACTGTAAAAATCACTGCAGGGAGTGCAGTTATTTTAGTCTACATTTGCTATCATTGGCTGATGGTAATGATAAAATAAGGTCTCCCATTTCTGAGTCCACCGAAAAGACTATGTCACATCAAGTGGCAGGTGTGTTTTGAAATGTGCAAAATCTTTGAATGAATGCCAGGATTCTAGGATCATACATCATATCATATCACAGCAATTCAACAGGTTGGGGAGGTTCTGCCATGGCTTCTCTTAGATAACAGGAATGGGAAAATCTGTCTGAATCAATCTTTTAACAGCTACTCAGATCAGACAGATATGCAGTAAAAACACTCCATCAAAGAGCATGTGTATCTTGGAACTAATGGGGTATCTTAAATGGAGGCTAGCCACTTGACTTAGGTACACCTGTCAATTTAGCATGGTCAGCCATTGGTCATAGGATTATATCACCAGTTGGTGTTAGGTATATACCAGTTCAGGGAAGTTTGTAACTCAGTGGTTGAGCACTGTCAAGTTAAATGATCTTTAGGAACAGGGTCCTTACTTAGAGAATTGCTATAAACGATACTGCAGAACACTGGGCCACAGCATTTACCATGTCTTTTAGAATAGTTTGGTTTCTTGGTAAAAATGCCAATGATTGTTTTAGTGAATTCCAAAATCCATTTTATGGCAATACTTTTATTAGACCAACTTAAAGAACATTAAAAATATACAAAAGCACCAGTTTACATATATTTGTGTATATGTGTGAGATCTATCTATGTCATATATCATCAGATTAATAAAGTTATTGCCCAAAACTGGATTTTTAAAATGTTCTTATGGCCAAAAGGGCTACTTCTGCCTTTGATGTGGCAATTTCATTATGTCTCTTACACAAGATGCTATAATTATTTATTATCTTGTCTCAGTTCCAGGGAGGGAAAGGATGAACACCTATGCTTGATGGATTCAAAAACAGAAAAGCCAAATAGACAAATTTTAAGTACACATTTGTCTATCATAATATGTACTTAAAATGCTAGCTATGCTGAAGTCAGCACAGTAAACTGGAAAATTATTCCCTATTCTTTTTAAAAATGGGAAGAGAAAGAACTGCTTTAACAAATATGGAATAAAGTAGTTTGGTAAGAGTCACTAGAATGTGTCAAAATGTTTGTTTAAGTAAGAGTGGGGATGTTGGTAAAGTGTTACAGCTGGGGAGACATTGAAGGTTACTAAGCATTGGAATGGAGTTAAGATTTAATAGCTGTCTCCCCTTGGAGGTGGGGGGAACTACCAAGATAACTGAGAAGTTAAAGCAGCAGTTGTTGGCTGAACACAATTACCCCCACCCCTTTCATTTTAGCTGTAAGTTCAGCACCAGGTTAACAGCCCTGAGAATGTGGTTGCAACCATAATGGGTTCAAGAGTTAACTCTTTTCTAAACATAACCTACATTTAATTTAGAGGAGGATAACTCTGGGCTATAATGTTCCAAGAGAGCAGAATGAATGATCAGAGAAGAGGAGTGATACCTGAGTTATTAAAAAAAAAACAAAAAACAGAATTTGGGGGTAAGCACCTATACCTGGATTTGAGTCTGTTAGAAAGTTGAGCATTGCTTCCCTAAAACTCACATCAGATTAGAGTACTTACTCTGACTGTGGTTTTGATTATTGTATGCCTATGTTGTTCTATGTGGAAAGGAAAGAAAGAGATAAAATGTTAGCATGGCATACATTCATCTGTATAAGCATTGGACCAGGAATGGGTAGAAATTGGAATTTGCAATAGTCTCATAATGTGTCTAACTCCCAGTTTTTTAATGAGCTATTCTTAAAATCTAAATTAGAAATTCCTGATCCAGACTAACCCAAATCTAGATTTGTATATGCAGATAGTCCCAAATTTAGTGGCACAGTACTGCATTAACTACATTCCCTAAGCCGGTATTTTGCATTTGGAGTACCTTGGAGGTTCATTTAAAAATCAAAATAGATTCTCTAAGCCCAGGGAAAGGAATCAGGACTGTCTGTACCAGCCTCCTGGGTCTAGCAACTGCAGATGTGTTAGATTACAAAGCCCATGTCTAGACAAAACAAATGGTGACTCCCATGCTGGCAGTCGCTAATGGGTATTGTACAATGCATCTTGAGGTCTCCAGGTTGAAAAGCAGGTTGACTCTGATTGATGCAGGACCTCCAGATGCATGTCTTACATGGCGCCCTAATGGAAATGTTAGAGATTGTTTTAGAGCAAGGAGAAAATGACACAGAGAATAGCACCAGTAAGAACAGCTCTGCCTTCCTCCCAGTCATTTCTAGCTGAGACTGAATGATCAAATAGGGCTGCTGAGGTTATATTATTTGGCCCTAAGTTCTGAGTTTTTCTGATGTACACCTCCTCTTAAAACATGAATGTGGTATTCTGTGAATGCCCATGTGACCTGAAATGTTTTAAGTGGTCTTAGTTGTATTTAACTCCACATGGCTCCCACACTAATGATGTTCCAAAAGTCTTTGAAAACTTGGCAGTTCACCCAAGTCTTGGGGTAAGCTGGCAGCTGTAGGTTGTTTTTTGTTGCTAAGGGTTTTTTTTTTTGTGGACATTTCTGATCTGTTTCTTAATTTTTTTATGGTTCCTGCTATCCTCCCAGAGTTGTCTGGAGTCAGGCAGCCTCTAAATTATGAATAAATAAATATAAATAAAAAGATGGAAACAAGCACTAGTTTCTGGAGAGTTTCAGAGGTTGACTGTGCTCTGTATTTGTGGTTCTTGGTTTATACCTGAAGAACAATACGGAAGTTGTGCTGAGACTTTTCAGAAGTACCTATCTTTAACTCTCATCACTTTCCAGCAAGTGAGGCTACAAAGAGGAATTATACCAGATCCACTGTGTTATGAGCACTACAGCAGCTTCTCCAGTTTTCTAAGATGTGAAACTGAATCTTAGCTTTTGGTCCAAGCTAAAAATGGAGAATCTCTTTTCTTGACTCTCTTCAAGGAAGAGAAACTAATTTCGTAGGTTTTCACGTAGTCATTTCCATTTAACATCAAATAAATTGTATTACAACAACTTCACTATAGTTCTATGGACTCTCATAGTCTTCCCTACCCATGATGTTCAGGAAATGGTAGCTTCTCAGACATTATTACTGGCCATGTTGCAGGGATGTTGGAAGTTGTAATCCAACACATCTGGTCACTGGAGAAAGCAGCATGGAATAGATATACTTGGTAGACTAACTGGTGTATAGATATGTTCACTATTGCCACCATTACATAACCTAGCAGACATGTGTCTCTTAGTGCCTATGGGTAGCACTGCCCACAGTACTGTTCCCTTTCTGAGTCACTAGCTTGTAACAAACTCCAGACATTTCAGGGCCTTGATAATTTTAAAATCTCCACTCTGTTTCAGAGTCCAAATTGCCCCTAATTTACATGTTTTTCTTCACTGTGAAACACTAGACTGCTGATGATAACATCACAAGTGACAGAAGCGGGTATCTGTTATTAATTACAGGGAAACATGATGGACAAGCCAAACCAGGGGGCCGGCATAATCTTTTTCAGACTTGCTTTCCTACCCATTCAAATATTGGCTGAATACAATGGCTTGCATGTTCTGTTTTGCTCAGGGCAATTCCTTTTAAGTAGGGTCATCAGTGAAGATTGTGAAGGACAGACCAGCTAAAAGGGAGCCAGGGTTTCAGTTATGATGAAACGGTATTTTTGTAAGCTTTCTAGACCCAGAGATGTCTTCAGGAAGATTGGTACAAAGAGAAGGCAAGGAAGTTTGTGTCTTAGCTAGTTTCAAGGAATAAATGCATAGAGTGTACAGTTAAGGTTACCAAAGCCAGTATTGCCTTTGTACCCTTTTCCGGTCACACTCATCTTCCTTTTCCTGAACTGATGAGCTATTCTATCCTGCCTTAGTGGCTGAGAATATGAAGTAGTCATAGCTGTCCAGGACCAATTCAAACAGATTAAAATAATGTGATCTGAGTATGCAGCATATATCCGAGTATATCAGCAGATAGCCTGCAATCTCTACCCACTGAAATATGTTCAAAACCCGAAAATATGATTATACTTCTAGCAGGTGTTGAAAATTTCAAGGAGGTAGTTTCCAGGAAGGATGATCTGGAGTCACAGTCCAGATCGAAGGGAAAAGAACCCATGAAAAAACACTTCTGCATTGCCCAACTTATATTTTCCTGCAGTAACCATCCTGTATTTTGCTTCTAAATGAACCTGGCCCTAGGCCTTTTCTTTTGATAATACACAACTTTTTAAAAGCTCCGGTTTATGTTCCCAGACATTAAAATGAATACTCCTCTAAAAAGCATTGGCAATCCTAGTTGGCAATCCGTAATGTGGACAGTTCACCTTTAATCTTTTACAAAGATCTCTTGGAGCTGTTGGCTCAGCCTGGAAAAGCTTCTGGTGCCTTTAGAATGCTGCAGCTGGGGCTGTGCTTAAAAAAAATGGGTGGGGTTAGAACAAAACTAAATTTGGTTTCCATTTTCATTGTATTAAAATTAATATGATTCCTATGCAATCATGTCGTAAATAACTTCTCTCTCTAGTCATATTTGGTGACAACCCTAGCTGGAAGGCCTCTGCGACTGACACACAAAGCTTTGGTGAAGGTTGCCTGGCTAGGTCTTGCACCTTTGCTTTAGTAGCTCAGTGGCTGGGAAAGAGGACAATTTAGCTTTCTTCAACCATAAGCAGATGCTCTGATCTCATAAAGCTAAGCAGTGTGGTCTTGAGTAGTACTTGCATGGGGGACCACCAGGAGATCCTGAAGCTATAGACTAAGCTGATAAATCAAAGAAGCATCCTGAAAGAAGGCTCTTGTAAACTTATTTCTGAATTAGTCTTTAGAGACTATTGGATGTGTCTGTGAACTCATCAGGAGTTGAGCTTAGCTTGAGGGAATGTTTATCTTTACAGCCATACCTTCTTTGTTATGTTAAAGAGGGCTATTGGGTATTTGTTCTGTTGATAGGCTTCCTGAAGGTATCTGGCATTGTGGGAAACAAACTATTGAACTAGATGAGCTTTGGTTTGATCAGTGGAGTCCTCTGATGTTATTGTCTATTGCAGAAATCTAAGGGAATGGTTGGAGTATAAAGACAGTATTTATTAGGCTATTAATCCAAGTGTTAAGCAATACATATTTACTCAGTGCATTTCAAGGAATTTTGTGTCAAACACAATAAACGAACCACCTTGGTCTTCCTGTAAGGTCATGCATTCATCCTTAAAGCTCTTAGTTTGCATTTCTATCTGCCAGACACATTTCTGGCATCTTCCCCTACCTACACGTGTGTGTGCCTGCTCTGTGATAAGTAAAATAAACAGATGGCAATGAAACTGTCTTATCCACATAAGAACGCAGCAGGTAAAGTCGCACAAGGAAATGACACCCAAATCCTCTGTCACTACTCCTCTCCTAGCACATAGCCTTGGATCGGATCTCCTGCCAAGATGGCAATGAGAGAGCATTTGGTAAAGGAACAATCACTTACATTTCAGGCAGTGCCTCTGCAAGAAATTTTCTTGAGCAACTGGTGCAAGAACTCAGCTGGTGGCCTGCTGAAGACAGTGGGATTCCCTGTATTAGCTTCAGCCCCACAGAGAAGCAATGTGGAGGTTAGAGGACGATCCGGTAAATTATCAGCTGTGTTGAAGAGAGTCTCTGGTTGTAGAAAGGAAAGGGAAAGGTGATTTATATGTCCCTTGCTCACTCCTGACACAAACTTCAATAGCCTGCTCAGCTTTCTTAATTTATGGCCTTGTCATCACAAACTTAATGGTCCTACAGGATCCTTTGCTGATTAAAGTGCCTCAGTGCAAGCTCTAAAGATGTTTTGAGTAAAAAGCCAGACCAGATTTAACTGGGATTGATACAGTGAGTTGGAGTCCAACCTAACAACAATCCCATAATTTTTAAGCATTTTGCCATTTAATTAGATAGAAACATTTTTTTTTAAAGTGAGCCACCCCAATGTCACACTGAAATACATCTGAAAGCTTGTAATCTGTTACTAGTAGATTCATTAAGATTTTGGAGAACTACGCATCAAGCTATACTTCATGGAAAGTATATCTGATGCCTCAACTTGATTTCAGCATGTAGATTGACAAACAGAATTCCACATCACATGAGAAGCCTAAATCATGTAAATTGAGGGGGGAGGAATTATGGTGTCAAGATGATGGCCTACCAGTATAGTATTTCCCCTCAATGCAATGGAAATCACACTAGTATGGAACCTCAGAGAGAGCTTCTATATGTGGGTACTTAAGCGGATGTTCCACAGATGGCACCAAAATTTAATTCAACATAAGTGTGTACTTAGACTGAACTCTTAGAATAGTCAAAGTGAGTCTTATAATGGAATTAATGTTCAGAATTAGAACTGAGTTTCTCTAGGAGCTAAGTATTCAGCAATTTTTTTTCTCCATTCCTCTGGAATCTACCGGAAGAGCTATATCCTGAAGACAAGACAGCGCCTCAGAATCCTGACACCCCAATCACACTGGAGAAAGGGATATTGGAGTTACTGTCCCAGGATCCAGGGAAGACAGCATCAGATTCTGACTCTGAAGATGAGCCCTTGCTGCTGCTGAAGAGGCAGTAAGAGATTGGCCACTGATAAATGCACCAAATAGTGAGCGAGGGCTCCTTGACATCAACTGGCCTTTTTTACAAGACAGGCTTTGTTAGCCAATTGTTAGCAATTTTTTGCCAGTTAACTAGTTGCTGGAAGCTACCTGCTATAGTAGGATATGGCTCTAAGGCTGGAGTATAAAATTTGCAACAGTCCATTTGCAACAGCCCATTTTTACAGCAATTCCACCTTACCAGTTTAATTCATGCTCTTCAAATCCTCACTTTACCAAGTTATAGCAGTGTGGCCAACCCTTTTTTGAAGGGGCGCACTCAATAGAATGCAATGGTCTCCAGCTGATCACCATTCTGACTTCCTAAAAATGTGTCTAGATCCATATGGAGACACTGATTTACTAATTTATTGTCCTGAAGCTAAAACAGCAATTGCTATCAACCCATATGGAAGTTGTCTCAAAGCTGCAATTATTTGAGTTGTATTTGATTATTGTTAAATTTAAATTTAAATATCCTCCTTTTCTTCATGAGCTCAGAGTGACTTATGAAGGGATCTGCTGTCATTTATCCTGATAATAAAGTCATTCACTAAGTTTCCAATGCTGAAGATAGTTTTGAAACATGGGTCTCCCCAGTCCTAGTCAAACATCTTAACCACTACACTATATTTAACTCATTTATAGTACTTGAGAGAAATTCCTATCAGATTTACTAGTTAATTCCATTTTGACCTAAAATGAAGATAACTCTAAATTTAAAAGAATCCCTTCCAATACAAGACTAAACAGAAAAAAGGTCTATCTCTTTTGCTATATTCTCAGCAAATCTAGCACAACCCATTAAACCGCCCCCCCCCGGGGAAAAAATTACTCTTTCAATAAATACAGTGGTACCTCGGTTCACGAACTTAATTCGTTCCGCGACTCTGGTCGCGAACCGAATTGATCGTGAACCGAATCAAATTTTCCCATAAGGTTCAATGTAAATACAGTTAATCCATTCTGAACCATATGTATTTTTTTTTTAAACCACAAAAATATGACACAAAGTACAGTACGAAGAGAGAGAAAGCTAACCTTGCTCGAGGCGACTTCTGGCGTGGAGGACAGGAAGGCGGGTGGGGAGGCGGTTATTGCTTGGAGAGAGAGTCCCCCTCCCTACAGGAAGCCACAACCACGTGTCACAGCAGGGAAAATGGCCACGGATCCTGTTCGTAACCCGATGCGGAGTTCGCGAATGGAGGCAAAATTTTGCGACCGGAGCTGTTCGTGAACCGAATTGTTCATGAACAGAAGCGTTCATGAACCGAGGTACCACCGTACAGTACTTTATATCAACATGCTTACAACTGAACAGTGTGTCCCTCAAATCATTAAAAATGCTTAGCTTGGAACAATGCATTTTCTGCTACAGTAACAACTCAATATTTTTTTTTAATGAAATTATTCATCCTCAAGGCAAATATTTATTGCAAACTGGACACTCAATAGAAATGATCAACCGTGGATATGAAGTGTTTATAGTTAATTGTCATGAATTTAAGAAGGTTCTTCAAAGAAGGAAAAGTAGACCTATCATTTTTATTTTTGAATATGCCCAAGAAATGTATGGCTCCACTGCTAGTTTGTTTACTTTCCCAGAAATCAGAGGAGGAGCAAGAGATACTATATATTCCACCAAGAACTCCAGGCTCTGCAAAGTTTTACTTCCTTTCCTATCATAATTTGTAACCCCAGAACCACTTTGTTCCTTGAGATGATTGGTATGAACTTCTATATTTGCTATTCCCTGGACAACGTGAAGCTGTCTATAAAAAGAAAAAGAGATGGAAGACTCCCAAATCCCTTCCATATATTCTGAATCTTAATTTGTCCTATCCTCAAGCAATCACTGCTGACTTCTTCTGGACTGGGTTTATATAAACAATAGCTTGTTTCCACCATTAGTGTGAACTGTGGAAGAAATGTTTGAGGGAGGAAGGGATCACTTGAAAGCAGGAAGGTTGTTAAAGGATGGATAAAACTGGCTTCTGGAACAGAGCCCACTGGCTCCTTTTGCAACGTTTCATAAATGCTTGCAATGGGAAAAATGAAATGGAATGGAAAAGAACCCTTCCCCCATGGCAAATGAGGGATAAGAGTCACTTTGTGTGAGATGGGCGGCTATATAAATATGATAAATAAATAAAAATAAATAAATAAATTAGTGTTCTGATATACTTTTTTAACTCCCCTTCATTTTACCATCATGATAACATTATGCAAATATAGGATTTTAAAGACAGAAAATTATGTAGCCTTTGAAATGGCACAATGTATCCTATGTGTGGAATCAAAGGAGTACGCAACCGTGCAACCTACCCTGTTGTAGGTTTTGTAGTAAAAAGTGATAACATACAATACATCTAAGGCTACATACAAACCATGTTAAGATTTTTGGAACAGAGAATACATCTACAAACCACACATCAAAACGAATAGAGGTATCAAATATCATAGACATTTTTAACAAGGCTGAGATTTTCCAGTATCTGGAAATGTCTTCTGTATACTACGGCATATGACTTGGTCTGCCTTCTGTCTTTTCCAATAGGAAATGTGAGGAACGAGCAAAAATGGTTCATGGTAGCCGTGTTGTTCCACCTTCTGCGAGACAGAAGTTCCTGTAGAACTTGGACAAGGAACCTTTGATCCCTGTCCACTGACACCATTTAGCCCTTTGAGCGGCCTGGGAAATAATTTGGCCACTAATCAGATCTTGCTCCTCACCACTTATTAAAATGCTAACATTTTAAAATGCATACAGGATACTTAAGTATGGGGTTTTATTGATCATTTTCACAGTCTTCCAGTTAGGGATGCAGAGACGTTTGTTCAGCTTCTATTTTAAATTATACTTAACTCTGTTTGAATCAATACATGAAATTCTATTATCATTCAAATATAATATTCTAAATATTGTAATGCTGTACTCTAAATAAAAGAAAATTCTTCACAAAAGTGCATTTATTAGTGAAAATACTACACAACTATGCTAGACAAACTTGCAGGCAAAAACATGTACATTAAGATAAGACAAACACACACACACAGACATATTAGTGTAATTTTTAAAAGTAAATCTCAATATAGGAATGAATTAGCAAATAAATTAAGATGCTGTTCAAATTATTATTATTTAGATTTTTATCCCACTTTTTTTTTTTCATATACAACTTAAGGCAGCAAACATACCAATACTCCTTCCTCCTCCTATTTTCCCCACAACAGCCACCCTGTGAGGTGGGTTGGGCTGAGAGAGAGTGACTGGCCCAAAGTCACCCAGCTGGTTTTTCATGCCTAAAGTGGGACTAGAACTCACAGTCTCCTGCTTTCTAGGCCACCTCCTTCACCATTGCACCAAACTGGCTTTTACCACTACACCAAACTATAAATTATATGAATTTATTTCATTTAAATTATATAAATTTATTTATTTCAAATAAAATTATTTATTATAATTTAAGGCAAGGAAAATATATGGCTTTCTTCTTCACATTTTATTTTTAAAAGAGTTCTGTCATAAACAGGTGAAGATGGAAGTTGATAATTGGAACCAGTGGACTTTACATATTGGGAAATGGGCATCTGAAGTTGTTAACTTCAATCTAATCTGACTCCAGACTAGAGTAAAGTTCAAGTACACCACCCTGTTGGCTGTTGGTTATCTAAGGTAAGATGTAGGAATTAGTTCAAGACTGAAGCTATTATCATATAACTAATATTTTGATGTGAATTGTATCAAAATTTTCTTTTTTCTTTGTTATACTTAACTTTAAAAATTAATGAAAAATTAAATAATTAAAAATTAAATAAGCTTATGCTTGTAACATTGTAACACTGAAGTCCTAAATGGAAATTAATATTGATAGAATTTTTTACTCTTTGTTTTTAATACTGTAAGCTTTCTAAATAATAGGATGTTAATGATTTTAATCATATGAGATAAATACTATTGCATTGAAATCATGCAATGTATCAAGATTTATAACATTTTAAGAAAAAGAAAAAAATAACCACAAAATTGGAGAAGTTAAAAAAAAAAAAGATAATTTGTAGGTATACTGCAACTATCCCTACCCAATTAGTACTTTTTCTTGGAAAAATGTAGTACTTTTTAAACTGCCCAGTGACAGTGAGAAGCCAAAAGTACAGATTTCCTATCCTAATTTGAAATCATCTCTATTGGCTGGAAAGTCAGGTGAGGAATCAGGTCATCCTCAAATCCCCAGCTATTGTGGACTATGGAAGATCAGGTAGAGCTGTTTCCTTCCTGCTGCTTCAACAAACTTAGTAGAATTACTGTATGTTAACAAACCCACTGAGTTGTGCATTATTCTTCCATTTTGGCAGGAATTAGCAGAGTGATTTTTGATGAAATAGATTCTGCTTCATTCTTGGGTGGATCCAACAGATCTGTTGCAGTCCAACCATGATTGCTGTTCACAAGTAGATAGTACAGAGCACCGATGCCTCTTCTGTTTTGCTTTGAGTCTGCACACTCAACGGTGTCAATTAGGCTCTGAACTTTTGGGGATTAAACGGTATAACTTGTAATATGATTGGACAGCATACAAATGGCTTGGCAGTTGTATATCCTTCATTCCCTTAACATCAGCACATGTCTTCAGCAACACTATGGAAACCAGTAGTGACCACTGTCTGTCTCCATGGAAACGACCTCACATTTTCCATTACTGCAATGAAACTACTGGAAGGTTGATGCAGTGGTCAGCATCTTCAATGAGGAGAAGCCTCGAAGCTTAAGACTCCTGGTGTCAAAAGTAAATTAAAACTTGGTAAAGAATGAGGATAAGATTGCTGCCTTCACAGCCTGAGATTACACCCTGAATCAATGGGGACTCTCAGAACTTCTGGGACAGCTTTGTGGCAGCTCTGACAACCCACCCCCCAGTAGGCAAATAAAAAGCAAGGATCTATAAGTCAATGATTGCACTGATCCCAAAGTCAAATTAAAGCACGGAATTGTTGACTGTCTTATTAACAGAGGAGCTAAGCCTGAGAAAAGCTATCAAAAAGCAAATACAATGAACTTTGACCCTGTTAAGAAAATATAATAAAAGGTGACAGCTCCAAGTTGGGTTTCCTCAGTTTGACAAATTTATATATAGAAACCCACATAGATCTACTGTCTTTTGTTGCATTATCTTAGCAACTAAAACCCCTCAACATTTATAAGACAGGCCAATGCATCATTTGGAAACTTATGGTAAATTAATGGTCAGAAGAATGGAACTCTGTAATTTGTTTTTGGATTTTTCAGTCTGAACTTTAGACCTCTTCAGGTCTAGATTAGAAATAATGGAGGTTGATATAAATAAAATAAATAGAAATAGTGGAGGCTGAAGTGTTCTTTGTGTGTATGCAAGCATTCCTGAATCTGACTTGAGCAAGGATTAGTGAAGCAGGTTTCATAATTATTAATGGAAAGGAGATTCATTTATAGGAAATATATTATAAGCATAGGCAAAGCTTAGCACTTAGATAACCACAGCCTCCCAGGAGGAGCGTCAAAGACCATGTGCTCTGTGCTTATGTGCCTGGGAAAAAAGGCAGAAGGAAGTGATATCACATTAGCAATGTCATAGACAAAGAGCAGGCAGAGTGATCCACAAGGTGGGACATACTTTAAGAGCAGATGCTTAAAATACAATATTTCTATAAGTTTTCTACCCAGAATTTACTTAAAGGAATATGGCAGTATCCAGAGCATGATAGGGCTAATTGTATGTTGCAAATATATAGCCTAGAGATAAACCTGCTTCAGGTCTTCTGCCTGAAGAATCACTTATCCATTCAAATTCCATCCTAGCTGTTTTTTCCTCCCATAGGCCTAAATGTCTGCAGAATTATTCAGTGGACTGTGACCAACTCTAGGCATTCTGGGATGATTTCTAGAAGCATTTCAGACCAAATTTACACCCAGTTTTGGGACAGAAATAGCTGCAGTTGCCTTGTGGATGATCTTGACTGAAAGAGTTGAGAGTGAAATCTTGTTTTTCTGTTTGATATCTCAACAGCTTTCAATATCTTGGTATTGCTCCTAACTGGTATTTGAGTAAGGAGAAGATTTGTTCTTACTTGGATTGTCATTTTCAGATTATTGCTTGGTTCCAGGTAATTGCATCATCCATTCCTTCAGAAGTGAATTTTACCCCTCTGAGTTTTTTATATTTGTAAGAAACAGTTGTTATGATCCTTCAAGTCAATCCTGATTCCTGATGACCACATGGATAGTTTTCTTGGCAACATTTTCTGAAGTGGTTTGACACTACCTTCTCCTTAGGGCTGAGAGAGAAAGAGACTGAACTACCTACTGAATGAAATCAATAGACAAATCAATAGAGCAGATTGATTCCAAGGAAGGTCCTATTAAAAGACAGACCACAGATATAGAACAACTGAACACCACTGGTGGTCACCTACAGCTCACAGCTCAAACCACCTAAACATTATTAATAAGCTACATCCCATAGTGGTCAATGACACTACACTTTCTCAGGCACTGTGTGGCAGGCCCATACTTGCATACAGACAACTACCCAACCTGAAACAGATTCTCACAAGCAACAAGAAACAATAGGACAATGATGCTACCATGAGAAGCAGACCCTGCAACAAATCGAGATGTCTACTTTCCTTCACATCTACACTAATAGCACCATCACAGGCCCCAATGAGTACAAACACAAGATTAGAAGTGCCTTCACATGTTCTTCCCTTAATGTGATATATGCCATCATCTGCCAGCAATGCCATTCTGAAGTCCACATAGGACAAACAGGACAAACTTTTCACAAAATAAAAAATGGACACAAATCTGACATCAGGACTCAAAACAAGGACAAAATAGTATCAGAGCATCTCAACCTCCCAGACCTCAGAACAGAGCTCAAGGTGACTGTTTTACAGAAACAGAACTTTAACTCTATCACTGAGTAAGAGGTTGCTGAACTCACATACATCAAAAAGTTTTAGGCAATCTCAGAAGGTCTTAACAAACACAATCAGTTTTTAGCACATTAGAATTGTTACTTGATAAGGTACTGGCAGTCTGTCTCACATGTAATCAGCATCTGCATAACTAACCTATCTTCCCTTCCCTGCCCCCAACCCGAATTTAAATCTTACATCAGTCTAGCTATTCTGTGCATTTGATGAAGTGACCTGCAGCTCATGAAAGCTTAATAAACTTTTTAATAAAAGTTGTTAGTAAAAAAAGGTGCTACCAGGCTCCACCTCATTTTTTGCTACTGTGACATAGCTCTCTTCCTACAATGACAGACCCAACGTCACCCAGCTGGCTTCATACCTTTTTTTTTAATAGTAATGTTATTAAAAATTACAATTGCAACAATAAAAGCCAATGCAAACTGAAAAAAAAAAGAATAAAAAGAAAAAATAGAAGGTGCAGAAAAGAAAAAAAGAAAGAAAAATAGGAAACAAAGAAAAAATAAGAATATAGTAAAAAAAAGAGAGAAATATATGAAGAAGTGACTTCCCCCTTCATCACGACAAATATAAACAATTTAGTAACTTAGCACCTTCTCTTAAAATACAACAAATGATCTCTTCTTCCCTTATCCCATCTCTTATCTGTAAACAAATCCTTGTCATTTCAGTTCTGATTTCAGCAAAAGTCCATTGAGGATTACCAGAGATTACCTTCCTTTTTCTTCTAACAATCTTGATCTTTAGTTCCTTCAAATAATGTCCTAGAACTTGATTTTTTTTTTTCTTTGTCTCTTCTCACAAAATTCTTCAAAGCTTTAACAAGACTCTTTTGTAATTCCAATACAGGAAAATTATCCAAGTCACTCTCTTGGCATCAAGCCAGTTTGTTTTGTGTGTCCAGTGTAACATCTTTTTCCATGTTATTCTTGTATCCTGTCATTTTTAAATCCACTTTCAAATCAGTCTCAGTCTTGTCAGGTAAAACTTGTTCCTCTTCCATACCATATTTTAAACACACTCCATAGAGGCAGACACTCTTAAAATTTACTTCTGAGTCTATTGTTCAAAAATATTGTTCCATATGTCCAATGTTAAAATATTTTGCTTCATTTTGTAAGTCAAATTTAAGTGTTCTTCTCCTTTAATTGTAATCTTTAGTTCCTTCTAGTTCCCTCTAGTGTCCAATTTTTGAAGTCTTATCATGTTTTTTTTTAAAGAATTCACAACAAAAACATTTTTCCAAGGGAAGGATTCTTATAATTATTTCCAAGATCTTATTTCAAATTTATCTGAACCCTTAATCCATTTGTAACTTTCTAAAATCAAACTTTTAATCACCCTTTTGGGGACGCGGTGGTGCAGCGGCTTAATGACACTGAAAGTTGCTGGCCAGAAATGGCTGATGCTTCGGCCGTTCGAGTCCAGCCTTTGCGTTAACAGGGTGAGCTCCTGTTCCCCCCCCCCCCAGCTCCTGTCAACCCAACAGGTCGAAAACTCACGTGAGTAGATAAATGGGTACTCTCACTCCGGTGGGAGGAAAAATGCTGGCAGCGCCTTGCACAGAGAGACGGGACCAGTTGCCGGTAAGCGCGAAACCGCGCTTGCCCGAAAAGGGCGCGAAGCAACGGAAATCCCGCCTCCTGCGCTCGCCAGCTGGGCTCTGCTCTAGGAAGGAGGCTTTGGCAAACCACTTCCGAAAAACAATTGCCTTGAAAACTGCAAGGATTTGTCCAGGCAGTCACTGCAGGGTCAGTAATGACTGAGCGCAGACAAAAAAAAAAAAAAAAATCACCCTTTTGCTGTTTGTTCCCCCACCCCCTACCTCCCAAATTTTAAGTCCTTAAACTTGTATTTAAAACTTCTTTTGTTAAGGATTGAAGGAAATTCACCTGGTGCTGTAAAACCTGTCAAGCAAAGGACTCCTAATAGCTGAAAAGCAGTTAACAAGCAGTTTCTGAAAGTGATTTGAAAAGGAAGTATGCAAACCCAGTGTCCTTTTAAAGCAAGATGGCTATTCCCTCATCTCTCAGAGCTCTAAACATGCTGGAGACCACTCCTTGTGAGAAGCAACTGTCTGGAGTACTTGTGGGAGATCTCAAGTCCTCTCCTTGTCCAGAGGAATTACAAAGAGCTGGTCTACTCACCGGTTCTTCTTCCCACCAGTGGAGCCATCTTCAGTTTGCCATTTCCACTGCTGGCTTCAAAGCTAAAGGAGGCCTAGAACTTGGGTTCTCCAGTTCCTGGGCTAGCATGTTTACCCATCTGATTGCAGTATGCATCTGACACCCAACTTTACTTTTCCTTTCTACTAACCTAGGTAAGGTAGTGAATATGTTCACATGATAATTGAACAAGGTGATAGACTGGATGAGGGCCAAGAAATCCATGATTCTTCAGGATAAGTTGGAGGTAATGTCCAGATAAATATTGTCCAAGTGTTTTGAAAGAGTTGCATTCCATTTGAAAAACCAGAGGGTCTCTTTGAAATTGCTCCTGGAACCATCATTCTCAGGGATTATCTCAGTAGTAAGGAGTGCTTTTTATTAGTAGTTTAGGCTGATGTACCAGTTTGGAATTATATCTGGTTGGGGATACACTGGTATTAGTTATACATGCTCTGGTAATCTCGTGATAGATGTACCGTAAGGTGTTACATGTGGGAATAATCTTCACCCAGAATTATTTTGTCCACCCTGTAAGTGCATCAAGAGAGGGGGTTGCTTTCATTGTAAGGCATGAACAGAATGTGGGCCAGATTGGTCAGAGGTTGTCGAGACTTTCTATAGTTTATTATTTTATGTGTTACTGTTAAATGCCGAGAGTTGGGGCACTACAAACATTATACATTCTGGATTGTATCTGCAGCCAACTCAAAGTATTGGTGTCCCCCTTCAAATGT
Organism: Liasis olivaceus; assembly: GCA_030867105.1. Taxonomy (NCBI): domain Eukaryota; kingdom Metazoa; phylum Chordata; class Lepidosauria; order Squamata; family Pythonidae; genus Liasis; species Liasis olivaceus. Next base: position 100,237,947 of record CM061348.1, on the reverse strand, counting down.
CTTGGGGGTAAAGTATCTAAAAGAATGTCTCCTCTGGAAGGTGTATGTGCTGGGACATTTCAATAATTTTCTAACACCCTTCTCCAGAGACCTTTGACAAATGTCATTTGGAAGATGACAATAGGAGAGACAGTTTTTGCAGTTGTAGTGTCCCACAATTTCTTTGCCCTTTCCAGGAAAGTTTACTTGGCATCCACACTGCTAGGTGAAAACATGCCTCTTCCTCCAAGTATTCTAGACATAATACATAATTTAATTTAGCCTTGTGTAGTAGCTACTGTATATTATCTTGCCATATCTTAGTCTGTATATTTTTGGTTTTTTTACTATTTTTGTTTGTATTCCAGTTAAATAGTTGTGTTGCTGGTAAATTAACAGCATACACACATACTTAATCCTACAGATTAAGAAAACAACTACTAGAGGAGCCCTTGTTTGAGCAGCTTGCCAGACATTGAGTCTTTGGAGAAGTTCAGTTTCTCAATGCTTTGATGATGTCTTGTGGCTGCCTTTGGGATTGCTTAACTTCTAAGGAAATGTCCTTTGCACGTATCCCTGCAAAAGAGGAACTGGATTATCTGAAGAAGTCATGTAATTGACACCAAGTACAACTGCAAAACCATTCTCATTAGAATTGTTTGTAGACTGTGGTGAACTATGTGACACATTGAAAATGGATACGGCTGAGATCTTGGCTTCCTCCTCTTGCTTGCTCCCCCCTCCTGTGGGGATATCCAAAGAAGAAAGGGAGATAGTGGGTATATTTTACAGACATGTTGGGGATCCAAATACGAAGAATGAAGATTGTCCCTAGCTGTCCACCAGACCTCCTCAATCTCCCAATCAGAAACAGTCTAGGTGATTAATCACATACCATTTAGCTCATTCATTCATTCATTCATTGTCTAAGACCTCAAGGCTGGTGCCCTGTTTGAACTATCAAAGCAAGTGGGAGATGACTTATAAATGAATAAACATAAGTAACACCAATGATTAGAAAGCATTCACTGTAATCTTCTCCATTTCCTATAATCATGAGATACTGAAACTAGAAGGGAAAAAGTCCTGGTGTGATGCAGTAAAAAATTAAGTCTCTTATCAACTCTGTTTCATTGTATTTACTTTTTAAAGTTTAGAAATGGGTGAATTTAAAACATGCATGGATTTAAAGGTATTAAAATGTGGGATAGATTGTGGAGGAGGGAGTTCATTGGCAGTTTAGCAGTTCACAGCCAGCATGTTTACTGTAGTGAAGCTATCCATTCTCCCACTGATATCTCAAAGGCAAAACACTGGGAAGCTCACAAACTGCTTTTCATATGTATAAAATATGTGCACCCCATACCTAGTTTCAAAACGCTTGCCTTCAGTTGGTCTCTCAGAGCCTGACATTCTCTGCATGGTTTGGGTTATGACTTCTATCAAGCCCACTAATAATAGGAATGTTAAATGTTACATTTGTTAAGGTAATGTTGAACTGCATAACAAAGCTCTGGAATCTGACTGTTTATCAGGAATTACGGTTATATCAAGCATGGGGGGGGCGGTTAAAAGAATCATATTGAGAAATTGGAAATGTTTTATTATTCCAGATGTCAAGGAATGGTTGTTGGAAATGTGTGATCTAACTGTTTTGGAAAAGGTGATATTCTCTGTTAATCAAAGAATGCAGCAATATGCGTTACTATGGCAGAGATGCGGTATTTTACAACAATATTTTGTTCTGTTCATGTTATAGTGGCGTATTCATTAGTAAACCAGTGACTATTGATAAGTATAGAATACAAAGTAGAACTTTTTCTTCTTTCTTAGTTTGTATGATTTTTAGCTTGTTTGGGGTTGTCAAAGTTTAAAGATTGTTTTGTTCACTGCATGCATAAAATAAAATTTTAAAAAAGAATTGAAAAAAAAAAAAAGGAATTGTAGCCTGAAGTTGAGGAAGATTGCTTGAAATCCTGGCACAGAATCTTCTAACATGTCTTCAGATGCTGAAACTGTTAAAAGAGTAGGCTGTTTATGGCTGCAACTGCTACTCTCTAAAATTCTGGCCTACCCACCCTTAGGAGATTTTACTGATATTGTTGGGCAGTATACAAATTTAATAAATAAATAAATAAATTTATAGCAGTTTTGGAACTAAAGATTCTTTCTCTCCTTTGCTTTCTCCTTCTCTCAGCAGAAGGGGGTTTCATGTTCTTCAGGTGTTTTGTTTTCTTTTAAAACTTTACTGCTGTAATTGTGGCTTTTGAACAGAAATGCAACTTGTAAGGGGTACAAATAAGGAAATACTAATTAGAAAAAATGCAGGCCAGTTCTTTACTTCCACATTGTGGAAATAAGACATTTGTTATTTCACCAGCTCACAGTACTTACTAGAGGTGAGACAATGTGTTCCAGGCATTGTGTCAGAGTAGGTTCTACAACAGGGTGAAGATCTTTAGATTGTGGAGTCCTTGGTGTTCTCTGAGCTTGGTGGTTTTCTTGCAGACATTTCATCACCTGATTAGATAACATTCTAGCATTGAAGATGTCACCTAGTTGGGTAACGAAACAGCTGCAAGAAAACAACCAAGCTCAGAGAACCTAAGGACTCCACAGTTCAACCCTGAGCTACAGATATTCTCTTCTATTGGTCTTTAGATTCTAATCCCTTGCTGGGTTTTCACCACAGTAGCCAGTTCTGCAGTTCAGTATATAAAGTTAGGTTAAGGAAGGTTAAATCAATCTTCCCAGACTTGGCAGGCTCCAAACTTGTTAAACTTCTGTGCTCATAATCCCAGGCTAAGATGGCTGGACATAATGAGCATTGCTCTAACACATCTGGAGGGTGCCCTGTTGTGGAAGGCTGCCCTAAACCAACCAGAAGATAATCTTGGCACTGGAAATTAATCCAGCCCAACATACGTCAGAACAGTTGGCTTCTAGCTTCTGCTGGCTTTCAAAATTATTACTTTGTTTTGCTCCTTGTTCATTATCTCCCCAGAGAACCACTTCCATAGTTAGATACTTTCTTGGTTAAAAAGACAGTGGTATTTAAGAATGGGCATGTGGGCACACTGCAGAACTAGTGTAAACAAGGCAGGCAAATTATTTGTGTAAAGAAGTTATAAAAATTATATGTGCCTCAGCATAGTTGTTGTTTTTGAAAGGTATTTTTGTTTGCTTCTGACTGAATCATCAATGTTCAAGAATTAACTATCATGGAAGCATACAGCCAACTCCATCTGCAATCCTCTATAGGGCATTTATTAGAATCAGATTTGGAAGAAGCCATTTAGGCCACTAAGACTAACCCTGAGTTTCTCTGAGTCAAGGGTGACTCATTGTAATTTCATGGACACGTCCATACAGTTTTCTTGTCAACAATACAGAAGTTGTTTGTTGTGGCCATCTTTCTTTTTTTGAGAGCCCTGACTAGTCTACAGCCCTGAGATCTCCTGGTACTCTCCCATCCAAGTACTAAACTTCTCTGAGCTAAGTTTTTTTTTTTTAAAGATCAAGCAACGTCAGCTAAATGCTGTCTCCTGCTATGATTCCTGCTCTATACAAGGATTCAAATTAAAGTTCTCGTATCAGATGGTTGTCTAGCCTCTATTCAATGCATCTACTGATGGGGACTTCACCACCTTGCCAAGTAACTGGTTCCATAGTTAATCTGCTCTTACTATTAGGATATTTTCCCACTAACATTCAATGAAAATCTATTTTCCTATAACTTAAATCCACTATTCTATGTCCTGCCCTTTGCTAGAGTGTAGGTCTTGCCTGTCTTCTGTGTGAGGTCCCTTCAGCATCTGAAGAGTGTTACTTATCCCTTCTCAGTCTGCTCTTTCCAAGCTAAACATAACTGGTACTAATCCCTGGTCATCCTTGTTGCCCTGCCTTGAACCTGGTCCAATTTTTTTTAACCTTCTTAAGTGTGGTGTCCAGAAATGGACACTATACTTGAGATAGGATCTAAAATTAATATGGAATAGAGAGGTGATTTCATACAAAAACAGTAGCTTTAAAATAAGTAGTTTCTTGATTGTGAACGGATTGCTGTCATGCACTTTGTGGGTCTATATATACACAAAGAAGAGAAAAGGAGCAGTATGAAATACTTTTCTATGAATGTTTGCCAGAGAGGTTCTGCTTGTTGCTGTCCTCAACAGCAGGGCAATCCTTGACTAAATAGAGGCAGCTCTATTTCAGTGCCCTAGTTCTAATTTTTCCAGCTAGAAACCATCACACTTGACTGAGCTATTTCTGTTGTGTGGACTGCAAAGTCTATTCAGCAATTCCATTGCAGAGAAGGCAGTTGTTGTATGTGGAATCCAGAAATTGTGGGGCAAAAAGACAACCAACATTTGGCACAATGTATTTCTCTAAAAATATGCATGCTTTCACAATGAATTCGCTTCATATGTTTTATTTTTCTCTTTCTTCTAAGAGTATGAGAGGAAAAAAAGCAACTTGGTAGTTTTCCAAGAGCCTTCAAAGGTCTTCAGTGATTAAAAATACAAAATGCAGTTAAAAGGCATATTCAAGTTGGTTGCTGAAGCTCTCAGAACACATAACCATAAATCTACTAAAAGAAGAAAACTGTTGTGTCAGCTGCATTTTAAACATAGTTCCAAAGCTAATAAAGGAGTGAGATTTTAATAATAAAAATAATAATATTACTACCTTCAGCAGGAAGCACCTGCCAGAGAACAGATTGCACACAGTATTAAATCAGTGCATATGGCAAGGACAAAGCCGTAACAACTAGCTTTGCATTTTCAGTGCATTGAAAAGATCCTGATAACCCATTTCCAACTAACTTTTGCTCATCCTGGAATAAGGATTAGGGTCCGTCAGTCACGGCGGGCAGACCGATCCAATGGGTCTGGCCTCCTTGCAGTGGATGGAGGCGCCAGAGAATCCCATGGTAATCAGGGCATGGTCTGACCATGACAAGGGAGACACCAGAAGCTCCCCCAATTTCAGATCACATAGTCACTACTCTGACAAGAACACGAGATCCAGTGTGAGACCACTGTCCCATGTCGTGCTCTGGATGACCTGGGAAAGGCCCATATGGCTATCATGGTGGCCATGAACTCCTGAGCCACCTCAGACCCCACTCCCAGAGAAGGCACACTGAAGTCCCCCAAAACCATAAGTCTGGGGAACTCCACTGCCAACCTAGAAATGGAGTCAAGGAGCTTAGGCAGGGAGGTTGCTATGCAGCAAGGAGGTTGGTACAACAGCAACAATCCCAATTGATCCTTAGAGCCCAACTTAATGAACAGGATCTCATATCTGGTGACCTGTGGTGCAGCGCCCCTGAAGGCTGTAAGCAATTCCTGGATAACAATTCCCACTGTTCTACTGCTGCCCTGGGATCAGAGCTGATGCCACACCTGAAACCCAGTTGGGCATATTTCAGAAAGGGCCACCCCCTCTTCTAGGCCCAGTCAGGTCTTGGTAATACATGCCAGGTCAGCCCTCTCATCAACGATTAAATTGCAGATGCCTTATTACAGACTGACCTGGCATTTAGAAGCAACAACTGAAAGCCAGGGCTTCTGAAGGTCTGCTGACCAGGTACAGGGGCTGAGATCAAGGGGCTGGAACATGAAACCAGTATAAGACATTGGTCCCACATTCCCTGAGAATAGCCCACTCCCCATCTCCCACCATATATCCCCGTGCCCATCACCACCATAATATTTTGGCCCACCCACATCCCTCCAAGGGCCACACCATTGCCCCAATCCAGGCCCTTCAATTCCCACGGCTGGTGACCTCCCTTAGAACACAATCTCATCCATCCCAAGGAGGGGGAGCCAGGCACCCTGAGGCACTTTAGCTTCATTGGCTCTCAGCGCCATCAGGGTGCCCAGCACCCACTTCCACCACTCCAATCACAAACACACGCACAGACACAAACTCACACTCATAGGAACCCTCCCTGCTGCTCTCACCCACTGTTAGGAGTTCCCTTCCATATACCCAACCCAATTAATCCACCCTTTTGGCTCTCATCCAGAGGAGGGAGTCAATACTTAGTGGGAAAATCCACAGTCTGCAATCAAGCACCTAACTAGCACATGGAATTAAGCCAAAGCGGTTGTCTTCTTCCTCTCTGGAACTAACAGAGGAAAAGGCAAACGGATTCCGTAGTGGTGAGGGTCCACAGTAGTCTGCCACTCTACTGATATCCTCCCGCCTAACCACCATCAGTACCTCCAAAGTTCTACAGTCCCAGTAAGCCTTCCCGATAAAAAGCTGGCAGCAGCCGACAAGCTTACACAGTCCAAAAGGGTAGAGACATTGGCAGAAAACAGGGTTGCAGACACAGCAAGAGGAACCCTGTTGCGGCCAGGACTGTAAATGTGGTCTGTACTCCAGCCCACTTCTCCAACCAGCACCAGGCCCACAGGCACAAGTGGAACAAGCATAACAAGGCATAACCAGTGCAGCCAATGCCAGCTTCTCCAGCTCACACTCCAGCCTGCTCCTTCAGCCTCCAAGCTCCAAGCACAGCCAGTGCCAGGTCTATGGGTGCAGTCAATGCTCCAACCAACAGCAAATGCAGCCTGTCCTCCAAGTCCTCTGGCTTTTCTGACCCCTGCAGCTTCCAAGACAAAGGGAGGATAGGGCTCACCCTCGGCCCATCCTCCAGCCTGCTCCTCCAGCCTCCAGCCTCCAGGCCCCAAGCGCAGCCAATGCCAGATCTATTGGCACAATAAAGGCCAAAACTGCAAATCAATGTGGCTAGCATGGCCAACAGCAGTAGCTCCTCCAGCTCCTCTGACCCATCCAACCTCCAAAATAACCGAGAAGGTCCAAATCCAGTATCAGTCCAGGTAAATGCCATCAAAAACATAATAATTCAGTCATCCATCTGAGGGGATAAACCATCCAAGGCTCCTGTTCTCTTCACCATCTTACCAGAAGCACCCAAATGGTCCAATTGTATCTGTTCCTTGTTGTCCTACTTGCTTTAGTGATGTCATCTCAAGTGAACTGTTGCAATCTATTCAGTGTGAGATTGCCCTGAAAAATTTTAAATGGTGCAGAATGCTACTGCATTTACAATGGCAAAACATGGCATGTTCTATTAGTTCTATGAATTCCATTGACAAGAGAGAATGTTTTGCATTCCACTTGTATTTATTTCTTTATTAAATTTATATACCGTCCATCTCCCCCAGAGGGTGACTCTGGCTGGCTCACAATTAAAATTGTAGTGAACTGTAGCAGTAACACACCATGCCAACTTCTTTTCTGCTGCAGGGGCCCCATGACAGTGCTGTTATCTCAACCTCAGCAGGAAACTGGCTTTCATCATCCTTAGTTGTATGGCAAAGTAGTGTTTTCCTTCTTATTCCTATGCAATCCTAGAACAGTATGTACAACCTTAGTCACACATAATCTTGGAGGAAAGTATGGTGACTGGCAGTGTGTCAGCCCTTTGAGATAGGCCAGGGCAGGGAACAGACTCCAGAAGTTTGACTAGAACTATACTGTATTGAGATATGCTTTAACTGCAGAATCTTGAAAGCCTAACTGTGTTTTTCCTTCCTTTCCTCTTACACCCCAGAGAATGAGGGTGGAGCCAATCTGAGTTTGTTTCTAATGCTTTTTCTGTTTCCTGGGCTTTGGACATGCTTTGGTTTTTGTAACTATTCTACACAGGCAACTCCATGGCTCTCTACACAGGGACTGGGAACAGAGGCAGAAGAGGCAGGATAGGGATCAGCAATGGGGACAGCAAATTTCATGCTAGAATAGTTTTCTGCCAGCTGAAGAATCAGGGGAGAGAACCTCAGCTCAGTCATGGGGAAACACCCTTAGGGCCACATTGGGGAGGGTGTCAGTAAAATTCAAGATGGCAAGCTTCAGAGAAAATGGGAATATTATGGCCACAACTTTGTCCATTACAAGCAAGCATAAGTTGGTGCAAGGCATCCACAGGCTTTTGTTGTCAAGCTCATTCTGTTAAAAGCAGCACTGGCACTACAAGCTCCGCCCCTTCTTGGTACATGTGTGATACTGCAATACATGTAGAAAAGGGCTTGCTGTGATGTCACAGGGTGATATCACCCTGACCACCACCACCACCCCTTGTCCCACCTGCAGATGTTGCTGGTTTGGTACCACATTGGGTTTGGATCAAATTCTGTGACTTGGGACTTCATGGAGTGCTTGGGGTTCTCTGAGTTTGGGTATTTTCTTGCAGACATTTTGTTACCCAGCTAGGTAACATCTTTAGTGCTAGGTAACATCTTCAGCTAGCCACAGTTCAACCCTGAGCTACATATATTCTCTTCTATTGGTACCTGGGATTTCATTGAAGCTTGGAAATCCAGGGTGCCTAGAGAACAGTGGAAAGATGGTTGAATAGTGAAAGGCAGGACTACCTGTCATTGTTCATACTGGAATTAAAGGAAATGTAAGAATCTTTTACTTTAGGATTCCATTAGCACTTTCTTGCCTTTGTGTGTGTGTGTGTGTGTGTGTATGCACGTATGCGGGGGGGGGGGGGATAAAGGTAACTTTGTCATAAAACTGAATGAGAATTATTGTTAAAAATGCAGAAGAAATTTTAAACAGAGCACTAAAACAAATAGTCTGTCTAGCTTGATAAAGACCGTGCCATACGTCCTCTGTTTTCTGTGGCATTCGAACTGACCCAGCAGGGATGGTTTAGAAATAACAAATCCTGGGTTTAAATTCTTTACTTCCTTTCCAGATTCTTATCAATATACCTCAATTCCTGGTCCTATTTTTCTTTCTAACTTAAAAAAAAGACATGCCAGATATGTTTAACTTGATGAAATATATATTAATAGCATAAAACTTTATTTGGAGCAGAGAACTGTGTCGGAAAACAAAGGCAAAATTCCTGATAAAACCTTGGCAGCCATGCCCCATCTAGTTGACTGCTTTGTCTTATATCCAAATACCACCAACTCTCACTGGTTTTATCAGCCAAATATATATTATTTCAATCCCATGTACATTTTCTATTTTAAAAATAGGAAAATTAGAGCTCCTACATAAGAGCATGCCTATTACTAACATGATTTACTTATCTGAGTTATTCTCCATGTTCCACCAAACGCTACCAGGATTAGAGCTGGCTATATGCACACACTCTATGAAGGAAGGTCAATTAACACAGTGGGATTTAATCCTGAGAAAATATTCATGGAATCAGCAATGTCTGCCGGGGAATCAAAAAAGTCAATATGGCAGCTGCAACAGTGTGATTAAAGCTCTGCCCTTTTTGTATGTTGCTAATGGCTTATGGACATACAAAGGAGTTGTGGGACTTTGACCACACTGTTGTGATGAGCATCTTGACTTTTTTGATCCCACCTCACCCTGCAGATGCTCCTGATAGGATTCTGCTATATCCACTGTAAACCAGGATGCTCCTGATGTTCTCTCACCTCAGTCATAAAACTTTTCTGAATATGCTAAGGGAAGTTCCATTTGCAGTATTGATATAATGGCGTTAAAGGACTCGGGCAACCGTTGTTGAGGCAATACATGTAAAATACTTTGTACCCTAGAGCTGTGCTACTTCTGGTTCTCAATTATTTTTCTTTGTGTATTCTTTACCATAAATGAAAAACAAACAAACAAACCTCCTTTACAGTTTGGAATCTCATTTATTGCAGAAAATACATCAGTTTTCCAAACCAGATGCTTTTTTGATGTGTTAGAATATGTTGGAACACAAATGTCATTGTTTCTGGTCATCAGAATATTGATTATGGAGGTTGGGAATGACAGGAGTTATGGTTCCACAACTTGGAGGGCTCTCAAATAAGCAATAGTGGAATATGATATGCTTCAGTTACAACGATCTTTGATGAAACAAAGAAGTTGAGATTAGCATGTGGTCAGTGACTGAGATGTGATTGTTTCAACACATTGAGGGTAGCAGATTAAAGAAAGCTGTACTGTACAAAGATACAAAATTTTTGTTCTTACAGAGAATTTCTCAGAATGAACTGCAAGGAAGGACATGTGCTACACAGCATACTACACTTGCACATTTATTTTAGTTAGGCATTTGTAATCCATTATATCTTCACTACCATGTCTCCTCATACCACTTGTACATCATACTCCTTTTTAACAAATATTGCTTCAAGGGCAACATCTTGTTTAACTTCATGATACTAAAAGTTACTACTCAGCCATTATTTGATCACGGACAGAAAGTAATTGCGCATGACATCCCATTACAAGCCAACTTTGCAGCATTAGTCATGTACCAATATTACTCTGGCACAGAAAAGCCCTCCTGATGGTTACTAGCTTGGTGTAGTGAAAGAGCTCAGTAACTCCAATGTCCTTACAACATTTGCAGGAGCAGGAGCTCCTGATAGGGTTAGCCTTACTAGCAAGGTTAAAAGGGGAGGAGGAAATTATGAGTAACCCACATGTTAACAATTAGACTAGTGTGGGTATTAGAGGATGAGACCTCTTAGTTCAGAACACAGTCCGTTAATGGGGAAAGATGTTTAATTTGCATAAATATAACATGCATAAGGTAAGGTGATGATATCAAAGCCAAAGGAAGTCTAATTAGTGTGGAAAGAAGAGTTCTTCACTTTACAATAACACATACAGTTGGATCATTGAATGTGAGAAGCATGACCCAATGAAAACCTGAAATTGTCAAAACAGAGATGAAATGTATTAAACTGGATATTTTAGGGGTAAGCAAACTTAGATGGACCTAAGAGTGTGCTGGGGGCTAGTCTCATAGTTAATAATAATTTTTTAATTAACTGAACTCCTTCTTTATAAAAAAGTTGGTTGAGAATACCACTACAAAGCTTAAATATGTGGTGGCTGACAGAGAGGTGGGCATAACTCTTTAAGACCAGGGGAGAGAATGAGCATGGTGGAAGAAAGCAGAAGAGAGGACGAAGTTGATGGACATTACTGACAAGAGAAAGAAGTCTCTAGCAATTGAATTGGGAAGCTACTGGAGAGACATGGCAAGACAAGTGAAGAAGAAAAGAATGAAAGAGATGGTTATTGCTGACAAAGGGAACAGGCTTTGGAGGTGGAATGAGTGTAGAGGGGTAGGGGAAGAGTCTGTTGATGTGGAGAACAAGCATAGAGTGGGGAGATACTTGGATTGTGGAACAAATATTATTTACAACATGTTAAGCTAGTCCTTTTGTTGTAGTTTCCAAAAGAAAAGATAAAACACGTTACTGTGTTTCTTAAAGTGAACCAAATTAAAACCAGTCTGCCTATCACTGCAGAACAGATTTCTGGTTCAATGATGGTGGTGATGAATACAGAAGACTTATCAACTGTGAAAAACAGCCTATCTGAAATTCCAGATTATTGGTCTCAAATCCAGGCACAATATTTCAAGATTGAATAGAAATAGTTAGGCATTAAAAACTAATACTTGGGCTGTAATATATGTTCAAACATTAAGGGTTTGGATCCAGAAAAAGAGAAGCATATCCATGTGTCCATTGGCATCTGTTACAAAACTGTCATGAAGAAAAATTGTGAAATGTGCGTTGTGACGTCAGAACATAAATCCCAGCCTTTTGTATTTTCATCTCAATGCTGGCCCCCAGTATATAAGCCACAGGTTTTCTGTTGTAACTCACAATGAATGTTTCATCGCTTAGCTCCTTTGCCCTCCCCCAGTGGATGTTAATGCCTATGTCTAGTGAACAGATAGGCTGTTCAGTGCATGGAAAAATCTTTATAAAGTCTGCAGGCATCTTTAAGGAGAAAGATTAAAAACATGCACTATTAACTGCACATTTTTAAAGACAAATATTTTAAAACAGTTAAAAAGAACAATTGCCTTCAGTAAAGAGCAGCATTAATAGAAAATATATGGACGCTGTAATTCATATTTTAAAAATATTTTACAAAATGGCAAAGCTACCTATCTGTCGGTCTGTCTGTCTGATAGTGATCTTCCCCTTGAATTGCAAAAGGAAAATGGAGTCGATATTGGGAATGGTTTTCATCTGTAATTTTGGGCAAACTGTATTGTTGTACATATTTAATTCCAAATAAGAACAAATGTATTCAAAAAGTTGATGAACCAGAGGGCAAAAGTACAGGAACCTGGAATCACAAGATTTACACCAGGTAAATGAAATAAGAGAGCCCGTTGGGTGTTGTGGTTAAGGCATCAGGCTAGAAACCCAGAGACCATGAATTCTAGTCCCACCTGAGGCCCAAAGCCAGCTGGGTGACCTTGGGCCAGTCACTCTCCCTCAGCCCTAGGAAGGAGGCAATGCCAAACCACTTCCAAAAAACCTTGCCAAGAAAACTGCAGGGACTTCTCCAGGCATTCACCAGGAGTCAAAAACTGACTCTGAGGCACCTCCCCCCCAAATAAAATAATGAAGGGAATGAATGAATGAAGTTTTGCAAAAAGAAATCTTCATTTATTGCCAACATCTTTTTCAAGTAGCCTAAATTCAAACTGTGAAGCAAAGGGACAACATCAGAATCAGACTATGTAATAAGAACAGAAGATGGAGATGTGTGATCCAATCAGCCAGGACACTTTCATGGAACAGTCCATGAATCATTGGTGTCAGATTAAAGAGGGCCTCAACAAGATATGTTCTAGAGAACATACAATCAGAATATAAGATCAATATAAGGAACAGATTCAGTACACTTAATTTATGTGAAAGAGAACCTAAGGGTTTAGGAAAGAAGAAATTCCTAAAATTTCCCCAAAGAGGAAAATATCTAAATTGCTTTCAGAATAAGCTATCATAGCCAGGGAAAAATGGAGAATGAAAGCTTTTGATAATAAGAATGATGCAGAACAACTGAATATAGATTTCCAACATCCATATAGAAAGGGACAAAGAAAGATATCTCCATCACAAATGTTAAATGAAGGGAGGCATGGGAACAAGAAAAGGAAAATGAGAGAGCTTTTCATAAAGATCAAAAAAGTCATAAGGAAATCACTAGTTGTAGGTTTGTTTGTTTGTTTGTTTGTTTATTTATTAGATTTCTCTCCCGCCCATCTCCCCATAACAATAATATGTTAAGAGTAACTGTGGAAAAGATGTGATAGAGGAAAAATGTCAGAGAAATATAGGACTATACTGAAACCTTTTACAAATGGGATTATAGAACAACAGAACTATTTGTAGGGACAGAATATATTCAGAAACTGATTCTACTAGAAAATGGGGTACCGTGGGTGGTAGACCTACTGCCAAATAAGAAAGCTCCAGGCACAGATGAAATATTCACTGAACTATTTAAAACTTTAGAAGAAGAGATAGTTAAAGTGCTAATAGCTATATATCAATAAATATGGAACAAGATTGTGTGGCTTAGATCATTGTATACCTCACTGAAGGCTGCAAATGCAAGAGAATGTACAAATTACAAACCATTGGAGTATTTCCCCAGGTAAGCAATATTTTGCTTAACATTTTCCCAAAAAGAACTGAGCCATGTGCAGAGAAGGAAATGCTGAATAAACAGGTTTCAGCAAAGGCAAAGGGGAGCAAGATCAGGTAGCTAACATTAGGTGGATAATGAAGAGAGCAAGAAAATTTAAGAAGGAGATTTATATACAGCAAAGTCTTTGTCTGTCTATATTGTGCCAGAATGTGGAACATATTAAGGCTAATGGGTGTGCCAGAACACCCAGTTATTCTTCTGAGGAATCTTTATAATGAATGCAAAGTTACCGTAAGAACTAAGTTTGGGGAAACAATATCTCAGAATAGGGAAGGGAAGGAGTCAAGAATGCATATTGTCCCCATATCTGTTTAACTTAAACAGCAGATGTAAGAATGGCAGGATTGAAGGAGATTGGAATCAGCATTAGAGGTGGAAAGAGTAACCATCTGAGATATGCAAATCACCCCACTTTTTGTTAGCCAAAAGTGAAGAAGACTTCAACAAACTTATTTGTAAAATAAAACAATGGAAATTGAAAAATCTGAATTAATATTAAATATTGAAAAAGAAAGGTAATGTCAACCTGCATCCTTAGTAAACTTATAGTTGGCAAACAAATTAAGGAGGCATTGTTTTGTTTTCTTGGCTTTAAGAATAAAGATGGACAATATGCTGGAGAAGCAAAGTAGACATTAATCCTAGAGAGGAATTCAGTAACTTAGACAAAATAATGAAGGACATTTATATGGCCACAAAAGTCAGAATAGCTAAAGCAAAGGTCTTTCCAGTGATAAAGTATAGTTGTGAAAGCTGGACTGTGAAAAAGAGAGAAAAAAGATAGATCCTCAGATGATGGGTTTGGGAGATGCAGTTGATTACTAAGAGTGCCATCATGATGCCAAAATAGCAAAACATATATTGTGACATCACAAGGCAAACTCTGCTCTTTTGTGCTTGCATTGTGACATCAGACACAAGTATGTAAGGGACACAGTTTGCCTTGTGATGTTGTAACACAGATTTTGTCACTTGCTGTCTCCCCCACCCCCACAAGAATGTAAATTTCCTGAAGCCACTTACTTTGGGCAGTGAAGTAACACACAATTAAAAGCGTTGTTTCTCAAAGAGATACAGAATTGATTCTAATGTTTTCCCAATACAAATTCAAAGTGATCATTAAAAACAAAACAAAACAAAACAAAAAAAACAAACCCAGAAAAACTGTGTTTCTTTCAGGGCAAAGCAGAGTAAAAGTTCTATGGGCCTCCTATAATTCTTGAATGTATTGGCCGAATTCTCCCATTTGAAGAACTTTGATGAGATGCTTTGTTTCTTTGTACAGATGAGTGTAGCAGCTGTTCAGAATCCCTTTGCCAAGCAAAGTGTTGTCCCATTTCTATTTAGTGCTGAATGGTGCATGCACCAAAACTGCTATTCACAAGATGATTGGGAAAAAAAGATAGATCAGCCCTATATCCAGTGTCTGTTGAGGTGGTGTAACATGTCTCCACCACATGCTTTCCCGCATCAAGATGGCGCAATGTGATTCTGCAAGATCAAGGTGGAAAGCCTGCAGTTGCATATGCTTATGAAATTCTTCAGTGATGCAATTTAGTAATTAATGGCAATAGTAATTTGTTATTGAATATATTTCTACTCTTTGCAATCTTCTTGGTGATTAATCATGGGTTTTGGCGAGATGAGCAAGAGCAGCTAGATGTTTTAGTGTGTATATCTTAATGCTTCTATCAGGTAAGTACATTAACATAAATCCAAGATACATACAGAGGAAAAAAAAATAAAGAAAGAAAAAATATAGAAAATACAAAAGAGATCTACTGCAATTTGAAAAAAGAGACAGGTACTGTACATATGAACATTTGCCATATCTATAAAGTATACCAGATTATATTCTATTGCTATTGAGATAAACCATAAAATCCATCTAAATTTGATAGAAGTGTAATTCTTGCCTTTGATGTCTCATCAATTTAACTTTGTCTGTGATTTTTTTCTAAGGTAGCAATTGAAGAGGCCTTGTTAATCCATAACTCCATTGTTATGTTATCTAGAGTTTTTCAGTGTTACACAATTATTATTTTGACTGCTAAGAGTAAATAACTAATAATAGTTCTTTATTTTTAAGCTTTTGAGTTGGTCCTGTAAATAAATGCAGTAAGCCTAGCTCTGGGAAGCATTCAATTCCTTGATTAGTGATAGTACTTATCTTCCCAAAGATTTTATGCCAAAAGGGTATAACTTTATCGCGTGACCACCACAAATGAAAAAAATGACTCTTTTTTTGGACAACTTCTCCAACATTTGAAAGAATAATTTTGATATATATGTGTCAATCTAACAGGAGTCAAGTGCCAACGATATATAATCTTCCACAGCAGTTCTTGCATTGTAGCTGAAGTGAATCCAGCTGGTTTCCATAACTTCTACCAATTTGTCTCCTGTATGGGATTACCAAGATCAGTATCCCAAGCTTCCTTCAAACTATATGGTGGATCTCCTATTTCTGATTGCAATAATAACCTATAAATTTTTGAAATTGTGCCCTTTGGTTGTTCTAAATAATGAAATATTACATTCTCGAAATTGGTATAGGGCCATGTTGCTGAAGCTCTAATATTTCTACTGACCAAAAGAAGTTTGAATTGATACCAAAAGAGTCATGGTATTTATCACCTATTCCTTGCTCAATCTGATCTTTATCAAAAGGTTCCTTATTACTATAAAAATCTTTTAGTCTATAAAAATAATATTCTCTCAAAGATTTCATTTTAGCCAAACCATAATAATTATCCTGATCGATATATGTTATTAAAGGAATTAGAGGGGAAGTATCCTTTATCAAAACTGTGTATATACTCTTCCAAATTTGAAGTATCATTTTAGTAAAAATATTTTCAATCTGTTTTATTCTAGAAAAATATGTTGGGTGAAAAAACATTGATTTATAAACTTATCTGGCTCTAACATAGTTTCAGTTTGAATCCATTGTTTAGAGGAGTCTTCCAAAATAAAAGGAATCATATGCCCTGTGTCGCTTGATAGTATATTAACAAGTTGGGTATGCCCCAGCCTCCCTGTTTCTGAAATCTATATAAATTCCTTTTATTCACTCTCAGCTTTTCTGCTTGAAAGCAGAAGCTTTCTATTTTTTTTTTTTTTTTGCCAATGTCTTAAAACCTGTTCTGGAATTACCACTGGGAGGCACTGAAATGAAAAGTTAAGCCTTACAAGAATTTTCATTTTTACCACTGCAATTCACCCTAAAATATTGAAATGTTTTGAAACCCAATTTTTCATTTCCTTGGTTAATTTCTTCCACGTTGGTACATAATTATTTCCAAAGATTTTATTAATATTTTTAGTAATAGTGATGCCTAAATATTTTAAAGATTTATATACTGTTGGAATCCATAAAACTGTATATTTCCTTTTGAGTTTTTGGGGTGTATGAAAAAAACATCAGATGTGATTTGTGAAAATTAACTGATAGTCCTGATCCCTCTGCAAATTCCTCTAACTCCTTCTTAATGTAGCTAGCTGAATGAAAAGCATTTGAGAGAGTCAAGATCATATCATCTGCAAATAGATTTAAAAGATATGTCTTATTTCCCATTTTTACTCTGTTAATTTGATTATTGGATGCAAGTGCTATTGCCAGTGCTTCTATAGCTAGATTGAATAGTGATAAAGGTTTAATAGATTAAATAATAATATTTAATAATAGATTAAATAGGTGATAAAGGACAACCCTGCTTGGTACCTCTTAAAATCGTGATGGGATCTGAATCATAACTGTTAAGTCTTATCTAGGCTTTATTTGGTCTGTAAATACATTCTAATCATCTTACAAAAGCCAGCCCTAAATTTAAATTTAGTTAATATTTGTTTTAAAAACTGTATTTCCAGAGAGTAAAAGGCTTCCAATATATCTAAAGAACATATGGCTAATGAAAAGGTATTAATTTTACTAATTTGTATAATAGTTAAAAATTTCCTGATGGGGTAGATCTATTTCAGTTTGGAATAAAGCCAGATTGATCCATATGAATAATTTTACCTATAATCACTTTTAATTGGTTAGCTAACAGTTTAATGTACAGTATATAATCTATATTGAGAAGTGAGATAGACCTATAAGATGCCAAATCCTGGGAATTTTTACCCGATTTGAGGATCAAAATTATCCTAGACTGTTTCCAAGATTCTGATAGAGGTTCCCGTTGCTGCAAAGTATTGTGTAATAACAGAAATTCAGGTATTAAGATCTCTTTAAATTCTTTATAAAATTCCCCTGACAATCCATCCAGGCCAGGAGATTTTCCATTTTGAATAGTATTAAAGGCTTCAGTGATTTCTGCAATAGAAAAAAGATATTCCATAAATTATATATCTTCTGGAGCCAATTCTGGGAATGTTAATCTATTGAAATATTAATTTTTATTGGTGATGCATTATTTGAGGAATATAATTGTTGGAAAAAAAGTTTGAATTGTTCACTTATACTTTTGGTTTTGGTCACAATTTAACCATTGCTATTTTTAATTGCACTAATATATTTTTTCTCCTTAGTTTTTTTTTCAGTTTGTTTGCCAGTATTCTAGAATTTTATTATCATGTTTGTAGTATCTTTGGCAAAAATACTCTGAGAGGAGATTTTATCTGTCTCTAAATCATCCAACTCTCTTTTTGTTTACTATCGGTTTGTAAATACTACCTAATAAAACGTTAATTTCTAAATAAAGCTTACTTGCCTTTTATGCAGATTTTTTTTTGAATCAGGCTCATCTGGTTTATACACTCTCCTATTAATACTGCCTTCATAGAGTCCCATCTTATTTTTACTGATATTTCATTTGTATGATTTCCTTGAAAAAAGGTTCTCAAAGTTTGAGTTAGTCTTTGCTTTGCTGCTACATTGTATAGTATTATAGGATTAAAATGCCAGTTATAAGTAAATGGAGCAATCTTTTCTAATTGGAGAGTAATAATCACTAAAGTGTGGTCTGATATAAGTATTGGGGCAATTTAACTTGTTGCAGAAAATTTGAAAAAAATTTAGATATCCATATATAGTCTATCCTAGAATGAGTTTATGCCTACCTGAATGAAATGTACGTATGTGCTTTTGTTGCAGGGTTCATAATTGTCCATGTATCTATGAGTCCAAGACTATACCTTAAATTTTGAAATCTCTTGTGCATTCCAGTCTGAGGTTTTAATGCATCAATATTGAAGTTTCCTCCTATTATAAAATTATCTGTATTACTTTTTTTACTGTGCATAATATTTTGTAAGTAACTGAACTGACCCTGATTAGGAACATAAATAGATGCTAGAGTTAAGGTTTTTTTTACCAAATTCGCCTTCTCTAAATATATATCTACCTTCCCTATCTTTCAGAATCTTTTGAACCTTGAAATTTATGCCAGCTTTGAAAAGGAAAGCTATTCCCCTTGATTTATTAGATCCTTCTGCAAAAAATTGTTTATCAAAATACCTATCATTCAACCTATTTGTTGTGTGTCTTTTGTAACATAACCACATGAGGTTTAAATGATCTGGCATAATTAACAATCCTTTTCCTCTTAATAGGATCTCCCAGACCTCTAACATTTAAAGAAATAATTTTACGCCGTCCTCCCATTATCTACATTTTTAGAACATCTCTAATTTCTCTATGCAGTTAAGATTATTTCACATCCCGAAAATTATTGAAAGCTTATTGCTCACCAAATCTTTCAGTAAGTTGCCTGATATTATAAAGAGTGTATATAACATTAATGTTCTTTTCCCTGCATTAATACCCTCCTCCCCTTCTCCCTCCCTGCTGTGAAAATCACCCTTCTCCCTTGTCTCCCCCCCTCCAATCCTGGACACTGTACCTTGCCTCCATATCCAACCTCCCTACCCTCCAAGCCCACATAGACCAGTAGCGAACAAATCAGATTGTCCCTGTGATGAATAAACATGCTATTGATTTGCAGTCTCCTATGGACTAAGAAAAACAGAAGCATGGACATCTGCTGGACAGTGGTAGTGGTGGTAGGCAAGTAGGGCTGTGTGCATAATGGCATTTTATATAAATAAACAGTGTGAATGCCATGCTTCCATAATTCTGTGTCATGGATCAGGAATGAGAGGGAAACTCAAGGATGTTCATGACTACAATTTGAATGTTCAAACTGAATACCCATTACAACAGGTAAGCAGCCAGGAGAGAGTTAGATGGAGAGTTATGTCTCAGGGGTTGCCAAACTCAACTATCTCAAAGTGTGGGTGCTTCTGGGCCGGCCCACTAGGGCTCTTCATGGGATGCTCGGCTGGAATGGTGATTTGTTGCAGGGTAGGTCTTGTTATGCACCTGAATTTCTATGGAGGCAAGTCTGCTGAATTTAACTGGTACATGGGAGAAAATAGATAATTACTACCATCTGGGGTTCCCTCTTTTTTGGCCACCTTCCAACACTTCGCTATGGATTGTTTAGCCAAGATGCCAAAGAGATACCAGTGAAAAAATTCCAAAAGTGCATAAAACTGTCTGTAATAGTAGGCACATGCTGGGAGCTAACAGAACAAGAAACGTGTGTTACAAGGTTTACTTCTAAGTAGACATGTGTAGGATTGCACATTAAGAATAGCAAAAGAAAGAGCCATTAAGTGGAGATCAGGAAACTTATATGTCTGATACAGAATAACAGTAGCCCTTTCCTTTAAGAACTTGTAAGCTGATATTTCATCAGGGCTGGAAAGATTTAAGTTATCCACAGTTCATCCAAATTCATCAGTGACTGCTTGGCAAGGCAGCTGGAAATTTCAAAAATTATTCTTTAATACAGTTTCCACTCATTTTGGGGGATCTGGCCAAGCTGCAACTCTTTTTACATTTCGGCTTCAGGTACCAGCCAAAGCCACAGAATTGGTTGGAGGCATGGAAAAATGTTAAAAGCAGAGCAAGGTTGTTGCTTTTAAAACTGAGCATGTTGAATCTTTGGGGAAGAACTGGGTTCATGCTTGGAACTGGCTCATTTTCGGCTTCATTGGTGAAATCAGACCAAGGATTACGATGAACTCTGCAGGAGGAAGATGTTTGCTCAGCCAAATTTCTACTTGACCTCAGAGCAGGGATGGATTTCTCAATGAATATCCACGTGGAAATTTAATTTTACCAATCCCATAGAGAAGAGGTTTCAGGGGGGTTTTTTATATTGCTTTCTAGCCATCCAGGAACAGACAGATGTAATTCCTTCTAAGGTTGTATCCAGTCTACAAGGATCATTTCTCATTTATTTTGTCCTTTTTGAAACTGATACTTTTTCTTGGCAGCAATTCAGATGCTGCTCTGATTCTCTAATCCCACCCCAAAGAATACAAAGTGAAGTGATTTGGTTGGGCGAAAGGGGAGAATCAGAATCACTGTCATTTTGTTTTTTATAGGAAGTCCTAGACCAGTATCTGGTTTCCCATAGTGGCTATTCAGAAGGGAAGCCCACAGGCATGACATGGGATCAATGTGCTTCCCATTGTTATCCAGGCACAGCCAATTGGTCTGAAGCTGCAGGCAATGATCACCCCTTAGAATAAGATATACGCAACATAAATCTTGAACGAATCAGACAGACTGTAGTATTGCTGATTGTGAACATTTATAGTAATTTGTGTTGAATCTTCATGACTAATAAGCGGCATGTGGTGACACTACTGTGACTTTTACATCTTGGCCTGATAAGAAGTAAGAAGTATATTAGGCAATCATATCTGGGCTATAAAAATCTAGGCAACGCATTTTTTTGTTGTTGTTCAGTCATTAAGTCATGTCCGACTCTTCATGACCCCATGAACCATATTGCGCCAGGCCTTCCTATCTTTCACTGCCTCCCTGAGTTTGCTCAGTTTCATGCTCATTGCTTCAGTGATGCTATCTAGCCATCTCATCCTCTGCCGTCCTCTTCTCCTTTTGCCTTCCATCTTTCCCAGCATCAGGGTCTTTTCCAAAGAGTCCTCTCTTCGCATTAGGTGACCAAAGTATCTGAGCTTGAGCTTCAGTATTAATCCTTCCAATGAGCAATCAGGGTTGATTCCTTTAAGATTGACTGGTTTGACCTCCTAGCAGTCCAGGGGACTCTTAAGAGTCTTCTCCAGCACCACAGTTCAAAGGCATCAATTCTTCGGCATTCAGCCTTCTTTATGGTCCAGCTCTCACAGCCATACATTACTACTGGAAAAACCATAGCTTTGACTATGCGGATCTTTGTCGGCAAGGTGACGTCTCTGCTTTTCAATACGCTATCTAGGTTTGCCATAGCTTTCCTCCTGAGGAGCAAGCGTCTTTTAATTTCATGGCTGCAGTCTCTTGGGTGGCCCTGCACGGTATAGCTCATGGCTTCACTGAGTTACACAAGCCCCTTCGCCATGACAAGGCAGTGATCCATGAAGGGGAGACAACGCATAAGTAGAAGCAAAAAGATATAGAAAACTTTGTTTCCTTTCATCTGGTTGTCTGAAGTTTTTGCAGCAGAGATTTGGAGCCTTAAGTGTATTCTTCTTCTACTGGTAATGGCTGAAATCTATTCTTCTCTCTGTATTAATTGGATTTTTTTCCAAGTGGATTTCTATAACCATTCTATTAAGAATGATGTAACATGCCAACACCCTTCCCTCTGTTCTTGGAATGAAAAGTTGCATGGGAGAAATGTTTTAAATTTCATCCAAATGCTGAGGTAAGGCTGAAATCTTCTGCTATCTGTTCTTAATCTGATGCAATGGTGTGTGAGGGTTGTGAGTGCTAAGTTCTACATATCTGAAGGGGAAGAGATTAGAAAAGTCTGGGATAACAAACAATATTTTTGTACTGAGTGGGATGTTTTTTCCATGACTGAATAAATAATATCATATGAAGCAAACATTAAGTTGACAGTAGCCAAGGGCATCTGCAGGGGGTTAAAATAAATCAAGATGGCAGCTGTGATGGCATGATTGAAGCTCCATTCCTCTTTTTATGTGCCTCTGTGGCATCCCAAGAGTGTAACAAAACACTGTGCAAAAGAAGTGTCCACTCTATACTAATTAGCTACCACTCCATCTTATGTCTTTGTCATAATGTTTAAAAAATGACAAAATGCATGGGGACCCATAGTTTGGTGGCCATGAAGAACTTACACCAGCTAGTTCAATTATTATTTTCTAATTCTGAACCTTCTTTTCAAAGAAATATTTAATTCAGTAGTATGTGTTTTTTTTTTTAATTTTAGAAGAAGAACTGAATACTAAGCAACTCTCAGCCCTTGGTATATAGCTATATGTGATAGTCCAGCATTTCTTCCTATACTCCAAAGCTTGTCAGCTGTCCTCATTGCTGAGCAAGGAATGTGCTTGCTGATAATTTGATCTAATTATCACTCTTTTAGCCTGTGGCTGCCATGTCAAGAGCTCCCCTTGCTGAGTCCCATTCTCTGCATGCTTGAAGTGTTTGCAAGACCTTCTGCAATGGAAAGTGAAAAGGAAAGAACTTTCACAGGGACAATTAAGCTCTGGAATGTACGGCAGGCAAAGATCTATCTCAAGGCCCGTGAGGATAATGGGCAATACCAAATCACCGTTGCAGAATTATGGAGATGCAAAAGAAGGTATAGCCCGCTCAGGAAAAAAAAAAATGAGGATTTGTGTTGAATATGCATGACTAATAAGCAGAATGTGATGACATTACTGGTGACTTCTACAAGTTCATCTCATAAGAAGTACTTTATGCTGCCATATTTGGGCAAAAAAACAACATCTAGACGATGACTAAATAGAAGCAAAAAGAAGCAAAAATCTGGTTGTCTGGATTTTTTGCAGCCCAGGTCTGGTCTAATTCAATTTTTGTTTTAGGATTTTATCCCAGCCCTTAAAAAGTCTGATAAAATAAACACAGTTATGAAACTTCTAGCAGTGGTGGAAAAAAGAAGAAGGATCAGCAAGTGCTTATGTAGTACCAGTCAGTGCAAGACAGATCAATAGATGTAAAATATCCCTACTGCCTGCAAAGCATTAATTGAAAGTAGATGGCCTTAACTGAGTTTTCTGTTTTCTGGGGCCCTTTTGCATTGTATCAAGGGATCAGTGAATTGCAGTAGTAACACAGAAACAGGAACACAAATGCTGTATAAATGAATACACGTTTGCACTGAGCGGAAAAGTATTATCTCACTACAAGAAGGTGAGCAGAAGTCCAACCATCTTGAGGGAGTGCTTGCCAAGGAGGAGGTAGGATGGTGCAGCTGCATCAATGGAAAGCTATTTTCTGATGACGCCTAATTTCATATTGCTGCCAGTGGGAGAGGGGGAACTCCAGATGTGGAAAAATGTTAAGTCTGCCTCATCCACCACCTGCCTTCGTCTGTGAGCACCAGCAGGGCTTTGAAAGTGGCAGGGGGTGTGCCATTTCACTTCCCCACTATTTAGGATTGCTTAGTAGATCACATGTGGAGAGAATACTGCTTTCCAGATGCAGACATAGGGTCCACCCTCTCTGTTCTTTGAAGCAGATAATCTGTGCTTCAGAAAGGGGTGGGTGGATGGGGGTGGAGAGCTAAAGCTTTCTTCAGGCATGTATTGCTTGCATGTGTTGAAATGGTGAAATTGCTTCCTGCAAGCTCAAACACTATGAGGAAATTGTCATATATTATTATCGTTACAGCCCTACCAGACTGTGAAGTTGCACTCTTTAAGTTTATCAAGCTTATTGACTAATCCAGGCCTGGCTCCATTGTAATGTTTAAGTTTTTGCCAGTAAGGAGAAAGTTGGATAATGGTAGATAAATTAGCCATGGTGTGTTCACTCAGCAAATGGCTTCTGTCCATTTTCGGATCATGTAATAAGCTTTCTGGACAGCTGGAATGTTGGCTAAGATCCTTTGCGCTAAAATGCAAAACATCAGCATTGTGAGCTTTTGACATTTCATCCACAAATCCTGAATAGCAAATGGCAGCTGATGGCAAAAGAACTCTGTGCAGCCTGCTGTAGCTTTCAGCTTTAAGGGAGTTTCAAAGAAAACCAAAGTGATGTTCCTGACTCTAGCCACAATATTAAACTAAGGTAGAAAGAAGGGGAACTAAACCATGAATATATAAATAGTAGGGAGCTATGTGTAAAGGATCTACATATTAATCTTTCCTCAAAAGTTATGACTTTGAAATTTTCCATCAGGAGGAAAATCTTAAATCTGGGGTAAGGCCATTATAACACAGAAGAGACATATGTTGATCTCTATGGGTCCCAAAGGAAACTTCTCAGACGGGCCCCCACATTGGTAAGAGCTTAAATTCTGAGCCCTCCTCCAAGGGGCAGCAGTTAATTCTGGGCAGGCAAAAGGTAGAAGGAGAAACACCCTATCAGTTACAACCCACTGCAGCAGGCAATCTCTATGGGAATCCCCTCGGTCACCCAAAGTGTCCCTTCCCCAAGGCTCCTGCTTGGCATTTATCTCAGGAGAGACCTCCTCTCTCATTTGGAATTGCAATAGCATTCCTCCACCTCCTTCCACAAGACCCCCCCCCCCCCAAACACAGACACACTTGGCCATCCCTCAAAGGCAGCCATACTGAGTTGCAACATTCCAGTTGATCACTAGGTAGCACAAAGAGAATGTTCTGTTTTTCTTGGTTACCTGGATTCTTGCAGCCTTGATATGGCATGTCTGTTCTCCTCTTGCCCCTCATCTCTTCACCAGCAGGAAGCAGGAGGAAAATGAGAAGAGGAAAGCAGTGCCGGGGAACTGCCAAGAACTCCAAGAGCTGCTCTTCCAGCTTCTGCTTCTCTGGTAGAGGTGACAGTTGATTCAGGAATGGCAGCAGAGGAGGAGGTAGCAGCTGCAGCAGCAGTAGTGGTGACCCTGCCTGCCTGCATATGATGGTTTCTATTGGGACCCCATGTTTGGGCTATGGAGAAGAGCAGGCTATGGAGAAACAATTACAAGCACCTGTGCTGCCTTCCTCCCCTCCTATCTGAGCCTTCTCCCAGCATCAGCATGGCAGAGTTGCCAATAAAACTGCAACCTTGAAACAGGTAGGGGAGGAGATGGGTTTAAAAGGGTTGCTACCTCTTGTAAATGGCTTGAGAGTGAATGGGTGGCCAGGTTAGCCCCTAGTCTAACCAGAAAAGCTCTAAGGGCTTATATCAGGATTTAGTCCCTTTGAGTTACTCTATGGGAGGCAACCTCGAGGGGTTTTGGAAATTATTATGGAAGAATGGTGTGAAAATTTAGAAGGTCCTAGGAACTTAATAGAATATATATTAACCCAGAGAAACAAGTTAAAGGCACTAGGACACATTGCCCAGGAACATTTAGAAACAGCCAGGGAAGAACAGAAGACACAATATGATAAGGGCTTAAAGTCAAAGCAATTTAATGTGGGAGACCCAGTATTATAGTTATTGCCTAGTAAGGAAAGCAGATTACAAGCTAAGTGGCAGGCTCCCTACATAGTAAGAAGAAGAACTGGGCCGGTGAATTATGAAATTGAACTGGAAGACAGAAAAAAGAAAATCTACCATGCTAACCTCCTAAGAAAATGGCATGTTAGAATTGAACCTGGGATGGCTTTGCTTGTACTAAAAGAAAGGAAATCAGAATTGTTGGACCAAGCTTGGGATGTGATACTGCAACCATCACATGGAAAAGTGCATATTAATTGTGACTTATCTGAAAGTTGAAAGAAAAGCTTGGAAAGGACATTACAGAGATGTTCACCATGCAACCAGGATTAACAGATCTAATGGAACATAGGATGGAAATGGGAGAAACTTGACCCATTCAACAGTGGTCTATACAGGATTCCAGAAGGTCTAAAAGGAGTGTTCCAAAGTGAAATAAACAAGATGCTCCAAATGGACACTATAGAACCATCTGTAAGTGACTGGTGTTCTCCAATTGTGTAGTGGAAGGCATGTGCGAGGAGGATACTGGAATGGAAGATCAAGGCTATTAGGAGGGAAGGAGTGCACTCCAGGAGAGGATACAGGGCAAACTCTTTCTCAGCCTGCAGCAGGACCATGAGAAGAAGCAGCTTAGGCTAACCCCTCCCTAGAATCTCACAGGGTATATCCACTAGTTGCTTTAGCATAGATTTAGTCTGGCGAGATTCTGTCTTTAGGCAGAATAAAGCTAATAAAGGAACTATACTGGACTGGACTGCCTCATTGTTGTTCTTGGGCTGGGCCTGACAAATCATTATTAGTGCCAAAACCAAATGGATCAATATGATTTTGTGTAGACGTCTGGCAATTAAACCAAGTGATGAAATTTGATGGGTATCCAATGCCCGGAGTTGATGACCTCTTGGATGGCCTAGGTGGAGCCAAGTATTTATCATCCTTGGGCTTAACCAAAGGATACTGGCAAATTCCACTGGAACATCATTCAAAGGAGAAAACAGCATTTGCTATTCCACAAGGTCTCTTTCAATTCAAGAGAATGCCTTTTGGTCTACATCGGGCATCAGCTACATTCCAGCATCTTATGAATAAGATTCTACCTCATCTATATCCTCATCTGTAGCAAAACCTGGGAAGAGCACCTCCAACACTACAGGTTAATAACTGACAGCCTAGGAAAATTTGGCCTAACCATAAATCCAGAGAAGTGCCATGTGGGATATCAAGAGACCCAATATTTAGAGTTCCTGGTTGGAAAGGGGGAGCTAAAGCCTGAACAAGGGAAAGTCAAAACCCTAAAACAAATAGAAGCCCCCAAAACAAACAAACAAACAAAAGTCCAATCTTTCTTAGGACTAGTGGGGTATTACAAAAGGTCTATACCTTATTTTTCTACTTTGGCTCAATACCTCATGGACTTAAGAAGAAAAACAACCCACAAAAGTGAAGTGGACTAAAGAATGCCAAGAAGCATTTGATAAAATAAAAATGCACTGTGTGGAAAACCTGTATTAAAAGGACAAGATTTTACCTAACCCTTTGCCCTATAAATAGATGCCTCTAACGTAGGCTTAGGAGTACTGCTTATCCAAAACCATGAAGGGATGGACCACCCTGTGATCTACCTCTCAAAGAAAGTCCTCTCAAGAAAGCAGAGATACAGTACCAATGAAAAAGAGGCATATACACTAAAATGGGCAATCAATGCTCTGCGGGCGTATCTATGGGGTCAGGAATTCACTGTGACAACTGACCATCAACCACTCACTTGGCTGTAGCAAATGATAGATGCCAATTAATATCTGACTCTACAACCTTACTGATTTAATATTGGGCATCAAGCTGGATAGCAAAATCTCATTGCTGACTTCCTATCACAATATGGTAAAGACTCTGAAATTACACTAACCTCATGAAAAAAAATCAAAGAGTTTGTTGATTTTTTTTTTTTTAAATTAAAAGGGGAGAGGTATGTGGAAGAGCAGGCTGTGGAGAAACAATTGCAAGCACCTGTGCTGCCTTCCTCCCCTCCTAACTGAGCCTTCTTCCCAGCGTCAGCATGGCAGAGTTGCCAATAAAGCTGCAACCTTGAAACAGGAGTGGGGTGCACATGGTATGGAAGCTCTACAGCAGCAGCAGATAAAGCAGCCAAATAAACAAAGGCATTTCTTCCTTAACAGAGACTGGATGGTCTAGAGGAAAAGAAGTGTAGAGGCAGAGCAAGGAGAAGTGCAAGTATAAAAGCACAGTGTGGAAAGTTGCAAGTATTCTACATGCTGGCCAGTAACAGAGAAGAAAAAGCAGAAGAAATTCCAGAGAGAGGAGCTAAGGCAGAACAGTGTTTGTAAGAAGAAAACATAGAATAGTTATACAATAGAATATAGTATAGAGGAAATACTGTAATAGTAATTGAATAGTAATATAGTTATTGTTATCGTAATTAGCAAGAAGTAATAGTATAGAGTATAGTATAGTAACAGTAGTAGAATATAGTATAAAGAAAATTGTATAGTATTATTAGTAATAGCAACAGAGTGTAGGATAGAGACAATAGAAAACACCCACATATAGACTTATAGGTTTTATATTTCACTTTCGTATCTTGGATAGTTTTTTAAAAATAAAACATCTTCCCAAGCCTTATAGGGAGATATAAAAATCCAAGTGTCTAGGGTCCAGTGCTTTTAGTGGATCTCTTGAGTCTGTTGGTTACACTTAAAAAAAGTGTACATTGGTTACACTTTAAAAAAGAACCCATGACAGGCTACGAGGTTTGGGCTGGAAAACTCTGGACAACCACTAAACATGCAGTGAAGTGATACAAAACTGTGCCCTCTAAGAGTGTTCAGAGTTTTGCAACCCAGATATGGTAGTCTTACCATAGAGATATGTTGAAGGAGTGAGTCAAAGAGTCAGGGGGAGTCTGTAAGCCTCAAGGAAGCTGCCTTCCCTGTCTTCCTTGTATTTATACCACTGAAAGGCCCGGAACTAATACAAAATAAATGCAATTCTAGCACAAAACAATCCAAACAAGATTAAAAAAAAACAATAATAGAACTGCAACAGTAAATCAGCATATAGATTCCAAAGAAGTAGTATTAACAACAAAAAACTTCGTGGTATCTTAAAGGCACTTTTTTTTTTCATGGAAATGGACTATGATCTATGAAAGCTTATGCAGTAATAAATTGGTTAGTTTTTGTGGTATCACAAAAGTCTTTCTCTTTCTGCAGCAGAGAAAAAACCTTGCTGAGATTAGGGTTATCACAACAGGCCTGCAGAACTCCAGATGACCACTAGATGGCAGCAAGGAGATACAGGAAACTCTTTTTGCTGCCATCTTGTGGTCACCTGGATTTGGACACCATAATCAAGTGTCCACCCTCTCTTCACTTAAAGAAGCAGGCCAGGACTGGTAGCTCTATATGAGATAATGCAAGAATTCATTATAAAAACCAACAAGTAAAAATAGTGTTTTAGCCAAAAATATATCCTTAAGCTATCTCTAATTTACCAAACCCATTGGTATATACATACATATTGTAGAAAAGATCAAATTATCCCATAGCCCACAGAACCCAAAGTTCACATTCATTAGGGTTATTCTTATTTTGGTACCACTCTTTCCTGTGGTCTTCCAAACTGAAATAAAGAAGCAGGTTGGAGAACAAGAAGTAGTTGTTTAAGTGTTCAGATCAGGGTCCTGTGGCCTACATTGTACAGTTGCAGATTTTATAGCCAGTCTCAATGATGGTGACTGAATTAAGCTAAACTTACACTTCCTACCCTCTCAGGATATATCAGTACATTTTGCTATTTAGTAAGGATTACCCAGTTAAGGCAAATTAGAAGATTTTATCATTAACCTCATGCCTATAAAGCAGACTCCCAAAGGCAGTATGGAGTGACTGAAAACTAATCTCACTGGGGGAAAAAAAAAAACCTAATCAGACTGGCTGCTTCTTGTTCAACATCAATGCATTCTGATGTGTACATATAGAGATTCCACCAGATTAGCCAAGATTGTAATGTATATGGATGAGAGCCTATCCATATACATCTATATCTCTCACTCTTGCCTGTGCCATACCTCTGTCTTCACATGATTGTTGAATGTGTAGGGTTGGCACGTACCCTGGTGGTGGAGCTGGTGGAGATTTTAGTATTTGGGTGGAACCAAAAAGGCAACAAATGGAGGGAACTCAAGTGAATGGAAGAAACTCCACGTATTTATGCCATAGCCAGGATAATAATGGCTAAGGCTGCCCCCCCCCCGCCACCTTTCATAGGGATTTTACACTATAGGAAACCCTAATATGATAAAACATGGAGCAAAATTTAGAAGAAAGAACGATCATGAATCCATCTAGTTATAATGAGGTACATTGGTAGACATGCATATAACTTTTCAAAACATTTCCGTGGAGATCCATTCCCCATCTCTTTTGTCACAGAGATTTCTCCCAGCACCTCTGAAATTCTGTGCTATATGCTTGCCTTTCCAGTTACGGCTTTCAGATTCTTATTCGCTACCTGGGCTGTCTGCAAGGCTAGTTTTACTGCTAAAAAGTCTTGTGAAAGTGGAGACACCCGTATTCATAAAATGGCTCAAAGCCCACCCCTCCCAAATGAAAAACAGCCAATTCCAATTATATGTTGGGGTCCTGGCTCAGCCCTGTGGAGAGAATGAACCTTCCCTTCTTGATTCAGAGCCCATGTTGCAGCCCTGCTGGTCTCCAGAGAGTTGTCATGGTTATTCTGCAAATAGCTGATGTCATTCCCCTTTTTGTCACAGCGAGGTCTTTTCAGCTGATCAGCTCTGGGGAGAACAGTTTAAAATGTGAAGACATCCAGAATCTCAGACCCTGAAATGGCACTTGCAAGGAAAACCAATAGGAGGAAAGAGGGAAGCGAGAGGACAAAATAAAAGATGGGAATCGGATGGACAAAACTGATGGGAAAGAAATGTGACAGACACCAAAGATCTTGCTGGTAACAATAACAGGACTGATAGCAAAAAGAGACTGAAATCAGTAAGGAAGCTTATTGAAGTAGATGAATAGGCCTGGAGAGAAAGGCAGTCAAAATTATACAAAAGCAGGAGAAAAATGAAGGAATAAGCTGTTTGCGTTGTGACTTAGGAGCTGAAAAGTAGGATAAGCATCCCAGGCTTTAAATGCATTCCAAATAGTCAGTGTCATATATCTGATGTTGACAGCTGACATTCATCTACCCGCTGATTAAACAATGCACAAGACCCAACAGTTAGCAAGACGCAACACTTATTCATTTATGGCCATATTCTAAACCCCTTATTCATATTAATTAGCATTTTAATCCTTCAATGGGCACATGGAAATAGATGCCAGTTTGACAAAGCTACTTTGTTTAGGGTGAAAAGGGATGCAAAATGTGCCCCTTCTGAGTTCTGCATTTTGCAAAAGAAATGCCTTTCGCTTAAATGCAGTCAGACGCTTAGCTGGTTGGAAAAATGGTAAGAGATTTGGTACTGTAAATCAGACAGTGCAGATACATAGGAGATGGCGCTCCAAGGATATGGTGAGTCTGCACACTCTTGGGGTATCTGCACATGTCACAGCTGTCGCATGGGGGAAACTGAACTTCAGAGTTATTTCCAGGGGACAATCAGGCTTGCCTTGCAGCTCAGTATTTTGTACTATCCAGCCCAATCTGTTCTGAAGGACCTTCTGAAATAGGGGTTTTCTCTAGCTTATTATCTAAGATCTTGTGCTTGAATAAGTCTGAAGAATTGAATCAGAGACATATATGATTTGGGTTTATATTCTGTCACTGAGTTATGACCAATGAACATTACACTTTAAAGATATAGACTTGCAGTTGCCCTCACTAATTAGATTTGAACCTACAACCTCATGAATACTGATATATTTTGGTTAAGTGCCATCAACTCAGCATCATCTGTTAGCCACTACATAAATAGATTTTAACTAGGATGATCTGTCTCTAATCTGGCCCTTCAGGTCTTTTATCAGTGCATCCATCGCCACTATAATTGAGCCCATCCACCTGGCTGTTGGTTGTCCTCTTCTCTTTCCTTCTACTTTTCCCAGCATTGTAGACTTCTCAAGAGAGCTAGAGGTGTCCAAAATATGATAATTTGAGCCTGGTAATTTGTGCCTCAAGTGAGAACTCTGGGTTGATTTGTTCGATGATCCACTTGTTCGACTTCTGTCTGTGGTATTCCCAGGAGTCTTCTCTTTCTATCCTGCTCCTTCAAAGTCCGAGCAG
Source organism: Liasis olivaceus (assembly GCA_030867105.1). Taxonomy (NCBI): domain Eukaryota; kingdom Metazoa; phylum Chordata; class Lepidosauria; order Squamata; family Pythonidae; genus Liasis; species Liasis olivaceus. The sequence continues at coordinate 100,205,825 of CM061348.1, read as the reverse complement.
ACATATTTTGTAGCCCTGTTTTTGGAGACAGAGAAAATTGCCCAATACATCTTGTGGGGTTAGACTTTATATAGAAATAGCCAGACTATTTAGTTTGAAAGATGGACTTGTATCTGAAGGAATAGCCCATTTTTCCTACTTAGCTTTCTCTAATCAAGGCTTAGTTTGATTCTAAGCACCCCAGTAAACAGCTGGACTCCAGTCTGAGGGCATTAATAAGAAATTCAAACTGAATTGTGATCTCTTTGCCCTGAGTTTCTGCTTTAAACTGGGTTATATCCAGGAAACTGACAAAAATATCTCTGCCATGATCATTCACTGCCCTGCACTTGTGCTTCAAAATAGACTCCTGTGTTTTTGTTTGGTTGCCTACAAGACTTCTCTCCCTGCCCCTTGAATTCTTGCACTTCTTATTTGTATGAATTTATCACTCCCTTGATCCCAAAATAGCTCCAGTATTTTTGGACATCTTTGGAACACTCAAGTGTTTGGAGGAATGCAGTTCTGAGCTGTCCAAGGCAATCGATCATAAAACTGAACTCAGGCCACAGAAGAAGCTGTTGGAAAAGTTCAGCATAACTTTCAAGTGGCATAATAACCCAATTGTGTATGTGTGTGTGTGTGAGTGTATCCCTATGTTATCAAGATATCCTAAAAGTGCTCCTTCTTCATCGTGTTGAGTGCACAGAAGGATTTAAAACATTGAGCTCATTCATTTTCACAGAGAAATAAGGCTTGTCTTGCTGGATAAATTTGTGTAACATTCCCTTCTCAGTTTTTGCAAATGTGTGTACATTTCTGTGCCTGCATCAAGCCAGTATCCAGAAAATTTAACAAAACTAGGCCTCTTGGGTTCTGATCCATTAGCCTTCTCCAATGATTCATTGCTCAGTGCTCACCCTTATTTCTTTTTTTAGTCTTTGTTTTCTTTGTAAAATAGTTTTATCATGATTTATTTAATACAGCATTCATGGGCAAGCACAACTGCTTGAACTAGGTAACATTTACGTATTTGAGTCATATATAAATGATGAGTCTTCTTCATGAAAGGGGTGGCTGGTACAATAGACCACTACTAGCTGAAAGGGAAACAGGTTTGATGAGGTTACAAATAAGAGGCAGTGATTTCCCTAGTTTGTTTATTCATGGCTAAGGCAGGATAGGTGAATGATGGACCATTCATTTGCACAGCTATAACACCATCATTACATTTAAAGCTGACAACATTCTGTCATTGATCAGTGATTGTGAGTCCAGGAGTAACAATGAGGCTTGGTCTCACTGTCTTAGCTGATTGCCAAATCCATCAAAAGAAGTATATTTTACTGGTCCATTCCTTCAATTTCTCATCAGAGTTGGAGAGTTAGTTGGAGACTTAGGGTACTTTCAGACAACCAGTCTTTCTACTGCTCAGTCATCCACAATCACTATGGAAATTAAGCACAGCTTGAGCAGGCTGTTCTCTCAATTTTTGGTTATCAAGATGCTACTGGAACAGTCATATTAACTTCTTTGCAAATCAACAATGCTTGCCAAGCACTAACAAATAATCACAGCTTGACTTTCCTGGTCAACAATCCAATAAGAGTTATCTCAGTAAAAAACAAAAACAAAAACCCCAAAACAAAAAGCAAACCAACCCCCCCCTCAAAAAAACCCCCCACCCCCATCCCCAACAAACATCCTAGCAATTGGGGAAATTCTTCAGAATAGCAAACAAGCTAACACCTATCTTATTTACTGTGGCCCAGTTACCCAGTCCTGATGCCTTAGCACCATGTTGAACTCATGGGATTTGGAAAGAGGGCATGCAAGGTGTCCTCTCCAAGGATTACCAAGACTAACCCAGTCTCAAGCTTCACTGGTGCTTCTCTGGCCTCATAGCAGGAGACCTGTTTTTGCAACAAGCTTTGTTATTGCAGGAGACAGGAACCAGGTCACATATGATGGTAAGTGTCCAGCATGAGCATCAAATGATTACAGATGTACGTATGTATGAATTTGCTTTTGTCTTGCAACTGCACCTCTTTATAGGCCAGTTCCTTGCTGGAAGGCATGCTGGAACATCCATATGCCATAACGTTTCTAACAGTTACACCCACAGCAGTCATTTTGTAGCACAGCAGTATTGTTGAATAATCTGATAATAAACTACAATAGCTGAGTTCACGTAACATAGTAACCCAAAACTAAACAACCCCTATTATACTTTAGCTAGGAATGTCCATGGGAAGAAAGGGTGACAAAAAATCAAGATGGCATTTGTGACCACTTGATCAAAGTGATCATCTTGATTTTTTCAGCCCTGAATTTAGCACAATATGTGAACCAAGTCACAGATAATTTGATTGCCATAGCACATTTGCTTTCTCCAAATCAAGGTTGACCAGAAAAGCAGGGCTAGCTTTCAAAATGATCTACTATTACTGTCATGGAAAAGTCCCTGGGTACACAGGACCAGCAGCACTGTAAGTGAATTTTCTTGTTCAACATATACTCTGCAATGAAACTTGTTTTAGACTATCTGTGTCACATGCAGTGTTGCGAGGAGGTCTTTTATAATCCAGTGCTACTTGTTGTCTCTTAACCAAACAGCTACAGTACTTCTCACATAGTAACCCTAGTAGGGTAATAATGTGGTGACATATTCTTGGATGCTATGTCTCCATATGTTTGTACTTTTACCATAACCCAAGGGCAAAGGATATGCTTTATTTATACACAAAAGAGTCCTAGATCCATTGGAAAAGATCAAGTAGCATCAAAAGGTTTCTGGACTGAATCCTTGGAGAACTGTTGCCAGTCAACATAACAAGAGTGGACTAAATGGACAAATTGCCTAATGGTAAAAGACAGCTTTTGGTGTTCTCCAAGGTGACAATGTGCCCCAGGTGACATTATGAGTGCCTCCTTGCCTTTCTTGCCATGTGGCATGTGTCTAAGAGGGCTCGAGTGTTAAATCCCCAGATTCATTACATGAACCATCTACATGCAGACTTCAGGCAAATCTCTTGGGGCTGCATAAATTTGCCAGCCAGTCTCGGGTTTCTCTTCCTGAAAGGAGATGAAATGTGTATTCCCCTGAGGCACAGCCTTATTAGTTGGAAAATCTTTTAACCTTCTGCTAACCATTCTTGGTATGTGTTTGCTACATCCTAGATCCAGTTCTGTCCCCTTAAAGAAATTCAATCCATCATATAAGCCAGTCCATTGCATTTCTTTTTTTATGGAAATATGTGCAATAATCTTGAATTGCTTTTGCTGTTCCCTCCACTTGCAGACTGCCACTCAGCAAACTCCCTGTGCAAAATTTCCAAATTTTGCTATTCTGTCTTCATTTAATGCACTGTGGGATCATCGCCAAACTGCACTGCTAGCTGGGTATCATTCAATAGGATTCTATAGTTACATTGACCATCCAAGCTTAGCTAGAATAGCCCTTTTATCTTGAGACTGTGCACATATTTTTCTCCATTGTAAATCAGACTGATGCCTCCCAAGGAAATACTTAATTAGATGTTGGGAACGACAAGAAGCCGCTGCTGGGCCTCTTTAGCAATCTTCTTAATGAGATAAACACAGATGATGTCATTCTGCCTACCTCTGCCTACTACTACTGGCTATTAATTTAGGGGATGATGATGATGATGGAGGTGGCAATATACAGAAATAATGATGCCTCCCATATTGAATTTATCAGGGATCCAGAGGTATAGAGTGGTGCTATCTCCATGAGACTTGCAATTTCTGATTAAGTCCAAAGTGTGTGTATTACATTTGTATAGTGCAAAATGAGATTGGTCTGAGAAGGCTAGGCACCTCAGATCTCATGTCACCCATGTACTAGAATACTCATACTACTTAGGTGAGGTATGATCTGAACTGTAAAAAAGCTAACTTTAAAACATTCATTCTGCCCCAGTTTTCACAAATTTGACAGCACTGGAGTGCTTTTAGTATTCTCATTCTCATGTGCCAGTTTTATGCATGTAGGCTTCCTGTCTGTAACTTAGAAACTAGAAGCTAGAAGTTCTTTTTCCAGTGATTCCAGGACCAAAAGGGGCTGGGCAGCAGGAATACCACATTGGGTATGGCTACCAGTTCTGGATTATGAAAGTCTAGATTGATGCTGGCTGGGGAATTCTGGGAGTTGAAGTCTACACATCTTCAAGCTGCCAAGGTTGAGAAACACTGGTCTAAATTAGCACTAGAGGTCAGCAAAGAGAGGCAGAAAACTCTAATTCTTTGGTGCCGTCTAGTGGATGTCTGGATTTTTTTCAGCCCTTCGGATCTGGTAGCCTTACCCCAGGGGGAGGAACCAGATAGATACCGAATGGGAACACAGCATCAGAACTTTAGAATCTGCCTTAAAGTTTACTGCAGTATTTCTTTTCAAAAGACAGCAGTTAGTTTTAACAGGACATGCTGTAAAAAAGAAGGAGAAATCTAGGACAGGTGTGTTGGAGCTGTGAATGTGGTCGTCAAACTTTTTAAAGAATCCTTTCAGTAATAAATGTTGGGTTTTTTTTGTATCAGCCTAGGCTGTATCAATTGTAGCTGCACAGAAGTAAGTTGTATTAAATTTGAAGGGATTTCCTGCCCAGTCTTGCTGTGAATCAACCACTGAAAATGGATATCACATTACGTGATGTAGCTGATAAAGCCAAAGGCTGGCTTTGCCCATTGTGAGAAGTCTTTGTTTCATTAACCATGGTTTATTGAATAAATCATAACTGAACGGTTTCGCACAACATACAAAGCCAGCGCCAACTCAGTGGCTTAGTTCAGACAACAAGCTAAGCCAAAATCAAACAAAAACAAGTTACTCTTTCGTGGTTTCACTTAAGGTGTGGATCCAAGCCACATCATTTTTGTCTTTAAAAAGAACCATGGGTAACTCTAATAGGACTACCTAGCACATTCTTTGGTGGTACCATACATGCTTCTACATAATCAGGTGGGACAAGGAATCAAACAGATCTCAAGGGAGGTGTCTGCAGCACTTTACTGCCTCCAGTGAGCCACTGAGGACCCAGGTCTGATGGGATTCTTGGGGAGGTAGCTTATATTCTAGGCCCCATGTTTGCCTATTGTTTTAGAGACAGCATTGTTATAGTTTTTAATTTTATTTATTTATATTTCAAATTTGTCACCGCGAATCTCACCACAGAGCGACTCCACCTAAACTTTTGGATATAAACTTAATTACATACCCTTTCAATCCCTAAAAAATGATCTCACAAGAATCCTGTTTATCTCCAGTCAAACTATTTGCATTGTCCACTGTTGCATCAGCATACCTGCAAGCATGAGATATGTTTCAAAGAAGATGACTTTTTTTGAGCAAGGACTGGGCTATTGGCTAAGTGGTGCTTGTGGAGACTTGTATTTCCTGCCTTTGAATTATGCTTTAAGATTATTATATTATTATTTGATTATAGCCAATTCTTGATGCTTCAGGAGAAATGTATAAGACTTGGAGCTGAAGATGAAGATGAAGGTCCCAGAATTTCCAGGCTTTGAGTATGTTGGTTGGAAATTCTGGGAACTGTAATTTGGAGGGCAATATGTTAGACAAAGCTGTTGAAGAGGTAAAACCATTATGGATATTAATTTTCCAAATATCCTTGTATATGTTCAGGGCACTTTGCTTTGGTAGAACAGAACAGGTCTCTACTTGGTAAAAACGATTTTTGCCAAGCAGACTGAATAGGTCAAATCCTTCATTTATCTAGACTGATGTTCCCTTGGGTGGCAGTAGTTCTCCGAAAACTCAGGACAGGAAATCCCATTGCCTACCATCTGGCCCTCCAAGCAAAGGTCTCAAGAAATGAAGATGCTGACATGCAGAATATATGCCCTATCACTGAACTGTGCTATACCTGACACAATTTTGCTAACTTCTCTGATTATAAATATGCCAAAATTCAACAGGTATTCAGGTATTTTGTGGGAAGCAGATGAAATAGTGATAAAAGCCACATATTGTCAGCATCTATGTTACTGACAAAAGCATAAACCCTGTGATTGATAGATTGATAGATAAAAAAAAGTTTTGTACAGGCTAGTCATGACAGTGTCAACATCTATAGTTTTGGGAAGCTGAAGCAGAAGGGAGATCAGGTTGGGTTGTCAAATAATCTGGAAGAAAAACCTTAGCCTGTTCAGGTGTCCTACTGAAACTGTAGAAAGCAAGGAAGATGACCTTTGTAGAGAGATGCAGGATCCATTGCCTAGGCAAAGGGGTTGAAGCATTTTTTAAGTCTGAAATGAGATAGCATTTGGAAGTGACTCAGGCAGACCCCTCCCTGATTCCCTGAACTAAAAGAAGGAGGAGGAGGTACAGCACAATCAGACCTGCAAGATGTTGTTATTATGGCCAATCTCCATAAAAGTAACCGTCCTGTGGAGTTGATTTCCTGGTCTGGTCAGCCTAGTGAGGATTTTTACATCATGGAGAAAAATATGATCATCTTCTAACTTTTCCTATGGTCATGAAATGTATTAATCTCAGTTTTTGGAATGGGATTTCAGCCTTCTGTAATGTAATGATGACATTCTTCCTTTATAATAATGAGCAGATACTACTGATCTCTGTCCTGCCTCAAATTTTCCTAGGGGAAAACTTTCCTTTTGGTTCCAGCTGGTAATAGCAAGGTATAAGGCTGTGCTCGTTCACCTTTATATAAACGTCACAGGAGAATATTGATGGCAATTAGGGTGAATGAGCAAATGACCAACTACCGGATGTACAAGCTGAGTTTCGAAGAGGCAGAAGAACTAGAGATCAAATTGCCAACATTCGCTGGATCATGGAGAAAGCACAAGAGTTCCAGAAAAGCATCTACTTCTGCTTCATTGACTATGCAAAAGCCTTTGATTGTGTGGATCACAACAAACTGTGGCAAATTCTTAGAGAGATGGGGATACCAGACCATCTTACCTGTCTCCTGAGAAATCTGTATGCGGGCCAAGAAGCAACAGTTAGAACCGGTCATGGAACAACCGATTGGTTCAAAATAGGGAAAGGAGTACGACAAGGCTGTATACTGTCACCCTGCTTATTTAACCTATATGCAGAGTACATCATGAGAAATGCCAGGCTGGAAGAATCACAAGCCGGAATTAAGATTGCAGGGAGAAACATCAATAACCTCAGATATGCAGACGATACCACCCTAATGGCAGAAAGTGAAGAAGAACTAAAGAGCCTCTTGATGAGGGTGAAAGAGGAGAGTGCGAAAGCTGGCTTGAAACTCAACATTAAAAAAACTAAGATCATGGCATCTGGACCCATCAATCCCTGGCAAATAGAAGGGGTAGAAATGGAAGCAGTAACAGACTTCATTTATTTGGGCTCCAAGATCACCGCAGACGGAGACTGCAGCCATGAAATTAAAAGACGCTTGCTCCTTGGGAGGAAAGCTATGGCAAACCTAGATAGCATATTAAAAAGCAGAGACGTCACCTTGCCGACAAAGATCCGCATAGTCAAAGCTATGGTTTTTCCAGTAGTAATGTATGGCTGTGAGAGCTGGACCATAAAGAAGGCTGAACACCGAAGAATTGATACCTTTGAACTGTGGTGCTGGAGAAGACTCTTAAGAGTCCCCTGGACTGCTAGGAGGTCAAACCAGTTAATCTTAAAGGAAATCAACTCTGATTGCTCATTGGAAGGATTGATAATGAAGCTCAAGCTCAGATACTTTGGTCACCTAATGCGAAGAGAGGACTCTTTGGAAAAGACCCTGATGCTGGGAAAGATGGAAGGCAAAAGGAGAAGAGGACGGCAGAGGATGAGATGGCTAGATAGCATCACTGAAGCAATGAGCATGAAATTGAGCAAACTCAGGGAGGCAGTGAAGGACAGGAAGGCCTGGTGCAATATGGTTCATGGGGTCATGAAGAGTCGGACACGACTTAACGACTGAACAATACAATACACATCAAGCAGTTCTTTTGTGCCTGTGTGAATGTTCAGCCCATAGTGATATCGTTTCCATATTCATGGAGCTGCTGAGTCAGGACATTCTCATTCCTATTACCCACAAAGTTGTACTGAACCATTAATTCAGATTCTTCCTATCTGGCACCTTCCAGATGTGTTATACTTCAATGCCCATAAATCCCAACCAACATGACTGAGGTTCAACCTACAGGACACAAGATCTGGGGACTGTTTCCTTACCTCAGGGCACATTTACACAAAGGCTTTGTACCAGTTTGCCATCAGATCTGGACCTGCCTGGTCTCACAATGTCAGCTGATATGGACTGCCAAACAAATTCATTTGAGAACATAGCAAAGCTCATGTTTCCTTTTTAATTGCTTCACCTCTGCAGTACTGGTGGGTGGTCTGTTTTCCCCTTGGCAAGACCAACGCTGTCCTCAGGTTCCTGGACTTTTCCCCACTTCTACCTCATAGTGCTCCAATGTCCTTTTTCTGGTGCCTTTCTGTAGACCCCGTTTAAATGTATCTCTCACTTTCCCCCACTCCAGCTACTAGAGTTACAGTGGGAAAACTTCCTAGTCTGAAAACTGCCAATGTGCTATTATTTCACCTTCACTGATCACAAGAGTATTTCAAATGCAGGATAAATTGTTGTTTTACATCCAGAAAGGTTATTTTCATTGAAACTGTTCCGATTTTTATCTCATCTCATCTTAGCTCTTCATTTTATCTTTTTAGATCAGGCAAATGAAAACAGCATACACTGAAAGATATAGTGGGGGGCAGCAATGCATTTTGTGTGGAATGTAGGCAAGGGATTGTTCCAGAATCTGCAGTAGCTCAGGGGGTGAGGCATTCATTTTGGTGTTTGCAGTGTTTGTCCTCTGCTGTTGGTTGGCTGGAGGGAAAGAGGATGAGCACTGATTGGTGCTTGTTGTTTTCTCTGTGTTCTCAGCATTTTGAGATGGGTAGAAAAGAATGATTGCAGGTTGGCTCCAAAAATAGAGAGATGAAGGGAGCTACCATCCCTGGGCTGCCAAAATCTGGACGACTGCTAGATGTCAGAATAAGACATTTCTGCCTACATTTGCTGCTTTTGGGGGGTTGTCTGGATTCCTGCAGTCCAGATATGGTAGACCTGGGGTTTGGAAGTGGTAGGGGTATGGAAGTGCCCCCAAATAATTTGTTGTTTCATTGAAGCTCCTCAGCAAGCAAAATGAAGCATTCGTTCTGACTTTCATCACAGGCTTATTTAGATTTTCAGAATTCCATTTTAAAGGCGTGGTGACACACCACAGGAGTCTGGGTTCATTGTAGATGTAAGGGAAATTGTTTAACTTGTTCAGAACCAGAGCGAGTGGGAAGAAAGCACCCCACTCCAGCTGCCATCTTTGATCATTTCATTCTGGGATCTCTAAAAGAAATCTTAGAGCAGTGATCATGTGAATGGCATTTTCATTTGAGTTAGTGGGCTTCCAAACCAGAGTTTGAGGTAGCAAAACCAAAATCTTCCCTCCGTTCTCAGTTGTGAGCAGTGAAACAGAGATGGTTTCAGTCTCTTTTGCTGCCAGGCAGTTCTCTGTTGCTACTCAGTTAGCAGAGAGGGACTAAAAAAAAAACAACAAAAAAAAAAACTGGGCAGAACAATAGAGAATGGGCTGTCAAAAGACATGCCCAAGAACAGAATGGTGGGAGGGAGAATGGTGAATAGATGTTTCCTACACATGTTTACAAAGAGAGGCATTGATATCTCACTATGCTGGGTGCCTCTGAGGTCACTGGCACAGAGGGATGCGATAAAAGAATCACTGTCAGTGTAACAGCCCCAGGACAGAAGGAATTTCCTTGGAGGGTTATGGAAATCAGAGATACTTACTCTGATGTTACAAGTTTCCATCTTTCTGGTGGCAGGAAAATAGCTGGGTGTGGGATGTAGCAAGATGTGAAGATAAAATGCTACCTCTCACAAAAATATCCTGATTTCTTTTGTTGCAAGGCACATATCACAAAATGCTGCAAATGCTGTTTGTTGAAGGTAGACTGGCTGGCAGAAGATAGATCTAGATCTACTGGTAGATTTTAGGGGCAATTTTCAGAAAATCAGGGTTTTTCCCCCTGATTTTCCACCATTTAATAACAATAACAACAACCACAAAGCTCCCCTCTAACCTTATTTTCAAATATTATATGAGAATTGTAAACTCAGTCCTGGTACTGAAAAAAAGGGGGTTGTTGTTCCTTAATTCTAAATATGTAATCTCTCTGCATCTCACTCTAACTGGTACATTTTACACTTCGAATAAAAAATAGTTGATTCTGTGAGCTTTAATTCTCTCCATGCTACTATGAGGTGGGACTTAGGAGCAAGGGTATCCGTGTGTGTGTGTGTGTGTGTGTGTGTGTGCATGTGTGTGTGAAAATAATCAAGTTGGTGGATATGTTGTTGTTGTTCAGTCGTTAAGTCGTGTCTGACTCTTCGTGACCCCATGAACCATATTGCGCCAGGCCTTCCTATCTTTCACTGCCTCCCTGAGTTTGCTCAATTTCATGCTCATTGCTTCAGTGATGCTATCTAGCCATCTCATCCTCTGCCGTCCTCTTCTCCTTTTGCCTTCCATCTTTCCCAGCATCAGGGTCTTTTCCAAAGAGTCCTCTCTTCGCATTAGGTGACCAAAGTATCTGAGCTTGAGCTTCATTATCAATCCTTCCAATGAGCAATCAGAGTTGATTTCCTTTAAGATTGACTGGTTTGACCTCCTAGCAGTCCAGGGGACTCTTAAGAGTCTTCTCCAGCACCACAGTTCAAAGGCATCAATTCTTTGGTGTTCAGCCTTCTTTATGGTCCAGCTCTCACAGCCATACATTACTACTGGAAAAACCATAGCTTTGACTATGCGGATCTTTGTCGGCAAGGTGACGTCTCTGCTTTTTAATATGCTATCTAGGTTTGCCATAGCTTTCCTCCCAAGGAGCAAGCGTCTTTTAATTTCATGGCTGCAGTCTCCGTCTGCGGTGATCTTGGAGCCCAAATAAATGAAGTCTGTTACTGCTTCCATTTCTACCCCTTCTATTTGCCAGGGATTGATGGGTCCAGATGCCATGATCTTAGTTTTTTTAATGTTGAGTTTCAAGCCAGCTTTCGCACTCTCCTCTTTCACCCTCATCAAGAGGCTCTTTAGTTCTTCTTCACTTTCTGCCATTAGGGTGGTATCATCTGCATATCTGAGGTTATTGATGTTTCTCCCTGCAATCTTAATTCTGGCTTGTGATTCTTCCAGCCTGGCATTTCTCATGATGTACTCTGCATATAGGTTAAATAAGCAGGGTGACAGTATACAGCCTTGTCGTACTCCTTTCCCTATTTTGAACCAATCGGTTGTTCCATGACCGGTTCTAACTGTTGCTTCTTGGCCCGCATACAGATTTCTCAGGAGACAGGTAAGGTGGTCTGGTATCCCCATCTCTTTAAGAATTTGCCACAGCTTGTTGTAATCCACACAATCAAAGGCTTTTGCATAGTCAATGAAGCAGAAGTATATGCTTTTCTGGAACTCTCGTGCTTTCTCCATGATCCAGCGAATGTTGGCAATTTGATCTCTAGTTCCTCTGCCTCTTCGAAACCCAGCTTGTACATCCGGTAGTTCTCGGTTCACGTACTGCTGAAGCCTAGCTTGTAGGATTTTGATCATAACCTTGCTAGCATGTGAAATGAGTGCAATTGTGCAATAGTCTGAGCATTCTTTGGCATTGCCCTTCTTTGGAATTGGAATGTAAACTGACCTTTTCCAATCCTGTGGCCACTGTTGTGTTTTCCAAACTTGCTGGCATATTGAGTGCAGCACTTTAACAGCATAGTCTTTTAGTATTTTAAATAACTCAGCTGGAATACTGTCATCTCCACTAGCTTTGTTGTTAGCCATGCTTCCTAAGGCCCACTTGACTTCACTCTCTAGGATGTCTGGCTCCGGGTCAGTGACCACACCAGCATGGACATCAGGGACATTAAGATCTTTCTTGTATAGTTCTTCTGTGTATTCTTGCCACCTCTTCTTAATCTCTTCTGCTTCTGTTAGGTCTCTGCCTTTTTTGTCCTTTATCATGCCCATCTTTGCACTAAACGTTCCTTTGATATCTCCAATTTTCTTGAAGAGATCTCTAGTCTTCCCCATTCTATTCTTTTCTTCAATTTCTTTGCATTGTTCATTTAAGAAGGCCTTCTTATCTCTCCTTGCTATTCTCTGGAAATCTGCATTCAGTTGCTTATATCTTTCCCTTTCACCCTTGCTTTTCGCATTCCTTCTTTCCACAGCTATTTGTAAAGCCTCATCAGACAGCCATTTTGCTTTCTTGCATTTCTTTTTCTTTGGGATGGTTTTAGTTGCTGCCCCTTGTACAATGTTACAGACCTCCGTCCATAGTTCTTCAGGCACTCTGTCTACCAAATCTAATCCTCTAAATCTATTCATCACCTTCACTGTGTACTCACATGGAATATGATCTAAGTCATACCTGAGTGGTCTAGTGGTTTTCCCTACATTCTTCAATTTAAGCCTAAATTTTGCAGTAAGAAGCTCATGATCTGAGCCACAGTCAGCTCCTGGTCTTATTTTTGCCGTCTGTATAGAGCTTCTCCATCTTTGGCTGCAAAGTATGTAATCAATCTGGTTTCGGTATTGACCATCTGGTGATGTCCATGTGTAGAGTCATCTCTTGTGTTGTTGGAAAAGAGTGTTTGCTATGACTAGCTTGTTCTCTTGACAGAACTCTATTAGCCTTTGCCCTGCTTCATTTTGTACTCCAAGGCCAAACTTGCCTGTTATTCCGATTACTCCTTGACTTCCTACTTTAGCATTCCAATCCCCTATGATGAAAAGGACATCTTTTTTTGGTGCTAGTTGTAGAAGGTGTTATAGGTCTTCATAGAAGCAGTCAACTTCAGCTTCTTCGGCATCAGTGGTTGGGGCATAGACTTGGATTACCGTGATGTTGAATGGTTTTCCTTGGATACGCACTGAGATCATTCTGTCGTTTTTGAGGTTGTACCCCATTACTGCCTTTCCCACTCTCTTATTGACTATGAGTGCAACTCCATTTCTTCTAAGGGTTTCTTGCCCACAGTGGTAGATATAATGGTCACCTGAATTAAATTCACCCATTCCCGTCCATTTCAATTTGCTGATTCCCAAGATGTCGACGTTCAATCTTGTCATCTCATGTTTGACCACATCCAGCTTGCCTTGGTTCATGGATCTTACATTCCACGTACCTATACAATATTGTTCTTTACAGCATCGGACCTTCTTTTCGCTTCCAGATACATCCACAGCTGAACATCCTTTTGGCTTTGGCCCAGCCGCTTCACTCTTTCTGGAACTATTTGGAATTGCCCTCTGCTCTTCCCCAGTAGCATATTGGACACCTTCCGACCTGAGGGGCTCATCTTCCGGTGTCATATCTTTTAGCCTTTTAACATTCTCCATGGGGTTTTCTTGGCAAGGATACTGGAGTGGGTTGCCATTTCCTTCTCCAGTGGACCACATTTTGTCAGAACTCTCTGTCATGACCTGTCTGTCTTGGGTGGCCCTGCACGGTATAGCTCATGGCTTCACTGAGTTACACAAGCGCCTTCGCCATGACAAGGCAGTGATCCATGAAGGGGTGGTGGATATGACTACATGATAAAAGCCAGACTCCTTTTTTTAAATGAATGTCATTTGTGTGTGTGTTAAAAAGTGATGGGACTTTGATTGCATTATTGTGCCCACCATTGTGACCGTGGATACCCCTGATTAGGAATTTATATTCAGTTGTCCCTGTATCTTTCTTCTGTGAAACATTGGTCTATCTGAAAACATATTTGGTCATTGAATTATGGATCTCAATAAGCTATTCTTGCCTCCATATGGCACTCTGTGTTTTGTGACATAGTCAGGAGAGCTGTGCAGTTTTTCAGATGCAGCTCCCAGAAGGTGCTGCAGAATGCACAGGAGCGCAAAAATAGCACCTGTTTGTGGTTCTTTAAAGCACCTTTGTCTTTTCCCAGAATTACAGGGCTGCTGTTTCCTATACCTGAGGCGAAGGATGGCTGCTTTAAAGAGTTGCAAACAGTTGCTACGCTAGCACTCCTGCATGGTCTGAAGCACAGTTTTGGATTGAGTCAAATACATACATACATAAGTAACTTTCCTATTTAATTGGGAACAGTAATAAGGAGGCTTCCTACATTTGTTTTTAGAACCATGGGTCCTCAAATCCAATGCTTCTTCATAATCCTTATTTCATTTAGATACTGGTGCATCTGTCAAAGCTGATGCCACAATTAAGTCATTAATCTTTAAGGTGTATCAAGACTTCTTGTGTTTTTCATGCTGAAAATATATGTTTAATTTTTGCTATGGCGAAAGGAAACAATCCAAGATATACTCCATGGGCTCTCAAGCTGGGATACTCTGGCTTATTATAAAGAAAAGGAAATCTTCAGGTCTGTAGAAAACAGCTCATCAAGAAGACAGACTGTTCATGCTTATCTGACTGATTAGTGTAATCATGTAACCATGTCCTACGTACATTGGTTTGGTAACCACAGTATCTATCTATCTATCTATCTATCTATCTATCTATCTATCTATCTATCATTTTTATTTAAAATTAAAAAGGAAGATAAAAACTAATACTAATATAAAGTAAGAAAAATAAAAGAAATAGAAAATAATCAAAGAGAAAGCTTAAAGTGCAAGAAAAGGGGAAAAAAGCAAAAGGAAAATAGAAAAGAAAGGAAAAAAGATACAAAGAAGTGGCTTCCAATCTTTTTTACAGCAGTTATAAGTAAAATTATAAATTTACCTCTTACTCTATGGTTACAGCATAATTCTCTTCTTTCCATAATCTATAGAGTCTGTCTAATCATCAAAACCATAAATCTTAAGTTCATTTTTGTCTGTTTCATACAAAAAGTCTGTAAGTGCCTCTGCCCTTTGGAACATTCTTCCTTTGGAGCTCAGGATGGCCCCGACCCTGCTAGCCTTTTGTAAGGCTTTAAAAACCTGGCTGTGTGCCTGAACCTGGGATTCTGGAAGCATTAAGAGCCCCATTACCTGGCTGTGCTGTTGATTTTTATGTAGTGTTTATGATAATTATCAGTTGCCTGTATGTATCATTTGTAATGGTTTTAATGGTTTTAATTATTGAAATTGTTCACCACCCAGAGTCACTTGGGTTGAGATGGACAGCTATAGAAATTGTATAAATAAATAAACAAGGGGTTTCCAGTCAGCAATAAATGTAGATATTGTCTTTTCTCTGACCAAAGAAGTCAATTTACCTATCTCAGCAAGTTCCATTGTCTTCACCAACCATTCCTCCATTGTGGGTAATGCCGAACCTTTCCATCTTTGTGCATACAATAATCTCACTGCAGTTACCATGTACAAAAACAAAGTTCCATAACTTTTTCCAGTGGTTGGCCCATCAGTCCCAAAAGAAAAACCTCTGGTCTCAGTTGTATATTAATCTTTAAAATCCTCTGAATCAGTGTATGTATTTGAATCCAGAATTTTCTAGCTTTTTTACACATCCTCCAAACATGATAAAATGTTCCTTCTTGTGGTTCACATTTCCAACATAAATTTGAAGTGCCTTTATACATTCTAGACAAAATCTCTGTCTAGAATGTATAAAGGCACTTTCTATACCAATGGTACATCATTTCATAAAAGTTCTCTTTAAGGTTATAAAACAGTGTAAATTTCAATCTTTTCAGCCACATATTTTCCTATTGTTCCATCTGTATATTATATCCAAAAGTTTTAGCCTACTTTATCATACATTCTTTCACTTCTTCTGTTTCAAATTTCAGTAAAAGTATATATATTTTAGCAATCACATGTTCATCATTTGTACACAATTCTATTTCAAACTCAGTCTTACAATGTTCAAAACCATAAACTCTCTACTTTAAATCTTTCTAATAATTGTAAATAAGAGAACCATTGACAATTAAATCCGTCTGCCACCAGTTCTTCTCTTGATTCCCTTTGACAAAATTCCAGTATCTCATGTTAAGTTGGACTTTTGTGTTTGCCTATTATTTCTTGTCTATAAAATGCTTCTTGTGCTGAGAGCCTCAAAGTTGTTTTGGGGCACAACCTGAGTGTATCTATTCCATATTCTCAATATGGCACATCTAACATAATGATTTTTAAAATCCACATTAACCTAGACTTATTGTACCACAAATATCCATGCCACCCAACCATGTCAGGTCATGTCCTTCTAACTTCAAAAGCCTTCTTTTTCTCAGCAACACCCACTCACCTCCAAACCAAGTGGCAAGCTCCAAAATACAATTTCAAATCAGGTAAGCCCAATCCTCCTCTTTCTTTTGCATCTTGTAACATCTTAGATTTAACTCATGGTTTTTCCCCTGCCACACAAATTTAGGTGTATCTTTCTGCCAGTGTTTAAATGGTGCATTAATTGTCAAAACAGGTATTGTCTGAAACAAAAACATCATTCTAGGCAAGACATTCATTTTTATCACAGAAATTGTCCCTAGCAATGACAGTTGTAGTTTCTCCCATCTTAACATGTCTTTTTAAACTTCATTCCAAGTCTTAACATAATTATTTTGAAATAACATACAGTTCATATTTGTCATAGTGATACCCAGATATTTTACCTTCTTCTCAATCTGAAAACCCATTTTATTCATTAATTCTGTTCTGATCTTCTATTTTCATATTTTTTGTTAACATCTTCACCTTCTGTTTATTAATCCTGAAACCTGCTAATGCACCAAAGTCTTTTAATTTGTCCATTAATATTTCAATTCCCTTTAAAGAATCTTCCAGAACCAACACCAAGTCATCTGCAAAAGCCCTTAATTTATAAGTTTCTTTTTTAATCTTTACTCCCACAATCCTCTCATCTTGTCTTATATCTCTATTCAGTATTTCAAGAACCCAAATAAACAAGAGAGGAGACAGTGGGCATCCTTGTCTTGTTCAGTTTGTAACCACAATATCCAAATGAGTCTGCAGTAGCTTTTAATATCTTCAAAGCAAGACTTAGTGTCAGTACAAGTTTGAGCAATAAACCCATGTCAATTCTGTGTGTGTAAACGTTGCAGAACTGTGATGTCACTTTTCCTTCTCTTGCCTAAAGATATATTGCTTCCTATGACCTTTGTACCTCCAACTCCATTACCGTCAGCCACCCAAATAACTACATACTACCATTTGTCACTTCCTTGAACACTAAAATATAACTTCGATATAATCTCCTGGTCTTTATTCTCAGTAGATGCTGTGGAACAAACCAGACATTATTTTGAGAATGCAATCTATATATCCTTCCATACAATAAACCCCACAGAAAGCTATTGGAGACTTATTTTCAATCAGGTAAGTGCTTTTAACATGTAGCCTATTGGATCAGAGATACAAGAAATTATAATCAATCAAATCAAAGCAGCCAGGGAAGCAAAAATTAAAGATTTTCTTCTCCTACTGTAGAAGATGCATCAGAATATCTCAATTCTATTGTACCCCTGTTGGTTCGAAACGTGCTTGTTCTCTTTCATCTCTTGTTATCCTTACTATTTCCTACTTCTCATATTACCTTTTGTTGCTCCCCTTCTGTCCCATTGACTACATACATCTTAGGTCCTGAGCTTTTGTGCTTCTTAAGTTTACTTTTTATAGCTCTCAACACTGCTCCAGCAAACTGGTGGGATAGAATTTTCCATTCCTCTTTGCAAGACACTGTGAGAAGATTCCACTGGTGCGCATAAATGTGCCACTGGATCTCCCCCTTCATCTGTGATTGAGTATAGCAATCCACCCTATTATTCCTATGTGCAATTTGCCCTTGGTGGATTTTGATAAATATTTCGGGCCATAATTACAGTTAGCCTAGTGAACATCATGTACCCCATCTCATTCTGAGTTCCAAGATGAAGTGGCTACTTGACTTCCTTGATTATTCAATGAATTATTCATTATTCCTTAATCACTAATAGTAGATAAATTAAGTAGGGAAAGAGGTTAAGAGGCTACCCTGATGAACTCCCCAAACTATCTCTGTGTAGGAAGGAAGATATTCTGGCCTCTTTCTCACTGACAGCTGGTTCAAGAATATAGGAAGGGACAGCTCTGCCTCAGAATCTGAGACTTCTTCTAAACTTCTTTGTTTTGGCCTAGAGGATAGAACAAAGCAAATTCCTCTTTGGTTTGCCTGTGAGATGAACAAGCAGGGAAAGATACAGATCAGTGACTGACCCAATGCATGAGCCAAGGAAGTATTCTCCACATAGAGGCAACAGCTGGGGGCTCTCCTAACCTTTTCTTTAAATTGGGAATGATGGCCAAGATTTAGTTTGTTCCATTATATTAATTGCAGATCTTTTAAACAAATCAGAACTCTGAAGGAAGAGATATTATTTTTAAAACTCTTCTAAATCAATAATATTCCATGTATCTTCTTTGTGTTCATAATTTCCCAATGGTCATCTCCAAGTTCCTGAAACTCAAACCCCTTTCTTTGTGTCCCCGGTTGTCCATTCAGTACACTGGGATAATCATGGCCAGTCAGGTCAGTTCTAGTTTTTCTTCCTGGATACAGCAGAAAAAGCAATATCTTAAACATTTCAGCAGTTGTCTAAAAGAGAAAATATCTATATGTTATGTTTATAAATACACATCTGCAAATGTCATGACAAGTATACCACAAACCAGAACTGAGAAAATAAAATGAAGAAGTATCAAAGGTATTTCATATCTTTCAGTTTTATTTCTCCAATACTAGAAATAGTAGGAAGTAAGGCAACATTTATTTAAAGAGCAGAAATTACCTCTAAGTCGATGTTTTATGTTGCACATGTTGTATAACATTTAGGAACTTATGAATCATAATACCTAATGGAACTTTCATGTACACAGTCAATACACCACTAAAATCAGAGGCTGCTTGCGATCTTCACTATGCCCTATTTGTGAACTTGGAAAGGCAATTCTTATACTCTTTCCTCACACCAATGATTTACAGCATCATTGATATGGCCTGGCAAGCTCTGTTTTACCCTCTGCTCTCTTGAAGCCGACTCTGTCTTGCTGCAGGTCGATTTAGACCATCTTATTTTGTTGCTCTGGGTATCGGAAACTACCTGGTCCTTCTTCCTTATCTCGCCACCGCTTTGCTCCAGCACAGAATCATGGAATTGTAGAATTGGAAAGGACACAAGGATCATCTAAGATAACCTTCTGCAAGATGCAGGAAAACCAATTAAATCACTTAGGAGAGGTAGCTGCTCAGTCTCTTCTTAAAAAACTCCAGAATTGGCAAACGCACCATCTTCATCATGGTGGGCAAAATCTGTAGCAGTTTCCCCCTTTTGGGGGGGGAGGGAGTTGTCTTAATTTGGCCACCTCTACCTTGATTTTAATGGTCCATTTCTATAGCTGGTAACATGATAGAGATGGAGAGTTGGAGGGTAATATATGCTGCTAGATATCACCTTCATCCATGGAATAGTCACTTGCCAACTCAGATGAACAACATGCTTAGCTAGTGACCACAAAATATGTGGAATAACAACGAGAGTTGAAATAACATATTCTGGTGGCAGGACATCATATTGCTATAACATGGTAGCAAAGGATAGTTTCCACTACGATTATTGATGTCAGCCCTCCAAGGTAGACCAAACGTGGAAACCAAAGACACATAAGCCAATACTACTTTATTGTAATGTTATAGTAACAGGATCTTGCAAGTCTGAATGTGCTCCCCCCTTCCTCCCTTTTTTCATGAGGACTAGGGAGGGTCCTGTCTGAGACACTTTCTCAAATTACATTTCTGCCCTGGATTTCTTTTATCTGACCATTGTCTTGATTGCGGCTCTTCTTCCTGTTCCTCAAGGTTATTCCTTCTGCCCATTACATTGGGTAAGGAAAGGCTCTTGAAACACTTTTTTCTGAATCAAATGCAACAATTAGTAATAGGTTCTAGCATCTGAGTATAATGTGGAGAATATTTTACCATTTTAAAAGTGCATAAACCTCCCATGAAAAAAGTAGAGTTTCGGTATTATCCCAGTTTGAAGAATAGGATACATTAAAAAAAAAACACGACTGAATGTCGAAATGAAACTCCCACAACAAGAGTTCATCACAACCTGCCTCCTGGTCCGCGTGTGCAAATGATGTGCCAATCTCACCTTTTCTCTCTGCTAAAGAATTCCTATTTGTCCCCATGAGGAGCAGTTTTATTTCATGTTTGTGTGTTTTTCCCTCGCTTTTAAATACCCAGCACGCTGAACTATTTTTTTTTTGGTTCTAGTTACATTTTAATGGCATGCTTTTCCAATGGCACAAAGAGTTAGTTGTATGTTTTGTCTGCTCTGCAAGTGGAGGACTATACAATATCTGTTCAGTAGACCTTCTTCCCCTTTGCAACATTCCAAAAGAAACACATGGGACACCCCCCCCCCCCCCCCCCCACACTTTGCTGGCTACTCTCTGGCCCAGATTTCACGGCTCTTGACTCAGAGCAGGGCAGCAACAAATGCACAAAATGCCAAACTAATTATTTCGCTTTGTCAGCTTGGTTAAAAACATTATTATTTTGGGAGGAGGCTGTGTTTTCATAAAGAAGGCCTTTGAGAAAACAAAACAATAAAAAAAAACCCACTCTGTGACCTCGCTCTGTTTTCTACTGAGACTCAGACTGCTGAGTCATCAAATACACCGGTGCAGTTTGTGACCCTCACCCTTTCGACCCAAGAAGCTGCCTTCTCCCCCTGCTTGCTTGAAAGGAAAGAACAAAGAAGACCTGAAAAGTGAGAGATAATATGGACTATCCATGCCAGCTTCTGCCAAAAGACAGTTTGCTGCTTGAATGTATGGCTTTTTTAAAAAAAATGACTGTGATCTAGTGTCCATTTTTCTGTAGGTAGAAAGGGGCACTTTTCCATAACTCGTTACACTTCATCTTGCTTATTTAAGGCTTTCCACTCCATTCTCTGCCTTTCTACTTCCCTCTCCCTTTTCCCTTCAAGTAGAAGGAACAGACATGGAAAGAAATTATTAATGAACTGAGGCCTGCAAGGGTGAATTTCAGGGCCTTGATGGATAAGCAGCTGTGTAGTTCTCCAGAGCAGTGTTTCTCAACCTTGGTGGCTTTAAGGTGTGTGGACTTCAATTCCCAGCTGGCTGGGGAATTCTGGGAGTTGAAGTCCACACTTCTTAAAGTTGCTGAGGTTGAGAAACACTGTTCTAGAGCAGTGTTGTCCAAACTTGGCCACTTTAAGATGAGTGGACTTCAACTCCCAGAATTCCCCAGCCAGCCATGCTGGCTCAGGAATTCTGGGAGTTGAAGTCCACTCATCTTAAAGTGGCCAAGTTTGGACAACACTGTTCTAGAGGCTAGGCGTCCTGCACAAGTGCACATTAAGAGAGATTCTGCCTGCCTGCGCATGAATCTCTGTATTTAGCATATGCCTTGCTATACTCTGGTGTGGATATGTTCTTCATATAACTTATACCTCAGCTAACTGTGTATGAAGTCAGAATATCTAGAAGCCAGCCTTATATACCTCACTTGCTATTTGTCTCCTCCAGTGGTAAATTCACCATTAATCTTTTTGGGCTGGCCAGAACGACATCTGACATAACTCTGATACAGCCTCTGTCCTTCCATGACATCATGATCTGTAAAACCTAATTTATAAATGTGAGGATGGAAAACAGCAGGATTCATACTTTCTCAGTCATGGAGTTCATAAGATGATGTTGAGTGGATGACTCAGTCTCAGCATGGATTGCCTCATAAGGCTGTCACAATTCTAAAATGGAGCAGTTGTGGAGAAACTTAGTGGATGTTATCTTGAGTTCAATGGAGGAAGAATAAGCAAAAGGAAAAAAAAAAAAAGAGTAATAAATGTACCAGTTTCATTCGGAGCAGGATTGAGCAACTGTCTCTTTCTACTGATTCACACATTACTTTTCCAACACACCTACAGCTAATGGGAGTGCTCTTTGTGGGGATTGTCAACATATAAAAACATATCCATAAATACGTCTAAACCCTGAGGATATATTTTGAAGCTTTTATTGAAGGATTCAGAAAAGTGTGCAGCCTGTCAGCGTCTTGAGGCTGATGATTGACAAGTAGATTGGTCCAAGAGGCTTTTTTCTTTTGAACTGACTTTGAGTAGCTAGGGTGGCTTGTGTAGGAATCAGATCGTTTCTCATATATATATATATATATATATATATATATATATATATATATATACACATACACATACACACACACACACATATATATGTGTGTGTGTGTGTGTGTGTGTACTGTATATATATGTATGTGTATATATCTATATCTATATATCTATATATCTATATATATCTCCCTATCTCACTGAACGTGACTCTGGGTGGCGTATAACCAACAATATCGCAATTGTTAAAAAACTTCAAAATAGAAGTAATAGCAAGATTGCAGGAGAAAAACATTCAGCTAAACACAATATAACTACCGCACAGGCTCCCCATGGGAACCCCAAGGCTGCTGGAAAAGCCACGTTTTCAGGGCCTTCCGAGAGGCTAACAGGGATGGGGCTAACCTTGCCTTGGGGTGGGGTGGGGTGGGGGTAGTGTTCCAGTGGGCAGGAGCCACAGCAGAAAAGGTATGTCATCTGGGTCCCGTCAGATGGACCTCTTCAGCAGACAGGGCCTGCAACATACCCTCCTGATGGACCTGATGTAATCGGGAAGAGGAGGTCCCTCAAATAACCTGGCCCCGTGCCATGTAGGGCTTTAAAGGTCAACCAGAACCTTGAATTGCACTTGGAAGCAGATCAGCAGCCAATGAAGTTCATGGAACAGAGATATAACATGTGCCACCCTAGGGGCACACATAACTGTCTGTGTAGCTGTATTCTGCACCAGTTGAAGTTTCCAGATACTCTTCAAGGGCAGTCCCATGTAGACTGCATTGCAGTAATCCATTCTAGAGGTGACCATATGTGTGTGTGTGTGTATATGTGTATCTGTCTGTCTGTCTCTGTATCCCTCCCTCTCTCCTGTATCTATCTTCTGTGTGATAGATATGTCGCTATATTTGATTTGATTTGATTTGGATTTTATTGTGCATGTGGAACATGACTCAGCCACTGTCTTATGATAGTCATCTTAGAGTTCTCAGGAAGGACTGCTCTGAGGTGGGGAGGTGGAGAAATGTCTGTAGGAACTCTCAGCATCCCTCAACATTGGTCAAGATGACTGTTCCATGGGAAGCTGACCGCTGATAATTCTAACTTGAACAGGAGATCAAACACTACCAATGATGGTTTCTATCCTATTCTGTAAAGAAATCCTACAGAATTTATTTCTAGTATAAACTTCTCTTAACCATCTCACTGAACGTGACTCTCACTGAAGTTAATTAAAAAATAATAGGTTCCATCACTGGAAACCAGGTATGTTAGATCTTTTATTATGATCAACGCTTGTATCTTCCCCTTCCATTTAAGGAGGGCAAGGCAGCATCTATGAGGCTTCTTCTCCTAAAATTCCTGTGAAGTAGATTGCTAAAAAATCACAATCAACAAATCCCCTTCAGCCAGGATGGTCAAATGATTATACTCTTGGACCTATCCTAGCATAATGTTTCAATGTTTGTTTCAATGCTTTCTAAATTTTTTTCCTTATTTTTTTTTTTCCCCCTTTGGTGCATATTGCAGCAAAACCTCTAAACCCAGCCCAACCCAAACCACAACAGCCACAAAATAGAGAAATAAAAATATAAATGTCTGTGATGTTCAGTAGTCCTCTCTAAAAGGGCATTTGTAGATGGAAATGATCTATTGGGAATTATTTTGTTAATATAAGGAAGAAATAAAGTCTGAAGGGGAGTAAAGCAGTCCTTAAGTGCAAGGGTTTTTTTCAATTTTTTTTTCCTGTTGTGTTAATTATTTGACCGATGCTACTTCCCATACTTCTGGATACTACTGAACCAAAGAAAGATGTGCTTTACCTTACCAGCATTTTGTTGTACTAGAGCTGGTGGCCACCAATAAAAACTGATTTAAATGTTATGCTGCACTCGGGAAAAATGGACTGTAAATGTATACTAGAATTACTTACCAAAGGTTATTATGTCCTTTTTCCAATTTCCTCAGAAACCTTTGACCAAAGGATGACAATATGTAGTATTTTGATCACAGCATCTTTAGTACAATCTAGAAAGACTTTGATGAATACTTCAATGAATATTGAAGGCATAAATTGTTATCTATAAATTATACCTAATTTTTGATGACTGGCCAAAATAGATTTGAAGAAAATTTTACCTCAAAAAAAGTTTTAATCTGATTCATCAAGTTCAAATCCCCAATCTTCTACCAATACTTAAATTTTTTTTTTAAATAACGTCTTATTTTTGATATAAGAAGTGATTCTGTTGATTTTAAATAATGTGGATATACATTATTCTTCAAATATTGTTAATGTTCATGATTGGTAAGGTTTTTTTTCTGAAAAGAAATTATTGCACTTGTCTCAAAGGAAAATAACCCAAATTTTTCAAGGAGCAGTGATCATCATAAGAGTAAATGTCTGTTAAAATATATATATCTGTTTATATTTCATTGCATCCTATGACTAGGTGTCTCATACAGAGAATTTAGGTAAGTGTCTTAAAGCCATTTTTCTTTTTTGAGAAAAGAAGAATAAACTGCCAAGAACACTGTGAACAGAGAAGGACAATCAATCATTTTAATGCAGTACCAGATATGGTTTTGGAAAAGGAAGGAATCTAAGGATCCAGATGCAAGTCTAAATAGTTTGCAGTTTCAGTAAGTTATGTGGTTGCTGGGTTTTTTTAAATTATTTTTTTAGACCCTTGAAATGATGTTTGGGATTTATTCCTGGCAATAGCTTTCATATGTTGCTCAATTTTATAGAGAGAAAGGCAACACAGCTGACTTGCACTTCATTCTAATCAACATCTGCCTACAGAAAGCTTAGTGCAAGAATGGGCAGAAGGTAGCCTGGAATTTACCAGTAGAGCTTTGGTTATATTGTTGGGCAACTTGAAGAAAATCAACAAGTGCTTCTATCTCCCAATTGCTTAGGAATAGGGAGGATCCTGCCTAGAGGATCCTGTTAAAATGAAGCAAATCAGGAATAGATTTTTGTGTGAGAAAACTGTGAAATCACCTGTGATACAGAAGACAATTTTTTACTCAGTTCCTTAACTTGGGATGAAAAGTGTGGTGCTTGTACGCAAAGTTCTCGGCTGACTCTTATTTTTATTAGGGAACCTATTTCCAGATCCAGGATTCTAGTTTCTTTCCTGAGTCTTTCCGGTTGTCCTGTTACATAGAAAGGATGTTTCATCCCCTGATAAGCCTAGGATCTAGTTTTGCATATGGTGTTATTTAGCGGTCAGGTCTTTTTGCGTCTCTGTGGACAAGAAGAAAGACAAAGTAAACTGTATGTAACTGCTGAGATATTGCTGCCTACGATTACTGACTATTTCACATTCTATTTTTAACCTTTAGATTAGGGGCCCTAGGATCTCTCTGTGGAATCTTACCATCATGGCCACCAGAACCCATTATCCAGAGAACCTATTATATGGGCTTTCCCCATGTAATATTGCTTTTGATTGGACCCAAAAAGCCTTGAAGTATTTGACCCAGTATACATTTTGGTTCTGAAACTAAGATTTTGGAGGAGACGGTTGATACAACAATGCTTTCTACTTATGCATGAGTAGCCCTGAAGTAAATGCCCCTCTGGTTTCCCCTGCTCTGCAACAGATAATTACAACTTAGCCATGCTCTGTTTTTCTATTTTTCTGCTCTATGTCTCTCAGTTTTGCTCTGCATATTTATGTTCACCAGCAACTGACTTTCCTCTGGTTTGTGTGGCTGTCCAGCCCCAAGATTTTCCTTGTGCCATTTCCCACTTTATATATTTTCCCACCCTTTAAGTTACCATATTTAGAGTTACTGCGCTAGTCCACATGCAGTAGGGTTATGCACACGAAGCCATTTTATTTACTCTAAAATTACCAGTTGTTCATCCATGATCTTTTGTTGGTTTGCATATAAAACAAACTTGGTAATATTTGAAATGTAATGCTTGCTTGGGTCAGTCATTTCTTGCTTGTTTTTGCTATGAATGCACATGCATTCTGAGTATGAATTGAATTAATTCCTATTTATCAGTCGGAAATAGTTATTCCTGAAATAACAAGGCCTACACTGCACAAATATATGTGCATACCACATATCTGTTGAAAGGTCATGTGAGGGTTTCCCTGGGCGTAGGGGATCTGATGTAACACATATTACCTTTGGTTGATCTGGAGATAAACACCACCAGGTTGGGTAAGCAGTAGAGAAGGTTTCGGTGTTACATTTAGCCAAACAACAACTCAGATTGTTTTGTTTTGTTTTGTTTCATTCGGTTTGATTTAATTTAATTGAAATGGTGCTATTCCACACTGGATTGTGGCCAGAGGAGTTAACAGGCATCACATTTGGGGAAAACAAACAAGCAAACTTTTATAGACCACATCAATGCACTCAAAGTAGAAAGAAAGAAAGAAAGAAAGAAAGAAAGAAAGAAAGAAAGAAAGAAAGAAAGAAAGAAAGAGAAAACTAGCCCTTTCAACTAGTATTTCACATGTACAAGCTGGTGGAAGTGGGATATAGTTTTAAGTGCAGTTCTAAGGAGATGGAATCTTCTCCCAGGACTAAATATTTCACAGAGGGCTTCTTCATTTCTCCTACAAATCTGGCATTCTCCCAAATGAGACTGGTGGCAGCAAGAGGGAAAGGCTGGGGTGTGGCCATAGTAGTAAGTCTTCCCCAATCTTCCAAGCATTCGAGCTACTGGAGCTGGTGTTCCTGCATTAGAACAACACATTCTTTGTTCTGTGGACTGGTCAAAAAATGACAACAAGGCTTAGAACTAATCTTCCCTAAGGACCTTAGGTAATGAACTCTCTAAGGCAGTTCCTCAACCTACATGCCCTCTAGGATTTCAACTTCCAAATTCACAGCAATCTAGAGGTTGTCCAGGATGGGGAAACCTAAACAGATAGATGAAGGGGAGTTGTGCTGGAAGGAATATATATGCCATTGAGCCTACAAGCACTTGCTTCAGTGGCCCAGAAGAAAGGAAAGAAGAAGAAAACATTTACCCAGCACATGCTGCAACTATTTCTAGTTTGGAGGTCAAATCCTTATTCTCTTTCCTTCTCCAAACCTGAAAATCCCATTGCTCCAAGTGCTGGACTCTTCTCTAGCCCATCTTCTAAAAAATAATTCTGCATCGGTAAGGAAGGACAACAAGGTTCTGCCCACAGGTCCAAGTATATGTGCTCTGCATGCAGACATTGTTAGCAGGTTCTATCTTTCATTGTGGTTTTCCTGTTCCATTTCTGTGCTCTGCAATCTTGAGGAGATACTATTTTAAACTCATCTGCTTTGCATTTCCCTGAATTCTGCCTTACCATCAGATTCCTCTTTGCTGGAATGCATGTTGCTGTATAGTGACTTGCGTTACAGTTTAATCAATTCCCGCTTCTTTTCTACTCATGAAGTGAGGAAAATGATCATAATTATAATGTTTACTAGGACAAAGTGTTCTGCCCCAGCTAAAACAGTCTTCTTGGGTCTACAAATAGCCGTGTTAATATGTGTTGCATAAAAACAACTGAGAATGTTAGGGATTGGCTAGGCTAACAGCATACCAGAGAAAATGGAAAACAACCCTAAAAAAGGCCCGCCAAGAAGATAGCTACATGTTATTAGGTTCCTAATACATTTCAAGAACTTATTGTTATCAATAGATTTTTCTTTTCTGTACTTAAAAGATGGTCACCCGTTACACTGGAGGTGAAGTTGGGTGGGATCAGCATGGCATGTATTGGCCATTTCAGGGATGCTCTTTTTGGTCTCATCAGCCTCATCTGCAGCCGTTATGTTGTTTTCACCCTAAAGAACTGGTCAGAGAAGCCATGTGCTAGTATATATCAGAACTGCTGAATAGAATCATAGAATGTAATGGCTGGAAGGGATGTTGGAGATAATCTTTTCCAGTCCAGTGCCCAAAGCAGCATTCCAGATAGATGCCACCCAGACTCTGTTTGAACAGCTCCAGCAAAGAAGAGTCTACCATCTCCTGAGGTAGTACATTCCATTGTTGAACTGCTCTTACTATTAGGACATTTTTCCTATCCAACCAAACTATACTTCCTTGTAATTTAATTCCATTCTACCTTGTTTTGCCTTCTGAAACAGTTTTAAACAATTCTACTTCCTCTTCTAAATGTTATCCCTTCAGGTACTTCAAGATAGGTAGAGGGAGGTATGGTTAAATCATGGGTCACAAAGCTCTGCAGATTACAAGAGGTAGTGTTCCACTGCTTAATTACCAGATGGGAGGCCCTGCATGTGTGGTTGGGCTTGAGGGAAAGGCTGTACAAGCTGCTGTTGTACTGCCTTTCCTATTACACAGCTTTACCCCAACTTGAGCTGCTTGACCCCATTGCCAGGTGGGTGATGGATTCACCCAGGCTTCTTTTCCTAGATGATTTCAATTTGCCTTCCTTGAAGGATGGGTCAGAGGCAGCTCATGAATTCATGGCTGCTACAGCAATCATAGTCTGGTTCCAGTTCATCATAGGCTCAACCAATGTACTGGGCCTCAAGTTAGATCTTTGTTTTATCCTGGAATTGCTGCGATATGATCTGAAGGTGGGGGACACTGACATCAGTCCCTTATCATGGTCAGATCACTCTCTGGTTTCCATTGAGCTTCCTGGTGCCTTTGACTTTTACCATGAGAATAAATACATTCAGATAGCTCGGCCCAGGTGTCTGCTGCATCCTTTTAGTTTCCACAAGATGGTTGAGGAGTTCCCCAGGGTCTTGGCAGGCAGTTCAACCCTTAGAACACAAAGATAATTGCAGACTTTTGATTGGATTGTACCTAAATGGCCACTCCCTACAGTATATGCTAATCCAGGAGAACCTCTTAGTATACCAAGGAGTGCTGGAAGATGAAGCAGTGGAAGAGACACTAGTGCTAGTAAACAACAAAGAACAAATAGGACTAAACATGGGTAGAAGCCCAGATGTAAGACGACACCTGCAAATTCCTTTTGATCATAGTTGCCGTCTGGGGAGAAGACCGAAGTAAAGTATGATTTGAGGAGCTCTGCTTTGTCTCCTTAATCTGTTACTATCTCACCATCTTTTCCTAGCAATCCTTCCTCTTCCTTCCTTTTACCACTGACACAGGTATTCCCTTTTTACTTTTAACTTTCCTTGTAAACTTAACTTCATGTTTTAGTCTTTCTAACTCTCTTTCTGCATATATTCATACTTGCTGATATACTCCTTGGTGATTACACTCATCTTCCACTTCCTATAAATGTCCCTTTCTACTCTTAGCTCCCTATGAATCCACAGTGATTTCCTTAGCTGCCCTCCATTCTTTTCTCATTGGATTATGCTTCCAGTATCTTGTTTTAGAGAAATTCTGAACCCTCCTGTATTTTCTTTGACCTGAGGGTTTCTGGCCATAATACTGATACTTTTCTAAAAGTTCTAGCTATTTCTAAATTAGTTGAAATTTGCTGTCCTGAAATCTGTGCATATACAACTATGTCTCAGTTTCATTTTCTGTAGTATCTTAAACCTCAAGATGTCACAATCACTTCCTCCCAAAGTACCCACTGTTTTTACCTCTTCAGCCACAATTCCTATTGGTTAAGATCAGATTTATTGATTGATTGATTTTGTATTTTGTCAGATCTTCAAGACTTACAGAGGCTTACAGCAAGATACAAAAATATAATGAAGCAACACTATACAATACAACCAAAAAACAGAATAGCTAATAATAAATATGTAACTTCGAGTAAAGTTGGTGAACAGTCAAGAGTTTGGTTTTAAAAGCTTCTGGAAGACCATCAAAAGGGCTGTTCACTTCAAAAAAGTGGGGTATCACAAGCAGCTTCTCCCTTGAAGAGCTGCTAAGAATTCTTCAGATGGGTTGAACTTGAAGATTTAAGAGAGTCACTCTCCTTCTCGCTTCTTGAAACAGTCAGCAAGACCACTGAGGAATAGTGCTAGACTGCATAGCTGACAATATTATACAGTAACTACCCTTGTCCCTTACTGGTTTAGAACAATGCAGAAACAGCGTAACAGTGGAATGACAGGACCAGTCCCTCCCATGCTTCACAAACAGTGGATAGAGGAATCCAAAAGTTGTCATTGGTTACCAATATAATGAAAGAAAAGGAAGGAAAGAGAAATTCTGAATAAAAGTGCTGCTTGTGATTCAGCTTCCTTCATGACGCCAATTTCTTTGTTTTTAACTTTATTCAGCTTGGGTTCCAACAGAAGTGAATGTAAGAGGAGGAAAGATCATTAAGATGATTGATAGAGTCCTGCAGCCAGATCCACTCAGTTCCTCTGCTGTGATTGGCCAATTCTTTTCCTGTCAGCGAATGACATGGTGAAGAGGAGGGCAGCCATTGTGTTGTCTCTCACATGCTGCAAATGCATAATCAGGACAGCACCTTTTGGCAGGGAGTCAGAGGAGATCCAGGAGCAATCAACAATAGGGGCAGCAAATTCATAGCTTTCACTTAACTCAAGCATGGGGGCTAGCACTTTAACTCAGCCATGGGGAAAGACCCTGGATATTTCTTACTAAAATGGCCCCCAAGATCAGGTGTCTTAGGCATTTCCTTGGGCTATTTAGAAGCTGAAACTGATTTTGGTAACATCTCCTTACATGGCTTCTTTTGTTGAGTTTACTGTCAATCAGGGAACTCTTGGTAAGAATTCTGTGACCTGGTACTGTGTGCTTCATGGTTGTAGCAAATATTACTTGACAGGTTTGTTCTTCACTTGCAGCACCTTTCCCTGCACCAGGAAAGGGAAGTTGCTACCTGTAAATGCGTTACTGAAGCATGCTACCATTCAATATTAATAACTCCCTCCAACATTTAATAGTATTGGATTACAAAACGATTCAGAGTACAACCCATTTGCCCGAAGTTAAACAAATACAAGGGCTCCTGTTCCCTTGAGAGCTGCTCTGATTAGACATGTTGTTTATAATATGCTTGTTTGCTGATTGGGAGGTCAAGCATGTTTGACATTCCCAGCACTCTCTTTGCTGGGATCTCTGCTTTGTCTTGGACTCTCTCTCTCTTTCCTTCCTTATACCCAGAAACTGTGTCTCCGTTTTTAAATCAAATGTTTACAGTTCGGAAGTTGCATAGATAATTTTAACCATCTGCCATACCTCGAAGAAGGGAAGGCTTTAATTGTTCGAGTTTTTAAAGAGTGACCTTTTCAAAAACCTCAGTTCCCTTTTTGACACTTTGGGATTTAGACATGACTGCTTGCTTGAAACATCTGGATATAGACAAACAGCCCAAGTGAAATAAACATTGCAGCATCTATCCTTCATGCAACCATCACACATCCCTGGAAATAATGCAAGAGAGAGCAAATCAAGCATTTCGGCATTCGACACATGCATGGTTGGCCTGACCAGTATAGAAAAGGCATCAGCAGGACAAACCTTGTTCCTTTCCTTCACACCTGACCTTATAGGAAGAAGAGAAAAGCTAGTCTTTAAGGGACTTGTCATCATTATCATCCAGTTAATCAGAAGGACCCAAATAAGTATGTGCCTTAAAGGTAAGGAAGAAAGAAAATATAGTATCTTTTTGTAGAATATTTGAACATTGTGGATACTCTTGAGATTCTGAATGATTCATACATTCTCTGGATAATCTAACCTATTACAAGGCATTAGAGCCATTATTCTCCAGTTTCTACCACTCATGATTTTAGACCTTTAGTTTTACATCGGCTTCATTCTCCTTATTTCTTTTTTTAAAATACTTTTTACTGAAAGTTTTAATAACAAGAATAAAAGAAAATACAAACTAAACTCAGAAAGAAAGGAAAGGAAAGGAAAAAGAGAATAAAAGGTATACAGGAAAAGAAAAAGAATAAAGGAAAGAAAAAAGAAATATTTAAAGAAGTAGCTTTGGATCTTCATCACAACAAGTACAAACAAACTTAACAATTCATCTCCCCCTATAATGTTCCATGCAAATATCTCTTCTTCCCATAACCCATCCCTGGTCCATATGCAAATCCATAAATCATTAACATTTCAGTTCTAGTATCAGCAAAAAGTCCATAAAGGGATCCCAGATTTATACAAATATGTCTTATTTAAACCTTGATCAAACAAACCAACTTTGTACTCCTTCCTTTTGCTTCTAACAATCTCAATCTTTAGCTCATTTAGATGCTGTCACAGGATTTGATCTCTCTTCCATTTTTGTTTTTCCCATCTCAAAGATTTCTTCAGGGCTGTAATCAACTTCTTTTGTAAGTCCAATAAAAAGTCATTATCCAGGTCAATTTCTTGGCTTTTCATTTGTATTTCCTCTTTAGTTGTTTTCTCTGTCTCATAGTCCATATTTTTTTTTTATTTGCCAGTACTTCTGCATATTCTTTATCTTTGGATATTTCTGCATCAGGCAAAATTTGTTTCATCTCTTTATCTTGGAAATCTTCCAAGATGTTCTCTTTCACATCAATAATTTCTTCTTTAATATCTTTTGGACATAATCTATTTGCAGAAGTATGCATCATTGCTGAGACTGAAGCTGCTATTTTTTGACCCCAT
The DNA here is from genome assembly GCA_030867105.1 of Liasis olivaceus. NCBI lineage: Eukaryota > Metazoa > Chordata > Lepidosauria > Squamata > Pythonidae > Liasis > Liasis olivaceus. Next base: position 100,173,125 of record CM061348.1, on the reverse strand, counting down.
TCTTCAAAAATCTCCTGAAGTACATCCAGCTTCCTGGAGCAGGGATTCAGGTGATAAAATTAATGTTGCAGAGAACCTTGGCTACTTTTTCAGGACTGAAAGACTCAAACAGGTCCTGATCCTATAACACATTGACTCTGTAACTTCTATTAGATTTGTCTACCCAATATGCAGCTCTGAGCAAATGTGAATGATTTTATCCTCCAGATGCTTTGCAAATTGATCAGTGTGGACCAATAGCCACCTGCCCCCATTCTTTCCTAAAACGGTCTGGGTTACCTTAAAGAAGGCTGTGGGAAGGATATGATAAGCCCTGGGAAATATGGATAGTGCTCTTATTGTCACAGGATATACTCAAACCTGAGTTCATAACTATGTTTGGTTACAGTTGCCCTTTACTGTTTGCTGGCATCATTCCAGGTATATCTCCTGTTATTTCATCTCCCAGGGTCGCCTGGATTAGCAAGTAGAGGTTGGCTGCCTGGGTATAATTTTGTCAAGAGCTGCCACTACATCTGTGTTCCAGAGGTTGACTAGGCCCTGCCAGAATTATCTGCCAAAATCTCAGAGAACTCTCTGACCATCTTCTGGAAACCAAGTGTCTGGGACACACTCAATACTGTCAACACTCAATACTGTCAACACTCCCTGTGGAGGTCAGCAGCACTGGTAAACTCCATGGTAACCTGGAGAATGATCTGACCATGACAAGGGACTAGCGTTAGTGTCCCCTATCCTTAGATCATATCTCATCTACTCCAAGATAAAAAGATGTAATGAGTGACCTCCTATATGGGCTCAAATGGACCTATGATAACCTGGCAACCTGTGCACTAAGATGAGGCAATGGGGCTGGAAGTTGGAATTGACCTCAAATTTCCAATCACCCTTCCCTGGGACCAGCCTATCCTTTTTCTCCCACTATATCTCCCTCTGTCCATCATGATCACAATCTTTCTTTTGTCTCTTTTGATGTCATCAATCCCAATCCCTTATAGGCACAGAATGAGGAGGAACATTCAACCACCAAACTCTGCCTCTCACCCAGAGAATTGCTCTACCACCTACTTAAGCTGAAGAAAGTTATAAATCAGTTGCTGAAGCCCAAAGTACAGTAACATTGAACACTTTGAGACAATGTCGCCATTTCTATGCATGATATTCCATGCCAAGTCAGACAATCACCAATTTTGCAGAAATTGTGCGACACCTTGCTTCACAGGCAACTAATTGTATTCTCAAACTGAAAGGTGAGAAAAGGAAGCATAGGAAAGGTAAATTAAGTGTACTGTGAATAAGTAAAAGAGATAATAGAAATAAGTCTGGAGATTAGGAAGCTGGAATAAGATAAATTCAGGAGTAGAAAATAATTAAGACTTTATTTTTGTAAGAATAAATTTTTCTTTTTCTTCATGTTCATTTTAGCATGGCTAAAAGATGCTTACCTTCCTGCTTGTATCTGTACTATCCAGAAACGAATCTGTGACAATGTATTATCACATGTAGAGGCCTTTGCAGGATTTGTCACCAGGGACACCGGGAAAGCTTCTACAAACTATGACAGAAGAAGCAAGCAAAAGACATTGAACGCATAAATGTCCAAGGTAAGAACAGCAGTCAGGAAGAAGTGAATCAAGATACAGCAGAGCTAGGATGGACAAAATAAGACAAGTTGAGGACTCTGTGTATAATGCAAGGGCAGGATGGAGGCAGAGAAACTGTTCACTAAAACATAATGCAACAGCATGGGCTTTTTTCCCCCAGTGTTGCTCAAATACAGTGGTACCTTGGTTCACGAACTTAATTCATTCCGTGACTCTGGTCACGACCCGAAATGGTTGTGAACCAAATCAAATTTTCCCATAAGGTTCCATGTAAATACGGTTAATCCGTTCTGACCCCAAATTTGGTCGCCAACTGATTTCTGGTCACGACCCGAGTCAAATTTTCCTATAAGGTTCAATGTAAATACGGTTAATCCGTTCTGAACCATATGTTTTTTTTTTAAAAAAACCGCAAAAATATGACACAAAGTACAGTACGAAGAGAGAGAAAGCTAACCTTGCTCGACACGACTCCTGGCGTGGAGGACAGGAAGGCGGGTGGGGAGGTGGTTACTGCTTGGAGGGAGAGTCCCCCTCCCTACAGGAAGCCACGACCACGTGTCACGGGAGGGAAAATGGCCGTGGATCCTGTTCGTCACCCGATCCAGCGTTCGCGAATGGAGGCAAATTTTTGCAGCTGGAGCTGTTCGTGAACCGAATTGTTCATGAACAGATGCGTTCATGAACCGAGGTACCACTGAACAAAGAAAGTATTTACCGATTATTGTTTCTTTAGCTGAAAGATTTTTGAACAGATGGCTCCACGAATCTAGTTTCCTTTTCTGCTTACTTGTCCTGGTAGTTCAGTAAATCAGGAAGAATCCCTAGTTCCTTGTCTCTGAGATACCCCATGTTGATTCTAAATCCTTGCCTACAAATACCGTAGTGTAAAAATTGTCCAGTGTACTTTTAACATCTTCTGTGAAAATGCTGTGTGTGAACTTAAATTACATTCAGTGACAGATTGCCTTTAGAAGATTTATATTTATTTGCGGATCCTGTTTTAGATGAGGTTGTGTTTACTGTGTATCTATCTGAGAAATGTGGTGGCTCCAAGCACCCTCTCCTGTTAATCTCTACAATTGTTTATTTTTATGGTGTAGACTACTTTACATTGTCAGAATATCATCCCTGACAATGTTTTACTTGGCAGCTTTTCTAGGTATCAGACTTGGCCTCTCCAGATTTCTCATCATTAGCTGTTGGGAAAAGCTAAGCAAACTTAGGCTATGTTTGCTAATGACTTGTGGCAAGTCAAGGAGGGTTAATGAAGGAAACCTCCTAGAAGCTTATGTTTGGCAGGAGATATTTGTGGAGCCATGAGAACTGGACCATCCTGCTCCAGAAACAGATATTTGAGTTTAGAGGTGGACAGACTTTAGGCTTCTTGGATCTATTTTGTGTGTTTACTGAATCCCAGAGATCCATCCACCATAACCTCAAGCAGATATATGCTGCAGAACAGACTCACCATAAGATGTTGACCAGTATCATAATCAAGCACACAGCTCCTTTCAGATCAAACTCCATCTCTCTTTCCTCATCCCAAACATTTTTTCAGCATATAATAAATGGAAAAAGGGAGAATATCTCTCTGAAGTTTGAAACAACAACAACAACCAACAGCGACATGCTGCTTTTTGAAAAAATTGGTAAGGCAGAAGTAAACTCAATAAAGACACTTATAATACATATAAAAATCTAAAATGCAGCATAAGAATACAGATCAGAAGCTATTTATGGTCTGCCAGTTTTATTATTATTTCATCCAATTTGAATAGAATGAGAGAATGCTGAAATTAAGATTTAGTGGGGGGAAAAGTTTTTTCCCAAGTGTCTCCTGCTTTGCCATCTGACCTGAGCCTATATTAAACTAACTCTGATATATTACTGGATTAACTGCATAGCAATAAAAAGTGGGAAGCTGCTCACATTGCTTCAAATGTCTGCACTAAATTGAATAAGTAATCTAATATGTGTGTGCTCGGTGGCTGCTGTTCATCTTTCTTCCACAACTTCAACTTGCTGGTTGGGTTTAATCCAGCAACTGAAACACTACTTGCTTTACTTCCAAGCAAGTGAATGTTGCTTAACCTTCAGAAAATGCTGAAATCCAAAGAGGAGCAGAGTGGAATTCAGAGCCATTCATCACCAAATTAACCATGGAAAAACTCATACCTTCTTGGAGCTTTTAGAGGATCCATCACCTAGTTATCATAGCTGGAAGGCTGGATTGTATGTCTTCTCTAGAGTGATCTTGGAGGAACATAATGGAAAAAAAGCCCACAAAGATTGTAGTAGTCTGAATAGCTTTTGACAGGAATAACAAATTGAGGTTGCCTCTGACCCTGCCAGAATTTTCTTTCATTACCAAAAATATCAGTGCAGGAGAAAAGAAAAGTAAAGAAAACTCCATCTACTTTGGATATGCTCTTGTAATCTGTTCTAAATTTATTCAACTGTTGGTGCAATAGAAAGAAGGGCCAATATGTCATGATTTTTGCATCCCGGACCATTTCTGATCAACATCTCACAACCCTAACTCAGCTATATAATAAATTTGATATTTTAATGTAATGATATAATGGGATTAGAAAATACTGTGAGGATCGCTATCAGATATCCATAAACTATGGATATATGCAAGTTTGTCTTCCAAGTATCTGCATACTGTTTTATACCTGCAACTGCCTGGATGACACTTCATCGGTGCTGTTTCAAACAATTCCAGTGCAGCATCTCAATTAAGAAGGAATTATGCTTCCTTCACATTCTTCATCTGAATCAACGAAAGCTTGTGAGGCCGAGTCAAAGAAGAGCTGGAACATTTCTAACCTTGGTAAGCATTGCACAAGATAAGGTGGCATAATCACAGGCTGTCTAAATTTCATGAGTAGTGCTGATGTATCATGTTTGAATGTACATCCAAGTAATGTAATCTAATGATGATTTGAAATGTAATAAAACTATCACATGATCAGTGAATATTGCTGAAGCTTTCTCTCTCATATTCTAGTGAGGATGCATTCAAAAACATGACTCTTTTGAAGTAGTACAATTCAGAATTTCATCAATTTAACCACAGTCAGTGCTAATGGGCAACAGTATTCAGTAATAATGTGGCACAATATCTCAGTGATGGCCAGTAAGGAAGGGCAGGGGCTGAACATGTTTGGTCCTCATTTACCTTTTTAAAGGTATCTGCTATGAGCCTTCAAAACCTGGAGAAGGAATAGAAGATTTGTTGTAGCCCTGCAGTTTGCTAGCCAGAGTAATGCAAAAATCTCTGTATGTGGAAGAAGAACATAGTAGGTTTTCTACCATGCAGTGAAGTAAGTAATAAGCCCCATCAGATGCTCTTCCATATGCTCAAGGAATCCCTTCTTGTACTGCGACATGGGAAAGAACAAGTCTGTGGGGACCTATAATGTCAACAAGAATGTTGGGTTGTCCTTAAATGGTTTATTGGAAAGCATTCCAGGCGGCACTCACCATTTATTACTAGATGAAGGAGTTCATGCACAAATGATTCTGGTAAGTACTTTGCAAAGAAGCAGTTTTCTCCCATCTATTTTTCTGTACTAATAATGCCAGGAATTAAGTGTGATAAATAAAACTAAATATTGATAGAAGAGGCCACAAAGTTTGTTTACAGATTTTACCCCACATAGGCTAAGGTGTGCTTGTTTGCAAATGGAGAGACCAGGTCCTCAGAGGTTCTGGTATTTGTGAACTGAAACGAAACTCTTCTGTGAGATTTCACAGGAATAAGAACAGCTCATTTACACCTGAGTGTGACCTCCCAGGAAGTGTAATTTGGTTAACTGTGTGAGCCGAGGCACACTTCAGCTAGCTATGCCCATTTCAGTGATTCTTCAGGCACCGGGCTGAACTGTAGTGCATTTGAAACCTTCCATCCTTGATCCCAAAGGTGAGATTTGTGTCACAAAATCTCAGCAACATATTCTAGGACAAGGATAGATAACTTGTTGCCCTCCTGGTGATCTGGATTACAATTTATGTAATCCCAGCCAGCATGGCCAATGAACAGAGTTTGTGGGATTTGTAATCCAAAATTTCTGGAGGGCTACAAGTTGCCTACCCCATCTCAGAAGAGACTGTGTCTGTATTGTTGTCAGATACTTAGAATGAAACCATTCAGTACAACCCAGTTTTTTAAATTCCTACCCCTTTTCTTTTGTTGGTTTAAATCCTGTTGTTCAAAACCTCTGTCAGCTAGCTATACCAAAATATGCTTCAAAGAACTGAAACTGGCCCACTATGCAAACTTACTCTGAAGGAAGACCCACTATATGTAATGGGACTTGTTTTTAAATAAATACACATAATATTGTTCTGTATATTAATAATGCATGCCTGAAGTATGAATTCCATACTCCAATTTCGGTATACAAGCGCTTGATGTTCAAGATGCCTATTCACCTCTTCTGCATTAATACAGCTAAATAGCCAAGGCTGTAGCAAGCTAAGTATACGTTTCACATGGGATACATATAATCTTTCACATTTTCTGTAATTACAGAAAACTCCAATTTTTATAAGATATTTCAGGAGTCAGAGAATTTTGTATCGGATCACATGAGATCATGATAATATCCTATCATTTGAAGAGAACATTGACATCTGATACAACCCAGAATATTCGTCAGAGTTGAGCTGAAGGCTATAGCTGGATAGAAGCTAAGAATCAGCAGCAGTGTTGGGGCAAATCTAAGGCTTACTCTTGAACTCAGATGCAAAGAACACACTAACCATACCAAAGCCAGAGCATTGATTGTTACCTGGCCAAATCTCAGCTTGTACAGGAAGATTATTACACACTTTCTTCCTCATTGGGCCCAAGAACCAGCATTTGGTGGAAGGGCCAAGCCTGGCCATAATCTGAAACACCTCAGTGCCCCAAAAGGTTCTCAAAATAGCAGTGTCAGGCTTTAAGACCTTTTCTAACCCAAGAATGGTCCTTTTCTGGGTGAAAGAAAAAAAAAAAAAAGATGTTCCAGTAGGCATCAATTTAGCAACAGAGTTAATGACAGGGAATGATTTTCCCCACTATCATTTGTTTTTCAAATTAGTATTGTGGTATAATATGCTCTAACAGCATTTTTCATTTAAGTGGTATTGCATAATACATATGTGTGTGGGGGAGTGTGTGTGTGTGTGTGTGTTTTAATGCTAGTTAAAATATAAATAAATGAGATAATATCTCCTGCTGCAATAGCAAATAATTGCTAAGCCGTGAATGGTTCACCTCTCACGTGTCATTCTCTACCTCATCCTTTTAGAAAGACTCAGAGCCTGGCTTTGTTTGCAGTGTACGACAGCAACTCCACATTTATCTCCTGCTAGTATGAAGCTGACTCTATTTCACCCCCCAACTCAAGATTTAAATGGTCTTGTCTGAGTGTCCCAGCCTCTCCTCCTAAGCTGCCATAGAGCCATGGTGGGAAAATGCTGTTGTGCTGCCCCTCCTGTTTGAGGGAGGTGTCTTCACGCACTCAGGTCTGACTTGATAATCATTCGTAAATTCTTGTGCTCAGGCAACCCTGGCACAAAGAAGAGGCCTAACTCTTAGGAGGATGGGTAGGAAGTCCATGACATTGGCATTCATCAGCTGAACAGCATCTCAAAGTATTCAGCAAGCCACTCGTATTATGCTAACAAGACACTATATTGTCAGTGAGAGGGCGGGAGGATTGTATAATTCACTAGGAATGATAGGCTTCTAAAATGGTGGGACACCTGCATCTGTGAAGATAACCCTATTTTTATTTCTTACAGAAATAACTGAACTCTCTGAAGACTGAGAACAGACTGAAAAATGACTGGAGAAATATATCACAACAATAGCTGGATGATGGCAGTGTGTGGATATTCCATAAACAGTAAATGAGATAAGGTGGGCCAATTTCATACTCAAACATTTAATAAGGAAATAGCCTATGATTTTTACTTCAGAAAATGGAGAGTTTGCAAGATAATTGATTATAGATGTTGGGAAAAATTGCCCATTATGAATTTCTGTATGAAATAGACCTGATTTGCACTTTCTGAGCTAATATATGGATTGGACTTTAACTATCCAATGTATGTTGCATTTCTTTGAGTATTGAAGTTTAGTTCTCAGCATTTATTTATTTATTTATTCGATTTTTGTGGCTGCCCTTCTCAAATTCATGACTCTAGGTGGCTAACAACAGTTAAAAATAATAAAAATCACAGAACAGTGAGGAAAAGAAAAAAACCCAACACACATATAATCAACAGCCCAGTTAAAAACAAAACCAACAAAAAATCGACATAGCCATTGCAAGGGCTTTGCCACAAATCTGGATCCCCAAATTCAGTGACAAAACAATGCCTTTAAGGCCTTATGGAATGCCAGCAAAGTCTTTTAAAACATACAGGTAGTCCGCAGTTTAAGAACGAGTTCCATTCCCAAGGTCTGTCCTTAAGTCAAATGTGTATGTAAGCCACAACAGTATTATTGTATAATTTGGTATAAATAGTATTGTGTAATGAACTTGAACCATTGTGTATTTAACTTGAATCATTGTGCATTTAACTTGAATTTTGCTACAATAGGCTCCATTCGTAACTATGGGTTGTCTGTAATCCGGGTGTTCTTAACCTGGGGACTACCTGTAATAACAAAATATACAACTTTTTAAGGAAATATAACCTTTAAATACGTACTGTACTTTCAAAAAAGTATGTTTGAAAATAATACGTATACTCTGAGTTGATTAAAATTACATATTAATGTGGAAGTGGAATATTTATCTGTAAAACATGTGAATTAACATAGATTGGAAAGACAGATTTCTCCATTTTTAGAACTGATTGTTTAGCTTGCTATCTATCCACAATTCCAGAAAATGAGCTTTAACAGGACTGCCCTGTGCTGAATGTCAAAAGCAGGCATGTTAAAACCTTGTTGCACTCACCTTTTCACTCCAGCATGTTTTTTTTTTTATTTATTTAACAGCAGTTGTTGTAGTTGCATCTCTGGCAAAAATTCCTCCCTAACAAACCTCCCTTTTAAAGTGGGAGCCATTACAAGGCAGTTGCTCTGGTTTCACATCAGGCTGAAGCTTGGCAATAAGCCGTCCATCTGTAGAATCCATCTCCTCTTCTAGTCCTCTGAGCATTAGCAGAGTGTGCGCAACTTTGACACCAGAGAATTATCCGCACAGATGCAAAATCCTTACCTTACTTTTATTATTCAAAGGGCAATGGAACATCATTAAACCCAGTGTGGAGCCAAATACCATAATGATTCAGGGCTGCAGGTATGAGCAAGTGTATGCCAAACAGCCCAATGCAAAGCCTTTCCTCACCTTTTCAAAGTTTGTTGCTTTGCTGTTTTTGTTTTCTGCCTCCATTTTCTCTCTCTCACATTTTGTTAGCAAGTAAGACGATGAATAAGCTAAACTCTGAAGAAGCCCTCAGGTCTCCAAGACCTCACATTCCCCTCTCTTCCCTTTTGGTTTTGCAGCCAAAAGAAAAAAGAAAAAAAGGAAGACTATAGAGGTTCCTCCTTGCTATACATTGCTAAAGTGCAGCTCCTTGAGTAGACTCCTTCATCCTACCCCCAATGCTCTTGTTGAAAGCATGAAAAGAAAAAATAGGAACTCAACGAGTACATTAAGAAGTAGGACAGGAATCATATGATCTGAGATGGACAAGAAGAATTTCCATTATGAGATTGACTACTTCCAGTTCAAGATATCTGTCTAAGTTTAGGTCTACCTTTCTTTGAAAACCTGCTAGGAAGAAAGCTTCATCATTCTCTTTCATTCTCTGATGAAATATTTGCTGTTTGCTCTGTGTTTCTGAAACTCAGAATTTTCCAGACTTCGGAGAGTCATTTTTCTAAGGAAGGGGAATCTATCTTCTAAGAGAGGGGGAATAGCCTCTCAGAAGCTAACCAAGCTGTCCCAGATCAGTTTGGAAATGGATGAAAACCTCTTGTTGATCTAGGGAACAAAGTTACAGTTGCATGTTACAGGCTAAGGATAGATGGGGTCATGTCAGTTGATTCTCCTTCCGTCCATATATATTGTGAACATGCACTGACTGAGAGGTGATCCTACTCTTTCTCTGTGGATAGTCATTGTAAGCATATTTGCCATAGTGACACAGGTAAGGACTCATGGAATTAAAAAAAAAGTAATATAGAAACTAAAGTTCCAAAGCTATATTATATGAGAACCACTCTCATCATATGTCATAGTGTCAATCTGGTTCTGAAAGTGTTACATCAATTGACTGGTGTTTGTTCTAGGTTTCAGAGATCCTTGGGCAAAATGGTCACAGTCCCCTCTTCTGTCATCTCTAGAGTTTTACTAGACTAGTTTCTGATAGTCAAGATCCAGAGAGACCTTTTTATGCACCTCCCAAAGTTAGGCAGTTTCCTAATAGCTGACCTGCCCAGTGTCATCAGTGTTACATCAGTTGGCTAGCCTCCACAAAGACCTTTGATTCATATGTTGTGGCTGAGTCATAAGATACTTTTGAGATTTTTTTAAAAAAATATCCTTATTATGGTTTAGTCCAGAAATAGCCTTAATAAGTATATTTTTAAAAAAATTCTAAAAATATCCAATATTGGTCAGTGTAAAATTAACAGCAACAAAGCTGGATAAATAACAGTGTTTCCCTATTATGGATGTTGGAATTTTCTTATGCTTAGGTTGCTACTTCATTTCTGGCTTTATTAAAATGGGAACACAGTGATGGAACTTTGCTGAGGACTTACAGTGAAAGAGAAAATGTTTGGGCTAAGTACTCTGATACCTGTCAGTAAAATATCAGCAGAAGAACAAAAGATTGTTTGGAAGCTTGGCCTCACTTGGCAGTTTTGATAACAGGTATTAATAATGGGAACGAGAACACATGTGCTTGGCGGTTCCATGAATGATGAGCTATGAAAAAGATGTCGGTCATGGTAAATGGTTTAATCAAGACCAGTAATGGAAGGAGGACAGAGATATAATAAATAATAATAAATATAATAGATATAATAAAAGAACTTTCATTACTAGTAATGTAATCATATAAGCTCTTCCAAATCACTTTAATATAATTGATTGATGCAAAGCTTTACATCACAATAGAAGGCAGCATCTAGGTAACCTTGGCTGATCCCTACCCTTGAAAAGCTAAGCAAAGTTGGATCTGGTTGGTATTTCAGTGGAGGACCACCAGGAACTCCTAGGACTTCAGGCTAGATTGGGAAATTGCAACCACATTCCCAAAGAAGGCAATGGCAACCATTTTCATATTATTGCCAAACATCCTACATGGACCTACATGGACATGTTTGTATAGTCAGCAGGAGTCAAGTATGATTCAAGGAGGTGTTTACCTTTACCATAAAGCTGTAATATGCTATTTTAGTTGTACATCTGTAGCACATAATTTTAAAAAATCAAGTGCAAAGCCTTAAACTCCAAAGCTTTAAAGGAACACAAGAAACTTTCTTTCTTAAGAAGAGTCTTTAATATTGTTCAGATAAGTCTATGGTGATGGGTTCACTTGGGGGGTGGGGGGGGGACTCTGAATCCAGATAATTCCAGATTCTGTAACTAATAATTTGGCTTCTTATTTCTCTATATTCATTTGTGAAATATGCTGCTAATTCTGAATTAAAAGGAAAGATAAGTCAGCAAGCCTTTTGCTATTGATCTGGATGGGACCAACTGCTTTTTTGATCTTTCCCTTTCAATGGTGGCCATAACTTCATTATGCAAAATTAGATTAAGAATTTGTAACTGCTTCCTCATCTTCCTTATTTGTTACTTACTCTCCACTTCTTTTCATTTGTGACTATTTGATATTAAGTCTTTACAACGGAGATTTTAAATCTTCACAAATCATAAGTTTATAAAATTCTGGAAGCACCCTGCTTGCATTCACTCCTTTTGGCTCAGCAGAACGGTGATTTGTATCCATTTTTCTGGCCTTGGAATGGTAAACTTGAGATGACCTACACACTCAAAATATCCAGTCCCTGAGGTTTGGACTTTGCAGACATTTCTTTCAAATCTTTGCTACAACACAACACAGTAGAGCAGCAGGCTAGAGGGAAATGGAACTTATGTAGCAATTAGGGTTTTTAAAATTCTGTTTTTCCCTCTCCTCCCTTCCCCCTGAGAAATTTCATCAGGGAAAAACTGGCATGCTTCTGAAAGCAAAGTCTTTTCCTTGCCCCCTCTTCCCTCCCTATTTTCACAACATTGTCATCTCATCCTCCCATTCTTTCATGCTAGACCTCAGGCTCCTGCCAACACCTGTTATAATAAATAAGTCACATTAGGAATTATCTTTGGGGCTGCTCATCTGGAAGAGTGTAGTATAGAGCATTAGAAAGAAACTCTAAGAAGAAAAGGACAGAATACTTTCATATGATGGCTGCTCTTTTAACATCTGGAAGATTATTTTATTTTTAAAAGGAAAAAAGCCATGTGTAGGATATTTTAATAGAAAAAGAGAATATTAATGTGTATATTAATGCATAAGAAGTCTTTGTGCATTCTTTCTACTATTTGCTGCATCCATCATCTTTGCTTGTTCAACTGGGTAAGGATAGTAAGCATCTTGGAAATAAAACTGCCAGCATTTCATTCAACATAAGGGTTGAATGAAGTGTAATGACTCCAGTGTTATAAGTCATTGACAGATGGCATTACTGGTGTGCTTGAAGCTCTGATACATTCTTTAGCATCTGTTCTTTCATTTCAGTTAGCAGGAAGTTGCTGTGAGAAAAGGTTGGGTTGCTATTGTTCATGAAATGGAAACCTACAGTGAGTACTTGTCAGTTTTAAGCAAAGCACCATGATTGAATTTTTGAGTGCCAAAGGAGTCCCTTTGAAATTCATCACTGAATGCAGGTTGTTTATGGTGATGACTGTGTTGATATGAGTACTGTGCATCACTGCGCCAAAAAATGTAAAGATGGTGAACAAGTAAGAGCTGATTTGTGTGATCAAGAATGAAGGGATGACCTATGACAGCAACCAACAAGTTTTACATCAGAAAGGTTGATGAACTGATTAATGAGAATTGGAGGATTACTCAAAGGGAAATTGCTATCAAGCTTGGTAGCATGGGCCACATTATTGATGTTCTTCAATATTGGAAAGTTTGTGCAAGATGGGTTCCTTGTATGCTGATGGTGGAGATGAAAGCTTCAAGAATTTAAATCTGCCAGCAATTATTGTCATGCTATGAGAATGAAGGTGAGGAATTTCTTCACAGCATTGTAACAGCTGACAAAATATGGGCTCAGTGTTATGACCCAGAAATGAAGCATCAGCCCATGGAATATCATCACAAAGCTTTACTTATGGAAAAATAAATCAAAACCCAGGCTTCAGCAGAAAAACTCATAGTAACAAATTTTTAGGATGCAGATAATATTATTTACTGTATACAGATTTGAACCTAGCACCACTACCAACTCAGAGTTCTACACTGGAACAACCAAAACATTGCAACATTTGAAACAATGATTAAGCAGAGTTCAGAAGTACAAGAAGGAAATGTTGCTGCAACTTGACAATGCTAAACCTCACACCTCATGGGCCACCCAAGTGGTGATTGTGAAGTTAGATCTCACTGTCTTATCCCATTCACCATAGAGTCCAAACTCGACCCATGCAAAAGTTACCTTTTCCCAAAATTAAAGGAATATCTTTGTGAGCATCTGTTTGACTCAAATGAAGAGACAGGGAGGGCTCTTGGGATCTGATTGAACAAACAAAGTGTGGAGTTCTTTTGTGATAGCTTTATGAAGCTTGTCAATTTGGGCAGAAGTGTGCAGTAAAAGGTGGTAATTATGTGGAGAAGTAAATATAGGTAACAAAAGAACTCATTTCAAGGATTATTTTCCTATTTCATTTGTTAAAATATCCCTATATAAACTAAAGCTACAGAAATGGAGGCATTACTTATCATTAGACCCTTGGAGATGATAACGTTTCTGGAAAACTCTGTACCAACCTGGTCACCACATTTAAAAAAGGATGTAATAGGTTCAGAAGAAAGCAACCAAAATGATCAAGGGGTCCAAACAACTTTCCTGTGAGAAAAGACTAGAACATTTGGGACTCTTTAGCTTGCAGAAAAAAGGAACTGGGGGAGAATATGAGATGTATAAAACCATGCATGGAGAAAACACTAGGATCAGGGGTCATCCAATGTAAGTGATTAGGATGGATTTAGGACAGACAAAAGAAAGTACTTCTTCACATCATGCATAATTAACCTGTAGAATTTATAGATACTATGATGGCCACTAACATGGATAGCTTTAAAAATAGTCTGGATAAATTCACAGAGGAAAGGTTTACCATGGGGTTTTAGTTTTGAGACTGTGTTACTTCTGGGTTGAGGGCAGCATACCTCCAAATATCATGTGCATAGCATCAATGGCAGGGAGCAGTATGCCTCCATGTCTTGCTGGTGAGCATCACAAAGGCATCTGGCTGGACACTCTGAGAAACAAAATGTTATGAAAAGTTGGGTCTTAGTTTGTTCTTAATGTCTCAAAACCAAAACAAGCAAAGATACAAAACACCACTAAGTTCTCAAGCAATTGTTTGCATCAAGAATTTTTGAATCAGGATATATATGAACATGAATTAGTGTTTTTAAACAAATATTACTTGCATGGATGTGCTTAGAGTATTAATTTGTCAATGGTAACTGCAATAACAACTGAGTGGACACGGAAATGTTGGAATCTTTCCACTCAGCCTTAAAAGAAAAATCTGGATGATTATCTACTGGGGATGCTAGGTTAACAAAGACCCTTATTTTAGCCTTGAAGTCCTGATCAGCTCCGTACTTGATACTATCACTGAATGGTTTCCTGGCAGGCAATCAGGAATCTGAGTTGTTCAGCCCTGAACATCAAAGGGTGAGCCAAATGGCTTAAAAAGGAAGCCAAGAGCTAGGTCTTATAAGCAATTAGGATCAGAGATGGTCTAGAAGCAGGACTGGAAAATGCATCAATAATTAGAGATAGAAGTAGAATAAGTTACCAGAAGCGACTGCACTTTGCTGCTCGGACAAGAAACCGGTGAGAAAGGAATAGCTTTTACTGCATATCAATGGTCAGTGATCTAATGGGTGGGAGTGGATAGATTTTTTCCAAAGAGGCTATCAATACAGATTATCAATGGCTGGCAACAGTTATTAACCTATATAAGCCGAGATCAGATATTGCACACATATATGCTTTAACCATGATTTTACTCAACAATTGCTGAACAAATTGGCCCAGATTGGTTTTGAGATTTGGGGAGATTTTAAGGCACATAATGAAGACCTTTCATCCTTTAAAAACTCCAGCCTTTAAGAAAGATCAGGACTAATTGGGATCCTGGCCGCATTCAGTTTTGGATTGTGGTGATCCTCCCTTGACATGCTGGCAAAACCTGGTGTAGTCTTCAAACCACTGAAAGTTGGCACCCCTGCTGTAGATTATAGGATACTGTAATATAAAGCAGTCCTTCCTGATCTAATGCCTTCCAGACATGATGGACTGTGTCTTCTGCAATGCTGGCAAGATTATGAGAGCTGAATTCCATTACATCTGGAAAACACCAGGATGGTGCAAGACTGATAAAAAGTAATTGTTTTAGAAACTCAGCTCTTTCAAAACCTTTTCTTGCTGTGTTTTCACAGGGGATAAGGAGGCTGATTTGAAATCACAATTCTCCTCTACAAGTCTAAACATGGACTTGACAAAGCAGTTCCAGCCAAAACTAACTGATCAGAATTAACACAGCCAGTTAATTCCAGTCACATCCACTTAGTGTGTAGCAGCCCAATCCTACACATCAAGTGGAACATATTCTTTAATGGGATCACATGTCCTGCTAAGATCTAGCAAAGTGCTTTATGGCTTAGCACAATGTATGAACCCAGTCAGAGAAAGCCTATGTGGTTATGTGGGTGATTAAATGTCTGTCTGTGCAGACCAGGGCTTAGTCCTATACTTAGCCATGAAGCTCACCAGGTAAGCTGTACCATTCAGTCTTATCCTGTTCAAAGGCCTGTGAGGATAAAAGAAAACTAGGTAGAATAAGGCTCTTTGCCCTGTATGTCTTAAAGGACAATAAGGCTAAAACTGGACTAAATCGACACAGAATATCACTGTACTGGGCTGACAGATCTAGACCTAGAATCTCATACAGCTATTATTTATTTATCAACAGTCCATCTTACAACTGTATACTGATATCAGACGCAGCTATGCTATATGCTGTCCAGCTCAAAGATTAGTTGTGGATTCAAGGAAACAAGAAATACTAAATATAAATATAAATACCAGAATATATATTTGGATTCTTTACTGACTTAGATCTGTGCATTTCTGCAGTATGGTTATCAGTAATTATGATAGCTAGGGGGCAAGGAAGGAGATGCATGATTGTGCCTCCTAGCCAAGGATTTAGCTTATGAAAAGTGAGCATCTGTAAACTCTAGCCTGGCTCTTAAAGCTCCACTTCATGTGGGTTGGATTTCTGTGCTAGATGGCTGCATTTCACAGACATCTGGATTCAATAATTCAGTTGATACAGGCCATAAAATTAGAAACTGAACACTCCAGAAGGTAGAGGTCAGCCAGTGATTCATTGTGATCTAATGTGCTGGGCAGCAGCTCTTCGTGGTCGAGTAACAGGCTGTGTGAGGAACGGAAGGGTGGGACGATGGAAAGGGATCAACCCGCCCTGCTGAGCAAGGCAAGAACTAGTTTGTTGTTCACTGTCTTGACCTTGAAAAATAGCAATGGGGACCCACATTCTATTTAGCACATCTACAGCCTTCCTTATTTAAGGCTGGCAAGAGGCTTTATAAAGGAAATAAGACTTCACAGCAATTTAACTTGGCATATACCCTTATCCTAACATTTATGTGGGCGCAGAAGTGCATACTTCTCCATCCAGCTTTCTTTCCTCAGTGTTAAGTTTGCCTTTAAAATTTGTTGAGCTCTTTCTTCTTGTTGTCCCTCACATTCTTACTGAGTTTTCTTCCATGCACCATCCTGTCACAGAACAGTTGAGTTTTATTTTATTTATTTGTTAGATTTATAGCCCATCTTTTCTCCAGGAACTCCAGGTAATATACATCTCAATCTTTCTCTCAGTTTTCACTGCAAAAAGTTCTGTGAGGTAGCTTGGGCTGAGAGTGATTGACCCAAAATCTTCTTAGTGGGGTTTCATGAGTGAGGTGACTTGAATTGGAGTCTCCCCAATCCTGGTCAAATTCTTCAATCAAGACACCAAAGGCTGTCTGACAGATTTCTTCCCTAAAGTCTCTGTATTTTTCTTTAATGTACTATGAAACTAGTTCATCTATTCCTAAAAGTTGTGAAATCCTTGGTGCTTTGTAATCCTTACTGATAACTAGATTCTGGTCATCAATGATCTCATAATTCATTTTTAAAAATTATGAAATATAGGCCAAATACATCCCATTCAATTTAGCTTGATTCAACATAGATAACCTTTTATCTTTAACTTTTTCATCCTATAAACTTCTTTTTATTAAGTGAATGTTTATTAAACTTAATCAGTAATAGTTCTGCTTGTATTAAGGAAGTTTTAATAAGAAGGAAATAGAGGGTTACAAATTGGTTAGTTAGTAATGAGGGCATTGTTTCTCTTTCTGCTTATTATGCTGAAATGAACAGAGAAGAGAAGGAATATTTTAGGAGAAAAAATTAAGTTTAGAACAGTTAATAAGTAAGCTAGCCCAATGATATAGGAAACAAAGGTTCAAGTATTTCAAAAGTCTTGTTTCTGGAATTTGCGGTACATCTGTTGTTAGTACTTAAAAATAAAGTTGTTATGAAATTTGTATCTCAGAAGAATCGATTAAAAATTATTTAATCTTTGACAGAAGTAACTTTGCAAGTCTCTTGCAGCAAAACCCACAGACTTGTGGTCATAGGCATAGAGGGACAAGGGTGTGTGTACAAGTGACAAACTTGCATTGTGATATAAATTCACCCCTTAGGTACTGATCTGCTACATCATGACACAAGTAGGAAAGGGTAGACCTTGTGTTGGGCCATTACAACACAGATTTAGTCATTTTGGCATTGTCACGGTTAGGACTGGCTGTCTTTGCTTATGGTGTCATTGAAATTGTTGCACAAAGCATTCATGGATCATAGTCCACTTCATTAGATGCCTGGGCCTTAACACCAAGCCATGAAAGCTTCTGCGTAATAAATATCTTGCTCTGTAAGTTGCCACCAAATAACATTTTCAAAGGGAGTTGTTCCTTGCAAACAGGTCAGAAAAATATAAAGGAAAGAAAATTAGATTGTAGGCAAGTTCTTCCATCAGGTTTTCTCTGACTCATGGATCAGGCAGCTACCAACAGCACTTACTACATTCTTTCCTTTTCCTTTCAGATAACTCATAAAGATCCTGCGGTTCAAAAAGTTTTAATTTTTGTTGGGGGGGGGGGGTTAAATATGCATCTTAGAATTCTTGAGTTTTCTTAGGAAGCATTTGAAAGTTTCCTCTTTTCTCTTTACATTTAACAACAAATGTATTTGTCGAAATTATACGCTCTCATGTGATTATGAAATTATTTGCATTTTTGAATGAGCCAACTTGTTTTTATGAAGACATCCCCTGAAATTATGACTCCAAATTGATTGTCAACACACTATCCACAAGCTCTGCAGTCTGGTGGCAGATTTTTCCTTGCTAGGTAGCAAATCTCTTAATGCTGATCAGAATAGCTGGGATATAAAGCTTTCTTCTAAAAAAGAAACAAATCATGATAATACTTGGGCTGGTCCTTTTCCTGAAAAGGTGTGTACACCCAGGCATGCACACTGTTTGCAAAAGTAGCTAACCAGCTTCCTGTAGTTATTTTCAACATAAAGGCTTTTGCAGTTAATTTTCTTCTGAATGTCATGCTTCATCCTCCCTTCTGGATGTTTACCACAATCCCTGGTTGGCTTCCACAACACCATGGTCACAGCACAGCTTATGAATGCACTGTCACAGCAGCAATTACTATTACTGGTGGTCTCAAAAAAACAAAAAACAAAAACCCCTCTGCCTCATCTTCTAGCAATGCCTAGAAATCTGCAGTCTCAAACACAAACAGATGCCTGTTCAGAAATGGGCCCACTGCACAGTTAGGCTAGAATGATCTGCTATGAAAAAACAGAAGTTACTTTTCTTGCCTCTGATATTTGTCCCACTCCATATCCTCCCCCTGCCTCTGTCCCCCTTAATATAGTAAGGGCTGTAGTAGCTTAGTGACCTTTCAAGTCCCAGCCAGAAAGACAATGGAAATCCTGGATTTGAAGGAACATAAGGCCAAAGCAAAGCAGGAGAGCAGATAGTTTCCTGTAAGAGGTCCCAGGTTCTGTCTCTGGCATCTCCAGATCAGGCTGGGAAAGACTTTTGTCTGAAATCCATCAGAGTTGTTCCCCACTGTCCACACAGGGCATATCATCACTGCCTAAACCCCAATTTTCCCTTATAAACCTGCTGTTAAATTGTTTGGCAGGCTAGACAGAGCAACACTATGCACCTCAAGAGGCTTTCTGAAAGTAAAGATTAAATCCTGATCTTTTGGACATGCATTGGCATTGCACACATACAAGGAGCAGGACTTCAGTTGTGCTACCACAACTGCTTGTTAACCCTGGGTGCTGCTATGTACCTCTTTCTTAACTTAAATCAAGTTGAACACAGCAAACAGCCATCTCTGCCTGCTCCATTTCCTGTTTCAATGATGAAGCTCTTTTCTTGTTCAGCTGCTTGCAGTTGAGAAAATCATCATCAATCAGTCAGCAGAGAGGGGTAGGGTGGCGGGTATAAAGTTTCCTATCTTTACATGCTGAAATGGATGGGAAGGAGGTGCATGTGAGAAAGAAAGGGAGAGGCTGCTGTTGTCTGGGTTCCCAGTCACTGTCAATCAGTTGACTTCCCTTGAAGGTAATGCCTAATAGATTTGACATACCTTGGGGTTGCCCTTGGATGGTGCTGGAACAAGAGGGAAACCACTACTTTGAAACTAGTACAGTCTCACTCATGGACTGGAGATTAGATGAAGACAATAGTGTGGGGAAATGGCAGGAAAAAAATGTTATCAGGGCACCTTTGTGCTAAGGTTAAGTGCAAGGGTGGAAAGGCTCTATATGTGGTTGGCTAATCTATGGTTCAGCAGGTTGTACAAACCCTGAATGTGTGTGTGTGTGAAAAAGAATTTGGGAAATACAGTATTTATGTGCACGTGTGAAAGAAGGCTAGAGAGAGAGGCACGGAGACCCCACACATGGCCTCTCCTGCTTATTTCTTATGCTATACCTATTACTTCTTGTAGTCACACCCACCATCAGCATGTAGCCCCCAACCTATTGGTAATTGTTAGGCGTGGCAGTTAAGGATAACAGGATTGCTATCCTACTAGACTTCAAAAAACTTACACCTCCAATTATTTTTCTCAATAGTCTAAACACCTTTATGATCTTAACACATTCTCATATCCAGATTGAAGTGGATATAAGAACAACAAAGAAATATAAATTAGTCTGTATGGTATACAGCTCAGTGTTGAATATTATACCTAATGTGGAATACCAATAGCTTCCCATGTGCATCAAACAATATATGAAATGTGAGGATCTGATAACCCAGATGGGATATAAGAACCAGAAATGGCCTTGCTATGCAATTCTTAACTGTTTGATTCAGAAGGCCTGGTATGGGTGCATGATCTTCTGAATTATCCCAATGTGGTGGACATCAAGTAACAACTCTGTAATGGCATGAAAGAATTCAGAACATCAATTGTCATATTTCCAGATGCATTTGAGTAGAGAACCTTTGATTCTGAAATGTGCGATGAGTGAACAAGCCTTTTGAGACTTTGCTTGGGTTGAATGAATATTTAAAGTGTATTGCTGTCTAATGAAGAAATGCATCATGTGTTATATTCCTCTAAAAAAAGACAAAGACTATTCTTGATGAGGGGCATCTGGGCCTCTTGCCAGCCCTGCCCTAACCTGTCTTCCCATCTCAGCTGTAAATCCCACGGACTTTGCCATCTATCCTGTCAAATAATCCCTTCCCTTCAGCAAGGCATTTTGCCAGCTTCTACAATGTTTGCAGTTACTCCAGGTGTTCAAGTGCAAACATCACCTCCATCTGCTCCTGCTCCTCTGGGAGATGACATGTTTTCATTATCCCACAGGCAGCCATTTATGGCTATGTTCACTTCAAGTAGAATGCAGGGCCCTGGATTATGTGATGAGATCTTACACTTGCAGGCTGCATTCACAATTTGGATGAACATGTTGATAGGGGAGTGGGTGGAGCAAGACGCATCCTTCTCCAGTCCATACATTCATGTCTTGAAATATATTGCATGAATGGTGTTGATTGTAGCAAAGAACAGCTGAGAAGTATGAGAAGGTTGATAATTATTACTATCCATTTCTGCATAGTAGGCACACAGTGTGTCAGCATTTATGTTATCCCTTCATTTAAGAGTGCATGACCAACACAGCTGCTCATTCCTGATTAGTGCCTGATAATTCAGGGAAATATTTGATCCATTCACCCATAGCTGGGACTTGTGAAAAGGAAATGCATTTGTGTTGGAGGATATTTATGTACTCTCCACTATAAGAACCAGAGTCTTAACTATGCTTTCCAGCGTTGTCCTCCAAGTCCTGGCCTGTGTATAGAACTCAGTGAGAATGAATGAGATTCATAGTTTGAATGAGACACTGGACTGTGTTGAAGACATCTAACAGTAAAAAATTCCCTTGTAAGTACTAAACTTGTAACTGAAAGGTCTCATAAGTGAAAATTATCATGATATGCTATTTTTTTTCTAATTTACATCCAGCATTTAAAAACAGTATCCCACACTTGCTGTCTGAAATGTAATCTCCTATTTTTGCTATGCCTTATTGCTGCTTGTGGACACATTTTTGCTTACATGTATGAATAGCTGTACACATGTATATTTTGTCCCAACAGTATTTTGTATATCTTTTGTAGGTTGAAAGGTCTATATCTGGGTGTCCAGTTTATGCTTTGAGTCATGTGGAAAAAGCAATACAAATCCTGTTTTTTATTCTGTGATTTCCTAAGGTATGTTCTGCCTCTGTTCTTTTAATTATGCTGGCATGGTTTGCTAAAGGATCAGTGATGAAAAGAGAAGCATTACAGTGTCCTGTGATGGGAACACAAGAGTAGAGGTCACAGTAATTGTTTCTTCAATTAGCCACACTAGCCTAGTTCATACATAATGCAAAGTCATAATGGGTGGCTTCGCACTGCAGGCTCAGCCCCAACAAACAAATCACATTGTGGGCTCTTCCCCACAGCTGCTTGAACTGCTGTCCACCTATTTGTGAGTCAGCAGAAAACTATACTGGAATGAAGTTTGCTACCTCTATTACTGAGCCCTATCCTGCCTCTGTTCCCAGTTTCTGCTACTCACCTGGCTTGCCTCCAAGATAATGCATGACCAAGTCTAAGTACACTTTCAAGTTCCCCTGGGTAGTGTGATTCTAAAGAGAGAGAGAAAAAAAATGCTACTTTAACAGCAGTACAAGTAAGAATGACTAAGCCTCTCTTTACTCATGAACTGGGGATGACATCAAGGTAAAATGTGGGGGTGGGGAGGGGGAAGGTCCTGGCAGAAACCAAGATGTTGCCAGGGAACATTTGTGCCTTGGCCAGGTAGGATAAGACTATATGTCTTTCTGCAATGTGCAAACTCAACAGTCCTGTGGCATCTCCAAGGCCGACAGAATGATTGTGATTTACACAAGGATTGAATGCAGCATTCTTTCTAAGTGGTGGGCAGAAAGTAGATCACACCATATTGGTAATTTGAGTAGTCATTTCCAGTAAATTGGTAATGGCTTCAGACTCCTTATTGTTAAAGAATTGCAGCAATTTTTTTTTTTAAACCAACCCTATTCTACCTATACTAAATTATAATTGAAGAAAATGCAGGGTAATCAAGAGTATGCTAAGCTCTGCTCAGTTTTGTTACTCAGAAGAAATCCTTTGGCTTAGAATAATTTTTAAGTTTCTATATTGTCCACCAGGCAGTTACTGGCTGTGAGGGTTCCAGAGAAAAACAACCAAGCATATCCTGCTGTCCTGAAGTTCATTTGCCTTACTCTAGAACAGTATTTCTCAACCTTGGCAACTTTAAGATGCGTGGACTTCAACTCCCAGAATTCCCCAGCCAGCATGCTCTAGAATGCTACATAGAACTCTTCTTTGTCTGTTTGCTTAATAGATTAACACAGCATGGATACCCATCTAGAAGGTATCAGCTGGGTAAGATTTTATTCAAATAATGGGTCTTTTGAAATGCACTGTAATGCATATTATTTTACACATGGTCTTATTTTCTGGGTTTACCTGCTTAAAGGAATCATTCAGCTCATAACGTTCCTCCTGTTTCCAGGCCAGTTCCATTGGCAGGCTTGCAAGCAGTGGGGCTCTGGGTTTTGGGATAGAAGGCAAGTTCCAGATGGTTCTTTGGGCACTGGTGTGGATGGACAGCAGCCAAAGCTGTCAACTGAGTCCTGGATCCAACTCTGGTCCATTCAGCAAAACTACATATGATGCAAGTTTATACAAGTGGGATTTTTTTATAGCATGTGAGAGTAAAACAACTGTCTTCACTCCTGGCTTTAAAAGAGAGGAGAATTTAGGAGTTTCACCCAACATTTGAGAAAAGGGCTAAGTTATTAGAAAGTGTTGTAGCCGTTTTCATGTTCTACTCTTGATGGAGAAGTTAGCAATGTGATGGGATTTTGATTAACATCTGATATTGTTTGGTTTCTGTTTGTTTGAATAAAAACAATTGAAAGGGGATGACACAGCTTGGATTGGAGCCATAATACTGATAGAGGGGGGACATTCCCCATGTCTCTGGATGGTGCTTTCTCAGGGTGTACCCTGCACTCCAGCTTTAGCAAGTGCAAAGGAGAAAAAAAAAAGTTAGGCATAACACGGGACCTTCACTTAGAAGCTTCAGGTGGTGGCTTCTGTTTCAAGATTTCACATGTTTTACAGACACACTTTTGTGTTGCTATCATCTCATTTAATAGAGGAAATGGGCCTGAGAACTGTATTGTGCTGTACACTAAGTTCCTTCTTCCAGGAACTTATTAAAACTAAAGAACCAATCATTCAAAACACCTTGTGCTAAAATTTGGCAGAACAATAGTTATTTCCAAACATACATCTATTCTTGATTAGAAGCATGCAGGTCATCCCATGGAGATTATTACGTTATAAAAATCATACCCAGTTTGGAAAGTGGAGGTGAGATAGTACAATGTAGAAACTGAGTATCTGGGATTGCAGAAATTTGGGGAACAGCTTCACAGGTTCCCTTCCACCAGAACAGTCAGCAGATGGATGGATCAGTCAAGGAGAATTATGGCACAATGATTCATGCACCTAGTAAGGAATAGAGGAATGGACCAGTGAGGCCAATGTATTTAATAGAACCTTTGCCTGTTTTTCAAATGGCCATGATAGTAAAACAAACAAAACCCAACTGGGAAACCTTCACCACTTTCCCCATCCTGGAGTGATAAGCCTTTGACCTGGTTCAGTGTGTATAGGCTTAATAAACAAAAATAAGGGCTAGTCTTGGGCCTCTCTGCTCCACCATGGCCCCATCCTTTAATTTCATTAATACTCTGCAATCAAGAAGAATTCAATTAGGCCCAATTTCTTATTATGCCAGAACCATGAAATGACTACCTGTTTCAGAACAAATAAGGATCTCAAACCATAGTTTGAAGTTGGTTTAAGAGCCTGGCTTGTTCCAATCCCATTAAAAATAGTTTTCCAGTTCAGGTACAACAAACCTTTTGGGTTAATCCAGAATACTGAGAAAGGAAGGAGAAAGGGTAACATGAAGACAGAATATGTGTTTAAACTCTTAAACTGAAATGTACATAGCCAAAGAACATGGAAATGAATGAGAATTTGTCCTTTGTGATACTAGTACAGTGGTACCTCAAGATACGAACACCCCACCTTACGAAAATTTCGAGATACGACCAGCTCCGGCCACAAAAATTTACCTCGACATGCGAACTCCGCCTCAAGCTACGAACCGGATCCGCGGCCATTTGCCCTGCTGCCACGTGGTTGCGGCTTCCTGTGAGCGAGATCGTGGTAGCAAGGAGGCTTGCTCCACGAGGCAAATTTCCCCATAAGGTTTAATGTGTCAGCCGGCGTTGGGACAAAGGAAAGAGTGTGGAGTTGAGGAAGAGGAATCAGTGCAGGGGGGGGGGAAGCTCCCGCTCCCGGCTGTGTGCGCCACAAAAGCCTTTCCCCCGCGCACTGATTGCTTTCACTGGGCTTTTGTCGGTGCACCACGCCAAGGGCTATGGACAAAGGAAAGAGTGCGGAGATGAGGAAGAGGAATCAGTGCGGGGGGGGGGAAGCTCCTGCTTCCGGCTGTGCATGCCACAAAAGCCTTTCCCCTGCGCGCTGATTGCTTTCACTGGGCTTTTGTCAGTGCACCAAGGGGGAAAGGCTTTTGTGGCACGTACAGCCGGGAGCGGGAGCTTCCCCCCCCCGCACTGATTCCTCTTCCTCAACTCCACACTCTTTCCTTTGTCCATAGCCCTTGGCGTGGTGCGCACGAGGAAAGCCTTTCCCCCGCGCGCTCAGATTAGTGAAGAGGCGCCAGGTGGCCCTTTCATTAGCACTTCCTCTTTCTGCGCTAGCGCTCAAGTGGTGAAACTGACTAAAGCACGCCTGGGGAATTTCCTAGCCGTGCAACACATTGAACCTTATGGGGAAATTTGCTTCAGGATGCGACCAAATTCGGAGGGCGGATTAGCCGTATTTACATTGAACCTTATGGGGAAATTTGCTTCAGGATGCGACCAATTCGACTTGCGATCAGAGTCACGGAACAGATTAAATTTGTATCTTGAGGTACCACTGTAAATGCTACCTTTAGTTTTTGATCAAATTATGATCAACAGTGATACTTATACACAAGGAACTCAGTTCTTCTCATGCAAAGATAAAGGTCTGAACCATCTTTGACTTCTGATTGTTGGGTGCTCTGCTCACTCCCTGGATTAACACAGTATGCACAACTCTAAAGCTGTGTTAATTTAACATAATTGCTGGGCTCACATTAAATGCTATGCAAACCAAACCATCTTATAGCTAAGTGTGTGATGGCCTGCCTGGATCATGTCTAATGCTAAGATAATGGTAGGCCCTCAGAATATGCCAAAGCATGAACTATCCAATCCCATTTTAGCCTGGTCTAGTGTATTGTTCTTCCCTTGTGTATTACCTCAGTCTGTGCTGCTTCTGAAGCAGGTTAGGCCAATATATTGACTGTTACAGTTCACTTTTTTAACATTAAGACAGCGTAAATGGAACACTAACTTTCACAATGGAGCTGTCTCACCATATTAAAAACAACCTTTTCCAACTGGACATCCTTGCAATATGTTGAACTTCAACTCCCAAAATTCCCAAATATGATGCTGGCCAGAAATTCTGGAAATCTTATTCAATGCAACTGGAAAGCACCAGCTAGGAAAGTCTGTACTGGAATAAAAGGTGCCTTAAGGCTGTTTTACCTGGGCTGAAAAATCTGGATGGGCACTAGGTAACCCAAGAGTTGGAAGTCACCTGGATTTTTAAGGCTCATATATGATAGCCCTAATACAATATATAGCTACGTACACTAGTATATTTTTATAGCTCTTCCCAAAGATAAAACAGAGAGTGGATCATCAGAGGCAGATGCCTGAAAATAGGGACTAAATATGACAAACAGAAGCAGCTTCAGCCTGACTGCAAATGTTGTCTGTTCCCCAAACCTATTGTGACCTTAGTTCTCTCCTCAGGGGGGAGGACTGATAGAACCCATTCATGATAGAACCCATAATTAGTCCTAGTTATGTTTAGACTTTGGTGTCTCCAACTAAGATCTGGTAGCTAGTGATGGGAAAAAATTCTGCCTAAGATCCTGGTGGTTTATTTTTCCAGAGTAGATAATAAACTGGGCTAAATGGACAAATAAACTATGCCGGAATAAAGTGGGGGACTGTAACCTTCACATAGTGTGATGTATACTAAAAAGAAAAGAATGGATTCAATATTGTGCCCTGTTGGTAGGTTTATTAGATTTATATCCCTTTTTTCATTTAGGGTTTCAAGGTGGCATATAGATTACTCCTTCCTCCAATTCTTTCCCACATTAAAAACCCCTGTGAGGTTGGTTGGGCTGAGAGAGAATGACTGACTTAAAGCCACCCAAGGAGATTTCAGGGCTGATAGACTTGAACCAGGGCCTCCCTGGTGCCAATCCAATACCTTAACCCCTATACCGTACTGGCTTTCTGGATAGATTTCTTTAGATTTCTGAGGATACCTGGCAAACCTTGTTCACATCTGATAATATTAATCCAGGAGTCCCTTTCCAATACGCTAAAGTTGCCTGTATCTGACATAAAAGGAGTGCAGCAAATTGCTTCCATGGTCTTTCTACTTCTGAGTTGGCAAAAACCATCGTAGCATAAATTTTGCTATCCCCAATCTGTATCCTGCCCCTATTGACCCCATTCCTAGTCTCTGATAGTCATCTGACTTCCCTTCAAGATCATTGGTATCAGCCTAATAGATTTTTTACCCCTTCAGGGGCCATTTAGAATCAGGGGGAAATGCTGCCTTTAACACCCACTGAGGAGATGACTTCAAGTTGCCTCACTCATGGGCTGGGAACAAGATGAAGGTGACTTCATGGAAAGAAAGGGGAAAGTATGTGGTGCCTGGGGATGGTTGTGCTGTGGTTAGGTGCAAGTTGGGACATGGTCACAGTCTCCTGGACAAAACCCTGGGACAGAGAAGATTCTGTGAGTCCCTTTTAACAGAAAGGCCCATGTGCATGCTCCAGCTAGAGAGGATAATTATGTCTGAGCTACAGTCCAAAACATTACTAATAGGAATGACTGTGTTGTCACATATTTGAAAGGTCTGATGAATGGGAGAACAGAGGATTAGAACCAGATCAGGCTGCAGTTTCTTCGAAGTCTGAACTTGCAGAAGACTGCTCTTTCCTCCCCCCTACTGGCCCATTTGGAGATGATTAATTTTGTGAAATAAAAGACTTTGCTAGGCTTCAGATAGCTGATTTACTTAGTGTCTTCCAGTCTGACTGTAAAAAAACACTGGTTAAAAAATAGCATTATGGCTGATTTTGTAAACTGTTTTTTCCTTCCTATTTACTCCTTTGTATTAATATTTACAAGGGAGATGCTTTGCTTGCTCTGTGTGCTGTGTATTTTGCTTCTGCAACTTTTTTAAAATTACCCCTAGCCATGGCATGATGTTTTATTTAGAACAACTAGCTGCAAAAAGGAAGCAGAAACCTAGCATCTTGAATGGTAGAGTTAGTGCATCAGGAGTATCTGGAATTAATGCATCACTCAAGGCACAAATGACCAGTCTTAAATTATCCTACTTTGGACACATTATGCGAAGACCTAGCTCTCTGGAGAAAGCTCTAATACTGGGAAAGATAGAAGGAAAGGGAAGAAGAGGATGACCAGTAGCAAGGGGATGGACTCAGTTACTGTGGTGATGAATGTGCTGTTGAAAGATCTGAAAGACCAGGTTAGTGATAGATCGTCATGGAGAAGATCTATCTATGTGGTCGCTAGGAGTCAAAAACAACTTGATGGCACATAACCAATCAATAGTGTACCTGGGCTGCAAAAATCTAGATGGACACTAAAGGGCAGCAAAAAAATAGATCCTACAGCTTTTGCTGCCATTTGGATTTCTGCAGCCTAATATGGTAGCCATATTTAATGGTGCTTTTGAGAAGAGGGCATTTTAGGAACCGCACAACTTTTAAAGCTGCAAGAACTTGGCTCTCTTTAGCATCTGGCTTGTACACACCCAACAGTTGAAGGTCCCTCCTCTTTCTGTGCCTCACCCTGCAAGATACAGCTAAACTTGGGAGAAGTATCACCTTTCTAATATTTGTAGTTTACTCTGATTAAAGGACATCAGGAGTGGTAGAGCCAATTCCTTTCCTTACTAAAAGGTGCTCTTCTTATCCCTTGTGAAGATGTTCTTAAGGAAACCTACTATTGTATTTTTCTTAATGGCTGTTCCATTTGCAGAGAATAATTTGGTGGTAGGATATGCCTATATGTAACAAAAAAGGTAATATCTCTCTAGAGTTAAATCTGACCTCTGTTGTCCATATTATTTTCTTGGCAGTAAGATGGAAGTGGTTTGCCATTGTCTTCTGGGATCTGTAAAATCATTCTTGGAAATTTAACATCTAGCAAGCACCTGCATCAGAGTCATTGAGAGGAAGGTGACTGTGAAGGCAGATTTCAGGATTGGATGGATAGGAGCTCTGCCAAAAATTTAGTAGTGAGTCCTCTGGGATGCTAGCACATCAGGTTTCAGGAACGCTAGTGGTTTCTCATTTCCATTTCTTGTGGGTTTTCAGTCCTGGCAACATGCCCAGTTATGCTCTAAATCCTTATTCTGGATATTGAATTGCTAATTCCCCAACTTGATGTCCTTCAAAGGTGGTGCCATCCAAAGGCCATGCTGATTACAATCCCAATTCTTTTGGAGAACATCAGGTTGGGGAAAGGCTTCTCATGGACCACACAGTTTTGAAAAAAAACAAAGAGAGTTTCAGCCCATTGAAAGAAGAGGTGTTTTGGCCTTGAAGTGTTCTTTCTTTCCTACACTGGAGCTATAAGATACAGCTATAAGATACTTGAAGTGCAAACTGGGTTGTGGCTGAAAAAAACATCTGGCAAAAATGGACAAGTGCAATGATTCTCATGTATTTGTTAGCTGTATTATTAGGGCAGTGGAGACACTCAGAAGTCAGGGCAAAGGAAGTCTCTGGGAAGCTGAGCAAAGGAGTTCACCTGTCGTGCAGTTCTAATTAAGTGAACCAACCTGTTACAGGGAGGTGTTTTTCTACCTGTCATGCACTTGCTAGGCAACTCCCTTTACCTGCTACAGTGATAGGCAAAACCTGCACTGGCATGCTGGCTTCCATGAACTGGATTCTCCATGATTTTGCTATTGCTGAAGCAGCTGACTGCCAAAGAGGCTTTTTACACATGGCCAGAATCTTTGCCAATGCCATGCTGTTGTAATAACATGCTGTTATCTGTCTTAAAAGAGAAGAAAGTACAGCAGGGATTTTGGCTCTTCTGCATGGAAGAAATTGTATGATAAATACTTCCAGAGTCAGTGGGGGATTTCAGTTTCTAATCACTTGCAGCCAGAAAGACAAAGCTGTATAATAGATTTCACTAACCTGGCACCTTCTAGTCATGTTGGATTAAAATGTTTGTCATCCTCAAACGGTGCAACAAATCTCTCTATTGGCTAGGAAATACTGACATTGTGGTTCAACACATCTGGAAGGCAGCAGGAAGGGGAAGGTTGTCTTACCAAGTCCTGCTCTACTGCAGATGTTGGGGTTATAATAAACCAGTTAGATTGTAGGAAATAGAACATTATCTGCGGTGGAACGAGAACAGCTTTTTTGACAAAATGTTCCTGGGATTTCCTGTTTTCTGTCCTGTGTTCTGCCAACCCGTAATTGTCACTTCCTTCTCTTTGCCCTGCACCAGGAGGAGGCAAGCTTGGCACTCCAAGTGTTGCTGGGCTGCAACTCCAAGCATCCATCATGATTGACCTGACTGGCCAGGCTACCTGAGACAATACCTATGGTCTCTCTCCCAGCTCATTAAGATCATCTGAAGAAGTTACTCCAGGGCTTTCACAGGCTGCTGTTGCTGTGACTGTGGATCAAAACTTTAGCCCAGGTTTTTGGAGTACCCTCCCTGCTGATTTGAGCGGTGCTCGCTTTTAGATAGGCCCTAAAAATTCACTTTTTAAAAACAGCTTTTAATTCTTGATTTTTGACTATTGGGTTTCATTGCTTTGAGTTATTATTATAATACCTGATTTTAATTTTGGTTTTATGATTTATTGTAAATTACCAAGAAATCTTAAAAGGTAGTGATATCCATTTAATAAATGAATAAATAAACAAATGGTTCATTTAGAGTGCCACAAGTTGCCTAAAAAAAGTAGTCTTCCACAAGCAGAGATAGACTGCTGGTCACTACATGGACTTTGCCCATGTCATTTTTCTTGTTGGTAATAGGGAAATGGTTCACTATTATCTTCTCCTTGGATTTTTTTGTTTCCGTTTCCCAGCCTAGCCTATAGTCCTGAGATTCCTGGTGGTTGTCTTTCCAAATATTAATCAGATCTGATCCTGCTTGGCTTTTTTAAGATTGGCCAAGGCTGGTAGGTGCTGCCATTACCTGCAGGGTTCTCTACACTCTGGCCATATCTTGATGTGCCTAGGAGAAAATGCTGCTGTATATTCTTGGGCATTCCTCCACCCACAGGTTTAGATACTGATTGTTATGATTATGACTGAACTGGACATGTCACAGATTGATCCTGGGATTATCTGTGTGCAAAGCCTGTGCTTCTGATCTACTGTCCTTCTCCACTTAGATAGTATCAGTTCAAACCAAAAGATGGTGGTTACATATGAAAAGAAGAATTATGTCTTCAGCTCTAGGAAGCTCTGTGGCCTTGCTTGCTGTGGGATATATGACTGCAGCTCCTGTAGTAGGAAGTGAAGACTGTGGCTGCAGTGGAATCCCTGTAGCACATGTGGAAGAAAAAGAATAGAGGACATTCGCTCTCTGGGAATTAGCTATTGCACAAATGTATTGTACAGCAATTCTGGCCAGCTGTGAACCATCCTTTTTTAAGGAGAAGACAACTGATTCTGAGTTGTGATAGATTACCAGCTTGTAGGCAAACATTCAGCTTTCAGCAAAATGCAACACAAGGTTCAAGACATTTCTGCATATGGGAAAGATAAAGGCTCTGCAATTCGGCATATATTTCATCTTGAGCAGAGAAGATTAGGGTATATTGGACACGATGATAGCCTTACGATATTTAAAAGAGACTTTGAGGTTTTTAAAGGGGTGGGTGGGCAATTGTTTCTAATGCTAGAGGTTTTAAGATAAATTGCCAAAGAGTTTCTTTTTGGACAACAAAAGGCAAGGATTTTTTTTCCCCCCAGAAGGTTGTTAGGAAAAATTCTTCAGCTTGGAGTAGGAAAATTTTATGCTAATTTAATGTGCACAGTTCTATGGTCTGAAGGCAGCTCTATCAATAGATCTCAGCATACTGCCAATGAGCTTATTCTGGAGACCTGCAAACACTCTACTCCCCTAGTCACCAGGGGAAGGACCACAGACTATTTAAGAAAATAACTCAATCCTCATTTTCCCAATCCAGAGGAGCAAGGCTGATCCCCTATACCCTTCTGTCACAATTTACTCTGAGAAAGGAAACCTCATTCTGAGTCCACCTAAAACCAAAGTGGGGATGAAGACTGCACCAGGCTGTTAAATAAGTAGATTTGGACTGTAAAAATCCAGATGATTACTAGATGACAGGAAACAGATGCTAAAAACTATTACCTTTTGCTGCCATCTATTGGCCATCCAGATTACTGCATGCTAGATCTGTTAGCCCTTGATGCTATGGACAAATGAAGTGAGATACTTGTCTACATGTGGGTGTTTCGTTTTCAACACCTGCAACCTCAGACTGGCTGCAGAGACCCTTCAGTAATCTTCACATTGCTATGACTCCAGATTAGGGTCACCAGATATTGGAACAGGCAAAGGAGGACACAGACAAATGGAAAGGAGGACAAATAGGGGAAAGGAGGACATGCTGACTGATTAACTTTCTTGGCATCCACAACAAAAATTACAGCAAAAAACTGCAAAAACAAAACAAAAACAAAACCCACCAACAACTTAGGCCTACATGCATATGAAATTACTTTTTCCAGCATCACTAAGACTGGTTTTTCAATTGCAATATTTTTCCAACAAATCTTTATTTTCAAGAACCAATGCTAATGATTATATAGAATAGATGATGAAGTACTTTTCAAATTTCACCATAGAAATGTATGACAAGTCATGTGGTCTACAGACTACAGCGATCATAGATTTGAAGAGGCTGGATTGAAGCCAATTACTGGAATCAGGAAATAAATAATGTAAATCTAGGCTGTTGAGTCTGTCGATGGACGGGGGAAAGAAAAAAACAGACAATTTACAAGATCACAGTACACGAAAGTTTGAATGACTACTGTTGTGAAAACAGTCCCACCCACCAAAAAACAAGACAAAGACAGACAATATTTGATTTTAAGGCTATGTCTGCTGGATGGGGGACATGAGGACAAAAAGGAGGACATGTTCTCCTTTTATCAGATGTCTGATAACCCTACTCCAGATGCACTTCAAAAGACCCACAGGACACATCACCATTGGCTGCAGATCTTGCCCTGGTTATACACCAATAAACTCCCCTGTAACAGAGGCCAGAAACACCAACACCTACTTCACCGAGCACCCTTGGAGAGTTGGTGTTACTGGCTCTTCCTGTAAATTCATAGGATTTGATGGCAAATGCAGGGCAAAACACCACTTCAGACTCCCTCCACCCCCACTCTCTATTAAGCAAGCAGGAAATCTCTCTTTTCAGTTTCAGGCACATTTCACAAGAAGGTTAGTTATAACTATACAAGCAAAGTCTGGGCTCTCCTACATTCTCTTAGCTACTTTTACTGATAAGAAGCACAGAAGGGAGTGAAGTGCTGGCAGCGATAAATGAACTGTAACTGTTTTTTTCTCCTCCTACAGAGAAGCCTAATGCATATATATCTTGGCAAGATAGACTTTTACTTTAGAGTGTGTTTACCCTTCTGTTTTGCTCTAACATTTATGAGCACCAGTTATTTCTACATGTAGGAGGGGTGGAGCTTGTGTCGCAGCAATGTTGCACTGCTGCCATCATTTGGGCCCCCTCTTGCCTCCCCACGGACATCTGTTTCCACCACATCCACACATAGATTCATATACTACTTTCAGTACTTTGAAGTTCTCCCCTCTTTTTCAGAATCTCATCAACCAGCTACCACTTTCTCAGTGTATCCTTCCTCTTGATCCCCATTTCCTTCAGATATTTTGTGGTTCCAACTCTATTCATTGTCTCTATATGATTAAACCACTTTAATGTACCTCCTGTATACTGGTCACTCACTTTTGTACACAATTCACATTCATTCAATCTTGACCCTATCTTTTATTGTTTCATGGCACAAACATCTGAAGTACTGCATTTCCATTGCATTCAACTTATTATGCTTCTCCTGACACACCAAACTCTCCATTCCATATAACAAAGTAGGCTGAAGCATGTTTTTACACAAGGGCATTTTTATTTCATTCAACAAAGATTCATTTCTCACTAGTGTTCTACCAGAATTTGCAGCTCTTAAGAGTTCCCCATCCATTTCCCCATCTTTAGACAATATTCTACCAAGGTACATAGGTTCACCTACTTGCTCTAGGATTTTTTGCCAACTTCTAATTATTTACTCAGTTTTCCATGTTAAACATAAATAGGTTGGTCTTGGACAGACTAATTCCCTTGTAGTTTTTGCACTCACTTGTGCTACCAATGGCATTCTTCCAATCTTCAGGCACAGAGGCACTCAGATTAAACAATCAGACCAGCTACTCCATAAGCAAACTATATCAATATTTTAATTTTTTTCCAGTCATACAATCTATACCTGCATTTTTTTTCAACATTCTTACATCATTTATGACTTCCTTTTCACCACTTTTTCTTGGGCGCTAAGGTTTATTTCAATTCTGTCTTTGTTAAATCACAGTCTTTCCTATGTCTGTCTCCAAACTATAAGCATTCCTGCACTTCAGTTTCATCTTAAATAATGTTATCACTTGTATTTTAATTCCATTTGCTCTATGAAGCTTCTTGGTTCAGCCTTCTTCACCTACTTCCAAAACAGTTCTTTATTTCCTTCAGATTGCTCTGCCTTTTCTCTCCCTATTTTCATTTTATGCATTCTTTGTTCTCTTTGACAACATTCCTTGCAATTTATCTTTTTTCCTCAATATACCCATTATATAATATTTTTCTCTGATCTTCATTTTTACAGCAATTATTTTCTTATGTATATTCTTTTTCATCCACTTTCATTTCTTTAATTTCATCTTTCATTTCATCATTCCACCAAACAGCCTTTTCACATCCTTCCCATTAGTATAATTCACACACTTCTCTGGCACTCTGTAATATAATTCTTTTCACGCTCTTCCAGTCAGCTTTCACATAATCTTTCCATCCAATCTGTTGGAAAATTAAACGATCTTTTAACACATTTTCATACAGGACTTATACTTTCTCTTCCTACAGTCATTCTACAGTCACTCTCTTTTCTTCCATGTCCATTTGCCCCCCTCCCCCGATTAATTCTAGACACTACCAAAAATGGTCTGTCTCTCATCTAGAACCTTTTATCACCCTCGTGGTCCTCACTAATTCTCTTTTTTCATCATAAACAGTAAAATCAATTGTATCTTTATACTGTATCTATACTCATTCCTTTCTATTGGTATATATATAATAGGCTTACACTTAAAGCATGTATACTAAGCAGACAGAGCTCAGTCATTATTCTTTTTCATTCTTGGGTCTTTTTCTGGATGGTGTTATCTCATTCCCATCCATCCATCCATCCATCCATGTCCCCTAACAGAATAATGTTTTGTCCTGGATTTCATTCATTCAGATTGTTGCACGTTTTCTCCCCAAACTCATCCCTGGTTCTTCCATGTTCACCATTTGCTATAGCTTAACATGTAACTATCAGCAACCTAAGGATTCCTGCATACACATAGCAACCTGGATTACACCAGTTCATACTTTTTGCAATACGTTTTAGCACCTTCATTCATTTATTACACTTTCCCTTCCCTGATTGTATTTCTCATTTTCATTCCATTCTATTCCATTCTTCCCTTTCACTTAATTTCAAAGACATGAAATTATCTACAGTATTTTTCTTTCATTCATTTTTTAAATTCATGCTTTTTTACTCCTCTAATATTCCAAGTTGTAATTTTTCATATACCATAGCTGTCACCAGAAGAGCCCATAGATATTGACTTTTGCCACCCATCATGGCTCTGGTCAGTTGAGGCTTTCACGTAATGCTTTTCAGTCATATTGTGAACATATAGAAGAGGTTACCAGCATAGTCATACCTGTGTCACATGTAGCATTCCTTGCTAATGGTAATAACAGTACCAGCCAGTTTTGGAGCTTTGGGCCAATGCACGCAAGCACAACTGAAATCCAGCTTTTTCTGAAGTATATTCATGCTATCCTATGCAAGCTAGGATTTTGCCTGTATCCCATCAACTAGGTTGTACTTGCAATGTACTGACATACCCTTAGGGTACCCTGAGACTGTTAAGTCCAACTTTTTGAATCGTAGCCCTTCTTGAAGTGTATTCCCATATGTCACTCTGCTACTAATTTGCTATCTGGAGAAGTCACATGTTAAAACATCAGAAATCCCCTATCATCCAAATAGCATTGCTGTATTTCAGTCTAATGGAATAAATTTGTCTCTAAAAAGCTATTGATCGCACAGCTTGAAAGTGTAGCTCCCTAATCTTGGTTAATTTAGAAAGCGTTTGATCTATCTGAAATTTAAAGAAATCTTAAAAAAAAATACAGCTAAATCTGGGATGATACAGACCCTGAGGAATTGGCATACAGAGTATTGGCCTGGAAACCTTACAGATTCACTAATTATCCATAAAAGGTTACATGCAAGTACAGATTACGTTTAATTGCCTGTTTCATTGTGGATACTTGCCATCAGTAGGGAAGTGATTTAGTCAGATTTCACACATACCACACAAAACATTTTCAGAAGACTGGAGACAGTCAAATTTCCATATGGTTCCTTAAGATCAGGCCCAGCACTTACAAGCAAAAATGGAGAAACGTTTTTTTGGCTGTGTGTGTATATACACACACACACACATGCACACACACATATACATATGCATACACAGAACCTGGCCCGCTGCTCTTCAACAATCCTGTGAGTCATCAGTGTCCAGTATGTTCTGTTATGCCATAGCTCGCAGTAGAAGCTGCTAATGTTTTCCTCAGGCGGCTGCTGTAGTGGAGCTAATGGGAGACCAAGCAACCTTTGGGGATACATTGAACTATAGACCAGGTGACATGGCAAAACATAGAATGCCCTTTCTGTAAAAGGCAAATGCATGAGACTGCTGCCTACTAAATTAGGCCCCCATCTAGCTCTCCAGCATCTCTATATATCACAGCTTTTAGTTAGTTGATCTTTCAGGGAACATGGCCACACATCTAAGCAAGCAATGAGGTTTTATTTTTGAAGAATGGTACATGTAGGACCAAATGCATTCCTTTAAATAAAGATAGTGCTGGAGTCTGGGTGCTTTGTTTTAAAATTATTATTATTTTCTTTAAAAAAAATGAGATAAGACAGACAGTCAACAGGCATCAAAGGAGGTGTCCCTGGGTTTTTGTGGGCCAAAGGCATCATACAGCTAGCCCTGCTGTAGTAGCTTCTTCTGCTCCTGCCTTGACTTTCAGCCATCAGTAGTGGAACAATGGAATGTGAGTTGCCCCATCATCTCTAATAGGGAATGTTGCTAGGACAAGATCCCCATGGAGACCCACAGCCTCTGATTTCCTATGTAGGAAGGTCTTTCTGTGTATCATGACCAGAAAAGAAGGACTGAATGAGGTACAGCAGGCAGGTAGAGAAGGGAAGAGAAAGTTCTTTTCTGGGTTGGAATAAAATCCAGTCCATAAAAGTAGTCAAAGCCAAATGCTAATCCTTGAACTGAACACAGCTTCACATCTTATTTTATCTTCAAGCTTTGACAATTGTGCAGGTTTTGGCAGACTATCTTGCCAGCAGTTCTTCCACAATTAACTGATCTTGCCTGTCAATATGTCCTTCAGAATATTCACTCATAGTCAAGTAAAACAATCCAGAAAAATGCATATTTATTATTCAGAACTGCAGCAGTAAATTATTGATGAAACCATTTGTTCTCTACACTTCTCTGTGTTGGAAGGGAGAGATGGCTTCCTTCATGAGCATTATATGTTAATCGTGATGGAAGGGAGTAGAGCTGCCCATATTATATTCTCTGACCACTACCCACTGCCCACTTACAGGGAAAGGTCTGAAGACAGGAACGTTCTGCAATTATGCAGGTTCATCCTGTGATTTAGAATCCAGATTGCACAGGACTGGAGTTCATGAGGGAACCTACATGTGAACACTTGTCCCCATGTGTACAAATGAGATGATGGGACATTGCTTTGTGCTTTTTCCTGCTCCATCCATGGATGAATGGCTAGTAGGGTGAGGAGATGAAGCACCATATTGCATCACATGCTTTGTTATAGTCCATATTATAATGAAGAGAAGGCAGAAACCCATGGCATGCAGCTTTGCATAACATGTCTCTTATAACATCTAGAAGTTATTTATGAACTTCACATCATCCATGACATACTGAGTATACAGGTTCATATAAGCAGAACATGAAACTAATGATAGGACAATATGCCCTTTAACAGAATGCATGTGATCAAGTATCTAGTATGCTCAATTTCCACCAGTAACATAGCTTGTGAGCCTTTCAGCAATTTTCCTGTTTGTTTGTGAAACGTTTGTTGTTGCCAGATTTGTCTCTTGATTTTATTTTCCCAGGCTGCTTGTGCCATGCTGCCAAAAGAACACAAAATCCTGCCCTTTCCATCCATGTGGAATGCCAGGAGAATCAATATAAGCATAGAAATTGGTGTGAAAATATGATTGGAACATGGAGCTGTGTAGTGAACAAAATATCCACCTGCTATTTACTGTTCTATAGCAGCCTATGTTTCTCTCCAAGTTGTCTTTAGCACACTGGGAAACCTTCTAGAGACAAGCAAGCAAATGGTCAGTTATCTGATTTTTAAAAAACGGTGCTTCTAATCCTCAATTTGCATGCTTTGTTATGTCTAAATTCACTTTCTGATTCCAAGGCTGTGGGTGATATGCATGAATAAACTCAAGGCAGAATCAGAGATTATGAGAACTCTATTGCTCTGGGGTGGTGCTGTCTTCTCTTTGTTGTCATGTCTGTTTTCACCTTAGAATATTATATAATCCCTCGCATGAGAGTAAGACTCAAATGGAATTATTGTATGACTTTTAAGGAATTCTCACATAGTTTAGTTAGTGAATTGTATGGATCCCTCCTGGGTAGCATTATATGTGATGAACTCATATGACTAGGCCTTTGGTTTCTTTCATTGATACAGGAAGAAACTATAAATGGGTATATCTTGCAAATAGATACTGTACACCAATATAGTTCAGAATGAATCATATATCTCATCAATACACATGATGCAACCATCTTTATTTCAGTTGAAGACCAGCACAAAATGAGAGAAACCTACAGTGATACAAGTAAAATTGTAGTGCTACTATAAGCTATCTCGATTGATAAAATACAGCCCATAAATATAATGCTGTAAAAGTATTAGGAATAATAAAAATAAAAGTTATAAAATTATATCTCTAAAAGTTATTGAACTATATGTGTAAAATGAATTAGAAATTCAATATCAGTTTAATTCTGTTGTAAAAGAAGAAGAAGAAATATTGTTATAACCACAGGCCCCATGGATAAGATGCTTAATGATACAAAACAGTAATATAAAACTAGTGGATTATTTATTAAAAGAACGTACCCACATAAATCCCCTTCATGGATCACTGCCTTGTCGTGGCGAAGGGGCTTGTGTAACTCAGTGAAGCCATGAGCTATACCGTGCAGGGCCACCCAAGACGGACAGGTCATGACAGAGAGTTCTGACAAAATGTGGTCCACTGGAGAAGGAAATGGCAACCCACTCCAGTATCCTTGCCAAGAAAACCCCATGGACAATGTTAAAAGGCTAAAAGATATGACGCCGGAAGATGAGCCCCTCAGGTCGGAAGGTGTCCAATATGCTACTGGGGAAGAGCGGAGGGCAATTCCAAGTAGCTCCAGAAAGAGTGAAGCGGCTGGGCCAAAGCCGAAAGGACGTTCAGCTGTGGATGTATCTGGAAGCGAAAAGAAGGTCCGATGTTGTAAAGAACAATATTGTATAGGTACGTGGAATGTAAGATCCATGAACCAAGGCAAGCTGGATGTGGTCAAACATGAGATGACAAGATTGAACGTCGACATCTTGGGAATCAGCGAATTGAAATGGACGGGAATGGGTGAATTTAATTCAGGTGACCACTATATCCACTACTGTGGGCAAGAAACCCTTAGAAGAAATGGAGTTGCACTCATAGTCAATAAGAGAGTGGGAAAGGCAGTAATGGGGTACAACCTCAAAAACAACAGAATGATCTCAGTGCGTATCCAAGGAAAACCATTCAACATCACGGTAATCCAAGTCTATGCCCCAACCACCGATGCCGAAGAAGCTGAAGTTGACCGGTTCTATGAAGACCTACAAGACCTTCTAGAACTAGCACCAAAAAAAGATGTCCTTTTCATCATAGGGGATTGGAATGCTAAAGTAGGAAGTCAAGGAGTAATCGGAATAACAGGCAAGTTTGGCCTTGGAGTACAAAATGAAGCAGGGCAAAGGCTAATAGAGTTCTGTCAAGAGAACAAGCTAGTCATAGCAAACACTCTTTTCCAACAACACAAGAGACGACTCTACACATGGACATCACCAGATGGTCAATACCGAAACCAGATTGATTACATACTTTGCAGCCAAAGATGGAGAAGCTCTATACAGATGGCAAAAACAAGACCAGGAGCTGACTGTGGCTCAGATCATGAGCTTCTTACTGCAAAATTTAGGCTTAAATTGAAGAATGTAGGGAAAACCACTAGACCACTCAGGTATGACTTAGATCATATTCCATGTGAGTACACAGTGAAGGTGATGAATAGATTTAGAGGATTAGATTTGGTAGACAGAGTATCTGAAGAACTATGGACGGAGGTCTGTAACATTGTACAAGAGGCAGCAACTAAAACCATCCCAAAGAAAAAGAAATGCAAGAAAGCAAAATGGCTGTCTGATGAGGCTTTACAAATAGCTGTGGAAAGAAGGAATGCGAAAAGCAAGGGTGAAAGGGAAAGATATAAGCAACTGAATGCAGATTTCCAGAGAATAGCAAGGAGAGATAAGAAGGCCTTCTTAAATGAACAATGCAAAGAAATTGAAGAAAACAATAGAATGGGGAAGACTAGAGATCTCTTCAAGAAAATTGGAGATATCAAAGGAACGTTTAGGGCAAAGATGGGCATGATAAAGGACAAAAAAGGCAGGGACCTAACAGAAGCAGAAGAGATTAAGAAGAGGTGGCAAGAATACACAGAAGAACTATACAAGAAAGATCTCAATGTCCCTGATGTCCATGCTGGTGTGGTCACTGACCCTGAGCCAGACATCCTAGAGAGTGAAGTCAAGTGGGCCTTAGGAAGCATTGCTAACAACAAAGCTAGTGGAGATGACAGTATTCCAGCTGAGTTATTTAAAATACTAAAAGACGATGCTGTGAAAGTGCTGCACTCAATATGCCAGCAAGTTTGGAAAACGCAACAGTGGCCACGGGATTGGAAAAGGTCAGTTTACGTTCCAATTCCAAAGAAGGGCAATGCTAAAGAATGCTCAAACTATCGCACAATTGCACTCATTTCACATGCTAGCAAGGTTATGCTCAAAATCCTACAAGCTAGGCTTCAGCAGTACGTGAACCGAGAACTACCGGATGTACAAGCTGGGTTTCGAAGAGGCAGAGGAACTAGAGATCAAATTGCCAACATTCGCTGGATCATGGAGAAAGCACGAGAGTTCCAGAAAAGCATCTACTTCTGCTTCATTGACTATGCAAAAGCCTTTGATTGTGTGGACCACAACAAACTGTGGCAAATTCTTAAAGAGATGGGGATACCAGACCACCTTACCTGTCTCTTGAGAAATCTGTATGCAGGCCAAGAAGCAACAGTTAGAACCGGTCATGGAACAACCGATTGGTTCAAAATAGGGAAAGGAGTACGACAAGGCTGTATACTGTCACCCTGCTTATTTAACCTATATGCAGAGTACATCATGAGAAATGCCAGGCTGGAAGAATCACAAGCCGGAATTAAGATTGCAGGGAGAAACATCAATAACCTCAGATATGCAGACGATACCAGCCTAATGGCAGAAAGTGAAGAAGAACTAAAGAGCCTCTTGATGAGGGTGAAAGAGGAGAGTGCGAAAGCTGGCTTGAAACTCAACATTAAAAAAACTAAGATCATGGCATCTGGACCCATCAATCCCTGGCAAATAGAAGGGGTAGAAATGGAAGCAGTAACAGACTTCATTTAGTTGGGCTCCAAGATCACCGCAGACGGAGACTGCAGCCATGAAATTAAAAGACGCTTGCTCCTTGGGAGGAAAGCTATGGCAAACCTAGATAGCATATTAAAAAGCAGAGACGTCACCTTGCCGACAAAGATCCGCATAGTCAAAGCTATGGTTTTTCCAGTAGTAATGTATGGCTGTGAGAGCTGGACCATAAAGAAGGCTGAACGCCGAAGAATTGATGCCTTTGAACTGTGGTGCTGGAGAAGACTCTTAAGAGTCCCCTGGACTGCTAGGAGGTCAAACCAGTCAATCTTAAAGGAAATCAACTCTGATTGCTCATTGGAAGGATTGATAACGAAGCTCAAGCTCAGATACTTTGGTCACCTAATGCGAAGAGAGGACTCTTTGGAAAAGACCCTGATGCTGGGAAAGATGGAAGGCAAAAGGAGAAGAGGACGGCAGAGGATGAGATGGCTAGATAGTATCACTGAAGCAATGAGCATGAAATTGAGCAAACTCAGGGAGGCAGTGAAAGATAGGAAGGCCTGGCGCAATATGGTTCATGGGGTCACGAAGAGTCGGACATGACTTAACGACTAAACAACAACAACCCACATAAATCTCTGTCTAATTTCCTCTGTTTTTGAGCCTAGTTCTTACTGGTGTGCTAAGTCCTCAGTTCACTTAGTGCCACTCTGGCTTGTTCATGGCTCACGGAAAGTAATAATTCTGGGGAAATACTGA
Organism: Liasis olivaceus; assembly: GCA_030867105.1. Taxonomy (NCBI): domain Eukaryota; kingdom Metazoa; phylum Chordata; class Lepidosauria; order Squamata; family Pythonidae; genus Liasis; species Liasis olivaceus. The sequence goes on along the minus strand of CM061348.1, from coordinate 100,130,326 downwards.
GAGAGTAAAACTTCACAGGTGTGAATTGCTTCCACCTAGACTGAAAGTTATTGGAATACCCATGTAAGACCAGGCCTGCTGAAAAGGATTTTTTTTTTAATCAATAGTTGGTAAGTATTAGCCAACATCTTGTAACTAGGCAAATGATACATGATGGTTTTATTGACTGCAGAATGTGAAAGAAATAATGGTATGTAAGCCTTGACTAATATTAGTCAAAATGCCATATGACTTTAAAACCATGTTGTGAGCACTTTTATGTGTGCATGGCTGGTCATAAAGTACCAATTTACAGAAGACAAACTGTTCAGGGGAATTTCTGTGATGCATCCCCCCCCCCCCCCACTTCTTACCACCTCAGTTTACCTTTGCTTTTTCTCTAGGATGGATCCAGTCTACTGAAGTTGATTCAATATCCAGATGAAGATTTCTTAGAATCTAAAATGACTCCTTATATACACAGCTATTTATTTCAGACAGCTATGCCATGTGTTAAATTATTATGGCACTTGCTTGCTTGCAAAGGGGTCAGTTGGTTGTACATGCATGAATCAATTTTCACACAGCTTATATGATTTCAGTTGTTCACAGTTTCTCAACATCAGCAAAGCTGAACTGCTGGTAATCTTTTTTCACAGGCTGTAGGATCAAATTAGTGAGCTATAAATCATGTTAAAGAGTTCTATAACATCATAATGTTGAACATTAAATCATGCTTTTAATTGTTGTAGCTAAGTGTTTTCATTCTATAAAATATCTGAAAGCACATAAGACCGATAAAAAGAAATTCTAGACAGTAAATCCACAATCAGGTGAAAAGATATGGTAAACACATTTTTCAAGAAATGGGAAAAATATACTTCTTCATATGTGAGAGGTCCAGGACCTTTCCTTTTTATATGAACTCTGCTAATTGCTCTGTACCAACAAAATTGATGAATTTATTGTCTAAATGTAGAAACAAATTAATGAAGACCTAGTGTGAAATTACAAAATTATCTTTTCCTAGATTAAATAACTGAAAACAGGGCTATTAATGACTGTTTCTAGAATCCAATATAGCATTCCCTAAAGATCAGTTGCTAAGGATCATTACTGGAAAAGACAGTGGTCACTTTCACGTCCCACTTCCCATGGGCATCTGAGTGGCTGCTAGAAGTAATTTCTGTCAGCAAGACAAAAAGACAACCATAGGGTATGACATACATTAAGTAGAACAGATTCTCCAGAATGGCTGTTAATTGATTCTGACCTTATGTATACATCTATTACACAATAGGAAACGATCTAGATTGGAACCTGGCCTCTTCTAGGTCCAGTTTTCCATCAGTGATCCATGGCAGGCTTATTCTGTTCTGGAGGTGTGCAACAGCAATTTTCTAAAGATATCTAGTTCTAGCCACCTTTAAATTTTTGCAATGACCCAGGATGATGGATGTTAGACTGGAGGAAAATTGATATGATGGTTATATCATATATTAATTACAATGCTGTTCAATCTGTCAAAGCAGGATGTTTTTTTTAAATGATGGAGCCAAGAAATGGGTAGTAAGGGGCTTTGCAGATTATTGTCCAGATATTGTGCAGATGTCATGAATGATGAGGCCAGCTCTGGGGATGCTGTGGCTTGATTCATAACACACCAGTATGATATAGTAGTTAAGGTGCTGGACTAGGATTGGGGGAACTGAGATACTATTCTACTTTCAGCCATGGCAGTTCATCTAGTGACTTTGGGCCAGCCTCTCTTTCAGCCCAAAGGGTTGTTGTGGTGACACAATGGGACTCAGGAGCTCTATATAGGTCACTGAATTCCTGAGTGAATGGTGGGATAGAAATCAAACAAATAATGCACTCAGCTACTAATGTTCTGTAATGGAATGTGGGAATGACCTTGGGAGACTAGGCCCAGAGACACTGCCCAGGGAATGGTAAGATAAGAGACAGCTGCTGGATAGTGGGTGGGGCAAGAGGCTCAGAAGAGATCCTCATTTCTCAGAGAGTAAAGGAAATGGGGAGAGAACTGTACTTTCAGACTTGCAAGATTCTGTTAATGTAGCCTTACAGCAAAGTAGAATTAGCTCATCCGGTCGTGTTTCCTGTCTGGTCTACCCGGTAAGGCTGACGTCATCCAATTTTTTGGGTTTACACAATACATCAAATCATAAGCTAAGCTAGAGAACAGGGTTCTTAAAACTCATTGAGCCAGCAAAGAAAGAAAGCCTAAACTAGAATAAAAGCAATGAAGATTAGCATGTTGTGTGAATGCAGCTGTGAATTTTTAAAGATAACTTGAGAAAATATGTTGTATCCATACAACCTGGGTTTCACTTGTGCACTGGCTATATTTTGAATTCAACTGAGATTTCAGGCCCTTAGCCATAAGAGGCTATGGCTGTTTATAAAATTTTCCTCCTTCTGCCTTTCTTTTTCCTTTTACAGGGCATCATTTTAATTGTCTTTTAATATACTAATCATATTTATTAGTTGCTTTATAATAGGGACGGGTAACTCACAGCCTATGGTGCCAAACATTTTGACAGTTCCCTGTGGCAGTTCCAAACTGTTGTTGAACTTTGATGGAAAAACACTGAAATTGTGGTCTGGTTTCCATCCCCTATTTGGCCAGAAACTAAAGGAACTAGATTTGTTAAGCCTCAAGTAAGCTTAATGCACATACAAAAGTAACCCACATCCCCTAAAAAAGGCAAAAACAAAAACAAAATATCCTCCACTTTTCTGTTACTACTTTGACTCCTGCACAGGCAGCCTGGTGATAGTGGTTGGGCAAGGGAAGTGTAGTGCTTGGCTGCAAAAAAAGTTACTATTGGTTTAGAAAATGCAATTCTCAGAGTGACCTATATTATCACATAGAAAACAAACCCAAATGCAAAATGTAGGATGCTATTATAAGAAGGCAGAGAGTAGGGGCTTAAAAAATGGAAAAGCCCTCTGGGAACATTGCTAGCTTACCTGAGGGAAGTAGAAATGCTTTTAATAGCATTAAGGTTACTTTTTTTGACTGAAAGTATAGTGGGATGAAGAGGTGAGGTTCCAGTCCTCTTCTGATTTTCACATGATTATACGTCACACAAAAGAATGAAGAAGTAGAACTATTTATTACCAATTTTATTTTACAACTTTATTGCATTTTAAATAAACAAAACTGCAGCTGTTCCCATGGGAAGCAGTCAACTCTATGGAAGAGAGGAAAATGCAGTATATTAAGGAGTACCTGGTAGTACAATGCTGAGCTAACAACGCATAAAGGGTTTAATCCCATTAGCTGAGAATAAGGTTCACTGAATTTGAAGGATTTATGTCTGAGATGATATGCCTAGAACTTTACCATAAAGGTCTTGTGGGATTATAAGAACTTGGAAGCCAGTCTGTTCTTTCACATCACATGGAAACTGCACTGTTTTTTCTGGGCCGGTGTCACACAGTTTATGACACAAGCACACAGGACTGGGATTGCAACTTCATATTACTGTAGCAACAGTGGAAGGTCATCACACAGACCCAGTTGTACTATTCTATTCTTGTCTTCATCCCAGGCCTTTGCTCTATTTTCCAAGATGGCTGTAGTTCCCATTTCACTGAAGCATAGACTCAGAAGAGACCTTGGAGGTCTCCCAGTCCAATGCCCTGCCCCATGCAGGAATCCTCAGACCATTCTGGACAAAAGGCCATCTAGTCTTTTCCTGAAAACTTCCATTGATGGGGGACCCACAACTTCAGGAGGCAGGCTGTTCCATTGCCTAATAGTGTTAAAACATTTTGGGTATTGGAATCATAAAGTTACACCTCTTAAAACTTCTATGCAACATTCTAAACATACAAAAATATAAAACATTTTGGAACCTTCCCTTCCAAACACCACCTAATATTCTATAATGTTTCCTACAGTTGCACCTTTAATAACCATGGATGTGGAAGTGAGCAGGAAGAATGCTATATTTTAAAAACTGCAGTAAGTTTTCCATTCATATTCCTCTTTATTAAATTGGGATTTAAATGCTTTCAATAATAGACCAGCACATATTAAAAAATACCGCAAATATTTATGGCCATGACATTGTTTCCAAATACCTACTTATGCTGCATGACCAGCACTAAGCACAACAGGTTGTAAGTTTCCTGATATGGGTGGCTAAAGCCACCTTCATGTTAAGATAGGCAAGGCCATATATAAATCTAGTAAGCATTTAAACCATACAGATTAAAGCAGTGTTGTCCAAACTTGGCCACTTTAAGATGAGTGGACTTCAACTCTCAGAATTCTCCAGCCAGCCATGCTGGCTGGGGAATTCTGGGAGTTGAAGTCCACTCATTTTAAAGTGGCCAAGTTTGGACAACACTGGATTAAAGCATCTGCTCTGGCCTTTCTCAGGTTTTCAGCTGAATGCGTGAAGGGGATGTGGACTTGGCTTGAATGACAGTATGCTTCTCTGGACACCGAATCATAGAATTATAGGGTTGGAAGGGATCTGGGGGGGTCTTCTGGTCCCATCCCTTGCCCAGGATAGGAATTCTCAGACCATTCAGGATGGCGCTCCAGTCTTGTCTGGCAGACCTCCAGCGATGCCCACAACTTCAGGAGACAGGCCGTTCCATTGCCTAATAGTTCTCACAGTCAGGGTCTTCTCAGCTTCCACCCAGTGGTTCTTGTCTTCCCTCAGGTGCTTGGAAGAATAAATCTACTTCCTCTTCCCTGTGATGCCCCTTCGTATATCGGAAGACCTATCATGTCTCCTCATAGCCTTTCTTTCTTTAAGCTGTTTCACCTTATGAATAATCAAACCAAACCAAGCCAAACTGCTTCTTGGCCATTTGGCTAAGATCAAGTGTAGTGTCTTATGAATAATGTATTAGGATTTGAATTAATTTCATGGGATTTAATAAATGTGCAAACAAATTGCAGTTCTGAGTTCCTTCTTTAATTCTGAGATAATCCAGCCAGTAAGTCATTAAACTTTGAAACCCCCAAACTCCCACCTTTCTTGCTGTTCAAGTCCTTCATGTTCCAGCATGGAATTACTGAATATTTAGAATGAAGCTGCAGCTAATTAACAGAAACAAAGTCCATGTCCGTTGTCAAGCACAATGAGTGTGACAGAATAATAGGCAGCTGGCTGGGCAAAACCAAGACACAAAACACTGACAATCAGACACTTTTCAGAAGAGAGCTTGGAACTGAACATTCTTAAGGCTGTACCCAAACCTCAACCATTCAAGATTCTTTTGAAGTCTTCCTGCTTCTGAGAAGGAACTTAGACCATTTCTCCTAAAGAGGTCTGTTTTTCAGGATGTCTGAGCTTGAACCCTTTGCCACTTATGGAATCTGAAGCTGGACTATGGCCCAGCTAGCAGTTCAGTATTAGAAAGAGCTCTCTGTAACTTTTCCATTTCTTGCTGTTTTACCTCAAGGAGCTCTCTATCTTATTCCAAAGAGGAATCATCTGGAGTAATGGCATCACTCTCCCTCAATACATTTACTATTCAACAGTTTCTTTTTTGCATCTTTCTTCATTGACTCTATCTTTTCAGATCCTCCCAATTTATGCCATCATGGGGGCTTTTAAGTAGTATCAAAGATAGTGTCTTTGATAGCCTGATTAGCCACAGCTGCAACTTATATCTAGGAGAAGGCAAGCTGATAAATAGTCCCCACTTTTGCTACATCATCATTGTGGCCAACCCGTTGTAACCCTGACCAATTCAACTTGCAGCAAGATCCATGGCTCTGAAAGTAGACCAGCCTGCCTTGTATTAATTTAATGGGGATTTCGAGACCATCTTGAATCTAGAGCATTGAATGGGAAAAATGGAACCATGGATTCTGATGATCAAGAATGGGAAAAAATATTAACTCTTAAAGGTACCTCTAATTTTTTTTTTTTTAATTAGAATGAGCAGGAATTTTCATGAAAATTAGTTTTGATATACATTTTCAACTCACCCTCACTTAAGGCATATTTCTCCGAAATCTTTGTTAAAGATTTTGTGGAAATTTAATATTTCCACAAAGCAGAATAAGTCACTGCAATTAGTATATTTAGGAAACATTTAATATTATTAATTTAATTTCTTATTATATACTTTACAATAAGGATAGAGAGTCTATAGCTTTTGGATTTTCTACCACACCTTAGATTTGTACTAGATCAAGTAGCACTATAGCTGGGGAGGGTTAGGAAACTATAATCCTTTCACTACTTCTCCTTTTGAGAATATGTTGTATTTCATTTCATGACTTTGGTGAACAATTTGCATGCTTAATTTACCACTGTTGTAAAAGATAATAAATCTACAGACCTGGCTCTGACGGCAATCATTCACATACGCATTGCTGAATGGTTACTAATATTATAATTTTACCCATGAATAATAACAATATTGTAATGTATTTATATTGTGTTTTTGTGATTTTGTGTGTGTATGTGTGCCTTCAAGTCAGTGCTGATTTCTGGTGACTACTTGAGCTAATCCCTGCTATACCTTCCATTGTCTGTACCCAATGGTTCTGTTGACTGGAGTTGATGGACCTTATAACCTAATACATTAGGAGTGTATTATTCTGGACAAGTCTACTTTACAACAACCTTGTAACGAAAGTCAACTTTATTAGTCTCCACATCACAAACTGAGAGTAATGAATAAGGCTGAGAGGCAACAGCTGACTAAGGCCATGTGCATTACAAAAACATGATTAAAAATGTGCTTTTTCCTGCGTCCTCATTTAGGCTCTTTCTCACTGTTCTTCCTGCCACCTCTTTCAATAAGTTGCAATACTCGCCTGGGAGGGAGCCTGTATTGATACTTGAAGAGACAGGGCTGTACTCTTTTTACATCAGCTGTTGAGTGAATAGTTGAACATAGAGTGTAGGAGTAGGTAGGTTGATGCCCTCCTCACGCTTTAGGCTATTTGTCTTATAATCCCTTAACCCTTGAGGCTCAAGGAAGCTGTAATTAAAATATCTGTCAGGCACCTTTGATATATCCTCTCACAAGCATCCCTGGGATCTAGTACCCTCCCAAAGTTCTCATCCATCTCAGACACTTACCTGCCCTTAAATCCATGGTTTGGATTGGTTCTGGAGACATTAAATTTCAATTTCCTTGCAAAGATTTGTTAACTTCTCTTGTGAGTTTAGCAGATGGGACTGAACGTAAGAAATAAGAATAATCCGGATATTCTTATTACTCCTTACACTAAGGCCCATTTTAGTCAACCATTGCTTTCTTATGGTGGCCAAGGTGCTCACAAGCAGGAGACGGATTGTTCCCCTACAGCTGCTTTTTGGCATGCTGCCACCAACCTGTAGGTAACGTCGAGTCTTCAGGACAAATGAAAATGCATGAACATTTCTAGCCTGTAATCATTTCATGTGTTAATGTATTATCCTCAGTACTTCCCTTGGTTGTAACCAAAAGCAGACCTCAAATGTCTTGCTCCTTATCATTCAGAAGCAAAGCTTTATAAGACACCAATTCCTATTTCATTTATCATCCTTCCCCAATCTCGTCCTGCAACCTGAAATAGGTGACTCCCCTTAGCAGGGCTGGCCTAGGCGAAAGCTCCAGGTAGCTGTTGATGGAAATTTGCCTGTGGCAATTCTCTCTCCTTTGCCATGGGACACTTTTGTGAGCCTCAGCTTCTCTTGCTTGGACCTTCTTTGGATTTGCCGATGCAGACAAAACTGCCCCTGCTGAATTCCTAAAGAGCAGGCAAGTCAGACGAGGGAAGGAACATCCTATAAAAGGTATTCACAGACAAGAACATATGTTATTCCTCTAGCATTGAGGGGAAACTGCCTTATTCTATTAAGGCTGCTCCTAGAACTACCGAGGTTGAGTCTCCGCAATTCTTATGCCTTTACTCCAGAGAAACAGCTCCTTGCCTATATAGATCTCTACTTTTGCAAGGAATGATCTCTTTTTCTTTACAGGTGTCATAGGAGGCCTCTGCTGCCTGCATATAGAATTTAAGAACACATACACACACTCACCCACTCCACCCTAACCTGCTTAGCAGGAAAGGCAATCATTTTTTCCCTTCCCTTCTGGGCGTAATTTGTCCTCCTGCCTTTAGGCTTCAGGGTGAGGTGGGGCAAACGGAGATTGACTATGCACATAGGCTGCTGACAGTAATGAGGCAATGAGGAGAGATGTGTGGAATTAGCTTGCTGATGGGTGGTGATAGATCTGGTTTCAGGTGAGTGGAGAGAAGGGGAGACAGTGGATTTCCAAACAGGACCTACGTCTGATCAAATGTAGAGGCAAAGCTCTGGGAGAGGAACAAAGCTGCCTTTCTCAGGGGTTGTGACCATGTTTCTCAGGCATGGAAATGCTTTTTCTGGCATCGCCAGGCTTTCCAAGATTGGCTTTTTTTTATCCCACCAAGCTTGACTGGGCCTGTGTGGTTCTTTCCCATCCAGAATTTTTTTCTTTTTCTTTACTCTCACAACAGTCCTGTGTGGAAGGTTAAGCTAAAAGAGAGGCCTTCGCACAAAATAGCCTGTTTAGCTTTATGGCCAAGTAGAGATTAGAAGACAGGCTTCTCAGTCCTGGCTGAACATTCTATGGTACAATTGCTTTCTTTGTTCTCCTTTTAAACAGGTCTGGAGTATATGTGGGACATTTTGACTAGGCTGTTCTAAACACTCAGCTCTCTTGCTGTAGTCACAGCAGGTGATAGCATTTAGGAAATCTTGGCTGGTCTCAAAAAAGTGAAGTAGTTTTGGTCCTGGATAATACTCAGAGAGAAGACTAGTGGGCAACCTCAGGGCTGTGGGCTAGTTATCTGAAAATTGGAAAAAGCAATGGTAAACTACCATCATAATGAAGCCAAGCAAACTACATGTGTCTCTGTAGTCATCAGGAGTAGAACTCCAGCTGAGGGAGCCCCATGTCTGTATTCTGAAGTGACACTGTTCCACAAGCTGTAGTGCAAGTGACTTCTAAAAACAATATTCAGATCTTACGGTAGAACATATAAGTAGCCCAGAGCTGAACTTGGATTTTCGGTGTTCTCTGAACATGGTTGTTTTCCTGCAGATGTTTTATTACCAGGTTGCTTAATGAACCCAAGAATCCAACAATTCAGATCTTTTCAGCCTTTCCCCTAGAGGTTGGAAAGGCTGGGAATGCATAGCCAAAGGTTTGGAATTCCAGAACTTCTAGTCCCTCACATATGGAAAACATGTCAGGCTGGGAAAGACTGTCTTAATTAGAATGCACTACTACCAAATATACGAAGTATGAATGTAAGTTATGTAGGAAGAAATATGAATGTTAGACCAACTCCCATTCTGATCTACCTTATGGACCGCTGCCATGACTTCCCAGTATGCTATCATTGGTACAGGCCATTCTCCTGTCTCACTATCACATGCTGATGCTCTCTACACCATGTTTGAATGCTGCTACATTGCTGTACATATAATACAGCTTAGGGTGACTTCAAAAAACTGGATGGCCACTAGATGCTGCCATTTAGTGGTTGTCTGGAACTGGGCACCCAGATCTGGTAGCCCTAGGAATGGAGGTGAAATTAGTTTTGGTGGAGGAAGGAATTCTTTATATTACAGTTAAGGGAGCAGCAATAGCTTTTGATTGTCACCCTTACATGGTCATGACTGCTGGGAGGGTATGGGAAAATGATGAATTTAACTAACTGGTGAGAGCAGGTGTGGCAGCTGCCAGAAAGAGGTTGTGGCCACAGCAAATTACCTGATCAGTCTGACTTAGGAAATGCATAATTTCTTCCATGGTGATGGGCAAAGAATGGAGCTAGGAAGTGAGGAATTATGTCCACATCTTGAGACAAGACACACACTCATGCAAACTATCTATTCTGAGCATTTTTTCTTTTTTTATTTTCAGGGCAGGGTAAGGCTTCACATCTTCTCTTCCTTTATTTCCCAACATAGCAGCGTTTGGTGAACCTGACTGATTATGTGCCATCAACTCATATTCAACTCCTAGCAACCACATAGATAGATTCTCTCCATGATGATCTATCCCTAACCTGTTATTTCAAGTCTCCCAACAGTGCACTCATTGCTACTGTAACTGAGTCCATTGCCCTTGCTGCTGGTCATTCTCTTCTTCTCTTTCCTAAACCAGGTTACAACAATAATCTGTAAATCATTTTAGACATCAGTGTTTGGAGATTACTCTTATCTAAACTCAGATATTTGTGTGTATTTGTGTGCGCCAATAAATTATGATGTTGGAGTAGTAGACAAAAGCAGAGAGGGCAAGTTGAAGGGACTATATGGAGTGCCCAGTGTTTCTACATGCAGATCAATATGAAATAATGCATCAGATCCATTGGAGGAGTGGTATATATGCTGCTTACCTCAATGTTCTATTTGCATATAAAAGAAACCATTTGCCCATAAATATCCAGTGCTCTGTCATCCAAAGGAAGCTAAACTAGGGTTGAAGCTACCCCAGGAACATATTCTCATTTGGAGAAGTGGGGAACATGCGTATGTAATGCTTTATTATATTCCAACTTGATCTGCCTACCTGAGGGATGGTCCATCTGGCCATGAACTTGTCTCAGCCAGAAGCATATGTGGGGGAAAAGAGGGCTAGGTCAGAGTAACAAAAGCAGTGTTGCAGTGTTGCAGTGTTGCAAGCCTTACCCCTTTTCTATGTTCAATGAGACATCACATGTTCTCCCCAAAAGGGGCAGAGCTTGCGGCCTGATGTCACAACCTCATGGTGCTGCTTTTGTCATTCTCATTAAAGCAGGATCTCATAGATCCTTCTGGTCTGAACATTAAGTTCAAGAAGGAAATTCCTGCTTCAGACACCCTCCTTCCCATGATCCATTTGCCAGGCACACTGGATCAGGCCTTCTGTCTTTCTGTCAAGCTGTGGAATGGACTCTCCTGGGAGTGGTGCTCAGCTTCCTCTCTTTCCACTTCCAGAAAAGGAGACAAGAGCTCCCTCTTCTGCCAGAGGTTTTCAGTTTGACTTGACTAATGATTTTGAATGGTTTAAATCCAGGTTTTAGCAGTTGAAGTTTCATTTTTATTGTGATCTTCCTTGAGTCACCATGGGCAGAAAGTCAAGATGTTAATCAAATAAATAAAAGATCACAATACCCATAACTGACAATAAGACTCTTATTTTCTCCTTCATCTTTAAACTGTTGCCTTCCTAACCCTTTATGGCTCAAGGAGTGGAAGGACAATCGATGGATGCCCCTCAAGCCTCAAACCTGGTCAAATATGCCTCTCTCTCCAAAGGCTCAAATGATCCTGTGAGTGTGAGTACATGCAGGTAATTGAAACTCAGTTCAGCCTTTGGCTATGGCACATTATATCTCGGTTACATGTTTCCAATGTAATATGTACAGCAGAACACCTCTGGCTATTCTGCCGGACCACGTTGGAGGATCTCAGCATGAGAGCATGAGATGGAATTTCGCTCGGTAAGACCCAAAAGTGACCCTCATTAATGGCAAAGACCAGGGTAGCTTTATGAAGCACCAAGGAATAGTATGCTACTAGGATGTTTGGGGAGCATTCTTTACATATTTGCTGTTAGCTAATAGCTGGGCAGTCATTGATGTAGTTAACCCAGTCCCTTTCTTGCAGATGGTCTGTGATATGTGCAGCAGAAGCAGTAGCAATGGTTGCCCCTGAGATTGTGGTGGAGAAGCACAAATGCTTTCAGTCTTTTTCATTTCAGTTAAAAAGGGGGATTTGCCATTGGATAGCTCTGCCTTCTCCTGGCACCCTTCTTGCACAGCTTGGTAGGCATGGATATCGTCTGACAGGATGTGTACATACTCTCAGGAAAAACACAGGGAAGGCTTGTTTTACATGAAGGCCTGCAAGTCTGAAGCACTCCTTCCTGCAGACCCTCAGCCTTGCCACCCCCACCCCTCACATGGGGCCTGCAAATTGATGGTGAGGTGAATAACTTCTTTGACATCAAGAACTAGACCGAAACTATGTCAACGGAGACAGAGATTGGGGCAGGGGGTGGGTAGCTTTTCCTGTTGATCCTGTTTGAGCTTTTGAGCTGTGTCCCGAAAGGTCAGTTTGTACAGGAGACAATTTTATCTAGGGAAGAAAAGAAAGGAAAACAGAAACCAAAGAGGCAGGAGAGGAAGAAATAAAAATAATAAAAAAAACCTTTGATAAATGCCTCAGCCGTGACCTAGTTGAGAATCCATTCCATTTAAGATTGTTAATCAGAAAGAAAGAAAAATATGTGCTAAATACAAATGACATTTGCCTGAAGCTCTGGAGATACATGATTGCTCAACCAAGCAGTGGAAGGAACAAGTAAATAAAAAAGTCGTAACTGGAGCATAAATGCCAGAGGATGCTTTACTGGTTATAGTTACGATTTCACCACTGTAAGTTTGCAGAAACACACCTGGAGATGCCAAATGCTGCTTGTGACAACAGGGAGGGAAGGAGAGGGACTGTCAGTGAAATTCATAAGCTTCATCACCTGGCTGTCCCCATATTTATCTATATCATGTCCTCCTACACAGCATTTAATAACCAGTAGTTGGAAGGGCAGTTTAAAAGGTAAAAGGTAGATCCTTCTTATGGTTTGAGCACCCTAATAAGATCTCTTAGCTTTACCAGTTGAATTATATAGGGAATCTTCTGAACCCTGAGACAGGATGCCTACTCCGTTTAATAAATAGTGGGTATCATCAGTGCAACAAGGAGAAGAAAGTCATGCCATTAAAAAGACGAGCCAGTAACTCACACTATGGAAAAGAGACCTACTTTTTAATGCTGGGTTAAAATCTCTTTTGTAGTTTTTAAAGTTTTCTCCCCCTGTGAAAGATACTCTGGATACCTGAGGATTTCTTTGGGAGGTTTCTTGGGGAGGTTTCTGAGTCTGTTTGATTATTGGAGGGTGCCAGTGCTGCTGTGGTTTTGTGCTCAGCACGGATCTTCCCATCACTCTGAAGCCGTGTAAAACTCTTCCCAGTCTGGAGAAGTCCAAGGACAGGAGTTTTCTCAAGATGTCTTCCCTGCAGAACAGAGAACTGAACAACAGAAGACAAGACATTGATACCCACCTTTGGTCACCTTCATCCATGTGAATCTCTTAAATTCTCTTGAATTTGAATGGACTGAGAACAGTTTAAAATGTAGGATTTTTTTTCTACATAACACTAATATTTGGTAAGCATACAATGGTAGAAGAGAGAGGGGTAATGCCTGTGTGTGCGCACACACACATACCCAGAAAGGATACATATAGCTGTAGAGATAGTCTTAAAAACTTGCCTTTTGATGATTATCCTTGTTGTTCCCCTCTTCCAGAGAGCTGATTAAAACTTCCATCAATGCAGGAAGGAAACAATATTCTTTTCTTGGCCTTCAGGTGACACCTAGTGGTTTGCTTTCAAAGAACACTGAAAATTCAATCTGTGATCGAAATTTGCAGCACAAATGGAGGCTCATATATAGATAGCTATCAGGCTGCTCCCCTTTGGGGTAAGAAATGACATCAATATTATTCACTATGCCTCTCCATACCTTTCTGTTTTTGCAAATCATCATTGCTTCCACTACATCAATACACTGATTCATACATTGCCTTTTGTTCTTTCAATTTTCTTCTCTCTTTCATTTTGGGATTCTCATCAACTCTATCCAACCACAACTTTTCTGGACTTCCTCTTCCTTTCCAGACATTTACTCTTCCTTCATACATCGGTTGTGCTATTTGATCTTCATTCATTCTCTCTATATGACAGTTGACCTTTGTAACCCTTATTTTACCACACCTAATCTTTAGTTTATTGAACACACTTCGTAAGTACTCCATTCCCACTGCATTCAACTTCTGTGTTTCTCCTCTCATATCTAACTCTCAATTCCATATCACAATACGGGCATAATCATTATTTTATATACAGTCATTTTTACTTTTCTTAACAAACATTCCTTTTCACAATATGCTACATATTATCCAGTAGATTTCTACCCAGCATTTGCACATCTTAACAATTTCCTATCCATCTCCCCATTTTTAGTAAATACTCTACCAATGTATACAAGTTAACCTATTTGCTTGATTTTTGTCACCATTTATGTATAACTTGCAAGTATTCACTCTATTTTCCATATCAAACACATCTGTCTATGTCTTTGATTTATTAATTTCTACAACCATGTTCTTCACTGAATTATACAATTGTCATTTGCTGCAGTTCATTCAGTCTCGGCCAACCCTATGGCATTACTTGCATACAAAATGCACATGTATATACATCCCCCAAATACACCTCTAACTTTACCACAAGTATTCCTTATACATTCATCCAGAAATATATTAAATACCAAATGGATATTACACATCCTTGCCTTATTTGCTGCTCAGTATTGAACCATCTGCTAAGCAGTCCATTTATTTTCACTCTTGCTTTGTTCCATCATATACTGTTGTTGTTATATTCATCAACCAACCTTCAACTACGTATTCATGCAAATCTTTCTATAATTAATTTGTTTTATTATGTGCAATAAATTTTATTTCTCACAATCATATATTTCTCAGTGGCCTGCTGAAAAGCAACAGTCTAGTCTACTCATCCCCTGCCCAGAATAATTCCATATTGCAATGTTTTCTCAACATCCCAATATTTTCTCATTATCAGCTCTTGTGCCTTTTCACCCAGAATGTTCTCTTCCGAGGCATGCTTAATAAATTAATCTCTTTGGGGCTTCTGGAGGAAGAAATGATGGACTGAAGACTGCTCTGCAAAAATTGGAGCCGACAACCATGGCGAAGAATGAAGAGCTGGTGAGTAGACTGGCTCTTCAAACCTCTCTGGATAAAGGAGAGGAAGAGACATCCATTCTCATCCACTCAAGTTGCTCCAGACAGTTGCTCCTCACAAGGATACTACAGGACAGTAGTCTCCAGTGGGTTTTTAACACTGGGAGATGAGGCAAGTTATCTTGCTCAAACCATGATCAGTGCCTTTGAAAGGACACTAAGTTTGCATACTTCTTTTCTAATCACTTTCAGAAATTGCTTGTTAACTGCCTTTCAGCTATTAGGAACCTTTGGACTGACAAGTCTGAAAACACCAGGTAAGTTTCCTTCAATCCCTAGTGAAAGAAAAAAAAAAATCCTTAAACTTGTATTTAAATTGGGGAATAAATAGCAAAAGGTAATTAAAATTAAATTTGATTTAGAAAATTACAAATAGACTAAGGGTCTAGATAAATTTGAAATAAGATTTTGGAATTAATTATAAAGAATCCTTCACTGGGAAAATGCTTTTGTTTTGAATTTTTTTTTAAATATAAGATTTTAAAAATTGGACACTAGAGGGAACTAAAGTTTTCAATTAGAGGAGAAGAACACAAAGTTTACTAACAGTTACAGAATGGCTCAAAATTGTTGTGCAGAGTGCAGCAAAAGGTCCCAAAAATCATGCTCTCAGGAAAATTACACATCAGCATGAGAGCTTGCAAAATGCAATATCCATATTTTGCTTTCCAAAGAAAATCCAGTCAGAAAATATAAACTAACTGGTCTTTATTGATAAAAATGCAAAACTTCATAAAATACAAGTTGCATACAAAATATAGGATATAACAAAGACTTCTTCTCACCTTAGCTTCCAAGACTTAACCACAACAAAGTCTCTAGCTAAAAAAAACACTCTCAGAGAAGAGGTACACTACTTGGTTACTAGTTAAGACTACATAACCTATAAAAACTTACATGGTTAACTTTACAAGACAAACTGACCTGAACAGGCTGGGCATTTACCCTCCCGTTATATTGCCAGCATGTCACCCCCCCACTGAATAACTAACATACACATTACAGTAGGTGGCAGTAAAAAGCATAACAGAATCACAAGATTCTTTGTTTACATTAGCTTCATAGAATAATCTCGACACCTGTTTTTGTATAGGGAACGGGATGACCTTCTTCCCATGAGAAAATCCTGATAAAAATATTCTAACACTGGAAATATTGAAGGATACTTTCAAAAAATAGAGTTAGAAATTAATATTAACGTCAACAGCAATATCTGCCTCTATGGATAGACTGTGTCTAAAAGATGTTATGGAAGAGGAAAAAGTTTTATCTGACAAGACAGAGACTGAGTTAAAAGTGGACTTACAAATGACAGGCTACAAGAATGACATGGAAAAAGATGTTATACTGGACTACAAATTAAAACAATAATTAAAAGGGACATACAAACAATAAATCAAGAGAGTGACCTGGATAATTTTTCTATATTGGATTTCCGAAAGGGACTTGTTAAAGCTTTGAAGAATCTCGTGAGAAGGGACAAAGAAGAAATGAAAAGAAATCAAGTTCTGTGAAATTATTTGCATGGACTAAAGATTAAGATTGTTAGAAGTAAAAGGAAGAAATATCAAGTTGATTTATTTGACCAGATTAAAATAGATATGTTGTCATCTCTGGTAAACCTTAATGGACTTTTGCTGACACCAGGACTGAAATGACGAGGCTTTAAGGATTTGTTTATAGATAAGAGATGGGATATGGGAAGAAGAGATCATTTGTTGTAATTTAAAAGGAGGTGAAAAGTTACTAAAATTGTTTATACTTGTGTTGAAGGTTGGGAGTCACTTATATTTTCTTTTTCTTTACTATATTCTTATTTTTCTTTCTTTTTTTCCTTTCTATTTTTTATGTCTTTCCCATTTTTCCCTTTGCACCTTTTATTCCTTCTTTCTACTTTCCTATCTTTTTAAAAGTTTGTATTAGCTTTACTATTGTAATTATAATCTGTAATAAAATTACTTGAAAAGAAAATTAATCTCCCTGTACTTCTAACACTCTTGGTTAGCTGGTTGTAGTGATTTGGGCAAGTGGTTGCTCCTTGCAGCTTGCTAAGTTTGAGGGAGGTACAGCTCCAGATTTTTCAGCTCCAGACCTTTCCCTCTCAAAGATTTGTCTGTATGTGAAGTGTGGAACCTACAGAAATCAGATGCAGAAAAGCTTTGATTCATGCAGTATGCAATAGAAAGACAAATGCTAAAAATCTCACTCAGAGGTCAAATCAAAAATGAGGAAATTCAACAACAGACTAACTTCAAAGATGCCATAAAAATGATATTAAAACAGAAATATAAATGAGTAGGGCACACTGTATATTTACCTGATAATGGACACAAAAAGTGATGTGTGGTGGCCCTACAATTACATAGGCCCGTTTGGTTGACCTCATACAATATGGGGTGATGAACCACGAAAAGACCTTGCTCCCAACTGGAATGCCATCCTGAAAGGCTGAATGAAATATAAATATCTGTTAAAGTCACTTTGGATATCAACACTATCCTGATAAATATGATGATGATGTGATAAAAGGAAGTTTTTACATTCATTCTTGTTACTTTTCCTTTTGTATAAAGGAACAATAGCAGCATTCTTCAACTGGGTGCAGGTTCAGTCTTTGGATGGTAGCCATGGGTGCCCAGGGAGTTGGGCAGGAGAAATAAAGGAGGAAATGTCTGTGATAACATCACCACTCTAATGTTGTGACTTACATACTTGTAGATCTTGAAGACATGAACAAGGTATGTAGAGAGATGAAGACCACTACTTGTTTGCTTGACCCTTGGCATTCTTTGGTGTTTAAATCAGTCAGGTCAGGATCGGCCTCATGGTCAACGAAGATTATCAATACCATTTTGAGTATGGGATCCATTCCAACTGCTTAAAGAGCAGTTATAAGTCCTCTATTGAAAAAGCCTCCCTTGATCTGGAAGGTCTGTGAAATTATAGGCCAATCTCAAATATTCAATTCTTGGCTAAGGTGCTAGAGAAAATGGTAGCCTCATCATTTCAGATGCTTTTGGATGGAAGTATTTATTTGGATCCATTTGCCTCAGAATTTCATCCAGGATATACAACTGTGACTATTTTGATTACCTGTGCTGGAAACTAGATCAGGAAAATATATCCTTGCTATTTCTCCTGCATCTCTTGGTGGCTTCTGAGATCGTCAACAGTAGTACCCTGGGCTCTCTGGTGGGGTTGGACCTTGGGGATTCTGTTTTACAATGGTCCTGGTTCCTCTTGTTGGGGCACACTCAGAGGTTGGTGCTGAGGGACTACTGTTTGACACCTAGGTTCTATCTTGTCCCCTATGCTTTTTAAACATCTGCATGAAACTGCTTGGGTAGGTAATTTGGAATTGTGGAATGGATTGCCATCAGAATGCTGAAGACATCCAGCTCTTTATTGTTGCTCCTTATTACCCAATCCCAAGAAAGCAATCACTACTCTTGAATGTTGCCTAATCTTGACAATGGAATAGAGAACAAGCTAAAATTATATAATGAGATGCAGCTGACAAGGAGAAAGCTGAACTTTGAGACAATGGTGAAGCTTGTTTGGATGGAGTAGTACCCCTCCAGAGAAAGCAGTTTTAGAGTTTGGGGTTGCTCCTTTACCCCAATTATCACTGAATTTGGAGGTGTCTAATGTGCTGACTGTAATCCTTTTTGAGCTAGTTGAATGTGACAGTGGTTATCCATGTCTTGATTACAATCTGTCTTTACTACAGTGTGGTTGAGATGGAGCTATCCTTGAAAGGAGTCCAGAAATTGCCATTGTAAAAGAGTCACTTTTATGTGAGATGGGCGGCTATATAAATATGATAAATAGATAAATATAAATAGATAAACAAATAAATATAAATAGATAAACAAATAAATAAAATATTGCAGCAGTTAGACTGCCAAATGGTGCAGATCGGGGATCACTGAATGATCTGCGCTGGCTATGGATTCCCACTGGGAACAATTTAAGATACTACACTTGAGCTTTAAAGCTCTAAATAGCTTTAAAGCTAACTAATGGAGGAACCACCTCTCCTACTCTGAACCTACCTGGTTACTCAGATCAGCAGGAGGGACCTCTTGAGGATCACTCTGCTATTGGAAACTCGCTTATCAAAGACACAGGAGAGGACTTTCTGCTATACGGTATAACTCCGGGCAATAGAATGGCAAAAAGGTGTCTCTCTGAGCTTTTAATGGCTAATAATTTTAGTGGCAGTTAATGGATATTGATTTTAATGTTTGATTTTTATTTTAATTGTATTGATGTCATGGTTATGTTAAATGTTTTCTTAAACTGTTATAAACCACCATGATTGCCTGAATGAACAAAAAATGGGATGTAAATTCAATAAATAAAAAGAAACCTATTTTCAGGTTTGATTTTGTTTTTTTCCCTGTAGCACTGCACATTTGAATTTCCAAATGAAATAGACTGAATATTGACTCTTGAAGGGGAGATGTAGTCTATCCTTTGCCCCCTTTTTTTAAGGGACTATAGCATTGCTGCACTGAAAAAGCACGCGTCTAAAAATCAGCGATTTCTTTGTGAATTTAAGTAGGGTGATCTTGGGGGATTCTGGAAACCATAAATGCGGGCTGGGGAGCAGCACTGTATGTAGACCTGTTTTGTTACAAGGGGATGAAAATCATATACAGGTAGTCCCCAGTTTAAGAACGAGTTCTGTTCCCAAGGTCTGTCCTTAAGTTGAATTTGTACGTAAGCTGGAACAGTATTATTGTATAACACTCTATAAGTAGTATTGTGTAATGAACCCAAACCATTGTGTATTTAACTCAAATCATTGTGTATTTAACTCAAATTTTGCAACAATAGGCTTTGTTCTTAACTATGGGGCGTCTGTAATCTGGGCATTCTTAAGCCAGGGACTATCTGTATTCAGGATGCTGAAATGAAAATTACTGGGCAAATGTTAATAGACAACACAGATCTTTGAAGTCAATAATATAATCCATTAGATAAGTAGGAAATATGTAGGAAATAATTTGTATTCTACTAAAGCACATACCAGAGGCAGAAATACCTGGCAAATCCCAAAGTAAATAGACCGGTTCCAGTCAAATAGAGATGAAATCATATCTAGCATGAATAAATCTGTAAACAATTATTTAAGGGTTTAAATGAAAGCTAGTCTTTTTGGGAAGACCAGTGCCAGCCCGCATAAAATGTGGTTGGAAAAAGAACATGATATGCACTATGGGGTTTCTCTGTGAATTTATGTTATTAAATTAATATGAAAATCTAGTAATAGAGAAAACAGAGAGGAAGCAGACCAGAATGGGATCTAATAAAGAAGGGTTTGCAGTGGTGATTTTGCAGATTTGGGGAGGAGAGAAATACACCCAATAGCAGATTTAGAGCAGATTTCAAAATAAAAAAGAGTAGCCAGGAGTTTTAGAAATTCAGGCTTGTGGGGAAGTATGTGTGCATGGGATTAATAGGAAAGACTGCAGAGAGAAGAAATACAATCTATCAGAATTTGTGAAAAAGCAATAAAGAGGAGAACATGTGCCATTTGTGGGACAAGGGAATTTTAGAATAAGCTTTTGAGGAATGGCAAGGTAACCAAAAGGAATAAGTTGCAGGAGAAGATAATAGAAGTGCATTGGGGCAGTAGATAATCCAGGAGATCTGTGAAACATGAGAAAGCATAAGATAGTTCAGGGATTGAAGAATGTCCATGCTATTATCATCATTGCCTTCCTCCTCCTCATCTTCAACAGTACCATTGCCACTGTCACCACCACCTTACTTCAGAGTTAATTCAAATTTCTTGAAGAGGCAACTTCAGTTACTGTTCGGCTTATATCTGAAGCATACATACTCCTCTAGTGTGAAGACTGTCATGATACCATGGAACGTTTGGGAAGGGATATCTATTAAATCTAAATGTCATTTTTTCCCCTCTTTCCCTTTGGAGATTGACAACAAGCACTTAATGAAGACAGCCATTGACACTGTAACTGAGTCCATCCACCTTACTGTTGGTCATCTTTTTCTTCTTTTTCCTTCTAACTTTCACAGCATTACAGTCTTCTCCAGAGAGCTGGGTTTTCATATAATGTAGTAGAATAAATTAAGCCTATTTATTTGTGCCTTGAGTGAGAATTCTGGATTGATTTGTTTGATGAATCATTGGTTTGTTTTCTTGGCTGTCCATGGCATTCTCAGGAGTCTTCTCCAATACCAAACACAGCAATACTCTTCCTATCCTGCTTCTTTAAAGTTCAATTTTCATTTCCATACAGTGTCACAGGGAATACCATTGCTAGCACTATTCTGATCCTTGTAGGTATAGATATATCACAGCATCTGTATATCTTTTCCAAGGCTTTCATGGCTGCCTGTGGTGCATTTTTTGACTGTTTGTTCCTTCACTATTGAGGGTCGATTCTAAAAGGAAGAGGCTATCCACCACTTTGATATCTTTATTATTAATTCTAAGGCTGATTGTTGTACCTGTTATCATTAATTGGTCTCAATATTTAATTTTAGTCCCATTTTTTTCACTATGCTCCTTGACTTTCATTACTAGAGCTTGTAGATCCTTTGCATTTTCAGCTATCAGAGTAGTATCATCAGCATAGTGCAGGTTATTGATGTTTCTTCCTCAAATTTTAAAACCATGCTCATCCTCTTCCAACCCAGTATCCCCTAATATATATTCAGCATATGGGTTGAATAAATAAGGGGAGAGTGTACAGCCTTGTCTCACACCTTTGCCAACCTGGAGCCAGACTTTTTTGTCATGTTATGTATGTGCTGTGGCTTCCTGACCTATATATATCACACATCTCATGAGAACAATGACATGTTCTGGGATTCCCATTTTTCTAAGCACATTCCAAAGCTTGATGTGATTAACACAAACAAAGGCCTTTCTATAATCAATGAAGCACATATTGACTTCTTTTTGGTATTCTTTGACTTTCTCCATTATCCAGCATGCATCAGCAATAATGTCTCATGTTCCTCAGCCTTTTCTAAAGCCAGCTTGAACATCTGGAATCTCTTTTTCCATGTAGGTCTCTAATCTGCATTAGACAAACCTAAACGTTATTTTGCTAACATGTAAAATTAAGGATATTGTACAATAGTTTGCATACTCTAAGTCTCTTTTTTTGGGGGGGGGGGGTATTGGAATTTAGATTGACCTCTTCCAATCTCTTGGCCACTGTGTCATTCTCCAGATTTGCTGGCACAGCTTAGTTAGAATCTTGACTGATTCTTCTTCTGTTGCTTGCCGTATTTATGTGGGTATTCCATTAGTTCCTGTAGCCTTCCAAGTTGGTAATGACCAGAGTGCTGATCTAACTTCATCTTCTAGTACTGGAGGTCTTGTAAGTTGTAAGTAACAAGAAGCCAGAGAAAAAGTGCAAGTGGCTCTCAGATGAAACCATCAGAATAGCTGAGTGAAAACAAGTAGTCAAAGCAGCAGGCAAATGGGAGGAAGCAAGGAGATTGAATGTGGATTCCCAAAGAGCAACAGGGAAAGACAACTAAGTTTACTGGGACCAGCGTTGCAAGCAGCTAGAAGAGGACTGCATGAAGGACCACACCACGAATGCATTTGCGCAAGTCAAAAGGATTTGAACAGCGTTTACTGCTCTTAAAAGCATCATCAAAAACAAGCAAGGGAAAGAACTGTCTGACCAACAAGGTGTTAAGAACAGATGGCGAGAATATACAGAAAAACTGTATGCCAGCAAAAAAGAGGCCCAGCCTTCTCAGGATGATGAGAAAAGGGTAGCAGAAATAGAACCAGCCATCCTTCAGGAAGAAGTCACATGGGCAACGAGCCAACTGCCAAACAGCAAGGCCCCGGGTGTTGATACCATCCCCACAGAATTGCTGAGGCCTGTATCACCCAAACCATCACAGCCTTGTGCCAGAAAATTTGGGAAATGAACACATGGCCACAGGATTGAAAACAATCAGTGTTTATTCCATTGACAAAAAAGGGTGACTCCAAGGGTTGCTCCAATTATTGCACAATTGCCCTCATCCCTCATGCTAGCAAGATTCTCCTTAAGATCATACAACATCTGGCGCTGACCATTGAAAGAGAATTACCAGATGTTCAAGCTGGCTTCAGAAGGGCAGTCATGACCATATTGCAAATTTACACTGGATCATGAAAAAATCTCAAGAATATCAAAAAAAATCTACATCTGCTTTATTGACTACAAGAAAGCCTTTGATTGTGTCAATCATGACAAACTGTGGAGAGCCCTAGAAGAACTAGGGGTGCCAGGATGTCTGATCAAATTGGTGCAGTTGCTATACACAAATCAGGAAACCATGTGTGAACACCATATGGAGACACTTATTGGTTCAAGATAGAGAAAGGAGTATGGCAAGGTTTCATTCTTTCACCTTTCTTATTCAACCTGTATGCCAAAGTGATCATGAGGAAGCTGGAACTTGAAGAATCAAAAATTGGAATAAAGATTGGAGGAAGGAACATCAACAGCCTTCGATATGCTGATGACACAATTCTCTCAGAAACCAAAGAAGGCCTGAAACATCTGATCAAAAGGATTAAAGAAGAAAGTGAGAAATTTGGCCTCTTCTTGAACGTCAGAAAGACCAAGCTCATGACCACTTTGAGGAATGGAAATGTCAGAATAACTATCAATGGTGAAGAGATTGAATGTGTGCAAGAATTCATTTTCCTAGGATCGTAGATTGATCAAAGCAGTGAATGCAGTCCAGAAACAAAGAGTTGAATTGCACTGGGTTGCACAGCAATGATGAGCATGAAGCAAGTGTGGAAAAGCAAGGACATCAGCCTGGCAACTAAATGCAGATTAGTCGGCACTATTGTGTTTCCCATAGCTACCTATGGATATGAAAATTGGACCATGAAAAAACTGGACAAGAAGAAAATTGACTCGTTCAAGCTGTGGTGTTGGAGAAAGCTCCTGCGCATTCCTTGGTCAGCAAAGGTAACAAAAAAGCAAGTACTGGAGCATATAAAACCAGATATATTGCTAGAGGGCAAAATCACAAAATTCTGCCTTACTTATTTCTGCCATGTCTTGTGATCAAACTCACTGGAAAAGGCAGTTACAGTGGTACCTCAAGATACGAACGCCCCATCTTACGAAAATTTCAAGATACGACCAGCTCCGGCCGCAAAAATTTACCTCAACATGCGAACTCCACTTTCACTGTGCTTTTGTTGCTATGGAGAAAGGAAAAAGGAAAAGGAAAAGCCATTTGCCCTGCTGCCACACGGTCGCGGCTTCCTGTGGGCGAGATCGCGGTAGCAAGGAGGCGTTCGGTGAGGCTTGTGGTGTGTTTGTGGTGTTTGGAAGGTTTTTGGTGTGATTGTCAGCATGGCTCCAAAGAAAATGCAGAGCGGGCGTGGCAAGAATAAGGCTTTGCAGCTAAGAGGCAAAGAAGAGAGGAAACCTCTGAAGGAGATCTCCCCGAAGTCCCTTTGGAGGGGGACTCTCCCTCCAAACAATTTAAAAATAAAATGCATATGTTTCAGAACTGTTTGTATTTACATTGAACCTTATGGGGAAATTTGCTCTTTCCTTTGGCCATAGCCCTTGGCCTGGTGATTGCTTTCACTGTGCTTTTGTCGCTATGGAGAAAGGAAAGAGCGCGGAGGAATCAGTGGAGGGGGGGGAAGCTCCCGCTCCTGGCTGTGCGTGCGCGCGCCATAAGCCTTCCCCCCCATTGCTTTCACTGTGCTTTTGTCGCGCGCGCCAAGGGCTATGCACAGAGGAAAGAGCGCGGAATTAAGAGGAATCAGCACGGGGGTGGGGAAGCTCCCGCTCCGCTGTGTGCGCTACATAAGCCTTCCCCCCCATTGCTTTCACTGTGCTTTTGTCGCGCGCGCCAAGGGCTATGCAGAAAGGAAAGAGTGCGGAATTAAGAGGAATCAGCGCGGGGAGTGGGGGGGAAGCTCCCGCTCCCGGCTGTGCACGCGGGAGCCTTTCTCAGATTTCATTAGCACTTCCTTTTTCTGTGGTAGGGCTGACTAAAGCGCGACTGGGGAATTTCCTAGCCGTGCAACATCAGCTGACACATTGAACCTTATGGGGACATGTGCTTCAGGATGCGACCAAATTCGGAGGGTGGAACGGATTAACCGTCTTTACATTGAACCCTATGGGAAAACGTGCTTCAGGATGCGACCAATTCGACTTGCGATCAGAGTCATGGAACGGATTAAATTCGTATCTTGAGGTACCACTGTATACTCAGAATGGTCAGTGGTGTAAGGAAACAAGGCTGCCAAAAAACATGGTGGCTAGATACCATCAAAGCCAACACCAGCCAGAGCATAAAACAACTAAAAGAAGCTGTACCCAATCAGAAAATGTGGAGAGAGCTGGTCCATGGAATTGCCAAGAATTGGACACAATTGAATGGATAGCATCATAATCATCAAGTAAGGAATATCTTCTAAGTTATCTTGGATGTTGACATCTCTACTGTACAGTATTTCAGTATATTCCTTCCATCTTTCACTGATCTTCTTTAAATTAGTTACTGTCTGCCTATTGGCATCCTTTAGCATACCAGTTCGAGGTTGGAATATCCTTTTATGTTCAGAGATCTTTTGAAAGACTTTCCTTGTTTTTCCATGTCTGTTTCCATCTTCAATGTCTTAACAGATGTTGTTGTAATACTGCTTCTTGTCTCTTCTCACAGCTCTCTGAAACTCTTTGTTAAGTTCCTTTCTGAGATTTTTGTCTTTCTTGGTTTTGGCTTCTTTTCTCTTCTTGGAAATGTCCACAGTTTGTTCTGACATCCAGTCTGCTTTCTTCTGTTTCTTCATTTTTGACAGTCTCTTTTGACATTCATCCTTAACAACTTCTTTGAGTTCATTCCACAGTTTCTCTGATTCCCTATCAATGAGGTTCAGGACTTCAACGCAATGTTTCCTAATGTTCTCCTAGAGAGTGGTGGGTATATACTCAAGATCACATCGTGGAAACTGGCTGGCTTTCTTTTTCTTTAGCTTAACACCTTTAGCTTAACTTCCCCAGATAACAGAAAACAATTATTTCAGCGTATTATCTGGACAAATGTTTTGTCTGCTGTATCTGAAATCTGAGGATTTATTGTATCTGAAAGGAAAAGGAAGTTGGGAGGATGGCTTTCTCTAAGAATATTTAAATGTTTCCACATTTTTCTATTGTTCTTACAATAACATTTCTGCTTTCCAAAGTGGATGGTTTGTAAAATGAAAGAAAGCTATTATTACAGTACTAGGATGAGGGGAGAGTATGGATTTGATTTAAGAGTAAAAAAAAAATATTTTTTTTAAATCCAGTTCATCGTGGTTTTGGAAAATGTACTTAACAATCTGTATTTCATTTTCTTTCCACTTGAAAGCCATGATCAATAAGCATTTCCATACGTACAGATAACTCCAATGTTGTGCTTACAGTTTTCAAGTGGAAAAGTTGGTGATAGCCAGCTTTCTGCATATAGTGACCACAATCCAAAGCAGAGCCAACTATGCTTAAGCCCATTAATTTCAGCTGGTTATGAATACAGTTCTGTGCTATATTTCTGGCCCTTGTGTTTACCCTTAGTTGCTTAGTCAAACCCATGACACAGCTAAACAGAGATTCAAGGGAACTGCACAAGGAAATCAAGACACCGTTGTCTATTGTATGGCAAAAGGTGTTTTTTTTTTTTTTTTAATAGATGGGTGCTGCACTTTTCCTGGCTTTCGAGAGCCACAAGGGGTATGATTTTTGTTTGGAGAGGGTTGGGTGTTTTTTTTTTTTTTTAAAGTAGTATATTAAACCCACTCTATGTAAATGAGAAGTAACATCCACAGAAGCAGGTAGAGGAAATTTGAAAGGAAGAGGTGAGACAGAGAAGTTGGTATAGATTGTAAGTAAGTAGGTACCATCAATAGTACCTATAATGGCTAGAAATTGTTAGAAATTGTCCTGTTCATTCTAAAACCAGAGGCAGTGAATCATGAGTATAGCAGAATTTTCATAAGGAACCCAAGGAGAGAGAGAGATCGAAGCCCTATAAACAAGGGACTGTAGCTTTTATGCCCCCCAGATTTCACTGTCGGAGTCCAGTTTGTAAGCAGAAGTAACCACTGCTGATAAAAAGGAGATAAAAGAATGCTATTTTATGATGTACTAGGGGAGCGGGGTATGAAATAAATATAATCTAATGCTGAGGGAAATGAAACTCTAAAACAGCTAATACAAGTGTTTGATAAATACTGTGATCTTAGAAAAAAAATCTGTAAAGAGAGATAATTTTTTAACCCACTATCAAGAAGGAATAGATGCCCTTATCACAGCACTGAAGACTCTGATATCCACACATACTCCTTAAAGACTTAAAGGACTTCTTAATCAGGGGTAGAAGGTTATATGGTATGTCCTTAGGGAAAAAGAGGTGGAGCTCATCTTGGAGAAGAGTCACTAGACTGCAATGGCAGCAACATCTCCATGCCTTGGGGACAGAACACAGTCAGCCTCAGGGATTCATGGCCTTGGACTTGTCTCAAGTGTTCTCTGGCCCAACTCATGTGGAGAGGGAGTTTACATGGCTGACCTCATTTTTAACCTGGAGCAGATGGAAAGTGTTGTGATCAGACATCTCCCATGGTTAGAACAGAACATTGTGAATCTCTGCAAAGGTTGGAGTATTAGTAATAGAGCATGGTTTTGATGAGTGGAGAGTCCTAGTCCATAAGATCTAGCAATATTTAGAGATGATTCAGGTTTAAAAAGAAAATCTGGTTCAGCATTTATTTTTTGGTCAGACTTATAGCCCACCTTTCCTCCAGAAGCTTGAGGCAGCATGAATATCACTTTCTACTCCATGTTTTCTCACTACAGCTATGTGAGGTAAGGTGGGCTAACAGAATGTGACTGGTCTGGAGTCACTCAGGGAGCCTTCCATGGGGAGCAAGGACGTGAACCTGAGTCTTCTCAAGTCTAGTTCAATGCAAGAATCTTAACTAACCCAAGAACTTCAACCTAACCAAAATCATAATAACCTTTACAAGGATTAATATTAAATAACATTTTGTGCAGGAATTTCACACTGCATCACAAAATGGCAAGTAGATTTTGTGCCCCAACAATGATCAAACAAACAAACAAACTTGGTATGTGACTTAGCATTACAAATAATAATATTGCTTCATAGCTGCATTTATTATGAAAAGTGGTAAATATGGTGGTCTGTAGGAAGAAGAAGAAAAATAAAAAAAACAAATAGCTACTTTAACTGTAATGATGATTGGCTTCAAATAACAAGTTCTGGTAAACATACATGACAAACAAGGACTTCCCAGCAAAGTTAGCTTATTGTTTTCCTAAACAATAATGCATCAAAATGAGGCTTGTCAGGTTTTGATCTGGGCAATTTGATTATCCCTTTAATAGGTTTAAGACAGCAACAGAAAGTACAAGAAAAAATGGTTTCTGGATACTAAAGCACTGATAAAATCATTAAACATAAATCTATTAGAATTTCACATAAACACTTAATAATTTTGCATATAGAAGTTATACTCCATGAGGTAAACATGTAGAACACCTTCAGAAACATTGTACTACAGGTAGTCCTTGACTTATGACCATTTGTTTAGTGACTGTTTGAAGTTATGATGGCACTGAAAAAAGTGACTTACCACTGGTCCTTGCACTGATGACTGGTAGCATCCCTAAGGTCACATGATCAAAATTTGGGCACTTGGCAACTGGCCCATTTGTATGTATTTATGAAGTTTACAGTGTCCTGGGGTCACGTAAACGCCATTTGCAACCTTCCCAGCCAGCTTCAGACAAGCAAAATCAGTGGGGAACCACATGATTCACTTGACTATTATGTTTTTTTTTTTTAAGCTATTGTATTTTGTATAATTTAGTCCCATATTTCATTGTATTTGTCCATTCAAAGTCTACGTCTATAGGCAATCAGCTCATGAGTAACAAGTGCAATCAGGACTTCAATCCATTGAATAAATGGGGCCAAACATTTATCTTTCCAGTGCTGCAGTATCAGTCTTTTAGCCATAGTAAGGGCATGGAGAATCCATCATCATCATCATCCAACCATGACAATAGCAAGAAACTACAACAGGGGTCCCACAAACACATTAACTCCAGGGAACAGGGCTGTTTGTATCTCTGGAGGGATGCTGTTCCGGAGGGCAGGGGCCACGACAAGAGGAGGCACGTTTCCTCAGCATTTAATAAGAGGGAACCTGGAATGAACCCACTCAGCTGGACTGGACTGGGTGGGCAGAAACAATTGGAAAATGAAATAAGTTGCATTCCCAAGCTTTGCCCTGCTCACATCTGGCAATGTGTGTTCTATCTATTGTTTCTGAGCTTGCTTACTGCTAGCATAGTGTCCCTGAAGGACTATGGCTTTTTCCATCCTTGCTTAAAATATGACTGATTATAAAAGAGAGAAGATTTCTGTTGCAAACTGTCATTTTGATTTTGATACTGTCATTTAAAACACTATAAGTTGCACCTGTATCAATGAGAAAATGATAGGGTTGGCATTTAACTCAACCAGAGGATCAGGGGAAGACAAAAGTCCTCTGGGGCCCCTTCAGTATGAATTGTTAAAATTCAGGGTAAAATTCAGGGGCTTGAGCACTTAAAAGAGAGAAGGGGGGTCCAGACCTCTGCTGGGAGTTTTGAGATCTGCCTCTCTGTGGTTCTTTGCCTTGCAGTGTTGGTCCTCTTCAGCCTCTGTTGGCCCTTGAAGGTTGGGCATCAGGCTTGGCATTCCACAAACATTCATTTCTCCAATTTGCTCACATTAATGTTGGACTTGGGCAAGGGGTTCTCCTAGCAGGCCTCGGTCTGGCTCAGGGATACGGCAAGACAGTCCTCCCAGCACTCGCTGGCCTCCTTTTAAAGGACCTGTCCCCTCCTGCCTTGGTCTCCCAGCAATCGCTGGCTCTTCCTTTTAAAGACCAATCCCTGCTACGGAGCATGCCAGATTTCCAATCTCTTACTCCTTTAGGAGAAGAGATGTTCCCAACCCTCTTGCCTATACACTACAGCCGACCTACGGTGCCGGACACTCAACGGTCACCAATAGGAACTGCGACTGTTTAACCACCCACACAATCCTAGAAGGCACCCACTGGGCCCTTCATCCCCAGGAGGACGCGCTTTTCCTCCTCTTCCGCCTCACCGGTTATGGCGCTTATTCCCCACAGAGTATACTCGCCTGGTCTGGTCGCTAGTCGGCCCACGCACTCCTTTGTTCCTCCAGCCGGCCACACACTCACTCCTCAGCTCGTCACCGTGAATGGGTCCTTGGATCCAGGGGAAGGCTCCCTACTCTCTGCGGCATCCGCTGGTCCCGAGGCACAGGAGTCAAGGGGTCCCGCCAGCTGGTTGCGTCGAGCCGCCGGGCGTCGCTGAGTCTCAGGAGGTCCACTGGTCCTGCACAAAGGGCCGGGAGAGTCCCATCTGGGTCACCAGAAATGTTACGGGTGGGAGCAATGCAACATTTATAGATGACGAGACTCTCACTGGGTCATTCAGGGAGAAGCTTTATTTGCGCAAAGGTTCAGTTAGGACTCGCAGGTCCCTGCAAAGAACTGAACCCCAATGAGAGGTT
Organism: Liasis olivaceus; assembly: GCA_030867105.1. Lineage (NCBI taxonomy): Eukaryota > Metazoa > Chordata > Lepidosauria > Squamata > Pythonidae > Liasis > Liasis olivaceus. Next base: position 100,099,858 of record CM061348.1, on the reverse strand, counting down.
CGGCAAGCCTTTTTATCATTACAAGAGTTGTTTCTCCCCAATCCCCCCCTCAGTGCCCTCCCCATGTCTTCCGTACTCCAAATTTGGTCAATCCGTTGCTGACTTGCAGCTAAACCACAAGCCTCTGTTTTCGCCGTTCGTCTCCCCTTGTTTTGGGTACGTTTCGGCCTTGCTGTCTAGAGAGGAGGAGGGAGGGAGATAACAGCACTCAGCATCAGCAGAAAGGAAAGTTACAGAGAGTTGCATTTAAAATGTAGTGTAAAGATCACAGAGTCACAGTTAAAATATCAATATCAAAATGACAGTATCAAAATCAAAATGACAGTTTGCATCCTGCCACCTCATGGGGTAGTTGAAGGAAGGAAAAAACAGTTGAGCCAGAAATTAGGGAGTTCAGTTGCAATAGTTCTATGGAAGAGCCACGTCACTGTAGGAACCTAGGAGCATAGCGTCAATCCTGGATAGATTCCTTTTACATGTGGAAGAAGCCTAAATCTCAGCTCCCATTAAATCCCAATACGTTATTTCAGCAGAATACTTGAAAATGCAACAGAAATCTTCTCTCTTTTATAATCAGTCATATTTTAAGCAAGGATGGAAAAAGCCATAGTCCTTCAGGGACACTATGCTAGCAGTAAGCAAGCTCAGAAACAATAGATAGAACACACATTGCCAGATGTGAGCAGGGCAAAGCTTGGGAATGCAACTTATTTCATTTTCCAATTGTTTCTGCCCACCCAGTCCAGTCCAGCTGAGTGGGTTCATTCCAGGTTCCCTCTTATTAAATGCTGAGGAAACGTGCCTCCTCTTGTCGTGGCCCCTGCCCTCCAGAACAGCATCCCTCCAGAGATACAAACAGCCCTGTTCCCTGGAGTTAATGTGTTTGTGGGACCCCTGTTGTAGTTTCTTGCTATTGTCATGGTTGGATGATGATGATGATGATGATGCCAAATCCAGTCTAAACTTCTGGCTGATTGTAAGACCAACCATAATAATAATAATGAGACATGGCAAGGCAAAGTATTACATAGCCAGTACACACACACACACACACACACACACACACACACACACACACACAGCTAGCAGGCAAAGCAACAAGATCTGGCAATGGCTAAGAGCAGGAAAGCCGAAGAAAGAGACAGAGGGGCCAATTCTGGCTGCACAAGACCAAGCCTTAAGAATAAATGCATACAAAGCCAGAATTGAGAAGACAGCAACAGGCAGCAAATGCCACCTGCAAAGAGGCTGAAAAAACAGTGGACTACCTCGTTAGCTGCTGCAAGAAGATCGCACAGACTGGCTACAAACAACGGCATGACAAAGTAGCAACAATGGTGCATGGGAATATCTGTAAGAAATACCATTTGCCTGCAAGCAAGAATTGGTGGGACCACAAAACAGACAAAGTAATAGAAAATGAAGAAGCTAAAGTGCTCTGGGACTTTAGAATTCAAACAGACAAGCACCTGCCACACAACACCCCAACCTTAACAATTGTTGCTAAGAAAGACAAAAAAGCCCGGATAATGGACATTGCAATCCCTGGAGACAGCAAAATAGAAGAGAAAGAACTGGAGACAATCACAAAATACAAAGACCTGCAAATAGAAATAGAATGACTGTGGCAACAGAAAGCAAAGATAGTACCAATAGTAATAGGCACCTTGGGTGCAATCCCAAAACATCTGGAGTACCACTTGAAGACCATTGGCATTGACAAAATTGCCATCAGTCAATTGCAAAAGGCAGCTTTACTTGGAACAGCTTCTATCCTGTGATGATACCTTTAACACCATCAAACAACAACATCTGCCTATCCCTGGTCCTTGGGAAGGACTTGATAGGTAGATACAAATGCTAAATCCAGTCTAAACACCTGGCTGACTGTGTGACCAACAATAAAAATAATAATTTCAAGGAATTGTTTGCCATGCAGACATCATTCCTAGAAATTGTAATTGTACTATAATTCCTAGAAATAAATACCAGTGAAAACTATCTTCTGCTAATACACCGATCAGCAAGAAGAGCTGTCTTTGTTTGCCTTTTAATGGAGGAACGTGAAATGTGAAGGAACACAAGAATGGAAATGTAAAGGATGAGGAAGAAAACAAATTGGAGAGCTGGCAACTTCTGGGGCCATCATAAGAACAGGTTGGAGGCCCAATATGGCTCCAAGGGTACAGGTTGCCCATCCCTAGCTATTTCCATAATTGCCATGCCAAGGTGGAAGTGCCAGGATAGTTGTACTATTCAACTGTCAAGGTGAGAGGAGATCTGCTAGGTGTCAAAACATGTTTGTGATGTCCTCTTAGTAAAATCCCAATCTTTCTGTCAATATAGGGCAGCAACTATAAAAGCCCCACACTAGCAATAAATTCTAAATCCTGTGGAGTGAACATAATTTGAACTAATTCAATCCTTATTCCAATTCTTTGTCATTCTGTCACTGCAGCATTAAAAGTACTATTTGGTTTTGTTCAATTGATGAAAGTTTGACATGAACGTATTTCCTGGTTTCTCTTCCATTCCTCTTTCTTTCGGGAGCATGTGTACTGGATTGTAAGCCTGTCAGCAAGCTTTTTTAAAAATCTTTTTTAAAAATTGTGCACAATCATTGTTATTGCATGAAAATATCAATAGTGTGTTCTAAAAAATGCATGAGAAAAAGAATCCACAGCCTGACAATAATAGCGAAGTCAAAACAGCTGACATGACATTCAGGACAGGACATGCGCACACTCACATTCTACATGATTCTTACATTTCCTGAATTATCCCAAGACATAATGCAGTTACATAAAAGCAGGATTTGGTTGATTAACATCACTAACAGTTAAGCTCGGTGAAAGAATGAGTAATAGTTATTGGCATTTCTTGAGCAACGTAACAGTCTCTTCTGGGAGGGGGTAGGGTTGCCCTGTCTTTCCAGAATAAGAAAATAAGGCCCAGTTCTTCATGAGAGATGTAATTTATGATTCTCTTCATAGAAAAGAGGCTGAATCTATGCCAGCTGCTTACATCACTTGCTCACCTGTTGCATAATTTTCAGCCCATGCACCTAGGAGGCGGAAAGAAAGAGTTAATCACCTAAAGCACACAAACGCTCAGGAACATTCAGGCGTGACTGTTTTTTTAATCTTCCTGAGGTGCAGTCGCACAGCAAATACCTTAGAAAGCTGGAGCTGTTGGTAAGGTTGCAGGGGTGCTTCTGTTCAGGAAATAGTAGATAATGGCTGCCTCTGATTCAAGTTGTCCTGAAGATCTGACTGAAGACCTGGCAGTTCAGGACTCTGTGGTAAATGGCTCACCAATCTGTGAAGAAAAGTGTGAAAGTATACAACTGAAAAATGAAGGGGAACCTCTGATGGAACTTGAAAGCAAAGATCCATGCCGCAGTGAACCAGGCCTGGGAGACCACTTGTCTGAAAACGGATCATCTGAGGATCAGTCACCAAGTCTCTTGACAGAAAGACACCCAGTGGAGGAGGAGGAGGAGGAGGAGGAGGAGGAGGAGGAGGAGGAGGAGGAAGAGGTGCTTTGTGATTTCTGCCTAGCTGAGAAGGTGCAGGCAGTAAAATCCTGCTTGACCTGCATGGTAAATTACTGCCAGGATCACTTGAGGCCTCACCTGGAGAATGCCAAACTACAGAGCCATAAGCTTATGGATCCACTAAAGGACATTGATATACAGAGCTGTAAGACTCACAAAAGGCACCTCAGTTGGTTCTGCCACAGTGACCTAGTTTGTGTCTGTGAGGAGTGTCTTTCTGATGGACACCAAAACCATCAGGCTGTAATCTGTGCTGTAGCCAGGAAACAAAAAGAGGTAACTACTGCATTTATATTTATTGTTGAGATGATGTGTAGGAGAATTGTCACAGCCTGTTGAGTTGCTTGGAAATAAGAGGTCTGAGAGCTCTCACTTTCACTTCCAGCCTTTTGTCAAGTGGAGTGACCATTTGCATGACCATTCAGGACTAGGTCACACTGAGCTTCAGTATTGTTTCTTGGGTTGTGGCTTAGCAGCACACATAAATCTAAGTACTGATTTATCAACCATGGCTTAATGTATAAATCCTGCCTTTGTGGCTTGTTCCATGAACCATGTCTTAGCATGCACTTAGGCTGGTTTCTAAATGAACATGAGAGAATTGTGTTGTAAATGTGAATACTGGGATTTTATGAATTTGCAAGTGGGGAATGATGAAATAAAGCTGTCCTTGTGAAAAAGAGGATTGGGGGCTTTCAGTAGGGAGAAATCCTGATGAGGAAAATGAGGTCTTGCCTACTTTCTATGAGAATCTGACTGTCGTGCTAAGCATGACATCTACATTCAGGCCTACTTATGATAAATTTGGATTTTGCTTAGTTCCTATCAGCTAAGGCAGTTGGCATTTGACTGATTCTGAGGCATGGTGAGGTATTCAACCATTATAAATATTCATTGCTGACTGGAAATCCCTTATAGACTTTTTGTGTGAAACAGAAAAAAATGAACTTATGATTTATGGGTTTGATGATTAGACAGATTCTATAGGTTATAGAAAGAAAAGAGTTATGCTTTAACCATAGAGTAAGAGGAAAATTTATAATTGTACCTATAATTGCTGTAAAGAAGCTACTTCTTTGTATCTTTTTTCTCTCTTTTCTATTTTTCTTCTACTTTTTTCCCCCTTTCTTGCAATTTCTCTTTGATTTCTTTCTGCTTCTTTTCTTTTTCTCCCTTTATATTAGTCTGTATCAGTTTCTATCTTCTTTTAAAAAAATATTTAATAAAATTATACCAAAAAAAAAAAAAAAGGAATTCAGCCATTATATGACGCTTCTTGGGATTAATTCCAAAGGTTACAGTCCATATTATTCCTCCTAAGAGAACACTGGAATTGGGTCCATGTGTGGTAGTTCTTGCCCCGTCATGTTAGATTCCTCCTTTGCCCAGGAAAGGTAAAGACACCCTCAAGCTGAGTTCAGCTCTGGTGACTTCATGGATACACTTCATGGATTTCTTGGCAATGGTACGGGAATGGTTTGCCATGGCTGCCCCCTGGGATGCTTATTCAGTTCTCCACACCTGAGATTCCTGATCCTGCTTAGTTTCCAAGCCAAGAGAAGTTCAGCTCACATTGCCGCACATTTCCCATTTTAAAAGGTCGTCAGACAAATGATTTTTATCTCATCTGGCTATGCATTTAAACTGAGTGCACATTTTTCTCAACAAACCATTACATCTCTGCATCATTGCAAAAGCAAACAGAGAACAAGTTTCTTCACTGTCTTGCAAATATGGAATTTAAAATAACTTCTGTCAGAGGTGTGTTTCCCCCCCCCCCCCCCGAGTATGTTTGCTAGAACTTGGGTACAGTTTTGAACAAACAAGCAAGGAGCACCTCTGTTTCTCCTGTTGGGTGTTCCTTTTTATGTCCCAGTTTCCACAGTGAGATTTTCCATGCCTGAAGCATTAATAATGTGAAAACAATTCCAGAAATGGTTATGAATCATATCTTAGGTGGAGAAATCAGGCATTTATAGCTGTCATGAATGGATGTCTTTGTTGGTGAGTGTGAACTTTTTGCCACTTTTTCTGATAATCTTCCTGTTCTGCAGGATAGAATTACTCGTACTAGTTATTTCATACTGAATAGGGTTGTGTGATGTTCACTGCTGTTTCCCCACTCGATGCTTTAACCCCTCTTCTTTGCTGCTTTTCGCTCCCAGGGAGTAAAACCTAAGAGGAAATTGGAATTCCCTTTCAATATCTGAATCCTATTTGGGACAGAATTCTGTTTCGTTTTGTTTATCCTTACTTAAAAGTATGGTCTGCTCCAAATCTAAAACCTTAAGGGAGCTAAAATGTAATATCATTGTATTGTGTTGGTAACACAATGCAACAGAATAACAATCAGTAGGACCTTCATCCTAGAGTTGGGAGCTTCCTGGGTGTATCTGGAAAGGAGCAGAGTTTCTCACACATACTTAAGATGTTAGGCTGAGTTGTACCATAATCATAGTGAAATCAACTGGAAGAAGAAAAGTGGACAGAATAGACATGAAGAGACTGCACAGTGTTGCAAAATATACAGATCATACCTCCTAAGTCAATAGACAACTTTCTTGCAGAGAAAACCACACCCCCACCAACACTGGCAGGCAAGCTACTGTATATAAACAGGGAGCAAACCCCACACCCTCTAGCACTGATTATGTTACTAGTTGGGTAATGAAACATCTTCAGTCAAACAACCAAGCTCAGAGAGCACCAAGGACTCCACAGTTCAATCCTGAGCTACACATATTCTCTTCTATTGGAATGTTCTTGCAGTTGGGGACCAGTTTATTTTTGAACTGGCTTTCAAGGATAGTGACATTCCCCAGATGAGTGTGTTGTTTTTTTTCAGTTGAATTTTGGGGAGTTTAAGAGGCTGGGTGCCTTAAGCTTTTAAGGGACTTAGAATAACTGTGTTTGCCCTTAACTGCCCAAATTGGGGGGGGGGGGGACTTTGGGAAGGATGTTGGGGTGGGTTTTAAGGGATATAGATGTATTCAGTGGTGCTGAAAGTTTCTTTCTCGTGAAATAAGATTCCACAGCCAGTTCATTTAACTTCTGTATGTGGAATCCAGGAGGGAGAATTTAGCCCCTTGCCTCAAGCCACAAAACATCCCACTATGAACTTCTACTCAATTAATGAACAGCCCAATATTTATCTCTACATCCTTGCAGTGGCTTTTTTACAGTTGTATACCAGCAGGCAATACAAAAAAAGATTTTCTAACGTTTTTGAAATTATCTGAGGTGTGGAAATGTCTATAACTGAAGCTTGGCCATTAAGGAAGTCTGCTTGTGTTTGCATTCTGAAAGTGGTATGTGAAGGCTTATTCCTTACAATGCTATAAACAACTGGATATCTACAGTGGATTGCAATAATTAATAAAGCAATAATATGCAAAATATCAAACAGTCAGTAAATAAACATAGCTGAAAAGGGTCAGCAAAAAAGTACACAGTGGGGAAAAGAATTGGAGCTCAGCATAATCCAAAGATCTGATGAAATAAACATATTTTCATGTTTTGTCAGAAAAGCAATAAGGTCGGAGTGTGAAGGAAGGCATGAGTGCTTCTTTCACTGTTGGCTGCATCTGAAAAAATCCTGCATGCCATCCTGCCAAATCTTGACCTAACTTCTAACCCAAACGTTGGGCAGGCTTCTACAGGAAGAAACGTCCCTCCAAGTCACCTGCTTTCAGGCCATGTAGGGATTTATAGATCATAGCCAAACTTTGTAATGGCCCTAGAATTTAAGTTGTAGGACTATTTAATTTATTTGGATTTCTGTTCTGAGGAGGTGACTGGACTTTTATAGATGGATGATGACATGGTGCTGTTCTTTGTAATACAAATGAGCACATGGAGGCTTCTAAAAAAAGATGAGTGATTACCGTAGACCAGAGAAGCTCAACATTAATTCAAGATAAAGATTGTAGTCTTTGCCAGAAGATAAAACAAAACAAAATAAAAACAAAAACAAAACAAAACAACCCACCCCCCAAAACAAAACAACAACAACAGCAACCCAGACAGGGATTTGTGATGGCAATACCTTCATTTATACATTCCTCTCAAACATTGATCTGGAATTTGCATATCTCAAATGCTAAGCAGAGAGCAATGACAACAATGTTCCATTTGAGGTACCTTGGTTCAAAAATTGTTGGCCTATGATGCACCGTTTCGTCCAACTGAAGGTGACAAACAGACAGGAGAGTTTTAGTAGTATATAGACTGAAGCCGTGATTCATTATAATAATCCATGGTTGATCTATGTTAATCAATTCTGCAAGCCACTGAGTAGTTGGAGCCATATGTTTGTGTTTCCAATGCTGAACAATAAGTCTTTTGATTATCTGTTCATTTTCTCGGTCCAAAAGTCACCTCCCATGTGATTGAGATAAATCTCAAGAGTGAGTTAATACATGTAATTGCTTCTTACAGAAATGGAACAATATATTTAAATCAAGCGTTATACTGCATTGCCAGCAACATAACTGCAATCATTTCTGAAATATTGTTTCTTATTGAAAGGATGTGATCTAAAAATCTGTTGAAATTTTTGATTTTTTTAAACCTCTTCTTTTTTATTCATTAAATAAAATGTACAAGCAAAAAAAAGCAAAGAGAGAGAGAGAGATAAAATGCACACACACACACATGAACGCACATACATATATACACACTTAAAGGAATTTGAGAAAAAAAATTAAAAAGGCAAAAAATAAATAAAACAGAAATAAAAAGGCATTCTGGTAGCCCTCCTCTCAGTCATTCCCACCCCCTTTTTTTTCCTTCCCAACCACTTGGATGCTTTTCATACTTTACTTTGGACATTATTACTCATTTCTATTTGGATCATTGGAATGTCTGATTATCTCTGAGTCTCAACTCCCAGCTTTAAGGCAAGGTTTAACAGAACTCACTTTCCAGTCTATGCCATCATTGTATCTGGATAGAGGATATCAACAAGTACCGACTACTTCATGATTCTGTGGTACATCTGTTTGTGCATCCGGTACCTAGAAGTCATTTTTTAACCCTCGACAGAAGCAGCAAAGTTGTAGTTCATATCATTTGCTTCTTTTGGCGAGCAGGGAACTTTCTGTCATTCAGCAAGGAGCGACATATGGAGTTACACAAAGGAAATTTAGAACAAAAAGAATGTCAGCTATGATACTTGGTTGCAAAGGATATGAATTGTTTTAATATAGAATTGATTGTAGTGGCTTATTTTTCACCTGCTGTTGATGGTTTAGTTTTAAGTAGCCCATATTAGTTAGTTCCTGTTGTCTAACTGCTGGTTGGGACAACAAACCTCTGATTTTGGTAAGCGCTTCATGGTGTAGTTAAAATAATATGGTTTCAGTAATGTACTAATTTAATATGACAATCCAGTGGCAAGGCTTGACAGGGAATATCATCAGCTTGTAAGCTACTTATAACTGAATTAATTTATATTCCACCTCAATCCAACTGCACTCTAGACAGTTTTCAAGGACAGTACAACCTCATCCAGAATGACTAACATGGATGAGTTTTCTTACAGGCCAACCACACCCCATTCTTGTCTATATAGTTTGATTTATTACCCATTACTTTATGTAACTTGTTTGACTCTATACATGAGCAATTTTCAGTCTGAGTGTTCATAAACAAAAATGAACTGATTCATGACTTTCAAAGGCTGTTATGTGACTTGTCTCTATGTATAACACCTGGTTTATCTGTCAACAGTGTGAACTTCTTCACCTCCAAGCAGAATATGACTGGAAACTGAAGTCAGCTGAAAATGCAATTGTTAAATTGCAGAAGAATTCAGAGTCTATAGTGGTAAGAATTAAAATAGAACATCTCTGTTCACTTGAGGTTCAGTCCTTAGTGATGATAGAAATGATTTGTTGTGTGTTTTAAAAAGCTTTCCCTATACTCATTGCTTTGCAAAATATATTCTTACAGGCAGGCTGTTTCTTAATAGATCCAACCAATAGTTGTCTACCAAGCTCCACAAATAGGCTGGATCATTACTAGTTTGAAGGTAGTAGCATATATCTGACAGCAGTCATAACAGTAGAATATTTTCCAAGGCTTATGGAAGAAGGTATAGCTATTCTCTTCAGTACCTGATAATGTCTCTCCAAGGCATTCTTGGAAATTACAGTGCTGGCATGCTGACTTATATGAGAGCCTTGGATCAGACATCAATGCTGGTGGTCTTGGTGGGCCTCTGTTGGCTTCCCTAGAAAACCTATTGAGTGTGTGGACATTATTTGACCATTTCCTTATAGAAAAGTAGACTTTTTCTCATAAATGTTTAAGTGCTACTCAGTCATTTCTCGGACACTTTAAGAAACAAACACATCAGGGATTTTTCAGTTACTATACTGGGCTGTGTCTTGTTTTGTTGAGAGCAGTAGGCCCATGTCGGCAAAACATAGCTCCTGGCTGGTCCAAAACTGTCAATTAATTGGAGCACCTTTATCTCCCCTTATTTCTAGGCAGACATGTTTAGAGTTGCATGTAGCTACTAGCAAAGTAAGTCAAATCTATTTATAGATCAGCATTTGTACTGATTAAACATACTGGCTGAATTATCTTAATTAAGTCTTAATTATTAGCAACTCCCAAAACCTGCAAATGGGTAATAGAAATAGCAATCTAATCTTTGTGTAGGTTTTTTGGGGTGGATTGTGTTGTTAGATAAATCATTTGAAGATTTCATCTAGTCACCTTTGGTTATTTCACATATGTTCTCTTTGGACTGTCCCTTGTTAAACTAATTTAAGAGTGACCAATGAATTCATTGTCATCTTCTGGAAAGCACTTTAAGCCTCACAAACCTTGAGTACTTGGAAGTATTTGAAAGATTTTAAAATATTCATTTATACATTCTGAAGTCAGCCAGAGAGAGATCAGTGCAATATACTAGGGACATATGTTGGATTGTGCCATATCCCAAGATGAATTGTGTGACTTCAGCTCTACAAACCAAACTAAGATTCTCTCCCGTGTGAACAAAAGTGAATCAAGACTTTCATAAAACCTTGTAAGTGACTGAACACATCTGAAGGCTACAGACAATGGCTATGTTCATACATCATCTAAGTCAATATTTACATCATTATGGACTGTTGGATAACCCATAGTTATGTAGTTAATACACAGCACTACATGTGTGATGACAATAGGTAAATTTACACATGATGTGCCAAGCTACAAACAAATCATATTACACTTAGCATGATATGTGACCCCAGGTAATGGGCCTGAAAAAAACACAATTTTTCTTTTGCTTTTCTACATATGAAAAATGCCAGGATAGATAGTGGGTAGAAGAAGAGATGGTGAGTAGCTAATAGTTCCACTTTTCATTTATTGGGTTATTTATTTATATAGTTATTTATAGGGTTCATCAGGGGCTCTCAAAGTCACAATGCTTCACAGAAATGAAGTTGAGTTGTATGTTGTTCTTTTCTCTGTTCTTTTCTCTATGCTCCTTCATAACGATTTTTACACTTTTTTTTCATATTTTAAAAACTTGCATTTAGTCTTGGTGGAGGGAAGATTTGAGGCTAGTTTCATACTTTACATTCTAAAGTCAATATTAATGACTTTTAGGACAAGGATTTTATAGTTAACCTTGCAGTTTGGCTAGTTTCTTTACAAGAGTAATCTGTACAATATCTGCAATTTTTACTGGAATTTCCCATTAAATTCCTCCCAGTGACATGAGGAATCAGTGAACCTTTCACCCTCCAAATCTATAAAGACTCCCCTTGAGCAATGCCGATGTGTATGCAATTTGATAAGGTTTATCTCATAGCTTGCACAATTATTCCTGCAGTCATCATCTAATGCCACTAAACTGTAATGAAAAACAGAAAAGTTATAGTAGCTTTCTTTAAAACAAAATCAGCATCCGAGGAAACTGGATACATGTTATCACTTCAGAAGTGTTTACTTGGCCTGTAATTGAATCCCAATCTGCTAAAAAGAAACACAATAGCAACACTACAATAATTTGTGGATTTCCAGTGTTAGCCAACTGTAAGCACCAAACTTCAGTTTTCTAAAATCTGAACCAAATCTCCTACTTTACTGTCATTCATGGAGCATTTAACAGCAAGACTGGGTGTATTAGATGAAAAGCTGGAGGTTTCAACCCTCCCCCTCCAAAAGCTATCTGGGCCTACACACCCTGACCACCCTTCCTACCTTTGATATAGTTGCTTGGTAGTTACAACTGCCACTATCTATGTTCCAGGGTATGCCTTTACCTGGCATCTTCCCTAGTAACTCCACTATATGAGAGAGAGGACCTCTAAATCCTGTGTCCCTTATTGGTAAACATAAAGTAAAAATATGATAAAAATGAAATATATTCTATAGTGTCTTTTTCTGGCTCTAGAGTTTTGTGGTATGTGAAGAGGGAAATCAGTCCATCTCACCTTAGGGAGTTAGGCCAATCTCACAAGGTATAAACCAAACTAACTTTATTTTTCAAAAAATGGGGAGAAAAAAAGGTAAAAATTCCTTTTTAACTTTAAGTAGTCACATGCAATGGAGGAAGTAAAAAACAGAACCATGCAAACCATAGACAGCATCTCAAAAGCATTTCCAATAGGGAAAAAATAACACAAAAAAGTAAAGACTCTGAGCAGATCCCATAATGATATTGACCTGTTATTCAGACATACAATCACTGTGCTTGTGTGTGTGTGTGTGTATTAAAGACAATATATAACAGAGCCATAAAGCTTAAATAGCTCCATGTATTCCAAAATAGAAGTAATTTTATGCAATATCTCTAGCTCAAACTTGTTACCTATTTCTTAGATAAATGGATCACTGTAGCAAACGTTTCCTGCTTGCTTCCCTGGTTCTTCCAGATCCTAATAGATGCCAACCTTTAATCAGGTGCAATGCTCCTTAGCTCCCTTTCCTAGCCCTTGAATACTGTTTTTGTCCTGGATTTTTAAAAGACAAAATCTTTTCTTCTACAGAAGAGGACAGACTGGCAGGAACTTTTTTTGCTAAGTGCTAATGTAAGCACCCATCCTCAGGAAGATCCTGCTTGAGATGGAAGGATGTGTACTAGGGAACTCTGCAGTCTCTGTGACATGCTAACAGACTGGAGTACTCTTAAGGCAGGAGAATTCTAGTCAGGAAAAAAAAGAGGTAACTTGCCATCAGGAGTTTGGAGGGAGCAATTATATTCAGGCTGAATTTTCCATTGGTTGATTTCTTTTGAATAACACTCCATCTTGCAAACTGGGTGAAAAAACAGAAAAGACATGCTAGATCATTTTGCTGTACAATATATTAGGCATCCTGGATCTGCCTATAGGTCTGCTTGATTCACATTCATTTAGAGCAGAAATGAACACCAGCAACTGGTTAACAAGTAGCAACAACCATGTGATAATTAGTGTTACAGGCATGGAAAATTTTACAATATCCCTATTTCCTTCTCTTCTGATTTTGTATATGAATTTGTATATGATAAAATCCTCCATATCTTTTAGTAGTAGATTAAGCGTACCGAATAACACAGAACAAAGATAGCAAACAAATTACAGTTCAAAGGCTGAATTCCTCACCACCTTCTGAGATACTGGGTGATGTCAGGGAGCGGAGATTCAGAGAGGGAAGTTTCTCCCACAATTTTCCACCTCTTGCACCTATCAGTCACTGAATACAAAGTTAATCAGACAGCGATTGCTCTCTGTTTTCTACTGCAAAGAGAAAGACAATTCATTCTTCCTGCAAAAGGGAGGAGAGAGAGAGAGAGAGAGGGAGGGAGGGAGGGAGAAAATGATCCTGATTTACTTCATAGTTGGAAAGAACTACTAAGAACTATAATTTGGCAGATAGGATGGAGAACATCCATGGGTTGTTATTACAACCATAGGCTGGATGTTCTCTATGCCTGCTATAGAAAGTTAGCATTTGCTGAGTTATTCTTTATACTCCCCCCCCCCCCCCAAAAAAGACGCCATTAGAGTAACAATAGTTTTCTTTCTCATTTGATGGGATGTTACAAGTGACTTGACCTACTGCAGTGACTGCATGCATTATAGTAAGTTAATACTTGGAAAATGGCTGCTGTGTTTACATGGAATAATTTATTCTTGAATGTGGCTCATTTTTTCCTGTCAGTCTTATGCATGTAAGGGACATTTTGTATGGGACATGACTAAATGGACTGCATGGTACGGGTACAGCTGTACCATTTACTGCATGGCCAATTTAAAATGCCAGACTGATCAGTTTTAAGGCTTTGCAACAATGATGACTTCTGTTCTTGCAGAAATCAGTATCTGAAGTGAAAATCTTGGTGGAAGAGAAGTTTGAGGAGCTGTTCCAAGCTGTCAAGACAAGCCATGCCACTGTGCTCACTTTTCTGGAGGAGAAGGAGCGTGCTGCAGTTAGTCATGCAAATGGAATAAAGATCTACCTTCAGAATAAACAAGTGACAATGAAGGAATGTAGGAAAAGATTGGAGAAGATGGCCACCCATTCTAATGATATCATCTTCCTAAAGGTACCTTAAATGATGATAGTAAAAATGTTTAGATCAGCCTTCCACAACTGTTTGCCTTTCTCCAATATTCTGGGGTTCAACTGTCATACTTCTGTCACTGAAAGTTATGAGAGCTGAAGCCCAACACATCTGATGCGTACATCATTGGGAAAGGCTGGTCTGGGTTAATTCAAGTCATGCCTTTTCACTATTTTGTGTTGGCATGAGCTGCTGTTTGTATTTGCATAAAACACAGCTTCTGCCCTGAACCTATATGTAGCCAACTGTTGGGATGTGAACTATACAGTCTTAAGAGAAAGCAGAGAATACTAGAGTGTGTATTTGAGTAAGCAACAGCTCCTCTGAAAATTTTTTAATTTCCACAGTTCAGCTTCATAGGCATCTGCAAGGTACAGGTAGGAGAGTAGGAGAGGGATACAACATGTCATGATGTCATGAACCAAACTTCCTGATTTGAATATTTTCATCTGATGTTGAAATGCAAGTGTGAAAGGGCGGGTTTGCATCATGATGTCACAATGCACATTTCATCATTTTCTGTCAGGATTAGCCCAGGAAACTCCAGGAGACAGTACAGATTCAATTCAGCATGGTTTATTGGCTTCAGTCCCGTTACAGAATCTTCTCAGAGTGAAAGCAATTCCCAGAGTCACCCCACAAACATCCTGCATTCCTCACGGAGGTGCCAGTCTCATTCTCTTATCTCTACCTCTTTGTTCTGGGGATAAGAGTACGCGCTTAACTCTTTCCGCTCTAGCTCTCACATCTTCACATTGTTATGATTAGTAGTGGACACCTACACAAGGCTTGAGTCAGTAGGGGAATTATCCAGCTATTGGCATATATCTAAGGAGCTGTTGCTTCAGCAATCATCAGCCAGTAGAAGAGTGCATTGATGGTTGTACTATTTCCCAAGCCCTTCCCGGAGCATAGCAGGCCTCTGATCTGCATACCTTTATTCCTGCCTCTTCTTGCAGAGTAAGGCTAAGAGATGAGGGGCTTCGATCTATAAAATAGATGCTACGTCCCTTTAGTCATATTTATTCCTTTTGAACAGAAAAAAGGGGCTACGTCCCTTTAGTCATATTTATTCCTTTTGAACAGAAAAATGGGGTAAAAACTAAGAGCAATGAAACAAAGATTAGGAAATTTGTTAGATTTATATCACCTCTATGAAGTTTGTACACCTATTCATTTAGCCCCTGTAGAAGGGAGAAAGTTGCTGAGAGGAAGGGGAATGTCCAAGCAGTGTTCTTCTCCCTTCTTTTCTTCTATGTATCTGTGCATATTTAGGAATACTGTGAATTCAAAAAGAATTTGGGAGATGATACATTGCCCAGTGTGTATATTGGCCTAAAAGACAAATTATCAGGAATCCGAAAGGTGGTCTCCGAATCCACTGAACAGCTTTTACAATTACTACAAACTTCCTATAAAGACAAACTGCAGAGGTTTGCCAAAGATGGTAAGTACCCATCATCCATCTGTAATTTATATATTTATTTATTTCAATCCATTTTAAGGCTGCTTGGTCATCAACAATTCTGATCCTGACAATTCTTTTAACTCTTATTCATACAACTGAATTTCCTTCTTTCGTTCCTGCCATCCATCCAGAAGATGCTGGGATAGAAACAACAGTGTCTGCAATTGTTCCATCCAAACATCGCCTATCAGCTCCAGAGCCCCAAAGTAGGAGTGACTTCTTCAAGTGTAAGTTATTGGCTGATTTTTGGTGCAACTCTTGAATGAATTAAGAAAGCCTTGCAGAATCAGACCAACAACAGTGGCTTATCTGAAGATGTCTGTGGGAAACTGACAAGCAGGAGACATTTGTGATCAGGCACACCTCTCCTGCTTGTCAGTTTCCCATAGACATCCCATAGAACTCAGTTTCCCATAGACATCCCATAGGACTCAGGGGCACGCTGAATACTGAAGACAATAAATAGCCAATATGAAGAGTAGCCATTGATTCATTCCCATCAATTCCCTCTCATGTTTTTATTACTGCTATCATTTATTGCTATGGTACCTCACTTTGGTATATCAAATATAATCAATATAATAAGCAATAAACACTAGCTAATAGGGCTGTGCATAACATTTGAAAGGGATATCTCACAAAGTGTATTGGTGCAAATAAAACATTCCTTCTCATAGAGGTAAAGCAGCCACATTCTCTGAAGTCTTGACACAGCTTCTTCAAGTCTTCAAAGACTTTTCCCTACAGCCTCTACATGCCGGTGTATATCCAGTTATTGTAGTGAGTATAGAGGATAGCCTTGAAGGACTACCCTAATTGATATACCTGGCTATTGCTTGAGTTTGAAAATGGGCTAGATGAGGATGAACAAGCTGAGATTAAATGTAGACAAGTTTTAGCTGAAAATTTGCTTAGCAATTAAACATCTTCTGGAAAAGTCTATGTTCCTTCTGAAATATAAGATGGCTAATCTGGGAATATACTTATCCTTGAAATGTCATGTGTTATGGGGCTTCTGGGTGAGGATCTATGGTGGACTAGACATCTCTGAAGGAGCAGGGATGGCATTGCAGTGGAGATCAGCAGCCAGACTGTGAATTCTGGACTGCACTGTCTTTCTGGATAAAGGAGAGATTGTGAGATTGCTCACTTGCACTCTGGACAGCTGCTCCTTGTGAGTAGACTGCAGGAACTGAATTTTTTGCTGTCAACTTGTGAGCTGAGTGGCTGGCAGTGGAGGGATTTCAATCAAGCTCACAGCTGTGATGCAGCCTATATGGACACAAGGTTCACCCAAGCCTCACTTTCTTAAACATTTTTGGATGTAAATAATTTACAGCTAAAAAGAAATTTTCTGAGTGGCAGGCTAAGAGAATTCCACTTGGTGAGTCAACATTCTTTCTGAACTAAAAAGGAAAAAAAAAAAAGATTTTAAAGATTTAAAAACTTTTGGCAAAAATCTTAACAAGGAGTGGATGTAAGAAAGTTTAAAATGGATAAAAGGAACTTTTTTTGAAAGTTTTTTTTTTGGTGAAAGTGCTTTTGAGTAATAATAATTTTTACTCTTGTTTTTAAAACTTTCAATAAAATTATATTAAAAAAAAAAGAAATTTCATGTGTTACTAGGGTAAGCAGCACAGTTGATAATTACTTTAGTTCATCAGCTGAGACCTCTCCTCCCTGAGTTACTCTGACTTAGCAATAGTCATCCATGCTTTGTACCTCATGTTTAAGCTATTGCAGTGCACTTGTCCTTTGGGATCTCTTTGAAATCAGAACCTTCAAGTAAAGAGAAATGCAGGAGTTAGGTTTTTTTTCCCTTGACATAGAGATGATGTTACACAACACAGAAAGATTTGCGTTGGTAGCTAGGGATCCTGATCTTCAGCTGACTCATCTAAGCCACACTCCTGCCCAGCCCTGTTTAACTTTTTCCAACTGCTGAGCTTTGATGTTTTATGGGGACTAAGAGAAGGGATCTGAAATCCATCTTCCTCCTCTTCCTTGGATAACTCTTGGTTCCTGAGTGGTGGTAGGATGTGTGTGTGGGGGACCATTCTGGTTTTTGTCCCTAGGGTGGCACGTCACTGTTGATGTAATGTTTCTAAATTGTCTTTGTTATATTTTATTTTTTCTTAGATGCACACATTAGTTGGTGATTTTTCAGAAAAAGATGATATAAAAATTTTATAACACTCAATGCATGGAAATGTACTCAAGACTCCATTTCAATTCAGAAGAACTACATTTCTATTTAATAACTATAACTTAGTTTAGATACCCGTGGCTGTATTCTCTCTGGTCTCACTGAAAAACACAATCAAATGTGACATAAATAATAGTTTAAATATTAAAACAACATAAAGTCCTGAAACATTCAAGTAATGTTGAAACACACAAGTGTAAGAAGTGCAATTCCAAAGCTTCAGGCCCTAGAAATTCTTCAAGAAAGGGCAAATCATATATTAAAAGCTAGCTGAAATAAGTAGTCTGATTAACAGCTTATTAGCAGCATATATGATCTCAGGACCTTTATATCCCAATATATCCATGATACTCTGACAGCTGGTTGAGGGAGAAGTGTAGTTTCAACGTGAGTATGTAGGAAAAGGCATATGGAAGTCTTTCGGAAAGCAAGCCTCCTTCTATTATAGGGTACAACTAAACATTTGCCTACCAGTCTGACAAGAACCTTCATTTTTGTTAAATTTATGGTCATGTTATGCATTCTGGCATAATCCATGGATGAAATGCAATTATATGCTTTCATCAGCAGAAAGTTTTTGCTGAAGGCAGGAAAGGAGAAATTCATCCCTTTTCCAGCAACCTCTCACTTGGACTCAAAATCTGTTCCAGGGTAGTTCTCATAACTCTTCAGAGTAGATTTTGAGAGCGTGCAGAGGACTGCAGGGAACAGAGGAGGAAGAGTCTCATTTGTGACTGGAAGTCTACTAGGACAATATTAAATTCTCCTCAATGTGTGGCTCAGGGGAGCCAGAGGATTAGTTTTAAATATACATTTGTTAGAGTCAATATTATAAAAAAATTCTAGGGAAATGTTTTGGAGGAAATAACATTTTCCTTTGTTTTCCAGAATGGTTAATAAAATTGTATCAAAAACTTTAAAAAACCCTCTAAATATATATTAATCTCGTATTAGTGATCTGAAGTTAATCAATTGTTCATTACTGAATGCTGGCTTTTCTGGGCCCCAGTACTGAAATATAGGGAGCTATTACTCTAGCAAGCTATTTATTTTATTCCAAGCAAGCATACAAAAACCACAGTGGTTTTTACATACCAAGCCAAGATGTTCTCTTAGTCCCCACCTCTGTCCAATATATGAACAATGAGAACCAATGGAGACATCCACTAACCATTATGTGTATCTTAATATTTTTAACCAGCAGACAGAGCTACAACCTAAAAGATTGCTTTTGGCAAAGGAAAACTTACAAGTTCTATACACTGTAGGCAAAATATGTCAAATGCTTACTCCTGTTATAAAATCTACTTCGGTCTTCTGGGTACAGAATTCTATCATATTTATTGTTCAATTCAATTATTTCAAGCTTTGAAAAAAATGTATCTATTTCTTGTGCAGATGCTTGCCTGTTAACATTTGACCCTGTTACTGCTCATCGCTATTTGAGGCTCTTGGATGACAACCACAAGGTCACAAACACCACACCCTGGGAGCATCCATACCCAGATCATCCAGAAAGATTTGCACACTGGCGCCAAGTCTTGTCAGATCAAAGCTTATATATGGGCCGCTATTACTTTGAAGTTGAGATATTTGGAGCTGGTATTTACATTGGCATGACAAATAAGAGCATTGACAGGAAAGGTTCAGAGAGCAACAGTTGCATCTCAGGGAATAACTTCTCCTGGTGTATTAAATGGAATGGCAAGGGCTTCTCAGCTTGGCACGGTGATGTGGAGATACCTTTGAAATCTCAGGGATTTAGCAGAATAGGAGTCTACCTAGATTACCCCAGGGAGACGCTCTCCTTTTATGGCATTGCTACTGACTCAATGACTCTTTTGCATACTTTTGAATGCAAGTTTAACGAACCTTTATATCCAGCCTTCTGGCTATCGAAGAAGGAAAACAGCATTCGGATTATCAGGTTGCGAGAAGAAGCTGAACAGAATCCAGCCCCTTTTCCTCCTTCCCCAGCAGAACCAGCTTCCAACAGTTTGGGGACTTCTGATTAAAGCAATGCACAGTATGGAGCTGTTAACTTGGAATCAAGTCATTGGCTGGGTTATATGATCTAGGCAACACTGGTTGTGAGTTGTGGACTCTTTGAACAAGCATCTTATTGAAAAATTGTGCTTTATATACTTCAGGTTAGTTATTACCTCTGTGAATATCATCTCTCAGCTGAGAGAGAAAGCAACAAATGATAAAAATTCTCCTGTTTTGAAGTGATAACACTGAAAATATTTATTTGCAGAATTAGCTTCTTTCTGACTGTACACCTGTAACAGGCATGTCCAAGAAGGAAAACCGAATGGCTGTTAGCATAACTGCTCACTATATCTTGAAAGTATAAGGACAATTTATCTATATATACATTCACTCCTTTCCCAATCCCCCACTGCTGCCTATGCTATAGAAAACCTAAGTCACACATATTGATCATATCGAGGGGCTTTTAGGACAATTGGTTTTTCCAAATTACTTGTGGAATATTTCAGCACTGAATGAAGCAAGATTATTGTATGCACAAAGATGGAAAGATTCAGCAATACCTACAATGGAGGAATGGTTGGTGAAGATGATGGAACTTGCTGAGATGGCTAAATTGTCTTCTTTGATCAGAGAAAAGACAATATCTATGGTTATTGCTGACTGGAAACCCCTTATGGACTTTTTGTGTAAAACAGAAAAAAATGAACGTATGATTTATGGTTTTGATTAGATAGGATTGATTAAGAAAGAAGAGAGTTAAGTTGTAACCATAGAGTAAGAGGCAAATTTATAATTGTATTTATAACTGCTGTAAAGGAGATCAGAAGCCACTTCTTTGTATCTTTTTTCTTTCTTTTCTATTTTGCTACTGCTTTTTCCATTTATTGCACTTTTAGCTCTCTTTGGCTTCTTCCTTTTTCTTTTTCTTTTCTTACTTTATATTAGTTTGTATTAGTTTTTATCGTCCTTTTAAAAAGTTTTTAATAAAATTATATAAAAAAAATTATGAGCATAAATCTACGGCAGATCCATCTATATGTCTACGGCTATGACATAAACTTGGGGTGGTGCCAGAAGAAAACTGTCTGATACTGGGAGCACAAATAAAGTTGGTAACTAAAGTCTCCAATAATCATATGTAATCATATGACATTTTGATGTATATATGCTGGAAAAAAGAGGCACCAACATAGAGACTATGAAGAGGCTGTGTTTGGAATACCTGTTTTATCTGAATATAGAAATAAGTTACTGTTATGTTATATGTAATCCCATATTACCATTTCAGATATTTTAAAGGATCTCTTAATGCTGAAATTAAAAGTTGACACTCTGTGTTGATTTTAAAAAACCCTTAAACCAGAATGTTTGGCTTTACTATTATTTGATTTTATTCTGATTTAATCAGATTCTGCAAAGCATTCAGACTAGTGAACTGATTAGCTTGTATGTGGTTTGCTCTCTTGTGTAGCATGCAGTTATTCATTTCCAAGGTAGTCTTGTAATGAGTAAATTTTTGTTAGCAGAATTGTTGATAAGGGGTAACAATGAAGAGTGCCTTTAAAAAGTGATAAAAAAACCAAATTATCTCAGTAAAACGTCAAATTAAGAATGACCAAAAAGTTCGGTTAAAATTAACATTTTTATAAAGGTTCAAAAGATATTTGTTTGCTGAATCAATAAATTAATTGAAAGCTGACAATAAATAAAAATAATTTTAGCATTAGCTAATTTTTTTTCAGCCAAAGTAGCATTTTGGGAAATTTTAGGAAGGCCTAGAAATGTAACACCTTCCCACAAGAGGGCAGTATTGTGCCATAACAGTTTGATATACCTGCTGTAGTTTAACATAAATGTGAGAAATTTGTATTTCAGTGCTTTAGAAGGCAATTATATAAGTCCAAATTTATTTTATTGCTTTGGAATGGCTCAGAACTTTTTTTCAGGCATGTATATGCTAATGATTTAAAGCAGTAATGCACTGTATGAGGGCTAATAAATTGAAGCTTAATCTAGTTGCTCTTGTTCAGGGAAAGAACTGGGATTCAAATGGTATGGTATGAAGTAGCATCTCCCTTTTTAAAATATCTGGCTTACACCAGAGAAGGGCTCCTTCATTTCACCTGAGTCCAGGATACTTAGATGGCAACCTTCTCAGATGTTGCATCCATCTCAGGGTACATCAAGTATGGCCATAAGAATTCCTACCTTAGTTATCACCGCACTAGGCTGCTGCAACTAACACTTTGTGATGTTGGCTTTGAATGTCTCTGGAAATATTGATTGGGCCAGAGTCCAGGTGCTATCTTGGAGCAAATGGCTGTTTCAGAACAGCAGCAGTGGCTTCCAAGCTCCTTCTGGACCCAAAAATGGGGGTGATTCCCTCAAAGCCCTAAGACCATCTTCTTAATTTCATTAGGTTCCCACTTGGATTGATTTGGTTGCATTTCATTATATTTAAATGGATATGGAACTTCAAAAGCACTCAAGTGCGTATTTTTCTTTTTTGTATAATTTTCCAACATGTAACCTCCCTGCTCTACCCCCAATCCATTAAGTCACTGGTGTATATTTCATCTTAGGTGGTTATTCTGTTGTAAACTGGTTTTAAATTGGTTTTCAGTTAAATTGGTTTCAGGTGTGGCAACAGCGAGACTCCAGGGTAGGGGAGGAGGTGTGGCAATTGTCATCCGGGAGTCCCTTAAGGTTTCAGGGGCACTGCTCCACAGGTTGCTGGTTGTGAGACCCTGTTCATGAAGTTGGACTCTCAGGATCAATTGGGATTGTGGCTGCTGTACCAGCCTCCCTGCTGTGGAGCAACCTCCCTGCCTGGGCTGCTGGATTCTACTGCTGGGTTGACGGTGGAGTTCCCCAGACTTATGGTCTTGGTGGACTTCAACCTTCCCTGGGAGTGGGGTCAGAGGCAGCTCAGGAGTTCATGGCTACCATAACAGCCATGGGCCTATCCCAGGTCATCCAGATCCTGACATGGGACAGCAGTCACATACCTGATCTGGTTTTCCTGTCTGAGCAATGGCAATGTGATCTGGAATAGGGGAACTCCTGGTGTCCCCCTTGTCATGGTCAGATCATGCCCTAAGTACTATGGAGTTCTCTGGTGCCACTACCCACCACAGGGAGGTGGGACCTATTAGATTGATCCACCCTCAGCAAATTAAGCAATGCTGTTGATGTCTTATCCCGGTGCCTGGAGGCAGTGGGAGTCTGGATGGGGAATAACAGGCTTCAACTGAACCCTGGCAAGACTGAATGGCTCTGGGTTTGGGGCCCTCTGATTCAGGGACTATGCCATCTTTGTTACTGGATGGGGTTGCACTGCCCCAAACAGACCCAGTATGCAACTTGGGGGTCCTCCTGGATTTGTGACTCCTGCTTGAAGAGCAGGTAGCAGTTGTGGCTGGGAGGCCCTTTGAAGGGCTTTGCATTGTGCAACAAGTTGCACCCATTCCTGGATCAGGAGGCTCTGCTCACAGTCACTCATGCTCTGCTCACCTCCCAGATGTAATGCGCTCTACATGGGGCTGCCTTTGAAGAGTATCCAGAAGCCTCAGTTGGGGCAGAATGCAGTAGCGAGGGCAGTTGTGTGTGCCCCTAGAGCAGCACACATTAAACCTCTGTTTTGTGAGCTGCATTGGTTACCAGTTTGCTTCTGGGTCCAATTCAAGGTGCTGGTTTTGTTCTTTAAAGTCCTTCATGGCATGGGGCTGGATTATTTGAGGGACTACCTCTTCCTGATTACATCTGCCCGTCCCATCAGTCCGTCAGAAGAGGTATGTTGGGGGTTCCGTCTGTGAAGGAGTTATATCTGATGGGTGTAAGCTGGGGCTTCTCTGCCATGGCACCTGCCCTGTGGAACATCATCCCCCTGAGGTGAGATTGGCCCCATCTCTCCTGACCTTCCAGAAATCCCTTTAAACTTGGTTGTGTCAAGGGGGATGGAGGGATCTAATAGTCCAATAGTTTTTGTGCTAGGCTAACTTTTATAATGTGAAACTAATAAAATAAGATTCCTGTTAAACTCTAAATTATACATATGTGCATACTCATCACACTATTTCCTTTCAGGATAAGTAACATTATGTAAAATACAGAAAAAGAATAAGTAGTAAATGAAAAAAATTGGAGGCAGGAGATTTTTTAAAAAAAGAAATTCTAACTAACTCTAGTTCACACTAATCCCATTCACAATATTTTTCTATACCTTTCCATCCTTGTAACAATCCTTGCTGTCACTGTGTCCGTATGCCACTTCATACATGGCCCAATTTATTTTGAATTAAAAAATTCTAATTTATGTTTCCAGCAGGAATATATTCCTTATTTCTGCAGTAGTTTCTTGGATTGAAATTACAGTTTGACCCTTGTTTGAGAAGTGTTGGAAGAGGGTTAAATCAATGGTTGTATTTCTTAAGGTTGCTGAAAACTCTTGCAGCCTGATCTGCGTTTGCTCATTTGGGAACAATTCATGTTGGTCTCAACACAGGTTATACCCAAGTAGATTTATAGGACTGCAGAACTGGATAATGTACAGACAATTAAGTAATTCTGGACCCCCCTTAGATGAGGTTGTCCCATGTTTAACTTAATTGGATTCATCATTGAGATACAATGTATTGAAATGCAATGATCAAGAGTATTGTGGATCTTCTTTGATCTCAATATATTTTTACAGCTTTACTATGTAAAAATATTGCTGTAGCCAAATATTGTTGTGACTGTGATAGCTCAATTATGTAAGCCACTCAGTTAATACAAATCTAATTATGAAATAATGGTACCCTAACATGACAGGGCTGTGCCTTTTATTCTTCAGGCTGTTAGCCATTCTATCATAAATCCCTGGTCCTTGTTTCCTCCCCCTACATGTTATGGCACAAAATATAACCTTTCCACCTTTCCACTTTTCCTTCATTAGCTAATTAAGAGGTGTGTGCAGTTTCTTCTGTCTTTCAGTAGCAAAGCCTATTAAATCCACCAAGAACCCAGGATGTTCCTTAGCAGCTTGGAGAATTTGCATTCCGCGAGGCCCAAGAATCCAGACAGAGTTTGATAGAACAGACTGTAGAAGCTTAACTGTTTAGCGAAGCTTGGTGGCAGATGGGGTAATTCAATTCTTCCCTCCCAGGGACTTGTCAAATATCCCCTCCCTGAAACTGCCATTGCACTTCAAGTGATTGCCTTGATGGTACCATTGGAAGTTGCCCTTGAAATACAAGTCACAGCGTTGAAGAATAAATGGAAAAAGAGGAAGAGTCAAATTTCTCCTCTGCCGCTATTTTGTCTCTCTCTTTCTCTGTTTTAAGTGGTGCTACTTATTGAGAAGGCAATTCTGAAGAGTTCTGTTAATCCAGGGAATCAGTTACAGATTCTTTACCTAGACCTGGCTTCTTAAACTGGTTGAAGCCCATCTATCTGGGCATACTTTTCAGAATGCTGCAGATGACAGATGGGTCTGAGGTTTCAGTGAGCAAGAGCCCTGTTACCCATCTTTCTCTGAGTGGGGATTTCAGAGGAAAAAAAAAAAAACTTGAACGTGACAAAGGGCAAATTTGCTTATTGGAGAGGCAAGCTTTGTCACATATGGACAAGCTGTTAGGGAAATGTTCCACAAGCTTGTTTGGCTATTCAGCAGCTTTAATTTCTGTAATGGCAACATGCCAGTCCCAGCCACCCAGCATTGGCTTCAGTAGGATACATGTCTACTTCTGTGCTCTCAGTAATGCTGCTATATATGCATCAAACGGAACATATTTTACTCCCTCAAGGTGATTTATTTCTCTTCAACATATTTAGGGGAAACATCCTGCAAAAATTGGCACACAAACAAGCCCGCTGTTACACTGGGTTAATAATCTGAATGTAGCTGTAATGCAAATGCCCCTCTTAACCTTTAAAACTCACTAAGAACTGACACTTTTGGATGGAGTAGAAGAACGTTTTCAGCAGAACGCCAGCTTCTCAATAGCCTGGAGAGAATGCAAGGGAGATCCAGCTTAGGCAGCAATTCCGGATGTCAAAACAAGTTTCCTTGCTGTCATAAAATGCTGTTTGGATTTTACATTTTTAATTAAAATTTTAATTATCCCCAGAGTATTTTATTAGCTTTTATGAAGACAGCTGCTTTTTATCCTACCAACCAAAGCTTTGCTCTGCTCTAAAGAGCAACTTGTCCCAGTTAGGAGTTTTGTCCTGAATAATTTTCATCATTGGTAAACTAGGTTATTTAATTTAAAGTGACATTTACCATACCAATTTGATTGGAATGGCTTTTTATTGAAGAAGCAGCAAATAACCCTGGATGGGGATTTTGTGCTTTGCTCAGATAAGATGAAATCTTCCCAGGAGCCTAATTTCCCCTTATTTCCATGCTGGATCCTGATCCCACCCACTCTGTTTCCATACCATCAGCACCATGAACCCAGCAAGATCCCTAGAGAAATCAGTGGCTGCTGTTAGTGGTTTGTGGTTTGGAGCACATTATAGGATGATATTGTGGCATAGTTTCTCTACATGTCCACTAGTATATTTAATGTGAAAACCTGGATAATAAACCTGGACCTTAAATGTATTTTTTTTAATATAAGCAAGCTTGTGACTAGTTGCCTATTTTAACTGAGGTTCAGGTTTATACTCTGTAATCCTGGTACTTACATTGGGCTTAGTTTTTCTTGGAAGACACGGTATTCCCTGGAAATTGTTACCAACTAGGACTGTGTACAAATGACCTCTAGAAAAGCAACATCCTAGTGGTAGTGGTGATGGGGTAGATTTCACCCTTGATTCATCATTCATTGTAGCACAGGCATTTCTGTCTTGGAGGATCAACTGGCAAGAGAAGCGATTGTGCAACTAGGTCCCAAGTGGCAGCCTCAGAAATGCCCTGGATTAGCATGGTGGGAGAAGAAGCAATCAGGGGAGAAAAGACATTTCCTCACTGGGGATGTGTGAATCTCTCCCCCCAACATGGGAAAAGTGGGGAGGAAGCTCAAGTAATTCATACCTTGTCTTTCACTGCTTCGGTCAAACATCTAAAGCAGTGTGTTTCAACCTTGGCAACTTTAAGTTATGTGGACTTCAACTCCCAGAATTCCCCAGCCAGCATGCTGGCTGGGGAATTCTGGGAGCTGAAGTCCACATATCTTAAAGTTGCCAAGGTTGAGAAATACTGGCCTAAAGGTTCTCAAGAGAAGCTTTTCAAGGAGGAGGGAAGGCACTGAGCTGGAGGTGAGCAAGAGTTAACATTCATTTGTATGTGCCATGATACCAAGACTGCTCCTTCATGCACTACATACAGTTTGGAAAAGTTAACACAGAAGCTAGATTGGCCCTAAGGAAGAAGGAGTGCACTTGTAGAAGCATTGGGTGAGTCAAGGGAGAGTAGAGGAAGGCAGAAGAAAGGAGCAAGCCCAGGCAAAACCTGCCCCTCCTTCCTTTTATCAGCTTCCCTTCCATGGCTGATGACAAGTTAAAATATAAAGAAAGTACTACTGGATTAGATTTAGTCTAGCATGTTGGTTGCAAGAGTGACAGCTTGCATGTGAAATATGTAGAACTTTACTGCTTGTGCCTATATCTGGCATTTATAGATATATGTTGTTATGGCTGATTTTATTTATTTATTTATTTATTTATTTATTTATTTATTTATTAGTACTGGTATTGTGTAGACAGACTGCTTATGACTTAGCAGTTCCTTGGCTCCTTCTCTGTCTTTTCTTTCTGCTGATTTCAATGTAAAAATACCTCCATTCATAATCTCCTTTCACTTTCTGTCCCTAAATACATCTGCCCTCCAGGCTGTCTCTATTCTACCCCCTCCATGTGACTATCACTGGAATCTTGATCAGCTCATCAGTTGCTTCCTCTGGTTGATTCCCCCAGTCACAATTAGAACATGTATTTATGTATGAATAACTGCACCACACTGGAATATGTATTAAAATGTGCCTTTTCTTGGAAAGAAAAAGAAAAAAAAAGTGGCTGTTCCTAATCTGGCAAGAGGCTCAAACACAGGATTTGTTAATTGGCTTGGGGTAGTTCTTGGAGTCACAAAATCAAAGGTAACAATCCTACAGAGTAGACTTATATGCATATATTGTTGCATAGCAAAATTGAAAAATACAAGCATTTTGCTTTGATATTCACCTGTAACAAGTTGAGAAGCATCTACTTTGGCCAGCAAACCAAACCCTTGGGTTTTTTTGTTACACTCTGCTGTGCAAGTTGAGCTCTGCCATCTTTTTTATTGTTTGATCTCAGGATGATAATATACATGTGTGCGTGAAGAGAGAGAGAGAGAGAGGCTCTCTGAAAAGCACTCTATAAAACTAGCTTTTCACCTTCCTTGTTTGGCTGGAGAGTTGTATTATCACTGAGGGCCTTTATCGATTGCTGAATTGCTCTCCACCTGATTCCACCTGAGTCAGCAGAAGATGATAGTGTGTCAGGATTAGCCCATGAAACTCCAGGAGACAGTACAGATTCAATTCAGCAAGGTTTATTGGCTTCACTCCCATTACAGAAATCTTCTCAGAGTGAAAGCAATTCCCAGGGTCACCCCACAAACATCCTGCATTCCTTAGGGAGGTGCCAGTCTCATTCTCTTATCTCTTCCTCTTTGTTCTGGGGATAAGAGTACGTGCTTAATCCCTTTCGCTCTAGTTCTCACATAGTGGCATGAAATCTGATGTCCCCAGGGTTGATCCCCATCTTTCTTTTTTTTTACCCTCTTCCAAATTACTACCAATCCCCCGCCCCCCCATGGCAATTTATTATATTTACCTTGAGGCTATTTTTGAAGAGTGTTGGATTAAGGGTGAAATTACTATTTTAACACTGGTGTAACTGAGACTGTCTTAAGACATTCTCAACTCAACACAGGGGATGAGATGAAAGCAACACCAAGGGGACACAACAGAGAAATGAGATTGCCAAGAAACACTTGTACTGTGGGTAGGTACAAGTGCAGAAGGGCACTGAGATTCAATATGCCTAAATCTTGAATCTGATACGTCTGAAGGGATTCTGCTTTTGGTCCTGTGGGTCTCTACAACTGGCATTATGCTTTAGGGGGAAGAACAAGGTGTGAAGGAAATTTCTTTAAAATTGTACATAACTTTTGTTGTTGTTCAGTCGTTAAGTTGTATCCGACTCTTTGTGACCCCATGAACCATATCACGCCAGGCCTTCCTGTCCTTCACTGCCTCCCTGAGTTTGCTCAATTTCATGCTCATTGCTTCAGTGATGCTATCTAGCCATCTCATCCTCTGCCGTCCTCTTCTCCTTTTGCCTTCCATCTTTCCCAGCATCAGGGTCTTTTCCAAAGAGTCCTCTCTTCGCATTAGGTGACCAAAGTATCTGAGCTTGAGCTTCATTATCAATGTACATAACTAGGGTAAATCAACATGGCACTGTGCACAAAAAGAAATGTTTTGCTGTCATGTAACAAAATGTGCACTCACAAAGATACCACAGTCAATCTACTTAGATTTTAGATCTAAAATTGCAATTGATATTCCATTCATTCATAAATTTGAAATCTAAGATTCACTGATTATGCAAAGCAAAAATCAGAAAAAATCTGGTAGATCTTTTTAGACGACACACTTTATTAAAAGGCAGATGCTTTTATGAGCTACAGCATGGAGCGGCTAAACTGATCCCATTTAAATTGGGATGAGATGGAGGGAGGAAGGGAAGGGAAGGGAAGACAAGGTGGTTAGGCAGATGCAGATTACATGTGAGAGATTGGAAGAATCTTACCAATTAAGAATGTAATCTGTTAAAAATCCATTGCATTTCTTGAGACCTGAAACCTTTTGATAAGATGGCCTGAAACCTTTTGATGCATGGGAGTTCAGCAATCTTTTTTGCTCAATTGTCCTTGTAAAGTTTCTTTTTTCCAAAATGGTTACTTTGAGATCTGTAATGGAGTGTGTTCTTGTATAAAGAACAGCTGAACCCAGAAACTTGGCTTGGTCTCTCTACTAAAACAATAGGACACTGTTCCAACAACCATCTAAAGCCAACTGTAGTGGCAGAAAAGTAGCCAGGAATCTATAGTATGATGAACTCCACTCCCCTGGAGGTGCTGCCTAGAGAGTTAAGTGTTGATCTGATTTTGCAGTCTCCAGCTTCTATGAGAATGAAAAGGCAGTTCTCTTGAGGCTTATTCTCAGTTTGCAAGGATGGTATTCTATTGGAATGTTTCCGAATATGAGTTTGGTTTTACGAACACGAGAATCTTTTGATGGACCTTGAAATGGTTTTCTTCCCTCAAAGGGAGAAGAAGGATCTTAACAGGGAGGGTTCATGGATCTACTAACCATAACATGGTATATTTGCTCTTGCACACTATGATATAAGAGCACATTGATTATACTTTAGAGCTGAGGTTCCAGTGTAGCATCTGGGAGTGTCAACGTGCCCACAGACATTCTCCTTATGGGAAAGTGCAAAGGGCAGAAGAATCACAGGCTTCTCCTCACCCTCTACACGGGCCGGGTTGACCCCTTTATCCAATAACAGACCTCAACTGAATAAATAAGGGAGATTAATTTTTCCTGAAGAAGCTCCCTACTTTAACATTCACCTTACTGCATACAAAGGCATAAAAGACCTGTTTTCAGGCCAAACTGTTGAATTGTTCCCTTGGTCCTAAGAAGCCATTGGTCCTAAAAGGAGGGGGCTTTCCCCTTTAAATCGGGGTCTGTAGAGGTTTAATTTATTTCTCAGGAAGGTGAGCTTTCATGCTTGGAATGGTTTCCATTTTGCATGCTGACATTTGCCAGCTGTAGCAGCAGAACAGGCAGCGCATGATGCTCCACATGATAATAAGTCTTGAACGCTGCTTTTGAAATAGCACCTTGCCCTTTTTGCAAGCCAAATCCATCCGTACCAAGAAAGCACAATTCACACACATTCAAAATGCATTTCCTCTGCAGGCAGAAAACATCGATCTGTTTGGGAGAAGGCCATGTTTTGGATACTGCATTACAGCTGATAAATAATAAAAAGTGGACTGGGCCTGCCACTGGGGTTTCCGGTGATGGATGAAATACAGGCAGACTGAACGCTTACAGTATGTGGTGCTGAAAACCAGAGATAAGAGGGAACATGTATTAAATATACAGCTTTGTACAAACCCCGGAGGAGGGTGGCAACTTGTTTCCTGCACTACATTTGCAGCACATCATCAACATCTCTGGACTGACAGTTCTGCCCACCCGCAGATATCAGCCTTGCGGTCCAATGGCTTGAAAGTGTCATCACAGCCTCACAGTGCTACTGTCTGGAGCAGAGAAGGTAGGGGCTATTGGAAAGAATGGGACCGGGGAAATAAAAACAGGGAACAAGTAAATATGGGAGGAGAGAAGGTTAAGGGAGCTGATTTTCCATCCTCCCCATATCTTGATTTCTTACCTGTGGATATGAGTCCCACACATTGTTTGCATCAGTTGTGTCTGTCTCCAACACCAACAAATGGACTGCCATGAAAGACTATAGGAAAAAAATGGGGAGGCTGCTCCAGACCTCCACCATAATTTCTCTACTGCTTTCTATCCTTTTCCTTATAGTCTTTTATCAGTCCTACTGCCCCCCCTCCACTTCTGCCTCCCTCTGCTCCTCTTACTCCCTTGCAGGATCATTAAATAGCATATAATACATCTTTTCTTCATGGCCTGTTCCAGGCTTAGCTTTCAGTCTTTGACCTTTTTTGTAACATGCATTTTCATAACTGCACTTCTATATGCCTCTCATAATCCTCACCATCTTCGAGATTCATCTTGTGGTTTCTGCCTCCCTTTCCTGGACTGTGGTTTAGACCATGATTATTCCTTCAACCCATAGGAGTAGGTCTGATAGAGTTCTCAGCATGGAGAAGGGAATGCAGGATGTGGGCCAACCGCAGACCAGTCGCTTTTGAAGGTAGTTGGTGCTGCCCCAGCATGGAGTTTGTCTTAACACTGAATACAATCCATGGGCTTTAGCTGCTGTTGTTAGCATAGAGCAGCTGATTTTGTAAACTAGCCATGTCTTGCTTGTTTTGTATATTTCAAATGACAGATTTCCTACCTACCAATCCATATGTACTGGTAGTTCAATAATGAATAGCAAGTCCTAACAAGGCCACAGGGAAATACAAGAAACAAACTAGTGGAGTGTGCTATTCTCATTTCAAACATCGTCTTTGTTGCTTTAACAATAATTGCATTCACTGGACAGCTTAGGAAAAAAAGTCATTGGGGAACTTACCCTGAAGTCATGAACATATCCATAAACTTGCGACTATTCCAGGATTTAAAGTGATGGCACTGTCATTCTGGAACCTGTAGGAAACATGGAATCTCCCAAGTCTTTAATCGGATGACTACTTTGAAGGCTCTTTGCCTTCAAGATAACTATTCCTTTGGAAAATATTCCCCAACTTAGGGCTGAATGGAGTCACAACCAAATATCACCTCTGTTACTAAAACATGTTGCCTTACTATCTGAATTTTTCAAATTGCAACTGATGACTATGTTATCTTGTATCTTATCACTTAAAGGTAATCTGAACAATCTTTTTACTTCCTTTCACAGGATTTCTTTACACGTCTTTTGACTGCATATTTAATCTCCCTCAAAAAATAATGAACATCAAGCAATTAATTACACTCCTTCAGACTTTCCCCCTTAAGTGTAAGCTACCTCTTTTCCCCTTATGCAAAAGTTTCAATTTTTTTTTTTATAAAGTAGAATAACTGAGAAAAAGGGAAGGCACTGTTTGAGAATGACCAGTGGAGCAGAAGACATTAAAAGGTACAATGTCTTTTCAAGTAGCTTTGGCAATTTAATAACTGGCTGTGTGCCATTGGATCTAATTTTAAACAGTATTTGATTAGCCATAGTAGGAAGCAGGATTCTAGCCTGGATGAACATTTGATTTCATCCAGCTTAGTTTTTCTTAAAAAGGCTGCGTGCAGACTTGCATTTGATGGATATGTCCAGCAAATGAGAGAATGAATAGCTTTGGTTGTATATAGTACTAAACCAGGATTAGGGGTTTATTTGAATATCCAAACCCACATCAGAGTTAAAATCATGGTGTACTTTTGGCAACAAACCATAACTGGGAAGCACTGTTAATAACTGGCTTGCAACTTCTAGCTTGTTTCAGCAAGGCACTCATTATGCCTAAACTAAGAATCTTGGATTGTTTCAGATGTATTTGTGCCAGTCCAGCAAAATGCAGAGCAGCCAAAAGAGGCTGCTGCAGTCTCATTTTTCTTCTCCTAGGATTTGTTCTCCCTTGCCGTTGTCCCTGACAACGGCACTCTTTCCACAGCGAAGTCTTCCTTAAGTCTAAGGCAGAAGAACAAGCTTGATCTATCAATGTCAGGCCACCTGTTTACTCTGACAAAGAATAGCAAAATACTCACTTCAAAAAAGGGAAACTAGGGATACCCAGAAAAATGCAGAAAGATAAGACAACCCAACCAACACAAAAATCCACCTGCAGAAAACAAATGCACTCAGACAAAATGCTCACTGAGTAAAAAGTTCACAGAAAACAAACCAGATCTCACGATCAAGCAACTCCTCAAAATGCATTTGAAAAAGCAGAACTTCTCAAAAATATCTAAAAGCTCTTGTGCAAAAAACAAAGTACACCTCAGAGCTGTGGCCATGGGAAAGAGGACCTCCCTCCATGCTGCCTTGTCCTCCTGTTTTTAATAGGCTTTTAATTTTTTTTCTTCTTTTCACCTGGGACCCTGACATGTAACACAGGAAAGAGTCAACCGAGAGACACCCTCAGAAAGAAGTAGAGCTGCTTCAGGTGTTGGAAAAGTCTCTGGGGACTACAGCAGGCTCGGGGAACATCCTGGGGAATTGTAAGGAACAGCAGCGTTGACAAGGGGTGACCAAAACAGCCAAGATGGTGGCCCTAATGCCGCGTTGAAGCTCCACCTATTTTTTAGGTGCAGACCATATCCGGTGGATAACCCGCCCTCCCACCGGGCGTGAGGAATAATTTTGCCTGCAGTGTCTGCTCACGTGTTGAAGGTGACGGGTTTATCAGCTGGCCTGTTGGGCGTGGTGTGAGCTTTGTCTGGTGTGTCTGCATTTCCTACACTTGATAGGATTTTGGGGGAGAGGTGCATGACAGGTGATTTTGTTGCTGTGGGTGGGAGGTTTGCTAACCTTTTGTGAATGGGGCAGTCTGTTCCATATGCTATAAGGCACACATTTGCAGTTTGGCATTTCAGACTCAGACGCGTCTCCAGGTTAGTGAAAGTGTTTTAAGAAGGCAGAATGGAGAATGTATTCATTTTTTCAGGGGCGACAACAACAGACAGCGGAATCACTGGAGAAGTGAGAGTCAGATTTTGACTTTGATTGAATGTGACAAAGGAATGGGGTCACTGACCCCCCAGCTTTGGTAAAGAAAACACAGCTGACTCTCCTCCTGTCAGGCTTTCCAGACCAGGAGTCAGGAGTAAAGCTCACTCCTGGGACTTCACACAGCTTAACTTGGCTGCAAGGAAAGGGCTAGGCAGAACTTCTCAGATACATGACAATGTGGCTAAAGAAGAATCTTTATTGCAAACTAGAGTGAAGCCATGCTGAACAGTTGATGGTCCTCTGCCATCAGGAGGGTGCGGTTTACATATTACACCAAAGCAGTTTAAACCTGCCATTCCTTCTTCATGGCCTTCCTATGTTTTCATAGACTCTTGTCCTGGGGCTTTTTGGTCTTGAAGCACGTGGTGGCTCTCGACATGGTTGACATCTCTGCCCTAGAACCACTGGCTCTAGGCATTTTTTTTCTGGCTCCAGCTCTTTCTTCTTGGACAACTTTCGTTTGTTTTAGCCCTGCCAGTTTGCCTTCTGGGAAATGCATGTTTATGTAATTGACCATGTTTACAACTCACTCTCAATGTTTAGAATGTGCTTGCCAGTCCCGAAGGGTCCTACTTTAGCGTTATGGAAAAAACGAGGCAAAGTGTTATGAGCTGACAAATGAGCATTCCTAGCATCAGAAAATTTTCTGCTGAGTCATAGTATACAGTTATGGATTTATAAAATCTGAGCAAATGACAAGAAGTAACAGAAAACAGAAGCTACGTGGTAATGGAAGCTTAAATGCAAGCTTTGCTGGTCCTATGGGCTCGTGAGTTGAAGTAGGCTGCTGAAGCTTGAAATTTCAAGGATGACAGCAGCACCCATATATTGTCAGGCAAATGTCATCACTACTCAGCCCATCTGGCTCACAGGGCCAAGTCTTCCCTTGTTTGACTTAGCTGACATTTTAGACTTTCATTATGACAGTCCCAGACCCCACTGTTGTGGAGGGTGTCCCGGTAGTATAAAGAGAAATTGCCAGAACAGCTGAAACCTCTGTGCCTTTTCCAAAGGAAACAAAGCCTGCAGAATAAGAACAACAACATTTCTGGAAAAAATTTAACCTTCCACTCCATTTGTAAAGCTTTCAAAGACATAATGAAGTGATATTGTTGGAAATTAGATTGACTTCAAAAGCCAATATATATTGCAGAAATGCAGTGATTTTGCTATAGTTTCAGAAAAGAATGTATTCTAGCAGTTAAAACTAATCATACATGCAAAAATATGCCTGCATTAATAATTTTTTTTGCATTTTAAATGCCATTTTCACTCCTGAAATATTGAAGTTTCAGTGTTGTGTTGACTGTCTGAACACATCTATTCCAATAGAAAAAGATGTATATACCGTTTTATCCTTAAAAACTCTCTTCCTTTCCAGTAAGGGGTTCTTATGCATGTATGTATGTATGTGAAAAAAATCATCATCATCATCATCATCATCATCATCATCATCATCATCATCATCACCTTCTTCATCATTATCCTGAATCCGACCATTGCAGGATGAAGGCCTTGCGGTGATAAAAGGTACCCCCTATACACATGGGAGTGGCATTCACTACCAATCCTATGAGATGCCACCCCCCGCACACACACGTGGCCTGCTTAAAGTGCCCTTGTAAGAAAACATTCACAGCAAGCTAAATTGATCTGGAGTGGTGACAGGGGGAGGACTCAGTCAGGAACCTGTGGCCCAGTAAACCAAATTGTTTGTATTCACTGACCATATCTCAGAGATAGTATAGCTGGCATGCCAACCTAGTAGGAAGGGAAAAATAATTAGAAGCTCACCCAGATGGGTTTATCAAAAACATTCCATCGTCATGTTGTAATTTACACTATGACTGCCTTTTCCTTTGTCTTGTCTTTGAAATGTAGATGGGCCAAAGGTAGATAAGCCGTGGCTCTGCCTTTGTTCAGAGCTGCTCAGCAATCTGCCAGTGCTTTGCTGGGAGCTCAGTGTACACTGTAGTGTATGCATGCTAATACATTTATGTTGTATTTTCAAAGTGATTCGGTTGCTCTAAGTGAGCCAGGTTTTCGCCACAACAGCCTCTTCATTGAAGATTATGGACCATCATCGAGACAGATGGTGGACAGATATTTTATGAATTTCCAGCGTAGAGCTGAGAGAGGGTGACTGGTCCAAAGTCACCCAGCTGGTTTCCAAGCCCAAGGGAAGACTAGAACCTGAATCTCCCCTCTCATAGTCTAGCACTTTAACCACTATCCCATACTGGGTCATATTTTAACAATATATTGAATCATTTTACTGCAGGGGGATAACACTGTGCATTTTTTAAATGCATCTGCTTGGACTCTGCACCTAAAGTGACAACTTCATTTTGGTTCCTTTCCACCAGAGATATGTCTGTCATGAAGCAAAATTAGGGCTGCACATCTGAGCTGCTCCTCCCCTGAAGGAGTGGATCTGCAGTGAAGGGATTCTCCTGGATTCATAGTTCCTGCTTGAGCAGCAAGTGGAGGCTAAGTCCCACAGTCACCCATTGGGGGGAGATGGGCAGCATACAAATTTAATAATAAATAAAATAAATAAAAAATAAGGCCAGAGAAGCCATAATGGTTATACAAAAGATGTGCTCATTTTGGAACTCTTATGAGTATGATTCATGCACTTCTCACTATGAGTTTAAATTACTACCATGCTCTGCATATGGTCACCTTTGAAGACAATGTGGAAACTGAAGTTGGTGTTATACTAGTTACCTGTAAGTTTCTGAGACAAGTTAAAAGTGCTGATGCTTACCTAAAAAGTCCTTCATGGCTTGGCTAACATCAGAACCATGTCTTTCAACTAGTTTCAGCCTGTCTTGTGAGGTTTTCCTGAGAGGGGATTGATTGATTGATTGATTGATTGATTGATCGATCAATCAAATTTATACACCACCCATCTCACTGTACAAGTGACTGTAGGTGGCTTACAAGTAAAAAAGTGATAAAAAGCGATAAAAATCTTTACAAAAATATACAGTGTTAAAAGATGGAGAGAGCATCCTCAAGCCACCAACCACCCTCCAGTGCTGCAAAACCCCACTGGATCCCCATGCTAGCTGGCAGAGCCAGATTTTAATGCTCTTCCAGAAGGCCAGAAGACTGGGGGCCAATCTCATCTCAGGGGGCAAGATGTTCCACAGGGTGGGGGGAATGGCAGAAAAGTCTCTCCTCCTAGACCCTGCCAGTTGAAATTCTTTAGCTGATGAGGTCCGTAGCATGCCCTTCCAGCTGGACCAGGTGGGACAGGTCGATATAACTGGGATGAGTTGGTTCCTTCGGTAACCTGGGCTCGTGCCATGAAGGGCTTTAAAGGTCATAATCAACACTTTGAACTGGACCTGGAAGCAAACTGGCACCAAATGCAGCTCATGCAACAGAGGTGTTACATGTGCAGCCCAGAGGCACCCATAAGTGCTCATGCTGTTGCATTCTGCACCAGCTGAAGCTTCTGGATACTTTTCAAGGGTAGCCCCATGTAGAGCACATTGCAATAGTCCATACAGGAGATGACCAGAGCATGAGTGACTGAGAGAAGGGCTTCCTAATTCAGGAAAGGGTGCAACTGGCACATAACACAGAGTTGAGCAAAGGCCCTCCTAACTGTCACCTCAGGAGGACCCTGTGATTATGCATTGGGTCCATCTGGGGCAGTGCAACGCCATCCAGGACCAAAGATGGTAAGGCCCCAGATACAGAAGAGCCCCAAATCAAAAGCCACTTTGTCTTACCAGGCTTCAGTTGAAGCTTGTTGTTCCCTATCCAGACCCCCACAGCATCTAAGCACTGCAAAAGAAGATCCATGGCATCGCTTATTTCACCCAGGACAGAGATGTACAACTGAGTATCATCTGCATACTGATGATACCTCATCCCATGGTAATGGATGATCTCACTCAGTGGCTTCATGTAGATGTTAAAAAAGAGTGGAGAGAGCACTAAGCCCTGAGGCAGTCCACAAAGCAGAGGCCACAGACTTGACCTCTTGTTCCCTATCAACACTGACTGGGGTCGGCCTCAGAGGAAGGAAGTGAACCAGCACAAAACCGTGCCCCCTGAACTTCTGCAGCCAACCCAAAAGGTATCACAAGTGTTGAGAGGTCAAAAAGAGCCAGGATGGATGCACTACCCCCATCCCGCTCTCACCAGAGATCATCTAAAAGTGTGACCAATGCCATTTCTGTCCTATATCCAGGCCTGAAACCTAACTGGAAGGGGTCCAGATAATCCATTTCATCCAGGATCCTCTGGAGCTGCAGTGCAACCACCTTTTCTACCATCTTCCCCAAAAAGGAGAGATGAGAGACTGGACAAAAATTGTCCAGAACAGTGGGGTCAGCAACAGCTTCTTGAGGAGAGGGTGAACGCCTCTTTAAAAGGAGCTGGAAACACCCCCTCCCCCAAGGATGAATTAACCATCTCTCAAACCCACCCACATGTCACCTCCTGGGTAGCCTTGACCAACCAGGAGGGGCATGGATCTAACATACAGGTGGCTGAGCTTATAGACCTGAGGACCCTGTTCATTTCCTCAGGCCCAACTATTCCCAGATAATTGGGCAAGTCTGCTCCCCAGACATCTCCAAAGGGCTTGCACCATGCTTGATCTCCAACTGGGATTGAATCTGAGCAATTTTATCCTCCAGATGTTCAGCAAATTCCTCTGTGCAGCCCTGAAGGTAAACCTCTGAACCCCCCTTACCCAGGAAGGTCCGCGTAACCTTAAAAAGGGCTGCCAGGTGGCATTCTGAGGACACAATAAGAGCCCAGAAATAATGACATTTCAGCACTCTTATCACCACGAGGTAGGCCTTAACAGCAGCTCTAACTCGTGTCCCAACAGATTCGTCCCTTGTCTTCCTCCAGTGGTGCTCTAGG
Source organism: Liasis olivaceus (assembly GCA_030867105.1). Classification (NCBI taxonomy): domain Eukaryota; kingdom Metazoa; phylum Chordata; class Lepidosauria; order Squamata; family Pythonidae; genus Liasis; species Liasis olivaceus. The sequence goes on along the minus strand of CM061348.1, from coordinate 100,060,779 downwards.
CATGTCTTGATCCTTTTCAGTTCCCTCAACTCCTCTGTAAACCATGGGGAGTGACGGGGGTGATGGGACAAGAGAGGTTACATGGGCATGATTCTGTCTAAGGCCTCAGCCACCTTCCTATTCTAGGCAGTAGCCAATGCCTCAGCAGGACCATGCAGCAGAATCTCAGGGACAACCCCTAGTTCCCTTTGGAACCCCACCTGGTCCATAAGTGCTTTGAATCCCCAACTTATTAAAAGTTAAAGGGTAGGGGCCTATATGGGGTCATTCTCAGTGATGGCCCTGACATTGTGGAACAGCTTGTTCCATAAGGTTTGCTTTGTCCCCAGCATATTGGCTTTTTGGTAGGCTTTCAAGATGGTTCTCTTCTCAGAAGCTTTGGGGTGCTACTGGGGTGCTATTGAGTTGCTGGGAAGGTGTGTTTCTTGGGTTGGCTAGACTGCTTTTAATCAGGCATTGTTTTTATTCATAGAGGCAATGTGTTCTATGTTTTATATGAATTCTTTGGATTCTTATAATCCACCTTGAGGCATTTTGATGGAGCAGTCTATAAATAGATTATTATTAAACACCTTATCAATAAACTTCAGTCAATTGCAGACATCAACAGAGACATCACCCTGCTAGTGAGGGTAATGGAAGAGGAGAGTTCTGCTGGCTGGAGGAGGTGTGTCTAGAAGGGACAGGTATGCTGTAAGAGCCTTGACTTTTATTTAATCCTGGCTCTTAACACCTTACACCTCCTGTCACCCAGTCGATTTATAATGGATTAACTGGGGAGGTCACAGGAACCCCTAAAGTTTCCTCTTCTACTCTCCAGCAATAGTCAAGGAAGCCAGGGAAATTTGAGTGGCACTTCATTAAATATACATGGTATGTGAATTCACATGATGCTGCTTATGATACAAGGTCAGGATGGAGCTGGGGTAGCTGAGTATCTCTCTTTCATGTGAACCCCATTCTGAACATAATTTCTGTGTGGCTCTCCCAAAGATTTGACTTCTGCCAGGGCAACAAATAAGCAGCCACGAATTGGGGGTTACAAATATTTACATTCCCTTGGCTTTACTGATAGGAGAACTTCATGCCAGCATGTCTCACCTAATTAGCAGAAAGCTTCAGAAACCAGTGAAAGGCTTTCTGAGAGGGTTCACACTTCATTAGTAATGTTCACCCCACCTCTCTTTTAGGTCCAGCCCAACACTCTCTGACATATCATCTGTGCAGTGGAATATGTCAAAATAACACACGGCAACGTGTGTGATGTATACCAAAGGTAAGCCTAGCTTGAGTGGGTAAGAAGCTCAGAGAACGGTTTCTACAGCCACCCAGAGAGAGGGTTGTTTTCATTCCATGACTGACCTCATCTATTCAAGAGATGAAATGAGATATATGTGTTGGCTGGGATTTATAAATATTTGCACATCATCGTCCAAAGGCACCTCTTTTATGCACTGCATGCCCCTTCTGTGTTGACTTCGCTCTGAGGTCCTTAGCTGCATTCTGAAGATGTTAAAATGTACTGTGCCTTCATGCAAGGCAAAAACTGAAAAGAATTGCTGCCTATATCCTATGGTGCAGAAAACCAAGCCATTCATGAAGCTCCACAAGGTTTATGTGAATTAGCTGGCACTCCATACTGGATTGTGATGCAAAGAAGTACTCAAGTCAATTTTACAGTTTTAGGTGAGGTGTAGATCTTATTCATTTTGGTGGAAATCTCCCCACCCCCCCAATGGGTTTTTTACAAATTTTGTCCACTATACTCCTAGTGCTTCTCCTCACATCAACATAAGTTCTCTGCTAGTTCTTGCTTCTGCTTTATAAGATGTACTACATAAATGATCCTCACCCAATCAAGACATGAAGATCTAGGACAATATCACAATACTATGCTGCCAATTAGTTGCATGTACATAACTGCATCACAGAGCATTAGTAAGAGAAACTGATAGAAAGACAAGCAAATATGGACCATGAATAAATCCCCAATCTGTTGTCCTCAGGACATAGTAGGTTTCAAGAATTTCCAGTTTTTGAAATCAAGAGCAAGGATTTAATTTACAGGCAGCATCAGCCCCCTCTTTTAACATTTCTTTTCCAAAAGTTTCCCACACGACACAATAGCTGTCAAAGATAGCTGAACTGTAGCACTCCACAAACGTAGCAAAATGCTTCTGGTGCTCTCTTTTGACCTCTGCACTGCCTTTTACCTCCTATTCCATAGAACTCCATGCCCGTTTGCAAAGCACCATTTATCCGATATTCCAATAACTCTGAATGAGATAATGAACTCTGTGATGCAAAGCTGACCCCTGGTTACACTAATACTGATAATGATCTTCATACAGTCCTAATTGTCCCACAGTTCTGGACGGGTACAAAGTAAATTTCTCCGTCTCCGTGTGTTTAAGAAAATAAAAAGAATCTACTACTCTATGCTCTAAGCAAAACTGACAACAAAAATATCTCTTAATTCAGCATGTAACAGGCTGGCAGTGCCTTGTGGGAGTTTAGTCTTGATAAAGGAGGTTCAGATGTGGTTTGTTTATATATATATCTATATATATCTATATCTCTATATCTATATATATATAGCCATCCAACTCGCCAGCTATGACTCTGGGCATAGGTTTAAAACTGATGTAAAAAACTGAACAAAGGCATGACACAATCGAGGCTAATCCGTAATCGTATTTCAAATCACTTCAGATGGTTCTAGTTCTGTGACTTTGTAATTGCCACAAATATATTTTTTTCCCCCAGAAAAAAATTGTTTGGGTTTCAAGTTCCTAAAATGTATCACTTTAATCTGATTGTTGTAAAAAATAATTCGGGTAGTGAGGAAAAAGGCATACTCATTCTGCAAATTTTGTTATACATTATTTTTCAAAAACTTATATTTAGTAGTTTAGGACAGCCCTGGATATTTCATTGGAGAGCATTCACATTACTAATAACACAACCTATTATGGCCAGTAGGGTTGGACAGTAACCTTCCTAATCCATGTTTGCCCCTTGAGTCATATTATTTTCAGTAACCATAATTACTTGACAGAAAATGCACATAGCTAGAAGTGACCCTTTTATTTATTCATTTTATGTGTATCCCTTTTTCACTAAAAAAAACCCTTACACTTTATAACTGATGTTGAAGGATTCATGTTGATGTGAGGAGAAGCACTAGGAGTATAGTGGACAAAATTTGTAAAAAAGCCATTGGGGGGGTGGGGAGATTTCTACCTTACACTTTATAACTGATGTTGAAGGATTCAGCATCATAATATACGTGCAGTCAATGTCCACGAATTGTTAAAAACCAATAAATATTTGTCATTCAAGAATGTCAGCGGTGAAGAGATGAAATGGGGGACATAATTTATGTCCCATAATTAAAAAGGGGAAAAAAGGACAATATTGTATATTTAGATTATCCTTTCCTGGCCAGGTGCCCTCCAGATGTGCTATGACTATAATGCCAAAATTCCCATTCGGTATGTTTTGGAAATCTGGTGGAAACTTCCAGAGGAGACCAACACATCTGGATTTTTTCTCACATCTGGTTCCAAGCTGAGAAAGCTGATTTAAATAAGCATTTAAAATATTATCAGTGTAACCCTGTATATGAAAAACATGAATGAAATTAACATTGCAACCCTCGAAAGGAAGCCATTTTCTGAACAGAGTACATGCAAGAAAGGGTGGCAGAGAGTAACACTTATCCTGGTCATCATCAGTGTTGACAATTTTATTTTTTGATAGGCTGAACATGAATAACATGTTACTCAGCCAAAAATACTTTTTAAAAGCATTGCCATAGTTTTTGGGAAGTAAAACCAGAGTTTCTGGCTGTTTCTGACAAAAAGAAATCTTGATGTCAAACTAGCTGTGACATTAAATACATCTTTTATCCTGGCCTTGTGATTCTCATCCACTTCTTTTAAAGATTCCTCCACTCTAGATTAGGACTATAGCATTGGGGGAGGAAAGTAGAGTGTTTTAACCTATAAAGTCCTTGGTGATGAGGTGTATTCAGGGCTGCCTTCTACAACCATAGTTGACTTATGAGAGATGCTTATCCCAAGAGAAACTGCTTGTAGTACCTTATTTTTGAGAGATAAAGGGGACTGAGACCAGGAAGTGTTGCTTCACATTGATGGTGCCAGTTTTTTGGAACACCCTGCCCCTGGAAGCGAGATTGGCTCCATCCATAGTAGCTTTCTGGTAGTCAGAAATTGTTCTGGAGGGCTTTTAGGTTGAACTGAGATGTTACCAAAAGTAATTATTGTGGTGACAAGTTTTAATCACCCTTTGGTATTAAATATTAAAGCTGTGAAGAGGCTACGTCTTTCACTGTATAGGCTGGATCCAAAACTAGGAATATTCTAACCAATTCCATTCTTGTGTGAATGCAATCCATTGCAACTCACTCCTGTCACTGGAGTATGATTCAGAGTAAAACTGAGCTCCAGTCTTGCTGGGAATATTCCACCTGGAGCAGTAAAAGTCTAGAGATAGGCATGTTTGTTCCTTCTATTCTTTAATGAAGTGTTTATGGTCTAATAACTGCCATGCAACTAAGTTCCCTTTTATTTCCTATTCCTAGGGCAGCTAGCTGTCCTGAACTTCTCTATAGAGAATCTGTACAGATAGTCTCAGTCTAAGATGACAAGCCACCTCCATGATTGTACAGAACTAACTTCAAATTTCTAAAGAAGTGGTGCATGCCAATCTTTTGTATAAGGAGGAAGGGAGACGTATCTTGATGTTGTCTTAGCCTCCCCTTTAAATGACAGAGATCATGGTATCTCTTAAGCAGGAGACTAGGATGCCCTTTCACAAATCTTGGGGTGCCCATTGGGTGATTGATGAATGATATTTTGACCATTTGGTCAAATAATCTTATGATCTGAAGATAAACCTATTATTACCTGAACTGAACAGTCTCCTTTCTTACTGTTCCTAGTTAGATATTTTATGCAAACATCAAAAAGATTTTGATTTCCCTTCTTTTTCTTGTAATTACAGTAGCATTATACAAATTGGGACTGATTTGTGAAAATATAGTAATTTCTATATATACCCATGGATAGTCCATTTAGATGAAAATTTCAGTGCAATATTCAGGAAACTAGAAAGAAGATAACTAAACCATATTCATTAAAGCTGTGCAATACTTTGATTTGAAATTTAGATATGAAGTTGATTAAATAGAATCACCCCTTTTAATCAAATTGCCAAACTGATTCATTGTGTTGAATTTAATCAGGTACCTTTGAATAGATTTGGAATTTTTATGGACTTCTGCATATACGTTTGCACACATGTGTGTGTGCGCGCACACACACACACACACACACACACACACAATTTTATCAAATTGGATAGACTCTCCTAATCAATTCTGTTAGACATTTGATTCAAATAGCCTGAACTCTTCAAAATGAATCACAAATTTGAATCTGATGTTTGCTGATTTGAACACCTATATTATTCATAGGACATTTAATCTTTGGAGAAGTTTATCTTTTAGCAAATCTAACCAGTGGGAAATGCTGAGTTTGATTCTGCCATTATTTGTGAATAATCTTATGTTAGAAGGGGATAAAAAATAAACTGGGATATATTGACTGACCTTTAGGGGATTCACAACAGACTTATAATGTTTTTCTGTTTCCAATTGCTTCACCGCAGCAATAATTAAAGTTCTCTCCTTTAAGAGGTGGGAATTTTTTTCTTTCCTTTAATTCTAATGTGGAAGGTCTGTGACCTTACAGATAGGAAACGAAAATAAATTTGTGGTCAGAAGTAAGCCTTCTTAAATTCTAAGTAACTACCCAGTGCCTGTCATTGTTCTATTTTGGTGGAACTGTTAAAAAAGCAAAGTAAATCCTACAAGGCTGGAACTTGTCTATCCTTCTTATAGCGTTTTGTAACACTGAGCCGATTTGTGCCATCTTTTCCTGTTGTTATTGTGAGGAAAAGCAATGGGACCATTTGCTGGAAGGCTGATGGACCACCCTCTTGAGTAGTCTGTTTGTATCATAACTGACCATGACAACAATTGTGCAACATTAGAAACTGGGACTTGTGTTAATGTATCTTCCTTTTCTTTCCCTATAGACATCCAGGCAGTACTTCCATGTAGTGGCTAATTAGTCCCTATTAGTATATATTTACAAAGGGATGTGTTGATCTCCATAGCAGTGACTTAATAAATCTGAGGTCCCTGGCTTAAACCACAGTTCCTAGCAAGCTGAAGAACAACCCATCTCTTGGTGTATATTTCCTGCACCCCTTTGACAAAAGCAATTTCCTGAAATCACACCTATGGCAGCTACTTCCTTTTAAACCTTTACTCTTATTTTTACTGCAACCTTGCTAAATACTTAGAATATTGGATTCCTTCCAGGTTAATGTCAGGCTTCCTGCCTCTCCAATAAATAACAATGAACCATTTCTCAGGATCTGCATAAAGTCAAAAGCCCTAATAAGTTACAGATTCAATTAGCAATAAAAGCACCTGTTAACCATCTCAACTGACCACCTTTTCCGACCTGGCACAAAATCCTAAAGAGGTCTTACTCCCCAGACTTGGAGCTTTTGCCAATTCAGCAGTTACAAATTATACTATGGAAAGCCAGAGAAGGAAAATGTTAGTTGAACACAACAGCCATTGTAGACATTGATGATGCAAGATGTTGTATTCCCACATCTGGAAGCTATGCTGCTCCTTAACAAAATATATTTAACATTGACTATGGTGGCCTACCAAAGTGATGAAGCTTTTATTATTTCTTCCATTCTAAAGCATCAAAGACCACAACAACTGATAATGAAGTACTAATATAAGCAGATTGTTGCTCAAGTGCTTAGAATATTTTAGGGGTTGGCCAAGAGCTATTGGTAGATGACCTTATTCAAAGATTCACTGGCTACCATCCTTGGTATTTTGCTTACATTGGTCTCTTGGGAAACCTGATGGGATTTTTTTTTAATGCCTTCTATAATATGTGACATGGATCCTTTCATTAATACATCTGGTTGTTTTTTGTTTTTGGTGGGGGGAGGTGTGTGCAATGTACTTTTGGTTGTACAATTACTTTTTTGTTGAATGAATAGGACATTTTGCTTCTTGTGGGAGCTAGATGCCACTAAAGATTTTAAAGTGGAGAGAATTGGGTAGTCAAGATAAAATGTTGAATAAATAAAGGGTTGAGACTTCTGTCTTCCTCCATATCTTTGATTACTTTGTTTGGCATGTTTTTCCCCCCCTGTATTGTCCTTACATCTATGCCTTGACCATAACATATTTCAGTCCTTGCTTGTGTCACTTTTAAATAAGAAATTGATAGTTTGTGACCCTCTAGGTATTGGATTAAATTCACATAATCCCTTGACATTGGCAACACTTAGGACCTCATTAAACCACTGAGAGATCTGGAGACAGAAGGAACCCCATCGCTTTATTGACACTCTGTGTATGAAACTTCTTGCTGTTTTTGGTGCATTGAGGACAATGGCCTGGTAAATGGGAATGTGTGAGGAAATCTCAAATAGTGAAACAACTCATGGGGTTATACTTCAACAGGCTAATTTCACTGCCTTGAATGAAGACTGTCAATCCATCTAATCATTTCAAATACTGAACTATACTTTGAATTGAGCTCTCTCTATACATGAAGGAGATTGAAAATTCAGCATCTAAACAGCCTCAGTTCTTCCATCCTTGCATTAAATATTGTCCTACTGACATGTGAATTGCTTTTCAATGTCAATCCAACTTGTCTTGGGTAGTGACAGACTCCGTAGCTAAGCCCCATATGCTTAGATCATGTAAGTGTCACCCCAGCTGTGCACACACCAATTGTAGCATTCTGCTGCAATCCACTTCTTGATCCTAGGCAGGTTTTAGGGGATATTGTTTAGAAAAGTGAATCAGTTCAGATTTTGGAATAATCAGAAAAAGGAGGCCAGGAACCAGTATTAAGAAAAAAATTAACACCAAGCAAAAACAACAAAACACACAACCTCAATTTTTTTTGGTATTAATAAAGTTTGTTGTGTTACTTCTCTGGTTTTTGCACTTTTTTTCAAGAGACACAGCATGGATCAAGGAAAAAGCAGCTCCACAGAGGAAGGATAATACTTAAAGAGCACCTTATGCTGCAGCCTATGTTAAAAATCTAAAAGGACATGCCAAAGCCAGCCAAACATCAGATTTTGCAGAGTAAATATGGAGTATGTATACATTATCAGACTTTATTTGAAGAATGTTTGATGTTGTAGTGCACTGTAGTGTGAATGATTGTTTTTTATGCAAGGAAATGCAACAACAACAACAGCAGCAGCAACACTTTGGTAATTTATCAGGCTATCAAGGAATTTGTGCTTGACTAACAATGTTAAGGCAACATCTGGTATCAACTTCTGAGAGGGCTCCAAAAGAAAAATGAATGACCTATCCTGCATAGGCTAATCAGCTGGCACAGGATTCAAACACAGTCCCTTTGAATGTGGCAAATCAAAATAAGACACAAGATAAGCATTTGAATTTGATAAGCATTTGCTTCTTTGTCTCCTTGAAATAAACATTTGCATCCACTGGGAGGTTTAATGAATCACTCTGAAAATGGTAACTGAATTGCATTCTTCCCTACTTGAGATCATCTCGCTTTAATTATCTCCATTTGATGTTCAGAAGCTTCTGTGAAATGAAATGTATTTGTCAATGTAGAGGTAAAAATGGGTTTCTCCATCAAATGCTCTAGATTGATAAGGACCTGCAAAGAGAGAAAATGTTTTGCCACAAACTGAATGCTATTTCTCCCCATCCCCCTCTTAGCTGCTTTAACACTGAAACACATTTCATGAAACCAGTATGTTCACACCAATAGAAAAAAGCCTGGCTGCTAAAGAAAGCAGGACTCTAACCATATAGTTTATTGCATGACCAGGTTCCTACCAAATGCTTCCGCTCATCTGAGTATTTTTTATGTTTATTTATTTTATGTATCAATCAAATTTATATGGCTGTCCATCTCACAAAAAGTGACTCTGGGCAGCGTACAACAGTCCAATGAAACAATAAATATATAAACAATCATTACATAAAACTGTTATAAAGCAATTATTAAAAAAAAACATTAAAAACTGTAAAAACAGAACTAAAACAAAAAAGAAAAATAATAGGCAAAGGGATGTTAATAATACAGCCACTTCACTAGCTCACCTGTCCCCTGGGGTCCCCAAGCCTGCTGACGTAACTAGGACTTGAGGGACCTTCGAAAACTTAGGAGTGATAAGGCCAATCCCATATCTGGGGAGTAGGTTCCACAGTGCGGGTGCCACAGCAGAAAAGGCCCACCACCTAGGGCCCGCCAAACATAGCTCCCTAGAGGATGGAACCCGTAACATACCCACTCTGCTAGATCTAGTGGGATGGGCAGATGAAATTGGGAAAAGGTGGTCTCTCAATGATTTAAAGAGGAATGAATGCTCTTTGCATGTCTTGGAGAGACCAAATCCTTGAAATACAGTATCTGCATATGCTAGAAATACTGTACTATATCCTTTGAGTATTCCTTAAAAAAATAGGCAAGGAGCTCATTAATGTGCTGCAGTGTATGGTGGTAAACATTTATTATGTGGCTGTTCCTGCAGAAGGAATTTGGGGTGTGTGTGTGTGTGATTAAACACTTTCTTTCAAAGGAGAATGACAGAGGTCCCTTGCTGAAATGTGATGCCTGTGCAATTTTTTTTAAAAAGAAGGTATTTTTAGAAAGTGCTTCTAAAACCTCTTTCATATGTTCAGGAAGGGGTGTGGTCAGAAATACTTGTATTTCCCTTACATAGCAAGGAATTGACCAGAAAGAGTGGGAGGTCGCCCTGCTAGGCTTTCCGTAAAGTGGTAAGGCCATCTGGAAGCCAGCCACAGCCCTGGGTCCAATTCTCTGAAAACTCACCAATTTCTTTCTCCCCAGAAACATCTAGTTTGGGATACTGAGCTATGAGCGAATATCAAGCACAATTTTATAGCATCACATGTATAATATTGTCAGTTAGATGCATCAAGTAAAGTAACTGATCCGTAGGGTTTGGTCTGAGCAGCTGGTAGAGCTGCTGGGAAAGAACCAAGAGGGCTGGCTTTAATTCCCAGGTCATCCATATTATTTCACACCAGAAACTTCTGGAGTTTAACACCATGGGCTATTCTACCATAGAAAACCATTTTTGTGATTCCAAATTTGTTGTGGTGATCTCAGAAATCCTAGAAATGTTTCCATTTGCTTAGTGATGCATTTAAGGTAACACAACAAGAAGGTTCATCAAGATAAACCATCTCTAAGCATTCATGATGTGGCTACATTCACAATTGTGTAGAGAAATACCACTAAGTCTACAATATGAGCCAGAATTAGGACCAGTAGCATCTTGTGGGGGGTGAGTTCAGAATCATGAAAGTCTTGTTGTGGCAAGTATTTTCCTAAGCAAAAGAGAGGAGGCATCTAACAGCCCAGCAAGAATGAGCTCTTTTGTTAGCTGAGAGAATGGGGCCACAGCTGTAAGATAGCATCATGTTTAAAACAATCCAAAAGCTGTGTTCACGTGATACATGGAACCTCAAAGCAGCCAATCCATGATAAGCAAAAGTGGTATGTAGATATCTTACTCTACCATGTTGTGAACTTTCATGGTTAAGTTAACTATAGTAATTTTGTCATGCAAACACAAACTATGAATCTGATTAAAATTTGAATTTAGGACTCCATGAAACATAGGTCACAGTCTTAAGCACTATATTACTCATATGATGGAAGAGTGATAGCTAAGGAAAATGGAAGTAGACTGTAGAGTTTCCCAAAGCACAAGTTAATGCACTGAATGAGAATTTAAAGAGAGAAGCACTCTAATTACTGTGGTTTTAGAGTACTGGATTCTGAATACAACAGCCATAGTAGATTGTCCTCCTTGTATTTTATTAATTTCTAAATTCAAACTGCTGGAATGCTTCAAGTCAATTTACTTGTTAGCTATTTATCCTCCACCATCTCACCATTCTACCACCATGTTTGGGTAGCTTTAATATGGCAAAAAAAAAAAAAAGTGCCATAATACCGCTAAGGAAGAATAGTCATCACACTGAATGCAAGACCTACTGAACTTATTAAAGCCAAAAGATATTAACCAGTGATCAATCATCTGTTTTTCAAATGGATGAAAAGGTTGCTTGATTCCAAAAGAAATGACAGATGAACATTTGCTTCTCTTATCTGTATTTACCACTGGGTGTCAGTAAAGGTTCATATTTACTTTATACCTCTTTGACAATGGAATTAGTAACATTCCCACCACCAGAAGAACTTCTTCAGGCATTGCAAAAGGCTGCAGATCTTCTGCTTAATGGTGCCAATGCTCTGGGAAAGGGAGGCAATCAGCATAGGACTTAGTGGTTTTTACAGTAGCTTTCTTTCTTACTTTGCCAGGAAAAATAAAATCAAAATGTCTCCAATGGGATCAGAAGTATGGCTTGGAATAGCAAACTTTAACATAAAAGTGAGGTATATGCATTTTGTTTTCTACTGCATCTCTTTTATGCATTGCCACAGCTGTACTAGCCATCCAAAATCAATTAGATGGGGACGGGGTAAGGGAAATAAAAGACTGGATACACATTTACAAAATTATCAGACTCTTTTATAGATGATTGAGTCTTCGTCTACAGTTGAGGGCCTGACTGATTTGGTACAGTTGGTTTTAAATGAGTGATGTTGAGTTGTACTAGCTCAAGGCAGTGATAAAATGTTCCTTGGGGTTTTCTGCCTATGAATGAGAGGAGCAGCAAGGAGAGTGCAGGAGCTGAGGATATGTGTTAGTTGGAAAAGCAGTGACATCTATCATTACAAATCTATCGGCAGTGACTCAACAATTTTAGGAAAGAGGCTGACAAAACACATGTTAAAAAAAGACGGGGGCTTTGACTGTATGGGTGCACCCACCAACTTGACATTTTTGCCTCCTCCTACCCCATAGATGGCCTGGAGGATAAAAAAAAGAAGAAGAAGAAGAAGAAGGGCAAGAAAAGGAGAAAGAGAAATTCCTGCTTAAAAGCTTCATGAGGGTGTCCATCTAACAAAGTACATTCAGTGTAATTCTGACTGAAATTTCAAATAAACAAGCAAACAACCCCACTACCCCAAATAATCCATTCAACATATATAACGAAACATAACAAGGCTAGAAACCTAAATGTCAAAATCTGAAGACTGGTATAAATTGAAATTCCTTTGATTTACCATACTACTTCCAGTATGTTTGCTGCAGTGGTGTATGCTTAAAATTCTCCCCAGTAGATCTTACAATGCTTACGTTTAGCTGAGTTAGTAACTTTAGGCTACAAGCTTGCATTCATTTCTGTGGGAGCAAGAACCATTGATCCTAATTCTGAATTTAATATATGGTTGTAACAACCCCCTCAAATAGAATTTACTTCTCTATAATTTCAGTAGTGGACTACTTTATTGTATTCTTACAATACAATACATACATACAAGTATTGTAAGTAAAATACAATACAATACATACGAGTTTAATAATAAGTAAATAAAAATAAATCCTTAGTATCTCTGGAGTCAGTTTTTCTTATGAAACTTGTCAATGTTACTTCTTAAACTAAAAATGACAAAAGAACAGACCCACTAGAAGGTTGACCTCTTCCAAATTCATTTTTTCTGCTCTGTTAGATCTAGTAGCCTGAAAATTGGAAGTTGGGCATTATATGTGGTGGGTCTGTTTCTGGATAGAATTGGGTTTAGTTGATTTAATTTCCCCAACATGAGTTCTCACCATTTTCCCTGCTTGTGTAAGAACGGACAAGACAGCTATACCTAGCATGGCACAGCTTCTCTTCAGCCATGGATAGAACCTGCCCTCAGGTCACTCAATAACATAGGAAATATAATTCCCATTATTCCTTGTGTCCCTACATGCCACCATGTCTATAGGTAAGTACAAAAAAGGATGTTTCTGTGTGGTTTCTTAGGATTCTGGGATTGTCCTGTGGGCATTACCATACTGAACTCAGTCTGGGGGCCAGAACATATTGCCATATGATTTGGGCTATTATTAATCATGTGATATTATTTACTTTGTTTTATTATTATGATGTGGTGATTTTATTGCATTATTTGGTTTTAGTTTACAAGTGTAAACTGACATAAATCATTTAATGTTGGCTGTATATAAATGAAATACATGGAATAAATATTTGTAAAGTACTCAGGGAGTACTAAGTATTGAAATTGGATATAGGTACATTCCCAAAAAGGTTTAACAGAAACCAGATCCACCTCAATATAATTTCCTTTTAAAAATGAATATTTTCTTCCCAAATGCTATACTTCCTATAAAAATAGGAAGTTTTTTTTTTTTAATCATTACTATGAGACAGTCATATTTATACAATGTCATGACACAATTTGGCCTTTTTTCCAGAAGAGAGAGAAAGAAATGGTAGACCTAAAGGAGATGGGGTTTATCCTGGAGTTTCAAATGCTACCAATAAACAGTAGGACAGATTATATTTATATACTTCTGTCCTTAAACAAGCAAGCAAGTAAACAAATACTCCCTATTGGTGGTTTATAATGCAGTTCAAATCATACAAGACAATGTAAAAATAAAAGCAATAAATATTATAAACATTTAACATTATACAACTTAGGTACCGACCTCAACTTAACAGCAATATCAATTAAGCCTTCAAGGAGAAAAGCTCTCTGTACATCACTGTTTTCTGGAAAGACTGCAGTATAAGTGCCAACCAAACTTCTGGGGTGGCCAATCCCATAAAATAGCCTTTATGTAAGACTTGGCCAGTCCAGAAATCCCAGATGATCTATTCATTGCAAACAGCCAATGGATGGTATCTTTATCCTAGGCTTCTGGACTGAGACACAAGAACCTGTCTTATCCTGAATCAAACAATGTAGCATTTTTGACACTATCATTCTACCCTTCCATTTTTTATTTTTTATTTTAGCCTTTGTGCTTGTCAGGTTTAGCCCAGGAAACTCCAGGAGACAATACAGATTCAATCCAGCAAGGTTTATTGGCTTCACTCCCGTTACAGAATCTTCTCAGACTGAGAGCAATTCCCAGGGTCAGACTACAAACATCCTTAGCATTCCTCAGGGAGGGGCCAGTCTCATTCTCTTATCTCTTGTCTGCTCCTCTGGGGATGAGAGTCCATGTTTCACACCTCTGCTCCACACTCCCACAGTGCTTGAAAAGGTGTCCACATTAATTCTGCATGGGAAGGAAGGCTGAAGCAGTTGAGAGTCATAGGCCAACTGATGTTCTAACCACAGGCATTTTTTTTTTTCATTGTAGGCTTATTTGGAGAATTCAAAATAGGATTGCCACTGTCCCCCCCCCCCCCCCACACACACATAGGACTGCCTCTTTGTTTTATTTAACTTCAACTCTAACCTGAAAACAAAATATGAAGAATTATTCTGAGAATCCGATTACCCCATCCAGTGGCAGTTCTATATAGCAAAAGTATAATTGTATAAGTAAACAACTCTGAAAAAGCAACAACATGAGATTTTAATGTACGGTTTGTCCTTTCCTGTCCATTGCTGAGCAGGGATATTGCAAAGTGCTCGCCATGTATTAATAAAGGATGTTACTCTGAACTTTTGCAAACTGTTGACAGATTTATGTAGCAAATAATTGAACTACCAGAACATGAGACTTTGATATATATATGGTAGTTCTTCAGGTTCGAAGAAGACATGCTGTTGTACAGTTCATCTGTGGACATAGAAGTGGCTCTGCAGTCCCAGTCTGGAAGTGCAGAGTCTAGCACAATGGGGGCACTGGATGTCCATTGTTGTAGTAAGTTTGGGTGTTATTCTGTGACACCACTCATGGTTTTCTATCAGTTTTTGGAAGTGCCTGTCTCCAAAGCTGGTGGAAGCTTCATAGCACAGGGCTCGCCAGGGGTTCTGTCAGCATTCACAGCTTCTAGTTCCCTTGGCTGTATATCACAGTGGTGTAGGGTTCCCTTGGCCAGTGGTGTAGGGTTCTTTTCACAGCATCTTTGTAGTGCTTGCATGGTCAACCTCAAGGTCTCTTCCCAGACTCCAGTACACTATAGAACAGCTGGGGAGGCATACAGTGGTCATCCATTCAGATGATGTGACCCACACACCGCATCTGGGCTCTGATAATCAAGGATTCAATGCTGGTGGACTCTGCATGATCCAAGACCTTCAGGTTGGAGACATGGTCTTGCCAATTAATGCTGAGGATGGAGTGGAGAGCACGCATGTGAAATTTCTGCAGTTGTTTGATGTGCCTTCAGTACAGAGTCCAGGACTGACATACTACATATAGGAGAGAAGGGATAACCATAGCTCTGTAGATTTTCAGCTTTGTGGAGATATGATGTTGTGTTGATTGAGTATTCTAGTACACAGCTGCCCCAGTGCCTGGCTGGCCTTGCTGATCCTAGAGTCAAAGACCCATTGCTTGAGATGATGCTTCCCAAGTATTTGAAGCTGTTTACATTTGTCAGCTGGTTGTTGTCAACAGTGACTTTTGGTTCTACAGGATTGGTATTTGGCACGGGCTAATAAAGTACTTCAGTCTTGTTTAGGCTGATAGTCAGGCCAAGAAGCACAGCAGCGTCTGAGAATCTACAGGGTCAGCTGTGGATCATTGTCTTTGATGGTGACTGCTAAATGAATGCCACTAAAATCTCAATAGCTACTTCTTGTCCACGACAGAACAATCATAGGAGGGAACAGTAGGGAACAGAAATGCATCCGGTTAGGAGGAAATGTCTTCAAAGGTATACATGTGTTTTAGCATGACTTATGCTTATTGGAAGCAAAGTATAAAGCAAAGCAGTGTTTCTCATCCTGGCAACTTTAAGATGTATGGACAGCATGGCTGGCTGAGGAATCCTGGGAGCTGAAGTCCACACATCTTAAAGTTGCCAAGGTTGAGAAACACTGAAGTAAAGTCTAGAGTTAAGATGGAGACCAGACAGAATGGAGAATACAAAACTACTAGATTAAAACAGGATACCCATGCTTTTTAAAAAAACATTATATCCCATTTTTTCTGCCTAATAAAACAAACTTGAAACTATAGAAAGAAGAAATGACTGGACTAAATGTAATGTGTTCAATTAACAAAGGAGCAGCACCAGAATATATCCCATTCCAACTGATTCAGCTAATCCCCAACTGCCTTTTAAAATTATGAATGCCAATTGATCCATGGATTGTAAACCAGAGTTGTGCAAAAGAAGGATCACTCTAAAGCAATGGGGAAAGTTTTGGATATTGAATGAGTTGCCATGCTGAAATATTTAAAAATATAAGATAAAATCTAGATGAAATTATGTGCTTCAGAGATAATAAAACCAGGGATATATGGGAGGGGAATCACCATAAAGAGTTCTCCAGATGTGTTGGACTACAGTTCTGTTGACCATGCTGAATGGAAGTTCTGGGAGTTACAACTTAATACATCTGGGGTATATGCAGAGAAAAAGCTGAAGTAGTATCAGATTTTAACTTCCTAGCTCAAAAATTCACAGGGATTATGACTGTAGTCATACATAAAGAGATGTCTGCTACTTAGGAGAAAGACTGAAACAGACCTAGACAAAAATATAAAGTTCAGGACATCCCTGTGACCAAAGCATCCTGTGATTCTCAGGATTTGATAGAAAATTCAGGGCAAGTTTCTACTTCACATTTTAAAAAACCCTTTTATTAAGACACATATTAAAGTGAGCAGCAAGAACAGTTTTCTTTTTCAGCCTTACTTGGCTAGCATAACTAATGGCAGTGCATTCCACTGCAAGTTCCTTTCTCCTCCCAAGTCTTAGTGGATAATACGATGAAGTGGCTTGCCTTTTAAACTGTAAGGTGAGAGTTTTTCCACTGCCATTCAAGATTTCAGCCCAAAGCAACTCTAAGCATATATATTTGCAGATGATCATGTGAGCTTAATATATATGTGTGTTACTTCGTTTCTAACCCGTGTCACAATCGCACTGACAGCCAGGGTACTTATTGCTAAAGCCATGGCTTTCCCAGCTGTAATATAGGTTGCACAAGCTGGACCATCAGAAAGGCTGAAAGAAGAAAAATGATGACTCTGAATACTAGTGCTGGAGAAAATTGTTGAGAATATCCTTGACTGTAAGAACTAATTATTCAGTATTAGATGAAATATAACAAACTGCTCACAGAAAGCATTAAGTAATGAAGTTAAGTCTTTAATATTTAGGCACTTAATATGAAGGCAAGAATCATTAGAGAAGACCCTGCAGCTGGGAAAAATGGAATGAAATCAAAAGAAGAGGCCAACAAAATTTGAGGTGGCAAGATACCATCAGTGATGTAGTATGAGCTTACAAGAATTCAAAGAAGCAGACGATCCTAGCAAAATGATGTCCTTTGGGCTACAAACAGTTGGAAGAGAGTGAGTGATGGAATAATTAAAGAGTATTCCTCACAGCCATGTCAATGTACTTTTCCCCCATCCTTGAGATGCTGGTAATGGTGCATTCCTCGTAGAATGTCACAAGGGCTACTTTCAGAGTTGAGATTGGTTGGGAAAAAGCAAGAAGCAAGCTAGAGGAACTAGGGAGGAGAACCAAGGAGACTGACAGAAGCAGGGAAATGTATGGAAAGGGGGGGGGGGGAGAGAGAGAGAGAGAGAGACAGACAGACAGACAGAAAACTGTTTGTCACTCTTGCTCATTGATGCCCTTCCCTGACTCCCTCACACAAGGTTTCTAGCTGTTCCTGGAGTTGTGGAAATAGGTAGCTCTGATGGCAGGAGAAAGCTTTGTGTGTATATATACTTTCTTTGACTTGAAGAGTTTCATGTGCCAATCCTTGTCTTCTCTCAGCTTTATGTTTCATTCTGACAGGGGCAGAGGAGATATTTACCTGCTGCCCATTTGAGTTTCTTTGCTTTGGAACCCAGAACTGCTTGTGAGACTGCCATCTCCACGTCAGCAAAAGTAGCATTTCACACATCTGGAACACTCGCTTTTCAAATACAGTAACCACTTGCTAGTTACATCTTGTGATATGAAACCAAGAAAATAGATCTGAACCTCAAAATAGTTCTCTGAAGAGACAAAATTTAACAAAGCTACCACATGGTACTCCCAATAACACATAGCCACACAAACTTTGGCTTAGTTGGTTAAATTGGTAAGGGAACAGAGAAGACTGGGGTAAAATATATGTCTTTAAAAAAAAAAAAAGGCTTGCTGGGCCCTTTGACAGAAAGGGAGAGTGCTTTGCCGCTGCCCCCCTCCACTGGGAAAAAAGAATGTCAGCCTCATGGAAGATTTGCTTTTGGTTGCAGCCTAGTCCATGAGGTTCATATTCTCCTGACAAAATGTTTTAAAAGAAAGAAAAGAATAGTTGTGCAAGGCAGCTGTCAACTCTTTCTGACAGCCACGGTACTAATGACCATGGAGACACACAACCCAGCAATTGGAGGGGGGAGGGCGGTTCTGCGGCCAGCCAGTTGGAACTCAGCAGGTCACCAACTTCCAAAGACTCTGTGTCTCCTTGACCTAAAACGTCTGCATGGGAAATCTTCTATTTTCTCATGGAAATCACCACTTTCTTGCCAGGTCACCTTGGATACCTTCAGCCCTCCTCAGCATGAGGTTGCCAAAGAGATGGAGGCTTTGTTGTGTGGATATGTATTCAGTGACCGCAAATGGGCCATCCTAAAGCAAGAGCAAGGAGGTTGTGTGAATGCAGCCCACAATAGACTCAGTGTCACACTTTTTTAAAATGTAGCACTGTGGTAATTCATTCTCTGAATGTAGTTTCCTTCATTCTGTACAGAGAATGGTGAACTAGATGCCCTTTAATCTGATTCTGAGAGTGTCACTTTCAGACCCCGATACAGAAACTCTATTAATAGAGAGTTTTATTAACCCATGTTTCCATATTACAGATCAGGAATTATTTTAGAGTGATTCCTCCACTTCAGAAAGACTGGTGTCAACTGGCACTGATTGGATCAAATTATTTCACTGTCAGGCCATTAGAGCTTTTCAGTTTACATAACACAACACATTTTGGTTCAGTTAATTTTGTTGTTTTAATCTTAAACACCTAACAGCACATCCTACATGTGTATCCTGCTGAATTCTGGGGGACTTACTCCCAGGTAAGTCAGTCTAAGAAATGCAGCCTTTCTTCTGATCCAAGCTGTGGCAAGAATTATTCCTCCCAAATAAATAAACTGACATTCTTCTCTTCTGATTTTAATAGGAATGATAACAAACACCTCAAAGACTGGGAGAAGCATATCTGGCATAAAGCTCAGGTACGTTAACATTCTGGGCAAGCCCGTGCTGGAGTATCAAAACTGCTAAATGCTCCTGTTTTGCTTATGAATTGTATTCTTCTTCGCTGGACTAGACTTACCTGCTTGTTGTCTGCTTTATATTTTTCATACCACTGCAGAAGGGGAAGGGAAAGGTGCATGTTGACTGTCAGGAAACCATTATCTGGCAATGCTTTACAGAGGTTCCATCTCCCTTGAAAGCTGAGCCCCATCAGTAACAAGCTGAGGGTCCGGGGAGCATTTCCTGCTTAACGCTGCATGGCCTTTGTCAGCAGAGTAATTCAGCTCCACTAGAAGGGGAAGTGGCAGGAGCAACTGAACTGCTGTTGCAGCAGCTAGACATCTGTTGATAGCATGGTCTGTGTCATAACAACTCCAGCTTTAATAAGATAATGAAAGTCACATTCACCTAGCTGTATTGGCCCAGCACTGTAATATCAGTTGCCTTCTTGTGAGATAAAGTGGTTGCAGAAACTTTCTCTTTTTGGCTGCAGCTTCATCAATATTATTACTTTCAAAAAATGTTATTTTAAAACATAGATCCAGCTTCATCGGCTACTTTGGTTGGTATTTGACCTCATATTAAGAAATAAATTTTCAAAGTTTTAATTGACTCTCTCTGTAATTGGTACTTTGTGTTTTAATTAATCAAGTCACACCAAAATTATGAAGAGTTGAGATAGTCTGTGGCCTGTTATTGAGGATATGAAGCTGGAAGATGAATGGAAGGTGGCTTCATTTCCTAGAGCAAGATTTGAGAGAAAATGATTGCTTGCTCCCAAACCCAGGGAAAAATTCAGGAATGCCAGTCCAGAACTTCAAAGGCTTCTAGTTCCCTTGAAAAAAGGAAATCATCTCCATGTGTTGATTTGCAGTGTGCTAATTTGTGAGTTTTGGAGAGCTTCAGCTGAATTGAGGTAAAGACAGGCATTAAAAAAATCCCCTACTCACTCAGGAAGCTCCTGAATAAATTTAATCTACAAATTATGATTCCATCTCAGTAAATCCATAAAAGGCATATGCACATTCTCATCCTCCTTTTGAAGAAGCAGAATTCCATTAGATAGCTGTTTGATCAGGAAGAAAGTTTGCTTCCAGGAGAACATTTTAATGTTGATTGTTGTTATCTCTGGTAACACTTAATGGACTTTTCCTAACCAGGACTGAATGATGAGGCTTTAAGGATTTGTTTATAGATAAGAGATGAGATATGGGAAGAAGAGATCATTTGTTGTATTTTAAGAGAAGGTGATAAGTTACTAAAATTGTTTATACTTGTGATGAAGGGGGAGTCATTTCTTTATATATTTATTTTCTTTTTCTTTACTATACAGGTAGCCTTCAACTTACGACCACTTGTTTAACGATTGAAGTTATGACACACTGAAAAAAGTGACTTATGACCGTTGCAGTGTCCCTGTGGTCATATGATCAAAATTTGGGCACTTGGCAACTGGCATGAATTGACAATGGTTGCAGCAATTGCATGTTTGTCATTTGTACACAATTCTATTGGGGTCACGTGATTGCTATTTGTGACTTTCACAGGGGGCTTCCGACAAGCAAAGTCAATGGGAGAAGCTGGATTCACTTAATGACTGCAGCACAAAAGTTCATAATCAGGCATGATTCACTTAACAACCACATCACTTAGTGACAATTGTGGTTGTAAGGTGAGAACTACCTGTATTCTTAGTTTTTGATTTTTCTTTCTATTTTTTCTTATTTTCCTCACTTTCTTTTTTTCTTCTATTTATTTAGTTTGTGTCAGTTTTTATCTTTTTAATTGTAATGTTCAATAAAACTATTATATAAAGGTAGTTCCCAGTTTAAGAACAAGTTCTGTTCCCAAGGTCTGTCCTTAAGCTGAATTTCTATGTAAACTGGAACAGTATTATTGTATAATTCAGTATAAGCAATATTGTGTAATGAACTTGAACCATTGGGTATTTAATTCAAATCATTGTGTATTTATCTCAATAGTATGGCAGTCTGTAACTTATTATAGTTCTATATGTTCCACATCCCTAAAATCATAGAAAAGCAAGAGTTTTGAATTAGATCCTGGTTTAATGACTGTAATTCTGGCCATGGTAGTTATAATGAAATATGCCCCTGGTTTAATGACTATAATTCTGGCCACGGTAGTTATAATGAAATATGCCCCTTTTAAATAAAACTAAACACTCTTTCTGAAACCAATAGCGAAATTTTCAGTGCAACAGCTTTAATTTCAGGACCACTACTCATAGAGATTGCCACAAGTGTATTAGGCACATATGCTAATGCAGTGTTTCTCAACCTTGGCAACTTGAAGATGGGTGGACTTCAATTCCCAGAATTGAAGATAGGTGGAATTCTGGGAGTTGAAGTCCACCCATCTTCAAATTGCCAAGGCTGAGAAACACTGTGCTAATTTAGTAATGCTAATCCTAACCCAGGGCTTATCTCAACTATGTTGAAGATGGGACTCAAGTCTTTAAATACCCTTTTGAATTATCCCACTGATTTTTTTTTCTAAAAGAAGTTATTTCCTTCTCTTATTTGACTGTTCAATGCTTTGTGTGCCAAACTCCCTACATCTTTATTTTGCTAGCTTCAAGTCCTCAGTGTAACTTGGATATCTTGCATTGTGTCTCTGATTGTCTTACAAGCCTACCATAGAATAGAAAATGGTTTTATCAAAGGCCCTGCCTACAACAAACTGGAATGTTAGGAATGGACTAAAAGGGATTATGTATTACATTCTTAGTAATGAGGACTGATAACAGATACAGGCACTACCTTAATGTTTTTTTCCCCTTCTCTCTCTCCCTTTTTGCTGAACAGTTATTATGCAAAACCTCTATCATCTTATCCTCCATTACCTTTTCACAAACTACAATTTTGAGCTACTTGCCCCTTAATCAGCATTTCTATGTCAATTTTTTATTCTTATAATATGACATGTTCTTTTGATGTTTGCTAGTTGCTACCGTTTTCTAACTTTTTGTGGAGAAGGCTGTTTAAGAGGCAAAAATAGAACTCAAGACAACTGCAAGGGAAAAGAGAACATGCCTTACTCTAAAATGGTCTTTGGGGACAGGGACATTCTTTGCTCTTCAAGAAGCTGCTATGCAAGTGGGATTTTGCACGTCAGGTAGTAAAGGTGGATCAGAGCTCTTTTTAAAAAAAGATCTAAACTTCAATATTTGCTATAGGGGATAGAAATATGGATCTCTGGATTGACAGTACTGCATTTCAAGCCCTGCTCATCCAGTACCTGAAGCTACTACACCAGCATAGCTGTGCCTCCCAGAAAGGCTGAACTCCAGGTTTAACAGTTTATGATAACTGCTGACACTGTGATGCTCTTTGCAAAAGTAGCCCAAAGGAGGACCAGAAAAGGATCATATGCCACATCACACTTTCTCCTCCTATGCCTTTTATCCAAGCACTGCCATTGCAACATAGAAAGGAGTCGAGAAGAAGCAGTAGTCAGAAGGATGTGGACATGCTGAATTATAAGAGATGAAAGGCCAGGGAAGGACCAAGGCTGAAGTCTTGGCTCTGATCTCACCGCGACAAAAACATCTCCAGTGTTGAATCTGGGAACCCGAATCTCCTCTTTCTGCAATCCCTGTGGCAAAATGACTGTTGTGTTCAAGGAAAGGGGAGCAGCAGAATTGCAGTAGATGGACTGGCAACAGAAGCTGAATAAAAACCAATAAGAATGTTTGTGCCTTGAGATGCTCTTACTTGGAATATTTCTAGATTGGAAAATGCTAAATTTTCCTGCTATTGTTGTTCAGTCGTTAAGTCGTGTCCGACTCTTCGTGACCCCATGAACCATATTGCGCCAGGCCTTCCTATCTTTCACTGCCTCCCTGAGTTTGCTCAATTTCATGCTCATTGCTTCAGTGATGCTATCTAGCCATCTCATCCTCTGCCGTCCTCTTCTCCTTTTGCCTTCCATCTTTCCCAGCATCAGGGTCTTTTCCAAAGAGTCCTCTCTTCGCATTAGGTGACCAAAGTATCTGAGCATGAGCTTCATTATCAATCCTTCCAATGAGCAATCAGAGTTGATTTCCTTTAAAATTGACTGGTTTGACCTCCTAGCAGTCCAGGGGACTCTTAAGAGTCTTCTCCAGCACCACAGTTCAAAGGCATCAATTCTTCGGCGTTCAGCCTTCTTTATGGTCCAGCTCTCACAGCCATACATTACTACTGGAAAAACCATAGCTTTGACTATGCGGATCTTTGTCGGCAAGGTGACGTCTCTGCTTTTAATATGCTATCTAGGTTTGCCATAGCTTTCCTCCCAAGGGGCAAGTGTCTTTTAATTTCATGGCTGCAGTCTCCGTCTGCGGTGATCTTGGAGCCCAAATAAATGAAGTCTGTTACTGCTTCCATTTCTACCCCTTCTATTTGCCAGGGATTGATGGGTCCAGATGCCATGATCTTAGTTTTTTTAATGTTGAGTTTCAAGCCAGCTTTCGCACTCTCCTCTTTCACCCTCATCAAGAGGCTCTTTAGTTCTTCTTCACTTTCTGCCATTAGGGTGGTATCGTAAGCATATCTGAGGTTATTGATGTTTCTCCCTGCAATCTTAATTCCGGCTTGTGATTCTTCCAGCCTGGCATTTCTCATGATGTACTCTGCATATAGGTGAAATAAGCAGGGTGACAGTATACAGCCTTGTCGTACTCCTTTCCCTATTTTGAACCAATCGGTTGTTCCGTGACCGGTTCTAACTGTTGCTTCTTGGCCCGCATACAGATTTCTCAGGAGACAGGTAAGGTGGTCTGGTATCCCCATCTCTTTAAGAATTTGCCACAGTTTGTTGTGATCCACACAATCAAAGGCTTTTGCATAGTCAATGAAGCAGAAGTAGATGCTTTTCTGGAACTCTCGTGCTTTCTCCATGATCCAGCGAATGTTGGCAATTTGATCTCTAGTTCCTCTGCCTCTTCGAAACCCAGCTTGTACATCCGGTAGTTCTCGGTTCACGTACTGCTGAAGCCTAGCTTGTAGGATTTTGAGCATAACCTTGCTAGCATGTGAAATGAGTGCAATTGTGCGATAGTTTGAGCATTCTTTGGCATTGCCCTTCTTTGGAATTGGAACGTAAACTGACCTTTTCCATTCCCGTGGCCACTGTTGCGTTTTCCAAACTTAACAGCATCGTCTTTTAGTATTTTAAATAACTCAGCTGGAATACTGTCATCTCCACTAGCTTTGTTGTTAGCAATGCTTCCTAAGGCCCACTTGACTTCACTCTCTAGGATGTCTGGCTCAGGGTCAGTGACCACACCAGCATGGACATCAGGGACATTAAGATCTTTCTTGTATAGTTCTTCTGTGTATTCTTGCCACCTCTTCTTAATCTCTTCTGCTTCTGTTAGGTCCCTGCCTTTTTTGTCCTTTATCATGCCCATCTTTGCACTAAACGTTCCTTTGATATCTCCAATTTTCTTGAAGAGATCTCTAGTCTTCCCCATTCTATTCTTTTCTTCAATTTCTTTGCATTGTTCATTTAAGAAGGCCTTCTTATCTCTCCTTGCTATTCTCTGGAAATCTGCATTCAGTTGCTTATATCTTTCCCTTTCATCCTTGCTTTTCGCATTCCTTCTTTCCACAGCTATTTGTAAAGCCTCATCAGACAGCCATTTTGCTTTCTTGCATTTCTTTTTCTTTGGGATGGTTTTAGTTGCTGCCTCTTGTACAATGTTACAGACCTCCATCCATAGTTCTTCAGGCACTCTGTCTACCAAATCTAATCCTCTAAATCTATTCATCACCTTCACTGTGTACTCACATGGAATATGATCTAAGTCATACCTGAGTGGTCTAGTGGTTTTCCCTACATTCTTCAATTTAAGCCTAAATTTTGCAGTAAGAAGCTCATGATCTGAGCCACAGTCAGCTCCTGCTCTTGTTTTTGCCGTCTGTATAGAGCTTCTCCATCTTTGGCTGCAAAGTATGTAATCAATCTGGTTTCGGTATTGACCATCTGGTGATGTCCATGTGTAGAGTCGTCTCTTGTGTTGTTGGAAAAGAGTGTTTGCTATGACTAGCTTGTTCTCTTGACAGAACTCTATTAGCCTTTGCCCTGCTTCATTTTGTACTCCAAGGCCAAACTTGCCTGTTATTCCGATTACTCCTTGACTTCCTACTTTAGCATTCCAATCCCCTATGATGAAAAGGACATCTTTTTTTGGTGCTAGTTCTAGAAGGTCTTGTAGGTCTTCATAGAACCGGTCAACTTCAGCTTCTTCGGCATCAGTGGTTGGGGCATAGACTTGGATTACCATGATGTTGAATGCTTTTCCTTGGATACGCACTGAGATCATTCTGTCATTTTTGAGGTTGTACCCCATTACTGCCTTTCCCACTCTCTTATTGACTATGAGTGCAACTCCATTTCTTCTAAGGGTTTCTTGCCCACAGTAGTAGATATAATGGTCACCTGAATTAAATTCACCCATTCCCGTCCATTTCAATTTGCTGATTCCCAAGATGTAGACGTTCAATCTTGTCATCTCATGTTTGACCACATCCAGCTTGCCTTGGTTCATGGATCTTACATTCCACGTACCTATAGAATATTGTTCTTTACAGCATCGGACCTTCTTTTCGCTTCCAGATACATCCACAGCTGAACATCCTTTCGGCTTTGGCCCAGCCGCTTCACTCTTTCTGGAGCTACTTGGAATTGCCCTCTGCTCTTCCCCAGTAGCATATTGGACACCTTCCGACCTGAGGGGCTCATCTTCCGGCGTCATATCTTTTAGCCTTTTAACATTGTCCATGGGGTTTTCTTGGCAAGGATACTGGAGTGGGTTGCCATTTCCTTCTCCAGTGGACCACATTTTGTCAGAACTCTCTGTCATGACCTGTCCGTCTTGGGTGGCCCTGCACGGTATAGCCCATGGCTTCACTGAGTTACACAAGCCCCTTCGCCACGACAAGGCAGTGATCCATGAAGGGGTTTCCTGCTATACTATAGCACTAATAGACAGAATTAAGTATGAATTCCTTAACCCAAGACTCTAACCAGTGGATGGGAGTAGGTGAGCCACATTCCTGAAAGATCTTATTTTAAACAGTCTTGCTGCCTTTTTAATTTAAAAATTATTTGATACAGTGAAGAGAAGCATTGTACCATGATTGTCTACATTTTCCTTTCTTCTTCTTAATGTTTAGATAGATACAATTGGGGGTATGTAATTTATTTTGTTCCTTTGCTGCATGTTACCTAATTACAAAGTTCTCAGGCCCATGAAGACACAAAAACAAATATAATTTCCTGTTGCTGAATTCAAGTTCTTTATAATTCACATTCCCTGTACAATTTTTCACTACCAAATTACCATATTTTGTTACTTAGAGCCTTCACAGTAGATTAGTTAACAATGTGTTTTTATTAAAAACCCAAGTTAATGTCCTAATTCCCTGAAGAAACCTTCTGGGGATTCAGTAATTTTTCTTTCTTCTGAAAAACTGTATCTGTAACAAAACACACACACATACCCCACCCCCACCAAACCATAGCAGAAAAGTTTATCAGCCATCTATAGTTTAGCACTAGGAAACCTAATAATGAAGTTTCCAAATACTTTTAAGAAAGCGTTCAGAATTTTACCTTATCAGGATAAATGCAGAAGCTACGAGATTTTAGACTGTAGAAGAGGGACCTCACCACTTTCCAGCCATCATGGCCATTCTCCAGAATTCCAAGAGCTGAGGTACACACGTCGGCAGGGTATCCAAGTTGGGGAAGGCTGCATGTAGTAATAGTTTAGCATGTTGTGTGAACCCAGCCATTGGGGTTTATTAACAAATCACAGCTTAGTATAACATATAAAGGGAGTCATAGTGCCTGGGAAATGATTACCTAACAGCAGAATCACATTCTCAGCCAGAGTCAGCTTAAGGCTGATCTATTTCAGGGATGACTAAAAGATCCAGCTAGGACTTAGGCTATAACAGGAGATATCAGGAACAGAAGTGAGGATGAAAATAGGTTTCAGGTCATCAGTTGATTAATAGATGAAAAATACAGATTTAGTGAAAAGAGGAAATGGAAGAGCAGTAATATAAAAAGAGCAAGAAGGATGCATTATATTATGTAGAAGATGAAAATCATATCTCCAAATCCTGAGTTGGTAACATGTAACCAACAAATAGAATGGAAATGTAAGTATTTACAGTAGTGCTGGTCTCATGGGAGAACTCACAGAGAACCTGCCTGTTGGCCTCTGCTTAGCTATCATGGTGTAGATGTACACTGCACAAGTATCTGTTAGTTTCTAGATTGAGTCTAATAATAGTTTTAATACAGACTACTCCCTATTTTATTTATGCTGTGTTTATTGAAATGGGTGCTACTCAACATTGTATAAGGCTCCTTCTTGTAACTCATGTAGACCTCTACAGTGATGCTGACATTGTACATTTCCCTGCACCACCACTACCACCCTGATTCCTGAAAAACATTAATCACAGAACTGGACAGAGCACAGCATCAGTGTTGACCTGCTCCTGCTCTACATTTTAATTAACCTTGGAACAGCAAAGAAGGGTATTTTCTCCAGATTCAAATCATATTTTATGAGAATGATGACAAGCTAATTAAGTTAATTCTTAAGACACCTCTTTGTGAGATGAGGCTAAGGTTGGCTTCTTCTTCAATGTGCAGTGATCAACTGATTAAAAAATAATTACTACTTTGCCAAGGACAAGAACATGAAGTTAATTAAAAGAATGAGGTGTAACCTTAATGAAACTCAGTGGATTGTATTTTGTAGTAAAATCCTTGCCTGAAAACTTACATTCTGATTGTGTCTTTTTGAATATATGTTTGGGAACTGCATACACACAAGTGATGTCACTCATTATTTTCTCCTGTGAACAAAGAAGGGCAGGAGATGAAAATCTTGGCATGCACGTAGGGCAGCTATTGTTCACAGGAACTTCATTGAGATACAAATTGGCAGAAACACAGTACTCATATTTATGTATTGCTCTATAATCAAACTTTAGTTAGAACTATCTCCATACTTAAAAGATGAAACAGAGATACATCTTTTGATCTCTTGAACTTTTGTCCTACAACTATCTCTAATCTAGATAATCTAAATAATCTTCCATGGCTTTTTTCTAGTTGCCTGTCCATTAATCCTAACAAAAAAAGTTCAACACAGCAACTTTTTTCAAGGCAACTTCAACTTACCAGAATTTGCAGATTTCTTCATAAACTAACTGGAAAGAATTTGAGACCCTTTTAAAAAAACGAGACACCTGGCACCAGATGTCTTTGAGAACTTTGTTTTTGAAAGTCAAAGTTTGAATCTCTAGTTACTCACTCATGTTTCTGGACTACATGAGAATGGCCATCTCTAACCCTGCTCCTAACCTCTAAAACGTAACAGCAGGCAGGTACAACATCCTGTCCTCTGGCATGGCCTCATCCCCCCACAAGACATAACAGGAGAAAATCAAATTCTGAGTTAGACAAGCACTTTTCTGCTAAAATTTGTGAAGCAGAGTAAGAGGCTGTCCATCTGAAACTGAAAGGTCCACTGTGCCACCAGTACTGTAGTAAACAAGAACAGGTAGAAAGAAACAAACTAGGTCAACACCTACTCAAAGGAGTGGGCCACTTTAGAAACAAATTTGCTTATGAGTAAGACTCCTCATAGGTAAAAAGTGACCCAGGCAATCTCAGTTTGAAATTGAGTCTTGAAGAAGGGAGCTTCAAAAGCTTTCAGCTTTAGGAGACCAGTTGATAAATCTGGGTTCACTGGTCCAGTCATATTTAGCCTTATTATCCAGCTGCCTGTTTCCTTCCTAGGCTCACTCCTTGGATTGCATTTCTTTGGACCAGATGCAGTTTTGGCACCTTCCATTCTGGCAATAAATTAGTGATCAAGGGTGGCAGATAAGAATGTTTTGCTTGCTTGCTTTGATAAAAAGTTACCTTTTCCTATTTTTTTCACAAGCAAGGCAGAAAAAAACTAAGGGTTATAAACTCTGAATATGGGAGACAAACCAAATGACAGTTTATGACCTGTTTTATTCAAGAATTGGAGGATGGAAAGCTTTACGGAGACTTATCTTCTGACTACATTCATTAACTGTTTGGTATAAGTAGCCCACTTACCAGTTCTTTATAATTAATTAATTTAGCCTTCTCCAATCTGGCGTCCTCCAAGTGTGTTAGATTATTACTCCAGCATTCCCACTCAGTTTAGGTATTGGTTTGCAAAAGATTTAAATAATATTTTACACAGTACGTCTAATAATAATTGGCAGACTAGCTTACTTGTTCATTTGCTTCATTTAAGTCAAATGCTCAATTTTGTAGCAGAATAAGAGGGAATTAGGTGAAACTATGATAGAGAAAAGTTAAAAATACTGAAACTCATCAGAAGTCTCACTAACATGTTAGGTACTGCCCTGTGGTTTGCAGCCCTAATAAGAAAACCCTTGTGAGCCTCAGCCTTGCTCAATAAATATAGAAGCAAGAAGGAATCAAGCGATTTCAGTCTTTGGCATTCAGTCCTTGTTGTGACTGGATTTCCTGTGTTTGCAACTCAAAGACAGTTCTTATCCTGGCAGGGATCACACCAAAAGGAACAATCAAAGATTTCCCTCCTTTGCAATTATTGAGGCTAAAAGACAGATGATGGGACCTGGGGAGCAAGCAGGTTTGTCTGCAGGCCCCATCAAACATCTGCACCTTTGTATGTGACCCAGCCTCACCCTTGAACAAGAGGGAGATCAGACAGGCTTCTAGCTGGACTGAGTTCTGCAGCAATTGTGGGGCAGTCTAATTAGTTGATGTCATCACAAAAGGAAAGAATACCTTTTGACTCATCGTGGAATCTATTAGTTTTTGATCACTGAGACTAGCACCATTCTGACAGGTCTGGGCAATCTGATTGGTGAGACTGGCCAAGCCTGTTCTCCTGCTGAAGGCATCTGAAATTCCTCTGGCAGCATTCAGAATCCATGGAGAATTTCAGGCCTCAGCTGTAATGGCACATTAGGGCAATGCATCATTGGATGCAGTCCTGGCTTAATTAAGAAGATGTCCTGTCTCCAGTGGGCATATGCAACCAGCTTCCCAAGATCCAATCATTTCAGAGTAACTCCTTGTCATATTTCAGTGCATACAGACACACACATGACCAAGTCTACCCATATTACAATTTTCCAAATTTTGACCACAGAATGTTACTCCTGGAAGAGATTTATTGCAATGCTGATTGTTTTAGGGTAAGGATGTCTTGCTTTTGTTTGTTAAGAAAACAGATGTGCATTTATCACTGCAACAAATAAATTTTAAAATAGAATGATATTATTAGATTGCTACCTGAGATTTAAAAATGACATAACTTGGGTTAGTTTTGTAAAACTCTTACTCAGATATTAAGATTTACACAGTGAGATTAGCAAATAATATATTTTTAGTCTGTTCTTGCAGCCCAGAATGTATCAAACTAGTGTTAATTTAACTCACGGATGATCTCAAACTGCCATAATATAATCCAAAAAACAGGAAATATCGTTAAACTTGCTAGATGGGGAATCCAACATGCCAAGTTCATAAAGGTTCATTCCTATACATCCTGTTCTATAAATTCCTTTCTAGGGTACATGCCTAATAGCCATGATAATATTTGTAGAGTATTTGCTGTTCATAGCCTATTTCCAGACCATGCCACCTGCAATTAAATTGAAAGTATGATGACATTTTGTGTTAAGGTGTTGGTCCTGGTTTTGATTTCAAGCTCTTTAAACACACACACCAAAATATGTTCCCTGTGTTTTCTAGTAAATAGTAAATTCTTCTATAGTGAATTCTTATACGTGGGACCTCCTGTTCATTTCAGAGGGTGGGGAAACATTTGATAGCATAAAGGGTTTAAGCCAGGGGTTAATGCAGTCTGAAATAGCAACAGCTCTGATGATTGGCTAGCAGCTTTGACTTCATCCAATAAGATTCAAGTACAGACATCTGAGGCAGATTGTTCTGCAGGGATGGAGGGATCATCATCATCAGATTCATTAGCTAGAAACCTACTATAGAATGTCTTGACATTTCTAGTGACTTGATGACTGCCTCTTTGAACCACAATTATGGTGTCATGGATCCTCTTGATCTGATAGAAGAGGTATGGATGGAATAGCACTGATGCTATTGACAAGTACTATGTCTCCAACTTTGAAAGATATAACTGTAGCTTGCCTGCCTTTATCTGCATACTGTTTAATTGCACATTTTGCCCAAATATTCCATTACTGCAAAGTGAGATTTGATGTGGGATGTTCAACTAAGGCAATTTAGTTCTGATTTACCAGCCAAAAATAGCAGTGACTGATGAAATCCCAGCAGAGCAGTAAGAAGTGTTCCTATAACTCCTTAAAAATTGAACAGTTCTTGCAGCAGGTTAGCACTTCTGCTATGGCAATTTGAAGAACATTTTTCAGTGGCTGCATAAATCTCTCAAACTCCCTGTTGGCCTGTGGCCAGAGAGGGATGATGCATTGATGCATGAAACCAAAATAACTGGCAACTGAGCACGTTCTTGACTCTGAAAAGACCAATCAATGTCACTTTTGAAAATAGCTGATATAGTTTATGCATAGAAAATTTGGTTTATCTTTGAAATCACTGATTTGGCGTGTGCAGTGATGAACATTTCTACCAAGGGTAATCATCAATAACAAGCAGAAGAAAGAAAAAAGAAAGAAGAAAGAAGAAAGAAGAAGAAAAAAGAAAAAAGAAAAAAAGAAAGCCTGCTGTTAGCCAAAGCATAAAAAATGTACACTGATTTCAATCTATAGTGATGATGGGAGAGGTGAGACATGAAGCGGAAGAAAGGATGCATGCGAGTCTTCCATTTGGCATAGTGAATGAGCCTTGACCCACCATTCAACAAGTATATTGATGCCCAGACAGCAAACATTTTCTCATAGGAACACTTCAGTATTTACCTCTTCTTGGGTGGTCTTTATGAACTAAATCAATAGCACCATGCCAGAAAGTTTAGGACTAGCTAAATGAGTGCCATGAAGGAGGACATTCGCTATGGACATTGGCCAGAGAGAAAATATTGGTTATGCTTCAGGAGTCATGTGGGCAGTATTGTTCAGAGGTTTACTTCTGATTAGTGGAAATGATTGCTGATTGCTTGAAAGCATACATTCTGTTGTGTAGCAGTCTGTATCTCAGAAACATATAAAGCTTTGGGAATAGTATGGAACCAAATAAATTCAGTTTCTCATCAACAAAACTTAAAGTGTGGATCTGAAATTAAATTAGGAACTGGAGGCCTGGAGAAATAATCAGTTGAATTATTTGTGCTTCAGCAGTAAAGAACTTTGTAGTCATTTCCTTGCAACTTGAGTATTGAGCATTCAATGTGCAGGAAGGTTGAAAAGATGACTTACTGAACATGGGGTGATCAGTTACAGCCACGAAGAAAGAGCTGTACAGGTACAAGTAGAAGTGGAAACACATCCAGACCACTGCAAGAGCTTCTCTTTTTGTTTAAATGTACCTTTATTCCATGGGTGAAAGAGCTTTGCCAACATATGTGGTGGTGTAAACTTGGCCACATGGTGAGATCTGCATGAGGACTGTATCAAGCCCGACAGAACTGGCATCCACCATGAGTTCAGTTTGCTTTCCTTGAACAAACTATAACATGACAGCATCACAGATAGAACCATGCTACATTTCTTTAAAAACAGTCTCATGAGCATCCAGCACTCCCATGAATGATATCTTTTGTGATATTTCTGGAAGGGTGAGATAAAGTTTCAAGCTGAGGAATAAACAAATCACAGTGGTTTGCTAATCCCAGCAGATTGCAGATTTCAGGGGGGGTATCTATTTCCTTAACTACCTGCATCTTGCAGGGATCTTCTGAGCACATATAGCCAAAGAACCCCAAAGACAATTTGTTAAATTCACACTTGTCTTGATTAAGTGTCAGATTAGTGTCATTCAGGCACTGCAAAAGTGCTTGCATTTAGTGGCACCAAACACCAAGATGCCATCGTTAACATTAAGGGCTTCTTGTAGTTCAGCAAGAACCTCACAAATTATGTTCCAGAATATCTAAGCAGCTAACAAAATTCCAAAACAGAGATACTTTTAACAGCAAAGACCAACATGTGTGGAAATTAAAAACAAAATTATAATAACTTTATTTAAAAAATTAAAAAGAACAATTAAAAAAACTAACAAAAACTAATACCAAGAGAAAACTATAGAAAGAGAAACAGAATTACAGAAATAAGAAGTGTGAAAGATTAGAAAGTGTGAAAGACAAAAAAGAGAAGAAAAGAATAAGAAAGAAAAAAAAAAAGGAATTGACTTCTGACCCTCCTCACAACTGATATAAATAACAATATACATCCAACTCTTACTCTAAGTTTAAAACATAACTTCCATTATTTCTATCAATCCATATTATTTCTAATCATCTAATCCATACAGCAAGATGTCATTTTTTTCTGTATTTCACAGAGAGTCCAAAAAACGGTTTCCAAGTATTATTAAAATTACACAGTGTCTTATCTCAAATCACAGCCATCAATTTTGCCATGTCAGCTAACCCCATTAACTTCACCATCCATTCTTACATCATAGCTAATGTCTTAAGTTCTATAATTTTTTTCCAACTGTTTGCCCATCAAACCTAAAAGAAAAGTCTCTGGTTTTGATTGTATGTTAATCTTTAGAATATTCTATATACAAATATGTATCTCATTCCAACATTTTTTTTGCATTTTTACAAGCCCACCAAAGATAATGAAATGTCCCTTCATGTTCACATTTCCAACATACATTTGATGTACCTTTATACATTTTAGATAATTTTTCTGGTGACAAATGCCAACGATACATCATTTTATAAAAGTTCTCTTTTAAGTTATAACACAATGTAAATTTTAAAACTTTCTGCCACATATCTTCCCATTGTTCCAACTGTACATTATGACCAAAACGTGTAGCCCATCTTATCATACACTTTAAATTGTTAATCTTCTGTCTCAAATCTCAATAAAAGTTTATACATCTTTGCAATAACATGTTTGTCATTAGTACATAATTCTATCATGTGGGGAAAAGTTATTAATGGAGTTGCAGCTGATGGTAGCCAGCATTAAGACCAGGTCTGGAGAAGAGTTTGGCACAATCTAGGCAATGATAACATAATCCACTGTAGAAACAACGTATTTCTCATGCTTGATGGCTGTATTGAGAAGTGTCATGTCCATACAGATTCAAATTCAACCTGGTTTCTTTGATTTATGGGTGACAAATGTTATGATCCTAGCAGTGATAGTCTTAAACAATACTGTTTGTTATGCTACTAAAAGATCGAGTGGCTTCAGCATATGGTTTATAAATGGTTAAGAACTTTTCCATTTTTAATATAATTTTTATTAAAGATTTTTTTAAAAAAGAAGATAAAAACTAATACAAACTAATATAAAGTAAGAAAAAGAAAAGAAAAAGAAAGAAAGAAAGAAATCAAAGAGAAAGCTAAAAGTGCAAGGAAGGAAAAAAAAATAGAAGAATATAAAAGAAAGGAAAAAAAATATAAAGAAGTAGTTTCCAATCTTCTTTACAGCAGTTATAAGTACAATTATAAATTTACCTCTTACTCTGTGGTTACAACATAACTCTCTTCTTTCCATAATCTATCCTGTCTAATCATCAAAACCATAAATCATAAGTTCATTTTTTTCTGTTTCACGCAAAAAGCGCATAAGTGGTTTCCAGTCAGCAATAAACATAGATATTGTCTTTTCTCTGATCAAAGAAGTCAATTTGGCCATCTCAGCAAGTTCTATCATCTTCCCCAACCATTCCTCCATTGTGAGTAATGCCAAATCTTTCCATATTTGTGCATACAATAATCTCTGCAGTTATAATGTACAAAAACAAAGTTCCATGACTTTTTTCCAACTGTTTGTCCAACAATCCCAAAAGAAAAACCTCTGGTCTCAATTGCATATTAATCTTTAAAATCCTCTGAATCAGTATATGTATTTGAATCCAAAATTTTCTAGCTTTTTTACACTTCCATCAGACATGATAAAATGTCCCTTCTCGTGGTTCACATTTTCAACATAACTCTGAAGTGCCTTTGTACATTCTAGATAGTTTCTCTGATGACATATACCAACAGTACATCATTTTATAAAAAATCTTTTTAAGATTATAACATAGTGTAAATTTCAATCCTTCCGGTCACATATTTTCCCATTGTTCCATCTCTTTATTATAAACAATTTTTTAGCCCACTTTATCATACATTCTTTCACTTGTTCTTCTGTTTCAAATTTTGATAATGTTTATCCATTTTAGCAATTACATGTTCATCATCTGTACACAATTCTATTTCAGACTCAGTCTTACAATGTTCAAAACCATAAATTCTTTTGTCTACTTTAAATCTTTCTAATAAATGTATGTAAGAAAACCATTGACAACTAAATCCCTCTGCCAAGAATTTTTCTTTTCCCAGGCAGGTCCATAGCTGATCAATTCAGTGTCCTCTGTTTAATTCAGCATCTCACTGTGCCATATGACCACCATACCTGTGTGAAGAAGCTGCAGGTCCATAAGAGTTTCTGGCCCCCAGGTGGCCTTCTCCTTTGGAACAGCATTGAAGTACAACTTAATGTGATTCAGGCCATGAAGACTTTTTATATCAAATGAATAGATTTTCTTGCACTAACCTGGTAACCAGACTTCATACAAGTTATGGGATTTTTGTATAAGTGTATAACGTGAAATATAGAACATCAGCTGTAGAGAAATCAAGATGATATTCATAATTCCTTGAATGGATAAGCTGATAGATGCTCCAGTCAGAAAGATAGATATTTATATATCCTAATGCATAAAAGGGTGGCATTTGTTCAAGACACACTTAACATGCATATACCTAGTTAAGTGTAAAAACCCTTATTTAAAGTGTGTTGTATGATTCTACTGTCCAATGTGTTTTGGGGTGTTTTCTTTCTTGCTAAATGGTATTGGAGTAGCCACAGATGTTAAGTTTTCTATTGTAAAGAAACCTATCATTTACTTTCCTCACCAATGGATCTATCATAATGACAATTGCCTTGGATTTCCACAGATTTTCCTTGCCAATCCTCACCTTCTTCTGTTCACTCTCTGAATTCAGTCATAGTTGTGAGTATGCATTCAGCTTCTTTTTTTATATACAGGTAGTCCCTGGGTTAGGAACACCTGGTTTATGGACAACCCATAGTTAAGGACAGAGCTTATTGTAGCAAAATTTGAGATAAAAGTACAGACTGCCATACTATTGGGAATGTAAAATGTAAAATGTAAAAATAATGTAGTCTGGATTTCTGGTCCATGAAATAGCCTGAGCCCCCAAAGCAGAATCTATCCCAGTACAACTCATGGAGTCCAATAATGTTTGCTTTCAAATATGTCTTGGTTCAAAAATCATGTACCAAGACGGGTATAGTTTGCAAACTGTGCAAACAGAAAAAAAAAAAAAAAGTACATTGGAAAGTTTTGTACAAAAAAAGTAAACTTTTGGAAAAATTACCTAGAAAAAAGATGTATTGAGAGAAAGAAGAAAGAAAGAAAGAAAGAAAGAAAGAAAGAAAGAAAGAAAGAAAGAAAGAAAGAAAAAGAAATGCACTAGATAGTTGCATATAGAAATGTGTATAATAAGGCAAGCCACATTCAAATATGCATACATTATAAAAGATGTGAGCAAAATGCATGTATTATAGAAAGTTATGTATGGGAATATCTGCAGATTTTGGGGGGCAATTATTTAAATGGAAATAAAGTGCTGAAAATTTGATGAATTGAATGTATGTTCCATTCATTCATTTAATATCCTGCCAGAATCCAGGTGATTGTCAGTGATTTACATGATATGAAGAAAACATCCACAATATTAAAAATAAAGCAATTAAAAATTAAGCAAAACATAGCCAAAAAGATCCAAACAGAGGGATAAGACCAAACAGAACACTCTCCGGAACAGCTCAGTTTTCAGCATCCTTCAGAATGACATTAGGGAGGAGGCCACTCTCTTCTCTGCTGGGAAAGTGCTCCATAGAACTGACGCTGCTGTGGAAAAGCTATGCCTCCTGGCCTCAGCTCCATTTACTTCCCCAAAGTGGAGAAGTAGTAGTAGTTTCTTCCAAAATGATCTCTTAGGTTGGTCTGATTCTGGTAGGAGTAACCTTACTCCTACAGGTACTGTATAGGTCAAAACCAGCATTTTAAATTGCACATGGAAATAAATTGTTAGCCAGTGCAGGGCCTGTAGCATAGGTGTAATATGCTTTCAGCATCAGATGGCCCACATAGATCATTGCATTCTCAACTCATTGTACATTCCTAGTGGTCTTTAGAGGCACTCCACATACAGTGCATTGCAATAGTCTAACGAAGGCATCAGTTTCTGTACCAGGTAAGGTTGTAGCTGGGCAAAGGCTCCTCTAACCACAGCTTCAACCTGCTGTTTTGATCTATATATCTACATATATTGTTCCTAGTAGATTTTAAAACTCAAGAACTAGAAAAAGCAAAATAAGTAACGGTGCCACGTATTTTCTGCAATATGATTTGCGCTTACCTGCCTTTAGAATCAAAGAGATCTTTGCTTTAAAGAAATATCTGTGACAATATCTTGCTTATTATTGCCAAACTTACCCACGTGGAATCAGATTTTTTAAACTCACTTGAAGTACAAATTGATTTTGTATAATAGGATCAAAACAAGTATTCTTTCTGATGGTTGGTAGGTAATGCACAGTCAAAATTCCCAGAATCCACTGGTGTATGTGGTATATATTGTGGATATACAAGGAAAACACTAACCACAATGTAGTCAGCATTCTTTTAGACCAAGTATTAGATATAAATATTTCTGTCTAATCTGGAGTTGGGCAAAATGTATTTTAAGCTCAGACATATGATCTTTGAAAAACTACAGAGGTATGTCACTACTTGGATGTCCTTCACTTAGAAGATACAGAATCTGTGCAAAGCTATAATTAACTAATTTCATTCCAGCTGGAGATGGCAATGTGAGCTGACATCTCTCTCTTCCGTCCTGATTATTTTCTCTTTATTTAAATGATATGAAATCCTGTTCTTCATGGACAATATTTCATCAAACCAATACATTAAGGATATTTACATTACAATATCTCACTGTAGCTGATTATTAAGCTCTAAACATGTCAGCTAGAACCGAGAAAGCTCCTGCTGCTGCTCCAGGATCAGCTGTGTTGCCCCACCTGTGGTATCAAAAGCAGGAGAGGAAGACACCCTGGCCAACTTATTAAAAGAGATCCTTTGCCATTTAAAGGGGTTTGAAGCCAATGCAGGAGTCCATCTCTTTTCTTTAAACAGTGACCATGGAGATAAATAACGCTCTTAAAGAGGCTCAAGAGAAAGTCTAACCTAGAGGATCAAATGAAAACCTGGGAGATGACCGTGCATGCTAATCAGAATGTCTTGAATGATCACATTTGTTCTCCTGGAATCTTAGCTACGTATGAAGAATTTGAGTGCAATTATCATTTAGAATGGCCCTAAATGAATTCACTTCACAGAAATTATGAGGATTTTTTTGAGAGGTTTTTGTCTGCCTGCTGCTTTCTTAACTGAAATTGAACATGTGAATAAAGTCCCTCTTATGCAAAGATCAGAGGCTGACACCAGATCAAAGATTGTTGTTGTTTGGTTCCCGCATTTTACTACAAGAAATGAGATTTTGTGAGATCTGGATCAGAAAAAGTGAAATCTCTGTTGGAGTAGGGTCCTAAGAATAAAATATCTATCTGCCCAGATAAGGAGATTACAAATGAGAGAAGCTTTTCAAAGGCATGGAATCTTGCTATATCTGCTCAGTTGCAATATTTCATGTCCATTCTTGCTATATTTTGTGTCAACGATCAGAGAAGTCAAAAAGTTTTAAATACTTTTTAAATGAGACTCAAAGCCAATACTTTTGCCCTGTCAAATGCTTGATTTTTGCCTCATGTTGAACCAATGATTGGTTGACACTGCCTTTATCATTATCAACATCACCATCATTTTTTTTTAAATCCCCTTGAATACCTTCTTAGATAAAGGACTTCCTAAGAGGATTTAAAGTGGATACCTTTAGATTTTTTTCTGTCCAGACTCTTGTATTCATGGTGTAGTAACTTTTGGCTTATTCCCATACCTTATCTACTGTCTGGGCATATTTCCAAGTTATGCTGTGTCTGGATATTTGTTTTCTTTCTTTTCCCCCTGCCCACTCTTTCTTACTCCTTTTTTTTTGTTTGTTACTTTTTACTTTCCTTTTGTTTAAGGATGATGGTATATGATCCTGTTTTAACTGAGAGGGGGAAGCTGCAGAGCTAATATCAATCAGAAGTGATGTCCCCCCCCCCCCCCCCGTTTTCCCCTTAGTTTTACTTTCTTTGCGATCACTTAGTGGATGCTGATAATGAGTTCTTATTATTTTCTATATTAAAAGAGCAATACGTTTTGCCGGTTGCCACCTACTGGCAGTATTTAAAATTAAAATATTCATTGATATCTTGATTTGGAATTGCAGTGCTTTCAACTTCAGAGACACCTAAGTTATTAGGATGGATCATTACATTTTGTGAGACCCAAAAGCCTACCACCAGGGCTTTAACTGTGTAGTCATGGCCACCAGCTTGACTTTTTGACCCCCTTGGTGAATCTGCTGCTATAGCCCGTATTATTTGTAGTAAATCTGCAATTTCATGGGCTTCAAATCAGAAGACTTTGGAAAATCTGAATTTCTCACAATAATGGACTTCACCCGAAGCAACAAACTTCATTCAAACCAATGGCAGACAATGTTTGGGGATCTTTAGTTGGGCAAATTTCCCCCTTTTTTTCCTGCCCTTTTTCAACTATTTTCAATGTGTCAGCAGGCACTTATTTCATCTTTTTTTGCTTTTTGCATTTTGAAACATTTCTGTTTGCTTCAACTTTAATGATGCCACACATTTTTGTCCAGAGTTTAATCAAATTTAATCATTTAAAAATATTATTTATCACTTATTGGACTCTAGGTGGTTTACTATATCTTATTGGTCTGATGATTTTGTTTTCTTTACTTTAAATTGTAACTTTGCACAAAGGAGTTAACGATCTGAGTTGCAGTCAATACCAGGTCTTGTTTTTGCTGACTGATCAGAGCTTCTCCATCTTGTCCTACAGGGTATGTAATGAATTTGAATTCAGTGTGTCCATCTGGTAGCCTCCATGTGTAGACTTGTCTTTTTGGTTGTTGGAAAAAGGCATTTGGTACAAACATAGAATGTTCTTGGCAAAAATATATTTGTCTGCCTCCTGCGTTCATACTCCAGCCATATTCTGCTCCTCCTTGTTTCATACCCAAGCCAAATTTTCCAGCTCTTCTAGATACTGTTTTTCCAGTTATTCCAATTTTAGCATTCCAGTCTTCTATAATTTGAATGACATTCTTGGGGGTGGGGATGAGGGATATGTATAAGGTGCTGCAGATTGCCATAGGGTTGTTTAACTTTCTTCAACTGTTCAACTTTGTTGGAGATAGACTTGGATCACTGCAATATTGATTGGCTTGCCTTGGAGTTAATTGAAATCATGTTATCATTTTGGGGGGTTACGTCAAAGCAGTGGCTGAAACCTTTTTGTTAATAATGATGGCTACTCTATTTCTTCCATGATTTTCTTGACCACAGAATATCTGATAAATCTCTGAGGTAAAGTAACCTATTCCACTCCATTTCAGTTAATTGATTCTCAGAATGACAATGTTCAGTCTTGATATTTCTGCTCTGGTTCTAAAATTCATATACAGGTAGTCCTTGACTTACAACCATTCATTTAACAACCATTTGAAGTTATGGTGCTGAAAAAAGTGACTTATGACTGATCCTCGCACTTATGACCATTGCAGGATCCCCACAATCACATGATCAAAATTTGGGCACCTGGCAACCAGCATGTAATTATGACAGTTGCAACATCCCAGGTCACATGATCACCATTTGTGACCTTCCCAGGAGGTCAATGGGGGAAGCCAGATTCACTTAATGACCAAGTGATTTGCTTAACGACCATGGTGATTCACTTAACAACTGTGGCAAAAAAGGTTGCAAAATTGGGTGCGACTCACTTAACAACTGCATTGCTTAGTGATGGAAGTTCTGGTCCCAATTGTGGTCATAAGTTGAGGACTATCAGTGATATACATAGCAGTTTTGAACGTTCCTTTTGCTTCTGGGCTCATCAGCAGCTGGACATCCTTTTGGCTTTAATCCAGCCACTTCATAAGCATCAGTACTATTCATAGTTCCCTCTGTTCTTCTCTAGGAATTTGTTGGACACCTTCTGACTTATGGAACTCATTTTCTGGTATCATATCAATATTTCTGTGGTTGCAAATGTCCACTTGGGTTTATGGCAGAATACTGGAATGTGAGTCCATTTCCTCACACTTCAATGTTTTATAATATATATAGTAAAATGCAACAATGATAACACAATAAGAGAAAAAAATAGAAAACAAAATATCAATAAAGTAAAATAAAATGAAGTTTTACATTGATGGCTCTGGCATCAATTCCCAAAGGCTGTCCAGAAAAGCCAAGTCTTCTCAGCTTTCCTTAATGCCATAGGCCTTTTCTCTGACCACCCAACCATATTGCTCAGAGCATAATTGGGATATGCAAGTCCTTTCACCACTGCATGGAAACAATCCATGAAGGGGATTAAAACATAGGGAGCGATTGTATCACCTATGTCATTATTTTAATTTTCATTCTATCTTCTTCTGTTCACTTTAATTAAATTGACATTGACATTAAATTAAATTAAGTTTATTTTTTTTTCTTGACTCCCCCTCCTATGCCTGTGTCATGGCTTGCACCTTTTGACTCCCTGCCAAAGACAAAGTGCAGCCTTTGGACAGGGTAAGGTTGCACCTACTGGTCTTAAGGGCTCCTTTGAGGAGGCCCTTCGATGTTCTGAGAGGGTATCATGATCTGGAAAACACCAGGGCACCTCCTAGGATTGTTTTGTTAGAAAAATAAATAAATCTTGCTTTGGGTGATTTCCCCCCACTGTTCTTCAGTAACAGAAATGATTCCACCCAGCCTCACTGATAAGTTTATATTGGGAGAACAAAATAAGGATAATCAACTTTTTCTTCTTTCCTTCTCCTCTTTGCAAAGGCTTTCTTCTTTTCTCCTTTGTCTCATATGTCTGAGTTAAGAGGTTTCTTTAAAATACAGTAACAAGCTCTTGCTTTGAACTTGGAATATGCCTCCTACAAAAAGCCTCCAGACCATCAATATGCCCAAATATGATTAGTGTCAAACAGTGAAATATCGCTTCCTTATCTCTAGGAACCAGCAGACAGGACTATTTCTCGGGATCAAGGTCTTCTCTCACTTCTTTATTTTTTTCTCTTCATTCCCACCCCTAGCCCCCTTCCTTCCTTTTCTTCTTTTGACAAAATGCAGACTTTGACAACAATTTTTGGTATGTACAGCCCCTTCAGGGGTACGCTGTTTCTTTATCCTTTTGGAAAAGGCAACAACTTTGCTTCTTTGCTGGCCTAGTGTTTAATGTCAATTCCTAATTTAAGGAAATTGTTTAGTCAAAAGGCAGGTGATTACTGCTGCCTTGTGTCATTGCTGTGACAGAGACTTGGTCCTTCTATTCTTCCTCCACTAAACTTAAAGAAGCACACATCAAAGGGTACCTTCTGAGCTGTGCGAACCAATTACTGAGAGCCTGGTAAAGACCATGTCACTGCTGTTTATCTGCCAGAAAATGCTGTTTTGGCATTTTTGTATTTTTTTTTCCCCCTGGAAACCCACATTTGGATTTATTTACATACAAAGGATCTTGCATGTCAACAACTGCAAGCTGCTGATAAAGGATTTACATTTTCCATAATTTCATGGAGATCTTGAATAATTTGGTCAAAGGCAAAAAAGGCAATGAGGGAAAGGCTCCTTGAAATTTGGTATTATTAAAAGGAGGGCTCAAATTACTTTAGTAACAGTGCTCCTCTGCAATAGCTATGCGCAAGAGAGGAAACAGAGAAACTCACGGAGCTGATGATTATTGTTCCTTGAACACATGTTTGGCCAAATAATTTTTAATTGTCCCAGGGGCTTTGCAATTCTGATTTGATTTACTGAAATGAACTATGATTGGAGTTTGTCCTTTTACTGGCTCTATTTCTAATGTGGATGGATAGAAAAAGCTGAGAGTATATATACTATACCTCAGCCTTATCACAAAGTTGAACTGCGTATACTATCATAAGTTATGAGAGAATGTAAAGCAAGACCATTTGCTTAGCAAAATCTTTTTAAAAGAGGAACACCACATTCTGAATTTTCCAGTTTCAGTGCTAGCAGTTTTTGAAACTCAAGTTTTGAAGACCATCTATAGTAACTTAAATGAAACTATGTTGGTACTTCAAGGTTTCAATTGCTTTTCTCTCTTTCATTTACTTTTGAAATGTGCAAGGATATTCATGGTGTGATCTGAAGATGACTATCCCTAATGATAGATTAACTGCAGGCAGTTATAATAATGGTGTCCTGCTCCCCAGTTTTTAACAACCTAACTAAATAAGAAATTCAGGATTTGTGTTCATTTTAGTATGCTTGATTTTAGATTCCCTTGTCTGCATAATTAAAACTTGTTTCTTGGTTAGGTTAGTACTGAGTTTTGCCTTGAGCTCTTCCATAAGGCTGATGCTGATGTTAATTAGCAGGTAGGGTTATGTAGGGGAAAAGTCATGTATGCCGTAAAAATAAGGTGCATTTCACTTTCCTCTGCCCATAGGTACCAGGAGATGCTTTCAGAAGATACCTTGATAATATGTGTTGCAGTGTTTATAGCTTTAGACTTGATCCTGAATGATGTCTTTAAAAAACCAAAAACAGCTAGAAGCCAGCCCCTTTGCCCCTTGGTATAATCCTAACAGATGAATTCTATTTTTCTTGGCATGTAATTACATCCAACTTACTATGGAAATAGTAATCAACTATTATCAATAGTTGTGGTAGTTGCCCTTATGGACAGGTGGCCTGCAGATCAGCCCCTGGTTTCATCATGAGGGCAAGAATGTGCCCTAGCTGTGTGTCAAACCAATCTCCCTTCTTTTACTCAAAGGGACAGGAATTCCTCACAGTTTCCTTAGCCCTTTCACACCTGGGGTAGGGAACTTTGAGTAATTCTGTGGTTTTCTCCTAGGAGGCAGCTGTTCCTTCAGCAATGACATTCTACAGGACCAGACGTTTATATGTATACTCCAAATAACTGAATTTAATTGACTTTCATGAGACTTTTTTGTTTTAACTGCAATCCTCCTGGGTTTTAAACATTCTTCCAGTTTTTAAAACAAATCATGTTGTCTTTTGGAATCATGCTTGAGATCAGGCTGTTTCATCAAAATAATTTGAAAATGGTTCTCCAGCATTGGACGCTGAAATGATTGACATATTATGAATAATGCC
This sequence comes from Liasis olivaceus, assembly GCA_030867105.1. Classification (NCBI taxonomy): domain Eukaryota; kingdom Metazoa; phylum Chordata; class Lepidosauria; order Squamata; family Pythonidae; genus Liasis; species Liasis olivaceus. Next base: position 100,015,800 of record CM061348.1, on the reverse strand, counting down.
ATAGGTTCTATTCCCAAACAGAATTATACATAGTATTTTGTTGTTTATTAACACTCACTTTCCATAACGCACCCAAATCTACTGTTCATGCTAATTTTTTACTATTTCTTATATAGCTACTGGGAGACAAAGCTACTAAAAAGCAGTAGGATCTTAGTGAGATGGGAAGGAGCCCTGCATCCTATATTTGATCTATGGTCTAGGCAGGTTTTGTCATATTGGAGTTTCTGAAACTTATAGCAGGCCTGCACAGAAAACTGACTTTATAAAACAAGCGGGCTGTATAAGAGGAAAAACAATCATATGTTGAATATGGACCCAACCTCCTATTATGGAGAACTATTTAAAATACTACATTATTATTGTCAGCTTCTACCATATACAAGTGAAACTCAAAAAATTAGAATATCGTGCAAATGTTCATTTATGTCAGTATGGCAACTCAAAAGGTGAAACCAACATATGAGATAGACGCATTACATGCAAAGCGAGATATGTCAAGACTTACTTTGGTATAATTGTGATGATTATGGTGTACAGCTTATGAAAACCCCAAATTCACAATCTCAGAAAATTAGAATATTACATGACATCAATAACACAAGGATTGGAAATAGAACAATATCGGACCTCTGCAAAGTATAAGCATGCATATGTACTCAGTACTTGGTTTGGGCCCCTTTTGCAGCAATGACTGCCGCAATGCGGCGTGGCATGGATGCTATCAGCCTGTGGCACTGCTGAGGTGGTATGGAAGACCAGGATGCTTCAATAGCGGCCTTCAGCTCCGCTGCATTGTTCGGTCTCATGTCCCTCATCTTTCTCTTGGCAATGCCCCATAGATTCTCTATGGGGTTCAGGTCAGGCGAGTTTGCTGGCCAACCAAGCACAGTAATCCCATGGTCATTGAACCAGGTTTTGGTACTTTTGGCAGTGTGGGCAGGTGCCAAGTCCTGCTGGAAAATGAAGTCAGCATCCCCATAAAGTTCGTCTGCGGAAGGAAGCATGAAGTGCTCCAAAATCTCCTGGTAGACGACTGCATTGACCCTGGACTTAATGAAGCACAGTGGACCAACACCAGCAGATGGCATGGCTCCCCAAATCAACACAGACTGTGGAAACTTCACACTGGACTTCAAGCATCGTGCATTGTGTGCCTCTCCATTCTTCCTCCAGACTCTGGGTCCTTGGTTCCCAAATGAGATGCAAAAGTTGCTCTCATCAGAAAAGAGGACTTTGGACCACTGGGCAACAGACCAGTTCTTTTTTTTTTTCTGTAGCCCAGGTAAGATGCTTCTGACGTTGTTTGTTGTTCAGGAGCAGCTTGACAAGAGGAATACGACATTTGAAGCCCATGTCCAGGATCCATCTGTGTGTGGTGGCTCTTGATGCACTAACTCCAGCCTCAGTCCACTCCTTGTGAAAGTCCCCAACACTTTTGAATGGCCTTTTCCTGACAATCCTCTCCAGCCTGCGGTCATCCCTGCTGCTTGTGCACCTTTTTCTACCACACTTTTCCCTTCCACATAACCTTCTATTGATGTGCTTTGATACAGCACTTTGGGAACATCCAACTTCTTTTGCAATGACCTTTTGGGGCTTTCCCTCCTTATGGAGGGTGTCAATGATGGTTTTCTGCACAACTGTCAGGTCAGCGGTCTTTCCCATGCTTGTGATTCCTACTGAACCAGCCTGAGAGACCATTGAAGGGCTCAGGAACCCTTTGCAGGTGTTATGGATTCATCAGCTGATTAGAGGGGGACACTCTGAGCCTAGAATATTGAACCTTTTCACACTATTCTAATTTTCTGAGATTGTGAATTTGGGGTTTTCATAAGCTGTACGCCATAATCATCACAATTATACCAAAGTAAGGCTTGACATGTCTCGCTTTGCATGTAATGCGTCTATCTCATATATTGGTTTCACCTTTTGAGTTGCCATACTGACATAAATGAACATTTGCACGATATTCTAATTTTTCGAGTTTCACCTGTAATTACACGCAGTCCCGACCACAGTGTTCACCCATCAGTCCCTGCTTATTTTCTAAAATTAGACAATCTCAATATTAACTTTTTTATGCACATGTCATTAGCAAATAGATGAAGAATTGGATGAATAGACAGACAGAGATATGTTGCAGGTTCAGTGTTAAGAAAACTGAGTATGTGGATCCTGTTCAAATTAAGAAACTTGCATGCTGTAGCTTCATAGATATGGAGGAAGGAGAGTCTGGCGTTAGAGCAAATAGGTTGTATGCAAAAGGTTCCAGGTTCAAAACCTGGCAGCTCTAGGTTTTGGTTTTGGTTTCAAAGGATAGTAGATGGATTCGCAAGACTTCTACATGAATTCCTGGACAAGCCTGGGCTCAGCAGACAAGCAGCCTGATCTGGAATACAAAGACACCCTTTCCTGAGTGCTGAATTGAATGATTCTCTTCAGGACTTTGGGGAGCCCTGTTCTTTCTTTGCCTCACATATTTTCAGACACATTTCTGTGGCCACAAGAACTAGAAAACCTTTTTCCTCTTTGAAAGCTGGGGTCCTTAGAATACTGAGCAATAGATATTCTGTATTGAATTTTGGATGTGGGAATCCTGGAATAGTATATCATGTTAATGCATAGAGCTTGGTGTAGAAAAATGTGTTATTCTAATTATCCTTTCTCTGGTTAATACATGTGGAATGTTTGCCTGCAATTGTGGACTTTCAGGTATGAAAATCTGGGCTGGGCTACCCATTTTTCCTTCTCTCGTGTATGGGAGAGTGCTTTCCTTGTACAAACAGTACTCTTTTATTCACAGCACTAGTTTTATTCTTCTTTTTATTTTTATTTTTAATTTATTCTATAGAAAAATAGGAAAATTTCACGTTGGCACAGACTTCTCTCCTGGAAGTTCAACTTTCTAAAATAAGTTGGAGTATGGTATGTCAGAAGTATCATATGAATAAGAGGCTGTCCCCCCACCCCCCAAGGGAATTCTTCAGCATAGGATTAAAAATTTTGCTCTAAAATAAAAGCAACCTGTATATTCTTCTTTACCCCTTTGCCTTAGCTATAGTATCTGCTCCTCTGGCTGGTTTGGTGAGCAATCCCTCCAGAGTTTTGGTTTTGTGACTCAGCCACTCTCTACTCAGTATGAAGATGAGATAAGGAACTGAATGGAAGATGAGGATCAGTTTTGAAAAGAAAAATTGAAAATGAATGGATGGTTAAGGCAGGTTTTGCATTTTCCTTTCAATGCTAGGAGAGCACAACAAAATACAGTGAAATGAAACTAGAAACAGGAAGGAAAATCAGAGGGTACATCCAGATAGCTCGGTTAGATAGCTGGACTCTGTTCTGTCTTGGTAACAAGGTCAATGAATTCTACTTTCCTAACAGTTTATTACAGGGCAAATTAAGGTGCCATGACTGGTGGATTTCCCCTCCAGTGGGGGAAAAAATAAATCCACCAGTTGTTGCCCCTAATGTGGGCTTGGGCTAAGGGAGGAGCTGAGTTTTGACAGATGGTTATTGCTAGCCCTCTGTCAGAATCTTTAAATATAAGGACTACATTTGCGGTGTTTAAATATAAGTATTGGTTCTAGTGATCCCTGTTCAGTGCCCAGTTCCCTCAAACATTTTTCAAAGGATTGAATATCTAATGCCAATGATCCTTGTGGATTAGCTGAGGCTAGGGGGCATTTGCTCAGCCTCAGTTGCTGCACCAGTTAGGCACCTGCCTCAACCCAGGGTACCATGGAGACAGCAATTCATGCCCTGATCACCACACAGACTACCACGATGCACTCTACGTTGACCTGGAGATGAGTCAGAAGCTGCAGTTGATTGAAAATGACAAGGCCTCTGATGGGAAAACCTATCATGTACAATTATACCTATCCTGAAGTCACTGCATTGGCTGCTAGCTGGCTTCCAAGCCCAATTCAAGAGGGGCTGTTACTTTTAAAGCCCTTCACGGCACTGCACCCAGTTATATCGGGCAATGCTGTGCCAAGAGAGTCTGCCTTATGGGTATGAACATCTAGGGAAAAGTCTCAGGCTGTGAGACACAGGTGGGTCAGGGCATGCCAGGCCCTGCAGAACCAAGCCCCTCTGCTGCCAGCCCTGAAGAAGCCCCTATCAGCACGGGTACCAGGAAGTAGGGCAGATACCACCACCCAGCCTAATAATGATGGCTCTGTGCCCTGCCACTGTGAATGCCTCCTTAGCAAGTAATCTCTCCTGGCTTCAGTTGGCTGGCTACCTCCTGACTGAAGCCAGCTGCACAGAAGGAGCAGCAGTTGTGCCTGCCCACTGTGAGGAGACAATGGGGATGGTAGCCACCTGCAGACCCAGCTCCTGATCCTGTGGTTCTTGCCTTGTGTTTCTGTTTCCTGCAACGTTCTTGACTCTGGCTTATTCTTGACTCTGACTCTGGTTCCCTCTATGGCAATTCTAAGACTTCGGTACAACATTTAATAATAGACTGCTTGACTCTGCTCATGTCTCTCCCTCTTCTCTCAATGAACTTGGTGTGCACATACATATTCCCACATCATCCTTCCAGACAATGCCATTCCTGCTTGTCTTGCCTTTTCTCTCTGTCCTCCCTGGGTACCCACCTCACCTATGGCTTGCTCCTCAACTCTCCCCTGGCAATCCTCAATACAAGCGCACTGAGTGGGTTTATCCTTAGGTGCTGGGGATATTATGTTTGGTGGGTTTGTCTGTTTTAATCTTGTGAAACACATGTGTGAGATGGGTGGCTATAAGGCTCATATAAACAAACAAACAAACATACATAATATATACATATATATCCCAGCATGTGTTTGTCTCCAATGCCCCCTTCTAAAACCTGCAAGAAAATGTGTCCACAGCAGATGGATACACAGTGCATGCACCTTTCCTGCTATGTCAGTCCCTGTTGCTCTGTAACAAGGACAGGAAAAGAGATGGTCCCCACTCCATGAGGTCTGTGGGGCATGGGCCAGATGACAGTGGTGGCCCCTTCTCTTTGTAATACCTCACCCCAAGGAGTGAGGATGGTCCCCTCCCTCCTTGTTAAACCCAATGTTATTCCAATGAGCATTTAGCCCCTAGTTTGTCCTGATGCCCCTTGTATATTTAATTTTAATTTGTTTAGACTTTATATTATGATTCTAACTATGTATAATGTTGTGCTGTTCACCACCCAATATCCTAGTTTATTGGGGTGCCTTATAAATATAGCAAATAAATAAATAAATCTTTGTTGCCCTTTTCTTGGCCTGTTCTAGTTTGAATCTTTCTTAGAATTAGTGTGGTGCCCAGAACTGGATGTTAGTTTTGTGGCTGGGTCCTCCAGGAGTAGAAGATGTAGAATATCATTTCCTGTGATCTGGAAAAATGTTTTAGTTGATGCAGCTTAAAACTGCTTGCCTTTTTTGCAGCCATATCACACTGCTGACTGATATTTAGCCTGAAATCCATTATGATTCTGAAATCCTTTCAAAAAAACCTCAACATGAATGTGTGGTTGCCTGTTCATGGAGGTTGAAATGGGATTTCCACTTCCAGTGAAATGTGACACATTTTGCAAGAGTCTGGTAACATAAGATTGTAAAACAGATTACTTGGGTTGTATGTGGTGGGAGGATGAAATTTAGCTTTCTGGCTTCAGAGTTGGAATAGGACAGTGCCTTGCACCTTATCTCTTGCAGACCTTAGTTTATCATCTTGCACTGTCTCCCCTTTATGACCTGTGTTCTGTGATATTACCTGCCAATCCTTCCTCTGTCCAAGACAGCAGAACAATTTTTTAATGTCGTCCTCAGGGCAAGTCAGCAGAATGAATAGGCTTAAGAGCAACAACTATGTACTAAGTGGACTATACAACATCACACTACGCACACAAGAAGCTCAGAAAACTTCACCCAGTTGCTAGGAAACATGAATACAGAGTTGTTCAAATAAGTGTGCACCTAAGTTGCCCTGCTTTAGTAAAAAAGAGAGAGAGAGAGAGAGACATTCAGAGAGACGATGTTATAGATAAACTAATTCCTAGTTTTCACTTCCGTGAGAAGTTTCTCTGTCATGTCTACTTTAGCAATGATTTAGAATTGGGTTCAGATGCTGGTATTCTGATAGAAGACATGCAAGACCTTCACCATGTTTTGCTTGCTGGTTTACTGATTAAAAATGCTTATATCCTGCCTATCTTTTACAGAGTTCTATTCAACTTGCGACTAACATAACACACATGAACATTCTTCCATTGGTGATGGGTGTCTTACATGTGTGCTAACAGTTTACCAGCATAATACAAAGTTGAGGCTGCCATGCAAAAGCATTGGGAATCTCATCTCAGTACAATACCCATTTGTAAGAAAGTTACTTTTTTCTCCTTCTCTTCTGAATTATTAGTTGTTTGGAAGCCTATTTCCAGCAGGAGAAGGCCTTGCAGGAAGAAATATCTGTTAGAGAAATCAAGTACCTGGATCTGTCCACATCTGGAGCAGACAGATGATTTCTACAGGATACTAAACACTCCATAAAGGAAACACTCAAATTAAGACTGCATCTGTCTTGAGACAGTTCTGATACTCAGTCTTTTAATATGGAAAATGTTTTTGCCACTGTAAAAAGGATACGGGTTCACCAATAGTCTGGATTTTCAATCAGAGATCTTGCTTAAATTAAGAATTGAATTTTTCCAAGCATCCACACTGAGGCCTTCAGCACCTTTTACCTTTAGCTGGCATTATCCTGTTCAGCAGAGAAAGACATTTTGGCTAAGTCTGTGGGATGCATTAACTTCAAATATATGCCAATCTTGGTGCTCTTCCAATATATGAATTCTACACCACTACGTGCTGTAGCTAATATACTCCCAGAAATGTCTGTTTTGCTTTGGTCACACACAAGCTACATTGTACTCCAGCAGATCCTCTGAAACAGATGGAATTACTATGAAGATACACAACTGTCCATTACTGATCCTTGCAATTGCATGAAGTCACAAATGTCAAGCTATACCACTTTAAGAAAGGTAAAAGAGAAAAAATGTTAAGAAAAAAATGTAGAGCTGGGGTGCGGTGAGGATAGAAATTGTGACCACCACCCCAAATTGCTGGAGTACAACTCTCTTTAATCCCAGCCAATCATTATGGCCAGTGGTAAGGGAGCTTTAATTCAGCAACATCTGGAGTATCTCTGGTATAGTGAAAGCTACAAAAGCACACCCATTGTAAGACTGTTGTGAAATGGCTAATTACACTTACAATATTTATTTTGTGAGCCAATGTGTTATAATGGTTAAGACTTTTAGTTAGAATAATCACTCCAGGCTTGACTGGAAGGGATGATCACATATACATAGGCTAGCCCAGCTGCTATTGTTCTGCTTCAACTAATCCCACCAGGTGTTTCACCCTACTCCCTGGAGGATTCTAGATTGACATTTGCCCTTGCAAATGAACATCTGGAATTTGGAGTTGATTTGGAATGGGGAAAATGGCAGGCAGTAGAAGGGCTAATCTCTTCTCCACTACTGTTGAAAATGACAGATCTCTGAAGATTGTTTTTTAATTAAAAAAAAAACTATGAGGCTGACCTAACATATAGCTCATAACTATGTGCATAATATGTTAATGAATAATAATAAGAGGGTTAATGGAATGCCAGGATTGTAGGCTAGCATGGGAAGCTGAGAAAACATCTCAGAAGAACATGGTGGCAAATTGCTACCGTACTATTGCCAAAAAATATCATTCATATTTGCATAAAATCACCAGATGTTGAGCTCAATTTACCTTTTAATGAATGTTGTATAGCAATGCACTCAACGCACATTATATTTCGTTCACTTCAAAGTGAGACTTAGACCCACTGTTTAGGTAGGTATTATGCTAAAAGCATCTGCAACTGTAGTTAATAGGTAATGTAGCCCTAACAGGGACTGTCACAGAAGGAAACAATAAAGATAAAGACTCCTTTGAATTAAGTTCCACCCTTGGTGAAAGCAGACACTTCCAAGTAATGTTCTTGGCAACAACCTGGAAATAGTTTAGCCTTGCCTTCTTCCAGGATTCTTTTTTTTTAAACTTTCCAGTCTAAGCCTTGGGTCTGAGAATTCCTGGTGATCTCCAATCCAAGCACTAATGAGGGCCACCCTTAACTTTTTCAAGATCAGCCAATTGGCTAGGAACTTCCATCTGCTGTGGTATCACTCATAAAGAGATGTTGAATTCTTGGTGTTTGCTGAGCTTCCTTCTCTTCCTGCAGCTGTTTCATTAAACCGGTCTAGGTAACATCATCAGTGAGGGGGGAGTGAAGTTTGCTGGGTGTCTCTATGTGGTAGTTTGCCCTCCCTGGCTTGATTGGGGTATCGTTTCTTCCATCATTGCTTTTTGGGTGAGATATTTTTTCTTGTTTTGGTGATGGTATCTGCTTGTTTGGGTGTTGGTTACTAGGTATATGATGATGAAGGAGGGGTTCGAGTCTGTTTGCTTCTTTCCTTGGCCTTCGGTTGCTTCCCTTCTGAATAGTTTATAGCTGGAGCTTATCTCAATGGCTGATTCATCAGAGTGACAGATTCTAGGAAATTTTGCATTTTGGATTTGGCTGCAGTTTCCCAATTGAAATTGTGGTTGAACATGTCAGTGTGTTGTGAAATTAAGGAGTTTTCATCCTGTCTTCTGACTGCCATCTGATGTTCATGGATATGTTCTCTCAATTTTGTGCCTGTTGGTCCTACATAGAGATTTTCACAACCTTAACTTGTCCACCAAATCAAAGAAAACTTTTGGTAATTTGCCTTGAGTGATTTTAATATTTTTCTCAGAAGTTCTATCCAGTTGTAGAAAGATCACTCCATTCCAATCCCCCATCAAACACCAATTTTCATAAGAAAACCTATTAATCTCTCCATTAGCCCTTTATAAAACAATACTTTGTCCTCATTTGGGGCATAAATTCCCAGTATCAAAGTCTCATGCAAATTAACTTCCACCCCAACAAATCTACTGTGCTCATCGGTCAGTACAAGTTCTGGTTTTAGTTGGGGATTTATATACAAAAGAATTCCATTTCTTTTCTTTTTTTTCTTTTGTTCCTGCTGAAATAAGTTCTTCACCCACATTTTTATAAATCAAATATTTTATGTTCTTTTTCTAATATGTGTCTCTTATATGCAAATTATATATTGTTTTATTTTTTTCAAATGATGATTTTTTTCTCTTTTGAGGAGCATTTGCTCTGTTTATATTCCGTGTTAAGCATTTGCAATCCACAATCAAGCCAATTTTTTTTTAAATCAATACCTGTAGCACCTAGTTCAGTATCATCCCTTTCAGTTTCCTGTTGCACCATATGAAGTTTTTGTGTAGTCTCCTCTGACACCTCCATTCGAATCTCATCCAATTCCTCTTTGAATTTTTTTTTAGAAATTCCCTTGCCTTCTGGACAGAATTCAATCAAAACCTCTGCTGTTTAAAAGTAAAAATCACACCTTCCAATATGTCCCATCAAAATGGGATCTTTTTCTGCTTTAATCTCTCAATCAAAAAAGAATACTCTTTTCTCTTATGCAAAATTATAAAAGGAATTTCTTTAAGAACAATTAAATCTGTATTGTCAATCTTCAGTCTTGTATTAAAATGCTGCTGCAAAACTTGATCTCTTGTCTTCTTCCTGACAAAGTGCACCAAAACGTCCCTTGGAACATTTCTTATTCTTGCAAATTTTGTATTTATTCTATATACTTTACTAATTTCTGCCTCTGTATCCTCCTCATCCCAATTCAAAAAAATTTGCTAAAACTTTAATAATCTTTTCTTTAATAACTTCACCAGAATCCTCTGGGATTGCTCTAAATCTCAAACAAAATTCCTTCTCTCTCAATTCCAATACAGCCAGATTGTCTAATTCTCTTTCCAACTCTCTGTCTATAACTTCTGTCTTACTGTCCAAAATTTCCACTTTGTCATTAATTTGTTTAACATCTCTAGATACTTGTTTTACAGAGCTTTCCATCTTAATGTCTTCTTTCATCTCCTCTTTCATCTTTACAGGACTTTCATCCATTCTTTTTTCAAAAGCTGTCAATTTAGTATCAAGTGATTCAGCTAACTTACTGGCCAGTTGCTGAAACATTTTCTGAAGCAAATCTGGTGTAATTCCTCTCTCTGCAGGGTGTTCTAGCATTCCTCTCCTCCCCTCCATTTTTGTTGCTTTTCTGATGGTTGCCATTATGATATTCTACTCCAAAAATGAAAGTGTCTCAAACAAGGGAAGAAGAAAAGGCAAGATTCCCTCCTTTTTTTATTTGGTCTTCCTGTGCCCTTAATAATCAAGTGGCACTCTGTAGTTACAGTCAGCATCACAGTCTGGCTCATATTACCCTTATCCTTTGTTTTGTAGAATCCACCAATTGTTAGAATCCACTCTTTAATTGTTAAAAAAAAAAAAAAATCCCATGAAGGTCCTGTTTGTTTGTCTGTTTTAATTCCAATTTACTCACATTGAGAAATGAGGCTGGTGCGAACCTTATGTCCATATAGGCTGCATTACGGCTATGGGCTTGATTAAAATCCCTTGACTCCCAGCCACTAAATTCACAAGCAGAACACAAAAACCTCAGTTCCTGCAGTCTACTCATGAGGAACAGCTGCCCAGAGTACAAGTGGGTGATCTCAGGATCTCTCGGTTTTCTGGAAAGACAGCACCATCTAGAATTCACCATATGGATGCCGATCTCCACCGTCCCTGCTCCTTCATGGATGCCTAGTTTGCCATGAATCCTTACTGGAAGCTCATTTTAGTGCTGGTTGACCTATGGAGACAGAAAAATGGCAATTCAAGAGTATACGCCTACTTTTTTTTGAAAGACCTAGATTTTTTCCCCCAAGAATAGACATGATTTGAATTTCAAAGGACTTGGCTACTAAAGTTTCTAAAGTAGAGATACTGCCAAAGACTTTCTCAGATCATAATCCTGTGAGTTTCATTTATAAAATAAAATCTAGCTCTTTTACATGTAGAGTAAATGAAATGTTGTTAAAGAAAGAAGCAATAGTGGAGGATTGTAAAAAGAAATTTAAAGAGTTTTTTGAAAATAATTTAGGTAAAAGCACTGATTTAAGAATGGTTTGGGATGCAAGTAAAGCTTTTATTAGAGGTTATTTTATATAATATAATAGTGAACTTAAAAAGAAGAGTCAAGAGGAAACACAAGCTATTTTGGATGAAATAAAGAGAAAGAATTAATTTCCAGAGAAGATACGTATTTCTCCACAAATTAAGCTTTTACAATGACAATTATCTATGTTAACAGTAAGAGAAATGGAAATAAAAATAAATTATGTAAAGCAAAACAATTTTGAGTTTGCAAATAAACCAGGGAAGTGGCTAGCATATAAAATATGAAAAGAAAAAGATATTGAAATATGAGAGGAAGATACTGTATTAATGGACAACACAGCCATACAAAAAGCATTTCATCAATATTATTCCAACTTGTATAAAGGAAGTGACATATCTCTAGAGAAAGTAGATGAATATCTACAGAAACAAAATTTAACAGGATTACAGAGGAACAGAGACAGATTATGAATGGACCTACAACAGTAAGGGAAGTTTCTGAAGCCATAAAAAAATATTAAATTAGGAAAGGTGCCTGGACCAGATGGTTCTTATTATAAATTAGGTTTTTATTATAAATGTTTTGAGGATGAACTTTTACAACCTTTATAAAATATGATGACCTCTATCCTACAGGGAAGAAAGAGTTGGAAAGAGGCCAATATAGCATTAATATCTAAAGAGGGACAAGATTTGACTTTAACAAGAAACTATAGGCAGATATCATTATTGAATAATGACTACAAGTTGTTCATAATGATTCTAGCTGATAGACTGAAAATAATTTTGTAAGAATTTATTCATGAGGATCAATGTGGGTTTTTATCTAAAAGACAGTTAAAAGACATTGTTAGAAATGTGTTGGACATTTTGAAATATTTGGAACAACATAATGAAAAACAAGCTGCACTGATTTTCTTAGATGCAGAGAAGGCCTTTGACAATCTGAACTGGGCTTTCTTATTCAAAGTTTTAGAAGATATGAATTTTGGAGAGAACTTTCTAAAATGCATAAGATTGATTAATACTTCACAGAAAGCACAAATAACTGTTAATGGAGCTCTAAAAAAAGCCATGTGAGATACAAAAAGGAACAAGACAGGGATACCCACTGTCTCCACTCTTGTTTATTTGGGTTCTTGAAATACTGAATAGAGATATAAGACAAGATGAGAGGATTGTGGGAGTAAAGATTTAAAAAGAAACTTATAAATTAGGGGCGTTTGCAGATGACTTGGTGTTGGTTCTGGAAGATCCTTTAAAGGAAATTGAAATATTAATGGGCAAATTAAAACAGTTTGGTGCATTACCAGGTTTCAAGATTAATAAACAGAAGACAAAGATGTTAACAGAAAATATGAAAATAGAAGATCATACAGAATTGGTGAATAAAATGGGTTTTAAGATTGAGAAGAAAGTAAAATATCTGGGTATCATTATGACAAACATGAACTGTATGTTATTTCAAAATAACTATGTTAAGAAATGGAATTAAGTTTAAAAAGACATGTTAAGATGGGAGAAACTACAGCTGTCATTGCTGGGAAGAATTTCTGTGATAAACATGAATGTCTTGCCTATAAGGATGTTTTTGTTTCAGACAGTACCTGTTTTGACAAGTGATGCACCATTTAAACAGTGGCAGAAGGATATATCGAAATTTGTGTGACGGGAAAAAACATGGGTTAAATATATGGTGTTACAATATGCAAAGGAAAGAGGAGGATTTGAAATTGTATTTTGCAGCTTGCTGTTTCATTTGGATGAAAGAGTGGATGCTGCTGAGAAATAGAAAGCTTTTGAAGTTAGAAGGACATGACCAGAGAATTGGGTGGTATGGATATTCATGGTATGACAAAGTTAAGGTTAATGGGGATTTTAAAAATAATTATGTTAGACATGCCATATTGAGAATATGGAATACATACAAACCCAGGTCGTGCCCAAAAACACCTTTGTGGCTCTCAGCATAAGAAGCATTTTATAGACAAGAAATAATAGGCAAATACAAATCTCTAACTTATCATGAGATACTAGAATTTTGTCAAGGGGAATGTAAAATAAAATCAAGAAAACTACTAGCAGCAGAGGAATTTAGTTGTCAATGGTTCTCTTATTTACAATTATTAGAAAGATTTAAAGTAGACAAAAGAATTTACGGTTTTGAACATTGTAAGACTGAGTTTGAAATAGAATTGTGTACAAATGATGAACATGTAATTGCTAAAATATATAACCTTTTATTGAAATTTGAAACAGAAGAAGAATAAATGAAAGAATGTATGATAAAGTGGGCTAAAGTTTTTGGTTATAGTATACAGATGGAACAATGGGAAAATATGTGGTTGAAAGAATTGAAATTTAATCTGTTCTAATCCTAAAGAGATTTTTTATAAAATGATGTACCACTGGTATATGTCACCAGAAAAATTGTCTAGAATGTATAAAGGCACTTCAAAGTTATGTTGGAAATGTGAACAACAAGAAGGGACATTTTATCATGTTTGGTGGACGTGTAAAAAAGCCAGAAAATTCTGGATTCAAATATATACATGGATTCAGGGCTTTTAAAGATTAAAATACAGTTGAGACCAGAGGTTTTTCTTTTGGGATTGATGGACAAGCAGTTGGGAAAAAGTCATGGAACTTTGTTTTTTTACATGATAGCTGCAGCGAGATTACTGTATATACAAAGGTGGAAAGATTTGGCATTACCCACAATGGAGGAATGGTTGGTGAAGATGATGGAACTTGCTGAGATGGCCAAATTGACTTCTTTGATCAGAGAAAAGACAATATCTACATTTATTGCTGACTGGAATAAAGACTTACAGACTTTTTGTGTGAAACAGAAAAAAAATAAATTTATGATTTATAGTTTTTGATGATTAGACAGGGTAGATTATAGAAAAAAGAGAATTAAGTTGTAATCATAGAGTAAGAGGTAAATTTATAATTGTACCTATAATTGCTATAAAGAAGATCAGAAGCTTCTTCTTTGTATCTTTTTTCTTTCTTTTCTATTCTTTTACTTTTTTCCTTTCTTGCACTTTTAGATTTCCCTTCTTTCTTTTTCTTTTCTTTTTCTTTACATTAGTTTGCATTCATTTTTATCTTCCTTCTTAAACATTTATATATATGAAGAGATTTTTACAGCCCTTGCATTATATCTTATGACCCTTGGTTTGTCTTCTTTGGCTGCTGGGTCTTTGGGATATACAGATATGGAAGCCCAGTGATTTGCTTATCTTAACAAGCAGAATTTCTCTAGGTATCCTTTTCCAATGTTCAGTAAGAGGCCATACTATTCTGACACCTTTATGCTTTTACAGAATTACTTTTGTATCATCTCTGGGTGCTTCGGCATCATGTTACCCTACAGTCACAGGCTTACAACCCCATTTCCTGCCCGGATACTCTCCCTCCTCCACAGTGGCCTCTAAACACCTTATTTCCAGTGGGTTGAGTTTCCCTTCCTGACATCTGCTGTAACTATTCCCCTCCCATTCACAAAACTGAATGATGCCAACTCATTTGTTCAATAATGGCTTATGCACAGGAAGGTGTCAAGTATCTTGGGGGGGGGAGGGCATTTGAAAGGATTTAGCTGGGAGCCAGAAACAGTTCTCCTCCTTCTCCCTCATGAAATCCATAGGCGAATATGTATAACAGGAACAATAGGGAAAGTGCTTTGCAGTGCTAATTCCCTCTACAAAGAAATGGAACAGGTCATCCTGCCCTCTTTCAATCCAAAGCTACTTTTCCACCCAAGATAGCTATTTAAGAGACATTTTCCTACTTTTTCTAAAAAATATGGCTGTGTATTGAAGTTATCCTGAACATTGAGATATGCTAGACAATTTTAAGTTTTATTTGGCATAAGGTCGCTTGGCTTATGTGCTGTGTTCTTCCACCTTGCTAGTTTTTGAAACTCTGAATTATTTGCTGTGAGAAGCCTTTATTATTTCCATGTCCTTTAAGAAAAACCCTGATTTTTCAAAACAGGCAGTGTTTCCCATTGTTCTTTGGTGGCGCTTTCCACCAGACCTCATGAAATGACACACTAATGCGCTATAAAATCCTTTCCGTAGAGATGGAAAGCAAGTGTACCTATTTTCCTAAATCAAGATGGGAAGAAAATGCAAAAGGGATTGTGGAACAGATGGGAGATCAAGTCTTTTGAGGAGAGATAATTTTTTTCAGGGAAGCCTTGGATTCTTCCTAATCTGGGTATGGTTTCCTCATACAAAACAGGGGCCAGAGTGAAAGCTTTGGGGTGCAGTATCTATCCCAGATGAAATACATGCACATCTTTTTCCTTTTTAGTCTTCTGTATGTAATAATTCCCTGATAATTTTCTCTCCATCCCCCTTCTGCAAATGTATTGTTCTGTCCTTTGGTTGCTTTTATAAGCATCTGTTTTTGCAGCTGGGTACATGTGGATGAATGGATATTAAGGTTCCAAAATGATCCTCCACTAGGAATCAATGGCAGGAACAAGTAGAGACCACTGGTGATACAGGGAGCAAGGGACTGCCAAAATGGAAATCACCTCCATACACAGCTTTTTGTACAGTTCATATTGCATCTGCCTCTTTGTATTTTCTGGAATCCTGGCTAAGATATTCACAGTCAAGTCCACCCTATGTTTCTTCTTTGGATGTTAGCAGAGAAAGCACTGTAGGAGGAGGAACCTGAACGTACTTTGGTTGAAGGGAGTTCTACAGCTCCCTTGCATTGATGCTTGTCATATATTTAGTAAAATATATAAATGACAATGTGGATATATGCAGTTTAAATAAAATAACAGTGATGGTAATGAGTTTCATCACTCTTTAATTCATATTTGTATTGGTGTCTTGGTTTTCACTGAAGAAGAAAAGGATAAAAGTACAGTCAGAAAATAGATTCTCCTCCTCTTCCAAACAGCTGAGTTCTAGAAAGAAGGAGGGATAGTGAAAATAAAAAGCTTAATTATGCTCACCTGTAGGGCACTTCATATGGAATATTCAGCTTCCTCCAGGCCAGGAGTTTCAATTTGGACAGAAACCAAGGTTAATTTGGGCCTGAATTTAGTGCGGAAGGCTAAGTGTTACAGCACTTGAATCAGTAGGTCCTGCACAGTCTTAGTGAAATGTAAACAACATCTATTTGCATCCAGAAGTCTAAAGGCTTGGAAGGTCTTATAATTCAAAGAGTTACTCAAGATAGACAGTTAAAAAAGTTTAAAAAGTGGCAAGAATGGTGAATGCACCACCACTTAGGTTTGAGAGAGTGGACATATAGCGTGTCTGTGTTTGGTAGACATTTAATATTTTTTTTCCCAGCTTTCAAATTGTTCAGACAAGGAGATATGAACATCAATGTGCCTCTGAAGTGTTTTTATGCTAATAGCCAGGAAAGGAGATTTGGGCTAGAAGCTGTGAAGGAGACCAGAAGACTGCCTGATCAAGGAAACCGAAGGAGAAATGTCTGATCAATAATAGACAAATGTGAGGGCCATGAGTTCACTTTTCTGATTTAATAAATATAAGTGTGAATGGAAGCTGGGGCTATATGCTGTGCCCCTCTCCCTCCAGTCCCATATTTCTGTTTTAACATGGAAAACTCTGCAGATGCTGTAATCACAAGTATGTGGCTCATTCATAGTCAAAGCCCCTGATTCTACTCATGAAATACTCTATTTAACTGTCCTTTAGACCTGCCTGAATATATAGGGATACCGTAAGTAAAGTGGGTAATACAGTGCATACAGCTCATCTCCTGCCCATGTTTTCAACTTTTAAATCCTATATAAATTAAAGGCATTCAGCCATAGTAAAGGAAAAAAAGGGTGACTTGGGGGCTGAATTGAAGAAATCAGGGTTCAAGAAGAGAATCAAGGTTCTTCTCTAAGGAAGTAGAAAATAGGGATTGGACAAGCAAGAACTGCATAACTCTCGTAGCAGGATTTCCAGATTTTTATTCTCAGCTAGTGGTTTCAAGCAGAGTCAGTTCTGATAACATAAAAATGAGCCCTTATATGAGGGCCATGAAGATGTAATGGCTTTGTGGTTAAGTAGCTTATCAAATCTGAGTGTGAGGATGATGATGTGCCATCAAGTCATTTCTGACTCTTAGTGACCACAAATATATACTTTCTCTGTAATGATTGTTCAGGTCTTCCAAAGGTGTACCCATTGCTGCTGTAACTGAGTCCATCTGCCTTGCTGCCGGTCATCCTCTTCTCTTTCCTTCCACCTTTCCCAGCATTAGAGCCTTTTCCAGAGAGCCAGGTCTTTGCATAAAGGGTCCAAAGGAGGATACTTTGAGCCTAGTGATTTGTACCTTGAGTGAGAACTCTGGGTTGATTTGTTCAATGATCCATTGGTTTGTTTTCTTGGCTGTCCACGATATTCTCAGGAGTTTTCTCCAGCACCAAACTTGAAAAGCATCAATACTCTTCCTATCCTGCTTCTTCAGAGGTTAACTTTCACATAAAGTGTCACAGGGAGTACCATAGCTTGCATGATTCTAATTTTTGTAGGTATAGACACATCGCGGCATTTGAATATCATTTTCATGGCTGCTTTATCAACTGCTAGTCTGTATACTTCTTGACTGCTTGTTCCTTCACTGTTAATGGTTGATCCTAAAAGCCAGAAGCTGTCCACCACTTCAACATCTTCATTGCTGGTTGTTCTATCTGTTGTCATTAGTTTGGTCTTCTTTATACTGTATTTTAGTCCCGTTTTTTCACTTTGCTCCTTAACTTTTATTACTAGAGCTTGCAGATCCTTTGCATTTTTGGCTATCATGGTAGTGTCATCAACATAGTGCAGGTTATTGACGTTTCTTCTCCTATTTTAAAACCACGCTCATCTTCGCTTCCCTTAATATATATTCAGCATATAGGTTGCATATATAAGGGGAGAATAGACAGCCTTGTCTCACACCTTTGCCAGCCTGGAGCCAATTACCACGTTATGCCTGTACTGCGGCTTCCTGACCTGTATATAAGTTTCTCATGAGGACAATGAGATGTTCCGGGATTCCCATTTTTCTGAGCACATTCCATAGCTTGACATGATCACCACATTCAAAGGCTTTCCTATAATTAAAGAAACACATAGTGACTTCTTTTTGGTACTTGTATAGGTTTGAATTTTCTTGTGTTCATGGAAATCATGTTTTTGTGGCCTGAAAAAGCACCTGAAAATGTTTGAGAATATCTATGTCACCTGAATGGAGCAGGATGGTTTAATCTCTTCTGAGAGTTGAGCGTGGTCTCAGTGACCGAAACAATACATTGTCCTTTAACTTCAGCTCCACATGCAATCCATTTAACTGTCAATTTTGTGATGATTCTATACTGAAACTTCTGTAGTTTTTCACAACTGGGTCTTAAAGGTACAAACTATAAATGGAATCAGGTAGGAAAATAATGACTCTTCAGATGTTGTAGGACTGCAGTGCCTGTCATGTGTGATCATTGACTATAGTAACTGTGCCTGAGAAAAGTGGGAGGGCAATAGCATATGGAGGTGCACCTGTTCTGAAAAATATTTATGCATTCATAACTTAGGTTTACCTTCTGCCTCTTGTCCAGCGACTCATAGTGGCACACGTAGCATTATTTTCTGCACGATAGTCATGTGCAGACTGGTCCAAAGTTATTCAATGAGCTTCCTTAGCCAAAGGTAGATTTGAACCTTTGTCTTCCTGGTCTTAGTCCTAACTACTACATCACCGTGGCTTTGATTACATTTCAGAGGCATTTGCTACAGTTTCCTGCCTCTTCAGTAGAGTGAACTAAAAAATCTATAGAGGCTCTTTGCCCAGTATGTTGTTTAGGTTGTGGATGCAGAAAGCATAGATTACAGGATTCTACATGCAAGAAAGCATACAAAGTGGGGGGAAATGGTTAGAAACCAATGGTGAGTTGTAAGGGCTACATTTGAAGCCTATGGAGAAATGTAGCTTGAGGAAAAGCAAAGATGAACAATTTGAATCAAATTGATTCAGCTCACCAAATTAAATCAATGATTCAGAATCAAGTCAACAGCTTGAATCAGATTGATGAATCAGACTGGATCTTGACTGAGTCACAGACAAAGTGATTAATTTGGAGTTCTATATGGCACCTGAGTCAAGGCATCCAGTATTTTTTCTACTAATATATTGTTAAGTCCCTTGCACGTTATTTACATTAAAGATGTATTTAACATACTTAATCATAACAACAATAACATTTTTTGAAATGTAGTTTGATCAACATGCATCAACCATAAGAGAAAATTGCCCAGATTTGTGGCATGGAGAAAGCCTACAATAAAAGGTGTAAAATTGACAAAAACAGCCATCTTTTTTAATACTTGCTGTTCAAGCAGCCAAGTTAAACAACACACAATTAGGGCTTAATGTGCCTCCCACAGACACCAAATGTGGGTTTATGGATCCCAGCAGAGCCTGCCCAAGACTTAGTTGTGTAGTGTTTAACTTGGCTGCCTACACAACTAACCCTTTCCAACCCTCTTTCTTTCTTTCTTGGCTCCTGTTATACAAATCACACCTACAGGAGACCTTAAAATCTGCTTTTTCCCCCATTTTCCCCCTTCCATTATTTTCATTTTGATAAAGAGCCTCATATTGCTAAATTTAAAATCCTGATTTTTCACCAACACAAGTAGTTAACATACCACTGGAATGTTGCCAAATGTTAAATAACAAGAATGTGATCTTATTGTTTTTGTCATAGTTCAGGGATTTTTCTCCTTTTATATGGTTTTAGCTTTTTTGTATTGCTTACTTCAACCTTCTCTTCAAAATATTTATTACTGAATTGTTGCGAGCTGCTCTGGAATAGCTGTTATAGCTTCAGCCTATAAATACTACTACTAATAAAGAATAACAAAAGGATAAGTATCTGGAAGTCAGATTTTCATACTGAAATATCAATAACTCATTTTAGGATTTGGCTTTATAAGCCAGACCTAAATTTCACAGAACTGGCTATTAACTGTGGTGACACTACCATTAATTGCGGTGATACTACCTTTTGGCCAAAATTATATTTTCACAGCTCAGTAGAATACATTTTTAATTTTTAAAAGTAGTTGCTGGCTTTAAAATTGAATATGGGCACATTTCCATTTAAAAGGTGATTTCCCCCCCCCCCCCCAACTTTTGGTTATTTTATTTTTCCAGAAACCTGCACATGTAGCTTAGTATGTCAGCTGGAGCAGAAGCCTAGCTGAGATGGTATGTAGAAAGGTTCATTGTTAGGTACTAACCGAAGTGTGAAGAAAGAATACATTTACTTTTACAATGAAATTTCATGTTACTGAAAACAGCAGAACCTCAGGATTGCTGTTGGAAAAGTAGTATTTTCCTTTCTATTCCTTTATTTTGTTTCCCCTTCTATTCCATAATTTCATATGCTGCTATTAAGATACGGCGTTATTCCCATCTCCAAAGTACAATACAACTTTCCTTCTGGAAGTGCCAGGGACCAGCCAATATTTATAATCTGGTTAACATTTTCAGCAGCAGTCCCAT
Source organism: Liasis olivaceus (assembly GCA_030867105.1). NCBI lineage: Eukaryota > Metazoa > Chordata > Lepidosauria > Squamata > Pythonidae > Liasis > Liasis olivaceus. The sequence continues at coordinate 99,995,154 of CM061348.1, read as the reverse complement.
CTTTAATATGTTAGTGCCAGGCTCCCTGGAAAGCAAAGAGCCCCTGCCATTTTGCTGCCAGATGTTTATGACATGATCTGCCACCAAAATGTGGCAGAAAACTCAACATTTAAAAATTTTTGCAATGCTTGCCTCTCAAAAGAACAAGCGCAAGCTGGAAAAGATCAGCCGGTCCTGTCTTAATGTCTAAAAGAGAAGTTGCAGTTGTAGTTGGCTCTGAGGCATCAGTTGTAAAGCAAGATAGCAAGGTGATGGGGATTATATAAAATGTAATATGATATTAGAGATCTTTGCAGAGGCTGCTGTTCAAGACTTGATTAAGAGTACTTTCCAACTTGGGATTTTGCCAGCAATTGGCAAATGGAACTGACCTTCCCTGGCATGAATTTCAGAAACTATACAAGTTGAGAGTTGTTAATACAAAGAGAAGGGTAGGATCAGCATGGATTTTCCCCCACAGCAGCAACGTTTGCACCAAAGTCAATGTCTTTTCCAACATCACTTCCTACAGGATTAATTCTAAGCTTGACAGAGTCCTTGGCAAGGAGTCTAATACCCTGCATCGCCAGTGAGCGCTTGTCCTGGAGTTCCTTAAAGAATTCAGGCTTTGCATATTCAGATATTTGTGGGTTTAAGTTGACTCAGAACCTAACTCTCCATTCAGTTTTGTGCTTCTGTGCATCTTCATGGAAACAACTCAACAAATGCCCTTAAAAATAATTTAAAAAGAACAGACATGGAAGAAAAGACAATGGAAGAAAAGACAAGGTCAAATTTAAGAGAAAATTATATATATATAATTTGTGTGTGTGTGTGTATATATATATATATACACACACACACACACACATATACACACCCATACACACATACATGCACACATGCATACACACCCATACATACATACATGCACACATGCATACACACACATACACACATACCACACACACATACACACATACATACACTTATTTCCATGGGATTTTTTTAAAAGGCAGAAACAAGACTGGATGGACTTCTGAATGTACACAAAAATGAAATGAACTAGAAATAAATTGCATTAGCCACCCTTCCCTCCAACCTGGTGGCACCACACATCTCCCTGTTAGTGACAGGTGGTCACAATCTCAGTTCTATGCAGGGAGGCCAAGCTGCATCCCTCCGAGCATTGTGAGAAGTGAAACTGGTGACTATCAAGCAGTAATTTTGTTTCAAGAGTGGATTGGGCTGGCACTGATGGTTCTTCTGTTTCGACATTAATCTTATAGATCCCTCCATGCTTGTTTTGTGGTTCTTACAAAGGTTACATATAACAATCTACATTCCAAATAACTGTCCAAGGTCAGCTTATGTTATTTCAGTTTTATTTCAGTTTTCCTTTGCATATCCTGATAAGGAACAAGGAGCTTATGCTCAGTTTCAGAGGCTGGTTAGTTGTACAGAATCGGACTCTCTCTTATGTCCCATTTCCTGGTGCAAGGTTTTTTTGTGAGAAGAGCTCACTGTACCACTTGGAGGTGTAAGTGATGAACAGGAAGATATCCTAGGATTTTCCAAATGTCCCTTTCAGAAAAGTGGATGAATAAGTCATATTACTTGCCAGTGGCAGAGTTAAGCATGATTTTAGATTGTTTTTAAAATGTTAGTGTTTTAATAAAGCTGAACTGTTAATCCTTCTTAAATTTTTACCTTCACCTTTAAGATTTAGGTTGAAATGGAAAAAGAAGTAACCTTCAACATTCATTTTACAACTTACAGAAGAAAATACACATGCAGTTGTATTTTGCACACACTCTGATTTGTAGACTGTCTTGTTCATTTCAAAAAGCACCAGATGAACATGGAGAGGGAATCATGGTGGCTTACTACAATCTCTCTGGGAGCATTTGTTCACAGACATTCACACTGTGGACATATTCCCATTGATTCCACAGAAGAGCAATATCTGAAACTCAAAAATGGTCCTTTTCATCCTTTTGCATATAGGACTGGTTTCTTCTTGTTTTAAAAGTTTCTCTGAACCTCTTTCTTTCCTGTGGTGAAAGCAGCAGAGAGGATAAAAAAAGTTGTTATTGTACCTTGGAGATTAGGGGACTGGAGAAGGCTGCATTGGCGTGAATGAACACATTATGCCTTTGTTGTTTTGACTGAGGAGAAAAAGGCTTGTGAATTTTAATTTTGTTAAAGAAATCTTGATTGCAAGCATTTACAGAGACATTGTTCAACTTGTTTCTTTAACTGTAACAAGTCATAAAGTGTTTCTTGAGGGCACCCGTTTCCTCTTTTCCCTGTTGGGCTTATTTTTATTTATCTCGCCAAATGGGAAGCAGCTTTTGAAAATGTAGAAAGAAAGTACTAGTGGAGGTCTAATTGCAGCAGCAAGTGTTCAGCCAAAGATATCCTCGGGCAACTTCAAAAATAAGCTTATGATCTTGTCTCAGAGATCCCATTCTGCTGGGGAATGTGTGACCACAGAGTACTGAGAAAGCATGCTGTACGTGCAGCATGCCTTGCTAGATGAATCTCAAACTTCAGAGTTACCATGTCCAGTCGTCTTCCCTCCAGCTCAATTGCTTCATCACTGGTGTCAGTACACTTATGGTTTGGGGGGTAGCCTATATCTGAGATCCAGGAGACTTTCAGATTAGGTAATACTGAGCGAGATGAAAGCAAAGATGGTTATTGTATAAAGTAGCTTCCTAAGAAGCTTGGACATGTCATGTTGGAATAGGCATGAGATCATGCTTTTGAGTTGATGGCCCTTATTCAATAAATCTCTGTCCCTGTCCCCCATATACCAGTAAATTGTGGCATGTTATTGTTCTAATATCAGTCATCTTATGTAAGAAGTGCTCCTTCACCATTGAAATGAATCTTGCTTATTGGTGACATCTCTGTGGACAATGTCATGTGTTCCACAAGTTCCTTATGTTTCAACCTATGTATATTCATTGCTCTGAATATTGCAAACCAAGGTTAGCTGTATCAACCCATGAATGGTACACTAGAAGGACAGTCTAGAAAGCTATATGGAGAAAAGATTCTGATGAGCATTTAGGCTGGCTCTCTGTCCTTGTATTTTTTTGATAATGGATCGAAATAAACAAGTGAAAGACAGTGGCTAGTAGATATCTGGGTACCATCTGACGCTCTGAGCAGAATGCTATGATACACTTTCTTGTGGTTCTTGCTTAAAGTCAAACAATACTGTGTACAACTGTCTCTCAGGTACAACCTTTCCTCCAACTTAAAACCAGAAAATGTTCAGAAGTTCCATTCAAGCAGAATGATCTATGATGTTTTTAGAAATGAATGTTCACCAGGGGGTGAAATTAATAGCAGGTGATATTCTCCTTCCCCTCCCCACTTCTAGCGATGTCATCTGCAATAATTCTTCAACATCCAATGTCTGGGAGAGGCTTGACCCTATGAAAAGCCTGCTGATGTGGTCTGCATTTCACTTTTTGACCCTCAGGCTTTCACCCAGAGGTGCAAGGTCACTGGGACTGCATCTTGGTTGAAATATCATAGCATCCAAAGGCTTGGCAGGTTTGCACTGTGTTTCTTAACATTTCTGATCCAAACATCAGGTGGATATAAGCAGAAGGAGGCTGGGCACTCTCCTTTATCTTAGAACAAATAAACCTCCTAATTCCAGAAGGAGAGATCATGTTCAGGGAAACAACCTTTGACCTTTTACTATAATGAGCCATTGACACAAGCCTTTGAGGAAGTCATAACATCTTGATCCATACTATAGGATATTCTTATACCAAAAGAGAGAATAATATACACCCTGTAGGAATTGTTTGCTTTCCCACTTCAGGTTGTAAAGTATGCGAGTAATAGACCAGCTACCATTTCATGTCCCATTCAGCCCAAGCAGTTCTCTGAAATTGTCTTCTTTTTGTTGTGGTTAATACAAGAATTCTAATTCAGTGATAATTAATTTCTAGTATTCATTCATGGATTCATTCATGCATTCAGTTTTTACATCTTTCTCTTAACTGATCTCCTCCATGTCTGAGGGGCAAACTGCAAGCAGATACAAAATATTAATATATACCATAATGAACAAATACAGAAACAGGAATGACACAGCATAGAACTCTCTGTATATGAAAAAACAAACAAGCAGAGCAATCTAGTACTCCTTTTTTTTTTTTAAATAGCATATTACAACACTGGAGGTCCAGAGATATTAAAAAATACACGAATGAATCAACAAGTCAGCTCTGGGGAGTCTATTTCCTGAAGAGGGCCCTCTTGTTATTAGTCATCTGCTTCATTTCACTCTGGTGAGGGCTTGAGGAAGAATTTTATTAAAATTTTTATGCTCCAGCTTTCTGTCCCAAATGAAATTTTTAAAGTGGCTCATAATGATAATAAAGACAGACATCGCAATATTATTTAGAAAAAGAAAAGAAAAAAAATTAAAACCCTGAAAACTTCTGCCATTAGCAAAAATATATGCTAGTAGACTGAGGGCAAGTGAAGCTTTTATTATAACTATTTTTTAAAAGCAGTTCAGGCTTAAGGTCAACACTCCCCAAGATTCCTGTGTAGTTGCTCTGATGCAGGAAGGATGATCCATGTTTTGGGCTGTGTTTCTCTCTGTCCAGAAGGACATTGTGTGATATATAATACTTCCTCTTCTTTCAGATTGGGTGGGACTCTTTCTTATTTGTCCAGGGACACATTGCAATTCTCATCCCAAATTGTTGTGATGTATTATTATGCACCCTCATTATTACTCACTAGGCTTCTATCATCTCACATTGGGTACCCTGATGCTGCTTCCCGACTCCCATGAAAAAGTTTGCCCTATTAACAGAATAGTGCTGCCAGGACCCAAACTGAACTTCTTAACTTTAAGCCTGAGTGAGTGAGAACAAGGTAAACTGGGAAGTTTCACCCCACATCCCTAGGAAGATGTCAGGCAGCTACAGCTTCTGAATGTCTGTTTAAAGCAATTTCTCTTAATCCGATTATGGGGCTAATTCAGTGGCAGTTCGCATTACAGGAGGGCTGTCTTAATGGGGCTAAGGAAGGAGCATTAACTTTGAATGTGGGGTAATTATCCTCCAGGGGAGGCTGGGATGAATACTAGGCTAGGCTCCCTTTGCAAATTGAACTAATACCAGTTCAAAGCCTCTGATCAATGAGGCAAGGAGCTTGAGGCTGATCTCCCTCATAGCCCATTTCACCAAGCCTTGTATTCATTAAGGTCTTTGTATGATTTGTCAGTTCTTCTTTTTCTGATAAGAAGAAGCTTAGAAGGTTTTCTTTCCTCCATGACTCATTCCATTGCAGTAAGAAGGGATCCAGGGATAAATACAGGAAAGCATTTCTTTCTTTCTTTGTTTCTTCTCTTTCTCTTTCTCTCTCTTACACTCTCACTCTCTCTGCATACTTTTAAGTGGGAGGAATCCTTACATTTAAATACACGCTGCAATCACATTGTAATTTTAAATGCGACAGAACTGGAAAATTATTAATTACATGTGTGTAATCACATTAACTGCATTAAATTAATTAAATGCAATTAAACTTTAAATTAAATCACACTTTGTTTTTCTTTTGGCTTTATCTACTTCCTTATCCTGAGTCTGCCTACTTTTGGACCATTACTTCTGATATATTATTTCAAGGGCAAGGCTCTTGGCCTAAAAAAAAATATTTACTTGGTTTAGGGTGCATTATTTTACAGAAGAACTGGAATATGGCAGCAATATCTATTCAGACTTTTGTCTTTCATACATCCATATCTTTATTACAGTCACTGACAAGAATACAACAATCAGCAGCAAATGGATCAAATTAAAACAGTTCATGGATAGTTCAATTGATGCAATCAAGGTACACCTAATTTTACAGACAATGGAACAAAACGTGCCCATGTTCATAGAGACAGAATCATACTAGTTTGATAATAGCAACTGTGCATGGAATAAATACAAGTTACTGGGGTAATTAAATGGGGAGTGATAAGATAGGACCTGCATCCTTATAAAGAATACAATGTAGAAGGACTAAGTATGGTTTCAATAGAACCTTTTCCATAGGGGCACAACCTTAGTTCATATGGATTTGTTTATATATATACAACTGCCCTCAAAAACCACCCTAGGAAGCACATTAAAGCATGCTAAGGTTAGTACCCTCCAGAGTTTAGGGACAATTATATGATGTAGATATCTTTTTGGCTTAAAGAAAGGAGCCTCACTGCTCAGAAACTTTTGGCCTGATATCTTCTTTACAAGATCTACAGGGCTTATTATTCAAACCTTCTTCAATCTGGAGCCCTCCCAATCTGTAGGAAGATAACTCTCAGCATGGCCCTTGCTGGCTAGAAATTATTGGAGTTGCAACATGTGAGATTGGGAAAGGCTGCCATAACAGTTGCGCAGTTCCTAGATTGCTTTATTTCTTCTCAACATGATAGACTACACAAATGGAGAAGGTAGTTGGATGTTGCTAAATTTGTTCTGCTAAAAAGTCCTTGATCATGAGTTTGGTGTTATTTATTTTCATACATGTTAATATTACTTAAACCCCTTCTCTAGCTTTTTGCCTTCAGATACAGTAAAGAATGTTTTTCCATTACCAGTGTTAAACAAGATTTAGTTGCCATGAAGGTAGGTTTCACATCTACAAAAGACTGTAGACACCATCTTGATTTTCACTCGCATATCAAAATATGACAGGTTGGCCCTGGTCCTAGCGACAGCTTCCATAAATCATGAATGAGGCAAGCCTTTCCTTGCTGGCTGCACATGGCCTATAGAGGGAGTCTGAGCAGACCACAGAGTCTGTGGGAGGTTTGCATCCTCCTGGCCTAGCTGATTAACCAATAGCTTTGAGATCAAGGTAAAAAATAATTATCTTTATCAGGGAGGGGGGAAGATGCAGTTTGAAGCTGTTCTCCCCAACTCCTTTGATGAAGATCAACTTTTCTACTAATGCTATGTGGGGGGTGGGGGGAAAGGCCTTCATCTTCTACCCCCCCCACACAAGAAGTCCAATCAAGATCATGATTTACCATATTTTTCTGACTATAAGACGATACTTTTTTCTAAAATCCTTACGCTAAAAATTGAAGGGCATCTTATGCAAGGAAGTAAGCCGAGGAGAGAACCGCGCGGTTGCAAAACTGCCCATACTTTGTCTCTGCAAACAGGCTTCCTCCTATTGCTAGCCTCCAATCACAAGTGAAATAGCTTGTCTCTGCAAACAGACTTCCTCCAATCATGAGCCTTATGTAACTGACGTCAGCTGATGCTGAACAAACCAATTGGAGGAAGTCTGTTTGCAGAGACAAGCTATCGGCAGTTTCACTCATGATTGAATGTAATCAGTTATGCAAAAGAGCATGGAAATAGAGCTGCAGAGAGATGGTTTGGACCTCCTCCCACCGAGTGTATCAGGTCAATGTTACCTAATTACTAAATAAAAATGGGTTCTGCACTATCTTTAAAATATTGATTTCTTAATTTGGGGTTGGAAAAGTGGGGGTTGTCTTGTACATGGGGGCGTCTTATTGATGGAAAAATACGGTAACTACTAATAGTTCTCTGTGTAGCTAGAGAGCAGACAGTAATCTTAAAAGTGTCCTCCCCACATTCATGCAGAAAATATGTGGGATGCAGGGATGTACAGTATAGGTCAACAGCATGCAAAAGAGAATGAGAATGGGTGTGCAGCCTGCCCACTTCTGTGTCCCCAACGGGTTCAGTAGGGCCCGATTCAGGCGTCCGTGGTAAGAATGCAGTTCCTGCCACAAATGTACATTCTACCTCCACAATGGAAAGACCATCTTGACGAATAAGGAAGAGGCAGCCAGTAGAAAAACGGAGTCAGAAAAGTTTAAAATCTGCAAGGAGGATGAGTTTTCCTGATTAGCATTCACATTACTGGAAAAAGCCTCTTGGCCTTAACTGAGCGCTTTGGCTCCCTTTGCAACAAAGCCTTCTTTCCATGCATTCTTGTATAGTTTCTCCTTTGAAATGGATGTATGCTGTGTATCAAAGAAGAAAGGAAGATATTTCCCAGCTCCGGGGAGATGGTATTTCCATACTGATTACTCTCAGCCAGAAATCAGGAAAAGCTGCTCTGCAAAGGGAAAAGTGAGACGACATTCTAAAAGGAAACAAATGCATGCCTCCTATGCGATAAGGAGTCAGCATTACCTTTTGAAAGGGTTACTAGAAAAAATAATAAACAACAGCCCTGATGCAGAGAACTGGATGCAAAGCTGGAACCTCTGCCAGCCGCTGCTCCTCTTCCGTAACATTAATGAAACCTTCCATCTCGGAGAATTCTGACCATCAGATGGTGAGTCAGGAGAAGTTTGCTTGGATTCATCCACCATCTGCTTCTTGCTCATCCCACTTAAAAGGTGGCACGTGCACATATAAAGCTGTCAGATTATATTATGCTATATTATCTTAAAGTTTACATCATATTGTTCCCTAAAACGTACTAGTCATACCGTACAGCAGCTCTCAGAGTTAATGCACAATAAAACGGCTAAAAATGCATAATAACATGATCCGACGATAAATCAAGCCATCAATTCACAGTTGCTAAATAAGCAGCTGAGCTGAAAGCAGCAGTAAGAAAACTGACTCCATCATCATCATCATCATCATCATCATCATCATCATCTGCTGTCCACTCAGCGGCATTGATTGATGACTATGGTACCTTAGAGGTCCCGCTGCTGCCAAACCTTTCTTCTTCTTGGGAGAACATCTTTTGAAACTCAGTAATAGGGCACATCCATTACCTGCAAAAGATCTGAGCCTCAATCTCTGGCATCTCTAATATGTTGGGAAAGATTAACTAGAATTCCCAAGAGTAGTTGCCAATACAATGGGTTTTTGTAACCTGATGCCCTCTAGATGTTAGACTTACCACTTATTTATTTATAAGATTTGTCTGCCACCTCACTCCAAGCAAACTCGAGGGAGTATACAGATATTAAAAATTGAAAGAGTTTACGAATGAATGAAATAAAAATGTTTAAACAATAATGACCCAAACAACAATAATACAGCATCCAAAATTGAGATTTGGCACTATTGGCTCTGACTTCACCACCATTGGCTAAATTTGGTGGATAATATCAAAGTAGAGGCATCAGTGTCATAACTAACGTTTTACTGTTTCAAAGGCTACTGCAGCATGCATTCTTTTGCATTATTGATCTTTGGCCCTTGAGATTATGTTCATTCTTCTGTTTTAGGAGATTCAAGCAAAGATTTCATTTTCACCCCCATTTTTCATGGTTGCTTATAGAAGAATGAAGAATTATCATCTGATCATATAACATGTGGGTAATGCTGAAATTATGTAACTTTTCTCAGTAGCTGTATGTAAACCATAACCCTATTGTCATACAGTTATCCTTGCTTTGGTTACATGTTCCTTACAAAATAGGACAGAGATTCTTCCAAGGACGCTGCTGTATTATGAACTATCAGGGGATTCCGTTCATTTTGGAATTGGCTTGATTCATTAGTATTTTAATTCTGAGTAGTACCCTTTACCCACATTAAATACAATGGGAAGGTTAATAGCAGCAAAAAAAGATTTTCCCAGATGATCTGGGCCTCTCTGAGATTTTTTTTTTTTTTTTTGCCTAATCCCTGAATTATGATAAGAAAGGACTTCCCAGGGTCTGGCAATGCTGTGAAATGTCTGAAATATGAGTTGTCCCTGTAAGATAGAGATATTCTAGGATGCTGTTGACCTCGAGGGCATTATGCTGCTATTGCCTTCACATCTTGGCCCGCCTCGGGAAAAGGTACATTAGGCACAATGTTTGCAACCCATTATAATTTCCATAAATTCCACAGAATTAAGTGCTCCCAGAGGTTGGCTTTTTTTCTTGGAAAAACAGTAACAGTGAAAATTAAAGAAAACAAAGAAAAGGCAGTTTCTGAAATTGAAGTCCCCTTGAATCTTTAGGGTAAGTTTTAAATTACAGCAATAGTTCACAGCTGAAAGGATGTTGTAATGTGGATTAGAAAATATGGCCCCGGGAATGACTTTTTTTCTCTGTTAATTTATATGGAAGGTCACCTATCTTGTAGTCACCATGCAATGTCTAACATACATGTTTCTCACTGTTCCATTTCTTCTTCTTTTCTTTAAAATATTTATACATCACTTGTTATATAAATCTCAACAGCTAACAACAGCAAAATGAAAACAATTCTGTAAAATGAAAATAATCTGTTTCAAAATCCACTTTTAAGCATGAGTTAGTGGCTGGAAATTAAAAAATAAAAACTCATGAAAAGGTGTGCTTAGAGTGTACTGAAAATGCGTTCACGTTAGGACTTAGTGTCCTGCAAAGAACAGGACTGTCCATCAGGCATGGATTACCACAGGGCAGGTCCATCTCCACATTGCCTTCAAGAGACAATTTGCAAGTCTAAGCAAGCATAGTAGGACCTCCCTAGAAGAGCATTTGGGGAGCTGATGGAAAGGGAGGCATTCTCCAAAAACCATCAAAGAAGAATGATCAGATGAAGAACTTTCCAAAGTTAAGTATGAGGGAATAATGGGTGCTCCTGTTCTTCCTTCCTAGTTTCAGTGAAGCTCTGTATCTGAGCACAAAAGGTGGGCCAGCAGGTTCAACAAGTACCTCTATAAAGTACATAGATTGATTGCTAGAGACACTGGGCAGAACTTTTGTGTTGATTGCTGATGATATACTCTTGCTATCCGAGTGTTACTACAAACACTGGACACTGACCTTTCTCTTCAAGGGAGCTTTGATATTTGTTGATATATTAATTTATTTCTTCAGCTTTAATGTTCCACTCTAGAATATAGTCCCAGTGACAATATAGAAAGGATTCCCTTTTGTCTGCAACCATTGCTAGGAATGAAAACTGAATGAACTCAGTGAGATCTTTCAAAGTGCAAATATTACTTATTGGCAGAGTGAACTTACTGATTGCTGGTTTGTGGCCAATAGCCTTCCCCCTCTTTCTGCATCTTGTCGACTCATTCCATATCTCTGGAGTAGGAGACACTGCTCTAACTTCTGAGATGAAAGTAAGAGTTTAAATCAATACAAGATTTCTGTATTTTGCAGGGGAAGTAATGGCAGTCTCTAGCCTTAGATGTTGTGCACCTTAGAGCTGAAGCTCAAAAGGTTTTGCAGGACTTAAGTAAAGATGATGTCATCTTTGATAGACAGGGTAAACCCCTTGACCGTGTACTGATAGTGCTTAGCGGTTGACTGTGGAACTACATATAGGGAGGGTTAAGAAACATATGCATACATCCAGACACAGAAAATATGCATAAAATGCCTGCATATAAGAGGGAAAATAGATGCAACATTTGAATGCACATTGGGAAGAGTACATTCCAACTTGGATAAGAAAAATGCACCAATAATATGTATACTCATTTGAGCATATGCAGTGAAAATGAAGAAGAATCACCTTTATATACATGCGGAAATGGATCTATTTCTATCCTGTTACCTATGTGCTCTGCCAATACAGAGGAACGTTAGAGGTATTCCATCTTAGCTAGCAGATATAATTTGAGAATAAAATTGCTCTGTTATTCCCTGTAATAGAAACATTGAAACAACAGTGTTTTGGCTGCCAGAATGCCTGGGCAATATACTTGTTTCAGGATATTTTAACACTGATAGGATTATCACATTATTCTGAAAATTAGGTTTCCTAGGGCTTCTTGATGCTAGGACTCTACTAAGCATGCTGAGACAGTATCTTTCCCATGCACAAAACCATCCACTGAATACTAAGACAGCATGGGAAACGATCTTTTCCAAGATTCTGGGTCTGTGTGTAGAACTTAGAAGCCCCCGAATTTCAATTCCAGCATCTGGGAAATGGCATTTGATTTGTACTGCAATCAAATATTGGGAACTAGAGAAGTATAAACATCAGCTACATCACTAATTTTAACCAGAAAGCAGGTACAGCTTGTTGCACTTTGGGGAAATAATTCAAAATGCTTGAACTTCAGGTAGGAAGGGACTAACAGACTGGCAGTGTATCAGTTCAGGTACATTAACATTTTGGTTCAAAGTAAAATATTGATGCAAAATGAAGGCTTGCCAGGCTTAGGACCAAGTGTTGGAAATTTGATTTTATGGACAGGCAACTGGAATTTACTTTTGCCAGTTCAAATTTCTCTGGTTCCAGGGCTTTATTTTAAGTGCATAAAACAAAGAGTAAGGATCAGAAAGCCTATGGAAAAAAAAGTCTTTCAACCCTAAATGCTGTACTGCATCCATGTATGTTAAGCTTTTGATTTAAAATATATTTAAAAAAAAAAGTAAAAGAAAACCTCTAAAGTGGGACCAGCTGCACAAATCCCATAAGCCAGACTTTGCTTTCAATTGTTATCAGCAAATGAACCACTCTAGGGTGGGTTCCAGCCATTTCTGAGATCTCTCACCTCTAGTGCAGAGTACAGCTGAGTCAACAAAGGGAGATTCAGCTAAGAAACCATTTTAAATTCCAAAAGGAGGAAGCCAGCAAGCTGATTCTTTGGCATTGGTGTGTCATATTCTCTACAGTGCATTTAAGTAATTCTATATTTTGAGCTTAATGGTTCTATAGGCTCCCATTATTTAGATCAGGCTTCCCTTCTCACAACTTAGTGTTCTCCAGAGGTGTTGGATTTCAACTCCAAAAACACTAAGGAAGGCTGACCGGGCATTATGAGAGATGGTCTAATACAATTGGGCTGCTTTAGATGAGGATGTCCATTGCTTTACTCATTTCAAACTGGGCTTAGCCAGATCTACCGGATTTAGTGAATTGCCTGGAATTTGGGTGGGGTGGATTTCTTTCTGCTCATTGCTGTTCTAAATATTTCTGGAGAAAAAAATGAAGGGCTGTAAGATGGAAAGTGAGTAAGGATATCCCCATCATTTGAAAAGGGGAAACAAGAGAATCCAGAGTTGGCCCTGACCACTCAGTGTGATATTGATTCACTGACATCAAGGAACCAACACTCCAACTTTGTTCCTCCTTTTGTGGCAAATTTGCTTCTACCTCTCCCAGCTAGTCAGGCTTCTAGTGGCAGCCCCAAATAGGAATGTAGGAATGACTTTGGAGAAGGAATGAATGAACCATGAGGGGATGAGAAATGGCAACTCAGTCCTGATAAAGTGGAAAGCATAGGAAAGAAACTCAAAACAACCCCCACCTTGATCTTGTTTGGTACAAGATGGGACAGAAAGAAACTCTGACAGGCTTTCAAGATTCTGTTATTATACCCTCAGCAATAAAGACAGCCAGATGGGTATAGTGGTTAAGGCCCCAGAAACTGGGAGACCATGAGTTCTAATCCCTCTATAGGCACAAAGCCAGCTAGGTGACCTTGGACCAGTCACTCTCTCAACTCTAGGAAGCAGGCAACGACAAACCACTTTTCTGAAATCTTGCCAAGAAAACTGCAGGGACTTGTCCAGGCAGTCACCAGGAATCAACACTGACTCAAAGACACACACACACACACACCAATAAAGTAGCATTCCTGGAATCCTTGTGGTGTCTGTTTCTTGACCTGGTCTATCTTGAAGGGCTTGACATCAGGTAAAAGGAGCAAAATGAAATAGCAGTGACAACCATCCTGTCTTCCTCTTGCTCCTTCCTTTGCTGGCCAAACTTTCCTCAGCCTGGGGAACAAGGAAAAGAACAAGGAAAGACAAGGAAAGGATCTGAAGGGTGAGCTGGTCTGCCTAAAGTTAGCAAGACCTGAATCAAATCTTGTCTTCAGAGTATGCTGTACATCTGTACGTGTAAAAGAAATTTGTCATGCTTTTTAGAATAAATTAAAAATGGGGAAGGGGGGGGCGGGTCATTTTTTTCAGTCCTCACTTCATTCCTTTCTGTTTCAGTATCAACATGCAACTTCCTTAAACAAGTTCTCAGGAAAACGTAAATAGATTATTGTGCATATTTCTCCTAATATATACATTTTTATTTATCTGTCCATCCCGTTCCCCAAGAAATCTGTGCATTTTTGTATTCAGTTCTTTGTCTGGAAACTGAATTTGAAACTTCTGAGATGATCAAATACTGGAGGATGGTTTGCTATTGATTTATGGAATGCAAGTTTATTTCTTTATCATAATGCAAACTAAACAAAAATATCATTTCTTATTTGGAGCAAGGGATGAGTGCTTGAAGGCTCACAGAATGAGTAACATATCAATTGGTAATTTAAGGTGGGCATATAGGATACCTTATTTCAATCCAGGCTTGCTTTGATCCATAAAAATTTAACTGCCAGTGGAACAGCAATTTATTGTAAATGTAAGTCTCTTACTCAAATGCAACTGTCACATTTAGTTAAAACAACATGCTTCTGTTTATTTTATTCAATGGTTTTAATACTTTCATAATCCCTTCCATTTTCCCTGACTAAGCCTTTTCCCTTCATTTAAGATTATCTACTTTACTCAAAGTCTCATTGATTTTGTTGGATGCTGTTTTTAAATGTATTTAAGCTTGAAGGCAAAGCTATTTTGCAGAGTTAATGGAAAATGCATATGTTCATGCACAAATTTTAGAGCATCATATCCCACCTTGCTAAATTCTCATAAATATTCTAGTTCCATTTCTTCTAGTGGTAGAGATAAGAAGTTGTCCTTTATCCTTTTTTAGGACCAGTTTTGTGTGCATATTTTGATTCAAAGCTGGGGTGAATATGTATCAGGGCAGTCAGGGAAAATGGCCTATACACTGAACTTCCAGGAGAATCTTGGTCATTATACATTACTGAGAATGGCTAACAATAACTAACTAGGATCAGATAACTAACAAAAATCTAATATCTGCCAGATTCTAGACGAATAGGCAGACTGACATTGGGTCAACCTACATATGACTATGGCAGCTATATCTTGTCTGCAAAAATCTAAATTGTGGCAAATAGTTAGAACTTTCTCTATATCTTCATTACTAACTTGTGATTGCTTGGATTTCTGCATTCCAGGTATGGGAACCCTACTTAGGAGGCAAGATGAATTCTCTGCTTTGCAGAAGATAGGGATGCATGTTCTATTTCCCTCTAAGACACCATCTTTCCAACCTTTCAGTTGTCCCCAGATGGCTTCTTGCCCTGGAGGAGTGAGGTATCAGGGTTGAGAGACTGCCTTTCTGAGGGCCGCACAGGTTGGCTCCATTGCCTTGCTCTGAGCACACATCAAAACAAGGCATCAGAGTGAGGAATCAAACACCTTCATAAATTTCTCCAACATATTCTGGAGTGGCCAATGTCTCTAGGGCCATTTGGGTGGATTAGTGGGTGGCTGTTCCAGAGAACCTTATCAGCTCAATAGTTTCATTAGGACATTAATGACTCCTCAGTTGATACATCATGCCAATGGCCCTCAAAAGCACACACTAGGCCCAGGTGCCTTGATCTTATCATTCTCAGGGTGAAAATAGGAGGTAGGAGAAGGTCCTATTACTCAGATAGTAAGTGAGCTGAGTTGATGATGATGGGAGGAGACAGTTCCTAAAGTATTTAAGTCATATAGTCTTTGAAGCTGATCACTATTTAAACTGTGGTTTAGTAACTAATCTATTTAGAAAAACCAATATGGGACAATTGCCATACGATGGGGATGTGGCTTCAATAGGAGTAATTGGATGGTAATACTACCTCCTTGGGATGTAGGCGGGCTAGTTCTCTGGGCTTTATTTTTTTCCTAGAAAATGGGAATTTTAAGATATGCTTCCAGTGCCAAATATTCTTCCAGATCTGAGATGTGATTTCTAGAAGAGATCCTATGGAATGTGGATTGGAGTTTTGGATCATGACACTAAGTCTTAGGTCACTGTGACCAAGGCTGACCTCATCCAAAATGGACAATGTGGCATAACTTTGGAAAGATAACAGCAGTGATGCGTATCTTCAGCTTAGTCTCTGGGGACTATACCATCCTTTTTGGGTTGTGCTGCCTCATAATATAGTTATGTCAACCACCATTGCTAGTGGGGTTTTGCTCCTGGATGTCCTTTGCTTTAAGAAAACTTAAAATAGCTCCATGGACCACTATGTGTCCAGTTCTGGCTAAATGAAAGAGAGCTTTGTAAACCTAAATCTAGTTACAGTGTCCAAAAACTCACATTGTCTTTTTTTTACTGAGCCAGGCAGACTGCTTCAGAATTTGCCAATCTGTATCAGGATGATGGAAAGTTTGAATTGTCCTTCAAGATATTTCCAGAGGTTCTGTTCATAGGGATGCAGGGTTTGTTTTCTCTTGAAAGTAGGAAACTGTTATTGCCATCACTGGTAAGCTCTTAAGTCTATACAATGCATGATACAACAACAGCACAACTTGATATCCAGCCTGCTAAACAGGTGGTTTTATTAATGAACCTACTTGATTTTGCATGCACATCTAAATGAGGATCATCCAAATCAGGAAAAGAAAATAGGCAACAATGTACCATAGCAAGTAGATTGCCAACTGTATGCAGCCCTTTATTACTAAAATCAGGTTCCCACCTGCTGCTCAGTCCTACACAATTAATTTTACAAGGAACAGCAGTTTGTTCAGAATTACAGAGCCTTTGAACTCTCTGAAGATAATGTAGTGGACCTGTTCAACAGCCATGAATGTCTGAATCTGAAAAAGAAGCTCTGTGGTACGGTCATCCAACCATCAGCACCTCAGGACATCTAGGTCTCCCTCGCTCCCTTCTTTGCCAGCGTTCCAGTTTAAGTTGGCATAGTTGTGACTTAATTGGCTTAATACATCTTCTCTAACAGCAGCAATTGTGGACCAAGCTCTAAATAGCTATTAACCCTACATTCTTTTTACGTGTGCTTATCCTTCCTTAAGAGGTCTATTTGCCAGGCAAAGTAAAATACTGTATATAGTTTGTTGCCAGTTGATACTGTCAGTGTGTCTAGGCACTATCTCATTATATTGCCTTGATCAATGGAGACAAACATCTGTTTTCTTTTGAAGAGAACTTTTAGAAAAGTATTTTTATGAGCAGAATGTCATTATTATATATTGCTGGTCTTGGGTGTTGTTAGTTAGATAAATGGTCTTCTGTTTCATAAGCACCACCAATATAACAGTATTCCTGTTTCTATGATCTGAGACTGTTAGTTTTTACAGACAGAGGAGGGCTAAGTTTTTATATTATCTGATATCAAAAGTTAACCAGAAGCAAGTGTTTTAGTTGCAAGGCTTTTCACACCATCAGGGTTTATTAACCATTTTATGAGTTATTTTGAAGAAGGACCTGGTCTTCTCTAGGCTACACCAATCAGCTCTAGATTGAGCAAATTTTTAATTAGAACTTTCATTTTTCTGCAATATTCCCAAGTTACAAAGTAACAGATTGGCTTTCCTAGAGTTAATCACTTTCCCAGACTCTGGGTTTCTCAAATTAGGTGGTCTTTTAGGGAACACACTTATCTGGCCAAGCACTGCTCAGCATGAATTACTTATGTCTATTTATCTGTATTTGGACTGCTTCTGTATTCTGAATCTCTCTCTGGTCTGTAATTCATAAGTGAGTTTTGGTGCACTGGGAAATCTAATAATAATAAAATAATAAAATATGAAATAAAGCTAAGCATTTGTGTTCCCCTGAAATTTCAGAGCTTTTAAAAACAATCCAATATCTCTGCAGAAATAATACCTTTCCACCCTCTTTTTCTTATAGATGTGTTATAGGATGAATTGTCATACTGGAGAAGTTCACTTTTTCTATATGTCCAACCTTACCCCTCCTTTGGCTGACTTTCAGATCTGTTTATGGGAATTTTCAAGTATTATATCTGCAGTTCCATTTAAATTCCTCTACATCATTATGGTCAGGTGGAGCCAATTCCTTCTTTAAAAAAAAGAAGAAGAAGAAAAGAACAGCTTTGGTTTTATTTCTTTACAATAAATATTAAAAATTGCAAGAATGCATTTGAATTGGCACTTACTGCTTGCTGGATTTGGCTTGTGTTATTCTTGTGGGTTTAGAAATAGTCCCTAATTGGCAAGAAGAGGCTTGGAATTTTTTCAAGGAGATTTGATGGATGTAATAAAGAAATAGCAGGAGATGCAAAAAGAAAAACAATAATGTAGCACATTAGAGAGTAATGTTTTTGTTTGCTTGCTTATTTTTCTTCTGTTTTGCAATGAATAAGTGGCTTTTTCACTTGTTATTCCTTCCTTGCTTTGAGTTGCTTAAAAAGTTCCAAAGACGCTTCTGGCACCTTAAAACTAACCAATTAATTTTTGCCTAGGATTTCATAGATCTCAGTCCACTTCATCAAATGCATGTGAGCTGTGATGCATGAACACTAACAGGATAATAAATTGTTTAGTCTTTAAGTCATCAGAAGATTCTTTCTCATTTTTGCTGCAAAAGACCAACATGGATACTCTTTTGGAAACAGTTGGGAAGCCTGATTTCAAATGAACTTTTTAGAAAGATACTTAGAAGATTGAGTTGGCATGCTTTAAACCAGGTTTGTGAAGAGAGTGATTTTTCCCTAGAGGATCAAAACTCTGTCAATCCATCAAATAGAACTTTGGTCAGTTGTATGGAGTCCAGTAGTGGTAGAGAAGAACAGAGGTGAAGACAATTAATCTTATTCTTCTGCGTAATCATCATGACAGGAAGTCCTGCAACAGTGTGTGGGGGATTTGTGAAGTGGAGGTGGTAAGGGCACTCCCACTGCACAAGAGATATGTCCAGTGATAAGAATAGCCTAAGGAATGGGTCATATTTGTTATGCATAGTGAACTGGAGTTGGTCCTCTAACTCACTGGACAGTAGTCAGATCTGCTAATAGATTTGCTGGCTGTTGAATCAATGGCTCTATACTTCATTCTGAACTTGCTGTAATTTCAGCAGCAGGGATAAAAGTGAAAGGGTTAAAATATAGAAAGGTAACCAGATCTGTGTTTCTGGATAGTTCTGAATCATGGTATTTTTTAAAGGTCCAGCAAGACTGTGGGTTATTCTGCACAATGGACTATTTGGCCGTGCTATCTTTACCCTGCGGCCAAGGCATTTCTCTAGTTTTGTTCTTGCAAAAATACATGTTGGCATAAATCACTGCTATGGCTAAATCTGATTGATTTAATGCTAATCACAGCCTGATAAAAGGTGGTTATGGGGAATGTTGTGCTATCGTTAGGGGCAAAGGAGGAAAAGCCCACAGGAAAGAAGTATCTTCATAGATATTAATACTTAAGAGCAAATAGGGGCTTAGAGGAAAAACAGAAGTAAGGCGATAAAAAAGTCTGTCACTCAACCTGAATGTCTTTGAATCAAATTTCAGATTTGCTGTTTGGTTAAATGTGATTAATTCTGCCTGTTCAGATCCAGTCCATATTAGTGGGGCAGTCATATTCCTGTTCCTACCAAAATAATGTATTCAGCCAAAACTCATTCCTGTTCCTACCAAAATAATGTATTCAGCCAAAACTCATTAGTGACTTTCCTTTGCAATTCCCAGCACATGTCAGACCTGACCACAGAATTGGCTGCTTTTCATAGTAGTTGAGAATTTTTAACATGTGATAGAGTTAGAAAATAACTTTTGTATGTGTTAATACCAAAGAGGAATGCAATCTATTATATATTTTATATTATATTCTGTATTATGTGCTGGTTGCAGTAAGAAAAATTCTTACATTTACTTTCCAGTTGTGAAATGGAGGTTGTAGAAATGGGGAGGAAAATGACATTGAACAGTCAGTGAATAGTATTTGGTTTAACTTTCAGATTTAGGAGTACAGGCATTTTCCAGTGGTCATGACTAGAGGTGAAATATGATTCTGTTAAAGATCTTCTGGAACTGAATTTGGGTATTTGTTGCCATAGCAGGTGAATATTAGCTGGAACAAAGTCTGGCTAACCGTCATCCTTTCCAAGGGGGAAAAATCCATGGTGGGTGTAACAGTGTTTCCATTAGTATCTAAACTTTACAAGGAGGCTGAGGGATTGTGTCTAACTTCTATTTAAAAAAAAAAAAGCTTGGTGCACCCAAGAATGTTGTATAGTCATGGCCTTTCCAAAGTTCTGGGGAAGAAATTTCTACTCTTCAAATAACTTGATGCTGAAGAAAGCACACTCAATCATCTAAGAGTTTAAGTTAAAACAAAAAACAAAAAAAGGAAACAGAAGTGGGGAGGAAATCATATATTTTAGAATGTTAGTGTACAATCTGCCCTGGGTCTAACCGCCCATTTTTGCTTTGAATTTTGGGCTGCCAGATTTTACACTAATTTATTTTGCCTTCTTAGGGGAAGATATCCTTGAGTTGAACTTGACTCCTGATGATTCCATGAACCATTTTTCTTGACAACAATACAGAGGTGGTTTTCTATTGCCTTATTCCAGGATATTTTTCAACTTTCTAGTCTAGCCTATTGCTCTGGTATTCCCTGGTGATATTTCATTCAAGTACTAACCAAGACCAATCCTGTATAGCTTCAAAGAGGTGCTGCCTTCTCTGGTGTCATCACTTGCTGAGTGAAGAATTACACAGAGCAGATCTCCCTGGTCCACTCCTCCTTAGCCACCATAGACTCTATGGCTAGGATCTCAGTTTCCCTCAAGTGACCTATGCTCATTATTAGGGAAGGGAAAGGGTTATGCTACATGGGCAGAAGCCAGCCCTCCCACCTTTTAGAGAAGATGACTGAGAGATTGTAGATGCTCAGCTCCAAAGGGCCCTGAAAGAAGTAGATTATCTGGACCCTTTTCAGTTGGGGTTCAGGCTGGGTAATAGTACAGAGATGATTTTCTTGGAGGGCCAGGGAATGGGGTGGTGCATTCATCTTGGTCCTCCTGGATCTCTTGGTGGCATTCAGTACCATCAACCATGATATCCTTCTGGACTGACTGAAGGGGTTGGGAGTGGGCAGCACTGTTTTGCAGTGGTTCTCCTCCTTCCTCTGTGGCTGGTTCCAGTCAGTTTTGGTAGTGGTGGGGAGAGATCTAGCCCTAGGCCCCTCATATGTGGGGTGCCTCAGGGCTCAGTTCACTCCCCTTTTAAATAAATAAATAATTGATGGAATGATAGTACCTGTATCCCAAATATGCTGAGATGCTGGTAATTGAGTTTCATTCATATGTCTAACTCTCTCATATACACAGAAGTTTATTCTAGCCAGAAGAGGGCTTTTTGAACTATCCTCTGCCTTAAATTGCAGAATGTACATAGGACATAATTACTTAGGCAGACATGTTTTTGGATGGAGAAATTCACCTCTGTGTCAAATGTATAAAGACATAAATTGGAGAAGGGAATGTCAAAAGCTGTGCAAGGCAATTTTTGGAAAGGGCTGCTGGGATCATCTCTGCAGCATTCAGAGGGAGAGTTTCAGCATCTTGCTCCAAATGGCTTGCTGAGCTATACATAGATGGTAGTGATGATGTCTCAGGAGAAGAAAAAAATATAATGTAAGATCCAGTCTCAACATCCATTAAGCCAAAGGCCCGACTAACAAATGGCAGTCTATTTTGCTCCAAACAGAGGCTAACTAATGCAATTGCCAAACACTGGTCCTAATTCTGTAGTTATGATTCAGCTTCCTCACTAATTGCTACATGTGAAATTAGCAGCTCTGCTTATTTCATTCTGGGAACGATATTAACAGAAATGGGGATTTTCTGTTTTGTTTGCCAGCACAGCTGATGATTGTGTAAACACTTTCTGGCATAGATTTCCCAGTTTACTGAGATCAGAGTTCATCGGGGTAGCATACATCCCTATTTGAAGCACTCCTTTTATTAACCCCATGGATCTGCTAATCAGGAGGTCACTTGCTGGTCAGAGGTGCACTTATGGCACGCTTCCCGATGTGCTGTTGCATTATTATAGCAACTGTAAATGCCACATGTAGCAGACTTTGAGAATGTGTTTGGAAGACTAGTGATATAATTAGGGTACATTATCCTCAAATGGAATATGCCAGCTGACATTCAAAAGACAATAATAAGGTTCTTTCCTCCACCCATTCCTTCTGTTTCACTTTAGTGCGCTGGCCATCAGGTGCAAAATTCAGAATTCCCTTTCATTGTTTTGCTAGTTTACATTCTCCTTCAAGAGAATTAAAGGCAGATATTTTACATTAAACACAGCTATAATAAAGCAGTAATGAAGGAGTGCTTGGATGAGCCCAAATGAAGTGCCACACAGAGGCAGCTTGCATGTGGAGCAATTTATAGAAGTACCACATGGAAGATGTTGCATTTGCATTGGCCCTTTGCTTCTTTTCTCAATGTATAAAAATAATCATCAGCAAGACAGCGTGGGTGCCACAACTTGAAATGTGGTATTAAGAAAAGAAACATTGTATTTCTTTATTTTTATATATTTTTGCACAGTTCAGGCCTTCAGGAAGTAATGAAGGAGTTGCAGAACAATTTAATCAAGTTAGCACTAAGTACTGCGCCTAGAATGTAGCGAAGTACACTTGACTTTTCTCATTTAGGTTTTTATCCTTTTATTGTACAGCCCATTTTGGAAACTACTGTTTTTATGGTTGTAGTTACACATGCAACTATCTTATGCCATTTCTAATCAGCTAATAATAATTTCTATAAATGGCTATGCTAGTTATGAAGTCACAGGAGGTGGCAAACCCTGGATGAATCTTGGCTGATCTGGAAAAAGTTAAACTGGGTTGAACCTGCCTGGGTAGTGCTTGAGGTGGAAACCACTAGGAAATTCCAGGGCAGTACACTGTGAAGTTGACAAAACATTCTGGAAGATGACAATGGCAAACCACTTCTTACTGTTGCCAAGAAAACTATGTGGATGTTGAAGTATTTCTCTTATCTCCCGACTATGAAAATTACAAAATGGCTTTACGGTACAATTGTCCTGCTTCATTTAGAGAATGCTGGTAGTGATCCAATCTTTGCTATTAACTTCCATGTCTATCCCTCCTCTCTCTGCCTGCACTATGGAAGGATGTTGTTAGATCTTTGGTCCTACTGTGGTCCTGATTCAGATTAGAACTTCCTCTCTTCCCTGAATGTGACTGCCACATTGCAAATGAGAGGAAGCAATCATCTTTGTAAGGGAAATTTCCCGTTTGATGCAAATAGAGGCTATGAATCCCCTGAACTGGAACCATAGCATATGCAAAGTGGAAAAGATTTTCATATTATACCCAGATTGGATGGGCCTCTAGTTGCTGTTTAATCTGTCTTTTTAACGTGTGTCATTTTTACTTCAACCCCTTGCAGATGAATTTCAGATTGCCAGAATTGCCAGTTTTGATGTATAATGTTTACCTCACAGGAAATATTTGCTGGGATGTGTTTTGAATTATACCATGGTGTATCTTAAACTGTGGGGCATTCTAATTTACCGAGATTTCTTTTCAGCCTCCTGTTCCTTCTAACTTGTGGCATATCTGTACCGAAGAGGAGTGGGAAGCAGTTGTTACATATATGCCTGTCCCACACTCATCAAGACGGTTGTTAGTAAAGATCTTAGCATTCAGAGTTAATTTGACATGCTTTACCTCTATCTTTTCACCCATATATTTGACAGAGTTTCTCTGAATACAGAAAGGTCTGAGCTTTAACTGGAGAGTGCTTAATTCTCACCTTCAGCATTGTTGCCTGGCTTTGTCTCAGGAGCACGCAGCGTAGGTGGCCCAGTGGTTGAGAAGTATTCTATTAAATCAGGGGGCAACAGAACATCGGTTTTCTCCATCTGAGTCTCTGTGATAGCTACCCACTAGATGTTTGCTTTGTCTAAAAAAGTTGGTGGGGGGGGTAGTTACAGTGAGAACTCAGGTCTTGTGCAGCAAGAATGCATAAGATGTGGATAGGAAGAAGCTGAAATGTGAACATTTAACTGATTTCAGGAAGACCCTTCAGGTAATAAATTCAGGCCATGAATCCTGTTTGGTTTGTGAACTAAATGGGAAAGGAAAGGGATTTTCATTCTCCATTCCCCCACAATATCCTGCTATTAAGAAAATCCATTCCAGGCAAACCCAAACAAAAAGCAAAACCCACAACTCTGCTTAAACACAACTTCGGTCCAAGCCACAATGAGCTGCAAGTCTGCATACAGGTCCTGTGTGAAATAGAAAGGATAGGTTACTGTGTTACCAAGGAGGACTATTAGCATAAGCCAGTGTTGTCCAAACTTGGCCACTTTAAGATGAGTGGACTTCAACTCCCAGAATCCCCCAGCCAGCAATTCTGGGAGTTGAAGTCCACTCATCTTAAAGTGGCCAAGTTTGGACAACACTGGCATAAGCCAGAATGCCCCAGGTTATTCAGTCAGACATAGGCCTAAATAAGGCATAGGCCTGTTTTACTGGCTGTTCTTCATTTCCCAGAAGGCTTGGGGATATAGCAAAGTCTGCCTCTTGCAGGAGGGAAGAGGAGGCTTGTTTTTCCCGTGGATCCCCTGCTACTGAAGTCTTCTGCATCACTTCCTATATTTTGGAGAGTCCTTCAAACTGTTATGGAAGTTTCACAGGGCTGAAGAATGCAGAGTGCGTCAAACAAAAGAGGAAATTTATGAGAATCATTTCTGTGAATAGGTTTTTGGAGTAGAATGATGCTTTCTGGATCCAGCTCAGTGCATTGCTCTTCATGGAACGTTCTGATTCTCTTCCATGGAACTTGCGTGATTAGCGGGCAGCTGCATGTTTCCTATCTTTCTGTCTCATGGTTGTGACAGCCCCTAGTGTCACTTTGCAGCGCAGGCACTAGAGATGCAACTTCACAATATGGAGTAAAGAAACAAATGCAAATGTCAGGGCAAACAATGGCAATTCCATTTCATCTTCTTTGCTAGAACATCATCATCACCATCAGGAAGCAGCCTTTTGGACTCTACCTGCCCAATATAAGGGATTCTCCTGCATGAGTGCAAGAAATGTATGATTATAGGAATAGCCTCCCACCAGAAATCCAGATGATATCATCACTCCTGACCTTGATAAAAACCATTAAAATGTTCAGAGGGTCCTTTGGTTAAGATCTGTCCTTGAGATCCCTAATGTTTCTATGTTAGACTAAATTATTCATTAGATCACTTGTTTTCATTATTATCATATTGCATTTTTTCTGCTATGATTATGATTCTTGGTGGCTTTTATGATCATGGTACTCACTCATAAGTCAGTGTGGAATGTGGCAGTATAAAAATATAGTAAAGAACCCTTTAAAAGCAAGAAGATGGACTCAGAAAAGCTGGACATTATGCTTCTACAGCATTAACTGGTGTGTTGTAGTGGTTAAAGTATTGGACTATGACTCTGGAGATCCAGATTCAAATCTGTCTTTAGCCATGAAAACTTACAGCTGTTGCTGCTGTCTAGGGGAAAATTGGAGGAAGCAGTGCTACATATGCCAGATTTTGCCCCTGGAGGAAAGGTAGGATATAAATCTAACAAATGAAATCATTATATTTAAATCATATATTTGTGCATATGATGATAATGGTTTCATATTTATCTGAAGATATCTCAAAATGTAGGCAATTCACACTAAAGTTTAGGTTGCAAGATAGAGATTTTTGTAGATATGCCCCCCCCCCCCCAAAAAAGAGTAATTTTGCTCCTAGAAAACACATTGAAAAGAAGAAGCAAATTCCCAACTAACGTGTGGGTGTGAAGAATTTTTTATGTTCACCTCTGATGGAAGCATTAAAAAGAGTTTAATAGGATAATCTTTCCCACTTTTTCTCCCCTGAGCTCAGCAACTGGGTTTGGTGAAGCCCAATGTCTTATGCTTGCACCGACAGCTGTAAAGAGGTGATAGAACAGCCGATGAAATGAGACAAGGATGACATTTCTTAAGATAAAAGATGATATGCAAGAATGCTCATGCAAGAGGCCAATAGCTTCTAAATGGAGACATGCAAATGCCTATCTTTCCCCAAAGGCCACACCTTTCCAGGTGAATTGGGGAAATCTTCCAGTGTCACTTCCTCTTGCAACTCCACAACTATGGATGCGAAAGAAGGTGATTCAGAGTGATCTCCTACTCAGTGTTCAGCAACCTAAAACACCCAACTTCAGGAACTCTCAGTCACCCTGAAAGTAGCCCTGGGTGTTCATTGATCGTATAGTCTACCTGTATTTCTACACTTCTCTGCAGAAAGGACCTGGTTAACTCCAAACATTCAAGCCAAGCAATATCCTTACCAACAAATGCAAAGTCAGATTAGACAAAAGACAGCAACAACAACAAAAAAAGGCAACAAACATAACAACAACAAAATATCCCACCAACTCTGGCTCATTTTGGGGTAGCAAAAATGTGTGTCCTTGACTCTTAATAAGTCAGTCACCCTTTTAAGCAAAGTTTGAGAAATGAGGAGTTAAAATTAAAAGAAGGCAAACAACCAGCTTGGTGTAGAGCTACACACCCCAATTGCCAGTGCCCTCTCTTCCCATCCTAGCTGTTGCCTTGTTCTTGCATTAAGATGCTGGCTTGGACAAGGAACTGTCTTTCTTTGGTGCTCATTTCTATCTCTTGTAATAACATAAAGCAGTAACAGTATTTATAGCAGGAAAAAAAGCCACCACAATCCATTTTAATTATAGTCAAAGCATTCCTGTCCTATCTTACCCAGGTGGATATTTGAGGAGAAAATAATATATTTGTTTGTTGCACATACGTACACAATAGTAACAAATTGTCTAAAGAAATGTTTGAAAAATGCAGCAGTTTATACACATAATCAGCTGCAGAGGAATCAGCACATATCACAAAATCTAAAATGTGTCAATTATCTTCCCAACATGTGAATTTCATTAGCTGGTTAAATGGTACCTATTACTGCATCTAGCCAGCTGAGGGATTTCCAGTAGGAAATGCGATACAAGAAAAGCTTACAGATCTTACATTCTTAAAGGCCGTGTGGAATTCATGCTGATTTAGTGTGATAACAGTAGGCCTGAACACATCTCTTTGGCTCCATATGATTATAACTTGCCCAAAGAGAGGCGGGAGGCACCTGCCTTAAGATATTGAGATTGGGGTATGTTCTATAACCCTAAGGTTGGCTTAACGCGTAGATGTACGGCATAAAATGATAGGCCGTGGAAATGTTCAAAACAGCAAACAGTTCTGTTGCTTTGTGGACTTGAGTGCTAGATATAGTTGCTGCTTAAATGTTACAAACTGCATTTGGTTGTAGGAGAGGACAGAGTTCCACCACACATCGGAAAAGGGCTTTAAAGTATCCAAAATTGTATGAAAGCTCCATCTACTTGTTGCTGCTCTACTAAAGCCAAAGACAAATGAACACATGTGCATGCTTAAAGAGGGGGAGGGGGGACACTTCTTCTATAGCACTGTCAAGCTGGGTGATATTGCAATTCTTCTGATGCTGGAATCTTAGTACGAACCTAAGGCATTCAGTATGTAACTAATGATTCTCATGGTGTGATACAGACTGTATTGCAATGGCAACATTCCTTCTGGGGTGAACAGGAGCTGGGGAAATTTTCACCGGGTCCATTCCGAACTACAGTGATGCCAAAACAATGAAATGCATGCAAGCATTGTGGGCACCCAGGGAGCAAAAGATGGGGTGTGGGTGGGGGGAAGCATTGTGTTGCTGCAAAGAAAGCTGTGCTCCTTTTGTATGTCAGATGTGACAGTGTTATCACCCCTTCAAGGTAGGCCAAGTCAGGAAACAGACACCAAAAGAACTACTGGAACTTTACTTTATGGTCGTAGGGTGTAATAACAAAAACTTGAAAGCCTGACAGAGTCTGCCCACTTTTACTCGACACAGAATCAAGGCAGGGTTCCAAAACTGCCTCCTAGGATGCCAAAGGAAGCTCAGTTCAGATATAGCATCTGTTAGTTTTTCATGATGGTCTCAAACACTCAATCTCTCTAAGATGAAAGGAAATTCCACTGCATCTTCTGCTTACAAGTGGAGATTTCAGTATGATGTGAGACAGAATTCCATCCTTAAAATAACCTGCCTGAATCCAACATTTCAGCACAGCACAAATGCTTATCCTGAGTTTTGCCACAAGCCATTAAAAAAAAAATCACTCCTCTACCTCTTCTGAGAGAGTAAAATTGTCCTCTCCCCACAGTGTTCCACAACTGGTGGTAGTTGGAAACAATGCTGACTTGGTTTGGTTTGGTTTTCCCCACTTGGCCTTTCTGCTTCTTGCACTTTCTTTTTCTTCCAAAGTGAAACTAGAAGAAGCAATGGTGGATGAACATTCTCCTTAAATCAAGAAAGGTGACTGGGAAATACATAAGGAAATCATTGTGTGTGGCTTCTGAAGAGGAAGAACTTAAGCTCACCATGGGCAGGACTCTCTTTCTATCAGCTGTTACTGGACTAGGACCAAATTAGATTGTACTAAGTAGATGCTAGATTTCCACAGCTCACCTTCGTGCTGTGTGCTTGGAGTTAATCCATGCTAGGAAATGAGGATTTGAAAAGGCACAGATTTAAGGGACAAAGTCTGTGATTACAGTCCCAGTGAAACAAAGTACAGTGGCAGGATAAAAGAGCTAATTGTCTCCTAATGGAGTGTATGCTCCTGTCTCATCCTTTTGATTTGGTAAATGCAATGGGACCAGATGTGGGAGTCCTTAATTCCTTTCTGTAATGATGAATCCCCATGTCTCCAGGCGGTCAAGCGATCTCATCAACATCTCAGCAGGACAACTTTGAAAGGGGGGGGGGGGGGGATGGAAGGGCTGTTTCACAGGGCTAAATTCAAATTGACTGTAAAATGAAAACAACAATTGCCTTTGACATGGGGGAAGGCAGGCAAATGGGAATGACTCTGCCTTGATGGAGTGGGTAGCCTTTCCCCCTCACTACAAATTGGGCACAAAGAAGAAATACGACAGAAATTCAGGCAGTCATTAAAAGATTTATTCTCCTATTTGTTGAATACCTCAAGATACACTCTGTAAAAAGGCCTTCTTAATTTCATGTACTTGTTCAGAATGAACAATTTCTGCTGCTTGACCAGTGTTTGCGTCTCACATAACAAGTGGCCACACCCAAAGGTAGAACCTAAAAATGTGAAAGGGAGATTTCTGCAACAATGGCAAAAGAAAGTAGTTCTTCTGTGGCTGCAGTATTAACTTAGGAATTTGCAATAGATGTGATGGCTGTTGGACAAATGCAGGGAAGAGAGTGTTGGTTCAAAGATAAATGGAGTGCCCATTTACAAAAAAAGTCACAGAAATGCTGGAATGCAAGCATCTTTAGACTGTCCTTATGCTAGTGTAATAGAGTAATGAATGGGGGAAAGATTGACACAGGAAAGCCTGGAGTGATTTATAGCAGTCTGTAAATCAGTAAGTGGTGACAATAGGGTACTTTGCAAAATATTATAGGAAATCCAACCAGAATGATTTCAAAGGTAGTTTGTACTAGGTTAGAACCTAGCAAGAGATTCCTGGATTCCTGGTCTGCTGTAATATGACTTATCCCCCACCTCCACTCCCCCTTCAATGTTCCCTCTACCCCAACTGTCCTTGGAACTATTGTTTTCTGAAAGCAGACATAAAAGTCCTTAGTGTTGTTAGCTGGAGCTTCAGCACAAGCTATTGGACACACGCACACACGCGCGCGCACACACACACACACAAAGATATGAATTTATAGCAAAGAATTTCAGTTTACTTTGAAATGAAATAATGACACTCTTGGTAATCCTATACTAGCAACAGATTTTTTCCAGCCGTAAGAATTTTCCAAACCAAGTATTTTTTTAAAAGAAAAAGAACAGGCCAAAATGTGTTCCAACTGATTGGACTGTCCTTACTGTTAGCATGAAATGCTCATGTGATATGGATATGACTAAGGCTGGTAATCTAGTCTATTCCTCTATTTTACTAAAAAACTTTATGTGACAGCCTTGATTGACCAAAGTCATGATGCACAATGAAGGACAATATTTATGGGCCCATAAATATTGACTACAACATATGGAAGACTACAGCTTAGAATATAAGGGGAGTAAATGATAAAGACAGTAAAATAATGAATTAAAGGAATGAAAGAAAAATGGTTATGTTGTGTGTCTGTGAAATTAAAAGAAAGATGAAGGAAAGAATAAATTGAATGAAGGCAGTGTGATATTGTGGGATGGAGTTGAACACATGCAGGCAAATCAAGGTATAATTTGAATTATGAATGAAAGGGCTAAAATATATACTAGAAAGTATGAACTGGTGTCATCTAGATGATTGTGGACACGTATGAAAATAGGAATTCATAGGCTGGTGACAGTTGCATGCTATGGTCCAGTGAATAGTGATAATGAAAGAATTGGGGGGAGTTTGGGGAAATATTGTACAACGTTTTGAATAATGTGATCAAGAGGAAACAATTATTATGTTACAGACATGAATGGATGGATGAAGATGAGATGAGAGAGTACAGAAAAAGTGTTGATTCATCTGAGACCCAAGAATGAATAAAAGCAGTAATTGTTTAATGGGAGTCTGCTTAGGAAAAGGTCTGTTTCTTCTGAATACATGGTTTAAGCAACATTCTAGTCACATGTACATTTGGCAAAGAAGGGATGTAAGCTGATTTCATTGCTTATAATGAGAATTCATGAAGGATAAAGGGTTCTGAGAAGTTCTAGACAGACCATTACATTTTAGTGTCAAGAGTAGATCTTGGAGGAAAATGTACATGGAAGAATAAAAAAGAAATGTAAAAAAACGTGAAAGTTCAAGTCCTATGTGAAGTATTAATCTCTCAACAGAAACTGGTTTGAAAGGTGGTCATAAAGAAAAATGATGTGGAAGCTCCTTGAAACCGAGACAAAGGAATTATGATACAAATTGCTATCTATTTATGTGGAGCATATGAGTGGAAAGTTAACTGGTGGAATAAAGAAGTTAAAGGGTCTGTGGATGAGGAAAAATGCATATAATAGAGTTGTGCAAAAGCTAGGATGAGATGAATATAGTATAGAATTAATATAGAGTGAAAAAGATACTTGCAGTGAACATGGTGAAAGACAGCAAGGAATGGTTAAGATTAAAAGAGGCAGAGCAGTCTGGATCGATTTTTTTTAAACAATTGAAAATGGGCAAAGATGGCTAAATATGGAGTCTTCAACATTAGAATTAAGAACAGAGGTGATAAATATTATTTAGACTGAAACTGAAATGAGGGGAGGCTGGAAGAAGGATTCTAGAATTCTGTAAGGGATTAGCAGTGAAGTGGCAGAGGAATTGAAAAGAGTGCTTTGAATGTTAGTGTCCAAGAAAAAAAAAAATGACAAAAAGGCAGTAATAAATGCGTTGAGAACACTGGAAAATGGTTAGACTGCAGATATAGATGGAGTAACTGGAAAAACATTAAAATATGGATGTGGCTTGCTTATGAAGTCAGGTATTTGTGAGAATAAGTTGAGTGCTTGGCAAATGATTCAACACTAAGTTGTGAGTAGATAAGATATGTGATTCTTTGGTTGTTTAATGTGTTTATAAACATATATAAGGAATGTCTGTGGTAAAGTTAGAGGTATGTTGTCTGGAAACATAAATGCATGTGTACTTTTGCATGCAGATGCTACTGGGTTGTTGGTGAGAAGCCAAATGACTTGCAGTGAATGTAAGATAGATTATATACTAATATTATATACTAATATTATATATTATATACTCTAGCCGGCTAAGAGACGGCTAGAGCGCCGCTGGCGGAAAACTGGGGACGAATCAGACTGAACACGGGTTAGAGCTGCTATTAAGGCCTACCTAGTGGTGGTAAGGGCGGTGAAACGTCAATATTTCTCCGCTCTTATTGCATCCTCAGAGTGTTGCCTTGCAGCCCTGTTTAGGGTCACCCGGGCCCTCCTGGGAAAAGGGGGGGGGGGCGGAGGACTACTTGCAGGGTCGTGCAGAGGAATTTGCTGAACACCTGATGGATAAAATCGCTCAGATCCGTTCTCAGTTGGAAGCCAAGCATGGAGTAGGTCCAGAGGAGTTGCCCAGGGAGCGTTCTTGCCCAGTTATCTGGGAACGGTTTGATCCTGTTGTCCCTGAGGAAGTGGACAGGGTCCTCGGGGCTGTCAGTGCGACCACCTGTGATTTAGATCTGTGTCCCTCCTGGTTAGTTAAATCTACCAAGGAGGTGACCTTAGGGTGGGTCCTGGCGGTGGTTAATTCATCCTTGCAGGAGGGGGTGTTCCTGAAGCCTTTCAAAGAGGCTTTGGTCCACCCACTCCTCAAGAAACCGTTGCTAGACCCCACCCTCCTGGACAACTTTCGTCCAGTCTCCCACCTCCCCTTTTTAGGGAAGGTGGTAGAAAAGGTGGTCGCGCGGCAGCTTCAGAGGATCCTGGAGGAAACGGATTATCTGGACTCCTATCAGTCAGGATTCAGGCCCGTTTATGGGACAGAAACAGCATTGGTCGCACTTTTAGATGATCTCTGGTGAGAGTGGGATGGGGGGAGTGCATCCATCCTTGCTCTTCTTGACCACTCGGCGGCTTTCGATACCATCGACCATGGTATCCTTTTGGGTCGGCTGCAGGAGTTGGGGTTGGGTGGCACAATGTTGTGCTGGTTCAGCTCCTTTCTCCAAGGCCGAACCCAATCGGTGTTGATAGGGAGCGAGAGGTCCAGCCCCCGGCCCCTACTTTGTGGGGTGCCACAGGGGTCAGTGCTTTCACCGCTCCTATTTAATATCTACATGAAACCGCTGGGTGAGATCATCCGGCACATGGGGTGAGGTATCATCAGTATGCTGATGATACCCAACTATACATCTCCATCCCAGGTGCCCTAAGTGACGCTGTGACTGCCCTCTCGCGGTGCCTGGAGGCTGTGGGGGCCTGGATGGGGGACAACAGGCTTCAGCTGAACCCTGGTAAGACGGAGTGGCTGTGGATACGGGGAGCCTCAAGATCTAGGACTTTGTCATCTTTGGTTCTTGATGGGGTTGCACTACCCCAGACACACCCGGTGCATAATCTGGGGGTTCTCCTGGACTCACGACTCCTGCTCGAAGAGCAGGTGGCAGTCGTGGCTAGGAGGGCCTTTGCACGACTTCGTGTGGTGCAGCAGTTACGCCCCTTCCTGGATCAGGGGGACCTCTGCACAGTCACTCATGCCCTGGTCACCTCTGAGTTAGACTACTGTAATGCGCTCTACATGGGGCTACCCTTGAAGAGTATCCGGAAGCTACAGCTGGTGCAGAATGCGGTGGCGCGGACAGTTCTTAATGCCCCTAGGAGGGCACATATAACACCGCTGTTGCGTGAGCTGCATTGGCTACCGGTTTGTTTCCGGGTCCAATTCAAGGTGTTGGTCATTACCTTTAAAGCCCTTTATGGCACAGGACCAGGTTATCTGAGGAACCGCCTCGCCCTGGTCACTTCAGCCCGTCCCACTCGGTCCAGCAGAAGGGGCAGGTTGCAGACCCCACCAGTCAGGGAATTTCGATTGGTGGGGTCTAGGCAGAGAGCCTTTTCTGCTGTAGCGCCCGCCCTATGGAACATCCTGCCTCCTGAGGTCCGGTGTGCCCCCTCCCTCATGGCCTTCAGGAAAGGTATTAAATCCTGGCTCTGCCAGAAGGCCTGGGGGCCAGAGGGGGGCCCGCACCTGTGGAGATGGCTGGTGGGATGATGGGTTGTCCCCCCCCCCCCAGCATCTTACAGGGTTTTTTAGGGCCAAAAATTAGAGGAGGTTTTTTAGGGTATTTTTAATATGTTTTTAATTATTTATAGTTTTTAGCCATCTTGGAGAGAACTGTGTTTTTTACTGTGAGCCGCCCAGAGTCACCCATTGGGGGAGATGGGCGGCATACAAGCCAAATAAATAAATAAATAAATAAATAAATAAATATACGCAGTGAGGAACACAGATCTAAAAATTAATGCATTGGAGATCAAGGTAATTGCATTTGACAGGACAAACCAAATAAATGATTACAAATTATATGTAAAAGTAATAAAATTAGAGCAAATAAATATATTTGTGTATCTTGCTTGAATGTTTACTAAAGATGGTAAATGGATGAAGACATTTTAAAATGCTGGTAGAAAGGTAGCGTATAGATGTGGTCTATGGTGAGGAATGAATGTGAAAGAAGAGAACATGGCTATCTATAAAAAAGAGCCTCTGCTCACTTTGTGAGTTGGAAGTGAGAGTTGGGCGTGTCAGGTGTGTCAAGTTCATTATAAAAGCCAGCTGAATGGAGTGGGAATGGGGTACATAAGAAGGGTGTGTGATGAAACAAACAAACAAACAAAAAGGTAGGGTCAATAATGAATAGGTGCTGGAAGGATGTGGGCTGAATACAAAAATGAGCAATGAGTACAAAAGATTTACACAGAGAGAATGAATGGAGATCAAATCACAAAGAAGCAAGAGTGAATAGGTTGTGAGGAAGGAAAAGACTGAGAAAGTCATGGTTGGATGGATTTAATGAGATTCTCAATAAGAAAAAAGTGATAAATTTAAAGAGCAAGAGGCAATATCTACATTGATGTGATAGAAGCAAGGAAGTTTTTTGCAGGGCTAGAAAGGTATGGAGAGATACAGAGAATGATAGTGGGAAAATGAGATACGGTTGGATTTCCTTTTCTTTCCCCTTATCTCCTCTTAATTTCTTTTGCTCAATAGTTTTCCATTTGTTCCCTGCACTTTGCATAATATTTTATACCCTGAAAGGGAATCACATGAGGAGTATTTTATGCATATAGTCCTTTTGCCAGATTGTGACTGTATTCGTAACAAGCGATTGTGATTCCAGATGACAGATGTAATTGTGCAAGATTGCCTCTTCCAAATGCAGCTTCCTTGGCTTAATTTACAATGTTGAGGACTTTGATTTTGAGAATCTTCCTCCTTACTGCATCTGGCTGATATTTGGCTTCCTCAGTCTGGCCCTTTCACTTCTGATCAGGTAGGCATGAAATGCAACTAGCTCAGTGTGGTCAGAATTAGGGCCATTGTATCCTAATGTCAGGATGGGGTATTTGCTATGTGATTGTCTCTCCTATGATTTCTGATTAGTAGCTATGAAAGAGGTCGACCTGGATCCAGATCTACTGCTATAACAGAGTGGGGGACAAATGGTGGTTTCGACCATTATTTTCAGTGGGAAAATAATGCAAGTGGTAGAGAAAGAGTTCTGGATTGTCTCTTGCTTTCTTCTTTCTCTCTCACCCCCCCCCCCCCCATATGCAGCTGCTATTTCTGTAAGAAAATCTGGGCTTTTGAGTCCAATTCCCATCATCCCTAACTATTTACCATGCTGGCCAATGGAAACTGGAGACTAAGAGAATCTGGAGACCTATCAATTCTTCACTTTGATCTAACCTCAGGGCTTATTTGCACTGCATAGTTGCTCTGACCCCCAAAAGGAACAGCAACCATTTTTTGAGGGAGGAAAGAGATGTCATCAGCCTTTACACTTTTCCTTCCTATTGAAAATTCAACCTCTAGGTATGTTTTCCTGTTGTGGTCTTCCTCCCTCCCTCCCTCCCTCCTCCCTTCCTTCCTTCCTTCCTTCCTTCCTTCCTTCCTCCTAATTTGACTTTACTATCATCCATTTGGGCTGAAGCACTTTATTTCCTTAACCCCAGCAGATAACTGGCTACTTTGGAATGGAGGAAGGAATTCCTTATCTAAGAACTTCTAAAACTTTCTCTTTACTATTAGCAAAATGGCTAGGAACTTTGTCTCATATGCAATAGGTTGCTGATTTGAAACATTGCAGAATTATTATATTATTATTATTATGGTTGCTTGCACAGTCAGCCAGATGTTTAGACTGGATTTGGCATTTTTGTCCACCTATTGAGTACTTCCCAAGGACCTAGGATAGACAAGTGTTGTTTGATGGCGTTAAAGGTACTGTCACAAGATATAAGCTGTTCCAAGTAAAGCTGCCTTTTGCAATTGGCTGATGGTGATTTTGTCAGTGCTGATGGTGTTCAAGTGGTGTTCCAGATGTTTTGGGATTGCACCCAAGGCACCTATTAGTATTGGTACTATTTTTGATTTTTTTTTTTGCCATAGTTGTTCTACTTCTATTTGCAGGTCTTTATATTTTGTGATTTTCTCCAGTTCTTTCTCTTCTATTCTGCTGTCTCCAGGGATTGCAATGTCCACTATT
The DNA here is from genome assembly GCA_030867105.1 of Liasis olivaceus. NCBI lineage: Eukaryota > Metazoa > Chordata > Lepidosauria > Squamata > Pythonidae > Liasis > Liasis olivaceus. The sequence continues at coordinate 99,959,046 of CM061348.1, read as the reverse complement.
CAGACTTTTTTGTCCTTCTTATCAACAGTTGTTAAGTCTGAGGTGTTGTGTGGCAGGTGCTTGTCTGTTTGAATTCTAAAGTCCCAGAGCACTTTAGCTTCTTCATTTTCTATTACTTTGTCTGTTTTGTGGTCCCACCAGTTCTTGCTTGCAGGCGAATGGTGTTTCCTGTGGATATTCCAATGCACCATTGTTGCTACTTTGTTATGCCATTATTTGTAGTCAGTCTGTGCAATCTTCTTGCAGCAGCTAACTAGGTGGTCCACTGCTTCTTCAGCCTCTTTGCAGGTGGCATTTGCTGTCTGTTGCTGTCTTTTCAGTTCTGGCTTTATATGCATTTGTTCTTAAAGCTTGGTCTTGTGCAGCCAGAATTAGCCCCTCTGTCTCTTTCTTTCCTTCCTTCCGCTTTCCTGCTCTTAGCCATTGCCAGGTCTTGTTGTTGTCTGCTTTGCCTGCTAGTTTTTTTGTGTACTGGCCATGTAATTCTTTGCCTTGCCATGTCTTTTTTCTATTCTTCATTTTGGTCTTTCTTATGCACCAGTTTGGTCTCTTTGGTATTCAGTAAGCCTTCATGGTGTGCTAGCTTCAGTGCATCTTCTTCACTGTCCTTCAGATATTCTTCCAATGACCTTTTTTCTTCTTCAATTGTCTGGTGTAACATTCTACACCCACCTAGGCTTCTTGGTAAGTAGAGTCTGTCAATGTCGCTGCGTGGATGAAGGGCATGATTCATTGTCATTATTTTTCTGGTCTTCCTATCCAGGGCTTTTAATTCAGCTTGAGTCCAGTCCACTATTCCAGCTGTATATCTAATGACTGGAATTGCCCAGGTGTTAATTACCTTGATGGCATTTCCACCACTGAGTTTGGACTTTAAGATCTTCTTCACTCTTCTAATGTATTCACTACTATCCTTCTTCTTCACTTCAGTGTGCTTGATGTTGTCAGCTTGAAGGTGCCCAGGTATTTGTAGTGATCTTCTTCATCCAGACTCTTGATGTTATTTCCATAGGGCATCTTGATTCCTTCTGTTTTCACTATTTTTCCCCTGCTGATGGTAAGGGTGACATATTTGTCCACTCCAAACTCTATTTCAATATCTTGGCTGTATATTCAGACAGTGTTGAGCAGCAATTCCATTTTGGATGGTGTTTTTCCATACAGCTTCAGACTGTCCATGAAAACCTGGGAGATGTTTTTGATGTTTGATAGCCATGGCCTGACTTGTTCAGTATTGTTGACAGAGGAATCAATGTAATGACAAACAGTAGTAGTGATAGTGAGTCTCCTTGAAAGATTCCTCTCTTGATATTAACCTTTCCCAGTCTATCACCATTGATCAGCAACTGTGTCTTCCATTGTGCCATTGATCTTTGCACAAAGCTTTTGATGTTTCTACTGACTCCTGTTATTTCTAGGCACTTAATTATCCAGTCATGTGGCAGGGAATCAAATGCCTTCTTGTAATCAATCCAAGCTACGTTCAGGTTGGTCTTCCTTCTCTTACAGTTTTCCAAAATCATCTTGTCAATTAGGAACTGATCTTTTGTCCCTCTGCTGTTTGGGCAGTTTCCTTTTTGCTCACATTGAAAGAGCTTGTTTTCAACTAGATGCTGTTGAACTGCATCAGCTACCACACCAGTTAGCAATTTGAAAGTTGTTGACAAACAGGTAATTGGCCTGTAGTTGCCTGATGCTGCCCCTTTTGTTGTTTCTTTTATGATCAGGTAGGCTTTGCCAGATGTTAACCAATCTTCAATTTCATCTCTTTGCAGTATGTTGTGAAACTGCTTGGCAATGAATGGGTGCAGAGCAGTCAGATGTTTCAACTAAATATAATGCAGTTCATCTTCACCCGGTGGCGACCAATTCTTGATCTTCCTTGCCCTTTTCTCCACCATTTCTGCTGTTATTACAAGTTCTTTCATTTCAGGTTCTTTTTTATTCTTATCTAACCACCTTTATTCAGGCTGCATTCTTGTTGTATTTCTTTGGGTTGTCCCATAGCTGTGCCCAGAACTTCACTGTTTCTTCTTTGTCAGGTATTTACTGGTTCATTGCAGTCTCTCCATTGATGGATTGGTAGAAATTTTTCTGATTCGACTGAAATTGGAGATTCTGTCTGTAGTGTGCAATTCGAGCTTTGTATCTGCTGATTTTCTTGGCTATGGCTGTTATTTGGCTGCTTTATTATTTCCAGTGGTTCCTTGATCTTCCTTGTTTCTAGGTGATATTTCTTGATCAGGTATTCTTTGGTCTTTTTGTTCTTCAGCTTCTTTTCTTTCATCTGTTCTAGCTTGCTTGCATCTGATCTTAGCAGGCTGATCTTATTTTCCAACCTGATCTTCCATTTTGGTGGTGTACTGTTTGCCTTTTTTTTTTCTTGTGGATTTTGCATCCAAGATATTCATTTATAACTGCAGCTGTGCTGTACATCAGTTGGTTTGTTTCTTGCAGTGAGCTGGTGCTTATATTTGATATTACAGTATTGGCATCATTTAATACTTGTGCTAGCTGTTTCTTTGTAACAAGCTTCAATGAAAGCAACCTTATTCTGTTGTTTTTGTGCTGTTCTAGATGCTCAGTTATTCTTTGTTTCAATTCCTCTTGTTTTTCAGTTAGAGGACTTTGTTCTTTCTGAGGAGAAGGTAGAGGAGAGGGTGCCTGGTTTGGGAATGAAAATGGGTATACAGTGATGCTGGCTTCCTCTACTACTGTCTCCCCCTCGTTTGCCTCTACAGTCTGAACTACTTCTGGCAAGGCTTTGATTTCTGTGCCCTGGGTAGACCTTTGCAGTTCTTCCAATTCTGCTTCTGTGAATACTTTATTTTGTGTTATAAATCGACATTGATCTGCTAGCCTCTGTTCTGTTATTTCTGATTCTGAATGTTGTCCTTTTCAGAACTGGTGCATTCTTTTCAGATATCATCTTCTTGTTGGACTTGATTTGTAATAGCAGATCATTATTTCTTTGTTTTTAGTCTTTGTATATTTGTGATGGGTAAACAGCTTTTGTTCCAGCAGTTCTGCAGCTGCTGGTCCTGGTTACTCAGCCAACAGTCCTGAGTCCTGTAGCCCATTTGTCACCAGATGTCCAGGAACTAAAACACCTAGCATGGTCCTTGTTGACTCAGGCAATGACCGATCTGGTATGGATTTCTGTAAATTACATTTCACCACATTGTTTAAGGGAAAGACACTCTTCGTCTGGCTCCTCTGATGAGACCTGTCTAGTATGATTGAACCCCTGGCATAGCTCACATCCTCCTCGGAGCACACAAGCCCCACAACCACGTGAAGCTAGTGCCTCACTGGGAGATTATTATTATTAATTTTATTATTTCAATTTATATGGCTGCCCATCTCAAATTCATGACTCTGGATGGCTAACAACAATTAAAAACACCATAAAACACATTACAGTAGAAACAATGCATATGTAATCAGCAACTGAGGTAAAAAAACAAAATAACCACCAACAGACCAACGAAGCCATTGCATGCGCTCTGCCACACATCCAGATCCCCAAGCCCAGTGACAAAATCATGTCTCTAAGACCTCACAAAAAGCCAACAGGGTCAGGGCCACCTAATCTCTGGGGGGATGATGTTCCAAAGGGTGGGCACCATGGCAGAAAAGGCTCTCTTCCTGGGTTCTGCCAGATGACATTACCTGGCAGAAAGGACCTGGAGTATGCCTCTCCTGCTGGACTTAATGATAAGGGTAGACATACTCAGGAAGAGGTAATCCCTCAAATAACCTGTTTTTTTCTTTTTTGCTAGATGGGGGCTTAAAATATTAGCTGAGGGGCAGTAGGAAAAAAAAATGAAACCAAGATCAGACAGCATGGATCATAACACCATCTTGCTGCAACAGGAAGAGAAGTTTTTCAAGACATACAGAAAGCAGAATTGGATCATATGCAGTTTCATCTTAGGTTCAAAAACAGTTTGGTCTCAACTCTGGTTGCCTTCCAGAAGCCTCTCAAAATAGAGCTGTCCTGGAAGGAGTCTATGGGTTGACACCAGATACCTTTATGTTTAGGAATGTCTATTATATAACCTTTTTATTGTTACTGTTGTTTTTCTTTATGTTGTGGACTGCTGAGAACCATATGACAAAATGAATGACTGTTGAAATCAGCACTTTTTAAGAAGTAAATAAAAGTAAATGTTGCATCAAAAGAGACCTGACTTTTAGCTGTAAGGCAGAAGCTTACCCTAGTCCATGGGTTAAGAGCATCCAGTTTAAGGACAACCCATAGTTAAGAATGGAGCCTATTGTAGCAAAATTCAAGTTAAATACACAATTCAAGTTAAATACACAATGATTTGAGTTCATTACACAATATTACTTATACAGTATTATACAATAATACTGTTCCAGCTTATATACAAAATGGAACTTGTTCTTAAACTGAGGACTACCTGTACCCTTATTTTTACTTGATGCTTTTTATCTGTATTGAGTCACTGACATGAAAACAGCTCTTTTTTCCATTTGCCCATCAAATTCCCAGTAATGTAGCTACTTGGGGGCGGGTGTAGTGATTTTTGGGGAGGTAGTACAATCAGACCTGTCTTGACAGAATCTATAAACAGTTGATGAAAAACCCTGTTATTTAATGCATTCAGTAACTCTAATTGGTTCATTAGAAATGTAATCACTTTCATGTCACCAGCTGTTGAGACAGAGGAAAGAGCAGTGGCTAATGATTAGCTATTTTAGAAAGCTAATATTGAATTCTTAATATGCCCCTTGTGGGCTTGACTCTGTGCTATTCATTCAGTCCATAGACATGAGTTCTGGCTTTGTGAGCTGCAAAGGCTTTGCGATAAAGTTAGGAGACTACAGCCAAAGTTTTAGTTCTACTTTGGAAGTGATATCTGTGTACACATTGTAGGGATCTGACTGATGGCTTCACCCGATTATTCAATTATCACTTGCAGCTAGAGAGAATTTCTCACTGCATCTGATGAGCATCAGCCCCAAAAAGTTGAGGACTGGCAAGAGAAGATGGGTGCCTTTGCTCAGAAATGAACAAAAGAGGAGAAAGGTATAAAACATTAGAAAAGTACATTGCTATCTCAGTTTTTTTATCAGCTGTGACTAGCTCTAGATCTCAGAGTTTTCATCTTCTGTTTATAGAGAAGGTGCACTCTCTCATATATGATGGATAGGGAGCAGAACTAGACAATTCATCTTCCATCCTTTGCTCCTTATGTAGAGATGTCACATGCAAAGGGCTGTAGCTACGTACTGAATGATTCATGGAACATGCACCAGTTCAGTGTTGACTCAAGACATTTCTTGTCTGAAGCAAAACCCCAGAGTTGGTTCATTTGTAAGGCAGGGTGAAGCAACTGTTTCACTCTGGAGGACTGAACATAATCCTATGGTATCAGGAGGACTGAGCTGAATGAGTCTGCTGTCTTCTGAGACCATGACAGATGCTGTCCTGTCCCCATGGTTGAAGTAAGATTCAGTTAGCTACCCAGTCAGCTTCGGGGGTGGGGGGGTGGGGGTGTAGAATGGAAGAGGTTCTATTTTGTCCTTTGCACAAGCAGAAAAATATCTGAGTCCCTGTTACATTTACTGCTCAAGTCATTTTACAAAGCATCATTTGGTCATGGTAGCCCCAGTCACTGCCAACATTTAATTCTCCTCACTCAGATGTCAACTGACACAGATCACTTCATCCTCTTGCACAGTCAGGGTTGATCTCAGAGAGAGATTTCAGTTGTTTGAGAACAAGATTTAGGGCAGAAACCCAGAGCAAATGAATTGATCATACTGAGCTCTGCTCTTCTACAAGTGTTTTAGGAACTGCTGGTAAACACAGTGCTGGCAAAAACTGGCTTCCCCAATGAAAATACAAAAATCCCCTAAGCTCAAGGCAGTCTATAGAGCACTCCCTCTTTCATTGTTCTTCACAACAATGCTGTGAAGTCTATTGGGCTAAGAGCTAGTTCAAAGTCATCCAGGGAGCTTCCATGACTGAAGGTGGATTTGAACCTGGGTTTCCCCGGGACTAAGTCCAACACCATAACGCTATACTACACTACCTTTTTTAATGAGACTGGGATATTGTCTCTCCTCGATTTAACTAGTTATCTCCCTCAACCCACACCTATTAAATGCAATAACCCATGTAAGAAAAAGGGTTGAGCAAATAGATACTTAATTGACCATTACAATTGTGCACATCCTTGTGCACATCCTTGACCTTTTAAAAGTGAAAGCCATTCCCTCTAAATTCAACCACTGTCCTGAACATCTGCCAGAGCAAACTACAAAAACAAAAAACTGTAAGTCATGATGGATATATTTGGTTTTGAATTTAAAGAATCTTTCAAATGAGTCCCAGCAGGTTTTTGACCTCCTACTGGGCCAGAACCGAGATGCCCTGACCATTTGGAAAGGCTTCCTTGTGTGTTTGAAAGGAAGAAATGATGAAAGGACAAAAAAGCTTCTTTACTTCCATTGTTGTCACTCATCAGGCTCAAGAATGGTTGGAGAAGCAGAGGCATCTACAGCTAGCCCCAATGCCACCACAATGAGGAAACATGACACAAGCTCTGCCTTTTTATCCTTGTTTTGTAACAGTGCACACAAGAAAGCAAAGAGAAGAGTTTGTGTAATGACATGGCAATGCACATTTTGTCACTGGCATCCCCTTGCCCCCTGCTCTCCTATGGTCCCTGTCTTGAGTGCAGTGTTCCTGCCTGGTGTTTTTTGCATGCAATTCCATTATAAACAACATATCTGGGAGGCCTGTGAAGAGTTCTGCTGCTACTGATCAGCCATGAGCTGTTACTAGAGTCCTTGAATTGTGGAAAACTAAAAGGATATTAATAATGCAGAGTAGTGAAGGGGCCCCACTGGGGAAATGATGCAAAAACATATTGGAGTTGATGAACCTTCAGCGTCAAACTATCAGCTGTAGGGAGAGGGAGAGATTTCTTTTCAACATGTAACCTATCTTGAGGTGTTGAAGCTACTCAGTGGGCAAGATTACCTGTGAAATATGTTAGTGCATAGCACCAGTATATTACTTACATGCCTTCCAGCATCAAGGTAAGAATTTAAAATGGCATTGCAAAAAAAGAGAAAAGAATGAGCTGCTAAATGTGGTGCAGTTACTATCCTACCAATAACACTATAAAAACTGGGAATGCTTTATCAATATATTTCCCAGGTGCTATGTTATGGTTACATTCTTTGCCTTATGATGCATGTCAGCAAGGTTATTCACTTTCACAAAGTGGCATTGAGGGTGATCATCATGTGCACAGTGTCAGATGGAGCCAGTGTTGTTATTGATGTTTCTGCCTTTTCTTAAAACCTCTTTGAATAAAAATGGCAGAAGTGATGAGAATCAAAGCTCCAAGGCCGTCCCTTTGGCTGGAGGTTCATTAATTTTATAAGCATAGATGGGACAAGGATGGCCTATTAGTTCAAGTAAATTAAACATCAACAATTACATTCTGATGGGAAAATTTTGCTACAGTTGTATATGATAATATAGGTGGCAGTCTTGATAGTGTATCTCCTCAAATTCTCTTTTGCATTCCTGGAGCAGTGTAGACAGTCAGATTGCAGGCTTTCTGGAAGAAGGCAGCATCTATTCAGGGTGCACTTAGCAGCATGGAGTCTGGCAAGATGAGCTATTTTCTCTCAGGGACCCACAATTAACATGACAGTCCCCAGCAGACCTGCTTGGAAGCAAATCAATAGGCCAGGCTCTCAGAAAACAATTCTGTTTGGCCACACAAGGTCACCAGCAGGAAGGTCAGGTATCAAAGATCAAAGGCCCCATTGAATGTAGTTCCAGCCCTTTGCCCTGTTCACCTGAGTGACAGGCCTTTCTTATCTTGAGGGTTTTTTTTTTTTAATTATTTTTTTAAAAAATATGTTTTTAAGTACTTTAGATAAGATTAAATCTGGGTCAAGCTGAGCTAAAGATCAATTGTTGTGAATTATTGCAAGCCTGTTCTTCATATAACATTTCTAGAGAAGAGTTGAAAAGCCTCTAATGGCCTCCCTCAGCCTTGTGCTCCAACTCCTAGAATTTACAGCAAACATGGCCAAAGTTCTAGGAGTTGCAGTTCAGCTAATTTAGAGAGCACCAAGTTAGAGCAATCTGGACTAGAGCAAAAGGACCAAGGCAGAGGTTATATGGCTTGCGGAAAACACAGCCGTATACACTTAGAGCCTACTTGATATCTGAGACCATGAATGCTTATTAGCCATGATCTAAGCGAGGAAACATGGTTCCATGGGAGATAGAGTTAAAATACAAGCAGTATGTTTATTAGAATTGTCGTAAAAGTGTTTGACTGGATAATTGTGCTTTTCTTTCCCTGGTATAGAAGTGATTAATTAGTCCTCCATACCCTCTGCTCCCTGTGAAGACTACAGCTGTATGAAAGCAGTTAGGGTATGCTTGAAATTGGACTCCTGCATTACTCAGGGGTTAGACTCAATGGCCTAAATGGCTCCTCCCAACTTTATGGAAAACAGTGGTCCTGTCCAAGCATGAACTTCTTCTGCGGAATGGTAGGTAGACCTTCCCCTCTCCCAGGTGCATTGGTGACATCTATGAAAAGCTGGTTTCCATGGAAGCCATGGAACATTTTTGTACAAGTGATCACTTCACATGAACTGGAATCCTGCTAAATGGACTGAACATGCAAAAGTATTACCTGAACCAGGCTTAGGAATTGGTACCACCTTGATGACAGGTATAACTTCTTGGCAATCATCTAGGTTTAAAATATGAAAGGAAATGTAATGTTACAAAACTCCCATCAGTTGCAACAGTTATCCACTTGCATCCTTGAGAGCTTATGTCCATCTTCAGGGCAATGTTCTATGGGTTTAGGGTCTTTGCTCATCTTTTACAAAAATAGAAAGATGAAATAACTTATCTGCCAATAGGAATGGGAAGTACAGTATTAAATTGCTCAGAATAAGAAGCAGTAAAAATACAGCATTAAAGCCCTGATCCAAATCAACACATTGTTAAAAGTTCCATTGAGCAGGCTTGATGTTATGATCTGCCTGGTTAGGAGAATGCAGCAAAGAAAATGATGCTACATGCTAGTGTACAAATGGCTGAATGCAGCTGAGTAGAAAGCAGACAATTATTAAGCTGCATGTATGTTGGCCATTGAACAGATTGCTGAAGGGTTTGATCTGCTCTTTAGATTAGTAAGGAGCTGTGCTTCATTTGGATTCATTCACCAAACTGGCAGGATCCTCTTATCTAGTTATGTGATACCTTCCATTTTTTCAGTGTTTAATTTTGCTTGGTTTTTATTTTATTTAGCAGTTCATTACCCTCATAGCGGTAAGTCCCATATACCAGCCTACTATATCCAGTGCCATTGCACATTTTACAACTGCTGGCACATTATTGCTATAGATGAAAACAAGCAAAAAAAAAAAAAAAAGAAAAGAAAAGAAAAGAAAAAGAAAGAAAGAAAGAACAAAAAGAAAAAGAAAAAAAGAAAAAAGAAAAGAAAAAACCCACACTAGTTTGATAACCCTAAGAAAAAAGAATGATTCTGTGCATATGAAATTATGTAAGTAAACTTATATTACATATTGTGTACTCATCACACTATTCCTTTGGGGGGTAATCAACATTATGCTTCAGTTATAGTTACAATTAACCCTGCTAGCCCATCTCTTATCCCTTTACTCTTCCTTCATATATTTATTTTGCAATTCAATCTTCATTCTCTCTGTGTGATGAAACCACCTCAACATTCTTCTTTTATACTCACTTTTACAGTCAGTCCACATTCATTATCTCTTATTGTTCTACTATATACTCGTTCCTTAACTACATCATTTCCACTGCATTCAACTTACTGTTGTTTCTTCAACTCCTACTTCCACAAAATAAAGCACACTCACCCTCTCATACAGAAACATTTTTTGTTTCTTTCAATAAGCATTCATTCCTCACCACATTACGCACCAGTATTTGCACATCTTAAGATATATCTACTTGTTTTCCCAAGCTTAGGAAGCATTCTTCCAAGCTATTAAAAAATCAACAATTTGCTATTGTTTTTTTTTTTTTTCCTTTTATGTGTAACATTACCTCAGTATTTGATACATTAGATCCATACACCTCATGGCATCATTATTTGTAATATACATTGCAAATCATTCAGGTTCTCAGCCAAGAACTCATCATTATCTGCATAATCTGTTCCAAGCAGCTTCCACATTCTCTTTCCTTTGTCTACTTTCTGTTCATTCTATTGTGAGAGTGATCTACCTTCTTACATTTTGTATGGGATGCATCCTTCCTGTAATCATTCTGCTTTCACTCTCATTTGCTTCACTTCTTTCCTTTTTCTACTACAGCCATTTTTATCCCAAGATCCAGTCTTGCCACTATCCAATAATCCCCTCTCCCATAATCAAAACCTCTCATCACCCTTGTATGCTTCACTAATTTTCTCAGTCTTTCTCAATCATACAGAATAAAATCAGTCATGCTTTTAGATTTACATTCATCCCTTTGCATGTGTGTGTGTGTCTGTATATAGACTTACCATATGATTAAGTCACAAATTTATAACTAAGCAGATATTCACTAATTACTGTCATGCTTCAGTCTGGCACAACTGTAAATCTAGACTCTCCAGATTCTCAATTCTTTATTCTGGAATTAGCTTACTTGTCAGTAGACTCTTGGATATGATTTGGCTAGTGTAGATATTGTGGGCAAGAATGAAGTCAATATTTGCCTAGTTCAGTATTCAGCCTCATGCATTCAGTACCTCTCGTCACCCCTAAGCTAGAACCTCCCCCCATTCCCCAGTAAGGCATGGAGAATGAAGTTCCTTAACAGCAATAACTGGGAGCCAGCCTATCTGAAATTTGGGAGCTTAGGAAAGGATTCTACTATGCAGCAAAGATGGGAGGTACATGAGTAGAATCCCTAATTTGTCCCTACAACTCAGCTCACATACAGACACTCACAGCTCACTATCTCTGGAGAAGGCCCCTGGTCACCATCAAGCTGTCCTTGAGGATCATTGCCATTCCTTCTCTCCCCTATCTTGGGGTCACAACTAATGCAAAGTAGGCAAATCTCTAAGACAGTGACATCATTGCCCTCTCCCAATCAAGTTTTAGTAATACACAAAAGGGCTGCTCATTCATCCATGAGCAAATCATGGAGAATCATGGTTTTATAATAGAGACAAAGTAACTACCAGCATTTGAATTGCATCTAGAAGCTAAATGGTAGCCACCACAGCTCATACAATAAAAATATCAGGTGGTAAATTGAGATATGCCCACAACTACACATTGTTGCATTCTGTAGCTCCTGAGTGGTCTTCAAAGGTAGTCCCATGTAGAGCATGTTACAGTAATGCAAACAAGAGATGATGAAGGCATGAGTGACTATGAGAAGGGCCTTCTGATCCAGAAAAGGGCATAACTGACCCACCAGAAGTATCTGTGCAAATACCTTTCTGCCCATGGCTGCCTATTGCTCTTTGAGCAACAGCTGAGAATCCAGGAGGATCCCCAGATGATGCATGAGTTCTGTCTGAGCTAGTACAATCCTATCAAGAACCAATGCTGGAAAAACCACACTTAAATCCAAGTCATTCAGTCTTTCTAGGGTTGAGCCTCAGTTGTTCTTCCCCATCAGAGCCCATCAGTCTCCAGGTATTGGAAGAGGGCACTGATGGCATCACAGTTTTGGCTTGAGGTGGTGGCAGTGGTTGTTGTTCTTATTAAATGTATGTGCCACCAATTGTTTAGGCTCACTGTTGCTTTCAACATCTAGAACACAATAAAACATCCACAGTTAATAGCCCTGTACAACACAATTTCATAAATCAAAGAAAAAACAAAAGACACTATACACACTACCAAAGAAGTCACAGGCTGATAAAATAACATCCAGGTAGTGCACGACAATTCCCTCAAGGCCCTCCAGTCACATTCTAATGGACAACTACTGTCCTTTCTGCTGCTCTAATTTTCAGGGAATGCCCAGTGCACAAAAGCACCCAGGTGTGCTTTCCTTTACACTGTGTGTGTACCTGCGTGTGCACAGGGGAGCCAGAATGCTTCCCTTTTCCTGTGGCTTTTGTCATCTTGGCTGCTCTTCAGCCTTTTCTTCACCCCTTCCTACTTCCTCCCATGCCTCTCCTCCATGCCTAGAAGCTAGTTTAGACTACTTTGGGGCTGTTATAAGAGAGGGCTTGCCATGCCTTCAGAAATGGCCTGACTGACACTTTAGAGGCTCATAGCATCTCTATGCCTGTGACTTATGAGCTGGCCATCTTGAGGGGTATTTAAATTTGCTGCTCTCAGCACCCACTTGTACTTGCCCAGACTACCCCACCCCATTCTGCCACATGTTAAAGAGTGCAGTTGGTGCCTTGCTTTCCTTGCTGGAAGATGACACTTGGTGGGAGGCACAATTAGGCCAAGAGGACCTACCAGTCACTTTCCTTAACTTGTCCCACATTAGACTGTAAGCCTGGTACTTCCAAACCACCTGGCGGCCTGGTTACTGAGGTAGAATGATCCTCAGTGATCAAGGCAGCACATTTTATGCTGGCTTACTTTTTGTTGTCTCAAGGATTTGTGGATTGCACTTTAATGCAGATGACTGGCTGTGCCCTTTATCAAGAAATTGCATTCGAATCATGCTATTTGTTGCCTTCGTATTTTTAATTAATTCTACACACTTTTTAGATGAATTGCTTTATGTATGGACACACATAAATGCATGGATTTATTTTATTCAAGGCATGTATTTTCTGCCTTGTACCCCTGGGGATCAAGACAATCACTTACAAACCACACAACAAGGAATTTTAAAAATAAAACACTAAGAAAATGATAAATACACAGCAGCAAAGCCTAACAAAGAAGAAAATCATCAAAGGTAAAGCAAAAGAACAGAAACAACAAAAATCAGAGACATCAAACAATGTATCGGTCTTAGGGCTTGCAATGCGTTGCTATTTTCTTGCTGCCTGAAATTTTTTAATGAAGAAAGCAAATGAAACTGGCTCAGTTTTAACTGACTGTGTAGTGTCCTGACCAAGGCCAAACTTACATGCAGAGGTGAGTTCCAAGTAATTTACTTTGGTTTGCAAATAAGTACTCACAATGGCAGGTAGAGCATGGGTGTGTGCATGCTGCTTACAAAGGAGCAAGAGGTAGCCTGAAAGAAGCAGCATATGAAAGTGTAGTTTAGAAACAGTCCAGAAGTTCAAGTGTCATGAGAAGGTAGTCAGATGGTTTGTAGTCAGAGAGCCAAGGTAAGCACAGAGCTGAGGATGGAGCAGTTGTTCCAAACAAAGAGCTGGTGGCCAGTGGTAGCTCTGATATAGACTAGCCACAAGATATGACCTAATTAAGATAATTGTTGCCTTTGTATCTTGAGGAGCACCTCTGCTTGGTCCTCTGGAGTTCATTGCATGAACTCAGGCTGGGCAACCACTTGGAATTGGTGCCTCGGAGATCTGATTCATCCTGCACCTGTTCTGATGACTGCTGGCAGAGTCAGATTCTGATGCTTGATTGCTCCCTGATTCCTGAATGATTGCTGACAGTCGTCTGGAGCATGGTCCTCTGCATCTGAGTCATACAATATTTAGTGGAGTTCATGACATGTGGTTTTGTAAGCAGCAGTTCTGAAGGTCTGTACAACTGTGCTTGCAGAAATTTAGGAAGAAGCAAGCACATAGCACATCTTTTTACTAAGACATTAATGGTATTTTAACTTACATGGTAAAGGCAACCTCAGGCTATTTAAATACAACATCTTTGGCTGAATCACTGGATCTTCAGTAGAAGGCTGGGGTTGGAAAGAAAAATCAGAGCAGCTTCTCTTTGTCCTAAGCAGATGGAACTCAGTTCATTCCCATTCAGATTGTCACTTCCTTAACCACACCTAGAATAAGCATTGTAACCACAGTAATTGAAGCCACTATATCACAACAGTTCAATATCACGATCTGCTTTCTTTGCATAGCTGATGCAGTGCAATCCTTTGTGTATATGCTGAAGAAGTCCCACTGTGTTTCGTGAGGTAAGGATTCAGAGGAATATAGCCTAAAGTGAAGATTCTGAATAAACTTACTTGTTGTGACCTTGATCTTGAGCAGCTGGGAAGATTCCTACACAAGAGAGAAAAAGCCATCCATTTCAGGAAGACTTGGCAATGAAAACTGCAGGGGAGCTGATCCAAGAATTTACGTCTGAGCACAGCGCCTACAGTACAAGGCTGTTGTGGGGTAGTAGTTTAGGTGTTGGTCTAGGAGTGGGAAGACGCAAGTTCTAGTCCACCCTCAGCCACAGGAGTTCATTGAGTGACTTCATAGCAATCACTCTCTCCCAGGCCAGCTTTCTTCATGGGGCTGTTACTGTGGGGAGAGATAGGAGGAGGGAGTGATATTTATACCACCTTGAGCTCCTGAATAAAAGACAGGATACATATCAAATGCATAAACAAAAGTAGGATGTGACTGCTATTGCTTAAAGGTTGCATACGGCCCATACCTCTAAAGAGAGGGACCAACTCCAAAATTCTTTCTGTTATGAAAATAATTTCTTCTCCAATTTTTTTCGTGTGTTATTTAATTTTTAAAAGCATTCTTTTTAAAAATTTGTTTTCTGTGGTATCTCTGTTAGCCTCTTGGTCTAATCCTTTAAAGAAAGAAAGGCTAAGAGTGATCCAGTCAGGCACAATGAATGCCAGACACATGGCTTATTAGACCAGGATTATGTTCCATTCTTGAACTTGGCCTAAGTGTAACTGCTTTTATAAGGCTCATCTTTTGCATTTCCCAATGCTGCTTCTCTTTCTGTTGTCTTCCTTCCCTCTTCCATTGCTCCCCTCTCCCACTCTAGCTCCTTATGGTTGAAACTGAGATTGTAAGCTGCTTGTTGGACAATGCAGGCAAATTAACTATCCCTTTTTGGATGCCATAAGGTATAAAAAGCCACTTTCAAAGGCTTTAACTTTTCAAAGGCTGAATGCTTAGCAGCAGACAGCCATTTTGGAAACCTTTGTTCAAGATGGAGAGTTCAGCTGTATATTTCTAAAGTTCACTTTAACCCCAAGCTTTGAGTGTCGGCAGTTAGTTTGGATGAATTACTCTCTAATTTCTGCCTTTTCTGCTTTTTGGACAAGCCTTTAAATTACAGTTTAAGAGCCTGTGCTGGAGGTGTCATCCTGTGTAATTTATGAAGACCCTCTGCATTTTCTGAAGGCACGAATGAACGGTCAAGCCAGAGTTCAAGATATGTGACCCCCAGCTAAATCCGTTGCGTACAGATAGAGTTTGCTCATCTTCCCAGAACAACAGACAATGAGGTGAATAAAAGCAATTCAGAGGTCTGGGAGGATAAAATATGGAAGCTTTCAACTATAGCTCTGTGAGATAGGATCTCAGCAAGGGGAGTTAAAAGTATATATGGTGGGTTTCTTATCAGTAGCTGTGCCCCAGTTTAATGCTCACAATCTTTCTTAAACTTATGTAAGGACTGGAAATGATCTTTGTTTGTTTCTTTGTTTGTTAATTACCTGAGTAGATCAGAAATTGTGGCTTTAATATCCAGTACCCTTCAGGCTTTATCATCGCTGTCACTGTTTTCAGTAGACATACTAGTTATAGTGTGTGGTCATTTCCTGGATATTTTAGAATTTGGAAATTAGTTCATTTGATAAACTCATGGTAAAATATTAGTGCTGTTTTGCATTTAGATTTTTCCAACATTTTCCACATTCTGTACTTCCCAAATCTGCTGTAGAATGTTTAAATATCAAAACCAACTTCTTTCTTTCTTTCCTTCTTTGCTTCCTTCTAGTATATTTTTGCCATGTATTTAAGTTCTGAATGTCTCTGAGGCTTTATCAATCACATTTCTTCTAGAGTGCATTAATATAAACCATTCAGCAGTGGGGGGAAAAAAACATAAATACACATTTGGAACTAAATTGGTTGGGGTGGCATAACACTGTTCACTTGATTATGCCTTAATCTATTTTGGGAGTTTACACAGTGCATTGAAAGTAAACTAACTAAATGTGTTGTGTTCACAAGACTAAGTCACAAAAAACTATCCAAGATGAAAACTAGCCTGCTGTCCAGCTACATATGCCTTGTGTTTAACTGGTTGTGGGAATAGAGCCAGTTATATTTTTCATGTAAACTTAGTCAAAGAATCAATCATAGATTTTTTAAAGTGTTGACTTTATGTATGCATGTAAAAACTTAACAGGCTTTTATTTCCACAATAAGATGTAATTGTACATGACCTACTGTTTTGTGGCTATACCCTTTCATGCCATGTTCAGATTGAAAGGAAGACAGACATTCAACAAATAAGTAAATGAAACTTTATGTCAGTGAAATCCATAAATCACACCAGGAAGAAGGATACATAAAACTAATTAGGAGATCATTACAATGTATGCACTGGGCATACTTTTTCCTGTTGTTTTGTGCTGCAAACTCATTAAAAACTCCATGTCTCTTGAAATGCCTTGACATGAAAGGTGATGATAAATATGGCTATAAAGACTGAAAATCATTCAGAGCCTGCTGTCTGAAGAATTGGACAGTGACACATTATCAACTTGTTAGAATGTACTTATCTCTATTTATTGTATTCAATTAGCACATAATGGATGTTGATTGAAAACAGTCACATTCAGCTGAGTAGGCATTCATTTGGCAGAAGAGTTTAATTAGAGCAGGGTTTTGAAAAATAGGCACCTAGATAGGTGAACACTGTTGAGCCAACAGTTTATGTTCTTTTGACTTTATGGCAAAATCATAAGCTATTCTGCCCTTTGTTGACAAAACCTTGGGTTGCTCAGGCATTTCAGAACGGGGAAAGTTCTTTTTGTATATAAGTATTTTCCATGTCCAATATTCATTCATAAGTGGTTTAAAGCTTCTTTTTCAAACCCAACATCTGCATGGTTTGGGAAGAAGGTGAAACACTGTGTTGATGATGGATAAGATTTACAGTATATTCAACAGGTAAGCAAGCAAAATAGTAGTATAACACCTGAGCATTGCTTATGGTTTAGGTAACAGAATAACTAAAAAGGTAAGGGTGTTTGTTGGATGGTCACATGTGTTCCATAAATAACAAATCTTAGCACAATCCATCTTCATTCAGATAATCACCAGCTCCAAAACAAATGTTCTCAGGATTTGAACAATGCCGTATACATTTTGATGAGACAGAATCAATATGCATAGCATTGTGCTTTAAAACATTTAAAATGTATCATGCTCTGCCTACTTTCCCTTCTGGAATTGGCACCCTGCTTCCCCCTTCTTCCTTTCTTTTTCATACATACATATAAAAAAGGTAGATCTACACACACAAGATGTGTGTGTGTGTGTAAATAAAGATATAAATATATAAATAATTTTAGGGATGGGCAAAGCCTTTCAGCTTGATTCAATTCTATTTGTGTAACTTTCTTAAAATGTATACAGAGGCTTACAAATTCATTCTTGTAAACATTTCTCCATATAATACTCCTTAAAAACATTGTTATGCTATCCTTAGAGACTCTTATTTGGAGGAAGGTTATTATTATGGTTTAGTTGCACAGTCAGCCAGATGTTTAGACTGGATTTGGCATTTTAATCTACCTATCGAGTCCTTCCTAAGGACCTGGAATAGGCAGATGTTGTTGTTTGACGGTGTTAAAGGTATCATCGCAGGATGGAAGCTGTTCCAAGTAAAGCTGCCTTTTGCAATTGACTGATGGTGATTTTGTCAATGCCAATGGTATTCAGGTGGTGCTCCAGATGTTTTGGATGATGATGATGATGATGATGATGATGATGATGATTACACTGCTAAAGAAAGTCAGAATCCACAATGTATTTATTATCTGAGTATCAATTACTGTGCTCAGGACACCAATCTAGAGCCCTGCATCCTAGGCACCCTGTTATAAAACACTTGCATATTAAGAATTGTATTAATTCAGCTATATATTATCATCAATTACAAAGGCGGAGTGGAACTGGAGTTTTGGGAAAATGGAATTCTGAATAGGAAATTACAGAAATCCTGAGCTGAAAAATTGTCCTGTGTGCTATAAATGAATGAGGATGCCAGTCTGTAGTCTCTCCCCATTCTATTTTTCTTCCCATGGATTCTGAAGAGATGGGAAGACAGAAAATAACATTCACATCTTTGAGCCTCTTTTTCTGTTAGGTCTAGATGTTGTGGTAATCCACTCACATCAGCCCTGCCCAGTAGAGCTAATGGCAATGGAATTTACAGTTCAACAATATCCAAAGGACTACAGATTGCCCTGTCTCCTTGCAAAGAATCTAAGATAAAGGTCCAGTTATATTAGACTGATAAAACTGGGCTGGCAACTTAGAGAGTGGTCATCTGGAGTTTTGTACCCTGAATATGGCATATTCTTTTCGTAGCCTGGATATGGTAATTCTGGCTACAGCTTCCTGCATCTTTCCCAATTGGCCAATTGGAAATAGAAGTTCAGCAACATCTGGAGAGCTTCAGATTAGTCACCTCTGCCCTAAATATAGAGTGAAGGCCTGAAATGGGGTGAGGGCAGATATTGATACGTACATACAAGTAGTTATATCATTAAACTGATCTTCCCATCACCTTCAAAAACAAATATATTAGAAAAGTGGATTAAGAAAACTTAATCCTTTGCTTTGAATTTTTTGGGGGCTGGTATGTCTCTAACAGGCAATGTTACTTTCTTGGGTGTGCATCTTACGGGGAGGAGAATATTGCTGCTTCCTGCAAGACATTGTAAACATTTCCCTGTTTTCTTCTAACTCCATAGTCTCACACTGTAAATCACATTTTAAAACACATCAGTGTAATATATCTGGAAATGATGTTAAGTGAGATTTTGGGACAATATCTCCTGTCTGAATTCCCTGGCTTCAGAGGAATTTACAATGTGTTTCACTGTCATTGACAAGAACATCTGAAACTTGGTTTTAAAGAAACAAAACAATAAAAGCACTCTTCTATAATCTTGATGGCTGATGGACAGCTTCAGGGAAGGAAGCTATTGATATTTGTTGCAGTTAGTTCCTTTTCTCAGGGAAAAAGAAAGAACAGAAAACAGTGACACTTCATAAACAAACACATATTGTCTATTCCTCTTATAGTGGCCTCAGTTTCCATTATCTTGTTTGATTCTTAAATGTTTTCCTGCAAGACATAGAACATGATAAGACTATTGGTACATATTAAATATGTACACTAGCATGCAGAACTTACTTGGCTGATGCTTTCCTTGGTTCTTAGGAGCCATTAATCAGTGTATAATATTAACCCACCCTGGTACAATGACTTCTTTGCACAACCTCAAAGGCCTGGAGTCAATCCTTGGTAAGGCATGAATTCACTAGACAGTCTTATAATAATGAAACAGTATCATAGAATCCGAGAGATGGAAGCCACTCACTTCCTGCTCAGTGCTGGAATTCAATTTAAGATATCCCCAACAGATAGCTGTCTACTTTTTGTTTGAACACAGTGTAATAAAGTTGCTTTTTTCTTCTTGTTGTATCTTTTAAAATCACAGATAAATTTTCTTAGAAGACATCTTAGATTAATAGTAAGGTATATGTTAGTATATGTAAATTATAAAATTATTATAAAATAATCTATGTGCTTAAATAGAACCCCCCAAAACTAACCAAACTAATAAAAACAGAAGGAAAAAAACCAGGAAAACAGATAAAATGAAAAAAGAAGGGGGGGGGGGGTAACAAAGACAAAATCCTAACAAGAAAGTAAAAAAGTAGAACAATTGATTCAGATTTCCACTGCCTTTCTATAATGTTGAGCTCTTAATTTTATATTAATAAAAAAATAACCATTCAGTTTTTAAACTGGAACTTGAACCTAGACCATACAGAGTCTTAGAAAGAAACATAACAAGCTATTCTGGGAGTTGAAATTGTTACCTTTTTCTTAAAAATAAGGAGGCTAAGTGAGAGCACTAGGAGTGCTCATTAAGTGGCAAAGCCAAATGAGGCAGAGTAGAATCATTTCAATCAGATTTTCATTAGTCAGTATGGACAAGTCTGAACCTGCTCCATTTTTAAACTGTTTCTCCAGAGGATCATTATGGTTTGAATTCTATTCCAAAATATCAAAGATACAGGGACGTAAAAAATGTTGGAAGGAACATAGCCAAAAAAACCACCACATCAATTTTTGTAAAGTTTTCCTAAGCATTTTATCTTCCCTGCTGAAAAGTAAAAAAAATAAAATAAAAACTTACTGCAATTTTTTCCTACGCCAGACTATGGGAGAATGGATATCCATTTTTCCATCATTTTCATCGGATCCAGACATCTATCTGACTTGGATTTCCTTTAAAGTGTGTGAGTTGACAATGTCTGCTTCTGGAGCTCCAGATTTAACCCATGGCTTGGATTTGATCCCTGTATCAAATGAAGAGCTCCACTAGACTTTTGCTAGGTATTTTACCCAGTCTTGAGTACAGTCAATTCCTTACATTGTTGACCATTCTAAAGATGAATGTTGGAGTCTCTTATTTTCCACTCTTACTGTCTCCTTACTAACTCTCTGTATTCAATGGGCAAAACTTCCTGGATAGAAGAGTCTCCCTTAGCCTTCCCACCCCTCTCACACTGAGTGACAGTGAGACATGAGAAACAATTACCATCCACCAAATCATTCACTGAGTGTATCAAAGAGTGTTCACTAATTTATCTGAGATGTCCATACTAAGACCCATCTGAAGCTCAAAGGTATTCATTATCAACCTGAACATAAATACCCAGTCCTTCACTTTGAACTAGGGAAGATACAAGGGTACAAGCAATGGCCAACTTTTCATAGAATGATAGAGTTGGAAGAGGCTATTTAGGCCACTAAGTTTCTTTCCCCTTCTCAGAGGCAAGACACTAAATTAAACACCCCAGACAAATAGCTGCCTGACCTCCACTTGAACAGATCTAGTGAACAGGAGCCACTTCTTCTCGGCATTTGGTGTCACTGTGAAACTGCTCTTGTTGTTAGAAACTTTTCCTAACATTCATCCAGAATGTTAAGGTAGATCCTCATCCATTCTCGCTGTACTCATGAAAATAGGGTCCAAATGTCCCTGGCAGACTTCTGGGAGAACAGCAATGTACCCCAGGACACTGGTTAAATCACAGCCCGCAAAAGAAAGCTTGCTATGGTGGTATGAATGTGTGAATGCACCTTTCAGCAAAATGATTGAAACAACATGCACATATGCAAGGATTATATATACAGATCATGTATCTTTCAACAGTTTTATTTTATTAATCTACTTTTGTGAGTCCAGAGAAGCATGAAAAAAAAAAGAGGGGAAGCAAACTCCAGTTGCAGCAATCTGAGCATGCATGGTGGTAAGAACAAAGCCTAGACATCCGAACTGAAGAATACCAGATTGCTCTGGGTCCCATATGGAAACAATATCAGATAACTGAAATCCCCCAAAACTGGGTCAGATTCAGAAGGAGAGAATTTCATATGAACACTTTACAAATTAAAACAGGAATAGGCTTCTTGAACATTTGTGGCAAAACAACAAAGTTCTTGTGGCACCTTAAAGCTGTATGTCATGTTAGTTTTCATGCACTAAGGCCATTTGATCAAATACATGAAATGTTATGCTGAGTTGTAGATATTGATATGCATTAAGCATTTCTGCCCTGGCTGTTTATAACGCCATCCAACTATCACTGTGCTGATAAATCACTGATGAAAGCACGATCTATATTGCCACAGTAATGGCTGGGTAACACTATAAATAACTAGTGTCCAAATGCTCATGGCTTCAGCTGGGATTGCAATCAGTGAAATGAGAGGAGAAGGAATTGTGGACAGTCATATGGATAATGGTAGCCAAATGCAAATTTCTTGGCCTTAAGTAAGCTGGCTAATGCATTTTTGGGAATTAAAGAGAAAACCAACTTGGGGATAAAATTATATATTTATAGGACAGAGTAGTGCTCTGATTTCCTTACGATTTTTTTGTTTGTTTGTTTCATAAAGGCCGTTCTAAGCACTTTTACACTTGCATCACACAACATCATCTAACCATTTCTGTGGTGGTATAAAGCTTGTCTTCATCAGTGATGGTAATGTCACTGTGATTGTTTAATGATGTTCCTTTAAATTGCTAGTGCAGAAAGGCTCTTTAAGGCCTGTGACCAAGTGTATGGGGGACATTGCTGAAGACATCTTCCATTGGTTTCTGAACAGTACTATATTGATATCAGATTTCTGTCCATTTAATCTTTTAAGGAGTGCTGGCCTGTTTGACCTGTACTGAATTCACGCAGGCAAGAAGATGAATTAACCCATAGTATAATTCCACTATTCTTTTCCTCAATCAACTGTAAACCAGGGTTAGCAATCCACAAGTCTCATACACCTTCTGAATCAATATTTTGTGCACCTCCCGAAGCCCTCAGGATTTATTGTATCACCAAATTTCAATGGCCAGTATTTCCCCATCAATGTTCAGAGAAAAACAATGAAAATGCATAAAATAATAATAATAATAATAATAATAATAATAATAATAATAATAATAATAATAATATGTGGCCGCCCATCTCACAAAAAGTGACTCTGGGTGGTGTATAACAATCCAATAAAACAATAAATATATAAACAAAAATTACATAAAACCATAATATAGTAATTATTAAAAGCATTAAAAACTATAAAAACAGAACTAAAGCAGAACTAAAGCAGAAAAGGAAAATAATATCGAAGGGATGTTAATAATAGAGCCACCTCACTAGTTTTATATATTTATATTTTATATCTTTGGATGAGATAAGCATACTTTAAACATCCCCTCCAGCCTGCAACAGAAATCCAGAGCTCTCTGCCAAAACAGAACTGTTTCCATCTTCTTCTGTGACATCATCATGTCATCATCTTGCCCCCAGCCTGCCCGATTCCTGCTGGGACAATAATGCCAGAAATTTTTGACATCTGTTTTGGCCTTCTTTTGGACATATGCTGCTCAGCTAAACTGACCAACAATCTTGTGCAGAATGGGCATTTCTAAAGTCTCCAGTGTATTTTGCTATTTGAAAGCCACGTCCTTCCAAATTTCTCCCTTTGGATTCAGAATGAAACTAAGTAGGCCCAGTAGAGGCTGGGGTAGCAACTGAGTTCACATCTGGAAGTGGGGAGAAAACTTAAGGCTCCTGGTCTTACTTGGCTACCTGCTGAAAATGATTGAGCTTAAAGGAGTATTTGCTGCGATCTTTGCAACCTGATCTGTAAGACATGTTTGGCCCATCAGATAGAATATGACCTTGAGATAGGGATAACTTCTAACCTCTCTTTGACCCGGGCACTGCTTCTTGAGCAAACAGGAGCTCTTTGTTTTAAGTTAGTAAGAGCCTGAGAAGGTTTATGGAGCAACAGGGGGCACATGTGTCACTAGAAGGATAATGCTTTTATTTCATCTGTGGATAAGTATTGATTAAATGGAAGTGTAGAGGGGGAGGGCAGAATCAGTACAAATATTGACCTATTGATATGTCACCCAACCATCAAAGTCTTTTGAAAGGTCATTTGCAACAGGAGATACCGATTCAACTAATCTTTTGGTGTAGCACATATAAATATTGATCAGAGAAAGCCCAAATTATTTATTTATTGATGGAAGCAAAGAAAAAAACAAACATCTGCTAGCATTCCAGCTGAGTAATACTGCATGTTATAATCAAATGTATGAAGTAGATATCTATAAATTTGGTCAAATTATACCAGATTTCATTTATAGGCCTCCCCAGAGTTCTGTAGGCATTTGTATGCAACAATTATGTCATCGTTATGCACTGAGTTTAGGACTTTATTTATTTAGTTGATTTGTATGAATGTCCAACTTGTTGCAGTGACTCTGAGTGGTTAATAGCATATAAAGACATTAAAAAAGAAACACAGGTAACAATATCTGCAACTCTAGATCTATAACATATATACCTTCATGAAGACTGTAGTCAGACCAAGGATTTCTTTATGTCTGAAGAGGAGGAATCATTTAGGGTCTGATTGCTACTTTCCACCAGAAGTTACTGAGGAATTTTACCAGCTCCAAGCAGTTTTCAAGGTCCAAGCAAGAACTAGAGACCTTGAAGTCCAAGATACCAGTATCAGCAAGTTCCTACCTTTGAGATCTCTTTAGTACTAGAATCCCATGCTGCGCTTGCTGCTGCCCCAGGCATTTCTTTAAAAAAGAACAAACATTGGGTTCCCCAGCATAAGAAATGTTATAGCTTTGGCTGTCAGACCCACATGATGTTATTCCACTAACTTTGTTTGATAACCAAAAGGTGAAATGCTTAGCTAAAACATCAGACACTTAAAATGCTTCAGCTGTCTGCACACATTCAGCTTGCATCCCACAGACCTAAATCATTGAAGAAACCTTTTAGAATATAGTATCATTATTATATGGAATTCTCCCACGCCTGTCAGGAAGCTATGACAGCCAGGCTCAGGACAATGAATACTGAACTGGTGTGTGTGTGTATGTTTTTAAGTTTGCTCCAAGTATAAAGGGAGATAGATCTTCAAGATTTCTGCATACATAAAGGAAGTTGCTGGTGTAGTGTCTTTGATCTCCTGATTTGTATAGAAAATAAGGCTACTATATCTGGGCTGCAAAAATTTGGCAGATCATCAGCAGAAAACTGTAGTACTGAAATTCTAACTCTTTTAGCTATCTCATGATAATCTGGATTTTTGCCACCCAAGTATGCTTGCCCTACTAGTGAAAATTGTAGCTTCATAGAGATTGGTTCAGTATCATCTTCAATAAAATACTATACATCGTGCATTATTCACCAATTACATTAGGTTACATATTCACATTCAGTTTTGTAAAAGGAAGAATCTTTGATAGGTGGGATTGCCTGCTGGATCAAAGGGCTTTTTGTTAACTAGAATACCAATTGGATCCAATCTCCTAATATTAAAATGTTAAAATCATCCTGCAAGTGTTCAGGATGCTTGCATGGATAAATCAACTGATACAGAAGCAGGTGGGTTCTTTCAGAGTTTAAAGCAAAAGGCAAAACTGAACATGATGTATATGAGAAAATATCAACATGGATTGAAATGATGCTTTGTAGTATAAATTGATAGGATTTTGTGTAACAGTCACTGAGGTTGAACTTCACTGATAGAGTAACATTTGACCGAATCTCGCAGAAGGTTTTTCAACCTAGCCTTCGGTGCTATGATCAAAATATACTTGCACATTTCATGTAAGTTATATAGGCTGAATCCATACTGTCTTGATTTTCCTTTCTGAATATTTAGGAGGCATAGACATCCATTGCCAGGGAAAAATGACAAAAGCATATTGTGACATTCACATGATGATGTCACCATGCATACAGCATCCTTTTAACATAATCACTGTTTGCTGTGAATGCTGCTGCTGTTGAAAAAACACGTATTTGTGAATGATCTGAGCCAAAGTTCTGATGCAGTATATTCATCAAAAACTAACCATCCATTGGCTCCAAAAAATTGCAAACAATCTTAAATGATCTCATTGAATCAGCATCCTTTGTTTCTAATTTCAGGCTCCTACAAGAGCCAATTCGGTGCAGTGGTTAAAGGTACTGGATTAGAAGCCAGGAGACTGTGAGGTCTAGCCCTATCTTAGATACAAAGTCACACTGGCAATATTGCTCCCCACCACCTATTTTAGCTCCCAAGTTGCTCTTTATGATCCCCAGCTCAACTTTATCTCTTTTCTGGGCAGGTTAGTGCACTTCTAAAGAGAGTGTTGGGTTGCAAATCCCCCCCACCATTATTATTTTCCAAGGATCCCAACTGTAAAGCCAAAAGTTGACTCTTTACTTTGCCACATACTCATATCTTTTTTTTTCTTTTTTTATTAAAACAATATGTAAAACAAATAATAAAATTAGGTGGGGCAGGAAGCCTAACAGATTCCAAATTAGGCCTCTGTGGTCACATTATTGCCTGCAAGTATTGTATCATGTTGGAACTCAGAACTGAAGCTGTTAACCAAAAAGCCCAGGAACAACAGGATCACTGAAGGTATACATTAATATGTGAATGATACAGAGATAATTTCTAGTGGTAAAGTATAAAAAATTATGAAGTTTGCTTTTCCCTTCTCTCTCTTTTCTTTTTAAGCTGTTAGATTTTTCTTATTGCTTCAATTGTGCACAAGGTTCCAGATCCCTTCTTCAAGCTAGTGCCATCTTATGGGATGCGGGAGATATGCCTTCTCTGTTGCTGTGCCTGCCCTTTGGAACAAGCTTCCCCCTGACCCTAATAGCCTCTTGTACAGCTGTGAAGACCTGGCTTTTCTCCCATTCACTGAGCCAGGGTGGTACTTGAGCCCAGTCTTTTAGCAAAGGGAATGCTTGTGATTTCCAGCCTTGGCTACCTATGCATAGTTGTAGTTTCTTAATATTGGTTTTATATTTGTATGCCACCCAGAGTCATATAATGAGTTAATGGGTCTTATACATCCTATAAATAAACAAATAAAACAGAAAAATACAGTGCTGAATTTTAATTGGGAAAAGCTACATTGATTTTAATATCAGACA
Source organism: Liasis olivaceus (assembly GCA_030867105.1). Lineage (NCBI taxonomy): Eukaryota > Metazoa > Chordata > Lepidosauria > Squamata > Pythonidae > Liasis > Liasis olivaceus. The sequence goes on along the minus strand of CM061348.1, from coordinate 99,932,386 downwards.
TGAAGATTCCCAGTCATGGGTTCTAAACTAGCCTCATTGCTACTTCAAAATATAAATATTTTGGGCTATAATACAGTGCCGATGTTCTACACTTTGACTAATACTAGGCTTCTGACATTTTATTTATGTCCTACAAAGAACTGTCAAGTGATACTTTTAGATTTATATCTATTTCCATTTTTGTGGGCATCTTCTCCAAACAACTGATCACGTAGTGCAGTTATGCTATAGAATCATTGAAAATGAAGAACAGTGCCCAGCTTAAAGATGTTAAGCCTATATGATTTTAATACCTCCCCTCAAGGATCTGCTATTTTATTGTACACTTAAACCTATTCTTGATGGCACAATGCCTGATGAAAGAGTGAAGTACTTTTTAAAAAGTAATATATATTTTTTTTTCTGGGAAACATTTTTAATATGTGCATATATAGCAGTGGAGAGCCAGGTTGGTATAGTGGTTAAAGGCACTAGGGTAGAAACCAGGAGACTCTGAGTTCTAGTCCTGCCTGGGGCATGAATTCAGCTGGGTGACCTTGAGCCAGTCACTCTTTCTAAGCCCTAGAAAGAAGGCAATGGCAAACCATTTCTGAGATCTTGCCAAGAAAACTGCATTGATCTCTCTTTCTGTGTGTGGGTGGCTATTGAAAATAAGAGCTGTGCATGCTTTGAACATTATTCAGACCTTGTACAAATTCTGCAGCTTTCTAATAATTATTCAAGAAGCCAAACTTTTCAGGCTTCTATGTGAGCTTGATAAAATATGCCTCTGGTTTAAGGAGTAATCTCATTAAAGTTAATGCAACCATTAAAGCAGTGACATTTTTTTTCAGAGTCCCAAGCACTTCTTCCAAATTATTTTCAAAGTGAGCACAGCCCTATTGACAATGTTTCTGTTGACACTTTAGAGAAACCCACCATTTTCTGAAAAAATATCAGGCTTTGGGGGGGAAAAAAAAACCCCCAGGAATTTTAGAAATTGTGGTATCAAATAACAAAATCTGTGGGAACAAAATACAACATAAATTTAAATATAATGCATATTTATTTATTGTATTTGAATTAATTTAAATTCATTTTCTTCAGTTATGACTACTTAATAATCCTTAATAATTCCTCCCCACCCACATACACACATTGAAAATGATAGTAGAATAATGACTTTTGGAAGGGCTTTGGGGTGCCATGAGCAGTCTTCTCAAGTTACGTTATGATTTAAGGCAAGTCTCCATGGAGTAGGTTTCAAACCATTCTCCCCACAGTGTTACAGATAACTTCCTGTTCTGAATTGCACTTCTCAAAAAACAAAGCAAAACAATCCTGGAACTGAAGAGATACTGAAAATTTCCTGGACCAAGAAGTTGATTCTGACTCCAGATAGCACAAACCAGTAATAAAATAGGAATGGATAAAACTATGCACAGTGAGTTGACAGTAAAAAGCTTAGCTAACAGTATTAATACTGCAACTCACAGTAGCAGTGTTTAAAGTAACATCTAGATGCAAGGTGGACAAACTTTTAGTGGCCAGGGCCTGCAGTCAACATTTTTGGTGGAGAATGAGGGACACAATCAGTGGGACAATCGAGCAAAGCAGATAGACTTTTGTCACATTGGGGAGATCAGGATTTTCTGTATTTTCTTGGATTTGGAGGTTGGGAGTTTTATTTTTCCCCTTTCTTTTATAAACTATATTAAGCTTATTTTAGGCCACACATTAAATGAAGGGAAACCATGGTGCCAATTTTGAGCTATGAACGGATGCACGGGGGGTTCAGATTGCCTGTCTCTTATTTAGACTAATCATAAAAAGGAAGGTCATGTGGCCAGAAGGGCAGCACATCCTGCATACATCTAGATCTATGGTTTTTGTTTAGACAGATGTTTCCAAACATTTGAGGGAAAAGACACTTCGTACATCTGAAAAATCTACCTGCCGACAGGGTTCTTTCCCTGTTCAGGACATTCTCCTGAATTCGGTAGTTCAGCTGCTTCATCTCTGCACTCTGTAGGAGTGGTGCAATCTCACCCAGTACAGAAATATACGAAGCATTTCAGCGGCAGTTATTCAGAGCTGATTAAGATAAAGAAAGGCAACTGCAATGATTCTTTCAGTGGCACCTAATGCCTCCTTTGGGGTAGATCCATGGATTTTAGTAAATTTCATTAGTCATTATTCATTTCCTGTGGATCGTTAAAACATTCTTGCAACACATTTGTTTTTCTTAGTACACGTTCTGGAAACAATTGCCTCATGTTTGGCTTGAAAGAGCTCTCTGCGCACTTGCCAAACTTCTTTATATAAACTTGCTGCAGTGATGCTTTGCTTTTTCATCTTAATAAAGCAAATAATTATGTTCCGCCAATGAAAAAGTTTGAAAAAGGAGGTTGGGGAGGAAGGAAAAACCAAGCAGCTCCAAATTGTATCAAAGGAAAACAAGCTATCACCTAGTGAATACATTTTCTTTTAGCATAAATGCCACTTTTCAAGATAACTTTGGGGTAAAGAAAGAAGGAAAAAAATACTTGTTAGATTTGACAGTTAAAATTAATAGCATTTTTAAAAGGTGTTTGGGTTTTTTTTTCTTTGCTGTTAAGACTTACCTTGCCAGTAAGAATATCTGTATTGAAATTAAATTGCACTTGCTTTTACATAGCACTTAGGAAACAACAAGAGCCTATATTTGTCACTGAAAATGTGTTGGATCACAAGTTATGTCTTTTCTAGTCCAACAAGGCCGTCTTAAGTAGAACAACACATTTTTCTTTTTACAAAAAATACATGCATTATTTATTATATTTATATCTCAGCTGTCCCCCAGTCAACCCAGCACACATGCACAGTTCATGTCTCTTGCACATTTATTCTTCTATTGATGTGCATGTAGGTGAGCACACATACATATATTCACAAACACATTTGACCCTGGCAACAACTTTCTGGGATAGATTAGGGCTGGGAAAAAAAGAAAAGAAAGGAGTGGCCAAAGGATGCCCATCAGGCTTAAAGGAGAAGAGGCATATTCTTCTCCTTTATTCCCAGTATTCCCAGTCTAATACTTCAGAGTGGAAGCTCCACCAACCAAAGGAAAGAAAACATGCGAAAAGCAAATTGAAGGTAATCTGAAAAGCCTAAGGCTTAATTTAAATGATATAACAAGCAGCCCTCAAGAAGAAAACATGGGAAATTATTATAAGAGATGCCCATGGTCCAGTGGCATCCACAGCAATGTACTGTCCTCCATGAGCTGCCACATTGCTAAGCTGTAGCTGATGCAAGCAAAATGCTATATATGTAAATATCTTGCCTACCACTGTTGCTACTTGATGTTTTTTAAAAAATTGCATATGGGAATATGGAGGTAAGAGCTTGAAAGGTGAAAAAATACTATATAATTGTTGATGACGTTAAGCTTCGAGTAAAGTCCTTCCAAAGATACCCGGTTGATTTCCCCACATGTGACTGTTACATGTATATATGTATTTATTTATTTAAGCTTCAGTGCTGTTAAATTTCCAATGGCTCTGAATGATTTATATCAAGCGATAACAATAATAACTGTGTATTTACCAAACACACACAAAAGAAAAACCACTTTACTGGGCACATGTTATATCTTAGGACTTTACATGAATATTTCCTAGTTTTTTGGATGGAATTCAAATTTCTAAAGAACGGCAGTTAAAGATGTACTTTTTGTTTGTTTGTTTTTTGTTTTGTGTTATTTCTTGATGAATAAAATAATAATAATAATAATAATAATAATAATAATTATTATTATTATTATTATTATTATTATTATTTAACAAAAATATCTCCTAACTGTGCCACTCAACAGGGGCAGGTTAATTGTCATTGTACCAAAGGCAGCCCCTTGTAGAGCGAATTACAGTAGTCCAGCTATGAGATGGCAAGGGCATGAAAGACCATGTGCAATCCCTCCAGATTCCCAAAGAGCTGCAACTAGCCATTTAATGGCACCAAGGCCCTTCTGGTCACAGCCTCCACCTGCTGTTCAAACAGGAACCATGAATCCAGAAACCCTCAACCCCCCAGTTATGAATCAGCTCTGTTCAGCAAAGTGTGTCCCCATCCTGAGCTAAAGATGGAGCAACTCCAGATTCAGTTAGCCTTCAGATCTGCAGCTACTCTATCTTGGTAGAGTTCAGATTGTGACTGTTTTTCTCATTCAGCCCTAACAATCTCCAGGTACCTGGTCAGGACCTTCACTGATTTTTTTGTCACTCAAGGAGTGGAGCTGTATGGCAGAGTATAATCTACATATTGATGAAACCTCAACTTATGCCAATGGGAGTTCCTTCAAATTAAACAGCAGGGGAGAAAGGGCTGAGCTCTGTGGCACCTCACACCAGAGAGCTTGAGGGCTTAACCACTCCCCCCACCAATTATCAACTGCAGACAGTGTTCTCCAATCCCAAATCTCATAATCAGTCCAGAAGCTACTATGTTTGATGGTACTGAAATCCACCAAACGATCCAGCAGAACCAGGAGCAGGGACACTTTTCCGGTCCTAGTCCCACCAAAGGTTATCCAATGAGGCAAGCAGTACAACTTCCATCTATTCTCAACTACCTTCCTTAAAAATGAAAAGTTGGAGACAAGTCATTGTTATCTAAAATAGCCAGGTTAAACAACAGCTTCTTGAGAAAGGGTGCCCTATCACTTTTCTCAAGGTGGGAGTTAAACACTCATTCCTTAAGGATATATTCACCACTGCCTGAACCCAGCACTCTGTTACTTCCCTGCAGCTTTTGCTAGCCAGGAATTAGAGACACACTTCCTCAGGACACACAGGTTCAAACTAAGGTCAGATAACTTCTCAAGACATCCAATGAGATTTCTGCTGGATTTGCCAGCTGGCATCCATCTCCAAATGAAGATGAGCAGTTTTATTCTCCATAACCTATGCAAACTTTTCAAAATGGCCTAGCAGCAGATCTTCCATCCTGGATTTCCTTAGAAGGGACTGTGTGGCAGCTATCCAGGGATGCAATAACAGTGGAAAAGTAAACCTGGTTCACCACTTGTTAGCCTATAGGGGTATCCAGAGGAATGGTCACTGGCTTCAAAAGGCAGGCATGACCAGGCAATAAAAGCCATGCCCCTTTTCAATGTTCAGCACATGTATCACAAGCATGTAAAAATGACTGGGCTTTGATTACTGGTTGCCCCTTTTAAGGATAGGTTACCTTGCCAATTCTCTTCCTCTAGTTCAAACCCAATTCATGTTTTCTTCTGTTGAGGACAAAGTCCCCCTCTTCTAATTTACTATTTTCAAGTCTGAACTCTTGCTATTTGTTGACCTCCACTTCTTTATTTGTTCATGGCAGATTGTGACAGCTGTCACTCTGTCTGCCCTTATCCTTGTCCCCATGGATACAGTTGGCTGCTGTAGCTTTCTTCTCCAGAGCTTTCTTTTCCAGGGGCCAGATGTTGCCTCTTCTGCAAAAGCTATTCCACCAAGGGACAACACTGCAAGAAGGAGAACTCAGTAAAGTAGTTCATTAACTTTTCATCTGCTGCCAGCACCAGCTTACAAACCTTCGATTTCCTTAATCTTTTTGTGCACAGGCTGCCACCATTCACTCCCAGCTCAGGGATGGCCAGGTGATCCCCAGCTTCCTTGTCCATTCTTCTTGAGAGGACTTGCCATGTAGTCAGCAATCTGCATTTTTGAACAGGCAACAGAAGCAACATGTTATATCCCATTTCTAGAGATTTTTCTCTAGAATTTTTCCACCAAGCCAAATCACTCACAGACTTAACAAGAGTGAACCTAATAAAATTTTCTAGACCCCTGGGTGTGAGGAGGTTTTTCAGGATTTAAGGGCTGCTTTGTGTAGCTACCCAGTGTTAAGAGGGCCAGATCTTAATCTTCCATTTGTTTTGTATGCTGATGTGGGATTGGAATGCAAGAGCTTGAAGATGGAAATGATTTAAAAGAAGTGCTTGGGACCTCATGCAAAAGCAGCACCTCTTTGCTATTAAGTAAAGCACCCACATCCTTTTTCAAACTTTCAGTCTTTTTCAGTTTTCTGCACAAGCCTAGACAAAGGTACCACTGCCTTAGAGCAACTCTTAAAGAAGAAGCATTTTTTGTCCAGAGTCACACAAATGTGGCTGCTATTTAATGAATAACAGAGAAGTGCTGCTCTCGCACACCGTCCAAAGTACGTCTTCTGGATCATTTTCAAATGGTGCACAACCCGGGTTTTGACTCTCCAGTTCCATTGCTAATGGAACCTTGGATTCTTTCCACATATATATTTTCCTGAGTGCCTTGACCTTTTGTGTTTGAATGTTAAGAGCCTGAAGTAGGCACTTTATATATTCCATTTGTAAATTGTCCCCCAAATACAAAATCTACATATATCCATAATAAGGATAATTTTAGCTTTTGGCTTCCATGGCATCATGCTTATAGCACATGAGCTTTGTGTGCATAAAAGGAGAATAAATTAAGGTGGATTCAGGTGAGCTCAGAAAACTCAGCATTATTTTTCCTCTAAAAATGAAAGGAGTAGTGGAAGGCTAAGATTGAAACAGACATAGAAACAGCCCTGCTTAAGTTTCTATGTAAACCTTACTGTAGTAGAGAGATTTTCTTTAGTATACTATTTTAGTATACTTTAGTAATACTAAATATTACTATTTTAATACTATTTAGTATTACTACATAGTATTTAGTATAATACTTTAGTAATACTAAATATTACTAAAGTATACTAATAGTATTTAGTATACTTTAGTAATACTAAATATTACTATTTTAATACTACTTAGTATTACTACTAAATATACTACTAAGTATTTTAGTATCCTTTAGTAATACATTAGTGAAGATTTTCTGTCCTTTTGTCCTGTTGGCCTTCTCACCATCATAAAGATTAAGTATAATTGTAGACCATGTTCCCATGCAAATATATATATCCTGCACAGTGACATTTTGAGTTGACTTGACACAACGTGTACTATGTGGGCTTTAAAATTTAGAGATACACTTGTTCCTCAGTCACCACACAGAAAGATTAGACACAAGCAATTCTTGTGTCAGGGCAACATGCTTTCCATTAACAAATCTAATGGCGAAACAACAAGGATGTGGTATAACTCCTGTTTTAAAATGTCAAGGAAAACTTTTAAAAAATGGGTGGCAAATGCAATAGTCACCCTTCACCAGTGAATTGCTAACAATTCTTTAAAGACTTTCATAAGGTTACAAGATGAATATAATTTCCTAAAACAGCTGGATGGGAATATAGTTGTAGTATCTATTATATTCTTTGTTTCGTCTGGATGCTTACTAATATCTCCATATCATTAACTGACTACTATAAAGAGCATGAAATTAACCTTGACTTGGAGAGTTTTATTGGGACTGATAGGTCCTTAATAATATCAATTAACAGGATGTATTATATAATGATTAAAATAATTTTTACCCCACCATTCTGCCAAAAATAATCCTAAGTGGGTCATCTTTGACAGCTATATTGGAAGAGATAACTCAGCATTCATTTTCTCAGAGTCTATATTTGCTTGTTATCTAGCAAATACCGTCTACCTATCTATACCATTTTTACAGTTGCTAGATTACTTAATTGTCTTTCATGACTCTTCTAGCCATATAAAATAAGGAAGAGCAAAAACAACTAATTTCTAAAAAGAAATTACATCTTGTTTCATTGATTTTGACTAGACTTGCCTCCACTTGTAAAAGTAAAATATACTTGATTGATGGATGCTAAGGTCAAATAAATGAGGTATGTCTATTGCAACTTGTATCTGAAAGCTTTCTCTAATTAGAAACAAACCTGAGATTACATGGCATCTTGGCCTGGCATTTCTTATTTTCTTTTTTTACTGTTGATCTTATATATCTTATACATCTTATATCTTATATATCTGATTTGGGACAACCACTAGAAAGAGAGGCACAAAAGAGCATTGCAATTCTATGCTGCCATCTAGTGGTCTTCTGGGGTTCTGCAGTCCAGATCTGGTAGCTCAATCCTAGAAAGATCAATTTCTTGCTCATGGAACTGATATTGCAAAGACCCACTTAAGATGATGAAGAACTCAAGCAACTAAGCTTAATACTCTATTCCGTGCAACTCAGTGTTTGTTTTTTTAATCTGCTATATGAGTATTTCTACAGGCATGGTAAAATGCACGGAAAATCTTAGGGAAGATGAAACTTCAGCTTTGAATCATATTAAAGTCAGTGCAGGCTTTTCCTCTCGAGAGCAGGTGCCATATCTAGCAGGCTTTGGTTGGATACAGCATAACAATGAAGACTCAAGGGCAGAGTGCCTTGAAACATTTGGCAAGGGCAATAGCAAAAAGAGATTGTTAAGCTTTCATTGTCTGGCTGCTCTTATAAAATGGAATCAAGGCATGAAAATGTGATAAAGAGTGCAGGGAGCTATAGACATGGCATTATTAATGGGAAAAGTATGGTTACAACCCAACACCTCACCCTTTATCATCAGTAAGGAATAACAGATGCTGCTTCTCCTCCCCTTGAAATTTAAACATGATTAATGCTATCAGAACGGATATGTCAGTGTTCATTATCAAAGAAGGAAGAAAAACTTGGAAATGTTTTCTCCACATTCTTCCCTGTTTCCCCCCGCCCCCCCCCCCCCCAATTAATACATGGTTCTCTGTCAAGATGGCTTATCATTCAAATGGTTTAAAGACACTCTTGATCTTAGTTCCATTTCTATACTTCTTAGTCTGACAACCAGGCTCTTTCTGCTTTCAGAATGTAGAAATCTTTTTAACTGTTCTAGCAACATTTTGATGCAAGGCTCCAAATGTGAAAGAACAACTGAATACGGCCTGTATCTCAATGGCTTGCAACTTTATCTGCAATAGCGATAGTAAGATAACGCCAGTCCCCTAGAGAGTTCTGGCCCTCTGCAACATCCACAGCATTTCGCCCTGCTATTTCTCTGTAATCATGGTCATCCACAAAACAGGGCATCTGGCAAGAGGTGACAAATACATCACAGAGAAAACCAAAAATCTCATTGATCCTATACCAAAGCTGGTGTGTGAAGATATTTGGATGTAATACAATGAAATCCAGCTGGGGTATGAATAACAACACATTCTATTTTAGGCATCCAAAAGCCAATTTAAGTATTATAACTCTTTAGTCCTGTGGCTGCAATGGGTATACGTCCTGGTTTTTAAACCCCTATGGTATACCTTGCCAAGTTACATGCAGTGTTTCCATGAAAACTTTGCATATTGTGCATATTAGCCAGCACCTGAGCAGGTACATGCAATAAGATGTTTTCAAAAGTTTTGTGTAAAGCAGAAAAGTTATATCACACAGGAATGCTTTCCAGGGTCTTCCTCATTAGAGTTATAACATATACAGTGATACCTCAGGTCATGAACGCTTCTGTTCATGACCAATTCGGGTCACAAACAGCACTGTTCGCAAAATTTTGCTTCCGTTCGCGAACTCTGCATTGGGTGACGAACAGGATCCGCAGCCATTTTCCCTGCTGACACACGTGGTTGTGGCTTCCTGTAGGGAGGGGCACTCTCCCTCCAAACAATAACCGCCTCCCCACCCACCTTCCTTCCTCCACGCCTCAAGCAAGGTTAGTGTTCCCTCTCTTCATAGTGTACTGTACTGTACTTTGTGTCATATTTTTGTGGTTTAAAAAAAAAATACATATGGTTCAGAACGGATTAACCGTATTTACATTGAACCTTACGGGAAAATTTGATTCGGGTCGCGACCAATTCAGGTCGCGACCAGAATCGTGAGATGAATTAAGTTCATGACCCAAGGTACCACTGTACATTGACCCTGAGTTAAGCAATGGTACTTTAGATCTATTTCAAAATCTTTTAACCATCTGTAGTGTCAGATCAATTCAAATAACTCAAATACAGCCATAAGGCCAGAAAATAATGATATAAAATCTAAAATGGAGAATCATTTTTAGTGTCATAATTTCTGGAAATTTTCTGTTTGACAAAGCCATCTCATGATCGAAACAAAGTACTTTTAAAGTAGTATGATCAATACAGTAATAGCAATAATATTAAGGGCCAGAAGACAATTCCAAAAGTAGTGTTGAGAACCTGCTCACTAATGCAGGTTATTAAGGAAAGATAAACACCTGTAAGTCACTCACCATTTTTTTATCCTGCAACATTGTGGATGCTGTTATTTAAGGCTATGATATGACCATTTAAGTACTAATGGAATAATTGCCAAAATTCAGATCTGTTGATCTAAGAGGCAAAATATAGATTACCTCTTCCATATGCATTATGATATAATAACCACTTTTTCTACTCAGAAGAGGGAATACATGCACAAAACTGATTGCATGGTATTTGCATTCTTTCACAAAAAGTTACAACATTCTGACAGGAATTAGCTGTTGCTTGCTGCACCATGGTAGGGTTCCCACATAATCCCACACTTTCTTTTTTAAAATGAACCTTTTAGGTATTGAACCCAACCTAATGCTTTATACATATTTATTTTTCCTCAGTTTTTTAATTAAAATGTATGTATATATGCGTATCTTCTTTTTAAAAGTATGAAAAAGGGTTGAAAGTTATAACACTTTGGCTGTAGTCAGTGATAAAGAAATAAATATGTGCTGCAAAATGGGGATACATGATTTGTAGAGCTTGGATAGCTGATCATTCTCAGTGAATAGAGTTGACTGAGATCCATTACTAGCCAGGCAGAATATGGCAGCATCATTACAGTGCTGAAAACTCCCTGTGGAAGTATGAGGGACTAAAAAAGTATCTGGAGCTTCCCCAGCTGGACAGTCTCTCTGAGACCAATTTCATGCCAGAATGATGAAGGAGAATTGCAGATCCAGATCCTGAAATAGAAGCACAACTGGGAGAGATAGTGAATCAAATGCCCACAAAAATGGAAAGACAGAAGCAAAGCTAGAACTTAACACTTTGGATTCCATTCAGAAGGACTCAGAGGTACCAAGGTTGACCTGTTGATCTGCTTCCTCTGTCAGATTCTCAGGGTTACCTGAGGAGATATCTTTGCAGGAAGCCCATAAAACCTTGCCCTTCCTCATGTTGTCTCTGAAACAACAATAACAACTGTTGAGGTGAACAAGACAAGAAAGTACAGGCATTTAAGGGTGTTATGATTAAGTTTTACATTTCTGTACCATCAATCACTTGTCTCTACATTATGTAGATCATGCTGGCTGGGGAATTCTGTGAGTTGAAGTCCACACACCTTAAAGTTGCTAAGGTTGAGAAACATTGATGTAGATGGCCAACACTTGGTTGTAACATACAGACCCATGCATACTTTGTGTCTTCTAAGATGTACAACTTCTAAGATGTATAACAAGAACGGCAGCCTACAAGCAGTCAGACTCGGGGGGGGGGGGGGGAAGGGAAGGGAAGATATTCTCTGTGTATCTAATTTTGTTTTATTTTAGGTCTGTGATAAAGCTTTCACACCAAGTTCTTCTGAACTGTGCTGGGGCCTGAAGATGTAAGAGTACCTTTATGTTTTTACAAAGGTTTCTTTAGAGTAGAATTATCAGATAATCAGTACTTGAAAGAACAGCTTGTGGTTCAGGAGACCTCAGCTCCAAGGAATGGAGCAATTCAACTATTAAGTGCCTAATACTAAAAGTTTTGTTTGTGCCAATTATCAACTGAAACGGGAAAGGAGAAAATATATTTTTGAATGCTGGTAAGGAAAAAAAGGGGACCTAAAGTAATTTACCTCATAAATACTTTATTTGCACATACTTGACGAATCACTTCTCCTTTATTCTCTGATTTCTCTGCAGATAATTGGCATCTCACTTGAGACATGTTTTAGATATATAACATCTCTTTTTATCATGTCTTAAGTTCTTAATTCAAAAGTGTTTGATATTCTTTCTTTACCTCCTTCTCTGTGTGTGTGTGTGTGGTATGCAGGTGTATACTGATACATTTCCTAAGTGACATACAATAACAAAGTTTAAAACAAAAATCAAAACATTACAAATAATAATGCAATAAAATCCATCACTGATGTCTAACACCAACACTGAGAATAAAGCAAATATAACTTCATTTAGTCATGTAGAGAAAGTTAAAAGCATAAGTGTCAAAAGCATAAGGTAGAGATTATAAATCAATTTTCTTGAAATACTTCAATAAAAGATTATCAAAAGACTGGGAGAAATATTACCTTGAGAAATGAAAAACTATTAAATTTGGAAGGTTATAATTTGAGATTTGGATGGCATGGATATTTGTGGTATGATAAAGTCAAAGTTAATGCAGACTTTAAAAACCACTATATTAGAAGATCTTTATTAAAAGTTTGGACTAAATGTAGACCATTTCTATGCCCTAAGATGCCGATGTGGACCTCTACACAAGAAGCATTTTATAGAACTGAAACAAGAGATAAAAGTAAATGGATGAGATATAAAGACTTATTAGAAAAAGAACAAGAAGAATATAAAATCAAATCAAAAGAGCAATTGGTTTTAGAAGGACGTACTTTTCAATGGCTTTCTTATACGCAATATAAAGAAAAATTCAAAATCGATAAAAAAGAATTTGGATTTGAACATAATAAATTGGAATTTGAAATTCAATTATGTGAAACAGATGAGCACTTAATAGCAAAAATGTATAAATTATTGTTGAGAGAAGAAATGGTTGAAGAACAAGTTAAAGAATGCATGATTAAATGGGCAAAAAATATTGGACATAATATATATATGCAGCAATGGGAAAATATGTGGTCTAAAGGACTAAAATTTACTTTATGTTATAATTTGAAAGAAAACTTCTATAAAATGTTGTATCGATGGTATATGACACCCCAAAGATTATCAAAGATGTACGGGACAATTTCCAACGTTTGTTGGAAATGTAATCAACAAGAAGGGTCGTTTTACCATATGTGGTAGACATGTAAAATTGCAAAGAAATTTTGGACTCAAATACAAGCTTTGATGCAGAGCATACTACAGATACAGGTTCCATTTAAACCAGAACTATTCCTGTTGGGGATAATGGACTTTCAAATTGGAAAGCATCTTATCAGAATTACTCAATATATGATTACTGCAGCAAGACTTTTGTATGCACAATTTTGGAAAACCCAGACATTACCAACAATACAAGAATGGTTGCTAAAACTGATGGGAATGGCAGAAAATGATAAACTGACTTGTTTATTAAAAGAAAAATCAAATAATTATTACCTTAAGGAATGGAAACCATTGATGGACTATTTGCAAAATGCAGGCGGGGCGAAGCTTACATAGGGATTTGAAGATTAGATTATAAATGTAAAGGGATATGTTTTGACAAAGAATTATTCCTACTAAATGCATTAAAAACTAGCACCTATGACATTCTTATTATTCTTAAGACAAGAGATAGATTGGAAGCTATCTATTTTTCATGTCTTTCTTTTCTTTACTTTATCTCACATTTTCTTTTTCTTATAATTTGTATTTTTCATTTTCTTTTTCATTTCTAACTTTTAAACTTGTAATTTTAAAACTTCAATAAAATATTATAAAAAAAAAAAAAGACTGGGAGAAATAAAAGGACATTATGGTAAACAATAGATGAGCCTCTGTAGGAAAAGCATTTCACAAAGATCATTGGTATGGGAAAGGACTCTCTGTGATAAACACACTTCCGATATCAAATTGAAAAGGCCTTTTAGTCATTATTTTATAGCAGGGGCAGATCAATATGAAAAGAAACTAAACTAAACTAAACTAAACTAAACTAAACTAAACTAAACTAAACTAAACTAAAGAAATGGAGATCTCTATATGTGAAAACCAATTCTTTGAAACGACCAAAATAAAAAAGTAAAACTAATAAAACAAAAAATTGGAAAAGTATGATATGAAACATGAGCAGGAAGAGCCATTTTATGTTCATAACATTTGCTCCCAGTTGATTCTTGCTGCCATCTTCTGCACCCAGTGACGCTTCTAGACAGTCTTCAAATGCAGCCTCGGATACAAGGCACTTAAAGACTCTTCCTATTCCCCCTGCCAATGGAAAGAAAGAAAGAAAGAAAGAAAGAAAGAAAGAGGGAGGGAGGGAGGGAGGGAGGAAAAAGGGAGGGGGAGGGGAGGACATGTCCTGGGGCAGGATTCCTCAACCTCAGCAACTTTAAGATGGGTGGACTTCAATTCCCAGAATTCCCCAGCCAGCCATGCTGAATACCCTAGGGTATTCAGAAGCCTAAAAATTGGATAGATTGGTGACAGCCCAAAATTGTGGGGTGGGCAACAAAACATCTTGAACAGATGTCTAAGTGTTCATGCAGGTCTCTGCAGAAAGCAAACCCATGCATATTGTGAGTTATCTAATTGCTGATCATATATGTTACATATTTTCAAAAAAATCACAGTATCTTTGCATTTCAGAATCAGTATGCAAGGAGATCCCTCTATATTGCATAAGTGTTTCGTAGTTTAGGATATGTTTAGCAACTCCCCAAAATATGTTCTTACTATACTGATTTATCATATTTGAATCATACCGGGAGGGGAACCAACTTTCAGAAAACATATTTAAAAATCCTGTTTTCCAAATCACACACCAACATTGCCATTTATTTTAGATAAAGCAGACAGCATGGGGAAAAAAAAAAAATTAACCCTTGAGGAAAGGTAGGAAAAATATTTTTCCTCTCTCCATAGGAAAGTAATTCCTGCTTCTGTGATAAAAACAGCCTCTTTTAAATAAAAATATTCCTGAACTTTTGCCACTTCAGAGTTGCTTCCTTTGTGAACATTTGTCCACAGTTCCCAAGAAACCCAGTGGGAGTACGAAGGGCCAAGCCAGGCCTTATTGGAAGACTAATTCTCATGGTTTCTTTTTTCATCGAGAATGTGTGAAGCCCAGGGAGCTACGTTTCACCTGCTGCTTTTCATGATTTGTTCATTTATGACAGACCTGGCTGCTTTCAGTCAGACGTCTGGCAGCAGTTGACTGAACAGCAGAGAAGTTCAGAAGCCTTTGTCTTCGTGAACACTGACAAATTTCAGCGAGCTGCCACACAAAATGCAAACATCAAAGGATTGGCGTGTGCACTTTTCCAGGGCAGCTTTCTAGGTTTTTCCTGAGCTACAAAATCCACCAAGGAGGATATAAAAACAATGCGGGGATGAACTATGTAAAAAGCCAAAGCAAGCAAGGAAAATGATGGTGCCAAATGGGGAGAGAAGGGGGAAAGAATGTGCCACTAAGAGTGGACTGGTTGCTTGGCAGAAGGAAAAACAATTTTTGAATAACTGTGAAAACCATAAAACTGGCTTACGTATTGAAAGGAGAGGAGAGACAACCCAATAACATTGAACAAAAGGGGAGCTTCAAAGCATAAATACCCCAAACACTGTCATACTGATGTCTCAAACAGCCCTCTGTGAAATAGCAGCATCTGTAATTTTAGTGCAGTTTTAAAGAACGGCATTATTAAGGACAAAGAATGAGAGAGATACCATGAGGGCAAGGGTGAAGTTGCAGTGAATACAAATGATTACAATGGGTGAGTGTAGGTACCATTTAGGCCTCTTTTCTCTGATTTTTTAAAGATATAAATAGAATGATACTCAGCCTTGATTTTTCTAATAAGCTGATCTGATGCTTTATCTATAGGAAGCTGCATGAAAATTAGCTGGGTATAAAGCAAGGGATCACAAATCATGGAGTGCATTTATTCTGTTCTGGTGTTCAAAATCTTCCCTGAATTGTAAGTGACAGAAAGATAGAGGACTCCATGATAAAGCCATTCCATTACTACTTTGAGAAGAAGGCCAAGTATGTGCAGTTTTATTTGATTAATACATTTCTTTTGCATGCTTTCTTTTCCTCTTCCTCAGGCCCTAAAGTTCAGACCTTCAGGATAATGATCTGTCTAGGAGACCTACTCCATGAGGATCTGCTTTCCTTTAATTTCCTTTCCTTTCTGTAATGGATGGCATGAGCGGGGAAGATTCTGGAATGGAAGTTCAAGGTTGTCAGGAGAGGGGAGAGACATTCCAGGGCAAGCACCTCCTCAGCCTGCAACAAGAGTGTGGGAAGACGAAGAGGATGAGGCTGGCCCCTCCCTAGAGTCTCACGGGGTATATCCACTAGTTGCTTTAGCATAGGTTTAGTCTGGCAAGATTCTGTCTATTAGGTGCAAGCTAATAAAGGAACTGAACTGTACTGGATTGCCTCACTGTTGTTCTTGGGCTGAATCTGACACTTTCCTTTTATTTCCACCTATTTGAATGTAAGTGACTATGGAGGGAGAGAAGGACCAACTCATGGGATCATCAGATACCGCTAATTCATTTATTATGGAATATTAGATTCATAGGCCATCTTTCTACTGTGGTTGACAACATTTAAAAATATAAACAGCTTATAAAAAGTAAAAAATAGAGTAACAATAAAATACATAAAAATGATCTAACATTGAAATGCCTGGAAAAAAGATCTTTTCAGATTTTCTAAACACAGAGCAAGTAGAGGGAAAGATATTCAGCAGTTTGAGAGGAGCCCAAGAAAAGGCAGGGGTATCAATATAGTGAAGGCAAGGGAAAGAACCATCTCAGGTCCTGAGGACTGCCCCATGCCATCTCTTCCTCGCTCAGGTTCTTCAACAAGCCCAGTTGTGCAAGGTGAGTCTACTATATAAGGGGTGCAAAAATCTGGATGAGAGGTGGGATACCCAGGAGAGGGTGTGGGCCAAAAAGCCAGCCTCTGGCAGAGGGGGAATTTTCAGAGGTTCTGAACAGCAGAGACTCTTACCCAAGCCTTGCTCCAAAATGCTAAAATATATTTATCAGTGGACTGTAAAAGGAGTCAAAAAGAAAAGAAAAGAAAAGAAAAGAAAAGAAAAGAAAAGAAAAGAAAAGAAAAGAAAAGAAAAGAAAAGAAAAGAGCCCTGGAATTAATGGTAAAAGGCTAACCACAATTTGCATACATTAAGTTACATGTTTGGAAATTCTACAGTTAAGGTACAAATAAAACACTCTTTCTATTCTTAATACTCCAATGTGCAAGATGGCCAGACATCCAGAATTATGTCCAGATTCTTAAAAATTCACTTTCTACCCATCTCAATCCTCTCATCTCTTGTCTACCTACTTGGTTTGATCTACTTCTGCTCTCTTTGCCCATGGAGCTACCCTACCTGAGCTGCAAAAATCTGGATGACCATCACCACTAGACGGCAGCAGATAGTTAGAGCTTTCGGTATCTCTTTGCTGCCATCTATTAGCTATTCACATTTTTGCAGCCCAGCTATGATAGCTGTACTTTCCTGACAGATTGTGGGATGAAACCTGGAGTAGCATCAGTACACGCATGCATGAGGCTGAGTTGGCCAGCCTCCTAGGAGTCTGTCTGCTGCTGAGGCAGAACAGTCTGGCCAGGAAGAAAGTGGGCAAGGCAAAACAAACAGCTGAGCTGGGAAGTCAGCTTCCAAGCCTTGATGCTGTCTTTTGGCAGTTGCCAGTGCAAATTTGTTTATTACTAGGACAGCAGCTGCTATCATGACCTGCTATTAAAAAAAAAAAATGTTTGTATGAGTGAGTGAAAAAGAAGGGGAAGAAACAGAGAAAAATGTGCATGAGAGACAAGGGGAGAATCTATAGCCTTGGTGAGCGTACTCTACCATCACTGTTCAGTGTTCTTGGTGTTTCTTGTTTTTGTTTTTTTTAAGTTGGAGGTGCATTTAGATGTAAAACCAACCCTCCTCATCACGGTCTCTTTTTTCATTCTATCATTGTGTCTTAGGGTATTTTAATGGCCATCCTAACCATGTGCCTCCATGCACAATATTTTGTCCTCACGTTTAATGAGTACCTTCCACCTGTCATTTTGGACTTGTTTTGAGTTTCAATTACCTGGACTGACTGGACTCATGTGGCCATCCTTCGAGAGAAGCAGCCTCCTTGTAGAACTCTGTTTCCTAGGCTCATGAGGAAAAACAATGTCATTGTTCCACTTTCTGGTTGAACAAATGTGCAAGAACATTATGAGCCAGACTGTTTCTAGTTCAGGTTTCAACTAAGCAGTAAACAAGGTGCCAACTGCATTGCGGGGGTGGTACTTTACAGGTTTGTTTTACAGAGATGCTATATATGAAAGATGCAATCCAGACAAATTTAAACATGTGAAAGTCATTCATTTTAATGGGAGAGGATTATGAATCAGTTTGACTTTCACTTACTGGAATGGGAATTCAAGATTCCAAACTGTGGCTGGAAAGTAGCCAAAATGTTTTGAGCAATGGCATCAAAGAAAGCATTTGTTTCACATTTCACTTCTGAGCACATCCCAGACATCCTGTAGAAGTGGTATCTATGACTCTTGATTAGCTACTTTGCCTGTCCAGGATTCTTACTCTTTATGTGACTTAGCTTCATTCACTTCAGCTTGCCTTGTTTAACCCCTTTGCTTTGCCTTTAGTTTGTACTATCTTCACAGTAGTCAAATATTTTTTTAAAAAAAGTAGTACTATGGCTCCTTTTTGGTCATAATACATAAAACATATTTGGATACTCTTCATTCACTGAAGAACTGGGTCCTAATCCATGTTTTGTTGGATATATGTGATCCCCATACATCCACTGTTTCCTTCATGGTGTAGAACATAAGAAGGACTACAAGGTGTCCCATTTACCACTTCTATTCTGCTGTTATGTATATAAGGGTTAAAGCTGGAATAACCAAAGGCCACTCCCTTTGGGACTGTCCATGCTAAATACCCAAATTATTGTTTCCAGTGGCTGTGGAATATGTGTGTGTGTGTGTGTGTGCACGTGTGTATGTGTATACACGTGCATACATATATATATATATATTTATCTGCTTAACAGTCATTACCGACCCTGCAGTGACCGCCCCCTAGCGGTTTTCAAGGCAATTGCATCTTTCTAGTTTCGGAATTAGACTTTGCCAGAGCCTAATTCCTAGAGCGTCAGCCCAGCTGGCAGCACAGGAGGCGGGATTTCCGTTGCTTCGCGCCCCTTTTTCGGACGAGCGCGATTTCGCGCTTTTTACCGGCAACTGTCCCGTCTCTCTGTGGAGTCGCTGCCAGCATTTCCCTCCCACCGGAGTGAGAGTGCTCATTTATCTACTCACGTACGTTTTCGATTTGCTGAGTTGGCAGAAGCTGCGGGTAGAGAAACAAGAGCTCACCTTGTTAACGCGAGGCTGGACTCGAACCGCTGAAGCTTTCAGCCATTTCTGGCCGGCACTTTCAGCGTCATTAAGCCGCTGCGCCACCGCGTCCCCTTGCATACATATACGCATGCACATACATATATACAGTACATACATACACACATTTACTGTTCTATAGATAATGTAAATTGTTGCCTGTAGTTTGCATCTTTCTCTCTCCCTGCTTACCTGCCTTTTCTCCTGTTTTGCCAGTTAACTGTTTTTGATGTTTGCTATCTTTAATAAACAAACATCAAGCTATATTTTTTTGCTAGCTGAACTGAATAGCCTGTGTGCTCGCTCTGATCTGGATTTAGGGACTGATTGGGAATATGCTGGGTGCAAACTAAAGTGGAAATCACTCACAGTAATTTTCCAACATTCAAACTTATGCAACAATAACACTAAGAGTCTTTGACATGCCATTGAATTCCTTCTTTTCTTCCTGTAACAGATTAATGCAATTGCTTCTCTGAAATTTGAATACATTATGTAAATTAATCCATTTGAAGCAAATATGTTCTGTTTTGGGGCCCAAATGAAATGGCCATTATCATACCATGCATTAAGATCAAGGCCAAATATCAGCTTTTCCCTTCTCTGTTTGCAAGCTGTAACTTGAAGTCCTGATAAAGCCTTCAGAATGGGCTTTTGTAAACCCGTCAGTTCATGCCTTAGCATTTCCTTTCTCCCAAGGGGTGAATTTGTTGTATAGCCTGTCTTGGAGTTGTAATCTAATCCTGTGAAGCAATGCAGATTATATGCACCCTTGAAAAGTAGCAAGGCAATGATGCAAAACATCTTCATTGGTGCAATAGAAGCAGCCAATCAGAGGAAGAATCAGAAACCCAAAGTATAAATAAAGCTCAGGTTTCAGGTCAGAACAGAATCTGCCCTGGATAAAATCCAAACCATTTCATTCAGCTATTTTAACTGCCTTCCGTCATCGCCATTATTCATTCATTTACGGTGCAGGTTCAGCTCCCTATAAACAGAAAGAAACCAAAAATAATAACCAGCCTTCATATTCATTTCAGTGGGAAAAGATATTAATCACAAACTTGACACCGTATTTGTTTTAAATTAAAACTGCTGCTTTAAAGCAGATGCTTCTCCTCAATGCCTATCAAATGTTTATTCTTCCTTGCTAGGATAGGGGGCAAGCTAGCAATAGCAGCACCCACCCAGCTTCTCTTCAGCTGGCCTCATGTTAGCACAGCCACCTTTCGTTTGTGGCTTTGATCAGGGTTTTGTGCTGAGCAAAAGTAAAGTTGGGTTGGAGCAAGTGGAGAAAGGACAGGGGGTTAAAAGGAAAGCCATGAATCTTTTGTTACACTGTTCTTTCTTTTTCATTTAAGAGATGGCAGTTTTTAGCTTTTCAAACTCAACACAACCCAAACTGGGGTGGAGGGACAGGTTTATATTCAGTATGCCACACATCATTAGGGTAATCTAGCCTCATCAGATGAAAACTGGTAACAAGAACATTGTAAAGCATGAGCGCCAATGGAGGCTGGCACATCAAAACACTGGCACAGCCCCAAACTGAGTATAGAAGTAGGAGGAATTGTAGTACAATAGCAGCAGATAATGACATAGCAGGTTAGAAAGGACAGACAACAACTAAATGGATAATTAAACCATGTATTAAGCAATTGCTTGTTTTAACTACAGTTTGTTGAATAATAATGCAATGTATAAAACTAAGGTTGCAAGTCACAGTTGCTAGGTTCACCATCACCTTCAGCCAAAAGTAAACTAATCACAACATGGGCTAGCACAATGTGTCATCCTAGCCAAGGTTAAGCAACAACATAGAAATACTAAGGTTGTGACTTTCAGAGGAGAGAGATGACCCTGTGAGATCGGCAGAGGGCAAAACTACAAGCCTATAATAACATAAAGCAGTGATAGATGAAATGGATTGCCAGATGAGAATAATAAAGCTGGAATCAAACCCTAGTGAAGATGAAAATAGGCTGCTTAGACATTTCCTAGAAATGTGGTTTGCTGGATACATGAAGTTTGACCCTAAACCAATGATCAAAGGGTTCTAGCCACCAGCTTATAGTACATTGCCCATCTAGTATTTCTGTTAGGCACAAATGTAAGTACATGGATGATTCTCCAAATAAAACATGTATGTGAATCTGGAAGCTCTTGAAGCTGGATTAATTTACATAATCAGTACCAAGAGATTCCAACTCCCCAGAATAATTGGCTTTATAAAAAGAATTCCAGAGGATCTGTTTTAAATACAGATGTTCAAGCAGATATATTGACCTGCTGGTTGCCATTCAATAGCATTGACTAATAAGACTCAATTGTACTATCATGACATAGTGGAGGTTGGATATTCAGGGAATAAGGGACCAGAGAAACACTCTAGTGCAGAAGTTCTCAGGTGTCGAGTTTTTAAGCTCAAAAGTTCTGGGTCTTTGAAAAAAATGGGATTCATCTATAGAGGCTATAAGATTAGAATGGAAGCTCAGTGACCAATGGTCTCCTTTTTTCACAATGAAAACAATGGAATTGTGGAGGAGCAAGAAAAAGTTGTACCAAAGCTTTCTAAAGAAACAGTAGAAATGTGACCATCTAACGAAAGTTTCAAAATACAATGTAAATCTGCATTTTGTAGAGTAGAAGGCAGACAGATGAACTAGCTAAAGTCCAGAAATGTTTGAAGAGGATTATTCTTAGTACAATTAAAATAACATTAAACGTGATGAAAAATAAGATGAAGCAGAGTTAATCATCTTTACAAAAAATCCTTGCAGTTATGTTTGTTAATAAGGAATTGGTCACTGTCGTAATATAATTATTTTAACATAGCTCTGCATACCAATTTACTAGAAGATGTAAATACAAAGAAATCAATTATATGTTGTTTTATTACACTCAGTTACAATGTAGCCTTAAAAATATGCTATTCATTTCTACCCTTCCCCCATAAATCTTCCAGATAGATTTATTTCAGGCAAAGAAAGGTGATTTTAGGAAATCTGATTCATTTCAATTAAAATCCTGAGGACTTATCACATTCTTGATACTCTAAACGTTTTCAGTACAGGTAGTCCTTGTTTAATGACTGACTCATTTAGCAACCATTTGCAGTTACAACAGTGATGAAGAAGTAACTTTGCAACCAGTTCTTGCATTTACAATCTTCGCTGGTCTATAAAACAAAGGAAAGCTGAAGTAAGATCGTAAGCACAGTCACAATTTCACTTAGCAACTGCTTTGCTTAACAACCAACTAGCTGGTCCCAATTGTGGTCACTAGCTGAGGACTATATGTATTGCCTAACTTAAAACCATGTGGGCTATAGATTGTAGCTGAAAGATCAATCCATGGCCAGTAACATCAATGACACTGACCCACCCACACACACACATTTGACTAAACATAAGCAAAATCATGAGGCATGTGCCAGCTAAAAATCAGGCACAAGAAACTAAGAGATGGATTATCAACATTTTGGAGTATGAAGAACCTGAAAAAACTGTTGTCCTATTTGAGGACTTAAAATGTTACTTTCTCATTTTCTCATTGCCAACATTCCATTTAAAATATTTATGGAAGGAAGCAATAAATACATATATTTAAAGCTTCATATTTAAAATCTAATTTGTTGAAAGTACAAAAATATAGGTATAGCTAAGCCTCTCAAATATGAGTAAGGAACCTAGATACCAAATCAACATGGAAGTTAGCCATAGTCTGCAGCAGTTAGCCAACCAGTTGGACCAGTTAGCCAGGACCATAAAATAATTGGCAGGGTAATAGGGATGTATGAGTCAGCCAAGATCAGATTTATATTTATACTTCAGTTTAAAGTGTCAGATCTGTTCAAATTTCCAATTTGATTTAAAGAGTTGGTTTTATTTCCATCATTGCTATACTTGTCAAATCATTTCAAGATTCCATTCAGTCAAAAAGTATGCACACAAGTTCACTGAATTTTCAAAAGCCCTTGATTTGATTCAAAACATGGAATTGATTCAATGATGGGATTTTCAGGGGTTAATTCAAGCAAACTACAAAATAATCCTATGATAATCCCATCTGATGATAACAGGTTTTCCTGGGAAAGATGAAGGGAGCAAGCAAGGAAACCATAGGCATCTGTGGCGGAGGCTAAGGGGAAAGTGATAGAACACAGTGTGACATTGCAATGGAAACATTATTTGTGTGCACTGTTGCAACACAAGTACAAAGGCGTGAAGCTTGGCTTGTGACATCACAGTGAACATTTTCTCATTTTGGCATCATCATGGTTAGGGACTGATCCCTATGAAAGAGCCTACACAGCTGGTGCCACAAAGCAGTGTCTTCACTAAACAGTCAATGAAAGTGCAGAAGCACAGAGAACGTAATGAAACCTGACACCCTTGGCAAGACCTTCCCACTAATTATGACAGCTAAGGATATTGGGAGTAAAACACTTCATGCTAAGCATAGTATGAAGCATAGCACAACCTCAAAGGTTAAATGAAGGCCAAGCTGTAGAGGAAAGCATTTCAGCAGTTTTAACAAGCAATATCTGCTGAAATGCTCTCTTCTACACACTTCTTGAAGTGTGTTTTGTCCACATTGTGGACAAAGTAAGAACTCCTAAAAACTGGGGAGAAAGGTAGCGGAGAACCTCATGATAAAACCATCTGGACTAGATAGAGTGGTTAAGAATGAAAAATGGGGGACAAGCAGCTAACTCTTAGAACAGGAACCTGTTTACTGAACAGTCTTAATAGAGTACATGGGTGGAAGGGGGAACAGACAACAGAAAAGAGGAATAAGTGATCAATTATTTTGCTTTTATAAACTGCATTATGGAGAGTCTAGCATTGTCCATCCCAGTTCCCTGATTTTAAGAATAGATGTACCAATTGTATTCATTCATTCATTCATTCATTCATTCATTCATTCATTCGATTTGTAAGGGTGCCCAATTCAAAAGAACTCTGGGCACCAGATAGTATTAAAAACATATAACCTGCAGCTCTAAGAGTCCATATTACTTCAGCAATTTTCTTTGCAGCCCTAAGTCAAACATTCTTCTGCAAATAGTGAAACTATTTCTCTGTATTGTGAAATTGAAAATGCATGGGAACTGTAGTGTTAACCCTATAGAAAGCCCAAAATAGTTTTTAAAGCAAAGAAAACTCTTACATTCCATTCCCCGCTCTCCAAGGAAGAAACTAGTTCCATCTAATTGCCTCACCCACTGTGGTCTTCTGACTTAAAAAAGTTAAGAGTGACTCTTGTTTATCAAAAGGTTGCCCACTTTTGTTGTACATTAACCAGTTTTCAAAGGCAAAGTAGCTTTCAGATAGAAAGACTGGCAACAACTTCAGATAAGGGCAGCAGGTATCATACTGATTACTGCTGGTCTTCAGTTAGCATCCAAAGTTCATAAGAATGCTAGGTCACACATTGATTAATTTAGAAGTGGATTCCTATGAGCCTCAACAAAGTTAGTACAGTTAGGATGTATGGGTAGGTGGTGGGTGTTGTACATACAGAGGGCAGAAATATATGAGTCCAGGCATACCAACCATGGGAATAGTTCCATCTACTTTGAACTATGGATTTATTCACTACTATCATGATTCCCCTCCACAGGCCCAATTCTGCCTTTAGGATGGAAAACATTTTTTATCGCTGTTCTATGGAGTTCAGAGAACTTAGCCCTACTGAAATTTATGCAAGTATTTTGTAACTAACTTGTCTCATTGATTTCAACTTATGAAACCTAGATCCAGCTCTGATGCTGCATTTAATTTATATAGAGTTTTATTAGGCTACCTGTGATTTGCATAGGAGTTTATTTTTAGGAGGTGGTGAATAGCCAGAACTGTGGACAAAGCAAATAACTGCTAAGCAACAACAAAACTGACGTTAGAAAGCCTGACATACCTTTAATTAATATAAAAAGAAAGAGATAAAGTTTCAGTGTATAACCTGATAACCTATATAAGTATTTAATTAATGGAGAACTTGATTTGCTAAACTATAAGCCCAAATAAAAGTAAAGCTACAACAAAGGATTAGGTGCTGGGCTTCTATTTTAGTAAATTAACGTTTCAATGAACAGTTGCCAAAAAGACAAAGTGTTTCATTCCCACTTCTATATTTCCTGCAGAATTTGGCAGTCTACGGGCATGGAATGGTTAGTCAGTGAGAAGTGAAAAAATAAGTGAAAAGATGCTATGTGAACTGAGAAAAAAGGTGAAGTACTCTGTGCAGATGGCTGGATGTTTGGCGCAAGTGATGACCTGTATGGAAGTTCAGAGTGATGTTTGACAAGTACCAACCCCAATTGGGTTTGAGAATCACACCAGTTGTTAATACACTGCAGTGACTATTACATTTTGTGGGAAATAGTGTCAAAGGCTAACAAGTTCATAGTATGGGCCAGCCCCCCTAATATAATAAAAGTAAAATTTCCCTTACATCAGCTTTGATTTCAAATGAAATCCAATGGCAACAATACAGAATTTAGGCCACCATACTGAGATATTTGTCGTTTAGAACTACGTTTAACATTTATTTGATCCTTCTCATTCAGTTTGACAGAAAAGCAATGGAGGAAGGAAAGAAATCAAAATAGAAAAAATGGATGAATTTCTCATTGATGAAATAAACATTTCTGGCTTATCTTAGCTTTGAAGTACCTGAAGGATAAGTGTGGTGTCTGTTTCTGAGTATTTTGGCCTTATTTCTTCAATGGTCTGCAGCAGCTTTCTCCAACCTTGGTACCTTTCAGAAGTGTGGATTTCAATTCCCAGAATTGTCCCACTCATAAAATCATTGCTGAGAATTCTGGAAAGGTTGAGGAAAACTGGTCTGTCATTAGCATGGCTTTCCACATGGTAATTAAAATGCAGAAGAAAATGCTGTGCAAGAATTCTCCGTGTGGGTCTCTTCCACTTGTGGAAGTGTTGCCAGTCAGGGAGACTCCAGAATGATGGAGAGATTAATTGAGGTGGTGATGTAATCCCAAAAACAACATCAAAAGAAATTCTAGATGTCATGAGAATGAGGCAGAAGATCAGAAGTGGAAAATCCCTTTTCATGTCATTTATTTTTATGCAATCTTTGAAAGGTGATAAAAATATACAATGGCTCTTTTTGTTTTTTTAATCACACATTCTCCATTCAGTGCACACTAAGCATAACACATGTATAAGTGGTTTAAACAAGAAAAACAGAGGGTTCATTTCTACAACATGGCTTGGGCTTGCTGCTTACTTTATCAGGGATGAGAACCAAATTCTAGAGAAAAGTAGAACATTTATCTTAGGTTGGAACCTTATTAGGATTTATCACTTTCCTTTGAAAGTGTAGAGAAACTAGTTCCAGTGGTTGTCTTCCATTATAACTGAATCACAAGCTGGCTCAGCCTTTCAAATAATGTAATGTATTTAAATTCTTGTTGACTCTCAGCCATGAAAGGACAGTATAAAATTAGTCCCATTGATTTAACAGAATATCCGCAACTTCCATCTGGAATTAGGTCTTTAGCTTCCTTAAACTTCTGTCACAAAAACTGATGAATTACAAAAAGACAATTCCAAGACGAAGAGAAGAAAAATTCAGCAACCTTTACTTGGCGGTTTGTTTATGATTTATGCCATATCTTCAACTGGTATTAGCTCTACAAAGCTTTTCAAAAAGAAAAGATTTGTGTGCAATAAAATGTAATGCCACTGAAATGTCTGCAAATCGCTGCTTTGGGAAACCTTGGAACCCATGTTTTCTAACCTTCTCTCCATTTTGAAGATAAAAAGCTAAGCTACAAAATAGCAGACCCAAGATTCCACAGAGATCATGTCTTGGTCTGCACATTTCTGCTCTTCCACAACTAAGTGGGAGGTACAACAGCTGCAACAACAGTTGGAGCATCTATTTGTCATGTTTCTTGATGCATCTGCTGCTCCACTTACAGAATTTCCTCACCACCAACACCAGCCTCTCCATCCTCAAGATATGGTGAGATTATTTTGGGCTCTTGAGATATTTGCTGGGAGGCCAGACGACTTTGAGAACAATGCTGAAAGCTGATTTAATCTGTCGCAAGGATAAATGTGGTCCACAAATTGCTCAGCTACTATGTTTGGTGGTCAGGTCAAGATAATGGCATTGGCAGCAAAAAGATCTCATCTGTTTGGCTGATTGAACGAACTTTTCCAAAGCCCAGGGTGATGTTTCTGTTCTTTCCACACGGATCTGACACTGGCAGAATTAATTCCAGTTTCTAGTCATATTTAACCTGCATATCTCAAGGCAGGAGATAAGGATTTAAAATAATTATTTCATGTTTTGCTGTACATGTAAACATGCCCTGACTATTTTTTGCTTGTTTGTTTGTTTAGCTTCCAGGCCTACTCCACCTGTTTCATTGTAGATGAGAAATCTTTTACCAGGCCTCTGTGATTAAAATATGGCTGTGCCATGAATGAACGGTACACCAATTAGGGATCACCAACATGATACCACAATGCCTGAAACATCAATATACTGCCAAATACACAATATGGGGAAAAAGAGGGATAGGTGATTCACAGTCACCTACCCAACTATCAGGCATAGTTCAGCCATCTTTGCACATTTCCTATTTTTTCTAACTCTGGATTTGCTCTTTTCATCTTGATTGAAGACCAAAATAAGTATGTCTTGTCCTCATTACTTCCTGTTCTCTGGGGGAGTGATGTTTACTGAGGGAGAAAAAAACCAAATAGTTTGGCACAAGCCATAAATCTTGACAGTAAAATACATTTCCCTAAATATATGTATTATTCTACAAACACTGCTTCTGGTGCGGAGGGTCGATTGAACTCTCTCAGAGAGCGCAAGGCAGCCATAGCCTTTCCCAATAATTACATGCAAAGGGAAAAGTCTACTGAGAGTCATTCTTTTTGTCTGAGCCAATTTTCTCCTACTGCCAGGCACCACCAAGAAAATACATTCACAGCCGTCCTCTTAAAAAAAAATAAAAGACAAGCCCATGAATAATAGGGTCTGCAGACCAAAACAAGCAGTTTGAGGCAGCCTACAACAAACTGTCTGCTTGTCACAACACTTGCCCACATTTTTTTTCCTAGAGAAAAAATATTGTACACTTCCTGGAGGCTGGCACAATGTTCTTTTTGTTAATGCCATGCTGGGGCAGTGTAAGAAACAGCTCTTCCCTCCATAATGTGCTGCTTTGTTCTAGAAGAAGCTATTGGCAGTGTGAAAATTATTGCCTTAGCACTGGTGGACTTGGCACCTGCCTTAATGGGCTTTCTCTCTTCACTCCAAGCATAGCCAGTTATAAACATAGATTGGAAAATTAGATGAACTCAGAGAGAAATAGAAAAGGCAAAGCAATTCAGTTGTGCTGCAGATCAGCTAAGTTGTGTTCTTGTTATGACTCCTTATGACAGTACATTGCTACAGAATTTCTGCAGTGTTCAGTGTGTTCTCATTGTTTCTTCTCTGCCTAGCAAGTCACCTCTTGTATTTACTACTGAGGAATAGCTCCTTTTACGAACTGTCAGCTATCAGAGGTGAAAAAAGCCCAAGCATCTACTGTAGTCTTCAAGACTGGAACTCCCATAATTCATAGTCCACCTCTCCTGAGAACTGCAGTTTAGGGAAGACTATCTGTTAAGGTAGAATATGGCGGCCACCAGAAGAAAGCCACAATGATGCAAAAATGACAACATGCTTCTAGTGACATTATGACATTTCATCACTTCCCCCACTCCAACAGATCCCTATGGCAGTCCTGATCCCAAAGGTGTGAAAAATTGAAACTTCCAGGGCTTTTGCGATGAATAAAGACAGTAGTGAGGCTGCTGCTGAGGGAAATGCAAAACTATGATTGACATGTTCATAACAAAAATGGGAAGACTGTGACAACATGCCTAACAAACCGGCTGAGAATGAGTAGTGATTACTCTAAAGGTGAGAATTTTTGGTTTTAAAACAGAGTAATGGAAGAAATTGTACCTCCCCTTTTGGGCTGTAAATGTTTGTGGGGTAACTATTAATGTCATGCTATATTCCTAGTGTCAGTGATATTATTGTGAATGCCAACATATCTAAAGGGCTCTTTTACTCATAGGATATTTGTAAAAAATCTGCAGTTTGAAAGTCTAACTTAAGCCGCTTAAAACTCCAAAGCCATTTTAAGAATTATTCACTTAACTTAGGTCAAACTGTTACTTATTTCACTGCAGCTGTTTTGTTATTTAAAAATATTTGAAAATACAAATGACAAATATTCATAATTGCATGGCTGAAAATGAATAGAACATTAAAAGAAACAATATAACAATTCCCGAATATGAAATATATGAGATAAATTGAGCACAACAAAATAGTAGTAGTATATACATTTATTTGCAATCATAGGTTTTAGCAAAATTCATATAAAATTACAACAATCCATATCATTCAAAGTAAGTATGATTTCATAACATTTATTTTTAAGCTGAGAAATAGCTTTTTCAGATGTAAAGACAATTCCAGCTACATGTTAATAGAGTATTAAAAGAAAAGTTATCACATATGCGCACACCAATTCAGTGCTACAGGCAAAATCCTATTTTTGTAACACTTTTGAAAGAAAAAAATTCAAGTGATAAAATAATATGTGGAATAGAGGTGAGTGTAGAGGGAAGAGGAGGCTACAAAGAGGAACTGGGAAAGGAGCAGACAAAGGCTGCACCACAGTTATTATGGATAAATCACAATACCTGCAAAAAGCCAAAAAGTTATTAAAGGACAAAGTTGTTACATCCCTGTTAACACCAGCCCAATACAGAAATTAGACAACCTAATCGAGAGAACCCTCAACGACCTGAGAAAGGCCAGATCACAAAGGAAGAACAGTGGTGGATGAAAAGTAGTGGACCCATCCTCCCACACTTCTATGGACGACAAAAAATACACAAGCCTGACATACCGCTCCGACCAATTGTATCTTTACCAGGGACTCCAACATACAACATAGTGAAAGAACTGACAAAAAAGCTTGGACACCTCCAGAGAACAGTGAATACTCTATCAACTCCTCACTACAGTGCCTCCAGAAAATCAAAGATATACACTTAGATGAAGATGAAATTATGGTCTCATTTCATGTCATAGCACTCTTTACATCCATAAATCCAGAACTAGTGAAAGAATCCATATCAGCAGTACTATACAACACACCTGACTTAACCAAATACACCCAGATCGAAATACCTAGAATCATGGACCTCATCAACCTCTGCCTCACCACCTACTTTCAGTTTGATGGACAAATATACAAACAAATCAGAGGGACACCCATGGGATCACCACTATCAGGACTCATAGCAGAGATTGTAATGCAACACCTAGAAGCTATAGCACTTCCTCACATACAACCTAAAGTATGGATCCGGTATGGAGATGACACATTTGTTATAATAAAAAAGGAACAACTAGAGAAGACACATGAAACCATCAACAACATCTTCAAAGGAATAAAATTCACCAGAGAGGAAGAAAACAACAACACGCTACCCTTCCTGGATATCCTCATCAGCAGAGGAAACAACAGTAAATTAGAAACCCAGGTTTATCAGAATACAACCCACACCAATCAAGTACTCCATTACCAAAGTAACAACCCAACCTCCCACAAGAGAAGCTGTGTAAGAACATTATTCAAGCGAGCACAAATGCATTGCAGCAACCCAGAACAGCAGAAGAAGGAAAAAGACCACCTATACATCTTCCAACAAAATGGATATCCACACAACTTTATCAAAAAGTGCCTGACCACTCAACCTACTACAACTCAACCTACACAAGCTATGAAAAGGATCACACTGCCATACATCAGAAACGTCTCAGAAACCACCAACAGACTATTACAACCGCATGGCATCTCTGTAGCACACAAATCAACAAAATCACTCCAAAATATCTTAAGTAAACCAAAAGACCCAGTAGCACAAGAAGAAAAAACAGGAGTCATCTACAACATACAGTGTAAGGACTGTAACAACCACTATGTAGGACAGACAGGCAGAAAACTAGCAGAGCGCAACCATGAGCACCAACTAGCAGTCAGAAGACATGATGAAAACTCCTTAATCTCACAACACATGGACAGACTTAACCATAGTTTTAACTGGGAAACTATCAGCATTTTAGACCAAGCTAAATCCAAAAATGCAAGAAAATTCTTGGAAGCTTGGTATTCAGACAAGGCAGCAATTAACAGACACATAGAGATAAACAGCATCTACATACTATTCAAAAGAGACAAAAGATCAGAAGATCGCCTCACCAGCAATCATCACCCAGATAAGCAAAGGTTACCACCAGGCACACAATCAAGCAGTAAACGTTTGCTAATCAAAGAACTACCAGAGGAGCAAAACAAAACCCCCATCCCCACCAGCACTGGCAAGGCATGCCACAGTATATAAATAGAGAGCAAACCCCATCCCATTTTAGCACTGAAGATGTTACCTACCTGGGTAATGAAACGTTTGCAAGAAAAGAACCAAGCTCAGAGAACCCCAAGGACTCCACAGTTCAACCCTGAGCTACATATATTTGCCTCTATTGGTAACTGGGAAAGGGTCAGAAGCCCTGCCAAGAAAATGAAAAGTCTAACTCTAGGCCTGGTTTTTCAGTTCTACCCTATGAGACAATTATCATACCTGTTGCCAATATTTGGGGCGGAAAATTCAAGCTTTGTATTTTGACTATTTCAAAGCTGGAAGATCTTCCTTCCTTCCTCCCTTCCTCCCTAACAGACTCTGGTCATATAACATTAAGGTGAAAAATTCAATACAAAAAGAAGACATACATAATATAAAAGCATATAAATAAGGTGCCTAAGAACAAATAAGGGCTCAAAGCACATTCAGACAGAATAGCTTTAGCTTAATATATGCTGTCAGCTGTTTGTCCCTGCCATGTATTGGAAAGGAACACACAAAATGATAAAATCTTCCTAGATTTTTTTTTTTTTGTAGAAGCCAGGTACACAAAAATCTTCTTTGTTTAAGTCTTTGGTCCCATCCAGTAATAAAGATGAAAGACATAGGCATCTGTTCATAACCACGATTCCACCAAAATGATGAAATGTACATCATTACAACACAATGCTCTGCTCTTCTACTTGTGATATAACATCACACACAAGCAGTAAGGGATGGAGTCTGAATTGTGACATCATAGTCCTTCGGATGTAATGTTGCTCGCATCCTGAAGGACTGAATGTGATCTTGGGAATGAGGTGGTTGGTTAACCCAGTCTTCTTCCTTTCACGAAGATACCACTCAAACCACAAAGTAGGGCTTATTGAAGTGAAGCACCTCCTGGCTACTTGCTTCAAAGCAGTTATGCAGATCAAGAACTGATGCATCTTTGGCCACTAGGCCCAAGGCAGAACTTCACTTCAGTCTTTTCTGACTGAAGGCAGTACACTGCACCCCTGCTTTGCAGTCATACAGCCAAACAGTCTTAATGGAAGTAGAATGAGTTATATTCAACCCTGAATAGATCTAGGGCAGTGTTGTCCAAACTTAGCCACTTTAAGATGAGTGGACTTCAACTCCCAGAATTCCCCAGCCAGCATGGCTGGCTGGGGAATTCTGGGAGTTGAAGTCCATTCATCTTAAAGTGGCCAAGTTTGGACAACACTGATCTAGGGCATTCCCCTATTTAATCGTCCAGACTTATCTAAAGTAATTGGAAGGGAAATCCCCTATTTCCACTCACGTTAAAAAGCAAGCCAGAAAGATGATGTGGAATGAATGAGACAAACTCAGGGAAAAGCCAATTAGCCAGAGGAAGAAAAAAAATCCCCCCAGGCCAGCTTGACCAGCCTACACCCATGCTGCAGCACCACCAGATACCTCCAACTAGTGTAGAACAGCACCAATTTTAAGATGCTCATTGGGGCAACGACTCAGGTCTTCATTCATGCACAGAACAGAGACAAGCTCACATTCCATTATTGGGATCTGGGTTTATGATGGTTGACATCATTTTATGCTCTGTTTTAATTAGTGGTCAGTGCTGGACTCAAATAAATATTCTGTCTGTTTCTCAATGCACAGGATCTATCTACACATACAAATATTTCATTGAAGTGGAAACATGAGAATCATATGATAGCCGCAGAAACATTTGTAAAATGATTGGGAGAGAAGCTAATAAAACAGCAATTTAGAAAAAAGAGTAGGAAACCATCTTTATTAGCTCAGATCTGAGCACTATTATATCTTTGGATCTCTTTCATTAGCAGCTGATTAAACTGGAGGGCATGCTGGAAAAGAATGTGACTTAGGATGGAGCAACAGCATTTTGGAGAAAATAAGAGAATATTTTTCAGAGAGAGAGAGAACACACACATACACACACACACACTGTATATTATACATGCTATAATATGTTATCTTTTATATGTTATCTTTTATATGTTATATAATACACTATAGAATATGATATATTCATCAGTTTCCACTAAAAGAAGCCTTTCTGTGAAAGCAAAACATGTTTATATACAATCGAATGTCAAAACCTATGGCATAAGAAAAGCAGTTGTTATGGAAAAGAGCACTTTTTTCCTGAATGATATGGCATAAAAACACTGTCTTGATTCAAAGTGAATCAGTGAAATAGGGAAACACAGTCATCTCTAGAAACTCAAGTGAGGCTATAAAGGAGTCCCAGATTCAAGTGTCATCGCCATTCTCTGACACCAGAAATTATGTCCTTCTATCATTTTATTTACATAAAATCAGGTTGGTATTATTTTTTAGATTCCTGGAAAGCCACAAAAAGGAAAGAGGGAGAATGTCTGATGATCTCTATTTTTAAGCCTTATTTACATTTTCTGGATTAAGAAGCAAATTAGGCGATAGTTATCTGTTAGACTGCATATACCTTTCAGTTGTGCAATCCATTTTTGGCTTAAAATTGCATACAAGAAAGGAAATACTAGAAAACATGTCTTTGTGTGTATGTATGTATGAAAGTGTCATCCAGCATGTGTGAATGACCAAACTTGGTACACAAAAAAATTAATTAAAAAATAAATAAATAAAATTGCAAACTGCTACAGAAATTGTATGGAATGAAACCGAAATGCTGCGAACAATGCATCCACTACAACTCAAAAACCACAGAAATATAGGTTAGGAATGTACTTAAGGGCCATAGCAGACAATGACTTTTAGTACTAACTCAGATAACAACACCCTAATGACTCATTTTAAGCTCTAAAAGCCACTTTCAAAGTGGTAATTGAGAACTGAAAAGTAATGGACAAGAATGGATATTTAAGCCTTTTTCTCCTTTATTCCTACTAATCTGAATTGGTCCTCTTGTTCCAAAGTGGCCTTGGATAAACAACATAGATTTCTAAACCTGTGAAAGAAAAAGCTACTGGAAGTAAAATGTGATAGAGCAACTATTGCCATGGAAAATTTAAGAGTGCCCTTCTACCCCTCACTTCTCCAATCATATTTGACCAGCAAAAAGAAGCTTTTTGAATTAAAATAGGGGTGATCGTACATGCATCTGTATGTAATGTTTAGTTTGGCCATGGAAGTTATATACAGAGAGAAGCAATTCTGATTTGCAACCTAAAACTGAGCAAAGAAATCCTAGTATAAAATGTTTCTTTTAATTTACACTACATTTCATCTGTTTCTGAGGTCTTTCTGGAAGAAAAACACAAGGAACTTATCTACTATTCCATTTCTTATCCAGTAGATCTCCTTTTGAAGCAGTAGTATATAATAAATATATTTCCTTCCTTGTTATCAGACGTGACAGAATATGGTAGAGTGACTGAGTGCACTATAGATGCCTTTTTGTGACTGACTTGCTATAGACTGTTTTTTCTAGCTATCAGGCTTAAATAACGCATAAATCTATCTTATTAAATGTGCATGGAATATTCATAGAAAAAATGCCATGGAAGTTGAAAGATTGCCTTCATTTTCAATTCCCTTTAGGTTAATCAGTTAATTGAGCGAGACTTAACTCTGTTTAGAGCCAAATACTGTTTTTCTGTTCTACTTGAAAGACATCTTCAGTAGGTGCTATTGAAATATATCTGCATGAAAAGCACCAGATGAAGATGAGTAACAATAAGATCAAAAGAAGCCATTGAGCAGTTTATCTTAATTCCTGCTAATTTTTACCATTGCTTGCAGGCGAGTGCCACAAATATGCCACTATTAACTATAGCTAAAGCCCCATTAAAAGATTTATTTAGTTTATTTTTGCGACAGATATATTTCAAAGAAGAGCAGGCTAAAACCGAAATTATAATATACAGTATCTTCGGAACCTACCCACGCCAGCAAGGTTTAAACAATTTAAAATGCTCCAACTCAACATGAATTCAGAACTTGATCTATAAAATGGTGACAGGTGTGTGTGTAACTCACTTAAGGCAGAATGGGCATCCTTAACAACTTTTTGTTAAGGATGCCCAATTGTCTCCAGTTCAAGCTCCTTTGCCAAGTTCTGCCTCAGATATGTAATTTGGGAACCTAGTGCTGGAAAGGAGAGGGTGTTATATACTGCATCCCAAAAGGAGAAAATATTACAGAGGTCTGCAACACGTGTGTGTGTGTGAGTAAAAACACCGTTGCTGCCCTCACACTTCATTGTAACCCAGGATCTCCCTTTGTGATGGCCACTCTCCTCTAAATAGCCAACAACTACTAATTTATTGTGATTATTGCAGTTTATAATCCTCATTATTTTTCTTGCTAAACATTATTTAATTACTTGTTTATCCATTTTTTCTTTTCCTTTCTTACTCCAACTCTTTCCTTTCCTTTTTCTTTTATAGCCTAATCTTTCTTTTTGTTTTTATTGTTAGTTTTCATAATCCTCTTCCCTTGCTCAGTCATCCATTATATTATTCTACCAGTTTCTATTTTTACAGTGTAAATACTAATGGTAAGTGTTAATTTGTTGAATATGCCTGCCTTGTGTTTTGCCCTCCACTTACAGGTAGATCTCTATGTATGTCTGTTCGTATATTATACAGTGTCAACCCCCAATCCCCCCTCCCCATATTGGGTGGGGCTATTTAGCTGCCTCATACTTTGTCTCTGTCTAGCATCACTTACATCAGTGGGGCTGATGTCTTTAAAGGGAGAGAAGACAGAGCTGGAGGCACCAGTCTCGCACACACTGTTGAGTGACACTATACAGACACAGAGCTGTTCCTTTGACTCTAAAATTAAATGGTATGAAGTGACTGGTGTTCAGAAGGCTACAATGGTTTAGGGAAAGCAAGGAGGAATAGGAGGAGGAGGAGGAGGAGGCCGCTAGTTGCTGCAGGGCTAGTGGTCCCTACTATCCCCAGCAGAACAAAAGTAGTTCCAGAGGAAGGACAGAACAGCCGCATGGCTCCTCCATCTATGGCAAAAATAGAGAAGGTTGTAGTGATTATGTTTTACCAATCCATTAATGCTAATGCTCTTGCCAGTACCAAGCACTGTAAGTCCGGCAGCAGTTATAAAGAGTCCAGGCAGTGGATGTTTGAAACCATTTTGAACTGGCAGTAGATCCCAACCATGCCATCTGTATACAATGGAAGAAGCATCTGAGCTGTGGAAAGCAAACAGCACATTATAGTACCAGCAACCTGATGATGTATCCAATGTGGTGGCATCAGGTTGTTTTGTTTGTGGCAAAGGCCAAGAAATTTGGCAGCCGGGGCAAAAGTCTAGTAGCAGAACAGAGAATATGTGCAACCTCTCTCTCCCAGCTTCCCTCTGCAAAGCAAACTTGATAGCCTATCATGGATGACCAATGGTGGAGCAAATATAGGCCCACCAGATGGCAGTTTTCAGTGCCAGCACAAATATTATAGCACTGAGCAACAGCAGCAACAACAACCAGTAACAGAAATGGGATGATGATGATGACATATGGAGTGAGTTTCTCTGGAGCAAGTATGCTGGGAAGTCATAATTAAGTGAAATACGTGAACCCAGCTGTACAACAAAATCTAATGAGTTATTTTGCAAGAACAGAGATAGCGGTTCTCCTACAGTAATTTGCAGTAACATGCAATCTTCTTACATGTGTCCATGGAGCTTGTGAACTTAAAGTTTTCACTGTACAGTTTCCAGGTCAAGAGACCATTTTTTTTCTATAAGATTGGTATCATCTTTCTCTACAAAAGAGACAACAATGGCAGAGCTATGGGCACATGCATGGCTCCTCAATTTACTAACCTCTTCATGGCTGACCTAGAACAATGCTTTCTTAAGTCTCATCCCCTGAAGCCCCTCCCTTACTTGAGATTCATGGATGATATTTTAATAAGCTGGTACCACGGAATGAATCTCTCATCAAATTCAACAACTTCTACTCTACCATCAACCTCAGCCTAGACCTATCTACAGAACAAGTCCACTTCCTTGATGTCACTGTAAAGCAACACAGTGGACACATAAACGCCACATTATACAGGAAATTTACAGATTGTAACTCATACCAACATGCTTCCAGCTTCCTCTCAGAATACACCACCAAATCAATCGCCTATAGCCAGACTCTATGCTACAACCCCATTTGTTCTGACCCACTTGACAGAGATGCTCAACTGATGGAATTAAATCAGGCATTCAGGAGACTGAATTATCCATCCAATGAGATCAATAGACAAGTCAATAGAGCCAGATCAATTCACAGGGAGGACCTATTAAATGACAGACCACAGAAACAGAAAAGAGCAATGGTTGTTACCTACAGCTGACAAATCAATCCATTCAAACAAATTATTAATAAGCTACAACCCAGACTGGACAATGACACAACATTTTCTTAGGTACTAGGTGGTAGGCCCATACTTCCATACAGAGAGCCACTCAGTCTGGAGCAGATTTCACAAG
The DNA here is from genome assembly GCA_030867105.1 of Liasis olivaceus. Taxonomy (NCBI): domain Eukaryota; kingdom Metazoa; phylum Chordata; class Lepidosauria; order Squamata; family Pythonidae; genus Liasis; species Liasis olivaceus. The sequence goes on along the minus strand of CM061348.1, from coordinate 99,894,226 downwards.
CAACCAGAAACAACAAGAAAATGATGCCAACATGGAAATAAATCCCTGCAACAAACCTAGGTGTCTACTTTGTCCACATATCTACACCAACACAGGCCCCAATGAGTTCACACACAAGATTAGAGGTGCCTTCACAGGCTTTTCCTCTAATGTGACATATGCCATTGTCTGCCAGCAATGCCCCTCTGTATTCTATGTAGGGCAAATGGGACAAACTTTGTGCAATAGAATTAATGGACACAAGGTTGATATCAGGACCCAAAACAAGGGCAAAATAATACCAAAGCATTTCAACTTCTCAGGACATTCCAGAGTGTTTCAACCTCCCAGGATACTCCTTCAAAGTGAGTGTTTTGGAAAAGTGGGACTTTAACAGCACCATCAAGGTAGAAATTGTTGAATACATCAAAATACATCAAAAGGTTTCAGGCAAACTCAGAAGATCTCAACAAACACAATGTGTTTTAACGCAGTACAATTGTTAATTGATAAAGTACTTGCAATTTGTCTCACATGTAACCTGAATATGCATAACCAACCTATTTTCCCTTCCCTTTCCCCCCACCTTTCATCCCCTACCTTACTTTAAATCCTATATCAGTCTAGCCACTCTATGCATCTGATGAAGGGAGCTGTAGCTCATGAAAGCTTATGCCTTTTAATAACATCTGTTAGTTGGGAAAGGTGCAACTAAGGTCCTCCTGATTTTTTGCCACCATAGACTAATATGGCTCTTCTCCTACAATGTGTATGTAATATAATTGTTAGGATGTCCTATCCATTGTAAAACTATTTCACCCAGCTAGTTTTATTTATTCTAAGTTTCCAGAGCTTCAGTTTTGCAAGTCCAGATGCTATGTTATTACAGTCTGCATATGTTTCTCACTGGTGTCAGATCCAGATTCTGACCATAGTGATATGGATTTCTGTATGGGAGTGGGTGTTGGATGAAGCGATGTGATAAAACTAAAAAGTTCCAGAAACATTTAAGGAAAAAGTCATACCATGTTCCTTTGATCATCCTGCTAAATCACTAGCAGTATTTATTTATTTATTTATTTATTTATTTATTTATTTATTTATTTATTTATTTTGTCCCCGCCCATCTCCCCTACAATGGGGGACTCTGGGCGGCTTACAACCACTAAAATCACAATTAAATTAAAAAAGTTTTAAAATTATACACTATAAAACTAGAAATTTACAGAAATAAAAAGCTAAAAACTCCAAGAGGGCAATAGGGCCCCATCAGGCCGCTAAGGGGCCAGCCAACCCCATTTCTGATATCCTCCCTCCCCGCCCCAGGCCAGATGGCACAGCCAGGTCTTCAACTCCCTCCGAAAGGCCTGGAGTGAGGGGGCCTGTCTCACCCCCGGGTCTCACCCTATTCTACTTCAGGCTTTCACTTGTACAAATTAAAGCACTCAACGGAGCTTTTTGCGCAGACTTAGTTCTTCATTCATTGAGAAATTTGAAGTGGTAAAGCTTAACCAGGCCTGGACTTCAGGGCTGGTTTAAGGAATTTGAGGGCCCAATGCAATATTATATTTGGGATAAATGAGTGGGTTGGTGGGGAGGCTAAATACAGGTCTAGATTAAGACTGCAGATGAATTTCTGCAAAATGAAATATTAAAAACTATGCATTTAAAATCTGAATCTATATATTCAGAATTTGAATTAAAAATTAAAAATGCATCTAAAAGAAACAAGCTGGAAACAAAACTTGCTTAGAACAATTACCTCCCTTGGGGCAATCTACCTGTTGGCTAAACCAAAAGTAAGTTAGCCTATACTGGCTTCTATAGTAGGTGCAGCTGGGTGATCAAAGCCCTGCCCGTTTTCAATGTGTGCAGTATGCACTACATGCCTGTAAACAGGAGTGGGACTCTGATCATGCTTGCATGTTTTGTTGATTTAGATTGAACTTGACCATAAAACTCAACAACCTACTCTTGTTTGCACCAGCAGTTGAAGCATAAATTTGGATTACTGTTATATTAAAAGGTTGTCCATGAAGTCTAACTGATATTATTTAGTCATTGACTGCATTGTGCCAAGTACTGTCTTTGCTATATCCTTCCTGACAATGGGGGCAGTGCTGTTCTTTCTTTGTTTTTGATATTCTGAGCAATAAACAGTATGATGTTCTGACTGAAAGTGTCCAATTCCAATCCATTTCAGTTTGATGATACCTAAGATGTTAATGTATAGTTGATTCATTTCATTTTTCACTATATTGAGCTTTTCCATGTTCATGCATCTTATGTTCCATGTTCCCACTGAATTCTGTCTTTGCAGCTTCAGATGGCAACATCAGCAATTAGACATCTGGAAGGCTTTAATCTAGGCACATCAGAAACACTATCAGTACTTTGAAAGATTCTCGGTTCTTCCTCAGCAGCATGTTAATTGCCATGCAACCTGAGGTGCTCATTATGTACCATTATGTCATTAATTACTTTTTCTTGTCTACTGAGGTGGTTTCCTTGGTAAAATATAGGAATGGTTGAGCACTGCCTTCCTTCTCTTGTGCAGTATGAAACGACACCTTTGCCATGGATCATCTGCTTCCAGCATCTCCCTATATTGCTGCTGCCTGATATAAGTGCCTGCTTGCTTTAGATGAGCACTGGGATGTCTTGAGTAACCTGCTGGTGTACATACTCTTTGATCAACTGTCCCAGAGGCAACCACCCACTATGATGAGACAGCAGAGCAAGATTTGTGGGGGGAGAAGGTTAGAAACGGGTTATCATCAAGTAAAAGATATACGTTCAGGATCAGTCTTGTAGCCATCCATGTGATATTAATAAACAGCAAAAATTAGTTCCAGAAATTCAGTTTAATGTGAATGCATTATATATTTGCTAACTTCCATGATCTAAGCCTGTTATACATCTAGTTCACCTCCTCAATATAACATGTGACATTTTTGCTTTCCGCTGTGCAAAGTATTCTTAGCTGAAGGACTGTCCCCATTTGGTACATTTTTTTGAGATCAAGGATGCAACTGTCTTGCCTTTCTTTCCTCTATATGAGTCCATATCCACTTGCTCAGCAGATTGTACAGCAAGCCAATTATTTTCATGTAAAGTTCTTCTTGCTTTTGCAGTACCAAAAAAAGATCTGTCTAAATTCCTGGGCATCTGCTCAGAAAGAGATGAACTATAGTCTTCATAAAAATGTCAAATGTGGAGCCATATCTGATCGTCTCCTTTCATTGTCAACTTTTAACTATATCTCCTTGCTCTCCTCCTACACTTTGAATTCAATTATCAAAGCCTTCTTTTTTCCCCTTCCATTGCAGAGTTCAATCCCAGTATACATCACAGAGATTTTTCAGGAATGGTAGGGTTTGCAAAGATAATTCTAGTTGTCCCCATTTTCATACCTTTTTTGTGAGCATCTGTATATTTTGGCAGCCCAGTCCTGCTCATATGCTGGTGAAAGTCTGTCTGCTGTTCGGGCACTATTAAAATTAGTACAACTCAGATGAGCAGGTCTGGCCCCTCATAATGCCACACTCATGATGTCTATAGGCACAGTTCAGGTGTGTAGCACCAGTTATCTGCACTGCAGAGGACTTGGGATAGGTAGCTGTTTATATATTGGGGATCCTGATAGCGCAGGGTTTGAGTCTGTGTGAAAGCTAATGCACAAATAGTGTTATACTGTATAAAAGCTAATGCACGATTAGTGCTAAATAGATCTTTGCACGTGTGGCTACCTGCCTTAAGCAACATTGTAAGTATAACTTACAGGGGAGTTTTACTGGTTGCAATAATACCTGAAGCAGACTTAAATGGGGATTTCTTCAAGTAAATAAGCCTAAGGTTGAGAACTAAGAGTTTGCTGGCCATTGCTCTTGTTATTAGTTGGCATCTTAGATAGGACAATGTTGTTTTTAAATTGTGGTTTCATGAAGCTTTCAGAGTGATAATCAGCCTTTCTCTCTTTCTCTCCATTAGATCTTTATGTTAGGATCTTTATTTTTATGTGACTGGAGAAGCAATCCATAAATGGTCTAATCTAAATCAAACAAATATATTCAAAATATTGTTCTGTCATCTGCACCAAAGTGGGACAGAAAGTTAGGAGTCTGTTTTGGAAACCAGACTTTTCCAATGGCTTCTCCTTCTAACACCACCCGTTTGACAAGCTGACAGTGGAGAGAGTGCTGTGTGCTACTGAAGCTCTGTCAGATTCTGGCAGCTTTTGGGGAAAGAGCTGTCAGTTGAACAGGCCGAAGATTGGGTTGCTTCTTTGCTTATTACTGTCATCAAAGATGTGTAACTGGGCTTTTTAAATTTCTCCCTGTTAGTCTAATATTTCACTGTTAAGCACTAATAATTTGAGAAATATCTGAATGTAAACTAGTCTTGGTATGTTCTCAGTACTGGTTTCTCCCAGCAGCTAATGCACAAAAATACGGGGTATTTTTAAAGACTGAAAGTATCTTTTTACATTTTGCATTAAATATCACATCTCGGTTTCTGTCTCACCCAATTTTTGACCTGCATTAATAATGCAGATTTAAAAGCTAATAAGACAGAACAGATTTTTTAAAAACTATTTTGCTAACATGAGTTTTGTTTAACATTGTATATTATATACTACAATCTCCCTCTCTCTCTCTCTCTCTCTCTCTCTCTCTCTCTCTCTCTCTCTCTCAAGGAAAAAGCCCTTTTTAACTTTGTCAGTTACAAAGAGTCCCAAGGAAAATATGGAGATCCCTGGATCTACCTCTTTCTCATGCCTATTGCATTCAAAGCAGCCCATTGGAATAGGCTTATCATATTTGGGAACAAAACTCAAATTCTTTGTTGTAATTTTGGGCTCCTCCAAATTTTTGTAGACCTAGACTCCTACAATAATAATCCTCCACCAATAATGGGGAGCAGGATAAGAGAGGGTGGAGAGAGAGAGAGAGAGACAGAGAGAGAGAGAGACAGAGAGAGAGAGAGAAAGAAAGAGAGAGAGAGAGAGAAGCAGGCACCTTCCTTAGACCCTCCAACAATGGACTGAAGGAAGCAGGAAGTAGGTCCTGCTTTTCCTACATTGCTGCTTAACTTTAAACCAGTTGGTTGTGAAGCTAGGCATATGCATTACAAATAATATTAATTGTATCCACATGACACTCCATGCAGCTGGCATAATGCTTAAATCAAATCATCTCCCCAGGGATCTGTGTCCCATGCAAATGTCACATTGACATGTGATTGATGTGTGCAGAGCAGCTGACTGTCTGGTTTAAATGAAAATCTGGCCATATGAAATAATAGTTTGCCTTCCAGTTGAATTAGCCCACTTGGTAGGTAAACTCATATCTAGGTACATCATATAAGGATTAGGTGAATATCACAAAAATGGACTGGACTCCTTTCTGAGTCAAGTATATGGTTCTCAGTGCATATGTCTTTCCTCTCATTCTGTGTGTGGATCAGAGAAGATAATGATGTCACATCCAACTCAGCACTAATGCCACAGCCCTTTGTGCCAGCACGGTATTATATGTTAGAAATCAATGCCAGTTACTATACCCCTGTTCATTTATTGAGTCCTCCACAGCTTTAAGGCTGCTGTATAAGATTCAGCAGAGATTATACCTGATTAGCTACAGAGAAATTGAGATGACAACAAATTGTCTTGCCAGGATATGATCTGTGAAAGTACACAGTGAAAAGACTAAGTGTTATTGGAATGTATTCATGCATTGCATTGGATCTACAGTATGTAGTCATGTATTGCTTGACTGCAACAACAATGTCAATAAGGGGAATTTAAGGAGGGAATTTTCTTTACAGCTGCTTGGCTTAGCTAATATTCAGTTAGTGTGTGCAGTCCTCATTCATTCATTCATTCATTCATTCATTCATTCATTCATTCTTTTCTTCTGTCTCCTGGATGAAGCAGCATTCTTAGGGCATATCACATAAGCAAGATTCCATGCCACTACAACATATTATTTTATGGCTTTCAGATCTAAAGTTTGGTTTTCACAACTGATGACCTAAAGTTTGGATCTCATAACCCCATGAAAACTGAAAATAGAAAGCTGCTTAACAAGAAAGCTGCTTAACTTTACTGGACCAATAGTGATCATGTCCAGTACTATCTACCTTTCTTTCTTTTTTAATAGTAATTTTATTAAAAATTACAATTACAAAGATAAAAACTAATTCAAACTAAAAAAAAAGAATAAAAATAGAAAGTGCAGAAAAGAAAAAAAAGAAAAGAATGAAAAAATAAGGATACAATAAAGAAAAAAAAATCAATAAATGACTTCCCTCTTCATCATAACAAGTATAAACAATTTTAGTAACTTATCACCTTTTCTTAAAATACAAATTATCTCTTCTTCCCATATCTCATCTCTTATCTATAAACAAATCCTTAAAGCCTCATTGTTTTAGTCTTGATCAGCAAAAGTCCTTTAAGGGTTACCAGAGACAACAACATATTTATTTTAACTCTGATCAAATAAGACAACTTTATATTCCTCCCTTTTACTTTTAACAGTCTTGATCTTTAGTCCCCTCAATTAATGTCCTAGAGCTTGATTTCTTTTCATTTTTTCTTTATCCCTTCTCACAAAATTCTTCAGAGGTTTAACAAGCCTCTTTTGTTAATCCAATATAGGAAAATTATCCAGGTCACTCTCTTGGTTTGTTATTTGTATATCCCCTTTTAATTATTAAGACATTAGCTGGTTTCTTTTGAATGTCCAATGTAACATCTTTTTCCATGTCGTAGCCTGTCATTTTAAAATCCACTTTCAGATCAGTCTCAATCTTATCAGGTAAAACTTGTTCCTCTTCATAACATCTGATGGCGGCACCTCATTTGGCTGTGGCTGCGTTGGCTCTCGATAGTTTAGTGGTTGAGCAGCAAAGTTGTGCAGTTAGATTGATATATGACCGGCAACACATACTGGAACTGCAGACGTACAATGGGCATCCTGCTGTTTTGGGGAGACTATGTTGCCTTGGGTTGCTGCATTGACAAGGTCTGGAAACTTGTGGGACTGTGGGGGTCTCTCACCAGCATTTGCTACTTCTTGAGGAGATGGAGGAGACAGAGGAGGAGGTGGAGGAGGCAGTGTGATAGAAAGCAAAGGCGGGGGAGTCGGGGAGGACTAACAGCAAGCCTGAAGGTCAACCCACATAGAGCACCACTTCCATCCATTTTGTTTACTAATGTTTGTTCTCTAGAGAACAAAATGGATTATTTGAAGTTGGATTTTACAACAAGGCATGAGGTGAGACTGTTGTGTTATAGTGCTGACGGAGACGTGGCTAAAGTCATCTTTTCCTGAGAAGGCTGTTGGCATGGAGGGGTTAACAATGCTCTGACTGGATAGGAGTCTTGCTCTGAGTGGAAAAATTTGAGGTGGTGGAGTGTGCATTTATATCAATCACAGATGGTGCATCAACTCAAAGGTGGTTTCAACTTATTGTTCACTTGATGGGGAGTTGTTGTCTATCAGATGCAGACCTTTTTATTTGCCCAGGGAATTCACCGTTATTATTATTACAGCTGTGTATATACCCCCCTCTGCAAATATGAAAGAGTTCTTGACAGTCCTTTATCATACTATCAGCGTATGACAGATTTCCCCTGGTTTTTCTTTCTGGGTTCTTTTCTTTCTGGTTATGTGCAGGTGCAATGACAAAATAACTCAAGAGGCAAGCAGTAAATTCTCAAGCAAGGCTTTACTCACTGCTCCAAAAGGGTTTGATAAAATAAGCTGCATATAAAAAGTCCTTCCATATGGACCAACAGTCAATATAAAGGTTAAAGGCAGAAGTGTAAGCCCTCTTTGCCTGAGTAGCCTTACGTGAACGTGTCGTGACAGCGAGAGGATGAAACAAGCGAGTCCCCTCTCCTGCAGCTGAAGCAAAACTCCAAACCACAGCTTTCTCCAAAGTCTATTGTGATGCAGCAATAGCATAGCCAACCTTTGCTTCTCCAGCACCTCCCATCCTCCTCCAGGGCTAATCTTAAATACCCTTTCAGACTCAGCCTCCACCCTTCTCCACAGGTGTTAACAATTTAGCATCCCACCCTGATTAACTAAACAGACTTTACAGTAGTTACAGTTTGGGATACAAACTGGGGCTCCTTCCCACACTCTCATCTAACACAGAGGCTTATAGCTATCTAATAACAAAGTTGGGCGATGAATACTTTATCCACATCGCATCGAAGTCTGAATGAGGAGGTTTTTCCACCTACTATAGAGAACGGAGAAATATACACAGAGATAGTTATTTCTCACAACCCCTGGATTTCCGTCACACAGTGACTTGCAAACTATCCACCCGGAGAGTGTGTTTATTGTACTTGGAGACTTTAATCAGGTTAATTTGAAAACAGTCCTCCCACATTTCCATCAATATGTGGATTTTGCAACCAGGAATAGGAACACACTGGATTTAGCCTATTCTAACATCAAGAGTGCATTTAAGGCTTTTCCTCACCCCAGACTTGGTTCCTCAGACCATCTTAATGTAATGCTAATTCCAGCATATAGGCCTTTGTTAACTAGAGAAAAACCAGTTGTGAAGCAGGTGAGAGTTTGGCCTGAGGGAGCAACGGAAGCATTACGAGGCTGTTTTGAGTGTACAGACTGGGATATGTTTAGGGAAGCTGCAACAAATAACCAACATATGAATGTGGAGGAAGACGTTTCATCTTTAACTGCATATATCCAGAAGTGTATGGAGGATGTCAGTGTTACTAAGAACATCATCTTACGGGCAAATCAGAAAGCTTGGATGATTCATGAAGTATATCTGAAGTTGAAAGCGAGGAATGCTGTTTTAAGTCTGTTGATATGGGGGCTTTTAGAACAGCTACAGCTGATTTGAACCAGGCTATAAGAACAGCAAAGCAGGCTTATGGTCAGAAAGTTCAGATTTTTTTTCACAATTCTACAAATACCAGGCAAATGTGGCAGGGTATTCAGTCTATTACAGATTATAAGACTACTCTGACATCATGTGAGGAGAATATAGATTTTCTTAATGAACTTAATAGTTTTTTTGGTAGGTTTGAAGCATTTAACAAGACTCCTGTGAGGAAGGTTGTATCTCATCCTGACGAGCAGGCACCTACCCTTAATATAGTTGATATTCAGAGGACCTTGAGAAAAATTAATATTCAGAAAGCAGTGGGCCCAGATAACATTTCAGGGTGGGTACTGAGGGACTGTGCTGAAAAGCTGGCCAGAGTCTCACAGACATATTTAATATTTCCTTGCACCAGGCTGCGGTCCCGATAGGCTTTAAGACTGCGACCATTATACCTGTGCCTAAAAAATCTGTGATCACGTGTCTCAGTGATTACCGCCTGATAGCACTCACTCCCATTGTGATAAAATGTTTTGAGAGACTGATGAAGGATTACATTGTTTCCAGAGTCCCTCCTATGTTTGATCCACTTCAGTTTGCTTATTGATGGAATAGCTCTGTAGAAGATGCAATCTCTTCTGTTCTTCATTCGAGTCTGGTACATCTTGAGGAGAAGAACAGTTATGTGTGATTGCTGCTTGTAGATTTCAGCTCAGCATTCAATATGATTGTTCCCCAGCACTTGGTGGACAAACTGGGTTCTCTGGGTTTTAGTACTCCCTTGGGTAATTGGCTACTAGACTTTCTTACTGAGAGGTCTCAGTCAGTACGAGCTGGAAATAATATCTCTATCTCTATCTCTATCTCTCTGAGCATCGGCTCCCCACAGGGCTGTGTCCTGAGCCCATTGTTGTTCACCCTGATGACCCATGACTGTTGTGCCATGTTTACCAACAATTCCATTGTGAAATACACCAGTGATACAACAGTAGTGGGTCTTATCAAGGATGACAATGAATGGGCTTACAGGGAGGAGGTGAAGGGCTTGGTGGAATGGTGTAAGAAAAACAGCTTGGTCCTAAATGTGGAAAAAACAAAGGAGATTATTATAGATTTCAGGAAGAATCGGTGTAGTCATACTCCACTTTCTATTAATAACACAGCTGTGGAGTCAGTCAGCAGCATTAGATTCCTAGGGTGCAGTTAATGAATAGTCTGACCTGGTCCCTTAACACTGCATTTTTGGTAAAATGAGCACAGCAACGTTTACATTTTTTGCTCCGGATGAGGAAAGTACATCTCCCATCTTCCATTCTCCTTACTGTCTATAGATGCACTATAGAGAGTGTACTTACTAACTGTATTTCCATCTGGTTTGGAGGCTGTAGTGCCTCAGACAGGAAGTTGGTGCAAAGGGTAGTAAGGGCAGCAGAGAAGATAATTGGGATCTCTCTGCCTCTCATCCAAGATCTAGCATACGTGTGCTGTTTGTCTAGAGCTCAAAAGATTGTCAGTGACACCTCCCATCCTCATCATGGCCTGTTTCTTTGTTACCCTCTGGGAAGAGGTTCCACTATATCCAATGTAGAACAGCTAGATTGGGAAACAGCTTTGTCCCCCAGGCTATTAGATTCTTGAATGTTTCATAAGTAAATGTCAATGTGTATAGAATGTATATTTTATAGTAATTATGGTATCTTGATTGTACTTTTAGCATCTGATTATAATTGTGAGCCAACTGCAATGGAATTTAATTTTATTATGCACTTGGTGTGTAGTGTATAGTGGAATGACAATAAAGTTATTATTCTATTCTATCTTTTAAACATAGTCCATCTATAGAAGCAGGCACTCTTAAAATTAACTTCTGGATCCATTGTTCAAAAATATTCTTCAGTATGTCCAATGTTAAAATATTTTGCTTTCATTCTGTATTAGTAAGTCAAATTTAAGTGTTCTTCTCCTTTAGCTGTAACCTTTAGTTCCTTCTGCTCCCTCTAGTGTCCAACCTTCAAAATCTTATCCTATCATGTTTTTCTTTTTAAGAGAATTCAAAACAAAAGCATTTTCCCACAGGAAGGATTCTTATAATTAATTCCAAAATCTTATTTCAAATCCATCTGGACCATTAGTCCATTTGTAACTTTTCAGAACCAAAGTTCTAATCACCCTTTTGCTGTTTATTCCATATATATATACATGTAAACTTCTTTCACTAAGGATTGAAGGAAACTCACCCAGTGCTGTAAAGCTTTTCAATCCAAAGATTCCTAATAACTAAAAAGCAATTAACAAGCAATATCCAAAAGTTATTAGAAAAGGAAGTATGCAAACCCAGTGTCCTTTCAAAGGTGCTGAACATGGTTTAAGTGAGATGGCTAGTCTCTCATCTCCCAGAGCTCTAAACCCACTGGAGACCACTGTCCTGCGGTCTTCTTGCAAGGAGCAACTGTATGGAGCTCTTGTGGGCAATCTCAAGTCCTCTCCTTGTCCGGAGAGGAATTACAAAGAGCTTGTCTTCTCGCCAGCTCTTTATTCCACTGCAGTTATTGTCTCTGCTTTTAGCAGAGCCATCTTCAGTTTGCCATTTCTTCCCTGGAAGTCCAGTATTATCTATCTTTCTCAACATATCCTCTTGTCAGAGTTTTGAATTAAACCTCTCAGAAGCTCTAACTATTGATCATGCTGGTTGGGGCTGATAGGAAAAGCTGGAGAGCACCAGGTTAAAGTCAGTTGGTTCTACTCTGACAGCTATTAGCCATGGATGCTAGAAAAAAAATTGTCAACTTCTTTTACAAGAAAAAGACATGATCTACCAAATTAGAATCCATTGTAACATGGATTCATTATTATCCATCTCAGAATATTTTTGAGTTCAAAAATTGGGGGGAAAAAACTGTGTTTAGAAAAAAATGCGCACAAAAATTATCCAGAATATATACATTATGTATGCATATGCATATATTAGGAAAAGACGTTAAGGGGAAAATGAGATTTTTTTAAAAAATACAAAATGATGCGAACATTTGATGTACTAGACAAATTATTTGAATATACTGTATATGTAGGCAGACCTGTACACAGCTCTTCAGAATCCTTAGCAGACCTTTTCATGTCGACAACAAATGATTTTTCTAACTGTGGAGAACAAGGACTGAATCAAGACCCTTTTGCATAAAAAAGCTGCATTGTTCGACTCAGTTCTGGTCTCTCTGATTGGTAAAAGTCCAATCGCTAATAAAGAACATATACAGGTGACCCTATTTATACAGGTGACCCTGTATACAATTTCTGTACCTGACACCTTATGTTAGGAAGGATCTCTGCTGCATTTCTGTCCAGCTACTCAGGCAGAACTGGTTTTTCTCAGCCTGCTTAGCAGACATCCTATGAACTGGAGAGTATCTAGCACTCTATGAACTGAAATATGCAGGCCAGGCCATCAGCTCCCCCGTTTTGTTTAGCACAGAAACCTTTCTCTCTCCCCAAGTCTTTAATGATAAGAGGCATCATTGGGAAAAAAAAAAAGAGTACGACCTCAATACTATTCAGTAGATCAACTGTGTATAAAAGACAAGCACAGTATCAGGAAGAAAAGTGGGCAATACTCCAAACTAATTATACTGCTGAAAATGTGAAAAATAAATTTGAGAGAAAGAGACATTTTTCAGAAGATCCACTGATCGACATACTCTTGAGGTTGAGTTAGGGCTTCCCACTACCTCATTTAATTAACTCAATCTGACTTTTATAGGGGTTTATGTTATGTTTTTCCTTGTTCAGTAAACAAACAGCAGAAAATTAAAACAGGGCAGCTGCCAGCAAATGGTAAATTTAATTGAAAAATAATGAATTGCCAAGGGATGCCACCAGGGGTTTTGTCAAGATAAAGTTATTTATCCTGGAAAGCTTCCACTTGCATTTTTTTCAGGACTTGAGATATAAAAAAGTAAAGGGAGAGAAATAAGCCGCTAGATACTCTTGGGCTGGAAGCTAAGGGGACAGTCTTCCAAGCCGTGTTACCGCACACTGTTTTTCATTTCCATGGATATGTATGACAACTTTGTGCATACATTTTGTCCTTGCGTATGTGCCATAAAGCAGTACAAAAGGATGAACTGGATCATACCCTTGTGCCTTTTTTTCAAGGGGAAAGACAGCCAAAGGGAAGCATTTAAGAAGTACTTTCTACGTTGCATAGGAGAGGGGTGATGACTGGGCAAAACTACCAGGCATTAATACCTGGGATGTCACCAGCCTTTCTTGGAAATACTTCCACATACCCTCCACTTGTGTTAAGCCTGATGTCTATTACCTCCTAGACACTACCAAAAATGTGGTTGTTTGGGAGATAAGGAGATCCTGACTGGTTTCATATATTGTGCTATGGTGCTATGGTTTCATATATTGTGCACGGTTCATTTAATCAATCAATCAATCAATCAATCAATCAATCAATCAATCAGACAAACCTTTATTGGCATTAAAAAGACAATAAAAGATACAAAAACACACAGTTACATATCGGAAGTTAATCAAAGGGGTAGCCATACTCATTGTGAAAATTGTTTGCATTTTCTTTTGAGTACTTCACCCAAGAATTTAGCAACAATTCTGGTAATTGCAGGCATGGCGTCTCTCAATCAATTTTGGCAGGATGATACAGTGTTTAGCGGATATTTGCCCTGCAAGGGTTTTAAAAGCAGTTCGTAACAAAGAGTCTCAACTAAGTGACAGTCAAAAATTATATTGTGAATTGTGTTGGGAGTGCCACAAGAACAGAGCCTCTCATGATTGGGGATGTGTTTGTACCTTCCAAAAAGTACCTCGGAAGGAAAAGAATTTACTCTGGCCAAAAAGAAGGCCCTACACTGAGATGAAACCTCAAAATGATACAAATAATGCACCATCTTACCCAAGTAAGTTTCTATGCCTAACATGGCAGGTGAACAAACACGGGGTTGAGCAGGTCTAAGTTAGTGGAATTCTAAATCTAAAAATCTCTGTTTAATAATTTTAAATACATAGGTTTCATCCGATAAATATAAATCATCAATCGTAATCCCAATTTGCTTGAGTTTAGACATAATGTGCTGAGACCAGGGTGAATTATATTTATCCATATTAAGATGTAATAACAGACTTCGAGGAGGAGCTCTAAATAAAATCCTAAGCCAATATTTGATTGTTATTAACCAGGCTTTGGTTTCTATCAGATGTTGACCAGTTCCAAGAAAATTGTGAGATAAGAGACACAGTTGGGGGCCTCCAAAAGCTGCCTCAAGAAAGTTGCTTGAATGCTTTCAACTTTGAGATTAAGAGCTCCAAGCCAAATGGGCATACCATATAAGATTTGGGAAAGAGGTTTGGCATTAAATATTCTAATCACTGCAGGTACATATTGATTTACTCTTGTAAAGAAAAATTGTTTAATCTCAGCAGCCGAACAATTGGTCAAGTGGATGGTTCATTTAATCATGGTATATTAAATAGTTGATGAGGCGACACAACTCAAAACAAACCAACTGCATTATAGCTTAATGCAATGGGAGAACTCTGCCTCTCTGACATCATGCTAGAGGAAAATAGTGTTGGGGGAAAAAAAAAGATATTTGCAGATTCCTGTGTGAATGTCCTGCTCTGGCTATACTGCCTGAACTAAAATTGAAAAGTTGGAAAATGGAGTTTACACTGGCTTTCACACTTCCTCAATGTTCCAACAAAGTTCCAGTTCAAAATCATACTTCAGTATGTTTAGAATTCAATTTTAAAAGAATCATATTTTTAAAATATTTAAAAGTATGGACATTTCTGTTAAATGTGATTCAGAGATGAAAGGATGACAGAACTAACTAATCCCAAAGAAAGATGGGATGGAATATATTTACATGTGAACTCATGCATAAGTCAGACAGAAATAGATGTCTGTGCCTATCTTCCTAAGATCAGCCACCGTGTTCCAAAATTCTCTTTATGCTGGCATCACGATGTCAGCAATGTGTCAAAAAGACAGCAAGAATTGGACCTTACATTTTAGCTGAACCCAGTTTCTCTTTCATATATTGGATTCCCAATTTCAGTTTTTCTCATATTTTTACTTCTTTATATGCAAAAAAGAAATTCAAAAGAATTAAAAACACAAGAAACACATTGTAGTACATGCAGAATATATCATTTAGTCCAATTTTTACATAAATCTTTAAACCTTGACCATATGAAGGAATATTCATTTAGTCATACACAGAAAGTGAATTGTAAGTGCAGAGTAACCCCGCTGTTCTTCTTTATTAATCCGTAATTATTCATATCATGATACATTTTCAGTATATAATTTAACAGCATGTTCACATCACATTCCCAACTCCTTCTCTCCTTCCTTGCTTTCTTTGCTGCAAAATCGTTTCAATATTGTCTAAAAGGTAAGAATTTCCATCAACTTTTTGCAGAATTAACAAAAAAGCTGGATGTTTCCATAGTGGCCTGGGCATAAAATGTGCATCTGTTTTCCATTTCAGTTCATTTCTGCTTTATTTTTAGCATTTATAAAATGACACACATTTCCCTTACAGCTGGAAATGAGGTGTCTGCTCCTTAATTCAATTGCTTGTTAATACGAGCCATACTTTAAATTGGATCCAAGCTTTGAATTGGTTTTCTCCTATTTTCTCCGGGTGTTTCAAAAAAATGGAGAAACCCTGTCTGTCTGAAATAACACAATTCCAGTTTGATGGAGCTGAATATCAGTAAGTTGGAATGGATAACTTGATAACGTTTTAGTTCCACTACTAGTTTAGCAGATTGAAAAAATTGCTTTAGCAAAATGACCTTCCAATATAACAATGAAAAAGAGCAATTTCACTGAAGTGGTGGTGTAGGGGCCCATTCAGTGACAAACAAACAAGTGATTTTAGGGGAGCAAAAAAACCCAAACAGCAAAGAAATGTTTAAAAGCTGGTGGATGGTAACCAAATTTCAGTTCTTATATTTGCCTGATCCAGACCTAGATCTAGAGTCCCCAGATTAATTTTCTGTATGTCTATAGGCTGTTCAGAAAATGAATCCATTCCTTGCAAATTAATTCACTTGGGAGATCATCCTATCCCAATTTGCTTTGAGAAATGTCATTGGAGAAAAAGCAGAGGTTTTTACAGTGGTTACAGAAAGTAGAATAACAAAAGAATAGATCTTCCTTCCAGGCTGGTGATTAGATTACTTTGTCTTCATCCCCATCATTACAGTCCAGTAAGAAGATGTGGGCAGAACTGACATAGCCCAGTTCACCATGCATTATAGACAAACCCAAGGCAGTCACAAACATACATAATGCTAAGCTTTAAACCATAGTTTGCAAGCAGCAATAACTAGGTTTACACACCATGCTAGGCTTAAGCCGCATAATAGCTTAGCAGAATGCTTGACCTCAGCCATGCCATTTTCTTTAAGGGACCATGTGTCTGCTTGCATCATTTGCCTACTCTAGTTTCTAAGTGTACTTTATTTAAATCTGTTAGATTCACAATATTTGAAAATAACAATGGTTATGATTGTGAAAGAAAAAAAAAGTCCAGTCCCCCTTGCATTATTTCTGTACTACAAATAAAATAAACAATTGCTCAGTGTGTGCAGATGGAAGTGCATAGAAAAGCATAACCCAGGAAGATCTTAAGCAACTGACAAATTGGCACTGAAATCCAGCAGTGGGAGCTTTCAATAGAAGAAAATATGCATAGTTCAGGGCTGAACTATGGAATCCTTGGTGCTCTCTGAACCTGGCTATTTGCTTGCAGACCTTTTGTTACTCAACTAGGTAACATCATCAGTGTAAGTGCGTGTGGGGTTTGCTCCCTGTTTACATAGAGTAACTTTCTCTCCCACAGATGGACACTAGTAGTGGACCAGAACTGCTGGACATTGATTGAGCATTAAGGGGAAGGGAGGGGTTATGTATGGGGCTGGGTGAGATTGAAGGATTATGATTGTGCCCCTCAGAGTAGGAAGTTGAGATTCAGGAAACTTTTTCTTTTTTTAATGATTTTTATTGAAAATTTTTATTACAGTAGTAAAAGCAAATATAAACTAAGCTCAGAGAAAGAAAGAAAAATAGAACAAAAAGTGCAAAGAAATAAAAAGAAGAAGAAAGAAAAAGAAGAAAGTAAGATAATGATAAAAAAAAAAGAAATATGTAAAGAAGTGACTTCCAATCTCCATCACAACAAGTACCAATACACAATATCTGAACTCCATTGCTTCCCAGCTATGAAATTAGTAAAGTTTAAATCAGTCCTAAAATAGAGGCTAGATATTAAAAGAGATACAGAAATAGATATGAATGGTCTTTACCCATTCAATTCAAGGTCAAACTTAATCAAAATGTTTCATTCTGCCACACCCCCATTCATAATTCATTTCTTATGAAAACCTGTATACCATCTCAACCTAGCATCTCTAGGTGGCTTGCACTATAATACAGTAAAATACAATAAATAAATAAATAAAAATAAAAAGAGAGAGAAGACAAGAAACTATTATCTCATCAAACACCATCATGGGTTCCCAGATAACTACCAGCTCCTTTAACCCAGGCTTATAGAAAAGCAATGCTTTAACTACTTTTCTGAACATGGGCAGGGAGAAAACCATCCTGACTTTAGGAGGCAAGCTGTTGCACAAGGAGGGAGCCATAGCAGAGAAGGGTCACCTGCATGGCTCCTGTCAGCCGTTTGAGGTAGTCCAGACAAGAAGCACCAACCATGAGTACTAATGCTACCTTATTTTAAGGTTAGAGTAACAGAATCTTGGAAGTCTGAAAGTACCTCTCCCTCCCTTACTTTTACTCTCCAGAAGGCTAGGGAGCATCCCTTCTGAGATGCTTTCTCCACCCTCACCCCTCCTTCTGACTCAGATTTTGTTTATCAGACCGTTGTCTAGGCTGCAGCTCTTCCTCCTGTCTCCCAAGGTCATTCCCACATACCATTACAGCTCCACCCTGGAGAGTTTGGTTATCTCTCTTTTTCTAAAATACAAACTTTCAGGGCTTAGTATTGTACAAATTCTGAAAGAAAGATGTGGAGCTAGTATGCACATCTCCATGTGGCTCTCTTGTTGCCCTGTTTACAAGTACACCTGCATTCCCTCTTCCTGTTATTCCTTTTATTATCTCTACCAAATTCCCCTGTAACAGTCCAATGGAGACTGCCTTCCTGGAAGGGAAAGGACATGGTTACCATTATTGTCTCTCTATTCTGCAGTGGGAATAAAAACTGCATTAAAGCAATGGTCTGGTAGTAGAGCAGAGACAGGAGATAACAAACATGAAAATTTAGTCACCCAAGCAGCATTAATCTGGTTTATTTAGAAATATGCAAGTGGGCAATGTATTAGCCATGCTTTGGCCATAATTGAAGGGGTTTTTTTTGTTTTTGTTTTTGTTTTAGGGAAGTGATACCATGTTTCAGAACCATCAAAGGTTCTTTGAGAGCATATCCTAAGGATGAACCATGTCTATTTAGCACCAAATGGACACTAGCATAATGAACATTGCCCAAGAATGTGTTGCATATGTGACAGAATATACAGACTAACCATTCCTAATCTGATTGCCAGGAAATGAAATTCTCAATGGGATTGTTCGATATTCAGTGTTGAACTGATCTAATTCATTTTGTTAATTAAAATGTAGTTTATCTACAGATCTGCCAAAGAGAGTAACAGTGTCCATGGTATCCATTAGTAACTAAACATGATGCTTTAGATCTTGGCTGTGTATATCAGAGCCGTGGCAACATGCCTATGTCTTAAGTGCATCTGCAACATGGAGAAAAAAGATTAGATGCTCACTCAGTTTCTTAAACTCTTCTATAAGATTATTCATTTCTGGATCTGCAGACTTGGTCATTTAGTAAGTAGCAGTACATGGCAACCTCTAGTGGTGCTCAAAGGCATGTGATGGCCTGTGTTTAGGAAGCAGTATGAATATTTAGTTCTTTGGTTAGGTAAATCAAATTCAATGTTTTGTTGTTGTTGTTGTTGTTGAATCCCTGAGAAAATATTTTTGTCTCACCTACCTGTAAAATTTTGAGTAATATTTATTTCCACCTGATTTTACCCCATTTGATGTATGGGACTTTTTTTTTCTTTGTACAAATTTATATAATGCTTTTCTGTACAAGGGAAGGCCCTGACATACAGTTCTTCACACTGAGTCATTTGTGAATTACTAGAATTCATAGAAAAATAGGAATTATTTTTAAAAAGGGGATTTGGAATAGCAAAGGTTTGCATTTATTTTTGCTTTTTGTTGTCAGTGATCTTTAATAGAATTAATGCAGAAGTTTACCCTGGAATTATTTGAATGGCAAGATTTATAGCCCAATGAAGTAACTCAGGAATTATTATTATTAATGACATTTATTACATTTGACAGTTGGGTAAACTGGTGACAGTCATCTCACATGAAATTCTGTGGGACCACACAACTCATAGTATACTTTGGCATCTTACTACCTCTGTAGGTCTTCATACAATATATATTTATGTAGTCATTGATATGATTTACCTATCTATGAAATAATTAGGTGGATACTCAATGGGATTTAATGACCCACTTGAAATTGTGTGGAAAGTTATGAGCCTTCAATAACTATGGGCATGTGATGATCGGGTTTTTCAAATCCTGCAAGTGATACGGATTTTATGGTACTGTTAAGCCTTGATAAATGTGTTTTTAATAATCACTATTTACTAGAGTTTATTAGCTATGCAAGAGGTAGGCATGTATTATTCTGCGGTCCAACCTCAATAAATATGCTTTTAATAATCAGTTGGTACTTCAATAATATACACTAATTTTCTTTTTAAATATGATTTCAAACACAATTCACATAATCAGATGTGCTGCAAGTTCCATCTGCTTTCAGGACTATGTGGGAAGGGGAAAAAGAGTTATTGGTGACCTTAATGAAATATGATCCGTAGTCTGCAATGTTCCAAATTAAGCTTTGATTTTATACTTGCTTCCCATATGTGACATTCTGATGTTCTCATACTGTTTTGATATTCCCAGTTCAAGCTTGGAGAAGAAGGAGGAGAAGAAAGTAGGATAACAGTTCTGATCTGTTCAGCACAGCCTGCCTGAGGGTCTATTTTAGGGGTTGCCATGATAAAAATCAAAGAAAATTCCAAATTGCTATCCTGGGGCCCTGGGAAAAACAGACACTCCTAGGCTTGGCCTTTGCATGCTTATTCTCTATTCTGTGACCCATCTCAAAAAATATTAAGTGTACCCTGCACCAAAAGCTTTAGGCTTAAAATATCCATTTCACCATAAGTAGGTAATAGCCAAAGCTTTTCTGATTGCAAAGACAAACCATCATTCTTAGAGTTTTAACTACAGAGTTAGAAGTGGGAGCTTCTGCCTTGATCTCTTTGTTGTAGTTTGTGTATTAATGTAATGGAAGGGGATCACACCAACCTCTGGTGCCTTAAAAATGTAGTAGCGGGGGACATTTAGGGCTCATACCTAATTAGAACTTCTATTTTCATATTACTTAGCAACTGGAGATGTTTAGTAAGATTTTTAGTATCAGTTTTTGGGGGTTTTGGCCTGAGCTTTTCTACTTTGTAAAATCTTGTGGGCTATTTGCTAGGCTATCAGACAACCAGAAACATAGGTGAAGGTTCCAGACAAACCAACCTAATTTATTTGCCACAAAGTGTGAATAGGAGCACATCCAAATATGTATTTGAGACTTTGGGTAAGAAAGCTTAGGGTGGTTTGCACGTGATAGTTTTTTATGTCCTGTGGATACCAGCCGTATAGAAATTAGAAGCTTGTGTTTCTACCTCTGTGACTGAGTGAGAGAAGGGAAGAAGTATAGCTCAGTTATTTGAGCATTCTGGATGTCACAGTATATTAGGGAACTACAAGGAATAACTCTTGCAGAGTTCAAGTGGTTTTAACTAATCTGCACTCACTGACAATTACTTCCCTTCTTTATGACAAGTTTGTTTAGGGAACTGGGGTGATTACCTGACCAGGTTCAAGCTATTTGGCTGAAAGCTTTCCATCCTAGTTTCAATGACTGACATATTGCAGATGTAAGACTGAGGGCGGCTTGGTGCCTTTTCCATCCAAGGCAAACAAAGGTCAGAATGTTGTGATGAATAGCAACTTCTGGAGGTCATGTCCTTTCTCTTGAACTTCCTATGGGGTACACTTTTGGTTTGATTCAGAAATATCAAACCAAAATATCCTACAAGAATAAAGAGTTTTTTCCCCTTATACTTTTGTGTACTCCATATAGAATAGGTGTCATGTACACTTGCCATCAGAGACACTAAACAGTTAAAATATGGACTGTGTCTCACAGCCCATTTCATATCCTTTGTATCTTAAGAAAGGTGAAAGTAGTTATAATTTTTCCTTGGAACCATGCAATCACATAACTTTATTTCCAGGCCCAGGAACATAGTAAAACTGCTTTGAACAGCTGAGTTGCTGCCTAAATTAGTGACAAATCTATTTTTAAATTAAAATGAAACAAATGCTTGACTAATTCAAGCATAATAGTAGCATGACTTTTGCCCTCAAAATATTAATTAACTGATTCTTCAGTGAAAGTTTTGCCTTTCCTGAAAATTGGTCTACAAGTTATAGCTGAACACCAGTAAATATTTAAAATAAGAGTCTAGTTGTATAAAATATATTTATGTGAAACGCCCTTCATTCTTTGGATTGAGAGAAGGAGAGAGAAGCTGATTTTTCAGAAATGCTCAATGGATCTCACTATATTTTTCCCCTCTGATTTTCAGAGACCCAGACCACCAGATCACATGTTGAACTACAACCAGCACTTTAGGAATCCAGATATGCTATCCCAATCTGTACTCCTGTGATCTATTTCCCAAGACTGCATCCTAGTGCAGTTCATCAGGAACCCCAATCCCTTGATTCTTGTCCAGTTTCATACTTTGATCTAGTTGCAATAGCATTTAATTCCTTTCATTTGTTTACAATTTCCTCCTACTCTTCATTCCCAAAATGTGTACATATTAATGAAACATTACAAAAAGAGGAGAGAAGAAATCTGGGTATGATTGTATGTATAATTCCATCATTTGCTAGACTATGTAGCATTTAAGTGCACTGTTAAAATATTACATACACAGACAAAGTAACAATGGTACTGTATAAATACTGTATAAATGATTAGATTTATTAACACCTGGGGCGATTATGCATACTAGAAAATGTTAAGTTCAAATGCATTATGATTACTTGTGGCACGTCAGCATCAAGACTGGAAAGAAATGTAAATAAACTGAGAGAAACTGATTGCTGTGGCAAACTACTGTACATACATTGTTCTTCTGCAGGTAATTCTTGGAAATTTTAATTAAACTTCTGTTCAAGAGGAGGCAAATACAGAATAGGAATGGAATACTGCTCATTGCTTTAAATGTAGTTCAGGACATTAGCAAATAAATACGTAAACATTCATATCCATGGGATTTTCATACACTTTTAATGCAGTCTGTGTATCATAGTGCAGACCTTGACATACATGGGAATTTTTCAAGGGAAGAAAATGACATATTACAATGAATAATAAAATGACAAAGGTCTAATCAGTTCTATTCTTGTGAAAGTAGTTCAAAGTTAGAAATCATGACCATTGCTCTTTCGTTGGTTTAACATTTTCATATGATGAATTCACTTCCTTTTATTCTCTTTCCTAACAATGACGGCCAGTTTATAGGACTTTGCCCAAGTTAAAAAAATGTTTCTACAGCTGAAGCAAATATTTAGAGCAACATTTGAATGTGCTCCAAATTTTCTGGTGTTCATTTGAATTTCAAATTATCTTAACATTTACAAACTCCTTTCAAAGTTCACCAAGGAGTCTTGTTCTAAATGGTATATGAATGCATATTCTATTCTTCAGCATTTACAGATATGATATTACCTTGTGACTGAATAATTCCTATATCTCTGAGCCACTGACACCAAAAGTATCTGCTTTGATTTACACAGATGCTGCTGTATTGAATTAAACAAAAATAGGGTAAAGATGAGTCTTATAGCATCCTTTTTTTAGGAGCCTTAAGGAACATGAAATAGATAAACAATACAGATATTCTGAATAGAGTTTACATGTATGTCATATATGGGAGAACATGAGTGGGATGATATACTTGATATATAGAGGAATTTGTTGTATCAGAAGACTGGATGACACGTTAAAGGAATTTGAAGTATCATACTCAAATTGCAGTTCATCCAACATTCTTCATAACTGGTGCCCAGCTACTTTGAAAGCTTGTAAACAAGGCTTGTTATAGGAACAAACTCTCTAAGATTTGATATTCAGAATTATTCAACTGAACATCAAGATTTTATTTAGTTCTCACTGCCCATGCCTGTTGATTTCCTGCCCATTGATGAATTTGCTCCATCCCATTTTACAACCATCCAAATGGACCATCTTATGCTGCAGAATTCCATAGATCAAATATGTTCACTTTCTCCATTCCAAGGTTCTTAACAGTGGCATTTGGTTGAAATCAAAGCTTGGTAAACACTGCACATATCTTGCTGCTATTACTAATAATAGGACAAGTTTGCTTTATCCAATATGACTAGTTGCCAATATAAGCAGCTGTCACCAGTGTCTAAAGAAAATGGTAAGTTGTTCTGTGCAGCATGAACAGCTGTTTATAATAAACATATCATGTAAACATGATGTGATGTATCCATAGTTGTTCATAGCTAAGTCTTAGTTATAGCCCTTCTAATTCAGTCTGTTCAACCGCTCTCTTTATAGTAGATCACAGGATGAATTGTATCAATGTCTTTAGCATACTATTTTACAACTCTTCCAAGGATGAACTTAACATCTTTCAGCTACTGGGGTTATAAAACTGTAAATAACAATAGATGGCAGTGATGAAAATGATGACAATGATAATGTTAATCTTGTATGCAAATTTGTGTGTCCATTGATATTCAGGCAACACTAGTCTTGACCAAAATCCATGTGCTTTTTTGCTCTTTCAGAAGTAGCAGCATATCTGATAAAACTTCTCAATGAACACAATTCTAACTTTCCATCTGATAAGAGTCTGAACTTTAGAATAAATATAAAGAGAAAATATGGTTAGATATAAGTCTCATGATCTGCAGTAGGATAGTGAAGTCATATGCATAGACCATGTTCACACAACAATAGTATAATTTGTAATCATGGGTTTAAGATCATTTTCACAACCAGTTTCTTAAGAATTCTACTTTGGGTGCACTGGATTCATTAATAGACCTCAACTATTTTAAGATCAGGAAGTCATTTGGTCCTGTTCCAAAATTCAGCCAAAGAGGTCCTAAACATGCTGTTTCAGATTGATTACTTCTTCATTTCCTATATCTTTCTCCTTGTGACATACCAATTAAGTTATATTGTTTCTTTAATTTATTCTACAAAGGCTGACACACTCTGTAGAAAGATGTAAATTTCCTCTCCTGAACTCTCTTGCTTTTGGCAATTCATATTCAGACTTGGAAAACACCTCAGAAGTAGTTTGATGATAATTCTTGATTATTTGAGCTGAAAACAAGGAGCAACAAACATTGTCTAGTACCTGTCCTGTCCTGCGTAACAATATTCTCATCCTCTTTTTATGCAAAAGAGAAATAAATTGCTTGTAGCTCACCATGTGCATCCTTAGTTCATGTTGTGTCTATTTGTTCAGACATATGCAAAAAAAAAAAATCCTGAGCAATTCCTTTGAGTTACAGCTACAAAATCATTGAATCATCTTTCCACTTAAAAGATCTATCAGGGCAAGTAAAGGCTTCATGATTTGGTGAAATATTAATTCCTACACACACACAATTCACAAACTCCACAAATGCCACTTCCTGAGGATTAATTTTTGACTGAAAGGGGAAAACCTAAAGGGCTATTGCTTATTTGTAATCTTTAGCAAACATTTTATTTTGAAGTCTTGGACTGTAATGGCACATGGGAATGACCTTGCGAGATAGGAGGAAGAGCCGCAAAGTAGACGAGCGTATTGCAAAGGGTATCTCAGCCCACAGAGGAAAAGTGGCATGGGAAGTATCTCAGAAGGGATCCTCCCTGGTTTCCTGGAAAGTAAAAGTAAAGGCGGGGAGAAATGCTTTCGGACTTGCAAGAATCTGTTACTGTAAGCTTACAGTAAAAGTAGTGTTAGTACTCATAGTTTGTGTGTCTTGTCTAGATTACCCCTCAGAGAGTTGACAAGGACTGAACTGATGAAGTGCAAGTCAATGAATCATGCTTATGTACACATGCCCATATCTAATGCTGCACATATTAGGAGCAATGCAATTTGGAGAAATCAGAAGAGGTTTATTTTTAATCTACCTTGTGACACCGAAGGAACATTTTACATATGTGGTGGTCATGCAAAACAAATATTCAAAAGTCCTGGAAAAAAATACACAGCATTATTCAAAACATCTTAAAAACAAAGCTTGAACTGAAGGGGTTTTTTTGTTTTTGTTTCTGTTTTTTAACTAGGAATCTTTCCAGAACAAAACAAAAATAAAAATCAACACTCTACTAAAATATACAGTACACTGATGGCCGCAAGGACAAATTTGGCCCAATATTGGGAAAAAGATATTTTGCTGACAATATCAGTATATAACCAGAATAGAAGTTTGACTAAATTTAAGCAAGAAAAACTTCCCTGTATATTACCTGACATACAACAAAGCAAACTCAAATATTTACAGTACAGTTTTTAAGGGAGTCATGTTTGATATAAAGACAGCAACCAGAAGCATGTCAATGTTTATAAATAATTTGATATAATCATCAGTCAGGTACAATGGGAGGGAATCTAGAGCTCAGTAAAAAAAAATAAGTTTCCTGATTGTTTCCAGTATTTTTTATTTATTTTTTTCTTTTTTTTCATAACATCATGTGCATTTATTTCCGATAATGACAAATAATGGCAATATTAATATAAATATTAATGTCTAGAGTTTTGCAGTGATTTACAATTATTTCTCAAGATGATATAATGAATTTAGTTTTATACATTCAATTAATTAATCATTGAAATAATGAAGCGATGAATTTTAAATGGTATGACAATTGTACATTCTGTCTATTTTATCTTCCAAAATGTTTCTTCTCATTTTCTTTTTTTTTCTTTTGTGTAGTCGTTTATTTTATTCTTCAAATGTTTTAAATTAAAAAATTAAAACATCTGTAGTACTTTATATTTAGCAATTCTATTTGTTTAAAACCTGTTATCTGTTGCAATGTATATCCTGGGATTTTTTAAAATGATATATTTTAAGTATTCAAATAAAGCATACCAAATGGGTGATTAAAGTAATTGCTTACTAGTTTAGAAGATCAGATATGTGCAATATACTACAGCAGGTAGCAGCATCAAGGTGGCTTTCCTGATCTTGATAAAATCTAAGCTGTCCAGTTGGTCCTCAATAGGAGAACATCAAGAAATCCCAGGATTAGACTGCAACACTGAAAAAACATCCTGGAAGAAGGACATGGTCAGCGCTGGAAGCTTCCCAGTTATCAACAGCTGTTCCTTGAAACAGTTATAGTTCTTGAACGGTATTTTATTGCTCATCCAATTTGTGTAAATCAGGCTGATTACTGATAGCATCACACCACACTTAACATGGCTCCCTTCAGCATGGGATATTTTGTGCATATCCATGGCAATTGCTCCAAAATGGACTCTACTTTTGCCCTTTACCATAAGCACTCTGTGCTTTTGCCATGTTCTAAACCCACAGGAGATGGCACCTTGCTTTGTTGTGGAAGGACTTGATATGTGACTGCTTCCTGACAGCAGAGTCATTTAGATGTCAGGTAAAACTTTGGATTGTAACCTAACAGTTAAGGGATTGCTACAAGAGCAGATTGCATAGCAAGATCTCCATTCAGGTTTCCCAATCAGGCATCACTTTTGGAGCAAATAATTATGCCCACTGCCTTTCATTTCCTCAAAAGAGTAATTTGGAAAGAGTTGGCTTTCCAGAATTCAAATTTCTTGACTCTTCTTCCCCATTATTTTGCCTGCTCCTCTTAAAACTGTTAGAGCTACTGTTCATCAGCGCTTCTTGTGGGAACAAATTTCATGGTTTAACAATACACCAAGCACCAAATCATTTCCTTTTATCTGGGCAGCCCTGAATCTTACACCATGGGCTTCTGTTCATCTGAGAGAGGCACTTTTTCTAGTCCATGAATAATGGACTTGCTTTTTCAGCTAAAAAGCCCCAAACAATATAACTGTTATTCATATGGGTTACTTCAATCTTCTTCATCCCTGAATTGCCATTTTCTGCATTTTTTTCCACCTCTATAACATCTTTTTGATAGAAAAATTCAAAGAGAGGAAAAGTTTAGTGTTTACAGATGGTAGTAAAAGGGATTTCCTGTTTTGCTCTGGGCACAAGGATACCATCACTAAAAATGGTGGTGGCAATAAACAAACAAATGCATAAATAAAATGGTACCCAAAATAAGTATATTACTACACCAGGTAGATATCTCTTGGGTGTTCTTGGTTGACTTTTGATCAAAAACGGCTAGGAGTGCCAGTAAGCCAATATTAGGGTGGAGCATGAGAGATGGAGACAATGCCACTACATCACTGCACTGATTTCTAGTGCCAGTTTCAATCACTACATGGACATGGCACCACAGTTCAGTACACCATGGATATTCAATTCTATCACAGCTGAAACAAGTCTGTCCACCATCATCAGGAACAACAGTGAAAAGAAGTGCACAGTGACAGCCAATACAATGGAGAGATGACTTGTTCAGGAACACCTACATAACCCTAGATAAACATCAATTCTCAAAGCAATAGTTATTCCAGCTCTTTTATCAGTATTTACTTAAACAATTTATGTAGCTGCCAATCTCACTACAGTGACTCTGGGCAGTGCACAGAGGTTTAAAACCAAGAAAACATAATGCAAAAATAAAACTAATCACAACAATAATATATAACATAACCATAACATCAAGTAACATATGCCCAGGCTAAAAGTCTAATTTATGAATGCTAAAGTAGGAAGTCAAGGAGTAATCGGAATAACAGGCAAGTTTGGCCTTGGAGTACAAAATGAAGCAGGGCAAAGGCTAATAGAGTTTTGTCAAGAGAACAAGCTAGTCATAGCAAACACCCTTTTCCAACAACACAAGAGACGACTCTACACATGGACATCACCAAATGGTCAATACCGAAACCAGATTGATTACATACTTTGCAGCCAAAGATGGAGAAGCTCTATACAGACGGCAAAAACAAGACCAGGAGCTGACTGTGGCTCAGATCATGAGCTTCTTACTGCAAAATGTAGGCTTAAATTGAAGAATGTAGGGCAAACCACTAGACCACTCAGGTATGACTTAGATCATATTCCATGTGAGTACACAGTGAAGGTGATGAATAGATTTAGAGGATTAGATTTGGTAGACAGAGTGCCTGAAGAACTATGGACGGAGGTCTGTAACATTGTACAAGAGGCAGCAACTAAAACCATCCCAAAGAAAAAGAAATGCAAGAAAGCAAAATGGCTGTCTGATGAGGCTTTACAAATAGCTGTGGAAAGAAGGAATGCGAAAAGCAAGGGTGAAAGGGAAAGATATAAGCAACTGAATGCAGATTTCCAGAGAATAGCAAGGAGAGATAAGAAGGCCTTCTTAAATGAACAATGCAAAGAAATTGAAGAAAACAATAGAATGGGGAAGACTAGAGATCTCTTCAAGAAAATTGGAGATATCAAAGGAACGTTTAGGGCAAAGATGGGCATGATAAAGGACAAAAAAGGCAGGGACCTAACAGAAGCAGAAGAGATTAAGAAGAGGTGGCAAGAATACACAGAAGAACTATACAAGAAAGATCTTAATGTCCCTGATGTCCATGCTGGTGTGGTCACTGACCCTGAGCCAGACATCCTAGAGAGTGAAGTCAAGTGGGCCTTAGGAAGCATTGCTAACAACAAAGCTAGTGGAGATGACAGTATTCCAGCTGAGTTATTTAAAATACTAAAAGACGATGCTGTTCAAGTGCTGCACTCAATATGCCAGCAAGTTTGGAAAACGCAACAGTGGCCACGGGATTGGAAAAGGTCAGTTTACGTTCCAATTCCAAAGAAGGGCAATGCCAAAGAATGTTCAAACTATCGCACAATTGCACTCATTTCACATGCTAGCAAGGTTATGCTCAAAATCCTACAAGCTAGGCTTCAGCAGTACGTGAACCGAGAACTACCGGATGTACAAGCTGGGTTTCGAAGAGGCAGAGGAACTAGAGATCAAATTGCCAACATTCGCTGGATCATGGAGAAAGCACGAGAGTTCCAGAAAAGCATCTACTTCTGCTTCATTGACTATGCAAAAGCCTTTGATTGTGTGGATCACAACAAACTGTGGCAAATTCTTA
Source organism: Liasis olivaceus (assembly GCA_030867105.1). Taxonomy (NCBI): domain Eukaryota; kingdom Metazoa; phylum Chordata; class Lepidosauria; order Squamata; family Pythonidae; genus Liasis; species Liasis olivaceus. The sequence continues at coordinate 99,864,895 of CM061348.1, read as the reverse complement.
AAGAGATGGGGATACCAGACCACCTTACCTGTCTCCTGAGAAATCTGTATGCGGGCCAAGAAGCAACAGTTAGAACCGGTCATGGAACAACCGATTGGTTCAAAATAGGGAAAGGAGTACGACAAGGCTGTATACTGTCACCCTGCTTATTTAACCTATATGCAGAGTACATCATGAGAAATGCCAGGCTGGAAGAATCACAAGCCGGAATTAAGATTGCAGGGAGAAACATCAATAACCTCAGATATGCAGATGATACCACCCTAATGGCAGAAAGTGAAGAAGAACTAAAGAGCCTCTTGATGAGGGTGAAAGAGGAGAGTGCGAAAGCTGGCTTGAAACTCAACATTAAAAAAACTAAGATCATGGCATCTGGACCCATCAATCCCTGGCAAATAGAAGGGGTAGAAATGGAAGCAGTAAGAGACTTCGTTTATTTGGGCTCCAGGATCACCGCAGACGGAGACTGCAGCCATGAAATTAAAAGACGCTTGCTCCTTGGGAGGAAAGCTATGGCAAACCTAGATAGCATATTAAAAAGCAGAGACGTCACCTTGCCGACAAAGATCCGCATAGTCAAAGCTATGGTTTTTCCAGTAGTAATGTATGGCTGTGAGAGCTGGACCATAAAGAAGGCTGAACGCCGAAGAATTGATGCCTTTGAACTGTGGTGCTGGAGAAGACTCTTAAGAGTCCCCTGGACTGCTAGGAGGTCAAACCAGTCAATCTTAAAGGAAATCAACTCTGATTGCTCATTGGAAGGATTGATAATGAAGCTCAAGCTCAGATACTTTGGTCACTTAATGCGAAGAGAGGACTCTTTGGAAAAGACCCTGATGCTGGGAAAGATGGAAGGCCAAAGGAGAAGAGGACGGCAGAGGATTAGATGGCTGGATAGCATCACTGAAGCAATGAGCATGAAATTGAGCAAACTCAGGGAGGCAGTGAAAGATAGGAAGGCCTGGCGCAATATGGTTCATGGGGTCACGAAGAGTCGGACACGACTTAACGACTAAACAACAAAAAAAGTCTAATATTAATCCATAGAGATCAAACAACAAATCCACCAACTGGTTTAATCTCCTGGCCCCAGCGCCTGGGAAATACTCAGGCCATCTGGGGGAACACTGTTCCATAGGGCAGGTGACATGACAGAGAAAACATGACTTCTGGGTCCCACAAAATGATGGAAGGCCCTGGAGCATGCCATCCCTGCAGGTTCTGGTAGAGCAAGCAGAAATAACTGGTCTCACAAGCATCCTGGTCCCATGTGGTTTATAGGTGACACAGGCACCTTGAATTGCACCTAGAAGCCTATTGGGAGCAGGTACATCTTGCAGAGCAGAAGGCATATCATGAAGCACATCAAACTGCCCCTGCCAATGCTTTCTGGACCAGCTGCAGCTTCTGAATGATCTTCAAGAGCATCTTTGTGTAAAATGTGTTATAGTAATCCAGCTGGAAGGTGACAAAAGCATGAGTTACTGTAAGTAGGGATTCAAATAGGGTGCAATTGGTACACAAGATAAACCAGTACGAAGAACCTCCTAACCACATTACCACCTGCTGTTCAAGCAGGAGCCGTGAGTCCAGAAGGACTCCCAAGTTGCACACCAGCTCTGTCTGGGGGAGTGTTATCCTATTCAGAGATTTAAAAAACCCACAGTCATTTGGTTGTACTAGGTGAAGCCTCTTCTTCCCCAACCAGACCCCCAGAGCCTCCCAACACCGGGACAAAATCTTCACAGCTTCACTTGGGTGGCTGGGGGTAGAGATGAATAATTAGGTATCATCAGAATATTATATCATTCTTTGGGTTTTTTTTTTAAATCTGTTGTTTAAAATGATCCATAAAAGTGTCCTGCACAGGAAATAACAAGTCATACCAAGATTCGATGCCAGACAAATAACTTTTGGAATATATGGAATATACTGTGTGATTCAAAATTCCTGTATCTTTTGAACACAACTTGTTATGACTTTGACCAACAAGAATGAATTGCCCCAGTACATTCCCAGTTAACAGAGATGGTGGTGTCATAATATTCCTGAAAGTTAATGTAAGAAATCTCACAATACCCTGAAAAATATAGTAACTTGAAGGAAGAGGGAGCGAAGGAGAAATCTTCTAGGTTAAAAATACAGGTCATGTGTGCATTACTGACATTTTAAAGAATTCCATTTTGCTCAGACTTGGCAACAGAGTTCTTCTGGGGTTTCAATAGCCTTGAAGAACTGGCAGATATGTTGGTTGGGTTTACTTGTTTGGCTAAAATACTCAACATGCCAAGAACGAAAGCTACAGTCTCTTCACTCTCCACACATAGAATGTCAGTTCCCTGCTTGTCTTCACACAGTCATCAGGTTTGGCTTCTTTCGGAAAGATATTTTAAAAGCTTTTGAAATGGTTTCTGCTTGTCCATAGCTATAAAATGGTAGAATCTCACAGAGGATAAACTATAGTTTAAGCTAAAGCTGATTTAATACATCTGGGCATTTGGGATGCACGCTCATGTGGTTTTGTAAGATCACTGACAAGTATCCAGTTTACTTTTAAATGGCTCATATTCAGAAACATCTTGGAGAGTGCTTAGGCCTTTCAAGATGGTGATTTTGAAAACCACTGACATCTCCAGCTTTAGGTCTAAGTCTAAATTATTCAAAAAGTTTTATAAATATTTTTGTCTGCCTTGGACAACAGCTCACCTATATGAGCATTTTTATTAGCTTATTCTATTTTTGCATTTTCTGGGACAATGTTTCATTCTTCATTTACACTTCATTCTAAATAATGTTGTATAACTCAATGTGATTAGCTATGAGCATTATGGCATCATCCTACTCACTGTTTGATCTAATGTTGCCTGGCAGCACCCATGTGTCTAATCCAAGAAGCCCTGCTTTCACTCTCAATTACTGTTATTTTCTTTTCTTTTTAAGGAAGTTATAAAATAGCCTAATCTAACTGGTTATACTGAGTGATTATATCAGCCTGGTTACTTAGTGTTTGAAATCAACTTTAGGATGAATCCAGGATGAGAAAAGAAACAGATCCAGAGCTGAAATAGCCAAGGGAAATAACGAGATGAGGAGTGGAGGAAACATTCCCATAAACAATATTTGCAATATATTTCCACCCATTGAACTTTTTTATAACTGGGAAATATTTGGTGCCTTCCAATATTCCAATTTTTTTGCAATAGTCCTAGGTTGTAGTCTGTATGGCAATGCGTGGAATGAATGAGATAAATGTGCAGAACGAGTGGAGCTTTGTTGCAAATGTGGGTTTTTCTATTTTTTCCCCTAATCCTAATTTCTTTTTTCTTTTTCTTTTAAATTAAGTGTATTCTAGTGCATATACAACAGTTATAATACTATTCACTATTTACATTTTATGTGTGGAGGACTGTTCAGACTCTAAACAATTTACAGACGTTTAACAAAGTGGGGTAAGAAGAGGTGGGGGGACCAAGCCATGTATCACCTTTTCACTTATATGCCCTTTCTTTACTTGCAGTTTATATCAGCACTAGAATGCCGGGCAGTGCCAGGGTTCATACTGGATCATATAATGGTGCTCTTATTGTATCCTCAGTTTAGGATTCATAGAATCTTGTGCTGATCCTTCATGTATTGTCAAGCAATCACTATATCAACCCCAAGATGTAGATCCAAGCAAGAAATCAACTCCACATTAAAACTAAAATTACTTTTATTAAGACTGGTTACAATAACACAATCTTGGAAGTCTGATTATGCTTTGCCTCCTTTCTTATACTCATGTGAATTAGGGGGGATGTCTGTCTGAGACACTTACACATACCTTCTTCATTGTTTGGGCTTGAGCAATGTTTCCCTCCTCGTTGCTTTGGTGATGAAACTTCCCTGTCTCCATCAAGGCCATCCTGTTTGTTTTATGCACACTGCTTAAGGCATAACAGCCTCATGGTATGTAAACACTATTGTACTTTCTCCCTCTGAGGGAAGCATGTTCATATCACCAGAGCAACCTCAATTGGTGCTTGGTAGAATCCTAGGGAAAATATCTCTACCTTAGATTAGAATGTGAGATAGATAGATGATAGATGATAGATGGATGGATGGATGGATGGGTGGATGCCATTGGCTATTCCTCAAACAATTAACATTTTCAACACATTTAAGCCAAACAGGATTTTGGACCCTATACTGGCAAAAAGTTAAATCGGCATAAGAAGAGAGAAATTATACTAAAGACCCCTAGTGAGGAAAGGCTCATACAACTGCATTCTGCACAGCAATATCGTTATTAGTGTGTTTATCTGTTTCCCAGAAATCAACTACTTTCATTTGATTGCCATGGAAATGTAATTTCCCCTCAACAGAAGTGATATCTGTGGAAAGATGTCTGGATTCCCACCTCAGCTAATAGCTGCACAATTATTACATAACAACATACCAACAGGGAAAGATCTGCATAAGATTACTTAATGCTCTTTAACTATGCGTATGTTTGCACAGTTAAGATAATTAGTGTGCAATAAAAGGGTATATTTCCCTTCATTTTAACAAAGAGTACTTTAAAGGTTGAGTGCTGTGTCTAATCCATTTGAGAATGCAAAGCATTCTAGATTCATTAATGTAGAATTAAAGGTTTAGATTGAGGTCACAATGGATCAAGTATGCTAGAAGAACCCAAAACTAAAAAAGAATTTACTTTGACTGAGGATCATACTACATACTATATTAGATACACAGTGTGCAGATAACATCATTTATTTTGCAGTGATAATATAGAGCCAAAAAGTGGACTGGGACTGCCATGCTCTTCCTCAAATTCCCTTTTTGTAGGGGGAAGGAGAGTTTTAATAATGATCATCATTGTCCTCATGGAAGATTCATTTTAAACCTTATTAGGGAAGGATGAATTTCACAAAGCAAGTGACTTGAGAGGTTAAACATCCCCATCTGATCCCAGTCTTGATCAAAGGTGGCCATGTGTTTAAAGCAAACCAAGAACAAACATAATTTTCTATACTTGGGGTAGTTTTTATTTATTAAGACTTAGTTTGGATTGGGAAAAGAAAAGGTGGTGGAAGTCGGAGTTTTCTTGCTGCTGCTGACATTGTAGGAGGAGAGTCATGTTAGTTTATGGTGGCAAAAAAAATCAGAAGAAGTCTGGTAGCATCTTTTCCAAGGAACACATTTTAGGAAAAGGCAGCTTTTGTGAACTGCAGCTTCCTTCATCAGATGCACAGAGTAGCTGGATTGGATTTACTTGGGATAAGGCACAAGGAAGAAGACGGCAGGTTGGTTATGTTTTTAACATATTACTATTATTAATTGATAAGGTACTGGTAATTGGTCTCACATATAACCTGCATCTGCAGACCAACCTGTCTTTGGCTCCTTCAGCCCTCATCTCATATTTCCAATCCAACCAACATAAGTACCTCTTTTCTTCAAGCATTTGAGGGGATGTATGGAGGATATGGAAAGAAAGGAGCAAGAGAGACATCTATGGAGAAGGGCAAGTGATGAAATGTGTGTTGCAATGTTGCAATGCAAACTCAGCCTCTTGAAATCACTGTATCTAGGAGTACAGCCAGTGGGTGTGCCCATTCTCTACCCAGGTTGCGCTTTCTGTGAATACCGCTGAACGTGTGAAAAGGGCTACTGCTGTCTGTGAAAGTATTTTCTGCTGATTCAGTCACTTCCACTTTCAACATCTGCTTTGTTGGCAGGCACAGGTGGCATAGGTGGAGTGGAAAAAGGAGGAAAAAAGAGGACTTCCACTGGTAGAACACCAGGTTCCTGCCCTCAGTTCCAAATAAAATTGACATTTTATAATATGTGGGCACCCATTTTCATGTGCATGCATATTTTTGTATACACTTTTTCTTAATATATTAACTTTTTATTATTTTAAAAGCCAAGTTATTTTCTTGGCTTTTAAAACAATAACTGAATTCTGAACGTCAGGAAAGTGAAATATTCATAGATAGCTACATTTTGATTTGTGTAGAAGCTGGACCAAAGATATTAGAGAAATTCACAATCAAATTTGAACAAAGCACATTATTCCATCATCTCTAACTCTAGGGCACGGGTGCCATAAATGATTATGCAAAGTAACTAAACTATACTAATTTGAGCACAGAGATGATGGTCTTCTGAATCCACTCTGTTATAGCACACTGGAATCATCAATAGAACAGTGAAAAAGAAACTTTAAAGAATAGATTTAATTATTCATATTCATTCATTCGCTTACTCAGTCACTTACTCTTATATATATATATATAAAAAAAATTCCCCTCTCACCCCTATGGGTGGTATGTGTCTTCCTCAATCTCGGGTCCGCTACCAGAGGCCTGGGAGTTTGAGGGTTCTGCGCAGTATCTTAGCTGTTCCTAGCACTGCACTCTTCTGCACAGAGAGCTCTGATGTTGTTCCTGGGATCTGTTGGAGCCACTCTCCCAGCTTAGGAGTCACGGCCCCGAGTGCTCCTACCACCACTGGGACCACTTTGGCCTTGACTTTCCACATCCTCTCTATTTCCTCCTTCAAGCCCTGGTACTTCTCCAACTTCTCATGCTCCTTCTTCCTGATGTTGCTGTCACTTGGCACTGCTACATCTATCACTACCGCTGTCTTCTGGTCTTTGTCTACTACCACGATGTCTGGTTGATTGGCCAGTACCTGCCTGTCCGTCTGGATCTGGAAGTCCCACAGGATCTTAGCCCTGTTATTCTCCACAACATTCTGTGGAATCTCACATCTGGACTTGGGGGGGTCTAGTCCACACGCTGTGCAGATGTTCCTGTACACAATGCCAGCTACTTGGTTGTGCCATTCAGTGTATGCTGTTCCTGCCTGCATCTTACACCCTGCCACTATGTGTTGGACCGTCTCTGAGGCCTCTTTGCACAATCTGCACCTTGGGTCCTGTCTAGTGTGGTAGACCCCTGCTTCTATGGATCTGGTGCTTAGTGCCTGTTCTTGTGCTGCTATGATCAGTGCCTCAGTGCTGTCTTTTAGTCCAGCCCTTTCCAGCCACTGATAGGATTTCCCAATGTCAGCTACCTCAGATATCTGTCGATGGTACATCCCATGCAGGGGCTTGTCTTGCCATGGCACTTCCTCTGCTTGAACCTCCTGCCTTGTCTGCTGTTGCCTGAGGCATTCTCTCAGCAGCTCATCTTTGGGTGCCATCTTAGTGATGTACTCCTGGATACTTCGGGTTTCATCCAGGACAGTGGCTTTGACACTCATCAGGCCCCGCCCACCCTCTTTGCGCCTGGTGTACAGTCTCTGGGTGTTGGACTTGGGGTGGAAACCTCCATACATTGTGAGGAGCTTCCGGGTCTTCACATCAGCAGCCTCCATGTCTTCCTTTGGCCAGCTCACTATACCGGCAGGGTATCTGATGACTGGCAGGGCATACATGTTGATGGCATGGATCTTTTTCTTCCCATTGAGCTGGCTCTTCAGGACCTGTCTTATCCTTTGGTGGTACTTGGATGTTGCTGTCTTTCTTGCCTCCTCCTCATGGTTCCCACGTGACTGTGGGACACCAAGGTATTTATAGCTGGTCTCTATGTCTGCTATGTGGCCCACTGGTAGTTCCACTCCATCGGTCTTAACTACCTTCCCTCTCTTTACTATCATCCTGCCACACTTCTCCAGTCCGAATGACATCCCAATGTCCTCACTGTAGATGTGTGTCAGGTGGATCAGTGAGTCAATGTCTCGTTCACTCTTAGCATACAGCTTGATGTCATCCATGTAGAGGAGGTGGCTGATGGTGACTCCACTCTTGAACTTGTACCCATATCCAGACCTTGTGATTATCTGGCTGAGGGGGTTTAAGCCTATGCAGAACAGCAGTGGGGACAGTGCATCACCTTGGTATATGCCACACTTGATGGCCACTTGTGCGAGCTGTCTTGAGTTCACTTCCAGTATTGTCTTCCACAGTCCCATTGAGTGCTTGAGGAAGGTCCTTAGTGTCCTGTTGACTTTGTATAGTGCCAGGCATTCACAGATCCATGTGTGTGGCATTGAGTCATAGGCTTTCCTGTAATCAATCCAGGCTGTGCTCAGATTGGTCTGCCTAGACCTTGAGTCTTGGGTGACTGCCCTATCTATGAGTAACTGGTGTTTTGAGCCTCTGGTGTTGTTCCCAATGCCCTTCTGAGCTGTGCTCATGTACTGGCCCATATGGTCTTGTAGCTTGGCAGCTATGATGCCTGATAGAACTTTCCACGTTGTGGAGAGGCAGGTTATTGGCCGGTAGTTGGATGGTGCCGTTCCTTTGTGAGGGTCTTTCATGATCAGCACTGTCCTTCCTTGTGTTAGCCAGTCTGGGTGGGAGCCTGCTGCTAGCAGTTGGTTCATCTGTGCTGCTAGGCGTTCATGCACTGCTGTTAGTTTCTTTAGCCAGTAGGTGTGGATCATGTCCGGGCCAGGTCCTGTCCAGCTTTTCATGTTCTTGACCCGCTGTTGGTACTGTGATGGTGACTGGTTCCTGTTCTGGGAGATTGCTGTGGTCTGCTTTCAGGTCCTGCAGCCACTTTGCACTGGTGTTATGCGTCTTCTCTTTCTCCCATATGTTCTTCCAGTACTGTTCAGTTTCCACTGCTGGTGGCTCAGCTGCTACTCTGTGGTTGCACTGCAGTTGGGACTACACTTGGGATGGTTCTTTGGAGAACAGGGCATTTATCTTCTTGGCCTCTGCTTCTCTAGTGTATCTCCTTAGCCTGGTAGCCAGTGCTGTGAGCCTTTGTTTAGCAGTCTCTAGGGCTTCAGATGGAGTCAGGCCCATGTATTTTTTCAGTAGCTGAGTCTTATCCTTAATCTCCACACGCTTCTGTAGTTCCACCAGCTGACTGACTTCTCTCCAAGTTGCCTTGATCTTAGCCTCCAATCTCATTTTCCAGGGTGGGTATGTACTGCTGTTCTTCTTGATCGTGTAGCCAAGCATTTCCAGGATTACAGTGGCTGTAGCATATACCAATTCATTGGTTTCAGTTATGGTGGTAGTAGGGATTGTCTGGAGGGCTCTGTTGGCATCTTCTAGCATACTATCTGATGGTACTTCTCCACTGAGCCTTGGTAATCGGACTCGAGGGTTGACTGTAGCTAGTTTATCCATGATCTTATGCCTCATATCAGCTGCTGTGCTCTGTAATGGAAGGGGTGGCAGTGACATTCCAGCTTCAAGTGTTGGCTGCACATCTGCTTGTGCTTCCAGGTCTGCTTGAGTCTGGGTTGTAATGTGGAGTTGGTCTATCTCAAGTTGTGAGACCAGCTTCCTCTTCACTATGTTGAAGCGCTGGGTAACTAGTTGTTTCTCAGTTAGTGTGGATGTAGGCCTTCTGTCTATCCATAGTTCCCTCATACGTTTCATATATCCCCTCTCATTAGGTCTTCTGTTGTAGTAGCATTCCATCATTTCCAAGTTCTCTTGTCTTGTCCATGTATGGTTTGTTCCAGTAGCCCACTTAACATCAGATTGTCCTGCGATATATATATATATATATATATATATATACACACATACATACATACATACATACATACATATATATATACATACATACATATAATACTTCACTCATAAATGCTCCTAAGCTGATTTATCATAAAACACAAGGCAGAGTTCCATCTACAGGGCTACTGTAGCAGAGTCTTCTCAGTGGTGGTGCCCATCTTATGGAGAAGCTTGTCCTGATATGTAAGAATTCCCGCATCCGTAATGAGTTACCATTAAAAAGTAAAAATGTGGCTCTGGGAGAGAGCATTGGGAGCTGCTAAGGATTGAAATCTACCCATGTTGGTCAGAGCCATAATAATGCATACTGCTGGATAGTGTTAAGTTATTCTTATTTTGCTTTGTGTGTGCATGTGTACACCACTCTGAGCCGTTGGGCATGAAAATATTAGTAAATAAAATAAATAAAACAATTCACAATTAAAATAATTAAAGTGAAAAAGAGAAGGAAAAATCTCTAAACCAATGGGTTTAAATCTTAAGTAGGGTAGAGCAGGAAAATGAAGAGGTAAGAAAGAGAGCTCTGGGAAAGGACATATAATCTGTTATATGTATTTAGGGACTATGAAAGTCAAGGAGTACAGCTTCTGTTGGGACAACTCCGCAATTGAGAACCTTTGCCTTACCTTGCATTGCTTCTCATCTTCTTTTTTTATATTGCCTTTCCAAAGCTTGGAAACCATAGTGAAGCAATTTGTCCCTCAGTCAAACTGGAGAAATAAGATTTGAAAAGGAGAAAGATATGGCAGCTTCCATGACTGATATTTACTCAAAACAAAATCCTGATTAATTTCTTGTCAGTTTTATGCCACAAAGATTCCTTGAGATTTCACCAATTTGAGATTAACCTACCACAACTAACCGACATATAGAAAGACAATAGTATCAGCTCATGAATTAACACACTGGAGTGCCACATGTTAATGAGTACAACCCACACTGTTACTTTTTGGGTGAACAAATCATGGTATTTGGCCGAATGGGTTTTCAGCATTCCAAAGAACAAGATATTTTTTTCTTCCTCTCCTTGAGATGGTGTTTTGATGCATTACATGTTGCTAACCTTCTCCAACTTAATGTCTTCTAGACATTGGACTTCAACCCCCATAATGCCCCAACCAGAACTTTCAAACATTGAATGTAAAGGAAAGCTCATTCTAGCTCTGCCAATGGGAGGCATTCCCCTTTGATGTTTTCCTTTGGGATTTATCTAAAATGTGAAAAGTAGCTCACAAGTGTTGGGGAAATGGTTGTATGACAAAATACAGGTTATTAACACATAGATGAACATGCACCAAGAGAGCTCTCTTGTCTATCTTGTAACAAAAACACCTCTCCACATTCCATCCATGGGACCATCGTCCACATGCAAGTCTCCTTTGAAATAAATTGTGTTCCATCAAGTTGAATAAAATAGATAGAAAAAAAGGTGAATTTCTCTGCCTGTCCACATGCAAGTCTCCTTTGAAATAAATTGTGTTCCATCAAGTTGAATAAAATAGATAGAAAAAAAGGTGAATTTCTCATCTATGGGTTTTTCAGCTAATAAGCCTACAGGATGGGGTGGCTGTTCAGTGGATCTCCTTCCAACAGTACCTCTTAGTTTACTGTCTGTGCAGGAAACCTAAATGAAACAAGTTTCAGTCTTGCCTGGATCTGTGCCTCCTTTATTTAGCTGGCACTTCACTTATTTAGAGGCAAAGCAGAAGATAGTATATAAGAAACTGTAAATATGAACCCAAGACTTGCATCTGGAAAAGGCCAGTGTTGAAATATGCTGAATTGGTATATTTATGGACAGGCCACATAATTCTTTGGGCTGTTTTCCTAATCTGTAAATTGCTTTCCAAGCCTTCACGATCAGTCACCAAAATCAACCCTGGAACAAGCTAACAAATCGTGTTTGTACCAACCTGGAGGGGGGTGGAGGAGGGAAGCTCCTTGCCAGCTGCTACAAATGAATTCCAGACTTTCTTTGGAGCAGGCAGGCATGTAAGGAATAAAGTGCCTGAAATAGTTCTGGTAGGCATTCTTTGGGTGGTTTTTATAAGGAAGCAAAAATGCATTTGGAGAGGAAGTGATTTCAATCTATAGAAATGGTTAAAGCATTGCGTAATGGGGAAAACTGGCATTCTTAATTTGAATGCATTTCCCTGCTATATACCTAATTAAATTAATTAATTAGAGCAGTGTTTCTCAACCTTGGCAACTTTAAGATGTGTGGACCTCAACTCCTGGAATTCTGGGAGTTGAAGTCCACACGTCTTAAAAGTGCCAAGGTTGAGAAACACTGAACTAGAGAAACGTGATGGGTATGCATTATCTCCATTCTTGAAAGCAGACTGTATTAAAGGCACAGATTATTTGTCTTTTAACACATATTTTTTGTCATAATGAAGAAAACTTCCCAAGCTCTTCCCTGGGGGTGGGAGGGGAAGTGGTGGACAGAAATCAAATGAAAGGCTGTTGTCATGCACATATGAGTATGTGTAAGTGATGATTGGGGACATTTAAAAAAAATGTGGAAGGCTGTCTTAATTAAGGTTGATTTATTTCAATGGACGTTATTTATTCCATTAAATTTCACATTTCAAAACACTACATTTCCATAGGGTACAGTGGCCCTTTCTAACTTCATCAACTTCTGTAAAACATCACAAAAAGGAACTAGTATCCTCAGATTTATGCAGACCTGCAAAATGTATCTCACCTCATTTCTTAACTGTAGCAATCTGGCTCTGAAAAACAAACAGCTATACAACGACACTGAACTTCACAGAACAGGCAAGTCTACAAGACCTTAACAATTGCCTTGTTGAATCAGACCAAAGTTTAAGATGGACAGACTATAATCTAGAAAATGTACTTTGCCTTTAAATAGGTTAGTGAACTGAAGTTGAAGGAGCCATGAGTTTTTCTGCCATATTTTCCCTTAACAATTCTTTCATCTACCTCTACCAGGCGAGATTTCAGCATTCCTCTGATGTGATTGTGCGTTTTGCTGTTGAATAGAAACTTATACAGACTGCGTACCTACTGGTGAAAGGTTCATTCTAGTGAGAAATGCTCTGATTTTTCAGTTTTGGTAACTATATTATGATGCACTTTAGTAATTGCTTACTTTAAATCTTTCTACTGAAAACCAGTATAGAATGAATTAGCAATGCACAGCTCCCTAATCACCCTTATTTCATATGGTAAAATTTGTGGCTATCTTCTGTGGATTTTTGCTGATTTCAAAAGGACAGATTTTTTTCTCTGGGATGTGTAGTCTTTTTCAGTACAGGTAGTCCTCCTTTAGTGACTGCCTCATTTAATAACCATTCACATTTACGATGGTGATGAAAAAGTAACTTTACAACCAGTCCTCACATATACGACCTTCGCAGGTCTGTAAAGCAAAGGAAAGCTGAAGTAAGTTCATATGCACGGTTGCCATTTCACTTAGTGACTGCTTTGCTTAACAAGTTATGGGTCCCAATTGTGGTCACTAAAGGAAGACTACCTGTATGTCTAAGTATTGGGTTGGATCCAGATACTCATGCCTGTACTTTCTGAATCAGCAAGACTTATATTAGTCATGTTTAACAAGTCCCCTTGATTTCAGTAGATTTACATTTAACTAAGGCTAAACCTGAAATAACCTAACAACTTTGCTTTTTAACTTGATAACAATTATTCATATCTGTTTATTTGTTTATTTATAATTTATAAGCCACCCAACTCCAATGGACTGTTGTTATGGCCCATTGAGCCAATCTTGACTCCTGGTGGCTGCCTGGACTAGTCCCTGCAGTTTTCTTGGCAAAATTTTCAGAGAGCCAATTCGGTGTAGTGATGAAGGTGCTGGCCTAGAAACCAGGAGACTGTGAATTCTAGTCCTGCCTTAAGCATGAAAACTGGCTGGGTGACCTTGGGCCAGTCACACTCTCTCAGCCCAACCCATCTCATAGGGTGGTTGTTGTGGGGAAAATAGGAAGCAGGAGTATTAAGTATGTTTGCCAACTTGAGTTATATATAAAAAGATGGGATAAAATGATGATGATGATGATGATGATGATGATGATGATGATCCTCCTAAATGTCTGAATTTGGCCTGAATACACCAAATTGGCTTCCAGCAGAATTCAGTCCTGGCTTCTAATTCACTAGATGAAACTGCCTTAAGTTCTTATGTATCTACCAAGGAAATATCTATCAAGGATACTGAGCTGAATGGGAAACTACTTACATTGTCACAAAGCATTTCTGTAGGGCTTATCTTAACATTAAACATGTTAACTATTAATGCATTTTTAAAAAAATACAAATAGGCAAATCCACTTTGAAATACATGCAGCATGTCATTCCAAAATGAAAGGTGTATCTTATTTGTTTGTTTATATATTTATTTAATCAATTTATATAGCTGCCTATCTTGCAATTGTGACTCTGGATGGTAAACATAGGATTAAAGCCAACATAAAAATAATAGTAAATAATAACAATAAATGATAATGACACAACAGTAGCACAATGGCACCTGGGAGCAATCAAACTCAAGCTACATAACCACAGTCATTTCAAGAAAAACCACAATGATGGGTTTATCCAACCTATGAGCCCCATGGCAAGAGGAGCATTCAGGTCTTCAAGGATTTAGAAGATGCCAGCAGGGTTAAGACCAAACGAATCTTGGAGGTATGATGTTCCAAAGGGCAGGTGCTGCAACTGTGAAGGATTACTTCCTGGGTCCCACCAGTTGGTACTGCTTCATAGATGGGACCTGGAACATGCCCATCTGCCAGATCTAGTGGGCCAGCAGAAACAACTAGAAAAAGTTGGTCCCACAAATATCCTGGACCCCCTGCCATGAGGGGGTTTAGAGGTGATAACTAGCACTTTGAATTATACCCAAAAACCTACTGGAGCTCACAGAGTAGTGTTGTAACATGGACATACCAAGGTGCACCCCTGCCTACCGATGCCACTGCATTCTGGACCAGCTGCAGCTTCTAAGTGGTCTTCAAAGTGCATTGCAGTAATCCATTTGGGAAGTGCCCAAGGCATGAGGACTGTGAGTAATGCCTCCCAATCCAGGGTTGGGCACAACTGGGGCAGAAGACAAATTTGTACAAAAGCCTTACAGCTTCATTTCCCTTTTTAATTTTTGTTGACCTTAGTTATATTATTTGAAAGGCAGAATGTAAGTATTATAAGTAAGCAAACATACAATAAAATGTACCTGGATTCAGGACACAATAATAGAAAGATTGTTCAACTAGACTGAATATTCCTTTATAATACCTTCAGTAGTAGAGAGTACTTTAAATGCGGTGCTTTGAATTATGAGGTAGTGTGTGTATACCAAGCACCTTTTTTCAAATCATTCAAGCAAGCTCCTGTATGTACATAGCCAGGAGTAGGGCCATCATATTTGGGCTGCATATTTGGGCTGCAAGGTCCAGGGGATCACTAGATGGCAGCAAAGAGTCCAGGTTTACTCTCTGTCCTTGCTGCCATCTAGAGGTCACTCAGATGTTCCCAGCTCAGACACGGTAGCTGTAGATGGGAACACTTCCCAAAACAGCCATACAAGTCTAAGAAAAAGATGCAACTGCTTGAAGGATTCCCAAATGAGTATCTTTATCTGTGCTCCCACCACTGAGAACTACTTCCTCCAAAGGCTGTGCTCAGCCCCCTTCTTTGTATGCCTGCGTTCAAATGAACATGAGCTGAGCAAAAATAAAATCAGTATCAGACTACAGCCTTTTAAAAAACGGCTACTTTTTCTGGTTTTGCCTCTTGTGGGTAAAACTACTTCACTTCTTGGGTTTGATGGTTAGAAAGGATAGACCCTAGGAAGAAGGAGATTATGTTGTAACCTTAGAGAGAAAGGGTAAGATATAAATGTACTTGTAACTGCTGTTAAAAAGATCAGAAGCCGCTTTATAACTTTTCCTTTCCTTTCCTTTCTTTTTTTTCTCATGCACACACTTCTACACACACACACACACCTCACTTCTTTTTGCTTTTTCAGGTATGTGGGGTGTCCCTTGTGTGGTCCAAAAAGTCAAGAAGATGCCCACCATGGTGCTTTTGAAACTCCACCTGTATTATGTGTCACACATAAAAAATGAGCAGAGCTTTGATTGCGTTGTTGCAACTGCCATCTTGACTTTTTGGACTCTACCCTGTGGATATGTCTGCAGGGATGAATGAAACTGGGGGGAAATGGAGGTTTCTGGGCACTCATGATGCACTCCCAAAGTAAGGAAACTATAGCACTTGAGAAGGAAGAGAGGGTATTTGGGGTGGGAGAACAGAAGAATTTACCATGGATTTAGCACTCTTAGCTCTCAAGCCTTTATTGGTTATGCCTACACGGTAAAACCATATATATTGTAGCATGAGTTTGTATGCTGGATTAATTGCTACAGGGGTAAAGGGCAGTTTAAAATATCTTCACATATCTAAAGGTGGTTTTAATTACTTTTAGCAAACCATTGCTGGGCTGGCTTCATGTTTTGGGTTTGAAATAAGCACTTTGTTTGCAATTAAGCCTTAGCATATATTCTTTTCCTCTTGGTTACCCAGCAAACTTCCTGTGAGCTCCATAAAGCATCCTGGGCCTAAGAACTGGGAAGAGAGAATGGAGCTCTTTTGGGGAAATGGTTGCTGAGCAGTTGGTGTGAGGTTCATGAGCTTCAGATACATTGGAAACTCTCATTAGTTTATTATTTAAGTGAACCTGTTTTGAGCCTGAATTTTACCTAACCACCCCATACAACTTTTAAAATCAGCAGTCATTGTAACTGCTACAGGTCCTACTTATGCAACCTGACTAAAAGAAACTATGTGGCCACAGGTAAGAAGACCTCTTCTTAGGCTTCCCATTGAGTTTGGGTAATCTTATGTTAGGTATACATGAGAGATATTGGCAGACTGGATTTCAGGCATCAGGGCAGAGGGCTGGACTGCAGTTACTTCCAGCTGCATGATTTTGATATAATTTGATGTCAAAATTCTGTGGTTGGAGGTAGCAGAGTTGATTACATATATGGGATTATCTTCAATGATCATAGCTCCTGAGAAAATTTGAAAATATATCGCTGAGATTTGCTGGGTTCAGCAGGACCTTGGCATTTTGTGTAAGCTTTGCCTGTTCTATATGTGTCTCCTGTATTTTGTCCTGGATTGTACACCAGATTCATTTCAGAATTGAATTACAGACAAAAGTAAATGGTTGGAGGCAACTTTCAATGGAATATGGGTTGGATCACAGCCTAGAAGGGAAAAGATGGCCAAGGAAGGGACAGAATTAGTGTCAAGTACAGTAATCTGCATGACCTAAACACTTAAATTAACTGGATTTTCCATTTTGCACTGTTGGTATTTTCCAGATACTTTTTAAAATACATTATTTTCAGTCCAACATTTATATATGATTGTAAATTATTTGAAGTAACCTACTCACCAATTTGCCTGTGTGGTTTTTTTTAATGCCATTGTATCATTAATTATCAGGGATTCTGGAATCTGGAAGAAAATAACAGATATTGGATCACTTGCTTTATGGTCTTGTCCATCATGTATATAGCTATTCATGAGCTAGTGCATATCATGTACTAAGGACTAATAGTACAACAAAGAGTCTAATTGAAACCAATGATGATACCCTCCATTTTTCCAAATGGCCAGGGTTGCCAAAAAATGGGGACACAGTTTTTTTATTTATTTTACTACCCCTTCTTCTCGAGCATCATGATACCTCAATAATGGCAGTATAAAATACTAGAATTACCACCATTCAGAAGTGCTGTATATAACAAAAAACATTTTGTTCCTCTCTTGTAGCTATTTTCATTCAGAGGCCCAAACCTATGCCATTAAATATCTATCTATCTATCTATCTATCTATCTATCTATCTATCTATCTATCCATCCATCCATCCATCCATCCATCTATCTATCTATCTATCTATCTAATCTATGGAGTCCTTGAACTTGGTTGTTTGATTGCAGATATTTAATTACCTGACTAGGTAACATCATCAGTGCTAGTGAGTGTGGGGTTTGTCCCCTGTTTATATACAGTAGCTTGCCCTGCCGGTATTGATGGGAATGTGATTTTCTCCTTGGTAGTTCCTTGATTAGGGTATTGTTTTCTGCTTGATTGTTTATCTGGGGTTAATCCTTGCTTATCTGGGTGTAGGCTGCTGGAAAGGATGTGTTCTGATCTTTTTGTTTCCTTCTTAGTTTTCTTATTGTTTCTTTCGAATGGTGTGTAAATGTGGTTTACTTCTATGTGTATATTGATGGCTGATGTGTCTGAGTGCCAAGCTTCCAGGAATTCTCTAGTGTTTCTGGATTTAGATTGGTCTAGGGGAAAAAAAACAAACTAGGATAATAATAGGTACCATGAACCCCTTTTGACATGTAACTTGAATGGCATGTCCTAAAATCCTTTTGGGTTATCAAGCATATCATCTATGTGAATTGCTCCATAAATGTTTCACATGCAAAGGTTTAATGAATATAATAATAACCTTTACCAACATTTCATTTTGAAGCACCATTTACCTGAAATGGACTACTTTCAATAAATATTTCAGAGCACATTTCTCCTTCCCCGTCACCTTAACACCTTTCAAGGCAAATAGGAAGGTTTAATTTCAGGCAAAATGTGTATCTTTCCTGAAGTGGCTTTTATACTGTGTCTCATTTTGTGACTACATGGCTTTCTGATTATCATGTCCTGGGGTATCTCTTCAGGAGCAGTGATAGGAAATGTCATTAAAAAGTAATGTTCCTCTGCTTTGATAATCATGTTAGTGAATACTGGAGACTTGGCAGGCTATGTATCATGTGGCCCAGTGCTAATGGCTTTAATAACATACCCAGTAGTACTTTGTCAAGATTTCTCATTAATTTAAATTTGCCAGTATCAAAATAGAAGGGGATGTGGGTATGTAGGTGTTTGTGTGCGTACGTATCGCAGACCAGTAAGGGTGGGTGAACTGGGGGGGGGGGGGGGGGGACTGGCAGCAACCTAGAAAGAGAAGGCTTCATCTTGTAACGGGTTCCATAAATGGGCCATCTCTTCAGTATCTTCTCCTGTGGTGATATGAAATTAGCTATGCCAGAAAGAGGACTGTGAAAAACAGTGACATATTCAGGAAAGGCTCCACTATCCACTGTTTATTCCACCTTGGTAGTGAGAAAATGGGTGTTGTTACTGAATAGCAATTTCCTATATGTCCACTCACAAGTAACTCCATTGGTTGAATTCACATGTTCTGTTAAAGTATGCTTATTTTAACTATGGTTTGTTGAACAAGCTAGATGAGTCACCTATAATGCTGAAACACAAATTATGGTTTACATACTACAATAGCTAGGCTCACACATCACACTAAGATGCCTTAAAGCTTAGCATGATTTATGAATACAGTCAGTTCAAAGTGCCTGAAAGTATGTACAGGATTAGAAAGTAAGTTTGCGTAGGACTGCAGCTTTAAGCTTTCTTGCTCCTTAAATAGGGGATTTCATACTCTACCTATGCTGGATGATGGTTAAAGCAACTGACCAACTTCACCCTTGATGAATGTGTCTAAACAGAAGTACTACAATTTCACCCTAGAATATAGCGATCTGGAGACTAGGATGTGAAATCTGATGTTAAGTCTAAAGAATAATGAGTATACTTTATAATGACCAATGACACGATGTCCTCTTGGTCGCTTGATAGCATTGCTTTTAAAATCTTAGCTTATATAGGCATTCAGAATATATGTATGACTGAAAACCTGGTATATACCCTGAAACTAATTTTTATGACAGAAGAAAACGTAGCCCATAAGACTCTGTTGGAAAGAACAGTCCATTGGGACTCCAAATACAGATTATCCTATTTTCTCTCGGGCACAAATATCTTTATTGTGAGTAGGATTGCCAAGTTTGTGGACAAGGCAGCTCAGTTGAGAGCCCGATATATAGAACAGATTGAAGTATCATATGGGGGGACGGTCTCACATGAATCTGGCTTATGATATTAGTGATACATAACTATTTTATAGTAGTTTTAAACTCGGTACTATCTCATTTTATTATTATATATTTTAATCTATCAAGGATTTTGTGTATTAGATATTTGTTTCACTTTTGCTGATGTTTCTCCTCCTTGTTGATATGGTTGCAAGACTAATCAATAAAGCTGATTACTTACTTACATAGCCCATAAGAACCATACAAAAATATTCACATGACATAGCCCATTTCTTAATATATAATTATATTTTCTAACAAATACATCATTTTCCAAGTGGAATATTAATACCCATATAGGGGAAAGTCTTGTGTGAAAAGCATTCCCTCCCTCCCTCCCTCCCTCCCTCCCTCCCTCCCTCCCTCCCTCCCTTCCTTCCTTCCTTCCTTCCTTCCTTCCTTCCTTTTTTCTCCAGAAAATTATATTTCAGGATTGCTTCTTCCTCCAGGTACAGTTCTAGCAGGCAGAATTAGAAAAGGGAAAATACTATTTGTAAGACAATTCAGCAGTGATCGTTGTAATATAGATTGTTAAGAGAATTGGCAAAAGAAGTCCCTTTTATGGTCTACTGGCCATTTGGGCAAATGTGGGATTTAAAAAGGAATGGACTACAATGGTTCACAAAACACATGCAGTGCTTTTAGCAGCAACTTCTTTAAATCTTGACAGAGAAAAGCTGATTCAATGCCCAGCAAAATTCTTTGATATGGTGGCCCACCAACACCAAACATTCCAAATAGTACAACTTGAAGCAGTCATGAAGTCATTATAACCACTAAGGTTTGTGTCCAGGAATAGATTTGACCCCACTGTTAGTCTTCTGGAACAAATGTTCCATATGTTCCTGGTCCTCAGGTTTCCTTCAACCTCCTCTGCCTATTTCTACATAAGTAGGAAGTTCTACATATAGCCCAAGACAGTCCCACCAGGCTATGGATTTGAAACCACCATCTGTCAGTCTCATTACTTCACCAGCACTGAATGAGAATTATATCACAGCAAGAGGATATACTTGGCTATCTTTTTACATGAAAACCAAGAACTTAAACAGAAATATAATGGGACCTTTGTTCAGCAGGTATTAGAGTAAACGAAGCACATCTATAGTTGGAGGAGGAGCAATTGCTGCAGCACATGGCATGTGAGTTTCCAAAGGAATGGATCAGAAAAATGGAGACACTGAGAAAAGTCAATGTTACAGATTCTCTGATGCGTCTGGGACTAAATCAAGCATTCAAAATGAGAAGTATTTCACATAGCATCACTGGGAATTATTTTATGTTTTCCATCAATTCATAATTTCTGCTCCTGTTTAGAATTCTGCTTTCTATTCAGTCATCAGGCTAACTTTGGAAAGGAGCTTGGTGATAGTTTTTAGAAAAAGAAGTGGAGAAGAAAGAGGCCAGGTTGTTAAAGGTAAGGAAATTCTTTGTATCTCATTAATAAGAAATCTGCAAATTTTCAGAAAGTTCTTATCCCCCAAATCAAACATAATCAAAATGTTCATCTATCCCCAAGTATCTTTTACTCTAAGCCAACCTTATCAGAGGGAGAACACCAGTGGCTAAGATAACAATTTGCAATGCAAAGACATGCCATGCCAACAGGCTGGGTGTTGTTACTGAATTAATTTATTTCCTGTATAACACCATCAGTACATATGGTATTTTGAAGGAGAATACCAGCCTGATGTTTAACTGTGCAGATACTGGAGTATTTATCAAAAGAATTGTCAGCCAAAGAAACATTATGTGTGTTTCTAGGCAGCCAATAAAGACATGAGAACCAGTCTGAGTGTAGTGGTTAAGGCACCAGGCCAGGAACTGGGAGACTGTGAGTTCTAGTCCA
The DNA here is from genome assembly GCA_030867105.1 of Liasis olivaceus. Taxonomy (NCBI): domain Eukaryota; kingdom Metazoa; phylum Chordata; class Lepidosauria; order Squamata; family Pythonidae; genus Liasis; species Liasis olivaceus. The sequence continues at coordinate 99,843,485 of CM061348.1, read as the reverse complement.
GCCTTAGGTACGAAGCCAGCTGGGTGATCTTGGGACAGTCACTCTCTCTCAGCCCTAGGAAGGAGGCCAAGGCAAACCACTTCTGAAATCTTGCCATGAAAACTGCAGGGACTTCTCCAGGCAGTTGCTAGGAATCAAGGCTGACTTGAAGGGAAATTCTAATGCTCAAAGCTGGTCAGATGTATCAGGGGATAATACTTTCAATTGTCCAGGGAGTTCTAGTCAGTGCCCTGAATCTGGGGTGGTTACTGAGAAACACCAGTAACAGAAGGCAGAAGATCAATGGTTCATAAACAGTTTGACCTGATTACCCCTTATTCCTGGTCTTAAATAGTATCACTAGCATCCCCTCCCCCAAAAAACCAACTAGGCACTGTTGTTTTACACAAGCACGTCAGGAGTAGCAATGCCAAACTGGATCCTTGGCTCAGAAACAAGCAATTACCAATTGTTCCATCGTCGTCAGTAACAGGCTCTGTTTCTCCTATATGGCCTTAATCAGCCATGGTTGTTGTTGGCAGTGGGATAGCCAAATTACCCCCAGTTGAATAACTATTAGTCTCCAACCGCTGGTCTTATAGCATGCTTGTGAGCCTTCTGCATAGATTTGCTGGGTTACTGTGGGAAACAGATACTGGAAAGATCAAGGTGGGTAAATTGGGGAAAGGACTTTTCCAGCTCAGACTGAGATTTGAGCTAATCACAAATTCTGTTTGTATTACAGGTGGTCCTTGCTTAATGATGACTTGATCAGTGACTGTTAGAACTTACGACAGCACTGAACAAGTGCTGAACAGTGACTGCTTGTACTTATGACTGGTCCTTCTACTTACATTGGTTGCAGCATCCCCGAGGTCAGGTGATCACGATCAGGGTGCTTGGCACCAGGCTTGCACTTACAGCATCGCACTTTTCAATTAACCATGCTCTTTTCTGTAGTGCAGGGTGGTGTAGAGCAAGGAGGGTTCAGGAGGAGCCACTATTGCTATCAAGCCTGCTGGATGTCATAGCACAGCCAAAAAGGCAAGACAAAGTATAGCATATTGCTGATGATCTCGTCATTTGTTATAATGGCAATGAAGTCTTTGGTGTGGCAGCAATGTCTCCGTTCCACCGCATCACAGAGCTGTGAGTACTGTACTTTTAATATTGTGAGCATGTTACTTTTAGAGAGCAAGGCATAGGCGTCGTCAGTAACAGGCCCTGTTTCTCCTATATGGCCTTAATCAGCCATGGTTGTTGTTGGCAGTGGGATAGCACAACTGTAAGATAACTGCTGGCTTCATGGATAAAACCAGTTTAACAATGATCCATTGCAAACAGCCAAGGAGCAGCTACAGACATGAGAACTAAATGAATTTATCTTCAAAACACTTTGCAAGTTGGACTTTGAAAGCAACTGGATCCATTAATCACTAGACGTAGTGGACTGAGACAAGGATGGAATGTGGATAAGAAGCATTTTTGTTGCACAAATGTATTTTTCACTGGAACTAAGGAGTTTCTGTTGTTTTAACTTGTGATTGCATTAAAATGAAGAAAAGCATCTCAAGAAAGATCCATTGTTCTTGATATTCAGTTTCCCCCTTAGCAAGTGCTACTGGACAATCACTTGCTTATCATTTGACCAAGAACAAAGCAATGCTATCTATTTTTGTCCACGCATTCAATTTTTCAAATCATTTACACTATAAAGTTTCAGGAAGATCATGTCCAAAATGATTACTTCAACTTGACTATAACCTGAACATGTCTTCAGCCCATGAAAAATGCATAGGTCTGTAGACACTCCTGGATTCTATTAAATTCCCTCTTTCCTTAGTCACCAGACAAGAGAAAAATAAAGGAAAATGGGAAGAAATCCTGAAACATGGAATCTAATTATTGGTGGTGGTAGAGGGGTTTGTTTTGTTTTTTGATATGGTTGGTTTTTGTTTAAAAAAAGGAGGTCAAACATGTTTTCAAACTCCTAATTTCTTCTGTTTTCTTTTCAGAAAAGTGAGGAAAAAAGTTGCATAGTCTGATTCCAAACAGTATCTTGGGGATATCTCCAAAAGACACACACACCTCATAATAAAATGAAGCCTCCAGCTCTAATTCATACCAGAAAAAGAGAAACATTTAGAAAAACCCACAACATGTATCCACACTAGTAGAAAGATCAAAGCAGGATGCACTTGACATTCTGCTTTGGTATATTGCTTACATTTGTTTCTCTTGTTCCACCCAGCCTCCCTCCTGCTGGTTCACCTGCCTTAACATGATATTAATTGTCGGCATTGGTGTTACGTACTAAAATCAGCAATGCTCCTTTTTTAGTAAGAAGAAAAATGGAATTTAAAATACTCCAGTTCTTTAATACCTCCTACCAAATCCTGATGCTTAGTATCCCAGAAATAAGTTATTTGCAACAATTTTTTAAATAATAGGACTAGTGAGGTCTCGTGAGGGAAAAAGGAATTGTACCCTCAAAGCAATGCCAATGTCAAAATTTCAAATGGTCCTATTCTGACATTTCAGAATTCAGCTCTAAAAACTGAGTTTCAAAATGCTTGTCAAGGTGTAGAGAAAACCTGCACACATGTTCACAGCCACTGGGGGAGTGAGCAGAGAAGGAATGGCCCTGAAGAAATCCACTGTACTTTCTTTACATTTTGGAGGGCCAGATGCTATAGAACAGCCACACCTTCAGAGAATCCAGGTCTTTCAATTAAATCAATGTATCCATTACAGAAGAAAACAAAATAGAAAAATGAGATATAATGAAGCATGTTGATGATAAGATTAATCAGATGCCACATGAAATTACCATTATGAATCATATGACTTGCCATGAAAAAGTCCATCTGAATGCAGTCATGACTCAGAATGTCCTGGTTAAGCCCACCTTGGGATGTGATAGTCAACCTGTTTCAAAGATCTATGCCACTGAATGCTTTGCTACCCCAAAATAACAAATAGAGAAAGCTTGCCTTTTTCTTGATTTCTAGTTTTCTATATGTCTAGATTTAAATACAGTGCATGTGGAGGTTCCCAGCTACATCTGAAGTGTACAGGTTTGCCACACAATGAGAATTAGGAGGAAGGAATGCTTTTATAGAGATGAGCTGGCCTTTCCCAAGTTCCTTTCATTTCTTCCTCCTGATGGTTATAAATGTGTTATACATCCAAATGTGATTCTCTTTGCTGGCATTGGGCCAGTAATGCACTGAATATCTCTGGAAGTAGGTTGTCTCCCTAATCCAGATAAGTTCCAAGCACATTTGAAAGTTGGGAAAAATAACCTAAATCCTCAGAAATAAGTTATCTGCTCCTGTGATAATACTGTCTCTTAATATGTGTGTCCATGTTTGTGTGTGTACATGTGTTTTCATTTCTTGGGTTCTTTGATGGAGCCATGGCAGGGTTTAAAACCCCTCACCTAAATAATACATTGAAAATAATGTGCACATCAGGTTAACACCAGGTGGGTAAAGCTATTTTAGTGAATAGAAATTATGCCACAATAATGGTGTCAATAGAAATCTTATTCAGGAAAATGATATGACAACGAGCACATTAAGTATAGCATTGCAGCCCACTCACAGTAGTAATATCATCCTGAATTAAGATTAGTGTGTGATTTTATGTTTCAATTTAGTAATCACCTTTCTCCACAGCAATGGAGAAAGTGTTACTCTGGTCTCCCTTTCTCTTCTAAAGCCTACTTTCCACAATCACCTCTAATTTGATACCTTGTTCACAAACTGGGACATCTGGTTCAAGATGGCCAGTTCACATTTGCATCTCCTCCAGTCTCACAGCTGCTTTGGTATTTTCAGGCAGGCATCCTGCAACCACATTTAAGAAAGGGTGACATTTAGTCATGATGGAATTTTAAAACAGCATTTCAATCGATGGTTTTTCATGCACTGCTTTGGAGTAATTTAATTTGGAAAATAGTGGAGGATAGGTCTTGAAATCTTGTCACAGAATCTGTTGTCCAACCCTGAAATCTGTGCTCTGATCAAGCAGTTATACAAAGAAATGAGCAACTGCCAGAATAAAAGGCACTTCCTTCCAACCACATGACCCACGAGGCTCCCTCTTTTGCATAAAGCCAGGAGCTGATGAGAAACTCGCAAGCTGCCTGAAATGTTTTGTTTTTTCCTCTGTTCCGTCCCTACAGTTTGCTTAACAAATAAGTATTCTTTGCAAAATCATAGCAAGGGAGAAATTGCCGGCTGGTTTCTAGGATGCAGACATTCCACAGAGCAAGAATTGTCTGGACCATGAATGCTCTGTTTAAAAGCATAGTGGGAAAACTCTTAATTTAAACCAGCTTGGGGGAAAGATCAATCATTTGTAGAAAGCTCAGGAATAAATAATAAGCAAAATATCTACATTTAAACCCTCGTCTTCTGATTATATCAATCCTGAATAAAACCTTTCAGCCCACACTTAGCCCTTGAAATACAGAGGATAATCCCTACAAGTGGGACCAGGAAATGCTAATGTCGTAGTACATCCTCGGCTATTTTATTTTGTATTTCTTAGCTTCTGTGCTGGGCGTGCTGACATTCCTATCTTTTTTCCAGAATAGAATAAAAATCTAGGAACTGAGTTTTATTCTACTCTACCCTCTAATTCCACTTTTTAATTTTTTTTTCTAACCCAGTGGAATGTTTGAAAGAAATTATGCAAAGGGGTTTTGGAGTCTGTCTGTCTGTCAGCAGAACGGGACCATAGTTGGTGTGGAATGAGAAGCTAACAACAGAAAGATCAGTTTTGAAAAAGTGCCAGTTTTGGCTGGTAGGTAGGGAGAAAAAATCCCCAAAATATTCCTCCAGGGTTTATTTATGGGAGAGGCCGCTAGGCAGCAACTTGATGACTCCTTCATTCTAACCCCTCCCTCTTCCTTCCCAGTCATCTGATTTAGAGCAAACCTATTTTTAAAGGCTTGGAAAGAATTCCAGAAATCACCTGCTGCATACTTTCCCTATCTTGTTTGATTGTCATTCAAAATGTTGTGGTTACTGATGCTTGTCTTGAGTTGTTTAGAGGGTGACCAACACTTAGCTGTTTTAGAAAGACTTTTAAACATGTTCTTTGTACTTTTACAGGCATCAGGGATCTCCTGAGTACAATAATGGTCTTGGACTAACAAAGACGTAGTTGTTCCGGAGAGTTTAAGGATATATTAGCTAAGTTCACTTAGCATGCTGACCTAATCTAGACTGTCGTTTGCATACTACCTAGCAACTGAACTTTGCAACAAATTACCTCCATATGTGCATTGATTTCTAAGAGTTTGTTAATTGGAAAATGCATGATGAAAAAAATTGTGGTTTTGTAGTCTGTGAATCGTGAATTTGGAAGGTTTATATGCAAATGCAAATCAACATTACTCTCTCCTATATTTGTATTCAGTCCCTAGCACCTCTGATTAAAAAGTAAGGATAGGAGAAAATTTCATTCATTTCATTTTTTAAAAATAAGAACTTACTAAAAGAACTAAAAGGTTCACGTTTCCTTTGAAACACAATGGAAGGCAATTGAGATTTGAACAATTTGAATGTGGAAGCAAAGAAAATGAGAGCTGAGTCCTGAGTATTTCACCAACTTTATCCAGCTATGACTTTCTCAGTCATCCCCTTTCTTTCAGTCCCTTCCCTCTTCCTTTATGGATTTGCTTTACAATTTGATTCTCCTATTTATAGGATCAATTCATCTCAACATACTCTTTCTTACCCAATACTTATTTTTGTACTCAGGCCACATTCATTCAACACCCATTCATTTTTTGCCCTCTCTTTAACCATTTCTCTATACTTACTGTACATCTTAAGTTCCCCATTCCCATTACATTCAATATACTTTTATGTTCCTAGTAATATGCCCAGCTTCCATTTCCATATGTCTAAGTGTGCTTATACACTTAAACACTACTATTTTTGTTCTGCCAACAAACATTCATTCTTCTCAGCAGAGCATATACACTACCACCTAGTACCTTTATATCATCATTTGCTCATCTTCAAATCTCTTTCCTACTTTCCCATGTTTAGTAAACATTATACCAAGGTGCACAAATTCATCTACATGTGATTTTTTGCCATTTATATAAGACTTGCAGTCCTTCACTCAATTCCACTGCCAAACAACTTGATCTTTGTTACATTAATGTTCAGATCTCTATGTACAGCATGCAACCTGTCTAACAAATCCTTAGCTTTCTCTGCCAACCACATAGCATCATCTGCAAACAAAAGTACACATATTTTTGTGTCCCCAACCAATACAACCAGACATCATCAGAAACATTTCTTATACAATTGTTCACAGGTACTTTGAACAACCAAAGCAATGGCATTCCCAGAATCTCTCTACTTTTATCAAAACAATAAAAGCAACATTGCAGTACACACCTCCATGTACAAAAGAAGCAGGCCCTGTTTTCAATATTGCCATACTTGCTTTCATCAGTCTGACTTCCTCCCCTACCCCCATCCCCCGTGGATGCCACTGAACTAAAGTCAAATCACACATCCTAGTTTTCACTCCCTGTTCACTGTTGAACTATTACCTAAGCATTCCATTTATTTTCACATATGTTTACTTCCTTCATATACTGGTTTTTTAAATCACATTCAGTAACTGCCCTTCAGTTATTCATGCAAAACATTGCATAATTCAAGCCTATTCACTTTATCATTTGTGTTCCCTAAATCAGCACACTTACAATAAATGTTCTATCTCATAGTCATGCATTTCTTTTTTTAAAATAAGAACTTTATGATATTATGTTTCAAAATACAATTAAAATACAAAACAGAAAGTACAGCAAAAAGAGAAGATAGAGCTGGAAGAAAAAAGACAAAAACTAAAATAGTGAAGATAGAAAATTGAAATAGAAAGTGACTTCCGACTATCTCCAGTACAGATATAGATACAAATTTTTAAAAAAATCTAATCTCTTACCACTAATTAATCCAAGTTCATCACACATTTCTCAATATTCTGATGACCAGGAACAATCTAGTCCAGTGTTGCTCAACCTCAGCAACATTAAGACATGTGGACTTCACATCCCAGAATTCCCCCAGTGAGCATGCTGTCTGGGGAATTCTGGGAGTTGGAGTCCACACATCTTAGTTGCTGAGGTTGAGAAACACTGATCTGTAGTATTTTCACCTTCTGCCTGGCATAAAACTGCACTGCACTTCCCAAATTTTGCTCATTGTTGCACCTCACACCATTTTGATCAGAAACTGTGAAATGCTTTCCTGGGTACTAACTGCCTTGTAGTACTTGCGTTCACTCTTGTTTTTTTTCCTTTTGTACAGGGGGAAAAAATAACCCCAAACCAGCATTCTTCCTACCACTTTTACCCCATTCTCGCTTGTTAAAAGAGCCATACAGCTACTCCAATACAAACACATCCATATTTTAGTAGTTTTCCTGTTAGTCTGTTGACACCTTCAGCCTCGCTATTTTTGAACATACAATATTTATGACTTACTTTTCATCAATTTTTTTAAATAATGGGCACTAACATTTATAGCATTCATTTCAATTCCTCTCATTCGCATATAAATCTCTAAAATATTCCTTCTAGCATTCCCTCATCTCAATATCATCCCAAACCTTATTATCACTTTTATTTTTAATTCCATTTACTCTTCTGGAGGCTTTTCCCCCCCCTTTCAAAACAATGTTTTATTTCCATCAAAACCACTCTGCATTTTCTTTGCCTCTTTTGATGTTAACAACTCCTTCTTCTCTTTAGCTACATTCTTTTCAACTTTCTTTTTCTCTACACCTTATCCCATGTTTCATTATTTTTTAGAGAAATTCTTCTCCTATATACATTTCTTTCTTATCCACAGCCTTTTCCAATTCACAATTGCACCAAACATCTTCATATTGCACATTAGCATAACTCCACACACTTCTGTGGCAGTCTGTAATCTAACAATTTTCATTCTGTCCCAGGCAGCTTCCATATCCTCCTTTTTTACATCCACTTTCTTTTTCTTGCTGGATTAATCTATCCTTTTTCTTTAATATATAATTTTTATTGAAGAAAATTTTAACAAGATAAAAGCAATACAAATATTAGAAAAGAAACAAAGAAAATAAGAAAGAATAGTGAATAAGTAAGAAAGAACACAGAAAGGAAAAAGAAATAGAAAAGAAGAAAGAAAAAAAAGAAAAGATTATAAAGAAGCAGCTTCCAATATTTTTTGACAGCGGTTAAAAATGTGTTTATATTTTACCCTCTCTCTTTAAGGTTACATCATAATTTCCTTCTTTCCATAAGCTACCCTTTCTAATCTTCAAACCCATAAATCACAAGTTCATTTTTCTCTTTTTTCAGCAAAAGGTTCATAAAAGGTTTATAGTCACTGGTAAATGTAGTTGTTGATATTTCTCTAATCAAACAAGTTGGATTAATCTATCTTTATCTTACAATACCTGTGCTACCTTTTCCTGCAGTCCTCCTACTTTCATTCAGGTTTCTTTCATTTCTTTCTTCTTCTTCCATATCTCTTTTTTCTCAAAGATTCACTCTTGACACTACCAAAAAATGTCCTTCCCCACATTCAGACCCACTAATCCAGAGACATCTGCAACAGAGGGCCAAGAGGGACAAGATTGTAGATGTGCTGCACACTGAATCCCCTTCTCTTTCTACATGCATCTAACTCATATCTATGCACTAAGGGGTGGGGCTTCAGTTCATGGTCTCACCCCCCTTCCTGTTACTTTATTGTAATGTTACATTAACAGAATCTTGCAAGTCTGAAAGCACATTTTCCACCATCCCCTTTACAGTCCAAGAAACTAGGGAGGGTCTCTTCTGAGCCTCTTGCCCCACCCACATTCCTGCTGTGGACTAAGCTGCCTCTTATGTGACCATTCCCCTGGCTGCAACTCTTCTCTCTGTCTCCCAAGGTCATTCCCACATACCATTACAGTCAAAGCTTTCATGTAAGACTTTTTCATAATATAGAAAAGGGAATGACTAGGTTAGCAGTCTTAGTCATAGCTGTGCTATAGGAAACATTCCTTGCTGGCAATAAGGAGAGCACCATTCACTCCGGACATATTTTTGTCAATATGCCACCACGCAACAATAGTCCAGTTTTATCCCAAACATGCTCATGCTAGTCTATGCAAACTACAATCTCTAAGTTAGGGGCTTCCTTTCTTGCCAGCCAACGTACTGTTGCCCACATTACACCAGCTCAGAAGTACATACAGTGTACCTACTCTCAGTCAGGTCCTGTTTTGTGACTATCCTTATGGAAGCTGTTTATCTACCAAAACAGCCATTTTGTGAACGAGTAAAATTGCTCAGCATTTTAGAAGTCTCTTCAACAGAGACATGGAAAAAAAGGTCTAAGTTCAACAATTATAATGGGGGAGAAAGCAAAAAGATGTCCCTCCTGATTGAAAAGAGCTGAAACGGCAGCGTATGATTGGCTCTGGCCCCTCTCATCCATACTGATTATACTAGCTGTGTGGACTAGTGATGCAACTCAGTAACAGGCAGCTTGTTGTGTTCATCATATATTAGCCCCAGCTCTTTAGGACCTCATTGTAGGTGCCCGTCTTCTTCTGAAAGGGTGGAAGTTAACTTAGCTACTGTATAAATAAGTATAATAAAAATGGTGCCCAGGGACACATTTGGTCTTCATTAACAAGAGCTCAGTAGCTATTCTGTCATTTTTCTTGTTTGTCATAAAAATAAATACACTTTAATAGATGATCTAACTGCGCAGTCTTTGGCAACAAAATGGACTGTGCCCTATTATATCTGTGATGTGTGTAATTTAAAGCAAGGCAAGAATATTAAACCATTTCCATTTTGTTCATGAGAGAAAATGACAAAGATTTAGATTCTGATTGCAAAGGAATGAAAAACAGGACATTTTCAGAGAGTGCTTTAAATCATGCATTCCATTATATGGAGTTCAGGCTATAAATGGTCTATTTCAGGATAATTAATCATGTTGGGATATTTTTTTTCCAGATCCAAAGTTTGCATTTGACTAAAAAAATGCTTTATGAGGAAAGGAGCTGCTTAAGCACCTTAATAGATTGTACAAGGGCCAGAAAGGAATTTGGAGGGCATTTCCCGTTCTCTTACAGGTCAAAATTACCATCATTTAGAAAGATTTCAAGAAGACATTGAAGAGCCCAAGGGAAATTCTGTGGCTGATGGGAAAGGGCTTGATTTCAAAACAAGGGCATGTGTGGAGTCTGACAATATAAATTGGAGGAGCAGTTGAGCTGTCATTTAATAAACACATCAGGTCCCATAACTAACTTTAGGAACTTATTAGAAGGATCTACTCCCTCCAGAACTTGGTAGCAACCCAATGGGAAGATCACATTTCCAGGGGAATGGTGAGTGCACTGATTCCTTTTCACTGGGGTTTATGTGTTTAGTTTTAGTGTTAAAAAAAAAAAAGCACCATATACCACTTAGAGGTTAATACACAACCCAACAGGGAGCAGCAGATGGGGTAGGCTAAAAGAATGAAGAAAACCTGCCACTGGTTCAGAACCATTGGTTTTACAATCTAGTCTCTCTTGCCAGTGTCACTTGTGCGAGATATCGCAGAAGAAAAACAAAACCGTACTAACATTTCTTCTTTACAATGTCCTTCCACTGTATGGCCCAGAGCTATCTGGAACATCAGTTTCATTCTCACTAAGTCATTGCCTTTGGCAGTCCGATGCACTGCTTACTTCTTAAACATCTTTGTGGGGAGAGGAGCATTATACTACTGCTTGTGGTAACATCCCATAGCAGTGAAATTGCAAAGCGGCTTGACAAAAGGGATGATACAGCAGAAGGTAACTGCAGTACTTAATCATAAACCATGTCCTACCTAATCCACCCCAAAACAAGGTCACCTGTACAGGATCTGTGAGACCTTGATAAGGATCTCTTCTCTTATTTTCTTCTTAAGTAATTAGCAGCAATGGCTTCTTTGAAATTTAACAAAGGGCCCTATGGGGGAAGGCTTTGAACTTTTTTCTCCTTGCATCATCTCTGAAGTCATTCACACATACTGTCCCAATGTTGCATCAGAGAAATTACCCATTAATAGGATCCTGGTGGGTGGGTGGGAGAGGGAACCCTAATTTAGGTTAGGAAACAGCACACAATGTGAATTAAACTCTCCAACACTATTTCTTCTGATTCCAAAGCAGTTATATTAATCTGACCTTCATAAAAGTGGAAGGCAGGCAGGCAGGCAGGCAGGCAGTCCTGATCACAGAATGCTCTTGTGCGTCATATTTTAATTTTGCTACATAAAACAGGTTAGAATTACTATAGTAACATCCAGGGGCATGTTCCAAGGGGTGGTGAAAAAAGTGAAGATAGCAGCTGCAACTGCATGGAGGCCTGCCTCCTTTTGTATGTGTGTTGCATATGACACATGTTTAAAAAAAGGGGGCAGGACTTTGATCACATCCTCACTGCTGCCATCTTGACATTTTTTAAATAACCCTTCCTCCCTAGCCAGCCCTGGTAATGTCATATGCTGTAATAACTTGACATTTATTTTAATGTTAATGCTGGTCATATCCTAAGTAGCTTTCTTGATGAGCCCTATTGCACCCTACCTCCCCCCCCCCCCCCCCAAAGATATTCTTGATTGACTAGGAATTACGGAGGAAATCCAACATATCTGAAGGGGTTTAAGTTGGGAAAAGTTGTTTTTGTGGTTCATTACAAGCTGGGCACATTATCAATTTTAACTTTATATAACGTTTCCGAAGATGTTTCCTATTGACATTTTATTCACTGTAATCTTCACACACATACATATGCACAAACGTCTTGTGGAAATGAGATATTACATGGACTGTTTCCTCCAGTAATCAGAATAGGAGAGGGGGGAAAAAAGCCATTTGTAGAATGGCCAAAGAAAGAAAAGAAAGAAAAGAAATTAAAAAGTTCACAAGGAGATCAGGCATAAGCTTGAAGCATATCATGCACAAAAAATTGACAATGTGAAGTAATCCAGAAACTGTCCAGTCTATTCTACTTGACTACAAGATGCTGCTTGTGAAATAAGATATGATAAATTTTCTTTCTAGCTCCCTGTCTCATTGACAAAAGACATTGTTTATGAATGAAGGTTTTCCATGGCTGAAGACCTAATAAATCTGAATGGACATCATTCACAGGTGACTGCTCATCTCTGAAATGCCTCAGGGCACATATATTGAATTTTACCATGCAAATTAAGCAAAACCTCAGTGCCAAAGAGGCATAGTCTGTCATCCATCATATTCAAGCAAATGTTAGACAAATTGTGATAGTCATATGTGAATCAAAGATGCAGATTAGCTATAGTTCTATGACCCCTCTGATTTCCAATTTAGACCTCAGTAGCAGGGAGGAAAGTGCCCTGTGAGGAAATCTTGAAGGATGTTATATTAAACACTTCCCCTTCCTCTAAACTGTGAAAAGGAACATCTCTCACATGGTTTTGCATAATGGTTTGTCTCATTTATATCTGTCCCCTGTTAATTAGCTCCCTGCCTCCTTTTATAAAAATCACATAGTTTACAGTCTATTGAAAGTAAAAAAAGAAAAACTTTAGAAAATCAATCATATGAAATGTTAATTGTGGCAAGTGGATGGATGATTTTGTGGGGTGTTGATGTCATGGATCTCCAGGAGAATCATCCTCACCACTTATTCCAACCAGTTTTGAGCAGACCTCATTCATAAAGTGTGGCATTAGGAATGCTGATCATAATTCAATAGGTTAGTTAGATTAAGTGAAAGTATTCATTTTTGCTGATATATATTGTGCCTTATGGACATGCTATCACTGTATAAGCCCAGACCAACAGATTAACATTTAAATATACCTGGACTCTTTCCTAGACCTAGAGGGATACCCCAAACAGCAGGTGCAGGAGGTAAAAGAGAGATGAAGTTTTTCTCCTGAGGCTCCTAGCATAATTGAGGAACAGTTTTCATTACAATTATAGTTAGGGAGATGAGCCATTATCTTCACTTCAGAAACTTCAGAGTTCTACTCCTGGTTGGTAGACATACATTAAATGTATTCACCATTTTGGTTCTAAAAATCATACTTGGATTGAGCAATATCCGGTGCCCTCCCATAGTCCTGTTAGCTGGTAAATGAAGAAAATACAAAATGTACTGTTTTCTTTCTCCTCCTCATTGCTCACATAAAACAATTTTTAAAAACCCTGTTTCCGCATTATTTTTCATATGTATCTGCCAGTTCCAGGTGTGGTGTCTATTATCCCAGAGCAGGCATGCTCTTAAACCCAGGAGCACCATGTCTATCCTGAAAGCCATGGTAAAGCATTGGTCTAAGGCTGGGGAGACCAGGGTTCATTCTACTGTTAATCATAAAAACTCAGCATGGGACTTTCAACCAGTCACTCTCTCAGTCCAGTTGAGCTTATTTGGGGAATAAAATGAACAGAGATATCCATGTAAGCTGCATTGAACTCCTAGAGAAAAGGGAGGATAGAAATCTCAGAAATAAATACATTTCCCAACACACCAACACACCACAGCCAACTGCTAGTGTGCTTTCTTTTGGTCATTTCCAATGTCAGAAAATTTTACACTGTAGCTGGTGAACTGCTCATGTGACATTGGGGGTTGTTTAAATGGTTGAACAAATGTAGTCCTGATTTATTTCAACAGAAATAAGGAAACATAAATATTCTTTTTAATTACTTGGAAAATATTGTACCAGTTTTGCAAAACTTTGTCTTATGGGTTCTTTTTCCTTTAAATTGAACAGAGTGTGTTAATTTTGCCACATTTTTATATTATATACATATCATACATTTGTTTATGTAAGCAGTTCAAGTTTGCATAAACTATGCCCCATGGCCTACCTCAGAGAAGGGATAGGCTCTGGAGCTATGAACACAAAATTGGCTCCTCTTCATCTCCAGAAGATTTCATTTGCAAGTGGAAAAGTCAGGAATGGCTGTCTCCTAACCATCCAACATATTACCTCCTGCATACCAGTATCAGTCCTTTTCATTGGTGGCAGCTGTTGATCTTTAGCTTCTCCAGCCATCAACATTGGCTATCCTAATTCATTCTAGTCATCAGCTTCTGGGGTAAGGATGGTTAGATGATGTCTTTTTCTTACTTCTTATTCCAACCAGCTTTGAGGAAACCTCATTCATAAACTGTGGCATTAGGAATGTAAAGCTAAAAGTTATTTTCCTTAAGATAAGCCAGGTCAGGAAAGAGTTCCAGGAAACTACTGGAACTTTACTTTTTTCTTGCAGGGTATAATAATTGGATATTGAATGTCTGACAGAGTTTTTCCCTCCCCTACCCCCTTTTATATCAAAAAGAATCAAGGCATGGTAATCTTGAATTTTGTGATGGAATGGAATTATGGAGGCCAGACTCAGGGAGGAAAACATGTTCTTTCATCTCCTGAGGAGCGGGGGAGAGATAAGAGGACGAGGCTGGCACCTCCCTGAGGAATTCACTATGTTGTGACTGGCATTACTTGGGAGCTGGGCTTCAGTCTGGGAAGATTCTTGCTGGAGGTTGTAGCTAATAAACATTGCTGGACTGAATTTACATGGTCTCCTGGAGTTCCTTGGGCTAGGCCTGACATCAATCTTCCCAGACTCAAACCCAGCTCCCAAGTAACGCCAGTCACAACATAGTGAATTCCTCAGGGAGGTGCCAGCCTCGTCCTTTTATCTCTCCCCCGCTCCTCAGGAGATGAAAGAACATGTTTTCCTCCCTGAGTCTGGCCTCCATAATTCCATTCCATCACAAATTTGTTTCTCATTCCTTCCTATCTTTCAGGGCAAAGCTGATGTTTATGTAACCACCCCTGTATTCCTTCTTTAAAGTTATTTTTGTATTGCTCTACACAGGGCAAATGAGAGCCAGTTTGGTGTAGTGGTTATGGCACCAGGCTAGAAACCAGGAGACTGTGAGTTCTAGTACTGTCTGAAGCACGAAACCAGCTGGGTGACCTCGAGACAGTCACTGTCTCTCAGTCCTAAGAAGTGGGCAAGGGCAAATCACTTCTAAACTCTTGCCAAGAAAATTGCAGGGACTAGTGCAGGGAGATGTCAGGAATCAACACTGATTCAGACATAAAACAAAAACAAAAACAAACAACTACCATAGGGCATGTGGAATAAAAGAGATGATTAGAACAAAATAAAATTTAATTTCTGGATTTCAACTAAGTAGTGAAGATCCGAAATCTTTCAGTAGTAAATACTTATTATTTGCAGCTTATTGGCTTTCACATATGGCTTATCTTTTAAGAAATCTGTACAAACTATTTGTTTAAATCTGAAAGCAAAAATACGTGCAAATAGAATATTTCCGTCAACATTTGAATAAACAAAAGGCATCAGATACAAATGCATTCATCTGTGTAACTCTTTGTATTGGCCCTAGAATTGTTAGCTACAAAAATAAAGAGAAAATATTAATAAAAGAATTAAAATAGGAAAGCCTAATGAGAAAATCTAACAATGCATATGATAGAATTCTACAACTACAAAGTATTTGTCATTTTTGCAGAAAACTGATTAATAACAGATTATGAACTAATCTCTGGTTAAGAAACAAAAATGTGAAATTAGAGGATAGTGGAAATAATAAAGAAAAAGGTTAAAAACAATTTCAAAAACAATAAGAAGGTAAACTTGCTAACCCTTTCTTTGTACTTGTGTTTTCCCAGTAGAAGGAGAGAGCATTTTGTACCATGACCAAGGAAAGGGAGATAGAATGATCATAGGAGCCCACCTTGTTATTTTAAACACATTCAAGTCTCCAGGGCCAGGCAAATTATATCTCCAGCGTGTTGAAAGATCTCTCAGAATTGCTTACTATAATCTCTGGAAACTCCTGGAGAACAAGTAAAGTGCAGGAAGCCTGGAAAAAAGCAAATATAGACTCAGTATGAAAAATGGGATGAGGAAGAACCTAAAAAAATTACAGAGCAGTTAATCTAACATCTGCATTGGGTAAGGTATTAGGAAAGATTGTCAAGCAGCATGTCAGCAAGCACTTAGGAAAAAAAAAAAATGCTACCACTAGCAGGAACTATCATGGGTTTGCCAAAACAAGTCACATCAGACTAATCTCATCTCTTGGGTGACTACTTTGGTGAGCAAATGACTGCTGTAGATATAGCGTACCTTGAGTTTGGTTAAACGTTTGGCAGGGTCTCCCATGATAACCTTGTGGAGAAGCTGATGACTGTAGGATAGAGGGTGAATTAGCAAATGGACAGCTGTACCCAAAACATGTTCCCAAATGGTTCTGCAGGGAAAGTATCAAGTGGGATCCCACAGGATTATATTTGCTAGCTACTGCTATTCAACATTTTTATAAATGACCTATATAGTGGAGTGGAAATGTCATCTGTACATTCTTATCAAATGTACAGATGACACCTAGCTACAGGGATTGGCTAACGCCTTAGAGGACAAAATTGCCATTCAGCTTCTTGAGAGGCCAGAACATTGTTCAGATTCAAAGGAATTGTGGTCAGTTGTGACAGCTGTAAGGTATTGCATCTGGATAGGAAAAGAAAAACTGAAATATAGATACAGAATAGACTTGCTTGGCAGCAATGCACGTGAGAAGGATCCAAGAGTGCAACTGGATTACCAGCTGAATATGCAAGCAGTGTGATGCAGCAGGTAAAAGGACCAATCAGCCTTAGGCTGTTTTAAGTGTTGCATCTGGATCACAAGAGTCAATAGCCATATCCATAGCACACAGCATTTGCATGCAGTCGCTCAGTCGGAACACTGACCCAACCTTTGCAAGCTTAGCCAGAAGACATGCCACACTCACTGCCAATGAACTTCAGACAGAGCTAAGTGGATCACAAGAGTCAATAGTTGCATACTTTGTGCTAATCAGATTGCACTTGGAGTACTGTATCTAGTTCTGGACACTGCACTTTAATAGGTTGTAGAGAAGCTGAAGTTATTTCAGAGAAGAGTTCCTGGGGACAATAAGGGGTCTGGTACATGTGTGTGGTATTCGGATCTGAAGCAGCAAGGGTGCTTTGAATCTGGTGTGGGTGATCTCAGTGAACTGGTGAGTTATTCCTTATAGGACCTACTCCTTTTCCTGGGCTATCATGGTAACTCCATGGACTCAAAACTATGTGTTTGAGTTAAGGAGGCATTAAAAAGATTGTGACAGAGTGATGACGAGCAGATTCTCATGTCAGATCCAGAGTACCCTGGCCCTTTTCAGATTTGGATACTGAAAACCTCTAATGTCTGGAAACCAAACCTTCTGAGTAACAGTTAAAGAATCTTGGTGTGTTTAGCTTGTGAAATAGAAGATTAAGGAGAGACACAGTTGTGATCTAAAAGTATTTGAAAGTTTGTAATATGCAAGAGGGCACCGATCCATTCTGTGCTGAAATTGAGAGCAGGACAAGGACCAACACATAGAAATGAAAAGAAAGGAGATTTCAGGCTATTAGGAGAAATATTAGGAGGAATTACCTGATGGTAAGAACTCTTAAGTAGTGCAAAAATCTACCTAGAACAAGGTAGACTCCCTCACTGGAGGTTTTCAAACTGGAGCAAAATAGACCCCTGTCATGAATGGTCTATCCGTGCAGCTGGAGGGAATAGATGATTTACAAGGTTCCTACATTCTGTGATTCTGATCTTTAGTTACGAGAATTTTCTGGATCAAAGTAATATAAAATCTCTCTCATTCTCTCTCTCTGCACATTAGCTGTCCTGAAAACAGAAATTTTGTAGATACGTTAAAAAAAAAAAGAAAAGAAATCAATCACACTTAAAAGGATCATCCAACTTTTTTGTATTTCCTTCTCCAAGAGCAGAAAGATGATGCCCAAACTGGGTGGAGGAAATCTGACATAAGAAAACAATTTCCAGCCCCAGGAGTACATGTGAAATGAAAGAAGGCAAAAGTAAGTATTGTGTGGATTGTCCGGTAGGTGTGTTAATATTGACTACAGACCCATTGGCTTTCTAGGTTGAAGTCTCTGTTACAGCTTAATTCTTTCCCTTAATATTCTTAAAGAGAGATAATGTAAGTGTATGGGATTTTGGAAATAATGTACTTCAATTCCCTGCCACTGCAGGAGTCCATTACTACAACATCCCTGACAGATGGCCATCCTCCAGCCTCTGTTTAAACACCTCCAGTATGGGAGAGTACACCACTTTCTTGAAGCAGTTTCTTCAACTGTTGAACAGCTCTTACCATTAGACATTTTTATTCTGAAGTCCAAGAAAAATCTACCTGATTCTTATCTTCTTGGTTCTTCTAAACAACTCTTCCCCATGATCTACATGACAATTCTTCAGATACTTGAAGACAGCTGTCATGTCAAACTGCAGTCTTCTTTCCTACAAGCTAAACTTACCCAACATCTTAAACCATTCCCATGTTTTTCTTTTCCTAATCATCTGAATTACATTCTTCTGGATATGCTCTAATTTGTCAGCACCCTTCTTAAAATATGGCATCCAGAACTGAACTCAATATGCTATATGTGGTGTGACCAATGCAGAATAGGGAAGGAAAATGACTTCTTTGATCTTGTCATTATATTTCTGTTGATTCAGCCTAGGACTGCATCTGCATCTGCTATATCACACTGCTGACTCATGTTCAGCTTGTGTTCCACCAGGCCACCAGAAGCTTTTTGTATGAACTGCTGCCCAGTATTGTCCCATTCATCCTATATTCATGCCTTTAATTTTTTCCATACCCAAATATAGACTTTGCATTTACTCCCCTTGAAATTCATCTTGCTGCTTTCTGCCTATAGTAGCAGCTTGTCACAGTCCTCCTGAATCTTGAGAATCTTCTCTAAGGCTTATAACATTCACGATCAAAAGTGAAATTAATATTGAAAAAATATCCACTTTTTTTCCTCTTTTCTTCTCTTCTATCTACATTCAATACTCTAAGGCACTTACATAATAGAACATTAAGAATCTAAGCATATTATATAACTAATGTTGTATCGAAATAACGTATTGTACTAAAGCTGAGAAGATGGAGCAATAGATGGCTTATATGGTAAGATTTAATAATATGTTAAAAGACCGAGCTAGTTCCATATTAACATTTTATGGATATAATTTTAGTTTCTACAAATGTCACTGATTTATTCATTATTCTATTTCTTTTTTCTGATTTTATTAGCACTGCTATACTTTTGGTTGTACTTTATCATATCTTCTGGTTGTTATATTTACCAATATACATATTGGTACTGAACAGTACTGGAAGAACATATGGGAGAAAGAGAAGATGCACAACACCAGTGAAAAGTGGCTGCAGGACCTGAAAACAGACCACAGCAATCTCCCAGAGCAGAAACCAGTCACCATCACAGTAACAGACATCCAACAGCAGGTCAAGAACATGAAAAGCTGGACAGCACCTGGCACGGACATGATCCACACCCACTAGCTAAAGAAACTAACAGCAGTCCATGAACACCTAGCAGCACAGATGAACCAACTGCTAGCAGCAGGCTCCCACCCAGACTGGCTAACACAAGGAAGGACAGTGCTGATCATGAAAGACCCCCACAAGGGAACAGCACTGTCCAACTACCAGCCATAACCTGTCTCCCCACAACATGGAAAGTTCTATCAGGCATCCTAGCCATCAAGCTACAACACCATATGGGCCAGTACATGAGCACAGCTCAGAAGGGCATTGGGAACAACACCAGAGGCTCAAAACACCAGTTACTCATAGATTGGGCAGTCGCCCGAGACTCAAGGTCCAGGCAGACCAATCTGAGCACAGCCTGGATTGACTACAGGAAAGCCTATGACTCAATGCCACACACATGGATCTGTGAGTGCCTGGTGATATACTAAGTCAACAGGACACTAAGGACCTTCCTAAAGAACTTAATGGGACTGTGGAAGACAACACTGGAAGTCAACTCCAGGCAGCTCGCACAAGTGGCCATCAAGTGTGGCATATACCAAGGTGATGCACTGTCCCCACTGCTGTTCTGCATAGGCTTGAACCCCCTCTGTCAGATAATCACAAGGTCTGGATATGGGTACAAGTTCAAGAGTGGAATCACCATCAGCCACCTCCTCTACATGGATGACATCAAGCTGTATGCTAAGAGTGAATGAGACATCAACTCACTGATCCACCTGACACGGATCTACAGTGAGGACATTGGAATGTCATTCGGACTGGAGAAGTGTGGCAGGATGATAGTAATGTGAGGGAAGGTGGTTAAGACTGAGTGAGTGGAACTACCAGTGGGTCACATAGCAGACATAGAGACCAGCTATAAATACCTTGGTGTCCCACAGTCACATGGGAACCATGATGAGGAGGCAAGGAAGACAGCAACATCCAAGTACCACCAAAGGATAAGACAGGTCCTGAAGAGCCAGCTCAATGGGAAGAACAAGATCCATGCCATCAACATATATGCCCCGCCAGTCATCAGAAACCCTGCCAGTATAGTGAGCTGGTCAAAGGAAGACATGGAGGCTGCTGATGTGAAGACCCAGAAGCTCCTCACAATGTATGGAGGTTTCCACCACAAGTCCAACACCCAGAGATTATATACCAGCCGCAAAGAGGGCAGGTGGGGTCTGGTGAGTGTCAAAGCCACTGTCCTGGATGAAACCCTGAGCATCCAGGAGTACATCACTAAGATGGCACCCAAAGATGAGCTGCTGAGACAATGCCTGAGGCAGCAGCAGACATGGGAGGAAGTTCAAGCAGAAGAAGTGACATGGCAAGACAAGACTTGGAATGTACCATCGACAGATAGCTGAGGTGGCTGACATTGGGAAATCCTACCAGTGGCTGGAAAGGGCTGGACTAAAAGACAGCACTGAAGCACTGATCACAGCAGCACAAGAACAGGCACTAAGCACCAGATCCATAGAAGCAGGGGTCTACCACACTAGACAGGACCCAAGGTGCAGATTGTGCAAAGAGGCCTCAGAGACGGTCCAACACATAGTGGCAGGGTGTAAGATGCAGGCAGGAACAGCATACACTGAATGGCACAACCAAGTAGCTGGCATTGTGTACAGGAACATCTGCACAGCGTGTGGACTAGACCCCCCCAAGTCCAGATGTGAGATTCCACAGAATGTTGTGGAGAATAACAGGGCTAAGATCCTGTGGGACTTCCAGATCCAGACGGGCAGGCAGGTACTGGCCAGTCAACCAGACATCATGGTAGTAGACAAAGACCAGAAGATAGCGGTAGTGATAGATGTAGCAGTGCCAAGTGACAGCAACATCAGGAAGAAGGAGCATGAAGTACCAGGGCCTTAAGAAGGAAATAGAGAGTATGTGGAAAATAAAGGCCAAAGTGGTCCCAGTGGTGGTAGGAGCACTTGGGCCATGACTCCTAAGCTGGGAGAATGGCTCAAACAGATCCCAGGAACAACATCAGAGCTCTCTGTCCAGAAGAGTGCAGTGCTAGGAACAGCTAAGATATTGTGCAGAACCCTCAAACCCTCAAACTCCCAGGCCTCTGGTAGAGGACCTGAGATTGAGGAAGACATGTACCATAGGGGTGAGAGGGGAATTTTACACACACACACACACACACACACACACACATATAAACATATATAATAAAAAAAGGGGGGGGGGAAACAGAATCTACTCTGAGTTTTTTGTTATTCCTCCAATCTTTGTGTAGCCTGCAAATCTGATAATTATATTTTCTAATCCCTTATCCAAGTCATTTAAAAGTATGTTGAACAGTACAAGGTCCTGTGGTTATGCTATTCCAGTTTAACACAGAGCCATTGTCATATATTTATTCAGTACAACCGTACCTCCCTCATGTCCATTTTGTATGTAGAAGCCAAGCGGGTCCATACATGTTTAAGAGGCTCCAGTATTGGAACCTACTCACTTTCTTCCTAGGAAAAGTCTTTGAAAGAAAATGTGGCATTGTTCTTTAATCCTTTTAGAAATATTCTGGGTTCTTTCTCTTCTTCCCATCATATTTCTAAATTTTCTCCTTCAAATTACTGGAAAATATTTTTGTTTGTTTGTTTTACTTTAGAAAATCTGTCCACACTACCACACTGATTTCACCTGGAAAGAACACTCTGAAGGGAATCTATTTGAAATGTGTCTCCTTTGAGCACCAGGAATGGCTTTGTATGATCTTTTTTCACAGGGGCGTTTCATCTGCTGATAAAACTTCAAGACAACACCACACATCCCTCCTTTTCTGACAGTATAATCTTGACTGTGTGTAGGTGGAGGGAAAGACATTGGACAGGGGAAGCCCTGTAAAAAATGCATAGCAACATCCTGCTAGGTAAATGTAGGCAGGCAGCTAGCCAGAAAGGATACTAAAATAACAGGCTGTCAGTATAAACAACCGCATCAAAGCTATGCCTGTTCTAACTGATCCTTCTAGCCAACAGCATCAGGAAACAAGCTGGTGAAATGAAAGATCCCAGCAGAGAAAGAGGTTGAACCCGTAGGCAAACTCTAGAGGAGAGAATTGGGTGGGTTCCTGTGCAACTGCTTTGCTTCTCTTATATGTGGCTTAGAATTGCAACAAAGTCAGGAAATAGCTAAATAAATAAAGGTTAGGGGTAGAATTAGGTCCTCCAGAGGAACAGGGTTAAACCAAAGAGTGGTAGGCTGAATAGCAAGGGAAAACAAGGTATATGTTCCTTTTTGAAAGGGGGTTATGTACGATTTTTCCATTGGAGTCCCAGTCTGATTATTAGGGTGTTACAAAATAGCTAAGAATTTTGAAAAGCTGTGAATAAAAAGAATAAGAAACAGGCCCATGTGACACATGTGAAATGAAACCAAAATTTCCAATACAATGAATAGCAATCATGATAGAACAAATTTATAGATTAAAAATCTCCTCTCACCCCTATGGGTGGTATGTCTCTTCCTCAATCTCAGGTCCTCTACCAAAGGCCTGGGAGTTTGAGGGTTCTGTGCAGTATCTTACCTGTTCCTAGTGCTGCACTCTTCTGGACAGAGAGGTCTGATGTTGTTCTTGGGATCTGTTGGGGCCACTCTCCCAGCTTAGGAGTCACAGCTCCGAGCACTCCTAACACCACTGGGACCACTTTGACCTTGACTTTCCATATCTTCCTTCAGCCCTGGTACTTCTCCAGCTTCTCATGCTACTTCTTCCTGATGTTGCTGTCACTTGGCACTGCTACATCTATCACTACCGCTGTCTTCCAGTCCTTGTCTACAATCACGACGTCTGGCTGATTGGCCAATACCTGCCTGTCCATCTGAATCTGGAAGTCCCACAGGATCTTAGCCCTGTTATTCTCCACAACCTTCTGTGGAATCTCCCATCTGGACTTGGGAGGGTCTAGCCCATATGCTGTGCAAATGTTCCTATACACAATGCCAGCTACTTGATTGTGCCATTCAGTGTATGCTGTTCCTGCCTGCATTTTACATCCTGCCACTATGTGTTGGACTGTCTCTGAGGCCTCTCTGCACAGTCTGCACCTTGGGTCCTGTCCAGTGTGGTAGACCCTGCTTCTATGGATCTGGTGCTTAGTGCCTGTTCTTGTGCTGCTGTGATCAGTGCCTCAGTGCTGTCTTTTAGTCCAGCCCTTTCCAGCCACTGGTAGGATTTCCCAATGTCAGCCACCTCAGCTATCTGTCGATGGTACATTCCAAGTCTTGTCTTGCCATGTCACTTCTTCTGCTTGAACTTCCTCCCATGTCTGCTGCTGCCTCAGGCATTGTCTCAGCAGCTCATCTTTGGGTGCCATCTTAGTGAAGTACTCCTGGATGCTCAGGGTTTCATCCAGGACAGTGGTTTTGACACTAACCAGATCCTGCCTACCCCCTTTCCAGCTGGTGTACACTCTCTGGTTGTTGGACTTGGGGTGGAAACTTCCATACATTGTAAGGAGTTTCCAGGTCTTCACTTCGGCAGCCTGCACGTCTTCCTTTGGCCAGCTCACTATACTGGCAGGGTTTCTGATGACTGGCAGGGTGTACATGTTGATGGCATGGATCTTGTTCTTCCCATTGAGCTGGCTCTTCAGGACCTGTGTTATCCTTTGGTGATACTTGGATGTTGCTGTCTTTCTTGCCTCCTCTTCATGGTTCCCATGTGACTGTGGGATACCAAAGTACTTGTAGCTGGCCTATATGTCTGCTATGTGGCCCACTGGTAGTTCCACCCCATCTGTCAGGTTCAGCCCAAGAACAATGATGAGGCAATCCAGTACAGTACAGTTCGTTTATTAGCTTGCACCTAGTAGACAGACCCCTTCATGGATCACTGCCTTGTCGTGGTGAAGGGGCTTGCATAACTCAGTGAAGGCATGAGCTATACCATGCAGGGCCACCCAAGATGGACAGGTCATGACAGAGTGGACTATAAAGAAGGCTGAGCACCGAAGAATTGATCCCTTTGAACTGTGGTGCTGGAGAAGACTCTTAAGAGTCCCCTGGACTGCTAGGAGGTCAAACCAGTCAATCTTAAAGGAAATCAACCCTGACTGCTCATTGGAAGGATTGATACTGAAGCTCAAGCTCATATGCTTTGGTCACCTAATGCGAAAAGAGGACTCTTTGGGAAAGACCCTGATGCTGGGAAAGATTGAAGGCAAAAGGAGAAGAGGACGGCAGAGGATGAGATGGTTAGATAGTATCACTGAAGCACTGAGCATGAAACTGAGCAAACTCAGGGAGACAGTGAAGGACAGGAAGGCCTGGCGCGATATGGTTCATGGGGTCACGAAGAGTTCGACACGACTTAACGACTGAACAACAACAACAACAAGTAGACATAATCTCGCCAGACTAAACCTGTGCTAAAGCAACTAGTGGAAATAACCCCATGAAATCCTAGGGAGGGGCTAACCTCCTCCTCTTTCTGTTCCCACTCTCTTGCTGCAGACTGAGGAGGTGCTTGCTTTGGAATGGTCCCCTCCCTCCTGGTAACCTTGATCCTCCATTCCAGAATCTTCCTCTCTCAATCCTTCCATTACACCATCAATCTTAACTACCTTCCCGCTCTTTACTACCATCCAGCCATACTTCTCCAGTCTGAATGACATCCCAATGTCCTCACTGTAGATTCATGTCAGGTAGATCAGTGAGTTGATGTCTTGTTCACTCTTAGCATACAGCTTGATATCATCCATGTAGAGGAGGTGGCTGATGGTGATTCCACTCTTGAACTTGTATCCATATCCAGTCCTTGTGATTATCTGGCTGAGGGGGTTCAAGCCTATGCAGAACAGCAGTGGGGACAGTGCATCACCTTGGTATATATCACACTTGATGGCCACTTGTGCGAGCTGTCTTGAATTGATTTCCAGTGTTGTTCTTCACATTTCCATTGAGTTGTTGAGGAAGGTCCTTAGTGTCCTGTTGACTTAGTATAGCACCAGGCATTCACAGATCCATGTGTGTGGCATTGAGTCATAGGCTTTCCTGTAGTCAATCCAGGCTATGCTCAGATTGGTCTGTGTATACCTTGAGTCTTAGACGACTACTCTATCTATGAGTAACTGGTGTTTTGAGCCTCTGGTGTTGTTCCCAATGCCCTTCTGAGCTGTGCTCATGCACTGGCCCATATGATCCTGTAGCTTGGCAGCTGTGATACCTGATAGGACTTTCCATGTTCTTGGGAGGCAGGTTATGGCCAGTAGTTGGACAGTGCTGTTCCCTTGTGGGGGTCTTTCATGATCAGCATTGTCCTTCCTTGTGTTAGCCAGTCTGGGTGGGAGCCTGCTGCTAGCAGCTGGTTCATCTTTGCTGCTAGGCGTTCATGCACTGCTGTTAGTTTATTTAGCAAGCAGATATGGGTCATGTCCAGGCCAAGTGCTGTCCAGCTGTTCATGTCCTTGACCCACTGTTGGATGTCTGCTACTGTGATGGTGACTGGTTCCTATTCTGGGAGATTGCTGTGGTCTACTTTCAATCCTGCAGTCACTTTGCACTGATGTTATGTGTCTTCTCTTTCTCCTATATGTTCTTCCAGTACTGTTCAGTTTCTGCTAGTGGTGGCTCTGCTGTTACTATATTATTGCACTGCAGTAGGGAGTACACCTTGGATGGTTCTTTGAAGAACAGGGCATTAATTTTCTTGGCCTCTGCTTCTCTAGTGTACTTCCTTAGCTTGGTAGCCAGTGCTGTGAGCCTTTGTTTAGCAGTCTCTAGTGTTTCAGAAAGAGTCAGGCTCTTGTATTTTTTCAGTAGCTGAATCTTATCCTTAATCTCCACACCCTTCTGTAGTTCTACCAGCTAACTAACTTCTCTCCAAATATATATCAATGTCCTCCTTTTCAAAGTTTTTTTAACCCATGTTGGGTGATGAAGAGCTCTTGAAATCTTGAAAGCTTGCTTGGTATGTTTAACCCTGAGTTAGCATAGCAACAACTTTTAATCATACAGTAGTCTTCATCCCAAAGGAGCCCAGAGTCAGGCCAAGGTAATAGAAGTGTGATGCCATAAGGCAAACATCCTGAAGCAACTACATAATCACAGCGTTATTACATGGGTGCTGTCATTTTGGCACCACCACTACTACTGATACCACTGACCTCACTGGAAGTGTTTTGACATCAGAAGGGGCTTCCTGGAAGTGGAACGGTCTCAAGACACTTCCAATCAGATTGGAATGTGACATTTTAAATTTGGATTGCTCCAACTTAATGAGCTATAACACCTCCAATTTACAATCACTTCTGTATCCAACTGAGTTGGTGTGCAAAGAGCATAATATGGAATGGAGAGCATAGATGTTTCACAGGTCTGACACAGGTACTATCCATGAAGGGTCCCTGAGACTTATGCAGCTACAGATAATACACTAAATCAGAGAAAAACAAATCCCGGTTTCCCAGAAATGATAGCTTGTAGTTTGATAGATGGTGGCTCTGAAGCAGCAGCAGTTGCCTCAGGATGTCCTGATCTCAGCAAGAAATGAGTTATATTCCATGAAACAAATAAGTAGCAGCTATGTATCTGTGGCATTCTAATAAACTGTCTGCAAGGGTCTTGTATCTGACCAGCTGGTTCTAGTCTTCTTAAAGATAATAACATAAGATGCTGTGAGTCAACTACTAATACTCCTCCTCCTCCTCTGCTTTAGGAATCAACACGACTTTTTTGTTTTATTCTGAAACTGAATCCCAGGTAATGGATTTTGTGGCAACGCTTGCAGTGCTGCATCATTATAATATTTCAGTATAAGACTTTGTGAGAAGATGCAGAGTCATATGAAAGTATATAATTGGGAAACATATTTGCTGATCTAGCAAAAACCAAACTGTGGATTCTTTATTTTTTCCTACCTTCCCCCATGCCTCCTGCCAGCCATATGTAACTAAACAGGCAGGTCTTGTTCCTTTATGAACTAACTTGGAAAACTTTGTGGTTCCGGTCAAGTGTGGAACGCCCAGGGCTGTGATGGCTTGGTTCTAGCTCAGTGAATTACAGTAATCAACCTGGGAAGCCTCTCTCTTTGGTGGTTCCAAACTGGCTTAAGGAGCAGCCTTGCTTCCCAACTTGTTTATCAGAGTATAGAATAGTAAAAATTCTTCTTCCATCTCAGAGAACTGTAAATATATTTAGTTGTTTCTCCAGTCTCACCTGATTGCCAGTATTGCCAAGAAAAAAAAAAATCCTCAGCTGTCTTCACTTAAAAAATGTACATACACTCATATGGTTAGTAATCCTTCTGTGTGCGTGTGTGCATGTGTGTGCATGCCTTTGAGTCAGTCTTGACTCCTGGTGACTTCCTGGACATGCCCTTGCAGTTTTCTTGGCAAGATTTCGGAATTGGTTTGCCATTGCCTCTGTCCTAGGGCTGAGAGAGAGAGACTGGCCCAAAATCACCCAGCTGGCTTTGTGCCTAAGGTAGGACTGGAACTGATGGTCTCCCAGTTTCTAGCCTGATACCTTAACCACTACACTCAACTGGCTTTTGATAATCCATATAGCAAGATTTATTTTTTAAGGATGGTTATGATAGCTTGTTTTCCCAGATTTCCCCCATGGCATTTATTAAATATTTATTTGATTTATATCCAACTTTTCTCATGAGCCTGAGATAGCATATACAGCATTCCCTCTTCCTGTACAAAATGAAGATGGCTGGTCCAAAATCACCTAGTGAGTCTCCAAGTCTGAGAGTGGCCCTTGGTCCAGCACTTTAACTGTACATTATGCTATCTTTCCAGGCATAGATTTCAGTGCATGTAGGCATGTGGCTATAATGAAACAGATTTACTTGAAAAGTTGTTAAAAGGGTGACTTGCCGGATAAAAGCTGCCAAGATGCACTGTGGCCAGTCCAAAGATCCTCTT
Source organism: Liasis olivaceus (assembly GCA_030867105.1). Lineage (NCBI taxonomy): Eukaryota > Metazoa > Chordata > Lepidosauria > Squamata > Pythonidae > Liasis > Liasis olivaceus. The sequence goes on along the minus strand of CM061348.1, from coordinate 99,815,132 downwards.
AGCTGATACGTATCAGAACATGATAGGACTTAATGTCAAAATAAGGGAAGAGGTTCTTGAAATGGTGGAGCACATATAGAAACAGGTGGCCACAGTGCAGAGATATCAAAGTGAGCAAGCACTCCTCCTTTACAAGGTTTTTTTTAAGCTAAAATCTCTATAATTACAAAGGAGTGGATGGAGTAGAATCATCAGTTATCTCATCTGTATTGAATGCAAGCCAGTATTTGTCTATAAATTGCACAAATATGTGAATGTGCATATTTTTTTCCTGTCTATCTAATCTACACTCGCACCCACACCCATATCCTTCTGATGAACATTTTTTAGATATTAAAATGTATCACTTGAAAGCTCCATAAAACCCTTGGAAGTCCAATCTTTTCTGCCAGAAATTTTTTTTTGGGGGGGGGGAAGGTGTCTGTGGTCTTCACAGGCAACAAAATGAGGACAAGAGCATTTCAATATCTTTAATACCATCTGCTCAAACTTTGGTTTACATATTTGAGGTTTCATTCATAACAACAGAAGAGAAGCCAAGAAAAGCAGCTGCTATGCCATGTAGATAATAGGTGGAGATCTGGCTCATTCTGAACTTACTGATATAAAGTGTGCAGATCTAAATTTCTTGCAACCTGAGTAAGGGACTAGGATCATCTTGGTGTGTGTGTATATAATTGTAGCTTTTGATTACTTGCCAGATTAACACACAAATGCAAATTTATCATCTGTTCCTTTAAATGGCATTCTCTGAATCAGAAGGTCTGCAAAAATCATGCTATAGCATCCATATTCTGGTTTCGAGACTGGTGAGTACCTAAGGCAACTTGCATGGCTCACTCTCTCAATAATTTTGTGGGGGGAGGGGGCACAAAACCTAATTTTCACCTTTAGAAAGTTCTGCATGAATATAAAAACCACAAATTAAGCAGATTAAGGATCTGGGTGGTCAATAGACCAGATTCGGTCAGGTCATTTTTATTCTTTCCAACCTAATGGAAGGTTGTAAATATGTAAAGGAGGTTTGGGATTCTGTCTGTCCATCTGCACAGGATAACTCTCTGAAACTAAACAGAATATGATCAGATTTGGTGTGAGGGGAAGAAGCCAGTGAAAGAAAGAAACAATATAATCTCTCGGGACCTCAGAAGTGCACCCTCTCTGTAGTAGTGCCTGCCCTCTGGAATGAGGTTCCCCCAAGATTTGGATGGCCCCCACTCTGCTGTAGTTTAGAAGAGCCATGAAGAGTGAGAACCCTTGCTTTATCGTGCTTGCCAACTTTTATCTTTATCTTTTATTGATTTGATTGTAATTTCTTTGAGTGTTATGAGCCCCCCAGAGTTGTTGAGAATTGGGCAGCATACAAATTTAACAAATTATTATTATTCCACTAACTAAATGACAGATGTTACCTAGCTATATGAGAAGCTTGAGACTTTACAGTATGTGATATCATCCATCCTTGGACATAAATGAACTGGACAGCTATAGTAGGAATAAGCTCAGAAAGCAGCATGTGGCCTACTACAAATTCCTTTTTGCAGCCCCAAGAGCACCGTTGTCTAGAATTGCCAAAACCCAGTGACCCTTTTTGAGATGGGAAAGCCATTATACCTTAAAATAATCTTCCATACTTTAAGAAAGAAGGAAAAAATAAAATCTTTAAAAACTCCAAGGGGGGAAAATATCTGGCCCACCAACATGGTCCCACCCACTTTGCACCACTGCCCTGCTCAATGTAGTCCTTGGGTCTCCCAAATACCAATAAATGCAGTCCTTGATCCCCAGAGGGTGCCATAAGGAGGGCAGGGGGGATGGCCTGCAACCCCCCCCCCCAGCACTGTTAGACTCCTTGCTCATCTAGAAGCTTCCATGCATAGATTACCTTCTCATGCTCAGCAAGACCAGTGCACAGCAACTGTGCAAAACATGGAGACTCGTTGTGTATCCCCTCCATGATTATACAAAATTATAAGTCTTACTTCTCTTTTTGCTATGCGCTATTCCATTTTCTTTTGCTGCATCTCTCTCCTCAGTTACTTCCCCAAACCACGTGCATCTCCAGAACAGCAGCTTTTGTTATGAAGAGAGGACACAGATGCTTGACAATACTGAGGAAAAAGCAGAATAAGAACAAGAACAAGAAGGGATATGTTTTCCTTTGATGAATTGCAGTAGCCTGAGTTGATATTATAAACACAGACATTTGTTCAAAGTAGAGCTTACCCTCTGATATTTAACATGGGATCAAAGCATCCATAGCCCACCACAAATATTCTGGGCAACAGTCCCTTGCCAGAAGCATCTGGATTCCCCAAGAGAAGCTCCTGAAAGAGCTGAATGCTTAAAGGCAATATTATTTCACTCCTTTTTTCCCCTCTTGAATTAGCTAGGTGTATATCTCTTGAAGGTTTCACTGAGGTATTCAGCAGTTGAAGTGAGAGAAGCTCTCAACTGATGTTCTTGCAGGTGTTGCTGTTTGCTAGCTATTGTCAGAACAGCACAAGTACAGAAAAAAAATATTTTATTCATGGTGCAAGACAGCAAAGGGAACACCCACACTCCTCGTCAACTCTTTATTTAGAACAACGTGTATCATAGACACAGACAATGTGTGTCCATACACGTGCCAGAAAGGTTGCTGGAATTGTGCTGCTCCTCAGTGCAAAGTCCAAATCTAATGCATTTTGGGTAATTCAAGAGAGCTTTTTACTCATCCATGATAGGGTGGAAGGTTCTAATGTCCCATTGTGAATAAAAATGTACATTTATGATGGTCTTGGCCTGATGTGCTATGTTGGAAATCTATGGATGGAAATATTTTAAAAATACAAAAATAGTAGGTAGCATGTCATATATTGTGAAGAATGAACATTGAAAGATGTAAAATAAGTCTGCATAAGAGTGTGCTTCTGTCACTTGGTTATATGGAAATGAGATGGGTATGTCAGGAGAAACATAAAAGTAAGTTGAATGCAATGCAAATGGGATACTTAAGTTGTGGGAATGTTAAAACAAGAAAAGATGGGGTTAAGAATATAACACTGCTGAATTAGTGCAGATTGATTTTAAAAAGTCAGCAACTGTGGAGAGGAATTAAGAGGCAAGATGATGGAATGGGTATTGTAATGCTTCTAGAAAAGGGGTAGGGCTTCTATTGTGATGTGACTTCCATCACTTTGTCTTTTTTGATACACACATCCTTTGTTCCTCAGCAGATATTGCTGGTGTGTGTCCAATAGGAAAAAAGTACCCTGAAGTGGTTTGGTTGTACACAACAGGATGAAGGAGGACAATAAAAGAAGGAAAAATGAATTGGTTGAGAGGAAGAAGAAAAACCAGAGTGTTATGATTGGATGGAGCTGATGACATCTTTGAAAAGAGAAAGGTGAAAAATCTAAAGAATAAAGGGTAATAGATGAAAAGATATATGGATGTGGTAGAAGCAAGGATGTTTTACAAGAATTGATAAGTATGGAGAAATATAGTGAATGTTGTTGGTGTAAACTAGATTTAACTATACAGTATCCCTTTTCATATCTCATGCCTTTAATTCCTTTGGCTTACTATTTCTTACTCCCTTTCTGTGCTTTGCAAAACATTGCTTACTCGTAAAAGAAAGAGCATGATGGATATGCAATATGATCTGATCCCCATTTGTTCTCTCTCTATAACCAAGCCAGGACATCTTCTTTCATATTGATTACTCTCTTTTGTATTCAATCCAAATTCACTCAGAACCAATTCATTCTTCGCTCTATCTCTTCTTCTTTTGTAATAAACACTTCTTAAGTATCCCATTCTCACTGCATTCAACTTAATTTTATGTCTCTCCTAAGATTCTCAACTCTCTCTTCTTTGTAACGAAGTGAGCAGAAGCAGGCTTTTATGAATATCAGTTTTTGCTTTTTTGAACACATTCCTAGCAGCATACTATCCACTAAGTTTCTACAAACTTTTGCATGACATATTTCTCCATCTGTTTCCGCATCTTTAATAAATGTTCCACCGAAGTATACAAATGTATCTACTTGCTCTAGCTCTGCACCATTAATGTAGAACTCCATAGTCCTTCCTGTATAATGCCACTGATAGATTCAGCTATTCTCTGAAAATCATTGAACTTCTCGACCAGCAATGCAGCATTGTCTGCAAATACACACATTCACATCTTCAGCTAAAACATCTTTAATGTAACCACAAGCATTCCTTATACATTATCAATAATTATGTTAAACTAGAGGTTCTCAGAGTAGGTGCTGAAACCTCCTAGTTGGGTCACAAGAAACTTGGAGGGGTATCACAGAATCTTCTTAAAGTTGAAAAAAAAATGCACAGAAAAATGTAAGCACTGTCAAAACTCCAGTCCCAGGCAAGCCCACAGTAGACTTGTACAGGCAACATGGGGAGCAAATCCCGGAGCATATTTTGAGAGACAGCTAAGTCAATGGCTGTAGCCATCTATCACAACCATTTGCCAATCACAGCAATTTTATTTATTATTTAGTTTTACTGATCAGGGCAGCTGGGTAAATTCATTTATCATTTTAGAGAATTGTAGTATTGCAGTGTTTGAGAAACCCTGTGTTAAAACAGCCAGGAGGCATTCTGGGGTTTATGTCTATTTCTATGTATGTGTGTATGGATTATGTAAACAATTCCTCATCTTTAACCCCATCTAATTCCTTCTGCAATAAATTATTCATATGAAGCTAAATTGTACTTCACATTTTCTCTGAATAAATTTTTACATATATGGAAATGATTGGTAGTAAAAGCCATGCTATTTTGAAGCAGATGGAGTCAGCCAAGTACTCTAAATATTATTTACATTTTCTATTTCTATAGAGTCAGAAGGAGACAGAGACTACCTGTTCATCCAGGTGAATATCCTGTATATTGAAACCCATTAGGCCAAGTGCTCTAGGGATAAGTGATCAACTACTGTTTTAACCAGTATTAAAATGGTTAGAAATGAGATTTCTTGCTCATGCTAAGTGGACTGGACTTCAGCTCCAGCATATTCTGTGGAAAGTTTATGTGCTGAACTATACAATATTCACCTTGGAAGCAAATTAATCCTTGAGCCCATGGGGACTGACATTGATGGAACTGTCCCAGATATTAGCTTGAGGTTCACAGATGCCTCCATCCACCGCATTGGCAACAGTGTCTATGCAGAACAGAGGAAGAAGGCCAGGTAAATTTGTGCCAGAAATCTTGACCTCCCTGGAGCCAACAGGATGAATTAAATGGGAAACAATGGAGCAAAAAGGAGATGGAGGATGAAAGCCAATTACTTTGTTTCTAAGCAATAGGAGAGTCCCCTTTCAGGGCCCTGACCAAACTCCTAAGCCATCAAAGCCACTGCAGTGCATTTCCATGTCATGCCCACTGTAATGGGAAGTGACAGCTGATGAAAGCTTTTCTTCATGGCCTTCTGACACTGCTGTTCTATGTCGGCACATGTCAGGGTGAAGTGAGTCTAAACACAGAGAACAGCAAGCCTGGAGAATGTTTCACTGTCACTGGAAGTAGCTGGGGAGTGGCAGACACCATGCCCCCATTTTTCCAAGGGAGTTGGAATGATTGGGTATCAAACTGGCTTGAAAGGGACAATGAAGGCCTTTATATTCCTTCCACTAACATTGTGTGTGTTCTGTGTGAGTGAGCAGACTTCTGCTCTACAGCAAACCCAGCTTCCCAGTTACCACAATATCATGTTTGCACTACATTGAAGATCAGTCACTGGAAATTTGTTTGTCATGGAGGGTTTGAAGTGGTGAACATTTCCCACATGAGTTTAGTTGTGATTTACTTTCCTCAACACTTTGCCCAGCTAGTGGGCTTGAAAACTGTAATCTATCATTAAAAAGAGTAGAGTGAGCCACATAAACTGAATAAATAAATAACAGGAAGAGGAGGAGGGATCAGTTCTCTTCAACACTTCAGTTCAGGGCATTTCATGGAGGTTCAGAACTGACACCCAGCCTCAACTGCACAATTTTGATTATTTAAGGGGTGAGTATTCATTACCAACTTTGAGCTAAATACTGACACAATACTCATCTTTGGATCGTCTGTGTTCTGTCCTACTATTTTACTTTGCAAAGTGCAAGTATATATTTATATTTTAAATTGAGCCTCACTCATCTTTGACAAACTACGCCTCTGACTCTATTAAATTATTTAATATAATCTTGCATTGCTCTTATTTTGCACAGTTGTGGGTATATTCCTTAATAAATTCCCATATCCAATTGCAATGGTGGTCAGATGGACTAACACTGGAATCAGAGAGTAAAGTGCACAACTCCATAAGAACTCTGCTGATGCTCTTGCTGAAGCCTCCTTGGATACTTTCCTTAAATCTGAACAGATTATGATGCACTCTCATTTAGGTAAACTGCAGGTAACAAAACCACAAAGAACACACCCTGAATAAAGAATCAACACAGTGGTAAACTGCAAAGGAGAGGTGAACATAGTGTAACAAAAAATACCAATCATGCCCTCTTATGCTGTCCTTCTATTCTGATGCATTTAACATTCTGTTTTGGTTCCCAATTTATTCCAAGTAGTCTTTCTTAGGAATAAAATCCATGCCCCCTCCTAATTGCTCTTCTCTCCACAATCATACTTAGGCTTGGGGAAATGCCATCCTGCCATCTCCTTTCTTCATTCAGTTTCTTGCAACACCTCCTCACTGTCATGGTTTGACTCACAATTATAGTGTAAAGGAAGGTGGTTTATGGTTAGTGTTAATGTGGAAATACTGTATGCTGCCATATCTCATTCAGAATTTGTAATTTTGGATCGGTATAACAGGAAACTTTTGATAATAAATGGTGAACATCTTCCTTACAGTTTATCATTTGATTAGCTAGTCAGAAAAAAACTTTGTGGGTTGACATGCAGGTCTTGGGTGTTAGGTTCAGCCTGGCAGACTACAACTTGTGCAAACCAGCCCTAAGTTGTAAGCACAGTCAGATTCATGATATGGTACCTTCACAAAATCAATACACTGGGTGACCACAGGAATTCCAGCCATTTGTTTTTCATCCCTTGGTTTGCCAGTTGTATACAGAATCCCTGTTATGTGTGGCATATGGCTTTTTGGCATGCTGTATAGGACTCTTTTTGAACCCTGGCTAGTGATAGGCAAAGACAAAAATATATTCTGCAGAAGCAGAAAGCTGAACAAGACCAACAACAAGAAAATACCTTCTTTACAGAGTGCAGAGTTAACCGATCAAATAAATTGTGATGCCCCCCAACTTATATAGCATTAAAATAAGTTAAAACAAAATCATGGACAATAAGCCAATAAGAAGCAAGGGATGGCTACATATCACCTCTAGGATCAGAGATCATCTTTGAAAAGCTGTATGGAAAATGATGGACAGGTGGCATAATTTATCAGCGTGCTTGTTTTCTGTGTCTTTTAAAGAAATGGCCACTTGGTCTCTTTTCCAGCTACATGATCACTGGAACCCATTATGGGAGACCTGCTTATTTCTTAACCAAACAGTGCATCACTTTTGTGGCCCCCAAAGACTCTAAAATAAGTGAAACTGATTTTTTTAAAACTTAAAAAAAAAAAATGGGGGTGGGGATATAAGGGTAAAATTGGTTGCCTGACATATCCCTTGTATTCCTTAACTCCTCCAAACATTAGAGAGACACCCCCCTTTTTTTTTTTTTAATATATAAAGGGACAAAATGGGTGCCATAAACCTTCAAAGGTTTAAAATACTCATTTCATCTCACAGGAATGCCTCCCTCATTGGTCTCAAACATGAAAAGCCAAGCATTCAGCCCCACCTATTTTGATGACTTGCCTCTTTCACTTACAGGTAGTCCTCGCTTAACAACAGTAATTGGGACTGGCAACTGACATGGTCATAAAGTGAAAAACCATGTGACTGTGCCAATTTACGACAGTAGTTCTGGTTGCCATCGTTAAGCAAATCCTATGGGTTGTTAAGCAAGAACATCATGTGACTGTGACTTGCAATTTCCTGACAGCTTCCATATTGACATTGCTTGCGGGAAGCCAGCAGGGAAGGTCACAAATGGCATTTATGTGACTTCAGGATGCTGCAACAATCGTAAATGCAGGCTGGTTGGCAGGCACCCAAATCATGATCACATGACCAGAGGGGTATTGCAATGGCTGCAACTTTGAGGACCAGTTGTAAGTCTCACTAGTTCAGTGCCTTCATAACTTTGAATGGTTGCTGAATGAATGGTTGTTAAGTGAGGACTGCCTATACTTTTCTTGGGTTAACAGATGAAAGGTTGCAGGGTTTATTCTTTATGAGCAAAGCCAGCTATAACCCTGAAAAAAAGAGTTAGGTCTGCTACTGATAAAAAAATTTTGCAGGACATGGAAGGGGGGGAGTAAAGGAATTCTGCTTTTACCAAGAATAAGACAAAAAATAAGAATAATAAATGTAAATGTAATAATGAAATAATAAAACAAATGGCTCCACCACATTTTTATAGTGTGGCCACTGGCATACCATCCCTTGCTCTTCCTTTTTCTAAACCTTGGGCTGTCATGTGTTTTGAAGTAAATATAATTTCAGGACCAAATTAGGGAATGGTATGACAGCAGTTGGTATGACTGAAGCAAAACATTTTTTTCTGTCACAAATACATCCATTTCATCTTTTTCTTTTCCTCCCTCCCTCCCTTCTTTGTTTTTAACCTCCTCTTTTCTTTTGCTTTATTTTCTTTCACTCCAATTCTCTATCCCCGTTTTGCTCTTTTTCTTTCATGTAGATACAGCATATACATATTTAAAATATTTATATAGCAAAACACACATGCAGACATATACGTTTAAAATATGTATATAGTGCCTGTCAAACAGTGCATCTTGAAACAGTGAAAACAGAGTAATAACAAACTAATAACAATCAACCAGTGTGTAGAATAGGTTAAGCATACATTTGTGAGCTTTCAAATGCAATTTTCAATATGTGCCAAGACAATAGCAAAGTTAATATATGCTTTGTTTCTAGAGGAAGAATATTTCAAAGAATGAGTGCTGCAACAGAAAATGTACACTTGGTTATTTTCCCCCCATTCATGCTTCATCTCTATCTTTCCTTCTTTTCCCTTCTTCTCTCTTTCTCCTCTTTTCTGCTTTTCTGGAATAATATTTTCCTCTTCCTCCCATTCCTCTTTTAGCTGTTTCCCTTCTTTAACCCTGCATTTTATTTCCACTTCATAAAAATCAAAGCCTTGAAATAAGCTTGCATTGTGTATGGTGGATTAACCTTTCCCTCCACTGTTACATCCCTTTCCCAAAACCCTTGCTCACCAATTAAGTCTTAGAAAACATTCATGTTTAAACTTAGTTTGGGGCCAGTGTGTGTATTTGGAATGCTGACAATGGTGATGCCACAAAATGTTTTGAATCTGAAACTTGTTCAGCCCAAAACACTCCATTTGAAGTTTGAAATGCTCCATGTTGAGTTCAGAACAGCTGTTCTGACCATTCTGGAAGTATTCCAGTGGCTCCATTTCATATTCAAGACACCTATTACAGACTTGAAACAGGGGTGCATGGAGCTCCAAATACTTCCAGAATGATCAGAATACTTCTGGTTATGTCAGAACAACCCATTTTGAACTCCAAAAAGCTATTTCAAAAACTCAGACTGAAACATGCTATGCTCAAAATACTTTGCATTCAAAATTTGGCATACCTAGATTTTATAGCCTATCATTGGTGCTTTCAAAGAGTGGGGACCATGACGGGAATAGCCCATAAAAGCAAGCCACACATTCATTTTGATTCAGACTGATAAAGTTACTCTTGGTTAAAGATGGGCCAAAGTATTTGTGTACAAACCATTCTATACACAAAAGAACTGGTAGTTTGTGTTTGAACCCAAACAGGCATGTCTGACCCTGACAGGTATTGTTCTGGATATTGAGCAGGGCAGAAGATTCAGGGGAGAAAGAACAGAAAAAAGCTAAAGATACTGGTTGTTGCTGAGGGGAGGGAAGGAATGGGGAAGATTAAGGGAGCAGGCAAGATGCTGGCATATGCTGAGGTAGAAGGAAGTGGGGGAGAGAATATAACATGGATCAGCTTTGCTCCACTCACCTCAGAAAATCAGTCCAGAATCTCTTTAGGCTGGGTTTTGGCCCAAACCTGGAACAAAAAGTAGTTCCAGGATTTGTTTCTTCCAAACCACAGCCATCCAGAATGGTTTGGCAGACCTTTGGGAATAGGATGTGTTCGCTTTGGGTTAAAACAAAGCAAAACATGTTTTCTATTTTATTCACACCCATATTTCCTCAGACGTCCCTGGCTTCCCAATATGCTTTATATCACCTAGCTTAACTTTTTTATTTTTATTTTCCTGAGCAAGTAAACACAGTTCCAAGCCAAGACACCCCCATTTTTATTTTTTAAGAATGCCTATGTGGCTCATTTTGGAAACAAAGATAATGTGGGAGGCTGGCATTTTATTTGGCAGCAGGCTAACTTCACATTATTACTTTATCTGAAAAGAATCTGTGAAGACATTTTAAAAATCAGATGAGGAAGGAAACTGCCCTAAGGAAGATACCCACTGGCACATTGCTGTTCACAGATAGCACACTACCTGTCCCTGTCTGACTTCCAGGGTTTTTCCAGATTGAGAGATGAAGACAAAAAGGAAACAGAAAAAGAGAAAGAGAGCTGCTGAATTGTTATGGGCTAGGGCAGAAGAGATCCAGGTTCAGGTTTACCCTTAACTGTGGAAGTAGACTGGATGACTCTGGGCCACTAACATTCCCTCAACCCATGTTCTCCTGGGGAAAATTGGAGTGCTATTTATAATGCCTTGAACTCCTGGAAGAAAGGCAATATGTAAATCTAATGCATTGAAAAGGAAAAAAGAAAAGAAAAGAGAAAAGTGGAATGGAGAGAGAGCTATAATTCTATTTTTCCCAGTGGTGCAAACTGGACTGTGTTTTATGTTCTGCCCAACACAAAGAGTTTTGCATGTGGAACTCTGTTCACAAATGTTATAATAGAGAAGCCATTGAAATATTGCTTGACCCCAGTAGTTTTGTTTGAAGCCCTCTAGCATGCATATGCATCAAACAGAACCCTAAAAGTATCACAAGACACTCTTTCCACAGATAGCAGCCCCATATGCCAGACAATTTCTCCAACTATTTTTATTGACCTCATCAAACATAGTTGCCATACTCTTTCTCCAAAAGAATCTTTACTGTGCTCCCATCTTCGTTCTTCTTTAAGAGCCTGGCTTTGGAGCCAGAAGCTACAAGCATCACAACTTTGCACTTTTATGGTGCAAGGGAAATGCCAAGGGAAACAGATGGGGCTTTATGATAGCAAATTGCAAAGAAATAAAAAGGTAGAAGGGTAATTCAGGGATTACAAGGCTCAGGATTTTGGTAAGGCAGTTTGGGATTGTTGTACGTCTTTCCCCCCTTTAATAATAATAAAAAAGGTAGGGGGATTGTTCCATTTCATTAAACTGCTACACTGCCAATGCTGAAAAATATGAAGTCTATAAAGAACTTTTGTTATTAAAAACAAAACAAAATAAATCCCCTGCAGCCTGAAGAATCCTAAGTTTTGGACAATGAAGACATTTGCAACCAGGACTTCCAAGAGGAATTATGGTAGTGATAGGATCTTTCTTTCTTTCTTTCTTTCTTTCTTTCTTTCTTTCTTTCTTTCTTTCTTTCTTTCTTTCTTTCTTTCTTTCTTTCTTTCTTTCTTTCTTTCTCTCTCTCTCTCTCTCTCTCTCTCCCTCCCTTCCTTCCTTCCTTCCTTCCTTCCTTCCTTCCTTCCTTCCTGTCTGTCTGTCTGTCTGTCTGTCTCTGCACCAGTGTTGACTCCCAGCAGCTGCCTGGACAAGTCCCTGCAGTTTTCTTGGCAAGATTTCAGAAGTGGTTTGCCACCGCCTGCTTCCTGGGGCTGAGAGAGAGTGACTGGCCCAAAGTCACCCAGCTGGCTTGGTGCCTAAGGTGGGACTAGAACTCATGGCCTCCTGGTTTCTAGCCTGATGCCTTAATTACTGCATCCAACTGGCTGTCTTTGGTCAGGACTAATATAATACTTATGCACATCAGGCCACCTGTCAGTACCATACATTGGGTTGCAGCAGATCCCCAGGGACCAAACTGTCCGTCTTCTTGGTAGTCAGGAGGCTGAAAGTGCAAAAGTAGTCCTATTTTCCAGCTCCCACGCCAATAATTTCTCTTACATTTCTTTCTTCCCCATAGCAAGTCAGACTCTAGCTTTATGCCATGCGGTGTGGGCTACAGGATAGGCACAGTGGGCTGAGGATTGTTGTGGCTCTGTTGTGTCTGGTTGCTGCTCCTGGGCTCTTAGAATGATATGAGGAGCCTCTCATATCACTGGGAATCCTCACTTTTGCATCTTCCTCCCTATGTGGCCACAGGGGAAAGCATTGCTTCCAGCTTTTATAAGGGCTTGGGAGGTAGTTTAGCAGGTGGCAATACTTAGCTGACCTTTGACTTGGAAGCTAATCAGGATTGGGCCTGGTTGGTACTTGGATGGGAAAAATTAAGGACATTCCAGGGTTTTATTCTACTCGAAGAAATTGGAAAATATTCTAAAAGACAACAGTTGGAAACTACCTCGGGTGTTGCAAAGAAAATAGCATGGCTGTCTCCATATACCCAGAGCTGAGCTTGACTTAAGGGTTTCTGCCTTCTTTTTTAAAATGATTGATTTTCTCTTTCTACCAGCTTAAGAAGCCCCAGGTATCTTTATCGTTCATGCAAAGCTACATACAAACTGAAGAAAGGAGGTTTTGCTTCAATCAGATCATTAAAAAAATAAAAAAAAGAAACCTTTGCTAGCTTAGAACTCATCTTGTTTCTTTCAAAAGATGGGTGGGGGAGAAATTTAATAAATAAATAAATATTCCTTTTTAGTAATGTTTTTAAATTGATGTTTTATGTATTTATATATATTATGGCTTTAATGTTTTGTGTGAGTCGCCCAGAGTTCCCCCATTGTGGGGAGATGGGCAGGGGAGAAATTTAATAAATAAATAAATAAAACTAGGCAGGGGCATCCCCATGTAAAAACAAAGCGGGGGGGGGGGGGAATTGATGGCATAGTTGCAGCCACCATATTGACTTTTTGACCTTACCCTGTGGATGCCCTTGCATCAGGGGCTTTGCTGCTTGCATGGCTTCAGCCGAAGATTAAATGGGGAAATTGCAGATATGGGCATGCACATCCTTGGAACCCTATATTATGTGTCAAAATAGAGAGCAGGTCCATTTGCCTTAACTGCTTAAATGGTATGTGCTTTCAGATGCATCTGCATCTGCATCCATATGAGGATAAGTATTTGAATATACAGTCAGTTCCATATGTCACTGAAAACAAAGTATGAATTGAACAAAGATCTGGGTTTTAGATCTGCACCTTTGATATGGATTGTAAATCCAAATCTAGGGAATATTGTTTCTGTGTAAAAGTGTAAAAGAAAGAAGGAAGGATATCTTAACCAAGAAAGTAGGAAAAAATATACCCGGAAGATAGATTAGCAAGTGATTCATTCAGATAGTTCGAGAAATATGGAGAGTGCTTTCACTTCAACCATTCTTATGGCTCTCAGATCTGGGCTACAAAAATCTGGATGACCATTAGAAGACAGCAAAGAGATTTAAGATACTCTCTTTGTAGCCATCTAGTGGCTGCCTGGAGTTGTACAGCCCAGCTGCCGTGGCTAATGAATTTGAACCCAATCAGATGCTGTAGGAAAGCAAAAAAGGTGGGGTGGAATGGAATGCATTACAAGTGACCTAATAATATCTTTTATGGATAAAGAGATCATAGGAAACAGTGAGTCATGTGGGGCACCAACATCTCTGGTACCTGGAGAAGCCCAGGCAGACATACTGTAGTTGCTGCTTTTGTGCTACCTTTTCACTTTTGTGTATAACATTTCTTTCATCTCATCCTCCTCCAGTTTTCTTCTCATCATTCTTCTGCAGCTAAGCACTTCTTCAGAATGTATTAACTTGCTGTTCAAATTCTGTTACTGATAAATGTGTAAATGAAGTCAGAACACCATCTACCCATTTCATTCAGTTATGCCAAAAAAAAAAAAAAAAGTTTAAGTGGTTTCCTTAAAAATAAAATAAAATAAAATAAAATAAAATAAAATAAAATAAAATAAAATAAAATAAAATAAAATAAAATAAAATAAAGAACTTTGTTACAGACACCCAAAAAGTGTTGGTTCTCTCCTCAGGGGCTCCATAATGTCTATGTTCCCAGCTTTTATTTATTTTTTAAATTATTCTCTAGTTCTTCAAAAAACTGAAATATGAGGTAATATGTGTAGTCACTTTTCTTCCTCTATTGTAACAAGCCTTTACCTCTTTTTGGAAAAAATTTAATCAGGGAACATACACTCTCAGCAGTGATGGAACATATATGCTGTCTGGAGAAAGAAGCACCTGATTATTACTTTTAATTCTCCCATGCCCAGAAATAAGTTCTATGCATCTCTTCATCAGACTCCATAGTCTGAGAAATACATGGCTGCAAATTTCATCAAATTATGTTTTTTAAAAAATTAAATGCCTGTTAACTTAAAATGGATTGTGTATGTTTGAAATACAGTCTAAAGTCTTTCAGTTAGAATCTGGTCACGTATTATCTAGGAGGAATGCCGTGCTCCCATAATTAACTCTGGATAGCTCAATCACTTGAGCTAGGAATAAATGTAAAAAATTCTATTAAATGGTATGATTTTAACATATTTGGAAGTCCAGGAGTGTATTTTCATAGAATTTAATCCCTGTGTATCTGCATACAAATAAACAGACATCTCATTTTATTTGACTACACAGACAACTGGACCTCCTGCTGCCAAGCCATTCAGTGGAATTCTTGTTGGAAAATTTCTGAAGGATGATCATCTGCTTTCCCAGGGCAACAAGGACTGTGGCTCATGGGGGCGAATGTGCTTTGCAAGCAGAAAGTTCTATATAAGACTCCCCAGAGAGCTGTTGCCAGTCACAGTTGACAATATTAGGCTAAAAGGACCAGGTTCAATGTTCTGATACCATAGGGCAGCTTCTTGGGTTTCATTAGATTTGTAGGTCTGTTACTTATTCTAGATACTTGGGTACTCTAGACATCTGCACCCTGAATCCTAGCCATCTCCTGACATCTTGGTTCATGATTCTAGGACAAGTCATTCATGTCATTTTTATGGCACATTTAGACAAGACTGTAAAAGAACATTTCTCTAGCAAATAAAAAATGTATGCACAAAACTATGGGGGAAAATGTTATTATTGTATGTTGCTTTGCTTGATTTGTCAGAAAGCATAGCTGGGTGATTAACTCAGTCTTTGGAGTGCAAAATGTTTATCATACTTTTTCTCCCAGTTCCTGAATGAGAATGAGAGAGTCTATGATCAGAAAAACTGTCCACGTTAAACAAAGCAATGAATTCCTTATTTCCAAAATTGCCTACGGGGTCTTAGTAGGACCTAGAGGCAATTTTAGAAATCAAGGTGATGTTTCGAGTGGCCTTTTGACACTGCAGTAGGCTAGCTTCCCATTTATCTCTTTTTGTAAATTAGAATACTCTTTAAAAAATTTAAAAGATTGGGTGTAGAGTGGGTCAGCCATTAGATCATTGCTCCCAGACCCATTGGTGCTGATGGACTTATAGGTCCATGTTCTTTCTTTTTACCATTCACATATTAAAAACGGTGGCAGGAAACTTGATTTAAACTATTACCTATATGAAATAGCTCTGATGTGCTGCATGTTTCTTCCCATCTCTTTGTTTCTAAGCCAAAAATACAGCAAAGTTTCTTTGTACCCGTAAACTTTATTAAAATATGTGCTTCTTCAGTCTTAAGTTAAATTTAAAAAGTATTTTGACTCTTACAGAAATAGCATCAGAGCGAGGAAATGAGAGGATTACAATGCAAAGAAATAACATAAAATAGCACATACAAAGGAAAGAAATTCCCCCTGCCCCATTAATAAAAAAAGGCATGGATCTCTCTCTTGGCAGGCTTTAGATAGTTTACCCTACATGGTGTATCTTGTATGCTGGAAAGAAAAAGAGAGATAAAGCAATAACTATCTAAAATAAATAAACTTCATATGGTATGAAGGAAAAGGAGCCATAAAATTCACAAAATATAAAATGATGCTGCATCTATTTGCATTTATTGTATCAGTTATTCTGAAGAGTATGAAATTCATTCATCAGGCCTCTTGACAACCTGACTTGAAATTTTATTTAGTAACAAACTTGTGAGTTTATTGTATATCCTGCTATGGCAAAAAGTAACAATCTTGGAGTAATGTTGAAAAGCTGCATCCTTTAGCTTTTCAGCAAGGAAATCGTAGGTTTACATTCAGAGAAAAAGACATTGCAAACTCCAGGTAGTGGAGCAAGGACCTGATTCAGCCATTACAGAAAAAAGCAACAATATAGTATTTTGCAACTTACAAATCAGTACTTATCTTTAAGTGGTCTGATATGATATTGTTTTAGATAAAGATGACCCTCCAGGCATAAATGTTGGTGAGTGGATGGGTGTATTCCCTTTGAGAACATTTTCTGATTCTCCCATTACTCCAAGAACTGAACATCACAATTGTATAAAATACATCTTCCCATTTTAGAACATTTCAGCTCCATGTCGTCTCTAGAGAAGAGAACATTGCTCCAAGATAGCTCCATCAAAGAATTCATGTTTTCATCTGGAAACCTTCACCCAAATCCAAGGAGATTAGAGAGAGGAAATAAACTCACAAGATTTATTCAGTTATTACAAAACTGATCCACCTCAGACTCTACAAGGACAACAGGGATTCATTTGCTGTAAGATACAGTTACTGACTCTTATATGGTAAAGCCCTATGTTCCATTGACACTAAATTATTTTGCTGGAATATAATATGCAAATATGAGAGCTAAACATGCTCACTTGATACACGTCACTTTGAGTTTTTAACAAAACTGAGATACACTTGTAAAAGACAAGTTAAGGCCAAGATAGATGATGTGGAATGCCTGTTGGTCCTTTGCTTTCAGAATGTGGTACATGTTACTTTAATAATCAATGAATGAATAGTCTAATATACACATTACCTCTCTGTAGCTGGTTATTCCATCAACTTTTAAGCCTTTCTAGTTCCAACTATGAGGTGAAAGAAAACAGTCTGGAGCAATAGACTGATGAGAAATAAGGTGTTGGAGAGTAAAGTTACCAGTAAAGTGATAGAAATGGAATAAGACATGTATCAGCCACTGTCACTTCTAGCTTGGCCTTAAAATTGCAACTATGAATTTGACAGAAATATTGAAAGATGCATTCTATGTGGAATGACACAATGGTACAAATATTCACAGAGACAGTGAGACACTTAGTTATTCTAAATCTGTAATTACCGTAGATTGTCATGTCAGCAAACAATTGTCTAGGATTTGGTACAGAAGTGCCAGACCAATTGCAAACTCGTGCTATTACTCTTGTGGTGTAAACTGTATTTTTTTATAAATTGCCAACCTGTGCTACTTTATTAAGGACAAGCTGTCATCTCTCTGATGCAGAGATAACTGAAGAACAATTGGCCCAAACAATCGCCAATATCATTACCTGTTAGCAAGTCAGAAAGTGACATAGACATAAAAGTTTATGAAAGGTTTCCTGTTTTATTTCTGATTTTAGCTGAGAATAATTTCATTGATCCAGTTTTTTGGGGTGGGGAGGGAAACAGAGAGATGAACCGTATTTTAAACAGTGCTGTGGTTCCCGGTGCTCAGAATGGTTGCGGTGTAGCATCCATTCTAGGGGACTTGGAAGTTTGAGCTAAGAAAATGCAACATAGTAGAGGTCGTGCCCATTCTGCTGCTGCAGCTATTTTGCCTTTTAGAGTCATAGGCACAATAGCTGTTCCAGTAGGTGATAACCATATTTGGGATGAATCATGAACTCATAAATACCTAAGACAAAAAAGCTGGCGGTATTCCAAATGACTTACTAGCTGTTTTCCCTTCTTTGTTGGGGTAGTTATAAAATATTTACTCAGATGTTTTATGGCACAAGACACATTCAGAAAAGGGTTAGAGTTGGGACATTCTGAGCTGAGAGAGAAAGCTATCTTGATTGGTTGGAGGTAGTGACTGATGACCCCACAACCTCTTGAGCTGAAGTGGGAGAGATGACAGGGAAAATGACTTGGCTTTCTTTTTCCTACTGTTGACTCATCAACTCAGCCCATCTGTCACTGGACTGTGGGCAGGGAAATCTGAGCCAATATAAGGCTTTATGGAGACAACAGGTGGGTGAGTCGGGGGTGGATGAATAAGGCTTTGAAATGCCTTTCAAATTATAATGAAGATATTTTATCTTAATTAGTTTGGATATTGGATCTTCTTTGAGAAAACATCTAGATTTGGGGTCACGTGTTTGGACAAGGCCTCACACCACTCTTCAGTAAATGCCTAATGACCCGATCCCAAGGATGTAGATTAGCTTTAGTAACACAAACAGAGAAGTATTGTTACTCAGTAGGAAATTGGAATGTGTTAGTAGAGCTAAAAAGTTATCTGCTGTTCCTTGTAGCTTTGGACAAAATCTGGTTTCATGACAGATGCTACTGCTCTAATGTCCTTATTAACTCAAGTAGGGATCAGGTGCATAAACAATTTTGTAATGCATACAAAGAATTGAAATGTTTAGTGGTTTTATTTTTTACAATGAAACTCTTTGCTCTCATAATAAGGTCTGAGCCATTTTAGCAATGCAGAAGTCTAAATCTAGCTCATATGAGTTGACAAAGTAGAACAGGTCAAATTGGAAAAATGTCTTTGAATCCTGATTATTTTGGTTACCAACTTGACCAACTAAAGCTATTAAAAAAAAAAAAAATCTGGGCACTGATACTAGAATCCAGAGACTGAGGCACCAAATTATTTTATAAAAACTCCAAAAATAACATATGGAAAATAAATGTCTGTCTCCGTGAGGTGTCATAGTCAATAGTCCTATCCATAACCTAAGTGGCAGTCTTCTGGATTTGTGAAACTGGATACCATAAATCCTGAACAACAGAGCAAGTAAATAAATGTTTGCATTAAAACAAAAATATTAATTGGAATCACTAGACTTTAGCACAAATATTAGATTTCCATCTCTATTGATATGTACAAAAATATATTTTTTTTCCCTTTTAATATGTTTAAATTACTATTTTTCCAGCCTTAATCCCAGCCGAAGTCATGGCCAGTCATCTGGTAGAACTTCATGTTGAATGGCCGATAAAATTCTCGCAGCCTCTGCACTACTTTCTGGTCAATGTTGGGGTGGGTCCGTCCCTTCGTTTTGCCCAGGCAGTGGGGCTTGCTGCTGCCTTCAGCCTTTTTCAGGCATGGGAACCCCTTGGTTTTGTTGAAGTAGAAATGTTTGTCTGTGATGATCCTCTTGAGGCCCAGAAAGTCCTGGACCCGGCCCAACTCGCCTGCTGGATCACTGATCAGTCTCTCTCCACTGACAAAAAGGATTTGCCCAAGGGGGAAGTACAGGAGCCAATTTTCCAGGTGCTTGGCATAAATGCCAATCTGGATGGCACTCCAGGAGGTATCGATCAGGCCCGTAGTCCTGTTTTTGAAGGTCAGGCTCTCAAAGTTGGGGATGTCTGGCTTCTTGGAAAGGGTTTGCGTGTAGTCAGAAATGGCTCGGGTGACCGGGTCTCTCACCACCACGATGAGCTTGGTGTCCTTCGACATAGAGGAGATGCGAGCTGGTGCTTCCTTAGTGACAAAGTAGCTGGGAGTCTTCTCCATGGTGATCTGGCCATCAAGAGTTCTGGGCATCAAATCCCTTATGCAAAACAGAAGAGAGAAATTACACTTGCAGAACTGCACATTTGCACATGCCTGTCTTCAGCTCAATCATAGAAAATAATGGAATTCATGTATGGGATCTCAGCCATGGGACAGATTTTGAAGCATTTGAGCATCAGTTTTTTAATGGATAAGGTGTCTTTTGAGTTGAGATCAATTCCTAAAGCCTGGTATATTCTGATGGTCTCCCAGGTCTGATTTCACTTAGCTTTTTGAAATCAACCAAAGTTGGTGAGTGATATAATTTCTTATAAACAAATACTGTATCAGACAGGATAACTCATGGAAGTTGGAACCCCATTTATAGAATCCTCGTTTGTTCTATAACACAGAAACATTGGTAAAGGGCAGACCAGTTGGTGTCTAGTGTAGAGTGAGCGAGGATCAGGAATACTGAATGACTTCTTATAACTGAATGGGGATTTGAGAATGGCTTTTCATATCCAAATTCAGCACTCAGATAACTTCGCCACATTGGTTATTTTACAAATGTGTAGGAAGTAGGTGGGAGGACTTTTTCAGAGTTTTGAAACAGTCAAAATTATCTCTGGAAAATGGTGCATGTGGAAATTATTCTAGTATGACAGTCTCATGAGCTATTCTTTCCTATGTTTACTGTTCAGTTGTACAGCATTTTATCAAAAAGTCCCATCACATTTCCAAACCACTTCATTCTAAGATGTGATTATACAGGCAATGTCTTCATCTCACCATGCTCTCCAGTCTAGTCTTGTTTTCTCAACCACATGAGGCTAAGCATTGCTAGGATCATCTATTTAAGAGAAAGATCTGCAACCTTCACCTGTTAAAAATGATACTGACCAATAAAAAAAAGGTGTGCCAAAATTCAGCTCCCCCCAAATGAAATATTTCCCCAGAAAATTGACAATAAGGTCAGATGCAGACATGTTGAACATTATGTGCTCTTATGAATAAGAACCATTTATCCAAGCAAATACCAAAGAATGATTGTGTTTACAACTGGATATACTTGGAGAATGACCTTCTAGGTGGCATTTTGGCAACACAATGCTCTTCTTCACACTGTGAAGAAATGAACATTCAGTCTGTTGGCAGGCTGAAACCACTGACTGCATATCATTGGGATCCACTAGGAATGTTGTGCCACAACCCTGGAGAGATTGACTAATGACCTAGGCATCTTCCATATGGATTGGTGGCATCTGGATTTAATTGAAAAAAAAAATGCCACTAAAAATTATCAGAGCTACAGAAATATTTGGGCAAGAATAATTCTGAAATGCCTTTTGCCCAAATAAATGGGCATTTGTTATTTAATGTTAGTAGGCCAGTGGAGGATGCGTTGGCTTAATTACTTATTTGAGGAAGACAACTCCTCTGAAAGGGAGTATCTTTTGTATTGTTGGCATATGGTGCCAGAGGAATTATCTAGAATGCATAAAGACACTTCAAATGTATGTTGGAAATGTGAATAACATGACGGGACATTTTATCATGAACACGTAAAAAAGCAAAAAAAAAAAAAAAAAAAATTCAAATACATACTTTGATACAGAGGATTTTAAAGATCAATATTCAGTTGAAGCCAAATTGAACTTTCCTTTTAAGACTAATGGATAAATAGTTAGAAAAAGGCCATGGAAGATTATTTCAATATATGGTTACTGTGGTGAGATTATTATATGCACAGAGATGGAAAAATTCAACACTACCCACTATGGAGGAATGGTTGATGAAATTGATAGATCTTGCTGAGATGGATAAATTAACTTCTTTGATTAGAGAAAAGACACTATCCACATTTATTAGTGACTGGAATCCTCTTATGGACTTTTTGTGTAAAAATGAAAAAATGAACTTGGCATTTATGGCTTTGATGATTAGACAGGATAGATTATAGAAAGAAGAATATTATGATGTAACTTTAAAGAGAGATATAATTGTACTTACAATGCTGTGAAGAATATTGGAAGCCACTTCTTTGTATCTTTTTTCTTTCTTTTGTATTTTTTTAAACTTTTTTTCTTTTCTTGCACTTCTTTATTTCTCTTTGCTTTCTTTCTTTTTCTTTTTTCTTCCTTACTTTATATTAGTATGTATTAGTTTTTAATCTTTTTTTAAAGTTTCAATAAAAATCATATAAAAAAATAAAAGGGAGTGACTTTTCAGCTGTATCTACCAATTTAGTATTCATTCATTCATCATTCATTCATTCATTAAAACCCATGTTCACTTGGCTATTCAAGACTCAAGGGTCGTGTTTCAGCTGAAGCTTGGAATATTGAAGCTTGCAGTTAAAAAGTAGACTAATGCCCCTAGAGCATCCCCTATTTGCCAAAAGTCTGTCCTACAGGCACTACTTTCAAACAATGTAGGAGCATATCTTGTATGGATTTGAGCTGCAGCACCAGTGGAGCTATCTAGCCTTATTTAACTTGTATGTTGAATGGGTTTATGCATAATTACACTATATATAGCTTTCACTGAGCCCTCGGTTGATCAGGTATTGAGCACCGAAGGTGTTCTTTAAATAGTTAGATGTGAGAGTTGAAGGCATTTGAAGCTTCTACATGAGAATGTAGGGAACCATGGAGATGACCTTGGACAAACTATCCAGAATCCATTAAACAGGTGCATAAGCATGCTTTGGACCCAGAGCAAAGAGAAAGTATTAGAAACAAACTCAGACTGGCTCTCCCCCTGAGTCCCTGGGGTATAAGAGGGAAGGAAGGGAAAACACAGACTATAATTATTCTGTTACTATACCTTTCTCAATAAAGTATAGTACTAGTTTTCTTGTGAAGTCTATTTCCTGATTTGGACAGCGTTGTAGGGCTGACAGAGAATCAGTAAAAGCTTTGAGATGGTCCATCAATCACGTCCAATTGACTTGATTTACTGACCTGCCACTAACAAGATGTTGAATGATGACTTGAGCATCTTCATTCCATAAAGATGGGCTTCATGGAAATAGCAAATACATGTA
The DNA here is from genome assembly GCA_030867105.1 of Liasis olivaceus. Lineage (NCBI taxonomy): Eukaryota > Metazoa > Chordata > Lepidosauria > Squamata > Pythonidae > Liasis > Liasis olivaceus. The sequence goes on along the minus strand of CM061348.1, from coordinate 99,792,251 downwards.
TCTTCCCTATAGGTTACTTATGTTTTCCAGGGCATACAGTATGTACAGCTTAGTTCCAAAATGAGTATTGGCCAAGGACATGCATTCAGGAAGATGGCTGTAGTATACACACAGCTGCATACAATATGATAGCTCCACTTAACCTAACCCCTTTAATTCCTCTCAGCCATGCTGGGGAGTTTTTGTCTGTTGTTTTGCAATGGCTGATGGCAATTTACTGAATGGACAAATGTGTCTAGAATGATATAGACTTTGGATGTCAGCTGAGGAAGAAAAGAACAGCAGTGGGCAAGCTTGTAAACAGCACAGATTTAGTTTCCATGTGGATGCCCTTGGGCATAGTGAACAAAGAGTGCCATATCATAGCATACTGGTGCAGCAGATCCAATTCTGAGTGCACTCACAAATGGACATAGTCATTTATTTTTATCTTTGGCTGCCTTACCCTTAACCTGGCCATAGCTCTCACAGGGTGTTCTGGCCATTAAATATTTGCCAGAGTAACAATGAGAAAAAAATGGATGCCAAAACTCCAAAACACACACACACACACACACACACACACAAGCCTGGTACAAGGCCCAGCCTTCAGAATGACACTCAGTTCTCTGTTCAAGTTGCCAAGTTCCAACAGCTGAGGTCTCATTGTAGAAACAAAATAAACTATGTATACAAACCACACCGTACTTTCAGATATTAATTTCTACAGTTCTGTTGATTAAAGAGATGATACTTATCAAGTATATGCAGATGGCCTGTCACTATCAATCCAAAGAAGTTCCATGGTGAGCCACAGGGATATGTATTCAGATTAGAAATGGGAACAGAGAAAGTTTGTTGGTTCTCATTCACAGCTAACACATGATCTGGAACACAATCATCCTTTATGTTTCACATTTCTCTGGAAAACAATATCTATGGGTGCATCTGGTGTCAACCACAGCATATTGAAGATTGTGACTTGGAATATTAGAAGAATGAATTTAAAAGACAAGAAATTAATGAAAGAAAAATAGATCAGTTATGTGTCTGTGAAACAATGTCAACTAGGTTGCTGCAGGTGCATATGAAAATACAAATCCATAGGTTGGTAATCATTGCATGTTAAGCTGCAACGATTGATGATAATGGATGAATCAAATATGAGTTTGGTAGAAAACTGTGCAACATTCTGAAAATATGTAATCCAGGGGAAATTAATCTATTAGATGACATGAATAGCTGGGTAAGAATGAGATAAGCAAGTATAGAAAAAGTGTGGGGCCATTTATAGATCCAAGAGTGGTCAGTGTTAGGAATGGAGCTGGCATAGCATAGTCTACTTCCCAAATTAGTGAGAACATTACATCAACAAATCTGCACTGTAGGGCTAAATATCTGTTCATGTGGAAAGATGAGATGAAAAGGCCTAGAATTTAAACTCTGGAGTACTGATGTGTGTCTGCTTTTGTGTAAAATTGTTTAATTGTTTAAGATTGAAATTTGAATTTTAAAAACTTTTAAACACTTAAATGTAGGGATCACTCAAAATATATAGCAGTCTTGGAATGACACTTATTTTAATAACTTTGGTTCTTTCTGTCTTCTTTCTCAAAGATGCGCAAGTATTTTAATTATCTATTAATATTTATATTATTCCAACAGACAATTAGAAATACTTACTTCTACAAGCATGGAAATATTTGTCAGAATAATTATTCTCAGGTATTCCAAGGAACTGAAGCAAAATGCAAAACCCTAAACCTTACAAATATTCATAGGTACCTTAGATCCTATAAAAATATGTGAGATTTATTTAGAATGCGTTTATTAATTAATTTAGAAAAAGTCTGATTGTTAAAAGAAGTTAAGTAGATTCATTCATCTATTTTTAGAAACTAGTCAAGGACAGGGATTCCTTTAGATCATAATACAGATAATAACCGGCGTACTGGGGCTGTCATGACTCTTCCCATCTTAACGCTAACCTTTCTGCAGAAGACAACTGTGACTTTTTGTATCTCTTATAACCATCCCCTGGAGAAAAGGCAGCTAGCCAGCCACAGAATAAGATTTTCTTCCACTGTCCAAAATATTTCTCCCATTTCAGAATGCATTGAATTATTCAGATGAATTAGAAGGACTTAGAATTAGAAGCACCTCTTCAGACTAACAACTTTTATTAAGACACAGAAGCTTTTGTGAACTGTGGCTGATTTCATCAGATACATGAGGATGTGAGCTACAGTGCATAAAAGCTCATGCTTTTAATATAATGTTTTAATCTGAAAAGGTGTTATCAGACTCCTTCTGATATGTGGCTACCATAGAATAGCAGAGCAACACATTTAAACACAAACTTGAGTTGAATCCATCATGGCTCAGTTCCAGAATTTCTAGTATTTCTACCAGACATTCTAGACGACTCCTCCTCCTCCTCCTCCATCATCATCATCATCATCATCATCATCATCATCATCATCATGTCTATGATAACATCAGTCTAAGAATTTATTTATTCCAGGCCTGAAGCAGCCCCAAAGCCTGAACTAAATAAATATTTGGCTTACTTTCTGACCTGCAGGTGCTGTTGCTAAATGCCAGGTCAGCGAATAATAAGAACTCTCTCATCCATGAACTGATTTATGGATAAGAAAGCTTATAATTAAGAACTGAGGCAGGATGCTGGGGGGAGCTAGTCTCCCTCAGCTGTGCCTTCCAGATACTCAATACAGCACCAGAGCAGGTCAGGAGGAGTTGCTCAAATCTAAAGGAATCATTTTTCTCTCCCTATGCTTCTTGTCCATTCACTGTCGATTTAAAGTGTTTGTATTTTGTTTTGGGCACTTGGGACAGACTGGGGTTTCTGCTGTTGTATCACCCACCCTGAAGCCCAACAGAATCCCTGTCTGAGCTGATGGAGGTGGCCTTGGACTTGGTGTTGAGGACTCCTAGAACATTAGTTGTGGGGGACTTCTACATTCATGCTGTGACTGCCTCAGTTGGGGCTTCCCAGAATTTCATTAACACCATGACAGTCATGAGTCTATTTCAACTTGTTAGCAGCCCAAATCACGTGGCAGGTCATGCTCTGGATTTTGTTTCTCCTGCTGGACAGGAGGATGGTGTTCTGAAAGTAGGAAAGTTTACATCAGTTCTCTTGTCATACCATTTTTATTGAGATTTAGGCTTGCAATGACTCTTCTTCTCTGTAGGGATGGAGGACCTACTAAAATAGTCCATCCCAGAGGTTGATTCTAAAAGGTTCCAGGGTATTTCTGGCTAGTATGGCTGGTCAAACATTTGGCTTCCCTATGCAATGCAAAGATGAGCAGACCATCCACAGTGCAGAGTGAGTTCGGTTCCTTGGTATACATCTCAGTAGAAGGCAATGAAGCAAGGTACTTCTCCAGCCCCTTATTTTATTTCATGAAATATAGTTCAGCCAGCTATGGTTTCATATAGTTAAGGCAATGATTGAGTGGTATGGTTACAAGACTGAGTTATGGCATCCATGACATTACTGCTAGTTACCCTTGGACTAAAAAATTCCTTTTGCTCCTTCCAACTCCCATCTTCTGCCAGGAAAGTGTACACAACAGAACTCTCCAGAAAGCAACATAGCCAGACAACATCATGTAGTTAGTTAGGTGTGGTTTTCAGGAGATGCTTTGCTGCTCAGATGACAGTATGTTAAATATGAAAGCTATTTGTTAATGCAGAGTTATCAGGGTTGTGGGTTTGTTATTTTTTGCATATGTGGGCAGAAGGAAATAAAATGAAAACATGTACCCACCAGCACTGTGAGTCAACAACACTCTAAAAAGGAAGAAAAAGGGGGCGGAGGTGGGCAGGTCTGATGAAAGCCTCAATTCACCATGGATCATAGCTTCCTGGTGCCTTTGCTATTACTTCACAGGCTTTGCTGCCTCCAGATTTGTTCACTTGTGTGCAATGTACATTGTAAGTAACACTCACACATGCCAAGATTATACTGTCTATTTAAGAGAAGGAATCAAAGGATTTTTCAGTTGATAAATAGACAGACAGATGGCTGTCTGGGCAAATATCTGAAGATGATTCCCACAATATTATGATGGCTGGCTGCATATAAACTAAGCATTAGAAAACTCTGTGTGTGTGTGTGCACGCAGACATGCAGACAAAACCACACAGAGCCACAGACATATATAATTACAGTACAATTCTATCCTTGTTTAAACATAAGCAAATGTCACAAATGTCGCATTATTTCATTCAGAGATCTCATCTGAAACTACACTCTCAATTCAACTTGGCTGGATAAGGAAAAATCTCTCACAGACTGAGGCTCTGCACAGCAGAGCTAGAGGCTGTAGATCTTCCCATTGATCTTCACCTCACTGAGCTCCTCCTCCACCTTTACAAATTATTTCTACCTGAGTAAACTCCCCACACGATGCTGATGGTTTTATCTTGTGTTTCTGTTGCCTTCTTTTCAGAAGGGATTAATGGTATACAATAATAGCAGCCAACCAGTAAAACTGTTGAAGAAAAACCAGGAAAATCAGGAAATAAATCGTGAAACCTGGATAGTCCTGCATGCTTTGCACAGGATTACATGCATAGAACCAAGATTGTAGCAAGGCAAATAAAGCAAGATTTGAAGTCTCTGGAAAGCAGGGATGTTCAAAGGGCATGGCCAAAAAACTCAAGCTCACAGATGCATTGGTACAATGAAAGTTCTACCTGTTTTTTTATGTGTAACATATACAGTATAAAAAATTGATGGAGTTTCTATCAAACCATTGCACTCTCCATCTTGACTTTTTTGACTGCACCCTGCAGACATTCTGGTGGAAAGCTTTTGGAATAAAGAAATTTGTATTGAGTCAGCCTACAGTTGTTAGGGTCACTATGACTTATGACAGCACTAAGAAAAAAGGGACGTGCTCTCAGATTTCCGGTGAGGATGTGGTGAGCTAGATGTTTCTGAAGGAGGGGGACAGCATTATGGCTGAGATCACTGACCAGAGGATGGATCCTGGCTGGTGAAATCTCTCTGGAGAAAGGACAGATCATGGGATTGCCCACAGGTGCTCTGGACAGCTGCTCCTTGCAGAGTAGACAGCAAGAACTGAGGTTTTTGTGGTCGGCTGGTTTAATGGAGTGGCTGGGAGTTGAGGGATTTCATCTATGCCCACAACCATAAAGTAGCCTATATGGACATAAAGCTCGGCTAAGCCCCATTTCTTAATCACTTTTTTAATTACTTTTTACTGCTTTTTAAATATTAAGAACCTTCAGAATGGCAAGTTTGATGGCATTCACTGGGTGAGTTTCCTTCAATCCTTAATGAAAGAAATGTTAAGGTAATTAGAGGGTTGTGCTTGGAAAGTTATAAATGGACTAAGAGTCTAGATTGACTTGAAATGGGATTTTCAAATTAACTGAATAAATCCTTCCTACAGGAAAATGGTGTCTGTTTTGAATTCCAACAACAACAACAACAACAGGATGGAACTTTGAAGATTGGACACTAGAAGGAGCTAAAAGGAAGTAAAGATTACAATTAAAGGAGAAGAATACATATCTGACTTTTTAACACAGAATGAAGCAAAATATCTTAACATTGAATGCATGGAAGAATATATGTGAACAATGGACTCAGAAGTTAATTTCAGGAATGTATGTCATCATAGATAGACTCTGTGTGAATGATGATACAGAAGAGAAATAAGTTCTACTGGATAAGACCAAAGTAGACTTGAAATGTAGTTACGAGAATGATCTGGAAAAAGATGAAATACTGGATATACAAATGAAACCACTTGACATTTTAATAATTAAAAGGGACATAAAAACAACCAATCAGGAGAGCAACTTGGATAATTTTAAAATATTGGATTTACGAAGGAGACCTGTTAAAGTTTGAAAAACTTGGTGAGAAGGGACAAAGAAAAAAAAGAAAGCTAATAAAGTTTTAGGACAGTATTTGAAGGGATTAAAGTTCAAGATTGCTAAAAGCAAAAGGAAGGAATGTAAAGTTGGTTTATTTGATCAAGGTTAAATGATGTTATTTCTGATAGCCCTTAATGGACTTTGGCTGACCAGGACTGAATGTCGTGGTTTTAAAGATCTGTCTATTGATAAGAGATGTGATATGGGATGAAGAGGCTTGTTGTATTTTAAGAGAAAGTGATAAGTTGTAAAAATTGTTTATACTTGTTGAGACAAAGGGGGAAGCTACTACTTTATTTTTCTTTTTTCTTTTTTGTTATATTCTTATCTTTTCTTTCTTCTCTATTTTCTTTTATATTCTTTTTTTCTTTCTTTTTTCTTTTCTGCACTTTTTATTTTTTCTTTTTATTCTTTTCTTTTTTGTAATTTGTATTACTTTTTTATCTGTACAACTGTAATTCTTAATAAAATTATTTGGAAAAAGAATTGATCAGGATGGTACCACCAAGGTAATGGTATCCTACTGAAATAGCTTTGAACTTGTTAGTAAGCAGAGATCCTCTTCAGCTGAATCTTGAATAATTATTTGTAAGGGATGGTTTAGAAAAGGTTACTTTCCCTCCAGAGAGAAATTTCTGAGTCCATGTGAACAAGCCTAAGATATAGAATTACAATTGTAATCCTGATCCAGAGGTTTCCTGTAGATGCTAACTAATATTAGGAAAGCAACATTGCAAGTATAATCTGTTACCTACTGCACATGTCCTCTATTACTCCATCATAACTAGTAATATTAGTATTAATTTGATATAAATGATTAGTATTCATGTATTCATGTATTTATCAAGCTTTTTCCAACACTGACAGTAAAAGCAAAATAAAAGAATTCACAAATTAAAAAAAAAGAGAAGAAAAAAAGGGAAACTCTGAGGGTGATTCAGATGAAACCTAGGAAAAGCAACCAATATTCTCTTTTTGAAAGGCATCATGTGCTTTCAAGAATAAACCTGAAGCAAATCCATATCTCCACTCAATTTATGACGGATTTTTTTTTTTTTAGTTCCATAAATTTGGGATTAATTGGAAGGGATGTGAAAGTCCTTTTCTGTAGAATAAATTTTGCAGCCTTTTCACCTCTAGTATTTAATGACATCGTGTCTTCCTGTATGAAAATTTCATACAAACAGTCTACTGTGCATTAAGACAACCATCATTCTATTTGGTAAAAGAAACAGAACTTGATAGGATAATTTTTGGCTGGACTGGGGCAAATGTGGCATTTGCTATGATGAATCCCAAAATGCACAGCAAGGATCTGGCCCAAACAGTTCCAAAAGTAATAAGACCCTAAACCAGGAAATTGTCTCCATGAGAAGGTTTCTTATGATAACACAGTTTTGCTTTTAAGTCTCACTAAAGTCAGTTTGCCACCCTGATGGAACTGACCGCATCTGTTGGTTATGGCCACAATCCACTGTGACATTCTGGGCACACTCTGCTGAAATGAGTTCCTGAAGAACTGTAATGAGAGAGTGTGCACAGGAAACCTCCTCATGGAGGATGCACGGTATAATAAATATTATAATAATAAAATGATGATTGAGGAAAGCAGTGCCCAATCGTAAACTATTTAACACTACAAGCAGCACCAAAAGCCACCTTTAAAAAGGGGGGGGGGGGTTAAATTCCAGTAAATGTCTCAGGTGGGGAGTGAGGTAGAGAATGGGCTATTTTGAAATTGGTTTGATGCAGTCAACTGTCACATGCCTAAGAAGCAACACTGAATCTCACTGCCTCTTTGGAAAACCACATCTCTTCTTTGTGGAGCATTAATTACAAGAGTCATGTTCAATTTTGCCACAGGACTGTGAGAAGAAAGCATTTATCCCTAGAGTTGCCCATGTTTACACTGAAAGAAGATGGCAGAAATGGCTCCTCCTGACCTCTTTGCTTATATATCAGATCCCTTGTTAAGGTTAATATAAATTTCTTTGCTGGGGCATCCAGCAAACAAGCAGTCACTCCAGTGTTTTTCCATCCCATGGAAGAAGCTGCTGGTCATGAATTCTGCCTGTTTCTTTAGGCTTCCTCACAACTCCACAAAATGCCTGTGGTTTTCAATCAGGGAGGTTTCACATGTTGAGTGACTTTGCAGTCCATTCAGATCTCTCACTTGCTGGGTACTATTCAACAGTAGTTCTTTAACAGCATTTTTCTCAGGCCAGAGTAAAATGCAAACAAGGACTTGAATTTATATTTGAATTTGCAATCTGGTCCCTTAGTTAATTCCAGTAATTGACACAGACTCATGTGGTATTCCCTTAGAGTTCTTCAGTGTACCAAATGAAGGTGGGCACTGAGCAGCAAAAAAATATACTGCGGGAAATGTGTGTGGAGGGAGTCATATTATTCAAAGTAGTTGGTCAAAGACCAGAATAAAGATTTGATGTGATTTGATTATTCAAAGTATCTGTTAGAAGTACAAAATGGACCATGGCTAGACATAATCTATACACCCTTTTCCAATCTGACTACACTTCAGTGTATGGATGTCAACTTCTAAAATTTCCTAGCCAGCATAGCTATTGCAGAGACTATGGGGAGTTTGTCCATATTTGAAGGGTGTGCAGGTTGGGAAAGATTTCAAAATGTATAATTGCCACCCCCGCCCCCCAATAATCTTTACTGTGGGTTCAAGGTTCCAGTGTCCTTGGGGATGGGGAAGCTTGGTCTACAACTCCTACAATTCCGTCGGGTTGGTGCTAATGAAAGAGAATTCCAAAACATCTGGAAGCCCCCAGGATGCTTGCCTCGTCTTACATCAACTTTGTGAACTAAATTAATCTTACTAAGAAATACCACATACAAGAAACTGTGGAGAGGGTAACAGATGATGGCATCTGTCCTAAGTTGCAGGAAGCTGTTGTTTATTTGAAAGGCTGCTCTTGGACAATCTTCTTTCAAAAGAATTCTGTTCAAAGGGCTGTCCCATCCAAATCTGACTGATACATAAAGAACCATAAAAAGGGGAATGCAGGTCTTGAATATGCTCATCTTCAGCAGCAATGCAGATTACATGATCATCGTCTTTCCATTATGGTGAGATACGTTTCCTTTTAAATCATAGTTTTTGTTTCTAAATTAGCACATACATGTTTTATAGACATATTTGCTTTCTTAGCCCTATTTTTTTAAAAAAAAGAATGAGCTGCTACCTTATGTACCTGTCTTTTTTGTGCAAAGCATCCTGTAAGATTGACCTACTGTCAGCAAGTCTACAGCTCAGTCTTTTCTTTAATATCAGCACTAAAGCAATGCCAAATAAGGAACCTGTGTAAGTCTGAAACTGGCTCCAAAGCTACCTTGATCACATAATGCCTGCTAGTTTTCTTTGCTCCACTGAGATTTATTTGAGAAATACCAGTACTGCGGTTCTATGGAGCTCGTGGCCAATCTGTTTTCCAACTGATGGGAGTTTTTACCTCACCCCATCTCCTAAATTGAAGACAACCTGCCTTCCGAGCTTCAGTGTCCTATTTGAGTGGAATGCGTCTCTTCTCCTCCCAAACTCCACCCAGTTTAGCGACATGCAACCATGATTACAGCTACTGAGAAAAATGCCAAGTTGCACACATGGCGTCACACAGTCCTATTGCTGCTTACAGTGACAGGTAAATGCAGCAGAACAAAGGTGTTTTTTGCAGCTTCAGGGTTCTCACTTTTAGGAGCTGCTAAGTTTTGGTTTCTGTGGTTTGGTGGCTTGTTTTTGGAATATGGTCAGACAAATGACCACAACATGAAGAAGCTTGTGGATAAGTCTGGGTGCTAGCAATATTTTTTCTTTCCATTTTGTGAGGAGTAGAACTGAGACAATTAGCTCACCGCTCTGGGACCTTTGATGGCTCAGGGAGCAGGGCATTGATTGAATGCCATTCCTTGCATCTCCAATTTGTCAGCTGAAAGGAACATTGATTGGTTCATGATGATCTTTGTATTTTTCAGTTATCTGAGTTTGGCAAAAGTGAGGATGCTCGTTGGTTGGCTTCAAACTTCTTGGAGAGTTTGATGAGTGATCATGGTAGTGTGTTAGCTTAAATGGGAAGAAAGAGTAATAATCAAATCCAGCTTTTTCTCTCATCTCTATTTTGCCAATAAAACATCTATTTTGGGGCACAGAGTGATTTTAAAAATAGTGCAAAATGTTGGGAAGAAAGCAATGTAAGTTGTTTTCACTGAATGAAAAACAGAATTGCAGTGAAGTGCCCAACTTATTCTTCACACATCAGTGAGTAATGTTTTTCCCCCTTTCTAATGAAAGAATCTTTTTGTTCAAGGTCTTGAACATACATGCTTAGCTGAATCAGAATCAAGTCCTTATGTCACATCAACTACACTTCTCAGAAAAATAACATCCTTGCTATTATTCAAAAATGGAAGGGTTTACATGAACTGACTCCTTAATGTTCTGCAAAGAGGGAGGAGGAGGAGGAGGAGGAGGAGGAGGGGAGGAGAGGAAAAGGAAAAGGAAAAGGAAAAGGAAAAGGAAAAGGAAAAGGAAAAGGAAAAGGAAAAGGAAAAGGAAAAGGAAAAGGAAAGATCAGGCAACAAGAAGAAATGTTTTATGGATAGCCAAACTGAACTGTTGTCTAACAGTGATAATCCATATACTTGTCTACTCAGAAATAAGCACTACCTAATTCAATAGCACTTATTCTGGGATAAACGTGAATAGTGTTACCTTAGGAATCCTCATCACTTTTCAACGCTGTGTTAGTCTTTAGTTCTGAGCTCACTCCTTTATTATATTAAAGTACCTTGTTGTGGTCAACTGAAATTCCAGTTCGTCTAAGCAGAAGGAGTAAGATTTTCTTAGATTTTATCTCCAAGAATAGAGTGATAGGATGGGAGCAAATATTTGAATGACCACCTCAAAAAAAAAAAAATTGTATTGCCCATAGAAAACTGCCATGACAAGGCAATGGCTCAGCCTAGCTCTGAATGCCCAAGGAAGACGATGATGTGTGGTCACAGAGCCTGATACCAAAAATAGCACCAAAGCCCCATATGGAAGTGCACTCCCCACTCTCAATATTCAATGGGAATCTGTCTTTCTGCAACTTAAGTCCATTATCCCATGCCTTGTGTAAACATTCCTGAGGTATGTTTACCAACACATGAAAATCTTACTTGAACAAACAGCAGCCAAATATGCTAGCAGGACTAAGACACATAAGAAGTGTGACTCTAGCCTTCTCTCCTGTGGGCTCCAGTCTGGACCTTGTTTATATTACTATCACAAGACATATAAATTACATGGATTTTTTGAAAGCAACCTGAAAAAATGGGAAAGAAGACACTTCGAGATGTTCTTTTCCAAACTTGGTGCCCATTATAATGACACAGCTCCTGGAGCCCTGTGGTTAACATTCTTTTGATAAAGATGTGACAGAAAAAGGAAGATATTTTTGTTTTCCTAGAGAGACATTTGATGGAGTATAAGGTGGACAGAAGCTCTGCATGTATAGCTTCATTGAGTGATGTCTCAATTCAGTCACAGAGACTTGGACAAGCATCTCAAATACTTGTTAAAACTGAAAAGCCACAGTGTGCTGGAAAATAAAATTGACTGATTAAAATCCTTAAGCAAAACATCTTTTTTCAGACTCTAAAATCAAACAGATCTAACTGCTGGTGCTGAAAATCCACTGATGTGGATGTCTGAGGCTCTAGCAGACATTTTTGTGGAAGAGGGTGCCTCCTTTTATTCAAGCAGGTCTCAGTATTTATATATCTCATTACATCTGCAGCTTGTGGCATCTGTTTCTATGCTCTCTCTGTCAAGCTACGTCTTATCAGAGAAGCTCTCCCTTTTTCTGCTGTGCAATCTTACTTCTCCTTTTACCTCATTGATAAGTAACTTGATGCTTCTTCTAAGCCCTTTTTAAATTACAAAGTAAGACAGAGACAAAGCTAAGCAGGCAGGCTGGAAAGGAAAAAGAAAGGGTACTATGAGCTGCTAAAGATCTCTGATCAGCATGCTCAGTGCAACAGAGGCAGACCTGTTGCATAATACTGGAATTTATTGGATACTTCTGCCCATCCCCTGGAACTGCAAGAATTCTTAACAAGTGTCGTTGACGTGCACATGCACAGACACAAACAAATCTTTAGAATGCATGGTCTCTGCAATTCTAGAATGTTATCTTTTGCCTTCACCTATAATGAAGTAGAATCAAAATCCTTCAAAAAGAAAGTTCAGAAGGATGGACTGGACATTTAGGAAAATCTTGCAGTGGGACTATCACAAGACATAGTTTCTCAAAATTATTTATCTGCAAATGATTTCCTGGCTGAGCTGCATCTGTCCCCTGAATCTTTGAAGAAAGAGCAATCAAGAACAGGACAAATAATCCTGCTCTGCTGAGAAAGAAACTGGAGAATGTACAAAAGTCATGATCAAAGATGGAGACTGAATCCAGTGTTCTAGCATGTCAAGGTGATGGTATGACTCTTTTTCAGGCACTTCTTTTAAGGTATGTAACCAAAAACCACCCCTCCATACCCACTCACCCCTGAGCAGACTTGACATGCATACGCTCATAAGACCCACTTTGCAAACAGATCTCTGGAATATGAGGAGGACAGCAGAATGAAGGTGGTTGGCCCAACTCCCTCCACTGCATTCTCAAGGCTCCACCTACTGGGATTTAACATCTTCAGGACACAGGCTGCTGTACCAGTGTAGGCTCCCTTCGTGCTTTATTATAAAAAGCATTGTAAAAACATGCAAAGGGTGAGAAAGCTTTTGAAATACTCTTTTGAGGGCCAGGCAATGTCAGCTCCCAAGAATACTAAGTAACCTGCTAGTTCCTCTTTAGGCGAGATGGGTATTAGGCATCGCAACACTTTTATTGAGAGGGAGAGATCTGAAAGCCAAACATATGGTGATTTTTTTTTCATTAGCTTTAATAAAGCAGCAGTATTGTGCTCTTGCTTACTTGTGCTGCTTTGATACCCAACCAGCTGCTATCATTCCAAAGGTGACCTTTCTAGTGAAGAAATTCACCACAATCAGGATGTTCACAGCAAATAAACAATTTTGAGCTACAATCAAATTCCAGGGCTTCCCCATATCCAGCATTAGAGTCTATCACCTTGGCCTTTAATTTTTGAGCAGAAAAAACCAAAAATCCACTGGGTCAATTATAGAAAGCTGAGATGCTCCAGGTGCTGACATTTTCATGTGAAAATGCCAAAAATCTATCCTAATAAAGGGCAGTATGTACAGTATTTTTTTTTTAAAGGCAGATATAAAACAGAAGTTCCACAGTCCTGCTCAGATGTTTGCCTGAATACATCAGGGCTTAAAACCACAAAAAACCACCAGAAGGTCCTGCTTGAGCTGCAGGTAGAGACTATGGCCAGGATAACCTTTGTCCAATGTCCACTGGTGCCCCAGATGAAACCTTTTGCGAAGCAGCATGCTCTGGGTTGAGTTGGTTCTCACATTCTTACTGCCTCACTTTTGGATTACTGTACTAAGCTTTACTTGGGGCAGCTTCTGAAGACTATTTGAAAGTTGCAAGTGGTACAAATGCAGCTGTCTGACTGCTGAAGGGAATTGCTGCAGAATCACAGCTGTTTGCAGGGGCTACATTGGTTCTCAGTAGGCTTCTCTGTACAATTCAAGGTGCTGGTGATAACAAATAAACCCCTTTTGTGGCTTTATCTTTGGAACAGTCTTCTCCAAGCAGAGTCTGCTCATCCTGTGTATTTAATCTGGAATGGCATGCTTCTGATCCACTTTCCTCTGGCGATTAGGTGGATGAAGACTAGGAGGCAGACTTCCTTGATGGCTGCTCCAGCCTTTCGGAATAGTTTCCCTTCCAAGGTCAGGATGGCCTCCTCCCCATTAGCATTTTGGAAAGGAGTTAAGACAACCCTTTTCCACCAATCCTTTGCAACAAAGTTCCATCACTGCTACTGTATGTATTTATCTGGCTTTTGTGTTTTAATTATTGCTTTATTTTGGTTCTTTATATTTTTATGATTTTACCTTTTCTGTGGCAATTCATGATTCCAAACTACACAAAGTCACAGTCAGGGCAGCAGATGAATTAGTGAACATAGAATAAAATAAATAAAATATGGGTGCATGTCTTTTGGGGGGCTGAGAGCCACTCTAGGTCTCTGAGTGGCAAGAGAGGACAAAGCAACATATAGGACCAAGTTAAAAATCAAATTTGATTTGATTTAAAGTTAGTTATAATTAATACGTTTAATCCCCAGATGTTGCATACATTTCCTTTTGTACTGTTGTGTGGCAAGTTTGGAGAGACATTAAAGGCCACATCCAATGTTTTGGGTTGTCCCCATGTCGTCCAAGGCCTTGCATTATGGACAGATGTTCCATAAGATCTTGGAGGAAGTATTCAAAAGGAAATGTAACCAAACTCTTCTTTGAGTATTGTTTTTTGCTGTTATCCTTATGATATGCTAATTCCTTGTATTTTAATGTTTGTAATGCCAATAAAGGTTTGAGGGGAAAAAAATGGACAGATGCAGAGGATGGTTTGCCATGTAGAACCTACTCTGAATGTCCATATATCCCACCACCCCTTTCCTGTCCCCTATATCCCTGACTGAGGGAAAAGGTCTGAAGAAGAAAAGTTGTCCTAATATTTGATTTCTCTCTGGCCAGTTCCATGACCATCCATTTCTTTTTTTATGAATATAATTTTTATTAAAGATTTTAACAGAGATAAAAGATAAACATGAAATAATATAAAGTAAGATTAAAGAAAAAAAGAAAAAAGAAGAATGTGAAGTGATAAAGTAAGAAAAGTGTGAAAAAAATAAAAGTAAAAAATAAAAGTAGGAAAAAAGATATATAAAGAAGTGACTTCCAATCAGACACAAACGTATCCTCTCTCTCCCTTATTAAAACTACATCATAATTCTCTTCTTCCCATATTCAACCCTTTTTAATCAACAAAGCCATAAATCACCAATTAATTTTTTTCCATTTTCAGCAAAAAGTCCATAACAGGTTTCCAGTCTTTAATAGAAGTACTTGTTATCCCTGACCAAACAGGTCAATTTTGCCATTTCTGCAAATTCCATCATCTTTACAATCCATTCCTCCATTGTGGATATTTCAGTATTTTTCCATCTTTGTGCATATAATAGTCTCACTGCCACTGTCTCACTCAATCTTCTATAAGTCCTTTCTAAATGGTTATCTACAAGTCCCAGTAAAAACAGTTCTGGTTTCATCTGAATGTTAGTCTTTGGAATTCTTTGTATCATTATATGTATTAGTCTCTTATATATATATATATATATATATATATATATAATATGAGATACTAATACATATAATACATACATATATAGATATAGATATAGATATAGATATAGATATAGATATAGATATAGATATAGATATAGATATAGATATAGATATAGATATATAAATTCCCCTCTCACCCCTATGAGTGGTATGTGTCTTCCTCAATCTTGGGTCCTCTACCAGAGGCCTGGGAGTTTGAGGGTTCTGCGCAGTATCTTAGCTGCTACTAGCACTGCACTCTTCTGGATAAAGAGCTCTGATGTTGTTCCTGGGATATGTTGGAGCCATTTTCCCAGATTAGGAGTCATGGCCCCGAGTGCTCCTACCACCACTGGGACCACTTTGGCCTTTACTTTCCACATCCTCTCGATTTCCTCCCTGGTACTTCTCCAGTTTCTCATGCTCCTTCTTCCTGATGTTGCTGTCACTTGGCACTGCTACATCTATCACTACCGCTGTCTTCTGTCTTTGTCTACTACCATGATGTCTGGTTGATTAGCCAGTACCTGCCTGTCCATCTGGATCTGGAAGTCCCACAGGATCTTAGCCCTGTTATTCTCCACAATCTTCTGTGGAATCTCACATCTGGACTTGGGGGGGTCTAGCCCATACACTGTGCAGATGTTCCTATACACAATGCCAGCTACTTGATTGTGCCATTCAGTGTATGCTGTTCCTGCCTGCATCTTACACCCTGCCATTATGTGTTGGACTGTCTCTGAGGCTTCTTTGCACAATCTGCACCTTGGGTCCTGTCTAGTGTGGTAGACCCTGCTTCTATGGATCTGGTGCTTAGTGCCTGTTCTTGTGCTGCTGTGATCAGTGCCTCAGTGCTGTCTTTTAGTCCAGCCGTTTCCAGCCACTGGTAGGATTTCCCAGTGTCAGCCACCTCAGCTATCCGTCTATGGTACATCCCATGCAGGGGCTTGTCTTGCCATGGTATTTCCTCCACTTGAACTTCCTCCCATGTCTGCTGCTGCCTCAGGCATTGTCTCAGCAGCTCATCTTTGGGTGCCATCTTACTGATGTACTCCTGGATGCTCTGGGTTTTGTCCAGGACAGTGGCTTTGACACTCATCAGACCCAGCCCGCCCTCTTTGCGGTTGGTGTACAATCTCTGGGTGTTGGACTTGGGGTGGAAACCTCCATACATTGTGAGGAACTTGCGGGTGTTCACATCAGCAGCCTCCATGTCTTCCTTTGGCCAGCTCACTATACCAGCAGGGTATCTGATGACTAGCAAGGCGTACATGTTGATGGCATGAATCTTGTTCTTCCCATTGAGCTGGCTCTTCAGGACCTGTCTTATCTTTTGGTGGTACTTGGATGTTGCTGTCTTCCTTGCCTCCTCCTCATGGTTCCCATGTGACTGTGGGACACCAAGGTATTTATAGCTGGTCTCTATGTCTGCTATGTGGCCCACTGGTAGTTCCACTCACTCAGTCTTAACCACATTCCCTCACATTACTATCATCCTGCCACACTTCTCCAGTCCAAATGACATCCCAATGTAGATCTCTGTCAGGTGGATCAGTGAGTTGATGTCTCATTCACTCTTAGCATACAGCTTGATGTCATCCATGTAGAGGAGGTGGCTGATGGTGATTCCACTTTTGAACATGTACCCATATCCAGTCCTCGTGATTATCTGGCTGAGGGGGTTTAAGCCTATGCAGACAGCAATGGGGACAGTGTATCACCTTAGTATATGCCGCATTTGATGGCCACTTGTGCGAGCTGTCTTGAGTTGACTTCCAGTGTTGTCTTCCACAGTCCCATTGAGTTCTTGAGGAAGGTCCTTAGTGTCCTGTTGACTTTGTATAGCACCAGGCGTTCACAGATCCATGTGTGTGGCATTGAGTCATAGGCTTTCCTGTAGTCAATCCAGGCTGTGCTCAGATTGGTCTGCCTAGACCTTGAGTTTCGGGCAACTGCTCTATCTATGAGTAACTGGTATTTTGAGCCTCTGGTGTTGTTCCCGCTGCCCTTCTGAGCTGTGCTCATGTACTGGCCCATATGATCTTGTAGCTTTGCAGGATGCCTGACAGAACTTTCCATATTGTGGGGAGGCAGGTTATTGGCCAGTAGTTGGATGGTGCTGTTCCCTTGTGAGGATCTTTCATGACCAGCACTGTCCTTCCTTGTGTTAGCCAGTCTGGGTGGGAGCCTGCTGCTAGCAGTTGGTTCATCTGTGCTGCTAGGCATTCATGCACTGCTGTTAGTTTCTTTAGCCAGTAGGTGTGGATCATGTCCGGGCCAGGTGCTGTCCAGCTTTTCATGTTCTTGACCCGCTGTTGGATGTCTGCTACTGTGATGGTGACTGGTTCCTGTTCTGGGAGATTGCTGTGGTCTGCTTTCAGGTCCTGCAGCCACTTTGCACTGGTGTTATGTGTCTTCTCTTTCTCCCATATGTTCTTCCAATACATACATACATACATACATACATACATATATATATTCTTTTTTGCAACTCCACCATGCATGGTAAAATGACCCTTCATTTTTCCACATTTCCAACACTAATTAGAAGTACCTTTATACATCTGAGATAATTTCTCTGGTCCATGGCCATCTGTTTCAAGGCACCGTCATTCAGAGCATTTTAAAAAAAGTCTCTTTCTCATGACCCATAAAAGCATTTACCAAATGTATGTAAACATAACTGGAATCACCCATTTTAAAATCTCTTATTATTATTGCCTTCTTGATCCATTTGTTCATCTCAAGATCACTCTCAGACCTTTCTTCACAGGTTACAAGAATGTTCTCACTATTACATTACTTACCCAGTTTCATTTTTTATTTTATTTTAATTAAAAGTTTTAAAATCAATTTATCTTAGGATACAAGAGTTATATTATGTCCATCATAACCTGTACTGTATGGGGCATTTCAGTTTCTTTAATTTAGCCAAGAGGCCTCTAGCACTGTATAGGAACACTTACACAGTATGTCCTAGGGAAGACACCAGACTAAGGATGATTGTTGTACTATACGTTTTTTTTTGTTGCAATCTCTATAATCTCAATCAGAATATTTACTGCCTCATCCCTTAGAGATGGGCTGACCTGAATCAGATGCTCCCCAACTTCACTCAGCTTTTCCCCACAAGTTACTTGAAATGTTGCTCTGTGGTCTGATGAATATTAGGCACTAGCACTCAGGTCTTATTTTGGCTCAAGCAAAGCCTATCCTTCTTGTTCATCTTGCATTTTCTCAGAACATCCTTCATGAACTAGCAAATCCATATCCTATCTTCTAATGCCACTGACCTGCCCATTAATTGAAACCTCTCCTCTATCCCTTCAGCTGACTTTGGCATATGGAACAGGTAAGCATTTCAGAGAATTCAACCTTGGATATCCCTGGATGTTTAGCATCTTACCCTGAAACCTTCATTTTAGATTCAGGACAGCACAATTGCCTGTCCCAATGCACAATCTATCAGCCTATTTATTATTAGCATCTTCCCATCAGGCAGGTAAATCATGTGGAGTTAAAGTGCCTATCACGAATCAATTTTTCTATATGCCTAATGAATCGCTCTTTATCTTTCCTGGCTCTGGGAAGCATACCAACTGCACAAAACAATTCCACCAAGGTATGATTCATTCTTTAAAAGATACAAAAATTATTTTCCTCTTCCTTAAAATGCTCCCTTCCTTCCTCAAAACAGCAAAGCAACTATCAGTCCAGGAGTGGGATGGCTCTCTCATGCTCTTGACAGACTCATCTAAACACCTTTCTTTCTGGCCCACCTTCTCCAGTCACCTACCATGATCTCCAGGGAACTGGCTTGTTTCCTGACAGCCAGAAGTTCATTGTATCCTTCTCCTTTCTGCCCCCTCCCATCAGCAGATGTGACTATATTCCATGCAATATAGAGGATAGCTCTCATGCCCATGTATTTCCTGTAATTCAATCACAGGAAAACTTTATTTAGAGTAAAATTGACAAGGCTATAAGAGAGTCATTGCTCAAGGGCAGAACTAGAAGCCCAATTGCTTTGGTCTGTTAATAACAGACTGCTTAGCTTCTTGCACTAGTCAACATCCTCTCTTCTAACAAACTTTCCAAATTAGGTTGTAGTTATGCCATCAGCAAAGTGATTCCCCACCCACCCATCTTGGCACCAGTGATTATAGATGGCTGATTATACTTTGTGCTCCTACAATGTTTTTTGCAGGTCATTCACAATGGCCTTCTTTGTAACCATTACCTTCTGACTCCTGACCCTGTAGCAAACCTTGTTGACTCTTCTGCAGCTGGTTTATTTGGCGGAAACAGTCCTGCACTCTCAGTTCTGTACTTTAGTACTGAACTAAAACTGCAGAGAAGAGTCTGGGGGAAAGCAAGTAAACTGGAAAGCCGTCTCCGGAAATTTCCTCTCAATCCACCACCCCAGTTCCTCTCAATCCACCACCCCAGTCATCTTCACAGCTTTATGATTATGCTTGATGGCCATATAAGCCAACCAATGCAAACTGGATTATGTGAACTAAACTTTTATGTGTATATAAAAGAGAAATTATAAATAGATATGAAGCTATGATACCATCAACGTTTCAGTAAGAATTGGAATTATTAGTCTAGCGCTATCGCTTCCACAGGTAGAATTTATAAATGTGGTAGTATACAAATCTGACAGGTAAGTAAATAAAACATTCAACTTTATTAATTGTGGTGGTTTGCAAAACCAATCAAGCCACAAGGTTCTTTCAGCAATGGAAAAGGTTTGGATTAGTGTGCAGAGGACAAGAGCTCCCTTGCACCATAATATTATTAGCTTATCGGTGTGCATAACAACTGATTAATGACCCAATCCCTAACCCTAAATAAACAGCTAGAAAAATAGATTTATTTCCCAGTCACTGGGTGCCCAAAAAATAAATCTTGACTCCAATGAAATTCAATGTGGTTTGCTGGCTTCAATGTAAGGTAATGACAATCTCTTAGCAATCTTTTTGTTTTATGAACTTATGGCTATTTAGCAGAGGTGAAAGGATGGTAGGACAAACTCATTTCTCACAGGTCCATGACAGGGTAGATGTCTGAAGCCTCCAGACATCTACCCTGGGCATGGTGGAGGAAACTGGTGTAATGTGTATCTCGCTATTATCAAGCCATCACTATTTTGTTCATAACCTCATGCCCTATGCCACAGTTAGGTGTAGTTTATAGTTTAGTTTTGGATGGGTTACAGATTTGAACAGTACTCCAGTAATAGGAGAATATTCCTCTAGTAGTGGAGAAATGTTACAGATTTCATTAGCCTCACTTCTGCTGGAAATACTATTAGTCCTTGCACTCTTTAAAACTCATCTCCCCAAAGAAGTCAGTAGCTCAAATTGCCCATTCTTTAGGCAGATGCAGTCCACACAACCACTGGAAGGGATTGGCACTATACGCAAATCAAAATATTATCACAATATATCAAAGCAAATTTTATCTCATCTGAAAAAGCACATGATTTAGTAAAAGTAATATGCAGAAACAGCTAATTTATCTACAATGTGCTCTAAAAGCTGCAGAAGGAAGGAAGTTGCCAAGGGAAATTATATATACAATTTTTTGGCAGACGTTAAGATTGCTACATTAGAGAGAATGGGAACATTGTTTGGGATGTTCCCTAATGGAATTTTGGGAGCAGATAGCTTTGTGAATGTCCTACAAATACTTCAATCTTCAAATTTCTTTTAAATATGGTTAAAACAAAGACTTAGCCCTTTCCCTAGCACTACTACTTTTCTTAGCAAATAAACTTGTATGCCACCATTAACATGAAGTACATCTCTTTTATAGTTGAGTAACAAAACCTAGCACTAATATAAAAGATAGCTTTATATTTTTTATACAATAGCTATACCTTATTTTTTTATATACATATTCTTCTGTTTTCTCTGTATCCTTTTATTCTGTGTGGTTTCTATGTGCATTCTTCTATTTTGGCTACACAAAGTGGGTCAAAAGGGTAACATTAAAAGAGTGAGGAATGTAGATTACAACCAACAGGTGACACTTCATAGAATCCATAAGCTGGCTAAAAATCATGATTACAGGGCCAGGACCAGAAAACAAGCTTTTGTTTTTGTTTTTTCCCTGAGTGAGCAACTTATATATCAAAACAAGATAGGAAGGTATGAGGCCAGAACAAAGTGTAAAATCTAACCCTTGTGAGAATCAGCTTAGATATTATACTGTGTATAATATAAAATATGGTGTTGAAATGTTGAGATCCTCTCACAAAGAGCTCTTTAGAAACTCCCAACTCCCTTTCATCTACTTGGCCTGGATCAGTGCAGGGTATTCTCTCTCTGCTTTTCTTTTCTCTCTCTTTTCCTTTTCATTTTTGGAAGTTTATTATGTTTGTGTGAATGAGAATGTATGTGGGTGCTTGTAGAATATACTCTAATAAAGTAGTTAGAAAGCAATCAAATGTGCCTATGGCTTGTTCAGTGAAATGCTCACTGTCTATGCTCTGATCCTGCATATAAGATCCAATAACAATACATATAACTAAATCAAACAGCCAATGCATTGGATTAGGCACAGCACATATATCTAGTTCTTCCCATGGGAATGCCCCCTGCCACACTATGTGCCGAATAATAATTGTCTTCAGTTTAATTATATTTGGCAAGGAGGGAGCACATTGGTTTATGAGACTTTGCTCCCAGTTTTTAATGTTCGTACATGCAAGCTGAATGTTATAAACCATCCTGGGACTGTTTTTAGCAGCAGTCATAACTGAGACTTCCTTGGAATTCCAGTCTTACCTCTGTCAAAGCAAATATGAGAAAGAATATACGGATGGAAGGCAGGGATGACAACTTCAAGTAGGCTTTTATAAGACAATTGAGAGAAGAGATCTAGAGAGAAAATGGTCATCAAACAAAAGGCTGCCTGGGTGAGCCATCTGAATATACAATTCACAGTAACTAAGAAGTGTGTCCTTGAGAAGAATGCAGGATAACGACACCGATATGGTTAGAGCTCTCCTAGATGTCATATACAGAATTCCAACATTAAATGACTGAGAAAAGAAAAATGTTGCAAAATCTCACAAGATCATCCAGCTTCATGAGATGTGACCAGCCACTGAAGTAAGGGGTCTTAAGTGTATCAAAAATCATTCTGGATATAACCACCCTTTTTCCCTTGCCTATCAACCCAACTGGCTTGACATCAATTCCAACCTATTTCTGCCCAAATCAGAATTCCTTGTATCTTTTCTTTGCACCAAATTATGCCACCTGTCTATGTAAGCTGAGGGCAATTGATACTTTATGAGAAGAATAGGGTAGAACAAGAAGATTGTGCTTCTTTGCTATTTCCTGCTTAATAGATCTGATGTTTTTAGCTTCTGAATTGCTGCCAGTTGGCCTTTGGAGGTGTTGCGTTGAAGGGACCAGCTGGACTGCAGGGCAAAGGGTGAAATCAACACAGATCATAGCTAATTGCAAAGTACAAGCCTTCTCCTAATTGTTCTGATAAATTATTGATGCAAAAAGGTTTTTCTTGTTAGGATGCCATGTGAAATGAGAGCTCCAGGCCTAAGAAGGTCTATCTTAGAAGGAATTATCTAATCCTTTTTGGGGGGGAGGTATATAATTAGGGAATTAACACTGGATGGGGAAGAATTGGAGGAGCAAAATCCTTCTATAGACTGTCCTACCTTTGAATATCCCAGATGGAAGAGATTCCGAGAAGCACATCTGCAACTCTCCTGGAGGTTGTCAGTTCCTTAAGTGTTATTGACAAGAGGGATCCCTTTGATGCCATTAGCTGTGCACCTCATTGATTTTCTTTGTTTTAACAAGGAAATCATTACAGTTTATACAACCTGAATACTCAGCTCATCAGCTCTTTAACTCTTTCCAACTTCTATTTCTGCAGTCGGTATTGTGCATTTAGCTGACAGAACCCCCACTTTCCTCCTGAACAATTTTCGTCTCTGAGCTGATCCCTAATAGAGTAAATATTAACACAAGCAAGACCGTGCCTGCAAGAACTATATATTGGCCTTGAACACTCAAAAGTAGAGAGGAGTTGAGCTGCCTCTTAGCTGTACAACTCTCAGTTATATAGTTAGTACTCTATTTTGCACAAAAGGTGCAAAAAAAAAAAAAAAAAAACACCCTTTACCTGCACATTTATTAGCAATTCAGGAACTTCACTGTATAGTCCTGTAAGACCCAAAGCAAAGATACTGGTTCTTTATTTCCAATACATTTGAGGTATGTTGCCAAAAAGGTGGATTGTGACTACTTTAAAACAGCTGCTGCTTTTGGATCCTATATCCAGATGCTTTAGAGTACTGTTCACGCATCTGGCTCCAATGAAGAACTTCACCATATTATCTGACGTGCCCAGGAGATGAAAGGAACCAGGACCACCTCACTCTGGGCTGTACACTGCAGGAATCAGGTCCGGTCTCCAGTATCCCCAACATGCTTCCACAGTGAGCTAGAACTGCTTCCCTTGACAGTGGTTTCAGATCATCTTTATACCCAAAGAGGGTGGAGGATAAACTTTAAATTGGTGACATCACCACAAATAGACCTTTCTACGATATTTTGGTATACCAAACAAACTTTGCAAATAGTCACAGTCTGTGTGGGCCATGATATACTTTGTCCAGGAATAGGAAGGTAGGTAGGTAGGTAGGTAGCAAAGTAAATAGAAATATGATGGGACAGTCTGAACATGGTTGTTGGCATCTTGTCTTGTTTGTTTGTTATTTTGTTTTTGTACCTTATCTGTTTTTGTGAGTTTTGTTTTTTTGAACTGTGCTGTATTTTTGGCAGTGGGGGGGGGGGGAGGTACACTGTGAGCCACCCAGAGTAATTTGGAGTCAGGCAGCATCTAAATTGAAGAAATTAAATTACATTAAATTAAATGGCATTCCCCAGCCTAGATTAATCCTAAACATTCACTAAAAATTCAGCTTAGACTGATTTCAATGTTTAAGATACCACAGTCTGATAGGCACTCAAGACTACCTTGCTCACTCCTGGTGGCAATGGAAAGTTCTTGTCAATAAAGCAATGGCCATCACAGAATGCTTGCTTAACGCTGCCATCGCAGCTCCCAAATTAGAAGAGATTTCTCATTTCCCAGGTGGGACCTACTTAAATTAATCTAAGTTGGGCTCCTCTCCCCTCAGCTCTGACTCTTCTTAATGAAAATTGACACACAGCAACCTTTCTTTCTGAAACATCTCTAGGGACTGTCCACGCTGTTTATTTCAGTCAGGGGTCGATTGCGAAGAAAGAGCTTCCCACTGCCAGAAGTATTAGCTCCTGAGCTATGCAGTTTTTCCTGTGGTCTTCTCCTTCATTCCTGTGCTCAGGAGGAGCAACAAGAAAATAAAATTGGGGAAAAGTGCTGCCTCACTGTTTGTCTTGCAACTTTAATGAGCTACAGTTTCAAGCTAGCAAATTGCCTGACCTTACAACACTCTGTAAGTGAGATACAAGGAGGGAGCCAACAAGTACATCTGGCCACGTTTCTTTTACAGGTATGGTCAGAGGTTATCGGGTTTCTTATTTGTCTAGAACTATAAGAAGCAGCTCACTGAATCTGAGATTTTTTTTAAAGTTTTCACTAACCTTTTAATGTATTTTGGGCCTTATTTATTTATTCAGGCTCATATGGTGCTTCAGTTGTGACTGACCCTAAGCAGCTTATCCTCCCAACTACAGCAACAAAGCCAAGCCAGTGTTAACCAAAAGTCTTCACTGAAGGAGGGAACTCAGTCATATCAGCCTGCCAAGGTCTTTTGGAAGAGCCAAGACTTAATGGCTTTCTTGAATCCTAATAGGGTTGGTGACAGTCTAAGCACAGGAAGAATGCAATTCCAAATCAGGGAGGGCAGTGACAGCAAAGAATCCCCCTTGTGGTTGGATTGGGGACTTGAAGAATTGCCCTCTGCCAGAACAGGGACTGAAAGGGAGTGCTTCATCCTAAATCTAATTGGATGAGCAGAAATCACTGAGAAAAAATGGTCCCCAAGATACCCAGCTCCAAATATATGCCTCCAAACATAGGCAAAATTGCAAGCAAAAAATGCATAATTATACACAGGTTTTGCAAAGAAATGTCATAATCATAATGCATTCTTAGAATTTACAATGAAAACAATACCAAAGACATAGGAAGAATCATATATGATGATAATATGCAAAGAAGTGAATGACCTGAAGAAACCATAAGCATATAGACCAATTCCTTTACTGAAGATATTCACAACTATATTAGATGAAGATATGAGGAAGTGTGTTTCCTAAATTATACACACAGATCAGACAGGTTATATTCCGAAAAGGAATATAAAGTTGCGGAAAAAGCCTTTGATAATTTGGAATGGAATTTTCTTACAGCAGATCTTAAACAAAATGAATCCTGAAGAAGAATTAAAAACCTGGGTGGAAAGTAGATATCAGCATCAAACAGCAAAGATGATAGTGAATGGAATGTTGTCTGCAAGCTTTTCAGTTAGCAAAGGGTTCAAAAAAACCAAACAGATAATTGGGAGCAAAATTCAAAGAGAGGAACACAAATTGAAATGTTATGCAGACAATCTAGTATTAACAATTATGCAACCACAAAGCCCTATACAACAATTAATGAAAGTAATCAAAGGTTTTAGTTGCTTTTCTGAATACAAAATCAACATAAAGGAAACAAAGATAAAACAAGGCAATTGACTTCTAAAGAAGAAAAATTTATGAACCACAAGATTGGCCGTGAGATAACAAAATATCCAGTGAAATATTTAGGACTTTACTTGACAGAATGCAATAAAGACATATTTGAAAATAATTACAAGAAGTTATAGAAAGAAATAAAACAAGAGCTTGAAAGGTGGAATAGCTTAAAACTTTCCTGGCTAGGATTTATCACAACAATAAAGATGAATGCATTACCCAAGATAAATGTCCTATGTCAAATAGCACCTATTCAGATCTCAGACAAAAATTTGCACTGGCAAAGAACAATTAATAGATTTATATGAAGTGAAGGAAAAAAAAACTAAGAGTTTTTTTTAGTTAATTCACCTCTTTTCTTTTGAGTCTTCAACAATCAAAAAAATTTCAAGACCCAAAAGAAAGAGGTGGATTAGTTTTTCCTCATCTTAGGGTATATTATGCAGCAAGCTGTCTATCATGGATAACAGAATGGATAAAATTTCCTAACAGCAGAATATCAACTATAGAAAGAACAGACTTAGCCAATGGACTTCATAAACATCTGTGATATAAAGAAACAAAAGAAGAACCCAAAGGGACATTTTATAAGAGAAAGTTTATTATAACTTTTGAATCCCATGAAAGCAAGGATAAGTCCAACAATCTTGACACCAGCATCACCCTCAAATGTTTTTATCTCAAGGCCAATTACAGTAAGAAAGATCTGATCACATATGCTAATATGATACCTTTGGATTCAAGAAATATGCAATAAGAATCGCTTAAGGAAATTAGGAATCCACCATGGTTAATGTATTTGCAAATAACTGGAAGAATAGAAAGAAGTAGGAGGGACCCTGAGAGAGATGACAAAATGTGAAATAGTTATACAAAGCCAAGGTCATTTATTAGGATGCATCTATAAATTGCTCCTGAAATATGATATGGAGACAGAACAAATAAAAAATTGCATGATAAAATGGATGCAAAACGTCAAAGACCTAGTAACAGTGGAACAATGGGAAGAATTCTGGGGGGAAATCAACAAAATGTACATCAAGCCACAGTGTGAGGGAAAATTGATACAAAATGTTCTATAGGTGGCATATCACTCCATCAACAATTGCCAAGATGGACAATCATACACCAAGAAATGTTGGGAATGCTGTAATAAAAAAGAAACATTTTATCGGAGGTGGTAGCCAAGCAAAAAGACTCAAAAGTGCTGGAAAGAAAATAAACCCAATGACCAGAAAATTCTGAAAATAAAATATGAATTGAAACGACATATATCTTTGTTAGGTATCACCCTAGGGAGTACAAATGATGAGCCTCACAACTCATGGAATTATATGCTGGCATTGGCAAGAATCAATCTGGTACAACATTGGGAAAAAGAAGCTGACCATCCAAGATTGGGAGACTGAAACTGGAAAATAGGCAGCAATAGAAAAATTGACTATATGCATTCATCAGAGAAGCCTGATCCAATTCAAGCAGGAATGATTCCCTTGTATACAACATATTACCTAGCAAGACAAGCTAACACACTTAGGATATGGGTTTTGAAGAAAAAGAGGAACTGCTTAAGAAAAATGATGAAAATGACTCAAATAGAAATGAGCAATTGTTACAGATGTTTAAAGCAGGGTATACAAATATTTAAGTGGCAGTTAATGGTTGGGGGAAGAAAAGAAGAGAAAAAAAGGGAAAAATAAAAAGAGATAGGGCTACTTGAATATTGTTTTCCTGTAATCTCCTTTTTTATTTTATGCTTTTTACTTTTTTATTTTAGTTACTATATCGGATCTCATCCTCTGAATTTTTATTTCAACCTTCACCTCAGCACAAACCTTATGCAAGAGTAATAATAATATTAAACAAAAAAAGATAAATAACAACATAGATGAGTCAAGCATTACAATGTTATGTATATATTTTTATGTAAGTATATGAATTCCTTTCCTTTCTTTTTTTCTTATTTCTTTTTGTTTTTCCTGTTGTTTTTCTACTTAATAAAATATCTATCTATCTATCTATCTATCTATCTATCTATCTATCTATTTCAATTTATTAGCAGCCTAACTGCAATGGACTCTGGGCTTAATAAAAATTAAGACCATTTTCAAATTAAAAAAAAATTACATTGCCAATAAATGCCTTTCTGTATGGATGTTTTCATGCAATTAACTTTCTGTGCACAGGTGAGCTCAAAATATGTGAAATTTAAATGGAAATATGTTCCATTTAAATTCAAGCTAAGCAGATTTCTCCTTGTCTGTAGTCCCATAGAGCAGGGTTGCCCTGCCATAGAGAACAACTCATTAGATCCTTCCTGAGTTGTAGACTAAACCAGCTAATGACATTCAGGTTAACCTTTAATGAATAGACACGAAGACATGGAGAAGTCATGGTGGGTTTTTCACCTACTCTGTGCTAGCACAGTTTTGCAAATTGCTTTCATGAGTTGTCTTAACACTGGGCTTTTCTTTTTTTCCTGATGCTTTTGGAGACTGATCAAAACGTGACAATTGGACAGGCTTGATCTTTTGGTTTTTGAGGGTCTGTTTAGGGCAGTGTTGTCCAAACGTGGCCACTTTAAGATGAGTGGACTTCAACTCCCAGAATTCCCCAGCCAGCATGGCTGGGGAATTCTGGGAGTTGAAGTCCACTCATCTTAAAGTGGCCACGTTTGGACAACACTGGTTTAGGGTGTGTTTGTTTGTTTGTTTGTTTTTTGGTAGGGGAAGTAATTCACTTCCTATTTTATCCTTGTTTCTGGGTCATACCAATGTTTACCTATTCGATGTGCTGTCTATACTTGGCAGAAGTTTAATTATGGTGATTTTTGAAAATGTTAACTAGGTACACTTTTTTAAAAAAATTAGACATGATTGGCATGGATACAGTGCAATCCTGCTTCCTACTTCCCCGCATATATTCATTTGATATGATGGGTGTGTTGGTGACCCTGCATATAAAGGAAAAGAGGGAGCTCGGTAGTATGTTTCTCACTGCTTTTTCCAATCCTCCTCTTCACTCTCCAAATATGTTCTGGATAAACCCCTTTTGGAGTGATTTTAGGAGTTTGTTGGGGAAGGAAGTGCAAATCCGGTTATGCAAGCAAACATCCTCTTGTACAATGTAGAATATCACTCCATCTGTTTCTTTGGGTGAACAGATGCACCTGTTCTGGTGTCAGTGCCGTGCCTGGACGAACAAACATTTTGCAACATTTCTCACCTGTCTCTAAGAATAAGATGATCATATATAAACCATTTTTTAAAAATTATTTTTAGATACATGAAATAGAGCAGAAGTAGAAAATAAGGCAATGGATAGATTAGATCCAATGACTGAGCCAGCTAATACTCATGGGTGGATTCCAGGTTGAATTCACAGTTTATCTGGAAAGAAATATGAGGATCAATGTATCGGATATATTATACATAGAAGGGGAAATGAGGAATTTTTGAAATTATGAACTGCTGATATTTGCCCTTGGTTTCTGTTAGAAAACTGGTGAGGAAAAGGTTTGGGGTAATGATATACCTATTATAGCCTAAAAAAAAAAAAAGAAAAAAAAGTGGATTTTAGTTCTTAAGATGTTTTCATTGGGTTTTATCTGTAAACAACGTTGTAAAGATTTTGTTGGTTCCACACAAACTTCCTATAAATAGAAAACCTTATTTTGCCCCAGGAGGCTTCCAATCCAGCAGAAGAATCCTGCCAAACAAAAAGTGCATTTGTGTGTGTGGGGGGGAGGGGTCTGTGTGTGTGTGTGTGTGTGTGTGTATACACAATCTTTATTGATTTTTCCTTCTTGTGCGATCCTCTTTATCTTTCAGGAAACTTCAGCAGAATGTTGCAGGTCCTCCCGGAAGAGAAGAACAAAAGATCCTGGGGATTATAAAAGTAGAAAGAATTGGCAAACATCACTTCTGCAGCTCCCACTGACAGAATAAAAGCTGGATCCAACTTGCTGAACTGAAAGTATACACTACTTCTAATAAATAATAATACAGAATGTCAGAACATTCCTTCATGTCCTTGTCTGTTTTTTTTTAAGGCTAAAACAAAACAAGACAAAAGAAGAACAGACTGAACTATCTGACAGCTATTACAAGGAGAAAAGCATCTTCATCAACAACAACAAATCTCAGTTTGGAAGTTTCATTAAACCTCAGTAACATTTGGGGACTGAACTGCTTCTAAAGTACACAAGGAGAGAGCAATAAGGGAATGATATGCTGTGGTATCAAATATGATTGGTGCCCTTTTCATTCTAGGGTTGATGGATTGAAACTTTTATCCTTGAGAAAATACTTTTTTTTAAAAAAAAATCTATCCTGGAGACGATAAAAGCAACAACAACGTGCCATTGTTTACTTGGCAAGGTAATAAAAAATGCCATGTCCTAGTACAGACTAAGCAAATTATTTTTTAAAAAAAGAAGGCTAAAAAACTGTTTATTATGTGAAATGCCTTTGTCTTGGCTCAATTTCTGATAAATTACTTCCAGCTTCATTACTTTATAATATATCTCCCATGACATTTAATTATACTTACCCCAAACACATTAAGCCAATCAGTTTGAACAGGCTCTTATTAATATGCAAATTTCAGCTTCTGAAAACCCATGAATCTGTGAAAAAAATCTCCTTAGGTTTTAATTATGTCCATTCAGGAAGTTGGCCTGTTCAATCAGACACTTCCCTGTTCTACAAGCTTTATGAGTCAGCACTTGAGTAACCATTTCTGTGATCTGTTCTGGCAGTAACATTCACCATACAATGTTGGGGATGGAAAATGGAAAGAAGAGGACAGATGGGTGTCTACAGAGGAGAAAGGCGGGCAAATGATGAAACAGGCATGATGACATCACTACCCAAATGCCATGACATGTTTTTAGGTAAGACTTCTGGACGCCAACAAGAAAATGCAGGATTTATATGATGATGTCACCAAATGTTTGTCATTTTTGCTGCAAATGCTGTAGAGAGTAGAGGAGGAAATAAAAAATGACTTAGAACCAAAATTAAATGATAATATACAGCCCTGCCACCTCTATTGGTTCAGGAGACACAGTACTGACATTCAGCCAGATTTATTTCCTTACCATAGTTAAAACAAAAACAGTTTGCTACCTGTGTGTGTGTGTGTGTGTGTGTGTGTGTGTGCGCACACACACACACACACATGCGTGCCTTTGAGTCAGTGTGGACTCCTGGCGACTGCCTGGACAAGTCCCTGCAGTTTTCTTGGCAAGATTTTTTGAAATGGCTTGCCCTTGCCTTCTTCCCAGGGCTAAAGTGACCGGCCCAAAGTCACCCAGCCTAAGGCAGGACTAGAACTCACGGTCTCCCCGTTTGTAGCCTGGTGCCTTAACCACTACACCAAACTGGCTCTCTACCTTTTCTACTGCTATCAAGTAAAATGATAGATTGCAGTCCAGTAGCTCTGCTCTACATGCTGAAAATCTTCTGCAAACATGGAACCATCTCAGTTCTATTAGACCATTTTCTTCCTTATTACTTAAATTGGCCCATAATGGAAGTAAAAGTCCTACACTTGTAGAATGTAAATCTGACTTCTCATCAGTAGTCTTTCCTTCACAATGGCAAGGGAAAAGCCTAACATCTTTGGTTAATAACACCTTTGGTTAGTGAAATCCATGAGAACAGCTGGTGGGATAATGTCTACTTGGTGCAGGGAAATAGGCCCACTGTCTTCATGGGATTTATTTCTATATAAGTCTGTATGCATCTACTATTTCCCAGAATAAAGCTTCAGTAAACATGGAACTTACTTATGAGTAAGACCCACTCCTTTGATCACTGAATTCTCAGTGTGCTCAGTGGAATGGCCTTCTGATATTTAGGACAAGTCCTGATTTGTGGAAGGAAACCCCACTGTACATTCCTATGACATGATGACCATACTAAGCACAGCTCAGAATGTCCATGATTCCTCCCCTCTCCCAGGTAGAGTATCTCTGTATCACCTCTCTGCATTTGTTTTCTAGGGGCTATACCATGTCAACACCAGAGCATTAGTGATACTTTTAAATGGATTAAATCAGTGATAAACCCATAGTTTATTGTAAATTCAACCCAGCAGGGCTTTGGCTTATTTCTTAAACTCAAGAACCATTTTTGTCTTCTACAGGTGAAACTCAAAAAATTAGAATATCGTGCAAATGTTCATTTATGTCAGTATGGCAACTCAAAAGGTGAAACTAATATATGAGATAGACGCATTACATGCAAAGCGAGATATGTCAAGCCTTACTTTGGTATAATTGTGATGATTATGGTGTACAACTTATGAAAACCCCAAATTCACAATCTCAGAAAATTAGAATAGTGTGAAAAGGTTCAATATTCTAGGCTCAAAGTGTCCCACTCTAATCAGCTAATGAATCCATAACACCTGCAAAGGGTTCCTGAGCCTTTAAATGGCCTACTCTCCGGTTCACTAGGAATCACAAGCATGGGAAAGACTGCTGACCTGACAGTTGTGCAGAAACCATCATTGACACCCTCCATAAGGAGGGAAAGCCCCAAAAGGTCATTGCAAAAGAAGTTGGATGTTCCCAAAGTGCTGTATCAAAGCACATCAATAGAAGGTTATGTGGAAGGGAAAAGTGTGGTAGAAAAAGGTGCACAAGCAGCAGGGATGACCGCAGCCTGGAGAGGATTGTCAGGAAAAGGCCATTCAAAAGTGTTGGGGACTTTCACAAGGAGTGGACTGAGGCTGGAGTTAGTGCATCAAGAGCCACCACACACAGACGGAACCTGGACATGGGCTTCAAATGTCATATTCCTCTTGTCAAGCTGCTCCTGAACAACAAACAACGTCAGAAGCGTCTTACCTGGGCTACAGAAAAAAAAAAAAGAACTGGTCTGTTGCCCAGTGGTCCAAAGTCCTCTTTTCTGATGAGAGCAACTTTTGCATCTCATTTGGGAACCAAGGACCCAGAGTCTGGAGGAAGAATGGAGAGGCACACAATGCACGATGCTTGAAGTCCAGTGTGAAGTTTCCACAGTCTGGGTTGATTTGGGGAGCCATGTCATCTGCTGGTGTTGGTCCACTGTGCTTCATTAAGTCCAGGGTCAATGCAGCCGTCTACCAGGAGATTTTGGAGCACTTCATGCTTCCTTCCGCAGACGAGCTTTACGGGGATGCTGACTTCATTTTCCAGCAGGACTTGGCACCTGCCCACACTGCCAAAAGTACCAAAGCCTGGTTCAATGACCATGGGATTACTGTGCTTGATTGGCCAGCAAACTCGCCTGACCTGAACCCCATAGAGAATCTATGGGGCATTGCCAAGAGAAAGATGAGGGACATGAGACCGAACAATGCAGCGGAGCTGAAGGCCGCTATTGAAGCATCCTGGTCTTCCGTAACACCTCAGCAGTGCCACAGGCTGATAGCATCCATGCCACGCCGCATTGCAGCAGTCATTGCTGCAAAAGGGGCCCAAACCAAGTACTGAGTACATATGCATGCTTATACTTTGCAGAGGTCCAATATTGTTCTATTTCCAATCTTTGTGTTATTGATGTCATGTAATAATCTAATTTTCTGAGATTGTGAATTTGGGGTTTTCATAAGCTGTACGCCATAATCATCACTATTATACCAAAGTAAGGCTTGACATATCTCGCTTTGCATGTAATACGTCTATCTCATATATTGGTTTCACCTTTTGAGTTGCTATACTGACATAAATGAACATTTGCACGATATTCTAATTTTTCGAGTTTCACCTGTATCTGGTAGCATCAGGAAAGAATAAATGAAACTCATATCTTTATTTTATATTCTAATAAGTATATTTCTGCATCATCCAAATTCATCATTCCCAAACATATTATAACTCTTTTCTTCCATGCCAACTACCCCTTAAAACCTCAAATTCCAGCTCATCCATTCATGGCTGAACAAACTTTTCAGTCCCTAGAAATGTGGTCATAATTTGAGATTTATTTATTTATTTATTTCAATTTCAGATGTACCCGCTGGCTCCCAAATATTGCCTTCTGCTACTTTAAATGAAAGGAGCTTGGGCTCAAATATGGTTTTAGTTCTGAGGGTGGGAAACTATAAAAGGGGGAAATGAAGTATAATACTCTAGCCAATGGCACATAAAAAATCTGTATTCTTCTAAACATACTAGGTCTTTCCTCCAGGGTCTAAATTCAAAGCCTTATACCTTCAACCGACGTTCTGTTGATCTCAGGCTCTTCCCATCACATTAATCTATGTGCCAAATTCTCAAGGAGAGAGTTTTTATTCCCATTGTAATAACTTAAGATCCCCTTTTATTTACTCATTAAATTAATGTGATTATTTAAGCATAGCTATTTTAAAACATTTATTACCCAAACTAATTACTGACTGTTACATTGAATGTGCTACATTAATTTTTCAATAATTAAAATTAAATGAATAGGAAAAAAATCAAACTCAACAAGTTCAATTTTGGGGGTGGGGGTTATGTTATAACTTTAGGTAATCTATGCAGGTGCTACATCTGGAAAATGAAATATATTTTTGGCAAATACCCTGTTTCTCCAACACACACACACACACACAAATCATACAGGTGGAAAGAATGCAGAAAAGGGGGCATAAAAGGGCTAGCACTTTGAAGCACATTGTCTTTGGGGAACATCTAGAAAGAACAGTGTGAATGAATTTTAAGTTGAGTGTCATGATGTGTTGGCTACACTGCAGCCTATAGAGTTTAGAGTGCAAAGAGATATAGCAGAAACTGGACAAGATGCCAGAGGAGAGCAGAGCAGAGCAGAGCAGAGCAGAGCAGAGCAGAGCAGAGCAGAGCAGAGGAGAGGAGAGGAGAGGAGAGGAGAGGAGAGGAGAGGAGAGAAGAGAAGAGAAGAGAAGAGAAGAGAAGAGAAGAGAAGAGAAGAGAAGAGAAGAGAAGAGAAGAGAAGAGAAGAGAAGACTGGTGCTGGGGGCAAAGAAACCAGAGCTCACATTGAGACAGTTGCTGGTAGAGGAAGATATGGTGGAAGAGGGCACTGAATAGGCCATTAGAGAAGAAGGGGACCTGCAGCTTGATGCAAGTTCCTTCTTCTAACCCAGTAGCTCCACCAATGAACCCAAACAGTCAGATTATCGGGTGCCTAGGAGGCAGACTGCTGTTGGTAAATGCCAGGTCTGTATAGAAGAAGACCACATCTATCTAGTTCTGGATGAATGTGCAGACCTGGTATTACTAAAAGCTAGTTGGGCAAGGATAGGGAAGTTGTCCTGTCAGATTTCAATGCCTGCAGCTGCAGTGTCAAAGAGGGAGAGGAGGGTTTGCTGTGCTCATTTGTGATACTTTGGCCGTAACCAGTAGGTGACTGGTTGCAAGTGCCTATATGTGCAACTGGGCTGTTGGAACAAGCTAGGGTTGCTACTGGTGTACCCTCCCAAAGTTTCTGGACCTCATTGCAGGGCTGCTATTGGAATTTCCCATGCTTTTGGTGCAGAGGAACCTCACTCTTTATGCCTTTAGGGTGTGTGTGAGTAGCTTGTGAACTTATTGGCCACAATGGTGACCATGGGCTTATCCCAGGTAATATCAGTTCCAACCCACATATGCAGGGACCTGGTTGATCTGGTCTTTACTTCACAGGAGATGAAACATCTGAAAAGGCATGATAATGACCACTATCCTTTCCTATTATAAACTCACATTTCTGGTCAGGCTGCAGATTTTAAGCATCCTGGACTTCTGCAAGGGTGAACCTATTAAGATGGTTTGCTCTAGGCACCTGATGGATCCAGAGTTTCCTCTGGTACTTTTACCAGAGGAACTGGTACTGTTGATGGCCTCTGATACCATCAACCATGCTACCCTGCTGGACTGTCTATAAGGATTGGGGGTTGTAGGCACCAATGATGATTTGACAGACAGCTCTGGCTTGCGCATAGTAAATCTCTGGTTTTAAGGATAGAACTAGAAGGCTAGAAAAGCCTGTCCCTCTGAAGCTTCTTTCAGTTGCTGATCCTGGATGGCTCCCAGGTATTTAGAGGAGCAACAAGAGATAAAGTGAGTGAAATTATGCCTAGAGGAAGGGTGGTAGAAGCTTTATATAAATGTGACTGAGCATGGGTACGTGCCCAGGTGCACAGATTCCCAGCAGCTTTATTCAGGGTGACCTTTGGGAAAAAAATCAGAGTAATGAAATGCCTGCAGGCTGCTGTGATCCATGTCCATCCTGGCTTTTTCAGGTGACTGGGGGACAGGGGGTGGGCCTATAAGTGGATTCCAGAGGTAGTCAAACTCTTTTTAAGGTGGGGTTTCAAAGAGGCAGTAGTGTACCTCTCTTAGAAAAGCTCTCCATCCAATCAATTCTGCCCAATCTCCAAACCCACCCACCCCAATTTTGTGGAAGGCTATTTTTTAAAAAATCATTATTAGATTTATATCCTGTCTTTATTGTGTACAACTTCAATACTCCTGCTCTTATTTTTCTCCACAAAAACCCTGTGAGTTGGGTTGGGCTGAGAGAAAATGACTAGCCCAAATCTACCCAGCCAGATGTCATGCCTAAAGGAGGACTAGAACTCACCATCTCCCTGTTTCTAATCTAGCATCTTAACCACTACACAAAACTGACTCTCATTGTGATGGTGGGGAGTTAACTACAGAAGAAGATTATCTAGTTCCCTCCCATTCAGGAGTCAGGTCCTCACATGGGATAGAAACAGCACTGGTTGCTCTTCCGGATGATCTTTATTTGGGCCTGGACAGAGAGAATGAACTCCTCCTGGTACTTTTAGATCTCTTTTGATGGCCTTTGATACCATCAACTGTGCTATCCTGCTGAACTGCTTACAAGGGTTGGGGGTTGTAGGCATCCTTTTATGGTGACTCCACTCTTCCCTGAGCAAGAGTCATAGTTATAGGGGAGTTAGTCATAAGGGAGGAGTAACTAACTCCATGGTTGCTCCAATGTGGAATACCACAACTGCCAGACTTCACCTAACTGGCAGGACTGTAGCCAATTTGTTAAGCTCATAAGTGTCCAAGAATACCTGTTATCCTATTCTTTATTGAACTAAGGTTAAGAAGTCATAGCCAAAGACTTGTAGCAATTGCTGCATATATACAAACAAGGTACAAATTTGTTTGTCTCTTTTTCACTCCCTCATTCCTACCCTACATAATAGACTACCTCTTTGCACAGGAAGGACAATTTCCATCCACACTTTGTTTTGAAACAGTCCAATTTGCTATCATGTTGTTTTTCACTGCCTGTGTGAGAACTAACTCTCACAGCTACACTGGTTGCCAGTACAATTCCAGGTTGAATTCCAAGTCCTGGTTATTACCTAGAAAGTTTTATATGGTGCAGCACAGGTTAGATTAGGGACTGTGTTACCCAAAATGATTCTGTCACCCCTGTAAGTGTAACAAGAGAGGGCTTGCTTATGTGTCCTTGACTGCAAGAGTTAAAAGGGACTTGGGCTAAGCAAGCAGGCCTTGTCTGCTGTTGCCCTGACATTATCCAGAGTCCCCAGAGCTAAGGCTGGCTAGTTGTTTCACCATCTCTGACGACTCTCCTTTTTCAGTGAGAGTTTGATCTGAGCTGATGGGAAGCCATGTTTAGCTATGGTATGTTGGTCTGAAGGTGTCCAGTTTTCCTATAGATATTTCTTTTATCCTTTACCGTTAACCACCCTTTATGCAAAGGAACTTCTCATCTCACAGTGAACTTGCAGTGATTGTTCACTGTCTTCCTCTGGCTTCTGTCTGACATGTTGAGCTGTTTCCTGCTCATCCAGAAATTATCCCCAGATTCCAGATATTATTAACCTGAAATAGTAAATGGCTGTGAAGCAGAGCATGCTAATTAATGAAAACACACAAACATGTCTATTGGATGCCTGCAATAAGTGTACTTACCCTAAGAGTACAAGGAGGGAAAGTGCCATTACAGAATTAGCCTATATCAAGAACAACAATGTTATTTAGGCAGTTGGAGGTTTTTCATGCGTCCCTTTCTGCATCCCCCCCCCCAAAAAAAAGTGCTAATATGTTGGCTGTCTTAGTCCACATTATTTTTCACTAAGGCATATAAATCACTCCAGAAACTCTTATTATCTTATTTTCCCTCTGTTTCCCTCTTGTCTATTTTGAGAAAAATTAATGCATTTGTCTCTACAAAGGAACGGGGTGGGGAGAGGGGGAGGGGACAGAATCACCTCTATAATTCAGTTTTAAAAATAAGCCCCGCTGGCTGGTGGAGAAACGTCCTGTTAGGCAACTCATTTTTCATGCTAGTAATTGAAGCTTTTCCTTCGATTTTTCCTCTGGGTGCTAAAGACAACTGGGGCCTTCCTGAAACTTGGAGATACCTTCCACAGAGGAAAATGTAAGACTGATCTCAAGCACCAACTGGCTCACAAAGAATTCTTCAGTCCTGAAAAGATTTGAATGATGATTTCTAACAAGGCTTTTGGGAGTTTTAAATAAGACTCTTCAAAGAATGCAGTGTTGTAGACGAAAGATCCCAGCACTCAATCCAACAACAACAACAACAACAACAAAAACAGCAGGGCTTTTATTGTCCCACACAAATGCTAACAACTAGTTTGAATAACTTTATTTTCTTTCATATGGGTGAGACAGAGAGACCACTGATAAATGCAAAATTAATTCTAATCTATATCAATGCACCCAGGTCCACATTACAGTAAAAAAAAAAGGGGGGGGGTGAGAGCTAAGTGTCATGTTTCCTCAGTGGATGAATATTTACAGCACTAGAAGTTTCAAAAGTGTGTTGTGGTACCTACCACATTTCTCTTATGTACTGTGGAACACCGAAATTCAGCCAAGTGGTTCTGGGTGGGCTTGGCTTTGCTCTGCTGTTCTGAGAACATGGCATGGAAGCCACAGATTATTATTAGCCATCTTTCATCCCATTTTTATTTTGTAAAAGTGATTCAGAGTGCTCGCTTTGTTGATCCTCAGACTATTCAGACCACCCAAACCAAAGTGTTCCTCTTCCACCTCCTTTCCCCAAATATTATTTTAACTGCACTGTTTATTGCCAGATATTTGTCATTTGTTCCCTTGGTCTCATCAAAAAGGACACATTTATGGCGCATGAGACCCCCTTAGAGAACATCATTTCTTAAATTATTCTCCAGTATGACTTCTTTATAGACTGGTGTATATTTCCTACTACTGCAAAGCAAAACCAAAAATCTTTATTTGTATTACAGCTACTGACTTTGGGCTACAAATATCAGGTCCATTCATACTCCTGAAGCCATTCTTCATACCTCTGTTCCTCTGTTATTTCACCTTTGTGTGTGCATCTGTGTGTTTGTGTGTGTGTGTCTGTGCATATTTAGTTAGTTATTTAAGGGCACACAAATCCCAAGAGGGCAAAGGGTTTGAAACAAGCAAGCATACAGTACTTTTCTAATCCCAGATTGATAGGAGACTTTCTGTAGGAAGCTGCAAATGGGATTCAAGGAAAGGTAAGTCTGGAACAGAAATGGGGACATATTATTTAGGATTCATGGACTATAACATAGTCTTTGTACTAAAACTTTTTCTGAAATGTCCCATTTTCATTTCTGGAAAAAAAAATGTTTGTCTAATTCTATTCCAAGAGATACAACTCACTTTTCAGAATATTTCCAAGAACAGAGAATGAATTCTGAAGGGCCAGGATTAGCCACTTAGATTCATTTTCAAACTGAAGCAGCGTATAATACCTGTTATAAATAAATATGATATTTAAGATATGATACTTAAATATATTTTTCTAACACCTCAGGTGCTACTGAGAAACAGTACATAATGGAGACAGATTTTCTGAGGTAACCATTTGGTATTCAGTCAGTTTTCAGGAATAATAACATCAGTGCTAAATGTATTATGACTTTATATATTGCTTGGTCACCAAAAGGAGAAAAATCACATTATTTCACTCTCTGTGCAACATATTTCACATTCTGGGATATAACCAGAAAAGGAAACAAGTACAGACTAGGGTGGTATCCTATGCTTTTTCATTCTTCATCAAAATGCAGTTGTGATGCTATGATTACAGACAGAGGTGAAAACCAAATTCATTCCAACCAAACTTTATATAAAAATATAATATGAATTTACCTTATGCACACCTCTTGAATGTAAAGAAGGACTAGAATCTACAGAGTCATGGAAATTCTCAGTATTTTCAGAATGTTGCAACACAATACAGCTCAAATGGCACCCACGCATTTGTAAACTGCACATATAACTGCACATATTACAGAAATATCTAGATAAAAATGCATATATTAAGAGTAGCATCCATACAGAAATGCATTGGGGGACTGCTTGCAGAAAGATTAGGAAGCAAGCATACTGAGCGCATATGTTATATGCATGCATGAAAATGCACATGAATTTTTGGGAAGATCTAAACTGGTGTGGTAACTAGTCTAAGCAGATCTTGGAAGCTGATAAAATGAGAAAGTGAATGAATTGAAATTGACAGATTCACCCATCCCAAATCACAGATGACACAGTGAAGAGCTAAATACACTTTTTCTCCATTACTGTTATATATATATCTATATTCATTCATTCCACATCCTCTCTATTTCCTCCTACTGCGCAGAACCCTCAAACTCCCAGGCCTCTGGTAGAGGACCTGAGATTGAGGAAGACACGTACCACCTATAGGGGTGAGAGGGGAATTTTTTATTCCTTAAAACCTTGATTTCTGTTTAAATCGAAATAAACTGGTTGATGTGAAGTAAATCATTTTAAGGAAAGGTTCTCTCTCCAAATACAAGAAGGGGTCAGAAATGCAGGAAAATGTGTCTTTTTTTCCTATAGGGAATGCTTTGCAAAGGTTTACCACTGGGATCATCTTGCTTGTTCCAAGTGTCAACCAAGTGCAAATATCCTCCCCTGCATCCCATCTAAACCACCAGGCCAACACAATAAAACCTGGAGCAGCGTGGTTTAGGAACCCATGGCACATGTGATGCTGCACAGTCCCTAATTTGATTAATGAACCAATTGTGTCAGGGTATTCTGTGCTCAGCACTTTGTCCCTAACCCAAAGCAGGCAAATCCCATCAGGGCATTCTTTTTCCCTGCCCCTCCTGTCTCAACCTTGTCATGTAATTGTTTATCGAAAGACAAATGTACACAATAATCCAGGGCAAAGAGAGCTTATGTATGTGGTGTTAATGAATGAAATAATCAGGTGGGCAATAATAACCAGGACGTGACTTGGCAGACAGGATCTACCAGGGCATTAGCATTCTGTAGCTACTCTGCCTTTATCTCCTGAGCCTGATGTCTGACAACCACCATGGGTTAGCCCATGAATAAAATACGGACCAATGCTCAGACATAATTAAACTGCCAATGTGGATGTACCTAAATGAACTTGATATCTTAATGACATAAGATAGCAGGTGAGTAATGAAGGCCAGGCAAAAGAGATGTGCATAATGAATGAAAGCACCAGGCCATTATGGGAAGGCTCACCCTTAAGGAGACATTTCTCACAAAAAATGTCTCCCAGCACCTTCGTGTTCTCCAAGCAGGACTTGTAAGTCAACTCTGCATGTTGCTTCCTCATGTCCAGTCAAGGAGTGCAGCTTGATTTTCAGACTGAGGCAAAATATGCTGTGCTCCCAAAGCCTCAAAAAGTAGCATAGGTTGCCTTTTGCACAGAAGCCAGCCCTTTTCACACGTCTGTTTTCTCATCTAAGGAATGCATGGTTGCTACTCAGGAAGATCCAAACCCAGTAGCCTCAAGATAACTTCTCTGATACAAGGAAACTGTTAGACCAGCTCACCAAGCAGAATACTTTGGAACAATAAACTTTTTCATATGGTGGGACAGTGGATTCATCCTCACTCACCTACCCAGCAAAAATCAAAGAACATAAGTTACCAGGATCACTGCCACCGGGCACTGTGCAAAGGAACCACTCCATGTTTCATCAAACACCTGCAGTTTGATTATATCAGATGAGCTCAAACCATCTGTTCAATATGAGCACAAGAGGATATTTGAAGAGGGAATTTTGATGATGCAGATCCCTCCCACACTAGTTCATCTTCCATAGAAGTTGCTGGATGATTGCATGTAATTGTGTGAATGTCACTTGGCATCCTAACCTATTACCTGGGGTAGAATATTCAGCATGTTTTTACACACTTTGTTTGTTCAAAGCACCTCATGTTATTTCAGCAACATTTGCAATTGTCAGGCAACTATGCTCAAGCACTGGGAAATCCAGTCTGCCATCTGCAAAGGTTGGGAAG
The DNA here is from genome assembly GCA_030867105.1 of Liasis olivaceus. Classification (NCBI taxonomy): domain Eukaryota; kingdom Metazoa; phylum Chordata; class Lepidosauria; order Squamata; family Pythonidae; genus Liasis; species Liasis olivaceus. The sequence continues at coordinate 99,749,974 of CM061348.1, read as the reverse complement.
CAGATTAGCACATTTGTGCCTTCAAAGACAGCAATGGGCAATCCAACACCTGAAGCCACACTCACCTTCCTGCAATGGGCAGGCCCTAAATTTGGGGTTTGATCTTTGGGTGTTGGTCCTGGGAGGAGGGCTTAAGGTGAAACCAGTAATAAATTGACTCAGCTCCAGAACACAACTGCTATTGTGAGAACAGGAAAGTCTGAAGTTGATTTTTAATAGCTGCACAGGTCTTGTGTGCCCTACTGGAATATCATAGATACTGGGTCTCTATATCATGTTATAGCTTGCATTTGGCTCTCTACAACTACCTGATTCCCAGGACCAGGATTCTAGTTTTAAGTTAGTATCCTAGCTTGAACATCCTCCTTCCACCGGCAATCTTGGTGGCCCAGGGCATTGGAATCCGTTTATGGTTCACAAAACTCCTGGCTGAAGCTGTAAAACCTGTTTACAGAAGTGCTGCTGGCAGTTGGAATATTTGTAGGACAAATCTATCAGGAACTATGAATGCAATGAATAGCATATGGAAATGCACAAATATGGAGCTATGCACTGTTATACTGCCACACTTACGACTTCTGTCTTTCATGCAATTTTTCAAGACAACACTTCTCTTGGCCTGCTACTAGAATGTCCAGTGTCACAGTTCACCACCATTACCAGGCCAGATGTGGTCACTGTTGAAATAGAAGGAACTAGCCAGTTGCTTGCTCTCAAAATGAAGTAAGCAAGCCCAGGCAAGACATTTTTACAGACAATCTGTTATTAACAATGAGGATGAACTTGTACAGAATGCCAAGACAAAGACAAGCAAACTACCATTTAATGTTTAATGGCTCAAAGTTATGTGTGAAACAGGCAGAAGACTTTTCTTGCCACGCTGCATATCGAATCCTTCCTGGCTCTTCTTTACCCAGGCCATCTGCCCCTCTAACAGGGCCTCTCTCTTTTCTACCAGAGCATCAATCCAGAGATGCTATCAGCCCCGCTGCTCTTTTCCCCAGGAGACCTTCAAGCACAGACTTTGTTTTTCGAATTACCCTGTGTTTTTGTTCCACCAGCAAACAGCCACTGGCGTTAAGAGGCTTATTTACCATCTTGGCATCTATTTACCTAAGCTACGCTAGCTAGCTTATTTAGGGTACTGTGTCTACAAATAGAGTTGGATTTACTCATCCCCAGCAGGTGTGCTTTACTTCAATAGGCCAGTCTAATGAACAATTAGGCACTCTGCAGTGATAATGGTAGGCAGAGCCACAGAGCCCTAGCACAGCCCTGGGAGGGAACTAACATCGTGTATTTATCCCATATCCACTGCTGTTTTCAATACCATAGTAGTTTGGGAGGCTATGGAAATGCCTAACCATAGCATAGACTGCTCCTTTACAGTTGGAATAATTGTTCTGCCTCTTATCAGGTCTGGAGAAGGGATACTTTCTATGGTTGGGTTCGCTTTGGATGACAGTGTTGAGTGAATCTATTCACTGGGGTCTGTAAACCATGATGTATAACTAAAAGTGTGAGAAGCTAGCTAATTGTAATTTATTTCATAAATTATATTTAAACAAACCATGGTTTAAACAAAAGTGTAAATTCAGTCATACTGTCAAAAAAAGACAGCCAGATAGCCTCATTATGTTCTGGTGCCTTTTTAATTCACATTCTCCCCTCACTCTTACTTTAGTCTCTTGGTAATTTAGACCAGGGCTTGGCAAACTATGGCCCATGGGCCAAATTCAGCCTGCTTCCTGATTTTATATGGCCTGCAAGCAGGTGGACAGGCAGCAGATCACCAGCCTTGAGCATCTACCAAACTCCCAGAGCAAGGGGTGAGGCCAAGGGGTGGAGTGGGGTGGGGCATCTTGGGCAGTGGTGGCAGCCTGTCAGTAGCCTCCTTGCTGGCAGGCCAGCTCTGTCCAATGGCTGCTGCGCTCTTGGCCTGCAGACCTGCCAGCCATGCCCACAGAGGTAGAGGAGGAGCGGGATCTGGCCCTTTAAAGAAAAGATTCACCTACCCCCGATTTAGACTAACAATATTTAATGCTTCCTATCTTCCATAGCTCTTGGCACATTACGGGAAATAGCTAGGATATACTGAGTGCTCCCCACCGTAGCATATTCCTAGTAAGCCAGACCCTTATTAGGACTATGCTTACTAGAAGTTGGGCTAGAGGCTGCTCTCCTCTTCCACATGAAGAATCAGGAGAGCCTACATGCAGGACCCCCAGTGCTGAAATTCAACTCCCCCAAATGGTAGAGATGGTGAAGCTGGATCACTGAGAATGAGTGGGTGGGGTGGGGTGGGGGGGCAAAGAGTGCCTCTATCTGGTGATAAAGAATGTCCTCATCCTAGAATCCCAACAAAAAGTGATCTCCTCCCTTCTCCTTGTCTCTGTTGTTAGCTAACTTCCTACTCATGTTTTGCTTCCCACCCTACATTCATCCTTCCTTCTTGCCCTCTCCTGGTACCCAGTATTTGCTCTCTGAACTTCCCATTAACATGTTTTGGGTTCTTTCTTTTTGCAGCTTCCCTTTCCTTCACATGAGCTTTCTCCATACTTTGGCTACCCTCTGCTACCTCCCTCCTCATTTCCCTCAGCACTTCCCAACCAATATTAGCTACCATTTTGGTACAGGCTTGGAATCTGGTTGTTCTCACAGGCCTGTCTTGGTTTTGGAGATGAGTTTTTTCTGACTCTGCTCCAGTTTATCGGAAACCACAGCACAGCCAATTGTGGGCTTGCTTTTTCCTTGTGAACTTTCCAGGGAACTCCCACAGTGTTTCTTCAGCCCTTGTGGGTGGCCTGTTTTCCCATTTGAGGTATTCTTGTCTTACCCCAGTCCTGGGCTCACATGAGCCATTATGTAGCAGCTAGAATGGCACTTTCCTCTTTTCCATCCCAGGGTTCACTGTCCTGCTCCTGGAGTTTGTCTCTTCCTCTATCTGTAATTAAAAGTTTACCTCCCTTTGCCTTCTTTCCCAGGCCAGACAATGTAGCAACACACAATCACGACCATAACTATTCAGAAAAGAGTCTGGTTGCAACATTGCTACCACTTCGCAAATCACAGGAGTGAATTGGTGCCATAGGAAGCTTTTGAAAAGTTTCAGTTCATCTGTTTTTTCTTTATTTCTTTCAATAATCTATTTTCCATAGCATAGCTTGCCTTCCTCAGGTATTTTGTAGGCCATAAGATAAATATATAAAAATACAAGTGCAAAAAAATGGAGGGGGCTCTAGAAAATTATCTCCTCCCCTCCCATGAATAGTCATAGCTCAAGAAATGGAGAACTGCTTGCATTACTTTCTTTGAGTGAGGATTGATCTGATGGAGAGACAAAGGATGAGCACTGATGGGCCAATGGCACTCCCTGTGAACTCACATACATAATCACAAAGTTTACCCTGTGAACTCACAAACATACAAACATAGATCATCCTTTACTGGTGAGCTGACTATAGTGAGAACTATGGGTCAGTTTCAGAGTGCTTTATAAGAGACTGGTAGGTTGTGTGGAGGTGTCCTCTCTGTTGGTTGTCTTTTAATTGTGCTGAATTATTTTTTCATCAGACTCACAGACAGATCAAAATCAGCCTCCACTTTCCTCAGCTTTGAGGTTTCTACTGCTACAGTTCTCACTGAAAGTGGGAGAGATGGTGATGGACAAACATGCACACAGGCTGAGGCTGTATGTGGAACATTAGCCTAAGAAACAAGGATGTTTGATAGATAAGAGTGGAGTCCATCTCCATCTGAGTTCACATGTTTTGCCATGTTTGAAATCAGAGCACATTTACAATTTCCCACAGAACTTAATTAGGTCCATTTAGAACCATACCTAGCTTTAATTATATTTCAAAGGGAAAGCAGGGTGAACATTCCTCATAGAAAGTAAAACAATTGCACTGCCCTGTTCTGGACTGGGTTTTGGTAACAATAAACCTTGATGGAATGTTATGATATTGGAACCCCGGAATCAGACAAAAACCAGGGAGGCACAATTCAGTTAGACTGAGGATTGTGCCAGACTTTGTGTTGTATGTCATCATTCACAATCCAAATGAGGAAAGGCCAGGACTTGATGGGGGTGGAGTTAAGGGATAAAATGGGTGCCTTAAGTTTTCGTCTTAGACTTTCCAAATCCAAAAACTACCCCCCGCCCAAAAAAAAGTGCTCCAAAATTTGAGGAACTCTGAAAACCTCAAAAGAGGTACTTATGGGCCCTTTTTCAAAAGTGGTGTTCTAGTGCTCTGGCCACACATTGGTTAGAACGTGGCTCAGAGATGCACGTGCTGTGATTCACACCCCTTCTCCCTTTCTAAAGTGAGGCATTTGTCCATTTCTGTAATGATACAGCCACTGGGACACAAGCTTTGAGTGTGGCGACGTTCTTTCCCAGTCCTCAGACAGCGGCCGTCAACCTGGAGGCTGTGAAGAGCGATCCACCCCTGCTGTATTCTTCGATTACAGCCCATTTACAGCTTTGCTCTGAACCTCTGGCTTCAGAGAAGCTAATGGAAGGATTTGTGCGCTGCCCTGCTTGGGAGGTAATTGGCAGTTACTGCTCTAATGGTTCTAGTTTTAGTTGCAAATGAGCAATGTACAGTAAATATCAGTATTTTTAAAGCAATAATAATGAGAAATTAAAGCTTGCACCACAGGAGTGAAGAATTTACTAGTTCGGAAAGACAGAATCATGGTAAGATTGGCATTTGAGAGCAGCGTGCCCCTGACTCCTGCTGGTACCTCTGCAATATATTTAAATGAAAAAGTTCTGAATGTATGTAAGTAACCAGCTCAGTATGAATCAACTTTCTGTATAATAGGTGGATTGCCTGGGTAACCCAGAAATAGCCATGAAACCAGCATGCCAGATCCGCACGGTTGCACAAGCATTCTGCCTTCGAAACAGAGGCAAGAAGCATTTAATGCTAAATGTGAAAAAGCTATCTTAATATATATTCAACTACACCTTTTCTTGAAGGCCGGAGCCTCGATGACTAAGGCCCTGGGAACACAGTGTTCTGACATTAGTAACACAAAAGGCATTGAGAAGAGGAGTGATAAAAGTCAGGTACTTCCTGACTCAGAAAACACAAGGAGGCATTTTCATTGACATAAAGCCATCACAGAATAAAGGTGGGTATTGTTTGCTCCAGTAATTATTTCTACCAGATAACACAGCACAGTCCAAAACAGAGCATCTCAGGTAAGCCTAAAATATAGTAAAAGCCAGGTAAATGTATGTCCTTCTTCTACTCACATTATTTCAAACTGGCTGAGGACTGATGGAGGATAGAGTTTCTGGCTGTTATAAAGAGTGTGAGTTCTGCCACCAGCCAATCGTCTCCTTTCTTTATCACTTTATCACTATCTTTCTTTATCACCCGCCCACTGTTTCTTCATCCTTTTTCCTTTGGCCACCACGTCTCTCAACTAGATCCTTAGTGTTCCTCTCTTCACCTGCCCCTGCCATAAGCATCTAGTTCCACCTGGCTTTAAGGACCACATTTAAACAAAACAAAACAACATACTGTAGTTAATCCTTTCACAATGAATTTCCTGTTCCCTCTGTGCTTTCTCTCAGGCCTCTTTCCAGTTCCTCTTTCCCAGCCTGTTCTGCTCCCTTTTTTCCCCCCCCATACCCCCTGCCTATTCAGCCTACTTCACCCTGAATTTTCACATCTCTTACCAGTTTTCAAAATGTTGGTGCAAATCAGGAGCCCAGCCATTGCTTCACCGCCACAAGGGAGGAATTTATATTTCACATTATATGCAGATGCTCTTGATTGACCTCAGCAACCCTTAAAACAATCCTGTAAGGTAGGTGTGACAGCCCCAGTGGGCCCCAGGCTACATCTCTGATTGTGCAAAGTAGATGAGGCTGTCAGACTCCACGTGGTATACATTTCAGAGGCAAAAATGCAGCCACTGCTTATGCCATATACCAAAATTACTAAATCTCAGCCAAAACACAGGAGAATCTAGGCCCAAGAGTTGCATTTCTAGGGAAGGCAAGGCCCTTTTTCTCAAGCTTTCCTTTCTTCTCCTTCTGTACCATATAAATGTGTATATATAGCAGTCCAGCACATTAGTGCGACCACTCTCAGGCTAGACAAAATAAGTCCAATTTCCCATTTAATACATTTATTAAAGAATCCAGCAAAGAGGACTCATAAATAAGAACCAGGAGCTATTTCCAATAAGACAGGAATAAAGACTTTGCCAACTAAAACTTACCAGAAGTCTTAAACTTTGAGGATATTTACAAAGTGATTCCCTAGGACTTCACAGCAGCCTTTACTAATCTTCAGCAGCTTGAAGACAAAGCTAAATTCACTAAACATGATTTTTAGAGGGGATAGGAGCAGATTTGAAGGAGGGAGAATCAGACTGACCATTAACAACTTAAATGATCTAATCAAACATCTTCCAAGTGATTCCTATCTTATCTGTTTAGGATGATGTTAAACTATAGGGAGATCAGCCTGGGATGTAGATTCAGCTAAGTTTCCTTCTGATGATGTTCTTTGTTTAGCAATACAGTCTAGTGATCAGAAAGGGAAATGTGGATTTGTCACAATGTCACAGTAGGCAGAGTTACTTAGCCACTTATTGTACATGTCAAACAGAGGGTCCCCATTGACTCAAGCTGGGACTGAGTAGGAGAGTCCTTGAATTGTTGATAGGCTTAAGTAACCATGCAGTCAATTTACTGGGCTGCAGCTAATATAGCTTCCATTTTTCATAACCCACAGAAGATTGTCAAGAACAAGAAACTCACAACAGAGCAAAGAATATCCTGAAATAGCAAATTAAGGCTGAAACTATCTCCCATCATTTCCTTAGATGCCTTTCAAAAAGCAAGATTATGCTTGCAAGATTAGAGCTCTGTTTACTTTTGATACTAATTTACATTCTACAGTAATTTACCTTCTATATAGATTGCATAGTCTCTCTCTATTTTTTTTTAAGGCAGCTTTGAAAAAAAAAATCCTATCGGTAGGTCCCACTGCTCCAGCACAGCATTCTGGTTCATAATGTCTGAGCATCTGGCTTCAGTTCTGTTATTTGAGCTTTGTTGTTTGAAGATCAACAACGCAATGGTGCTGAATCCCTTTTCCTATACAAGAATGACAATGACGTTTTAATGAATTAAATACAAACTCTTCGCTCACTTTTCTAAGCATTTCCACCAGAGGAGTGTCTGTTTTTCTCCCTCTGTTTCAGTGCTTATGTGTCCTTTCAATAGAGGACTGTGAAAAATGGCAAGAAAGACTGCCTCCCCATTTTCTACTATTTGTGTTGGTAATGTTTTTGTGATTGTACTCATTCCCCCGGTTTTGTGATTTTGTATCTTTTTTTTAGAGTTTAACCATCCATCCAATTAACAGCTATGTAATAAAAGGGATGATGATATAGTCTCAGGGCCAGTCGGATTTGCCTATAAGATGAGGAAAGTATTGACAAAAATATGATCCAGATATAGTCATACAAAGATGTTCATTAAAGTCAAGTTGGTGCCACATTTGAGCAGATCCTTGATTTAATGCCACTGATATGTCCCTGGAGCCAATGGAGCCTCACCCAGCCTTATCAGGGCTCCCACTGTCAATTCCTGCAGCTAGTCAATCACAAGCTCATAACTAACCTTCCATATCTCTGTCAATTATATCTGACCTCTACATTTCATTTAGCTGTTTATACTGCACCTGCAAAATTTATCAGCAAGCACAATTTTAATTAATTCAACTCTTAGTAAACTCACTTAACCATGATTAGCCACATAGAAATGCAAAAGCTAGCCATGCTTTCCATAACCACTTCAAACGTGATGTTATGTTTTAGGTATTTGTGGTTAAACCAATGCTTACACCACATTGCATGGGTGCTGTATTGTGCCTGGTGCTACCAATTAAAAGGATTGGGGGTTGTAGAGGGGAAAAAAAGACAGAAGGAACAAAGAGAGGATGACATCATTGAAAGCCTCTGTAAAATTCCACATCTGAGGCAGAAAGGACCCTACATACCATAGTATCGCAATAACAAATGTAATCAATTTTCAATAACTTTAAATGCATAGTTTGACTCGTTTTTCAGTTCAAATGGTTGTAATTAGGAGGTTAAGAGTATACAGATGCTCAAGGGAGAGGAAGAACTAGGTTTCATGTATCAAGATAAATGATTTCTTCCTCTTAGGAGCTGCCTTACAGTACACATAGTGGTAAGCATAATCACAGACACAGATATTTCTTTTGTAGGAGAAACCCAGCTCTAGTCAAAAAGGGATGGAACACAGGCTTCTTCTGGAATCAGATCTGACTTCAAGTGATAACAAACGTGTTGAAGAAGAAGGATGCAACAATATCCAGGAACTGTACTCAAAACAGTTAAGTGAAGGGAATGAAAGAATGAAGCATCCCATTCCAAGTGAGCATGACCTAGCCAGAAGACAATTAGCCACTGCCTGACCAAAGTGATCATCCATTCCTCTCTCCTTAGAGGGTGCAGGATATGTTCTCCAGAAACACAGCAGGACTCAAAACAGTTTTGCCCATTAAGGGCAACTGAATGTATTCATTTAGACACAGTGTATCCTGTCACCCAGCACGGCTGTGCAAAAGGACCCAGGAGGAGGGAAAAAAGAGGAATTTGATCCAATTCCTGACATTATAGCTCTGCCCTGTCTCCTGTCATCTCTCTTACATCCTGGGATTGAATGGCTCTATAAAAATGTCCAGTGTGAAAGGCAGATTCAAAAGAAACTCAATCCTGATGTGAGACCTTAAGATACTCAAAACTTTCTTTGACTTCTACTTCCTCTTTACTTCATCCTCCCATAACTCCCCACGGGCAAGATCTTAGATTTATGGGCTAGAAGTTTAAATCTTTTGCACTGATGGAAAAATACTAAGGGGAAAAAAAATAAAGGAGCCAAGCACAGAGGGAAAAAATATTATACACTTAAGTCACCAGTTCCAATTCTCCTTCTGTTTATAGTTCCTACTGCTACTATTACTTTTAAAGAGGGACAAATATTGCATCAGAAATGACAAAAATATGAAAAAACAAATAAGAACAATAAGAATACAATAAAAATGAGAATAAGAATAAGAAAGTATCCACTGGCAATCAAAGCTATGGAAAATAAATTTCATTAGATGACAATCTTTTTATCCAATCCTCCATTTAAATGTGATGCAGTTTTATGCCAGAATCACACAGAAAGAAGTAGTAGTGAATTGGTTCAAATATCCCAAAGTGCTGGGGCAATTTACATGACCAAACCAATGTGATGAGTATATCATTTCCAATGCCATAAACAGAAATTGCATGATTGTTGTCTCATTGGGGTGATGATTCAAACCATTTTCCCCACAGCATTCTAGCACTGCTGAAAGTAGGAAGATACCATATTCAGAGGACAATGTAAATTGACCATCAGGTCCTATTAACGATTCATGGTTGCATGGGGGGGGGGGGGGGCAGGTGGTAATCCATAATGTACCATATCCAGCTGACCAAACATATGTTTATTTGAGCTGTTATGCATGATTATGCCTTCTATTCCTCACTTTGCCTTTGCCTGTTTCTCAACTTTTTGTTTATCAGGGACTCAAATCTGTGTGCATTGGTCCAAACTGAGAGGCAGCAAATAATGGAGCCAGGGGGGCAGTTGGGAGAAAAAGGAAGCCCAGAAGAATAGCCTAGTGGCTTCCCCTGGTTAGTGGCTACCCGGACAGAGTGATTGAGCCAAACAGAGGTGCATGGCTAGCTTTTCCAAGAGCAATTGAGTCCAAAGACCAGGATGACTTGGGACCAAGATGTTAACATCCTCTCTGGAATTTACTACAAATCCTCTTTCCAGTTCATGCCTCTACTAATTCAGGAAGGAATCAAATTCTTCATTCACAAGGATCGTTCAGAGCCCTGTGGTGGCCAACTCCTGCCCTCCTACAGCTCTTGCTAAAATTCTTGACAACTATTCTGGTAATTAGGCCAAGCTGTGCATATTTATAACATTACACAATTCGCGTAATGTATACTCATCACAGGAGTGATAGATTGAGAGATCACACAAACAGTAAGTGGGTAACATTGCGATGGGCCTCAATATTACAAAATGTCATCTTCTGTCAGTGATCCTCCCTTCTCCAAATGGCTAATTGAATCATTGCACGCTTTTTCCCCCCAGATTTTTGTCCAAAATGTAATGCATTTTTTCCTGAACTTCACAGGGTTTTTAAAGTTTTTAAAAATTATCATCATCGTTAAATTATAACAGAAAATAGCAATAAATGATGGATTTAACATAACAACTCCTGCTTCAGATTTCATTATAGATTCTCAGGTCTTTAGCAGCAGCCCAGGTGCAATTTTTGAAGGTATTTTTCACATTTATGGTAATTATAAACTTATGTTCTTTAGAAGCCCAAGGATTTAATACATTTCTAAAAAGTCTATTTTAGGGAATAACTGTGCCCAATTGATAATTAATACTTTTTTTTTTCCTCCTAAGCATATTAATGTTCTCCTCCCTAAATCCATCTGAATTCATCTCAGATAAATATTTACCTTTACAGGTAAGATAGGCATGCCATTTCATCTAATTATGAGTATGAATGTAAGACTTCTGGGTGCAAATGAGAATATGACTGCGGTCTACTCAGGGTTCAGTGTGAACCTGTTCTAACTAAGCCCTAACGCCTTCACTTTCAACATCAGCAGGAAACATCTGCTAGTGATCTTGCTGCCATGTCCAGACATTCCCAAGCCAGGCTGGAGAATTTTTCACACATCAGCACAAGCCATTTCTCAGTTTCCCCCAGCCTTCCTACCTATTGGAGACAGAGATATAGGACTAGATGACTTTAGGTAGGTGGATATATTTGATAAGCAAAGCAGTGGACCTCCTCTTTCATATTTGACTAGATGGAGGCAAAAGGTAAAGGAGGACTACTGAATGCTTTTTCATAGAAAAGCAAGAATGAATGAATGGAATGCTAACATTTGTCCCCCCCCACCCCAAACTGGCCAAGGTTAAGGATGCTATATTGCACAGATGCATGATACATGAGCCAGGAACTGGGCACTGAGGGTACCTGCCAAACAGCTTCTAATCATTTGCAATTAGGACATCTGTGAGCCAGTAGCTGCAGTATAGCAGGGAGAGAAAAAGAGAGAAAGACGTGGAATCTCTGCATAGTGCAATGGCCTAGGGATGTGGGGCACACACATCCTGCTTTATCCCAGGCAGCAGATCTAGGGCAGTCCAGACTGCTTTGTATAGAGCAGACATTGCATGAAAACAGATATCCTAAGGGCCCTTATAAGATGGGGCCACAGGAGAGGCAATTGGGTGAGCAATCCCATCCAGAGAATCTGATGAACTCGTCTTCAGTTCCTCTGGCAATTGGCAAGGCTTCTTCTGACTTTTGAACTCATGAAACTCAGTTAAATGCTTGCATCATGAATTTAGGTCAGAGTTGGCCTTCCCTGATTTGGACCCCCAAGAAGTTTTCCATCTATTCTTTTGGTTCTGAATACCAGAGCATGTGTGACATGGGGTTTGCCAGACCTGTCAGGCTCGATGTTCTACTAACAGATTCTGAATACCAGCATAAAACATCTTCCCTCTTACACTCTTTCAACTGCACAACGGCTTCAGAGTTGCTATGAGAAGACAGAATGCAGGAAACACCACTAGATTGGTAAAAAAAAGCCATAGTCCATATTTAAATAGGCAAGCCAGGAGTCACTTCTGATTGGAGCATTGTGTAACTCATTCAGAAAGATAATTCAAAGGAGACTTTCACATTCTAGGTAATTCTGCCACATGTATGCATATACTGTCAATCAGCCTTTTGCAACTGACCTATTTCAACTATGCCATACTATGGAGTATCAAACATCAAACTGGAAACTTTGCAAAAACATTGTTGTCACTACAAAGGTTTAATACAGTAGGAGTGAGAAGTCCTGTCACCCTCTTCATATTGCCAAACTACAACTTCCAGCAGCCCCCACCAGTGTGACTGTTGGAAGGGGAAGCTAGGAGTTGTAGTTCAGTTACAACTGGAAAGTTACTGGGTCACACCCTTGCCCTATAGGATATCTGCTGGGACTGGGCAACACTGCACAAATAGGGTGTGGCTGGGACTGCCCTCATGCTGGCTAGATGATAGACAGTATAATGTTCCTATTTTGCTGATCAAAATTGTAGTGAGTCTGCACATAATAGTTGGCCAGAGATTCTCAAACTCTGACAACTTAAAGGGGGATCACTTTTTTTTTTTGGTCACAACTGATTGGTCTTGCACAGATAAAACTGAAGCACTGGTGAAAGTCACTCTGGACTTTGCTCCCCACTTTATGCAAGCTGGCTGCAGGCTGACCCAGGCAAAGCGAGAGTGAGTTTTGATAGCCCTCTCACTTTGCAAATGGTCCATCAAAGCTCAGTCTGGATTTTGCTCCCCACTTTGCCTGTGCAAATCCATAGTGAGTGACTGTGGTATTGTAAGTTTGAGAACCACTGCAATATCCAGATTAAATCTGCAAACTTATTTAAGAAATCATTTTAAAATATCATACATATTATATTGTAATTATTAAGTGGCACACCTATTTCTTGCCCACTCTAATCTCAATGCAATCATTAGTTTTATTTGGGGAGGTGGGTATTGCACAAATTCATTCATCATTTTAAAGGGTCATGCTACCATGAAATTTGAGAACCCCTGCAATAGGCTAAACTAAGATAGGAGTGGATAGTCTGTGTTTCAGGATGGTTTTGTGGATCAACCATTGTCTTAAGTGTGTTGTGTAAACCAGGCCATCATATTATCCATAATAAGGTTTATCTGGGGGGACACAGGATATTGGGTGAACTTAGCAATGGTGGTTAGTTCATCCAGGTTTAAGGCTTAGTGTACTGTGTGAACTTAGCCATGCTGTATCTCAGAAGGGTCCTTGGGCCATTTTGCTGTGAGGCAGCATCCTCTTTCATCTGGCCCAAGTTCCAAGAGGTATTTGGGGCTTGTTAAAATACTAAAAAGATAAATATAAGATGAGCCAACTATAATGAAGAATAAGGTCCAGGTTCACAGATTTTGGTGAAGTGAACTAGGCTATATCATGCATGTGGGCATGGCATGGATTTTCTGTGTTGTTGGTTTTTTTGGGGGGGAGGAGGATCTAAAATTGCACCCTTGGTGTTTCCCACTTCAGAACCACCATTCTAATTTTTAACTGAAAGGCTGCAAAAAAGAGTGGTTTGGGGCCATAGGTTGCCCACACATGTCACCAACTCCTATACAGGAAGCGTTGCAGACAAATGGGGTCCACTCTTACTTGGATCTTACAGCTAAACTTTAGAGCTAATTGAAGTCAGGTGCACACAAGAAATTACACCATAAGGATAACTTGGAAATTAACCTGCACTGAACAATTTCAGCCATGCATCCACTATTTGCTTTTTTTTTTTTTAATCCTGGAGCAAAAGGCAGCATTTCTGGGTCCTTATCAGGATTTGATTTCTCAAGCTTCAGAGCTAACTGAATCTAAGCTACAGCACAGCTGACTCTACAAAATAAATATCTTAATGAATTTAATGTCTGAACTCAATCTAAATGGAAGATAATCTCCATTGTAGCAGTGTACTCAGGATTTCTATTTTACTAGTAATTTACCTTTCGGTAAGGAATCTATCCTGATAAATTGTGCTAGGCAGGCCTCAGGTATAGCTGCACCTGTTCAGTTTTCAGACAGACACGTGCAAAAATCATTCCACCACCACACCAGAAAGGGAAAAGATAGGACCGATAATGAAACTAGACTAAGTCCAGAGAGAATTTGGGGCAGTGGAAAAATATCTGTAGTTTTAATACCTCAGACAAAGGCAATCTTCTGAAGTTCAGTCTTCTCTAACATGATGGCTTCCACATGTGTTGACCCTACAATTCTGGTAACTGTGGTGGCTTCCACCCTATCTGAAGTGCACCAGTTAGAGAAGGCTGAGTTAAGCTCATGGAGCCATTCAGGTCCAAGCCACCATCTTCTCTGCTGCATGTGATTTCCTTAAATCTACAGCTAGGTTACAGTGCATGTACCTGATCCGCCTCATGCTTGTCCAGGACAGCTGGTACCTCTCACTTTCCTTGGGCTTTTCAAACACTAAAGTCATATGGATTGTTGTTTGCTACCTCCCCCTGCTCAATCGTCTGTGTAAGAGAGACCCCATTGACATTTTGACTCTGTTATTGTAAGGATTAAAGGGGATAATAGGCCATTACTCAAGTGCTCAGGAAAGCAAGGGAGGCATCTAATGACAAACATCACTGGAGATGCAGGTCACCCAGGGGCACCCTGCCACTCTCCATAGTCCCAAATTACGCTGTCATCCTCTTCCCAAAAGTATTGGCACAGGAACTATCACACTGGGGCATGTGAGTGAGGGGGAGGTCATGATGTCTGTAGCAAAACAAGTAGGCTGAACGTCCAGCTTTACAGCATGAGCCCTGAGAGCAATGATTATCTGTGAAGGCAAACGCCAGCAAAGAAAGAGGTGTGTTCAAATGACAGCACTGTTTGAAACACAGTATTCTACATGCTTTTGGTGAGTACTTTAGGTGTTCCCTGACTACATTTTATTTCTAAGCCTTGTCTGAGACAGCTTCTCTGGTTTTCCTGACCCAAATAATGACAGAGAATATGTTAATTAGGAGGAAGAGAAGGAGGACAAGGAGGAATGCACGGAGACTGCATCTTGCAAATCAAACATTAGATGTAATTATGTTCAACATTCCTAAAGTATTTCAAGCAGCCCCAACTCCAGCCACATCTGCTCCTTTCAGCTTATGGCAAAGGGAAGAGCCTATGACTGCTTCAACCATACATGTTCCCCCAGTGCTCAGCAGAGAATCTGGATTAATGCAGCATCTATGAGTTTCCAGTGGTGGGAGCTATAAATATCTCAGTTATATTGTCCCTACAGAATTGAGATTTTCTTTGTTGTTGTTGGGTTTGTTTTACTTTTCTAATGTCATTCTTCTCTCTTAAACTTCTTCTACATCCCGGGCCCTCACAATTAAGTACCAGCCATGGGTAGGTACACAAACATCCTTGCAGCCAGTTATATATCTGCAGCTTGTTGCACACATTTCTGAGTTAGGGTGTTAATTCAACATGCCAATTTTAGAAGAATATCCAAATCAGCATCTCTGATCTCCACCCCAGTTCCTAAAACCAGACACAGAGAAGCATCAGCAGAACAAACCTAACTTCTTAAAAACTCAGCTGAAATTAATGAAGAGTCCTCTGGTAGGGGAGAGTTCAGCTCATCTCTGGGGCTGTTCAAATAACAGCCCATAGACAATGGAGAAGCAAATTGCACCAACCATATAACTCTGATGATGTGCTTCGCCTCCTATTGGCTGTGCATTCAATATCTCTGTGAAGAGAGAGTTATGTGTGTACAGATGGCCACACAAAATTCACCTGCAAGAACCCTAGCTGGTCAATTTTCTTGCCATCACAGCAGTGTGTGGCCAAAGGGCATGGGCCTTCAACTCCCTCAAATGGTCACCGATGGCATGCTGAGGTTCACTGAGCATTCCTCGTGGTAGTGCTCCTCACTCCTAGTGCTGTAAAGAAGATTCCACCTGCTTTGGTATTCTCTCCCATGTTCAAAAGCTCATGCCCCACAATTTCCATAGTTCAGAAGTTGAGGACTGAAATTCAGCTACCCCTGGGCTAGATCCCAACTGCCCTTTTGCAGCTCTTAGAACAAGGTAATACAGTAAGCAAACAAATGGAGAAGGGAAAGAGAATCTTTCATGTTAATTTCATGGAAAAGAATAGGCTTATCTGAACTGGGATATAGCCAGAATACTAGGACTATGTCTCGACCCCTCCCTCCCTCCCTCCCTCCCTCCCTCCCTCCCTCCCTCCCTCTTTCTTTCTTTCTTTCTTTCTTTCTTTCTTTCTTTCTTTCTTTCTTTCTTTCTCTCTCTCTCTCTCTCTCTCTCTCTCTCTCTCTCTCTCTCTCTCTCTCTCTCTCTCTCTCTCTTTCTCTCTCTCTCTCTCTCTCTTTCTTTCTTTCTTTCTTTCTTTCTCTCTCTCTCTCTCTCTCTCTTTCTTTCTCTCTCTCTCTCTCCCCCCTTCTCTCTCTCTTTTTCTTTCTTTCTTTCTTTCTTTCTTTCTTTCTTTCTTTCTTTCTTTCTCTTTCCTTCTTTCCTTCTTTCCTTCTTTCCTTCTTTCCTTCTTTCTTCTTTCCAAGGTTTTCACTACAAAATCTCCAGTTGCTCACCCATAGCTTCCTTCCAAATTAATACCTTTGGGGCAGCTCATTCAATTTAACTAGGATTCTCCTAAAGTTTCCCAAATTGAGTCCACCTAGCAGCACATATCAAGATGGAGAATAAGTTCCTTAATGCTGAAAAGTATTGGACTATATGCTCTGACTCCCAGCACTATTACCCTTGCATTTATTAAACCTGCCCACTAAATCATTACACACACACACACACACACACACGAGAGAAGCACAAGATGAAAATAATATAAAGCAGCCAAAACCAGTGTATACAACACAGCAGTCTGTTTTACATTACTGATCATGGGTTCTACGCATATTTTAAAATCTTTTCCCCAGAGATACATGTATCAATAATCCTGTAGAAGACCTCTATCTGCATTTACTTGAATACATTCATTCATTCATTCATTCATTCATTCTGGCCACCCATCTTAAAAGCCATTCTTGGAGGCAAACAGATCAAAACGAAATCCATAGCATAACAAGTAGCAAACTGAGGCCCCTAGGAAATTGCACTAACAAAAGATACACCTGCATCCACACCTGAGCTCCATTAGCACCCCAACCTAAGCGAACAGCCGGGTCTCTATGACCTTCTGGAAGGTCAGCAGGGTTAGGGTCATCCATATCTCAGGGTGGGGTCTGTTCTGCAGGACAGACACCACGACAGGGAGGCACATTTCCGAGGAACCACCAAGCAACGTTGCTTCACTAATGGGACATAACATATACATATACGCACACGTATACATATACATAACATCTGAAAAACTCCACCCAGCTCCAAGTATCCAGTTAATTGTCTATGCAAGTGAGGATTAGACTGCAGTGTAAATCATTCACAAACAGACACCGTATGCATAGGAAACTGCCTTATGTTGAGATAGGCTACTGGACAGTATAGTACAGTATTGACTAGTGAAAGATCTGCAGATTTTCAAGGCAGGTTATGTCTGGGTCAGACGCAGGCACAGAAACTCTCCCTTGAGATGCTGGGGATTCTACACGCAAAACCTATGCTCTCACCCCTGAAATCTATAGTATTTTCCCTAGCAATACAAAATAGAAGAAATGTTCATTTGAATTATCGTATTCGTCATCAGAAATTCAGAAGGATAAAATAAGTGAGAGAGTAAGAATTCTCTAGTAAATTGGATGACCAAATCCAGGCTGGAAAAATCCAGATGACCATTAGATGCTGGCAAAGAGTTAACCGTTTTTTGTCTGCCTGGTAGTGGATGAATGGCTTTTTGGAACCTAGATCTGGTAGCCCTACGAATAATGCCCTGACACTGTTTGCAATGTTACAGCGGTTTACCATTCCCTCCACCTTTTATTTCTTACAAAATGTGCTTGAGGTATTTTTCAGATTCTGTGTGGGCTGTCCCTTGCAGTTTGAAAATGAGCAGTTAAAGCCCCGGAGCACATCTATCAGGGTAGAAAGGCTCAGTGCTGGCCTTAAACAGTTCCATGACTGAAGTGGAAAGTCAAAATGACATCGCTTCTCTGCTCACGTTCAAAAACAGAAATACTGGCAAAAACCAGTCCTTACAACTGCTGCAAGCGTTGCCTGGAGGCACTATTTTATTTAGCTTTTGACAAGGCAGACCTTACACACAGATAGCCCCATTTAGAAGAGCAACTCCCAAATCACCCTTTGGGATTTGTATAGAAGCATACAAAACTTCAAAAAGACGGGGGGGGGGGGTGCGTGGGTATCAATTTGATACTAATGGCTACAATTAAAAATGCCTCCTGTATTAAAGGGTGAAGAAAGGAGTAGCTCATGGAAGATCTAGTTATTTATTTATTCATTTATTTATTTATATTTCAAATTTAGATACCGCCCATCTCACAAAAAAGTGACTCTGGGCGGTTCACAACAAAACAGGAATAAATATTAAAATACAATAAAAACAACATAAAATAGAATAAAAATAGGATAAAATATCCCTGATTTGCCCCTGGCACTGCCCATGATATCATGGTTTCCTTTGCCCATTTATATGGCAATTTCCAACCAACTCTGGGACTTCCAGAACAAGCATTTCACAAGAGAATGACACCACTTTGTAAAACTGTTATTAAAGTGGATGAATCTTAAGAACAGGGCTTTTACAGTGTGTGGCAAAGAGATAAGAGTGTTTCAATTACTCTAATGGGTCTCAAGATTTCAGTATTGCTACCTGCTGGGGCAATTTCTGAAATAATGGACTATAATTCAAGGAAGAAGCTAGGGGATAGTCATTCAGCTAGAGTAGTTAAACTCCACAGATTCAACTTCTTTCCTTTTTATGCAAGTATAGGACGAATACAGGCTGGGAAGTCTCTCTTCCCTCCCACGGCCTCTAGGCTATGGTGAGGGGACACACTGGGAAGGGATTAGCTCAGTGTTCAAGCAGATGCTTTCTGTGCTGAAGGTGCACTTCCCTGACCACTTCAGGTAGGCTATGAATGCTTTCCATGCCGGAAACACTGGAAACTCACTGACAAAGTAGATAAGGCTGAGTTCAATGCAGTGAATTGGTACGCTCCCAATTTCTTCTCCTTGTTCTATGCCACGATGCCCAGTGTGGATATTTCTATGGAATTTTACAGCATTAAATACAATATAAATGAAACACGTACGCATATTTTCTGAATCCCTTATGTTAGGAAGGTACAGTACATCACACTGATTTATGATATGGCCAAAAAGAAAAGGGATTTTTTTTGTAAATGATGGGTTCTCCACCAGCTATCATTTGTTTCTACAATGTTCATTTGAAAGGACAAAACTCCTATGTGCATTTTATTTTATTTATTATATTTTACCTGCAGCTCCAACAAAAGCAAGATACAGAACAACAATTTGTGCAGGTCAGAATTTTCCAGATTGGTTCAACATCAATTGAAGACTTTTAACATTAGTTATTTCAGGTCACATTGCAAAGCATATTCCTGTCATATCTGATGTTCATACAGTATGTGTGTTGTAAGGATGGCATGTAGGTTTCTGGATATATGTGCAATTGAGGCGGAGAAACTGAAACTTTCATTTTGAACAGCACGACCCATCCAATTGCACGGTTTTCCAGAACACTGTAATCCCCAGTGAATTAATTCCAAACAGACTCTGAATACATAAAGCGACTACTCCGAGGTTTATTTATTTCTAAATAGCACCTTCATAATTTAAGAGCACCAGCATTATTTATTCAAAAGTGGGTTTGGGTTTGCTTTTTATCTCAGATCAATTTGTAAGCTCTTGCAGGATTTACGTTGTGCTGGATTTTTGTTTTTAACTTACCCCCAAACATATGCACTAGATCAGTGTTTGTCAGCCTTGGGAACTTTAAGATGCTGGCTGGGGAATTCTGGGCGTTGAAGTCCACACATCTTAAAGTTCCCAGGTTGACAGACATAGCACTAGATGGCACTCAACTTCACATGGCAGAATACTTCAGAATATGGATTACTATGGAGACAACAGCCCCAGGGGACACTAAGGTTGCCAGTCAACCAAGTCCTTTTCTCCCATGACAATCAGCCCTTTCAACAGGATTTTGCAGCCAAGCTCATGGCTTTTAACATACACCCATGTCTGCAGAGTAGCCACCTCTCAGATGTAAAATCTCATATATGATTTTGCAAGTTGTAAAAAGTACCAATTGCCTTGGGGGGACCCTTTCTTAAGAGTCAGACATGATATGGAAATAAACAGTCAAAGTCAAAGACAAGATGACCATGGTAATTCTGAGTTAGCTAATGTCAAATGAAGAAGGAGATGCCACATGGCACTGTGATACCTTGATTACAGAATTCTAAACTCATCAGCAAACTAAAATGCTTCACTTTATTGGGTAACAAAGGTTTACTCCACATAGAACAAAAAGTGGGTGATGCTCAAACTAACGCTATATTAAGACTCAGTGGCTTGTGCAATATTGACTATCTAATTGGTTAGTCAATAGGTAATTAGCAATACAGGGATTCCCCAGGTTAAGAACGCCCCAGTTACAGACGACCCATAGTTAAGAACAGAGCCTATTATAGCAAAATTTGAGTTAAATACACAGTGATTTGAGTTAAATACATAATACTACTTATACTGAATTATACAATAATACTGTTCTGGCTTACATAAATATTCAACTTAAGGACAGACCTTGCGAATGGAACTTGTTCTTAAACTGAGGACTACCTGTTTGAGTAGTCCTCACTTAACAATGGTAATCAGGACTGGAATTTCCATTGCTAAGCAATGCAGTCAAAAAGTGCGACTACACATGACCATGCCACTTAGCATCAGCAATTCTAGCACTCCCAGTTGCCATTGTTAAGCAAATCACTGTGGGTCATTAAATGAAGAGATCACATGGTCACTATTTGCGATCTCCTGCCAGCTTCCTTTTGCTTGTTGGAAGCCAGCAGCGAAGGTCACAAATGGCGATCACATGACCACGGGGATATTGCAACTGTTGTAAGTACAAGGACCAGTCATAAGTCTCCTCATTCAGTGCCATCATAACTTCAAATTGTTGCTGAATGAGTGGTTGTTAAGTGAGGAGCACCTGTACATTTTAGTCCAGTCTTCTTTTTTTCAACCAGTCCTTTGGATATTTTGGAGAAATGAGTTGATAATGAGAACCAATGGTGATGAGAAAGTTAATTTAAAATATCTTGAGGTTACCCTATACAAAGAAGCCAATTTACACCTTCATCTGAAACTGGAGCAACTACCAGATTTCTGACATCATAAGAGAAAATGATCCATTCTATTCTGTACTGCAACAGAACTACTACTATGTTATAAACATAATATACATGCAAATACATCATAAGACACCCAAATATTCAAAAGCCCAAACACTGAACACAAATGTTTTGTACTGAAATCTGACCTCCTGTTACCTTCTTCGTTTTATTCCCAGATGTCACATTCAACTGGGCTGGGACCTCCTTTCATTCCTGCCATAAACTAATTAAGTGACTTCTAAAGATGTATTATGTAGCAGTCTCAGAATCATTCCCCCACAGTTACCTTGCAGCTGCAGCAGGCCTTGGTTACAGTCCAATTTGAAGGATGCTACCATCTCAACTGCGGGCCTGTGAAAAGCCCGACCCCTGGAAACACAGGTCACAGTTCAAAAGCTCATCAAGGAGCCGGCAGCTGCTTTTATAGGATGCTGTGGTTTGAAATCAGGGCTATTGGCAAAGGCTTCACCATCTGGCTGAAGGAAGATATCTTACATGCGTAGGCTGATCCCCTCCTGGAAGATACTAATATGAACTCAGTTGTGAGAAGGCAGCATTTCCAATGCCATTGCTAGAATACAGCGACTGCATCCAACAAATTCTGTGCAGGGATATCTGGATGTAAAGATATTTAGATCAAGCACAAGAAGCTTTGCACACAGATTTTCTATCTGTGTTTTTACCGAGAGAGAGACAGGAGACCAGAAGAAAAGGAAAAATAATACAAATAGGAAAAACACAAGAAGCCCTCTTGGATTAAACCAATTATTTAAACTATTAACCATATGCATTTAAGGGAAGCCAATTATATTCCAAGGGGAAAAAATAATGAGGCTTTCTCCCAGTAAGTGGATAAAAAATTCAGGCCGAGTGGAAAATCCAGCAGTTGTCTGAATGCAGAATTTTAGCCAAACCTGGGGCATGAAAAGTTTGGTAAGCCTAGTAGGAAAGTAAGTACACAAGTTCAAAACCTTTTTCCGATTCTGTCAAGGGGATGAGGAGAGTGACTAGATGGAGATAAACATCCACAGATTCCTTAAGGCAGGCACAGGCAACCTGGTCTCACCATATTGGATGACAATTCCCATGACCCCATGCCATAAGCCATACTATCCAACACTGATGGGAATTGATCCAAAGCATCCAGACAGTATCATGTTGACTTTCCCCTTTGTGTTAAGCTTAAATGTGGATGTGGTCCCCTTTCCACTCAATGCAACCCATATGCCCATGAACCAACCACATCCCTTTCTAAATAAGGCTTGCTTACATCGTCATTTCCTTCTGCAGCATGTCAGGTACTGTCTCACATACCTACTGTTTCTTCCAGAGCAGAAATGACCATAATTGTGGCCTTCTGGATATGAGTGTTGCCAAGTCCTATCAGCTACAGTATGTGTGACCTACAACAATGGCCAACATTCTAAGTCCCATCTCAATTTTCCATGTGAATAAGAGCTTGAAGTATCATGGATGGGAAGCCATACACAGGAAGCAATATTCCACAGCTGCCTCCAGCTGCTGGAATAGGCTTCTCTCCCAGTCCTTTTAAGAAATCAAGAACTTTCCTTTGGCTTAGATTCCTCCCATCCCAGCTTTATTTGGGGACAATGCAGTATTTATAATATAAATTCCCAGATCTGACATCTCAAGAAGTGCCAATCATTAATCCCATGCACACCATTATATGAAAGCAGTACACTGAACCATCTTTCGATTCTTTGCACTGCATTCATTCCTTTGGCAAATCTAGTGGCAGCTTTACAAAAGCAAGGCAAAGTGTAAACATACAAAATAGACGTTATTGGTTTGACTGATGGGATCATGGAGTTCCAGTAAGCAAGCCAGTCCATGGCTGGTTCAACAAAGGGACAGAAAGCAAAGCAGCATCTTTCAAAACAACCCTTTGCTCTAGTACGCTTTATTGAGATAATTTCTCTTCACCACCACCACCACCACCGGACTGTGTTGCTCTCATGCACATTAACGCAACCTGAATAAGGTTTTCTCATTCTCTCCTCCTCCAGGTTTTATATAAAGTCACATTACATGTACAAAAAGAGTTGGGGAAGACTTCACCTGCTACTGAACTCAGTCTGCTCAATAGACTTGTTCAGTGGTTCCTCAATTTTTAAATCAATGAGACCATTGTGACTTGCTTCCCTCCCCCTTCCCCTCTCTGCTACTCCCTTGTGAACCTGGGAACTCGCAGCCCTGAGACCAAGAAAGCTGCTGCAGGCGTTCACATTCCCTCTAATATTCAATCCACATGGAACTGTCCTTATAGGTGTTGCAGCTTCTAAATAATAACTCAGAAAGGGATCTAAAGAAGCACATTTATAAGTGACCTGCCTTATTTTAAGAGGGACCAGAGACTTTGTTCCCCTTGAGTCAACATGGGTTGCATTTCCTATCCTGATCCATAAACAAATAGAGAGGCTTTAATTGGCTAATTTAAATTAAATTAAATCTGCATTCCAGGCAGATTTGCTGGAATGACAGTGTATATTTTATTACTGTTGCTGTTGCTGAAAAGAGTTTAATCATATTTACTCAGTCTTTGCCACAGTGTTACTATAATCTTCCACTGAAAAAGCAACATGGGGATCTTTCTGAGCTTTCTTTTGCTTTTTTAAAAAACTTTTCTTTCATCCTTCCTTATTGCACCAGCTACTGCTCATAGTCTTCTTACAACTGTAGGGGTCGCTATTGTCCTCTTCTGTTAATTAAAATGGAAAAGCGAACTAAAGGCTGATGTTAAAGACTCTGCTGTCTTCTAATTGCACATTCCTAACACTGGGTTCTGCTAATATATTTTAGTATAAACATGCACAGACTGCATTAGTATAGTTTAATTGTGTTGAGCCTCATTACAAATGGGTCTTCTGTGCTGACTATCAGAGAGTTTGGAAAGACATACACACTAAGCAGAAAGTTTAGGCCGGCAACAATATGTTTGGGCAGAGTGAGGGTGCTCCAGATCCCCTCAATTAAACACTGTCATCTTGTAGGAGGACTGAGGAAGCTTGCATTCTCTGTTGCTGCCCCCAACCCTCTGGAACAGCATTCCACACCCACACACCCACTCCCAAGATACATACGGTGCCCAGTCTCCTGGAGTTTCAGAAGGTCCTTAAAGCCTGGCTCTGTTCACAGGCCTGAGGTTGGTGTGTTTGTGGGGCTCCTATCATGTTTTATTGTTAGGGTTGTTTTTAGTCTGGGTTGTCACATTTTCCGTTATGTTTTTAACTGTTTTAACTATGTAATTGGATTTTGTAAGCTGCCAAGAGTCTAATGGAGTAAGCGGCCAAAATAAATTTAAATGATCATCATCGTCGTCGTCATCATCTTTCTAGGAAATATACCCACAAGATAGAAAAGGGGGTTGGTCTTTCATTTAAGAGGCATTTCTAGCTGTTACCTTGCAAGCTACAGTTCTGAAATTCCCTTTCCTTTATACTATTAAAATATCCAACCACTCCAAACACAATGGGCTTTAGATTTTGAAGAAGGGGGCGGGGACACATTTGGTAATTCCAATCCTCAAAACGTATTACCAAATGATAAATATTGATAAATTTAGGTTTCCTCCAGACCACCGGAGTTTCCTCTCCTTAAAACCCTGACAAAGAAGTTTGAAATTGATCTATAGTTAACTTGACTTCTGTGAACCTCAAAATGTATGCAACCTTCAGAAAACACCAAGATCTGTCAGTATTCACTCACTTTCCTTTCATCTGACCATCAGAAAAGGACAAAAAACAGTCATTCCAACAGCGTGCAGCCTTGTGAGCGATCACCAATGGTTAAGTAACAGAAACCCACTCCATACATAAGAGGAATGTCACAGATTGCTAATGACTCTCCCCATGTTTTCAGTACATGTATTTGTGTGCATGCTGATTTGCAAAAACAAACCAAAATGTTTGAGAGGTTTCTATAAGTGGTACAAAGGAAGACTGAATATAAAAAAATGTAACAATAGCACTGAAATCTCTAGTCACTTCCTAGTCACTAAGCTGCTATTCCTCTTTTGCATTTAAAAGCCTTTCTAAGTTATGGAGGTAAAATTATAGCATATTGGGAATGTTGTAAGCAGATACTTTTCCCAGTAGCTTCTACTATAGTTATATGTTACTGTAGTGGCTACACTGGAGAGCTGGAAGACAAGCTCTAAACATGCATAGAAAGATACAAGCTCCAGGAACAGGTGAAGGCAAATAATGGCTTACTTGAACCAAGAACCTATGGTTGCCATAATCTGACATCACTATGAATTCAAATGACTCCAGAGTAGATAATGGAGTGGAACTACCTTCAGTTAGTATAAAAAGCATCCAGATGGCTCAGCAGAACAGCCTTTCTAGTCCGAGACAGAATTTATACTGGGACCCCTTTGTTTAGAAGACCCTCTGTGCTGGTGTCCTCTGGCCCCCCTCCCACAATGGCTATGCTGTGGCCACATGTTTATGAATAATGCACTGTATCTGCTTTTTAATATGTTAAGCAAGTTAGTATATCAATGCATAATAGCATCTGTCATTTCTGTTTCTGAAATGAACACATGCCCAAAGTCATAAGCATAGTCCCACATTTGTAACAAGGGTCAAGCAGCATTTCAGGTCACTTTTTAAATTAAAAAAACAAGCTCAGTATGTATACACACCTCTGTAGCTATACCTGATTTAATATTTTTTTTTAATCCTGCATATTTATTTACAGCTACACAGGTATACATTTAAAACCAGATTCCTTCAAATGATGGTGATGGTGGGGTGAGCTTGTCTACTGCCATCAACAGAGAGGAGATGGATAAAAATGTGGATGACCGACTTGCAAGTACCTTCTCCATCCCCATACCAAATCAAAAGTAAGGATTGGCAGGGAAGGGGAAGTATTTTTTCTTCCGGTTGTATTAAAGGCCTAACTATAGGAACAAGTTCTAAATTGACAGAATGCATATACTGTATACCCAACTCAAGAGCACGCAGAAACTCAATTATCAACAAGACATCTTTTTTTTTTTAAAAAAAGGAAAGAACTGTATCTTGAGATAAAGATATTCTTAGAACAATGGGCTGATGAGTAAATCATGTGCCCCCTGTTTGAAGCTGACATTTCAGTACCAAAGGAAAAAAATGGAATGGTCCAAATCTTATGCTCCCAAAATGGCCAGAATGAAGCCTGTAAGAAGCTCATAAACAGGATGGGAGGTCAGCAGCGCTCTCTTGCTCATAATCTCCACAAAATAATACTGTCGAGCTTACGGCCTCTGATACTGAAGAATATATAACCAATATGACTAATGGCTACTGATATTTGTATCCATTATGGATTTGTTTAAATACTTTTAAAGTGATCCAAGTTGTAGCAATCACTACATTTTGTGGAATCAAAGCCTGCAGTTTAACTATGGGTACAGTTGTATGTCTAGAATCTCCCATCCCTTAGCTTCAGACCCAGGATTCTGTTTTCTTCCATGAATTCTGTTAAGCAAAGGCTTCGATGCATGGCTGGTTCTGAATTTCTTGTCCAATAGCTTTCTCTACTTTTGCTTATAATTTTGCTAAATGTAGAGTAGAACGGTTTACCATCAGTCATTCAACCTCTTTATAGTCCCATGAAGGTCTTATCTAGAATTTACTAAGGAAAAGGGAAATTCCAAATGACATGCCCATCTCAAATTACCATACTCTGAACTGGTGGTCTCCCAACTCACCTACGTCTTCCAAAAAACAAATAATCTCTTCAAAATATTTTTTTCATAGATTTCTTTCATTCCAGTATGTTGTTTCTGAAGGGAGATACATACTTATTCTGCACACTTTTTATCTAGGTCCCTGGACAAGTAATCCCATAAAAATAGCTGACTCTCTAATTCCCAGGAATCTAATAGCTAAAACATTACCAGATGAATGTTCTCATACTGGGGTTTCAAGAGCAGCACTTCAGAAAGGCAGTGGCCTCAAAGTGATCCATACCACATCTAACACAATATGTGGTTATTCCATAGAAACAATTGTTTCTGGTAAACTCACTGTTTACATACCATGTGACAAACAGTGTCCCACTGAGATCAATACCCAGTTTGTGCCCAAGCTAAACTAGGGCAGGTTGCAACTTTGTTAAAATAATCAAGTCAAATATTGCAGATATCAGAGAACCTATCATGGGCTATGAGCCATTCTTGATTCCTGGTGACTACGCAGATGAGTCCCTGCAGTTTTTGTGGCAAATTTTCAGAAGTGGTCTGCCCTGCCTTCTTCCTAGGGCTGAGAGAGAGTGACTGGCCCAAGTCAACCAGCTGGCTTCATGCCTAAGGCAAGACTTGAACTTGTAGTCTCCTAGTTTCTAGCCCAGTGCTTTTAGCCACTACACCAAACTGGTTCTCACTGTATTTGTACCAACAGCCAACCAACAAGATCATAACCCAAACCAAAATTTAAAAAGAAACCTGGATGATGAATAAATGAATATTTAACCAATAAACAAACATTCTTGAAAAATACATTTCCCAATGCACTTTCAAATGCAGCCAAAAGCCAGCCTTCAGATTGTGCTCCTCTTGTACTACAACCTGAAAAGGAACCCTATGAAGTATGTACATTCCTGACACATAGTGGTTTTGGTGATGAATTGTATCACATTGTTAAACGGCATCTTCTCTCAAAACAAGTTCCTATAGCCAATGGTTAAGAAGGATGAAGGTGTATTCTAACATCAGGATTGTTTTCTGAGTTTCTCTTTATTATATGATGGATACAGGGAAGCTGCCCACACACTGACATGTTTTTCAGGATAACTACATCTATCTAAAAACCATGAAAACTTCAAAAATTATTATGTACTAAATGTGTATTTGCTTCTGCATTCTCCCCTGGCACATCTCTGAGGCTGTATACAAACGTATTTCCTCTCTAAGATATTTCATTGATGGCAATGAAAT
The DNA here is from genome assembly GCA_030867105.1 of Liasis olivaceus. Classification (NCBI taxonomy): domain Eukaryota; kingdom Metazoa; phylum Chordata; class Lepidosauria; order Squamata; family Pythonidae; genus Liasis; species Liasis olivaceus. The sequence continues at coordinate 99,721,973 of CM061348.1, read as the reverse complement.
TTATGCCTTGTTTCTTTAGGATCACAAGGAAAGATAAACGATTTCACTGAATAGCTGCCAGAAATTATGTCCATGCAGTGTCTCCTGAATCAGGTGTTTATTTTCCAAGTCTAGAAAAAAGTACTTAAAAATACATGTGAAAAACCGCAAAACTTTAAATGTTTCCTTTTTGATCCTCTTTCAAAGCATGCAAAATTGGATAACTGCACAGTTAAGAAAATACAATTCCACAGACAGTTTCAGGTTTCAGGAATAAAAAATTTTTATTTTCTGAAAGACATCTATATATCACAGCCTCTGTACGATTAAAGGGACTTAAATTGACATCTAGTTATACAACATTCTCCCATTTTTCATTTCAAGAACCTTCTCTTTAGCTATGTGATTATATCTGCAATCACATTGAATTTAATAATCCAATTGTTAAGTCGCTCTGGACCTAAAAGCACTGACTTCAGGATAAGAATATTCTGTATAGCACTCCCCTATATTTACTTTATTCTTGCCTTCATCATTATACATTCTCCCAGGTACAGAGGTTTACAGAAAACTGAATGTGAGAATGTGCAAAACTAACAATGCTGTTTGTCAGTATGCTATCATTTTCTTATTATCTCCCAAATGGAGCCCAAACTCTAAAACTTAGTTTGGGCTCCATTTTCACATTGGTTTAAAAACTGGGGAAGGAGTCTATAAAGACATTTCGTATACATTTTTGCATGCATTTTTCTTAATCCACACTTTAGTGTATACACTTTTTCTGAGTTTTCCATCGAATAAAATGTGTGTGCCTATTTTAATATAATTATTGTAGTTGGGTAAGGACCTTTCCTCAATATTCACATTATTCTATATATTTATGAAACGTGTTGAGGAATTCTGTAAAAAAATATGCATTTCAGCACATGCATGGTTTTGGTTGACTTAGCATTTGGTAGATACATATATTCCTATGGAAGAAATCTGTTACCCATTTCTACTTAGACATACATTTCACCAAGTTTGATTCCCATAGCTAGTAACCATACAACTGCAACCTGACATTCTTGTCCTGACCCTATATCTAAAGTGAAAGATTTCTGACGATAACTTGGAAGTTTCATTGCTAAATGTACACTGATCCCAGCTCAGGAGCCCCTTTGTTTTACTCCTGTGTACTTGATGGGAAACAAAGCACTTCTGCCATGCAACAAAGACAGATTGCTTGCTGAGCCAACAAGCTATTTTCATATTAACTTGCCAGAGGACAGAACTTTATTAACTTTAAATGACAGAAGCACGTGGGAGAACCATCTAAACAATGCAAATTGCAAATAAGGCAATTGCCCTATGGCTTTCATGTTTATTTCCTCATTGTAGCTTCTTTCTTTCTAGTTCTTTTCCTGAGGAATGAAAAATGGAGCCCATTAAAAATATTTGATTGGACTTGATTAAAGCTATCTTTTCAGGTAACTTCTATATCCAAGTCTTATTAAATTTCTAAAAGCTCTCGCATTCTGAAAGTGGTTTGTTTAAGATTGGTCATGACTACAGACTTTCTAGAACCCCAGCTGCAGAAAATAGGGAATTCAGAAGAACCACTGACTGTAGGATTCAATAGAGGCTCACCTATGCCAGTGGAATGGCAGAAAGAGGGCTTAGAGATTTAAAAAAATAAGATCTGGGAATTCCCTCAGAGGTGGAACTAGAGGAAGATCTGGTCCAAAAGAAGTGTTTTCCATCTCTTTAGTTCTGCAGCCATGCTTTCTCAGTGTCTTATGGTGAGGGACTGAGGCCTGGACATTGGCTGAGCACTTATGGGGCTCCAATTCCTCCTGTCTTTCGTTCCCTCATAACCAAATGCACATAGGGCCTATGCAATCTAGCTGCTGCCTCCTGATCTTTTAACCTTGTGGTCAGTTTCATGCACAGACTGTTCTTCCACTGACACAGGTCCCATGTTGTATATCTTCTGTGTAGGCCAGGAGGGAGGCACACCTCATGAGCTGAGGTAAGATGACATTTGACTTTCTCTTCTAGTCTATGTAGGAAGAATGCAGCTGACCTACTACAACAGGTCAAGGACACATCTAATCCGGCTTTTGGTGTCACAAAATGAACCTTGGAATGGTCACATGCACTGTTAAGCAAGGCACACTTGGCCCCCGTAAGTACACCTAAGTGGGGTCAGGTGGCAGCATGTGGATGATCATGGCTTACCTCAAAAACAAACAAACAAAGAAAGCAGGGTTAATACTTGGATGGAAAACCATCAGATAATCCCAGAAGTGTAGGATAAATTAGGCAATTGAAAAAAATCCCAGAAAACAGCAATGGATACCACTTCTGCATTGTTCCCAAGAGAACTACATAGATATCACTTGGTGTCAGTGAGAGAATCTTTATATTTTGTATACCCAGGGGTGGGGGTGAGGGGTATTGTCTCCTTTCCTAACATAGGTCAAAGAGTAGGTCTGTGCATATCAAACGTAAACTGTCCTATCCACTTAGGGCTCCTTTGCAAGCCCCGTGCTCCTGGCTTCTATGGCTATGTGGTGGGGCAGACTAAAGACGGAAGTCCTAGGATGAGCCTGCTTCCCATCTGCTAATGTAGTGCAGTGATTATGGTCCTGCTCTCTGGACTTTGCAGGGTGTGCTAAAGAGTTGGGAGCAGTCTCTCTTTTCCCTCTGCCATGTTTTGTAAATAGAAAATGGAGGGCTCCAGGTTCTACACCCTGCATTCTACTGAGTCCAGAGAATCACCAGGGACTGCTTTTATCAGGGGCTTTTATGGCAGCTTTGATAGCCCATCCCACGTTAGCTTCTTGTCAAAACAGCATTTCCATCAATGGGCTGTGGGTATCCTGCCCAGGCATCCATCCTGCTAAGCTATATGGGTCCCAAAGACGATAGGCTGTCCTACTACCCTTTTGTGTGTTTTGCTAAAAACAAACAAACAAACAAGCAAGGGGTGTGAATAGTTTGATGGGATGCTTCTGTACCCTGGGGAATGGGAGTACTAAGTACTGTTGCCAGCCATGTACCTGGTGTAGAGCGGGAGCAAAGCAGCACATTGGGACATGTATCCTCTGTAATCAGTTCACTGGCAGCTTCCACATGTGGGCAATGATGCTGACATAGTCCCTCCTTGGAGAGCGCGGTCAGTGTCTCCAGAAACACTATGGGCATGTCTATCTTTTTCCTAGAATCCTTCTCTTTCCCTCCCAGGCAGAGCATGCACTGAATTCTGAAGCCAACAGCATTGCTTCAGTTCTAAAGTAATCCTAGATCTGCTCTGGTAAACCCAACCTGTGAATCAAACTGTCTTTAAGTATTTTGTAGAAATAAGCTGTATCAGAATGAACACATTTGCTGAGCTTGCCTAACACTGTCACACCATGATTTGTTTAATTAAAGGATTCCTGCATTAATAAACACAATTGTCTGGGTTTATATTACATGCTAAATGATAAACCAGGGTTTACTCACCATGACTGGCTTAAAATGAACTGTGAATTGCTTAACCATGGTTTACTGAATACATTTTTATTAGTTGTATTCATACACTACACTAAGCCAAAATCAAACCAACTACCTTATGGCTTACCATGATGGGTGAACCAGATCATAGCACAACAAAGATATCAGCTGTTGGAGAGGGAGGGTATGGTTCAAATCTTTCCCCAAAATATTTAAAAACAAGATAAAGAAAACATTTTGAGCCATGATTTTTATACAATTCTGTAAAACACTATGAAGGAGAATTCTGTGCAGGTGATGGGAGAGTGGGTGAATATACATCCAGGCTACTTGGCATTATTCAATATTGGCTGCATTCACATATGGTACTAAGCCAACATTTCCACCTGCTGTGAACAACTCCATTGTTTCCACTTGGCTTCTCCTAAGAAGCTCCTTCTGTGGTTTGTTTAGCATGCCATCAAAAGCAGAAAGACTGCAGTGTTACTTTCTAACAAGCTTGTTAGGCAAAGAACAAGCCAGAAGATGTTAAGCAAACCATGGAAGGAACTTCTGCACTTTGTTTAGCCACTCCCCCTTATAGGAGGAGCCCACTGACAGCCCCTGAGTGACACACTCCAACCAATTGCTTAGTCACAGTAAGCCAGAGTTCTGACAAGTTCTTGGTGTCTCTAAGGTTTCATTTAATCACAGTCTTTGAATCAATTATCAGGGATCATGAAAGCAGTCTAATAATTTGCAGGTAATATGTTTAAGCTGCATGGTGATGTTCCTGAGGACAAGGCAAATTAATAAAGCTCTCAAGCTGTTAGTAATTTTTTTTTTTTTTTTTAAAGTAGCATTCAAATCACTCATGCCTGTTAAAAAACCCTCAGGGGGCAGACACCTTCTAATGCTACCAAAATATTGGTTCAAAGCAGTCTATTTGGCTCAGCATTAACATGTGCCTGGTTTACATAATCCCTTCCCCTCAAAAGATGGATGGACAATGTGTGTGCCCACTCCCAGGCCAAGTCTAGTAGCCTAGGCTACTCTACTCAGTCTGCTCTAACCTACTTAGATGGGTTGAGATGGGTTGAGACTACAACTTCCTGAAATTGAGACTACACTCCCTAACAGCAAGGCTGTTTGCTGTTCTGCACCATATTATGTTACACCATCCTGGCATGTGCCAGCTTTCCCAACATGTAATTACTAGGAAGTACAAGGCAGACTGACATTTAGGACAAGAACCTTTTCAAACATACACACATAAACAAATGACTTATCTTTGACAACAAACTTAGGATACCCACAGATCTCCAGAAGTTTCATCCTTACAAAACTTTACCCCATGAGTGTCTATACCACACAATGCTCAGAAATAATGGTCATAGGTTGTAGCTATCCAGATTTTAATATAAGGAAAAACTTTGTGACAGGTAAGATCTGCTCTACACTGGGACTGTCTACCTAGGCCACCCTTCACAGATGGATTAACTGGTATCCCTGCACATTGCAGAGGGTTGGATTACCTGGTTTTGTGGTCCCTTCCACCCCAAAAATCTATGATTGTACTTCCCATGAGCCAACCAGGGCTTTTGCCAGTTGACTAACAGGGCAATGTAAAAAGTGGACTGCAACCTGTCCTGATCCTTGTATCACTGTGTTTATTTTCTTGAAAGCAAAGCCAGCCCTAGCAAAGGGATAGCAAGCAGCATGATGCCTTGACTTTAGCACAGAGCAGGGAGACCCAAGGAGCGAGGATGTGCCAGTGAGAAACCACCTGCCTGCCACTCTAGGATTAACACTACGAAACTGTCTTTGCAGCTCAGGAGTTGGAGTCAGATGTTGATCAGCTCAGCTGCAGGAGAGCTCCTGAAAACTAACACCACTGTGGGAACCCAGGAACACAGTGCACAATGTGGATGTCTATGACGACAACCTGTGGAGTGGATGGAATGGAGCACTCATAAGTTGTTGCTTCAGTGCGCAGAGAGAAGTTCTTTCTGAACAATCTTCTTAATGAGGGATAAGAGATGGAGACAGTGCTATCCATCATTTTTTCCAATGGGATCGCAACACTTGTGCAGTTGTACCCCACACATCCCTATTCCCAATCACAATAGTTTTTATCAGTCACAAAATATTGACACTTGAGTGAATGTAAATTAAAACAAGGAAGATCTACAGGATAGTGATAGAGCAAGTCTTTTACACACAGGAATTTCCAGGTTTGACCCCCAGTATTTCCATAGAAGGATGAGAAAAACTGATATTTGAAACCTTTTTAGTTAATGTAGAGGAGCCAGGACTAAGCTAGCTAGACCAATAACCAGACTCTTTATAAAACAGCTTCCTAGGTTCTTAAGACATCTGGTTCTTCGTAAAATGAACATCTGACTCAACTATCAATTATTGATTGAAACCCATATGCCCCAACCCAAGGAAAGTTAGTAGTGTTTAGTTCTCACTGAGACAATTGATTAATTTAAATTTTACCGATTTGAATGACATTTTCTAAACCGGGCCTGCAATCTTTAGAAAGATACTTTGGAAAGTATCCACAATTTTCTGCCAAAGTCTGTTTTACTGATACTCTGAATACCATAAGAAAGCAAATAGCATTGCTGAAATATTTACAGGGAAAGAAAGGCACTTAATTGCACTAATTTCCTACCATCTGCCCAAATGTTGTCCAAAGATTCCAAGGGGGAAGATCAGGGCACATATACAGGAGAAGATAATCCAATTCTTACACTGCCTTCTCAAGAATCAGTAACCCTTACTTTGGATTTTTAAATCTAGGAGTAAAAGTCACACCCTATACAAATTTGCTATTCCAATAGTTTGCTTGAACAGGAAATAGTAATAAGGATTGGAAGGAAGGAAGGAAGAAAAGAGAGAATGTGTTACTAACAGCAGTATCTTTCTTGCAGAGGACACTGGCTGCATTTGCACAAACAACCTTCATGAAATGCAGTCCACATTTTAGCTGAGTGCATGATTCAGAAAATTGGTCTAATTGAGCAAACTATGGATAATTGTGGGATGTGAACATAGCCGCTGTTGTTGGAAAAAGTGATAAATCAGATTTCTATATTGCCTGCCTCTAAGAATATAAACATATATAGACAAATATTGATTGATTAGAATACACATGCAGTTTAAAAGCATCTCTCTTCTACCTCCTCCCCAAGTACTAAGCCATTTCATAAAGGCATTCATTGTATTGTTGGTGCAAATTCCCTGCACTGGAATTTTGTCTAGTGCCTGGATCTTTTTTTTCCTACCCCCTTCTCACCCCAATGGAGATCTTGATTAATTGTTTTTGTTGTTCATGCTCACACACCTCTTCTTTAACTCTGAAGATAAGGATGAAGGCACTTTAGGACAGATGCCATGTGAGGTTACTTCCAATGCTGAGGCTGAAAAGGTCAGATATGAACAGGGTTGACGGCTGGTGGGGGTGGGGAGAGTAGATTCATGGAAAGAATGTAGTTTACTTAAGGATTTATTTACCGAAATGGACAAGTCTGCAGGTCAATTTAATTTGTCTGCAGTATTTATACAAGAGGATCAGAGTAGGTGAAAGAGCCAAGCTGGGAATCTGAAACTAATTGGACCTCTTCAACTGGTAAAAATTATATGGGAATCTATATAGTTTGCTCATTTCCAAGTACATGCCAAAAGTGTAAAACAGTGTGTAAAAGAAGCAGCCATAACAATAAAATGAGAAGAAGCTAGAGAAGGCTGTGGAGCAAGTAAATGAGTTTACACAAGGAATTTGGGGGGCTGCAGGCATTTTTATTAGAGCTACCAGCTCTGGGCCACAAAAACCCAGATCTAAAGTAGAGAGCAGCAAAGACATATATCAAAAAGTATCTCCATCCATCCCTCTTTACTGTCATCTCATGGTCATCCAGAGTTTTACAGCCCAGATTTGATAACCCTAATTTTAAGGGATGGTTTTGTAAGATATTTGGAGTTTAGCAGTGGTGTGTGTGTGTGTGTGTGTGTGTGTGTGTGTGTAGGGGACAAGTCATACTGGATACAACAGTGAACTAAGAGCAGTGGGTTGAAGAATTCACAGGAAAGGTGTGATGGTAGAAAGTGCGGTATTCAGGGTTGGGGAGAGAAAGTTTTAAATATGCTGTTACCTAATTCACTCAAGATAGCAAATTAAATAAATACCACCAATAGCTTCTTTCCCTTCCTGTAGAACATCATGGATTGTGTAGCAGACTTGAAATAAGTTTTTGGGAAAAGATGTTGCAAAGATTTTCCTCTTCCAGTATTTTATAAAGGAGGCGGCTAGATAGGAAGAGGAAGGTAAGTATAAGGATGGGTGCCAGGACATTAAAGTGGTAGGTGAGGGTTATTGCTTAGGGATATGGGAAGGGGACAGAAGACAAGAGGAGAAGGGGAGCTAGAGACAGTTAGCCTTGGGGACGAATTAATGGGGTTGTATGTGTTGTGGGGGGTAAGAAGTCAATGTCTCAGTGAATAAGAGAACATCCCAATGCAGAGGCTGACCAGGAACTGCAGGAAAGGAAGGATCACAGACTTGATAACCCTACAAGGGGAAAAGGGGGGGCGGTGTCTGCAAAATAGGAGGGAGATGCCAGACTTGCTAGGATGAAGCTTTATGAGGCCGTTTTCTATAGGATTACTTGAGAATACACCCCTTAAGAGTCCCAAAGACACAAGCAGAGACTTATATTTAGAGACCCAGATGCTTTTTTCCCCATCACTACCAGGCTCATCTCAATCCAGGAATATGAACCTACATTTCTGAGTGAGGCCAGAGATACTTTGCACATGGTCAGAAACAATCACACTTCCCATACACTTTCGATGAAGGAACAGAGCTGCAACACTTCACCCTTGGCTCCCTCAGCATGCTTCGTTTCCTATACAAAGAAGCCAACAATGCAAGGGTGTACAAGTTTATTTTGGGCAATCATTTGACAGAGCTCGAAGAGGCTTCCTCCCAGATGTATGCGTTGGCTTCTTCTCTCTGCTGATGTGTGAGGCTGGCTGTCAGCGAACCTCTAAATTTAGACCTTGGAAACTCAGAAGAGCGAAAGGGAGTCCGCTGGTTTCCCAGCGAGTTTCTCAAGCTCGTCCGCCCCACTCGGGAAGGAAGAGGAAGGGGCGCCCGGCCGCCCTTCACACCGCGCCTGATACACCCGTGGAGGCTGCAGCCCTCCCCTACTGGCGCCATTCAAGAGCAGCGGATCCGCTTACATACCGGTACCAAGCGAGTCCCCGGCCGTAGTTCCGATCGAAGAAGTGCGGCTCGGCGCCCGCCGCCCTCACATCCGGATGCACCCGCAGGAACTCGAGCAGCGCTCGGGTGCCGCCCTTCTTCACGCCGATGATCACTGCCTGCGGCAGCCGCTTGTTGCCCTCTCCCCCCGGCTGGGGTTGCAGAACGGGATCCCGGGGCGTGCCAGCCGCCTCCTCGCCTTGAGCGACGGGAATCGGGGCTGGATCCCTGGTGAGGACGCGCGCTGCCCCCGCTAGGCAATAGCTGGCGTAGAGAGACATGAGCACGGAGCCCAGGACCAGCAGCAGCTTCCGCAAGGCGCGGCGGGGCAGGGGCTCGGGGCCAGACGAGGAGGCGGGGGGCGTCCCTCCCCGGGCCATGCTAGGCGGCCCCCCGCGCCGGGGCCATCGCCCCCTTCTCTCAGCCGCTTTGCACTCGGCGGGGAGCGGACAGCCCCATGGACGGGCGCTCTGGACCGGGACCCGCCGCCGAAAGGATGGCGAGGAGAGCTGTGGCCGCCCCCTCCCTCACCGGGAGTGGGGTTCACGGGCGCCTCATTCTAGCGCGCTAGCGGGAAGCCGCTACAACAGCGAAGAGGGGCGAGGGAAAGGGAAGGCGAAGACTGCCTCTCTGGGATTAAGCAAGGCCCTGGCAGCGACGGGAGCATCGCGCCCCAGCTACGGGGGACTGGGAGGGTCTCGGCAGGGACGAGAGTTGGCCGTCTCGAATCTAAGCCAAGCCAGCCAGGAGCAACGCATCTAAGCGGTGAAAGTGTTGGGGGCCCCTCCCAAACTGTCCTTCTACTGTGCTGAAATTGCAGCCAGGCGGAGGAGATCCTGGGAAGTTCAGAGGCAGCCTCAACCGGCGCTGCGGGATCCGGGGAAAGCTGGCGGAACGCACTTCACCACCTGGGCGAGGATCTCCAGCTGACACGTCTCCCTTCGGGCACCCCTTCTCGCGGCCAGCGAGGCGGAGATCTAGGCTGCCGGGGCGATCTCTGCATTCTTGAATCCAGTCCAGGGTGGGGTGGGGGAACGTTTGGTACTCTGCCACCAGGACCAGCGCTGGCGGAACTTTCTGGATGTCAAAGAGGAGCCAGATGCAACGCCTCAACGGCGGTCAGTTCCAGGAAGCCGGCAGCGGCCGCCCGCTGTCCCGAAGCGGCTCCTCTGCAAAGGAGTACGTTGGATGGGTGTTCGACTTGACTCGGCCGCTCTGCACTCACCTTGCGCGAACGGCTGCCGAAAAGTCCTTCCCAAGCGCTCGCCTGTCACCTTTCCGGTGGGATTCTCTCTTCCCGGCTGCTCCAGCGGCTGCCACACGTGGAGCTCTCGGTTGTAGCCCAAACTTCTCCGAACGGCAACCCCCCCCCCCTCCGGGCTGTAACGACGTGTCCAGAAACCAATGAGAGCTTGAGAAAAGAGAGGGGGCGGATCTGCCTTTCTGAGGGGATTCTGAATGGAGGCGGGGACAGAACTAATAGGGACACGCCCCTTCACCAGGTTCCGGAGTTGCTACTTTGGCTCCTCTGCGGTCCAGACTGGGAGGTATCCTTAGGGTTGAGCGACACATCTGTGAAAATCGCTGGGTCTTCTTGTGCAGTCTCAAAATGCTTGCTCAGGTGCATAGCAGGCTAGAAAACACGATGTGCCCTCACATCTTTGAGGGTGAACCCAATTTCAGAGATGGGAAGCTCTGGCTATGACTGCCCCAGTGGCATAGGAAAAAACTGGCCCTGAGTCTGATGCTCTCTCCAAGTTTAGAAGACACTGAGGCAAAGCACTGGGGTGAGGGAGCTGCCTATCAGACTCATAAGTGTGGAACCATCTTTGAGGTTGACTAAATGCAGTGATGAAGAAAGAGTCTTTACTTCTGCTGGGTGCTGAGAAGAGACCATCCTCCATTCCCAGCTTGCCAGATAGGAGTGCAGTCTGTTAAAATTCTCCTGATGTGCACACAACTAGTAAAGGTCCTCCTTTAAAATTGGCCACTTGCGGGACATACGGAAAGCCAAGATAAATTAAAGTCCATTGCCTTTAACAGGGGGGAAAAAAGAGTGAGAAATGAACAGAGCAAACATGAATGTTTAAACAAAATGTCCAACATGGTTCCACAGCAAAGTAACCACAAATACTTTGAATTAAAGCAGTGACCACAATCTATAGAAAGGGTTTTTCTTTTTCTTTGTTTTTTCAGGTTAGGATTATACTTCCAGGCAGGGATCCTGTCTCTTTAACACTTTGTGTGGCAGCAGATGCTGGAAAGTCAGCTGGGAAAGCCTCTCCAGCTTGGCCAAAGGCCTATCATAGAACAGCCCAGCCAGAAAGACAAAACAGCAACCGGCACTTCAACAGAGGTTGCACTGCAGATGGAAGCAAATGCTTCTGTTAACAGCGATACAAAATATCTCACACATTTTCCCCCAAACCAGTGTTCTTGGAGTTTAATAATAATAATAATAATAATAATAATAATAATAATAATAATAATAATAATTTCACAATAAAATGTAGTGGAATCACCTTGTTGTGGTTAAAAAACCTTAGGTGAATGCCTACATACTCATAATTTAAATTTTGCTTCCAGATCTGGAGTGTTTTACAAGCATAAGGTTGGTTGGCCACATGTCTGAATCAGATGGTGTTTTCACATAGCAGTTCATTGTAGATTCCTTGCACATACCAGGATTTCATTCTTAATCTCTGCAACTGAGTAGCATTTATTAGAGCTGACACCATTTTCTTAATCTTTTCTTGGGCAATCTTTTGCATAAATTGGTCATATCCAGAAGAATTATAGCATTATATTTGTAGACACCTATTTCTACGCACACAAATCTTTGCACCTATAAGGCAGTTCCTCTACCAGTACATGCATGCTCGCACCCTCAGCATTTCAATTTCTCCCATTGTTCAACCATTCTTCTTGGAGACTGAATAATCTATAAACATTTATCTGCATTTTAGACTCAGACACCTGATATTAAGTGCATCAAAGCCTACAAGAAGGTCACTTAAAATGATTCTCAGTTTTTAGAATTGTAGACAAATGATGTTTATGAAACTTTTGACTCAGGTTCTCTCATGTTTACTTGCAATTTAAATTTAGCTCTGGTGCAGATCTTCATCAGCTTAGAAGATATCAAAGAATGAGATACCTCCTACTGCTCTTATTAAATGAGTCAAAAGGAGATCCTATCAACGTCCAGCAGATGTTAATGGGAGACTAAAGCATGTGCCTATAGACAAGATTGCAGGGACCTGACTCCTTAGAAGAAAGTCTCTTTGATACCAGTTCCAGATGCAAAGACCCAGAAGGATCCCCAGATTATATTTTTCCCTGAAGGAGTTCACTACTCCTTCCAAAATTCTATATTTAATTTCAGTTTTTTCCATTGCACACATCAAGTACCAGCTCAGCTTCTAAATGGTCTCCTCAAAATGTGCCAGAAAGGGAGGTGATATAGCACTCTAAACCTCTTTGCAATCTTCCACTCCAGTGCCGCCATGGTTCACACAATTGTTAAATAGCATGAAGGACAAATATTGAACTCTCTGGAACATTCTAGTCTCAGCCTGAAGAACCTTTTGCTCACAGGCCTATGAAGCTAACAGAGAGTCCCAGTCCTGAAGCCCTACCTCTTAGCCAAACTTCCTGTTCCCAGAAAGAGGAAGGGAAATTCTTATTTCCATTCAGCATCTGATATGAAAGAAGAAGTTTCCTCTGACCTGCTAGTCTTTAAATAGCCTCAGTTGTTGTCAAAGGAGGCTATTTGAATGCTTCATTGCTGCATAGGGAGCAATTTTTGAGAGTTGTTTTTTTTTACTGCTCAGAAGAGAAAGGCTAAACATCCTTTCTCTGTCATTGTGACTCTCAGCTCTGCAATACATCAGGATCAGAAGGGGCAGAAATAGGGGCAAAGCTTGCTGTGTATCATGTAATAGTTAATTTATTAACTCCTTCCCCACAGGACATATTTTGTCTTTCAAGTCCTAAAGAGACAGATGCAAACAAGTTTTTAATGGCTACAGCTCAAACTGTGTTTGGGCATATGGGAATCGCCCTCTCCTATGCTGGAGCTAAGAAATCCTTGTCAGAAACTTGGATCACCCAAACTTGGTAGTGATAGTTTTGCAATGGCATCTTGTTCTCTTTCCCACTGGATTGGATGAGATGTTTGGCTTTTGTGCATCTGCACAAAAAGCATTTTTCTTTGCTGTTTCAGTATCTGGAAACATTCTGCTGATCAGTTTACTGAACCTGCCATTCGTAGCAAATGGCCAGTTGGGCTGCAGTAAAAAAAGAAAGCAAAGTGGGTTTTGTGGCTTGGACCAAGCGCTTACCAGCATGTCAGAGTATTTCACAGTGTTTTGACTTTCTGCATTTGTCCTATGCCTCACCATACTTAGACCCCTCAGATCATGTAATCCACCAAAGGTATTGAGAAGTCAAAGATCCATTTTTTCATGCAAGGTATACGTATGTGCTTTTTTTCCAGATGGCTTTATAAAGCCCTGCCCTCCTTCTTCAGAATGTAAGACCGTAAATGTAGTTTTATGATTTTTTTTACTGGATTTCTGCTTGGACAGAATGGAACAATAAGATTTTAAAAATAAAATAATGTTTCAGGTACAAAAAAGGGAGAGTTCGGCTCTGAAACAAGTCTTAGAACTAAATAGCAGTTTTGGTTTTGTTTCAAGTAATTTTATTAAGAATTATAAATGGAAACAATAAAAGCCAATACAGTCTAAACAAATAGAAACAAAAAAATACAAAAGCAAAGAAAAAAGTGTGAAAAAGAAAAAAAAGAAGAAAAATAGAAAAAGAAAAAAAAAGTAAATTCCTCCTTCAGCCCTGCAAGGAAAGACAATCTTAATAGCTTATCACTATCTCTAAATACAACATAATCTCCCTTCACCCCATGTCTCAACTACTGAATAAAAAAAACAAAATCAAAATCAAAATGCTTCGTCAGTTGTTCTTTATCAGCAAAAGTCCAGTAAGGCCACCAGATGTGACTATTTTTCTCTTTTAGCCCTGGTCGAATAAGCCAACCTTATATTTCTTCCCTGAGTTTTTAAAGATATCTTTTAATCCCTTCAAATCAATCAATCAATCAGTCAGTCAGTCAATCCCAGAGCTACTTTTCTGGTCATCTGTGTTTCAAGCCAAAAATATTTCAGAACGTTAGCAGATATCTTTTGTATATGCAACAAGTAAAGTTTGTCCTTTTGTTTGTCACTTCTAATAAAGTTCTTCAAAACCCTAACAGAGCTCTTTTGTATATTCAGTACAAAAAATTATCCAAGTCAGTTTCCTGGTTCGGTATTTGTATATCTCCTTTTGGGAATAAGTCATCCATTGGTTCCATTTGTGTACCCATATCTTTCTCGACATCTTTCTCATTACTTGTTACATTTAAATCCCCCTTCAAAGGAATTTCAGAATAATCTGTTGCAACTTGTTCTTGTTCTGTAATCTCATTACAACATGCTCTGTCAATCCTGTCAAGAAATTCATCTATTTTGTCAAGAAGCTTGGCAGACATATATTCCCAAATTTGTATTATAGATTTCTGCTCCATTTTATTTATCCCCTAGCTCCCTCTAGTGTCCAACCTTCAAAGTTCTCTTTTCATGAAAAACATGAAAAAACTCAAAACAATCACCATTTTTCCATTGAGAAAATTTCTTCTAGTTAATTCAAAGCTCTTTGAGGGCATTTAAAATTATAATTCCAAGTCTATATGAGCCTTTAATCCATTGTTAAAGTTTCTAAAGACCATATTCTGAGCACCCTTTTGCTATTAAATCCAAAAAGTAATATTTTTCAAAAGGTTATAAAAATCGTATTTAAAAGTTCTTCCTCTAAGGAGAAGGCAACTCACCTAGCAAATACAATATAACTTTCCCTTCTGGAGGGTCTTCATCCTTTTAAAGCAGCAAAAAACAAAAACAAAAAAGAAATCACAAAGTGATTAAGAATTGAGGCTTGGTCAAGTTTAATGTCCTTAAAAAAGACTGGGTTAACTACTGTGAGCAAAGAGGGTCCTCCCTCGACTCTCAGTGACTCAACACATAGGTAAACCACCGAACAACTATTCCTGTGGTTTACTCATGAGGAGCAGCTGTGTGGAGTCACATGGGCTATCTCAAAGATCTCTCCTTAATCCTGAGAGCATTTCAGAAGCCAGCATCCTGCATCCCACACCAATCTCTGTCATAGTACTGTCCTGCTGCAAAAAGGGATGTTTCGCTCGCCATGGTTTTCAACCGGAAGTTGAACTAGATAGCAGTTTGGGATAATCAAGGCTCTTGCCTATAGCACTTAAATGCTTTTGGAAAATAAAATACTGTTATTGGGGGGGGGGGGGGAAGAACTTAATTTCATCTCTGCAGGAGTCTGGGAATTAAAATACTGTTTAAAATAACAAGACCCAGGCATGGACCATTTAAGTATCTTCTGAAAATAAAATACTGTTCAAGATAAGAAAGGAAACAAGGACACTTAAATGAAGATTTGACAATCAAATACTATGTTCTAGATAAAAACTCTTGACTTCAATCCTCTGCAATCAACCACCTGAATCCCAGACTACTACTTCTGTGATACATCCTCATGCTAGCTATTTCCTTCTTTCTCCCTGTAAAGGCTTTACCAAAATTATTTGTCACATGTGGAAACTAGGCCACAGCAGGGTATGTCAGGGTTCTTGCTAGAGCATGTGGGAATAGCGGTTTCATAGTGGCAGCACCTGAGTAGATGATGTCACTCAGTTATGCAGCTGCCATGGTGACTGTGTGGATGAGAAGAACTGCCAGGTCAGGGGATGGTCTTATGCCATCCTCCCGAATCTGGGATTATTTGGGGCACATTTTGTAGAGGGGTGGCCAATCTAAAAAAATGACTGTGTTGACCAAATCAAGACAACTAGCAAACAGGGGTGTGCTCTTTAAAACACACACACACGCACACACCATCCATGTATGTATGTATGTATGTATGTATTCAATTTGGATGGCCATCCATCTCACTTAAGTAGCTCTGGGTGGCTCACAGCAGTTAAAACCAAAAATGAATAAAAACAAGTTAAAACAGATATACAATATATACAACCATCATATGTACATATGTACCCTCCACATTGCTTGCCCACAGCTATCTTGTTATCTGTGGATCAAAATAGCTTCTGCACCCCTGATGTAGGCCAACATCTAAGAGAATGAATAGAAATCTCCTTACATTTTCTTTTCAGGCCTTGATTTCAGTCATACAACCATTGAATCATATAGTTTGAAAGCGCCAGTGTAAATATTTAGTGCAGAGTCTTGATGGTTACCTGATAAAATCTCTAGGTTTATTTATTTTATTTATTTATATGTCAAATTTATAACACCACCCAACTCCCCCACAAGGAGGGACTCTGGGCGGTTCACAACAAAACAAAACAAAACATAAATAATACAAATATAAAATACAAGTATTAAATACAATAAAATCCAAGAGATGGTGATATTATTTCAGCCTGTGACCAGATAATATCGGTCAAAGGTTGCACTGGAAAGTTGATTTGAATTGCCAGATTGAATCAGATTCCTCTGAATTAATCTGGATATTTGGATGCTTCATCACACATGCAGGAATTAGTATTTTTAATTAAATCAGATCAGTTTCCAATTGAAATTATTAAATCATTCAATAAATTATTAAATCATTCAGTAAAACTGCTATTCTGAAATGAAACAATTTCAGTCCAATTTTGCCTGATTCACAGAGGCCTGCCATTTAGGTTCCTGACTCTGATCAGTGCCAGCATGTCTTTAAAGCATCCCCTGTAGTTTGTGGTTTAGCTTCTTCTTGAACATATCCAGTGAGTAGATGTTCACTGTCCCACTTGATTAATGGTTCCACTACTGAATTGCTCTTCCTGTTATGATGGACTAGAACTCCCATTTCAACTAAAGGAGACCAGAAAGATGCCAAAGTTGGTAGTATCAAGAGTTACCAAATACTAGCAGAACCATCCAAGAACATAATTTAAATGGAAACCAGATTGAAGTTACTCTAGATTAGGGACACACAATTTATTTCAGGGTGAGGACTGTTTTTTCAGTAACTTTTACAGAGTACCAAATTCCCCAAAGTGAGAAGGCAAGGCAAATATTAATGAAAATGAAATAAATATAGATAACATGAAAACTGCACATGGATTTAGTAATTTTAAAATTACAGTTTAATAACAGCTTTTGTAGAGGCTTTGAGGATCACACTCAAGGGTGTGATCAGGGGGCAAGACTTGTTGGGGTGCTTTCTAATCTAGATAATTCATATACAGGTAGTCCCCAGCTTAAGAATGAGTTCCATTCCCAAGGTCTGCCCTTAAGTCAAATTTATATGTAAGCCAGAAAAGTATTATTGTATAATACTGTATAAGTAGCATTGTGTAATGAATTTGAATCATTGTGTATGTAACTCGACTTTTGCTAGGGCTCCATTCTTAACTATGGGTCATCTTTAAACCAGGCATTCTTAACCTGGGGACTACCTGTAATTCATGGAAAATTTGGAGTCAAGATGCCCCGAAGAGACAAAATATTCAACTTTGTATGCTTTAGAGTATCCTCCAAAGAAGATATCTGCCACTATCCTTGACTCCTCAGCTCATTCTTGGCACATTTTATCAACTAGAAACATCATAGGGCAAATTTGCCTAGGGTTGTACTCACCTCTCCAAGATCATCCTATTGGTAAATGTGAATTTTAATTGAAAGGCAAACACTGATCAACACAGGCAATACTGTGTGTGAATTAAGCTCATATTTCCAAATATGCATAACATATTCTTCTAATTATGGAATTCACTAATTATTTTGAGAATTTGGGATTTTCCCATGCAAAAATTCTGCATTGCTTCTTCTTGCACACTTCACTGCCTGACCCACTATTAACCCAATGGATTGCACAACTACAAGTTGTTTTAAACTCTGTATGCAGTCCTATTAAACTGAACTATTTGTACTTGGAGGCCACTTTATTAAAAATCAATGTACTGAATCTGTTTAACCCAAAAGCTGTTTATCATTTTGGTGGCTTTTTCCCAAATGGAAGACACCAGTTTAGGCTTTGCATATTGGTTTTGAATATTTAGAAAAGGCCAAATCCCTGGTCTCCACAGACAAAAATTAGACATTCAACTTATTACACAGATTATTCTGCTCAGAAGAGAGCCTCGCTACACATAAAACACTGTGGTTCTTAAGCCTCTCCCAACATTGTCAGGATCTTTAGGCAAAAAGCTGCAGAAATGGGCTGGTCACTTACATATTCCTCTGGAAACCTCAAGGCTTTCTGACTGCATTCTTGGAGTTGCTGATTGTTAGACAAATCTAGAACAGTGTTTCTCAACCTTGGGGACTAGAAGCTGTGTGGACTTCAACTCCCAGGATTCCCCAGCCAGCATGCTGGCTGGGGAATCCTGGGAATTGAAGTCCATACAGCTTCTAGCTGCCAAGGTTGAGAAACACTGTTCTAGAGGTTAAAAGAGAAGTTTGGAGAGAGGGCACTTAGGCTGACAAATCCTTACAACCAGTTATAAGGCCAAAAGCCAAAGGCAGTCACCCCCTATTTGGAAAAATGGACAAGAAGAAAACATGGTATTGTTTTCACACAGCAATAAAAAGGGGAGGAAGCTGAGGTTATAGAGAGAAAAGAAAGGGAGATTGATTGGCAAGAGGCTATCTGACCCCTTAATGGTTTATACAACAAAAGGTCCTTCACTGTTCAAACTAAATGGGAACAATAGCAGCAAATGAGGAGGATCCAATGGTCACACAAATGCCTGAAAGTCTAGAGCAAAGGTGTCAGTGGAGATTCCTGCTTTACTCATACCCACCATTTACAATGGACAGTTTTCTGGACATTTCTGCCTTCAAATCTAGCAGGAAACTGGGCATTTCTGCCTTCAAGTTTTTCCCCTCCCCTCCTCTCATAGATGAAATAGGCTCTCTTGACTGGAAAATCTGTGCTAAAATGATCTAGTTCATATTACTGCAGGTGACCAAAATCAATTCAAGAAGTTTGGACTTCAGGAGTGGCAAGCATCCTTCTTGAGCCTCCTTTCTTTGAGTCCTGATATTGCCTCTATTCATACTGTCAAGTCCTAAAGGAAAAAAAAAAAGATCACCTTGCCCCAAAAAACTCAGGTTCAAATCTTCATCATTAAACACACCCCAGAGATTCTCTGGTGTTATTTCTAGCATATGTGAGAAAGTTCTAGAGGTGAAACAAAAGTTGAAGAGACACCTTTGAAAACTGACTGTACATTGTAGCCAGTTCAGGTGTGAATGTAAGCTCTACTAAGATCAGGTGGGTGGCCTTACTAAAACCTCTCCTTCTGTGAAAAGATGAAATCACTCTAATAGTGCCTCCCCCAATCTAAGATGAGAGACTTGGTTTAGTTCTAGGCTGGACAAGCAATGTTAGAGCTTCCTTTCTGAGAAAGCATTTGGTATGATGGGCAAGTTGTACTATGTGGAGGAAGGAGTGGAAGGAAAAAGCATCTAGGAGAACTGATCAGTTGTCACATGATGAAAATATATATCAGAATCCTGTTTCACAGCAGCTTAACTTTTACCATTAGAGTCCTTTCTGAATCCAAAATAAGTGTATTGCTTTGTAACCAGGATGAGGTAAAGGGACTGACTTGTATATACTAGAAATGTAAATGAAGATTCTCCTAGTTTAAATCAGATAATGGTTGGAAATCCATCCTGATGGTAAGTCTAACAGCCTAGCTATGGAGGCTGTGGTTTCCCCATCTCTGGAGGTTTTTAAGATGAGCTTGGATAGTTACTTCTCATGGGTGGTTTAAAATTTTTTCCTGTACTTTGCAGACTAGATGATTCTTGTCATTACTTCTACTTCTACAGTTCTATGAGAGTGATGAAGGTTGATGAAAAGTGGCAAGGTAAAAAGAGCTGTGCTTTTCAGTTTCACTTACAGTCTGCTGAAGCCTTATGATCACATCATCTAGATTCCTGAGACATCTAGGTTCTGCAAACCCCTACTTCCTTTGACTGAGCCTCACCCTCCACATCCTTAACCCTCCAGGTGTCACTACATAATAACCATCTAAGGATAGGATTAAAATGGGTAGGCAGGTGGGGGTACTGCTGACATAACAAAAAGATGAAAGAAGACAAACACAATTAGATTATTAATCTACCAAGCAGTAAAATCAAAATATATGATACTTAATGAATGATTGGAAAGAGGGAGAAGGGCTACATAAACTAGTACTCCTGAAAATGTATCTGAAACAAAATAAAAGATTGCAGGAGGGAAGAAAAATAAGGGACAAGAAAGTTTACATAAATAAACCAATTTAAGGAGAGTTTTTTTTAAAAAAAGATGATCACACAGAACCACACCCTGGGAGGGACCCTCCATGTTCTCACTATCTATGAAAAAGATTGCAAATGAGACAACCATCTCAAGGATTGCTCTAATTTTTGCAGACATATCTGTCAAACATTGAATCTAATATTATTATTTCCCACCAAATAATACTATTTTTATTTTTTTAAAAAAATGCTGTATCAGGATCAGAAACAACATGTCTCTAGATACTGATTTCTAGAGAATAACAGCAACAAAGATCTATCATATTCATGCCTTGCTTAAGAGGCTACAAATGGCATCCGAATGGGGGGGGAAATCAAGTTTCTAAATAAGTCTCATGTTCTTAACTTGCTCCCTTCCCTTGTAACTGTACTGAGAGAAAAAGAAAGCTGGGAGAACAGATTTCAGGGATTAGGTTATGTAGGGGAGAATGTACTACTTCCCATGCATCTATCCCTTTTACTCTCTACATTTGGGATGATGAGGATAAAGATGATTTCACTACCACTGAAATTAGGCAAGTATCTAGATAAAGGAGAGAAATGGGAATATTACTCTTGAGTTGATCCCTCTGATTTGGAGCTCATTCTTAGAAGTTCAGATGCTCTCCTAATTTGCTTATATACAGATTTTTCATTTGAAAGTAGAATACTCACCAGAATTCTTGTGTTCTTGCTTTAATCTTCTTCATTAATCTTAATAATCAGAACTTGAAAAATATGTTCTTGGGATTAACCACTTCCAATTCTGGCTGCTAATGGAAGTCAGGCAGTAGCTTTTTGATGGGCCTACATCGCTGCTGGAATCATTTCTTTTGATATAATTTATTTTGGCATAGATCTGCAACACAGTAGATGAATATTCTGAAATGAAATAAACAGAATAGTAATCTCTCTGGGCTTTAAATATGACAGACTGAGCCAAATCTGGCATTTTCAGGTGGAGTGGAGCAGTTTTCTCTGCATTTTCATTCTGTAGGCTTCTTCCCAGTTCTCAAATTATAGAAAAAGCACTACGAGAACTAATGAAGCACCACATTCCACCAGTTTAGCTTTCCATAGCGTTTGAAAAGTGGTGGACAAGGGAAATCACAAAAAATGGAGGAATTAGATCTCTGGTAGCTGCCTCCTGTTATTTGAGCCCTAATTCTCCCTCAAATAAAATGTTTAAAAAAAGCAAATCATTCAAATCTGTTGCATCTTGTAGAAGGAATTAGCCATGCCCTCCCTCTGGCTTTCTCTCTCTTCTTATCCCAAGATTTGTTTGGAAAGTAGACCAACCATTTCATGGCTTTTCTTTACAGGGGTCAATTCTTTCGAACCATTTGCTTTGTTATATCATGTTATATCTTATAATCTTACATCTTATAATATAGAAATAGAGCTAAATTTTCTGTTTTCTCTCGTTCGTGTGGGCCTCCACAATTCAGGAATTCTTCCTGTCAAAGACATGGTCCCCTGATCTTTACATCAATAGCATTGCCGTGCGCTTTAGCAAGGTTTATCAGGAAAGAAAAACCCTATCAGGGATCACAAAAGACCTTGAATCCTATTCAGGTTTTCTTTTCTTGCTCTTTTATTAATTCATGTTCAGGTGCGGCTGCCTTGGTGGCGGATGGCTCCCAGATGGTTCTTATTCTTTCCTCAGTGCCAGCCAGTTGGAACACATTGCCCTTTTTTCTTCCCAGTGAGACTATGAAATGCAAAACTTTATTATTTGCCATAAATACAGGAGGCAACTGAAAGAAATTTTCAGGGCAAAGCCCAACTATCTTTCCACTGTCAACATAATACCACACTCCAAAACTCTGGCCACAAATAATGAAGGCATTTTATACTGCACAGTTTGATTTTCTTTTAAAAAAGCTCTTTTTGGAGCTCTGAATTAAAACAAAACAGAACAAAACAAAGAAACATTGTGCTATCTAAGGCAGAAAGCAAATGGTCCACATTCATCTTTCCTAATCAAGAAAGCTGTCCAGTTACTTTGGGATATGAGGCAGAAAATTCCCTATCTCGGATAGGAAAAATACAATGGTCAGAAAAACCTTTCATAACAGTTTGCTTCCTGAGACTTTCATCTCCTTCTGCCTTATGGTAGGACCAGTCCTGCCCACTTTGATTTTAACTAAGATTTGTGTGCACACCATGAAAATGGGATGTTTTTCAGAGGTGGTTAGCAAGTTTGATTGCCTTACTTTGGGTAAGCAACAGAGCTCTTCTCTGGCATAGAGGGCCCAGGCTGCCTATAGAAGCTGCCATTAATCCATCTATGTTTGATATTCAACTTTGAGTGTCACTGCCTATGCATTTAGTTGACATCTTCCATGCACAAGAAGGAAATATCAGCATAGCATATCACTGTGCTGTGTCCCGCCACCAGCAAACCTTCAGGAACAAAAATACTGTGAAGAGCTAATTCATTATCAGCACCCCCTCCCCAGTTTTTCATTTTTTCCCCCCCTCCTGGTGATATTCCACATTCTCTGGCTCCTGGAAGACTTTGAGCATGTCCAGATTTCACTGGGATACCATGGTGGCTATAAAGTAGATTTCCTTTTTGGCTTTTCCCCAAATATTTTGTCTTCTGCATATGCTGGGGTTCACCTAAGCATGCTAATAGCATCTTTTCATTTTTTAATGACTCACACTCAATTCTGCCAGCATTCAACAAACTAGATTTGGTATAGGGATCATAATATTGTGTTGGGTGATTGGTTCTTGTAATTTCTTTTTATGCTGTTAGCCATTTTGAATTCTTTATATATAAAAAAAGAAACCTTGTGCTCCAATGCATAATCAGAGCTAAAGTCAGTGAGGACAAAGGGCATTGGTGATGGACTGTGTAGTTTTGTTCCATGCATTCTTTGAAAATGGTGGAAAATATTTGAAGAGGACTGGAAGTGTAACACAGGTTCACATGAATCCCATTTTTTAAAAAAGGGCTACCTTAGATAGGTTTGGCTCTCTGGGCCACCCCTTCTGTTTCTTGAGCATTCCATCCCATGTTATGCATCTTTGTTTGGCTTCTGGCCAATTACGTTTCTATCTCCTGGTGCAATTTCTCATAACAAGTCAACACCAAGAATTTATGGTGCTAATAAACTAATGCACCAAACAAGAAAATCACTCCCTCTGACATATAAACCAGGAAGATTTATAGTCTAATATCCTGAATGTTTCCAATGTCATCTAAAGACCATGTTTCTTTTACATATAACTTGCCACTCTCCTAGACCAACAACCTTGTCATTAAAGTGCCCAGTTCCTAATTATGAAGGCATAATTTCAAGAATTTGGAAATCAATCAGAATAAAGAAAGAATATGGTACAATATATACTTCTTATACCAGGCTTGCTTGATATTGGACACTGTCCACCAGAATAGTATATCTATTATTCATTCCCAATTAAAATTAATGGATCCTCTTGATTCTTGTATAGCTTCCCATTCATTTCATTGGTGGTGTACTGGAAGAAGCTTGTAATGAATTGTGACCATATCTGTAGTTCTAAATTATGTCCAAAATATATGAGAAGATCTCACCCAAGCCATAAAGAGCTTGAGAAGCTGTTTCATTGAGACAGTCAGTGAAGGTCTCATAACATATGAACCTTTGCCACATTTAGTGACAAATCTCTGGGATTAGTGATTGCCCTCTGTTTCATCCTAAAAAAATAAAAGTTTTATGTACTGCTTAGCAACTTCTCCAAATGACAAAAACAAAATACAAGCAAAACTGTATACTGAGAAAATAAGCTTGTTTTGATGGTGGTAAGAACATACTATTCAAGAATTTTTCCTACCAGGTACTTAAGACAATTAAATTCCCATTTTTTTTATGAATGTTGATGTTCCTCATATCATTTGCCATTTGCTTGATTAGAATGGTGCTCCTACTAGAAATCCTTTTGGAAATCAAGTTCCTAAAGAAATTTTTACAAGCACTGCACATGTTTATAAAACTTCTATCATTATATTCCTTCCCCGTCTCTTTCAATAATATAAAGCTTTTCTGGCTTAGAAAATGAGGAGAAAAAAGTGAGATGTAAACAGATATTCCAGGGGTAAAATAAAATTCAATTGGAACATGCTGTAGTTTTGATCTCAAGAATCTGAATTAGGGTGTTCACATAGTAGATGAATCCTGCTTTGAATTTCCATACTACTTCTAATTTAAAGACGAACAGTAAGGTATACAGCCCATATTTAAGTAAATGGATGGAGATAGTTTAACTATGGGGTAGTTATAATGCTCTTTTACTAACAACAATCAAGGTATTAATTATGTTGTGCTTGTTATATTGTGTGTATGTGTGTGTATAATATTACACACACACACAATGTTATGTATATTGTACAATTTTATATATATATTGCTTTTGGAAGCCAAATAAATAAATAAATTCTAACGCTTCTGAAGAAGGGAAATATACAGCTTTCAAAGGATTAAAGAAAAATAAGCTGTGACAGAAGAAAGCCTCATTTATTTTTTTATTTTTGAAAATAAAGCTAAGTGAGCATGAAAGTTAAGTGCATACTGAAATGGCACAGAGAAGGAATGCTCAGCTTCTGAATGTTTTCCCAGAAATAAAATATAGCACATCCAGTGTATACTTTTCTCACAACAGATGCACAACCTCAAGAAAAGATGACAGCTGTGTACAATAAGTAGTTACATGTACTCATTTATTGGTCCTTAACATATTATCATCTGGAAAGAAATTATGCCATTTTAAACTGGCTTAATGTAAGTTTGTAATCGCCAATAGTTATTATCATTTAACCTATAACTATATTTTGGTATGAGTTAACCTATAGAAAGAGAAAACAATTTCATTTACTCTTAGAAGCCATCTTGCCTTTATAGCTATTTCACACATTCCAGGACTCTACACTTAATGATGTTAAGTTAAATTTGTCATGTCCTACATTCTCATAATCTTCATTTTTGTTGCTGAGAATTGGATGAACATTGCTTCTAACATTTTTTTATCCTTTTGCTTTGAAACTGAACTTCCCAATCAGTGGTTCAGAAATAACTCATGTGTTTGTCCTGTTTATTAGCTCATGGACATACTGGATGAAAGATGTACTGGAGTAATATTCAACATGAATCCTTCTTCTATGATCTCGTAACATCTGATGCCTGGTTCCATATTTCTTAGACACCTGAATCCTCAAGAAACAGTAGCCTTTCAGTGCTGGTGCCCATTTGCCATGATTATCCTGTTAAGCCCCTCTGTAACCGTTGGGGCATTTATCATGCCTATTCAAAAGTATTTTCTTCGGCTGTGTTCTAATGCTGCTTCTTTCTGATTGCAGCTTGGGCAGAGCAACCTATTGTTAAGCCAGAATGCTCTGACACTAGAACATTTCAACAGTTCCTAGGACCTGGCAGCAGGAGACTAGCAAGGAAGAATTAAGACCAAGAAGAAGTCAGCATCTCCTGATCCTCTTCCTGAAGTAATTTATTTAACTGTTTCTCTCCCACTGCATATAAGGAGAAATAAAGTATTTGGATCAGTTTTTCTAAGTGGGGGATGAGATTGGGAGGAAGGGATCTATTGGATCTTCTGGACTCCCCCTCCTGCTTCCATGCTACCTTTAGAGGGATTTAATGATCCTAACAAGAACCTACCCCAGAGAGGGAAGGGAGAAGAATTTAATATTTAATATATTTAATAATCCCTCCAAAAGGCCCCCTCACTCCAGGCCTTTCGGAGGGATTTGAAGACTTGGCTCTGCCATCTGGCCTAGGGTGGGGAGGGACGATGTCAGAAATGGGGTTGGCTAGCCCCTTAGCGGCCTGGTGTGGCCTCTATTGGCCTCTTGGATCTTTTAATCTCTTTTCTATCTCTGTAAGTGTGGTTCTTTTTATAACTTTTAATCATGTATTTATGATTTTAATTTGATGTAAGCTGCTCAGAGGCCCCCATTGTGGGGAGATGGGCAGGGACAAGTCCAATCAATCAATCAATCAATCAATCAATCAATAAATAAATGCTTTTTCCTCTGACGCCATTTTTCCTTCTGACCTTAGAAAGGAAAAGCCTACCAATTCTCTGACTCTTGAGACAACTTGTAGGGGAGATGGGCGGGGACAAATCAAGTAAATAAATAAATAAATAAATAAATAAACTGCTTTTCTTGGTATTATTTCAATATTTTACTTACTATATTAATAATCTTTCTCCTCCTCCTCTTATTTCTT
Organism: Liasis olivaceus; assembly: GCA_030867105.1. Classification (NCBI taxonomy): domain Eukaryota; kingdom Metazoa; phylum Chordata; class Lepidosauria; order Squamata; family Pythonidae; genus Liasis; species Liasis olivaceus. The sequence goes on along the minus strand of CM061348.1, from coordinate 99,695,649 downwards.
TACCTTATATGAGGCTGATTTTTAATTTATTTTTTTTTTAATTTTGTACAGAAGTTTTGTTATCCTCTTTAATGACCTTGGATCCATTTTGCAAAAAATTGGCTACAGGATTAGAAAAATATGGGAAAAATTTGAACACTCCTGTTCATTCTCCCAATCAATGGCAGACAAAAACTTCTGTTTGGTATGTGTTTACGACCGAGAATGTCTATTTTTTAAATTATTATTCTATTGTGTCTTTATTTATTCTATGCTTTCTAAAACATGTTAAATTGTGTATGTTTTTGTCAGTGTATATTCTAACCTTGATATTTACAGTTTTTCTAAGGCAAAGATTATGTATCATTAGCATTAGGGGGAAAAAATCCAGAGCAAAACAGGATCTATGTTTGTTTCTCTGTCTCAAAACCTGCCAGCCTCTTTTTCCCTTAGGGCAATGTGATTTCCTGATCATTGCCAATAGAGAAAACACACATACCAAGATGAAATGGTCTTTTCCAGGGACTGGGTGTCTACTGCAGAAGTGCCTAGAGCCAGTGGTTCAACAGTTTAGGGCAACAAAATGTCGATGCAATTTCACGCCTGATTTGCATATGCAGTATCCATGACTCTGTGTTCAATTGGTCGATTTGTGCAGGCAATTGCACACTGGAATGTTTTGAAAATCTGGTCCTTATTGCTTCACAAAATAAAATCACAATAATCATAATGTGTCTATATAGATGGGCAAGCATTTAGCTGAATGACTGGGTAGCAAATGATTTCCCCAGCTGTTCCCAATCTTCCATATCACAAGATATGCTTTCCCATCTTTCTGCTTTCTTGTCTCCCGTCTTTGCCCCTTCTTGAAAGTGCTAATTCTTGTATAAACTCATCAGATATTAGAAGCTCCTATCTTGCATGTCTTCAGTTGTACATATAAGATCAATAATGATTAAGGTTGCATTTCTTAATTCATTTACTTGAGAGTCAGATCTAATATATTCAGAGTTTTTTTTTTTTTTTTAGGCAGCATGCATAGACTTACCCTGTAAGAAACTTTTTGGACAAACATTAGTATTATGCAGGAGCCATGGCTCATGTTATTATTTTACAATATGTTCCTTAAATAATTCAACTTCTTATTTTCCATTTTCTTTTTTATAATTATTACAATTTTATCAGAAGTCTCATCAGGATCTTAATTTCCTTTCAGATAGTTTTCTAGAGGTGTTTCATTTGACCAAAACAATTAAAGATATTTGAAGAGTATCACTTAAACTGCCTCGTACATTTTACGTGTGACCCATGCTCCAAATGCATCCTACAGAGTCTCTCTGTTGGCCTATGGACCACCCTACTTAGGTCTGCTCACATTATGCTTGATCTTAGCCAAAAGGCCAAAAAGTGATCTTATCCTCAGCAGGACTGGTGGGTAAATTTAATAAAATTAAAGGCTATGCCAATGTGCAATAGCTAAAATTGAATCTATGGAACATATTACTTTACACTGTGAATTCTTCTCCTCTCAAAGAGATTCCTGCTTTTCTACTTCATTCTCGGTGTGTTTAAGAGTTTCTTTATGTGGTTTTACTTCCTTATTCCAAAAAGGTGGAGGATGTTGGCCTCACTGATCTTTCTGGTTAGCATTTTCTCCTTCCTTCTGAAGTTTCTCTGTCTGCCCATGCATTTTGAATTGAAAAGTACATCTGAGTTGAGAGTGGGAACTTAGGGAGATTCTGAGATGAAGACACTTTGAAATTCAAGTAAATCCCAGAACTCCACATCATCCCACCCATGAAAATTTCCCCTACAAGGTCTTTCCTTGCCATTAAATCAAACATGGACAGTTAAGAAAACTGCACTGATAATTATTAGTGGATAATGGATTATCCATCAGTGGATAATGGAGCCACTAGCAGCCTTGCTGCTTAAACCAGGCTTTCTTAATTTAATTGGCTACAACAGCAATTGGACAAAGTTAACCATAGTTATAAAAGCACGATGAGAAATGAGGGAGCCAGTTTAGCAACTCACCCACCCAACAATGGTCCAGTAGCCAAAATGTCAAGATACCCAGAAGGAGAGAAGCAAGTTAAGACTTGAGTATGTTTAGCAGCAAGGGAGCAGGCCTTACCTGATGATATAAAAATTGCATTCCAGAGAAACAATTTCAATTTAAAAAATGCTAAGACGTCAGAAAAGCCAGCAGCGATTGGTGATATGGAGAACACTAGACATAGATTTACATGTATGACTGCTTGCCTGCTAAACACACATTGTGGGTGTGTGCTCAGTATAGGAAGCGCCTGGATCTCAAGAAAGAAGTTGATCCTCTTGAGGACAAAGTGCATTTGGAGAACTTAAGAGTGGCAGAATGGCTGATGGACGAGACGTTCATAGAAGTGAAAGGCACATTCTCCTTTCAGAGTAGCAGCTTCTTTGTTATCACAGAGAATGGAGAACTTCATATGGAAGAATACTTGGTTAAACAAAAGGAAGGAGAAGATAAGGAGAAGTGCTTATTTCACATAGTAACTGGTGAACTTTTTTTGTTCCATTCAGCTCAGAGTTCATAAAGATAACTGCCTTTCCATTTCATGTTATGGAAGCAGTGATGGACCGTTATTATTTCCACTCCTGACCTTGCTTTTTGCAGGCAGTGTAAATGGCTTCTTCACTAGGCAGAAATTATAAATCTTAATGGACTTGGGTAAATTTTGATATACTTCTAATGCAAAATACCAGGAGAATGTCTTTATTTGTATATAGTGAAAAAAGGAGTTTCTCATATAATTTTATACCCACTCTGTGAAACCCATTACTGGAGAAAGTCCAGGGGCCACCATTAGAAGATTCTAATCTTGTCATTCAGGTCCACCCTGAATCCACAGACGAGCAAACTGTAGAAATCCAGTGCCACTGAATATCCACATGGGATAGTTTTGATTCTCTCACTCACAATTAGAAGGACTTAGCCAGTGAGTCTCCCCAAGAATAAGTATTGTGATTAAAACTTCACAACTTGATCATAAACGATCAGGATGAACACATATGAAGCTAAAAGTAAGAGGGAATGATCTGATGAGTAGTAAAGTTCCCAAGTTTGCCAATAATGCAAAATTACTTGGGGTGTTCGAAAGAAAGAAGAATAATGAAACCTTCCAGAGGGAGTGGGTATTAAAATGGTGAGTGATGGAAACAAGAACAAATGAGTGCATGATGGAACAAAATAATCTATTTTTATACATGATGGCATCTGAACTTACAGTGACTGATCAGGAAAAGAAGCTGGAACTGTGGCAGAGGACAACATGCAAAATTTAACTCAATGAGCAGCAGCTGTAAAGAAGGCAAAATCCATGGGATGGTGGGAAATAATCTGGAAAAGATGACAAATACACATTGAGAATGATAGTGCCTTTATATACATTGATAGTACATTTACTCTTCACATGCCATGCATACATTAAGTCCCCACCTTCATAAAGTGCTGGAGAGGACAATCAAAATAATTATGAGGATAATGCCATCCCCTAGAAAGAAAGGTTGCAATATTTGGATTTAGAAAAAAGGCAAATTGGGGCAGAAGGAAAGTCCATCACATGTGTATTTAAAATTATTCCTGATATTGAGAAAGTAGACAAGTTTTTTCCCCCTCCCATAGTATTGAAATCTGAGATAATTCATTAAAGTTGAGTGGTAGACAGGTCAGTATATATTAAATTGAACCATTTACCCATCTATATTATTCTTCTGGTAGCTACCTAGACCTCCCTACCACAAAGAAGTTAGAGAAACAAAGACCTATATAAATAAGGGATCTTTGGAGTCAGACATAGTCTATCACAAGAGAAATGATATTCAGCAGCATGATAGATGCAAATGAAAGAAACTCCTTGGAACACTTCTTTCTGCCCACCAGCTACATTCAAAATATGCTGAAATTTCAACATAGTTTTGGAAAAGTTGCAGAACATTTTGACCAGTCTCCCCCCACCATCCTTCGGCTATATTGTACTGCAAGTCCCATCATCCCTATGCTAGTGGGAATAGCAGGCCAGGGCATCTAGAGGGGATCAGGTTTTGGTGTGCAGCTTAATTGCAGTGTTTGTCCAGCACTTCAAGGAGCTTTCATTCATTCATTAGCATTGCCCCTCAAAGAGCAGTAGAACTAATAATCCAAGGCTGTTAGCACTGGATCGTGTGGCAGCTGCTGGCTGTTTGCAGAGACCCCAGAGGCACTGATGCTGCTTAAAGAGGAGGAGGGACTTGGACTCTCCCATTCATTTAGGGATGAAGCAGCACGGCACTTTTTTTTTTTTTAAAAAAAAGCACTTTCTTTTGTTCCAACTTAATAAGCTACATTTCTCTCCACAACCCCCACCCTTCTCTTTTGGCAGCTCGATTTTTGTCAGACATCATTATCCTTCTGGTGAAGCCGATTAGCGGATTGCTATTGGGCTGCAATTTGAGCGTAATTAATTCTACCGAGAGTCCCAGTGCCATAGTGCTAAAGAGCTCTCAGGTCCCTGCTTTAGGATGCTGAAAAAGATGGTTGGAAGTGGAGCCTGTAGCTAAAGCCTGTACGCGGCAGGTGCCCTGTCCGACAACCCAGCACCCATCCTTCTCTGTTGCTCGGTCCATGGGCAGATACACACCCAGCAGAAGAAAAGGAGGATAGAAAAGCATGTTTCTGTCTTTTTTTTTTTTAAGAAGCATTGCATTGAATTTTCACAAAGTTTTATTTTTGCTCCTTCCTTCCTTCCTTCCTTCCTTCCTTCCTTCCTTCCTTCCTTCCTTCCTCCCTCCCTCCCTCCCTCCCTCCCTCCCTCATGTGCTGAGTGCTAATGTGCAGACAGAATCAGTCCACTGAAAAATAAGAAGGTGGGATCAGCTTATTCAGGTGATCCTTAAGAAAGGGGGGACAATAAGGAGCAAAACAGCAATACTCTTAAAGCAGCCGACAGCATATTTAGTAATTATGCTTACTGAGTAAGGAATGCTGCATTACATTGCAGGGAGGGTAAACAACAACCAAGAATCCAAAACAGGTGGTGGGGAAAGATGGCACAGAGCACTGGAAAGAGGGCATAGCTTGCTTGCTGGCAACATGAGCCACAGCCCTTCAGACCACAAGAGTTTGCTGCGGGTTCCATACATTTTTGTTTCGGCCTGCCTGCTCCTCATGGAACTCAAAGAGGTGGACTTCATTCATAGTGCAATGTCTCAGTAAGACATTTCAGCAAATTCATCAATTTGGTCTATTTCACACTAGGCTGCTAGTTCAGGTGGCAAGAAAATATACTTGGACGTCTGCAACTGTGGGAGGAATTCCCTACAAATGAAGAGTACCAGGGATAATGGTGCTTCATGGGTGGAATCTTCCATCCATGCAGCAGTCTTTTCCATTTCTTTTAATGACATGTCCATTCAGATGACATTTCCATCCAGATTTGGCCCCATTAGCCGTGGCTGGGTGAAACTTGTATGTTAAGAGGCTACAGTAGCCACCTGAACACACCTCCAGTCAGACACAATGGTGTTTTTTAACTCAGTGGTAGCATTACAGAAAGGCAGAGGAAAGAGTTCTAATGTCCACTCTCTCTATATTTCAAGTCACATAGGATCATACTTCTGATTACACAAAATAATCTGAGCTAAATATAAATATAGATATAGATATATTCACAACAGATGTTTAACTCACTGGTTTGCATAGTTGTTATTTGAAAAATAATATTGAATGCATTCAGAAAGCAGAGATGACCAATCAGAGATGAGCAAACTGTGTCAAACTCAGCTCAGAGTAATGTTGAAAAAGATGTCTGTTTCTTGACCTGGCGAACAGGGAAAGTAGCATCAGCAGGATACTGGGGTGGAAAGCCCAGGCCTGTTCCTCCCTGAAGGATTAGCAGCAGACAGGTGCAGGTTTCCTGAGGTCTACATAAGTCACAAGTACAAGGAAACCTAGGAAGCATAGTTCCTGAGTCTCCAGATCTGTAGGCCTGTAGGAGAATGAGGATACTTTGACATCAGACACTCTGTTAAACTAATTTTCCAGCTTCCCTACCACCACTTCAGCAGTGAAGTAAGAGATTGTGGAAGTGGGATTGTGACCCCAAGATGCACCCAGTTGGGAGTTCTGCAAAATCTAAAGCAACCTGGGAACAGAGCTCAGAGGGAGGGCCTACTTTCTTATTTTTGGATAATTTGTTATGTCCAATTCTGGGATTTTCCCCATTGCTAGACATGGCATCTGCCATCTTAAACCAAGCACACCAGCTCACAGTGTAGCCTTATAAATAAGCACAGAAAGTCAAGCCTGATTCATCAAAGGCATTTACTAAGATATGTGGCCAGAAGATATGTCTGTAGAAATCTTTCCTGATTTAAGTTTACAGGCAGCTATAATATAAACAGTATGTATTCCACTCATTCTCTCCACGATTGCAAAAAACGTTTCTACCATGTCCCCCTTCATCTTCTTTTCTCCGTGCCAGTAACACTTTGTACATGGTAGGACATGGAAGGAATTTTCAAGATTTTTGTGTCTGAAAAGAAAAGCAGGAATTCAGGGATGCAGCCAGACAATCCTCTTTTCAGGGGAAGCAAGATGCTGTTGTTGAAATGGTTAATAAAATCTCAGGCACCATAGAGAATGAAACAGAGATGTAAATAGAAGATTAGAACCTCCAATTGCTATTTCATCCAGCCAAATGTCTGAGAGGGAGTTTACCAGCTCTTGCAAATACCAACTCTTTGATCAGCCACATACCAGTCAAGTAACACTCCTAAAGACCAGACATGTTGGGTCTGAGATGGGGCAGGCTGGGAGATGTTCTGCACTCTAAAGCAGTGTTTCTCAACCTCGGCAATTTTAAGATGTGTGGACTTCAACTCCCAGGATTCCGGGAGTTGAAGTCCACACATCCTAAAGTTGCTAAAGTTGAGAAACACTGCTCTAAAGGCTTGAATCAAGGCAACTATTCAAAGCCCCTTGGAGGCAGGCACCTTGGGTAGACTACTGGCTGAGGAAGTATAGATAGAAGGACATGCACATTTACTTCTTGCTTATTTGCATGATCTCTGAACATCCTATTTCTTTACTGACTGTAAAAAGAAAAGGGAGAGGGGCACAAATCATAATCTGACTTCAAATCACTGTGCTGAATTGACAATTTATGTAAAGTTTTGTTTTATATAATTTTTATTAAAGATTTCCTTTTATAAAGGAAGATAAAATGTAATATGAAGTAAGAAAAAGAAAAGAAAATCAAAGAAATCAAAGAGAAAGCTAAAAGTGCAAGAAACAAGGGAAAAAAGTAAAAGAAAAATAGAAAAGATACAAAGAAGTAGCTTCCAATCTTCTTTACAGCAGTTATAAATACAATTATAAATGTATGTCTTACTCTACGGTTACAACATTGCTCTCTTCTTTCCATAATCTGTCCTGTCTAATCATCAAAACCATAAATCATAAGTTCATCTTTTTCTATTTTACACAAAAAGCCCATAAGGGGTTTCCAGTCAGCAATAAACATAGTTATTGTCTTTCCTCTCATCAAAGAAGTCAATTTAGCCATCTCAGCAAGTTCCATCATCTCCACCAAACATTCCTCCATTGTGGGTAGTGCCAAATCTTTCTATCTTTGTGCATACAATAATCTGGCTGCAGTGACAATTTATATAAAGTAATGCAACTATGGTGACAGTAACTGTAGAGGACATCACTACACTCAAAGCTGCTTCTTTTTTCCATCCCGGTGAGTGATGAAAGTTGTGTCTTTCATTGTGATCCCATCTGATCTGCTTCCGTCTGGCTGTTTGGACAAAGTTTGCCCATGTTACCATTTCCACTGAATATGTGCTAACTGTTCTTTGATTGACAAAGTCCTGAGTTTTATCCAACCCTTTAAAAAATGTATTAATGCATTCATTATTAAAGAATGCAATATGTTTGCCATTAGTTTTATATCACTCATATCCCAAACAATGCCTTTAAGGGAAATCACATAGGAGATGCACTGGAGCTGATGTGATCAGGATGAGATGTGAATAGCCTTATGATTAATGGTCCACAGCTTAGCCAGCGTTAAGCATTTTTAACATTCTGTTTATATCTCTGGGGGATGTTTAAACATGGGCTTAATTCTTGATTGAAACTGAGTGATCTTAAAATTATTTAAGACTACAACAGTTCTTTAATTAAAAATAGCAATGACCTGCTGAGGTCAGTGGGATACATTAAGGCTGGGTTAGGCCTTTAGGTTGATCATGCCCATAGAGAGAGGCTTCATCTGTCCCTTACTTCTTAATCAGAATACCCTCAATAACCCACAGAGAGTATTGCTAGAGCCTGGTGGGGATGAACCAGAAAGTCAAGGCTAACTTCAGAAGTGACAGAACCAGGCAGGGCTGCATTAACTACTTGGCACAATGGGCACACTGGCCTGGACTTGCAATGCTCCCAAGACCGTATGAAAAAGCTTTAGCTCCCTCACAATCTGTATTATGTAGTAAATGATTACATTCTGTGCAAATATTTATCGATAGATTAGAGCTACCAGATCTGGGCTGCAAAACCTCAGACAATTGTGAGAAGGCAGCACAGAGATACAGAAAACTCCAACCTTTTGCTGATAGCACAGTTGAAGGCCTCCCACTATGGAAGTGGACAGGGCCTACAAAAACCTTGATCTAGCCTTGTTGATTCTAGTGGGTTAAAGAAAAGTGGGGGGGGGGGGGGCTAGTAAAGAAAGATAGGGATAGTACTAGTATTTCTTATAAGAATTCTGAAGCCTTAGCATTTACTGAAGATGCCACCAGTAGCTTCTGGACCTGTAGAACACCCATAGATTTGAACTTAAAATCAGATTTTGGGCAGTGTGGGATATTTTGTATGTGGGATATTTTCAACACTATAAAGCATTGTATAACGCTGAATTATTATTTTTGTATTCAGGGACATCCAAAAACTCACGATGTCAGCTGCAGCCATGCAATCAAAGCCCTGTCCCTTGTGTTGCAAGCTTTGATCACATGATAGTGTCTGTCATCTTGAATATTTTTAGCACATCATGTTTGTACTGTTACTTTATTGCTACAATTACATTTTTAGAGTTTAGAATCTGAGTCCAAAAGCATCCTTTCTAGTCATATGTATTCTGTAATCCAATGTTTAGCACTTTTTCTTGTCTCGTTCAATTTAACAGTGACTTCAAATTCCCCTTTCTATCTATGCAGTATCAAGTTCACATACTTTTGAGATAATCTCAAAAGTATTGACTACTGAAATGATCTTCAGTGATTTATTACATTGGAGCTGTCCTGTTAACCTTTAAGGGTGTCTCTGGATTACATCCACAAAGCAAATGTGAAAAAAGTGGGGAAAGAAGGAAGGGGAAGGGGAAGGGGAAGGGGAAGGGGAAGGGGGGAAGGGGGAAGGAAGGAAAGAAAGAAAGAAAGAAAGAAAGAAAGAGAGAGAGAGAGAGAGAGAGAGAGAGAGAGAGAGAGAGAGAGAGAGAGAGAGAGAGACAGGAGGCAGGCAGGCAGGCAGGCAGGCAGGCAGACAGGAAGGAAGAGGGCCTAGTACTTGTATTGGAAATATTTGACCTGGAAATCAGTAGGGGGGGGGGAGAGAGAGAGAGAGAGAGAGAGAGAGAGAAGCTTCAACTAAACAACCCCCCAAAGAATTTCTAAAATTTATCTGCTAAGAAAAGTCATGCTTCATGAAATCAGCAGGGACTTGACTTAGTCAAGTTAATCAACAAACTTAGTATTTCATTGTTTCCAATGAATCTATTCTGAATAATACCACATCCAACTCTGACTGTGCATGTATTGGTGTATGTTTAAAAAATGGCCACATCTGGCACAGGAATGAGGAGCCACCCTCAACTGGTTCCAGCCCCCCCCCCCCCCGCCCCCAATCTTCAACCAGTGAGCTGTGGCCATTGATTCTCATGCAAATGGATGGACAATGTGAACAGATGTGAAACATTTTGTCCTGTTCTAGTTGGCTTGTAAAGAAATAATACAACTAGGGGACAAGTTGGTGGGCACAAGGGGAGGGCTAGGGGAGAAGTAGGAGAGAGAACAATAACTTACTCCCTTGGTGGCCCAGAACAATGAAGTCTATGTCAGCCTGTGCCAAATTCTTAGCCCTGTACAAGTGGGACTGGTAATGGCAGGATCTAGGTACAGCACACACAGAGATATTATAAATACAGGGAAGTGTGAGAGCCATGTCATGTCCAGCAGGGAATAATCAATCATTCCCTTCCTGTCCTGAGTTTATAAAGCAGTTCTTAACAGCACTTAAATGGTTTACTCAAGCAGCAGAGAAAAAGCTTACAGCATGCTTCAAGTATGTTGCCTTTGCTATGGTGGAGATGCAGTGGTGCTTTAACAGACATTCTCTTTCCTGCTCTCCACCCTGGCTTGTACACCCCCAAAACCCTGAAAAACTCATGCACCAAATTAAAATTATACTTTATCTTGGGTCCTGTTCCAAGAGGAAATGGTTGCATGTATTTATCACATCACAACAGTGTGGGAAAACAAATCCCACAGCTGATAATGTTTTTAGGTACCACATTTACCCCAGGTTTAAAAATGTGTTAACAAGAGGCAAAACCAAAAACTCTTTGTGCATGGGAATACAGGCTTTTCCCCCTTATTTCAGACTTTAAAAAGGCTTATTTCTTCACCTATTCCTGAACGATGTGGATGGATGGATTGATGGATGGATGGATGGATGGATGGATGGATGGATGGATGGATGGATGATGGAGTGCTATGAATAGGAACCTGTCTTCCAGTTTAGTGAACTCCCAAAGCAATTTAGAATTAAAAAAAAAAGGGGGGGGGACCAGACAGAGAAATCACAATAAAACCACATCACCTGGAGAAAATAATGACTTGATTAAATGAAAAGGCTTGGGTCAATGAAAGCCACCCCCATCCCACCCCTCAGAATCATATAATTTGGTAGCTAGCAAAGTTCCCCAAGGAACATCCCTTTATGGGTGTTGGAGAAGCAGATGATACTTTAAACATACTTGTTGCTCTCCTTGCTTGTAATCTTAGGATGGTTGTGATGTTTTAGCATCTATAACAAGCAGATAGGAAGAGATTTCTTATAACCTTCTGGGGGTTCCTTCTGCCACTCCAGCTACTGATGAGAAAGAAGGACATTCCTTGCATGTAGACTCCCAGGCGTATTAAACATAAGGTATTTGAATGGCTTAACTTTAGTATACTGTGTTGGATACAGTTTATATCATACAGCAGTACAGTTGAAGGAAAGTTTACCCCCGCCCCATCCCTTTCCAAGGCAGAGGCAGCTTAATGAAAGTCTGCATCACATATTCCATCCACATGTCCTGGTGTTTTTTGTTTTCAATCTGGCCATCAAAAGCAGCCTGGAAGATCATAGTATTCCCAGGGCCTATGTGGAAAAATTAGAATATCCGTGTTTTAAAATAAATACTCTCAGCAAATAAGGAGAGGCAGGCAGGGAAAAAATGACCGAGTTATACTGCCTGCCTGTGTTTCTTGAGCAAGGGGGTTTAAAAGCTTAGGCCCCTGCTAGGAAACTAACGATAGCATTAGGAGCTGTGCTGTGCCCCACTGTCAGTAATGTTATTGTATTTCTTAGCAAGTCAATTAGCTCCAATGAGTAGCTCCAGCAGGCAACTGCCATGTCTTTCTTTCCCTGCATGGCTCATGGCTCACCATCCAAAATTTATGAACTCCCTTGGATGACATCTGTTTGCTGTTTTGCTTGCGATATTTGTAACAGCGACTTGCTCTGCAGAGCATACACTGTCCCTTCGATGCTGTCATCAGCTCAGGCCGTGATGCTTCCGGGGAAGGGAAAAAAAAGGCAAATAAACTGATCCCCACGGCTGATATATACCTGGTGGAAACAGCTGTCACACCAACCTGCTCTTATTTCCTGCAAAACATAACCTAGGCTCAGGCAGAGAGCATTGTGAATTGGAAAGATCTGGCAATCCTTCCTAAGTAACTAGCTACAGTTTCCTTTCTTCCCTTTCTCCAGTGGGCCAGCAGGAAAGAAATGAAAGCAATACTGAAAGTGGTGTTCATATGGATTCAGCCAGCTCTGGCTTTGTGGGTCCCTCTGAACCCATTTCTGAATCCATCAGAGCCCCCGGGTTTGCTCCGCTAACATTCAGAAGCAAATGGCCCCACAATGGCTCTGCGATGTCTTGTGAAATCAGACAGCAAAACTAAGAAATAAAGAATGTTAAATCTTCAGGGAGCCTTAGCTCGCCTTAAACTGCATAAATCCCTCTTTAAAATGGGAGATTCCTCTCAAATTTTTTGTTCTTACTTGTATTATGTCATTTCATCATTGCTCCTTTCCCTTGTGCCCCCTGATCATTAAGAAATAAATATTTTAAAGAGCACCTCCAAGTACAGACAGATTTCCTCCAATTTATGGTAAAGAAAGGTTTGTCATAGATGTTTTGCTATGGATATACAAATCTGCCAAATTTGCTTTTTTTTTTTTTCAAATTTTACAACTTTAAGGTATCTCCATTCCTTACTCCAGTTCTGTCACTTAAAAACAAAAAGAAAAAGTTTCATACATAATTTTGTGCACCTGCATTTTCATTTGTACATTTCCTTATGCATATTTTGACAAGCAGTTTCCCTAGTATAACATATTTTATATATCATTTTCATCAAGATAAGCATTACTTTGCACATTTTCCTGAATACAAGCATTTTAATTTGCTTCTTTAAAAAAGTGTTGCAAAATTTGTCTTACTGAACGACAATGACATCTACTCAGTGAGTTTGAAATTTGCAAAGTTTACATTAAAAGGTCGATAAACCTATGTCTCCCCACTCCCATTCTGCACAGAGTTTGGAATTTGGCTAACTAGATAAAGATGCCATCAGAGCCAGGTGGCAACTGAGAAATTTTTTTGCTGGGCTGAGCACCAGGGCTCCTCTTAATCCTTGCAGTTGAAAAGAAAAATTAAAACATCTAACACAGTTCATCTGATATTCATATTCCCCAGCTATGCCATGTGACAGATCATAATTTGAAGATTTCTTCAACCTTCCCTAGTGATAGCTTTAGGATAAACTAAAAATAAAGATTCAGTGGCTCTTTTGAGATGCTCCAAGTAAAAGGACAATTTACTTTCTTTAATGCCCTGCTTATGGCAATTTCTACCAGACTAAAGATGAGTGGTCTGTATGTAATCATCTTTTATATCTGAGGGGACCACGCAACAAGCAAAATGAGTTCTGTAATTCCTCTGACAGTGGCACAGAATGGTATGGCCCATCCATGGTATGGTTCATTAACTGTGGTCACAGAAGGAGATATTCATGAATAAAAAATTATTTTTGACAAGCTTGAGAGGGCATTCCTAGCCACCGTCAGAACCTGGATGCCCACATGGGATGATAAATGAAAAAGCAACCTAGAGTGTTTATTTCTATGCCAAGGATAGTGATTGATTTGATTTGATTTGATGTATATGGCCTCCCAACTCACAAAAGTGAGTCTGGGTGGCTCACATTTGGACAAAAGCATTAAAAAAGGAACTAAAAGCAAAGTACAACAAACACCTGGAACCAGCAAACAGAATAACAAATTAAAAGAGTAACAGGATAACCAAGGCCAACCATTGTACAGGCCATTAAAATATTTTTTTTATTCTGGATGGGTTCCTTTCACACTCTAGTCTAGTCCCAGAGTCTGGGGAAGAGTCATTTTTCGTTCCATAGTGCAGGCACTATGACAAAGAAGCCATACCTCCTGGGCCTCATCTGGTGACATTGCTTCGTAGTAGGGATGTGAAGTTTGCCCACATAGCTGGATCTCATGGGCTGAGCAGAGACAACTGGAGACAGGCAGTCCTTCAATTATTCTGGCCCTGTGCCACAAAAGGCTTTATAGGTGATAACCAGCACCTTCAATTGCACTTGGAAGTCTATAGGAAGACAGTGCAGGCTGCAAAATAGCGGTGCTACATGGGCTCACTTTATAAATATCTGCACCACTGCAATCTGGACCAATTACAGCTTTTAAATGGTTTTCAAGGACAGTCCATGTAGAATGTGTTGCAATACTCAAAACAAGAGGTGAGCAAGGCATGAATAACCATAAACAGGGCCTTCTGATCTAAGAACGGGTACTGATGGCACACACAATGGATCTGTGCAAAGGCCCTCCTGGCCTTGGCCACCACCTTCTCTTCCAACAGGACCTGAGAATCCAGAGAACCCCTAAATTGTACACCACACTTCTTTCTAAGGGAGTACAACACCATCTACAATTAAAGAAAGAGAGTCCCCAGAACCAGGAAACCTCAAAACCCACAGCCACTTGGTCTTGTTTCAGTTGAGCCAAAGCCTATTCTTCTGCATCCAGCTCCCCATTGCCTCCAGACTGTGGGAAAGAACTTTGATTGCATCATTTGACTGGCTTAGGATGGAGATGTATAGTTGGGTACCATTGGCTTATTGATGATACTTGACTCCATGCCAATGAATAACCTCTCTTAGCAGTTTCATGTACATGTTAAATGGAAGCAGGGAGAGAATAGAGCTCTAAGGGACCCACAAAGAAGGGTTTCCAGACTAGGTCTTTCCCTCCCTAAAAACCCTGATGGAATTGGATCTGGAAGAAAAAGGAGAACCATTACACTACCCTGCCTCCATTCCTGAATCTCAAAGCTCTTCAGAAGGATACCATGACTGATGGTATTGAAAGCCACTGAGAGATCAAGGAGGACTGTACCACCCCAGTCATGCCAAAGGTCATCTATAAGTGTGATTAACGCTAACTTTATTCCAGTCTGGAACTCAAGTGAAAGGGGCCCAGATAATCAGTTTCCTATATGGCCCCTAGAGCTGTAAACATACTACCTTCTCAACAATTTTCTATAAAAAAAGAAGGTTGGAGACCGGACAAAATTTTTCTAGTACTGTTGGATCCAGGGATGACTTCTTGAGGGGCAGACCTCCAATTCTTTGAGAGCGTTAAGACCAGGGCCTCAGTCAAATCATGTATCAGAGCTTCAGAAATAACCCCAAACTCCTTTTGAAAATCAACAGAATCCATCTGGGATCTAGGATTGACCAATCAAGTAGATCCTTCTTCCCTGTCATGAGGAGAGCCTGCAGAGAACTCTAGAACTAATAGAGAGTGATCTGACCATGCAGGGATTGGTGGCAATATCCCCCAATTCCAGGTCAGATTATCACTACTCCAAGAATAAAACCAAGTCTAAAGTGTGACTGCTGCTATGAGTTAGACCTGTAACAACTTGGGTCAGGTCCATGCTTGCCATTTATTTATTTATCTCATTTATGTGGCCACCCATCTCACACAAGGTAACTCTGGACAATGCACAATAAAACAAACAATTAAAACATATTAGAAAACCACTTAAAACACAGAAATAATTAAACATAAATAAGAACAAGGTCATGAGAGAGTTAAAATAAGAACGTTGTGCATGGTGCAACCAACGCACAGGCTCCCTGCTGCCAGGGAATCCCCAGGCCTGATGAAAAAAATATATTTTGAGACCCATGAACTATCTCAGAATCCACACCTGGGGAAGGCAGGTGAAAGCCCCCCAGGACTATTAGTCTGGGTAACTCCACCGCCAACCCAGCCTTGGCTTCAAGCATACAGCAAGGAAGTTAGTATAGTAGCAGCAATCCTATCAGATCCTTAGACCTGTTTCACCAGCAGAGTCTCACAAGCATCATCTTTCAAATGATGATTTATTTATTTATTTCATTAAATTTGCTATGGCCACCCACTCCAGTAGACTCTGGCTTGAAAAATCCAAATACACAGTTAAAACACTTAAAAACATAAAAGAAAATGCGACAGCCCAGACTAAAAGCACCCTAACAATAAAACAAGATAGGAGCCCAAAAAACACACCAACCCCAGGCCTGTGAACAGAGCCAGGCTTTAAGGACCTTTAGGGACCCCAGGAGAGTGGGCACCATAGGTATCTGGGGGGAAGGATGCTGTTCCAGAGGGTGGGGGCAACAGCAGAGAAGGCACACTTCCTTGATCTCACATTTTATGGCCATTTGAATAAAAATAATATTTTTAAAAAGAACAAATCTTGATTGTTCTTAGTAAAATACTTTTGTCAAGAAGGTTGGCTTCTCAAGTTGATTGCCCATTCCTTTCAGTATCTTCCAGGTTTTAACTTTTGTTTTTGTTTTTACTTGTTTCCACTTTTAATTGTTTTTAGCCTTCTTAATTGTAAATTGGCTAGATTAAAAAAAAAATTGGCAGTATAGAAGTAGAAATATATGCACACGTACTGCACGGTAGACTAAATACATCTGCTGAACTTTTTCTTGGCATGCCAAAAAAAAAAAAAAATCACTTGCAAAAATTCTACACACTACTCAGGCATTAGAGGTAGCCCTAATGGATTAAAAAAGAAAAGATAGTTAACAGTCCTGTTCTTCAGAACTCTAACAGCTTTTCACTATCTGAATACCAGAGAGAGAGTACTTTCAATCAGGGTGGTGTTTAGCATCATCATTTCCCACTATGGACCACAGGTATACTGACTTTTTTTTGTATATCAGTTCACTACAGCCAAAATCCAGAAAAGGCCAAACTTTTTAGAGAAGCTTAGTTACCATGTTCACCATTTTCTCAGTAAGTGATCTTTAATAAAGTTCCAAAGAATCCAAGATTTCCTGGGAGGCAGTTGGAAAAGCCTTGCCAAAATGCTACGTTTGACAGCAGTTAAATATTCACATATAATATTTAATATACAAATGTCTGACCATACAGCAAACATTCTGAACTATGGTCAACCATTTTTTGGGTAGAGGGGAGAGCATCTTCTCTTTTGGAGCAGGTCCTCTAGCAATCCATGCCATAATCTTGCTATTTCCTTCTCTTTCTGGGGATCTCTCCTTGCTTGTCTGCAAAATGTTATCACAGCTGCATTGATACACTCACCAGAGCCTGTGATATAATTGAAGGCTCCCAGTTGGAAGGAAAAAACACTTATGGATACATTATGCTTTGCTAACTGATCTCTCAGGGGAAATACACACACACACACACGTATACACACACACACACACACACACACATATACACATGCATACATACATATACACACACATATGCATACATACACCACTGTGAATAAGAAATCAGTAGAAACTAATCATGCACTGTTGGCATATTTATTGATACCGCAAGGTGGAATGCAATCATTTTTCCTCTTGTCAAATGGTGTTTCTCTTGTTGCAATGCGTGAACAAGCCATTTGATTAATTCATTAATAGGGAGAGCCATCTTCGTAATCTCTCAGAGAAACATTCTTAACTGCAGATATTCTTTTCACACACCTACATTATTTGTATGGTTTTCTTTTCCAGAAAATAGTAGGCATTTTGATTTGGCAGTGAGCTCCATTATGAGTCTGATCTATAGAGTTGCCCACAGCACTTTTGGTCTACTTTCTAAGGAATGATTGCTTAGATCATGAGAAGTGGACAAACTGCTTGTCCAAGTCCAGCCAACCACTTGTTTAATTCTCTTTTAGGATTATCTTTGAAATAGTTATATTTGCTTCCAGCCAGGAGGTGTCCACTAGAGTTATTTTTATTCATGTTCTGGAAAGAAAATCCATTACTTTACCCCAGATTCTCCTATGAAGGATAAGCATGTATTTCTTCTGCTGAAGAAATGTATTTAATAGACATTATTCATTCAAGAGGAAGAGGTAAACTGAAATAATGTTGATGTGAAGGTCTTCAGTAAGCTACAGAAAAGTACATCCTCTCTGTCCCTCCCTCTCTCCCTCTCTCCCTCCCTCCCTCCCTCTCTCCCTCTCTCCCTCTCTCTGTTTTCCTGTCTGGACCATCTGGATACTGATGATACAATATTAATAACCACACTCAATTAAACTGCTTGTCTCTAGGGATGCAGAGTTTCAACTGGGCAATGTCAATAGAATTGATGTTATCCCAATCCTGTTGCCACTGAGAGCAGCTGGCTTGAATGATGCCTGTGTGCATGCATGCGTGTGTGTGTGTGTGTGTGTGTGTTGTGGGGAGGGAGGGAGGGAAGGAGGGAGGGAGGGAGGGAGGATGTTAAGCTTTGTGTGCACATAAACATCTTTCCTTATTCTATCTCTGAGGACTAAATTATCATGAGAAGGATATGACCAAGAAAAGATGCCAAATATTTTTATCAGTCCTTCAGTGCAAGAGAAAGCACCATTAGTGAGGTCCCAAATCATAATGTTTAAGGGTACTTTTCCATTACATCTTTTTTCTCCAGTACTTGCCTTACCCATATGCATTTACATGAGAAGTCAAAACCCTAAGAACACAGTGGGATTTATTTCGAAGAAAGATTAGTTTTTGTAACTTTGTCATATATTCTTGAAAAATTAGGCAATATTTTTGCCCAAGCAACTCCATTACAATTTTATTCCAGAGATCCTGATTACTTTAAGTGCTAGGTTTTTAAACCATTTTTAGACCAACCATTGTTACTACAGAGCAGTCTTTTTGTATGTCAACTGTCTCATCTGGTTTGGAAATATGCTTTCTGATGTGGATGGAGAAAATATGTAGTCTCAATCATCCCTCTTTCCCTCACCCCATTACTTCTTTCAAAATACTATCCTCTACCAATTTAAGGCAAGAAGGAGAAAGAGAACTAGAGGAGTGAAATCGAGAAGACATGTGCCAGATATTAATTTGCCATGAAACCCTATGCAATAAGAGTGTGCGGATCAATTCCAGTGTAATTCAAATGGTCAATTTGATTCCCGTTGCCAGTCCAATCCTATTCAATGATTTGGAAAAACTGAGTCAATCCAACACTCTGATTTGGAGCACTGAATCAGATTAGCTTGATTCAGAAAATAGAGCTTTTGTACATGAGCTCAGAGGCTCTTCCAAACTGTTGAATCACTTTGGCAGCATCCAATTTGATGTGTCAGACTGACTTTCTGATTTGATTTAGCAAGTTGATTTAATACTGCAATTCAAATGAATTGGCTTTGAATC
This sequence comes from Liasis olivaceus, assembly GCA_030867105.1. Lineage (NCBI taxonomy): Eukaryota > Metazoa > Chordata > Lepidosauria > Squamata > Pythonidae > Liasis > Liasis olivaceus. The sequence goes on along the minus strand of CM061348.1, from coordinate 99,676,596 downwards.
AAATTTCTAAACTGAATCTTTGTCCAGCCTGAATAGGTAACTGCATAGCTGAAGAGAGCAAAATTAATTTCAAGTCAAAATACTATTAATGCATAGCTTCTCTCTAGTGCTGACACCTTGAATATACACACACTTTTAGGACAAAGGTGACAATTCTCCCAGAGAAGCATCAGTCTCACTTGGGGAAAACTTAGTGAATTATGACTCACCCAGTAAAGCCATGCTTTCTGGATCTTCTGGTCTGAAAGGTGCACCATGTAGTTTTCACCAAATATGCTTAATCCTCACAACGAATGAGTGGGGAAAAAATCCTCCACATACATACAAAACCTTTTTATTGTTGGCCTAAGAAAGCTTTTCAAATCCTCAAGGACAGCTATGTATTTTGGAAAGCTTAGAAACCTTTGTGAATTTCTTCCTGCAGGATATACAGGAGAGGCATTATCAGTCCAATTTTCTGCACATTGGATTGACCTGCATAGGGGAGGATTTATAATACAATACCATATCATCCTCCACCCCCCAACTTATACACATTTTGGAAGGGGCCCGGGAGGCAGTTGTTGCTATAACTATGACATGTGGCCTGTCTAGTGAACAAGTGAAGTGGAATGTCCTTTCCAGAATGGAAGGAAGCACGATCTGGTGGGAAGGAATGAGGCAACGTTGTGTCCTCTGTTTCCATATTATACTGCATCGGCAAGGCTGCATTGGAAATTTGAAGTGGTAATGTTAAACCCTTGCATCGCAAGATCCTGTTATGCTGCAAGATCAACATCGTGCCACACTGTTGCCACCGAGATTATGTGGTATAACTGTAATGAAAGGCAGCAAGGGAATTATACAGTTGTAGGAAATCTGTTCACATTTATAGCTTCTTCTCCTTGTAACAGTGAATAATATGGACACATCTCCCAGTTAATTCATTATAGTAATTAACTACTAGCCTGTTATCTGAGAAATGTACCTATGTTACAGTACTGACATTCATAATGAACTGTGAATCTACAGGCTCAATATTAAATATGGGGAGGGGACCTAACTCTCCTAGAAAATCACATATCTATCCTTGTTTCAAAATTGGTCCCCAGAGAGGGCAGAAATGTAGTGGGTTATGATGTTTTATTTTTTTCTTCCTTGTGTTTTTCCCATAGGTGCAGGATCCACTTTTCAAAGGATCAACCAAATGTTGATTCACTGGTTGTGACAGGAATTGACCGACTGGCTTGTTGCCTGGGCCTGAGGTTGTGGGCTGAGAGAGGGTGACTGGCCCAAAGTCACCCAGCCGCCTTTCATGCCTAAGGCAGGACTAGAAGTCATGGCCTCCTGGTTTCTAGCCTGGAGCCTTCACCACACTGGCTCTCCAACCAAACTGGCTCTCAGATTTGTAGCTGGTTCAAATACTTTTGTGAAACAGCCATCAGTGGGGATAAAGGAAAGGCAGGGAGCTGGATTAGCAGACGGTTTGCTCATGATATGAGGATAAATGAGATTAAAGAGTACCTCATCAAGGGGTCCCTTTATTCCAATGAGCAGGGATCGGTGGACACTGCCGCTTTATATTTTCCAGCCTTTCTAAGTGTGATTTGCACATTCTACCTTTCTCAAACACCCAGGACTTGGAAAGGTCTTGGTGTTCAGAAGCCTACAAAGCACCAATAGCCCAGGAGAGTTGAAAAATTCTTCAGAAAAGATCCCCTTTCTTATTCCTTGGTGAATTCTTCCCCTCTTGGTTCCTCTCCTCTGGCCACCCACTCTCCTTCCCGAGAGTACAGTCTGTTTATCCAGCTGCTCCACGCCTCTCTTGCATTTCTGACCTGTGTCCCTCACCTGCAGTCCACCACCAGGAATTCTTCCAAGCCCCCTTTTTTGTTTTCAGCACCTGCCTTGGGGTTAGGGGAAATGATGTGCAGAGAGAGCAGGAAGGGGACACCAGAGGGCTGCTCAGTTAAACCAAGATGACATTTGAACACAGGGCCATACCTGAAAACTAGGGATGAATCTGCATGGATCAGATCTAGGGATCACATCATGTATCGTCCTGTCACTCTTACTATTTGGTTGCCTTTACCCTGAGTGTGGCACTGGCTTCTTCCCCCCCCCCCCTTTCTGCACAATGTCTTCTGTTCAATAGCCTATCATTCTCTTCAGTCTGGGGGGCAAGGCTGGCTGAAATTTGAATTAACTACCACTAGTCATTGTAGTAAGTATGCATACAATCCATATTTGTACATTTTTAAAGTCACGCTCCCAATGATAGTGTAATAACATCTGCATTAGCACCAGCAGTAGTAGTTTGAATCATATTGCAGTGAAAAAAAAGAAGTGCCATATCTGTTTTGTCTTGGTGATGAATGGTATTTAATAATGCTGTCATAGAATTAGAGATCACAAAATGAAACACATTATAATATGTCACGGAAAGAAATACTAGATACATCTTGTGTTGAGAAATTAGATATGATTGATGGCAAATATATTATATAGTTCAGCTCATCCATTGCCTGTCCTTTTTGGCCTCTTCCTTGAACTGACTGTCTGGTTTCTAGCAAGCTGCTCTCTTGGGCTCAAAGAGGAGCAACGTTGCCTTCACTCTAATTGTTAAGCTCCATCACACTTCACAAGATTAGAATTTCTTCTGGAATTGATTAACATTGCACTTTAATATGGCAGACCCTGTATCCATATAAAACATACAAACAAAGATTGTACAAACCATCTTGGCTCCTCCCCCTACAGGAGCTTCTGACAACATTGCCAATCACTTTTCTTATGTGCCTGTTTCTTTCATTTTCAGCACCACAGTAAAACAGCTATTTTTTTGGGGGGGGGGGGGCTTATCCATTTAGCATCTCACTCACAACATCTGTGCAATGAAACATAAATCTTCACAATCCACCTTAACTTGCTGCCTATGGCATTATAGTCAGTTTGGGATTTATGCTGTTTTTCACACACGCACACACCTCCATCTCCCTCGAGAATTCTAGAGTTAAAAGTCATATTCTGTAAGCTTACTGGTTATAACAAAATGGTTGGAGAAAGCTCAAGGGAGTTGCATTTTTGCAAGATTCGCTTCACATGACAAGAAACTGTTTTGCAGCAGACAAAGCAGGAAAAAATACAGCAGTGCAGTGAATCCAACTAAGGCTGCATCCCAATTGGTCATTCCTTGGGGGGGGGGGGGGGGGAAGCTGCCTCAGATGCAGTGGGACTCACTTGCAAGCCAACAGGCAAAGGCTTGCACTGAACAGCTGCATTCCTATACAGGAATGGCCTGGGGCGAGAAAAGGATAACAAGTAGGGGCATCTGTGTGAAAGCCTTACTATAAAGGATTATACACTGCAGAGCTGTTGTAACGGGAAAGGGGATTACAATCAAGTGCAGCTGCCATTAAGAGAATCTGGGTCAGGCACACGGAGAAATACACAGGGGGATTGGAGGCAGGGTATTTGTCAGTTCCAAGTGACACACTGTTAAATATCACAGGGAGTGTGGAACTAATATTAGACCATCATGAGCCACCAAGATTCACCCCCCTCTCTCGTTTCTCCTACCAGCCAAAGGCTGCTGACTCTTGGACTTCTTTGGAGGATGAGACAGGGTTGCTCTGTTTCAATTCAGTGCCAGGCAGGCAGAAAGGAGGAGGGTGTCCATGGAAGGCACGGCTGCCTGCTCCAGCAGAGTCTTCATGTCTCTTTGCTGTTCCAGTTTTCCATGGCTGTTTCTCCTGCCTCCAATTAGAAAGCAGGAAAACAGCATGGAGAAGCCACAACCACACTTCACTGAACTCAGCATTAAGCAGGGATAAAAGCAACGCTCTCCTACACACTTCCATGCAGAAATGGGTCTGAATAGCTCAGCAGAACAATACTGACATGATTGTTTGAAGAAAACAATATAGTTACAAACTGAGTAATGCCTTTTCCAATCAGAAAATCAATCTCTCTCTTTCTCTCCATCTCCGTCTCTCATTCCACAAGAGCAGATTTTCATTATCTGGGTGTTTGGCATTTATAGCTAAAAGCTAAGCAAAAACTATGCACCATGTTTTTGTAAATCATTTTCACAAACATCGCCTCCTTTCCTGATCTTTCCTCACTCCAAGTTGCCATTCTTTACTCTCTGGGATAGCAGCACATAGAAAAAACTGATTTTAACATTAATCAACGTGATTTTGTTTCCTCAACATATAGAGGCATTGCCATTTCATCCTGCACACCTTGCAGAATGATACCATCCTAGTCGCCCCATGATTCTTGATGATGGAATCAGCCACATCATTAATCTGTCAAGAAGGAAGAAACAGGGAGGGAAAACAAAGGCATTGGAAAACGGGACAGGAGAAGTTGCATATACCAAACTGTAATAATTACCGCAGTGAAATAATTAGCTTCAGCCCCCAAACTAATATTTGCTGACTAGATGACATGGTTATATTTGACAATGACTGTTCATTTTGGCACACAATCAGAATTTTTGCAGGAACCATGCAAAGAATATTCTGCTTGTTTCTAAAGTGATGCAAGGAACAATCCATGCTTTCAGCATGAAATATTTTTTAAAAAGAAATACAAATAATTAATATATATAACTCAGAAGAGCCCAAACACTGCTGCTGTAAAAAAGAAGAACATCTGCTCTCTTGACCTGTCTTTAGACTATTATGTTCTGCAATAATATGAAAGTCCCATATTGAGTAGATCTCTCTAAGTACACATGGCTGGAATCCATCCCTGGAGCAATAATAAGTGTGCAGTTTATGCATCACCACCTGTCACAAGGATGCTCTCTCACATGACCTATATGGAGCAAGTAAGCCCAAGCACCAGTAGATGGTGCTCCAGAATGTGTAGTGGAATTTGTAGCCTTCAATGACTAGTCAACAAAACTATTGTCTTGAAGTGCAGGTTGAGAAGGAAGAGATATTGGCAACCATAGATGATGGCCCACCATAGAGATCTGCAGCAGTCCCACGAAATGATCTTCTAGTCCCACCACAAATTTCAACACTAGATGGAAAGAGAATTGGTTTTCCAAAATATGATCTCTCCTCCTGACTTTTCTTTATTAAATGTAAATGCATCATTAACTCAGATGAACAGATAACAAAACACTGGATGTGCTTCAGTCTCTTCCATATGATTATATGCATTGCATTACATGCATTGATTCAACTGTGAATTTTGATCATCAGTCTGCCCCTGTCAACTCATTAAATGTTGCTTATAATCCAACCCAAATTAAGTATTTAGAAAGCATAGAGTTTCTAATGGGCCACTAACTAACTAGGGAGGAGTTAATTTTTCTGTCCTGTTTCATTGCTGTTTAGAGGTTTGCATTCCATAGTGTCCCACTGCTTCCCCCCACCCCTTCCCACCTTCTATGGAAAAGCAGCACAGTATTTTTTTGATTGGGAGCACCAGGAACCATCTGTTTGGAAGTATGTGAACTTCCAAATATGTGAACCACATTTTTAGATACAAAGCCTGCCTATAGGCTTTTAATGTTTTAAAAATTATTATAAACAAGCCAGATTTTCAGGCATAAAGACAGATATTCCACTGTATTTTATATGAAGTCTCCATTTCATGTGTGTCCACTACAAAGATGTTTTGTTTTTTTACTGAAATGGGATTGGGGTCAAGGCTTTTCCCATGGAAACGTGGGAATGCAGGCCTTCCAGCTGTATTTTTGTGGCCACATAAAAGCTGTGTCCAGATCAGAGGAAGCTGGCCTGTTAGACTAAAGAAGTTTCTGTAGCACACGTTCATCTGCTTCCAGTCAGCCCCCTCCTTCCACCCTCTGCATTTACAACTGCTCCATAACTTGGTATTCAGTATCAGTTGCCTTCTTTGTCTGTCTTGTATTTATGGCATTTAGCAAGCAGACTCCTTCCTACAAAGATTCATAAACAGAGCTCACATCTGCCCTTAAAGAAGCAATGAAGAAAGAGGGCAAGGAAAGTGGAGGGTGGGAGGGGAGGGGAGGGGAGGGGAGGGGAGGGGAGGGGAGAGGAGAGGAGAGGAGAGGAGAGGAGAGGAGAGGAGAGGAGAGGAGAGGAGAGGAGAGGAGAGGAGAGGAGAGGAGAGGAAAGGAAAGGAAAGGAAAGGAAAGGAAAGGAAAGGAAAGGAAAGGAAAGGAAAGGAAAGGAAAGGAAAGGAAAGGAAAGGAAAGGAAAGGAAAGGAAAGGAAAGGAAAGGAAAGGAAAGGAAAGGGTGACAGACTTGGCAAATGGTTTTTATTGAAGAAAGTAATCAATCAGGATCTCATAAATGCAACAGAAGCTTTGCCTCAGACCAGTGAGTGCCTATTGGGAGCAGATGGGTGTGATCTTGCCAAGCTAAACTACTGTTTCTGATTTTTATTCCCCCTGCTGTTGTTATAACTTGGGTGAGGATGGAGGAACATCATAATTCAGTTGGTTGTGGTTTTATTGCATGAGTGGGCAGTATGAAGAATAACACTGAATACTTAGGAGAGGATAAGGTTTTGAAGTGACAGAGACTGTGTCATAGCTGTAAACAGTAAACCTGGAAGATAGTTTGGAGAATGTGTTCCTCCATTTCTGAAGAGCTGTTTGGATGACTTAAGGGGAGATACTGGAGTGTCTGTGTCCCTTGGTGTCTTTGCCAGGGAAGAAGATAAGAGAAAAATCAGAATCAGTTGACTTTTCTACCATTAACTATTTGATATTTGAGGGACCGCCTCATCCCAATTTCATCTACCTGTCCCACCAGATCTGGCAGAAGGGGCATGTTGCAGGTCCCACCTGCAAAGGAGTGTCATCTGGTGGGACTCAGGATAAGAGCCTTTTCTGCCACCTTTTGGGACATCATTCCTCCTGAAGTGAGATTGGCCCCAACCTTGTTGGCCTTCCAGAAGAGCCTGAAGACATGGCTTTGCCATCTGGCCTGGGGATCTGGTCATGTTGGTGGAGAGTCTGTTAAATGGTTATATTTCTAGGAAATGAATGATGCTCTTCCACAGATTATGTTTTTTTTTAAAATACTTTAATTGTTTTTAATGTTTTAAATGATTTTGTTGTGGGGGTTTTTTTGTCTTTGTATTGCTTTTTTTTGGTTTTTAACTCTGTAAGCCACCCAGAGTTGCAGCAGTGGAGGCTATATAAATTTAATAAATGAATGAATGAATAAATATTAGCTACCCTTTCTTTATCATACAAGTCCCAAAGAATACCAGGCTCTAATTGTTGAAATAAATTTGCTGCCTGGCCGTGGACAAATTCCATTTTTTTTTCTCTCTCTCATCTGTAATTTAGTCATTTACAAATGAGAATTTGTAGCTAAGGGGAAGAAAAAGCAAAGAGAAACACTTCCTTAGGCTTATAAGCTATATAAATAAGGATATTGGAAAACGGTGAACAATCTTTCTGGGCAACATCCCTTTTTGGAAACAAGGTGGCTTGCCAAGTCTGTGGCCCAGCAGACATCTTAGAAATTCTTTAGGTACACTCCTAAAAACCTAAAGCGAAACACAAAAAATCTTGCCATTTCAGTCTCAGCTGCCAAGGTTATGCCAGGATCAAGTGAAAGATGTTTTATATGCAGTAATATTTAGACATAGGCATTTACAAGGGTGGTTTGTAGCAATATGCAAGATGCATTTATCCCTCAAGTATGCAGTTCTTGCACAAAAGTTACCCAGATGTGCTGGAATGAAAAGAGAGAAGAAGATGGAAGGATGAAGCCTGTTTGGCTTGAGAAGAAAGGCAATTTTGTACCTCTGTGTGAACTCAGCTTCAGCTGTGACTGTGGTTAAGTCCTGGTTACTGTCATGTTTCTTACTTCTAGATCTTGTAGCCCAATGCACACTGTATTAAGAAAAAATGATCTTAGAATACTTTGTGGCCTCATTTAAAAGGGCTTAACTCCTCAATTATCTGACTGCACAGAGATGGTAAATGAAATATAAGCCTAAAACAGGCAGTGGGTACAATGTGGATTTTCTATGCTTGAGGAGGAATTTGTTGTTGTTATTTTCTGGTTTATATCCCTATTTTTCCTATCCTTTCTGTATACTATTTGAGTGCTTCTGCTGATAGCTGTTTCCTGCATTCCTGAAGTAAAAATATCCATTTAAAGCACTAACTTTTCAAAGCAAAACAATTTGTCCAGTATTTTGCCATTTGTGAGATTCTAAACAATTGCATTAAAGCTGATTTTTCAGGCAAATTCCTGTATTCGACATAAACTTACTCTTCCTCCACAGTAAAGAATGGTATGACTTAATTTATCTCACTCTTAAAGATAGAAGAAGTTATTAAAAAAAGAAACTTGGGAAAAAGAAAAAGAAAATTTCAACCAAACTTGGGAAGTTGTTTATTTTCATTAATTTTGAAATTTCAGGAGTTGCAAAAAGCAGCTTGAGGGCTGCTTGAAGATCTTGGGGCTCCAATTTACCTGTCCCTAACATAGGCTGAGCTGCAACTGTAGTGTATGTCTAAAGTGAGAATGGGTATTGTACCAAAGTAGGGCTCAAACAGCAGAAGGTGAGGGACCACTCCTCTGTCATTCAGTCCTGGTAATTTGGAATGAGGCAGAGCTAAATCCAGTTTTATCCTATAGCAGGGCCTTTCAGACATGCAAAAGGGGACAGTAGTAAGAGACAATCCACGGGTCATTTCAGAGGGACAAGACTAAATATATCCTAAAGTCAAAAGAACAACAACATTAGGATCCCCCTAATCTGGACATGACAACCAAAAGAGACAAGAGAGCAAGTACCAGGCTATGGATAAACAAAGAGAGTGAAGGCGGTCTAAAGATTCAGAAGTAGTAGTCTAGAAGTAGTCTAGAAATCAGGAGGTGAACAACTAGGGTACAAATTCAGAGGAGTGCAGTTAACATGAGAAGGTGCCAGTGGGGAACTGCTACACGCTGAAGGACTTTATGCTTCTGCCTTCCTAGATCTAGCCCTCTTGGCCTCATTGGCTAAGCACCTCAGTATCCTCTCCAGGAAGTCTTTTGATAAGTTGATCAACCATGTCAATGCAGAGGCATTTACAGAGCAGTTTATAGACCTTTTTTTCCCAATCTTGTCAGTGTGCCTGCTTCCTGCCTTAGAATTCAGTCTATGCCCTCCTAGATCTAACATCCTAGATTCAACAAGGTCAGAATCAAAAGCAAGCCCATAGCAGTTCACCTGGATATGACTGCATATTACATCTGAAGGGAAAAGTTGTAGAGCATTGGGCCCAGCATTCTCTCTCAGCTAATCTAACTCACAAGGTTGCTGTACAAATGAAATTGGGGGTGGGGGGAGGAGAACTAGGTACTGAGGATAGGTGGATGATACATATACAAAAGAAACAAAATAAATGGCAGAAATAAACATTACCAAATAAAGTGAGCAAGATCTACATAGATCAGTAAAAAGAAATAAGACAAGAACATTTGCACAAAGTTAATGCAAAGGCTGGGTTGTCCAGCAATGTGTCACATATTCCAACCTTTGCTCTAACTCTTTCAGGAGCAAAAGGATTGCTTCAGAAGGCCTTATCCTCAAGTCACTGACAGGCAGAACCCAGCAGGTGGGGCAGGGGAAAATCCTACAAAGATCCTATGGGAACAGTTCAGTTTCTCTTTTCCTAAAGTGGCATTCCAAGCCAAATTGCTTCTGCACCAGATGAGTATCATAAGCACCAGCTCCCATGCTGAAACTAGATGTAAAATGTTGTCATGAGAAGTCATTAACTGTAGGCCTTCTAGCATTCCAACATCAGGAGCCAAGTCCTGTCATCATAACTCAATAGCTGAATAGAATGAGACCTGCCTAGAAATGAGAGAATCAATTGAAGGTTTAATACACATGTCTTCTAAAGTTCATGATTAGATCACTCTTGATCTGAGAAAGGAAGCAGTGAGGCTTGGGTGTAGCTCTAGTAATCTGGCTGGCTTCCCCTTCCTCTGTAAACATTCCAGCGAGCTTGGGGAAAAGAATTCACATGGATTGAAAAGTTGCAAGGCAGCCTGGAGGTCAGCAGAGACCTCTCTGTTTGCAGGTGTTGCCTTTAGTTTTTGCCAGCAGCCACTCTGGCCTATCCCTGGCCGAGAAGAAAGAGAGAAAACCAGGCAGCTGTAGCCGTAGGCTTGGCTTGATTTGATTTTATGCTTAATTGTAGAAATATTCACATGCTGTAAAGGTCGTGGAAAGATTCAACAGGAAGACTTAGCTGTCAGTAAGATCTCCTTTTAGTTTTTATTCATAGCATGTTCCTAAAAATATAACAGGCAACTGCAACAAATGCATCTTCAGAAACACAAGAATATCAAGCTAGGTATGTGCAGATCAGTCTAAATCCATTTGGGGTCACTGTGACAAATCCCTAGTTTTTGATACAGCACAACAGTGATCCTGAAGCAACAAAAAAGTGTATTGCCAATAGAAGCAAAAGTGTATTGCAAACTGAAAAATGGAATAGACAGAATTCTCCCCCCCCACCACCACCCCGCCCCACAAAACATCCCTTCTTTCATATCATTATTTTCATACATTGGCACAAATGGTTAAAAAGTGGCACTTGGACAGTTGAATCATTGGGTTGTTGGAAAGGTAGGTTTAGCCACTAGATAATATTCTGATCTATAAATCTATGACATCAGAGTGGAAGCTTTTTGCTTCAGGGGGCAAAGGACTCTCTCTCTCTCTCTCTCTCTCTCTCTCTCTCTCTCACTCACACACACACACACACACACACACACAACATATACAAAATTTGCATCCAAATTCTGTATTGCTGTAGGTAAAATAATCCATTCCTCCACAACTTGATAACTGATCACCTAACTTCTGTTTAAAACTTTAATTTTTATTTTGAGCAAAGCAAAAAATATACTGTATACTGTACCAAGAAGCTGTTTTGCACACATAACTTTTCCAAACAAGAGGACTCAGGCATTTGAACCTTAAAAAGGGAAGGGAAGGGAAGGGAAGGGAAGGGAAGGGAAGGGAAGGGAAGGGAAGGGAAGGGAAGGGAAGGGAAGGGAAGGGAAGGGAAGGAAAGGAAAGGAAAGGAAAGGAAAGGAAAGGAAAGGAAAGGAAAGGAAAGGAAAGGAAAGGAAAGGAAAGGAAAGGAAAGGAAAGGAAAGGAAAGGAAAGGAAGAGGCATTGCACGTCAGATGTGTCTTTGTATTTCCTAATATTATCTGGAAAACAAGAATGATAACAGCTACCTGAATAAAAAATGGAACCCATCTTTCAGCCTGATGCAGCTTTCCTGGTGAATAGTTTCCTTCTGCTATCAGGCAGTGTAATGATTTTTAAAAATGCCTGGAATATCCTGAATCTCCATCAGAAATCAGGCCTGGTCATTTGGAAAATAAGTAATGAACATCATTTGTTAACGTCACTGTTAAGTGATGAATTATCTTATGCTTAAGACCCAAGAAATAGGTCATTTTTATTCCCAAGTTTGTTTTTGGATCTGTTAATTTAATTAAATCTCCATTGCTGAAGCTTCATAAAAAGTGATGAAGCATGAAAGGTGCCTGGTTTGTTGCACTGGATAATTAAAAGAACAAGGGTGAGGTGAGATGGGGTTGAAGGAGTAGCTAGATAGAAGCATGCTTGATTCCTTAGAAAATTACTATTGAAACAGAGCATATGAACACAAGCCATTGAAATTCATGGCATTTCTATATGAAACGTGTTTTATGGATGTGTAACCAACTGTTAACTTTAGGTTTAGACCCAACTGAGTTTAAAAACAACAACAACAAGAATTGCATATGCAATTGCATCTGGGTCAGTACCAAAAACTTGATTTCTAACCCACAAATAGTTAAAAGAAGAGGAGGCTTAGTTTCTGGAACTGAAGCAGCTTTGGCTCTAAGCCTTAACATTAAGCTTAAGCCCAATAATTAAGATCCCCCAAGTCTAAGATCTACATTCCCAGAGACTGAGTTCCAGCATCTTCATCCTCAAAACCATGTACTCTGCTGAATCTGTTTGCCAGCATGGACAACGTTCCCAGGCAAGAGATCAAGAAGTCATGATAGAAAAAAAAAATGGATAATAGAAAAAAGTGAGCTTTTTTTTTTTTTGCAACCATATGGTAAGAGATAATTTTGTAATTGTACTTACATTTGCTGCAAATGAAATTGGAAGCTTCTTCTTTCTATTTCTTTTTATTCTCTTTCTGCACTTTTGCTTTTTTCATTCTTTTTTTCTTTTATTCTCTTAATTTGTGTTAGTGTTTATGTTCTTTGCAATTTTTTAATTTTACATATATATATATATATATATATATATATATATATAAAATTATGCATATATATATATATATATATATAAAATTATGTATATATATAAAATTATATATAATTTATATGTGTGTATGAAGTCATGATAGAGTGGTGGCCTTCCAGCTAGAACAGCCCTTTTTGCACTTCCCCACACTTTCTCAGGAAGGCAGAGCCTGAGAAGGGCAGTCAGGCCCAGTCAACAGTTAAATCTGGCTCTCTACAGTATGTTTGTCCCCTAAGCTTTGACTCAGTTGAATCTGGATCTCTACAGCAGAGTTTCTCAACCTTGGCAATTTTAAGATATATGGACTTCAACTCCCAGAATTCTGGGAGTTGAAGTCCACATATCTTGAAGTTGCCAAGGCTGAGAAACTCTGCTCTACTGTATGTTTATCCCCTAAGCTCTGTCCGGGGTCCTGAAAGAGCTTCCTCCAGCTACCAAATCTAGGACTGAATCTTGCATCTCCTTCCTCTGCTTTATGCAACGTGACACACCTGCACCCTCCCAATGTGTCCCAGTTACCAAGCCTGGCCAATCAGGTTGTACTGAGCAGTCTTGAGCAAAAGACATATTCTTCTGTGGGATTCTGTAAAGCATTAAGAAACATTGCAGTTTCTATATGAGGTTTTCTATAGGATTCAGATTTTTATGCAAACTTGCTGCTGGTTCTGCCAAATGGTTTAAGTCAGGTTAGCAGGACATATTTGTTTCTTCCATTCCTTCCCTTTTGTCAACCTTCCAATTTGATAAGAAGAGAAATCTACTGCCACAACAGTCCCCCTCTCTCTCTCTCTCTCTCACATACACACACACACACACAGACACAATTTCCTTTCTGGCAGAAGCAAAAAGGAACAATGATGGTAGTAGTACTTTGTTCTGAAACCACGGGAAAGCTCTCCACACTATCAGGTAATCTGGACAGTGGGAGGATTATATATGCAGGATCTAACTAAGAGATGACGACCTTGACCAGAAATTCGACTTGCCCTTTCCAGATGCATATGTATAAATAGAAAGCAAGGGAGCTTTCACAGGTAATGCCAAGGATTCTTTTATTTGAAATGTGGCATTTATGAATGCTGGTATGACAAAAACCAGAAGCAAATGTATTCTGTTCTTTTAAAGTGGAATGTACACTGCAGTTAATTTAATTTGATCTTCAAATAAAGATAATGTAGGAACCAATTGAAGCATGATTGGGGATGTCTCTGCCATCTAATGTGTTTGAATACTAAATCGACTACATATATATCATGGCAGGCCTCTTTTATGTTTTCCCTTATTGCCTGCCAAAAGAAGGCATCTGTGAAATCTGGAAAACACAAGCAAGCAAGCAAAAGGGGGAGGGGGGGAGCCTCAGATGATACTTTCTAGCATGGGCACTGCTACATTCTGATATCTTCTTCTTCTGAATAACTTTGTCTCAATATGTTTTTGCATGTCTACACTATTCTAATACAGATAGTGTTCATTTTCGTAGGGCAGTGAGAATAATTTGGACATTTTGATAGCAATTCTATCAAAAGCCCATATTAAATCACTGATTCAGTTTGAATCATTGAAGCAGATGCATATAAAGCCACTGAAACTGGACTGCTTTTGTCTATGTACGTGCACATTAATTTTTGTAAAGCTAGATAGAAGCACCTAGCTGTTTTATTTTTTTAGCCAAGCAGAGCCAATGTAGATAGTATTTGGATGGAAGATCAGCATATTCTTGGGCTGTAGCTGAGACTGAGAAGCTGAAAAGATATTCTGGAAAAAAACAGTGGCAAACTTGTTGCCCAGAAAACTACCCATATATGTCCATGAAGTCATCAATGCAGACTTTACCTTCATATATGTACTTTCACCATCCAGTCTGTTTGAATCATATTTAATCCAGTTCAAACCATTCAATCTGAAGCATCTTATGGTTGTGGTGGAAAAGATTTGATGGCTTGGACAGGATCAAATACTCCAAATTCAATTGAACCTTTTCTCTTTCTTGCTGTATGGCCATCCTGCAGCATGCAAATTTACACTAATTCAGTTCAATATCCAAATGCATTGATCAAACTAATTAGGGGGTAAGAACCTAGGACTTTATTTTTAATTTTCTACTTGGACAACATTTTTTTCAGCCTGAGTAAATGATAAAATGCACAGCTATTCATTAAATGAAAAGGAAGGAGTCATAGCAGAGCACGAGAGAGATGTGCTGTTTCTAATTGCTGACATATGCTGATCAGATAGAATGGAGTATCATGTTGTTAGCCACACTTTGCTTCTGTGAGGAATGTTAGGTACATGGAGAATTCAAAGGAGGGGACCGCAAGGGACACACATCCACATTCACACACCTGAAATTGAGTACATGTCAGAATTTACATTGTGCCAGCTTGGAGGGACTAATGTTCCAAACTTCAGTGGTGTTTCCTCATAAATTGTTTCAATCAGGTTTAATTTTTATTGAAAAATTAATAATAATAAATACAAGGGAATTGCAGGCAATGAGGCAATGGAATTTCCTTTTAAAAGCCCTATAAGAAAGTGATCATCTTTAAGGCATTTTGCCTCCATATGCACACTAGTGTCTGCAGTCTGAACAAGGAGACTTTTATGGAGACCATGATTGCATCCAGCTGTCAGTGCTGTCTCCCAAAGGGAGTGTCCTTCTCATGCATAAATCCCTAAGCATCCAGAATCATCTCTTGACAGAAAAATGACTAAATTATTCAGGATTGGTTTTGCCTGGTGAAAAAATGGAGAGAGGAAAGTTTTCAATTTCTCCAAAAGGCAGAGAGAACATGTTTACTGTGGGTGTTGAACAGGAAACAATGTGTTAAGTAAGAGTGGGATAAAACAGCATCAATAAAATACCAGAGGTTAAATTAATTTAGCAATGCTTAGGATAGAATGATTTAAATCAGTAGGACTAGTTACTAATGGCATATTTACATCTCACTGATGATGGCAGATCTATTTTAACAATAATAATACAAAATAAAAACAATAATAATAAAAATAAAAATAATAAAAAAGTAGTTTAACAAACCACCTCTGAAAAACCTTTCCAAGAAAACTGCAGGGACCTGTCCAGGCAATTACCAAGAGTCAAAAACACTGACTCAAAGGCACCAAAAATGAATAAATAAATAACAATGCCTATGACTGGCTCTAACCCAATGTATCTCTGTCCTTTTCTAATTCTCCCAGAACTTCTCCTCTACCTCCATCCGTGGACTGGCCCTAATTAAGATATAAGCTGAGTATAAGCTTTTCCAGGGAACTCGTTTGGATGTCAAACATTGGATTCAGAATACAGAAAATGGCATATTAAGCTATTTACATTTGCTTTGACATTACTGTATTATTGCTTGATAACAAAGAATCTTGTTCTCTGTTTTCCTCACTCTTGGTCAATTATATATATATGTTTGTGTGTGTGTGTGTGCACGCGCATACAACTTAATAATTCATACAAAATAGTAATTAATTTTGGTTAAGTCTGACTTGGTGTTCTGCATTTAGGATGTTTCATAATTTAAGAACTGTTCTATTTCAGTTCACAGAATATTGAGCAAAATTCCAAAGAAAACAGTTGACAAAACATTTAGGCAAAGTGGCAGATAGAAATAAATACACTGATTACAGCTTGTGGTAATACAGAGGGAAAGTAAAGGTAAAGTAATTAGCAGGTCAGCCACAAAATCACTTTTGAATTTGTAGCAATTCTGATATGTTAGAAATGAGGAAATGTCAATATTTCTCTGCCCTTATTGCATCCGCTGATAGCACCCAGTGTCCCTTTTAAGGATGACCTAGTCATCATCTGCAAGGCCACTGTAAAGAATATTCAAGCTATTTGGTGAATAAAGTCACTCAGATCTGCTCCAAGCTGGACTCTGACTGGGCAAGTCCAGCTGAAGTGCCTGGCACTAAGTCTTGTGGTGTGATCTGGGATGAGTTTGAGACAGTGATGCAGGGAGGGTTCTCAACTCTGTTACTTCAGGCACCTGTTTATTGGAGCCAGGTTCCTCCTGGGTTGTTAAAGTGGCCAGAGAAGTGACCTCTAGTTGGATTCATATTGTGGTGTTGGCCTCATTGAGATGGGGGTGGTGTTTCAGTACTGAGACAGCCTTGATTGCACTTATAGATGACCTGGGAAGGGTTGGGATACAGGTAGTGCATCCATCCTAGTGCTGCTTGATCTCTCAGTGGCCATCAACACTCTGGACCATGGTATTCTACTGGACTGGCTGTGGAGGTGGGAGTGGGGGTATTCTTTTACAATGGTTCGCATCTTTCCTTCATGGTTGGTTCCTGTTAGTTGTTCCCGCAGGTCTTTCTAATGTGGGGTGCCACAGGGTCTTCCCTCCTGTTTAACATCTACATGAAGCAACTGGATGAGTTCACCCACTGGTTTGAGGCTTGGTATCATCAAGATTCTGATGGTATCCAATTATATCTTTCAAACCCAATCCAGCCAAGTGAGGCTGTTAAGGTCCTGTCCCAGTGCCTGGAGGCTATGGAGGCCTAGATGAAGAGAAATTGACTCCAACTCAATCCTACCAAAACCAAGTAGCTGTAAATATTAGGGCCCACTGGATCCAAAGACTTTCCATTTATACTCCTGGATAGGGTAGCACTTTCTCATTCAAGAGTGGTACACAATTTAGGGGTCCTCTTGGACTTACAGCTCCTATTCAAACAGCAGGTGGCAGTTATGTTCAAAGGAGCCTTTGCATAGCTCCATCTGGTGCACCAATTGCACTCTTTTCTGGATCATGAGGCCTTTCAGACAGTCATTGATGCCCTAATCAACTCAAGGCTTGAATACTGCAATGGGCTATACATGGGGCTGCCCTTGAAAAACATTTGGAAGTTTCAACTGGTCCAGATTGCAGCTTTATGAAAATGCAAAGAGTGTTTAATGCTGAAGCCACTGACCAACTAAGATGGATAGTGGATGTATTAATGCATAGAATACCCACTGTGCCAGTGTTTTTGCAAACACTGAAGGACAGGTAAATGCTAAATTTGTATTACTCGCATTTGTAGAGTTTATTGTATCAAGCCATAAGGAATGTCCAACACTTGATGGATAGATTGATGGACATGCCTATACCAAGCTATGACACTTTGCTGGCAATGTACTTCTTCATTTATTGCACCATGAGAATATACTCTACAATGGGGGCTACATGATTCAAGAAAGTGAGATCAAGAGGACAGAATCAAAAGCTTAGTGGTTAACTTGATTAGTCTGAACTCAGTGCACTGTCATAAATAAAAAGAAAACTGGTTTAACTAACTGCAATGCCAGTAGTGGTCACTGTCAGTAGTACCACCAAGCTTAAGGAAGAAGAAACAGCTCAGAAATGTTGCTTTAATCGTCAGGAAAACGTTCAGACCCAAAACTGATTTGTCATACTAGAGAGGAAATTGGAAGAAGTTATGGACAAGCTATTACACTTCCAGAGATACAGAACCGATGGTTCTACTACTTCACTTCTTCTTGACCACAGAAACATTTAAAACATGAGTGAACTCTGTAATAGCTAGAAAACAAAGATGCTTCCCTAATCCCACAAGGCTTTTAAAACCTGCAAAGAAAGTTTTGCTAAGGTCTGCTATATTCAAAGAATTTGTCAAGCTATGATTTGGTGTAACCTTTTAATGGCCAGGAACAGAAGCTCAGTAAGAGATTTTGCAAACAAATAAAGAGTAAAGAAGGCCATCTTGTCAGTGACATTGGATGACTTGGGTATTATTCAGACATCCTGAATACAGTGTGGAGTACTCTGTTTACCAAAAACATGACCATGCTCAGCTACAACTATCCAATTTGTTGCCAAAAGTAAGAACAACTGGCCTATGCTGCTTCCAATGAAAGATGTTTTTGAGCTTAGAATCTGTGTCTGCTCATTTTTTACTGTACCCACAAAGAAATTTATTGCTTATGGAAAGTATTACTCCTGTATAGATCTCTTTCTTCCATGCCTTATTTGTAGACTGAATAAAACGACCTTCTGTTCTCATTGCCTTTCTGGAACTAGTGACACCTGTTTCCAAAATTATTTTAAACATATTGCTCCTATGCTGTGCAGTTTCTCAGTAAGTAACTTCATTGCATTCCCAGACCCACAATAGGTAAAACTACCTACATTTCTTCTGTGCTTTGTACAAGTGATTTTCTAATGCTGATATTGCACAAATGAAGTATTGTCACATTCTTGAACATGACTGTACATCATGCACATTCCTGGTGGCATGTGCATGCTGGTATTTATGAAACACATAATGTACATATTACTTTGCTTGCCTTAAATGCGCTGCATCTTATGCAGCTCACCTTTCTTTTGGAGCATAGAGAGTTGAGGTGGTTTTATTGTATTGCTCTTACTGCAATGCAAGTTGAAGTAGCCCACTTTAAGTGCTGGAGAATATCCTGATCACATTCACCCAAGAGAATGCTCCGGATGCCGGCCTTTTGAATGCTAACACTAGAAACTAATTCCAAGCGACTGGATTACTAGTTCAGTAAAATCTGGTATCAGGAACAGCAGCATCTGCTGGGATAACTTAAAGATTAAATTTCCTTTTATCAGCATGCACATACCAAATACAGTGAGGTGTATGACAGACCCAGAGCTGGCAGTGGGGAGGAAAAAGAAATCTGAAAGGAGAAAAAATGTAAATTGAGAGTTTAAAAATATCTGGAGTGTACACATGCTCCAACTGTAAAATGGAGAGACCAGCTGCTATGTCTCCAAATATGGAGATATACAATACATATATGCATACACACACACACACACACACATCCTTGCTTGTAAATGTTTGGAGCAAACAGTTGCAATGTTCCCTTCCAAAATCCTTTTTGCATCATCTGTGTGCTTCACCGAGAAGAGGAATGTTGCCAGTATTATGCACTGAATCCCCAATGTGAATCTCACATTAGATTCAATAGAGCTACCATATTTGAGCTGTATAAATCTGGATGAGAGCTAGATAAAAACCGGTAGCATATATGTTAGTTTGAACATTTCCTTCCAAATGTATATTGTTCTTTTCTTATTATTTTGCTTTTTGTGCACCACCCAGAGTCTGGTACAGTTGGATAGCTCTCTAAATTCAGGAAGGAAGGGAGGGAGGGAGGAATCGTCTGGATTTTGGCAGCCCAAATATGGTAGCTCTATATATTCACTGAATGCTAAAGTGTTATTAAGTGGTAGCAATTAGTAAACTATCACCCTGTCTTTAATCTGAAATTTCCCAGTTTACTCCTGCATATAAAGTTGATCTCTTTTTTGTGTTCATCACAGAGAATGGCCTGCTGTATAGTTAATACTGATATGAATAAATTGGATAAGTAGAAAATAGATATACCAATCCAGAATATGTGGAAGTTACATTACAGGAATTAAGCACAACATATGGAAGAAGACATTTCTGCTTCTGCCCCCATGGAAAGTGTGAGCTATATATTTGGGCAGGGAATATTGCTAGCAGGAAGAAATACAGAGGTTGAGCATTGTGTTAGTTATAGGATCTAGAAAAGGCCATGTGTTTTCCTTCTACCTCCAGTCCGCAAAGTGGGATGAAATGATTCCCAAGGGAACCTTATCCATAGATCTGTTGAGCAATTATTTCCAACTTTATCAGAGACTGTTGGATATGTGACCTATGCATTCCACTTGTCTTCCCTCCCTTCCTTAAATCTAATATCTCTATGGTAGATTCAAGGATGTATGAAGAAATTGATCACTTTTGAACCACCCCTCCCCACTTCTGTCCAGATACATTTCAGGGGTTGTACCTTATATTCTTCTTCATAAGTATACCTTCATAACTATCTCTAACTATTATGTTATGGCCAATCTCAATGACAATATACAAGGGAAATGACAGAAGCAAGAAGTAGTGATGTCAATGAAATTGATTACATTACATCACATTACAGCCCAAATATTGGGACCCACTCTCCCAGAAATGTCACTTACATGGTAAAAAGGGTGGGTGGGGGAGGTGGAGGCATGGAGACATCATCACAAGACTGTTCAAAGTCAGCATTTTCTGAGCGTTTTCTCTCTAGTAACTGCTCTGGGAATTTGTGGTATTGAAGAGGGTCTACCAAATACCACCTGTAGTAAATACCCATGCTGGAAGGATTACAGTCAAAGTTACCTTTGATCCTCATTTAACTGGATGCCTCCTAGAGAATATCCTGATCAATGGTAATGCAAGGGGAATCAACTAGGCATTCTTCCCTTGTCTGTCTCCTGGTGAGGATCAACCAACCAAAGAGCTAAGGCTGTTTCATCATGGCCTAACATCTATTAAATTAAGAGAAAGGCTACCACAGAAGGCTACTGTAGGGTACACAAACCAGTGCAATGCCTCAGCTATTTGCCATGAAATAACAACAATAATCTAAAGCTAAACATTAACTCCTGTTTCTTAATTTTCAGCTAGACAACTGAACCTCAGCAAACATAGGTAGGAGACTCTCCAGCAATGCCACTGCAAAAGAAGAAAAACTAGGACACAACAAACATAGCAAAGTAGTTGTGACTTAAGGAGAAATATAAACAAAATGTATCTAACACAAGTTAGACTTATTTTCATACGTTTACTCTGAATAGTAGTACCATAGTACTACATCTAGACTGCAAAAATCCTGGTGACCACTAGATAGCAAGTAAGAGAAATAAAGGAATTCTAACTCCTTGCTTCCATTGAATGGATTTCTGCAGTCCAAGTATGGTTGAGCTATCTCTGGATCAGACTTTCTGGCTTTGATAAGCATTCTTCTCAGGTGAGAGAGAGCCATGGCCACAAATGTAACTTTTCCTACAAACTCACTGTTACTCTCTCTTTTAGATTAAAAAGATAAAAATCCCAGGTAACCCTTCTATCCAGCTAAACATTTTCTGCTTAAGGAAGTTTTCATTCTCTCTTTCCTGTGGGCATCAAGCCACAGGTAGATGTAATTTCAACTGTACTACAGCTACCAATTTTATCCTTAGCAAGGATAAAATAGTGGGATGGTATCTTTGGCTGCATGTGTGTTACAGTATCGCTGAATGCCAATTCTCCAGATCAATTTATATCTAATGTAATTAAGGTGGAGTTACTCTGACTCTCTTTTCAGGCTTCCCCTAGACATTCACAGACTCTCTTCTGGTTACTTGCAGAATCCTGGAGGACATCATGGGCCTCCATTTTGTGCATTTTGTGCATCCTCACTGTCACAACTGGTTGAAATGGTCTTTGAGAGAACTTAAATCTGATGGTGGTTATCAAAAACAGCCATCTTTTAGGTCAAGATCAACTAGGTCAATGGAGAAAATAGTTGCAGTTGCCACTGGTATTTATGAACTTTATCCTTTGGCTACTCTTCTGGCTAGTTTGTAATGCTAATAGTAGCCAGACAGGAAGCTCAGCATTTTTCCAACACTGCTCTGTAGACTAATCCTCTTGCTATGATATCCTGCACAAGAAAGAGAAGCTGTGATATGAAAGGTTCATCCTTGCCTTGTGTCTGATTCAGCAATGCTTCCCTTCTTATTTGGCCACTGCTCCCCTTCTAAATCTGGTTGGCTGCCAACTTTGATAGCTTGCTATCTGCAGCAAACAAAGCCAAGAAGAGAACAAAGCCCGTTCAGATTTCCAGGGACTGTGTTCTCCTCTCAGCAATTGTTTGAGAAGCATGGAAAGGGTTTTCTGAATAGGTGTCAGGAAGTGGGAGAAAAGGGGGAGAAATGGAGGACATCCCCCTCCTGAGCGAGGGAGATGGGGAGATGTGCTTCACCATTTTGGATGGGTTGTTATTTGCTGCACGGGCCATAAAGCTCTTAAATAGTGATGACAGGCAAGCTCTGATGGAGAATTAATAACCTTTTAACTCAGCTCCATTAATAAGTGAGGTTGTGTCAAATTTTAGACCCTTTAAGACACATTACATCGGCATTCATTGGTCATTAACCAAATGGGCTCAGAGTTGCTTTGTGAAAAGCAGCTTGTACAGGAATGCGTTTTCAGTAAGAGGAGATGGGAAAGGAGGCTTCATTTGGGGACCATCTGGTGATGTTCCCCACAATGTTAGCATATTTGTAACTATAGTAATAAGTGGATGGGGTGTGGCAGGGCAAAAAGTACCCTAAAAGATAGCATAGCTCATAGCAAGAGGCCTTGGACGGGAGAGTGATAGCAGTGATAATGCTACTAGTCTTCAAAAGAGTATTTACTTCACAGCTGTTTCATAGCCAGCTGTGTAGCTACCATCTTATCAACTAAACCTAAACATACATTATTAGTTTTCCCTAATGAAATGTTCCTCCCTTATAATAGTGAAATATGTGTTTGTCCCTTATTTCTGGATGCTCCTCAAAACATGCCTTTTCTATAACCCTCTTGCCAATTCCTCAATGATGTCAGGTAAATCTATAGAAAGAGCCTGGATAGATTAGGCTAAAGGCCCATCTAGTTCAGCATTCTGTATTAAGAGCAACACTTATGTCAGGACATGAGGGTAATAGCTCTCTTCTACAGCTAGAATTAAAGGTATGCTACCTGTGACTTAGGAGCTAGTACACTGACAGTCTAGTCCTTCACTACTTTCTCTCTTTCTTTTTTAAAACCATCAAAAAGAGAAGAAGGAGGAGGAAGAAGAATAAGATGCAGATTTGAGCTACTTTTATGGAAAACAAACTATGAAACAAAAACAAAGCACAGGTCCATCAGACAAAATGTTCAAGTTGTGGTTGCAGAACATCTCAAGAACATGATGGTTGGGAATTACAGGAGTTGAAGTTTAACACATCTTTAGTGCAGGAATGTGGGGAGACCAAAGTGATCCTACAGCTCTTCTTCCCTTTCTCCTTCCCACCTCCTTCTTTGCCCTTGACTTTTGGTGTATCGTAGGAGGAAATTATTTTGTGTAATGTTGAATCACAATAGGTTTATGGATTTAGGGTTTGATGACCCAGAGAATCTCATTTCCAGCTAGCCTGCCACTGCCCCTTAATACCATTCCTTGTCTCTCTAGTGTAATGCCTGATTGAGATCTGGCAATGCAATAGCCCAAAGAAACAGTGAATAATATTCCTATTATTCCTGGGCATGTTCTGTATATGAGATTTTTTTTTAATCATTAGTGGAAATCACCATATGGAAAAGGCTTTCTCTGGCACAGAGAAAGGAAGTGGTTTGGCTCATTATCCTTTAATAATGGAACAGAGTGATTTAGGTGAAAATAGCCCCCTCTCCCTCTCCAATCTAGGGAGATTATGTATTCCAGTTCATTAAACAGGTTCAAGATTCCTAATGGTAGTTGGAAGTTGAGGTGAGAAGCTTTCCATTTAATTCTGCCACTGTAGGTAAACCCAAGAAATAGGATGATTTTTGATTCAGGTTTGGGGGCTGGACCATTAGTGGAGTAATGTGTCATGCTCTCAGAAGACACTGTAAAAGGAGATTTCTTTATTGATCTGACTGCACACAAACACCTCCATATGCAATTACATGAATAGGGTGACGTGGACAGATGCTTTGGTCAAGGCAATCAAGCAGAGTATTTTTTTCTAGCTTCCAACAATGAAGAATGAACTGCTTCCAAGTGTAGATTGCAGCTTTCATACCTTTGTCATTATTCTTTCTCTCCTCTCTGCCAGAAAGCAAATGCTTCTGTTGTTTTTGGTATCACTTTCAGTCAGCCATATAATCATGTATATTATTTTTCTTCTATTGCCTTGCCTACTGGCTGTTTTTCTGGCAGCCGGATACAATATATGGGAAAGAAAGGTGCAATGATAATTGTACACGTAAACAAACGTTGGTGAAGTTGCATTCAACGTTCTTGTACATTTGGGTATATTGAAAACAAGTTTTGCACCCCGAGTTGAATATAATAAACGTGTGGAAGCTGGGCATCTCTTGCTAAAAACATGGAAGCTTTATTTGACTGACATATGACCATACCAAGGATAAAAAGTTAACAAGCTGAAAGTGAGGGAAATGTGACATGAAGTATTTTATTGACACCAGGATTAGGTTTCATTTTGAAATATTTTCTATGTTTTTAAAATAATATTGTATTAATATCACATAACATTCATTTGTGCTTAAGTGGGCTTTGGGATTTATTTTTCTCAGATACCATAAAATGCACAATAGCAAACGACCATTTTAACCTGATTGCTCGTGCACAGAAATGACCAGGGCAACAATATCTGACTTTCCCCTGCCTGCCGCCCCTCCACTTTAAGACTTATGTGGATTTCATACATTTAGCTATTTATTTATTAGATTTGTAATGCCACCTAATTCTCAAATGACTCAAGACAACATACAGCATGGATGCATCCATGAGGTGGGGGTGGGGAGGCAAAAAAGCTAAGATGGCAGCTAAGATTGTGGGATGAAAGTGCTGGGGGTTTTCTTATGTGTGTCACAGGGGTTACATGGATGATGCACAAAAAAAGGGTGCAGGGCTTTGATCACACAGTCACAGCTGCCATCTTGACTTTTGTTGATACCCCCTTCTAAAGATGCTTTTGCATATGAGAAAAGTTTAAAATACAACCTGGCAAATACAAAACAATTTTAAAAAACTGTAACGTTCAAGCAAGTTCACCCCCACCCCAGCCTAGGATCTGCAGAAAGAGCTAGTTTGTTCTATCCTTCCTGAAGGACAACATGATCAGGGTCAGGCAGATGTTGGATGCAATGTTGTTCCAGAGGGCAAGAGCAGAGAAGGCACAATCCTTGAAAGAAAAGTGATTTCATGCATGCTCGGTCCAAAATTGATGTCCTCAAAAACACAGTGCAAATTGCAAAGATTAAAGCATATGATGGGGAGGTCTTCCCACTGCATGTTATAATCTTTACAGTTTGCAAATAAGCACAATTCAGACATAACAACGGTATTTTTGGGTAGGAGGAAATACAATTTTGAATCAGCCAACACTGTTTCAGACATGTTTGACAGGAAACTCTGTGCTTTCACTGATTCTCAGTTCAACCCAATCTCTTGCTTCTGGAATCCTATCATAGCATCAAGCACAGAATTGCCAACATACCAACACTGGGAAATTGGAAAGCAATGAAGGTTAGCTGCCATCGTGCGTAGGAAGGTTTTGTGGGATTTTAATGCAATTGTCTGCATTTTGTAACAATCCCTCCATCCTTGCTAAACTTTACCTCAAACTACCTCTAGGAATTTATTGCAAAACAAGGGGCAGATGTTCACAAACACATGCACAGAAATACATGGAGTGTAGGAGTGGGGAAGCACTAGCAATTTGTTTTCTGTTTGGAGGGAAGGGTTATTTTAAGATACAATGAAACCTGATGGGTGGGACAAGGCACTTCATTACTGAACAGCTTAAAGCACAGCAAGTGAGTGCTTATTGACTTGCAGTTCTTGGTGCTCAGGTATTGGCCAGGAAGGGCAAGAACTGATTGGTTGATGGTTCTCTGACAGCTACAGCTGCAAACATACACACATTCTTATGCTCATATCCTCTTGGTATCTGCAGGGGTCTGCAAATAGTAAAGCTTCTTAGAACTATCTTGGATGGATTGAGAAGGCTTGGCAGATGGAAAGGCTGGTCAACCAGAAGGGCCCTTGAAAGTAACTCTACAACCCTAAGAGCATTTATTTTAAAAGTGCTGACTTGGATCCATTTTCTATTTCTCCAAGGGGAAAATTGATTGAGGGGAGTTCTGCACAGAAGCACTAACAGAAAGGAAGTAGGATGTGATTTTGTCCAATTCCCTCTTTCTCTGCAAACCGTACAATTGTCTCCCCCATAATTCCAACAAGAGTGAGTGGTAGAGGACTGCATGGATTGAATGGAATCTATAAAGGCTGGTTGTTTTCTTCCTATCTTATATATAGACATCAAAAACATGTTAAAGATAAATGTGATGTGACAGGCTGGTGTTTTGCATTGCCAACTTCCCATTTACAAGAATTCTAATAAAAATAAATTTGCATGGGGTAGGAAGCCTAAGCCATGTTGGTGGTCAGCTTCTATTTTAGGATGTGTTCCCTCTGGTGGACTTGTGAGAAAGCTAAGGAATATGTATTTTGATTTTTAAAAAATTAAAAATAGATATACCATTGAAACCAGAGATTCTCCTTTAGGTATAATGGATAAACAGATAGAAAGAAAACATGGGAATTTATTTCTCTATATGATAACAGCAGCGAGACTTTTATATGCACAAAAATGGAAAGATTTACAAATACCTACAGCTGAAGAATGGATAGTGAAACTAATGGAATTGGCAGAGATGGTGAAATTGACTACCTTGATTAAAGAAAAGACATTGTCTGGCTTTGTTTCTATTGGGAAACCACTCTTGGACTTTTTACTTGAGACTCAAAAAAAATGAAATTTTGATTTTGGGGTTTGATGATTGATTTATTCTATAAATATAGAAATACTTCGTATTAATCTTTTTATATTTTTTGCTGATATAAATTTATTTTGTAGCTTTTTAAATATTAGAGTAAGAAGTGAATGTATTTTATATCTATACCTGTGCTGAAGAAAATTGGAAGTTACTTTTTCTCTTTTGTATTTTCTTTCTTTTGCTGTTTTTCTCCTGATTTTTCTACATTTTACTCTTTGCTGAAATTTAATAAAGTTCTATTTTAAGATGTGTTCCTTTGTATTTCTCAATCAAAATATTTGGACTTACTCGGCTCTTGCAAACCCTTTATCCACACATCACTTTGGATCCATATAAGCTTGTGTTTGACATTTAAAAAATGATACATCCAAAACTCTGTGTGGCTAATCTACATTCTGCATGAAGTGGAGGACATTGCCAGACTCCTGCAGTATTGAATGGTTTGAAAAAAGGAGGCCTTTAGCCTAAGCATCATTGCCCCAAATCTCAGGTGGTTTGTGGATTGCACTGTCCACTATGCTATGCAGGTAAGATGGCTTTTCAAAATGGGAGTTTTTCATGACCACAGCTGTGAAAATCAAGAGCCTCACAGAACACTTGACAGCTCCAGGCATAGGAACCCATTTGACCTAGGATTTTTTTTCAATGAAGATTGGGGTGCAGGGCTCTTTAAAGTTTTCAAACAATGTCAGCTTGTCACTTCTTGCAGACTTTCTAATTCTTTCCAGCTGTATATCAATCATCCCATTAACTCTTCTCTCCTGGTCCCCCACTAAGTTATCTGGGGATTGGCTTATCCTGGCTGAAACATTTTTGGCAAAGCTCAGAGGATAACGTATGCCTTGTAGATGGGCCATGATGTCATGCACACTCACTTACAGCTTTCAGCAAGGCTGTTTCACAAAGAAGCCCCTTCTTTCCTTGCTGCAATTATCTGGCTATTAGAGTATATTATGTTAAAGATTTCTTATATTTTAAGAGTGATATCACTGCTTGCTTTAATGTCCAGTTGGTGGACCAATTTACACTCACTTCCTCTGACACTGTGTTAGCTGACTGGGGGCCTGGCTTCTGTAGTTAAGGATAAAGCAACTATTGAAAGGCAAAAGGAGGGCGAGTATAGCTAAGCTCACAAATAAGCGTGACTTAATTCTGGGCATTATTAATATTTGAAAAAAGCTGTTATACAATACACCCATCAATACATTTCTTGGGTCACCTTTGTGGTTGAAACCTGTCTCCATCACATTGTCAACTCATTTTGCCTGTTTTCTTGGTCTGCTTGATCTCTTCTCTGACAGTGAATGAGGATAATCTCTGGGTTCATTTATTGTGCTAAGCCATAATGAGTTTAGCTATGTTTCAGCTCAGCATGATTTGTACCCCACCATTGTGGCTTAGAAATAATTTTTGGTTCAGTGTGATTATGACTTCAGTAACCATGGTTAAACAAGCCATAAGCATAAGATATCTGGAACAATGTACAAGGATGGAGGTATTTCTTCTTCATTGTACCCTGTAACACATTCAGCCTGAAAGATAATAACTTTCCCAAGGGCTTCACCTACATTCTCCCTGGAATTTTCTTCTTCAACAAAAGAATGCCAGAAAATAAGTGATGGGGCTATGTAGAGAATAAGGAAGGGCATTTCCCCAAAATGACATAGACAGCCTTAAATTGTGATGTGAACTTGAGTTTCAGAATCTACTGTGATTCTCTTAGTGTTCTCATTATTGCACTGTCAATAAAAGGAAGCAAGATTAAAAATGAAAGCAGAGTCCCCCAAAAGAGCATTGTTTAGTATCAATGCCAGGGGATTAATTAGAAAATAAATATAGTGACAATCATAGATACTTACAAGTCCCTTATTTTCCTTCATCTTACCCCTTCCAACATTACCAAAATATCACTTGTGAATGAAACACTAAAATAGAAGGTGGGAGGACATTTTGGCTTAAGTCTAAAAACACAAAAACAGTAACATCAGAATCAACCACTTCCAAACACAATTTTTGATCCTGAGAGCAGTAAAAATGAGATCAGCAGGAAGAGCTTTTCAGATGAACAGCAGAAAATATATATGTTATCCTGGAAGCTCTTGGCTAGAAAGGTTTAAGAGTAGTTCTATTGTAACAATTGCTTCAATTCCATGGAAAATGGTTGTACCAGCATTAAAGGAGGTCATTTCTTTCTGCACATATGCAGAGGTGGTTATCCTCAGTGTGAATAAGTATCTGTGCTGTTTCTCCTTGCATCTACTACTCAGCCTGCCACTGCTAGAATACATCTGGGCTCCTTGGGTTTCTTCTGTGGGTGCGTGGCTTCAAGGAGCAAAGGGACATAAGATTACATGCATCAGATTCCAGAAGGCATAAACAGAATTGGGCCAGAGTGGGAGAGATTGCAGTGCTATTGTATTACCCATCTTTGATCAGGTTAACTACAAAAATTAACTCAATCAAGAACATCTAGGCTATTTAAAGTGCTTCATTTGCCAAATAATCCGTACAGCAAATTATGTAAGGTAAGTGGTGAGAGATGAATTTGGTTTAACTTAGTTCAGAACTGTGCATGGATTTTCTGAATTCTTTGAAAATTCAATTCTGAAATTTGAAAACTCTTTATGTCCATCAAATGCTGAGGAATAATCAAGTAATGTATGCACAATATATATACTGAGAAATGATCAATGGTTCATGTGCAGTGAATCAACTGGTAGCACATTTGGACAAAAGTTTAAATAGAGACATACTCTTACTTCCTGATCTTTTTTTAGGTGCATGTTTACTTGCTTATATTCTGCATGAAATCTGAACCCAATTAATCATTTTATATGGAAAGAGGTGGAAATCAACAAACTGCTTTTGTATGTATTCTTATTACTTGAAGTCACTAGAAGTGCAGTTCCACCTTGGAGGAAATTGACAAATGTCCAGGTGAGTCCCCAGGTAAATATGACTGCTCCTGATTCCTATATTCTGCAGTACATTAACCACAGTGTCTTTGGAATTATGACCTAAGGGATCTACAGCATCTATTATTATTTTCTCCATGTGGCCTAGGAGCTGCTGTGCTCAAATCCAGGCAAAGTTACTTCATTAGTCATTTGCCCTTTGGAATGACACCTCCTCAGTGCTTCAAAATGCCAGGACATGGAGCCAAAGACCATTTTTAATTGTTTGGGAAGCCAGCATCTATCAGTTTGTCTGCTCTCCAAACTGTGTCAAAAGTGAAATGGATAGGCATCAGCAGAAATGACAGAGGGATATATAAAGAATTCCAAGTTGACCCATTTTTTCATCCAAGTTACTTAGCTGTTTTCTGTTTCCAAAATTGGGGGGGGAGGGGAGACAGACAGACATTCTGCCAAATTCTGTACCTCAGTACTGTAGATTTATTAACCAAGTGAGCTATATATATACAATATACAGTGCCCTTGTATGTTGGATACCATTCTGGTTGTCTTAAAAATACTTATAAAAGTTGGAAGAGTAGCTTAATCATTAGGGGAGTTTAATTTCTTCTTACAACCTAGCCCAGTCTCAATCAGCTTTACTTGGCAGCATCGCTCTAACCTCATGTTTGAATCTACAGTGCAGTGTTGCTATTCAATTCAGGCAGTTTGGGGTATTTTTTAGGCAAGAACAAGTAATGCATGGCTAAGCTGGGTTAGGATAGGCTGCAACTGACTGACTTGTTATTATTTTGGATGGCGCAACTGAACTTTTCTCCAGATAATTGGGATGACGATGAGATAACACAGGAACCTCAACAGTTTCCTTGGATTTGTGGGGATGTGTTGTATTTGGGGTGCCAGAAAGTGTTTTTGTTGCCTTTTATGTTTTTTACTTTTTTAAAAACCGTGTTATTATTGCTTGCGAGCTCCCACCGTTATGTTACATAAGATGGATGGCTATACAAATCCTTTAAACAAAATAAATAAATATTTATGCTATACTGTTGGATCAAGATAAATTGCCTGTAAGCCACTTCAAGGGTCTTTTTCAACCACACAATAAATTAAAGCCCTGTGGATTTTTTGAACAGAGATGTAGTATGGTGTGCTGATTAACACATTGGATTTAGACAGAAGAGGCATAACTGTTTAGCCCCAAAGCCTAGTGGGAAAGGCAGTCACTCTCTTTCAACCTAACTGGCTTAGACTAAAGTGGGAGGCCCAATGGGCAGTGGCTGGACTTCTCATGCATCAAGATGAGAAGAGTTCATTCAGTATCTATTTATAGCTATGGGATCTTCCTATACATTTTTCCATTCTGGGCTCCCATCAAGTGTGTTGTGCAACAATTCCCATCATGCACAGCTGATGAGTGTGTTGGTTAGGAGCGATGGGAATTTTTGTCCAAGATAGCACCAGGTTGGGGTGTCTATCTTTTCACTCTTAATAATCTTCCTAGCTTCCAGTAATAGCAATGGTAACGATCCACAACCTGATCAAAGGGGTGATGTATAATGACCTCTGAGTCTCATGTGGCAAAACTGTAATATAACTAAAACCAAATTCTTTTAAAGCGAGTTCCGTTGCAAATTGATAATTTTTTAAAAAAAATTATTCCTCTTCCCTTCTCTCTCAGCTCTTCCTGCAGGCATCCAATATGACAATTGCCAAGAGGTGATTCTTCCTGGACAGCTGCAAGTGCTGAGCACACACACATACACACACACCCCGTCTAGATAAGCGACACCACCATTGATCTCACTTCTGCCACCTGCCCTCACACAGCTGCAGCTTCCACTGGGGGCTATAGGTCTTTGGTTTACAAACAAAACATTCAGGCCATAAACTGATCAGGGCACAGGGATGAATAGGACCCCAAAAGAAGCATCAGTCTTGACAAAGCACCCTCCCCCAAAAATCCAAATATGATTATCACTTTCTCAAAGTGCATGCATTAAAAATCAAGCATGAATGGAAAACTGAGATTATAGTCAGCTTCCCCCATCTGGCTGGGCTTATAAATTGCCACTGATTGCAGAATGCAACAGGATTATATTACCACTATAAATATGCTGAACAAACAAACTTACACTTTGGGCAGAGAGTTTTTCTGGATATCAACATTCTTTGTTTTGGAAGTTTATCCAGAAAACTGAAGACATTCCACCTGATTGGTTTCCTGATCCTAGCAGTATCAGACCTGCCAAACATATTGAAGCATGTGGATGGACTACTCCGGTGTTTCTCAACCTTGGGAACTTTAAGAAGTGTGGACTTCAACTCCCAATTCCTCTTCCCCTTCAACTCTTCAATTCCCAGCATGTCTGGCTGGGGAATTCTGGAAGTTGAAGTTCATACTTCTTAAAGTTCCCAAGGTTGAGAAACATTGGAATAGACAATGATTCACCAACTGAGAAGGCCAAAATATGAATAACTTCATTCAGGAAATGGTTACTGGAGTTTTGTGGCACTACTGTTCTCCCTCAAATTGTACAGCGGAGATGGACAGATGCTATTTTTTAAACTGGATGGCTACAACTGCTAATCCAATTCAGAAAGAAAATCAGGGAAGATTTTGAGGAGAACATTTCTAAAAGATGAATTAGTTCCTGCAGTAAGAAAAAATAATTTTAAATCTGAATTGTCCCAACAGAGAAAGGCTTCAAAAACCAATCAGAGATAATCCTACTTATACCTTGCAAGACTACTACCTAGGAAAATATTTTTTAAAAATAGAGCACTGTCACTCAAGTTTGACTCTCAGTGGTAAGAAACTAAACCAAAATAGTTTTTTTCTTAAATGACTGATCATTTTAAATGACAGAAAATCATTTTCTCAAAATGACTGATCTTTTTAAATGACCGTAAATAATCTCCTAATTTGATGGGATGGTGTTTGTCTATCTCTAGGTTACTGAATTGCTCTCTCTAGCTTTCCTATATTCCAATGCAAGAGACTGAAAATTCAATAAAGAATATCTTGGAACTTTAGTGGATTCAGTTTTTCTCCTTCTATCTGAAAAATGGTAAATTGACCTATTGCCCCCATAATAAACAGAAACACTTAATTTAGGAATGGCAATTTAGCATTTAGGTGGAGAGTGCTAGAGAGACCAAGCCTTGTCCAAGTTGGAGACTTATGCATTTGGAATGAGTTTCATCTGAAACCTATTTCCAAGGCTGGTCATATTATTGACCTAAAGTCCCAAGCAGCTGAACAATGCTTCGTCCTGTTTTTCTAAAAAAAAAAAAAAAAACCTGAAAAAGACCACTGTGAGCCAGATTAAATAATATGCTAGCTATATAAGCTAGGAATTGTGCAATGAATTCTGTAGTGTGAAGACCACATTACCTGATGTTGTACTTTTAATCCAAGTCAGAGAGTCACTGTAGTGAGTGCTTAAGATGGAAGGAAACCTTAACATATTGCTAGCTTCAATATTTCACTATTCCCAAACAGGGTTATTATTAGAATATCATATTGGGAGAAGAAATATTAAACATAAGAGGTGAAGTACTGACCCTGGCAAATGGAATTTTGCCTTATATTTAATTCTCAGGAGTTCACATTTGAGGGGGCTTGCCTTCTTTTTTCCTTTTGGCATCCATCAAAGACAAATTTTAAAAGTGAGATTTAAAAAATATTCAGAATCCACTTAGAATACCATAAGTATAAACACAACCAATGTAAATTGGTGCAAGATTTAATTTCAATTCCATTGCCAATGGGTTCAAAAGCAGGGGCAAGTTCTGGGTGGATCTCTTTTCCTCCCCCTCCCCCCCCCCCCCCGCTTTAAAATTTGGCAGAGTAGCAGCTCTGATTGAGTAACAGGAGATTTGCAAAAGGGGCCTTTGAGAAGAACTGCAGTGTAGTCTCATCTTCTGATAGGCCTGCTCCTGTTCACTGCAGCATTGTTGGGTGTGAGCAGTTTGGCTTCCATTAGACCCTGCCCCCCTTATGATAGCTCACCCTTTGTACCTACTACCCGCTGTTAAAAGAAATGCCTTTCTAAAAATCTAACTTGTGAGCAGGCACAGCCTGACCTTTATCTTCCTTTTCCTTGTTTCACTGCTTGGCTATGTTCACTATGTCCTCTAGTTGTGAAACCTCCCACACACATGACTCATGGTCCAGCTGTAGAGGCCATATTGCTTCCTCAGGAACCTACCCACAATCAGCCCATGAAACCAGAAGGCCTCCATCAGAAACTAAGGACAAAGGGACGTCTGAATCTCCCAGATGTAAGAGTAACCTTGAAGAACAAAAGGAAGAGCTGTGACTAAGACAATGGTCAGATAAAAGAAATATGAGTCTTGGGCAGAAATGTAATTTGAGAAAGTGTCTCAGACTTGACCCTCCCTAATTCTCTTGAAGTTAAGGGAGGGAGGGAGGAGCATTCAGACTTGCAAGATTCTGTTACTGTAACCTTACAATAAAGGTAGTATTAACATTCATGACTTTGGTTTCCTAGTCTGGTCTACCTTGAAGGGCTGACATCAGTCTTGCAAGAAGCAGCACACATTTTAGCCAGCTGCAATTGTTGCTGCAATACAAGCAGAAATGTGTATTGTTTAGAGATTTTTGACAGTAAGTTTGAGGTTAAACCTGTGAAGACATCAGCTTTTGTTTGTTTGTTTTCTCTAACATTGTTTTGTGTGTTGTGGGAGGTATATTTATAAGTCATGCTGTTTTTAAGGTTGAACGATTTGGGATTGTTCTGGTTACGATTTCTCTGTAAGCTAAAGATAACGCCGTTGTCATTTATAGATGACCTTTTAAAGGGTTGACATTTGTAAGGGGTTGTTATAAACTATGCGCTGAACGTATTTGTCTTTCTCTTCATTTGTGAGACTTCCAGACAAACAATTATTCCCTTTCTAGCAGGCAACGTAGTCTCCATCCTGACCTGCATCACTTGCCAAATGTTCTTTCTTGCTCTTTCTCACATTCTGTTAAAATTCATCCAGATGATTGCTTTGTTTTATGTTTGGGGGAAGGACATTACACTCTTAGCTTTTATTTTAGAAAATGCATATGCTTGTATTTTGCTGAGCGTGATGATCCCTGTCTTGGGGAAGGGGGCATTTCTGTTGTCACCTACCATTCAAGTTCTGTTAGAGGGACAGATAAGAAAACAATCTGCAGTTTTGCAAAGGAACCCCTTTTCTCTGTAACCCAATACTTGATAAGCTCATCAGCCATTTTTTTTCCCAAGTGTGTAAGATGACAGACACCATGATGAGCAGAGTTCCCTAAGTGTTTCCAAGAGCTTGATATCTCCTTTCCTAATTGTTATTTTGTATTGTTCCAAAGCAGTCACTGCAGGGTCGGTAATGACTGAGTGCAGATAAAAAAAAAAAATGTTTATTCATTAAAGGAACAAGTCTAAACATCAGTAATATGGAGAGAGAAGGTTGGGAGTGGGGGGGCAAGAGCCTGAGAAATTACTGCAATGGGAAACATGCCAAATTGGGAACAAATAGGTTTTATAACATAAAGTGGCTGTTTCTCTTTCACTACATCCCGGTTTCCATTTGAACAAAATAAATAAATAGATGAT
This sequence comes from Liasis olivaceus, assembly GCA_030867105.1. Lineage (NCBI taxonomy): Eukaryota > Metazoa > Chordata > Lepidosauria > Squamata > Pythonidae > Liasis > Liasis olivaceus. The sequence continues at coordinate 99,641,398 of CM061348.1, read as the reverse complement.
GCTATAAAAATGATCACACACAAATTATTTGAAAAAGAAGTTATTGGACTGATGTGATGTTTTGAAAAGGCTTCTACGTCTATGAGATCTGACTGGCTCTGTTTGTTCAGTTATGTAATGTGATATTAATAATGGCCTATGAAATAATTTATATGAGTCCACTAGTGTTTCAGTATATGTAGGTGTGAGGGGCAAAGAGAACAACATGGCTTTGTTACTCCATCTGAGTGAAGCCAGTGACTAAAGCATCTTTTCTTTCGGGTAGTTTAACATTCGGATTGAGCATTCCAGATACCAATTTTCTAATTAAAGGCCAGCTGTCCTGCTTCCAAATATGCAAAACTCATGGGTGGGTAAAGAAACACTGGACTTAGCCCAGCTTTACTGGCTCTGGAGGGGAAGGCAAATTCCCACCCACATCAAAAGTTGCATCCCTCAGTGAGGTCCAGATGGACTCTATATTGCACATACCCATTAAAACGATTATTTCTCTTGCTTGCATTGGGATTCAAATCATTTAAGGCACGTGTTGCATATTTTGTTATGAGACCAACCAATATTTAGTGTGTTTGATGGGCAGTCTTTTTAGGTAGGCCAAACTTCGCCTGGAGCACTAGTTACAGGTTTTCCTAAAGGAACCAAAATGAGGTTGTGACCATATTAAATCTAGATTGATTACTACAACAGATGCTTCGTAAACACTTTACAAAGAGTCTGAACTTTTCAACTAGAGCTAAATGTGAGCCTTGCTTTAAAGCAGGCATCAAAGATCAGACCACACGTCTTTCTGACTGGATCATGTCATAAGCTGCTAAGGTTAGTACAAGATAGTGGCCTTAATCTTTCAAGCTTCGGGAAACATTTCACTAGTCTAAGTTCAAAAGTCAGCCTCCTGGTCTGACCACTGTCAGAAATCAGTCAGAGCCTTTTCCAAAATGGCACCCTGATGAAGAAAAGTTCTGGGAATGGTGGCTTATTTGCTGACATTGGTTTTCAGGGTAGCTAACATTCACTTGTGCTTACAGGGATTTAATTGGTTGCTATTTTTATGCCTCCTTATTTGGATTTCAAGGGTTTCCTAATGCTTTGTATTGTAGGCTTTTCTGCTGTTTTCAGATTGCTGGAAAAGGCAAAGCGCAAATGAAATAAATATATTTGCCATTGAGTAACTTATTGGTAGTTATGATGCTCCAAGTTATTATCCTCTTGTAAAAGCCACTGTGCAGTATTGTTCTTCTTATTCACTGTGTAGTTTTATTGTCAAGTGTTATTTTGTTTTCTTTTGTGCACTCCTGGTTTGTTGATCACGGACAGGAGATTGTCAGAATTGAATCCATTCATCCAGTCCCATCATCCTGGCAGGACCTGGTGAAAGTTTCTTCCCCTCACTGAGGTCCGTGGGGCATGAATGAGATGGCTGGCTTTCTCTGTAAAAGCCCCCACCTTCTGGCACATTCTTCCCTGAGAAGTCCATGCAGAATTTTGGAAACAAGTTAAAACCCTTTTCTTGCAATGCTCTTTTGGTTCCAGCTAACTAACAATGGGCACCTCTCTTGAGTTTTCTTTGGTGTTCATCTTTGTTTTTTGTGATTATTTGTTTGGCTTTCACTTTGTTCTGACTTACATTATTATTAGTGTGATGTGCAAAATCAAATGGTTGTGCTCATTGAATAAGCGGTGGTTTAGTATCCGAGGTAAATGTGTGATGGAAATAAAGCTTCTAGCAAGTTGTATGGTCAAAAGAATGAGCATGCCAGGATCAACACTGCAAGCTATTTTTTTTCCCATTGGTATCAGTGTTTTTTCTTCCTCCGTTGGACATCATCTTGTAGCTTTCTAGTAGAGCAGTGTTGTCCAAACTTGGCCACTTTAAGATGAGTGGACTTCAACTCCCAGAATTCCCCAGCCAGCCATGGGAGTTGAAGTCCACTCATCTTAAAGTGGCCAAGTTTGGACAACACTGTAGTAGAGAGTTACTGCTCCTTCAGCTGAACAATGGGCACTTGTGCTTCCCGTATTCACCCTGAAGTGCCACGTACATCAAAGCATCCATTTTGGCATCCACTTGCAAACACTGGATATACAAAGTCACCCCAGGCCACCCTGCAGGAGTTGCTCATGCCTGCATTAGCTATAAGGAAAACACCCCAAGCTCCTGGTTCAGCTCACATTGCAACAAGGGAGGGAGAGAGCAAGCGACATTTCATGCAGTATCAGACAAATGAGGGCATTTGACTCCCAGCCGCTGGGTTTTGTGGAGGCGTTTTCTTTTAATTGAGTCAACTATTGTTTACTCAGTGTCACCTCTTCCTTCCCCTTTTAAGTGTTCAACCCACTTTAATTAAGAGGGATAAAACCAGGATATTTTATCTTGCCGAGGAGGCAAGCAAAGAACGCAGCTGGGGCGTCTTGCCTTAATACCACACCGCACAGCTTGGGATAATCAATTGCCATCACTCATCCTCACTTTACAGCACAATATCCAATGGATGGCTGGTGGGTAGACTAAAAATAGCTTGACGATGACAATGCTGGTGCAGAAGGGCTCCTCTGAGCTGCACACAAGCAGATCATCGGATTCAAGCTTCTGGATTTAGGATGACGGGTCATTCATTCTGGTGCACCCTCCCTGGAACGTGAAGTCATACCCAAAGCCTCAGCTCTGGCAGGCAAAATGATATCGGGACCTTCTGGAGACCAAGATGGACCTTTGCTAAATGTCTAAACAGAGTGTCCTGAATTATGACAGCCAAGCAGGCAGCATTGATTGAAATTCAGCAGCTACGGGAGTCACAAGCAAAGGAAAGTGTGTATGTGCATTTCTTTCAATTTACAACCATGACAGTCACCCTACCCTGCTATATCCAGAGGGCTCATGGTAGATATAACAGCAATTTTACAAGGTTGTTTTTGAAGGTGACAGACTTTGAGCAATAGGCACAAATAAAGCTATATAAATCAGGAAGCAGCATAAAATGCCACTGGCAGTGCTAAGTTCCTCTTTTCAACCAAGGGCTCCTCGCCCATCTGTAGCATGTAAGTCATGTATGTATTAGCTGATGACACTCAGCAATATCTTTACTTTTCAAGCAATGCCAAAGAGGCTGTGAAAATCCTGAATCATGGTCTGGATTTAGCAATGACCTGGATGTGAACTCCCAAATGGAATCTCAGGCTGGATGAGGCAAAGCCCCTGATGGTTGGTGGGCATTTGACCTTGGACTGGCTATGCAGGTTGTTCTTGGTCAGTGTTGTCCAAACCTAGCCACTTTAAGATGAGTGGACTTCAACTCCCAGAATTCTGTTCTAGGTAATCTTCTGAAGAATCAGGTATGCAGCCTGAACTTCATTCAGGGCCTGACATTTTTTGTTTTAATGCTGGCTGTGACCAGATGTGGTTTTAGCCAACTTGGCTTCGGCTCCAATTCCTTCTGCCCTGGAGAAAATGGATCTGGCCACCAAGATGAACTTTTTTTTTTTTTGGTATCTTGTCATTCCTATACTACGTTCTCTGTGGAGCTGCCCTTGAGAAATATCTAGAAACTGCAACTGTTGCAAAAATTACTCAGACTAGAAAGCTTTTTATTTTATAAATACTGGTCTTACATCATTTTAACCAACACTAATTTGTTTAGGGATCCAATTCACAATGTTTGTTCTTATTTATAAATCCCTAAACAAATTGTACAAGATGACTTCTGTACCACATAGCTGATGATCTTTAACTGAATTTCCTAGGGAGAGAGACCAGGGCCTTTTTTGTGACCGCGCCCTAATTATGGAATCCCTGCCCCCCCACCCCCCGGAAATTAGATTAGCTCCTTCATTGTTTAGGTTGTGGCAGGAGGTAAAGTGAGTACTTAGCACCTAGCATTTTCTAATGTGCAATGGGGGGGGGGGGGGGTTACAAGTGGGTTTCTTCTCTTAGAGGTTGCATTGCTCTGCATTTAATTTTTATTGATCTTGTTCACATTCCTTTCAGGTTTGTTCTGCGTAGCTCTTTTACTGTCTTAAAGTGAACTCTAAAGATGGTAATTAATTAAATTTACTCTTGACCAGATATCATTTGTGTGTACAACTCCTTCTGCTATAGCCGCTGCCACCCCCTCTATTTTTCTCTCTTTATAACTATCTCCAAATCTCTCCTAGCCAACTTTTATCCTTCTTTTAGATGAATGGCAAATAAAACAATGTTTTTAACTTGGGAAAAATATCTACAATTGTTACACTTTGATGATTTCTGCTATTGTTGCTATAACTTATTTGCTTTCCTATCCCATATTAATTTAAAACAAGGGCTAATCAGGGTGTGGCTAATGTCAATCTCTCTTAAGGTCCAATTAGCAAAATATTGGGCAAGATCCAGTCATCCTTGAAAATCGCACTGGCTTCAATTTCTGGCATATTTCCCTTACTGTGCTGTTTGTCTACAAACAGGCATGCAAATTACAGGACTTGAACCAAAACTAAGTTGGGAAGGCTGTTTATCCAGGCTGTAGGGCTTGGATGCTCCCAGAGGTAAAGTATTTGTGCTTTTGTGTCTTTGTATCAAATATACTTGGAGAAGGAAAGGAATGCTGCAGCTGCTGCTTATTCCTCCTCCTCCTCCTCCTCCTCCTCCTCCTCCTCCTTCTTCTTCTTCTTCTTCTTCTTCTCCTTCTTCTCCTTCTTCTCCTTCTCCTTTTCCTTCTCCTTCTCCTTCTCCTCCTCCTCCTCCTCATGAAAATGCCAACTTGGTTTAAGGGGCATTATCCACAAACAATGATGGGCCATTATTTCTGCAGCCAAAATAATATTTTCATCTACAAAATGCATGTTCTCTTCCAACCATCATTATGTCATCTGCTCGGCCACCTTTTCCCACCTCTTTCCTTTTGCAACGAACGGACGGCATGTGCAGGAAGCTGGGGGCGGGGGGACAAACAATCCTCTCTCTGGTATCATGATTACAGCCTGTTCCTAGTGCTAATGTTTGGGATCATTCTTGGCTGCATGTCTTAGAAACAGGAAAGTCCTAAAGGAGCAATGGGCAGATTGGCAGCCACTCGTTGGAGGATGAAGGCTGAGACAATTGCATATGAGCAGAAAGCTGCACTTTCTTTAAGGCCTTGTCTCCATTTACTGTGGCAACCCCAAACTTCCCTATAATCTTATAACACAGCCACCTCTTCTCCCCAACACTTTTGTTTAAAATTGTCTTACCTTGTCAATCTTTTATTAGAATAAAACTCCCAAACCCAACCCTGTCCCACTACAACATCAAGATGTGTAACATCGCTCATGCTTTCCCACCCAGTATCTTGAAAGCAAGATCTGGTGACTGGTTGTGAGCATGACCAGAAGTTTCTTTGGGGTGTGCTGGAAAGTGCCGTCACACCTCCTCTGCTCTCCTTACTCCTGTCTCATTGGACTGGAGTGACAGCTAAGCCCAGTAAGCAAATAATCAGCCTCCAGAACAGCCATTGTTTCCCAGCATTTACCCGTCCCATTATCCTTTCCCATCTATACACTCCCTTGCCCTAATTTTTGAAATCAACATCCCTCCAAGACTCCAGGCTTCCAACCAGGTAGAGAAGAGAAATTGTCTGGGGGGAAAAGAGGGGGACTATTTGAGAGGCTTTATCTTTAGATGCAGCAATCCAACTTTTTCCTCATTGCAGCATTCTGAAAATAAGAGAAAGGTCATCCCGGGCTTTGGTTGAATAGTTGCTATTTGCTTTGTATTTGTCAGTTTCAGTAACTCCTTCTCCCTGTTCCCCAGTCAAGCCACTGTTTGTTTTGGTTATCCAGTCTTGTAGGACTTAGCTACTTGGACAAGCATGGCAGGGTCTGTCTCCCTCCCCTCTGAGGCTATATCGGCTCTGGTGTCTCCCTGTCTGTGTCTGATTACGTTATCCAAATTAGAATCTATTGGCACTGCTCAGTTAATTTTATTTAAAAAATCGTACACACAGAGATTTACAATTGGGAGCCATCTCCCCATATGTTTCTTCATTTCACATTACTTTTTAATTTGCTAAATGCCCAAGTGGGATGTGGGAGGAAAGGCAAACAACCCAGCCTAGAGAAGCCCAGACACAATCCTGAGATTGTGGAATTGCACTAACATGATAGCAGGGAAATGACCTAAATCATTCTTGGAAGTCTGGACAGATTGGAAGCTATGCATAGTCCTCCCTCCCTCCCTCCTCCTCCCATGACAAGACAGAATGCCAACTGTATGGTATGGACAGTGCACTAAGATAATTAAAAACAGGTAAAGATGGCCTTATTTTGAGTTCAATTTCTGGTGACCAAGCTACACAGGGTATTTTGGTTTGATTCGTTTGGTTTTGCAGCATTACAGAAGTGGTTTATCTATGCGGGGGGGGGGGGGGGGTAATTTCCTCAGTGAAAGCTCTGGAATTCTCAAGGGTTTTCCATGCAGATATGAACCTGGGCAAAAGGAATTCCATAAACAAATTGTGCAATTGTTTAAGAGGTAGGAGAGGCCACCTGATCTCTCAGCAGTAATGAAAAAATGAATGCTTTGTGATGTAAACATTATTTTCAATATCAAATATGGGGCATTTTCAGTGAAAGAAAGCTAGATTTCACAAAATGTATATGCTATCCCAAAGACTCTGTCATTTGACTCAGAGGCTTGGATCAAACTAGATGACACACTAAACTGATACATCCTGATCAAGTCCACAGCTCTGGGGGACAGGCAAGGCAACTAATCCTTCCTTTATTGCACCTTCAGTGAAAATTACTCCTCACCTAAGATTTTATACCTGTATTATGGGGAGGTGGAGATTTTTGTTTTCCTTGGCGAGTAACATCTTATACTAATTCTGGCACTGCTGTTATGGGTTACAAGTTCCCAGTTCCTTATTCAAACATTTCATAAGATAGCATAATCAATAAAATTAATATGAGTATAATAATGCTGCACCTAAAATTAAGCATAGAAGTATCCTGCCCTCATATATCTCCATAATTTGGATAGTCTGTCCTTCTAGAAAAAAAATATGATTTGCTCTACTAAAAATAGTTATTTTCAGGCAAAAAAAAGCCTTCCATAGTGCCTGAGACCCATGTAGGATAATGAACACAAAGGTAATTGGGGGATGCAATATCTCAGATAACCAGTTTGGTGTAGCGGTTAAGGCACCAGGCTAGAAACCAGGAGATTGTGAGTTCTGGTCCTATCTCAGGCACAAAGCCAACTGGTGAGCTTGGGCCAGTCACTCTGGGAAGAAGGCAAGGGCAAGCCACTTCTGAAATCTTGCCAAGAAAACTACAGGGACTTGTCTAGGCAGTTGACAGGAATCAGCACTGACTCGAATACACAAGAAACAAAACAATACAAAAAAACCTAGGTGAATTTCAAAGTATGGTTTGTGGAAACTAAAGTTTTTCAAGTCTTCGGCTTCGAACTGCATCACAGTTTCACTCTGAGACCTTAGCAAAGCCATGACCTCTTATCTGTATTTCCAGCAAAATAAAATACTGTGGGATAGCTGTGTGGATGAACATTTACCCTAATTCCCCCAGGCCACTTCTGACATCCACAACTTCTCTCTACTTACACTTCAAAAATGCCCATGGGACCCAGCCACAAAATGACCATTGATCCTCTTAGGTATAAAGTGGGACTGGTTATGCACATCCATTTCTGCCTCTCATACATTCATGGCAATTCTTCCCCACATGTGGTGCCTCCCCGCCTCCAGAACAGTATAATATTGGAGTCTTTGGGGAAATGCATGCTTTCATGCAATCAATCAGGAAGGAAAATAAATAGAGAGCTGTAAGAAGAGGTACTTCCCAGACAAAGTCCAGGCCAAGCTTGATTCAAACATGGAGAAGGAGGGACTCAATACCTCTACTGATAGGGTTTTAATAGACACATTATGCAAGAACCTGGTGTAAATATTCTCTGCATTGAAACCATTCCAACTCATCTCCAGCCCCACACACATTATTATCATCTTGATTTACAGCTGTCTGGATTTCACTTGACGTGACAGTATTTTATCAGCTCAGGGAACTCACATAGATAAATGGCTCAGCCTCAGAGAGGTAAACACATGTCAGCCCATGACAATTATTTCTTTCATTAAGGATGAAAGTGATGGATGTGATCCCAATGGTTCAGTTTTGGGGGTAGGGACAAGTAATTCTTTTATCACCTAGGTAGGAGAAACCAGATCAGTGTAGGTTTTAAGATGCCTCTCTATGTAGCAGTGTTTACTCTATTATACAGGTAAAGACCCAGACAGTCAAGTGAATGGCTTCATACATCATACTAAACCATAATCTGATTTGTTGGGTTCTGCTTTAGCCTATTGCATGAACCCAGATAGTGTGATTTGTCAACTTTAGTGTGAGCCTTACCAGGTAGACCAGACAGGAAACACAACCAGATAAGCTAATTCTACTTTATTGTAAAGCTACATTAACAGAATCTTACAAGTCTGAAAGTACAATTCTCCTGCCGTCACTTTTACAGCCTGAGAAATTAGGGAGGATCCCTTCTGAGCATCTTGCCCCACCCACTATCCAGCTGTGGGCTATGCTGTCTCTTATCTGACCATTCCCTAGGCGGCAACTTTTTGCCCCTTCTCCCAAGGTCTTTCCCACATATCATTACAACCTTAGTTTATGCTTTAGCATGCTGAACAAATCATCAAACTAAGGATCATGCATAACCATGATTAATTAAAACATTGTTCAATGCAGTGTGTGATTCTAACCACTAAGTGAGTCTAAGAAAAAGACTGGCTAGCATTACAGGATTTTTCTCTCCCCCATTTGTGCTCCAGTGCCATTAATACTACTCTTGTGAGTTGTTTTTCCATAGATGATAGAGTAGATGTCTAAAATAAAAACATAGTAGATGAAGTATTACTATTGTTGCTATGCTTATTATTTTTTCTTCTTAATGTCCTCTAATATGCTCACTGTGTTCCCCTCTTTCCCTTCTTTAGAGGTAGGTTAAATTCAGAGATAACCTTGCCTTCTAGATAAAGTTGCAAGTGGGATAAGATGAGTCTTTCACTAATCTCACACATCCTTACCATAGGCTTGCTACTGCATGCAATGCTGAGAAATCCATATTCCAGTGACACATCTGGGGATGGGGACATTCAACTCCAAGTACCAAGTGGTGCTTCAGAAACAGCAATACATTGCACTCTGTACTTGAAGGATAGTCTGTGTGCCCAGTGAAGGGGATTCTTGACTTGCCCCAGTTCCTGGCTCCTTAGATCCCTTACTAGCAGGGTGCTGGTATGATAAGAGCCCAAATGCAGAACTGCCATCATGCCAGTATTAGGAGTGTGAAGGCAAAGACGCGTACCACCATAGCAAGCTGAAGAACACAGGAAAATGTTAGCATTTTATCCCATTTTATTTTTGTGGAGAGAGAATGAACACTGGCCTGAGGGCAATGGTATTCATAACAAGCTGTGATCATGACAGATGCATCTTGACATCTTGCTGCAAAGGATGGGATTTAGCACTTCCACCATGACACCTGACACAAGTATATAAGGCACGTCATGGCATCAGGATACAGGTGTCATCATTTGGCCCCTTCTCCTCTGCTGATGTTGAAGCCTGAGAGGGCAAGGAATAGCATCCAGTTACTGGCCTGCAAGTAAGCTGTGATTGGCTGGCAGTTCTCTGGACTCAGCTACTGGTCAGAAAGATCAAGTGCTGAATGGCTGGTAGTTCTCTGGGAGTTTTATATTAGCACTACAGAGCCAGTTGCTGCCACCCATTTTGTCAGCCCCCTCCCCCCAACACATATTGCACATTTTATAACATCTCAGAAGAAAGCCAGGGCCAGATTTTAATATCCTCCTTTTTATAGCAAAAATGACTTTACTCACCCAGCATTATTATACAGGATAGAAGATTCTTGGCTCTTAAGTGTAACAGCTTTTCCTCCACTGCTTTTTTTTTTTTTTTTTTAAATCTCTGTTTGAGCTAGAAGTACAGTAGAACAACCCAGAGTTCCTACAATTTGCAATCAGCAACTCAAAAATGCATCTCAGCAGTAGCAAGTGAAACTGTGAGGCTTGTATTCTGCATGAGCTCTTTAGTGTCCTGTATTTTCCCTTCCATGCCTCAGAAACAATATATGCTCATTCATACTCACATAAGAAATGTGGCTGTTAGGTTCCCCTGTGCTGAATCAATAAATCATCCTCACCAACTTTTCAAACTAGACTACACTGCCTTCTGGATAAAATAAGACAGCTGGAAGACCTACAGCATCTCCTACATCACCCAGCCATTGTTGAGGCAACATAAAACCTGTTCTCAGCCCTGATATATCAACCCAACAATGGTGGAATGACTCTAGAAGAAGACATTAACCACATTGGTGATGGCTGGGGGATGGTTGAGGATGACCCCAGGTATTTCTGCCCTCCGAAATGGTGGGCACAATTTCTCCTCTTAAAAGTATTGGAGGCTGTGCCTGAGATGGGTTTATTTCTACTGTAAGGAAACAACAGAGTGGGAGGAGCAACAGGGGAAAAGAGGGAAAGATTGATAGGCACAGTTAATGATTTCTTCCAAAATCTATTAACTAGTCAGGAATTGAGAGTTTCCATACAGATTGGGATCTTTTACTCTTTTTTTCACACTTCTCAAAAGAACTTGCACCAAATTAAAGCCATCCCAAATGTTTGTAAATTTCCATGCAAGAGTACAAAAGGCCTCTTATTTAGTATAGTGGAACCTGAGGCTTGTATATATAAATGAATTATCACACTTGAATGGCATCGCTGAGTGAGAGAAACAATTAAAGCCATCCTGTTAACATTTTACAGGTTTCAATTATCTTCTCAGTGTACCCTGGATATTGATTGAACGTCACAAGCAAATTTCTCAATCTATATTGATGAGTGGCAGCAAAGTCATTAAAAACCTCCATTAAAATGCATTATGCAAAAAGAGGATAAACAGTATCTCTTTTAAAGGATTTTATTCAGAAATGCATATATTGTTCTGCCACATGTTACAGATCTTAACATTTTTATTTTCATTTCCAACAAAAGGTTGGATTTTGTTATGTTGAATTTGTGTACACATACTCACACAAACACATAGTTGTTTTTTTTTCTTATGAGCATAACTGGCTGATCTAAATTTCCTGGATTGGGGTTATGAGAAAAGAATGGGAGGGAGAGTGGAATCCTGCAAATTGTTTCCCCTTATTCCTAGCCAGCCCTCCACACAAACATCCCAAGAGGCTTTCTAAGGTCAATATTTTCAGACCCACAAACTGCCAGCTGTAGATAGGAATAGGTGGATAAGAAAGAGGAGGAAACTAATACCAGTGTTATCCCTCTAAGTGAGTATGTATAGGATGGACTTCAAGTGAGTTTTACGGGTAAAAACAGAAAAGTGCAAGCAATGTAAAAGACACTTCATCAAATCAAGCTGGACTTCTGCTAACTAACTGGACATCTCCACATAGTTTTCTTGGCAGCAGTGCAGAGGTGGGTAGGTCAAATTCAAGCAACTGGCTTAAAGATACTCATGCTGATCCTGAAATGCATGCATTCCAGTCTCAGTGTGGAAACTCACCCTCTTCACATTATGATGTTAAGTCCATTGACCGGATGTTTCTTTCAAAGTCAGTGGAATGCACATCTGTATCTAGAATACCAGTGGTTATATATTGCAGTCATTTTTCTTTAGTGTGTTTTAATGAGTTTGGTGGGACTTTTATGCGGGTTGCCTCAAAGCAATTTTGACATTTACAGTGGAAAATCTTGAGTCCATTCAACAACCTCTCACCAGAAAACAGAAAGATGTTTGGATGTCTGTCTTGCATTCCCAAGCTCTATTATGTTTGGGAGGAGAAGGTTCAGTTAGGGTGAATGATAAATTCCTAAATCCTCTATGTTTATAATCTCAGTTTGGGTAATTGCAGCATGTCAGCATACATTCATTGTATATTATTTCTTTAAATGAGGTTGTCCTGTCTTCAGCCTCAACCACATGCTGACAGTTTGTGGTTTTCAATTTGCCTTGCCAAAGGTTTATTTGCTTAACAAAGAGCCTTAGTTAGAGTCTCTCTTTGTCAAATTTCCTGACCTGAAATATGAACTGTAGCAGATGCATAAAGAGAAGAGCAATCTGGCAAGACAAGGGGTGTACCTGCTCCGACGCTTCAGCCACAATTGCAAGCCAGATATTCTGAACAGAAGACCGATCAAAACATCCCCTCCTGAACCAAGTCCAGCATCTAAATCCAAGCAGTGCAGAGGGACGTGTTAATCAGTGCTGAAGAGCAGCATGGAGACAGACATATCTCAGCACTTGAGGGTCCTTTCGGAGCCATCCCAACTCATGGTTTTAACAAGGGGGACACATTTGCTTCTTTATAATGAGCTGTCCTGGGAAAAGGACTGAGAGACAGTCTCCAGCTGTTGTTGTTATACTATTATTGTTACTAAGAAAAACGAGAAAATAATGTTTGATCATTTTTGCCCTTCTATATAACAGGAGCTTAGGAAGGCACCTAATCTAGCAATGCTTACTTCCTGGCTTTCTGTTCAACTTTTAGGTGATCCCAAAGACAGCAAGGAAATCAGAGAACCCTTGCCTTCTAACATTCTTGAAATATTCCCAACATGGTGAAAAAGCTGCCTGTTTTCCAGGGTGCAGTTGAAAATATACGAAATAACATATCAATTCTTATATTACTTTCAGTGGTCTTTATAACAACCCTGTAAAGAAGGCATGTATTACTAACCATACAAGGGTAAAAATGCCTTGCCTAAAGCAATGTAGCTATAATGGGAGATGAAAGAGAAACCTGCTCATTCACAGATGAATCTCTAAAAAGGTAAAGTATCCTTCAAGTGAAACTCAACTCCTGATGACTACATGGAGATGTCCAGATATTCTTCTCTCACAGTACAGAAGTGGCTTTCCACTACTTTCTTCTGGGATGCTTTTTGGCTTTCCACTCTAGCCTAAAGCCCTGGGATTTCCATGCAATCTCTCTTCCAAGAACCGACCAAAATCCAACTCTGATTTGCTGTTGAGATAGCTTAGGTTGGCTACATTCTAACTGAATGCTAATCCATAAACCACAGTTTCAACCATTACACCTGGGTTCACACACAGGAATATGCAATCCCATATGCATTTCAAAAGCATGGCTAAATAAGACTTCCATGTTTGTTATCTGAGAAAAATCAAATGCAAATATGAAAACTGGATCTAGGAAAGTTCCTACAATCCTAACTTGAATTCAAATGGTTTGAACATAGGCCGATCAATTTCTACTATTCTAATATTTTTTTTCAGATAGTTATATACCATACAGTAGTGCAGATACACAAAAAATAGGCAGTTGTAACTGATAAACCCTGATAATTGATAAAAATGTATTTACCTGCCCCCCTCCAAAACGCCTTGCCTGAATACATTTTCACAACAGAGCAAACTGCATAACAGGATAATCAATCCTATCAGAGGAGCCACTGAAAAGGCTTTTTCTCATCTTCATAAACTTAAATTCCAACATCGTAGGAAGATAAGGATGGCTTTTCCATCAAAGCAGAAGGCAGGTACATGGGTGGTGAGGGTTCCTAAAGTATCCATTGATTATTATGGCTGTTAGAAACTTTGCCAGCCTTCTGAATTGTGCCCAGAAACACAATGGCAAAACCTGGCACAGCTGTAGTAACGTGATCCAGCAAGCAAACGCCCATCAGCATTCTAGTTGCTACCTTTGTCTGAATCAGCAGCAGTTTCAAAAGTAGCCTCACAGAGAATGCACAGCAATAATCCAAATGAAATGTAGGATTATGAAGATGAATATTCACGGCATTTGTTAAGCAGCCAATTAATGGCAATCATTCTTAAAATACAGCTGGGGAAATGTACCATTAGAAGAAAATGTAACAACCATCCTGTGGCCTGCCGATTTCACTTTTTATATTTTACAGTGCTTATGCATTATCCCCTTATGTGAGTTAAATTATATGTGTAATGTTCATATGCATATGCTTTTCAGTACTTCTATGTTTAAAATGTACATTAGGGATGCTCAGGCCATCTGAGAAACACCACTTGCATCCAGTTAAGAAGCTAACATTGAAAACGCGTTCAGTATGTGCATACAACATATTGAGGTGCGTATGATCTAACGGGCCACGTATAGGTTTTGTCCTTTCATATGTTTCCTCCGCAAACAATGGAAGGTTGGACTGAAGATCAATTTCAGATTGCCCTATTGCACGTTGCTGAGTTTGTCCCCTGCAGCTAAATGACAGATACTATCAAACTGGCACTCTGTTTCCCTTCCAATTTTTAGTAATGAGTATATATTAGCTCAGCTTGTTTCCAAGAAGGCGTTGCTCATGTTCTCATTAAAGTCAGCCGAATTTCGAACGGGATGTTAATGGAGATAGAAAAAGCCGAAATCCCAAGGCACCCCTTAGGGGAATTTTGCTGCCTTGAGTGTTAGAGGGAGGGAGGGAGGGGGAGAGAGAGAGAGAGAGACGCTATTGTGGCACCAATTAGCCGGAGATGCGTCCGATTCCAAGGTTGCTCGGTCCGGCGCCTTGGTCCTTCCAGCAGCCCGAAGCCCCTACCGGCCGGGTAAGAAGAGGCCAGGCCAGCCCCGCCTCGCCTTCTGCCCTTCCGGGAGCCGCGCCCTTCAGCCGCAGAGCTGGGTCTCGTCGGCCCAGCGAAGGGGCTTCCCGGCTGCCCGCGCCGCTCCCTTTGTCCCCGGTAAAGCGAAGATGATGAATGCGCCGCCGGTAATGAATCTGCGCGGAAGGATTAGCAGCGGCGCCCGGCACAAAGCTCTCCGAAGCTGCCGGAGCCGGCGCTGATAGGACAGCTGGCGAGAAGGGACACCCAATTCAATTTGCTCCTCATTTGCATACATATGACAACCATCTGTGCTAATAGCACTGCAATGTCTCCATTAGGCTCCCTTCGAGTGTATAGAGCTCCTCTACGCTCCAATTAGGCTTTTAAGTGGGAAAGCTTAGCGCATCAATATTTGCAGAGGGGACAGGACGGCTCAGCGAGCCGTGGCGCTTTCCACTTTTCCTTCCCATCAAGGGCTGTGAGGCTGCTCCATCGCAGGCTGAAAAAGACGTCTAGGAAGGAATGTGATGATCGCCGTAGAGTCTTCCTCTCCCATCCCCAAAAGATTTCGGAATTAGATCATCAGAAGATTGGCTTGTGGTGGGATGATTGGTGATCCAGCTGGGCCTTCTAGGAAGGGCCCAGCAGGAAAACCTGAATCTCTTCTTGGCCATCCTGGCCTCTTTCAAAAGTGCTGGATTATAAATCCCAGCACTGCAGACTAAGCAGAAGGGGAGTTGGCGTGCCACACATCTGGAGGATGGTGGGTGGAGATGGCCACAAATTGCTCATTCACCGGCTCTGTAAAAGCAAAACAAACAGCCTGCGAAAAGGCAGTTCCACATTTGGAATGGGGCTCGTTTGGTGTGCTCAAGACGCGTGTCATTTATTTGCAATTAATGTCGTGATTCTGGTGCTTGATGCTCCTTCTCCTTCTGTTCCTAGGAAATAGCTTTAAAGTTGGGCCATGTTTACCTCAGGAGAGCCACATTTGCATACTTTATTTCAGTGTCCTATGTAATCACAGGATAGTTCTTGGGTTTTACAGTTAAGACGTTTATATCAGATTTTTCCTATAAGGATTCAAGGTGACCCACATGGGATCATCTCATCATAACAAGAACAGCCCTGGGAGGCAGTTTGGAGGGGGATGAATGAGAGAGAGAGAGAGAGAGAGAGAGGGAGGGAGGGTGGGAGTGTCTCTGCCCCACAGTTCCCTCCCTTGTCTTCCAGGGACACATACCAAGGTATTTATTATGTAAACAGTTCTTTCCATCTACCCAGTCTTTGCCCTTGCTCCTACTAATGCCAGAGCTTGTGAAGCCAACTGTTTTTTTGTTGTTGTTGTTGCTCAATATTTTCTAAAAACATGGTGCTTCCCCCCTCCTGCCTCCAAGCAAAGCCAGCTCTGTCTCCTTGAAGTAACTGAAGGGACAGTTCTGGCTCCCTGGATCCATAGCATCAGTGCAACACGACAGTAGCATTTTTTTCCACACAGAGAGAGGAGCATAAGGGAAAATGCTGTCCCCAAATATGGATTCTTAGGGAAGGCCTAGCCTGCCCCATCTTAAAGTATCACACGCTGTATAGTTTCAGTTCATTTGAGCTGAATCAAATGTTCATCTGATATAAACTCTGTACACAGCTGAAGTGTGCCCATTTCCCACTGGGCACTTGCCAATTCAAACTAAAATCTCACTTCCAGGTTTGTAGTAAGCACCAAACTGAACAGGAGCTGTCTAGACATGCTCTTTTGGTGTAGATTTAAAAGAAAGGCTGTCTTGATCAGGATACTGTCCAGCGAATGTAAAAGGCAGACCTTTTTTCAGTATATATTCTCTGAGTAGCAGGAGAACTGTACTAATATTAAAATTATGAACTGCTATTCTTAAACTGGAATTTTCATTGCCATTTAAAAATATCATGGGCTTGATGCTCCAGCTGTCTTTGCTGTAACAGAACCAAAGTAGCCTTCATTTCTGCAGCCTCCAGAAACAATTCTAGAGATGGTTTCCAAAGATTTGCTTAACCTCTTGACAATCAACCACGTTAAGGGTCTTGGTTTGTTTGTTTATTTATTTTTTTAGAAAAACCTGCATGTATTGCTCAATGGGCTTCCCGTCAATAATTACAATGTCTTAATTTCAGTATATTACAGCAAGCGTACAGTCACCAGCCCTGTTTTTGTGCCCCCCAATTTAACTACAGTAGCGCAATTTTTCACTTCCTTTTTATAGAAATAAGCAAACTAAGCATGACATATCTATGCTTGTTAGCCCTTCAAAAAAACAAACAAACAAACAAATGAACCCTCCACATTTTCAGCTTGGTCCCTCCAGTGACATTACCACATTCCATCATTTTCCTTTATTAATCAGGTTACATTGTTAGGTAAACATCCTGGACTTGTGAACAGACCATTAAACCTTTAGCTACATTTAGGAGCAACCCTGGAGTTGGGCTGTCTCTCTCTGGGGCTGTGACATTTCTCCAGAGTTCCTGGTGGCTGTCCCATGATATCCACACAGGACTGCAGATCCTGCAACTGAGATGGTTATGAGTAACTATGGCAGTGAAAGGAAAACACTGCACAGCCAACTATTTTAATTTCTGAACAGGAGACTCAAACAGCAAAGACAAGGAACACCATCTATGCCAACCTCTGACCACTGGGGTAGCATCAGGATGGACCAGCCAGGAGGCGTCTAAATATGACACCACTGTGGTTCTTTTTCTCCCACCTCCTGCATCATCTCTTGCTCTCTCCTCTTGCCCCAAGCCCCCTCCCCCTCCTATTTTACCAGATAGTGGCTGCTGCTGCCATATTTTTTTTAAAAAAATCACTCTTTCTTTCAAAGTATCTGGTTCAAATTTGATATCATGATTTCCCAAAGGGCCTTGAGGTGACCCTTCAACTTTCGCAGCAGCATTGCACTGTGAATTTCTTACAATCCCACCCACCCCCCACCTCCATCAGAAGCCGTTGACTGGTCATTTTGGGCACTTAGCCTTCTCTTAACCCAGCCAGGCAATCCTAAGACTTTTCTATGCTAGGACTCAGAAAGATCAGGAAGATCCTCTTCATTCGTCTGCTTTCGTCCTCCTATTTTGCTTACTGGCATGGTCCTTTCTGTAATGACCCCATTACTCCAGAGCGCCTATGCTCTTTAACACACTAGCCCTGTCCTCCATTTCTAAGGGGTTCACTGACAGGGGGCATTAGCTGGCCAGTACCTTCTCATAGACCCCCCCTCCCCTGGGGACAAATTAGGTTTCCTGTCAGAATTGTCTTTAGTACCAAATTATTTTTGCCTGTGTTTTTTGGTTTGTGCTGATGGAGAAATACATTTCCCCAGTGGGCTTCAATAGTTTTAAGGTTAAAGGCCAGCCCATTAATCTACCCCCTTCCTTTGTCGGTTTTCTAACCCACGTGCTCATGCATTGCTAAGGTAATTTGGGAGGTCTGAGCAGGGAAAATATGCTATAGACCGATACACAGGGAGACAGAAAACAAAGATTGTAATTCCCTCAACTGGGAAAGCTGTGATCCTTAACACATCTTTATGGCATAAAACTGAGTTTATGTCCTCCCCTCCCTCCATTGCTTTACAAACTAATTTTGAAATGTAATCAGAGAAAACTTGCCATTTTTTCATTCTTCTAAAGTGCCTTGAAATTGTTGGTGTAAGCTTGTATTAATGATTTAAAGAGAAACCAAACACATTTCTCTCTGTGATCTTGCTAACAGATTACTAACTGATTTTCCCATTGCTGATCAATGAAGATTACAACTTGGGTAGTATGTGGCTCTCTGCCAGTGGCAGCCCTGGGCATCATTGCTGCATATCTCCTCCAGCAACATGTTTTCCAGAGGTACAAGAATTGGAAAGTGATGAAAGAGACTAAAGGCCTGTCCTGTGAATATACACTGAATTCCAAACTAAGATACACCTCTGGTTTTTCTTCCCAAGACAGCCAGTTCAGTATACAGAGTGGATCCTTGGCACAGACTTAAATTTGGAAGCCTGTCTTCAAAATGAATCAAAGTAATGATTTTGGGCACTGGCTAATCCAGGCCAACCTCCCAATAAGTCTAAATGAAGGCTCCAGATCAAAAGAGAAAGAAGTTCACACTCTAGTATTATATTCTTGTACTTGCATCTTAAACTACTGCATATTTTGTCAAGCTCCAAGTACAAGACACCATCACTTTATACACTGTGATGTAGAGACCAGCCACAATGTCCAAAGTAGCATTGCAGTGAATTGGATGCTTCACTCCCATTTTAAGGCTCGAGAACATGTTTGCTTTGAGGCAGCTCCTTTTTATGAGGTGCATCCTGGAACAAACATCACAAGCAGCTGGGAATGTGCTATACTCAAAATCCCAACCCTGTCTTAGGCCCCAAGCGCCACATTTTGTCTTAGGAAAAAGAGCAATTCAGTAAAATCTAGTGACTCTTACAACATTTAGACTGAGCCCACAATAGGTAATTACTGTCCCCCTTGGTTTAAATAGCACAACAGCTGCATTGATCTCTGAATTAATCAAGTTGGGAATAGGTATTTGAAACTTGAAAACCACTCACCAAGTCAATGCTGGTGAAAACTACTCACTCTCCCCTTTTCACTTCCTTGCTCACCCCCCCCGACACACACACACACACACACACAAAACTATTTGTGCACACAGCTCTTTGGTTATATTAGCCCCTAGTTTTAAAAGGCATGAAGTATATCAACCCTCACCCCATTAGCCTAGTCTCTCTTTTATGATCCCCAAAGTTCTCCCCTTTATCATGCCACCAACATTTGGCAACATGGTTTTGGGTTCTCCACCCCTTCCCTGGCATCATAGGCTGCTTTTTAAAGTGCATCCCTGTCCCAGAGTGTCAGCCCTACAAGGTAGACCAGACTAAGAAACCAATGCCATATAGGTCAGGACTATTTTTATTGTAACAGCAATATTAACAAAATCTTGCAAGTCTGAATGTGCTTCCCCCATCCCTCGCTTTATCTTCATGTTAACTAGGGAGGGGCTTGTCTGAAATGTTTTCTCAAATTAGTTTCTTGACCTAGGTTCAAGCTCTGCTTACCTGACCATTGCCTTGGTGGCAGCTCTTCCTCCTGTCTTTCAAGGCCATTCCCTATGCCCTTTATACATAGATATTAACAGGTCAGAGATTCTCAGTCCAGATAACTTGTTGCACCCCCTTGGATGTTCCTTTGCTTCTCCTTATTCTTATCTTCTTGATTGTAGGGTGCATGCAAACCTCTGACTCTCAATGGTGACACACTATATTAAGATAGAAAACAGCTATCATTTCATTGTAATTTGTTCATACAGTATATGTTAAATAGAACTGACATCTCTGCTCATCAGTTAGATTGTGAATCTGCCTGTGCCTTTACAGAATATTCTCATTTAACTATTTTGCTTGTTTCTAGAGAAAGAAAAGAAAACCTGCAGACCTCAAAAGACTTTTTTGGAGCCTACCACAGGTGCTAAGATTGTCTTTACATACATACATGCAATAAATAAAAGCTATTCCCTTGTCCAGTTCTTACCTTTCCCACATAAAGAAACAGAATAATTTCACCATAAATAAATATACACTCATTCTGAGCTTTTAAACATGATACACTTTCTGGTGCAAACCCAAGTTTACTTTATCTCAGGTACAGAAAACATGGCAGAGAAGATGCATAGATGGACTACTCACATTTTAGACTGTTAGTTGGTTTACTGACAACAGTGACTGAAATGAACAAGAACCTGGCCACAGTTAGGCCCTTAATTATAGCTAAGGCTATCCTGATGTGGCTCCCCAAAATGCAGAAAGACAAGCCTTTGCATCTTCTCTGAACTTGATAGAAAGAGTGGGAAGGAAGGGTGGGGGTAGGGGGCGAGACAGAAATACCAGTTGCCCTGACATCTAAACCTTGGATTAATTAGGTTGTTCAATGGGGTTTGACAATATCTGAAGCGGCACAAATTTCCCTGAAAGAAGGAAAGAGGGAACAGGGGAATTGTTCTCATCCATGTGTCAGACTCGCTACACTGCCCAGGAAGCGTAGGTTCTCTGATCATGCCCTGCATACCAGGAGGTGATCATTAGTGAAACAAGCCAGGTAGTATGCTAGCTCACATGCACCAAAAGGTCTGTGATTAATCAAATGTCCCTGTGGGCAGAATGAGTGATTTGACTCTTCAAGGCCACAAGTCCAATGCTTGTAATCCTGTCACATGCCAACCTCCCACGGTCATGTTGTGTCAGAGGCCATCAACATCTATGACTAGCCCATTAAACTGGAATGTGCAAAGCAAGCTTTAAAAAAGTGACACACCCAGTGACTACTGTGTCACAAGTGAGAGGTTTAAGACCAGAAGCCTCTATTCTAAAAAGAGTACATCATGCCATTTTAAGGAAGGCTAGGAGAGGTTGGTTGGAAAGACACAACTGGATGTTAAAGATACAGGCATAGATTGGTGGTAATGGTAACAATCTAAAATTCTGAGCCTCAAGCCTGCTTTTTAGGCCTCCAAAGTCCCCTTCAAGCACATTAAAAAAGAAAAAACTCTCCCAAAAAAATCAGTTTGTTTTTTTTTAAATCTTACTCTGGCCATATGTGTAATATAATCCTGTACAGACTGTAGCTCTTCCCACTGAAGCTCTTGTCCTCTCAAAAAATGCTAAGTGCAGATGCTGGCCATCAAAAGTGGTCCACCTCTAGCCAAGGTCAACATAGATAAGGGTGAAGGGACCAGGAGAAAGGGTTCTGAAGGATTAATTGAAACATGACGGGCATAACCTCCCATTTTACCCACTTAATAATAACAAACATTGCAATTTTTCAAGGAATATTCTTAGAGAATCAGCTGCAACGTCCTT
The DNA here is from genome assembly GCA_030867105.1 of Liasis olivaceus. NCBI lineage: Eukaryota > Metazoa > Chordata > Lepidosauria > Squamata > Pythonidae > Liasis > Liasis olivaceus. Next base: position 99,619,886 of record CM061348.1, on the reverse strand, counting down.
GTTTTGGCATTAATGGTGGCTGCAGAGGTTAACCCTACTTTTAATGGTGCTTTCCACCCTGGGCTTGACACATCAAGAGTAAGCCAGGGTAGGCTCATTGACTAGCCCTCCATGCATCCACTCTCCCTCCACTTTCCAAAGCTCATTGCCAATGAAAGGGAAGAGGTTTCAAAACAAAACATAGAAGCAGCTGAAGGAATGGCTGGATTAGTTTTGCTCCCTTTTCAACGGGGAGTGAAAGAAGGAAAATAAGGACATCACTAGCTAGGACTCATCTGGTACAATAATCAAGGATATATTTTGCCCTGAGGTTTCTAATATGAACTAGGGCAGCTGGTTGCTAGCAGGTTGCCTCGGACAGTGAGCCAAGCAGCATGAGCTGGTTATTTAACACTTCTGAACAGAGTCCCATTAAACAGAAGCATGGCCATCAGAAACAGGGCACTGGTCACATTGGCAGAGCATGGCGCGCGATGCCTTTACTTCCCTTCACGGACTCCTTTCATGTGATTTCAGAAAGCAAGATAGATTACACACTCTGGATTCTGACAACCCAATAAACTGTCTGGATTATAGATAGGCATGACAGGATAAGGATGTGCCTTTTCCAGAGAGAGGACCTCCCAAAGAACAGGAGTTAGGTTATAGGCATCCCATTTTCCATCTCTAGACTTTTTTTTTTTTTTGCCTGGCAAGGCAAAATGGGGAAAAAGGCATTCAGGCCTGGAACACCTTAGAGACAGATTAGGCTGCTATTAAGATCTATATTATTTTTTAGATGCAATAGCATCCTTTGTTCTCTCTACTGCTACAAATTAACACAAGTACCTCTTGTTACAGAATGGGAATCCTGAACCATTTCTTGCTTTGAATTGGAAGCCTCTGGGGGAACCTTTCTCAGCCTGGTGCCCTCCAGTCGTATCGGGATGCCAAATTCCTGGTTACATGGCCATTCCTGGCTATGGTGGCTGGGTATTCAGGGAGTTGTAGTTCAGACATCTGGAGGGCAGCTCCAAATCAAAGATTTCCAAGAATTTTTTTTCTGCTACTTTTATCATATTCATAGATCCTGCAAAGTGACATAGCTACAAAAAAAAAAAAGCAGCAAGGAGGTGCCAAAAGTAGCTGTTATGCCAAGAATGCAGACTGTGGTTCTTATTTTTTTATTTTTGATCTTTCTTTCAGTAGGTTTGGAAGGGTTGCTTTGGTGGGGAGCAAAATAGCAACATCGGCATTTAAAAAACAATTCAGTAATGCAGGGATGGGAAAATCACAGAATCCATTTTTCTTATTGAAAATGCCTAGGGATGCTTGGAGAAAATATAATCATTTCTTTGGCAGATTGATCCTTTTCTGATGGTTTAAGCAAGTATGCCAGAAGACCCACAACCAAATGCCAATCTTTCTTTCTTGTTCCCCCACTGTCTGAAAGTATTCAAAATCAATCTATAATAAGCAAACAAAGAGGCAGCAATAACACTGTGTTGGGGCTCCTTGGTAAAGAATGACCCTTCCCAACCAAAGAGGCCGGTGTTCCTAGCAATAGTATGACTTCTCCTTAGAAGCAGTGGACACCCTTGATATCACATTCCCATCACAGACACTGGGATATATGTTCTCCATGACATTTTTGATAGGAATGTGATGCTCTGCTCTGCTCTGCTCGGCTCTGCTGCTACCCTTGTTGACTTAAGCTCTCCTTTCACCAACTCTAGGTAAACAGGATAAGAGGAAGAAGGACTTGTCAAAGGTGGGAAGGAAAGATCTCAAGATGTTGGCCACTGAGTTCACAGCTTTGCCTACCAATTAGGAATTGATTAGAGATGCTCATTATGGTGCCTCTTTTCAGTGATTTGTGACATCCTTTCACATAAGGAGGGAAAGGTTACAGGAAGTAAAATGTGTGGCACTGCCCAGTTCGGTGGCAATCACTTGTCTCCCACAATGTGTAGTTTTCTGTTTTAAGGCAAAGGATAAACCTAGCAAGTGCAGACTAGGAGTTTTTACTCTTAGTCCACAGCAGAGGGCAGTACCTAATGACCTTGGATGACCCAAACAAACAAACAAACGAACAAACCTCCCCACCCACACCCACCCCAGCCAGGGTAAGTTAGATGGGATTTGGATGGGAGACCTCTCAAAAGAAGGAAATGGCAAATGGCACTTCCATATTGGAGGCACTTCCATATTGTAGCTGGGAAAAGAAAAAGGACAAGTGCAAGTATTCATCAGGGAGTTTTATGTTACATTTTAAGTTTCCCGGTACATCATATACATTGTATCAGTTGTATAAGTCGATGCTTAATATGCATATGATTTAGAAGATGATCCTTTCTCAGATACCACTCTTGTATATTTAAAAAGCAGGAAATAATACATGCGTGCACACATCCTTGAAAACTACAATGTGGTAAAGGTGTATTTGATAAGTATTTTTTTTTCTAAAATAACAAGAGTAGAAACTGACACATGGGAGATCACCTTCACACAGGATGAAAGAGTGGGAGACAAAGAAACAGATAGCAGGTGGGTTTTCACAGAGAGTTCAAGAAGGGCTAAGGTTGATAAAGGCTATTATTGTTTCTTTGTTCCAACAGCTGTACTAGGGCCACAAATAACTAATTCAAACATAGCATGTGGTGTGCTTGCTTATGGAAATTGTTCCCTTCTGGACAGAGAGCTGGGATCTAACAGAAGTGGTTGAATCTGATTCCCATTGGGATCTGCCAGAACGTGTCATCAGGCAGATGAGTATACAAAGTTAGGTGCATCAAGTTGGAGACAGGCATCCTGAAGGAAGGGTAGAATACTAACCTAGTGGTGCAAATAAGGGCAACACTCTTTGCTCCCCATCCAACGTTTCAGGGCTATGGTGTGGATATACACAAGCCAGAAGGCACTTACAGAACATGTTGGAATAGATTACTCCATAAAGACCTGGCTTCACAAGAAGCAGTTTTTGGCAGTAACATGGTTGCTGTAGGAACATTTGAACTGAGCCTGAGGCAAACTAGAGAGAAGGTGATCAAATGGATGATGGATAAAGATGCTTTAATGTAGAGGGAGCAAGAAAGGATGCCAGAAGGAGAAGATAACTATTTGACTTCCTTTGAATCCCCAACTTTTGCCCTGTCCTGAACAATTTGTAAATGACAGATCTACCCCTTTCCCCTTTTAATGTGCAACCTGATTCCCTTATAAAGGTGCTTCCTGTATATGCAGGGGAAGATGGATGTGCAAAATCATGCAGCCTGCTCAGTGGCACTTTTGAATGATAAAGCACAGCTCTTGCATTTTGAGATGGCCACGTGTTAATGACCTTCTCCTGGCATGAAGCCCTGCTTCCCAATCTTTGACAGTTTGAGCATGTTCCTCTGTGCTGCTTTAATGATGCAGTTTAAGCAGCACTTGCTCGGTCCCTGTTGACTTCACTCTGAACACAGAATGGATGTTGATCAAACACACCTTGATACTCACTTTGGGAAGCAGGAAAATAGTTTCTTCCTCTTGCTTGTACACTAGAGATGTAAGTGTGATCTGTTCAGACCCAGAACATAGAAGAGAGTCAAACCTGCCATGATCTCAGCCAAGAGCTCGATTGCACCCTCTACTGGGAAAGGATGGTGTTTGGGATGGGGTGGGGGAGCAGAACTGCAGGCAATCAGAAACAATATAATCAAGGACGTGGTTTGGCTGTCTAACGGGCACCTTGTCTAGCACTGCACTATTTTTAAGTTGTTTGGGCCATTTTTCATGACAAGACACCGTGCTGGTGTCTTCTCAGGTTTGTAAATTAAAAGGGTAAGCTACAACAGCTAGAATTTACAACCATTCTGAAAATGACTATTCTGTGCTATACAACAGTGTGCATTAGCAAACTAAAGAGCATTTATGCAGACTCATCTAGGTGCATTTACTCAGAGGAAGATCCTTCAGAGAGCAATGAGGCTTACCTCTAATAGCTTTGTTACCCCACAATCTAATCTGGTGGGTCCAGGTATGATTGCCATTGTTGTAAGGGGTATAGCCCACTTGGAATGCAATGCACAAAGCCAAAAACATAACAGTATTAGTAGAAAAAGGAGGTAGCATAGCAACAATCAGAATTATTTCAACAAAGGCCCTGGCAATTGTGTACTATCTCCCAGCAATCACAGTGATTCTCTCAAGAGACACTTCTGCATTCACCTTGCACTAAAGGCATCTATCAGTATACACCAACCTGTCTGGTAATTCACTGGAAAAGTGGGAAATAAAAGATAATGGTTTTACTTCAATTCATGGAATATGTAACTTCTCCACCAATCTTAGGGGTGCTCTGTCCACAACACTTCAAAGGATGCTGCAAGAGGAGACATTAGGATTAGAACATGACACGCTGGACTCTATAGAGCAGCAGTGCAGCCTTGGGAAGTCCTCAGTGCTGCCTAGCCTATGACAGTTTTTTCCCTGTTCCTTGTAGGAGCTGTCAAATTCTCCAGTCATATCTTCCCAAACTGAAGCTGCTGTGTCTGGAGCTGGAGTCAAAACAGCAGCACAACCTGACTGTATAAAAGAAATTCTTTATAGGAGCTACTGAAATACTAAAATCTAGGTGTGGCAGGCAGGTTTTTCAGGTAGAAGGGTCAATTAATACCCATGGTATTCCTTGGGTGCTGCGCAAATGGGCAAAGATGGCAGGTGAAGATATGACATGAGAGTGATCTCTCTTGCTTTCTCTCGTTCTCACACACACATACACGCACACATACAACCTTCATGAATCTATGCAGCTTCCACTCAGATGCTGCTGCTGAAGAGAAACCATGATCTGTTGCCTCCTGCCTAGGCAATGGCAGATCAACTGCATGACATGGAAAAGTGGGGGTAACCCCAAATCACTGCAGACCATTGTTATCCGTTTTTTAAAAATTGTATCCATTTTTAACAATGCCCATTTCTCAATGGCTCTGAATGGCTTACAGAGGGTTAAAATAATCATTAAAAACAACCATCCTGGGAGGACCAAATCAGATGTATTATATCATTACTGATGCTTAGGGAGACCACATATAAAACTAATCAGGGCCTGCCAGAACAACCAAGTTTTAAATTCCTTCCTGAACACCAGCATATTGGGGCCATCCTTTTCCATAGGGCTGGCAAGACAATTATGGAATGGGCAGAAAAAATTGGGGTAAGGATGTCCTGCAAATATCCAGGCTCTGTGCCATAAAGGGCTTCATTGAAAACCAACAACACCTTGAATTGCATCTGGAAGCCTACTGGTAACCAGTGCAGCCCATGAAGGTAGCAGTGTTACATATGCATACTGAGGTATGTTACTCATACTGCTTAATTCTGGGCCAGTTGTAGCTTCTAAGTGGTCATCAAGGGAACCCCATATGGATCCTATAGCAAGTTAAAGACTCTGCTTTTGGACCAACAGTCTAGCTAGAACTCTCTCTGACATATTCAAGTCTGAGAATGCTTTTCATTTTGCCCAACCTTCTTATTCTCCCCAACATTCTCTATATCCATTTCAGCATCTTGCTGAACCTATTATACTGTCCGCTACCATCATCTCCAATTCAAGTGTAGGTATCAGGGATCAAATCTGGAGCCTTCTTTTTGAAACACATTAGTAGCTTCAGTCCCCCTCCTTTATATGTGCCCTACCAAACAACAGCCTTTACACATGAAGATGTCAGAGATAGACCTTGTAACTGTCTGTGTGCAAAGTCTCTACCACTAAGGCTTCCATACTGTAGGACCAGAAAGTTAAGAGAAATAAGATTGTTCTATTGCTTCTTACTGGGTGAAACAGTGCACTACTGATGTCAGGTTCGATATTCTATGATGGTGCTTGATGAAAGCTGCGAAGAAGTCCAGTGCCAGATGCAGAGCTCAATTCCAAAACCATCAAAAGAACATGGAATGCACAAATATTATACTAGTGTGGAAAACTAGCCCAATTGCTTGATGAATTTGATACTTACCATTTATACTTCCTCGGCATAAGAGAGATGAGGTAAAAAGGAAGTAACGAGATAGTCAGTGACAGCAAGACTATTCTGTTTTCTGGAATGGATAATCTAAATGTGCACTATGTTGGTCTCTGGTGTTGAGCAAGGGGGCAAAAAGGGGGTTAATTGGATGTAAGCCAGTGAATGAACTTATCATAGCAAGATTTCAATCAAGGCATGCAGAGACAACCGTCATCCAAGCTTATGCACCAACTGAGGATGCACATGAAGCTGAAAAGGACATGCTCTATGAACAACTACAAGACAATTTCAGTGATATACCTGATCATAACATTATATTGCTTATTAGTGATATGAATGCACAAATAGACAACAATAGACAAGGATGGGAAGAAGTGACTGGCCTACACGGATCAGAAGCACAAATGTGCAAAAATGGAGAGCTCTTGCTGTATTTTGTAGCATAAATAATGTATGTGTTGGAAACATCTACTTTGCAGATAAAAATATTCACCAAAAAAAATGGCTGTTACTCAATTGAGCATTTAACAATGAAATCAATGGCTTCTGCATCAGCAAATGATGGTGATCAGCACTCCTAGATGTCAGAACATCTCACAGAGCAATAGGACCATCATTGCCTTAATAGTATCATTGAGACTCCACCAAAAGAAGAAGCAAGAGCAGCATACAATTTGCCGCTCTGCTATTGAGAAGCTAAGAAATCATGTCATTGCTGAACAGTACAAACTCAAACTTGAAAATTGGTTTCAGCAACTGCAACATGAAACTGAAATTGAAAATCAGTGGAGATGGTTCAAATAAACAGCATCTGAGTGAAGAAGAAACAATTGGATAGAGGAGGGCAATACAGAAAGAGTGCTGCATACAAGATAGAACCTGGCAGCTGACTGATGAAGACAAAATCACAAAGCAACAAAAGGACCAAAATTACTAAGTGGGAAAGCAGAAACTATAGAAAAATACCAGTCATTGGACTGTAGAGCCAAACGAAGTTGCCAGGCTGCCAAGAAAGAATGGTTAGAACACAAAGGAGCCAAAGTACAAGAAGTAGCAACAAAAATGACATCAAGATGCTATATTGCATTGTTCAGAAATTAACAAGAGCAAGAAGTAATACGAGTCCTCCTATTAAGGACAAGAATAGGAAGATACTGCTAAATAAAGAACAAGGGACCTGTTGGGCAGAGCCTTTTGAACAAGCACTGAACTCACCAACCCGGTGCATCCAAGCCACCTGATGAATTGGATGGAAATCTGGACATAATCAAACTGGAGAAGTCAATCAGGTGATAAAGACAATGAAGAACAACAACGTTGCAGATTTAGACCAAATCCCAACTAAACTACTAAGGTTTGGTGGGAAAACATGGTGCAAGAACTAACAGAGCTGATGAATGCATGTTGATGAACAGATTGTATCTCCAACAAACGGAGAAAGGGAGTGATTGTCAGACTCTCAAAGAAAGACAATATTGCCAATTGTTGCAACTGGATGGGCATCTGGCTCTTTTCAGTCCCTGGCAAGATATTTTGTGTTGTCCTACTCAGGTGACTGCTGGATCCATTGGACAAGCAGCTATGGGAAAACAAGCAGAATTTTACTGCAGGCACTCATTCAATGAACAAGTCTTTGCATTATGCAACATCACTGAATAACCTAGAACATTGTATTGGAATAGAGTCATTATGAGGAATAGTAAAAAGATAAGACATTTATCTTTGTCAATATTTTGTGGAATCTACCTGACCTCCTGCTGCTGCATGAAAACTGATCATAGCATTACAGAGGTCTTTACCATCAACACTAGAGTAGAGCAAGACTGCATTCTTTCACCATTCTGGTTCTTTTTGACAATGGATTTTTATCATTAGAAAACTCTGAATGGTATGAATTTAGGTATCCCTTGGAAAAATCAGTGGGATCTGGAATTCACAGATGATGTATCATTTCTAGCAGAAACAAAAAAATGTCTCCAGGACATGACCACTAACCAGGAAATGGAGGCCAATAAAACTGGGTAAAGTAGTAAAAAAATGAAGACCGTACAAGTTGGTAATGCTCAAGTAAATCCATGGACACCAATGCACTGAGGATGTGCAGAATTTTATCTACTTAGGAAGCATCATCTCTAATACTGGAAGCATTGAGGCAGTTGTTAACTGCAGGTTTGGAAAAGCATCAGCAATGAATTTGCCAACTGGTCTTTGTCAATAATCAAGACTGCAACAGAAGTCCAACTCTTCACAGCTCTCTTCATGACATTCTTTGAGAAAAGGAACAGAAATAGTGAAAGAATGCAGCACTAACTTGCCCACTCCTTTTGAGCCTCTACATTGGAAATGAGCAAATATTTGTGATGGAAGACATGACTGGGGAGGATTCTGGAATGGAGCTTCCAGGTTGCCAGGAGGGGGAAGAGAGGTTCAAGGGAAAGCACCTCCTCAGTGCCCAGCCAGAGTGTGGGAAAGTCAGGAGAAGGAGACTGGCCCCTCCCTAAGGGCATCATGGTTATAGCTGCTGTTGTTGGGGATTAGAATTAGTCTGGTGAGATTCTGTCTATTAGGTGTAAACTAATAAAGGAGCTGAACTGATTCTGGACTATCTCTCTGTTGTTCTTGGGCTGAACCTGACAATATTAATATGGCAGAAGGACAAAGCTTATAGAAAAATTGCAGGCTGCAGACTGAGATCAGAGTGACCATCATTTTGTTTTACAAAAACGAGCAAGGTAGTCATCGTTTGTGAAGTAGCTTTCAAAAGATTGCAGGATTCTGTGTTTTTATACATACTTTCTTTGGGTTATGCAATTTCAGTGGCTTTACTCAGTTAAAATGGCAAACAAAAGGGATCCACATCACTGTCTCAAGGCAACACAGAAAGCAAACACATGGAGTTGGTTTTCATGGCTGTAGTCTGGACTTGGACACAGTTGCATGTAACGTATCTAAGCTTCATTAGCACTTGCACCAGGATGGTAGTTATTCTTTCCATCTTTATACCTTTGGTAGTAGTCATAATTATTATGGAAAATGCAATGAATGTGGCATAAAAATATATATGATGAATGGGAGAAAAGTGGACATTTTAGCAGCTGCTGAAGTAGTGGCGGAATGCACTAATTGTGGTAGGAGAGTCTGCAGATCTGGCAGGGAGGAGGATGTAACAGAGGATTTCTGGCACCAGCAGATGGGGTTGGGCTAGATGAACTTTGTGATTCCTTCCAATTCTGTGACTGGAGCCCCAACCCCAGTTTGATAGACCTTTGTTATCTAAATAAAGTCATGGAGGTCCCATACTTCACTGCAGCTTGGTATTTCTGGCCCTATGGAACAGCCCAATAAAATATCACTACAATGTCCCTATCAATAGAAATGCCAATCCAGTGTTAGCAAGCAGCTGCAGGGCAGTTCTGAGCCACTGAAGCATCCATTGTGCAGTAGCTATTTTGTATATAGTCACAAGCAAGAATGTTATTAAACAGAGTGGGAGGGGAGGGGAGGGGAGGGGTCCTCTCCCATGGAGACTATTGGTTTTAGTTGTTTCCTTCCCCCCCCCCCCCCTTCCTCCTCCCAGGGCTGGTCTGAAATATCATAAAGACAGAAGAAGATAGAAGGTCCAGGATAGAAACTCTCCATCCCCAATAGCCCCTTGCTAGCAAGAATAGAAAGAGCAAGAATGCAACTCTCTTTCATCCTCTTTTGCCTCAATCTTGTCCATTTCATTCCAGGATATCAGCCCTCCCTCCCTCGGTATTTGGTTTTTATTGTTATAATAAATTAATCTACGGTACTGTTCAAAGTTTTTTATTGTTTCCAGAGAACACAAAGTTTCCTCTCTTCCCAAGGTCCCTGTGATGTTCATTGATGAAATTTATCTTATTTGTCTGCAAAACCTGTGCTGTAATGAAGCTCTTGCACTTTCTCTTTCTGGTGCTTTATGACTTTCTCAATTTGGTACCACATTAGTCAGTGAGGCTAGAGTCCAGCTCATCAGCTATCTTAGCCAAGTAATAAATCTGCTAGGGGAGTGTGAAAACCTGCTTCAATTAACTTGATGAGCAGTTTGGGGAGCAACAAGCCGGTGATTTCCAGTATTTACATAGTGACAGTGCCAGATCTAAGATAAGAGATATGTTTTTATGCAATTCCTTTTCAAGAGGTATGTGGTATGCGAGTATATATCTGGTAAATCTCTAAAATGCTAAGCACAAGTCAACTTGTACAGGTAATTTACTTTATTTTGCTCATTTACACTGCAATCTCCCTTATACTAAATAAGGGTTTCTCATTTGTGGATCTCCACAATGGGGTCTTACCTTAGCTCTAGAGTGAGAAATTGTGGCCCTCCAGATAATGCCAATCTTTGGAAATCTCATCTGCACATCAGATAGTTAGAGATGCTAGAAATTGTAGGTTTCCTTCCTCTTTGCAGTCTCCTGTGCCTCCAGAGAATGGAGGACTCTTTGAAATAGCATGGAAAGTGATGTAGAGGCTAAAGGAGAAAGGATGAATTTGGGAATGACTCCTTCTCACTTCTATTCATGGAAGCCTGTGTTACGCTGAAGAGTCTTCTGTGAATTGAAGGCTCCAGATAGATATAGTGTGTTATGGATGATGCTGAGGATGGAAAAGGAAGATCCAAACTATATAATGCAGAGGGAAGGGTTGCAAAGAGACAACTGTACTGGGTTTACACCCAAATTTGCACAATAACATTTGGGGGCACATTTTCCATTTAGTTTTCTTTTACTTGTGGCCAATATAAATCCTATGCTCTAGCCTTGGGGTAATCACACTCACAACTTTAGATTAGAATAGTCAGTTCTACTTTAGAGAGTTATTTTTTTATAACATAGATCATTTACCACATCGTGCACTGAAATGGCACAGTCTAACTCTAGCTTGGTGGCCTCCAAATGAACTGAGACCACAACTCCCAATTTTAGAAGTTCTAGTCTCTCTAGAGCTAGATGGCATTTGTTTGGCTGATCAACAAACAAGTAAATCCTGTTTAGCTCAATGGGACTAATTCTCAGGATTGCACCCTCCAGGCATCAGGCAGCTTCCATACATAGTTATGGAAAGAATTTTCTCCTACAAAATGCTAATCTGCTTGTTTAATGCTGGATTAATGGCTAACTATAATAAATAAAGGCTATTGATTAAGGCATCCAGTACACATTATAAAACTTCACTGCTTAGCTCATCAGTTAAGCATCCTGCTGCCTACCACATGCCACAGTGACAGTGTGCCAACACTCTGTGGGCTGTACTGGGTATAAAGTAGCTTTTGCTTCTGTGCTCTTCTGTGCAGCTGGGATGGACAGAAAGGCAAGTTATCAATTTGAAAAATAAATGGAACAAGTTATTTTCATATGCACTGATTAAGAGTATCTGTTCCATAGACCTGGTAATGAATTCTTATCCTGAAACAGCAAACTCTTAAAGTAAAAGTGAAAGTTGCAAATTAGAGCTCAGATTTCCTTTTTATCATTCCCTATTAGCACTGTATTTGCAAACTTTCCCTGAAGAAAATCTAAAAGCATATTTTTTTAGAGACAAGAGAAGTAAAAATTAAAGCCCATCAGCTACAAGAAACTGCTCTGGGAGAAGATAAGAGCCTTATCTGTCCCTCAGTGCAAATGAATTCTACCACTGCTTTTTTTAAAAATGGGGAGTCCTTTTCTCCTTATCATTCTTTAAATTTTAAGTCCAGCAGTTGTGTGGCTCAAAGGTTATATATTATGGCATTATGGAAGAAAGGTGCAGGCCAGTAGCAAAGCATGTGCTTTGCATGCAGAAGGCCCTAGTTTCAATCTCTGCATCTCAAGGAGAGCTTGGAAAGATTCCTGCTAGAAGTGATGGAGAACTCAACTATCTGCTCCCTATAGAAAAGAATAAAGTCAATGGACTGAGTCAGAAGAGTGGCCAATTGAGCTTTGGACCAGAGACCTTCTAACCCCTGGCAAAAGGACCTCCCCCTTCTCTAAAACCCTGCCCTCTGGCAAAAGGAAGGGCCTCTTTTCTCCATTCAAAAAGAGGCTGAAGCAATTGTTCCTTAATCTTCTTTAGCAAGAAGAAAAGGTGTTCTTTTTCTTTTCCAGGAAGAATGGAGCTATGACCCCCAGGCCCTTTCTTCATACAGAAGGAAGAAAAGAGTGATCTCTCCCTTTTTCCTTCAACATTGAGAAATAAAGTCCTTCTTCTGTGCAGGAGGAGGATCAGGATAATTTCCCTCTCCCACTTTCTGAGTGGAGGCAGTACTACCAGATGTTGACAGCCTCCTTAATATCTTCTTCCCTTATGGGATTATGTGAGGGTGCTCCAGTGTTTGTCTGGATTTAACTAGCTCAACATTGTCTTCAGTGTTCTTTGTTTCAGGCAGAACCTTTCTCATTCAAAACTGAAGATATCAGGAATTGAAACTAAGATCTGTTGAATGCCACTGAGCTACACCTGAGCTTCCTAACCAATCCTCATCAAGAACACCAGCAAAAATGTTGGGCATATTACTTTCTTGATATTTGTACTTCCTGTTTGCAAATGCTTCTGGTACCACATATTGTACTTGGATAACTTGGCTCCTGTTCTTTAATGTTATTTCTTTTGGACTTGGGTCAAAATGCTGTTCTTTGCTTCCAGGAAGGATATTGAATATTTAGTATGTATCTTCAATTGGATTGGAATTAATCTAGTTATGCCTATGAAATCCTGTAGCAAACTGAATGGTTTATTTTTCTTCATACAGAAGAAAGAATACTAAATATCTCTCATCTTCAATTGGATGAACTTTCCTGAAAGGGTCAAAATCCTCTATCTTTTTGGCAAGGGAAAGTATTATAATGGTAAGATGAATGCCACTAAGAGACCAGGCTTTTAATCTCTCCCTGAGGTTTGAAGAAGTTATTATACTCAGGTGAAAAGATTAATGCCTCTATTATTTAATATGTCTCAGACTTTGCTAGACTCTATAGCTCATGACATCTAAGAATGTCCAAGTTCTGAAGAAATGAAGGGAAGTTGTTACTGTCCTGGCCCAGGCAGAACTTTGAGAAATATCAGCATCTTGAGAAGACCAAGATGCAGGTTAGAAAAAGTCCTGGAAAAAGGCAATGTCAAACCACTTCCATATTTTCACATTAATAATATGGGAATAGTTTTTCCCCCCTTTTTCCATTGCCTTTTTCCAGGATTTTTTAAAAACTTCCTAGTCTATCTGTAGCTGTCACATTCTGGTTTAAGGGCATATCTATACTACTAAGATGCCCTCAATATGGGCCACTTTTTTCTTTTTTTGTGGTGCCTTCAAGTCAGTGTTGTTTCCTGGTGACCATCTGGACTAGTCCTTGCAGTTTTCTTGGCAAGATTTTTCTGAAGTGATTTGCCATTGCCTCCTTCCTAGGTCTGAGAGAGAGGGACTGGCCCAAGGTCATCCAAATGGCCTTGTACCTAAGGCAGGTCTGGAACTCACGGTCTCCCAGTTTCTAGCCTGAAGCCTTAACCACTATACCAAACTGGGTTTCTAGTAGTGGGCCACTACCAACCATCTTTGGAGGGTGACAACATCATACTCTACTTGTCTCCTGCCCACTGTGAATATGACCTCTGCCATGTCTTCCTGCCCTGTATTTAAAGTGGGTTTTGGTTTTTTTTACTTCTGGCAGTTTAGGTTTTGCTGTCCAATTTGCGATTGTACTTTACTTTCTTCTAGGCAAACCTATGCAGTTTGTTTGGCTACTGCACACAGTGATAGGAACACCTTTCTGGCATTATTTCCAAATTTCTCTCCCTAATCTTTGCTGCAGCTTTAATGACTATAATATTTGCCTGCCATGCAGAGGCTTGCTGGTTCAAAACTTGGCAGAAATGTGCTGTTTTATTTACTTTTTTTTTTTCCTGAGGTACTTACTTTCTTTCTGAGCTTTTTTTAAAAATCAGTTCACCAGCACACCACTGAAAATGAATTTAGCTTTTCTTTCTTTCTTTCTTTCTTTCTTTCTTTCTTTCTTTCTTTCTTTCTTTCTTTCTTTCTTTCTTTCTTTCTTTCTTTTTCTTTCTTTCTTTCTTTCTCTCTCTCTCTCTCTCTCTCTCTCTCTTCCTTTCCCTTTCCCTTCCCCTTTCCCTTTCCCTTTCTTTCCCTCCCTCCCTCCCTCCCTCCCTTCCTTCCTTCCTTCCTTCCTTCCTTCCTTCCTTCCTTCCTTCCTTCCAGTACTGCAAAGTCAGCAATGCTACATTAGTGAACTTGTTTTAAAAAGGCAGTAAAGTGGGTAGCAGGACAAAAGAAAAGCAAAGTTTCTGCATGTGTCAAACCAGGGACTCTCTAGATGTCGGTCAAGTGTTATAGCCAACATGCTATTGAGAGACTACTAAAATAGTAGCTGCAACAGAGATTATGGAGCCAACCCTGGAAAACTGCAAGGTTGAGGTTTTTAAATTTGATTTTACACGGAGTGTTCTTAAGCCAGTTTAGAGTCTAGCTGACATCAGAATGGGACAGGAGCAGCTGCATTTCCATAAGATGCCATAAGACTGTATTAATGTACTTGTGATATTAAGTGTTACATTTTTGTTACAGGACACACAATTCTACTAATATGAGTCTCTCTTGTTTTTGTGCTCATTTTGTTGGAGTAGACAGTGGTCTAAATAGGACAAGTAAGGCTGTGTGACTATTTACTACAGCCTGATTTAAGGGGTGTTGCATATACACCATTATGCAAGCAAACATCTGGATACAAGTAAGCATGATGTTGATACATGATTTGTCTGGCCTTAGGAAGACTGTGGACATCACATCTCATTGATCTATGCTGCTCCTTCCCTTCAAAGCATTTTAGTGCACTGATCTTCTGCACACTTATATGGAAGTGAGATCCATTGATCTAAATGGTATTTGCTCCCCAAATAAGTATGCGGACATTTCATTGGATTATAGATCAGAAACAGTATCCCTAATTTCAATGGATGGGATGAAGTGGCCACAAAGAAACCATCTATAAAGAACTCTTCTAGAGGGCCATTAGGGACCAATGGGAAATTGCCATCTGTGCTTGGGTTTGGTTTTTGGTGGTGGCTCTGAGTTATTTTCTGTATTTATATTTTTATAATGGACAATTTAATTATTTGTACTGTATGGTACTATTGTTATTAGTCCCCAGGAGTCTTAGGAGATTCAGCAGCATATACATTTAAAAATTGTGATGTGAGAGGCAGGACAGGAAGGAGTTGGACTGGATGTACTTTATGGATGGATCACAAAGCCATTTTCAAACAAGTGTTGCCTGCCCCATAGGAAAGAAAGCAATGTATACCAAATGTGACTCCCACCTCAGGATGGTGATTTTTGAAACTGTGATTGATTTCAAAGTCTGTAATAAAGGAAAGTATTTCCTTATTTCAGTAAATATTCCACATACAGTTAACAATCATCTCCATCTTTATATGAGGAAATCCAGTCCCTGTTTTTTCTTTGACACTATCAGATTTAGGTTTATTAGTGGCTTGGCCGTTGGTTCAATAGAGCACTGATAACTCTGCATTAGCCTTGACTGTTATGTATTGAGGGTTATTAAAGTGGCTGGCAGGTGCATAAATCTATCAGGCACCACCTCCTTCGTTCTCTTCCCAGTTTATTTCCCTCCACTCTCTGCTAGGATACCACATAGAGGAAATAAGATGTACTGAATGCCTTTCAGGAAGGCTGGGGCTAGGAAACAGACTTCCAAGTGTATGGACTTGCATCAGGAGTTCTTAGTTGCAACAGAATAACTATAGACTTGACAAGCGGGGAACTCCCAGTGAAAGGGACAGTGAGCTAGCACGGTAGGAATAGTGGCAAATGAAAGTAAAATAGCTGAGAAGCAGGAAGAGGAAGGAGGAAAAAATGAAGAAGATACTAAGGATGTGCCCTGTCATTTCCCTACTGGGTACTTTTGAATCTCTTCTCCTCTTTAATCTCTGGACCAAATGTGTTCTTTTTCTGTTCCAGTCGTATAAATACCTGACCTGGGACCATTCCATTCTGAAGGAAATGACAACCTGATTAAGTGGCCTGCATCTTCTGTTGATTGCATAACCAGATCCTTTCAGGTTATCCATGCGTGATTGGCAAATGTTAGAGTACAGCCTTTGAAATGAATGTGACTTAAGTTTATCATTAAGGTCCATTGATTTCAATGGATATATTTCATGGATGAGTAAATCTGGATTTAACAAATAATCTATTAGTTGCTCTTGGTGTTAGCATTTAAAAATAACTCTAGAGACTCCATATTCTAAAATTTAGGTTCAGCAATAATTGTGCATATTTGTGCATATGTGTTGTAGTGTATGTGTGGCGGGGGGGCAGGAGTGATTCAGAATTGATGTATTCTAAATCTTTCAAATAATGCTTGCTGTGTGTGAAGAAAGAATGTAGTGACTTGTCAGGCTGAGATTAGATTCTTCCAAGCAGGCAAAAGGTTTATTGATGGATGATAGGATTTATAACTAATCTTCAGGGAATGGCAGAATCAGTTACAAAATATGGTTTATGATCTGCTATCCCAGCATATTATGGAGCTCATATGTGATTTAATTTCAGATTTATTTATAACTTTGCTGTATACTTTTCCTTGTCTGAACTAAAAGAGTGTTTCCACAAACATGTTGCCTTCAGAAGGTCATGGAGACTCTGACAATCAGGAAGAAATGGAAGCCAATCCTGTTTTTAAATCATGGGTAAATCTTTATTTCTAGGATTGGAGAGGCCACGGGAATAATTCTTGTATAACAGTTCTTGTAATGATTACCTGAACCATTACTGTATATGGTCAAGAGTTAATGAATCTGCCTCTTCTGATGCATCAGAGCAAGAGGTATTCACTGTGTTCAGCTGACATTCAATATCTGGTATCTGGTAATACGGAAAATACTCCCTATTAGTGAAAATATAGCCTGTTCTGTTTTTCCAAACATGCTTGAGGAAGGAGCATATACTTAGTTTTAAGACGCTCATGATGCCCTATTTATTTTTCACTGTATACCAATATTGTTTGAATTTGGGTCTTCTATAATAGTTCTCTAGAAGAAATTATACATAATAAATATTTTCTACTTAAATATTGTGAGTTTGCATACAAGCAACATACACTGAGTACTATGAGACTTGGGGAAAAAGGTGTATATTTATATAAATATTGGGCACAACTTTAAAAGGCCCATAATTGGGAACTCTTTGCCCCGCTGGTGTTTCCCATCATGATGCTCATCATCATAATCAAAACTTAATATTAAGAGAAATATGCTTTAAGTACACAAGATAAGTTCACCCTTCATATTATAACTACCAGCACCCTTTCGATACCCAAATATAAAATATTCTGATTTCACACATTGCAAAAAGTCGTGGTTTATTTAACTATGATTTGTTAAATAAATCTCAATCAGCTGGATTTACCCAACACACTGACAACACCAAAAAAAGAAAACAAACAAGAAAACAAAACAAAACAAAACAAAACAAAACAAAACAAAACAAAACAAAACAAAACAAAACATGACAGTCTGGTGTATGAATTTAGTCACTGTATGAAATTGTTGCTCTTCATGTTCTTTTGATTCTACTTAAATGTACTTCTACACCACAGAATTCAAAGATCACTCCCAGTCTAGGAGTGCCCAGTGAAAAGGATGACCTCAACATCACATTTTATTACCTGCACTAAGATCATTTGGTGAATATTATCAAGGTTCCTGATCAGTCTATAGTTAGGTTTGTATACATTGCTATACTTAAAAGATATTGTTGTTTATGGCTTAGCACAATGTGTGAATCAAGCCATTGTGGCTTGCAAGTTATATTTTATGTTCAGAGTTTATGAACCAGACCACTAAAGGTTCTTTAAAAAAAAAAAGGTAGCCCAAAAACAATAGTTCAAGCAAACCATGGTTTAACCACACCTTTTGCCTTTGAATCTGAATGCCACATAGCCATATTATTCATATCATATTTCATTTTTAAGACAATCTCTGTTCAGGATGTACAAATAATGAAACAAGGCAGCAAGAACAAGAGGTATGGAAAAGGGAGAATGCAGCTGCTAAGAAGAACAAGGAAGTCTTCAGCTGACCTTGAAAGGCCAGTACTCGATGCCAACTATAACTGAGAAATGAAAAACTTCATTTGAGACTTGTATCAGGAACACCCTCACTCAGGTCACCAAATAATGAATTCCTTGCAAATATAGCATCATCAAAGAGGCACCCCACAATAATGCACCACCTCAATAGTACATAATGGAGAAAGTGATCCATCCAAGTCTTAAGTTGTCCACATTTTATATGTCAACAGCAGGTCTTTCTGAAAGAAAATGGCCTCTGTTCTGCCCTTTTCCCCTTTAAGAATCTTGCTGTAACATTTTGTATTAGCTGATGCTTCTAGGCCAAACTCAAAGGAACAGAAATTATATTGCAGTTTTGTCATTTTGAAGCTCTAGATCAGATTTTCTCAACCTTGGGAACTTGAAGATGCGCCACCTCAATAGTACATAATGGAGTACTATTGAGTACTCCATTATGAAGTGAAGTCCATCCTCATCCAGAGCAAGCAATGATCATATCATAACCTCTCATCTGTACATTAGCTTGGGAACAATGCTGAGCTTTTGATACTTTCAGATCCAAGCATCGTTTTTAAGGTGCTAGTGGGCCCGATTCTGACAAGCACTGTACTCACATGCTGACCCAAGAGATCAAAAACTGAAGGCTCACTAAGAAGGACTTAGTAATTTCTCTACTAGAATTAGTGAATAAGAAGCAAATGAGTAAGGCAAAATCTCACCAGCTATTCTGCTGACTTCTCAATCTGATCCGCTTTTGCCTCCCCTCCTCTTTGTCTGGAAAACAGTTGTTATCTGCTCACAGGATTGCCAGGTCCACCATCAGGTTGTGATTAGTGATATATTTGGCTAATAATATTCTACCTTATCTTGCAAAAACAAGAACCTGATTTGCTAAGTGTGCAACCTGATTCAGTACATGGCGCATTTGAAACAGTTTTAGGATGGGAAGTGCCAATTCAAACCAGATTTAAAGCCCATGCTTTTAGTAGTTCCTGAATACATTAACTGGAGCAGCTTCCTTTGCTCTTGGAGGCAGCTGCTTTGGGTGCAGCACCAAGACGTGGCTTGCTTGCACATGGCACCTGCAGGCCTCCCAAGATGGCTTCAGGAGCTGAAACTGAGCCAAGTGCAGCAGGCCTGTGTGCCTGCCCTCCAGCCTAGCAGCTGTGGAGGTATGAAATGCTGACACACCAGCTGCCATGACCATTTATAACTCCGAGATTGCTCTCTCAGGACAATAATGGATGTTGGACAAATGACGATAGGGAGCGAAAAGTGCTATTACTCATTACTGAAACTTTGCATTGCTCTCTGGCCAGTGCTAAAGCCATAAAGTCAGCATCCAATGAGCAAGCTCCTCCTAACCTCTGCCTCTGAACTAAAAGCTTTGGGAAGGCAAGCCGAAGTGCCATCAATCCTGGGGAGGCTGACAGTCAACATTTGTCACAGAAACATTTAAGGCTTGGCTTAATCTCTTCCTTTTGGAGAGTTCATCATAACAAATAACTGGGTGGCTTAACCTTGGCCAGCAAATCTCTCTTTCTCACTCCAGCTGAAAAGAAAAAGTGGTCGTCAGTCGGACTGCTGGCTTTCAAGCTGGCAACGTTTTTGCCTTGTGTGGTCCTAGTCACATCCTAAATGGATCCAGAGTCAGCCAATGTTTATGTGTTTTGATTGTTACTGAGATACTGGCTAGGTCCCACACATTTTAAAATCTTGCACGCATGCGTGTGCTGTCATCCATTAATCTACTCCGGAGCAAAGGAAATTATTTACATTGCGGATATTGTAAAGGATTGTTCCTGCATTAATATTTCATTTGGTGGAGTTGGATCTGTCCATCAGAGTGAATTAGTGATTTGAGTTGTTGGATAACTTGTCCTGAGATGGCATCCATCCCAGAAGCTCATTCAGGAATAAATATTCTACCCACTGGAAAGTGGAAGCTGTCTCCGATTTGTCCACTTAAAAGGACTTAATGGTCAGGGAACACAATTATGGATCTGGAGCACAGTAAACAGCAACTGGGTTCATATACTGCGATAACATCATTTGTTTGGTTTTGTTAATGGCCATGTGAATCCATCCTTTCTTTTTTCTAAACTACAGCTTGAGGCTGGGAAACGTTGACTAATTCAACAAATTCTAACTTATTATGGTGTGCCAGGTTAGTGATGCTTCTGCTTTAGTATATAGAACAACATAGGAATGACTTGTCACATTGTCTGGACATCATAAATCCATAACATTCTTCTCAACTCTGCTACAACCTCTGAAACTAGCTCTCAGAAGCAGCAGCCATATCAGACATAAACTCAAATTGAATTTAGACAAATCATATACTGTATGTAGTAATGTGTGCTCCGTGTAAGACATCAAATGAGAAACAGATGGTTAAGTCAGTTTCAGTATTTAGACCAGTGGCCAGCTTCCATGAAAATCCATGAGATAACATGGGCACTTGGTTGCAGTCTACGGAGAAACAGCTGCTGAGATCAAACACAAAGCCCCATGCTACCATGTAGACTAGCATGGCATGAAGAGAGATTGCTGGCTCTTGCTTAGCAATGTGAACCTAGCAATTCTGAGAAGAATTGCTGGCATAAAGGAGAACATTAAGTCTACTCCTAGTGCCCCATTAAAGACTCTGCAAGAGGCTCTAAGCTGTACAGGGAGTGCCTATGGCTTGGTACTTGAACATGTCTGGCTTTTCCACCTTTAAAGTTTGCTCGTCTTTTCAAACCTTTTCTACCTCAAGACACCTTGCCTGGTTTTGTCTATTTGCTTGTTTGTTTCCAAGGACAATTGTCCAATTAAAGTCAAGTGATGTTGGAACGATAGTATGAGCAGCTGGGATTTTGAGATGGATTCTAGAGCCACTCATCACTCTGAATAAAACACCTGGAGCCATTCACATGGTTTCAGCATTATTCTCTTTTTACGTAGCTCAAGAGTGCTGTTTGGGATAAAATAAGCCACATTTCAATGCACTTTAAGCACATCAGTTTAGGCTTAGTCCCTTTGTTTCCCAAAGAATTGGATATGACTATGTTTCTTGGATTCAGAGGCATTCTTGTCTCATGAAACAAACTATATAGCTTTAAATTTGTCTTCCAATTTTCCAAACACTGGATATTTGGGGGGGGGGGGGTTGAGGGGGGGTAAGGAAAAATGGGTTTTGTTTTGTTTTTTTAGCTTATTTCATTATTGGAGGTGGTGGAAATTGCTGCTTTTGTCTTGTTTCTCCTGTTACATATATATCTAGATTCTGGTCTGAAAAGAGCCCAAGATGAGGAATTCCTTCCAGATGTCTTCTCTTGGGACTTCTGTGATGTGTAGGCCACTGCAGAAAAGATTACACAATGAAAGAAAAGACTTTTACACATATACTATGTAGGCACCTCTTAACTCAGGTAAATGAGGGACCCACCCTCATTAGGAATATGCAAGTCATAAAAAATCAGTTTGCTTTCATCAAGCAGCTTTCTGTTCCAGCATTTTTCCTAAGAGTTATTTTCTTTCCAAAACCCATTAAAAGAAAGGTCCAGGCCAGATGGATTTTGCACCTCCTTTGTTCAGAGTATAAGGTAGTCGAGAGATTTCTTCCAACTTAGCTTCTAAAATTCTAGCACACTTATAGGGATGTTGGGGTCTTTGCAAAGTAGCTTCCTCCTTTTGGTCTTGCCTGAGATGACATTTATAGGCAGGCTACAAATGTGATAAAAATTACACACACTGCCAGATCAATCAGTGCTCATTTGGGGGTTATAGGACACAAGTCATATCTGCAGCATTCTATGGTCCACATTCAACTGTCCTGCAGTTGGAAGAATTTCGTCAGACTTGCTGGAGGAAGATACTGAAAGTGTTAAACAACATAGTAATGCATGTTGGATAAAAGTCCCATTATAATCTTTCCAAATGTAAAAGACTGCTTTCTCTTCCATGATTTGCATGTGAAATTGTAAGATTTCACAGAGCCTGCTTTCTGAGAAATGGATTTCTGTGTCTGCATGTATTCTCCAGAGAACAACCATTTGCAGAGTCTGTTGGAAAAAACAAAAGGGCAGGCTCTGAAGATCTGACCAGGGAAGATGAGTCTGTTAATGGAAATATTGATTGTCTCAGAGGTTCAGTGCTGCCAACCGCCCTGCGCATATGGTACCAGTTTTATTGATATATGAATAAGATTAAACATGACACCTGTGTCAAGCAAATCCCCAGGTACCATTTAAGTAACACTTAAAGCAGCTGCTTTTGAAGGATTACCTTCAGGCACAGGCCACCCAAGTAGAACAATATCATCACCATAAGTACTTTCCCAGTTGTCGACAAATGGGAATTCTTGCCGTATGGCAGCAATCATTACACTCTATTAGTGCAAGCCAAAGAAGGGGGCACTTAAGGCCTGGATTCTCACTCAGCCTTACACGAAGGCTTCCAAGGAGGGCCACTGGAGTGGCTAGGCCACTGCTAATGTAGCCAGGAGGGGGTTGCTGTAATCCTCCATTGCAGCCACTGAGGCATTATGCCACTTTGTGGGTGAGTTCTGAGGGATGATCCAGCAAGGTGATAACAAAATGAAGTCTAGTTTCCTTTCATGATAAAGTCACATAAACTCCTTTGAGCTATGAGACACCTTGGTGTGCCAGGGGCAAATTTCAAAAAGTGGACAGGTTCTGAACTTCTTGTTATTGTTGTTTTCCTTTATTAGCCTCCTGTTCCTGTACTTTTAATAAATGCAGGCAAAACCCAGATTCCTGAAGAACTCATTACCAAGGACATCCTAACTAACCCAACTGTATTATTTACATTTAACAGTGTCTAAGGAACACAGAGAGTCAGTTCACTCAACTTTTCAAGAAAGAGTCTTCTTCTCCAGGGTTTGGAATACACAGGGGAGTATACTTCAGCCAAGATCCAATTTGATGGTGACACAACTCAATTTGAATGTGTCTTTTAAAGTTCAAGATTCAGTCTGAACCAATTTGAGGCCACAGGCTATAATGGGTAAGCATCCAGATCCCCATAACACAGCTATTTCATTAGTGTCTATTACCATTATTGTACATGTAGTATGGTACTTTACATTATAAAGAAATAGTCTGCATTATTTGCAACAACTTAACAGCATACTATCTCAGATCCTTTCACTCAAGGGTTTTTTTTTTTCCCCTTTCCAAGTGAGCCTGCCTAAGCAAATTCTGTCAAAACAGTGAGACAAAAATAGCAGAACTGCATTTCCTCAAGTTATTCATCACACAATTTAACACCCCTTCCCGTTTTTTCTGATTTGGAAAAAAGTTACAATGTGTGAGAATCTGCAGAGCCAGTCCATCACATCTCCAAATTGCCTTTGAGTTTTCTGAAGAGAGTTAAAAGCACCTGATTGGATCTGATGCTTCAAACAAATTTGAAGATTCGGTTTAAAAGATGATTTGACTAAATCTCCTTTAAATTAAATCACCTGTTTGGAGATTCATATAGACCTAATAATATTAATGATTTAATAGCTTGACTGCCTAATCTCAAAAAGGATATTATAGAATAAAGTAGAAAACTGAATCATTATGGGCTAGAAGGAAGGTGTCAGGTGGGAACCTTGAGGCTTTCTCTGTCACCTGAAAGACAAAAGCAATGATCAGGAGTCTCAAAACACCACAGTGTGAAGTACGTTGGTGACATTTTTGGCAGCATGGATCATAAGAAGCACACACACACAAAGCAAGGGGAGCACACTCTCTCCACCCACCTGATACCAGGAATTCATATACTGCCATTGTAATGGCCACTAGCACAGATAATTTTAGCAAGGGCTTCATACAGAATAGGTCAAATCATTGTGAAGGCTGCTGAGGGATATTTAGTTGAGCAACAGCTGGAGGGTGTTTGATGCCACAGAAGTGTGGCATCACAGGCCAAATAAGTGAAACAGACCAAAACTCAGCATTTGTACATTTGTATGGGTTATGACAAAACTAATACTTATCTTGCCTTCCATCCTTCAAGTAAAAATGTGAGGCCCCTTCCTTGTGTCACAGCTGCAGCTGATTTCAGGTCCTGCCTTCAGAGTTTCAGAACTTTCCAAGAGCTTTAAAAGGAAAAACAGACTGTAAAGCAATAACATTGGTGTTTTTTTTTTTTACAGAATTCTTTCATTAACATCATTATTCATTATGTAGGTCATTAGCGCCACACCTTGCCACAGTATGCCATTGGTAATCTCAGATACTAAAGTAAGTGGAACTTTACCTGTAAGTGGATTCACCAATAATTCATATATTCTTACAGTAAAAATATAGTCTTCGTTATCTTCATGCATTTAAATGCTCCTTATGTCTATTAAGTGAGTATGGAAAAAAATGGAATAGTTATACATTTCTATATAATTTCCTCTCAGAGCAGTTTAGAAAAGAAGGAGAAAAATGTGTCGTTTTAAAAGATAGGAATAGAATTAACAATGCTTAAAAACAATAAATAGGAAAAAAAATAGAATGATGATGAGATGGGCCTACTCAGGGAGACAAGACTCAACTGAGGCTTTCATGCCAAGGATCTCCTATAATCTGGATGAAAAAAAAAAATAGCAAGCAAATCAAAATAAATCACAGGCAGATTTAAAGCCAGCTAGGCCATGCAATAGTTGTTACCCTCTAAGTGTCTCTGCAAACACTCATGTCTTCAACTGTTTTCCAACAGAACAGGTGTGGTGTCACTGAAGCATCTCCACTGATGGTATTCCATCACTGGAGTGGTGCCCCTGAGAAGGCCCTTCTTCCAGCTGCCATCTTGTTGGGCAGACCCACTAATGAGACTGATGTGTTCTTCCTTAAATCCAGATTCCAAAATATAATCTTAATTATATAATAGTTTGGGACTCTAGACTCCTCAGTCTTTGACATACCTGGGTCAGTCCGAAACTCTTCAGGACCTTATAGATGCCAACACCATGAAAGGGCGATGGGTCTCCCTCTTTGGCAAAACATTTCATCATTCACCAGCTAAAACGCTTGCTTGTGTTGTCCTGAAATGCATTATGGTGCAGTTTCTAATTAAGGTGCTTGTTATTTTAAACCCAGTCCTGATTTCCTTTTTTGATGTTATAATTACAAAAAAATTATGAAGATTTTTCTAATTTGCAGTTAAAAATATACCAAGGAAATGGTTTTCAGTTCCTCATTACCAGTTTTATTTTTGGTTTTTGTGTTTTTCTTTCCTTCTCTTTTTAGTATGAAGTCTGTTATTAACGTGCTGGGATGATATTAAAGAGGCAGTGGGATGATGACTACCATGCATTTTAACTAGTGTGTTTTAACACATGACTTGAATCTTTTTAATCAAAGCAGCACTTATGGTAAATCAACAAGAACAAGGCAAATACATTTCTGGAGAGATTACAAACCTGAATTGTATCACAACCACATTATAGTTTTTAGACTGAGATCCAGATTGCCCTAGAGTTTAACAAAGGTTCCCGAATGAGACAAAGAGGGCTGAGTTTTCTAAGATAGGACTTCTCTATATGTATTGCAAAAATCTGGATGACTGCTAGAGGTTCATAAACTCTCTTTGCTGCCACTGAGCAATAATTTAGATTTTTATAGCCCAGATAGGGTCGTCCTACCTAAGGGTTGACTTGTTTATCACTTAGAATATATGAGGAAAGAATGATCTTCAGTTCCATCATTAAATCGCTCCACAACCTAGGCCAGTGTTTCTCGACCTTGGTCACTTGAAGATGTGTGGACTTCAACTCCCAGAATTCCCCAGCCAGCCATTCTGGGAGTCGAAGTCCACACATTGGCTGTGGCTGAAAAATGCTGGTCGAGGCTGTATTATTGAGAAGCAAAACTGTTAAAGAACAGAAATTATATACACTGTTAAGTGTATCAGTGGCAGAACCTGAAAAAAGGCCCCACTGAAGATCTATGTGTATGAGATGAACTGTAGGGACAGGGTGGTTCTACAAGTGATCTGCCCTGGTCCAAATCATATCAGGCTTTCTGTACCGTAACAAGCATTTTGAATTGAGTCCAAAAAGCTTTTTGCAATCAGAGCAGTTATTCCAACACAGAATGAAAGGTGCTCCCACATCCAGTCCTTTTCAGCCCAGAGACAATCAAATACTATTTATTTATTTTTTCAAAATGTAACCCTCCCTGCTCTTCATTCAGGAACTTAAGATGTGTACACAGTCCTCCCTCTTCCTAGCTTTCCCTACAACAACCTAGTGACTTACATTCAGTGGAAAAAGAATGACTGGCGCAAAGTCACTGGATTAGTTTCCATGGACTAGAACTTGGGTCTCCCTGGTCCCAGTCCAGTCCTTTAGCCACTATATCACATTTCAGCCTGAGCATTCAGTAAATAAGAGGTATAGCTGGAAGTGCTCAGCACACTGGGCACAAATCGCTTCAAATCCACACAGGATCTTTTCCAGAAGCTTCACATACACATTAAATAACAGACTAGAAAGAACTGGAGTATGATCATCCCAACATACCCTATCTGTAGAAGACTGATAATAGCAATCAGACTAAAGAAGATGTGCACCTGGATTAAGACATTACCCAACATCTTGGCTCAGAGCTTTGAAGGTGTTGCACATTCAAATCACCCTATGACTGAAAAGAGAATGTTCTGAGATAGATCCAAGCATGTTTTGGAGTAGGGAGTAAGCAATCTTTTGGGCCCAAGGATTGAATAGTTTGCTGGGAAGGAATGGCACCCCTTCATTTCAAATGCACCCTACACAGAGAGTCTTGCAGCTGTCTCACTTTCTTCTTTGCTCCTTTCCATCCATCTTTTCCAATGACTCAATGCAGTTCACTGATTTCCTCTTTTCATTAGCAGTAGGAATTCAGCTAACCTAATGATAAGCTGGCTAGACAAGACTGGCTTGTTGTTTTTCAGCCATTACTGGCTGCAGAAAATAGGCATTCCATTTCTTGCTGAGTAGCTGATCAACTGGCTGATGGAAAAAGTGGGCTGTCTGCAGCTGTGCCATCTATATCTTGCTGGCTACTCATGTTATAGAGGTTCTGCCATGTGGCAATTAGAAACAGCCAGCCTAGGGAACAGCACCGTTGGCCCGTAGCAGTGGCACCATGTTCAAAGGCATTGACTCCATTATAAAGTAGGCTAATTATGATATATGAAGGACAGCATTTTATATACCCATCTTTCTCCATACTTATATTTGCTCTAATTATGTAGGAGAAAGAGAACATCCAGACCCAGCCAGAGGTTCCCAGTGCCTACACAGTCTCTGTGATACTATAACTGTTACTGAGTTCACTGGCCTATCAGACTTATACAAACTGGTACATTCAAGTGTGTGTGTGTGTGGGGGGGGAGATGTTCTATGTGGATGTGATAGAAAAAGAGAGAGATCAGCAGAGAGTTTAATTTCCTTGCTATGACAGGTGGAATTAAAAACAAGGAGGAAAGCATCTCATCTCAGCATGACTCCTGTGACCCCTAAGGCTTTGAAGGAATGCTCAGAGTCCTCTGTGACTGTTCAAGATGTGACTTCAGGCCACTCCTTCTTGACAGGCAGCTTTTTGTGGGCTAAGATCTTTTCATTAAAACTGAAATGACATCTCCCTCTTTCCCTGTCATAATATGTACAATTCAAAGAATTGTGATCAAAGTTCTGGAAATTAGCTTGTTGACTCAGGATAATGAGTTTCTTTCTTAATGCGTGCTTCAGAAAGGATCTGGAGATGTCACCGTTGCCACATGAACACATGCTTTGAATAAGCAGAAAGCTTTTTTAGCCCATCAGATGTCTTTTGAGATATTTGCTGGCTCTTAATGTCTCTAACTCCCTCTGTGGTTAGAAACCTGTGTGATGATGGGGAAGACGAAGAGAAGATAACAGCCTTGTTTTTAACAAGCTTGGATAATTCAGGTGCAGAGATAATAATCAAATCCAAAAATAAAACCCCAGTATCCTTTAGAATGCTGCCTGAGACATTTGCTGAACAATTTCGTTCTATCAGTAGGTAAGGAAGCAGGCGGTGCAAGGAGAAAATTAGCAAGTCACATGTACAGTTATTACAATGTGTGTTCTTTTGGCACTGTTTTTCATGCTGCGTGAGATGAACACACTGCAGGTAAAGAGGATGCCACAGAGAAAATTAATAGAAAGAATTTTAAAGGAAGCAGGTGAAGTTACAACAAAAGCTCCATGAAAAGTTATTGTTGTTGTTAGAGATGCTGGGCAAAGGGATTGCTCAGTGGGCTACACTATTGTGAAACTCACAGCCAAAATCTGAGCAGATATATTTTCTATCCATGCATAGTGCAGAGATGATAGACTTTGTTTTGGGAAATAGAAATCATTGACAGACAGCAAGATGAAGAAACAGAGAGTCAGAGCCTGGGTTCCTGCAAGGCAGTAAGTCATAATTTGGTTTGATTGATTTTGATTTACCATGTCTTATAAATCCAGTCACTACAATTTGTATACCATAGTTTCTGATTTAGCATGATGGGCAAACCAGGCCATTGTGGCTTGTTCAATAAATGTCAATTAATAACTCTGTAGCTTAGCATGGGATGTAAATCCAGCCGATCAATCTAGGGTACCGTAGGACCCAAGGTTAACTTCCATGCTGATCCAACTCAGTTGTTTTTTGTGTCCCCAAGCAGGGTCATAGCTTTGTCAATCAGGAACATCTTCAGTTTGAAGGGTACATTCTGCTTCCAAGGGAGTATGGAGTTGAATGAGCAGATCGTAGAACATGGAAAGGACATTCTGGAGAAAGGACAGGCTGGGAAAATGTTTTGGGGATCAATACAACCTACAAGGTGTCTGTTCCTCATCTCAATGACACCAAATGGTAAATGTGCAATATGACATCAGTCCTGCCCTTTTGTACTTCCATTGCAAGTACATAAGGGGTAGACTCTGTGATGCACTGGTCATTACTCACCCCCTTACAGGAGCCTGTGCATAGACAAAGATCCTGCTTCAATTCACCTGCATGTTGTCAGAAGTAACAGAATCCAGACCACCTGCTTGTTTAATGTTGGAAAGGGAAAATCAGCAAAAGCTGTGTGTGCTTCATTCAGTCTCAGTGTAATGTGTGAAACTCACAACTGAACCATTCTTTAACAGCTCAGGAGTATAGCAATAGAACCAGAATCTGAGGTAGGTTGCTTTGATTCCCAGAAACCTCTCCCCCACTCACTACTCTTTATAAGCTAAGAGAAGATAAGATAAAAAATCCTCCTCTCATTCACTTTGGTGTAGGATTTCTTCTCCCTGGCTGGCTGTACTGAGGGAAACACAAAGCTAGATCCTGTAATTTACATGGGACAGGTAAGTTTTTTTCTACCCCAAGGATGGCACAAGGTAAAAACTAGGTTGGAATAAGCAGGGACCCAGCTTTATTTAAATTGCCTCAGATTATCCTTCTGAACGTCTATTGCATAGATTGCAGGAGAAAAAACAGCACTAAGTAGCATATCTCCAGGGTGCTATATCTATGCCTAGATAGTATTTTTGTATCTAGTGAACTTGGGAGGTGATGAAACTACCCCACCAATGACAGATGATTGAAAGTCATCACTGCAGAAATATCTCTTGGCAGGGTCTTGGTCACCAAATTATTCACCTCAGCCACTCTTGTCAAGGTTAATATGGTGGATTGGCTTCCTTATAACAATCCCCCCACCAAAAAAAATCTGATGCCTCCAGGTGTGTTAGAATGCAATTTCTAGAATTTCCAGCTAGTCAATGTGCTAGTCAACACATCTTACAATTATCAAACCTGAGCTGTAGAAGTCCAGACAACCACAAAAAGCAGTCAATGTCTTTGAATTAGAGTTTGGGGGCTTTTTGCTACCCCCTAACAGTCATCTGGATTTTTGCAGCCCAGTTCTGGTAGTCAGAGCTGCCCTGTAGCATCAGGCTACATCTGGATTGCTGGCCTTATACAATATCCTTTCATTTAGAGCAAGGTTACATTCATTAATTTCAGATGAATTATTTTCAGCATATGCCTCTAGTGTATAGATGCTGTGATTCAATTTGAAGAACTTCAGCAGTGTAAGAAATCAGATGTCTCTACATATTGTGAGAAAAGTATGTCAGCCTACCTTATTTTGGCTTCAGATAAGATTAAAATTATTATTGACTTATGCAAAGAGAGATTTAGACTGCAATCTTATACCTATTTATCTGGCAGTATATCCCCCTAAATTCATTTATAGAACTTATCACCAGCTAGACACATACCAGATTGTGCAACTAGGGCTAATTGAGACTTTTAGAACAAGAAAAGGTTGGATTTCTATATCTATAAAATGGTGAAGAAAGATTAGTATTTCACAACTCACAAAATCTTTGTATACATGTGTGATATTGTCAGTGGAACTCTTATGTGCAGTTTCCCCTCTTGCATTATGCTACCATTTTTATAGATGGTTCAAAAACACCCAACCGTATCAGTTCAGGCCTGATCTGCATAGATTGCACCATTGCCAGCAGGCTCCCTAGGGAACCATCCATCTTCACAGAATTATGTGCAATCTCCCCACTATTCACTTGGTTCCACCAGAATATGACAATTGGAAAACTTCATCATCTACTCTGCCTCACCTGAGCTTGTTTCAGTCATTGTTTCAATTCGGTCCACACACCCTACTTAGACTTGCCATTATTTGATTTTAACCAGCCTCCATTTATTCTCTTTTTTAAAGCTTCCAGCCCTTAAAAGGTATCATACCTACAATTAGCAGTTTTTGAAAATCGATGCTTACAGTCTTTGTATCTATTCCCAGATTTGGGGTATAGCTGGACAGCTACAGATTAATCCATATTTTCCATAAAATGTGTACATATATGTGTGCCTGGGTATGTATGTATAAGTATGTGTGTATGGCTGGTGTGGATCTTCCGGGCTGTGTGGCCGTGTTCTGGAAGTTCTGTTTCCTAACATTTCGCCAGCATCTGTGTATGCTATACTTATACACACCCCTATAATAGAGAAATATGGAAGACATCCAACTTTGAAACTTCCAGCATGAATTGATAGATTCACTCAATTCCAAATTAATGGATTGACTGGAACTTAATCATCAGTTAGCTTTTTCACACTTCGTGGACTTCATTTCAAAGAGAGAAAGAAACAAAATTAAAAATTACACATGTGGAGAGTCTATCCAATCTTGCTTGGAAGAAACTATTCTGAGCTCTGAAAGTTGCCCAGCCCACTCTGGGTTGCTATGTGTGATGGGAGTCCAATTTGATATGATGCCTAGATCTGGAGGAATATTTGGAAAAATGGAGCTTTGTTCTTCCATAGTCCAGCATGTACATGGGTGCTGCACATTTGTGCTAATTTCTACTGCTACTGATAGCTAAAAAAACCAAAATGAAACCTATAGCTAATCACTCAGGAAGATGGGAGAGGATCCATTTCCAAAGATGCTTAGAACAGCTGATTGCACAGAGGGCTGAAATCACATGTCTAGTTCCCTCTCCACATTCTTTTCCTTGACATCTGACAACGTTATTAGCTCTGAGAGTTGCACCCATAAATTAAGTGGGTTTTAATTCAGCATGTTTTTTCCTCCTCTGTTAATATAATGAAACTTGAAACCAATGTTTCAGCAGTTTAGGTATTTGTTCTAATAGTCTTGGCAGTTTGACCAGTCTTTAATTGCTCTTGTTTTGTAACAATGGACTTTTGTCATGTCTACAAGGCAGTAATGTAGGTATAAAACCACACCATCAAAATGCGGATCAATGTGTCTGATGGTGGATGGGCAAGAGAATGATACGTGAGAGTATTTGAGCACAAAAAGCTCTTAACAGTTGATTACATTCCTTTCCCTTGTCACCTCCCATCAACCATCCTAATAGGTCATAATTCTGCACAAGTAACATGGCCTATTGCTCCCCTAGGAATGGCCTGTGGTCTGGAGAATAGCTCTTGATGATCTCTTAGAGTAAGTGAGAGGATACAAGTTCCTACTCTAAGAGAAATGGGTTGTTTATATACATTCATCATTAAATAACCAGCTACTGCAAATTGGAGGCAGATTAAAATACATTGTCAAAGCCATTATGTGTTGTTTTTCAAACCCAGAAGGACAAAAGAGAGATGCCATCCTCACATTTAGAAGTTTTGTAGCTGTGGTTTATTTGCAAACTGTGGGCAATGTGAGATTTATTTCTTAATTGCACTCATAACCCATATTTTCAGCAGTTTGAGAAAGTAACATTATGTTAATTACCCTATTCTATCCCTGGACATTAAAAGCCATTTGAATGAAGAATCTTACACTTTTTCCAGAAGACAAACAGAATGTAAAGCTAAAAGGCAGGCACTGGCCGTTCTGGATCTGGGCATTTCCCCCCATCAGTTCTAATGCATTAGACAATGTGAGCTGTTATTTCTGGTTGCATTAGAATGGGCTGATCTATTATTTTTCTTTCATCATGTTTATTAAAATGTGTGAGAGGCAAATTATAAGGAGAGGTAGGTTAACTAAAGGATAATGCATTGTTGGTGTTTTTATTTATTTCGTTTGCTTTATATATGCACAACTTTATACATTCAACAGACTTTTAATATTCAAAAAAGAGACTCCTGGTTCATCTTAAAATCTATGGCAGTATATAATGTAAAGCAGATCTAGTTCTTTGCAGGGATAGTAAATGTGTATCTGGTAGTATTACTTTCAATTATAGGTTGCTATCTTGTTGGTATATTGATCGTGGACTATTGGCAGATTTATAGTTATAGTGAATATGAGGGCAACAGGAAAGCAAAAGTTTGCTTAGTTTCCTCCCTCCATTTCCACTTGATTGGCTCAGTGCAAATCAAAATACCTAGGATTCAAATGAGGATGACAAAATCTTTGACAATAAACTATGATACATTTCATTTGGGCTTTTAAAATTCATGAATGTAGGCAGTTAATGTCTGTACCTAAGCCATGATTTGAAATCAAAGCATAAGCCATTGGTTGGTCTTCTGATCAAGTATTGTGGTTAATGTGTTGGACTTGGACCAGAAAAACCAAGGTTCACCTCCTTTCCTACAGAGCCTGCTGTGTGGCAATCAGCCAATCACCCTCTCTCTTTCTGTGTCTCTGTCTCTTAGCCTATCCTACTTCACACAATTACTATTATGGGATAAAATTAGAGGATATCCTCTTGTACTTCACCTTGAACTTTCAGAGAAGAGGTGGGATGTAAATGCAATAAATTAATACTCTTGAACATGTCCTTGATATTTATTGTTTCACTGGCAATAATCTAACAAAGTTGGTGCTAAATCATGGAATCATAGAATTGGAAGGGTCATCTAGTCTAATGCCCTGCTCAGTGCAAGATCTGCTGAAATATTTCTGACAGATGACCATCCAGCTTCCATTTCAAGATCTCCAGCAAAGAACTCACCAACTCATGTGGCAGCCTGTTCTACTAGTTGATAACTCACATAGTCAGGAAGTTCCTCCTGGTGCCTTGCCTAAACTTCCTTCTTGCATTTTTAACAAGTCTTGTTCTGGCTGTGTTCTCTGGGGCAATAGGGAATGTTCATTCTCTCATTTGTATGACAATCCTTCAGATATTTAAGGCCTGCTATTATTTCCCTCAGACATCTTTTTTGAAGGCAAAATATGTCCAGATCCTTTAATCATCCCTCACTGGGCTTGGTTTCCAGAACCTTCACTATCTTGGTGAAGTTCTGAAACCTCTGAATTTTTGAGAAATATATAGAAGAGAAATATTTGCCCAGTCCTAAGCCACAGGGCCTTGGGTTTTGTTTTTAAGTTTAAAAATGGGTAGACGACTGCTGATCTAGCAAGAAATTTTTGAGATCTATCGATTAATACATACAGTCTTCAGACATCACTCATAGGAATGGGAAAAGGGGGCTAACATGGTATCAAACCTCATGTTGATTTTTTCCCCCTTATTTCTCATTTAGCAGAATTTTTTGGCAGAAGAAACATATTGGTAGTGGCAACAGCTTCCTGAACTGAATTTAAGTTGTGTAAGAAAAACATACCAAATACCAAGTGAAAGTGATACTGGGAAGTATGATTCTTTGGTCCAATTTCTCTACTGTATTGGACTGAGAGATAGACTATACTATAATTATACAAGTTACAGCCAGACCCAAATGTCATGTCGTTCACCCTTTGTTTTTCAGTTCATTTAGAGCAATGGATCTGTTGGCCATTGATAAAAAGGCTGAGACCACCAATCTTTTTCTCCAAAAATGCTGAAATACAGTTTGATTTAATCTTGTGTGACATCCAGATGAAAACTGGAAAATGTTGTTCCTTAAAAGTGACTAATACACCCATGGTTGATGTATCCATTTGGAAGAACAAGGTCATTTTCTCCCAGCATAACTTACTTCTAAGAAAAGCAAGCTTATGATCACAGCCTTGAAAAAGCAAAACAAAATTAAGGGCCAGGGGATGAAGTCAAGATAACCAAGTGTGGTAAATATGGGCTGCCACTTGAAGGATAAAGAAGCTGCTGTTTTGAAATACAGTATTTGGTTCTTGGGTTTTTGCTTTTGTTTCCTGAAAGTCTGGCTTTTTCATGGCATGATTAAGCCAACAGCTTTTCTTTAATGACTTTTGTTTTTAACTTTCAACAAATTAATGTCATAGCTAGCTGGCTGTCTCCTTGGAGAATAACCAAAGCTTTGAGCCACTGCTTCTACAGTCCCTGTGTTGATGCTTAGAGGCAAGCTTTTGAGTGTCTGGCCTGTTATCTCTGACTCTGACACCAAAGGCAGCTTCTTACCATCCATGCCCAGCACCCTTTTGAGCTCCTGGGATCTGGTGTGACAAGAGATGCTTCTCATAGTAGATTAAGTGTCTCCCAAAATACCAAACATGCCACACTGTTCTCAGTGATATCCTTCCACTAAATCTGAAAAGAAGAATCAGGTGCCATCACCATTTCAGAAGTACTTGTAAACATGGCTGCATAGACATACTGATAGCCAAAAAGCCAGGCTATTGGAAGGTTTACCAAATAGGATTAACTATGTTTCTTTATTCCGTAATGTTTGTGTTAATTTTAAAGTCTTTCAAATTTTGTAGTCCAGTTTTAAATTTTGTTAGCCTTCTTGAGTATTACTCACTTGAGTAGATAGGCCAAGGCTAGATATATATAATATAGAGACAGACATATAAAAGTAAGAATTCTAAGTACTATTAAATATAAAATATTATTTCCTCTTCCTGCATGCCATTTGAAGCTTGGCTTCTCCCTGCAAATGCAGGGAAGATTTATATATGAAAATGCTTTCAATTGCACAGATTTGGTTTCTGATTTACATACATTCATGCATGTAAAAAGAAAAAAAATGACTTATTTTATCTTGAACTATGTTGCTTCCAGACAGATGGCTCTTAATACTAATACATCATTTATCTTTCCACACCGTTGAGGATATTACACTTGTT
This sequence comes from Liasis olivaceus, assembly GCA_030867105.1. Classification (NCBI taxonomy): domain Eukaryota; kingdom Metazoa; phylum Chordata; class Lepidosauria; order Squamata; family Pythonidae; genus Liasis; species Liasis olivaceus. Next base: position 99,584,341 of record CM061348.1, on the reverse strand, counting down.
TATATGTTTTTCCCTCCATTTTGTGTGCATTCCAGTAACCAAGAAAAATCTAATGTGAATGAGGAAAAGAAAAGTCATATTACCTTAGCAAAAGAAAGAAAGAAAGAAAGAAAGAAAGAAAGAAAGAAAGAAAGAAAGAAAGAAAGAAAGAAAGAAAGAAAGAAAGAAAGATCTATCCATCCATCCATATATACGTACAACACACTAAACTATAATTTGGCTTATTTTTAATGAGTTAGTTTATTACGTGGCTTACTAAATTGTGGTTGTGGTTTGGTATGTTGTACAAAAGTACCTAACTGCAGCATGTTCAATAGACCATAGCAAACAAATTGGTGACTCAGAGTGATGTTCAAACCTAGTGAAAGTGTTTTAATATTTATTTGGGATAAAAAGTATAGATTTCTTTAGAAATTTATATAAAGGTAGTAACCATGTAAAAAAAGATTGTAATGTTACATGAAGATATGTATGTATGTGGAGAGAGAGAAACTAAGAGTAAGATTATACACATACACACACACACACACACACACACACACAGAAACACAACCCCAAATCAATTCACTGCAGGAGGAAGATATCTTCAATGAAGGTTATGGATCATAATCTACCATGTGAGTCTAGTGCCAGTTGGAAGATAGCTTTTTAATTTCCTGTGCTGAAAGAGAATGATTGGCTCAAAATCACCCAGTTGGCTTTCATGTCTAAAGGAAGACTAGAACATGGGTTCCGCACTCTCGGGTGTGTGTATGTATGTATACATACATCTCAGAAAGACACTTAGATAGTAATTATACTATCAGCTATAGGGAAACTGGTTTTATTTGGCATCTGTCTGAAAAATTACAGCAGGTTTTGTGGTATGATAGGCTTATCTGCTCAGTATCTTACCAGAGTCTTCTGGAGTTGGGTAGTCTCTAAATCTAATCTAATCAGATCAATCAATAGGCTGCACAAATCTTGATGACCACCAGAGGGCAGCAAAGAGATATTGAAAACCCTAATTTTTGCCAGCTAGTGAGTGAGCAGATTACGCAGCCCACATCTGGCAGTCACAGCATGTTACTTCTCGCATCAAAACTATCATTTTTGAAAGATGCCCAAGCATAGAATAGTATAAAAGGCATCGATATCTGTGAGATTACAGAGCCCTTGTATTCTTCAGGATAGTCAGACTTTCAGCAGTATGAAAACAGAAAATCAGGAAATCACAGGAGGGTTACAGATGGTTTGCAGGTGCTGCTTTCCAAGAGGCAGCAACGCTAGCATTCTGGCCATTGATGCTAGCAATTTACTTCTTTGATGTTGCACTGGGAAAAGATAGAGAACAGTTCCCTGGATGTGAAGTTGTTCTGTACAAACTAGAAACAGCAGCCCATAAAACTTGTCAGGATGCATAATGCTAGAAAATATCATGCTAAGTGGTGACAGGCCAAGTGAACACCCTTACCAGTTCACCATCAGTACAGTGATACTAGCGACAGAGGACGCAATGCAACATTGTTGATTATAACTCCAGGGAACAAAAACATAGCTGTGCATAAGATAGGATTATAATGAAAAATATACAATCCTACCTTATTTTGTCTGACTGGCTTTTGGATTGCATAGGATAGATGAGCTTGGCTACATCAGATAAGGTGGCAAAGATCAGAAAACCAACAGGGACTCAACTTACTGAACAGCTGGAGTTGTTGCTGTTTTCTTCCTCCTCAATTTTCTTTTCCTTGCTCACAAAATTATTGCACTCTGATATACTGCAGCATGGATGAAAAAAAGACTAGCAACCATCCTGTTGTTGACATTAAAGGACTCCTTTGCAGGGAAGATACCACCTTCCTAATTAAACTCTTCTTAGTTTCTCTTTCACTTAGCCTTCCTTGACCAGTTGTTTTTCAGTTGGATCAGACTTCATCTCCCATGGTCCATGCAGTATCACAATAGGCCGATGCCACCATCATTCCCACTGCTGGATAAATATTCATGAACATTTTCTGTTTACGGCATCAGAGCCTGTTCAGTGTTCCATTACATCCCAAGGAACAAGAATACTACAGGTAGTCCCCAGATTACAATGGCAATTGGAACCAGAATTGCTGTTGCTAAGTGATGTGGTTGTAAAGTGCAACACCATGTCACTTAGCAACAGCAATTCTGGCAATCTATGTGAGTTATTAAGTGAGGACCTCACATGACCACAACTTCCAACTTCCTGCCAGCTTCCCCATTGACCTTGCTTATGGGAAGCTGGCCGGGAAGGTTGGAAATTGCAATCATGTGACTGTGGCTCACTGTGACATTGTAATAGCTAGCCATGTGACTGCAGGGATACTGCAACAGCTGGAACTCTGGGGACCTGTTGTAAGTCCCCCTCGCTCAGTGTCATTGCAAGTTTGAATGGTGGGTGAAGATGAAGCAGGAAAATTGCCACTTTTCTCTGTAAGCCCTTCCTTAAAACTACATTAGGATATAGGTAGTGTTAGAAACAGAATAGTTACATGTAAGTTAAGTTCACATCATAATTTGTGTGTGTGTGTGAATACCAAGCAGTAGCAGCAATGTCCTTGCTTTGCAAAATCATAAATAATCTTTATTATCTCCTGCTGGAGAAATTTGATTGACTAAAAGCAAAAGTAAGTAGCATGTTGTCTGTTTTATCAGATGTCTGTGCAGTTAATAAAACTTTGTGGGGGGGGGGGGGGGAACCTGGAATGCTGCTTTGTTTTGTACTGCATTTTAATCACAATTTCAAAATTTATACCCATACCCTTCTTAGTTAGGGCTACTGAATCTGGGCTGCAAATATCTGAACAACCACTAACAAAGTGGTACAGAAAACTCTAATTTTAGTTTCTATTATGAGCCATCTTGACTTTTTGCAGACCTGATCTAAGAGCCCTGTCTTAGGAAATAGGCACAGAATTGTTATGGGTTTGGCAGACTGGGTGATGGGTGTGAAAACAAGGAGGGGGGAGATGCTTTACAGTGAAATGTTTTACGGTTACAAATGCTCATGTCTTAAGCCCTATAAGCACACCGTATAGTTTGCCTTGATGCCTTGGAAAGCTTCCAAGTGAATGTGTTTAGAATCAGGGTCTTAAAGTTGCAAACAGTTTCTGATCTATACTAAAAGGAAGGAATTAATTGCACTGCACAGTATTTAGATGTAGTTCTGGAGATGGTAGTGTTAAAGATAGCTAGGAAATGTGCTAGCAATTTATACCCAATAATAACTGCAAGCTGCTGTTTTAGCTTCATAAAAAGGTAGTTAGAAAATATTGTAACATACAGGCTGCAACAACTTTTACAGTCCCTCATAAAAATAACAATATTGCAGTATTTTGGTGTGATCAGCAAACAGTGAATTTCCCCAAAGACTTTGGGGCAGAGGAAAGAAACCTTGGCCTTGTCGTTCCTGTAAAAGCCAGTATCCTGACATACAAAGCTGCCTCAAATTACAGAGTATGCTCAACCTAAATTGCAGGATGGGTCACTTTAATGGCCTGCCAAAAGACAAATCGGGACATCCCAAGGTGGAACTCCCAGCTAGCTTGGAAAGAGATTTGAAATTATCCACCACATCAAAAAAAAAATGCAAAGGTAGTGGGTTTATTCCCCAGCTTCTTACTAGGTGATTTAGGAGGACCACAGATGTGTTGAAGCTTTTCTCCAACCTTGATTATACTGAAATATCCACAGACCTGCCCCAATTATTAAATTCACATCATCATAAACATCCCCTCAACTGTAGGCATCTGAACCTTAAATGAGAGAAACTCTAATGGAAAGGGAAGTTATAAGAGAATATCTAGTTATGAACTTGGAGTAAGCCATAGAGTGTGACATAACATTTCTTTCAGCTGTAATGCTGATACATTTCTTGTTTCTAGACCTCTGCATTTCCTGAAACCATCATCAACCATTTATTTCACCAAATACTCTTTGCATATAGGATAAGGTAACCTTATCTGCATTTATGGGGTCTTTGAGCTGAAATGCATTCAATGGCATATAAAAAGAATGCATGAAGGAAGATAGGAATGACAAGCCGCCACTTGCTTCAGAATGCCCATGTAGTCTTCTAGTTGCTATTTAACTGCAGCTCAAAAATAGTGATGAATGGTGGAATTTGAGTCCACCAAGATCAGAAGGAATGCAATTTATCCTTCCCCCCCCTCCAATGTATAATGTATAAGTAGAGCAACCGTAAGTTCAGCAACAAAAGTACAGATGTTCACTAGATGGCTTCAAAAGAATACAGAAAAATCTTTCCTGACTTCTAGTGATTTCTGTATTTTTGCAGCCCTAGTATAAGCATATTTATTTGAAGGAATATATACATTTCTTCAATATAAGAAGATTGTTTAAATTTACTTCAGTTATTTTGTTTTCGACATATAGCTCTGTATAATAGTATGGAGTCAGGAACTGATCCTCATTTGAAGTGTTGAGACACTCACAACTGGGTTAAGAATTCCAGGTGTAGTTCAGCATTACCTGGAGGTCCGCAGATTGTCCATTCCTATTTTATAGCAACTTTCTCTCCTTATCTGGAGGAAAAGTAGCTATGTCATCTTTGAAGCTGAGAAAATGTCACCACCCAAAACACTCAGTCATTAACCTTCCATTCTGATGAAGACTCCACCCATTGTGGACCTGGCCAATCAATAGCCATCACTCTATGGAGTATTGGAATCAGTGGGATTCTTCATGTATCTGAAATTGAAAGTAGATCCAAAAATTATTGTGCACTACCATTAGTCCAAAAGGAGTGTAGTACTGTATATTTCAGTCATACCATAATAAATAAATGAGAAGAACCAGTGGTCCTGCAGAGATTTATGAACAAGGGTGAAGTCATTTTTTTAAAGTCTAAACATCAGTGCTGAAACTTCTTTCATCTTTTCCTCACTCTTATGTTAAGGGTACATTTGCTGCAATAAATCCCACCTTCATTTAGCTTGTATAAGCAATCTGAAACAAGATTTATCACCACTTTAACCCTTTGCTAACATTATCCTGAGTCTTTGAGTCTAACCAGAAATGCTGTGACAACTTCAACTCCGGCAGTAATTAAACACTTTTTAAAGATGTGTCGCAGGTGCCAGAGAAGAAGTGCTTTGGCACTGTGCCATCCATTGGCATTATTATGTGTCAACAGCAGTGTTTTCTTCCTTGGAAAGACTTGCCTCTTGCTTTCTGCTGAATAGTCTTCCTTTATAAGTAAACCTTGGTTATGACTGGCCCCAGGAAGAATGTTTGATATCAAACTGTATAGAACAAATCTGAAAAGTCTGGAGAAAGCCTTTCTAGGTTAAAAAGGGAGGTGTGAGTGTTCAAACTCAATTGCATGATTTTTAGGAAACAACATTTCCATTTTTTTCTGGAGACAGAGAATGCAGTTATTTAGATTGGCTCATGACTGGGGTCCATGATCAACACCAAAGTCGAAGTGTGATGGGGAAATCCACAGTAAAAATCACTCAAGTGAGAAGTGGAACATTATCCTGGAAAGTTGTGAGATGTTTCTGGAATTAATGTTACACCTCAATGGCAGGGAATCTTTAATTTATTTCCAAACTAATATACCTATTTTGTATTTACTTAGGAAACATTTAAGAAGCATTTTATTTGTGATAGTCACATTTTTATTCTAGCATCATTGTCTGTGAAAAGATGAGATGATTAGGAATCTGAAATAAAGTAGTAGAATAATAGGCATTTAGGATTCCAGTGTATTTAGGTCATATCTGTATCCAATAGATTTTCAGAGCGTGGTTGAGGAGTTGCCAATGATCTAGTGAGCAATTCAGTTTAGACCAGGTCCAAGGGATGACTAGAATTCTTGACCAAATTGCACCAGAGTGGCCTCTCCCCTCTCACAGATCCACTGAAGCATCTTAGTTTACTGAGGAGCTCAATGAGATGAAGCAGCAGAGGAGACATCTAGAGCTGGAGGAAGAGCCATCTCAAATCTGACTAGACACTGGTAAGAGCTCATGTCTGAGCCTCCATAGTGGTGATTTGAATGGCAAAAAAGGAAACATTTTGCTGCTTTTATTGCTGCTAAGCTGACTTTTAATGCTGCTAAGCTGACTTTTTCTTTTTAAGGGAAGATGATCACCAAGAACATCTGCAGGGCCACTGTGAAGAATTCTCACAGCATTGGGCAGATAGAACTGCTCCGATCTGAACAAACTTCATTTTACTCTGGCATTTAGGATGTAACCATCATAAAATGATGGTTTTTTGTCCTTCATAAAATCTGAACCTGTCTTTATTGTATTACCTATGTTTTAATCTTTTAAATTACTGTGTGTTTTATTCTCCTTTACTAAATCCTATACATTTTATGATAGCAGGTGGGCTATAACTATTTTAATATTATAAACAAACAAACAGATGTGGAATAGCATGTTCCAGAGATTTGGATGGCCCTGACCCTGTTTTCAAGGCATTGAAGACCTGGCTGTTTTCCCAGGCATTTGGGTCTGGGGGTAGATGAAAATTGCTACTATTAATGGTGAGTGGGGTCAACATTTTACCTGTAGGCACTGGTAGGTAGGCTTGTCTGTTTTAATCTTGTAAACCACCCAGAATCACTTGTGTGAGATAGGTGGCTATATAAATCATATAAATAAATAATATTTAAAGTAAACAAACATTGAGTCTCCAAATGTGCATCTATATTTGACAAATGCTCTTGACATCCAGGTCTACCTAGAGGCAAGATGTTGGATGGCCTGAAAAGGAAAGATGGATGAATGGTATCATAAACAGATTGGAAAAATGTAAGCGTGGCTTACAAGCTTTCTAGGGCAATAGGAAGAAGAATAGGTAAGAATCAGTTCTGCAGGCTTCCAATAAATAATGGCAGTTAGACGTTGGTATTTTAAGACTGGATAGATCCAGGATGTAGATTATTTGTCTCCCATCAATTCTACTGATGAGGCTTTGGTCTCACGATTTCTTTCAGAATCTTTCCCCTTGCAGAAGATCATACAGCCTAAAGAGCCAGAACTCAAGGCAGAAGTGCAAGACTCTCTTAATTCTTATTCTATGACTTCCTGCCAGGTATACTGCCAATGCAAGAACTCTGAGTGTGAGGATGCATCGTCTCAGTGGAATTGAGCTTGAGGGTGCTGCCTTTGTAAATCCAATCTTGACATCCTATGTCCTTTCAGGTTTGTGAGACTCATCATGACAAGTAATAAACAATTTCATACTTTCACCCCTCTTAATTAAGAAATATGAAACTCTTCATCCCATAACCAATCACTTAATAATAAACAAATCAAATAAATAACATAGGAAGGTGACATTTTTGATATTCGTGCTGCAAGGTTCAGCAGGAAATACTGAACAACTGAGAGAAGATGGTAGAGATGGACTGTGGTAAAGTCAAGGGACTTTTGTACTGCCTTGGAGTGCTAGTTAAGATATGAATGATCAAGGGTTGATTTTCATTTTGATTGTGAGCATGCGTGGGCTGTAGCATTCAACCCATGAGTAGAGCTCATACAAATGAAAGCTCTTCCCCGCAAACCACCAAAACAGCAGAAACATACGTTCCTATATTCTAGGTGGCAGGGTAAGGGTTGAACTAGCCTTCTCCCTGATTATCATATTTTCTGCTTTAACAGTTTCAGAGGAGCATCTAAGTGTCTGAGCTTGACCATGAGTTATACAGTTAACAGAGCCCAGCTGAAGTTTTATTCACTGCACCAGTGCTCAAGTTGGGATTCATGTTATGAAAACAAAATGCGACGCCAAGAGCAAAAGAGGTGGCTCAGCGATAAAGGCCAACTGCAAATTGTTCCAATCTGCTTGATTTAAATAAGCAAGTACAACTTGGCAAGGATGCATAATTGAAAACAATTGTGAAAGGATTTGCTTTGGAGAACTGTGCCATCCTTGATTAAATAACACATTTCTTGGTATGTGCTGTGTATAAGTGTTGGAAGCAACAATTGGCTCACAGGCACGTGCAAACAGTTGGCTCGCTGCACTGCATGAAATTCTGTGGTTTTACCTCTGTGTTTCGGAGTGTTGTGTTAATTCCTGAGAAGAAGAGAAAGAAACCAAGCAAAGTGATGGATCAGCTCTCGTTGATGACAGAGCTCACTTTTCTTCCTATCATTTTACAGTTAAGAATGGTATATGCAAGAAGGCATCATACTTTTCTTCGTATTGAGATTCAAGCATGCCTACCAAAGAAAACCAGAGAATCCCAGAATTTATGCACGTTACTTAAGATGATGGGGTATACTCTTACTTTACTCCAACCACTGCTCTGATTGCTCTCCCATGTGTATATAATGAATTATGTCTCTCTTCATCACAGACAATTGTTTTTTTTATTTTTAATGTAAATTTTATTAAAAGTTTTAAAAAGAAGATAAAAACAAACAAAAACTAATATAAAGTAAAGAAAGAGAAGAAAAAAAGAAAAAGACAAGAGAAAATACAAAAGTGCCAAAAGAAAAATAAAAAGAAATAGAAAGTAGAAGCTTCCAATTTTCTTTGTAGCAAATACAAGTATGCTTACACTATGGTTACAAAAATAAAAGCTCTCTTTTTTCTATTATCTAGTTTTTTTTCTAATCATCAAAACCACAAATCATAAGTTCATTTTTTTCTGTTTCATGCAAAAAGTCTATAAGGGGTTTCCACTTAGCAATAAATGTCATTTCTTTAATCAAGGAAGTCAATTTGGCCATCTCAGCAAATTCCATCGTCTTCACCAACCATTCCTCCATTGTGGGTAGTGCCAAACCTTTCCACTTTTGAGCATATAATAATCTTGCTGCTTCATATATAAAAACAAAGTTCCATGACTTTTTTCCAACTATCTGTCCATTAGTCTCAAAAGAAAAGCCTCTGGTCTCAATTGTACATTACTCTTTAAGATCTTCTGAATTAGTATATGTATTTGTATCCAAAATTTTCTGGCTTTTTTACACAACCACCAGACATGATAAAATATCCCCTCATGTTGTTTACATTTCCAACATAAATTTGAAGTGCCTTTATATTTTCTATACAATTTCTGTGGTGACATATACCAATAATACATCATTTTATAAAAATTTTCTTTAAGGTTATAACATAATGTAAATTTCAGTCCTTTCAGCTGCATATTTTCCCATTGTTCCATTTGTATATTGTAACCAAAATTGTTAGACCATTTTATCATACATTCTTTCACTTGTTCTTTTTCTGTTTTAAATTTCAACAAAGGTTTACACATTTTGGCAATAACATGTTCATCATTTGTACATAGTTTTGTTTCAAACTCAGTCTTGCATTATTCAAAACCATAAAATATTTTATCCACTTTAAACCTTTCTGATAATTGTACATAGGAAAACCATTAACAAGTATATCCTTCTGTTATCAGATCCTCTCTTGATTTTATTTTACATCCCCCTTGAAAAAATTCTAATATATCACAATAAGTTAACCATTTATGTTTACTTATCATTTCTCATTTATGAAATGCTTCTTGTGCTGAAAGCCACAAAGGTGTTTTTAGGCACAACCTAGATTTGTATTTATTTCATATTCTCCGAATGGCATGTCTGACATAATGATTTTTAAAATCTACATCAACTTTAGCTTTGTTGTACCACAAATATCCATGCCACCCAAATCTCACATTATGTCCTAACTCCAATAGCCTTGTATTTCTCAGCAACACTCATGTTTTCATCCAAATTAAACAACAAGCAGTAAAGTGTAAATCCTTCTCTTTCCTTTGCATCTTGTAATACCTTATATTTAACTCGTGATTCTTTTCCCCCTGCCATACAAATTTAGATATATCCTTCTGCCATTGTTTAAATGGTGCATCAGTTGTCAAAACAGGTATTCTCTGAAACAAAAATGACATTCTCAGTAAAACATTCATCTTAATCACAGAAATTCTCCCCAATAACGACAGTTGTACTTTGTCCCATCTTAACACATCTTTTTTAACTTTGTTCCATGTCTTAACATAATTATTTTGACATAGCATACAGTTCATATTTGTCATAGTGATACCCAGATATTTTACCTTCTTCTCAATCTTAGAACCCATTTTATTCATCAGTTCTGTTTGAACTTGTATTTTCATATTTTTGTTAACATCTTTGTCTTCTCTTTATCAATCTTAAAGCCTGTTAATTCACCAAATTCTTTTAATTTACCCATTAATAATTCAAATCCCTTTAAAGGATCTACCAGAACCAACACCAAATCATCTGCAAAAGCTCTTAACTTTTAAGTCTCTTTTTTAATCTTAATGCCCACAATCCTCTCATCTTGTTTTGTGTCTCTATTCAGTATTTCAAGAACCGAAATAAACAGGAGAGGAGACAATGGGCAGCCTTGTCTTGTTCCTTTTTGTATCTCACATGGTTTGGTTAGCTCCACATTAACAATTATTTGTGCTGTCTGTGAAGTATAAATCAATTTTACTCGTTTTATAAAATTCTCTCCAAAATTCCTATTTTTCAGAACTTTAAATAAAAAAGGCCAATTTAAATTGTCAAAAGCTTTCTCTGCATCTAAAAAAATAATGCAACTTGTTTTTCATTCTTCTGTTCCAAGTATTCTAAAATGTCCAACACAAACGTCACAGTTTAGTTCATTGCCTTAACTTTTGTTATGTGAAGTCCTCCAACTAGATGCACTCTTTAACAATAAACAATAAGCACTCCCACAAAGGTCTGGTCTCTTTAATTAGCTTAGTTCAAGTTTATGCCAAAGCACTTTTGTCAAAAATAAAAATAAAAATAACTAAAAAATAGGAAAATAACTGTCCCCTTTATCCATTTTAAAACTTCTTAAATCTTCTCTTTGTTAAGGTTTTTGCAAAAAAATCCTTGAATCTTTAAATCCTTAAAGTCTCTTTCTATTTTTGTAATCCTGAAAGAAGGTTTAACTCACCACAAGGAATCTTATCTTTGCCACGAAGGAAATCTCTCTATATCTGTAGACTGATTATTTCCTAAAATGATTAAGAAATGAGGAGGTCAGGGCTTATTGCCTGTATAGGCTACACCACAGTTGTGAGCATTGATGGAACCCTGGGATTCCTGGCTGCTTAACTCCCAAGCTGACTGCAAAAACTTCCATTTCTGCAGTATACTCATGAGGAGCCACCAACCAGAGTGCAAGTGGATTATCTCATGATCTCTCTTGATCCAGAGAGATTTTGCAGGCCAGCATCTGCCTTCTAGCTTGGGTTCTCAACCGCGGTGTCTCTCTGCCCCTTCGGAGATGTCAGCTCACCAAAATTCCTCACTGGAAGCCATCACAGACTATTATGCAATTGGTAGCACACCATACCACCTTTTTCTTGCTGGGCTTGAACCTGAGAAAGTGGCAGATTCATGGCCATTCCTCTTTCATTCTCCACTGCCATCCCAAGCTTCTAGCTACCTAAGTAAACCAGCCTCACCTGTTTTAATAGGGGCATTCATGACAGGGTCCAAATGTACTGAGAAAGGCAACAACCCATGGTTTCTATAAAGACTTTGGATGCCAACATCCCAGCTATAGCAGAGGAGGTCTGTACACAAGGTCCCTACATTCCTGATTGAATCACAAAACCTACCTATCACCCCTGAGGGCAAACCAAAGATAACAAGCTGAGCAGAAACTCTGGTAACCTGCAAATGGCCTAGTTGACTACATGAAATAACCTCTTCCACCAGAGAGGGGAGAGGGAGAAGATAGGGACTCCAGCTTCTGAATAAAATAATCTAAGACAAATAAGTACAGATGCAAAGATTTCCTTAGGGATTTCTAAGGCTCTACTTGCGGTTAATCAGGTACTGGTTGGTGCCTCCTATTTGCTTCTGATCATGGAATGGACAAGTAGGTAGTAGGCCTGGGGAGTGCCAATGCTAATCAATGTGAACTGTAAGCCCAATACAAGAACCACCCCATGTTCTCCTGTATGCCAGTTTTGCTGGCAACAGAAGTACTATAAAATAACCTTGTCAAGCAGCAAAGCTTTCTTGTCTAATGCTAGTCACTACAGCCTTGCTTGTTCTTTGCTCCTGCCTCCTGTTTGTCCTCTGGTCCTGACTTGCCCAACAATGGTCACTTCTGGATTGCCAGCTTTCATTCACTGCTTCATAGCTAGGGTATCCTGGGGCTTCTAATTTCTGGCTTAGCTTGAACTACTGTCCATGACCTAGACTTATCGAGGAAGCATAATGGCTGACAGCCTCAGTGGATATTGTGACTTCACATGTGGAATCCCTTTATTAGGCAATTCATCTACATTTCATGGCATAATGGCAGGTCACTCACAGCACAATCTGCTTGGCTATGCTATTTGGGAATTAGTGCTGATCTACAGTTTCAGCATTTCTGCCAGCACATGAGAGACTCCTATTTGCATATTTTTGGATTACTGTTTCTTCCTCCTATTTGAAAGGGGAGAAACTACGTAAATCTGTTCTGGTGCATAGCATCCTAAACTGGTCCCCAAATTCCTGACCCCTAAGAAATGGGACTTTATTGTTTTTAATGCAGAACAGTATAGAAAACTCTACCATTACAAGCTCCTATTTCAAAGGCTTTGCTAAGACCAGAAGCAAAGCATATTTGCTTGCACCAAAGACTATATCAGCCAGAATATATAGAGCCGATCGATGGGCATTCAGTGCAGCTGCATGTAACTGTCCATATAGTATGTGAGAACGAAGAAAGAGGACTCTGCAAAGTCCAATTTTGCCCATGTCATCAACCCGAAATTTGCTGGATTTCTACTTTACAATCTTCCATTTTTATTTTTTTAAATATCAGGCATACTCTTTACCTGGTGTGCGCGCTCGCGCGCTCTCTCTCTCTCTCTTATATACATTTTCCTAATGGGCTCAGTTTTTGCCAGTCTTTTTTTCCTTAGATGTCCTTTTATTTTTATATGCATATTTGATGTGTTGTTCCCCAGCCCTTCTGCAATATTTGCATTTTATGCACAGTTTTTGAATTACTAGCCACACTGAAAAATTTGTAAGGGTGAAGAAATCAGCGTATAACTATGCTATGTATATATTCAGGAAATGAAATTAGGTGAATTTTCATTACACATTTCTCCACAACTTTAGTGAGGAGTTATGGGTCAATCCAAAAGTTCAACACAAAAGATATCCATATATTACTATAAGTAGAAACTGTAACCACTCGTATTATGTTCTTATATTTGCACTCACTTTATAATCCCCACTGGCACTGAATCAATTTCCTTCTCCTTAGCTGTGCCTTCATTTCCTCCAATGTATATCCTGCCTGAACAGTTTCTGTGAAAGAATGCAAGCATTTAACATCACTTTAACTCCATCACTTACTCTCTTCAAAGCCCATTTTATGATGGGATTACCAAGAACTTCAAGTGCCTTTCCACAACTCCAAATTGAACTGGGATAATATTATTTGGACATTCAAGAGGGCAGAGTATTTAGAAGGGCTTCCTCTGGAAGATTGAAATTCCCTTCCATAAAGCATTTTAATGCAGTCATATATGCTTTATGACAGCTTTTCCCAGTTTGGTACCCTCCAGATGTATTGGGGCAATAACTCCCACAATCATAGCTAGTCAGTGAAGGTATTCCTGCTTAATCTCACAATCCTCTTCTGCTACATTTAGCCTTTCTGCCTATTTCTATTGCTCCAAGAAAGTAGGTATGATTTTTTTTATTTGAGGATAATGCTGTGTACTTTTGAAAAATTGGACAGACTGTCTCCTCAGTCTTTTCAAGAGAGGTTTAGCCACTACATCACACAACTTCTTCCAGAAGTTTAAATGAGGATGACAGATATAACCACACCTACAGTGAAAGTGAGCAAAGTGAGCATGTGAACAACTGAAAATCAGGCAATTTAAATTTATTTAATCCATTTATATTTATGAACAGGCAGTTGTCGAAAAAGGTAAATGTAACATTACTGATTATTGGAGATGGAATGAAGGAGAAAATTTCCCTTTCTATGTGTAAAGTCCCACATCTCTCTCTGACTTGCATTTGAATATTTTACTTACACAGACCAGAGAGATGCTTCTAGAAAATGTAAAGGGCAGGAAAGCACTTGTTTTTTTAAAAAAGAATCCTGTACCCCTTTTTTTCCTAAGAAATAATGTCCTCAGATATAGTGTTAGAAGTTATGCACTCCAGATGCAGGACTCCCATGAGTACAACATCAACAACTTTGGTCTTTAATATCTTAATTTTCAGAACCATACACTGCATTATAATATTTTCTGTAAAACATTTGCATCAGCCAAAAATACAGCATCATCTGCATATAAAGATACAAGCACATTCATGTTCCAGATCGACATACCTCTAACCTCACTATAAGCATGTCATAAATCAATTAAACAACTAATGGAACATCATATATTCATATCTTCCTCCTTGATGATTGTTGAACCATTTGCTAAACATTCAATTTAGGCATCACTCTTATGATAATCAGGAACTATCATTTCCATGTTTTCATGAAACATTCTATAACTCAAGCTTTATCATATTCTAACTCAACAAATATACAATAAACTTTCTCACGTTAATACATTCCTCAGTGACTCAATGAAAAGCAAAACTCTGGTCTACACATTGCCTGCCAAGCATAAAGTTGTATTACACTTCCAAATTTTGCTCACTGTCACCTTTCTTCCCCTTTCAGTTAGAATTCTGCCAAACACCCCCCAATAACACTTAACAAACTAATCCATTTGTAATTTATGAATTCACTCTTGTTTATCTTCTCTTTCTATATGGAAACAGTGATATGTTTCCACTCATCAAGTAAAGATGTGTCTTCACAAAATGTTAAACATGTTACAAAGCCACTCCATTAGCGAATGGCATCCATATATTTCATCTTAAATTCAATTCTGTCTTCTGGAGACTCCTTGTTTAGCCTTTTTCACCCGCTTCAAAATAAAATGCTATTCCTATGAAAATGATTGCATTTACTCTGCCTCTTTTAATCTTAGTCATTCTTTGTCCTCTTTTATAATATTCTTTGTAGTTTTTTCTCTCCATGCACATAATAGATTTGTTTCTAATCCTTGTTCTTTTGCAGCAATTATACACACACACACACACACACACACATATACATATTTTAATATTTCCACAACCTCTTTCAATTAATCATTCCACCAGGCAATCTTTTGATGCTTCCCATTAGTGTAACTCCACATATTTCTGTGGTACTCAGTAACATAATTCCAAGCAGCTGTATGTCCTTTGTCATTACATTCACTTTCCATTCATTTCATTGGAAGACTTATTTTATAGTACTCATGTTTTTACTTCCTTTCTTTTCTCTACTTTTTCTCTACCTTCTTTCTCTTCTTTCCTTTTCTTCCAAGATCCACTACTGACACTGCTAAAAAATTATCTTTCCCACATTTAGAACTTCTCATCACCTTTGTATCCTTCACTAATTTTCTCAAGTCTTTCATCATAAACAATCAAACCATTCATGCTTTTCAATTCATTGACTTTCCATGTGCATACTTAAACCTATGTTTAATCAATATATTCAAAAACAAACTGACCTTTTCTAAGCAAATACTCACTGGTCACCCTTCTTATTCATTCTAGAGTCTCTGAATGGCCCACTTTTACTATATCTCTTATCTTGTCCCTGCCCCTCCCCCCCCCATTCATATCTCCTAGCAGAATATTCAGAAAGTTTCATATTTTTTCCCCCCAAAATTAAGCTCTGCTTCTTCCATTATTATCATTGGGGTATAACATTAAACTATCAACAGCCTATGAATTCCTACTTTCATATGCACCCACAGCAATCTAGATGACACCATTTCATATTTCTGACATACGTTTTAGCCCTTTTATTCATAGTTAAGCCTACTTCTTTACTTCCATAGACGTATTCATCAACTCCACTCCATAAGATCAGATCACCTTAACTCAGATCTATTATATCCTTCCCCTTTCTTGCAGTTTAATTCATGAATTCATGTTCTTTACAATTTGCCCTTCTTACATTCCATGTTGCAATCTTCCATATACTATGGTTGTCAGTAGATGGACCCATAAAGATTGACCTCTGGTTGCCAACGTGGCTTTGGTCAATAAAGTCTTACTCAGAGTCTATACTTTAGAGACTATTTTGCAAGCCAAAATTCTGTTCCCTGTACCTTACCAACTAGGAGATACATACAGCATGTTGACACACTTGGGATGCTGTATAATATATTTTTAAAGACCACAGCACAGTATATGGCTATCAAATTTAGAGGGATGGAATCTCCTTCCTAGGTACATAAATACCCTTGTACATTTGCAGTATGGATGGACAAGCATGCTGAGGATCTCTAAGGCATATACAGGCATACCAGCTTTTCAAAAGATAAACTTTTCTGCTGTTCTTTTCACATAATTCTCTTGCTAACACCAGATTAGAAAAGCAATATGGGTTTAACTTGTATTCTTATTATCTTTTTTTTTTTTTTTTTAAGTAGCAGGCAGTAAGATTCTTCCCTGAGACTCTCTGGCTCTTTTCCTATTTTTTTCCCTCACTGAAAGCTTGGTTTGCCTGGGCAATTCCAATACAAATTGTGATGCCATTGATAATCCGTCTACATTGTCACCCAACTCATGAAATGAGTACATGTATACCAGCATCAAGTTATAAGTCTCTTAGTGGCTAAAGGTAGCATCTGTAAATTGGATGCTTCTTGGACTACTGGAAAAAAGAGGAGATTACTTTAGAGCAGTTAATCAGATCATTTCCTGTTTCTGCAGTACACTAATAAGTAGCTGCTTGGTAATTACTCTTTTCATAGTCATCTCATATTAATTAAGTGTGGCTCATTTGTCCAAAAGGTGAAACCTGGTAACCCGGTGTTAACTCCTCTATAGAATGCTACAGGGGTTCAAACTTAGAAGTAGCAGTTTAAACTTTGGGAGAGGACCTTGACGCTCTTCTCACATATTACAAAGGGTATGCCTGCCCCCAATTGTTCCCTGACCCACTAAAGGCTCACAATTGGATTCTATGGCACCTGGAGCCATTTGCAAAATGAGGAAAAACTTGAAGCACAACAATGTCACAAAATGACTTCTCCTTGAATGAGACATTTATATCATTTCAGTCTCAGAGAAATCCATGAATAATCCAAGGTTATTCTTACTTTCTCCTGCATGCCAAGAAGTTTCAAGGGAGCATAGGATTGTGAGAATAATTTGATTATGTGTACATAGCCAATCACTTAAGGAGTCATAGGAATGGGATAGGGGCCTTGGATGAAGCCACACTATTGGCTCATTCATGTGATCACGTTAGTCACCATGGATGGATGGATCCTACCACAGATACAGAATCATATCATAGTGAAATGGATTCCATTCTGTAAGGCATATATATGAGTTCCTTCAGTTGCCTGTGATTAGTTTTGTGCCCAACGCCTCTTAGACTGGGCCTTGCAGGTTACATGTACTGTGCATTGATTTTTGCCAGACCTTGCCTCATTATCCTCCAGCTTGGCTGGAACAGGACAATTTCATCAGCATGCTAGATGAAAAATGGAGAAACTTTTTCCCACCAAAAGGATTTGAAGTCATTTAAAAAGAGTGGGAGATCCTTTTCTCCTCCTATGCAAACATAACAAAAACTCAATTTGAACTTAATGTAGCATTTGAAGAGTTTTGTCCTTTCAAAAGGACACTCAATTGTATTCACACTATGGAAGAGCTGCTTTAGCAAATATCTTTCTGTAAAGAAAATAACTTGATGCCAGCATGGTATTTCTTCTTAATGTTTTCTAGTCAAATAACAATGAGCTTGCTCAGTTCTAAAAACAGCAATGGTCTAAAGCAGCCTTGCCCAATCTGGGAACCCTCCAGATACGTGGACCTCAACTCCTAGAATTCTCTAGTCAGCTTGCCAATTGCTAAGAATTTTGGGAGTTAAAGTTAACTTATGTCAAGGATATTGAGGTTGGTTGGAGAAGACTGCCATAAAGTGAAGAAGACTAAAATCAGATGAACAGTGAAAAAAAAAAATCTGACCATGTGATTGTGTGTCTACACTTACCTGTGTGTGTGTGTGCAAGAGAAAGTCTTCTTTGCAATTAAAGTTTTCCTCACATAACTGTTTATGCATTCAAATGTTGGAATCAACATGTGATTTCCCCAGTGTCTTTTCCAACTAGTTGGATGAGATATTCCTGCAGATGACTGCAGTGATCTGCTGGCTCTCAGTCTGAAAATGGAGTATGCAAAAAGAAATTACTGCCTCAGAATTCATTACTTGAGATGGATAAAAAATGGGCTACTGGAATGAAGGACAGGAGGAACCAGGAAATATAGATTTGGGAAGGAATGGCATGGCTGGAGAGAGAAGTTGCCATATCCAAATGCCAGCCCAGAACAGTGAGTAGTTACCAAAAAGTCAAAATAAGAAGGCTCTTAATTCTAATAGCCTGTACAGGTAGTCGTTATTTAGTGACTGCCTTGTTTAGTGACCATTCTCAATTATGACAGTGATGAAAAAGTAATTTTATGACCAATCCGCTCATTTACAACCTTCGCAGATCTATAAAGTGAAGGAAAGCTAAAGTAAGATCATAAGCACAGTCTTGGTTTCACTTAGTGACTGCTTTGCTTAATGACTGAGTTGCCAGTCCCAATTGTGGTCACTAAATGAGGACTACCTATAGTCACAGTCTTTCCCATGTCTTTAACCATATTGTTCTTCTGATGCTGATGTCATTGACTACATGCATTGCTGTACTTGTGTAAAAGATATCTAAAGTCAGTCAGTTTCCCATATCTTAGTTCTGACTTTAGAGGTCTGAGAACAAATAATGCATTCTTCACACGGAATGCTGTCTGCAGTGCTAAATGATTATAAAACTGAGTTTGGCTGTCCTAGTACTAAAATTCAACATAATTACAGCTCTGTATGTTCTGGTGGGAATTTGGTATTAACTAAGACACGCCTACTATAGCATTTGAATACATTGTCTTAATTATTAGCTACTACCATACTTCGCTACCAGAAATGGGAAAGTCATCTTTAGACGTGTAACAGATGTTCTCAGTGTGCTATAACTTAAAGCATGGGTAATTTTTACAGAACTCCAATAGGCTATTTCAGTCATTTAGTTCTTCCCAAAACAGAAAGGACAAAGTCATGCCCATGTGGCTCCCCTGATAATCCTTAAGCATTGTAAAACAAAGGAGTCATGAGATCAATTAAAGTTTCATCAGCCATTAAAAAAAGGAGGGGGCACTTAAGGAGGTATTTTGGGTGATGTAGTGCAGGTGCTAGATCAATGTCTGGAGACAATGCACTAGATGAACACCAATAAACTGAGACTGAATCCTGATGAGATGTTGCTAAGTTGTTCCTAGGTCTGGGAGGTCAGAAGGCAGGCAGTCTTGGACTGAATATATTTACTTATTTAATTTGATTTGTATGGCTGCCCATCTCGGTGTAGCGACTCTAGTTGGCTAGCACAAATAAAAACACACTTAAAATGATATCAAAGCAGCATAAACAAAGCAGTAAGGACAACCAAGGTAAAAGCCAATTGACGATAACTTGAAAAGCACTACTACTTGTGCTTCAACTAACTGCCCAACCTCAAGCAAACTTTCCCCTGACATTTTGGGATGGTCCTGGAGGTAGCTCTCTGATTAGATGCCCAGGTGGCTGCTGTGGCCAGAAGTGGCCATTTTGAACACTGGATGGTTTGCTGGATAAGACTGTTCTTGGACTGGGAAAGCTGAGATACAGTGATCCATGTTTAGTAACCTCACATCTATGTCAATGCATTCTACAGTTCAGTGACTCCAACTAGTACAAAATAATATGGCAGTTGTGAGATTCATAGAGTTGAATCCACGTTTCAACTAGTTTCAAGGATGTTTACAGACTGCCTGTTCTTTAAAAAAATACATATAAGATGTTAAGAGCAAGAATATTGGTAGTAGTATTTTTATTCGATATGTGTTTATACCTAGCAGTACAAAGAAAGCAATAACTATACAATAAAGCACAGTCCAACATCAACAATAAAACATAGAAACATCATGTAATCTCATAATTTAATTGGTAACAAGTATTCCCAGAGAAAAGAACAGTTCTTCCAGCTTTTTAAAGGTCCTGAAAAAAGAAGCATTTCAAGAGTTTTTAAAAAAACTCTTGGGAGACCAAAGCCAAATGAAGTTCAAGGGGGAGTCATCAAACAACTTGAGCACAGATATTTGTCAGAAAGCCTTTAGACACTATAATCTTTGAAGGGAGCCTTGCTCTAGCTGCTACTGGAAGGCAGTTATCAGACTGAGGATTTTCTTGGCACTGTCACACTCACTGTGGAATGCCTTGCCTCTGCTGAGATATCACGCCTCTTTGCTAGTCCAGATCTGTGCACTACCAAACACACAAGTCTTTATTCAGACCTTTGGTTTCTCCTAATGCTGTAGCTCTGGACTGTTGTAGAGTGTTTTTTAGTCTTATCTTCTATTGCTGGCACTTATTGTTATTGTGATCTACAACAGAAGGCCAGTGTCAAGGCACCTTGGTATAAATCTAATAATAATAACAACAGCTGCTGCTACTACTACTACTACTACTACATGATCTGCAATGTTTATAGCTTTCCATTCTGATGTAGCTTGCCCTTTCCCTCTCGCTGAAGGGAAGGGGTAATAGGATGAGTCGTCTTCTCCAATCATCTCTTAAAACTTCTTGGGCTACTCACCAGCAGCCATTCATAAGCCTGGCAATTTTGCCATTTAGTGGACTCCCATAATAAATTCTGTCCAACCCCATTTCCTGGATCAGGATGCCCTATGGACAGTCACTCATCCCCTTGTTATCTCCCAGATAGACTACTGCAATGCGCTCTACATTGGGCTACCCTTGAAGAGTATCCGGAAGCTTCAGCTGGTCCAGAATGCGGCCGCACGGGCAATTTTTGGGGCCTGAAGAAGGACCCATATAACACCTTTGCTCCGCGAGCTGCATTGGGTGCCAGTTTGCTTCCGGGTCCAATTCAAGGTGTTGGTTATCACCTTTAAAGCCCTACATGGCATGGGGCCAGGTTACCTGAAGGACCGCCTCGCCTCCACGACTTCAACCCGTCCCACCCGATCTCATAGAGAGGGCATGCTCCGGATCCCCGTGGTAAAAGAACTTCGACTAGCGGGGTCCAGAAGGCGGGCCTTCTCTGCTGTAGCCCCCGCCCTTTGGAACATCTTGCCCCCGGGGATGAGACAGGCCCCCTCACTCCAGGCCTTTCGGAAGGAGTTGAAGACCTGGCTCTGCCATCTGGCCTGGGGTGGGGAGGGAGGATATCAGAAATGGGGTTAGCTGGCCCCTTAGCGGCCTGGTGGGGCCCTATTGGCCTCTTGGAGTTTTTAGCTTTTTATCTCTGTAAATTTCTAGTTTTATAATGTGTATAATTTTTAAACTTTTTAAACTTAATTATGCATTGTGAGTTTAGTGATTGTAAGCTGCCCAGAGTCCCCCATTGTAGGGGAGATGGGTGGGGACAAATCAAATAAATAAATAATAATAATAATAATAATAATAATAATAATAATAATAATAATAATTTCTTACAGCATTAAAGAGCTTTCAGACATCCCAAACCTCCCACATACAAGGGGAATGTAGTGATGCATTCACTGATCATGGTCCCTCCATCCAAATGAAAGTCTGCAGCAACAAAAAACCTGCTTTCTATATTAGGTTCTCTGTACAATCAAGATTCTAAATTATGGGAGAAGCCTCACCTCACACTTTTGCCATCTGATCCAGGGAAGAAGATGGAGCTGAATAGTAAAGAAGTAGTAGAGGGGGCAGAATTAATGAGAATGCTGCTGGTCTCTTCTCAATCCAGAAGGACTAAAACATTAGATAAGGGCTATTATCAAAGGACAGCATGTGGGAAAAAACACCTACAGTGGTATGGCCATGTCCTATGAGCAGCACCCAACACCGTCGCTTGCATTGCCTACCACTTTAACAACAAAGACCAAAGCAAAGGTGGCAAGACACAGTTGACCCAGACATGAAGATCACCCAGTTGGACCTGGTTGCTGCATCTGATTGTGTGAAATGGAGTTTGTTGATCTGAAAAGCAGACCTTGCACATGCGGGGAAACGAGGAGGAGGAGGAGGATGTTGCTATTTTTGATATTTTTGCCATTACTATTATATTAACTTACATTTCCCTATTAAAAATGAAGGTAACTTTCATCCATCTGCTATTTAAATTTAAGTATTTAGTTTTTATCCTTAAACACAGTGAATCTTTCTCCCAGGTAAAATGGATATAGGACTGTAGCCTTAGGCTGGCTCTTAGCATACTCAGAGAGTTATCTTTAAAACTGATTCAGTTCTAGTTCAGTGACAGATTTCTTCCCTAAAAAAATGTCAGAAAAGGGTGGATTATGACTTTGTGTAAGAATTAGATTTCTGTGGCTTTTTAAGCTATTTGCAGTTTTCAGCTTCCCCTTTGTTCTTCATTTGCTCTCTGTTCATTATTTCACTGTGCCCCCAAATCAAAGATCTCTGGGCCCTCTACACATTTTTAGAAATGATAATGTTCGCTTTCTGTCATTCATAATGACACCAGGAATGATACGGGGACATAAAACTATCCTTTTTCTTAAAGCAGTAATGGATTGTTCAAATCAGCGTGAGCTGCTGTGGAAGATTTGAAAAGAACGCCTATAGAGCAAGGGAAAGTTGCTCCTTCCAGCACTAGATGCACCTGATTTAACTTTTGAGAGAAAAGAAATACCCGAGACATTAAACCTCTTATACTCCTCCTGAAAGTGCAATATTGGAAAAACCTGTTATTTGGCAGCAAATGGGATTATTAACTTCTAAAGGACACCATGTGTTTGGGCGAGATAGGGAAAGAAGCATTCGGCAGAGTGCTCATTGGATCAAAAGATGAATTAATCCTTTGAAGAAACTTAGCATTTCAAATCTGCAACTTTAAACAATCTACCAGGCTATAGACAGAGCCTCGGAAATACAGCCTAATCCCTTTCATCACACTGAAAGTTGATCAGCTGTTTTTGGTTTCAGACCTAGAAAGTTGATCTGCTGCTCCTGGTTTGGGGAAATAAGTGCAATCTGGAACTCTTTGTAGATGGAAATATAACTGACTTGAAGATAGCAGACATCTGGTGGTGTGTGGTAGAGGGAAGAAGCAAACGTGTTATGAGGATGAAATAAATTGTAACACAAGCTGCAGTGCACCATAAGGTGGAGGAATTCAATCATTGTGAATTCCAATGCAAACCACCCTGATTTATACCTCTTCAGGCCAAATTTTTAGCAAAGCTAAGATTCCTCCCTGTTTCTCTACATTTTGTGATTCGTATCATTCTTCAAAAGAAGTACTTAAATGCATTTAAAATACATATTTTGAGATGAAATATACTTAACAATAATAAAAATTGCTTGGCGGTTCAATATGATCAGATATCTAGCTTTATATTGTGACCCCCCCCAGCCACTGAAGTCTTGTCTCATCCATATATGCTGTGAGGGTCTGGGATGGGACAGAATAGGCTAAAGTTGAGCCCAAGCAAGAGATAGATACTGTTTGTTCGTTGAGGCTCTTTGTCTGCTTCAGTAGTATCTATTAATGGGGAAGCACAAGTCCAGAAAAAGCAAGTCCATGACTTAGGGGTCTTTCTGAACTTATTTCTCCAGCTTGAAAAGAAGTAGAGGCTGTGGGCAGGAGCCCTTTGCTCAGCTTTGGCTAGTGTACCAGTTGTGGGACTACCTAGGGCAGGAGGACCTTGCTGCAGCGTTCATGCCCTCATGACCACCTGTTTGGACTGCAGGTGCTCTATTTCAGGCTGCCTTTAAAAAACACTCAGAAGCTGCAAATGGTCCAGAATGCAGTAGCCCATGTGCTCACTAACATCTGGCATTGAGAGCACATCACACCCTGAGGACCACATTTTCTGTGGTGCTGGCCTCTTCTGCGGTACACCTGCTCCTCAGAAACTATCACTGGACCCAACTATCCTGGACAATTTTCATCCAATCTCCAATCTTCCCTTTTCAGTTCTGGATCTAGTATAGAGATGACATTGGTTGCACATACTCATGAGCTATGCTACCATCCTGGCCCTCTTTGATCATTCAATGGTTTTCATTATCAACCATGGTATACTTCGAGACCAGCCGGGTGAGTGGAAATGGGAGACACAATGTTATAGTGATTTTCCTCCTCTCTTTGTGTCTGGTTCCAGTCCATGCTGGTTGGTGGAAAGGTTGAGCCTGAAGCCCTTGATCTGTGAGATGCCTCAGAGTTTGATGCTCTCTCTGAGTGTTGTCAATGTTTTGTGGTGGTTGTTTTTATGCAATTGTTGTTTTTTAAATTTGTTTAGCTTTGTTTAGAATAATTTGGAGTTGGCAGCATAGAAATTTAATGATGATGGATGGATGGACGGACAGACAGTTAAGGAACAAAGAGACTTAGCATCCAGCATTTCCTTCCCATCCCAGTCCTTCACTACCTTGAAAAAACATTGGAAAACTAAGAGAAGTTGACAGTTGCTGACTTTGCCTGCCTGCTTTCTTTTGGGAAGGTTTTCTGGATTTTTAAAAAAGAATTTGAATTTCTATATAACCTAACTCTTTCTACATAAAGATTAAATAGAATACCACAGGAAAAGTACTATGTTGAATAGAAAACCACATGAAAAAAATATACAGAATTGGAAAAACCAACTTTGAATATTTTTATTTGGGAGGTCCAAAGGTGCCTGAAACAAGCAAATGTAAGATTATAGTTTATAAATTTATAATACCAGTTATAAATGGGATTATAAATAATTAAATTGGAAAAGCCAATTCAGTCATTAAAAAAGTGATGTCACTTTTCAAAATAGTACTACTACTCTCCTCTGTTTCCATAATGTTGGTTCAAGAGACATCATATAAATGACTTCTTTCATATATGGGTGAGTGAATTCAGAATTAGCAAACAAGGACAACTAACAGGAGTTTAGTAGGAAAAGAAGAAAATGATCAGAGCATCTGAGGAATTACAAGCTGAGTTTGAGGGCTGAAATAGTCTTCTGAATAGTTGCTGATTGCAAGAAATGTATTCTGAGATTTCTTGGTCAAATTATTGCTTCCTTCTGAGTAAACAGAGATTGTAAAAGGAATATAAGGCAGCCAAATTCCAGGAATCAAGCTCACTGAGCAGGTGTGCAAGGAGATCTCAGAGAAGTTTGCCAGGGGAGTTTAAAAGCCAAGACTTTGTACTTGATAATCTGAGTAGCCTGAAAAGGCATTAAGAAGAAATAAAAGACAGGTAGTTGTGTTAAATGCAGTTCCTGCATTTCTGAGACGAGACGAGTTGTGTTATGTTTGTCTTTCTACCAGAATACAGTCTGGCATATATTTGCAGGAAATGCAGGCTCTGGTACGACTGAAACAGTGAATGACCATACTGGTCATGGAGAAGAAAGAATGAGAATGCATTAGTTCAAAGAAAGAAGGTTCTACAACAGAAAAAGTTGAAACAACTCTAAGGTACTTGGTGACTCACTACTATGAAAGACAAATGAAACAAATATATGCTGACCAGATCCATCAGCTCACAAAGTATGAAGGATCAGGGACATGATAGGACAACTTCACTGTATCCATTGACAATTATCCATTCCTGCTAATATATGTGGAAATAAATGATACTGTAAAAATTGCAATAGTATCACCATAGACTCTGAAAATCTTGGAAGAAAGATCAATGTCCTGGGGTTTCAAATATTATACTTGTTCATCCTTTCAGTCCATGGAAGAGGACCAGAAATGGAAAGAAGAATACTGCAAGTCAGTGACTAATTACACAAACAATGTTGATGGGAGATTTGGTTTCTTGGTTTCTGGGATGATGGTTTGAATTTCTAGATGATGGTTTGTTACACAAGATGAGGTACAACTCATGAGAACCAGTAACAATGTGTTTGTATAAAGCATTGTAAGCTTAATTAGGGGGGCTTTAAATTGTCCTTTGAGGCAGTAGAAATGAAAACCCTGAAGTAAAGTCCTAGATAAAAACTTGAGCACTGTGGAAATGGAAGTGTTGCTATAATGGAGCCTTTTAAACCACTTAAAGAAAAATCAGAAAGAACATTGGCTCCTATAGTTCATGACCTTCATTGTATATACACTAATGTTCAGAGTATGGGAAATAAGATTGGTTTGGTCTTTTAGAACAGAAAGAAAACTATGATCTAATCACAATGGGAACCTGGTGGGATAACTCCAGTGACCTTTAATTGAATCCAATTAAATTTGTTCAAAAGGAACAGAAATGATAAAATGGGAAAAGAAATTACATTGCGTGTTGAAAATATCCAGTTCTGCTGAGAAATTCAAATGAATAAGTTTGGCAATTCTGTAGAGAGCATCTGGTTCAAAATAAGTGGAGGAACAAAATATTGTTGTTGGTAACTACTATGTCTTGCTAAACCAAGGAGATGTGGATGATGCCTCCAAAAAAAGAAAGCAGAGCTGTCCAAGAGGCATGCAATGGTAGCGATTTTAATTACACTGATTTTTGTTGACAGACAAACCCTTAGTCCTTTCAGGAAACTCCTAACGTGACTTGCTGACAGCTTTCTCCTTGTCAGTGGAGAACAGTACAAGAAAATCAGCTACCCTTGCCTTGATACTGATCAGCAGGAAAGAATTAAGGAAGTAATAATAGCAGGTGCATTGGGGAAAAGTTATCATATAATGGTGGAATGCACACTTTTAAGGGAAACCAAAATTGACCACATTTCTTGGACTTCAAAAAATTGAATTTTACTAAGCACAGAAAAATGGTAAGTAGGATCCCATGGAAGGAAAACATGAATGGTAAAAGAAGCTCAGAAATGGATGGGAGTTCCTAAAGAAAGAGAGATTAAAAACACAGTTACAAACTATTCCAATGTAGTAAGATAATGGAGGATAGCAGAAAAAATGAATGTTGTTACACAAAAAGCTTACTTGAGATCTAAAAACGAATAAAGACATCTATAAGAAAGAAAGAGTCAATTGAGGAAGGAAGAGTATAGACAGGTATCTCAGAACTGTAGAGCTGGTGTCAATAAAATGAAAACTCAGAATGAGCTGAGGTTAATGACTACTAACAATAGCAAAAATAGTTTCTTTAGATATGTTTAACCTACAGGGAAAAGAAAGTATCAGTCTGTCAGCTGCTGAAAGAAGATGGTAAGATGCTCACAAGTTACAAAGAAAAGGCATTACTACTCAACTCCTATTGTGATTCAGTCTTCTCCAACCAAAAAATAATGTGTTCCACCTGAAAACTGTATAGAGCAAAATGAAAAAACAGGAGAGCAAATGATGAAAATATGGCCAGGGAATGGCCTTTTTACTTTGAATTACTTTAAATCTCCTGGACCGGGTGCTGGGGCGATTATTAAAATATTAGGCTAGGTGTAATGGTATGTGAGAATGACCTTGGGAGACATGACGAAGAGCTGCAGACTAGACAATGGTCAGACAAGCAGCAGCTGAGTCTGCAGAAGGAATAGGGGCACGGCAAACACCTCAGAAGGGACCCTCCCTAGTTTCTTGGACTGTAAATACGAGGGTGGAGAGATGTACTTTCAGACTTGCAAGATTCGGTTAATGTAACCTTACAATAAAGTTAGAGCTGGTTCTTCTGGGTGTGCTTCTTGTCTGGACTACCTCACAAGGCTGACACAAGGAGACCCAGGTTCAACCACTGACTAGATCTTGCAGGATTGTTGTGAAGAAAATGTAAAACAAACGTTTATAAATAAATGTATGAGTCTTTTGCAACGTTCCAGAGTGGAACTGCTCTTATTTTGTTTTTTATTTTTTTATTGTCAGGCCTGCAGTATTCAATAAGGGAATTATAACAGCCCTCTTCTTCATTTTTTCCACTTTTACAATGCTATCCGCTCCAGAGTCATAAATCAAATAATAAACCATTATTATTTTTCTGTAGAATAAACATCTCCAAATTTAGGACAAAGACCCACCACTAGAGAGCGAAACATCATTGTTTTATTTCCAGCATAAAATGCATGACTAAGATGTATATTTTTTCCAGCCCTGAAGATGCTTTAGATGTTGCAATTCAGCCTTGGAGATGCTCAGTCATTTGAGGCAACCTCTGAATCATTATAGGTTAGCTCTCTAATGAAATATGATAATTCTCCCATTTTGGCTTAGCAGAAGAACATTAATTCATCACATTCCATATGTTTAATAAATATATAGAAATATATTATGATATTGCATATTTGGTATATCCATGGTGGAATGCTCATTGAAAAGAACCTTCTTTGTGCTTCAAAATCAAGTGCAAGCCAACCGTCTGTAACAATGCCTTATCAGCACACAATTGGTTTGTGTTAATTAATGTTTGACAGGAAAGTAGGGAGAGTCAAGTTACCAGAAAAAGCAAGATGAATGAGATTTCTGAAAGTCTAGAATGAAGGATGAGCGATTCTTTTATTTTCAGCAGTTCAAAAAAGTTGTAGCAAGGGATAGATCATTTCCCCCATTTTGAGACAATTTCATGATGGAGAGCCAAGAGGAACCATTTCATGATGGACAACCTGGTGGAAGTAATAAGTTTAACATAGCTCCAAGTTTAACATAGCTTTATTCAGCTAGTTATTATGCACCCAGTAAAACTTATTAATGATCCTTAAAATGTCTGCGATGGCAAGGAAGTACTTGAACATTAGCCATTATAGACAAGATTTTTCTTGGCTGTCAGTTTTACAATGACTGGAAATTTGGGCAATGAGCCTGCACAAACCAGAGATGAGAAAGTATACTGGTTTCTAGTTTAATAGCTAGTTCCCAGGGTTATAAAAATTCAGGGTTAGGGTTTTGTACAGTCATCTGCAAGTTTCTTCATTCTCAGGAAAAGGACTTGCCAGTTGGCCAGTTCACAGAAAGAAAATGAGACAGACTCTGCCCTAATGTATGCTGGGGAATATTTTGATTGCAGTTTTGCAGATATTTCAATTCTTGTAAACTCATCCCTTTCTTTTTAATACAGTGATATGTGAGAATTGTGTTTGAAAAAATAATTTAACTTTTGGTTTTAGGTACAGGCCAAGAACCTGACACCTAGACTGTATATCAGTGGTTCTCATGCTGGCTGGGGAATTCTGGGAGTTGAAGTCCACACATCTTCAAATTGCTGAGGTTGAGAAATACTATGTATATCTTTGGATTACAGGGAGCAAAACCACTCAATGACAGAAATTGCTGGACTTGATAGTTCTTCATATGGGTATCTACCTTTTTATAGAAAATAATCTGAAGGAAAAGCTAGGCTCCAGCTTTCCCATACCTTCTACGTTCCTGTGTAATATTTCATTTTGTGAACACCTGAAGTGGTCTCATACAGGAATACTTCCACTTTATTTATAAGTCTGACTATAGATTTTTCACTCTAGTTATATTCTACAGACATTTTAAGAAACATTCTGCTGTCTAGTTCTGACATATTAATCAACCCCAGCACTACTGCTAAGAAGAAGGTGACATTTTAGTGAGGTCTGAAATGTGAACAGAGAGAAAATTAATATTGAATTTTAATAACAATTATGTTTTAGTTCTTACATTAATCCAAATGACCTCTTCCAGCATGAGATTGCTTTGGAAAAAAGACCTTTTATTATGGGCAAAACCTGTTGCTTCTGTCACAGAAGCTGACTGAACATAGAAAATACACACCCTGGGTTTTATGCCATATAAAGATATCACAAGAGACAGACAAGCCAACCAAGCATGCCTGGACAGGAAATGCACCCTAACAGATGTGTAATATCATTAAAGCTGCCTCTAATATAATCTAAGCCACAGTTTGGTGTATTAATGCTTTGTTTATCTTGAAGCACAGATGGATATTTTTATTAGCATTGCTCTGTTGATGAGGCATCAGGAAAGGTCAGTCCAGGGGCCAGAGATCTCTGGTATGTGGGAAATTTTGTTCTGATGCTGATGAGTGGGAAAGGTAAATGTTAATTAGTGAATTAAACCTCACAAATATTGGCAGCTAGAAATGGTATCACAGACCTTAGAAGCAATTAAACCCAACCATATATATTCTCTATACACTCCTACTCCAGGAAATAAGTTTCCCCGCCCGCCCCGCCCCCCCCCCCCCGGACCTTTTTCAAAGATGGTAATCCAAGCTTTTTATTTCAGTAAGATTAATGAGTACATTCCTTTATATCCCTGCTGGCAGGTCAATGGAAAATATTTCCCTTGGTTCAGGAATGAAGGAAAAGAAAGGAGGTGTTGAATCTGAGGTCCTTGATAATGGAAAGGACATGTGTAAGCCTTTTTTCATTCCCTTTTAAGGACCACTGAAGTTAGGAGTTTATGACTTAACATCTAATACATGTAGTCTGGGAGTGGCATTCCACAGGGTTTAAGGGTTTATGAAATCATTAGCATAGGAAAGAGTGAGTCAATCTGTCCCTGTAGCCAAACTGGAACCTTTGAGAATGTGTCAAGTTCTGGCTCCTGATATCCTGGCTGTGATTGGCAGATGAATTCAAGTTTCAAAATATTGATCCTTTGAATCAGAGAGCTGAATTCAAATTTAGTCACACTTGCATTGTCCTGAACTTGTTCTGTTGGTTTCAGTGGGTCATTCTAAAGTATGGCTAACTTGAGATCCAACACAGTGACTTCATGAACATCCTTTTGTTTACCTTTTTTACTGAACAAATTAAACATCAAGACAAAACTAAGAATAAAGAATTAAAAATGCAAACCAAGTATAAGAAGAAAATCAATAAAAAAGACAAAAAAAGATTAAACAAAGTTTGGCAATGTGTGTTGTGTATGTGACACACATGTGCTCTGTTTTGTTACATATTGCATAAAACACATTTAAAGACATATCTTATTGAAAAGTAAGCCTGTGTTGATAACACAGTAACACTTATGGCTTTAAATAAAGGGTAAAAGACACTGTTTCTCAACCAATAGTATGTGTACTACAGGTGGGACATAGAAGAAATCTAAGTGGGACACAAGATAAATCAATAAAACTTTAAATCTTTAAAAATACCCTAAATTATAAATGTGATATCCTTCTTGGAGAAAGTGTTCTTTTTGTTTCTATCATATTTGGATCCAGGATCTTTGACAGAGTGATAAATGGAACTTAAGATATGAAACATGGGGGGACTATTGATAAAAGGAACACATGGCTCTCCCATACCACATCGCCTTTATTGTCTCGTATAACAAAGAAAAGATGACATTGTGTTTGCAGTTTTTCTTTTTTTTCCCCCAAAGCTAACATTTGGCTACCATTTTTAGAGAAAAATCTGGAAAGGAGAACATATAGAATAAAATGAAGTCGTGTCATCTGTTTCACTGAATAACTCTATATTATCCATATAATAATTCTATTATAGTCCTACAAATCAATCTTTCCAGAGAAATAGTCATTTTTAGGGGGGGAAAAAATCTCATCCTTTTCCATTTCTAATTAATGGCTGTCAAAGGGAATCTTTCCATAGCTTTCTGTACAGCATGGATGAGATTCAGGGCTTATTTTTTCCTGACAAAACCCAATGATGTCCTTTTGTAGGAATTATTATCAGATCCATGGAGGTTATGATAAGTAAAACAGAGCAAGGTATTGAAAATCTAGTCCATTTGGAGCTGATAGAATCAATGCCTTTTTTGGAGCAGCCATGAAGGAATGTGACCTTGATTCACCATTCAGATTCCTAATTTAATTTAGGTTCAAAGTGATAGAAGAAAATCCAGCATTGTACTCAGGACTACATAGGATAAATTAAGATGGAGTTAATTTCACTAGGAAAATAAGAAAAAGGTAACTTGCCACTGCCATGTTTAATCCTCCTTAGCAGTAGATTTAAACATCTGTCATGGGCATCATACTGCTGTACACGTGAAATGTGGCTTGTTTGTTATCAACACTTATGAAAACTAAGTATCCATTAGTAAGGATTCTTCATCATAAGCATCATTATATTAAATATTATGCAAAAAATAAAACAATTGTGTGGACTCATACATTAAAAAGCATAAAAGAGGAGACAACTTTGATTTAAATAGTCAGCATAACTGTTCTACCATTTTATGTCATTCAAGACACATTCTTCATATTAAATGGGATCTTTCAGATCTGAAAGTAATTAAGTTTTAAGTCTATAAATAATTAACAGTGTAACAAATCTTTTGTAAATATATAATAAATAAATGGTGAAAAATTACCATTCTACTGTATAAAATACCGGACCAAGGATAAACTGAAAAAGGCCAGTATCATTTTTAAAAATGTATTTACTTATTGTGTTTATATGTTGCCAGACTCAAAAACATGATTCCTGGTGGTTTATACCTTAAAAAAGAAAAATATAAAAATCAATAAAAAACAAAGTTTCCACAAAACAATAAGCACAGTGGTGACCATTCACTGCCCAAAGGCTCTCCAGAACAGTTATGTCTTTAACAGTTTCCGGAAGTCCAACAATGTTGGCAACAATCTTCTTTCAAGGGGGAGGGTGTTCAACCACCTGGAGGCAGGAACAGAAAAACAGTGCCTGTGAGCCCCAGGCTCCCTCATCTCTCCTACACAGAGGGTGGGAATGGAGAGGCCAGACATGCACACACCGCTATACTGTTTATTGCTATGTGTACAGCATAAATGATAGTGTGCGTGTGTGTGTGCGTGTGTGTATACATACACACACACCAATATTGCGAACCCTAATAGCATTATGTACCGTAATAAAATCTAACTATACAGTATACCAATAGAACTAAATGACTTAAATTTCTACTCCTTTGCTTACAATACAAAATGCTTCACTATTAGTTTCTTCCTCCTCCCACACTTACCTATCTACAGCACAGGCTTAGAAATGCTAACAACTTCCGTCCTTCTCAATACACTTTTGCCCTGTTACTCAACACCTAAATCACATGGAGTTTGCAATGCCACCATCCAGAGTCCAGGACTGTGTTTTCCTTTCTCTTGGCTCTTTTCTGCAGGTTCTCCTTTGACTTCAGCTGCTTCAGGCTCCTTCTTGTTTCTTCTCCTTGGCTGGTTCCTGGTGTAAGGTTTGCTGCATTTGCCGCTGAACCGAAACCTCGTGAGGCACAGGCTCAGACGAAAGCTAGTTTATTCAGGCGTAATGCGTAGCAGTTACAGACAAAGCCAGGATTGGCCTGGCATGGTTTCTTAGAATAGTTTTATAGGGTCCCCCCCTTACCTGCAGTTTCCCCTTGGTTCCGCCCCTTTCTCTTGCCCTGGGCTACCCATATGTCCATTGCGATCTTCCTTCCCCTTGCCTTGATGGCAGATTCAGCCACTTTCTGTTGTGTTGTAATGTTCTTCCTTTGTCTGCCTTGCCCTTGCATTCCTGGAGCTTTTCTTATGGTGAGTTGGAGTGGCTGTTTTAATCTGGTTTCTAATTGCCCACTGATTGCCTCTGGATTGCTGTGCTCCCAGTGGATTGTAAGCCGGAGTTGCCCGGGGCACCTGGGGAGCTGGCTGCGCTCCAGTTGCCGCTTCTAGATGACTCCCTGCTGTGAGTTAACTGCCCGTCCTCTGTCGGTAGTTTACCTGTGGTTGCCTATTGCCTGAGGTGGTGAAACTGACCAACGGCTCTGCACTAGCAGTGTGTGCTTCCTAGGCTGAATCTGACACCTGGCTCCCCCAGCTGCTGCCTCCTCTGTCCCATGTCTGGTCATTCCAACATCATCTCTTGCCAAACCTAGAAGAAACCCCCATTCCATCTACTTGCTCTGTTTCTTTGATACTTCTTCCTTTAAAAACCTGTATGCCAGTTTGCAGGCAATTCTAAGGAGATTATGATGATGATGATGATGATGATGATGATGATGATGATGACGACTACTACCACTACTACTACTATTATTATTTCTCTGCAATTGTCTACTTGCCTAAGCTGTGTATCTGACAGACCACTACCGAAAACAAACAAACAAACCTTTGTCCTTGATAATCACACATAACAGTTTCTTGTTTCAGGGCAGTTCATCCTTCCACAGGCACCATTAAAAGATATTGGAAGGAAGTCTGCCTTGGCAGGCCACTTCTAAGCAGAGAAGATGGTCTTATAAGCACCTTACTCCAGGTCGAGCTGGAACTAGCACCCCGGCTGGGGTTGTGCAAACACCCTAGAGCCATGGCTTCCACCTACCTATCAAGCAGTAGCTGTGAGTCCAGGAGAACCCCCAAGTGACATCCTCTCAAATACTACCCCTTCAAGGGTTAAGGCAATGATAATTAAAATATGAATGATCTAATGTAAATTAGATCGCTTGACCTCAAAACATAATAAAGGCAACTTAAGACTGGAGACTGGAATTTGATGAAATAAAGTTGTGGAACTGCAGTGTGATTTTTATTTCATTGTTTTTGGAGCGTGTGTGTGGGAGGAGGGTATGCTAAAGAATTTATTCAGCGTCAAAGGTCTTATACAAATAACATAAACCATCAACGTAATTTTTTTCTAATGTGAATTTCTCCTATTCCAATCCAGCAATGGTGCTTTTTATTAATAGGTGAAATTAGAGTTAGTCTTACTCATATGCTTTGGATCAATGTGGATCATCTACTTCAAGACCATCACAAACAAATGTGTCATCCTTTAATGACACTTTTTTTAAATTAATGACAAAAAAGGAGGTAGCAGATTCCTTAATCAGAATAATGAGCATGCAAACATCTGTTCTACCAGGAGGAGTAAAGGGGGAGGAGCTCTCAGTCATAGAATGATCCTAGAAGTTTTTGGAAAGTCATTGAAGAATAGAAGAATGCAAGAAGGGTTTCTTTTTGTAGATACTTCTGAAGAATTCTACAAGATAAAACACTCTTCATACCTTTCTTACATTACACACATCAGATGAATGCTAATTATGTTTATGCCCTGATACAGTTAGCCAGTTTTGTGTGGAGAGGTGAAGTCTGTGCTTCGTCATCTTGGCATTTTAAAAAAAGATGGATGAAAAATCATCAGGAGCATGCATGGAGCCAGGAGGAAGAAAGATAAATAATGCCAGGAAGCTGATAGCTGCCCGTCTATCATAAAATTTCATTAGTTCTGACAGCCTGTACAACATAAGCAATGAATGAATACTTCCTCTCTGTCTGCTTTCATATTTCACTCCTATCACTTAACTTACAGAAAGCACCAAGCTTGGCTGGCTTGGGAGAAAAGAGCTGCTAGAGCATTCACCCACTAAATTATAGGTAACCCTATTAGGATTATCTATGAAGTAAAAGAAAAAGGTGGTGGTAGTGGTTCAGTTTAATATACAGGCTTCCTCAAGCTTGATGTGCTTTGTAACAAAAGACAAGAGGAAACACTGAAATATTAAAAGGAGAAAGTCACCCCACCCACATATTTGTGAATGCTTCTGTGATCACATAGAAAAAAATAAGAATTTTTTTCCCAATCATGCATTGATGTTTTAATCTAGGTACATATGTCAGAAATCAATTGCTATCCATTCCATCGTACTGCCAAAATGATGATAAAAATGGGAGATTATTTTGTAGACCTTCAACAAACTCTTGGGATCCACAAGGGAAGAGGCTTGGAGGGAGATGGAGTGGGAAAACTGTAGGCAGCTGAAGAGTTAAGCATCCCTAAATACTGCAACACTTGTTCCTTCTAATCCTACTTTTCTCCAAGAGAAGCAGCCACTGGTGTTGCATACTTGTTTGCCTACCGTGCATTATTTTGATTGCACATGCAATTTCTGTAGAATATTTGACACAATTTAGCTGTTTGAAATCTTACTTACCAAACTGTTTCTGAATTCCCAGCAAACTACCAAGGATGGATGGGCGGACGGACAGACAGACAGATAATTTAAAAAAGGACTCTACAGTATACTTAGGGTCCATGTATGAACAATTATTTTTTGGACATACATCCTCTGGGGCTGATCATCCCCTTCCTTATCTTCAAGTTTAAGTAACGAGGATGAATGGAATGAGATCTTTAATCACCCACAGGAGATGGGATATTGCATTATTCTATTAATTGCTCAAGCTGTTGCTATTACAGCTGCTGCAATGGATCACATTCTCTCAAGGCAAGCTTTATATTTGTATTTAAACATAGGTGACCTTCACAAGAATACAGAGGAAAATCTGGAACATCAATAGACGTACTGCAGTAGGTAGCAACAGCTAATTCATTCTATAAGAAACTTTATATTTCACTTAACTGAAGTTCTTCTTCAGAAGCAAATCCATCCATGAAGTCTCTGATTATTTCCAAAGCAACAAGGTGAATTCCAAAAGAAGACTCCACAATTTAAGTTTATTTTCCTTTCAAATAGAATTACTAGTTATATAAGCTTTAAGGTTTAAGTGTAGATACTAAAAATATAAGGAAGTTTTCACAGCTGCTATTTGGATCTGCTAAATGGATTCTCTCATTGCACAGTATTTATCATAGTAATTATAATAATATGAGGTCCATCTGATCTGTGGCTATTTTTAAAGTAAGTTTCAATTGCACTTTCTTACAAAAATCAACTTAGTTATTTTTCCATGTAATCAGAATCAACTGTAACACCTATTGCGCAATTGCAAAAGAATTATTTAGACTTTGGTGTCCTTTTTTACAAAGACTTGAACTATGAGTTTACTGTTTATTGAGAAGGGGAACGTCATTGCCCAGCAGGACAAGGAGCAAGTTTAGGCTTGATTATGGAAGCAACAGATCCGAATGTTTTGATGGAAATGAAAAAATGTTTTGGAAGTGGGTGAAAAGAGTTAAGAAAGGGGCACCAGTAGATTAACAAATTAAGAATAAAAGTAAAGAAATGTACTTTGAATGAAACTGAAGTGAGAGAATGCTAGAAGACATGCTTTAGAAATATACAGAGTGTATTAAAAGTCAGTCCTCATAGACCAATTGCACTATGTATTATTATTATTATTATTATTATTATTATTATTATTATTACTATTATTTCAGAGACAATGTTACTGTACTTAAGAATGTTTAAAGGTCATGCGTCAAATGAGTAAGGAAATGTTTAGAAGAAAATGGCAACCAATTTGAACATTTAATGCAATTTATATAGTAAATTATCTATGGGGCCTGACTTTTGGAATACCCTGCATATACATAGAAATTTCAGTAATATGTTGAAGTGTAGAGCTAAAACTAAAGTTATAAACATTATTCTCCAAGAAATAAAATGATGAAAATATCATCGTAAATGCTGTGAAAATGTTGAAAAATTAAAAAGATGCAGGCATAGGTGGTATAACTGGAGAAATGTTGAAAACAGATATGGCTTGCTAATGAAGTGGCTGTGTGTCTTAGTTCAACATATCATCTAGGTTCTTGAGTGTATGAAAGTAGCAGTCCATAGGCTGGTGGAATATGAATATATGAAAGAATGATGAACTGGTCAAGAGAAAGAGGAAAACCAAGAAAGTTAGTTGGATGGAGTTGATGAGATCCTCAAAAAGAGAGGTGAATTTAAATTACCAAAGGCAATATGGGAAGAGGTGTATGGATGTAGTAGAAATAAGAATGGTTTTCAAGGCTAGACAGGTATTGAGATATTTAGGGTTGCAATTGTTTTCCTTTTCTCTTCTGCCTTTTTTTTTTTTTTTTACTACTTCTCACTCTTTGTTTATATTTGCATAATATTGCACACACACAGCATTTTATTCAACATTGTTCCCTCTGCCAGGTGTATGGAAATACTACTCTTTCCTTTGTATAGCTTTGTTTCCAGAGAGGATCACACTTCATTGATTTTCTCTGTTCAATCTGTTCCCTTCAATTATGCTCACTGATTCAATGTTCTTTTTTAATTGCTGTGTAATTGAACAAACAAAACATCAAAACAAAATGTTGAAGTTATCAAATTCTAAAAGGAAAATAAAGCAAATAAAGCAAACAAAAATGAAGAAATGGTTCTTTGTGTGTAATCTTAAGGAGAAATACAAAGATTTTAAATGTCAATATTCTATCCAGAATGATACTTATTCAGATAAAATTAATCTATTAGGAAAAAGCATTGTTCATGTGGACCAAGAAAGAATAATTAAATTTGAATGAAATTACCTTGATATCTTGCACTGCAAGGACAAAAGATCATTCAATACTAGTTGAAGTAAAACCATACAATTCAGTGGAAGCATTAATAATGAAGCTAAAGCTTAAATATTTTGGACACATGTTAGGATGGCAAGAATCACTGCAGAAGACCCTTATGTTTAGAAATATCAAGACAACAGAAGAAGAGGTTGACAGAAACAAGTTGCTACTGTTACTGATTGTTATTACGATTACTGTTACTGATGACACAAGCATGAGCTTTCAAGAACTCAAATAAGTTTTCCTGACAGGTTATTCTGGCAAAATGAGGTCTGTTGGGTCATGAAGAGTCTGAAGTTCTAAATGACTGAACAACAGCAAAACTGTAGAGTTTGTAAAACCTCTTTCACATTGGGTAAATTTTCAGCCAAAGCAATAGAAAGTTATTTTTTTCAGTGTTTTGCAATTAAAAGCAAACAAGCAAACAAACTAGAAAGAACAGAATTGAATCAATTATTTATACAGCATAAATGTATATGCCTTAGAAAAAGGGGATAGTAAACCAATATCAGGATTAATTGACAAAGACTATTGGGTGATTTTCCTACTTTCTTCAAACAGTTTTTGAGCAATGGGAATTATTAATTGGGCATTACCACAAAGGATGATAACCATACCTACTAGCCAAAATACAATGGACAAGTCAGTCAATATTCTTTTTCTAAAGCCAAACATGAAGCTCCATTATCTTGGATTGCAGACTTCTGATACTGGCATATACACATCTATACATAGTGCACCTCTCCAAATGTACTTGGAGACATATCCCTTGGTGCCAACCAATCTCCCTGTTCCAGTTGACTTTATTTTTTAGAACAAACATCCATTTAACTAAACACAGAAAAAATCTGGCATTTTGCAGGGAAATGGATCCAACAGACTTAAAAAAAAAAAAAAAGATAAAAATGGAGAGTTGCCACAGCCCACAGAACTAAAATGGTGCTTTCCTGCCCAGAACACAAGGAAAGCTGGGGATGGCAGAAAATATCTTGAGGCTAGAGAGGGTAGCAGGAACATTACCTATTTGCCTTCTGATAAATGGGTGTTTATTAGACTAGCCACCACACCATGGCAGAAACTTTGTGAAAATGTACATAATATGCTCTATGAAATCCAGATGTACCTACTGACTACAAAATGTTACAGATTCCATGAAGATTTCTCTCCCCTATATTTCATCATCTTAACTGGCATGCATATCTGGCTGAGTGTTTGGGCAATCAAAAACATATCACACTTGTCGTTTTGGACAATTCAACATGAATCAGACTCTGTAGCTTGGTCAATTTTCCCCTAAGAGACCATTTGAAAACTACTCTGCTATGCCCACTTGCTCTTAAGCTTTAGCAGTGCATTTAAGTTTATTCTAGCTCTTTGTGTAAAAACCTAACTTAATCTTAAAACATCCACCAGTGCCTAAAAATAAAAAATACTGTGCAAAAAAAACAACAACCCTCCATTTCTCTCTTACTACTTCTCATTCAATATTATGAAAGAAAACAAAATAAAATTTTTATGAAATTCTCATAAGTGGGATATAGTATTCTTGTACTGATTTAGTTACAAGATGGCCAAAAGATGTTTGAGTGGTACAAAAATCATTCCAGCAGTCTGCAGTGTCCCTGGCTAACCATATTCAGTCATCTGGGAGCTGGACTGCCTAGAAATCATCATCATCATCATCATCATTATCATCATCATCATCATCATTATCATCATCATCATCTGAAGAAACAGTGGACCACCTAGTTAGCTGCTGCAAGAAAATCACACAGACTGACTACAAACAACGGCATGACAAAGTAGCAACAATGGTGCCTCGGAATATCTGCAAGAAATACCATTTGCCTGCAAGCAAGAATTGGTGGGACTGCAAAACAGACAAAGTAATAGAAAATGAAGAAGCTAAAGTGCTCTGGGACTTTAGAATTCAAGCAGACAAGCACCTGCCACACAACACCCCAGACTTAACAATTGCTGGTAAGAAAGACAAAAAAGTCTGGACAGTGGACACTGCAATACCTGGAGACAGCAGAATAGAGGAGAAAGAACTGGAAAAAATCACAAAATACAAAGACCTGCAAATAGAAATAGAATAATTGTGGCAAAAGAAAGCAAAGATGGTACCAATGGTAATAGGTGCCTTGGGTGCAATCCCAAAACACCTGGAACACCTTTTGAAGACCATCAGCATTGACAAAATCACCATCAGTCAATTGCAAAAGGCAACCTTACTTGGAATAGCTTATATCCTGAGACGATACCTTTAACACCCTCAAACAGCAACATCTGCCTATCCCAGGTCCTTAGGAAGGACTCGATAGGTGGATAAAAGTGCCAGATCCAGTCTAAACATCTGGCTGACTGTGTGACCAACAAAAATAATAATATAATAATTTTAAAAATTATATATATTAATTAATTTTATAATAAATTATATTTTTAAATTATAATTTAAAAAAAGTCTCAAAGAAAAATACCATGAAGGAACTTGTTCTACTGGGCTTCTTCAGATTAGGATTTGTGGATACCCAGAAAGGCTTCAGGATCATGGAATGACATGTAAAACATAACCAGAAGCACCCTCTATGTCTTCCAACTAGAAAATCAGTTCAAAAATACAACCTAGAGACATTAAAAATAAATTTTCAACTGCATACAAAATAAGGTAAGAAAACAGAAGTTTCTTTTTTTGTGGAGAAGATCACTTCTTAGAAAATACAAAATAGATTTAATGGCCTAACAACTCTAAATCCTTTTTCCGTACTTCTGTCTCATCCATAAATTGAGGTCCCTAAACTTTCTATCTGGTTTTGTGAGTGAAACATATAGCAATCCAGAGAACCACATCATGACCAGCTCATTATCTACTGGCTACCTAGGTCACATGTAATATTCAAAACAATAGGAATACAATTCACAAAGTGGTCTATGCGTCTATTATAAAGCCTGATGTCTGTGTTTTTAATGAACAAATCACCCCAATGATTCACCCACTGTCTGTTTGTCACTGAAAAATAGCTCTGAGCAATCATTTCCTTTTTCCTCCACAGTCTTCCTGAGGCCTTCATTCTCCATGACTGCATAAAAATTGTCATCCTAAGAGTTATGAACCATGAAGGCCTAATACATCAATCTCTTTGTACCTGCTTCTTCAGATGAGCATCAGTGGCATCAAGGGAGGAATCTTTCTTCCCCTGAAGGCCAGGAACTCAATGTACCAAGCGTGCACTCAAAACCTGTCTGATAGGCATACGTAACTACTCTGTAGGATGTCACTTTCACTTAGGATTATAAAGATACTTGCAAGCAGGGGATGGAGACATAAACTTCCACCACAGTTCCATTGTAACTGATATTTTCAGCTAACCTCCCCCCAAACCAGCAGTAACATTGACTCTCAGGGCTAATAGTCTTCAGGAGACGTGTTCTCCATAAACTTATTCAATCCTCTTGTTGCCAATTTTGCCTCACCTTTTTGGTGAGATAAGGAAATAGAGGTGACCCAGCTAGGCCCAGGCACGACTGTTTTCCTTTAATATGAAACTAACCTCATTTTAACAACGAGATTACACACACACACACACACACTTATATACATATACACATACACACACACACAAATATATGATAAACTTTCACTTCTTAAAGCTTTCTTGTGCTGATAGTATTTATTTTCTGACTAGGGCCATAGGGTCCATGGCTTGTGACATTTCAAAACTTGTTTCCATTTTGGAGGTTTGTGGCAGAGGCTTAAGGCACCCATTTTATCTATTAAGCCCCTCTCCCCAAATAGGAAAGTTAGACTAATTGGGAGGACTAGGTTTTTAAGCCTTACAATGGGTAACATAAACCTCCACAAGATTTAAGCTGTGGACTTTCCAATATATTGAAATTATACTCATTCCCTATCATCATGTGTGTTCTCTCTCTCTCTCTCTCTCTCTCTCTCTCTCTCTCTCTCTCTCACACACACACACACACACACACACACACACACACACATTTTATCCAGAACCTGAAAGTTATTTCTCCTTTTGGTAAATAAGATTAAATAATGAATGTCCAGCTTACTCAACTGTATCCTCACAAAACTTCTACTGACTGAGGAAGCAATGAAAGGCTCCACAGACCCAGCATAGAACTTTATAGGAAACCTCTACCCAGTTTAAAAACTAAGTGTGTGTTATTTGATTTTTTTATCAAAATATATCTGACCCTTTCTTGCTGTGTAGCTCCTTTTTGTCTCTCAGGCCTTTCCTCCCTCCCAGC
Source organism: Liasis olivaceus (assembly GCA_030867105.1). Taxonomy (NCBI): domain Eukaryota; kingdom Metazoa; phylum Chordata; class Lepidosauria; order Squamata; family Pythonidae; genus Liasis; species Liasis olivaceus. The sequence goes on along the minus strand of CM061348.1, from coordinate 99,541,880 downwards.
CAATCTTTGAGGTTGCCAGATTCATACTTCCTTTAGAAAAGTGTGAAGTAGTAGCAGTAAACTAACTCTGGACTGCAATGCCTTTTCTTAACAACAGGAAGGGTGAATCTACTCTTTGTAGCGGTCATAAGATAAAAGACTGCATCACAGTCAGACACTAGTCCTTGAGAATTGCTGAAGGCCCACAAAGTCTTTTTGGAGCCAAGGAACTTGAGATAGCTGCAATTTACATTTTTTAAAATTGTTTTGGCTGATTAACTGAATTTGCAGCCTGTGCAGATAGTGTTTAATAGCACCCACCCCCACCCCAGCAAAAAAGAAAAGGATTAGCGAAGGAAAATGACGAATGCTGGAAAAAAGTCACGACATTTTGAGTGGAATTAATGGAAATCCCTTATGATCTTGTCAGTACTAAGGGTTACTAATAAGGTGAAATAGTCTCAAGAATATCCTGGATATAGTCTTTCAGTGCAGCTCTAAAAGACTCTATTCACTCTAGACCTATATATTTAATTAATAACATTCATTTTCACCTGGCTTTCAATCTAGTTCTGGCTCCAGTGTGTATTAGATCAAACGGTTCCTTCTGTTTTATTATTTTTATTAAGGACATGGAGTTTATTCACATAGTTATTAGATATGTTTTGCAATCTTTCACTGGGATTTTCATATACTCGAAACAGAGATGGCTCTTGTGTATCCTGCACAACAGATTTTCTTCACAAACCCAACAAACGCTTCTTTGCAACACGCACCAATCCAAAGCAGACCTTCAACACACTCCCCTTCGGGGTTTCTGGCCAACCAGCATGGAATCTCACAAATAAATAGTGCTGGGGCTCAATAGGTGAGCTGAGAATAAATCTGTTTCACCCAAAATGAGATGGAAAGTAGAGGTCAAGCTTGCATAGCAAATTGGTGGCCAAAAGCCAAAGCTAGTCACCTCAGGACAGCACAAATGATTCATTGGTTAGCCTAACCAAACAAATGTGCTTTTTTTCGGGGGGGGGGATTGGTACACCTTTCCACATGGGCTGAAAAAGTTCTTTTTTCAGCAGTCTTTTCTGAATGCTTACATATATCCACTAAACAACCTCCTCCTCCTCTTTCTTATTGTGTTATTATTATGCAAAACACATTTCATTTGGGATTAATTTATCTTTGGAATTTGGAGGGGGGGAGCAAAGGGAGAAGGGCTGCCTTGATCTCATAGCTTTGAGTTTCCCGACACATCTGGTCAGCTGCCACGTGAGATGGAATGCCAGCTGGATGGGGCTAGGACTGATCTAGGACTGCTCGAATATCTAGCTCATTGTCAATTTTTTCCGACATAAATCTGAAAGCATAGTGGAGGATATAGGTTTGGGGGCTTTCAGCATAACCTTAAGCCTTTCTCTGCTGCTCAGAAAGCCAGTTCTACCAAATCATGGGCATATTATTCATCTTGGCCCAGGTTCCTGATAATAAGCCTGCCAGAGGTCTTGTGCGCTTTTCCGGTCAGTCATACCAAATTACAAAAGATAATTGGCCTGTAAATAAATGCTGCAGCAAAAACCTGATGTAGTATTTGCAGATCTGATAATCCTGTCTCATATTGGAGCAATACTGGAAAATTTCAGGTTAAAGCAAGAAAAATAATCATGTAATTTATTTATAAATAATTTTGTGAAGGGAAGAAAAGGCAAAAAGAGATATTATAAATAACATTATGGATAAATTGGGGGAAAAGCAAATAGAAAGTTGTTTATCTGTCCAATGGGGCTGCAACAAATAGAATGTTACCACAAGCAAATTTAAAATGAAATATTGCAATTTGAAATTTGCCTCCAGCAGAAGCAGTCACAGGTATATACGTGTGCACACAGACACACATGTATGGGTGTATAAAATACAGGTAGTTCTCAGTTAGCAACTGCCTCTTTAGCAACCATTCGCAGTTACAGTGGTGCTTAAAAAGTAACTTTACGACCAGTCCTCACATTTACAACCTTCACAGGTCTGTAAAGCAAAGAAAAGTTGAAGTAAGATTGTAAGCACAGTCGCAGTTTCACTTAGCGACTGCTTCACTTGACAACCAAGTTGCCAGTCCCAATTGTGGTCACTAAAAGAGGACTACCTGTATGGGAATACCAGTAATTGCTCAACTGAATAGTCCACACATGGCATATTGGACTCTATGTTACATGGAAGATTTATTTATTTATTTATTTATCACATTTATATAGCCGCCCATTTCGCATAATGACTACATACAAATTGCTACCATAAGAGTCCAGATTTGCTAGTTTTTGAACAATGGCATAATCATTTTCCAATAGGTAACTTACCAGAGTATGCTAACAATTATGTGGAGAGCCTGCTGTATGTAATGCCTGTTGGATACATCATCCCTGTACACCAAATTGTTTCCTTTCTGGTACAGTGTATAGGAGGGTGCCCTACTTTCCATCTCTGTTCTGCTTCTGTTATGTAAATAAAAGGGTTCAAGCTAGAATAACCAAGGACCACTCCCTTTCAGATGGCCCATGCCAGACCCATAGCCTGGCTTCTACAAAGTTCTGTGCCTTTTGATACAAACACTATAGATTGTCATTTAAGTCTTCTTGCCTGTTGTTCTGGTCTGTATCCCTGCTTTTGCCTGCCACTTCATTTTCACCAGTTAAATGTTTTTAATGTTTGCTGATGTTTAATAAATAAACATCATTGGGGGGGGGGGCGGGTTGCTAGATGAACTGAGTGGTATGTGTGCTTGCTCTGATCTGACCTGGATTTAGGGATTGATTGGGAATGTGCTGGGTGTAAACTAAACTGGAAATTATCTACAGTAATTTTCCAACAATGTTTACCCTCATGGTGGGGAGAATTGTACCACAATTTTGCCAGAGAAAAATAATGCATGGAACCGTGTAACTAAATTCTCATTATACTGTCGATGACATTGTTTAGTGAGTGTGAGAGTCAGGACAAGAGGGGTTAAGAATTTACTCTCATCTGCTCCACTTCGTCTCCGTACTTCTCAGGCATGCTGCCAGGTGAGTGCAGTAACACAGGTGGTGGAAGAGGTGGTGGCTGGACTACCTGTCCGAGCTGCTGCACCAGTTGCCCCATAGCAGCCTGCAGGTTATTAATCTGCGCATCTACTTGTTGCTGGTGCTGTAACAACGCGGCTGCCAATACTTCTGGAGTCAAAGCCGCTCCCTGCGGATCTGTAGCCATGATGTATCTCCTTCTACTGGAAGGTAGTATGACTCTGAGAAGATTGATGTCAGGATTAGCCCAGGAAACTCCAGGAGACAGTACAGATTCAATCCAGCAAAGTTTAATGGCCTTACTCCCGTTACAGAAATCTTCTCAGAGTGAGAGCAAATTCCATGGTCACCCTCCCAACCTCCCTTGCATTCTTTAGGGAGGGTTCAGTTTCATCCTCTTATCTGTTCCTAGTTGCTCTGGTGATGAGAGTAAATTCTTAACCCCTCTTGTCCTGACTCTCACAGTGAGCTAATTTAGCAGATGTATCAGTTGTCCTTCCACTCAGTGAATGGGTGAGGTAAAGCACAAATAAAAGCATTGAATCATATAGTGGGAAGAGGCCATTTGGGGCAGTGTTTCTCAGTTTTAAGATGCCTGGACTTCAACTCTCAGAATTCCCCAGCCAGCATGGGTTGAGAAACACTGATTCAGGGCACCAAATCCTAAACCTACTCAGTGCAAAACTCTAAAGTGAAATATCCCCAGCAGATGACCAGCCAGCCTTTGCCTGACCATATCCAGAGAAGGGAAGTCTATTACCTCCCTTACTAATTGAGTTTCCATTGTCAATTTGTGTTAGGTTTTTCCTAACATTATCCAGAAGTGCCTTCCTGCACAGCAACTTAAAACCCTTTCTCCATGTCTTGTAATCTTGAATGATAGTGTCGGCCCTTCGAGGTAATCCAGACGAAAAGCTCAAACCAGGAGTACTAACACTACCTTTATTATAACGTTACAGTAACAGACTTTTGCAAGTCTGAAAGTATTTCTCACCTTTACTTTTACTTTCCAGAAAACTAGGGAGGGTCCCTTCTGAGGTGCTTCCCGTGCCCCTTTTGTTTCTGTGGGCTGAGATACCTTTTGCACGACAGGTGTCTAGTTTGCAGCTCTTCTTCCTGTCTCCCAAGGTCATTCCCACTTACCATTGCACATAGGGAATAGATCTTCTGTGTGATATCCTTTCAAAGTGGTATCTCATATACCCCCTAGTTTTCTCTTCTCAAGCAGGCTAAATATTCTTAACCCTTTCCATCTTTCTTCATGGGACTTAGTTTCTAGCCCCCAATCACCCTTGTCATCTTCTCTCCACTTGGCTCCTTCTTAAAGTGTGGTGCTCAGTGCTGGACGTGGTATGGTGATGGGGTCTGGACAATACAGAACAGAATAGAACAGCCTATGACTTGGAAACTGTTATCACCACAAATCCAGGCTACCTATACCCACACTTCTTTGGTAACTGGCCTCTTTTTTTGCCTACTAGATACATGCTTTCACTTTTCAGATTTCACTAAGGTTTTTGTACCGCTATATTGGTTTCTTCTGCTGTCTTCCATCTTTCCCCATGTTGGGGAACAATTGTGTTTTTATCAACCCTCTTTCCAAAGCTGCTACAGCACCTAGGCCATGCCATTTTTTCAGAACATGTTTCATATATTCCCAAGCAAATGTTATGGGTAAATCATATTAAGAATGCAGTCTCTCAGTCTTTAAAACAACTATTACAAATTAACTGATTTAAGATGCTTATCTCATTTGGCTCAGACGTTCCAGTAGAACATCTTCCCTGTTCTTCAAATTTGAATTATTCTACAAATTGCTTGTGTGATTCTGGATCAAATCTTAACTGCTTACTTATTAATAATCAAATATGTCTGGAAGATTTCGAGTCTGGAAATGAAGATCTTTGTTTACTATACTCAGACCCTAAAACTTGCTAAGATTTCAGAGGAATTACAAATGTGCTGTCTAAATAGTTTCAAAGAGGGTAATATTCAGAAAACATCACATTCCACAAGAATATAGATGTTAAACTAAAAACCCAACAATGAAATTAAAAACCTGGTAGCTTAAAGCTGCTTCATAATCTGGCAACCTCAGTTTGGCCAAAGATATTCAAGGAGATTTGGCCTACCATAAAAATGTTCTGTCTGCCAAAAATGTATCTATCAGTGTAAAGTATCTGATAGGGATGAATATAGGAATCCCTCTTAAAATATACATTAGTATCTATGTCATATCCATCTTAATTACATTAATCTTACCCCAGACACGTAATGGAAGTCTTAGCCGTCAAGTTATAGCTACTGAAATCACAGCTATATATTTAGACATAGTTAATTCAACATACTGGATATATTCTGATAAAATATGAAGCCAAGTATTTTACAAAGTGTGTACAAATTGTAAATCTCAGTTTCTTGCAGTAGTCTATAATCATGGTAAATCCTGAAGGCAACAAATTAGACTTTTTCCAATTGATAGCATAACCAGAGTATAAGCCATATTGCTGTACGATTTCTAAAATAACCTTTGACATATAAAAACAATTTTATCAAGTGCCACCAACAATCTTAATATTTTGAGATTGTCTAATGGGAGAAGCTAAGTGTTCAAGAACTAGATTATAAATTAATGGGGACAAGAGGCATCCTTGATGAATGCCACGATATAACAATGTGTCGAGAAAGAAAGCCATTTGTAATGACTCTGGCCATTGAATAAAGATACCAAATTGTAATCCAGTGGATAAAAATAGGTGGAAATCCATCTTCTTAGAGCACACTTCACAAATTAAATCAGAATCATATCAGAGGCCTTTTCAATGTCAACAAGATTAGAACAATGAATTCTAATTTATCTGCTGCAAAATCCAAAATTACCAATAGCCAGATGAATATTATCAGATGTGTGTCTATTTTTTATGAATTCATACAGAGAAGGGTGAATTATAAATGGCATTATATTCTGTAATCTACTGTCTGATGTTAGGTAATATTTTAGCATCCACATAGAGCCAAGGTATTAGTTTATAACGATGGTGGGGGTCTTAGGTTTTCATATTATTGTAATATAGGCCTCATAAAATGAGGGAAGGGAAATGTAGAAAGCTTTAATGATTCTTTATAAGCCTCCAATAATATAGGTGCCAAAGTCTATAAAGGTTCTAGAAATCCATCAGGCCCCCAGTTTCATAGATTGAATTATCCTTATGTTTTCTTGTAATTTTAATGGTTGTGCCACTTTTTAAAAAATCTTCCTGGTAGATCTTTTCCACTTCAATGCTTCTCCCAAAATTAATTATTTGCTGTTTAATTACAATACATATACCTCTCTTTCTCTGTATAGTAATAAAAAGGTTCTGTCTTAGTATATAACTATTGTTAGCCTTAATTCTAGCTATAAAATGCTGTTTTTGTAGTTTCAGATGGTGAGCCAGTAACTTTCCAGGTTTTTTTCCTGATTCCCAGTAGTTCTGATCAATGCATTTCAAAGAAAGTTCAAATTGATCTGAACATAGTGGCCTTTTTTGGTTACACTTAGCTTTAGTTTCCTTTAAAATCAAGAAGTCCAGGATTACTGTCACTTTCTGCAAGTAAGTTCAATCAGGAATAGCTGATCCTCTTGTTCACTTCCTCTACTGCTGGAGGAAACACTAACTAGCAATTTCTGGAATTTTCTGGAAGGTCCATGCCTAGCAGAGTTTGTCTGCCAACAGATATTGGGATAATTAAAATCTCCCACCCCTATTACTTCATGTCTCTTTGAAAGAACTGAAGTTTGTTTTTGGAAATCCTACCCTACATATTTTCCTTGATTGGTTATTCTCTTTCTAGTTATTTTAACTGAGATACTCTCCATAGCATTGCCAGGTTAATTGCTTTGGATTATTGTGAAGATGTAGATACTTTTTAACATACAGCACAACTCTTCTTCCTTTTCAGATCAAATCAAATCTTTATTATGGTCATAGACTAGCATAACCCTTTCTATTGTTTCTGTTCCTTTGAACAAATTGTATTCTCCAATTTCTGTATAATTCCAATCATTAAAGTCATCATGCCAGAGTTCAGTTATACTTTCCTATAAGAAGATTTAAAGCACATTTTAATTTATTTCCCATAAACAAAATAATAGGATAAAGACCATATTTACAGTGACTGCCTTCCCACAAAGAGCAAGTGATACCTGTGTTTGCCCAAGAACAGAACACCAATTTGGGATTATTCCCCCAGATATTCTCTCATGCAGTTATGGCAAAATGTTTTTCTGAATAAATGATTCAGCAACCATTTAAATTAAAAATCTCTCTATTCCTACATAGGATTTTTCGAAATCCATAAACTAAGTACAGGATTTTGGTGGTTGGCCTTTACTTTCACAGATGGACAAATACAATGCCTATACCTGTGCAATGGTCAATAGTCTCCAATCAGATCATCTGTGGCCTGAAAAGTTCAGGTTAGATGTAGAGAACCTATGTAAACCAGATCTCTGCATACCATCCATGAATAGGATTAGGGGCAGTTCTGTTTCCTTGTCCTTGATGCACTGATTTTACTTAATTCCAGCACAAGGATAGTGTTTTCTGTTGTGCAGAGCGCAGCAAAGCTCTCAAAAACTCTGCTCTCAGGAAAATTACACATCAGCAGAGAGCTTGTAAAATGCAATGTCCATATTTTGCTCTCCAAAGAAATTCCAGTCAGAAAATATATACTAACTGGTTTTTATTGATAAAAATGCAAAACTTCATAAAATACAAGTTGCATACAAAATATAGGAAATAACAAAGACTTCTTCTCATCTTAGCATCTAAGACTTATCCACAACAAAGTTTCTAGCTAAAAAACACTCTCAGAGAAGAGGTACACTACTTGGTTACTAGTTACAACTACATAACCCATAAAACTACATGATGGATAAAACTATGCACGACTGACAGGCTAGGCATCTAGCCCTCCCATTATATTGCCAGCATGTACTCCCCCACTGAATAACTAGCATACACATACCAATAGGTGGCAGTAAATAGCATAACACAGTCACAAGATGCTTTGTTTACATTAACTTCCCACAGTAGACGAAACAAGTTGTTGTACAGAGAACGGGATGACTTTCTTCCCATGAGAAAATCCTGACATTTTCATGTTGATAGAACTTATATTGTAATGCTATTTGCAAGCCTGGCTTTATGTTTCCTAGATGCTGACAAGAACTGAGGTTGGTATCTTCACACCCACCACATCTGCACATGTTAATTCATTTACAACCTGTCAGACTTTCAGCTGTTATTTATGATCCATTCAGATTTGCATATTTTTTCCTTTCTGCATGACTAACATGCTGTCACTGTCTCCCACCCTCCTGCTTGCAAGGTCCCATTATGAAGGTGTAGCAGAAATAGAGTATCAGCCCCCACAGTAACAGAGGGACTATTAACTGCTGCTCACAAACAGCAAATGGACGATCATAAAGAAAGCAGAGGGAGGAAATTGCTTACAGAATCTCCTGCCAAAATATTTCAGATCCAGTTTTTGAAAAAACATGCACATCCCCAAACATGAGGACACCATCTCTGTCTGTAATCCCTAGTCCTTGGGAGAGAACATCTGTTGCCTCTTTAGCAACTGTCTTGATTCTCTTCTGAGACTTTGGTTCATGCTGTAGCAGTTGTTCCTCTTGCTCACTATGATTTGTTGCTAGTACCTGAAGTTCTTTGCCCTCCATGCTATGGCCCTTCAGTCACTATCTTTTTTGCTGCTCCAGAGTTATCTGTTTCCACAGTGAGACTCAGTAAGAATCTTAAGGAACAGGACCTCTTCATAGATTCCATCTAAATCTTCAATGGGAAGAGGAAACATAATTTCAGATAGCTTTACTTGGTCAACAATATCTTAATTGTTGCTTTCACAAACAAGCTCTAATCACAGAAAATTGAAACAAAGCATAAAAATGTCATATCAGACTTGATTTTTGAAGATTTGAAGATAGCATGATAGAGGAAGAGTAGATTTCATCTTTTTCTTACCTAGGACAACATATCTTTAACTCTAAATGGCATTCTGGGACCCATTTCTGCTACTGTAGCCCATTGTAAGTCAGATTGTGACTAGTTATGGATCTAATTTATCAACCAAAGATCTTGCTGTTGTTGCCACAATGTATATCCCATCTTCCTACCAGTACCCAGACAGTACTTAATGACAACACACTCTTTTTTAAAAAAAAATCTACTTGTGTCCTTATGCAATCTTATTTGATAGTACTTCAAAACCTTGCTAAACTAGAAATCATATTAGAACTTTTATGTATTTATTTATACACATTGGCAGTAAAAAACCAATACAGTTCATACATGCACACATGATCACATATGCATAGAAAATTTAATTTAATTTTTATATATGTGGTTAAAGCATAAAATTACAGATACATGCAGATACAACAAGCAGCTTAAAAAATTATTTTCTCCCACAGTGCCCTCTAATAGGTTCTATACCTCCATTTACCAGCACTGCTAAAATAGCAGAGTAGTTAAAACCTTTGTTTAGTATTGTGGAGTTTGCCAACTTGAAACCTAACATAAACTTTGTTGTTGTTGTTGTTCAGTCATTAAGTCGTGTCCGACTCTTCGTGACCCCATGAACCATATTGCGCCAGGCCTTCCTATCTTTCACTGCCTCCCTGAGTTTGCTCAATTTCATGCTTACTGCTTCAGTGATGCTATCTAGCCATCTCATCCTCTGCCGTCCTCTTCTCCTTTTGCCTTCCATCTTTCCCAGCATCAGGGTCTTTTCCAAAGAGTCCTCTCTTCGCATTAGGTGACCAAAGTATCTGAGCTTGAGCTTCATTATCAATCCTTCCAATGAGCAATCAGAGTTGATTTCCTTTAAGATTGACTGGTTTGACCTCCTAGCCATCCAGGGGACTCTTAAGAGTCTTCTCCAGCACCACAGTTCAAAGGCATCAATTCTTCGGCGTTCAGCCTTCTTTATGGTCCAGCTCTCACAGCCATACATTACTACTGGAAAAACCATAGCTTTGACTATGCGGATCTTTGTCGGCAAGGTGACGTCTCTGCTTTTTAATATGCTATCTAGGTTTGCCATAGCTTTCCTCCCAAGGAGCAAGCGTCTTTTAATTTCATGGCTGCAGTCTCCGTCTGCAGTGATCTTGGAGCCCAAATAAATGAAGTCTGTTACTGCTTCCATTTCTACCCCTTCTATTTGCCAGGGATCGATGGGTCCAGATGCCATGATCTTAGTTTTTTTAATGTTGAGTTTCAAGCCAGCTTTCGCACTCTCCTCTTTCACCCTCATCAAGAGGCTCTTTAGATCTTCTTCACTTTCTGCCATTAGGGTGGTATCGTCTGCATATCTGAGGTTATTGATGTTTCTCCCTGCAATCTTAATTCCGGCTTGTGATTCTTCCAGCCTGGCATTTCTCATGATGTACTCTGCATATAGGTTAAATAAGCAGGGTGACAGTATACAGCCTTGTCGTCTGCCTTTCCCTATTTTGAACCAATTGGTTGTTCCATGACCGGTTCTAACTGTTGCTTCTTGGCCCGCATACAGATTTCTCAGGAGACAGGTAAGGTGGTCTGGTATCCCCATCTCTTTAAGAATTTGCCACAGTTTGTTGTGATCCACACAATCAAAGGCTTTTGCATAGTCAATGAAGCAGAAGTAAATGCTTTTCTGGAACTCTCGTGCTTTCTCCATGATCCAGCGAATGTTGGCAATTTGATCTCTAGTTCCTCTGCCTCTTCAAAACCCAGCTTGTACATCCGGTAGTTCTCGGTTCACGTACTGCTGAAGCCTAGCTTGTAGGATTTTGAGCATAACCTTGCTAGCATGTGAAATGAGTGCAATTGTGCAATAGTTTGAGCATTCTTTGGCATTGCCCTTCTTTGGAATTGGAACGTAAACTGACCTTTTCCAATCCTGTAGCCACTGTTGCGTTTTCCAAACTTGCTGGCATATTGAGTGCAGCACTTTAACAGCATCGTCTTTTAGTATTTTAAATAACTCAGCTGGAATACTGTCATCTCCACTAGCTTTGTTGTTAGCAATGCTTCCTAAGGCCCACTTGACTTCACTCTCTAGGATGTCTGGCTCAGGGTCAGTGACCACACCAGCATGGACATCAGGGACATTAAGATCTTTCTTGTATAGTTCTTCTGTGTATTCTTGCCACCTCTTCTTAATCTCTTCTGCTTCTGTTAGGTCCCTGCCTTTTTTGTCCTTTATCATGCCCATCTTTGCACTAAACGTTCCTTTGATATCTCCAATTTTCTTGAAGAGATCTCTAGTCTTCCCCATTCTATTGTTTTCTTCAATTTCTTTGCATTGTTCATTTAAGAAGGCCTTTTTATCTCTCCTTGCTATTCTCTGGAAATCTGCATTCAGTTGCTTATATCTTTCCCTTTCACCCTTGCTTTTCGCATTCCTTCTTTCCACAGCTATTTGTAAAGCCTCATCAGACAGCCATTTTGCTTTCTTGCATTTCTTTTTCTTTGGGATGGTTTTAGTTGCTGCCTCTTGTACAATGTTACAGACCTCCGTCCATAGTTCTTCAGCCACTCTGTCTACCAAATCTAATCCTCTAAATCTATTCATCACCTTCACTGTGTACTCACATGGAATATGATCTAAGTCATATCTGAGTGGTCTAGTGGTTTTCCCTACATTCTTCAATTTAAGCCTAAATTTTGCAGTAAGAAGCTCATGATCTGAGCCACAGTCAGCTCCTGGTCTCGTTTTTGCCGTCTGTATAGAGCTTCTCCATCTTTGGCTGCAAAGTATGTAATCAATCTGGTTTTGGTATTGACCATCTGGTGATGTCCATGTGTAGAGTCGTCTCTTGTGTTGTTGGAAAAGAGTGTTTGCTATAACTAGCTTGTTCTCTTGACAGAACTCTATTAGCGTTTGCCCTGCTTCATTTTGTACTCCAAGGCCAAACTTGCCTGTTATTCCGATTACTCCTTGACTTCCTACTTTAGCATTCCAATCCCCTATGATGAAAAGGACATCTTTTTTTGGTGCTAGTTCTAGAAGGTGTTGTAGGTCTTCATAGAACCAGTCAACTTCAGCTTCTTCGGCATCAGTGGTTGGGGCATAGACTTGGATTACCGTGATGTTGAATGGTTTTCCTTGGATACACACTGAGATCATTCTGTCATTTTTGAGGTTGTACCCCATTACTGCCTTTCCCACTCTCTTATTGACTATGAAACATAAACTTTAAGAATATTTATTTAATTAACAAACCTTTGGGCTATCTGGGAGCTGGAATGAACCCTTCTACTAACAGTAAGATCCTGGAATTAAGTCCAAGGAGAATGCTAATTACTCCAGGAAAGAAAAATTGCATACCTATCTATATGCATGATCAGCATTGACTCAATTGAAGGGATGGTTTTTCCTCTGCAAAGTAGTCCATAAGCTGCTAAGGTTAGTCTGCAACAAATGGGCAGGAACACCCTAGACAACATTAACAGGGAAAAGTGTGTTTCAGAAACATAGCAAAGAAACACACCCTAAGAACACTTTGAAGATAAGTGATGAATTAAAACATGGCAGTATCATCCATTTCTGCCCTCCTGGAATGCTTGCCTGCCTGTTCTGGCAGCAGGGGAACTGGGCAGTGCTGATAAGCTTTGAGCATGTCTGATCTTTGGTCCTAGTTCTTGACTTGTCCCATGGGTCTTCATCCCCTGCTCCTGTTTATCTCATTCTTCTGCCTATAATTCAACTCTGGCACTATTGTTCATTTCCAGCCCTGCCAAACTACAATCCAATGGAGAATTATGACACCCCTAATGAAGGGAGAACCCAGCCCGATCATAAACACCACTTTCATTTATGGCAGGCCCATAGGTTAGGAGACAATGGATGTGGTTGGGAGTTCCCACTGACAGTGTTCATTGAAGAATAAGAAAGGTGGGGAAGGGTGCACAAGTGAATGTTCCAACCAAGATGGAGAGATAGAGAGGGAGAAAGATCTTGTTCCTGGAAGCTTCTGAGTAGCCACATTGCTCTTGCAATGTGCCACTGGTTCTATAGGAGCCTCCCTTTTAAATCTTGAAATATATTTTGGTATACCCTCTATGTAGTAGACCTCTGTGACTCCAAAGGCCAATTTATATCATCAGGGAAATCATATCTGGCTAAAGTATTGTTTGGATCTTATCTCTTCCATACACAAGTAGACAGTTGCATATTTGAATGTTTGCCATGAAAAATATAAATTTCTGGGGAAAGTATTCAGTGTTTTCTTGCTCTAGAAGTGGTAATTGCATCCATTATTGATATGGGTGAGTCTGTGTATGTGTGAATGAGAATTCCATATGGCTTAAGCAAAAGTAAGAGAGGGTATCAGGTGTTGCATGTAGTGCATCATTCAACCACAACTTCACTGCCATGAATATCCTTCTGGTTGGTTGCAGACCCCACCAGTCAGGGAATTTCAATTGGTGGGGTCTAGGCAGAGAGCCTTTTCTGCTGCAGCGCCTGCCCTATGGAACATCCTGCCTCCTGAGGTCCGGTGTGCCCCCTCCCTCATGGCCTTCAGGAAAGGAATTAAATCCTGGCTCTGCCAGAAGGCCTGGGGGGCAGAGGGGGGCCCGCACCTGTGGCGATGGCTGGTGGGGTGATGGGTTTGCCCCCCCCCCCAGCATCTTACAGGGTTTTTTAGGGCCAAAAATTAGAGGAGATTTTTTAGGGTATTTTAATATGTTTTTAACTATTTACAGTTTTTAGCCATCTTGGAGAGAACTGTGTTTTTTATTGTGAGCCGCCCAGAGTCACCCGTTGGGGGAGATGGGCGGCATACAAGCCGAATAAATAAATAAACAAATAAACAAATAAATGTTCTTTCAGACAGTTTTTCTAAAGCATTTTCAAACATCAGTCACAACAAACAAGTTAATATGGCTACAATGGCAGTAATCAGTCTTCCATATTTCTATCCTATAGAAATTTCTATCCTATAGAAATATCCTAACTGCTTGAAAAGAAGAAACAGCCTTTCAAAATAGGGACTATAAACATCATGATCCAACTCCACCAGCCATGATCTCTGTGTATGTATCCTCTCAAGTTTACTTACTATTACCCAGTCTCATTCTTTGCAGGCAAGGTCACTGAAAAATAAGTTTGCAGGTAAGGTCACTGAAAAATAAGTTGCTTACATATATGAGTTGTTTACAGAGGGGAAGATAGCTGTGGCAAAGATCATAATAACCCAGCCTTACTGTGTCCCTAGCCTTGTATCAGCTTCAACTTCTCTGCAGAGCAGATATCAATCTGGCTTTGTTTTTTTTCATCTGGCATTGAATAAGTTTTGGTTGAATTCAGCTGTTTTATCTTCAATGACATTCTGTAGTACAGCTTTGCTGCTTCTCATGAACTGTTGGCTTCTGCCTTTCTGTCTTCCATCAAGTGTTTATTTCATACACTGAATAACCTACAGAGGTTTATAGAAAGCCTCATACCACACATGGGTGGCAAATGAGGATAATACACAAAAGGAAATCATAATGAACCAGTGAGTAGTGGAAATTCAGGCAAGTAGCAGCACTGGGAGTTTAATAAGTAAGAAAATGAATCCAAACAACCTTATGACCATCTCCAGACATCATGGCACCTCCATTCCTTTATGGACCAGTTTCAAAACTGACCTCAACCTCACATCATTTCACAGACCTTTTCTAGCTGACATCCCAGACCCAGAGTACAATTCTTACTTATGTTAAAGCTTTCTTAAACCATCCAAAAATGCTTTAAAAAGGTGAAAATGTAACCCACAGTGACAGTGTTTCTGAAAGCATACAGGAACGCAGTCATTATGAAGATGATTTATGCCACTTTTTGACTGTAGATGAAAGTGGCAATATAGAAAGAACTGTTTATGAATCACTCTTGACAATATATTAAAACAAATAAGTTATAGTAAAATTATGTTAATAACAAAAGTAGTCACAGAGGATTTTATATTATGGAGCCAAAGTAGCTCCAATTGCTGTAACAATGTAATAAATAAATTGCTTTTTCAATAGCAGCCATGAAGCAAAATCAACGCCTTTTCTATAATAGTGGAATTGAGATGAATTTATTTTTATTTATTCATTTATATTTCAAATTTGTCACCACCCATCTCACTGCAGAGCAACTTTAGAATGCTAGAAATATTAGTGTCCACAAAAAAAAAAAAAAAAAAAACATGGAAAGGAAGTCTTGTGAGAATGTTGAAAAACTATAAGGCTGCAGGTGTAGATGGCATAACTGGAGGCGTGTTAAAATAAGGATGTGAGTTTGCTTGTGTAGTGACTGTATGATTTGTCTAATATGTGTGTGAAGATTGCATCTGTGCCTGACAGTTGGAAGATGTGATGACTGTTCCTGTACATAAATTGTAAGGTAGCAAGAATAAATTGAAACATTACAAAATGATTAGCTTGCTAAATGTCCCTGGGAAAATATTTAGTAGAATTTTCATAAAAAGGGTACAAGATCCAACAATGAGCAAAATTTGGAAGTGCAATGTAGCTTTATGTAAGGTGTGGGATGTGCAAACCAGATTTTTGCTTTTAAGCAGGCCACTAAGAAACATATGAATGTGAGAAAATTTATTGTACATTTGTTGACTTAAAAAACATAAAATAAAGGGAATAGATTTGAATTATGGAATGTTTTGTGCAAATATGGTTGGTTGCTGAATGCAATAAAGAGTAATATAGGATAGAAGTACAACATGTATGAGGATAAATGGAATGCTTAGCAAATGGTTCAACATTTAGCAGGGAGTAAGGCAAGGGTGTATGATGTTTGTTCTTTAATATAGTTACGGTTAAATATATAAGGAACATTTGTGATGATGTTAGAGATATGGAAACATGAATGTGCAGATGATGTTACATGTTTGGCTGAGAACCTGCATGATTTGCAGCTAATATTAGAGAATATATAATGCAATGAGGGATATGCATCTGAAAACTAATGTATCAAAGACCAAGTAGTTGTGTTTGCCAGAGTAAATGCAGTGACCAGTTGTGAATTATGCATAAATGGCAAAAAGTAGAACAAGCAGATGAACTTTATATCTTGGTAGAAAGTTTACTAAAGACGTAAAAAGGAAGGGAGAAAGTTTAAGACATGCAAATGCTGCTAGAACAATAGTGGGTAGTTTGTGGTCTTTTATAAAGAATGAATGTTTGTTGAAAGGAACAAAAATAGCTCTATATAATAGCCTGCTTCTGCCCATGATGTTATATGAAAATGATACTTGGTTATGCCAAGAAAAACATAAAAATAACTTCAATACAGAGGGAATGGATTACTTAAGAAGGGTGTGTAGTAAAACAAAAGGATAGTTTTAAGAAGGAATGGCTGTGGAATAAATGTGGAAAGAATACAAAAGTGACTGAGCAGTATTTATTAAGGTAGTTTGGTCATACAGAGAGAATTAATGAGGATCAAAT
The DNA here is from genome assembly GCA_030867105.1 of Liasis olivaceus. NCBI lineage: Eukaryota > Metazoa > Chordata > Lepidosauria > Squamata > Pythonidae > Liasis > Liasis olivaceus. Next base: position 99,525,370 of record CM061348.1, on the reverse strand, counting down.
GACTAGGCAAATATAGGGTACCGGTCACCTTCAGGGTACAATGCAATATACTGACTATAGAAAAATCTTAATGCCCTATATCAGGGTTCCTCAACCTCAGCAACTTTAAGATGGGTGGATCTCAACTTCCAGAATTCCCCAGCCAGCCATGCTGGCTGGGGAATTCTGGGAGTTGAAGTCCACCCATCTAAAAGCTGCTGAGGTTGAGGAACCCTGCCTTATACGATTAGGATATCATTGGAAAAAAGACTATTTTCCCTTACAAGCCTATCCAGCTTTCACATTTGTGTGGGACAAGTCCTTCTCTTGGTCCAAGTAATTATGTTTTTATTCAGAATGGTTCTGCTATTAATATGTTTCAATTGCATTTTTAAAATTGAGCAGGGGTTTTGTTTTGCATTTCATTCTTACTTTAACTGCCATCCTTCACCTAAGTGATAGAACACCAACCAAATAAATACAGACTTCAATTCAGTACAATAAAGCAGCAGTTCTTGAAGTGTGGTCTGGGAACCTCTGGGGACCCTGAGACCCTTTCAGGGGATCCACAAAATCAAAGAAATATTTTAAAAATTTTCCGTTTTAATTTCTAATATAGTAAATATCAAGAGTTATAACCCGCATGTCTTTGGTGTCCTCAATCATTTTTAAGAGTGTAAGGAGCCCTGAGGCCCAAAATGTTTGAGAACCACTTCAATAAAGCATTGTGCAATATTATTACTCTTTCCCTGGAACTTCCTCTACAATGGTGTTGAAAAGTTATTCTCCAGTGTTTACTATTAAGTCACATAGCGTGGCATAGCTGGTTGCAGGCTTTCCTTTAAACAAACAAACAAATAAATATTATTTTAATCTTAAAGCATTTTCATACTTCCAGGTTTCTTATGCAGGATCAAGCTCTGCTCGGGCCTGTTTTTCTCCTAAAGCATCATGCTCCATAAACTTATTTTAGCTTCAGCAGTTTGTTTTACCTATTTCAGCTCTGAACTAGTAAAGTGGATCTTACAGTTCCCCAGGCAGCTCCTGAACCTTGACTGTGCAGCTGGAAAACACAGTGATTCCCAGAGACAGTAGCAGTATATTCTCAAGGGCATGACCATATCACTGCTTGCTACTTTTTTTTTCCTGTCATCTCTTCCATCATGACTTCTCTCTTGTATCTGCATGACATTAAACATAAAGTTGAACATTTGCCTGTAACTGATTTTACATGAGACTCTAAAAGGTGATGGAATGATTAGTTCTGTTCGCCTCGTTCGGTTTCCACAAAAAGTGCTCTTTTGAAGCTGCCTTTTGCATTAGGAGGGACAGCTCCGACTACGGCTAATGGAAGTTATTCTCAGTGCAAATACCAGCTCCTAAGGAGCTCATGAAAAAGCTATTATAAGAGACAGTACAGCACAACAGAATGGGCCAGGTTGAAATGTGTATTAAAATGTGGATCAAGTTCACAACAAATGCAGCAGAAAGCCCAGATTCCTCAAAAGGGGGATGACGTCCCTCTTTTTAAGGAAGCCTCAGGACCATCTATAGGACTGAGTGAAAGCTCCCCAGCAGTGAGTGGAAAGTTGTGACTACAACACTGCATATTTCCTACATGTTCCAGGTCTCTGAAAAGATGGCGTGCATTTGGATAGTGTTGTCAGTGGCTACTATACAATTCAGGTGAGTGACATACCTCCCTCAGCATACAATGTCTCACCGTCTCTTCTAATTTTCCCTTTGACTTGGAAATATCACCCTTAGCTTCCCCTCTCAGTCAGATGGGACATAAATAAGTTAGGTGCTAACTGCTTACCAGTTGTAAATCAATGTAAGACCATCTGGATAGGTACTCTGATACTTATGTCAGTGGAGAGTCCCTATTATCATCATCTGGAAGAAGAATCATCATCATAAGTAATGCTATTAATAACAGTCATTTTTAAAATAAGCTTAACCAAGGAAGAAGAGGAGGACTTCTATCCTAACTGCTCTTGAGCTTTTTGAGGTATGGTTGCCCTTTTGACAGTTGGCAATTGAATAAGAGGGTGGATTTTTCCTTCAAGCAGGAGGAAGCTGCCTTAGTATAGACAGATGAAAATACTTCGCAGTTAGACCTAGGCTGATTTGATCCCCAACCCAGGGTTAGGAATCATCAGCACTGACACTTCAATAAATATGGGGATAAGGTTTTCCAGGGTCCCAAACAGAAGCTTACTTTGAAAGCTCCACTGTCAAACTCATAGTCCCCATTTCTGGAACTGTGATGAGAAATCATCAATATGGTGTTTCTGACTTGAATAAACATTCTTTGGATCTCCCAATACTCAGCCTTAAATGATGGCTTGAGTGTGAACCACAGATTGTATGACTAATGTAAGAACTGGTATTAAGTTTTGAACTGACAGGTTTGAGACAGAAGCTTGCAGCTGGTCTGAGAGAAGGCTGCTTTATGCATCTAGGTTGGCCTTTTTGTTTTTCAGATGGCTTATAGTTGGCTCTGTATGCTATAAATGGCAGCAGAGAATTTTCCTATAAAGCATATGAAAGCCCTTCACTGTTCTTGTGGATTTAGTTTTCCCACCCAGAGGCCACCAAGAACAAGCACATGGAAACTTTTAATTAAACAGTGGAATGGGATTCCTTTCTGATAGAGCCAAGTAGTTTTCTGGGCTGCTGGAGAAGTTAAGAACATTCAGGACAGAAAAGAAAGCTTGCTCTTGAGCTTAGAAGTTTTGATTAAACAAGGGGAAGAGAAAGCCTTCCTCTTACCTTTGAACTGAAGTGGAAAAAGCATAATTACTCTTACGCTGTGTGAAACTACCTTCTGTAAGTGAACTGGTGTGATCCTGTGTAGCTCCCATTCACTTTAATGGGATTACATGGAAAAATGTCCCAAGGGGTTGATGCTTAGTGGTTTTAAAAACCACAAAAATATGGCTCAACATCAGGGAAAACATTAAACAAGAGGAGAATTGTGAAAAGAAGCAGAAACAGCAATATTGCTATTCATGGCATGATTAGCTTTTATATAGTGCTTTTCACTGTTCAGCATTCAACATACTTCAGCTTTTCACATTCCTTCCAAAATAATCTTTGGGAAGTTACTATATGTCAGTGACAGAGAACATGATTTGCATGTCTAAGGTTCAGACACTGGCATCTTCACTTAAAAAGGACCAGGAATCTAGTGATGAGAAATACCTCGACCTGAGATCCTGGAGACTTGCCACCAACTACAGGAGATACTACAGACCTAGATGGGTTACTGATCTGAGATAAATCAACCATGTTAATTTCTTAAGGACTGTGAAAGTATACCAGACCTGCTTTCTGGCCAGATCTTGGCCAGAAAGTAACCAGACTCACCTTATGTTGATCGGGGGATACTTCATCCTGACCTCTACCTAATTCTGGATTATGAATATGAAAACTTGGAGGTATGACTTCCCTTCATCTAGCATGGAAATACATAAATGTATAACAGTATTTACAACTATTTTAAGTTAAATAGTCAAAATTTGCAGAAAAGGCAGAGCATTATTAGAGGACAAAGCCCCCACCCCACCCCCCAAATTTCATAGAATTCAGTGTAGGAGCTCTTGAGATACACTCTTTTATACTTTTGACTGTTTGTGATCTGATGGACATAACTTCTCCAGGACTGCCTGCTGGTTACTGCTTTTTTGCGTTCTTGTAATTCAATACTCACAATAAATAAAATGCATTAAAAACATCAATCCTGCTTGTTTTTTTGTTAACAAAGTCATGATAGATAACTTTAATATCCCCATAGAATACACATGAATATTATCTTTGTCTCTTCCTACTGCAAAAATCTTATGGCTATATTAAGTACAAAAGTTAAGTGGATATTTTAATACAGCTACACTTGCCAAAGATAAAATAAAAAATCTTCAGTCAAGTTAGGCAAGAATTGAACTTCTGCTTCTTTTTAGTTATGTGATATATTTCTGTGACATTTTATATGGCTTGGATTCTGAAGGTATTTTGGGTTTATCTGTAATGATAATAGCCACATGGAATTCTGAAGAAGTGAAAAAATGAATGTTCGAGATAGTTTGAGTAGAATAGGAGTAAGCAATACCTATGAAGCTAGATATACTGGTCCTGTGTAAAATTGATGAATATGAATTTTTAATTTCTATTTCTTTAACAGTAGTTGCCAAATAATTCTTTCCCTCTCCTACTGAAATTATACAGCTTAAATGAAGATAGGCAGGGATAACCAAGAGTGGATTTTTATGTGGAAGGAGCAACAACAATTTAATTCTTGCATTCAAAATAATTTCCTGGGCTCAGAATTCATTAATGCTACTTCCTTTACTCTGATTGGTGGCTCTTGAAGTTTTAGAGAAAAAAAATGGATTCCTCAAGCCAGAAAATACCTTGTGTCAGCATCACACACACACACAGTCTGTTTGTGTACATGTATAGAAAAATCAACATGACAGAGGTCTCGAGTTCTCAGTATTAGGCTTTGTTCTCTAACTGTAAAGTTGATCTGATGGAATCTGGTGAGACTGACTTCCAGAACAGAAGTGAATATGTGTAGCTCTGGGTTGAACTGTGCAATCTTTGGGGTTCTCTGAGCTTGGTTGTTTTCTTGCAAACATTTTGTTACCCGGCTAGGTAACATCTTCAGTGACTTCCAGAATACTTGACTGTTTGCCACTCTATTGGATGAGGCTTGGAGTAAGCCTCACTGAATACAGTGGAATTAACTGTCCGGCCAATTTGCACACAATTGGGTTACCAGTGAAAGAAGAAACATAATACAATTGGAGAAAAGACTAGAAGCTATATCACAAGCAGCCAATGCTTACCAGGAAGTGACAAGAGTAGTAACATGAGATAATGTTCCCATAAGTATTAAGAAGAGCTTTTAGAAATTACAGCAAAGAAGGGGAACTACAAAGAAAAAAGTAGTTCTATCAATAAATAGAGATAAAATGAACAGTGGCTTTAGAATCACCAAACTGCTGAAACTCATTTAAAGCAATCATTTTGTTTCTGAAGTAACTAAGGCTGTTGTACTGCTCTATCCCCAACCCAGTAGTGTTGTGTCACAGGTTCTTTTGGATTCAGAAGCAATGACCACACAACATGAGTAAAGTTTTATTCCAAGAAAGTTTTATATCCAAGAAAATAACATAAAAATATAACACGAGATAGCAATCAAAGAATATTCAGGAACACTGAAGAACACTATAAGACAAACAAAAACCTTACACCCTTTCTGCCAGTCAGGGAACCCCAAAGAGATGACAACAGGTGGCCCAACAAACATGCAGCATCCTCCCAGCTAGGTCTGCATCAAAGTTTCCTCCCATGGAGGTTTCTGACTAACTTATATAGGCACTGAACCATAATTAAACACACCTGCTTTTCAATGGTCTCACCTCACTGGATTTTACCAAGGCAAGGAGGACAAGTCTATTTTAGTTTAGAATGCTTTCCCCTCCTACCAAGAATACAACTATCAAGGTTCAAGGCTGAGGATTTCTGCCAGGAATGAGATCATCAAAGTTAAGGAGTTTTTGTTTATACCAGGTGGCAGTGAGACCATTTCACAGTTAGGGACTATCTGTTTGTCAGGGTTAACTGGACTGAAGATGAAAAAGATCATCCTACTTACACAGGTGTCTCACCAGGGACAAGGCAGAACCAAGTATAACACAAGTATGACCCTTAAGAGACTAAAATGAATGCTTGCTTAGTTCTGTACTATAATACTGAACCATTACATGAACCTATAAAATCATATGGAGTTCTATGTACTATGTACCTCTGAGGGAAAGGGGTTCACACCTCTACTTAATTCATCCTCATCAGTCTGCCAGCAAAACCACCAACACTGTAGCAGCCTCAGAGTTAATGACATGCTATCGTTCTCCTCATTCCAGGCTGCAGAATGAGAAAAACCTGAGGCTCCAGTCTTGGCAAAGGCCTCTTTAAGATGACTTCATTTAATATGTGGCTGGAATTGTCGATGTTCATGTATGAAAGGGGATATTTAGTAAATTTCTGTAATAGTAGTGCAGTACAGTACATTGGCAGAAGCGTTTAGTCATTTCTTCTGTATACATCTGTACTAAATGGGATGGGCAGAACATGCCCGATTGACAATACGTTTGTTTTAAAAAAAATAGGAGGTTAGTTAGTGTCAGGCCTAGCCCAAGGAACTCCAAGAGACAATGCAAATTCAGTTCAGCTATGTGTATTAACTACAACCTCTTGCAAGAATCTTCCCAGACTGAAACCCCATCTCCCAAGTCAGCCAGCCACAACAGTGTGAATTCCTCAGGGAGGTGCCAGTCTCATCCTCTTGTAGCTCCCATGCTTCTCCAGCGAGCTAAGAAAATGTTTCTCTCTCTGAGCCTGGCCTTCATAATTCCATTCCATCACAGTTAGCCAGCACTAGGCAGCATCAGGGAAAAGCTCAATCTTAGAACTTGTTCTGGATGTGTTTTCAAAGTGTATGGGTGCATGCTCCTGCATAGTCAGGCTGTGCAAAAATTCAAAGGGACGATGTTGCTTCATACACAGAACTTTTCCAAAGCAATGCAATTCACCGCTTCTAAAGAGCAAAACAGAGCTGCTATGTTTGTCTTGCCTCTGAGGCTTCCTTCAGTGATCCAGAAGCCGAAACAGGCGTCTGCACAGAATCCGCTTTCAAATCCTGAACACATTGGGAAGGTCTCAGAAGCAACATGAAGCATATTGACAAGAGAAATTATGTCATTGCTGGGCCTCATTGAAGTGAACCCTGTGGAGATGAAGGTCTGTGTAATCACAGGATGAATACACATGTGCTGCTAGTTCTTTTCCCACATCTTACTTCAGGAGTAGAAAACTATGTAGAGAGATCACAAATCCTATCGATATCGATATTTATCTCAAACCATAGTTTGCTTATGTCTATAGTTATCTGAATCAAAGACATTTTACTGGATTTACATGGCACATTAAACAGGTCCTTCTCCATTATCTCTAGACAGACAGACATGCCACATACAAGAAAACCAAGATAATAAATCAGTGCACATGTCAGGACATTCTAGAACAGGGAAATGATCAGTCAGCATTTTAAAATACTATACAGGGAACGAAGTGCCTTTATATATGCAAAAAATGTAAACTTCACCATATAAGGCAAAAGCATACATTAAGCTAATGAGAAATGGACACATTATACTGTGCATGTTTCTAAATACTGTAACCATCCTGGTGCTGATATCTGCTCCCGTGACACAAATCTAACTAGTTGCTGAGTAACCTTTTATCTTTACTCATTGGCCTCTTCTACTCATTAAGCATGGAATTGTTATTTTACAACAGCCACAGTTTTAAAATTACAATGCCTGGGTTCAGACAATATACAAAGTGAATGCCTGGGTTCAAACAACAGGCAATCTTGCTTATGGCTTAGAGCAGAAGCAGGAGCTTCTGAGAAGTTAGGGCAGCCCTTCAGCCTCCCAGAGGCTATCCCTTCCCAAGGCCATTTGGTGACATCTTGCTATCACTAGAAAGAATATGGTCAAAACTGGGAACAAGGGGTCTCTGGTAAGTAAACCACTACTGTTCCCATCCCCCCACCAAAAAAGCCCAAAGTTGTACTACTGAAAGCAGAAACCAAAGTTTGAAAGTGTAGTATCAGGGTCTGGGGGCCATAAGTGGGGTTCCTGGGGGCTGAATGTGGCCAATGAGCTGTGGTTTGCACTCTTCTGGCTTAGGGAAAAGCATGTTGGTGGCCTTGCCTATGGATGAGGGACAACATAGTTATTTTAGGGTTGGCCCCACCATTGGGTAGAATGAGACACCCATCTCAGATACATGATTTTAGATTTAATAAAAGGAGTCAATTTGTTAGTTACTTCTTAGCATTGTACTTTTAGTGCTAGGGAGGAAAGTGGCATTGAAGGAGTTTTTCCTACCTATGCCAACAGTACTATGGGCAGGAGGGTGCCATCTCCTGTCACCACCTCTGGCCTTCTATTACAGAGGTGGAATAAAGGGAAAATAAATCCAGCCAGCTTTTCTTTGGCTAAGAATGAAATTCGCACATGGATCGCTTAGGCACAAACCCACTAAACTATTCACTCATTCTGTGGTTTGTTAGGTTTTAGCTTAGCCTGTTGTGTGAACCTAGATAACTGTGGCTTATTCAGCCAACATGGTAAAGCCAACCATGGCTTAGCTGTTTCTCTCTCTCTCTCTCTCAGTAAAAAGAAACTGAACAGTGATGCATCACTGTGCCACTGCAAATTGGCTATTTACAAACAATTTGACAGAGATAAAGAGCTCTTCCACATCTTACTCTCCAATTGGTTATAGATTGATATTTTTCAAGCAAGGCACTTTGGCAGGAATACAGAATATTTTGGCAAGCTGGAATATATTCTGGGTGATTTGAAAGACTAAGAAAGAGATGAGGCAAATTCAACAGTTTGGATTATAGCCTGAATTGAAGAGTAGTAACCTGATATACGAAAATATATACTATTTTTTAAACTAATCAAAAGTTCACTCCAGGGAATAGAACCACAAAAGTACAAAAAATGTAGCTGCCATCATCTTTGAAGGGCCTGATGTTCAAGAGTTTTCCATAGGTTAGGTATTATTGTTCCAATCAATGTGGCTCATGAAACAGCAATTGGTGTCTGGCTTTGAAAGGGTAAGGAAAGAAAAATAAATCTTGGCCTGATAATTTGCTTCGCTGATATATAGGGCTCTCATCTCTGCAACATGGAAATGTAGAAGTTATCAAGGAAAAAATTTTTGCAAACAAACAAATCAACCTCCAAATACTACCTGTATAGTGATGCAAGGAAATTGGCCATATACTGCATGCTACAGAGGAATCTTTGAATTATGAACTGGCAGAACAGTCCGTAAAGGACCCTCTCTGCCTGTAACTGAATTAAAGCATTCAGCCACTTTCAGAAATTCAAGAAAAGGTTGAGCCAAGAAAAGCTGCTGACAGCAGACTGAAAGAACTGCAAATGTTTCCAAATGTCATGTGTATGAGGGGGAAAGTATATATTTGGGGGCAGACATGAATTATTCTGTGTACATATAAATAAATATTTTTCCCCCAGGTCAGCTTCTGGCTCCCATCCAGCACATTAAAAAAAATGAATAGCTCAGTGTGTTAACAAGTAGTTGATGAAGAAAACTGCCCTAAGAGAGCAGCCTTAAAAATGGAGCCTTCAGTGGGAGTTGTTTGGCTCAAAATGGTGCTACCAGAGTGTAAATACTATTCCTATCCTGATTTATACTGTTTTTCAGACTATGTAAAGTCTTTGAAAAAGGTGTTTAGGAATGTGTGGGAGTGTGTATGAAGCATCCCTTTTTGAATAGTTAAAGCAGCTGTATCATTTTTCCTGGCTCACACAGCTACTTTAGAAGCTGCTCTTGGATGCCTTTCACATGACTTGAAGTAGCCTTGCAACTGTGAAAAAAAGTTTGCTTTAATGGATCAGAGTTGTATGGATCTACTTATTTTTACATCACCCTGATGGAGGGAAGAATATTTGTTAAGAAAGCAATTTCAGAAATCCTCCTCCATGTTATCCATTGCATTTCCCCCTAGAATATTCTTATTTGTGGGATCCATCCAGTAAGTTTTCTTCCCTGACTTATTTGGCAATCGTAATGGTGAAGCCACTAAAAAGGCCAAGTAGAAGAATTTCTTCTCAGGTTTAATAAGATCTGTTACTTCTGCTTCATTGAAGTCTTCACTGCAAAGCTTGCAATTCTTCATACTTTCTATGAGCAGAAACCTTTAGATTCACTTTTAGTTCTCTTGTAATTAAAATTGAGTGACAGCTGATGAAATTAAGACGTTCTGAATAATTTCACTGTTTAGTGCATCTTTTTGGTTCCCCTCAAAAATTCTAAGTTTGGTTGTTTGTTTTAAAGAAAAGACCATTACCTGTTCCTACTGGTGACCAAAGAATTCTCTAAAAAATTACCTGGGAGTAAGCTGAGTTCATTGGGATTTATTTCCAGGTAGACAGATTGGTTAGGACTGCAATGTGTTGGGGATATGGAAGATCCTGGTAAGAGATTTTAACTGGTCTTGATAACCTTTTGATTCTCCTCAGCATTTCTTACATGTTTTTATCTGGGAAGACCCCCCCCACTCTCAGTGTTAGTTTAGTCAAAATATTTGTTTGTCTCTTTCTTTTATTTCTAGGCTGCCCAGTCTTCAAGAGGTTCTGTTGGCACCAACTCTGCATTGGAGTTCCCCATGTGGCTGTACATGTACTGCTTTCTTCATTTCTATCTCTTGCAAGATAATCTAATTTTTGTACTGACCATTCTGTAATATACATTACATTTTTATCCCATCCCTTTATCTGAAGAGCTGTAGGTGTGAGACTAGGCTGAAGCTGCCATAACCTAAAGATGAAGCAGGCACGTAAGCAGAGAGGACAAAAGCCAGGAAACTTATCTATGGGATCCCTTTGGGGAGGTAGATAAGAAGGAAGCAAGTCGTTAAGGGAAAAACAAAGGACCTGAACCAGAAAGAGGAAGTTGGGCCTGAGCACATGGAAGCCCTCACCCCAATCCCATCAACTTGTAAATCAACCCAGCAAGGACTTTTGGGGATAAAAGGGGTCCCAAAGCCCGCCCACTCTGAGTCGTCTGAGCCGTCTGAGCCGAGTCACCTGAGTCACCTTTGGATCAAGACTTGGCGGCTTCTGTCCCTCTAGCTAGTGTCTGGCAGCCTAGTTGGGAAGGACGTGGGTAAGTGTGGATGAGCGTGTGTGTATGAGAAAGAGCAAATGTACCTTGCAACCAGTAAAGTTTTGCTGTTACTTTAAATTCACTGGGTCTCTGTGTATTACAAAGAACCTCTTGTGCCTCAGTGTTCAGTTGGAAGTGATTTGTGTGTATCCCCAATTATTTCCCCGCTGTTGACCAGGGCTGTGTGTCTGTCTGCTCCAGCCGCACCTGTCTGGAAAACCCAGGTAGAAAGCAAGGGGGGCTGACAAGATCCGCGTGCCTCAACAGGCTGTGAGTGTGTGAGTGAGTGACCATAAGCCGAACCTGGGAGCAGTGTGTGTAACATAGGCAGCATTGATTTCTCATGTCACTCATTCACAAACAACAATCATATGAAGGTAAAGCTTAAGACAACTAGTCTATGGACATTAATGACTTTTATGACTATGGGAGAATCTGAGCCTGAATCTACCTGGTGTTAGAATGATAGATAACACATTCCCCATCCTGAGGCCTTCCAAGTATGTTGAATTTCAACTCTTATCAGCCTGAGTTTGTGGGAGTTGTAGTCCAACACATCAGGAGGGCAGTATCTGGGAAGGTTGCTGTGAAGCATATATTACATGGGCTTACTACTACAAAACTACTAGTACAATGAAACCCAATGTCTTCATCTTGTGTTATTACTTCCATAACCTATAACTAAATGGTTAAAAAAAAAAAGGGAACACTTTGTTTATGGTAAAGTTAGTTGTCATAATAATAGTTGTAAACGGCTTTAAATGCTATTTTGAAATCCAAGATCCAATTTTTAACTTGAAAGGGTTATTGTAAAATACTTACGTATAAGTAATTTGAAATATTCGTTAAAGCATTTAAAATTAAATGATTGGCTTCAATTGATTTTCCCCATTTCTAAAAGTGTCATTTTGGCAACTACAACATGTTTCTGGGATCTTAACAGACATCTCAAAACCTCCCGACATAATAGTCATTAATATAATTATCCCCTCCTTTCTTTTTTTAGGCTCTCAAAGGAATAAGCAAAGCTTAAAGAAACATGGGTAAGCTTTTCCACTAGTTTGGTATCATTTAGATTCCTTGTTCAGAGCTCTCCTGAAAAGCTTAGTTTTCTTCTTTGTCAAAAACTGGCTTAATTATTTTTTGGTACCTTTGGTAGTATCTGTATACTGTCATGATTTCATCACCAAATCAAACATTAAATCATTCAGAGTGCAGAGCTGGGATACAAGGGAGGCTTCAACCCCATGCACAAAACTAAGCTATAAGGTCTGGAATTTTTCAGTCCTTATCAGAAAGCAGCATTTTGTGGCATGGAGACTGTAGTATGAAAGAGGAACAGGGGAACATAAACCGTACCATATTAAACAGGAAGAACTTTGGATAATAAGGTGAAGACACGTTTGTCAGACTGATAAAAATGAGTAAATATGCTTTTCAACATACCGAGAATCCTACCCTATTCTAAAATTGATTGATTTGTAATGAAAGCATATGTAATTTTATTTTATTTATTTATTTATTAAATTTTTCAACCACCCGTCTCCCCCCAATGGGGGAACTCTGGGCGATTCACAACAAACATTAAAACATAAAATATATAAACACATAAAACCTTAATTTAAAACATTACTAAAAAGAAGAAGGAGAGACCAATAGGATGAAAAATCTGAGGCTGAAGGCAGAAGGCCTCTATGGGGCTATCCATGTAAATTTTGTCTTTAGCCGATGTAAAATTGTCTCCATTCAGTGAAATGGGTAAAGCAAACATCAGAGCTCTCCTTAAATTGGCCTTGGGTTGTCTTCATAAGTATAAAAGGATTATTTATGAAACCCCTGCATCAGCTATATAATTGCATTGCTAGGCCTATTTATAAGACTTGGGAATTATATTTCCATTATACGCTGGGCAGTTCTACTGACTGATATCTATTATTAACATGAAAACTAGCATATGTAATGTAGGATGGAAAACTTCTTTCCTCAGTAAATATTTTTTGCCTGAAATTTGGAAAATCTGAATTCTCTAACGGTGTTCTTTAAATCAGTAATTCTTTAGTATGGATTTAAGATATTCATTCTGTATTCAGAGGTGACCAGAGTAAAATTGATACTGTTGAGAAAAGATGTTGAAAATTCAGATATTCAGACAATCAGAAATTTTGGTAGAATGGAACATCAATCAGGTTCAAATATGAGTGAAGCAGAAAATAAGAAAAGATTCATAGGATATAATTATCATTACTGTATAACATATTGCTCGCTTAGTATCTCCTTTATAGATCAGCTGTTACACCCAGAGCCTTTCTGTCACAAAAATGACAGTGACATACTTAAATGCTTATCGTGTGTTAGCAGCCACTTGTGCTTTGATCTGAGTTCGTCCCTAAATATGGATAAAAGGTGAAGAAAGCATGTAAATGAAGTTGGATGAGAAGCAAGCAAGGATGGAGTATACGCAGATAAAGGTTTGTAGTTGAACTTTATGCTTGGAGAGGGACAGATGCTCATCAAAAGCAGGTGCAACACATGCAGGAGGAACAGCTGGATAAAGAGTGATTATGATTACATGCCATCAAGCCATTGTCAGCTCTTAGCGACCACACAGATATTCTCCAGGATGATCTGTCCCTAACCTGGTCCTTCAGCTGGATAAGGAGTAGATATAGATATATTAATAGATACAGAGTGCGTGCTGATAGAAGTTGAAAGATGGGCTTCTTGCAAATGAAGATGGAAGGACATACAGGTCTTTTTCAAATCAATCATACTTGAAAAGAAGTAGCAACACATCTGAAGCTGCTTGAAATTCTTAGATGTTATTCTCAACTAAAGCAATCCGTAGGAAGAACCTGTTAATATCAAAAGCTTTTGGTAGAGCCATTATTCTTTCTTCTTAGAACAGTAGGGTGTTAATACTTTTTAAAACATTGCATATATTTTACTTGTTTAATCTTGAATAGCTCTCTTCAGGTTACACAAGCATGTATAGATATTGCCAAACCAAGCAAACTAGGCTGAAAAAACAGTACCAAAACCATGCAAGATTTTCAACTGTGGAATAGCACTTTATGAAATAACCTGACAGTTACATTTTAAAAGGAGCCATAAAAGTCTACCATACTAACATTCCCTCCCCTTCCCAACGTTTGTACTTAAAAAAATATCTGCATTGGACCGTACACCAAATATCTGTGCTGTGATAACTTCAAAACCATTTTGAACTATTAGCATAGTTGTGTGTATTTACGTGTGTGTGTGTGTGTGTATATATATGTGTGTGTATGTATGTGTATATATAAATATAAACCAACCAAACTAGTAAGGAGGCTTGCTGGTGTTCTATCTGATGAAGAAAGAAAGGTAGCTTTGAAAATAATAAAAAGCAGTCAAATTTCTCTTTTGACATATGAATTTGACTTCAAAAACTTAATTGAGCTTTCCAGTCCTATTCATGTTTGGTACTAATTGCAAAGAGACTGCGTAATGCTGTTAATTTGTGGCTATAATTAACATTAATGGGTCTCCTATTGTTAAATATCACAGATCACTGCGAAACAACATACACTGTGATGTGCTGTTTATATAGCACTCAATGAAACATGAGCAATAAAAACAGCACATCTCAGCCATTAGCTTAATAAAATATAGCCTATTAAAAGGTGTTTTAGAAGTGACATCTGACTTTGAGCTATAATAGAATATTATCATTAATACATCAAAGCCAAACAGGAAACTGAAAATATATTATAGAAGTAGCCAGCCTCAAAGGAACAATCACTAACTTTCTTAAGAAAATCTCCTTTGAACAATCAGGAAATGAGATAAAATATCACATCCCATTTGACCTCATAAAACCATACTTTAGAGAAAGTATGGAGTCTTTTGCTCTAAGGAATGAACATGCAAAGATAAGTAAGGAAAAAAAAAAGCTTATGCATAAAGGAGCTTGGGTTATTGGGAAAAGGAAGCCTAACTAAGGGACTTAGAATTTTTTCAGGCTTGTTTGATTTTTGGATAATCTAACTGTGCTTTTGCATGTGTATAAAGTAAGCCACCAACTGTTTTACTAGATCAGTGCAAGATAACTTGGCATCCTGTGTATACGATGGTTATGATTTCCATAATTCCTAGTGAGCAAGATGAAAGGTTAGGAATTAACCCTTATTTGGGAGGGTTTGCTTTTCTGGTACCAGAGAACTTAGAGGAACAACTTAGTTGTCTATTCTGCAGTAGGCTCCTATTCCAAGGAGCTGTTCTGACCAGCCACAGCTATGATTGAATAAAGGCTGGAGCATCCCATCTAACAGCTTCTACCTGGGAGCAGTTAAGTGGAGCAATTACTTTCCTGCAGTCTAAATGTGTGCTCTGGCTACAAGCCATGATAACTTTCCTGAAAATCCTAACCTTTGCCTGGACTGATGATATCTTGCTACTCAGCCATCTGAACCCTGGTTGCAGATACTGAGCTTTTTTGTCTTGACCCTCGGACTGAAACTTCAAATACTTTTATTGATTTTACTGTAAATATTCCCTATAGGCTTTTGTCTAAAGATTTGTCTTGGTAATTCAAACCAGACAGGGTGGACAGAAGTAATAAAGACATGGAACTTCTCTTGGTAAGCAATTTCCATCCACAAATGTGGAGAATATGTATTTGACTACAGAATGGTGTGAAGCTGTTCTGAACAGAGGTTTTTCTCTCGTCAATTAATTGGAAATCTGGGCAGACAGCGCTACAACGTTATAGTTGAAGAGAATGATGCAACTGATTCATGGAAGAGAATGCTGAAGAAGCAAGGGAGATGTAGACTTCTCAGAATCTATCCTTATACAGTCAGGGACTGCATTCTTGGCTTCAAAGAATTAACACTTTGATACAATCAAGAACACCACCCTAAAGGAAAAAAGAAAAAGAAAAAAGAAAAGAAAGAAAAAAGGAAGAGCCAAATAAAACCTATTACAGCATAATCACAAAATTATTGGTGAGCAAACTATGTTTTCTGCAGAACTTCCCAATTAATTTTAAATCAGTAGGCTACATTAACTTAAATCCATAAACAACATTTGTTTTAATTGATATTTGGATAGATAAATGGATCATGGCTACAAGTATTGTACATGTAGAAACACAATGTAAAACTCAAGAAAATTACAGAAGATTCTGACAGGTATGTACTATGTCGAAAATTGAATTGAATTCCTTTAGATACTTAAAAATGCAAATATGACAATTTCTGACAAAAATAGCATTTATAATGAAAATTAAATTCAAAAACTAAAACTAAACACACATGAACAATTATATTTAGAATCAGATCATTAGGCAACTTTTATTTTTAAAGTTTCAAACAGCTATACAAAAAACATATACTGGACAAGAATTTATATTTTCAATGTCTTCCATGGACTAATAACAGCATGCACTTTTTTTTTTTAGAAAATTAAAGAATGAGAATGGAGAAAAAGAAATGGTGAGATCCCTTGAGAAGTCAGTTTAATTAGTTTACAAATTAAAACAATACATTACAAAATAAAACCATCCCCAAACATTGTGGATTTCTCCAACTGTTTTCAAATGTTCCACGTTGTCCCTTTAAAGTTCCTGCCTCAGGAGCTAAAAGCAATTGAAAACTGGGTTAATTGCATTGTTGCCGTGCTGGAACCATTGTAATTTCTTTCCTTCTTGCTGTGGCCCTGATTCAAAAAGCAACCTATCCATGCTTTCTTGGGGCCAAGAAAGACACAGGGAAACAAAATGTGCTGTGGAGAAAGAAGTGTGACTTCCCTGCAGCCTTTTAAAGAAAAAGTAGGCATGAAGCACCACCTGAACTTCAGCTCATGAACTTCAGCTCATAACTGGCGGGTAGGCAGGCATTGGATAAGTTATCCATTTCATCATTCAAAACCTTGCTGACAATTTTGAGTCAAAGAACCAGCACTCTGTTCCCACCTATCAGTCATTTAGAGTAATTTTTATGTTTTCCTTTCCCGTGGCAGTTATCAAGCAACTTTCATGAGTTAGTTGGGTGCCTTCTGAGCCAACAAGCCGAATGCAGATCATCAGCCATATATTGTGACCTTAGCACCCTCTCCTTCATTTTGTATTTGCAGTTTGGGAAACACTGTGAAAATAAGCAGTTTATTAAGATCTTGATGGACTAACGTATCTGTTTGGATTTTGCTTGGAAGTCCACAAGTTTAGCAGGCCTGTTAAAAACTTGTGTTTTTCCTTATCTTTATTAGAACCATTACAAAGAAACAGCCTCTCAACAAGGATTTACTTCAGCACTTAAACTCTGATGAATGTAAGGAATGCACAAATAAGATAGAGTCCAGTGGAGAAAGCTTATTCAGGGTTCTCAGCATTTTGCTTCCCACTTTCTACTACAAAGGCAGAGAAATCCATAGTCCCATTCAAAACTCCTCAGGGAAGATAAACACACAAGCCTCCAGCCTGTCTATAATTCTGAAACCAACACTGGATTATTTGGCTAAGCAAAAGAAAGAAGCTTCTGAATACTTTCCAGCCACAGTTTCTTTAGGGAATACCAGAACAGCTTCTAATATCACAATAATCAGCAGAGTGTAAACATGCCAGTGTCTAACAAAAATTGTAGCCAAAGGATGAAGGACCAAACTACATGACCTTAATAGTTATATGTAAATTCTCTTTGTTTGCAGCTGCATTCAGCCATGAGTAGTGGGGAACTGACTGAACCATTTCACATTCTACATTATTCTACTGCACAAGCTGTTTATCTAGATCAGTGTTTCCCAACCTCAGCAACTTTAAGATGTGTAGACTTCAACTTCCAGAATTCTCCAGCCAGCAGGGGAATTCTGGGATTTGAAGTCTACACATGTTAAAGTTTCTGAGGTTGAGAAACATTGACCTAGAGAGCAGAAAAGGGCTATTATCTTTTTGTTCTGCATCTAGCAGACTATTGTAGTACAAGATATTGGACCGTGGACTCTTCGGTAAGATATTGGACCACTGAGTTAATCTAACTGGCCTCTCCTTATAGTTTTTATGCCTAAGGAAAAATGTTATCCGTTGTCCCTCTGCTGGTTTATATACAAGATCTCAGCCTTTATGAACATAATTTGTAAAAGTGTACACAACGCACAGAATGGAAGGAAAGTTACATGTACTTGCAAAAGGAAGGGGCCAAAAGCTCAATTTATGCCAAGATTAAAATCTTGTTGTATTAAATAAGCAAGATATTAGTACCTTCCATTTGTGGGGTCACTTTACTTTTATTTGCCTGGCAGTATTTATTAACTGAGTGCTAGTTTTGTTGCTGTAAAACTGGATTTTTCATATATTATATATAATTCTGGAATGCATTTTGGGTGAAAGGTGGTTTAGAATTTCAAAACATAATAATGATGAAAATCATGTACATAGTTTAGATTTGATAAAGCAGTTAAAAAGTAGGCAACTTTGTGTGTTTCATATACTACAAAAACTCTATGCATATTTACAGTATCTGACAGTTCTCACTGAAATACTGTAGGAATTATCTAGTAAGTTTGGTTGTTTCTTAACTTGTGTCATCTTTAGTTGCTTCCTGGAATTTAAAAGTCCTTAGATGTCCTTCTAAGGAGACAGATAACCCACTAAACTAGGTAATTAAAAACCACAAGTTGCTTTTTACAAGGAATGTATATCCTTCCACATAAGACATTTTATTTAGAAGGGGGGTTGACCAAATATATATTAATGGGAATTTGAAATCTTTTAGGGATGTAGTTATTTTTACTACCAAATCTTTAAAATGTGTAGTAGAACAAGAAATAAATGGTCCAGAATGATATTTTTTTGATCCATGAATCAATGTTTTAATGTGTATTGTATTTATTATTATAGCCCTAGGACTATACATATGTTATACTTCCGAATTTTGAGTATCATTTAATTTAGCTGAAGATCAGGTAATTATGGTTGGAGGTTTTAATCAAATTTTAAATCCTTGTTACTTCCTAATGCTGCTCTAGCTAAATGTAATTCTCATTCATGAAGTACTATAAATTTTTATGTTGAAATTTAATTTGGTGGATATATGACAACTTTTAAATCCCTTGCAAGAAGAATATACTTCTTTTCTGCCAAACCGTATCAGACTTGTTCCTCACGTGACTATTTTTTAATATTTCAATCTTAGTTGTTTGGACAGATAGGTCCTACTACAATATCCAATCATGCTCTAAGAGAAAATCATCCTATTTTTTTCAATGAGGTACTTAAATGCATTATTTTATAAAACATTTTATAACACATATGAAACAAGATTTTGAATATTTTTTGTATAATAGACTCTCTAAGAGCTTAATGCTTTTAAGGCATATATTTATCGTCATATTATTGCTTATGCTTTATGGTGAGGGATAATAAAAAAAATCTAAACAAGAAAGGTTGGAAAATAAGATTAAGGAACTTTAGAGTATATATGTAACACAACCTATGCCAGAACTAGCTAAAGCTGCTAAACTGGAACTTAATTCCCTGGTATAGAATAATAATGAACTGCATATTGAGAGTAAGAGGAAATAAATGGTAAATTATTGCCCTCTTGACTGAAACAGCAACAATAAAGTAGTATCATTTCTTCTATTAAGGATGCAGTAAGTATATAATGACTGAACTAATAAATCAGCATTTATTTTTATAGTGAACTCTATAATGCTAAAATAAAGATTACTGAGCAAGATTATTCATATTTTAAATGATGATGAAGCTGCTTAGTTAGCTGTACTGTACTTGCATCTCTACAGAAAATAGTAGACACTATTAAATCTGTAGAAATAATACAAATTTTCAATCCTGGTGGCTATTATATTAAGTTGTATAGGAGACCCTGTTTGTGTGTGTTGCTCCTATACTATTGGAGGTTCATAATGGTACTTTTTTGAATAAAGTTTTTCCAACATTTAAAATTAGGCTTATATAACTAGGATTTTGAAAGCTGTAAATATTCTGGCTGTGCAAGCTATTCTTTTTCTTTTAAAATGCTGATGTCAGAACGATGACAGTGTCCTGGCATGTAGACTATACATGATATTGCCTTTGACTGACCATCCTTCACAGTCTGTTTTTATAAAAGGTAAACAAAGCCTCAGATAATAATAGGTTACTAACTGCTATTCTAGATATACATTACTGATATTTTAGAGATATGTTCAGAAAAACTGGAACTGATGGTCTCTTGGGACATGGAAAACTATTTTGATATTGCGGAGTTCAAATTTGGGGATCACATTTTGGCCAAATACAAATTTCCTTTTTTAATTAACTGGATAAAAATAACAAATTTTATAATGTTCAGCCAAGTTTATAACAAATGGAATTATTTCTTTACCTATCAAGATATCTTATGGAACTCATCAAGGATGCTCTTTTACTTCTATTTTATTTAATTTTGGAACCACTAGCCTGTCTTTTTGGACAATCAGAAATGTTGATATAAAACTGGTTAGAGCTAAACACAAATTCTTATAATATACTAATGATACAATATTTCTTATTGATAATTATGTTATCTACCAAATTTTACCACTATAATACAACAGTTGTGTAAGTTATCAGGATAATTAACTGAAGAAAATTTGCATGGTTCTTTTAGGTTCTAATGTATCTGTGGAAATATGCAAAACCTGGGGCTTGACTTGGTATTTATTTATGTATTTATTTATCTGTAGAGGTAAGTATTTTAAACTGCTTATCTCATATCAACCTTGATACAAAAAGATGGTTAAACATTCCAGTGAGCTTATGGAAAAAGATAAATGTTGTAAAAATGAAGTTTATTTCAAGATTGATCTATGTACTCAAAGGGATTCCCCAGCAGATTGATAAATTACTAAGGCTTTTATAGGAAAGACAACCTTACAGATTTTATCTAAATTATGGTTATTGCATGATGATGGGGCTTTAACTTTCCTTTTAGATTCATCATTGGGCATACATCTTGAGCTCTATGTCTTTATGGAATCCAGATGATCAAGTCCAAAAACCATTATGAAATCATTTAGAAAGTTATTACGTGACACACACTCACCCAAAGTCAGAACAACAGCTCATGCTCTTTTTCAGTCAGGATTCTACAGAACTGCATTTCCAGCCCTGAAGGCTACAAGGCGTATTTGCAAGATTTGCAATGGAAGTATAATTTGATCTTTATTCACATCATAAAATTACCTTTTGGCATAATTCCAGGGTGAGAATTGCAGGTAAATCGTGGGGGGAGGGTTTGGTATTAATACTTTAGATCAGTAAAATTATGAATTGCATTTTAAAAACATTTTAAGGTGTTGTAAAAGGAAGTTGCATTTTTAAACTGAAGAATGAGAGTATATTCAATTAAAACATCTGTTGATTTTAGTTTGGCCCAGAGGTATTAGCAGCATCTAAAACTCTTGAGATACTATCTGCACTGGAATGTATTCTGCATAACCCCCATCTACATTATTTGTTATAGACAATTAAGAAGCTTTGTAAGACAAATATTTGCAAGAATTATAAAGATTTTAAATGCCCCTATTAATAAGACAATAGTTAAAGGTCTAAAAGAATATTAAGTATATTGATATGAACTTAAGATGAAATGAATTCAACAAAAGATTTTTTAATCTTTATTGGACACTTCACAGCATGTTTTTTAAAAAAATTGGCTATCAAACTAATTTTGCTGGAATTATGAAAAGGACGGGATACTTGCAAACATATTTTGTCTTCTTATGTACTGTTTTGGTTTAATATTATGATTCTTAATTAGATTTTGGCAGGGGGGAATGCGATTCTGAACTGTATAACAGAAATTTGGAATGGATCATTATATGAAGATCTATGGATTTCTCAAGCATGGGGTGTAGCAAATACAATTACTCTTTTATAGTGGAAAGGCAGTGCTGCCCCAGATTTACAACTGTACAATTTGCAATCTTGGATTCATGATACTGTATATGTTCACCTTCTACTTATGGAAAGACTGTTCAATATAATTCCATGTGGTCAAGATTTAACACTGTGTTTAAAAACTGAACTATTTCCTATTTATTTGTTTGTTTTTCCTTTCTTACAAGCTTTTTTTTTTTTGCATATTAAAAGAAAGAAATAAAAAAGTTAGTTTGACTGAGGACCTTATTTGGAACTTATGGTTCAAGATCAAGCTTGAGGAATTGCAACTAGAATGGAGAATCTAGCTTCTAAAACAAATCAAATATACACATGTGCTTTAAAGTATATGTATCTTGTTCAGAATAACATCTTTCATCACCTTTGCTGCTGCTACATCATTAAATTTACATTTAAAATCCAACTGAATGAAAAAAGCTTGGCAAATGAAACCATTTTCAAAATACTTCATCTTAAAATGATCAACTTAGCAGGCCAAATGTGGTTAGAAACAACGCTGCAGCAAAAAAAAAAAAAGTAAGATGGAGGTCAAGTGACATCCTGTTGCAATTCAGGAAAGCCATCCAACTGGCTGTTCTGCCAAATCTTGGGGCTTGATATTTGATGGAATTGTTCTCTCTTGCAGTGGGATATTTGTATAATACTGTATAATTTTATGTTGCTTGGAACATAGAGATGGAATTTGTATTTTGCTATGTATTCTTTCAAACTGATTTACATAAGTTGGGTATGTAAACTGCTCAGAGACAGCAATATAAAATAAACAATAATTTGACCGGGGCCTTCTTTTGAAAAGAAAAAGGGCTCTTGAACAGATCAGTGGGAAACTAGGATGGGAGAAGAAATTCCTTCAGATATCCTAACCAAGACTATTTAATGTAGAACTATAAAAGGAAACAACATTCAACACTTGTGAATGTTTATGCTGATTTGTACAGAAAACTCATATGCAGTTTACAATGATGTTAAACAATACAAATAAAAAAGCAATTTGCATAATGAGTAAAATAAAAGTTAGCATATGCAATTGAAATATTTATAAATAATCAAAGGGCTATATACCTCAGAAATAAATTAAACTATTAGTCATTCCTGATCTGCCTAGGAAAAGCATGAAGTACCATACACAGGAGTTTTGGAAAATTCTCTTTGCCCCTCTTTTATTGCACCATAGTACATGGAGGTAGCTAAAGGTGGTACAATAACAATGCGAGTAGCTATTTGTGCAGACATCCATAAAACTGCACTGATATGCTTAAACATAGACCACGCAGTGGTCCATGCCAAGAATTTCTAAGCAAATGAACAAACTTACGCAGTTTGTATTTTTTTTTCTATTGTGAATGATACATTTGACTTACTATTGAATTTATTTTCTTAATGAGAATGTAGCTCATTATCTGGGCATCAACTCTTTAAGACTTGAATTGTGTAAAAATACATTCCCTTCCCCAACAAAGAAAAGAAAAATCAGTTTAGACTAATTGTATTTCTTATTCTATTTGAAATGTATTTATATTCTGCCTTTCTGCCTAACAATCCTCCCAAAGAAGTTTATAATCTGTCTATCAGCCTTTTTAAATGATTTTCCCATACAACAGTTAGTAGCAAAGGCTTTGTGGAAGAGTCAGCTGAACAAGCTTCTGCACTTGCTCGCCTTCCTCTTCTTTTAGGGAGCTTTCCCACTCTATTTGGGCACCCCCAAATTAAAAGCATCACCTAAAAAACGTACATGAATTCTCGCCACAAGACCACCTAAGTAAAGGGGCCAGCTCTTGGAGAAATGATAAGGATCGGGTGTGATGTGAGAGAGTTTGGAAGAGCTTAGCGATTAACTGAAATCCTTGCTCTGCCATGCAGTTTGGTGAAGCCACTGTCTCAGTCGCTTCAATCTCTGACTGAGCTACTGTGCAGGAAAAGAGAGCACCTTTGCCGACTCGAAGTCCATTAAGAAAAAGATATGGTTGAAAGGCAAGCATGAAAATGTGCTCCCGTGTTGCAAGCTCTCCAAGCTCCGTTACTGCTAGAACCAGCAACCTACGTTCTCGACAGGGCAACACGCTGCCAGCCTTCAGCGTGCCGCGTGGCAAAATCCCCCGTGGGGAAAAGGCGGCGCCAACGCTGCGGCAACCTTCACGAGCCCCGTTCGGCGATCACCCAGGCCCCGACGGTTCCTCGCCCTCTCCGGAAGTCCCGCCTATTGACACGGAAATGAAGATAAATCCGGAGCCGGGAAAGGTCGGCTTTTTCCAAGATGGCGACGCCCAGAGAGTCGTGTTGAGGGAAATGAAGGGCAGGCTGAGCGCCGGGACCCGAGCCGGTCCCTCCAGCATCCGCCTTACCTCAGGTTTCGGCCGGCACTGAAATTGAAACGCCTCACCCGACCGTTGCTTTTGTTCTTTTCGCGGCGGTTGGGGGAGGGTGCCTCAAGGTAACAGCAGTGTGGGAAAGGTCGATGCCTCAGGCTTGCTTCCTTGCTTCCTCTTTAGAGAGCGGCCGCGTCTCCCTGGATTTATTATCCGATAAGAGCTGTGCATTGGAACGGTTGATGGAGGAATGCGTCTTCCCTTTTATGCCCATGATCTTTCGCTTCGTGAGATCTCTGCCTTTGCTCCGGGTGTTCAAAGGGTGATTGGAGGTCGAGGTCATGTTTTTAGGCGGGCCATCGAGCTCAGCGCCGCTTGGCTAGTTACTGGGACCTGCTTTCCAAGACTTCGTAAGGAACTGTATCTCAGTTACAGTATACAACTGTATAACCTGAGATCATCTGCGGGCAGCGATTGAGTTTAATTATAAGCTATAATTAAAGACAAAGGGAATATATATTTAGATGCATTATATGTTAATTAGCTAGTTATCCCTGAATCGAGTTCTAGTCCCGATGACAGCACGGACAAATGGTAGCCATCTTGATCAGTTATGACGTTAAATCAAAGCTCTTGCAAGGATGTTCCTATAATCCCTTCGTTTCTGCCCCCTTCTGCAATCCTCAATCTTGTTAGATATCATCATTTTTTCTAGTCCATCATTTGCTTGGACCACTTGCCAGAATATTTATCCTTAATTTAATAGTGCTAATTTGTGCTAATAGTGAAAGTAAAGCTTTTTAATAACGTAGGAGTGTTTAAGTTTTCCCATCACTGTAAAAAGGTCTCTAATTTTAAAATGCCTATGAGGCTGGAAGAATGTTTCTTTGTTTGCTTGAGACTTATGTTCCCATTAAATACTTGTACTCTTTAATACTTGTCTGCTATGTAAAAATTAATAATACTTACAAGCATATTTTATTTTATGCCTTCGAGTCAGTTTTTGACTCCTGGCAACTGCCTTGATAAGTCCCTGCAGTTTTCTTGGCAAGATTTCAGAAGTGGTTTGTCATTGCCTCCTTACTAGAGCTGAGAGAGAGGGACTGGCCCAAAGTCACCCAGCCGGCTTTCATGCCTCAGGCAGGACTAGAACTCATGGTCTCCTAGTTTCTAGCCTGGTGCCTTAGCCACTATACCAAACTAGCTCTCAAGCATATTTTATCTACATATAAAAGATAGCTATTAAAGATACATTTTGTTTAAAATAATGAAACTACTTTTTAGTGGACATTCAGTAGAACTATGATATATCAGTTTGAGCATTAGGAACACACACTTTGGATTCTTAAACGTTGTTTCAATGTTTTTCTTTGTTGTCATAAGATTTTTTACTATGACAATTAAAAAGCTGAAGTTTTATGGTTGCCTTATATCATAGTTAGTAATTTTTAAGTTCTTTAATAAACATGTGGCAGCTGGTGCAACAATAAAATAAAATAACCCTGATGTTAATGTTCAGTACTTTTATGAGATACTTTTAAGTAAATGTTCCATCTTACTGATGCTTGACTAGTTATAAACAATTTTATAGTCAATGGGAGTAGTAAGAGTGAAAAAAAGTTAGCTTGATTGTTTGAAAAGAAATACTAAATGATTTCCCTTTGTGTTCTGCAAATAGTATGTAATCTCATGTTTTTTCTTTATCTTTCTTCTCTTGTGAATCTTTCTCTTGCTGTTGAAATTGAGGATCTATATAATTTTGTTCTAGGAAAATGCAAAATGTCATGCACAGAACAACTGTTTTTGAGATAGTGTATGTCTGAACTAAAGTGTACGTTTGGATATGGAATGAAAGGGGGATGTTTCAGTCCAGCTATGGAACAGAACACAGCCATTCTGGGCACAAATGTTGGGGGATAAGAGTGGGAAAAACCCCAAGGACATTGACAGTGGCAACTGAGAAAAGGAGGGAAGGGAATGTACTGGCAGGCCAGTAGGACATGCCACCCTAGGATGGTGACAGTGACAGCTGAGGGAAGGGAAGAGTCTGGGAAGATTGCAGGGAGATAGCCTGGTGTGACATGCTTGTACTGGGGCACTGGTGTCAGCAGCAGAGTGGAGGCAGGAGGAGGGAAGGGAAAACACTGGGAAGATCAGCACAAGGTAAGGTTGGCTCCCAGTTTGCTCTTGTTGGATAAAGGCATGAAAGCAGTATTGTCTGAGAGAGCACCTAGAGCATGATGGTTTGCTATTGAGATTAGGGTGGAGGATTTCTGTTGTGTGTTTTTCCATTTTAATATACTTTTTACTTGTATTCTATTGTTTTATAGTTTGTATTTTATGTTATTGTAAACTGTTGGGAGTAGCTCTGCAAAGTAATGGTATACCAATGTTAAATAAATAAATGGCCTGGGTTAGTTTCAGGGAAGAGGGGAAATATGTATATTAGTCTTACCTTTCTTGCACTGGGAACCCTGCAGACTTTATTTAGGCTACTGAGAATACCAAAGAAGTTCTGAGTTTTGTTTTGCTCAACTGTAGTTCATACTGAATGGCTTGGCAGAACTTCCACTGTACTATGTTTGGTGCACGCTTCTTGTTCACATCTGTAATTTGCTCTAATATTTATTGCAAATGTTTTTTTTTAAAAAGAATTCTCTCTTGCAGGAACATTTTTGCAGAACATCCAAGAAAAAAAACACCATGCAACAGATGCCATGCAAGTTTGCATGTTTCTTTAGAGTCATCAAAGTAAAGGGAGTTACATTTCAGCAGCTGAACTTCTTCAGGCGAAAGGTAAGTTTAATGTAACATTGTGTACCACATCAACATTGCATACCACATCAAGAGCTGGAATTGATTACGGCTATGCAATTTCTGTATTGATTGATTGATTGATTATGAGCCATCATGTCATTGTCAATTCTTAGCAACCACATAGAAAGACCTTCTGTCACTAGTCTAGCCCTTCACGTCTTCCAACAGTTCACCCATCAGCACTGTAATTGAGCCCATCAGTTTTGTTGCTGGTTGTTGTCTTCTTTTCTTTCTTTCCATCTCAGCCAGCACATTTTCTTTATAGGCTCCCATATCCACTTTTTGATGTATGGCACTGCAGAATTTGGAATTTACAAATAGAAGATGAAGATACCTACATTAAGCATCCTAAAGGGAGAAAGAGTAATGTGGGGACAAAATTAAATTGTTGTTGCTCTTGGGTTATATCTACATATCCTCCTGCATAAGGGGATGGGTGATAACTCACTTTGTTTTCTTTTCATTTAATCCTCAAAGCCTCTTGAAGATGCTGTCCTAGTTTTGATAAACCTACTGAGTAGAATGAACTATGACACAAGAAAATGAAACAAGTAGAGAAACTCATAGCAGATTGGTCAGAGACATCTTTTCACTGCTTGCAGAGGTGCCTTCTAAATATTAAGATGGAAAATAATTGATAGAGCAATCAAAACTGCCTGTGCAGTAGGCTAAATAAATATATATATAAAGGGTTGGAGTTGGTGTAGTTAAAATTGCCCAAATTCCTTATATTAAATCATAGTTTGGAAATTATGTAGTCCAACGTCCTGCTGGATGCGGGAATTTGCTACTACAGCATCCCTGACAGATGAGCAACCAGTTCTGTATCTATATAATGGTAGGATATTCCAGCCCATATTTTGCTATTTTCTCTATTAGGATTTCATGGGAGTCTTGGTTGAATGCTTAGCTAAAGTCAAGGTACACTATCTCCACTGCATACCCTTGGTCAGCTAGATTGGTTGCTCTGTCAAAAAAGGAGATCAGATTGGTTTGGCATAACTTGTTCTTGCATTTTTTTTCCTAAATGTTCACAAGCTGACTTCTCAATAATCTGTTCCAGAGTTTAACCTGGTACTGTCTTCAAGATGAACTGCCTGATTTGGATTCTCTTTTTTCTCCATTTTGAATATAAGAACACAATGGTAGTATGCCCATCCTCCATGATTTCTCAAAGTTATTCAGAAAGGGGCTTCAAAATCTCTCACTCACATGGGTTTCTACTTTGGATTAACCTTTATATTACTTATGTTCTTTAATGCAACCAAAACATTTTTCTTAGTCACATCATCCATGGATTAAATTTGTACAGCAAGGAAGAATTGTAAGTTATTTATTTAAGGTAGCATTGGTGTGAAGGAGGTAGGATATAGGTAGAAAAACAGGTACATTTGTATTTTATTGTTCTGTATATTTCTGCAAGCCCAAATGGATCAGGTTTAAATGGTGGAAATTCACAGAGTATTAAAGCTGAAACATTCAACTAAAATTTAAGGTAATGTTAGTAATAACCTTGCATTAGTGTTTTAAAACATAAAATAAGCTGTAAGACAAAGAAGCATCACTGAATGTGTTACTAGAAAAAAATTCTCCCATGAAATTATCCTACACAAGTTCACTCAATACAGAGGGACTTTTTCAGAAGCACGTAGAAAGTATGGTCCTATGGAAATGATGAAGTAGCCTAAATATGTTAAAATGGTTATTTTACAAAAAAAAAAGTGTTTTTGTTTTTCAGTATGTAATGCAGCATAAGAAAACACTTTTCCAGCAAGCAAAGCTGAAGCCAGAGTCAACTGTACCACCTTGCCTGGAAGGACAGCGTTCAAGTGAAGAGACAATGACTGTCCATGAGGTGAAATCAGTTTCACCTCTTCTGCCTCCCTTCTCAGAGAAACCAGTGATGAATGAAGAAACATTGAAGCTTACAGCAGCCACTACTGGTGCAAAAACTGTGGAAGGATCAGCACCTAAAGAAGAAAAAGATTGGAAAGAAATGAAATTAAATTTGGATACTTTGCCTGGCATTTTGGCTCGTTTGACCAAAATTAAACTTACAGGTACTTTCTTTCTTTCTTTCATGGGACTGTTTTCATTACCTGTGTTTTCCTCTTTGATTTTTCTATTTAAGTTCTACAGCCTAATCCTACATTTGTTTAGCAAAAACGAAGAGCTCCTGAATTCAATAAACGTGTGGTATTATTGCGGCCCTAGCTCCTTGTCCATTATTAGTCACTTCATGTAAGGAAATGTAGCATTAGAGATTTGGTTTTCATATTACCACATAAAGAGGCACAGTTACAGATTTCCATTGTTTTTTGTGCTTTCAATTGTTCATCATCACAAATTGTTCACTGTATTTGAAATATAGTTCTTCATAGGCTGCCTTGAAATTTCTGTTCTTTGGATTTAGACTAGTTATTTGTTCTATAGTAGAGAATTTTTTCATTTAAAAGTGTGGATAGTTCTGTTTTTAAACCAATCTGCATCATTAACAGATTGAGTTTTGGGGGGAAAAAACTTCCACAGATGAATAGGCTTTGTAGTGATTTTCTGCCAGCTGGGCTCTAATGTCTTTGACATGCAGCAGAGACATGCACACACTTATTCTAGTGGCTTTTAAGATTTCAGGATATCTGCTAGAATGAGATTGGTAGCTCTGCATCAAAAGAGCTGCTTTTGCTAGTTTTGCTATATGTTTCTTCTGTGATACATAACATTGGTGCCTCTGTACCTGTTGGAGAGCTATTTAGTTAAATGGGTGGAGAGTGGAGGTGAGGATGGGCAGAAACAGGTTTTTTAAAAGCATATTGAGCATACAGGTAGTCCTCACTTAATGATGGTAATTGGGACTAGAATTTCCATCACCAAGTGACGTGGTTGTAAAGCGCAACATTATGTGACTGCGCCACTTAGAGACAGTAATTCTAGCAGTTCTGGTACTGTTGTTAAGTGAATCACTGTGGGTCATTAAGCGAGGACCTCACATAACCGTGACTTCTGACTTCCTGCTGGCTTCCCCATTGACTTTGCTTGTGGGAAGATGGCAGGGAAGGTTGCAAATTGTGATCATGTGACCGTGGGATGCTGCGATGGCTAGAATTTCGAGGACTGGTTGTAAGTACTACTCATTCAGCATCATTGTAAGTTCAGTCTGAATGAGTGGTTGTTAACCAAGAATCACCTGTATGTTAGAACTTAACGTTTTTGTGGGGGTTTTGTCTAGAACTGTTGAAAAACAGTATAGCTGATTTTTGGCAGCTGCCCATGTTTGCCCATAACTGCTCATGTTTGATGGTATAGTCAAAGGAGCCTTCAGGGCCTGTAGGTTGTCCACATTCCTTGTTCACTAAGGCCTTGAAGTAGGAAGGGAGGAATAAAAAGTGGAGAAGGGAGAGGGTGATCTTTGTGGGGACTGTAGGCATGTTTGAATGCATGAAGAATTACAGATGAATTTATTTAGAAATAAATTGATAATATTAATTGGCTTGCCTTTGTGAATGGGTATTTTGGAGCAGAAACAGTGGCTTGTTTCAATTATCAGATGCTACTTCTATACTGCGTTTAGGTTCTGGACAAGTTACTTGTTTATATCAGTTTGCATTCTGAGAAATAGGCATTCAGTTTAGTAATAAATGCTATGTTCCCACAGCAGCTGTTTTGTAACAAAGTCCATGGCATTTTTTAAAAAAATAACATTTGTGTTCACAGTTCAGAAATAATTTGAACCCTCAAATTATTCCAAATATTGTAATATGTGTATTAGTGAAAAATCTGCTATATAGGTAGTCCTCACTTACTGACTGCCTCATTTAGCAACTGTTCAAAGTTATGATAGTGCAAAAAAAGCAGCTTTGCAACCAATCCTTGAGTTTACAACCACTGCAGTATCCCGAGGTCACATGATCACCATTCAGGTGCTTTGCAACCGGTGCGCATTTACAACTGCCACAGTGTCCTGCGGTCATGTGATCGCCATTGTGTGCTTCACAACTGGCTTGTGACAAGCAGAGTTAATAGAGAAGGCGGAAGTAAAATCGTAAGTCGCGGTCATGTGATGTTTCACTTAACGACCATGGCACTTCACTTAACAACTGAAGGGGAAGTGAGGTGGTAAGCCAGTCGTTGTGATGTGATTTTCTGCTTAATGTTCACGGTGCTTAGGAACAGAGTTGCTGGTCCCAACTGTGGTCTCTAAGTGAGGACTAACTGTACTGTTAACATTTTCTTTTTTTCCAGTTGAGTGATTAATAGCAGACGTTCTTAAAATGTCAAATTTTGTTTTACTTTATTTTCTAAGCATCTTGCTGCTATACTGTGCTATACACATTCTTATATAGGCATCACATTGATTTTACAGATTCTAGGTAGCCGTTGTAGGTGATAATTATTTCTTCTTTGCTTGGGCTCTCAGGACAGCATAGATACAATATTATGTCTTAGCTTATGTGTTAAGTAGGCCAATAAGTTGTACCACTTTGAATTTGAAGGAAGAAAAGAAATAAGTATCTGATTCTATGAATAAAGAAAAAATAATTATGAACTCTGGCAACAACTTACATAGAATCTAAAAAAATCCTGATTTAACACATATTCTAGTAAATGGATAAATAAATTGGCACAATTTGTGAATTGTTTGCTGGGTTATTCAGCAAATTAGAACAGGATAGGTTTACAGAGGCTTGTGTATTAATGATCCTGATTTAGTATTATGGGTGAATGTTGTTAGCATTGCAGTCTGTTTTTTTCAAGACTATTTCTAATTTTTTAAAAAAGAGTCTTACTAACATTTGTTTCAAATTACTGTTAAATCTGAAAATATTTTAACAATATGAACTCTTTTTAATGTTCATGATGTAATTGCTGGTGAAACATGCATATAACTACAAACAAATCTAGGTTTACTGTGTAAAGAAACTGAGTGTCTTACCACCAACTTTACTCTTACAGTGTTTCAATAAGCAAAGTGTGAAACTACGAGGAAAAAAATATTGATATAGACACTTTAGAAGAATTGTAGCTTTCCTTGGGGAAAATTAAAATTTAGAGTAATATGAAACTATCCAACTAGTCCCATTAAAACAAAACTACACTTTTTCCTTGTTTTAGCTACACATTTACAATAAAATTTATGACAATGGTTTGTATGCAGGATTGTATGATGAAGAACGTCATGAATTAGGTGGAGACAAATATTGCCTGCAGCCCCAGGATCAAGAGAACACACCCCACCTAGTCCTTTTAGACCTTTTAGTGACATTCCACTACTTCTGAGGGTTGCAATTGAGCGTACAGGTAGTCCTCACTTATTGACCATTTGTTCAGTGACCGTTCAAATTACAACATTGCTGAAAAAATAACTTTACAGCCCATTTATGACCTCATCATCTCTCAGTCATATGATCACCATTACAGTCAGTACGCATTATCCTATAGCCTAACTGTTTCCCCGCCCCCCCCCCCCCCTTCCGAGCAGATTGATTAGAGAGAAAGGGATTGCAAGAAAGCCTAGAGCTGGGAGCCATGGGCATGCTAAGCGAATTGCTTACAGTATTCTCTTGAAATCTTTTTCTTTCCAATCTCTCTGCTCAGGGCGGGTGCGGGGGAGAAAAAAAGCAGGCAGTTTTTGTAGGAAATCTCTCCTTTGCCTGACTCTTTCCTGCTGCCAGCACAATTGCATTTCTTTTGATGTTTAGAAGAGCAAACATCTTACTCTCTTGAAATCCCTCTCCAATCTCTGCTCTGCGGCATGCAGGGGAGGGGTCAGGCAAAGGACAGATTGCCTACAGAAATTGCTTGCTTTTTTTCTGCCCCCCACCCACACCTTGCAGAGCAGAGAGATTGGAGAGGAAGAGATTTCAAGAGAGTAAGCTGTTTGCATAGCATGCCTGATTGCATTGCTTTTGATGTGTACAAGACAGTGAGCATGCACTTGAGTATTCCAAAGGGTGAGTGAGTGGTTAGGAGGCAAACAAAAGCTGAAGGGGTGAAACTGAGTAGTCTTGCCTCTTTTCAACTGGAAAGCACAGTCACAGTCACATGATTTACCACTTAGTGATGACTTTGCTTAATGATGGAGTTGCCAGTCCCAATTAGTGTTGTTAAGCGAGGACTACCTGTAGTATGCTTCATTGGTTCTGCTCTTGCCTAACTGGGTGGTTTCAGTCAGTGGGTGGGAAGCTGAAAGGTAATCCCAGAAGTTCCTTATTTCTGGATGCAGCAAGATTCATGCCTTTCACCCCTATTCTTTACTATCTATATGAAACCTTTGGGAGATATCAATCAGCCGGATGGGATCATATGATAATACTCAGATATACATCACTACCCAAGCCAGGGTGGGGATCCTGTGGAAGTCTTGACCCAATATCTGGAGGATGTGAAGGATTGGAAGAGAAGTGTCAGCCCTACAAGTAGACCAGACTAAGAATCCAATGCCATATAGATCAGGACTACTTTTATTGTAACAGCTGTAGTAACAAAATCTTGCAAGTCTGAATGTGCTTCTCCCGCCCCTCATGAACTAAGGAGGGGCTTGACTGAGACATTTTTCAAAATTAGTTTCTTGGCCTGGGCCCAAGCCCTGCTTATCTTACCATTGCCTTGGTAGCAGCTCTTCTTCCTGTTCTTCAAGGCTATTCTCTGTGCCTTCTATAGGAAGAAACAAGCTGAAATTAAACCCTTATAAGACAGAGGTACTATTTTTAAAAATTAATCTGATTATCTTTTTTTTTTTACAATAAATTTTATTAAAGTTTACAGATACAAAGATAAAAAGCTAATACAAACTAAGAAAAATATAAAAGGAAAAAAGTGCAGAGAAAAAAATAAAGAATTCTTAAAGCCTCATCATTCAGTCATAACCAGTAAAAGTTCATTAAGAGTTCCAGACATAACAACATCTATATTTTAACCTTAATCAGATAAACCAACTTTATACTTTTCCTTTCCTTTTCACAGTAATTTATCACTTTCTCTGAAAATACAACAAAATATCTCTTCTTCCATATCTCATCTCTTGTCTATAAATAAATCTTTAAAACCTTATCATTCAGTCCTGGTCGGCAAAAATCCATGATGAGTTACCAGAAACAACAACATATATTTTTTAACCTTGATCAAATAAACCAACTATATTCCTTTCCTTTGCTTTTAACAATCTTGCTCTTTAATCCCTTTAAATACTGTCCCAGAACTTGATTTCTTTTTATTTTCTCTTTATTTCTTTTCAGAAACTCCTTCAAAACTTTAACATGTCTCTTTTGTAAATCCAAGTTATCCAAGTCATACTTCTGCCTTGTTATTGGTATATCCCTTTTAATGTTTAAGATATCAGCCAGTTTCATTTGTAAATTCAATGTAACATCTTTTTCCATATCATTCTTGTAACCTGTCATTTTTAAATCCACATTTGAATCAGTCTTAGTCTTGTCCAGTAAAATCTGTTCGTCTTCTATAACCTCTTTTAAATCCATTCTTATGATAGCAGACAATCCTAAGAGTAACTTCTGAGTGCATTGTTCCCAAAATACCCTTGAATTCTTCCAAAGTTAGAGTATTTTGCTCCATTGTGTATTAGTGGGTCTCTTCTCCTTTAATTATCTTTAGTTCTTTCTGGTTCCCTGTAATGTCCAACTTTCAAAGTCCCCTCTTATCATGGTTTCCCCCCTCCCCCTAATCAACAGCATTTTCTCACAGGAAGGTTTCTTATACTTAATTTCAGAATCTTCATTTTTTTTAAATAGAATTCTAAACAACCCACAGAAGGATTCTTGTAATTAATTTCAAAATGTTATTTCAAATCCATCTGGCCCCTTAGTCCATTTATAACTTTTATAACTTCCTAAAATCAATGTTCTAATCACCTTTTGCTGTTTATTTCAATATATATATATATTTTAAATCCTTAAACTTGCATAAAACTTCTTTTGCCAAGGAAGGAAACTTACCCAGTGTAATGAAACTTGCCATTCTGAAGGTTCATAATATCCAAAAAAACTGTTAACAAGCAATTTCCAGAAGTGATTAAGAAATGAAATATGTGAACCCTGTATCTGTAAAAGCACTGACCATGGCTTGGACAAAAACGGCAATCCATCAGCTCCCAGAGCTCTAAACCTGCCGGAGACTGCTGCCTTAAAGTCTCCTCATGGGGAACTACTGTCTGGAGTGCTTGTGGGCTATTCCAAGTCCTCTCCTTGTCCAGAGAAGAATTCTGAGAAGCCGATCCATTCGCTGGCTCCTCATTCTACTGCATTTGTTGGCTCCCACTCTCAGCAGAACCCTCTTAATTTCACCATTTCTTCCCCAGAAGTTCTAAAAATATATATCTGATTATCATTTGGCTGAGGTTATTATTCAGGACAAGAGAACAGTGCCAGAGAACAGTGTCCTTTAAGAAGCAGGTCTGTGACTCAGGAGTCATCCTAGATTCATAGTTGCTACTAGATACAAAGGTGAAGGACTTGCACAGCTTCACCTGGTGTATCAGTTGCAGTTCTATTTGGAGCTTGAAGTCCTGATAACAGTCACCCATGCCTTTATCACCTCTAACATGGACTACTGAAATACATTCTACATGGGGCTGCCTTTAGGGACCACCTGGAAACTGCAGTTAGTACAGAATGCAGAACCCATCTTCTGGTGAATGAAAGCCTCTGGGCTTTTATATATAACACCAGTGTTGAGGTACTGCTTTGGCTGCCATTACATTTCCTAGTACAATTCAAAGTACTGGTTGTTATCTCTAAAGCCCTATATGGTTCGATACCTAAGTACCTACAGGACTTCCTACTCTGAGTAGAATATGCTTCCAAGTTAGGGATCTTGAGACTAAGATTTAGGGAGGGAAGGTGAGAAAACAATGCTTCTTGAATATACTTTCCATCTGTATGGAATTCCTTACTCTTAGAAATTCAGATGGAACCCTCCCTACTGGTCTTTAAAAGGGTGGTCAAAATGGAATTGTTGCAAAGAGTATTGTGCAAGTGTTGTTGCTGAGCTGGATGTGAAAGGAGATAATGTCATTTGTAGGATTTTATGGTTGTATTGTTCTTGATTTGTATAAATCTTCAGGAGTCCCTATGGAGTCTATGGTATGCAGAGGTTATAATTTATAAATATGTGAAACACTTGTGTTCAGTAACACCATTTTATCTTGGGATAGGTCGCCATCTTCTGTGGCAACTATAATCTTCAAGAATCTCCATGGGAAGCTTAATATGAGAATACTTTGTAGTATTCATGCCATAACAGTTAAAAGCATTGCTGAAAATATATGTTTGAATTGAGACATGTATTTGCTTTAGCCAAGACTGAGATGATGTGTCGTCGTTGTTCAGTCGTTAAGTCGTGTCCGACTCTTCATGACCCCATGAACCATATCGTGCCAGGCCTTCCTGTCCTTCACTGCCTCCCTGGGTTTGCTCAGTTTCATGCTCAGAGATGATGTACTTGACACTAAGAACTTTGTTTACGGGTATAAGATACTGAGCAAGCTTACAGCAATAGCCACCCAATTGGATAAAGTAGAATATATTACTGCTGCTTTAATGAGATCCTGATAAGTTGCAATGAAATTAACTTGTAGAAATCAATGAAGACTTTAATTAGAACACTGGCTCTGGTGTGCTAGAATTCTTTGGGAGCATTATAATAATAATGTTATACAGACTGCTCCTCATTTTCCTATTTATAAATGGTGTCTTGCTATTATATATAAGTTCAAAGCATTCTCCCTGATAAGTTTTAATTAAACTTCTAGTCACAGTGTAAAAGAAAACATATGCCTTACTAGTGGAAACCTGGTATGTGTAGCAAAACTTGATAAAAAACAAATAGGAAGGTAGCAACCAATGCCATTTGCATTTTTAGCTGCTCCCACCTCTTTCTATGTTGTTCTTTTTGTTCATAAGCCACCCAGAGTTGCTACAGAGTCAGGTGGTCTCCAAATGTGGATGAATAAATATGGATAAAATGTGGAAGAATGGTACTCCATATGCTACCTGTAATGGTTATAAGTGTAGAAGGACAAATTAAAGAGCTATACAAATAGTGTACATACTGAGGATTGTGCCTATATTCCACAAAGTTTTAGCCCTGACAGTGAAGGGGTATAATTTATCCCCTAGAGGAGATTGTTAACCCACATAAGGTGCACAGTTACACAAGGGAACACATTTCTGTGGGAACACCCTTACTTTCTTATTTCGTTTTAAAAAATATTATGATTAAATAAAGGAATAGAGAAAAAAACAGTACGAATGCACAGTTTTAAAAGAAGATAAAAGATAATACATATATACATACAGTAAAATACAGGCTGATAGCCAGCAAGTCTAAAATACCATGGCTGATATACTCTAGCACATC
This sequence comes from Liasis olivaceus, assembly GCA_030867105.1. NCBI lineage: Eukaryota > Metazoa > Chordata > Lepidosauria > Squamata > Pythonidae > Liasis > Liasis olivaceus. The sequence goes on along the minus strand of CM061348.1, from coordinate 99,488,200 downwards.
TATAAGAAATTTCATATCTATTTTTTAATCAAAACATATTCTCTATTAACCTTCAAAACCTTCTAGTTCAACAGAATTGAAGTAATTAAAGAAAAGGGGAGAAAGAAACATAAGTCATACTTCACTAATAAATTTATAAATTGTGCTTAACAAATATTCATTATTATATAAGATTTTCAGATTCAGTCATGTTTCTCAGTGTTCTCCTTTGATTCTGTAATTCTTTTGTTGCAACACTACTTATTTGAAAATATTGGAACCAGTTAAGTGTGGAAGAGCACTGTGTAGTAATACTCTTATTGAAGGAAGAATTTGCCCTGTTTTCCCTGCATTCTCTTAAGGCAGAATTGTTGCTGTTCCATAAATGTAGCACTGTTGTTCAGGACAAAGATATCTTATTAACAATGTAATTAACTTATAATGGACTGAAAAAATGTAAATTGTCTTTTTCTTTTCTTGTTTATTAGTGCTGAATTGTTTGTTTATATTACAGTCCTGGTTGTAGGTACGGCTTCAGCTGGATTTGCGCTTGCACCCGTGCCGTTTGACTTAAGCTGCTTCCTGTTGGTCTCCCTTGGAACAGGCCTCTCATCATGTGCAGCTAATTCCATCAATCAGGTCAGTGTTTTATTATTAGCTTTTTCATAAGTTTATATCAGAAACTACTTAAAAGTTTTTATTTGTAGTATTGAAGTTATGCTATGGTAAATCAAAAGGTAAGCATCTAGAAATGCTTGTTTCTATTAGGAAAATAAAAATGTGAATTCAAGAAGCAAAGTGGTGTCATGTATGCACAGGAGGAAGGAGTGAATTGTGTGAAGCTTAAGGTATAGTTAGATCTTCTGGGCAGTGTTTCAAATTTGCTATCATCTACTATCTGAGTAAAGGACTTCCTTTCTGTCTTTTGATTATGTAGTGTGACTAATACATGCCTGACTGCACCAACTTAAATTGGATTTAGGGAACTCTCAGAATGTGTTATACTAGCTTACAGTTTCTCCTTGGAAAGTCAGATGTATAGAAGTCCATGCACAAATTCAAAATCTCTTAAGATTTATAGTGCTATACAGATAGATCATATGTACATCTTTCCTTTAGTTGTATTGGCATCTAAGTTATAACAGGCTTTTGGAATAGTAAGGTATGGAGGATCCCATAGTCACCTAATACAAACAGGTAAGGATACTTGAAGCATTGCCTGTCATTCCAGCAGGTACTGGAATGAATCCAAACTTTCTTTCTTTAGGTTTAAAAAACAGTTTGGGAATTTCCCCTTTCCCCAAAAAGGAATGAAGCTGTTGTATGCATTCTGCATGCTATTTCTTAATTTCCCAGTTTAGAGAGTTCAGCCTCGTTTGAATGAGTTTAAAGAGGATTTGAAAGAAATGATAGGTATACTTCTATAAAACAAACTCATTTATTTAAATGCAGCACTAAATAACTGCTTATACTTACAGTATATATATGTCTAAGTCTCTTATAATTCTCCTTCCCATTTATCCAAGAAAAGACTACCAGGAGGCTCCTTTTTCATTGTTAACTAATTGCAGCTTAGAATTAAGTCCAATCCTCAAACTATAATTAATTCAAATTATGCTTTATTCTAAGTGAACAAACTAACTTTAATTAAACTATGTTTAGTTTTAAGGATAGTTGAGATTAAGGTTTAGTTGACTGAACAGTAGTTAATTGAAAAGATACATGAAACGAGGGAATAAGGATGCTTGCAAAATCTGCAGACTCATCATGTAAAGATAGACTACACTTTATTGCTACATTCAAACTAAACTATAATGTGTAGGTTGCTTTGAATTGTAGTCTTAATTGAGAATGTGTATTTTTTGGACATGATAGCAGATTCTGGAAAGTAATGTTCATACAATCATAAAATGTAAGGGTTGGAAGATACCTTGGAGATCACCTAGTACAACCTGCTCCAATGAAAAATCCATTACTACCATATCCCAGGTGGCACTCCAGACATGGTGGGCTATAGCAGTTTTCAAACTTTTTCCAGATGTGAAATCTATTTGTTTCCTGGAATCCCTGATCAAGAGGCAAATTAGGGTTTTCTGTTTTTTCCTTAGTTTCTCACGGAACCCCATCAAGTTCTTATGGAATCCTAGGGTTCCAAGGAACACAGTTTGAAAAACCCTTGTGTATGGCATTCCCTCACAATAATATTATAATTGTTTCCATTTTCCTGTATTTGGACCTTCATGCCCAAATATTTGGATATAGGTTTCTTCACATATAATGCCACTCCTCCCTTTTTCTATGCCCTATTCATTTTGAATAAGTTATTAGACAACCTGTGACCAGTTGGGTCATCATTTCAGAGATATTTCCTTACTAACAGAGAAACAAAATGACCAAGGGCAAAAAAAGCAGTGGAAGTATGAGTGACTTGTGACTTGTTGCCAGCTTCCCCATTGACCTTGCTTGTGGGAAGATGTGGTGGAATGCATCTATGAAGAGGAGGGTGATGTAGTGGATAGCAACAGAAAGCAAGGCTATCAGGAAGGACGGGTTGCATTCCAGGAAGGGAAAGGAGAGAAAAGACAACACAGTCCACAGGGTGTATGTGGGAAGCATAAGAGGTTCAGGATAGCCACTCCCTAGAATCTCCCAGGGTATATCCACTAGTTGCAGTAGTATAGATTTAATCTGGCAAGATTCTGTCTATATGGTGTAAGCAAATAAAGGAATTTAATTCAACTGAATTATTTCACTATTGTTCTTGGGCTGGGCCTGACAGAAGCTGGCAGGGAGCATCAGAAATCCTCCCTCCCCGCCCCCTTCCTTCCTTCCTCCCTCCCCTCCTTCATTTCCACATATTTGGCTTGCACCATTTGCCCTCCCCTCAGGACAATCCTCATGAAGCCTCCTCCTCAGCTGACCAGCAGAACTGCCTGCCACTTTGCTGGGGGGAGGTGGAATAAAGGGAGCTGCAAACTGTCAGGAAAACTGCACCCCAGTTCCTCATTCTGGGATGTCCTCAAGGGCCCCCTCCCTCAAGGGAGGAAGTGGGCTCATCTGTCGACCACTGGCATCCTCCAGCCAGCACTACCTTGCCAGCAGGCATCGAATTGCTCCCTCATCCTTCCCTCAATACCCACAGCTGTTAAGAAACTTCAGATTTCTGCCTTGTTTCCAAAGCAGCCAATTGCCACTCACCCATTGGGTGTTGCCACCAGCTGATTGGGTGCAGGGGACAGAGGGAGGTGGGAAGAGGTCAGGGATATGCCCATGGCAATCATGTGACCTGGGCTGACCATGGTGGTGCAGCAGCACAGCAGTGCTGAAGCAGCCACAAATTTCAATCCCATGGGAGTCATGGGTTCTGGATTTTGGATGCATTGTGTAAATTAGCCCATTTGAGGTACCTTGGTTCAAAAATTGTTGCCCTATGATGTACCATTTCGCCCAGTTGAAGGTTATAGACACGAGTTTTAGTAGTATATAGATACCATTTAATCCCCTTGCATTCTACTTATGAGTTTCCTCCCACTAGATTTCCATAATGTTTATTAAATCATTTTGCCTTCCCGCAATAAGACTAATAATTACTCCTGTGTGTTCCCCATATTCCATGCACTTAAATGAAGACTCTAGAGACCTTGGATAAGATAACGTGATCTGTTCGTCTCTCTATTTACATGCTTATTATTGGATGCCAGCATCTTATGTAACACTACTAGTGCATGGTGTCCCACTATTTTCTGAGTTCTCGTCCCCCTTCCTCATAGGATTCAGCTTAAAGCCCTTTGGGTCAGATTTACAATGTGTCTTCCCAATACATTCTTCACAGCTCTCATGAGGTATGTCCTATCTCTTGCCAGGGTTCTGTCATCACAGAAATTCATACCATGATTAAATAATCTAAAGTGTTTCCATTGGTGCTATCTCCATAGTCATTTGTTCACTTCCAGTATTCCTCCTTACAATGTTTTCAAGGCAGTGAAAGGCCTGATCAGTAGAAAGAGATGTTTCTTCATACACATTGTCCCCTTCTTCCAGATGCCTATGGTATAACATTGTTCCATAGTAAGAAAGGCAAAGGAGTGATCTGTTCAGTTTTTACCCAGCTGGTCCTTTAAATATTATTAGCAAAGTATGCACCAGACATATATATGATTAATTTGTTGATTGACTAATTCAAGCTATTATAATGACTCAGATCTAGCTAGTTAACATTTGTTCAGTACATTGATTAGACTTCTGATGTGCATTGCCTTTATTGATTTGAAGGTGGCCTTGATTCAATACATAGAGATAGATTATGGGAAAACTGACAGTTACAACTATAAATTACAATTTACTTCATTTAATTATAATGATGTATGAAAACAATTGTGTGCAGGATAGATGTGCCATTCCTGGAGATCTCTCTGTTTCAATACCTACCTTTAAAAAGTTAAAGGTCCGTACTTGCTTTTCTCTTTTTTAATTTTTATATTCCCTCATTAACCTCATTAATGTCCTGTCTAAAAGCATATCTTATCATCCAATAATGACCACCCTTTTTAGAATATGAGATTGACAGATTGCTGCTTAGGTTTCTCTCAGTAGGGAGTCTCTGTCACTTCCTCCTCTTTGGGGCACGGGCAGGAATCCACTCCTTTGCAAACCTGAACAGTCTTCTTCCTCAGTCCCTGAGGCTTTTGGCAGATGTTCTTCATCTGTAGGTCTAGAAATCATCTGTAGTAGGGAGGTTCTGGAATGTCTTCTAAAGCTGCAGATAAAAAGAGGTTTCCTTTGTGTCACGTTCTTCCATCTTTCCATCCCTTCCACTTGGCTTTCTTTCATCTTCTGGGAGACCTCTTGGTTTTGTTTCCCTGTACTAGAGCTTTCAGCGTCCAATCCAATAATTTCTTATCTTCTCTAGTAAATTGGAGGATAAACAGGTTTGTCTTTAGCCCCTTCATATTCTCTTCCAAGAAGGCATTCAGGCTGCCCTTGCAATATATGTGGTTTTTATTGTATTCGGGGAGGAAAACAAACATAGCCTATCCCTATCCTTTATTCTTTATTATATGGAATGTTTTAAAAAAATACTTAAGTATAATATGTATCTTAACTTACTTAGCTTTAGCCAGTTAGCAATTTCATATTTGGTGATACTAAGGTATGTCGTATATACTCGCAGATAAGCCAAGTAAGCCAAAACTGTTCATTAGATAACAGTTTTGGATTGACATACTAAAAAGTGATGCATGGTTCACTGTTTGAGCAACCCCAGTGATCAAGTAGTCCTATTAGTCGTTAGCACAGTGGTACCTCGGTTCACGAACTTAATTCGTTCCGCGACTCTGGTTGCGAACCGAATTGGTCGTGAACCAAATAAAATTTTCCCATAAGGTTCAATGTAAATACAGTTAATCTGTTCTGACCCCTACGAATTTGGTCACCAACCGATTTCTGATCGCGTCCCGAATCAAATTTCCCTATAAGGTTCAATGTAATTACGGTTAATCCGTTCTGAACCATATGTTTTTTTTTAAAAAACCGCAAAAATATGACACAAAGTACAGTATGAAGAGAGATAAAGCTAACCTTGCTCAACGCGACTTCTGGCGTGGAAGACAGGAAGGCGGGTGGGGAGGCAGTTACTGCTTGGAGGGAGAGTCCCCCTCCCTACAGGAAGCCGCAACCACGTGTCACGGCAGGGAAAATGGCCGCGGATCCTATTCATAATCCGATCCGGCGTTCGCGAATGGAGGCAAAATTTTGAGACTGGAGCTGTTCGTGAACCAAATTGTTCGTGAACAGAAGCGTTCATGAACCGAGGTACCACTGTATATATTACTTACAAATTTACTAAGTGTTAACTATTTTTGTGTTTTTCATTTAGAATATGCATGTGTAATTGATTAGTGATAGTGTTAAGGATGAACAGGAAATTGCTTTTTTGGGAAGGGGACAACAAGCTAATTATACCATAATTTTTCAGATACAAATTCCTGGTAATTATATTGTAAAGTGCATTAAATGGAACTTCTTGCTCCTAGAGAGGTAGAGCCAATCTTTCTGAACAAGTTACTATTATGACATCTTATAAAGACTTTCTAAAGGGTAGAACAAAAGGCTTGTTGAGTTATGAAATGTGTATTTATATAAAATACCTGTTCTAGAGCCTCCAAATTATATCTTCCATTTTGCTTTTATAAATCTTATCTCCCAAGCACATAGGAAAAGAAAATGAAAATCCCATCTTCTCATCCCATTTCTCATCCAGAAATATTTTATTATTTTTTCCACAATACAACTGACATTTTCAACCTGTTTTTTAATTAAAGATCCATTTTAGACTTGTAAATCTGTTGTCCAATCTTTATGAAAACTGAAAACCAGGGTTATAGTAGTGTATTATCATACCTTTATGTGGAAAAATAAATTGTTAAAATTCAGCAACATTCATATTTGTGTTATGCCATGGCAGTGCAGATAAAACATCATGTAGTATTGTTTACAACAAAACCCATGGCTTTGAAATCTTAAAATAAGTCAAATGAATTCTTCTCAGACTGAAATGGTTCAAAGTGGGAGAAGGTTGCAAAAATGAAAGCAGGATGTTTAAAATGGTTTGAATTTAGTAGCTGGAAGATAAACTGTTGTGGTTAGGTTTGACTGATAGTACCTTGAAAAAGAACCAGATGGAATTGTGTATCTTAAATTTAACATAAAACTTAAAATGGAAATGAAAGTAAATGTGGTCACCTAGGAAAATAGAACAAATTAAAAAGGCTGAGGTTGAGTCTCAGTATTTATACAAAAGATATGGTAATTTGATGTCCAAATCTCCCTCCCTCCCTCCCTTCCAGTATTTTTAAAGTGAAATGATGATTAATTATATTGCCTAGTCTAGGACAGTGTATCTATAGGTAGAACCCTATTTAAAAATTTCAGTTTGATGTACGTGGAATGTTTGATTGTCCAGAAACTATGGATAAGGCAAAATAAATGACACATTTAAGTGGAACAGATATGCCTTCAGTTCCGAAACAGTTTCCCTGGATTTGTATAATCCCATGTTTTGTAATTCACAATGCTTCTTTTACCTCTAAAACCCTCTATGGAGGGTGTCATGGCATGAGCATTTGTCTTGCTTTGAAACTGAAGAGGTGGGCAGGAATCATGCTGCCAGTCTTGCAGCAAGAACTTCCTTGTGTCCACTTCCAGCTTTGGGATGAAGCCTGTTGGAAGGCTTGGCTGCTAGGTCTCTTAAATGCTTGGACCATCGCAGCCAATGGAGGATTTAAAAACTGTTATTATGTTTACTACTACTACTGCTCTTGAGGGCCTCAACCTGGTAGCAGTTAAACCAGCAAGTTTCCCATAGGCTTCCTTAGCTGTACCTCATCCAAAATGCAACATGAGATTTGTGGCAAGAGGTGAGGTATGATTTAAAAAATGTGAACTACTGCCTCAGTAATTTTACATTCACAGGACCTCCTCTGACTTATGAACCTTATCAGGTGCTCCCTCTGAGGCCTTATTCTAAAATCCCCCCCACCCCAGTAAATAATAATAATCTGAGGAAAGATCAATGATAAATAGAAATTCAGTTTTTTTACATTCTGGTTCCTGTCTTTGGAATTTGGTCGGTGAAGAACCTTTCTGATTTCATTTTTTTTCTGTCTGTACAGCAGAAATTTTTATTTGCAGAGCATTCTTAGGTGTTTAATTTTAGCAATATCTAGTACTGATTTCCTCTCCCCTTTTTGATAAAATGTTTATTGCTATTATACTTTCCAACTTTTAAATAGGTTTAGTTAATAAGCAAATATTTACAGTCAATTCAAATACTTACAGCCAATTCATTTTTCACTTTCTACTTAATTAGCCTGGATATGTATGAAAATGTAACCTTATATATTGAAAGTGATGAGTTTGTTTCACACACATAATGGCCATTTTTTTTATATAGCTAAATTTTATTCTTAGCTTCAGGTGATTAGGTAAAAGGATTAATTCCTGGATTCTCTTCCTGGATCAAGTCAGTCCTAGACTTCTCCGACTGAAGTACATAATTCCAAAAGGAAGCTATCCTGCTGGTGGTGCTTGGCCATCTGCCAGAAATCAGTTAGGTGAATAAATGATGTGGCTTTGATTTTCTGTAGAAAAATCAAAAGCAAGAAGCCTAAAAAATGAGCAACTTCCTAGTGACCCTTATCAGTTTGTATTGACTGGAGTGTTGGAAAGTGTAGCCCAAGTAACAGTCCATACTTCATAAACTGAGAGGAGAGTATTAGTTTGTTGTCTTCTGTCCAGAAAATGGTGGGAAAGCTTTATTCATCATTACAGCCTGCCTTTTGCTTCCTTTAAAAATTCTTGTTTTGTATTCCCCATGAGGTAAGGTGAAATTATATCAGTACTCATGTGAGTATGTCTCAATTTAATCTGGAGAAGTCTTTCAAGTTACATGTAATATGTTGTGACCCTTGGATGAAAAGCTTTAAAAAACAGGATGAGAAGACTTATAGCCGTCTAGAACTTTTTGAATGAATAGAGAATGGGGAGTCAATATGCTTGACTTCTGTATAGTGTGTTTGAGATTAACACCTGATGTGTCTCTGTTTTTCTCTGAAGTTTCTTTTTGTTTTGACTGAGCAGACGGCTTGCAGCAGGCAGTTCTTCCTTTCATCTTTCTCTGATGATCAAAAGATTCCCAAGTTGTGGTTATTAAAACCTGGTGTTTAAGTTCTGGAGTACAAGACTGTCAGTGTAGGAGGCAGCCGATGATGTAATTTACAGTATGTAATAAATATCTGGGAAGTGCAATGCTGGAAGTCTATCTCTGTGTTCAAAAAAGTTCTGATATATGTTGCTTTGATTTTTAACTGCTTGGCAGCCTTCATTAGTGGTTACTATAAGACTCATAAGTTATGAGTTGTCAGATGATTCATAATTGGAACTCCACAAGCTCAAGTGAGCATGAAGAAATCTTCAGTATTGAGGAGGAATGGCTCAACCATAAGCAATAAAAATGATGAGCACTTTGAGACCCAACCTTCATAAGAACAATAAATTTTAAAGGCAGAGATCATCTTTCCAAAGCATAATTTATTTGACCTGTGGCTGAAACTTGATAAATGATCTTGGGTAGAATGTTATAAATTAGTGAGTGATGTTGTTAGGAAGGCATCTTGGGTTATAAGCATACAGTGGGTACGCATGGAGCATGCAGGTGATGGTGGGGAGGCTTTTCTAATATTTGGCCACAGCAGTTATTTTATATGCCAAATTAAATGGCTTCGTAAACCGACAGAATAATAATTATAGTAATAAAGTAAAGAAGATCACATGGGTTTCTCTCTTTCTGATATTATTTTATTTACTTGTGTGCTTTCAGAACAGTAGAATGGAGGAATGTTCAGGTTGCTTGCAGTCTCATCCTATAATCCTGAGACTCTCAGCTGTATTTCTTTTTTCTTTAAAAAAAACAGTTTTCAATTTTAGTGAAAGTTCTGAGTATTTAATAGTGGGGATCTGAATGCCAAGGAAACAATTTGTGGTGTAATTTCTGTAATGTACAAGTAGTCCCAGTTTAAAAATGAGTTTCATTCCCAAAGTCTGTCCTTAAATTGAATTTGTTTGTAAGCTGGAAGTTTTATTGTATAATACTGTATAAGTAGTATGGTGTAATGAACTTGAACTATTGTGCATTTAACTTGAATCATTGTGTATTTAACTTGAATTTTGCTACAGTAGGCTCTATTCTTAACTATGGGTCATCCGTAACCTGAGCGTTCTTAACTCGGGGACTACCTGTATTCAATTCACTGGGAATGTTCCTAGCCTAAAATTTGTTGTTAAGCATTCATTTCATTTGTTTAAGGAAAAACTTTCAAAAAATAAAGATCTTACAAAACCCTGCCTGGCATATGATGGAGAATTCCTTGCTATTTTTCTGAGCAATACTGTATTATATTTCTCTGTGGTATACCAACAATGCTCTTTAACAGTCTTGTTACTGTCCTGCAGAGTTTCTTTCCAAGAATGTAGCTCCAAGCAACCTCCTTACTGATCTGGAAAATAGCTCCTGTTATGCATATTTGGGTGCATGAGCATTCATCTGTATTTGATTCCATTATAGAATCTCTTCTAACAAATTCTAATAGATTTTTTAAAAAGAAAATGAATTAAAAATATCCTACATCAATAAAAATTAGGCAGCTATTGAGTATAGGAATTGTTTCTGCTTCTTTGCCCAATAATGGTACAATAATTAAATGAAAATTCCCTTGTCTTTCTTCAACCCTCTTGAATACTCCTCATACTACATAATATCTTACAGTCATTTCATAGCTAATAGATTGTTATATGTCTACATTTTAGGGGATATACTTCATCACTTGATACTGCTCTTGTTTCCTGTGCTTCTAGTTTTATCTCTACTGCTGCCATAGAATTGGAGTGCTTGATTTCTTTGAAGCCACAATTCAGCTACCTTCTTTTTTGTGGTATATATGCATCATATATAGCCGATTCTTAATAAATGTACAAGAGATATGTACAAGAGAATTGAAAGATGAAGCTGCACAACCATTAAATCAGATTTGTAAATTGCTTATTCTCATGTTTATGTTGCTCACACTAATTAACGACTCTTACAAGGGAGAAAAGGAGAATCGGGTCTTTTATTTATCATTCATACAATTTATATAAGTTTCTATCTCACCTAGATAATGCATAGAAAAGACAATATTACAAGGTAACCAAGGTGCCTAAAATTTATCACACAATCATAATCTCATGTACACTGGGCTCAATTAACTATCTGATCCCAATGCCCATGGGAAAAGCCAGGTCTTCAAGGCTTTCCAGAAAGCTAATAGGATTGAGACCATCCAGATATCAGGGAGGATACTATTCCATAAAGCAGATGCTACATCAGAGAAGGCAGAGGAGGCACAGAGACAAGGAAGGCATGCTTCTTAGATCCTGCTAAAAAACACTGCTTCACAAAGGGAACCTGGAAAATGCCTACCTTGCCAGATCTGGAGGGATAGACAGCACTGGGGAGAGGTGGTCCCACAAACAACCTGGCCCTGCGCCACGTAGGGCTTTATAGTTGATCACCAGCACCTTAAATTACATCTGGAAGCTCACTGGGAACCAATGGAACTTGTGAAATAGTACTGCTATATAGACATACCTTAGTACACCGAAACTGCCCACACCACTGCATTCTAGACCAGCTGCAGTTTTTGAATGCTCTTCCAGGACAGCCATGAGTAGAGGACATTGCAGTAGTCCAGCTAGGAAGTAACTAAGACATGGGTGACTGTGAGCAGAGCCTCCTGTTCCAGAAAAGGACACAGTTGATATGCAAGATGGATTAGGGCAAAGGATCTGCTGGTCATGGTTGCTACTTGCTCCTTGACCAGGAGCTGCAAGTCCAGAAGGACCCCCACATTGCACACCAAGAGTAGGATAGTGCTATTCCATCCAGACTAAAAAAAAAAAAAAAAACGGTAAATCACTAGTATCAGGGGGCCTTAAAATCCACAACCATTCAGTCTTACTAGAGTTGATTTGAAACCTGTTCTTCTCCATCCAGATCCTTATAGCCTTCAGACACTGAGAAAAAGTGATGCCATCACTTGGATAGGGAGGGGGGAGATGTACAGCTGAGTGTCATCAGCACATGAAGGCATTTAAGCCTATGCCAACAAATTACCCTACCCAGCAGCTTCCTGTAGATGTTAAATAGGAGTGAGGAGGAGGTGGAGCTCTGAAGCTAGAGACCCCACAGTGTAGAGTTCTGGGACTAGATATTTTCTCCCCTGCAACCCTGATTGCAAATAGCCTTGTCGAAGGGAGGATTTTATTTATTTATTTATTTATTTATTTATTTATTTATTTATTTATTTGGATTTCTCCGCCGGGCAACTTACAAAAAACATTAAAACTATAAATACATCTAAAACACATAAAACATCCAAAATTTAAAACAATATTAAAGAAAGGAAGATCCAAGCAGATGGAAAATCAGGCTGCGGAGAGCTGGCCACTACGGGGATAGCCATCCCCCTGCTTGAAGTATTCCCTCCCCACCCCAGGCCAAGTGGCAGAACCAGGTCTTCAAGGCCCTTTGGAAGGCCAGGAGTGAGGGGGCCAATCGCACCTCTGGGGGCAGAATGTTCCAAAGAGCGGGGGCTACTGCAGAGAAGGCCTGCCTTCTGGACCCCACTAGATGGAATTCTTTTACTGAGGGGGTCTGAAGCATGCCCTCTCTGTGCGATCGGGTGGGGCGGGTTGAAGACATAGGGGAGAGGTGATCCCTTAGGTAACCAACCAAAAACAGTGTCCCCAACTCCTTAAGGCAGTCCAGAATTATACCATTATCAATGGCACTGAGAGATCAAGGAGGTTCAGGATCGATGTACTACCCCCATCCTGAGACTGCTGGAGATGATTCACAAGCGCTATCAGTGCCATCTTGGTAATGTAACCTGGCCTAAAACATGATTGAAAAGGGTCTAGATAATCAGCTTTCTCCATATATCTTTGGAGCTGCAAGTCTACCACCCTCTCAACAACTTTCCCCCAAAAGAGAAGTTTGGAAACCAAATGAAAACTGTCCAGTTCAGTAGGATTCAGCAATGGCTTCTTTAGCGGAGAGCAACCCATCATTTCTTTCAAAATAAGCAGAACTACTTTGTCGCTTTAGAAAAACATTCACCATTTGGTGGATTCAACCATATGACATCTTCCAGGAGGCTTTAGTCAGCCAAGTGGGACAGGGGTCTAATGCATTCAAAGCCCCAAGGACTTTGTCCACTTTTTCAGGACAAACCATCTCAAATTCCTCCCAGATAATAGAGCAAGACCCCATCAAGCACCAGGATGGATCAATTGAATAGATCCTTCCTCCCTGCATAACAGGGAGTGTGAACTGTCTGTGATAAGGGATTGATAGAAATCTCCCCCAACTCCAGATCATGTCACCACTGCCCTGATACAAAACCCAGATCTAATACGTGGCCTTCCCAGGTCATGGCATCAATAGCTTGGATCAGGTCCATGGTGGCTATAGGACTTCTGAGTAGCTTTTGTCCCCAGGCCCAAGGAAGATAGATTAAAGTCCCCCAGAAACATAAGTCTGGGAATTCAACTACCAACCCAGTTACTGTGTCAATTGTTTAGGCAAGAAAACAGCTATGTACCAGGAGATTGGTATGAAAGCAACAATCCCATCTGATCCTTCAAGGCCAGCTTCACAAAAAGAGTTTCACATCAGGCTATCTGTGGCACATTATGGTGTAATAATCACCACTTCGCCATTCCTGCCCCAGAATCATGGCTGGTGCCACACAAAAAACCCAGCTGGGCACATCTCTGAGAGGGGATCCCACCTCTGTGCCCAGTCAAGCTTCAGTAATCCTGTGAGGTTGATCCACTCATCCACAATTAAATGGATGAGGCAAATTTTATTCAGACTGACTTTAGATTAAGCAGCAACTGCCAGAGGCTGCACTTTGACTCTTGAGGTTGGGGGTTTGAGGGTGTGTGTGTGAATTGCATTCTATATTAGTTCTACCAAGGTTAGGTTATATTCTCTCCAGATGTTTTTTAAAGACTGTGGGAACTTCAGCGTGTTGTCATTTAACTAACCTTTTTAAAGTGGGAGTTTGGAGAGAGGGAAACAATTTACCTTTATGATAGTTCTTCAGGAAAATTCAGTTGTGTTGCTCCTTTTCAGATGCACTCCAGATTTTTCCTGTAAACTCTGATGGCTGGAAGAACAAAGACATATTAAAGACCAGCAGTGATGGAATGTAGAGATAACATCAGACAAAGGGAATTTAGTAGTTAATAAGATTAATCTGCCTGTGTAATCTGCAGTGGCCTTACATTCCAAAATATACTTGTCTCTTAAAACACAAGAATAATTAGGTTTCATTCTGTAGGCTGTGTAATCTCAATAGCTGCCTCAACTGTTTTAGATTAAGAATATATGTTGCATTGCATGAACATATTAAAATTTAATACTAAAGTTATGAAAACATTGCTTACTTTTGAAAAGTTGCTTACTTTTGAATTACACAGAATGGGAATTGGCATTTCTATATTTCTTTTAACATTCAGTGTGGTACTCAGTGTTAACACCTGAATATTTTCTGAAATGGTTCCAGAGTGCTGTTTCTGTGAACATTACATAGAAGTCACCCAGATCAATCAAAGACTGTTATTGGAAGTATAAAAGAATTTTTGTTGCTTTCTCCCTGAAGCCCCTTTCTTCTACTCCTCCTTTTCTTCAGAAGGGAAAATCAACAAAAATCATACCATCCTTCCTTCTGGAGCTTTTTATCTTGAGAACTCTAGTTCTGAGCCTCTAGATCTGTGAATAAAATTTATTTCATTCTCTGTGTAACATTGTGCTAGGAGTCTAGTATGAATAAACGTGAGACTTAATTTTGGTCTGATCTAATTTTGGGCAATCAATCAATCAATCAATCAATCAATCAATCATCTATCCAGCTGGCCTAAGTCCTTTAAGTTTGTTTGATGGTTTCCAAACCATCCGGAAGAGGTCATTGAACAAAAAACTTCTGCCATACAGGTTTTCCTTTGAGTTTTTTGTTTCATTGGGATTATATAGATCAAACTGCATTCTCAGACATGTTTGGTATATAGAACTCCAAAATGATATAAGTGCAATTCCAGTCATCTTAGTATCAGGGATTTTATGAAGAGTTTTTTTTTAAGCACCAAATCAGCAAATGTTCTGCACAGTTTTGATATCTTGTCATCAGCTTTGCTTGAGGGTACATGGAAATATTCCATTCACTGAACATATATGCCTTACTGTATGGTATGGATAAAGCAGAGGTGAGACGTTTTCTTTTGCATTGCTTACACCACAGAGATATCTGCTGTACTTTGATTGTCTCCGTTCTGTGAATGTGCCAGGCAGATCTAATGTATTATATATATCTTCTAACTGACAGCTTTCCAGCAATTTCTGAAAAAGAGACAAAGTTTTGTGCCATTGCTGATGAGTCAGAGAAACTATCAAACGATTTCAATTTAATTTGCATTTGGTTTCTGTTATTTATTGTGTGGGTTGATGATTTCAAATTGATATTGTCTCTATTCTGCATGCTTTTTTTTTTTTTTTTTTTTGCTTTACTTCCTGTATTGATTTGAGGCCATAATACATTCCCATTTATTTATAAAAATTGTATTCCATTTTCTCATCTTTACAAACAATTCCAAAATGGGGGATATTAATTAATGTGGTAATTATTCTGGGAAACACTGAAACATTCCATTCTTCTTCTATATCATGTTGTTTCGAGGCTGGAGCATATCTGGAATTCTCTTAATTACATCTTATTCCAGAAGATGTACTTTGGGGAAACTGCCATACCACTACCAGAATGATCCAGAGGAAGAATAGAACATTCCAGGCTTTCTTAGAAAACGTTGCCTTCAGGACCGAACATTTTGCAAAGCCCAATTTCTCAATATATGATTTTATAAACACTTAGTATTTCAAAGAATAAATTGGTAAACTGTTTTTACAGGAATAATATATACCAATCATTTTACATAGGAAAAGTGTGTTTTAATTAATGTGATCTTTTTACTACAAGACACTCCAAATACTGTGTGTATGTGTGTATTCTGGTAGTCTTTTACAAGATACATTAGCAGCTTCAGAAAGTAAGTCCTCTGTTTATTACATACTGCAGGCGACAAAACAGTTTCTTGGAAGTGCTCCCTTTTGCAAAAATATTTGAGAAATAGTTTTGGCAAGCTGACTGAGCTAATACTGGGGGAAAAAGTTATACACAAACTTAGCATCTGCCCTATTTTACTTGTCACTTTGTGACAGGTACAGCCTGATGCTCTGGGTGCTTGTATTCCAACTTCTACAAAATTCTAGACAGTTAGTGTGATAGAGAGAGAGCAGCCTGCCTAATCCTGGCTGTCTCCACTCTGACATTGAAGTTTTTCTCGTTGTAAGCAAGTTAAGTTTTTTTATGGGTGAGACCATAAAGTCAGTAGCAGATGTCTCAAAAGTAAAGCATTTCCTGTAGGGTATTTAATTGTTATGATTGTCCTTAAGATTTCTGATCAAGAACTTTCTGGCCTTTACCCTTCAATGAACATTTTTATTAACAGAGAATGTAATGTTTTAAAAATCAACATGCTGTACAGTGTAAATAAGAATAAGATTGTTGGAATAAGATTGATGGTTGGAATTGCCATTGCTAAATTACCTAATATTTGTTTGCATGTACTAGAAAGTGTTAGAATCAAATTTATGTGTGTTTTTCCCCATATATAAACAGTAGTGCTATGCAAACTATTCAGATGTGTGCTTTGCAAAGCAAGCAAAGTGCTCTTCTGATCCTGCATATACCTTCAAGGCAACCACATCTCTCAAAGGTGTTCAAGGCCCTTTCCCAGTTTTCTGACTGTGTATGTCCATGATCAGGTTAGGGACAGATCATCATGGAGGAAATCTATGCGGTTGCTAAAAGTTGACACTGACTTGATGGCATATAATCAATCAATGTCTATCAACAAAAGGCATTTCTATTGGGATTTCTGCTCAAGTGAAGCACACACATGCTCAAAAGACTGAGAGAAGGCCTCCAGGTGCCTCCTCTGAATTGTTAGTAGAGCCCTAATAAACAGGGGGCAAGGGAAAATTATACAGTTTCACATAGAATGCCCTGCCCTTCCCCTCCCCTATTTAATGATTTTTCTGTCTGCTCCAGGGCCATGAGATTACCCCTGTCTTGGTTGCCAGTAAAGTGGGCATGTAGGTCGATAACATATTGTTCTTTCAGTCATTTGTTGTGGGTATTTTGAAAGCTTACCATTTTAATTTTACCACATTTGCCAGTTCTTGACATATGTTTCAGCAAAGCTTCTCATCCATGGTTTGGTTGCTTCATGTCTAGATTATTGTGGCAGTTTACCTGCAGTCCTTTTCTGCTTTTGCTCTGTTGACCCAGGTTCCAAATACTGCAGTCTGGGTTGTTTTAAATCTTCCCCTTTTCTCTCATGTTTCTATGCACTACAGAGCCCTGCACTGGCTACAAGTTAGAACTAGGTGCCATTATAAAATTTAATTCTGGCCTTTCTGGCACTGCATTATGGTTACTCTTCCCTCTACATTGTTAAAAAATACACCCCATAAAGGCTATTTGTTCAGCTTCCTCGGCACTTTTGGCTCTTCCTGTTATTCTGACAGCAAATTCAAAGTTAAGGTCTTAGTCCCACAGCTTTGAAATTGGCTCCCCCTACTCTTTGGATGATGGATGACTTTTTAGTCTTTAAATCAAACTAGTTTTGTTTGATTCTGAGAAATAAGGGTGCTTATATGATTGGGGACATGTAGCTTCTAGATTGGCCTTGGTGACAAGTCTATCTGGCTTTTATATTATATATTGTTTAAATTTACTTGATTTAATTAGTTATATATTGTTAGTAGGTTTGATACAGTTTGTATTTATCACTGTTGGAAGATCTGAAGGACCAGGTTGAGGACAGATCATCATGGAGAATATCTCTCTATGTGGTTGCCATTACTTTTATTGTAAAATGGTTACCTACTATTCTCTTACAGTTAGGGCTTCCCAATTCAGTTGATATTTCCATTATGTTCCACACTTAGTTTTTACAGTGTTTTTTAAAAGTTTGTGAACCCTTTTGAATTTTCAATATTTCTGCATATATATGACCTTAAAACATGACCAGTTCTCTACAGAAGTCCTAAAACTAGATAAAGAGAACCCAGTTAAACAAATGAGTCAAGAACATTATACTTGTTCATTTATTTATTGAGGAAAATGACCCAAAGCTACATATTTATGTGTAGCAAAAGTATGTGAACCTTTGCTTTCAGTAACGGGTGTGTACCCCTTAGGCAGCAATAACTGTGGCTAAATATTTCCGATAACTGTTGATCAGTCCTGCACATTGGCTTGGAGGAATTTTAGCCCATTTCTCCTTACAGAACAGCTTCAACCCAGGAATGCTGGTGCACTTCGTCCTGTGAACTGCCTGCTTCAGGTCCTTCCATAATATTTCTGTGGGATTAATGTCAGGAGTTTGAGTTGGCCATTCCAAAACATTAACTTTATTCTGCTTTAACCATTCTTTGGTCATATGACTTGTGTGTTTTGGGTTGTTGTCTTGCTGTATGACTCATTTTTTCTTGAGTTTCAGTTCACTCACTGATACCCTGACATTTTCCTGTAGAATTTGCTGATATAATTCAGAACTCATAGTTCCATCAATGATGGCAAGCCAGAGGCAGTAAAGCAGGCCCAAACCATGATACTGTCATTACCATGTTTCACAGACGGGATAAGGTTCTTAAGCTGGAATGCAGTATTTGCCTTTTGCCAAACAATGTTTTTCATTCAAGCCAAAAAATTCTATTTTGGTCTCATCCATCCACAAAACATGTTTTCAGTAGCCTTCTAGCTTATCCACATGGTCTTTTGCACACTGTAGATGGACAGCAGTGTTCTTTTTGGAGAATAGTGGCTTTCTCCTTACAATGCTGCCATGTACACCATTGTTGTTCAGTGTTCTCCTGATGGTGATCTCAGGAACACTGACATTTGCCAATGCAAGAGAGGCTTGTAGTTCCTTAGACATTACCCTGGAGTTCTTTTGAGATCTCCCGGAGTAATACACACCTTGCTTTTGGTGTGATCTTGGTTGGTCGACCACTACTGGGAATGGTAACAATGGTGTTGAATTCCCTCTGTTTGTACACAGTCTGCCTGACAGTGGACTGGCAGACTGTCCAAACTCTTTGGAAATAGTTTGTAACCTTTTCCAGACTGGTGAGTATCAACAACTGTTTTTCAGAGGTCCTCAGAAATCCCCTTTGTTCAAGCCATGCCACTCTTCCATATACCTGCATTGTAAAGATCAGACTTTGATAGCAAATATCCAGAATTTGCTGGCTTGAAACTCAACATTAAAAAAACTAAGATCATGGCATCTGGACCCATCAATCCCTGGCAAATAGAAGGGGTAGAAATGGAAGCAGTAACAGACTCCATTTATTTGGGCTCCAAGATCACCGCAGACGGAGACTGCAGCCATGAAATTAAAAGACGCTTGCTCCTTGGGAGGAAAGCTATGGCAAACCTAGATAGCATATTAAAAAGCAGAGACGTCACCTTGCCGACAAAGATCCGCATAGTCAAAGCTATGGTTTTTCCAGTAGTAATGTATGGCTGTGAGAGCTGGACCATAAAGAAGGCTGAACGCCGAAGAATTGATGCCTTTGAACTGTGGTGCTGGAGAAGACTCTTAAGAGTCCCCTGGACTGCTAGGAGGTCAAACCAGTCAATCTTAAAGGAAATCAACTCTGATTACTCATTGGAAGGATTGATAATGAAGCTCAAGCTCAGATACTTTGGTCACCTAATGCGAAGAGAGGACTCTTTGGAAAAGACCCTGATGCTGGGAAAGATGGAAGGCAAAAGGAGAAGAGGACGGCAGAGGATGAGATGGCTAGATAGCATCATTGAAGCAATGAGCATGAAATTGAGCAAACTCAGGGAGGCAGTGAAAGATAGGAAGGCCTGGCGCAATATGGTTCATGGGGTCACGAAGAGTCGGACACGACTTAACGACTAAACAACAACAACAACAATCCAGAATTTGTTCTTTAGTAAGCCAGGACCTCCCACACTCACACCTGATTATTGTCCCATTGATTGAAACACCTGACTCTAATTTCCCCTTCAGATGAACTGATAATCCTAGAGGTTCACACACTTTTGCCACACACAAATATGTAGCTTTGGGTCATTTTCATCAATAAGTAAATGAACAAGCATAATGTTTTTCACTCATTTCTTTAATTGGGTTCTCTTTATCTAGTTTTAGGACTTGTGTGGAGAACAGATCATGTTTTAGGTCATATTTATGCAGAAATATTGAAAATTCAAAAGGGTTTGCAAACTTTTAAGCACCACTTTAAGTTCAATATAAATATATATTATTTACCACTAAATAGGAAGTGAGACACATTCTATTGTATAGGTTGTGTGAGTTCTAGAAATCCTTCAGAGAGTTGGTGTGCAGTAGTCTATAAGCCTGCTTTGGATATACATGAAATTTTCTGTAATCGCTTGGGGGAGCTCTGCACATGCTTCTGACTACTGTATTTGATCATAACAATGAAAAAATTGGTACCAGCTATGAATCTTGTACTATTTACATTGTATATGTTTTCCCTGTTTAAGGAGTACATTCCTCTAAAGATTATAGGGACCTCTACAGGTAGTCCTCAACTTAATGACAGTAATTGGGACTGGAATTTCCATCGCTAAGCAATACGGTTGGGAAGCGTGATGTCACATGACTATATTGCTTAGCAACAGCAATCCCGGCACTCCCTGTTGCCGTCATTAACCAAATTCCATTGGTCGTTAGCCAAGGACCCACCCCAATCTAAGCCATTCCGGGCATGGTCCCTCCCAGCCCTGAGCCTCAGTAAGCTAAGGGCCTGCCTCCTCTTCGACTCTCCCCACCCACCTATCTCCCCCCCATCTCTGCCCTCTTGGCTGCCCTGCACCCTGCCTTGTGGAACAGCAAACAGCCCCAGAACTGTGCAAGAAGCCCCTGAGCCACAGTGCGGAGCTGCAGCCACCCGTGGAAGCCTCAGCTGCCCCAGCCTGGCCTAGCAGTGTGACGTGAAGCCGCAGAGCCCCAGGAAGCCCCAGCAGCGTGGCACAAAGCTGCAGTGCCCCAGGAAGCCTCAGCGCTGCAGAGTGAAGGTGCAGGACCCCTGGAAGCCCCAGCAGCACGGCATGAAGCTGGGAAGCTGCAGAGCCCTACAAAGCCCCTGCAGCTCCAGTAGCACAACACAGCGCCCCAGGAAGCCGCAGCTGCCTCAGATCAGTCCCAGCCGCAGTCGCCCTTGCCACCCTGCACTCCAAGGCCCCTGCCACCCTACGGTCTGCTACCCAGCTGGCCTTTGCTATTATCTTGCTCCCGCTGCTGACAAAGCACGCCTGGTCTGGCCTTTCTTGAGGCAGCCGGTGGCCATGTGAAGCCATTTTCTCCAGGTCTCATGAAGAAACTGCCATGCACAACTTTGGAAAGAGAGCCTCATGCAGCCAGCAGCTGCCTCACGAAGGGCCAGGTCAGGCATGCTTCACCAGCAGTGGGACAAGAAGACAGTGAAGGTCAGTTAGGGTGGCAGGAGCCACAGAGTGCAGAGGGCCAAAAGGGCATAGATGGGGGGGAGATAGGACAGGTGGGGGGAGTTGAAGTAACTTCATGGACCGGTCGTAAGTCCCTTCATTCAGCGTTGCCATAACTTTGAACGGTCTCTGAATAAATGGTCATAAGTCAGGGACTGCCTGTACTGAAATCCATGGAAGACCATTTGAATGGATCTCCCCAGTCCTGCAAGGAGAAACAGTTGCAGGTAAACTAAAAGTGCTGCTGCTTTACTGTTACATGAATAATACCCATGTTGTAACAAAACTGTATTTGTCTAAAAACAATCAGTAACGGCAAGGCACAAGAACATGTACAGAGTAACATTTAAAGCATTTAAAGCCCTTCATGGCATGGGCCAGGTTATCTGACAGGCCCCCTCTCCCTGATTACATCAACCCATCCCATCAGGTCTGGCAGGAGAGGCATGCTGCAGGTTCCGTCCACTAAAGAATTCCATCTGACGGGACCTAGGTGATGAGCCTTTTCTGCTACAGTACCTGCCCTTGGGAACATCATCCCCCCTGAGGTGAGGTTAGTCCAACCCTTATGGCCTTTTGGAAAGCTCTCAAAACATGTTTTTTTCATCGGGCCTGGGGATCCCCTGACAGCAGGGAGCCCGCACAGTGGCTACATCATGTGTAACATTCTGATTTTTACCCTCTCGCGATCTTGGCTTTAATAATTAATTTAATTGTTCTAGTTGGCTTTATCACATGTGTAAAATGTTGGTTTTGTTTTATACCACCCAGAGTCACCTTGTGTGAGATGGGCAGCCATATAAATTTGATTAAATAAATAAGGACACAACAGAATTCAACAAGTCCAATCCAGCACATATGTCTTTGAAGTTCTAGATGCACTCTAATACTCAATATCAGTAGGGCCCAAGAGTATGCAATCCATTAAATCTCAGCAAATCAACCCAGATCACAACATTGTACATGTTCAGTAGCATTAACACCACTTCTGTGTTCTTCTAAATAGAACATGCCTCCACCCCTTTGCATTTACCTCCCTTCCGCCTGTTTTCTTTTGCAAACTATCTACCAGGCCAGACCCTGTTTTTGGGATTAGCCAAGTTTGGCAAGGTGCTGCCACTGCATTTCTCAATCCACATAAATGTTACATTCATTATTAACTTACAAAAAAACCTTTATGTAACAAAATTGGGGCAATATTTTCAGGCACACCTAATGAAATACTTAGACTCCTTTGGCTGTCTATTATCAGCTTCAGACTTTAGAAGTGATAGGCTAAATATTTGGTTCTGAATCACCTAAATTCTACCTTTATAAACACTTCCTAAAAACAGTCTTAAAAGTCACAAATGCTTAGTTATTTGGTACCTTTCAGAAATGGGAATTCTATTTTCTAAAATACCGTAATCTCCAAAAAATAAAATACATTGCAGCTCTTTGTGTCACTTAAATTCTTTTAACATGACCAACTTCAAAGACAATAAAAATTCCATTCTACATTTATCTATTTTCATGTGAAGAATTATTATAGTGTGTATTATATCTTTCCATGGGAACTTCTTTGGTTTAATAGTTTCATTTCTAAACAATTGTCTGAAGTCAGTTTTCTTTTTGCAGTTGTCAAACAGCTGTCAAATTAAGCTACTTTACTCCAAAGTTCATTTACATCTTGTGCCATTCTTAGGGTGTCTGCTTCGTATCTTAATAGAATTAATGATTGAACTTCAAAACTCAGTCATCCTTCCCCACAGACGGTCACACCCTCTTGTTCTTTAAGTGGTTAGGAAATAGCTGTGTTTCTTCCAAACTTATTAAGGTTTAGTGGTTTTAGAATGGAATGCTGTCTCCTTAACAGAAAACAAAAAATGAAGTAGGCAGTAACTGTGATTTAATTTTGTAATATTTCACTGGAGAGCTTTTAAAAAGTCTTTAAAATTCTAGTTTTTAGGTTGCCAGACAAAAAGGGAGAGGGAGAAATTAACATCTGTGAAACCCCCAATATTTCTTGGGTTTGCATGATGGCTATGCAATATTTACTGTCCACCGTTTAGTAATTTTGCATGCTTTAATGAAATGGATAAGTTGAAATTAAGTACTATCTGCATATCAAGGAATTGTTTATTTCTGAAAATATCAAAGGAATCCATTTTAATGAGGGAATACAGACATACGTGGAATCCAGTTTTGTAGCATTTTTCTTAGTGTAAATTTTCATACATGGATGAAATATTCAGGATCTTTTTTGAAGCAGCAACATGATCAAAGGAATATATCTCTACATGCCATTGATGTCTTGCTACAAAGTAAAGTAGCCTGAGGTTACCATCTGCTTTATAAGCATTCCTTAAAGACAGGTTGGACTTTGGGGATAAATGTGTACTCCAGAGTTCAGTACATTTCCTGCACTAGGACTCAATAGGGATGCATTTGCAAATATTTCTGTTCAGCATCGAACTGAGTCTTAGAGAGTTCTTTTGAAAAAGTAACCTTCAATTATAGCCACCAAGAAGTTTATCCACTGTGCATCATGCCAAAGGGGGGAGCGGGGAATGCTTCTGTAGCATATATTCCCTAATTCAGTATGGAAATATAATTTGATTAACCCGTTCCAGGTTGTAATTACATGTCATGATGAATAAATGCTACTTCATGAGAATATAGTATGCTCTTTTTTTTTTTCTTTTTTTGGGGGGAAAGCTTATTGATGATTGTGTGCAAATATTTAAACATCCTGCATTTTCTCTGGTTAGAGAAAAGAATACAGTTGCTAAGTTACATCCTTTCTTAGGCAGTGATTGGTGTTTTTCGTTTGTGAATTCAACTGAATTACAGTAAAATGCAAGACAAGGTGAAATTTTATGCTAGCTAGGGGAGCAGATAAAACCAACTGAAAATTAATTGCAGCTGTGAAAGTTATTGATAATAACATACTCATTTCTTAGCAGTCTTTTGGTAAACCACATTATTCGTTACCAGATGTGTCATGCTGTATCTTCAAGGTAAATCATCTGTTTGACTCTAAGTCACATATTTTATATATTAAAAATTGTTAAATTAAGGTGTTTTCCAACTGGTGTACTAGTTTGTGGTATTCAGAGAAATAAAAGTGTGTTGTCTTTTTATCTAGACAAAACAGTAAATGTGGTATTGAATAACAGCTGCTAAAATGTTAGCAACAGTTTACTTTTACCAACTCTTTTCTGGACTGACTTAAGTTTCCATCTCTAACATACTTACGCCTCTCATAAACATCTCACTAACATTGTTCATTATGCTGTTTAGGACAGGGTTATTCTTTCTTTTCTATCACCAAGCAAAAAGCAAAAAATCAAGTTCTAGCAATACTGTACAAAGAATGTATTATATATAATGTGGATTGCTCATATAAGTAAATTTTATGTATAATACTGAATAGTAAAGGTTATTCAGAAAATAACTGTACATTTAGTGATTTAATATATTCTAATTTGTGATATAACTGGAGCCATAATCTTCCAGATTCTTAAAACTGCTGGTTTTAGGATAAACCATCAAGCAAAATATTAACATTGAAGACAGACAGAACAATAAGTATTACAGTTAAGTGTTATATTCTTATGTTGGCCTCCATTGTATGTATGTGTGTGTGTGTGTGTGTATGTATGTATGTATGTGTGTGTGTGTGTGTGTATATATATATATATATACACACACACACACACACATACATACATACATTGTACACACACACACACACACACACAGAGAAAGTTCAGGATTTTGTTCTACAAACATACTGAAGACATTTTTTCCTGAAAGCTGAGAAAAAGGGAGAGTTAAAATAAACCGTTTTTGCACATGAAACATTGCCCAATCAGTCTCATTTTCTGAATCTGAAATACTATAAGCAGTTTCTATTTCTGATTCTTTATTTTAATAATTTTTACTGAGTTTCAAAAACTGAAACATGGCTTGCATTAAGGTAAGTTTTTATACACTTTAGCATACGTTCATTGAATGTATTTATTAATGCTTGGATGATCTTTTGCTGTTGTTGTTTTGTTTTCATGGATTTGGCTAAATATGCAGGTTTTTGTTTTTCCGTACTAGTTCCCTTGAGTGTTAGAAGGATGTCTTATTTACTTAAAACTGAAATTAAAGGAAGGGAAGAATTTGGCAATCATGAAAAAAATAGAAGTAGAGCAGTATAGTCTATAATTAGGGATAATGATCTACAAAGGGTAAACTAGAAGAGTGTACTGGAAACTATTTTTGCTAGTTCTACGGCATTTAGCAGATTGGGAAAGCAGTTTCTTAAGTCTCCTTGATTTTCCATTTTGATCTGATCCAGGAGTACTTTGTTTATGTTCTTGAACCAATGATATCTTTTAATAATGATGCTTTGTTGAGGAACAGAATGGCACACATACAAACAAAAGGCTGGTGACTAACGAATCATTCATTCATTCTGAAACAGGTCTAATATATGAAGTCCAGTATTGCTTGTCGATATCAAAGTTACCGTATATCTGAGTTGTCATTTAAGGATAAGAGAATTAAACTCTTTACCTTCAGAGAACCCAAGTATATAATTAAAAGCAACAAACTTTTTCTTCCTGACTGAGTTATATAGATAGCATCTGGCTAACAATATATATTTTTACATGTTTCTGCTGATGAAGAAAAGATTTGAACAAAATTGTGAACCCTTATATTTGTTTTTTCAACTTGTTACCTAGTAAACATAACATGACTACATTCACACTTTTACTTATACACCATCCCCTTTTGGTATAAGCAAAATTTTGCCTCTGTAATGCTTTCTTAACTCAACTGAGTATTTTCCTGAGTCTGCACAATGCACATGCAGGAAAAGTGGCTCCTACATAAAATTATTTCATCTGTATTGTTACTATTATGCTATTGTTTGAATAAAACAGGTCTTAATAAAATCCCATACAAACATTTTTATAAAGAAAGTACAGCATAGCAATAAAATCTCCCAATATATACACCAAAGTTAATGCAAGCAGCAGTTAAATGTCAACATTAGCCAATGTACCTGTTCTGTTTACTCACTAGAAATGTAACTACACCAAACAGAGTTTGCTTTATATCAAAAGAACAATGAAGGGGTCAATTGATTTTTTTTAATGGAATTCCACAAGCTGTCTGATTTCCGCAGCAATTATGTTCTTCGCTGCCATATTCTCAATAATTCAATTCCAGAACCTTTATATTAAGAGAAAATTAAAGATGCATTATAGTCAGTTGCTGTAATTTCTTAGGTTGTGTATGTATGTATGTATGTGTATATACACACACACACACACACACACACACATATACATTTTAATACTTTTAAGACAGGTTACAACTATAGTACACATACTTCAAGTTTGTGGAATCTACTTCATTCTTTTGCTACTCCTGTGATTTCACTAGTGGAGTCTGATGCAAAAGGGACATCTAGAATTTAAAAATCCTAAATGGAAGCACGTATTGTGAGTACTAGCAAAGAATGGCAGTTCTTCAACTAAAAGTACACTCTAATTCTTCCAGTTTTTCTTCATTTACAGCAATATTGTTTGGGGCAGAACTGAGTTTATTTGCTACTTCTCCTAACGTTCATTTATTTATTTTTCCATGTACCACTACATTCCTTATAGCAGGGGTCCTCAAACTTTTTAAACAGGGGGCCAGTTCCCAGTCCCTCAGAATGTTGGGGGGGCCGGACTATCTATCTATCTATCTATCTATCTATCTATCTATCTATCTATCTATATTAAACTTGTATGCCGCCCATCTCCCCCAACAGGTGACTCTGGGCGGCTCACAATAATAGTTTGAAAAAAACATGAATGAATTCTTATGCACACTGCACATATTTTATTTGTAGTACAAAAAAAAAAAATAGAATAATTAAAATAAAGAACAATTTTAACCAACATAAACCCCACCCTGCATTGGTGGTCAGTGTCAGTAAATGTTATCCTCCCCCCATCCCAGCCCCCCCACCCCCTGCCCCCCGCATTATTGGTCAGTGCTAGTGGCCATTCTCCTACTTGAGGGGCAACCACACAGCCCAAATGGAGAAAGTAATAGGGCGCCCTGGACCCCACCGATCACACTGCACAGAGGATCCCTCCCACGGTGTATGAGGAAGTATGAGTTGAAGTGCCCCTGTGGTTGTAAGTGTGGACGGGCTGCCAAGTGCCCAAATTTTGATCATGTGACTGCAGGGGTGCTGCAACAGCTGTAACTTTGGGGACTGAGCATAACTACTGAATGAATGGTTGTTAAGCGATGACTACCTGTACAAAGAATTTGAGATGATGGAACAGGTCTGGGCAAGGAAGAGGACTTTGGATATAAATGCAAGGAACAGAAGAGAAGAGAAAGTGAAACAGAAACTGAGTACAATGCTTTCTGCAGTCCTGATAATTTGCAAAGAAGTAGGCTGACCTCATTTCCAAAAATAAAAACTTGGATATATGAATATTAAAAAATGCATACATGTATACAAATTAATCTACAAGTCAGTTTCCCCAAAGTCACAGGCAAAAATTACCAGAAAAAAAAGGACACAAAGATGTTTAGAAGAGCTTCTCTGGAATGAAGCAACTTTAAGTAGTTCCAAACATTCCTGTTCCCTGTTGTGCTTTTACACTTTGTGAAAAATTATTTCCAGGCCAAATTAATTTAATAAATGACTAACAATCAATTGACCACTCTCTCCATCATAAGGCTATCAGACCTGATCTGCAAAAATCCATTAGTTGTCAACAAAGAGATACAGGAAACACTAACTTTGCTTCTTATTCTGGATTTCTGCAGACTAGTACTAATCAAGCAGCCAGTAAAATGGATAATGGAATAGCTTCATTCCCATGTTCCCTTCCACCATAAGGTACCCCGAGACTTGAGGAGTAATGGAAAGACATCATTTCTTTGGCTACTTGTTCCCATACTGTTCTGCTTGCTCTACCTTGAGCCCTCCCATTAGTTCGAGGATGCCTTCCCCAAAATCAGGACTGTCCCTGTAAAACTGGAATTTAATCTTGGAAATAAGTTTCAGGCACTGATAGTGGCTTCTGTTGACTAAAACCTAGTCATGGCAGCAGGTTATTGGGAATATTTTAATGACATTCCCAATGAAATCCATTGTGTGGGTAAAACAGGAAAGAGCATGAAATGCAAACCCGAAGCACCATGAGAATGGGGCTCCTGCCATTCTCCAAATAGGGCGCCTGTACTCATGAGACCTGGGGAAGACCAGATGGTTTCCAAAGGATTGCAAGAACGGGGTGGGCAATTGGGAGAAAGAATGAGAGAAACAGCTTGGAGAACAACACACCGAGAGGAGGAGAGCCGCAAGACGACCCGGTATACCTGTAATGTAGAATAGTCTGCTGGCTCTGCAATCTCCCTCCTCGTGCATTGCCTGCAGCTCCCGACACAGCCCTGACAGACAGCAGCGGCAGCCAATCAGGTGGGCGGGCCAGATAAATGACCCTGGCAGGCCGTATCCAGCCCGCGGGCCGTAGTTTGAGAGCCCCTGCCTTATAGATTCTAGGCAGCGTACAGGTAATAATAAGAACAGTTTAAAATAACAGTAATAAATAATACAGTTACATTAATCATTAAAACTAGTTGTTAGCCTCCCAAGTAGTCCAGACAGGAAGCACAACAAGATGAACCAATTCTACTTTATTGTAAGGCTACGTTAACAGAATCTTGCAAGTCTGAAAGTACAAATCTCCCGCCATCTCTTTTTATTGCCTGAAAGTTAGGATGGATCCTTTCTAAGTTTCTTTCTCTGCCCATTACACAGTTGTGGGATCCTCCCCCTTTTGTCTGATCATACCCTAGGCAGCTTCTCCCCCCCCCCCCCAAGGTCATTCTCACATTCCATTACACTAGTGCAGCAGACATAGCTACCAATGGATCCACAATCAGTCCCTGAAGGCCTTCTGGAACAGCCAGGTTTTTACCAGTCTCCAAAAGGCCATGATAGTGAGGGCCATTCTTGCTTTAGGGATCAGACTGTTCCAAAAATGGGAAGCTACTACAGAGAACAGCTCCCTTTGGGCCCCCTCCCACTGCACCTCCTGGTAAGTGGGCACCATTAGTAGGTGCTCTCTAGTTATCCTGATTAGATGAGCAGAATCTACCTGGAGAAGGTATTTTCTACAGAGTGTTAAAGGTAGTAACCAGTGCCTTAAATTGCACTTGGAAACATGCTGGTGGCTGGTGCAGCTCCCAAAGCAGTGGCGTGATATAGTAGAATTAAGTGGGCTGCTGCATTCTGCTAACTGAAGTTTTTGAGTGGTCTTCTAAGTCAGGCCCATGTTATCAAATGATAACAAGGGCATGAATTATTGTCCTCAGTGTATCCTGTTTCAGGTAAACTCACAAGTGGCTGAAACTGGGCAAAGGGTCTCCTAGCCACAGCTTTCACCTGCTTCTTGAGCTATAAGTTCAAAAGGAACTCCAGATTGCAAGTCAAAGGTAGTGCTATCCTGGAATCAGTAGACCTCTAAATTAACAGTCATTCTATCTTGTTTGGGTTGAGTTCTAGCATGTTTTGCCCCATCCAGATCGAGGCAGTAGGCCAGGGCTTCTACTGCATTACCCATCAGACCTGGGGTGGTGATGTATAGCTGGGTAGCATTAGCATATTGATGATATCTCACTCCAAACCCAATTAGTTATCAGAATTCTTTGCTTTTGTACTGCAGCTCACAGAGGAGTTTATTATTAGAACCTTCTAGCTACCCCTGGATAAAATTATGTTATTTAAAGATTAAATGTGCTAAGCAATGATATCTCCATCCTATTGCTTTTTTGGCTCCTTAAATTTAATTCCAATCCCATAGAAGCAAGTAATATTTTAATAGCTACCACACTGAAAAATAAATGGGAAAAGAAACCCATGATCTTAACTTTTGCACTGTTAATTTAATAATTTGACCTCTGAAAAACTGTGTGAGGTAAAATAATTGGCTTTATTAATGACTGAAATTAAACATATAACAGGAATTTTCTCATCACATAACATAGTTGTGAAAAGGTTGGAAATACATAAAGCAAGAAGGTGGCTGATAAAATACAATTTTATGCAAATCATAAAGTTAATTATACAAAATTGTAGTAAAAAACCTAAACTGAGAAACATTATTTTTATAAGTTATTACGTAGATTTATGTTAACGTAAATGGTTTTTTCCAAGGAAACTGTGAACTTGATGCATAAATCTGCTTTGTTCCAGAGCTAAGCATTTAAAATAAAATCTGTATTAATTTAGTATCTATAGGTTAGCATGCTCATTTTGCAATAGGCTTAGGTTTTAATACTGGAGCAACAAGTGCAGGCAATTTAGCTTGAAAGCTTATCAAAATACTTTAATCTGTGCATATAAAATGGAGCCATGAGGGTATTTTCTTTGTTTCTGGATTTTACATGTGCTGATAGCAAGCATGATATGTATCATTATTTTATCTCTGTTTGCTCAGTGCTGTTTTAAGGATGCAACTTAACTGATATTATCAAGAACGTAATTTCCTTCACCTCCCAGTTTTGTGTTAAATGGCTTTGAGGAAATAGCTACAGTAGTCTTTTATTAAAATAACATGAATAAAATAACCTTGTGGTAAATTTTTTCCCCAACAATTCCTCGGCTGAATTGATTGGATCAGTTAATGCTCTTTGTGAAGACAATCCAGTTGTACAATATGTTTTGTTATCCTTAAGCTTTATATCATGGTTGTTTTCTTTTAATTGATTAATTAATTATTAATTCTGATTTAGCGTGGATGTATTAATTTCTATAATGTGTTGATAACTGCCAGGAGTCTTTATGAAGTACAGTGGTATACAAGAATAATTAAAAGTCATATGGACCTAGCCAATTATTTGAATGTAGATTATAAACACTTTACAATACTTGCAAAAAGAAGTAATACATCCTGATCAGACTGGATTTTATCCAAAAAGATACATGATGGATAATGTTAGATATATTTTGAATGCTATTATCAGGTTCAGCCCAAGAACAACAATGAGGCAATTTAGTACAGTTCAGTTCCTTTATTAGCTTGCACCTAATAGACAGAATCTCACCAGATTAAACCTATGCTAAAGCAACTAGTGGATACACCCCATGAGATTTTAGAGAGGGGCCAACCTCATCCTCTTCATCTTCCTACACTCTTGTTGCGGGCTGAGGAGGCGGTTGCTCTGGAATGCCTCTCCCCCCTCTTGACAACCTTGAACTTCCATTCCAGAATCTTCCCCGCTCATGCCATCCATTACAGCTATTTATTATATAAACCAGAAAATTAAGAACATGGCCATGTTCTTTTTAGATGTAGAGAAAGCCTTTGATAATATGGAATGGCCTTTCATATTTACAACTCTGATAAATTAACTGGTATAAATTTTCTTACACAGACACAAAGTATCTAAAAAGAGAAAATAGCCAAGATGATTGTAAATAGACTTTATAAAAATGTACTATAAGGAAGGGAACAACAGAAGGATGTCCCCCTTCTCCTTTATTTCATTTGGCATTAGAACCACTGGTAAAGAAGATACTAATACTAGAATTTCAGTAATCAAGCTATTGAATCAAGAGCATAAATTAAAATTGTATGCAAGTGACATAGTTATGGTTTCTCACCCAGAGGACCCTGAAGAATGGTAATGGACATATACAACAATATAATTATTATCAGGATATCAGATTACTAAAAACAAGACACCATGATGACATGGAACTAACATGAAAAAGAACAGCACTTACATCAAACAATGACCTGCAACATTAGTGCTAAAGAAATCAAGTATCTGGGAATTAATTTAATAAAAAGTAATTATTTAAGAACAATTATTTCTAGATTTGGAGAAATGTGATGGGAGATGTTTCAAGATGGAAAAAGCTGAAACTGTCCTGGTTAGGAAGAATTATAGCAGTAGAAACAAACTTCTTGACAAAGTTTAACTTTGTATTCCAAATGACCCCTATAAGAACTGATGAAAATACACTAAATGACTGGCAAACAACTAATGTTATATAGTCTAATGAAAGACCCAGAATAAAGTTAAAATTCTGCAAAAGTTGAAAGGATGAGGTTGATTGACAATACTACATTTTAAGTTAAATTACCAGGCTAGTTATTTGGCTTGTGTGATTGTTTGGATTATAACAGTTTATGGCTGGATTGCTTCTGTGGAAGCAATAGGATTTTCAGAAGGACTGCACAAATATCTTTGGTGTGATATAAATAGAAAAATGAAATCTATCGGGAAACATTCAATTATAAGTAGTCTTAAAAGCGTGAGTTTGAGCCATGTTTGGTGTAGTGTAGAGAGCCAGTTTAGTGTAGTGATTAAGGCATTGGGCTAGAAACCAGGAGATCATGAGTTCTAGTCTCACCTTTGGCACAAATCCATCTGGGTGACCTTGGGCCAGTCACTCCCTCTTAGTCCTGGGAAGGAGGCAATGGCAAACCACTTCTGAAATCTTGCCACTAAAATTGCAGGGACTTGTCCAGGTAGTTGCCAGGAGTCAAAAACTGACTTGAAGGCACCAAAAAAAAGAAAAAAGGACGAAAAAAGCATGGGACAAACCAGAATAATCAGTTCAGATATATCACATCTTTCCTCAATATGAAATATTTATTTTCATGAAGGAGAATATACAAAGATGTTTGATTAATGGAAGGTAATAATTCATACAGTCTGCAAGAATTATTACTAAGGCAAGGATGAAATCCTTCAAGTCTCTTTCTCCTGAATGGCTAGGATCACCTAATTGGTCTCAATATCTACAAGTAAGTAGTATAGTCTGAAAGGTATTACAAAAACAAGGTGGAACACTTAGAAAACTGATTTGATTTTGAAAACTTATTATACAAAATTGAGACTATTTATTAGACTATTTATTGGAGCTTATCTATAAATTGTGGGTGAATTATCATTCAGAAAGTGAACAACTCAGAAACTGTATAATTAAGCTGGTAAAGATGTTGTACTAATAGTACATTACTCCAGTATTGATTGCCAAAATAGATAATATATTCTTTTTAAAAAAAATTCATATCGGGCTGTAATGTTGTAAAGTCCAACAATTCTAGAAAATGATTCATAACAGCATGAAACAAATTTTAAAGGTGGATTTTTCCTTCCAGACTGCCATTTTTTAAAATAAATATTACTAAATCCTGTATTTCGATAAAGCATACTGAATGGTCTTTGAACATGGTAACAGCAACAAAAATTCTGGAAATCATGAACAATTCTTTCCATAGAAGAATGGAAAACTAAGTTACAGGAGTATACTTCAGTGTCGAAATTTATTTCATTTTGAAAAACAAATGTGATACAGAATTTAACATAATGTGGAAGTCACTTTTGGAATACAATTTTACAAATGGTTCATATCACATCCAAAATTTGTATTTTTCTTTAATTTTATTATGATTTGCTAAATGTGTTCAAATTCATGGATCAGGCAATTTCTTTATATCTGTAATTTATATTTTGAGCTATACTTGTTATAGTTGTTTATTATAATAATGTAGCCCAGTTAAATAGTGACTTATTTTGGTACTGACATAACATTACAAACTGATGTAAGATATTCCAGCATGCAGATTTATATGTCTTTTTAATTTTATTAGCCATTGTTACAATGTTTGTAAATATCTTTTTAACCTCTTTCTGTTCTTTTTATTTTTTTCTTGTTTTTTCCTTTGATTGTACTTGCAAAAATAATAAATTGGGTTGTAAATAAATTAATAACCCACATTCAGTTGCTGTCAATATTTTTATAACTGATTGAGAAATAAATGGGGAAACTATCTTGAAGAATAAGAACAATATTTATCCAGTAAATAATAATTTTTCAAAGAAAACATAAAACAGGGATTTCCAGTTTTTTTTGGCTGGTGGGTTATTTGGGAATTAAACACTAATTTAGGGCATTCTCATAAAATGGCTATTATGGTGGATGTGGCTGGTCATAAAATACTTGCTCATCCAAGGGCTACTGGTAAGGTTGAAACCATCCCCTCTAGACTCCCAGAATGCTATATCTGATCTCAGATTATCTTTTTTTCCCCCCTGAGCAGGCTGTCACTCTTTTAAACTGTGTACTGGGTTGCATTATGTCATCATTTTTGTTTTATAAGTATGCCTCCAATATACATGGAGATTAGAAAGGTTCTCTGAAATAAAAACTATGCTTGAACTTGGTGTTTTGCTTTGAAGCATGCTACTTTTTCATTTATTTTGTTTTCAATTAAAAGCAAAAACAGGTAAACAAATTAGTTGGGATTGCTGAGTCTGCAGGCACATTGGCAGCCATCGATATGACATTGGAGAACCAAGACATAAAAGAATTGAACAAACTTGAGAAATGAAAGAAATGAGCTAGTAGTGTACCATTCCCTCTAAGACTATTGTGGAAGTCATTGCTACCACTATCACTATAAATAGTTACTACTTTTTGCTTTTGCATATTTATCTGGTCCTTTTCATGAACAAACATTTGTATAGTTGTAATCAAAGTGAAGTATGCATCTCTAGAATGTAGAGATACACACTAAACATTACAGTTGTCTTAATAGGGGTAGGTAAGGTGCTTTTTGCTTTCTGTTTCGATGCCTTCTAGGAGATAATTTTGGCCTGGGATTGCATATTATTCAGTTAAAGGTTACAGGTAACAATTAGTATAAATATTTAGTACTCCCCAGTTGTGGAGTTGTGTAAATTCCCTTTAGCTCGCAAAGATTCTGGCATAAAACGACCTATGATATTCAGTATTCAACAGTCAGTCTATTCTGGCATAAACTCTTATTAGTTGACAAAAGAGAAAACTCTTATTCCATGTGGCTGACTGGGTGGTCTTCCAGGCACTGTAATCATCAATGTGTAGTTTGGTGCTACAGATTTATCTTATCGTGTGGTAACAGCAAGGATTTACTCTTAGAGTTGTGTGAAACTGCCTGCAAATGGTTTCTCAAAAGTGAGCATAATGAATTGCATTTAGATTTGAGTTTCTTTGTGGCAAAGCAGCTGTGAAGATATTCTCTTGCCAGCTAGTTGTGGTGGTGTTCCAATTTTTATTTTATTTCATTTTATTTCATTTCATTTCATTTCATTTCATTTCATTTCATTTATGGGATGGGGGCAGGGAATAGGCAGCAGAGTTATTTCTCCTGTGCAGCAGATTTTTGTTGTTGGAATGAGCCATAACAGCTAAGCTGAATGTTTTCAGATTGACAGCCATTTGTGCTGGATTAATTGCAAACACGTGTATGCTAGAAATAATTGTGATAGACATTCAAACTTAATTTGGTGATAGGTAGGCTATGAAACTATTATGTAAATTGAAATAACACATATGCACTATTTTATTGGTTGCTTAAATAAGAGTTTTGAAATACTGCTAAGAAATGTGTAACCCTAACCCATCTTTGCTTAAACACAGAAATACACTGTTTGCAAAAGGAAGCTGAAAATCAGGTTATAAAGTAGAATGAAATATTATAGATAATTTTAACCAAATAATTAAGAAAGCTGCTTTCTAAGATTTCTTTATAAATATGTTCTGGAATGTTGAACATTAATCATGGGGAGAGGGTCTTTTTTCTTTCCCTATTCTTCCTTTCTTTTTGGGTCTTCAGTGAAAGTAAAGAATAGCCCTCCAGACAGTACAAAAAGAGTATATTGACCTGTTTCTTTTATGGTTCTTTTGAGAAGGTTCTACTTTTAGTATGCAAGCAATGAGAAGATTTCAGAATTAATGTTCTGGATATCAGAAGACATCTTACCCCCACTTTTACTTTTTGAAGTACATACCAGTCCTTAAGTTGGTTAGACAGCAGCACTAATCATATTAAGCACAGTCTCTAAACTCATGGGGAATGCATAATTAATTCATTGTTTTAGATGTGCCCATTTACTGGTCAAAGGCAAGTGGGCCATGCATAGATTCCCATGTGGTTAAAAAGAAGACAGCCAATGTACTGTTCAGTATGACATTGCTGTTCCCTCTTCCCACTAAATCTTATTTGTTACACCTCTGCCATGAGCCAAAACCATCAAGCAGTTTCCATTAAAGTGTTTGCCACAAAGAGGGCTAATTCAGTGTCAATTAGAAAAAAATGCCTCGAATGTGGGGAAGGGGTGCAATTAAAAAGAGGCATCTATTGATTTGTTACTAAGTCTCAATCTTACTCCTCTTCTCCCTTCACTATTTTCCAGGCTTATACCGTATAGGCTTTTTTTCCCACATTTTCTGTTACTGTTCTAAAATGAAGCATGTTAAGCAATGACCAATATTTCAAGTAACTGCTTGCATGTGCATATTAGGTGTGCTTGTAAATATTTATTTATTAATGAATTCAAAATTTGAACAGTTCCCACATTGTAAAGCATTGGATGTTATACTTTTTCATAGCTGTGTTCAGCCCTGAACTATTAACTTCATTACAAATTAAAATAAGATTTTAACAATTAAATAAATAATGCAATGAAATATGCATGTTTAAAGTACTGTAATTATAAGCAAATGAAGGCGTAACAAGTGGGGAAAGATTCTGAATTTAGTTAAAAGGAAATAAAACCAGTTTCACAGAGAAATGGTAGACTCTCCTCACTGAATGCACTCACATAAAGGCTAGATAGCCCTGTGTTTGGGATGCTTTAATTTTTTATTCCTGTCCTTGGACTTGATATTCAGTGGTCTGATTCCAAATTAAAAATAGGAGGGTCATGTTATTTGCTGAAAATTCTGTTTTGGAAGAAGACATGTTTTTTTCTATACCCTTGCTGTGGTATAGATATGAAAGTTGGTGCAATCATCTTAAATTCAGTCTTGTCTTCCTTTCAGATAAGTATAAATATATTGAGCTGAACTTCAGTACTTCTGTGATGCACAAGGACTTCTTCATTTATTGCTTATTTAATTTTTTTTTAAAAATCGAGGGTAGCTTTGCATTGTAAGGCGTGTAGTACACACTTAAGGTGTGTAGTATTGCAGTGAATGAAGAAGCCCTTGAATGTGTAGGAATGTTAGAGGCTGAAAAAGCAAACTTATTCTGATGTTGTATCTCCTGTGTAACTTTTATTTACTTGTATATATTATTACTCTGCATTTATAAAGCACCTTGGCAGATTGAGAGCACTGCTTACTTATTCATCTGGACTTAAACTTCCCATTCAGCTCCAGCTCTTTCTTGTCCAGGAGAAGAAGAATGAAATATTGGAATATCCAACTCCTATAGACAAGAACGGAGGAATGGGGAAAAAAATTCTTCATTTACTATCTCCCTAATATTACTATTCTTTTCAGTTTTACTCTGTATCCTCAGAGCTGTCTTGTCATAGTCCTACTTCTAATCCCACTCCCTTCTTTCCAGTCTCCAACCTTTTTCCTTTACCCCCATCTCCAGTTTCTCCAAAACTCATTCCTTCTATCTACAGGTGAAACTCGAAAAATTAGAATATCGTGCAAATATTCATTTATGTCAGTATGGCAACTCAAAAGGTGAAACCAATATATGAGAGAGACGCATTACATGCAAAGCGAGATATGTTACTTTGGTATAATTGTGATGATTATGGCGTACAGCTTATGAAAACCCCAAATTCACAATCTCAGAAAATTAGAATATTACATGACATCAATAACACAAGGATTGAAAATAGAACAATATCGGACCTCTGCAAAGTATAAGCATGCATATGTACTCAGTACTTGGTTTGGGCCCCTTTTGCAGCAATGACTGCCGCAATGCGGCGTGGCATGGATGCTATCAGCCTGTGGCACTGCTGAGGTGTTATGGAAGACCAGGATGCTTCAATAGCGGCCTTCAGCTCCACTGCATTGTTCGGTCTCATGTCCCTCATCTTTCTCTTGGCAATGCCCCATAGAGAATCTATGGGGTTCAGGTCAGGCGAGTTTGCTGGCCAATCAAGCACAGTAATCCCATGGTCATTGAACCAGGTTTTGGTACTTTTGGCAGTGTGGGCAGGTGCCAGGTCCTGCTGGAAAATGAAGTCAGCATCCCCATAAAGCTCGTCTGCGGAAGGAAGCATGAAGTGCTCCAAAATCTCCTGGTAGACAGCTGTGTTGACCCTGGACTTAATGAAGCACAGTGGACCAACACCAGCAGATGACATGGCTCCCCAAATCAACACAGGCTGTGGAAACTTCACACTGGACTTCAAGCATCATGCATTGTGTGCCTCTCCATTCTTCCTCCAGACTCTGGGTCCTTGGTTCCCAAATGAGATGCAAAAGTTGCTCTCATCAGAAAAGAGGACTTTGGACCACTGGGCAACAGACCAGTTCTTTTTTTCTGTAGCCCAGGTAAGACGCTTCTGACGTTGTTTGTTGTTCAGGAGCGGCTTGACAAGAGGAATACGACATTTGAAGCCCATGTGCAGGATCCGTCTGTGTGTGGTGGCTCTTGATGCACTAAC
Organism: Liasis olivaceus; assembly: GCA_030867105.1. Lineage (NCBI taxonomy): Eukaryota > Metazoa > Chordata > Lepidosauria > Squamata > Pythonidae > Liasis > Liasis olivaceus. The sequence goes on along the minus strand of CM061348.1, from coordinate 99,449,522 downwards.
TCCAGCCTCAGTCCACTCCTTGTGAAAGTCCCAACACTTTTGAATGGCCTTTTCCTAACAATCCTCTCCAGGCTGCAGTCATCCCTGCTGCTTGTGCACCTTTTTCTACCACACTTTTCCCTTCCACATAACCTTCTATTGATGTGCTTTGATACAGCACTTTGGGAACATCCAACTTCTTTTGCAATGACCTTTTGGGGCTTTCCCTCCTTATGGAGGGTGTCAATGATGGTTTTCTGCACAACTGTCAGGTCAGCGGTCTTTCCCATGCTTGTGATTCCTACTGAACCAGCCTGAGAGACCATTGAAAGGCTCTGGAACCCTTTGCAGGTGTTATGGATTCATTAGCTGATTAGAGTGGGATACTTTGAGCCTAGAATATTGAACCTTTTCACACTATTCTAATTTTCTGAGATTGTGAATTTGGGGTTTTCATAAGCTGTACGCCATAATCATCACAATTATACCAAAGTAAGGCTTGATATATCTCGCTTTGCATGTAATGCGTCTATCTCATATATTGGTTTCACCTTTTGAGTTGCCATACTGACATAAATGAACATTTGCACGATATTCTAATTTTTCGAGTTTCACCTGTATTCAGAAATTCCTTCTATTCCTTCTATTTTCAGAAATAGTACAAATCCAAACTTATATGCTCCCACACAAGCACAGATCAAGTAAAAAAACATAGTGGGCATGTACCTAACATTGCTTATAATCAGGGAATTAAACATTTGTAGAATGGTGAATTTTTTTCTAACCTTTATCTGGAAGATAAGCTAAAAATAAATGCCCATTTTATAAAGGGAGATTGATATTGATTTTGAATCCTTCCAATGGAATTGTGCAGTACTTTTATGTAAGAGTATATTTATGGGGATAGGTATTGTTGGTGATAGAAAATTGATTATGTGTAATGTATGCGGGAGTTGTAAAATTAAAGGGAGTGGTTATTTTTCTTTATTATTTTATTGTATATCTTTATTTTGCTTTTGGATTGGTCAAATGTTAGAAATTCGATTTTGCTCCAAAATATTTCAGGAAGTGGGAAATAAACCTTACAGATGTTTTTACTTGATACTTATTTTGTGCATTTAACACCTGTTCACATCTATGGCAAATTAGTTGTGCTTAAAGAGGAGCTACTCATATAGAAAGATCTGGGCTTAGGATGTAAATTTAGTTTGGAGATATGTGAAAAAAATAGCATTTTTGCCTTCACTTTCTTTGAAATTAATATATATCTATGATGATGATGATGGTGATGATGATGATGATGATAGCAACTTTATTGATTAGCTATGAGGCCATATTAGAAGATTACAAATTACAGACAATAATAAAACCATACACAACAAAATAGAGTAAAAGGCAGAACTAAAAGAAAATACAATCCATATTTCTGTATCACCCCTACAGTTTACCCCAGTCCGATCTACATATGCAGTTTTCTGTTGTACTGTTGTATTCAAATAAAAGGCCATATTATATGTAATACTTGGGTTCTGAGAACACATAAAATATGTTGTTTTAATGTATGGATCCCAATGGGCTGTTTGTCTAATGTGTGGTCCAAGATATTGATCTCTGTCTTTACGATACAGCTGACATTCAAATAATATATGTGTTATGTCTTCTATCTCTGGAGCACCACAAATACATGTACATTCATGGTAAAGAATTTGGTTAAACCTTCCTTATATAACTATTGTATCTAGCTGCTCAAATCCCATTCAAGTGAATACCTTCTTGAGTTGCTTGGGCATTTCACTCATGCCCTTGTTATCTCCCAGATAGACTACTGCAATGCGCTCTACATCGGGCTACCCTTGAAGAGCATCCGGAAGCTTCAGCTGGTCCAGAATGCGGCCGCGCGAGCAATTTTTGGGGCCGAAGAAGGACCCATATAACACCTTTGCTCCGCGAGCTGCATTGGGTACCGGTTTGCTTCCGGGTCCAATTCAAGGTGTTGGTTATCACCTTTAAAGCCCTACATGGCATGGGGCCAGGTTACCTGAAGGACCGCCTTGCCCCCACGACTTCAACCCGTCCCACCCGAACTCATAGAGAGGGCATGCTCCGGATCCCCGCGGTAAAAGAACTCCGACTAGCGGGGTCCAGAAAGCCGGCCTTCTCCGCTGTGGCCCCCGCCCTTTGGAACATCTTGCCCCCAGGGGTGAGACACGCCCCCTCACTCCAGGCCTTTCGGAGGGAGTTGAAGACCTGGCTCTGCCATCTAGCCTGGGGCGGGGAGGGAGGATATCAAAAATGGGGTTGGCTGGCCCCTTAGCGGCCTGGTGGGGGCCTATTGGCCTCTTGGAGTTTTTAGCTTTTTATTCTATTCTAGTTTTGTAAATTTCTAGTTTTATAACTTTTATAATTTTTAAACTTTTTATAATTTAACTATGTATTGTGATTTTAGTGATTGCAAGCCGCCCAGAGTCCCCCATTGTAGGGGAGATGGGCGGGGACAAATCAAATAAATCAAATAAATAAAAAATAAAATAAATTTCTGTATGTAGTTATCTTCCAATTTGAAAGGTGCATTTATAGCTGCTCATCCATTTCGATGTGCCGGCCTTGCTGAGGGTAGCTATTATCTCTTTGACCTTCTATATATATTTCTTATATAAAAGTATACAAATTCTATGCAGATGTGTGCTCTGTTGTCTGTGTTCAAATCTTATGTGATTGGCCACACCCATTGATTATTATTATTCTCCTAAAGGGGCAGTCTATGTTCAGATGCTGTCTTGTTTGTGATCCCTCGGGATGCAAATCTGACATGAGATTTAAATTAGGACTGCTTAATCTTTACACTGTTTTAACCCTTTCCATAACAAAGAATTCATGCATACATAATAATAAAAATTATACTCTGTTTTCATAACAGAATATCAGCACTATTGGAATATGACAGGTTCTCTACATGGTTCTCCTTGATGCGATGTCAGTATTTTATTATCATTACTTTAAAAAGAATTTTTACAATGTCATAATGTGTTGTTGTGGATTCCCATGCATATTTTTTATTTACTCCAGATCATGTCCTGTGTCTTCAATAATTTATACAAGAAACCAGAAAGAAAGACCATTGCCTAACCTCTATACTTACAGGATATGAATCTGGCCATCATTTCCATTCATCTCTTTCTGAGCATGTTTTTTGTTTGTTTTATTTTTACAGTTGATAAGCTCCAAAAGGATCTTGTTTAAAAAAAAATCTGGTTAAAACTTAAATGGTGATTCATTTGTGAACTGAAAAATAATTAAGATCCATAATAATAAGGAAGTTCCATGCTATATGGTACAGTAGGTATATTGAACCATGGGACATGCTTTCTGGTTTCTTTGAACCATCTCGGTTGATTCCAATACATGAAAGAATAACTATCTCACAGTTTTCTAGTAGATTGGAATAGATTATTGAAGAATAAATGAATAGTTTACTGTGTTTCATACTGATGCAGCCCGAATTGAAGTTTTATATTTTTTTTCACTAAAGCAGCATCCATAGCTTAAGAGCTGCACACTATAGATAATTTTTAAAAGCTTCTTGAAGTAATGCTGTTGTCTCTGGAATAGGCATATAGGATTGGATCATTAAATGTAACAAGCACGAATCCTTGTTGTATTCCTGTGTTAATCCTGATGTTTTCTCTCAAAAGTGCAGATGAGCAGCTTAGTCCGCAAGGTACCATAAAGTTGAACTATAGATGGCTGTATAAACAAATGCCTAGCATGGCCAAGCAGCTTATGTAAAAAAAATAATCAAAATAACAATTCAGAGGCAACGCCAAATATTACAGTAGAGAGTGGGCTGTTATAAACATTAGTCTAATTACTACAAATAAAAAATAAGATGAATTTTTTCAATATGTAAAAATATTGTCCACTGTACTCTTTTACCTAAAACAGAGGTGGACAACCGTATGTAGCTACCTAGCTCTAGAGTTGTACTGCTAATATTTGGTGGTAAGTCACATGTAATTTTTATCAGGTTTTGGAAGGGAGGGGTGATAATACAAGGGCACAATAAGTAATGCATCCCTAAAGACTTAATGAACCTCCTTTACCATTTTAAATTTCCCAAGTCCTCCAAAATATCAAAAGTTGAAACATTTTAGTCGTTGCCATTCCCATGATGGCTCTGCATCATACCCCACATGCTTGGTGGCCAAAAGGGGGGGAAAGTGTTTCTCTTGTCTGCAAAATGATTGTTAACCTCTGACCTAGAAAATGTGCACATACTTATAGCATAAGCCTGCTTTTCCAAAACAAAAAAAGTCTGATTGGTAGAAAAGACCAAGGAGTATGTTTAAGTCTGCTGGCATTTTTGGAACATTTTTTCATTGTCTTTGTTTCTTTTGTTTTTGGCATTTCAGATTGTGTTTCATAGCTGCCATATGTGCTCCGACATGTAATTATGGTGGAAGGGACTCTACTGTTTCAAATAAATCACTTAGCTGGTTGTGAAGTAAAAACAAGTTGCATAGCATCCATAACAAGCTGGCCAGCCCCAGGGAACTTGCAGACCAATGAGTGAAAAAGATTGCAGACAAAAAGGATGTTTATGTGGAAGTGTAGCAAGGGAGTTAGAAGGAGAAATAAACGTTATAATAGCTTTACATAAAATCTCAGCTCATAAAAGATCAGTATAATAAGCAAATGGTCCATTTTAGCCATTGGCAAGAAGGCCAGGATAGTCAACATTTCCTCCTCCATTCAAATGGGAAATTTTTTAGTTCTCTGGATAAGTATATTAATAAAGTCTGAAAAGTTAGCGGGTGTGGTGAGTAAAGAAGATGACCGTGATAGAGACATGCAGGAACTGTTACCTAGGCAAAAGGGCTGAAGCATTTTTAAAGTTCAGAACAACAGGATCATATTCAGAAGTGGCTCAGGCAGATCCCTCCATAACTCATTGAAGTATAAGGAGGAGGAGGAGGAGGAGGTGCAACACAATCAGAGTTGCAAGATTCAGTTATGATAGCCAACCTCAATAAAAGTAGTTTTAGCCTTCATGTGGAATTGATTTCCTGGTTTTGTCTACCTTGTAGGACTGACAGCAGGCATGTACAGGCTATTCAATCATACTTCAAGAGAGAAATTTGGCATATTCCATCCAGATATATCCCCTCTTAATGTAGTCTGCGATGACCATTTAGTTGGGTATTTTATGAATAAAACTGCTCATATTTGTTTGAAGTTAAAACCCAGATGGCCAGAGTCAAAGGAGATGAAAAATATGAGATCTTATAGTGTCACCTGGAAGATTTTTGAGTCTGTGTGTCTCAAGGAACTTGGCTGGTTAGATCTGCTGGAGGAGGTGGCAGGTACCTGCTTCATAGAGTAATGGTATGTTGTATGAGTGAGTTGCAGTTTTATTAGTGTATTATGTTGTATTGTGTTACTGAATTGTATTTGACTGTTTTATTATATAATAGTAATATTATTATACTAATATAATCAGTGCCTCATTCTGAGATGGGAAGATTCTGATTTGTCTCCTCATTAAGAGGTCTGCCCTTGTACCAATGAATTGGGACAACTACCACTCCTTCTTCAACCTTCCTTTCTTGGGTAAGGTCATAGAGAAGGTTGTGGGCAGCAATTACAGAGAATACTAGAAGAATAGATAACTGGAACCCTGACCATCAGGATTCAAGCCCAATTATGGGAAGGAAGCCACATCAGTCACCCACGATCCTTGTTTTGATGGATCTCTCAGCAGCTTCATCTCCTGATTTTAGGCTGTTCCATCTTTGACTCTTGATAGAGTTGAAGAGCAGGCATGCAATCTGGAGATCATCCTGGGCTTAAAGTTCCTGTTGGAAGAGCAGGTGGAAACTGCTTGGCTGGTATACCAGTTCCTGTAATATAGAGCTTGACTACTATCATTCATGCCCTTGTCACTTCTTGATTAGACTACTGCAATTTGCTTTACATGGTCTACTCATGAAGACCATCTGCAATATTTAGCCTATATAGAATGCAGCTGTCTACTTGATAATGGGTCACACCCAGTATTATCATATAACACCAATATTACAGGAGCTGTATTGGCTGCCAGTATCTTTCTAGGAATGGAGCCAGATATGGCTTGGCACCTGGGTATTTAAGACTGCCTTTTCTGATAGAATCTGCCTGCCCATTGTGTGCAATCAGAGAGTGCCTGTGGAAACGCTGCTTCTATCAAGATGTTAACAGGATTTAACATGAAAGAGGATATCTGTAGGAGCTCCTCTCTTTTGGAACAGCTTGTCCCCCAGAGATGAGGTGGCCCTTTCTGTTGTGATCTTTCAGAAAGATGTCAAATTCTGGATATTCAAGAAGTCCTTCAGAGTATAGAGTAATGGTATGTTGTATGAGTGAGTTGCAGTTTTATTAGTGTATTATGTTGTATTGTGTTACTGAATTGTATTTGACTGTTTTATTATATAATAGTAATATTATTATACTAGTAATATAAGTTACAGTATGTTATAGCTGAGTTATATTATTTGACTGAAGCCCTAAATAAGCTCAATAAATAAATATTTGGCTGACTGTATGGAGAGCTTCAAACTGGCTAGAGACTATGGCCATGTGTGCCACCCCATCCCCTGTTCTTCCCAAATTGCATGACCTCAGCTGCTAGTTATAAGGAGAGCTTTACTCAAACTGGAGTACAGTGACTGGAAATTTTGACTGGAGTCAATACAAGTTAATTTACATATGAGGAAAATTTGTATGGGAAATTAATCACAATTTCACTTCAAGAGTGTAAACATTTGAAAAATAAAGCAAGAATTAAAAAGTAATGTGAAAAAATGTTGAGCAGTATTTTCTGGACTGAGGCCTTATTTGGACTTTGAATCTTATGCTGTAGACCACATTACAAAACGGGTCCAAGATAAAAATCCAATTTGATTTATTTATATAAATGCTTGTGTTTTATTAAAATTAAAGTAGTCATACAGCTATTACTTCAGTCATACAGCTATTAATTTACTCATACTCTTTCATTAAGGGTTACTTGGTAATAACTGTTATAGGGCTTCTGAAGGCAGCACTGAAGACTTTGGGGGCATGATAGCTCTAGAGCCCAAGGTTGTACAGGACATCCCTGGTCAAGAAGATTAGATCTCCAGAACACCGAGGGTTACTTAAAACTGCAATAATAGAAGATTAGCTGGTATGTTTTCATGTCACAAATTGTCATATCTGAATACAGGAGGTCACCAATATGGATAATATGTACTGTTAAGGAAGTTGTTAGGAAAAATTAAAATATTAATGTATTGTCAAAATGTGGTAATGAAAAAGAAGCATAATTATGCAGTAAAGAAATGCAAGGTTACAGTAAATAATACCAAACAGAATTTTGAGGAACAGAGGTTAATAACATAGAAGAACAGATGAATAGAAAAATCATTAAGCAGAGTAGAAGCAGGTATTTCACTAGAATGCACACATGTGCAAAAAATGCAGATGGCATCCATTAAATGGGAAACCAAAGGGAACAAAAAGTTCCAGGGTGAGGCAAAAATAACTAGGACAAACTTGGAAATGACTAATAAAAATCATTAATAATAAAAATCTTTTTTGTGTTTCAGCCAACACATGAATTGCAGCAATGTTCAAAATCACTCTACTAGTGTTCCAGTAAAGTCATATATGTAACAGTGTTTCCAAAATATATATACTATTTAGTATGAATGGCAAGTGAATTAAGGGAGGATAGAGAAAAGGCTGAGAAACTGAACGAATTCTTAGCATTTGTCTTTCCTTTACAAGGTATAGAGTGGCTACCAGTATCTGAATTGATGTTTCCAAGAAAAGAATCTTGGAAAGCTGAGGCAAATAATGCTGCTGTGATACTCTTTGACAAACAGCTTAGTTCATATGGTATTCAATCAAGAATTTTAAACTCAAATGTGAAATTGATAAATTTTTAATCAAAATAGGCAATGCATTCCTACAATCAAATATTGTTTTCCAGGTCTGGAAAAATCCTAATGTTGCATCAGTTTCTAAAAGGGATCCATGAAATTAAGTCCATAAATTCTATACGAGCTAAACTGGAAAAAATGTAGAAACATGGCTTCTTCAAAACCTTGCCCTGTCTTACTTTTTATTGTTCTTTGGGTAATACACTTGTGTCTATAGGGGGATCCACAAAACTTCAGTTACTTGGAGCTGTTATAGCAGTTATGGAATTAAGGAGAGTTTCTCTAATAGATTGATAGTTGATTAAGTAAGAGAAGTGATCATTCATTGCAATGAAGAGATGCAAGAAAGTGTGATCCCTCTCCCCCAATTTTTATTGGAACCACTGCTTTTAAACTTGTTCACAAATGATCTCAAAGTATGTGCAGAATTTAGGATGTGTTGGTTCACCACAACTGCAGATCCAGAAATTGAAAGTGTAGAGTTCTAAAACAGTATCTCCATTGGGTAAAAGAATAAATAATGAGATATTATTTTAAGCTACTTTTAAAGTACTTATCATGCAATGCATATTAACATCTGAAATCTGCTATATGAGCAGCCTAACCTAGTTTGGCTGAAGTCCTCAGAGAAGCTACCTATGGCTTGTATATCCTGAAGGAAACTGGACTCCTGTATCTTGGAATCATAATGAATTGCCAGGACCCAGAAAGTGGTAGGTGGACCTGAATTTGCTAAAAAAAAAAATAAAGTCTAGCTAGCTGAATACAGGTGCTCTTGGAACTGATGCTTGATGCTGTCCTTAGGGGTTTTATTTTGTTTTGTTTTGGGGGGTAGGCTTCAAGTCTTCTGTGTTGTTGTGAAACTATAGTTGTCAACACAGATTTCCTCTGAGCCTTAAAATCCTCATATAGTGATAGGTCTATATTGTCTGGCCAAGAAATGGAATAAGGAAGGTACTGAGGTTCCCTTGAAGTTGGGTATTCTGGGAGTTATTGTATTTGGACTTGTCTTCCAGATATTATTCAGCAGTTAATCTTGAGAACATGACACAGATGTAATTACACCCACCAACTTGAATGAGTGATTCAAGAAATGCATGGAGATTTAACCTATTGAAGTCTAACAGTCATGGTGAACTATTACCGCTGATATCAGAGGCATGGGTCGTGGTGGTCTTTCTTTTGGCATCTTCTTGGCTAGTGTGGGAATACAAATCTGAATTAAATGGATATTGAATCTGAGACAGAGGTTTTTCTGGTATGATTATCTGTGTCTAGTCAGTATCTGTAACATCCACGTAAGAATAAAGGCTATGAAAAATGCATAGTTATTGGGTAATATATGCAAAATCCAAGTTGAAAATACAGTGACTGGGCAAGGTATGAAATGCCCTTTTTATGGTGCCAGGTTCTGCAAAGTTCCCAGCATAGTTTGGCAACTGTGTACATTGACAGGGCATTATGCAGTATCTCCTATGTTGTTCATTTCTGCATAATATCCGCAGTGTTCAGATAATGTATCCAACCACTTCACGGTTGAGAACATTTACCATTAAATTTGCCATAATAACATGATCTATAGCAACAAAAGCATGCAGGACAATGGTATGAAATACTCATTGACTTCAGTGTAACAGCTGCTTCCACACACTGGAGATACAGTATGCACCAAAGCTCTGTCTGATCAAGTACTTAACTTCACTTGAGGGAGCAGCTTCATAAATAACTCCCTATGGCACATTGAACTGTCTTCTCTCTTAATGTGAACGGGGAACTCAAGCTCTCATGGTAGTTTTGTGTGTGCTGTGGGAGTGCTGTTGAGGTTGTAGAACAGAAAAACAGTTTTAAATGTAAGCAAAGTTCTTTCTTTCCAGTAATGCTAGAATTTCATGTGCAGTTTCAGAAGGAATTTAATTGACAATATTTGTTCTAATTTTCTATTGAGATGTCTTTGTTGTATATAAAAAATTATACTTTTCACAGAGATAGCATGGTCTAGAAAATATTGATGGCCATCCACATAATTAAAATGAATTGTGTCATCTATAATTTCAGAGTATATCTTAAGGTTCTGTTGCAAACTGAACATTTTTAATCTCCAAAAGGAGATACCATAGTATATAAAATTCAATTAGTGCAGTTCCTATAAAATGCATGTTAGTACAATTTATTATTCAGGAGGAGTTCTAAAGCCTATCAGGCTTGAAGCGTAAAAACAATAGCTGCAACTTAAAGAAGAGGCAAATGTGTGTCTTCTTCAAATGTGTTAGTTTATATTATTTTCATGATGTTTATGTTCTGATCTAAATAGCTTGTTTTGTGCTATCTGCACAAAGTAGACCTATTTAATTAGTCTATTGTGAAAGAAGCAAAATAATTTACTCCTGTTCCCTTCAGAAATGTTGCCCAACATTTATGTTATTCGTATAACAGGATAAGCAGGGGATAGCAGTGTGAATGCTGATACTTGTAACAAACCAGCCAAAATATTCTAAATACTTCAAATAATTCATTTTAGTACTTGGAATCGGAACTATATATGCAAGTAATATTCAAGTAATTGTAGATGTCCAAAATACATATTGCTGCTTATTTCCAACAACTTGGGCTTATTATTTCTGTAGATTATATTTCTTGCTATTTCTATTTTTAAAAAAATACATGATGGAGACATTTGTATAATGTTTTAGCTCAGTAGTTCAGTTACTAGTTCATAAAAACCTTATATTGTGTTTTAGATTGGTGCAGTATGTCCTTTGTATCAACTTTTCTACTTCATCTGAAAATGGTTGGTTTTCTTCCATGAAAATATACCATTTGTTATAACTATGTCCAGATGAATGTCATACTATCTAAAATAGCAGATTTGTACACATTCATATGTAGCTCTTTCACACTTTTAATGGAATATGTAGCCGTCAAGTTATCATTGGATTTTAGATCCCACCTTTCCTCATCATTGGTCATTGCTAACCAGTGTCTGATAGGAGCTTGAATATAACAAGTACTGGAGAGCAACATACATTGCTACTCGTCTTGCCAACTAACATAATTGAGCTGAAGATAGAGTTTAAAGGAAGTGGGAGGCACTTTCTGAACATATTGGTGCTTTTTACCAATAAATTCACTTTTTAGTAAGCCCCAATAACTGGTTTGTAAAATATGAACTTTGCTTTCTTTTCATCCCATCTCTTCCCTTCCCTCTCTAATAATATGCCTTTTTGTAACAAGACGACAAAGTATTCATTTTACAAGATGAAGAATTTTAATAATTTAATTTAAAATATCAAGATACACAATTTTTGGTAGTTTAGTGTATTCATAATTTTAAAGTAAACCTTCAGAAGATTACATTTTTGCAGAGACTGATCATAAAAATTAAAATTATTTTAAAAGTAATAATAAATATATATTTTTCTTTCTACAATCAATATTTTTTAGAACGTTGGTTCCTTTTTTTATCCAATATAATGCAATTCTAAATACATGTTTTTTAAAGTGTCAAATTGGTAGGAAAAAAAAAATAAAACATCTAGCTGTACTTGATAGCAGTATACTTTGAGAATAATGTTCTTGAATGGGTGATTTGATGTACTTTTTATTTTCTTGGGGGTCTGATCAGAGTAATATTTTGAAAATGTTCTTAATATCAATCCAGCAGTGATTTAGAAAGTAATTCTTGCTCCCATTCTGTTTAGTGGCATTGTTTCCTATGACTTCAGTTAGTTCAGATTGCACCCTTAGGCAAGAATGAAAATACTATGCAATGTGAAAAATATGCTCAAAGAGGGAGCTTATTCATTTGTTGAATTGCTGACCCTTAAATGAACATTTTTAGTTGACTATCTGCTAATATATATTTAGGTCATAACCCTGAAGATTTACTTTTTGCTAATCTTCTTTAGTATAGTTATAGTAAAATATTTGCACATTGTTTAAATTAAAATAAAATATAACCGTAATGAAACCTATCCAGGAGAAAATTATTTTATCAGAATTTTATGTTGAAGAAAGTTGGTCAAATCTGCTGAATATCTTTGTTTGTGTAAATATAAGCATATTTTTAGCCATAGCCCATAAATTTTACCTACTGAGATATTTTTCTCATTTGTCAGTTATTATCTGATCTGATTTTTTTCCTAAGTTATAATGATAAAACATTGCTGGCTTTGTTAATGTTAGTGGGAAGTAAAGAATGGATTGACTTTTGCCATATTACATGAAGCTAATATTTTGGAAAAATCTGAAACTTTCCTGACGTTATCAGTTTCTTTATCTTTTTCAGGCATCTCTGAATCACTTAAAAAGTTATCATTCCAAATGATCTTTACATTATAGGTCATCTCATGACATGATATTTCATTACATAAATATAACTTTCCTGTGTAACCATATTTAAATCAAATATAACAGAATTTGCTTTAATGTTTAGCATTCTTCCATTTTATGTAGTAACAAAATTCCACTTTATTTTTAATTGTTTAACAATTAAACAATTAATTGTTAAAATGTTTTACCATCAACAATATTTAATCTTTTGTAAACATCTGACCTTTGAAAAAGCAAATTTATTTAGTACAGAGGCACTGGGAAGAAAAACCCTAATATAGAATTTTAAAGGCTTTCGACATATACCAGTAACAGTAATGGTAGGCTAAGGCTGTAATCCATTACACACTAACTTTAAAAAAAGTTCCATTGAAATAATAAATTTCCTTTTAGGTAGACATCCTTAGGATTGTATTGTAAGCTGAACGACATTTACCACATCTTAATGGAATGTTGTATATATTTCTGTGTCCCTCTGGTTCCATACATTTTATAGCCAGCAAGCTAACGTGGATAGTGTTAAAGTTCTTTTTAAATTGCTCAGGATCTCAATTCCTTTTTGGCACTGTTTTTGAATTGATTCTTAAAATCTAAATTCTAAGGTCTTAAGCATAATTGTGATATATTTTGAAACCTTTAAAATGTCTGCTATTTATTGATGAAGTTAATTTCTTTGGAATTTAAATAGTTACATTTGATTGCCAGCCTGATAATCAAAAAGATAAGCAAAAGTGAAACCTTACATTTGTCCGATTACTCACTGTGTAAAATTTAATTTCCAGTTTGCAGGCATGGTGTTTGTGTGTGTGTATGTATGTGTGTGTGTATGTGTGCGTGTATGTATGTATATGTAAGTATGTATATGTATGTATGCATGAATGAATGAAAGAAAAGTTCTAATATACTTTTATGAAAGGGAATGGAAGGTAATGTATGTTATCTCCAGGAAAAAAAGTAGACAATCCTGCCCTGTAAATTCTAAATAATATATATGCTACTTAGTAATGTGAATGTGTAAAATTTCTTGTAGCCCGATGATTGCACCCTTATGTAAATGACTGAAAGAAAATTTGTCAAATGTAATAATGTAAAGACTTTCCATAATTTTTCCATTGAGGTAAAGTGCTTATTTGACATCTTAGTTGTCGAAAATGAACCCTTGTGTAAACCATTGTAATCTTAACTATTAATATTCAAGGGGTTTTTTTCCATTACTTTATCAGTAATATTTACTTTAAAAATCTTTCCTGAAGTGAGCAGAAAGACTGAAGGGACAAATATTATTCATCACAATAACTCAATATGTAACTTTCACAGAATTTTAATCTTATATTTAGCCCAATCCCAGAATAGTTGTCTTGGAAATTCATCTCACTAAATTTAATGAGAATAAGGTTGCTATTCGTAGGAATTATGATGGTATTGCTTGTAAATAACTGATGGAAAGCATCACCAGGGAGGGAGGAGACTGAAAGTGCTTTCTGATTTGTAAATTTCAAACTGATCACTTTGTTTTGTTAAAAATGTAAATTTGGATACAAACCTCTTAGGGTTTCTATAACCATTTTTTTGTTCTTTTTTTATGAGTTCCTGTGAAGTAAAATGACAAATTTCCTGCTTTTTCAAACAAACAAACAAAAAAAGCAGACATGTTTAAGTTGCTTTAAGTGTCAGAACTGTTTGTAGTGTATTCTGGGTTGAAAGCAGTTTTGAAAATTGTAGTTACATTGTAGCCAGTATTTTTTCCTATCTTATACATCTCCTAATCACAATTTAGAGGTTAAATATATTTTTATTATACAAAAACGTGATGACAGATCAGTGACGTGGGACATATAGAGGGACTCATGGCATCCCTAATTTTATTAAGATCATTAAATATATAATAAAATGCAGTTTGAAAACAGATTTTACCAATAAAATATGGATATTGCTTATGGCATTATCTGATTAGAAATAAGGAATGTCCCTTAAAACTAGAATTATCTGGCCACTACAGGTTCTATAATTTATGAAACTATAAATTAACAGAATTGTTTACTTATGTATAGCTTCATCATTCAGTCAGAAACAGAAATTAATGTCAGTTAAATAATTACTAGGTTAGGAACAAAACAAGAGTTCAAAAACCTACCATCATTTTTGTAGGCTTATTAATGTGTTGGAGGATGAGCTAAGCGCGCACACACACACACACACACACACACACACACGTATATTTGGCTACTTAAAAGTACACAATACAGTTTCAGTAACAATTGGAATTGATGGTTTCCAAAATTAATATAATATCCTATTGAAGATTTTTGGATGAATCTGTTAACTTAAACTTTCTTCACATCTGTAAAGTCACATTGGTAGCTGGAGATCTTGGTATGATTTTGCTGGTATATAATCACACCAAATTAATGCATATGCTCCTTTTCAGTTTGAAAGAATTTATTTCAGTTTTTGAATTAACCTGTTCTGAGACAAAGAAATGCTGAAGTGTTTTGGTTCTTCTTCCTGTTTCATGTGATTAAATGTGGCCAGTGTATTTTGCTACTTGCTGTTGATTCTGTTCTTCGTAATCTTTTTCAAGTAAACAGTTCTCATATATCTGCAGACAAATATTTTTATTTGACTTTGGGAAAAGCAATATTTTTTCTCTGTCTCTGAAAATATATTTAGGCAAACTAAAGTTATTTCCCCCTATACCTCCTGTTTTTTCAAACATTGGATTATTTTTGTTTTTCATCTGCATTACAGTGCACCCTCCAATTCATCGCTATTTGATTATCTCTAGGGAAGAGAGCTATGCTAGAGAACAATTTGCAATATATATTACCTAGTTATCTTGAAATCTTCTAGTATTTCCTGTAGCACAGGAAACATATAAATCAGAAAACTGATAAAGTCTGCAAAAGTTTCTGGAAATGTCAGAAAATATTTGACTACAAGCAATTGCAAAATTGCATGTCCCAGTGAGTTTTCATGTGGCTTTTGGAATTTCTTTGTTTCTTTCCAAAGGATACAGATTAAAAAGCAAGGTGAGATTCTGAGAAGAAATATGATGATAGCAGTGTGTTTGCTACTGGAAGGTAGAACTGTGGCCTCAGTAAAATTTTAAAAACCCTCTCTGTGATTTGTTAAGCAGTTCTGGCACTGGGTTTAGAAATTGTTCCAGCAATTAGCAAACCTACATTGAAGCATTTTATACCACAGACTCCAAAGATTTAGCTGCAGGCAATCCCCCATATTCTTAATGGTTCTCCTTTCATGGTAAGCTGTTACTCCCAAGTAGTCCTTTGCTTCTGAGTGTTCAGGTGGGCACTTCTGTGACAGGTGGCTGCTTGAACTTCTGCAGTTACCACTTCTGAGCATTTCCTGATGTCTCCCTCAGTAGCATCTCCTCTGTGAGATTCGAAACTTCATGGCAGTTTAGATTGTGGCTCAGGATCTTCTGGCTTGCTGGGGTGGGATGGGGGGTCCTCTTCCCAAGAGGGCTTGGCCAAGAAAAGCATGACATCATTTTGCATTCAAAGCACTTCTATTTGAATGGAGAAAAGTACACCTGAGCTAAGCTCTTTATCTTCTTATAATGCCTTCATTTTTATTTCACTGTGCAGAGTGATTGTTTGAAATATTAGATCAAATATTATCTTGGTGATTCATATCTCATATATTCTGGTATACCTGTATGCTGAATGGCTTTTAAAATCACATAGTCAATGATATATAGTCTGTTGACATAGTGAGAAAATGAGGAATGTTGGAGCCGTTGTGTAAGGCACAATATTTGTGTATGCACCCTCTCCTTCCTGCAGATGACATCAGTATTTTTTCAACCTTTCAGCAGTCTTTCCATAGTTCCATGCATCTCCATCTTCCATGTGAATTAACAAGCCTATGCTATGTTGCCTTCATTTGATGTGGATACAAAGTGACAGGCAGGAGAGTAGTAGTGATCTCAGCAGTTGGCAGGAGCAAAGTCAAATGGTAGAGACCACAGGTACAGCTGCTGAAAGCTGTCAGAATATTGCCTGGTTTCCTGCTTAAATGATCTTCAGTGATGGTCTCCCTTCATAGCTGGAGACCTTTCAGAGTCCCAACATGTGCTCTCCTTAAGTTTCTGAGCAGAATCATGTGGTGTTTTCCCTGGAAGCATGGCCAAGATTTGAATTTTTTCTGCTTTGCATGAAAACATCTGTGCTTTCATTCCTTCAACACACTGAACTTTGCTCACTCCATGTCCCTAATATTTATCCATTTTCCCCCCTTGGGCATGGCTTTCCTATTCTTTCCTTTTTTATTAATTAGGTGAAATAAGCAACAAAAAAGCAAAACCAAAGAAGAGGGAAAGGGATACATATACATACACAAAATAAACTTTGCAGAGGGAGATTGAAGTGAAAATATTATTATAAAGAAACAAATTGTAAGAAGGCAAAACAAAAAGTATAGGAAAAAGCATGCTAGTAGCCTCCTCCCCTTTTTCTTTCTCTCTTTTTTTCTTTTCCCAACTGCTAATTGCTGCTTAAATATTATTATATAATGTGGACATCTGTGATTATTGCTCATTTCAATTTAGATCATTTAAACAGTTTCTTTTTCTTCAAAAACCATATTCTATTGTTGTGTTTCATTCATTCATTCAATATATTTATATGGCCTCCCATCTCACAAAAATATGACTGGGCAGTGTACAATACAAACCATAAAACAGTGATATAAAGAGCAATCAACAAATCCAAAAGAACAAAAATTGTGATTAAAAGGCAAAGAGAGAGCAGCAGATATTAATAGCAGTGGAGTCATCTGAACAACTCACCACTCCCTTGGAACCCCCAGGCTTGATGGCATAGACAAGTTTTGAGGGACTTCTGGAAAATAAACATGGATGGAGCCAACCTCTCTTCTGGGAAGATGATGTTCCATAAGGTGGGCAGCATGGCAGAAAAGGCCCAACTCCTAGGTCCTGCCAAACTTTGACAGATGGGGCCCACAACATACCTCTTCTGCTGGATCTGATGGGATGGGCAGATGTAATTGGGGAGAGGCAGGCCCTCAAATATGTTGTAATATAAAAGAACCATTCCTGCTTGAATTTGGTTAGACTTCTGCTGTGAATATATACAATTTTCCCATTGTATTCTCCAGTTTTAGTCTCCAGTCTTACATTGTCGGCAAGGCTTCTCTTTTCCAATGTGGTTCCAGATTGATTCCTGCCACTGACAGATATATCTTAATAAATTGTGATATTTTTCATTTATATTCTCTGGGATAATACCTAATAAAAATATTTGTGGTTTTAATTCAAATTTTATTTTCAGAATTTTCTAGACGTGTTGGTGTATTTCCAGTAGTTTTGCGTCTTTTTGCATAACCACCACATACAGTAAAATGTTTCTTCTTTGTTGTGGCATTTCTAACATTTATTGCTGTATGATTTGTTCATCTTGGCAATCTAATTGTTTCCTTGGTGGGTTTCAAAAGCATTTATTCTGTCTGTCTGTCTGTCTGTCTCTCTCGCTCTCTCTCTCTCTCTGTATGTGAGAAAGAGAAAGATTACCTTCAAACGGCATTTCTCTTCCATCATGTATAGAATATTTTATATATTCTTTTTAAAAATTAATAAAACTGTTTTATCTCTTGTTCTATGACAAATTCTGATTTGGTGGCAGATTCACAGAAAGTTCTTTCTGTAAAGAACCACAGTATACCATCTTATGAGTTACTTAGATGACAATACTGTATCATGAATACTCAGTGGTCTTTACTATAAGTATTCCATTGAAAAAGAAACAATTCACTATAACATTCTTATTTGTGTCAGTACTAAGGACAGAGATAATGAAACAATTCCTGCCCTCAGTACACCAGAGTCTGTAAAGATTTGGATTTATTGTGGTTGTTTCTCATTCTAGAGGTTGACCTAAATTCATCCTTTATCCAACAGCACTTCCTCCTATCAGTGAATTATCTGTAATTTTGCAGCCTAACAAGATTTAAGGACTCTGCTTTTCTGAATCCCACATACATTAAATTTTTTTGCTGCCCACGTGAACCTAGCATATTCTACTATTCTACTGTTGCTTTCCCTCAAATCTTTAATAGCATTAGCCCATACTGCTTGGCCAGTGCCTTGCTTTTACTACTCTAGTGGAAGTCTAGACCTTTTCCCCTAGATTATTGCTGCTATGCTTCAACAGCAAGAAATTCTGATCCATTATCATCTAAAGTACCTATCAAATGCTTGATTTTCGTTTTTTCACTTGGCAATGACCATGTATATGGTATGGTCTTCTCTCTAGTTTAAGCTTAGGATGTTGATAAGTCTTGTTGATGATAGCTGAATTGAATGAATAACACCTCCATGGGAAGGTATTCTTTTTCCTATATTTCTTGCTATATCTCATGAGATGTATAGGTAAATGGAAATGTTGCACGAATCAGGTGAAGTAGAAATGTATATATTTTCCTGCTAGAAACTGGATTAATTAAAGGCTTTTTCTCTTGCTACCATTTCTTATTTATACATTTCATTTACTATGTGAATTTTCTATAGGATAAAAATAGCAAAACTATTTTCTGAGTAGTTCATCTTTCAATTACCCTGCAAATCTTAAATCTAGATTTCATTTGGAGGATGCACCTATGTAATCTGGTTAAAAATGTAACTAGGAAAGATGAAAGTGCAGCCTGGGCAGCAGGAGCTTTACATTATGTAGCATCCACATATTTTGGGGTATGCAGAAAATTGAAATAGAGAAAAAAGTCAGATTTTTATAAAGCTTTTTCTCATAACCAGGTCCTCCAGCTCACTAAATTCCCATAAAACACATGCCAGTTGCCTCTTTTGCCTTCTGTGGAGATAGGCAAGCATTTCTAATATGGTGTTTGCTTCCCTCTGTGCCAGAGAAATGGTAATATATTTGTTGATGACAAAACCAACAGGTGCCAGGGCTGTTGGGTACTGAAGCTATTTGGCTCCCTGCCTGTAGTAACACAGTAGATATATTGTATGTCTGTAGGTTTGTGTGTGTTTCTGTGTTCTTTTGAGCAATGGGATAACCCAGTTGAAATACATACTTAAACTCCAGAGGGATTAGATGTGTTTCCTTTCTTTTACAGTTCAGAATTTTACAGTTTCTTTGTTTGGTGATTCTCAGATTGCTTAATGATTTGTGCCCCCCTCTTTTGCCCAGATGGGTATAATAGCTGTATTTGAACCTTAGTAGGTTTGCTAATTTTATTACTCAACTCAACATATGGTATAGCCCTTAATTTTTTTCCCCATTGTATCAGTCTTTTGCTTTAGGGGCCCAGTAAAACATGATGGGTGTTTTACTTTAACAACTGGATTTCATGAATTTAACTTTTAATCTTTTTTGTTGAGCTTCAAGGTAGCAGGACATAAGATTCATTTTAACTGTACTTGAAAAAATATTCTCAAGAAGCCATTTACATGTGGATATCACAATTTTAATATGGTTTTCAGATGTGATAACCTTTGAATTAAGTGTAACAGTTTTCCTATTTAAATACAGTAGTTTATGATAATTGACTGTGACATATAACCACTGCCAAAATGAAGACAGTTTTTTGAAAAATATACTTAAAGATTTTTTAAACCAGATAAGCTAGAGTCAGTCTTTTAGAAGAGCAAAGGTCAATTCCTGGGTTATTTTCTCTCCTGTATTTCCTGGGTTATTTTCTCTCCTGTATTTCCTGCTTTTTCTGTATTCCTCTAGATCAGTTAGAGACTGAGTGAGACATAAAACAAGTAAGATATATAAGAGAAGGACCAGTAGTAAGCAGAGTTCTACTTTGCATACCTTTGTTAACAGTTTTTGTACTTGGTAAGCAACTACAAAACATATTCTCAAACCAGGTTGTAAACTTAAAGAAACCATAGCATATTTGCTTATCCCTTATCACATATCAATCTGAATAAAAAATAAATCATAATATGGCTTAACACATTGGGAACTCAGCCAGTACCTGTATCAATGAAAATGTTATACCGTGCTCTCCATGATAAAGTTGCTTATTACTCAGTGTCTGCGTCACCTCAGGATCAATAAATCATCTTCTGGTCCTGTCATATAAAGACTACTGCTACTGAAGCTCTAATTCTGGATATTCTTGAAATGTGATTAAGAGGAAATCTATTAAGCATGGTTCACTCTATAGAATTTATATCCTTTCTTCCCAGCAACTCTACATGGTATTTTTGAATGTCTTCTGAAGCTCTTCATAATCACTTTGGTTTTCATCAGCCTGACTCCTCTAAGTTGACTCAAAAGTTATATAGACTAATGATTTTCACAATGGCCATCCATTTGAAGATATATTCTTTTTAGTGATATATCCTGGTTGCATTCCAGCTTGGGATGATTTCCTAAGACACATGTCTTGTTCCCTACCTCTACATTTTTTAAAAAGAGCCCACCAGTAAGGAACTTACCTTTGGTTGCTACTTATCCTTGTTTTTATTACATTTATATACTGCTGAACTAAGATTGCAGAAACCCAGGTCCCAGTGCATCCTAAATCACTGAAGCTTACTAAGTGACCATAAAAGGATGCATGGGTGGGGGAAACAACCTCCTCATAAATAAGTTTCACTTCATGTTGCTTGTTGACATCTCTTATGGAAACTTTTTATATCCCATAATTCTAGTGGGATAGAAATAAACACTGGAGAGTTTAAGGGCTGAAATAGGTCCCTTGAGCCTTGATTTTAAGATACCCATTTCATCCCTTAAACTTCCCCACTCCTAAAAAATACTAAACAAAATGTGGTGAGCAATTTGGTTTTGACCACTTCTTTGATGTCATAGTTTCACTGGCAATGGCCCCTGTAGCCCAAGTGAAGTAGAAAAGAAGAATATGTCCCTCAGGGAAAAAAAAATATCCCTACCTTTGCTTTAGGCATAAGAATTATTTCTTCATTCTTTTGTTTTCTGAGGGAAATTAACCAGATCAAAGTTTGCAATCAAGAAGCAATAGTTTAAACAATCCTTCCAAATCTAGATTAGAACCTATGTTTTGAGTTCAAGTTCCTAGCTATGTTGAATAGAATGAACAGAGTGCTGAAGGGATAGTTTGCTGTTTCACAGACAATACTGGATCAACATTATGGGTTCAGAATTGTTAGAATACAGCCTACTACACTCTTATTCTCATTTCATTATCTTAACAATCAGCAAAACACTTACTCTGAACTTTAAGACTGTATTTTTCCCATAGGAATAACTGTACCCTACAATGACATTTATGTGTCATTTTTGTTGTTCTTTGCCATAGTTACTCATTTCATATTGCATGATAAAAAGATTTATTATGATTTAAAATTTGTTGGCTGCCAATTTCACTGTTTGAAAATAAACAATTTGTCTACATTACAGAGGCATTGTGTCTTAGATAATTCAATATAAAGGTGTAAAGGACTTTTAATTCTAATAGCAATTCTGAAGTGTATATATACCCATCTGTCTTCTCAGTTTGAACAATCATGTAATCTTACTTTGCTATTAGCATATCTTGGGTATTTCATCTATGAAATTGGGATAATTAACCTCCTGCAAGGATACTCAAAACTAATTTTAGTTGTGCTTTATGTGGCTTTGATGATGTAAATAATAGTTAATGTATCTCAGTGTCTTTATTTAAAGAATAAAACATTTAACTCTTGCATGGTTAGGAACATTTAGCAGTTTCCATGAATTGTAGATTGCGAATGCTAGAAGAATTAACTGTATAAAGTTATTTAAAGTATTTATATCTTTCAGCACAAAGCTTTCCACTGGTAGCTTACAACTGGATTCATATAATTATTGTAAGAACATTATGCTTTCAATGACTGATAATTCAATCTACCTTCAGTACTTCCAGTCCAAACCCTAATGACTATTAGCCATTTATCTGTAGACTATGGATGGATGGATGGATGGATGGATGGATGGATTTATTTATCAGTATATTTATTTCAAGGTGCAGGTAGTCCCCAGTTTAAAAATGAGTTCCATTCCCAAGGTCTGTCCTTAAGTCAAATTTGTACGTAAGCTGGAACAATATTATTGTATAATACTATATGAGTAGTATTGGGTAATGAACTCGAACTATTGTGTATTTAACTTGAATCATTGTGTGTTTAATTTGAACTTTGCTACAATAGGTTTTGTTCTTAACTATGGGTAATCCTTAAACCAGGCATTCTTAACCTGGGGACTACCTGTACTTTCCATTTCTTCTTTAGATAAGCAGATGTATCTGCTTATGAAATTTTGTTCTAACAATGGAGAGGCTATAATTTGAAGCTAAGTAGGGTTGAGACTGGTTATACTTTGATAGGAGCTGCAAACTGGGCTGGGAAGTAAAAACCACCATGACCACCACCAGAAGGCAATGGCAAACCATTTCTGTACTGTTGGCAAGAAAGCTACATGATTGTATCTGTGAAGTCACCAGGAATGGAATTTGACTTGAAGGACTAAATTTACTTTACTCCCACTTAGGTGTGGTTTACACTTCTCTCCAAAGCCCTTCACATGAATTGTAGTCAGTAATTTAGCAGGGCCATTGAAATGGGCTGAATACAGTGGAAGGGCTGCAACTGAGAATAGAAAGGTGAGGGAGATTTTGTGGCTTCCATGGTAATGGAATCTGTGATGGAATGGTTTGATGAAGGCCACGCTCGGGGAGATAAGCATTTCCTTAGCCCCTAGCACGAGCGTGGGAAGGTTAAGATGACACTGGCACCACCCTAAGGAATTCACAGTGTTTTGGCTGGCTGGCTGGCTGGCTTGGGAAGTATAGATTCAGTCTGGAGATATTTCTGTCTGAGAGTTGAAGCTAATAAATGCAACAGAACTGTATCTGTACTGTCTCGTGGAGTTCTTTGGGCTGAACCTGACAGAATCTCTGTTTCCATCAGAAATGGCAATAGATACGCATACAGTGTAACTTGAGGAGTGCTCTAAGGAATAGCTTTCCTTCTGGATAGAACAACAACAGGTGATAGTTTCCAAAATTTCTGTAGGTTGACACTTAGCTCCCACATGCCAGTGTTCCAGATTTACCTATTTGTTAGATTTATGTCTCGCCTTTCCTCCAGGAACTAAAGACAGCATACATACTGTAGTGGGTCTTCAATTTATTGCCTTAAGTAAGTGATATAGGGATACTATACCATTGTGAACTTACTTGTTTTGTACCCATCCCCAAATTTACGGAAGTCTGCTTGATTTCTCAGAACTGCTTATTTTGTCTCAGAACTCAATGTTACAGTACAAATTGAGCACATTGTTTTTTTTTAAATAAATGCTGTCATTAAGTTCTTCTCTTATTAAAACTCTTAGAAAACAGAAGAGATGTTTGTGTTTTTTAAATTAGCTACCATTAAATATACAGACAGTTCTCACTGGCTCTTCACATACACATGTAGGCATCCAGACAAAATAGTGTGTACGTGCTTTGGTATTAAGGGGTGACATGATAATTTAGATTTTGATAGGAAATAGTTTTCATACGAGAAGGTGGGTGGATGGGTGCATGCAGGTAGTACATATGGAGTAGCAAAGACTTAAAGGTCCAGGAGCACTGTGGGAAGAAGAAGCTTGAAAATGGAGGTGATGGTGGATCATAGAACAATTAGAAGCATAAAGAAATGAAACTACTTTTCTGTTTTATCAGTAATTTGAATAAAAATGGGAAAAAATGAATGCTGTTTTGCACTGTCTCTTTCAATCAAATCCTTCAAACATACCCTGGGACAATTCTGTTCCTAAATTTACTGTTGTCATTGAAATTTGCTGTCTTTAATTTTTAAAAAATCATTTGTTTTGTTTTATTTGTATTTTTTTCACAACTTAATGGTTAGCTTTTTCTGAAATAGAGACATGAAAAAACTTAAAATGTGTTAGGATTGATAGAAATAATTTATCCTATACTTCCCTTTCTTATCTGCTGTGTGAGAACACTTGAGGATTTTAATATTCTGGAAGTTTTGTTGTTGTTGTTGTAAACTTTATTGTCATTGTACCCTGTACAACGAAATTAAATGCCATCCCCAGTGCACCTTACTGTTCTTGGGTATCCTTTGTGCTTTTGTGTACACAACTGCATAATGTTGCCTTCTGGATTCTGGTTCAAACTGAAGCTAATACATGTATCTATAAAAAAATTTTCAGCTGCACATACATGCTGGACATATGTGTGCATGAAAGAGAAACACGTGAAGTATGTTGACTCAGGGTGGAACTTAAACAGAATGCTTACATAATGAGCATCCAAGTTTTATAATGCCTGAGAGGGGAGTTGTTATACCAGAGTCAAAGCAGAAATCACTTACATTAGCTAAATTTCTTTATACTGGGAGCAGATGATGTTCTTCTAAATGTTCTCCCCATCTGTTACTTATTCTATTTATCTCCTGAATCTCAATATTTACTGTACTGAAAAGTCTAATCACTCTTTGCTAATAGTTGGCAGTGTCTATTTCTGAAGATTCTGAAAGATTCTTGTATTGTATTTATACAGTGGAAATTTGGGATGAAGCAGGAAAGCTTGTTTGCTATCCTGAGTGGTTTCTAAACTGAAAGTAATTGTTTGTGGAATCTCAAGTTTGGGAATGTATACCTGTAAAAGCTTATTTGCCAGACTTCCCACCTTGTAAAACTTTCTGAGATTCGTGGGCAAATACTTTGCTATTTTATGTTGGAGTTTGGCAATATTTAAAATGCAAGCGCTATTTACCAATTTTCTAGAGATTGATGATATAGTGCCTCAGCAAGAGTTTGAATGCTTGTTAACTAATGAATCCATTTGAGGCTGTCAGTTTTGTTTTCTTAAGCAATGTAGGAGAAAAGAAGAGTGAAACCTCTGTAATTTGCTGTTTTCATGATGACATGTTTATATGTTTGGCTATACTAGTGGTTAACAGCAAAGAAGGATTTTAAAAATTGACTTTGATAAATGTACTTTGCAATATGTAAATGCCAGATGTAATAACTAAATAATGAAATAACAGACTGGTCAGAGCAATAGTAAATGCCTCCTTGGGTGAGGAGGTGGTACTGCCATCTCTGGAAGAGGCAGTGGTGTGCCTCCTCCTCAAGAAGCCATTGCTAGACCCAAATATACAGTACTGGGTAATTGTCTCCAATTCTGGGGCAAAATTGTTAAGAAAGTGGTAAACCTGCAGCTACAGAGAGCCCTGCAGGAGACAAATTATCTGGATCTGTTCCAATCTGAATTCAGGCTGGCCTATGGCACTGAGACCACATTAATGCTTGTGGATGGCAGTGCTAGGATGGGAGTAGTGTTGCCCTCATCCTACTTGATCACTCAGCTGCCTTCTGAACTGCATCTGGGAGTTGGGATAATATATTGCAGTGGTTATTCCTTCAGGGACATTTTCAGTTGGGGGAAGGCTGAACCCCAGAGCTCTCCTTTAAGGGGCATCATCGGAGTCTACCCTTTATTTATTTATTAGGTTTACATGGCCACCCATTTCAAATACATGACTCTGAGTGGCTAACAATATTGAAAGAAGATAAAACATACAAAAAACATAAAATACACGGAGCCAGGGAAAATTACAAAAACATCAGTCAGTCATTAAGTACAAGCAGGTTCCATCATGCACCTGGGGCCCCAGGCTGGACACAGAGCCAAGCCGGGGGCCCTGGGTGCATGATGCAGCCCGTCTCTGTTGATCCCTCCTGTTTAACATGTGAATGTGGATGACATCACTGAAAAAGATTATCTACCAGCATGGTATCAGGTATCAGTGTGCTGATGATATCCAGCTACACATCTTGACACTGGGCCAGATAGAAGATGCAGTTGAAATGCCTGGAGGTGATGAGGATCTGAATGGGGAAGAACAGATTCAGGTGCAATCCCAGTAAGGTGAAGTGGATGGGACCAGTCATATTCCATCTTAGGTTCTGGATGGAATTGGGTTCCCATGGACTAACTTGGGGGTCATCCTGGACTTCCAGTTCCTGTTTGAGGAATAGGTGGCAGCTGTGTTTAGAAGGGTATTTGCACAACTCCATTTTCTGCACCAGTTATGAGCATTCACAGTCACTCATGCCTTGGTCATATCTTGATTGCTCTACTGCAGTGTGCTTTCCATGTTGCTTCTCTTGAAAACCACCTGGAAGCTACAGCTGCCCTAGAATGCAGCAACTCAAGTTGTTAACAGCACATCTCAATTCACCAAAATAACAGCGTTATTGTGAAAGCTGCACTGGTTATCAGCTGACTTCCAGATATAATTGAAGGTGCTGTTGCCTTCAAAGGCCTTATGGCTTGGGATCTGGCTATTTGCAGGACCATGCTCTCCTCAGTGGTTTATGCTGTCCAATAAATTGTATTAGGAAAGGTAGTCCCACGTTTGAATTAGTGACCAAGAGGTTTCTATTGCTGCCCTTGTCCTTTGGAAAAGTCCTCTGGATGAGCACCAACCAAGCCATTAGGACCTGGCTATTTTGGGAGGTCTTTAAGAACTGATAAAATAGTGAATACCTACCCTTGCAGTAAGTGATTGGCTGTTGTTGAGAGCATCAGTGTAATAATGAATAAGAAGGTGTTTATTATGATTGTTGCCTTGTTTATAGTTTTTATGTTATTGTTTTTATTCTAAAGTTTATGTTAATTGGTAAGTCACTGGAGCTTTTTTTTTTTTTTAGGGTTAGGAGACATAAATTGCAGTAAGTAAGAAGCAAATAAATAAGGCAAAAATTGCTTCCCCTACCCCCATTACTAAACAGTTGTAATAATGTAAGTATAAAAACATAGATATATTAATAAAAAAAATAAGGGGAAGGGCATTTTGCCACCACCTAATGGATAATTGTCTTCCCTTTCCCCTCAGCAAGAAGACACAGCATTAGCTGGAGAATGAGTGGCTATTAGCAGCTTGCTTCTTCTCTTTCTACCAGATAGAACCTGATAGTTCTCTGTGATATGCAACTGAGGGGGAAAAGGCTCTGTCCCTAACCAGGGTCACTAAATAGAAACATCCCTTCTGTCTATAGCAAAGCAGCAGTTACAGCAACATCCTGCTTTAAACAGAATTGGAAAGAAATACTTGTTTGAAATTCACCTAAACAGGTCTCCCTCTTCTTCCTGCTCATCTATTCTTCTCCTGATTTAAGACCTGTCATTTTTAGATTGTAAGCCTAATAGTAGTGCTTGTTTCTCAATATTTTTAACTGAAAAGATGGTGATGATGATAAAAAGCGCTGTAGACTAATCTAATCGCAATGTTAATAATGTTTTTAAATCTGGAAAATATTTCTTATATTTATTTGAATCAAAGCAACTGAGGAATTCAGAAGCAAACATGGAAACAGGTTGTGCTTTTTTGATCTTTTAATACCTGGATCTAATACTTTTATGTAAATATTTAAATTAAATTTGGATGTTCTGTTGGATCCTCTTTAAAATGAAGATGAGGTTGTATTTTAACTGCTTAGACAATTCTTTAAAGAATGAAGATCAGAGTGCTTTTGATTATAATAATGGCACTTTTTAAATATTATATCATTTTGATTCTAGGAATGTAATTTTGAGTGTATCTTTAAACTGCATGATGGGATACAGGAAACAGTATGTTAACTTGCAAGGTAGCCTCTAGATCATAAATCCTAATTTGCATAGAATACCATGGACATAGCATGAAACTTGGCTTTTGTTTCACTTGTTGCGCACTAACCAAAATGTGCTGAAACTGAACAATATTTTTTCTTACTGTTAGCAGACAATACTACATATGACATGGGTGTAAATAAGTCTACTCTTTCCTTCTTTTAATAAAAAATGTTGAGCTTTGATTGACCAAAAGTACGGCCCTATTTGGTGATGACCATGCAGTATGGAAGATTGAAACTTGGAATGTAATTTTTAAAGTTTTTGAATTAATGAATGAAATGAATTGGGGGTGTGGGTAGTGAGTATCTGTGAAACTAAGAAAAGGGAAGGATGTGATAGATTGGAATTAAGGTAGTCTGACCTTGTGGAAGAGAGCTGGTGAATAGATCTGTGAAAAATCATTTGTCTCCTTTCTGGATTTTGGTTTTATCACATTTTGGCATATTTAAATCTTATTGAAGCTTCATGTGGGGCCTACTGATAGATTAAAGGAGATGAGGGAGTAGGGGAAACCAAACATGATTTCATTTATTGTATAAACAAAGCCATCCAATATGCAATGAACAAGTAAGTGGCTGTACCACCTTGAGCTGTAACACTTGCGACCAAATTCTCCCTTATAATCAGCCTCTTTCACACTTTGCTGGATAGGAATTTTGGCTCATTTCTCCATGACATACTGCTTCAACTCAGTAACCACTCAGGGTTTTCTAGGATGAGCTATAGATGCAGTATTCTTGTATTGTGGTAAAATAATGTTCAATTTCCTTTTTTAACAAAAATTGAAATTAATGTCAAACCTGTTCTAGTGCCAGATTAATAAATACTATTTTGGAAGGATAAAATAATAAAGTTCTCTATTTCCAGGAGGTTTAACTCACTGAACTCATTAGGGAACTGCAGTGTTGATTTCCCCCCCATATATTTGTTTTAGGAATCTGGTTTACTATTGTTTCGTTAGGGAGCTTTCACTTTGGTTTGATTAAAATATGAAGAATGTTAACTTATCACAACTAATCTTATGTCAGAAACTTCTATATCTCTGAGTAGAAACAAAGTTCTGCTCAGTAGAAACAAAGTTTACAACAGTATTATGGTACAGAAGAATTCTCTTTGAATTTACAGAATGTTGATTTTTTGGGTGTGTGTCTTTAAAATTTGGTCCTTGATCAACTATTTCTAGCAAAGTTATCTGTAATTTCTCACGCAATCACCTGGCAATAAGTAACCTTATTTAAAGAGCATTTTAGTTTTACAAACCTCAACAAGCTTACACAGAAGTACAACATTTAGATATTAGGAAAAAATTATATATTTTTGAGTGCTGAAATTAGGTAAGATTTTAAAATATATGAAAAAGGGTTTCTATGTCTTGGATATTTTTGTTCATCTAATTTCTCAGTATAAATTCAATTTAAGGTATTTAGAATTAACACAGCTAGTTTCTTTGCTAAACAATATGTTTATTGTTGAAAAGCTGGAAAAGAAAAGCTATGTACTCCCTCGGATTACTGTAATTTTTCCAGTAAAAAAATTCAAATATAAACCAAGGAGAAAAACAACACTGGTAATTATTAATATTTAGAATATTTCAAAGCAAATGTAGAGCAGAAATAATGATCCAGCAAATCCAAGGCAGCAATCTCTATCTCTTAAAAATAATAATCAAAAGAGACTGAAATCTCACTCACTTTAAAATACTCAAACTTCTCACCTCTCTTTGAGAATCTTGTCAACATCATCCCTCCACAACTTTCTCTATCTTTCCTTTCATCTCAACCCATTCAGTCTTTCATATACTGATTTTACAATTCAGTCTTCATTCATTTTCCCTGAATGACCAAATGTTCTCAGCCTACTTCTTTCTTTCCAACTTTTCACTCACTCACTTTTTTATTTAGTCCACTTTCATTCAGCATTCTTTTTTTGCGGGGGGCGGGGGTATCACACACATCTTTAGTATCCCATTTCCAGGGTGTTCCACTTAGTGTTATATTTCTCCTGACACACCCACTCTCAATCCATATAACAAAGTGGCCAAAATAATGCTCTTAGACATGGCCATTTTTGCTTCATTCAACAAATATTCCTTGCAAAGAGACCATAGACAAACTGCCTACTTTCTACCGGTATTTGCATATCTTAAATTTTCTCTATCCGTTTCCCCATCATTGGTAAACATTCTACCAAAGTACACAAATTCATCAACCTGCTCTAGTTTTCATAATTTATGTATAACCTGCAATTTTTCATTCCATTTTGCATGTCAATCACAACTGCCTTTGAGTTTTATATATTAATTTGCAAAGCCATTGTTCTTACTGAATCTTACAACTCAGTAGTAAAAGTTGAACATCCTTTGTACAATATTAATTCCTGAACTATAATGAAGTTTTGCTATATCTTGTATCATCATATCTTGTATCATTTGCTATATCTTGTATCATTAGGACTTCACATAACTTTGAAAGTGCTATAATTGTTTTTCCTATTTATTTTAATTGTGTTTTAATAGACTGCCATGCTTTTTTCTTGATCTTCTCAGTTGGAAAGATGTTTTGATAAACTTTCTGCATACTTCATATGGGTACATCAATTACATGTCACTTTAGAGATACTTCTTACCTTTATGTCCTGACTTTCTACGAACAATAGTGTTAAAGGCAGAATATACAATAGTGCAAAAATGAGTGGCATATTTCAGTGTCAAACAGGAAATGCTATCTAAACTGCTGTAAGAATGGAGCAACTGTTATGTTCACTATAGACTCTCATCCTCCAAAATGCTTCTTAAGTAGAAAAGCCTTGTGAATGTTACTTGATTATGTGACAGACTGTAGCTTACATATCACATGTAAGCTAATTCCCAGCTTATCCCCATAAGCATATAGTACATATGCTTGTCAATACATCTGCTTAAGTTTCATTTAGGTCATTTATAAATAATGTTGTATATTTTGGGTAAGAGCTACCGCAAAACATTAACATTTAATTGCAAAAATACTGACTAAATATTTTATCATAATCCATATTTGTGTGGGGGGGTTAGTTTCCTTCTACTTGAGAAGACCAAATAGTTGTAGACTTTTGTGTAAATATTGTACACAGGATGTGGCTATTTAGTTTTTTAGTTCAAGCGAAAACCTCAGCTACCTACAAGCTAGGAATACGGCATTCTGTTACAGTTTAGTATACTTAATTTTTTAAAATATAATTTTATTAAAGCTTTTAAACAAGAAGATAAAAGCTAACACAAACAAATACAAAGTAAGAAAGAAGAAATCAAAGAAAAAGCAAGGAGTGCAAGGAAAGAAAAAAAGTTTAAAAAATAGAAAAGAAAGAAAAAAAGGTATAAAGAAGTGGCTTCCAATATTCTTCACAGCAGTTATAAGTACAGTTTAGCATACTTTAGATGTATGTTTAACTTGTTTTTAATTTGACCTAATTTGAAGTGGAAAATTATGAAGAAATCTGTAAATAGTATAGTCGTTTTGTTGAACTAGTTTTTAGCTGCCTAAAAGTTTCCAAAAGACCAACTTCTAATCCCATTAGTTCTGCTTTATGTTCACATCTTGAGGACAGGCAGGTGTTAGGTGCAGTTTATGAAATCAAACATTCTCTACTACTCCTACTCCCAAAAGGCTTCTGAGCTTTTCCTTTGATGAAATAGTGTAGGATGTTTTCAAGACTTGCTCCGGCCCTATTGTAGACTTTTGTTTTCCATTATGATTAGTCAAAACATAGAAATTAATCTTAAAAATACATAGGCAGAAATTTCTTTTAATGCTATTAAAAATAATAAAAAATAAGTAGCATCTCCTTTAAATCCTAGTCACTTCATGGACAACTTTATGCAGTTTTTATCGCAACAGTGCAGAATTGGTTTGTCATTTCCTTCATCTGGAGAATTTTCGACTTTCCCCAGTTTAGCATACAGCTCTGGTATTCCTGGTTGTCTCCCATCCAAGTACTAACTAGACCAAATTCTACTTAGTTACCAAGGCTAATTGGCCAAGAATACAGAAGCAATGAACCTTTCTACAAATTTTGATATTTGTAGAATGCAGATAAGATTTGCAACAAAATATTCTAATATGGAGTGGTTCTGTTCACAGTTCCAGTCAATTATTCTCTCTTTCCCAAAACTCTACTGATATTCCATCTTGATCATGGATGCTGCAACTTCTTGGTTACATAGACAATGATATTTACAGTTTCAATATCATAGAGTGACCTGCTGGGAATAATTCAGTTTACATTCCAGAAGTATTCTCATCACTTTTTTAAAAAATAAAATGGTTTGCAAATTACATTATTATAGGTTGTTGTTGTTTTTTAATTTAGGTCGGTTTTTTGTTTTGTTTTGTTTTGTTTTGTGGAGTGGGTAGAAGTTGGGAACTAATATTTTTAAGTGAATTAATTTTTCTTAATTAAGATTCTCTGGGAGTTTCCATAAGTAAGCTGATATATATATATGTTCAGGTGTTGCATCTTTTTGCTTCCTGATGAAATTTTCATTGTGCTTCTTTCAAGATATTTTCTGTGGGTAAAACCAATATCATCTTCATTTATGGCACTCTTCTAATTTCAGGCTACTCTTTCTATCCATCTTCTTTCTATTCGGGGGGGGAAAAAACAGAATAACTGCAAAGTGCATTTTGACTGGTAGCTACAAGCTTTCTATCTGAAAGCACCCATTGTGATTTTAAACTGGAATTCCAGGAAAATAATTGATAATTGATCTCTCAAAATCACAATATATCAGCAGACTTTTTCCCATGCTTCCTGGATTCTCATATTTTCCCTTATTGCTTTTTAATATACTACATTTAATAACTGTAATTTACATCATTATTATACTTCTTAAAAGAAGCAACCTCTTAAACTTAGCCAGAAATCAACAAAAGGAAGTAAGAACCTTTAGCTGTGTAGATAATTTGCCCAGAATAATAGTTATTTTTATGCAAAAGTAAGAAAACACCATGTATTAAATGCATTACTTCAGTGACCTTGGGCTGTTCTGGGTAAGATTTTCAGCTTCTTTGTGAATTTACACTGTCACTGGTTTATGCTAAATGTTCTGAGAACAAATTTGAATGACAGCTAATAATTCTATTTTTTTCCCATTCATAATGTGCTTTTCATTTTTTACATGTGAAAAGCCATTTCCTGTAAGTAAAAATGATGCATGTATGTAACTGAAAGTGAAAACAAGTTGTTTCCAATATATTCACTAAATGTGTATTTCAAAGAAGCCATTGCCAAAATAAGTTTTCAGCATGTGTACAAGCAATGAATGGAATAAATTTATGTAATTGCCATGTAAGCCCTTCATTTTCCTTCCATTAGTTATAAGCCTGATTGCCAGTTCCTTAGCTTTTCATAATCACTTTCCTGCAGCTTTTGACCATATTTGTGACTCTTTAACTTTAGGCAAAAAATCAGCTATGGGAGGGGCAAGATAAAAGAATTAAGAAAAAGAAAGTAGACAGGGATAAGATTTTGTTCCTCTCATATTAGAATTCAGGATCATCTAATTAAATGAGTTAATGTGGGATCCAGAACAAAAACTGTATTTATTCACACAGTGCATAGTTAAATATAGAATTCTGTAGGGTTGTGCCTCCTTTGAAATGATTTGGAAGAAGTCCGTTAGGATATGCAAGAGTGCCAGTACAGCCCCTCTTTAGCAGCATTTTTTTCAGGTTTGCATAGAACTCTGAAAAAAAAGGCAGAGCTGTTTTAAAGGAGCGCTGCCCTTGGGCTTTCACATTCCGAAACACCTCTACCAAATCATTTTCAAAGAATGCACAGCCCTAAAAGTCAGTATTACAAGATATAGTGGCCATCAATTTGAATAACATTCAACTATAATTATACAGTATCATAAAGCATTCAGTGTTAGTTTTTCAGTGGCTCTTTGTCACAAAAGCTGTATATTACAACATCATACTTTTTTTACCAGTTGCTGACAGACGTGGCCAGGAAGACGCTGTCATCCTGCTTGTTTAGTTCCCCTGTTGGCTTCTAACGGTGCCAGCGTTAGTCACTGTAGAAAGAGAATGCTGTAATAATTAAATCTTTGATCTGATCCAGAGCAGTTTTTCTTATATTCTTATTGTACTTATTCTTATTGTACTAAGGGTTTACTTCTTTCATTGGCAAATAAGGCATGATCATCTGTTGCATACATGGTCACAATTATTTTTTCTTTCTCCCTTTCCTCTATATATCTTTTCCTGTTTCTGTACTTCACTGAAAAGATGTATAAGTATTATTTTCTTTTTAGAGTAACTCACCAAAGCCATTTAACAGCCACTAAAAGAGAAAATGGTGGTGGTAGTGTCTTAGGTTGTCCTGTAACCGATTTGTGAATCATGACCCATCAGCTGAAAACCACTGAGCTAGAGAGCTCTTTAATCTATGCTCTAAATCTGATTGATATTCAAGCATCAGTTTTATATTTGTATCGTAAAATCTGACATTTTCAAACAGTCTTAATTCTTTCATAAACATGATAAGTGAAGGCCAGTCCAAAAGAAAACTGATGAGAAACATATGATTGTTCCTAACATTAAACAATAAAATGGCAGTTGACCTCACACTTTTAGAACCACAAAATGTAATTAGGTTGTCAATTCAGTGAAAGCTATGTAATGGGAATGATCTTCAACAGAAATTTACCCACAAATCATATTTAATGTGGTTTTTCTCAACATCATGATTTAAATATTTACTGATTTCAAAAGTTCTGTATAGTCTTAATATCACTGCCAAGTTATAAGGGTTAAATGGTGCTCTATTGCTGTAGATTTAATTCTCTGTGCATCCTCCTGCTGTTGAGATTGCCAGAATTGTAGGGAAGATAATATTATGCTTCAGCCAAATGAAATGATGCATTCAGTCTTCCTGAGGAAACAGCCTTTTGTAAGCAGCTAAAATATTTATTTATCCAGGTTTCATCTTACAGATTTTTTATTTGCTAAAACAAGCAAAACTCTCAAGTCTGTAATGATATAATCTAAACCGAGCTTACCTCCTGCTTGGATCTACAAATGAATGACATTTGAAATAGATTCTTAAGGAAAATTAGAGGGGTGTTTTCCTCCCCAAACATATGGGGGAAGTACAGAAAATCTGGTATCTTGCTGACATTATTTGCATCTGAAGTGGTTGTATAAACAATTTTTCTTAGATACTGTCTATTTATAAAAATTACTTTTAAGTATCACAAAAAAGACAAATTAAGGGAACAAGTCAGGAACTAGGGTTGATATATCCATACAGATTTTCCTCTCACCCGCTACAGGTTCTTTATTCATCTAGAGAAAATGTAGCAATGACACTGAACAGTCCCAAAGGAATATGTTACTGTTAATTCCTAAACCTGAAGAAAAGTATCTGCTGAATTATTTAAAAAGCCAAATTGTATGTACTGCATTATAAAACAAGAACTTGAGTACTGAAGTGTGTAAAAACATTAAAAAAGATGTGCTGGATTAGATGTGAGACCCATTTAGTCTAGCATTTTGTTCCCATAGTGATCAACAAAATGCTTCTATAAGAGCACAGTTCCTCTGTGAGGTAGGAGCACTCTCACAACATCTGGTGTTTAAAAGCATCTTTACTGGAACTAAAAACCAAACAATCCGATTTGGTAACAATTGATAGCTTTATCCTGCATGAATTCTCTATTAGAGAAATGCAAGTTAATGGCTATCATTATATTGTATGATAGTGAAAATATGTAAATATTTATCTTTTTTCACCCTGAACTGCTCACCATTCAACTGCATTGGAGTGCTTCTTTTATTGTATTTATGATCAGCAGATAAATCCCATTATGCTTTTGTGAATAAGGAAATATTTCCTTGGTGTCACTAATTGGAGTTGTGAGGGTCAAAAGTGTTGATAGTGGAATAACTCTGATATGGAGATCAATCGATCGGTCTGTCTGTCTGTCTACCTATCTACTTTTTCCCCACTGAATAATCTCAATAAAAACAGTTGATTTAATCTATAGCATTTGAGTATTCATTGTACCATTTTCCATACAACTGAAAACATTTATTTATACACATTGTCTAAATATTGATAACTTAGTTTGTTACAGTATGATTCCTTAAAATGGTCTCCCCTGAAAGTCTAAGAATAATCTTTTCTGCTGAAATATGAAATACTAGATACCAATTCTATCCACTGCAAATTACTGCTTTCAAGGATCACCCTTCTTACTGTCTAAGAAAAATAAGGCCCAGATATTTTGAATACTTTTTGATTGCCAACGCAAACATAACTTTTGCTTTTTTTTTCCTTGACTGCTGCCCCATATTTGGTTGACATAAGTTAATACTACTACCGTTATAGTTCCTGCACTGATTTGCTCATCTGTCCCAGTTGAAAGATGATGAATTATACATAGAAAAAGGATATTTGTTAGCAGTGACCAAAAGCATAGGTCAAGCTAGCTGATACCTCAGTTAATTTCTTCTGTCAGCAGCTGTTGACATTGCCTATTGCACATGCAAGCCCTGCCTTTTGCTGGTTTCAGACAACAAAGAATATGGTTCTTTGCTCTTTTATTTTTAAGGGAACGATCATAAGGTCATCCTAGAAACTCATATGAGTATTTAATTTCATAAAAGGGATTGATACCTGCTGAAGCCTACTGCTAATTTTTTTTATATTGTTTTCATGATTAAATAAAAATGATAGACATTCTTTGTAGCCCCAAGTTTTGCTTTAATAGCTGTGGACATATTTGCCTAGCAAAATGGACTACAAGTAGTCCTCAACTTATAACTACAATTGGGACTAGAACTTCCATCACTAAGTGATGCGGTTATTAAGTGAGTCGTGCCTGATTTTATGACTTTTCACACAAATCGCACAGTCATTAAGCAAATCTGGCTTTCCCCATTGACTTTGCTTGTTGGAAGCCCCCTGGGAAGGTCGCAAATGGAGATCACGTGACCCTAGGACAGTGCAACCATCGTAAATACATGCCGGTTTGCCAAACACTCAAATTTTGATCACGTGACCACAGGGATGCTGCAACAGTTGTTAAGCACGAGGACCAGTCATAAGTCACTTTTTTCAGTGCCATTGTAACTTTGAACAGTTGTTAAACAAGTGGTTGTAGGTCGAGGATTATCTGTAACAGAACTATATTAGGCTGAGTTGAACTGCCATATTAACTCCTTTGACTGGTGTGAAAAAGGATTCTCTTGAATCAGTAGTGGCAATAGCATTTGTTAGAACTGACTGACTCTTGATTTGGTCATAGGCTTCAAGATTTGGTGCTCTTGGAACATTTTAGATTAATCTTTAAAACAAAGAACTTGCAATTAACAAGGATTGTTTGTGACCTTTTATTTGAAAAGTTGGGCCGAAGAAAGAAGGATGCTTTTACAGAACCATTGCCAGACTTGTCAAAAACAAGCACTGAGGGGAAGGGCTTTAGTGGGCTTGTTTTAAATGTTTTTATTCATGTAGTTCCGCTGCCCTTTAAGGAAATGTAGGAAAAGTTAATGTGCAATAAAGTGTGCTATTTTAATTGTACTTTGGAATTTTCTCAAATGAAGACCAAGCAGCTGCAAAAATAATTAATCTGTTCAACAGTTTGAATGTATCTCTTAAAGTTGTTTTCTTTTTTCTTTTGTAGTTCTTTGAGGTTCCATTTGATGCAAATATGAATAGGACAAAAAACAGACCTCTGGTGCAAGGACAGATCAGGTAAAGTTGCACACATCTGCTCTCTTGAAGAAGAAATGAATCTCATTGTTTTTGTATATATTTTCCCCATTTTCAATCTTTCCTTGTTCTTAGTTAAGTAAAGAATAAAAGACATGGAAAGCAAAAGTATTTTTAATGCTTTGATGATTCTGAACACTTACAATGCTACACCGAAAGTATGTCAACTTGCCTTTATCATGTTCATATATTGTACAAGGGCCATTATAGATATGCACATTAAGAGTTACTGACTTCAATATTTTTACAGGTAATCCTCAACTTACAACCACAATAGGGACCAGAAAATTCATTGCTAAGCAGTACATTCGTTAAGTGAGGCATCATGTGACCACACCCAATTTTATGACTTTTTTGCAGTGGTCATTAAGCAAATCACCATGGTCGTTAAGTGAATCACATGGTTCCCCATTGATTTTGCTTGTTGGAAGCCAGCTGGGAAGGTCACAAGTGGCTATCACATGACCCCGGGACACTGCAACCATCGTAAATACATGCCGGTTGCCAAGTGCCCAATTTTTGATTGTGTGACCGTGGGGACACTGCGACGGTCATAAGTGTGAGGACCAGTCATAAGTCACTTTTTCCAGTGCCGTCATAATTTCAGACAGTCACTGGGCGAATGGTCATAAGTTGAGGACTACCTGTATATAATCTGTTCAACAAAAATAAATGTTAGAAGCAAAATGCTGTTCCTACTAGGTCCTGTGAATTGCCAAAAACTAACTATAAATCTCCCACATTAATTCTTAAAAGGAACTTACCTTACCTATCAGGAGTAAATAAGCTAATGCTCCTTTTGATATTTGGTGCACAAACCATATAATACCTGATCACTGATCATGGTGGTTAAGGCTTGTGATATTCTAGTAGAATGGAAGCACAATAAGTTCTCTATTGCCAATGACATAATCACTGGGGATTTAAATTATTAGAATGATTCAGGAACCCTGGCAGTTTCTGAAATATATAAGTTTAATTGCCATGAATTAAGGATGAAGCTTTAGGGTCAAATTGTGTACATACATAGTCATTCAAGAATAACTTGATCATAAACATATTACTATTATGGACAATTATGTGCTGATTCAGCCCACCAGCTCTTTAAAAAATGTTCTGCCTATTTCTTTTGAAAAAGCAAATCTTTGCTGTTTACTTCCTAAGGTTCTTAAAATTGCTGTTTCTCTGGATGATATTAGCATAAGTGCAGCACAGCAGCATTATTTAAGAATTAATAGCTTACATGATAAAAGGAAACACCAAGTTTCAGATCTGAACTCAGACACTATAAAATGCAGCATTCAGTGGCTGGTTTGCAATGGGAATTGTTCTTACTGAAATATTTGGGATAGTATCTTCCATGAGAGAATATAATGATTCAAATCAAGCTGTATCTACCAATAGGTAGAACAAGATTTAATGTTAATTTTTTATTTGTCACTGTGAATCATTTTAAATCAAATTTGAGGCAGCTTTTGTACTGTCTTAATTTTTGATGCTCATTTTATAACGAAGGGATCTATTTACAGCAAGATTTTACTCTAAGTTATATTAATACTCTTCGGGAGGGGAAATGTAGTGTGTGTTCAAGGAAGCTACTACAAAAACACAAATAATCAGATGAAAACCATTAAATATAAAAAGTGGTACTTTTTTTTGAAAAAGGTACAGTATCCCAGAATGCCAAAAAGCAAGTTAATCATTCCATTCACTTGGCTTATCATTGAAGTAGCAGACAAACCACAGCCATATCACGGCAGTTGAAATTAGCTGAGAATGTGCTGTTTCCTACAGCTGCTGGACATGTTAGCCCTGCATCCTGTTCCCACCTCACATTTTAATTGTGTCATCTTGTACATGCATACCATATTTAGTGATGGAGTTTCTTCTTAAACTTTCCATTTAAAATATTGCTGTTCTGTAATTGAAGTATGACCTTTCTGAAAACACTTTAGATGACTGAATGTATATCATAACTTGCTTATTTCTTTATTTACCTAAAGAGAGTGTGCTGCTAAATACTATATATCAAATACAGTTATCCTTTCTCTATAAATCACTGCAACATTTTTTGCTGATTTTTTACAAAAAGTATTCTTAAATATGTGTCATCTTTTGTGCATGCTCTTTTCTCTGTGTATACATATAAATAAAAAGCCAAGGTCCCATGAGGCTTCTGTTTGAACACAAACTTAAAGCAACCTTGATTTCTGCTTGTGTGTCTGTTCAATTTCTTAAAGGATTGGGTTCCAAGTTCTAGGGGGATGGAGAATGCTGCACCTTATTTGCAAACTTTAAACTAAAGCCCTTATTCATAAACTATTCAACAAACAATTTTCAGATAGCATTTCCATGATTTGTGCCAAGGATTATTTATAACAAAATTATGTTTTCCCTTAGGCATCTGTGAACAGTTGGTCCTATTTATTTCTGTGTTTTATCCATCATCTTTGGAGGATTGAAGAAAAGTGATGGATGAAATTACATGAAAATTGAAACAAAATAGTAAAGCAAGCCCTGGGGGTAAACTCACCCTCATTGTAAATAGAGTACTTTAGTAAACGTGTTCTGATTTGTTCTGTGAGGTGGTGCTAATTATAGATTTCTAAGTTCAGTTAATTTTATTTTAAAAACATCATGAGGAAAATTTTAATGAGAACATCTGTTGAGCACACAGTAAGCCAAAAATTGGGCCCAGCCAAAATTCAGTGAAATGGATCTATACCCTTCACTATAGTCTTTGAATTTGGTTAGGTAACTATGTATGAAATAAAACTCCTCCTTTCTCATTCCTAGATAAAATTAAAGTTTCTTTTTTTCTGATCTGAATTACATTCACAGTAACTCCACACAGGAGATTCAATGCTTGCATGTATTTCCCATAGAAAAATGCTTCAAATACATTAAGGGTCAGAGCTCTCAATCACTTGAGCACATATATAAAATGCATATGTTTGCCCACATAATTATTTAAATGATATAGGAGAGATTTGTATTCCCAATAAATTAGCTTTGCCATACAATTTTTTCTAAAAGTTTTAGATTTCTTTTAAGTTATGTATCACCAACATCTGGGAGAAAAAGGCACCTTCATGTAGGTCAAATAATGTGCAGAAGTTTATATTTGCAAAAGTGTTTCTTCTTCAAATGAACACATTTAGCCGAAATCATTTCCCAAAAACTTGAAACTATATTACTGTATCTATATTGCCCTCTTTGGTCTGCCTGTTGTAATCATTTTGGGGACCCCAAGCAAACACCCATCCATCTACAGTCGATTTAATGTTCTTTAAAGTGTCACATAACTTTAAATTATAAGTTGCTATAGATTTCATGTTAGCCATCAGCTACCACTATTTCTTCAGCAGGCCAAAATTATTCATAGCACAAGATCCATCTTTTTATGGGGTGTTGTCCTAATGTTTGAAACTTCCTTTGTTTGGTTAAATCTCTTCTACAGTTACACTGAAAGCAAATCAAAACTACATATAGTTATGTTTAAAAAGCTAGCATCTTATATTCTGGGAATCATTTCAAGCATGTTTGGGGCATGCACAAGGAATTCTGCATGCCTTCAAAGCATTGTTGATTTTTTTGTGATACATTTGACTTTCATCAAGTTTAACGATGGGCTAGTCTATTCTTGTTCTTTTAGTTTTAACTTTTTGATGCTGTAAATATAGGGACAACTACTTACTGAGAAAATATTTTGAAGCCTATTGACTTTACATAGGGTACTAAACTGGGAAATTATTGCTGATAAAATACTTAAAGATTCATTAAAACACAGATCAGCTTTGGTAGCCTTGTTGCTGTCTTCAGATCAATAGATGGTGGGTTTTTTCCATGTAACCCTGTTAGCAGTGCTTCATTTTTCCTTCATCACTTTTAAGGGGTACCTGAAAACTTCTTATTTTTTCTAGGTTTTTTTTCCCCCTACCATTCATCAACATACGTTTTATGTTGATTTCTGTGATATTTTATTGGTAAATACATAGTACCTTATTTGTATGACTTTCTCTATGTGGAGAGCCACTCCAAGGAAGATATATCAACTAAAAGGCAGAAATAGTTTGACCTGCATTCCTCTATTTTGACATCTTCCAAAGTCTTCAAGCTGCCATGTCAGTGGAAGAGTCCTCCATAGAGATGAACTCTTCTATATATCAATTCTAGATGTCACAATTCCAGAGGGACATTGATACATTTAAAGGGGTCAGGGAGGTTATAGAAATAACATGTCAGGATGACAGACCATATGAAGAGAGTCTAAATGTTTAGTGTAAACATAAAGTATATAAACCTGTGCTAGGTTCCTAATGTATTCTAAGTAGTTAAATCTTTATTCAAAATGCAGTCTTTGAGAAGGAATGAAAACATTGTTTATCAGATCCATCAAAGAGACAAAACACAAGAATATTTACATTACAGGGAGACACTAAAGTAGACCAGTATTCTAATATAAGAAAGTCTATGTCTATGGTGGCAGGAAAGTTACTTTCCTTTTGATGTCCTAAAATAGCAACCTGCTATCATTGATTTAAGTACAGGACATTTTCTCTGAGCCAATAGTAAATGTTATATACATCTGAATGAACATTACAAACTTTTTTGTGTTTATAATCCAATAGATATAGCTTCACAGTTTTATAAATTCAGAGTTTTTCCCAGAATTCCATGAAGTAGTCTGTAAATCTTCTTAGATAAGTGTTCCTTACAAAAATTTGGTTCCCTTGAGGAAATGATTGAGTCTGAAATCAGTTTTAGTAAATGGTGTTGTTAAGCTCAGAGTATACAGTACCAGCTTGGTGCTTCTTTCTGGAAATTCCCAGTCTCCCTATTAAATTCACACATATGCCCCCCCGCCCCCTTATCTGGTTTGACTTTATTTCAACTCTGTATTATGTGTGTCTCTACATTTCTCTTCCAATACTGAATAAAACTGCCTGCTTATAATTGGATTATAGCTTTTTCTGAATTTCTGTGTAGCTTTTTTAACAGTACCATCAAATCAAATCAAATAACTATTACAGCAATAAGGCCAGAAAAGAACAATATAAAACCTAAAAAGTAAGTGAATATACGTATACATATACATATATACATATATATGTGTGTGTGCGTGTGTGTGTGCTTATATATATTACATATTCTTATTTCTTGTTTGATATGTATATAAATTGACAAGTTGATATACGAACATGTATATTGATTAACAAGTATATATAAATATAAGATATATAACAAGAAATAAGAATGAAAGTACAGGGATATATAAGTACAAGGATAAAAGTACAGGGATATATAAAAGTACAGGGATAAAAATACCATCCTTTCCCCACTCATCCACTTTTCAGAATAAACTAACATTCTTTTTAAAAATCAATTTAAAATCAAAGTAAACAAAGCATTCCACTTGGCATCAGTCCATCATTTCAACATGCCTGTATGTCTCTCTTCTGTCACATCCTACCAAACCTGTTACGGAAAAACAAACAGTTGATTTTGTTCTATTCTGATTCTGTGTTTGACATTTAAATGGATACATCTTGCTCGAATCAATAGGCTTTGTTAAATGCCTACTTTCTACAAACTATTAGATCTATTATGGATATTTTTAATTATATGTGTACAGATATATACTGTTTATTGTGTTATCAACCCAGCTTCCATTATTCTGGTTTGGTTTATAATAGGGCTATAAGGGACCAATCTTTGAAACTATTTTAGATTTAATCTTATTTTACTTTAATTTTATAAGCATCAATATTCTTATATTGATTTTTTTGCTTTTGAAGAGGGTAGCTGCTCTGTTATTTATTAAGTATGAATATAGCTGCCTTTCTGGACATAGCCCTGACAAATATTAGGCAGAATAAATATGGCATAACATTGGGCATATTTGCCTGTCATGGTAAGCTATAACTTGGGAAAGAGATTTTGTTAATTGTTCCAACCAGAAATTGCCCCAAGGCTGAGCAAATTGTTTGAGTTATTTATCCTTCCACAGTTTGTGTAATGGCTCATGGTATCCCAAACTCACTGTAGCATGACAGTTCTGGCACAGCTCCACCACATGACATCAAGGAAGCCAGTTGGATATGGCAGTAACAAAGGTGGTCCTAATGAAAGCATTACACTCCTAATTATTATTGGGATACTAAATTCATCACTTCTGACTGGGTGACAAAGGAACATTTATATTTGCTAGGCATATTTTGTCCT
Source organism: Liasis olivaceus (assembly GCA_030867105.1). NCBI lineage: Eukaryota > Metazoa > Chordata > Lepidosauria > Squamata > Pythonidae > Liasis > Liasis olivaceus. The sequence goes on along the minus strand of CM061348.1, from coordinate 99,405,630 downwards.
CACAATTAGTTTTGGCAATGTATCATAGACACTTGATAGTTTGTTAAAACAATTCCATTCAGCAGCCATTCTTAACTTATCATCTTGATAAACTTCCTTTCCACTCAGTTCATATTAACCACTCACAAACTAGGACTATGAGTTTGCGTGATATGGTAAAATATTCAAGTTCTGTCTAAAGAAAGTGCAACTCAGATTTCAATTCTGTGTTTTTCAAACCTTTTTTACATTTTACCACTAAATTTGCGTGGCACTTGAAACACAGGATCCCCAAAGGATCTCCTATAGACATCTTTATGCTCATAATTTTTTTCTTATTGCTTGCCAGGTCCTGTAGCCCTCCTGATATATATTTTTTAAAATTTTTGTTTGAATTGTTTTTAAGATACCACTGTAAGTAGATATTTGCTCTCTGTGATATTACAGAATTTTGTTTTACTTTATGGAGACAAATAAATTGTTTGACATTTGTAGCTTAGATCCCACATCTACAGTGGTACCTCGGGTCACGAACGCTTCTGTTCACGACCAATTCGGGTCACAAACAGCACCGTTCGCAAAATTTTGCTTCCGTTCGCGAACTCCGCATCGGGTGACGAACAGGATCCGCGGCCATTTTCCCTGCTGACACACGTGGTCATAGCTTCCTGTAGGGAGGGGGACTCTCCCTCCAAACAATAACCACCTCCCCACCCACCTTCCTGTCCTCCACGCCTCAAGCAAGGTTAGTGTTCTCTCTCTTCATACTGTACTGTACTGTACTTTGTGTCATATTTTTGTGGTTTTAAAAAAAAATACATATGGTTCAGAATGGATTAACCATATTTACATTGAACCTTATGGGAAAATTTGATTCAGGTTGCGACCAAAATCGGTTGGTGACCAAATTCGTAGGGGTCAGAACGGATTCACCGTATTTACATTGAACCTTATGGGAAAATTTGATTTGGGTCGCGACCAATTCAGGTCACGACCAGAGTCGCGGAACGAATTAAGTTTGTGACCCGAGGTACCACTGTACTTTGTAGTTAATTTCTTGGCCTGAACTTTTGCTTCGTATGCAGGAATAAACAAGAATAAAAAGCAGATTCAAAAAAGTGGTTTTGTTTTCTGGAATTCAGACTCGGTGTTAAGTTTTTGTTTGTTACTTCTTTTAGCCTCATCACTCTATCCTTTCTGCATATTTATGGATTGGCTATACCTGTCATGGTACCCTTCTTATAAGAGGGCCTAGAACACTGTCCCAAAACTCCAGCTATGTTCACCTGGCTTGAAAAAGTTGGGTATCCCTACTCTCTGCATAAAGATACTTGGAGAAAAAAAATTAAATCATAGTCTGCTGTAATACATCAATTTAAAAAAAAAACTATTTTTTTTAAAATCCCATAGTTCCGTGAGATTTCTCAGCAACAAGAAAATTACAAATAAACACGGATAACTAGGGGTGGCAGGCAGGGATTATTTGAAGCCTGTACATGCCTGAAAAAGTGGCCATAATAAGATATTTTTATAAGGCTAATTTGCCATATTTATTGTTCACAAACAGTTCAAAACCTATGGAAGCTAGCTTATTTTAGCATTTTCTGCTATCGTTCAAATAATCTACTCCTTTATTTTTATGTTATTTTGTTATAGCATGGTTAACATAATGAAAACATGAGATTGAGATGGCATGTTAACTCTTCAAACAATAGGGAGAACAGGACCAAGTGTAACAGCTCCATTACTATTTTCTCCACCCTGTGTTTGTAGGAACAACTGTCAGTAGGGAGCTTGCCACTAACTATGAAGGTAATTCATGTAATGCCTGCGGACAGTCACTCTCTCCACATGGAGGAAGGCTGCCAAAAAGAAGAAGCTAACTTGTTAATCCTCACTTCTCTTCAAAATGTATACATCTGTGTCTACTTCTTATGTATATTTCAAGAATCCAAAAGTCTTAAACATGAACCGAGAGAATATGTTTTTAATAAGGGTTCATTTTGACATCACATCAGATTGTAGTGATATAAAAAACTGAATGAACAAATTAATGAATGAATATATTGTTCTGCAGTAAAACATTACTAGTGCAGATGTTTTAATTATCTACATTTCAATCAAGGCCTACTTCCTCTGTCTTCAGCAGAGCCAGCATTCACATATAACAGAGTTAGCTTCTGAGCTGAAGCCTTGTTTTCTATTTCTGCTTCATTCTCCTCTTCCTTTACCTAACAGTTGCTCATTCCAAATGAGAATTTGTTTTTGAAAATAACGTCACCAAGGTCAGGATCACCATATTGATGACTGATTTCTCAGCTACCTGCTGGCACCCTAAATTCTTCTTACACTGTCACCAGCTAAGAGCTGCCAGCCCTTTTTCTTTGTCTGAACAGTGCAAGGCTTTTTGTCACCGAAATGTGAGGACTAGATTGGATAAGATCTAAGCGAAGGGTCCATTTCCATAACAGTGCAAAGGTTCAGTAGCTTCTCCTCCAAGACACCTGTTAAGATTCAGTAGTAGAAGACAAATAAGGCTTGAACTTTGTGTCTAATATATATTTGGCTTGAATGATCCAGTTTACACTGGACTGTTTTCTTTGTACTATGAGGTTAATGACCACTTGTTCAGTGACTGTTCAAAGTTATGACAGCACCGAACAAGTGGTACTTACGACTGGACCTCAAAGTTCCAGTCATCCCAGCATCCCCACAATTACATATTCACAATCCAGGGGTCTTGGCAACCAGCTTGCACTTAAAACAGTTGCAGCATCCTGCAGTTGCATGATCGCCATTTACGACCTTCCCTGCCGGCTTCCCACAAGCAAAGTCAATGGGGAAGCTGGCAGGGAAGGTCACAAGTTGCTCCTGTAAGTTGCTATTGCTACGTTTTCTCCCGAGGAGCCCAGCTTTGAAGTATGAGATCCCCAGGAGCACCCCCCTACCCACACTCCGTAGCACATGCACAGCCACATACATGCTGCACTGCAGCAGCCACCTGTGCACCCTTCCACACCCAGCAGCAGCAGCCGCTTACCTGCCTGCTGGTCTGCTTGCGAGCTGCTCAGGACTTGCAACTTCCTGCTGGCTTTGCTTGTTGGAAGCTGGCAGGAAATCTCAAAGAGGACCTCGCTTAATGACAGCAACAAGGATTGCTGTGATTGCTGTCACTAAGCGATGTGGTCACGTGATGTTGCACTTCACAGCTACATCGCTTAGCGATGGAAATTCCAGTCCCAATTACCATCATTAACAGAGGACTACCTATAATGGCTTTTCTGGTATCTGTTATAAAAACTGTCTTATCAAATCCCTGTTCTTGAATCCTTATCTGCAAGACTTTTGGTTCAAGTATTGACATGGAAACAAATGAGGCAGCATCCATACCACAAATAGAAGCCAATCAGATTTTCATAATTCAAGAAAAATACAATGCCAAACTGATAGAGGCTTCAGCACCCAAGGGCAGCATACTAAATTAAGGGTGAAAGATAGACTATGTGGCATACTCACTCTGTCCTCCAGAAGAAGTAATGGGCTGGAGAGCTGCCACTCCTGTCTCCCAGCGTCTGCCAAGTGAAGCAAATGCCTCACCTTGACTAATGGAGAAGCTGATTCTGTTCTTTGAAGCACAGTGAGCCTTTTTTCAAACCCAGCTGTACCTCTTTGTACATGCCCTCTATTATGTATGGTCTTCTTTCTTACTTTGGCCTCCTGTTTTCTTCTTCAGAGATTGTCTCTTTCTTCATCAGAATGACATTGAAGAATGCTGTATTTCACTTCTACACCCTTGCCAAGAAAACTGCAAGGCCTTGTACAGGTGCTCACCAGGAGTCAACACTGACTTGAAGGCACACACACACACACAAAATCTCATCTGGCATAGCCTTTAGCTAGTGGCATAGAACCATCTCATTATATATTGGCCTTCAACTAAGGACCAGTAGAAGCTCTTTTAGAGTGATCATCAGACTACCAAACAGCTTAGCCCCTTGGAAAGGTTGAGATTGGTATAAATATCTATTTTCTTTAGTTTCAATATCCCTCTTAGCAATTGTAAGCAAGGCCTCTGATAGTTGTCCAACTCTCATATATTGTAACCTTCTCAAAAGGTTGAGGTCTAATCATGTACATTCTTATCTAATACTTAATTTTATCTGCATTTGTGAATAAACACACATGCACAAACAAAACCATAACTATGTGGCATATAACCTTTTATATTAAATAATTAATAGCTTTTTCACAGCACCAGATATCTCATTCTTCATTGGGCAGTTCATTGCAAGTGCGACTTGCATGGCATGACAGATATCTCTTATCATATGAATAATGCCTGCCATTATTATAGCAGTACAGATGGAGCAATCCTAACTGCTAAACATCACCTCTTGTTCATTTCACATCATTGGGACATTCTTGCACTGCCAGATTCTTAAACACAATTCACAGAGGATTTTCAAATGTCACTGGTCTCATAAATATCTGTTTGTGGGTAACTGGCTTTGAACTGAAGCTGCAAATACTTTTGTTTAATTTCATGCTTGATAAAGGGGGATGTTCGTCTTTGAAAATGGCATGGTTCTAAAGAGACAGTGCAGCAGTGTTATCTTCAAATGTTTATCCTGGAGGTATGCAGTTTTATGAAATTAAGTATATTCCACCCTGCTGAGTTTCTTTTCTTCTGTACATTTTCTCTTAAAAGTAAGAAGCTGACATTGGCTGAATGTGGTAAACAAAAAAAATTTAATAAGGGAGCTTTATATTTTGACATGTCCAATTACTTGTGAAAATGTTACCCTTGCATTCTAAGCTGTGGGGCACTTCACATCTCTCATTCAGATAGCTACATAACAGACAGTGAAAGGAAAATCCTTAGGCTAGAACATAGTTTAGAGGGGATAAAACCCACATCAAAGGGTGGACTAACAGAATGTTATAATGCCTACTGTCTGGAACAGCAGTGGCTATTTATCCACACAGTCTAGAGATTACTTGGTTTATGGTCAATGCAAGATCTCCTGCTCTGCTTCTGTATGCTTTCCTCAGATCAGAATTTATATTTCTGGCATGTAAATTTGTGCTGTGCATTTTTAAAAAAAAATTCTGTGCAAGAATAAAACTTGTATGGTGCAAAATGGATTTACTTTAATGTTTGCAGAAGTCTTTGGCTATTCAGTGCACTGTTTCTCTTGGTTATGCTCTCTGGAAAAAGACTGCTGCAAGTTGGTAGGGACATTCCATTATAAGCAATTGTGTGTGTTAAATAGAAATCCTACAGAAACATTCGACCCCTCATGCTTTGCTGCTTTTCAGTTCAGCTGTGAGACCTTTGCCATGGAATTATTTATCAAGGCCTTTAATTGCATGTGGGACAGTTGATAAATTTGAGTGCATTGTGCATCACATCCAGTTAGGAAACATCCCAGATGCTCATGTATAAGCCAGGAGTCATGGTGCATTTGAGTAAATAGCCCTCCATCTGCTTCTGAAGACCACTGCTGGGGAGCGATACACACTCCTAATGGGGTTGTCTTAGCCTACTGTGTCACAACACAGTAGGGGCTACAGCCTAGCTCATTTGAGGGAGGCAACAATTGTATCCTATAATCCTTCTCACTATGACTTCCAGTATAAGTAAACGTTTGGGATGTACCATTTTTGCCATTTCAATTTTCTTGAGAAATAATGTCAGATAACTTTCTTCTCTTCAGGAGCAGTCATGAGAAAGTAGAATTTTAGACTGATCTGATGTGACATGCAACTAAAAAATTACTTGTATAGTAGACATGTCAACACAAGCTGTTTGCTACTTTATCTGGATGTACAGAAGTCAGTAGGAAAATGTACAGAAATAGACACACAAATTAACTTTTTCCACCCTGATGAAAAGAGAGTGAGACTGTATTTATCAAGATGGCATAAATATTTTCTGCATTTGGAGACATGGTGAACAGTCAGAACAGTCAGAAGCCGCTGCCCAAACCCTACTGTACCATTTATGTATGAAATGCTTCTACTGAAGAGCAACTGGGCACTTTTGTATAAAGTGGGCAGGGCAGAAAACTAAGAGAACATGGAGAGAGGATGAGAGGAAAGGTAAGAAAGTAAGGAGATAGTATGTATAAAAGAAATAAAAAGAGAAACATGGGTAGCCCATCCAAAAAAGTAAACATCCAAAAAAGTTAATGTTGATTGTTTTTATTGTTGTTAGCCATCCAGAGTCACTTGTCTGAGATGGGCGGCTATATAAATTGAATAAATAAATAAACTACCATTCCGTAAATAAGCAGGGAGTTCTGTGCCTCTGAACAATATGTATAATCATGTTATCTGTTCATACAATGTTGAAGTTCTAATTATTCATAATCTCCTGTTCTTGTGGGTAAATGTGATAGAATTTAATGCTGCACCTAGGAGAAAAATCAATAGGAGAGGAGATAACCTTAATATAAAAACCTAACATTATTTTTGGGGTGGTAGCATGGTAGCAAGATTTTAAACTCTATTTGTTTCTTCCCAAAATAAACTTAGATAAACATTATGAAACTTGATATTGCTTATTTTAAGATTTGCTGGTATAGGATTTTCTGTTACTGTGAAGAACTAGTCTCTAAAATTCAAGGGGAAATCCAAGATCAGATTTCCCTCTCCAAAATAAAAACTGGTATCTAACATTGGAGAGAGAAATTCAAGGAAAACAATGACCCCTGTAATGTTATACCAGAGGTCATAGGTTTGCACTTTATAGCATTATATAATATGATGTGAGTTTTGGCAATTCACTATTAAAAGCATCAGTCAAATAAATCACTAAAATTGGTTCTGTGATTTTATAGAAGATCCAGTAGTGATTTTAAACATCTTACTAGGGACAAAGATAATGTGCATGAATATAATATGCATGAATATATTTGTTAAGAAAACATTGGTGGGTTAGCATGATAACAGTAGCTGTTATACTAGTAAAAATAAAATCAAGTCAAATAATTTTCTTATAATGATAAAATATACTAATACACTATGTCATATGTAGCATAATTATAAGTGATGAGTGTTTGAACCAAAAACCTACCTCAGAGACATCAGAGTCTCTCAGAATGATACATTTTTCCATAACCAAGTGTTTCATGGTGATCAGTTTGAAAGTGGATTCAAAGTATTACAGTATGAATACCACTGAAGACTTTTACTTGAGTTCCTTAAAATATACAGCCATTTTCATAAAGGACTAAAAAGTGCAAAGAGTTTCTTACCAAGCAATCTGCTTTTAGACATCCACAGTCATTCTAATAATACCACTAAAAGCAGTTCCTAATACAATAATTATAAAAGTGAAACTTTCCCATTTTTGCCTACAGTGTTACCATGCTGTGTGAATCAAGGCATCACCAGGGGATGCTGTGGTTTGCAGTGGAAGATTGTAGTCTAAGTTTTATGTGTCAGAACTCAAAAGAGTGTTCACATCAGAAGAAGCAGGTGCTTCTGCTGAATTCTTAGGCAAGGTCCAAGATGCTCTAAATGGCTCCTGGGTGTTTTGTCGATATCAGGCAGAAATAAGCTGATCTTGGAAGGGAAAGAGAACTAGAGCTGGGGGCTAAGCTGGGGAGTTGACTTCCTGACAGAAGGCAATGGCAAACCACTTCCCTGCTGTTGTCAAGAAATCTGCACGGACATGTCTACGAAGCTGCCAGGAGTCAAAAGAGACTTGGCTTTTTGTTGTGAGAATAGCAAGCAACAAATTGCATTTCTCAATATTTAGAGACCCCAAGCAACTGGATACATATTCTCAAAAATGTCCTTTTGGTTTGGTTAAATAATGGCAATAAATTTTGTCTGAGAACAGACTCCCCTTATGGAGCCTGTTAAATTTATTTACATTTGTGTTTGTACATTTTGCTTTAAGGCAATCCAACTCCCTGGCACTCCACTCTGTTTTTAATCTTATAGGACTTTATCTTACCAACAGTGGCCCGTTATTCAACATGTGCCAAGTAGTTTCAAAAATGACACTACTCAGCAAGTCCATTACTAAACTGTCTAGGATGCTAAATGGCTTGCACCTCGAATTCTATTTGCAGTAAGTCACGTAAAAAGTGCATTTCTTCTGTAAATGGTTGAGTTTATTAGGTCTTTAAACAAGGGACAGCTTACATATTATCAACTTGGCAAGTCAGATACCAGGGCTTACACTTTAATTAGGCATTGCTAGCATAGTCATTGCTGCAGAGTTTGCATTCCAGAGACTAAGATACACAAAGAACTCTCTCACACATTTTATTGGAATCTACTTGATAAAATCACAGTTTATATTGTTCTAATATTTTTTGCTGAAAGGGTTCCGTCTGGATAATGGAATTTGTATATTCATTTCTATGTTGGTTTGGTTTACTTTGAATTTCTAATTATTTGCTCAGGGTTCCTGCACAAATATTTAAAAGGGTGAACACCTCTTGCAGAAAAGGTGATAATGTGCTACAAACAGAAAACATTGAAGCCTAAATGTAGGAATGGCTGAGTAGGAAATAGACATCATGCCCATAGAAAAAATACTAAAGGGGATAGTGAAACAGCCATTCTAATATAAAATAATACATGTTGCTGCTATTTCTATGCCATCCTTCAATTAATAAGTTAGTAACCGTGGATAATGGTGAATATATTCACTGTCATTAGCTATTATATTATATTTTATTGCATATTATATTATTATCTAAGAGCAAGTAGGATCAGAATTTTATGGTGGAATATTTTTCTTTTGTTTCTGTTTTTCCATTTCTTGGGATTCAGTCAAGCTTGTCAACAACCATCCCTCTTGGACATGGATAGGATATAAATACTAGGTATGGTATTAATATATAGTTTATTCTGCCGGTCAATAATAATTCATATACATAATTTCATAAGAAGCTTGAGCTATAAGATTCATAGAGTGAAGCCTCAAAGCCCTCTGAAACAAGTTTTTGCATTCTCTGAATTATGTTGCCTTATAGGAGAGCCCCTGCGAATGAAATGATGAGTTGAAACTGACTTCAGAGGATGTTTAGACTATTTCAAATACACCTCTGGGTGATTCTGAATTATATCTGTGGTTCATAATTTCATCTAAGAGCAGCATTGAAATAATGAAGAGCCTTGCTACACAAATTAAACTCTAGTGAATTGTAGGCCTCACTCCACTGATACCATTCTTCACCTCCCTTTCCGAGTGGAAAAAATACATTTGGCTATAAGAATTAGGTTCTCTGAAGAATATGTGCTGAAAAGAAAAGAAGAACTGATGCTATGTTTTTACCATGCTGCTTCTGTTCTCGTATCTTATCTTGTAAGTTTATTATAATACAGATTCTCATAAGAACTGTTAAAATAGTACAAAAAATAAAGTAAATCCTTCTCTTCATTGTTTTACTTTCTAAATATCTTTTGATTGATTGCCTTGTAATCAGTCACTATAATATGATATATTCATTGCCCTTCTAAATCACCAGTAACCTCAGCTTTCTGGGCCATATATAAATAAATAAAAACCATAGAAAAATCAACCTAAAACAGCACAAGAAACAAGAAAAAATACTAGCAATACTAATTATAGCAAAATAAAAAATATATATACTAGTACTGGCTCATAATTTTGAAAAAATAAAATGAATGAATTATTTTTAAAAAATGGTTTGGTCCGGTACTGAATTTTGTAAAAATGAGAAAGAGTGATGGGGCCATTTTTCAGAAAACAAGTGACTGCTTTAAACCAGGCTGATTTGTTTATAAAGTTGCTAACGTCAGTAATCCTGGGCAAGGAGATGGAACATCTGCAACTGAGATTGGTTAAGGTCTGGGAAAACTAATTGCCTTCAGTTTGGTTAAAATGCAGGGTCAATTACATTTCCAAACAACAGCTTATATGCTCTCTGACAGCAAAGCTGGGATGTCATATATTACCTGTTTCCTTGCTTAGAGAGAAAGAAATGAATTTACACAGCTACGTGATATTTTAATGTAGCCAATGCACATTTCTTTGCAAAGAAAGGGCAGCTGGCAACTTTGGAGTAAAAGTGCCGTGTCAGGAACCCAAGAGATATTTGTTTTTTCTCAGCCACGTTTCTGTCAGTTGAATTGGTTTTTATTACAATCTAAACAAATGGCTTTTAAAACATTGCTTCAGGAGCATCTCTGATACAATAGAGCAAAACAGATTACCCCTCTTTCCTTTAGCTCCCAGAATCCACAAAAGCTATTCCTGGGGGTTGGGGACTCTGGAAAAAAATTTAGAGGTAAAGAAGCTACAGGGGGAAGTAGGAAAGGTCCCATTCACTCTATGAGCAAAAGTCTGTCCATGAAATGTTGGCTATTACTCAAAATTTCTAAGTTTTTATTCATATATTTTCTGAATAAAAATTCAAATTGGTTCATTTCTTGTAACCATTACACTAAGAGTTTTTAATTTGTAAACTAAGCAATATAATACATTTATAATACATAACTAGTTGTTTTTTCTATACCATTTTGTATAGAAAACAACACTAATGCAGTGTGTTTGATTCTGTTTAAAAAAACTGAATAGGGAACTTAACACCTTTTTTTTTTTCCCGAACTTGATTTTAACTTTAAGAAGTTTCTTGGAATACTAAACACTTTTTAAAAATTGATTTTATGTTCAACTTTGTAAGCATACATTTAGTCCAAATTAGATAGACAGACAGATAGATAGATATGCATGTGCACCCACACACACGTGTGTGTGTGTACGTGTGTATCTGTCCACCTCGTTTGTTCCATAGAATAATTAGAGTGCTGAAATGTTTCATACTTGTGGGTGGGTGAATATTGGGGACCCCTATTCATGGTTTTGAAGGCTTTCATTGCATGGGTCCCTGGGGTATATGAATTTGCAGTAGAGTAGGAGAGTTAAGAATCAGATTCCCATTGTTCCCACCACTACAGTGCCATTGTTCTAGTCAACTTCTGAGTTGCAGTTACTTTAAATCATTGATCAGAGGTAAAATAATGACTGTTGTGGAGCCCAAATACCCATAGCCTATTAAGCAATTTTTGGGGGAATGTTGGAAATGAAAGTGGGAATTCTTATTTAACATTGACTTCTAGCTAATAGTTTCTGAAAATGAAGGATGAAATAAATGCATTTGCTGTGCCTACCTATAGGGAAAATCTAAAAGCCTGATACGAAATAAGAAAACCTGTGGATTAGCTTTCTCATCTTGCTTTGTTGTACTTCCATGAGGTTATACTTAATACATGAACAAAAATGAGACTGCAAGAAGATGAAACTTTCATCCTGTACTGTTAGCTGGCTTAACATTCCCTAACTTGCTTTTTACATATGAAAAGAAAGAGTTCTGTAGTTGGATTTTTATTAATAGAAATAAAAGGTTAAATACACAAATACACACTGCCCTCATCTGAAATGTGGAGTTCTTCAGAACTGTGTTAAAAGAAAAAAAAAATAAAACAAAGAAAAAATAATAATAAAACAAAGAAAAATATAATCTGGCTCTTCAGACTTTCTTTTACTAAAGATATGAGAAACATATTTCTACAATACTATAATTTCAGTCAATGTACTAATAGGTCTATGTGTATTACACTGTACAGAAGTCTAACAAGCATTCATATTATTTTCCTACTACACTATCCAAGTGTAACTGAAAACATATATTCAATCAACAGTACTTAAAATGTCTTTGTTTTGCCATCCCAAACTACATATTGAGCACTACTCAAGAAGCATTTGTGGAGATACAGTGCAAATAAACCTTTATGTTGAAGATTTTAGCCTTCATTATGCATCTTCCATCTCAGCCAGATAATTTAGTATAAGTCAAGTACACCTTCAGTTTATTGCTGATGAGTCTGGTTTCCAGATAGAGTAACAGAGGTATTAGCAGCTCAACTATTCTTCCTTTCTAAGTCGTTGCACATCAAAGGCATTTCTGCTTTTCAGACAATTGAGGTTGTTAAACCTTTATCAGGAGATTAAATATTATGATGTCTGTCAGAATTCCTTCCCTAAGTGCTTTTAAGCATAAAGGCCTTTACCAGTTCTAATGAGTTTTTGGGGATTCTACATTACTCACTTAACAAAATAAAGCATCTTGTTAGCTATTATATTAGGATGAATGTAACTGGGAATGCATTGGCTGCATTATGTGCTATTTTAGCTATTCACAATCTGGACCTTAATAAGCCCAAGTTTTTGACAAGGTGAGGAAGAGCACAGTGAGTTAGTAGGGGTGATGCTTCTGAGTTCCTTGGTGTATCCTCCTGTCCACAGCTGCCTGATTTGATCAGTTAGATATTGGCAATTCTATCACATTTGTTTTCCTCAGATTCCTTAATTTACAGGTCGTGTTCCACCCCTGTTCCATGACAGTGTGCGTGTTCGACTGAAAACAAAAATCTGCGTGAATATTGGTAATACATGCACTTTCACAAGCAGTTTTTGTATTGCAGTCTATGCATTTTGGTGTACATTTTTAAAAGTGCAAATGTCAAAATAATGTGTGTGTATTCCCAGTTTTTCTGCTAATTAAAGAAGTGTAAAGTAGGCGTATTTGTATAAAAATTGTGATGGGAGAATTTTCTCTCCTATGCTTAGCCCCAATTAACTTTACAGTTAGTTTATATACTCATTATTGGGTTTATATCCTTCTTTCTCCATAAAGGATGACACCCAGCACTCATAACAATAACAGAAATAAAATTTAAAAATATATTAAATCCTATTAACATATCATTTAAAAAATAAATAAAACAGTACATTATCTCTTCTATTGGTAATTGTTTTCTTCATATTAGATTAAAGTGAGCAATAATAATAATGCATTCCAAATGCCTGTACAGTTTGTCCCAGTGGTCCAGTATACAAAAGATATTAAAAGTATGGTGAAGACTTGAAATCTGAGGGAAGTTGTATACCAGTATACCAGTGATATCTAGCTCAATAATTGAGCTAGAGTGCCTCAGCATTACTTTTTTATTATTATTATTCCTGGCAGTTGCCTGGATTACTCTCTGGAGTTTTCTTGGCAAGATTTCAGAAGTAGCTTGCCATTGCCTCCTTCCTAGAGCTGAGAGAGAGTGACTGGCCCAAAGTCACCCAGATGGCTTTGTGCTTCAGGCGGGACTAGAACTCAGTGGCGTCCCAGTTTCTAGCCCAGTGCCTTAACCCCTACACCAAACTGGCTCTCTACTGACATCAAATCTTGGGGAAGTCATTTTCACATTACTTTAATCTTTCCTGGCAGTTCAGAAGTATGGCCAAGGAAATTTCAGCAGAAATATCAGTAATAAAGAGTTGCCTGACAAGGCCTGGCCCCAAACCAGCCTGAATTAAAAGCCCTATTGTGACAGACCTGTTTGGTATCTTCTAGGATGACACCTGATTTACACATTTTGCCTTTTTTTAATCAGTCTTTGAGATTTCTCTTTCAGTAAAATAGAAGTGCAACAGCTGAGGATGTTAAGCGCGATCCCTGATCATAGGATTGAACCTTTCAGCTAAGTTGGGTATTTTTGCATCCTTATGCCAGTGTATATTGAATGATCAGAGAAATGTGTAGATTATGGCAGGAGTAAATCTGGGATTCGTTGTTTGCTTTACCCAGTTTCTGTCCTCTGTTCTGTTCTGAGTTGAAATATTCCAGCTAAGGTGCACAATGTTCTGATCCAAACATGCATAAAGGACTTTCTGCTGTATCTTATTTTTCCCAGCCTTGTGAAGATTGATAAAAATTTACATGTCCTGAAGGTAAAGTCAGGATACTATATATTTATTTGCATGGGTAGGTGAAGCTTTTCAAAAATCCTGGGAGAGGACTTTGAGACTTTCTCATTCTTTGCCACCCTCACCAAAGACAGCACCATCTCTCATGCTTCAGGCATGAGTGGTGGAGAGGAACCCAGAGCCCCAGGATTGATGGAAGGAAGCTTGAGTTCTCAATTAAAACTGTAATTTAGTTTTGCATTTCAATTTTAAAACCAAACAGCCTCCAGTCCTTTTCATGAGTCATGAACCTTTTTGCATGAGTGACTGGAGGAATCAGTGAATATGCATATTAGTATTCTCCCCTCACCCCTTCAGTAATGCCTATTTTGTTTGCTTAAATGAGTGCCCTTTTACTTCATTACACTTTGGGTTAATGTAATTTTGTGTCTTTGCAAAGAGCAGATCTGTTGTCAGTTTTCCGGCTCATTCGTAAACATATAAAAGCCAGAGAAAGTGCAATAGCAGCGTTCCTCCTCTTAAGGGCTGTCATTGTTATTGCCTGAGTGTGCAATCATCAAAGAAGAAAAGGTGGCTCTGGCAATAAATCAGTAATGTTCATGCTTAGAGCATGTTTTCCTTTTAATTGGAAGATATATCTCATTAGACATGAACAAAATTTCTGATTAAAACCACTAATTGAATGTTAAAACATATTTGCCCTATCTGTGTTCAAACATTCTGGAGGTCACAAATGCCACCTTTTAGCTGCATAAAGGGAGGAACATAATGAATACTTTTTTATAACAATTTAAAGCTTTAGGCTGATATGTGAATGGCAGTATTTTACACAGATGCCAGATAAATCTCTTGTAATTCTGACAGTGCATGAGTTACCTTATGGGCTTGTTTTTGTTTTGTTTTCTTTCATTTTAAAGAAAAACAATCTTCCATGAAATAGCTACTAGTACGGGGGGGCGGGGGGGGCGGGAGTATTTCTTCCATATTAGTTTCACTTTTATTGTTACTGCTACGGTATTTTTCCAACCTGAAAATGCTAGTAAATGTGGTTTGCATTATACTACATATAAATATAACTGCCTGAAGTGATATGTGGATCAAGTTAGCGTGTGCTTTCAGCACTGGGGAACTGCCAGGATTCACATGTTTGTGGTGACTTCTTAATTTGTTACGAATGCTTCCTTCGTTATCATTCACTCAGAAGTTAGCCCAAGCCATTTGAGACAGTCAGGTTCACCCACAGTAGCTTGTTCTGTGGGTGAACACAAGGTATCAGCATGCCAGGTCAGAAATGTGGGGACCCGAAGACCTTAATTAAAGACAGGCGTCATACAATTGACCATTACTGCTCTCACAATTGCTGTGGTTCCCCAGCTAATGTCTGGTTTGTTCTGTTGTTACAGAGCAGAGCCAGACAGCCTTTTAGTGCGCCAAGTGCGGCATTCAGGTTTCCGTGGTTTGGCAGGCCAAGGCTGCTCTCAGAAAGTGGACAAGGCCAGAAAAAGAGGCCAGGAACAAATGAAGAAAGTGGCAGGGATATAGCAAAAAAAGGGGGGGAGGGGTATAAATTAATACTTACTAAATGAAATACTTGAACAGCTTCTTATAGTGGTTAGCCAGGCACTTCCTTCTTTTTTTTTTTTAATGCAAATGAAATAAAACCTGAGTCAGGGCAAGGACTTTTGATTTGATGCTATCTACTTTTGTAGTCATTTATAACTGCTTTAGGTCATTGAGTAGCTTTTCTTACCCACAAGGATTGGCGATTCTGTTTAAATAAATAAAAGGATTAGACTACAAATATATAAGATTGGGCTTTAATTATTGTAGACACTATCAAGTCAGGACTTCATAGCTTTTCTTTTGTTGTGCATTGTGGAAAGACAGACTTGAAAACTCTGTTCCTTTCTTCCCACCTCTACTTTTTTTGGTGTCTTGCATATTGGCCCTTTCAAAAGAATTTGAATCCTTCTGGAAATAGTGTGACGTTATGAGAGAAGAACTGAAAAGATCAAAGGAGTTGTGTCTTCCAAGTCTGTGTCTGTGATCTTAAAGAGCTGCTGTCCTTTAGAATAAAAAGGATAAATGTTCATAATTTAATTTCTGGAGTACTACCATCATTAACTACTGTATAATCAAAAACCATGTCACTGCTATGCCTTGGTACCTTTTTTGAAATAGAGTTTAAAAGAATATAGGGTAGGATATGCTATGCTTTGGGTAGTTAGTAGTATCATGGAGTTTCATTGATAATTATGAAAGCAAATTAGAATAACCTGTTCTATAAAATAATAGCTATCTCTGTTTTCAGCAAGAACTAGTTGTTTGCCTTTAGGCACCTTGGGAGTAAGTGGAGATGATTCAGAGGAATGTCAGAAACAGCTGTGTATGTTTGCCTGAGATTTACGTATTTTATGGATATGAGCTAGCTTTGACTCTCTTTTGCCTTACCTTAAGTGTGCAGAATATATCCTCTTCATGTCTCATCAAAGATTTGTCATAATTCTTGCTTACCACTTTGTTATAACTGGTGATTTAGAAACAGAATACACCAGCTGGATTATCAGGTCCCAGGCTATGTCTGCAAACAGAAAAATCTGCTTGAGACTTGTCAACTGAACAGATGTTACACTCAGGGAAATGGAACATATTGTACCCTGCGGGGTCTGTCACGGTCACACAAATACTCTTCAGAGTGACTGCATTGAATTTGCCAGAGTAAACTTGCTCTTTTTTTTTTTTTGTCTACTGTAGACTTTGAACCTGAGCTGAATTTTTCCTTCTAGAATTAAGTGTTGGATAGTTGGTGTTTTAGGGGAGAAAGTATTCCATATTATACAAAATGCAGGTATTTGTTCCATGTAGAAAGTGCTTTGAGTTTTATATATTGCCAGTACAAATGGCTTCTATTATTAAGCTCTACTTGTGAATCACTCATTGCGGTAACCAAACATATTTGTACACGGTAGCTTTTATGGATTTTAAAAAAGGGTAAATTTTAACCAGCACCATCACAGGCTAGTACCTGTATTCGCTTAAGAATGTTTCAGTCATATTGCAAGCCTGTGCCACTGTTTTTTCCACATAGTATAATCAGCCCTTCACTGAGATGATTTTGTAAGATGTGAAAAATTATTTATTTTTGACTAGTGGTCCAAATCTGTTTGGCTCTATAAAGCAGATGACTCCTGTAACCCCATGAACCAGATGAGCAGTTCTCTTTGGCCAGTTACACCTCCTCTGTCATAAACTTGTTCATGGAGAATACAATGCATATAATTATAAATAAATAAAATGTATAAGATTTTTGAAGAAGGTTCCCTATTCAGAAGACAAATTCCATCCTGGTAATGTGTTTCAGGTACCATAATAAGCATTTTTCCCCCTGAGAGAAGCGGTTTCAACAAAAATAGCAACAGTATGTGTATGATACGGTATCATTGATACTCTACATATGAAATCCATTGTTAGACAGCATAGATTTTCCTTCAACATCATTCAGAATGGATACTGCTTTTCGCATTCTTGTTTGGGTTTAGGTTTTGTTTGTTTTAAGAGATGAACAGATTGTAGTACATTAGTTGCATTATAAGGCACTTCAAGAAAGCTACTCTTTAGTTGAATGAAATCTTATAGATTTTAACATGCTAATTGCTTATGTTTCTATAAAATACATTAGGCAAGCATGCTCCGAAAACCTTATTAAGTTTCCATCTGTGTAGGTAACAAGTCAATTGCCATGTTTTATTAGTTAATGGTTATCAAGAGATGAAGGTACAATAATCTCTAAGCCAGTGCATTACTGAATCCTAGGTTAAATCTGGTTGCTTTCATTTCAGTAGAGGATGTCAAAACAAAGTCTTTTACATGCACACAACACTCATAGAAACCCTTAGTTTCATTGCAACCCAGCCTCTTTTTATATGCAATACTGGTAACACCAGATATTTATTGGGACTGTGTAAGCCGTTCAAATAATTAAAGCAGCCACATCATTTTTCCAAGTGGCTGTGCATGCAATAACATCCCAAGACAACCAGGAGTAGCTTATGTCACCACATAAGCCTGGAAAAAGTTGAATTTTCATATAGTTCTCTCAACAATCAAAACTACACTATAGTATTCACTACTCTTTGATTTTGAGAACCATCCAAACCTCCAAGCTCAATTTCTGGATACAGAAGGATCTGCTTAAAGGTGAAATGCATCTGGTAACATTTAAATGGCATCAAAAAATATGGTCTAGTGCCTCAGGGTCTGATAACTTTCTTGCAAAGCTACAAAAGCAGATTTTTTTCTTCTTCTTCTTTTTAAAAAGTATTCCTGGAATGATCCATATTATTGTTACTACATTGGTGTTTTCAGGATCCATACACATAACTTAAGCCATATATTGAAAATTATTTGGGCAAACCTTGATAGCAGGATCGGGTAATGTTTGACTGTCCAGATGATCAAACTCTTACAAGTTCTAACCAGAATGGCCAGTGGAAAGGGAGGTAGAAGCTGCAATCCATTTGAAGAATCACCTGTTGCCTACCTCTGATTTACAGGAGTGTTTCCAAAGGGTCAGCCTGAGTGGATCATTGAGAGAAATTGTAAAGCACATATTACCAGAAATCTACACATTTTTGTTGACCAACATAGCTGGCCTTATTTAAAGTCTTTTAACTTCACCTAAAGGATTTGAGTAGGGTGTAGGTTAATCTTTAATCTCATGCTTGGTTTTAGAAACTTTTGAAAATAAATATATTTTTATAGGTTGGATTAATTACAAAGTCCAGTGTGAAAAAGACATATCCCATAACTATTCTGTCAATGGCAAAGAACTAAACGAAGAGGCAAAATCAGTTTCTCTCACTCTGCCTGAAGACTCTCACCCTGCTGACATTAAAAAGAGATTTGCAATCACTTCTAGCTTCATTTGTGGAACCTTGCTTTGTATAATACCAGTAAATCTTAGTGATATCTTTATTAGTATTTGTATGTGTTCATGTGTATTGTTGGTTATTAACTGAAAAGTAAGGTTATTTTCAAGGCTACATTACATAGCTTGCATTTGCTATACTGAATTATATGCAGCAACACAAGCCAAAACATTTTATCAGTTTTTCTCAAACAGAGGCTACAGAGCAGATGTTTGGAAATACAGATTTTTTAAAAAAAACAGTTCTATGATTTCAGGACAGAATAAATTGAGACAATTTATCTAACTATTAAAAGCAAAAATCCACTTTAACTTTTCTACTTCAAGACTAATAATGAACCTTAAGACTCACCAAGCAGCTGATCAAATCTGCTTCAGTGTTTTTACTTAATTTATTTCACATTCACAAGACTCAGGGTAGTACACAACAAAGCAGAATATAACACAAAAAAGAATAATATTCCAGCCTCCAGTAAAAAATAAAACTAATTCATTGGTTGCCTGCAGTCACACTATGGGCCAAAGGCTATTAGAATAAAATGGTCTTCAGGGCCTTCAGAATGGACAAGAGTTGGGGCCAACCATACCTTAGGGACAGCATATTTCAAAATGCGAGGCTGTTACAGAGAAGCCCTGTCACCTAATCTATATCCCTTGTACCTCCTGTGGTGGCAAGACTCAACAGGTCTTCTGTAGATAGATGTTCAGACCAAATGGGGAGAATCACAGCTGGCAAGACAGTGCCTGATGTATCTCAGGGCCATGCTGTATAGGGCTATATTGGTGATATCTAGCACTTTGAACTGGGCCTAGAAGCCTACTGGTGGTCAGTGCAGCAACCTCAGAATGCATGTAATTCTATAGTAGTGGGTTTCCCCAGCTGTATTCTGGTTACTACATTCTGCACCAGTTACAGCTTCTGAGTCATGTTCAAAGGCAGCCCCAGACAGATCAAATTGCATGTAGTGATCAGGGCATGAGTTACTGTCACAAGAGCTTCCTTACCCATGGCATCCACAGATTCCTAACAGGCAGCCCAGCTCAGGGCCACTATTACTTGTGATAAGCTCATTTTCACCATGGAGGCCATGAACTCATGAGCCACTCCAGAGTCCCCTTCTAGGGCAAGAAGATTAAGGTTACCCAGGATCATAAGCCTTGGGGACTCCAACAGCAGGTCTGAGATGAGATCCAGGAGGTCTGAAGAGC
This sequence comes from Liasis olivaceus, assembly GCA_030867105.1. Classification (NCBI taxonomy): domain Eukaryota; kingdom Metazoa; phylum Chordata; class Lepidosauria; order Squamata; family Pythonidae; genus Liasis; species Liasis olivaceus. Next base: position 99,385,771 of record CM061348.1, on the reverse strand, counting down.
TGCTGCCAAGCAGCTAAGGGTTCAGTACACCAGCAGCAGCTCTACCTTATCTCTGCAGCCCAGTTTCAGCCACAGACGCTCACAGTTAGTCACCTCTGAGACAATGCTACCAGTCACTGCAACGATCACAGCAGCCCCTCCTCCCCAGCCTTGATGTTTTGGCAGCTACAGGACCTGTAATCAAAGTAGGCAGATTTCCAACAGGGCTATGACCTTATTTACTGCTTTCTATTTCCATTGTAAGGAGAAACTTTGTTTAATTCCTGCTTTTGTGCAACAGAAAAACTGTAACATTATCCAAAGGAATAAACAGAATTGCAGGCTGTTTCTTCTTTCTTGTTAGAGTCATTCCTTCTTCTCAGCCCATTCAGCAAAAATACTATCTTTAACATTTGCTAATGGCTTGAATTGGGTCAGTTCAGACATCCCATTGAGGCAGGATTAATCAATCAATAGGCTTGCCTCCGTTTGCAAGTGGTGGGTTCAAACAATAAAGCTTGTCATATAACCATATTCTGTTATAGTTTACACTCTTGTGTGAAATTAGGCCCCTGTGTTAGTGCTTCACATGTTTTCATTGAAAGCTGCTATAGTTTTCTTGGCTCAAAAGCCTGTGAAAAAAATGTAATAAACGTTGCAATCCACTAAATTAAATTAGCAAAATCCACAATTGGGCTTGTAAAACAGGTCAAATCATGTTTCAGTTTATCAAATTGTTGGCTTGGTCCATTTAATTAAAAGTTAAATTAAAGGCAGACATCTCTTCCTTAGCGTTCTAACAAGATTTGTGCAGAGCCAGTCCTAGGGTTATTTTGTGTTTCTGAATAAACACTATGAAGTGAGTGGTCTGTGTGGGACTATAAAAATCCACACCAAATGTTTAGATGTGTTATTAAAAATAATTTCTTCCGTACTTTGAGAGTTGACATAGTTATGGTTGGAACACTAATAAAACCCATAGTTTAGAGTTTTGATAAATTATTTTTTCCCAGGGAAATACATTTTGAGTACAAATTTCTATAAAGCAGTGCATGGTGTAATTAAAATTTAGTGCAGGAAATATGTGTATAACTATGTAGAAGCAATATCTGAATTTCAGGATGGATGTTTAACACGTAATATATTTAATGCAAATCACACTTATTTTCATCTGCCTACATCTACTTAATCTGCCTACCGAGATTCACCAGATTTCCCATACTTCTATCATGCTATGGAAGAAGCAAGGAAACAAAGTAAGGGTGCAGTATGTTTTGTCTTTCTTTTTCATCTGGTGGTCTGTCTTTCTGGTTATTTAAGTATGCCACTAAAGGTGCACATTTCTACAGATACTGATTGTCATCATTGTTCTAGCTTAAAAATGTAGAAAGTTTAGGCAAGAGAAAACTCTAAGATATGTTGGTCTTAGGTCCTTTACTGATATCTTCCAAATGCTTTGTTCTTGTTTTTAAACAGTCCTCTACTTGCTGTCTCCTTCGGAATCTGCTGTGCAGTTCCAGCAATAACCTTGCTGATCCTTGGAGTAAATCCTCTTATTGGTGCCTTAGGAGCCTTCAACATTTTCCTGTACTCCTGCTGCTATACACCTCTAAAAAGAATTAGCATTGTGAATACGTGGGTAGGAGCTGTGGTTGGTGCCGTTCCTCCAGTCGTGGGTTGGATAGCAGCAACTGGTAGTCTGGATGCAGGTGAGTATAAAGTGAAAATCCATCATATCACGAAGAGGAATGGGCATTTTAAAAATTCCTTTTTGCTTTGGGGCTAGCAGAAAGCAACTATATTATAGAAATAAGCACTTTGTTTCTCATAAGTCTTTATTGCAAATAAAACATTCCCTTTTTAATCAACAAGTCTTTAGCAAGGATGAGATCACTCCAAGGGAGAGTAAAACACTGAAAAATAATTCATTTTAATAATAGGCTGTTATATCACGGGAGTGGCTCCAGGCATGTTTGTAATAGTGGGTGATGCAATAAAATCACAGAAAAGTGGGTAACGGACATATAAGCCACATGGTAGCTTGGCTTCTTGTGCAAAATTGATGGAGTTTGTGCTTTATTTTAAAAAGCAAGTAGGTAGTGCAGGGCTAGAGAGGAATGGTATCGATGATTTGAGGACATGTATTTATGTGGTCATGTAAGATTCATCTGTCACTGCTTAGTACTGTAAGAAGTTAACACACATGGCCTGCAAGATAGCTTCCTTTAAATGCTGTTTATTTAACAAGAATTCATTGGCAAGGCAGAACTGAGAGGCTTCACTATATGAATTAGACAATGGTATCAAGAAGAGAAGTGAAGTAGACACTGGCAGACATTTTGGGATATTTGTACAACAGGTACACTTGAACCAAAATGGAACCAGGCTGCTAGTGCTTAATATCAGTAAGCTAGCAGAGCAGCTTTCTGACTGATCTCTGGGAGAAGCCCGGAACTGGGGATCATTTGGTTTAGAAACAACCATCACCAGAGAGTTAGAGTGACTTCCTTGTACCAGAAGTTACATGTAGCCTATGACTTTCAGTAATGCTGTGTTTGGATATGTCAAAAACCAAAGCAAGCTGTTAGTGTGCATCTGTCCTGTGAAATTAACTGTGCCTGATCTCTTCCTGCTTAGCCTTTGCCATCAACATTTTCACATTCCTTGAAAACCTTACTATTGATTCATTCCTAAGATATGAGCAATGTTTTAATAGCCAGGGGCTGTGCTTTTTTTCAGGGGGGGGGGGAGGAGATTGAGACCTGTAGTGAATGGACTGATGATACAAAGTGCATGGGGCCAGTTTTTTTCTCTTGAATTTTAGAAAAAGTCTGAGGAGCTTGTTTAAATATGTATGTTTAAGCAATTTTAGGCCTTACATTACAATTGTTTTCCTGATTTTTAACAGATAAGGCCGAAGGTGGCTCCAGGGGCTGCAAAAAGGCCTCAGGTGACCTATTCTACCTTTGATATCATGTGAAACCACTACCTGTTATTGATCATTCTTGACCTGTCCCAAGCCAGTCTCATACATGCACACCAAGGAGTTTAACTGAAAGACAATTTCAAGCAAAGGCAACCAGGCAGTGTGTCCAAGCACACCCATGAAGCAACAAAATCCCAGTCCCTAGAGCAGGGTTTCTCAGTCTCAGCAACTTTAAGATGTGTGGACTTCAACTACCAGAATTCCCCAGCCAGCATTCCCCAGCCAGCATACAGTAGTCAGGTTATCATCCAGGAGTCTAGGAGTCCAAAGATAAGTTGTCAGTTGGCCCAGGTTCCAAGGAGCAAAGCTTCCACAGGCAACAGGTTCAGGAGACAAACGCACAGCATTCCGGTAAGCGAAGTGGTTGTTTCCAACAGAAGGTTGCTGGCAACGATAGTTCTTCAATAGGATCTGCTGTGGGTGTAGACAGTCAAGGGAGGAACAACCTTGACAGGTGAGAAGCCATGCAAAATGCCTCTGCACTCCTTGGCACTCTGAACAAGGGTGCTCTAGGGCTGGGGGGAGGTCCTGGATCCAGCCCCTCATCATGTTCCCCTGATTGCTAGGCTATTCATGAGACTGACGTTTGTCCAGTACCCTCCCGCAATTCCGGGTGTTCATCAGGTGTGTCAAATGCAGCATCTTCCAGCTTAGACTCTTCTGAATCCAAACTGGCCCTGACAAAATTTGGACACTGTAATACTGGAGATGAATTTCATTTTGTTAGCATAGAATGCACCCTGTCTGTGTGCAGCATTCCACATAATAGACATTCCCCTTGACAAATGTTCATTTGCTGCTAGTCTGCTCAGTTGCTTACTTTTGAAAACATAAAATGCTTCTGTTCTACCAACTTCTCCCATGAAGGCAAGAGAGGATTGGATTTTGTTTTTTGTTTTTTTTACTAATGGCAAACTCTTGTTCTTTAACGTGTAAAATTCTGAACTGTTAAATAGCAGAACTAGAATTTACGAGCAATATATAAAACATCATATTTTGTTCCTGCAGAACTTTTGATTAGATGGAGTTCTGCAAAAGATTTTTGTGCACATGTACTTAAGTGAGTTGTGCTTTTCAGCTACTTACCATTCTCCCAGCTGTCTTCTGTGAAAGTAATTCATAAACATTATTAACATTCACTTCATGTCTTATTGAGATTATATCGGAAAGCAGTCCTCCTTCGGCTCCAAGTAAAAACTGCCATGCCATGCTCCTCCCTCAATTTCCTCATCCCTGGGGGTCAGAATCTACGGATGACTGGCATCTCATGCCACTGAAGCTGCTATATAGGAGTTCTTAGATAGCATCCATGAAAAAAGAAGTGGTTTTCACCATAGTTTTGCACAGGCAACTGCTTTGCTGTGCTTAGCTTTGCAAACTCAGCTATTTGCACACTCTTTAAGTATTATTTCAAGATATCTTCCACTAAGTAGAAATGTATCCAATCCATGCCAGGTCTGTCTCACATCATTTTTCTGTTGTTGTTGGACTTGTTGCACTAGCATTCATTCTGGAAGTTGTATTGAATTGCCACTTTCTGTCATTTGGTATGCTCTGGGTCTTTTCTATGTAATTTTGTTGAAAGTTTTGATTGCATAGATTACACATTCTCTCATTGTCAGTTTGGCATTTATATTTTCATTGTAAATGTTGGAACTTCTGTCAGAGCATATAGGTTTTAAATGTAAACAATAATTCATTATTTACATATAATCTCTAGGGTGGGCAGTATAAAAATCATGGTAATAAATACGTAATTACTAATGCATAATCTAAAATAAAGGGCAGTTCCCAAAATATATATTCTTAGCAAACTCATACTTCAGGGCTTCATTTCATAAGAATTAATTCAAATATTTGCCTGCGAGAGAGGAGAAAAAAGGGGAATTGTTTTTAAAAAAAAGAAAGTCATTTTTTTAAAGAGAGATTGTGAATACCTTTGTTACTGTGGGCAAGAAGGCAGACTTCCATGCCAGATTTCTGGAATCCATTAGTACTTCATCATTAACTAGCATATTTACCTTTAAGTAAAAGGGTAGAAATACATTTGTGCATGGTTAAAAATAGAAAAAGTGAAGTTGCTCTACTGAAAAAGTAATTCCACAAGGAAGAGAGAACTAGGCAGAAAGAAATCAAGATTTTATTTGCACTTGCTGTATTTTATTTTTTATAGGAGAGGGAATTTGTTTATTTGCTTTGTTAAATTTAGCCATTCAGAGTGAATCATCAATTCATTCTTCCTTTGGGCGAGATTTTATTATTAATATACCCCTCTTCTTCTTGATTCACGGCACACTATCTAGTCCTGTTTAGTGGTTCTGCAATTCCATGACTAGAATTGTGCTGTAAACCAGCGAACCTAAAAACAAATTTCAATTTTGCAGAAAAGGAAAGGAAAATGCAGTTAATCTAGGCCGAGAATGACTAGTCAGAGGTGTTTATATATTTACAGTCCTGTCCTGAAGGTGGAGTTATTTTTTTCAGATTAAAGATAAATAGGGATAGTTGCAATGTAGCACAAGTATTAATATTTATGAATAATTTTCTTTTGTAAATGTTCATTGAATCCTAACTCTTTGGTTTATCCCCTCACAAAAAGAAAAACGCAAAGTACAGAATTATGCATCAAAAATAAATCTCCACTTCTCTTTGTTTTCAAATAACTTATTAGATTTTAAGACAAAGACAGTAAAAACTAACAAAAACTAATATTAAAGATAAAGAATGAAAAAAGAAGAAAAGAATAAGAAAAAGGAGAGAGAACAAAATCGAAAGTGCAGAAAAAAAGGGAAAGGGAAGAAAAAATACAAAAATTGACTTCCGACTTTCCTCACAACAGATATAAGTAACAATTTACACTAAACTCTTACTCTAAGTTTACAACATAACTTCCATTTTTTCTATTATCCAATATTGATACTAATCATCAAATCCATACATTTCATTTTTTTCTGTTTCATGTAAAAAGTCCAAAAAAGACTTCCAATTAGCATTAAAATTACTCAATGTCTTTTCTCTAATCAAAGCTGTCAGCTTCATCATCTCTGCCAACTGCATCAACTTCACCACCCATTCTTCCATTGTAGGTAATGTCAAGTTTTTCCACCTTTGTGCATATAAAAGACTTGCTGCTGTTATCATATATAAAAACAAAGTTTCATGAGTTTTTTCCAGTCCATCAAACCCAAAAGAAAAGTCTCTGGTTTCGATTGTATATTGATCTTTAAAAACTTCTGAATTAAGATATGCATTTGATTCCAAAATTTTTTAGCTTTTTTACAAGTCCACCAGAGGTGATAAAAAATCCCATTTTCATTGTTCACATTTCCAACATACATTTGAAATACCTTCATACATTTTAGATAATTTCCTGGTGTCAAGTACCAATGATACATCATTTTATAAACATTCTCTTCAAGATTATAACACAACATAAATTTTAGTCCTTTCATCCACATATTCTCCCATTGTTCCATTGGTGTATTATACTCAAAGTTTTTGGCCCATTTTATCATACATTCTCTGACTTGTTCATCTTCTGTTTCTAACTTCGATAGAAGTTTATACATCTTAGCAATAACATGTTCATCATTAGTACATAATTCTACCTCAAATTCAATCTTACAATGTTCAAAGTCAAAAGTCCTTTTATCTGCTTTAAATCTTTCTTGTATTTGTACACAGGAAACCCTTCTGATGTCAAATCCCTTCTTGTCTTTAATTTACAGTCCCGAGAAATCTCCATTTCTCAATTGGTCTTATTAAGCTGAATAATTCACATTTGTAGTATTATTTAATTTGCTTAATTTCATTTGAAAAAAAAAAATTGTCTAGTATAGGTTTGGAATTTGGATGCAGGTATTTATTATGCATCAAATTCAGATCATTATTGTGGTCAATAGGCTACCATTCATTCATATGTATAATTTGCTAGTTGATGAAAAAAAAACTAATTTTCAATTTTGGGTAGGTTTTCTAAATTATACTTTCATTATTACAGTTATTATTGTAATATCATTATTACAAAGTATCTCAGTCATTTCTGCCTTAATATTGTAACTTTATGCAGTCATCTCCCATTTAACAGAATCTTGTCTTTGCATTATTTAGCTCTAAACAGCAAGTAGAAATTTAAAATAATAAACATAATATTATTCAAGAAAAAGAAATACAGATTGTAAGAGAATAATCCTAATAACAGCAAGCATTGCCATCTACAGCCAGACTTTTCCATTATTACCACATTTCCATATGAAAGCAGTAGGTCTGCTAGCCTTGCAAGTTGGTGTCTAGTTCCCAACTTCCGCAATGGACTCTAGAGAGTATAGAGCATGGTATCTTCATGCTGAGAGAATGTACCCAGTGTGAAAAAATCCCATTTGCAAGAGGGATCTTTGCCATAGTAGGCTTTATCAGATAACACGATTTATTCTGGTACAGTGGTGGTGGTGGTGGCAGAACAGATAACAGCCTGGCAACTCTGTTAGACATTAGAGACCTGCAGTGGCCTAGAGCCATTGGTATTACTGGGCTCAAGAATGTTTATCTCAAGGGACTATTTAGTTTATCTCAGACGCCCCACTTCTGCCTTCTATTTTCCTGAAAGACATCTTGCCCTAATTTTCATTCATTTTCAGATAATTTAAATAATTCCTGGGGCTATGGAATTTATAGACTGCCTGTGTGTACTAATGTTAATCACACTGAGGCTGATTTTCAAATTGCTTTGACTTTGTAATTCAAATTGGGTCGTGGGATAGACATTAATTATGTCAGCCCACATCTATTTACAACTGGGGATTTTAAACTGGGCACTTCTTATCAGTAAGTGACATGTGGCAGATGGATAGGTTTAACAACAAAACACCAAGGGGAAAGGAAAAAGACAATTGTGTGTGGCCCTTCCTCTTGGAAGAGCCTCAACTTTTCAGAAGAAGGGTAGTAAAAAAAAACACCTCACTTTGTTTGGAAGCAGTGGCACTGATGAAACGAGGGAGGGAGGGAGGGACGGAAGGACGGAAGGAGCGAGCTTGTGTTTTGAACCATCTTCAGGCAAAATGTGTAACTGAGCAGTCACAGAAAAATGGAGCATGTTATCCTGGTCATGGAGAATTATATAGAGATTTGAGCTGCAATAGATCTTTGGTAAAGACCTGAAACTTTTCGCCCTCTTCAAAAAAGACAATGACCCAAGAAACATCTTACTCAATATGGAAAAGAGGCAGACATCTCAACACTGATGGATAGTACAGGATACATGAAGGTGAAATACTGTGCTGCTCATCTAATAAATATGGAGACATATGGGCAGTGCTAGTAGGCAGTTGTTTTAAATTTAATAAGGCAAAAGTCAGTCAATTCTTCTTCCCCCACCCAGATTCATGCTTTGTTTTGGGATACCTGAGGGATTGATGCAATCAAAGTCAGCGCCCAGTCAATAAATTCATTGTCATCTCCACTGCACTCAGCTGTGTTAAGTTCCTAGTGCTTTCAAATAAAAAAAAATACTCAACCACCCATATGGGGCAGCTGCTGCAGTTTGTCCTACCTCCTGGGTCTCTGTTACAAAGTAGTCAGCAGGGGGCATCAGAGCAGTAGCAAGAACAATGAGTTGACTTGACCGTAGTGTGTGAGAATAATAGAACTGAAATTAATTTGATTACAGCCTCATTAACTGAAACAATGTTATGGAAACATACTGTAAACATGTTGTGAATACAGCCTCAGACCTTTGTTGAAAATTCTAGTTCAAAAGGTGATGAATTCCTATTTTAATTACTGCAGCCTCATTCTCTCTAGTCTTCTGCTGTTCACCTTCCATTCTCTTATTTCTGTATAGAGCTCTGCTACTCAGTCTTTCCCATCCTTTGGGCAAGATAAATCCTTCCATTTGTCAATCCAGTATAAGTACTTGGTCTGTGCCTGCAAGGTCTTGCCATTCTTCTTATTTCTTGCTCCTTTAAATTCTGTTGTTGATTCAAGGATGGAGGAAGAACACAATAGCTGATGATAGGGAAAGGCCCTAGGAAGCCTTAGAAATACCATCCATCTGGAAAGTGTCAAACAAATGTGGTTTCTTGGAAGTAAGTCTCAAGTAAGATGTCTTTTGACTGTACTGGAGTCTTTGAAAACCCCACCAAAAAGAGAGAGGGAGGGAGGGAAGGCGAGAGAGAGCCAGCCAGCTAGCCAGCCAGTTTGGTGTAGTGGTTAAGGCACCAGACTAGAAACCAGGAGACTGTGAGTTCTAGTCCTGCCTTAGACATGAAAGGTGGCTGGGTGACTTTGGCCCAGTAACTCTCTCTTAGCCCAGCTCACCTCACAAGGTTGTTGTGGGGAAAATAGGAGGAGGAAGGGATATTAGGTATGTTTGCTGCCTTGAGTTATTTAAAAAATAATAAAGGCGGGATAAAAAAATTAGAAAAAACATTCAATATAGTCTGTAGCAGGTGTTTGATCTCCCACTGGAAATAAATTGGACTTTTACAGAGATTTGGATAAGGACCTAAGCTTCTCTTCCTCTTCTATTCTCCCTTAAATAAGAGATTAAATCACCTATGTCATCTACTTTCTTGGAAAGTAAGGGGAAAGAAATTATTCCATAAGGCCACATTTTTAACTCACTTATCCTGAGGTCATACTGGTTTTAAATCAACCAATAGCCTAGCCTTTAAAGGATATCTGATATTTTAAAAAATTAAAGCCCTCTGAGACTTATTTTGTTCATGTAATTATTGGGAAGTAAGCTTCAGTGAATTTGAAGTGGCTTACTATTCTCTGATCAGCCTAGATGGAACTCCTGCTTTAATCGGGCTGTGTACCGTTTCCAATGGAAAAAGTTGATCATTTGTATTAAAGACTAAACTACACTAAGGTAACTCAGTGACTCCATGGAAGGAAGGAAGCAGCCTGTGGAGAATTGATGCGTTCAGGTTTGCTTTGAGGCAGAAGATTAAAAGTGAAATGTAAAAATGAAGTTCATATTTTAAATTCGTTCATTTGGCGATTTTGCAGATGTGTTCATACCACAGGCTTACCCCATTATTAACAGAGACATAGTTTCTTCTGTTAATCCAATTTTCTGGGTATCCATGTCGCATTAAACTATAAACTATCACGCATGCAAGGTTCACACAACACACAAGACTGAAATGTGACTCAGGTAATTTATAGTTCAGTCTGTCATGGAAACAGTGTGTGATTTGGAGAGATAGGTTTAGGCTGGTTCAGAGCTGCAAATCAACTAAGGCTATTGCAAGAGTCACCCCCCCCCCCCCCATTTTATTTACTACTTTTGTAATGCCATTTCCGAAGGCCTTGAGCAGTTGACAATCAAAATCAATTCATAAACAAAAAAACAATCACCTCAAAAATAATTAAACCTGTAATATTAATAGAACTAACAACTATCAAAACTATCAACAGTAGACAAAATTATGCACTCACTAGTTTCAGATCTTCATCAGAGCATGCCAACTGGATCTCCACAGAGAAGGAATTCCAAAGTATGGCAACTAAAAAATGTCCATTTCTGGGATCCCATCAGAGGATATTTTAATGTAGCTGGGACCCAGAGGGAGTTGACTGTATTGGTACTGATGAGATGGGCAGATCAATGCAGAAAGAGCAGTCCCCCAGATAGCCTGGTCTGAAGCCATGTATGGCTTTAAAGGCACCAGCACCCAGAAGTTCACTGGCAACCAGTGCAGTTCCTGAAGCAGTAGGATCACCCAGGTATATTGGGGTGGAGATAGTCCTCAAGTTAGTGTAGATATGAAAGAGAAGTGCGGAAATAGAAACCCCTGAGGCACTCCACAAAATAGAGGTCTCAAGCAGATCTCTATTCTACCACCGTTAGGTGGAACCACTCCCCAAGGAAACAGGGGAACCCCTAAAGAACAATGCCTCCCCCTTTAATCCCACAGAGATAATCTAGAAGTGTAACATGGTCAATTGTATCAAAAGCTGCCATGAGATTGAGGACCCAGAGGATTGCACTGCCCTGATCTTGGTCTTTCCAAAGACATCCACAAATGTAACCAATGCAGTTCTGTGCTGTACTCTGGCCTGAAGTCTGACTGCCATGGGTCAGATAAGTCACTTCTTTGGTGGATTCAGTAGGACTTAAGAGCAATGGTGAAGAGAGTTTGGAGGTGGCCTATTCTGGAAGAGAAGCCTGGCAGCAGTGGTGACATCTGACTTGCTCTCTGCTACCTTCTATGGCATTCCTCCTCTGTGACTCCTTGTGACTCTGCACAATCAGACTTGTTGAAGGTATGGGACAAGGGGTAGACAACAAAGAAAGCCACAAGGCTCCATGTTCCTGTGAACCCCAAGGGGGTCATCTCTCCTGCATTCCCTGTATGTATGAGCCCGTTTAGGGTTTTAAAACGTCATCCAGTCCTCATCATGACTCTGTAAAGCCTGCCTTCATTACTGTTCTATTGGCACAGCAATGGGTGAGTGATGGTATAAGTTCCTGTTAATCACTAGTGAGGAAATGGCCTCTATTCTCTTTCCCTTTATTGATGCCCTGTATTATTTTAAATGATAAACGTCAGGCAGGGACCTGTCATTTTTTTTGTACTTTGTAAAAAGTTATGTAAATCATTTGTGTTCCTTAGATAATATCTTTTGAATATGTTGTCATTCCAAACAATGACTTTGAATCAGTAATTATTGAAAACAAGCGAAATGTAGTGGTCATTTTCAAATTCTTAAGTTTCATATTAGCTATGTTTTGCGCAGTATAATTCTATCAAATAACTTCCAGCACTATTACAGCCAGAAGCAGTAAATGTGTTACTGGTACACAACAAAGGTAAAAATTTACATAGCCCAAAGGAGCCCATTTGGCAATGATCTAATCAATTAACAAATATATCTCCCAATGTTCTATTTCCCATTTGCCATTTCTTATAACAAACAACACATATAGCTATTTTTCTATATAGAAAGTAGTCTAGAACTTATGAGTATGCAGCCTGTGTGACTTTTGCATGACATAATTTATATCTAGTTGGGGAGCAATTGTAAAATTAAGGATTTCTCTTGTAATAGACTACACTCATATAAAAAAGCTAAGCAAGATCCCTTTCTTGATGGCATATATTTCCAAAAGCAAAAGCTCTACATTATTGAATAGGAGAGAGTTATCTTGACATAAAAATGCATGCTGCTTCAATCTACTAATTTTAATAATAAAAAATAAGCATAACCTGTTGTGTTATATCTGTAATCCTTGACCTCAGAAGTCACTTTCTTAAATTTAAAAGTAGGTTTTATAATCTCTTTAAAAATTGAATCAGTGACCTCCGTCAGTCACATTAGGTAATCCAACCACGGCCAAATACTTTAAAGGGCCATTGTGGTCCATAAAAGAAAAGCATATGCTTAAATTTTGCACACTGGAAGTTATGAAAGTTAAAAGTGCTCTACATTTGCCCAGTATATTTCCTTAAGGGTCATGGATCTGTGATAAGAGTGTGGATATTTTTAAATACGTTCAGTACAAGGCTGAGTTACAGTGTATTCAGAAAGTATTGAGACCCCCTTCACTTTTTTCAATTTTGTTATGTTGCAGCCTGATACTACAATCGTTCAAATTCATTTTTTTCTCATTAATTTACACTCAGTACCCCATAATGACAAAGTGAAAACAGAATTTTAGAAATGTCTGTAAATTTAATAAAAAGAAAAACTGAAATATCACATTGGCATAAGCATTCAGACCTTTTACTCAGTACTTTGTTGAAGCATCTTTGGCAGCAATTACAGCGAGTATTTTTCGGTATGATGCAACAAGCTTTGCACACCTGGATTGGGGGATTTTCTGCCATTCTTTTTTGCAAATCCTCTCAGGCTCAATCAGGTTGGATGGGGACCGTTGGTGGAGAGCCATTTTCAGGGCTCTCCAGAGATGTTCAATAGGGTTCAAGTCAAGGCTCTGCCTGGGCCACTCTAGGACATTCACAGAGTTGTCCCTAAGCCATTCCTGTGTTGTCTCGGCTGTGTGCTTAGGATCGTTGTCAAGTTGGAAGGTGAACCTTCAGCCCAATCTGAGGTCCTGAGCGCTGTAGAACAGGTTTTCATTGAGGATATCTCTGTACTTTGCTCCATGCAGCTTTCCCTCAACCCTGACCAGTCTCCCAGTCCCTGCTGCTGAAAAACACCCCCACAGCATGATGTTGCCACCACCATGCTTCACTGTTGGGATGGTATTGGGCAGGTGATGAGCGGGGCCTGGTTGCCTCCAGACGTAACATTTAGAATTGAGGCCAAACAGTCTTGGTTTCATCAGACCAGAGAATCTTGTTCCTCACAGGTGAGAGTCCTTCAGATGCTTTTTTGCAAACTCCAAGTGGGCTTTCATGTGTTTTGCACTGAGGAAAGGCTTCTGTCTAGCCACTCTGCCATAAAGCCCAGATTGGTGGAGGGCTGCAGTGATGGTTGTCCTTCTGGAACTTTGTCCCCTCTCCACACAGGATCTCTGGAGCTCAGTCAGAGTGACCGTCTGGTTCTTGGTCACCTCTCTTACTATGGCTCTCCTCCCCCAATTGCGCAGTTTGGCCGGGCAACCAGCTCTTGGAAGAGTCCTGGTTGTGCCAAACGTCTTCCATTTGAGAATTATGGAGGCCACTGTGCTCTTGGGAACCTTCAGTGCAGCAGAAATTTTTTGTAGCCTTCCCCAGATCTGTGCCCTACAGCAATCCTGTCTGAGCTCTGCAGGCAGTTCCTTTGACCTCGTGGCTTTTGCTCTGACGCAGTATGCATTGTCAGCTGTGAGGCCTTCTATAGAGCAGTGTGTGCCTTTCCAAATCATGTCCAATCAATTTAATTTACCACAGGTGGACTCCAGTCAAGGTGTAGAAACAGCTCAGCAACTATCAAGAGAAATGGGAGGCACCTGAGCTAAATTTCAAGTGTTGTTGCAAAGGGTCTGAATACTTATGCCAGTGTGATATTTCAGTTTTTCCTTTTTAATAAATTTACAGACATTTCTAAAATTCTGCTTTCACTTTGTCATTATGGGGTACTGAATGTAGATTAATGAGGAAAAAATGAACGATTGTAGTATCAGGCTGCAACATAACAAAATTGAAAAAAGTGAAGGGGGTCTGAATACTTTCCAAATACATATTCAGTACTACATCAACAGACTTGCTCACCCAGTAAAACTTTCCCTTCCCTTAACCTAGGGATGCAGACAGGCAGGGGACCTTTTCTGCATCCGCCAGAATCCACCGAGAGTAGATGAAAATGTCACCCTCCTCCCTTACTTTCTCCCCATTTTGGAGAGTTTGGGAGGTGGGTTAAGGGCCAAAATGTGGCTTAAACCTTACAGAGACTTAACAGAGATTCAGATTTAATATTAGAAGGAACTTTTTAGCTAACACCTGTTGAGCCGGGGGTCTTTCAAAAACAAATCTTTTCTCACTGGAAATTTTCAAGCATGGCTGGATGGCCAACTAACATTGATGAACTGGGGTTGGACTAGATGGCCTCTGAGGTACCTTTAACCTCATACATTTTATAGTTCCATGATTTTATCTTTGAAAGCCAAAACACAGGTCATGTTACTCTTAGAAGTGTGGCCCATGATGTGATGCCAAACCTGGGGCAACCCTGAAACCTCTGGAAGTTGTGCACTTGCTGTAATCTCTGCAGTCCCATCCCCACCCCGTTTGTTCCAAAAGAACTTTAGAAAATACATAGGGGAGAGACTTGCAAATTTATATTTCATCAGTGCATGTTCCGTTGATGGATAGTGGATAGACACTAGGATCAGGCATATTCTGAAAATGATGAAGAGGTTTTTGAGTCCAGCATGTCCAGGGACAGTGGGGGGGGGGGTCCAAATGGCAGTCATGACTGTGTGATCAAAGCCCCATCTTGACTTTTTGGACACCCTGTGGACTCCCTTGCTTTGGTTTTCAGGTGAGCCCAGTACCTCTCTGCTACTTATTAAAACAGCTTATCTCTTTTCAGTCTTCTGCACAAGCCTAAAAAATAGTTGCCACTCCTTTAAAAGCCATCTTAAGGTTACCTCCTTAAAGCAGCAGCATATTTTTTGATGCTCACATGGACTCCTGAAAAAGTCTGGCTGCTTTAATGAATAGCAGAAAGGTGCTATGCTTGCATACTTCTTCCAGATCTTTTTTCATGCTCAGCCCTAATGGACACTACTGGACATAGTATATTATTTATAAAGGAACACTTAGTATAATTAATTTTTAAAACGAATTTATATTTTAAGTTCGATTTTTCAACTATTCTTGCATCCTAGCAACCTTACCACTCTCTCATCAGAATATTTTCTATCACTCTAGGTTGTATAAAATACATTTTGATGTGTCGTACAGTGCAGAAATTAAACTAATCACATACTTCAGGAACTTTAACAAACCTTTCGGCCTATTATAGTTATACCTTTAATTCTGAAAAATAGTTTGCCTATTTTGCTTGATCAGTTTTACTGATGGCTATATTCAGATAATGGAAACTCTGTTTATACATAAATAAGGCTTGGTTATACTTGGAGGACCTAGTTTTTTTACCAAGGCAGGTGAAAACAACCACACACCCTTCTAAAGAGAGGTTCTTAAAGGCTGAAGTTAAACTTCAGAATACCTACATCATCTTATATAATTGTAGAGATTTCTTAGACATTTATTCCTCCACCACCACTACCATGCACACATACTTTCTCCCTAAGCGTGTCAGTTAGCTCTTAAAATGTGGAAATAATTTTAAAATTCCCAAATTAGCAAAACAGTGTTTTTGGGTAGCCAAAGCAGTAAACAATGCCTTTAGGAATGGTAATAAGATGTCAACATCTGTTTTTGAGCTGATATTGTTACCATTTGGTGTTTATTTTACATGCCTAGTTGGCCATCTCTGTTATACACATATGAAGCCAGAAACCAAGACATTGAAAAAGGTAGCAAATTGGTTTGAAGCTCCAATTATATGTTTTTGGCCTTAGTCTAAAATTGTGAATGGTAACACAGTTGAACAAACCGTGCTGCATTGCAAGACTTTTCACATCCCCCAAGGGCATTCCAGAGTGGAAAATAACTTCATTGTGCCCAAAACATTATTACCATGAGTCTTCCATTCAGATACATATATACAGACTAGGATAGCTAGGAATAAAAGATTTTTCTGTGGTGCACGTGCATAGCAGATTTATATACTGATCTTCAACAGAATGGGGAATAGCTACTTCTGACATGGAAGAGGATTAGTTCAAACAGCTGTTCAAGTCCAAAGTTGCAGGTGTTATTTTTAATGAGGCACATAGATTATAAGAGAAAAAATGGCTTGAGTACTGGAGCAGGCTATTATTTTTTTTAATGGAAAATTGAAGATAAGGGAAGTTACTATTAGCCAAAAAAGTGAGGAAGGAAGTACATACCATGGCAAGGGTTGCTGAATGCCAGAAAAACTCAAGTGCTAGTGAAATTGCTGGATGGTAGGAACAAAACTCATAGCTTTTAGATATGGAAACAAGAACAATTAATGAAATGGGGAATTTAAAAGACTTTGGAATGGGTCATGGACCATAGAGGAATCTCAGGTTTGAGTTATAAAAATTAATGTGAGGGGAAAAAAAAGATTTGAGTACTAATCTATACAAGTAAGTTGTCTAAAAATATCCAAATAGTGATATATCCAAATGTGTTTATGGCTCAAGAATTTGTCACAATGATGATAAACTAAACTGAAGCTTAGCCAGAACCAAAACAATATGGTATAGTCAAAAAAGAGCTGAATGGCTGCATTTGAGTCAATTGGCCAATTTCTCCAGCCTCTAGATGAGCTAATTTTTCAGGTATTCTAATGGGCAAGCTGACTAGGTAGTGACTAGGCATTTGCACAGATCAGCAGTTCTCTAGGAGCAATTCACTTTAATTATTGGAGGAAATGCTTCCATAATTTACAATCAGTGTTATATTTCAAGATACTATTCTCCCAAATTTCTGACCATGACTGTTTTGAGAATTAAGCCACTGAAAAGGTACATGGCCCAAGTATATATGAACAGAGACCCAGAATGCTAAATACTTAATTCTCTATCTATCTATCTATAATTTTATTAAAGATGTTTTAAAAAGGAAGGTAAAAACTAATATAAACTTATATAAAGTAAGAAAAAGTATAGAAAAAGAAAGAAATCAAAGAGAAAGGTAAAAGTGCAAGAAAGGAAAAAAGAAAAAAGAAAAGAAAAATGGAAAAGAAAGAAAAAAGATTTAAAAAGTAGCTTCCGATCTTTCCAGCAGTTATAAGTACAATTATAAATTTACCTCTTACTGTAAGATTACAACATAACTCTCTTCTTTCTATAAGCTATCCTGTCTAATCATCAAAACCATAAATCATAAGTTCATTTTTTTTCTGTTTCATGCAAAAAGTCTATAAGGGATTTCCAGTCTGCAGTAAACATTGATATTGTCTTTTCTCTGATCAAAGAAATCAGTTTAGCCATCTCAGCAAGTTCCATCATCTTCACCAGCCATTCCTCCATTGTGGGTAATACCGAATCTTTCCATCTTTGTGCATACAATAATCTCGCTGCAGTTATCATATACAAAGCCAAAGTTCCATAACTTTTTTCAGGCTGTTTGTCCATTAGTCCATCAGTCCCAAAAGAAAAAAATTCTGGTCTCAATTGTATATTAATCTTTAAAATCCTCTGAATCAGTGTATGTATTTGAATCCAGAATTTTCTAGCATTTTTACACCTCCACCAAACATGTTAAAACGTCCCTTCTTGTCGTTCACATTTCCAACATTAATTTGAAGTGCCTTTATACATTCTGTGCAATTTCTCTGGTGACATATACCAATGGTACGTCATTTTATAAAAATTCTCTTTAAGATTATAACAGTGTAAATTTCAATCCTTTCAGCCATGTATTTTCCCATTGTTCCATCTGTATATTAAAACCAAACCTTTTAGACCACTTTATCATACATTCTTTCACTTGTTCTTCGTCTTCAAATTTTAATAAAAGTTTATACATTTTAGCAATACATGTTCATCATTTGTACACAATTCTATTTCAGACTCAGTCTTACAGTGTTCAAAACCATAAATTCTTTTGTCTACTTTAAATCTTTCTAATAATTGTAAATAAGAGAACCATTGACAACTGTATCCCTCTGTCACCAATTCTTCTTTTGATTTTATTTTACATTCCCCTTGACAAAATTCTAGTATCTCGTGATGTTAGCCATTCATGTTTGCCTGTTATTTCTCATCTATAAAATGCTTCTTGTGCTGAGATCCACAAAGGTGTTTTTGGGCACAACTTAAATACTTAATTCTCTAATAATATATTCCACTTTCCTAAAGGTGGTGGTGTTGTTTTACTCTCCCTTTCTGAAAGCCTCATCCTAAGAAATGTTTTAACCATAGAAATCAAGGCTACTGCTACTGAAGTTCTGCAGCAGGTACATGAGAAACATTCTTCTGTGATATTCATTCATTCATTCATTCATTCATTCATTCATTCATTTATTTAAAACATGTATATAACCGCCCGTCTTGTACCAAACCCTTTGTGACTCACAACCAAAAAATAAAATAACATCTACTTACAATAAAAATATTAAAACCAAAAATATTAAAGCCAAAAGACCTGGCACCATAGTTAAATTTTCCCATGCAGCCCACAACAAGTTCATCTCACCAATCTCACCTTATCCCAGTGCTTAGGGGAAGAAACCAGCTCTTGAATGCTTTTCAAAAGGTTAAAAGGGTGGGGGCCTGCCGAACTTCAGAGGGAAGGGTGTTCCATAAGGCAAGGGCTGCCATGGAAAAGGCATGCTTCCTAGATCCCATAAGATGGCAACATTTAATGGAGGGGACTAGGAGCATGCCCACACTATCCAATCTGGTAGGACAGGCAGATGACCTTAGGGAGAGGTAGTCTCGCAAATAACCTGGTCCCATGCCATGAAGGGCTTTAAAGGTAATAAGGAGCACCTTGAATTGCACCCAGAAGGAAACTGGGAGCCAGTGCAGCTCACAAAACAGGAGTGTAATGTGGGTGAACCTAGGGACACCCATCACTGCATTTTGGACCAGTTGTAACTTCCGGCTAGTCTTCAAGGGCAGCCCCATGTAGAGTGCATTGCAGTAATCCAGACTGGAAGTGACCATGGCACGAGTGACCGTGAGCAAGGCCTCCTGGTCCAGGAAAAGGCACAACTGGTGCACAAGACAAATCTGTGCAAAGCTCCCCCTCCCCCCAGCCATGGCTGCCACTGCTTCTCGAGCAGGAGCCATGAGTCTAGGAGGACCCCCAAATTGCACACCAGCTCAGTCTGGGGGAGTGCCACCCCATCCAGAGTCAAAAATGACATATCACCCAAGCTTGGGGGACCAAAGATCCAGAGCCACTCCTTCTTGCCAGAGTTGAGCTGAAGCTGCTTTCTGCCCATCCAGACACTTACAGCCTCCAGGCACTTGGCCAGGACCGCAACAGCATTACCTGCCAGGCAAGTTCAATTTCCACTGAATCCATGGAAATTCTCTTACTGTTCAAGACGATGAGGGTATATTTGTTACTGTACACAAATGCAAGCTCACTCTATATCTCTACAAGGACTGCTGGTTGCTGCTCCCTAATAAGGCCACTGAATACTCATTGCTGAGTATAGCAAAGGGGGATCACCAGTAGTGTTCACTCCAATTTAGAAAGCAGAAAATTGGGGTTGTTGACTTTCAGTTATGTTACAAAGCTATATTTCATGCTCCAAAATCAGACAGGAAGCAATGCATATTAACATCCAGTAACTTCTCAATATCACCTCAAAATACTTAGACCAGGATGATGTGAGACAACATTCCCTATTCTATGCTTCATTGGCAAATTTTGCTAACGGTTGGGTGGACTTTGATCGGAAAATTCCAATTAATGTGAAGATTTTTTTTTATTTTGGTAACAAAATGTGATGGTTGAAAAATATTGCTCAACATTATTAGGACAATGTGTCCATCATCTTGTGGATAAAACAGATTTTAATGTTATGCTTTGATGTTTGAATGCATGAAACTAGTTCAAAACTGGACCTGCGAAATTCAGTTAAGTTTCTGGGTCTAGTGGTGCTTATTAAAGTATCTCATGAAAGACTAAGATTTTCTGAAGAGACTAGTGGGTATCTCTGCTAAATTTAATTGTCATAAGATTCAATCTTTTAAAGCATATGTTTTGAACATGGACTTTTGGACTGTAATTATAAGAAAATGTTCTGTAATTATTGTGACAATTACAGTGCCCAAATGCCTGGGCTCTTATTATAGTATGGTTCCCATTTTCCCTTTAATTTTTGCTTTTGCATCAACTTTTTAAAGTCCAAGGATAGATAACTCACAAATAGAATAAACAGGCCCACATTTTAAATAATCGAAGTTCTCATTTTTATCCTGTATATTTAAATCTTGCAAGTCAGATTTGTACCGAACAACAGTAAGATGCTAAAGCACATGGAATTTGTAGTGCTGAGTGGTTACTTGCTTATCAACACTTACAGCACTTTCAGCCTTGTATATATCTAAATTGCATGACTACTATAAGATTAGTTTCATGCATCTCTACTTTACAAACCTGCACCAGAAACATGGCAAGGTAGTGTTCAGGTGCTTTAAAAAAAAAAAAGTATTATCATAGTTCTGCTCTCCAGGCCTCACCTTTTCATTTATTTTATTTAAAACACTTCTGTGCCTCTTGAAAACAAAGAATAACTGCTTTAGGAAAATCTTCAGCCACTTTGCTTGATTGTGCAGGATGGGCAGAAAGTATCAGAGATAGTCATGAAGCCTTCAGGTAGTCATGAAGAGCTTTATAGTGGTAACCAGCTTCTTGGATTGCACCCAGAAGCCAATTGTCAACCAGTGCACCTCACAAAGCAGAGATATCACATGAGCATACAAAGGCATGCCTGTTTTTATTTATGTATATGTATGTGTGTATGTATGTATGTATGTATGTTTTTCAAATTTGGTCACTGCCCATCTCATGAGGAAGTGACTGTTACTGCCTGAGCCTCTGCATTCTGGACCGGTTGTGGCTTCCGAGTGGTCTTCAAGAGTTGCCATATGTAGAATACATTGTAGTTGTCCACTCATGAAGTGACTAGGCTATAAGTGGTCATATGGAAGGTTTCCCAGCCCAGGAATTCTGCAGCTCTTTTGTAAGACATAAGGTCTGAGTCACTTGTACTCTTCCAAGTTATGATTTGAAAAGTAATCCTTTATTCTCTTTTTGAATAATTCCATTTCCTTAATAAACATTACAGTTCTGTTCACCAAGAAAGATCATTGCTAGTGGTGATCTCTAATTAGCCAGAGAATTTATGTGGGCAACAGTTGAAGGAGCCCCACTTGAAAAAAGAGTTGGCTAAAATGAAGATCAACCTATACTTTGGAAGGGGAGGTGTTCCTTTTGAGAACGTTGCATATAAATGTTCTTATTCCATTCATCATGGTAATAGTAATAATGACAATACATATAATGTTTGGGTATCTGTCACCTGAATTTTGCATTCTTATGCATAAAGCAAGTATTTAGAGGTTACAAGTATGGGCAACTTAATAAACTGTTCCTTGCAACTCCATTGTCTATACCTTTCACTGCCTTGGGGCAAGCTGATTATGTTGATGTGATTTCTGCATCTGCAAGTTATTTACTGGCTATATAAAATAACAAACAAAGTTCAGCCAAGTTGTTGTTATTGTTATTATTATTAAAATTTGCTATGGCCACCCACTCCAGAAGACTCTGGGCAGCTTACAACATCAGAATATACAATCAAAATAGTTCAAAACAGAATAATAAACCCTAACAATAAATGTTTCCATTATCTGAATATCCATTTTAGCCATAGTATGATTACGTGAATACTTTAATTTCTCTTTTGCAGGTGCGCTAGTGCTTGGTGGGATTCTTTACTCTTGGCAATTCCCTCATTTCAACGCCCTGAGCTGGGGCCTCCGCGAAGATTACTCCCGAAGTGGCTACTGCATGATGTCTGTCACTCACCCTGCAATGTGCAGGCGGGTGGCTCTGCGTCACTGCCTTGCTTTAATTGGACTCACATCGCTGGCTCCTGTCCTTGATGTCACCACATGGACTTTCCCCGTAATTTCTCTTCCAATCAATTTGTACATTTCCTACCTTGGCTTTCGTTTCTACAAAGAGGCAGACCGTGCCAGCTCCAGGAAGTTGTTTTTGTGCAGCCTCTGGCACTTGCCATTGCTCATTTTTCTTATGTTAGCATGCAAGAAGTCATTGCCCAATGAGGACAACCCAAAGGAATCTACAACCTGAGATTACCTCATGTTGAAAAAGTCATGTATTTTGAAATTAAAGATGGTTTCAGAAGTTTCCCTTCAGACTGGTGTATTTTGATTAATCATGGCAGATGGAAGAAGTTGGTGTTGATATGGTCTGAATCTTTTGTGACCAGTGAACATAATGTTTATTATTTTCAAATTAAATGATTTCATTTGAAGCACATTCATGGTTCTTGGGTTTGACTATTGCAATTATTATTAATTTATTTTATTGCTACCCCACTCCTTCAGAAGATCCCAGAGTACTGTAGTGAAAATAATTTTTAAAATAAATGTTCAACTTGGCATAAAACAAGACAAAAAAGTACAGGATAGTAATGCATTGTACTACAGTATTGTAAAACCATCATCCAAAGGCTAATCCCTTTTATGACAAGGGCAACCAATAGCATATCTAAGAGGATTGTCTATAATTCTAAGCAGTACTTTGCCCTATATTTGAAAGAACCTATTGTTTCTTGAACAAATTTCCTAAACTTGTATAGTTACAAACAGCTACCTACAGAACCCTTGTTGTCCCAATACCATTGTCTAAATGACCCCTGTTGTCCCAATACCATAATGTTGTATCGTATGAATGAAACAGCCACATTTCTACAGCCATTTGCTTCTACCACCTCTGATGTTTTGGGACTAACTCCTGCCTATTATATATTTCGAAAGACAAGTCATATCTCTTTATTCAAATGACTTCTTAAGATGGTTTGACTAGCAAACTATTTGTCAGATATCTTATATGAAGCTTATTGACTGGTTTACCCAACAGAAGGTCTTGACTGACAAACTGGCTTCAAGCCAGATGGTTAATCTTTGATCAATACATCATATTGCACAACTTAGTAGAAATATATTCCAACTGTGCAGGAGGAATGCTTTACACCATCTTTATTGGTTTAAGGTTGGCTTTCAATTCAAACTTTAGAGTGAGGCTCTGGAGGAAACTGATAGCCGCCTTTATAGATCAACCTTTATTAAGGTTGATCATGATGCTGTATGAGAAGATCTCCTTGCGAGTAAAGTGCAGCTGCTGGAGGGCTCTGCTTCGGTTCCCATTCTTGAAGGGTATTAAGCAAGGACTTATTTTTCCCTCACTTCTATTTACAACTGATTCTGTTGTAAAAGGCATGTCCAAAAACGAGCTTCACCTCTTGAGTGCTAAGCAACAATCCCATTTCTATCTTACAATATGCTGCTGATGTGTAAACCTTTCACTAATACAGGAATTGGTCTTCAGTGAAGCCTGCAAGCCTTTGTAACTTGCTGTCATGATGAAGAACTTGAAATAACTACTCTAAAAGAAAAGTGATTCTATCTACTAACTGTTGTACAAACTGCCATTATATGTGGAACATCACTGGCAAGCAACTTGAACAGGCCAAGCTATTTAAACACTTGGGAATTTACTTTCAATCCTCCACTGTGGGGAAATATGAGTCTCATAACTTCTCAATTCATACCCAGGAGGCTTCCAAATGCTATAATGAGTTTTGCCAGATGTAGCTGCAATACAGTAATTTTGTTCTAGCTCGTCTTTCCTTTGTTTAGAGCAAAGGTGCTGAGCCTACTGATTCTTCATATTATACACAATAGTTGAACACAGAACATTTGTGCTGGGCTTCATTCACAAGAAGCTGAGTCTATTTTAGACTTTGTCCCTGGAATCAGAATGTTATCACCCAGCTCCCACGTCTAGCTATTTGATTTTTTTTTTTTATTTAATGTAAAGAGCTGGTAATCCTATGAACATTTTGCTCACCTAATAACGTAATTCTTTGGCACTATAGGCCTACTACTCTTCATTCCTATGAACATATTTTCATGTTGCCTGGAGCAGCATTGTTTCCCTATGAACAAAAGCAGGAAATATGACCTCCACAAAGGAGCATCACAGAGAATCAAATATCTTATTGTGTGCAGAGAGAAACACTGGTCTTCCAGGGTAGTTCCCTGACTTCCATTTCTCTTTCATGTTATACTTCATCAAGCACCCTTGATGTAAGTTGGAATGCTAAATGGAGGGGATCAGCTGGGTTTGGCAATGGAGAAAACATTTTGAACCAATCAGGAAATAACCTTAGGGTGAAACCATTATGAACGAATGACCACAGAAACAGAAGCTTGTTCACTTTATATGCCAACCTTGTTTATGGCTTCAAGATGTTATGTTAGTACAAATAGCTTATACTGTAGCATAATTTTAACTGATGTTTTTATATCATCAAGTCTCAATACTCCCAGTGCTATCTATACACTTTTTATAAAGTGTATAAAAATATGTTTCTTAATCACCTGTAATGTTGCTGTCTGGTACCAAGAAATAAGCCACATGTAACCAACAAATTTTATTTAGTCTCATCTACATCTTAATTTACTCTGCAACATTTCCCAAGGTAGGATCCAGATTTAAATTAGCCATACTTGGTCACGCTGTATGTAAATCACTTTTTTGCACTGATTTAAATAGAAATTAACTTGAGCTAACTTAAAAGCAGTCTTAAGTCCTGTATTAATATCCCAGAAATCGTGTAATAGAATGGTTTCCTCCTTCAAGGAGGGACTGCGATTTCAATGGGAGAAAACTAATAAAAAGCAATCCCTGTATCCATACCAAGTAATGGTATGTACAGGTGAAACTCGAAAAATTAGAATATCGTGCAAATGTTCATTTATGTCAGTATGGCAACTCAAAAGGTGAAACCAATATATGAGATAGACGCATTACATGCAAAGCGAGATATGTCAAGCCTTACTTTGGTATAATTGTGATGATTATGGCGTACAGCTTATGAAAACCCCAAATTCACAATCTCAGAAAATTAGAATAGTGTGAAAAGGTTCAAGATTCTAGGCTCAAAGTGTCCCCCTCTAATCAGCTAATGAATCCATAACACCTGCAAAGGGTTCCTGAGCCCTTCAATGGTCTCTCAGGCTGGTTCAGTAGGAATCACAAGGATGGGAAAGACCGCTGACCTGACAGTTGTGCAGAAAACCATCACTGACACCCTCCATAAGGAGGGAAAGCCCCAAAAGGTAATTGCAAAAGAAGTTGGATGTTCCCAAAGTGCTGTATCAAAGCACATCAATAGAAGGTTATGTGGAAGGGAAAAGTGTGGTAGAAAAAGGTGCACAAACAGCAGGGATGACCGCAGCCTGGAGAGGATTGCCAGGAAAAGGCCATTCAAAAGTGTTGGGGACTTTCACAAGGATTGGACTGAGGCTGGAGTTAGTGCATCAAGAGCCACCACACACAGACGGATCCTGGACATAGGCTTCAAATGTCGTATTCCCCTTGTCAAGCCGCTCCTGAACAACAAACAACGTCAGAAGCGTCTTACCTGGGCTACAGAAAAAAAGAACTGGTCTGTTGCCCAGTGGTCCAAAGTCCTCTTTTCTGATGAGAGCAACTTTTGCATCTCATTTGGGAACCAAGGACCCAGAGTCTGGAGGAAGAATGGAGAGGCACACAGTGCACGATGCTTGAAGTCCAGTGTGAAGTTTCCACAGTCTGTGTTGATTTGGGAGCCATGTCATCTGCTGGTGTTGGTCCACTGTGCTTCATTAAGTCCAGGGTCAACGCAGCCGTCTACCAGGAGATTTTGGAGCACTTCATGCTTCCTTCCGCAGACGAGCTTTATGGGGATGCTGACTTCATTTTCCAGCAGGACTTGGCACCTGCCCACACTGCCAAAAGTACCAAAACCTGGTTCAATGACCATGGGATTACTGTGCTTGGTTGGCCAGCAAACTCGCCTGACCTGAACCCCATAGAGAATCTATGGGGCATTGCCAAGAGAAAGATGAGGGACATGAGACCGAACAATGCAGCGGAGCTGAAGGCCGCTATTGAAGCATCCTGGTCTTCCATAACACCTCAGCGGTGCCACAGGCTGATAGCATCCATGCCACGCCGCATTGCGGCAGTCATTGCTGCAAAAGGGGCCCAAACCAAGTACTGAGTACATATGCATGCTTATACTTTGCAGAGGTCCAATATTGTTCTATTTCCAATCCTTGTGTTATTGATGTCATGTAATATTCTAATTTTCTGAGATTGTGAATTTGGGGTTTTCATAAGCTGTACGCCATAATCATCACAATTATACCAAAGTAAGGCTTGACATATCTCGCTTTGCATGTAATGCGTCTCTCTCATATATTGGTTTCACCTTTTGAGTTGCCATACTGACATAAATGAACTTTTGCACGATATTCTAATTTTTAGAGTTTCACCTGTATAATAGCAGCAGTAGTATTTGCCTGGGGAAAAAAAGGGTTTTGCAAATGCATCTCTGGCATGCAGATCTATCTGTGCTATGCCCAACAAATCATCTAGGTGCTCCTCAACTCATTTGTACTCACACTGTGCAGAGTACATACCATTATTAAGACTAAAACTAAACCACCCCCTTACTCCAAGCAATCAAAATCTGAACAGAAGCATTGCAGTTCTGAGGCAGTGATTCACCACATTACTATCTCCCCAGGAAAAAGCAACCTCATTTTACTGTGTTTAATACATGATTGTGCAAAATCTTCTTTCTCCTAAAATTGAATAACTTTGTGGTAGTTATAGTGAGCTCACTAGCAAAACTGAAGAAAAATATTGAAGTTTCCCAACATCACCCATTACTTTCTCATTAAGTGATCAGATACTAGTCAAGAATTTTAATACTTCCAATGTTAACTAGGAATTCCATAGTTTAAGTGAAAAGCAAAGGTTCACTAATTGAATGAGCGAAGGTTTCTCCTACATAGTCTTTTCTTTACGCTGACTCTGAATCAGTGTGGATAAACACCCTTTAAAGATATGAATGAATACTTAAAACATTGATCTGAAACATTATGTGGTTGCCATCGCCAGTGATCAGCTTTTTACTTTAACTATAGTGAAAAGAATGCTCATCTCTGTCCCTTACTGTATTTTGCTTATGCTTTCCAATCCGATGCACCTGTTGTTTGGTGTGTCTAAACTGGGAACACAGATCTTCACAAAGCAAATATATACAGTATTGTTGAATATTATATTTTGGGTAGAGCTGCCAATCCTCAACGGCAAAAATATAGACAAACACTAGAGGGCAGCAAAGAGACACAAACACACAGAGACACACACAGACACACACTTAACTCTTTAGTCCCTGAATTTTTGCAGTCCAGCTTTGGTAGCCCCCATTCAATCCTACTTCGGCTGAAGCCTGCAGTACGTAGGTTCCAAAAGAAGGACATCCACATAGCATATTGCATACGGATTCACCCATCGTGCTCAGCCACCATTTTTTAAAGTCACAATTAGATCAGTGCACAAAACGCACAAAGCCAAAACCATGCAACCCACATTATAGCTTAGTACAGCGGTTCTTAAACCAGGCATAATGGCGCAATTTGTAATTGTTGTTTGTGAGTCAAGGTTCCAGTGTGGGACTGCTGCTGGCGAAATGCTTGTGTAAATCAAGAAAGTCTGGCTGGGTTTGTTTTGTTTTTTTTAGTTTAGTTTGTTTGTTTAGTTTTTGTTTGTTTGTTTTGTGGGGTAATAAAATTATTCAAGACTGGGAAAAGGGGCCAGTTTAGGAACCACTGATTTGGTGTGTTGTATAAACCAGGCCACAGACATGTCTATCTGCTTTTCTCCCCAGTCTGAGAAATTTCAATTTCAAGAGATCTTCCACACAACAAGAAAGGGACCTCTGTGTTCTCAAGACATTGGCAGTATTGGACAGTGAGTTGTTTTCAGCACAATGGTGGAGTTAAACTGGCTGTAAAACTAGAGTTTGCTTTGAGATGCAGTGCCTTTCTTTCCTCACAGCGCCTAAACTTCAGGTCCTGTAAGGAAAATGCTAAATTGACAACTGTGCAGCACTTCCTCAGTGGCCAGAGCGAAGGAGCTGAGTGAGACTGACCAGAGTTTTGCCCATTTGTCTCCTCTCTTCAGCACAGGGGAGCCAGAGTGCAAAGTGCCAGGCTGAGATTTTTTTTTTCCCTTGCCTATTTCCTTTTTGCATGGAGTGGGGGTGAGGGGACTTTTGTTGTGCAGAACCTAAGACAGGCAGGATAAAGCGGTGATTTTCACTCCTCGTTCTTAATATTTCATATTGGCAGAACTAAATATAGTCCTGGATCACCTTTAAATGCTTTGGAGGGTTTGATTAGTGGCAGTTTGGATGTGCCTCAGGAGAAAATTTTGAAACGGGAAGTGCCCAGTGCATTGCTCACTTCCTTTCGTGTGTGAGTTATTCGTGCACTTCTCTTTTTTCCCTTTCTCTTCAAAGAGAAACTAAATGAAAATAGAAGTTCCACTTTTGATCTCCCCAACTGGAGGACTAATAAATGTTTATAGCAACATGGGAAAGACTCCTGCCTGAAATCCTGGGGAGCCATTGTCAATCATTCTCTCATCTCGTGCCCTGCAAATGTGTTGGGCTACAAGTCCCCTTATTAGCAGATTAGCAGGGGTGGTGGAGTTAGAGAAGCATAGTATCATACAGTTGGAAGAAGCCACTGCGGTCATCAAGTCCAGCCCTCTGCTCAGAGCAGGTATCCAGCTTAAAGCATCCTGCACTGATGGCCATCTAGTCCTTGCTAAAACACATCACATGAAAAGAAGCCCACCATCTCATTCAGTTAATTTGTTCCACGGTCAAACTGCTTCTTATGTTAGATAGGCCCCACCCCCACCCCCTTATGTTAAATTTTCTACTACTACTTCCCATAAATTAACTGTATTATTCCATGTCCTAAACTCTAGAATGATGGAGAACAGGTCTTAACCTCTGTGTGACATCCTTTCAGCTATTCATAATATTATTATATCCCTCTTCTTCTTAAGGTCAAACATGGTGAATAATAAATATGCATCTCACTCTAGTAACTCAACAAACCAACAGCTTTAGGAGCATCATGTCCCATACTAATACTTTCTGAAAAAATATACCTTCCTTGTAGACTAACACATTTATTATGGCATTATCATTATATCTACTATACTTTATATCTAGGGGAATTGGAATGCCAAGAACCAAGCTCCATTATTCATCCAGGGAGTATATTAAGTTGTACACAATTTGTAGACAAGGTGGTTGCTTCTACCTGTTGTGGTCTGAAGAAAGGCCAAAATGTGACCAGTTCCCATAAGCTATTTAACACTTCATTTTTATGCTTTGAGAGAGGGAGGTTCTGCTAGCTACTTTTAGGATTCTTGTTTTGATTATATATATATATATATATATATATATATATATATATTTAATTAATTAATATATATATATATATATATTTAATTAATTAATATATATATATATATATATATATATATATATATATATATTCAGCTGAACAACGTGGAACATGAAATGGAATGAAAGACAAGTTCCTTTTGCCTGCAACTAAAAGACTGGATGGTGTTGAAAGTAGGGGAAACTGTTACAAGAGGAGATCAAACAAAGTGATCTGGATTTATTTAAGTAAACTTGGGAGCAATGTGGTGTTATGTATTATAGTGGAAAATAAGAAAATGAAATTTGACAACGGAAAGCATTCAACATGACACATTGGAAAGGAATACCAAATGTATAATTACCAAACTGGGAGGAAGATTTTCTAGGCTCTAGCATTACTGAGAAGGAATTAAAAGTCACGGAATAAATCTGAAGTGGAGCCAGCAATATAGTATTTCTTAAAACACAACATAAACTATTTGCAGTTGTTTCAACAGCATCCCAGCTTGCCAGACAGGAGAAGGTAATAGTGTTATTTGATTTGGCACAGATGAGATTTCAAGTGCAGTCTTGTGTCCAGTTGCGGTCACCATATTAAAAAGAAGATTAAACTAAAGTGAAAAGGGTGGAGAGCTGACATTTTGGAATATAAGACGTGGAAGGAGAAACTGGGGGATGGTGACCTCAAGAAAAGAATGGAGAGACTAATTGGAGTTCTTTCCAGTAGCTAGAACACCCTCCATACCAGGTGGGGAGTGTGAGAGTTGTTCTTGACACGTCTTGAGAAGAGTGTGGTAACAAAACAAAGCATGGTGCCTTGATAAGGCCTAGTGTTCACCTCTTGCCTGAAGTGGTTCATTTCAGATGGAAAGTAAGGCATCACAGCCATACCAGAGATGTTGTAATATTATACATGGCTGCTAATCTTGGAATCTGATTTGTATTCAGGCCACTGCATGCCTTTCTGTCCATTTGGAGAAGGGATGGAACTTAGATGTAGAATATATGTGTGTCTGCACACATACATGTGCATGTGCCAAAATACACTGGTTCAGTCCCTATCATCTCCAAGGTGATTCTGCCTTTCCAGAAGAGCCAAAGCCTGTCAGTGTAAACCATACTGAGCTAGATTGACTGATGGACTGCAAAACAACACTTCCCACATTCCAAAGCTGAAGAGTTCATGCCAATCATACTGTCAGTCAATCAATCAATCCTGGGCATAGAAAACCAGATTCCAGTGTGATGGTTCTAGAATATTCTTCCCTGATCTGCTAGTTTCTTATTTGTAGGAATCATTCCAGGTTTTTTTTTTTTAATGAAGAATAGAGCATCCCACCATAAGATTGAGGTAAATAAGTTGTTGGAAAACTCTGCAATGGTGAAAGCAAATTAGTCAGAGAAGTTGTAGAATTTCCAGTTATAAAAATTTTTAAGGAGGAATGGATGAAGCTGACTCTGGTCTTTTGTATGGTGTGCTAGGTTTTAAAAACCTGATATTCTGGAAAGGGGGTGGGTAGGTGGTGGTTTTCAAATTAATATCTCATAGCAGAGCTGTGTTACTTTATTGCCACCCAGTTATGGCTTGAAGAAATGTCATGTTTGAAATAAACAGACTTAAACCGTTTTTTAAAGTGAGGGATGAGTTCTGTTGTGGTGGTCTTAAAGGGCTTCTAGCGGCAATATGCTAGCCTTGCATGGAGAGAATTTAAATGAAACATTGAAACCAGTTTTCTTTCCAGCCCACTTCAAAAGACTGTGGCAATGTGTCCACCAGGGTCTCCCTCACTGCAGGACCCAACAGGAGATGTGAAAACATCTGCTCAAGCCAGGCTGGAGCCTTTTCAGCCCCCATTTTCCCCTTGCTAATAATTGTCTGTGTTCTGTCATCTAGAGAGGAGACATTGTATGTTCTAATGCTAATTTGTTTGGCTAAAAAAGAGAGGAGGCTAAACAGATGTGAGCCGTTTGG
The DNA here is from genome assembly GCA_030867105.1 of Liasis olivaceus. Lineage (NCBI taxonomy): Eukaryota > Metazoa > Chordata > Lepidosauria > Squamata > Pythonidae > Liasis > Liasis olivaceus. The sequence continues at coordinate 99,354,263 of CM061348.1, read as the reverse complement.
TTAGGCTGTACTTCATTTGTTAGGAAATGCAAAGGCTTCTTGGGACAATATTAAGTATTACATTAGCTATTCACCAACACTTCATATTTCAAGAGAGGAAGGGCAGTGGGGATTGCACTCCATAAATCAACCTTGTTCTTAAAAAAAAAAAAAGAAAAAGACAGAATAAGACAAACATTTGATAAATCTGTGTCATTATGTCTGCAGATCAAAGGGCTTTGCATATGTATTTATGCAAGTGGCAACCTAGGAGACAATAATAACAAATGGAGAACTCCGACAGCTTTGCAAAAATAAAAATTAGCCTATTCTAATCTTTAATTATCTGGGAAATGTGCAAGGTAAGAGGTTGCTGGCTGTGAAGCCTTTAAACCTATAATGTCAATAGGATGGAGCTGAGTTCATCTGATTGCCAGTGGCAAATTCCAAACCTGGGAAATCTGAAGCAGGCTAATATTGCTAAATGGCATGCACTGAGTTTAGGTCTGGTTTAATACTGAAGCAACATATAAATCAATATAGTTTATAAAAAATCAAATCATTCATAATACAGTCTTGTTTTTGTTCCTTTCTCTTTCTAAACAATGAAAGTCATGTACTTGAACTCAAGAAAGATAAATGGTAAGAAAGATAATTTATTTGTTCACACATTCTCTCCTGTTTTTTCCTTGCACTCAACCACAATTGTTCTCTGTGTCCTCCTGTTCTCCAGAGCTGTTCTAAATATTCCTTCCTTTTGATTCTCTAACCCTTCCCTCAGGCAGTATCCACACTCCATCCATCTCACTAAAAACTTTGACATCCAGCCCACATTTTTTTCTTCCCACCATTCTGTCACATCATTCCTACTCATCTCTCCTTGGAACACTTGAAAACACTCCTTCCCATTCAAGCCAAATGGCTGTGAGCCAGCAAAGACTGGTGTTTGCAAAAAAAGGATTCAAACTTTCAGGCAGGTCAGGACGGAGAGGGAAAAAGTCTAATGGCTTCCGGTTTCTTGGAAGAGGAGATGGAACCGTGAGATGTTTATGGTGAAGAGGAAGAACATACCCCCTCTCAACTCAAGCAATGAAAACTAAAGGAAGTTAAGGACCAATGTTAAAATAATTCCCTTTGGCCAGACATGTCCACAGTTGAAAATAAAGCTAGAGTTTACGCATTACAGCCACAATGTGGAGACTGCTTGAAATTGTGCCTCAAGGTGCCTGGTGCAACCACAAGGCCAGCAGAGAAGGCTAAGGAGACACAGCTTGCACTTCAGCTATGAAAGTGAAAGGCATCCTTTCTATGCAATAACCAAGGAGAAAAAGAAGCCACCACTCTATCCAAGTATCTTTACTATGGCTTCCTCCAGATGACCTTCATCACTCAGGGCCTGATTCATACATAACACTAAGCTAGAAGGTGCTTGGTTTGTTTTTGTCCTATTGTTATGTGTTCAATAAGACCTACAGTCATTTCAAAAACTATTGGCTTAGCATTAGATGTGTTTTCAACCAGTATTTTCATCACTTAATGCAGCCAACATTCAGTTTTATGGTGGATGGCTGTGGGGAAAAGGAGTCCTTGGTCATTATGCAGAGTGGTATTAACATAGATAGGATAGTCTTCCCCAGCCTGGCTGCAACTTCCATCATTCCAAGCCAGCCACTGCCCATGGAAGAAAAGGGACAAGCCACGATCAGAGAGATATACTCCTGCCTATTTCACCATCTCTGACTTCTATTGGAAGTCAAAACATTAATTTGGAAAGATAATAGTAGTGGATGAAAAATTGATAAACCCCTCCCATGCAAGATAGCTACATGCTTATTAGCTAGTTAGTGTCTTGTGTATGAGCAGTTTCAAAGATGTGGCATACCATCATAGGAAGCTGTGTTCCAAGTCTAAAAGATTAGCCTTCCTAGCTCAATATCATCTACAAGAACTGACCACAACTCTCTCTGGGGGGTTCAGCCCAAAATCGTTTCCAGTTCAGCTCTGCCACTGACTAATTTGTACTCAGAAATGAAGCCACCTAATGGCAGTACCTATTGAAGTGGGTCAACACAAGGTGTACTGCTGTTGCTGGGAGGATTAGAGGTGTCCATGGGGGGCGGGGAGAGGTGTGGCATGTAAAAAAAGACATGGCACACAGTGCCATCCATTTGTTCAGTCACATGGGGTTCAGTCACATGGTCATGCCTGCTGTTTTGATTTTTTCCACTCACCCAAGGAGGATTCCCTCCACTCCCTGTTATTTTTTCCCTCCCTGTTTTGTTTAGTATTGGAAGAATTGATAATCTTACCCATTAATACTATATTCTGAAAAGACTTTCCTCAGAGCAATGGAACATGGGCCAAATGTTCATAGACGCCACAAGTGTCACCATAATTGAGGTAATTTCTGGTCTACCTGTTCAGCAATAGCTTTCCTGGAGGACTGATGCTCTGAGATTGGATGTGCCAGAGAGCTATCCCATGAGCACATTAGAAAAAGGAGTAGCAAAGCTCTTGGGAGTATCTACTCCATGGCTTGCTTTGAAGGGTCTTTCTTGAGAGTGAAGCAGTCAGAGCAGCATTTCATGGCTGACAGGTTGTGACAAGCAATGTCAGGGAGAAAAAACAGCCCGCAGTGAGTAGAGGTGATGGAGAGGGCGAAACACTGTTCTGCCAAATTTGCCACAGGATTTCTCACTGCTTCATGGAAGACCCAGGCTTATTGCTGAAGGATTGCAGTCTAGAAACTGGATAATCCAGTGATAGGAAAAGAAATATGGAAACCACTGTAAGTAAAATGACAACACTGGAAATAAGGAAATCAGTCTGATTTGCAGGGAATACTCCATAGAATTAATGCCTACAATTTTTTACTTGGATGGAGTTTGAGGGGGGAAAAAAAAAAAGGCTAGCTACATAAGCTGAAGTGACTCAGACAATTAATTAGATTAAGTTCTGCAAAGAAAGCCAATGCCAGTCAATCAACCCTACCTAAAAAAATAATCATGCCCATCTCTTTTCTTTTATTGGTCCAGAACTGAGATGATATGTAAACTAAGTTTTCCAGGAAAGAACTGGAAATGAATGAAAAATTCAATGAAGGATAACAACTGTATAGTGGAGAAGTGCCCCGGGCTTTATTTCTTATAGGAAACACATGAAGGGTGAATGACAGATTGCATCCTGAAATGACCTAGGTTCACGAAATGCAGAACTGTTTCTACTACTCCATGTTAGCGGATTGATAGGCTGGACACATCTTTATTCATAAGCAAAATTCCACTGTCTTCTCCATGAACATCTTCCCAATTGTAGACTTGAATTGCCAAATCTGTGTTTTGGATGAGAAGTCTGCACTGTTGCCAAGCAAACTACAAGTAAGTTCATGAAATCTCTAGAGTTGCACTCCATTCAAGGCGGTTGGCGTCAGACTAGACTTTTGATAAAATCCACAGTCATATGCATTGCAGTCTGCTCCCTGAGTGAACATTTTTAAATTCACATATTCTTTATTTTATCATTGGAGATTTGGAAATATCCAATTAAAAAAAAAAACACTTTGATTCACTTATTGATTTTTCATCCACTGCTGACCTAGAAGTACAGATAGGTGTCATTTTGCTTGTGGTACCTGATTTTATAGTACAGAAGTTGAGATCATCTCAAAAATTATTACAGTATGTCAACATACATGCCAGAGATGTTTATAATAGCAGCAAGTTAGTGATCATTAAACAGAGTTCCTAAACAGCAGAATCTTCTGTACAGATTTGCTAGACCATTCCATTTGGTGCCTGGGTGACAGCTCCAGGTTTAAATGCTCCTTCCATGGGGGAAGAGTTCCTTTTACATAGGAGAATACATAAAGGAAAATGTTAAGTTGGACCTGTCTCCCTGATAAAGAGTTTTTTTGGATTTAGTTAGGAAGGAAGTTCTAGAACTGCATTCCATTCTGCAACTTAAGGTGATATTGTCCAAAATAAATGCTAATTGTGATTAATGCTCTTTATTGGTCCTTTAGAGCCACCAATTAAGGCAAAAACAAACAAACAAACAAGGAAAAGAAAAAAGGGAAGGAAACCTGGCCATGTCATCTTTCTAGATAACTAAAATAGGCCTTGTGGTAAGATCCAAGAATTCCTGGGACTGTGGTTAAGAAGGAAGTGAATAGTTGCCTCTCCCATCCCTGCATATGTGCTGGAGATGGTATGATTAGCTCCTAAGCTTCCAGACAGAGAGGTCTTCCTGACAATAGGGTACTCCTGGCACTGAGGTGACTGATCACACCAGCCAAATATGAGAGGTCACTGGGGTTTTGTAGTTGCAATGTCGCCTTGCATTACTGCTGGATAATAATTGGATGCTGAACAGTCATTTCACCAGTGCCTTATGCCTTGTGCTTCAAGGGACACACTGTGTGCACATTGGAATGGAGCGGATTCCTCCCTTCCCAGCCCCTGGGCTCCTGTCATGGTGATATGTTGGCATGATTAGGAGAAAGTGACCAAATGCAGAACCGTGGCTATGCCAATGTTCCAGGTTACAGAAAGTAGCAGTTTCCCACCATGGCAAATGGGAAGTTTTAAAGGTCTTTAATTCATTTGCTTGTAGCATTTACCAGTCAGCTGCCCCTCACATTGATTACTTTTAAACTGCTTCTGATTTTCTTTCCTCTAGAGCAATGCACAAATGCTCACAAATGTGGGCAGCTCCATCAATTTATTTTCTTTTCTATTTATATAGAAGATGAAGGATTCTTTAGGCATACACCTGGTAAAGCTAAGGAGTGCAAGGCAATACATTCAAATATTGTAGGTAACAAGCGAACTTTAATTTGACTCTGTGATCAGCTACTGGACAGAAAGTGCTGCGAAAACTGATTAGCGGATATTTCTCGCAGAGCTCCAGTTTCACCAATATGTACACCTGTCTTGATGTCTGAATAGATCTGCAGAAGTCAGTTTTGGATGCATTTTATTGGGAGATTTGCAAGAGCTCAGCAACTTCGCATGTCTCAACCAGCTCCTGCAATAAAGCTGCAGGAAAAACATATATCACAGCCCACTGTTGTGAGGTAACTATATAGAAGTGAACAACCCAATCCTACTATGGGAGAGCATGAAGCCTTCCAGGGGGAAAAATGTTAATCTGGTTCATGGTGGGAGGAGCGCTATTACAGAAGTGTGTACTGTACTGTGGGCTCTACAAAAATGCTTGGAAATGTCTCCACTAGGATAGGCGGATCTGCCTGTTCACAATCTGTGCAGCAAGAAGAAGGAAAGGAGGATTTGTTCTATTTGGGAATGGTGGGCTTTCCACAATGAGTCATGCGTGAGGAGCAGAGAGCACCAGGATCCACATTCTCCCTCCAGCACACTCCTCAGTTTGATATTCTCCTCTCCCCACCCCCCACCCAGGGATACGGAATTAACATGATGGCCCTGGAACATATTTCATTTGATGTTTGTGCCAGTTGAGAGACCAGGTGAGGAGAAGAAAAAGGGAGTGGAGGCCCAAATCAAAGGATTTTAAAAAAGCGTTTGCTGCCAAGAAATTACACCTGTAATCTCACTTCAAACATAACCCTCCTTTCCCCTCCATACAGTAAGAGTTTGGTTTCCAGATGGAAGAGTTCTAAGATTCATCACCAGGCAAAGTTGCTGGTTTTGTCAAAAGCCTGGACACATCAAATGCCATTTCCTATAAAATCATAGCATTTTTATAGCATAACCCAGTCATCACTGTGGTGATAAAAACAAAAAACAAAAAAACCCTGTTGTGCTTACCATAATAGTCTGATAAGTCTAGAAAATGTAATAAATCACTAACAAGGATGGTCTTTACAGATGTTCAGAAGGCATTAGGTGGGTGTTGTTATGTTTATATAAAAAGCAAAGCCATAGTTTGCTGAATCATGATTTATAGTGTCTTTGAGCTATCACTGTGGCAATGAGTGGCTGCATGCCTGTGATGCTAGAGCATGCTGCAAATCATTAGCACGGAAATGGCCACAGACCTTGCTTTGGTAAAAAAGATGGAGTCTCCTTCCTGGTGACTTCACGGACATGCACATATAATATTCTGGGAGTCAAATAGAACTGATTTGCATTGCCTTTTTTGCAATTGTTGTTGTTTTACTTTCCAGTCTAGACTACAAACCTGAGGTTTCCTGGTGGCCTCCCATCCAACATTAATTAAGACCGAACCAACTTAACTGTTCTGGATGAGCCAAGTGGTGCCACCTAGCTAGGTAGCCCCCCAGTGGCTGGCAATTTCTGTGGAATCTTCTCCTACTGGGACGTTTTGGAGCGGAATTGGAAGAGGCGGCCTCCGAGGCTTCTTCTGGCCGGACTCACAAATCTATCCACACCGACTTGGGACAGACCTGGTAGACGCCGCTAGAGGCGAACGCTCCCGCGGACGCAGACTAGTCGGCCCGAGCCGCATTTCGAGGGACAGCTCGACTCGCGCAGGCCCCGCTGGTCCAGAGTAAGCCGCAGTCAGCTCCGGGGCTGAGTGAACCCGACGAGGCACCGACGGCGGGGTTGGAGCGCGCTTCCGAGAACGCCAGAGCAGGTGCCCGGCGGCGTTCATTGACTTCGCTCCCCGCAGGGGCCGGTCAGACGAGTTTGCCCGGCAGCCTCGCTCGGCGAGCAACGCCTCGCTTGCCCGGGGCCTTCGGGTTCACGTGAGCTGCTGGTTCCGAAGCAATTCTGGGCATCCCTGGGAGCGGTCGCATTGGACCCCCACGCCGTGCAGTGGGAGAGGGGCGCCGAGGGAGGCGCAGACTTGGACCCAGGAGATCTCCCTCGCCTTGAACTCGACCCGGCTATGACAGGATCTGAAGAGTCTTGATCCTCGGAGCCACTGAATCCTTGCGAGTCTCTGTTTTTATAAAGGCGGACGAGGATTGTTGGCAGGTTCTCGAGAAGCCGAGGACCGGGCAATTCAATACAAATCCCTTCCACCGCGCGAAAGAAAGGGGCTGGGGGTGAGGGGAGAGAGAAAGGCATTCTAAGCAGGCTCTTGGGAGTTTCAGAAAGAAGAAGAAAAGAAACGGTGGGTGGAAACGCGATCTACCACCCCGATGGCCCTCAACTGAGATCAGTGGGATTTAAGTGAAGGCAGGCAGGGTTGCAGCGAATGTGCAAAGAAGGAACACCTTAGGGGCATCTTGAGAATGGAGTGAAATTGAGCGAAAGATTGATGGGCCCTATTTGGGAGGGGGACAAGAAGGAAAGAATCGAGCATTCTTCTCTCAACTTCCTGTGAGAATTGTTCCCACTGCTTCCCCAAATCGAAATCGTTCCAGTGGCACTTCGGAAGGACTCCACGCGTTTCTTCCAAGAGAATCTCTGTTCACAATTAACAGCTTTGTCGATGACATCCGCAAGTTCCCCTGCGGCCACGTTTGAGCGATCCGGGAAAATCTTATCCTCCCTTTCCTTGCCCCAAAGAGAGTACGGGAAAGGGGAATATTATTTTCCGCTGTAGTGTTGTGGATTGCTCCACAGTATTGCAAGAAAATCTACCGTCCACCCCCCCACCCCCCCATGCGTACGGTTATACCCTTCCTCATCTCTTTTCAAATGTGTATCTTTTTTGTTCTGCATAGTGAAATGGTAACAGCCAGATTAGAAAGACCAGCCAGAACCCGACTTGTATTCACTTCGATTCCAGCCCAGAGATAATAACGAATTATAACGTGAACTTTTTAAAACCAAAACCGATGACCTGGTACGCAGGGTTCAATCTCTAAGTAGGGAAGGTGGTTTGCCCGCCACCCAAGTTTGCGCGTTTTTTGAATAAGGACAGAATTCGGAAAGCGTCCCCCCCACCCCCCACTTCCCCCTGCATCGGTGGCCAAGAGATTAACTGCCCGTCTTCGCAATTTGGCTGAGGAGCCTTTTAGATCTCGCGCTCCGAAGTCGAAGGAGAAATGAACTCTGAATTTGCCCAAGCGGTCTGCATGCCAGCGAGGCTGCGAGAAAACTTTCTTCTCGCTTCTTCCTCCGCTCACTCACCCTACGGTTTGCTGGGGGTGTCAGAAGCGAACGGGGCCCTTTTGATTAAAAATCCACTCCTAGTGTCCTAAAGTTCATTCAGTCTAAGAACATAATTTAGGACGGGGGGGGGGGGGAGAGGGGAGGAAATCTTGTTGCCCTTGTAAGATAATCGAGATCGAGAAACTTTCGATGTTCTGCTCCGATTCTTCCCGAGTAGTGCTAAGTCCCAGGTCCAGCTCCCAACTTTTCCTGCCTGAGCAACGAGGAAAACAAACCCTGAAGCGGGGAGGGAAAAGTTTCTCTCTCTACCCTTCGGCTTTTCTGAGTTTTTCTCTCTTTAAACCCCTGGCTGATTGCTGAACTCCGGAGCGCCCGGCCGGCGCAATCCGTTAGGCGGCGTGCCCTCCTGCGTATGACGGAATCGGAATGGCTCCGTCAGCGGCTTCTTCAACTTCACAAATTTGCTCTCAGCAGAAGTCGGTCGGTCAAAGCTGTGCAATCCGTCGAAGGCAGGCGAGACGCTGGGATTACTCCCGAGGAAACATGGTAAAGATCTGGTTGCCGGCGTCCCCTTCGGATCGTCGACTAAGTGCCTTGTCCTGTACGATCCCAACCACGTGTCCTCGGAAGTCGGCCCAATTCAGTTCCGTTGAGGTTTTTTTTTTTTCCTGCCGAAAACTCAAAAAAGAAAGCAAAAATAAAGAAGAAATTGCTGAGAATTCCTAAAGCCTTATCTCAACCAACAAAGGCTTAACGAACCTCAATTTCTTCTTGGGCAGAATTAAGAAGGAGGCTAAAAATAATCGAAATCTAAATCTGTCACAGGAATAATTAATTTCCAGGGACAAGACAAAGGAAAGCAACGCTGTGCCCCTTCTTCACCAGCTTTTCTTATGCCATCGGCAGCATGAAAAACGTTATTTTCCGGGTTTAAAAGTGTAGAGTGGTTAGCTCCAACATTCCAGAGCATTTAGACTACATACAACAAAGGGAGTCAATTTAAAAAAGTATTCTGTGATCTTAGTAAAACATTAGTTTCCTAATTTGTGTATTTAATTTATATACAATAAGTTTCCACCCTTTATTTTTAAAAAAGATTCCAGGATTGTCAACCACTCCAATAATGCACCTAAACTATAATGAATCACAATATTAACAAGTGGCAACCGATTTAACACATTTTCATCTTCTCCTTTTGCAGTATTTTGGGACTCACTTCAACCTCTATACATACACAGCGGTGCATCCGGGTCACATGCAAATAGGTTTCCTTCACAAGTATGATTGATGGGTTCCCATTTTAAGCAGGTTTTTATGGACCATTAGTCCGAGGCTGACTTGCAAGGGGTGAATTGGGACCTTGGGTTCGAATTCAGACTCACAGGAAATCCTTCAGCCCTTCAAACTGACACCTGATGTGTAAACGCGCTATTCAGAACAAAGTCTCAAGGCTTTTAGTGGAATATGCTGAAAATGCCTAAAATCGGAGTTTCCCTTCTGTAAGGTGTGAAGAGGGGGAGGGATGCTTTCACATGACATCAGCGCATTTCTTTTTCAGTGCTGCATTTGCTAATGTAAGTTCGATTCAGCCACGGGACTTTTCCTGCGCTTTTATGATAAGGTGGCGGCATATCCCTCCTTCACTTCCAAAACCGTAAGGCTTGTTTTATTTTATTTAAATGTTCTCACCTGTGAAGCTCCTTCCCCTGTGAAATTGGAAACAAACCCGACTGTCTCTCGCGCTTTAGCTTGTCTTCACTTGATCCAAAGAACCAAGATTTTATAGCATTTTAAAGCGTCAATCCTGCCACTGGGCAAAGAAAACAGATTTGATACCTGGCTGAGTGACACTAGAATACCCAGTAAGTCACTAGAGAAGAAATGGCATGCTAGCCATACTAGTGTACTCTCACCCCAGCTTTCAGCAAGGAAGCTGAGCTCTGGCGAGCTGAATGGAACTTCAGTCTCGACCTCTGGATGCCATGCAAGCCTACAAGACCATACATCTCTTTCAGCGGATCAGGGCTACCGTTCTTGCCTATACTGTATGAACTGAACATCTTTCACCTGAGGAAACTACCGTCTCCCTTTGGGATGATCCATTTCCTTGCAAAATGTGTGGGGAAAAAACTATCTCAGTACAGCAAATCCTAAATTATCCTAATTTAGATTTGTAATTAATTAATTAGAAATGGGAGTCAGAGGCAATGGAAGAGAAAAGGGCTGCTTTTCCTAGACTCCCAAGCAAGTGTCAGAAGGCCAACAAGTAAGAGCAATTAATAAGAGGCTCTGGCCTGTGACAAAAGAGAGATATAAAGAAAAGGAGGAAGAGGAGGAGAAATGTCAGTCCTTCAAGTTTGGGGGCTGGGGAGGCTCTGGGAGAATCAGTGAGGGGTAGATACACTGGGGAGGATCAAATCGCCTTTTTTCTGGTGTCGGGTGCAATCGGCCTGATCTTGTGCCTCTTGTATGTGGGCTGGGGAGGTGCAAGCGCTTCCTAAATCATCTGGGAGAAGGGCCAGCAGCCTTCCTGCATGTCCAAAGCTCCAAGGTGGGAGACAAGCAGGCCTTATAGGGGAGACAAGAGGAAGCAGAGGACTGCAGTGGAGACCAGGGGCACCCGACAATGGGGGCTCTCTGGGGAACATGCTCTGAGCTACGTGGAGTGAAGGAAGGCTCGGGATGGGCAGCCTTGACATAAGAGAAGGTCCTACTGAACTAACTGGATCTACTTTTGAGGTTTTTTTTTTTTTGTCTGCATCACAGGGATATTGGTGGGAGTTAGACCTTAAGCTGCCCCTCTGGCTGAGCACCTTACAAGCTTTTGTCTTCCTTTACCCCTTTTTCCAGCAAGGAGAAGGGAACTCGGGATCCACCCAATTCCACCCATCAGGCCTGTGGAAAAATGAATGCGTGGGGACAATATTGATGGCGCTGCCAGGACAATATTATGCTTCAGAGAGAGGCTGGCGCTGCCATTGAGGTGGGTGATGGTCTAGCACCTGAAAGGTTAAGGTCCCAGCAGTCCCAATGAAAGTGATGCTCTGGCACCTCTCATATAAACCCCATGCTGTATTTCTATAACTAAAAACTATGGTTTGCTGAGATACCCTAATTGAGTGGACTAGCAAAACCTGTTAGGCTTAAAGTTAGTTAACTAGGGTCCAGATGCCTGGAAACACAGGCGTTGAGACCCAGAATTACTCCTAAGTCTCTGCAGCCTTAACCTAAGGCTGACCGAACTCAGGGAGACTCTTGCTCACGGTCGCAGAGGACCGCAAACTCCTGGCCAGAATGGTTCCGCGCGACAACCTAGGCTCAACTGGGCCCGAAGTTCAGTGTTTTGTGGGAACAATTGCCACGGTGTGTGTGTGTCGGGGGGGGGGGGGGGGAGGCGCCTATATGGTAATGCAGCGCTCTGCCCTCAGTTCGCAAAGGAAGAGCGTGTTCACCGGCCAGCTGCCGGAAAAGCCTCTTCTCGACCCCCACTCCCACCCTACCCCGCCTTTGCAGGGCTCATTTTGGCCACTGCTCAGTCGCGCTTTCCCACGTGGCGCCACCTAGTCAAAGAAGCGGCTTTGCTCGCGGCCTCAAGACCGCCACCGCCCGCTGACTCGGCTCGCTCTCCGCCGCCTTCCACAGAGCCTGGTGGAGCCGGGTCAACCTGAGCAAGATTCCCGGGTATCTGCAGCACAGGGGGAAAAGAGCGAAGGCGCCGGCACAGCAACGCAGCCTCCACCAGCCAAGCATCAACTCCAACAGCCTCTTGGCCTTGCAGCTCCGTAACCTTTTCGCCTCCCCGGCTCTTTAACGGCTCATTAGCCAATAAGAATGGCTAATCGCCTCCCGCAGTCCTCCGCTCCCCGCCCTACGGGGGAGCCCCGGCTCACCATTGGCTGCTTTTGATCAACAAAAGGGGGGCTAATTACCATGCGGCGGGCTGCTCTTATAGGCTCCGAAGGGTGCCAGTCAGGCGCGCCTGTTCTCCGCCCTCCCGAGCTCCAGCCTGGCCGGCGAAGGCTGCTCGGTGCGGTCGCCACTCGTCGGCTTGGAGCTGGGCTGCGAAGGTGCGAGCGATGCTGCAGTGCTGACCCGTGCCGGCCGGGCCCCGCGCATCATGGTCCCGGGGTTACCGCCCGCGGGCTGCTGCCTATGGGCCAGCTGCGCCTGATCGGCGGTCGCCTCCCCGATGCCCCCGGCCCCCCTGCCTCGTCGCCGCTGCTCCCGCCGGGGCGAAGGAGGCTGTTGCTGCTTCTCCTCTTCATCATGCTCGCCTTGTGGCTTTGCATGGTCTACTCTTGCGTCACCGGATCGTGCGCCTCGGCCGCGCCGGGGCTGTTGCTGCTGGGCTCCGCGCCGTCTGCTCGGAAGGCACACAGTCCGGATCTCAGCCAGCTGCTGCCACCATCCCGGACGGCCAAGGGCCAGCTGAGAGCGGATCTGGAGAACGACGAGGATGAAGACGAGGAAGATCTGGGTGGCGGCACCAACAACGGAGTGTCCCCGGATTCCCCCAGCTTCATTTCCAGTTTCCTGAATGGCTCTGGGACGAAGCGGCTGCCCCAGGCAGTGATCATCGGCGTGAAGAAGGGTGGGACTCGGGCGTTGCTTGAGTTCCTGCGGGTTCACCCGGACGTGCGGGCGGTGGGCGCCGAGCCTCACTTTTTTGATCGCAACTACGAACGAGGCCTCACCTGGTACAGGTAAGCCAGAATGGAGAGGTAGGGCGCCCCATCTCGCTTTCATTTAAAGTGGCACCATGAGTTGGGGCGGTGGCGTGAAACCTAGCTAAAGACTGGGATCGCTTGCCGTCTTTGGCCTGATCGTTTCCCCCCTTGGTCCCGTACCTAAATCGAGCTGGAGTTGCTGCATGGACCAAAGCACGGCGTGATGGTTGCATGTCGATTAACTTTCTGTCTTAGTAGCAACCCTAACTCAGGTCTGTTCTCTTCTTTTCCTTGAAAAGTCCGAGTTAAGAAAGCGCCTTTTCGTCCCCCCCTCTCCGCACCCCTCCCAAATGCTACTGGCTTGATCGCGAGAGTGCTTTAGTGGCTGGGGGCTATTGCTGCAAAAAGGACCTTCCCTTCGCCCGTTAATTGCTCAGCTCACGCGTCTTTCTCTTAAATTAGTCCCTGAAGGTCCGTTACTCCGCGGAGTCTGGAATAGGGGCTTCCTGAACGTCGGCTCTTTGCAATCTACTCTCCCTATTTTAACTCCGCTTTCATATCTCAGTAAGAAAAAGAGAGGGAGATCCTTTAAAATGCATCTACAGATATTTATGCAGATGGAGAAGAAAATGTACGGAGGAGGTTGGCATCAGCTGGCAGGGAAAGGAGGAAATCAAGTATTCTTAACTGCTCAAGAAAGAAAAACTCCAACCGAATCCCAAAGTCGCCGTTTGGGATCCGCTTCTAAACGGAGTGTCGCGAAAAGATTTGCCCGCTTGCGGTACGGGGTAGCATTAAGTGACCCTTCCTGTAACGCTCGATGTGGGAACTCGCAGCTGCTCCTGTGCCCGCCCGCGCTCCCCAGAGTCATTCCGCAAGACGGGTCGGGGTCGGGGGTGAGGGTGGGTGGGCAGAAAAGCCCTATTCTCTTTTTTCCACACCCCAGGCCAATAAAGAGGTGGCAGATCAAAGCGGCGGTTCTCCCACTTTCTCAGCCTCTGTAGCCCAGTTCAAACGGCGAGGAGTCGTTCCCGGCGTTCCTCTCTAGCGCCTTCTGGGCGGACGCGAGCGCCAGGAGGCAAACGCCTCCGGTGCGCAGTAAACTCTGCTGGACGGAAGGGAGCACTGCAGCTCTTGTGCTCGGCTTCGGCTTCCGCGCTCTTCGCTAGGAAATTAAGCGGTCCTCCGCTATCCAGGCCTGACGGACACTTGAGGAGCCTCCAAGCGCGCCCCAAACCACCTTCGCGGAACCTCGCTCAAGGGTTTAGGGACCGAGAGGCTTTAAAATCAGGAGCCTCTTTGGAAAAATTCAGGTACATCGGGAGTGAGAGAAGTGTCACTTCTCTACTTGTGTGAATGTGTCTTAGCAGATACATAGCAGAACGAGAAATTGCTGCAACGGCCGTGACTGGGGTCAGTTTCTCAGCCTAGAAATCTCTGGCTCCAGCTGGTCTGCTTCCTGGCCCTTTTAATCTTGGCTCCATTGGCTCCTTCTCTTGCTGGTACACTGATCTGTGGCCCTTTCTCCTAGCCTTTTCAACATCGATTCTAAACCAAAGCCAGATCTGTGGGAAGAAAAGTTAGAATCCCAATGGCGTATAAACAGATCTCTTTCCTAAGCTGTGTGATCCCTTCCCTTTGCGGGGAAGGAGCTCAACCATTCTAAATGGAAAATAGAGTAAGTGTGATTATATGGGATATATGGTGTGAGAGAAGGAAATGGATAGTTTGAAGCACTAAGCATTCTATGGCAGCTTTGCTGGAAAAGTTAAGCAAATCTTGTCTCTAGTCTTCTGATGCAAATATGCTTTTTGGGCAAAAGTATGTGGAGCATAGCGGATGTTAACTGCAGCACACCAGAAGCCGTAGGCCTTAGACTATGAAGTATGTACAACAGGTTGCAGGAGTATATGTAAGTTAAAAGAAACTAAATCACATTCTATAGAAGTGGCTGGATTTATATGGTGGTGGTGATTTAAATAAAGTTTAATGTTTCAATTAAAAGTGGTTTAATTTTGTATTCCTTGACCTGCCCTAAAATCAAATTTGAAGTCCTCCTTATCTACCACCCCCCTTTGCACTAGTTTCATTAAAAGTATGGAGAGAGAAATCAAAGGAAAATGTTCTACTCTGTTTCCATACTACATAAACATCATAAAATTGATGTTTTATCAACTTTCACTCTGTATGTTAAATATTTCTGGATTCAAGCATCTCAAAGGAAATAGGAGCTTGGCTAAAGGACAGTACTAGCTGCTTTTAAAAGTTATGACAAATGGCATTGACTCATTGTTGCAGTAGACTTTCTTTATCGGAGAGTTTGTTTTTCAATTTTTTACAAAGTCCACTATCAAGAGAATTTAAGAAGGAACAAAACTAAAACCTAAAAAATAATAATAAAAAAAAATTAAAAACCAAATCATCAAATGTTTTCCTTTTGTTTCGGAGTTGCAGTTAAATCTGAGTGATGGATTTGCAGCTTACTTGACAAAATTGCTCAGACAATTGGGGGTCCATTTTTTGATACATTTGCTCTGCTGCCAACTTTCCTGGCTCAGGTCTTTTGTCATACAGCACTTTGTGATTATGTGTGCTTGTGTGGATGTCCTTAGTGGAGTCCAGGAGACAGAGCTGCCTGGGTGCTCTGCCTTCCCAGATGGAAGAGACAAGTAAAGGTAGACAGCTTTTAAAAGATCCTCCTCAGCCTGCAGCTTGTCGCTAATGAGCAGAACTGTCAGGAAGACAAGAAACATTAGAGATTACTGCAAGATGAACTAAGGAAAGTTTCCATCTAATTTAAGAGGTTGGGGGTGGAGGAAAGGGAATGTGCATTTACATTTCTTCTCAGCACACTGCCTAAGCCTTCTAACTATTGAGGATAAAATGAAACCTGTGGATTCCTCCCGTTCTAATATGGCCTTCTAACCAGAAGCTCAGGGAAGTCGTATTCTTAAAGGCAGACATTTGGAGAGCTTGTGTTGCTCAGATTATGACACGTGAAAACATGAATACGTCTGGAGCGCTCAAACTGTAGCTGGGAAATACTGCCCGGGTTCATCGTGCGTACAGTTCATGACTGGCTTTCAAGCAACAGGAAATTCCTAGCAATGGTTAACACCCCCTCGAAGTCCACTTTCAAAGATTTTTGAGAAATGTGCATTGTTCATTTTTATATAACTGCAACATAGGCCGTGAAATTGACTGTTAATGTAGCCAGATGAAAACAACTTTTCAGAGGCATAACAGTCTTACTTACTAAAAAATAGTGCCTTGTCATGTACGCTTCTTCCGTGTTCAAAAAAGTTTCCATGTCATGCAGATATGAACTGTGTTAATTAGGGAGATCTGATGGCAACAAATTGTCACAGAACTTGAAAAGATGGGGGGGTTATTCAACATGGTGGACAAATAAGGCAAAATGGAATTAGCTTAAAATAGCTGCTGCGCTAGGCTGGTACAGCTTAGCACTGATATAGTAATATATAATACAGCATATCTCACTTCCTTTCCCCTGCTGTTTAACTCATATATTTCCTGTTTACTCTGTCCAGCAGAATATCATTACCATATTTATATAATGAAAAATGGATGTTCCTTTTTCTCTGATTGTCAACTATTCTTCTTAGTGCTGCTTAAGTAAGGAGCGATGTTTGTTGTTCAAGGAGAGCATTCCATACTCTGAAAACAGTGGCAAGTATGAGACCTTGATATACTGTATCCAAACTTAATTGATATCAAATTATTGCTTGCTGGAAGAAGGTTGTCCCAAACAAAGTAGGTAACATGCTGAAGTGCATTGTAGGTTTTTTATTTAATTGATTAAGAATGTAACAGTTTCCTAATCAAGTACCCAGGAAACTCCCTCTTACCTTACGCTATGCTTCTCCAAACAGTGTCAGTCTGTTGCTCTTTAAGGGAAAATCATCAGTTCCTGGGTATGTAAGCAGATCAGTTTCTTGAGCTAAGCAAGCATATGAAACTGTCATTTAAAAGGAATGGAATGGAATGGAATGGAATGGAATGGAATGGAATGGAATGGAAAAATAAATAAATAAATAAATAAATAAATAAATAAATAAATAAATAAATGGAAAATACAGTGGGTATAAACAACTGACAGTAAAGCTGCCTGAATAAAGACAAACTGTAAACAATATTTTATTCCAGTATTTATCCACTTATCTGGCAATTTAGGGTTATGAGCAGCACAACTACATTCCTTTAGTTGCAGTATAACTGGCATATGTAACTGGCAACACGTTTCAGAAATAGTTTAGATCTCTTGAAGACTTAAATCCATATGAAGCTGACTCCTGTTGGGTACTGTAGCACCAACATAGCAACTGCTAGCTGAAGTGCTTCAGTTCAATTATTATGTACCCTATAATTGTTCATAGATAATTTTTATGAGCTCTTCAATTATGGTGTTAAGACATTTTTAATAAGTTACACTTGAAGTTATACACACACTTCCTTTGAGTAGCCTCCGTTGAGGTGAATAGGACTAACATCTGATTAGATATGTGTATGATTGTGGAATCAAGCTATGGTTTGGAAGTGGAAGCCTTGAAATGAAGTAGATGCAGAGTGATCCAAAAAGGATAATGTTAATTGTCAGATTAATGATTTCAGCTATAAAACACTTAATTTAAATGTTGAGATCAATTGTGTGTGTACTCTTGTGCAAGGAGTAGAGCTGATGGCATTTAAAGGGCAATCGATAGCTTAATTTACTGGTGTCAGTAATGCTTTCATAAAGTTTCCTTCCCCTTCAACAATCAAAGAACTGAAATAATCTTACAGTGAAAACCCCATGCATGTCTATTTAACAAAATCTACCAGCATTATGCGGGTTTTCTAAGTGAGCATGGAGGTTTGCAGCCTTAAAATGCCATATTAAGGACCTGGATCATTTGGTTGCACAGCAGTAAATGCTGTTTTTCAAATTCTCTGAAGTTGTATTCTGCGCTGCCAATTCAACTTCAGAGTTGGCTATATTTCATGCAATAGCAAGTTAATCATGGTAGAACCACATAGCTTGCCTTGAAGTTATTAGTAATATACTATTGATTGTACGGTGACTCTAAATGACTGTTGATTTTTACTCGAGTAATAAGCAAACATTTTGTCTTTTATGTCTTAATGTATTATGTTTAGCATTATGGCGTGATTGTGCAAATGTTATATTAAAACATGTAACTATTGTCTCCGATGTTTATCTGGGAAGGGGAAGCTGCAATGTTTTTCTTGCTTTCCATAAAATGTTAGTTCAGAACTTTCTCCAATGCGTGGTTCTGGACAGATCTTCAACCAAAGCCAAGTTTGGATTGTGTGATAATTTTCATTACTTCTTTTGATGTGACCATTGTGGATTCAGTTAGAGTTTTGCTGTGGGGAATTTTGCCTGAAACAAGCAGATGTTGAGAATGGCCATGTGTATGTTTCTAATTTTAATTTATATTACTGCTTTTTATGTCTTTATTCAGCTATTGAATGAAACTATCCTGCAGAAAATACTGCTTCTGGGAAAAATTTAAACCAGAGAGGGTGTGTCTAAGGTTGGCTGATTTAGGATTGCTAACAATGTTAACTGTTTCTAGATGTAACCTCTAAGAAAATACCTCTGTTTACATGACATGTAAAATTGCCTGTGTTTTCTAATTGTCTTGATACTTTATTGCTGCTACAGAGATATTACAAAAACAGTTTAGGAAAAAGACATACATGCCCTATTCAAGCATGAATAGATTTTGAATGATCTGGTGATCTAAATTTCAGCAACACTTAATCTTTGCTGGAAAAAAAATGCTGAAAGCATAGTTAAATAATTCTGCATAAATGGGAGTCTTCTGTTTTATGAAGTAAGGAATTCAAAATTTGTTGCCTATCTCTAGTTTCATCAGTTTGCATTATAGCATTTTGGAAAGAGAAGTCTAAAGAGTTGTCCTGTTTGGTTAGGCAGACAATGTTAAAGCATCTTGAGAGTGCTACATTAAATTAGGTGCTTGAACTAGACTGTAAAATGGCTGATCAATCCTTCTGGGTAAGAAATAGGGGAAAAAACTAATTGCAGATGGGATCCCTAGCTCCAGTAAGTGGAATAAGTCAATATTTAAGAGCACTCTTTGCTTTAGGGCTGGCATAACCTGCACTAGTTCAACCAACCTTGTTCAGCTTAAATGATTCTCTAAAATAAAATGCTTCTTTCTAATTAATGTACCTAATCTATTAGTCTAAGGCTAATTCAGCAAATATGCAAGCAGTTTTTCCTCCTGGAAAGAAATATACTTTTGTGAAACTAGTAATTATACAATTGCATGGTTGAGACTCCAAGGAAGAGCTATTCAAAGATCACAGGGGGAAAAAAGAAATACTACTGAAATAAGTACAGTTCTGCAGTTTGTATCGCCGAATATGGGCGGCACACAAGACTTCTGCACAATGTGGTTTTGGAGCAACTTGCCTGAAACTCTTGCAGGCCAATCCTAAATTTTTAAGGGCAAGTGTATGACTTGGAAGTAAGTCTCATTGAGCACAAATTGACTTGTATTTGATTTGCACCGTTATTGAGTAGGTTTAGGATTGCAGCCACGTGGCGCAAAATGTTGGCATATTTACTCAGAGATAGGTCCCACTATGGAAGTACGCCAAAGTAAGCATAGATAGGAAAATCTAGCCACCTAATTCAACAGTCGAGTCATGCTGCAAGGCTTTAATTAAAACCAGCTCATGCCCACTGCAGTCCGTAGTACTGTGAAACTTAAGTTTTAAAATTTATGTATAGCCACTTTGAATGTTTGGCACTGAAAGACATTCTGGCTGTTTAGGAACTTTAAAAGCTGCATGCCAAAGTTAGAAGCAATATTATAACTCTGTCTAGCTGCGTCTATATCAGAAGGCTAAAGTCTGGCCTTTGAATAACTTTATTGAAAGAAGAAATTATAGAACTTGATGCATTTTGTTTGACTACATCTTCTATTTGTAAAAGTCCTTAAATCACACAGTTAACTGGTAAATGGATACACTTTCCTTTATTTTGTAAATATAGTATAGTAAACAGCAACGAAAACAAAATTTCAAGGTAAATGGGACAGAAAAAAATGTTTTCCTTATTAAAATCTCCTTAGGTTGTATATCTCAAACTTTTGAAATGATGTGTTTTTTTCTTTTACTCAAATGTTGTAAGTGAACAAAATAAACCAAAGGTTAGAAGCAAGTGTATAAAAACATACATTTTTGGACTTTTATTTACTAGTGATAATTAGTTATGTACATTGCAAAAGGATGTATTTTATCTGATTGAACTTAGGTCTGCAAATATGAGAACCAATGTAGTTTTCCTTGCAACAATATCAGTTTGTATTATCCAGCTCCAAAATGGTCAGATGATCACTAAAGATATATGGAAATACATTTCTAACTTAACCTTCAGTGACTTTAAATGGAAATATTTTCCATGGTACTTTTTCTCCCTTAGTGTCTACCTTTAAAAAAAAAAAAACTCTGTAAAAACCCTAAATGTGTGAAAATATACTTTCATATCGTCTAGCTTAAATGATGCAGCAATTGCTTAAAACTTTCAGAATTGCTTTCTTAATGTGCAACAACTTTCACTCTGACTTCTCCCATTACATTATTCGGTTATCAGGGCATAGCTAATTTTGTGGCTGGAAGCAACATTTTTTAAACAGCTTTTTTTTTTTTTAATGGCAGAAGATGTCAGCCCTTCAAGGTAGCCTACATCAGGCAGTAGACTTCACAGGAAGACTAGAACCATATTTTATTGAGATAGGCTATAACAACAGAATCTTGCAAGTCTATTTGCGTCTTTCCTTCCCTCTCTTTTATAACCCAGGGAGTTATAATGGGGGCGGGGGGCACTAGTCTGTCTTTCTGAAGCACTCTCCCACCTCTCTGGATTTAACACATGCTTCTTCTCCAACTGTTATTTCCCTTACAGCTTCTGTATTCCTTCTCCAAGGTCATCATCTCACCCCTCTATGCCAGCAAGTACAGTGGTACCTCGGGTCATGAACCTAATTCGTTCCGTGACTCTGGTTGCGACCCGAATTGGTCGTGACCCGAATCAATTTTTCCCATAAGGTTCAATGTAAATACGGTTAATCCGTTGTGACCCCTACGAATTTGGTCGCCAACCGATTTTGGTTGCGACCTGAATCAAATTTTCCCATAAGGTTCAATGTAAATACGGTTAATCCGTTCTGAACCATTTTTTTTTTTTTTAAACCACAAAAATATGACACAAAGTACAGTACGAAGAGAGAGAACACTAACCTTGCTTGAGGGGACTTCTGGCATGGAGGACAGGAAGGCGGGTGGGGAGGCAGTTATTGCTTGGAGGGAGAGTCCCCCTCCCTACAGGAAGCCATGACCATGTGTCACGGCAGGGAAAATGGCCGCGGATCCTGTTCGTCACCCGATCCGGCGTTCGCGAACGGAAGCAAAATTTTGCAAACAGTGCTGTTCGTGACCCGAATTGGTCGTGAACAGAAGTGTTTGTGACCCAAGGTACCACTGTATAGGGACATCAACAGGGGAGGGGGGCAGCGGCAGAATTTTACCCCTTCCCCTCTTTGGGTTTTTAAAATAAAATAGGTACATTAAGCCTAAATAAGGTTTTGTGGAGGTCTAACATGATCTCCAAGGACCCCTGGGGTTTACTTTGAAGTAAATCTAAGCAGGCAACCTGTGAATTGGCTGCCATTGGTGAAGATGATAAGAATGGCTGTGGTACTGAAAAGTGTGCAGGCTACTTAGGGGTGCATAGTTAAACCTGTCCTCTCAGTGTTTTGCAATGGAATAGTTAATATGGAATTTAGTATGTTTTTATCCAACACTTTGTAATATACTATTTGCGCTGAATTTGTATTGGCGGAATGTTTGTTGCAGTGATGAAGCTGAGCTGTGTGTAGTTGGCCCTTGAGCATCCCTGTTTTGCCCTTGAGGCCCTGTTTTCCAAAAGGAATAACTGGCTGTTGCAACCTTTCATAGGAGGCTGAGATTGAAGCCTTCACAAGTATGGAACCAGTGTATTTTTAGGAATGTTGAAACGAAAAATAATACAATGTGGATTCTGGAAGGCTCAGTCAAATGTTAGCTGCCTTTTTGAAGGAGCTGAAATTGATCCTGTTTGCCTTCAGACTGTATAAATTTCCTAAATGGCTCTTTAACCTGAAGAGAATGGAAGCTGTTGCTTGTTCGCCATCTCAGGTAGCTTGCTAAAACTCTGGCTCTACTAAACAGTTTCTTTCCTTTAAGACCAAGGATTGTAAAGATGAGCTTTCTCTGGGGATGGGGAAGTTATCCCCCTTTTCTTCTGCTTCTGAATGTAAATAGCATGTGCATTTTCATTTTCTTTCCTTTTACACCCTAAAAAAGTTTGCATGGAGCTTCCTGTTTCACTGTTCTAATAGCTGTTCTGTTTCTCTGGGAATTCTCAGCACAAGTAACCTTGCATATGGTCGTTACTACCCTCATTGTCTGTTCCTTGATTTAGACAGGCTGGTTGTGATAGTTCTAAGCATCCCTGCTTTAACATATTGGAAGGTGATCAAATGAGTAAGATACAGCTACTCTGAAGGCTGACAGGTGTTCCTCACAAAATGGATTCTTGAACTCTGTGGGCTACTCTGAAATTCATGTTTATCTTTATTAAAGTTTATGTTTATCTGAAATTAATGTTCAGTTCAGGGACCTAAAGCTGCCTGATTACATTGTTCTTGAAGGAAATAAAATTCTAACAGCAATTCTGAGAGACTTTCTATAAAGTTGGGGATGGGGTGCTATCTAAGAAAGCTGGTCCTAATTGGTGCATGTGCATGTTTTCAGGAATATTAATTAGGATAGACGGCATCTCATATAGTCTATAATCACTGAGCATGCCTGCTTATTATGGGATCTATAGTCCATAAGATCTGAAAGGCACCAGATTGCCTAGTCCACTACTAAAATAAGTGTTAATCCTGTATTAATGCAACATACTTTGCCCAACACAGTGTCTAGAAATAAACCCAACAGTAAGATTCTAGAACTGATTTCATACTACTTCAACTTCAGGTTTCTCCACTTCTATTTCAGACTGTATCTGCAGCATCTTGAATAGCTGAAACTCCTTGGAGACAAGAGCCCAGTATGAGTCAAGATGGGGTCTCTGTTTCCTACTTTAATCTGCAATACAAGGCATATAATATGCCTTCCAGCAGATCCCAAAGCAAGTGAGTTGTTGCAGCATGACAGTTACAAAGAACACAATCCCAAGGAAAGAATGAGGTCCTGTGATCCATCAGCAAGGCCCTTGTGCTTTTGTAGGATTGCTATTTAAACAATGAATTGCTTAAATAGATGACAAGGATGATTACTATTGCTGATAACTCAGTGCACTACTGTTTCATGCATGCCACCTGATATGGTGCAAATGCTGTGTACTTCCCAGCAGGTCACTGATGGGAACTGTTTTGCCTTTCCTGATCAGGTTTCACAGTCTCACCTGCCCAGTTGAAATCCCTCATCAACCAAAATCAAGTCTGTACTGGACTGAGCATGTCTGACTGATGAATCCAGAATGTTGTGGTTCTAAGTTGTGGTGGGACTTCATGTTAAGCAAAAAAATAACAGTCTTGATAGAGAGGAAAGGAAGGAAGGAAGGAAGGAAGGAAGGAAGGAAGGAAGGAAGGAAGGAAGGAAGGAAGGAAGGAAGGAAGGAAGGAAGGAAGTGATCATGAGATTTTCTTCAGGTATTTTTATCTTATAAGGAGATGCATCTCTTCAACTTCCTATATAATGCTGAACTCAGTTCCTTGGCACAACCTTTTTGCTGCCTAATTCTTAAAAGGGTAGACAGATCTCCTTACTTGACTTACTCAGACATGATTGCCTTTATTACCCTATAGGGACAAGTTCAGTTCTTGGACTGATAAAATGTTATCCATTGTATACAGTTTCTGATATGTGTGTGTGTATGTATGTATGTATGTATGTATGTATTATATACGCACACACACACATACATACACACATACATATGTGTGTGTGTGTGTATAGACACACAAACACACACACAATCTATACTTCTGTGCGGATCCTGAAGTTTCCTATACCTTGCATCCATAGTTCTAGCTTTATAAAACTCCTCAATGTATCCTACAATTTAACAAACCATCAACCGTTAACCATTACTCTTAATGTTGGATGCATTTTGTTTTAATAGATTATAGCATAGTATGAGGATCTTTTCTGCAGGAGGTGATTGTCAACAAGTCCTAATAAGACTCAATACTTGATAGGTCAGTCTAGTGGTGCATCTCCAAGTGTGAGTTGCTAGTTGAACTGAAAATATTGGCTGCATCTGAAAATACATGCACCTTATCAAGCAGCTGCTTAGATGTGCAAAAAGACAGAAGCTTCAACCCTGGAGCTGAGTAGGGCATAGAACTGCTAAGCCACCATCAGCTCCTTAGTGCTGAAAGATGACAGACATTCTTCCTCCCAAGTCTTTGCCCTTCTGTCAAGAGGAGTGGTGATCAATGAGCTAAGAAGATAATAAATAGGCCAGAGCTCTCTGGATAGTTAACCATATGGCCTCAAAGCACAACAAATACCAGATCTCGTTTATTCTTATAGTCTAATTACAGGATTGGAAAGCAACCAAGGCTATCTGATGCTACCTGTTGTCATTGTGTGGTGTCCAACATGATTGAAGAGCTCTAGTATGCAAGATTTCCATGCTCAGTGCCCAGATGTGTAGTATATGAGAGAGAATTAATACTGTGCTCTGTTTCTAGCATTCCTCATGTTTTATTTGGCTTTGGGGCATGCTCATTGCATGTAACTTACGTATGAACAGATCTCTAAAAACTGTGAAATCATTTATCATCCACAGAAATATTTGCTGCATTGTGGAGCCGTCTAAAACTGTTGGCCTTTGTTTAACAGAAGCAACTCTCAGGGTTTTTGATAAAGAGTAAAGGTGCAGTCTAAAAACAGATTGGCAGAGCCCTGGTTTGGAAGGCTTACTTTAGCTATCTTAGTTACTAACTTTCCACTTAACTACTAGTAGGCAAAATGTTAAAAAGTTACTTTTGTGTCTGGTGCAATGTATGAGTAAAATATGATGTGGCAGCTCCAGTTTGATTTAGGGTTCAAGGATTTTTTTTCTTTTTTTTTCTTTTTGAACTATGATGAACAAGCAAACACAATGTTATCAAGTAACTAAATTAACATAAATCCAAGATCCATAGACAAAAACAAGCAAACCAACCAACCAACCCTACAGCGCTAAAAAGTAAGTATAGAGACAGGTACTGTACACGTACAAATTTACCATATATGTAAAGTATCACCATATTATGGTGTATTGCTATTGAGGTAAACCATAAAATCCATCCAAATTTGTTAGAATTATGGTTCCTGCCTTTGGTGACTCATTATTTTAACTTTGTGATTTTTTCTAATGTAGCAATTGAAGAGCCCTTGTTATAATGGACCTGGATCAGCTAGTATATATAAACAAATAGTAAATAAAAGGAGAGAATTAGATGATTTGGAGACAGATAAAATCTCCTCTCAAATTATTTTTGCCAAGCAAAGATACTACAATCATGATAATAAAAATCCTAGAATACTGGTAAATAAATTGAAAAAGCTAAGGGAAAAAATGTATTAGTGCAATTAAAAACACCAATGGCCAATAGTCACTAAAATTAAATATATAAGTAAAGAATTCAAACATTTTTTTCAACAATTATGTTCCTCAAATAATCCATCACTAACAAAAATTAATATTTAAATAAATTAACATTCCCAGAATTAGCTCCAGAGGATATACAATTTACGGAATCTCCTTTATTTCAGAAATCTCTGAAGTCTTTAACACTATTCAAAATGGAAAATCTCCTGGCCCTGATGGAATTTTACAAAGAATTTTACAAAGAATTTAAAGAGATCTTAATACCTGAATTTCTACTTTTATGCACTTTGCACCTGGGGGACCCCTTGCCAGAATCTTGGAAACAGTCTAAGATAATTCTGATTCTTAAATTGGGTAAAAATTCTCAGGAATTGGCATTTTATAGACCCATCTCACTTCTTAATTACAGACTATAAACTATATGCTAAATTATTAGCTAACCATTTAAAAGTGATTATAAGTAAAATTATTCATCTAGATCAATCACGTTTTATTACAAATTGAAATATATTTACCCCATCAGGAAATAATTAAATATTATACAAATTAGTAAAATTGATAAACTTTCACTAGGCATATTTTTTTAGATATATTTAAAGCCTTTGATTCTCTGAAACTACGGTTCTTAAAACAAATATCAAACAGATTTAAAATTGTGTCTGGCTTTTGTAAGATGATTGAGCATACTTATGGACTAAGTAAAGTCCAAATAAGACTTAACAATTATGATTCAGATTCTATTATGATTTTAAGAGATACCAAGCAGGGTTGCCCATTATCACCTTTACTATTTAATTTAGCTATAGAAGCACTGGCAGTAACACTTAAATCTAACATTCAGATTTACGGGATAAAACTGGGTAACAAGACATATCTTTTAAATCTATTTGCAGATGATAGGATTCTGACTCTCTCAAATGCTTCCCATTCAGCTAACAAGGAGTTAGAGGAATTTGCAGAGGTGTCAGGACTATCAGTTAATTTTCACAAATCACATTTGATGTTTTTTCACACATACCCAAAAATTCAAAAGGAAAATTCTATAGATTTAGGGATACCAATAGTACATAAATCTTTAAAATATTTAGGCATCACTATTACTAAAAATATTAATATTTTTATTAATAATTAAATACCAACATAGAAGAAATTAAACAGGGAAATGAAAAATGGGGCTTCAAAACAATTCAACATTTTAGGGCAAATTGCAGTGGTGGAATGAAAATCCTTGCAAGGCTCAATTTTCTATTTCAGTGCCTCTCACTGGAAATTACAGAACAGCTTCTGCTTTCATGCAAAAAAAAACCAAACAAACATACAAAAAGAAAATAAATAGAAGGATTTTGTATAGACCTCAGAAACAGGGAGGCTGGGGCATACCCAATTTGATAATATATTATCAAGCAGCACAGTTAGGGCATATAATTCCATTCATTATGGAAAACTCTTCTAAACAATGGATCCAAATTGAGGCTATAGTAGAGCCAAATAATTTTATGAATCAATGGTTCTTTCACCCAAAACATTTTTCTAGAACAAAAAAATGTTAAAAATATTTTCACTAAAATGATGCTTCAAGTTTGGAAGAGAAAAACATCGCTTTGATAAAGGATACTTCTCCTTTAACTCCTTTAATAACATATATAGAGCAGGATAATCGTTGTGGTTTGGCTAAAAGGAAATTTTTGAGAGAATACAATCTTTACAGACTAAAATATTTTTATAGTAGTAAGGAACCTCTCAATAAAGATCAGATAGAGCAATGAATAGGTGATTCAGTTACCATGATTCTTCTGATATCAAGTCAAATCTCTTTTGGGCAATAGAAATGTTAGAGTTTCAACAACACAGACTTATACCAATTTTGAGAATGTGATATTTCACTACTTAGAATTGTCAAAAGGAACAATCTCAATAATTTATAGGTTATTATTGCAATTAGAAATAGGAGATCTACCCCATGGTTTAAAGGAGGTGGGTGGATTCACCTCAGCTTCAATTCAAGAACTGCAGTAGAATATTACATATTGTTGGCAATTGACTCCAGTCAGATTGGCACATATATCTCAACATTATTCTTGCAAATGTTGGAGAGGTTGTCAAACAAAAAGGTTGTTCTTTCATTTGCGGTAGTCATGCAGTAAAGCTATACTCTTTTGGCATAAATTTTTTTGGGAGATAAGTAACATCACTAAACGAATTGAATGCTCCCCAGAGGTAGGCTTATTTACAGGACCAAACCTCAAGCTTAAAAATAAAGAACTCATTATCTGTTTAATTTTAGCAGCCAACAACATTGGAAAACTTTAGATAATGATTTAAGGCCCAAAGATTAAGCAAAATCTAGCTAGATAAAAGAATTTGCAGTGATATCAAGGCTTCCTCTAAATTTGCAGTATTAACCCATAGTATCCTAAAGATGGGTGCCAAATATCAGTAAGACAGCTTACTGCTATATGTGTTAAATGGCATATAATTTAATCTTAAAAATTGTGATCCAGGGACAGGGAAGACTCTCTTCCGTGGCTTGAGAGTTAGATGTCTGGGCAGTTGGTTTCAACTTCTCCTCTTAATCTGTTTTCCTCATCTTGCTCTTTGCTTCATAATGCAGCTCCAGAGCTATTGCTACTGCCAGTGCTCCACTTTAAGCACTGCTGCTTCCATTTTACTTGACAGAGTTATGATTCACTGCATGATTGCATGATTCCGCCTCCTTCTTTCTGGGCAGTTAAGGAGTACAACTGATTATGCAGGGGGACAAGAAGGGTTGTAGTTCACTAGGAAAAAATACAAGGAGAAAGCTCCAGGCTCAGTCTTGAAGTAGGGCTGGAAACACACTCCTGTCTGGCATCTTGGAAGAACATGCCAAACACTGATCAGTAATAATATTTATGTGTTTGTTCATTCATTGCATTTAAATCCCACCTGAGAATGAGAGCTCGAGATGATTTACCTGAAGATTTCCTACAATTTAATCCCCTAGGAACAATCCTGTTGAGGTGGCTTGGGCAAAGAGGAAGTGGTTGCCCCAAAGTTGCTCATGGAATTCCTAGGTGCAAGTTTAAAATCTTAACCACTTACTACACCTTAGCCTTAACTACACTGATCATGTTTAAAGCTACTTGCTACATTTATGATAAATAAACACAGCTAAAAAACTGAATATTGGAGAAATACCAACTGATTTTTTGAATGAGCTGATGATTTCCCTCAGTACAAATTGACTTCCTTTGTATTGGCACTGTTAGATCAGGGCATTAGCTATTTTTATTTATCTATTTGGTGCCTTCAATTCAGTGTTGACTCTTAGCTACTGCCTGGACAAGTCCCTGCAGTTTTCTTAGCAAGATTTCAGAAGTAGTGTGTTGTTGCCTTCTTCCCAGGGCGAAGAGAGAGGAGCTGGCCCAAGGTCCCCCAGCTGGCTTTGTGCCTACGGTGGGACTAGAACTCATGGTCTCCTAGTTTCCAGCCTGCTGCCTTAACCACTACACCAGACTGGCTCTCCATTAGCAATTACAATGGATCAAAAAAATCCCAATGTTGTAGCAACAGCACAGAAGTTATATGTGCCTGGGACATGCACACAAAAGAAAGGGCACCTACAAGCAATAGTCAGATAGTAATAGCAGCAGTATCTGACTGACCCTGGTTAATATCAGAAGCTGAGCAGGGCTGAGCTGGTTAGTTTTTGGATGAGAGATGACCAGGAAATTCCAGGACTATAGGCTAGATTGAGATATTGAAAAATCAATCCAGAAGAAGGCAGTGAGACTCCGTGCCTTTATTGTTGCCAAGACTATGTGGATATGGCCATAAAGATACCAGAAGTCAAGTCAGACTCAAAATAAATTAGCTACATCTTTGATTCTTTAAAAAAATAAATGAAGATAACAAACTTGGACAGGGTTACACACACTCACATTTATTCATTTAGATCTGACCCCTGCTGATTCCAATTGCTGGAAGGTCACTAAGGCTGTTAATTTATTTTAAGCTTTCATGACTTAAAGAACTGAAAACAAGATTTCTCTGAGTACTTCACTGTCCAAAGTTCAAGGACCCTCCCTTTGGGGTGGAGGTGGGGCAAGAGGATAGAAAAAAGAAAAGAATAAAAGCTATAGAAAAAAGTAGAAAGATGGAAAAGGGAGCTAATAAAAATGTATGATCTTCCATTTAAAACTCATTCTGCTCATTCAGCCCCTCCTTCATTTTATACTTCCAACATAATGAGGTTGACAACCAACCCTTTCTTTCCTGAGGTAGGCAGTAAACATGAGGGGAAAAAAAGTCTTGTGATGAATTCAGCTCAAGACCATACAAAAACATACTTGATGTTCTTTCAGACCCCAGTCACTGGAACTCTTAATTCCAACTCTTTATTCCACAGTTATTCCAAAGCCTGTAGGCTAGACTGGAGAGTTGAAAAAGAAGGCGGCAATGGTACAGTAGACTATTTTTGTAACATTGCCAAGAAAACTGTAGGGATGAAGATGGACTAAAATAATTCTGCTGCTGTCATTATGGGAGATGGCAGTTCAGTGTTTGGCCCTAGGCCTCAATATGTCTTGAGCAACTTTCTGGGAGAGGTTAATCTTCTGCTTGATGTGGTCCAGTAAGCAGGGTCCAATTGTTCCTTGGGAAAGGGGAACATTTCTTAGATTATCCAGCAAAAGAATATAGCTAGTTTCAATAGAAGGGAAAGCAATGTACAGAGTTGTGGTTAGTTGGAATGTAATGTCTATAATTTGAATATATACATATATAAACAGTTGTATTGAGTAACACATATATAAGCAGTTGTACTGAGTAACTGCAAAAGGCCAAAGCATGCTTATTTCTTATTGCAATGCTGACAAAATATTATTCATCAAGCCAGCTGTTATGCCCTGGTGGCCTCCAGCTGTGTTTGCACTACAGCTTCTAGAATTCCCAGCTAGTCATTGCCGATTGTAGGTTGGGAATTCAGGGAGTTGTGATCACAGCACTGTATATCTAAAGGGCAGCAAGCTGGGGAAGGGTGTGGATTAGTTTTCTTAATGCCAGATGGCAAGCTAGGATTTCACTCCAGGTCTTGTTAACTGATAGAAATATCTCTTGCTTTCTGCAAAAGTCTTGATAACAATGGCCACCTGAGTTGTCTGAATTTACAGGATTGATGAGATAGAGGCCTCTGCCAATAATGTTCTTGTAGCAGCATGCACTTTTGAAAGTGAGTCCTCCTCCTTCTGTAGCAGTTAAGACCATCACAGGCTAGGGATATGGTAAATATCTACTCAGTGCTACATCATCTCTGAAAAATCTGTTTTCCTTCACTCCATGTATCTTTCCAGTAATGCAAATGTGCAGAAAGTAAAAGAAAATAAAGATGGGTGTATGTGTAGATGAGGAGGAACCCTCATCTCTTTTTCTGCATGGAAAGATACATCTTTGCACGACTGCCTTGGAAGGCCCTTTGGGCAACTGCTTATTGGTTTGGGTCAGAGTTGAGTTGTGCCTGTGCCTGCCTCAGTGTCTCTCAGATTATTCTAAGATTAAAGAGGATGGGAAGTTGTTAGACCTGATTTTAGAAGTCCGTGTCCCCCCAGTTCTATTGGTCTAGACCTCACCTGGTCTAGAAGGTTGGGCTCTGAGATGCTTGGTGCTATGTTCCCAACCCTCCATTCTGATGCCTTAAAACTATTACTCTGATAAGGATGTGGTGGAGGTGAACATAGTTTTTCACTATGTTCCTTTAAATCTCAACCAGCATAATCAGAGGCTGAATATTAGGGGGCTGGTAGTACAAACATCAGAAGGCATCTGGTTACTTATAAAATACGAGGTTAACTGCAAACATGACAATGAAACTGACTATTCCCTCCATAAAGAAGCAACAATAGCAGTGCTCTTGGTTGGGGGCAGGGGGTAAAGTTTGAGGCAAGCAGGTTTTCCACAGCTAAACTCTGAAGTGTTTAGTTTATCTACTGAAACTGTAGTCTAGTAATTGTTAGATTTACTGCTATGCTCATTTCTATTTTCTGGTTCCAAGCATACTTCCATTTTTCTCCTAGGAAGATCCCATAAAAATGGTGCATTTGGGGTGGAGGCCAAATAGATCTTTAAGTGTTAAACATTGAGAAGGGTGGTATTTCAGCATGCAAATCAACAGAGGACAAAGGCCTTTGAGTGCTAAGTTTAGACTGTGAAGAAATCTGTGGGGAAATTGAAGCAGATGAGGCACTGAGCTGAAGATTTAAATCCTGTAATATGGAGCCTGAGAACCTGGACTGGCATTTGTAGGACCAATTTTAAAAACCTATTAAACTGTGCCCATTTGCCATGTGAAACAAGCCAGGTTATGAATGCCTTCTTATTCCTACATTGTGTTATTAGGGTAAGGAGGATATCTGGATGCCCAGTTTCACCTATACAAAGCTTCATTTTGCCATGGTTTACGATAGACAGCAGTAACTTCCAACCGGACCTGGGAGGAGGTCAGTTTGGACCAACCAGGGAAGCTTCAATTTCAGGGTTTTGTGACAATTAGCCATTCTGGCTGGGAGTGGAAGTTGTAGTTCAGTAAGAGTGGGTTCCTTGTTCAGAGGATTTGGGAAGGTTCATATATCTCTGTAACAGAAGAAGTTGCTCTGACTGCCTTTACTTGGTTAGTAAATAGTGGGGGCTGTCAATTAAACCTTCTAGTTAATGGAAATTACCTAATACAGGAGCTGAGGTACTTTGGTTTCCTTGGAAGAGCTAGGTAATCAGTTGCAGAAGCTCAGTCCTGTGAAGTCCCATGTGGGTCTAATGCTTATAGGGGCGAATCAGTAAAGGCTATAGATCAATACTTTTACTCCCTAAAGTAGGGATAAACAGCCTGATGCCTTTCAGATATTTGGACTACATCTCCCATCTGACTGCAGTTGGCAGGATGGTAGTCCAAAGCATCTGGAGAATATCATATTGATTGCTCCTACCCTAGAGTGCATCTCTGAAATATCTAAAGATCCTGCTTGGTGGCAGATGTTTTAGCTTTTTTGGAATGGATATGAATTGCCGTTCAGCAATCTCAGACCGGCCTGGGGATCATCCAAAGCATCTGAATAAATGAAGAGCGCTCATTCCAAAGGGCTACTTATAATAACATGTTGCTGTGCAGGAGTTCCTGTGAACTTGGATGATTAAGATTACAGGGGCATTGACTTGATTTAAATTCTCTTCCTATCACTGCAGAGAGAAATTGCTACCCTCTAAGTGGCAGCTTCCGGTAAGCCAGGAGGAAGGAATGAATGTGCCCTGATGAACAGCCAGTTTTCTTAGTAACGGGAGAGAGGGGAGCTGCTCTTAATTACAACCTTGTTCTGTCCCTGTCAAATTACTGAGCTGGAAATGCAGAGTCTTTCATTAAAACTTATCTATGTAACTAGAAATTATATATACCTACAGCAGAGAGCACCTTCATGCCTCAGTCGTTCTCTTTGTCAAAGACACCTTGATACTGTCTGAAGAGTTAAGCTAGAAGTATCTGAATCCCATTTCTCTTCAACAGCCTTCCCCAGCCTGGTGCCTCCCAGATGTGCTGGGTTCCGGTTCCCAACCTGCCTTGGGAATCTGGGAACTAAAGTCTACCACATATGGAAGGTACCAGTTCACAAAAAAGCTGTTTTAGATATTGGAACCTTTCTGTCTATCCAAAAGAAAACATTGCTTTTGTTTTGCCTTCACTAGATTACTGACTTTTAATGTTCTTTCTCTCCCCACCCCCCATTAAGATTAATATTCTTTGTGAATTGATCTAATCCCCTTTTATAGTCATCTGAATAATTCCTGTTTAACTATACACCGGGTGACTAGTATCTACTTTTGTGGCCTGTCTTGAAACTTCCATGATTCAGCTTTGCTTGATGATCCTGAGTTCATGTATTAAGAGAAAAATGGCCTTGATACTGTTTTTCTACCCACAGCAGTCCTGTGAAGAAATTTACTTGTTTTGAGATACCAGTTTCGCTCCATCCTCTTTACTGTATTGGCACTCCACTAATACACTCTTCCCTGTTCTTCCTAAAGAGTTTGGGTCCAGGGAGTTCTTCTGGTTCTCACCATTACCCTATGTTTTCATGAAATCAACTATATTTTTCTGAAACCAAGCATTCTGTTTTTGCTTTGGAAGCTTCCAGCATTCACACAGATACACGATGCCTTTCTCCAAGGGTAGTTGGTTTCATTTTACATAATGGTATAAACAGAATTATGCCACTTTATTGCAAAGCATCCTGAACTAGTCTGCCTTATTGTGTACCCATGTTTTAGAATTAAGCTCACACCCTAACTCATCCTTCTTTGAATTATGAAAATTATTCACAGTTCTCGCCTGGGGATAGTCTGTTTTGAATCTAATGCTCCCCAGTTCCAGTTAACTCTTCCTCCTGGGATCAATCTACCTCCTGTCAGGTGTTAAATTCTACCCAATGCTTTCATTTTCCTACTGGAAAGCATTTTTTTTGTGACAGCCTGGCTTGTCTCCAAGCACTTCTTCATGCTGAACAAGTTCAGATCCCTCTTCCCTTATACCATTATCTCATCCATACATTGAGACTTGGCCTCGGCTTTGCCTACCTAGCTAGTCTGAAATAGGCAACTCCAGCAAAAGCTCCATAAACAAAAATATATAACAGTTTCCAGGACTGCAGACTGTATGTGTGTGAGCATTTTTGTAAACTTCTCTGTGGTGCAAGCAGGATGAACTGTGTTACACAAATGTATCAATTGACATGGTTTATCCCATAAAGAACAGGACTCTCTTAAGGGATCATGTCCCCCTTGGGTGGAGTAGCACCTTCCCTCCCTCAAATCCTCCTTCTCAATGACAGTGGCATGCTCACTCTGGGAACTGAGCACCACTATTGTGCCTGTAGTTCATCAATCTTTTTGCATCTCTCAGCATGTCTAGCTCATCTTCCGTGACTTCAAGAAGACAAAGTGTTGCTTATAGCCAGGACTTTATTGCCCCAAATATCCACCCAGGATTCTTGCCCAGCAGGCAGATACGCTGGTGATACTCATCCAAAACACAGGATAAGCCTAATTCTCTCCCCTCCTCCAAATTTTAACTGTGTTTGCTGTTTGCTTGGAAAACATGAAAATCAGAAGAGAAAGTTTGCTGGACTTAGCCGTCTCTGATTTTAAAGTTTGCATAGCAAGTTGTATTCACCTGTCAGCTTAAGGGTTTACTTCTTGCAACTGAGATGCTTTATCAACTGAAAATCCTGCCATGCTTGGAGAGTTTTTCCAGGCGACCTGTTGACATAGAAGTGATGGTAGCCATTGCACCATTGTACCTATCACACCGCTATTATTGCTGCCTTGATTATATTTTGGGGCCATTCACAGGTCAGTGTGTCATAGATGAAGAGCTGAAGGTTGATCTGTGGGTGGACTGGACTGCAGTAGATCAACAAAGATTTCTAACTTCTAGTTGTTGAATAACGGGGAAATGATTGCCCTTCCCTTCAACTACATTGCTGAAGAGAAGTAGGTTGGGGTGACTAGGACTGGATTTCAATTTGGAAGGACCATGAGCCCTTTTGTTTTGGAACAAAAATCCATTTCTGGGCTTGGACCGCATGTAAACTGAGTTCAGTTAGTGAGTCAGGATTCTTGTAAGAAACAAGGAGGTCCTATCCATGAATTGGTGTCTTGCCTCCACTAATTGAACTGTACCCCACTTCCTCAATCTGAGTAACCTTGATGATTAGGCTTCTTAACCTTCAGACATGGAGGCAACTGAACACTGTGATCACGTTAAAAGAGGGAAAAACTATAGCTTCAAGCCAGTGCTTATACCTATAGAGACTCTACTTCCTGGGAAAATTAGCTATGTTCCCAAGTCTAGAGATGCAGTGGCTTCCATTCTAAGCATGCCTTGTAACTGATGTTCCCTGTTCATGACCAGGCTAATTCACTTTCAGATACAGAGTCTGTCTTTCTCTATGACTAATCGCCCATCCAATAATAGGAGATTGGAGAAGGCAATCCCATTTGTATTAAAATGCATTTAAGGCTCAGTGTGCAGAGAAGATCAACAGTATATTAATTTGCTGGACCTCTTATTCCAGCATGAGACAAATTATTGTACAGTTTGCATTGTCGAGGTCACCTTCTGGTTATAAAGTAGTTTTAAAGAGTGACCTTTTCAACTTCTGACATATTGTTCTACCCCCTTATGGAACAGGATGTGATTAAAAAAAAATTGTCTCTCATCTTGTCCTTACTCTGACCTGTCTGGTGGGATAGTAAATACAAGTTCTTCTTAGAAAGTCTTAAAAACCTGTAATAATGTAGGCTTCAGCCCTAAACTTACTTAAGAGTAACATGTATTGAAGGTAGTGGGACACAGAATTGTCCTGAAAACATCTCAAAGCTAGTGCATTCTATTAGAATCTTAATTTCTATAACATTCTCCTCCAGGGTCTTAGGACTCCAAGTGCTATAATCTTGAGGAACTTATGGCTTGACATGTCAAACACAAAAAAGAAGATGGGAATTTCAA
This sequence comes from Liasis olivaceus, assembly GCA_030867105.1. Lineage (NCBI taxonomy): Eukaryota > Metazoa > Chordata > Lepidosauria > Squamata > Pythonidae > Liasis > Liasis olivaceus. Next base: position 99,318,377 of record CM061348.1, on the reverse strand, counting down.
CCTAAAAAAGGGGGAATGAGTGAAAAGTAAGGAGAAGCACCTCACATGCTTAAGCTGTCTTGGTTATCTTGTTTAAAGATGGGGCAGAAAAGAAAGCTGATGGAGCAAGTCAAGGACATTGTTGTCAGAGTTTATAGCTCAGCTTGCTTCTGTGAGGCATTTGCATAGTCCATCATTCCTTTCCTGAGAAATGCTGCCACTCCCTTTGCTCTTCTCACTTGTCAATTCTTGCTTCTCCGAGCACCCCAGCAGCACATTCTTTCTTGGTTTTAATGGGGTGTCATCTTTTCAGTGACTGTTCTATATCTCATCTTACCTTCTACAGGTGAGTAGTGAGTGGTGTCCCTAAAAATGTTTAAACCATGACTTGTTGAATAATGCTAAACCATGAATGGTAGTTTGCAGATGACAGTGATTGGACTGACCCAAGATACAAAGTCAGAGCTGTACAAAATCATGTTATGAATCAGCAGAAGGTATAAATCCAGTCACTGACTCTGATGATCAGTAGATAATAATTGCTACTAGGACCAGTTGTACTCTGGTTGAAGTGGCCTGTAAGGATGTAAACCCAATAGCTGTTTTCTTTATCACATTTGTGAGTCACTGAATGCACGACTTCAAGTTCAGCTCCACTGTTGCTGATTTCTGAAGTTTCCCTTTGCTTCTTCAGCATTTTTGAACATTCGGTATGCTAGCATGAATGATCTCATTGGAATGGTTGCCTTACAGGGTGGTGTTAAGTCAAGCATTATTACCCCTGCATGATGAATAGAAGGACTGAGGCTGAGAGGGTATGATTTATTTAAGGCTACCAAATGAGTTAATGCAGAGGTCAAATTTGAACTATGGCTTTTTCAATTTCAATTAATAGTTCGACCTTTCAACAGCTACATCACACTTGCTTGTATGTAATATTATTTATAGTGACAAAGCTGGTCCAGGACATTTGGTCTGCACAATGACAGAAGAGATGTGGGACACTGTAGATATGTGAAAAGTCTCTCTTCAGACCTCTCTGTAAATAAGCAATGGCAGGAGTACTCTATATTCAGTACTGCCTATGTGTAAAACCTCCTTGTCTTTTTAGCTGAACCATTTTTGCTCCCAAGCTGGCTGAAAAGCACCTCTTATCTAAATCTTTTCATATCTGGCCATTTAGAAAGACCACTGATAAGAAGGAAGTATTGATTCTGTATCGTTGATGAATAGGACAAAGTGTGTATTCGGAATAACTGCAGCTAAGAGGGGAAGACCAGGTCAGATGGTTTAATGTTTAAAAAATCATTCAGGGAATTGAGAACTTGTTCACACAAGCTGAGAAATAAGAATATCAGCTCTATACTTGAAATCGTCTGGATATAGCTTTTAAGAAAGTCTTGCTTTGTGTTTGGTAGAAAAAGAAAAGAAGCCTAGCTACTCTACCAGAAAGACCCTTTTTTCATAAGTGGCCCTGTTTGACCTTCCTTGGTGTCCTCATGATAGGGAGAATTAGTGGAAAGATGTTAAGCTGTTGTTGTGTGCAGATGTTTGGTTCAGTAACCAAAGTGCTTATTGGCTAAATAAAATGTCTTTGTCCCCATTGAAAGCTGCTTTGCCCTTTATGTGCTTTTCACCAGCACAGTATTGGTGTGCCCCTGTCCCTGGAGCCATCTAAATAGGCCAAGGGTAAAAAATGGTAAAGCTGCTGCTGTTTAGCTGATCTTGTTCAGGGCTTCGAACATTGTCCGTTGGCCTCTCTGCACTGCGTGTCTTTTGTGCAGTTTCAAAGTTCCCTCCTTCTCCAGACTGAAGTTGGATTGGTTCTTACTGAGGAAGGACAGAAGCAGACTGAATGGGGTGATAAGGTGGGCTGGTATTTAGAGGCCCCAGCTTGAATGTAGCACAGAATAGATGAAACAAGATGGCTCTAGGGAAGAGGAATCTCCTGCTGCAGTAAGAGGAAAGCAAATGTTTCCCACAAAATCACCCAAATCAGGTCTTCATTTTAGTGTCTCATGGAAACGTATCTGCCTGCCTGTTTCTGACCAGTTTGCTTCACCTAAAGTCAACTCAGGGAGTTCTCTCTCTGCTGCAGACAAAGTTATCAAAAGGAAAATGCTGTCCATGTTTTGGGGCTAAAAATGGAAACCACATTGTCTCTGGAGAGATGGCAGGCTTCAAGTCATTCACTGGGATGGACTGAAAATAACTTTTTTGGTGGTTTGGTATCTGGTTTCTGAGTATTCCAAAGACTGAAATGATTCTATACAGTACTGTAACTTTTTTTTTACAAAAATCACTTGTCTTGTCGGTATTTGGAAAGCAGACAAAGCAAACATCACCTGCTTAGAGGTGTTTCAAAATGTGGGCAATGATGATAGCGTTCCAGTCCAACACTTCTGGGGAACATGAGGTTGGAAGACACTGGACTTTGGGTATTGTTTCAGAAGATGACTGCTTTTACTTTTGAGAATCAGCATTTTAGATTTAAAAAATCCACCAAGTACTTTGTGTTTTGGGAGGCTGATATAAGTAAAACTTTTTCTTAAGGCAGTGGTGTAATAATAAACTACTACGTGAAAGGGGAAGCAGATCCTTGCTGGTAATCTCTGTGGCTGTTGAGATTCTAGAATGTTTTGCAGTTAATAGTGACTTGGCTTCACAGGGGAAGTGGGGCAGGCCTCCACTCAGACTTTTCCAAGCCAGTCTTTCCCCCTTCTCATCCCCTTATACCCCCTAACCCTAACTTTAAACTTGTGTGGCCAGGGAGAATTGCCTGAGTTAATCCTGAACGCAACAAAGCTTTTTCCCTCAGGAGGACTGGGAAACCCAGTTCTTTCCTAAATCTGCCTTGAGTTCAAACACTGATCCACAGAGTTCCCTCCCACTTCAACCCACATTGTTGTTATTTCTTTCTTTCTTTTTTCTTTCCTTCCCCCCCCCCCCCATAGGACTTATTCTATGACAGAAAACAGATTGAATTGGCCACTCTGAGGGGACACCCATAGTCTCCCAAATTCTGTCCTACCACATGTTCAGGAGAGTAGGTGACCCTGAGGGTTGGAAAGGAAAGGACACCAACTGCAGCCTTGAAACAACCCCACCTTAAATGGTGTGAGGATGAGCCCAATGCATGCCGTTGTTGCTCAGGAGCAATGAAGGTAGGCTGTGGAGGCAGCACAATTTATGTCCACGTACTTTCCTCTCAACTCAAGGACAGGATGGAAACACATTAAGGCAGTGTTGTCCAAACTTGGCCACTTTAAGATGAGTGGACTTCAACTCCTAGAATTCCCCAGCCAGCCATTCCCCATGCTGGCTGGGGAATTCTGGGAGTTGAAGTCCACTCATCTTAAAGTGGCCAAGTTTGGACAACACTGCATTAAGGTGACTGTGAGGAAGAGTCTTTGAAGAAGATTGAGATGCTGCTGAGATATTCTAGCCCTTTTCAAGAATGGTTTAATCCTTAATAACTAAATCACATAATGATGCATTGGCATTTCCCTATTTAAATGTTAAACAAACATACATATGATACAGATGACTTGGTTCCCAAATTCATAATATATGATTTTCATTATACATTTTAAGACTACCATTCTTCTTGTCTTCTAGCAAACTCTTCTACTAACTAGCCATATGAAATCTTATAGGAGTTGATGTCTATTTGCTTCCTTCTGTCCAGGAGAGGTCCGTGTTCTTGCAGTTTTGAATTTTCTGCAGTTCTTCTTCAAATGCTTGTTAAGCTCTTGTTGAGCTGTATGAGTGTTAAGTTCAAAACAAATGCAGTTTAACCAATTTAGTTACATGGAAGCAAGACCTAATTAATCATGATGTCCAAATGTCTCCTGCTTTTGGAGCGGCTTCAATTTTTACATTCCTTCTTGGCCACTTGAAAAGCTTCTGTGTTACTCTTAACTTCTTTGAAGCAGCCCCTATTGAATTTAAATGTATTCACTCACCCGTAATTGCTGCCAAAAAGCCCTTGTCTGTGCTTGCTACTTGTGTGTGTGTTGGGGGAGATCTAATGTTTAAACGTCTTCAGTCCTCTAGCTTTAGTGCACTACTCCAATCTCATCTGGATCATCCAATTGGGAGAATTGAAACGTTACCCTTTTCTCCTCTCATAGGGATTAGCATCTGAACCCGCAGGGATGGACAGTGTGTTGCAGTAGGAAGTTCTTGAGCAAATTTATTCCATAGAGTCCTGCAGATACAAAATAGCAGTGCTGCAACCAAAGTGAGCACTGCAGTTCTTGTCGCTTTTAAATACCAAATTAGGAACAGTTGTGCCTTCTTTTTGATTCATTGTTAAAATAATCTGTGGGTTGCTTACTTGGCTGGATGCAAAGCATAAAAGTTGCTGATGTCTGGTAATAGGTTTTTTTTCTCCCTCCCCTTTGCTCTCAGAACTAAAGAAAACTTATGAATAATGCAGCTTCAGGGAGCAATGGTATTAATGAATGCACAAACCCTTTGGTCTAGTGAAGCCAGAGCGTCATCCAACAATGCCTTTGCCAGCAGAGAACATTAAGCAGGTCTCTCCACCCCTCAGAACCATCAGACCCTGTCCTGTGATAAAACAGAGGGACTTTGGAAGGGTGGTTAAGCGGTGGTTCATCCTAGAATATGCTACAATTTGTTATGTTGCTCAAAAGATGCTAGAAAAGCCAACATAATTGAACTAAGAAAATAAAGAGGGATAGCAGAACAGCACTTTGAAGAAGATCCGTTTGTTGGAAAGGCCCTTAGCTACTTTCTTGTTCCATTTTCTCTCTCTCCCCTCCTCCCTTCCTTTGCCTCTTTTGAGTCACCTTATTTCCAAGAAATCTTTTGCCTTTTGTTTCTCTAACATGACCAAAAACAATAAAATCCTAAGCAGGAAATGGCTGCAGATTACTTGACTCCCTCTCCAGGCAAGCCATGCTAATGAATCCCTGATAATGATGAGAAAGAGTCTAAAGAAACTGCTCCATAAACAGTGGTGGCCTCTTAATCTAACGGCTATCCAGGCCTCATGCTCATTTTCCATTCCCACCAGCTCCTTTCTGGACCAACAACCTGGAGCTGTGTGAAAGTGATGTAGCCAAAGAATTGCAGTGCACCCCCTCTTCTGGGAAAAGAACGCAGGGATGATGTTGTAACGCTAGGCAGCAGGGAAGATAGGATCCTGCCTGCTGGGGCTGTTTCCTTATTCCTGCAGGAAACCAAGAAGAACAGATCCCCAAAGGGAAAGTTCCCTTGGCTTTGTTTGTTGCAAGCATTTTATCCATGCAAATGGAGGGACCCTTACTTTGGAACAGTGTTTCTCAATCTTGGGAACTTTAAGATGTGTGGACTTCAACTCCCAGAATTCCCCAGCCAGCATGGATCTATATCTATATCTATCTATATGCTGGCTGGGGAATTCTGAGAGTTGAAGTCCACACATCTTAAAGTTCCCAAGGTTGAGAAACCCTGCTTTGGAATGTCACCAAGATGACCAGCCTTAATAGACCAGTCTTTTCTTCAAGAATATACTTGGAAGTGAGAACCTATCCTGAGAATGGAAAAAGTGCCATGTTGCAGAGCAGGCTCAGTGGCTTTTTTCATGCTTGAGGTTTGGAGGGCGTACCTTGAGTTGCAAAAAGTAAGCAGAGTTAGGACAAAAGGCATACTATAGTTAATTTACATTCATTGAAATTAATTAAAAGATAATGGTGATTACTTCGCATGTGCTTTGTTTTCCTTTCTGTCTCATGAAAGGCTAGAATTGGAGGACTACATCCAGAGCAGCTTTGGAGATGAACGCCAGGCTTCTGAGACCTGTTTAAAGTCCTCTAACAGTGTCTTGCCAGTTATGAACTTCCTCCGGGCCTTGGGTGGTTGAGATAGATGATGTAGCAAACTTTGGGAAATGAAATTGCTTCATGTTTGTTCAGGGGTTGGGTAGGGGACACACACACACACGGTAATGCATTTATTTTATTTATCTATTTACTATGTTTATATACCACCATATTCCAGTATGACTTTTGGTGGTTTACCAATAGCCCAAAGCAATAAAAGCTCAGCCAAGTAAATAAAAATAATAAAAATCAAATAACTCATCCAGTCTCAGCAGCATGAATCAGAGGCCTGGCGCTATATTAAATATTTCAGTTTTGAGAAGGAAAATGAGATTAACATGCTATGTGTCCATACTACGTCCAGGAACGTTGCAGACTGTAATTATCAACTTACACTTTGCTAGTAGAGAGAAAAGCATTTTGGAATGTCTGAAGAGCTGCATTCTGGGTCTCTCTTTCAAAGGGCCGCCTCTCTTCTCTGGATATGCTTACGCCTTCTGAAAGCTTTCTGCATCAGTACAAATCTCCCCGAAGAAGGGCAGGCTACCTGCAAATAACAGCTTGCTTTCTGTTTGCATCATTGAGTACTTGTGGTGGGTTGATATACATGGTTTATGACAATCTGGTGAGACAATGAAAGACCAGTGACAAGACATGTGCTGGGGTGATGGAAGACGCTAGTTCAGAACGCCAAGTTCTACATAGTGCAGTATTCAATTGAGTGAATAATTTCCTACATATTTTTAAAGAAGGCCAGAGGTGCTCGAAGCTTGCCTCAAATACTCTTGGGTATAGCGAAAGGTTAATCGATCTAGCAATCGAGTTCCAATCTGTGGTAAAGGATGGGTGTCTCTGAGAGAAGACATAAGCCACAACGTGTATTGACTGAATGCAGTGAGACCAGACATTTTAATGTTTGTTCTCAGCTATGTTGTAAAAAGACCATAGGAAATATCTCATTCTGATCCTTGATAGAAGGGATTGGATCTCTAGAAGGAGGTTGCCTCAAGGCACACAATGCATGAGATGGTTTATCTACTAAGACACCTTGGCAAGATGCCAGGTGAGTGCAAAGGAATAAGTGTTTGCTCAAATCAGGATTTTTGGTAGCCTGCTTGAAAATTGCACTGTGTAATTAATCTTGAGAAATATAGTGAAAAGGTGGGCAATCTCTCTCTCTCTCTCTTTCTCTCCCTTCCTCCCCCCTACCCCACCTTTTCTCCCAGGCAGGAGGAACCCAGGATGGTATTACTTTTGTACTAGTGCTCAGTAGGCTGTGGATTGCCATAGAATATTAGAAAGTCAACCCAGCTCCAAGTATTTGAACTATGGGAGATTAGGAGTGATAATCACAGACCGCCAGGATCCTCAGGCAGCAGAATGGGCATTGGGACTTACAGCCTAGCATAGATGTAGCTGATGCAGTAGCTTAGAGCAAGGGAATCTGTTCAGTGCTTGTGCATTATAATTTTTAAGTGCACAGTAAGTAAGTTAAAAATTTTTGAAAACTCATACAGATTAAATTATGTTTTTAAGAGTTCTGGAGATTCCTTCTGCTTCTCTTTTTTAAAAATATATATTTTTGAAAGGCTTTGAGGCAGAGGGCTGAGCCCATAGGGTGGAAGGCTGGATATTTCCCAGAAGCTCTCTGGATCCCTGGCCCCTCTTTCTGCTTTGGCAGTTCCTGTTCCACCACCTATATTCATGGGGTCACCTTACCTGGTATCCACAGTGTAACCCCGGTGTGTGTGTGAGACAGGGCATGCACAATCTGTGCTGCTTTTATGGTGATTAAAAGTTAAAAATGCAAAACACCAAATAATTTATATTGCGCAACCTCCTGGCTGTGAAATGGAGAGGTCTGTGACTACATTATTTAGACCTTCTTTCCATCTTTGGGAGATACACCTATCTCACCAGAGATAGACATAATCAAACTTTATTTAAAAAAAAAGTTAAACATAACCTCAATTTTTAACTTTAAATGTTCAAAATGCAAATATGCAATGTTGAGATAGATAAATTACTAGGATGTCACTGCAACTGAAGGAAGATCTGAAAGAAAATTCAGTGCTCTGGGCAGACCACAAGATGGTCTACTTTGTAATGAGATGAGATAGAGAATTCCAAATTAATATTGATGATGTCAACAAGATCCTGTAGAGGAAAAGAACCCAGTCTGAAGTGTGAATAAAAACAATCCCCTAACTTATGTAGAGATATATAGAAAATTAGCACCACACACAACAACAAATCAAACAGTTTAATATTCCTGGCTATTTTTAGCTATTTCTACAGAGATATAAGACTTTCTAAAGCAAAATGTCCTCTGTTTCAAAGTTCCTGGATTGTTTCATCTTGTGGGTTCCAAGCTTTCCTCAGAGATTGTTAGGGAGATGGAAATGCCTATTCCTTAACCAGCCTCTGTCCCTACTTTCACTGGAGTTCTCTCCTAGTTTTAAAACAGCCAAACTTCATTTTTGTATCTCCAGCAGAGGAAGGAGCTAGAGGTATCTGAGTCTGTGTAGGTGACAGAGAGTATCTCTTCTTTGTGGGAGTATACATATATGTGTATTGTGTGTCTTGCCAGCGGCTTGCAGTACTGTGAATATCTGGCAAGCACACACATTAACCATAGCACCATTGGTGGTACAGTACTTATTTAACTTTTATTCCACTAAACTTTGGCTGAAACTTTTAGTTCTTCAACATAGTATGCCTCCTATAGGTTTTTTGGATGAGCATGGGGGTGTTATTGCTTTATCATGCAATAAAGTGCAATAGATATAAAAATTAGAATCTGTTTCCTGCATAGTGGCAGGAAGAAAAATAATTTGCATATTAATTTTGTATTGTACTTGCAATAATACTGGTGGTAATTATTCTGTTTGAAAACCTAAACCTGCTTCTGCTGTTTCCTTGTTTTTCTGTGCTTGAGTCTGAAAAGACAATTCTTATGTAATAACTTTACCATTTGTTTTTACTCAGCTATTCAGCCCAAGTGCATTCAATAGTTTGGTTTGAATATTGACTAGCCGGTGAATAATGAATGTCCAAATCTTAATTTTGAAGGATAGAGGCAACTTGTAAAATTGAAGACTGGTAGAACTTGTTGTCCTATATTTTACCATTTGTCATAAGGACAATGTCTGAAAAATATTAAGCAAGGTTTTTGCTAGTGTGTACTGTCCAGTGGGTGAGGAGCTTCAGCCATGGTTCCAGCTTGACCATGGGAGCCAATGGACAGAGAATTTCAGTCTTAATTGCTTGTTGCATAACCAGAAATAAAATGAAAATGAATTACTTGAAAGTGAATAAAGCATTTAGCTGTATTACATGTAAATGATTATTATCTGCATTATGATAATGATGTTGGAGATGCTTGCACTGCGGTTTTGGCTAGTACCAGGCAGCCATTATTCTCTGCCTGAAAGAATGTTGAATGTTGCTGTCATTGTGGGATTTGCTTCATGTCAATGTATCCTTGATACACTTATGTGAAAGACAATAAGTAGATAGGCTGTGATTATACAGCTGGTCAAAAACTGCCTGAAATTAAGCAAATGTAGACATCCAGTTGGGCAAAATGGGGTACTTTAGGAGTTTGTCATGGATAACCTTGTTCTGCAGGTTTCAAGGCCACCTTATTCCTTGAAAATATCTTCAACTATGACAGTCCTGATTTTGGCAGAGCTGTTTTCCTACCCCTGGATCCATGGGAGGGCAAAACAAAAATATCTGAATATAGAAAACCAGCAAGACTAGGGATAGTGTCAGCCCTTCAAGGTAGTCAGACTCGGGATCTAGTGTCATGTAGGTCAAGACTACTTTTATTATATAGCATTGTACAGTAATATTGTACTATAGTATAGTATAGTACAATATTACTATTGTATAGTAATAGAATCTTGCAACTCTGGATGTACTTCCCCCTCCCTACCTTTATTTTCTTGAGAACAAGGGAGAGCCTTGTCTGAGATGTTTACTCAAGTCACATTCTCGCCCCAGACTCAGTTCTCTTTTATCTGACTGTTGTCTTGAAAGGAGCTCTTCCTCCTGTCCCTCAAGGCCATTCCCTCTTCCCTCTATAATATGTGGTTCCATCAACATGGACTGCCATCCTTCTTCGAAGTTTATGACTGCTGTGCCAGTTGATTTTCAAGACTGCTTCTTAAATTATTTTTTGGCAGTTTTCTGACTCCACTTCAATATGCTCCTTGCATTTTTGGAATAACTGAAAGCTTCCCATTATATCTTAGAAGCAACCAATGACACTTTAATTCAAAGCTGCTGGGAATAGATGTGCAAGACATTTCAAGGATGAACACAGGAACAAGTCTTTCTGAGTATTCTGGAAATGGTCTGACCTTGGAACAGGTTGAACAACCTCTTCTGAGGTTAGAACATTTCAATTTCAAAATATTTTTGCACTCTTTTAGCTCAGAGACAATGATGGAACTTTTGGCCTTCTTTTCACAACTGTTAAGTTCTACATCTTATTCCTCATTTTATTCATTGGGTGGAGAAGATCCTATCATTTTCTTCACTGTGAAACTGAATAAGGCAGCAGGGGATTGGCCAATGGCTGACTAACATTTGAGAAACCTCAGAAGAAAAATAGGATGGGTGGGTTTCTCAGACAAAGAAGTGGCCACATCTTATGGCAGCAGTTTCCTTAAAAAAATGGAAAACAGAAAATGGCCCATGCATTTTTTGAAGACATCAGATCCTCCCTTCTATCCTGCTCTTTATCTACTGTTGACTTGAATGTGTTTCTATACACCCTGGATTTTCTGCAAGAAAGGCCATCATTATCCCTGCATCCCACTTGCTACAGTTTTTGGCTCTACAGTAGAAGCTCAGGAGTGTGGCTGTCAATATATGCCATCTTGTTGTTGTAAGCCTGATGTAGCCACAGCATGCAGAGCACTTCTCCTCATCCTCTGCCCGCTTCCTTAGCAAAGCCCTTCCCCCTCGATTTTCTTTATTGAGAAGTGTCAACAGATTAGAGTAGAATCCCTCTGGGCAGACAAAAAGCTGTCACAAAAGGTATTAGGCTTTCTGTGATTGGATTACCACGTGGCCACCTGCCATCTGCCTTGGTGCCTTATCTGTCTCTCTGAACTGTTGTTCACATCAGAACAAGGTGGCATTTTTCTTGAGGAACTTGCTTCCTGCACTCAAGTTTTCTGTGTGTTTAGACTAAAGAACTTTGGGGATTAGAACTGTCTGAGCAGGATACTAATGTTATGAAGACTAAGTAGGTAATGGGCAAAGCAGACTAATCCATTGGCAGGCTAAGTACATTGCTGCACTTATGCCAGCATCTTGTGGAGGAAACCTTAAACCACATGGCCTGTTACTTGTCTTGGCCTGAGGTGGTTCCATGGGTCTGTAGGATAGTCCTGCTTCTCCTGCCAGAACATTGCCCAGTTAGCATTGGTGCTTCTTTATCTATGGCCACGCTCATATACCATTTTAACCATTTGAAGAGAGTCTGGTCCAGCTGATCACCCAGCAAAACCAGAGATGACAATGTTTTGGAGGATTGATGCATGCCAGTGATATAAGCAGAACTGAATTAAGTATCAGAAACAGGAGGCAAGGTGGGTGAGGCTAACCATTCTGACTCATGTTGGTCCGTCCGTCCGTCCGTCTGTCCTTCCTTCCTTCCTTCCTTCCTTCCCTCCCTCCCTCCCTCCCTCCCTCGTCCTTCTCACACACAAGCTGACCTAGCAAGGCCCTACCACTTTTGCAAGAGTATTTTTGAATGGCACAGAGTTTGGGATTCTGAAGGTACATACAATGAGGCTGAGAACCGCTTGTGGGCCTAGGGTTGCAGATTACTTACTTCGAACCTAAAACATGATGCATGTCAGCCATTGACAATTGGAAGGCCCTTTGTTTAGGGAAGAGGCTGATCAAAATCTCTCAAAGGAAGAGTAAATGGCAGATGTGTATGTATGTACTATATGTGTATGCATACATACTGGAAAACAAGCAAACAAACTTGTGCAATGTCCTACTTCTATACTACGTCACTCCAAGAATGGCAACTCAGCTGAAACTAATCCTGAACATTTCTCCTTTCCTGATAAAAGTGTACGTCACATCTATGTATATAATCAAGCATATGCACACATACACATACATATACACATACACGTATATATGTTTGTGTCTATGTCTGTGTTTGCCTGCCTATCTATCCATCCATCCCTGAAGCCACACTTCAGAAAAGGGTAGAATCAGAACAACAACAACAAAACCTGAATTTTTAACTATGATCAATTTCCTGTAAAAATAAAGTATAATATTAAAACATGAAGCTAGAAACCAGGAGGCTGTGAGTTCTAGTCCCACCTGAGGCATGAAAGCTGGCTAGTCACACTCTCTCAGTCCTAAGAAGTAGGCAAGAGCAAACCACTTCTGAAATCTTGCCAAAAAAAGGCTGCCAGAAGTCAAAACTGACTCAAGGGGAGTGAGTAAATTAATTAATTAATTAAAAAAACAACGACATATACCAGCCATTCTCTCATGTACAGAGAGAGACTTATAAATGCACACACGTATATTTCCTTCCTTCTAGCACAAGTGGCAGAAATGTTGGTGGTTCTGTTGTGTAGCTCAGCTGCTGATTATGCCTGTGTTGTTTTTATAGTTTTATGATGTTTTTAACTGTTATAAGCTGCACAGAGTCATGAATTTGAGATAGGCAGCCATGTGGAGGGAGGGAGGGAGGGAGGGACAATGGAGATGGGATGATTGCCACTGGGAGAGCAGAAGCAGGAAACAAAACTGGATGGAGAGGAAGAGAGAAGAAAAGGCCATAGAATAGGGAATGAAACAGGAACAAAAATGAAAGAGAGCACTCCTGTTTAGTCCTCACAAAACGGATTAAAATTCAGTAGGGAAGCAGCCCCTCCCAAAGCTAATCTCCAAAGGCCTCCAGACTCCTCAGCAGTGATGTCTGCAGTTCTTTGCATCTCCAGCTCTTCATTTGCTTTCAACAGCATCATTTATGATTCTCTGCAAATGTAGGCTTCCTCTTTCAATTCACAGGTAACTATTTGGTTAAAAATTAATGTTTTAACCAATTGCTTGGTTAAAAAAAATATAGTTAGCATCTTCAAATTTTAAGAATATATATAGAAGCCTCTTGCATTACACAAAGTAGTACAGAAAGCAACCCAAAAATTTGCTACACATCAGCCTCTTAAAATGAATGAAGACATATTTCAGGCTTCCTCAACTTGGTATCCTCCAGGTTATTGAATGTTGCAGCCTAGACTTCTGGACAGCAACACAGGCTGAAAAGACTGATCAGAACCCATAGCAATGGTTGTAAATTTCCAGATGATAAGTCACCTGTTTGGTTACTTTTTGTTATTATTTCCTTTGTGTAGGAAATCTGGAATGTCAGAGGGATATTTCATCCTACGGTTAGGTCAGATTAGTTGGCCCAATTAATCTTTTCTACTTGGATGAGAGCAAGGTATTTTTCTACTTGTCAACAGCATTGAATACTTATTGTATTTCTAACCTGCTCAAGAGTCTGAGTTCTCTACATGGAATACAAGGCAATTTTATACATTAAATCAGTAAAATAATAAAATGATAACCATTAGTAATAAATAGCATAGGGAAATATATGTTTGTGTGAGCATTCATGTGTGCATTTCTTTGGTGAACAATGTCTGATCCATACAAAGTTTTAATAGCTTGTAGCTTCTTGATATAGAGAACAGAGCAGACTGGCCAAAGGAATGGTGGTCCTGATCTGAAGTAGGACAGAAAGAGAGAGGCCCATCCATATCCCACCTTCCCTAAATGGGACTTTCCTATTAGAAGCTGCATTTACTGGCCCTGTGAGATCTAATATCCCATTTGTCGATGTAATTCTTAAATGCTTCATTTTTAACATACTTTTGGCTTGCATACTTTTCCCTTCCCAACTTAGTGGTATATTTCAAATTAATCAAATATCCATCAGTTTGAGTCTTGTAAGTGATTCCAGCCAATTCACTTCGTACCCTATACGTTTGGATATATTTTGACTGTGGGGCCCTGTGAATTTGCTTTGTTGTCAAATGGTCAGCAGCAGGAATTGGCTAAGCAGCCAGTGGTAGGAATAGTAAAAAACAAACAAACTTTTGAACCAATGCTCTTATTTTTCTCATCAGTCTGCTAATTTCTTTCTCTCTCTCTGCAGGGATTTGATGCCCAGAACTCTTGATGGGCAGATCACCATGGAGAAGACTCCCAGCTACTTTGTCACTAAGGAAGCACCAGCTCGCATCTCCTCTATGTCGAAGGACACCAAGCTCATTGTGGTGGTGAGAGACCCGGTCACCCGAGCCATTTCTGACTACACACAAACCCTTTCCAAGAAGCCAGACATCCCCACCTTTGAGAGCCTGACCTTCAAAAACAGAACTACGGGCCTGATCGATACCTCCTGGAGTGCCATCCAGATTGGCATTTATGCCAAGCACCTGGAAAATTGGCTCCTGTACTTCCCCCTTGGGCAAATCCTTTTTGTCAGTGGGGAGAGACTGATCAGTGATCCAGCAGGCGAGTTGGGCCGGGTCCAGGACTTTCTGGGCCTCAAAAGGATCATCACAGACAAACATTTCTACTTCAACAAAACCAAGGGGTTCCCATGCCTGAAAAAGGCCGAAGGCAGCAGCAAGCCCCACTGCCTGGGCAAAACGAAGGGACGGACCCACCCCGACATTGACCAGAAAGTAGTGCGGAGGCTGCGAGAATTCTATCGGCCGTTCAACATGAAGTTCTACCAGATGACTGGCCATGACTTCGGCTGGGATTGATGGCACTTGCAAGAGTCGATCCTGTCTTTCAGCTTGCTTTCCCCCTACATATGTAGATAGGTCTATATGTAAAATGTACAGAAATCTATTTTATAATAATTTATTTTTTAATTCCTAAGCAATTAATTCACTAAGCTGCCTAACCCCACTGTAGCTCATAGTTGTGCTCTTGTTTGTTTTGAACATTCCACCGTGCTGAGTCCTGCCAGGCTCTTTGTGGCCTGGGTTCAGCTTGTGCTGGAAAGTGCTTCCAGGTATTTTCCCAGGAGAACTTTTAATATTAAAAATAAAAGGGGGGGGGGCAGGGGGAGCTGATGGTTAAGAGACAATGAGAAAAGCACAATCTTTATTATAATTATAATTATTATTCTTTTTTTTTTCCGATACGGGTACTAGGCATGTCAAAACAATTTTGTACAAGGCCCTTCATATTGCATCTCTGGGCTTTCTTCCTTCCTAGGTCAATCCACAGACATTTGTATTTTGTTGACTTGGAAACAGCCTGGAAGTAAAAAAAAAAAAAAATGAAGCCTGAGGCAGTTGCCTTCTTGGCTGGAAGTGGCGTACGCACAGAAGGAAACACTGTCCAGCTATGGAGCTGTTGCTGCCTCCTGTTCCCCATCTTCATTGGTCAGATATTCTCATTCTCCCTCTCTACAGAAGCTTTGCAACACCGTAGAGTTCCTATGTGAATATCTACAGTTTCTCTGATCTCTCGCTTTTTGGATGGGGAACAATGCAGATTTTGTCCAGCTTTAACTTCTTCCTGCTGAAGAAATGTGAAGTGCTTACTTGGGAGACTGCAAACGACACAGTATTTAAATTTTTTAAAGCTTAGTTTTCAGAAGCTTTCTGTAACAGATGCTGTTACAGAAGAGGAACGTGAGTCCTCAGTTCTCTGAATCCCACTTTAATTGTTAGGTTTCTCACAATGACTGACCATTCTGCAAGTGGTGTCCTATCCCATGAAACAAGCTAATGCCTTTAGCTCATTGCCACATTCAACCCATATGGGGCTTCCTTCCCTCACAAAAGTGGTTTAAATATAAGCACAAAAACACAGTACCATTTGAAGTTAATTTAATTTAATACATCTTTCTAAATGGTATAGATCAGAGATGAGTGTACACTTTACAAAACTTGCCGAAAGAGGCACTGGAGATGGATGGATATTCAGGAAGTATAGTTTATCCGAACCTCACCAAATAATTCCACAAACCCTTCAGCTACCTTTTGTGTACATACCCAATAGCGCTGTCCTGCAATGAATGTCAGAGTGAGTTTCTTCAGGGTGGCCACTTCTGTGAGCCAAAGCCCATTGCAGATTGAGAGGATTTGACACCGCTTGCACCATCAAAAGTTTTGTTCTCTATATGTGCATGACTGGGTGCATTACTGTACAGAGTCAAAATAAGTTTTTAAAGTCCCCAAGACAAATATGGATTAGATTGGGTGGGATTATCAGATGTATTCTTATCTTGAGAAATAATTGGATATAGTGAGTGACTCGGTGAGAAAATTAATCTGGGGGATTCCTCAGAGGTATGCATGTATACCGACGCCAATACATATGCAAACACACCTATACACACTGGCCAAGGGTGTAGATTTTTCTGTAAATATTCATCCTTTACATTGGGCATCCTTGATCTTGAGGAATTTACTACATCATCTGATGGAATACTGCACTACAGGCAAGAAGACATTTGGACCCATCTTCGTTGGACTCATTAGAAGATGCAGCCTGTATGGCCACCGAAATACACTTCCCTTTAACTCTGATATGTCTTTAATAGCTACGTGGCTTTCTCATATAGTCAATCCAAGCAACATCCTTTGTTCAGGAATGTTGGAGTGATTTTTAATTTCTAGGGGCCTTATGTTTTCCATTTCAAAATCTTTTGCTTTTTTTGGATTGGACTGCTGAGCAAATACTCAGGCTTTCATATCTCTTCTTGGAATGGGTTAAGGATACTTCCCTAGCTGCACAAAGCATAGTAGGTATGGTATCCATATACCTTGTTTTCTGTGTGTGAGTGTTTTTTGAGCGATGATATTGCCATCAATTCACTGTTAAAATGTTGAACTGCTAATCATAGATGAACAGCCCACTCAATGGAAACCTTCTGAAACCAATTAATTGAAGAGGCCTTACCTAAATATTACAGTAGCCATGAGGGTCATGTATGATATGATGTTTGAACTGCATAGATAATAGCCTTCATAAAATATTGCCAATTTTTGTTCCATTCGCAAGAGCATATACATCAAAACCTGGAGGTGTGGTTAGATGTCTTTTCACCCTATAACATTAATTTATGGCTGAGTTCCATTCAGCACTGCAGTATGTCCTGATATTAGCAATATTTTTGAGTTTGCTATAACAAGTTATGGCTTAGAATGGTACACTTGTAAAAGGAAACAAATGACAAGCAAAAACTGTAAATTGAATATTTTGTGGTATGTACAACACAAATTAATTTTACACAGAGGTTTTTAGGAAGATGGAATTCTGATTCATACTATTTGAAGAAATAAAATATATTTTACCAAATCATGGAGACTATCTCATACTTCTTGACTGACAAATCAAGGGTAGGTATATCTTTGTCTGGAAAACTTTGGAAAAATATCTAATGTATGTAATATTCAGCCCCAGGATATCAGAGGAAAGTTTCTGTTTGTGATGGAAGGGCACTGCTGAGAGAGCGACAGAGCATGCCTGGCGTCGTTTATGTTACTTTTGTAAAAGTGTCATTTTGTGGCCTTGATCGGGGCAGCTCAGGGCCCCAAAGATTTTGCAGTTCTTCTACAGAAGAACAGAATTGGCCTGCCGTTGCTACAGTGAAGAGGACAAAAAAGGGGGCAGAACAAAGAAAATTTTAGAGCAAAATCCTTCTGTTTGACTGACACGTACACACATGCGTGTATGTGGATGCATACACAAAATACAAACTCTATGTATTTAGGTAATGGCATCATTTACTTCCCACCCATTGGAAGAATTGAAAGGCAGTTAAACAAAAACAGAGAAAACCAAAACAAAACCACATATATATTGTTGCAAAAGGACCTCCCTCCCAAATGCTATTATCCCCATCTTCTGCCCTGTCTGGGTAAACAGGGCAGGTCTGGGAAGTTAGTGGTTCGTCTATTGTGGCTTCCCGCTCTGCATGCCAAGCAGGATTGTTCTGGGCATCAGCTTTCCTTGCAAGATACAGGATATGGGTTGAGAAACCAGAAGAAAGTCTTAAAAAGCCTTGGCTAAGGTTGAGAGACTTCTGCCTTCTAAGGACACCAAGGAAGGGGAATGGCACTTCTGGTTTTCAATCTTTTATTGTCTGGGTGGGGAGCTTTTGTCTTCCCATTTGTTACTGAATTGAGCTCCCAGCAAAGTCTGACCAATGATGAGGCATGCTGGAGACCGCAGTTCCCCAAGATCTGGAAAGCACTGCTCCCAACCTCTGCTCCAGAAGAAGTAAGATCCTCACTGTGGGAAATCCAAATTGGCATGTGCTTGGCAATGACAGAAAGATTATAGTCTTAGATACCAGTTTTAACCAGGCTTCAGAAATGCTTTTGGTCACTCAGATGCCTGAAGCATCTCCTCCATACAGACCTGGGATAGGCAATTCGCATGTGCAGTTCTCCATTACCTGCTTGTGGACCTCAAAGCCCATCTAGATGAATGAGGACGAAACATTTGAACCCTTTTATGTTTTCAGGAACCGAGGGGATTGTTAAGGGATGAAAGAGGTGTGTAAGGCATCCAAAGCATCATTAAAAAAAAAACCTTCTTGGACATTGGTCTCCCCCCACCCCGCAATTCTAAGGAGCCAAATGGGAAGAAACGTATTCTTCTGACTGCATCCGGTAAATATGGACAGTGAAATGCATGTTAGAAAAAATATGAAATGCATATGTTCATGAAAATAATATATTCCTTATATTTAGGGAAAATATTTGTAAAAATGGTATATACTTAACAAAAAATTGTATTTGGTAAAATACGTATCAAAGTACATTCAAATTTTAGTTGAATTTTTTTAAAAATCAGATTTGATTTAACAGACTGGAAGACTGAGAGAAGACAAAATTAACAGTTTCACTCTTCTGAAGTTGAGACTAACTGCATTTCCTTTTAAAACCCCCATGCTAGGTATAAAGTTCTAGCAAACACCTATGGAGATTTCAGTACTTACTCACTACAAATTAAAAGGTTACCAAGACCTGAAATCATTCCAATGTTTTGTGTGATGGGCTATCCTTTTGAAAATCGTATTTTAAATCTCAAAGAATTAATATAAATGCATCTAGGTAATAATCCTCTGTTGATCTGAAATTCAAGGCACAGTGAAATGGCTGCCTGGTGCTCTTCTATCAGATCGTTGGGTATGCATGGCACGCTGAATCACAATATGCCAAGTACATTTTAGCCTGGAGTGTTATGCAAACTTGGCCTCTGTGGTAGTTCAATGTCAGTACAAAGTACAAAATGGGGTTAATGCCATAAACCATAGATAAACAAGTCATGCAAATACAATCTTTGTGTCCCAGATATAATAGATTTGTATTTGGTGTTCAGATACAACAGATGAGGGATGGTGAATGGATGGCTACGGCAGGGAATATGCCAGGTTTTTATTTTTATTTTTGCTTTGTGATGGACAAAGCCCCAAGTGGGTATGGTGCATAGATTATCTCAACAATTCACAAAAGAGTTCCTGCCTCTGTCTACTGATCTGCCCAAAGGTAACCCACATTATCGTTGAATTCAGTCAGCTTTCAAAGTGCCATCATAAGGAGAGTATTGGAAAAGACCTGGAATCTTTATAGGATAAAAATGAAATCTCCAATATGTTTCAGTTCTTTTTAATTCATGAAGCTTTTTCAATGGCTGAGCTAGAGCAATCGAATGAGTTTGGGCCTAACAAAAGGACTCTCACACAGTACAAGAAATGGAGGCCTTTCCTTAACAGTGACCTTAATCTCTCCTTGAAGCCTCCTACCGAAGGAGAACACCACATCCTCTAGATCAGCATGCTGGCTGGGGAACTCTGGGAGTTGAAGTCCACATATCTTAAAGTTGATAAGGTTGAGAAACACTGCTCTCGATAAAGAAGCAATCAAGACAATTGTTTACTTATTTATATTGCTTTTATACCACTTCAGTCTTGACTGACTCTAAGCAATTTATAGTTACGTATATGCAATAGAAACATTAGAAACAATACAATAACAAGTGTGTTATTGTATAATGGTAGAACAAATAGTACAAAAAATAATTACAGGTAAAAGTACAATTCCATGGTGTTCCATTTCACACATAAAAACAAAATTCTAGTCTCCAGTCTAAAACAATAAGTTTTCAAAAGATGAGGGAAGGGGCTACTTTCACCTTCAGGAACAAGCTGTTCCATAGGAGGGGAGGTCTACAGAGAATGCCTACTTCTAAGCCCACTCTTATTACATTTCCTGATACATAAGTACTTTGCTCCTACAAGTAGTCCTTACTTACTGACTGCCTCGTTTAATGACCATTCAAATTTATGCCAGTGTAAAAAAACAGCTTTGCGACTAATCCTCACATTTACGACCGTTGCAGCATCCTGCGGTCATGTGATCACCATTTGTGTGCTTCATGACCAGCTTCCAACAAGCAGAGTTAATGGAGAACATGGAAGTAAAATCACAAGTCACGGTCATGTGATGTCTCACTTAATGACCACAGTGATTCACTTAACCACAGAATGGGAAGTGATGTCATACGTCCCTTGCAGTCACATGATTTTCTGCTTAGCAACTGCAGTGCTTAGTGACAGAGTTGCCAGTCTCAATTGTAGTTGCTAAGCAAGGACTACCTGTATATACTGGGTGGGCAGATTCAACATGGAGTAGGTGGTCTCAAAGATACTTCAGTTCCAAAACATACAGAGCGTAATGGGTGATAACCAGCACCTTAATTGCAACTCAGAAACAAACTGAGAGCCAATACAGCTCACACAATAATGGTGAAGCATGTCAATAACATGTCTAATCCACTTTCTCATGGACAGCCACATTTTGTAAAGTGAAGTTTCTGGGGGGTCTTCAAGAGCAGCCCCATGTAAAGTGCATTACAGTAATCCAATCAAAAGATGACAAGGGCATGAGTGATTGTAATCAGTGACCCACATTCCAGGAATGGCCAGAAATTATGCACCAGCCAAAGCTGAATAAAACACCTCCTAGCCACAGTCTTCACATTGCTCTTTTATCATGAGCTAAGAATCCAGGATGGACTTGTCCCAGGTTATCAACCTGTACTCATTTTGGCAGTCACATGTTAAACCTAGTGCTTTCAGTGGAACATTGGATCTGGAATTGGTGGTCCTTTACTGTTATCGGATCACTTTCTGGTCAAATGACTTCCTCTTTTCTAGACCTCTGTAGGGATGACAAAGTATTTCCAGGTGGCACTTGGGGAGTTTCCTAACAATCCAGCATCTAGCCATTCTTCCTGGGAATGATCAAGGTAGGAGGGATTATAAAGCAGGTGAAGGAAGAGCTGATGGCCAGTTAGCCCCCTCTCCTATCAAAATAAATTGATTAGAGGATGTTAGAAGCTAAAATATATTATTGGAAATCTTGAAATCTGTGAGGCATCACCCTAGGCATCTCTTCGTTTCATTTCTTGCAGCTCCCCAATATACCAATGGCAGATGCAGAGAGATCACTCAGGATCAATTTCCCCAATCTCCTAGTCATCTCCATAACCCAGAGGCTGCTCTCTGAATTGTTGGGAAACTCCTCAAGTGCCACCTGAAAGTCCCCTGGTCCATCAGACATGGGGGTAGACCTTCTTAATTAGCCCATTCTCCCTGTGAAGGTCTATGGCTCACATCAACCTCATACTTATGAGAATGTTATCTGCCCATGATAAGACAGAGTTTGGTGATACATGCCAAGTCTTCCCTATCATCCATGATCAAATCTTAGAGGAAGATAGATTCACTGTAAACAGACCTATACTGGAGCACAAAGGTAACCCTGGAGATATGTGTCAACTGTTAGTAAAACCCAAGCCTGGGAAAACAAGAAAGTATGAGAAAGAAACTGAAGATCATCCCACATTGACTCTCTTTGGTATAACAGGAAGAGAAAGGGGAACACAGTCAAGCGTTCAAGATTCTGTTATTATAGCCTATATAATAATACTAGTATTTCTTGTGTGTCTGTTTTCTGAATTGGTCCTCCTTGATGGGCTGACAGGACCTGATTCTTGTCATCACAACTGTTTTATTTCATTCAATCAAAATTGATGTTTCTGTAACCGATCCTTCTCAGCATAGTTGAAGCTTCATCTAGGAGTATAATTCCCTCACCCATCTCATGGTTACTATCATCCTGGGCAATAGGAATGGTTTTGTTTGGTGAAAGCAAATGTTGCATATTTTGCATATATCAGATAGTGCTGAGCAACTTACTCCAAATTGCCCCAATCTACTCTGAG
Source organism: Liasis olivaceus (assembly GCA_030867105.1). Classification (NCBI taxonomy): domain Eukaryota; kingdom Metazoa; phylum Chordata; class Lepidosauria; order Squamata; family Pythonidae; genus Liasis; species Liasis olivaceus. The sequence continues at coordinate 99,296,244 of CM061348.1, read as the reverse complement.
ATCTGCATTTGCATTATGTTGTTGTACAGCCTTGGCACTCAGATAGTTTCCCAACCCCAACAGTAATAATAGCATTCAACAAATGCCTGAAGGTAAATAAGAAAAGTTCAGCTGCTTTGGATATAGGCATGTCTAGCTTTTTGAAAACAAGTCTCATTTTCGTATTTATTAGGTGTTAGCAATTTTCATAAATATAAAGAGGGAGAAGCATTTCAGCCAAATGGAAAATTGTCTGTAGAAGCTGTCCAAAGTGTACTTTTGGCACAGCTTTCTAAAAGACTAAACTAGTCCTGTATATTTTTGAAAGAATAGAAACCACATTTGTAGATTAACACAAGAAGTCACAAACAGGTTAATAGTCTATTTCCCTTTCCAAAGGGAATTACTTTTCCCTGAAAATGCACAACCAAGAGCTTCAAAGAACATCAACTTAAGCATGCCATGCTGGCTGCACTTTAATGTTTCATCTGAGATGTCATCCCACTCTAGAAATGTATATAAAAGAATGCACCCCTCCATTGCACTCAGAGGCCAGAAATCACAGGAAGCCCCAGGGATCCAGGGAAAGGTAAACCAGTCACTTGTTTCAAAATCTTTGGATAGCTTCAGCTAAACAACTTGGGACCCAGTAGGTAACTATCCACATTATAATCATTAAGACTACCTGGAAAAGTCCTATTTCAGATGCCACAAATTGGTAAGCTAATAAAAAGTCTCTTCCCTCCTGATTTTCAAGGAGCTGTAGCACTGCTTAGGCACCTTCTAAAGACCATAATTTCTCCCAGGCCTTCCTGATGTGACCGGGAAAGATGGTTATTTATTGGATTCATTTCACTTCACTTCATTTTCCCCTCCCATTCATTTTAATGTGTATGCTTTCTATTAATTGGTTAAACATAATGACTTTTTTTGGATTTCTACCATCTTACGGTAAGTTGGTTGAAAATATTTGAGAAGTGTTTTTTTTTAATAAATAGGAAAAAAATCACAAATCTTATCTTATTCATGCATATAACTCTCTCTCTCTCTCTCTCTCTCTCTCTTTGTGCATGACAGCATGAGCAGCCACTGGGGGTGCAAATAACATCATGTGCATCATTACATCATTGTGCAAATGAGGCATATTCTGTAATTTGCATCAATCTTGATGCAACTGATGCAAATTGCATAATTCACACCCTTTGTCTGATGACATTGTGTCACACATAAAGTTGTTATAGCTTCTCCTGGTTGCTTATGCCTAAAAATGAAGTGACAGAGAGACAGACAGACAGAGAGAGAGAAATGGAGAAGAAAGGGTCTTTTTAGCAGTTGTTCCTTTCGTCTAAGAGATGGGGTACTTTCTGATCATGAATCTCAGCTTTTCCCAACCTAAAGTTCCTCATTTCCCAGAAGTCAGTGAAAATCTTATTTTTAGATTTTCTAAAATCTGAAATCTAATCCTCAGTACTGTTTTTATCAATTGCTGTTTATGATGGTTTAAAATGTTCTTTGAGTGCTTTTTAGCTGTTGATTTATGGATTTTTTGGTATTAGAGTACTGTAAAGTTTTAACTACCATTGCTGTGAGCCCCTAGAACTCTGTGGAGAATGAACAATATAAAATAAATATCACATAAACAACATAGCCCTTTTTAGAAAAGTCATGATTGGACAGTGTTGATTGATCCTGTATGAGATGTTGAATATACGTAATCTATAATGAATATATTCTTATGGAAGCATGTCCTGTTTATGTTCATGTTATATATTCCTACTGAGCAAAAAGTGTGGAAAGAGTACAGAATTGGAGCAGTCATCTACAGCTTAGAAAGGAATTTGAACGAATGTCTCATGGGTGACATGTGGTACTTGTGTACTGACTGAGTGTGCGCTGTCCGTCCTTGTGTAAGCATCTCTCCAGCTGCCTGCAGCATTCTAGCTTTGTTTCCCACTATCTGTTCAGTGTGTTTGCCTCAAGTCCAGTAGCGCAGTGAAACAGAAGGCCGTCACCTAGCCTAAGAGTTCAGCACCAGGCTTTGACAGTCAAGTGACTTGCAATGCTAAATTAATCGATCCATGCCTCCTAGGAATGCCATTACAAATCAACAAAATTCACATCATATACGTGATACATCACTGTGACCACTGGAATACAGAATGTGCTTTACATTAATAAACCTTTCACACCCATAGGATTTCTTTCACTGGCCTTTCTCCACCTTCTTACCCAGGAGGAACCTTTGAAATAATTCTCAGGTCTGAGGGGATCCCTGCATAAAAATGGCAAAAAATACAAAAACTTCAAAATAAGTTCACTTCTAACTTAGACAATCCACGTTTTAGAAAATTCACAACAACAGCAAAGTGGCAATCTGGCAGCTAGGTCGTGGTGTGTAAAAATTCTCCCCACTGAAGTGGGGAGTGCATGAAGTTCAAAAAATACATTTTTTTTTTCAGTCAGGATCTCTCGTGGAACCCTTAGCAGCCTCTTGTGGAACCTTAGAATTCTGCAGAGCCCCGGTTGAGGAGGCTTTCTTTTATACTCTAAGGGAAGTGAGCAAGTTTTGCTGTAAGTAGAATAATACCAGAAAACACTGTACTTTCCCTAAATGTCCAGCTCCTAGTGGAATAAGTATAATAAATACTTACAAATGTTTGTACAAATGTTGAGGTGCTTTTAGATAACGTATCTTGACTTTCCCCAACCTAATTTACTTCAGTTGTCAGGAAACTATAACTTCCATATTTCGGTGGTCTTAAAATATGATGAAAAGCTAATATATGCTTCTAAAGGATAATACTTAGGAAAACAGAAATATAACAAATGTGCCCATTAAGACATGCCATCAGCTAATAAATTCTTTTATGGACATGAGGGCCAATTCTTAAATATCTGAGGATTCAAAATAATCACCTTTCAAAACGATCACCCTTAAAATGTGGAATCTTGCCTTCCAGAAAAAATTAACTCAAATCTTTCAGAATTATACAGTTTTTATATAAAAATGGCATGATGAAGAGCTATAGTAATATTCTTGACATCTGGGATACTTAGCTCAGAATTTATGGGTCAAAAGCTTAAAAGCTTAACTGAAGTAACTTTTAAAAAGGACTGTATTTCTAACTAATTAAGTTATGTCAGCCAAATATGATTTATTTACTGACATCAGTCACGTCTATAGCAGAATTATCTCATTTTTTTTTATTTTTAATGACTTTCCCTCCCTTCATTAATCTGGTCGTGAATTATTTTTTAATACGTCTTCTTGGCATGAAAGCAAATCAAAGCATTTTTAAAAAAATAGCCCAAGGTAATTCTCTAGCACAGCTGAATGACGGAGTCAAACCAAGCTTTGCTCCTGCAATTTGACACAGAGTTCCTCCTTCAGTCACAGGAGAAGAATTCAGCCTAACCAGCAATCTCTCTCACAAAACACTGCGCCCTAGGATCTGTAGCTAAGACTCAAGAGTCAATTATTAATTTTGGATTTCCCTTTTCTTCAGGTGTCCAAATAAATAAATAAATAAATAAATAAATAAATAAATAAATAAATAAATACATACATAAATAAATAAATACTTGAGTCAATTATTAATTTTTGGATTTACCTTTTCTTCAGGTGTCCAAATGAATGAATGAATGATGTAAATGTTTCCATGGAAGGGAAACACCCTCCACTAAACAGCTGCAGCTTTTTCTCAAATAAAAATCTTCATCTTTCTCTCTCTTTTTCTCTCCAATAAGCTACCAATGCCTTAAAAAAAAGCTTCAGAACAAGCATGGCAGCTTATGGGTTCAAGGTGAATCCTTTGCAGCTTTATATTAGTGTGTGCACCTTTTAAAAAAGTTCCACTGTTTTTGGATTTTGCAAGTGACATATTGTGAGGGTGGGGTGGGGTGGACACAATTACTATTGGATGCATTGTCCCCATCCACTAAATTGTGTCTGCTGCCTAACTAAAACTAGCTGCTTAACTAAACACTTAAGACTGGAATAACAAAGGTCCACTCCTTTGGGACTGTCCATGGTAAGTACTCAAAGTATTCTTTCCAGTGGTTCTGGAAAGTTCTGTGTCTTTTGATAGATAGTTTGGTAGAAGATAAATAAACAATAGACAGACAAACAGATTTCTGCCATCTCTGCTTTCTCATCTCCCCATTTGAGCCTGGTGAGCTGTTCCTTTGAGTGAAAGAGTTTCCTCTGGGTCCAGTTGTTAAGCAGTCACAGCCTTTTCTTGAATGGAAAGTTCTCCCCCGCTTGCAACCTGGATGGGCAGAACAGGAAATCCCCCTTCCTCAGGATCAAGCTTTTAAACAAATAGTGCCCGTTTTCCCTTTATAACTAAGGCTACTAGGCCTAAGCTTGCTTGCTTATTTGTCAGCTTGTTTGCCTCTCTCTCTCTCTCTCCGCCCATCTTACAGCAGTGACTCTGGGCAGCATACAAGGATTAAAACAATAGTTACAAGCAATAGCCCATGATGTCTGAGTAAACAATGCATCCTAATAATTAAACACCCCCCCCCCCCCATATCAGCTTGTCTAACCCCCTAGCCCAATTGCCTGGGGAAACAGCCAGGTCTTCAGAGCCTTGCAAAAAGCTAACAGGTTTGGGGTCATACTCCAAATCTCCAGGGGGATGCTGTTCCACTGGGCAGGTTCTGCCAGAGAGAAGGTACGACTCCTGGGTCCAACATGATGACATTGTTTGGTGGAGGGATCCCGAAGCCTGCCCTCTCTGCTAGGTGTGCTGGGGTGAGTGGGAACAATGTGGAAAGAGGCAGTCCCACAAATAGCCAGGCCCTGCACCATGTAGGGGTTTATAGGTGATAAGCAGCACCTCGAATTGCACACAGAAGCTTACTGGGAGCTCACATAGTAGCGGGGTTATATGAGCATAATGAGAAACACCAAAAACTGTCTGCGTTGCTGCATTCTGGACAAGTTCCAGCTTCTGAATGCTGATCAAGGACAACCCCAAGTAGAGCATGTCACAATAATCCAAACAAGAGGTGGCTAATGCACGAGTCACCATAAGCAAGACCTCCTGATGAACTGTAAACCCAGATTGTTAGATGATTTGAAGTTTGAACATTCAGATGAAGCTACATTACCCAGAGAGTAAAACCCTAACCCTGCAGTACTTCCTAACCTTTGGTGGTAATGGTCACATTTAATAGTTGAAAAGACTCACAAAATAGCTGCCATAGTGGGTGTGGCTACACCCATTCACCCCATGGCAAACTGGGGAATGGATGTCCTGCTACTCTTCCTTCCCAGTTTATTTTTGTCGTTTCCTGTTGGGTCAAGTATTGTCTAACAAAGCACAACTAAGCTCCCAACTACCCATTCTTCTTGTGTACAAGAACACCCTAGAGCCTAGTTAAATTCCTTTTTTAAAATATAAATTTATTAAAAGTTTTAAAAGCAAGAGTAAAAATACAAACTAAAATAAAGAAGGAGAAAAGGAAAAGGAAGAAATAAAAGAAAAATCTAAAGTGCAGAAAAAAGAAAAAGAAAAGACAAAAACGTAGAAGAAAAATAGAAAAGAAAGAAAAAAGATATAAAGAAGAGGCTTCCAATTTTCTTTAGAGCAGTTATAAGTACGATTGTAGATTTACCTCTTTCTCTAAAGTTACATTGTGACTCTCTTCTTTCTATAATCTATCCAACTAATTGTCAAATTGAATTCCAATTACATCCTTGGAAATAAATAGGATACTTGAGGTGGGTGCTTGGCCATTTGTTTATTTCTTAAATCTAAAGACTCTAAATTAAATCAGATTAAATCAGTGTGGAGTTAGGATCAATGCTAACTCAGCTGGTGCTTTCCCTGGATATTCTGGACACTGAACAGAAGGTCCACAGCATACAATGCAACTATACTGAATATCTTTATTATCGCTGTTCTTGCCATATATGAGAGCTTCTTTTTCTAATGTTTAAGTAGTATTTTCAAGGTCTGCTATTGATGTTTAATTTGTATAAACACTGAGAATGGTAACCTTGAAAAACAACTGATGTTTAAAAAAAATGATATATTTGCCATTTCTGTTGCATAACTCAAGTAAACAGAACTTCAGCAGCTTCAAGTTCACCCAAAAACTAATGTGATGTGAATATCTAGGTAGGCTTGTGGAGCTTAGGTTCAAATTCCTACCCTGACATGAACCTCTCTGGAAGATATGGGGCTAGTCATTCTACTTCAGGCTAAAGTACTTGACTAGTCAGGAATACTTATGTACAGAAACTAGACAACCCATGATCCATTAAGTCATTGTTTCTGAGATATTTCCTTACCTAAACAGAGAAACAGAATGACCAAGGGCAAAAAAATATTGGGAGTGGGAATGACTTACAACTTGCTGCCATCTTCCCCATTGTGGGAAGCTGGCAGGGAGTGTCAGAAATCCTTCCTTCCTTCCTTCCTTCCTTCCTTCCTTCCTTCCTTCCTTCCTTCCTTCCTCCCTCCCTCCCTCCCTCCCTCCCTCCTCCCTTCCTCCCTTCCTTCCCACATATAATATAGGCTTGCACCATTTGCCCTCCCCTCACAACCTTCAGGAAAGCCCTGGTGAAGCCTTCTCCTCCTCCTTGGCTGACCTGTGGAACTGCCTGCCACTTTGCTGGGGGGGGGGGGGTGGAGCAAAAAGAGCTGCAAATTGTGAGGAAAACTGCACCCCCTCCCCATTCTGGCCTGTTGCCAAGGGCCCCCTCCCTTGAGAGAGGAAGAGGGCTCACCTGTCGAACACTGGTGCCCCCCAGCCATCCCTACCTCACCAGCAGGCATTCAAGTTGTTCCCTCATCCCTACCTCAATGCCCACTGCTATTAAGAGATTTCAAATTTCTGCCTTATTTCCAAAGCAGCCAATTGCTGCTTGCCTGTCGGGCCTTGCCACCAGCTGATTGGGCATAGGGGACAGAGAGAGGTGGGAAAGAGGTTGGGGATATGCCCATGATGATCATGTGACCTGGGCTGACTGTGGCAGTGCAGCAGCACAGCAGTGCGGAAGCGGCCACAAATTCCCCAAATTTCAATCCCATGGCAGTAATGGGTCCCTGATTTTGGATGCATTCTGTAAGTTAGCTCATTTGAGGTACCTTGGTTCAAAAATTGTTGCCCTGTGCTGTACCATTCTGGCCAGTTGAAGGTTACAGACATGAGAGTTTTAGTAATATATGTTACTGTCATCTGTCTATGACAGAGACTTGCATAATATTTGCATAGAAAATTAGAAACATAATTTAACCAAAGATACATATTAGTGGGGAAGCCTATGTCTAGCTGATCTCCTGCTCCTCTCCTCTCTTCTCTAAAAAAACTTTTTCTTTAATCCAAATCCTGGCTGCTTCCAGATGAAACATTTATTCTGGAATTACCATGGCTCTCTCACTCAGATTTTAAGTGGTTCAGCAATCATTGTCATTCATTTGTAATTTTCCAATGTTTTCTCATTGTTATATCCATTCTTCATTCCCCAGAAATAGTTTTTTTTTAACAATGAAAGAATGGAACAGCCTTGACAGATATAGATGTTGTACATGAAGTTGTTCTTTTTCAAGAATCGTAGTTTTACTGTTAGTAATGACTTAAGAAGACAACAGAATAATACTTGACCTAGCATTATGGACAGAAAACCCTACTTCTGTTCTCATGAAAGAAGCTGAATATATTCTGATAATGGGTCAGCTACAGAGCTTTGAGCTTACAGCAGAAAAGCAATGGTTTTTTTGCACCTGGAACTGTGCAGCTAGAAGCACCCTTAGATGGAGTAGTCCTTCAGAAAAAGCTTAGTTCTCTGAGAGTCCTTGAAACAGAAGACTCTCCCAAGTGAAGTAAGCAACTTAGTAGGAATCAAGTGTGACCAGACATAATCAATTACTGAAGTCTCTGAAGCACAGCTTTGTTTAAAACAAGCAAGCAAGTCAGCAAACAAAAACCTTTGGTTTAACCAAGTGATGAAACTAAACCATATTAATTCATTAAATTTTGCCACCTACCCCTACAATTATATGCTTTTTTTCTTCAGTAAAATGGAAAAACTTGCATAAGCACATGGATCGTAGTTGGGTACAACATATGCTGCATCTGGACTTCTTTACCATTACTTGTGTTTACATGCTGCTGCTCATGTCTCCTACAACAGCCATTGCTGCCATTGGTGTGATTTGGTAGAGGGTGGATATACTTCCCAGGCCTACGATACCTTTGATGAACTCCCGTGGCGAAAGCAAGACATTGCTTTAGGAGAAGACAACTGTAATGGGACAAAGAAATGGACCTTCTTTATCATCAAGAAGGTCCATTTACTCAAAGATGATGTATGCTTTTTCCATTTATTAAAGCCACCCCCTTTACATGCGTGGCATGCATTTTACAAAGGGCGAGGCTTTGTTCTCCTGATCACATCTGCCATTTTGAAGCCAGGGATCACTGCTGCAGATGCCACGTATCCTATAAAACAGGGATGGTTCGATCTTTAGCTCTGTTCATCTTGTCGAAAGACAGTTTCATCTACCCTGAACATTGGCCAAGCTGACTGAGGCAGCCGAGAGGAGTTATTCATCTGGACTACAAAGGCTACACCAAAAATAAGAATATTTCTTTACATCCATTCCCACTGTCTTTCACTTGGTTCACCAGACCCTTGCTTTTCCACCTCTTGCATCCTTATATCACAGGTGAGCAGATTCTTCAATATTACAAGGCATTTTCAAAACGTACGATGAACCAGAGGGCTATGTTTAATTTGCATTTTTATGCACATATAATTTGGATGAATGTAGCAGGTACTAAACCATAGCTAATGAACATGAAGCACTTCTCTGCTAATGCCACACAAGCTGTGCATCTTTTATCTCTGAGCCTTCTGTAGGCTGCTTCATCTTCATAATATACTTCCTGACAACTCTTGTCTCCCAGTTACCAGTGGAGACTGAAATGAGCTACCATTTACAATCCTGGAGTAATCAGTGTCATGAAATAACTCATAAAACAAACAAGAGCTTAGTAACCAGTTTTAAAACACTATGCACAGGTTGTCATGCTTCCATTTAGTAAGTTCTGATTTTATATGCTGAGTCTACATTTGAGGGTTTTCTGTAAAACCACAAGGTTTGCTACTGGAATTATGTCTTTTTTTTTCTTTTTTCTTTTTGGTGCCTTCGAGTCAGTGTTGACTCCTGGGGGCTGCCTGAACAAGTTCCTGCAGTTGTGTCATATTTTGTCATATTTTCAAAATATTATGTCATATTTTGCATTATATTGTTCACTTCTAATTTTATAGTAGAAATACAAAGACACAAGACTACTAGACTCCATGAAGTATCTGTGTGTTTAGGTATGAGGTGAAATATCCATATCTATCTATATACATATATATCCATATACAGTATAACCATGAATAGCAAAAAAAGGAGATTCTAGAAGTTCTATTCATATAAGGCATACCCTTGCTCCCAATAACTTCCCATTGTCATTTTAATGAAAATATCCTGAAAATGCTGGGGTTGTTAAGCTCCAAGCCTAACATATGAGGAAGAGTAATTTCATTTGTTGCACCTGCTTTTCAGTTTCCTGCTGTTATTCATAGAAAGGGCCTTGGGCATGAAAGCATGGCTGGAGTTCACTATAACACCAATTGACCCAAGGAGCAAATATTGGATCAATAATACATGGGAAGAATAAAGTCTTTCAATGAGTGATGACATCTAGCCTGACATCTGTTTCTTGCTTTGCCTACAGCCATGCTGTTGTGCACAGAACTCTTCTGAGCTAAGCAGGGTTAGGCTGAGCCGGTGCCTGAGTGGAGCAAAAAATGAAGATTTTCAATCTCAGGGAATGGGTTGCTCCAAATGGTGATAAATTTGCCAGGCCCAGTTCACAAGCAGGATGAGCTGGGTATGAACTTGACTCTTTGGTAACAGCTGCCTGGCATGAAATACATGACTGGAAATCCTATGCTACCCATTTCAATGAATGCATGGGGAAGCAGTACCACAGTGGTGCATGCACTGTAATTATGAAGTCCATGACAGTGAAATGGAAAACAGTCCCCACCCCCACCCCCAAATGGGGTGGTTCTTCTTAAGACCTGCAAGGAAAACAATGACATTAGGAGATATGAAAAATATGCTCAGCAAGATCTTGCTGCTTTCATCAAAATGGCATCATTGTGCCACGAGTACTGCCTCTTTCATGCATGCAAGCAATGTCAGGACACACATACAAAGAGGTGGGGTTCGTGTCATGGCTTTGCCCTTCGGCTTTCCTCATTCTGCCTTCTCCTTGCCTCCCTCCTGCAGAGGCCACTTTCCAGCCTATAGAATTCAGCGTTATATAATAAGAAGGGTGACAAGATAATAAATGACATAGAGATTTTGTGAACGGGTCCACATGAAGCAGCCTGAAGCTGCAAGCTTCGTTTTTTTTTTAATTATTAGATTTATATCTTGGCTTTCTTCTAGGAGCTATAGCATTTCCTCCTCCAATTTTCTCAACAACAAAATCATGTAAGAGGGATGAGGTTCAGCAATAATAAGAAGCCCAAGGTCAGCCAGTGAATTATTATGGCTGAGGCTGGAGCTAAAACCAGGCCTTTCTAGTCTTAATCCATCTACCACAGCATATTGGACATCTGGATTCTTTGGGGCCTGAACTGATATCTGCGGCTGCCCTTACTGAAAATCCTCAGGTGCTGTTTTTCAGGTAGGGCTTTGCCTCCTTTTTACCTCCCTGGTCCAAGTCAGCATCTAATAGCTGGATCTAAGACCCACTGGACTCAAGGAAACTTGCCTCATAAATAGACAAGTGTACAATCATATTCTTCAGCTGCAGTCCTAGACATGCTTACATGGGAAAGTGAGTCAGCTTCTGAGAAGGCATCCATGGATTGCATAAATAATTTTTTACTCAAAATGATGGGGGCGTGGTGATGGGCTGTTTCCAGTTCTAGTTTTCTTCTTTTCACTTTCCCACTGGTACTTACAATACACATCCCAAGATCAATATTAAGAATCCAAATGTTTCCCTCAATATTAGCTTCTGCATACATACAAGTGAGTTTGAGCTTTCAAAAGCTTGTTCTTTTCAAGTTGGCTGGGCAATCTTAGCAGCTGAAGCTGGGGAAGGCTATGCTAAACCCAGCTTGAGAAAAGCCTACTCTTCCCTACCTTCCTTGCAATCTTGAGGAAAAGATCAAAAGCATCTACTTCAGTTTTTGACTATTAGCAGATTGTCACTGTGTTTAACTAGTTTTAATCCCAAATAGTGATGATTAGCCACCATGGGTTGAAGTTGGCTTGTTTTGGCAAACTAGAGTTGACGCTCACCACAATTTATCCCCATTTGGATGAAATCACCAACTGCCTGCATTGAAGGAAGAGAGTACAGACACTCATAAATGGTTGTGCTGAACTATCTTTTCATTTTGCATAGACATGAGTCAATAATGTTGGTTTGGCCATATTATAGCACTGTTGTGTTGTGTACACATTCTTCCCAGATACAAAGCTACAAACCTGATGTCTCTAGGATTGCCTGTTTACTCTACTTCAGCAGTTATCTGTGAGAGGGTGGGAAGAGTAGATCATGTAATTTGGTTGCAGAGAGGAACTGGGACTGAAATATTGGTTCTAAGTCCTTGCAGAGGGTGACAGATAGGTAGATGTATCTCACTAGTGAAAATATATCTGTTTCACCCAGATTTCTCCTTTTTCCACCTCTGTGCATGTGTGCTTGTACATGCATGCCAAACACAAATGAACATCTGGCCTAATATCACTAATTTGGGGATTTTTGCAAAGAAATGAGGATAGAAAATTGGTGATAGGATGCAATAGGTTAGAGAGTGTTGAAAATGAAAGCAGCACATTATTAAAATTGAGTGCTAAATGGTCAGATGTAAAAGCTTTTGCACCACACAAAACTGTTTATGAAGCCAAAATAGAACCTTTAGTTCTGATGACACTTTCGACACAACAATGATCCCATCAGTAAATCTGCTGACGTGCAATGGAGAAATAAATGCCTTTTGTGGTCGGATGGATTTTGGAGCGTGTGTGATTATTGTTAACATATGGCCTGTGGAAGATAGTGTCCCTATAGATTTTACTCAAGGTAGGCTTTATATTCAAATTATAGACCAGCTGAACATGCGAAAATGTCCCCAGAAGATGTTAGCCAGGTAAAAGGGGGCATATCACTCACTGAAACCAGCAGATAAATTGGCATGTCATCTAAGTGAAGTGAAACCACTTGGGATTGCTAAAGAAAGGAGGAAACCTGTTAAGAAAACCAAGTAGTAAGTTTAATTCTTAAAGGACCACTAAGGCTAGTAGTACCCAGACCAAAAATGACACTGTGGATTTGGAGAAAAGCATCTAATGAGTGCTTTTGTCTCTTAGGCAAAAAGTTAACAGAGAGAAGATCTTTTTCTATACAAACAGGAGCTCACACCATCTGTGCTCTGTACAAAAAGGAAAGTTCTCATTTTATGCAATAACTGAACCTAACCTGAAAGGGACTGATGAATGGGAGGTGGACCCTTTGACCTCAAGGTCACCAAAGGGTTGGACTCTGAGCAGGCCAAAATGCAAAATTTGGGTTGTTAACAAGCAGCTTCCTCTTTAATATGTGTCTGCCACCATGGGTGAGAGAGACAGATGACTTTCCTTCAGGGCTGGATGTTTTCTCTGAGGCCACAAGATCTTTTGCCCTTTCTTTAATTCCTCTGGGTAAAAAGAAACTAGAGTTATCTACAAGTGGCATCTCAACATTCTTCACTCATGGCAGTAGGACACTTTTGTTCTTTTTTCCTAATTTTTCTTCCCTTTCACCTATGGTAGCCAATTACTGTTGGCAGCCTGGCCACTGCTTTACATACGCTCCAAGTTCAGGATTCTAGTCCATTTGGGGACTAGGTAAAGGAAAAAGTAAGTTCTGCAAAGAACTGGTTGAAATATTCAAAATTCTGGAAAGCAGAAAAAAAATGTCTTCAAAGAAGTCTAGCTTTGCTGTAATTCTCATCATGTGGAGAGAATATAAGGAGAAGATCAGTCTGGTTGTTATTGTATCCTTCCCTGCTCCTTTATATTTCTTATTATACACTGGACTTGGCCACAAGGGGCTGTCCCCCACTTCAGGATGAGACCCTGGATCCTGTTAGGTATTGTTGAACATAGAATCATAAAATCATGGAATCATAGAGTTGAAATGGCAGGAACCCTCATACCATCTCAGACAAATGGTGGTAGGTGATGGAGCTCCCACAACTCCAGAGGCAGGCTGTTCCACTGCTTATTAGCTGTCATGGTCAGGACATTTCTTCTTATTTCAAGTGTGGATCTCCCTCCATAAAGTTTCTTCTCCACTAGTTCTTGTCCTACCCTCCAGAGCTATGGTGAATAAATTTGTACCCTCTTCCCTGTGACAACTCCCAGCAGCCTAGGTTAGCACGGCCAATAGTGAAGAATGCTGGAATTGTGATTCTACATTAACTGCTAGAAACTTACAGCCATGATGAAGTAAATTTGGAATGGCTTATGGCTATTCATCTTCAAATCAGATCAGATAACTTGATTTAATTTGATTATATGGATCAAGCTCTTCATATGCAAACCCCAGCTTCATTAGCTCCATTTCTACATCTGATAATGCTATAGCAACTTTTCTAGTCTGATACTGGGACTCCAATTCCTACCCAGAATGGGGAAAAGCTAGCCCATGCTGGTTGGACATTCTGGGAGTTCTAGTCTCAAGAAATCTGGAGGGTGCTGGATTGGGGAAGACTCTTCTGTAGAAACAAATGGAATCTATAATCACAAGCCAATGGAAAGTCTGTTTGCATATGGCCCATGGCACTGAATGGGAGCCACACAAGGAAACCTCATTATTCATATATGAAGCAACTTGGTTTTGAATCATAATTCTACCTAATGGCCAGACATGAAGGGAAAAGTGCTTCTAATTAAAGCTGTTACTCTTGTTTCACATCAGAAAGTTTTGAATGGAGCCAAGTGTGCATACAGTATACATATGTGTGTACACCACCCCCCCCCCCCCCCCTATTCATGCATCCACACAGAGCTGGCTCTAGACATTTTGATGCTTTTGGTGAACCATTCTCCTGGTTCAGTGATGGCCGTTAAGAGGAATTGGCAAACAACCAGGTAAGATGCACCTTGGCTGACTGAGCTGGTATCAGGATGTTCATGAGCTGGTGGTAACTCAACAGCAAAGTCCCAGAAGAGAGGGAAATTGCCAAAGGGGAGTCAACTGAGTCTCAGTTTGCAATCCTCCAAATAATAAATTGGCCTTGGTCGGTAAGTATAATTTACTTGTGGTTAAAGACTTGTTATAAGTCCACTGGAGGTCCTTCAGACAGATTTGGGATAAGGCCCACTGTCTGGGCTATGGTCAGGATGGAAATCAGCAGCCATACGTGTGTTTGTGACCCTTGTATCTTTATCCCCAGCCATGACCAAGGCTGTGCACTAAAACTGTTCAAGATGCCCTGGACCCTTGCTAGGCTTCAGCTGTTAACCAAGGACTGCGGAAAGCAAGTGGGACAGTGAAAGTGTGCATGCTGTGTGGTGCAGTGAAAAGTTGTGTGAAACAGAGAAAACTTTGGGTTATAAAAGGACCATAGAAGGTGGCCATGAGCAATGGGGTCTGGACCAAGTAAGGATAGGCAGGGAATGCCTTTGGGTTGTGTTTTACTAAATTTTAAAAAATTGGGAGGAGGAGATCCATTAATGAAGGGTCAGTTGATTTTCCTATGCGAAGATGCATGGCCATGTTATCAATTAGGGGACCAGAAGAAATGGCCCCCAGAGGGAAGGCTAGACTATAATACCATTTTGAAGCCTGAGATAACAGTCCACATTTTATAGCCAAGGTAGTCCAGCAGGTGGCACAGATGCTCAACATTAAATGGAAATTACATTCTTGCTGGCACCCTGCCAGCAGTGGGCAGATGGAAAAGGCGAATGGGCTTTTGAAAAGGCATTTGGCCAAATTGGTCCAAGAAACCTACTTAACCTGGGTACAGGTTTTACCACTGGCTCTTCTGAGAATGAGGATAACTCCAAGGAAGAGATTGGGAGTGATGGACGGCCTTACGCAGTAGTCAAAATAAGGGTTTCGATAATTGGGGATGTGTTGATGAATAGATATTTGGCCCCATTGTCTGTTGCTCTTTCCTTTTTCCAGGTATGTTATCGAAAAACAACCTTTAACTCTTGACAAGCAGGAGATTGGGTTTACATCAAAACCTGGACTGAGGAACCATTGCAATCTAAGTGGAAGGGACCCTACCAGGTGCTGTTAGCTACCCATACCTCCCTGAAAATGGAAGGAATAAAAACTTGGATTCACCACTCTCGAGTCAGAAGAGCGCAGGAACCTTGAGGGGTGACTCCACCAGGGGCAGGCACCCAAGAAAAAACTAACTGGACCTGTAGAGGACCTGAAATTTTTGTTTAAAGAGACATAAGTGAGTGGGTCAGGATGACCTCCCCTAATGTGACTGTACCTCAGCCAGGATTAGTGCTCTGGACATTTTTATTAACTAACATTTTCCTTTTGCAAGCTGCTCCAGATGAATCTTTTGCCTTTCAAAGCCCCAATTATGTTTGCTCTCCTGCCTGCCATAATGAGGAAGCCACTTGTACTTACCCTGCTGTATCAACTGTTGCCTATTTGTATTATAGGAAACACGCAGGTTGTTTTCAACAAGAACTTGTGGCCAAGGGACAAGATAATAAACTCCAGTGTATATCATCTTCCATTGCAATGGGGTAATGTAAGTCGAGGCATATAATCACTCTTACTGAGTCTCAACTCCCCATGAGCCTCTTCACCGCAATGGTTATCCATAGGGATAGAGATCTCAAACACCTTCACCTTCACTGTCTCCTCCTTCACAAGAAGGAGACTGGGTGTTTTTTTTACCACAATCGCCAACTTAGTTGGAGGGACAATTTCGTGTTGAATATGTCTTCTCATATAGCTGCTAGCTTACAACTGAGAGATTGCTGGGTGTGTACTCATTTACCTGCCCATCCAGTGGAAGGAATTTCCTTATTTGGTATTCCTTTGAGGTTTAATGTTACTTCTTTTCTCCACCTGTATAACTCCTCCATTACCATGGTGCAGGACAAGTTGATTAATGTCTGGTCTTTTCACTGAACTCCTCAATCAAGGGAACACATACTATATCTCCCAGAGTCCACCTTGGGTCAATTCTACTTTTGTTATTAATATTACCAATTGTATGTGGAATCATATACTCCCCGCTGTTTTGAGACCCAGAAAAGTTCCACTGCCTGGTTAGTTTTAGATCTGTGGTCATATAACCTATGAGGTTTTGCCCTCCATATGGTATGGAGCTTGCACCCTGTGGGCTTCGGTTCCAGCTGTCCATATTCAACTTCCTCTCACCTCTTTGGCTGCCACCACAACTGTCCTTTTTGCTTTTGCAATCTATATGTAACCCTTTGGTAGAAAGGCAATCTCCCCTGCACTCTTTCTTTCACTGGGTTTTGCCACAAGTGGAAATTGCGGAATTGGAGTTTGCCCTCCTCAACATTTCTGCATCTCTTGAAATCTATGCTAATGCCACAGCAGACACAATCAGCAAATTACAAGAAGTTACTTCAACTTCACAAGAAACCATCCAAAATCGCATGGCTTCAGATTTTTTATTAGCT
Source organism: Liasis olivaceus (assembly GCA_030867105.1). Taxonomy (NCBI): domain Eukaryota; kingdom Metazoa; phylum Chordata; class Lepidosauria; order Squamata; family Pythonidae; genus Liasis; species Liasis olivaceus. Next base: position 99,279,556 of record CM061348.1, on the reverse strand, counting down.
GGCCAGGGAGAAGTGTGCACAGTAATTAATTCTAGTTGTTCCACTTGTGTTGACCAGCAAAGCAAAGTTCTTACTGATGTTCAGGTCCTCCTACAGGAGTCTGCCACCTTTTATGGTGTTGCACAAACTGACAATTCCTTTTTTTTTTTTTAAATTCCCTTACTTCATGTTTATCTAATTTTGGATGGTTAAAATTCCTCTTTAACTTTTTTGTGTTTTAAATTGTTATAGGGATAATGATATGCTGTTGCTTGCAATGTATGCCTTTGTGTATATCAATGCTTAAGGGGGTCCTGCCTAAAAGGACGAGTGCTAAGCTTATGGTCCTTAACTCATACATGACCCAACATGATCCCAATTACCACCTATGTTTACATCAATTTCAAGGTGACAAGTCAGTACCTCTGTTTTACTGAGGTACAGAGTGTCAAAGAGGGGAAACGATGGGTTGGTACAGATGGCTTGAGCCAGAGAAACCCCATTTTGTCCATCTTTGTTCATGATTGCCCCCTTTCAGGCCCCTTTTCCCTGCACTGCAAATTCCTGGAACAATCATGTGGTTGCCATTATCAAAGAACTAGTACCATCTTGACCCAGAGCAGCATTAGACTCAAGGCCAATTCCCTTTTTATTATAGATAAGTTAGCTAAAAGTTTTACATTCCAGCCTTATCAGCTAGGGACAGATAGAAGGGAAGAGGCTGCAATATTTTAGCAAGGAGCCCACCTCTTGGGGAGACTCTGCCCAACCAGGGACGTGAATAATTAACTGCTTATTGCCTATTGCTTACTAATGGTCATGTGCTTTTGTTTTCACAAATGTATAAAGGCTATGCTAATTTATGTACTGGGACTCTTGATTTGTGACTTAGGTCCTGAGAGTGCCTCTTTATTACTGTACAGAATAAACAGGTTTCAATTTCCTGATTTGTGTGTGATTTTGGCTCTTCACACCAGGTGAACAATCCCAGCATTTGACTGGGCCAATCCACGGCTTAGCTAACAGTGCCCTAGGCAAAGTCATATTTTGGTGCCTCCTATGGTTTGGCTCATCTTCTGATTTTGTTAGGAATTTCATAAAGGTGCCTTCTTCTTTCTTTTTTTCTTTGAGTTTTTGAGTTTTACAGTTATGATTTTTAGGCCCAGACATTTTTTTTTCTATTCTCAGACATTTTCACCCTATGCACACGGTAAATAATTTTAACTACATCAGCACCCATTGTTGTCATATAATTCTATGAAATTATAGTTAACCCTTGAGCAGTGTGCTGGCTCATGGAGTGCACCTTTACTGATTTTGGCTTTTTTATTGTGTTTTTTGGAAGTCTTTTCAATTTTGGTGCCCCCCCAAAATTTGGCACCCCTAGGCTGGTGCCTAGTTGGCTTTAGCCTACAGCCAGTCCTGCATGCACAGCATCATAAAATAAAGCAAAATAGAAGTCATTACTTTGATAAGGGCAGCCATTATCAATGCGACTGCTATCTGGGATCTTTACTCTTCCAGATTTGACTTCCAGGCAGAGTATTTGCACATCATCATTTCTTGTAAATATCTTAATTAAAAATCCATCACATCTGGTAGAATAAATTTTGGCTTAGATGGAGGGGGAGATTAGGATAAGATTTAGGGATATATCGAAAGAGCAAACTGCTTTTGGAATTTAGAATGCTAAAAGGATTAATGCTAAAGGCTTGAGCTGTCTGACAGCTATTTAATTTAACATATCATACTGCTAATTAACGCAAACAATCCTGCCTGCAGGTTCACAAATAGGGATGCAGGAAGCTTGTGTGTCCATAAGCTTTGTATGCCTGTGCTTGTGTCTGTTTCAGTTATTGAAGACACTAAGCTATAGCTAAAAGTAGTTTAAATCTATCTCAGTGATTTTACATTATAGGAGAACTCCTTACTAGCATCTTGTATAAATGTCATGTGCAAAGGATTAATGCATGATAAAGGATTAATGAGTGTAATTACTTCCAAAGGAAAGGCAGGCTTGCTAAAGATTTAAGAGTCAATCAGCAATATCTGTATCTTTCTAGAACTTATCCATTCGTATGAAGGTGTCTTCCCGTGTTTTATTTTTGACATAACAATTACCATAATGAGAGAGCCAATTCCAGAAGAAGTGTGGAGAATCCCAGCCCAAGTATCCAGACTTGGTAGAGGAAGAAAGGATCAACAATACTGGTGCCTTGAAAAAAAGCATGGAAAGCTGGAGACATCTCACTTATGCTTCCTCTCTTACTATTTGTTCAGATTTCAAGCATCCAGAATAAAGATAGGTGATGCTCCAGAAACAGTTTTAGAGTAATTGTGCTAGTATCCCACTGATTCATAGCAGATACAATTTGAATCAGATTGCTAGATCTTGCTGTGGAGCTGTGAATGGGACTATTTCCAACCACCGCCTCTTCTCCTGGGTTACATTCTCATTGAGTGTTAAATGCTGTCACAGTGTCTTGAAGCCTGAATGCTGCAGAGCATGGGAAAATCATGTAACATTGCACATGTTTCCTATGTTCAACACAGTCTGGGATCCAAAGCTTTGATGCAAATCCCACCACAAATATAACATTCCCAGTTGTTCCCACCATCTTGATTGAGTTACACCAAGGGGGTTCATAGAGAGACTTGGCCAGAGTCTAAAAGGCACAGAAGCATCTGGAGGCAGCATCTGTATCCATTTTAAACCGAATACCAATGGATCCCCTCTGAAATGTCTCTGTGTGTAAAGTGAAGGAAAACTCACAAACAATGCTTGTCTGGGCAATGCAACTCAAAGCTCTTTGGCACCCTGAATCTGGGGTGACTTCTAGATGGAAAATGGTAAAGTTCACGGATTCAGCACAGCAGCTATCAACAAGCTATACAGGGCCAGCAATGATCTTAGGGTTCATTGCCATAGTGTATGTGACAAATCAGGTATAACTGGAGGTTTTAGCACAGTCGGAAGGAGGACTACTTGTTATGTATTAGAGACTTTCCCAATATAACACTGCAACTTCAGAACTTCCAGTTTAATATTTAAGCAACAGGACTGTAATCCTTCCCTGAAAGTATATTCTGTTAAACTCAGTGGACAGCATAGGCTTGTGTAATTAATCTGATTATTAATATGTGTGTATATATATATATACGTGTGTGTGGGTTGGTGTACATATGAATGATTGCACTGTATGCAACCAAATTATTGCTACCAAACCATCTTAGCAAAAGAGACCCATACTTCAGGAGACATGTCTCATCTTTAAGACTCGTATATTTAAAATCCATAAAGCTGCTGAATAGCTAAACCACCAAGGCCTTCATACATAAATACATACAGTAGCAATAAATATAATCTTTAAATCAATTTATTGCCTTTACAGCTGATTGCCATAGCTGCCATAGATCTAGCCCTGATTCTTCCTTGCTGCCCCAGCATATCTTGACACTTGCTGGGTTATTTTATGATCTAAATCTGCCAACAAAAGCAGCTTATTTCACTACAGGGATCCCAGGAGTGCCAAAACAGGTCTGGATAAATAAATTGGGTTCTAGGAGCCCTATATAGTTTACAGTTCAGCACATAATCAATTAGATCTTCAACCTGAAACTCTCCAGAAATACAGAGCCATTTCAGAACTGGGAGACCTCTGCCCCCCCCCCCCCCCGCCCCATCCAAATATACAGAGGCACAAAGTTCAGTGAAGGCTTATCTCAGGGATGGATGTGTAAATAGGCTGTTATTTGGAAGGAATTGACCAGAAATGCCCAGTCCTTTAAATTAACCTTGATGCTTGAATACTTGTTCCACTGAAAGGGAATAACATTCAAATCACTGTAAATAATTCCGAACCCACCCATTACCTTTCAGTTATTTTTTCAAGTATTGTTTAGTTGGGCACAAATGAAGCCTACCAACCAATCTTTTACTGAAGAGGAAGATTGCCTTGACTGCTCTTAGAGGAAAGGAGGGAAGAGTCCATTCCCTTCTAGTAAAACAGCAGAGACAGGAGGTCAAGATGGTTCTTACGTATTTGTTTTGAATCACTTCGAGTGGATTCAGTTGCTCTAGTGCCCCAATCTCTATGCTGCATAGTCACTGCAGGATTTCTGCATCAAATACTGTAGTAAAGTGAGGCTACTTTCCTTTTGAAAATCATTATTGCCAGAGGCACTAAATGGCAATTCTCTGGAGGAAATAAAGTAACAAAAAGTTTTCACAGATCCTGTGGTGATTATCTCTGCAGCTGATGTATGAACTTTCCAAGACCGAGTTGTTTAAAATCTAACTATTCCAAGACAAAAATCATTGCATTTAGCAAATAGCCCCCCAAACTTAAAGGGACTCTTGGTGGTAATGTAATAGACAATCTGTGTCCTGGAAACTTCAGGAAATAATAATGAGGTTCACATGTTCTTCTTGAGAATGAGCATGCTTTTTGTAATTGTCAGGCTTGCAAGGTTTAGATTCAGAGGACAGTCTTAGTTGGGGATGTGCTCAGATAAGCTTGTTCTTGGCAAGTTGCAGAAGACATCTGATTGCAGAACTTTGTAGTCCTAAACCTATTGCACTGGGTTGCTTAACTCATGACAGAGGCATCCACTGGAAAACAGGGAGACATGGCAATATTAATATTCCATGCAACTAAATCCAGTACTGAGTTCTTTTTATGTGATGGTGAAGTTGGGTGTGCTTGTGCATTTATGTAAAAAAAAGCCTGCAAGGCAAAACAGCATTAAAAACAATAACAATCTTTGGAGTTGGATTATAAATTTCCTGGGGAAATTTATAATCCAACTATATCACATTTAGGTGATGTTTTAGGATCATTACTGAAAATGATGGTGACATTAAAATAAACAGAATATTATCGCACACATTTTTCTTCTTTGTGCTTCTGTAAGTGCTACACCTGAATCATATCTGAGTAACATATTGCTCTTAACTGGTCGATGTTTGCAAACTCACTAATATTTTCCAATATGCGTGGCATTAATTAGGAAGTCTCATAATACCCTTTTAAAATTCTCTTCCCATTAAACTGACAGCGGGGAGCTGTACTGTATGTTTTCTGCAGACAGCATTGTTTAATGGAAACTTTATACAAATTAAACATGGGCCTTTTGCTGTAGTGGGGACTCTAATTTAATTGTTTTTTGCTACCAGGAGGCAGGGTGTGCACTGCTCCTCTGCTCTTTGGCAGCAAGTAGGCAGTCGACATTAGGCTGCATTGTGAACACAACCAGACTAATGGCTCTTCTTAGCATCTTTCTGCAGAGGAAATAGTGGCTTACTTATTACAATAAATGGTGTTTAATAAAGTGCTTCAGGGACAATAGCAGAGGATGTTTGTCCCATAAAATATCTTAATCTTAGGCAGATTTGGGTTTCTCCTCCCAGTGGAAAGGGTAGAAAGCAAGGAAATACACATCAGACTAAAGGAGAGGTCTTGTGGGTATATAAGCCAAATAAACCCAAATTAAGCCAGTTCCAATTCTTATCAGCCCCAGCCAGAAGAGCCAGTGGTAAGGGATGATGAGAATTGTAGTCTAACCACCTATGTAGGGCAACATGTTCCCCAGGTTATTGAAAACTATAACGGTCAAACTTAGCCCAGAAAAGAAGTGGAAACCAGTCGGATCTTCCAGTGTGGCCATGATATGACTGTGGCACCAGGTACTACTTAGCAATCTAGCTACCATATTTTACATTAATATGGATAGACAGTACACAAGGCAGTAGTCTAGCTGTGATGTAGCCAAGGCATGGTTAACTATAGTCTGGGGTGAATGACCAGCACTCACGCCCTCATTAAGTACACAAACATGCTGTTTATTATTACTATTACTTGGAAGGTCTGGGGCAGCAAAGGATCAAAGGGCACTTTGAAGCGATTAATCTGCTTTTTTCTTCTTCTTACGGAACAGGTTGAATCCTCATTCGGTTGTCAGAATTACCAGCCTGTGAAGCAAGCAGTTTGATGTGGTTCTCACAGTACATTCAATATACTGGCTGCCTACATGCAACATGGTAAGCCTCCAACAACCATGTCTGGGTTGGGAGCAATGTATGGATCCAACCTGTAAAACATGCATCTCCACAGTTACTCTGAGCATCTTTAGGGTAGAAATAACACACGGTCAACTCCTAGGATAGGGAAGGGGAATCATTTCTGTTGAGAATTGAATTTGGGGTCTGGCCAAAGCTATAGGTGTCCAGAACCACTCTTTCTCTCTCTCACCTTCCCTTTCTTTCTGTTAACCTCCCACAAGAGGAGCTGTGTAAGAACATTATTCAGATGAGCACAAACACACTGCAGCAACTGAGAACACCAGAAAAAGGAAACAGACCACCTATACAACATCTTCCAACAAAATGGATACCCACACAACTTTATCCAAAGGTGTGTGACCACTCAACCCACACCAGCACAACCCACACAAGCCATGAAAAGGATCACACTGCCATACATCAATAACATCTCAGAAACAGCCAACAGACTATTACAACCACATGGCATCACCATAGCACACAAACCAACTAAAGCTCTTCAAAACATCTTAAGTAAACCAAAAGACCTAGCAGCCCAAGAAGAAAAAACAGGAGTCATCCACAACATACACTGTAAGGATTGTAACAGCCACTATGTAGGACAGACTAGCAGAGTGCATCCATGAATGCCAACTAGCAGTCAGAAGACACAATGAAAACTCCTTAATCTCACAACACATGGACAGACTCAACCATAGTTTCAACTGGGAAACTGTGAGCATCCTAGACCAAGCTAAATCCACAAATGCTAGGGAATTCCTGGAAGCTTGGCATTCAGGCAAATCAGCCATCAATAGACACATAGAAATAAACCACATTTGCACACAATTCAAAAGAGACAATAAAAAAGCTAAGAAGGAAACAGAAAGACCAGAATACATTGTATCCAGCAGTCAACATCCAAATAAGCAGGGATTAACACCTGGCAAACAATCAAGCAGAAAACAATACCCTAGTCAAGGAACTACTAAGGAGAAAACCACACCCCCACCAACATGGGCAGGGCAAGCTACTATATATAAACAGGGAGCAAACCCTACACTCACTCGCACTGATGATGTTACCTAATTGGGTAATGAAACTTCTGCAAGTGAACAACCAAGCTCAGTGAGCACCAAAGACTCCACAGTTCAACCCCGAGCTACATATATTCTCTTCTATTGGAACTTTTATTTCTCTCTCCCTGTCACTCTTTTCAGGGGATGAAGTTGCCTTTGCAAAGAGCATTTGAAATTAGAGCTGTCAGGTTGTCTATTCCTGCTTTCTGAAATTTTGAAGGTACCTCCACAGGACAGCTTTCATCCAATTCAGAACCAATTGTAGACCTGTGTGATGTCATAATGATGGCTGGTTCTGAAATATGAATTATCTCCACCCTCCCCTTCCTCCCCTTAAAACACAAAGACTTTACAAAGGATTGTCTGTTTTCCATTGGTAGGAACTCTTGACCTAGGCTCATCCTACCTAGACTCCTAGACTTTCTTCTCCTTTGCCCTGAGCTAATATTCAATCATTTTCCTTTCAGAGTTATTATTTATTTACATAATTTATATGGCTTTCCATCTCACAACAATGACTTTGGGCAGCATACAAAGTTAAAACAATAACATTTTGTTAAATTTAGTTGAGGAATTATACCAGGGAAGCTTCAGAATTTATAAATGAACTTTCCTCACTTAATTTCCCATTACCACAACTTGGAGAAAAGAATACTAGCTTTTTTTTTTTTTTTTTAATGTGGAGTGGTAGTGAAAGGATTTTTGTTTCTCCCAGACTTGTGGCAGCTCAGGAAACAGAACACGGATGGTACACCATTCTTTGCACTCTTCCTTTGGTCAGCTGGAGGGGCTACTCATTGACTCAGGGTGACTTCTGTGCATTCTAAGAATTTTCAGGTGCACAGAAGTGAAGACAGTTGCAGGTCAGTTTTAAATGACTTTGGAGGAGTTCAGGAGTGGAGATGGTGGTATGGAAGTGCCTTTATTTTGGACAATCACTAATAATAGGCTGTTCAATATTAAGCAACAATGATGGGCTAGCATTCAGGAGCCAGAGGCTCACTAGAAGAAAATGTTTCACAATTTTATGGATTTCTGTTCCCAACATGTAGAAATGCTTGGGGATAGTTTCAGCATGAGGGTGATGTGATTTGTAATGCTAATGCATGCTGTCAATTCTTACTCATCCAGTATTTTAATTTCAATGAGTTTTGCTCAAGAAGATTTTCCCATAAGGATATGAAAAGGGTGAAAGCTCATTCCTTGTTAAACTTCCCTGAAGTTACTTCCTTAGAGCATAGATAGCTATCCAACTGGAGAAACAGCCCAAACTTGCATCAGAATTTATTCTTATGAGAAGCAGTTCTAGTTGATTCTGACTTGGAAAACTATGTTAACTGGTACCAGTTTTTCAGAAATGTACCCTGTCATCTGAGGTTTTCTCTTACCAAGGTTTGTAATGAGAGTGGAGGACATCCTTTGAGCAAGGCTAATCTTTTCCTTACTTTAGGTCGGAATGTGACAAACTATCAACATGGGGAAACTGACAGTTGATGTGCTTAGATCATATGATCCAAAGGCCAAAGTTTGTTAGTTCTATATAACTGGGCCATGTTGAATCAGGAACAATGCCAGGCCAAGTGCATGATCATTTGACCTAGAGGATTTCAATGAATCCATGCTGACACAGCAGAAATACTTGCTTTTTGTAGCAATCAGGCCTCCAGAGAATATTAAGAAAGAGTTTATGAGCAGAACATCTAATATGGGCCATTTTTGCATATAAGTAAGACATTTTATCTCAAGTCAAGATCATATCTTTTCTATGAATAATATATTTATATCAGATAAGTTGCCCCAAGTCTTCTGATAATGGCAGTGTGCAACATTTAAAACAATAAGGTGGACTTCTGGTGAAGGCATGGTGAGCTAAAGATATCTCCATAGAGAGTGGAGATAACAACCACAGCAAAGACTGAAGAACCAATAAGTAGGCTGGTTCTTTGGAACCTCACCGGACAAGGAGCGGATGGGAGATTGTCCACATGTGCTCCGGATGGCTGCTCCTCATGAGGAGACTGCAGGGCAGTGGTCCCCCATGGGTTTGAATGCTGAGAGACAAAGGGATCAATCATCAAGCTCACAACTGTGGTGGAACTGTTTAAAGGACACTAAGTTCGCTAACCTCATTTCTCATCATTTTTGGAAATTGCCTATTTACCTATCTTAAAGCTATTAGAAATTTTCAGAACAACAAGTTTGAAAAGCTAACTGGTGAGTCTATCTTCATTTCTGAACAAAGGAAAAATTAACTATAGGTTTAAGAACTTAAAGAATTTGAAATAAATGGCAAAAAGCTAAATAAGATTTTGAACCAAGAAAGTTATAAATGAATTAAAGGTCCAGACAAATTTGGAATATTGAATCTTCTACTATAAGATTTTGGAAATAACTATATAAAATAAATATCTTTTTGTGGGAACCATAAATATTTTGTCTACTGTAAGTGATAACAGAGATTAGAGACCTTATGATTTAAACAAGACATTAGACAGGACTAAATATTCCAGGCCAAAAAAAAAATCCTGCCTTTGATTTTGATTCAGATTGGGATTTACAAAATGACACAAAACACTATAACATTTGAAATATTAAAGGAGATCTTTGAAGAATGGGGCCAGAAATTAGTAGGCATAATATCAACAATATCAGTAACGATGTCTCCTTCTATGGATAGATTATGTTTAAAGGATCTTAGTGAAGGAATGATAGACGTGAAGCAAATCTCGCTTGATGTAGAAATAGTAGAATCAGAAATACAGTGGTACCTCAAGATACGAATTTAATCCGTTCCGTGACTCTGATCGCAAGTCGAATTGGTCGCATTCTGAAGCAAATTTTCCCATAGGGTTCAATGTAAATACGGTTAATCCATTCCGCCCTCCGAATTTGGTCGCACCACGAGGCAAATTTCCCCATAAGGTTCAATGTAAATACAGCTAATCCGCCCTCCGAATTTGGTCGCTCCATGAGGCAAATTTCCCCATAAGGTTCAATGTGTCAGCTGGCGTTGCACAGCTAGGAAATTCCCCAGGCGCGCTTTAGTCAGTTTCACCACTCAAGCCCTAGCGCAGAAAGAGGAAGTGCTAATGAAATCTTAGTGCGCGGGGGAAAGGCTTTTGTCGCGCGCGCACAGCCAGGAGCGGGAGCTTCCCCACCCCCCGCGCTGATTCCTCTTCCTCAAATCTTTCCTTCGTCCATAGCCCTTGGTGTAGTCATTGCTTTCCTTGGGCTTTTGTCGTGCACACAGCCGGGAGCGGGAGCTATCCTGCGCACGTGTGTGTGGATTGCTCTTCTTCAATTCCCGGCTCTTTCCTTTATCCATAGCCCTTGGCGTAGTCATTGCTTTCCTTGGGCTTTTGTCGTGCACACAGCCGGGAGCAGGAGCTTTCCCGCACACGCACACGGATTGCTCTTCTTCAATTCCCGGCTCTTTCCTTTGTCCATAGCCCTTGGCGTAGTCATTGCTTTCCTTGGGCTTTTGTCATGCACACAGCCGGGAGCGGGAGCTTTCCCGCGCGCGCGCACGGGGATTGCTCTTCTTCAATTCCCGGCTCTTTCCTTTGTCCATAGACCCTGGCGTAGTCATTGCTTTCCTTGGGCTTTTGTCGTGCACACAGCCGGGAGTGGGAGCTTTCCTCACGCGCGCATGCGCGCGCTAATTGCTCTTCTTCAATTCCACAGCTCTTTCCTTTGTCCATAGCGCAGGCGGCCCTCTGGCGTTAACAGATTAGTGAAGAGGCGCCAGGTGGCCCTTTCATTAGCACTTCCTCTTTCTGCACTAGCGCTCGAGTGGTGAAACTGACTAAAGCATGCCTGGGGAATTCCCTAGCCGTGCAAGCCGGCTGATACATTGAACCTTATGGGGAAATTTGCCTCGTGGAGCAAGCCTCCTTGCTACCGCGATCTCGCCCACAGGAAGCTGCAACCACGTGGCAGCAGGGCAAATGGCCATGGATCCGGTTTGTAGCTTGAGGCGGAGTTCGCATGTCGAGGTAAATTTTTGCGGCCGGAGCTGGTCGTATCTCGAAATTTTCGTAAGGTGGGGCGTTCGTATCTTGAGGTACCACTGTATTGGATTTAAAATAAAAGTGTGGATTACAAGATAGAGAAGATATTTAAAGTGGAAATACAAGTGGCAGGCCAAGAGAATGACCCCAATAAGGACTCTTTATTGGATGTACAAAAGAAGCTGGTTGAAGTTTTAAAAATTAAAAGGGAAAAAGAAATGATAAACCAAGAGAATGACCTGGCAATGTCTTTTTATTGGATTTACAAAAGAGGCTTGTTAAAGCCTATGCAATGGGACAAATAAGAATTGAAGAGAGATCAAATCCTATGACAATATTTGAATGAACTAAAGATTAAGATTTTCAGAGGTAAAATGAATGAATATAAAGTTGGTTTATTTGATCAAGGTTAAAATAAGTCATGTTTTAATTGAATTTGGCAGCCTTTTATGTCCTTTTATGTCCTTTTTGCTGACACCAGGATTGAAAACTTGATGTCTTATGGATTTCCTTATAGATAAGGGATGGGTTATGGGAAGAAGAGATATCTGTTTGTAACCTTATAGGGGGTGAAGAGCTACCAAACTTGTTTATAGTTGCTGTGATGAAGATTGGAAGTAACTTCTTTATATATTTTTTCTTTTTCTTTATTTCACTCTTTCCTTTTTCCTTTCTTTTTTAACTTTTTCTTTCTTTGCACTTTTTACTCTCTTTTTACTTTCTTTCTCTCTCTGAGTTTAGTCTGTATTAGTTTTTATTACTGTAATTAAAATCTTTAACAATTTTATATATAAAAGGCCCAGTAATTTTCCAGTCAAAAAAATAAAATAAAAATAAAATAATGAGGCAGGTGTAAAATATGTGACCTAAAAACCTGATACATTTAGGGATCATTAGAGTACAATACAACTATTGAGCCTTTGTGACACAAAGCTTTAAAATTGAGCTTTGATACAGGAAGATCTGAAATTTACTTTGTCAAAAATCAATCCTGAATGTGTATTGGTATATATATTGAATATACTCTTACATGGTGGGATATCAAGAATCAGTGTGCTGGCTTACAAGGTAGTCTGTAGATCAGTGTTTCTCAACCTTGTCAACTTTAAGATGTGTGAACTTATGGACGTGGCTGGCTGGGGGATTCTGGGAGTTAAAGTCCACATATCTTAAAGTTCCCAAGACTGAGAAACACTGCTCTAGATTATAGAGCCTAGCTTGCATAGAATAGTGGGGTCATACATGGGGTAAATCTGAGCTTCAGTTGCACTTTGCCAATAGCCCAAAATGTACCCAAACTGACCAGTACTGCACTGTTACTTCATTAGCCTTAGTCTACATCCACAGGATTCCCTTGGTCTACAAATCTAGTCATGTCACCAAAAAAAAAAAAAAAAAAGGCATCAAGATTTGTCTGTTACAACCTATTTTTAGCTAATCCGCACTGATTTCTAATAATCACCTTGTTCCTTTTTGAGTGCCTACAAACCCACTGCTTCATGAACCTTTCTAAGATTTTGCTAGTACTGTTGTCAAGCTGATTGGTCCACCCTAACCCTTTTTAAAAGATTGTAACAGTAGCTGTTCTCCAATCTTCTGGCATCTCCTGTACTTCAACCCATTTTTGGTGGAGGGGAGGGAAGTTAATACAATCCAAGAGATTGGCATTTTATGCCATGTGGAAGAAAGGCAGAGGCATTAAGAAATATCTGGACTGGGTTGTGGTGGGGGCTATGAGGTATGGATCAGTCAGTAGGATTGCTGTCATTTCTTGCCTGAGTTACACTAAATGAGAGAACAAACAAAATTTATTCAGAGATGGGCCTCTAAGAACATCATTGTCTGGACTGATGTTTGAGGTCAGAGCACTGGAGTAGCACCATGTGATTAAACATCCTTCATTAGCCTCACCTTACCTTAAATAGTCTTCTAAAAATAAACCCTTGGTGTTTAATTTCCAAATATTATTTTGAATATTGGCATCTAGTTTTTTCAATGACCTAAATCTAGTGATTATTTAAAAAAAAAATCCTCTGAATAAATAGAAAATATGTATTGTCGAAGGCTTTCACGGCCGGCATACGAAGGCTGGTGTGGATCTTCCGGGTTGTGTGGCCGTGGTCTGGAAGTTCATAAGAAAATACTTGTTTTATTCACTGCAGCCTCTATCCCTTGCTAATTTACTTACATTATTTACAGAATTGAGAAGTGTATTAGTAGTTTGGGCAACATCCCTTGTCCCATTAAATGCTAATTTCAGGCTATATCATTGCCTAAAATCTTTACTACATCTCAAGGCAGGCAGCAGGTCATTCCCATTTTCCATCAGTTGTTAATGATCTCACAACTAAATGAAATAATCCCCTTTCTATTCACTTCCTCCTTAGCCAGCTCAGTTCGGTATGTGATTCAGTGAGAAGACAGTCCTTTGGTGCAGTGTGTTTCATTCTGGATCAAGCATGTAACTTGCCAACTAGCTATAAAACATTAGCTGTCAGTTTCCTTCCTAGTTTATAACAACCACGAAAGTTCTTTTTTCTCTTTATTTTTCTTACTGGGGTTATAAATAGGGCAACTAGCCTTTGTAAGGTTCTGCTTCACTTCCATAGGACAAACCAAATGAACCCCCTGGCATCAACAGATATATTCTTGTTCAGAAGGAGTCATTACCCACAGTTGCTTTTCACTACGTAGCCATTTAGCAAGATAGGTACACACATGCCTACAGAATATAATATTTTACATGGAACCTTTTCCTTGGTAATGCTGTTCTGCTAGAGTTTTAGAAATGACCCAGAGATTACAGAACAATAACAACGAAATGGATGGTGAGCAGTCAGAAAGCTATGGAAGCAAGAATGCCAGGGATCTGTATGCCTTGTGATAAGCTATAATCTTCTGCTGTCTATTCGTCTAGCTACCTTGCTGTCAGGCATGGGAGCAGAGGAACCAACCTGTTCTTGCCCTTATTCGTCAAGAGTTGGCTTTTTGAAATGCTTTTGGATCTACTGGGAATGAGCACATGGATCCTTTTTCTAGACATTGTGAGAATAGAGACTGATCGGTAAAAAAACCCATCACTCTGTTTCTAGGACAACCAAAATTATTTTCTAACTTCTCATCTGCCAGTCCTACTACCTTTCCTCAGTGCATATTCCTTTACATTTCCTATGGGCAAAGCTTATATGACAGAATGATGTTACACAAAAAATATAAGGAAATACTTTGATTTTCCCATAAGCCATAAAAGGACCTGCCAGGAATTATGCCTGGCATGATGTTATCTGTATGCTGTAGATGATTAAAAGATGCTGGCATACTGGCAAGCTTAATTTCAGTCTTCATAGCCACACTGATGAGTTTCCCTTCTCACTGTAAACACATGGTTTGTCTGATTGCTTTCTAGCTTTTGGACTGTACTGTTTTATCATTAATTAGAATGTAATATCTTAATGTATTTTTTTCTGTTTTTAGTATCTTGACAGTGGAGGCCTTGTCTACATGGAGGAGTTCAATAACCATCAGAATGCCTCCCTGAAAATATCTACAAAAGGAGTACAACTATTATGAGTTACTAGATCAGAAGTGTATTTGTGTATGTTTACGTTTGTCCTCTTTGGAGAAAGGGATTTCAGATGAAGTTATTGAGAAATTATTCTTTGATGTATCCCATTAGAAGACTATTGCACCTATGAAAAGAAATTCTTTCTATCTACATGAGGGCTGATCACCCTCTTTTCTGTTATATTTTAAGAACACTTTCATGTATATAAATTATAAACTTCTGCAGAAAACCTGAGTAGCTAGAGCTGCCAGCTGTATTTGCCACAGGTTTTCAGACACCAGAAAGATCACAACAGAAAGAAGGCCAATCAATGATAGAAAAGTCCCTTTTGTTCTAACATGCAAAGAGAACAAGAAAGATTGCTCAAATTTTTTCCTATGCATTTCTTTTATATTAATAGAGTACTGTGTGAACTGGGAACCTGTGTTCTGGGACTGAGAAAAAAAGCCTTCTCCATGATGGCTCCTTCCCTATGGAACATCATACCCCTGGAGATAAGACTGGCCCCCACCTTGATACTCTTCCAAAAGGCCCTGAAGACATGGTTTTGACAGTGGACCTGGAGATCCCAGGTTGATATGGAGTCCATTAAATGGCTAGTTTGAATGTGTTGTTGTTGCCGTGGGGGTGGGGTATAGTAGGTTTTGTATTTGGGGTCCAATTTCTGTAATCTGCCTGAAGTCACCATGTGTGAGTTGGGCAGCCATATAAATTTGTTAAATACATACATACATACATACATACATACATACATAGTGGCTAAAACTTTTGAACATTTTGAAGCTTATATTTACACACTCCATGTAAGTTTGCTCTTTGCAGAAGAAGAGAAGAAAACAAGAATGTACAGGTGAAACTCAAAAAATTAGAATATCGTGCAAATGTTCATTTATGTTAGTATGGCAACTCAAAAGGTGAAACCAATATATGAGATAGACGCATTACATGCAAAGCGAGATATGTCAAGCCTTACTTTGGTATAATTGTGATGATTATGGCGTACAGCTTATGAAAACCCCAAATTCACAATCTCAGAAAATTAGAATATTACATGACATCAATAACACAAGGATTGGAAATAGAACAATATTGGACCTCTGCAAAGTATAAGCATGCATATGTACTCAGTACTTGGTTTGGGCCCCTTTTGCAGCAATGACTGCCACAATGCGGTGTGGCATGGATGCTATCAGCCTGTGGCACTGCTGAGGTGTTATGGAAGACCAGGATGCTTCAATAGCGGCCTTCAGCTCTGCTGCATTGTTTGGTCTCATGTCCCTCATCTTTCTCTTGGCAATGCCCATAGATTCTCTATGGGGTTCAGGTCAGGCGAGTTTGCTGGCCAATCAAGCACAGTAATCCCATGGTCATTGAACCAGGTTTTGGTACTTTTGGCAGTGTGGGCAGGTGCCAGGTCCTGCTGGAAAATGAAGTCAGCATCCCCATAAAGCTCGTCTGCGGAAGGAAGCATGAAGTGCTCCAAAATCTCCTGGTAGACGGCTGCATTGACCCTGGACTTAATGAAGCACAGTGGACCAACACCAGCAGATGACATGGCTCCCCAAATCAACACAGACTGTGGAAACTTCACACTGGACTTCAAGCATTGTGCATTGTGTGCCTCTCCATTCTTCCTCCAGACTCTGGGTCCTTGGTTCCCAAATGAGATGCAAAAGTTGCTCTCATCAGAAAAGAGGGCTTTGGACCACTGGGCAACAGACCAGTTCTTTTTTTTTTTTTTTCTGTAGCCCAGGTAAGACGCTTCTGGCGTTGTTTGTTGTTCAGGAGCGGCTTGACAAGAGGAATACGATATTTGAAGCCCATGTGCAGGATCCGTCTGTGTGTGGTGGCTCTTGATGCACTAACTCCAGCCTCAGTCCACTCCTTGTGAAAGTCCCCAACACTTTTGAATGGCCTTTTCCTGACAATCCTCTCCAGGCTGCGGTCATCCCTGCTGCTTGTGCACCTTTTTCTACCACACTTTTCCCTTCCACATAACCTTCTATTGATGTGCTTTGATACAGCACTTTGGGAACATCCAACTTCTTTTGCAATTACCTTTTGGGGCTTTCCCGCCTTATGGAGGGTGCCAGTGATGGTTTTCTGCACAACTGTCAGGTCAGCAGTCTTTCCCATGCTTGTGATTCCTACTGAACCAGCCTGAGAGACCATTGAAAGGCTCAGGAACCCTTTGCAGGTGTTATGGATTCGTTAGCTGATTAGAGTGGGACACTTTGAGCCTAGAATATTGAACCTTTTCACACTATTCTAATTTTCTGAGATTGTGAATTTGGGGTTTTCATAAGCTATACGCCATAATCATCACAATTATACCAAAGTAAGGCTTGACATATCTCGCTTTGCATGTAATGCATCTATCTCATATATTGGTTTCACCTTTTGAGTTGCCATACTGACATAAATGAACATTTGCACGATATTCTAATTTTTCGAGTTTCACCTGTATATATTAAATTTGAGGAAACATTCCAGTAAGGTAAACAGGTCAGACTTCATCAGTTCTTCTTAATCTCTTTCTCTCTTTTTTTTTTAAAAAGCAAATATTTCAAGAACTTAAAGATGCCAGTTCCACTCTACTGGTCTCCAAACCTATTATCTTTCTTGAACAAAGTGTTTCAGACGAAGCAGTAAACAGAATATATTCAGAAAGAAAAAAGACCTGGCAGATTTCTTTGTGTAGCAATTTCACATTGTGGTCATCACCTGCTGTATTATGGTGATGTGCAATATACTTACACAAAGCCTCACATGTGCTCTTACAAAATGGAGGCATTAACTCGAGAACACTGATAGGAAAAGATCGGCATTTTATTTCGTTATTGGTGTTTACGGAAAGAAAATTAGTAATGGCTCTCTAACACTGAATTGTCAGAACACTCCTAGATATAAAGAAACATAAGAGTAAGGAACTTGGCACAGCAGAATCCTCACAGTTCTTGCTGCAGTTGGACTCTTGAGGGCACAGCCTTTTTCAGAACAAAATATACAGTATATAAGACAATGGACCAAGAATGACGCCCACAGAAATGTGGAATTCAAATCCTATATTTTTTTAAAAGCCACCTTGGTGACTGATGATCTACTGGTATATCAGTGGCACGTGGAATTAATACTGAAAGAGGTAGAGTCACGTATCAGTGGGGAAAGGGGAAGACCAATGCCAGAGAATATGAAGAGAGAAGAACCCATCTGGCATCCTCACTGTGTTCCTGCCCCTTGGCTCTCCACTGGCTTGGAAACTCAGTGCTGTACATCATTCCAACCTTTTGAAAGAATAACTCTAGGATGTGGTAAAAAACAAAGCAAAATCTATTTTGTTGCACACACAGGTGCACTGCAAGATTAACTTATTTTTGTGGAACAAGCATTCTGAGTATTTGCTTTTTCAAGATCATCCAGGAAAGCGTACAGCAAACAGAATAATTCATCCATATCCAATATGGTCAGAGATTGCTCATCTTCTCTCAGCCTCCAACTCTAATTACAAACTCATGCATCAGGAGATAAAGGAGGCTGGAAGATCCACACATCATCTAGGACTGTGTTAGCTGGCAACCACAAGGAAGCCCATAATGTATTCCAAGTTTAAATCTGCCGTCAGATCATTCCAATTGCCCTTGCAGAATTTTATTGTGCTTCCACAATGTAATTTACTTCAGCAAAATTGTCATTTTTATTCCTAAATAGTAAGCTGCCACAGAGCTAAAAACAACACTTCACAGGGTGACCCTGAGGTTCACACATCATTACCGAGGTCCTGTTTCAATTGTGCAAGAACACAGGGGCTGCATAATAAAATCTTGATTGCCAGCCGAAGAGAGCCATGTAGAGGCAAGCATTTCTTATGGCGCTTCTGGAGCACTGCATTTTGATTGCATTGCCATTGATGGCAGAACTGGGAACATTTCTTTCAGGTGGACGGTACCTCAAATCCAGATGCTTTGCAGCTCGGCTGCGCTTCACCACAAAATGCACGTCTGCAAGGGGGGTGTCAATCCTACCTCCTCTGCCCCCGTCTGATTCTAGTTCTGATACATTCAGCGCTGGCCTGCTTACTCTGGCTGATGGTGTTATTTTGACTGGGTTGGTTAATTATACACTTAATGAGCTCATTTGGCTGATGCAAGTGATGGATCTGCAACAGTTCTACTTCTCTAAAAAGTGGCACACGTCTTTTCCCTGTTAATCTGATATCCTTCATTTACACTCTCAGCCCCAGACACCTAAGGTCTTCAGGAGAGCCCTGCTGTCTATGCCGTGACTCGTGAGTTGTGACTTGGCAAAAGAAAGTTAAACCTTCTTTGTGATGATATCTGTCCTTTGGAATGATCTGCCCTTGCTGTAGGACAGACCCCAAAATCTGGATGTTTTCGGAATTCTGTAAAACACCTTTTACCCTTAGATTGGTCTTCTTCAGCCAATAATTCTCATTAGGAAATTCCCATTAAGTACTGGTCTCTTTAATAGATTGTTTTTATTTTCTAGCATTTCTTTAGGCTTTTGTTATCAACTACTTTAGGGTTCTTGTAAATGAGAAGTAGTATATGAATGTGTGCATTTTTTTTAAATAAAAAAAACATGTCCTTATTCCTAGAAAATATGCAGGAGGCAGCAGCAAAGAGATGGAACACCTTCTTGATAATCCCAAAATGAAGATTACATATTCTTTTATGCATATGTGACATCCCCAAT
Source organism: Liasis olivaceus (assembly GCA_030867105.1). Taxonomy (NCBI): domain Eukaryota; kingdom Metazoa; phylum Chordata; class Lepidosauria; order Squamata; family Pythonidae; genus Liasis; species Liasis olivaceus. The sequence goes on along the minus strand of CM061348.1, from coordinate 99,260,170 downwards.
AAATAGGCAAACTATTTATTTGACCAGCAATCAAACAGTAGGCATCAGAGGTAAACACTGGAAGTGTAACAAGTAAGGGGTTATTCATGTAATATATGAGAAGGTAGCCCTATATACAGATGATGTAGTAATTTTGTCTATCTCCTAGGTGGGAATGAGAAGGGCACTGAGGGCATTGGCTTTCTATTGCCTAAAAGAACAACATGTAAATTATTAAAAAAACTAAAGTGCTAGTCTTTGCACAGCATAACAGTAGGATGCATAAATGGCAAATTAATAGGATTCCAATAGAGTAGGTTTGTACTTATAAATATCTTGGGGTGCAGCTCCAAGCTTCCTTATCTTGGAGCACACATTTCTCTTTTTGGGCAAGTGTTGCCCAACGTACCTTCCCAGCTTCAGATTCTTCCATTCAAAGGGGGCACATTTTATTTCTGCAGCTTGCAAGGTTTTTCTTGCAAAGGTTGTTTCCCAGCTTCTATATGGTGTTCAGATTTGCATTTTCACAAAGTTTAATATCCTGGAAGCTGTCCAGTCCAAATTTGTAAGAGCTGTACTTGTAGTTCCAAGATGCATCAAGAATCTTGCCATACAGTTAGAGAGAGCTTTGGTTTCTGTGGGTGCCACAGCCTGGTTCTATCTCCTTAGTTTTTAAACACTCTTCAGCATAGAAGGAGCCTTAAAATCTGCTCTCTGACTTTTTGGATGATGTCATCACATCGCTGCTTGCCCTTGCAGGTCTCCAATAGTCAGATGCAGCCAGGCAAAGGGCATTCCCTGGTCACAGAAGGTTTGCCCTCCTGTGTCACAGACACTGGGTTTAGCTCAGAAGACAAAAGCCAAATAGCCAAAGAAAATATGCATTGCTAAATGAAGACAGAGAGCGAGCAACTTGCTCGAAACCATTCAGGACTCGATGGTGATAACTTCCTGCCTCTGTTTAAAGGGGACTGGGCTTTCTTCCTATAGATGAACAGTAGTAGCCTTGATCTTTCAGGCTCTTGGCAGGACTACAGATATAGAATAAAGGGGAGTACAGTTGAAAGCTCCCCAGGCTCTGCTTCTAATTATGTTCAATTTCTCTTAAAATTGCAGATGATCATGGTTTATAAATGAAGCCCTGATAAAGTATCACAGACAAGAGAGAAAGGGAGACGCTCTGAGAGACAGACTGCAGAGAAGTTGGGAACCAATAGATAAATTTGGCAGGAATGATTTGAGAGTTTTCTCCTCTCTGTACTTGTGGAACATATTGCTGCCATATGAAAGTGTATCTTGAAGGCCTGGCTTTGCAAGTGAAATGGAAGCTGTGCATTCTAGTGAGCTGCATCCTGGCTTAGCCCAAAGTTTTATTCCTTCTCCCTGTGATTTGGACAGTTTAGAACAAGTCTTCTGTTTTTATTTATTCATTTGCCCCCTATTCATTAAAAAACCCTTTTTGCAATGCAAAAGATGGGCTTTTCTTTGTTATGTTAGGAGGAAGCCAGTTCTATGCAAGCCAGATTTAAATATATTGTATAGGACTTGGATGGTTTTTCATTTGTTCTTTCGGTTTGTGACTTTGGAGCAGAATAGATACATTTTGGATTGAATATAGTTGGAAAGTCTTTTTGGAACAGTTCTGAGGAACATTATAGCTATCTTCATAAGGAAGCCACTATCATCCCTGACAACACAAGAGGGTCAAGCAAGACTTTCTGTTACTGGAGATGACATCTTCCTTTGCCCAATTCCACATGCAGAACTAATCAAAGAGTGTGGGGTTTTTTTTCCTCACCACTGGTGGAAGGGCAATATCCTTCACTGTACACCAAGGCCTGACCTCCAGGATCTCATTGCCACTCACACCTTTTGCCAGTTTTTCCTTGCTATCCATTCCAACAAATGAATAATTGCAGGAAGTGCAAGGGCAGCGGAACAGACTGCCTCTCTGCCTGCTTGTTCATTCAGGAGCTCATGCTGCCTGGCATGTATTTGGAGAAGGTGACCTAGGCAAGCCAGACGGTCCAGGGCAGCTATAAGAAATATTGCCAGCTCAAGGACACTGACTTAAGAAAGTAAGCATGGTAAGTGGATAGGTTGTTTGTTTGGGTGTGTGTGTGTGTGTGTGTGTGTGTGTATACAGAGGACTGCCAGCCTTGTCCCCCTGCCCCAGCATCTTTTGCTTGAAATGGCCACTTCATTTTCGACTCTGCTATAAATATAACTTAGCCTTTCTTCTGCTGCTCAGTCAGCAGAACCAAATGCCTATAAAGTGCAACTGGCCAATAGGTCTGTCTTCTGGAAGTTGTGGTAGAATGGTGGCTGTAGACATATAGGGAACCCATGAGGTTTAAACTGCAGGGGGAAATAGTGAAAATCCATGCTTCTGTTGGTATGATTCCCCCACCATATTTGATTGTGGGTCATCAGAGGGCAGCCTCAAAGTGTGCAGTCTTGTCATCTTTGAAAAAGATCCAGAAATAGGATCAACTGCAGCTATGCCCTCTCTTTGGTGCACCAGATAGTTTAACCCAACAGATGGCAATACGCTCAAGCAGGGGTCATATTTCTTTCACATAATGTTTCTGTAATACAATCCCTTCTTGGTCTGGCATCAGAAGTACATGCCCATAAGATCTCTGTCATCCCTACTGGCCCAACATCTCTGCAATGGCTACTCTTTTCACCCCTCGCAAGTCCCTCCTTCAGCAAGAACCCCATTCCCAAACTGGTATGGTAGATCAGATCTCTTGTTTTCATAACATATTCTACATAATCATCCACCCTGAAAATAGCCACAAACTGGCTATCAAAAATGGTTTGGGATTTTCTGGCAGAGAAGATGTGGGACCCATCACTTTTTTGAATCCTGCAGAGAAATCCAGGTGCAGGGTAGTATTTCTGCATCTACATCCCCCTCTTTTTGTAGTTTATAGCCTGCCCAGCATTGGCAGGAACAAAGACATCTGACCTCGCAAATCATTGAACTGAGAAGTTACTAAATAACTGTAGAGCACCCCCTTTCCTCCAGCAACAAGCCTGTAAATTTTGCTGAAATAGAGGCTTTGCAATGGGCCAGAAACAACACGGCAGGCTCCAAATGATTTCTGGTTTAACCTGAACTAGTGAAAATACTTTATCCCAAGAAATGTCAGCTTTTTACTAGTAGTCACAAAAGACTCTTTTGAATGATAAAGATGAGGATTTTCTTATAGTGCACCTCGTAACCTTACTTCTACTTAGAAGTAAATTTCATTGAATATAACATGCTTTACTGCCAGGTAAATGAATACAGTACTGCAGCCTGAGACCCTTGCATAAGCTTGTCCTTATAATAAACAGACTTCATTAGTTACTTATTTATTATATTCTGAACCCAACAAGAGCAATTGTTCTCTGTGTAGATTTCATAAAAAGCATAAAAAGGCAATGAAATAAAAATATAAGCTGAATAAATTCAACAGGGTTTCAGTAGAGGAAATCAAGTATGAAATGCATTTTAAAAATCGGTCCTTGTACTGATTGTTTTATCCCTGACCAGACAGGTCAGTTTTGCCATTTCTGCTAATTCTGCCATCAGTTGTTTATGCAGTTCAGCTGCAGCACTCAGCTACCACCTCCTTTCCCTCATAGCTGATGTGTGTGTGTGTATGTGTGTTACTGCTGCACTACAGCACTTCCCAAACTGCTTCCTAAATGGGTGACTTATACTTGCTTCCCTGCCTACCTTTACAAATCTTCTCTAAAATCCTTTATGAGCACATACAAACTCAAGGGTCCAGGACACGTTGATTCATTTTCTTCCTACTTCACTTCAGATCTTTTTCATAGGGTCTAGAGTTCAGATTTTTTTGTAATCCACTTTCCTGTATGCTACTAATGCCTTGCAGCTTGCAGTGTGTGATGGGCAGAGACATGTCCTGCTATATGTGTGAAATCTTAGGCATGTGATAGGACACAGTCTTTAGCCTGACTTTAGCAATTAGTGTGTAGTAAATAGGCCTACATTCAGTTTCTCCAGACTCAAAGCTGTTTGAATCTGATCATCTTCAGGTCTCCAAATCTTGAATTACAGAGAACACCCAGGAATACCATGAGCCAATGAGGGCACATGCTTTTTCTCTCTAGAAGAATGAAAGGAGTGACAGTCAATCAGTATCCTCCTCTCTGGGCTACCACTGGCCACTGAATAAGAAAATCTTCTCATCCCCACTCCACACAAAACTAACATAAAAATAAATTGCTAACATCCCCTCCAGGTTTTTCATGCATCCTTCTGTGTGCATTTATTTGATTAGTTTGCAAATCATCATCATCATCATCATCATTATCATCATTGAGTCTGTCCTATGATAGGAAGCTATGTGACCTCAGAGTACCGCAAACAAAGCATTGAAATCTTCCAAAGGTGGAGTTAGATAAGAGTTTCTGTTAATGGGGAAACAGACCGCCCACAAAGTATGCAGAAGTGGAGTGACCAAAACAAAAAAATACCCATTTTGGTGCAGTATCTAACAAAACTGAGTGGAGTCAGAAATTGATCAGGTCCCCCAAACAGATGATGATAAGAGATCAGTCAGGTCTGAAGCTGGTCCCAAAACACTGGTATGTGAGTGCCCTTAGAGCTCACTGGGTTATTGTGGGAATCAAATACAGAGCAAAGGTTAGAGAGAAGGAAGGCCTGCAGAGACCTTGGTGGCTGGAAGAAGTTATAGAAACACATTCTCTCATTTGTCTTCAGCATTCCAGATGAAAGTGAGAACCTTGATTCTGACACAGAAAAGTGAGGCCACTTTAGGAGTCATAGAGGCTTTTGGAAAGTATGAACATAGTCTGCAGAACTTTGCAAACAGATTGCCAAAAATTGTCCCATCATTTTCCTACCTTTAAGGATCTATGAGAATCTTAAAGTAGAAGAAAGATAAAAAATAAGCAAGACTCATAATAACACCACTTGCTGAAGTGCTACCTGTTGTTTTTTCAGGGTCAGAGGTGCAGCCTAATATGTAATATCAAAAGGAAGGAGGAGGAGGAGGAGGGGGAGGAGAAATAGATGCTTACAGCCCTAACATAAATTATTTTTCATTCTAGAAAGTTGGTTTTATTTTATGCTTATTCCCACTGCTGTTTGGAAAAAATAAATTACCAGTAAATATGCATAAAATGCCTTCCCATCATTATGGAATAACACCAAACCATGACATAAGAGAAGCAAGATTTTCAAGGCTGTGTTTGTGATGAAATTTAGTCCTACAAATTCTCATTTCAGGACTGAAACTTTAAATGGTTCATCTACACATTGCCAAATGTGGATGTACCCCCTCCCCCTGCTGATTTTTAAATTGTCCTGTGCATATGATAATTGGCTTCTTTGAATCATGCATCCAAAATGCAACCCGCGGTTTTGCATACTGTTGCTCAACAGCCCACAGCAGCAGCATGGTTACATTCTGTGCAATTGGGATGTTTTAAAATCAGACAGATCCCTTTCTAATCACAGATGTTTGACAATACTAGGCAGACTCAACTTCATCATTTAGGTTTGTTTGGTTGTTTGGTTGATAAAGCTGAAGTCAATATATAAGTTGAGACAAACTGATACAAAGCAACAGAAAAACACACAGTTAAGTCTCCTTCAAGTTGAGCTCAACTGCTGGCGATTTCATGGACACATCTGCATAGTTTTGTTTAACAACTCTGTGAAAGTGGCTTCCCACTGTCTTCTTCCAGGTCCCCCCCCCCCCCCAACTTCCTAATTTAGCTTACTGCCTTGGGACTTCCTAGTGGTCTCCCATCAAAGTACTAACTAGCATATTTTGTAAGATCAGCAAAGCATTTTCAACATCACCCCCTGTTGTGCCATCTTTCACTTTACTGGCTTGCTAATCTGAACATCATGGGGTCGTTAGACTGTTTGAGTCAGCTTGAACTTCTGGTGACTATAGGGATCAATCTTTCCCATCTTGCCCTGTATGTAGTAATAACTCATAGCTCTTGGATTTCCACCATCCATTTCTTTCTGTTCCTCGTTATATTCGCCAAGCTGAAAAGATACACTACAAAACGTGTCTCTGAGGCCCTCCAGTGTGGCTGGTTCTCATATTTTGAAAGGAAAAATCATTTTTTCTGCAGGCAGATTAGTTGGCAGGTGGCCCTCTTCAGAGTGACTCTTTGTGTTTGATTATGCATACCCAAAGGAAGACTTCCGGTACTCTAAAACAATGCCATCGTGATTTGAAGCTGCTTGCTGTAGAGGCTTGTGGGATATCACCCTATTCTGAGTGGAAGCCAACCAAATTGCCTGACTGGCTATTAGTATGAGGGCAGCTTTGCCATTTGCTATGGAAATCCCTAACAAGACAGGAACTCTGGACCATTGCCAGCGCATTGCCCTTCTTGGCCGCTCTCCCATTTGGTCATGCTAAATGAGTAGGCAAATAAGCCTTTTCATGAAATCCAACACCCACCCCGCTACCCTCTTCTGCTCTCCCCTTTCCACTTCCTTCAAGCTGAGGAGAGCTAATCAGTTGTTTTGACATTACAAAAATCCAGATTTGACATGGAAACACATCCAAAGTTCAAATCCAAGGACAGGATTAATGAGGACTTCAAAGAAATGTACTACAAGCCAATCTTACTAATTCAGTACACCTGATGCTGGCAACCAGTGAGCTAATTGGAAAAGATATTCTTTGGGGGCCATTATGTTTCGGTCTTTAATATTCACAATATGGCAACTCACAGGAGGCTGGGCTGCTAGGTGGATGGGGATAAAAGGGTTTCCAGGCACTATATTGTACTAAAGAATTGCACTGTTGCCTACATAATGAGATTGTGCTGTAAGAGTGCCATAAATAATAGAGTTCAAGTGGGAGTTTCCTCCCCACCTCAAATATGAGTGTAATATTACAAATCCTTGAGAGGCTTTTTGTGAATTGAATAATCTGATTAGCATGGCTGTCGCATGGCCCAAAATGCACAGCTTGCTGCAGAAATGCACTTAGCATAAAAATGTATGTCCTTTTAGCAGGCACTACCATAGAACTCGTAGGGTGCTTCCACCCTTTCAATTTGTGGGTGATTGGCACTCTCAGAGCACTGATTAGCTGCAAAAGCACATGCTCAGGCAGCTACCAGTTGGGTGACCATTGTATCTAACCAGGGATATTCTTTCAAAACCCGTTTTTCATTCATGGGAGGCATTTTCCAATAGAGACCATCATTGTGCTACTTTGTTTTCCAGAGATCTCCCAAAAACTGCAGGGATGGGGATTTGGGATCTTTTCAGTATATGTTGTTTACAGGTAGATGACATAGAGCAGTTTCAATCTAAATGCACAGAAATATCCCCCCCCCCCCAGCATGCATGATTGTGTATGATAGTGGAACTGCATTTCCAAGTGCTAAAGGAATAAAATAATAGGCTATTGGTGTGGGGGTGATGGCATGATGAGACAGATTGCATAGATTCTGAGACCTGATTAATTTTGAGTCTCTCTCTCCAAATTCCTGTAATTGCCCTCATGCTTCCTCTTGCTAAACTGGGCTGTGAAATGTTTGTGAGATTGGGCCTCCCCCAAGCTGCCTCCTTTCCTGACGCTTTCAAATGGATTGTCCAACTTACACCATCACCCATCCTAGCCAAATCCAGACTAGCGAATGGTTACTACAACTCTGAAATCTTGCTATCACTAACTTGATTGGGATTGGGAAAGCAGTTAAGGATGGAAAGGACCACCTGGTAGCTTCCAGTGAATCAATGTTTTCTGATTCTTTGGGCCAATCGTGGCCACAATCATCACTTTTTTTCTATATTGGCTTTCCCCAACTGGACAAAAACCTTCTGAAAATTTTCATAGTAATTACAAAGCAAAACCTTTTGTGAGAATTTATACTTGTCATACAAAACAGATAATGTCAGCACAATATTTTGATTCAGAATAATTTCCAATAAATTGAACCCTGAATTCTTATTAAAGTTCATCCTGGACGTTTTTTCATGTTTACTGTGTGAAAAAAAGAAAGAGAGAGGTCAATTAACGCTGAACTCGTTTGAGCAATTTGGGTAGCTTTATTATTAAATACTCTTTGTTCTGTAGTCAACTCTTACTGAAAAGATTCCATAAAGTGTTTCACCAATACCATGATGACTTCTGCCTGCACTCTTAGTTTGTTGTTGTTGTTCAGTCGTTAAGTCGTGTCCGACTCTTCGTGACCCCATGAACCATATTGCGCCAGGCCTTCCTGTTCTTCACTGCCTCCCTGAGTTTGCTCAATTTCATGCTCATTGCTTCAGTGATGCTATCTAGCCATCTCATCCTCTGCCGTCCTCTTCTCCTTTTGCCTTCCATCTTTCCCAGCATCAGGGTCTTTTCCAAAGAGTCCTCTCTTCGCATTAGGTGACCAAAGTATTTGAGCTTGAGCTTCATTATCAGTCCTTCCAATGAGCACTCTTAGTTTACCCTGATTTTTTAAAAAAATAAATCCCTTCTCCCATCCAGACTTTCAAGCTCTGTTCTTAATCTGGTCATTTGTTTACATCTTAATGTCCGTATGTGTAGTATTTCATAGTCTCTCTGCCATTCCTTTCCTTAACCCTGTTATGTACATTGAGCTGATGAAGATACTTTTTTATGTAATAGAGAGTGTCCCTTTCATGCTTGTGCATCCCCTTCCTTATGAACACATGTTTGCACTCACCCATCCATTACTCCAAGCAATGAGAAATTCACTAGCAAATGTCACTGACTAGTCTGGTCTTCAGAGAGTAATAGCAATCATAAGGCTTGTTCTACACTGTCAAGTTTGCTGTTAGAGACTTTCTCAGTCTCACTTGAAAACTCTGCATCTCTATGAGACACAGAATTTAGTTATATTATCTTTAACTGTGAGGGGCAGAGAAGGGTATGTTACTTGGAAAAAATAGCTGTCACTTCCCAGAAGTGTCTCCAGCTGTCTTCTTGCTATGGTGACCATTACAGACCATCATGCTTTTTACTATGGTCCCGTTAAATTGTTCATGGATAAATATAAAGCTATTTTGATGCTAGCAGAGAGTAATCTTACAACAATACTATAATGTGAAAAAGCAGGCAGCCTATATGACCTTCCTAATAATTTTCCCCCTCCTCCTTAAATGTTTCATATATTTAAACTGAGAAGATTACAAAATATATAAGCCAGTTTCTGAGTGTAGATGGCACAAGGGTAACTTTAAACTTAAGAGAAACATAATTAAGGAAAAATTGATGATCTTGAATGAGTACAAAGCTCCAGGGCCAAATGGGTTGCATCATAGGATATTGGAGGAACTTGTGGATCATCTAGTGGTACCTATCCATTATCTCTGAGAAATCCTGAAAGGTGAAGTACCAGATGATTGGAGGTGGGCAAATATTGTCCCCATCTACAAAAAGGGAAAAATCCAGAACTATAGAACTACTGACATAGATACCAGACAATATTCCTCTGTGGATAATGAAAAGATCAGTTTGAAAGCAAATTGAAAATAATGACATGATTATTAAAAGTTAGCATGGATTTTTTAAAAAGTCTTGTCAGACTAATTTTACTTCATGTTTTGATCAGATAATTAGCTTACAGGATTGTGGGAATCCCATAGTCAGAATGTGTCTTGATTTCAGCAAAGCATTTGAAAAAATATCTCATGATGTTCTGATTAACAAGTTCATTAAGTACAGCTGGTGGTGATCTTGAAAAAGCTAAGCAGGGCCGGTTCTAGGTAGTACTTGAATGGGAGATCATGAGGAAATATGAAGAGTGTAGAGTAGATGTATTGCTCTGTCCCTAGCCCAGCAGGGTTGGGTTACAGGTATTTTTTGGATTCAGAAGCAATGGCCACACAGTATGAGTGTTTAGGGCTTTTCCAAGGCAGTATAAGAAAACAACATAATAACATACCATGAGATAGCAATCAAAGAATATTCAGGAATACTGAAGAATACAATAAGATGAAAAAAGAAAGACCTTATGCCCCTTCTGCCAGTCAGGGAATCCCAGAGAGATGACAATGGGTGGACCCTTTCAAGGCCCATAAACATGCAGCACCTTCCCAGATAGGTTTGCATCAAAGTTCCATCCCATGGAGGTTTCTGACTAGCTTATATAGTCTCTGAACATAATTAAACATGCCTGCTTTTCAGTGATCTCATCTCACTGGATTTTTACCAAGGACAGGAGGACAAGTCTATCTTACCTTGGAATGCTTTGCCCTCCTGCCAAGAATAAGACCATCAAGGTTCAATGTTGAGGATTCCTGCCATGAATGAGACCATCAAGGCTAAGGAGTCTTTGTTTGTACCAATGAGACCATCTCACAGTTAAGGAGTATCTGTTTCACAAGGTTAATTGGATTGAAGATGAGAAAGATCATCTTATTCTTTGTAAATGTCTCACCAAAGACAAGGCAAAACAAAGTATAACCCAACTATGACCATTTAGTGACAAAAATAAATGTTTGCTCAGTTCTGCACTACAATACTGAACCATTACATGAACCTATAAAATCACATAAAGTTATTTGTACCTAAGGGAAAGAGGTACACACCACTACACAATTCCTCCTTGCCAATCTTCCAGTAAAACCACCAGCACTACAGTAGACTGGAAGTTGAAAAAACATCCCAGGAGAGAATAATGGAAAATGACTTCTATATTGTTGCCATAGACATGTCCATGCAGTCCCCAGAAATTAAGCTTGATTTAAGAGTGTCTTTAAGTATAAGCTGAATGACATAACAATTCCATGGGATCCATAACTGGTGAGAAAATCATACTCAAAGAGTGCTCCTCAATAGTTCTTTATCTATCTGAAATATCAAATGGGGTGCTCAATAAAAAGGTTTTCACTTTTATATTAATAGCTTGGCTAAGGAGTTAGAGGTTATTCAGGGAACAGAAAAAACTGTGTAGGATAGCTAATACTTAACTATCCTATAATGCAGGATGTAGAATACTGAATCTGAGTTAAAAGAAGGTGGATTCCAACTGAATGCCCTAACAGTAATAGCAATTTGATAGTGGAGTCAATTAATCATAGAGATTATGGGCTTCCCTTCACTAGCTATGTTCAAGTAAGAGTAGATTATCTATCTGGGATGCTTTAATCTGGATTTCTGCATTGAGCAGGGAGTTGGACTTGAGTGCCTATAATGGTCCTTTTCAACTTATTTGTCCTGTGATTCTGTGATTCTATAATTCAATGACTCTGTGATTAATTGGGCCACAAGTGGAATTAGTGTCATGTGAATAGCTAAATTTACTCAGCTGTACGGTTAGAGAAGGCTAGTTTTAACACCAGTTTTGTGGTTGCCAACTTTCCCCCAGTCTGCCATTGAATGTGAAGAAAGATTTACTCTTTCTTAGAGTGCCTAGGGTGGCTCCACAAAAATGTTTTTTGTTTTTTTTTAAAGAAGCTACTTCTGAGACAATTTTCATTCCCCCTGCAGTGTATGGGAGAGGGCCAGAAACAGTGGAGATGGGTAAGCTGCCTTCAACATTGCCCACAGTAGTGATTCTGATTGGCCATCACATTTAAAAAAAAAAACAAAGTTTTCCTGGAAAGTAAAACAAAACCGAAAACAAAAAATGCAGGAAGTGACCACCTCTCACCCGTCTTTGCAATGGCTGGGTTCCCTGTGTATAGGGTTACTCCCTGTTGATTATGGCATCCTGGTTGTCTAACATCAATTTGCAGGGATGAATGTTTATGTCGGAGCAGCAGGAGACTGATTTTCTCATGGTCCTGTCCATGGTAGATTGAGGATATCTTACCCCAAAGTTGTATGAACTACACCAAAAAGTTCAAGGGTGTTTGCATATGAAGGGCCCACGATGGTGGATTGTGAATAGCAACCCACTGTGCTATATGACTATGCCCTTTGCAACAGGAAGAACTTCTGACTGAGCTGACTGAGATATGAAATATGGGCATGGATTGCATCAGATTTAATTTTCTCCTAAAGAGCACCAAGACCTTGTGTGTTCCTGAACTAACTAAATGTTTTCCTAGTGCCATCATGTTTTGTTTTAAATTCTAATATGGGACTTTTCCCCCTGTTTTGTAATGAAATGGTAAAGTGACTAATCCATACACTGCTATTCACTTTTCCATATCTCATGTTGGGCTCGGTCTACAGGTATATGAGACATTTAATATATATTTGCCAGGGTACACTGCATTTTCAGCTACATTTTCCCAGACCATTACATTTATAGAATGGATCAACCTTGTACATCCACCTTGTACCATCACAGGGGAAAGAATTACTGTGAACCTGGCCCTCGGCTTCAAGTAGATGGACAGTTATTATGAAAGCAAGAAAATTTATTTTTCCCTGTGCAGATGTAACCAGGAAGGGAATTAAAAATTATGACCAGTTGCCATGGTAACTGAGCTCCAAGATTTTGGCCTAGCAGAAGGGTGAGCTTGTCTAGGCTTTCTAGCTGGCCATTTCCATCCGCTGAAACCAGAGAAACACTTGCTGTTCATAGTGGGGATAAAAATTTTATGAAGCTAAATCTAGGCTGTGTTTTAGTGTCAGTCAGCATTAACCCATACCATGAACACATAAATAATTGAGATTTCAAGCATCCCATGCTCCAGATTATGGAGGCCTAGAGTTCTTCACATCCAGAGCAGCTTGGGTGAACTTTATGGAACGGTTTCTGAGTCCTACAATATCCTCATGTGTGACACCATAAATGTGCCTGACACCCTCTCCCATCATTTACAGCAATTTTCCTTGTGCCTTGAGTTGCATTACAGGCAATGAGATAATTAATCTTTTGGATAGTTTGATTTGCATGGTAAGTGGAAGGTGAGCCCCGGGATAACTGGGGAAGAAGGATGCAGTAGGGTGGGATGGGTACACTTACACAAATATCTACACAATGCTGACCTGAAGGGGCTCTTCAAAGAGACTTAGAAGAAGTATCAGTTGAATGACAATGCAAAAAGAATGCCCTTGGACTCTCAGAATAGCTCATATTCTTTAATAAAGCACTCTAAAAGGAGAACTCTGCCTCAAAGAAAAATGGGATGGATATGGAAGCCTAGTCCTTCCAATGCTGGTTGCTGTTCCATTTGAATCTTCCTCTCTCTGGTGTTTTTACTCTTCTTCTGGACTCATAGGCTGGGTTCACCCAACAAATCCATTAACGATCCAGTAGGTTGTTTGAACTGCTAACCAAGCCAGTAATGGGACAACAGAGGGGCAATTTTAACCCCAAATTCTATCAGAGTAATTATGAATAACAACCCTCTCCCAATCAACAATGTTATGCATCTCAAAAAGTTAGTCAACTGAGAATTAGTGGTTAAGCCTGCCTTGTCAGCTCTCCTAGGAAATGAGGCAGAGGTGTAGAGTCACTGAAAATACAAGGCACATCCATTACAAAACTCACTGCCAAAGCTTGGCAGTTTTAGAACAATACTCCCAAAATTGATTCATTGCAGGAACCAAGCCAAGCCCACTGCTGACTATCTAGCCAAAGGAGAAGAAGCCATTCATATAATGTCTGTATTCTTTTGATGCTCTGGCTAAAGCAAGTAGGTGGGAACTTAGCATAATTGTGTGCTGCTCGATCCCATGGAGGGTGTTAGTGGCTGATTAGGGTAAGTGTGCTTTATGAACCCAGCCATAAAAGTTTTAAAAATGCCATAAACTCTGTCCCTTGAATGTTGGGTCTTCTGTGATATAATTATCCTGCGATCAGTTAAGTGGCTCTTCCTGTTACCCGGCAGCCTGAGCCAAAGTATTTCTGGAGATGCAAATAAAATGTCATTGCTGATGTATGTTTTTAATTCTTATTCATTAACCTACAACACTCTTCTCATAAATAAAGGAGATCAAACTTCCACATGTTCTTTCAAATCTGTCTATTTCTCCGAGTTTCAAGGCCACCAGTGATGGGTTTCCTCAATTGTGAGGGATAAATCATAGATGGACTGTCCTTAAAACTTTCACTGAAAAAAAAATGTTTATCCATTTACTGAATGTTTGCAGAATTCATTGGTTTCTCACTATTGAAATGACTCGGCTTTTAGTTCATTCCCTGGTTGTGGCACAATTGGATTATCGTAGCAGCCTGTTGACTGGCTACTCACTCTGCCCTTTGATTTATGACTAGAATGTTACTGTTTATACTATTCTGGACCTTCTTTATTTTGCCCGATCTCTTTTTACTGCCAAGCATTACCTTGCTTGGAAATTTGAGAAAGATACTAGTACAGATTAATTGTGTTGACATATTACACCCAGTTATTTGAAAGACCCGATGGTGGCACATGTCCTTGTGTGCTTGACCAGCTTATAAGGCCAAGGTCATTTGGTTCTACCATGTACTAGAAGAATAGCCACGTTCCACTTTAGAATTGTTTTGCATCTGGCTCCAGTTTTCTGGAATATACTTCCACCAGGCTTAGACTTGGAATCAGATCCCTTGAAATTTTAAAACATTTCATGACACCCTCCACCCCACATGAAGTTGATTTAAAATCATCATCATCATCATCATCATCATCATCATCATCATCATCATCTTACCTGCCATTTTAAATATACTGTATAGAAGTTATTATTATCCATTATGGACTTTTTAGTTTATAGGCTCCTAATTTTATACTATGACATTATGATTTATTATAATGTATTGTTTCAGTCGTTACGTTATTCTATGTACTGGGCTTAGTCATACATGCATGATAAAGAACACTGTTGTTACTACTGCTGCAAACGCAACAGAGTTGGATGAGTCTGTACTGCTGTCATCTCAAGCATGCACAATACTATTTGTTATAAAGCATGTAGTTTCTATTGTGGTCAGGAACCCAAATACATGTGGTGGAAATCCTGTGCACGTTTATTTGGAAACCAGACTGAATTCACCAGGAATTGCTCAGAGATAAATGTCCACAGGCTTGCAGTTTATATTTTCTATGTTTATCATGTTTTTAAGCTCGCAGTTCAAGTGAACCTGTTGCCAAAGTTCTTTTGGTCAACTGCCTGAAGAAACTCAAAGAGAAAACAGGCACTTCCAGACAGACCGATTAAACCAGTTGGGAATCAGCTCTGGACTTACCCAGAGCTGGTCATTTCATTTGAAGTATGGCCATTATTCTTCACCCTGTCTCCTGACTCTTTCTTCTCCTGCACATACAAGTTTGGCCATGATAACATTATAGTCAGCAATTCGAGGTTGGCAGAAGCCAGATGATAGTCATCTGATAGCAGTTGAATGGAAACAATACAAAAATACTTCGGTAGAAGTGCCCTATGTCAATAAAAGCATCTGTAACTAGCCATGATGTTGCCAAAACGACAATCATGATATCGTGATATCGTGACACAAGCCCTGCCCTTTGATGCAATGTCACACATAGGTATGCAAAGGTGCAGTTTACCTCATGATGATGCAACATTTCATTGCTTGCTTCCCCCTGGACACCCAGTTATGTGACATCCCATGTTCCAATCTGAATGGTGCCTAGCCCAGGAATTATCCTCTGTGGATATGGGGTAGTGAGAGATGCTTTGGTGAATTATGCTGATGAATGTAATATAGAAAAACTGCTCTCTTTAACCACCAAGCTAAATGAAGTATGCTAGTCATGTATGGCAGACCACCAGGGATTTGATAAACTTCCTGCTTTAACGGCTTGCCTGAGACTGCAAAAACAGGAGTGTTGTCGAGCACTTGGCAGAGCACAATATGTAGCTGATGAACTGCTTGCTTGGAAAGCATAAGAAGACTCATTCAGGTTATGAAAAGCTCTCTGTGGAATGTCCTTTTATTTTTTGAAATAAAGTTAAAATACAGGAAACAGAAAAGGTGAGCAAACATAATAAACTCTCACTGGCTTCACCTATGACAAGATGGCAGAACATTGGCAGACCTCACATCCTCCTGATTGTCGGCCAGCTCTTCCACCCAGGTGTTCCCTAGATGTGTTAGAGTACCACTCCTGTAATTCACAGATAGCAAGCTATTTACAATACTGACTGGGAGCTGTGGGAGTTATATTCCAAGAATATGGACAGCTTCAGATTAGAAAAATGTGTTTAATGGAATGCTTCCTTCACAGGTAAGAGAACATCAATAAGATGTCCATGCCTTTCTTTTATCCTTTCCTGTGTTTCCAGGAAGGAGCTTGACTTGGAGCTGATGGCCCAAGTTTCTCTTCACTTCCTCATTGCCATTGCATTTCCCAGTTTTTCCACTTTGAGCTATAGCAGCTGTGCTATTTTTCAGACTAACCACAGATTTGGAGGAGTTTCTTCACTTGTATTTTTCAAACCAAGTTCAAAAATAATGGTTGCAGTAGCCGGGATTTCACACACCCTTGCTCCCGTACTAATGCTTATTATTACTGTTGGAAAACAAAGTACCTAGGATTCATTTTCTCACTTTGCAACATTTTATTTCTGCTCTTTTTCTGATGTTCTACAGCAGCGTTTATTTTTTATTGATTTTAAAGTAGCAATACAATAATGCAGCTTAAGATAAATAATTCCCAGTTGCTCTAGCCTACACACTAAATTGCCCCTCTTCTTTATCCCACTATAGCCTGATGTTCCAGCTACCAATAGAAATTATATTTAAATTTAGAGGAAAATAATGTGGGTGGGAGGAAAGCACAGTAGTGATGCTACATTTGTGTAGATTGCCTACACTAGTATATTTTGGGCTCAGAACTTTGCCAAGTGGACTCAAAAACTTGGGAAATGTGCTGGGGAAGAAGAAAAAGGAGGGTGCAATGAAGAAACATAAGACAGAGTTGTGAGCCAACAAATTCCAGAGAAATGTTGGTGCTTACATGATAGTCTATCCTTGCCAGATTCCATAATGGGTCCCTAGGAAAACTTTAGGCTGGGTTCACACACTGTATTGAATCATAAAACATGGGTGATCAATCCAATGTTGCTAGGCTGCACTCAGCCTGCATCTGCAGTTTTGTGGTCCCAGGCCCCTCTGGAACTCCTCCAGCCAACTACAGTTCAAAACACAAAAATGTGTTGGCATGCTTTATCTTTTCCTTTAAAACCTCCACATGAAAATGGTTGCATTAAGCTTTGGCTAGATTGAAGACACCTAGCATCTACCCATCTCCTGCAAAATGGGGGGAAATTGCATCAACGTAGGCTGAAAATAGGGGATGCGGTGGTGCAGCGGCTTAATGACGCTGAAAGTTGCCGGCCAGAAATGGCTGACGCTTCGGCGGTTCGAGTCCAGCCTTCGCGTTAACAGGGTGAGCTCCTGTTTCCTCCCCAGCTCCTGTCAACCCAACAGGTCGAAAACTCACGTGAGTAGATAAATGGGTACTCTCACTCCGGTGGGAGGAAAAATGCTGGCAGCGCCTTGCACAGAGAGACGGGACCAGTTGCCGGTAAGCGTGAAACCGCGCTCGCCCGAAAAGGGCGCGAAGCAACGGAAATCCCACCTCCTGCGCTCGCCAGCTGGGCTCTGCTCTAGGAAGGAGGCTCTGGCAAACCACTTCCGAAAACAATTGCCTTGAAAACTGCAAGGATTCGTCCAGGCAGTCACTGCAGGGTCAGTAATGACTGAGCGAGGACAAAAAAAAAAAAAAAAAGGCTGAAAATGCTGCCCCTTCCTCTTCTGGAGGCATTAGTGCATCGCTATTATGATCCAGGCAGGCCTCAGAGGTTGAAAACAATAGCAATTTTTTAAAAATGTGGTGCCTGGTTGTAAAAGAATTCTCTATCTGTATCATAAATCATGGTTTACAAACTACTATGGCTAGACTCACACAGTGTGGTAAGGCAGAACCAAACAAACCTAATAATAGATTACAGTGATATGAGAACCCAGCATGGGTTTTGAGTAGCTGAGCTAAAAAGTGACAATGGGTGGTGGTTTTAGGGTGGTTTTAAGCCAAGAAAGCCAAGGTCTGAGGATACTAAAAGGAAACAGTCTTTTGAATTCATGGCTGCTTGACTGTAACTCAGCAGTACAATAGCCAGGCTTTGAGAGAGAAACTCAAAACAAAGAGCAACCATGAGAATACCCAGTTGATATGTTAGCCTGCTGATCTATTTTGAGGCAAGGATGATTCAAGATTGGATCATATTTCTCACCAAGGCTACAGACTGGCCCATTTTAAGGTTCCCTCATGGGTTGCATAATTAGAGTGGTGACCTGAAAATAGGAAGGGATTTGCATTTATGTGGAGTTCTTATGATTTACACCCTGCAAAGGCCATCTCCTTTCAGCTCAAGGTAGAGAACAAACAGGCCATGAATTCCAATTACAGAAGGAAAGGTAGCTTGTCCTCCATGAGACCCTAGCCTAGGCGGTTTTTCCCAGAACAAAAACACAGTAGACCTATGATGCCAATAAAAAAAGAAAACACAATTTACACCTGTCATTGTGGCTATCCTTCCCCATAACAGATCTGAAAATCTGGAAAGCTGACCAAAATTCATACCCACTACCACTGTTCTTGGTGGTATATCATGTTCAAAAGTGGCTTTAACCAAGAATTTCTAGAACTCATATTTAGTTTTGACTGAAGGGCAGAGGAGAAGACCTTGAACCCAACTGCTCCAATTTTCTGCATGTGTTTTTACTATGACACTTTTCCCTTCTTTTTTTCATTTTTATATATATTTCTCTCTCTCTCTGCACATATACTTCTTATTCTTAATTGTTAATATAGACTTTATAGTTTGTTAATGTTGATATACACTGAAATACAATTTTCATGTTTGTTTCCACCATTTATTTTGTTGTTATTACTGGTGGGGAAGTTCTTCATAAAGCAAAAACAAATAATCTGAGAGGTCAGTTGGTTGGCCAGTTGGCCAGTTAGTCCATAAATAAGTAAAAGTACAATTCTCCAGCTTTGAAGAGAGGCTTTGATTTTCTTTTTAATTGCACACGCCTTGGGAAACATACAAGATAAACCATGAAACATTATAATCTGTATTATAATATACATGATGACCCTTTTTTGTTATTTAAAACTAATAACATGAACGTGATTGCTCTGGGAAATACAAGTAATAAGTAAGAGATAGAAATGTAAAAGGAAATAATGCCATACTTCATCTGGAATACCTTCGTAAAATGTTCAGCCATCTGCAATGCTGTTTTAGGCCTCATCAGCACCTAAGCAGGAATGACAAAGCCAGGAATGACTCAAGGTTAATGAACTAAATCATTAGCAAATTACAAATTTCTGTTAGTGAATTAGGAAAAATACTTCCTAACTGAGGATTTATTACAGTTCACTTTCAGGTCTTTGTTTCAACTGCTACAGGGATGATTAACTCTTGGTAAGGTCCTTCCCACCCTCATTCATGAACATGCATAGAATTAATCATTAATGGAATTGTATTTATTGCAAGGTTGAAGGAACATAGCTATGCAAAAATACCAACAACCAGTACGAAGGAGATATATGCCATAGTTTTGGATTTTAAACGGGCCTTTGGAAATGATTCTTCACTTGGCATAATGAAATACCTGTTGACTTGCTCTTGTGGGATGATGTAGTGTTGCCCGTTTTGATCATCGGGCTTTGTGAGATGCCCAGGGATTTGGTATAGCTGGCTGGCAAGCTTAATCCCTCCTAGACAAAACTCCCTCATCACTGACTTTGCTGGAGAGCCAAGCTAAACATGGTACATTGGCAGAACATGGTTTCTTCAGGGTAGAACCTGGTTCTAATAGGGTTGGAATTTCCTGGAAGTGTTCTATATTAGATAATTAGCAAAGTCAGCAGAATCAGACTGATATGATAAGATACAATGCTATAGAGATTCTGGTCCAACGACACTGTAGCTTCATTATTCTTAAAAGCAGTAAACAGTACCTGTGATAGCCTGGTAAATAATTTGGCAATGCTACAAAAAGCTTCTGGTTGGCCACAATCAAGAAGTTATGAGCTGAGAAAGCAAATAAAGCCTAAGCTAGTCTTAGCCCTGCCACACCAAAGGAGGATTTAAGATGTTCTTTACAAAATAATAAGCCTTTAATAATTCTTTATAAGGTTGTTATAATGCACTAGGTTAGATATTCAGGAGTAGAGGGAGGCAGTGAAGAAGGAACTGGAGTACCCAATGCATAAACATTCATGGAAGAGAGTTTGGGCATCTATATGTATGGCGTGTGATGTCAGGTCACCAGTCATATGATCATTATGAAATATGTACAAAATACTGCTAATGCCAAACCTAGTGAGCCAAGTTGGGAAGCTTGAAATGCAAAGGTTATCAGATGGTAAAGAAAGTGGTAGTTTGCAGACAAATACTCTACGTGTGTGGTACCAAATTTGTTTTCACATTGAAAACTGCAAATAGGAACTGTTCTTGGATACTTGCATCACCTCTCTGGAAGAGGGAAATGCACATTTATGCTTGCATTGAGAATATCCTGCCTCTGATGTGTTTAGAAGTGGAATCATGGCTTTTAACTTGTGCTAACTTTCTGCCTTTCCCCTTTCTTTGCCTTGCCTTGGCTTGCCTTTCCTTTCCTCTTTGTTTTGTTTCTACCCCTCAATCTGTCCTCATTGTAAAAGGAGAAGGCAAGCTGACCCTGAACACTGTAGCAAGAACTTCCTGTTGCTCCAGACTCAAACATATGTTTGATTTGGCAGATCTTTCTTTTGTGCAGATCTAGGAGGACTTCTTTGGTTTGTTTTTCTCTGAAGATAAAATGCCCGAGCAAACCTTGGGATCTGGTCTCTAGTCAGAGGAATCCAACTGTGAAAAAAGACAGGTGTGGGTTATACGAGAGGAGGATGCTGATCAGTCAGCCCAAAGTACCCTGCCTGGAGGGTGTTATTCAAAGAAGTCTCCCCATGACATTCCAATTAGGGGGATTTTTATTACTAGCTGTGGTTGGGACGACAGAAATGTAGCAGAGACTATGTGAGAGAAAAAAGTCCCAACTATGCACAAGGCGGTCCCTCCTTCTGCCCTTCTGAAAAGAAAGACGGGATGGTGGAAAGATCTTTTCCTTGATGTGTGCATAAGGAAACTTAACCAGCATGAAGGTGACAGATGGAAAGTGGAATTCCACTTCATGCTGGAGAAGTTTCAGCAAGGAATAGAAATACATTATTTAATTGACTAATCTGTCAGATTAATTAATGAAACTTTTAAATGACTGAAAAGGGGTTTGAAATAGGTCAGGTCTTCAAATTAAGGTTGACTCCTAGTCACTACACCAACATAACCATGTAGGATTTTGGGCAATAGGATAGGAGTGGTTTGCCATTATCTTTTCCTGGGATGGTTTTGGACTCCCATCCAAGTATTAACCAGGTCTGAGGCTGCTTAGCTGTTTGACATCAGCCAAGGTCAGCTGGATGCTTCCAGTCCTCTGTGGCTGATTAACAATGGTTTCTTAATTTATTGGGGCAGGATATGTGGACTTTTACTCCTGGACCACTCATCGCCATACCTCATTAAGTGGCTGGGTGAAAAGTAAATCACCACTTACTCAAGCTATACTCCCATAACCATCAATGTTCAATGCATAAAATTCAATGCTTAGAGAATAAATGGCAAGGAGGGGCCTGCCCCCTATCTTTATTCCATGGCCCACAGCTACTGAGACAGCTAGAAGAGGAAGCATGTTTTGGAATAGACTGGGAAGAATCAAGGGAAAACCTGTGGATTTCAATAAAGGCACCCTAATTTATCCTTATAATTTAAGTACTGTTCTTGATCAACAAGCAGTATGTCTTCACAGTACTGTCTTTTTTTAAAAAAGAATTGATACCTACAAAACCTAGAGAAGAGATATTCTTCCTTGAAGACATAAAGGAGGTGCTATTCTACACTGATGCCCTCTGTGACATAAATATACATCAGCTAAAAAAACAAAGACTGTTTCAGGCATATAAAGGTAATGAAAATTAATCTACCCTTATATAATTAATCAGATGAGATTAATTAATTGGGGGATACATGCCTTGGTGAATTAACAAGCAGCATGAACATTGCTGAGCTGCCTGCTTGCTACAAGAACTATAGAATGTATGAGTTTAAAGGCACTTTATCTGCTCCAACCTCATGCTCATTTCACTACACCATCCTCACTACACCATCCTCATAAGAGGTTATCCAGCCACATTTGAAATATTAAAATGATGGGTCCCTTTTTAGTGGTGGGTATAGCGGAGGTATGTTGTGTTTTTTGTGGTCTCCATACACGTATTGTGTTTTGTTCTTTGTATCTTATTGTGCTTTTAGTTTGTGAACCTGCCCAGAATTGTTTGGAAGTTGGGCAGCCTAGAAAGGTGACAAACAAGTAAGTAAATAAGCAAGTAAAGCAGACTGTTCCACTACTAAACAGCTTTTACCATAAGAAAATTTCTCTTAATCAGCCTGAACCTCCTTTCTTCTAATTTCAACCTGCTGGTCCTTGTCAGTTTTAAAGAGAACAGGTCCACACCTTCTTGCACGTGACAACTTTTGCAATATTTGCATCCTAATATCATAATCTTCTGTTATGTATATTCTCTAAACATACTTTTGATTGTTCCTTTGATGGCTTGTTCCCATCCCATTATTATGCCAGTAGCTTTCTTCTGAACTTGCTCTACCTTTTCCATGTCCCTTTTGAAGTATAAAACCCAGCACTGGCTCCATACTCCAAGTGTACTGTAATCAGCACAGAGTATAGGATGATTAACTTCCTGTGATGTAGATACAATGCTTCTGTTAATTCAGCCCAAAATTGCATTGGCTTTTTTAGCTGCTGCATTACACTGCTTACACCAAGTACTGGTGTTCCATCAATACAGCTGGATCCTTTTCACATGCACTGTCATGTCAGATGTTCCAAATCCTGAACCTAGACATTTGAGTTTTCCTATCCCCATGCATGACATTACAGTTGAATGGTGTGCTATTGGATTTGACCTAATACTCAAGCCTGTCGAGTTCATCTGAAATTATGATTTTATGGTTTAGGTAATTAGCCATTACCTCTAGACTGGTGTCATTTACAGATTTGAAAAGCCCCCTTTTTATTCCATCATGTTGGTAATATATAGGCACTAAGCCAAGGATCCATCTTTGGGGGACTCTCACTCAGCACTTCTCCCCAGGATAATGTAGAACCATTTATGAGCTCATTTTGGTAGGATTACCGTGAATTGGCTGCAAAAGTCAGGATGACCTCTAGATGGATCCAGGTTAGAATTTTTCATATCTCTTTCCTGTAATCTAGTGGTCATTCCAATTTTTGAAGTCTAAATATGGTAGCCCTGCCATTTGGGAATAGTTGTTTAACCAAATGAAAATCCATTGGATTGTCTCATCTTCTAGCCCATATTTATCCATCTTGTTCATAAGAACAAGCATCACTAATATTGCTACTTCTCACTTATAGAACAACTGAAAAGGATCTTTGTTTTATTTGTCCTCATAAATAGTTGCTCTTCCTGTCCCATTTTTAGATGGGAAGCCAGGATTTTGACTTGTAGAAGGCGACAAAGGGCAAACTTGAATTCAGGATGGCCTGATATAAGTCTCCACACACTTCAATAGACTTTCTTGGCTCTGTTTTTACCTAAATCTGTTGAATTCCTTTTGAAATACTTGTTTTGTTGATTAAGCACTGGGTAATTCTGAAAATAAGAAAGTATATTGTATAAAAGCTAGGCTAGATAAGGCCAAAGTCTGACCCAATCCTGCATTTGGTGTTCACAGTGATCCACCAAGAAGAATACAATTCAACGCCTGCAAAGAGCACACAAATGGGAGCTGATAACAATAGCTGCCCTTACCATGTCCCTCACAAACTAATACTATAACGTGAATCCAAACTTACAGGAGCTGAATGTGTTACCAGCCAGCAAAAGTAGAGTTGCACCAGAACTATAGCAGTACTATTTAATTTCCTCTTACATCTGTGTATTATTCTGGATTCACAGATTAAATAAAATAATTGCTTTTGTGCATGCTCTCATAGGTCTTTTCCACAAATTCTTGCATGTCTGGATTATAGCAGTGTTTCCACAATCTGCTGTGCCAGATTGAGCACCTTTTCAGTTGTGGCCCCCTCCTTAGATACAGCTTGCCCCAGAGAGCAGCTCAGATCCTTCCCTTTTGGCTTTTAGAAAGGCTATGAAAACATGGCTTTTCTATCAAGCCATAAGGCTGGAATGTTATAACTTCTCCCTCTGGTGAGGAATTGTGTTTCCATTTTTGGTTCAATGAGTGTGGTGTTTACATTTTTTCCTATTGAGTTGTCCCATAGTAATTATTTATATTGTGTTTAATTTTATTATATCATGTCTTCAGGAGGTAGCCAGGATTCCACATGATTTCTTTAGAAAGGAAGAATAGGATAAATTGTCCCTTACAATTTCATTGGCACGTTTCTGACTTTCCTGGACATAATTCTAGGAATCTTTTTTATAAAAATGTCCCATTAAAAACAGGGACAGTTCATAATGATTGTAAGATAATTTTTTTAATGTGGCCCATTTAAGAATCCATAACTTTTTTCTCTCTTCCTCCATCCATCTACCCTACCCACACTGAACTGTTGGCACACCTTTTTGACATTTTGAATCAAGGAACATGTTGCAGAAAAGTCATGTTTAATGACTGAACTAAATCCTACCTCACCTCAATTACTTTTTCCAGAGCTGGAGACCTGAACTCCCATCTAAGATAACACAAAATGAAATTTCAATCAAAGATTTTTTTTTTAATTCTTTCCAACTCAAAGGAACATTAGAAAGAAATTATGTAAGGAGACTCTTGCCTTCTCCATCCATCAGCAAGAAAATTCCCCGAAAAGGAAACAGAATGGGGCCAAATGTGATACAGTGTGAGAAACTGGCAAAAGAAAGGCTGAGGTTGAAAATGGACTGAATGCTGCTGGAGGTCATGGGGAAAAACATTCCAGGAAAAGCCCCAGTGCATCCCAATGGGGGAGCAGCTACACATCAACTCACAGTGCTGCTGACTGCTCCATTCTACCCCCTCCCCCTCCTGATTACATGACCCAGAAAGGAGTGTGTGTGGTAGGAGTGTGCACCATGCTTCCCAGGGCATGCATACACACAAATGCACATGGATGCAACATGAGGAGGGAGCAGAAGCACCTCTACAGAGAAACACCTAGAGAAAACAAATTACAAGATGTGCTAATGTACTGGGGGACAGGGTAAGCTGCTGAGAGCCATTTGATTTATTTAGCTTAGGTATTGTTACTTATTTATTATATCAATTTATATAGCTACCTACCTTGCAATTACAAGTCTGGGCAGCAAACATAGGGTTAAAACTAACCAACCAACCAATGGACAACAACAGCAACTACAATAAACAATAGAAACTGTCCAGCTGGTTGTGGTGTGTAACAAACCTAATAAATAAATAAGTAACTTTGTTACACAGAAGAACATGTAGATTCTTCCTATAGTTACTGCTGGTAAAGGGATTGGCAAGAATTCAAGAAGCTGTGCTCTGCATGCTTTCCTTACATTGTAATGGTACAAAAGGATATTTTGTGAATTTAACATATACACATGTGTGCGCGCGCACACACATTAATCTACTTTTGTCCTATTGGGTTCAATTTCTTATCCCTCCCAGGGCTATTTCCTTCTCTGTTTTGACACCATTTTTGTTGGGGCAGCTCTGCTTGAAGTTTATGTTGAAAAATTATCCTGTATATTGAATTGTTACAGTTTAGCATGAACTCAGGCGTGTTGCTTGCCAAAAATGCTAAAATGTACATCTCAAAGACAGGATGTTGCATCTTGTCAGTATAAACAGTCCATTACTGAGAGTTCACAGTCAGGGGAAGTCAACTAAATCTCTAAATTTGGCTTGGGCTAAACTTCTCCATTTTAAATGAGTTTCACTAGGATAAATCTTTCAAAATAGGCAATTGACAGTAAGCCTGCCAACATATGTGCAGGGTTGTGCTCTCACTGCAGTTCAGGCCATTACCAGCTGGCTCACAAAAAATGTCATTTTTTTTCATCCAATTTCAGTCATGGTGCATACGTGCATCATCACTTTAATCTGGCTAACACAGGCTCTCAGAATGATACACATCATACAACACAACCATCAAATACATTATCAAGAGAAACATATGGCCCAAGAAAACAAGGACAAAAACTAAGATGCTTATGATTGCCTGCTGAAGCTCTAGACTCCCTCTTGTTCTTTCCTTTTGCCTCTCAATTTCCCCTTTTTGGTCCTGCTGCTTTAAAAACTGAATGAGTTAAGAATTGTTCAGGATGATAATAGGGCTGTTAAGTTTCCTTTAATGATTGCCATTGCTCTAAAAGAGCTAGGAACAAAACTCAATCAGGCTCTTTTGGAAAGAGGATGTAGTCAAGCACAAAGCACTGGAAAAGAGAGGCTCGGAAGAAAGGAAAGAAGCTGTTGCTTTCACACTGTTAGGTGTTTAAAGGAAGATGAGCCCAGGATACAGATGACTAATTCTGGCTAATTGCAACCTGCATGGGTCAAGGCCTGGAGGCTCACTGTTGTTAGGTCAGGGCAACATCCATCACCAGCCTCTCCACTGAACGGTGGATCAGCAGCAGCTTAGGACAATGGACAATACAATGGTAGCCTGAGAGGACTTAACAACAGCCACAAAATCTGATAATCACAGAAGCTGATTGCTTTCAGTCCAATTCGCGTTCTGATTAGCAGATTACTGTAGGGCTGGGATTCTCAAACTTGTTTACATCATGCCATCATTTTGATTGTTTAGGAACCTTCATGCCTGCCCACTTGACTGTCCATTAAATTAATTCAACATTTTGTGCATGAAAAAAGATATCTATTGGATCTCCATCCTTCCATCATCTTCCCAGCAATCTGCCACAAACCTTCCTATTAACTAGCTCAGCCCCAATCTTCCAGCTGCCTACTGTTGATCTTCCCGCCACATACCTCCCTATATTGACAGCACTTTCTCCCTCCTTCCTAAAAGCCCATCCAGCCCTTACAGCCCTGCTGCACCCCAATCTTCGCAGCACATCCCCTCCCTCCTACTCATCAGTCAACCCAGCCCTGATCTTCTGACTATGCACATAGCAATCTTTCCAAGGGCTTCCCACCTATCAGCCCCCACCACATCAATCTTCTCAGTCAGATCTTCATTTGAAAGGTGGCTTTTTTCCACCCTTTTTTAAAAAAATCACACCCTCATGTTCCCCAAAGGGGTGTTTGTGCCCAATTTGGAAAACCTAGTCTAAGGGAAGTTGCTCAGAAGAAAGAAACATCCAACAAGGATCCCATACCTTCCTGCTCCTCACCCTTGTTCATGTGCACTTCTTTGGGTCTCATCCAGTATTCAGTACTTTTCTTGTCTTCAGTTCCAACAGGAAGGAAGATTTCCCACACCTGTCAGGATATATTATTCCATATAACTGCTATGCTCAGTGCAGAAAAATAGGAAACATTCAGTATCTTGAAAATACATGTACTGGCATGGAAGGGCTCCCCTCATATCAAGGACAGCCGGATAAATCAGCTAGGATGGAGTGAAAAAGAGAGAGAATTACAGATACGAGGAAAAAAATTGTGTTAGAAATCGTAGTCCGATTTGGAAACCACCATCATGACACATCTTTGGAGAAACAGAGAGGAATGAAAGTATCTAAAATGAACTGCTGTTGAAAATGTGGTTGCTTTTTGTACCTGTTTCTTTTGGGTATTTTTATTGGTCAAAACTCATTTCATTGTTAATGTGTTTGCCCTTTGAAGAAGTAAATGAGACTAGATGCCTGGTAGGTTTTCTTCTGTCAAAACCATGCCTAAATACACACATCTTAGAAATAGTTCTGATGGAAGTAAAATTTCATCTTTGATACAAAATGTAAATGCTGCCATTTTCTTCAGTTTTGCTAAACATATTGTTCTTTAGCACGTACTGAACCACAACAAATTATAAAATTTACTGTGGGATTTATTACTGTGAAACACAGATAACTTGGTAAAGAAACCAGATTGGTGCAAACACAGTTTAATGCACACCTTTCAAGAAGGATTCCAGGGAGGAAAGAAGATAAACTATCATCACCAACCCATGTTTGTCTTTATCCTCAAATCTGCCTTAATGGTTGCTTCACCAGCTATGGATGAAAGAGTTCCTTTAATTTACTGAAGAAACTCACACATCAGAGCAAATTAATTAAAGTGGATGAGGAGGAGTATAACAATGTAACAATGTAGTAGAGTGGTGATAGTTGGTAGAAAGGAAGGGTGGTGTTATCTCATGCTTCCATATTTACTATTATTAGGAATAGCTGAGGCCTCAGTGGAATTATAGAATTGTTATTACTATTGTGGGAATTGATCCCAGGGTTAGAATTTCCTGAGTTACTGAGTTGCACTATGGTATCTAGCAGTGCTGGTTCAAGGGTATATGGCACCCCTGAGCCACATTGACTGATGGCCCCACCTCCCATCAATGCAAAGATTTGCATTTTTAGAATGATTTGGAAGGAGGGTGTGTGTTGGTGCCCCCTAAGCTTTGGCATCATAGGCTGATATCTACTTAGCCTTAGCCTAAAGCCAGCCCTGGTAACAGAGAATTTAGCTCTTATGAGGGTTTCTTTTCCTTTGGATAAGAGGCTGCAATTGTAGTCCACTACCTGCCATACTTCACACCTGAACTTAGGAGTTGGGTGCCCAGTGCAGAGTCAGAGTAGGTGTTGACCAAAGCAGGGTGAGAGTCAAAAAGTGTCTAAGGAAAGGGCTGTACCATCCCTGAAATGGGACCTGAGTGGGAGCATGGTCCTGATGAGAGGTAGATGTAGTTTAGGGTTGTTTGGACTGCATGGATGTAGGGAAGGTTCTGGAAAGGAGGAGAGGGATAAGAACCAAGGTCTGAATCAATGCGTTGATAGTAATTGGTTGGAAATCAGAGCTGAGCTCAGAAGAAGATGCACCAATGACCATTGATAGAAGAGGTTGGGATGTGGGAGAAGTAGAGAGATACAACAGCGCTGTGCTGTGTGGACCATTCCAGGGGAAGAGAATCAGAAATTTATTGCCCACTGTACTTTTTAGCCAATGAAATTCTTCCCTGGGACTTGGATGCTATATTGGTGGAGACCTTGGATTCAGGCTGTTGTTAGTTAATGCCAGTCTTATATGTAATAAGACTCCAATTCTCCATGACTTGCTAGTGGAAGACAGAGTGAGCCTGTTATGTATCACCGAAACCTGGCTGGGTGAGATTCCCTTTCCAAGTTCTGCTTGCTAAGATTTAATGAGTTTAGGCTGAGAGTTCTAGCAGTTGTGACTCCAAAATAAGGGGGAGGGGCTGATGATTCTTTGTGAGAAATTGGCTGTTATCAGGCACCTTGCATTGCAGATAGCATCTGTACTTGAGCTGGGGATGTTGCTAGAGTCCAGCCTCAACCAAATTCATGGTATCGTCTCTACATGAGCTTCTGGATCTAATAGTAAAATGGGAAATAGGAATAACCTTGAAAAACAGGAGGAAGAGCCACAACCAAGACAATGGTCAGATAAAATAAATTGGGGGGCATAAATGTAATTTGAGAAAGCATCTCAGACATGACCCTCACTAGTTTTCATAAAGATAAAGGAAGGGAGGGTGGAAGCGCATTCAGATTTGCAAGATTCTGTTACTGTAACCTTATAATAAAAGTAGAATTAGCATCCATAACTCTGGTTTCCTAGTCTGGTATACCTTGAAGGGCTCACACATAGTAGACCTAATGTTGAATTTTCCTAAAGACTTGGGGAACTTCAATCTCAATGCCCTGGGTGGAATTTAGAGGAGCTTTCTGGGATTCATGGTTATGACACCTATGGACTTTTTATCAATTGAAGTTGGGTCCAATTTATATTGCTGGGTTAGTTCTAGTTGAGTGGGATTTAGTTTAGTTTTTACTTCAGATGGAATGTGATCTGAAGGAGGACATTAACAGAAGTCCTTTGTCATGGTAAGATTACATTCTGGATACACCAATATGGACCTCTGCAAGAGTGGGAGACCAGGTAAGAGGGCCTGCCTAAATGGCTGATGCTTTGTTTCCAGCTTGGGAGATGGTGTCACAGCAATATGGTGGGCAATTCCATCTCATCTCTTGTTGACTTCTGGAATTCAACAGTGGCAAAGGCATTGGATAAGATAGATGGCATTGGTTGCCTAGTTTGATCTTCCTTGAAGGGCTGACAATAGTTACTCCCGTATGGGGTGCCACTAATCTCTGTTCTCTCTCCCTTATTATTCAACATTTGTAGAAACCACTGGGAGAGGTCATCAGGATGAGATATCCATATGTGGATCCATGATATATCTCACTTCAGCTGAGCAATAGATGCTGTGGACACTCTGGCCAGATGTCCAGATGATGTAAAGACATTGATGGCATGAAACAAGCTAAAATTGAATTCCAGCAAGATGGAATGGCTGTCAGTTGCAGTGAATGATCACAAGGACCAGTCATTTAAAAACGGGTTTGTCTGTCATTGAGTCTACTTTCCCTTGTCATTAAGGACAATTATTTTTAATTTTTTAAAAAACTCTACCCTTTCCCTTTTTTTGTGAGAGACTTTAGGTAGTTCATAAATTTCACTATAGAAGTGGAACTCCACAAGGAATGTAGAAGTGGGGACAATTAGGGCAAGTGTGATGCCACTATCTTCCTCCAAAACCACTCCAGGTTGCCCCATTCCATTCCAAGGTGGTCCCCAACAGTATTCCTTTAAAAATCCCCCCCAAAAAATTTTGAATAATTTTTTTGAAAGAGTTTAGAAGATTTGGAGAAAGACTAAATAAGGGACATACACATAATGGCATTTTTAGATCATAGCAATGGCATTTGATTTTTATAAAATATAAATGCTATTGTTAGAAAAAATTGTTGTAGGCAGAGGCCTCTCAGAAAGTAAATGTACTTTTCATTAAGAGGCTGAAACATGCAAACTGACCTGGATTTGCTTGAACTAAATAATGGCTTTATACCCTATGCAAAATAGATTTCTCCATTATTAACTGCCTTAAATAATATTGCATCATTGTAGACCATTAAGGTTCAGGTTTCACTGTCGAACATTTTGAGATTTGCTGGCAACATGTACTCTCCATAATGACCACAATACACATGCCTTTCTTTGGAGTTTAATAAAAATAAAATAGAAGCTCTCCAGAGTAAAGATCTGAATCTTAGAAAGATGTATGGATTCTGATTAAACACACACACACACACACACACACACACACACACACAAACACGTGCATGTATTATTATCAACTGAATTGATTCACTGCAGGATGAAAATGTCTTCTTTGAAGGTTATGGAGTGTAATTCAGTGAGGGTTGTTAGATAGATGCCTTTCGACTTCCTAGTCTAGAGCTGAGAGAGAATGACTGATCCAAAGTCCTGCCCAAGGGAAGCTTACAAACTGGGTCTCCCTGCTCCTAGTATAGCACCTTAGTCACTAACCACACTGGCTGTCCTGCCTTCGGAATGAAGCCAGCTGGGTGACTGAGCCAGTCACTTTTTCTCAACCCTAGGAAGAAGGCAAGGGGAAGCCACTTCCAAAACGGTTGCTGAGAAAACTGCAAGGACCTGTCCAGGCAATTGCCAGGAATCCAGCCTGACTCAAAAATGCATACACATGCCCCTCATGTTTTTAATGCATGTCTTTCAAACAGAAATAGGGAATAATGTTTATGAAGCTTATTTTAAAAATTTGAGGCATACCATTAACATCACAGGACAAAAATAGGCTGCCGTTACTTTCTTTTTTTCAATAGGGTCTGATTATATATGATCATACATGCATGCATACATACATATATATTTCTTCTGGAGAAGCATGCATTTTAGGAATTAGGGTACTGTATAATTCTTTTCATTACAGAAATATTGAATTATTTTTCAGGATTTCTCAGACTATACACCCTGTTACAAATCTGGAAAACTCTTATTCTATGCCAAAAAATAAAGCAATATTTTCTGGTTTTCTCTCTCTTTTCAGTTAAGTGGCAAAATTCAGTGGGGCAAATTTTGTACTAAAAAAAGGTAAGGGTCATAATGGGATTGCCTCCTGTCCTTAAAGTCCTCCCACTCCTCTGGAAAATGAGCTGAAGTCACACTGCTGTATTTCAGTGCAAAATAGCTGGATTTGGGTGACATGATTTTCAGGCTGAAAAGGCCAAAATTAGAGCCCAAAGTTATTTTAAAAGAGTCTCCAGATCACTGGAAGTTCTCTCATGGCCCACCAATTGCTCAGGGGGCTAAATTTTGCCCTTTCCCCAGAAAGTATTGCCCTAAATAATTCATTCTCCTGAATTCTAATAGAAAGGGGAAAAAAATCAGGCCTTTCCAATAGAGCATTTTGAGTTTCTTTACATTTAAGGAACACTCCAGCTTTAGAATTACCGGCCAAAATTTGGCCTGTGCAAAGTGAATCCAGCTCGTTACAGTGACTTCATCTTCAGCAGCCTCTCTGTTACACTCATCAGCCTGCTGTTTCAACTCAGAGAACCTGAAAATCTCTTTGAGCATAGCAGGAGCTTGCCAATAAAGGAGACTATCTTCCTTGTTCTGTTTTGCGTCACACTCTATATTGTATAGGGTTCTGTGAGTTTGTCTTTAGACTGTAGTCCCAATAATGACATTATCTTTCAAAACAGAACCCAGAGAGGAACTGGTCTGTTTCCATGGGAACAGTAAGTCTTCCCTAGCTGTATACAGGAACCTCAGACAGTATGCATTAGCACAATGTTAGCAGACAGAGCTGATCTATAGTCAATCCACACTGAATCCTAAGTGATCATTTTTGCCATTGAGGCAGCAGGTCTG
Organism: Liasis olivaceus; assembly: GCA_030867105.1. NCBI lineage: Eukaryota > Metazoa > Chordata > Lepidosauria > Squamata > Pythonidae > Liasis > Liasis olivaceus. The sequence goes on along the minus strand of CM061348.1, from coordinate 99,227,360 downwards.
AAATATCTACTTTGATACAGCAGATGAAGGTCACAGCTAAGGGAGGGTTTTAAAAAATGTTCAGCAGAGCAGTTGGGCCAGGCTTGGGACATTTCATGTTATAAAGCCTTCCACTTTCAGTCTGCCTGTAATTAAGTATTTTTCAGAATGACATATAGATCTGAAGTGCTTCTCCTTATCAGTGGGTGGACTGGTTAGAATGTATATATACCTTCAGCCCTAATCCTCACCAATCTCCCCAAAGTCAAGGTCCAGCTTTGAGTCTGACCCCATAAGCTTGGTATGAGTTGCTCAGAAATGAATATACTGACCTCAGCAGCCTTCTTAGGACAATATTTTGGGGGGGGGGGGGGATAATATATTGCCCAGCTGCTGGTATCATTTCCTCTAAAAACCAAATCTTATCTTTAAGGATGATTAAGATGTTTTCCAGTGAACATTCTTGGTGTGAAATATAGGCTCTCGGGGAGGTTAAACAATTTGTGAAAGAGCATTGCCCTCAAAGTTTTATTCTCATGCTCTGTTTTGTTGGTATTTCTGCTTTGTTCCAAGTCTTCTTATCTCATTACCAGGGACCAAAGCAAGCTTTTCCTTTACAAACATTGTGCATTATCTTTATATTCACCTCCTTAGATTTATTCCTTTGCACTGCCGGCATTACAGCTGATTAGCAATTTTCTGCTCTATCCTGTTCCTGGTTCACAGAGTAGTATCGCTGCTTAAACTACAACCCATTTGCCTACCAGCAGCTATTTCTCAGGAGCACACCATTTTCAGGCTGTCTTTCCCTTGTTGATAGTCATGGAAGAGGCCTTCTTAGGAGCAGTATGAAGGGAACCTCCCTACCTGCTAGTTTTGCTTTCTCCCAGATTCCGATTCATGCCAAAGAAGTTTGTGATTGGATTTATAAACATACACACACAGACACTCGCACACACAAGTGTCCACAGTATAAGTAAACTTCTCATTCATCTGCACCAGAAGGTATAGCTATTCCCAGGACGAAAGGAGCATAATTTACTTCCTGTCATGAAAAGTGTCAGGGAAAAAAATAGGAGACCATCCCTAATTCAAAGCAACAAACTTGGTTGAGTGCTAGAGAGTCAAACCCAGGCATTTAAGTGATAAGGGCTCTGAAAGGTCTCTTGTGAAAGTGATGGATCTGTCAGTTTCACTTTCTCCCACCTTCAGACCTTTCAAATCATAAGATTTGTCTGTACAATTTATAAAGAACTTTCTGAATTTCGATCAGCTTTTATCTTAAAACACTCCAAATGAAAATCGTACTCATGTCTATTCAATATACCCAATAATGTCAGACTGACAGATAGTTTTCGCAGCAGCAGCAGCAGCAGCGAGAATCAGGTTTCAAAATAAGGACAAAGTAATATCAGAACATTGAGACCTCCCAGGACTCTCCATTACAGATCTCAAAGCTGCCATTTTGGAAAAAAAGAACTACCAGCACAATCAAGTGACGACTGAACAAACAAACATCAAAAGCTTTCAGGCAATCTAAGAAGGTCTCAACAAACACAAGGGGTTTTTAACACACTGCAATTGTTAATTGATCAGGTACTGGTAATCTGTCTCACAGGTAACCTGCATCTGCATGATCACCCTATCTTCCCCTCCCTTCCACCCTATCCTAATTTAAATCCTACATTAGTTGAGCCACTCCATGCATCTGAGGAAGTAAGCTTTGCCTTTTAACAAAATTTGTTAGTCAGAAAAAGTACTACCAGACTCCCCATTTTTGTCCCCATAAATACATTTTTGTCCCCATAAATACATATATGTGTATTTATTGTGTTTATATGATATACATGGGCACGCATGTTGTAGTGCATGGCTATGTACCTGCATAAAAGCTATCCCCATTACCAAAACTACTTAAAGGCCTTGTTTGGATGTTTCCTCCCTTCCCTTTTGGCCTCCAATTTCAGCTGCACAAAAAAGAAACTTCCTGCTTGATTGGGGAAGGCAGATATACAATTGACCGTTAAGTCAATTAGCCATTTGGCACGCCATGACTTTCAGATCATTTGGAAGAACCGCCAGCCCTTCTTGAGAATGCTTTTCTGCATTTAGGAGAGACCTGTGGCATTCTGTCGTCTCTTGGAGCCCTGGCCCCCCAACATCTTACTTCCAGCTAGAAAAGTCTAATAAAAAACCTTCCACATCAACTGGCTTGAGAGTGTTTAAAGTGGGGTGGGGGGGGGAGGGGGGTCCTCTTTAAGACCTAGGTTTGCTCAGAAGTGCAGTGCATTTATCTTTGTTTGTGAAAAGTAGTACTATTTTAAAAGGCATTAAGCATGAAGTGATTAATCAAATGGCAAGAATAGGCCTTTAGGGTGCTCTGGAGAAACACAATTGAGAAATGATGCTTTCTGCTCTATTGAAATGTAAATGCTGCACACAGCTCAGCCCCTTCGCGGGGGGGGGGGGGGGAAGCAGCATGTTATTTGTTTCTGGGAATACCTGCTTTATTTCTTTTTTTAAGCATTACGGTAGTAAGGTAGAAGAAGTACACTTCTTCAACTAGAGCAAAGATATAATAATTAACTGAGAGATGCTTGATGAAGTCACAATCCAGAGCAAGCAGGCAACAAATTGGTTGCCTTTGTCTTCCATTAGAGATCTTATCTTTTATGTCTCTCTTTTTTTGTTAGCTCAGCCTTCCAATTTTAAGGCAATGGAATATTTTTCAGAGATGAGGCTGACAGCTGTTAAAAGCCATGAGTGACAATGATTTCACCTTGTTGATAAAATTAGAAAGAATTAAAAAGAGAAAAGGTCCTTTTATCCTTTGTTACAATCCACTCTCAATTCAATTAAAGCCCCTAAATGCAACTATTAGAACTTGACTAAATGACTATGGAACTTGGAGTTTATGCTTGTCATGAGAAGAAGATAATAGTACTCATGAGACAATTCTTGCAGGTACAGGAAATAAATCTGAGTTCAGCAAACTCACAAGATGTTTAACCTATGTAATTCGTTCCTAATCTTAGAGGAAGGAAAACTGGCTAAATAAATTCTGTGGAATAATTCTCCTCACACTGATTGTTGGGATTATTTATTCTGTTAAACTCATTAGAAGGTGCAATGATAACTTTTACTAGTTCATTTAGCCTGTGGTCATCTGTTCTGATTGGCAATCTCTCTTCCAAAACTCAGGCACATGGAATCTTTTTCAGCACCTGCTACCTGACCTCCTTTGAGCTGGAGATTCCAGTGATGGGAGCTGAGCTTTTAGTTGTGCAAAGCATGGATGCTGCTACTAAAGCACAGCTCAGGTGATTACCACATAAGGTATACATAGTTGCCAGATAGTATTAGCCCCACCTATTTTGATGGCAGCTGTACATCATGGATTTCCCTACTGCCCACCAGGATCACAGACAAGATAAATTGGCTTCACTAAGTGCCATGCAGACCATGACAGGTTCAGAGGCCCCAGGTACTGTAATGGAATGTGAGAATGACCTTGGAAGATGGGGCAAGAGATGCTGCCTAGGGAACTATCAGATAAAAGGGGGAGGAGCCTGCAACTGAGTAACAGGCAGAAAAAGAAACTTAGAAAGGACCTGCCCTAACTGATCAAGTTGTAAATAGGGATAGTGGGAGATCTGTACTTTCAGACTTGCAAGATTATGTTAATGTAGCCTATCAATAAAGTAGAAGTAGCTCATTTGGTTGAGTTTCCTGTCTGGTTTACCTGGGTGGGCTGACATCAATCTTGCAAGTCTCATACTCTCTTCCAAAGAGAGGAATTTCAAGAATGGCCTCCGATCCTCAAGGAACCCCACTATCCGCTGCGAATATAGCAGCTGCATCGTTGCAGCACCAGCAGCAAGTAGATGCACAGATGACCAATTTACAGAATGCCGTGATACAACTGATGCAGCAGTTGGGGCAGAATTTGCCTTAACCCATGGCAGCACAACAGATGGTGGCCCAAGTAATGTTCCTGTATTCCCACGGGAGCTTGCTGGAGAAGTTTGGAGGGGACCAAGATCAATTCTGGACATTCATTGCTCAATGTGAAATGTTTATGGCAGGCAGGCTGGTGGAGTTTCCCACTGATTGCCCCAAAGTGTCTTTTGTGCTGAGCTTGCTGAAGGAAGCAGCAGCTAAGTGGGCAATACCATTCATTTAGGGTAATGATCTGGTGCTGGACAACTATCAAGATTTTATGCATAAACTCAAAATACACTTTGGGGATCCCATACAAAGAATCACAGCTAGTTGAGAGATCTGGAAGCTCAAGCAGGGAGAGAAGAGAATAAGGGCATATATTTCAGACTTTAAATTGCTTGCTGATGATGTGGGGTGAGGGGTGGAATGACTTAGCCCTGATTGACCAGTTCAGAGAAGGTTGACCAATGATTTAAGAGACGAGCTGGTGAGACAACGCACCCCAAAACCCTGGAGGAACTATATCAGCGTTGTGTAGTTATAGATGCCTGACTAGAAGAGTTGAGGCAGAGAAGGAACAGGATGGAGAAAAGATCCTACAATCTGTCTTCCCCCATACCACCCCCGCAATGGCCCCCTTGGAATCCAGCATGGGAGAACCCATGCAAATTGGGGCAGCCAAGAGATCCCTGTCATCAGGAGAGAAGCAAAGAAGAAAGCATCAGGAGCTATGCTTTTACTGTGGGGACCCAAGGCACATAGCCAGATTGTGCCTGATAAAAGTGCCAGTGGCTGTCATAGCAATAAGATGCAGAACTTGTAAATCAACAGAGCATGAAGCCAGCAAGTGCCCAGCTTGCTCCCAAACAGGGCCCCAGGGAAACTTTGAAGGCCTCCCTCCCAGGAGCTCTGAAGGGGGGCCATCCACCATTTGAGATCTCAGACAGCTGACAAAAGGCAAACATATTTCATTACTCCTGTTATTGTTTCTTTAAATTCCAGGCAGAAGGTGGAGATTTTTACTCTCATAGACTCTGGGGCAACCACTAATTTCATAGATATATAAATGGTACAGAAAGTAGAGTTGCCAACCCAAGCTCTAGAAAACCCAATGATAGTTGAGATTATCAATGGTCAGTCAGTAAGGGCAGGACTGATTCTGCAGTGCACAGGTCCTTTGCAACTGACAAAGATCACACAGAGTTCATAACACTCTATGCAACTGCCTAGTGCTCATAATCTTGGGAATAGAATGGCTTCAGATGCACGACCCAGTTATAAGTTGGGAGCAAGGGACACTCTAATTTCCCTGCCCTAAATGCCAACAACATCACTTACAAACAGTGAAAGCTTACATCTCCATCCATTGCAGAACAAGGGAGGATCAGCACTGCCAGAAAAACATGTAGACTATGCAGATGTGTTTGGGGAGGAAGAAGTAGCTGTCTTACCCCCACACTGGGCATGTGATTGCACCATAAATTTGAAGCTAGGGGTCCAAATCCCAGCAAAGAGGCAGTATCCCATGTCTCAAGGAATATCTGGATCTCAACATAAAAAAAGGATTTATTAGCCCTTCCAGTTCACCAGCATCAGCACCCATGTTCTTTGTCCCCAAAATACAAGAAGAAGAAACAGCAGCCACTCTGAAGGGAAAGGAAGGAGCCCACATGTGTACTGTTCATGACTACAGAAATCTGAACAGATGACAATTAGAAACCATTATCCACTCCCACTTATCTCCAATCTACTAGACTGGCTACAAAAGGCATGCATCTTTACTAACTAGACTTGAGAAGTGTTTACAACCTAATCAGAATGAAAGAAGAGCATGAATATTTAACAGCCTTTGATACAAGGTATGGAAAGTTTGAATACACAGTGATGCCATTTGGCCTAGTTAACTGTGGAGCTGTTTTTTCTAGATTCATGAACCGAATATTTGCAGGCCTTTTAGATAAATATGTAGTCATTTACTTGGTGACATATTAGTTTATTCCAGAGATCCCTCCTTGCATGTAACCCATGTCAGAAATGTACTGCAAAAATTATAGGACAAGCTCTTTGCTAAACTAGAAAAATGTACATTCATTCTGGCCCAAGTGGGCTATTTGGGTTACAGAACCTCCACAGAAGGCATACAGATGGATCCAGCAAAGGTACTGCATTCTATTCATGGTGCAAAAGATGTGCAGCACTTTCTAGGCTTTGCTAACTTCTACAGGTAATTCATCCCTAATTTTGCTGAGCTTGTGAAGCCACTATCCTAGCTCCTAAGAAAGGGTTGGTGATTCTCCTAGTCAACCCAAGAGCAAGCAGTGTTTCAAGAGTCAAAGCAGCTCTTTGCTTCTCAACCCCTCCTTCACCTCCCCATCTCCTTCTGTTCCCTTGTTGTGCAAATAGACACCTCAGATGTGGTGGCAGGAGTGGTTTTTCTCCAGGCAGAGAAGGAAGTAGAGGGGGGCAGATTTATTATCATGTGCCTTTTACTCCAGAGCACTCCTCCCAACAGAAAGAAACTATGACCTTTGCAATAAAGAGTTACTGGTGGTAAAAATGTATTTCAACAATTGAGACACCTGCTGGAAAGAGCTGCCCACTCTAACAAGTACATACAGAACATAAACATTTAGAGATTCTGCAAAACACCCAATCTCCCTCCTCTCAGCAAATCAGGTGGGCACAATTTTTCTCCCACTTTGATTTTTACATCTCATACATCCCAGGCTCCCAGAACAAGCTTGCAGATGCCCTCTCATGCAAGCCAGAGTATGAGGTTCCCCAGTCACCCTGCTCCCAGCAACAATACTGCAGCCATGCAACTTTGAGTCACACCATAAATTAGACCAACACAAAAGGCTGGGAGCAGGAAGACAAGCTGTTGATCTCTTTGATCAGATTAGGGTACAGCAGCAGCAGCAGGATCTGTATGCCAGGGTCTGGATGGATGATCTCCAGGGAACCCAACAAATTACTGTTTTGCCTTTCACAGTGGAGGGAGGGCAGCTTTTGCACAATGGATGTTTGTATGTTCCTCTTCCCCTAAGGGAGGGACTACTATAGCTGTGCTATGACAACAAAACAGCAGGGCATGGGATGGGGGCGATATTTAAAACCCAACTTAGAGTCCTCAGAGAGTTTTGGTGGCCCTGCATCCACTCATACATTAAAGATTATGTTTCTTCATGCCATGTCTGTCATAGAGCAAAGCCAGTTCCTGGTAAGCCAACTGGGCTGTTGCAACTTGTGGAAACTCCTTCTCAGCCATGGGACACTATTTCTTTGGATTTCATCACTGATCTTCCTCCAGTGTGGAGATATACTACCATATTGGTAGTAGTGGACTTCTTTACCAAATTGGCCCATTTTATTCCTTGCAAGGGTCTCCCAACAGCCCAAGAAATGGCTCAACTCTTTTTGGACCATGTCTTTAGATATAGAGGATTGGTCAATCATATCATAACAGACTGAGGAAGCCAATTCACTTCCAAATTTTGGAGAGCTCTCTTGCACATATTAAATATTAAAATTCATTTGTCTTCCTTGCATCATCCGGAGGCAAATGGAGAAGCTGAGAAGGTTAATCAACTATTGCAGCAATATTTAAGATGCTATATTTCTTATCAGCAAGATAATTGGACTGATCTCATACCTGTAGCTGAATTTGTTTACAACAATGCAGCACACTTCTCTATTGGTAGGTCACCATTTCAGGCTACTTATGGATTCCACCCACAGTTCTTGCCAAAAGCCAGGCAAGAAAGCACCGTCCCTCGTAGCACAGATTTCCTGCATGAGAGGCGAGCAGCCCAAAGCCTCTTAAAGGAACAGCTTGAACTAGCAAAGGCCATGTAGAAAAATACAGCAGATGCATGTAGCCAGAATTGCAGAAGGGGATCTGATGTGGTTTTCTACAAAATTTCTAACTTCCGTGAGACCTTCCTTGAAACTGGACTCAAAATTTATTGGCCCTTTCCCAGTGATTAAGCAAAGCAACCAAGTGAGTTTTTGTTTGCAGTTGCCAGCATCAATGAAGGTTCATCCCGTATTCTATTGGTCTTTGCTTGTAAAGGAAGCTCCCCCCTGCACTCTGTGTTCAGAGGCAGCACTCCCTCATTCTAGTAAATGGAGAGGAAGAGAATGAGTTGGAGGCAGTGTTAGAGTCTAGACTCAGAGGGAAGTGGGTTGAGTACTTGATACACTGGAAAGGTTAAGTCAGAAAGAACATGGGAGGCAGCAATGGACATGCATGCACCACAACTGGTGCAGCATCTTCACAACTAGTACCCCAGAAAACCAAATGTTTTGGTTTAGTTACCAAACTACTGGCCTTGCAGGAGTCAGGCACTGACCAAAACGAGCAGGAGATTTTCTATGGGGTGGAGGGGTCTCAGATGTAGCAAGAGATTGAGTAGGGGGAAACAAATCAACTCCATCCACATCAGGCATGCAGGACTGGGCGGGGGGAGACCAACAGATTTCTGAGGGAGGGGCAGCTGTCACCTCAACTAGAATAGATGATTTATGGGAAGCCTCATATGATCTTGGGAAGTTACCAGGAGGAGAGCGATGCAGTTGCATTTCATTCTCACAGCCCATAGCCTGTTTCCCCTGGGAACTCAGGGTAGAGGGATGAGTCTGAAGGGGAGGGTGATGTAATGGAATGTGAGGGTGACCTTGGAAGATGAAGGGAAGAGATGCTACCTAGGGAACAATCAGATAAGGGGGGGAGGAGCCTGTAGCTGTGTAATAGGCAGAGAAAGAAATTTAGAAAAGACCCGCCCTAACCAATCAGGTGATAAATAGGGACAGCGGGAGATTTGTACTTTCGGATTTGCAATATTCTGTTAATGTAGCCTATCAATAAAGTAGAAGTAGCTCATCTGGTCATGTTTCCTGTCTGGTTTACCTGGAAGGGCTGACAGGTACCTCCAGTGTCTGAAAGGGTTCAAGACTTCAGTGACATCATAGTTCCCTGGAAGAGTACAGTCCTCGAAGATCCCGTAAATGCATTAAAGTATCCAAAATCTCCCAGTTGTTGTATTGATACAACCGTCTTTCCCAAATGGGTACTTTCCAAGTCATTTGGCTACAATGTCTATCCCTCACATGCAACACAGCGCTTGAGAGAAAGGTCTTTGCTTCCCTTTCAGTCCTTTCACAGAGGTGTATGAGTATTCTATTTGTTAAGAGAACAAAAGCATGCACATAAATTCCAAGCAAGCCTATTGTGCAACATGGGCCACTTGTCTGTAGATACAAGGGTGAAATTTTGTGTGATACCTTTTCCTTTTCTCTTAGTGAATGTGGAAGGATTGATCAAAGATGAATATCTGATGCATGCTGGGAGTGCATGTCATTCCCAATGTATTCACAGAATATATGATGGGAGGCAAATATATGTGAGTTGCTGTCTCTTATTTGTGCAGAAAACGATGAACCGTCTTTGGTGTTAGCATGGAAACTCAACTCTTAATTATTATTTCAGATTCATTTCTGCAAGAAAGAAGAATATAACCTGCTTTGCTGATCTATTTCTGATTATCTTCCATTCACCTGACATCTGACTCTTATTTACTTAAAGTGGGGATCTTTAAAATAAATACATGACATTTTGTGACCCCAATCTTTCATCTTATAATCAGTTATCTATTCTGAGACCAAAAGCAGAGTTAGACAACATATTCCTCTTACTTGATATCAGTGTGTAAAATAATACCCCCGATAGCTACCCTAAAAGGCCTTTATTATTTATTCATTCTACTATTTCTTCTAGTGTAGTGAATGTTGTAGTTCCCTGCCCAGAACTTGCAGATGGGGCGTGAGAAATCTTTGTAGACAGATGGTCTTGCATTTGGGGAAACAAACTTGTGTTATCTTCCTAGTTGCTTTAATGAGCTGATTCTGTTTAGGGGGCACATAAGAGAGGGAATTTCTCAGCCTACTAGATCTTCTGTATTTTATTTGCATTCACCAAGTGGAACAAATCCTAAAATGGCCAGTGTTCAAATAGTCCTTAATTCTGCAAAGTGAAAACTTGTGAAGATTTTGGAACCACCAATAATTCTGGAGGACTGCTTCACATGAGACATATGTAGAATACAAAATACTCCATTGATTCAGACATAGCTAGTTTTTGGCTGTTTTATTCTTCAAGGCCTGCTCCTGCTCTTTTTTTTTTACTTATGAGTATTTTGAAAGAAAATACTGTCTTTACCCATACATGTCCTGCACATTTTCATGAGAACAGTTCTGCCCTTACAGAGATTATCGTCACCCACATTAATATACTACTAAGAAATGTTTCTTTGAATTTGTTAAAAGTTCATAAATTCAGAAATGTATTGGTGTAGCATAGCAGTTGAGAAAATGAACTATATATCAAGATATTTAGTTTGAATCCTGCCTTCACCATGAACTAATTAAATAACCACAGGCAAGCATCTTTTAGTTTCAGGGAATCTCCACATGAGAACTATTTGATGATCTGAAAGCAGTTCCAAGTCTCTCTGAGCTACATTGCACAGTTAAGACAATTTATAGTCAGCTCAGTTATTGTGCTGCTGAAAATGAAGCAAAATCAGTATTTCGTCAATGATTTGAAATCTCGTATTTGCACCAAGCTTGTTTCCATGTTGGATGGAACTCCTGCTCCTGGGCTCTGGGTGTCGTGGTAGGTCCTTCACAGGGAAGAGTGGCTCAAATTGTTTTGCTCCCAGCCTTTTCAGATCAGTGGCAACAAGTCTGGTTGTGCATCAGCTTGAAACTATTTCTGAGAGTTTGAGGAGTGAAAACGATAGTATTCGATAAATGATTAAAAAAAAATGATAATCCTTCCTACAAGCTTGCTGACATCCAGGCCACTACAGCTTATAAAGCAGAGTGCACTATAAAATAATCCACTAAGTGCCATGGCCTAACAGTTCCCCTCCCGGTAAAAGAAGTTGGATTTTATAAGATCTAAAATGGATCACAATGGCTATGTGTATCTGGTGAGTATGAAACTGGCCATACTCTGCCTCCTGTTGGTCAGTAAGTAGCAAAAATGTATACTATAAATGTAGCTGGGAGATAGGGAGAGGAGGAGGCACAGAATCTCTAGCCTGAGGGCATGACATGTAGCCTGAGAGCTTAAAATATGTTTGCTTTATTCCTGCAATCCTAGACTGCAAATGTTTGCTTTATTCCTACAATCCTACACTGAGACCAGAATACTGCCCCCTCCCTAATCCTCTATTGCTTGGCCTGGGTGTGCTATCTAGCCAATTCAGTCCAGTTCTTGCAAACTGGCTGTATAACAGAGGAGGGCAGCTATCTGGCTTCTTTCATAACCTGAACATGGGAATTTGCAGCAGCCACTCAGGTTTTTCACAAAGGACACAGTCCCTTTCCACTTGGACTTTAGTTGAAGATGGAGGACACCACACTTAGAAGTGGCAGCAGAGCAACCAGGCTCCACTGAAGGCATCTGGCAAGCCCAGAAGCATCAAGGACTAAGCACAAGGAGAGGCAATGCCCCTGCCCCACCTGGAGAACTGAGTAGAAGCCACATCATACACCATGTCCCTCGGCACATGGGTCCCACTGGCTCCACCTTCTGCTGCTCAGTTTGTTTCACCTCTTACTTGCTCAGGAATGTTTCTTGTCTAATTTAGATAACGCTTCTGTCTTGGTCCCCACTATAGATTTTAAAAAGCTTTTTAAAGAGCAATTGCCTTTTCTGGTGACAAGTGCTACATTGCAAATGTACTATATGTTAACCTATGGCAGTCAGCACATTGTGAATCACCTATATTCTGGATTATTTCTATTTTTTCCTTACTACTTTTCAATTTCTCTCTGGCTAATAACATAGGAAATTGTTTTACATCCAGGCACACTGTTGGTCATTTAGCTCCTTACTCCAACTAAGCTTGGATCTCCTTTCCAAATCCACCTAGGGATTCTGAGAGTTGATGCAACACATTTCCAGGGCATCAGCTTAGGAGAAGTTGCCTGGTACGTTGGGAAGAGTTTTTTCCATTACTTTCCACTGGATGGTTCTCCTCTGTTCTGCTGTGATCACATCTCTCATGCTGCATTAAGTCTAATTCTGTACACACAATTTAAATAGAATATTGATGAAAAGGATTGTGTCCAAAATAGTAATAAAAAATGTTAAGCTTATTTAGCATAGAAAAGGCATACTTGAAAGCTTATAGGTAGTAGAAAATATTTGAGTTCTGTGGCTTTGGATTGTTGTAGCCAAATCTAATGGTGAAAAAATGATAAAGATTAAATATATCATTAGGAAATCCTCCTAGCAATGTAAACTATTTGACCAAAGAACAGACTACCTCAAAAGGTGGTAGGGTTCCATTATTAGAAGTGTTTAAGCACAGCTAGAATGGCTGCCTATAAAGAATGATGTTGTTGTTGATTTGTCTTGACTCCATGACTTTTTCATCTCTGTGATTTTATACTTTAGTAGTTCTAGGGACTAGAACTGGAGCATACTCAAAGTAAGTCTTCCACCAGAAACTTTGGAGAGGGAGAGGTATTCCCACTTATAAAATATTCTTCTTCTTCACTTCTTCTTCTTTTCTTTAATGACTGAATAAAAATGGGGAACAATCTGGAAATGCCTTGGGTTACTGATAAAATATTTATTTATTTATTTATTTACTTACTTACTTACTTACTTACTTACTTATTTTGGTCTTTTTTTTTTGATATACAGGTGAAACTCGAAAAATTAGAATATCGTGCAAATGTTCATTTATGTCAGTATGGCAACTCAAAAGTTGAAACCAATATATGAGATAGATGCATTACATGCAAAGCGAGATATGTCAAGCCTTACTTTGGTATAATTGTGATGATTATGGTGTACAGCTTATGAAAACCCCAAATTCACAATCTCAGAAAATTAGAATAGTGTGAAAAGGTTCAAGATTCTAGGCTCAAAGTGTCCCACTCTAATCAGCTAATGAATCCATAACACCTGCAAAGGGTTCCTGAGCCTTTAAAGGGTCTCTCAGGCTGGTTCAGTAGGAATCACAAGCATGGGAAATACTGCTGACCTGACAGTTGTGCAGAAAACCATCATTGACACCCTCCATAAGGAGGGAAAGCCCCAAAAGGTAATTGCAAAAGAAGTTGGATGTTCCCAAAGTGCTGTATCAAAGCACATCAATAGAAGGTTATGTGGAAGGGAAAAGTGTGGTAGAAAAAGGTGCACAAGCAGCAGGGATGACCGCAGCCTGGAGAGGATTGTCAGGAAAAGGCCATTCAAAAGTGTTGGGGACTTTCACAAGGAGTGGACTGAGGCTGGAGTTAGTGCATCAAGAGCCACCACACACAGACGGATCCTGCACATGGGCTTCAAATGTGGTATTCCTCTTGTCAAGCCGCTCCTGAACAACAAACAGCGTCAGAAGCGTCTTACCTGGGCTACAGAAAAAAAAAAAGAACTGGTCTGTTGCCCAGTGGTCCAAAGTCCTCTTTTCTGATGAGAGCAACTCTTGCATCTCATTTGGGAACCAAGGACCCAGAGTCTGGAGGACGAATGGAGAGGCACAAAATGCACGATGCTTGAAGTCCAGTGTGAAGTTTCCACAGTCTGTGTTGATTTGGGGAGCCATGTCATCTGCTGGTGTTGGTCCACAGTGCTTCATTAAGTCCAGGGTCAACGCAGCCGTCTACCAGGAGATTTTGGATCACTTCATGCTTCCTTCCGCAGACGAGCTTTATGGGGATGTTGACTTCATTTTCCAGCAGGACTTGGCAGCTGCCCACACTGCCAAAAGTACCAAAACCTGGTTCAATGACCATGGGATTACTGTGCTTGATTGGCCAGCAAACTCGCCTGACCGGAACCCCATAGAGAATCTATGGGGCATTGCCAAGAGAAAGATGAGGGACATGAGACCGAACAATGCAGCAGAGCTGAAGGCCGCTATTGAAGCATCCTGGTCTTCCATAACACCTCAGCGGTGCCACAGGCTGATAGCATCCATGCCACGCCGCATTGCGGCAGTCATTGCTGCAAAAGGGGCCCAAACCAAGTACTGAGTACATATGCATGCTTATACTTTGCAGAGGTCCGATATTGTTCTATTTCCAATCCTTGTGTTATTGATGTCATGTAATATTCTAATTTTCTGAGATTGTGAATTTGGGGTTTTCATAAGCTGTACGCCATAATCATCACAAGTATACCAAAGTAAGGCTTGACATATCTCGCTTTGCATGTAATGTGTCTATCTCATATATTGGTTTCACCTTTTGAGTTGCCATACTGACATAAATGAACATTTGCACGATATTCTAATTTTTTGAGTTTCACCTGTAGATGACTCTTTGGTTCATTGCTTCCTTAAGTGTACAGTTTGCGTAGGGCAAGCAGAAAGAAAACCTTTAAAATGAAAAACATGAAAAAAAATAACCTGCCTTTCAAGAATATCATACCCAAGCCAGGTATACCCATTAATTAATTTTGATCTGATTTCATGTGCAAGATAGCTGTTAGGATACTTAATCTTCCATTTGTCTTCTGTTTTCTACCACTATTTCCTGTATGCAAAAAATAATTTGATGCATACTGAGAAATTCCTTAAACAACAGGAGACTTCACACTATTTTTTCCCCATCAAGTCCTTATGGTTTTGGAGGTGTGAGATAACAAATATGTGGAGTGAAGTGTTTCACTAATTTGCTCTAGATATTATCTATGGCTATATCCTCTGTGGCCAGAGGATATTTGTAACAGATATATAGAACTGTTAGTATAGTATAGATATATTTGTAACAGAACAATAGTAACAGATTGCTATTCTGCTTCTGAACCAAAAGCAGAACAATACACAGAGCCACAATGACTTTTTGTAAAAAGAGATGAACAGCATTCATTACATAGTCTTCTTTAAGTAGTATTATCTTGAAAGAATTGTCTGACTCCACAGAGGGTGAGTTGCTAGTATCATTCATCTAAAAGCATCATCTTTCCCAATCTGATGCTCTCTAGAGTGTTAGGGCTACCACATCCAAAATTCCTAGCCATCATAGGCAATAATCATCTCAGATGTAGCAGACTTACGACTTCCTGTAGCTGTAAACTCAGCTAGTGAATACCAACAGGACTGTAATTAAAACAGCACTACTGAGAATGAAGAGGAAGATATGTTTGGAGAACTCCAAATTTTATAGAAGTATAAAAGAATGTATAGTGAGTGAGTGTGTGTGTGTGTGTGTGTGTGTGGAGGGGAACTAAACAGGTAGTACTTCCTTCACAAAAATGGGGGTGGAGCAATGGAGTATTGATTATGCTCAGTTGTCACAGAACGTTGATTATCTTTTGGAAAAGAAAAATGGCAAACTAGGATATTAGTGGAATGCTATGTTTCAACTCCTTATATTATCTTTAAGGAAGGCAAAGGTGACTGCCAGTAACCCTAGTCAAGAACATTCCTACAAGGTTGGTTGGTTGGGACAGAAAAGATATACTGTATGGCTTGATGTCCTGATAGATCCCATTCCCACTTGTATATGTCTATTTCTGATCCCTTTCTCAATAAGAAGGCAGCTTAGGATACACGAGGAATGGGTAAGAGAGAATGTAAAGAATTAGTATTAATTCAGGTCTCTAGGGACAGATAGATTACATCCCAGGTACTGAAGGAGCTGGCAGAGGTGACTGCAAGCACCATCGGTTATCTTTGAGAATTTTTGGAGGGCTGGTGAAGCCCCAGAAGACCAGAGAAGAGCAAATCTTCAAAAATGGGAAGGTTGGGGGAAACTGCAATTAGGCTGAGCAAGGTATTCAAATGGATTGTCAAACAGAGTGTGTACAAGCCTTTGGATAGGCATGCTACTGTTAACAGGAGCCAGCATGGGTTTGTTGCAAACAAATCGTGCCAGACTAACTAATTCTATCCTTCTTTGATAGAATTATTGGCTTAGCAGACTGAAGGAATACTGTAGACATAGCAAAGCCATAGACAGAGTGCCTTATGATATCCTCCTATATAAAATGGCAAAATATGGGCTAGCTGATACAACTGTTAGATAGATTCACCATTGGCCATATCCCAAGAGTGCTTCTTTCTGGAATTATTGAGTACTGTCCTGGGCCCTGTGCTATTCAGTATTTTCACTGGTGACTTGGATGAGGGAATTATTTGTTTGCCTGAATTTTAAAGAAAAAGTTATGATCTAAATACATGATGATCTGGTTGAAAAGATGCTCAACCACAGAGGAAAAGTTTTAGTGCAGTGTACAGGTGGTTCTGCTGAAACAGCAAGAGTCTGGAAGCATTGATGGACAAACTCTAATAAACCTGTTCCTCATCCAGTGACCAGGACAAGTGACAATGTTTATGGGAAAATGAAGAAAGCCTAGCAGTGCTGCATCCTGACCAGAATAATAATCAGATCAAAGGATGACAGAGTTTTAAACCGGCTGGTATTTCTTCTTTGGAAGCATGCAGTTATTCAGTAATTTTGTGGTCACAATGGCACTATTTTAACAGATCTTGAAATGTTACAACCTAATGTGTAACTGATGTGTAACTCATGCAACAACATGAAGGTTACTGTGTAAATGTATGGGAAAGGTGATGCTTAATTATGTGGCAGGGCAAAAGGTGGTGATGAGGCATCTGTTCAGGAAGAGAAGTACATGCCTACCTGAGCATGAAAGGAACGGCTCATCTGAACTCTGCAGGGAGGAAGCTTGATTGCTTATTGCACTTTGGACATATGGCACTATTCTAGAAAACAGTTCAGAACAATCTTCACACTACAATGTGAACAAGGCGCAACAAACCCAACCTTGTGTATGTGATTGATCAGTGGATGAAAAATTGCTCATTTATGTGACCATCGTTATGGGAAGAAGTTAGGTGTGTATCCATGGGTGTGTCTTTCCATATAACTTGGCAGGTTCAAGAGGCTTCTTATCAAGTAGACTTCCAACTTTTTTTTCTTAGTGTCCTAAGGAAAAGCCTTAGGACTGAAATGCTGTTTGGTAGGGCTGAGCAAACTATTTGGAAGGTTACATTGGAAAGCAAATGAAGCAGCATCAGGAAAGCCTTTCGAAGACTCGGTGTGCTAGCTTTGAGACTCTCCCTGCATTATCAGAGAATGTCCCTTTTCAAATGGTTTGCCTAGCCCTAACATTTGGGAGCTCCCCAAACTATAATGCACAACCACTTTCAATTCTATTGATTGTAATTAGAGTCAATGAAACTTGAGTTGTCACTGCTTTTCAATCTGCATATCTACATTATTTTACAGGCAACTAATACAGTACTTTCTTCACTTTAGTATATTTATAATAACCAAGCCCAAAATTTAATTACATGTGAGAAATAATCTAAATGCACAACCTCCCATATACACACACAGCTGTCTGTTTTCATCCTGATCCATTTTCTTTTTAATGGCACTGAAAAGCCTGCTTTAATGTTCTTGTTTAATGCCTGCTTGTGGAACAGTTACTTTTTCCCCCCTTTCAGATTTGGTGTTGATAGCTTATTTGTCTGGATAACACATCTATTTGATTGCTGTAATGTGCTGTAAAAGCATCTCAGAAGACACATAAGATTTCAAATGAGATACAGCAACCTTAATCTCAGGTACCTGATAGGACATGGGGAGATTAGTACTCTCTTGTTTCTAGAGAAACACAGCCTCATTAACCACCAGTGAACATACTTGACATGTGTCTAACATTTGCTTGGATCTGAGAATAATTTTCGGAGTTTATAATTGTATATATTTAGAGGGGATCTGGTTGGTAAAGACTGCTAAGAGCATAAGTTGTTCAGTAGCAATAATAGTAGTCATTAGAGCTACCATAGCTGGTCTGCAAAAATCTAGGCCACCACTCAGTGGCAGCAAAGGGAACGTTCAATTGTTCTTTGCTGCCATCTAGTGGTTGTCCAGAATGTTATAGTCCAGATATAATAGTCTTTGCAGCAATAGCATCAACAAATAAATTACCCAAAGTTGGTGGCATAGTTGATCCAATGTAATGGTATGTAGGAATGGCCTTGGGAGATGGGAGGAAGAGCCGCAGACTACACCACTGTAATGTAAAATGTATCTCAGTCCACAGAAGGAGTGGGGGCATGGGAAGCATTTCAGAAGGGACCCTCCCTAGTTTTGCAGAGAGTAAAAGGAAAGGAGGGGAGGACTACTTTCAGACTTGGAAGATTCTGTTAATGCAACCTTACAATAAAGATAGAGCTAGTATTCATTGTTGTGTTCTTGTTGGGACTACCTCAAAGGGCTAACATCCACTCATCCGTTTCATCTCTCACACAAGCATTAGCTATTCTTTGAAAAGAACAGCATTGGAAGAGGGTCTGATAGCCTCCAGAATTGGGATGTACTAGGTTGAAGTAGCTCATTTTTGCTATGGGATGGGAGGCCCCATGAAATCCTTTGGTTGATGATGAGTGAGAATGGGTTTCTGCTCTCTCTCACACACTCTCAATCTCACCCAAAATATTTCTGTCACACATTCACCCAGCCTTCTCTTCATTCTGCGCTGGAGAGAATACTGAGACAACACTGAAACCCAGGTTGTTCAAGAGGATAATAAGTTACTAATTTAGCTAGACTGTGTTGATTTGATTTGAAATTCTATGTGTGCAACTGTTTCTTGTTTTCCCTATATCTTGCTTTTGCAGTAAGTTGTGTTTTGCATCTTTACATTTGGCTTCATTGATTTAATAAATACATTTCTTACTAAAAACCTGCATGGTCACACAGCTACCTCTTGTGTTGCAGGATTGGCCCAAAGTGTATTATGTTTTGCATTTCTGGGTTTTGGGCAGGAAGATCCAAAGTACCTTACTTTCTGGTTTCCTATTGCTGGACTGCAGAGAGATGTTCTTGTTAGAAGGGCTAAAAATGGAGGCATCTTGTGGAAATCACAGTGACATCAAAATGATATTGTGCCTGTTGGGATATCTTTGCACAAATGGTGCAAGTATGTAACACATCACTTGTGTGATGATATCGTGGCACACGCAGTGTTACTTGCCCCCTCCCTCCCCACAAGGGTCTATTGGTTAGATCTACCCACCGGGACAGATTAGGAGATGTTAGGAAGTTTATTTTGACTGGTGGCAGCAAATTATACTGGGAAACTCTTGGAAAAGAGGATCTGCCAAGTCAGTTTTTACACTGTCCCTTCCCCCCAAGGGTTCCCACCTCTGTTTCCATTCAATTCATACTTGGCCAGACGTATCATGAATACAGATAAAATATTGAACATTTAATATAGCCTTTCCTTTGTTGCATTTCTTTCACAAGCAACCTTTCCCAGCTGTGCAAAACGGAAACAGCCCTTTATCTACCAAATCCAAATAATCTAGGATGGCTAGAGTTGTTTCTCAGAGGAACTGTAATGGTTTTCCAACCCACAAGGCTTTGCATCAGACAGATACTGTGACTGTTCTTTCACCCTATTATCTGCCTGGACTTTCAGCAAATGTTATTTGTTTGTCAAAACAGTACCGTCAAAGGGCCCCGTGTTCTTAATTAAAACCTTGACCCTCTTCTAACCTTCTCTGGGAAATGCTCATTAGTGAACTTCTCTGCTGCAGGCTGCCGAAAATTTGGAGACAGCACTATAAACATGGAGATTCCAAAGCGCCTCACGTAAGACTAAGTAATTTCCCTCTGTGAGAGTCAGAAGAAGCTTGCAAGTTTAATCCTGGGGTGAGCGATTTACAAAGTTCAGCCCCAGAATTTCAGGGCTGCTCATCTGGGGAGGGGGCTTACCTTAGAAAGGATGAAAAAAGCTTATAAACAGATCAACAAGAAAACAGTGCTTCCTCTCTCCACTAGAAGACACGAGGGCTGGCTAGGGCAAGAAAACAGGCTGTTTGGCTTTTTGGCTGACTCCCAAATTAAATGAATATAATGAACTGAACTGTTTCCTTGCACTCATCATCTTTGTATGTGCCTAGCTATTAGCAATTTACAGAGATGGGCCGCAGCCGCATTAATGTGCCTGCTATTTGACTCCTGCTATTCTACAAAGAATACATACATGGTGGAACACTCCAGCAGAAGTTCATCTCCCAGGAATTCTTTTCAGTCCTTGACCGTAGAAGCAACGAGACTCCATGGTAACAAGAGACGATGCTCCATACATGCTACTTTCAGATAATGCTCCAGGTCAGAGATCTATTCAGTTGAATGAAGTTCCATTCAAGCAGAGGGGAAAAAAATCTCCTTGTTTCTTAATCTGTCTCCCAACCTCCTGAGGCTGCTTTCCCCTTCATTCCTCCTTACCTGAGCTAGGGGATTATTTACCTATACACTGACACTCTTAAGATGCTCTGTCAAAAACTTATCTTCCACAGAATCCAGCCCTGACTCAGCTGTTTCCAAAAAGATCTTCTAGTCATATGGTAACAGCTTGCAGCTGCTTTCTAGAGCGGAGGCATAAAAGGAACATGATAGTGCCTGCCTGATTAGAAAGCAAGATGAATGCAACATTTTGTCTAGGTAAAATGCAGGCATGATTTAACATTCTGCTTTTGGCATGCTAATCTATAGCAGTTGCAGACAACTCACTGGGGCCTGCAAGTTCTAGCTCTTTAAAGAATCTAATCAGATTCAGCAATTTCTGCAGCTGTAACACTAGAACAATTCACTTGAGGGAGGAAGAGGTGAAAAGGGATGTCATGAGAGGAGCAAGGATGTTGCTACACATAAATACTTATGGAGGTAAGGCAATTAATCTTAGTTCATTCACCCTATTAATAAAGCTGAACATATCTATACTGTTGTAATGAGAAGTAACTCTGCCTACTACAGAGATGAAAGCATTTCAGTATTTCATTCCTAGTGGATCCATGGTGGGATGAACACCAGCTGGCACTGAATACAATCAAGCCTGTATCTGATACAAAACCCACATTGACTACTTGAAGGGCAAATTATATTGGGAATTAGATGGCGGCGGGAGTTTGTCCTTATTGTTTCTGCTTAAAAGGTTTCTGTATTAGCGTTCATGCTAATTATCTGAACTGCCTACCTGGGGTAGAACTTGGAGTTGCTATTTTTCAAAGGCTCCAGCTTGGAGGCATGATTTCAGAAGATAGTGGTGAGAGACTCCTACTTGACACCAAGGCCATTGGACATGGCACTTGTCCAGCAGCCTACAGAGTACTCAGAAACACACAATGAATGAATTCAGTTAAGGCTTTTGGCCTTTTTTCTTGGAGGAGTGGACGCTTTAAGATAAATGGATCCTTAAGGGCACCTGAGCCCCTCCCCACAAATCAAATACCCAGGTAGCCACCCATCCCCCACTTTCACCAGCTCAATCCAATGATGTCCCAGTTTTGCTATCCATGCCTTTTACAGCTTTTCAAGGCCAACAAAATTAAAACAAATGAAAATACAATCCCCAGGCCCCAGAAGGATGCACATGGTATCTCTCAAAGTCCAGCATTTCTTTCATTATATTTAACTTACAAATGAAATCATCAGGAAAGGTCCAGAGTTTGGTGCCACCAGTGTGCTAATGACAGTGCCATCTAGGAAAGTTTTTTTTAGTGCTAAATCAGCGCCTGGTGTTGTTAAAGGATATTGTAAGTTTAATTTAGACAAGATTCCTTGAAGAATTAGTACAGACCTCAAGTATTTCCTTGCAGTCAGCTCTGAATGGGAAATAACAGGACAGGTCTTTCTGAAGATGACCCCTGAGATTTCCTGTTGCTAAAGAACTGATTGGAAAGCCTTCTGGTCATTTGGTGTCTGAAGTTCTAAAACAATTTCCAGGCATAGATTTCCATTGGAAACAACAGAATAAGCATAACTGGAAAATTTAAATCTTAAATTGTCTTGCAGCCCATATACAATTTGGAGAAGACATTTGTGTTCCAAAACATTTTATGCCTATAACATGCATTGATGTTCACTGGATTTCAGTAAGGGTTTCTGATCTATTCATGCATCTGTAAATTAGGTCTACATCTTTTAAAAATAAAGGTATGTTCGTGTTTACCTGCTATATCATGGTCCTGAATATCATCAGCAAAAAGAAGAATTGATTATGCATTCACATAATTTCTTTTTCTTTTTGTTTCCAGGATATCATCTCTCCAAGTATATAGAGTATCTTTCTCCTGGAGTTTCCTTTTGATGAAGTGCTCCCCCTGTTTTTTTAGGTCTTCATTTGGTCCTGCCCCATTCCCCCAGTGTCAGAGAAAGTTAGCCTCTAGGCTTGAATTACAGCAAGCCTTGCTTAGAAAACACACCATGAAATGTTATGGCTCCTGGGAAGAGGCTGTTACTGCATTTTCCCCACTCTTTGGGATTTCTTTTTCAATATAGTCTCGTACTACAATTTTTGCACCCATTTTTCTGCTAATATTTTTGGTCCAATAAAATTTAATAAAGTTTAACCAAAAATTAAGCAACTGTAGGAGGGACTCAGTTTCCTTATAGTGACTTTATAATCTAATGGACCAATTTAGAATTGTTCTCCTGTTTATCACACATCTCATTTTGTTTCCTTTACAGTGGGTAAACCTTAATGGCCTGAAGAGTTCCTGTGTTGACTATAGGCTGAAAGAGGTCCTACTGAATCTGTACCTTTTCCTTTTTGCTAATCTGTTTCTGATTTATGTAGAATGTGATTCAAAGCAGAACTCTGCACCTTGGGCTCCATTCCATAGCAGGCCAGAGTTCAAATGTCATGTCTCAATATTGAAACAGGGGCCTCTCTTTTTCTGCAAAAGTACAAGCATCAGATTCAAGCAGTTTCAGTCTTCAGTTTAGTTTTGAACTTAGCTCTACCTTGATTCTATTGTTGCCTATAAACAGGCTGCATTTTTTTAGTGTCCGCCACATTTAACTTGTAGACAAGGGTAACTGGACTCCACTTGTTGCTCAAAATTACTTTCCCACTTGTAAGATCACTGACATTCCTGCTATTTTTCCATTATTTTAGGTAAATTCAATTTCTCTTGTTTGTTTGCTTGCTGAGAAGGGAGGTAAACTTGAAGGGTAGAAATAGGTATGACATTGAAACTGCTTCATTTCCATTTGGGATGCCAAGAAATATGAGAGATCATCCCCAGAAGACCTTGGAAGCTGTTTCTGAGATCTTTGTCTAAATCTTTATCCAATTTTTAATGGCCAAGAAAATGTATGTTCCTCTCTTCTTCATCAAATATGGAGCCGCTTGTTAGCAAATCTCTCCCGCAGCCTGTTCTCATTGCATCATCCATAAACTCTACGCAAAGTAGTGTTAGATGTGCTCTTTCAAAAAAAGAAGTGGTTGTAGCCTATGATAAACACAGAAAAGTAGTTCATATACTAGTTTTGACCTTGAGCATTATACCCCCGTGGAGATGCCAAGGGAAAATGAAGAATGCAAAGAAGTATGTGCTCATACTACTTCATAGCTGATAAAGGAATAAGTTGGAGGAGCTCCCCTAATTCACTTTCTCAGCAGCACTTATTGGATCATGAGTGAAGCACAATAATCCATTGCACCAAAAATATAGGTGTATTTTTCTCTGCCCCATAATATGAAGCAATCGTTCTCCTTTCAGCAGGACAATGGAGGAAACTGAGATGTCTAGAGCAACACAAACAAACAGAACATTCCAGCCAAGGAAAAAATCTTCCTGTGCCACAGCAACTGTCAGTGGTGAGTTCAAAGCCTGGGACTGAGCCAAAGTTGAGGAACTAAGGCCAGAGTAATACAAGGAAAGGTTGATTCCTGACTCAGGGGCAGCTTCGACAAAGCAAGGGATTATTACAAGGACAGGATTTTAAATTGTAACTCTAATAGCTCACATGGGGGCAATTGTGTAAGAAGCCCAGGGCCCCTCCCAGTTTTAGCAGACCCAGAGATAGATATGGATCCAGGATAGATGCAATATGCCAGATTCAGCTTATTAAAAGGGGGAAAGAAACAAAATAAATCTGGTAGTAATAAAAATATGTAAAGTGATCTTGCTCTGTAGACCAGTGTTTCTCAATCTTGACAACTCTAAGGTGTGTGCACTTCAACTCCTAGAATTCCTCAGCCAGCATGGCTGCCTGGGGAATTGTGGAAGTTGAAGTCCACATACCTTAGAGTTCCTAAAGTTGAGAAACACTGCTGTAGACAGTTCTCTGCTTCTAATAGAAGAGAATATATGTAGTTCAGTGTTGAACTGTGGAGTCCTTGGTGCTCTCTGAACACCAAGCACCAAGCTCAGAGATCACCAAGGACTCCACTTCTCTGCTTTCCTGTCCCTTAACAGTGAAGTAAGGGGAGTATTACAGGTTATTAGGAGAAGTCTAAACCTCTATGGCCTTGAAGCAAATATTCAGAAACCATTATGTAAACAAAAAGGACAGAAGCATTGAGGACAGCACCAGCTCCAATCTTCCTCTTTATTGAGGTAAGCAGTCAGGACAGCATAATTAATGCCAGCATCCCATTCCATCAACTCAAGGACTGGAGGATAGCATGTTAATGAGGGCTCCTGGTTGTTGGAGAACAGCATTTTAGTGTAGTTAAGCTTTTAAAGAACTGCTTATGGCCAACAGCTGAGGAGAAGAGACTGAAACATTTGATCTTTTCTGGGGAGAATAAACTGGCCAGGCAAAGAAATGCTGCTGTTGCTGTCATTGATGATTTAGCAACAAAAAATATTCTGCATAGAGATTCAGCAAAACTGTATCCCAGAAATTGAACAGAAAAGTGTAGTGTGGTTGTTTTTAAGCACTGTGACTTTAAGACAGATGTGTCAAGGGAGGGGTCAGCCTACTGTGGACATCCTAGGTGGGTGGGTGCGGGGTGATGAGGAGCTTTGGCTGGCCTACATTCTGTCCACATGATTATCTTTGCATGTACGTGTCAAGTTAACTGAAGAATAAAGAAATATGGTTTGCTGAAATTGTGGAGACTCTTTGCATGACCATCTTGGCAGTTTGGGTCATCTGAAAGGGCAAATGGCCAAGGCCTGGTAACAGAGAGCATGCCAGGAACAAAATATAAATGTCCTAGTGGCAGGTGCAGCTGGGCTGGCTGTCATTTGAGCTCATCTGCAATCTCCAATTATACATAAATATAAGAGCTATATGGGATAGTGAGGAGCTCCATACATCAAATCTGCCCTAGGTTGTATCAAGGTCAACTTCTAGTAACTCCATGGATTGCTATAAACTTATTCTGGATTATTGTTATTTTTATCATCCTTCCCATTTATTTTGCAGTCCTGAGGTTTATGGTAGTTTCCAAATACTAAGGTAAATTTAAGCGATACCGACAAGTATGGTTTTCTAAAACAGAAAATGCAATCTCACATCTAGGTTTCTATTAATGCATAACTATCTGAAGCTGGACACATCTGGCTGTAGCTTCCAAGTAATCTTCAAGGGAAGCTCCATGTAGAGCACACTGCAATCATATACTTATGAGGTGACCAGGGCATGTGTGACCACCTTGGGGGGGGGGGGGGGTGCAGATTTATTACAAACTGACCCGCATTCAAAAACACAGTTGAAGCCCAGGGCCACTGAGGATCCAATAAACTAGTTTCAGGGGTGAGTACTGAGGGCTAGATGATGGGACAACTCTCAGATAGAAGCCTGAATGTTCTTGAGTGCAGCCCACCCTCAAATTCCCACCATATCTACCCCTGCCCATCATGACCTTGATGATACTGCCTGCCCTGTCTTCACCCCCCAGTTCCCTCCAAGCCCTAGCTCTCCCCTCCTGGATTGCTCTTGCCTCAAGGCACTCAGCAGCTAACCAGCTATGGTACCTAGCTGCTGAAGCAAGCTCCACCACAGGCCCCTTCAAACCCAAGCCTCACCCACTACCATTCAGTTAAAATTGCAACTGGTTGGCTGTCTAACAAAACCCAGGTCCAGCAGAAAGGGCTCAACAGGCTTCTGCCCAGGCTGAAGGTTAAAGGGCACCAAGCATAAGCAACGATAGACCTCCAGTTGGAGTAAACAGACTCTGACTATGCCTCTGCTGATTCAGCTCCTCCTGCCCTACTTCAGGACGTTCCTTGAGTTCCTCCACATCAAGCAAACAGCCCCCTAGAGATCCAGGAAACCAACATTTCCAACCTTAGGCCCAACATTTCCAACCCAGTCTGGGCAGATTTCAGGGGGATGGCAGATGCCAGGTGGGGCTGTTGCTGGGGCAACAGTCAGATCTAAGCCATGCTATTCCACAAGCCTTGCTATGTCCAGCTGAGGGGAGGCCACACTGCACTGAGCAACAAACTTCCTCTCCACAAACCTTCCCATGTCATCATGGTCTCCACATCAGCATCCACAATGACTCCTTGGCCCACCAGCTCTGCAGACTGTACTGGCTCCCACTGGAATCATCACTTCTGTCTCTGGCAATGATCACCTGGGTTTCTAGAACCTCCAAGACTTCCAGGGCCCCAAGGGCTTCCAGGGTATGGGCATACTGGTAACGCCTATCCCCTCTCAAACATTGAGTTCTGAAGATTTTCTAGTGGACCTACAGCAGAAGGAAAAGACATAAATTGATTATCATGTACATCAAGCAGAATAGGAATAGGTAAGAATTTGGCATCATCAGAAAGACACTAGTTTGTTGGAAGATCAGTTTGTCCCCATCAATAATCAGCAGCACTGAAAGAGATTTTGGGGAGCCTCTTTTGGAGTATCTAGATTTATCACAGTATGTGGAGAGGCACTTTGGTCAACTCCCAGGCAGACAGGTTATTTTTAACTGGCCACTCTTCTGTATGATAAGCCACAGACATTTGAAGACTGTTATACAGCATCTCCCCTCATTTATCTCTCCTGTAGGTTAAACATACCCAGACCCCTTAATCATTCCTCATATGGCTTGGTTTCCACTCCCTTGGTAGCTCTTCTCTGAAGGTGCTTCCATGTGTTGCTTCTCCTTTGAAACTATAGTGACTAGAACTGACCAAAGGTGATCTATTCAGGGCTGAAGATAGTGGAACACTTATTCCCATGAACCTGATTTGCCTTCAGTATGAGCGCTGTAACTTTTTGGTAACATCTCGATGCAGGTGTTATAAAAGCTTTTATTCCCAATTGGCAATCAGGCAATAGCCCCCAGCTATCAACATAATTAGCTGTAACCTCATTCATTCACCCTCCCAAATTCATACTTCACATATTCCATATTTTATTAGATTAGGGTTTCAAGGCTGTCAACCTTAGTAGTAGTATCCACCAGTCCTATTTAACCTCACTGTGGGAATGAAAAGACAGCATGCAAATTGGCTGGTAGAATGTGCTGAGCACACAGTGTAATGAGGAAAAAGGTCAAGTGCCTTGAGAGGGGAAGCTGACTTGGTAAGATTGGATAGACCTGATCTCTTTATCAGAAATGTAAAAAAAATGACTTGATATGAAGGTTATAAGTATGGTTTCCCCTTATTGGTTGTTGTGGCCTTTCTTATTCAATTAAATGTCATACCAGCAGTGAGTTGGTGCTTTTACAGCACCTAGATAGAGTGTTAATACCCACAGACTGAACTGAATGCCTGTTTAGGTTATTGCTTTTTAATCCAACCCCGTCTCTTTTCGTTCCATCCTGTTTGCTCATTGTTGCTGTTGTGTTTATAGTTTGCTGGGTAACCAGGTGCTAAAGAAACAAAGGGAGTTACATGGGTGCAAAAAAACTTAAGCCAGTAAAAGAGATTCGTGCCAGAAAACACACAGACAGCTCATATTGTCATTGCAAGTTGCACTTATTTCTCTAAAATGGAGAAACATAGCACTATTGGAGACTCAGTAGTCTTGGCCTAATTAACCTGGGAAGATCAGATAACTGAATATTCTAAAAGCATTGTAAATGCATGGATGGGTGTATCCTTTTCTTTGTTAATTAAAAACAAAAACATCTTCAAAAACCATTCCAGAAATAGAGAGGTGAAGTTTCAACCAATCAGTGTAGTGTGGTGGTCATAGGTGTTGGACATGGACCTGGGCAGCTAAATTTACCATGGAGCTCTTTGTATCTTAGTCCAACCTACTTGACAGTGTTATTGTTGTGAGGATAAAATGAGGGGAGACCCCTCATGTATGCTGCCTTAAGCTCACAGATAAAAGGAAGAATATAATATATTGTGTGAATAATCAGAATGGAATGAAACCACATTTCTTTTTCATAGCTCACTTTCAATACTTTTTCATGTATTCAACCTACTTGACAGTGTTATTGTTGTGAGGATAAAATGAGGGGAGACCCCTCATGTATGCTGCCTTAAGCTCACAGATAAAAGGAAGAATATAATATATTGTGTGTGTGTGTGTATATATATACACACACACACACACACACACACATACACAATATGTTTACATAAAAACAAATTTCACCCTTCTTCTGGAAATAGACACTCTGCTTTTCCCAGAGTTCAGCTCAAAGACTGTATCATACCAAGAGGTTGAAAATGCACATGTGAGCTATGAAAAAGAAATGTGGTTTCATTCCATTCTGATTATTCTCAAAATGCTATGCTATTCTACAGCCTCACTTTACTTCCTTGGGGCTCTTGTTATTTAGCAAGGAGAGCGATGCAAGGCTTCGGTTACTATATAGGTTGTTGAGTGCAGATTTGTGAGTCTGCCCACCTGCCTGCCTTTCCCCCTCTCCCTCCCCCGTGTGAAAACAGCAGCCCCCTTTCCCAGAAACAGATTGTCCTACAGCCTATTGGTCACCATCATCACTTTCACACACCTGCTTGGCAAGCGATGTCCTTAGATATTAACTCCAGACATTTTTCTACCAGAGGCATTGAGTAAAATTCCAGGCCAACTGCAGAAGTCAACCAACATGGTTGTGTCCCATATTTTGCAGCATGTGCAGTGCCATCCAAAGAAACTCTCTAAGACTATTAAGCCCAGAGTCTAAAATGACCTAACTGCACTATTGAAAGAAACTCAGCAGGAGCTGCTTTTGCTGATGCAAGTCCTGCTGGTGAGCTCATATCCTCAGTTTCATTAGTTCATTAGCTTGATGGGGTGGCAGTGGCAGCTAATTTCTAATGCATAAGACGCACCAAGTGCAAGTCTTTTGTAAAATACTTATTGGAAAAGGTCCAACTGCAGAGGGTTTTTGTACGGCTGATAAAGTCTACTCTATGAAGTTTCCCTCACCTGCAACTAACCTTTTCAAATGAAACAAGAAGATATTTTCCTTCAGGCAGCTGGAATGAAAGCAACCTTGAAAGATTTCTAATTTTTGGTGTTGAAAATCAGCTATTTCCTGTGCTGTATATTTCTCTAGAACATATATTACATTCAGTTTCAACCTCTGGAAATGCACATAAAAATGACCCCCTTTGGACACAATCAACACTGGAAAGTATTCTGGAAACTTGCTTAAATGGTACAGCAGAAGGAATTCTAAATCATGGTAGTGCATTTAGATGACATTTTTGTAGGTTCAAAGCGTTAGATATCCTTGGGCTGTCCATTCATACTTAAGATTAAATATTCCCCAATGACTTTATGAGTACTTATATAACTTTGGTGTCAATAGGTTGGTCCTTGTGCATTTCATTAGTGAACCTTTTATTTTTGTTGGCTGCATAACTCTGATTTAATGCCTTGGCAAAGACATATTAACCCTTTTTTTCAGTTGCATGAAAATGGGCTCTTTTTCTTGATCATAATTAGGCCTGACTTTATATCAAGGGCATATCCACATGGCAGGTTGCCCTATCATGAGTATAAGCCACCATCCATTTGAAGAGTACAATTAGACCTCATCATCTTTCAGTTACCTCCAGACCACCGCAAATATGATTTCTCTCCATGGTTTCTGCTCTAAGTTGAAAGTAGTACGCACCCATTTTATGCTGGCTCAGACTTTGTTATCCAGTTTGCATGTTGTGCATTATTTTGTTCTAGGCAAACTTCTGCACATTGATTGGTTATTGCACAGAGTGGTAGGAATGACCCATCACTTACTATAAGTCAGTGATAGCTGCTTTGTGGTTCTCTAAATAAGGTGTGCTGCAGGTATTTTAAGAAATAGGAACCTCAGTAGCATAGCTGTTATAACATTTGCCTGATGTATAGAATGTTGCTGGTTTGAAACCTGACAGATTTTTTTTAATTACTATTTTTCTTTTCCTGAGTGCTCTACTTTTCCCCATTTTTATTTATTTGTGTATTTATGTATGGAAGTCCACCAGAACACCATTTAAAACATTTTTCAACTATGACATGCTTCTATCTCAAGTGACTGGAAAAACAATGAAATATTGCCCCAGTGGACTTATATATAGAGAGAGAAAACATGTAGGTAGTTCAGGAAATGAAAAATAGCATTTTTTTATTGTTTCTGCTGGATTTTGAAGCAGTGACATTCCACATGTCAGACAAGTGTTATAACCACTAAGCTCTTGCTTTTTTTTTTTTTTTTTGAACAATAACTGCAACAAACCTTATTAAGGTAAATTAGGAAAATGGAAGAAAGGAATTTTTATTTTAAAGCTGTTTTTTGTCCCTGCATATACACACATTTTGGTTGTTTAACTTTGTATATATAAATGTAATTGACAGTTGCTTTCCTGGAACATTAAGTTGAAAGGGCACTACAGCAGAGGAATTGTCTAATGGGAAGCTGTGGTAGTCTGTAGTCTGGATTAAATGTTTTGCAGGCTGTTGCCAAAGTATTTTAGCCTAGAGAGGTTTTTCTCTAACCAGTTCAAAGTTAAGCCAGCATCATCACAGGACAGGAACAACTTAAGAGTGCAGCAGCTATGCTCCGAGCCAGGCAATTGACTGTTCTGCTCAGTGTTACTTACACTGACTGGCAGCAGCTCTCCAGGGTTTCTGGCATGAGGTTTTCCCAGTTGTACTTGGAGATGCAAAGAATTTAACCTGAGGACCTTTAGATGCAAAGCACGTGATCTACCATGAAGTATAGCATTCTCTAAGCAGAGGATCTAGTTGACAGAAGGACAACTATGTTAGTGTGTTGCCATAAAACCAACACTGTACTTACTTTAAGTCCCCCCAGTTCTGCTGTAGAAGGAAATGCTTAAAAACCCATGATGTGATATAGTCAGTCTTGAAAAGGCTTCCAGCTTTTTAATTCTGCAGTTTATGTATGAATTTTCTTTAGAAGCCATAACTCTTCATTTGCTGTCTTTAACATTTGTATGTTACATAAAATAGGGTGGGTATAAATTAAAAAATTAATTTAAATTCGTTCTTAGAAAAAGGTAAATTTAGGATTAGGGTTGAATCCTGTTGATTGCATCCATCCATGGCATTAAGTCAATTTGTCATTAGCCAACTGAAGAATAATGTTCAAGCTTTCAGGTTTCTAAGAACTTTTTAGTTGATTAAAATTTCAGAAAGAAATAATTTGCTTTTTGTGTGATTTGGAGATAAATAAGTAGATAAGATACCTACATGGATAGAAGAAAATCAGTCCCTGCTTACAGATTCATGTCAAATATATAAAATATAAAAGAGAAGGGGATCAGGCTTTATTTAATGTAGAGTGGATATGCTTTTCACATCCTCTTTCTTCCCATAATTTCTGTCCTTTCTGTGCAACATATTAAGAAAATGTAGTCAGCAGATGTTCTCAGTCTCTGCCTTGGTCACCATATTTATTTACAGGGCAGAATTCTCAGCATAGTTCTTCCTTTGATAGCAAATCATAAGAGTGAATACAACGGTTAACAGAGACAACAGAGATAACAGATTTGGGTCAGAGGACAGTACAGTCTGTTCAGACACTGAGCAAGCAACCTGTTACTGACATTTAAACCAGAAGTTTAGGCCCTCTATTTTTTCAAGGTGATCAGCATGTAATTTTAAAATAACAGCTCTCCACCTTTGCTAATTCTGCATCACCAGGAAGGCCTTTGCACAACTTCATCTGGTGTGCCAGTTGCACCCTTTCCTGGGTTGGGGGGCCCTTCAGACAGTCACTCATGCCCTGGTAGCTTCATGGCTTGACTACTGCAATGCGCTCTACACAAAGCTGCCCTTGAAGGCAACCTGCAAGCTTCAGCTGGTCCAGAATGCAGCAATGTGGGCGGTGATGGGCATCCCTCTGTATGCTATGTCACAACTCTGCTTCACAAGCTGCAGTGGTTGTCAGTTTGCTTCTGGGTGTGATTCAAGATGCTTGTCACTACCTCTAAAGCCCTACATGACATAGGGCCTCATTACCTGAAGGACTGCCTGTCTCTGATTTGGCCAGCTTGGCACACTCCAGCTTCCTTTGATTAACAATGCCATCTATTGGGACCCTGGAAGTGTGCCTTCTCTGTTGTAGTGCTTGCCCTCTGGAATGAGGTTCCCCCAGAGAGTTGAAAGGCCCCAATGGTATTTCAAAAGGCCCTGAAGATGTTGCTCTTTGCCCAGGACTTTGGCAAGAATGATTGACACCACTTTTCTTTTTTTCTTAGTTCCTATCCAGGTTTATTCTCAGCCATCTTTGTTTCTTTTGTGGTGATTTTTGTGTTTTTTTTTTCATGTGTTGTTTCTTTGTTTTTTAAATGCTTTTAACACTTTGTAAACTGCCCAGAGTAATTGGGAATCAGGTGGCATATGATTTAAATAAATGGTGATGATGATGATGATGATGATGATGATGATGATTACTGTTGTTGTTATCATGAAGATGCACTGGGACTTCAGCTTCCACAATTCTCATGTTGGGTAGCTACAGGGTGCCAATTTGGAGAAGGACTTCAAACATAATGAAATGTAACCTTTTCTCCCCCCCCCCCCCCCAAATAGGAGAGACTGGAGATTTCTCACTATCATAACCCAAATGCTAATAAAACAAATCGTTCTTTGCCATAAAATATGAGATAAGTGTACCATTTCAGGAAAAATGGATTCAAAACATTCATTTCAAACCAACAATGAGAGTTGATTAATTATGTGCTATCAAGTCAATGTTGACTCTTAGTGACCCCATACATACATTTTCCCCAGGATAGTTTATCTCCATTCTGGTTCTTCAGGTCTTCCCATGATTCATCCATTGCTGCTGCAATCAAATTCATCCACCTTGAGGTTGGTCATCGTCTTCTCTTTTCTTAATCTTTCCCAACATTATACATTTATCCATAGAGCTTTGCATAATGTGTCTGAAGCAAGATAATTTGTTCCTGGTCATTTAAGCCACAGGTGATTTCTTTGATGATCCATTTATTTCTTTTCTTGGCTACCCATGGTATTTTCAGGAGTCTTCTCCAACACCAACGTTCAAAAGTGGCAATACTCATTCTATAGTGCTTTTCCAAAGACCAGCTTTTGCTTCCATAGAGTGTCACATACAGAACAATTGTCTGCGTGATTCTGAACTTTGTACATGTAAACACATCACAGCATCTAAATATCTTTTCCAAGGTCTTCATGGCTACTCTACCAAGTGCTAGTCTGTGGCAGATTTAACAATCAGACACAACATGTCTAAACTCATTGGGGTCAATAGATTCAAAGAAACTGAATCTGGATTGAACTGCATCCCAAACAGAAAGTGTAGTTTGGTCTGCTTTATCAACAAATTAAACCAAAATATTTATCTTTGGGTTGTGTAAATGCATACTGATAATAATGATAGCATTATGCTTAAGGAAACCTTCCAGGCCCATGCACTGAATCCAAATGCTTCAGAAGAAAACACATTTTACAGATAGGAATTAAGAGAAATGGACCAGTGCTTGGGAAATCAGGAGTACAACAATGGCCCTCCATAGAAAATCAATTTCTTATCAGTCAGGATGGACAAAAGCTAACAAGAAGTTCAGATTGTTTATAAAGCCACAGGGCAGTTTCAAGGGCAGCATCTCTTATCAGTAGTTGTACCAGACACTACATTCTGCCCACAGTTCAGAGTGCATCAGCAACCAAATGAAGCACACAAAATTAATGGAATGTTGAGCAGTTAGGATAAGCCTTCACAATTGTTCAAGATGACCCTTTGGAGACATACACCTTTGGCATAACTATGATGTTGGGAAGGAGGACATCTTCCCTGGTTTGACTGAAAAAAGTAGTTGACATTTTAAAAAAGGTATTTGACACTAAAAAAAATGTTCACATGAGGAGAGGAGGAAAGGGGACCAGAAGCTGGTATTCTAAGAGGACTGCCTTAGGAATTATGGAGCTCTGGGATCACCAAATATCCTCAAGACTGGTGGAAACATAGTGATTTTTACCCTGAACATGTCCATGAAATGATGATCATGGTATATGCAAGGATAGACAAATTTTATTCTGAACATCAAATAGAAGTACAGTAACAATATCCTTTCTTAATAAAAAAAAATCAGAAACAATATCCTTCTACTAAAAAAAAAAAACAATTATGTGAATGCTTTCTACGTACTGTATATAAGTGGGGAATTATGTAACTGCCTGGTTAAATACCAAGTGAATCCTCCTTCCTTCTACTACACCCTAATGCCATTTGAACTGCTGCTGAAAATTGGCCCAGCTTCTTATCCAGTGAAATCAGTGATAGGGCTTTGCTTTTTCCTAGAAGAGTAGGGGGAAAGACCACATTAAACCTAAATCAGTATCAACCACATTGATGTATGTGCCTTTGTAAGCCAATTTACTTTGTATTAAAGGCAGATTGGGGTTTTTGGGGGGAGCGGTGTCCCTGGAGTAATCTTGGAGGGTTACATGCTCATTCTAATGTATCTCTTCTTCTCCTCCTCCTCTCTCTGGTACAAACCAATTTCTCTCCCTTTTTTCTCATCCTTTTTGTGCATATAGAAGAGGTCATAGGTGTTCTCCAACTCTGGAATATACACTTTTTGGAACTGCAATTGGAATTTTTGCACACCATCCTGCTGGTTTTCAGAAATGTCATAAAAAAGTGCTTCTAACAACCAAGCAAGCCTGGTTTATGGCTTGATCTGAAGAAAGCTGACTGTGATCATCCTTAGAAGTAGGTATGAGGCATCCAGTGTTGGGTATAAATGCAACAATGTAAAAAATATCTGGTCAATCAATATAGCTCTGTTGCTCCTTGCCAAAAGATTTGTAGCCATAATTAATCTTTAATCTTCAAACAAACCTTTAAAAATAAGAACAACCTAGGATAATAGAATTAGCCATGCTCATAGACTCTGATTGTTTAAACTCCATTAATGGTTTCCAAGTGCTTTGTTTCTTAATTAGGAAGGCATACGCAAAAAAATCCTGATTGGGATTTCTGAGTATTGTATAGCAACTACAAGAGATGGATTCCATATGGCAATCAGAGTTGGACCTGTCTCTGCAAAGTCATGCAAATTATGGGAAGATGATACATGTCATAGCAGAACTACCATAGGCATTGGGATCATTTTCCTAATCCTGAGGCTGAAAAGAAATGCAGTAGATGATGAAGCTTGACAATCACTGGAGCAGCATTTGGCCTCTCATGTTTTCCTAAATATTGAGATACGGAGAGCAACATCAGGAACTAAGAATGTGATGTCCAAGATGCTCATGAATTGATATATATATATGTCAGGGTGTTACTCTGGAGAAGAACCACAACATGGTGTCTATGCTGATCCCCGAATATATATATATATATATACACACATACATACATACATACATACATACATACATACACAGGTGAAACTCGAAAAATTAGAATATCGTGCAAATGTTCATTTATGTCAGTATGGCAACTCAAAAGGTGAAACCAATATATGAGATAGATGCATTACATGCAAAGCGAGATATGTCAAGCCTTACTTTGGTATAATTGTGATGATTATGGCGTACAGCTTATGAAAACCCCAAATTCACAAACTCAGAAAATTAGAATAGTGTGAAAAGGTTCAATATTCTAGGCTCAAAGTGTCCCACTCTAATCAGCTAATGAATCCATAACCCCTGCAAAGGGTTCCTGAGCCTTTAAAGGGTCTCTCAGGCTGGTTCAGTAGGAATCACAAGCATGGGAAAGACTGCTGACCTGACAGTTGTGCAGAAAACCATCACTGGCACCCTCCATAAGGAGGGAAAGCCCCAAAAGGTAATTGCAAAAGAAGTTGGATGTTCCCAAAGTGCTGTATCAAAGCACATCAATAGAAGGTTATGTGGAAGGGAAAAGTGTGGTAGAAAAAGGTGCACAAGCAGCAGGGATGACCGCAGCCTGGAGAGGATTGTCAGGAAAAGGCCATTCAAAAGTGTTGGGGACTTTCACAAGGAGTGGACTGAGGCTGGAGTTAGTGCATCAAGAGCCACCACACACAGACGGATCCTGCACATGGGCTTCAAACGTCGTATTCCTCTTGTCAAGCCACTCCTGAACAACAAACAACGTCAGAAGCGTCTTACCTGGGCTACAGAAAAAAAGAACTGGTCTGTTGCCCAGTGGTCCAAAGTCCTCTTTTCTGATGAGAGCAACTTTTGCATCTCATTTGGGAACCAAGGACCCAGAGTCTGGAGGAAGAATGGAGAGGCACACAATGCACGATGCTTGAAGTCCAGTGTGAAGTTTCCACAGTCTGTGTTGATTTGGGGAGCCATGTCATCTGCTGGTGTTGGTCCACTGTGCTTCATTAAGTCCAGGGTCAATGCAGCTGTCTACCAGGAGATTTTGGAGCACTTCATGCTTCCTTCCGCAGACGAGCTTTATGGGGATGCTGACTTCATTTTCCAGCAGGACTTGGCAGCTGCCCACACTGCCAAAAGTACCAAAACCTGGTTCAATGACCATGGGATTACTGTGCTTGATTGGCCAGCAAACTCACCTGACATGAACCCCATAGAGAATCTATGGGGCATTGCCAAGAGAAAGATGAGGGACATGAGACCAAACAATGCAGTGGAGCTGAAGGCCGCTATTGAAGCATCCTGGTCTTCCATAACACCTCAGCGGTGCCACAGGCTGATAGCATCCATGCCACGCCGCATTGCGGCAGTCATTGCTGCAAAAGGGGCCCAAAGCAAGTACTGAGTACATATGCATGCTTATACTTTGCAGAGGTCCGATATTGTTCTATTTCCAGTCCTTGTGTTCTTGATGTCATGTAATCTAATTTTCTGAGATTGTGAATTTGGGGTTTTCATAAGCTGTACACCATAATCATCACAATTATACCAAACTAAGGCTTGACATATCTCGCTTTGCATGTAATGCGTCTCTCTCATATATTGGTTTCACCTTTTGAGTTGCCATACTGACATAAATGAACATTTGCACGATATTCTAATTTTTCGAGTTTCACCTGTATACATATCCCAATAAAAATTAAATGTCTACTATTACGCTTTAAATTAAGGTCTGACACATACAATTCACTATCTCTTCTAGAATACCATGCCATGAACAAGAAGAAGAGAGCCAGTTTGGTCTAGTGGTTAAGACACCAGGCTAGAAACCAGGAGACTGTGAGTTCTAGTCTTGCCTTAGGCATGAAAGCCAGCTGGGTGACTTTGGGCCAGTCACCCTCTCTCAGCCCAACTCACCTCACAGGGTTGTTGTTATTGTGGGGAAAATAGGGGGAGAAAGGAGTATTAGGTATGTTCACTGCCTTGAGTTATTTATAAAAATAATAAAAGCAGGATAAAAAAAATATCTAAAAAAAAGTCTGAGGGTACCATGCAACTTTTAGAGACTTGGCTCATAAACAATATATGCCACACAACAGTGCAGAGACAGAGTTATGATACAATGTTTATTCATTTATTCATGGATCACTAAACCACTTCAACTAAGGCAGTTCTAAAGGGTGTTAATCATCATAACAACAACAGTCTGGTGATACTCTTGACTTGCAACCTGGGAGCCAGGTGGTTGGATTGGTGGAAATTTTGGCCTCAATGTGCTGCTGGTTAATCCCAGGCATATTTGCAGTAGGACCACCTTCATCCATAACTTGGTGATGGATGAGCCTGTAGACTGGCATACATTACCAAGCCTGGCTAGGCAAAGATGATGATGTTGCCCTGTCAGAAATCTTCCTATCAAGGTATTGGATCCTTCAGCAGGCTCAATACCAAGGTTAGGGAGTATGGGTTGGCCTTGACTGTAAGAGATACTTTACCTGTGATCAGAAACTACAGAAGCGATGGGAAAATATTGCCTATTGAAAGCATATGTTCCTGTAGCTTCTGCTAGTTTCTGACATCCCACATCTGCCCCCAGTGTCTCCATAAGGGGCATTTGCAAGAAAGAATTGAGGATGTCTATGTCATACTTAATAAATTGCAATGCATCAAATATGCATATTGGCTCCTTCTACACAATTCATATCAACTGGACATTTATCTGGTAATAAATTGAGATTTGAGAAAGCCTGACTAGTATTT
The DNA here is from genome assembly GCA_030867105.1 of Liasis olivaceus. NCBI lineage: Eukaryota > Metazoa > Chordata > Lepidosauria > Squamata > Pythonidae > Liasis > Liasis olivaceus. The sequence goes on along the minus strand of CM061348.1, from coordinate 99,189,155 downwards.
CTGACAGCTGATGTCTGGTAACCGCTGAGCAGGATTGGCCAACTAATGGGCAGGATGAGGAAACTGCCACCGGCTGCATATGCTGGAAGGCAGCTGGTAGGGGCTGGAGGGGAGAGAGGTGTAGACTGTTACTGTCTGGACCAGTGGAGCACCCTGTTCATCCCTAGAGTTGAAGATGAATTGCCAGCTTTGGTACAGGAATTGGAGTTCTAGCTTTTCAGGCAGTCAAATATCTTGGTTAGCATTGGAGATTCAGACTTAAATCTTTCTTTCAGCCAAACATATGCCTCAGGATCAAAGCTCTAACCTTTTCCTTTTCAATATAATGGCAGGATTGAAGCCCTGACTAAATTTAACACGGCTAAATTCAAGAACACTCTGAAGAATTGCTGCCCCTTATTGATAATGCTGAAAGACTTGCCTGAACATGGCCTAGGCAACCTTCTCCCTAGGTGAGAAGACGTGTCTGCCCACTGCCATTCAAAGCCACTATAGAGCAGACCAGCTGCCTTGCTGTACACAAGCCAATGCCATAATTTCACCAACTCCTTATCCTTTGCAACTCGTCCTACTTACAACTAGATTCATTCAGCTCCCAAGGTCTTTCTGCAGCTGCTCCAGGGAAGTTGGCATAACTTCTCTTCCAGTTCTTCCTCTTGTTCCTTCCAGTCCAAACTCAATGTACTCTATAATTCATTATGCATTTTCATAGCCAGCATCTTATTCACTTCAGTGATTAAGCAGATATTTTTCTGGAAAGTGCAGGGAGTGTACAGCAGCTTGCAGTAGTAGTGGCTTCTTTATTTTGTTAAAAACTCTGGTCATCCAGCCAGACTTCTGTCAACCAATTCTTCTCATACATTCCCAAGTGACTTTTATTTCAAAGCTACATTTGTTTCCACTCCAGTTTGATTGTTCTAATGTTCCACTCCAGTTGTGGATTGGTAGTGCACAGCGAATACGACAATATGAATATTCAGTTCTGAGATTCAATTCAAAACTGATTCAGACAAGTCACTTCACTTCATGGATTTGAAGTGAATCATGAAGTGAACTGGATGCCTTCAAATAGTATGATTCTGCACATGCACAGAAATAGCTTTTTCTGAATAATTCAGAAATCCAAATCAGCTCAATTTGATTTTTGAGTTTCAATATTGAGATAAAATCCGTTCAGTTTTCTAAATCTGAACAGGACTCTTGCTTGATTTACACAGGCCTGATGGTGAATATAATGCTGAATATCCATAATTGTATTAAGAGGTTATGTTCCAATAAAGAAGGTCAGGTATTTCCTAAGCTGTCCATCTGTTAGATCTCTAACAGCCACTAACAATTGATTAGGCATTTATCAAAGCTGTTAATAATTTATTAAATCTTTGTTAGCTATCAATAGTGTGACCCAGTTTATTAGGATATCTGGTTTAATGTTTCTCCTATTGATTTAAGTGGCATTCAGCTAAATTTCATAGTAACTGTGGGTGATCTTTCACTCCTTTAATCAAATCAGAATATTTTAGGTATGCAACCCTCATTCTGTCTAAGGTCATCAAGTGCCTTTTTTCAATTACCGAATGTTACCTAATTTATTGCCAGGAATAATAAAGTGAAAATTGCCAGTAAATAATAATAATAAAAAGGTTTCTGAATTAAGTCTTAAACATTCCTGAGATTTGCTGTAACTTAAATTCTATACACTATTACTACAGCTAGCACTCATAAGGCTCAAGAGGTCCCATTTCAGATATAATTTCTCCTCCTGTAATTTTTGAGAAGAGAGAAAATATATATTTTTCCCATGAATCATGCTGTTTCCAACTTTGTGGGGAAGCTTCTCTTGCAGTTCTATAGCCCATAGGGACAGTCTATTTCCCCACTAATTCTTGCCTTATCCCACCTCCCGCTCCTTGTCAACCACATTTATTATTTATATATTTATTCGACTGATATCCAATTTTTCATGCAGGAGCTCAGGCTGGCATACATAGCACTCTGTCTTCTCATATTTGCTCATAACAACACTGTTGTTGTTCGGCTGAGAGAGAATGACTGACCCTATGTCATCTACTGAGCTTCTGTAGCCAAGGTTGAATTTTAAATGCCTTAAGCATGATATCACATTAACTCTGCACTGAAGCTTCTCTTTTTCCTTTCCTTTCCTTCCCCTCACTGAGGTTCAGCCTCATGTTTCTGGAGTTTCCCCTGCCTGTTTCTGCACACACATTTAAAGCATACCTTTCTTTCATCTCCTCCAGCTAGTCCATAGTCATAGCTATTGGAAAAGGCACCCAAATGCAAAATTCCTATCCTACCATCCTCTCAAGTTACAGAAGTTTGGACCTGGTTAGTTCTTGGATAGGAACTAACCTCTGAGAAATACCAAGAATAGATTGGAAAGTAAAAAAAAAAAAAAAATCTTCCTGGAGGAAACTGATGGTACATCATCTCTATACTGTCACCAAGAAAACTCAATGAAGACCAGAAATCACAAAGAATCAAGATCTTAAAGGGATTTTCCTTTTTGATCAGCACATTTACAATTTAAAAATCCTACCTGCTGAACACTCTCCCAAGAATTGTGCAGACAAATGAGGCTCTTGTAATAATTAATGATAGAATAAGGTGTGTGTATGCAAGAAATGTTGTGTTCTTACTTTTATGACGTTACTGAAAATGAGACCAAATAATCTTTGAAAATAGAATCAGGAATGTTCAGAATTTTGTTCCCACAGGGACAAACCAGATGGCCATGGGCAGGCCACAACAGGATATAAGCTCAGTATCTTTCAGTGTATTTGTAGAAGATGGACTGCCTGCAATGGATAATTCTCCGGGTTATCCAAATCATTATACAGAACTGCTAATTGTAACTGGATCTACTACAGAGGAATGCTACTATCTGAAACATTGTTTCTTCAGGAGGGGGAGAAATGGAAGGAAAACAACATAAAAAATCTGTTACAACTGCACCCATTCTCTTCGTTTGTGTGTTTTGGAGCCCATGCTACAGAATGAAGATAGCAGACATGATTGTGATTTCATTCTGCATCAAACCCTATTTCTTTATAATTATTTTAAAGGAAAGAAAATCTACCAAGTGACAAGAAGGGAAGACGCCAGTGTAGAACTTTACTGAACTTGGATGAGAGATTTTCTGCCTAGACAGATCATCATAATGAGAAGTTAGTTACATACGGACCTCTAAAAAACAATCAGGAACCACAAGTTCTCAGATTTCTCAAGAATCTTATTTTATATCCATCAAGGAAAAGCTCTGGCCCATAAACCAAAGACAGTCCACAGGTTGCTCCTAATCTGGCAAGCAAACTGCTTCTTCCAGCTGGCCCCGCTTTCCCGCTGGCCTTCAAGAGCCTTTGTCTCTGAGTGGCAGTAGATCATGGAGCTTATTCCTTCCAGGCTATAATAAAACCTAGATGCATATTTGGAGCCAGTTTAGACTTCCGGCTCATCTGATGCCTTGTCCTGCTCTAGATGGAAATGTGCTCAGTGCCTCCTTACATACCACAAGAGAAAATTAGCATTCCTTGATGACACACCATCTCCTCGGTCTCATGCTTCTGTTCTTCTCCACCTACAGAACATTCAGGAAAACTTAACAGCTTTCAGATATGTCCTTATGTCATTAAAAGCTACTCTGTATCTCTCAACACAAAAAATCTCCGCCTTCAGAAAAAATGGGTTTAACAATTTAATCCAACTGTTCGTTGCTTTTCAAACACAAGCAGTCAAAGTTAAATCAGCAGTGAATAAAAGCTCTCCATGAGCATAAGGTACTTCTTTGTAATATATGAAATAGGAAGTGAAATATCTCTGTTTAAGAGGTTACTATGGTTGGTTTATGAGGTAATGTTGCTCAAATCTCCAAGTGTTTGTCTATACCTTTCCCTCTCTTGTTCTTAGTTTAAACTTTTCTTTCTATATGACAAATATTTCCAGCTATTTTCCCAAAGTGGTGTAAGCAATTAAGCAATATACAGATCTTACAACAATATGGAAACTCAAGTATCGAAGTTATCCCATCACACCATATTTGTGTACAGCCTTATACGGGAAGACCAGTCACAAAAGACTTTCTATCACATATACAGTATATCCTTGCATCTGCTAATCTTACTGTTCTGTAAATCTCTTTCCAATCTTTTCTTCCAAATCCTTTTCTCATTTGGTGTAAATCAGGGAGGGGGTGGGCAGTAATGTCAAGCAGTTATACTGTATGTATACATGACACACACACACACACACATGCACAGACACACACACCCCCCTCCCCATATAGCTCAAGTAAGATTCTATTAGTTAAATGGATTGATATTTCTTTGGACAAAAAATTGTCAATCCTATAGAGGTAGGTAAGACTATTCTGTGTTAAATTCACATAAAGCTGGCTGTGTGAAAAGTGAAGGGGGGGGGGGGAACATTTTTAATCTTGTATTGAACAAGCTCCAAAATACATTGACTGTCTATAGGGAGCAAAAAGTTTACAACCAAAACAGATTATTGGCAGATTTCTCTCCAATTAAACGTGTGTCCTACTTTTTCTTTTCTTTTCTTTTTGCATTGATAATCATAGATTTTTCTAAGGCAGGGTGTGCTCCCGAACTTTCTACCAAACTTTTTACAGTTCATTTTACTCTGCTAAAAATAATTACATTAGCATAGATGATCTATGCCCCTAAATATTCATTGATGTTTTTCTTGTTAATGCTGTTGCAGGTTGGAAATCTGGATAACCATAAGTTCATCAGAAATTCATTATTAAAATTAAAATTCATCCATGGTAAACTTCAGCTTAACATTAAAAGTAAGATTTTCATTATCCTACTGAATATTTTAAAGATCTTCAGATGCCAAAGAAATAAATCAGCACCATTGCACTGAATTGTGTGTTGGCGTGTGATTATTATTGTTATTTATTACAGAAAGCTGAAGGAGTCTTGCACAGTTTATCTTGATATGCCAAATCATCAGCATGCAAAATCCTTAAACTGCAGACCCGAGGAGGTATCACAAGAGTTCAAGGTGTTGCTCTTCTGCTACTCCATTAATTTTCCTACTAAGACTAATACACCCACAGCTTCATGGTTAACAGATTCAGCTGTTTATACACCAGCATTTTAAGCCAAGTTTTACTGAGAAAATTTTAGTATTCCTTAGTGTCGCATGGGCTTAATTTGAACCAAGTCTTATAATGGATTAATGTCTAGAACATCTGGAATTGTCTGTAAAAAGTTAGTATCTTAAATATGTGAATAAAAATTAGAACAGCCTTTTAATTGCAGGTAGAATGCTATTCTCTTACAATTGGATGCTACAGTGAAACAAATGATGGGTTAGCTGATACCTTGATTCACTCACTGCACTAGCCAAAAATATGGGTTGCTTGGATTTGGTTTAGTGTGCTATACAAATCCAACCACTGTGGGTTTGTATAGCACACCATTAAATTATTGCTTAAAGGTTATGTGACTCAGCCAACTTTGGTTGATTAAACCAAGCATAGCTTGGAGTGATGTACTTTGTGAACCATTAGCATTAAGGCCTGGTTTATCACACTATGCCACAATGTACCTTATTTGGTTTGACTTAGCATGTTGTGTGAAGTCAGCCACTGCAGTTTATAAGCCATGCTTTGCAGCTTAGCATAAGGTATGAACTCAGCCAGTATCTACAATTTGCTTATGTCTGATGCTAGCTCATTAGAAAGACTGCAGGAGACATCGGCACTGGGCAGAATGCACTAATAGGGTTTAGATCACCTTTGAAGAACTGGACTTATATTCTTTGTTAAACTATGAAGTGGTTTGCTTGGTTTTGGTTTAACATGGTATGTGAACATAGCCATTGTGGTTTATAAACCATGATTTATGGTTCAATATAAGGTATGAAGAAGGCCATATGGCTTGTTCAGCAACTCACAGTTGAAACAAAGTTGGATTGGCATGCTGTGTTAACCCAGCTAATATGGAAACTGGCTGTATGGACAAACATTGCATTGGAAATATTGTGGGTAGTATGTTTCTTGATCTCTGATGGGTCAGTCTCAAGGTCACACACACACACACACACACACACCCTGCCTCTGTTGAAGGATGCTACAGTCACAAAGCATCAAAGGTGCATAGTGAACCAGTCCAGTTACTAAAGGTATTGGCTGGCTTATACTGTGAATTGTTGCAAGCTGGTTTGATAGTAAACATGATAAATAAGCAAAGAAGAAATACATTTTGAATTTCTCCAAACCACTCAGCAATGTGTGTCTTTTTGTTTCCATTAAAGAAGCAAAAAAGGATGCAAGGCCAACATTTATAGTGACTAGAAAAGTTTGGGTAATTACTTTTTTTTCGTGCCCTCCCCACTACAATATGAACATAACTAATTTGGCCTTGTCTGACCTTGGACCAACTCCAGGTTTACTGCATGCTCAGAATACATTTGAGATTGTTGAAGTCTATGGAATGTAGACCACTGAGTCTTCAAAGGAGAGAAGAGAAAATCAACAAGTCAGCCTTAGCTGGGAATGGCTGGACGTCATATAAATGGCAGTAAAACTGTTAAATCTATTTGCATTTCACACCCAATAATTTCAGACTCCACCTCAGAGAGCGTTGCTTGAAAGTCAGCCCTTTTAATTGTCCAGTAAATTTCCTTTCAGGCAGCTGTTCATAAGCAGCCATTCCCTGCACACTCTGAGGAAAAACAGATCTCTGATTTATCTCTGGATAGAGACTGGAATGGCTATTTGTATGTCACAGTTTCTCTGGTCTGTTTTACTTAAACAGAAAGCAAAATCTCATGGTTAGAAGTCTGTTACCTGTCTGTGGACGAAAACTCAAATACATGTGAAAAAGCCAGCCAACAGCTCACAGTCATTTTCCTTGCAGCTCCCAGCGCAAGCCTTCAGAGACCCCAATTCCTTAATAATCAGCCACATAACTTTTAAATTTAATTAGAATTTAGAAAAAAGAATCTGAGTTATATCATGCCTGTTAGGTTTCCTCTAGCTCCTTGGAGGTCATAATATTAGGGCAATGGAGAGCCAGGGAGGTGTTGACTACAAAATAATAACAAACTTGCCATAAAATTTTATGGGATTTCTAAAACAGGCAGGGCCTGCTAAATGTCCACATCAAGTTAGACAAAGATCAAGAGGGTACACAGATTTTTTATGAAGAAGAAGAAGAAGAAGAAGAAGAAGAAGAAGAAGAAGAAGAAGAAGAAGAAGAAGAAGCAGCAGCAGCAGCCGCCGCCGCCCAATTCACTCTAACAAATTCAGTTTTGTTTGTCATAGTAGTGGTATTCTAAGATCAATCAAGTTTTGCCACTATTCTTTTGGTTTCTGTCTGTTGAATTCCAGAAAAGATACATTATTGCTGCAAAATCTAATAAATGCGTAGCTGTAGTCTAAACATGTTTATTGAGAAATAACTTTAATTGAGTTTCATTAAATGAATTAAACTTAATTGTATGTTACTTTAAAATATATTGTACTTTGAACACCTTGTTATATCATGGCAATGCACCATTTCTTGTTCCAGCAAGGAATGCAACAGTGCTTTAGAGTGCTGGAGGGGGTAATGGTCTTATCTCGGCTATGTTTATGGTTAAAACATAATGACTAGATGAGCACGTGCATGCCAAATACTTTAGGAACATTTATTATATTATTACTTTCTATACTGATTGCATGTGGTCTAAAAGATAATTGGTGGTAGGAACAGGAATAATTAATAGGGTTGTGCATCTTTCAAAAATGATTGGAAGGAATGCTTTCACACCAGAACAGCATATTGGTGCCAGTCATTAAAGAAGCTATCCTATTTTTCAGTTTCCTACACTTGCTGAAAAAAAGTTCCCACTACTTTAAGTCACCTTAATGAGCTGGTTGCTTAAAGCAACAGTACCATTTTTTTCAGAGCTGAATGGAAGCCTGAAAAAAGTTAGCCTGCTTTGATGAATAGTATAAAAATTCTGAGCTCGCCCTTCCATGAAGTTTCTGGTTGGCCACCCCAAAGATAGATAAATATAAACACCTATTCATGTCTGCAGACTTGTTAAAGGCATAGAAGCATATTCAGGTGATTTTGTTGCTACTCAGATAGATGAGCCTATATAAAAATTAGAAGTGATGATTAAGTGTCTCCCCAATCAAAATGTTGAAATTATTTGCTAAGTATTTCCTTTAAAGTATGCCTGTTTGCAAAGGGATAGGAAGAATAAATCCTTCTTTGCTTCATTATGTAGTTTGTTTAATTTGATTTCTAAACAATGCCTTTCCTGTGGCTCCCAGCAAGCAATGAAACTTAGGAGCCCATAAAGCCAACAAGATAAATGCTTATTTAATTATAAAGTGTTATACGATAGCACAAATCATCCCACTACACCAACCATTGAAATCCAGCCCAAGCAAGAAAGAGCTGCATAGCTTCAGAAGCTTATTTGGAATTGTTCTGAGATGATAGGAGCTGAACTGCTGTGGCTTTAGCACAAAGATAATGCCTTCCTTGCTGTTTGAGACTTAAACCCCCAGATGTTCTTAAGTTCTGTTTTCATGTACACACATGGCATAGACCCTTGACCCATTTTCCACCATGTGAGGTGATTCACACTGCATTTGCTCCCTTCTTGATACTATTGACCCACTAGGGAAGGGACAAGGGTTAGCAGTGAAGCCCCTGCTTTACTGTTAATGGTCAAGCTCACTTACAAGGCTACATACAATGGTTTATTCCTAATATTCCTAAATACCATCATACAGTAGTGGAGAAAATAAATCTAACAAACAAAATGGAGGCTGCATTCCTTTTCTTCCCTGTATTTTAGCATGACCAGGGTCAAACCCAACTGCTCTCTTTGCCTGATCCCATCAGACCCAAACTGACACTCCCTGCTCCCAGACAAAGCCCCTCTGCAATCCCATCTAAACCAAAGAATAGAAGCCTCCTTATCAGCTCACAGTACAGCCCAAGGGCAGCCCTTACAAGGAAATTGCAACATAGGGAAACCCCAACCTCCATCCTCCATCAGCTGAAGACCTCAACATTCATCTCCTTTAACAATGGCATTCCCCAGCTCTGCTGTCCTCCGGAAAGGCCCATTTTGCCTAACAATAGAACTCACCCCAGATACACTGACAAGGACCTGCCTAGCTTCCCCAAACTGGCCAGCCAATCAGATTCCTAGGATTTCCCACCTTGTAGCCCTCAACTTCTATAAAAAGTCTTTGCTTTCCCATTATTTGGGGACCCTCTTTCTTGTAAAGCAGGTTGCAGTAAACTTGATTCTTTTCCTCAGTGTTGTGCTTCTTCAGACTGAATCCCATGACAATACTTTTTGGGAAACGTTACCAGCTTCCAAGTTGTGATAAGTCTTCTATTCTCTCAGTTTCCAAAGAGCAGGAAGATTATTTAGTGTGTGTTAGTTCAGAATATAGCATTAATGTAACAGAGAGTAATATCTTAAAAGCTAATTTCCTATAATGTATGACAAACTGTCCATTTTTCCCTTTAACTAGGGTTTTAAAAATTGGACTTGAAATGAATGCCAGGAGTATTCTGGGGCAATAATGGTCCTGTTGGCAGGGTGATGGCTATCCCTTTATTGATGGTAAAAAGATATGACTCAAAACATTTTTATGCAAACTGATGGTCTAACTGTGCCAGAAGAGTTCATCGAGATTGTTATTGTGACTTGTAGTCAAGATTTGGAGAAATAATGATGGCTGTCAAGAATCAAAGAGAGGAGCCCTATAATACCTTATATGAAGAATGGCATATTAAGAAGGGGGGTGCTTTTATAGAAGGAGGAGGCAGGAGGTGAAAGAATCCATAACAGACTTCATTATAGCTTTGGTAATATTGATTTTGTCATTAGTACCATAAGAAACGTTAAGTGAAATTCAAGCGTCAGTGCCAAGTGGGTTATTCCTACAATAAATGGCAGGCTGGGCAACCATGAGACCATTATTGTCAAGACCAAGAAGAGAGATCTTTCTAGAGACAGAGCACAGAATTTTCATTAGCCTTTGCATTGGTCAGAATTCCTATAGGGAATGCCCCTTTACTTCTGTTGAGGAGGACACTTAAGAAGGAACAACAAAATTCTTCCATGCAACTTTCCCATCCCTGATTTAGTTTCAGATCTCTGGCCATCATCCTCTGGGATTCAACACCTCACGGCAGAAAGGGATGGTTCCTTATTTTAGGAACAGTGAAGGCACCTGTTAGCAAATGGCTTTTATTATTCTGTACATTTTATTACCTTATACAGGAATGTTCCTTTTAAGAGAATATTCCAGAGTAACTCCTGCTGTTCTCTGACTGGTCATGCCCCTTATGTGAGCACATAGCTGATTGTTCTTAAAAGGCTTTATCAAATAGAAATGTTTGGGTCGGGAGGAAGACCAAACCATCTGTCACTGCCAGGACCTCTATCAGCCTCAGCTGTTAGGTAAGTCTGTTGAGATCCCCTGATGATGGAGAAGTCCCACTAGAGAACACCTTGCTGAGGTGCCTTCCCACCAGCAGTTAACCTTAAGTATTTTAAAGTTGACATTAATGTGGCCAAATGAGCAGATTTAGCTACTGCGTGGATATTTCTCCAGTGCGTAAATGCAGAGATTGTTTTGCTCAACAGGTCACTCTGAGTACAGTGTGCTCCAAAAAGACAAAATGAGGTGTAAATGTACATTAGATTTTCTCTATTAGCATGGACAAAAGGAGTGATTCCTACCCTCTGTTCAGTGGCATGTCATCTCCTGTTTGAGCAAGGCTGGTACGCTCCATAGATTCCAATTTAATTGGGTTTCATAGTATACCCCTTTAATTATCATTAAGAGAACTGTATAGAAAGCCCTGTGAAACTGCAATAAAGACTACTATGAATGCTCTGTTACTCTTTCAATCCTGTTGAGGTTTGAGCCCCTCAGTTCAAAAAAGTATATACGATCATTTTTTTATTACCTGCATCTTTTTGTATTTGAGGTCCCTGCAAGGAAAATAATTTCCCCCCTTTTCTTTGTTTAGGAAAAATTCCTTCCTGCAAATCAGGTCTTTAAGGAAAAATAAATAAATAAATGAGACTAGTTTACTCCTTGATGTTTTCAACCCACTCTATTCTGTTACCATTTTGGAAGGGTTCCAGAACAATCTGGGGCTTTATTTTCAGAACGTTCTCCATATCCAGGAGAATCCAGGGCTTACCTGCACTTGTTTTAAAATCTCATTTGCCCTCCCACCTCTGAAAATAACAGCCATTTTCAGCTTCCTTTCTTTTTCTAATTCTTTTTCCTCTCTTGTCTCTTTATCTTTCCAAGCAGCTATCCATGTCACCCCAGGCAGGCTGTTATTTACTTTCTCATCTCACTCTTCAACTGGATTAGGCTTTCACTGCGTCTATATGGCTCGTGTCACCTTCCTATCTCCTTATTTAATGTAAGTTTCTTTTCTTTTTTCTTTCTTTTCTTTTTTCTTTTTTTCATATGACTCAGACCACTTTTCCATCTCTTCTGCTCTTTCTTCATCTCCTATCTCCTGTATTGATTTTACCTATAAATGCTGATTTCATCGGAATCCTGCTAAATAGAATCCAATCTAAATAGAGTCCGATAAGTTCTGGGTCGACATCTTTTTAGTCCTTTCTCTACTCCAGCTTAATTCCTGCCAAGGTGCCTAACAATTTCTGAAGAAAGATGTGTAGACAAATGATAACATGTAACCGTTCTTTATATTGTTTATAAGTGCCATTTGGAAGCATGCTTTCAACGCTTAGGTTTTCTGAAAAAATCTAGTTTATACACTTGAAAAATATCCATTCTGTACGCATTATTGCACTAACCCATTGTTATTACTGCTCATTTCGCCTACAATTCACGTCTCACTTACTGACTGGTTTCCTTCTGTTTACTGTGACACTGTAGAAGTCATTTTTTCAGTTAACCAGTGTGGCAGGTGAAGGAGAAGTTGCAAAACTTCAAATACTACATTGCCAAAGAGACCACACAAAGTATCAAATGCAGCAAACAGGATAAGGAGAGATTATTTCCATTTCAGCATTCTGTGAAGCCAAAGGGAAGCCTCTCTGCATGTTTAGTTTGCCAGTCTGAGTAATGAGCATTTCATATTTGCTTAGTGCTGTTTGATGACACTTTCTCTTAAGTATCTTATTCATTTATAGAGCAATCACATGTATGTTTATTTGGAATGTATTTATTTCTTTAACAAATAGTTGCCCATCTACCTAGAAGAATTCTGGGTATTCCCTACTGAATATATTTATCTTTGTGTGTATCTTAATACACAATCCAGTGCATATTTGTTCAAAAGTAAGACATAGGTTATGCACTGGAAGGGCTCCCAGGTATGTATGCATAAGATTGCCATCTTTTTACTTTTAATTAAGCAAACCTCTTGATAGGAGTTGCGTTCCCCTTTTGCTCTTCATTCCTGAACATGCAAAGACTTGGACCCATTTGGAAATTCATGGCTGACTTACTGTATACAAAGCTAACACTCCTCTGGGATTGTCTGCTCTGAGCTAATACCTAACTACTAAACTAACAGAGCTACTTAATTTGAGTTCATTTGCAAGTGTGGCAAAGAAAGAAACTACAGTACCAATATGGGTTCTAGGTTGTAAACTGCAGGGACTAAAATCATGCAACTGTGGTGCAGAGGAAATCCCAGAATGGTTTTTCCCTCCCTGGATTTATTGATTTATTTATTTTGGTGTGCCATTTGTTCCTTGAAGGTGGTGACTTGATCATATTTTTTAATGCAACACCCTAATCAGAGCAATGCTGATTTCCACCACATTAAAAGCCAAACCTAATTATGTCTAACCCCATTAAAAATCTAACATGCACATTGAACACACACATTCGGATAGCCAAAGTTACTGATTACCTAATTGAAACCCTTCTCAACCCGAGAATGTCAGCAAAAGCAACTGCAGATCTCTCTGAAAGCCCCATTTTGCTGCATGTATCTAGCAAAGCATAACATGCAGACATCCGCACCTGCCTGGTGCTTATGAAAATGTGTTTTTACCTGTCAAAAAAACAAAGCAAATTATAGTTTTGTATCTTGTTAAGAGGCAGGGGTATTCTTCTGCATCTTTCTTTGTGCTTGCATATGCATCTGCTTGGATGGTTTCTGTGGGATGTCAGAATGAGATTCACTCAAGTGAATTCCTAGTCTTTGGAGTCTTACATTTCTGCTGCCCTAGAGCAAAATATACAGTCCTTTCCCCCAGGCCTTTCTTAAACTGAGGGATCTGGGCACAGTGGCATCTACCATCAATACCACTTTTTGTCTCCATCATGAAGTCAATGGTCCAGTATAAGCAATATGTGGGGAATCCAAAATAATCAGGAATCTGGAAGTATCTGATGAAGTGAGTTACAGCTCATGAAAGCTTATGCCTTTTAATAACATTTGTTAGTTGGAAAAGGTTCTACCCGTCTCCTGACTTTTTTGTCACCATAAACTAACATGGCTCTCCTCCTGCAATGTGGGGAACCCAAGTAATTCATGGGATTGTATTTTAACTAATTAGTTTCATTGTCCAGAATGAAACATATGTAACCCTTCTGATCATTTTCATTTGGATGGGATCTTTCCATGTGTATTTGGGGCAATTGCTTTGGTTCCTCTCCCACCGCTCCAAGAAAAACCCGGCTCCTCCATTGCTCCCTACTGAAGGGGGCTCTCAGAAGAGGCTTTTATCATATAATTACACTCCCTTGTTTCCTGATGGCCCAGGGACTTCCAGTTTTCACCATTCTTTCCATCTTTTTTTCTTATTGGAAAAGATCTGTTAAAAAGGAAAAGATGGCATCATGGCACAGAATGCCGATTAACTGGTGATGTGATGCCTCCATAGAAGTTCTAGTGTCATCTGATAGTTGACTCATTCTGTATACAGGTAGGAGTGAGCAACATTGCACTGATAAACAAGTAGTAATAGAACCCTTAGGAAGAGTATTGAACCCAATAGGTAGGCTTAAATCTTCACCTATGAAACTCAATGTAAAATAAAGCCATAAATGTGTCCCTTCTGTCTCCCTCTCCCAGAATTAATTCTGTGGCCAAGTCTCCATCTGTTCTTAGCTGGCCACCTTCAACATCAAAGTCCATAGGATTCTACTTGACCCCCATTAAAAAAGGAAAACATGAACACTCATGAGCATAAACTAAACTTACATAAATCACTTATAAGAACCCAACTGCCAGGATCATTATGGTTTTAATCAACAGGACCTCCATTCCTGTCTGAGCTTCTCTAGCCACAACTCCTCCACAAAGGAGAAACAGACAACAGATTTCAATTTAGCTTTAAGCGAGGGACGCTCAATTGGGTTATTAAATTTCACACACTAATTGACACGCTTGCTGTAAAATATAAATCGCATAAACACAATTTATACTAATGACACCAGGGCAAAACCTTCTGCCTCCATCTCTTATCCAACCCCTTTTGGCCCATGGAGAGTTCAGCTTTAATTGTACCTTCATGGTGGGTAAGCTGTTTATAAAGGTGAAAGGTTAAAGGGGTGGGGGAAAGAGAGCCAAGAATGAAACTGTGAAAGTATGATGAGCTGTTTTCAGTTTGAATCTGAACTGCCAAATGAATTTGTTCAAATGTGTGTGTGTGTGTGTGCAAATGTGCTCAGCTTTCTTTGTTGGAAGGCATTTGTTCCATTCATTCTCTAATGCAATTAGAGCATGGATGTCTGTATGCACACATCTCAAGACACATCAAGCTTCTCGTTAATAATGCTTAATGGAAACAGATTAACCGTGGCTTGGTCTCTAGGCACACATTAAGCACCAATGTTCTACAGACCAATTTTTGCAAACTGATTTTAAGATCTTTATTGTGCAGTGACAGATCGGATGTTGGAGGCTGATGTTCAAATTATTTTCCTTTTATTCAGCTTCATGTGCTACCAAAAATATTAAGAATGGTTTCCTCAGTTCATAAATTACAGTAAACATTATGTGGAATGTTACAATCAGCAGATTGTGTAAAGAATGCTTACCTGCAAATGTATATTGGGTGATTCTAACAACTCAGCATGTATTTAGTTAATCAACTTTTATGCAGCCTCAGTCACAGAAACAACCCTCTACATATAATAGAGAATTGGAATCAGTGCTTATGTTAGAAAACAGGAATTCAGTAAATGCTACAAAACACTTAAAAATTAGCAATGTATGTTGAACAGAAAAAAAAAAAAGCAATAATCTACATTACTTCTAGATGGAAGGATAGTGTTATTGGTCAAAAGACAGTGTAAATGTATCCCATCTTTGTCTCTTTAATGATTTTTTTCCTGAGGGATGGAAAAAATGGTTAACAAATGCTGCTCTGTACATTAGGACAAATGCACAATAAAATCTTTGTCTGGAAGCAATAGGTATAAGTTGTATTACATAGAACCAGAGCATACTGATTAAAAGCAGATTTCCAATTTTCACACTGGACTTTTTACAGGCCTATGTGGATCCACGAGGGACTGAACCTGGGATCTTCTTGCATGCAAAGAACGAGTTCTCCTATTGAATTATGCTTCTTCTTCAAATACAATAGTTAACCCAAACACAGTCAATTAGGTGCCATCAAGTCAGGTCTGATGCTTGATATCTCTATGGAAAACTGCCCATAGTCTCCAGCTGTTTCCAGTGATAATCTGTACCTCTTCCAAAGATATTCCAGCAGTTAGTTTGATCCCATCCATCTTCTTCCTCCTTCCTCTTTCTCCAACCTTACTTAGCATAGTAGATTTTCTTAGTTCATCTTCTGTTCACATTACATACCCAAAGTATATGACAAATGCCAATTTAGAGGGCCATGAAAGGATAGCAGATTGTTAACTATGTAATTTCCAGAGCTTGGGAGGCACACTTTTTTCCTGCTCTGTGAGCCAAAGTACCATGGTCAGGTACTGTGCACTTTGACTTAGGAAAATAGGGACATCATTTGTTGCTCTGTTTTAAGCAGCAGAATGTTTTGGACTGTGCTGCAGCCCTAAGATCTGCAGACTGGGTGGATTTGGGGTTTTGATCTCTACAGCTTTATGGAGTTTAGTGCGCAGACATTGTGCTTTGTTTCTGCTACTCTTTTTGACCACAAATGTTCCAAAAGGATTACATGTCCATGGGAAATACATGGCTTTTTGCCACAGCCCTTTAAAAGGACAGACATCAATAGGGTGAGCTACAAGTAGGGGATCCTTGTAGCTGTGATCACAATGTGTTAATTTAAACATTGTGGGTGAGATGGTAACCATAAAACCTGGGTTTAACTGGGAAGGGAATATCGGTTTCTTGAGGAATAGTAGACTAAGCCTGGCTAGGAGACATGCAGTCCTTTTCTCTATCCATTTCTGGGAGCAGATTCTAAGATTCAGGTCTGAATGCTGAACTGGCCGTACTTGAATACAAGTACCTGATGTTTCTTTCTGAGAGAGAGAGAGAGACAGTGGGGAGAAGAAATACCTTTCATACCACGCATGTAACAAGAAGCAGTAACATTTGTGGTGAGACTGAACTTTCTGGAATTTTTGAGGAAAATACCTAAATTGAATAATAATTGAAAAATTGCTACTCTGTATAATTAATAACAGACTTAATATTATTTATTAAATGCATTTCATTTATTTCTCAGAATAGGCATTGTTGAGTTTCTGTGCATTGTTGCCTTGGAGAAGTTAAAATTAATTTTTAAAAGAAGCAAATTATAATTTATTAAGTTCTGCCAATTTTTGTCTGGCAGTTTCTTTCAATCATTTGGCTCTCATGCTTGTTCTGTTTTCCTAAATAAGGCAGCCTATGGGGAAGTTATGGCAAATTTGTAAAAAGAGAAAGAAAAAAATAATTTTCAGTGTTATTCCAGGAATTATACATCACAAAATCTGGATTTACAACCTGATATAGATTTGTATGGTACCATAGTCAATTTTTATTTTTTGATAAACCGTTTTTGGATTATGCATTCACACTTGACTTATTTCTACAAGTGCAAATAAACTACTAACATAGTTTTTCATAGTTTTCATATTTCTTGATTTAGTTTTATTGCTAATAAATGAATTTATATGTGCCACCCTTCACGAGGGAGAAACTGGGTGTCTCGCAAAAGTAATAGTTTTTTAATTTTTTTTTATAAAAAAAGATAAAACTAATGCAAAAAACAAAACAAAACTGAAACCAGAAACAGATCATCACAAAATGTCATCCAAGAGAAGCAAAGTGCAACTTTAGCACAATTTCATATTAAGCATGAAGCAGATATGAAGAAATAACAAATATTTAGGGTTCAGTAACTATCAGTTTACTGATAGTATGTTGTAGATAGTTTATAGATACACGGGTCCAACTTTTAAAAATATTTTTCCTTCAAGTTAGGAACAATATTTTCATAGATACACACACACGTGCGTGCGCGCGCGCGCGCACACACACACACACACACACACACATACAGCCCATGATTAAAAAAATCCATGACTAAGACCTTGGGAGAAAATGTAAATTGCTTGATTGATATTCAGTAGTACTTGTGACATAACATTTTAAATACAGAGGTGTGAAAGTATGATTAGAAAGAATAATGTATCATGAAATCAGTATCAAAAGGTCTCTGGGCATAAGAGAATCTCATAATTGTAAAGTGAGCAGGCCCTACTGCCTCTTCTCATCCCACACCCCTCCCCACCTTGACTCTTATCTTTAATCCCAGTCAACTTTTTAATTGAAAAAAATGGATTTCATTATGCTGATTGCTCAATTCTGTTATTAACAAGTTACAAATCTCTGCATTAGTCATCTGCAACCAACAGGTCATGACCTTTGAGAGCTAGAGATGGGAGGTCACCAGCAGTTCAGCAGAAGGCCAGCTATGAATGGATGCCTCTCCCCTGGGTCCTTGTCTGTCCCAGATCTCTGATAGAAATCTACCTTTCCTTTTCAAGCTATAGATAATGAAATCAGTTCAAGAAAACATGCGCAGAGGGCTAGGAACTTGTAGATGCAAAGGCTGACCTGAAATCATCCTTAGCTATGCTTAAGTCACTTTCTTTTCCTGTCTCAGCTGTTTTATATTAAATAGGGCTGAATAAGGGAGAGGCTCAATCCACTTTGAATTTCATCTGATTTCAAAAATTAACACAGCAATTTCAGTAACAAGAGTTTTTCCTAATAACTCACCCACCCATGATGGCACTATGGCCCTATAACTCAACATGGTGCAGTTCTGCAGCTTCCTCATCTCTCTTTTTCTGACCTTCCTTTCAAACTCTCATTTTACTGGTGATACTTATCAGACTAGCTCTCCATTAAGTAGAGTGAATGGCTGCCTCAGGCGGATGACTTAGGGAGTCATGAAAGGCCAGCAAATTGGGGTTATTTAATATATTATTATTGTGTGTTTACTGCCAGGCTGAGATGCTTGTGGGATTTTCTGCCTCAAGAGGCAGATTAACTCAATCTGCCTTAGGTATTGTGCATTTTGATGTATGAAGGAGGGGGCACTTCCTGCTCCGTTTCAGGCAGCAAAATGTTGTAGGGCAGCTGGGGATGCCTTGCAGAAATCAACAAAACCAGGCTTCTCCATGGTGGGAACCCACAGGGTCCACAAGTCTCAACCTCCTGGCAATCACATTAGACAGCCTGTTACAATGTGTATGTGGTCACAATTAGATGCATGTTCATTCAAAATCCAGCTCTCTTCATGTCTTCTTCTGAGGACATGAACTGGAGGCAAGGTTATACCCTCATTGTCCCTTTACTGGTGTGATCTCCCTACCTTAAATCCCAGTGCAGAGCTTTATTCGTGGCCAAATGACAGCAGGAGGAGTCATCTTTAGACCTTTTCACCCAACATCACTAGCTTATGTGAAAAGGTGAGGCAAAGCATGCACAGGGGTGTTGGGCAGGGCCATCAAACATAGGCTTTTCTTCATTCCTGTTTTGAATCTTCACATATCTGGGCAGATGCATGAAGAGGGCTTTTGCCTATATACATTTGCATGTGATTTGTACAGAGGTCAAAAATTCCTACTTAATCAAGAATACATATTACATGCACAGCCATTGCTGGATTGACTGTGCACACAGTAGTATGTATTGGTGAAAACAAATTCACAGTAGAGTTCTTTGGGTGTGATGACATATTGCTTGGGGGAGAACAGATATATGGCAAGCCTTGCCCTATCTGGCACATTTCTTGTTTAGTTGTTCACTAACCTCTTGACTGAGAGACAGCAGATTTAAAGAAAGCTAATACTTATCAGTGGAAGGAATAGTGCCTTCCTTAATGCTTGTAGCACAGCCATGTTTAGGCCTGAAGAGCTGCCATGGTCATTCTAGGTGCATGGAAATTTTGTAAAGAAAGTAAGATATAAGAAGAAAGAGACTAGGAAAAACAATACAGAACAATGAATGCTAAAAAAGTGAATTGGGGGAAAAAGTGAAGATGAGCACTACAGCCCAGATCCCTCACTTAGATTTCAAGAACAGCAAATTTCAAGCCATTGGGCTTATCCTATTGTCCCTCTTACTACAGCACAAAAATGCCTCACTAATCATTCCTAACGAACATGCCATAGCGATGCCTTCATCTCATACCCAGCCAACCACGGAAACAACTTATACTCATTTTTAGCTATTCCAGATTAATCGTATTTTCTTCTTTTTGCTATACAAATACTGTAATCTATGGGGCCTCATTGATAATGTTGTTGATGATAGAGTCAGGGACTGGCATCTGCCCAGCTCCTATTGGCCACTTTAGGCTGGTAGGCACATGGTTGTTTTGGCTTGGGCTGAGCAGAAGGATAAATACAAGAAGGCAACAGAAAACAAGGAGTAAATAACACTGGAGGATGATAGACAGACAGACAGACAGACAGAAGACAGACAGTTCTTCTATGCACCTCTCTGGAAATGGAGAATACTCTTTAGTGGGAGTTATTAGTGGAAAGAAGGGATTTATACTTCTTTTGTTTTGATGGTGGGGAGAGAGATATAAGTTTCTCTCTCTCTCTCTCTCTCTCTCTCTCTTTCTCTCTCAAGAAACAGTAGCAAAGTGTAGGGAAATCCTGCAAACAAGAGCAGAGCTTAAAGGGTGGTTCTTCTTTCTGTCACTACTATCCTCCCTCCACTGTCATAACAGATTTAAAGGCAATCTCCTTTCAGACTGAGGAAAGCCATCAACACTTTGAAACTGACCAAGCTACATATGAACTTCACATATGCATGTAAACTTTCAAGGAAAAGGGAGGGAAGAAAAAGAAAACAACAGACTTTTGGCCAAGATTTTTGGCCAGGGTGGGTGAAGCTCCATGGGATGAGAGAACTGCTGGTTAAACAATTAGCTCCTCTTCTCTCAAGCAGAGAACTATTCATCTGTCACAAACAGGATCTACAAATATAAAATCAATATTGAGATTAGCAAGTTTTGCACAAATGCATATCATCTGATAGCATCTGAAAGTTGGGCTTCTTTGTAGTAGCACTGTCCATAGTTTATTCTGAAATAATACTAAAATGAGGTCCAAAGAAAAGCTCCTCTATTTGCTGATATCCCTTTGAACACACCCGGCAAAACAGCTGTACAAAATCAGAGCAAGTTTTGGAAGATGGCTTGCCTCCTCCCCAGCTCAAGTCCAGCCCATGCGAAGAAAAATAATTGTTGGAGCTAGAGACAATTGATGGAAGGACAAATGAAGCCAGGAGAAGCCACGGAATGCTTTCCTTAACATGTCCCACATCAAAGCTTTAAGGATAGCCCCACTTCCTGCCCCTGTCACTGAGACAAAACAGGGCTCGAGAATGAGAGTAGTGCAAAGTATTCCAGCATGTTTTTCTGGTGCTCAGGGACTGGAGGAAAGCACTTTAACACTGCTATGGGAAAGAGTCCATTGACTGAAACTCAATCCAGGGATATGCAACAACAAAACAATCCAAATGCATCCCTAATTGTATAGTAGTAGATAATTATTGGACTCTATCCCCTTATATTTGATTTTGTTTTGCTCTGAAACTTAGCTTTAGGGCTGTGTAGGGACCAATCAGCTCATTCTGTGGCTGGATCCTTGGTTCAAAAAGCAGTCGTGCCTATCATATGATTGTTTTGGGGAGCCTATTTTGAATCATTCATGATTCTAGAGCATGAATTGGGAAAAAGGGAGCCTCATCCTCCAATTATCTAGCATGGAAAAAACAAATTCTTAATGATACTACAGCTTTTTGTTTTCTATTAAAACAGTTTTTTTTTTCACAGAAATCAGTGCAAGAGTTTTTGAGTTTGATAGTCTTTTGACCTTAGTAGCCACTTGTTCAGACCACTTCTGCAGTGATCTCAACACTCCTAGTAATTATTTTCTATAAGTTTACTTGGGTTCTACCAAACCCTCCCCATCTTTGATTATCTGAAGACATTGCCTAGTATACTAACAGATACACAGACCTATTAATAGAAAGAGAATAGGGCAGGGAAGTGATGGAACACAGCTTACAAGATGAAAAACAGACAAATACACACACCAGTCATTGTGATTACACAAACCCATCCATATTATTTTGCATTACATAAAATTCCTGTAGTAGGTTTAGTGACTATGTGATGATTACCAGATATGGAGTATAGGAAAACAAGTTTTGTAGATCATGAAATGTGCAGGAATTTCTTAAACAACTTAGATGCTTCAGACGTTTGTTCTTTAATCAATTGTACCAACCAAGATTCAACTGCCAGTGCACTCATCTTCTACAGATTGAACAGAGGTGTCTCACCTTAAATAGGCCTTGACTAGATCCAGTGAACATTTGCTAGTCTTTGGTTGCACCTCAGACAGACAAGCTTCCTTTCTCCTGATCAGTTTGCCTAGTACTACAGAATCACAATTAGAAACTACATGAAATTGTTGTGAGTGGGAATTCTTGGATGGTCCATGAAACTGAGCAGATTTTGGCTATAGCTCACAAGAATTAAATGTCTGTCCCAAAATACAGTGAATAATTATTGGCAATAATACCAGGTTATTTATTTTTTTGAAATAAATCCCATAGTTGTTAAGTATCCTAGGAAATTTGTTTTTTTTAAAAAAAGGAGGCAGTTATTTGATGTTTGAATTCCTTTTTTAAAAAAAAATAACCCTTCATTTATAAATATTTCAAAATATTTATCTCAATTAATTACAACATAAATATGTGGGTTAAAATCCCATTGAGTTTATAGGGAAAGATAAATGTGAAAATGAACTCAAGATTGATATTAGTACTTAGAGGGATTCCTACATTAATACTTTTAAAGTCTTTTAAGTAGACTGATAAATTATTGAGGAAGTTTTTATAGGAAGGACAAATCTCCAGATTTGCTTTATCTAAACTATGGCTTTCATATGATGACAGGGGTTACAACGTTCCTGACTTTAAGCTTTATCACTGAGTCGATATTCCAACTTCCATTTCTCTATGGAATTCAAATGATCCAATCCAAAAACCATTATGGACACAATTAGAAAGCTATTATATGATATCTTGGCAGAGGCTGCTTCATGGTGTTTTTTTCCCAACAAAATTCAGTTGGCTCTCCAGCATTAAAGGATGCAGAAATATTTGGAAAATGTTGGGACAGAAGTATAATTTTTATCCTTACTTTCATTATATACCCTAGAATAATCACAGTTTGAAATTAGCATATAAATCATTTTTTTTTTAGATTCAAATATATATTACATTAAATTAAAACATCTTTTGATTTCACAGCTTGGTCTAGACACATTAGCAGCATCTAAAACTCTGAAATTATGATTAGCATTGAAATAGGTTTGGATACTTCCAAATGTATGTTTTGCTTATAAACAATTAAATAGTATTACTAATGTAGATATTAGTTATTTGCAAGAATTTTGATATAAAAAATTGAAGTGCCCATATTAACAAATCACCGATTAAAAGTCTTAAAAACTATTATGCTTCTTTTGATCCTAAGAGAAAATCAATATGGGATTGTTTCATGTTTTTAGGATATTTCAATTGCCAGCTGTGGTGATTGTAACTCATGTCCTCATCAGATTACCATAATATGTTCTACACTGAAAATGACCCAGAAGCTACAATTGGTACAATGTATAATGGCCGGGATGTTAGTAAGTACAAACCACCACTTACCTATTACCTACCTATCTACCTACCTATTGTCTAGTCACTTCATTGGTTACTTAATGGTTCCAAGTCCAGTTCAAAGTTGTGTTTCTGAACTCTAAAGGCCTGGATGGTGCAAGAACCATCTCCAGGTAGAATCGCCAGGCCCATGGGTGTCTGTAAGGAGGGAAGGCTTACGGGTCTGCCCCTGCATCAGATCTGAAGACAATCCTTCACCATTGTGCCCCCTGTGCTTTGGAACATCCTCATTTTGAAGCTACATGTTGTGTTCTCCTAGCTGATATTTTGCAAGGCAGTTAAGACTGTATTATTTAATTGGGTATTTGGTAAATGACTTTTAAGTTTTGGGTTTTTTAATTTTTAACTTATTACTAATGGGTTGCTGTATTTTTGTTATTATGGTGGTTGTTGAGTTTTGGTTTTGATGTTTGTTTTTAATCTGTGTTTTTAATCCTGTTATTGTAAATTGCCTGAGTTGTATGAGCTGGATGGTACATACATACTGTGAAAAGAATAAATAACTCTACTATGGAGGATGATGGAAGGGACATCCCATATGATAGGGGCTTGTCCCCTTTTATCCCCTTTTAGCTTAATATTAATATGTTAATGTTGTTTTGGAAAGAATATTTAAAGATGTTAATATGATCTTGAATCATGTGCCCAGAGTCTGGAATTTACCACCATGTAGTGAGCATGGGGTATTGTAAAACTATTTTGTTATGATGGAAAGCTTACTACCACCCTGTATTTGAAGCTTTGACTGATGGTATGCATTTGTTCCATCAATGTAATGGAAAGACTCACATTATTTCATGTTTTTAGCTTTTTGTTTGCTTTGCTTTATTTCCCCAATTTTTTTTTCTTTCTGTATGTTAAACAGTATTTTTTAAATCTTCAAAACGCATTTTCATAGCAAATCAATGGAGCTTCTTCAGCAGATAAGTATATGTGGAAAGGGTGCTACTGTAGGGAATATTAAGAAGGGAAGCATTGTATTTTAACAGAAACTTTGTGAAATAAATTACTGGATTAGGAAGATCTTCCATATTGGACAATGACCTCATTTCATGATTTATGGTATATTGTGTTTGTGTATGTACATATATGCACACAGATCCCATATATACTGTACAAACTATGCCATATGTAATGGTAGAGATCAAGACAATGATCATAGGAGGAGGAGGAGGAGAAGGAGGAGGAAAGATTTTAAAGTGACCTAAACTATGCAAAATTTCATGTAAGATCAAAGTCTTCAGTTGTTTTATTGCTTTACTTTTAAAAAAATAGGTTAATGGGTGCCATCTGCAGGCATCACATTGTTTATCCCTGAGATGGATAAATAATTAGATCTGATATAAACTACCTTTCTATGTTTCTCTAAGGAAAGAGCATAGAAAAGAAGCTGTAAGGATCAGACATATTTCATTAATTCATCCAGTCCCAAAGAATACTGATATACATGTATGCACTCTGAGTAGGTTCCTTCCTACCATATTTAAGCACATGTTTGGCAGCTTATGCTTACTCAGTGTGATGATACTCCTGGTATACATACAGTCCAATATTGCATTTCCAAGAATAGTTGGAAGCTTTCATTGGAAACAGATAGAAATGATGGCATATGATCCATTCATACTTGCCTTGCTGCTCAGTCAATGTTTAGGGATACCTTAAGGGGGGAGTAAATATAGCGAAGCATTATTTCAAAAGGCTGAGTACCGTGAAACTCTTTTTGCACCCTTGAGTAAAATATAACTATTTGAGTAAAGATCAAGTCCTTGTCCCTATTTTCTCTATTAAAGTTTTTGAACTTCAAAAATTATAGCAATTGAATATTAATATAAAAATACACTTTCTGTTATGAAATATTAATATAAAATTATAAAATATTAATATAAAATATTAATATAAATATGCTTTCCATTACCTTTCAAAGGTAGCTTGGAAGCTTCCATTCAATGCCTCCTGATATTTGAACTCTTTCGGAAATGGTTTAGCTTTCATCAACAATGGTCATCAGTTCATCTCTGGGATCAAGATAGATATCATGTAGAAAATATATGAATGGTCACCTGATTATTATTTGTTAACAAACTGCAATCACAAGAGACTTGCTTGCATGCCCAAGGTGAATAAAAACACAGTGGTGGATGGGGATGTATAAGTCTTTTTTGATAACTGCAGATATGCTCATAACTATATGTCTTGAAGTACTTGTTCCTCTGTGCAGAAATGATACAAAGCACAATTACTTTCCTTCTAAATCTAGGAAAACTGCTTTTAGGCGGGAGTGATTTTGAACAGTGAGGAGGGAGAAAGTTAAGTAACTCTTCCAAACCCATACAGAATTATGAGACTTTCTGCTTTGTCTAAAAACAACTGGGACTGTTAATAAAATATTACCACACATGTCACTCTTGTCCAGGCTTTCCACATTTGTGTGTTTCATTCCATTTCCTGGACACTTCACTTTCTCTTCCCCACCAAAAGCTTGTGCACAGATGTCATCTGTTTAGCATGGACACTTATCTCTGAACATCAGAAATGGAAGGAATTAGAATAAATAAACGCATCTCTTGTGGTCCCTGAAGTGATTTATGCTTATATTAAGGTGAAAGTAGTTTAAGAAGGGAAGATGAAACCATCAAACCAACCCCAGTATATAAGACCTGAATGGCACCCTGGTTTTTGCAGGCTGCCTCTCAGGGTGGACCAGTCTGCTTGCCTTACTTCTGTACTACTAGATGTCCTTCTTCTGTCCTCAAGGACAATTGCAGAGTTGCTTATCATCCTGTAAATCAGCCACAGCAATAAAACGCTGGCACCCCATGCAATAGCTTTTTTACTAATGTACTACTTTGCAATTGCTGTGCATATCCAACATATTAATGACACAAATTCATTACAATAAATGAAGACCTTGACTGGCTGGAGGCCAACACCAAA
Organism: Liasis olivaceus; assembly: GCA_030867105.1. NCBI lineage: Eukaryota > Metazoa > Chordata > Lepidosauria > Squamata > Pythonidae > Liasis > Liasis olivaceus. The sequence goes on along the minus strand of CM061348.1, from coordinate 99,163,014 downwards.
ACAGTATCACTGTTGTTGCCACCATTTGGCGAGTTGAAACTTTGTAATACAAATGTAATGCTGTAGCAGCAGCTTTACCAACTACATCTAGAGATAACCACTCTTACAGTTGTTTTTTGGGGCTGTTGATAAGAGTTATTTTCACATACCATTAATCAGAGAACTTATTCCCAAATAAAGTTGATAGTTTTAGAAGTAGAGGTGAGATCAAAGTGATGAGCACTTAGTCTTGGGGTGAAGTCCAGGAGCAATTATTGAAGCACCATAAACTATAAGGATGAGAGCATTTGTTGATCCATAGCTATAACAAGGATTTTTCTATTATTATTATTATTATTATTATTATTATTATTATTATTATTATTTCAAAAGGCTTGGTAAAGATATCAAGATGAGGAGAGCTCAGAGGTATATTTCCAATCACGGTCACTATGACTATGTTCATACACACCCTATAATGTTATAGCTCACTTTACCTTGATTATTGAATAAACCACAGCTGACTGTGTTCTCCATAGTTTGCAAACCACAATGATAATTTTTTTACTGACTTTATATGCTGCTCCAGACATGTCTGACTGTGCAGTTTACAGACTCCAGTGTTTGCACCACGTATTAAACCATATTCAAACAAACCATATTTTGGTTTAGTGCAATATGTAAACCAAATCTATAATTCAGATTGTAGTTAAGGAATAGTATAATTTGGAACTTTTCTTGTAAGGAAACTTACCTTGATTACAATATCAGAATCCACTGTTATGCCTAGCTAGTATATTAGTCCTTCAGGAAAATTATGTGGGGTGCAGGAGCAGTTGGAAATGAGCTCACACTTGCAGCAATGACTCTATTGTTCCACTTCTGTTTATCATTACCTGTAGGTTAGATATACATTTTTTCAGTTTCTCATAACTGTTTCCTAATCATCTATCCAGCAGAAAAGCAAGCAGTGGCCACTTGTGAGAAAATTAGCAGGTTGTTAAATGTAGCTTAGCATACTATGCTGGATGAATGGTCTCCATTAATAATGTTTTTCCAAAATGCTGTCACATGATAGCCACCCATGGCCAGCTGGGTGGCAGCAGCTAACTGACCTTGACTGATCCAAAAAAAAGTTAAGCAGGGTCAGTCCTGATTAGTATTAGGATGGTAGAACAGGAGGAAAAGCAAGGCTATAGACTTAGAATTGGAAATTTAAAAAAAAAAAAATCCCAGAAGAAGCAGTGGCAAACCAATTCCATGTAATTGCCGTGAAAGTTACATGGCTGTGCCCGTGTATTCACCAGGAGTTAAGCTTGACGTGAGGGAATTTTTATCTCTGCCATCAGTATTTGAGGTGGATCTTCTACAACGTCCTGTTGAAGACCCAACACTGCTCTGCTGAGGCTTCTTGTTCCTTGTACAAGAATGTGAAATGCAGCTTCTGCAGCTGAAATATGAGTCAATTGCATATAAATCATACACATTAACTTACACATGATTCAAGTCAATAAAACCTAGTACAAATATTTCTGACTGCCACAGCTGGAAAATCTTCAGCACCGACTGATCCTGTGTATATCTGATTGATTGTTCTATCCAATAATCTTGATTCTGATATTCTAAACATTTAACTGATCATCATTTTAACACATTAGATTTAACTAAACATAGCAACATCCCATCCATCATAATCAGCACTGACGTGCATAGTCACACTCATTGCCTTTAAATGGTCACCTGTGGTGCGCCTTTCATTCAAATTTACATGGTGTAATTGTGCATCTGATAAAGGGAGACAACAGCAAAGGAAACCCCACATTTTTTGACCCTGTTGTTCAAATTCCCAGGGACTTCACAATTTAAGCAGAATTGTAGGCTAGATCAGCCTTCCTCAACTTCTTGTCCAGTGAGTAACTTGGACCACAACACCTCATTGTCAGGCTAATTGGGATAATGGTATTTGTAGCCCAATCCATCTGGGTGAAGAGGGCTAGCCTGCCAATTCTTTGCCTAATTCAGCAAAGCAATCTCTGTCTTCTTCTAATCCACAAAATGACAAGAAGGAGATGCTTTATTATGGAAATAAAGTAAGGATTAAAAATGTGATAGATCTTTAAACAGAGAGAGAGAGAGAGGAAAAAAAAGCTGTGAGTCTCTTTAGCCCCCACTCTAAACCATAGCTTAGTTTGCTAAAGTATGTGGATTTAAGATGACTTAGCCCAACTGTAGTCAATTAGACTAAATCAGCTTAAATCCAATTATTTCATCTTAACTGGCTTGTGGACTGAGCAGTAAAAATTAGAGAGTTTCAACTGGGTGAAGATGATTAAGGGAAGATAAGATTAAGGGAAGAAAAGGTAAAAGAATTTCAAATTATATTCATCTGAAGGTGATAGTTAAGCTTGCTCCAAATAAAAGAATATGTTATTGCCTCCCTCTACCCCAGCGTTCATAATTCATTGTATGGATCTGCAAATTGCATTAAAGTATAATGTAGTTTATTTGGCTTCTACTTAGTATTTTATGTGAACCAGCTATTGTGGTTTGTAAACCCTAGTTTTATACCTAGGTCAGGGTATAGAACCTGCAGCTGCTGAGCCACCTGTACCCTTCCCAAAGACTTGAGTGCAACTTACCAAATTTGTGAAATTATAGGAGAAATTATTAAACATATGGAGAGTAATAATGATGATGCTTGTTAATTTTATTTAGTATTGGTTAGATTTAAATGCAATCCTTTCTTTCCAGGTCCCACTCATTTCTGTGTTTCACTTTTAGAAAAAGGCCTGCAGCATATCATACAATGCTGATATGTGGCCTTGGGTGTTGAAAAGTTGCATACGCTTTACTGATCATCTTGTGTGCACCCAGTGAGTCCATTCATTAAGTAATGTGATATGTGAGTCTGATCAATGCATAAATCAGAAGAATTTGGTTGGTAAGCAAGATAGGACTCTAAACTGTAAGGTTGCATAGACTACAGCCAGCATTCTGAATTTGTAACCAAAATGCATAGCCAGAGCAGACATTTTAGCTGACAAATTCTGCTCTAGGGCAGCTACACATAAGACTGCAGAACAAGTAGTCTAATGAAAGTTCAGGAAGAAAGGGATGAATTTGGGCTATAGAAGATAGAATCCACTGGGACTTTTCTGTTATTCAAACTACCCAATTAGTAGAATCGAGAAGAGGTGATTTCCTTTCTTCCTACAATCTCTTAATTGTCTGCAGAATCAGCTGTAGTCCCCTTGAAGCAGATTTTGATGAGGCATAGTGGGAAAGTAGGAGAAAAGTCTCAGAAGCCCACTAGTCATGTGATGTTAGATTCCATCTACAACCTTTGTCTTAAAGAAAGACCACAGCCCTTGCCACACAGAATTAATCAAAGGTGTTGGTTATTTGGGCTGAACTGGGAGCTTCCAGACATGGCTACAAATCTAGAAATCCAGTAATACTCCAAGTCTGAGGGTGTCACAAAGGTTGAACATAATCTTGTATGGATATCTTCTTCCCTGAGTGATAGAGATGCTGAAATTAGAACTAGTTTTACCTAGATTGAATTTAAATTGCTTAATCTTTATTTAATCCATGATTATGTACACAAACTAACAAGATCATAATTGTCTTTAACTTCAATCTCTCTCTCGTTCTCTCTTTCTGAATTTCTCAATCTATTTTGCATCTAAGAACAATTCATTTTAGAATAAGCCACTCAAAGACTGCATCCCAGTCCAGTATGACAAGATCTATCCCTATCTAACACTGCGCTGCTGCCACATGTGTTCCAGAAAAGGTCTCTCCACCCCACTTCAAGGAAGTCTGTGATCTGCCAGATATGGACTTTGGGTCCATACATTCTTTACATGGGATAAGACCATGCCTATGAATGTTCAGTAAAGCAGCCTGTAAAACGCCACTAAGCAACACTCAAAGAGTATATTGCACTTCTTCCCCCCATTAACATCACAGAAGGCTAGATAGCAGAATCCTGTTAAAGAACAAGCCTCAAACTCTTTGGTCAATGAAGGCATCTCCTTTGATCTGCATCTGCTGCACAGATGATCCCATAATGACCCAAAGGCAGCCAGGCAATCTAGGATGGCTTGTGTAAAATAGATTGAATATTCCCGGATTAATAACATTTTGATGCACCTTCTGAGAGATGTGTCAAGCTCACCAGCAGAGAAGAGGGCTTTCTGCATGCAGCCTAAGGGAATCTAGCAACAACCCCATGCTACAAGGAAAAAAAAGCACCAGTAACTCAGAGATTAGCAGAGACCAGTAATTGTCCTGGATAACAGTCTCATTATCTTCAATTTCCATTCACTCACAAATAGCGCTTAAGGTCATTTTTTTAGGCCATTAGCTATTTTGTCCCCTTTTCTCTGCATATATGTATCAACTAGTAGACATTCCTGAAAGTGAGATGAAAGATGAGCTGATTGTCTTCAAACATAAATGGCAGGCTTTCAGAAACTATCTTGGAGAAGCAACCTGATTTGTTGAGTTCAGCCGATGTTGCAAATCATATAGTTCATGAAAGTAGATTAAGCTGCTTATTTTGAAGGCTGGACACCCTGTTTGGAAACTTCTACTCTCTCAAAATAATGCTGGTACTTAGGCTACCTTGGATGCTGGAGGGAATTTTATTTCTGTCACCAACGAAGCAGATACATATAGGTAAACTGAGATTAACTAACAATAAATTAAGAATATATACAAATTCAAAATTGTTTTACTATCTAGCTGTTTACACATTTTAATACCTATCAAACAAAATTTGGCTACCTTATAATTCAGAGTCTCATTCTGCAAATAGGAAATATACATAGAAGTCATTGGAGCAACCAGGAAAACCCCTGATAAAAAGAAGTATAATAGAGTTGCATGAGTCTCTATAAAAGACAACAAGAACAGTGATTCCATTGCTCCTGGGCCACAGGAAAGAACACTTTTTGCATAATAAGTTTTGCTAAATCTAAAAACTGTAGAGGGGATGATATTAAGCTGTGCAACTCTTGTATTTAGAAACAGAGAATTGAGGTACCTTGGTGATCTAGAACACCTGAGTTGATTCCCTATAATTACACCGGATGGAATTTTACTTAGTTCATTCTGGCTTCCCACATCTAATACTCTTTGCTTAAGGACTTTGTTCATATCCCAAGGGAAATAATCTCTCTGGGGAAAACCCATGTAAGTATCCTCTTTCATTTATGGAGCTCTTGCAGTTGGACTGGAATTTGTTGATCAAGGCCTTTGGTGCAAAAATCAACTTTAGTCAAAAGTTAAAGATAGAAACCTGTTCCCTGGTCTCCACCTTAGTAAGACCCACTTTCATTTGGAGGAACACACATGACCCACATTAATACTGTCCTCAAAAATGTATTAGAATTAGAAAGTTCTAACACGTCTTACACCAAACATCATAAAGGACTTGGGCTAATGTCTTTGCTTCATATAACTTTAGTGCTGCAGGGATGTCTTCATTTTTGTGGGGGGGAAAAAAAAAGACCCTATGGCACAAGATTCGAAGAAAGCATTTTGCATGGCATCTTCAACGTGGCTGTCTATGGTATGGAAGATCATGTCAATATTTAAAATGATTTGCGAGTTACATTTTAAATCAATTCATAAACAAATTTCTCTTTCTTGGCCTTTTTACAAATTCTACAGCTTTGATTTTACAATAATTAATCTGGAAAGATTCTACTCTTCAGTACACCAGCCAACGCCTGCAGAATTATCCTTAATCCCACATCATCTGTGAAAAGAAACACCCAAATATGATTGTTTTCTACCTCTGTGCTCTTTTAAATAGCAAATGCTCAATTATTGGGTTGATGTAGGAGTGAAACAAAAATGCACCTTTGTTTCATCACCCCCTACAAGCTGGAAATTCATCTGAAAGGGGACCGAATGGATGACATCTGCTCTCAGTCATTAATTTATAAATAAGAGTAAGCAGGTGTTGATCAATTACTGAGCCCTTAGGTTTGGTCTAAACTTTTCCTCTGGAGATCCAGAATACTGGAAAGAATCTGGCAAGAGTTTACATGTGAAGTTGCATCACCACAGTCTTCGGGACAACAGAGCTGTCTAGTCAAAGTGCAATGTTTTCAAAAGCAATGAAGACACAATGTGTGAATGTCAATATATGGCTTGTTAAACCTTTATGTCAGATTAATTATCTACTGTGTATTTTTTTTTTAAATAACTTTTTTAAAATTAGCATATTCTGAAGATTTTAGCAAAGCATATTCTTTTACAGAAGACCTAAAAATTCTTTAGCAGAAATATAAAACAATACACAGAACAAACTAACAATTTTACACATCTGCAGATCTGTATAAAGAAAGATATTTTCCAACTATCTCCAACCTGGAATCCTGCAGGTATGTTGGGACTATAGTCCCCAAGTTCTAAGTCTTTGGTCATGCTGATTGAGAATTCTGGAACATGCAGTTCCAACACATCAATCAAATTTTTATTATGGTCATAGACCAGCATAAGTTCCAACACATGTAGAGGACACCAGATTGGAGATGACAGGGGTAAGCATAGATTTAAACTATTATGCCTACACACACACACCCTTTAAATACAGAGGAGTTTTCACTACAAGAACTATTCAGAGGATGCACAGAAGTAACACAATTCAGTAAGAATAACAATTGTTGTTGCTTTTGATCAGCATTCTATGTTTGACTTTTGTTATGATAAAGAGTATGACTCTCTGCTTTTTATTCAATTTGTAGACATTCACGTAACAAACTTTATAAAATCCTGTCATAAATGAATATACTTCCACATGAGAGTATATCTTAAATCTGGAATGTCCAGCTATGATTAGCTTAGTGGCATCAGGCTTTGCATGGTGTGGTGAAGGCCATGCTCAAAATGGGCAGGATCTAGATATCTTTGGGGCACGTAATTCAGAAGTTTTAAGAAGATCAGTTGGTGCCTTAAGCATTTTGTCTTTTAATATTCCCCCAAAACATGCAAAAGAAAGCCTCACGTTTTGGCCCCACCGAAACTGGAAGACTTTTGGAGGCTACAAAAGAGATCTTTTTGCACCCTTGTTTTATGTTGATATTCTGAACAACAGATACTTCTGCTTCTCCATCATGGGCCTTTGACCTTCTGTGTCAGTTACATCACCTCTCTTTATCTCCCTTTCCCTGATCCCAAACTTCTTACAAATTGTACAATTCTCCCCAATAGTTCATTTCTCCCCTTCTTGTGCCTGATCCTTGGTCTTTAAAAGACCTTGGTCTGTGGTTCCCTCACCTGCAGTTCAAATTTGGTTTGAGGTCCACTGAACTCCTTGCCTTGTCTTTCCTACTCTCTGAATCTTTACCCAATCTTCTCTTTCTCTTTCAACTGAGAGAAGACAAAAGGGACAGTTTTTTTTTCCTGCTTATGTTTGCTATTTAAGGAGAGTGGGGCAGCCCCACATAGAAAATGCTAGCCTAAGCACTTGAAATTACCTAGCAAGCAATACCATCACAATTCATCTGGAGAAAGCCAGCACTGTTCCAGTTTTTCATGATGAAGGCCCTTTCTAAGAGCAAGAGAGAGAAATAATCTTAATAAAAAATTCTAAAAGAGAGAGAAACCCCTCTGCAAATGTTGAAAATGTCACATCATAATATGCCATTATTTCCAACATATTGGAAATGACAAGAACCAAAGGGCATCATTAGGAAGGAGGAGGAAAGAAATAAAGTTGAAAGAGCCCCTGGATAGAACTTTTCATACAAAATGCTATAAATTCCCCAAAAGGACTGGCTGCTGGTGCTGCCACCACCATTCAATCAGAAGTGATGGGGAAGCCCCATTTGTACCACCTTGGGAGAAACATAATGCTGAAAATACAGGTGTCAATGAGCCCAATAACCTTTCCAAGTTTTCCAAGGAGGCTTTCTTTTCCGCTGCTGTCATTCAGGGTTGAAAGAATTGATCGCCTTGTCTCCTACCATTCAAGAAGCAGTTCAGCTCAAGGGCAGATCAAAATTATCTGGAGCAAATAAACTAGCTGTAACTCAGTGGCATAGCACATGTTTTGCATGCAAGAAGTTCCAGGTCCAATACCTGACATCACCAGGTACAGTTCAAAAATCCTCTTGTCTGAAGCCACGGCAACAGCAGTCAATCATTTTGGTGAGACAACCTTGTGCTTGAAGGACCATTGCTCTGGTGGAGTATAAGGCAGCTTCCTTTCTTCCCAAGGAGAGGAAGAGTTAATGAAAGCAGGGCTTTTCATATATAGTTTTTGAAAACAGTTACTACTGTAATCTTCTAATTAGTGGTAGGATGCTATTGTTATGATTCTTTGATGTAGGATAAGCTTGAAAGAGGGTAAATCAACTAAGGGACAGTGAGGCTTCCTGATATGAGCCTCATTTTCTCTCGAATCATACACAACCACAGACTTTCGCAACTCTCTGAATTCCTAGCCAGCCTGATTGTTGCTTGTTTATAGACCCAACATATTTGGAGGGCACCAGTTTGGGAAGCTGTTATATGATTATATAATATAAAATGAAAAACTGGTTTGAATTGAAGTGCTTAATATTTGGGCAACTAAAGATGCACATTTGATTATTTAGAGTTTTTTTCCCCAGGTTTATGTGGCACAGAATTACCCCCCTCATTTGTTTAGGGCACATGGATAGAATAATTTTGAATCCCAATGGATGGGCATTTACAGGTAGTCCTTATTTAGTGACTGCAATTGGGACTGGCAACTCAGTTGTTAAGTGAAGTCATCGCTAAGTGGAAATCACATGACCATGACTGTGCTTATGATTTTACTTCAGCTTTCCTTTGCTTTACAGCATCAGAAGAATACAACCCCAAACAGCCAGGTGAGCCCAAATGGCAGGGAAGTTTTCTGGAACTTGACTCACAAGGAAGCCGAAGCTGGGTAAAAGGGCAAATCTTATAGCCCCTTTTCCCCACTCTTCTGCCCTTTGGAATGCTCACCCCAGTGCTGGGATAATTAGCAAGAAGGGAAATAAGTTTGCATTTACATTCTTTAGAAAGGAAGGGATTACAAAACAGAAAGCAGTGGGGAACACACATCAAAAGCAATGCGCTGGCAGCAGCTAGAGGCTGCAAGCCACCAGCTGCTTAGGAGGCAAACAAAAGCCTTTAGAGTGAAACTGATTAGGGTCTTGTCAATTTCAGGCAGCGGCTGAAAGCCTGGTGGAGGGTTCTAATCAACTAATTAAGGTCTCAGAGCCTGCTTGTTAACCTGCCCACTTTTAGGGACACACTAGGGAGAACAGCAGCTCCGGAAGAGACAGCTTGTTTGAGTAATGTCTGCTCTGTGAAGAGGGAGAAAAAGAAAAAAATGGGTCAAGCACAAGACAACATCTACTCACTGACTGCAATGGCGAACACATGACTGAGAGAAAGAGACACTGGGAAGGTCATAAATGCGGGCATTGGTCATTGGTCATAAAGTTACTTTTTCGTCACCATCATAACTGCAGGCGCTGTACAAGGCAGTCACTAAATGAGGACTGTTTGTATTTGATCCTATAGAAGCTAAGAAAGAAATGTCTGTTCTGGAACTAGGTTTTAAAGGGACTGTCCGATCTAGAAATGAATCTGCTAAACAGAGAGGTTAATTCCAAGATCTGAATTAAAAGACAAAGTAGTATTCATCCCTCTACTCTTTGAACCAACACTTAAAGTGGCCACGCAGGACATTGCAGCTCAGCTTGAATTAAAGCAGTAAATGCGAAATGGTGAAGGAAAAAGCAAAATGGCATATTGAGCACTTGAGAATCTGTCAGAATCTGCAATCCACTTATGACCAAAGCAAGTCTGAGAATACTTCACAATAAAGGTCTTGCAGCTTCAATATCATGAAATGTGATAGCCCTTAAAATGATTCCTGGCTTTTGAAGGTACCCCTAAACTTTAATATCAAATTATATTACGTCCATAATAACTAGCTAACGAAAGCTCTTTATTATTGATTAAGAGTTATTTTTCTCTATGCACACAAGGGGAAAACAGTATTCCCAGGACTTTCTCTTTACTTTAAACAGGTTTATTGAAATGCTGTTAAACATTACAGAAATGGCAATCAATTAATTTAAATGAACTTTAACAGCCCTCTCTTCCTAGCTCATAGTCCATGTTTAATGGCTTAGTTCTGAAACCTCTAGGCTAAGAATGCTATTTTTCACAATCATTCAGTTTTAAATGACAATCTGGCTGCTACAAAACTGTCTCACCTTTCATAACTAGGTTTATCAAAATCATTTCCTACTAAATTAGAAACCCAAACCAGACTTGTACAGATTAAGCGTCATGTCCTACTGGTTCAGCCTGCTCTTTGTTGCTAGGAGAATAATGGAAGCTGTGTGGGAGGCTGCAATAACCTTGTTCAGATTTTTTTTTTCCTTCTTAGACTTAAGGAAGAAAAGGAAAAGCAGCACAGACATTTAAGCAGGCCTTGCTAGCTTAAACTAACAATTTCACTACACTCTATTCCAGTAACAATCAGATATCTCTTCACACAGCACTACTGCATGGTAATTATATACACTTCCTAGTTGTTGGCAGCATTTGGAACTCACACTGATATGAGCCAGCTGAAATGGGGTACCCAGGCACTGCCTTTCTACATGAAGCACTATCAGAATGGTACTGTCTACTTTCCCTTAAGCTCTCAGAGCAGAGAGATTTAGATGTTATATCGTCCTCCCATGTATGAGGTTTTACATAACTTCTGTCCCCCCCCCCCCCCCTCCATGTTTACATAGTGTATCTCCTGTGCTTTTGGTTACAATGACCATCAGAAGGCACTACGTTACTGGTTTCAACTTAAACTGTTGGAGAGTATATACCAATCTGATAGCGCTTCTCTTCCTGCCATTGTTGAGCACCAGGACTTGGATAGCTTCAAATGCTAATGTACTGTATTTAGTCATCTAAAAGTGTGAAGGACTGTGAGTTCAATTCCTGGTAGAAGGTCTGAACCCCATAGAATAACATCTGGCTACTCACCTCTGAGGATTCCCAATATGGATGAAACTGGTAATATGGTGCCCCCTGATGGCCAATGTAACTTTCTACATGAAAAAAAAAAGTGAGAGTAAGATGGCTTCCTACACTTGTTAGGTTGACCCCCATTCAGGAAAATCTAATCCATTCAGAAGTTTAGACTTAGATCCAAGTTTCATTGTATGCTCTAATGCGCATGAGGAGTGGAAGACTCTTGCAATTGAAGGAAGCAGTTGCCTAAAATAAATCTCTGAACTGGTACATTGCAAGATTCTGAGATTATTTTTAAAAGTATGTTTATAGGGCATTTACTGAAATAGGTCCATCCATGCTATCTTTTCCATTGAAAATATTCATATCACTTATTCATAGTATTATCCAGCCATTGTTGTGGCAAAATAAAGTCTACCAACATTAGCATTGGTATCATCACAGCAGTAGTGTGCATAACTTCTTATTTTACAGCATTATTTTTTTTAAAAAAGTGAAGCTGAGTTCTCTTTCTATTCTTTTCAGTTTTTCAATGATTGTGAAAAACTTTCCAAAAAACATATATATAAATGTATGTGTATATGAATGTATATGGATATATGTATACATGTGCAGTTAAATATAACTATATATGCATGTATATAATATGCATATGTATATTTCTGGCAGTGTCTCTCTCATCTCTATTCTGTCATCTCTATTTCTTTATTTTGTTGCCTACCATAATCAGGGATCTTGTTCATATGCATGACATGTCCCTAAGTTACAGTAGCCACAGCAAACTAGGAATTAACTGAATACCTTGGAGGCTCCCTCCAGAATTTCTTCGTATGCTGTCATGCAGTTTTCTATAAAATATATGATGGCTATGACATCTGGAAAAATTGCATAATCATATTACATATTTTGGAATCTTGATCATCATCTTAGACATGCCAGATTTTGTGTTTATTACCCTGTCCTCATACATAAAGGAATTTTCTTCTTTTATTATATTATTTAACCATTTGTACTGGTACTCAAACAAGGTCTGATAATCAGTTTTTATTAAAGGAAGCTGTCATCTTTAAACTATTATTGAGGACATTTTTCCCTGACCCTCCCAAATGTACTATTCCCTGAGCTTCTTTTTGAAACAATAAATAGAAGATGAACAAAATCTCTTTGAGAGAGAGAGCGAAAGAGACAGAGAGAGAAGCTAAGATCCATCAAGCACCATCAGAAATAATTGGTCTTGACAGCTGGCTTACAAAACACTGCAGCTCAGACACCTTAATCATCCCTTGCTAGATGCAATTGATTAGAGACTCCTCCATAGAGTGGTCTTCTGTAGAGACAAACACAGAGAATACTTGGGCTATAAAAGGGATCTCTATATAAGAAGAGCACATGGAAGGAAGGAAGGGAGAAGGGGTAAAAGCAGAAGATGATTTCAGCCCCAGCATATCATGATTAGTTCATGGGACCTAGAAACATCTGCTCAGTGCAGAATAAATATAGCTTCATATAAATCCTTTTTTTCCCCTGACTCTTTTCCATACAAATCCAAACTGCTCTAGAGGTTATTTGGGTTTGTATCTTATGATAATTGTCGTTAGTTGAAAGTGGTTTTGCTCACTAAAGTGGCCAATTCTATTTTCATTAATTATCCTACTATTTCTTGTAAGTTTCTGTGCCATATCAATTTTGTTCCAGAGAACTCCCAACACCCAGAAGCAGTTTTGGGGTTAGGATAATGCATAAGTGAGGAAAGGGGATCCATGAAGGTTAGACCTGAGGGAGCAGAAGTGTTTCTTATTAAGACAAAGTCATTATTTGATGGAACCTCTTATTGCTACACAAACTTGAAAAGGTGTTGCCAAGCAGATTCCTGTTTATAGAGAGAACAAAGATAACCCTAACCCTAACCCTTTTGTGAAATCTTTACACCTTATCACATAGGAAAATATATCAGATGCAAAACATGTATATGGAGCTTACCCCATGATCTTAGTAGTAGCCCACTAATAATTCATAACCACCCACAAGTCATTTATAACATATTTACAGATATACCCCACCATCAGTTCATTGGCTATAGATTAATATTAATGTAAATTGTGTACTTAGAATTGCATTGAGGGTTATATTGTTTGTATTCACAGAACATCAGATTGTTGCATAGTGCAGACCACACAGAACCCCTTGTGCCAGCAGAAGGTGGAAAAGACTGCTTTTAACATGGAGCAGGAAAAGACAAGTGGAAGTTGCCTTTGTAGTGGCCTGGACATGGGTTAAGGAAATCAGAATGCATGCCTATCCTTGAGAAATGGTTAATGGGCTTTTTTCTCATTGGGCATGCAGGATATGTAGATGAGCCCTTAGCCTCCAAGGCAGTGTTTCTCAACCTTGGCAACTTGAAGATCTGTGGACTTCAACTCCCAGAATTCCCCAGCCAGCCATGAATTCTGGGAGTTGAAGTCTACACATCTTCAAAAGGTTGAGAAACACTGCTCCAAGATTATGGGTGCTGAAACATAACAGATTTTACCCACATTGTGTCTAACTTTGGGTGCTGTTGGCTTTGGGGGGAGACACTACTTTACCACCAGTACATCAAAGGATGAATTAAGCCTGCCTCACTCATGGGCTAGTTGTGATTCAAGCAGTATCATGGAGTGCAGCACAAAAACATTGTCAGGATATGCTTTTATTATGATTCTGCACAAATGCAGAAAAGCAGGAAGGGATTGCCACATTTTTCTAAATCTCCCCCAGGTCTGTCACTTTGCTGGTAATCACCCAAAGACCCAACATCAAGGTAAACCCTTTGAGCTCATGCACATTAAAAACAGCAGTAACCTTTGTGCTAATTCTCATCACCCCAGAATACTGTACAGTATATAATTTTCCAACATGATGTATACAAAACACTCCTTTAATAAAACAATACACAATGCATTAGTATAACACCTCACAGAGACATATATAAATGGCTTAATAAGGCCTAAGTGATGTCTGTAACAAAACATTTCTAAATGAGAGGCTGTAGATCATTTATCTTGGCAACTTACCGTGACATAAATTCTAATAATGTATTTGGCAAAAGGACTATTGCTCATAACTTGGACAATCATTTTTCATATGATGTATAGGAATGTTTGTCCCTCATTTAAAGTGTACTAACAGGTCTCCCAATGGCTATTGTGGTGAGTCAGAAAGCAGGAAGTGGCTGAGCAATAATTGAATGGATTATTAAGTTAAAGGCAGAGTGTTTTATTAGGCTATTATCATTAGATTTCTAGCTCATATTTTCTCCAAGAGCAAAAGAAAGGGTATAAGGCATTTCTCTCCCATTGTTCCCTAAAACAACAACCTTGGGGGTGGATTAGGCTGAGAGTATATGACTTCCAGGGAGCTTCCATGGCTAAGGACAGGTTTGAATTGGATAATCTAACACTGACTCACAAAGACAAAGCATGGCTAATTGTCATCTTGCCTTCATCCTGTGCTGTGCTTTATATATGGCCTAGCCTGGATTAATTGAATATGCTACAATTTTAAAGATAATTTCACACTCTGTTTATATAGCTGTCATAGGAAGAGCTGATCTCTTCCTAAACCATTTCTCAAGGCTAATTTAAAAATGCAAACTTACTCAATTGCTCTGTTACCAGCACGCTCCACTGTGCATTTTAGGATGTTCAGGTGCTGCTGCAGAAATCATATGTAATGTCACAGGTCTAGTTCTGTTTTTCACTAACAGCACACACACACTGATGCACTGATCTAGATCTTCATTATTGCACATGCCGTATTAAAATGTACTTTCCATGCACAGACAGAGGTGTTTTTTCCCCTCTCTTTTATAAAGGGATGATTTCTGTTGCCCTGATCTACTTTGGACAATGAGCTTCCTCTACAGTAAAGGGGAAACAAAGGAGGAACATCTGTATAATGTGTACATTATTTAGATTAATTCCATTTATGCAAAGTCCCTGGAGGCACTTGCAAGATCAAACAAATGTTATGAAAGGCAGAAAGCATGGGACATGTTGAGTATGTGAACTATTTGTACTGAAATGGAAATATCAGAGCCCAATAATGATGCAAAAAGGACTCTGCTATTGTGTAACTTGATCCATAACTTTTCAGAGCTCAGCTGTATGATGCATTTTTAAACACCTGAGACCCTATGTACCAAATCTCTAGCTATATTTGCATTAATCTGATGGAAAATATCTCACTCCACATGTGTGGAGCACAATTCATTTACTAGGGAATATCTTAGGTTGCAGCTTTCCTAGCTCTCTGATTTATGCAATGAAACTAAACAATCTTCCATGCAATTCCACCTCATTTCAGGATTAAGTAACTGTTTTGTAAATAAAAATGATTAATGCTAATAGAAGTTTGTAGGAAATTACTACCGCAATAGAAGAATTGCCCCCTGATATCGGGATCATACCCTCCTTGCTGGTCTTCCAAAGAGCTTTGAAGACATGGTTCTTCAGGAAAGCAATTAGGGACAATGAAGACTGAGCTAGCCCATTGGGTGATACCTTTAGGGGATGCTGTTATTTTGATTATTACAGTTTTCTTTTAACATTTATATTGCTCAGTGTAAGTTGCTTAGAACTGTTTGGAACTGAGCAACATACAAACCATAGTAAACAAAGACAGAAAACTAAATAACTCTGTCAGTAAAGCCATGGCAATCAAAAATAAATCCAATTACAACTTCTTCCCCTCCTTCCAAAAAAAAAAAAAAAGGCATTCAGCTTTGTATAAGGCAGTAAAGAAATATTCCTTACTGACTTTGGAATGTATATTTGCTAAAGATAATGGGAAATTTTGTTTAGTCTGCATTCAATTTAACTATTTTGCATCTTCTAGATTACTATGCAAATTGAAGTGCAATTATTGTTTTGATTCACATTTCTCTGGATTTTGTGATATGGTTCTTGGTTTGTTTTCTGTTCAAAAATGCTTTTACTAGGAAAAACTGCATGCCAAAATATGTATGAGAAGGGAAATTGTGCATAAAACGTGAATCATAGAAGATTAGACTACTATTTACGTGATGAGTAGCAGCTACCAAAAATTCATTTAATCTCATTTAAGGGTGGGAGAGGACCAGATAGAATTGAGGCAGCTTCCTGGGAGACCTTAAAATATGTTCCATTAATCATCCAGTTGGCTAGTTGTAAGCTTGATTCCCTTTAGGTGAATGAATTCAATTGCACTGTTTTCAATAGCACTATGGATTTGTTTGTTTTTTTACAGGACTTTTATGGCCACCTATCTTATAGAATAACTTTAGGTAGTTCACAATAATCCATAAAAATATGGTTAAAAACAAAAGTACCCTTCCCCCCAGGTGCCAGACTAAACATTCTCCCAGCTCAACCCCCATCCTAGCCCAATGCTTGGGGGAAGAGCCAGGTCTTCATGGCCCTCTGGAAGACTAAAAGGGTAAGGATCCCTTGGATCTCAGGTGGGAGCTGTTCACCTCATCACCTCTCTTTTACTCCAGATTCAGGAGTTCTGCCCAAAAGAATCACTGTACTTCTATAACAAAGGAACGGTGTGGTTTTTCTTTCAGAAATTGGTATCTTTCTGCCTCTCCCCCACTTCCTACAATCCTTTGCAACTATTTTCAAAATTCCGCAAATCATGAACAATTTATGAACACATCATGCTTTCTAACAAGAAGTGAGATTTCTCTGCTACGATTTGAAATTTAGGATTCCCCCCCCCCCCATTTTCTAATGAAATCCAATTCTTTCCAGCTGTTCTTTTCCCTTAACTCCCATATGTCCCTTCTTACTGTCAATTCTTTTGTCTCCATGTTCACTTGTGCTGAAATAAATGCTAAGAGCCATGACAAAATTCCATAGTTTTCTCGGCATGTTAAATTACAGGCCAAGAAGAAAAATATAGATCTATGATTTGCTTTCAGTATATTTTCCTATTCCATTTGGTTTACAGCACTCAAGTGAGTTTTCTTCCATTTGTAGTCAATTTTTCTTTTTAGGAAATTGACTCAATACTCAACTGGAAGAACTACTGTGGAACAGTATGTAATGAAGAAAATAGGAGCAATGATGGCACTGTGTTACTGCTCATCTCTTTTCCCTTTAGAAGGTTTGGAGGCTGAAGTGATAAACATAGATGTCTGAAAGAGTAGGAAGTCCCACTGATATCAGATAACATATACAATTCATAAATTTCCAAAATTCCAGTTTGGTAGCCTAAAGCACCAGAGGGAGTTTGAGCCTTCACTGGTTTTGGTTGAAATGGTGGGAAACTTTGGGGGTTGTTTTTTGTTTTGGATTATATGAAAGTTGAAATTTAACAATGCAACAGCAAAGAGTCTTCAATGGTTGCCTCCAGTGCTACATTCCAAAATATTTTCTGTGAGCTCAATATAAGCTCCATAAGGATTTCAGAAGGAAACACATCAGAGTTTAATACAGAGTTGGGCAACTTTTAGCTCCCAATCTCTTAGTTTGCAGCCTTGAAACCCTCTCCAACATTCAATGGTGTGACTGCTGAAAATCATCCATGCAGTTTGAAATGTACATACATACATATGTACCCTATATATCACACCATTCCCTTTCAGAGTAAGCAGTGTTATGCAGAGCACAGAAAAGAAATAAGAAACAGCAAACCAGAGAAATTAAACTTATGAAATAAGCAAAAGAAAGGAAACATGGCTAAAGCTATTTTACACCAACATCACTTACTCTACCTCTTCATATCTTTCTATACTAGCTTCTGCCACATCCATATGCCACTCCATGCATTGGCTTTTGATGCCTTTGGTCTCCCCTCTCTCTGTTTTAAAGAGCTCATCAGATCCATCTAAATACATTCCTCTTTCTCTCAACCCATTCACTCTTCCTTCGTATTTTTGTTTTGCGATTTGTTCCACATTCATTCTGTCTATATTATCAAACCACCTTAGTGAATCTATTTGCACAGGTCACTCTCTTTTGTATTCAATTTATATTCCATAATGGAGAATATATATAGCTCAGGGATGACTTGGTGTTTTCTGAGCTTGCTTCCCTCCCTGCAGATGTTTCATTAAACCAGACTAGGTAACATCATCAGCGAAGGGGGAAGTAGAGTTTGCTGGGTGTTTATATGTTGTAGCTTGTCTTACCAGCCTTGATTAGGTATTGTTTCTTCTTTGATTGCTTTTTGGGTGGAGTATTGCTTCTTCTTTGATTGTTCTTGTTTAACTGAAGCTGGTTTTTGCTTATCTGGGTGTTGGTTAAAGGGTGCGTGATGATGAAGCAGATGTTTAGATCTAATTGCCACTTTCCTTGATCTTTGGTTCCTTCTTTTGAATGTTTTGTAGATGGAGCTTTTCTCAATGTGTCTGTTAATTTCACAGTAGGAATTCTCTTGCATTTTTGGAACTGTCTCAATCAAAGATGTATACAGTTTCCTAGCTGAAATTGTGATTGAACTTATCAGCCTGTTGTGAAATTAAGGAGTTTTCATCATAGTTTCTGACTGCCAGTTGATGTTCATAGATTTGTTTTTTTAATTTGCTGTCTGTTTGCGCCATATAGTGATTTTCACAGTCCTTCCACTGCATGTTGAGATGTCTCCTAATTTGTCTTCTTTGGCTTTTGGGTCTTTGCATTTGCTTAAGGTTACTCAGGATAGATTTTTATGATTTATGAGCTACCATGGTACCTAGGAATTTTAGTAGTAGTTTCAGAGATGGTTTTGATATACAGTAGATATATGGTATCTTTTCCACATATTATATGAGTTATGTAGTTGTTGGTTGCATGGATAGGCACTTTTTAATGAACATGTTATATACAGTAGATTGTCTGTTTCTGCTTTTTGGAATTCTTGGTAATTGAATGGTAATTGAACGGGTAATTAATTATCCGTCCCACCCGATCACACAGAGACGGCATGCTTCGGACCCCCTCAGTGAAAGAATTTCAACTGGCGGGGTCCAGAAGGCGGGCCTCCTCTGCAGTAGCCCCCGCTCTTTGGAACATTCTACCCCTGGAGGTGCGATTAGCCCCCAACTCCTGGCCTTCTGTAAGGCTTTGAAGACCTGGTTCTGCCACCTGGCCCAGGGTGGGGTGAGAATTCCTCAAGCATGGGGATGGCTAGCCCCATAGAGGCCTTGTCCTTCAGCCTCAGGTTTTCATCCCCTTGGTCTCTCCTTCTTCTTTTTACTTATGTTAATTTAAGGTTTTATGTGTTTATATATTTTATGTTCTAATGTTTATTGTGAATCGCCCAGAGTTCCCCCATTGGGGGGAGATGGGCGGTTGAAAAATTTAATAAATAAATAAATAAATAAATAAATAAATAAAATAAAATAAATAAATAAAATAAATAAATAAATAAATAAATTGAGGCTTGTTTTTACTTATCTGCAGGAAGTTCTTACATAGCTTCTTTTGTGTGCTGTTGGCTTGTTGCTATGACAGTTGAGTACTTGATTGATGTGGATTGTTTTGCAGTACACTTGGGTTTGTAGTTTGGTATATCAAACTACATATCCAGGACATTGTTCTCTTCTTCTTCCAGGACATTCTTCTCTTCTTCTCTTGTGAAACTGGTTACATGGAAGGTGTTGTTGATGGCTTTATGTACATTCTCTAGTTGATCTTTTTTGATAATGATGAATGTATCATCCACACAACACATCCATCTTTTGGGTTGTATCTATGGCAATACTATTGTTTCCAGACCTTGTATCACTGTCTCGGCTATGAATCTAGAGATGGCTGATCTCATGAATGTTCCTCTGATTTGTCTGTGTATTTGTCTGTCATATTGGAAATAGGTGGTGAGGTGGAAGTCTGTAAGTTCTGTAAGTTATATCTAAATCAATTTAAAGACCATATAAATCTATATAAATAAATGTAAATGTGGGTGCTTCAATTTTTGTCTATGTACTAGATTTGGTGTGTTGTATAGTAGTGCTGCAATTGATAATTTGGCCAGTTTTGGATTTATGGATGTGGAAAGGGCTGTGAGATTTTTTTAACTTCATAAACATACAACATATGTTTTTTTTTTCTTTTGCATGTATGTATGTATGTATGTATGTATGTATGTATTTATTATTAAATTTGTATGCCGCCCATCTCCCCCAATGGGTGACTCTAGGCGGCTCACAGTTAAAATCAAAAACCCCATCAACAATTAAAAATACCCCATAAATAATTAAAATAAATTAATCCATTAAAAATCAAGTATAAAAAACAAACCCTTTTCTTTGTTAATTTATGCTCTTTACCATCTATTCCTCCTAGATTTCAAGGCACAATTTTTATATGCCATGATCATCACTCTACAGACCCAGAGTTATTGATTGATGTTTCCCATCATAGCTTTAGTCAATCAAGGATTTTACATAATACTTTTAGCATGCTAGAGAAAGTCTGGACTAGGTTACCAGTCTGAGTCTTAAAATGCCATATTCAGCATTCTCTGCTAACTGTAAGGACAGTACTGATTTGTTTTTCCAGCATGCCACAGATGCAACTTAAGCATCTAAGTTTTAATTCAAGCATGTTTATATTGTTATATGAAAGCTAGGATAACTAATTTAGAGGATGCCTTGGAAGCCAACCTACTGTTGCCACATCTCACCTGGAAACTCTATGGAGACTTAATAGAGATTGAAAGGAAAGAAGATGCCAACTCCTGTTCTCCCAAAGTGAACATATTCTTTTTTTCTTCTTCTTGGTAAAGAAAATAATGAGGATAATATTTATCTTTTGTAAAGTACTTTCTGAACATTGAAGGCATGATGGACTGGGATCCATGGTGACCAGGTGCAAATGAGAATATGGCTGTTGCATCTTTAGTGCTCACGTAGAAAAGGAAATCTTAGCATATGTTGTTTGCATGGGGAATAAGACCTGCAGAAATTCCTTCTTCTGTGCAAGTTTAAAGGATATAGGAGACCAGTGTTTTGCATCTGGCAAATCCATTTCAGTAAAATCACACTGTGGCCTTTGTGAAGAAAAATCAATCCTTAAACTGAATTACTATTTCGTGTTGTACGATGCAGTTCATTTTCCATAAATTGATTGTGTTACTTGTGAATAAGATAAAGTTTCAGGGTATTTTTCAACTATGAAATGTTCAACACATGGGGACTGCAGATTCTCCTTTTGACATTTCCCAGATTTCTGATCCCGCCTCATTTTAATATTTCAAAAAAAATTTTTTTTTAAATAATAACAGGAAAAATGGTGTGATGCAAAGAAATTGCCTAACTAATAATCTGCTAAACTTGATTTAGATTATAATAATATAATGCATGAGTATTCATTCCTTGAGGTTTTTCATATATAAAAGAAAATTATTAGACTTATACATTTTTCAAAAAGACAATATTTATCCTCAGTTTTTAGCAACCTGAACAGCCAAAAAAAAAAAAAAAAAATCATGATAATAAATCTTTATTTCTATGTCATAGAAGCTATTTTTCAGGATTGCAACTAGGGGATTGCTGATGACATTTTGCCTAGCCAGAAATGAACACATCATATTGGTTATCACAAATTCTAAATCATTCAATCAACTAATCCATTTAGGCTGCATAGCAATGATATCTTAGTGGACAAGGTAATACATAGATTACGTTTTATTTGCAGATAAGATAAGGCTGAGGTTTTCATAGGAAGTTCTGTTAAAATGAGGTCTATCTTCAAAATGCTAAATATTTTTTGAGACCTTTATCTTCCCCTTTATATGTACCTTTGAGTTTAATGGTGGCTAAAATCCATTTATATCCTAAAGACATCTTGGTCTGTTGAATTGCCTACTGCTGATGACATTACTAGCATTTCTATTGTATTATTAATATATTGAATGAACAATAATATCCTAGAGGGCTATTCAATTTGGTGGTCAACCATAGCTAGACCAGCTGTGCAGAATAGAACCTTTAATTTTTTTTTCCCTAGTGACTTCATTCAAATCCATACATTTGGTACTGATTATATTGGGTTTGATAACACATAGGTAAGAATGTCTTCATATGCTGGGATGGCCCGCTCATTGACATTAAGTACTAAAATATTAAATGTTGTCCATAATATTTCGAAAATTGTTCAAATGTTATGACTTCCCCTAAATAATCTTGTTTGTTTTCAATTCAAGGTGAATCTCCAATGGTGAATATGGGGGGTGGGGGGAAATGGAAGGGTAAGAAATAGAATAAGGATCCAAAATTGGTCTAGATACTATGTACTGTGTAGATACTAGATACTAGTACTGTGAAGTCATTCCAAAGCAGCATTATTGTGGCAAAGTGGGGGATTCTTTTGCAGTGTTATTTGAACCTTAACAAGATTTTTTTCCAATAAAATAACAGTTTGCTGACTGTTTTGAAAAAGAATAAGGTGGAAAATGCCAGAAAGGAAAATGCACATGGATATTTCATGATCATATTGAGCAGAAAAAATCAGGAAGCTAGTGTCTAACCCAGGAGTCATTCCTGAAATATCCATCTGGAAATTTAGCAGCCATGTTCCTGAAACTTTCACACGGATGTTAATTGACATATTTAGTATATTGTATTTTTATCTCTTAATAGGAATTATCCCAAAAACTGTCCCAAAGAGACAAACAGGAGATTGAAAAGGTCCTCATAAGTGATGCTGAGGATGAAAAAGAAGCTTGTGACTCAAGCTGAACAAAACAGAACTTTCCTTCCCAGTTTACAGGAACTATTAGTAAATTATCTTCTGCTTATACCCAGTTGACTAGGGAATAGATGTAGGAGTCAATAATGGGGACCCTTTTTCTTAAGCATATTAGTGTCAGAGAAATTAGTTTTTCTGGCATCCTATTCTCACAAGATTTCCTAACCTCTTTCTTCTTTCCCTGCATCTGATATATTTACAATCAGAGGGTATCTCAAGGTCAGTTGTAGAAAGACCTCTAGGGAAAAATAAATATTATTAATTAACCATGCTTCTTCTGCTTTGTGTTCTGGCTTTTCAGGACCAATGTCAAGGACAGTCCACCATTTCTACCTCAGGTTTTCTCCTCCTTGAATAAGGTCAATGGGTATTTTAAAAAATGAACAAATGGCAGAACAAATTAAAATATGATACCCCATTGGCACTTATTAGTTTGAATTATAACTTAAACACATCAAAGTATGCAATAGATGAGATTTGGCATAAGTCCTAATGAAATTGTTTTTATATCCAGATAAAATAAAGTGGGAGACTTATTTAGCTTCTTGAATCTAGTATCTTCTGATCAACCTTCCTTGTTCTTTGCTGTTGTAAATCATGTGCCATAACCATCTTTTATGTCCAAGATACCTTTCATTGTATAGCTAACTTAACTATACAACATAGTTCATATAACTTACAACACCATTATTTTTCTATTGTTACAATTTTGGTTTAGCAAGTTTTGTAAACCAGGTTGGTTTACACTTAGCACAATGTGTCTGCCCAGACAATTGTGATTTTATTTAAATCATGGTTTAGCATGATGTCTGAACCCTGTCTCTACGTTTAATATAAAAATCTATTTTTTAAAAATATATGCTTTATTATGTGGTGACATCATAATCAGTGCAAAGGAAAAAAAATATATAAATATCAAGTTCATGTTTTAATGTTATAAAACATTAACAAATGATTTAATCTAAATCAACAATTTAACACTGCAAACAGTCTGTGCATAATTTAAGATTAAAACTAAGGAACAAAGAGAGAAAAAAATACTTGGAAAATTTAACCAGATTGCTGAAAACTCTCTTCCTTATCCCTTTGGAAATGGCATAAAATATTGTCAATCACTTCACACCCACAAGCCATTGCTGCAAATTAGGTGTAAATTTATTTCTCTGATGTTGAACCATAATTCTTTTGGCTACCCTTATTCCACAAAAGATCCCAAATTTTGTTGTCCTGAATGCTGGGCATATAGTACCAGAGACATATGTTCCTTGAAAAGTAGCCTTTACAGGTACAGTCCAGATTTATGAATATCATCCTTCAAAGCTCCTGATTCATCCCTAACCCCCTGAATTGAATTAGGATCTCTTTCCACAGCCACCCAGATAAGAATATGCCACTTAAAATGCTAGCTGAAACTAAACTATGAAAGTGAGTCATTGGGTCAACTTGTTATAAATAAGCTTACTTCCTTTTTGAGGGGAGCACAGGAAAACATAGCCAATGATCTTTGGCTCTGGGGTCTCTAAATTCAAGTACTGTTGATGATGGAAGAAAAAAAAAATCCGAAGCCAAACAATGCAACCTTGATTTTATAAGCTGACAGATCTAAATTCTACATTATGCTTCTCGGAACTTTATCATATCCCCTCATTATTCCAGAGGACCTTTCTATTATGCTTTCCCCTTTAAACAGAAAGGCATTTACATTGACTGGATTCAATGCTGTACCCACAAACCTGGTGGAGGGTGCCTATATAACAGTCTCTTTGCAATCATACTTGCACTTTTTTTCATTTCGGCATATGTTAAAATAGCAGTCATGTTAAAATACTATATGAAATCAGAATTCTCAAGATTTCAATGTGAATGAGTAATGTGCTAGTGTATACTGCTCAATCATTCCAAGTCAGCTTCTTCTACAAGGGGCAGCATCTAAACCCAGAAGTATTCATTTATAATTTACTTAGTGATATGATTTAACCAGGAACTCTGTCTTGCTTTGTTCCTAATAAGCCAAAATCTCAAGCCAAGAACAAATCTTGGCTAATTAACCTGTGGAATGGAATCATTATTTACAATTGATTCTTTTCTCCATTTGCCATATAGTAGCAAGTGTATTTTGTTATTCACTGATGAAGAGATGTCTGTTCAGTAGCTCCTATTGACCAGTAATGAAATTAGGTATAGGAAGAGCAACCAAGGATCTCCCTCTTTGTTCCTCTTCTTTATCTCTAGTCCGCATTCCCCTGATTAGAAAACTGCTGTTTCCAGGTGGAATAGTGATCTCCTCTTTTTCTTTTCCCTAAGAGATGCAAGCTTTTTATTGGTGCATCTTTAGCAAACCTAACTCGGCCTTTTAAGTATCTGCGTCTAGATGCTCTGCTAAATTCCAACCAAGTAACCTCAAAAAATTCCCTGCATGATATTGAACAAATCACAGCAAATATTCAAAAGACTTGTTCTTTCTAAGGTGTAAATGCTCAGTTCACAAAGAATATAAAATACAGACAGCTTTATAAGTGGAACCTCATAGATATCCAGGTGAAGTTTTTGTTGTGGTTACTGAGATAGAAATTCTAGATATGCTTTCTTGACTGTAGGACTTTCTGTTTTGCTTCTTAACAAATATCTTATTTAAGGCTTTCTTTACCCAAAAAAGCCAAAATATGTACAAATCAATAAAAATTAGGTGGTTCCTGCCTTTTAGTTTATAATCTAAAAGCTATGATATAAGAAAATGAAGATGAAGATGAAAGAAGAAAACAAGAAAACACAGCCCCAGTTCTTAATGCTACAAAAGTCTAATAATGGTCAAAGAGACCGGAAATGGGATTTTCATTCTTCCAGTTCAAGTACCAGATGGCTTTTGATTAATGGCAACCTAACCTTTCTGGAAATAGACAGAATGGAGTTGGAAGTGTTTAGCCTTCATGGATGGAACCTCAGCCTTGTTGTGGCTTTCTGGAATCTCTCAGCATTTCATCTTCTGCCATGGTGGATAACACTCTGATGGGAGGGTGAGAGATGATCCCATAGCCTCCCCAAACAAATCGTCTTTTTATTCACAGTGAGTTCTCTTATCCACCAGGAGAACTTTTGTTCTCTGGAAGGTTAAAAACATAATAAATAAAGTCTGTTGTATACTGTAGATACTCTGTGTTTCAGCAGCTGTCAGGATTACTTCCATCCATCATCAGGAAAAGGTATTTTGTGATTACAGAAAGCATTTGAAAATTAGATTTATGCTACATTTTTCATAAAAGGCCTACAGCCTTAGCTCATACCTTTTACAAAGTGACACTCCAGATGCAGTTCTAACACCTTCATGTTACCCATGGAGAGATCTGCAGGATTTGGAGAGTTGCACAATCCTTTTAGTATCTTAAGATAAAGAGATGCTTTGCTTACTGGAGACCTTGAAAGAGTCATATATCACTGATTTTCTCAGGGTGATATGGTTACACAACGTTTCAAAGGATCTGAGTCTCTCTGTCTCTTCCTCCACTTGTGTAAGGAGTGGTTACATCTCACTTCTGTTTGCCCTCAGCTCATCCTTCAGTGCTGCAAAGAAGTGATCTAATGAAGAACTTAAATGGGAGGGTTCATATGATGCTGTCTGCTATTAACATTTAGGAGGTAATCTCCCTCAAACTATAAATGCTAAATACTTTGGCATGCCCTTGACAGGTATAATTGCCTGCAGTCCTGTAAAATATAATGACCATCTGGCAGAAAGCAATGAAATCATGAGAGAGAGAATGATAGTAAATAGACATGTTAGTATCAGATCAGTGTGACATCCATGGTGCAAAATGCCCAATTACTTGGCAATGGAAATAATTTCATTTTTTCATACTTCCCACCAATTTTACAATCACCAGGGAAGCACCTTGTATTTTCTTTTAGATAATAAACAGAGGGCAATTTGATGTCATTCATATCAGGGAAGAAACTAATTTCTGCTTAACTTTAACCAACAGCTGTGTCAGAGAAAACAGGCCTGCTGGAGATCAAAACCTCTAGCTCACAAAATTAATAACTCTTTATGCCTGCAAAAAATATGTTGTCATTGTAATAATATACAATGTAAAGCCTTGTCTATTGTGAGACAATCTCTTTTATTTGTCTCATTACTATTGTGTTCTCAGAATTGGCACTGAAGAATAAACCCCACACTGTGTTTTATTATCTATAGATTAAGCATGTTATGGGCAAAAGAGGCCCAGGATTTTATACTACATACTGTACCTCCAACCTTATCCCAAAGAAGACAACAGAAAAGGATCTTGGTTCATAAAGCTGTTGATGCTTCTCTAGTGAGACTATTAAAAACAATCCAAAGGAAGCCTATATGTGCTGGTTGCACAGCTCAGACCTGTTCAATCATAATCACTGGCAGGTATCAGTGGATTTATGAATATCAGCTAGGAATCATCTCAAATTCTTGTACCACTCCAGAAAGCAAAAATGATTTCTGTATCACCTCCAACAGCACAAAAGTTTGAAAACACAACATCACAGTCCCTCAAATGTTTCAAGCCATTTTCCCTTTCTCTACATACTACACCATTATACTTTGATATAATCAACATACTTAATATTTCTCAAAGTGTGGGTTTTATTTAGGCTCTCTAAGATATTGATGTCTTTTGTCAGACATTGATATTTCACTTGTTAGTATGGGTGAGTTCTCCACCCAAAGCCATACTGGAATGAACTTTAAATTCCATTACCAAATTCTGGGTGAGCTAGTGAGAGCTTATGGCAAGCTTCCACAGTCTGGCAGCCTCCACATGCATTGGAATTGCAGTACCCCAAATTCCTAGTCACTTTGCAGTAGTTGTGGATGGTATGAGGTTGGGGAAACCTGGCTTACAGTAACAAGAGTCTCCATTAGACTTTTAGCACATGTCCAATAAGTGTGACTGCCAAGAATCATAACAGTCATAGACTGTTCTTTATACCATCCTCTGAAGCCATCCCATCATGAATGCTCTCAATGGTTTCTATGAAGATTTTGAGCTGCAGCAGTTCAGACTTATGTTAGAGGGGCCAAATTTTAAGATGGGAATCAACTCAAAATAATTATCTGCAGTCTTAGTTTTGGTGTCAGTGTTAATTGGTCATGTACTATAATTAATGGATTCAATCTAGTGTGCTTCTATTCCTTAAAATAAAACAAGTGAGATTTTTTTTCAAATATATGGTTCTTAAGCGCCATCACTTTAACTTGTATAATTTGTTTTGGTTGTGTTTCTCTTTTTATTTTTGGTTATAAATGTTGATTAGATCTTGTTATTTTCTCATTCCCTTTTAGTCTAAAGCTTGAAAATGAACATTTCAAGCAACAAGAACAAAAGTTGTCTGACAGGCCAGTGGGATAGAATAGTAACTCTTTTTATATAGCTCCAGTACTATCTATCATTTCTGAGAATTTAAGTTTAATTTTCCCCCAAAGTTATATTTGTCTGATCTAATTCTCCACTTTTTCAAGACAAAGATTAGTAAGATTGTCAAGGTGTGTCACTCAAGCATAAAAATATCATTATGGAAAATTAGAATAAAGTATTTTTTTCCCAGGCTGATAGGTGGCAATAAAACTTGTAAACAAAAGTCTTATTCCATGGACATTTTATCTCCAGCCCTCAAAACTGAATTTAACTTTGTGGCCCTTCATAAACCTTGTAAGGATTTAAGGAACTCAATCATTTTGGGTTCTTTATCAAACTAAATAAGCCCTTATTATGAGTCTGTTAAATTATCAAGATTGGCAGGAGTCAGGAGAGGCCCTCTTGAAGATGCCCCTGCTGATAAAGGCTCATCTTTCTGGTATGTGGGAGACAGCCTTCTCTTGTGTTACTCGCAGGCTATGGGAAAGAGTCTGTCTAGAAATGTTCTTGGCCTTTGTTTCTTAGCATTTAGAAACACTATACAGAAGGATATATTGTTTCAATTGTTTGGTTATTTTAAAACTATGTTTAGGGTTCATTTTAATCTGTCTTCTTATTTTATTTTTTGTCTTTGTTTTAAATCTTCTTGTTAGCCACCAAAGGGTATCAATCAATCAATCAATCAGTCAAAGAGACAGACAGACCAACAGTTGATCCCCTTCAAGTCAGCCCATGATATCAAGTCATATAAACATCTATTTGGGTTTTTTTTTTTGCCACAAAACAAAACAAGAAACCACCTCATTTGCAAAACAGAAATAACAGAGCCAAGAATTCCATGAGAGCTCACTAAAACAATGGTGAAATCACAGCAGAGCCAATGGTGGAAACACCACTTTTCTCTTCACATTGAAATATGTTCGCGAAGAAAGATGAGTCAGAGATGTACAAAAGCTTCGTGGTCTCTGTACAACACCATGTTAGAGTCATCTCAGAAAGCCTAGGGAACAACCTGGTTTTTCTCCCAGGTATGGAAAATTAACAAATTCACAGCTCATGGCCTATATTTGTCATCTTTCCCCACAATGTACCTTTGGTAGGCAATGGAGGTATCGCTTATCTGACCTACTTCAACTACATTGTTCTGATGTTACAATCAAAGTAGTCATGTTGAACTGACAAACTTTAGAATTAGGGTTCTAATGTACTCTAAATTGACATCAAATCAATTGCTTTGGGAACATAAGCATGTCTACTGTCATGCCGCAGGACCATAGGGTAGTGCCTTGTGAACAGTTCCAGAAGAAAGGCATACTGATTTTCAGGCAAAGGATGAATTTGGAAAAAATACCAGATGCATTTCTGCCCATGTTGGTTCAGGCTTTTTAAAATGCCTTTGGATATCTTCAGAACTTGCTATCTTTACATCTCATCTTTCTGGCTGGCAATAGTTCTTCAAGACAGCTAATAATATTGTAAAAAACAAAAACATACATAAATGTAGGATTTTTTTTTAAAAAAGCAGAATGACTTATAGCTACTGGACTGATAGGAGGAATTATAGAAAATATCCATTACCTGTGTCTTAGCTGAAAATATCCATTACCTGTGTCTTAGCTGATGATCATCTTCCTTTGAAGATGATCATAGGAGAGATTATCCATCTCTTTGTGATATAGGTATACGTGATTGAGTAACCAGGCCAGATAGCACCAGATGTTTATGTCTCTGGGAAGCAGAACATATCTGATGTGCCCTGAGCAGGAAGACTCCTGACAAGAGGCTATGATGATGACTCTGGGAGGAAAGATGGTGGAAAACCTCTTTGCCCCAAGTTTCAGATGCTGCTGGTATTTATACAACACTGCAAAACAATCCTCTCTGATGCCAATCAATTCTTTAAATTATATTTGATTGAATTATTTTTGAGGAAGAGACAGATTCTCCACATTTTTTTTTCTTGGCATCACTTCATTAATAACGTCAGAACATTTTGCCAGAAGGCATTTCAGTTTGAATAATTAAATTCCGCAATACTTACATTAATCTCATCATATGCCTATATGTAATTATACCCAGATGCTTCTTGGACCCAAGAATACAGGTGAGATATGATTTTTCTTATACATGGGAAAGGAATAGACACTGTGTAATGATTGTTGATGAGTTCCAGATTAAGCTGGCAAGACCAAGATAGATTACAGGGGAATAGGAAGTACATTCTTATTCCATCCAGTAACTGCTGTCTAAAAAATGGGAGCTCTTATTTTTAAATCTATGACTAGTATGTAATTATAAGAAGCAGTTGCATTTACTAGAGCTGCAAGAGACAGATATAATAAGGGGTGGAACTCATTGGCAGATAATTTGGCCTTTGTCAGAAAGACCATGCACTAATACAGAGGGTACAAATATCCTGTCCTATCACAATCTTCCTCACGTAGCCCAGAAATTATTAGAAGACATGGGAGATAGATTGCTGAATGGAGGAAGCAGACTGAGGTTTACAGTTAGGCAATGTGTCTTCAACAGAGTAACAGTAATTGTTGTACCCCACCCAGATAATTGTTGTACGCTGCCCAGAGTCACTTTGTGTGAGATGGGCGGCTATATAAATATAAATAAATAAATAAATATAATAAATAAATAAACAGAAATATGCCCCTTCCTCATATTTTCTCTTGATACACTCAAGTATAAGTGATATCATAGCATTATTGGCCCTTCTAATCCTGGGAGATGAAGGAAGGGGACTTAAAAAACCCAAACCAGGACTCACCAAATTCTGGAGATGTACCATGTCCATCATGCAGTATTCTTTCCAGGTCAGCCTCAGGGGGCGTTGGTGCCACCAGTTTGCTGCAGCAATAGATTGTACATTTCACTGACTGGCTGGAAGCTTATGACAACAAGCTATCATTTCCATGGAAATGATACATGGAAACACAGGAGGCTGAAGCTCTGTAGGGAAGAAGGGTGTACATGAAAGACTCACTCCCAATGGTATTAAATAAAGAGCTTTTTGGGGTATTCAGTGCAAAAATCTGAAAGGGATCAAACATATTTCAGGTCTCCATAAAATCAGGATGTGCAAGGCATTCAGTTTAGTTAGGAACTCTTGCATTACAAGAGTTCCTGATTGAGCTGAATGCCCTTCCATATCATTTTGAGATCTTCACCTATAGTAAAACTGCATTGTACTGTAAGCTATTTTTAGACTCTCCTTTATTTAAATAATATGCAGCCCTTATATGGTAAAAAAAATAAAAGGTATTAACCACTATACCTGAGGAGCTACATCTGTCACCTTTTTTCCCCTCTTGCTGTTTGGCTTCCTAATGCATGTGTCATATTTCATTTGCTTCCCCCTCCAACACTCCCTTTCTCATTTATTCAGCTGAAAATTAGGAGAGAAATTTCACGGAAAGTAGCAAGAGCTGCTTCCCTTGAGAAATCTTGAATAAGTGTCATTAGTTGCTATGCAAATCTTACATGTCATCTGACAAAGTTTTTGAAGGCATTAATGTTCGACATCTACTTTTACAACGCCAATTAATATGAATCATAAAGACACCCAGTTGCAGCTCTTTCCAGCTGGGCTTTCTTCCAGGTGGATTGGAGCACAGGCTTTTAAGCTCACGGCTAATCAGTTCCACTTCGGTGCTAAGATTTTAGCACGCCAACATTTCCTATTGATTAGAATTTGGCATGATATAAAAGAGCATCTGAACAGGGCATCATGGGATAGCTTCCTACCTGAGTAAATAGCTTGCTTGCTTGCTTTTCCTTCCTTCCTTCCTTCCTTCCTTCCTTCCTTCCTTCCTTCCTTCCTTCCTTCCTTCCTTCTCTCTCTCTTTTTCTTGTCCCACTACAACAATGTGTAGTGTTACCTATTACGATCTCTACCTAACATTTATTCTGAGAGTTAGCAATGCAAAGAACTTTATTTAAAAATATATATTTCACTAATTTATATGCCACCATAGCTGAATGGCTCAGACTGTTGTCCTCAATGTCTTGTATAAGAAAAACATTACAAAAAGCTCATTTATCAGGGATGGAGCCATCCAAATATCACAAAAATAAAGGTTTGTAGGGGGAAGAAGATGGTTTATGCTCCTTTTGAAAAAGAAGTGCCTCCAGGATTATTATTGAGGGAACAACATTTATTGAATCTTGCAGAAATTATTGGGCACACTCAGATGGTGCTATCCTCCAATCTGTGTGTGAGGACTGATGCCAGCAAAACCAAAGAGCATTAAGGCAGAGAAAACCATTATTAAACACTGTGTAAGTGCCCCCATATCCAAGGCTGAGAAATGGGAGGGGGCATGAAGTCTGTTATCATATAAAAAGAATAGATGCAGGCTTTAAATCCTGGAGATGATACAGGTGAAACTCGAAAAATTAGAATATCGTGCAAATGTTCATTTATGTCAGTATCAACTCAAAAGGTGAAACCAATATATGAGATAGACGCATTACATGCAAAGCAAGATATGTCAAGCCTTACTTTGGTATAATTGTGATGATTATGGCGTACAGCTTATGAAAACCCCAAATTCACAATCTCAGAAAATTAGAATAGTGTGAAAAGGTTCAATATTCTAGGCTCAAAGTGTCCCACTCTAATCAGCTAACGAATCCATAACACCTGCAAAGGGTTCCTGAGCCTTTCAATGGTCTCTCAGGCTGGTTCAGTAGGAATCACAAGCATGGGAAAGACTGCTGACCTGACAGTTGTGCAGAAAACCATCATTGACACCCTCCATAAGGAGGGAAAGCCCCAAAAGGTAATTGCAAAAGAAGTTGGATGTTCCCAAAGTGCTGTATCAAAGCACATCAATAGAAGGTTATGTGGAAGGGAAAAGTGTGGGAGAAAAAGGTGCACAAGCAGCAGGGATGACCACAGCCTGGAGAGGATTGTCAGGAAAAGGCCATTCAAAAGTGTTGGGGACTTTCACAAGGAGTGGACTGAGGCTGGAGTTAGTGCATCAAGAGCCACCACACACAGACGGATCCTGGACATGGGCTTCAAATGTCATATTCCTCTTGTCAAGCCGCTCCTGAACAACAAACAATGTCAGAAGCGTCTTACCTGGGCTACAGAAAAAAAAAAAAAAGAACTGGTCTGTTGCCCAGTGGTCCAAAGTCCTCTTTTCTGATGAGAGCAACTTTTGCATCTCATTTGGGAACCAAGGACCCAGAGTCTGGAGGAAGAATGGAGAGGCACACAATGCACGATGCTTGAAGTCCAGTGTGAAGTTTCCACAGTCTGTGTTGATTTGGGGAGCCATGTCATCTGCTGGTGTTGGTCCACTGTGCTTCATTAAGTCCAGGGTCAACGCAGCCGTCTACCAGGAGATTTTGGAACACTTCATGCTTCCTTCCACAGACGAGCTTTATGGGGATGCTGACTTCATTTTCTGGCAGGACTTGGCATCTGCCCACACTGCCAAAA
Source organism: Liasis olivaceus (assembly GCA_030867105.1). NCBI lineage: Eukaryota > Metazoa > Chordata > Lepidosauria > Squamata > Pythonidae > Liasis > Liasis olivaceus. The sequence goes on along the minus strand of CM061348.1, from coordinate 99,129,475 downwards.
GTACCAGAACCTGGTTCAATGACCATGGGATTACTGTGCTTGATTGGCCAGCAAACTCGCCTGACCTGAACCCCATAGAGAATCTATGGGGCATTGCCAAGAGAAAGATGAGGGACATGAGGCCGAACAATGCAGCGGAGCTGAAGGCCGCTATTGAAGCATCCTGGTCTTCCATAACACCTCAGCAGTGCCACAGGCTGATAGCATCCATGCCACGCCGCATTGCGGCAGTCATTGCTGCAAAAGGGGCCCAAACCAAGTACTGAGTACATATGCATGCTTATACTTTGCAGAGGTCCGATATTGTTCTATTTCCAATCCTTGTGTTATTGATGTCATGTAATATTCTAATTTTCTGAGATTGTGAATTTGGGGTTTTCATAAGCTGTACGCCATAATCATCACAATTATACCAAACTAAGGCTTGACATATCTCGCTTTGCATGTAATGCGTCTCTCTCATATATTGGTTTCACCTTTTGAGTTGTCATACTGACATAAATGAACATTTGCACGATATTCTAATTTTTAGAGTTTCACCTGTATATCAATATGGCTAGATTCCCATATGCTACAACTTGTGTATTGCTCTTATTCATCTTTATAAGAGTATCTTTTGTATTTGCAATAGGAACAATTGATCTGAACCTCATCCTTGAACCTTCTACCATTAAGCAAATGAGTGAGTATTTTCATTCATAAGGTTAGGGTTGGAAATTTCATAGAAAGAAATTTATTGCCATATCCATGGTGCAGCTCTGACCCTGTGGGCCAGCAGAGCGGTGTTGCACCATAGGTTATGCTGCCTTTCTTGGTGATTCCTTGTTTGCCTCAGTAATGAAGCCAGAGAGGGGTGCTGTCTTTACTGCTTTAGTTCAAGAAGGCTGGTGGATTTCCCTTGTTTTCTGTTCCCTCCCAAAGAGCATTACCTGTCTATAGGATAAACAACCCCAATCACTCTCTGGGGTTGTACGGTGGAGCAGGGATGGGGAAGTGTGGGTAGATACCCAGGATAGTTGGTTTAGCCATCCATCAAGTTGCCAACATATCACAAATGTGAAGCAGCTCCACACTTGTTATCTATCATTTGGGTTATTCCTGAACTCTAGTCAAAAGCTCCTCTAAAACAGGGCTGTCAGTAATGTCAGTGCCATGGTCAGCAGCATGTGGAAATAGTCCAGGGAGAAGGCAGAAGGGCATAGGCATCGTGGTACCCCCACAAAGTCATAAATGCAGTGAAAAAGTATGGCAGCTGGTCAGCAGAACAGCTGGGAAATCTCTAATGCACTCATTGGTGACAGAACCACCAAGCCTAGAATGCCTTCAAAAGAGCATTAAATCTAAATAGGTCTAGTAGTCTTTCAAAAGAGTACTAAACACATACAGACACATACAGACACAAATTATGGCAAGACAATAGATAAAGGATGGGATTGGGAAAAGAGCGCTTTGGAATGGAATCAGGAAGTCATACAGGTAAAATACATCCATCAACAACTGATGAATTCCACTAACAAACAAGGATCATCACTGTGCAGAAGATTACTGAAATGCCAAAACACTCCTTTATAATCACCATCCATCTCTAGAGGGAGCATCAGAAATAGGAAAGAATTGGATGGAACATGCTTGTTTGTACCTCTTCTGTACCTCACAGGACCACTTTGAGAGCAGGAGAAGGAATCAATGGGTTTTTTCTTTCATAGGTCTTCCAAGGATCTCCTGACCTTGTAGCGTAGACCTGTTTATGAGAAGCAGAGACATTTGCAGTACCTTCCCATTGCTCATTTTGAAAACAAAAAAGTGGTTGCTAAAACAAAAATAAACGCAAAGAATGATGGAAGAACTGTTTCTACACAGCGCAGTACTGACAGTACCTCAGTGGAGGAAGTGAATATGAGTTTGCCAATGAGGGATTAAGCAGATTATTGTATCTGACGCTGGATGGTTGCAACAATTAGTCTCTATTTGCAGAAGTTTTTGCATTCACACTCAGCCGCACAAACCCTTCTTGTTTTGCAGGGCCCACTATGATTGCCTTTCACATAGAGGCAGCTTAGGAAAAAGTGAGCTGTGGGGAAAGAAGTCACAACTTTTAAACAGGGATGTTTAATATTTCCTTCTGAAGGGGTGATGGTAAGACTACCGAAAAGATGGGGATGCAGAAAGAATGAAGCAAGGGCAAAACCTGAATCTGAAGCTTTTTCAAAGACAATGGCGGGGCCTGGGAGAGCACTGTCTTTCAGCACTGCACGTTCTTTGAACAGGAACTCTGCTTCGGAGAGGCCGATGAAGCCTGATAAGCTTCATTGAACTTGAAAAGCTACAAGCTTCCTTTCTTCCTCGTTTGTTTTGCCTTCTCTTATCCTGTTCATGTGAGACAGTAGGCCCCCTCTTATCCATAAACTCTACCCTCAACCACTGTATCTGTAGTAAAACAAAATTAAAATACTGATTTGAAACATTGTATCATGTCTGGAAGGTCTATAATGTGACTGGGAATGTCATAAAAAAATAGTCAGACATCCAGACACAGTGACGAGGGGAAATCTCATAAATGAAGCAGCAAATAAAAATACGTATTGGGAAGGACTGATCTTCCATTCCTTTTCTAGTAAGAGTTCTCAAGTCACTTCCCAACATATTTCTGGATCGACACCAGGAGCTTTCCATTTCTTGACGGCTTTGATCTACACAGCTTTAGCCAAACCTTGGAGAAGTTCTTCACTTTTTGGGGCCCTTTGTTTGGTCAGCCAGGGGACCATGACCTTTTCTTTCCACAGCAGAGGGAACCCCCAGAGAATCCTTTCTTGTGAACTCCACAGTATTTTCACCCAAGGTTACACCACTGTAATTCAGGGGTACATTAAAAAAATATGAAGCAGAATAGATACTTTATGATTTGAATTAGCTTAGTTCCCAATTTTGCTTTAAAACTAACTCAAAACCTTCCCTGGAAAAATGAGTTAAAAATGTTGCAGTGCCTCTCTTGTGAGATCACTGCCATGCTCACAGGGTCTTGAAGGATAATAAGTGTGTCTCCTCCCATCCCTGCCTTGGTTCTATAGTAGAGATAAGAAAATTTCAAAGTGTTTCAAACAATTTCCACATCTCAGTATGCATCTGCACTTGTTTTAGCATAGCAATCTCTCTCTCTCCCTCCCTCTCTCTCCCTCTCTCTCTCTTTTAATAATCAACCATTTCCACTGAGGATAAAGCAGTAAAGGCAAGGATCCTCCAGTTGTGTGGAAAGCAAGTCCTAAATAGCATTTTTATATGCATGTTTTTCTTTAACACCCCTGAATGGCCACAACAATGGGTTTAGAGTTTGCACTTAACATATATATCTTAAACCACCAATCTGTCAAATAGTTACTAGTGTTGAGGAAGTTTGATTTTATTTTTTGTGCAAATTTAATTTGTACTTCCCAAACCCAAATGCATGTTGAAATGCAATTTGACAGCAATACCCATATTTTGTGATACAGAACTCAAAAATGTCTATAGATAGATTGTAGGAGGAGAGCCATGTTAGTCTGTGGTAGCAAAAACTCAGACTCAGAAGGAATCTGCTAGCATTTTATCTGACCAACACATTTTATTAAAAGGCATCAGCTTTTGTGCTTCAGAAAAGGTGCTGCCAGACTCCTTCTGATTGTATGTTACGGCAAGGTGCGTGAAAAAATGTGTCCATTAGTAAAACTAAAGGGCAGAAATACAATAGGAAAAACTGATTGCAATAATGTATCTGCTAGAGGTAACAAAATCTGTTACAGATACAAGTAGAACCATTATACTTTTAAGTGTGTAGATCAGAAATTATTCCAATTACATGACAGAAAGGAAAGTTTTCAGATGGTGCCAAAAGGCAACTACATTCCATAGGCATTCATTGCTTTGTCCAATTCCCAGTATGGATTCTCTGTGGTTGCTTATAGTAACCAGGCATGGTAGGCAGTTCTGTTATCTGAAATCTTATGATCAAATAAAATGAAAATTTACCAGAATAATCTTCCTTTGAAATGTCAAAATATATGTCGCTAGCAATTATGTGAAGTCAAGGTCTATGCTGTTTTACTCAGTATTTCAATCCTATTACAGATAGTGATTGCCACAGATTTTTCAATGCCCCTAATTTTTGTTATGTCTCTGTTTATTGACCTCAGTATTCCTTGATGATGAAAGGCAACCACTGTCATTAAAGTGATATAAATGCAGTGTTGTGCACAAGTGTGTATTATTTATTGTGCTGTTATCTTTGCCTAGTATCTGGCTTGCCTCCCCTTTGGCATTTGGAGTCCACCTGTCCATTGAGCTCCTGTTTTCTGCTACATTTGAGTCTGCTTTCCCTTTTTTGACCCCCCACTTGGTCCACTGTGAAGTAGTTGGGCTACCAGACCCTGGCACAGATTGGATGCACTCACTCATGCTGATCAGCAGGGGTTTCCACAAGAAGGGAGGGTCAAAAAAGTCAAAATAGTGGCTGTGATCATGTGAGACACTGTAGAGAAAATAGGGAATGGCCTTGAAGGACAGGAGGAAGAGTCACTACCCAGGCAGTGGTCAGATAAGTGGAGCTTGAGCCTGGGCCAAGAAAATAACTTGAGAAAATGCCTCAGATAAGCCCCTCCCTGGTTCACATGAAGATAATTGGAGGGAGGAGGAGGCACATTCAGACTTGCAAGATTCTGTTATTATCGCAGTTACAATTCAAGTGGTCCTGACCTTTATGGCATTGGTTTCTTAATCTGGTCTACCTTGTAGGGCTGGCTGACACTCACTAAAGGAGTTGGGATTGTGCCAACTTAATCCCCTAGAGCAGGCTCATAGACATTCCTGCTGTGATTATAGTAAGCAGGCATTTATAGGCCAGCAGGATCAAACATCTCCCTTGAGTGGGTTGGTATGAAGGAGCCTTTCCTTAGTATGGACCTTCAGCATACCTTAGCCTTTGCAGTATTGACAAAATGTTTTGCTGGGATAATAGTGTACATTTGATGCTCTGGTCGGCTAATGAAATATATCCTTTTTGGTAGGAGAACAGGAGAATATTTTGAATTGAATAGCCAATGCATGTATTTTCCCATTTTCTCTTCTAAGCAATGTGACTGCCAATTATTAATCAAGGCTAGTCTAATATCATGAACATTCCTTCCCAAAACATTGAGGTTCAAAATCACAGCATCATGACCCAGTGTGGGGTTAAGCAGGGGGGGAAAAAAACCTTACTTTCTGGAATGGGCAGTATTGGCATAGGTTTAAAACAAGGTCTGGGAATGAGATAAGGCAAGTGTCATACCATCCAGCAGGAACATTGGAATTATTCAGCCATTCTGATGCTGATAAAAACTGCAAGCATGTTAAGTGCTTTTCCCAACCATTCTTTTCCCAACTGTTTTGAACATGACATCCTGTTGTAGTAAGCAGGCTTACAACAGAGTGGAGGTGAAGGGCAGAAAAGATGATGAAGAAACAATTGTCATAATCCTTCATTAAGCATACTATTAAAGGGAGAAAACACATTTTCAGTGGTAGTCTGGCAATTTTGCATATGAATATGTATAGCAAGAAACAGAAACAATGGGCAAATCCAATAATATCAAGACTTTTCCTATTGTCATTACAATATTCATGAAAAAAAATTAGGAATAGTTTATTGCTGCTGCTGCTGCTGCTGCTGCTGCAGCTGAGTTTTTGAACCACTTTCATTGCTCCTCTTTTAATCATTTCAGATATTGAACAATTGTTTCCTTCTAAGCCCATGTCTCCACTTGTACCTAAGTGGAGTCCACCGTACCAAGGCACAGACATGGACTGGCAACATCCTTTTCGGCCATGTCCTCATGACTTTGTCTTAATCGTGTCTTCAGCCTTGGAATGAGAAGGGTTTAAGCTGTCCTTAGATGTTCCAAGTTCAAAGCATTATTTTTCCCCTTATACCAAAACTTTCCAAAGCCAGCCTTATGGTGTGTAATCTGTCATTTGTTAGAGAAGTCAAGGACTGATAGTATTTGGAACCAAAGGCAATAGAGACAGGATAGGGATTAGCAATGGGGATATCCAGTTTCATGCTGGTGTAGTTTTTGCTGACTCAAGGGTAGGTGGAGTAGTGGAAAAAGCAGGGACGTCTATGATGTCAAGATGATGGTTGTGGCAATGCAATCAAAGCCCTGCCCCTTTTCTATGTGTCAACATTGCATACATGCACAAAGGGGCAGGGCTTTGATTCCACTGCTGCAATTGCCATCTTGACTTTTTTGACACCCCTTGTGGATGCCTCTGGCTTGTTCATTTAGAGCCTCTCTATGTGAAAGGGAGGTCTGGCTAAGCAAAGTCCACACTTGGGTACATGTATAATTAAACTCCCAATCACAAAATACTGACCACACTCTCACAGAGATGTGGTCACACAGCATGTTGGTTCACCATCACTGCAGTGGTATAACAATCCAATCAAATTAATTGTGTGATGAAGTGTTGAGAGTCTCCTCAAGTTTGACAAAGTAGAAATATGAGAGAGAAGACAAGATGCAACAAGCATCACTTCCAAGGCTGGTAAAATTAAAATATGTTCCCACATATATTATTCCAAAGGGGAGGGGCAATCATTTAGTATTTGTACTAGGTCAATTTAAACAATGCTCATCAAAGTACTCATGAATTTTCTTGAATTTTCCATAAATGTTTGGATTGCATTATATATGTTCTTGGGATGGTTTTAGAACCTTTCTTCCCTTGCATGTTGTATGCCCTGCAAATATGTTTGACTAAATAAGGGCTAATGTAAATCAGATGATGATGATGGTGATGATGATAGCTTGTAGATGAAATCTTCAATTGTGGGAAAAAAGGAGAGTCCTGGCCAACTCCTGGCTTTGTTGTATTAATGGAAAACTCTTTTTCAGAGATGAAAGAGAGATATTTTAAAGTCTTTATGCAACATTTCAAATTGTGCTGCTCAACACAAGTTTACCTCCAAGAATAATGTGATGGGAAAGAGAACAAGATCAAATACATGTGTTGTAATTACCCTTATGATTTAGATTAATTAGAGTCCATCCTCAATTCATTTCTTTAGCTGCAATCTATGAATGCCTACAGAAACGTAATAGGTCATGCATTCTGTGTAACCAACAGAAATATTGCTTAGATGGATTTACAGGACTCCATATAATACATTGAAAATGAACCAGGAAATTAAGGGCATTATTCCTCTGATCTTGGGAATATACAGGATTATGCCAAGATCACAAGAGAAGATTTCATACTTACACAGGGGGAATCCCAGAAAATGATACAGTTAAGGAAGATAAAGACTTGAATCCCAATTTCCTTTCTATTCTCCCCCTTTGTTCCATAGTCTTATGTATACCCCTAAAGACCTGTTTCTCAGTCCAGGAGAATATTATGAAATGTGTAAGATACATTGCAGAGGACTGCATGTGAGATGAGAGTCAACAAACTCCCCTCTTACTTCATTCAGAGCAATACAGGATCTACCTCTTAAGGGGGAAGTCATTAGGTCAACATTTTCCAATGTGATGCTCTCCTGATATATTGAATTATAAATCCCCAAAGTTCCAGACAGCTTGGCCATGAAAAACTAAATATTTAAAATGCCTCAGAATCCATTTTAGGTTACGGGAACATTATAATTCTTGATAGTCCTTATTTTTTACAATATATATCAATATTGGGACAACTCTAAAATATATAAGAAAGTATTTAATGGATTGATGCATTCAAAAGCAGAAAATGGATTTTACTCCATTTCTTCAGTAATGAATATTATTTATTCATTTATTAATTTAGGCAGAACTTGAACCATATTTTACGTGTTTACGCATAAACATTTTTTTTTAATTTCTCTCCATTCATGCAATAAACAAAATTCAGCATAGGAGGCAGACATTCTCACCTAGTGGTGAGAATGAAAGAGAGTTATACTGATATTACTGAACACTTGAAAAGATTCTTCGAAACAGAACCAGTGCTAACATTATGATTCAATGTCAATGAGATATGGCTATGATGAATTTTCATCAATTATTTTGAGATAGAAATGTACTTGACTGAGATATGAATTCCAAACCAGGCTTCTCTCTCATAAAAGTGTTTTTTGTGAGATGGGCAGTATCTAAATTTGAAATATAAATATTTTCAAATACATTGGTACCTCAGTTCACGAACTTAATTCGTTCCGCGACTCTGGTCGCGAACCGAATTGGTCATGAACCGAATCAAATTTTCCCATAAGGTTCAATGTAAATACGGTTAATCCGTTCTGACCCCTATGAATTTGGTCGCCAACCGATTTTTGATCGCGTCCCGAATCAAATTTCCCTATAAGGTTCAATGTAATTACGGTTAATCCATTCTGAACCATATATATTTTTTTTTAAACCGCAAAAATATGACACAAAGTACAGTACAAAGAGAGAGAAAGCTAACCTTGCTCGACGCGACTTCTGGCGTGGAGGACAGGAAGGCGGGTGGGGAGGCGGTTACTGCTTGGAGGGAGAGTCCCCCTCCCTACAGGAAGCCGCGACCACATGTCATGGGAGGGAAAATGGCCGCGGATCCTGTTCGTAACCCGATGCGGAGTTCGCGAACGGAGGCAAAATTTTGCGACCGGAGCGGTTCGTGAACCGAATTGTTCGTGAACAGAAGCGTTCGTGAACCGAGGTACCACTGTATAAATATCTGGCACATTCATGCCTTTCCCAGAGCCAACATTGGTCTGGATCCAGACTAAGGGCTGATCCTGGTGGCTGTGTTAAAGGACCTCCTCCAGACAGTAGAACTGTAGGCCAGCATAAAGGTCCCTACCCTGACTTCTGAGCTCTATTCTGTCTCACTAATGAGGCCAGCTAGTGGGGCTGACCTTAATATTTTAATGCAGGACAAGGTAAGGAAAATTAAGCTCACTGAAAACCAGAGGCTCAATTCCCATTTCAGGTAGGCAGCTATAGAGAGGAGGAGAAAAAGACAGTTACATTTTCCCTCCCTCTAAAGTAACCAAAACTACAAAAAGTTATATTTCAACTCAATTTCTGGATCCCGTTTTTGAATGACAAAGACTGGTTTCAGTTGTAGGGGAAGAAATGTGGAAAAAACCCTGAGGTTTTCTATGATCTCTCATCTCTTTGTAGATTGATTCTTCTAATTAGATAATATACCTGTCACTCACTTCCAAAGCTCCAAATTGTTCATCAAAGTTGAAAAAGATTTAGACCCAAGTCTGATAAAACCTCAGAATCTGATGTGACTCAGTAGGAAGTTCATCATAGCCATATCTCATTGACAGCTTGAGCTACTGTGACACTGAATCATAATGTTAGCACAGGTTCTGTTCTGAATAATCTTTTCAGTAGGTGGGTAGAGTGGGGTGGGGTGGACCTTTTTCTCCACATTTTCTTTAACTTTTCCTTTTTATATTGGTTAGAATTCATAGAGGTATAATCTCTCCTTCAGCATAATTGTATTCAACATGTGAAGGCAGCCAGGTTGCTTATCAAGCTAGCATATATTGAATTTACTTGTTATTCAACGGTCATTATGTCACAAAAGGTTTTCTCATTACAAATGGCCTATGATGACTTACAACCTCTCTGCCTCTCTTTCTTCCTGTTGTAGGCACCATACTTCTTGTGATCCCATGCCTTGAATACTCACACACTCTAATACACTTGTTGCCTTATAATATCTAGAAAGCAGTAGTTCTAAGAATAATACAATAATAATTTTACTTATTTTCTTCTATTTCAGTTTGACAGAAATCAGCAAGACATTTTCACATGTCCTCCAATAAAGATTTGCAAGAAATTTGGCCAAATCCCAAGTCCTACTGAGTCACATCAGATTCTGAGGTTTTATTAGATTTGGGTCTAAATCTTTTTCAACTTTGATGAGCAATTTGAAGCTTTGGAAGTGAATGATAGGTCTATTATCTAATTAGAAGAATCAGTTTACAATGGGCTTTCCAGTCACAATTATTTACATGAGGGACATTGAGATTTATATGTCTCCTTTGAGGAAGATGATTTGAAGAGCTTTGATGGAGTGAGAGAGGCTTATATACAGTATTTAACTTTATATATCTTATGTTGTTGTCCTTTTAGCTAGTCTCATTCATCCAGCCAATCCTTACTCCAAATTCACAGGGGCCTTCCAGATTTTCAGCCTATCTCCCACTTGTTCTAAAACCAGTTTAAAATGTCCTTGATCTGAGATGTTTTGACTATTTTTCCACCAATTTGGACATGAGAACAATATGAGCATGGACATGCTTCAATGAGTGAAGTCTAGAGCTCACACAGAATGGCCAACCAGTCAGTGCTTGACCTTTTGGCCCAACAGCTGAGCAAAGAGAACAATCAGATGATAATCAGCTAATCATGGAGTGCCTCATCCTGCCCTTTCAGCTTTATATCTAAACACACATTACTTTTCTCTCTCCATGAAAAGAGAACATAATAAATTACTCATCTTTTCCCAAGTTTCTGTGCTTGCCATGATGGCAAGCCCCTGTTGTCTTCCAAACTGCTAATTCTTTGCCTAATCATGCCAACACACGCTTTGACAGAGTCTCATAAGCTGGAAGGTGGGGTGAACCAAAAATCCCCTCCAGTGAGGGCCCAAAATATCTTTTTAAGCCCAAGGCTGCATTTGCAGCCTTGAAAATGCATTTCCCCATCTGTGCATTCAGGGCCACTGGAATAGGATCATATCAAATTGTTCACAATTGCAGCCTCCCAGGTATGATATTATATGATTAGCAAAGGGGCTTATCACACTTCCCTTGTGGGTAAGTCTTGAAAACCTCTCAGGATTCCCCCCCCCCCCCAGTCTTTCCTTTTCCATACCAATTAATTTACCTACATCTTGATTCCTTCTTCAAAAGCTAACCTTCATGTGCTTGTTTTACGAGACCTTAATTTTATAGGCAATGTCCCTTTCCACACCATTTTTGGCCTTAGTTATTAATTAACATTTTATTGGATTCAAGGCCTGTATTCTTTAACCTTTTTAGCTATCTGTTGTGCATGCATGCATTTGTTACTTGTTTACTGTTGCAGTTACTTCCCTGTTCTGCCTCACAATGCTTGGTTTGTGCTGTGCATGAGTTTATTTCATGATGTGTGAATGTTATGGTCTTCATAAAGACATACAGTACTGTCCTGAGTGTTCTAATGTACACAAGTACTCTTGCTATTAATAAAGTACCTGACTAAAGTACCTCGCCCAGAGTCCCCTGCTGTGGGGGAGATGGGCGGTGGATAAATCCAATGAAATAAATAAATAAATAAATAAATAATATATGGTCCTTTCTAATTCTGTAATTCTATATTAGACAGTCATCCATCAGGGATCCTTAAATCTGGATTCCTGCAGAGAGCTGAGGGTTCAACTCAATGTTCCTGGAGACTGTCTGTTTAGAATGAATCTCTCCCCCTCTTTTTTTCCTACCCCAGACACTGGAATATGTCATCAAAGTTGCATGCTGTTTTTTCACCATCAAAGCTAGCAACAGGCTTTCAATGGAGCAGTCATATTGTGGCTTGGTGATTTTCCAGCTACCATTTTATAATCATTGTCAGCCATTATTTATTCATTCATTTTGCAGACAAATAGACAAAATAGGCCCTAGAAAAGAAGATGGGGGGGGGGGGGGTTGTATTATTTTATTTCATTTCCTTTTTGCATGGTGTGGAGAGTTGATGGGATTTTTGTTTTTCTCCCACTTCACTAACTGAATGACATCTTCCTATACTCTCCTAGTGTACAGCTGGAGAAAGAGCGCAGATTGGCTCATGGGGTTTCTTGCCTGTTCTCTGAGAGCTGAGGTCTGCAAGAATGAAAACAATTTACCCAGCTCACTTCAAAATAGTTTGGAGGACATGGTGGTGTGGAAGTCTTCTTAGTTATCTGTGGCAGGCAACGTTACATGGAGAAGATACTGCTGGGATGAACTCTTCTTCTGGGAAATGGAGTTCAACAGTTATTGCCAAATTGTTTTATTTGTTTTTAAGGAATAGCTTGCCTTCCTTGTTTTGTTGAGGGAGGTTACTTCCCAGGAAGGGATGACTATGTCATTTCAATTGTATTATTTCTATAATTTTTAACATTGGCAACCATCCATTGTATTTGGATAGGAGTATTTAGTATATAAATGAAATGTAGAATCACTTTATTTCATGCTACAAAAAAATATCTCTTTTCTCCTTCAGTGTAAACGTACTGCCAATCTTGTTTCCAGGGCATCTCAAGATGTTCTGGATCCAAAGACCACCAGCTGAGTGCAGATTAGGCTCTCAGTATGCTAGCTCCAGGCTGAAGCAGGTATTTTTATTCCTGCTGCTTTCAATAAGAGAATAACAAGACTGTGCAATGCTGTAAAAGAGTGTTTTGATTTGCTGAGGCTTTGATCAAATCATCCCCATCAAAACAGATTTGTGAGTCAAAGTGGGCACCTACTTCAAAGCAGCAAATCAAATCAGATGGCTGAGAAGCTCTTTGAAACCCTTCACAGCTTCTATGGCTTTTCTGCTGCACAAGTGTACAATGCTGTAATTTCAAGACCAAATATGGAGAAATTGACTGGTGTGCTGGGCTCTCTGATGCTGACATGAGTATCCGGCCAATGAATATATCACTTGATTATCTTTTGAGGTGGCAGGTCTTTTGACTTCAATAAATATATCTTTGAATACTCTGAGAAAATCTGACCATTATGAGGTCAGTTTTAGAACCCAAAAATCAATTATCTGTTTTAGTTTCCATAAAATGGACTCTAGAAAAAGGCAATCATTTGTGGGTAACTTTGAAACAATATCAATTTTTAAGACAGTGAAAGCATATGAACCAGTAAGTAGAGACAGGATACTGCAGAAGGTCCATGCTTTATAACAGGTAAAGTAAGTACCTAAAGACAGAACAAAAGTCAGCCACTGTTTGCATAATTTGTTTGTAAACCTGTAAGAATAATTTATTATCAATTCAGTAGTGTCTACAGGATCCCAAAATTACATGAAACTTAATTTTAAAAATTCGACTAAACTAAAAATGACCAAATAACAATAATAACAACTGTTATAAAATGTTGGTGTTCTCCCCTGAAATCTTGGAAATTTGGGGGTCAGCATGCCAAAATCTCAACTGAAATCACCAAAATATCTTAAGAGGGTGATCTTGTGAGATTTTTAGCCATTTTTGTGACTTTCTGACACTCATACCATTGTGTGAAATTACAAAATGATGCTTAAAATTTCACTCCCCCTTAAAAAACATATCCCAGCTCTGTGAACTTGTATGACATTAACTTTGCCTCATCATCACATCCATGTTTCTCATTATAGGCAGTTGCTGATCACCAAAAGATTAGGAGACAGAAATAAAGTAGGTCATTTTATTCATCCCTCCCTCCTTCTTTGCCTCCCCTCATTTGGGATCTGACCTCTACAACCCTGAGGACGTCTGTCTCTAGTCCACTGGATCATCTTCTACTGTGCCAGATGGGAGTACAAAATGAGGCTTAATGGTCACCCTCATGCCAGTGCAGCAGGTGGCCACCAGAGTGGCATCTAATTTACAAGAGATACTTAGCACCTCAACCCCAGATCCAAAATGCCAGGATCCCATGTGCATCCTCAACAAGGCAAATGCTTTTCCATGTTTATGCCTGAACAATAGTGTCACTATCAGTATTTTTGTTACCCACAACCAATTGTGTCCTGTTTTACCAAATATTAACATACGAATTCAAGGATGCTTTTCCTATAGTCATTGTACCTGGAAGAAAAACACTACCCTTTCTGTTCTGTCTCTTATCTACCATTCATGGAAACTCAACTGCCATGAAATTTCAGTGTTTCCTCTTCTGTGGCTATCCCAGCATGTTTCTAAAAGTCTTTTAATGTGTCTGTCTAATAGGCTTGCCACTGGGGAGTGAAGTATTTTCATCAGCAAAAGTAGAACTGAGACATGCACTGCCTTACAATTTTGTAATTATCCTAAATTCCAGGTGAAAGGCCTGGAATTATAATAGGTCAGATGCCAACACAGAATTGTTTATAGCTCTTCATGGGAGCAGTCAATATTCTGTAAATCTCTTTGAAAATGATTAAATGAGGCAAGGCTGGATGGTAGAGCTGATGAATTAATTCCTTTCTCCTCACCCCAACCCTTCTACTTGCCCTACCATTAGGCAGATTGAGGTAGTTACCTTAGGCAGTAGATTTTGGATATCATGATAGGGCAGTCCAGCTATTTCCTTTGCTGTTAAGTCATTTTCACTGCTAGGGATGGGGAAAAGTGGTGTTTCTCTCCCCCCCCCCCCCCCACTATTTTATTTGTGCCAGCATTAACTTAGGCTTGTTTGGGGGAGCAGGTACCTAGACGTGGTAAGAGGAGGTTTTGCTTCAGGCAACAAAATGACTTGGGCTGCTTCTGTTGGTGGGGCAGAAGACAAACTTGAAATGTTCCTTAATAGGAATCAGGTGGGATGGGGGGCACTCTATTATTTGACTTTGCATTTGCTTGTCTCTTTCCATTTATCTTTAGAGCTGTTAAGAAGCTTTCTGGAAAAGCAAGAAGTTAAATTCCTTGCTGAAAACAGTTCAGTAAATCTGCTTTGATCTTTAGGAAAAGCAGCAAATTGGAAGGGGTCAGAAGAATGCATTTATTACACCTCACAGATAGATGCACATCCGGTTTGTAATGTGTGTACCTGTGAGTTTAGAAAAGCAGTGATATAAAAACAAGCTAAGATTTTTCACCAGGAACTGTAGGGTGTGAATGACACTTATCTAGGAGAAATAAAATCTTTTGTTTGTTCTCAGATGAAGATAACAGTCACTCAAGTGTTGTAGGAATCCAAAAAACCCTGAGGGTAAATTTAAAAAAGAAGGGGAAAGAGAAGGGATCTGGGTCAAAGAGCAATTTCAACAAAAGACTTGCCAGTTATAAGCAACTTAGATCTTGTCTGTGGCTAGTGTTTAAATACTGACTCGTAATTTACCTCCATTAGCGTTTCAGGAGTGGCATCTGGAGTTCCTGAAAGTCATTCTTGACAAAACTAAACAAAGCATTAAATGTAATCAGGAAAACCATGGAAAATCAGAGCTATGAAACTTTAAACAGTTCTACTTTTTAACCTCATATATAAAAAGTGAGGAAGCAAATAAATAAATAATCCACCTCTGTAACACTGATTTT
Organism: Liasis olivaceus; assembly: GCA_030867105.1. NCBI lineage: Eukaryota > Metazoa > Chordata > Lepidosauria > Squamata > Pythonidae > Liasis > Liasis olivaceus. The sequence goes on along the minus strand of CM061348.1, from coordinate 99,114,259 downwards.
AGAAATGACTAGAAAGTGTTTAAGAAAGATAAGCCACCCAGTGTAAGTGTGAGTGGGTAGCCATAAATGTTGAGACAGTAACTAATTAAATAAGTTTTTCATGGCATGGGTTCAAATGACAGCTTCTCCACAACTTTTTTGCGACTCTTACCATATAGCTATCACTGGCAACTACTATTATGTGGAATTCTGGTAACACTGGGGAAATTCAGAATAATGCAAGCCTTCTGATGAACAGACAGGAAACTATGCTAGTTCTGTATTTAGTGATTTTTTTTGGTCCTTCCTGTATTATCCAATGTATCTTAGTCTTCTTTGCTGTCAGCTCTTGAGTGAAAGCTACAAAAGATATCTATAGTCACCTTGTTATGTGAATTATTTTCGAAATAATGTTAATGTTGATATGTACGCTTGTAGCAGTGGAGAAGTTCACAGTTTTTCCTGACTGTGCTGAAAGTGCAGTGAAAATAGAGAAATAAAACTCTGACAAAACGTAGTACAATATAAGAATTCTCTAGATGCATGCTTGATAAATAAATGAGCCCATCCAAATACTTTGATGAACCATCATTAACATGTTCAAAATATAACCAATTACTGTGTCAAAAGTAGTCTTCTCCCTTCCTCCCGGGAGTAATCTAGCCCAAACCTCCTGATGTGAAATTATTGAAACAGTTTTGCTATGATATTTAGATGCTGTGTAAGAATATTTGTAAAATAATAGAGAACCATTGTACTGCACATCTATAACTGATTATACTAGAATTGTATTTAATGACATAATCAACTAATCTAGAGAGTCAGTATAAAGACCTATGCACATTAGCAGGTATCTTTGTCTGACCTGAGACCTTCTCTACTTGATAAGATGATACAGATGACCAAACAAATGTGTGGTTGTCTGTGCTGATTAAAAATCAGATTTAGCTGAGTTCTCTGTAGTTTTTGTCCTCACTTAGTAATCTTAAAAAAAATTGCTGGCAAGGACAGCATAGAACAGAATTATGATATGGAGGTGAGGGCTTTACGGCCTTTGTCACTGTAAAACTGCATTAATCAAAATGTATCTGCAAAGTGAAAAATGCAAGTACCACCAAAAATTGTAATAAGGGAATTATAGTGACCTGGGCAAAAATTAAATGTTCAGAACCTCTTTCCACAATATTATCTGCTTTGGTCTGAGACCACTGAATTGATATTATCATTATTATGGTTGGTCGCCCAGCCACCCAGATGTTTAGACTGGATTTGGCATTTTCATCCACCTATCGAATCCTTCCCAAGGATCTGGGTTAGGTAGATATTGTTTGTTAAAGGTGTCGTCACAGGATATAAGCTGTTCCAAGTAATGCTGTCTTTTGCAATTGACTGATGGTGATTTTGTCAATGCCAAAGGCGTTCAAGTGGTGCTCCAGATGTTTTAGGATTGCATCCAAGGCTTCTATAACTATTGGTACTACCTTTGCGTTCTTTTCCCATAATTGTTCTACTTCTATTTGCAGGTCTTTATATTTTGTGATTTTCCCCAGTTCGTTCTCTTCTATTCTGCTGTCTTCAGGTATTGCAATGTCCACTATCCAGACTTTCTTGTCTTCCTTATCAACAATTGTTAAGTCTGGGGTGTTGTGTGGCAGGTGCTGATTTGCTTGAATTCTAAAGTCCCAGAGCACTTTAGCGTCTTCACTTTCTATTACTTTGTTTGTTTTGTAGTCCCACCAATTCTTGCTTTCTGGCAAATGGTATTTCTTGCAGATATTCCAATGCACCATAGTTGCTACTTTGTCATGCCGTTGTTTGTAGTCAGTCTGTGTGATTTTCTTGCAGCAGCTAACTAAGTGGTCTACTGTTTCTTCAGCTTCTTTGCCAAGGTGGCATTTGCTTTCTGTTGCTGTCTTCTCAATTCTGGCTTTCTATGCATTTGTTCTTAAGGCTTTGTCTTGTGTAACCAGAATTAGCCCCTCTGTCTCTTTCCACAACTTTCCTGCTCTTAGCCATTGCTTTGCCTGCTAGTTTTTATCTAAATATCTCTTTGCTATCTCCTTTGCCTGCTAGTTTTTTTTGTGTTCTGGCCATGTAAAACTTTGCCTTGCCACGTCTCTTTTCTATTCTTCATTTGGTCTTTCTTATATGCCAATTTGCTTTCTTTAATATTCTTTCTTTAATATTCAGTAAACCTTCATGGTGTACTAGCTTCAGTGCATCTTCCTCACCATCCTTCAGATATTCTTTCAATGCCCTTTTTTCTTCTACAACTGTCTGGTGTACTTGCAACATTCCACGCCCACCTATGCTCCTTGGTAAATAGAGTCTGTCAATGTTGCTGCGTGGATGAAGGATTCATTGTCATTATTTTTATTTCCTATCCAGGGCTTTTAGTTCAGCTTGAGTCCAGTCCACTATTCCAGCTGTATATCTAATGCTTGGAATTGCCCAGGTGTTAATTGCCTTGATGGCATTTCTGCCATTGAGTTTGGACTTTAAGATTTTCACTCTTTTGATGTATTCACTACTAACCTTCTTCTTGACTTCAGTGTGCTTGATGTTGTCAGTCTGAAGGATGCCCAGGTATCATCAACATCATCATCATCACAGTCAGCCAGTTGTTTAGACTGGATTTGACATTTTTATCCACCTATTGAGTCCTTCCCAAGGACTTAGGATAGGCAGATGTTGTGTGATGGTGTTAAAGGTGGTATCATCATCATCATCATCATCATCATCATCATCATCATCATCATCCATGAAAGGAAATCTATTCCAACTTTCTAGCCTCAAAAATATTTGTTACTGCAATTCCCAGAATTCCAGACAGCATGTTTTCATGGTATGGAACTTGAAGTGTCTAGTGTAATAATATACTTCAGTGTTCCTAGAAACTGAGAGAGATTAAAAAATTTAAAGCAGTCATAACTGTACCTTTTAAAGTTTTCCTTAACAAACATAGATGGTAATTTCCAGTTCTCATTCATATGAAACATGGAAGAAGAATGGATTATGACTTGGATGACTTTTATATGACTACACCTGCTACAAGAAGGGGGATTTTGAGTGAAGGGGCTAGTGGAACAGGCACATTACATATAGTGTTCTAAGGCCTTTTCATATGAAAAAAAATTTACAGTTTTCCTTTTAGGTACAATAAAAACAAAGAATCTATGCCTGCTTTTTAACATAAAAGTGAGAAACCTAAGAAATACCATGGATTGTGTGAAGTATCATATAAATCTACTCTCAAGTACGTTTTTTTTTTTTTTAAATGCAATGGGATTTCCCACCAGGTAAGAAATCATGGACTAGTCCCTACAGTTTTCTTTGCGAGATTTCAGAAGTAGTTTGATCTCGCCTCCTTCCTAGGGCTGAGAGAGAGTGACTGGCCCGAGGTCACCCAGCTGGCTTTCTGCCTAAAGTGAGACTAGAACTCATGGCCTCCTAGTTTCCAGCCTGATGTCTTAACCACTACACCAAACTAGCTCTCTAATGCTCTCTCTTGACTCTTGACTCTTAACTACATAAGTATTCTTCACTAACTCAAAGGTTCTGAGTTGGTTTTTTTTTTCCTGGATAAGGATCCAGACCTGTCCTACTTAGTTGCACAGAAAATTAGCCTGGTCTTAAACAATATTTGTATTAGTTCCTTGTTTCATATACTGAAACAAAACAAACCTGGAACTATTGCTCTAAAAGGGGCAAAAGCTTCCTCTAATCTCTACTCCATCCAATGTATAGAGTATTCCATTCAATCTATACAACATGGAGTAAGTATGCCAGATGTGATGGAATGGAATTCTGAAGGCCGAGCTCAGGGAGATAAACATTTTCTTAGCTCACCAGAACTGCGTGAGAGGAACAAGAGGATGAGACTGGCACCTCCCAGAGGAATTCACACTGCTGGAGGACTTTGGGAACTGGGGTTTTAGTCTGGGAAGATTCTTGCTAGAGGTTGTAGCTAATAAACATAGCTGGACTGAATTTACATGGTCTCTTGGAGTTCCTTGGGCTAGGCCTGACACCAGTGTAGGGAGCCAGGGAGATGGCCTTGAAGCAAATATTCAGAATATGTTATGTAAAAAAAAAGGATAGAAGCATTCCTTAATCCCAGGAAGGGAGAGAGTATTAAGAAGAGACTCAGGCTGACTCCTCCCTGACTCACTGGTGTATAAGAGGGAGGGGAGGAAAAGCTCAGGCAGGCTTCCAAGATTCTAGTATAGTTCTAGTCTTCCCGTGAATTTGGGTTTCTGGTCTAATTTATGTCATAGGGCTGACAGCCAGAAGCAAAAGCAAGTATCTTGTTGAAATATGCTTATAATACCCTCCTTTTTCATGGAATGATATGCTTACAGTTGGCTAAATGATGCTAGAGACTATAGAATAGCCATCAGAAGAATTTTATTGGCCACATCCCTGCTGTAGCAAATGCAAGAAGAGAAAATCTTCCAGTATGGCGCTGGACATATCATCTAGACAATGATAAAAATGTTTGTTTATTTATTTACTATATTGGTAAATAATGTGGCAGACAGATGAATAAAAAGGCTGAATCTAGGTGAAATAATTATTTATAGTATTTAGAGTGGCCACCTATTAATAAGGCTCTCTGTGTGACTCACAAAGATAAACAGAATAATCTCTCTCATCTACTGCTGTAAGCTACAGCTAGACCTGATGTTCATATTTATAATCATGTGGTGCTGCTCTGTCTGCAAGAGTGGGATTGCATAGTTAATGCTTCACCATCTTGAAAGTAGGAAAAAAAGCATTTCTGCATTTAGAAAATGTCCAGTTTTAGCCTAATCACCTTCCCAATATATTATTTTACGACATATTACACGCTTTGTTTTAGGAGTGGAATTTAAGCGTGTGATTCCTCCCCCACGTATCTATGTATTCTGAACATAAATTTTCAGTCTTTCTCTGAGTTGGTTTGAATATATTCAGCTGGAACCAGCAGCAGTTGGGGTGCACATATCCGAAACAGCGTTGGGCCTGCTGCACTGGGAACAAATGCAACACTACTACCCTTAATGAAACGTAAGCAAAGGGTTGCTCCTGGGGGAGGGGGTGGGAAGAGTTTTAATTGTTTATGTTCCCACTCAGCAATACAGCTCAAGCATCTGATAAAATAACACAACCCAGGCTGTGGGTCCTAAAGAAATGGGCTTAAAGCTGAAAGGATTGAAGCTTTTTCAAACAAAAGCCAAGTCTTAAGAAGCCAAGAAAATTTCAGGACCTTAGATAGCACAAAGCAGAGTTGACTGCCTGGGATATCCTCTCATCAATAGAGCTGTTGCTTCAGCAAAGTTTTGCCAACAACAGAGCTCTTAAGAAGGCAAAAAAAAAAAAAAAGGCCTGGTATTGCAATAGCTGCAACCCACATGGATTTTGAATTTTTTTTTTAGTTCCTTTCATTTCTGAAGTCTGAAATCCCTGCAGAGAGCCAGTTTGGTGTAGTGGTGAAGGCATCAGGCTAGAAACCAGGAGACTGGGAGTTCTAGTCCCACCTTAGGCACAAAGCCGGCTGGGTGACCATGGGCCAGTCCCTCTCTCTTAGGCAGGAACGAGGGTAAACCACTTCTAAAAAACCTTGCCAATAAATCTGCAGGGACTTCTCCAGGCAGTTGCCAGGAGTCAACACTGAATCAAAGGCACCAAAATAAAAAAAAAAGTATTTGTGTGTGTGTGTGTGTGTGTGTGTGTGTGTGTGTACGCATAGCTGAGAAAAAGAGAAGCTTTTTAAAGTTTGAAAAACAAGATAAAAAGGGTTAGAACTGGATTCAGAGGTCTGCCCTTGAAATGAGGTGCCCTGAGACTCATCGCATATTGGCTCATCTTCACAGTTGTGCCAAGTCCTCAATCCATGAAACACAGCAGGCACCCTGCCAGGAAGGGTCAGAGAATTGGGTTGTTTATCTGCTCATGGTGCGGTTGTACTTCCCATTCTGGAATGTAGCTTGGGGTGCTTGCTGATTCACTCTGTCACCAGAGGCCAGATTAACCTTGGCACACAACAGCACCTTCAGCATGCAGTTACAACATTTTTGGGACAGGGATATTTTACCACATATTCCCTCCATTGTTAATCTCAAACTGATTGATTGTTTGATTTTATTCAACTTCAGCACCCAACTCCAGCTGCCTCAGAGCAATTATTCAGCCACCCAATTCCAACTGACTGGGCAGCTCGCAGCATAAAAACAAAATAAGTACGCAATCAAAATAGAATGAGAAACTGTAAACAAGATGGTGTATCTGGTCAACAATAACAAATATATCATACACCTGACAAGGGGCTCCAACCACTCTAGCCCAGAGCCTGGGAGAAGATCCAGGTCTTGAAGGCCCTCCAGAATGCCATCAGGGTGGGAGCCACTCAGACTCCAGGGGAACTTTATTCCAGAGGGCAGGTGCTGCGACAGAGAAGATGTGCTTCCTGGGTCCTGATAAATGGCATTCTTTCACTGAAGGGACCCAGAATGCATCAACCCTTTTGGATTCAACCAACCAGGCTGATACCACAGAAAATAGGCAGTCCCTCAAGTAACCAGGCTCCATGCCATGCAGGGCTTTATAGGTCATAACCAGCACCTTGAATTGCTCCTGGAAGCAAACTGACAGCAGTACAGCTTGTGAAGCAAGGGAGTCACATGGGCATACCATGCAGAATGTAACCCATGCAGTTACATTCTAGATCAGTTGAGTGATCTTCAGAGTGGTCTTCAAGAGCAGTCCCATGTAAAGAGCATTGCAGTAATCAAGTCATGATTATTCAACACAATACAGTTTTAAGGTCCCTTGAGTCTGAAGATCTCAGAAGGCTGCAGCTAGGTTATTCATCTTTGGAAAGGCTCTGCATTTCCAAAAAGACATTAGACCATTTTCAAGGTTTTGCTGTTTATAAAGCCCTAAACAGTTTAGGACTACTTTATTTGAGGAACTACGTGCTTCCTTATAGAATAATCCAGTCTTTACATTTTGGTGAGTGTGTACATTTAACTGTACAACAGCTTGCTGATATTTATCTGGTTGCAGTGTACAAGTGAACATTTTCTATGCTGGAACCCACTATGTGGAATAAACAGCCAAACAATTAGAGGGGACTTCACCGGGGAGAGATTTTGTTTTAAAAAAAAAGAAAGGGGGTGGGGGGTGATATTATTTGCCCAGGACTTTCCTCACTTTCTCTATTTTCTTTTTAATCAGGTACCCTAATTGTTATTTATTAATTGCTGGTTTTTTATTTTATTGTCCTACCACTTTATGATTATTACACTTTCTTCTGTTTTTACAATATCAATAATAATTATTTTATTTACTGTGTAAACCAGTTTAATGCATTTTAAATGAAAAGCAATACAGAAGTAAATAAATGAATAAATGGTATCTAAATTAAAAAAAAAATACCCCACTTAGTGTAATTGGCCAGCTCTGTTTTTTTTAAAAAAGTGTGTGCTTGTTAATAAGATCCAGCTACTGAGTTTCTACTTCTTCTAGTTAGTGAAACCACTGCCATCAGGGATGCAAGATATCATACTATTGATCAGGATAATAAATCAGTCTCCATTAAATGACTAACTTTCATTAATTTCATATCCACATAAATATATTATTTTAGCCCCTGCCTAGTCTAACATCTAATTAAGAAGCCAGCAATGATTTCTTTTTACCATAATGTCTGCAAATGACATTATGCATGTACTTCAAAACTTAAACTTCCTTATGCAGGTACGTAAATAGCCACACAGTATTGACTTAATGAGATTTGTTTGGAATGCTATATGTGAGAATGTTGCCTTTCACTGTTCTTCCTGCTTTTCCCTTTTTCCAGACAAACTTCTTGTATTTAGATGTTTGACTGCATTGTCTTGAAAGTATATTTCTCATTCAAATCTTCACTATAGGTAACAATGCACAACTGGATATTGAAGAAATTCTACAAGATGTTGTAATGTTTATTATAGTGGCAGATGATGATGATGATGATGACATACCATCCAAGTATCTATCTATTTGGTCAACTCAAGCCTATGACCTGTTGTAGTTGGGAAAGTCATCCATGCTCTCAAATTCATAACAATGAGCAAACTCAAACATTGGTACATTGTTATAGGAGGGTGGGGAAATGAGTAATAATTTCAAAAAAACCGTAAAATGTAAATAGCTATTAATTAATCTTTATTGTATAGAAGAATTGTTGAACCAGTGCCTAGCATTGATCTAGCCTGTGGTTCAACTGTATAATCATTTGCATAACATCCTTCTTCTTTTTTGGTGAATTAATTCATTAAAAGAATGGAAGAGAAAAAAAAATGGACCTCCTCTTAAGATCGCACACAACTGTTTAATTCTACCCCATAGCATCTGGGATAATGGAGGGGGTCAAGATTCTACAACTACAAGTATCTGCAAGTATTACCAGTATTGAAATGTGGGTTTTTAGTATTTTTTGAGGAGCACTGTTGTTTTGCAGCATTTTTACTTTATGATCATGAACATTTTGCAACTCTTTGTTATGTATTCATGCTGGAATTATGATTGATTGGAGTACTGAGGATTGAGAATAGTTTGCTCTGATCATACCACTTTGTAAACTGAGGGTTTTTTGGAGACTTTTCCCTCTTAAAAGTTATTGACAGGCTCTCTTCCCTGAAACAACTTTCTTTTGTTGGGTGCATCTGGTCCCAGTTTCTAAAACACTGTAATGTGGATTGTGTGTAATTGAATCTGTTTATTTGCAGGACGACTGAAAAAATATAGCCTTCTTCATGGTAGAGGAAAGCACTAGAGGACCATGTCTTGCATTCTGTGTAGTCAAAAGAAACATGCTTACCATCCATTTCAGACACAGGTGAAAGAGTTCATTGCAATATTAAAAATGCTTCTTCATGTCAAAATTCTTCCAACAGTAGAAAGTTAACATTACAAAAAAGGCCTATTTTCCAACCTTTCTCCTGAGATACTAGTTTTCCATGATCATGAAGATACTTTTTACGAATGGGGAGAATTCAAACAACTAACACTCTGTTCTGTTGTGGTATCTTAGAGAAAAGCTGTGCAATGTGCTTTACTAAATGTAAAGATCAATTCTCCTTGAGTTTATTATTCCATCTTTACTACAAAAGGGATTGTTGGTGGGAGAGGTTTTGCAAAACTGTTCTACATCTACAGGATCTTTTCCATATATTTTAAGTTTGCAGAGCAAAACTCTTCTTCTATTTCCAATATATAAATGCAGTAAGCAACTAAAAAAAGAATGAAGAAACAAAGGCAGAACAATAAAGCAACAAGATAATATTAACAAATACTTCTAGTAGCAAGTATACATAATTGATGGCAGGAAAGTGCATAAAAGAGCCTTAAATTATACATTATTTAAACAGCTTTTTATAGCAAGAGATGAATGTGATTATTTCAGAGCAGATGTGTATGGGAAAGAATAAATAAAAAGGTTCTTAAAAATAGCAATTTGGAACAATTTAAGAAGGAAGTACAGGAAAAAGCCTAGAAAAGATGTCTCTAACCAGATAAGTTGGAGTCCACAGCTGGTTATGGCCAGCTTCTGGACTAAAATAGGAAGATAGCATTCTCACAAACCAATTAGTAGAACAATTGCAGATTGTGAAATCATTGTTTTGAGGCAGATTATGGAGACTAAAAGAGTTGGAGGGAATGACATTAGGATAGTTAGGGCTAGGGTTATGTTACATACTGCAGAAACCCAGGTGGCTCTTAGGTGGCAGTGTAGAGGTACAGAAAAAATATTGGCATCCCTAATCTGGTAGCTAAGTACTGTATATGTATACATTTATACACACACACACACACACACACACACGTATATGTATATGTGTGTGTACACACACACATACACACACACATATAACAAGCCAATTCCTAATAGTTGGTCATACTGTCATAGGTATAATGGCTCCAGCCCTTGAGCACAGCAGAATGCAACAGAAGACTCAACCAAGAAGTCCTTGGGAGAAGGTTAGTCCATCCTTTATTCAGCAGAAGTAGTATTCCAACAGAAGTATGACCTAGACCCAGTTGTAGAATTTACTCAGGGAACAAGAAGGCAAAGTGGAAAGTGATAATAACTTGGAAGTTAAACCCATGCTTTCCCTGTATAATGTATCTAGTTCAGTTGATGTTGCTCCCATTTAGGCTCTGGGTAAGGCCTTTTCCATTGTCACCACTCAGTTCACCTCAGATTAGAGCTACTGGATCCGAGCTCCTGGATAACTACTAAATGGCAGCGAAGAGATATCCAAAACTCTAACTCTTTCTTCCCATCTAATAGTCATTCAAGTATTTATCGCCTAAATGTTGTAGCCTATGTAATAGGTCCATCCTGGATTTTTTTTCCCACTTAGCACACTGTTCAAAATATGGGCGAGAATGGTAGAGGTGGACATGTAATGAAATTCAAAAAAATGACCTTGACTTTTCCCAGTTGTAGCCAACTGATTTCCTTTCTAATCACAGTGCTTTGTTTGTTTTTAGCATTTATATGCTGCCCCAATTATCAATTCTGGGTAGCTCACAACAGCAAAATCCATCATATTATAAAAGCTTCAAATAATAAAAGCAGCACAAAAACATAGTTACCAGATACAATTAACAGCAGTATTCATAACATTAATGTATGTTCCAAAGTTTCAGGGAAAGATAATAGTTGTCCAGTCAGTCAGATGTTACTTGGGCAGATGCCTCTGCAGAAGCCAGGTGTCTGTTTCTCCAGCCCTTCAAGCCAAAATGGCCAAGGAAAGCAGTGACCAGGTACCAGAGGAGGTGGCATGTTCACTGTACTGTAGCCTGAAGTGGTCAGTAGGAGCTGGACAGATCTCAGCTTCTGAGTGCATCATCAACCATACCAGAGAAGAACCTTGAGAAATTGGGTCTATAGCAAAAATTGTGCTGGGACAAAGGAAAACACTAGTTTAAAACTGGAACAACCAAAGATGATTTCAAGTAGCTTTAGCTGAAGGCTAGGAATGAGAGAAAGGCAACATCAAAAGGACATGCCTATAAAAATGATTACTGCAACATGTTTGTGTTAGTATTAGAGGGTCATGAGGATAAGCTCCATAGGGGCATTTAAGAGCCACCTCAATTATTAGAGATACCGTAAGAGAGACACTTTATCCATTCTTTTAGTCTTGATAAGTTCTACTAATTTCAGTGGAAAAATTTAGAACATGATTATGCCTATTATTTCCTTTACATTAGGGTAAATTGGGGTCACCTAAATTTTACCATATTCTGACTCCTCTTCAGAAGATTGGTGGGATCCTGAGCCTGGAGACATGACATCAACTTGAAAGCAAAGAACATTCATTTTTAAAAGTTAAAAATGGTGCAGATCTTTTTCTTCAAATGCATTCTACGCTTACACTTGCTTGGAACAATTTTACACTAGCCATCCATCTTATAGAATGAGAATTGGCATAGCTCTATTAAGTTATTATTTATTAAAAAGTATTTCTCTAAGGCTTCTTATTACAAAGGACACTGAGCAATTTGTAAATCACCCAGCCTAAAAGGACCATTTGAGCTAAATTAGATATACCACTAAATTATGCAGAAAAGGGAAGGCTAAATTCCTTTATGTATGACATGTTAAGTTCAGCTAGGTGCTAGTGGGGCAGGGAATTAGATTCCATTTTCAGCAGCAACAGCTACAAAATTAGCATCATGTCTAATTTGATTTTTAGTATCTCTCATTTTTTTTAAAAAAGGACAGTTCAGCTGAGGTGAGTCAATCAGATTTAAGGGGACAACATTTTTTTTTCCTGGAGTACAGTCTATGGGGAAGTCATGCTGCTTTTCTCTAATAATTTTATTAACCTTATGCCAAAAAATACCAGAGGCAGGACATAGTAAATTATCCAGAAAGAGATACTCATCTCATTTCCATCATTCCATCATTCTACAGATAGTCAGACCAAAATTGGGGGGGGGGGGCAGGGGTCCCTCCAAAATAAGAGTGGATGTGGGACTGCAAGGCCTCTGGGAGGCACATATTGTCAAACCCACTCACGTTGCCCAAAATGGCCTCAAATTATGTATGTATGTATTTATTTTTATTTATCTTATTTGTATAGCCACTTATCTCACCAAAAAATGACTCTGGGCAGTGTACAACACAAAAATCAGCCATCCACCGCCCCCCCGCCCACACAGTTTCAGTAATGGGATTCCAGGCCATCAGGGCTGGGGAGGCTTTACAAGAGTGGAAATGAGAGTGGGTTACCTCCCAGAGATTTCCCATTCCCCATTCCCACCCTTAAAACCCACAAAGATGTCCCTTCCCCATCAACCTCATCCCTTCCCGTGACATCCCCATCCTTTGATGATGTCATATGAGGCCCTCTAGACAGTCACAGGAAAATTCATTTGCTGAAATATGGAGGGCTTGGGTCATGCATTCAGAAGAGCCCAATCAAAATATACTGTCCACATCTTCCCACATTTTTCCAGTAAGCTGGAAGTTTTCCAGTGGGTGGAATCTCCTTCCAGGGGATGAAACATGGCTTTATTAGGATATGCAAACTAGGAGTCTCTATGTCTCTTAACAAGCTAGAGTCAGAAACCATTTGTTGTCCTTGGCTTGTTATTCCAGCTGGTTCAGAGAGGCAAAATAAAATGTTTGCTCCATATCTGATGATAAATAAATGCGGGTAGCTGGGAGATGGAGGTTATTGGGAACAAAATGAAGAGCATGCAGTAGCCTGCTGCTTAACTGCAGGTAAGCCACTCCCAACAAAACCTGCACTTGGTCATGCCCTTTGTGAAACCTTAACCCCCATAACTGGGTTTTAATAGGAAATGGGCTGCCGCACTAGAACTATGGTCAATGAAAGAGTTTAAGGGAAATTCTTTCCTCTTAATGCTGTGTCAGCCATTGTCCTCGGGGTCGGTATGTGGGTCAATATGTTATTTGTGCAAGTAGCTGCAGGGCACTTGACAGATGCAGCAGCTGCTGCCCCTCAGGGACTCACGGATGCATCCTTTCAAGACGTTTGATATCCCTGTCATCTCACTCCAAGGGCTGCAAGAGTTGGCAAGCAGGAAACTGAGAAGAATGGAGAGTGTTGAAAAGCAGGACATAGGCTCTGAAGAGGTGTTTGGGAGGAGGGTAGGCCGTTCCTTGCCACGTTAGGAAGATCACAGCTGCTGTCCATGGAAATGCATCCCCTCTTATCATAAATGCCAATCAAGGGAGGGTTGAGATCCATTGGCTTCCACTGCAGTCCTACACCCAATGACACCTCCATATCTTCCCCTTTCAGGAGACAAAGATGAAGGAAGTGGAGCCTGGCTCTTGTCAAGTGCTGGGCCTGACAGCTTTACAACCACACTCAGGAGAGGAGCTGAAAGGAGGAGCATTAGATTTAATCAGTGCTGACAGGAATAGGTGATGGATATTTTTATAGTAGAGGAAATGTATCGAACAGGGGAAATTAGACGAAAGATGATAAGAATCTCAGCCTGACAAAGCCAATTAATAGCTGTTTACCAATGGCTAAACCTGATGGATCAAAGACAATTCACTTCTTTTGTCTTCCCAAGTTGCTTCCAATGTTGCTTCCTCTATGAATAGCAGTTTTTCAGACAAACCTTGCAGATCTAAAATTTATCCAAGTACAGAGGAGTGTGGATTTGTGTAACATGTGAGTAGATGCAAAACTAAGAACTTTACATATCTAGGGGAAGAGGATGGATATCAACAAATGTAAAGAAGGGGAAATAGAGTATGAGCAGGAAAAAAAGAAGTATTATATATGCTGCTACCAAAAGATAAATCTGTATGAGAATGTAAGGACAATGACAGCATTCAGTGAGTGGCATCACTTTTCCAGCTACTTCATGAATGCATAATGAAAATGTGGCTTTTTAAGAAGCTGGATCACAAGAACTCCATAGGAAAGATTATTCAGTATTGATAGCATTTCAAAAAGGCCCTGTTTGTCACAGAGAGAAAGTGAAACATATTTATAAAAGGATTGGATAAGAAATGATTAAATTATCTTTCACGCAATGGTTAAAAAAACATTATTATTATGGTAAAATCTTACTTCTGTTAACGTCCATGAATTAACTTTTCTGAAAACAAGCTAAGTTGTGTCCAGATCTATATCATGGTTTATTACAGATCCAAGATTTTGTACAGATACTGGAAAAGTAATTTGTCCCTTAGCAATTGCTAAATATTAACGTCCAATAATTAAATAGGTACAACTAAGTGTTTAAGTGAGAGACCACTACTTTACTTGTATTTTGGAGCAAAATTTCCTCTGTAATTTTGTGGTTCCTGATTGAAGAGATTTGGAGCTACATAACATTAGATAGTTAGTATATGGCATTGGTTTCATTAGGAGTATAACTCTAAACCTTTACTATGGAGTAAGTCACACTGAATGTAACAGAAATTACTTACAGGGAAATATGTACTGTATATTATTAAAGCTGCAATCTTATACACACTTGTCTATGAGTAAGACCCAATGAACTTAGTGGGCCTTACTTCAGGATAGACACTAAATTCAATCGTAACTCCTATTTGTTTCATACATGGGGCATCCAAACATGAATGGTTGAAGCCATTTTTCTAAACTATTCATTTTTCCAACTCTAAATGATTCTGAAATAGGAACCCTCTTTAGGTGTTCATTAAAAATGATAAAGAAAAAGAAAAGAGGGCGGGTTTTTGTTTGTCTGTTTGTTTGTTTTGTTTTTGTGCCTTTGAGTCAGATTTTGACTCCTGGTGACTGCCTGGACTAGTCCCTGCATTTTCCTTGGCAAGGTTTTTCAGAGGTGGCTTGCCCTTGCCTCCTTCCTAGGGCTGAGAGAGAGTGACTGGCCCAAGGGAACCCAGCTGGCTTCATGCCTAACCCAGGGCTAGAACTCACCATCTCCTGGTTTCTAGACTGATTGTCTAACCACAACACCAAACTTGTTGTCTCATGGAGACCTGTACTATGACTCTAATTCTTCCTCTTAATGGGCAAGATCTGTAGGAGGAATGCAACCATACAATCTGCAGGTTAGCACTCCTGTTGTGGGTTGCAACTCTGTTATGCTCTCCCAAATGGGATTACACCTTCCCTATAAAAGGGAATGTTCAAGAGTTGGGGTTGCAACTGATATCTCTGTCAAGTTCATTTTTGTAATGCCTTAAACAAGGCTACAGAGGTATTGATAAGGGATGTTACTTCACAAAATTCTCCTTTCTGGAAATGTTTGCACTCTGGACCCTGGCAAAAAATACTCCCCATGGCTTTAATTTGCTTTTAAAGTAATTACTGCCTTTTGAGTTTGGGCTTCTTTCTGAAGATGATAAACCAGTTTTGGAAGACAATCCTTTACAACAATGATTACTGTTGGCAAGGTCTATCGACAACACCACACCATTATTTAAAAACAATAATAAAATATTATTCTGCAAAATGCACTAGATCAGCTTTTATATTACCAATACATACAACTGTTCAGATACATTCAGGAAGTATACAATGGAAACTGCAAAATCCTGAGCAGATCTAAGTTTCTAAAGCTCACCTTTGAGAAACTGTTAGTTTTGGTAAGGCACCACAGTTCCATACCATAAAGCATCTGATAATTTGACCCTGTGCTGGGAGGCCCAAAGAATGGAATTCAGCTTTTAGTTCCCCAAACAGTCTCCTTGTGTAATCCCATTTTTCCAAAGGAAGAATAAATAAAAACCAGACCACACATTTATAACTCTACCAAGAGTCATTAGGAAGGTGGATTTAGTCCTTTTCTGACTTTTTGAATAAATCCAGGTCATCAGAGATGCAAGAATACTGTTAATTGAGTAAAACACCAGCCTCTCAAAAGAAGCTGGGGAGCATCCCCCAGAGATCCATATGCTCCCACTCTGAGAGAAACTTGGTTCTACTCCCAGGCCTGGAGATAGAGCGGTTGCTGAGCCCCTGTCAATTTTGGGGGGAATCATCTCTTATTTTGGATGTTTGTGATCTTTTTCTTTTGTTCTTTATTGTTTGTAACTTTGTTAGCTTGAAGTCAGGTGGCCTCTGAATCCAATAGTATAAACAAATGATCAAATAAATAAAGTTGGCATTCTATAAAACTGAAGATATGTACTCAGAAGGAAAGAAAGAAGTGGAAGAAACAGGGAGGGCTTGTTTAAGAATATCAAATCAGACGGTCCAGATTATTTCTCTCTGGGGAGACAGAGTATGTTATGTTAAGGAGGTTCATCTGGTGGGACTGAGAAAAGGGCCTTCTCTGTGATGGCTCCCTCCCTATGGAACATCACACCCCTAGAGATAAGACTGGCCCCCACCTTGATACTGTTCCAAAAGGCCGTGAAGACATGGTTTCGCCAGAAGGCCTGGGGATCCCAAGTTGATACGAAGTCCGTCAAATGGCTAGTTTGAATGCGTTGTTGTCGCCAGGGGTATAGCGGGTTTTGTATTTGGGGTGTGCTTTTTGTAAGCCACCTGGAATCACTGTGTGAGAGTTGGGTGGCTATATAAATTTATTAAATGAATGAATGAATGAATGAATGAATGAATGAATGAATGAAGCAAGTAATATAACTAGGATGACTTTATTTGGAATTTCGTGTATATGATAGTTGCGTTCTTTTGCTTTTCCTATATTCCTCATTTCCCCCAGGTTTTTTTTTTAATCTAGAGATGTGGCTTCACTGGTTTTATAAAAGAATTTCCCTGTCACAAGCGAAACTGCACAGTTTCATAGCTGCCTCAAGAGTTTCAGGATTGGCACAAGGTTTATAAGGTCTGGGTTTGGGCAGGAAGATCCACAGAACCTTCTTTTCTAGTGCTTCAAGAGCTGGGCTAAAAGGAGGTGTTCTGGGTAGAATGGTTAAGAGCAGAAGAGACTAGGGGCTTTCAGGAGGTTCAGCCTGATTGGTGCCAGCCTTCCATAATGTTCTTTTACTGTGGCATCCTTGGGAATTATTTCTCCTCCCAGTTGGTTAAGACCAATGGTGGCTTTTGGTTGCATCAGATTGCATCAACATAGCCAATATCAAGAAATTGTGGAAATTGTAGTTGAGAAGGTCTACTGGGCATCAGGTTGCTACCATTCCAATAGACCAAACACCATGTTGCAAGTCTGCAAGATTATTAACCAACAGTGAGGGGATCTGAGAACAGCAACAATATGTAATCCATTTCTAAAATATTCCTAGAGCAGTAACAGTAAAAGGCCTAAACTGTCTTTCAGCTGTGGATCTGTTACCACCCCTGACTGGAGCCAGAACTCCTGTCTTTACAAACCTAAAAATTAAGGTGGTAAAATGAGGTGCAAATCAAATAGCCAGGCATTATGAGTATGCATGTCACAAACCAGCAGAAGCTTAAAGTGTCTCCCAAGTAACGAAGATAAACCCCGCGTATTCTTACTGCTATTAAAAAGGTATTAATTCCTCTCACTAAACAAGACTTTTTGACCTACCAAATCTCTTCCTATTATGAATTTGTTTTTTAAAATGGGAATGTTTATGATGCATATTAATACGGATAAAGAGGCAGCAAAAATAGATTGTTTAAAAAGCATATTAATTGGATATCATCCTTACGATCCGAGCAGCAAAGAAATTTTTTTTTTTTCCTTTTAGAGAGAGAGAGAAGTGCTCTTAATTTTGTGTACTGAGTAACTGCCACTGAAGCTTCTTCAAAGTAGATTTGATGTAACAGTTGTATTGTGTTTTCGTCTTTTGCTGCAGGAGCTCCATTCTGAAAACCAGGTACAAGACCTTTTCCACTGAAGAGGCAAATTCACATTCTTTTATTTGGATGAGCTCTCAGGAACATGGTTTTAAAGAACCATTCCATTAAAAAGGTTTTATAGTTACATTTTACTAGGGAAGGAATGGCAGTGGTTTAGAAAACAGAGCGGAGTAAGAGGTGGTGATAAGAAGCAGTTATGATCCAGACAAACTGTTGCGCAGTTGAGTCTTAAGGGTGATTTTAGCTGCAGCACTGGCAATGGGTTGTATCACAGCAGCTAAAAAAAAAAACAAAACAGCCTCCATGAGGCAAGTGGGGCTATTAAAAACCCTTTAAAGCTCTGTTACTTAAAACAGTCCCATCACAGGCATATTGCTCTGTGGCACAGAGGCCATTAAAACTTCATTGAAGGGCCTGTTGATAATCCCACCCAGGACTCAAGACAACTTCCTTCAACTGAATAGCTGTGTCATTCTTTGATGGAACTGTGGTTCAACAGTGGAGATACTGTTGTTTTATCCTTGCCGCAGTCCAGCTTTGGCTGATCTCAAAATGTTAAGCAAGGTTAGATTTGGCTAGTATTTAGATGGAAGACCACCAGGTAACCCCAGGGCTGTAGACTAGGTTGGAAAGTAAGAGGAAGAAGAAAGAAAAGTCCTAGAAGGCAATGGCAAAATACTTCGGTGGTTTGCAAGGAAAATGACATGGATCTGCTCATGAAGTCATCAGGAATCAAGCTTGATTTAAGGGAAGGCAGGCAAGCCCTAACAGCGGTACAGAGAGAGTAATTTTGTTTCTGCACTGCTACTGGGAAGCCTTTTAACATCTCAGTCCTATAACCACAGTGACTCATTCAAGATGTGCAAATTTCCCTCTTCCTTCCATTCCGTCAGCTTCGGTTGATTTGGTTTGCCGATCGTGCTATACAAATAATGTTGTACGTACTGTTTGTGTCAAATGTGTCTCTTGTCCACAAGAGCCCATGCCATAATTTGCACCATAATATATTGTTTGTCTTTAAGATCCACACTTTTTGTTGTTTTGTGTCTTTTTTTTTTTTTTTTAAGGAGCAGGTTTGCTTTTCTTCTAAGATGCTAATGTGGGTATATATCATTTTTGTGGGGTTTGCCTTTGAATAACAAATAAAAGTGAGCATATATTATTTAAATTGCTTTCTGGAGGAGATGGCCATTTGATCCAGAAATAGGAGGGTGAGATTGCCTTAAACAATTACTGACAAGATGACTGTTATGTTAATTTGCATTTCCTGGTGAGTATTTCTTCACAACTAGGGAAGGAGAGCTCATTAAGGATAGGTTAGGGCTGACTTGACTTTACAGCTTATGTAGCAAAAGGACCATTAATACCATGGAAAGTTGCAGCTTGATTGCCCCTCCCTCATTCTCTTCTACAGCTTTCAGTGTTGCCCAGGAACATCTGTCATTTCATATTTTTATCAGAATACCTCTCCTTTCCTTCCTGTTTACATCCTTTACATTGCCACTGTCATCAGCATCTTGGAAAAAAGTGCTAATCTGTGCAAAGGAGTGTATTTGTGTATTTTGCAATTTCCATAGGCAGTTAAAAAAATAGAATTCAGACTTGGGCATGGGACAGAAAGGACATTAGTCATATTGCTGGATGATCTTTGTCAGGACCTGCAAGGGAAGAATGTGCCTCTCTGAGTTATTTGAGACTTGTTGACTGCCTGCAGTACTATTGACTATGATATCCTTCTGGACTGCCTGCAGAGGTTGGGGCCACTGTCCTTGAGTGGTTCTGCTCCCACATACATGGGCAGTTCCAGTCTGTGGTAATGGGAGAGAAGATGTCAGCCCCCAGGGATCAGACCTCTCCCCCTTGGTTATTTAATATCTACGTGAAACCACCAGGAAAAGTCATCCACTGGTTTGGGGTGAGGTGTCATCAATATAACAGGTAGTCATACATTGCCACTCTGTGCTGAGCTGGTGATGCTTTCAAAGTCTTGTCCTGGCATTTGCAGGCTGCCAGAGTCTAGATGGGATGTAACAGACTCAGGTTGGACTCAAGCAAGATGGAGCTGCAGCTTGTTTACCAGAGTCCTTTGGCAAGTCCAATAATCCAAAGATTAAGGTCTCAAGTGAGGTGGGGGAACACTTAGGGGACCTCCTGGTTTGTCAGCCTCCCAGATAGACCAGACAGGAAATACGACAAAATGAGTTAATTCTACTTTATTGTAAGGTTACATTAACAGAATCTTGCAAGTCTAAAAGTACGAATCTCCTGCTATCTCTTTTTACAGCCTGATAGGTTAGGACAGATCCTTTCTAAGCTTCCTTATGCGTCCTTTATTCAGCTGCGGGCGCCTCTCCTTTTTATCCAATAGTTCCCTAGGCAGCATCTTTTCCCCCCACCTCTCTCTGTCATCCAAGGTCATTCTCACATTCCATTACATGGGCTCACAGCTACTGTTCAATGGGCAGGTGGAAGTTGTGGTCAGGAGGGTTTTTGTCCAGCTCTGGTTATTGTGCCAGTTGAATCCCTAGCTCAAATAGGAAGACTTCACAAAACAAACTTATGCCCTTATCACTACTTAGCTGGAGTCCTACAAGATGCTCCATATGTGGCTACCTCTGAAGATCAATTGGAAGCTGCTGTTGACATAAAATGTCAGCCCTCATAACTAGGAATGCGTTGCACCTGTGTTGAGACCCCGGGATCTATTGCCAGTAGGGTTCCAGGAGCAATTCCAAGAGTTGCTTTTAATCTGAAAAGCCTTAATGAAGCTTAGTGCCAAGGCAGTGGCATATACTGTACAGTGCATCTGACACCCAGAATGGATCAGGGGGTTCAGCAGCAGTTGCAGGATCCAGGCTGGCTGAACCATCCTGTTCTGCTTCATCTCCATTACTGTGCCATGCCGCTGATTGCCAAACAGGTGATTGGTGAGCTGGCAGCAGAGATCCAACTTCACACCCACCACCAACCCTCTGAATAGCCTCCTCATCTTCAGCAGGTAAGAGCTCTCGCCAGGAGACCTTCATTGTCAAGGGGTTTTTAAATTCTCTATGCACAATGCACCCCCTCATAGCCTGTGCCTGGGCTAGACTGCTCCCACCACCCCACCTTTGGTACCCCACTGCACCAAGGTACCTGCAGGATTGTCTTCTCTATCAGCGTCAGCCCATTCAGTCCATCTTGGAAAAAGTCTTGGTGATTTCCCAGATTTGTGAGGAAGGAGGGGAGGTGAGAGCAGGAAGCACCATTTCCCAGTTATGGCCCTGGTTCTTTGGAACAGTCTTCTCCCCGAAATTAGACTTACCCCATCATTGTCCAATTTTTGGAAGTTATTTTTATTTATTTATTTATTTATCATATTTATATAGCCACTTATCTCACACTAGGTGACTCTGGGCGGCGTACAACAATTAAAAAAATAAATACACAAAAACAATTACACATAAAAAACTGTAAAAACGCACAAAATAGGAGGGGATAAAATTAATAAGGGAGCCATTGTAAATACTGTAGTTATTTATTTAATTATGGTAATTTATTTATTTATTTAATTACTGTAATAAATAAATTAATGTAATAATTTATTACAAGCAAAGCTCTTCCAAAGAGCTTTATGTGGTTGATTGGATGACACTGTTGGTTGTTTAATGAATGGGTGCAATTATTTATTGCATATGATTACTGTGAACATTTTAATCTACTATTAATTAATTAAAATGGGCTTTTTATTTGTTTTGTGTGCTATAAACCACCAGGAATCTTCATGAAATACAGCAGTATATAAGACAAATAAATAAATAAATAAATAAGTAAATAAATAAATAAATAAATAAAAAATACGCACCAGTAGATATGATTCATTAGATCTAAGACCAATTTCTCCAAACTCCATGTTCCCATTTCATTGTTAGCTTGAAAGTCAAATACCAGGAAAATCATCTTCTTCTCTTTTTTTTTTGAAATGTAATTGAGATTCCTTTGAAAGAGACAGACAGCAAACCAGTATCTGAGCTCTGAATTGTAGCAAATATGAAAATGAAGTGTTAACTGCAGGCTGATTATTAATTTATTCAAATATCCTCTACACAAGATGTGTTCCAAAATATACTGTATATCTGCCACAACTGAATATGAGCTTTCACCCCCTTACTTCACAGAACCCCTTAATCTGCTTGAGTAAACCAGGTTTAATCTAGAGAAAATAAACCAGCCAGATCTTGGAAGTTAAAAAGAATAAGGAAAGGGAGAAAGAAAATGAAAGTCTGAATGGCAATTCAGCCATTTACATATTTCCAGATTTGGGGCTTTGAGTGCGTAGTGTGAACTTGCCTCTACGTCCTGCTCCTGTCTCTGTAGCTTTTATCCTGGCAAGATTTGTTGCTAGATAATTCTAAATGACCATCTCCCCTCCACAAAGCCAGCCCCTTTAGATGTGTGCAGATGATATAGAAAATGGGTGGTTCAGGCCGATTTCATGAGGCCCTAATAAATCTTCAGTAAATTAAAGCTCATCCACTCTCCTCCGCTCCTTAGGTCTTTGTCTTGCTAATACACATTAGGCTTTGGCTGGCTACACACTTTGAGGCCTTTCGGAGGTGAATCCTGTACAAAGCTGCAGATGTGGGGGCCTTCAAGGACCTTTGCCCCCAATGTTAGCCATTAACATCAGCCGTGCCAACACAAGAATTTCATCACAGTTCTCAAAAAAGAACTCAGAGTAACAACTTTGGCTTTTGAAACAGAAAGAAAGGAGGAGAAAGAAGAAGAGAGACCAAGGGGTAAAATAAAGATTCTTAAAGAGGGCTGGCCCCTTGTAAAAAGTCTGATTTTCTCCTTAAATCACTGGCTGCAGATGAAATAGCTTAAGAAAATGGTGAGTTTCTTCCAGACTTTGGCACCAATAAAAGCATTTAATGGGTATGAGCCATCTCCTTTGCCTCTGCTACTTATGACGCTCTTAGAATCAGGCCACTTTATAGATCCCTGAAAGACTTTGGCAGACTCATCACATGCTTGTGAGTGTGGGTGTTGGGTTTTTTTCCCCCCTAGTCCTAAAGTAAATCAATTTATTAGGGGAATTCTCTTGGTCCTAAAGTGAATTTAGCAAAAATAGTACTTACAATTTTTAGAAATAGTGACTTGCCAACGTGCATTCTCAAAAGGCCTTCAATAGGCTATTAGAATTTAGGTAACCCCATGATTTATAACAATAGCACTGCAGCCTATTTTACCTGGCAAAGAATTCTAACAAAGTGGCTATAAATTTTTGTCATTTCATTTGCGGGTAAGTTTATCCATTGTGAAAAACTACCTATGTGTTATTAAAAACAAAAACTAGGAAAAATGTTGGAATGCAGCCTCAGTCTCACCTTAGGAATATTGGGTATAATTTAAGTGGCAAATCTCACTTTTAAAGGGAACTGGCTCATGAATCAAAAATATGTTTTGACATTTTCTATTTCTCAGCTATATACTTTGGGGGAATGCTAATCGAGACGTGAAAGTGAAAGTGTCACACCTTTTCTGCAAATTTTTCATTTTATGTTTAAAAGTTAAAGGAACCTGGGCAAATTTGAAACAAAACCAAAATGCCCTTGATAATACTAATTCACAAATAATCATGACATGCATCCAAGCTTTGCCTCTTCAAGCAGGTTTTCTATCAAGTTTTGGTCAAATAATAAATTGTGTAAGTTGAAACACTACCCAAATTACCTGTGGGCAATTGTCATTGAAATGGGTGAAATTTCTCTGTGCAGAGCTGTTGTACACCAACTTTCAGGCTCAAGCTATAATGCAAATAAGGCAAACTTTTTCGCAGGTGAATTGTTCTCAAAATGTCATTTTCTGAGCAGGCTCCATTTAATACAACTCGCTGTCCGTTCTGAATACAAAATACAGTTTGAGAATGTCATATGAAGAAACTTCTTGAAAAGAGAAATTGGGTGGAAAAAACAATAATGGACATTGAATGCATTTCCCATTTGTAAATGTCTTGAAGCATATTTCATCTAGTTTTTAAAGTGGTTATCTGGGGGATGCTCAATTTTGGGACCTCCCCAATCCTGCTATGCTGTCTAATCATGGCGTGGGGGAGGGGGTGTTCCTGGGAGGGATGAGCAAAGAATGATGGGAGCGTACGCCAAGAGTATATATTCCCAGCAAGGTCACCCAAGGTGTGAAGGTCACCCCAGCTGCCCAGCTAAAGCAAGCAGAAACCTTTATTCGGCAGCAGCAATGTAGGAAGATGCTGGAGGCAGATGATCACTTTAGTCACAAGGACAAAGGCATCAATTCATACTGCATGGGAGAAGGCAATGGTAAACCACTCCTGTATTTTTTACCAAGAAAACTACATGGATAGAAAATATAAAATGATTGACGATATAGTGCCAGATGATGGGCCTCTCAGGTAGGATGGTACTCAACGTTTTACTGAGAAACAGCAAAGGATATTTTGGAGTACTAATGGTGTCTATGATGTGACTAGATTAAAACCTTTGGGATGTTTAGTTACTCATGTTGCCGTACAGGAACAGAAAATCCATAGCTGCAAAGACAGAATTACAGTAGGAATATGGAACGTAAGAAGCATGAACACAGGAAAGCTCAACATAGTGAAAGGTGAAGTGAACTGACTACAAATTGACGTCTTAGGCAACAGCAAATTGAGATGGACTAGACTAGCACTTGATAAAACAGCCACGAAGGCTTTGGAAAAAAAATATTCAAATGCCATGATGTGTCTATACCTACAAAGATCAGAATCATGCAAGCCATGGTATTCCCTGTGACACTCTAAGCAAAAGTTAACCTCTGAAGAAGCAGGATGGGAAGAGTATTGATGCTTTTCAACTTTGGTGCTGGAGAAAACTCCTGAGAATACCGTGGACAGCAAGAAAACAAATTGATGGATCACCGAACAAATCAACCCAGAATTCACACTCAAGGCACAAATGATGAGGCTCAAATTATCCTACTCTGGACACATTATGCAAAGACTGAGCTCTCTAGAGAAGGCTCTAATGCTGGGAAAGGTAGAAGGAAAGGGAAGAAGAGGATGACTAGTAGCAAAGGGGATGGACTCAGCTATGGTGGCAGCACTGTTGGAAGGCCTGAAAGACCAGGTTAGGAACAGATTGTCATGCAGAAAATCTATTTTTGTGGTTGCTAATGGTCAACAATGACTTGATGGCACATAATCAATCAATTCTGGGATTCTTTGGGATATTAAAAAAAAAAATTTCATGCAGTGCAACAGAGAGCACTGTTCTTAACTGTTAGTGTCATTTGCTTATACTAGAATTCCAAGACTGATTTTTGAAATGATTCTGTATTTTAGAATGTGATTGAATAACTCTTCTTAGAAGTAAGTGCTAAACGTATTTCAGTGTGAGTGGTCACAATGAGAGCTCATAGTAAGTCTTGTTAACTCAACAAAAACAAAGGGAAGGAGGTTTTCTCCCTCCCCATATAATTAAACAAAGCTAAATGCTTCCTAAAACAACGTGCTGAAAGTAGACTATATAGATCTGTAATTAATTGGGGGGGAGGGAACCAGGATGTTCTTTTATATTAGCTCCACAAATCAAAATTTACCATCATTCAATTAGGCTGGCAATTTATCTAACTCTATTCATATAAACCAGAAACATAATGAAACATCTTTAGTTTTCTTGGTAAGACTATTTTTTAAAAAGGCAAAGAGTCCATAGCAATCATATCACAGTTCATATATTATTTCTTGATGGCCACCTCTCTGGGCAAGTTAAAACTGTTTCTGTAATTATTGTTAATATGGTTATTAGCCAAGTTGGTTGAAAAAGAAAGAAAAAGTAGAACTGTCAAAATCCACTCCCTTCAGCCATTTAGTAGCAGATTAATATCAACAGGATGAAATCATCTTCACAGCCCCACAAGATTAGTCTCTTGCATCAACAACTCACATTTGCACGCAACCTTTTATGGTACCATGCATTCTTGTGTAACTCATATTGAGTTTACCTGAGACTGCACAGAAGATGTCTTCTCATGTTAAATCTGATATTTTAGTTAGTATTTTGCATTGAAAGGCTCCACAAGTTTTCCTGTTTCATGGCATCTCATGAGCAAAGGAAATAGGACTCCATCCTGTATGCTACACTATCATTTGTTTTA
This sequence comes from Liasis olivaceus, assembly GCA_030867105.1. Classification (NCBI taxonomy): domain Eukaryota; kingdom Metazoa; phylum Chordata; class Lepidosauria; order Squamata; family Pythonidae; genus Liasis; species Liasis olivaceus. The sequence goes on along the minus strand of CM061348.1, from coordinate 99,088,361 downwards.
ATTATGGTTTGATTCTGGCTTACTCAAAATATTGCCAATGAGCAAAGTAATATTTTTCTGGCCACTAGTAGCTATCTCTCCCCTCCCCTCCCCCCATTTTTTTAGTTGATCTTCCTTTGTACTTCCATGGATCAGTTAGAGACCTTAGTGGAGTACAGAGCAAATCAGGAATAAGCTAAGAAAAACCTATATGGGTCTCTGCTCCTACTTTACATGAAGCAACAATTGCAATACGTAAGGCTACAAACGAATCGTGGCGCAGCCATCAAATGAATATATGATTCAGGCCACCCACTCGAAAATACAGAGGACAAGGTTCCAGTAGGAATGTTCATCAGCACTAGCAATATAGTACAGCAAGGTTTTGCAAGCTGTGCTCCATGACTCCCTAGAATTCCACAAAATGGGGATCTGTGACAGACTAAGGGCACACGCACATACACACACACACACAAATTCACTTGAACGCAGCCAATTTTCTATCACTAGAATTTGGCTTTCGATCAGGGATTCCAGGATGTTTTTTTTTTAAGTAACAGGTTCTGCAGCCTGAAAGAGTTGAAAACCCCTGTTGAAGAGGCACGATCCCCCCCCCCCCATTTTTAAGCCACCTCTTTGATTTTGAACAAATGCTTTAAAATGTTTTGCTATACTCTGTCTTACAGTCAAAACTGGCTGCCATTCATCAAACTCTTAATAAGTGAGGGAGATCTTTGCTATTAAGTCCTTTTTCTCTGTCTCTCATCTGTCTCTCATCATAAACTGCTTTACTGTGTCCCTAATGAGCAGCTGAGTTTTTAATCAGTGATTTGTGACTGTGAGGACATGTCTAGTTCTGTCCTTTCCGGATCGTTCTAGTAGCCCATGGGAACTGAAGGTGTCAAGATTAGATAAGCCAGAATTCCTCCTCCAGACCACTTGCCTATCTGATCTTTGCTTAGGTTACAGCTGAGCTGACATCCCTCTGAGTCAGCATTGGCACTGAGTGGTAGAGCTTTATGTACATCTTGATGGCCTGCGCTAGTTTTGCTTCTGGAGCATGTGATAAAAATGAGGGGGAAAAAAACGAAAAAGTGTACAGATATCATAGCCGCTCCTGGAAGCTGCCTGAAAACAAAATTGTTCCTCTGTGAAAATGAAATAAACATTCCGACACCTTTGGTAGCCATGTAAGAGTATAGGAAGAAGAGATCAACAACAAACAAAAATACATTGTCCTATGTTACCGTATGGTAAAGGAAAGTGGAGTTGGACGACACCAAAATCAAATCAAATCAATAAAACCTATGTATTTGCTGAGGATGGATAAAAGCAGGCTGCAGGGAGTGTGACAGACAGTTTGCCTGTGTGCTAACTACCGCTAGAAGGCAATAAAGAAATACAGGGCAATATAAATCTTTGCTGCCACCTAATAGTCATTCAGATTTATGCAGCTGAGCTTTGATCACTCCTGTACCGATAGAACCTGCTGGTGCCATTCTGTCTCTGAGGGACTTCCACAACCTGCCATTTCCATTCCTTCCAGACACCAGCTTCTGCATGCAAGCCCCGGGCCCCAGAGCGGTGGCTTATAGCCAAGATGCTTCCTCTGCATCCTTTGAAATGAGGCCTCTTAAAATCTTCCTCCTGTTTCTGCCATGCTTGAGCAGGTGTTCTCCGAATGACCAGGGGCATCTGCTGGGCTAACTGCCTGATATGCTTCTCCTGCTTTCCAGCCATGCCTAGAGATAAGTCTTCAAGTGGTGCTGCGCTAGCGTGAAAGTTAGTCATAATGAAACATTCTCCATATTTATGGAGAAAACTGTAGAGACAATGCATTTCACCAAGGTGGCCGATCTGTCGCCATGGAAAAAAAAAAAAGTTCTTGTTTTTTTTTAAAGTTAGTATTTGCTATAGTTTCTCCAACCATCTGCCCAATGCATCTACCTCCAACATGGTGAATGCTTACTCAACCAATAAGTACATGCATATGAACTGTGGAGAGAAATTCATGAACCAGGCATGCTTGAAACTTCTTTAAGGCTTTGTTTTGTGTTTATGAATTCACAGAAGGTGGAAGGGGAGAGATATCAAACGGGAGAGTAGCAGGCTTGAGTTGGGAGACTTTTCAGGTATGTTGGCCTGCCATTCCCTGTGTTCAGCTACTGTATTTTACAAGTGGCAGAATCACCTGAAGTAACAAAAGAACTCTAAATATGCTTGGGAGTGCCAGAGATGAGGACAACAAGGCACAAAGATACTTTGCAGTTGGGATGGATTGCCCTGTAGTAGGACTCTGGAAGGTTCTCCAATGAGCTCTCCCCTCTTGCCTTGCATTCAGGACAGGTTGGCATCCTGAGCAACAACTGATGACTGGCAAGGGTTACAATGTGGGCCACCTTCTGGATGGCAGTGAGGTTCACTGGGGATTTTGCTAGAATAAAGGAATCATCATTAGGGCTGGTCAGTGCTTCAGATTCACAAGCAAAAAAATGTCACTAGAAAAGAATATCTATAGCTCAGGGCTGAACTGTGGAGCCCTTGGTGCTCTCTGAGCTTTGTCTGCCTGCAGATGTTTCATTATGCAACCAGGTAACTTCATCAGTGCTCCATAAAAGGTGCCACCAAGGACATCCCATGGTCTCCATAAAAAGGTGCTTCAGAGCATGCAGACGTGCCCACATAGCCTTGTCTGCAACAATCACGGCATCTTTTCCTAGGGGCACGGGGCTGCCCTCTGCAGCCGCAGTATAATCCTGGGGGGATATATATTTGGGTAAACAAGCTCTATTCATTATTAAATCAAAAGGACTCATGGAACTTGGAGAGGCCCACCAGAGAGCATTATATTGAATTACGACTTATTCTAGCCTTTCTGAATTTGGCAAAGGACTAGCAGTTTTGCTGTAAGCAAATCTATCATTGTAATGGAGCCTTTTGGATAGTAATTTGCTCCTACTCCTTCCTTTTGGTTCTCTGAACTCACACTTTTTTTTTGAACTCACAGTGTTGTGAGTTGCCCAGAGTCATTTGGAGTTGGGCAGCATCAAATCGAATACATAAATTAAATAAATAAATGTATCCAAAGGATACCTTACTAGGCAGCAGACGTCTTCCCCTTCTGTAAACGGCTGCCTGCTATTTTGGAATAAGAAAAGGAATTCTTCCTTACTGAGAAAGACAAGAAAAGTCAGCCTTTTCTTTTTTTAAGGCAAACAATCCAGTTGGATTTGATTTATATAGGCAGACTTGATGCCATGCATTATAGGGCATGGTTTTTAAAGAACTAGCCTTCAAAAAGCAGTCCCAACAGCTTTTACAGAATAAGATTTTAATAGGACGCAAATGTCCTATCACACAAATACTCAAGACCAGAGGCCTTCTGTTAAAAAATGTTCCCCTTTGCAGCTGAACCAGCTTTTCTCTTCAACAATGCCCACCAACCTGTCTTCTACCACCCATAATCTAAAATAACCTCTCTGCTGTCATTCTTCTTTCCTTCAGATCTCTCCCCCTTCTTCCTATTAAGAGCAGAGATTAACCCGTTATTGACTTTCTACCACTACCATAATCAAGATTCAAGTGACTGGATCTATTGTGTTTCATCGCTGAAAAAACATGCATTTACAGAAACTGCCGAAAGTTTAAATAGTGGGCAAAAAGCAGCAGCTTTTTACTGATGCAGTCGAAGGGTCATTCCCTGAAACAGCCCACCTGGCAAGGGATGCTGAAAATTTTAATCGGACACATCTGGAGGATGCTTGGTTAGGGATGGTTATAGTAGCAAAAACTCCTTTTTCCAATTTCATTGAACATTTTAAAAGAAAACAAGCAGAATCAAAAAAGGGGCACAAAGAAGAAAAAAAAAATAAAAAGCACAACTTACTGTTATTGATACTTGCTGATTAACTTGATTTTAACAGTGATTTATAATTTTAAAATAATGTTAGATATTTAAATATATAAAACTAACTGAACATTATTCTGAGAATCTGGACTTAGTACAAAGTAAAAAAAAATTACAGTCTTATTTAGTCAATAAGAAATCTATCTTTATTTAACAAACCATCTATGAACTATTAACTTTAGCAATCAGTACTGGAGTGGCAAAATACCACTCAGTGGTATTCTACCAGTTTTCCCTAAATGTAATTTTCACTGTAAATTGAATGTTTTTCTTTTCATTGTTGCATGTTAATCGTTCTTTATAAGTTCTGCATCCATTTAATCATAGTCTTTTACTTGCTTGGGTGCTAAGTATATTTCACTGGCAAGTTATAAATAAGGCCCGGTAAGTGCTCTGAGTTTTGTGTTATAACGTTTCCAAATTCAGTCAAACCTCTAAGGCAGTGTTGTCCAAACTTGGCCACTTTAAGATGAGTGGACTTCAACTCCCAGAATTCCCCAGCCAGCCATGGGAGTTGAAGTCCACTCATCTTAAAGTGGCCAAGTTTGGACAACACTGCTCTAAGGGCTCCATCTTGTTTTTATAATTCCTTTAGAATAATACTGCTTATTTGGAAACGTTGGAACTGATCAGGTGGTTCTCAGCATTCCAAAGAGAGATTTTTATCTTTGTCTTATTGACAGTTCAATCTTGCAGTCTGTATGACTTATTTCTCCTCTGACCAGATTTCTTTGCATTTTCATATTCATAAAATAAAAATGAAGAGAGAGGTGATAAATCTTGGCTAATTCTTCTTCTGTTCAATACTTTTAATGTACTGCTTATTATTGGATGGTTTCTTATTATTGTCTGTTTCTGACTATATCAAACCAAAAGTATTTGCATAAACCATCTGGAAATCCTGCTCCCTCAACAGAGATAATGCAGCAATAAGATGATATACCATATTCCATTCTGTTATCCGACTTAGGCAACCGGCTTGATATATTTGGTGCACGACATTGCCTTGTTCTTTTCAGTCTTGCAATATCTTAAATGAAACCTTTGGATGTTTGTTTGTTTGTTTTTAGCCCATAAACAGTTGTAGACTAAGGATGCTACTGAACTATTAGGGATAGATCATACAAGCCCCTGGAGAGCTTTCAGCACCTCAGGCAGACCAGACTCTTTTACCACCTGCAAAATGAAGATTGTCTACTATGACTTTGGCAAGGTATATTCTATAAAATATGCAGCTCCGGTGCCAGATTTGAGTAGCCTCTGAGCAAAGTAAGATCTATCGTATAGGCATCAGCTTCTAACCTTGACAATGCCAAAATATGCATTGTAGTATCATAACCAAGCTCCGCCCTTTCATACTCACCTTGCGACGCCACAGTGAATGTTTCATCCCTTGCCCACCCACCCACCGCTCTTCCCATGGATGCCTATGCTCTTCTGCTGGGCCATTCCCCTGTTAGCGATATGCGGCAGACTTGCCTGGTACACTGGTAGGCAGCTGTGCAGCACTTTAAGCCATCTGTTGTCTGAGTCAAATTCAAATCTTCTTTTTCGTGATGTCTCTCTTGAGCATTGAAGAAAATTAAAAAGGTAGTTAGAGGCCATATTAACCATATTATTATAGTTAGGAGCTATGTTGGAACTATGGATGGGTAGTTTTCCTTATCCCAAAATTACAGAGGTTATCTGCAAGAATGCACTTTCTCTTAAGGAACAGGTGTGTAATCTGAGAATGCTCCAAGAATCATCAATACATTGCAGAGTATATTGTATAATACTTTAATGGTAGCAATACAATTTCCATATTATCACACAAAGACTTTGGGGTCATACAAAGAGAAAGTGACATACATTACAATCACAGGGCATAAAACAAACCTTATAGAATGGAATACATTTTTGCCAGGATAGATCAACTAACAAACCTGGCTCTTACTTGCAGAGTCACAGTCTATGCACATCCTCTGAGGAGCCACAATAGCTCTGGTTCTCTCACAGTCAGAACAAGCTCGGCCTTCTCAGAGCTCTACCTGGAAGCAGAGTTCTCAGAAGGCATAGCTTGTTTTAGCCACAAGATCTTAAATACACAAATACCTTCACAGTGCATCCTTGTCTATGCTGCACGTATTCCTCTGCCTAAAAACACCATAATTGCTAATCCCCTTATGTGGGGGGGGGGGGGGGGAGGTTGGCTTCTAAGTAAGGGAAATAAAATAAAATGAAATGGAGGATATCTCTGATTATCACACATGAGTGGGCCTCCTTCCCTCTCTCCTCCTTCCCCTTTCAGAGACATCTCCAGCAACAATGCAAGAGACCGGAAAGGAAAGCAACCCCCCTCCCCCTCCTTTCCAGGCATAAAGAAATCACACTCCATTTCAAGAGCCCCGCTTGTCTAGTTCTCTTTGGGTCCAGCGGATTGTTCAGAGAGGAGGTGTTGTTTGCAATTCAAACGCTTGGAGCTCGAGGAAAATAAAACAATAAATGTCAGCCACAAGAGCATCCTGAACAAGCAAGCCGCTTGCACAAACAGAAAACCTTCCTCCTGCCTTGTTTTTTGGGGTGGGTGGGGGATAGGAGCTGCAGAAACGATATTAGACAGGAGAATAAGGGAGCTCTTGTGGAGCTGAGAGCTTTTCACTCTGTGAAGTACAAACAAACATATTCTCTCTCCTCTAGGTGATGTCTTTAAACAAAGGTGACTACACCAAAGGGGGCGGGTCAAACTCAGTCAAGTCTTCCCTTACCTGCCTCAGGCCTAGGCTGAATGTTGACCAAAGGATCAATGGATTTCAAGAAGTGCCAATTATTTCTTTGGTTGTCGATTCTAAATGATCTTTTTAATCAACAGTTGCCCTTTAGCAAATGCTTTTCAGTAGCTGATGTAAGCAAACTCTGCCAGTGGACCTCTTGATTCTGATGCTTTAAGGTTGCTTTAAAAGCAAGAATGGATTTACTGGGGTATTTGATTAGGAGAAATTATTTTTCTAAATTGTTTGACAATACTCACCTATATTAAGAAATAGTTTATTCCTCAGGAATGAATTCTAAAGAATTACAGTCGTCACCATTTATACTCATATTCATATATGTTCATAATTTCACCCTGCAGAGCCAATATTTTTCAGTCTGATCTCTTGGCCTGGAGAAATTAAAGACTGATGGACAAACACTGATGGATGAACACAACATTACTTGTGTATAATACATAATTCACTATTCTTGAAACTGTATGAGCAGTGTAACTCAGGGTGATGTTGTGGGTAAAACGTATTCAGAATCCTATCTGAATCCTTAAGGTGGTTGTTCTGGGTTTATTTAAATGTGGTGGTTGTTGCCAGTCATTCAAGTTCTTTTAGACTGGGAATGTCAACATTAAATAAGTATTGATTCTTGTTTCATTAAACTTTCTGCGAGGAGGAGGAGGAGGAGGAGCAGGAGCAGGAGGAGCAGGAGGAGCAGCAGCAGCAGCAGCAGCCTTCACAAAAGTAACTAGTAAGACAGGCCATTGTTCTACTATGGTAAACTTAAATGAGATGTTTAATAAGTAAAAATGTGCCGGTATTTTTAATGGATGATGTCCCCTTCCCTTTAGCTTAAGACGGATGACTTCTCTTAATTGAAGTGTCTGACAGAAAAACAGCTACAGCAAAGCAGAGTGGCACAATTTGTGTTGTCTTCTTTGTAAACACAAAAGTTTAAGCAACAAAAGAAAACATGGTCTAGCAGGAGCTTTGAAGGAGAAAAGGAGTTCACATGCTCTTCTGAATGCATCTTCAATAGTTGAGTTGTTAAGACATTCAGCACCATTAATGGGTAATGTACTGTCAGGCTCCATTGTAACCCATCCTTTAATCCCAGGCCTGTCAGTTTTGAAGGGAAGCTAAAGAAGAGACAGTAGTGCAGCAAATGGATGTCCATTGTCTATTCTCCTCCTTTAAAAGAAAAAATAAATTCCTTCCTAAAGGAAATTTTGTCCCACGTTAGCAAATTCTTTCTCCTCCGACTCCCTCCTCCAATGTTTTTCTTAATCATAAAACGCTTTGTGTCATCACATTTCCCAGCCTACCTATGTGAACAGGAAGTGCAAGGGGTAAATATCTACACAGTATCTTTGCAACTCTAAAACATGGTTACAGCCATGGCCACGAATCTTTTATCGTTATCATGCATAGAAGACTGAGACAGCACCATCACATTTCTGAATCTGCCCTTAGTCCCAGAAGACTTACATTTCTCCAGTTCTATTAAAACGTTGGTTCATAATACGTGAAATGTTCCTAAGCCCCTTCATCCAGGCTCTGGTAATTGTCTGTAATGCTCCATTGCAAAGAGAGATATGTTGAGGGTGGCAGTTGGTCTGGGAGTAACTTGCTAGGGGCATCTTGAGGCCAGAATAAAGAGATGGTTTAGGCCAGGATAAGAACTAAACTTGATTTCATTAAATTCAAAGACAAAATAATTATTTATACTTAATGTGAATACTCCCACTGTATTCATTTTTCTCGTCACATCGAAATTTACTATTTCTAGAAATTTGGGAGAAGTGTCACAGTGCTATAGGAGTATATGCCAATGCTGTAAGGATTGCCGGTGTTACACTGTGGTCTGAGAACTGTATTTTTCTGGAAAACCTAAACAGTCTTTATTGTTGCTATTTCAGTTTCCCTCATTTTTGATGTCCTCAGCCAGAATGTCCCCATCTTTTTATTTTTCATGATATTTCTTCATAAATATAAAAAGGGGCACCGTATTAAAATAGTATAAATTAATTATAGACGTATTAGCTAACCAAGTTTAGAGCTGGTTATTTACAATCTCAAAAGTAAAAATATCAGATGTAACAACCCCACCCCAATTTAACATATTTAGCCTTGTGTCCAGTGATATTCTATACGAAACAAGCAACACTGGCAGAGTGAATTGGGCTTCCTCCCTGCTATATGGGGATTATGCCTGTGTGTGTGTGTGTGTGTGTGTGTGTGTGTGTGTACGGATCTCCCCATGGTGGATCTCACTGCAGAAAGCTTGCAAATAGTGAGATCAGAGAAAAGTAATAGGCCATGCAGAAGAAGAAACTTTCACATCACAAAATCTTTTATTTTCTTTAAAGAAAAAAGAAAACCCTAACCTCTTTTATCCCCTTCATGGATCACTGCCTTGTCGTGGCGAAGGGGCTTGTGTAACTCAGTGAAGCCATGAGCTATACCGTGCAGGGCCACCCAAGACGGACAGGTCATGACAGAGAGTTCTGACAAAATGTGGTCCACTGGAGAAGGAAATGGCAACCCACTCCAGTATCCTTGCCAAGAAAACCCCATGGACAATGTTAAAAGGCTAAAAGATATGACGCCGGAAGATGAGCCCCTCAGGTCGGAAGGTGTCCAATATGCTACTGGGGAAGAGCGGAGGGCAATTCCAAGTAGCTCCAGAAAGAGTGAAGCGGCTGGGCCAAAGCCGAAAGGACGTTCAGCTGTGGATGTATCTGGAAGCGAAAAGAAGGTCCGATGCTGTAAAGAACAATATTGTATAGGTACGTGGAATGTAAGATCCATGAACCAAGGCAAGCTGGATGTGGTCAAACATGAGATGACAAGATTGAACGTTGACATCTTGGGAATCAGCGAATTGAAATGGACGGGAATGGGTGAATTTAATTCAGGTGACCACTATATCTACTACTGTGGGCAAGAAACCCTTAGAAGAAATGGAGTTGCACTCATAGTCAATAAGAGAGTGGGAAAGGCAGTAATGGGGTACAACCTCAAAAACGACAGAATGATCTCAGTGCGTATCCAAGGAAAACCATTCAACATCACAGTAATCCAAGTCTATGCCCCAACCACTGATGCCGAAGAAGCTGAAGTTGACCGGTTCTATGAAGACCTACAAGACCTTCTAGAACTAGCACCAAAAAAAGATGTCCTTTTCATCATAGGGGATTGGAATGCTAAAGTAGGAAGTCAAGGAGTAATCGGAATAACAGGCAAGTTTGGCCTTGGAGTACAAAATGAAGCAGGGCAAAGGCTAATAGAGTTCTGTCAAGAGAACAAGCTAGTCATAGCAAACACTCTTTTCCAACAACACAAGAGACGACTCTACACATGGACATCACCAGATGGTCAATACCGAAACCAGATTGATTACATACTTTGCAGCCAAAGGTGGAGAAGCTCTATACAGACGGCAAAAACAAGACCAGGAGCTGACTGTGGCTCAGATCATGAGCTTCTTACTGCAAAATTTAGGCTTAAATTGAAGAATGTAGGGAAAACCACTAGACCACTCAGGTATGACTTAGATCATATTCCATGTGAGTACACAGTGAAGGTGATGAATAGATTTAGAGGATTAGATTTGGTAGACAGAGTGCCTGAAGAACTATGGACGGAGGTCTGTAACATTGTACAAGAGGCAGCATCTAAAACCATCCCAAAGAAAAAGAAATGCAAGAAAGCAAAATGGCTGTCTGATGAGGCTTTACAAATAGCTGTGGAAAGAAGGAATGCGAAAAGCAAGGGTGAAAGGGAAAGATATAAGCAACTGAATGCAGATTTCCAGAGAATAGCAAGGAGAGATAAGAAGGCCTTCTTAAATGAACAATGCAAAGAAATTGAAGAAAACAATAGAATGGGGAAGACTAGAGATCTCTTCAAGAAAATTGGAGATATCAAAGGAACGTTTAGTGCAAAGATGGGCATGATAAAGGACAAAAAAGGCAGGGACCTAACAGAAGCAGAAGAGATTAAGAAGAGGTGGCAAGAATACACAGAAGAACTATACAAGAAAGATCTTAATGTCCCTGATGTCCATGCTGGTGTGGTCACTGACCCTGAGCCAGACATCCTAGAGAGTGAAGTCAAGTGGGCCTTAGGAAGCATTGCTAACAACAAAGCTAGTGGAGATGACAGTATTCCAGCTGAGTTATTTAAAATACTAAAAGACGATGCTGTTAAAGTGCTGCACTCAATATGCCAGCAAGTTTGGAAAACGCAACAGTGGCCACGGGATTGGAAAAGGTCAGTTTACGTTCCAATTCCAAAGAAGGGCAATGCCAAAGAATGCTCAAACTATCGCACAATTGCACTCATTTCACATGCTAGCAAGGTTATGCTCAAAATCCTACAAGCTAGGCTTCAGCAGTACGTGAACCGAGAACTACCGGATGTACAAGCTGGGTTTCGAAGAGGCAGAGGAACTAGAGATCAAATTGCCAACATTCGCTGGATCATGGAGAAAGCACGAGAGTTCCAGAAAAGCATCTACTTCTGCTTCATTGACTATGCAAAAGCCTTTGATTGTGTGGATCACAACAAACTGTGGCAAATTCTTAAAGAGATGGGGATACCAGACCACCTTACCTGTCTCCTGAGAAATCTGTATGCGGGCCAAGAAGCAACAGTTAGAACCGGTCATGGAACAACCGATTGGTTCAAAATAGGGAAAGGAGTACGACAAGGCTGTATACTGTCCCCCTGCTTATTTAACCTATATGCAGAGTACATCATGAGAAATGCCAGGCTGGAAGAATCACAAGCCGGAATTAAGATTGCAGGGAGAAACATCAATAACCTCAGATATGCAGACGATACCACCCTAATGGCAGAAAGTGAAGAAGAACTAAAGAGCCTCTTGATGAGGGTGAAAGAGGAGAGTGCGAAAGCTGGCTTGAAACTCAACATTAAAAAAACTAAGATCATGGCATCTGGACCCATCAATCCCTGGCAAATAGAAGGGGTAGAAATGGAAGCAGTAACAGACTTCATTTATTTGGGCTCCAAGATCACCGCAGACGGAGACTGCAGCCATGAAATTAAAAGACGCTTGCTCCTTGGGAGGAAAGCTATGGCAAACCTAGATAGCATATTAAAAAGCAGAGACGTCACCTTGCCGACAAAGATCCGCATAGTCAAAGCTATGGTTTTTCCAGTAGTAATGTATGGCTGTGAGAGCTGGACCATAAAGAAGGCTGAACGCCGAAGAATTGATGCCTTTGAACTGTGGTGCTGGAGAAGACTCTTAAGAGTCCCCTGGACTGCTAGGAGGTCAAACCAGTCAATCTTAAAGGAAATCAACTCTGATTGCTCATTGGAAGGATTGATAATGAAGCTCAAGCTCAGATACTTTGGTCACCTAATGCGAAGAGAGGACTCTTTGGAAAAGACCCTGATGCTGGGAAAGATGGAAGGCAAAAGGAGAAGAGGACGGCAGAGGATGAGATGGCTAGATAGCATCACTGAAGCAATGAGCATGAAATTGAGCAAACTCAGGGAGGCAGTGAAAGACAGGAAGGCCTGGCGCAATATGGTTCATGGGGTCACGAAGAGTCGGACACGACTTAACGACTAAACAACAACAACAACAAACCTCTTTTATAATCTGGCAGTGTTTGCCTAATTTTCATTAGACTGGAAAAGCTGCTTTTTGCAATGTCCTACTATTTGCTACTAGACTGTAGATGTACAATCTAGTTATTGCTCCTTAAAATGTCAGATGATTTAATAATTAAAAAAAAACATCAAAATTCATGGACAAAGAAACAATGGAGGACTGAGCTATTTGGGCAGGATATTGGATCATTCAACCCTCCATTTTCTAGCCTGTGAAGGTCTGCTGTTTTACAAAGACCAAGTCCACAATTGAAAAGCAGTGTGTAGCAGGGAGGGGGTAAGCCTAAAAGATCAACAGATATGGCAGAAAAAGGAAGGCTGGGAGAGGGGACAAGGGCCACTGGAAAAAGAGAGCCTGTTTCATGGCATTTTTGAACACTCTAGAGGAGTAAAAATGCAAGAAGAAGAAAGGGCATGCCTGCCTTCACAGTAGGGATCTTGCTCTGTGCCTGGCCCTCAGCTCGGCAAGACTGACATGGGCCCAGATCTTCTCGCAACCGTGAAAAAGAAATCATCTTTTTTTTTTTTTAAGGGATCAGGAGGATGCTGAAGTGTTAAAATGCAAATTCCCCAATTTTTCTTGTCTGAAGGTGGAAGGGTCAAGGTCTGCAGATTCCTTCCTCCTTCCCCATCAGCTCCCATCTCAGTCCGCCCCACCCTACTTCTGGGGATGGCAGGACGGCAGAGGCAAGCGGGCTTTTTGTGTGAGCTTTTCAGGGCTCTGAAAGGGACAGAGCGGTCCCAGCGGAGGGAGCAAACTTCTGGAGGTCAGTGTGGTCAGCTTGGAATAAATGTGTCGTATTGTTTGTATTAAGGATAGGTTCTCAGCAGGGAGCTCTGGAGCCACTGCAGACAACACCAGGGACTATTTATTCAACACTGAATTATAAGGACTCCACTAGCAAGAAAAACATAAACTGCCGCAGTTAAGAGGAACGTCTCTTGCCTCCAGGGAGGCACAACTACCCCCTTTATATTTATAGATCATAAATAAACATAAAGGGCTGTGCTTATCCACTGACACATCTTCATAAAGAATAATTAGAACTGAAAGTTAATGGTTTTAAAAAGACATCCCTTGCTCTCCAGATAAATAGATCAGGTCATTAAAGGGCCTAGGAGAGAAGCAGCTTATTTTAGCAATGTTTGGAAACAGGCCTTTGTTTCCATGGCAAATGTACAGGCCCTTTGGGGTTTGTCTCCACCAAACAAGTGTCACAGGCCCAGGGGTGCGGGGAGAAGCCGGGGAGGGAGAGGCGCAGGGGTCTCAAGCAGAATGGAATGCAGCTTTGGGCGCTTGAAGGCAGGAGACGGGCAAACATGAAATCAAAGTGGAAAAGCAACACAAAAGGGAGTGAAAGTTACTCCTAGGTTGGAACTGGCTTCCCCACAGCTACATAGGATAGCAGTGTGGGAGTAGAGAGTGAGGAACAAGCATCTTATGCTTGAGGAAGCTGTACACTGAGATGCTGGTTGCTAAAGAGCTTGCTCCTTTTGCTCTGTAGGCATGTACCTCTGAAGTTGGGTGTGTGTGAAGACAAATATCCATCTAAATACAAATGGTGTGTGTGTGTATGTGCACCCCCTCATCTCTTGTTTTATGTTTCTGAACTGTCATTTATTTAGCAAACCATCTTTGAATGCTTGGAAACTCCAATTTTAACTACTGCTACAGCCATCCTAAAAGGTAAATTTAGATTATTTCTAAATTATTAAAACAGAAATTAAATTATTTCTGGTTTTCAGATACAGAACAAAGGTTCCTCATTCTCTATCATTTCTTTCTTTTACATGAAGTCAAGAAAATGCTGAAATTTAGAGGGGCTAATTTCTGTGTAGCACCAGTCTTGATTTCATTTAGTAAAAGTGTGAATATTACTCAAATGTTGGTTTTAGTGGTGTGGATACATGTGCTTGTTTTGTTTCTACCTTTCTTACATCTGGAAAATAACATATCCTTCACATTGATAAAGCACATGTAGATTCTGCAGGTGTAATCATGACAGACTGAAAAGCTCCTTGCTCTTTGTTCAGCAGTCTATGGAGTTGCCTTGGATCGTTGGTAGGAACTTACATTCTTCTTACTCACCTGCTGTACTTCAGAAGCTGTTTCTTGGTCACTATGCAACCTTGCTTCAAAACAGTGTAGTTTAGTTTTACCCTTCAGAGTGACATACAAGGCAGTCTTTTTTTTTTTTAAGTGCTCCATTTTATCTAGCTATTAAGGAAATGTACATATTTAAATATTCTTGAATGCAGAGCATTAGCCATCAGCCCTCATGACAGCTTCTCTGTCCCTTTATTTCAGAAGTAAAGAACCTGATATTGGATAATGTATCTTCATCCAGTCTGGCTCCAGATTCTCCAGAAGTTCAAGCTTGAGCCTTAATGGAACCAGAAACCAGGCAGATAGATTTAACCTTGAGTCAGGATAATATTTGGCTCCTATCCTGAAATATAGCTGGCTGGAATATATTTCTTTATATTTCCTTCAGGAGGTATATAATGCTGATATTATATTAATGTAAAAGACTTGGATTATATTAAAGTAGAAGACTTGAACTGTTGCTCTGGTAGAGCTGAGTGGGTTTCATCTTCTGGGCTTGCAGGCCACCATAAGTGAAGAGAGGCAATTCCAAAGGAGGACTGGCTGTTTTGGTTTCCAGTAAACTATGGTCAGTGTTTAAAGAATTAGACCCTCGTGGTGATCTGGCTGTGGCTATCATGCTTCCAATTGGACATTCTAGTCTGCAATTTGTTAATGTGTATTACTTCAGGGATATCTTAATCCTATGACAGTCTATTAGAAATTGCAACTGAAGATATGTGAAGCTAGAGATGACAACTGATAGAGCCTGAGAAAAAATGACTAATTTATATCTTTGCCATTATCTTTTCTTTTTCTCACTGCTTTCTCCCTCTTTCAGGGTGTTTCCATCTGCTTCTGAGCTCTCTCTTCACACTTAAAAGTTACCCATTCCAGCAATGCCACTATGAAGGACTATCATTACTGCACAGTATAAGTCTCAAATGTACTTATTTTTGATAATTGTTGGTAGTCCTGACATTTATCTATTGCAAATTTGCTTTGCACATTTTGGACTTTACCTAATCTTGTAAACAGCCAGCCTTAGCTAAGGTGCTAAACACGTTTTTATGTTTAATGTTCAAGTTTCAAAAATGCAAGTAGCATTTATTATTTCTTAATCCTTTTTTCTCTGCTCAGCATAATGTTACAGATCATTACAGTGTATCACAATACAACATTACAGATCATTGCTGTAATCACAGCAGCTAAGTAATTTAATTCTTTCCTCCCAAAGCTTCATGAGATTTTTCCTCAGAAATGAGGAAATTTGTTAAATCCTCTCCAATTCAGTTCATATAAGTATCAGCTCATTCTTCCTTAAACCACACCTTCATGTAAAAACTAATTTAGTAATGATTTTTAAAATGTATAGCGAATAGGTAAGAATTGTACAGCAGATATTCCTGGGAAAAGCAAGTGTGCATATTCTAGAGCTTAGTGTGCAAATTAGTTACTTATGCTATAGCTGCAGAATATCTCATGCATATTATTTCCACTGTGGAGGGAACAACTTGTCCATATGTACATACCCATTACACTATTCCAACATTATGCTGAACAGAGTGTCACAGGTTCATTTAATATCAAGGGTGGATTACCCAGACTCACCGAGATATTCCCAACGAGACACTGCACACAGACTTCTCTCTCCCCTTTTTGTACTGGAGTTCCTTTACTTATAAAACCGATATTCACAGTACAAAAATGTTCTTTTTTCTACCCAGGTGTCCCACTAATGCAGTTTTCACCTAACCTATATTTCTATCGTTCAACTTACTAATATACTACTCTAACTATTAAACACTACTGCTATCCCTAGAATATCTATTCCTATTCCCAGGCACCAATGCTCCTTTATAAGGACAATGCTCCTGGCCTTTCCACAAACCTCGGCTGCTGCTCTCTCCCTTCCTTACTTCCTTCTGCCTCGCCTCTCCACACCCAGCACACTTCCACACCATCACCACCACATCCAGCTGTTCCAAACACAGGGCTTTTTAAACAATCTCTCCAACATTTGGACGCTGAGGTGCTTTAGAAATAAAGGGGAAGGTACACAATTTCCAGTTGCCTACACTCTTTACAACCCATCCTTCCACACAGAGAAAAAAGGATTAAGAAATAATAAACTAAAGAAATTAAAGGTATGAGGTGTAAATGGATAAACTAGTTTACACCAACACCATTCATGAGACATCTCCATAACATTTAGTTTTTATCCTTGCACTCTGTCCTTGCTTCAACCACATCCCTCCACTGCTTCATGCATTGTTTCTCTTCTTTGAACTTCTACCTCTATCTTTTTAAGGATCTCATCACTCCATTCAATCAAACTTTCAGGCTCTTCCTCTTGCTCTCAACCATTCACTTTTCTTTCGTATATTTGTTTTGCAGTTCAGTATTCATACTTTTTCTCTAAACAAGCAACCCACCTCAACACTTCTTTTGTACTAGACACTTACTTTTATATTCAGTGCGATTCATCCATTCAATCTTAATGCTATTTTTATTGTTCTATCATGCATACATCTGAAGTATTTTTTGCTTCCTATACCAAACATTTATTTCTTGAAATAGATTATATTCTACTCCCTGTCCTCCTTCCAGCATTTAATTTTTTTCCACACATTTTCTCATTTTTAGTAAATATTCTACCAAGATACACAGATTTACCCATATGCTCTAGTTTTTTCACTGTTTATGCTGTTTTGCCTATTAAGCACCACTACTTTCATCTTTCATGCATTTAATTCCATATCTATACTCTTTGCTGTGTTATATAAACTATTTAACATTCACTACACATCATTCAGGTTCTCAGCCAACAACCTGGCTTTAGCTGCATACACACTCAGGTCCCTAGCAACGTATTTCTAACATCACCACAAACATTTATTATAAATGTAGTCATACATGCATTAAACAGCCAAATGGACATCACATATTCTTATCTTACTCTTTGCTTAGTGTCGAATATTCAGACTTAAAGCGCAAGGTAACCCTAATCTCACATTGTGTCTGGCCAAAGGGTCTGGGTCAATCTTCTGTTTAAGGATTTAATATGGCCATAAGAGACATTAGAACTCTGAAAGTAGCCTGGGTCCATTGTACTCATGTATTCAAGACTTTAAGTTTGAGGTTTCACAACAAATACTTATTTGGTTTTTTTTAAAGACTGCTCTATTACTATGATAAATACTTTGGAAATGTACCATCAGGGACGTAATTAAATTATTTTACTCCTAATGGGAAAAATAAATAAGACTATCTAGTCAATTAGACAACTTCTTACTTTCCACCACCAGCAGCTCAATGCTCTATTAATAATATTGTTTGCTCTGTTATTCTAATTTTATAAGCTCTGGTTAGCTTATATTGATAATCGAGAGAGAGGCTTCAAGGAACTGGGTGGCTGCTTATACACTATCAAAAAGGAGGACAAAAGGTTTATGTACAACTTCTATAGTATCTGCGTTGTCAATGTAAAATTAGATATAATTTTTACCTGTATTTTTTAACAGAAATACAATGCATCTTCCCAGAGCGGAGAATGTTAGGGCCAAATGACATGTGATCCTCCTGGCTCAGTCAGTATTTATTTATTTAAATAATTTCAATGTCTGCCCATCCTACCCAGTGGCTTCATGTAGATGGTAAATAGGAGCAACAAGAGAGTAGAGCCCTGATCTACTCTCAGCACCCACAGATCTCTTCTCCCTTACCAACGCTGATTAGAATTGGTCCTAAAAGGAGAACAGCCACCATAAAATTATGCTTCCCATTTCTAACCTCCTGAGCAAGTCCAGAAGGATACACGGTCAATGGAAATGAAAGCAACTGAGAGATTAAGGAAGGCCAGGATGGATGCACCAACCCCATCCCGCTAAGGGTTATCAATAAGTGTGCTCAATGCCATTTCACTGCTATAACCCAACTGAAAAGGATCATATAATCCACACTCTCCAGGACCCTCTTGAAGTATAAGCTGACCACCTTCTCAGCAACCTTCTCTAAAAAGAGAAGGTTAGAGACTGGCTAAAAATTTTCCAGTTGCATTGAATTCAGCTATTGCTTTTGGAGAGGGTGGACCACTGCCTCCTTCAAAGCATGTAAAACCACCCCTCCCTTAATGAAGCATTAGCCACTACATGGACCCAACCACGTGTCACCTCCTGAAAAGTATTGACTAATCAGGAGGGACATGCATCTAAAACACAGGTGCTGAACTCACAGCTCCAAGGTTTCTGTTAACCATCGAGACTTACAGATTCAAACTCCTCACAGATAACCAGGGAAAACATGCTTAGGGCAACTGCATAGGAACTGGATCCAGTTTGGTGTAGTGGTGAAGGTGCTGGTCTAGAATCCAGGAGACCATGAGTTCTAGTCCCGCTTTAGGCATGAAAGCTGGCTGGGTAACTTAGAGCCAGTCACTCTCTCTCTCAGCCCAGCTCACCTCACAAGGTTGTTGTCGTGGGAGAAAAAAGGAGGATGGAGTATGATGTATGTTGAGTTATTTATAAAAAAAATAATAAAGGCGGGATAAAAAAAAACAAAACTGTACAGCTGAACTCCAACTCTGTGCAAGTCTGAATGATTACATCCAACAGATGCCTAGAACAGTCCTCACAGCCCTGTAAATGTTCTCTTACCATGTTCTGTTGGGTTCACACTTCATATATCTATATCTATCTCTCTATCTCTCTATCTGAAAAATTCACCTCTCCCCTCTATGGGTGGTATGTGTCTTTCTCAGTCTTGGGTTCTCTACCAGAGGCCTGGGAGTTTGAGGGTTCTGCGCAGTATCTTAGCTGTTCCTAGCACTGCACTCTTCTGTACAGAGAGCTCTGATGTTTTTTCCTGGGATCTGTTGGAGCCCTCTCCTCTGGAGCTTAAGAGTCACAGCCCCGAGTGCTCCTGCCACCACTGGGACCACTTTGGCCTTTACTTTCCACATCCCCTCTAGTCCTTTCTTCAGGCCCTGGTACTTCTCCAGCTTCTCATGCTCCTTCTTCCTGATGTTGCTGTCACTTGGCACTGTTACATCTATCACCATTGCTGTCTTCTGGTCCTTGTCTACTATCACGATTTCTGGTTGATTGGCCAGTACCTGCCTGTCCATCAGGATCTGGAAGTCCTGCAGGATCTTAGTCCTGTTATTCTCCATGACCTTTTGTGGAATCTCACATCTGGACATGGGAAGGTCCAGCCCATACACTGTGCAGATGTTCCTGTATACAATGCCAGCTACTTGGTTGCGCCATTCAATGTATGCTGTTCCTGCCTGCATCTTACATCCTGCCACTATGTGTTGGACTGTCTCTGAGGCCTCTCTGCACAATCTGCACCTTGGGTCCTGTCTAGTGTGGTAGACCCTTGGTTCTATGGATCTGGTGCTTAGTGCCTGTTCTTGTGCTGCTATGATCAGTGCCTCAGTGCTGTCTTTTAGTCCAGCCCTTTCCAGCCACTGGTAGGTTTTCCCAGTGTCAGCCACCTCAGCTATCTGTCGATGGTACATCCCATGCAGGGGCTTGTCTTGCCACGGCACTTCCTCCACTTGAACTTCCTCCCATGTCTGCTGCTGCCTGAGGCATTCTCTCAGCAGCTCATCTTTGGGTGCCATCTTACTGATGTACTCCTGGATGCTCTGGGTTTCATTCAGGACAGTGGCTTTGACAGAGTTATATATTTTCCTTCAGCAGCACTCTAGGTATCTCTTAACACCCTTCATCAACTGAATTCCTCTGAAAACCAGGGGGCCCTCCAGGATCCACACACATAGTATCCTCAATTCAATCCAAGGTTTTCATCACTCTCTTATACCAAACAATGACTGACTTCAACTGAACTTTGCACCAGAACCCCAAGAACAACCTGGGCGAGTATCTGGGGTGGATTGATCAAATAAGTCTTGCCTTTCTGTGTGGGGTGCGGCAACAGGAATTCCAAGGGAATGACCTGTACATGACCAGGGATTGATAGTAACATCCCCCAATTTCAGATCACATCATCACTGCCCTGAGATAAAAACCAGAACAAATGTGTAAGCCCAAATGTGGGTTGGGCCAAAGATAACCAGGGCCGAGTCCATGGTGCCCATGGTGGCCATGAACTCCCCAGATTCCTTTGAGTTTGCACCCAAAATTGAAGTCCCCCCAGTACCATATGCCTGGAGAATGTCACTGCCAAGCCAGCCATAGCCTCAAGCAACTCAGATAGGGAGGCTGCTATGCAGTAGGGAGGCTAGGACACTAGCATCAATCCCCCCTAATCCTTACAGCCCAATTTCACAAACAACTTCTCACAACTTGCTATATACAATGCCCCTAGAATCCATCAGGGTTTTTCAGATAACAAAAACTATACCTCCATCCTTGTCCTGGAGTCACGGCTGATACCACACACAGAACCCAGCTTGGCGCATCTCTAAAAGAAGACCTCACTCCCCCAGACAGGTTTTGTTAAGGCACACAAGGTTGGCCCTCTCATCTGCAATTAAGTTGCGGATGATGGGAGCTTTATTACAGCCTGACCACACATTAAGTAACAAAGACACCACGTAGCAAAGGCACTACATAATGGGACTAAAGAAAGATGGGCTATTTCAAGACCCCCTGCTCCATCTTTCTCTAGTTCTTCTAGTGCTGTCTTTAAATTGAACATTGCCTGGACAGTCCTTCAAAGGAGCATGCTGTTAAATAGAGGTATCCGGTACAGCAAAGAAATAAATCTTCTGCAATAGACAGATTGCCTATTAAACATCACATCACCCTGTTTCTCTTTAAACCTGTCAAATTTCTATCTGATTGAAGTTAATTGCATGGATACACTGTTGTCAGGTGCTTGTTTAAACCCTAGATCAAGATCTCATGAATGCTTTAATGTTTCCTGCCAGCCTCAGTGAGGAAAACTTTATCTGAAGTCTTTGCAGCTCTGTCTTTGGTGGAGTATTCCATATCTCCTCCCATTATCTATCATCCCTGAGAATCTTTTATTTCCTACAGATGCCAAGATCTGAACTATAATTAGTTCCATCACTTTCTGGTGGGAGGGTCTCCTTCTTTCTATTGCTCTTATCCAGTTGTCTTTTAGTATACGGCACATGGAGGATCTACCTGGCCTCCAAACAAAGGCATGATAATTGGGCTAATAGTCATTACCATTTGAATGACACTGAGTATTGCATTGAAAAGCCCTTCAGTAGTGTGAACAGCCAGCATAGACCAGGGAATAAGATCACAAAAATTACACTCTGTACTCCCAGTGTTGACAGTGTCTCCAGGGGACAAGTGGTTATGTAGTAGCACTGCCAGCTATGGCATGAGAATAATGAATAGTCAAAAAGGTGGCGTTTTTTGTTTGTTTGTTTGTTTAGAAAGAGCTAGTAGCACTGTATCATTACAGAGAGGAACTAAATGCCTTTTTAAAGGCATGCTTTGACAGTCAGCTTCGACTACCTTATTTCATTCCCTTTTTCAGTGCAGAGTAGACTCAAAAAGAAAAGCTATCATCTGATACAAAGTTCATTCCATGAGAAAGAGAAAAATGGAGACTGTTTCACTTTTCAGAAACCTTTTGCAGATTGCCAGAAATAAGTAAATACAGGCAAATGTAATGTTCCTCCATAGAACTTTAAAATATGCAGATACAGGAATATCTGCAGAAGATGCAGATTTTAGACCCAGATGCATTTTACTTTAGAGGAGACATGGATAGAATGAGATCTTTGATGTATGCTTCCTCCGAAGTAATTCCTAATACTTTATTTATATAATTTATTTACATAAATTTTGAAAACATTTGATTGTCAGAGACTAGGGGAGCTTTACACCATTAAAAGTCAGAAGAATAAAGGAAAAGAACAAAGATGTGTACATCCAGAAACGTAACTGCACCAGGCAAAAGCAAACCTTACAGGGCCTTACCACTATCCTATCACTTTTCTACCCTTTCCCCCCTATCCTGGGAGAATAACCTGGTTTTCATTGTCCTCTGGAACATCAGCAGGGTGGGACCTATATGGATCTCTGGAGGGACACCATTCCAGAGGGCAGGCGCTGTGACAAAGGAGGCCCGGTGATGCTGTAATGTTGCATCATCAATCGTCTCTATGATATCCATAGTACAAAGTGGTCATTACAGACAGAATAATTATACATTCAAAATGAAATTGATCTATAGTGTGGCAAATGTTGGCTTATGATGGCATATTGTAACTGTATGCTGCTGCAGTAAGTAGAGTTTGATATATTTTCATGATAATATTAATAAGTGCTAGTGGTGGGATGGGGTTTGCCAGTAATGTAAATAGTGTTGGCTAACAGAATTTAAAAAATAATCATCAACGTTTATTGCATTTTGAATCTAACCTTATGGATTGCATGTCAAATAAAAGTAAGTTCCACTGAGCTGGGTGGACTAATTTATAAATAAATGTATATAGGGTTGTACCTTAATTCCTTCACAATCAATGATTACCTGGCTCTGGCTTTTCCTTAATGTAATAATGTCAAGGTTGCATTGTGAAACTGTATTGCAACTGAACAGAAAATTACCCTTTTCCTCTTTGATGACATATGATGGCCTTCAACTCCTAAAAGCTCAGGAGGAATTCAAGGCTGATTGTGTGTGTATGCATGCCTTTGAGTTACATCCCCATAGAGCTTCCTGACCTCTAAATGGAAGTCATTGACCTTAAAAAGGTTCCATATACTTCTAATGCTGGTGATGATTTTCAAGGGTGTTTTCTGCTCTTTGGTGCTGAAGCACAGGCCCTTTTCATTCCCTCAAATGACAATCAATGCCACAAAGTATTCTGTACTGAAGCATCAATTATTGTAGAATTTTCTACATTCAAGGGACCAGGACCTAACTGTTTGGCTTGTGCCCCTCTTTATAGGTTACAGCCCTAGTGAAGTAAGCCTCAATGGCTTCAAATGAATTAATGACATTTGAGGTTGCTCAACGAAAAGTGGGCAGGAGGGTTCCAGAAGAAAAAGAAAGAAAAGAAGAAGGAGGAAGAGAAGAGAACAGCAGCAGCAGCAGCAGCTTCCTACAGGGGATTGAGATGAGATAGAGTGGAGAACAAAAGCATAACTTTATATAGGTAGGGGCAACATGTTCAGAGCCTTAAAGAAAAGAATGAAGAGTTTGTGTTGAATGCAAGTGGAAAAGAATCTGAAGAGACTGTTGATGAGTGATGTACTGTAGATACACAAGAAGACAAATGGGATTATTTTAACCACAATGGTGTGCATATTGATAAGGGGCTAAAGGGAAAACATGGAAAGAATGTATGATTGTCAAAATAAGAAACAATTTCTGGGATTAAAAGCTTGGCAGATTATCTGGGGTATTTTCTTTTTTCATTTGAGTTGACCTGAAGAAAGGTTCCTGCCTGGTCACTGAAAGAGAGACTACAAAAAGTTACAGCATATCAAATTATCATGCTTTTTAATTTTACCCTCTAAAGTGGATGTGGATTTGGGACCCTTACTGATGCTACAAATCTATCAGGCAGCAAACTGAATAGAGACAAATGTATCCCCCTCCCCCAGCCAATAATCCTGAAGTGTTTAGTGGATTTAAAACAGGGAGGATATTTCAGGAGGCTATCAGAACACAGTAGCAGTTGTTGCCCCAGACCTCAAGGATAGTAATAAGCATATATTTGCTCTTCCTATGGATGCTTTTTGGTGAGATCTGTGAATTAGAAAGTATGTTTGAACATACATTGAAACAGCTCTATGATTTGATTTAGCTATATTCTTTTCTCTCCTTTAATCTTCCTCTTGAAACAAAATGTAGCCACTATTATGAAAAATAACACTGGGATCATCTTCTTTGAAAAATTTAGTCATTTCTTTCTTTTCTTAGTGAATGACAGCAAAATAAGCCTTTTCTCCAAGGCAGCAGTTTGTGAAGGTTGAGGAATAGAAGAATAAAGATTACGCATTGATCATATAGAAGTAGGATTAGTAGTCACATGTGTCACTGTCAGGGGACAATGTGTAAGTTGGGAAATGAGTGGACTGACAATATGAAAGGAAGAGAAAATTGTGTATGTCATAGAGAATACTTGTGTTAGATTTTCAAAGACTCCTGTGTTTGCAAACGCCTTTGTACTAAATATGTAGAGATGGATTTTTCTTTCATTTTGGAAAAGTTATAATCATTTTCTAAACAGCCTTGATCTCCCATCTAGCTTGGTGGCAGATGCATTGCCCCTATTCCACCCACCCCCTACCCTCTTGCCACACAGAAAAGTTTGTTGATGTAGCTTTGGGGAATTCCTTCCATTTTGCTTGATTGCCAAATAGAACTTTGAGAGGTGCCTTAACAGACTAAAAATATTACTTTCCTAAAAACTGTTTAAAAAAGAAGGATATTGGGTTACTTTTTAATTGCCTGCAGACTTCAAGGCACAGTAGATATTGACCTGTTGGCACTAACCTCCCATGTTTATGTGGTGCCCCTGCAGTTGGTCTGATTTCCATTGAAAGTATCTAGAGTGAAATAAAAAATGCTTAAAAAATAAATCAGCTTAATGCTAAGATGTCTAAATATTTAATTGAGGATATAATGTTTCCCATAGAATTTTCTATAAAGTAGAAAGTAAAACATTCAGTATAGATGGAACCTAAAGAAGGAGAGTGTGCTAATTCTGCTATGGTATTTGTATGTGTTGGTATGTACTTAGTGTTACAGAAGTACAGGGTACTTATGAGTGTTACAGTGATTGAAGGGAACTGCAGGATGATCCTGAGATTTACCTATGACCACAACATTATACAGTTTGTTGAGGTGTCCACAATTCCCATTTACATGTCTTCTCTTCTCTTCTCTTCTCTTCTCTTCTCTTCTCTTCTCTTCTCTTCTCTTCTCTTCTCTTCTCTTCTCTTCTCTTCTCTTCTCTTCTCTTCTCTTCTCTTCTCTTCTCTCCTCTTCTCTTCTCTCCTCTTCTCTTCTCTTCTCTTCTCTCCTTGTATCCAGTTCCCTGTTCTAAATTTTATCTCAACCCAGGGTAACAGTGCTGATGTACAAACCTTATTCAGGTAGCTGAGCTCTGTGGGATGACTGCCCCTTTTTAAAGAAATGGGGGTTGGGAGTCTTTAAACATAGTTTAAAGAATTATCTTGCAAGAAGGTTAGTGTACAATGCAATGTGGCCTCACTGTGACAGCAATGTCACTGTCAGTATGTCTACTGAAGATTCATCTTTTTTTGGAGCGAAATGAGTATTTCTAAGATAAGAATGGAAATTCTGTCATTTTAATGGATATTTATTTACTTACTTATAGAATTTATATGGCCATCCAATGAAATTGTTATCTTCTTTTGTTTGGGGGGTTTATTGTACACTGCTCAATTTCAATTAAAATCCAACCAGACATTAATAGGCAAGCAGAAACATACATTCATACCTCACTCCAGATGGGAATTCCAATAATCCTGGCCCCAAAGCCCAAGGAAAAAGCTAATTTTTTTACTGCCTTTCTGAAGGCCAACTGGGTTTGGCCAGCCGTATGTCAAGGAAGAGATGGTTCCAGAGGGCAGGTGCTGAAAAGGCAATTCTGCAGTTTCAAATCCATCTCATCCACAATGATATTGGAAGAGCATCCCAGGGCACCTGCAGTATATGCCATTCATGCCACTCTACCCCTCTGTGATGCCACACCGTTTTCTCTAATCTTCTATTTCAGCTTTGGCTGAAGCATAAGAGGCCAGTTTTCAACTGGGAATGCTAAAGGCTGTACAAAGCAGAATGTAGAGCCTGATGATTTCCCTTTGGATTTCTTGCCTGACCGTGGATCCTGGATCCTGGTTCCTAAACTCTTCCTGCTCCCTGTAGAGCTATTTTCATAATTTGAGTGACCTTAAACTATGAGTGACCTTAAGCTGAGCAGAGGGAGAGCACATTATCAAGTCTACTTTATACTGGCTGCTCATTTTTTTTAAAAAAGTATCAAACCCCATGCATGAATTCCTTACTTGTCACACATGGGGGGGTGGAACATTGATTGAATATTGTTTTCACCCTTCCCTATTAGTCAGTTGGATCAATTCATCCGGTATTTCAAGGTTGGCTACAGTAAGGACAATGTGGATCAGCTTTAAACTAGGTCTGGGGAATGAATATTGTGAAAATGTGGAAGTGCTCTCAATTGTTTTGTTGATATCCTAAAGCTTGGCCAGATGAACATACCACACAGGTACAAAAAGTGAGATAAAACTGGGCATCACTTTGAAATGTGACAGAATGGCTGAATTAGGAAAAATAGAAAGTGAAGTTTCACATAATCTTGATTTCAAAACTGGTTCAGAAATGGCAAGCATTGTCTGTCTGAATGGCATTTTTAGTATCCATAGCTCCAAATTTACTTTTAAAACACATCATCACTACCACCACCACCACCAAGCATTATCTGGAACACATCCCACCCCCCAGAAATACGCATGGTATCCTCTCTCCTGGGCTTCCAAAAAGCCCTTAAAATCTAGCTTTGCTCCCAGGCCTGGAGTTAATATATTTGGAGGGGGGGGCTGTTATTGCTGTGTTTCAGTGGCTGTTTTAGTCCAGGCTCTTTTGTTTTGTCTCTGTTTTTAATTGTTTTATCTTGTATTAGATTGGGTAAGCCACCCGGACTCTGTTGGAGTTGGCAGCTATAATACATTTAATGAAATAAATAAATACATGATAATATTACAAAGCCAGGCGTGATATTTGTAGCATCTCAAAATAGCTAATAATAGACTTAGAAAATGATGGCCTACTTTGGGATAAGACTGACAGAGGTGGCAAAAAGTGCATGTTAACATGGGATGAGTGAGTGTTTCGAGTTCCACTTCTCTGTTTTTCTCTTTTTTCCTGATCTTGGGTTCTTTAAGCCCCTTTTTCACATGAAGGTCCACATGAAAATTTGCAAACCTTTTTTTTAATACATGTATTTGTGCACACTTTCCCCAACATACAATTTTAACAAGCAATTTTCCGCTACATTTTCCTGACATATACAACACTGATGTGCACTTTTCCCTGAGTTATGAAATTTTGTATGAATTGCATTAGAGAATTCAGAAAATCTAAGATACCAAGATATAGTCAGCATATAGGTTCAGAAAAGTACAGTTGAGTAAGTTCATGTTAAATGATAAGAATACACATTTCTCCACCCATCCATTTTTGATAGCTGCTAATCGATGTTTACAAAATATGGATTCAAACTTAATGTGTCTAAAATCTATTCAGCTTCTGATTTTCAATGTTCAAAATATCAGTCTGTTGGGGAAAAGCTATCAACCACCCATGATAAAAAAGAAATGACCTCACCTCATTATAGTTGCTAACTGATCCAAAGGAGTATGGACTGTTGGGAAAATGTGTGTTTTTTTAAAAAATTATTACAGATTCACATTTGTGACAGTCTACACATACCTCAATCAGAACTGGGTGTGCCTCGGTACTATTATAAAATTATCCTCTTAAGAAATCCATGTGCTTATTTAGGATTCAGGTGATCTGTTTTAGAGAGATCACTAATTGATGTACCCATCTGGGAAATGAGTTCCATGACTCACCAGTTTACCAGCAAGCTTTAACAAGCTTTTTCCCCCTTTTCACACATGTATGGATGTTGCACATAGGGTTCAGGGAAACTAACTCATATGCATAAAATGGTCAGAGTTGGGGAGGGATCTGCTTTGGCATAAAGATTCCTTGTGACCCATGTCCAGTCAACCATTGAGTCACTCACATCTGCTTTCTTTCCATTAGTACCCAAAGATCCCAGTTTTAGTGCCAGGGCATGGGGTCTGAAGAAAAATTAACTAAATTTGAGAAAATAGAGCTAGTTCCTCTTTAGAGCTTCCCCATCCACAGAAGCGCAAGAAACAAAGGACATGTCTGTCTCTAATTCTCTACACTTAGAGCTTTTTAAATACCATCCTCCCCCAGTGAAGGTCCTTCAGATTCACTGAAACTGCAACTCCTGTATATGTCAGCCAATATAATGGAAAACAATACTGACTGGGACTTGGGGAATTTCAAGCTCTAGCCCATCTGAAGTGCACAAAAGCAGTGTCCTGGAAGAACGTGAGGAAAACCCGTTTGCCGTTTGTTAATTTTGGCCTATATTGGTAATATAGGATGAACCCCAATCAGTAGTTGGGCTTGTCTCCCAGCATCATCTATTCTGAATGAGTTTTGATTTCTCTGTCATCAGTTCACTGATTATACTTGGGCCTGGATGTTCCATTCCTTGACCATATGTAACTTGACTTGATTCATTTTTTCACATTCTATATGCTCTGAGCATTAGAACATGGAAGAAACAGTTGTCTTTTGATTAGGGCATTTCTGATGACCAGCCTTTCTGTGTCCTGGATCTTCTTCATCCACTTTAAAACTCACCCAAGGGAAATTTAGGCTGCTTTGACTATTTTCAGATCTACTCAGACATTAGGATGCTATGAACATAAGCCTCTTTATGTGTTTGTGAGACTACAGTACACTCAAGAACTGCCTGCCAATGGGTGCACTCATTTTCTCTTTTTAGCCAGCAACAGAGCATAGCAGAGAGAACTTTCAGGAACTTAATGCCTGCTTGCCAACTGGTAACTGCCCTGTCATTTGTGTTGGTGATAAAATGTGGTGGCAAATCTCTCCACCCTTACCATATCTAATACTGGTTCGCTAACGGTTGGATTCATATAGGGACAGGCAACCAGAGGCCCATTGCTTGCATGCAGCTCTTGACTCCCTTTTTTACTACTCTAAAGGCAGTGGTATCTGCAGGGAGGGTCAAAAAAGTCAAGATGGTGGCCATGCCTTCATGGTCAAAGCCCTGCCCCTTTTTAATGTATGTCATGTATGTGGGAGCTACAATGGGATTGCAGGAGGAGGGGAGCCAAGAGTCCCCTTTAGTAAGAAACAGACTCTTTGCAAGCACAAGGCAGTAATACGCTGCTATTTTAAAAGTTGCCTCAAAATACGTTTCCCCATCCCCAGAAAGACACAATGCCACTGATGTAGGTATGTATGGCTGGCAAGGGCAAGCCCCTGGTTGCAATGTTATTTAATTAATGGGGGACTCCTCTAGCATGACCCTGAGATTGTGCTTTCCTTTGGATTACCTCACTGAACCAGTTCCTCTAAAAATGGACAAATTCCTTCTGGAATGCCTTCTAAAGGCATTTTAAAAATACTTTGTGGCTGCAATACAGCTGCTCTTTGACTAATATCATGTCTGTGTGGCACTCCTTAGAATAGCTATAAAACTCAGATGAACAGGCCACTTTTAAATGATTGTTAACCACCAGACTGTATTCTGGGCATTCTAGTTCCCACTCAGCTTACTATGGGTCACTAAGCTTTTACCGCTGTCCTTCCTCACTGGGCCATCCCAAGGCTCCATCTGAGAGTTTTGGCCTACATCAGGGTCTGTTGTGTAGTTAAATATATTGTAAAATACATGAGATTGGAAATGTAGAGGCATCGTTTTCATGAATGTTTAGTTATTGCTTCCTTTGAGGCTTTCCAACAATTCATATTTGTCCTTCCATGTTTATGTCGTATCACTTTTTAACTTTGTCATCATCGTCATAAAGATTGTCATGAATATGATTTCATCTCCCTGGGTCTGTCAAAAAATACTCCTTGAAGATTTCACAACTCTGAAAATAGGCTAAATGTTTTGGTTAATAGTAATTTACTTTTTGGAGGCGATTCATTGCTGAGTTTGACGTGCCCTCTAGTGGTGAATAATGAAAAGAGAAAGGCAAAGGGGCAGAAGAGCGTAGGACTGAATTCTTTTGAAGATCTCTAAAGAACATGATGTCCCCATCCCACTTCCCATCAAATGTGTTTTTGAAACGTCTGAATCACTGGTTTTCTTTTGGATTCTCCCTGATCTTTGAGAAATGAAAGAACTAGAATATTGGACATGATGATGATGATGATGATGATGATGATGATGATGATGGCGATGATGATGATGATATGTTTGCAGCTCTGGCAAGACAAGAAATATATTACAAAAATCATTTCTATATTCTCCATAAATGCATTAATGTGCATTCATAATAATGAAAGATAGAGCATATCTTAGTGCAATTACAAATGCTTATGTGGAACCACTCAGGTAACATTTACATGAATCTGACTGAGACATTAGGATAAGTGAAGCCCCCTTTGGATTATGTTGGTTCATTTTTTTGTTCTGTCCGTTTGTCATCCTTGCCATTTTTTATTCTTCTTTTCTGTTCATTATTGTATTTTTTCCTTGTTTTTAATGTTTTTATTTGTGAACTACCGGAGTAGTTGGGAGTCAGGCAGCATATATATTTAAATAAATAAATAAATAATCTATAGCACTTTCTGTTTTGTCCCATTCATTTCATTTAGACCTAGATACAATTTGCTTTTTCTGTCATTAGAAAAATGTAGCATAAAGGGCTAATAAAACGATAATATTCCAGCTATGGGTGAGAATTCTAAGGATAGTGAGCACCATTCAGTTCCTGATTCAGCACGTAGGAACCCTGAATTTAGATAGTTCATTTTCTCTTCCTCGTAGTACTAATTTACTTGGACAATGGCTTTTTACTGAAAGCAAATGAAACTGAACTAGAGAATTGTGAACAGATGGAAAGGCTAGGGCATGGGATCATTATCTCTTGCAGAATTGGTTGGGTGATTTAGTAATACATGTAGCCTCTCCCAGAAACCACAGTTCAGTCTGATCTCTGACACTGCACATGACTATATTGAGCAAATGCCAGTTTCTTGTCATTGCTCCAAAATCTGATGCTTTGCTTTGATGTTGAGGTGAAGATGGTTGCCATGGGTAGCTTTTAGCAATGAATTAATTGCTACTTGCAACGTTTTGTCATTCATTTTGTGAAGGCCTGGGCAGACACTGTTCCCCTTCTCTACCCCAATCTCATTCTATGCCCCAATCTCATTCTATGAGAGGAAAGAAAGATGATTGGAGAGTTGCAGAATACAGGGCATCCTCTTCCTGAACTTCCATCTCTTGATATCATCTGGCCCACAAGGTAAGTGTCAGGTAAAAAATGGGCTTTTGGCCAGATGCAGTTCCTCACCCCTACACCAGGAAATTATACCTCCCCTTTCTTTCTGTGCAGTGGAAGGAAAATGCCATTCACTACTTCTTCTCAAGGGAGAAGTTTGTTATGTTTTTAGGTATTAAGAGAAGATAATCTGGAATACAGATTATCTAGAGCATCATATGCAAGTGGGTTAATATTTGCAAGTATTATATACTATGTAATTACTATGTAATTATTGTGCTATGCAACTGGACAATTTATTACAAACTTTCCCTACCTGGAGTCCTTCAGAGATGTTGGGCATGTTCTCTGCTTTCTTTGTTATACTGTCTTGATTTTGCTAAGAATCATAGTCATGGCTTCTCACTCAGTGGTCAATTCCTTATTTAGGCCACTTCCTCAGGACTGGTCTTATCATCCTCCCTGTCCTCATGGGAAGGACAAGGAAAGCTACAGGTTCAGGTATCTCTTCCCTCATTATAACATGCAACAATATGGATGGCTTCTTCGTCTGATCTAGTTTTCCCCTGAATTGGCAGAAACAGAATACCTTTGTGGCTTGCAGGCTTCAGATGATCAAATTAGCTCATCTGAACTTTCCTAACCCTTAAAATAGGGCTGTAAATTGTATGCCCACATAGTGCATGTGACCTGGCAACATCTACTCTGTGGTCTTCAAAGCCATCTCCCTTAGTGAGTGGGGTCCAAAAAAATGGGCCTTTTCTCATAAGGATGGGGGCTGAAAGAATAGGCACCTTAAGATTTGTAGTTGCTTAAGATCCATCTCTCATTTTAAAACTCTTGAACCTCTTCTCAAAACAGCCCCTGGCCTCACTCCCTCTGGCGTGTGAGTCTGGTGAGGGCCTTGAGTCAATGGATGTTGCACTCATCTGCCTTTGTCCTAATCATTTTGCTGTTATCAGGATGGCCATATTACAGTTCCCTGTACTTGTTTTATTGTGAGAAACATAGCCTTTTCTCAAATGTGAGATGACTGAGAATATATACAGACCTGCCAAAAAGTGTGCTGTAATGTGGATTTGCATAGGGGAATTAGAGTGTATTCTGGTTTTGCTTTTCAAGTTGTTTTCTTAATAGTTCCCAACAAGCTTTTGCCTGTTCTTTTTCCCTTTTTTCCCTGACAGCTTCAGTGCACGAAGGAGATGTTTTCTGGCTGGCTCTCTAAGATCTCTTTCTTGAATGGCAATGCACATAAACACAAGCATAAAGAGTGAGTCTGATTCCTCCCAAAGAGCTGTGTTTAGACGAGTCTGTTTTATAGTGAAGCTCACGGATCTGATGAACAGACAATAAAAGGCAGCAGAGAAAGGAGACAATGTGCTTTTTCTCTATTGGAGTTTGGCTTCAGGCAGTCCATTCAGCGCCTCTCCCAAGAGAACCAAATAGGCATTAAGGCACAAAGATTCAAACAGCCTTGACTGAAGATCTCCTGTTTGATGGAAAACAACATGACTTTCTGGTAAATATTTAACCCAGGGAACTCCCCTCCATATGGATCCAACTTGCTGAGGTAGCAAAAGGGCACTTTGCCCCGGGGAACATGCCAGCACTTTCCAGTATAAATACCCATCATAATGATAAAAACCATCAAGGCAATGGAGTGGTGTGTTATCATTCCAGGGTGACCTAGGAGGCCTGGTAGAGCAGTGGAAGAAAATGAGCCTGCAGCCACATCAGCCTCTTTTTCCATGCTTTACACTGGTATCAATTTAGAGATGCACGTGATTGGCATTCTGAATTTGTGCTTCATATCATAACACCCAAAATGCGATGGAGCAAGCCAAGATGGAATTTGGTTTCCCAATGCATATAATCACACACAGGTGTGAAGGAAGAAATCAACACAAGGATATGGATGAATAAGGACCACAAGTTTATTCAGCTGTCAATAGGATTTTCAGTAAGGTACATTTGAACAATTCATTCAAACCACCTTTCAGTTGAGGCATTTTACTTTGGGGAATGAGGAAGTTGGAGCAAATTTCTTCCACAGCAACTCAGAAGTTGTCAGTTTCGGGTCCTCAGACAGGTCATGGTATCAGGCAATCAGTCTCTCTGGCTGCTATTTCCTAGCAACTTTCATCCAGAAACATGTGGCTGCTAATCATGAAGACTTTAAACTCTATCACCTCCATAAATTTGTCTAATCTCCTTGAAAAAAGTCATCCAAGTTGCTGGCTATCATTAGTAAGCTTACTAGATCTGGGCTGAAAAATCCTGATGACTATTCATTGCCATCTAGCAGTTGTCCAATGTTTGCAGCTCAGATCTCTAGCCCTAATAATTGCATTGTACTTCATCTTCTGTAAATAATCACTCACTGTGTAGGTTTTTTGGTTGATTCCGGGTCACCCCCATGTTTGAGCAATCAGTTTTTATCTCAGACTTCTGAATATTAGTTGATACCTTTCTTGGGTCACCACTTCCAAATGTTTCAGTCTGAATTAAGGGAAGCCTTTCTGAATTAGTGTCCCCTTCGGCCAAAGAGCCCTGAGTAGGCAATGGGGAAACATCTCATGTTCATTCTTGCCTCTGTTACTCTGAATCATGTAGCTGTAGGAGCTTGGGCTGAAGAAACTTCCTGTGATCCTCTCAAACAGTCCTCATGGTATTCACCATGATTACTGTCTCTCTCTTACTTTCTTAGCCTATGCTGACTCTGACTAGCAGAGCAATAAAATGGACTATCCAAATAAGTAATCTTTATCGCAACCCTAAGACAAAATAGTGCAGTTTTCTGTGTTAGTATGAAGATCAAGGAATAACAATGGGAGAACATCTCTGCTTGACTCTCAAGTCTTTCTCTGTTAAGCCAAAGAATGTGTGTGTATGAGTCTTTGGACTTCAGTAGAGTGGCCCATTGATGACTCTCACTGGCTGCCTTGCATGAGGTAGCAGGGAGCTACAGTGCGAAATCATGGCTGCATGGTCTCTCCCACCTCAGCTCCATATATAATTTCCATCCCAGGTTCTTCCTACCTGAGGAAGAAAAAAACAATTCAAAACGAAATAACATGCTTTTTACAGATAAATGCAGTCATGAGAGTTGATCAGCCTGTGAGTTAGTTTATTCCCTCCAGAGACAGTCAACAAATAGTTATGTTGGTAGCCAGTCAAAAAAAAAAAAAAACAAAACGGTGTGCCTGTTCCACCTAGTGCATACAGGTTCCTGGCTGAACCTCCCCTAGGAGATAGTATTTCATTTTCCAGGTCAGCTATACTTTTTGCGTTGAACAAAACATTTACCCATAATGGGCGAAACAGAATCCCATGTGTTTTTCTCACAGTCATGTCTTATAGGATTAGTTTTCCTATATTGATTGTCTGCAGTGTATATGAGGAGCAAAAGATGGGAATGGTGGCATCAAGTTCATATATTCATATGAACTTATGAATTATAAGTTCGTATATTCGTATATTCCACTTTTAAGATATTAACACATCTTTAATATCTTTAAGATATTAACACATCTTCTTCTTGAACCATTCAGAATCCCATTTCCCTATCTGGAAAACAGTCATTTTCTAAAAACCTAAAAATAATTTCAAAATGCAGGCAAATGGATAGTGACGACCAAAGTTATAAATATTTTATGTTTCAATCTGGAATTGAGCATCAAGGGAAGTAAATATTTTAAACTCCAGCAGTAGCTATGGTGGCTACAGAGAAAGCAACACTGTTGAATATTTTAACATCTGGAGCCACTTAGTGGCAGGAAAAACCACTTTTGAGCTATACAGAGATGGTTAAATTTCTCTTGCTGGGCATAACGTCCACTATATTAGTTAGGCAACTCTTATTTTGTACTTCATGACTGCCTTGCCTGAACTCAAGTATGTGAATATTTGGTGAGGCATTTAGCACATTATTCGAACTGTGGCATGGAATATACTCAATATACCCATATACCTGTGCTTTATTTTTTTAATAAAGAGAGAACATGCATCTGGTCCTTAAAAACCAGTGCATGATAATATGCAGTTAATTCACTTTAGAAAATATTTTTTTAAAAAAATGAATGAGGGTCACAGGCAAATCTTACTGTTTACTAAATGCAAGACATCTATTCAGCAGGGCCAAAGTCAAAGTAATTAAGTAAGTAAGTAAATAAATATTTCCTATCTAGCAGAACTCCCCATAACTCTCAATTAATATTTGAATCTTTAAACTATTTGCCCAATATTTCAAATGGGTAACATGCTATATTGTTCTTGCTTTAATGACTGCCCTGTTTAGCGACCATTCAAAGTTACGATGGCCCTGAAAAAGTAACTTTATGACCGGTCCTCACACTTACTACAGTCGCAGAGTCCCTGTAGTCACGTGATCAAGATTCAGGCACTTTGCAACTGGTGGGCATTTACAACTGTTGCAGCAACCCATGGTCACACGATCGCCATTTGTGCACTTCACAGCCACCTACCGACAGAGTCAATGGAGAAGCCAGCAGTAATATTGCAAGTCATGGTCACATCACTTAGCATCAGAGTTGCCAGTCCCAGTTGTGGTTGTTTAGAGAGAACTACCTGTATACCTTCATGTACTCATATATCCTTAGAAACAGGCTGAAATTTTACTTTCTTTGAGATAAGCTACATTCACCCAGGAATAGGTCCCATTGAACTCAGTGAGGCTTACTTCTGCATAAGCAAGAGTGAACACAATGAATGTGTAACTTTGGGGAATAGGTGATGCTTGAGATCACTATCAGAAAATAAAGACATATAATTAGCTTTCCCCAATAACGTTTCCTTCAGGCATGTTGGACTTCAAAATCCATTGTTTATAGCCAGCACTGTTCCACTCTCCTTAGATAACAGGAGCTGTAGTTTGCATTTGGAAGGCCTTGAAAGGACAACCAGCAGCAAGGTGGATGGACTCAGTTACAGTGGTGATGTTTGCATGATTGGAAGACCTGAAAGACCAGGTTACGGATAGATCATCATGGAGAAAATCTGGTCACTAGGACTCAAAAATGACTTGATGGCACTCAATCAATCAAACTGGGGAAGGTTGTTCTAAGTCACCATGGCTGAACCCTGCTTGGTGTCAGATATTTGCACAGATTCCTCATGGTCACTAACATTTAAGGGGGTAGTGGAGTTTGGAACTGCCAGAGTATTGTGGGAGTTTGAAACTAAGCCCAAGCAATGGTTAGCAGTGCAAGAACACATGCCAAGCTTTATGTTAGGCTATATTTCTTTTTGGCTCAATTGATTAGTCTGGCTAATTAAACATATAATACATTCTATTATCAGGCATTCACCGACTCTATTTTATGGCTCTTGCAGATATAGATTCTATTACCCAGTTCTGACATAACACATAGGGCCATTAGAGAAGCCTCTGAAGAAGCTATTTTTTATGGATGGCTTTTTGCTAAATTGACTGCTTAATCAGAGTTTTATTAAAAGACTTTTCTCCCCTCCTCCTTTCTGGTTACATCTTTGAATGTCCAACCCTGGGTGGAACAAAGACAAGAGTCCACAGCACAGCTATGCACAGCTTTCCATCACATGAGCACAGTCTTTCTGTTCAGATTTATTTGCCACCAGAGAACAATAACCATGAAACACAATTAGTTTATAACACCTCTGGTACAAGACCTGGTTCTTTGTAGTTCCACAGTCCTAACTTCATTTAGGCCTGTACTTACCTAGTATGAAACTAATGAAAGCTAATTAGCTAATTTGTTCAATTCATTCAATTAAAAAAGAGGCAGTACACCTCTGAATATGCTTTGCATGTGGCGTGGCACTGTTCTGTGGCATGACACCTCCATTTTAGTGATGATTCTAAAGCGTACACTGCATGGGTTTCAATAAGCCAAAAAGGACTGGAAGTGAGGCTGTGAAACATCTCAATCCCCAACATATTTCCCATTAGATTGTTTTGTACCTTCCTAAGATATTCTGTCTCTAGACCATTGACTGAGAGACATGAATAAGTTGAACTAAATATCAGAGGAGTGGACTGTTTAATATTTCATTGTTAGCATGAATTTCTCATAACGTAAGATATGAGATATAATTCAGATTTCATTTGTGTTGTGAGTGGTTAAGAAGAGAAATTCTTGTCAGACTTATGGGACCTAATCATAGGCACTAATGGGCAACTAGGCCGCTGTTTCTCCAAGGAGCCTTGAGTCAAATTCTTTTGTTATCATTACTGTTTTTTTTACCAAGACTTTGAGGAAATATAAAAAAGGGGCAGCAAGGTTTTCATCGTTTCCAAATACTTATTTCGTGTTCTCTTGTAATCTCTTCTTATATTCCTTGAATACATTCTTTCAATTTGGACTTGAGGTTGGAGCATGGTTGACTCACAAGAGGCTTCTCTTCCACGTGTCTAGACATTGGGATTCACTTGCTCATATAAATTTATCTGGGCCTGAAAGGAAAGAAGAAGAAAAGAAGCTGCCATGCCTGCAGGGCTGGGGAACAATGTGGAATCCTAGCTGGTTCCTACCTCTCTGAGGCAAAAAAACAAAAAACAAAAAACCCAAATCTGATTTCTGGACTTTTCTCCATGGCATGAATTAGGGGGAAGGGAACTAGCAGAGGAAAACTGCTAATTATATGCCTCCCTCAAATGAAGTTGTAAGGTGGCATTTAAATAACTTCTATCCACTAACCAAGTGGAGCAGAATAATTGGGATTGCAGGTCTCTAACCATGTCTATTTTACATCCCCTGATTGGGAGGATATCCTTCCTTCCTTCCTTCCTTCCTTCCTTCCTTCCTTCCTTCCTTCCTTCCTTCCTTCCTTCCTTCCTTCCTTCCTTCCTTCCCTCCCTCCCTCCCTCCCTCCCTCTCTCTCTCTCTCTGTTTTATATGGCCAACCAACTCAAACGATGTGAGTCTGGGAGGCATACAGCATAAAAATGGCACGTTACATTAAGGAGATGTACAACAGCTCTTTACCTGTCCTCTTTTCCCTCTCAGCCTAGGATATACAGTGCATCAGGGTGCACAATATTTTGGGAGTGAGGACCATACACGGCTTTTGGAATGCCAGGGCTCACAGTCCAAACACTAGAAGACGAAGGACAGAAACAGATTACATTACATTACATCAAACTGTGGTTTGGTGTGTGAGCCCTATTCAGGTGTTTCACTGAAAAACTTTAGAGTAGTGAAGAATATGGATTCTTGGCCCTGTCTTTGATGTCTTTGTTTTGGTTTTTGGTTTTGTTTTTGTTTTTTTCAGATTACAGAGGTCAAAGGTTTTGGTCATGCCAGGTTCAACTGATTTCAGCTCCAGATGGTCTTTGGTTCTAATTGATAAAGGCTACTCCACTGAAGTGGTTTGATTTTGGCAAATAACTGAGCAGAATCATAATCTTCTAAAAAGTAAAGACTGCTGAATTTCTCTCTTACTGGCTGTGCTTCAGCACCATGGCTAGAGCTTGGGGGTGGAGATTTAAAATAAAAGGAAAAGACAGCCATATATCCTACTTTTTGAATGATTGATTTCCCCAAGCAGAGAATGCATGGTCTTAGCCGCTCTTGACTTTTCCTTCTAGAAATTAGAGAATTCAGTAGATCTGAATTAGTTAACCAAGGCCGCCTTCTTAACCTGTGTATTCCCTAGCCCTGTATGACTGCTACAAATCAGGTCCATGTATCAGAAGAGTAACTTTAAAACATTGCTGCTATTATGGAACTTCAGCTCTTCTAGACATAAATACCTGGAATTATTCCTGGAACAGCCCATTATCAGCCTTTTGACTCAATATACAAACACTAACTCTTAATTGCTTTTTATTACAATTTTATCTGATACTTCAGATCCTATCTGGGTATTTTCTAATTTCATTCATTTGACGCTATTCTTATATAATGGTGGTATGATCAAGATGCTATTTTCCTGTTTTGTTAAAATAGT
Organism: Liasis olivaceus; assembly: GCA_030867105.1. NCBI lineage: Eukaryota > Metazoa > Chordata > Lepidosauria > Squamata > Pythonidae > Liasis > Liasis olivaceus. The sequence goes on along the minus strand of CM061348.1, from coordinate 99,049,019 downwards.
TAATTCAACTATTTTCAGTTTGGGAAAGCCCCCACAAAATTTGCTTCAAAGCTCATTGCAAACCTAAGTCTAGTTCTGCTTCCTCCAACTGATGTCATCTCTTCTACAACTCCTAATATTCCCAAACAATACCTTCACCAGACAATTCAAATATTCTAATTCTAATATTCACTGGTATGCCCAAATAAAATAACCTTATTCAAGCATGAGCCTAAATACTGAGGGCTTAAAGTAGGACATGCATTTGCAACAGTCCTCTGGTGTATATGGACTGCCTCCTTGTTTTGGTCCTTTCTAAAATGAGTGGTATGGACTGGAGAGACTCAGGTTCATGCTCACTGGGTGACTTTGGGTCTCTATATCTCACCTACCTTACATAACTATTGGGAGGATACACGGGAAGGTGAAGAACATGTCCATTGCTTTGAGCTCCTGGAGGAAAGGAAGATAGGAATGTTAATATTAAATAATCATTTTATCTTACCCTTGTGAACCTTACTTAATGCAGACCCAGCAAACTAATTCTACAAATGCAAAATGCATAGCTGATGCTGTTACAACTCTGAAAGAAAACAGTTGCTCAAAAGCTTTCTTGTATAGCCGACAAAATGCTTATTTGGTCCTTATTTGATTTCTCTGATACATTAGAATGCAGGTATTCCTGGAATAAAAGGAAATGTGCTTAGCTGGATTTGAATCCAGAAATAGTCACACTCCTTTCTCAGCCTTGTTTCTCTCAATAACTGTGTTCTTTCATCATAACTTTTCTATGCTCTTCTGAATAGAGTATGTCCTTAGGGAATGTCACCTGCAGGGATGCTGGGATCAAACCTTCTTAGTTTCTGCCTCCTTCATTAGAACAGCTCCCCCCTCCCAATATCAGTCACATCCCAACTCTATTAGTCTTTCATAAAGCCATTAAGACCTGTTCCCCCCCCCCCACCTCCCCAGAGGGCCTTTGGAGACTAAACAGGCCATCTTAATCTCTCCTGGATGGAGATTATACCACGGTAATCTTTGTTGCTTGGAATGCTATATATTATATTGTTGTGTTTATGTTAGTCTATTGGTTTTTAATCTTATTACGATTCTGGAGATCTCTAAGCCACTTATACACAGACCTGATTGGAGTGGCATACATGCCTAGTAAAAGAAATGCATTTCAGGTTCAGAATAGACCTGCTGCTAAGGCATTAGGCTTCTCCTGCTGCACCAGAGAGGCATCTTTTATGTGCAATATGAAAGATGTGAAGTAAGAGATCAAGGGTGGCTGGAAATGGCTAATCTCTTGTTGGAGTTTAGTAATTTGTTTTTGGCCTTTGGTATATTACAACGGAAACATTTTGTGGCTGGGCTTTTATGAAAAAGCTTTAACTCTTTGACAACTTCCGTAACAGCTTCCCCCCCCCCCCTTTTAATAAGGCATCATATTAAGTTAATCTTTAAATGAAGTTAATTGCAGTTTCAATCTTAGAGATCAAATGCTGTTTTAAATCCTGTGTGATGTGAGGGCAGGGGAAGGATGCCATTTATGTAAATATAGTCATTGGCTCTGGCTGGAAGTGGATGACACAAAACACTACAGGATAATGTTACTTCTAATATCCTAAGATTATATGGTCAAAAGATGTAGGAAGAATACCTTTGGAAAAATGCCCCCAACATGATCTGCAGAATAGGCTTCAGATCATGTTGAGATGAGTAGCTAGGCTCATACATTGAAGATTTAGAGTTGCCACCAGCATTTTACACTGTCATACTTTTCTATGAAATGTTTTGTGTATTCTGATACATTTAACACCTAGGCTTTTGTAAAATTATTGCACACAAAGCTATGATTGGATACTGATGGTGCTTTAGAATCTTTGGAGTTCCCAATCAAGATTATTTATATGGCCCACTATTTGTTAACAGTGGTCATATTTACATTGTGCACTCAATGTGGTGCTTCATAATGCAGTCTTATATCCTAGAGGTTGATAGCCTATTAGTTAGAGCAGTGTTTGCTCATCCTTGGCAACTTTAAGACATGTGGACTTCAACTTCCAGAATTCCCCAGCCAGCAGTTAATCGTTTTTGGAGGGGAGAGGGCTGGAATGGTTGGATAATGATATAGTTGCTTGGTTGCACAGTTGTCTTACACATGAGTGAGACTGGGATTTTCCAGTTCTTTTCCCAATAATTTTGGGCTGAGCGTAAGGTTTTCCTTTATTTATTAAATAATGTAAAGCTTTTAGAGGTTAAAGTATAGTTTTCATGTATTTCCCTCTTCAGTGGGAAAATGCACTGCTGATTTTCAGCAAGTGCTCTGTAGTATTTTGGAGAGGATTTAAGGGCAGCAAAACAAGCACTTCCTATTAAAAACAAAAACACAGGTTGCCCATTCTTACAATCTGGATCTAAGTCTCTTTTAACTGTATGGGACTTATTTCTGCATAATATATGAAGGGGTGTGATGCTCCTGGCTTAATCCTCCCAGATGGGGCTACAAGGAATGTACTAGTAATGAGTGTGTATGTAGCCAGGAGATCTTAAGCCATATTGCTGTTTTTTTTTACCAGCATTAGTGATTTGTGTCATCCCAAAATATTGATTGGCACCAGCAGGGCTCTTTAAGAGATATGTTGTACCTTCCATGCAAATGGAGAGAGAGGGGAAGAGAGAGAGAGAGAGAAGATTTTAAGAAGAAGATAAGTAGTAGGTGTTGTATCACCCTTTCCCCAGAACTCCAGATCTGTATTTACTACATATCAGCTTTGCAGGTTTGGGGCTTCATATCCCCAGCAGACTATGGCAGGCAGGAAATGCCCCCTTTTCTCCCAGGGTAATTGAGAGGATGCACGTCTAGCCCCATCCTTTTTCTGCCCAGGCAAAATGATGACCAGCCAGTAATATCATATTACAATTAGATTCCTGTGAAATTCTAGTGTGGACCATTTCTGGGGCACTCTGTTTTTCTTTTCAGTAATGGTATATCATTAGAAGAAGCCACAGCAGCACCCAGGATTAAGGAAGGCGGTGTTCATCGCTCCTTTTCCTGCTGTTCCAGGCAGATTTGCAGCAGGTGCCCGATTCTGCATTCCACCAGGCCCTTCCTTGGACGCCAGCCAGTCTGAAGGCAACAGGCAGCAGCTGTCTACACAGTCTGGTAGGTTAGGGGAGGGCTGAGCTCCCCCTCCCCCCATGACTGGGAAGGGCAAGTTTCACGATGGCCTTCACTCTAATTCAAGCTAATTCTCTTTTAGTAAGATGATCACATTTGTATTTGCATAGCATCAAGATGCTTGCTAAGTCCAGGTTTGGGGGTATGTGTGCATTTTATTTTCTTGCTATAATTACAAATGTGACCATTAAAGGGCATATGCATTTCACCAGCCTGATAAACCTGCCTAGAACAGCTGAGCTTTAAGCATGACATCTTACATTTCTAGCACATTTCAAGATATTTAGACACCTGGTGTCTATCAAGACTTACTTCAAAGCCTCATCTCCTGAATGTCAACATAACAAACTATTTGAGATTTGATCTTTCAAAGCTTTCTTTGCCCTTTTCTGTTGGGATTTTGTTTCCGTTTTAGCATTCAGAGCTAGGTGGAAACAATTGGGAATTTTGCCTTCAATAAGAAAGGACAAAGGAAAACAAATGATACTCCCACCTTGAAATTGCTACATTTTAAGGGAAGTCAGATGATACACACACATTCATTTCTAGCAGACAATGACAAACAGATGTATTTTTGTTGTTCTAAAAAAGCGGTATTAAATAAGGACTGGAGCCAAATACTCTGATTAATAATAAACAAGTGTTGGGAATCCATACACCAGATAGCTATAACCAAGGTCTTAAATCCAATGCCAGTGAAGGTTAAACAAGCTGACCTCAGTTTATAATATTTCCTCCCTCCACTTTACAATTCCATAATTATTAATGTTAGATTTATATCCCTCTTTTCTGCAGAATGCTATTGGCTCACAGCCCTGTGAGGTCGGTTGGGCTAAAAAATGTGCCTGTTCCAAAGTCATCCAATGAGCTTCTGTGGGGGTGGTGGGGAGCTGACCCAGGTCTCCCCAGTCCTCATCCAACATCTTAATTATATCACACACTGATCCACTAGAGGAGACGGTATACTTCATAATCTGATGTAACAGATTGAAATCCATAAAACCATATGTTATCATATTGTGGTTAGTTTTTCTGACATGTCACTCATTTCTTTGTTGCTGTTGTTTTACTTAGAATAGAGAGGAAGAAGATGGAAGCCTGACTTTTAAAGATCTAAACAGTCATAGAGTTAGGACATGATCCTGGTTGGCCATGGGCTGTCTTCGGCTTAACAAGTCCAAAGTTCTAATAATGTAATGTATCCTAAATTATGTGGCAGGGAAAGGGAAGTCTGGTTGAAAGCTCTACTGGTCCTTTTCCATCTGAAAATACCTGGTATTGATCCCACATCTATGACAGGCAAGCTAACTAGCAGAGGTGATGGGAAGAGAATTTAATTCTTTGCTGAAATGTCTGCAGATAAGGCTAGACTGTTATTGCTAGAAGACCAGAGTCTCTTTTGTACCTGCAGTTCATAAATGTCTGTTGATAAAGGACAAACATTCATTGTACAGAACTATAACCTAGCTCATAATAGGTTGTTTTCATAAACCATAATCCAATTCTTGCCCCTTGAGAGGATTGCCAAGCTACTAAAAATGAAGACATTGGTCTAAGTGAATGAGAAACTACTATCCACCTTTGGATTTAGACTTGCTGGTAGCCCATGTGCTATTATGTTGTTTGTCTGCCTTGTTGACTTTGGGCAATTACTTGGCTTAGCATAATCTATGGTCAGGCACTTTACATTACACATGGAACAGGATAGATTGTTCCTTTGTTTCTATATCATACAATTTGGGTACTTGTAGGAACATTGGAAGTATCCTAATGCTAAATTGTCTAGTTTGTTACTGGTTCCTCCAGTGAGAGTGCTCCAGGATTTCAGACAAGTATTTTTGATCTAGCAACACCAAGGACTGAACTCTATAAACCTGTCATCTAAAAGATATACACTAATACTGAGCTATACTGCTTATCTTAGCAGAATAGGAGAAAGTAAGTAGTGGTCAATAATGTGGTTATTACCCAATGTCAGTGAGAGCAGCAGACTGATATTAAAAATGGTCAATTGGTTATAGCTTTCCCCAAGAGTTTACTTACTTTTTCTAAAGTTAACTTTTTTCCTAAAGTTATTGACGTTGCATTTATAGAGGAATCAGGTTATTCTGGTATTGCAAAAAACTAGAGTTCTACATCAGATTTGGATAAATCCTAAATGGAACTGAGCTAAATTTGGATAAGACTGAAATCAGCCCAATTTCTGAACCAAGCTCCCAACATACTGTTAGTGATTAGGAATTTGGGAAGACACAGGTCCCAGACTATTGGTTAAAATAAATAAATAAATAAATAAATAAATTTTTTCTCCAAGCTCTCCAGATCAGAAAAAGTGGAATGAAAACAGAGAAAAGAAGAGGAACCATATGGTTTTGTGACTTACAGTTTCTACTCACAGTGAATGGTTTTACTGGAGCTCTACAATACACAGTGCTTTGGGGAAATAGCAGTGGAATGCCCATTTCAGTGTTTTTTGTTCGTCTGTTTTCTCAGATCAGATTGACTAAATGTTGGTGGAATCTATGGGAGCTGGTAGAGTGTCCTTCTGGTTGTTTGCATGGAAATACAAGATTTTAACATCTTTCTACCTCGGCAATCATATACTAGTTCTGCTCCTGTCCCTTTGCATTTTCTATGACCCTGATCCCAGTTGAGCAGAAAACAAGAAAAACCACTGACCTGTTTTATTCATGATAATTCTTTAATCCCTATGCCTATCTTTCTGGGGGAAAAAAATCAATGTCTGTGTGTGCATGGGTGTGTGCACTGAGGGATATAGCTATGATGTACCTAATTTCGTATAAATTGCCTCCCTGCCCCCCCCAAAAAGAGAACCCATGGAGTTAGTAAGGGAAAGAAAATGATTCTGTCCCTCAAAAAAGTAATGCACACTTATCTTTCTGAAATTTTACAAGGTTATTTTTCCTAGGGATATTTAGTTTATTGTATGTCAGTTTCATCATAGCTGCTTATAAAAAACAGAGCTGAAAATGTTACTCCTGCATAAAAGTTCTTGAACCTTTTCATATGGATCTTGGTAGGCACGATTTATCCATTGAAAATTCTACTTTGCAAATGTATCCGATTCTGCCAAAACATATACATTATTTGCATTTTTCCAAGAGGCAACATTTAAAATGTAGAACCTTCACATCATCCCTTCCTGAGAGATATTGTTCCTGAAAATTTCACCCCATTTTATCTATAGCATAAATTATAGTTACTTGCTGTTTTCAAAGGATAGTTAATAAGATAGCTAGGGAATCCAGATTTCCAAAATGAATTTCAGATTCAGCCCCCAAATCAAACAGGGATGGAGGAAAAGATTCTTAATCAAAGACAAAGGTTTTCAGAATCAAGGGATCTGTACAGAAAGTACAAAAGTGATTAAAAAGACCTAATATGTTATATAATCCTCATGGATATAAATGAGACAGTGTTAAGATTCATGGACCAAATTTGAAGTCCCATAGTGGGGGGAAAAAAGTAGCAGGGGAATATAAGGAGCAGAATCAGACTGCAGAGCTCACAATGAATCTAATAGAAAAAAAATATTCAGCTTACTAGCTGTACTTTACTATTCTGAATGAAAATGGAGAACAGGATGTAATAAAGTGCAGTGCACAGAAAATGTTCCAGCTATGTCCCAAAGAGGACGTTAGGTGATGAGATAGATTTGCTGCTTCTAATCTCCCATCACTAATTAAGGAGACCATAAGATCAGCCTCCCCTCTATGTCTACCAGTAGCGATCACAATTCTTTTCCATGAGAACCAACAGAAAAGCCGGGTGGGGGGGGAAGACTTCCATATACCTTTCCCGCCCTGCCTAGCATAAGCCTGGATGGTTCTAGAAGTCACAGAACATGAACACTTGGATACTGCCCCAGGGGCACATTTAGGACTGCAGTCAATGATGAAATTTATGAACTTTGAGGATCATTCCCAGTACCTGTCCTAGAACCTATGGGGACACACCTCTAAGCTGATCTACATAGAAATATGAGGCACATTAATCAGGAGCAGACAACTTTTCTATGGCCAAGAGGGATGCTAAATTACGCTTCCAAGATTTCTGGATTGTGGCAGTCAAGTGGTGATTCTATTGGGGAGGGTCCTTTTTTGTTACCATCCCCCCAATCCCATTTTGGGATTGTTGAATTAGGTTTAGATAACGTTTATTGTTTATAATTCATTTGTGACCACAAAGAGAGCATTGCACTGTTTTATTTCAATGTTTTTTATCAAATTTCAGTGGCATAACCATAGGGGCTCTGGGGCTGCAAAAGGGTGGGGGAAGGGTGGGGGAAGGGTGGGGGAAGGGGCTGCATGTCTTTGAAAGTCTTTTCATTCTGATGAAGCCTTGTCTCCCATGTCCTGTGCTATCAGCTCAAGCCTGTAATCTTTCAGACTACCAGAGCAGAAATTTTGCCATTCTTTTTTCCTCCATGATTCTATTTTCTTGAATGTGATCATCACCACTCTAGCACTTCCCTAGGCTCCTTTCCAGCCCTCCCTCCAATCTAACTGGCCTTTGTTGCTGAAAAAGATGGGTAAAGGCTGGAAACGACAGCTCTTCCCTGATGGCAGCGTTGAACCCTTCAGAGGCATCCTTATTCTTTCTATCACGGCTTCCCCTGTCCTGATAATGCATGTGCCTTGCTCAAACCAGGCCTCTGGAACTGTGGCAATCTTCATGGTATTTCCACAGAAGTTGAGATCTCAAAAATGAGTAAATAAATGGGGTCCCATCTCATTGCCTGCCCTCCTAGACTATAGCTCTTTCCCCTCCCAATCCTGCTTCCCCGAGATAAGCCACTGGCATTTTTCCTCTGGGCCTCCAATCAGGCATTATTATAAGAAAGTGCAAGGCATCTATCAGCCATACAGCCCAGTGATTTATGTTCAAAGTTAGGATTATCTTTTCTGCCCCGAATCCCTTCAAACAGCAAACCGGATAAGAAAGAATCACATTCACCAGATAAAATTGGAATATAGGTTCATGTAACAGAATGACAGCCAGGTCTTTATCTCTGAACTGCTCCAACCACCTCATTTTGTCAGGAATTGTTCTTTAGCCCTAGCATGGGATCTCAGGGATCTCGGGGATCACCTTAATGGCACCCTTGCAGCTCTCTACCACTCTATTCTGCACAACTGACTGTTTGCACAGATCTTTTCCAAGGGAATGGTTGCATCCCAACAATCATTCAAAAGCTGAGGAATGAAGGATAGAAGCGCCTGAGGCACAGTCAATCCTTGCTGCTGCATAGTATCACATTCTTTCAGCTTGCTATGACCTGCTATGTGAATGTATAACATGCGCCTGAGATATGGGGTAAGACCCACAGCAGCTCTAAAAGCATGACATTACTTCAGGCACCTTTCTAAGCCAGTTTAAAAACAGTTGCTCTCATTTGATCCCTTGATAGGTTTTCCAAAAACAGAACTCACCTAGGAAATTCAGAAGCCCCCTAGCTAAAGATTGGTCTCAGAGAGGAAACATACATGCTCCATCCTGCCCTTCAGAATGTGAAGCTCATCTAGGAAGCTTAAATGACTTCCAGTAATCTATCCAGTTTGGGAAAAACTGAAAATGAATGAATGAATGAAAATGGAGTGCTACCTCTTAGTTAATCTCCTAAAATGAATATATACATGATTTCTAAGGCTGTAGACCTACAAACAGGGTACAATTCTCTCCATGTCTATCTAGAAACAAGTGGCAGATCTACAGCTAGTGAGGCTCGCCTTGACATACATGCATACATACATACATACATACATACATTCTACCCCTTCTTTTTTATAAGGCAAACCTAGGATCGATGTATTGTTTTTCTACCAGTGCTAAAATTCTTAAGGGTTAACATGCAAAGAAGCTGTTCAAGCCCTAAAACAATATCTAAAGTCAGTCATGGTCTGCTTGAAAGAAATCAGACTGGTGCTTCATTCAGGTTAGACAGAGGTGGATCAAAGAATTGCTAACCCTCTTCAACACTGTTTTGTAGAGGCAGTAAGCATACACATTTAAGAAATGAATAAGTCTTTTCTTTGACTTTTTTTACCTGGGAAGTCCCACTCGGTCTAGCTTGCAGCCCATCTTTAGGTTCTGCTCTCAGGTTCTTGCACAACAGAGTTCCTAGAAGTCAGGGGCCAAAGTATCTTGATACCAAGGCAGACTCTTAGGCCCTCTCCAGGAGGTAAGAATAAGGAAGTTTTTAAAACTTGCTTAACATTGCACTTTCATTCTGTACACTTAAAGCCTCTTCAGTTAATAAATTGCTTTACTATACAATCAACTTCAGTGTCTCCAGGCATTTCTCTCAAAAAGAAACAGGATATCAGGAGGCTGGTGAGGACTCCTCTCTAAGATCATTAAACTTCACTCACCCAGTCCCTCAAACGACCATCACGATACTGGATTACCTTGCAAGATGTGTGTGATTTATAGGCCCTCAGCTGTCATCCTCTCTTTCGAAACCTGAAAATAACAATAATCAACTTTATCTGTACTCATTAGCACATAATTTGTAAAAAGGACTTAGAAACTCAGAAAGCCCTCTTTTTTTAAAAAAAAAAAAAAAGAAGTATTATAAACTCCTGTTTTTGCTCTCACTTGAAATCTAGATTAAAAAGAAATCTCAGAAAAACTCCCTTCTCCAGACAGTGTATACTTCACTGTTAGATTTCTTCATTTATTGGCTGAAAGCAGTGAAAAATGTAACATGCTTTTTTCACAAAATGGACAGAAGGGCGACCACTGTAAATGTTTTGCTTTATATTTCAGGTTCTAGAAAAGATAGAGACTATCTCTTGTTTTTTCGTTTTTTGGATTGTTTTTTTTTTTTTTAATGAAAACTGGGACTATTTATCTATTGATTTGATTTATATAGCTGTCCACCTCACACATGATTCTGGGCAGCTTACAAGGATTAAAACACAGAAAAAACCCAGCAGATGCCCAAGGATGAACAATAACCCCACTCACTGAAAAAACACATTGAGGACAACAGAGCTCATCTACCCCCCTGACCCAAATGCCTGGGAAACAGCCAGGTCTTCAAGGCCTTGCAAAAGGCAAACAGGTTTGGGTCCATCCAAATCTCTGGGGGGTCGCTGTTCCATAGGAAAGTCACTGCCAGTGAAAAGGCACAACTCTGGGGTCCAACAAGATGGCATTGTTTGATAGGAAGAGCCCAGGGCATCCCTCTCTACTAGATCTGGTGGGGCAAGCAGAAACAATGTGAGAAAGGTGGTTCCGCAAGTTCCCCATCTTGCCATCAACTGGACACCCATGTTTCTAGGACAGAAAAAGAGGACCAATTGTAAATATTAGAAATGCTCATATACACTGCATATTCACTTTACAAGTATATATTCACACATGAGTAAAGTAATCAATACATTTTACCCATTGATAAAAACACATTTATCTTTTCTCTTTCTTTTTTTAAAAAGAAAATGTTTCCATAATAAAAACTTTAGAAACAACAACACCCCTGAACTGCTTGAGGACCTAAATGCAGTGATTTTGCATGGTCACCTCCTGCATTTTGACCTCATAATATACTAGGGTGAAGGACCTTGGAGTCACATGCTGGAGTCACATGCATGACCAGTTAGATGCCCTGGCCAGTCTTTAGTGCATGCAGTTGCCTGAGCATCCCACAAGGTTTTACCGCTCATGCCCACGCTTCCCTTTTTCTTCTTTTGTTCTGAAAATCTAGGACAGTTCTTCAGGCAGCCTGTGTCAGAAGGTCTCTTGGTCCACGTGTCTCACAACGTCTTTGATATATGGGTGAGCAACACGTTCAGGCTGGAGGACACCCAGGTTGCTCAGCAGCAGCTAAGGGACACAGGGCAAATGAGGAACTCGCCCCATCCTTTTATTACCATGATCCCTATTCCAGGACACTGAGACATTAAAACAGTGACTAGACCCAGCCACCTTAACATTCTTTAGGGAAGAACCACCTGGTGCCAGGTAAAGCTATCCTGTACAACTGATAGAAAAGAAAGTCTTCCAAAGGTTATTTTGCATGAAAGATCATGCACGTTACAGGCATGAGGGAGTCTCTTAATATTATTCTGGGCAATCTGATTCTACTGAAGTGAGTTGTACCATTTTGGCTAAAGCAGCCAGTTCCTAATGATGAGCCACTTATGAAGAAAAGAAGCAGAAGACCTCCATCCTTCTACCTTCTTGCTAGCCAGAAAACCAGGCAATGCTTTTGGCTCATTAAGAAGGAACCAGCTCATTTGGCACTGAGTCTGAGCATTACTGCCAGTTTTCTGAATTCGGCTTATTGGTCTAATCCCTGCTTACCCCAGATTCTCTGAATAACAAGCCAGGAATTTCAGTAACAGCCATGTTTTACTTCTGCCTTCCCCTGACTATGTACTACTGCTCTGGATCTAAAATTGTCCCTCCCCCAAGGAGCCCTTTCAAGGCATTAGCGCTCTAGGCCTTTAAAAAGTTGTTGGTGTGTTACCCCAATTAAACAGAAGTGTATATGTGTGTTTTTTAAAAGAGCCACCCTGTATTTATTTTTAATGTGCTTGACTGAAGATGCTTGGGAGGAGATTAAGCAAAGCGGTGTTGCATTATCATCTGTTTTGAGTTTTCCAAGATAAGAGGGCAGGTTCATGGTATAATTTATATTGTGCTGCATTAAGCTTTGGAAGAAGTCATTTTGTCTTCAGTGGGGATCTCACTGTGGTTTGGAATATTTCTCATACACACAAAGAACAGGGAAGCCATCAGAATAAAAGATGAAATGATGATGAAACTTCCCCATCCTTCATTTGCTCTAAAAGTTTGTCTGCAGGCAACCATGAAAGTTCATTTGTATCATAAACCACTGCCACTATGTTCAAAGCTCTTTACTCATAGGTTAGTGTGCATAGGAGCACAATATAAAATAATAAAGAGGAATGCTGTTGCACCAATGGAGTAGTGAATTCTTTCATGGATGCCCTCTGCCTATGGAAAGTTCCATTGGCATGAATTTACTACTTATTCAGGTAGTGGTGAAAGCCCCTTAAAGCCAACTTGACCTTAATCTCATCCATGTTCCAAGATGCACTGCACCTTAACTCCATAAATTCAGTAAAAGTACAAGCAGTAAAAGGCTATAAGCAATTATGTATTGCTTCAAATATCCTAAACCAAGCCATGACACTAAGTCACCCAAATAAGAATCAGTCATCAGTGGAACATTTATTGCCAAAGCATCCTCACTATTCATGCTTGGGTCTAACTCAAGGGCCTGTCAGTGTTGAAGTTTCTATTGGTCTTTGAGCACAGTGGGATGGGATCTGAAAAAGAAAAAGAACCCTGGGGAGGAATGATGTGATTTATTATCCAAGCACATCTGATGACCTTCAAGTTAGGAAAAGTTAAATCAATTTTTAATCTATCTTCTCAATAACATTTATACAAATTACAATTCTATGCCATCTCTTCTTTCTCAGCTGTGTTCTCACAACATTTTTCCCGCCAATTGCCATTATTGTTTTCTGTCCTGCAGGACATCATTCCTCCATGAGTGAGAGGAGGCAGAAGCCTTATCTTTCCAGATACCCTGTATACTATACAGTCCAGAGTTGTGATGGGATTGGGTTGCCTATAAATAGATAGATGGATAGACAGACAGACAGACAGACAGACAGACAGACAGACTAACTTGGAAGAGGTCATTTAGGCCATCAAGTCTCACCCACTGCTCAGTGTAGGAATTCAAATTAAAGCATTCCTGACATATGAATATCTAGCCTTCACTTGAATGCAACCAGTGAAAGAGTGACCATCACTTCTTTAGGTAATTGGTTCCACGATCAAACTGCTGTGTTAGGGAGCTTTTCTTAACATTCAGTCAGAATTTGCCTTCCTATAAAACTTTATTTCATTATTCCATGTCCTATGGAATGAGACAGAACAGGTCCTGACCTTCTTCTAGGGTTTTGAAGAATACTATCTCCTTTCTATTATCTTTTCTCAAGGTTAAATATACCCAGCTCCTTCAATCTTTCTTCATAGCACTTAATTACTAGGCCCTGATCAGAGTCTTTTTCTGAAGCTGTTATAATTTCTCTGAATCCTTCTTAATATTTTATTACTGCCTTTTTCGGTATTGGCTAACCTACCATATGTTGTGTTATCTGCAGATTTAATAAGCATTCTCTCCACCTGCTCATCCAAGTCAGCAATAGAAACACTGAAGATCAGAGGACTCAGGAAGAAACCATGTAGCACCCCATTCAATATCTCTTTCCAATTTGATGAGATGTCATTGATGAACATTTTCTGAGTATGATCTTTGAGGAAATTATTTTTCTACTTAATTGTCCTGCTATCTAGTCCATATTTAAGTAGCCTGATAATCAGCATGTAATAGGTGCTGAATCAAATACTGAAGCCAAGGTATATTAAGACCATAGCATTCCCACAATCTATTAAATAAGCTACCTTATAAAAATGAGATAAGGTTAGTCTGGCAACATTCATTCCGCACAAATGTATGCTGATCATTACGAAGTCTGTTATATCAGTCTATGTATAGAAAGTGAACTCTTAGTGCAGTCTAACTACTAATTTTACCTGTTCTTGCTCCAGTAAGCCAATAATTAATGGCAGAAAGAGCCTTGGAGTTGTAAAGATCTCCTGTTGTTTGCATTTATAACAAAAATACAGACACAAGCCACCTTTAGCACCGCAGTTACGGAAGAGGTAGGAGTTCAGGTTGCTTGTTCTCCTAACAATCTGGGAACTATATGCACAGCATCACAAAATAAATATCATGATTATTCACAGTTACTTGACAATGTAAGTGTGGTGTGGAAAATGGCTTTTTAAAAAATAAAAGAAACATGCATTTCATGACTGCAAATACACTCCTCTCCCCTGCCTGAAGTCAAAGGAGAAGGTAGGAAATGTGGCAAAACATATTCTAAAATAAATACATGATTTATAAATAGAAGGGAAAGGCACCTTTTCATAATGAAATACAGTGGGAGAAACTGTGCTAGGAAAACAGGTTGGGGAGTACATCATATGCTGCCCAGGAGAGCTAGACATCACAATAAAAGAGTAGTATAGACTGGTTTCTGATTTTCTCTTTGATTTTCAACAGCAATGTGATATACCAGCATCAGTTGATAAATCTTTTTACAGAATGGATAATCTTACCATGTGCAAATATCTATAGATCAAGCTGCTGTTAAAGTCATAGTTTGAATGGTTGATTAAAAACTTGACAGATCTGTTTCAAAGATCAGAATAGCATTGAGGATAGAATAGCACCTCTAGCCAAAACATCTGAAGGAATCTCAATGTATCTTTACTCCAGATCTGATGACACAGTTCTTGAATTGCTACAGTTAAGACTCTGCTACACATGTAGAAAAGAAATATGGCTAGAATAGAATTATTTGTATCTCCATAAATCTTTATTCTCCCAACTCTTACCCTTCGCTCTTTCCTGGCCTGAAAGGATAAATGTGGTCTTATCTTTGAATCCGGAAGTTTCTTTTTTAGTTAGACCCCTGGATATATTTCGCTCCCATTACCTTTTTTCTTGTCCAATATACTAAGGCAAAATAATTCAGAAACTGTTAATCATCCATCTGAAACGGAAGATAAGCACTTTACATTTATTGCTACTTTGAGGTATGGTATCATTTTACCCCTGTTGGCTATGATCTGATATATTTGATCTTTACGTTTAATGCCTGCTCTCCCCATTAATTTCTTAACTTCTGTGGGCTATAGAATTTTGATATTAAAAACATGCATGTATGCACACACAGATCCTTCTATTTTCCATTTATTCAGAGCTTGAATTTGAAAGGAACACCAAGAGTGGTTTTTGTTAATAAAAATACTCCTTTTTCTTGCTCTCTTCCCAGTGTATTTACACATTCATACTAAACCTTTGAAAACTTGACATTAAGACTTCTTTCCTATTCAAAATCCATTTCTCTTCTTTTGATGCAACTTTTTCTTTTTCTTTTTCTTTTTAAGGAAGAGCAACTGGAATTAACCACACAATTGAGTTACATTCCCTGGGATTTCTTCTTCTTTCTGGGTGATATTTATTTGCTTATGCTTGTTATTCTTGGAAAATGAAAATTAAGATAGCTAGTAAGAAGTTAGCCAAAACTTCCTTTGGAGTTTAGGCAGTGGGAAAAAAGGTTACCCTTTTCTGTAATGAGCAATTTCAGACCAGTAGCAGCCCATCCGTCTCTTACCCCTTCGATAAGATGAGATAGTTTTAATGAGGGAAGAACAGCTAATAGAACTTGTTTTTCTGCAGAAGGAAAAAGCAATTTACTGTAGGAATCTCCCATTTATAAATGATATTATGGGACATGTAGATAAGGGGGCCCTACATATCTACGAAGGCTTCAAAGAAGGAATGAGAAATCCAGCGGCACTGAGCCTTGGAGAAGATACTGAAGCAGTAGCTGGGCTTTTAACCAAATTTGTTTCGCTTCCAACAAAGCCGAGTAATCAGGTTAGTGATATTGCAGGAATTTTCAGGGTCAACAATATCAACTTTTCCTGTCTACCAGACATGGGTCAGTAGATAAATCATCCCACCCACACTTTTTTTTTTTTTTGCCTTTGAGTCTTTTCCTAGGCAGGTTGTATAGAAAAGAGAAGAATTAGTTTTGAAATAGTGCTAAAGTTCACACTCCAGAGCATTGCCTACAGAAGCCCACTAATTAGCACATTTGTCCTGGTTTAACTGCTTGAAAAATAGGTAATCCTATCTATTCATTTAGTCCTCCTCACTTGAGGCATGCCCACTGCTTCATCCCAATGACCTCCATACATTGGGAAGAAATTCTGAAGCTGGTCAATGCCCCTGAACACCCCCCCCCCAGCCCAATTTAATATGCACGGCTAACCTATTTGTATAGAGCATGCCTCTCTTGTTAGACCTTCCCTTCAATGCAGGGATACACTGGAATGAGTACAACTGCAAATGCAGTCCTGGGTCGGTCAGGAAGAGGCAACAAAAGAATATGGCTGGGTGGAATGGGGAGGAGCAGCCCTAAAAGCAAAGTATGGCTTTTCCTCAATTAAAGAATTTAAACAAGTTCAGAGTCAACTATCTCTTCATCCAGCCATAAGTTGTTCTCCTCTGTAAGCAGATGCGTGCGTAGCAGGAACAGAAGGGCCCATTAGGCTAAGAAATGTAAGAGGTATCTGTGAGATGGGTGGTGAAGAAAAATGGAGGACTGTCCATCACTTACTTAAGTCTACCAGCTGACACAGGTCAGAACAAGAGATGGGATCAGCTTTTTGCTTCCGTAGCCCGCATGGCAGGGAATTACCTTCCCAGTGGCCACTGCTGTTGGAGAAGCCCTGGCCCTTCCCTTCTACTCTTCAGAGAATGTTCTTTAAAAACTTCCCTCCATTGTAGAATGGATTGTGTTATGTTATGGCTTTAACATATAACCACATTTCTTTTCTATTCTGACCCTTTTGGATGATCAGATATGTATATATACCATAATTTGCCACACGAATCAGTAAAGTGATTTCTCAAACGCCAGCATTTCAGCAACATTTATGCAGAGGCTGCATTTGAGTTGCACGAACCTGGACAATCACTAGATGGCAGCCAAGAGGCACAAATAGTTATAACACTTCCCTGGTGATAGTCAATAGTTTACAGCTCAATAAAAAATTTGGAAAAATGATAGGGATGGACCTGAGCACACTCCAGAAGTGAACACATCTCTCTCATATGCTAGTATGCCAGCTATGAGAATACTTATGCAGCAGCTGCATTTCAGCTGCACAAATCCAGCAACCACTATGTTGCCATTAAGAGAGACAAGCTCTTTGCTCCCGTTAAATAGTTGTTAGGTTGATAGGTCAATAGTCCTTTGGGGGGAAAAAAGCAGGAAAGAAAGTGATTGGATGATGCTCTAAGACCTTATAAGCACCACCCCCGTGCACATTCTGTAGGGTGACTGAAGGTAGCTCTTCCATTCAAATTGGAGCAAGGAAAACCCATTAATCACCGTACTTACAATGTCATGTGGAGGAGCTATAAGGATAGCAGCCCAGCATGGCCTCGTTCTTAAGGGCACACTGTGGGGGCAGCACAATTAATGCTGACAGGGTTTCCTACTGGCTCTGAGATGGGAAGAAAGTGCTGCCAAGTGTTTGTGCATCTATTGTAAACCACTGCCAAATGGTTTTGTCCTGGTTTGTGCGTGTCCTACTTATAAGTGTCAACGTAATCTTTTTTTTTTTTTTTTAAACTCTGGCTTCACTGCCCGCCCTTTCAGTTTGTGACTATGGGGTAAGCCTCATTTCAGGGCTTGTCTTCTCAAGGCTGGTTTGTCTGTCCCTCTTATCACACTCTCCCAACATCACCCATATTAAAATAATTTGAAAGGAAGAAGGATACAGGGATGACACTAGGCAGAAGAGTCCTGAGAGTCATTGCGCAACCAGCTAAGAAACTTCAGGGCTGCTGGGTAGCCCTTTTCTTTCTTCATAGTGAGGGAAGGAGTGATTGGAAGTGGCAAAGACAGGGAAACTGGCAAATGAGGATAGAATCACCCCCTGTTCTTCACCAAATAAAATAGCCTGCTCTTTTCTCTTTTGTTGAAAGTTTGGACAGTGGCCAGCCAAGTGTAATAGAGTTTATACATTGTGATGCTATCTTTGGATGGGCTCAAAATTAAGGGGGCAATAAGACTTTTATATTGAGGCTCAAGGCTGTCTCACTCATGGGCTGGGAATGAGATCAGAACCAGATCATGGGGATATGAAGGAAAACTGCTGCTCTTGGGCCTGACTGCACCTGTGTCAATGCAATTGGGGACGGGGTCTGATTCAGCAGAGCTAGTTAAAGTGATTAGTGTTATTGTGGACTAGGTTCAGTGAACATTTCACATTTGTATTTTGGGGGGGGGGGGGCATAAGGAAAAGGACCAACCTGATCATGAAGATGGCTGTGACCTGTCTCAGCACACTCCTTCCTTAACATTAAGGTGGTTCAGTGTGTAAGACAAACATAGAAGGTAGATAAGAGATGCATAAGAGAATCTACCTATAGAAGGAAAGCAACCTCTAGTTTGTGGAAACCAAGCATCAATGACAAATGAAAGGACATTTGTCATCTTAATTAAACCTCTGAGTGTCCAGGATTAGGTGTCTCGTCAGTGAAGAACAGTACAGTCTGGCTTATGCTTCTTTTACCAATTTCATTTTTTTCTATTAGCTCTATTGGCTTCAAGTGTGTAGTTAAACCAGAGCAGGGAGATTTAGTTTCTTGCTTCTTTTTCAGCAGTCAGCATATATTCAAGCTACCTATTACAAAAGAATGTACAGCAAGTGTAGAAAAACCTAGGCAAAGTTGACTAGTGATCTAGAACACGGCACTAAAGAAGGTGAATGAACTGAACCTTGGATTTATGGTGTGCTACATTTTCCTTCTGGTTACAGCATGATGAGAGATAGAGAAAGTGATCCTATCTTACCCAGGGGAATATTAGTATAGGAAGTTGAGAGTCTGGCAATATTCCCAGCCTAAAGCATGCAAGAACCGAGAAAATCTCTTTGGAGTAAAATGGTTGCGTTTATCCACTGCATCTTCTATTCTTATCAGGAGTATGTATTGGAAATATGGTTGTCCCTTGTTTGGAAGCTATAGTAAGCATGGAGGACAGGGTAAGATGGCAGTACGTGTATGTGTGTAATTAACCAGATGTTTTGGCTTAGTGCACTGTGGGAATACAGCCTGAAAGTAATACAGATGCTTACTGTATTACTTTTAGGCTATCAGAACCTCTGATGTGTCAACCTGCAAAGCATAGCACAGGGGTGGAGTGTAATCTGGCAGATAAATTAATGTGCCCATATCATCCACGATGAACATACAGGCTTGATGCCTTTCTATCTCTCATCACAACCCAGCTATTTGGAACTAATCTCTGTCTGTGGTATATTC
Source organism: Liasis olivaceus (assembly GCA_030867105.1). Lineage (NCBI taxonomy): Eukaryota > Metazoa > Chordata > Lepidosauria > Squamata > Pythonidae > Liasis > Liasis olivaceus. Next base: position 99,029,877 of record CM061348.1, on the reverse strand, counting down.
TGGAACAAGAAAAGCATACAACTGCCTGGAAAAAGATACAAAAGCCTCAACTCTATAATCCTGGGAAAGATCTTACAAGAAAGATTGATCCAGTTAAATAGGGATGCTGTACAACTTTGATTATTTTTATTTACAATGCCTGCCCAGGTTAGCTGACAGCACCTAGCCAACCTTGTCTGATCTCCAAAAGCTAAGTACAGTCAGGCTTAGAAGACATTCTGGAAGAAGACAGTGGCCAATCACTTCCTTGTTCTTACCAAGAAAACAGCAGACGTATCCATAAAGTTATCAGCAGTCAAGTTCAACTCAGTGGATGCTTTACGATTTATAAAACACAAGATTTATTTTTCTGTTGATCAAAATATCTGATGCAATGTAGTGTAGAGTTAAAAGTTACATGAAAGCAATTCAGTCTAAGAAATGAAAAAGTCACTCCCAAAATTACCAGCATTGTGTCGTCGTCGTCTTCTTCTTCTTCTTCTTCTTCTTCTTCTTCTTCTTCTTCTTCTTCTTCTTCTTCTTATTATTATTATTATTATTATTATTATTATTATTACTATTATTCAAACATTTTCATTGTCCGACATAGGAAATAAGATGAAAGACATCTGAAATTCCTCTTGGACGAAATACTTGAAGGCAAATGATACAACTCTAAAAGCTTCATTTATGTACTTGGATGACAATTTTAGTAAAATTAGGATAAAGTGCACTGCATGCATCCATGTATATATTATAATTGGTAAATTAAGGATTACCAGTCCACTCATAAAAATGCAAATGCGATTTTCATGTACTCTTTGTTCAGGCTTTACTCACCTTCCTCTTTGATTTAGTCAGAAACTTTAAAAGAAACATCTACTCTTCTCTTTGCCTTTGATTTATATGCAAATAAGATGTTTAGTGTCTGCACTGAAAAGGCACTGCTTATACAATTGTACATACCTTCCCGACCTTGCTACCGTTACAGTGTTTTGACTGGTCATATCTGAAATCTTGGGAGGACCCCAGGGAGCTGATTGCCTTGCCTAAGGCATATTACACTAAAGAGAAATTGCACAAAAACACTCTTATATTTTTGCATGCCTCTCTTTCAATGCAGCCACCTAACCCAGGAAAAACTCTCATTAGTCACAACAGTTAAAACCGTATTGAGTTTTTCATTGGAGTTACTGCATCTTTCACTTACCAGGCACAGTATAGCCTGTTCGCTCAAACTGTCTGCATTATATTTTACAATTAACAGTATTTTAGTAACTCAAACATTTTTTGAGATAAAGTTGAATATAACTGACTAATTCAAATATGTGGCTCCCATGATCAAGATTTCACAAGATTTTGGTAACATTTTAAGTAAGATTGCTAACATTTCTCAAGATGTTGGACAGAGCTCATAAAATGTGAACAGTCTTGCTTGGCACCTAATGAGATTTTGCAATCTTGTGAGATAGCAGGCTTTTTATGCTGTTGTTGTCATTTGATGGATGGACACAGGCATGCCTCTTGGAGAACCCATAGATGACCTTATACCTGCAAGTGGCATACCACCCAATGCCTGATCAAAAGGCGCTTGGACTAAACTTGAAAAATGCATTTTAATTTTTTAACTGGATTGCGTTAATAGAGAATACAAACTTTCTTATAAAGGGCAGTGGGAGTCTTTGCACCATGTGCTATTGAGCCAAGGGTGGAGGTGGGGTGGGGGAACAATAGAAAGATGAAAACTTTGCAGTTCCTTTTCAAAGTGTCTCTAATTTGTTCCAATTAGTCACATTGCCGCACTTGGAAACTTGGAGAACCCAGGGTTTTTTTAATGCATTCTTATCTTCCCCTGTCTGTAACTTCTTTAGGTTTACAGCCATTTCTTGTTAAATTTGAATAATTTGTCATCAGTGGGCAGACAGTTCCTTAAGTATGCCTATGTTTGAAATAAAAGAATCACTGTTTCTTGGAAGGTTATCTCTATAGGCCTGCAAAGCGGACAAATCCTGAATACTTAGAAATGAAAGATGGGAAAAAATTTGCTATAAACAGACCCATAACATCTGAGATATCAGCTGTGTATTGTGGTGGTGAGAGAACAAAATCTCACATAGCAGTTAACTCCATGGCTATGAACACATGCCAAATGCTGCTTCTAGCTGAATTCATTTCATGGGTTGTCCTCTAGAGAGATTCTGTAATTGACTAAGGATGCTATGCTGGGGATGCTGAATTTATCAGAATCCTGGGAGTAAAAGCAATATATAAAGTGTGAGGTATTTAGGACAGTGTTCAGAAGTCCTATAAAGGTAAATGGAAATGGAAGTTACAATGGTCCAGGTGATCCAATAGCTGGGTTTATTGTGGCTTATTCACAGAACCTTACGTGGCTCAGAGAATGCAGTGCTGTTGTGTTATTGGACATAAACTACAAACAATTCTTCCTGAATATGGCCTCTCTTTTTTAAATCTTCCCTTCCCTTTCTACCCCAACCCACAACCATTGTCTGTACATATTATGAACCTTTTTTATCAAAACTACAGTGCCTTGCATCATCGGCACATGAAAGCTTATGCAATAATATATTTCTTAGCCTTTGAAGTGTTATAACATTCTCTGCAAGAAACTGGCACAGTTACCACTCAGGGATCTGAGAAAATTGCTATAATTGAGATATCCTTAAGCAAAATATGTAACTGATAGGTAGGAAGGGTTTCAACCTGAATGCTGTCTATTTTTAAACTTGTTACTAAAGCAAGAGACAAGATGACTGCAGCTAATCCCACCTATTTCAGCTGTATTAATTTTGTCTGCTTTTTTACCATTTACAATAGCGAAATAGCACTTGTTTGTTTGTTTTTTCTTTTTTTACTTGGGCAAGGTTCCAGACTCATTTCACAGTACTTCTCAGAGAGTAGAAATGGACATAGCCAGCATTCTATGTTCTTGCTGTTTTCGAACTTATTTGATATCTAGGATGCGGAACCTTTGGGAAAGAATCTTCTGTTAATATTAAGGCTGCAGCACTGTTCTGCCAAGGGATCTGCATATTGCAAGACTTAACAGGGCTTCATTTCTTCTCTCTGGTTCTCCTCCACACTGGGCGTACATGTGTGAGCATACATGAGTAAGGGCCCTGTGCATGGGTACTTTGCCTGTAGTTGCCATCCATTCCCTCTCTTCATGTGCCAAAGTAAAATACATGGTCTGCATATGTATATACTGGGGAGAGGTGGAGAGGCTAAATCAGGATTCTTTTGAGACCCATGGAAATGCCATTGCATCTACCCAAGGGGAAGGTAGCTCCCTGAGTATTTACACAACCTTCCCCATGGTCAAGAGCTAAGGAAGGCTGATCTGCATAAGCAAAAGAGCCAAGCTTCTTTTTGGCCAGTGTCCTTTCTTCCCTGGGGATGACTGATTATTTGTTACAGTGAGATTCAAACAAACCAATACAATTGGTACAGTACACCTGCAGGGTGGGGCTTGGAAAAGATCAAATAGCCTGGCTGCTCTGATGCAATGTCTCTTTCTAAGGTAACAGTATGAATATACCCTCCTCTGAGAGAAAATTTTCAAGATTTGGCGAAGCACCACCCCATGCTATCTCCTTTCCATTTGTTCCTTCTCTCTCTCTCTCTCTCTCTCATCATCATCACCATCATCTCTCCACCAAACTCATCTGTTCTCTAGTCTGTCAGGCACAGGAGAAGATGGATGGTGTTCGCAAATCTCTGGTCAGCGAAGGGGAGCAAGGGCCATCTGTTGCTGACGGAGAACATCTCCTAAACAAAGAAGGGATGAGAGCAGAGGCTTGTCTCTCTGTCCCCCACAGGGATCTTTGGCACTCATCAATCACCCTAAACAACACAGCAAGCTGCAGGCTGCCCCAGCAAGTTTGACCATCCTCAGCTTGCCATCAAATTTATACCAAAGGGGTAGCTCCTTCCCTAAAATCCTGCAGGTAAGAAAGGTCCATTTGTCTCTCCCATCTTCACTTCCTCTAAAAATGATGCGTGTTTCAGTCAAAGTCCCATAGAAGCCAATTATACGTGTAAGCTTGAATTGCCTCCTTTTTAATGCGAAACCTTTCTAATGTAAGAATGTCTTAGTTCAAATGTTTGCAGATTTCACAGCAAATGCTCTTCCATGCCAGAGGGGTTATCTGCAATCCCTCAAGGCAGACAGCACCTGAATGAGCTACTGTTTGATACGCATGTAGTGTGAGATTTTCAAAAGGAATCTAGGAAAAGGCCCGATGTGAAATTTGCCATGGGAATGCCCAGTACTGAAAGCATCCATCACATGGAAGCTGAACATTTTTGCGGTAAGGAGGCCATAACAAAGAGGGTGGGGGTGGGGTAGGGGGAGACAACAAATAATGAGCTTCATTCCAGAATTAGCACTTTCTGTATAGCCATCAGAAATAGAAATATAATACAAAATAACATTGGCATTTTAAGATTTAGAGTGTCTTATTATTAGTTAGTAATACTAACTAAACTAACTTACTATTAGTTTAAATGGTGACATAGCACAAAATATATTAGTTAACAGAACAGTATTCAAAATGTATTATTTTACAATAAACGGAGATGGAAATATCATTATTGATGAAGAAGAATTGAAATTACCAAATCAGTTGTGTCCTGATTTTAAGTTTCAGTGCTTTCCTTCCAACTTTTTTTTAAAAGCAGCTCTGCAAAATGAAACATGAAATTTGGAACTTAGTAATTTCAGCCATGTGAGTGGTGGTATCCAGCTTCTCAGCATCAATATGATTCCCATATGGCCAAGAACCATTACAGACCAAATGAAGTAATCCTTTGATAAAGTGCAGTCATTTATCCGAAAAGTGTAGCCTTGTCATTAAAATGCAAATGAAATGAGTCCTAATATATTAGCCTGAGATAGGAGTTGAAATGTTTTATGAGAAGTGTGCTTTCATGTGGAATTTACTTAAGTGCTAACAGTGGACTCCGAAGGGGGAGGAATACCCAGCTGTGGATGTTTGTTTATTGAAGATATTAATGAAGGACAGTGATTGAAGTGTTTTGAGCCTTCTTACAGTCTTTCATTAACTCTCTGATCCTTAATCTGAAATTGAGACTTCTTTCCCTTATTCTTTCCTGAAGGGATTGCAACCAAAAACATTCTTTTTTTGATCTGAGATCTCTCAAATCTGCAGAACTAAAGCACAGTTGCAAACACAATGTTTCTGTCTGCAAACCTCCCCCTTGGGCCAGAAACCATGATGGTCATCTCAGAGAATCTCTCCCTTATGATGGGGACTTCATTTGTTATAGAAACTCACTGGTCCATTTGAAGAAAAGTTCAGAGGCAAAGGAAATGATAGGGAACCATGCAAAAATAGGTATTTCCCAGAGGTTCAGCCATAAACAGTGATTCCCAATGGCTCGCTATACCTCATGTGCGCAGACAAATTCTGCTAGCTTGTTTAATGAGAAGCCAGACCGCCATACCTTTTAGTGTATTTAGCCAGTGAATGAATTAATAACAACTGGGAAGACAGAATTAGTCACATAGACATAAAGAAGGCAACCTATCTGCCCTGTTTTAAATTATTTCTGGATTTCCCAAGAAGAAAAATAATTGTTCTCTCCTAGAGCTTCCCGCTGTGCCATGAAGCTCACTGCTATTTAGCTCATTTAAGCCAGTCTCCACCTCTCAGCCTCATTCCCTCTTCAGGGTTGTTGTAAGAGGAAGAATCATCTCAGTCATCTGAAGCACCATGTAGTTAGGATGCAATAATTTTTCAATCCCTATTTTATTTCAGTTCTAAAAAGGAGCTTTACTGTACTAAATGGTGACCAAGCCTGATGATTAACTAGCCAACTATTCACACCAGTATTACCAGGGACAGAGGATACCCAATGTTCTTGCAAGATTTGCGGAGTTCCTTCTGAGTCAGGCCTTTAGAAAGAGGATACCAGCCAAGAGGCGTTTGTGAGTAGCAGTGTGGAGACAAAAGTGAATTGTTAACTAGCCATTCAGATGGAGAGAGAGAGGTCTGAATCCCCTCCAAGGCCCTTGATTTATGGCTTGTGATAATATGTTTTGGAGCACCACAACCCAGACTGCTGTGCGGCATGACCTGTAAAAATAAGTCTATTAACCCTAATCAATCTCCCATTATCCCCCCTTGCTTGCAATTTAGCCAGCCAAAGGAGCTCTCAGCCTAGTCTGCACTAATCCCGGGGGGCCTTGGAAGAAAAGCAACTTCTTCCTTCGCAAAGCAGGGGTAGAATCATTCTGGGTAGATTTTTAAGCTCATCTTTTAATGAGAAAATGGAGAATTGTTTTCCTTCTGAATTGCCAGGCTAATTGAGGGCTGGAAGTCTTGCCGTGTTTCAGGCCCTGGTGGCTCCCGGTTCCCAGGGCTTTGGAAGGCTCACTGTCTCAGCAGTAGGTAAACGGCTTGGACAAAACTTCTCCTGCTAACAACTGAGAGAATTTACTGAGAAACCATTAAGTGCTTTATTATGGGAACTAATTATGAAGGTTATCACAAATTCCATGGGCCTCAGAGGGGACTGCCTTTGTTGTATCCTTTGGAAAAACAAAGTTGCTTTATCCTCTCCAGGGGGTGGTGGGGAGAAGACCCAGGCAGGAACTGGCATGTTTCCCCCTATGGCCAACTGCTAATGTATTCAGCAGAAAATATTGCTTGAATCTGTATTAGGAAAATGCAGCCTATAAAACTACTTTCTGTCTGAATCCTCTTCAGTTGGGCAGAGTTTAGAGGTTGCTGGAAACTTCAGGAGTTCTGCATTAATGACAGTAATTATAAGTAGCATTTCGGATGGCTCAAAGTGCTTCTCGGCTACTGTCTTCATAATATCTCCATATATAGCATTCTTTTGGTCAGCTTTCTGTCCTCGCCCTGTGTTATCCCTAGCTTTTAGTGCTTTTATAATAAATTACTCATGCAGATGCTTAAAACATTTATAATCGGCCTTCTTCTCCAGTGCTTTGAGGTAAATGTTATGTATACTGCAGTTTATTAAAAAAAGAAGAAGAAGAAGAAGCTGAAACTACAAATATGCCTTCCTCTTTCTCTTATCCTTCATCAGGAAGCAAAGGAAGTGGATGTGGTGAGGGGGTGGGGGGAAATAGCAAAAGCTATTTTCTAGATGACAGTATGAAAGTGCCTTGCCACTGCCTTCCTCAATTATGTTTTTTTCACTTCCCAGTCTAGCCTACAGCACCTCATCCAAGTACTAACCAGGCCCAACCATACTTAGCTTCTTAGTCCAGACATGATCAGCCAAAGGCTACTACCTATCCAGGCACATAGATGGTGGAAGAGAGTAGCGGAAGGGGAAAAAAGAACCTGGAATTGAGGACTAGACTCACAGCTACATTCATAGATGACCTACACTGAATTTTGTTAAAAAATAAATCTACCACCCTTTTACAGGTACATTTTTTGATGTATCACAGGTCCAACAAACCAGTTAAGCATATTTCTAAAAAATAAATATAGGATACAGCTGTTAAACATTATAAGAGTTGAAGTACAACATGTCTGAAGGTCACTAATTTGGTTACGGATATAGGTGACTCAAGTGAAGACTATCTCTGAGTGATATGGAAGTATACTGAGACAGAAACCAGGAGAAAAAGATAAGGATAAGCTTGACAAATAATTAGTTCATATCTGCTCTCAATAGTAATGGATCAGTTGACTACTTGCTAAACCAACAGCTACTGGTTATGATATTATCCCCAGTACTCAAAGAACATGATGTATTTAATAACTTGAATTGAATTTTTACTCTCATAAAATTGGCTTGGAAACACAATAAGTGTATTATAAATATCTGTACCCTGTTATTTCTTATTTCATGGAACGTGTATATGAGGTTAAATATTTACTTTTTAAATATAATTCCCTTTAGTGGGGAATGTGGTTTGAGAGTGACAAGACTGGAGCCAAAATGGAAATTCTGAGAAACAGGGATCTAAAAAACAGACAACTGGAGCTGAGGATAGCTAGACCATGAAGTTTGAGAAATCCATAACTCTAATTTTAAAAAAGTTGGTAATGGGGAAAGGGGAGAGCACCAAAGAAAGAGCCATACTTAGAAAAGAACACTACCTATTCTTACCTGTCTCAGATCCCTACAATAGCAAGGGTGCACACCCATAAGCCCCTGTGCCTCTCCCAGCCTCCCCAAGCCTTAGGTGTTGCTTCCAGAGACCCCTCCAAAATTGCCACCGCATTGTAATTTCCTTCCTCTAACTCTAGCTTTACTGATGTAAAATTAGTAAATACCTATTAACCATAGTGGATTAAACATAAACACTTTGAGGTGATTAGATCACATTTTGTTTTTGCCTTGGCCCCACCTACTTCTTTACCCTATCTCTGTCTATTTCTTAGAGTATGCCTCAGACAGGCCATGCAAGGGTCAAGTGTGGTCCTGGGTCCAAAAAGGTATATTTATCCCCATAGGATAGCTAGCTGGGGCAGTGAACAAACATGCTGCTTAGACATATAGGCAGTTATGATTCCTTTAAAAAAGAAGCTAATGAGTAGCCATTATTTCTGGAAGAAATTAGTTTTGGAAGTCAGTAGGTATTTATGACATTTTGAAGGGGATTTATTCAGCTTGTGGGCAATACGGATACTTATGAATCTACAGGAAAACAAAGACTCCAATGGCAACCATATTGCAACATGACTCAGACTGCAAGTCTTTAATGTCTGGCTTTGCCTGCTTCAGGATGGAGAAGAATTTGCATGTATTCAACCCAGAGCAATAATTTATGCCCACTGGCTGTTACAGAAAGACACAATTAAAAAGGATGACGAGTATCAATTTATTAAAGATAGGGTATATATTGAATCCCCTTCATGGATCACTGCCTTGTCGTGGTGAAGGGGCTTGTGTAACTCAGTGAAGCCATGAGCTATACCGTGCAGGGCCACCCAAGACGGACAGGTCATGACAGAGAGTTCTGACAAAATGTGGTCCACTGGAGAAGGAAATGGCAACCCACTCCAGTATCCTTGCCAAGAAAACCCCATGGACAATGTTAAAAGGCTAAAAGATATGACGCCAGAAGATGAGCCCCTCAGGTTGGAAGGTGTCCAATATGCTACTGGGGAAGAGTGGAGGGCAATTCCAAGTAGCTCCAGAAAGAGTGAAGCGGCTGGGCCAAAGCCAAAAGGACGTTCAGCTGTGGATGTATCTGGAAGCGAAAAGAAGGTCCGATGCTGTAAAGAACAATATTGTATAGGTACGTGGAATGTAAGATCCATGAACCAAGGCAAGCTGGATGTGGTCAAACATGAGATGACAAGATTGAACGTCGACATCTTGGGAATCAGCAAATTGAAATGGACAGGAATGGGTGAATTTAATTCAGGTGACCATTATATCTACTACTGTGGGCAAGAAACCCTTAGAAGAAATGGAGTTGCACTCATAGTCAATAAGAGAGTGGGAAAGGCAGTAATGGGGTACAACCTCAAAAACGACAGAATGATCTCAGTGCGTATCCAAGGAAAACCATTCAACATCACGGTAATCCAAGTCTATGCCCCAACCACCGATGCCGAAGAAGCTGAAGTTGACCGGTTCTATGAAGACCTACAAGACCTTCTAGAACTAGCACCAAAAAAAGATGTCCTTTTCATCATAGGGGATTGGAATGCTAAAGTAGGAAGTCAAGGAGTAATCGGAATAACAGGCAAGTTTGGCCTTGGAGTACAAAATGAAGCAGGGCAAAGGCTAATAGAGTTCTGTCAAGAGAACAAGCTAGTCATAGCAAACACTCTTTTCCAACAACACAAGAGACGACTCTACACATGGACATCACCAGATGGTCAATACCGAAACCAGATTGATTACATACTTTGCAGCCAAAGATGGAGAAGCTCTATACAGACGGCAAAAACAAGACCAGGAGCTGACTGTGGCTCAGATCATGAGCTTCTTACTGCAAAATTTAGGCTTAAATTGAAGAATGTAGGGAAAACCACCACTAGACCACTCAGGTATGACTTAGATCATATTCCATGTGAGTACACAGTGAAGGTGATGAATAGATTTAGAGGATTAGATTTGGTAGACAGAGTGCCTGAAGAACTATGGACGGAGGTCTGTAACGTTGTACAAGAGGCAGCAACTAAAACCATCCCAAAGAAAAAGAAATGCAAGAAAGCAAAATGGCTGTCTGATGAGGCTTTACAAATAGCTGTGGAAAGAAGGAATGCGAAAAGCAAGGGTGAAAGGGAAAGATATAAGCAACTGAATGCAGATTTCCAGAGAATAGCAAGGAGAGATAAGAAGGCCTTCTTAAATGAACAATGCAAAGAAATTGAAGAAAACAATAGAATGGGGAAGACTAGAGATCTCTTCAAGAAAATTGGAGATATGAAAGGAATGTTTAGTGCAAAGATGGGCATGATAAAGGACAAAAAAGGCAGGGACCTAACAGAAGCAGAAGAGATTAAGAAGAGGTGGCAAGAATACACAGAAGAACTATACAAGAAAGATCTTAATGTCCCTGATGTCCATGCTGGTGTGGTCACTGACCCTGAGCCAGACATCCTAGAGAGTGAAGTCAAGTGGGCCTTAGGAAGCATTGCTAACTACAAAGCTAGTGGAGATGACAGTATTCCAGCTGAGTTATTTAAAATACTAAAAGACGATGCTGTTAAAGTGCTGCACTCAATATGCCAGCAAGTTTGGAAAATGCAACAGTGGCCACGGGATTGGAAAAGGTCAGTTTACGTTCCAATTCCAAAGAAGGGCAATGCCAAAGAATGCTCAAACTATCACACAATTGCACTCATTTCACATGCTAGCAAGGTTATGCTCAAAATCCTACAAGCTAGGCTTCAGCAGTACGTGAACTGAGAACTACCGGATGTACAAGCTGGGTTTTGAAGAGGCAGAGGAACTAGAGATCAAATTGCCAACATTCGCTGGATCATGGAGAAAGCACAAGAGTTCCAGAAAACCATCTACTTCTGCTTCATTGACTATGCAAAAGCCTTTGATTGTGTGGATCACAACAAACTGTGGCAAATTCTTAAAGAGATGGGGATACCAGACCACCTTACCTGTCTCCTGAGAAATCTGTATGCGGGCCAAGAAGCAACAGTTAGAACCGGTCATGGAACAACCGATTGGTTCAAAATAGGGAAAGGAGTACGACAAGGCTGTATACTGTCACCCTGCTTATTTCACCTATATGCAGAGTACATCATGAGAAATGCCAGGCTGGAAGAATCACAAGCCGGAATTAAGATTACAGGGAGAAACATCAATAACCTCAGATATGCAGATGATACCACCCTAATGGCAGAAAGTGAAGAAGAACTAAAGAGCCTCTTGATGAGGGTGAAAGAGGAGAGTGCGAAAGCTGGCTTGAAACTCAACATTAAAAAAACTAAGATCATGGCATCTGGACCCATCAATCCCTGGCAAATAGAAGGGGTAGAAATGGAAGCAGTAACAGACTTCATTTATTTGGGCTCCAAGATCACTGCAGACGGAGACTGCAGCCATGAAATTAAAAGACGCTTGCTCCTTGGGAGGAAAGCTATGGCAAACCTAGATAGCATATTAAAAAGCAGAGACGTCACCTTGCCGACAAAGATCCACATAGTCAAAGCTATGGTTTTTCCAGTAGTAATGTATGGCTGTGAGAGCTGGACCATAAAGAAGGCTGAACGCCGAAGAATTGATGCCTTTGAACTGTGGTGCTGGAGAAGACTCTTAAGAGTCCCCTGGACTGCTAGGAGGTCAAACCAGGCAATCTTAAAGGAAATCAACTCTGATTGCTCATTGGAAGGATTGATAATGAAGCTCAAGCTCAGATACTTTGGTCACCTAATGCGAAGAGAGGACTCTTTGGAAAAGACCCTGATGCTGGGAAAGATGGAAGGCAAAAGGAGAAGAGGACGGCAGAGGATGAGATGGCTAGATAGCATCACTGAAGCAATGAGCATGAAATTGAGCAAACTTAGGGAGGCAGTGAAGGACAGGAAGGCCTGGTGCAATATGGTTCATGGGGTCACGAAGAGTCGGACACGACTTAACGACTGAACAACAAATATATTGAATGTTATGGCTTTGTCTAAGTTATTAGATTTATCTTATGAGTCCAAACCCCCAGGCATTATTTATCCGTAATTCATCCCCACATATGAAATTTCTCACTGTTTTGAAGAGGAAGATTTCATATTAAAAAAAAATGTTTATAGTATGAAAGGAAAGAATTAATGCTAAGCCATCAGTGTTACAAGACTAGTTTATGGGACTGAAGTTTGATTGAGGAAAACACCTGAAGTACAAACAAATTATTTTGCACTTAAATCTGCCTTTGCCAGATAGACCATTCTGGTAATTAACTTCTTAAATATAATGTTGCTATTTCCATATAAATTCAGGCAAGTGTGTCTTGGCAAGGGATGCTTTACACCCTGCACAACTTCATGATATTGGGTTTTGATGGATTACATGTAGTTTCTAGGAATCTTGTCCAGTTATTCATGGTACCTCTGATAACATTTCTTTTCCAGCCAAAACTCAGAAGGACCTTCCAGGTGCTAGGACTCGGCCTTGTCTCCAAAAGCTCATCTATCATGAATTTTCTTCCTAAGACTCACAAGTCCTTTCTTTTTCTCTTTGCTCTCTCTCTATAGGGAGGTTGGAATATTTACTGCTAATTTTTCCAGTTTCCACTCAAGCCCCTAAAATGTCCCAAAATTGTGCCATCCAAATTTGGTGCAGTTTGAGGTGCTTTTATGAGTGGCAGAGAAGCTTGTCCACCAAATGCTTCCCACTTCCACTAAATCTCACCAAAGAAAAGAAGATGAGCAAAAAAAAATCCCTACCGTTTTTCTGTGGACATCAGATGTTGTCCTCCATTTGGTCAAGGAGGAAGATGTACTACTCAAATCTCAGAAAATTGTCTACCCATAATTACCCAATTACCCAATAGTCAACAAAGAAATGGCTATCTGCAAGGGGAGGGCAAGGGAAGGACAAGAGACAAAATGTGCATTGCAATATCACAACACAAACTCTGCCCCTTCCTATTTCCATGCAATGCTGCAGTACAGGTACAAAAGGCCAGAGCTTCCATTATGACATCGCAATGCATGTTTTGTCATTTTGGAATCATTGCGGTTAAGAACACATGCCTAACTCTTTGGAAGACTCAAATCCCATACTGGCCAAAATCCCCAGAAGAATTCAATTATCAATCAAATGATGCAGCAGAGAAACACTCGTCCAGTTTCTACTGAAGATCATCTGATGAGGTACCAGCATTGTTTCTATCCCTAAGCCCAGCCTGAACTTGGAGGTTATGGATAATTTGCTTCATGCAAAAAGCTGAATATGCCTGTTAGCTGGAGATAATGGGAGTTGTAGTTCAATACTAGATTGAAAAAGACTAGATTTCATATAAAACATGTGAATGAATTAGAATCTTCTGCAAAATAAAATGAAGTCGGGTACATTTTAATGCTGATGCTGAAAGTTGCCGGCCAGAAATGGTCGACACTTCAGCGGTTTGAGCCCAGCTCTGCGCAGCGGAGTGAGCTCCTGCTTCCTCCCCAGCTCCTGTCAACCCAACAGATCGAAAACTTACATGAGTAGATAAATGGGGACTCTCACCCTGGTGGGAGGAAAAATTCTGGCAGCGCCTTGCAAAGGAGAGGGGAGCAGTTGCCAGTAACGCAGAAGCTGCACATGCCCGAAAAAGGTGCAAAGCATTGGAAACCCCGCCTCCTGCGCTCGCCAGCTGGGCTTTGCTCTAGGAAGGAGGCACTGGCAAACCACTTCCGAAACACCTTGCCTTGAAAACTGCAGGGACTCATCCAGGCAGTCACCGCAGAATCGGTAACGATTGAGTGCGGACAAAATATATATAAAAAAATTCCCCCCTCACCCCTATGGGTGGTATGTGTCTTCCTCAATCTCGGGTCCTCTGCCAGAGGCCTGGGAGTTTGAGGGTTCTGCGCAGTATCTTAGCTGTTCCTAGCACTGCACTCTTCTGCACAGAGAGCTCTGATGTTGTTCCTGGGATCTGTTTGAGACATTCTCCCAGCTTAGGAGTCATGGCCCTGAGTGCTCCTACCACCACTGGGACCACTTTGGCCTTTACTTTCCACATCCTCTCGATTTCCTCCTTCAGCCCTGGTACTTCTCCAGCTTCTCATGCTCCTTCTTCCTGACGTTGCTGTCACTTGGCACTGCTACATCTATCACTACTGCTGTCTTCTGGTCTTTGTCTACTACCACGATGTCTGGTTGATTAGCCAGTACCTGCCTGTCCGTCTGGATCGGGAAGTCCCACAGGATCTTAGCCCTGTTATTCTCCACGACCTTCTGTGGAATCTCCCATCTGGACTTGGGGGGTCTAGCCCGTACGCTGTGCAGATGTTCCTGTACACAATGCCAGCTACTTGGTTGTGCCAGTCAGTGTATGCTGTTCCTGCCTGCATCTTACACCCTGGCACTATGTGTTGGACTGTCTCTGAGGCCTCTTTGCACAATCTGCACCTTGAATCCTGTCTAGTGTGGTAGACCCCTGCTTCTATGGATCTAGTGCTTAGTGCCTGTTCTTGTGCTGCTATGATCAGTGCCTCAGTGCTGTCTTTTAGTCCGGCCCTTTCCAGCCACTGATAGGATTTCCCAATGTCAGCCATTGTCAGCCAATGTCAGCCATTACCAGCCTAGCTGGTAATATATATATATATATATATATATATATATATATATATATATATATAGCGCGGCTGGATAGCGTAGTGGTTAGAACACCGCCTTTGATGCAGGAGACCGGGGTTCAAATCCTGTCTGGTACCTACCTTACCAGTAGGGGTCCTTGGGCAAAGACCCCCTAACGCTTCACCCGCCTACCTCAAAATATGAGAGTGACACGAACTAAGAGAGTCATGCCGGCTCGGACATCGCCCGGATTAACAAGGTCTGTGTCAGATGTTGGGGAACCAGGACAATCTGATGTTAAGTGGGCTACTGGAACAAACCATGCATGGACAAGACAATAGAACTTGGAATTGATGTTATGCTACTACAACAGCAGACCTAATGAGAGGGGATGTATGAAACATATGAGGGAACTATGGATAGACAGAAGGCCTACATCCACACTAACTGAGAAACAACTAGTTACCCAGCGCTTCAACATAGTGAAGAGGAAGCTGCTCTCACAACTTGAGATAGACCAACTCCACATTACAACCCAGACTCAAGCAGACCTGGAAGAACAAGCAGATGTGCAGCCAACACCTGAAGCTGGAATGTCACTGCCACCCCTTCCATTACAGAGCACAGCAGCTGATATGAGGCATAAGATCATGGATAAACTAGCTACAGTCAACCCTCGAGTCCGATTACCAAGGCTCAGTGGAGAAGTACCATCAGATAGTATGCTAGAAGATGCCAACAGAGCCCTCCAGACAATCCCTACTACCACCATAACTGAAACCAATGAATTGGTATATGCTACAGCCGCTCTAATCCTGGAAATGCTTGGCTACACGATCAAGAAGAACAGCAGTACATACCCACCCTGGAAAATGAGATTGGAGGCTAAGATCAAGGCAACTCGGAGAGAAGTCAGTCAGCTGGTGGAACTACAGAAGCATGTGGAGATTTTCGGCTACTGAAAAAATACATGGGCCTGACTCCATCTGAAGCCCTAGAGACTGCTAAACAAAGGCTCACAGCACTGGCTACCAGGCTAAGGAGATAAACTAGAGAAGCAGAGGCCAAGAAGATAAATGCCCTGTTCTCCAAAGAACCATCCAAAGTGTAGTCCCAACTGCAGTGCAACCACAGAGTAGCAGCTGAGCTACCAACAGTGGAAACTGAACAGTACTGGAAGAACATATGGGAGAAAGAGAAGACGCATAACACCAGTGCAAAGTGGCTGCAGGACCTGAAAGCAGATCACAGCAATCTCCCAGAACAGGAACCAGTCACCATCACAGTAGCAGACATCCAACAGCGGGTCAAGAACATGAAAAGCTGGACAGCACCTGGCCCAGACATGATCCAGACCTACTGGCTAAAGAAACTAACAGCAGTGCATGAACGCCTAACAGCACAGATGAACCAACTGCTAGCAGCAGGCTCCCATCCAGACTGGCTAACACAAGGAAGGACAGTGCTGATCATGAAAGACCCTCACAAAGGAACAGCACCATCCAACTGCCGGCCAATAACCTGCCTCCCCACAACATGGAAAGTTCTATCAGGCATCATAGCTGCCAAGCTACATGACCATATGGGCCAGTACATGAGCACAGCTCAGAAGGGCATTGGGAACAACACCAGAGGCTCAAAACACCAGTTACTCATAGATAGGGCAGTCGCCCAAGACTCAAGGTCTAGACAGACCAATCTGAGCACAGCCTGGATTGATTACAGGAAAGCCTATGACTCAATGCTGCACACATGGATCTGTGAATGCCTGGCACTATACAAAGTCAACAGGACACTAAGGACCTTCCTCAAGCACTCAATGGGACTATGGAAGACAACCCTGGAAGTGAACTCAAGACAGCTCACACAAGTGGCCATCAAGTGCGGCATATACCAAGGTGATGCACTGTCCCCACTGCTGTTCTGCATAGGCTTAAACCCCCTCAGCCAGATAATCACAAGGTCTGGATATGGGTACAAGTTCAAGAGTGGAGTCACCATCAGCCACCTCCTCTACATGGATGACATCAAACTGTATGCTAAGAGTGAACGAGACATCGACTCACTGATCCACCTGACACGGATCTACAGTGAGGACATTGGGATGTCATTCGGACTGGAGAAGTGTGGCAGGATGATAGTAAAGAGAGGGAAGGTAGTTAAGACCGATGGAGTGGAACTACCAGTGGGCCACATAGCAGACATAGAGACCAGCTATAAATACCTTGGTGTCCCACAGTCACATGGGAACCATGAGGAGGAGGCAAGAAAGACAGCAACATCCAAGTACCACCAAAGGATAAGACAGGTCCTAAAGAGCCAGCTCAATGGGAAGAACAAGATCCATGCCATCAATATGTATGCCCTGCCAGTCATCAGATACCCTGCCGGTATAGTGAGCTGGCCAAAGGAAGACATGGAGGCTGCTGATGTGAAGACCCGGAAGCTCCTCACAATGTACGGAGGTTTCCACCCCAAGTCCAACACCCAGAGACTGTACACCAGGCGCAAAGAGGGCGGGTGGGGCCTGATGAGTGTCAAAGCCACTGTCCTGGACGAAACCCGAATTATCCAGGAGTACATCAGTAAGATGGCACCCAAAGATGAGCTGCTGAGAGAATGCCTCAGGCAGCAGCAGACAAGGCAGGAGGTTCAAGCAGAGGAAGTGCCATGGCAAGACAAGCCCCTGCATGGGATGTACCATCGACAGATAGCTGAGGTGGCTGACATTGGGAAATCCTATCAGTGGCTGGAAAGGGCCGGACTAAAAGACAGCACTGAGGCACTGATCATAGCAGCACAAGAACAGGCACTAAGCACCAGATCCATAGAAGCTGGGGTCTACCACACTAGACAGGATCCAAGGTGCAGATTGTGCAAAGAGGCCTCAGAGACAGTCCAACACATAGTGGCAGGGTGTAAGATGCAGGCAGGAACAGCATACACTGAACGGCACAACCAAGTAGCTGGCATTGTGTACGGGAACATCTGCACAGTGTATGGGCTAGACCCCCCCCCAAGTCCAGATGGGAGATTCCACAGAAGGTCGTGGAGAATAACAGGGCTATGATCCTGTGGGACTTCCAGATCCAGACGGACAGGCAGGTACTGGCTATTCAACCAGACATCGTGGTAGTAGACAAAGACCAGAAGACAGCGGTAGTGATAGATGTAGCAGTGTCAAGTGACAGCAACATCAGGAAGAAGGAGCATGAGAAGCTGGAGAAGTACCAGGGCTGAAGGAGGAAATCGAGACGATGTGGAAAGTAAAGGCCAAAGTGGTCCCAGTGGTGGTAGGAGCACTCGGGGCCATGACTCCTAAGCTGGGAGAATGTCTCAAACAGATCCCAGGAACAACATCAGAGCTCTCTGTGCAGAAGAGTGCAGTGCTAGGAACAGCTAAGATACTGCGCAGAACCCTCAAACTCCCAGGCCTCTGGTAGAGGACCTGAGATTGAGGAAGACACATACCACCCATAGAGGTGAGGGGGGAATTTTTTTATATATATATAAATGCATTTTATCTTTACAGCAATTGTTGTTCTGATCAGAAGTATCCAGAAGAGTGCTTGAAAATTCGTTATAATGTAGTTTATGTAGGGGATTGCCCCACTGCATCATAGCCATTACTAATAGAATACAAGAAAGCTGCATTAGAATATGAATGTCTGCAGGAGAGGAAAGGGGCAAATGACAAATACGAGCTGTGACATCTTGACACAAACCACACGACTGGTACTTGTTCACAGCATCAGGGTGCAAGTAAGAACAGGCCAGGGTTTGTGTTGTGATGTCACAATGGCTGTTTTATAATTTGATATTCCTCCTCTTCTTATCTTAAAACTCTCCATACAATAAAATAATTAACATTATATTGGGCTACCTGGCCTATCCTGTCAGGTGGTTCAGTATTTTCATGTCATCCAAGGGTTAGGGTTAGAGCTGATACAAAATAAACCATCTACGCACAAGTTTGGTATTTCATATTGCCTTTTGAATCTGCTCTGGATTGCTTAGAAACAGAATCTTAATTGGAAAAAAGTCCTAATCCAAAATTTGGTTTTCTGCTGGTTCCACTCACGATATCTGTTGATGTAGGACCCCAAGTGATGACAGTGAGCAATATAAGCATATCCCAATATTCAACAGATAAACTCAGTTATGAGTAAGTAAACATTCAGAAAACCTGGCTGACACAATCAGTATTTCCCTTTAAGGGAAAGGGTACCCACTGTTCTATTTGGAGCAAGTGTAAGAAAGATTATGAAAATGCCTGGATCTGCTGCAGTCTATTTGACTCATGTCTTTACAGAAGGAAGCCATGCAGAAGGAAAGAAGTGATTGTATGCTTATTTTATAAAAACTAAGAACAGGAACACTGTTGTTGAGCCTTTCAACCATTTCACCAGGTGTCAGTAAGCATGAGGTCTACCAATCTTGCTGGTAAGGGAAGTGTGAAAGCTGATTACCTAGGTTTGGTTTCTCCCTTGAGGAATTTCCATCATTCCCCATTTGGCTTTTATTTGATCTCTGGGAAACTCAATTGTAAATCAGAACTGAGCTGCCTTCAAGTGCATGGGAGATAGGCTGTTTCAACCAAAGGGGGGAAAAATGAGGTAATTTATTTTAGTGGTTTTTTTCCATGAATCTACTTATTGTTTTGCAAAAATGTTGTATATGTGCTGCACTTCTAAAGAGGCCTGTCTTTACTGGGATTATGGGGCATAATGGGCATTTAATAACCAAATAAAAATGAAAGAAAGAAAGAAAAAAGAAAACAAGCACTGAAATAAACATGCATAGCTGAGAACATGTAGTGTGATGCTGTAAATCAGGACTATCTGCTAGTTACCACATCCCCTGGAGAACTAAGCCTCCATAAAGAATAAGGCTGGATAGGAATGACTGAACAATAACATCATAGTGTTCTCTAGTTATATTTTCATAGACATTTCCTACATGTCGTAACCCCGAGCAAACTTTCCTGTGAAGAGGCAGGGAAAAGCCATAGCTCAGTAATACAGCACGTGCTTTGCATGCATAGGATCACAAGTCCAAGCCCTGGAATGTCGTGACTAGACTGGAAAAATGGATGCCCACAGGCTTCCAGGAAGGGAGGGAGTTGCAAGGGAGGTACAAATTATGAACATGCATCCCAGTACAAATCATGAACACCCTGAGTTTCATTATGATGTCACAATGCATGCTTTGAGATAAAATAGGTAGTGAGATAGATAAGTAGATAGATATTTGTCACTGTGGTTTGCACAGGACACCTATGTGGGTATCTTAAACCCCAGAGAACCACTTTTAGTTGATGTTGACAAGATTAGGCTATATGGATGAATGGCCTATCTCAGTAGCATTAAGTACATTTATATTTTCCAAAATATAATGAAAAACAATGCTTCCATACTCCTAATTCAGTTGTACTGACCTAGGTACATTATTTCTTTCATAGTTTTTGTGAAGACAAGAATAAAAGGTCCCAGAGTAACTCTGCAACTACCATTTCCTTACAGTTCTAGATGTGGTATAATTGGATTTGAAAGCCATACTACTAAAGTACACTGTTATTAAATATCAGTCAAATGGAATCAAACTCATTTTGGGTCTTAATATAAGTTGTAGACATTAATCCTGCAGAATTAGTTTTGTTTTAAGGTTTTTTGCCAAGTTTTGTTTGATCTTGACAGATGATAGGTAGGTAGGTAGGTAGGTAGGTAGGTAGGTAGATAGATAGATAGATAGATAGATAGATAGATAGATAGATCCATCCATCCATCCATCCATCCATCCATCCATCCATCCATCCATGCAAGTAGTCATTGTGATCAATAAGAAGTACTACCTGAGCTCAGAGAAACTAGAGGAGAAGGGCTATCATTAGACTGAATTAAAGAATTAGATATGAAGAGACAAAGGTCAACATATTATTTACTTATACTTTTTCATTATTAGGGATCATTTGGATCTTAGCTTTATTCTGCTAGTCCTCCCTTTTATTTTTTGCATTTATTATTTTGGGATGCTGCTCTTCTTTGGTAAGCTCATGACAGCTTGCATTGGCTGCTATGTGATTAACCAATATTCTGCAACAACATTTTTTCAAAATGATATTAGGTAAGCAGAAAATAAGGACATGCCTTCTTGTTCCTTCTAGATCTCTAACCTTATGACAGCTGGATCCATATTCATCAGTAAATTCCAAGGATATGCACTGAATTTTGATAACTGCAAAATTCCAAAGTTCATAGTGAAAGTTCTGGATTCATCCTGAAGCCTTGACAGATATTATGAATAATAACATTGTACTTTGTTTTATTCAAGCTCCTCTGAGGCCTATTAAATAACCTACCCAACCAGAATTTCTCTTAGACAAGACACTCAGCTGAGCAGCATCCAATTTAACTAAGAGAGGGACATAACTGTTGTGCAGAGTGCAGGAAAGCTCTCAAAAACTCTGCTCTCAGGAAAATTACACATCAGCATGAGAGCTTGCAAAATGCAATGTCCATATTTTGCTCTCCAAAGAAATTCCAGTCAGAAAATATATACTAACTGGTTTTTATTGATAAAAATGCAAAACTTCATAAAATACAAGTTGCATACAAAATATAGGAAATAACAAAGACTTCTTCTCATCTTAGCATCCAAGACTTATCCACAACAAAGTCTCTAGCTAAAAAACACTCTCAGAGAAGAGGTACACTACTTGGTTACTAGTTACAACTACAGTACATAACCCATAAAACTACATGATGGATAAAACTATACACAACTGACAGGCTAAGCATCTAGCCCTCCCGTTATATTGCCAGCATGTACCCCCCCCCCACTGAATAACTAGCATACACATGCCAATAGGTGGCAGTAAATAGCACATCACAGTCACAAGATGCTTTGTTTACATTAACTCATACAATAGTCATAACAACCGTTGTTGTACAGATAACGGGATGACTTTCTTCCCATGCGAAAATCCTGACAATAACTATATTTTTTTTTAAAAAAATTGAATCAGTTTTTAGGCTCAGTTAAAAACTTTCCTAAGGCTGTTCATAACAAATGAACAATAGACCAAGTCTCTGCTGAAAGAATTCATGTGGAAGAAAAATTACTGGGTGACAAGACTTGAGAAAGTAGATGTGGATATACAAACTGAAACTGCAGTACAGGTTTCTAGACAGCACCACAACATTCTGTGTCTATGTGTGTGTTGCAATATAGGTTAATGGGAATATACACCCTTTTCTATTATGGATGAGTATGAGGGTAATTCATTTGCTTCAAAAGATACAGTAAATTGTTATGCAAATGCAAGTTAATATGAGATCCGAGAAAAATCAACTTGGTGACTTTTCTACTGGAAAGTGTTGTTCAAGGCTGCCCTTCAAAATTATTCAGAAACTTGGTTGAAACTAGCTGATCTGAATATATTAGAACAGTTCTTTATGATCTTCACTGGCTCCCAGTTAATTTTCATTTCCCAGTTCAAAATCCTGGTGTTAATCAATAAAACTTCATGGTTGGGATTACTGCATCTGAAGGAAGATCTCTACCTCTTTCCCCTATAAGATTGTCTTTGAAGGGCCAGCTCCAGGTGCCCTCTCATCCTGTAATGTGACAAGTAAGTACCTGTGACTATGTCTTTCTGTGGTAGCCTGGCTGTAGAATAAGTTCCCCAGGAACAAATGTTTGCTACTGTCTTTATTGTCTCTTTGGTGTCAAAGACATTTTTATTCTCCCAAGCCTTTTACAAAGGTGTAGATGCTGTGGTGATCCTTTTTTTAAAAAAAAATACTGCTTTTAATCTCTGTTAATGTGAGGATTTTAGTGGGAAGTTCAATGCAAACATTTTAAATAAATAATACATTTATTGAAGTTTATTTATAAATGCATTATTTATTTAAACAAATACAATAACCTGATTGTGTGGGTCATGATTCTACAAAAGGAAATCTGAGTGTAGACTTGTTGGGTACAGCAAAGTAAGCAGGGTTAACCAAGAAATATTCCACTGACTTGGACACACTTTCCTTGTACTGTATATCAAAAGCTAAGTAGCAAATCAGTGCTGTTATATAATGATGTAAGTGATGTTGTACAATATGAACACAACCCAAACAATGCCAAGTACTTTCAACTTGCATTGATTTCAGTGGAAGAGATTTAAGTATGTGCTTTACTCTGCCAACAATATTTTAAAAAAAAAACAAACTTTCAGACTATTAGCTTTGGTTGAATCATGTCTTAAATTTATAGTAAACAAATGAAATCTGATTTATTTCATAAGTTTCTTTTTTTTCAAGCTTAACAAAGTCTTAGAACATAAATGAAAAGGATGGGGCAATAAAGTATATCTGAACCAGATGTAGGAGAAGGTATTATTTTTCCAGTAAATAATTTTACATTTAGTAAATGCCCTACTGTGGAACTGTAGTGATTCAAGTAACTTTTTAAAAAAAAAACAACACTGACCAATTAATTAGATGCCATCTTGTGGGAATTAAATGATTCAAAGCCCCCATTATATCATTGAGCCAAATTCTTTTAATCATAATGAAAATATGCACAAGTTTCCTACTCTGTCTCCTGTACATTTATTTAGACAACTACTAGTTCTTTAAAAATCTTCTAAAATAATAACTATATTCAATGAAAACAAGACATGTTTTATGATGTAAGGTTTCCAATGTGGCCCTATACATGTCTGTTCAAAAATATGTTGCATTCAGTTCAGTGAGACTTAGTCCCAGAAAATGTGGGTTTTAACATCACTTCATAAAACTGCTTAAAGCCTTTGGAAGTATTAAAGCTTGACTGATACATGCACACGTACATGCACACCTACTGTCATCCAGTTGGTTAGCAAACAAGGTATTCTTTAGTTCACATGGTTTGCTACAGAAAATTAGAGGAACCATAGCTACATACCATTTTAAAATTATGAGGCATTCCTAGTCTGCTCCTAAAACTACTGTTCCAAGACATTTGGCAGCCACTTTATTTTTTCATTTTCAAGGGATGAAAGAACTAGGTGGAAATTATGGAAGGCAACAATGTGTGGTGGTCATAGAAGATTCTATGAAGGCAGCAGGATGTCTGCAAACTAAATGTCTTCTCTAGAAGCCTTCTTGATCACAAGGAGCTTGCACAATAGCATGTATGATGAGCTGTAGGGACATTTAACTTCTATACGGAGATGGGGCATTGGGAAGAGTGTTGTGATGTGAGGAAAGAGTAGGTTGCAGGCCAGTTGAAGAATCTCTGTGGGTGAGAGGTTTTCCATATGTATACAAACACATACGTGGGCATCTCATTCTTGAAGTATTCTTCTGAATGAAACATGTATAGGTTGAAAAATATTGATGTTCAGTTCTGCCTGCTTGGTAATCTTTATTACCATTTATAATCTAGTTTTCTGTGGGAATATGGTCAAAGCGATTTATCGTGGCAAATTTTTATTGAAAAACAGTATTAACACTGTTCAACTCTCTATGCTGAAGAAATTTAGTGGCTTTCCTCAAAAGCCAGGACAAGGAAAATAGTGTGGTTTAGGAGCTTCTCCATCTTCTGCCCTTGCAGCCAGGATCACTGATTACATATCATGCTATCAACATATTCTTAAATGGGTGAGAGTTGGTTGATTTGTAGGCAATCACATTATCTGCCCTATCCTTGGGTAGAACATGTACTTGTTATCCAGAGTGGAGTGTAAGTAGCCCTGAAGGTGATGCAGCTATATGTAAATGGGGCTCAATAATATTTCTTTCCACTTGTTATATTGTAAAAGAAGCTCTTGTTTATTTGTTTTCATTGTGACAACTTTCCTAAAACTTTTCAATTTTTCATAGTATCCCAGAGGTGACTGGGAAAAGATCACAATCACAAGCTGACTACTGAGTAGTCCCTGTATGTCCAGAGATACAAAATCCTACACCAGCTTTCCTCAATCTGATGCCTTCTGGATGAGATGTAGATTGGACACATCTGAAAGCCATCAGGTTGAAAAATACTTGCATAATAACATTTTAAGAATGATTATGGTGGGTCACACAGTCAGCCAGATGTTTAGACTGGATTTGGCATTTTTGTTCACCTATCACATCCTTCCAAAGGGCCTGGGATAGGCAGATGTTTAGTGCAAAGATGGGCATGATAAAGGACAAAAAAGGCAGGGACCTAACAGAAGCAGAAGAGATTAAGAAAAGGTGGCAAGAATACACAGAAGAACTATACAAGAAAGATCTTAATGTCCCTGATGTCCATGCTGGTGTGGTCACTGACCCGGAGCCAGACATCCTAGAGAGTGAAGTCAAGTGGGCCTTAGGAAGCATTGCTAACTACAAAGCTAGTGGAGATGACAGTATTCCAGCTGAGTTATTTAAAATACTAAAAGACGATGCTGTTAAAGTGCTGCACTCAATATGCCAGCAAGTTT
Organism: Liasis olivaceus; assembly: GCA_030867105.1. NCBI lineage: Eukaryota > Metazoa > Chordata > Lepidosauria > Squamata > Pythonidae > Liasis > Liasis olivaceus. Next base: position 99,004,730 of record CM061348.1, on the reverse strand, counting down.
GGAAAACGCAACAGTGGCCATGGGATTGGAAAAGGTCAGTTTACGTTCCAATTCCAAAGAAGGGCAATGCCAAAGAATGCTCAAACTATCGCACAATTGCACTCATTTCACATGCTAGCAAGGTTATGCTCAAAATCCTACAAGCTAGGCTTCAGCAGTACGTGAACCGAGAACTACCGGATGTACAAGCTGGGTTTCAAAGAGGCAGAGGAACTAGAGATCAAATTGCCAACATTCGCTGGATCATGGAGAAAGCACGAGAGTTCCAGAAAAGCATCTACTTCTGCTTCATTGACTATGCAAAAGCCTTTGATTGTGTGGATCACAACAAACTGTGGCAAATTCTTAAAGAGATGGGGATACCAGACCACCTTACCTGTCTCCTGAGAAATCTGTATGCGGGCCAAGAAGCAACAGTTAGAACCGGTCATGGAACAACCGATTGGTTCAAAATAGGGAAAGGAGTACGACAAGGCTGTATACTGTCACCCTGCTTATTTCACCTATATGCAGAGTACATCATGAGAAATGCCAGGCTGGAAGAATCACAAGCCGGAATTAAGATTGCAGGGAGAAACATCAATAACCTCAGATATGCAGATGATACCACCCTAATGGCAGAAAGTGAAGAAGAACTAAAGAGCCTCTTGATGAGGGTGAAAGAGGAGAGTGCGAAAGCTGGCTTGAAACTCAACATTAAAAAAACTAAGATCATGGCCCATCAATCCCTGGCAAATAGAAGGGGTAGAAATGGAAGCAGTAACAGACTTCATTTATTTGGGCTCCAAGATCACTGCAGACGGAGACTGCAGCCATGAAATTAAAAGACGCTTGCTCCTTGGGAGGAAAGCTATGGCAAACCTAGATAGCATATTAAAAAGCAGAGACGTTACCTTGCCGACAAAGATCCGCATAGTCAAAGCTATGGTTTTTCCAGTAGTAATGTATGGCTGTGAGAGCTGGACCATAAAGAAGGCTGAACGCCGAAGAATTGATGCCTTTGAACTGTGGTGCTGGAGAAGACTCTTAAGAGTCCCCTGGACTGCTAGGAGGTCAAACCAGGCAATCTTAAAGGAAATCAACTCTGATTGCTCATTGGAAGGATTGATAATGAAGCTCAAGCTCAGATACTTTGGTCACCTAATGCGAAGAGAGGACTCTTTGGAAAAGACCCTGATGCTGGGAAAGATGGAAGGCAAAAGGAGAAGAGGACGGCAGAGGATGAGATGGCTAGATAGCATCACTGAAGCAATGAGCATGAAATTGAGCAAACTCAGGGAGGCAGTGAAAGATAGGAAGGCCTGGCGCAATATGGTTCATGGGGTCACAAAGAGTCGGACACGACTTAACGACTGAACAACAACAACAATTGTTGCAGGATATAAGCTGTTCCAAGTAAAGCTGCCTTTTGCAATTGATTGATGGTGATTTTGTCAATGCCAATGGTGTTCAAGTGGTGCTCCAGATATTTTGGAATTGCACCCAAGGTGCCTATTACTATTGGTACTATCTTTGCTGCTATTATTATTATTATTATTAATATCATCATCATCATCATCATCATAGCTCTCACTTGTTTTAGGAGAAAAAAGGGAAATGGGATTTTTATTTGACTTGATTTTAAAAAGTTAACTGAATCAGCCTCTAGTTTCTTATTATGTTTATTTAATCTAGCCAATATGAACTTTTGAAAAGGGGACACTGATAATTGAACACTTTTGGTTAACATTTGTCCCATTAATATAAAAAATCCAATGTTCTTATTCCAGAGAATATGCCATTTTCTGAATTCCTTTTAGCAGCGTGTGCAGAGGTTCAGGAATTCTTTCTCAAGAGCAAGTCATTTTTCTTTGTAAATTTGGCTTGGTTGCTTCTATTATTTGTGAATCCTCTAGGGCAGCAAGTTGGGATATTCCTGTGTTCTCCTACAGCGCTCTGATATTGGAAGAAGAAATGAGAGAGTGTCAAAAGGAAGATGAAGGAGGAGAGAAGGAAAGCATCATTTCACAAATGCAGCAAGCCTGAATTTCAGTGAAATAGCATTATTTAGAAAAACAATATTTCATTCTCTAACAAGGGTAAAGGTTTTGTCATGAAGAAAAGCTGGTTTCATCTCTGGGTCATGAGAGGTAGCTCTTTAGACCTCAAGGTCAACATTTACAAAAACAATTTAGGTCAACAGTGGCCAAAAAGTCATTTCTGTCCCAATTAGAATTTTGGTGACATTTCCTAAATAAGGCAGAGATTGTATAATTTCAACACAGACTTTATCCAGTGTAAAACTTGTTGAAATCCACAATTCTACAGTTAGGCCTGCCCAGTTGGCCCTTTGCTTTAATATATTAAGAGGATCATCAAGCACCTTCTTCCCCCAAAAAAATTTCCATAAAGGTTTTTTTTTTGGTGCAAGAGCTTAAAACTCTCTTTTCAACACATTAACTCTTTTAAAGAAATGAATAAGTTATAAGTAAGTCCACTGTCACAACCCAGGCAAAGGTTAGGATGGGGGGGGGGGGGGGGGACTGCAGGACCATGAAAAATAAGTGGTTCTGAGGCAACCTGGTTGATGGGATGGCCAATTATGAAGCCAATTATGATTTATTCAATAAACACTGATTAAACAAATATTTGCTTAGTACGATATGTGAAACCAATCACTGCTTCCCTACCTCTTAACTGAGGAGGGCAAGAATGGGGAGAAACTGTTCACAGAAAGAAGAATGCCTTCTCTGCAATCACATTTCCATATCCCTGTGGAAGGACAGAGGAAGCTGCTTTAGGCTAACTTCGGTCCTCAGAGGACCTTCACATCATGTCAGTTGTGGTGCTTTAGCAATAAAAGGGGTTCTAGTCTTAATCTTGCTCAGGTTACTCTATTCCACCCCCTCCCACTTTTCCATTTTCCTGTCTTCACTTGACAGAGTACTGTGTGGCCAGTGAGTGTGGTCAGACTTAATTTAGCTGTTTAAAGTTAGTTTTCTTTCTTAATTGATATTGGTTGGTTGGTTGGGTGGTTGGTTGGTAAAAGTATTTGTGGAAACCTTGAGGTTCTCTGAATCTACTGGTCCCTTCCTCTTCTTAACTGCTACGTAGTGTTCCCAATTGTTCATAACCTTTGCAGTTATACACAGATGCTGAACTTTTCTGAAGGCATTCTACCACACCATTTCCATTCCTCAATTCCTCTAAATCATTCTGAAGCCACTGACAAGCTCTAAAACTTCAGAGTTGCAAATAATCCTTTTTTTTTCTTCAGACATGCTGCGGCAGAAATAAATGTTGAACCCAGATGAGGTGTGGAAACACGTAACTTAAGAACTGCAATGGTAGAAACAGCTGACATGGAAATACAGTAAGAGTCGGTATCCATTACATAATGCCAGCACGTTTAAGTTAGGATCCAGCATATTTTTTTCCAAAAGATACTAGTCTTGTAGACTATTTTTTTGTATTTTGTTTATTTTTTGCATATATTGTTTTTATTATAAACAATAGAAAGTTGACCATCACACCCTTTAAAAGGTGAATATTGGTACGTGACTCACCAACAGGACTGCTATTTTTTTCCCCAGCAGTTTTGCTACCCAACACATTATCCATCAAGATATGTATCTTAGCTTTCAAAATCTTGAATGAATACCTGATCATAAGCATTTCTTGAGTTGGAACTGGTTGCATGTGTGCTGATTATGGTATACTGAAGAAAAAAAAAAATCCTAAAAATTGGAAGATTTTATAATATGGAGACTTTTACACATAGGTCACAGGTTCAATCCCAAGTGACACAAAATAATGTTTGTAAGTTACTATCTTTGACATAAGCTGACTATTGTGAAACACCTTTGTTGGTAACACAAATCAACTGCATATTTTAAGTTGCTGCTTCTCCCAACTTAAACCTCAGTATCCATCCCCTAAATAATCAACTCATCAAATAGGGAAAAGGATGCAACTAATAACTTTCTTAATTGACATTTCATTCTTGGATGAAGCTTATTGAAAGCCCCTGGATTCCAAAAGTTGCTATTTCCCCATTTTTGTTTTATAAAAATTTGGAGCCACTGATTATTTCCCACTTGTGGATTTATAGAAAGCAAAGATATGTAGGAAGATTACTGAATTTCTCTCCCCATATGTACCAAACTACAACACAATTATGACCTAGCAACATCATTTTTTTCTGATATGTCTCCAGGCCTGAGTGAGACAGGCTTAAGTCATCCTTAGCTGTATCAGTATCCCAACAGAATTTTCCCCTTATTCCAGCACTGTCCAAAACCAGCCTCAGAATGTTTAAACTCTGTCAGGCTTTGTCACTCATTGCCTCAGAAGAAGGTTTATGAGTGAAAAAGATTCAATAGGAGCAGGACAGGCGTCTGCAATAGGGACTGCAATTTTCATTCCAATGGAGTTTTCTATGAACTCAAGGGTGAGTAAATAACATGTCAACTTAACAGCGGGGAAAGGCCCTTAGTATTCTATTTGTTATGATTTGCCAGGCAAATAAATATACCTTTTCTCATAACTTGGAATGTATTTCTATATGGCACATATCAGAGACTGGAATGAAATCTGGTATCTCCAGCATGGGACTCGGAGCCCCTGTGTGCAAGAGACCTGTTTAGGATGCTTCCTTTGGTGCCCTCCACACTCTCTATTCAAGATGCTTTTTTTTTTCTTTTACAAATTATTATTTTTATTTAAGATGAGAAACTAGAATATTGTAAAGCTAGATGAAAGCTTCCAACATCATCCCATAAGCTTTCTTAGAAATATACCAATAGATGGTTGCAGCCCAGTGCTTAATTTGGAAACATGCCGAGCTCTTTAACAAAGGAAGAGTAAAAAACATCCTGAAAGATGGTGAGCGACAGAGATTAACAGGCAGCATTCTGGGAAAATCATGCTGTGTAAATTGATTATGTTCTCCTATAGCCATATGTTGTAAAAGCATCCACAACACTCTCGTAGTAACCAGCACCACTGCCACCCACACACTGAGGACCTTAATGTAACCTAAGTAGCTTTTGTATATCTTGTAAAGTTTACAACTCTTAAAAACTAAACCATAGGAACACCTATCCATTTGGAAGGGCTAATGGATATTGGAGGTAATCAGATAATTTAATAGATTTTTAAAATGTTGTAGTATTATATTTTGATTACAGCGAACATTTAATTAAGCACCCCATGATATCTTGATTAGTACACTACTTATATGTGGGCTAGGTGGCATGACAGACAGCTGCATAACTGGTTCAAAAATCAGACACAGAGTATTTCTCTTGGGTTCCTCATCTAACTGGAGTCAGGTATTGAATGGAACATCACAAAGTTCAGCTCTGGGCCTGTACTCTTCAATACTTGTATTAGTGACTTGGATAAGAGATGGAGGCGAAGCTTAGCAGAATTGCCAATAGGATGGTATAGCTGACATGCTAGTAGAGAGAAATAAAATCCAAAATTATCTTCATAGATCATAGGAATGGATTAAGCATAACAGAATGAAATTTAACAGAAACAAATGCAAAGCATTTTTTTGAGGAAACAAAAATCAGATGCACCAATCAGAGGTTGGACTCAGTGATCTAAATGATGAATATTTGACTTGATAACAACACTTATCAAAAGATAAGAAAATTATAATAAAAATTATAATAAAGAAATAATAATAATAATAAATTATAATAAATAATTATGATTATAATATTATTATAATTATAATGAAAATAATAATAAAGAAATTATAATAAGAAAATTATAATAAATTATAATAAAATTATGACCTGAATATGAACAACAGTATAATGTCTGTCTGCAAAATATCTAAATGAATTAATCAATTAATTTATTTACTTACTTACAAAGATTTCTACACCACTGCAATTGAAGTTCTGAGCAACTCACATATCATAAAATCCAAAATGTCACAATTATTAAAATTTTATCCATAGAAAGCCGTATAAATTCTATAAAAGAATCTAAAACAGGATTTAGAAAACAATAGCAGCTCAGAGTAGTTTACCTCTCTTCCATAACTTAATGAAAAAGAAAGATAATGGAAAGGTATCCCTTCTAGCTTCAGGGGGCAAACTGTTCCATGAATACAATTTTAGGCTGCATGAACAAAACTACAGTTTCAAAATTATAGGAAAAAAATAGCCTTACTTTAGTCTGCTTTGGTCAGTGTCTTCTAAGTACCATGTCTAAGTTTTAGGCTTTAGGACAGTTTCAGAGAAACTGGAACAGATTAAGAGAATACCAATGATTCTCAGGGGCATAGAAACTCTTCTTAAGATAAATGAGAGAAACTAAGAGTGCTTAGTCTTGAGAAAAAGAAAACTGACAGAGTTGAAGGATATGATAGTACTCTTCAAATACCTGAAATAATGTCACATAGAAGAAGGTCAAGACCTGCTCTCCCTTGTTCCAAAGTGCAGGAGATGGAGTAATGGATTTAAGTTACATGGAGGCAGATTCCAATTAAATTCTAGCAATAAGAGTAGTTTACCAGAGAGATGGTGGGCTTCCCTTCACTGGATGCATTGATGAGGATGTAAAATAGCCAACTGTCAGTCTAGGCCTTAATATGGATTCCTGCACAAAGAGGTGTTGGTCTTGATGATTCAAGTGACTTCTTTCAACTCTATGATTCTACAATAAGTGAACCATACATTCTTTAGGCTTTTTCTTCACAACCATATCTCAGATTTGATTCCCCACCCACCCCATAGATTCACCACTGACATACTTTTTAGAAAGATGTTTTAAAATGCTATAGCTTTGCAGAAAAGAACAGCAAGGAATGGAAATATAAAACTTCAGCTGAATCAACCACACTGTCAACATGCATACAAAAGATCTACCAAAAAAAAAAAAAAAAAAAATCCATCTAAAAATGGAAGGGAAGACAGTAGAGAAAAGCTGGAATGACATGGATGATGTATCCTAGATTCTCCATCATAATGGAATTTCTTTAGATAAAAATCTGATGTCTAATGGAGAAGGGGGAAAAAAAGCTTAAAAATAACCAAGGTGCCCAGAAGAGTTCTCTTCCTGTCCCTTAGTAATAATACCAGTTTGCTTTTCTGTACATTTCTATCTGATTTACTAGAATTCTGCCTTTCATTTGCCCGGGACTGGAGGGGGATTATTCATAGCAGATCTAATTTTGCCACCATGGAAGGTCTTTTTTGTAATATATCCCTGGAGCAGGAAGCAATGTGGGTGTGTGCAAATTACCATAGATGCCAGTTAAGATGGCTAAGCTTTGCGGGGGAGGAATTATAAAGAACAAAGGCTTACATATTCAGTAATGAAGTAGTTATGGCACGTAATCCTATTGGATGTGGAAGGGCAGTGATGAGAAACAAGGACAAGGAAAGCCTAAAGCAATAGTAATACATATTTGCATTGGGAAATCACTTATGGAAATAGAATTCTGGCATGGATGCTAAAGGCTAGGGGAAATCTGCCTATTATAGATAGAGTCCAATGATATAAAGACAAATGAAAGACTCAGCGTCTTATCTGGGTCATTCATGGCTGCAGAAAAAGGGAGCCCTTTTCTCATTTGGGATAAATGTTTTTCCCAATCATATCCAATGCTTTTTAAATGAATGGACAAGGAGGTTGAACATACCGGCCCTAATCATGGCATGGTTTGAGGAATAAACTGTTTGCAGTTATTATCAGTGCATGCTTAAGCCTCCAGGGATCCTATGTTTGAGGAGAGCAATAATGAGATAAGTGGCCTTTGACCACAAGGCCATTCATCTGAGTTTGAATCAGTTCAGCAGTTGTTGTATTGTGTCAAGCATTTGGCCTTGTATAGATGAAACTAGGGCAGGTTGGTCAATCAGGGCCAAGTTAGCACCCTTTTAAAAAAAAAAGAAGGGGACTGTGATTTATTTCTGTACAATAAGGTAAGAGAGCAGGTGGATATAGGGTAAGCTGACTTTAGTCATCAGTATTTATTTATAACTGCTGTATCCTGCATTTCTTTTAAAGGATGCAGGCAATGTAGGTAAGAACGATCTGATTACATGTTCCTACTCTGTGATGTAGGTTAGGCTGACAAAGGGTTCAAGGTCACATGGTGAAATCTGTGATTAAACAGGGATTCAAACACAAGTTTCTCTTTTCTAAGCCAAAACTCCACAGTGGTTCTCTTGCAGTACTATGTGAAAATATGGGGCACCTTCTTGGCCATATTCTCCAGCAACAGGTCTTGGGAGACATGCATACTGTACACATAGCATGGACTGTACTGTGTTGGTTTGGTATTTACGCACATATTTTTATTGTTTTGATTGTAGTTTGTGATTCTGAAATGGAGCACAAATTTACAAAGATGCAGTACCTAAGCATAAGACAGAAAATGCCAGCAAAGGCAGAATTTAAAATAGTTCTAGTTTTAAACTGCAGTATACAACATTCCTAAATATCTGGATCAGAATTCAAAATGTATGACATTTCCTAATGGTTCTAATGCAGATAGACAGACAGACACAGAGACATACAGATTATCGTCAGCCCCAAATCAATCCATAGCAGGATTAAGAAGGAAGGTTGACAGTTATGGACCATAATTTACAATGCTGGGAAATAGAGGTTTGTTTATTTGTTCTCCTGTAATAGGGTTGAAAGAGATTGACTGCCCCAAAGTCAACAATTTGCACTATACCTGAAGAGAAACTAGAACCTGGGTTTCCATGCTCCTAGTCCAGCAGCTTAACCCTTATACCATATTGGCTTACATATGTGTGTGTGCATGCACACACACACACAAAATCTATATTTTTAATGTCTCTTGGCCTGAACATTAATTACAAAGGTATCAAAAAGATTGTACTGATATTGCTCTTTTGAAACAACAGAAACTAAAATGGGGGGAAAGGAAAAAGGAATTAGGTAGAGATGATAAAAGATAGATAGATGATAGATAGATGATAGATAGATAGATAGATAGATAGATAGATAGATAGATAGATAGAAACATTCTGTTTTTAAATAATAGATTAAACTTTGACTACACAGAAAAATATTGGTCAGTCTTTCCTCTACATTGGTATGAAACTAGCTCACTGCTAAAAAGTAAACACATTTCATCCATCCAAACATTTAAAATATAAATAGTTCAAGGGTATATTAACATCTTTGAAGAATGTTTTCCTTTCTGTGACTTAGTAAAATACTTATGAATATTATACCAAAATGGGGCAAACATGAATCAGGCCCAATGTATAAGTGTCATTTTTCCTTCCACTACTTTACAGTTACTTTCAACACTAACCCTCATTAAACATTCTCAGAGGTATCCGATACACTCTGAAAAAAACATTTGTTGAATGAAGTGCATTTTAAGACAAAAAATGATATATTTAAGATTGTTTAAAAAGGGTATTCCAATTCCTCATTCCACTATTCTTGCAAATTACCAGTATGTATCATAAGGATTATCAGTTACAGTCCTTCAGAAAGCATCATTATAAGGCCTAGTAATTTGAGGAATGGCCTATCCTCCATGTGTCTGCCCAGCTGATTTGAGCTGATAGGGTTGGCTCCAGGTTCCTCTGATTAAAAGTTGTCATCAGGAGCCAGGAAGCACACCTTTTTTTGCTTCAGCACCTGCCCTGTGAAATGAGGTTCCCCTCTGATGTGGATGTCTTCCACCCTGCTGGCATTCCAGAGGACCATAAAGACCTGGCAGTTCTCCCAGGCCTTGGACTAAGGTGGCTGGAGCCTCCTCTGCTGGACATTAGATGTCAGTTGGATGTTTTGGATTTTCTGTTGGGTTTGCCATCTTGTTCTTTTTTTCTTTTTCTTCTGTTCTAGTTTGGTTTTGTTGGATGTTGTTTCTTATTATATTGTATTTATATTGCTTAGTGTATTGAGAGTCACCCAGAGTTCTTTGGAATCAGGCAGAACCAAATCAAATAAAATGATGATGATGATGATGATGATGATGATGATGATGATGATTGTTATTAAGATTTGGATACTGCTAACTTGTCTCATTCCTTCAGGTCCTGCTGTGCTGCCTCATTGTGTTGGTGGTAGGGGTGTGTGTCCTTGAAGGGATGAGTGAAGAATGCTGAATGTGTATGTCAAGAGTATGTAATCACAGCAGGGTCACCCAAGGTGTGAAGGTCATACCAACTGCCCTTTTAAAGCAAGCAGGTATCTATATTAGGCAACAGTGACATAGGAATATGCTGAACGCAGAGGGTCACTTTAATGACAATGGCAAAGGTGTAAATTCATACTGCATAGGAGAAGGCAATCATAAACCACTCCTGATTTTACCAAGAAAACCACATGGATAGACAATATAAAGTGATTGACAATATAGGGCCAGATGATCTCTCAGGTCAGATGGCATTCAACATTCTACTGTGGTGGAGCTGAAGATCTGTTAGAGTACTAATGGTGTTTATGATGTGGCTAGATAAGAGCCTTCAGGACATCTAAACTGCTGATGTTGCCATACAGAAAAAGAAAATCTGAAGTTGCAAAAGACAGTATTAAAATGGGAACACAGAATGTAAGAGGCATGAGAAATCTCAATACGCTGAAAGATTAAATGAATTGATTATACATCAGCAAATGAACATGGACTGATATTGGACACTTTCAATCACAAGATCATACTGTTTACTACTCAGGACATGAAAAACAAAGAAGGAACAGCTTTGTTTTCATAGTCAGGATGGATATAGCAAAGACCATACTTGGGTACAATGTAATCAGTGACTGAATAATATCAATTAGACTTTGCAGAGAACCCTTTAATATGATGATTATTCAAGATTCTGCTCTAACCACTGATGCAAAGGAAGAGGAGATTGATGGGTTTTATTCTTAATTTCAATCTGAAATCAACAGAATACAGAAGCAAAATATGCTGCTTGTGGTTGGAGACTGAAATGCCAAAGTTGAAACAGCAAGGAGGAAAACATAGTTGGACTATATGACCTGGGAAACAGAACTTAAGCAGAATGATATATCAGTTTCTGCCAATCCAGTGGTTTCCTCATCGCTTACACAGTTTTCAAACAACCAAAATAATTTGTAATACATGGACATCATCAGACAGAGTACACCAAAATAAAATTGATTATATTAATGGTAGAAGGTGGAGGAAGATCTCAGTTATAACATCAAAAACATGACCAGGGCTGTGGAACAGGTCATTAACTACTTATGTATAAGTAAGTTCCAAGTCAAGCTAAAGCAGCAGAAAAAAGCCAATCATTTTCCATGATACGACTTTGAGCATATACCCACCATTTTCAAGAAGAACATCAGGAATCGTTTTGAAGTCCTGAACCTCATTGATAGGGAACCAGAGAAACTGTGGAATGAAATCAAAGAAGTTATTAAGGATGAATCTGAAAAGAGACTGCCAAAGGCCAAGAAACAGAAGAAAGCACACTGGATATCAGAACAGATGGTGGGAATTGTCAGAAAGAGAAGAGAAGCCAAAACCAAGAAAGACAAAAATCTCTGGAAGGAACTTAACAAAGAATTTCAGAGAGCTTTTAGAAGAGACAAAAAGCAGTATTACAATGACATCAATAAAGACCTCAAAGATAAAAACAGACATGAAATCAAAGGAAGTCTTCCAAAAGATCTCCAAACTCAGAAGGAAGTTCCAAACTCAGACTGATATACTAAAGGATGTCAATACATAGTAAGTGATGCAAAGAAAATCAATGATGGAAGGAGTATACTGAAATTCTATATAGGAGAGATGTCAACATCCAAAATACCTTAAAAGATATTCCTATCTTATAAGAACCTCAAGTATTAGAAGATGAGGTTAGCTTAGCACTCTGGTCATAATGAAGTCGAAAGGCTACAGGAACAGATGAAATGTCTAGAGGAATATGACAAGCAACAGACAAAGAATCTGTAAATGTTCTAACTATGCCAGAACATCTAGAGAACAACACAGTGGCCAATAGATTGAAATATGTCAGTCTATATAACAATAACAAAGAAAGGAGTCTTAACAAAGTATGCAAACTATTGCACAATATCCTTAATTTCATATACTAGCAAAATAATCCATAAAGTCATCCAATGCGGATTAAAGCCTTGCATAGATGGAGAGATACCAGATATTCAAGGTGGCTTTAGAAAAGGCCTAAGAACAAGAGATATTATTGCTGATGCCCACTGGATAATCAAGAAAGCCAAAGAATACCAAAAGGAAGTTAACATGTGCTTCATTGATTATAGACAGGACTTTGACTGTGTCAACAATGTCAAGCTATGGAATGTGGAATCCATTGTCCTCATCTGAAACTTATACACAGGTCAGAAAGTCACAGTCCAGACAGAACATGGCAAAACAGACTAGTGAGTAAAATAAGGCTACATACTCTTCCCTTATTAATTCAACCTATATTCAACCTATATGGTGACTATATATTGAAAGAACTGGATGGGAAGAAGATGAGCATGGTTTTAAAATTAGAGGAAGAAACTGAATAACCCACACTATGCTGATGACACTATTCTGATGGCTGAAAATGCAAACAAAAGCTGTAAATGCTTTGGTAATGAAAAGTGAAAGAGTACTGTGAAAAAAATTGAACGTTAAATATAAAGGAGACCAAATTAATGATAACAAGTACATAATCAATCAATCAATTTGTCCCAAATCAGACTACTCTTTCATAAGTATCAGACGTTACCTCACAAAGATGTTTGCCATTTTTTCCTTTGTAAAGTTGTAATTTGTTTAGGCTACTTAATGCTGATAATTCTTGGCTTCAGTCTTTGTTAACTATTTAACTGGCCATTCTTTCATTTTGGAAGATTGTAAGGCTAAACCATGGTTAGCTGATCATCATATAAGTTGCAATTATGACAAAATATCTGACTCAGTATTAGTTAAAGCTGACAGAGTAAACTAAATGACAAGGGTATTTCTCAGAGGGTAACTATTCTAATGTCACCATTCATCAAACAACATGAATACCTGATGTGCAATTTTGAAAACCATTCCAAAAATGGTTTCATCTTCAGCTTTTGCCCTTTCAATTAACAAAGCAGGCCTTCTGTTCTGAAGGGCTGATCTGATTTTGGAACAATGGGTTTTGATGACACCTTTGATGGATTTGAAACCATTTTCTAAGACACGTCAGTGCTTTTTGCTGCTTTCCACTTTTAAATTAATAAAATGCAGAGTAATATCTTTCTGGGGAACATAATAGGGACCTGAAAGGAAGCTGCATTTTGGTAATAGGTATTATGGTACAGGACTATGCAAAGCCTTTAAAAGAGGTGCTCGGCAAAGCGTATTAGTACAGGAAAGCAACCCTCCTCAAAGTGTTAAAGCAAGTTGGAAAGCTTGCAAGTTTGCTTTGAAAGCTGTTCTTGGCTGTCCTCAGGTTTGTATGTATGTGCGCGCACAGGTACCTGTGTCTACACAGTTGCTTGGTTTTGCTGTCAGTCCCAATGGAACTGTTGCACGTGCATGCAAATGCATGCAAAGACAACTAGGGAAAGCCTTCCAAACAGCAATGTTAACCCTTCCTGAAGGTGCAGCTGCTGAAAGCTGAACACTTTGAGGAGAAATATCTACTGTAGCACACTCCACACATCCAGATCAGAGCCAGCACATAACCATTCAGTACAGCTAGAAAAAAATACGGCTTGATGCTTATTTATTAAATATCAGCAAATGTCAAACCCATTTGCCTAGCAAAATGGGACAAAAAGCAGGGAGGGAGAGAGAAAGTCACGAACAACACGCAAGAAATACAAACAATAGCTGCTGCTGTTGAATGCAGATCTGTCTGTAATAACTCGGTCCTCATCCATGACTTGATAGTGGATGAGGCAGCTACCCTGGCATGTGTTGGACTTGTGTGGGCCAGGGGGATTTCTCTCTCGGAAATGTGCCCACATGGGTTTCAGATTTGGCATCAGCCGAGAGTCCAGGGGAGGGGAGGTGGAGTGGTAGTCATTATGTACAATTTGTTATGGGTTTTCAGAAGCTCTGCTCTGCAAATAACTGGGGGTGAGGCTCCTGGTAGAAGTTGGGCTTTTGGGAACAGATGGAACTGTTGCTGTTGTACTGCCATTTCTGCTGCACAGCATCTTCCCTGCCTGAACTGCTGTCCCATCCCAAGACCATCTTACATGCACACAGAGGTGTAGCGGATAAACGGGTTTTACTGGGAAAACAAATGCAGGCATTGGCGAGCAGGGTGCAGAAGCATGTGCACACACAGCTTCCTCAGAGTCCCAAAGTTCTTAAGAGCTTTCCTGGCTGAGCCTGCCAGTGGACAAAAGTCCAAAGGAGTGCACCAAGGTGTAGTCTAAGTCACAGTTTGAAGATCAGAGTGTCATAGCAAGGTCATCAGCCAGTCAGGTCAGAAGGAACAGAGTTTCCATGAGCAGGAGTTCACTGGTAGGAACAACCTTGTCTCATGAGAAGCCACCCAGACTTTCTCTGTTTTGCCCTGCATTCAGCCCTGTGTGCCTTAGAGTGGGGAGTCCCCCAAAACAATAGCCTTTGGTTATTCCAACTTTAACCCCTTCATGTATATAATAGTAGCAGAATAATGATGGAACAAAGATTACCAGGTGATCCTTCTTCTATCTTGCATTAAAAGTGTGGTGGATGGGGATGTGAGAGGTGTGGAGTTCTTTGACTTATTTAATTAGGAAATGGCTAATGGGCTTGTGTGATTAGCTTGTTTTTATGTTACAGTCATACCTCTAGCAGTCTACAGCCTCCCTGGCTTCCCATGGTTCAGTTAAGCCCCAAGGGAAGCTACCAAGAGGGAACCTCTTCCACTGGGCTTTTTCAATAGCAGAACTAAACGGAAGTCTTACCCTTGAGAAACTCTTGGAGAATTTCTATTCCCTCTAGGAAAAATGTGGAGAATTTCTCTGCCTGCAATTTTGGATGGGTAATCTTAAAAGCCATTTGTAATCTATGCCATTAAGGTCCTTATTTTCAAAAATATTCCAGGGCCATGAAGGTATTTAGCAAATCCCTATCCTAGGTCAGAGGTGATCAGGGTTCCGTGAAGTTTGCTTCAACCTGGCTGTCATGGAAAGAAGGTGAAGCAGGAAATAAAACAGTCAAGTTCCAAGAATAAGTAGGCAGAAGGTTGAATTACCAACCAAGCAAATAAAATCAGGCCAGAGCACAAAGTCAGACTGGGGTCAGCTGGAAAATAGGTAGTCCTGTTACTCATGGAGGTTCTAATTCAGCTGAACAACAACAGATAATGAAACCATGGGGGAAAAAATCTCCTTTACAAAAGCAATCTACCATTTTATGCATGTATTAACTACACAAAAAATGAACCCCAAACCACAGATAAATGAAAGGTCGATACTTAGGACAGGTCTCTATTTTCTAACCACATATATGCAAAACTATGGCTAATGAGACCATGGATAACAAGGGCGACCCAACACAGTTAGAAATATCAATCCTTTCTCATGGATTGTTCTTTGGAAAAGTTCATACCAAGTAAACTGATATAGATATTGCTTCAGCTTACAGCCATGTTTTCCCTGGTCCTAGTGTTTTGGGTGATTAGTCCTTATTTATTTTGTGATTTGGCACAAGAATCATTACAGTAATTTCTCAAACTCCAGTCGTTTTAAAGTCAAGTGTCCAAACACTGACCTCTGAGGTCAGCTAAGAATATTCAGGCAGACTGGTACTGGAGCTTCAAAGGCCCTTTTGAATCACAAAGGTTACTGTTCAAGGTTTGTTGAGGACTTAAAACTTCTATGCAGGAAATAAGATGTTTGAGCTGAAAGCTTGAATTCAAGATACCCTTACTGCAGCATTTCATATCATTAGCACAGTACTTAAGATAAATAAGGCACCTGTTCAGAATGTCAGCATCCTTGTTAGTCCTAGAGCTTTCCTCTTTGAATTCTGAATTCTAGTTTCTATTGTTGCTGCAATGGGTTTGATGATCTCCAGATTCTAATGTTTGATCTGGTTGGTTAAGATGGAATAACATGCAATCTTTTTGTGCCACTTTTCTGAAAGCAGCTTCTTTGATTTCAGTGTTTGATTGTGCTGTTAAATTTCAGTTCTTGATATGTGTCGGTGTCTGATAGCTAATATTCACTTTATTAAATATGTAGCCAGTTTTGATAGCTGGCATATTTTATCAAAGATTTTGAAATTTATGACAATGAAAAATGATGGAATGTTTGGCAATGATCAGTTACTCCATAAGTTTTTATGCTTAAAAGATCAGCTAGAAAATTCTAGATTTTGATGGATAGCCTTTTGCAAATTATTCTTAATTTAAGTTGTAAAACTAGAATTTTGTTTGCCTTTTTTCTTTTAATATTTGAATGGTAGAATTTAAAAGTATGACACTTCCTTCTTTGGAGCAGCAGGAATTGTGGTTGTCTAATTGCAGATCCTATTTCAGAATGGCATTAAATAATTGAGCTTTCTTTGGGTTTTTGGGTCCCCTTCTTGAATAAGAGAACTATAGTTACGAGGCTCTGAGGCAAATTAGAAAAGTGTATTAGTTGTCCATGTTCAAATCCTGCACTCATATGATTTTCAGTAAGGGCAAAGCTAAAGTGTTGGTATTTGTCTCTAAGTCACATCCTGTGGAACTACTTTGATAGAGGATAAACTGTGGAGGAGGGATTCATTTCTAGAGCCTGTAAAACAAATGGAAAACCTGTAGGGAATTAGACTGTATGTTTCAAAGCAGTTGTTCCCTTTCTTTATAGAGTAGTAGCAATCATACCTGAAGTATGTAGGAGCCTGAAGAATCAGAGGGTCTTCAGAATTTTTAAATGAAGAATTATGGATTCTGGAGGAACATCAGGAATAGACAATCTGATACCTCTCAGATTTTGGGAATAACTTCCATTATTCCCTGATAGCATTGCAGGGATTTGAGATTATGGAAGCTGCAATCTAAAACTTCTGGCAAACACTAGGTTTCCTGTCCTGTACGGGCATTTTGTTGAACATGACAAATTGGAAATGTAAGCTACTAAAATATTGGCAAAAAGTTAAGTATATCCTAATTACATTGTTACTTTGGCTGGAAACAGGAAATTAAACACTGTGTGTAGTCCTGGAACCATTTTGTTCCATTTCTGTTTTTGGAAACAGAAAAACCTTTTTTGTCTTGTGTAGTGCTATTGGGCAGACCCTCAACAAGAAAAAAATGAAAGGAAAGCACCCATTCCCAAAATGTTTAAGCTTCATTTAGCTTGATTAAAAATACTCTGTGATTTAAAAAAGGAGCAATGAGCTTTATCTAAAGGAGGTCATTTGGGAAGTAATAAATATAGTTCTCAACATGACTGGTAGGACTGGATGCATCATAAATAAATAAATACATCAAAAAGAAAATAATAATTGATTAATTTGTATAATTTATTCCAAGTGGTAAGATTGTGGAGTTTCCAGAAATTTTACCAATAATGTAACTTCATCTTTGTTTACCTGAAAATTACACCCACATTATCCAAAGGGTCATGTTCCTAATAAATATATTTAGATCTGCAATCTTTAAAACTATTTCCAGTGGTAATAAACATTTCATTAAAATAAATAAATGCATAAATGATAAAGGGGGAAAGTACCATGCAGAGCTGTTGTTTTTTTTAATAAGCAGAAGCAGCAGTTTTCCCAAACAGTCTAAGAGAATCCCACCAACAGAAGAAAAGAAAAGAAATTGACTGTGAATTAACCCCATTCAGAATTGAGGACTATAGTTCTCTATTTCAAAAGCACCTGGATAGGAAGCCCCGGTTTCCTGGCCATGAAATAAACCGGGCACTGTGTTACCTGGCCTGTCTCTGTGTAGAAAAGGACAGGCCCAGGCAAAGGAGGACCGATTGATTTGTGTACTGCTGACACCATTAACCTCGGACATGTGTAGCGAGTGTTTCTGCTCTTGAAGATGCCCCTGAGGATCTTTCAGTGACATAGGCTAATTAACTCCTCATTAACAACAATGACAGCATTCCCTTTGATGGATACAAGGTAATTTGTTAATTGTACTTTAATTACAAAGTTATTAAGTGCTTAGAGGTGGGTTTAGGCAGAAGACCGCAATTAATGTATGCTGCAAATTGCTTCCAGCCATTGGAAGATGCTATCAGGAACCATCCTAACTCCTCCCCCATAAAATGAAGGAGCAGAATAGGCAAGGGAAATTTACTGGCTAATGCCAGAATTCCCTCTATTTCCTAAGAAGCTGCTTGGAGCAGAGGCAGTGATGCCCATCTGGGCAATTTGGAAGGGCTTTGCAAGCAGGATGGTGCTCAATTGACTTTTAGTAGCTCAGAGATTGTCAAAAAATAACCATAAAACCCACCTTTTATACATGAAATGTTAATAGCAACAGGTTATAACTTTTTCCTTTTTCCTTTTTTTTCCCCACAAAGCAAAGGAAATAATCCCTTTTACCAATTTCCCCTAGTTAAAATAAATAAATAAAGACATAAAGACAATTCAATGGTAGTAGATGACCACTTACATTCCACTGAAAGGAACAGAGGTCCAACAGCACTAGTACTTCAAAATGGCCCAAACTGTGTTGAAAATGATGGCATCATGTGAGTTCTTGAGTCCTTGTCAAAAAGGATGGACAAGCCTGCCTTGACATGTTTGGATTTTACAACAGAAATTATGTGCAGTTACTGCTTCTAGACTATTAGGATTTCAGAGAGATCGGCCAATAGAAAAGAAAGCTTTTCTGGAGACCAAAAGCCGAAGACACAGCAGGCTTTTCACCTTCTGATGTGCCCACTCCTGGTGACCATTGTCTCATTCATTCTTCATTTCTTGTGCAAGAGGTACACAAGCATTTTGGGACCAAAAACAACATTTGGCCTCTGAGCACCGTATAATAGAATGTGCTCCAAAAAATAGAGAGGGTCAGGAGAAAGAAGTAAGTGGAAGCAGGACAAAAATGAGGATCTCTGAGGGCTGCATCTGAGATGTAAGGACCACCTGCTACCCTGCCCTGCACCAGGGCCAATAGGGCAGGTAAACTGGGAATTTGGGGAGTTGTAATCTCCAGCCAAAGGGTTGACATTCTGCTGGATGAGATTGTGCAGATTATCCTTTTCATGATTGTACAGGGTCATATGTACAATCTGGAGCTAAGTTGATTTATTTCTGATTCTGCTCTGGTTTTATTTGAAACAGCTGCAAAACTGGTCTTTCCTTTCGAATCACTGTGGCTCTGAAGTCCTTGTGGGCTGTTCATTTTCCTATTGGTGGGAACTCTGGCCTCACTCTGCCTCTCAGCTTCTGGATTCAAGCCAATCATTATTCTCCCCGCTTCAAACACTGCTCTTGGACCTTGTCTTGCTCTGTATACATTTAGAATTCTTCTCTCTGCATACAGTTAGAAGTCTTCTTGCCCACCCACCCCTCCAATGCAGCTGCTATACCTACATGCAGGCACTGTCCCAGCAGTTGGGAAAAGCTTGTCCTTGCAAAATGGATGGCCTGCTATTAAGATACCTTCAAAACTCACAGAGTTTTTTAAATATCACAAAGGAATGGTGGCAAGGTGGCGAGGAAATCTTTGGAAGATATTGGTCCTTTTCTTTACCATTTTTTGCAGTCAAGCATTGCATAACTTCCTCTCAAAGGATAATATGGTTTACACTGTTGGATCAGCAGAAGAAATAAAGTGTCAGCAATGATTGGCACATTGTGTTCCTTACGTCATCTCTATATTTTGCACTTGCAGAAGTTAAACAATTATGCTTCAATTGCTTTACAAGAGATTGAGGGGTGAAAGTGCTACTAGTGTGGAGGTGTCTTTATCTCTTTTACTTTCCTTCACCTTCCTTCATCTTTTCTCATAGGAAAAGATGAGTGCATAGGCAAAATCTTCAAATTCATCTCTCAATCCCTTTAACAGTTAAATTAAGAGTTAAATATATGTGGAAGTCCCAGATTAATTTCACAATCTTCATTCAATTGTTCTGGCTTTTTTCAAGATTCCTTAAAAGTTTCATCCAGGCATGGGTGACCTCCAAGTCTTCCCTTAGTTTAGGAAAGATCTGACAATACCCCTAGGTTCTGTTTCCCAACTCTCAAACTATCAAAGGAATGTGCAATGTCTTCTCATATCCTTCTTGTATAGGGGAACTCAGATTACAATGAATTATTCTCCAGTTCAGATGACTGGAGAACAATAATGAACCAAGCCCTTCATACACATCCAGGCTAAAAAGGTGAAGTGTCTGTGATTAGGGCATGTCTAGATTACAGCTCTACATTGAGCAAGCAGAAGATTAGAACCCACAATAGCAGCTATGCTGATCTCACATAAGAGCTCTGTGGAAGATTATAATTTTATTTATTTTATTATTTTATTAATCAAATTTATATGCCGCCCATCTCACTGTACAAGGGACTCTAGGTGGCTTACAAGTAAAAAAGTGATAAAAAACAATAAAAATCTGTACAAAAATATACAAAGTTAAATGGTTGAGAGAGCATCCTCAAGCCACCATTCCCACTGCTGTGAACCCCCATGTGATCCCCAAGCTAATTGGCAGAGCCAGGTCTTAACGCTCTTCCAGAAAGCCAAAAGAGTGGGGGTCAATCTCACCTCAGGAGGCAAGATGTTCCACAGGGCAGGGGCAACAGCAGAAAAGGCTTTTGTCCTACACCCTACCAGCTGAAATTTTTTAGCCAACAGGGTCCATAACATGCCCTTCCTGCCCGATCGGGTGGTACGGGTCAATGTAACCGGGACAAGACAAGATGGTTCCTCAGGTAACCTGGGCCCGTGCCACGAAGGGCTTTAAAGGTCATAACCATCACCTTGAATTGGACCTGGAAGCAAACCAGCACCCAATGCAGCTCACACAGCAGAGGTGTTACATGCACAGCCTTAGTGGCGCCCATAACTGCCCACACTGCTTCATTCTACACCAGCTGCAACTTCTGGATACTTTTCAAGGGTAGTCCCATGTAGAGTGCATTGCAATAGTCCCATATATACCTCTGGACAGGACATAATTACAGCATGCTGGCTTTCTGTCTGTGACAGTGTGTTACTGAACCAGCCTTGATTACAGTTGGGAGAGATCAAGAGCAAACTGGAACACATCTAAGATATCCTGGATTTTACTGAATCTGCTTTCCCCTCTGAGCCCCTGAAGCTTGCTGTTTTTCCACTGTCATTAGCAGTGAGAAAAATAGCAAACTGCAGCAGGAACTCTTAAGTGAATGCATGCAGTATGAGTGGGTATTCCAGAACATGTGCAATGTTCAGGAGCCCACTTTAGACAGACAAAAAGATAGATCTAGGTCACCATCCTGATGGAACACATCATTGGGTGAACCAGCCCTTCAGGCACAATCTGAAACATACTTAATTGGAAGCCACTCAGATTTAAATTCATGGTTAAGATTGGAAAAACTATGAAGTAACCATTGTTCATAGCACTTGAAATCGGTATTCAGTTAATGCAAAACAAATGGAAATCAGGCTTTAGAACTCCCTGCCAGAGGATGTAATAAAAGTAGCAATAGACAATAATGCAACCTCATTCAAAGACATACTAAAGCTATAGAAGTCTGGAATCTCAATGGTCTTTAACCACAACAGTAGGGGTGACACTTCCTCCTTGTTGCTTAGCATCTTGCTTAAAGCTCAAACTGCCCGAAGCTTTGAACATGCAAGAATAATCTGCAAAGCAAGTGACATTGAGGACTAACTCCTATCAGGACAGATCTTACTGAGCTAAATGGACCATTAGAAGAGCCTTGCTGGGTTTGGCCACATCCTTTCCTCACCCAGCTGGATCCCCATTTATTTCATTCTGTCAGCCAGTGTTGAGAAGTTCAAACAAATAAATGTCACGCACCAGTGTTTTAAAGGCCCTTCCCTGCAGCTGGTCTCTGTCCAACCTTTTTTATTTAAGTGTTCCCATCATAGAGGACAGCAAAATGATGGAAGATAAACATACAGCTGCTGCAAGAGGCATCATTGGAACAAGAAAGGGAGACAGACAGACAGACCGAACAACCAATCCAGCCACTCTTGTGGTTCCTTATTACGGGACCTCTCAACAGTTAGCCTATAGCAAAATTCTGCTAAGAGCCCAGAATGGAAGCCAAGGACCTGTCAGCTCCTTTCATGCTGGGCTTTTGCCAGAAGGCCTATAAAAATGTCATTGCCTGTCAGTGGCTGATGATTATGTTCCCCTTTTGTCTAGCTCTTGGTAACATACATATATATTTTAAAAGGAGTGAATATCATTTCTGAACTCCTTTGGCCTCCCCCTTGCCTTTTTCAAACAATAATACACTAAATAGGAAGAGACAGAAGCTGTTACTTAAGTCTTTAGCTGGTGCCAAGAAAAATGAATAATTAAGAACACATTACTTGCATGGAACTTCAACTAATGCTTTTAAGTTAAGACTTAAACGGCCAACACTTTTTAAAATACATTGCTGCTGTCCCTACCCTGCCTCTAGCACTACATCTTTCACATTGTATGCATGCACCAATCAAATGCTTTGGAACAGCTCTTAAAGGAGAAAATAAGGAGGAAGAGACGTACTATATCTCTACTTCTTTCACACCCCAACATTGCGGCATTAAGATAGCAATGAGATTAAAAGTGTTTGTTGTGTGTCTGCCTTTATTTCCAGTATATATTTAGGCTCTTCTGTCAACTAAGTTGCCTCTGTGAAGCAAGCATTAAACCAGGAGAATGGATTAACGAGGAGATGTGGTGATGAAGCAACAACAAGAACTGAACTAAATTTGGACTGACTTTATGAAACTCTTCCAGCTTTCTTCTAGAAGTCAAAAGGCTTTTAGGAAACCACCATACAGGTCCCATGAGAACCCTTGACATCATCCTGCAGGAACCACTGAAAAGAAGTTTCAAGGCAGCCCACAAGAAAAGTCAGTAAAATATATATAATATAGTCTTTAGACATTTCATCAAGGAATATGGTGGATGTATGATCTATTCTATGGTTTTAGTCCAGACAAGAAATGGTGAGAGGAAGCACAGAGGATGAGCAAAAGCTAGGGATTAAGCCTGGTCTGGGAAACCAAGGGCTAAGAGACCAAACTATCCTCTTGGAGCAACATATAAAACATACTTTCTTTAGACTGTCAAAAGCTGAAGGTAGAAAGAAAGGCTTGCAAAGGGATGGAAGAAAGTATGGAAAATCAACTAATTATGCAAAAGATATGGGGCTTAGGTAGTAAGGCTATAGGGCCAGTATACAGAGGTGGCACATATTTAAACTGTAAGGGGTCCCAATGGTTTTGTTACAGTTGAGAGGCCATGAGCAAGATGTTCTCCATTTTACTCCCAGTTCCCTCCCTTCCCAAGAACAGGGAGAGACAGAGTTTACACCAGCCAGATGGCAGTGGTGATGGCAGAAGAACTTTATTTGGATGGATGGATGGATGGATGGATGGATGGATGGATGGATGGATGCTGAATGCTGACCCAGCACTTGTACCTTGTGGTCCAGCACTAGAAGCAGCACTGGCTAGCCATGCTAGCTGTAAGGCAAAGTCTATCCTGAACTTTGGATGTAGAAGGGATAAAATTTTGCAGCTGCCTTAGTCACTATGATTGGCAGATTTTCCTTGCTTCAGTCAATACGGCAGAACCTTCTGTTTGCTCTACTTTGAGATTCAGCTCCTCATAATTACGACTTTACTAACAGCTTCAAAAACAGATGTAGGGATCCAGTGTTGGATAATATATATATAATATATACAGACCAAGCATGGTTTAGGAATAGCCCAGCCATAACCCCATTCCACTCATGGATTCCCTACCATGACCCCTACTAGAGGTGGAGAATGAGAAACAGCAAGAAGGTGGAATAATTCACACCTTTTAATTTAATGCTGAGGTTTTGTTTTGTTTTTAATGGCTTCTGGTCAAAAAATCCCTTTTTTTAAAAAAGTTTGTTTTTTAACCTACCTTTATTACTTTTATAAATAACTCAAGATGGCAAACATACCCAATGAGCCTTCATCCTCCTATTTTTCCCACAACAACCCTGTGAGGTGAGTTGGGCTGAGAGAGAGTAACTGGCCCAAAGTCACCCAGCCACCTTTCATGCCTAAGGTGGGACTAGAACTCACAGTCTCCTGATTTCTAGTCTGGTGCTTTAATCACTAGACCAAACTGGTTCCCATCCAAATTACTACCAGTAAATATATTGATGTGCCCCCAAGTCTTGCTATCCTGCCTCATTCTGGCAGAACAGTGTTCCTGGGAGAGATGAGCAGAGAATGACAGAAGTGCATTCCAAGAATGTATACTCCTAGCAGGGTCATCCAAGGTGTGAAGGTCATCCTAGCTGCCCAGCTAAAGCAATCAGGCATCTATATTGGATAGGAGTTATATGGGAAGATGCTGGAGGCAGATGATCACTTTAGTGACAAGGATAAAGGCATCAGTTCAAGTGGGAGAAGACAATGGTGAACCACTCCTGCATTTCACCAAGAAAACCACATAGACAGACAACATAAAGTGATTGACAGTATGGTGCTGGAAGATGGGCCTGGTCAAGTCAGATAGCACTTTGCATACTACTCTTGGTTCAGAGATCCAGCTCTATCTTATCCCAGTCCTATTATTTTTTCTTTTGTTATGCATGTAATACAAATGAAAGCCTATACTTTTTCTTTGATTGTTGTTTGAATGTTTAAGTTTACCCATTTCCCACTTGGTAAACAGTTCGTAATTCTACTATATCTATAATCAATGATAGGGTTCAATCACAGAATAAATGGGCTGGAGAAGACCTTATAGGTCATTGAGTCCAATCCCTGCTCAGTGCAAGAATCCACCAAACCTTCCCTGAAAGGCAGCTGCAACACCCCCCTCCTCACCCCCATTTGAAAACCACAAGCACTGGCTATATTTATATATTTGGTCCCTCCATTCCTGAATCTGTCTTGAGAATTTGTAAATGGGAGTCGATACATGGATGTGAACATAGGTATTTGTCAACATTTTATACATCAACACACATCTACAAGTAGTCCCCAGTTTAAGAACAAGTTCCATTCCCAAGGTCTGTCCTTAAGTCAAATTTGTATGGAAGTTGGAACAGTATTATTGTATAATATTGTATAAGCAGTATTGTGTATTTAACTCGACTTTTGCTACAGTAGGCTCCGTTCTTAACTATGAGTCACCTGTGACCTGGGCGTTCTTAACCCAGGGACTTCCTGTACTTTATTTTAAAGGACAGAAGTTTCTTGATAAAGCATGTTCTGTATATAACATCTGTCATCAGAGGCACAACACAAGTTCTGTCTCTTCTAGACTTTACACCTATGACCACCATCCTGGCATCATTTAATTCCTCTATGAATATTCCTCCAGAGCCAAGCACCACATTGGCATTGATTGAGTACCATGGTGGTAATACATAATGGCTCTCTAGTGATTAATATCAGCTCTTTGTTCAAAACTAACAGCCCCAGTGTGACAGCAACAGATAAATTAACAAGGTTAGAAATATGTAAAAGAAAATATTTATGTAATGGATCAAGTACAGTATGTGATAGCTATATACATCAGTTCTGTATATAACAAGCTATCAATAATATGTGCTATGTGTTTTAGTAATTCCCTTTTCCTCCCCAGTGTCTTTGTAATTGTTCTGAAGTCATTCTTATGTAGCTTAATAAAAACAGACTGGTTCAGGAAGAGGTTAATAGTTTTTATTTTCTTAGAAGACACTACTGCAAGCAGGTGGAGCAGAGGACAATTTTGCCATTAGGATTCTAGCAAAAAAGTATTTAATGAAGTCCAAACAAGGTGTGGATTTGATTTCTGCATTAAATTGCAAGGCACTTTGCAGAAATGGCTCTGTTTAGGAGATAACAACATGCCTCAGTGATGACGGCTGCTGAAAATAGTCCTCTGCGAACAAGCCTTTCCATGGTCAGAATGGGAAGCTGGAAGCTGCCTCTGCCAAAAACTATCAAAGACATATTAAACAGTTTTTACAAAGGATTTTGCAGGCAACTGTGAGATAGGGGAGGATATGTCATGAAAAGTTACTAGTTTAATTCATGTACATTGAGTTCTTCTCCATATATGAGGTGCCATTCTGGTAGGAGATGCTAACAGGAACTTAGCATGAACCATGTATTTCTTTCACTGCTGCACCTGCTTCTTTGCACTCTAATATAAAAGTCAGATTTGCAGTTCAGAAATGCCCTCAAAGTCATTCACATATAGCGGTGTTGGCACAGAGTGCTTTTCGCCACCTGTGCCGGTATACCATCTGTCATACCTCTGGGATTGAGGTAGTCTGACAAGAAATTCCTTTCCACGTTGAGGTAGGCCCTTTGCTTCAATGCCAGGATCACTCATGTCTGGGGAGCAACCATACTTGAGTACTGGAATGGGTATTATGAGCTCCTGCTTTTGAAGACTTCATGGAAAGATCAGTTGGTATATAAAGAACAGTCAGCTAATAAGGTAGCTTACTGGAGGCATCTCACTTGTATTAAAAAAGGTTCATTGGCTTCTAATGTCTTAAGAACACATTGTCCTAAGACATGACCTACCCATGATCACAGGCAATCTGGGAAGAATCTTCTTCAGGCAAACAGTTCTACTGAAGTTAGTGGGGGGGGGGGGGGGGGATTGGAGCTCAGTTTTTCTCTAGAGTAGCCCTGTATCCTTGAAAAGTCTCCTCAGAAGTCTCCCCATATCTATATGACTACCATCCATTATTTTAAATTTCATGTGTCAGTTCATTTTTTTTTAACCTTGGCCCTCTAATTTACTTTGTCATGGTTTATATCGACTGCTATTCATAAAAGTCTATTTGTTTCAGAGCATTTGTTTCTATTTATTGCCATTTTAATGATTTTAAGCTTGAATGTGAATGGTAGATGTGTGCATGCATTTTTGTTAAAGTCTGTATTATGTATTGATATGCTGATGTCTGAATTATATTTCATAGGGCTGTGCACACTTCAAAAATGATTTGAAAGAGGTGATTTTGGAATTTGCATGAGCAGGGCATCTCTCTGCTATTCATTAAAGCAGTCTGTCATATTTCAGGCTTTTACACAAGCTTGAAAAAAAAGAGATACAGCTACTTTAATAATCACATTAACTTTAATGAGTTGACTCCTTCTGAATCATTTTTGAAGCATGCAGAAGCCCTAATATTTTATAGTATACATAAGCCATTTTGACAAATGTATCTTTCAAGCAGGGTAAAAATAAATCAAATAACTGCTCTAATAATTAATGTCATTGCAATCAAGTCACCCACATTCATACAGAACAAATAATGACATTGTAGCCTTGCATATAATGGAACTAATTTGTATAGTCTAATAGAATTTCTTGCAGATCTGAAACTATAGCTTAAGGCTTCCTGATTAGTAAGGTTGAGGCAGGCAAGGTAAGAACTAATGTTTTTCAGATCACTCAGCTTCAAGATGCCAAGTAGCCTTTGTGCTTTAATTTGGAAGGGGAAATAGAAAACTCAAGAAAGTTTAAATGGGAAGTTACCAGTGTACGAACTACTGTGATAGTTGTCCTCCATCAAGGAATGGTCATAGCTGGTAGGCCAGGAGAAGCATTCTTGTCCACCAAGGTTACTTGAGCTCCCAGTGAGACAGAAGAGTGCTCCCAAAATATGTACTTGTTCTTTCAGGTGGAGTGCACCTGCTTCCTTGGCAGATCACTTATCCCCTTCCCAGGCCTGAAAGCCACCCATTAATAAGGCCTCCAGTTTTTTGGGATACAATTTCAGCTTACTGGCCTTCATCCATGCATTACATTTTCCATTTACAGTACTTCTATAGCTGGGCCGTAACAGTTATAGACATTGAGGGACCTCTAATGTCCTATGAAAAGAAAGGGAGGCCATGCTGGGGCTTAGTGGAGGAGTTATATACAATTCACTAGAGAAATCAGAACAGTAGTTTAAAAATTTCAGTAGTTTAAAAAATTTCAATAGTTTAAAAAATTTCAGTAGTTTAAAAAATTCAAGGGCAGAATCAAATTTGGAATACAAGTCACAAATAATTCCCAGCTGAAGCAAAGACGCATGTTTTGACCTGGAAGAAAAATTGAGAACATCATGTAATAAAGTATTGCCATTTTATTCTAAACTTGCATACATGGCATTTATTGTGACAATGAAAATATAGGCAAAATTAATATACTGGAGCTTAATTTCAGGGCCAGTGGAAATCTTGATTTAGTTTAGCAAAAAAAAAATAATGCACAAGTTACTCTATGCTTTCTAAATTTCTATATCCTAAGCACATCATATAAAGCATTTTCAGCTGAATCTTGTGCTTCTCATAGCTCGCCATATGTGTGTTTATGTATGTATATATAATTTATTGATTTCAACAGAATTATTGAACAGTACTATCTTAAGTGAAAGTCAGGCTATATCTATGACAATGCATTGTATTGTAAACATATTGGGAAATTGAATTCTAACTACGTTCTATTCATTAATTTGCTTTTTGGTTAAACCTGAAATCTCATATTTCGGTCAAATCATGCCCAAGGTGGCTAAGAGTACTAAATTGTGCCCAGTAAAACACACTGAGAAAAGTCAATAAAGCTAATGAATAAAACAAAGAGAATAAAGAAAAATCGATAAAAATATGATGGTCATGACTGACTGACTGTTAATGGAATAAAATCAGTGTGTTAAAGTTGTTCAACTCAACATCAGATATCTTTTTGCTTTGGATAATGTGGACACTCCATTAAGTGGAGATGGTATATATGAACTAGCCAATGGTATAATTTGAGGTAATGGAATGGGATACAGCATTCTTCCGCCACTTGATGCCATCAAAGTGGTGTTGAACCTCTATGCCTATATTCTCCAGAGAATATCATTGGTCCAACATTTCTGGAGGGTTTCCTGAAAGAAGAAGGCTACATTATAGCTTGAACGAAGATGATCAAGAGAATGGGAAATTGCCAACATGATTTCTGCATCAGAAGACAAAAACCACTTTCTGCATAAAATATGAAAATATTCTTCAAGCAACTATGAAAAAAATGTCTATTAATGGAATGAATATGAACTGTGGAGATGTTAAGTTAGATTTTATCAGAAACTGTTTTCCTGGGAAGTTCTGTATTGTACATAGTAGAAAGCCAAGAAAAAGTATGGGGAAAATCAATCATTTAAAACAAATAGTGGTTAATTCCTGCACAGATCCCAATTTTTAGCTGTTGGGGTATATTTCAATGAGCTGCATCTTAGCCTTTTATTGTTTTTCCTGTACTTAAGGGAATATGTTATCACTTTGGCTAAAACGATACAAAAATGCATTTGTTCTTTAGTGCTGACTAGAGTGCATAGTAAGCACTTTTTAAAAGTCCAAGTGAAATAAACATTAAAAGGCCAACAGCCAGTAAGGCTCATTAAGGATTCAAGAGGCAAGCTCTTATTTATTTTAAGTGAAAGCAAACAAAACTTTTCAGAACATCTTTGTGCCAACAACTTAACTTCTAAGTTTCAAAAGACAATTATAAGACTAAGGGGTTTTTTTTCTAATCTGTGTCAGTCATGTAAATATTTATCCATAAATATGTTATATTTCTTCATCAACACTTAGAATGTTTTAACTACACAACGTTCATATTATCTTGTAGGCCTTCCACCCTAAAATGTCTACTGCTACACATTTTTAGTTGTGAATTATGTCACAAATATGTACATATATGAAAAAAATTATCTGCATTCTTAGTCCATGAAATTCAAATTACATCAGTTAACATTGAAATGTGGACCAAACCAAAGCATTAAGCATTCTTACTAGATGTGTGCAGCAAAACAAAACAACAGCTTTAGGGTTCTAAGATGTAGGATGCTGTTTTAGATTTGGGAAAATATCATACCTGATCTTGGACATATACAAGATTGATTTACATCACTGAGAACTGCAGCAATGAACTGTATTTCAAGCGTTTAAATGTGATGTGTACAAAAATGTGTTAAAATGGTGAGCAGAATGTTTTAAGACATTCTAATGTAATTTTCAGTTGCATAATAACTAGAGAAATACACTGTCCATTTTGTGAAGTTTTTTTTAAAAAAAAACATCAGCACAGGAGTACATATTCTTAGAAATGGAGCCCTAGCAGGTACGTAGCAATTTTAATCCTTTGTCCCTACTGCAGTTCTGATATGGATCAGGCTGCTGTGTTGCTATTTAGCACTAGAAGGAAACAGTTCTTTGGTGCCAAAGGAAGCTTTTCTTATAATGCCAGTATTCAGAGAAGACCACCACCCCTCCAAAAGGCCTGGATATGAATTGATGTGATGGCAGAGAAAGGGTTAAAGGCCTCTTAATTTCTCCTGTTGGACATGAAAGTGCTCCACTTTGCACCTGAAATATTGTTGCTCCTAAGGAATAAGCAAACGTGGTCTGCAAAATAACGTGGTTGAGATGGGGCTGGGCACAAAGCAGGGGTGTCTGCAGACAAAAGATAAGAGGGAGAGAATGACAAAAGTGTCATGACAACCTCTTTTGTTGTGACATTGCACATACATACAAAAGGGGTGGAGCTTGTGGTACACCACTGCTTATAACATTTTGATGAATATAGTAAGATCCCATGGATACCCATGCCCCAAGGCCTTTTCTTATCCTCCATAATTAAGACTTCTATTAAACTGATGTTAAAAGAATCAGAACATCTCTTTGATTCAGGACCCCCCCAGCTTCAAAAGGACTCACAGAAAGCTGTGCAGAGCACTTTATGGAACTTGATTCTTCCCTGCCTTTGAGTAAATACATTGTTTTTTCTTTCCTTCATATTAACTCACCTGCCCACAAACATCTTTTATTAACATCCATCAATCCTATATTCTTCTAACCCTGCCTGTACCAACTTGATGCTGTCCAGATGTGCTGAACTACAACTCCTATTAATCTGACCAAGTAGATGAGATCTGGAATCTAGCACATCTGGCAGGTACCTGGTTAGAGAAAGCTGTGCTAGCCTGTATCAATATTTGTCTAAGCACTGCTCAACTACAATAATCTCATTGTACATTATTCAGTGGTTATGGAATAGTACTTAATTCAGATATGATGACAAACTAAGGTTTCATATTGCAAGGATTTGGTTTGGGCACCTCCTCAGGGTCTTAAATCTGTAACCATTTAAATCAGTTCCAGTCAGCAGCATGGTTAATGGCAAAGAGTTATAGAAGTTGTAGTTCAACCCCCTCAATGATACCAGATTGTCTATCCCAGCTTTAAGCTATTGTGAGCTGTTTTGCCCAAATGTGGCAAACCACCAAATTAGAATCAAACCATTGTTTACTGCAAATTTAAAACAAATCTCCTAATCTCATCCTTTTATATCCAGATCCTATGCCCCTTTTTTGTAGCTCCCAGAACACCCAAAATTCTGGGGTATAATTTTGTGAGCTTAAAAAAAAGCAGCAGCAAATTATATGTGTTAAGCCTCTACTATATTTAATACCTGTAAAGCCCTTCCCCAAAGGAACAGGCCATTGTTACACCCATTGTGGTCTTCAGTGGCTATAAAAAAGAGAAGTCCACTCACACCCACAAAAATATTGCCCTTCTCTGCTCAATAGGAAAAACAGATTGGGAGAAATAAGCCTAACATTTGTCAATGAGGTGTATTTATTCCTCCAAACCATAGTAAGTTATGAGTTGGCAACATTTGTCAATGAGGTGTTTTTTTTCCTCCAAACCATAGGAAACAGGGCATTGTAATTAGTATTTGCTTAAAGTGTCTCATTGATTAGAATTTTAAAATCCATTTTCAGTATCAGTTCTGTTCAACTTTTCCCATGTTAACATCATGGCTTGGTCTCAAGAGCATTCCTCAGATGAGGACAGGGACCAGGAGGAGGCAGTCCCCAAAGCAGACAGTGATGCCCAAGCCAGCATCCATCCTTGCCCTAGACCCAGTAGTCTTTAACCCAGACCAGGAGCCTCTTTTACTTGACCCTCCAGAATGCTCATAAGACAAGTGATTTAGAGGTGCTTGGCTGTGCCAAAAGACAGCTGGATTTGCCCAGGCTTCTTAGGTGTAACTTGCTGACAGAAGCGAGATCTAAGCCTCGCCCACTGTGCTTAGGCCAGGCCAAGGGCTGCTGGTGAAAGTCATGAGAACAATGTGGTGATTCCTGCTTTGGAACTCCCAGCTGCCAAGATTCTTTCCTGGAATATTGGCGTGGCTTCTCTTGTGATTCACTCTCGCTGCTCCTTTGAACACAGCTTGCCCAGAGAGTCTCTTATGCCATGTATGAAATTGGAACTAAATTTACCATTCTGAGATAAGCCTGAAGGGTTTATAGTTTCCTAAACCACAGAAGCACAGCCATTTGTGAATCTAAAGGCCACACTTAGTTTGGGGCCCACTCCCCAAAGTAACAGTTAAGGCTCAAAGAAAAGCCAAATTTGTTTTCATTTCCTGTGCATTTATATCATTACTTTCTAATCATGTCTTAAATAATTTCCCCATTCTGTCACAATTAAAAGCCACAACTGGATAACAATTGTGGAAATTTTTGAGGGCTACACTGAAGGCTTTTAAGCTGCAGCCTTGGGCATGAGGTTTTGTATCTTGTTATATAAAGTATTTTATGATTTGTGCGGGGTATGTGTGCATGAGAAGAATATGCATGCACATTACACATACATATGCACACCTGTAGCTATAATATTATGAAACTACTTGGTATTAATCCTATAATTCTGAATTGCTTTTATTTCATCATCATACTTGCTCTTCCATCATACAAGTGATTCTGTAAATGCAGAATTAAGAGTGAGTTGAAGTCTAATGCCTACTTCTCCCACCTCAGTTTTTGAACTATGTTTCCATTCATGTGGTTTTCAGACATCCCTCTAGGCCTCAGATTTATTTATTTAAGTATTTTCCCCCCTGAGCACCTGCTTTTCATATGGAACTTAAAAAGGGTGAACGGAAACTGAGGTTATGCCTTCTCCTCTTAATGCAATTCCAGCATATATTAACATTTTTTTATTATTCAAAAATCATAATAATGAAGTGGGGGGGCAAAAGTCTGTAGAATAGTGGAACAGAAGTCTGGAGAAAATGCCATTAGTAAAGGAGAATAAACATACCGAGCAGGGACTTTCAAATGCATTTAAAACCACAGACTTTCCATGGCATTTTGCCTGCTAACAAGTAAATGGAACATATCCTGAATTATTGCAATCTGTCAAGGGGAGCCAGGCTGTGTGAAACCACTATTCTATGCTTCAGGGGTATTTAATTCCCAAAATCAAATGGCCTGCATAAGCTTTGATTCAGCATGAAATTTTATTTTCCCCATTGGCAACATGCATTTTTTAAACTGAAAGATTACAGATTTTACTCCCTTCCATCCTCTTTTTCTCCCCCAGAAAATGCTCATGAGAATTGTCCACTAGTTGATATATTAGCGAGGTTATCTTTTCCAAGTGCCTCCACAGAACAAGGCCAGAAGCAGGTTTCAGTACAATAGTCTATGAAAAGAAGTAGTGGCTAACTATATTCCACGGCCTTGTTCAACTGTTCACTTCCCATGGAACTGCCATCCAGGGGAATATGAATGTCCTCAGTAGGATTTGGGAAGCCAAAGCCAGGGTATAATTTGCATTTTCCATATAATATCACAGGGCCCGCTGGTTATGTCCAAAGGCATATCTCATCTAGCATTCTGTTCCCACAATGATTAAGCAAAAGCCTCTGGAAAGCCACAAGGGGGACATAGGTGCAAAAGCCCATTTCTTCTAGGTTCTCCAACAATTAGTATTGGGGGGTATAATATTCCTGATACTCAAGGGAGACATCTAGTAGTCCAAATCCCCTTGATAAAGAATTGATTCAGCTCCTGCTATATTTGGTGGCTATTTTCAGAAGCTTTCCCAGCTCCTAAATAAGACCCCATTTATTGCAATCCATACTTGGGGAACTATATCCTTCCTAATGTGCCAGAGTTTTTTCACCTCAAGTGAGATAGAAGCACTCTATAATCGCTTAAGACTCTGTAAAAAACTGAACTATCCATTTTGGATTTAGGGAGAATAGATTAAGCAACTACATTGTCGCAAACTCGTGGTGGTGGATGATATGCCCAGGCAGAAATCTACACCTTCTCTTCCAAATCAAAGAGAAGATTTCAACAATGAACATGATCTCTGCAGTTACTCAAGATGAATATCGGTTTCATGCAAAAGACAAACCATGGCGATACACTGGATGTCACAAGCTGTGATGAGCCATGGAGAATTATGTGGAGAGGAAGGTATTGCTACTACTACAAATGTGTAACAAGCAGTATGCCCCCATCAATTAATGGGAGTTGTATGAGGATATGACAATAATGATAGGCTGCAAATGAGCAATAGGCATGTTGGTCCAATCACTTTTCTCTTTTCTCAGTTGGGAAAATGGTCACATCTCTTCCTTAGTCCTTTTTGTGGTTGGTCACTTTAAAAATATCAGGGCTGTCAGAAATGGGTCTCCTTGTCCCTTTAAACAAGTAGCCTTTCTCAAAGAGTAAAGTTGCAGAGGTGAAGAAATCTGCATCTATATCAGAAAAACAAGGGGGAAAAAAGAGGATTGGTCTACTTCAGGGTGCACTGCAGGCACACCTTTGAGTAGTGCATTGGGGGCTACACTCCAGAAAGTAATAGGTGGGGCCAGTATAACTGCTAAATTTGAATCTCCTTTCAATTTATCTTAATTGATTACTCACTGGTTTGTATTTAATCATTACACATTGGTAGCAATTTCTGGAGGACTCTGGAGATGGCAACTAAGGATTGTGAGAGGTGCATGGGGCTTGTGGGGCCACAGGTTGTATACTGTACATTCCAATCACAGGATACTGTTATCTGAAGAGTGTTAACACCACATTAATCCCACATTCTTCCAGTTACTATGTCCAGAATAGAGGAGGAATAAGGAGAAGCTTGCTGATCATTAGAAACACTTTTTTGGGGTCTTGACTTATATGTATTTGTATCTCTGAGCTCCTTTCTATGGTGTTGTGAATTGCAGTAGTCCAAATGAGAGGTAACAAAGGAATGACTGGCCATTTTCAGTACATCCTATTCTAGAGAAGGATACAACTGATGCAGTAGTCAAAACTGGGAAAGGCCCTCTTGACTGCAGCTTTCATCTGGTCCTCCAACAGAAGTTGTGAGTCCAGGAGGGCTCCCAGATGATGGGACTGCTTTTTCAGGAGAAGCACAACTCTATCAAGAGAACCAACTATTTTTTTGAACCCCATCACTCCAGAACCAGTTGTCTTCTGAATCAATAGTTACTCCATCTTGTGTGCATTGAGCCTGAGCCTGCTTCTCTCCATCCAGGTCCTGACAGCCTCCAGTCACTGGTTAGGACTTCTACTGCATCTCCCATTTAGCCCAAGGTGGAAATATGAAATATGAAAAAAAAAATGAGTATCATCAGTATGATGATGATAACTTACCCTGCACTAACAGATGCCCTCCCCTAGTAGCTTCATGTAAATAAACAGGGTGGGGGAGAAAACCAAGTCCTATATATGAGTGCCTGTGGGCTTAATCTTTTCCCCACTGCAACCAGTGACTGGACCTGCCAATTCAAGAAGGAGCAGAACCATTGCCTCTCATTCTGATCTTTTATATGCAATCCAGAAGGATAATGTGGTCAGTAGTATCAAAAGGCTGCTGAGAAGTCCACAGGGCCAGAATAGTTGAACTCCTTCCATCCATGTCTCATCATATGTCATCAGTGAAAGTGACCAATGTGATTCTCTCAAGAATCTCCCCCTCCAACCAGAAACCAGATCCAATCACCCAGTCCCCCCCACCCCCCCAGCCTCTTTAATCAGCCAGGAGGGACAGGGAATAAGTTCATAAGTGGCAGAACTCACATCACAAAAGACTGTCCACTTTCTTCTCATCAACAGGCTGAAACCCCACCCCAATGAAATAGCCAGTTATCTTTATCATCTCACCACATTTCATCTATCCAGTTTCCAGCTCAGGAAGAATACAAGCAATTTTATCCATGAAATTATCAGCTAGATAGTTGCACGCTACATTTGGTGGATCATCTAGCATTAATAATATCTAAGTGAGTTGGCCAACAATCTGAAGAGTGGGGAAGTGATCTATCCAAGACTGATAGAAATGTTGTCCAGAACCAGAACACACCTCATCTATTCCTAGGTGAAAACCATATCTAATGTGTGACCAGTAGTGTGGGTCAGGTTCCTAAGGACCTGGGACAAGCATATGGTGGTCATGGCAGCAATGAATTCTTATTAAAAATCTGTATGATAAAACTAGAAGAGGTAAACTAAAAAAATGAATGGGTGCTGAATGTATGTAGATGGAATACAAAAATGAGTGACTAGTAACAAAAAAGACATACATTAGGGTGGTTTGATCATACCAGGAAAATGAATGAGGATTGAACAGCAAAACAAACATATAAAGGAAGAGGGAATGGCTTGAGAGGAAAGGGAAGACTGAGAAAGTCATGACTGGATGGAGTTGATGAGATCCTCAAAAAGAAATTTAATAAAAGGGAATGTATGAAGCAATGCATGAACATGCAAAAGCAAGAATTGCTTGCAAGTATACAAAGGTATGGAGACCTATAATAGTGAATGATGTTGGTGCAAACTAGTTTGAGAGATTTATATTTTCTTTCTTTCTTAAACTCAAAGAAACTTTTATTTCTTTGACTTATTATTTCTTACTCTGTGTCTGTGTTCTGCATAATGTTGCTTACCCCAAAAGAAAATAGTATGATGGGCATGTATGTAAGGCACCCTAAGTTCTGTTTGTATGTTTACAGTAGGATTTTTTTTTTTTTTTTTTAAAAAAGGTTGTTTCCTAATCATTGTGTCATGGAGTTTTACATTTTATCTGTTTAAGCCCTAGCCTTGACTATTTTTATGGAAAAGTCAGATATATCTATTTGACTATAGTAACTAGTATAAATTCTCAACAGACAAATTAGATGGCTCACTGGATGATTACATTCTTTGAAAAATCTTTCTCCAAATCTCTTGTTTAAAAGAGATAGTTAATTATTTAAAAACTAACAAGACTTCAGTAATCTCTGGAAAGATTATAAAAAATAAACTAAAGAAGATGAGAGGGAATCTTGCCAATGAGGTTTGTGCAAAATGAGAGCTTCTGTGTTCATACTTGATTCTCAAGTTGTTTTCGTTGAGGCTATCTACTTCTGTTCCACTGCAGGGTTCTCTTGGCACATTGACCGGGGCCAGCTTCTTCAGTCACTACACTTCAAAGTGGCTTTCCACCTCCGGGATTAATCTGCAGCTCCCCACGCATGCCTTTTCAGAATTCCTGTTAAATTCAGCTAAACCTATTTACAGTTAAAAGGATATAGCAACTTCTCCAAACCAGCACCTGCCAAATGCATGGAGACTGCAACACAGAAGTACAAGTTTAATGGCGATCTCAGACCCACTTACCTGAAAGTTGGCCCAATGAATTCAGTGCAATTTACTTGTGAATAGACATGTACAGGATGTCTTGTTCTATGTTGTACAGAAGATACTGAAGATACTATGTCTGATAGTTCTGAAAGAATGTATAAATTTTTATATCTATAGCATATGTGTGAGTATATACTAGCCCATAGAAGAGGTGCAGCCTACAAAGTGATCAGATTGTCTCACTAGTGGTCATATCATCTTACTAGACTTTTGGAAATCTGAGCTCATATTTTAATTTAGCCAGAGAGCTCATTGGTGGTATAGAGTGAAGCTCAATCTCTCAGCTAAGATCTTACTCTGGGGTGTGGGTGAGGGAGAGAAAGGACTCCTGCAGTGAAGCAGTGTTCCTAAATCAAAACATCTCAAGCAGATCACACATTTTGCATCAGACAAATGTTCCACAGCCTGTCATCAGAGCAAGCAAGATGGAATACTGTGGTAAAGATGCCTGCAGGATATTCAGTAGGTTTAAAAAAGACACTCCACACAGATATATGGAGTCATGCAGCTCACTGTAGAGCCCATGGCAGCTTGTCTGACTCTAAACATTTTCCATCACAAAGACTTCAGTTAAAACCTAAGGTGGGGCTATCGCTAGGCTGGTGGAAGCAATTCTCTTGCTTTGGGCACAGCTATTAAGGAAATGTAGTCTCCTGAGGATTTCCTCTTTCGCCAAGCACACTTGGAGAAGTAGAAACACTTTGTCCAATTTTCACAGCATTTTTCAGTGAAAATTCATCAGATATGTGCTGACTTAAATGCCACAGATGAGCCCAGTCGAATGTATACATTAAACTTCTTGGAGAGATTATCCAGAGTGTGGTACTTTTAGGTCTCTACAGTATTGATGACCTATTTCTAGCTCTTTTTTATATCTAAATATTTTTTTAAAAAGTATAAGATGCCAATAACAATTATATTAAGGCAAAACAATTGAGTTTTCATCCAGACAAATCAGAGGTGCTTCTGACAAGTTGAAAGACAAATCAAATGGTAGGGATTCAAGCTACCCACCCTAAAGTTACAAGTGCAGAGTTTAGATGTTCTCCTAGATTCAGTCCTAAAATCTGTTTTCCCAATTCCGCTGGTATCCAGGCAGGAGTTGTATAGTTAAGAGTAGCACATAATGCTAATTCTTTTATTAGGCAATTCTACTAGCTACTGCTCAGTTTCCAAATATAATTCACAGTGTTCATTGTGACAAATATGATTTGCACTTAGCTTACCTGCGTTAAGATATTCTTAACGCAGGTAAGCTAATTCTGTCCAGGATTTAAGATCTGTGTAAATTTTTTCTCACTCATACCAATCACATAGATAGATGTAAATGAAAAAGAACTGTCTAGATCAGTGTTTCTCGACCTTGGTGGCTTGAAGATGTGTGGACTTCAACTCCCAGAATTCTGGGAGTTGAAGTCCACACATCTTCAAGTTGCCAAGATTGAGAAACACTGCTCTAGATGGCTGTTCCTACATTCTAGAACTCCCTGACAAGAAGTCATGTTATTGCAATATTCTTCTGTTGCTACATGTTGGGTGTATAAACAAATTATGGCTGCTAAGATACAGAAGTATGCTAGCTGTTTCTGTGATTTAATTGGGAATTTAAGGACTTAAAACTGTGTTTTAAATAACAGTTAATTACATGAATTGAAAGCACATGTGAATGCATTTGGGTGACAACAGAGGTATAAATCCAATACATTAATAAATATATTTAATAAATAATGGCTCAATATATTGAGATTGAATTAAGTACACATTGATGATTCCCATACTCTTTGAATCAGATTCAAAACACCCAGTGTCACTCAGTTCCAATCTGTCATTGATAGCTGGAGAATCTGAATTGAAATCTCACTGATATGGAATTCAGTGGTGCCATTCCTATGTGCAGATGTCCCCTTGGTGCAGAAACATTTCAGGTAAAGTAATTCTTCCTTTCGCTTCAGTGGGGTAACAGAGTTGCAGATATTATCTGTTTAAGAGTCTATTTTTGGTTTAATGACTACAGTAGCCTCCTCCTCAGGTATTAGCTTGCTTTCTATTACACATGGCCTCAGGAGGTACACAATAATAAGATAACACAAATGTCATTCTTTTGGAAAGTGTTCGCATTAAAGATGAAGACCTTTCTTTGAATAGATTCAAGATATGTAATTCAAAGTCTCCCTCTAGTGGTAAGAAGGGGAAAAAAGGTTTTCTCCCTCATTCACACAGTTCACAAGGTCTAAAATAGTATCTCTGTAAGGGCCCTTCCACATAGCCCCAGTCTGTCCCTTCATACCCCCTTTAGCAATTTCACACGGCTGTGCAAGTGTTCCCCTGTTCTGCTCCATTTTCCCAAGTTGCCAGATAGCAGTCACGGGGGGGGGGGAGGGGGGCAACATGAGAATGAAAAAAATGGCAGGCAACTGGCAGCCTCTCTACTCTTGTTCTTGCCTCCACAGCTCCAGAGAAATACTATATAAGTCCCACATGAAGTGGTAGTAAAGGGGTTGGA
Source organism: Liasis olivaceus (assembly GCA_030867105.1). Taxonomy (NCBI): domain Eukaryota; kingdom Metazoa; phylum Chordata; class Lepidosauria; order Squamata; family Pythonidae; genus Liasis; species Liasis olivaceus. The sequence continues at coordinate 98,964,699 of CM061348.1, read as the reverse complement.
GGCTGTGCTAATCTCCCAGAGTATGGAAGGGGCCTTAAGAATAAATGTGGCCAGATGTTTAACCTATTTTAAGCACAGTGCCTTGTTTCTGAATCAATATACAAAAGATAAGACTTCACTGTAAGAGAACTCAGGTAATATGGAAGAGCAATAAGTTTTCCTCACTTCACCCATTTTGTTGATTGAGCTTTTATAAAACTCCCCATGAACTCCATGAGATTAATTTAAAAACAACAACAACAAAAGATTGAACAATAGGTTGAAGGAGCAACTGGAAGACCCCCCTACAACACAGCCATCCAATAACACTTGACTTCCCCACACAGATGGGAAGGACAAGAAGCAGAACATACTTTAGCCCCACTTTTTCAATGGTAATGCTTAGACATCTTATTCCTATATGGCCAATGGGAGGCACACAAAAGGAGAAGCTTTGCTGAAAGTGTGTATCTCCTACAAGAAAGAAGAAATCTTATAGCTGTTTGTACAGTACTGCTGACTCCATCTGCCACCACCCCAGGGCAAACACCCCATATGCTAGCAGGAAACCATCAGGAACTCTCCAGTCAGAAGGGAAACCACCACAAAAGAGACCGGGAAGTGGTTACTTCCTGATATAGCTACAAGGGGAGGATGAAATGTAAAAAGAAAGTGAGAGAGAGAGAGAGAGAGAGAGAGAGAGAGAGAGAGAGAGAGAGAGAGAGAGAGGGCATATCCACATGTCCCAAATAGTTTGTCACCAGCACAGGTCACCCACCTCTTCCAGAGAGCAGGTACAGATGACAGACTCTTCAGAAAGCACAGGACTTTGCACTGGATGGCTTACTTGTGGACATAAACAAATTGATATGGCTTTGGGGGAAAAGTGAGGTGGGCATTCCAGATAAAAAGGTAAGTCTTTTTTTGAGTCATGCTTGAATCCTGGTGACTCCATGGATATGCCCATATCGTTTTCTTAGCCTGTTATTTTTGGATGGTCTTCTATCCAAATACTAGGATCCCACTAAGTATTTTGGGGATCAGCCAAGATCAGCCAAGTGTTGCCATTTGCTGTGGTGTATTTTAAATACATCTTTGTAATTGCACATTTAATACAAGTACATGAATATCTCAGGGCAATAACTTTTATTATTGTATAAAGAGTAAGTGATCCTTAGATAGCCAGAATGCATGATTCTTGATATAATTTCAGGTTCTGAATCACCATCAGGCAATAAAAGTTAATCTTTGTATTTTATCTTTTTATCCTTACTCTTTATTCTTATTAAACCATTTTTCTTGCCTGACCTGTTTTTCTACTGTAATTCAACTAATTTGGTCTTCACATAAATGGGGATAACTTTGTTTTTTAATTGAGCTTCTGTACAGCTCCCAAACAGGGTTCCTCTCAGTCAAAGGAAAAGATGGAGAAATGAGTCTTGAGGCTGTTCCTTTCTCTATGAGATATAATGTAAGTGAATTCAGTGTGCTTTAATATAATATGTAAAACGAGAACTTCCTGGTGAGGAGGCAAGCTTCTTTTCCTTTAGAAGAGCTGAATCCTTGTTAGTAGTCAAGAGAGATCAACATAATGTTTAATGTTTCTTCACATCATTGTTCCTATCAGGCATTCTTATTTATTTATTTATTTTCAATTTATTAGTAGTATTTTTATTTGGCATGTGCTTAAATGTAAACACAGTACAAATAGACAACAATAAAGTTCACAATGTAGTATAAACTTTAGTTAGAATAACTATATCCTGCTTTCTACTCATGAATACTCATGATGGCTAACAATAATTAAAATATGGAATATAAAATGAAAAGTTTAAAAACTAACTCAGATCAACACTGACATTAATTAACAGTTACAGGCCTGACAAAAGAGAAACGTCTTGGCTGAGCTTCTAAAGTCAGAGAATGAGGGGGAGGAATCAACACAACTGCTTTCCAAAGACTGGGTGAGATGGATATAACCTGCAAGACAAACATCTGAGAGTGGGGACATTTTTAGAAAGGCCTTCCTGCAAATTTTAATGGCTGGATAGTCCACTGATAAATTCAGCCTCTGAATGAAAAATGGAGGGTCAGACAAAGCAAGGAGGACCTTAACAATAGGATGGGAATGGAAACAGAATAGTTAGTGGAAAGAATAGAGGGAGAAGCATAGGTAATATTAACAAGGCAGGGAAATCATGCAGACCATGGCTTCTAGAGTTCTTTCCAACCTCTCAGTAATTGTTCTGCTCAGGGTCATGTGAATAGGAAAGGAAGGAATTTAGAGTGAAGAGGATGCAACCTTCCAAACCACCCCCTAACTTTCTGTTCCATAGAGATGCATTGAAGGAATCTTGGATATGGCCCATTTTCAAACTCAGTCTTTCTTAAGGGTTTATGATATCTCAGGTTCATTGTACATAATTTTAGTTAGGGTTCTCCCAAAGTCTGGACAGCCCCCAGTTAAAAGTATACTCAATCTTTCTTTTGCCAAGTTCTTCCCCAAACCATGTTCAGTCTTGCTTGAGTTCAGTTGTTGGAGTTAGGCTAATGGGCAAAGCCCTGACTCCCTTTACATGATTTCCTCCTAACATTTTGTTGGGTTGGATGGAATAATGAGGTGGGAAAAGCATGCAGCATCTGGCTTCAGGAATTCTTTCTAACCCTTTTACCAGGAGTGGCCGCAGGAGGCACCAGCATGTTCTCTGTAATGAAGCCACTGCCCTTCCATAGGGATGCATGGAGGAGCTTTTTCTGATTTTTTTTTTTTTTTGCTCTGTAGGCCCCAGACTGATCCAGCCAGTTGTCAAAATCACTCTCCCCCCACACAACATTTGGTTCTATTGTGTTCAACTTTTGCAGTTATTCTACCAATGGATGGACATACAGAATCATGAGTCTGCTTATATAATTTCTTTCCAACGTTCTGTTGGGTTGTGAAGAATAAGAGCAGTAAGAACCTTCACATTTAGATAGGTCGCTTTTTCATTCACAGTTAACAGCTATTTAAAATTTACCCAGCCATTTAAACTTTGCCCAGCTCTTCTCAGCTATAGAAATTATTAGAGATGCCAAGGTTTTCCTGGAGTTGGAACTGAGCATAGATGTATCCACTTTCCCCCACCTTCCCAAAAATCAACAGTGAAGAAAAAAACTTTCAAAAATGGCCAATGAAAACTAAGAAAGCTCAGTAGGCAGGCAAAGCTGATTGATTGCTACTGGAATGATCCTGAATAGAAGCACTCCCTGCTGTGACATATAGTTGCAGAGCCATGCTTATCCTCTCTAGCCTTTTAAAAATCCTCAATAAACTCCAATTTTCTCCTTTTGTGGGGGAGTACTTCTGAACAGTAAGGGAAAGAATCTTTGCTCCTTCACTTCCAGATGTATTGTCCGTGAAGTAATGTTTAGATCTTGTCATTTTGGAGCCTGCTAGCAATGGCTAAAATATATTCAGGAATATGCTCAATAGATTTGCCTAATTGAAACAAAATCATTCACATGCTTGGAATTAGATCATCAGGCCAACTAGCCTCGCTACTGCTGGGAGTCCTTCCTTCTCCATTTCCAGTTTGAAAGCTGTTTACTAACTTTTTTACTAACTCTTCCTTTTCCAGAACTGTACTGTTATCAGTATAGTAGAGTTCAGAATTCATAGAAACCATAGGAAATATAGTTACTGTGGTTTATTTTTATGTTTTAACAATAATGCACAGAAGAAGTTGCACAGAAGAATATACCAAAAAGTATGTGTTTGTATGAGTGTATGTGTGTGCGCGCGCGCGCCTATGAATGAATATGCATTAGGCGTGCACAGATAATGACTCGGTGACTGGTTCTGCATTTAAAAGGCGTGAAACATCTATAGCCACTTGAACACTTGGGGTGGCTGCTATAAGATCCTCTCAAGGTCTTCTCAGCATGTTTTGACAAAGAACACAACATTCTAGTCATGCAGATTCAATATGACAATCCAGAATTATGTTTACATACCCAAGGACAATGTATTAGAAAAACACCATTAATACAAAGTATATATGGTATTTAGATTTGTCTAAACGTATCTTTGTTCTTGTGTTTATTCTTCTGACAACCCCATTTATCATAGGTGCTTTAATTTTTTCAGTGCTTTGCAATAATGAACCTAGCAAGTAGTGGCAAGGACTGAATCAATGTTTTAAGTTACAACAATTTATATGCAACAGGAAGTATAGATAGGAAACCATTAACAGGATTCATTGTATAGTATTGATGTGTAGTTTTCCAAATTCATACAAAAACTTTCAACCCAAAACATTAACATATTGGGCACTGCTTCCAGAGATGATAGTATGTCCCAAACATAATATGTCCCAACTTCTGCCAACATACCCCAGAAAGTTTGTACTTTATATAGTATAATTATTGCAGAGTGTGATGCCACAATGAATTATCTTCACAGAATGCTTGATGGCTTGCTGAAATAGATTTGAAAAGAATTCTATGCCATAGAGTTTCAATTCAGATAATCCTCCTAGAGCTTTTAAGACTTTCAAGAGAGTCAGTTGTGTTAAGAGTGTGATATAATCTTGATAAGATTCCCTTGCTATCAAATGATGTATGGATATATAATGTGGTTGAATATTGCCAGTGAACTTGCCTTATGCATCCTAAATAATACATAAAGGAATAATTCATCTGGATTTATTTAGTACCAAGTTAGTATTTGTGACCATTGCCTTTGCAAAATATATTAACTTCTCATCTACTATTACATCTCTAATTTTCTACAGTCCTCTGCCTTCCCTTTCCTGAACTGAACAAATTTATTGTCATTCTTCAAAAGTTAAAGATTAAAGAATGGGAGAAAATTAAGAAAGTCAGAAACTAATGATTGCTTCCATCTTTTCCAAACTTCTATAAGGAGTTTTAAATAAGGATTTGAGAAGTTGATCTGTTTTTTAACTAGTCAGGAAGGAATAACTCATAAGGGTTCTAGTGCCAGCTGAGTGAACCCACTGAACATGTTTTTCTTTTCTAATAGTATGAATTAATTGTCTTGACTGAAAATTTTCAAAATAATGCTTTAAACTTGGTATACCTAAATCTCCATTGTATGTTTGTTTAAACTGCATAGCTAGTTTAATCCTAGGGGATTTTTATAATAATTATGTATAAATGAATATATGTTCTTTGCTAACAGGCAATGAAACTGGGAGTGTTTGAAACAGAATTTCATAAAGTACAGTTGTTGTAACTACCACAAGCAATGGTAAAGAAACATGTTGCAATGATTTAAACATGCAAACTTGGATATTAAAGGATCATAATTATGTTTTTTAAATTAGCGTCAATTCTTTGAAATAACTACTGGTACATATCTAAATCTATCTGGACCAATGTAAAGTCCAATATCTTGGAACTGTTTCTGTGATTTTTAATTGATAGTAGCATAGCAGAATACATTCAAAAATGCATTACTTTCTAACCTTTTTATTCCATTTCATTGTTACAATTCAAACTGCAGCTGAGATATATCTCTGCTCAGGTTTTTAAGAAAATAAGATAATCTATAAAGAAATTACATGGTGTATTAAGACCCTGAATGTTCTCATTTCTCCTAACGTTCTGCACAACTTTTTTTTTACTGTATATAAGTGGGCATCCTTGTTTGATACCACTTGCGGTACTGTGGTTTATGATGTACCTCCTAACAGCATCGAGGGATGTCAAAAGTCATTTCCCCTGGCTCCTGAAAATCCTGGATATTACTTGTACATGCATGTGGCAGCTGTTTAGATCTTGACAGAGGGCCCCACTGTGACCCCTCACACTTCTGCTGTATTTTAACCAGGGAAAAACAGGCCTTGCCAGTGGAAGGGAACTTTGCTTAAATTGGCATTACAGTGGGGCCGCAGTTGTAAAATGCTGTTAATTTGCATTTTGAAGGCCTATGCCATTTTTGTGGTGGTGGTAGTGGTGGTGGTGGTGGTGGGGACAATCTCTGTCACTAGGAAAGACCATTCTTTTTATATCTTACATTTTACTTGATGAAATTAAACAAATCAAATTCTCAGCTGGAGAGAGCTGGGACATACTATCTTGAGTTCTTTAGAAAAAATGAGCTGTTAGTGTAATACAAATTAATAAAACATGTTATCAAAATTTACTCATCTCTACATACTGTATGTACAAATATTTAAGAACATATTCTTCCAACCATGCCATTTATTTAACAGCTATTTAAAAATCCATTTTTCCTATATCATTTTCATCATTTCTATACAAAACACATAATCATTTAGAAAGCTCATAATGTCCACCTCAGCTCTTATATTTCTAATTAATTTCTATATGTCAACTAACAGAACATCATGTAAAAAGTGACCGATAACATTAACTTCATTAACAGTCCTCCTGTGGAATCTGGCCCTACATCATTCAATTAACACATTAATAATTAAAATAACATGTCAGGATGAAATGTTCTGCCATGCAAAACCCTCAGATAGGTGAATTATGGGCATATTAATTCATAACTGGGTTTTTTTAATGGGTCTTGGCCTCCGTTTCACACCTAGCATACTAGTATGGCTTGAACTGATTTTTCCCATCTTTTTCACACATGGCCACTTCTTCTTATTTGAAGGGTCCTAAAGAGATTTCAGAGGATGGAGGGGGAGACTGAGAAGGAAGGCAGTCTGCAAGCAAAAATAGCAGCTTCTTTTATTGCTGTTCCTTGCTTCTTCCTCTGAAAGATATGGGACCAACTGCATTTCTCTCCCTTTGTCAGTTGTTTGAGATAGACCAGACTATGACACCAAAGTCATGCAGGCTAATACTATTTTTATTATAAGGTTATAATAACAAAATCTTGCAAGTCTGAAGCTGCTTCCCCCCTCCCTCCTTTTATCTTCATGAGAACTAGGGAGGGTCTTGTCTGAGACACCTTCTCAGGTTACAGTTCTGTTCCAGACTCAGAATTTTTTATCTGACCATTATCTTGGTAGCAGCTCTTCTTCCTGTTCCTCAAAGTCATACCTTCTATCCATTATATCTTGCTCCCAGGCACAACACGTAGTGGTTAGACTTAAACTTAGTGTTTTTAAAACTCGATAAGATGGAATTGGAATGTTTGGTGGGGCAATTGACTGATTAAAAAAGGATGGTGTTTATGAAAAATGGTTGTCACTCTGGAAATACTCTTCCTATTTTGACATGCTCCTTTTGCCTTATTCAAATAGAGGACCCAGCATATCCCACAAGACCATCATATGATCCTCAGACCAAAAAGGTATTTGGCATGCTTTGTAGGAGTGATAGGCCATTTTCTTTCTTTTGTAGGCCACATTCATTCAGGGCTAATCTGTTGGGACCTGCATGGTGAAGAATTGGAGAATGAAGAGCATTTTTTAAAAGGAACTTCCTAGCAACATCTCTCTACAAAGTGAAAATAACTGGGGTCTTGGCTATGCTTTAGCTGGGATGGGTGCTAGAAAATAGAGCTGTCCCTGAAATATAGAGACCTTTGAAGAACATGTTAGTAATAGCTTACTGGATGGTACATCTGGTGCTCCTAGGCTAGAGCCCTGGGGCAAGATAGAGGGGAAGCAAGCAGTCAGCAGGAAAGACAAACTCTTTCCAGTTCCCCTTGTAAGAAATGGATGAATCCAAAGGAATTTGGGGGATTATTAGTCTTAATGAAGAGATTTAACCTTAGCCAAACAGACTAGGATGTAGACTAGACTTAGGATGCAAAGTTAGCTAAAACAGCGGAGAATAGATAAGCAAACAATTGCTCTGATGAGGGTGCAAGGATACAGTTCAAGTGCAAGGGAACTGCACAGCATGCTGCAAAACAGCTGCTGTAGATAACAGGACAAATCCTACAGTAGGTTGCTATGGAAATGCCACTATTATGATACACATGTGCAAAGGTAAACTTTTACAGGATTCTCCACTTGCTTAGAAATGTATAAGTAACCAAATGTGGATTAGTCAATGCAGCTGCACTGTTTGAAATGTTTTGTGTGAAACTGACTATATAAGCTTGCTTGTACTGTATGTGTATTAGGGGTCTTTAACCTCAGAGGGTTTCTTAACATGTCCCTGGATATCTGACCAAGACTCTGCAGACTCTTAATAAAATTTTGGAGAAATAATCTGTGTGATGACTGAATAGAGGAACAGAGCTGAACCTTGCCTCCCAGGTGGCAGAGAATGGAGAAGGGCGCTGGGGGGTGGGGGTAGGGGTTCCTCAGGGTATTTCTCCAACATCCTGAAAAAATAAAAGAAGGACCAAAGGATCTTTTCTTTCTGCAGATCAACCTCAGAGGTGGAAGTTCCACTGTAAAATCTGGAAGCGATCCACTCTTTTAATGTAATCTGATACCATCCAGTTTTATTATTCATCCACCCACGATGGCCTCTTTTACATCCAGCCTGGCCTATGCCCACTAGGCTACATTCGCAGTGCAGCAAACTAAGCTTTAATTAAGAGGTAAAATTATTAAAGCCACAAATTATTATAGCCTGAGGATGCTCCAGGCCTGGTGATACCAAACAGATGGTCCAGGGCAAGCAGGAGCCCTTTAATAAAGCACTGTTTGCAATTCATGAGCATTAATTATGTCCACTCCTCTCATTTTCAAGTGTTATGGTTGTCAGGCCTGGCATTGTATGGCAAGAAAGCATGATGAATGAGGCAAACCCCATCTGGTTCAGGACAGAGCCTTTGTGTGGCAAAAATTAAAAGTATTATCTCCCAGAAGATGTAGTGATTGGAATGTTTCAGCCTGTGGGTTTCCCTCCCCTTTTCTTCTCTACCTACCTGTCTTTCCTTTCCTTTCCTTTCCTTTCCTTTCCTTTCCTTTCCTTTCCTTTCCTTTCCTTTCCTTTCCTTTCCTTTCCTTTCCTTTCCTTTCCTTTCCTTATTATTTTTGTAAGCTCCACTTGTTTTATTTAAGGGTTTGTCATTTTTCATTTATTTATTAAATTTATATTCTGCTGCAGTTCACACAATGTGTGAACATGGGACAAATTGAACTTCTAAAACAAAATCATATTATAAGAACATATTATAAACAATACAAATAACTTGGGGACAAGCTCTAACCTAGAACACTCTATGAAATAATCAGCTTTCAGCATCTTCCTGCATGTAATGAGAGAGGGGGCCTGAAACAGTAACATATCAAAACATTTTTAATGAGGTTACTCACTCACCTAGAAGTAAACATCATTTGACTCAGTGATTCACTTTTGAGTGGATATATAGAGAACTTGCTATAAAACATCCAGTGCATATAGCTAGCAAACAATCCAGATAATTACAATTCCAAGCTGACTTCTTGGATTCAAAATCCTGCAATGTCAATATCTGGTCAGTCACGAGTTTAGTAAGAGGGGCATTCATATTCTATTTGAGAAGATGCATCTGCAATAAGAGTTTATGTTAGGGAAGAGTCTATGTATTAGAGGGATGGTTGCATTAAAAAAAATATTAATGGAGTAGTTGTGTATTTAAACATATTCTTTAGAAGAAGCTGTATTCAGAAATAAAGCAAAGTTGTAAATGCGATGAATGTGGCTGTTCCTGCTGTTGTGGTTTCCTTAAATTACCAAACAACAACAACTGAATGGAATAGTACGTAGCCTGACATACATATTGTTAGATAATAGCTCTTTGGTGGTAAAACACTTCATGCTATGGTATACTGTGACAACTGATTTATGCAGCATAGTTAAAAGTCGCTTCCACATAATGACCTTGGTATATATTTTAGCCCTTGCCCATTCATATCATTCCACTAATGGTCTTCTTCTCTTTCCAATCCATAAATGCACAGCACAGAAGGGGCACTCCATTTGGACTAAATAAGCTCCAGGATTCCTTCACATCCCTTGGGTTTGCTTCACTGAGCTTTTTGGCTGCCCTGGAAAAGTGGAGGGTCAAGAAGAAGCCCCCAGCGAGCAGCAACCAAACCCTGCTCCCCATAATTATAAGTAGCAGTTGAGCTCCTTGCTAATCTCACTGAGGGAAGCATGTCATCAACCTGTTCTGTCATGGTCATTTGAGAAAGGATGCTCTGCCCCAACAGCTGCCTTTTTATTCCCATTCACCCCCTTTCCCAGGGCATTCCCAGGTGACTGACTTGCACACAAAAACCCAACAAGCGTCTGGCCTGTTGGGAAACTATAACTGATGGAGCATCCGTGATCAACTGCTGAATTCATTTGTAGGAAACCCCTTGCCTCTCCCACCTGCTCCTGCATGGCTGTGGGTCAGGTGCAGCTCCAGGCTTGCCCCCATGCAGTCAGAGAACCAGTGTTTGAGGCACAGGTCATGTAAGGACTTGGAGTCTCTCATTAAAGGGGAGGAAGGGCAAACAAACAAACAAACAAAAAGATTAGACACAGCATAGCCATTCATTATCTTGCTTCATTCTCCGATCCATTAAACAGTCCCTTCTCCCTGGCAGGGGAATAGGTAGCAGGGGATGCTGCTTTGCTAGGCAGATGGGATCACAGCCAAATCACCCCCCAGGTGCTTCGCGGTGCATTAGTGGCGAGGCCAAAAACAAGGAAGTGGGATGACAATTCCTCAAAGGACAGGGCTGAGACCCAGCGGGGGGCCCTGAAGTTCATCTGTATCACAGACACTAATTTAGTTTAATTTACTTCAAAGGCCTCCTTGAATCAGACAGGGAATGGTTTCCTTCTTCTCTCTTTGGTAAGGGCCATGGGGCAGGAAGAACAAGAGGCCAGGCCTCTGAAACCAGTGAATGAGACCCTTCTGAAGTGAAAACAAAAAACCATCAGAACAAAAACTGGACTGAAACAACAGCTTTGGTTGCTTCCATAATGTATGTTTAAAGGCAACGTTCAATCAGGGATTGTGAGAGTTTTAATTAATACATATACATATGTACTTGGTCAATTAAGTTTGAATAAATATATATTCTACCACCCAAGCTACTGCATTGGAATCATTCCATGATTGTGCCATCTATCTGGTATACCAAGGTAGATAACCATAAATCAGATGACCATAAATATGTTGTTATTTTATTTTACCACTTCAGTTGCTTCAATGCTGGGCTGGCATTGAATACATTTCGATGGGCTTTCTGCAAATAAAAAAGTATGTTTTAAAGTAATGTCAACTTAATATCTCTTTTACAGTATTGTGAATCAGTAGGTGCCAGATCCATTCTACTCTTGGGAAACATGTTTGATTCTTAGGTACATTGTGGAGCATGTGCTATATCTTATAGACTAGATTTCATCACAAGTCACATATCTATAAAGATATTTAAGAAAAAAAGTTTCCTAAGCATGGGGGTTCTGACAAAAGGGTTACAATGCAGATACATTAACTGTGTACAAACAACACTGAGTGGGAACAATGGCATGATCCAAAACCCTATCCAATTTCTCCAGGGTTTTCTTTCCCTTTTAGCTCTTTTTAAGGATAAAAAGTGTTCGCTGATGAACAAAGCTGTGGAAAGGAGGGCAGTTTGAGCTGGCAATATGGGAAGGGGATACAGACAGCATCCACACGATCAGATGCAAACAGCTTTCCTTAAGATGTTATTTTCCTATAGGGGCTATAATTAAGCCATTTTAGGCACAGGATTTGTCTTCTTCCTTCCACCTTTCCTCTTTTCACCTCCTTCCCTGAAATATCAAAACCAGGTTGTTGCAGATAAGAAGGGGAGGGGAAGAATTAGAGAAGGGACAGAAGCAGCTACAGATAACAAGTGACATTGATGGATGTAAAACGAGAAACCTGAGATCAAAGCCAAGAGAGTTGTAGGATCTCCGGTGGGGGGGGACCCAACAGCCAAAGCTCTTGTCAAGGGATGCAGTTTGCTCCCTTGATGGAAACTGCATTTCCCAGAAGTCATAGCCAGCAATGCCAAAGACTAGAGCAACGATCTTGACTATTTTCCAAAGTAGCCTTTTTTTGCTAATAAACCTTCAGTGCAAAAATTACATTTACCATGAAGTGACTAGTTCTGATCGGATGTAACCCCTGCTTTGCAGCCTCTGGGCCTGCACATCAACATGCATTCACAAGAGAACAAAGGCCCCACTATTCTTCTCATATGTTTGCATATCCCAAAATTAGAGGTAACTCAAGAAGCAGCACCATGTTAAGAACAACAGAAGAGGCCATCCTAGCTAAGAAGGAAGCAAAAGGTTGGGAAAGAATCTCTTTATAATACAGTACAATCACAACTTCCTGAGTCTCAGTGACTATTCCTCTTATGCAGTGTTTCTCAATCTTGACAACTTTAAGCTGCGTGGACTTCAACTCCCAGAATTCTCCAGCCAGCATGTTGGCTGGAGACTTCTGGGTGTTGAAGTCCATGCAGCTTAAAGTAGCCAAGGTTGAGAAGCACTGTTCTTATGCAAGCATGGGGTAAAAATCAGGCAAGACAGGGCTTCCCACATTAGCAACATGGAAAGCAAAAATAATGTGGTAGGAAAGTTGTCTTTGCTGGGGATGTCCTTTTAATGGTTAAATTTTGGGGCTTTTTAAAATTTCGTAAAACCAAATCCAGCTTTTAAAACATGCTATTTGTTTGCCGTCATATTAACTGGTTTTATTGTTCTGCTACTTTGCAATTGGTACATGATGTAAGCTGCCTTTATTGTCCTTTTGAGACAGAAAGAGTGGAGTATTGATTAACATGTGTGAAAGCTATCAGAGAAATTATTTCTGCAGCCAAAATGTCACGCTTCCTGATGAAAACTACAGACAACTCTGGAAAGGAGCAGTTGTCACATCACATGTTTTTGTTGACACAGCTGGAATAAAAACAGTTATATTAGAGGAGTTCTTGGATTTAGGATAGTCATCAGTTTGGATGACCTCCATTGTCAGTGAGTGAACGAACTTCAGTTTAAACTTGGATAAGTTCTTTCCAAGATATGATGACTGCTCTTTAATTGTCGGGGGGCGGGAGGGGGGGAGCATGTAAGCTAAAATACGGATTCAGTACCCTAAACCTGCTTTTGTTCATGGTGCAGCACACAGGCTCAACCTAGTGGTGAACAATTCAAATGCTGTCCCTGAGATGAGGAACACAATTGGCACAGACAAAACTATTTTTTGTGTGTGTTGGGAAAAGCACAAAAAGAAGACAACTTGTTCCAACTGTGCCTCTGCTAAGTGAAATACCTCAAACTGCCAAATACATGAGGATCAGATAATTTGCAAGCAAATTGGAGATGATTTTTGAGCAGTTGAGCATACTGGCTACCCTCTCTACAGAGAATACATGCCAGAAGGTCAACCAGCTATAGTCTTTGCCTGGCCCTCCACTTTCTTGTTATAATAGAAACTTATTCAGCAAGATAATAAGCTGTAACATAAGCTCTGCAATAGATTTTGTAAATAAATATATGTGTACACCAACTTCTATTGCTTCTAAATTTCAGGGTCAGATGTAATTGCCAAGAATCAGAGCAGAATTAGAGGCAGATGAGTAAGGTTACCATTTTCTAATCATGAAGCTTGGATTGAACTTGCTGTATATTATCTGCTAACACAATAATGAAACAAATGGAGGACACTGTTCATCTTCTTCATGATGGTGGACTAGATACAACTTACCTCCACTGCCAGTGAGGTCATTTTATGTAAATTGGAAGGAAATTTACATCCTGAATATATATCAGTACATTATATGAGTTTCTGAATTAGTGAGATGATCTTGGCAACAGTATGTGTATAAAAATAAAATATAATAAAAATATAGTTATAAAACAGGAATAAAAATATACTTATAAAATATGCTTGCAAAATATAGATTAAAAATTCTAATCAATGGTTTTTCTATACCTTAGAGTTGGTTCACTGAAACAGTTTATAAATTCCTAAATAGCAATTTTAAAAAACGTGCTTTCGTAGAATAGTTTGAGTGTGCTTGGTGTAAAACTCTGCTTTGGTTGTGTTTTTGCCATGCTGGCAAAATGAGCCCAAACTAATAGGAAATGTCCTAACAGGTAATGCAACAATTAAGGCTGGTAGTCTACCTTCTGTATATATGAAGCCTGGGTTGAGCTTGAATATATATATATACGACTAAAAGATAGCACTGAGGCACTGATCATGGCAAGACAAGACTTGGAATGTATCATCGACAGATAGCTGAGGTGGCTGACATTGGGAAATCCTACCAGTGGCTGGAAAGGGCCGGACTAAAAGACAGCACTGAGGCACTGATCATAGCAGCACAAGAACAGGCACTAAGCACCAGATCCATAGAAGCAGGGGTCTACCACACTAGACAGGATCCAAGGTGCAGATTGTGCAAAGAGGCCTCAGAGACAATCCAACACATAGTGGCAGGGTGTAAGATGCAGGCAGGAACAGCATACACTGACCGGCACAACCAAGTAGCTGGCATTGTGTACAGGAACATCTGCACAGCGTGTGGGCTAGACCCCCCCAAGTCCAGATGGGAGATTCCACAGAAGGTCATGGAGAATAACAGGGCTAAGATCCTGTGGGACTTCCAGATCCAGACGGACAGGCAGGTACTGGCTAATCAACCAGACATCGTGGTAGTAGACAAAGACCAGAAGACAGTGGTAGTGATAGATGTAGCAGTGCCAAGTGACAGCAACATCAGGAAGAAGGAGCATGAGAAGCTGGAGAAGTACCAGGGACTGAAGGAGGAAATCGAGAGGATGTGGAAAGTAAAGGCCAAAGTGATTTTTTATATATATTCAAGATGAAGACTAGGTATTGCACTGGAGTTTAGTCTCCCTCTCCCTCTCTTTGTGTGTGTGTGTGTATGTGTGTACACATTCTTCCCCTTGGTGATGTGAGGTTGTAGAGGTATCTTCTGTAAATGTAGAGTTGCCTTCTGCTTGGATAAATGTGATATAAGATACTTGTGTGACAAAATGGAGGGTTATTGAAAAATCTTTTCTCCTAGGATACAGACTTGGCCCAGCCCTGCTAAGTATTCTTTTAGGAATAAACCCTAGCAAATACTTCAGATAGCATAAAAACTACTACTGTGAAATAAGAGCTTAACACAAACATTACGTTATGGGTATTTTCTGACCAGCAGAAAGGTTGTAAGATTCTTTATTTTGTGCTCATTGTATAATTTCACTTATTCTACAAGGTTTAATTTTCACATATTCCTAACTCTTTCTAGCACTTGCCCTGGTTGTGTACTCATTGCCTCTGAATCTTCAATCAAACTTCAATGGGAGTTGTAGTTTAATAAACTAGCATATATCTGGAAGGCGAAGGCTGTTCCAAATAAAGAAGGTAGATGCGATAAAATGAAGGGAAACACTAAAATAAGCCTCTAACTTCAGAAGGAAATAGTAAGTATTGCAATGCATGTGGTGGTTATGTAAAAAAACTCAAAAGTACTGGAAAGAAATACATCAAAATATTCAGAAAATCCAAAAAATAAAATTTGAACTGAAACCACATATATTTTTATTAGGATAATTCCAGAAAACATATGTGACAGCTGCAGAACAAATTTGGTGTTGTTGTTGTTGTTTAGTCGTTAAGTCGTGTCCGACTCTTCGTGACCCCATGAGCCATATTGCGCCAGGCCTTCCTATCTTTCACTGCCTCCCTGAGTTTGCTCAATTTCATGCTCATTGCTTCAGTGATGCTATCCAGCCATCTAATCCTCTGCCGTCCTCTTCTCCTTCGGCCTTCCATCTTTCCCAGCATCACGGTCTTTTCCAAAGAGTCCTCTCTTCGCATTAGGTGACCAAAGTATCTGAGCTTGAGCTTCATTATCAATCCTTCCAATGAGCAATCAGAGTTAATTTCCTTTAAGATTGACTGGTTTGACCTCCTAGCAGTCCAGGGGACTCTTAAGAGCCTTCTCCAGCACCACAGTTCAAAGGCATCAATTCTTCGGCGTTCAGCCTTCTTTATGGTCCAGCTCTCACAGCCATACATTACTACTGGAAAAACCATAGCTTTGACTATGCGGATCTTTGTCGGCAAGGTGACGTCTCTGCTTTTTAATATGCTATCTAGGTTTGCCATAGCTTTCCTCCCAAGGAGCAAGCGTCTTTTAATTTCATGGCTGCAGTCTCCGTCTGCGGTGATCTTGGAGCCCAAATAAATGAAGTCTGTTACTGCTTCCATTTCTACCCCTTCTATTTGCCAGGGATTGATGGGTCCAGATGCCATGATCTTAGTTTTTTTAATGTTGAGTTTCAAGCCAGCTTTCGCACTCTCCTCTTTCACCCTCATCAAGAGGCTCTTTAGTTCTTCTTCACTTTCTGCCATTAGGGTGGTATCATCTGCATATCTGAGGTTATTGATGTTTCTCCCTGCAATCTTAATTCCGGCTTGTGATTCTTCCAGCCTGGCATTTCTCATGATGTACTCTGCATATAGGTTAAATAAGCAGGGTGACAGTATACAGCCTTGTCGTACTCCTTTCCCTATTTTGAACCAATCGGTTGTTCCATGACCGGTTCTAACTGTTGCTTCTTGGCCCGCATACAGATTTCTCAGGAGACAGGTAAGGTGGTCTGGTATCCCCATCTCTTTAAGAATTTGCCACAGTTTGTTGTGATCCACACAATCAAAGGCTTTTGCATAGTCAATGAAGCAGAAGTAGATGCTTTTCTGGAACTCTCGTGCTTTCTCCATGATCCAGCGAATGTTGGCAATTTGATCTCTAGTTCCTCTGCCTCTTCGAAACCCAGCTTGCACATCCGGTAGTTCTCGGTTCACGTACTGCTGAAGCCTAGCTTGTAGGATTTTGAGCATAACCTTGCTAGCATGTGAAATGAGTGCAATTGTGCGATAGTTTGAGCATTCTTTGGCATTGCCCTTCTTTGGAATTGGAACGTAAACTGACCTTTTCCAATCCCGTGGCCACTGTTGCGTTTTCCAAACTTGCTGGCATATTGAGTGCAGCACTTTAACAGCATCGTCTTTTAGTATTTTAAATAACTCAGCTGGAATACTGTCATCTCCACTAGCTTTGTTGTTAGCAATGCTTCCTAAGGCCCACTTGACTTCACTCTCTAGGATGTCTGGCTCAGGGTCAGTGACCACACCAGCATGGACATCAGGGACATTAAGATCTTTCTTGTATAGTTCTTCTGTGTATTCTTGCCACCTCTTCTTAATCTCTTCTGCTTCTGTTAGGTCCCTGCCTTTTTTGTCCTTTATCATGCCCATCTTTGCCCTAAACGTTCCTTTGATATCTCCAATTTTCTTGAAGAGATCTCTAGACTTCCCCATTCTATTGTTTTCTTCAATTTCTTTGCATTGTTCATTTAAGAAGGCCTTCTTATCTCTCCTTGCTATTCTCTGGAAATCTGCATTCAGTTGCTTATATCTTTCCCTTTCACCCTTGCTTTTCGCATTCCTTCTTTCCACAGCTATTTGTAAAGCCTCATCAGACAGCCATTTTGCTTTCTTGCATTTCTTTTTCTTTGGGATGGTTTTAGTTGCTGCCTCTTTTACAATGTTACAGACCTCCGTCCATAGTTCTTCAGGCACTCTGTCTACCAAATCTAATCCTCTAAATCTATTCATCACCTTCACTGTGTACTCACATGGAATATGATCTAAGTCATACCTGAGTGGTCTAGTGGTTTTCCCTACATTCTTCAATTTAAGCCTAAATTTTGCAGTAAGAAGCTCATGATCTGAGCCACAGTCAGCTCATGGTCTTGTTTTTGCCGTCTGTATAGAGCTTCTCCATCTTTGGCTGCAAAGTATGTAATCAATCTGGTTTCGGTATTGACCATCTGGTGATGTCCATGTGTAGAGTCGTCTCTTGTGTTGTTGGAAAAGGGTGTTTGCTATGACTAGCTTGTTCTCTTGACAGAACTCTATTAGCCTTTGCCCTGCTTCATTTTGTACTCCAAGGCCAAACTTGCCTGTTATTCCGATTACTCCTTGACTTCCTACTTTAGCATTCCAATCCCCTATGATGAAAAGGACATCTTTTTTTGGTGCTAGTTCTAGAAGGTCTTGTAGGTCTTCATAGAACTGGTCAACTTCAGCTTCTTCGGCATCAGTGGTTGGGGCATAGACTTGGATTACCGTGATGTTGAATGGTTTTCCTTGGATACGCACTGAGATCATTCTGTCGTTTTTGAGGTTGTACCCCATTACTGCCTTTCCCACTCTCTTATTGACTATGAGTGCAACTCCATTTCTTCTAAGGGTTTCTTGCCCACAGTAGTAGATATAATGGTCACTTGAATTAAATTCACCCATTCCCGTCCATTTCAATTTGCTGATTCCCAAGATGTCGACGTTCAATCTTGTCATCTCATGTTTGACCACATCCAGCTTGCCTTGGTTCATGGATCTTACATTCCACGTACCTATACAATATTGTTCTTTACAGCATTGGACCTTCTTTTCGCTTCCAGATACATCCACAGCTGAACGTCCTTTCGGCTTTGGCCCAGCCACTTCACTCTTTCTGGAGCTACTTGGAATTGCCCTCCGCTCTTCCCCAGTAGCATATTGGACACCTTCCGACCTGAGGGGCTCATCTTCCGGCGTCATATCTTTTAGCCTTTTAACATTGTCCATGGGGTTTTCTTGGCAAGGATACTGGAGTGGGTTGCCATTTCCTTCTCCAGTGGACCACATTTTGTCAGAACTCTCTGTCATGACCTGTCCGTCTTGGGTGGCCCTGCACGGTATAGCTCATGGCTTCACTGAGTTACACAAGCCCCTTCACCACGACAAGGCAGTGATCCATGAAGGGGGCAGTGATCCATGAAGGGGCAAATTTGGTACAACACTGGAAAAGATGATCATTAGACATTTCTCCAGAAAAGGAAAAAGTGCTCGCATAGAGACAAGAGCAAATATATGTTTCCAAATGTACATATTCATTTAACTGCTATTCATATAATTAATTATGAATAACCAAGCAAGGTTGTGCCATGTCTTGTGTACACAGCTTTTCTAAAAGATCTACAGCAACTGCATTCTTTATAGACATTCTTTCTTTATTGTAGTTAAGAACCAATTCTGAGCAGTTTATGACTAAGGTGGTTAGTAGAGATCAGTTCAGGAAATGTCTTCAGGGCTATCTTGTTCCTGCTATTGCCTGCACAACCTGCTTGCTTCATATTTGCCCCTTTACTGTATTAATGAAGTCCCTTCCATATCCCATATACAAAAGGAAAGCTAACAAAGGTGAATGACAAAACTACAGAGCAATTAGTTTATTAAGTGAACCTGGGGAAGCTTTGAGAACATTTGACTGGGGACAAGAGGGAACAACGAGTGAAATATGGGAAGTATAGTGAGGCTATATGCCAGGAGGTTGGTGGGCAGACAAGATTTTTACTCTTTGGCAGGCCACTGGAAATGTTTGAGTGAGAGAAAAAACTGTTGTATATTTGTTGTTCTAGAGAAAGCACATCAAAAGCACATGATTAGGTCTGAATTATGGAATGTTTTGTACAAACATGGATCTGAAGGTAGGTCACTGAATAAGAATAGAGCAGCATATAATGAAAGTTAAGCAGGTGCCAGAAAAGAATGGAATGTTTAACAAAAGGTCCAACTTTAAGCAGGATGTAGGACAAGAATGGGTTGTTGTTGTTGTTCAGTCGTTAAGTCGTGTCCGACTCTTCGTGACCCCATGAACCATATTGCGCCAGGCCTTCCTATCTTTCACTGCCTCCCTGAGTTTGCTCAATTTCATGCTCATTGCTTCAGTGATGCTATCTAGCCATCTCATCCTCTGCCGTCCTCTTCTCCTTTTGCCTTCCATCTTTCCCAGCATCACGGTCTTTTCCAAAGAGCCTCTCTTCGCATTAGGTGACCAAAGTATCTGAGCTTGAGCTTCATTATCAAACCTTCCAATGAGCAATCAGAGCTGATTTCCTTTAAGATTGCCTGGTTTGACCTCCTAGCAGTCCAGGGGACTCTTAAGAGTCTTCTCCAGCACCACAGTTCAAAGGCATCAATTCTTCGGCGTTCAGCCTTCTTTATGGTCCAGCTCTCACAGCCATACATTACTACTGGAAAAACCATAGCTTTGACTATGCGGATCTTTGTCAGCAAGGTGATGTCTCTGCTTTTTAATATGCTATTATGGATATACAGTATATATAAGGAATGCTTATGGTGATCTTGGAGGCATGTCGACTGGGACATGAATATGCCTATTCTTTTGAATTCAAATAGTACCATGGTATTGGCTGAGAACATTCACTCAAAATCTTTTTAAGTGAACGTTGAAGAGATTGTATGATGTAACCAGGAGTTTGGATCTAAAAATTACTGTATCCAAGACCAAGGCACTTGTGCATGACAAGGAAAACAGAGTAAAAAATTGTAAGTTACACAACTTGGAAGAATGTTTACTAAATATGAGGAAATGGATGAAAAAATTTTCAGATGTACAAATGCTAGTAGTACTTTTTTTTTTATATGAGAAAATAATGTTTGTTGAAAGAGGTAAAAATGGTTGGATAAAAAATATGCTTCTACTCCCTTTGTTATAAGATGTGGGAGTTTGGCATGGGAGGAAAAAAAAAGTAACGTGAATGCAATAGAAGTGAATTATTTAAGAAGTGTATGTGTTAAAACAGTAAGAGATAGGATCAAGGATGAATGTTTGCTCAATGACTGTGGATTGAATATAAACTTAAGTGTCCAGTATAAAAGAAATACTTTGAGGTAATTAGGTTCAAAGTAGTTCTTTCATGTAAGATTGATTCATAGAACAAATATAGAAAGGAAGAGTGAATGAGTCAACTATGACCATATGAGGCAGGCTGGGCCAAAAGACAACGAAAGTCATCCAGTGACCTTCCAGTTGCTGTGAATGTGAACATCGGTCTTCTTATTTCTAGTCCAACATCTTAACCCCTCCATGATACTGATTCATTTCAAGAACCTGTGAAAATCATTCCTTTCTATGTAGCACAGTACTCACCTCTATCCATTTACAGTCTTTGAGAACTTCTGCCAGTAACTATAGACCAATCTTGCCCAATCTAGTGCTCTCAGATGAGATGGATTTTTGACTTCCAGAATTCCCAGCCAGTATGGCTGTGATATAATTAAAGTGAAGTATAATGCATGTGAAGAATAATCCCGGAAGAAACCAGATTGGAGAAGACTAGCATACAGAGTACTGGGATGAATTGTCATAAGGCAAATTCTTAAATTTACAGTAAATGAGTTCACATAGCAGTCTATGCTGTGGTTTGCTTAACCATAGTTTATTGAATAAAACACAAGAGTCTAAATTTAATGACACACTAAGTCAAAATTAAAGAAATCACACTAAATCTTAGTACAATGTATGAACTGGAATATATACAGTACCTTAACTAAGTTAAAACTCAGTTTTTGCAAGTTCAGGGCTATTCTTAAACTCATTCTCTTCTAAATTACATTGTTGAAAGATGCACGGTCAAGAGCACCCCCTATTGACTACTGCGCATTCATTGTTTGCATTCAATTCACAGGCACTGGAAACATCTTTTTTTTAAAAAAAAAAAATGAGAATAATTCTGTGAAAATTGTGGCACTTTAAAGTTTGAGCCATTGGGACTATGCTCAGCTAAATCTTATCACCCCAAAGTTAGATTAAAACAAAGAATCAGAGGTATAAATGAAAGCTAAATCTCAATCCAACTCACCTCACAGGGTTGCTGTCAGGAAAATAGGAGGAGGAAGGAGTATTAGGTATGTTCGCCACGTTGGGTTATTTATAAAAATTAATAAAGGTGGGATAAAAAAGGTCTTTTAAAAATCAATTATATATGTGGATTTACAAGTGCAAAACTTATGTCTGTAAAGCATCGTTTTGTAGAGATTTATGATGCAATGTGCATGAAATAATCTTTCCAAACAGGTATTCTGTCTTCCTTTATGTATTGCTTAAGTCTTCAATGTCTTGCTATGACTTTCCTTTCCAGTTGTTTTCCTATGGTTGCTAGGAAGTCAGTTACAGAAATGTGTTGAGATCCTAAAGATTCAGATCCTAAAGTTCCTAAAGACCCTAACCCTAACCCTAACTCTAAGTTCTGGTACTTACTTGAACATCTAATTCCACAGAGGAACAATTAGACATATTTGTACAGAAATATGGTCACAAAGATTGACCTTATATAAATAGATAGACTGGTCCCAACGCTAATAAACATTTTTGTTCTCTTTGTAGTGGTTATCAGCATTTTTAATGGGAAGATTCCAATAAACTAAAAATAGCATCTTAATTCTTTGAGTTGTTGTTCCTGGTACCACCATGCCACCAAATGGAGTGCACCGATTCACTGGCACCTTACATCCAGAAGAGTGAGATAAGTTTTACTGTATCACATCAGAAATTCAGCTAATCCATTTGTGTCCCACACTGGCCAATCAGATGCCTCTAGAAAGTTCACAAGCAGGATGTAAGTCAACAACTTTCTCCAGCAAGTGGCATTTAGAGACATATTGCCAGCTGCCATAGTCAATCTGACTCTGATTACATACTGTATGTAGTTTGTAATGTGTGTACCCATTAACCTACTTTGCGGTAGGGAGTTGCATAGCAGTCTATCATTCTCTGATAACTCCCTCGACACTTGAAGTTTCTAACCATCTCATGTTGCTGTATAGGCAGCAGAGATCATGACCTCTCACTGGAAGGATCCCAATGCAGGGATCTACTAAAGGATCCTTTTTGATGCTTTGTTGCCTAAAGGGGAATACTATTCAAAGTAGTGGTTTCTGAGTTCTAGGCATTTAGCACACAATCGTCTACTCAGTCTGGATACAAGTTTCAGAAGATAAATGAAGTGTATTATTGGGCTGAATATAAAAATCCCTACAAAAGTTGTTGTATTCATAAAGGCTGCAGTGTATTCTCTAAAATATATCTAAAACAATTTTAAGTACAAAGAACCCTACTGAAAAACTTACCCGTATTTTCACTTTTCCTGCTAAAGAGGTCTGTTCAGATGATATTTCAGAATCAATGTGATTCCACCACCTTTTTTTAAAAAAAATTCAAATCACTTAAGGAAGAGAATGTGTTTGCATGTTTGTGTTTAGGGAATTTGGAAGCCTTTTGAAATGTACATTTTCTCAGGAACAAGGGGTGGTGGTGCCACATTTCTCCCCAAGAGGGCAGACGTTCACCACATTTCGCACTGCAATTAAGAAACCAAACTACCATTACTGGACTGATAAGAGCAAATAAAAACACTTTGGGGAAGTTTCAAAGACAATAAAGAGCATGTATGCGTGTTGTGTGTATATAGAAACTATTCCAAAGGATTTTTGGAAGTTCAGCAAAACGTGAAGTGAATAGAAGTTTATCCTGAGGAAATTCACAAAGGAAACATTTCTGAATCAAGGTGGGTTTTGGGCGGGGGGGGGGGGGTTAAGGTAAAGATGGCTTGATTTCTGGTCATTGTACTGAAGCAGTTTCTTGGTGATATTCCAGAAAAACTTTCTCATGCTGGTGGAGTACTCTGATTGTATCTTTCAGGGCTGTGCATGCAGAGCTGAGATTCTGAAATAATTACTAGAATTTCAGGAGTAAAAATCAAGCAACAAATTCTAGTATATTGAGTGTTGTACAACACCTCAAACATGAATATATTTAGAATACCATGAAGACTGCAGGATTCTTTGGTGTTTTTTGTTTTTGTTTTTAATCACAAACTGACATGATAACATTGCTAGGAAGATGTATTCTTCTGAGTATGTAGCATTTACAGGCACAGGCTTTTCACAAACAGCACATATTTCTGAAATGAGTTTAGAAGACTTAAGAGGTTCTGAAGAATTTAGATAACCTGCCCACTTTCATTCTCCTCTTACTCTGGTTTTCTGTTGAGCTGTACTTCTGAATCTTAATTGCCTTAAGGTCACCAAAGCCTGATTCCTTTTCACCTTCATCTCTCCACATGGCACAGGCCAAAAGAAAAGCTCTGAATCCTACCTCCACACTTACACGCTGCTTTATTTGGAGTCCAGTGAGCTGGATGGTTTCTCCCACACCATATCTTTTTAATATGAACAAGCTGCTAAAACTTGTCCAGGGAGGGTCATTGATTTTAATACTTTTATCTCCCTTTTTTGAAATGATTTGAAACGTAGCCCTTCACTTTCTCCCTTTTGATTCCAGTGAAGGCTGTAAAGAGCTTCTTCCTCCCTCAGTTCTCTCATTCTGTCTCCTGGGAAAGGGAGAATGAACAGAGCTGATCACCATGCACCTTTGTAGTTATCTATCCAAGACAGTGCAGAGCCTTTTACAAAACTGCACCTCCTGATCTACACCAATGGAGAAGAATGTCTGTATGGTCTTCACATAAGTACATTCAATACGTTCCTAGAGTAACGCTATCAGTGCCTTGTAAAAAGCAGGGACTTTGGCCAACCCACAGTCATGGAACTTCTTAAGGTTAAGGTAGGGCTTGCCAATGTAGGCTTGCTCTCCATCTACCAGCACGAGCTCCTCATGCAATAGCTGCGTAAGTAGTGCTTGCAAGACTGTGGTAGTCTTGCATCAGATGCTTTAAAAAAATCTAAAATCCCTTTGAATTTGTAAATTTAAAAGAGTGGCCTTAAAATCATCTAAAGAGTAGCTTACAGGCTTGAAGAAGTGCACCGACACACGCAGACAGGGATTCAGTGTATGCTAGCAAAGCCATTCCCTGGTTAATGGTTATGCTGAGTTGGGATTAAAGTACTCGTAGTCCATCAAATATTGGGGTCATCTTACTATTGCATGGAAGCCAAACCATGAGTTTGTCATTCGAAATTTGAGCATTGGCATTCACAGAATTTTGGATTCAAAATCAGACCAATTCTGCTGCAATTGAAAGTATGTTCTTTCATTGTGCATGAGGCAATGCTTTGAAATATGAACAAGCCCAATTCACAAAGCACACTCAGCCTAAGCCATATGCTCACTACTCACTTATAGCTTCTTCTAACTCCTGAAAACATTAATAGTCTGTTCTCAATACTATTATTTAAACACAATGGTTGAATGACTCTAGAAGACCTATGTCCATAATGGGGATCCCCAGCTGATCTGGTTGGTTGAATTTTGGGTGTTTGGAAGAAACCTAGCCAATTGTGATTTATTCAGTAAAATGTTATTAAATAAACTATGGCTTAATGAAGTATGCAAATCTGGTTAGACAGTCAATGAATAAAACCAGCAGTTGCACCAAATAAATCTTCTATAGCAGTGTTTTTCAACGTTGGCCACTTCAAGATATGTGGACTTCAACTCCCAGAATTCCCCAGCCAGCAACATTAACTGGGCCCATTAGGATTGCTTAACCTTGGTTTACTAAATGAACCACAAATCACTCATTCCCACATATATTAACCTAAAACTAAGGCAACCATGTTATAGCATAGCACAGTGTGTGAACCAGGTCACTAGCTTGTCAGTTGCCCAATGTAAAGGCTCATTCAGAACAATTGATTAAGATGCAATATAAGCCAAAGTGCTTGAGTTATTCTGGCTTTTATTTTGTTGCTTCTTAGTCCACACAGCTGGTATAAAATCAGAAAAGCAAAGCAAAATAATTGCATAATAATGCCTGGAGTCTTAGCATTAGACGGCACCGCCTACACTGCTATGGGCGGTCACCTGTACAGTTCATTCCCAGACATTTCTAGAAGCACAGAAAAAGGTTACAGAACAGCTTTGGTGGGGGGCAGTGGATTCTGTAAGGTCTAGAAGTTTGCTTACTTCCCTTCTGCCCATTAAGGGAAAAAGAAAAAAAAAATCCTTGGTTATAAGTGCTTTATTAAAAAAATAGTAATAATAATAATGGATAGCGACTTTCCTACATACAAAAGCAGTTATAGGTTGTATATATTACACAGAATTATTTATCATTCCTATTCCTTGGCTTCTCTCAAAACAGTTACCCCACTTTCCAGTGAGCAAGGGTTAAATGGCTTAGCGATATAAGGAATGGTAAATAGATAGCACCATTTCACAGATTTGGTATTTCATTTCAGAGGATTTAGGGAAAGGGACGGGGGTGGACCATAGAGCTTAGAAAGTGTCATTCAGCTTTTCCACTTTAGCTTATTCTCCAGGAAACCAGAGGAAAGTATTTTCTGAAGACCAGCTGGCATAGCTGGAGAAGAACCACTAGGCTAGTTACAAATCAATTCCCTGAACTTTTATTTTAGATCCTCATCCCACCCACAGTGTTCCTTTCATCTAACTTAGCCTCAGTGCTAGCCTTGGCTGTTTCAAAATATGCCAGCATTTCCCTCCGAGTGAGACTGATGCCTGATTCAGGATCTTTGCATCTTCTCTTTCCTACAAGGAACTCAGGTGATCATACCTGGGGGTTATAGGAGGCAGTGACAGTGGCAAACAGCTTCAGGTTGAATATACCTCATTCAACCCCTTCACAACTGGGTTATCATCCCCAGCAGTTGAGAAGCTGGGCTCACCCACCTTTACCTTAACACACCATCTGCTTTTGGGTAGACGTTCTTCCCCTTCCTGCATAGCACTTGGTCTCCATCATTTGGTTAACAGGGCCGTAATGCAGGCATGGGCCAAGGTAGGTGCCAGGGTAGCAGACCATACCCAGCTGGAGGGTTCTTGAACTGGGCTTGGCTTGAGGTTGGCAGTGGAAAGCTTTGGAGGAGGGATCCACTTGCTTCCACAGCAAAAAGGCGGGGAGGAAAAAGCGTCACTCTTGTTACATTGTTAGGAGTTAAGAGTTCTTAGGCACTTTTTTTAGGCTTTAAACATGATGGCAGGTCAACGAACAAAAGCAAACAGTACTCTGTACATATATGTAAAAAGTGTTATAAATAGGCTTTTTAAACCATAGATACTATATACATCTTCAATGAATACAGTAACCTTTCTTTCAGCTCTCTTTCTTACTTTTTTTTCCCCCCACTAATATCTTTGTGGGTTTGGGGGGGCAGGGTGTAGGTGGATGGGGTTGGGGGGTGGGTTGGTTTTTTCATTTTCTATCTTGTCAACACCCTTTGTCCTGAGGGCTCTAGTCTCAGTGACCTCCCTTGACACTTCACTCGCGCTTCCTCAAGATGACATAGATCACCCCGCTAAGGATAGCCAGCGGGAAGGCCACCCAGGACAGGATGTAGGCAAAGCCGAAGGAGGCGTTGTCTGTGGAGGGATGCCAATCTGTGTGTCTCACTGTGAAGATGGCTGCGCCGCTCATCACACATAGGCCTAAGGCAGAAAAGAGAAAGAGAGAGACCATGAGCAACTAAGTCCACAACTGAGATCCAAGAACAAGAAAGAAGGTTTGGTCAAGGAAACTCCTTCCTCCCCTCAATTCAGTCCCCTCTGACTTCAAGAAATTGTAGGAAATTGGCAGCCATGTTTAAGGCATCATTATCTCTTGTGTTTGGCAGAATAAAAGCCCTATTTTCAAAATGTCAACAAAGGCCAAATTTTCTTCAGGGCCAACACAATTGTCCCAGCTGTTACAGAACAGAAGACTTGGTATAAAGTAGATAATACAAGTACTGTTCAGTTGAAAAAAAGCCCTTGGTCTATTCAACAGAGAAACCTGTTTTTAAATTCAGGTTGTTATCCTGAAGTAGGGATCCCAATCTGGCTGGAGCTCTGTTCTGCAATTCCCAGCATAGTAGTTAATCCTGCCTTGTTCCAATCAGTAAGCCAAGCCTGACATCTCTATTTTTCCATCCTGCTGCCTCCAGCATCTAAGCTCCTGTGATCAACATTTAAGCTGCTCAAATCAGGCCCCTGAGTAGTAATGCCACTAAGGTCAGCTTTTTTTGTATTGACAGCTCAGCAACACAAGCTCTATGGGCTTTTCCCCCTTTTGCTTTTTCTGAAAGCCCAGCATCAGGGTTTGCCAGGATTACACAATGCCCCTTCTATTCATGGTCCAGAACAAAGCTTTTCCGTTGATCCCAGCAATTCCACAACCTGCTCAATGGGCCACCAGAGTCATTTCTGTTCCTACAATGTGCCTCAGGACCACCTACACCTCAACCACAGTGATATTTGAGCTGTTCTTTCCCTCCACACTGCCCCCTTTGTTTGCAGAAAATGCAAGAGTAGGAAGGTGTTGAATTCACAAACCGCTGATGTAGCTCTCATTCTCTGGGCCATGGAGTAGACACCCACAATCAGAGCCCACATGCTGCAAGCAAAACCTATTGTCTCTCTGCTTGAGTGGGATGGAATAAAAGAGAGCAGTGGTCATTCCACAAATCACCTACAATCTTTAGAGAAGAGACATAGATTGTGTGTAGAAAGGGCAACCCAGAGAAGATCTGTAATTTTAAACAGAAATACTCAACCTCAGTATTGGTGTGTGTTTGGGGGTGGGGGAGGTGTTTCACTGGACAGGTGGGAAATTCATACAAACCTCTTGTACTTTCTTGCCTTGCAAGAGGAAACCAAAAGGTAGCACTTGGAATTATTTCCCACAGTTCTCCTGGGAATATGCATATTTGGCAGGAGCAAAAGCAGTGGGCCTCTACACCAAATCCATCATGATGCTGAAATTCAGTTCTCATATTTCTCTAACTACTGCTGCAGAACTGGAAGCACGATCCTGACAGACACAGTCTGCTATATTAAGATGGTAGCCATCTTTTCTCTGGCATTCTGTTCCCTTGCTCTTCCAACCAGGGCCCTCTGGTATCACAGCTTAGCTTCTCATATTCTGAATGGACTTGTACGGAAGCAACCACATAAGGATTCTGGAGCTGTGCATATTTTTGTGCATAAATTATGAGGCACAGATTTGAGGCAGGCAGCCATCAAACAAAAGTCAAGGGACTCTTATATTTTTTTCTCTGAGACTTCCATCTTACTGTTTGTAAAGTTAAGAAGAGGGTCACCTTTGGCCACATTTCTGCCAAGTTCTCCTACATGGATGATTAAAACACTAATGGAGAAAATGAATGGCAAAAAAGAACAGAATTAATATTAATTCTAGTATAAGATGATCCAAGCTCAAAATGTAATATTTGATCCCAAATAGGGAGGACCATTGGACTACGGTGGCTGGAGCTCCTTGTCGGCATTTGACACGTTTGTGTTGTTGACTGGATCTGCCATTCTGTTACTATTATATGTGCTCTCTCTCACTGTCTCTTTTGACTGCATATTGTTGTTTTCTTTTTTCTTCTTATGCCACAAACTGCTCAGAGTTAAGATGGGAGTTGGGTGGTGCCTAAGTCAAATAAAATTAATAAAAAAATATCATGCCCATAATTTGATATTGTTATCTCAGTCACGTAATCCTTTACCAAAAGTCCAAGAGGATATTGTCTCCTGAAGCTTAATGGCATCAAGCCTTCTTTGGTATAAAGGTCACTGAATTTTACAAATTTTAATAACAGAAACAAATGTTCAAAAAATGTCAGAGGTTTAGTTCTGAGATCTCCATCCCCATTCTTCCAGAAGGCTTATATGTGCATGCGTATCATGTGCTTGTAAAGCTATTCAGCTGAATAGGCTTCTGGGAAAACACTGTATATGGAGTAAAATCAGGACTACTCTTGCTCAACATTCTGCTCCTTCCAGCACTGTGGTTGAATTTTACAGCAACCCCTATGCCCCCCAGTCAGCCACTGTACCATTGCTCTTCCTAGGCTGTGCCAGGCTGAGTCACAGAACAAAAGGTTGCTTTGGGGCAGAAGCTTTTCCAAGGAGAATGATGGATGGCTTGAAACCAGTGCTGCCTCACTGACTGCCCCAGGGATGCTTTTCAATATTCCATCCAACAGAAACTGAAGTTCCATTCACTGACATTGATTCCGCCCATGAGATCTCAAATAGGAAAAACATGGGCAAGGGCCAGTCTTATCCTAGCTACAAAGAATCCTGAACATTCACTAATCCCAGCAATGATTTGCAAGGTACGGACTTACAGTCACAAATGTACTATCATCTCCCTACCAACCCAGGTATGCTACACGGAAGCATCACCATGAATTTTGAAAAACAATACGTTTCCTACCCCCTTCTTTTTTGGGGGGAGAAGCAAACTTATCTGTGTCAGGTCAGCCCCCATTCTGGAGAAATTAAACAAATGTTTTTCTCTTTAAGGACACAGAAGTGAAATGTTCGGCAATAGCTAAGGGAGCATGAGGAGATGAAGGACAGTCAACACAGAACATTGGCTCCTGGCACAAGGTGTACTGAGCAGCATGTAACACTCTCCCTTCAGCCAGATCCTACCACAAGCAGATTCATTGGCTGAACTGGCAAATTGTGCTTGATAGTACTTCAAGACTGATAATGAATCATGATAATGGCTGGGAAGTCTGCCATGAAAAAAATCTAAAGTATGGAGCTGCAGCCCAATGCATCTGGAGGGCACCAGTGTAGGGAAAGCAGCCATACAATATGCCACTCATTTT
Organism: Liasis olivaceus; assembly: GCA_030867105.1. Classification (NCBI taxonomy): domain Eukaryota; kingdom Metazoa; phylum Chordata; class Lepidosauria; order Squamata; family Pythonidae; genus Liasis; species Liasis olivaceus. Next base: position 98,934,368 of record CM061348.1, on the reverse strand, counting down.
AATGCAACAGGCATCATCTCTGGCCCAAAACAGAGCAATAACGTACACTGGATGAATGTTTTTCCTTCTACTATAGTAAAAGCAGAGAAACTTCAGTCAGTTCACATGGTCTCCTAAACAGATGGTTATCAGTCCATGGTTATCATGCTTTCCTAAACAGATAATCATCTGTTTAGAAGAGCACGTTAGAGAGATGGTTGTGTAGTGGGCTGGCCAACTAGACCTATATTTATGCCTTGATACTGTATGATGAAACATCTTCAAAGGAAATTAAACTGCATTTTTGGGAGGGACAGCAGAATACAGGGCTCATAGTAGTAGAAAACCAGGAAGGAAATAGGTATTTCAGGGCTTCATAAAATTATTTTTTCTTAAAATCTAGCTTTAGCTGGCAGTTTATTTTTATTCTATTCTTAGTGGGCCAGTAAATACACTTTGTGCATAAATTCCACAGCTGAACGTTGTTCTGAACACTGGCAGGCCTGTTGGTTTAATTCTTATTTCAAATAGTCCTCAAATGAATTCATTTAAATGATCATTACAACAAAGACATAAGAATTTTCTTATTGGATTTTAAGCAAGATGTTGAAGTTTTGGGAAGGGTGAAAACAGAGGCATGGAGGAATAAAAGTTTGTGAGATACCTCCAAGCACACGTTAGGTTATATGGATTTACAAAATCTCTGAAATCCTATTATTCTGTATAAGATACAGAATGGGATAAGGCACTTGTGATGGGAAACAACTGTTTTCTTTCACAATACAAAATACTGAAAAAACACAATACAGGAAAAACCTGTCTCTTGTTGTTGTTGTTATCGTCCCGAATCAATTCACTGCAGGATGAAAACCTCTTCAGTGAAAATTATGGACTCTAATCTACCACAGTGGTGAGTATGCATTGGTAGACAGATGTTTTTCAACTTCCCGGTCTAACCTCCCTATACTAGCACCAAAATACTTCAAATGGAAATGCTAGAGAAAAGTACTAACTTGGAATCTTGAGGTCTATCATCCATATCCAATTAGCAACTGAAGCTGAAATCTTACATTGTTATGTAGAAGAAATCCTCTTGAATTAAGTGGAGCACATTTCAAAGTGGATAGACACAAGGGTGCCTTGTTAGTGAGCTACTGAAATTGGCTCAAGATGATGGGACTTGTAATGCAATCCATCTGGAGAACACCAAGTTGAGCGAGGTTGCAGGAGACTCTTGCTTTACTGGAGTCACCCTGCTTTCTACTAATAGCCATGACTTTCTTCCCTTTGCAAGCATTCCAAGGTACACATCTTTTTTTCTCCCCTCTACTTACCAGCAAGGATCTGGAAAATACCAGTAAGGTAGAATCGTCCACCTTTAGTGAGGGTGAAGAGCTGGCAGAAGAACATGAACAAAGATATAACACTGAAGATGATAGAAAGTATCATCAAAGCTTGGACAGATTGCAGCCATTCTGGAAAGGGAAACAGGAGACAAGAGGAGAGTCAGGACCATATTGACCAGATACAATATTTCTACTGTTATATATACTCAGGAGATTACAGCAATGTTTCTAGCTCTTCTAGCTGTTGAACTCAACCAACCATAAAAAAATTAATGCAGGTTATCTACTTTCTTCCAGATGTTTGGTATTTATTTTATTATTAGACCTATACCTTGCCCTTTGCTTATATAAGCAATGGTCTGAAAATATAGCATATTTTGCTTGAAAAACTATAGATATCTGTCTGATTACTAAGATAAGATTTCACAAAGATCAGGCATAGAAGACAAATTATGAAGTGAGTACTGTCAGATCTAGATGGAATGGGCAGGAGAACTGCGGATTATTGGGACTGCGGTCCAATACCCTGGAAAAGTGCTTGTTTGGGGAAGACTAGATTAGGGGCATACATCTCTCCCTATAAAAACAATCACTAAACCTTTCTAGACATACTTGCTGAAAGAGCTTGCAAATCCATCCCTGAGCTACAATAAGAAACACTACTACACTGTCTGCCTTCACACCTTTATCACTGCCACCATCCATCAGCAAGAGTTGCATCTGCTAAGACGTGGGCCACATCACTGAGGAAATGGTAGGAAAAAATACCTGCCAGCACTATGGCAGTGGGAAAACAAGGGTATCCAGGAAGGCCGCAGCTTGCTGTTATCAAGGCTGGGAAGTCAACAGGTGGCAAACATTGGAAACAACCAAATCATTTCTAACTGATGGTCCTCTCCTCTTTTCAAACTTCACAGGAGGCACTGGATATAGCTGCCGAAAGGACAAGTCGGGAGACTTACCCTATGAGCTTCCTCCAAGCCACCTTGGATATTTGAGTCAGAGGCTATTTGTGAGCCTTGTGGGTGGCTAAGCGGCCTTGCAAAACAAACACTACAAAATGCCACAACAGTGCTGTTTTGATGCAGGAATATTTTTAAAAAGTCTTTATGTAAGGCAGAGTTTACTCTGGCTGGTCTAAAAAGACAGAATAGAATTAGCTCAACTCCATGGATCAGTTCTACCTATTTAAAGCTATGTGGAAATTAGCAGTCTGCACAAGAGGAACATTTGATGCACATGAGCTACTTCTTATGAATTCTTTCTTGCCTTTATTTATATGATGAAACAAAACAAAGGGAAAAAATAACCAAAGGAATAAAAGAAAGCAGTACAACAGCCTTTTCAGCTCTTACTACTATTAAGCCCAGGAAATTCAGAAAGGGGTAAAACGGCAATCTGGATTCCATGCACAGTCTCCATAAACCCCATTAGGGGCTCTCCGTTTTCCTTCCCCCAGAAAAGTGAAGCAGGAAAAAAAACACTTTAAAAATGGGGTGGATCTTCTCATAGTTGAGGGACTTATGACAGGTACACTCTTTCCTTCTTACTTATTTCTTCCTATGGCATCCAGAATCTCCTTGTTCTAGTCCAGTGTTTTTCAAACTTGGCACCTTTAAGATGTGTGGACTTCAACTCCCAGAGTTGGGAGATGCTGGCTGGGGAATTCTGGGAGTTGAAGTCCACACATCTTAAAGTTGTCATGTTTGAAAAACACTGGACTAATCCCAATAGATCTCCCTACCACATGCACATCAACTTTTTTTGTTTGCTTTTTAAGAAGGATTAATTACTATCTTTATCTAATGCTGTATCATTCATTCAAGCCACTGCAAATGTCATACCTTGGTACTTGTGTCATGATGCACAAAGGACAATCTTATTACTTGCTATGATATAGTACATGTCATCATTTTGACACCATTGAGATTTGTTACAGATGCCACTACCAGTTGCCACCTGCTCTTTTTTATCCAGAAACTCAGACTTGTAGAAATCAGGTTTTACAAGTGCAATTGTCTACTTTCTGAACTAAAAGCTCCACTCATTCACACATCTATGCATATTTTCCCAACTTAAAATCTAGCTGTCCAGGTTAGCTCTGAGTTCCAGAAGAATTGTGGTGAGACACCCGCATAGAACGCTCATTCTGTGATGGTACCCAAGGACGACATAGTGATATATTCCCATATATCACTATGCCTTCCAGCAAGGCTTGACCAGTCTATTTGAGCTTCTATTCCACTTCAACACTTTTCACACATGTCCTGATACCATGATCTCAGCCAATTCATAGGAAAACTATCTGTTGCTGTTTTGGAAGCCATGCTTTGATGTGACTTCTTCTAACTCTGGATACTTTTTCATACACTCTGCAAACTAAATTCTTCTAGGAGAAGTCTTTATGCCTCAAGGACCTACTTTGAATGGGACTTGTATAATGCATTTTTCATACATAACCATTCACACAAATAAACTGCAAACAGTTATTTATTATCCTTATACCACAGCATTATATAATATTTGGCACAATGCGCTAGACACACCATACAGGCATTAATATATTGGTATGTGGTTCATTAATTATTGTGGTTATAAATGGCTAACAATCTAACCATGATTGTACCTGAATAGAATTCTTGTTCTCTAAAACTGGCTATCTTTAATTTCTGTAAAAATCTTTCTATATACAGTTATCTCCAAAACCCCATTTTTAAAGGACTGTTCAATCTTCTTGTGCTCTCCAATCAAAGCTTTGTTCACAGAATAAGAGCCAAACTTTTTACATTGAATTCTATATTCTCATGTGACCTCTAGAGATATCAAAATGAGAAGCAGGGGACATCTATATTGCAGATCAGTGTTGAATAAAATAATAATAATGTGTGTTTTGTTAATGTGGCTCTTCTCCTGTATTTCCAAAACCTACCAACATTCTTATCATATCATGTTTGGCAGCCAGAACTGTGGTAATTAGTTAACAAAAAAAATCTTCCAGAGGATTGATCTGTGCAGACATAGAGGATCATGCCAATCAAAATTAGAGAGATAATATTGCTTAAGAATTTCAGCTCCAATCTGATTGTACATTTTTTTCAGAACTGAAGACCAGCTGTTTTTCTTCTCAATTCCCACATGTATATCCCATGTCCCAAAGTATTGTAGCTCAGCTAGATGTCCATCAGAGCATCCTGCCTATTACAGTTTATGCTGAAACCAATGAAAGCAGAATCAAAACAATGACTAAAGCTCAAACTATGAAGATGAAGAATGCTCCAGCAGCTCTCATGTAGGGCACTTGGGGATAGCGTGTTTCCTGTTCCATGTCCAGTTTCTCTTCTTGTGAGATAGGATCTCAAGTAGCCCAATGGGTATATATTTGGGAAGAAATAAAATATTTACTTTATGGGTACTCCTTGGTCAGAGGCTGGTGTGGTATGAATGTATGTGTGAGAGAGATTGAGGAGATTCCTTGAGAGGATGAAAAAGTTTTGATATGCAATGCTCAGGAAGAGAGCTATGAAACATTTCACACTTAATGGTGTGGACATTATTTTCCCATCACATGATCCCACATAGCCAGAGAGAAAGGGATATATGCAACTAAAGCCATAGGATGGGTGGGAAGATTTTATAGGGCTTTGCTGCAATCAGCAGCTTCCAGTTGCCTGGAGACCAATGCTACCTGCCCCACTCTCAGGGCTGCAACTGAATCCCACAGGAGCCAAGCTAAGCAGAAAAGCTCTTGCTACTGATCCACATAAAAACAAGAACTGACTCAATTGCAAAGGAGAAACTGAATGGAATGAAGTGAGAGAGACATTCCACTGGATGTCAAACACTTGAAGGGGCTTTAATATCTTATTTTCTTAGGAAACCCCTTGTGTTATTGGTTAAAGAAAATACACAGTGTACACGTTCCTTCAGACCCTTCAACATATGAGCTCCTAAGAATGTAACTCTTGGCTGATAAGAGTTGTTAAAATGTCACTGTAGTAACAAATAAATAAAACATTTTCTGCATCTGGTGCCCTCCAGATATGCTGAGTTCTCATAATTACCAACCAACACATCCCCCTAATCTCAGTATCTGGCTGTGGATTACAGAGACTGATGTCCATATTTGGAGAACACTAATTTGCAGACAGCTAAAATGAAGCACTGAACAGTGTCTGCTAACTTTAACAGATTTGCTAATGTTTTCCCATTCAAAAAGGACAAGAATGGAGGGGAACACCATATGTTAATGCATAGAATTGGCATATAGCAGGTTTTAATTTTATTCCCTAGCAACTACACATCAAACTGGACCTCAGACAGTGAAGATGGGAAACAGTCTGTCTGAAATCCTCCACAGCTTTAGCTGGCAAGGGAATCATCACTGGCCAAACTAGACACAAGGCTCAGTTTAATGCAGCACTATATAAGGAAATTGCATCTACAATAATGATTCTACACTACAATTCCATCAAGTTTATTGAACAATTAGCTTAACATCACTGAATGACCTGAAGTGAATTAGTCATCTACTTCAACACTGAGCAGACATCAGGCTTAGGGGGCCTTGTTTTGCTGATATCTCAGAGGCCTACCCAAGAGACACAAAACCAACGGCTGAGAAGAAAGTCACAGAGTAGCTCATAGAGCATTGCCAAATTATTACCTGTTATTGTGCCATCTGCACATGCAGTAAAAGAATTACAGATCGGAGCTTGTGAAACTAAACTCAAAACTGTACAGCAGAGCTGCACAAAACCTTAGAAAAAGATGTCTGACTAATACAGAATGTTATACTTAGCATTTTTAAACTACTGGGAGTCAGAAACCCTTGAAGATGAACTGCATATCACAGAGGAATCTATTAGTATATATTTAGTTTTGTCCAACCCTGATCTATTTATTTTTAAGCATACAAACTTGTCAGTTCAATATTTTTTATCATGTTCATTTAATATTGCAATCATAGGCACTTCTACACCATCACTTTTGCCATTCCTGTTCCCTCGAAAGCAGTTTGAAGATGATCCAAAACCATTTTCTCTTCTCCTGCCTCAAAACCCTGAAAACTAGGATCAAAAATCACTATGACCTCAAATACCACAGTTTGTGCAGTAACAAAACATGTCCACTCTCATTCTACATAGGAAAAAAAAAGAAAAACATTGCTTGCACTTTCTCATCTTCATCTCTAGTTCAAGGTATGTCCTTTGTCTGCTCATACGCAGAAAGATCCCAGAGGGGTCCAATGAAGACAGGTGAAAAAATGTCAGGCCAACTTTTCCCTTGGAAGACCTGAAGGCAAGGAATTGGGTAAAATAAGAGTACCTGAAAACATAAAAATAAACTGTCTACTAATTCCATAGAGCTAAAGCATTTAAACAAAAACAGATCAACTGTAGTAATTATATCAGTGTGACAAACCACCTAGTCTATTAGAAGACAAAGGTAACATTTCTTCCAATCCTGAATTGCAGAACAGAATATATGCATAAAAGAACTATGTCAGAAGACACAGAAGACACACTGATAAGATCAAACAAAATATAGTTGAAAGAATTTGATATATTTAAATATATGGATGTCAGTGGCAGTTTTCACAGGCTTTTTATCAAGTTGTTTCCAGATTAAAACAATTTTGCTAAATTATTCAGAATAAATTGAGATGGCACAGTTTGACTAGGACTAATTCTGAATCATAAATTGAAGCACATGTTTAAGGCTACTAGTTATTTTTTTTTTTTCATTTATGAAATAATCTCATTGCTAACTTGCAGTCCCTGTCAGATCCTCCAAGCAGCAAACAGAAGAAAATAGATGTTTTTCTCAGGTTACTGCCAATTTAGAAAAATCTCTCTAAAGAATGACTTTAGATCATAAGAACACCCATAGTGGATCAAAGCAGTTCAGCAATTTTTCCTACAATGGCTGACCAAATGCCAATGGGGAGTCTATAAGCAGGACGTCCTCCTGTTTGCCTGCCACGGCAACTGGCATTCGAAAACAGACTGATCATTTTTCATTGGCCTTATCTGCAACTTTTTTTTTTACTTATGCAATATCATTTTTTAGATTCCACGGCAGAATCGTACACTGTCTTCCAAGTGTGTATCATACCCCATACTTCTCTAAAGGCACCACAGAAAGAGTTTATTTCCTCACGACTGCCTAAAGAATGTGACTTTTCACAGCATTCAAACCAAATATTAACATTCATAAATCTATCCACCATAAATCCCAATCCTCCTCCTGATCAGTCACTGCTAGCTAAGAGTCTCAGAACATTTTTGTTTTTAGTCCCAACTTTACACTTGAATGTAGGCCATTTTAATGTCTTTTTTCCACTTGTGATGTATACAGCTAAAGCAAAGTAGAAGCATTATCACAATATGAGAAAGAGAATTACAGGAAACTGAAAACACCTAGCAGAGAGAAATAATAAGAGATTTGTCAAGTGGCAGCAGGAAGCTGACCTTGTCTGGACTCATAAGCAAAGCAAAGCTAGGCCCGGTTATGACTTGGATGAGAATTTCAGAGCTGTAGGCTAGAGTGGGAAGTAGAAAAAAATGTCCTGAAAGGAGGCAACGGCAAACCACATTTGTGCTGCTGCCAAAAAGACACGCGTGCACACATAGCCACCAGGAGTTAAGCCCGACTCGAGGGTTCATTACTTGCTTTCAACATTAAGAGGGAGGAAAGGAGAGAGAGAAAACAGATCAGTTCATACACTCTAATTTACACCATCTTCCACAGCTTTTGAAAATACAGCCTTCTGAATATCTTAGACACTGAATCAAAATCATCAGATAAAAGGTCAGACAAACCTACATGTACAACCTACAGTCTGTGGGAAAGTATTTGCCCCCCTTTTGGATTTCCTGACTTTTTGAATATCTTTGCCTCTGAATGAATGAACAGAAACAAGTTCAGTAATTTGGAATGGTTATGTCAATGCTGACTTAAGCCCCACTGGAACGTGGAAGCAGGGCCTGAACCAAGCACTTCATGCAAAAAGCACGGAAACGTTACTGAGTTGAAGCAGTTTGGTATGGAGAAATAGGCCAAAATATTCACCCAGCAGTGTGAAAAATGGATTACCAATTACAGGAAGCACTTGGCTGCAGGTACTGCGACTCAAGGTGGTGCAACAGCTTCCTGAATCTACAAGGGAAATTGCTTTCTCACATTAAATGTTTATGAAATAAATGAAACAGGTGCCAAGCTTAAAAAGATTGTGTTCTCCATAAATTAGCATGCCTTACCATTCTATACTTGTGCAAAGTAGCCTAGTTCCACAGAGGTGTACTACAGCTAATGCTGATCAATGTTAACATGGGAGTTGCCTGATTAGACCCACCATTTCGACATAAGGGCTTCTGCTTCTTTGTTTTTTCGGCATTATGAAGAAGAAGAAACAAAAGGAGGGTGCTTTCTCAACGCTTATGCAATGGAATAGAAGCGCTTATCTTCTTGTTCCATTTATCACCACACAGTACCAGTCTCCCATGTTGAAGACATTACTTGCTGGAAAGTACAAAGCCAGGTTTTTCTCGGGGGGGGGGGGGGGGAAGAAGAATAACAAAGAATGCAGTTTGATTCCTTTCCTAGGCAACTTTGCTATATGCCTACAAATGCAAACAGCCTTAGCTTGCAAAGTTTAATAGCAGAGATACTGTTATCACACGTCTACAAGGTTCACTTGCTTAATCACTTCTCTGCTAGCAGCCTTCTCCAGACAAGGTGCCTCCTAACATCTCGGTCTACAGCTCCCATCCTCCCTTGCCCATATGAGTTGCAGACAATAGGGCCTAGTTTAGGTTTAGAAAGGCTACCTCCCAAGAAAGGGCAAATATTCCAAGGAGAAGGCTTTCTCAAGGAGAAGCTTGTCATTCTTACATCTTTCTCAAATGCTTCTCTGGCAATTCTACAAGGAATTGCAAAATAGCTCACTGAAGTATGCACTTTACAATAATCCTTTTTAAAGGACGATAATACTGCATTTATTTGTTGCACACCTTGATGAAGGTGCAATACAAAACACGTAAACAAAAAATCAATGATACAATCATTGCAGATCAGCATAAAAATGCTTACCTCACTATTTTATAAGCCTGGCAATTTTTATTTTACTTTATTGTTTTATATTTTAGTTTTGGTCCTGACGTGCAGTATTTAAGCAGTATTTTGTTTTGGGTGGCTGACAACTTTATTTATTTAAAATGTTTTGAGTTTGCCTCTAGGATAAACTTTCAAAGCAACTCATGGTAAAATAAAAGGAAGTAGTATCAGAATAAAAGCAGGTAAAAATAATTAAAAAGCCATATTATTCCAGCTCTTAAAAGAAAAAAAAAATAATACCAGAAAGCCACTACCATCAAAAGAATGCATGGAGAATAAGTGGATCCAGAGAACTTGCTAAAAACCTGTAATAACAGCACTGTATGAATGTCACTTCTTCTTTTTTTTTTTAAATCCTGCCTCTCAGTGTTGTAATTATGCAGATTACGTTTATCTGTAGAAAACCACCTATGGAGCTTTATTTTATAGAACTAATAAATGTCATACATTTATAATTAAAATAGGAAACAAGACAACTAATTTCTGCAACGTAAGAACTGTTGAATGTTGCTCCTTTGAAAGTTCAGTAGAACAGAGACAAACAGCCTTTCTCCTTAACCAAGTTAAAATGCAATCTCCCAGTGCTACCACCCCTCGGCAGAAATTTTTATCTGCCTGAAATTTGATGCCCCCACTGCTGATCCCAATCCTGCCTCTCTTGCTTCTGTTTTTGTACAGTACTGTCAATCATCTGATTCCCACCAAGGTAATGGGTGACAGACTGAAGATTTGATACACCCTGAGGCTGCCCTTGGACACCGGTGGAATAAGATGGAAGACCCTACTTAACACTGATGCACCTAAGGAAAATTTAAGCCCGTCTCATTCATGCCCAGCAGATAAGATGAAGACAATATCATGGCTATGCTGGAAAAAGAAAGACTGCCACAGCATGACTGTGCTATAGCTACATGCAAGGGGAACATGGCGGTAAACCAAATCCACCCTTGCTGGATCAAACTTAAGTGTACCAACCTCAGCCCTAGGCAGCTGCAAATATCCAGCATGCCCTCGTGACCTCCAGTCTGGACTACTGCAATGCGCTCTACATGGGGCTGCCCCTGAAGAGCATTCAGAAGCTTCCACTGGTGCAGAATGTGGCAGCATGGGTGGTAAATGGGGCCCATTATTCAGTTCACCACTACTAGCTGCACTGGTTGCCAGTGTGCTTCTGGGTGCAATTCAAGGTGCTGGTTGTCATCTTCAAAGCCCTTCATAGCTTGGGAGCGGTCTACTTAAGGGATTGTCTCTACCCAGTTGTTTCTATCCATCTGATCAGGTCAAGCAGAATGGGCATGCTTCAGGCCCTGTCAGCAAAGGAATGCCAGTTGGCAGGGTCTAGAAAATGTGCCTTTTCTGCCATACCATGTCCTATGCAACATTCTCCCTCCAGAGGTCAGAATGGCCCTGATTCTGCTTGGCTTTTCGTAAGTCCTTAAAGACCTGACTCTGTGCTCAGGCCTGGGGCTCTGTTATTTTAGTGATTATGGTATATGATTTATTCTCAGCTGTTATGTATTTTAATTTTTATATTACTGTTGTGATTTTTATTTTATTTTTAATTTTATTCACCAACCAGAGTCACTTGTTGAGATGGGCTGCCATACAAATTGAACAGAATAAAATAAAATAAAATATCTAGCAGCCACTGATGACTTCATCCTTCATGAATTTGTCTCCCCATCCTTTAAAGTCACCTGTGCCAATGATCATCACCTCAGCTGAAATAGCAAACTGCTTCATTTCCTTGTGCTTTTTGTTTTTGTTTTGTTTCATTCTTCTTTCTACATGAACATCTAAACCAAATAGTTACTCTCTCCCCTGCCCCCAACCTCTTCCCTGCAAAGTGCAAAACTCAAGCTACGCAGAGAAAGAGAGGGCAGCTAGAACTGAGTGCCTGGAAATTCACCATATTTGTGCCAGAGCTCTTCTTCCAGCAATGACCATACAACAGGTTGCAATTCAATAGAAGATGTCACATAGAGAAAGATTCAGTAACTCCACCAGCACTATACTGGGAAAAAGCAGAAGCTTCTTATGAGTAAAGAAAAATGAATGGCTACTCTACATACTAGTAGGGCACGCTAGAGAACAGACTGAGCCAAGAACAAGTAACGTGAATATAGACTGCTATGTAAAGAACATGAATGGCATTCATCAGAAATCCTACTCTACAAGTCAAGATGCTTTTTTTAACTATATGCTGCCCACAATTGCTGTGAGTGGGGCAGCCTATAAATTTGATTTACAAACAAGTAAACAAAGAAATATGCTGCATTTTAAATAGCGGCCTCTGCCAATGAACTTCATACTAGGAAAAGCCTTACCTTCTCAGTTTCTGTATATGTGGCTCCTATTATACAGGTAGTCCTTGACTTATGACCACAATTGGGACTGGAACTTCTGTTGCTAAGTGATGCAGTTGTTAAGTGAGTCATGCCCAATTTTAATGACTTTTTGCCATGGTTGTTAAGCGAATCACCATGGTCTTTAAGTGAATCACATGGTAGTTAAGCGAATTTGGCTTCCCCCATTGACTTTGCTTGTCAGAAGCCACCCGGGAAGGTTGCAAATGGCAATCATATGACCCCAGGACGCTGCAACCACTGTAAATACATGCCAGTTGCCAAGCACCCAAATTTTGATCATGTGATTGTGGGGACACTGTGATGGTCATAAGTACGAGGACTGGCCCTAAGTCACTTTTTCAGTGCCATCATAACTTTAAATGATTGTTAAATGAATGGTCATAAGTCAAGGACTACCTATAGGCACAGAAGCAATAAGAAAAGTTGAAAGCTTCAGAATAATTCAGAAATAAGTCTTCACAATTTCAAAGATCAGAACTTTGTTCCACTTAATGAAAAACAAGCCCTGTTGTATATCAAGGATACACTGGTGAGGAAAAGGGAGGGGAACAGAGGGACAGATCTGAGTTTCAAATATGTCATCTGAAAAATGGTATCTGGCCTTGACCACGAGCTCGTAATTCCAGGAATCCTTTGGCTTTATGCCACCACTTTCAGTGGTGCTGCTTCAACAGAGTATCTGACCAGTAATCCTTTGATATACAAGTGGAACACAATCCTAAATTCTTGAGATAAATCTTGATGAAGAATGCCTGGCAAGGCAAGCTAAAACTATGATGAGTACAATATTTGAACTTAACAATTATTACATACTGATCACTTAACTGAAGAATGAATTTCAGTGGTAAGAATGTACTAAAATCAAACAAACATGCTCCAGACAATAAGATTAAAGGGTATCCTGCCCTTTCTGTGCAATGTTTGGGCTATCAACCCACCAGAAACTCTTTCTCTCAGCAATCAGGGATTCTGAAAAGGATTTCAATACTAATCTTGATCCTGCTAGAATAAAATTGTAAAAAAAAAAAAAAAAAAAAGTTTCTGAATGCGAAAGAAAGAAAGAAAGAAAGAAAGAAAGAAAGAAAGAAAGAAAGAAAGAAAGAAAGAAAGAAAGAAAGAAAGAAAGATAGCTGATGTAAAAATAAAAAGTCTCCTACTGTAGTACCTGATTGTTCAGGAAACACACATCATTGCTACTGGTTATTGAACAAAATATTTCACCAGATGGCAACATCTAGCAGACCTCATCATAGTTCTGGCTGATCCCTGAATGGGAGACTTCAAGGGAATGTGAGAGCTGTAAACTGGACATCTGGGAAGAAGAAAAAGGCAAACCACTTATCTACTGTTGCCAAAAAGTGATACGGATGTGTCCAAGAAGTCCTGAACTCAACTTGAAGGAAACTCTATCTTTTTTTAAAAAATTGAACATGTAGTATAATATGAATATCTACTTGAATTAGGTTTAGAGTTTATATTACATACACTGCTCTGGCAAACTTTCATTGGCAACTTTTTTTTTTCACTTTACAGAATTTTAAATTCAGATACTGCTACCATAAGCTATTTGACTACCTTTGAGAGCCACGGTTTCTACGGGGGATGGCCATAATCAAACGTGGCTCATGCACAAATAGAAGACAGCGTTACTGATGTAAGAGGAAAATTAGCAAATTATGCTAAGCAAATGTAAATTAGGCATCAAACTCTATTGCTTGATGATTGTAATAGTGTGTGGAAAAGACCTTGGGAGATGGGGAAAGAGATGAGAGATGCTGCCAAGGGAACAGTCAGATAAGAGATAGCATAGTCTGCAGATGGATAGTGGGTGGGGCAAGAGGCTCAGAAGATATACTTCTTAATTTTTCAGGGTGTAAAGGAAATGAGGAGACAATTGTACTTTCAGACTTGCAAGATTCTGTCAATGTAGCTTTACAGTAAAGTAGAATTAACTTATCTGGTTGTGTCTTCTGGCTGGTTTACTTGGTAAGGCTGACATGATTGCATGGATAGTAGTTAACTCAAGTAGGCATATATCTACAAAGGTATTAATCATTCTAGAGCTAGTTTGGTGTAGTGGTTAAGATACAAGGCTAGAAACCAGAAGAGTGTGAGTTCTAGTCCTACCCTAGGCACCAAGCCAGCTGGGTGACCTTGGGTCAGTCACTCTCTCTCAACCCTAGGAAGAAGGCATTGGCAAACCACTTCTGAAAAAGTTCTCAAGAAAACTGCAGGGACTTGCCCAGGCAGTCGCCAAGAGTCAACACTGACTCAAGGGCACCAAAAACAAACAAACAAACAAAAAACATCACTCTACTGAGCTCCACAGCAAGGCCTGCCAATTAAAATAAGACGCGGTTGGGGAAATATTCTGATGCATTTCCTGTCCCTTGCAGTGGTATTATTCAGGTGGCATTGATATTTACAGAGCTAATGATGAATTTACAAGTAAGGGTTCATTTTTTTAAAAAAGTACTTTAGCACCTTTCTGCTACAGTAAACACAGACAATGGCTTAAAAAGATCTAATTTGTCTAAGAATTTTTTTTTTTTGGTCTGCTCTCAGTCATTACTGACCCTGCAGTGACCGCCCCCTAGCGGTTTTCAAGGCAATTGTATCTTTTTGTTTTTCGGAAGTAGTCTTTGCCAGAGCCTACTTCCTAGAGCATAGCCCAGCTGGCAAGCGCAGGAGGCGGGATTTCCGTTGCTTCGCGCCCCGTTTTTCGGGCGAGCACGGTTTCGCGCTTTACCGGCCACTGGTCCCGTCTCTCTGTGCAAGGCGCTGCCAGCATTTTTCCTCCCACACGTAAGTTTTCGATCTGTTGGGTTGACAGAAGCTGCGGGTGGAGAAACAAGAGCTCACCTTGTTTAACGCGAGACCGCTGAAGTTTTCAGCCATTTCTGGCTGGCAACTTTCAGCGTCATTAAGCCGCTGCGCCACCGCGTCCCGCACTGTCTAAGAATAGCAGCAAATAAAATTAAACATTAGCATTTCAGCAGATAAAACAACCAAGGCAAAAATCTGAGTGACCAGGACTAGTGCATGGAGTCTAACAGAAAGGAACCCAAAGAAATTTCAAAGTTTTAAAACTGAGCTTCAAGGCTACCCCCACTGGACATCTTCTCTTCAAAAGCTACAAACAAACTTCTGTAATTGAGGACATCTAAAGGATTAATTGTGGCATCCATTCACAGCACATAAAATCTTTCTTCACAGATCCGTGGAAGAAATAGCCATGTTCAGCTAGGAATATCTCAGAACATAATTTGCACTCAGCAGGAACACAGAACATAATTTGTATTCAGAATAAGGATAAGGTGACCTATAACAAAGGAGGTCTAGATGGACGGTCTTGGTACACATTTGCCTACATGTGGGAAAAATATTGCTGAACTACAACTCCCAGCAGCCCCAAACCAATAGTGAAAGATGCTGAAAATTTAGTTCAGCAACATATGGAAGGCCACAAGTTTCCCATTTTTTGGTATATAAGGTTTGGCAGTGAGTATATTGGAAGGAGGCACAGGTTCTGAGGCAAAAGAGGGGGATGTCAAATCATGGTCTAGCATACAGTTCCTTCTTGCCTCAATCCATCCCCAGAGGTAAAGAATATACTTCTCCAAAACAAAAATGCACGTATTTCCTGGCGATTGTCCTTTGAGATATGACATGTACATTTGCAAAATTTGGAACTCCCTCCAGTGTAAGCTTCCATTGCTAAGAGCAAAACATCCTTCATTTTTCCCAGCTGTGCAAACAACACCCCCTACCTCAGTTTGGAGGGCTCACTTAAGATAAATAGCTTTTATCTTAAATTAATGCATAGCCACTGCATCAGTGACTTCAAAATGGTTTGCATAGCCCTGCACATATTTAGCTGGACCAAAACATACGTCACCAAATGCGGATTACCAACTTTCAAATTTAGCATATAAAGCCACTACATCGTTACACAGATGTATCCATGTACCTGAGAACTCACCCCGAACCACTAGGGGCCAAGAGAGCATCCTTTCCATTCACTCAAGGCAGGAGTGACGGATCACTGCTGCTTTCAGCAGAGTTACTATGAGCATTGCAGCTGAACTGGGAACATCACAGAACATCCGAACATTACCAGACAAGAGACTGATTATGGAAAAAGTAGTTTGGAAAATGTGGAAGCACACGCTTGTCATCTGTCTGCAACACATTAAAGCAGGCTATCTGAATGAGTTGCAGACAGGTGCTGTGTTTGTGCGTCTGCATGTTCTGAACCACTGAGTCCAAAGCACTGCACAGCCTATCAAGATATATGTTATACCTTTGTGGGTTTGCAATTAAAAAAAAAAAGCAAAGTAGTCCACCAATTCAACATGCCCGTGCTGACATTCACTGGCTATAGAACCAAGGATTCAGAGAGAGATGTAGCCTTTGACAGTAGGAGCCTATTTACGTGGGCATTAAAAAATACCACTTCTCTTACACATGTATAAGAATCAATCCAGCAGCTTTTAATACAAAGAGTTGACTCAAATTCTTGTCACCTTCCAGAAACTTCTTAAAATGGAGATTTTCTGGAGGGAATTTGAGGGCTGATGCCAGATGCTTTATGGAGTATAGGTTTGTCCATGACTGCTGGTATTATTTTATAACATTTTCATTGTTGTCATTTTTCTTTTATATTGTGAGCCAATGAGAATCTGTGTACAATTCAGCAAGATATAAAAATGAGGTCTATAAATAAACAAATAAACTACACCAACTAACAGTTCTGCCACACTGTATCATTGTTAGATACTCAACTATCATCTTGCACAGCAGCTTTCTCCAGTGCTGTGTCCTACTGATGCATCAGAACAGCTATTCTCAGAATCCACAGCCAGCAAGATAATGTCCATACTGTTGGAGCGCTATTGAACTGAAGTCCAATACAGCAAGCTGGGGAAGGCTATTAAACAGGAACATCACTTGGTTGCAAGATGATGTATAGTTATCTCCTGAACATTACCATAATTCTAAAATATTTTATCCCCTGAGAGCTTGTCTGAATTCTCCTACACGTGGAGCTCCGTGATCAAGCTACAAATGCTATCTAGAATCCTTTTTTGGATTTATTTCACAATTGTAGACTAATTCAGTAAGTGGGCAGCAGACTGGGGGAAACTGAAATAGGAGCAAAAGATGGGCCACTGTGATGGAATGGAATTATGGAGGCCAGACTCAGGGAGGAAAACATGTTCTTTCATCTCCTGAGGAGCGGGGGAGAGATAAGAGGATGAGGCTGGCACCTCCCTGAGGAATTCACTATGTTGTGACTGGCGTTACTTGGGAGCTGGGTTTCAGTCTGGGAAGATTCTTGCTGGAGGTTGTAGCTAATAAACATTGCTGGACTGAATTTACATGGTCTCCTGGAGTTCTAGGCCTGACAGCCACCATTATTTGTCTACATTTTTTTATCTCTTTCAAAGTAGCCCAACTATTTTTGATAGTCAAGATTAATTTTTTGTTTTTGATGTCTTCTGTCACGACAGATTAAGGGATTCCAGGCTAGTGACCTCAAAATGAAATCCTAATACATTTCAACTCTCACAATTTAGACCTAAAATCACACAACTGCTCAAATTGGCTAGGGCAGAACTTATCAACTGGGCATAATGTTCCCAGTGTTTGTCATAATGTACTGAAGGTAACCGAAGTTGCAGCAGTTTCCATTATTCCTGTTGTATGACCTGGAGTTTCAGGAACAGCAGAAATAATAAGCATTGGATCAATTCAAAATAATTCATTTCCAGAAACTGTCACAGGCTCAGTGCTTTAAAATGCATATAAATGAAAGTTCCTGCATCTTCAAAGGAAGGAGACATTACGGTTTCATTCCAATATACTGTTTCAATTCAATATTTATTTTGAATCAAGAACAA
The DNA here is from genome assembly GCA_030867105.1 of Liasis olivaceus. Taxonomy (NCBI): domain Eukaryota; kingdom Metazoa; phylum Chordata; class Lepidosauria; order Squamata; family Pythonidae; genus Liasis; species Liasis olivaceus. The sequence continues at coordinate 98,916,656 of CM061348.1, read as the reverse complement.
ACTAACATAGATCAAACTACTTACAATTCACCTCCTTGAATATTTTCCCGGAGGGACTATTAAAAAAAGAAAAGAAAAGAAAGCAGTTGCAAGAAACGTCAATCTCCACTTGGTGTTTGTAATGGGAGAGAAGGCACTTTTCCTCTTTATTATCAAAAACTGTTATTCATCCGATGGGGGTAAACTACAAGTACTTATTTCCTTTCCCCATGGGATTGTATAATTGAGAAGACATTTTTTCTAATTAGAAAAACAGAACATCACAAAAAATAAGTGTTCCTCTAACTTCTCCCTCCCACCGATGGTAATTTCTGCTGCAACTACTCTGGATAAAACGAAAAACCAAAAGCACCTACCCAAAGCAATAATTCAGGAAAGAGACTTGTACAACTCATCATCACATCAAATTTACAACAAAAAATCTGATGCACCCTAAGAGGAAACTGGAAGAGACCTTCTAACTGAGAAATACTGAAACATTTTTTATTTATTTATTTATTTATTATTAAATTTGTATGCTGCCCATCTCCCTCAACGGGTGACTCTATAATAATAAGAGTATTATTATCAATAATAGCCAAAAACTGATTGGCATAGTGGCCAGGAAATACAAAAATACAATCCAACTGAAGCTGGATAGAATATATAGCTGTTGGGAGAATAACCACCTATAGCCAGTGAATTATCTGTAGAGAGCAAACTAAAAAGGATTCAGACTGGAATAAATGTTACTTCTTTTCATGAGAAAAGCTGTTACCAAAATAACCCTTCATCCCCTAGATTGAAGGTGCTATCTCTGGAGAAAAATGTGAGAATGTTTTTATCCCACACCACATGGTTGCAAATTACAACACTCAAAAATAGTTTTGCTGGACTAAAACAAATGTCCGTATAATTCAGTGGTCCACAGCACCCTTTCAAACACCCTTAGAAAATTCACAACAGGGTCTTATGGAAAATAAGCCATGCTCTTGATTGGGAAGCAAAATGGGACCACCCAAACAATAAAACAAAATCAAAGGACTCCCTAGGTACACAGAAGATGAGTTTTCAGAATAAGAAAAGGCAACTAAATGACCTGACAAGGACCTACGAGCAACACAGAGGCTAATGATAAAAGTAAAAGGGAAATGAGTCCAAGAATCCAGAATCTGCGGCAACGAATGTGAATAAACCATATATATACAGGGCTTTAACAAAGATTTAGTCAAACAGTCAAAGACAAAACAAATCTGGAAAAAAACCTCAACTCATATATTTCAAGATTTTCACTAATACAGGCCCAGTTTTATCAGTATTACAAACTTCTGCAGTACATTTTACACATATTTATTCAAAAGTCCCATTTTCTGCAGTTGGATTTACCTTTTAAATAAGCAAGCACAGGACTGCAGCCTCAGTGACCCTAACATATTACCATTTATTCATCTGTAAAACACCACTGCCTATAGAATATCCCTGGCTAAAATTATTTGTTTGTAGATTAAAAACAATGATTTAGCACAAAGTAAGGTAATACATAGGCTGGGTTCATACAGGTGTTTCTGTATTTTTGCATTGTTGCATATTCCAAAGGTTAAAAAAATATCCAATTTTGTGGCTAGGTTAAGGAAGCAGGACAGAGTCAACCATCTAAGGAACACCCATTTTCTTAACAGAAGTCTGCCAACCAAATTATTACAAAATGGGAAGAAAGAACGCAAATTCTCCATTTCAGGAATGGAGCTCAGTGCCTACATAGTGTTAATGAGGCAGGGTTGTCTAAAGGTTTGGCAAGAAGTCGGGAAAACAGGGCACACACTCAAGCAGCATATAGTTGGCAGTGAGAGAAGTGGGGTATGTCATAAAATTCTGCCTAAACTGCTTCCAGGATTAGCTGATCACACCATTTCAGAGGTATTACTGGCGTAAAAAGAGAGAAAAGATGTGTATTTTAAGAGAAAGCCACCCCCATCAGAATTCTCACCATTTGTGGATGATGTTATGCAACGAAATTGATACACGGGGATGGTGCAGTTCAGCCAAAGGTCTGCCCTGTGCCCGTTCCCAACGAGCCATTGCTGAAAAAGAATGAGGGGTTTATCAGAGATGGAACAGTTCTGAAGGGGGCGGGGCTAAATGGCATTCCTTCCCATGCCAAGGAAGTTCAGCCAATCAGTCAAGATCACTTAAGCAATTAGAGACCCCTTGAAGGCCCAAGCATCAGGTAGGCTTCTTTCCAAACGTGAGTGTGGAAATACAGGTCTCTCTTTACATTGGCTGAGAAGAGAAAGACCTTTCTTTGTGGCTTGATTCCTTTGACTGCATTACAAAGAGCGTTCAAAAGAAGGGCAAAAACAACAAAACGTCTCTCTTTTAAACCCCTTGACAAATTTCATAGGGAAAATCTAATTTCCTCCGACCTTCATTTCCCAATGGCAGACCACTAAGAATGGTTCGGGAGGAGAACACCAATAAAACACACTGCAGCTCATACAGTTATCTTTTAGTACTGGCACGCCTGTAGTGCCAGGACTAAAAATCTGTAGTCCTCCAGATGTTGCTGAACAACCACCTCAGCATGCTTACATCAGCCACGGAGACTGGTGCTGCTGGAAATTGTCATTCTGCAACATTTGGAAGGCCACTAGTTCCTATCCCTAAAAAAATATAGAATTGTGGCTCATGGACACTTAAAACAGTCTGGACACTTTTCTGTGGTTACTCAGTAGGAGGAAAATTTTCCTGAACCAGTCCAGCACAGGGACTGACTCACATTTAATAAGCTTTTGTGCTTAAAATGTTGGTTTATATTTCATTTTAGCTAACAGATACCCCCAAAGGCCAATATATTCTCTGACACATATAACTACTTTGGCTAGTATAGCGGAAGTTATGAGAATGCCAATGACTCTGTTTTGGAGAATAGTTTGGGCTACAATTTCACATTAAATTTCAAAAGAATAGATAGGTAGGTTAAAATAGAGAAAGTGGATATATTTCATAAAGAAGCAGTGTGTTAACTGCACAATGGAGCATTGGATGCAGTCAATAAAAACAGGCAGAGTTGTTTACTTACACTGACAATTGTAGAAACGAAGAGAAGAACAAGCACCGAAATATGGAGCACAATGATTCCCAACAACAAAAGGAGCATTTTGGCAAAAGTGTTCAGTAGATCTGGAAGGGGGAAAAATAACTTTAAGCAGAGAGAACAATGTTTACACATGGATGAGATTAGGCAAACTTGAATCTGAGAAATGAACAGCAGAGGGTGCCTCTGAGACGGAATACAGAGATGTTTTAACCCTCAGTTGATGATCACGAAAGAAATTCTCCAAATGTGTTTTTGTTTTATGCAGAATGAAGCTAAGAATATGCATGAAAGTAGGAGAGTTTCCAACTTCTTAACTAGGAGATGAAAGCAGTAAGTATAAAACAAACAATAGTAATTTTGTATGTCTGAAGCAACTCAGTGAATGTGATTGTTCAGAGAAGTAAAGGGAGAGATTTGAAATAATTCAGACCTGGACAGTTTGGGAACTTTCATTGCAACCACAGAGGTAACTTAGAGTTGCAGAAATACCAAGAAAAAGGGTGCAACATTCCCTACCAAACAATTCATAAAATATACATCTTAAATAATTTTCCTTTCCAGAATCTGATCCCCCTTTTTCCCCCTCCAGATTTGGAAAAGTTATGGTGACGCCTGGTGTACTGAGTTTAAATGCCATAGCATTCCTCAAAGTTTCCATTCAGCCTACAGGAACTCTCCTCTGGAAAGAGACAGCAGACAAAAATCTCTTTTCTGAGAGTGCACTCAAATCATTTCAAATGGAGAAAAGTCTAAAATGAAGTAGGAAAACAGTGCCATGCTTGGACTAGACCTCCACTGGCTGAGGTGGTTTAAGAGGCGGGGAATGGAAACCGTTATGCCACAAAGCCACCATTCTCCCTTGAATCATCAGCATCTGCAGACTAATAAACCACCAATCCCTCAAGTTCACGGCCCAGCTATCCTCGCCATTGCTAAAGATAATAAAATTAAATGGACAATTATCTGGGGGTGGGTGAGCAGGGAAGGGGGGACAGATTTTGAGGTCTGTAGTATTGCACAGGATAGATGGAATGAGGAGGGAGAAACAGGTAAGTCCTGCAAATTCCGAAGCAACAACTAAGTGGGTCTTTGGAACACAGCAAGAAAATAGGGGGCTTGGGAACTTGATGAAATTAATCTAGAGGAGGTGGGAAAATCCTCTCCATTTATTTATTACAAACTAGGAAGAAGGAAAACCACAACTGCCGCACCATAAACACACACACCACACACTTCAAAGTCTACCAAGGGACTGCAGGGAGGAACTGGATTCCGGGCAGCAAGAAATGGGGGTGGGGGGTGGAGAGATCTACGTGCTAAAATGTTTCAACCCGTTTCTAATTATATCAAGGCCAGCGTGATTGAGAGCGGTTAGCTATCAACTACGAAATGAAACGTTGCGGATCTGGGAACTCCGAACCAGCACCAAACTTGTCTGCCGAGGTCCGGCCAGCTGCAGAGGGTCTCTCCCGCCCCCTGCCCCTCCCAAGGAATACTCCACTTACGCCCGCTTAGGATGCAGGGCGGGAGGAATAATAATAGGCGGGTCGTGGATTTGCAACAGTAAAAGTGCCGGGAGTCTTCGGGGCGAGGAGGGTGATTTGCAACAGCCACCCCGAAGCGATTTGGGGTGACAATTCTCCGTCCCACTAACAGAATGAGTCGGAAATGAAGCGGCCTACTTACTCCGCTGCAATTTGTTTTAATTTCTGCCGGGGTCTCTCCGCCGGTTGCTCCCTACCACTGGAAAAAAGGAGGCCCCCCAAAGAGGAGTCCGAGAAAGCGGCTGCCTCGTGTTTTTCTCGCCGAAGACCGAGAGGCGGGAACTGAAACGTTTCGCCCTTCAGCAGGAACAACGCCCCAATCGCGGCAGGGCGCCAAGCGGGCTGTGTATGTGTAGCACGCCGACGCCGATGGACAGGCAAACCGGCAGGCTGGCCGTGCCCCATCTATAAATACTTTCCCGGTGGAGAGAAGAGGGGGTGGGATGGCCGGGCGCGTCTTCAACGCAGCGGCTCTCTGGTGCTTGCAGCGCTAAAACCCGAGCGCAGGAGAATGACCTTCCCACGGAACTTGTCTTCTCTTGCACCTCTAGCAAGGAGCGTGGGAAAGGGCGAGCCAAGTATAGATCGCGCCTCACCGGGGCAGGCGCCACGTTTCCAGTGCCGGTATTCCTCACTTCAGCCCCGGCGAACTCGCTTTCCTTTCCCACCTCGTCTCCAGAAAGCCACACTCCTCGGTCCCGACAGGGCCCTCGGCTTTCAATTATCCTGGCTGAGGAAAGAAATCCAGAGGCGGCTACAAAGAGCCTCCCGGAGGATGCGCAAAGACGCTGCTCTCAGCTTGGTGCGGCGTATGGCAGGGACCGCAGAGAACTCCCCGTTTCCCAGCAGTGTTAGCAGCCTATATAGTGCGTCTGCCTCACACACTCGCTGGCACACACATTCACTGCCGAGCGCGGCGCAGCATTCCCTTAGCAACCCCAAAGGAACCTATAAGGCCACCTCCCTCGCGCCACAGGTGATCGCCCTTGATTCCATGTCGTGGGTGATGCCTACCATTCCGGCGGCTTTCAAGCCACTCTCCTCCCCTCCCAGCTTTGGCTTCCCATGACCCACAACCAGGAGGTCTGCGAGCACTGCGCCTCCTGCGTAAGGTCTCTTCCCAAAGTTTCCAGCGCGCGACTGTTTCCGCGCGTAGAGCCTTCCTTTCTTCTTGGAAAAGGAGGACTTTCGAACGGCGCTGGTACTGTTTAGAAACGGGCCGGGATTGACCCATTGATAATTGTCCCAGCAACTTCGGTGCCCCCCAGTCCCAAATAAACGAAGCGGTAGACCGTTGGGGGTCTGATCTCAGTTAAGAAACAGGACTGATGTTTCCTGATCGTGTGATGTCCCCGAAGAGCTTTGGCCCGCTAAGCTTCCTAAGAGGTAAGGCTAGAAAAGTTTACGCTAGACCTGGAGGATAATGATGATAACAACATCATCATTAATGATGATAACGACAGCGACAACAATAACCCTGTTCGTCATCATGTGGTGGACTTACCAAGGCCGAAAACAGCGCGCTTCCTTTGCAGCAGTACTCCCTAAAGCAAGAGAACCCGGTGGTTTAAACTCCTGGAGCAGAGTCCCGCCTAGCAGAACCAAAGTCGCCACAAACCACTCCGGTGTGTATCTGCGAATGGGACAAGCCCCGGCTGTTTGCAATCCCTTTACTGCAAGCGCAGATCTCGTGCTTACTCAGTTTATTCAGCCCCCGTTCCAACGCCCAGATATGTCATGGTGGCCTGAGAGAGAACACCCTGAACTATTTAAAGGGGCAGCGCCTCTATCTTTATCCCCCAGCAGGGAACACAGCAAGCACGCAGAGCCTGTTTGGGGGGAGCAACGGATTACTCGGCGAGGGTGTGGTTTTTTGGACTCTCTGGTAGCGAAAAACCACGTGAGGGGGCAAAAGTGACAAAGGGGTCGCTTTCGTTATATCCTTGGCAGCTGTCACTCAAATGCCAAGGCAAGGGGCAGAACCAGGAGTGCAATATTCAGTGGGAAAGTTGACGGAAACCCTAGGGTTGCTTTGCCTTCCCTGTTCAAGGTCAATTTAGTTTAAAGTACTGAAAAAAAAAGAAGAGACCCTCTTTAGAGGCTTTTTTTCCCCTTTTCTTGCCGTACTACTGTGTTTTCCAAGGCCATATGTTAAGCAACCCGAAAATCTGGACACCCTATGCCATGCCTTTTTTGATATATAGGTTTTATTCTTCTGGATTTGTGTTTTTTTTTTCTACATTGGGTTTAAACAAATTTTGAAGGAGCTCTTAAAGTTAAAAAAAAAAAGTGGCTAAGTGACTTTGATCTCCCCCCATTTATGATATTTATACGGAGTCCCCCTCTTTCCAGATTACTGCCAGGTGAAAACTCCTATCTGTGTCCATAAAGCATATCATAAAAATTATTAATTCATATGTGGTGGTGAAAAAAGTGGCCCATGCTCATTTCCTTATGGAATCTCATAATTCTTCTAGAGATCTCTCACTCTAAACATAGCAGCTATCTGTCCCTGTGACTATAACGTGGGAGGAGGGAATACTGTCTCTGCCACTGCTGGAGGAAGGCTGGGCTATAGATCTAGCAAGTGATTGCATATATAAATTAAGAATAAATTGGGTGAAAGTTTAGTTCATTAGCAACCAACCAAAATTACTGCATTTTTTTTTTACAGAAACAAGAGGCAAGGTAGGTGTGCTAATTGCTCCGTTAGTTAGTTAGTTAGTTATATTTATATTGCCACCCATCTCACAGAAAAGTGACTCTAGGCAGCATACAGTAAAAACAATAATAAAATCAAAATATTAAAACAAGCACAGTTTGAAAAAACCATCAACAATATTATTAATAGCAAGACAGTAGAGAAAGACTGATGTTAAAAAACAATGCATTCATTTCATTAGATCACCATTTCCGTGAGATTCCCAAGCCTCCATGTTCTGAGGGCCTTCTGGAAAGTTACCAAAGATGGGGCCAATCTCACCTGGGGGGGGGTGTTCCACAGGTGGGTGCCACAGCAGAAAAGTCCCATCTCCTGGGTCCTGCCAGATGAAACTCTTTCACAGACGAGAACCACAGTGTACCTCTTCTCTTGGACCTGATGGGAAGGGCAGATGTAACCAGGTCTGTTTAGGGCAGTGCAATCCCATCCAGTACCAAAAATGGTATAATCCATGAACGAGGGCCCCAAAACCCAGAGCCACTCAGGCTTGCCAGGGTTCAGCTGAAGCCTGTTGTTCCGCATCAAGGCCCCCACAGCCGCCAGGCACCAGGATAGGACATCAACAGCATTGCTTAATTTACCAAGGGTAGAGAGGTATAGTTGGGTATCATCAGTGTACTGATGACACCTCACTCCATGGTGACAGATGATCTTACCCAGCGGCTTCATGTAGATGTTGAACAGGAGGGGGGGAGAGCACCAACCCTTGCGGAACCCCACAAAGTAGGGGCCAAGGGTGGTATCTCTCCCCTCCAATCACCACCGATTAGAATCAACTCTGGAGAGAGGAGAACCATCTTAATACGATGCCACCCATCCCCAATCCCCAGAGCCAATCCAGAACGATATGATGGTTGATGGTACTAAAGGCCACTGAGAGATCAAGCAGAGCTAGGATGGATGCATCACCCCCATCCTGCTCCCGCCAAAGATCATCCAAAAGCACGACCAGTGCTGTTTCCATCCCATATCCAGGTCTGAATCCTGAATGAAAGGGGTCCAGATAATCCGCTTCATCCAGAATCCTCTAAAGTTGTTGCACAACCACTGTCTCAATCACTTCCTCAAAAATGGGAGGTTGGGTACTAGACAAAAGTTGTCTAGTATGGTGGGATCCAGCAATGGTTTCTTGAGGAGGGGTGGACTAGCGCTTCCTTAAGGGTGGAGGAACTCACTCAAAGAAGAATTCGCTGCCACTAGAACCCACCCACACAACACTCCCCTGGCAGCTTCTTGCATTAAGTTTTTTTTTTTTTTTGCTTTTTTTCTCCACCTTTTTTTTAACTCCACTTTTTAAACTCACTTTCCTCAAACTTGAAATGCAAAGATTGGTCCTTCCCCTCCAATAATGTCACCAAATCACTACCACGCCTCCTGTAGCCCATGAAGTCTGCTTGTTTTTTAAAAGTATGCCCACCAGGCACAAAACATTTGCACGTGTGTACTGTAAAGGCTGCAATGCCATGTGGACTTTGCCTAGGAGGAACTCCTCTTGAACCCAGTGACAATTCTTAGTAACTACATTGAGAACCAGGTTGTGTGTCATCTGGTCAAGGTATCACCAATGGAGTTAATTCCATTTGGGAGCAGAGGGGCTGCATTTAGATCCCTCATGAGAACTCTATTTTTATTTATTTATTTGTGTGTGGAAGCCCTCTTTTATGCTCTCTCATGTCTCTTGTGATTGTGTATTTCATTCATTAAATTGGAAAGTACAGGGTTTCAAAGCCTCTTTAGTTTGACTTACTAGAGAGAAATTAGAAGTAATCCACATGCCAAGACAAATTCAGCCATCTCAGTGTTGCTTAAGCAAATAAGAATTCCCCTAGGGCATAAGCTATTCAAGGCAGAAAAAAAGTTGAGGTTGATTAACTGAACCCTCTCTAAATAATGAATTTGTACTGATATTTTTACCATGTACCTGAAGCTGATTCTACCCCTCCTTTTGCCAATCTGCACAAAACTGGCACTCATATTTTGCCTTCAAATGTTCCGTAAGGCATTCTGATAAGTGGCTTTCTAAGGGAAAGGAATCTGGGCCTTTAGTGGCATGCAGATAAATGCAGCTTGTTTCAAAGATCTGAGTAGGCACTTTGTTCCTTGCACACAATACCCACTTTCTTGGAGCTAGTATTTTATAGAGTATTTGCCATCTAAGAGTTCAGAGTTGATATCAAAAATTCAAGGGAGGCATCACTCTAGGGAAGGGAGCAGGAGATACTTCTTTATGTTTTTCTGAGAGACATGCAGCAAATTCTCATGATCATGAAGCATATGGTGGCTGGTAATTGGCAGACTCCCTAAAATTAATTTCTGGTATGGGTATCAAAGTCAGCATTTTCCTCCATTGCCTTAAGGAGGCATGGAATGACTGTACTTAAACTTTGTTATGACTTAGCTGAGTGAAACAGGAGACCTTCTGTCAGGCTAACACATCTGAGATGCAAAAATATGGATGACCACATTGTTGCACTGTAGCAGTCATTCGTACTTTTGCCCATAGGATCAGACTGAGAGCGTCAAAACTCAGATATAGATGTAGATGTAGATACAGATGTAGATACAGATACAGATATAGATATAGATATAGATGGTATAGATGCTGGATTTTTTCCTTCAAGTGGCTTTTAGATTGGAATTGGCCACATTCCGTATAGGAAGAAGAGTAAACGTTTAATTCAAGTACTGTGTTGACTTTTCAACAATGGGTTATATATCCAGATCAAATCCCAGTAAATGTTAGCTTATGAAAAGTAAATTAGCATTAATTTTATGTATAATAAAACTAATCTAGATATAATACATGCCAAATAAAAATTAACAGAATAAAATTTTAAAAAACCAAACCAACCTTCTACAAATTCTAGTCCCTGAGTGGGATTGGAGAGAATGTGCAAAGTGACCTGACTTAAGTATAGTTCAGATCAGAGAGGGTCTTAACAAGCTAAATGGTTCACAGCCAGCTCCTTCTTCTCCAAAGTATGGCTGTCTGCCAACAGAGGCTGGCAATAGCAAGAGGAAATGCTGGGAAGTGGCAGTTGTGATAAGTCTTTATCTTTTGGAAGTTCCAGCTGTTCCAGCTGTTTTTACTGTTTGTGTTCATTGAAAGAGATAGATTTGTGCAACAAACCCCCTGCTTGTTGAAATCCTTGTAAAATCAAAAATTCCGTTTTCCCCCAGAACTTTTATATCTCACATATTTCCATCTTTATATCTTCGGACTTATTCAACTGCCAGTTTGATGAAGACCAAGTTTGTAGATTTTGATGTCTAAAGTTGAATTTTGTTAAATGGAGTGACTAGGAAGGAGTACAGCTCCTTAATGACCAGTGACTATCGATATATCTAAGCTCATTCTCTGATGGCTTTCTTCAATTTTTAAATTATTATTTATTCAATCTTATTATTCGGTTCAGTCTCAACAAGTTAACACAAAGCTGTTCTTATGGTCAGACACAAGAACTTTCCAAATTGAACTACCTCCAGCTGATGATGATTGGGGTGGGGACTGTCTCCTACCCCAAAGCAGTATGTCTTGAAATCCTATCCCTCCTAGAGGCCCCAGTGTATATAAGGAAAGGACACAGAGAATGATAATGCACGTTGTTCTCTAAACAGAGGAGGGACTGCCTTTCCCTGTACAGAGTGATTTTGCTAAATATGGTTACTCCTTTGGCATATAAAAAAGGACTTTTTCAAATGACTTAGCACTAGAATTGTCAGCTAGCATGTCCAAATGAACAAAGGCAAGACTACAAAGGTGCAGAAATATAACAAATATTCTGAAATATATAGAGTGCAACAGCAGCTTGTTCAAAAATAATTATGTCTTCAAGAAAAAGCCAGAAGCATGAGGGATTTGCATCTAGTTCTGCTTGAATGAGACAGTGAAGCAACTGTAGATTTGAGTCTGTCTGGTACTTTCCAAATACACCTTTTGGATTAGTACAACATTAATACTGAATCTCTCCTACCTGGAACTCTATTTTGATATTTAAGGTCACAGATTGCAATTTAGTGAAAGCTATGGTGCTGTTCTTTGAAAAGCGAATAACACAGGTCTTGATTTATCTCCATTTTAAAAGCAGAGAAAATCTAGAATTACTTGTCCATTCATCATCTTAGAGTGATTGTACTGGTCTACAAATGGTGGATATGATAGCAGAAGAGTAGGTTTGTGTTTATATATGGTTTCCAACTTTAAAATGATCTGTGCTGCAACAAATTATCTTTAGGATCATATGAAGCATTGCCAACATTTGAATTGCTTCATCTCCCACATCATCTACTTTAAGCCCTCCATAAACTAAGGGGAGCTAATCCAGTAAAGCAGAGGGGGAAATGTAATACTTTTCAATACCCCTAGTTCTTATTCTAATTTTAAATTTGGCCATATTTCTCTTTTTCTCTTTTGTATGTTTACCCAAGTTGACCACTCATATGTACACTCTAAGTTGCTAGCTAGCAACTTACAGCTGGAACAATGTCTTTATCCAAAAGAAAGCTACCCTCGTCATGAGGAGACTAAAAGCCTATCATTGGATGGCTAATTTGGGAGACAAATTTGGACCCAAATTAGCCATTCTTGGCATAAAAGTCTGGCATTTAACCTGAATCCTGCTAAAGGTTAGTTCTGGATTAAGAAAATTCCAAAATGTCCACCCAATTATTTTTAAACTATAAATATTTTGATTCAATCATCTAGTTCACATATGACACTAAGCCATGGCTTGTTTAACCATGATTTATTAACTGTACCTTGCACCACATACTAAGCCTGGAGTATGCTTCTTCTGTGAGACTGAAAGCCAGCGTTGTCCTTTGAATGGCATGCTGGGGGTTGCACTCCAGAAAGAAGTATGTGGCTCAGGAGAAAAACTAAAGTTGATATAATTTAATTCTGTAATAAAATTAAATGTTATTAAATATACTTAATGTACCCATCTGCCATGTATTTAATGGTTTTCCCCCTTCTGTCATGTTAACAATTATCATTTGACAGCAACTTTTAGAGGGGCTCAGGAAGCTAAACCCAAGACTTGGAGAGGCCATAAATAGTCTCAGGTTGAGCAACCTACTCAGATATAAACCATGGCTTATTAACCACATGTGCACTCATTAATTCAAAGCCAAGTAAAGTACATTATGGCTTAGTGTAGCATGTAAACTTTTTGCGCCATTAGTTCACGCATTAGCAGTATAGTCACAGATATGTTCTTTCAGATAAGTAAGACATTCAGAGAAGTAAGTCATTCAAAGGAGACTTCTCCCCGGGAAATGGGTTTAGGAGTGCAGTCTGTGTTTTGCAGTGGAACTCTGCATTTTTGACAAGTATTTGATTCTCAGATAAGTTAAAATACAAATAATGTTCCGATTGTGAAGCAGTTGGATCCTGATATGAGAAATCAGATTACAGCTCTTACCTAGGAAGAAAAAAGCTTTCATCTTATCCTTTGTCCAGCACAAACTGGCCAGAGAGACCCGCTCTTTTCCACTCAAGCCAGATACACCCCTTAAAGTGAGAAATATGCCAAACCCAGGCATGAGTTCAGAAGAGCCTAGAGCTAAGGAATACTCTTCTGGCACAATCTGCTAGATTAGGGAATGAGGAGGAAGCACATACATGAGCTCTTGCATCCTGCCAGTATCCTGTCTCAGAAAGTCTCTTTTTGGAAAGAAAACTAGTCCAAGCAGACATGGGGCCTCCGGACTTATTTATTGAGCATGTGGTTTCCATTATAGCTCCAGGGATTTTAAAACTATGCTGGTTCCAAATGTTTTTAGTCACATGAACAGCCACATGGAAAGTTACTCTGCCTTCCTTCTGCAAAGAGAAGGGATGAGGACAGCATGGTTGTTCAGACTGTAGATGTAATTTAGATACATAAAAAGAACCAAATTCCTAAGTCAGCCTTTATAGCCTGTTCTTTTGGTACCACACAGGATCTACTTTAGGTTCCCGTGCAACAGAATAAACTTGCATAGGGTTTCTGCAGGCATTTTCGGTGCTCCTGTGGGTGGGGCCGGAACTCACAGAGAAAACAGTAGCAGATTTTAGAGGTGTTCAAAGCACTACTCTGGACTCATATTCACATGCCCCTAACCAAGTCACAAACAGTGTATAGTCCCAGCATGTCTGAAGAGCACCGAGTTCAGGAAGGCTGGAACATGGAGCTTAACGAGATGAACTCAGAGGCTCCTTCGAATGCCAAGACTGGCTTCATTTATCAGGCTAAAACATGCACTGCTTAATTATGGTGTATGGAATGGATCTGTATGTTTTAAGCCATAAACCAGGTGTTAGGGCCATAATGATGGGTTTACACAATGCACTAAGCCAGGGCCTCTCAAATTTCGTGATACCACAAGCCACTAAAATGATAAATTATTTGTGCAACCCACCCCCCTGAGCAAAACGAATGTCTTCATAGGGGTTATGGTTGGACAAGAAGTAAACGTAACACTTTTCATTAATAATTCATTTATAATCTATATACCACGGAGGATCTCAAACTTTGTAGTACCACAGCCACTTGCTGCAGGCTTGCCCAGGCAAAGCAGGAGTGAGTTTTGACAACTTGCTTGGCAGAGTGTGAACAATCTCAAAACTTTCTTGAGCCTTCATTCCTCGCTTGGCCTGTGCAGGCCTGATTTGCTTTTTTTTTTAATGCAATATGGGTCACAAAGCACAGTTTCAGAATACTTGGTCTGACCTAAAAGAAAACAGACAATCCCGGTTCAGTGCCAGACATCTCTGATCCTGTTCCATTGACCCTGATGGCAGCCTAACCAAGTTTCTTCAGCTTGGCTTTGTTGCAGTTCAAGCCTGGAGTATCTGCAAGCTGTGGGATAGGTTTGTTTCCCGTTGGCCATGATTCCGGTTGATCCTCCACTGTTTCGCTCTCTTCCCTATAGCTACTGAGCTGCTGTAATGCCCCAGGAGACCTACTGTGCAGCCACTGGACCTGCATTATTTCTTAATTATTCCATGGTGAAAAGAAACAGTTTGAGGCAAAAATTGGGAGGGGGCACTATCTGGTAACCGATTTTGATAGTCCATTATTAGTCAGCTGGAGAGACCATTGCTCAGCTCTAGTTGTGCTTTGAGGGAAGATGAGTTTGAGAAGTAGTTAATAGTGGTCTTGTGAAAGTGCCCTTAGTGTGATTTGTAGAGCATCTAAAAGTCTAGAATTGTATTATAAATGACAGATCAATATGTTTTTTTTCTTCTACTTTCAAAACATATTCTCCTCTTTGTGTATGCTTGTCCTCCAGAGGATGCCAGGAACCAGGACATTTAACATTGCCAATCTAATTATCCACTATGGTTGCAGGCTTAATAATAATAAATCTCCATAGAAACCTGGGGACAAGGGGTAAAAAATTGAACTGGACTGAACTGGACTATCTGGTAATATCTAAGAGATAAAAGGATCTGAGTTGTGCAAGTGTCCCCCCCTCCCCCCCCCCCGGTGATCAATCTGTTTAAATCAATGATAATCATGTTGGTCTATGAGGAAAACAAACCCCCAAAATTCATATTTGGTGATTCCTTTATTAGGACCAATCAAAGTAATACAAAAATATGTGCACCTTTTTCAGGTGTTTCTGAACTCTTAGAAGATGTTACAAAAATTGGGGGATTGAAAAGAAGTAGGAGAGTCCAAAAATTGGGCAGGAATTTAATCAATGAGGTCTGCAACAGTTCAAAATCAGTCCCAAAATGGGATTTTTTTTTTTTTATTATTATTCTTGCTTCTTCCCTATCCTTCGTTGCTTATAATATATTTTCTTCAAGAACCCGAAAGCTTGCATACAGTACCACCACAGTAGTTTGGTTAGTCCAAACTTGGTGGGCCAAGTAGTGGCCCAGCTTTGTGTTCATTCATTGATGGGTCTAAATGCAAAAACAAACCTCAGGTATGGGACATGCTGCTTGCTCAAAGCTTGAAATGATTTCCTAAACTTCACGTTAAAATGCTTTTACCAGTCCTGCAGTCCAGTTCATTTCATAGGGGAAATTTTTCAAGATAGGTGTTCCATCCAACTGCTGGCATATGCAGACATGGAAAAATGCAGTGCATTAACTAAGGAATCACTGATTCAGTTCCATAGCATTTTCCACAATGAGCAATTCTGTTTTCCAGCTATGTTCAGAAAAATACTATAGGCTGGTATTCTGCAACTTGGCACCCTCAGTCCACAAACTCAGCAGAATATTCAGGCAGCAAGACTTTGACTAGGAATTTGGGGAATTGTAATCCAATATAGCTAGAGGGCACCAGGCTGAAGAAGATGTCATAGCCTCTTGATAGCATATTTCACATTATATTTCCTTGCATGAGAGCATGTGCTCCTGAAAAAGTTACTTAATCAAAAGACAGAGACACTGTTGAGTAACAAGAGCTTCAGCTGAGCTGTAAATAATAAGATTGGTATTGCTGAATGAGAAGATCTAAACAGAAGCACTCACATTCAGGGAATGTGAAACAATCCTTCATCTTAGCTTGGGTTTTATGTGCTCTGTGGGAAAAAAAGTTTTCACAATCAACTTGATCTGCCACCGGGAAGTTTGGAATGGTTTTCTCATTTCCTTTTATTGAGCATCAAAGCCAGATGAAGAGAAGGTGGGATGTGCTTAGGAAGAATGAGGAGGGGAAGCCAAAGTCTAAAGTGAGGTCAGTGAACATAGAGTCCACGAAGGGCATGAAAAACATGCTTGTGTGAACGATGATAGAGAAAATGAGGAAATAAGTTGTGTTTATATAGTTGGACAGGAAGAAATATAGATCATAGTTTGTGGCTTCTGATGTGAAATACAAATATTCTTGAGTCTGTTCTTTGGATTGTTGAAAACTCTTCAATTCACTATGAGAGTCCTACTCCCCTTTTGTCAAGCTAGTATGCCTCTCCCTGAACCACCAGAGCATCAAAAGTTAGCTATTTAATACAGTAAGTTTCATACACAGATTTCATATTAGTCTGCATACCGTAGTTATCTGTTAACCCAGTTTTCAGGTTGAGTTGTCAATGTTCAGTCATTGCTAACTGATGGATGTTGTATTTATTTCAGACCTTATTACCTGATGTATAGAAAAACTTTAGACTTTATACTAGTTGTTTAAAAAAGGGTTTCATCTCATTTTTCTTTTAAAAAATTTGAGGGCCACTTAGCCACCAATTTTATTCTCACCACCACTGCATGGAGTAATTTACTCTGTGAGCTAGCTTCACAGAGAATAAGCTTCATGGCAGGGGCAGGATTTGACTCTGGGAGTCCCCAGTTGAAGTCCTGACATTTTTATAAGTGTTTTCCTCCTTATAGAATCTATTTGAGGCCTCAAAGTCCCTGTTTCCTCCTGGATTTCAAGATTCTAGCAAATGTGTTCAGGTCCCTGAGCGCCTATATGCACAGCCCTGTCTTCTGGCCTATCTTATAGAAACCACAAGAAGCCTATGGTCTCACTTTCTATCTGCTAGTTGTAAGTGTTGTTTGGTTGCTGACTGATACTCTTCAGCCAGGATTCAGCAAGATGCAGGGTCAGGGCCACTTGGGGCCCCAATCCCCTTTTGGTGGCCCCCAGAGGCTCTTTGGCCACAAGGGCTAAAGCTGGTGCTTTTCCCTGCAATTTGGAGCAGGAAACACATATAAACTATAGCGTAAAACCTAAAGTAGGCATATTTTTTAAAAAAACAAAAACCCCCAAAGCATTTGGCTTCCAAAATTCTGCTGCTGGCCATGTGCATGATGAGGCCCTGCTTTTTTGGCATCATTATGGCATGGTATGGGGCCTTGTTATTTGAAGGACCACCTCTCCCCTGTTATATCTACCAGTCCCATCAGATCAGGCAGAAGGATCATGTTGCGGGTCCTGTCTACAAAGCAGATCCATTTCACAGGACCCAGGAGGAGACCCTTTTCTACCATGGCACCTGCCCTCTGGAACATCATCCCCCTGAGACTAGATTGGCCCCAGCCTTGCTGGCCTTTAGGAAGTCCCTGAAGACATGGCTGCACCATCAGGCCTGGGGATCCCATGGACGTGGAGAGCCTGCAAAAAGATTGTATTGTCTGCGAGTTGTAGGTTGGCACTTTCCTGCATGTTTATGTTTTTGGTTAATTATTTCAATTGTTTTAATTTATTTATATGAATTTGTCATTATTTTTTTAACTTGTGAGCTGCCCAGAGTCACGTAAGTAAGATGGGCAGCTATATAAATTGAAATAAAATAAATAATTCTGCCCTCTACATTTCTCATTCCACCCAATATTGAAGATGTTCCCCTGTGCATGGAGTCTGAAGGTTGGATGAGCCCTTCAATGTGATTTTTTTTAGTATAACTGTTGTTGTATGTATTCGGTTAGATTGTTCTCATGTGCCATTATGTTCCTTTTATATATTTTGTTTTGTTGTGCCTTTTGTTCTGTTGGTTTTTAATGTTATGTTCCCCACCCAGAGTCATAGCTGTCAAGTGGGCAACTATATAAATCAAATCCCCAGCCACTAAGAAGCTTGCCTGCCCCTACCTTAGGCATTGGCACTGTACCAGAGCCAGGCATATGCTCCACCCCAATGTTGACTTTCCCTTTTTCCTAGTACAACGCTGCCCAAATAAGTAATGTGTGAAAGATCTTCATTGTCTCTCACATGCCACTGATAGACAGCACCTAAATCAATTCATGTCCTGAATTTATGCTGTGCTCCAAAAGCAATATAGCAGTATCAATAATATCTGTATTTTGTAATAAAAGCTTAATTGTTGGACTGAGGAATTTATCTCCCCCATAGGTAAAGCACTGAGCACAACTATTCTTGAAAGGCTGGTAACTGTCTGTCATCTGACTACTGAAAGAATATTTAGCTAGGCTGAAATGAGATCCTTTTTTTAAAAAAAAGTGATTATATGGTAACCCTGGCTTTTGTCTGGCGTATGTGTGATACACATAGAGATCTTCCGTTATTTTATTCCCTTAGCACCAACCGTGTGAGGTAGGTTGGGCCACCCTGTGCTCAAAGTCACCCAGGGGCTTCCTTGATTGAGTAAGAATTTGAATTAATTCTTCCCAGTACAAAATTTAGCCCCCACGCCATGCTGATTATTTAAATTGCTATTCCAACAAGATTCATACACTGAAGGATAAGAAATTAATTTGAAACAGTTTTTACAGGACAAGCTCTTAAAATCAAAGCTCTCGGAATACTAGATTAAGTTAGTCCTGGAACTGATGAGAAGTTCTGCCCTTATCAAAAGTCCAGAAAGGAAGCTTCAAGAAAGTAATTTGATCGTGTCCAGCATTTAATTGAAGCCTTTGATGACTCACTTTCTAAATAATCTGTACTAATGTGTTGCCCCTTCTTTGAGCAATGGAACACCTTGAAACAGGGATAAAGTGCCTGTGGATCTTGCAGGTGTTGCTGGCTTCTTTATACTGGCTGGCAGAAATTGAGTCCAGCTGCAAACGGAGGGTGACAGTACCCAGCGATGCCTTGGAAAAACAAGTTCTGACTTAGACTCCAGCATACATTCTTCATTCTGAAGTTCCTCTAAGCTCATTATCTGTAGGGTTAGGGTTAGGGTTAATGGCATGGAGAATATTGAAGAAGTCCCAATCCTAGCATCCTGGACTTAAATAGTTTAGGTTCTGGTGAAGACCTGCTCAGCATACTAGAACAGTTTCCTGAACATTTTGTTTGTTTGTTTGTTTTGGTATTACTAGCTTGAGAGAAGTAGTTGTTCTTCATCTCCTATGCAAGAGGCAGAACCCAGGCTTTTATTCAGGATGAGAGAATTGACTTGCTTTTATCTCATGTTAGGCCAACACAAAAGCAGCGATAATCTATTCCTTATTTGGGAAATTTCTGAAAATTGTAAAATTATAGGCAATATTTAGCTCTTTCTTATGTTTCACCAGTACCCTTTGTATACCCTTGGACTTCTACGAATACTTAGAATGAGTTCTTATCAAACAGGAATTTCTGTCCAAGTACAAGGTTACTGTGGTAAGGTCACCTGTCATTCCTATAAATGTGGGTTGGGTTTTATGGTAGCAGCGAGGTTAATCAGGGGAATCATGAGTCAGAATAATTTCAGATGTGGGCCGTCTTGCTATATTTAGAATACGGTAGGCTAGTTTACAAAGTGGGATTGTACTGCAAGAATGGATTAACTTCTGTTTTGCATATTCTTTAATATTAATCCATGGTTCCCATGGATTCTAAGGAAATGCTTTAAATTTATAAAGCAAGTGTGTTAAATAAAGCATCTCTTGAAAATTAAGGCATATTAATTAATTCTATTTATATGGCCACCTTCTCTCCAAGCAACTCTGGGCATATAACTGTATCTGTACAATGAGATTCTAAGTGTGCTTTCTTACCTAAGACCATAATATCATATGTACTCTACCTTGCTCAATAAACTACGAATTGACCAATTATCTGCTAGAGGAATATAGACAGTATCCAATCAACCCCATGATTTACAGTCCAGCAAGTTTGTATGTCTTAGCTACAAATCAAAAGAGAACATTGACTGCAAACAAAGGGATATGAGGTTACTGCATTGATGCATGTCACATACTGTATATGCAGGTTGATTAGAAACCTTCAATTAGCTCACAATTTTAGCAGAATAGTAAGTAGATCATGATTAGAAAAAGATAAATAGATCATAGATCTTATAAAGTATGAGTACTATGAACTGAGGTAGCTGAAATTTTTTGTGAGCTGCATACCCCTAAGTTCTTTCTTTTTTCCTACATATTGTAGCAATCATTGGCAGTGACATGCATATTTGACAATGCATACTTGACAATGTGTCCAAGGAAAGCATTTGGCCATATGTAATTCTAACTGATGATGCCGTCATTGGAGTACTCCACAGCTTTTTATGGGGTACTTATCTCCTGTTCCTTGGTTACAGTTGCAATTGCCTTCTTGAGTCATCACGCTTTAAGAAATATTGCACACAAATTGCAGTTACACTGAAGAGAATCGCTGTTTATTTTGAAAGGGACAGTCATTCATACAAATAAAAGCTGGGAATGAGAAATCAAATTCATTTGGAGAGAATAAGAAGAAGAAGGAATTTCACAAGGCAAACAGGCATGGTGGAAATTGGTTGTGAGCCGCCCAGAGTTTGGTACGAGATGGACGCTATACAGTGGTACCTCAAGATACGAATTTAATCCGTTCCGTGACTCTGATCGCAAGTCGAATTGGTCGCATCCTGAAGCACGTTTTCCCATAGGGTTCAATGTAAATACGGTTAATCCGTTCCACCCTCTGAATTTGGTCGCATCCTGAAGCAAATTTCCCCATAAGGTTCAATGTAAATACGGCTAATCCGCCCTCCGAATTTGGTCGCATCCTGAAGCACATGTCCCCATAAGGTTCAATGTGTCAGCCGGCGTTGCACGGCTACGAAATTCCCCAGGCGCGCTTTAGTCAGCCCTAGCGCAGAAAAAGGAAGTGCTAATGAAATCTGAGAAAGGCTCCCGCGCGCACAGCCGGGAGCAGGAGCTTCCCCCCCACTCCCCGTGCTGATTCTTCTTAATTCCGCGCTCTTTCCTCTGTGCATAGCCCTTGGCGCGCGCGACAAAAGCACAGTGAAAGGAATGGGGGGGAAGGCTTATGTCGCGCGCACGCACAGCTGGGAGTGGGAGCTTCCCCTCCCCCCCCGATTCCTCCGCACTCTTTCCTTTCTCCATAGCGACAAAAGCACAGTGAAAGCAATCACCAGGCCAAGGGCTATAGCCAAAGGAAAGAGCAAATTTCCCCATAAGGTTCAATGTAAATACAAACAGTTCTGAAACATGTGCATTTTATTTTTAAACCACAAAAACATGAAAAAAAGCACAGTATGAAGAGGGAGAATGGGGTGGGGAGGTAGTTATTGTTTGGAGGGAGAGTCCCCCTCCAAAGGGCCTTCAGGGAGATCTCCTTCAGGGGTTTCCTCTCTTTGCCTCTTAGCTGCAAAGCCTTATTCTTGCCACGCCCGCTCTGCATTTTCTTTGGAGCCATGCTGACAAACACACCAAAAACCTTCCAAACGCCACAAAACACACCACAAGCCTCACCGAACGCCTCCTTGCTACCGCGATCTCGCCCACAGGAAGCCGCAACCGCATGGCAGCAGGGCAAATGGCTTTTCCTTTTCCTTTTTCCTTTCTCCATAGTGACAAAAGCACAGTGAAAGCAATATCAGCGCGCACGCACAGCCGGGATCGGGAGCTCCCCCCCCCCCCGCGCACTCAGATTTCATTAGCACTTCCTCTTTCTGCATTGCTTTCCTTGGGCTTTTGTCCTCCTGCTCAGATTTCATTAGCACTTCCTCTTGGAAGCCGCGACCACGTGGCAGCAGGGCAAATGGCCGCGGATCGGTTCATAGCTTGAGGCGGAGTTCACATGTTGAGGTAAATTTTTGCGGCCGGAGCTGGTCGTATCTTGAAATTTTCGTAAGATGGGGCGTTCGTATCTTGAGGTACCACTGTATAAGTGTTTTAAATAAATAAATAAATTAGGCATGGAAGTAAGAAAGTGCCTTTGGTGGACAATGAATTGGAAAGACTGTAAGGGAGAAAGCATATGAAATAAGAAATAGGGAAATAAATACACGAGAGCAATGATCAAGAAATGCAGAGCTGTCTGTATAACCTGCATGCCTTCAACTGGCCTCTCCAAAACAAACATCTGCTGAATAATTCTTGTTAAAATTAGAACACCAAGTATGGAGTTTATTTTGACAACTTGGCATGCATAGAGTTTCTGTGAGGGCACCATCTCTAACACATATTAAATCATCGGTTATTTTTTTAATGGCCCCACTATATTTTTTGTAATAATTGTGTCTATCATTTCCAGAAGTTCACCAAAAGCCATGATCTTCCTCCATACATGTTATGTAAAAATCCAAACATATATTTAAGCAATGAAGACTATAATCCATAATTGGGCAACCTTTGTTGAGGCTTCTATTGTATTTTGTTGGGTTGTATTGTATGCCAATGGTGGGCAGAGTCAAAAACAAAAATAGCTGGGACCCTTCCCCTTCCCCTTCCCCTTCCCCCTCCCTCCCTCCCTCCCTCTCCCTCATCTCTTTTCCAACCCCTCTTTTGTTAGAGCTCTGAAATGTATTTTCTGGTAAAGGACCTTTAAAATTAAACTGAAGGTCAACTTGGTCCCACTCCTGCTTTAATAGTTAGTATGGCTCTGTTGGTCTGTTGGGTCACTATGAATAACTCTAGAATAATGTGCCAGAATGACAGGCAAAATGATCTAGCAGGAAGGGTGGGGATATGTTTTTAAGATGAAAGGGAATTTCCACAAACTAATTATATCAACCTTCCTAGCTATTGATAAATGACATGTCTCCTAGCAGTTATTAGAACAGACAGGAATTATGATAGGAAGTGGGTCAGGAAAAAAAAAATCTGCAATGAGATATAATGCAGAATACATATATTTTTAAAAAGAGGTGTGGTAGGTGTATCAGAGGAAATACAAATCAACTCATCATTTTTCAATTATTTGAAGATGATGAAATGATAATCAAAAAAATATTACACTGAAATTTTATGAACATGGGAATAAAAGTTCAGGATTTTTGGCAAACAGATTTTTTAAAGAGGCAAAAAATAGATTGATATATTCAGTTAAGATACCAATGGCACCAGAATAATCAACTGATATTTTACAAACAGAGGTTTGTAACTTGTTTTGTTAATTTTAATGCAAATTTATATACCCCCAGATCCTATGGACATTAAAGATATTAGTAATTACCCAAATAACTGTGGTACAATAAAGTACTATATCTAAAAACATCTTAAGGTGGTTTTGGAATACCACATTTATTCTTTCATTGTGCAGCTTTCCACCCCAAAATTATTGCATGGATACTAGAAGAAATGGAAGCAAACATTTGGGCTCAGATAAAGGTTGCAAAAGAATATTCTTGCAATATTAACACATTCTTTTTATTGCTGGGATTTGTTGAAAGGTTTAAAGCTAATCACTGCCCTTTTTGGAGCGCTACATTTAAAATCTTGGCAAAATGGCAGAAGAGTTTAGCCACTTCCCCCTTTTTATTTCCATCTGAGACCACCCTAAATTTCTCATCCCTCTTACCTTACTTTCCAAGCCAGGGGCCAATAAGTAGATATATAGATTGAAGGATATTTATTACTCAGGTAAATTCATTAACTGTGGATCCAGGGGTGTCTACAAGGTATGGTAGACAAAGGCAAGATGACACCTGTGATGGTGCAATCAAAGCTTTGCCTGTTTTTTTATGTGCTTCAATCCTTTTTCTTTAATCCAGAAATAAACCTCTGACGAATTTTGAATCCCTGGTATTAAATATTCCAGATTCATGTAAAGACCTTACTGTACTATATTATGATGGAACAAATATCATGGCCTTTATAGTGGTCTTAAATGTTCTGGGAAAATTATTTCCCACAGGAGGTTAATGACCAAGATTGGAATAAAGTACGGAAATGAAAATCAGAGGCAACATCCTCAGCACAAATTAAGCAATGTTTTCTTCAATTGTTTCATAGATGGTATATGACCCACTATAAATTGCCTAAATTGCCAGGTATGAACATAGAAAGCTTTTTTCTCTGCTGGAATGGTAGTGGGGAAGGGGTACATTTTTTTTCATCTATGATGATCTTTCAACTATGTCTTCTCCTTTTGGTCCGAGTTTTTTCAGACATTGGGAAATCATAAATAGCAGATATGTTAGCCCATACTCTTCATTTCTGGTCAGGTCAAGTTAAAGCTGAAGCCTTTTTTAATATATGGCCTGATTTTATAGTTTATGTCAACCAGGGGAATGATGGCTGCCTTCCACCAGTCAAATATATTAATCCGTAGAAGGAATATTAAAGTAATATTAATGCTTTTGATCCTTTTCTTTTATATATGTGTGGGTATGGGTGTGCATGCGTTTATGTGTTTTGATATAGTAAAATTAATAATTTAATAGAAAGTTTTTTTTTTTATTGCATACCTTATTTTAATTTTTTTAATATTGCATGCCTGGATGATCCAGAAAAGGTATTTATTACCTGGTTGTCTGAACAGAGATTTGACATGTCTTTTTCTGACCTTCTACCACATGCGCGTTTCTTCCTTCTTTATCTTCTTCCAGTCTCCCTTCAGTCTGCTTGGGGGGGGGGGGGGGTAGTTGAAAACTTGTAGAATTGAGGTTGTATCTCAGCAGAGAGTTGAAAATAGACTTTAATATTTATTTATTTATTTATTTATTTGAGGTTAGATGGCTGCCCATCTCATGACAGTGACTCTGGGAGGCATACAAATATTATACAAGCATAATGTTTGAGCTCACAAACAGTCCCAATTTATAACAAAACAACATTAACCAGCAGAGCTGGCCTAAATGCCTGGGCAACAGCCAGGTCTTTAATGCCTTAACAAGGTCAGGGTCATCTGGATCTCTGGAGTGATGCTATTCTACAGGGCAGGAACTCCTGCATGACTCCTGGGTCCAACAAGATGACATTGTTTAATGGAAGAGACTTGGAGCGTGCCCTCCCTGTTAGATCTGGTGAGGTGAGCAGAAACAATGGAAGAGAGGCAATCCCACAAACGGCCTGGCCCTGAGCCATGTAGAGCTTTATTGTTGATAAGCAGCACCTTGAATTGTACCCAGAAACCCACCGGGAACCAGGACAGCTTGCAGAGCAATGGTATTAGATGGGCGTAACAGAAATGCCAAAAACTGTCTACACCACCACATATTTCTACTTTCTTATTCCTCAAAATAATTTAAAGCTAGCCAATAACAAAAATAAGACACATAAAATTAACATTTTGGGCAACAGTTAAAATCTAATACTCAAAGACTAGAGGAGAAAAGGATGGCGACATTTGCAGAGTTTTAAATTCTACGCATCATAGAAATTGCTTCAGGATGGATGCTGAAATTTGGAAATGAGGATCAGGAAAAGAGAATTACTTTAACCATTTGTACTTGAAAAGTTTTGAAGTTTCCAACAGAAAATATGCTAGAATAGTTCATGTTAATTATTGCAGATGAATATAAAGGAAAGTATCAGGGACAGGAAAGATGAAGATTTTCTTTTCCCTCCTCTAAGTTGATTTCCTCCAGCAATTTTTTTCATTCAGCCTATTTCCTAGAGCAATGAAAAGTTCCCAAGAGCACAGATGGTATCTGGGCTTGGTTCCTTTTGAAGGAGGCAGCTTATGGCATGTGGTAAAATCTGCTTTTGTTTACTACTTTCAAATATGCAGTTAGAGTAGTGTTACATGATTTAAATTATCCAGTAGTAAATCCCAAATCCATTGTTCCCATAACAGAGAAAGAGAAGAAAAGAGAGAGAGAGGGAGAGAACATTTCAGATTTGTCTGTTACATTCACTCTCCATTTCAGACTCAGTTTTCAGTTATACCTCATAGAGCAATATCAGATTAACTTATCTGTAGGTGGAATGGAGGAGAGTTAGCCTACTTTCAGATACTTATTTTTTCACCCAACCAGAAGATATCCAGTCACTGAGTATAATCAACTAATCTCCCTGCAAAAGGGATGCATGGAAATTTTGCCAGGACTCTTAGACCACATCAACAAAACTCCTTTGCTGGGCTCCTCTCCTGAAGCTGGTGGGAAATTCTGCCGTGTTAAAGCTTGTTGCCCTGAACCCCAGTCTGAAGCATGTCCTTACCGTGCACCCAAAACCAGTTTGTGCTGTGCTGCTGCCCATACAGCTTTAACAACAACATTCTTAGGGCCATGATTGGTAGGTCCCATAGCTGAAATTCTAGCCCTGCCCAACTTCATCCACTACATGAAAGGTCTCTTCCAGTTGAAATGCACCACTCTATGGTTATTCCATCTACCACGCCTTTTTTCCCCCTTTCTTGTACCATCCATAGAACATATTTTTATTCCTTGAAACTGTGGATTGACCAATTAAGCTACTTTTCTTACCAACCACTAGATGGCAGCAAAGAGGATTTGTATATCTATTGGCTGCCATCTAATGGGCATCTTGATTTGTGCAGCTGCTTGGTAAGTACTGTTGAAGAGCTGTAGTTTGAGAAGGGGATTTAGCTGTAGGGTTTGTTGTGGGAGTTGTAAACTACCTTATTTTTCTACATGAGAAAAAGAAATAAGGATCTGGGATCCTGGCAGCAGTGGCCACTGGAAGAGAATTCCATGCCAAATAGGCTACAGAAGAGACGACACCTTTCACCTGCATGCGTTAAGCCATGGACAGGCTAGCTAGCTTCAGGGCTTTGTTGGTTGACCACTTGATGGGTCAACCAACCTATTTTCAAAAGGGGAAAGAGTGGCTGTGGAAGATAAGGTTCAAGATTATTATCTATATATGTCAGGTTCAGCCCAAAGAACTCCATGAGACAGTAAAGATACAGTTCTGTTGCATTTATTAGCTTCCACCTACGAGACAGAATCTCTCCAGACTGAATCTATACTTCCCAAGCCAGCCAGCCAAAACACTGTGAATTCCTTAGGGTGGTGCCAGTCTCATCTTCTTAACCTTCCCACACTCGTGCTGGGGGCTAAGGAAATACTTATCTCCCCAAGCTCAGCCTTCACCAAACCATTCCATCACAATATACAAAACTCCCATTGTGTTTGTTTGTCTGTTTGTACCCTCAAGTTAGCCCAAAAGATGCATTATACTGCAACAATTTTTGAATCAAGGTACCTGAAATCCACTAACTTAAAGAATGCATAAAAAATCTGGGACCCATTACTCCTGTGGAATTGAAATTTCTACAATGTTCAGATCACTTTTATTCACAAAGTGGCCGTTGCGGCATCTCCATGGTCACATGACTGTGATTTCCAACGCTCCTTGCCAACTGCCCATGAGCAAAGTCAGCAGGGAAGCTGGCAGGAAGTCAGAAGTTGCTTCCACTCTGTTTATCTGTTTAGGTAAGTAAATATTGACTTATTATTGAAGTTTGTTTGCCACTACAATTATTTTTCTATTTACGATACATACTCTTCTTAGATGATCATGGGACCATTCAGCATCGGGGTAAAAAAATATGGTCAGCCTAAAATTTAATGTTCATTCTGGTCACATTAGACTGCACTACCTTCCTCTCAAAGGATGACCCAATGGGTCACAGGGTTGTATAGTTTATTATTAAACTTGTATACTACCCTACTCTCAATTACTTTGGGCGGCTCATAAAAATCAAAGAAATTACAATAAAATCAATAAAACATAAAAAATAAAGATAAAAGATGGCAAGCACAATGAAGTGAGGGGTCTCACTCTCCCTTGCTGACAGCCTGGGTGAACAGCCTGGTCTTCATGGCTCTTCTAAAACAGCAGCAGAGTGGGGGCCATCCAGATCTCAAAGGGAACTTGTTCCAGAGGGTAGGTGCTGCTACAGAGAAGACACACTTTCAGGGTCCTGAGAGAGGATATTGTTTAATTGAAGGAACCTGGAGCACACCAACCCTGCAGGATCAAATCAGTCAGGCAGATGTCATGGGAGACAGTCAGTCCCTCAAGTATAGTAACCAGGCTTTATGCCATGTATGGCTTTATAGGTAACAACCAGCACCTTGAATAGCATCCAGAAGCAAACTGGCAACCAGCACAGCTCGCGAAGCAAAAGTGTTACATGAGCGTACTGAGGCATGCCCTTAATTGCCTGCACTGCTGCATTCTGGACCAGTTGAAGCTTCTGGGTAGTCTTCAAGGGCTGGCCCATGTAGAGAGCATTGCAGTAGTCAAGCCATGAGGTGATTAGTGCATGAGTGACTGTCTGAAGGGCCCCCAGATCTAGGAAAGGGCACAATTGCTGCACCACATGGGATTGTGCAAAGGCCTTCCTAGCCACAACTGATACCTGCTTTTCAAGCAGGAGCTGCAAATCCAGGAAGACCTCCAGACTGCATACTAGCCTTGAACCACCTCCTTCCTCAGAGAGGCTGACACCATGACATGGACCTAATTGCGGCTCATCTCCTTGGCTGTTCTTATGATCCAGGAGGGGCCCAGATCCAGTAAACAGGTGGCCAAGCTGACAATATAGAGAACTCTGTCTATTCCCTCACATTCCCTCACAACCTGGAGGATTGAGGGCTGGGAGGTCAGAGACTGGGTGACAGGGGTTGATCCCATAAGAAACTGGCAGAAAAAACCACCCACACAATACCCAGATGATGATATCTGTGCTGACTCTCACAACTTTGTTATGGCTTTATATATTTCCTTCTTGTTTTGATGCTTCAGTTTCTTTCTCAAGGAAATAACACCATGTTTATTCATATTAGCCATGCAATTTTGATAGATCTTTCCTTTAGATCGTTTCTGTTTATCAGCTCTATGTGATAATTTTGTATATATTCTTCAGCTCTCATTGTATTCTTCCCTTTGTCCCCCTTTTCTGCTGATCTTGTAATAGGAGGATACAGATGGAACATAGCTGGAGAAAGAATATAGTAGAATACATATAGAAAACACAATAAAGATATATATTTCATAGCAGGATAAGGCAGAAAATACAATTTTCAGAGTGAAGCAGTGCAAGTCAGCCATGGGCTGCCTCAGAAGTGTGTGGATGATAAGATACAGTTGGCAACATCTGCACCCTCATACCAGAGCAAGGAAGCTGTGTGCATTTGTAGGAATGTAGCCATACAGGACTTCGAATGCCATTAAATCTCTTCTACACAAACTTCCACTGTCACAATAGTATGAGCTCCCGTTAACATTTAATATATGTATTCTTTATTATTAATCTGGTAGTGGACTGTGAGCCTAAATCTAGCCTCCAGGCTGGTGCAGCCAATCCCATCTCAGCATCTATAGGTGTAAAGTCAGGAGCAATGAGTCATCCTTCTGCTTCCTTCCCAGTGCTTGGAACCAATTCCTCAGAGTCAGACTTGCTCCTCTCTTTCCTCCTCCCCCTCCTCCTCTTCCTCTTCCAGTAAGGTCTCAAGTGCCAATGGCATGTTACACAAAAACCTGAACTCTGGTTGCATGATTTTTAAAAACCCACGAGCACTAGTTCAGAACTTATCCCCAGATGAACTCAGTGAAGGCTTCAGAGTAAAACCAGGAGCTTTCCACATCTGTTCTTCTTTTCAGCTGCTCAATCAGACCAGGCCATCTTTTTCAGCCCTGCCCCCTTTCACCAACTTGCAAGGGACTGTTGAGTGCAGAAAAGTTCTCTCTTTTTTTAAGCAGTGTAAGAATAAAGTGTGCATCCAGATGAGGCTCTTACTACATAAAATTGTAGGAGGGCTCCTGATATGTCAACACCTCTATTTCTAATCATTCTGTGTTTCCTCATCTCTTCTTGCATCATATGACTTTCCAAAGAACATCTGTTTCAGAGGAAAAGGTGAAATAACTATGCAATATCTCTTGATGGACAGCACAGGGAGCCTCTCTCACTGGAAGCACTCCATAGTCACTCTCTTGACTATGATTGTCCCTCTCAATTAGAAATGTCTCCTGATTCCACACAAAGGTAAATTAAGGCAATTGAACCATGCTGAGAAACTTTGTTTTTTTTTTTTCCATAATTTCTGAGAGGCTTAGGTCCAAAGCAACAATAATTACTGGAATTCCTGAGGAAAGAACACTTTAGTCAAAAATAACCCTTGACCAAAACAAATGGACAAAAATCAACAGAGGAACAGAGAGTTAAAGTGAGGCCAACCACCAGTGAAGCTAAAGGTCAATTTCAATTCAGCATACTGATTTATTTATATTTAAAGAAGATGTTTTAAAACATATGAGGATAGGAAGAGAATGATAGTGAGAGGAATTTAATCCAAGAAAAGATAGGTGAATTGGAAGTTTCATACCTTCGGAGAGAGAGAGAGAGAGAGAGAGATGATATATAGAATAAACCTAACCCCTATAGTTTTGTATAAAATAGAGGCAGTCTATTTTAAATTTACAAAAGGTATACTGCTGGTTCAAAGAGTTGCTAAGAATAATGACTTCCTGTTTGGACCTGCTGTCTTGATAGAACATTCTGCCAGGATGCAGGCAGGATCTTGCCAAGAGACGTTTCTGGCATATTGCCAGAGAAGCAAGCAAAAACAATAAGAACATAGATGTCCTCCTAAAGTAGACAACTACATAGTCGGTAGTTGGTATGGAGTTTGAACTTGCTAGTCCCCTTCAGAAGAAAACTACCTGAAATTTCAGCCAAGTAAATAGACACAGAAACTTGCATATGGTAATGTGTTTGGTCAGTGCTGTGGGATCTGATGTGCTCTGTATTGGTCCTTAGCCCATCTCTATATATTGCATATAATACAGGTGAAACTTGAAAAATTAGAATATCGTGCAAATGTTCATTTATGTCAGTATCAACTCAAAAGGTGAAACCAATATATGAGAGAGACGCATTACATGCAAAGCGAGATATGTCAAGCCTTACTTTGGTATAATTGTGATGATTATGGCGTACAGCTTATGAAAACCCCAAATTCACAATCTCAGAAAATTAGAATAGTGTGAAAAGGTTCAATATTCTAGGCTCAGAGTGTCCCACTCTAATCAGCTAATGAATCCATAACACCTGCAAAGGGTTCCTGAGCCTTTCAATGGTCTCTCAGGCTGGTTCAGTAGGAATCACAAGCATGGGAAAGACTGCTGACCTGACAGTTGTGCAGAAAACCATCATTGACACCCTCCATAAGGAGGGAAAGCCCCAAAAGGTCATTGCAAAAGAAGTTGGATGTTCCCAAAGTGATGTATCAAAGCACATCAATAGAAGGTTATGTGGAAGGGAAAAGTGTGGTAGAAAAAGGTGCACAAGCAGCAGGGATGACCGCAGCCTGGAGAGGATTGTCAGGAAAAGGCCATTCAAAAGTGTTGGGGACTTTCACAAGGAGTGGACTGAGGCTGGAGTTAGTGCATCAAGAGCCACCACACACAGACGGATCCTGGACATGGGCTTCAAATGTCGTATTCCTCTTGTCAAGCCGCTCCTAAACAATAAACGTCAGAAGCATCTTACCTGGGCTACAGAAAAAAAGAACTGGTCTGTTGCCCAGTGGTCCAAAGTCCTCTTTTCTGATGAGAGCAACTTTTGCATCTCATTTGGGAACCAAGGACCCAGAGTCTGGAGGAAGAATGGAGAGGCACACAATGCACGATGCTTGAAGTCCAGTGTGAAGTTTCCACAGTCTGTGTTGATTTGGGGAGCCATGTCATCTGCTGGTGTTGGTCCACTGTGCTTCATTAAGTCCAGGGTCAACGCAGCCATCTATCAGGAGATTTTGGAGCACTTCATGCTTCCTTCCGCAGATGAGCTTTATGGGGATGCTGACTTCATTTTCCAGCAGGACTTGGCAGCTGCCCACACTGCCAAAAGTACCAAAACCTGGTTCAATGGCCATGGGATTACTGTGCTTGATTGGCCAGCAAACTCGCCTGACCGGAACCCCATAGAGAAACTATGGGGCATTGCCAAGAGAAAGATGAGGGACATGAGACCGAACAATGCAGCGGAGCTGAAGGCCGCTATTGAAGCGTCCTGGTCTTCCATAACACCTCAGCAGTGCCACAGGCTGATAGCATCCATGCCACGCCGCATTGTGGCAGTCATTGCTGCAAAAGGGGCCCAAACCAAGTACTGAGTACATATGCATGCTTATACTTTGCAGAGGTCTGATATTGTTCTATTTCCAATCCTTGTGTTCTTGATGTTATGTAATATTCTAATTTTCTGAGATTGTGAATTTGGGGTTTTCATAAGCTGTACGCCATAATCATCACAATTATACCAAAGTAAGGCTTGACATATCTCGCTTTGCATGTAATGCGTCTATCTCATATATTGGTTTCACCTTTTGAGTTGCCATACTGACATAAATGAACATTTGCACGATATTCTAATTTTTCGAGTTTCACCTGTATACACTTGAGGCTTAGATCCCTGGAGCCCCATACGTGTAGCCTTCATAGCTTACCTTCTTTTTTCTTCTCTATGATTTTGTTGAGCAAGGATTGTATATTGCTAGATCTACATGAATTCTACACAAGCAGGTGTACCAGGCTTGTGTTATACCTGGTACATGGAAACAAATTGGAAGAGGCATGAAGGAAGAGAACCAGGGTGCTTAAGCAGGGCTGGGAAGACAACTATTTTAAGAGATCAGAAATCTGGGACTTCTCCCTAACACCTGCCAGAATCCACAAGCAAAGTGTGCTATTGGCTACTTTACTTAAACATGCATACATCTGCTGAAGTAACAATAGAACGTCTTCCTGCGTTCATCTTCCTGAGAACACAGGAAAGATGTATATGATCTATATTCAAAAGAGACGGAGAATATCCATGGCTTAATATAGAGTGCTGGTGGTCATAATTTGGACTGTCCCATATACAGATCCAGTTTCCAGTTACCAATTCTGCAGTCTCAGAATTCCTACACTATAATTTCTTTTTCTCACTGCTAAACACTTCCTTCCCCTCCCCACTTTTTTTTTTTTTTTTTTGGTATTCTTTAGTAATTTAAGCTGCTAGATGCACTTTAGCAATAACATTTCCATCTTCTCTTCTGTTTATCATGCTTCCCTTAGGTCATTTTAAAGAGAGATGGGAAGAGTGACAGTATGATGGATTTGTAATTTTGTGTGAAGAACCACGATCACATCAAAGAGAATATTCCCATTTTGAAAAACCAATTTAGAAAGCTTCTTTGCTTTTATAGGTGGCTGTACAAGATCTAGAATGTGGATACATATTCAGGGCTCTGTAGCAAGGCAACATTAAACTTATTCCACAGAAGGAGAATATATTTCCTGGTTATATCAGGAAATGCATGGCATACCACCTGGCATGGCAACTACACATTGGATCTGAGATATAACACCAGACAAGACCATTTATCCTTCTTTTCCAGTCTTTCCCAATCTAGTGTCTTCTGTATATTGGAAAGCATCAATTTTAGGGGACATGGCTTTGACCAGGTAGGCATGCTGTGTTCCCCAAAGTGCTCATTCCCAAGATACATATCCACCAATTTTATTTTCCCTGTATTTTAGGCTTGGTGTGTGGTACAAAACCACTTGAGGAATCTAAAATGATTGGTGTGGGTGACATCTGTCCACCATTGGGAGAATATGGGTGGGAGAAGCTGGGGAGAGAGAAGGAAGTGGATTGGCAGCCTCTGAGTAACCAGTCCAGTATCTTTCCATCAAACTTGTTAGAGCCACTGACTTTTGATCATGGCTGAAAGGCTGGAAAATGAATTCAGCTTGTAATGGATTCATGTCTCTAAGAAACAGGGCCTTTTTCAATGGGGGCCCAGTGCTTTGGACTTTATATCTCTCAAAAGAAGTTTGTGCAGTTTCCCTTCTTCGATACTTCAGTTTTTAAGACAGCTGGAATTAATTTTTCAAAGAAAGGTGTTGTTTTTGATGTTTTTTTGTTATTCTGAATGTTTATTTGCTACTGTTTATTGTGGAGCAGGATTCTCGTGACATGGAAATTTCAGGTTAAGATCTTTCTACAGTTTGTGCAGAGACTCTTATTGAATGTTGATTAATTTAGACTTAGTTTAAGGAAAATCAGAAGATGGGAAGGACCCTTTTCTCTACTGCATGGATAATTTATCCATTGGATTCTTGATCTGAGATGTCAGTTTTGCTAGTTGACTTTTTCTTTTTAAGCATTGTGATATCGTTGAAAAGGAGAACTGTCTTCGACATACAGAAATAACATTAGATATGCATCTCAAAATCCATGTAAATATCAAGAAAACAGGAAGATTTTTCATGGATTTGGAAGATGGGGTGGCAAAGTAAAATCCCATTGTTTGTTATCTGTGCTCATGACACCATTCTTCAGATATGTAATGAGGAATGATATGGTAATTACAGACCAATTTGGGATCATGGAGATTTGTGGGTAATGATTATACAGATTTCTAATTACAGAGAGCTGTTTTGTAAGTAGATGCCTCTGTATTTCCAAATTATCTCTCCAAATCCACCACAATAACTGCAGCTGGGTTCTCCAAAGAGCTGTGTTTGCAGGCTTTTATAGAAAAGGGTTCTTTGAAATAGGACTGAAGGATTTGCTTTACCATCAGCTCCTTTCCAAGGTGCCTCCTTGTTTATACCAACATACCAAGTGTAAAATGTTTCTATAAGAATCTGATACTTTACTAAATTTACCTTAGTGCCTGCTGAATATCATCAGTAGACATTCAGCCACTGAAATACCTGTTTTTTTGCTGTGTAAAATTGCATACAAACATGCATCAAGAACCATGTGGCCACAAACCTGTACCTCAAAGGAAAGAGAAACAAATAATCAGTGTAGACAGAAAAGTCTAATAACTTTGAACAGGAAATATTGAGAAGTCGCTTTTTAAAAAAAATCAATAATCCATATTGAAGCTCCCACATTCCAAAAAATACACAAAATGACTATTAGCTGTTTGGATTTCCTTTGGGTCACTCCTTTTTCCACTGGATTAAAACAGAAGGATAGAATTATTCCCATTCTGAAATGTTTACAACTGTACACTCAGCTGGCAAGACTAAACTCTCACTCTAAAAGAGTTGAAGAAGTACAACCAGGATCAGAATCATATGCTGTCTCTCTCCCTTTGTTTCCCATATTCTTCCTCCTATTTAGCCAGAACATATGACATCATTCCGTATACACTTGTACAGTAATAAGTATATCTGAGCAACTGAATTCAGGTAAGTATCATTAAAATTGGGCTGCATGCCACTTAATTGCCTACAGAAATGTTGTGTAGTAAAGGAGAATATCCACCTAGAAGAAAAGGAAATACACTAGACACACCAGGTAGGAGATAGCTATATTCCTATGTAGAGAATCCTTTAATATATGAAAATATAACCATGTCTTCAAAAATAAAACTTCATATAGGTGCAACAAAGCAAACCTCCCCTAGACACACTTTATTACTAAGTTAGGTCCATATTTCCCAAATTTCTTTGAAGTCAGCACCCACCTATGTGTATCCCACCAGCCTCAGGGTGTTAGGGAAAGTCTTCCTCATCCCCATACATTTCTCCTGGTCAATGAAAAGTGAATTGGCTTTGACAGCAAGGTCATGTTCCAGGTTGGCTTTGGTGTGAACCAGTGTCTGGAGGATATCTTCTGCATCTCTCAACCTCTGTTGCAGTCCCTGGATTGTATCATCAATTTCATATACTTCATTAACAAGTCTAAGTGGAAGAAAGCAAGGAAGGGTATTAATACATTATTTTCATGCTTCTAGTAAATTCTCTTCAGGCTTTTCAATACCATCACCTCCCTTTCCTAGTCAAAAATTTATGCTAGAGACTAGTATATTTGCATGAGGAAAAAGCAGCTTTTGAAAGCCACATACCAAATGATGCATTCCATTGAAAACATACATTCATGGAAGTTATATTTCAAAAATTCTGAATTGGGGAACATGCATTAAATTTTAAAAAGCTGGCATTAGATGACATTTTCTCAGGAGTTCAACTTCTCTACAATATAAGTTAAAGAAAGCTGCATACACAAATTCCATATGTTAGGGAAAGTTGCAAACTTTTACAGATTAAAAAAAAAATCACTTTGAAAAGCCCAAATGGATTTATAATGCATAAAGTAAATGAACTGCCTTTAAAATGATCCACAACCCTTTAATGTCATCACTATTTACTTTTAACAATTTTGGTGTATATACCTACTAGTCAGAATCACATTTTATGCGTCTGACAATGTGGCTGTAATTTGTGGAAGTTTATGCCAAAAAGATAATCCTTTATCATTGTTATTATTAAATACAAAGTATTTGTATTTATATAATAGTATTTATTGTGAAGGAGTTATGCAATAAATCCTATAGAACCCAATAATGTTTTTGCTCAGACTAATATTCAGCATCCTAGCTTTTCACAAGGAAGCTTCCTCAATAAACTGACCGTTCTTTTCTCAGTTGTATAGGAGATACACATTCCCCTCCCCCCCCTTGAAACCAGTGAAACAAAATTGTCTGAGAAAGAGTCAGTGTGCCAAGGCAGCACTACTTAAGGGGGGTGGGGGAATGAGAAAAGATGGAAAGTTGTGGTTTCCTGTTTGCATACTAGTGTTCTCACATGTCAGTTTGTTTCATTCTCCTGTCAATTCAAGTGACTGGGCAAAACTAACTCGTCACTCTGCATATGTGATGGATGAAGAAAAAGCAGGACAGATGCTTTCAAAAAGCACTCTGAGGTGAAGCTTAATTTCTAGCTAGTGAACCAAACTAAAAAAGGACCCTAAAATCTCCATGCAATGTTAAGTAAGCAATGTGCTTAGTCTTGTTTCCTGTTGCCCACTGTAGCCGATACCAGGAGTTCAGAGGAAGTGTGCAAGAGGAATGGCCTTTCTTTACTGTTGCCCCAGAAGAGAGCCAGCTGGCCTATAGCTGCTTGATAGTTCATTCACAAATAGTCTATCCAGTCTATTCAGTTCAGTTCAGAGTAAACTAAATATAAGGCTTTGCCCTTTGAAGAACAGGTAGATTCAGACTAAGTAAATTATACTTAGATGTTATGGAAACCAGTGGGTCAAGTTAATTGTGACCAGGATCAAACTCTGGACATTCCTCTATTTTGGTTCAGAGTTTGCATCTGATTCATACCTGCACAAAATTTATTTGTGAAATTAAAATAAGAAAATAAGCACTTAAAGAGAAAACCAAACTCTCACTGACTGCTAATTGAATTATCTGAATTAATGTTGTAGATGGATCTAAAAGGCTAAATATATGTGCACATTAGAAAAAGCTACTAAAAGCAGACATGGAAAAGGCCAAGCAGTACCCCCCCCAACTCCTCTTTACTCAGTTTCATATGTGGCCCCAAGGGATGAAAGGAGAGCTCTCTTGGGCCCCAAGTCAAGCCTGTCACATGAGTACCCCTCACCCTGCCCATTGCAATGTTAGACATCAGAGTGGCTACATTCAAGGGAGCAGACTTTTTTCAGTTGCCTAAACTCCAAGATGCAAATTGCTGTCAGGGAAGAATGTCCGCTATGGTGGTTGTGGGTGCTGTCTGAAGGGCAGAGTGGTGTCAGCAAGTTGCCTCAGCACCAGGGCTATCAAATTTGGGCTGCACAAATCCCAAAATGGCAGCAAAGAGTTCGTGTTCTCTACCTCTTTGCTGCCATCTAGTGGTTGCCCTGAGAGCCACTTTGGTGTAGTGGTTAAGGCACCAGGCTAGAAACCGGGAGGCTGTGAATTCTAGTCCTGCCTTAGGCATGAAACCACCTGGATGACCTTGGGCCAGTCACTCTCACTTTGCTCTAGGGAGAAGGCAAGGGCACGCCACTTCCAAAATCTTGCCAAGAAAACTGCAGGGATTAGTCCAGGCTGTTGCCAGGAGTCAACACTGACTTGAAGCCCCCCCCCCCCAAAAAAGAGTAGTTGCCCTAGTCATTATGGCTGCAGTGCTTACCCACCTGCCTCTCTGCCCCCATCCATTGTGCACCTTCTGCAAATGCTGGGGTTCCTCTATGGGGACATGCTGGCTCTGCAGTTGACCATCGGTTTGTTTGTTTGTTTGTTTGTTTGTTTGTTTATGATTGAAGGCCCAGTTGAGTCTGGGGCCCCAGATTGGCCACTGTCCCTATATATGTTCCACTGGCTCTTCCCTCCAAATTAGTGTAATGTTTAGCTTGGTCATGGGCCAGGTTTCGTAGCAGCCTTCCCTTTCTGTCCTCAAGATGTATGGGACTACAATCCCCATAATCTCCACTCAGCACTGAGACCATCAGGTTGGGGGAGGCTGTTCTGCAAAAATATGCGTTAAATATTACAGATGCCATTGGTAGGTTTTTTGTTTTGTTTTGTTTTGTTTTGTTTACTCCTGGGAAACCAACATCCCAGGAGATGTGTGGTTGATTCTGGTAAGTCCTGGAGATATCTTAAAATTATATTGCGGAACATCCAGAAGGACCTGAAACCAAAATTAGAGCATGGAAGCATGTGTTTCAGAGGATTGTGGATCTTTTACAGGGACATTCCTCCAGTTTACTATCCAGAACATAGAAAAAGAGTCTTCAACCCAGTCTTCCCCTAAGAATTTCTTGTTCTGTGGCTGGTTTGTTAATGCATTTCATCAGAATGTGTTCCTGAGCACTCTCTGTTTCTAAGCATGCAAGCTTGTGGGTGGAAAACAGAGGCAAGTGAGAACGTGATGCAGGGGAAGGATTGAGCCCTGTCATACAGTATATGCTTTTCATGCAGAAAGCTCTAGGTTTCATGCCTACTACTCCAGTTAAAAGGATCAGGTGGCAAATGATGAGGGATAAATCTGGAGAGCAGCTCTTAATCAGTTAATAGAGCTAAATGAAGAAATACAGTACAGTAGTATGGCTTGATTAGGTCCTTCTTGCAAAGGTTTGTAGGCTTGGCTATTTATAAACACTATTGTACAGCCTGCTTGCTTGTCTGCCTGCCTGCCTGCCTGCCTGCCTGCCTGCCTGCCTGCCTGCCTGCCTGCCTGCCTGCCTGCCTACAGATAACAAAGATTATCACTTACCGTAACTGGGCAGAATCTCGGCAAAGTTCTACATTAGGTCTACGTGTCCGCTCATCCAGGCGAGTCTGGGCAACTTTCAAGGGAGGCCCTTTTTCCCGAATAGCCTTTCGAATTGCTTCTATAGTCATCTCTGTATCAAAGATTTCTTGAAGAGTCTACAATTCATGAAAGTAAGGGGGTTAGAAAATCCATATAATATTGATACATACCTTTAATAAAGACTATATTGGTTACTGCTATGTTAATCCACTGTAACCTTTTTTACCACTAGATTGATCATTTTTAAGGCAACAAAAGAGGAAGTTATTGAATACATAGAACCTGATTATTATAGTAAATAATCAGATTGTGAAATGAAATTCAAATCTAGTTTTCCCTGACCCTGGCTAATGCTTCATTCTGGCCCAACCTCAGCCAACAGAACAGCATTGAAAGTCCAAATGCTGCTCCCAGCCCTGCAAAAGTTGTGCATTCTGGGAAAGACCCAGGACTGGTAGAGTGTGATGTTGGAATGAATACTTGCCTTCCTATCCTTTCTGTGCAAAACTAGGTGGAAATGCTTTTGGCTATGCATCTGTGGGCCAAGTCTATTCTCAAGGAGGATCTAATATTTCATATTATGGGGGCCTATCCCAACAGAAAGCTTTCATCAAGTGGCTCTTCTGTAGTGAATGATGAAAAGGTAGTTTGGTTGTGTGAGTTGGCAGCCACTACAAGTAAGGAGAAGTTACACCCCCTTATGCTGCTCTCTGAAGCTACTGCTGTTAGACTAGATCCAGGGTTGGACAACAATCATTTTGATGAGAAATGTTGTATTTACCAAAAAGGGCTGGGGGTGTAGGAATAAAAAGAACCCTTCTCCTTTGCCTCTCAGAAATCATGAAAGAGAAAAATCAACTGTATGTTCAATGTACAAGAATGCCCTCACAATTGTGAGAACAGTGGCACTAGGGAAAAATGTGGCCCAGGGAGTTTGTAGATTCTCCAGTAAAGTCTCAAGAGAGATTCTAAATAAAATCTACTCTCCTCTGTGATCTTGTGATGAAGAGGGAATCCTTCCTTAGAGCATAGGCTGAACTCAAATCTCTAGTGACTTTTTCCTCGCTCACTATGCCCTAATGGATTTGGGAAAATAATATATATATATATGCCATCCCAGATTGTTCATTCAGGAATAAACAAAAGCAACAACCAACTCTACCAGCAGTAGCAACCCCTCTTTACAAACCTTCTCTGCAGGGAGTTGTCAGTGGTGATTAAAGTGTTAACTTGTCACTGGATGATCCAGTGTCCACTTAACTGTGAAGCAGATGCCATTCCTTCCCTCTCAGCTCAATCTACCTTATAGAGGTGCTGTTGTGGGATCAAATGAGGGGAGGCCCCCTTATCTACGCTGACTCCCAAAGAAAAAGGAGGATGTGAAAACAGTCAACAAATACATAGTACAGTTCATAATATTTTATACCTACCATGTGTTGGATATGAAAAATCTAGTAGGGAAAGTTATCTGTTCTAGATGGGTTGGACTATAATTCCCATAATTCACAGTCAGCACAGGGAAAAACCATATTGAGTGAGTTACAAGTACTGTGGTTCAGCTCATCTAAAGGTACCAGGATAGGAAAGGCTGGAAAGCCATGGTACACCTCTGAAATTTGAAGATGACTGAGCTTGTGATAACTAGCATAAAGTTTTTAGCACAAATGGAGAACAAAACAGAGGCATCTGATCATGGCTTTTGAGAATTTATTATGGGCTAGAAATCTGCAGGGATATTTTTTTTTTTAAAAAAAATGTCTAATCAAAGGATTTGAGGAGCCAGTTTGGTGTAGTGGTCAAGGCATTAGGTTAGAAACCAGGACCCCATGAGGTCTAGTCCTGCCTTAGCCACAAAGCCAGCTGGGTGACCTTGGGCCATATTCTTCTGTTTTACTTACACCCATCACTACCCACAGACTCTCAGAGCCAAATGGTAATCAACAATATGATAAAAATAAAATAATGCTGTGAGCCAGTTTGCTGTAGTGGATAAGGCACCAGGCTAGAAACTGTGGGAGACCATGAGTTCTAGTCCTGCCTTAGGCACAAAGCAGACTCTCATTCTCTCTTAGCCTTAGGAAGGAGGCAATGGCAAACCACTTCTGAAAAACATTGCCAGGAAAACTTTAAGGACTTGTCCAGGTAGTCACCAGGAGTCAAAAACTGACTTGAAGGCATTAAAAAAAATAAAAAAAGAAAAGGATTTACCCCTACTGATCTCAATGAATTCAAAGAAGAACATTTTGTGAAGATAGGTAACTGCTCAAAATCTCAAAAAGCTAAAGGTCTGTTTTGTGATTTAAGTTACTGTGTTTGCTTGGAATTAGGCTCAGTCTGGTTTTCCACTGTCTGGAACTTGCACAGATCCCTTGTGCCAATTCTTGGGGCTTCCCCTTTCCCATCACTGATGAGCTGCTTTAGCAACTTGGAGTGCCCCCATGGTTATTTTGGAGCAGCTGGTCAACCAGCAATGTTATGTGTATATCTGTCTGGTAGAAACAAGCACACAAGGCAAAGATAGGAACATGAGGGAAGATGGCAGTAGAAGACTTATTTTGGCACTCTCTCACTGGCTGACTGAAAGGGGTGCTGGTGAATTTTGGCGAGTGCTTGCATCAGCTGGGGTGAGGACATCTGTAGGTTATGGCTGGACTGGATCTAAGACTGGGAGTGAGATATTTATGTGAGATCAAAATATCTACAGAAATCCTGTGTGCAACTTCTACAATAAACCACAGACCACTGAGGAATACACTGTAGAGCATTATCATTCCACAGAATTCATGTAGCACAACCATGTCTGGCCAGGGAAAGTAGTTGACCTGAAATAGAAAGTTGGGAAATTGATCTCACCTTAGCCAGATGGGCCTGAATCTTATTTTTGGCATCAGCAGTTTCAGAGATGCGGTTGGTAAAGGCAACATTTGCTCTGTTAAATTGGTTCCACATCTCGTTGGCAGTCACCACAAGCAAAGTTTCAATATCATCCCTAAGCTTGGAAGAGGCAGCCCGCTCATTCTGGGAGCGTAGAACGTTATCATCGGTAAATTTGGCCCAGGATTCTGGCACTGAAATCCTGGGAAAGTAGAAGAGACAAACAAGCTAGTTGTAAATAGTACATGTGGCTCTTCCTGACACACTAAGGCTGGATATAAAGGTTTACCGATTACGTTTGCAACATATGAACTGTTTAACAATTACATCTGTGGTGTTTGGACATTCCACTTTTAAGCATGTCTAACAGTTCCTTTTCCTAGATGTGAAAGAGGAGTAGGGGGAGGGAGGGAGGGAGGGAGAAGGAGAGATTTGAATGCAAAAAATTTAAGCATAACAACAGTCAAAAATGTTGATGTTGTATTCGAGCCTGCCAAAATGTAGCCTCCTCCGCAAACATTAATTTGTTCACCACACTATCTTGCTTTTTAAAGAGGGAAGGGGGGGATGGTAGTATTTGTTTTTAGAAGGAAATTCCGAATGTAAAGAATCTTTCAAAATGAAATTGTACATCCCTCTGATGAGTGGAATAGCTGCAGCCATGCACATTATCTGTCCCCCCTTTGAACTAAAAGACTGGATGGGGAAAAATAAAACAGGGAGAAGACACAGTCAGCAGAGGTATAATTCGGTAATCATTATCTCACATACTGTTTTGTATTCTGGATATTCTTAAATGAGCATGAAGAAGCATTTCATAATGGTGGATTGTTCCACTTTATTGTTCCAACTTTCCGACTGGAGGGGAATTTTTCTTGTCCATTTTGTGAGCATAATCTGATATTACAAATGGAATAGGTGGAGGGTGGGGCTGGTGCCAATTTTTTGTATTTCCAGTATTTTGCAATGCAGCTCCCACTAATTCAGCCAGCATTTTTACAGAACATTTTAGTACAAATCATAAGAAAGGCACCAGTGTGCCTATCCTGATAGCTTGTAAAAGCCTTTGCAACAATTAATAATTAGAGCAAGGGAAGGCAATTGCCTTTGTTACAGGGGCTGAAGTTAGTCCTTACTCAAACTAAGGGAGCTGGTTGACTCAAGGGATGAGCTTCAGAGAAATCCATTTCTTTAAGGAGGAGAAGTTGAGGATCCATTACTTCTTATGCATGGAGAAGAGCTACTCCATAGAGAATAAAGTAGGAAGCCATCATCCCCATGTTGTCCTGGATTGATCAGCAGGCATTTTTCCTGATGGAGAATATGCATGGTGAAGGACATGGCAAATGCTGTTTTGCACTTTTACCAGTCAAGGAAAGCATGAAACAGTTCTGGAAACCCTCTTTAGCTTTCCCAATAGGAGCAGGCACACATTCGCCCAACAGGCAAAGAGTGGGGCAACTGACAGTGCCAAAGAAGAGATGGGGGTTTGGAGGAGTGGGCCGGTCCAGCAGACCAAATGAACTGGCCTGTCAGACAAGATCAGGCCTGAAGGTTAGAGTCCCCC
This sequence comes from Liasis olivaceus, assembly GCA_030867105.1. NCBI lineage: Eukaryota > Metazoa > Chordata > Lepidosauria > Squamata > Pythonidae > Liasis > Liasis olivaceus. Next base: position 98,873,288 of record CM061348.1, on the reverse strand, counting down.
AGCCACATTGTGCTCCTAATGCACTTCTACTGAATGAAGTGAATGAAGTTCCATCAGGTGAGGAACTAATGTCACCTCAGACATGCTATTTGGCTCTGGAGAGAAAAAGTAATACCATCAGATGAGAGTCATTAATTATGAAGTAATCAAAGGATGAGCAATCACATGCAAATGAGTTTTACATTTCTGCAGAAGTGATGTTTATGCTTCTTTATACCACTGGGGCTTGCATAAATGGGGCTTGGTAATATAGTCTTATGTAGACAAGAGATTTATCCATAAAATCACAAACATTTCAACTTAGCTAAAGCAGATCTTTAGGGAAATAGCCCTCAAGTTTCTGTATTGAGCCAAAAGGGAAGTATGCCACTGAAGGCAGTGTACAAAGAAGTCTCCCCTAATTTTATTCTGACAACTACCCTGTGAAGTAACTAAGAGAGACTGAATGAACCAAAGTCATCCAGCAAACCTTGTGTTTGAATGGAGAATCTGGATTTCTGTGCTCCATGACTAACAGTTTGACCACTGCCACCGGTTCCCTTAAAACTGAAGGTGGTGGACAAAGATAGGCAGGCAGGCAGGTAGGTAGGTAGGTAGGTGGGGTGGGGGGAGAGAGAGAGAGAGAGAGAGAGAGATTGAGATTTTCTCCAAAGGTGTTTTTGCTCAAGGTTCCATTCAACACTTACGTAGCATCAAGCCGCTCTACACCTCGAAAATAGCTGATGCCATCAGATGTGTTCCTGAGATGGTGACATTTGTCATCAATTCGGTGAGCTGATTGCTTGTCACTCAAGTCTTTCTCCAGCTCATGCTGGGCTGCTCTATCAGCTCTATAGTGAAATGGGGGTCAGAGAGTGAACCAGGATTATAGCTCTTGCAAAGAAAATTATTAACCCTCCCTAAGCCCCTTTATCTCATAACAGTGACTGGTGGCAAACAGAGAGTTAAAACAAAAACAGAAATAAGTGCACACACACACACACACACACAAGTACATGGTCCAAAAATCAATCTACTCCAAAGGCTAGAAGTAGGGGGGAAACTGAGCATTTAATGGAAAGATCATCAGGGTCAGGGCTATCTGGATCTCCAGGGGGACGATGTCCCATAGGGCAGGCACTGTGACAGGGAAGGCATGACTCCTAGGTCCCACAAGATGGCAGTGCCTAGGAGTCATGCCTTAAGCTCCTGACAGGACCTGGAGCATGCCCCCCCCCCGCAGGTTCCATTGGAGTATGCAGACAAATGGAGATAGGTGGTCCTGCAAATAGCCTGGTCCTTCATGTAGGGCTTTATAGGTGACAACCTGTCGGGCCTAGCCCGAGTAACTCCAGGAGACCATGCAAATTCTGTTCAGCAGTGTTTATTAGCTACAACCTCTATCAAGAATCTTCCCAGACTGAAACTGTTCCCACAGCAGCCGTGAAAACAGAGTGAATTCCTCAGGGAGGTGCCAGCCTCATCCTCTTATCTCTTCCTCACCCTTCAGGGGACAAAGGAGGATGCTTCCCTCCCTGAGTCTGGCCTTCATAATTCCATTCCATCACACAACCAGCACCTTGAATTCCACTGGGAAGCTGACTGAGAGCCAGTGCAGCTCATGGAAGAGTGTGTCACAGGAGTGTATTGTGATACGCCCTAAACAGCCCATGTTGCTGCATTCTGGACCAGTTTCAGCTTCTGAATGATCTTCAAGGGTCATGTACAGGGCATTATAGTAATCCAACTGGGAGCTGACTAAGGCATACAAATTTAATAATAAATAAAAAATGAGTCTCTGTGAGCGGGGCACAGTTATTGCAGGAGATGAACCTGTGCAAAGCCGCTCCTAACCACAGTTGCCACCTGCTTCTTTGTGGGACGGGTGCCTGTTTTAAAAGAGACAGTGACCCACCCTCTGCTCCAGGGGCTATCACTGGACCCAACAGAATGGGACAATTTTTGTCCAGTCTCCCTGACCCTTTTCAGTGGATATATGGTGTACGTATGTTCTACCCTAAGAGCTACAGTTTGTAATGCTGGATTTCTCTTGCAGAAATTGCACATTTTGCACCATGAGTCCTGTGTTGTTATTTATAAGCAAATGGGGCTGGTGGTTGGGTCCAGAACTAGGATCCACTCTCAAGTCCCATCCTCACCAAGTCTCTGAACTTCCCATGTTGAGGGAAGGTCTGACTGTATTCTACTCACACGTATGTGGACATTAGCAGAAATTTCTGTGCAGCCAGGAACCCAGCTTTATCACAGATTCATATCATTCAGAGACTTCTGTTTATTTTCACATAAAAGCAAATCAACCCCCCTTCTTCGGCTTTTTCTGTTCATTGCTAGATTGTTGTGAATGAGGAGATGGGAAAGTTGAAGAGGAGGCTTGTTCACTTTCTCTTTTAAGTTTTCAGACCTCCCTGGAGCAGGTTGAATATCTGGATAGGGCTTCACTGCAGACAACTTCCCTAAAAATGATTCTCTGAGACACCGACTATTCAGAAAAAAAGGCTTAGACTGAATCCACACATGGCTATCAATGCTGACCTAAAATTTAAAAAGGGAATTTTCATTCAAGGTTTCCCAAATGGTGAAAATAACTTCCATGCAGAAAAGGGTGGAGAGTTACAAACAGCCATGGGCCCTCAATCTCAATAGATTCCCAAGCCAGCCAAAGATCAAAAGTATTGCCTTAGTTTTATCCTGACTTGACATCATCAAGGACTGAAAACTGATTGGCACTTGCTCATCTGTGAGGAATTGCTGTAGGTCTTTGAGACCTAAAAGAGCTCCAACATTTATCTCTGTGCCTTTTACCAATACTGTATGTTTAGAAGCCAGTTTTATGATTCCTAGACATTTGGTTTCTTTTTGATCTTGCTAGAGAAGAAGGCCAATGAATATACAGGGAATGATTTTCACCCTCAAGCTGCACTATGGGGATAATTGATCTGGTGGTCACATCAGAATTTACTTCTAAGGCCCTTTTAAAGGAAGTTGAGATTAAATGTTTTCTTACGCAAGCTGGGCCATTGCCTTATCCAAGTGTCTTCTCATTCTCTCTTGGCATGAATGGATAACATCAACCTCCTGGTGAAGTTAGAAAAACGAAAACCCTGTCATATATTTCTAGGGATTAGTAAAAATATTCCAAATTATAAATTGATAAAACCACCCCTATGTGGCCTCCTTGAACATTGTTCAAAGTGGAAAGTACCTCTCCATCCCCTCAGTACAGTGGTCAACATTTTTTTTTTTTTTTCAGACTGGGGTCACCATTCCGAGGGGCTTGCAAAACACACGGCTTGGGATGTTACTGGAGTTGTCAGGATTGGTGATTTGCAGGGCTTTTAACTTTGTTTTGAGAGCTTCTGTAAAGGGCTGTGAGAATAACCTTGGGAGACAGGAGGAAGAGCCACAGCCTAGACAATGGTCTGATAAATGAAATCTGAGTCCAAAGGAGGGATGGGGGTGGAAAAAGCATCTCAGAAGGGACTCTCCCTAGTTCTCTGGAAAGTAAAGGCCAGGGGAGGGGGAAGAGGTGCTTTCAGACTTGCAAGATTCAGTTACTATAACCTTACAATAAAGGTAGTATTAGTACTCATGGTTTTGGTTTCCTGTCTGGACTACCCTGCAGGGCTGACAGCTGCTTTGGTTGCTATAAGATGCCAAGTGGATATGTTTTATCACTGTAAGGCTTAAGGCACCAATTCTGGGGAGAGATATGCATTTTAAGAGATACTTTAAAAATTTTAAAATACTATTTTGATCCTAAAGCTCACCCCAATATATAAACATTTGAACATTTGGGCCCCACCTATTCTAAAGGTTTCTGAGAGCCTGTATGGTGTTGACTTCTCCACTAATACAGTAATAACACTTCTTTTTTTCTTTTAAGACTCTTTGAAAAGACTTTGGAAATTCTGTTTGTTCTATTTGTTTGGTAAAATGAACAAAGATATATAACTAAGTACCATATTTTGGAATTCCTTTCAAGAGGCACAACAAACTCCTTATGCAGATAGCACAAGACCTTCTATGATTTTTGCATTAAAAATAATTGCAGTATTAAATATCTACAGAAGCCAGTTATCTGGAGGTTGAGTCGTGACAAGTGAACTGCTTTTCTTTTGGTTAGATATGTTTCGCTGCTTGGACAAGCAACTTCTTCAGTCTAGAAAGTTGGTTAGTGGGAACCCCATAAATGTCTTCCAAGGTGTCTGCACTTCTCACAGTGAGAAACACAGCCACCCTGGAAGACATGTATGGGTTCCCCCTAACCAACTTTCTAGATTGAAGAAGCTGCTTAGACAAGCAGTGAAACATATCTAAGCAAAAGAAAAGAAGTCCAGTTGCCATGACTCAACCTCCAGATCATTCCACCTGGTTGACTGAGAATCTTCATCAACGTACAGAAGCCAGTTGAATACATTGCTTATTTAGGATAGGAGATCCAATTTCTTCTTGCTTTTTTTCCCCTTAGGAAAAGAAACAGATGAGGATTTTATTGCGTATCATCCTTACCTCACTCATGGCAAGATCAGATGTGACCAGCCTTCTTTTGTAGCCCTCCCACATTTTCTCACTCTTCCATTATTTTTGCTTACCATAGAAAATCAATAGGAAGGAAAAACAACAAAAATAAAAACTGTACAATGTCTTTTGACTTGTAGTGTTAGGAACCTTCTACCTGAAAGTCCATATTCCACTTTGAAATCTGTCCTGTTTCATTTTTTTTCTTCCTTACACTTCATAAAAATGGTCAGTTATGATTATCATTTTCATTTGCCAGGAATAACTTACCAGAGAATCAACATATAAATGGCAACATATAAATATGATTTTATGTGTGTGTGTGTGTATGTGTGTATTTATATGGTATATAAACATATAAACGCCGAAGAATTGATGCCTTTGAACTGTGGTGCTGGAGAAGACTCTTAAGAGTCCCCTGGACTGCTAGGAGGTCAAACCAGGCAATCTTAAAGGAAATCAACTCTGATTGCTCATTGGAAGGATTGATAATGAAGCTCAAGCTCAGATACTTTGGTCACCTAATGCGAAGAGAGGACTCTTTGGAAAAGACCCTGATGCTGGGAAAGATGGAAGGCAAAAGGAGAAGAGGACGGCAGAGGATGAGATGGCTAGACAGCATCACTGAAGCAATGAGCGTGAAATTGAGCAAACTCAGGGAGGCAGTGAAAGATAGGAAGGCCTGGTGCAATATGGTTCATGGGGTCATGAAGAGTCGGACACGACTTAACGACTGAACAACAACAAAACATATAAATGGCAAAAAAAGAAAAAAAACCGACTTGGTGTTTAGTGATAAGACAAAAGAATGAAACAAAGAAGGCACATCCTTTGAGCATATTTGAAGAAACGAAAAGCATTTCAAGTGCTAGAGTCAGAGAGATGACTGCATCTTTCTCCTTCTTAAATGTATTGTTGCAACTGATTTTATTTAAGCAAAAAAAAAAATCCTAATTTTAAATAAATTCTTAGATAAGCTGATCATGCAAACTAGTCTGTGGAATTCTTGGGCCATAGTCTACAAGATAGACTCTGGCCCACAAACTCTTCTTTCTTTCATCCACTGGTCAACCACATATCCTCACCGACCCAAAGTTCATTTTGTTCTGGTTCAGTTTCTAGAAACACTTCAGATACTGTTTGATATCCACTTGCCATTGGCTTAGGCAATAGCAAGGGACACACAACTATCAAGGACTTAATTTTTTCAAGTGATCCTCCTTGTTGAAAATCCAACTTTCTTTTGGGTAAAAGCATTCTCCAGATTGCTCTTGGCAGTCAGATGATCACTGATCTGCATGAGTTAAGCATCTAAGAACAACTGACTGTCAGGCCTGCCAGCTTATAGCATTAATGAGCAGTTTTTATGTTCTGGGGGGAAAAAAATGATTAAAATGGACAAAGTCATTGGCTTTGTTCCTAACACTCATGAGAAATTTTTCATGGATGTTCCTTGAAAGAGGACACTGGCAAAAATTCTGCACAGATTACAGTTCTGGCTTAGCTCTTAATGTGTCAAAAGGGATCAGCATTAAGTGATATGGAGAAGTTCATGACTCAGAGTCTGGGCTCAGTATTATCCAACAAGACCACAACCACAGGAGGCTTATAAATGGAAGCTCAAGTTGTATCACTTTAATAATTTTCAGAACTGGAAAGATCAGGACTTTGAGGAACACCAAGATTTATAGCCATTAGCTGACAGTACAATAATAAGGGACCTTGATGTTGGGGTAATGAGGCTGCTGAAGAAGTAAACACTTGAGAGGGGGAAGCACAAATAAGGAAAGGCCAGAAGGCAGGATGTACAAAGGAAGACTGGGCCAAGAGGCACATCCAAGATAGCAATGAGACAAGTGAAATGTTTGCCGGGACATTTCCTGACTCCTATCACTTTTGCAAGTATCCAGAAACTACTGAAAGATCAGAAAGAAGGCTGATGACCTTATTAAATAGTGTAAAGGACAGTAAGTACTCTAGACAGTATATCTATGAATCTTTATGAAGGAATGAGTCTTAAGCCAATTGCTTTCTTCTACTAATTGTAAGAAAAAAACATAAATATCTGGTATCACAGAGCATCTCTTGCATTTATTTCCTTTAATAGGGTATAATATATTCATATCTATATTTATTTACTTTTTTTCATAATTGCCCCAGCTCACACACCATATTTTAGCCAACCCTAATTGTGAACTGATCTGAAGGTAACTCTGAGTAGCTAAGAAAGGACTGATGTGAGTAACCTCATGTGTTGCAATACTATTCCCATGATCCCCAGACAGTATGGGAATGATGAGATTTCTAGTTCAAAATATCTGGAGACAAGCAATTTGGGCAAAGTTGCACTCCAAATGAATTGGTAACCATACAGGTCTAAACTTTAAAAGACAGGCACACATTTTCCTCTTTCAGGTGTTACATAAGCTTACTGTCAGCAGTTGTTTTTCCACATCATCATGAACAAGATCAATGCCCATTCTTTTCTCTCGGTGAAGGAGGCATTCCTGGGCTACCTAACAAGGAGAAAAGGAACAGAAGTTATTGTGTGCCTGGGTGTTGAGATATTATGGAACTGCTAAATCTGTTCCAGGATTGTAAAGTACCGTATTTTTCCAACTATAAGACGATACTTTTTTCTAAAATCCTTACCCTAAAAATTGAAGGGTGTCTTATTCAAGGAAGTCAGCCGAAAATCGCGTGGTTGCAAAACTGCCCATACTTTGTTTCTGCAGGCAGGCTTCCTCCTATTGCTAGCCTCCAATCACGAGTGAAATAGCTTGTCTCCCAAACAGACTTCCTCCAATCACGAGCCTGATGTAACTGACATCAGCTGATGCTGAACAAACCAATTAGAGGAAGTCTGCAGAGATGAGCTATCGGCAGTTTCACTCGTGCTTGAATGTAATCAGTTATGCAAAAGAGCCTGGAAATAGAGCTGCAGAGAGACGGTTTGGACCTCCTCCCACCGAGTGTATCAGGTCAATGTTACCTAATTACTAAATAAAAATGTGTTCTGCACTATCTTTAAAATATTGATTTATTAATTTGGGGTTGTAAAAATGGGGGTCGTCTTGTACATGGGAGCATCTTATTGTCGGAAAAATATGGTATGTTGCATGTTGAAATAGCTATTCCATTGTGACACTTATGTGTCTTTCTAGTGACAAGTACAACCTTCCTATCTGTCTGTCTAATGTGTTTTTTCCAAGTTCTCTCTTTTGGAACTTAAAATCTTCACTTGACCATTTCTTACTAAATCACTCAATCTAATAGCAAACATTGATTACCACTGATTAGTAGAGTTAAAAAACAACAGGAGGGGGACAAAAATGTGAAATATATATACTCACACTCACTCACACACACACACACACACACACAGACAAAGAAGGAAGGAAGGAAGGAAGGAAGGAAGGAAGGAAGGAAGGAAGGAAGGAAGGAAGGAAGGAAGGAAGGAAGGTCGGTCGGTCACCTCACATGATGTTGATGATTGAACAACTTAGTAAATATGGAATGTACAGTGTAGGGGGAAATGAAAGGGATAAAAATAAAATGAATAGAGAAGGAAGGAAGGAACTCTGAAAAGAATTATTTCTGCATTTCAGGTTTTATTCATCTGCTTATCAAAATACAGAGGAAAAATATTTGTTTTTAAGTAAAAAATAATTTAACCTACTAATTGCTTAATCTACTAATTCTAGTTGCTTTTTATGAAGTAATATAATATTACTGCTTGCTGAATTTTCTACATGGCAAAATGCATGAGGATTTATCTGAATTCAGTTTATTGATCTGCTAAAAGAAAAAAAAATGGATTTACTGGTATTGATTTTTCTTCTCAGACTGAAGTAAAAAATGAGAAAGAACACCATTGATTTGATTCCTATTGAAGCATTAGTATCAACAAAACCAAGAGGAAATGATGTACAGCCAAAACTGAAATGGAAGCTAAAGATAAGTATTTTAAGCCTCATAGAGTATGTGAGAAACTCATTTATTAGAAGAAATACATAAAAAATCTGGATTGCTGCCAAGTAACCTGAAATGATTTTACTGGAACCTAAGAAGGCATTGAACTGGCTGAACTACAGCTGGTAATATTACTGAAATATCAAATGCACTATCAATGGAATTGATCAGTTTACCTGAAGGGGCCCTTCAGTTTCTACCAATGCTCTTTCTAGACGTTTCTTCATCTCTGTAAGAGCATTTGTCTCTCCGATCATTCCATCTATTTCATGGTTAAGCTCTGTTTTCCAGAATACAATATCATTGACTCGCTCTCCTAGATTTTTTGTTGTTTCTGTTTGGGATTTCCTTGTCTGTTGATCCTTATCCTGAATCATCCGGGAAGTATCCACTCTCAACCTCTCAGCATTGTGCCGTGACGTTTCTGATTCCTTGTAGTTTGTCAGATTTGATCTGTACCAATCATCAGGAGAGTACCTAGTAAAGAGTGCTGTTCTATTGGACACAAAGGGGAGCATGTTGTTTGGTGTGAGCCCCAGAGAACTCTTGGAAAAAGGTGCCAAAGTCGGAGTGATAGCAGCCACTTTATAGTAGGTACTAGGTCTCCAGGGAAGGCTCAAGCTGTGGGTTAAGGAATAATGAGGGAATCGATTCTTATAACTTGATGCCATGGTGCTGATGGCTGGCAGAAAATTTGACGGTGTTGGTCTTGGATGGGCATATGTGGCCGTCAAGGTAGAGCCCACGAGCTCCATTATGGCAAAAATCTATCCAGTCACGTTTCCTGCATCAACAAAAGGAAGCATAGAACTGGGTGCAAGAAAGTCCCACTTAAACAACAAACACAATAAACTGCAAAGCCTAGTTGGCAAAGGCAACTCACCACATGCAATTGATCCTCGGGTACCATTGAAAGACTAAGCGATTATCTGTTCTCTAAATTATTATTGTTAAACTTAGATGTCCTGTTGCAGACAACATGTCTTAAAATTGCTCATTAAGATATATAGTATTTATATCATAAATACTTATTCAGGTAATGCTGCATTTCAGATCTCTCACATTTTTATAATATTGTCCCACTCATAAGTAGCAGATACCTTAGACCGCTGAAAGCAAAAATACTCTAAACTAACTTGCCCTATGGGAACATTCCATCAGATGTAATTCATTATGATCCTCTTAATTAATGTCTGAACTCATTTGCTGTTCCTTCAGGCGATTCATTGAAAAGTCCAGCTCCATATAAATCCTTATGGCCACATACCATGTGGCAATTACATACTGAAACTTCATTTTTAGACAAATTCAGAATTTGTATGAAAAGAAAGGGTTAATTTGGAAGTGTGACTTTACTGATTATGGGATGTGAAGAAAGGAGCCATTGTTCAAGACTCATTGCCAGTTTTATATCTGCTAGCTTAGAGAGCCCCTGAGAAGAAATGGATTGAATGTTCGGTTTGGATGTGAGAAATTCGAGTTCAAATCCAACCTTAACTGTGGAATTTATTAAGTAGCTTTGGGAATCCTAATCCTAGCTCTTTTATAGGTTGATCACACACCTAAAATGATGTCAGACAAATAAATAAAGAATTACATGTTAGAAATTCAAGATAGCATGGCACAAGCAATTGCCTTATTGACCAAGGTAGGCAAGGCAAATATTTTGTTTCATCCTGCAAGTGAATATGTGAATGTCAGTGGCATGTAGCCATTAAACTTAAGAACAAAGATCACCCAAGGTCAGCTCTTTCACAGTGTCGTTTTAGAATCAGAGTGGTAACACATTTGAAATATTGAAAGCTTATCTTGGAGCAAACAATCGTAAGAAAGATTGTTGGTTCAAATAACCACAAGCTGACTTACAGTCCATTGTCCTTTTCAGTTAGGCTAATTGTCTGCTGGAAACCTAATATTCCTGACCATCTAATGTAAATACCTGGGTGTACACAGTTCAGCAACAAGCACAGAAGATTCTCCTGTGCTGATGAAAATGTTATTGTGGCTGCAAGAACAGAACAGAAATAAAACAGAACCATTTGATTTATTACAGAAAGACAATAAAGATGGTAGCTAAAAGTGGGCATCACACATTTGCAGAGGCCTCGTTGGGGCTATTAAAACCCTTACCTTCCATGTTATGTTTTCTTTACTGCCATTCTAATACATTGCATTTGCCATTATTGTAATAGCATTACAGTAATTCATATTTTAATAATGATCCTCTGAATGCCTTTGAAATTCTATGCCTCCTTTTTAGCAATATCCAAGTTCAGCCACTTTCCATTGGACTCAGTAGGCATCAGTATATTTAATTCTGCATTAGGTTGAAGTTAGATTGGCCCCAACCCTGCTGGCCTTTGGGAATTCCCTGAAGACATGGCCATGTCATAAGGCCTAGAGATCCCATAGACATAGGGAGCCTGCAAGATGGTTGTATTGCCCATGAGTTGTAGGTTGGCACTTTCTGCACTTTTGCATTTCTGGTTAATTGGTTTAATTTATGTATTTATGTGAGTTTGTCTTTGTTGTTTTAACTTGTGAACCCCCCAGAGTCACATAAGAGAGAGGGGCAGCTATATAAATTGAATGAAATAAATAAATAAATTAGGGTTCATGCTGTTTTGCTGCATCCTCAGGCACAACTACAAGAAAGCAATCAAGAGATTTTTTGCTTCTGGTTACCCTTAGTTTAATATGACATCCAAATCCTAAACCCATGGGTTATTGCCAATGTATGATTTGATTAAACAAGCAAGCTTCATACTCTATGGTTTGAAGTTGGGTTTTTTTCAACAACCATAAATGTCTGATTACTGGTTTTAGTTGATGATAACCAATAATTAATCAACACTGAAAGTGGAAGCTTCTGAATTCCCCCTTGAGTTGTGCTTGAGGAAAAAAGGAGAGAAAGGAGCATCCAGTTCTCCTACCCCCTGCAAAACAAAGCAGGGCAACCCTTTGGTCCTCCAGATGCTACTTCCTGAGCATTGGATATATTCATCAACTCTGAGTTTAAGATCATCAGTATTTGAGACCACATGCACATCCTTTCACTAATCATGGTTTAGCACAGTGTTTCTCAGCCTTGGCAACTTGAAGAGGTATGGACTTCAATTCCCAAAATTCCCCAGACAGAAAGGCTGGCATGGGAATTTTGGAAGTTGAAGTCCACACTTCTTCAAGCTGCCAAGGTTGAGAAACACTGGTTTAGCATAACAAACAGCCATTCTCTGCCATTTTATTTCAATATTTAAAATCCATTTTTGCAAGTGATAAATGTTATTTTGAACTTTCACCCTCTGGAATGCATTAAGAAAGCATGCTATTAATGTGTTTCTTTGGCCAGTGACTATGATCTTTTTGCTATTTCATAATGTTTCACTGAAATTTGGTACATATTTAACATTTCCTGACCCCCCTCCCATTTCCTCTTTTATCTCCCTCTGAATGTAATTGCTACAATGTCAACATTTAAAAGCAAAGCATAACAATTCAAGATTATTTAGCAACAGACTTTCACTATGGCAGTGCAAGTCAAGAACCCCCCCAAAAGCCCACATGTACAGAAATCACCAAAGAAAAGAGGATGGGGGAAATGAAAGCAAGAGAGAGAAAAGTGCTACATCTCCCAGACTTTCCTTCTATTGACCATGCAGCATGGGAATTCTGGGCATCTGGAATCATTCTGGGAAGACTGATATTACGCTTACATAACCTCCTTCTTCACTTTTGCTTGATTATCCGCAAATGGTCCTAATTTGCTTATGACAGTCTCATCAAATCATATCCCAGTCTTCAATGGTTTCCTATTGTCTTCTGAATCCAGCTCAAGAAGGCTGCCTCTTACTTGCCTCTCTGTTTCCCTGTTCATACTCTTTCTGCCTCATAAAAAATTGTCTGCAAGTAAGGTCCTCTTTTCCCCATCTCCCACAGTTATCTATGCACTTTATCAACTTCTGCCACTATCTGTTAAACCAAATGTGAAGAGCTTTTGGCCTTCAGGGCTTCCTTATCTAGCAATGAAGTCTTTCTGTCATTCCCCAATAGCATTTACATCTTTTTTTTTTTTTTACTTCTTGAGGGGCCAAGAGAAGATATTTTTAAAGCTTAAATTCCATGCAGGAGGAGAATTTGGGGGACAGGGGAGTTATAAGTATAGAAAGGATGGCTAAACCTTTTCTGTCCCCCCCCCCCCCCCCGCAACCTGCCCATGCTCCTGTGGCCTCATATGTCCCCTTTCAATCCGCTGCCCAGTGCGGTCTTGTTCAGGTAGTTGCCTGAATGTGTGATGCTTAGACTGTCCCACAACTGTTAGAAACCCTCTGCTGAGACAACTCTAATCTGTGCTCATCTGTAGTAATTTTCATTCAGACCTATATTGTATGTTACCCCATGCTGTTTCTCACACTATGTTTATAATTATTTGTTATTTCAGAGAATGGAATAAGTTCAGGAAATCTAAACAATGATAGCCTGCTATTACTACTACTACTGCTACTACTATTACTACTACTACTACAGTGTCCTTTCTTGTCTTCAGTATCCATGAACAAGTGATGCTTGAAGAATACACAGTTTTACACAGGAATCAGACCTGTGCTATTTTATATCTATTTTTGGAAACATAATCACATTGCCCAATAGCTTTTTATTACAAACTATAGCAAATGATTGAGGAAAAGTGCCCCTGTAATAAGGGGATCAATTATCTTATTTCTGATTGGTAAATCTAAATGCCTTTTAAATTCAGATATGTTGATTTATTCCCACTGTGTCAGATGACAAAAGGTCTGTTAAATAAACATTCCGGAACAGTTAAGAACTGAAGCCTGGCATTTGAGTCCCATATTTACAAGTGAAGACAAGGTAATTGGCATGTTTATATTGTACTTCTGTTGAGGTGACATATTTAAAGGTCTGCTTTCCTTCTCCCCATTGCTACTATGGGCAAAATATTATATCCCATTCCGCACTGAGTTTATAGGAAAGATTTGGGAATAGAATATTGTAGACAGCAGGATGTCAACCATCTTATGGCATCACTTTCCACCTGCAAATGATATCCTTGCTATTTCAGTGCCACATTTCTGCTTTAACTTTCAGAGAATCATGACAATATTTTTAGGATATTACTATTATTATGGTTAGCCACACAGTCAGCCAGATGTTTAGACTGAGTTTGGCATTTTTGTCCACCTATTGAGTGGGATAGGCAGATATTGTTTAATAATACTAAAGGTATCGTTGCAGGATATAAGCTGTTCCAAATAAAACCACCTTTTGCAATTGACTGATGGTGATTTTTTTAATGCCAATGGTGTTCAAGTGGTGCTTCAGATATTATGGAATTGCACCCAAGCTGCCTATTACTCTTGGTACTATTTTTACTTTCTTTTGCCACAGTCATTCTATTATTATTATTATTATTATTATTATTATTATTATTATTATTATGTTGTCTCTCTATCCTTTTTCCCGTGCTCCATCTTTCTGCACTTCCTCTTTGGTATCCCAGGGATCTTACAGTACTTTTTACATCTTTATTATATATATCTTCTTTTGGCTTTATGCAGTGGATTAATTTCAGGAGGCAGGCAAGGAGCAAAAAGATATCCTTTTGATTGTTTCTTAGCTTTCCCCTCATGGTTTCATTTTCCAAAGACTCATTTCCAATGAAGCCATGAGTGGGAATAGGGTGGCTTGCTCTGTGCATGTCTCTTCTGTCTGCTTATTCACTCTTGATATAATGCCAGGGTGGTTAAGAAAGGCACTCTGCCTAGGTGATTAGTAAGTTCTATGACTGCTGAGGGTTCCTTGGGAGGTGCCTGCCTCCCTGTGGTGCCAAGAGAGGCCTTCAGAGAAGCCAGAGTAGCTGCCACTCACCTATCTGCAGATGGAGCTGAGGATGGGTTGGAAAAGCCTCCTGGATCCACAGGTTGCTGCTCATACAGTGCCCAGTATCTCCTGTTCTTCCCTCCCACACAAGGCTTCTATCCTGCCCCCTCCCATTGTGACATACATCCTTCCAGTTCGTGGCCATTGGTTAAAAGGAGGGTGGAAGGAAAGGGAGGGGGGACGGAGGAACGAGGTTGTTAAGGACTCACTTGCTGCTTAGTAACTGTGTTCCCTGTCTGGTAAAGGAGGAAGGGAGGAGGAACAAAAACAGGTGGGGGAGAGAAAAGGTTCTGAGAAGATCATTGCTCAGCATGAGCCATTATGAGCGCATTCTGCATTAACTGCACATGTTTGGGGGCAGTAAATGAGTGCTCGGTGCCCACTGCGCCTTCCACGTGACATAAAATTGCCTGGCTAAATTGAGCCAAAATGCCAGTGAACCTCTAGCTGTATGGAGCCATAGCAAAAAAATGGTGCTGCAGGTAAAAATCTTCCCAGGATAACTGAGCAAGTACAGATTTAGGGAAAAAAGGAGTGAAAAAATCCTTACTTGAACATCGCAGTCATCATGATTGCCATGGATAACTTGAGCTAGGGTATCATTTGAAAATAAAATGCTTTTATACAGTAGAACTTTCAAGATGTTTTGATTTGTTTTTATCGTATATAAAACAGTTGGGGGGATATATGAAATGTGCTGGTGCAGCAAGCAAACTGAGCCCTGAGAAGAAAAACAAACTGATGACCCTCAGTGACTGATACCATACATTGCTGTTCTGTTCACATTTACTTATAAATAAGTCCCACTTTGTTCACTGAAGTTTACTTCCTAAACATTTGCACCTAAAGGGTGTTTTGGGAGTGCAGCTAATGTATGCAAAACATGGCGTCCCAATTAAAAAAAAACAAAAAAACATTACATAGATTAGAGGTGTGTTCCTAAGATCATTTCAAACCTATTGAGGTTCTCTTGGCTCCCCAAAACCCAAAACAATCTTTGTTGCTTACTTGCATCTGGCTGAAGAAAGAACCTGGTCTCCTGTTGCTGTTGCTGTTGCTGCTGCTGCTGCTTTGCAAGTATCTGTAGGAAGAGTCTGTTCAGCTGCCCTTTTCAGCTATGCTCTATTATTAATCATGAGTTACAGGATTTTTATTTATTTATGTGATTCAGGGAGGAAATCAAAGCTAACGTTCAGGGATGAGTTGGACGTGCTGTCCCTGTACAGAGGGAATGTCCTCAAGAAAAATTTTGATTGGCAAATGTGAGGAATACTCCATGGATTCAGTGGGTTTGTTTTACTTGAGTGATATTAAGTGGGAGGTTATAAATTGGCTGGCCAGACTCAGTCCCTTAAATGTGGGTATTTGGTTGGGACAGTTACTCTGATCAGAAGTCATACTCATGGAGTCATACTCATGGAGAAAATAGAACTTATGTATCTGCCTAGCCTAAACAGTTGCCCTCCAGTTATTATTTTTTTGAACCCCTGTAAACATTTTGTATCCCCTACATTGCTAAAACTTCCTCATTCTCTGTGAAAGATGCTCCTTCATTGCTTTAAAAGCTTGGAGCTTTTAGGCCTCCAGCCTTTTTGGGTTGGGTGGGCATATTTGAAATGCTGACACACTCACAAAATGGCTGCCATGGAGGGGGCATATTTCTAACATGACTGTCCTGATGGAGGTAGCTATTCACAAAATACCAGGAAACGAATTGGTGAGAATGTTCCCTGCTTCCCTTCTTATACATCCTCATGGAAAATATATCCAGGGTCAAATATTGAACAGAAGTTCTCTTGTTGGATAAACACTGTATCCCATGAAACATTTTGTTCCATATTTAGGTCATACAGAAGGTCATACAGTACACTACATGCCTCCTCCCCTTAGTGGTTGGAAATTTGGATATTTCAACATTACCAGAGTTCGACTAACAAAGAGGTTGAGGATTTATAATGCTCCCTCTCCATCCTTTACTTTTCAGCAAAAAACAGATGCATGGGTACCCAACTCAGTTTATAAATATAGTGCTGGGAAACAGGGAAGTTATTGACATGACTTTCCCAATAAAAGCTAACTTAAATGTTGTCTTTTGATCTTTTAAGTTTATGCAAATGATAATAGCACTTAAGAGCATAAGAAGAGTCTGCTGAATCAGATCATCTAAGCTTAATGTCTAGTCCAGCATTCTCGTTTGTAGATGCCTTTGAGAACATTAAAAGCAGAACATGAAGGCAAGAGCCCCCCCATCTCATTACTCTTCTCCAGCATGCGACTAATATATTGAAAGGCATTAAAAGTGTTCTGCCATGCTTTCCATCTGAGCTGATTGTTTTATGATGGTGTATCTTCTGGTTGTTGGTTTTTTTTTTCCTATTTTGTTGGTTTGTTGGAGGTATGATAGATAGATAGATAGATAGATAGATAGATAGATAGATAGATAATTATTACTTTGTTGTATACCACCCAGAGTTTGCAAATTGCCAGGTTACGAAAACTATAAATAAATAAATGAAATACTAAGAGATGTGGTACCTTGGTTCCTTGAGGTAGTATTTAGCCATCAAAATTCAGAGGACTATAGAGAAATGCAGTTAGAGATAGGATGGATTCTTATGTTGCCTAGGTTCACATTAAAAACCTAAGCCATAATGTGGCTTGTTTGGGTCCAGCTTAGTGTATTGTGTGAAAACACAAGCATTGTGGTTTGTAAATCATGGTTTATGTCTTACTGTGATGAGTAAATCTAATGAATTGTTATTTATTCATCAAACCATGCTTAAATAAAATATGCCTTAATACAAACCTGCATAAGATGAATCACTATGAGATAACTACCTGAAACAGTTTAAAGTATCCCAGATGCCTCAAATTTGTGAATTTGCACCAAAGGTGGGTTTATTGAAAATTAGTTGAAAGTTGCTAGGGAGTCCTTAAAACAGAATAAACGGAATCTTTCCTTTGCAAACAATCAACTAAAAGGGATTCTAGATATACAAAGTAGTATTAGTATGGATTGTTAACAGATACTACCTAAATTTCAGATTTGGAGTTCACCTCATATTAAGTCATAATATGGTTTGTTGGATTTGGTCAGGCATGATATGTGAGCCCAATAAGTCTGTGAGAATATGAGACCAGATTTTTTCCTAGCCAGTAATTTAGACATTTTTCCCCCTTCTTAGGGCTACCAGTTCTGGGCTGCAAAAATCCAGCCAATACCAGTCATCAGCAAAGTTTTAAGAGTTTTCTGTTTTGCCTTGCTACTGTCTAATGGTCATCCAGATTTTTTTCAGCTCTGATTTGGTGAACTTACCCTTGGATGCACACTCTTTGTATGTCTTTTACAACCTAATTTTCTGAATGCCTAATTTCTCCTTCTAACAGCCCATTCAATTAACCAGAACATTTTGGATTCCATCAATAGGTCTTACTCTATTCCAGGAAGAATGGTATTCATTTCTCAAATTAGGGTTCTTAATAACCTTCCCTTGTTTACGTGGTACTGAAGTCACTGATTGTGTCATAGATACCTCATCCTGTTCGCTCTTTGGTATGGTTCAATCTCTCAGTGACTGATGTCTTTCTCATTTCTTGATCCTGGAGCCAAAGGAGACAGACAGCCCTGTCTGTGTAGATATAATATGTACATATGCATATACAATTGGAGTAAAATGGTCCCTTTTAAATTCTCCTCTGCAATCAATATATGGGTAGGTATAATTCCTTATTGTATTTTTTTTCAGAAAAATAAATGATTATATGGCATCTTTCCCCAACCTGCTGATCTCCCTGTGTGTTTGGCCTCGACTCTTGTCATTCTGAGCTACACTTTGGTGATACAGTCCAAATGAAGAGCATCAAGTTGAAAAAAGTTTTCCCTTTCCAGACTACCCTATGGAGCCTTTGGCTTCTGTTATGGCAGAGAAGAGCATCTCCTGAGGCATTGTAAAACCATCACTTCCTAACGTTAATATGTAGCTGGACTATGATCAGCAGAGTGCTCAGTTTCATCTGAAGAGCAGAAACTTCCCAGGCAGCAGAAAGAGAGAGAAGAAACCTTTCTTATTGCTGTACTCAGATTCAGGATTAAGGATACCCCTCCTTACAGATTTTGTCACATCGTGAATCTCAAAGCAAGTTCTCAGCTCTAATTACAATTGGGGGCATCTGTCTCTTTTCACATCCATCTTGTTCTCATCTACTGAAGCCCATTGATTCAGCAGGGCTTCTACTGAGAAGCTGCAGTTCTAGATTGGGTGAAGTAAGCTTAGAACTTTTTCCTTGGCAAGTAGTAGCCAATTCATGTGTATGGGGCTTTACCAAGAAGAGTTTGAAAAATTCCTATTGCAAATGTCCTGTAGTCTTGAAACCACAAAGCCCAGGATGCTGGGGTAAACAGAGGAAAAATGATGCATTTATTCTTTCCTTTAAATTCGATTTGGGTGCCCTGTTCTGTTATGATTAATTTTACATGGAATGGAAGGTCCAGCATCTTCTAGTTCTGCCCCTGTAATCATATTGCTGCTGCTGTTTCTTTCCTGTTGCCCATATAGCTGAGGAAAATCTGAAGAGGGTCACCTGCTCCTGCCTTGTGATTTCAAATTCCTGTGATTTCATATGGTATGATATTAATCACATAGAAATAGAATGTTTCAGTAGGGTTCCACTTGGGCTTAAGTACAGCAAGGTACTGGAACTAGGAAGTGCACATCATCAAAGAAAAAAAAAGGGGGGGGGGTATTGTGCTGGAAGTTTTTTGTTTGTTTTTAATGGAAAAGCACATGAAGATACCTTCCAGAAAATCCTCTACTGTCAGGGCTAAAGCTGATATTGATGTTCAATATTCAGTTTCTATCAACAATCCATACCTCTGGAAACTTACAAGAATGATGTTAAGACCATGCCCAACTCAAGCTAGTTGTATTTTCAGCAGCTAGTCCTCAAAGTCTTT
The DNA here is from genome assembly GCA_030867105.1 of Liasis olivaceus. Lineage (NCBI taxonomy): Eukaryota > Metazoa > Chordata > Lepidosauria > Squamata > Pythonidae > Liasis > Liasis olivaceus. Next base: position 98,853,946 of record CM061348.1, on the reverse strand, counting down.
ATATTTTGATCTATGAAAATGTTGTAGATCAGCCTTCCTTAACTTGGTGCCCTATAGCTCCAAAATATCTCAGTCATTCTAGCTATTGGTTATACTGGCTGGGAATGCTTATAGTTTCAATTTATCTAGAAGGTACCAAGTTGGGGAAAGCTGTTATAGATTGTGATTTAATAGTAGGCATGGATCCCTATCATTAAATTAAGAATTATGGAACTCTTTGTGTGGGAGGTAGCCAAAAGAGTTATTATGGAATATTGGAAAGATGAATCTACACTTGCTGATACTGTATGTATTGCTTGCCAATATTTAAACTTGTTTTCTTTCAGCAGAGAGACAGAGAAGGAGGACAGATGAATCTTTAATGACCCACTTGGGGATGAGTGAGGGATTAGGAGCAAGACATCCACATCCCAAAGACTCTACTAATCACATCTCCTATTGTCCCTTCAAGGAGCCCATCATGTTAGTGAGAAACGCAGCAACCCTGGAAGACATTTATGGGGTCCCCCCCAACCAACTTTCTAGACTGAAGAAGTTGCTTGGACAAGCAGTGAAACGTATCAAGCCAAAAGAAAAGAAGTCCAGTTGCCATGACTCAACCTCCAGATAATTCCACCTGGATGACTGAGAATCTTCATCAACACCATCAGATTAAATCTTCAATGGTTGATGCCATCCTTCATCCCTGTGATGTTAGTGAGTCTTAACGCTCAAGAAGGAAGCAGAGTTGTGAAAAGAGCAAGGCATGCCTGTGACATGCAAATATGATTTGCATGTGGCATGCAGATCCTCTAAATATCTTAAAAGAAACACATTTTGGACACATAGAAATAAGAATGTCATTTTGTAATTAAACAATTTATTATCAATTCCTGGATTCAGAACAAATTAATTTTCCCTCTGTTTCTGCACTTGGCAGTAATTCTTAAGAATTAAGTATGTTAGGCGGCTAATGATGTGGCCACAAGATTGCCCCAGCAGCGCAGAATTTTACAGTGGATTTTATTTTATTTTATTTAAAAAACTTCACTTTGCATAAACATTCCTGCCTTTCAATATCAGCTCCTTTTAGTTCCTGCAGATGTTTCCACTAAATACACTTCAGTTCAAATCCTGTGGTTGAACCCTCCAATAGAATATCTGCATGCTGTGATCAGCCTTTCTGTGGGATAATGAGCGGATTCAGAGGTTACAGTATTTGCTGACTTGGGGCCTCTTTCTTCCAATTGCTCCCTGCAATATTGATGTGTTGAGCAAGCCAGGCTAGCTTCCCTGAAAGCGTAAGATCAATGATTCTCATTCTCTTTCCTGCTACTTTGAATAACAGTTAGTAGACCTAGGCCCCTAATTAGAAAAATACAGCTGTATTGCATTTCCAAACATGTACAGTAATAGCACGCATTGCAGCCAACAACATTCTTAAGAGCTCTGGTTTCCATAGGGTTGGATGCTACAGATTTGCATTTTATTTCAGTCTTAATAAATCCAAAGCCCCTTGTACAGAAGGCAGAGCTGCAGATGTAGCCCCATCTACCAACAGTGTACCCTTGGATGCCAATGCAAAAAACACACATATCTTATTTACCTACGCAGCATTTGGGGAAAAGGCGGTCTTGTTTATAGATTGCAGTAAGCAAGTCCTTCCCGTGCTTCAGTACAGCTACCAGGGTAACCAGAAGACTGAGCCACTTTATAAGAGGGTATGCAAGTCTTTGAGGGGTGGTTCACTGCAATGAAGGCTCAAGCAAAACACCTTCATGAACTACTTCCCAATGCAGTGCAGCTCCTTACTTCTGAGAGGAAAGCAGAAGGACTAGATTGGTTCACTTCACGCTGCTCCAAGTCTTCCCCTTTTTCTTGCCAATGCCAGAAGCTTCCAGTCAGCATGCAAAGAGACTTGTGCAAAGGAGGCTGTGTGGAGACACAGAACACCTCATTGAAGGGAAGCGTATTGCCTGTTTGTTTTGGCAAGGCGTACCCCATCATATTCCTGGTGCAAAGCATCTCACTGAGAAGAATCCAAGCCATCTCAAACAAGCTTACTTCATCATTCATATTACTGTACAAATGAAGCCTCTACTTTGACCCGTGTTATGTTGCCTGTAGCCTAGTGAAGCAAGAAATAGGAATAGTGCTGGATAAGTGTATGCCTAAAAGTGTCGTGGCCTGACATACAATTGCTCTTGTATCTCTTCTTCCTGTGTCTCTTGAAAATATTTGGTTCATTTAAACCAGTGGTTTTTAAAGTGTGGTCCTAGGACCCAAAGACCCTCTCCAGGGTCCATGAAATCAAAATTATTTGCCAGCCTATGTTGAAAAATAATACAATATTAAAATTCCATCAAACAATCGTGAGAAGCAGTAGCAGCAGCAAATGTGTCAATTTTAATGTTTAATATGGTAAATAGCAATCAATATAACCCATACAAACAATAACTCTTTTGGGCTCCTCTATACTTTTTAAATCATGGACTGTATCTATGTGGTTGCTAGAACTTAAAAATGACTTGATGGCACATAATCAATCAATCAGTAATTTTTAAAAGTGGGAAGAGGTCCTGAGAGAAAACAGTTTAAGAAACGCTGATTTAGACTGAGATCCTATACAGTTCCAACAGTAACCAACCTGGTTAGGATACCCAAATTGGGGCTGCATAATTGAGATGACCAGTAGATGGCAACAAAGAGATATAGAAAATCAAAGTCTTTGCCTCCATCTAGTGGTTGCATGGATTTTAGCAGCTGAGATACGGCAAACCTAGGAAGCTTTAAGATTTCAACTTCTATCAGCCTCAGTAGCATAATTAATGACAAGAAATTATAGAAGTTGTAGTTGAAAACATTTGGAGACCGCAGATTGCTTACTTCTGTTGTAAGCACATATAAGAAAAGAGTATTGATCTGGCAAGACTTGGAATCAAGTCCCCATTCAATTATATAGCTCACTGGATGGCAGCTAAGGCTGTTATCAAAAGCTGCCCTATTGCCTGTAATATCCAAGGCTAAGAAACACATGTTTCAATATAAGGGCAGAGGAAAGAAATGCAAAACAACTTTCAGGAATCTGCAGGCCTCTCTTGTCCTGGCTAAAGTGTTCAAGGTTCCATAATCAGAAAAGCACTACATAAAAATCAGAAAATAGCAGCAAATTCCAAGTTCTGTACTTTAGCCTGAAACCATAAGTAACAGCAGTAATTGTTGAAATTCTTCTGCATCTTTTGTGAGTTGTTGTTATTGTTGTTATTATTATTGTTGTTGTTGTTGTTGTTATTCATTGTGGCTGCACTCCAAGAGAACTTCTTCAAGCTGCTGCCTGCTTAGGCTATCTGAAGTTTAACTGGCCTCATGTATGTGGAAAAGAAGAAGTCCCAAAGCTGTCCCCCCTTCAGATCTGATGCCTATTCATTCCATCCAATACAGAAGGAAGATTTTAAAAGATTCATACAAACTTCCAGAGACAGGCAACTCGTACTCCTCCCTGAGGGACTATGAACTCCTAATAAATAAACCTCAGATTTGTTTTTTCTCTCTCTCTTTTTAATATCACCATTATTTCCAGTCCCTACCCCAGCTGAAAATAACACTGTAAGGAGCCAGACTGAAGGTAATGAATAAGCTATTCAATGGGAAAACAGCAGTCTGCTGAAACTACACAATACAGGTGAAACTCGAAAAATTAGAATATCGTGCAAATGTTCATTTATGTCAGTATGGCAACTCAAAAGGTGAAACCAATATATGAGATAGACGCATTACATGCAAAGTGAGATATGTCAAGCCTTACTTTGGTATTACTGACATAAATGAACGATATTCTAATTTTTCGAGTTTCACCTGTACAATGGACAAGACAACGTACTTTTTCTTTCTTTCTTGAAACCTGGCTTTTAGTATACTGCAATGTGGTGGCAGCTTGGTTTATGGTGTTACTGCCATCAAAGTTTGATTGGTTATGGTCCTGGAAAGTGGTTCCTTTTCTACTGCCTGGAAAAGAGAAGTTGACAGAAGACATAACCAGCATCTGGTCTTTTCCATGGGCTATTTCCACAGGCCAGCAGCAGGGGCATTCTTTCAGTCTCCTCAAAGTCCATGTCTTTCAGTATCTTTTCTCCTTGAACTGTTTCTGTTTCAACTAGTCATGATAAACACTGTATATCTTTTAATAATAGGTGTGGGTATCCTTCCCCCCTCTTCCCTCACCCTCTTTTTTCCTGCTAACATCCTATCTTTTAGATGCTACAGACTCTTTATTGATGGTAGTAGGATCTCTGAAGACCTTTAGCTAATGAGAGGATAAATGCCATATATAGTGTTTGCCTAGATAAAACAGAATGTACATCTGGTAAGTTGTTTAATAAGGGGTGACAGCTGAATGCCTTGTTCAATCCAACATTGGATACAATTCCTTTGGTCTCAAAAGCCAATTTTTCATGTTATTTTTTTTAGCAAATTCCATGATTATTTTCAGAGGACTAACTGATGGGAGAAAAGGAAGGACCATTTGTGAGCTAACCTTTGTAAGCTAACCTGTTTCACTGTCTGGCCTAATGGCATGTTTTGTCAAAGTCACCAATAAAATTGTTGAGATGGGAATTCTATAAGACCTACTATAGTCTTCTTCTGTGAGTATTCAGGTGTCCTTTTCCTCAGAAAAAATTTCTAGCTATTTTTCTTTGGAAAAAAATAGCCTATCCTAATCAAGAGGAAACATTTCACTTCCATAAACAAATTTATATGCAATTAAATAGTTGTTTATCACCATGTTTGAGGATGGTTGTGGGCAAATCAAGTTAGGGACCAGAGAAGGCCAATAGATTCCCTTCCTCTAAACTGTGATTACTATGCTCTGTAGTAAATATCACTAGTAGACAACATGCTGGCAGCGCCTTGCACAGAGAGACGGGACCAGTTGCCGGTAAGTGCGAAACCGCGCTCGCCCGAAAAGGGCGCGAAGCGACGGAAACCCCGCCTCCTGCGCTCACCAGCTGGGCTCTGCTCTAGGAAGGAGGCTGTGGCCAACCACTTCCGAAAAACAATTGCCTTGAAAACTGCAAGGACTCGTCCAGGCAGTCACTGCAGGGTCAGTAATGACTGAGCGCAGACAAAAAAAAAAAAAATAAAGACAGCATGAGATCAGTATCCTAAGCTGGGATGGATAGAAATTCTCTTCCAATTCAACAAGAGTATATCTGGTTGGGGAAAGCTGTTATAGACCATAAGTAATCCACCACACATTTTCCCAAGGCCCACTCACTCTGTACTGGTGTTGGTGCTGTTGGGTAACTACCCTTCAGAGGGAGATACTAGAATCAATGTTTACTTCTAGATCAATGTTCTTCTAGGGTGCTTTTTGTAATTTCTCAATCTAGCCTACAACCCTGGGATTTTCCAGTGGTCTTCCATCTAACTACTAACTAGATCTGAAGCTGCCCAGCATTTCCCCTATCAGCCAAGGTTGGCTAACTGCTGCCACCTAGCTGGGCCTTTCTTATTGCATGGCACCAATATAATAGTGTAATGTTCAAATTTATGTTTTATTCATCTCTGTTCCCAGAAAGTGGTATCCAAATTAAACATGAATTAATAGAATAAAAAGAATGCGCGCACACACAAAGACACACAAATATTGATCATGTCAATTCCAAAACTATGTGAAACAATATTAGCTGAAATATTAGCAGGTACAGAGTATAAAATTAGGCTAGTTAAAATAATAACAACAGAAAGTTACCTCAAGGCAAACTAAAACCTCTATTTCACTTGCCCCTTCATCTAAAACAGAGCTGTCTAAGGAAGAAGTTGGAATGCTGCATCTGAAAGGCCTTGATTCCAGCCCCATCTTCTAGAGAATGGTTGAACAGTCTTTCATGGTCATTCATTGTTAGTTGTTATGTGCAGATCATCATTTGTCACTGAGCTGCTTATAAGGAGAAAGGCAGTTCTTCCATCTTTGTTAATTTCTCTCAAGCCATTATTTTCAGTTAAGTCCCATCTGCTAACCTTGACAATGTATCAAAATCCAATTATAATTGAATCTGAGGCTTCCAGTACCATAAGAGCATAAAACCCTATTCAGTTATTCTTTCCTTTATGCAACTAATAAAGATGAGGTTGTATTTCCAATTCCGAGAAAAAGTATTCATCCCCTTTTAGATTTTCTGTATGTTGATATCTTTGCCACTGAATGTTATCAGAGCTTTGTATGGTTCCCATTGATTCATAAAAGGAGACTGAGTGAACAAATGACACCAAGGTTTGATGCTGTTTTCATTTATTTCATCAACAAAGTCATCCAACATGCAATGTGCCTGTGTGAGAACATAATCATCCCTTTAGATTCAGTAAGTGGTTGCACGGCCTCTAGCTACAATAACTGCAACAAAATACTTCCTGTAGTTAATGATCAGTTTTTCCTGTGTAGGAATTTTGGCTCATTCCTCCACGACAAGCCACTTTGACTCAATCCATTTAAGGATTTTCTAGCATGAACCTCTTATTTCAGGTCGCACCACCACATTTCTATGGGATTTCAGTCTGGACTTTGATGTGGCTGTTCCAAACCATTGAATCTGTTCTTCTTCATCTATTTTCTTGGAGACTTTCTTGTAGGTATGGAATCATTGCATTGCTGTGAGATCCTCTTGGGCTTCAGACTTAGTTGATGAACAGATGGTCTAATGTTCTCCTACAGAATTATCTGATACAAAGCAGAATTGATCTTCCTTCAGTGATGGCAAATTGTTCAAGTCCTAAAACAATGAAGTATCCCCAAACTATAATACTTCCATTTCTGTGCTTGCAGTTATTGTAAGGTTCTTATTCTGAAAGGCAGAAGTTAGTTTCCACCAGTCATAACAGCTCCCACATAACCTGAAAAGTTCATTTTACTCTTCTGTCCAAAGAACATTTCTCCACATATCTGGAGGATTATCCAAATGCTTTTTGGAAAACATAAATGTCAGCGTTCTTTACCATCAATCCCATTTTTACCCACTGCTTTTCAATAGTAGAGTTGCAAACAATGACTTTAGCCAAAGTGAAAGAGACCTGCATATCCTTGAATATTGTTCTAAAGTGTGTTGTGAGTTCATGGATGATTTTGTGCTGTGTTCTTGGAAAAACTTTGACAAGGCAGCCATTCTTGGGAAGACTCATTCTTGTCCCAAATCTCCATTTCAAGAGTATGCCTGTGATGTTGAGTAATGGAATCCCATACCTTTGGAAATGGTTTTGTAACTTTTTCTAAACCAACAGACGTCAATTACTTTTTATGAAGATCTTTAGTATGTCTTTTAAGTGAGGAATGACATGCCTCTAGAATCTGTGTGGTGAGAACCTCACCATGATGAGGTTTATGTAAGGCAGGGCTGGCACATTCCCAGGCAGTCCCTATATCCAGATTAAAGCAAGGTGCAAGCCACTTAGTTCAGCTAGCAAAAATGTAGCTGGATGTTTATTTAGTAAATGTCAGCAAACATCAAAAAGAGTTAATTGGCAAAACAGGACAAAAAGCAGGCAAAAGCAGAGAAAGAAAAAGACAAACTATGGGCAACAATTTACATTCTCTATAATTTTCTCTCTTCCTCTCTCTCTCTCTCACACACACATACACACACACAGAGAGGAAGAGTGTGTGTGTGTGTGTGTGTGTTCCAAAGAGAGTGGCCTTTGGTTATTCCAGCTTTAACCCTTTTATGTACATAACAGCATAATAGAAGTGGTAAATAGGACATCTGGTGATTCTTCCTCTCTTCTGCACCATGAAGGAAACAATTTGGTGGACGGGGAAGATATATCTAGCATGCTTTACAAACGCTCAGCGGGCACCCTAGTTTAGATCTTGTTCACATGTGCAAGGCAATGGGAAATAAGTCAGGGGCAGGACCTGTGAGCCCGCCACCCTCACGCCCCCTATCATTTTCTCTCCAGGCAAAATGGGGGGAAATCCTAAGCATGCTTCTAACAGCAGTGGGTGATTGGTTTTGAAATTGTACTGCTTCCTCTTTTCTACGCTTTCTTGATCTGTCACTACCAATTGACTGCAGTGAGCCTGGCAGAATTGTATTATTATACTCTCTGGGAGGTCTCCATAAACAACACATAAGCAGACAATCATGCCATCTCTGATAGATGTGCTAAAAATAAAACTTATGTAGGACTGGCTGGCAATATATGCACGTGCACAAGTCTGTTTTGGAAGCTGGCTATGAAGGTAATAAGCAAACTTCTCATACATTTGTTAAAAGCCAGATATTTCCTAGACTTTCCTAGAACTTGTCTCGATCACCCTGCCGTAGTGTCATTTTAAAAGAAAGCCTCATAAATACACACAGAACAAATTAAAATAACTCTAGTCTTCCATCATATTTCACACGCACAAATGCACAAAATATTTGGCCTATTAATAACTACTTTAGAACTTGTAGATCCAAATAGCTGTTGCTTTAGATGTTCTTCCTTGTTACTCCATACTGGTAATTGTATGGAAATAGCTAAAACAACATATGGATCAATGTTTTCAGCTGTGATGATCAAAACTCCTCCTGATGAGGGCACAAAACTCTCAAGAGGCAGCTAAGAACTAGTTCCAATTCTTTTTGGAACTACCAAATGCAATTAAATTTTACAAATCAGACTTCACAAGTTTCTAACAAAGTAAGCATTTATTTTACTTTTGATTCATATAGTTTTCCTCCATACTAGCCAAGGGAGTCTGCAGGGGGAGTCAAGAAAGTCAAGATGTTTGATCAAAAGACTCATCCTTTTTTTACATCCATGCAAGGCACATAAAAAGAGGGTGGGGCTTTGCAATGCCACAGATGCTACTTTCACTTTTTGACCTCCCCTCCAGGTACCCTGATATCATCTCAAATATTTTAAAATCTGTCCCCAAGTACAATATGAAATTAAGTTTATTTCAGCCAGGTTTGCCTGATGTTAGGCCAAAATTATTCAAAACTGAAAGAGGGAAAAATCCTTAAAGGATATTTTCCTGAACCTGTGAAAGAATTAGAGACATTCAATAGAGGCAAAATTAATAGGTCAATGGGCACAGGTTCTCTGTTTATTCTTCTAGTCTATGGGAAATCTTAATAGAGTTCCAGAATAGGAATAATGAGTACATTTTACTCTTGATTTTAACAGTCAGATCAGCTTTTCCTAAGCCATCCTGATCATGCTGGCTGAGAATTTGGGAAATTATAAATTAGTCTATGAGGAGTAGGTAAACTGGGGAAGCCTGAATTAAGAACCTGTCAAACAAAATTCTCAGAGGTATTCACATCAGAGGCTTTTGGACCATACCTGGCATCGACCCATATTTCACTGCTCCATTGCAACCATTTAGTGCAAACTGGATTGAATTTGGATGTAAGGGATTATTTCATGGGGGTTGAAATGTAGCAGTGCTGTGCATCCATTGATCAGAGAGACTAAACTGGACAAGGAAAAGTTGTAATGCAAATAAACTCCGAGACATGTTCTTTCCCTTCTACAACAAATGGTTAGAACAGCTAAGTAGTATTATTAAATAACAGAGATCTCTGAAAATAGTAAAATAGTGACTCCGTACCATATATAGCCTATGCAAGTAACCACATTTTCTCTTGATGAGGTGCTTTTCATTATGGAAGGATTTGTGTCAGCTCAAGTTTTTGCCTGGTTATTCCAGTAGCTAGAAAAACCACACAGAGAATCCTCTTTCAGCTACTTGAAGTGGTGGATGAGATGCTCAGAGCTACATGAAGCAAAAGTACCACTTCATTTTGCTTTTAAAATTGTGTGTGGGGGGGGGGGGATTTCACATGAACCTTGCTTGAAGGGTCCTATTATTTGTATCTCTCTTTCCCCCAGAGGCTCAAAGGTAAACAATACCCCTGAACAACCCCGTGCAGTAGATGAGCTAAGAAACTATGTGGCCCAAAGTCACCAAATGATGTGGTTTCCATCTCAAAGTTGGAGGCTTCTTGTTCAGACTACAAAACCAAAAAAAGCTTCCTCTTTTCTTTTTCTTTTTCCTTTGAAAAAGGTTACAGTTACATAGGGTTCATCAAACATTCAAAATGTGTGTCCAGATCCTGCCCTCCCCGGTTACTGTTGACAGGTGTTCCCTTGGAGACAGTTTTAACCTTCATGGCATGAGCTGTGTATCGAGATATGGAAGAGATCAGTGAAGGAGATGGAGGGGGAAAATGCTCCATGTCTTTTTTGGGGTGTGGGTTTTTTTCCTTTATTTTTCTTCGTCTTCCTTCTCTTGGTTCATCCACATTTTTCTCCTCATTGCTACCTTAGCACTCAGGGGCAATTGAAGGACCTCAAAAAATGCAGAGCATTTGCAACAAGCAAGGATGAGATAAAAAATTCCTCCCAGGCATCAGATGAAGTCTGAGGAATGTGAAGCTCAGGATAAGCATTTGTGTTAGTTACCTAAATAAACCAAACTTTATAGGGGCATTTACCAAGAGTGCATGCGTGTGTGTATATGGACAAGTGCGTAGTATAATATTTAATCTTGTTCCTGATCTGATCAGTTTTGTAACTGCTGTGGATAGATACAGTGTTTTTTATATTTGGGGAAGGAAACACAGCATAAAAGAAATACAGCTCTTAATCAAAAAGGAAGGAAGATTCTGTTAAAAACAAACATGGACCACAAGCATCATCTAAACTGACAGCTATATTCATAAGCAGGCCTTTGCTCAGATCCTATAGTGGCTTGTCATATGCTTATTGGAAACTACAAGAAAGACATGTCTGTAATTTAGTAGAAGCTTCCCAATGGATTCCCCAGCAAACAGTAGTAGGAGACATGTAATTCTTACTATTGGGTTAATATATAGCATCACTGATAGTAAACTTGGATATCCTTTATCTCCATGTATTTGCCTAATCTCCTTTGACACTGCATCATCAAAGCATCAAAGTACTAGAATCCAGAAAGTAGGTACATCAGGACAAAGAAGTGAGAAGAGTCAAGAAAAAAGCAAATGAATTCCATTTATATTTAAATAAAACAATTGCTTCTTCTGTATTTAACTATTTTATCTTTCTGTGCCAAAGACAATTACAATTTGATAGCCACTTCTGGAGAGACTCCAGATCCCATGCATCAAAGTCTGGAGTTTTGCCCCCCATTGTAGGAGCTAATGCCCATCAGATCTCTGTGCAAGCCATTGTATCTTCTAAGTAGAGGATAATATTTGGAAAGTAAATATCTTGAAGAAGGGGAAGAAGCACTGAGCACTGCAAGTTCAAAACTGAGGGTCAAGGCCCAGAAATCAATAGACAAGGTGGAAAGTATGGGGTGAAAAAGCAATCTATAAGGTGGGAGTGATAAGCTTGGTGGGAGCTATATGCTTCAAAGCCACAAAGTAACACCCAAGACAATCAGAGAATCCATCAAACTTCAAAGTGGCCAATGGGGTTTAAGGAACTTACAATACATTCATTTTTATCATGATATTATATTGTAGGAGTATACTTCTACAGTGTGGTCATATAGATAAAAGTACTGTCATTTAATTAGCAGGGAAAGGATTTAACTGCTCCTGTGATAACACAGGAGCATAGTAGTTTATACCAGAATAGACAGCAGGGCAGTATGTTACAGTGAGCACAGTTCGTTCATTTAAAGGACCCATTTCTTTTTGAAAATATGTGTTTCCACATGCTGCTGTTATCTTATTAGTACCTGTATAATAAAATTGTCTTCTGAAAGCGTAGCTGTGTGATAATATCACAGCTTACCACATTCCAGTATTTTTTTTTCTGCCATTACATTTTCCAAAGTGGAAAATAACAGTGAGACTATGTGTTGCAATGACCACTGGAATTGTTTTCCTGTTCAGGATATTAAAGAAAGATATTTCCTCACAAGATCAAACCTTAGCTAGTTTGCTCTTCTTCAGTGGGTAAGCAACTGCTCCTTTATGATGACTTTTAACATGGGGGTGGGGAATCTTCTTTGTAAGATCAAAGGTTGAATTTAGGAATCATTTATCGACAATTAGCCCAGAATTCCCCAGCCTGGTGTGCCCTCTAGATGAATTGTACTATAAATCTCAAAGTATTTACCTGAAAATGACATTGATTGTAGTAGGGAGGAAGCATGGGATTTGGAGTCCATTTCAACATGAAGACACCAGCTTGAGGAGGCAAAATTGGCTATGGATTTTTAGAGTTCAGACTTGTAGATGCATCAAACACATTTTTTCCTTCAGGCAATGTTGTAAAACAAGTTTTAACCTCTATTTAGAGCTGATTTTGGTCAAGAGATTCAAATTAATAACTTTTCTCCTTCTAAAGAAAACAATCGTGTGGATATTTAAAAATGTTCCCTTATGTACACTCAGCTAAAAATTATTCATACTGATCCTGAAATAATACAAATTAACTGGTCAGCACAAGAATTACTAAACAGTTATGGCAAGGCTACGGGCTGAAAAGTCTGATATGACAGAAGGTTCAAACAAGTTTTCCTAAAATTTATTAAACTCCAGGAATATTTATATTATGCTTTGAATAGGTGCCTGTGAGTAGTATGTGTGTACGTGCATGTGTTTGTGTAGGCAAATGTGTAGGCGAAAGAGTCCAGCTTTCTTAATGTCAGCATCTTTTGGCCTCATCTCTTCATTCTTTCTCTAAATTAAAGGCAGACCCATGAACTTCCATAAGGATATAAGCCATCCCCAAAGCCAAACCTGGTACCCCACCTCATTCAAATATGCTCCCCCCACCTTCCCTTGAGTATGACACAGAAAAGCAGCTATGGTGACAGATATAGCACAAGGGGGGGGGTTTCTCCCCCCTTTTTCTTATCCCTCCTCTCTGTCTCATTCATGTAATGGGACACAGAGTGGCTAAGATATCTATATTTCTTTTAGGTACAGGCATATTTGTAGACCCATCTGAAAGAATTACAGTTCTCCAAACCTCAGTGCCCCATCAGTGGTCAATATCACATAGACGGGAAAACCAATTTGGTTTTTCTTGTTCCGCAGAAAAGAGGTGGATGCAGCTTGTTCAAATTATAAGAAAAGTACTGAACGTATCTTGCCAGAAGCGTTACAGCCAAAGCTGGATGGCTATCGATCATAGTGATATAATGGTGGACTTTATATAATGCCAGTAGAAAGGATGAGTTGATCTAGTTTGTTCCTTCCAACACTCTGGCTACATGGTCCATGTGGGCAGCATATATGTATATATGCATATGTAGACTGTGTGCCCATTGGCACTGATTCATGGACCAATCATACCTTGTCAACACTTGTGTTCTACCTTGTCACCATGGCATTGCCTTCACCTCATCCCTGGGCCATTAGTGAGACAGACTTAACTCATTATTAGCTGCACTGGAATTAAAATTGTCCTCCTTTTCCCCTCTTATTCCTACTTTTTTTTTTTTTTGGTGCCTTCGAGTTAATCTTGGCTCCTGGTGACTATTTGGGCTGGTCCCTGCAGTTTTCTTAGCAAAGATTTTGGGAAGTGGTTTGCCCTTGCCTCCTTCCTATGGCTGAGAGGGAGTGAATGGCCCAAGGTCACCGTGCTGGTTTTGTGCCTAAGGCAGAACTAGAATTCACAGTCTCCTGGTTTCTAGCCTGGTGTCTTAACCACTATACCAAATTGACTCTCCTATTACTGCAAGTTATATTGGAGGCATTACCTTGGAGTGTAGTCAGGTGACTAAGAACAGAAACAAGAGAGGTAGGAAAGGGATTATCAACAGAGGCAGCAAATTTCATATAAGCGTTGTTTTCTGGTAAATCGTGCTTTAACACAGTAGCAGGGAAAATCCCATAGTGATGCTTCAGAACACGTGGAAGTATAAATGCAGTACCTCATCTTCTGCAGCATTTTTCCCCAATCAAATTGAAAGCATTGCACGACCTCTGTCTGTCTGTCTGTCTGTCTGTCTATCTATGGCTATATTACAACATTTCTGTTGGGACTGCCAGTGAAACGAAGTGGCTCTGCATGCACATGCATGCAAAAACAGGCAGGGCCAAGTTTCAGAAGAGTTGCAGGAGCCTTGCAAATGGCACAGCTGCTTTAACCATTCAAAATGGTGCTTTGTTCACCCCAATGCACATTGTGAAGCATTAATACTCCTGCATGCTTTGCAGATCCCTAATCTTCATCCTACTGCTGGAGCAGAACAAGGGAACAAAGAAGGTCTCCTCCCCTTTGCCTCTCCTGTTACTTGACGAAGAGAGTGATTAGGTGCCAGGAATGAGTTTGGGAGGCAAGCAAGGACAACAGAGGAAAGGACGGCTAGAGGAATGCTGCCAAGATGTCTCCTAGCACTAGCTGTAAATAGGGTAAAGCACCAGGGCAAGAGGCAACCTCGTCCTGTAATGCCAGGCAGAACTTCTTCCATTGCCTTGTGTCTCCTATGCCCAGGGTCTGCGCAGAACTTGTCTAAAGCATCCACAAAGCTGCAAATCAAATCATAGGCTCAGCTCTTTGAATTCTTTCCAGCTGGGATTATTAGGATTTCACCCCTTGCGCTCGCACAGGCACGCATGTGCCTTCAGCTCTGCCGCTCTCAGCAAGTTCTGTAAGGTTCCTAGTGATTTGTGGGCCTTATAAGGATGGCTGCTTTTCTATCACCAAAAAGAGGCCAAGAGGATACCAATTTACACACCAATTTTAATGTAAAAGTCATGGAGTGGAACCAGGCAACTACGCTGAGCAAGCTCCTCTGGACAGGAAGTGAGACTGGGAGTATTTTTTACAATTTTCTCTCCCTTCATGTTCCTGTAAAATCTACGTGGCAGCGTTGCTTTGCTTTGTCGTCTGTGCATGCATATATGTCTATAGATGGCTGAACTGTTGTGAGGATGCAACCAACTCAGTGCTTTGAGCTGTCATAATTAAAGTGTTCATCTGAATGATTTACCCAGCCCTACTCTAAGAGCCAGTTTGGTCTAGTGATTAAGGCACCAGGCTAGAAACTGGGAGACCATGTGCTCTAGTCCCACCTTAGGCAAGAAAGCCAGCTGGGTGACTTTGGGCCAGTCACTCTCTCTCAGCCCTAGGAAGGAGGCAATGGCAAACCACTTCTGAAATCTTACCATAAAAACTGCAGGGACTAGTCCAGGCAGGCACCAGGAGTCAACACTGACTTGAAGGCACACAAACAAACAAACAGAAAAACCCACTGCCCATTAGGGCTGGGGCTGGGTAGTGCTTTCCATTTGATTCCCAAAAGATGAATGTTGGAATACAAAGGTAGTGTTTCTCTACAACTCTTTAAAGCAGCTATGTCTTCTCCCAGGATCACCTGACTTCTGAAGCATCTTTTGGGAATCAAATCCGAAGTACTGCACAACTCTACTATCCACTATAATTTCTTTTTAATTTGTAAAGTACCTAATACAATGAGCATATCTTGTTGCTGGAAACTCCACTGATTAGAATACTATTAAAAATACAGACACAGATTTTGGTTGGTGAGAAGTTTCAGAGGTATCAAAATTCAGACATTTTAGATGGAAAGCTGAGTTAGTCTATGGTAGCCATGAATCAGGATTCTGGTAGCACCTTTTCAGACTAACACATTTTATCAAACAGCATAAGCTTTTGTTACTCCATTGCATCTGATGAAGTCTGCCACATGCCCAAAATCAATCATACATTCTTTGGCTCTTTCCCAGTCAAGCCTGCTTTTTGGGCCATTGCAAACAAAATCATGATCAAATGCCCTCCCACCTCATTCTTAGATCTGAAAGGGCATTGCTGTAGAACACTATGCCTCAATTTACAGAAATCCTAGAGGCAAGATCTAATGTAAATATTTACAGGATGAAAAGGTTCCTGCAAAGTCATAATTGACCACAGCCATCACCACCTGAAACATATAACCATATATTTCTGGGGGAAATTACAGATCCTCTCCCATATTCATTGCAACTAAGAAAACAAGTCCATATTTCTGGGTTACTTTTTTTTCTTTCCTTTTTAAAAAAAAATCCTATTCACATTTGGTTAACTTGCATATCATGAAAAACGTTTTCTGTACCTTGTTGTACTACTGTCTAACAACTGGGAACTGCAATCCCATAGCTTTGATCACATACTGCTCATTTTCTTTCCTTTTCTTCACAGAGCCAAAGGAATCCTCATCTCTAGTTCACACATTGAATATAACAGATTACATGATTAGATTTGCAAGTTAAAGAATGCATCTTCTGATTGTCGATTGTTTCATAGATTCCTTCTATTTTTTCCTTCAGTGTATTTATGTAAATATGGAATGGCATATATCAGTCCTCCCTACTTCCCAGTCTCTTGATATACAGCCTAGGAGACAAGAGGACTCATGTCAAGCTTCTCTCATTGATCTTTCAGTGAGCCATCAGTAAACAGCCTCTTCCTCCTTTGGATGCTGTTTCCTGCCATTAAAAGACGGGGTGTGTTTTTCCGCTTTTCCATTCACCTGCCTGACTCTTGTTCCTAGTCCAGACACAAACATCTGGCTAGAGACTGGACAATAGGTGCATTTCCCAGGGTGATCACAAAACTTTCTCATTGCCTAGTGATGAAACCATTTTCTTTCCTTTTGAAGATTGTGCTGCACTCTTTTCCCCATTTGACTTTTAGTGCATGGAATCTATTGGCAATTCTTTCCATCCTTCTAATGTTGTTGCCAGAATTCTTAATCACTGTGCTCAGAACAAAAATTTGATCAGCACATAACACTTGGCTGCATTACAGATTCAATAAATTCCCCATGAATTTCTCTGTAGTATTAAACCAGAATGTTAGAATGCTGGGTTAGCATTCAGAAGATCAGGCATCAAACCACGGATGAAGCTCTTCTTGACAAGTTCATATTGTGAAATTGTATGAACTATAAAACTAAATATTTTGTAGGGTCTTAATTTCTATGGAAATGGTTATTGATTGACGTACATAGATGGCTGTGAAAATGCTAAAAGTGTGAAGTGCTTCACCAGCATTGTTTAGTTAGAATCTATACAACAACACAGTAATTTTTCATGTGTTCTTGTGTGTGAGAGAGAGTACCTTCAAGTCAGTCTTGTCTCCTGGCAGCTACATGGACAAGTGCATGCGAGCCTATCTGTTTGTGATGGGTTAGGAAGATTAAAGGAAAGACAGAGTGGCTTGCCTAAGGCCACCAGATATATTTTTGGCAGGGAGAATAATCCAATCCATACTTACAATCTTACATGAGTCATGAAAGAAATTGCAGTTTGAAATTCCATCTTCTACCATTCTGAAATTATAGCATAGTCCACACTCGAGTGTTAGTTTGTTTGACCATCCCCCAAACCTCTCCTCCTTTATAGACTACAAGGTGACGATATTAGAACGTACCAATTAGCCAAGATCTTATTTGAATTTGTAGCTCAAACTGAATTTGCAGTTTACTTCAAAGATCCACTTCAGTAAGTGCTCATTGAATCAGTATTTGAATTGATTCAAAGGCATTTGATTTGATAAGCTGTGCTAAACTGATTCAGTTCAAAGATTTGATTCAAAGGGGTAATTCAACTGACTCTCTTTCAGTATCTGTACAGTAAATTGAAGCTTCACCCAGCATTAATAGGCATCATTGACTAGACCTGGTGAGTAACTACTTGTACTTCCACTGCCGATGGGCACGGCCTGTTTCAGGCCATAGGATAGATACCTGCCTCTTGGACTGATGTGCTAGGGAACATGCTCTGGTAAGCAGACAGGGCTAGGATGAACTATGTGAAACCAGGGGCAAAACTGAGATTAGATTTGATTAAAAGGAAAGATAGATTAAAATTAATTAAATATATTTAAAAGTATTAGTCATTACCCTTTCAGCAGAAAAGTTGGAAGGAAGCTTACCTCCAAAATCTTGGAAGGGACTATGGGTTGTTCCTCCATATTTCCCTCTGCTCGGTAATAATAGTTTTATGTATGGAATATAATGTTTTAACAGAGTATTAAAATAGCACAGTATGAGACTCCTGCCTGGATGGGAGAGATGAATTTCCCCTTCTTTTCTTCTGGAATAAATCTCCTGCCATACAACAGAACCTGGAACTTGAACAAGGTAAAAATGCCATTGATGCTCCTTACATTGCTTTTCTTTGATCTAAACAAGTGTTTTTCAACCTCAGCCACTTTAAGATGTGTAGACTTAAACTCCCAGAATTCCCCAGCCAGCATGCTGGGGAGGAGTATTCTGGGAGTTGAAGTACACACATCTTAAAGTTGGTGAGGTTGAGAAACCTGATCTAAACAAAAGGTTATTTCCCATAATCCATTTTTCTACCCACTTCCCACATGTTAACCAATCAAATCACAGGCATCTTTGGGGAGGGAGGGAAGGGAAGCAGACAATAAGATATAAGTTATGACATCATTGCATCAGTCACATAATTTGCAGGGGATGTCATGGCGTTATTCCATAACCTTGTTGTTTGTGTGACAACATTGTGGCTTGTTCCAGACATACACCACTGACTCAAATCCACCTTCCTCATACTTTTTCACATGGCTGCATTTTCACAGGAATTCTACTGAGAAAGACAAAGACCAGATACACCATCTCTGGGTCAGATTTTTCATGTGAAAAGAAATTTTTGCAGCGGTGCATAGAAAGATTGTCCTCACAAGCACATCCAGTACTGGCAGGTACCAGTAGGTGAAGACTTTCTTCTTTGCACCTGAAAGCAAATTATTTGAAATAAAAGGTAAAGGGGAAATCCTCAGACTATATTTAAAGGCACAGCAGAATGTAAATACCTAGTGACGTTTTTCACAGTGGCATCGGGCCATATGGTCCTAGAGGAAAATATGTAGCATGTTTTGTTCCAGAAGCAATTAGCACATTCCATTTGAGCCACTGGACAGCATGTGAAAAGAGAGACAAGGCTTCCTCATAATGGCTTTGGTCAGAGAGCTCCAAGCTGGTGGGAGTTGCTCCAGACACTGTCCAGAAAGCAGGCTGTTAAGCTGAGAAGCCCTGGATATTTTCGTTGTCAGCAGAACTATGCTGAGAATGCACAAGCTTCAGATGAAGCTGAGCTCAATACTTTACGACCAAGGGAGAGTAATGTTTCTTGACAGGGACAAGGAATACTAGATGTGTGTGTGTGGGGGGGAGGGGGTTGTCTGGAGCGTAGACAACAAATCTTTTACATAAATTTGATAGTATTTGGAATGGATGAGAGGGAAGCAAGGAACACTATATATAACAAGAGAAAGAGATGTGTATATGCAATAGGTCTTGCTAATGAGACCACGTGGTTCATGCTTGACGTTTGAGGCTTAGAAGCTGACAACCAAGTTTCCAATTTTTTTCTTAAGGAAAGGAGGAGAATTACTATGCTGGGTCAGAGCAAAGCCTTATTTTGTCCAAATTCTTTTCTTCGTGGTGAACAATCAGAACAATCGTGGTGAACAATTATGGGAAGCCAACAAGCAAGGCATGAATGATAGCCCTCTGCCTTGTACCAAGGAGCTGATTGATACTGGGAAGCAAACATGATGGCAGAACCAGTTTTGAAGGGATTACCTTCAGGGCCTCCAAACCCTTCTCCTGGTTACCATTCCTACTTACCCACTTGTGTGCCTACAGTCATGCCCTGCCATTCATTTTTTTTTGAAGAGCTATTGCTTTCATAATTGCTGCCTGCCTCTTCCTCCTCATTGCACTTTCTATTCCTTTTGTCTCCTTCTCAGCCCAGCCCATCACTAGGCTCTTCTCATTCCTCCTATCACCTTGCTACCCACCCCTTCCTCCTATCTGTTGTCTACCTCCTACTCACTGCTGCCTTTTCTTCTTCACCTGCTCCTTGCTGCAGGTTTATACTCCCCACTGACACTTCTTCTACACTGTCACTGCTTACCATCTACCTCCTAGCTGCCAACACCTCATCTTTCTCCTCCTTGTCATTATTATTATAAAATGTTATGCTGGCTAAAGCAGAGCAGGAGCCATGAATGCACCATGTAAACATGTTTCCCTGGCTTGCAGCAACCAATCTGTTGCTATCTTGGGGACACACATCCAAAGGATCAGTTATCTCTTATATAGATGCATAAAGCTTCCATATGCAAATTCATCTGATTTCAGTCAAATGAACAGTCTCCACATTGCTCAAGAATCTAATGGAATGAACACAGAACAAAGACATTGATCAGAACAGCCACATACTACATTGCACTGTAAGTCAACTAATAGATTAAATAATCATGTATAAAAATGAAATTGCATATTTATTGATTGTGTGCCATCAGCTGGTGTCAAGTCTCAATGACCACGTAGATAGATTTTTCTCCCTGACGATTTGTCGCTAATCTGGTCCTTCAAGTCTTCCAACATACATCCATCGCTATCAACCTTGCTGCTGGTCATCCTCTTCTTCTCTCTCCTTCCATCTTTCCCACCATTAAAGCCTTCTCTAGAGAGCTAGGTCTTCACATGATATGTACAAAGTAAGATAATTTCAGCCTTGTCATTTGTGCCTCAAGCGAGAACTCTGGGTTGATTTGTTCAATGATCCATTTGTTTGTTTTCTTGGCTGTTCATGTTATTTTCAGGAGTTTTCTCCAACACAGGATTTTAAAACTGTCAATAGTCTTCCTTTTCTACTTCTTCAAAGTCCTACTTTCGCTTCCAAATGGTGCCACAGGTAATGCCATAGCTTGCACTATTCTGACCTTTGTTGATATAGACAGATCACAGCATTTCAGTATCTTTTCCAAGGCCTTCATGGCTACTCTACTAAGTGCTAGTCTGCAGCATATTTCTTGACAGCTTGTTCCTTTACTGTTGAAAATTACATGTTACTGGATGTTACATGCAAATATTCTCAATTTGGAGGATATTTAATAAGTGTTTATGGTCATTGGATATATTCATTATCAAATATATTTGCTGGGCTAATTCTCAGATTAATAGGCTTACATCCTGCTTCTGACTTACTTTCTGGAATCCAGTCTTAATGCTGAACCAATTACATCCAAAAACCTCCATGACTGCTATGCTATATTCAGGCACTTGAATTAATTCTACATGGTCCTTTTAGGTGCCTCTCTGGTTCCTCTCTAGAACCTACTCTGCTGAGAGTTTATGTCAAAATTTCTGCCTGGAAGCTGAATTACTTTGCACTGGGGCTTCCAGGTCTGGGTTGCAAAAATTCAGCTAACCACAAGAACACAATGAAGAATTAGAGCTTTTGGTATCTTCTGTCAACTAGTGGCCGTTTGTATTTTTGCACCCAGATATGGTAGCCCTAAGGCAGAGGTTTCATAAAGTTCTGAGGGTTTACAGGCACATACACCTATATCATCCTTTTCAGGCAATAAACAAAAATAGTAATTTTTTTTAAAAGGCTATTAGGTCCTTCATAGGTTATCAAATATGGCAGATTGATTTGGTTTGATGAGTTGTGCAAACCTATTCTTTTCTATTCTTTCCCCTAGCATTATTGCTACATTGGCCTGATCTCTTTTCAGGTGTAACTTAACAAGGATGAGGAAGTGGTTTTATAGGCTCTTAATATTGTAAGTGGAGGAGATACCATCTGGTTGGCCACCTACAAGTATAGCTTGCCATTCCTTATGACAGGCTAAACATTAACATGTTTCTTGAATAGATAAAGATGTATATATTTGATCTCAACCTTCCCAGGGTGTTCCCAGATATGTACTCTACACAACTAAGTAGAAACAAGTGATTTGTGAATTATTATATTTCTGCTGAAATCGGTAATGTGGGCCTTCAAATCCCGTATATGTGATACCTCTGGGTATCCCAGAGGCCAGCTGATTTCATAGACTTTGCCCTGCATGAGATCTGCTTTTCTTTTTCTGTCCCCTTTTAAGAAAAGTATGAACCCAATTGCTCTACCCAACATTTAGCTGAAATTATAGTAATCTGTTTTTTTTTTTTCCCCTCTTGCTACTGAGAACCTTGTGTAAATTCTGTTTTCAGATTATTGGTTGGCAGGCAGCAATATTCAGTTCTTAGAATGATGGTCATTCTTACTGAAGCTCTTTATTCAAACTCCTCAGCTTTCCCAGATCCAAATCATCTTAGAGGCTGATTGATGAATTTGTGAAAACAACTAAGTTAGGAAATGCAGTAGCATAATCTGATCATACTGAGGACATAATTAGATCTGCTACACAAACACAGAGGGTTTTTTGGAAGCAGGTCTGCTAATCTGAAAACAAAAACACATATTTAAGAGGATGGAATAGTCTTCCTACAAATTACAAAATAAAATTGGATTCTGGGTAGTCTAAGCCACAATACCAGGAAGGGATGTCAAGGACCTCCAATCTGAGGGAGAAAGTGTTAGAATGGATGTTGTTACATTACAACAGGGATGGGACCTTGGAATTCCAAATAAGACAGAACCAAACATGGTATAACTAGGCTGAAGAAGGGAGAAATCATTCTGAGTACCTGAGTTGTTTGCTGAACTTTTGATGATTTTATTTAGGTTTTGCATAGATGTTGGTGAGTGAATAATTTTATTATACAGATCTGGGCTACAAAAATCCAGACTACCATGCCCTGGCAGCAAAGAGATTGTCTGCATTTTTTGCAGTTCTGATATGATAACTGTAATCCAACAAGCTAGGTGATATGACTTGTGGGCTATATCTGACCTGATGAATCGAAGTTTACATAGAGTATTAACTGGTTTTCTGATCAAAATTCAGCATCACCTATCAATGGAGAAAGCATATGATAATTAAATGAATAATCCTTATATGCAATACTTTTATTAGGCCAACTGAGATTTTATATACCCATTGCAAGCTTTCATGTCTCAAGAATTCTTTCCCACTCAGTCTGATTAGAATTGGGCTACCATTTCTGGGCTAGTTAGAGTTTTATGTGATGCTACCTAGTGATCATCCATTTTTGTGTAGCCCAGATTTTGTAGCTCTCAGAGAAAAAAGGAAGAAGATGGAAAAATGTGGCTGATCTTACAAACATGGCAATGCCAGGTTGCAATGTAGGATGGAGTAATGGGGAGCCTACAAGCATATCAATCCGTTCTTATCAAGAACAGAACAGGGCTGGATTGTAATAGGGTCTTTCCCAAAGTTTTCTGAGAAGAAGTAGCAAGCAAATTTTATAATGACTACTCCATTATTCTGTTAAGGAATTTCCTCTTGAATTGCTAAAACTCCATCCTGGCTGGCTTTCCACATGGAGTCTTGAGACAGAAATCCTGAGATGATGGACAACATTGTATCTTTTCTAACACAAACACATAGCTTCTGTGATGGGCTGTTACATGCATTCTGACAGAAGAAGTTGCAACTAGAGCTGCCCACTCCAACAACATCAATAGAGAAAAGGTGATCCAGATAAGAATTCAATTTAAACATCTGAACCTCCATATCCTCCTGAATAAATCTACCAGATAATCCTGAATTTACATATAAGCTCAAGAGTGTGCTGAAGCTGCTAAAAGAGCTAATGCAATCTTGGACAGCACCAGTGAAGGTATAGTGTCAAGATCACAGGAAGCGTTGGTTTGTTTGTTTATTACTAGACATTTAAGTTTGTTTGTTGATTATTAGATTTTTATCTCACCTTTATTTTTGGCCAAGGTTGCATACACACCTAACATTTCTGCCTCCTATTTCCCCCATGTGTTGCACTTGTCGGACTGTACCTGGTATATCCCATTTTGGTCACCACAATTCAAAAGATGCTGAGGAACTGGGAAAAGTACAAAGAAGAGCAAGAAAGTGAGGTGAGGGGTTTGAAGACTAAAACTTTTCTTCTTGTAAGAAAAGTTACAAGAACCTGTATGTCTCTGCTAAAGAAGAGAAGGCTGAGGGGAGACATGGTAGCAGTCTTCCAGTACTTGAAGGGCTCTCATAGGTGTGAATTTATTTTCCATAGTTCTAAGGGTTGCATAAGATCCAATGGATAGCAGCTTTATAGAGGGAGATTAAACTCAGAATAAGAAGTTTCCTGACCATTACAGCTATTAAGCAGTGAAACAGCCTGCCTCCTGAGTTCGAGGGCATTTCACCACTGGAGGTTTTCAAGCAAAAGATGGACAGCCATTTGTCTGGGATGGTCTGAGGATCCCTGCCCTGCAGATTGGACTGGAAGACTTCCAAGATCCCTTTCAAACTTATGATTCTATGATTCTAAAATAAAATTAGCAACTTTGGAATTCAAAATTAATATTCTGGAGATTTCTTTTTCAGTATGAATCTTGATTCCTTTTTTTCATTTGTCAAATTTTGAAAATACTTAAAATTTCCAAAACGCAAAGTCAAGACCAATTAAAAAATAAACAATGAAAAGGACTAATATTATTTTCTGAATCTAAATAGCTCAGCATTCCTAAAAAGGTATGGTGTCTGAATGCCAGTGTCAGGCCATGTAGACACATGTCAGAATGCAATGAACTTGCAATAAGGAAGGGATTAGCTCACCTCCCTACTAATTCTGACTGTATCACTATAAACTCTGCTGTCATTAGTGTCTCTGCCCTGCATATTAACCATGTATTTTCTTGTTTGGTTTTGCCTGATTATAGTCAGTGTTTGTGCCAGGATAACTGGAATGTTTAATAAGCATGACATGGCTGGAACCTGCTAAAAAATTAGAGCTGGCAAATAAACTTGGGCTCTTGAGGTCTACGTATGTCTAACATAAGGTCCGTGGGCTTCAAGCACATGGATCCAGACCATTATGTCTACAGCGGACTTGCTGGCATCCTTCAAGCTGCAAAACCACTGGTTTACTATCTGCAACATACTA
Organism: Liasis olivaceus; assembly: GCA_030867105.1. Taxonomy (NCBI): domain Eukaryota; kingdom Metazoa; phylum Chordata; class Lepidosauria; order Squamata; family Pythonidae; genus Liasis; species Liasis olivaceus. The sequence goes on along the minus strand of CM061348.1, from coordinate 98,829,192 downwards.
TGGAGGGCATTGTCCTCTGATGAAAAGATCTATATCACAAACAGTAGAGAGCAAGTAATCCTATCTGCAGATCTCACTTCATGTGAGAAATGTCTGCTTGCATTTGAGTGAGAAAGGTATGCTGGCAGTAATCCATCCTATGGGAACAAAGTGGTGATGGAGGAGAAAAAAATTATCTTATGCCATACTTAAATTGAAAAGATCAAACCTATGGGACTTGAGCCCTAAAGGTGAATGGACTAGGGGAAATCCCCAACTGCTTGCTTTGGGGAGCAGATTTCCAACCCACCAAATTTATCCCATTTTAAAAATGATCAGTCAGAAAACAAATTCAGTAGATCAGACCCAAGGTAAATGGAAGTTGCCCTTACATTATAAATGCTGTGTGGTCACATCACCAGTCTATGGAGAATTGGAAGAAAGCCTCTACAATGATCCTGGTACTTCTGTAAGGACACTGCTCTTTTGTAAATGTTAAAGATAGAAATGATGTTCATCTGGCTTTAGATAGAAATTGTTTCCTTTTCCCAGAGAAGAGGAGTGATGCTAGCCAGGTTTCATTCTAGTTGCACTGGACCACTGAAAGTAAAACACCAAAATGTGCTTCCTATAGAATCAGTGGTGGATGTTTTTTTAAGCTGAAGAAAAAAGAAAATCAAACAAATAAGAAAGATATATTTTGAGTGGGAAATAATAATTTATTAAATTCAAATGCCACCTGATTCTCAATGACTCTGGGCAGCTCACAACAATCAAACAAAACAATTACAATCAAATCAATAAAACATAAACATAAACAAATATAAACATGAAATGAAATGAAATGAAATGAAATGAAATATGAGGAGAAGGAATCATTAGCCTCTTGTAGCCTTTCCCTACAAACTGCAGAATTGCTGTGCTGGGTAGAAATTACAGCCTAAACTGATTTGATGGGCATCAGATTGAGGAAGGTGGTATTATGAAAATTACATCTCACACACACACACACACACACACAAACTTTGCACAGACTGCTAAGCAACAGAATTGTCTCTGCCCTATCCCAAGTAGGAATTCAGAAAGCTTTGGATTGACTTCAGGTCTGAGGCATTTCTAGACAAAATGCCCTGGTCCCTAGCATGCCATCTTGGTTAGTGGTTGAAGCTCCAGTGCTCCAGCAGGACCTAACCCTGACATGTGCCTTGACCTCATCTGGCCTTTTCCCATTGCAGCTGGCAGCCTAATTCAGCACTAGCATGATCTACAATTTCCTGGGAAAGGGCATTGTGGGAAATTTAAGTAGTATTTGGAGCTCGTTCAGAGGACTGCTACAAAGGTGAAAGGTTGGGGCTTATCCAAATGCAATTTCAATAAAGCAATTCTCTTACTTGTGACTGGGTTGATTCTGAGAGGTACATTCATGCCATTACACCAAATGGCAGCATCCATCTCTCTTTCTTCTCATGATCTAAAATTGAGGCCTTCATATCTTGCTGAACCACAACGTTTGGCACCTCAGCCTTTTAGCCATGCTGGTAGCACTGTTAGGAGTGATCATTCAGTAACATCTGAGGGTCACAGACTCCCCATCGCTTATCTAAAGGTGATTGTAAGAGAAAATAGGAAAGGAAGAGCTTTAACGGTAATGCTCACAGCATGTCTGCTTGTGATGTCTTCATAGCAATGCTTAATATGGAAGTGGCCTTTTCTCTTACCTGGGAGCTAAAAAGAGCCTATGCAGCAGTTGAAGGGTTAGGCAAAGGCAGGGAAGGCCAGGAATCAAGCCCATCCTCAGCCACAGAAACTCACGGGGTGACCTTTGGCCAGTCACGCTCTTTCCACCCAACTGACTTCACAGGGTTGTTTGGGGAATAAAATGAAGGGCGTTCCCTACGTCAACTGCTTTCAGTTCCTGGAAATAAGGTAGGGTAGAAATCTAACCAACAAATAAAAGAGCTGTGCCTTATTGCATTGTTCAAGTGATTCTTGGTTTACAACCACTCATTCAGTAACTGTTCAAACTTACAACGGCATGGAATGAGTGGTAGTTATGACCAGTCCTCAAAGTTCCAGACATTGCAGCATCCCCACAGTCACGTGATGATGATTTTCAACATTACCTGCTGGCTTCCCACAAACAAAGTCAATGGGGAAGCTGGCAGGAAATCACAAGTCACAGTCATGTGAGGCCTTTGCTTAATGACAACAGCTGGGACTGCTGGAACTGCTGTCACTAAGTGGCATGGTCATGTGATTTATGATTACATCACTTAGCAATTACAATTCCAGTCCCAATTGCCATTGTAAACTGAGGATTACCTGTAGTTACAAAACTATGGTTCGAAGTTCAGTGTGATAAAATAGTTTAAAGGAGATGACAGAATTTATATGACGTGAGATTGATGTACCAAAAGAAGATTGCATGAGCGTACATAATAAGCTGTATTCAGTTACTGTACCTCCTATCCTTAAGCATTTGGGTTACTACTGCAATCCTTATAAAACAAAACAGGGCCTAGACATATAATATGGCTCCCAAATTTTGCAAGGCAACATGACTTTGAAGTTTAGCCAATTTTGTTCTGCAAAGGATAGGAGTGCTCATTTTCAGTTGGCTCTAGATGCCTCTCTATTTGTAGTAAAGCTGCCTAGCAAAAATAGGGAAGGTGTTCTGCTAATGCCTCAAAGGCATTAGCCTCATTTTTTTTTCATCTGAGATGCAGGGCTTGCAGGGTGGCTATCCAAGTCGTTTCTGAATTTTTCCCAATTTCTTTTGACTGAGTCTGATATCAGAGTGCCAATCTCTCTATCTTCCCTCTGTGATCATCTTTGCCTAACTATGTTGACACATGTATGTGTGCCAATATTTAGATGAGCTTCCATGGAGCCATAATTCATACAACTTCCTTTGTGGTTTCTTTTAACTGCCTTCCTCTGCAATGAGAACAACATACTGCCACCAGAATCTGACTTGCATTTGAAAGGTGCTGCTCTGTCTGTAAGATGCTCATCTCAAGACAAAAATGAAGACCTTCAGAACTACAGCATTCTAAGCAATGTGGGGAGATATTTGGAGAAGTCCCACATGTATCTCCAGGCACAAAGCTCAGCAGTACTGCTGGCAACTGCTGGTATTTCAGGATGATTTATTGGCAGTTCATCTTCTTTTGCTATGAACAACAATTGGAGAGTTCGATTTCAGCAGTGCGGTTGCATAAAAGGGCCTCCTCTTAGTTAAGGAAATGATTGAATAGTTGTCTTCATAGCTTCTGCAGTTGTCTCTGCAGTTCCTCAGCTCTCGTTTTTCTGGCTATGATAGATGGGCTGCAAAACCTGGGAAAGCCATTAGATGGCAACAAGGAGATCATTTTCAGCATCTCCTTACCACCATCTAATAGTCATCTGGATTTTTGCAGACTGTATTTCACAGCACACTCTTTTTTGTAAAGGACTCTTCTGATCAGTCCATGGTTGAGAGAACGGGAAACAAATGGAATTCAGGAAATATTAAACTGATTATATACATCCTGTAAGTATCAGGTATTTTATTTTCTTCTTTGTGACTTACCTTTCTTGCTTTCCCTATTGGTGTCCTCTTCAGCCTTGTACCTTCATTTCTTGACTAATTTTTCAGAAAGTAGTTCATGTGTATGCTTGAGGAAAGCTAACCTCCTTTTACTGCTCCACCCACCTTTCACAGGGATGCCCTGCTGCTGACACCTGCACTGTTAATATATTCTCTCCTTCTCTCTCATCTGTTTCTTGCCAGGCCATGCCCAGAAGAGTCTGGGTCTCATTATTAGTGCAGTTGTTAGCCATTTCTGCAGCACTTCATGCAGACAGTCACTCTGAATTTTATAACTGTGGGTGAGGTAGGGAAGCATTTCTATTTAACAACTGGTCTGTTGCAAAAGAATTTGCTCAGCTCCCAGGTGAAACATTAGAGAATAATCTCAGTTCAGCTGGCTTTTTGTCTAATTCAAGGACATTGCTAGAGCTATGGTTCCTCTAGTTCTCTATACCTTTCAGCAATCTGCATATGAGAATCAGAACATTCTTGTAACTCGCCTGGTTCTCACATCCCACATCACAGTCAAATTCCCCCTCTTCCTCATATGCACAAGACAGGTCGTCAGTGAACTTTCTCCATCTGTTTTTCATTTAACTGATATTGAAAGGGTTGCATATCTAATTGGTGAACAAAGCTACAATATTGGAAGACAAAATGCAGAGTTTGGCCAGCAGTGACCATGGATGGAGTAACATGCTAGAAAGTTTGTTCATGTGGGGGATGGGAATTTACCATTTTCCTTGCCATTGCAGAAAAGAGTGTTAGAGCAATCCAAATCAAGCAATATATATATAATCTCTCTCTCTCTCTCTCTCTCTCTCACACACACACACACACACTAACATATAGTCAAATATGGAAAACCATCAGGTTAGATAAACTCAGCAAATGTTTCTTCCTTCCCTTACTTTCCTATACAGAGTGTCTGCCCTAGAGAAGAGAAGAGTGGTAGGATTTAAATGCATGTAGGTGGTTCAAGGCCAAGGTAGGGAATCTCTGCTCCTTCTCATGTTGAACTACAATTCCCAACATTCCCTACAATGATCCAGATGCCTGGGGCAGTTGGGGGTTGTAGGACTGGAAATACCTACCTCTTCATTTATTTCATTAGATTTGTATCACATTTTTCACACAGGCGCTCAGGGTGGTATACATTGCCATTCTCCTATTTTCCCCACAACAAAAATGCTGTCAGGTAGGTTGGGCAGAGTAACTGGCCCAAAGTCAGTCAGTAAGTTTCCATGACTGAGGGTAGTCTAAAACCTGCTCTCCTTAGTGCCAGTCCAATATCTTAACCATTACACTGGCATATTGTTTTAGGCAAAGACACAAGTTCCTATGAAGCAGACTATTGATTCAAAGAGCTTCCTTTGTGAGCAAAGTACCCTTTCTTCTCACTTCCCACCACCACAGCACCCATAAATGTGTTTGACACAGGGGTAGAGAAATTCATCCTTGTGGTGGGCACGCTATCACTTGACTTATAGTTTCTCTAGGTGAGACTTATATACAACAGCTGAAATTAGGCTAGGCCATTTCCATGCCCTGTCAGAGATATATGGGCTTGGCAAGGTCAGCACTGGTCCAGCTGCTTTTTCATCATCTTCCACTTGACCTAAGTGGAAGGGAAATTCTTTGTGCCTGATCTAAGGCTAATGTTGATTTCTTCCATTGAGAGGGAATGAGCTTGATAAAGAGTAGAAACTATGGTACTAGTATGTTCTTTCTTGCTGCCACTCCATTGAAAGCATTTTGGTTTTGTATCTCAAGTATGCTAACATAGTATTTTAGCAACATATCTGTCATTCTGAAAGCCAACCTATTCTACAAGGGTGGTACGATTGCTACCACATCCTGCCATGTAGCTTTCCCCAACCTATTAATCTCAAGCAAGTGTTGGACTTCAGCTCAAACCACATCTCAGCCACATCTGGAGACCAAGAGGTTGGAGAAGTATGCTATAGCATTTCATCTAGACTGAATTGCACCCATAATCTATTTCTTGTAGATGTTGCAGAAGAAAGGTTGTTCATCCCGCAAATTTACTACACAGTGGGCTTTGTTATAGGTGTGCTTGTGTATATTTTTAAAAGAGAGAGAGGTGGATAGAGCAGGGTAGATTCAAGAGTAGTAATGTGCTGACACTGTATGTTCATGTGTGTGATTATGTATATATTCACTACAGTAAAGACTGCAACACCAACATCACTCCCACAATCCTACCTACCCAAAGATTTAATTAGAGGCTTGCACCCTCCTTCTTTAGGAATTTCTGTAGCTTAAGGTGTATCCATTAGAAAACAATTCAGCAGTCTTCCACTTGTTTAGCAAAATATCACTGTTTAAAAGAGGTACGAAAGGAAGAGAAAATACAATTATTGAAAAACATAGTTAGGAATAGCATCTAGATCCATCTGTCTTTCCTCCTCCTTCTTCAAAATAAAAGCAATGGGCAGAGCTGAGAGGATAATTTCACTTCACTGTGCATCATGAAGTTCTGTTCAGGCATGATCTGTCTGGATCAGACTATGATTCTGAATGTTGTATGCAATCATCTGTCCAAAGGGGGAATTGTTATGTATTTTATACAGTCCAGCTGCAAATTGCCTCTGAAGTGGGACTTCAACAATATTTTTTTAAGCTCATTGGAGGTGACAGGACAAGCGTCATTGCCTGTTTGGTCATCCTGTCATTTGTTTTGTTATGCTGTGGTCTGTAATCAAACAAGGTTTACAGACTACAGGGGTACTACAAGATCTTGTAAAACTTACTGTATATACGTGAGAAAACTGTTGGATGAGCAACACAATATGATACACGGCCCCTTCTGCTCACTGGAAATCAGTGATAGGCAGAGATATTTGGGGGGGGGGGGGGTTGGTTATCCCTGCCCCCCAAGTTCCCATTCAATTGAATGATCTAAAAATTCTTGCAAAGAACAAATTTTCCTGGGGGTGGGGAACGTGGAGTTTGTCTGACTTATTTAGTTAGAAGGTGGTCAAGGAGTGTGTGTGTCTAGTCTTCCATTGTACAGTCATCTCTCTAGTGTCCATAGCCTCCCAGGCTCCCCATGCTTCAATTATATTCCAAGAAATCCCCCCACCCCATTGGCCCTTTTTGACAGCACTGCTGTTGTCTCTGCTAAGGAAGAGTTCTGTTCTTGAGAAATGGTTGGATAGTTTCCTGTGCTCTGGAAGAATCCGGAGAAACTATAAACCCAACTTCCCAATCCCCAAACTTTGGAAGAAAATTGTGGAAGTCCTTCATGCCTCGTCTTACTGGAAATGGCTCCAATTCAAAGGGTTGCTTTCCAAAAGCCAGACAGCATTTTTGTTACTCCTACATTCTGGGAAGAAGAAAGGAGCAGAAAGGAATCACCAGGCAAAGGGCATGTCAGCTTTGACCAGTGTAGTGCCCACCACAGCTATTGAACTAAAACGTCCACATTCCCCATCATAATATATATATATATATATATATATATATATATATATATATATATATATATATATATATTTGTCTGCACTCAGTCATTACTGACCCTGCAGTGACTGCCTGGACGAATCCTTGCAGTTTTCAAGGCAATTGTTTTTCGGAAGTGATTTGCCAGAGCCTCCTTCCTAGAGCATAGCCCAGCTGGCGAGCACAGGAGGCGGGATTTCTGTTGCTTCGTGCCCTTTTCAGGCGAGCGCAGTTTTGCACTTACCGGCAACTGCTCCCGTCTCTCTGTGCAAGGCGCTGCCAGCATTTTTCCTCCCACCGGAGTGAGAGTACCCATTTACCTACTCACATGAGTTTTCGACCTGTTGGATTGACAGGAGCTGGGGGGGGGGGCGGGGAACAGGAGCTCACCCTGTTAATGCGAAGGCTGGACTCGAACCGCCAAAGCGTCAGCCATTTCTGGCCGGCAACTTTCAGCGTCATTAAGCCGCTGCGCCACCGCGTCCCCACCATCATAATATGGCCACTGGCAATTGTCCAATGCCTCTTGAAGGTGCAGCCTTGGAAATCTGTGTCACTGTCAACAGACTCTTTGTTGCTTTTGGAGCTGAAGACGACTTTCCTTTGAGGTTGTTATTTCATGGAATCTATGCAAAGATTACACAAAATGAAACATTTATTTTTCACTCCACAGAACAAACAAAAAATGCAAAAGGCTTCCTAATTTCTTGTTGTGATGTTCTGGATAATGTCTTGGTAGCTCAGTCCAGAGATTCCCTTCTGCAGATGGCTTTTGGCTGTCATGCTGCATGGCAAGGTGCTCCCGATACATTTAGGCAAAGGCGGCCTCATTTCAGTAGGGCCTTCTGTGGTCTTTCTACTTCTTATATTGAATCAGCTGTCTGCATGGGCTGGGGAGAGAGCTGGGATGATTTTAGTTGATGAGGATGGGTGGGGAACAACTCTTCAGATCTGGCATCAATCAGTCAGTGGGATGTTTGTTTAATGTTAGGCTATGTAAATAAAGACAGGATAACGTTCTCCTTAGGGTGAAGGCCCACAAGAAGCCCAGACAACACTTATACTACCCCTGTGGGATACGGACAGAGTAGATGTTTAAATGAAATAAAATAAACTAAGGTTTCCAGATGGCCAGGATTCTGCTGGACTCTGGAACCAAAAAGCCTTGTAATCTCATTAAAGTTAATGTCTGAGCAGTAAGTAACAAAAGCTAATCACAGATCATTCATATAATAGGTTCCAGTTACAAAATGTATAATGCTTTGAATGGTCTTCCTTAACCTGATGAGCTCCAGATGCATTGGTCAGTAGCCATACCTGCTGGGGATTCTGAGCTATAATCCACATACATCTGAGGGACACTAGATCAAGGAAGACTGATTCAGAAGAAGATTCCAAATCTTTTGCTGCTAAATTATAGCCATTTTGCCATTTTTACTCCTCCCAGATGCAAATGCATGGTGTATTTCTATCATCATCCAAATAACTGAACAGTGTAGACAGAGACGTGTTGCAAGGTGAGCATCTGCAAATGAAGCATGTAATGGGCCACTCTCAGTGCTTTCATTTATTTATTAAAACAATTTATATAGCTCTCTTCCCCCCCCCCCCCCCCCCCATCTCAACACATGATTCTGGGTGGCTCAGATTAAAACAAATACAAATATATACAAATACAAAATAAACAAAACAGCAGCCAGAAAATCATAAAAAAAAGCCCTCAACACAGCCAGGCAATGGGCTCTATCACACACCTGGGGCCCCAGGCTCAAGCACAGAACCAGGTCTTCAAGGCCTTGCAGAAGGCCAGCAGTGTTGGGACCAACCTAATCTCTGGAGGGATGGTGTTCCAGAGGATGGGTGCCATGGCAGAAAAGGCTCTCCTATGGGGCCCTGCCAGCCAACAGTATGTCCCTCCTGACAGATCAGATAGGACGGGTAGAGCCAACTGGGAAGAGACAGTCCTGTAAGTAAGCTTGGACTGGGATTGCTGACAGTATGTGTGGCCTAGCAATATTGGGCACAAGCTTAGTATCTCTCTTCCTAGATGGAAACAAATACTCCCACAACAAGTGTGACACTTACATCCATTCAAGCACTAAATATTGGAGCAGGGTTCAAGGAGCATGATCCAGGCTTTTCCATGTCCTCATTTGGTCTCCCTGCAGAGCCAGGGAGCATGGACAACTCTGTAGCTAGAGTTGTGGAGCCCAGCTCTGAAAAATAGTCTTTCTTCTTCATAGCAATCTTCTGCACTCATTAAATTGGAGCCCTGGAAAACTTGCAAGGGAGTAAGTAGTGAGCCACATCCATTTCTTGGCCTTCCTATTGGACTTCAAGATTAGAGAGGCTGAGTCACTTTGATCATGGACTCCCTCATTCATCAAATTTTAAAGCAGGAGTTGTCCTCAAGATCACTTGCTTTCCCACTTTCATTCTTTTTCCATAGCCAGCATCCCTATTAAGATTGAAGGAAACAGGCTGGCAACTCTACTGGCTATGAATAATGGGACTTGTAGTGAAACATATGTGAACAGCTAGCTTAGACTATTCAAGTTTGGTAAACTGCCCCATATCTCTGGAGCAAAAGAAGAGTTGCTCCCCTCCCCCAGTGATTTCTTCACAATGGTCATGCCAGGAATTTTCCATCTGGAAACTCCCCATGTCTCATTCCACTAAGAAAGTTGGATTCTCTTTGGAACAGATTATACTGTATAGCCAATCAATCATAGGAGCAGGTGGGGGATAGAGGAACCAACGGCTTTTTGAGAGCAGCATATCAACATAGCAATTCTGTTGTGTTCTTCTTGTAAGCAAAACCAAGTGTTCTTCCTGCACCAATGGGGTTAAAAATGTTGCATTTTAACTCAGGGTTTACTTAGCTATGGCATGCTTACTGATGCATATCCATTAGAAAATGACTCATCAACCCTGGATTCTCTTACAATGGATCAGCTTTCTTTTGGAATCCAAAGTGTACATTAACCTTAAGGTGAGTTCTCACTCAGGAGGGTTGACAGATGGCAGCTAGCCCAGGACAGCTCTTTGCAGATATAGAAAGATTCCCTGAACTAGGTGTTGTTTTTTCTATTTAGCCAGCTAATGAACCAGAGGGTTAAGTGCATCAACAAAGAGGAAGAGAAAGCATCCATTTACAAACCATCAATAGTACAGTAATTGGAGCCTCCTAGATGCCAGGAAACTTGAGTAAAGGCATATCTGGGTGGATGGCTTGCCTCCCCTAGATTATTGGGAGGGTGCTATGCCAAAAGAAGTCTCCTTAAAGAGATACAGAGTAGCATGAAGCCTCTCTCTGCTGATATCACATCTTGGCTGGTTTGTTTTTGTACTAGAACCCCATAATCTACCAAGTGAAGCAAAAGTAAACAAAATGCATGCCTGAAGAAAGCTAAACCCGGGAACGTGCTTTGAATAATGGAACGAATTGCAGTGTACAATCCTGTACAAAAATCTGCTCATGCTTATTCCAAGTTTTCTTCATTTTCTTCATATCATTTAGAAAGTGGGGAGGGGTCATTATGTTGCTGCTATGGTGAAACTACTGGGATTCAGAAATTCTATTGAAGAGGCTTGGCAGCCACTTCCCGCATGTTGTAGAGGGCTGGACTAGATAACTTTGTGGTTCTTTCAAACACCACAATACTATGATTCTATGGTCTACTTCTAATCACTCAGAGATCAACTATCAGAGATCTCCTATAAGGTCTAAGATCTATCTATATATGTAAAGGGGAGGGGAAGGGTAGACAGAAGTTTGGGGAACTATATCCTGCACACAAGTTGGTTATTTTTCCTACCAGTTCTCATTTGGTATCAATGTCCACAGTGGCTATAATTCTGGGAGCTGAACTCCCAACATATCTGAAGGGCACAAGGCTGGAGAATGCGGTACAAAAATCATAGCACCCTGATATTGTAATCTTGGTGGATTATATCTATTTTGTACATTTTAGTACTTGAAGTCTTTTACTTATGCCATTCTGTAGCTGTTGGTAGACAGGAAACTACTTTTAAATGCAGAAAGGAACTTCTGACAGCCAGCACGCTATAGTGGTTAAGGTGCTGGACTACAAGTGGTGAGACCTAGGTTCTAGTCCTCTCTTAGGCATGGAAGCTGGGCCAGTCTCAGCCCTAGACTAGGAAACTGAAAAACATCTATCTGTCAACTGAACCAGTGTTGTAGATTACTGTCCATAACCTTCAATGAAGAAGCTTTCACCCTGCAGTGGACTGATGATGAAGATGATGATGATCATAGATTTCAAATCAGGTGCTATTGTTTCCTTCATTTGTTTGTGTACATGAAACCTTTCAGCTAATGCATTGCATCTCAATTGCATCAATACTGGAGATCCCCAGTCAATGGTTCTGACAAAGGCATCTTTCAAACAGGATTATTTTAGACTGAATCAAGGAATTTGAAGCTTTATTTTCTTCTCACCAATCATGGACAAAACATTTTGTTGATAGATTTGGATGAAAGTGGTAAAATAATAGTAATGTCTACATAGATTATGTCTACAAACAAATAAGTGTGGTAGGGAAAGAGAGAAAGATTTAGATTTTTTTTAAATAATAGTTTCTTGGCAAAAGTCAATCAAATATAATTACTTACGTTACAGAAATATATTAATAACCTGAAGATTTAAGGCTTGATGCAGAATGCTCAAACTTTGAAGAAGGTATTTCTATCCCTCAGGTTTGGGGGAAAATTTTATATTAAAAGCACACACACTTTTGCGCCTCCCCTTTTGAATTTTCCGAATGTTTGTATATCTCTGCCTCTGGATATTACTACAGGTAATCCTTGACTTACAACCATTCATTTAGTGACTGTTTGAAGTTATGATGGCACTGAAAATAGTGACTTATGACCAGTCCTTGCACTTACAACCATCGCAGCATCCCTGCATCACATGATTGTGATTTGGGTGCTTGACAACTATCACACATTTACGAGAGTTGCAGTGTCCTGTGGTCACGTGATTGCCATTTGCGACCTTCCCAGCTGACTTCTGACAAGCAAAGTCAATGAGGAAGCTGGCAGAGAAGGTCACAAGTTGTGGTCACGTGATGTCTCGCTTAACAACAAGGGTGATTCACTTAACAACCACAGCAAAAAAGGTCATAAAATCGGGTGTGGTCACATGATGCCTCACTTAATGACTGCACCCCTTAATGATGAATTTTCCAATCCTAATTGTGGTCTAAGTTGAGGACTACCTGTAGAGATTAATTGGGTCCTATTGATACATAAAGGAAGTTTGAGTTTAACAAAATGTGTTATTTATTCATTTATTTCATAAACAAAGACATCCAGCATGTAATATGCCATAAGTAATTGTTCCCCACACCACCCTGCAGTTAATTCAATGTATTAAGAGAATAACTAAGACAGGTTATGTTAGTATCATGGCTGATTTGAGCTGGCTTCTCCTATACAAATCTCAGAAACATTGGCTCTCCTCATCACGCATAAATTCTCACCACACAGATTCTAGAAACAATCATTCCTCCTCAAAAGAAATCTGTAGGACCACCACTCCCTGATTGTTTTTACCCATCCCATTAGATCCAGCAGAAGAGGCATGTTATGGGTCCCATCAATTAAGGAATCTCATCTGGAGGGACCCAGATGACATTGTACCTGCTCTGTGAAGTATCAGCCCCCCAGAGATCAGATTGGCCCCAACCCTGTTGGCCTTATGAAAGGCCCACATTTGGGGTCAGATTGTCAGTTAGACCCCATGAGATGGGTATGTTAATCATAGTTTGATTGGGTTTTTACACCTTGGCTACCAGTTATGGTTTTGTTTTTGTTGTTTTTCTGTTGGTTGTGTTTTTAACTACTGTTAGCTGCTCAGAGTCACCGTGGTGAGATGGGTGGCCATACAAATTGAATAAAATAAAATAATAGAATAAAAAAATAAATTTTAGAAGAGCTCAGTTTTTTAAAAAGGCAGTTACGCCTGTCAGTCTGGCAAAGGTTACAAGACCACTCTAAAGCTGTTAGGCTGCACCAATCCAGGTTGTCCTGGCAGAAGGAAGGGCCACCAAGGGTTTTCCAGAGCTGCAACACACACCTTCCTCAACCAGCCCCCAGCCCCCCCAGGAAGCCAGTCTTCTCTTGTCTTCCTGCTACACATCAAAAGAAGTGTTTTCCATCTTGGGGAGACACAAGGATAGCTGTCCTCTTGGCCTGCAACATTTCATTTCATTGTAGGCAAATACCTCCAATCCAATTGGCTCCCGTGTGCTGTGACAGGAACACCACCCTCCACAACCATTTTGGGCTAGGCTGCCAGCCCCCTTCTGAAAGGACCTTGACAGTAACCATTTTTAATTCCCCATAGCTCCCCCATTATTTTTCCAGCTGACTGATGAAATGCCAGGCCATTTTAATAGCATTATTTTTTTACAAGAACCCTGAAAACCTCCCCCACCCCCACTTTCTTGCTTTACAAGCTCACAAATGGAATGTGAAACAGTAGGCTTAACCAAGTGAAACTGACAAGAATTCTGCCATGTTCCCCTTCCAGCCCCAGTAACAGCAAGAATGGCAAAACCCCGTCTCTCCTCCCCTCTTCTTCATGACCCCCCCTCGTCTGCCCATGATTAGAAGAACGGGCAGTTCTGCTTGATTGCTGTGCAGGGCAGAATCAATATATGCCAATGTACCCATGCAGTGCTTTATGGGGGAGAGTGTAGGATGCAATAGCGGCCAGTATAGAACGTATTTATTCACTGCCCAGGCTTCTGGCTGTTTTTAGCTGTTGGATTAGCTAAATGTGGGTTGTTGGTATGCCATCCATCTCCTGAGGTTGCTAAAACCCAACCTAGGTTTCCAACCCAGAGGGTGGAATTCCTTGCATGGCAGCAGAAGCCAATCAGCTTGGCATCCCATGCCCTTTGCTTAAGAGACAAGCAGAAGCTTTGGCTGATTGAACTGGCTACATCTGGGATTCCTGCCTCTCAATGTTTGATACAAACATGGCATTTACAACCAGAGTGTCATGACATTAGTACTGTCTCACCCCTTTTGATTAGAAATGGAAGGACAAGGGTTTTCATAGGTTTGTTAGTTTGACGATTGTGATATAGATCGCTCACACTTGGCATCTGAATTTCCAGTCTTCCTGAGCCACAGAAGTGCAGGGTAATCCTCTGGGATGACAGGGAGAAGGCATTCTTTGTTAAGCTACTTGCTTACTGGTGGTCTGTCCATATTTCTCCAATGGGAGCTAATAGGAGGAAATACAGTTTTCCATAGAAGCTACTCTATTATGGAAAGCAGAATGTCACAGAACCCAGCTTCAGACTCAGATGGTGAATCAGTGGTTTTGCACCCTGGTTCATGTATATTTTAAAATAAATATTACAGACTCCTTTCTTCAGAAATCTCTTTAAACACTGCTCTAGGACTTCTTGCTATTTAGAGAAGTGTAGAGAATGTTAACCCTGCTTAAATTTGGCCTTGTTTTTTTTTTAAAAAAATCCATATATTTTACCCTCCATTCTCCCATCCATCCTTTCCCATCACCAGGTTCTGTGATTCTTGTCTGTTCCTTACTGCATGCCTCCCTTCTCACCCTCACACCCCCCCAACACTCAGCCTGTTAACTCCTCCAGTTGTAGATGTTGATACAACTTCATAATACAGTCTGAAGCACCAGGTTTACAATTAGTGTGATCTGTGAAGGAGGTGCATCTTTCTCTTTGCCTTTAACCACAGCCCTAAAGGCAAAGGAAAGTGCAAAGAACTGGGACAGGCTTGCTGTGTGCCTGAAAAACCACTGAGAGCCCAGAACTGAAAGTTTCCCTGGATTTCTGTGGACCGCTATACCAAGCTGCTATGAAGCGTGTCTTCTGTGCCTTTTCTGGATAGTTACATAAAATTCACAGACAAAGTAACTTCTGGAAAAAGAAGCCAAAGAGGAGCCAGATGCAGAGTACCAGAGTCTGGCAAGAGACAGCATGAGAATGAGAAATGGTGAGACTTAGCTGGTGGGTAAGACATCTCTCAAAGGACGTAAGGGGAAAGCTAGGCATCCATCCCTCCCTCCCTCCCTCCCTCCCTCTCTCTCATCAAACTGCAAACTCTGCAAAATTCCATGGCACCACTTAATTTTCAGGAGCTGCCCTCAGGCAGGCTGCTGCTATTGTTCTCTGGAGTTCCCAGGCACGTCCCTGGCTCCATGCAGCTTGTCTCTCTTTGCTTGCCCTGTGGGATACTGCCGATCCCAAATTCCAGCAGCCAGAGGACGGAGTTCTGTTGCAGGACAACAGCTCACGTGTAGCTTCTAACCTCTGCAACCCCCTCCCCCTTTCAGGAGGCTGAGGCACACCAGATATCTTGCCGCCTTCCTCTTCTCTTTCCCCCTCCCACCCCTAAATCTTTTCCATGCCGCTCTGTCCGCTGTAACGGAAGCCTTGACATTCAGGCAATCAACTAAGTCCTGGCAGAGGCATCTTTCTTTATTTGGGTGTGTGGTGCTTTGACCTCAGGCCGACATGCATCTTTTGACCAAAACAGCCTTGTCATCCATCTTTGCCACTACGCAGGATCCTCTAAATGGATCCGAGACGGCGACCATAGTAAACAGAGCGGAGGGAGGGAGGGAGGGAAGCAGCCCTTTTTTAGCTGTGTCTTGAAAAGCAATATCATATGTTTTCATCCAAACAAGGTAAGGCTCGCCTCCTGAGCTGGTCAAGCCCTGTTAGGGAATTACAATCCGCTGAGCCACTAAGCAACGGTCAGTTCTGTCTGAACTCTACCTGCAGTTTCTCAGTGGTGGTGTGCAGTTACTGTTCTTTTTCTTCCAAATATCTGCCAGCAAGAGTTCAATAACTTTTCTACAACAGTCAGGCCTGCACAACAAATTTGACTGCAGCACATTCATTCTAGCATCCTTTTCTTTGAGCTCACATTTCTGAGTCAAACAGGCAACTGTAAAAGAAAATGTTGCAAGGTATTGGGGCAGGGTTTCTCAACCTTAGCAACTTTAA
The DNA here is from genome assembly GCA_030867105.1 of Liasis olivaceus. Lineage (NCBI taxonomy): Eukaryota > Metazoa > Chordata > Lepidosauria > Squamata > Pythonidae > Liasis > Liasis olivaceus. Next base: position 98,813,150 of record CM061348.1, on the reverse strand, counting down.
GATGTGTGGACTTCAACTCCCAGAAATCCCCAGCCAGCTGCCAGGGGAATTCTGGGAGTTGAAGTCCACACATCTTAAAGTTACTAAGTTTGAGAAGCCCAGTATTAGAGACTTAACAATCCAAGCATGGTTCTACACATCAGGTAGTTTTTTCCAGGATTGACTCTTGGTGCAAATTTAAGCTTGCCACAAGAGCCATCACTCTAGAAACTGGGAGACAGTGAGTTCTGGTCCCGCCTTAGCACAAAGCCAGCTGGGTGACCTTGGGCCAATCATTCTCTCTCAGCCCTGGAAGGGAGGCAATGGTGAACCACTTCCAAAAAATCTTGCCAAGAAAACTGCAAGGACTAGTCCAGGCAGTCACCAGGAGTCAAAACCTAACTTGAAGGCACCAAAAATAAATTAACAATCACCTGGAACTCTGTAAAATACTCAGCACCTAGACCATATGTTGAACTCAGAAAGCTAAGCAGGTTTGGATCATTAATATTTGAGTAGGAAGCCAACATGAAATCCCAGAAAAGTAAGCTAGACTAGACTGTAAAAAAAATTCAGAAGACAACAACAAATCCCTTCCATATTGTTGTGAAGAAAGCTACCTGGACTTGCCAATTAAGTTACCATGAGTTGAATTTGACTTGAAGGACACTGTCCTTTTAAAATCTGACCCAATCCAGGCTTCTTGAGATACCAGTTGTTCCATTAAGTAATCCTTGTCAAATCAATTGCAGGCTCAAGAAACATTGGAAATGTCAATTTTTCATCTATATCTAATGAAGCTAATATTTGTTTGTTTTAAAAAACGCTAAACCACCCAATAGCTAAAGCTCTCTGGGCAGTTTACAGCAAAAATAATAACAGTCAAGAGTTACCTAAGCATCAGATCTAAAGTATTAACTCCTAATCCAATAAATACCAATAGTAGAAGGAAGTATAAACATTAGGATCCACAGGCATTCCTAATCTCATCAACTACCTTTATGCAGACACTACCATGTGAAAACTCTTGAGACTGTTCATTTTCTCAGCAAGTACAACTAATGTTCGTCTCAAATTCATTCTGCTCTAATGTTGCTGTCAAATTTTAAGTTGCCTTTTCTACCAATTTTGTAATAGAATTATCTTAATCAAGCTGGTGAAACATGTAGGAATATGTGAGTCATATAAGAATCATCCATAAAATCTTCTCCGTATTTGCATCATATAAGTTATTATTCCAGTTCCAGCTGTTTTTTTTTCTATTTCATTCATTTTCTCTACAATTTTCTCTTAATGTTTAATGTCAGTTATCTAAAAAGCATTTTAATTAAAATCTCCCTATCATTCTTTGACTAAGCTTTTTTTTTAATCAGTACAGTACCTTTTTTTCAGACTTGTTCGTGTATTAGATTTAGCTGACTTTAGTAGAATTATTATGTATTTACTCATTGCAAATTGCTCATTTACCTATTGCAAAGTAAGATGGGGACAGAATGCTCAAATTAGTGGCCAGTGAAATCTGCAACTTTTACATCCCTAGTGGTATGTATTGGGGAAACAAGGGACTATCTCAGAATTATCTCACGGGCAAAATTTCAACTGATGTCCTAGTTTGGATCTAGAGGTCAAAAACTTATAGCAAAAATCAGCAAGGGGTCCTTGATATTACCACAACCCATATAAGTCTTCATGTTCCCACTGCTGTTTGGCTGAGGCTTGATGAATATATTCAGCAAAATCAATTACAAGTGAGATGTTAGTAATGTTACACTACCTTGATTCTTCAAGCAGTGAGAAGTTCAGAGCTGCCCTATTTACCTACTTGGTCTGCTTAGAAATTAAGTCACAAGAGGTTTGTAATATTTGTTTTCATTCATTTTCCACAGAATATTTTGAAAGGGTTCCTAAGTCTGAAAAGACAAAGCTTGAGAAAGGACAAAGCTACTGCACAAGGAAGTAGGAAATAAATCTCAAAACGATGGCTTTCATTTGTGTTCCTGTGCACCATCAGAAAAGTTGGACTATTAGGGTGATGCTTCTACTGAGCTTAGTTCCTCAATTATGTCATGTTCCATTGTTTAAGCCTGCAAAAAATGATTTTTTTGAAAATAGAAGAGATTGGAGGATTAATTTTTCAATAAACATGTGTGTGTGTATTTACATGTATGTGCGTATGTGTGTATATATCTATTCTCTGAGCAGTGGCATAAGCAGAGCTCTCTGGCCTTCAAGGCAAACCTCTCAATATTGATCATACGTTAAAGGTATTCATTAGGGTCAAGGAAGCAGATCAGGGCTTGGGCACAGAAGTTGCTCTTTGGGAGGATCACAGTGGCAGCAGCTCGAGACATTTATTGAGGATGGGGTGGAGCATGAGGTTGTGTGAGCACCAGAGCTCTCAAATCTGGGCTGCACATATCTGGACAGCTAATAGATGGCAGCCGCCATTTTCTGTGTCCCTTTGCTGCCTTCTAGTGGTCACCCTAGTCTGTACACGCTGGAAGTGGTTGCCATGCACCCTACAGCTTGTTTTCAGCTGTGCTGCTGTACGCAAATGCCTACGCTTGTCTATGAGTACATGCTTGCCCAGCAGCAGACCATGATCAGATTTGTGCCTATTACTGACTGAAAGCCTGGCCAAGGTCTCCTGAGTATCTAGTCAGGAGAGACTTCACTCCTGCCTTGATTGCATTGATGTTAATGGCTCTGATACTATTATCTCACATGTGTCTCCTGTATTCTTTCTTATGGCTGCAATGGGTATTAGTTGGGGAACGTCAAAAGTCCTCCAGAAACTATTGTGGTTGACCTGCATTTCAGACTTGGAAGTCTCTTCAAGTCTGACACTCTAGACAAGTCCTAGGAGACACTGATTTTGAGCCCCAAGGTGCCATGGTTATCTTTTCCTGTTCCTGTGAAGTGCCCTACAGATCTGTGATTAAAAAAAAAACAACATTCAAAATGTATTTGGAAGTACTTCAAAGTGAAGCTGACCTCCAGCCACCTGCCATTTTTATCCAAGGAATCCCCAGCATGTCCCCCCACCCTTCCAAATCCATCAGTAGAAACAGCTTCTGTCAGTAAAATGATACCACTGAATATTACCCAAGTCCAAATGTATCTGAAATTACTGCAATCCATGCACTAACTCTAGGGATGATATGCAAACATAATTTATGGCATGAAAATCTGATCATTGGAATGATTTGGTTAAACTGGCTAATATGATGTTGGTTTTATGGTGTGGCTGAATTGTTTAATGGATGTAAGCCATTAGACTTTTTGAGGCAGCATACAGATGGGTACAAATACAAATAAATCCTGAAAAGTTCAGATACACAGTTTTGACAAATGTTTCTGCATACGACTGTCCCTGTCCAACTAAAATTAAAGCACAGTGTGTGTAATTGTATACAAAGAAATCTTCCCTGGAGACAAAGCTTCTCCAGCAAAATAAACTCTTCCAAATTCAAATAAAAAAGAGGTCACACTGCTTTCCACATCTTTCTTTTTTTTTTTATGTAACTGTTGCTGGATCAGGGCTATTCTTGTCTATTCCATTCAGTCATTTTGGAAAAGGCATCTGATGGTTTCTCTATTTTCTGCAAACTGAGTTTGGAAAATGTTCCTGGCATGGAGATGAAGCAAACTGAAATGTTTCACCTATTGAATTTCTTTGGCTTGCCATGCAGCCATTAAAGGGACAGGAATCTTGCCAGAAAATAAATTGGCAACTCTCAATTGAGCAGGTTTTCCACATGATTGGCTCTGATTTAGTTATAGTTACTGTTACTTATGAGGAGGTTTTCTCTTTGCAGCTATAGTAATTGAATTAATACAATAAATTAAACTTCTGCACAGCTGTTCTTTCTATTTCTCAAACCTTCCAAAGCAGTTCGATGGTAGATTGTGCTCATCTTCACATCTGGCAAACAGAAAACACTGAGAACGTGCAGGGAACGCCATTAGTCAGTGAATGGTCTCCTCCGGTTGACCAAATGAAAAGGCAAAAAAGTTATCCAGTATGTCACCCCTTCAGTTACTATAGATCCCAAAGCCAGACAGTAAAAATCCTGTACCTCACCCACACAAAAGTAAACTGCTAGCAACCCCCTCATCTACCCTTTTAGTTCACATTATGCCCATTTGTGTGACTGTTTGCAAAACCAGCAAAAAAAAAAAAAAAAAATCTAAACAGTGGCTAATGGGGAAGGTTTAGGCTGCAAAGCTGCCTTTTCTCCTCCAGTTAAAAGCCTCTTCTAAGTAATGACAGAGAGAGATTCTATGTTAGCATTTTTGCAACCAGGCACTTTCCCCAAAACTTCTGTGGCTGCATGCTGGGTAAAGTAGACATTTCTAACCCTCTACAGACATACACTATGAACAGGACTCAGCTCAGAGCCAGCAGGCAGGATGAGGCAAGAAATCCTGCTAATGGGCAAACAAACCACTGCACCATTGCAAGAGAAAAGATTATTTTTGCTCTCTTTGCAGATTAATTGGTGTAGAAATATGGGGGGGAGGTTGCTGGCGGACTTACCTTTCAAACACTGATAATCTCTTGGGAGCAATCAATATTGCAACTCACTCTGAACTGGTGCAAAGAGCCCTTGGGGAGGTGGATGAAGTTAGTGGTCATTAAGGTAGACTTCATTGTTTTCCGTTGTGCTTCAGCACCTTTGTACTGTGCCTAGTGGAAAGTTAGCCAGGTTGAGTTTGCTAGAATTTGGTTACATCAAAAACTGCAAAACATTACAAACTTAGTTTGCATTTAGAATTAGCAGACTACCCTTTCTGTTCCTAAACTATAAAAGAGAAATGGAATAAAAGGGGTGATGTAGCCCATCTGAAAAGTATCAGAATATATATATATATATATAGAGAGAGAGAGAGAGAGAGAGAGAGAGATACAGATATGTGTGTGTGAATTTAGCTTTCTAGTATTAAAAAAGGTTAGCAAAAGACAGACAAATCCCTTTTAAAAGTCTTTACAATCAAAAGGATCACTTTTCCCAATTTCTTTGCTTTTAAAAAAGTTGTGTTTATTGGGGTTTTGGAAATGGCAAGCATTACATATAGTCACTTTGACAACTGTATTGTAAAACAAACAAACAAAAAATACTTAAATGTGGATGCCCGTATACACATTGCAAATTTCATCCTAGTATATCTATCATCCAGAAGAGAGGTATTTTAAATAATTACATTTCCAGAAAATCATAGCTGGCAAAAAATATAAAGAAAAAGTTAAAAAACAGGCTGACATTTTAATTCTTCAAAATGCAATATATTTTTCCTCCAAAATTTCTATTAAGATAAACAATCTGAAGGAACTCAGTCATGAGGATGATATAGATTATGCTTCTGAACATAACTATAGGTAATTGAAATATCACCCTATATCATCATCATCATCATCATCATCATCATCATCATCATCGCCTTTCTCTTGTCACTGGGGCAGTATACAATCAATAATAATAATAATAATAATAATAATATAATAATAATAATAATAATAATAATAATAAAATTATAACTACATTAAACATAAGAATGATATCATCCTAAAAACACTAGGAATCCTTTTAAAATCCAAGTGGAAAAATGAGCCTGAATAACGTCCCTCCAAGCTAGGTGAGTGAGGGCCACTTATACTTCCAAAAGAAATGCACACCACAGCCTTGGTGTGACGTGGCCAGGAGCAAGCCCTTTCCTGACTATCTGATAAATGAGCATGAGAATTGCCCTGGTGAATCAGGCTAAGCCCTATCTTGCTTCAGCATGTTGTTTCTCACAGGGGACAACCAGATGGCTTCAGGGTGCTCTCCACCTGGAGATGGAGACATACCTCACCCCTGCCATTATTCTTCTGCAAGTAGTATTTGGAGGCATGTTGCTTCCAGCTGGGAAGTAACTGGTTGCACTTAATGGACCTGTCCTGCATGAATTTATCTCTTTAAAGCCATTCAAGTTAGTGGCCCTCACCATGTCTTGTGGTAATAAAACCCACAGGTTTATTGGGCACTGGGTGAAGTACAGTAGGGCTTCCTTTTGACCATCCTAAATGAGAGCTTCAATGGATGGCCCCTGGTCTTAGTGTTTTAAGAGAGGAAGCAAAGCTTTTCTCTGCTCACTTTTTTCACACCATCCATGATTTTATATACCTCAATTGTCCTTTTTCCCAAGCTAGGTTGCCTTAAACATTCTTTTCTTCTTCTTTTTTTCCTTTTTCCTTTTTTTTTTTTTTTTTTTTGAAGCAAAGTGTTCAAGCCCTTTGAACATTTTGGTTGTTTCTGCACTTCTACCTCTATAAGATCCTTTTTTCAAGTGTGCTGACCAGAACTGTATACAGTACTCCAGATGCAGCTGTATCACAGATTTGTGTAAGGGTATTAAAAAGTTGGCATTTTTATTTTCTGTCCCTTTCCTAATGATTCCCAACACGGAATCTGACTTTTTCACAGCTGCAGCATTCCGACTTGACATCTTCATGGAACTATCCACTCTGGCCCACTATGATCTTTTTCTAGTTAATTTCAGAAATACTGAGATGCCATCAATTTGTATGTGAACTTAGATTTCTTTGTCCCAATGTGCATCATTTTACTTACTTAAATTGAATTGTATTTGCCATTTGGATGTCTGTTCACCCAATTTAAAGTAATTCTTCTGGATCTTTTCACAATGACCACAGTTTACTACCCTGAATATTATCCCCAAACCTGGCTAGCTCACTGGTCCTCACTTAGTCACGGGTCACTTATGAACAAGTTAAAAAGTACTGGTCCCAACACAGATCCTTAAAGGGGCACTTTTCTTATTTCCCATCTCTGAGAAAATTGCTTATTTATTTCTACTCTTGTTTTCTGTTTTTTAACCAGTTAGCAATCCACTTTTGTTAAATTTGTGAAATTTACTTTTCCCTTGATGAGGAACTTCATCAAAGGCTTTTTGAAAACCCAGCTATACATTGTTGACAAGTCAAACCCATTTTAACCCTCTCATAAAACTCTAAACGTGAGCCTCTGTGTGTGGCACTGTCCTCAAAAATGTCTCTCCTAAAGATATTCATAACAAGTCAGGTACTTTATAAGACAGGAGGTCCCTTAATTAACCAAGTTATAAGCTATTGAGGACTACTTTATTTGCAGTTTTTGTAACTGGTATCTCTAGGAGTGGTGTCTCTAGGACTACAACTATCATAGTCCTAAATCAATATGAACATACCTGGGTATGATGGGAGTTATATAAAACATGCAGAAGATGCCAGGTTGCCAACAAGCAGTTCTACAGAATGGAACCCCAGCACTTTCACACTTTTTCAACCATATAGTATAGGTAGCAAAGAAAAACTAACAAAGCAAATAAGAAAGAAGTATCTATGCTGTGCAATAAGATAAGCTAGGATTAGACAAACTGGTGTCCTCCAACACGGCTAATAGAACCAGTGTGGTGTAGTGGTTAAGATGCTGGATTAAGAGCAGGATGTTCTCATTCATCACTAGGCAGCTTTGGGACAGTCCCTCTCTGTCAGCCCAACTCACTTCCCAGAGTTGCTTTTGTGGGGGAAAATAGGAGGAGGGAGCAATTTTTTCACTCCCTTTCGCACCTGTCCCAAAAGGTGAGATAGACATCTAACAAATAAATAATAAATAAATAATGGCAGTGATATGATGGAGTTGCCATCCAATAAACTAGAAAGAATCTATTTTATGAAAACTCCCATTTCCCTAACACCAAACTGAAAGTTTCGTCTGGCTGTGGAACCCAAGATGAAATATTTAACCTGATTTTTTTATGGCTTTCCTTGTGCCCAGTTTTGTCAGCTCTCACATCTCATCCATCCAGCATTGGCTAAATCAGGCTCACTCCCTATGGAATTTCAGTTCTATTCTCCTTATGGAAGAGGAGTTCAGTAGGAGCTTTTATAGAAGAATTATATACTGGAGTGTGCCAGAAGATCTGTTCAACAGGATCATTGTTCTTTTTAGTAAATGCACAACTGTTGTGATGCTGTTTAATGCCTATTCACGAATCTAGAAAAGTAATAAACTTATTGTGCAGCATGGCTGCAAGATCATGCATCCCTTGTCCCCTCTATCATGTGCATATTTGCCCAGAACAGCAAGCCGTGCTCACAAAAGCAGAGAAGAGTGGGGGGGGGGGGGGGGGATGAAGAATTGATCTGGTCACTGACAGGAATAAATTAATATAATCTGAATGTGTAGAATGGCTTTCAGAGTCCATAGGGCTGTGATATTATATTAAGTAGATCTAAGTAAAGCATATCCACAGGTTAGGTAGATGTTCCAGGGCCTGAGATGATTAGGCTTACAGTTGTTGACTCACAGTTGTTGACTCACAGTCTTATTGGGCAGTGTTGAATTTTCAGTTAATACACTCTTTTGCATGTCAAACTTTCCTTTTCTTAATGTTACATGCATTAATTCTTTATCCAATTTCTAAGGAAAACACTCCCAAGATAAATATTAGTTAAGAAATTTAGTGTAGCATGACCCTTTGTTCTTTCTCCTCTGGGAAACATCTGGCAGCTTCATTGGCAGCACACGTAAAGGGTTTTTTTTTTTGGCAAAAATGACCAAGTTACCTGTAGCGGCAGGTCCAAAAGGAAAAAAGCTGCCTGGCACCCCCAGGCCACCATAATTGCCTAGGGAGTCCTTTTGAGCCCAGCAAAAACTAACAGTGGCACTAAATTGGGACCCTGCTGGGCTTGGTTCAGCTGCCTCTGCTTCTTCAGAACCAGGGCTAGGCTTCTTTTGCAGGTCTTGGCTGGTCTCCTTGTGGTGCTGTGCTAGACTGCTCAGATGAGTTGTCTCCAGGAATGTGGCAATTCTTGATTTGTCTTGCTCAATAAACTTCTTAACCATGGGTGATATGTGAGTGGTATAGGCTGGCCAATGGTGCACGTGGATGAGATGGGATGGGATGCCAATATTGCCCAATGTATAAGACCGATCTGGAACCCAAAAGAGAGAACATCTTAGGAGAGAGACTTCTAACCTGAATTGCTCCAACTCCGGTGAACAACCTGCTTCCTGCAAGTCAGAAGAAGCAGGGTTCCCTGCTGCAAGGCTAAGCAACCTTTTTGAGTCAGAGGCATATTATGAATTTTAAACATGGTGGGCCTTCTCCTAATGGGGCTGCCACGAGAGAGGCTTATCTGTTCACAAACTGGGTGCCCTCTAGATATGTTGGGGCATCCACCAAAATACCAAGGCAGCTTTTGCAAAGTCAGGCGGACTTCAAGTGCAGACACAGTCCAAAAGCATCTGGATGACACAAGGGTGGAAAAATCTGGCATAATGAAAAGAAAATACCATTTGTAAATATAAAAGCCTGAAAGGAGAAAATTTGTGGTAGGCAGAACTCACAGAGATAACATTTAAAAAACCAGCAAAAAGACTTATGGAAATTGTGTAACCCTACGAAAGAATACCTTTGTAGAGCTGGACAAAAACTAGTCACTTCTTGCCCAAAACATTCTTCATATGTTGTTGACAGCTGACTTGATTATTATTAGTGAAAACTGCCTATATATTATTATATGTATGTATATATATAATTCAACAAATAAATATCTGAAGGACATCTTATCTGGCTCTGTCATAAATAATAAAGCATATAGCCAATGAATTGTTATCAATACATACCATCATGAAAAAAATCAGGACTAAAGGCTTCAACTCTAGACATGTATGCTTAAGAGGAAGTTCCACTGAATATCTGTCTAGACATATTTAGAACTGCGCTATAAAATGCACTCAGTTCACAGATCAGATGGTTGTGTTGAAATGTAGAGGCAAGCAGGAAGGGAAGACCAAACCTTTTCAATTAGTAAAGAGGTCTTTTACTCCTATGACCTGTGCTTGAGTCTGGTTGGCAGATATTACTGCGAACCGGACTCTGCCAGGAGGTTAGTGTAGTCAGTACAATGTAACACCCCACCATACAGTACCAGTTTGAAAACCTGTCCATATTAATAAAACTGACAGCACAACAATATGTTGTTCTGATTGCCAGTATCTTAAGTGTTTTGCATTGAGCTAACAAAATATGCTCTCCACCCAGGAGGGTTGCTGAGCAGCCAATGGCATACTCTCCTCTCCTCTCTCATAAGGTATAAATCAGGATCACCTGGCAATGAAACCTGGGCTAGTCACTAGAAGGTAGACCTATGAAAAGGACTGGGGGGGGGGGGGGGGAGAAGCTGCTTTGAAAAGGATGGTGGTAGGACTTTGGTAACTTAAAGAAGAATGACTCCTTGGTTCCACTCCTGTGAGCTAGAATAAGAGATTTTTTTTCCTGGGGGTGCAAACATTCTGGCTTTTTTTCCCCTTCTTATATAAAATACAGATGTGCCCTCTTTGCCAGAACACTAGATGGTAATTTACTTTGTTTTTTATGTGTTCATTGCTTTCTCTCTCCCACTCCTCCTCTTCAGCCCATGTTTTGTCCTCTCATAATTTATTTGCAGTTTTCCTCTTGCCAGCTGTGGGAAGAAACAAACCTGATTCTAATTCACATAAGTGGATCAACATCTAGAAGCTTTAGTTACACTGCAAAAATGAGCAGATGAGATTTTCTGCCATACTCCACATAGTAGTGCTGGCCCAAATGTCCACAGCAGATTTCTCCTCTATGGCAGTAAAACACCAGAGCCTTAACAGATGACTGGGTCAGACAGCTGTGGAGTCAAATCAGGAAAATGGGTAATAAAATGATATTAACAGTGTTAGGTGGCAAATAAAAAGAACACAAATGTTAAGAGTTTTTCATGTCAGTGCCTATCTTCAATGACAGTATTTGTATTTTAATATAAATTGGCATATTGTCTTCTGAGCCTGCTCCATTAAGCCAATTAGAAGATTCTAGTTAATTATAATTTTCATCGAATTTTACAGCATAATAAAATTAAGAATTAAAAAAAAAATAATATGCCATTTTACAGAAAGGTTTGAAGCCATTTTTTTCATATGCTTAGATACACAGTGATGAAGAAATCCACTATCAGATCATAAATAGGATGATATCAAAACAGTATAATAATTTAATTTGGCTACCTGATGATTTCACTAAAACCAAACAAAGCCATTTCAGAGTGAAGGCAATTTTAAACCAAAATCATCCTGCAAAGTAACATTTGCAGGGTTTGAACAGACAACAACAAGCTGTGCCCTTCACCACCTTAGGGATTATTCAAGAAGTAGCTGGCTTGTAGATGCACACACTTTTCAGGCTTTCGTAAATCCACGTGGTGGATGTACAACACCTTATAGATCTGTTAATGAGGAAAAGCAAGTCCTGTCTTAACCTGAAGCCAGCTAATCAGATTGCTCCAAAAATCTGCCACAGATTTTCCAATATAGGTCCTCTGTTGGTGGTGAAAGTTCAAATTCTCCAGCCTTCCACTTCACTCACAGACCTTCCCTGAAAAGTGATCAAAGAAATCTTTCAAGCCTGCTACCTGAAGTAGCCACTTCCTCACTCTCAAGAAAATGTTTTATATTCTGTTTCTGCCATTTCTGCACTGAGGGAAGGACAGTTAGATTCTAAAAACTTGCTTTTCCTTTTCTCAGAAAGTAATAAGCCAGTCTGAAGACAGGTACACGATTTACAGGAGTTAATCACAGATTTGCACGAGCTTTGTGATACATGCTTAGTACAGTGAGTCCCCAGGTTGAGAAAGTCTGGTTTACAGATGACCCATAGCTAAGAACGGAGCCTGTTGTAGCAAAATTCAAGTTAAATACAGACTGATTCGAGTTAAATACACAATGGTTTGAGTTAATTACACCATACTACTTATACAGTACTATACAATAATACTGTTCCGGCTTACATACAAATTCAACTTAAGGACAGACCTTGGGAACGGAACTTGTTCTTAAACTGGGGACTACCTGTACGTGCTTAATCCATGATTAGGGGCTTATCTGCATGACCAGCTTGCCACAGCACCAAGCATAGGCCACTGACCATTTCTCAAGGCCAGGAATGCAAGATTTCATCTTCTACCTGCCTCGGCCCCCCAACTGGCTGAAGCAGTATAGGAATACGCTGCCACTCCAGCTGGCAACTGTGACAGGAACAGCCTCTCCTTTCAGTCACTAGTTACTACCCTTCATGGCCATTTTGTTTATAAACACATACACACATATTCACCAAGGGAATAATGGGGGGGGAAAGGGGGGGGGCTTTTTAAAAGGAAAAGAAAGACTTGAGTGATGGAATGGTGAAAGGATGGACCTGCTTTAAAAAAAAATCAGGTAAAATTGACAGCAATTCTACCACTTACATCTTCTAGTGGAAGCGATAGGACAAATTGTATAAATGTGGTGTTTTGTTTTGTTTTTCCCAGTCCAGGTGGGGTGAATTCACAAAGGAGAATTCACCATAGTCCAGGTGTGATATCAGGCTGTCACTGCACTCAAAGCAGAGGAAAGGACTGAAATCTGGGAAAGCATTTCTTCAGCTGATTTCATTTCCAGCTTGCTTATACGTGGGAGTCCAGGAGCTTAAGGCTGCTGCATGGAAAAGCTTTAGAGCCTTTTCTTTGATGTTATTTATATATGTGACCATGGAGGTGGGATGGCATGATGTTTTACTATGGCCAGAAGCACCCTTTCTGAGGCCGTCATAACTTCAAGCTGTCATTAAATGAATGGTTGTTAAGTGAGGACTATCTGTAGTTGCTATGTTTGTCCACTGTCAGCCCTTTGAGACAGCACAAGATCTACTGGAACTCTACTTTATTGTTATAGAGTATAATAACATAATCTTGGAAGCCTGACAGAGTTTCCCTCTCCCTCCCTGCCTGCATCTTATACCCAGGCGAGTTAAGGTGTCTTTCTTCCTCATGCCCTCTTGGCTTTCTGGGTTAAGCAGACATTTTCATAATGGCTGTGGCATACCTTTTTCAAGGGTATCACCACACTCCAGTGAAAATAAAGGACACTTTCACACTGGCATGATGTTTTGTCCCAAATTTCCAAAAATTGTTTGAAGGCAATTAAGCCAGGAGGAAGAGATGAAATCAGAGTTCCATCCAATGGGGAAATGCAGCCACACCATTTAAAAAAATTAAAACCAACATTCCCCGAGCTTTGCAGCAGTATCAACTATGTTGCAGCTGAGCCAAAAGTAAATAATCTCAACTCTCAATGCTATTGATGTCACGGGAACATGGAGATCAAGAGCTGCTTTCAGACTGGCTCAGAAGCCTTCTGTGGAAGCACCCTAAGAAAAAATAATTTTATGGAACGAAGCTCTATCCTACCATGACATCATTAACACTGCACTATAAAACTCTACCACTTGGCTAGCTTTCTTGTTCCTTTCTATCTATATACTACTAAAACTCTTGTGTTTATGTGTTACTCTGTTTGTAACCTCAAGTTAGCCCAAATGATGCATTATACCACAACAGTTTTTGAACCAACGTACCTAAAATCCACTAACTTAAAGAATGCATTAAAAATCCAGGACCCATTGCTTCTGTGGAATTGAAATTTCCACAATGTTCAGATCACTTTTATTCACCAAGTTGTGGCTGTTTCAGCATCCCGGTGGTCACATGATCAGATTTCCGAGACAAAGTCAATGGGGAAGCTGGCAGGAAGTCAGAAGTCACTCCTGCTCCCATTGCTTTTTTGCCCTCCTATGGTCATTCTGTTTATCTGTTTAGGTAAGTAAATATTGACTTATTATTGAAGTTTGTTTGTCACTACAATTATTTTTCTATTTATGAAATATACCCTTCTTAGATGATCACGGGACCATCTGGCATTGGGGTAAAAAAAATATGATCAACCTAACATTTAATGTTAATTTTGGTCACATCAGACTGCATTACCTTTCTCTCAAAGGATGATCCAGTGGGTCACAGGGTTGTCTAGTAGTTACTACAATCAAGAAACAGTTTATTTTTGTGTTGTGTCCATTAGACTGATTGAGTTTACAGCACATGGCAGGAAGCCATTTGATGGGAACAAATCCTTTGAAGCAAAACTTGGCAGATATGATTCTTGGAAGAGATTCCCCTTTGACTGAAAAGCCTTTTCAAACAGCTTCCCACTGTCGGGCCAACATGAGCGTGGAGAAACAACCCAAAAGAGAACTGATGCATTATTTAGGAAAGGGGAAAGGGTGGGGAGAGAATAACATATGAATACTATAGTAATCTACACATTACTGCAGGTAACTGCTTTTAATTCCAACAAACTAGCAGGGAGGCCATTTTATCATTTGCTCTGTTTAAAGACAGTTTGTGTTCAGGGCATAGGGTGATGGTGGAAGGGGCTGGGGAAAAGAGAAATAAAATTAAATTGGTTGGCTACAATTCAAAATGTCCTGACAGTGTGTAGAAGTAGCAGTAAAAGCAAAGAAGGAAAAATATAAGTAAACTTGGGGGGGGGGGGGGACCTTTTGCAAGCGGATAGACATAAAAGACATGCTGGAAGAGCTACAATAACTGTTGCTATTTTTCTGGTTTAAAAACAGGGTATTGCTAGCTCCTTATTCCCATAGTTCAACACATACTCAAAGACTGAAGGGCCCCAAGCTTGTCTCCTGTTTATTTTGGCATGTGGTTTCCATATTCACTCACACTGGGCCCCCCAATCGGAAGGTGCTCCTGTCTTCAGAGACAAGGGGGTGAGGGTGGCAAAGGCTTTCCCTTCGGTCTGGAAGAGAGACTTTGGCTAATGCAAAACACTTGTCTTTGAGGGGGGGCTAATACTTCCCCTCCCCCCAATATAAGCATATGTGTTTCAGTCTTTAGACATACTGTAATTCAGCTGAAAAAGAATATGCTAGTCCAGTAGATGTTTTCAGCACTGTCTTATCTTATGAAACAGAAAGAGAAAACTTTCTGAATCATCAAAATCATAATCATAACACCAAAGAGTTCATTTTCTGACTAAAAGCAGCACAGGAACGTTATACTCATTTTTTATGTCATTCAAGGACCTAAGAAGTGTTCTTAAACTTCAGATGTTTTTCTGTTACAATTTCACAGCAGTGGAATGACACCTTTTTACAGGATGCTCTCTATTTCACAATTTTTAGAACTTTTGATGCAGAAGCACTAACTTCATCCCTGACCTTCTTAGGTCTAATTAAAATACCAACTTATTCACTTTTCAGCCTTTTTTCAAATTGTGTTGGATAAGGGGAGAATTAAGTTGGTTTGCAGTTGATCACAAATCAATTTAACTTTGTACCTCTTGAAGTAGTATATGAACCACAAAGCAAATTATCTTGCAAGTTTTTCCATGTACTGGGTTCATATAGTTCTATCAAAACAGTTTAGGCAAAATGTTCTCTAAATTAAGTGCAGCTGTTCAGGTGTTGAAGTATTATTGGGACACATTAATGGGCTGATGAGTTTCAAAATGCTGAAGTGGAACCCTGATAAATGGAAGCAATGTGGGTAGATGGGAAAGGAATCGGGTACATGAACTGTTGTATCATTCTTATGAAAGACCAAGCGCGTAGCTCAGGAGTAGGCACGCTAGTGTGGCAGTATTGTGCTCCATTACGTTTTTTAACAAATTTGATTTTAAAAGTCTGTATACAATCTGCATCCATGTTTTTTTTTATTGCAACTTTCTGCAAAATATTTTTTTTTTCAGATGGGCTAGGAAGGAAGAGATAAGAAGGAGAGAATCCATACCCTAGAGTGAGGGTGACCACATGCATATGGTTAGGAGAGAGAAGATAAATATACATAGTGAGTGGATGGGTGAGTGGGTGTAAGAGGTCAGGTATACACTGAATGGAAAAAAGATTGCACATATGAATAGATGGGAAGGAGAAGCTGAGCGTATGCCCTTGGGAGAAAGGATGAGTGTGCATGGCGGTTGAATGAATGGGACTAAGTCTGTGCAATGGATGGAAGTATTCCTTGTTCCAACTTTGTTGCATAAGATCAAGTGGCCAGGAATATATTTTATAAGCCTTGATCAATTCACTCTAGAATGACCGCGGAAATCTCTGTCCAATTAAGCATTACTGTAGATCAATAGGGAGGTTAGTTGCTGAACGCAATGAATGCTTGCACATTACTTAAAAGAAATGTCACATCACACACTTGCATATCTGTGCTCTGCTGTCTCTAAATTCTTTAAAAAATAATAATAATAAAGAAGACTTCCCTTTCTCCTACGATAGAACACAATAAACAATAGTTGTTTTCTGGAGTTTTCAACGTGCAGCTCCCCACTTTATTCTGAGTGTTTTTCAAAGGGCAGCAAAGCTTCAGAGGGATATTTTGCTTTGATGATACTGTACTTTGAGTGAAGCCTCCCTCTGAAGCTGCATTTACTGGCCAATTCTGTTACCACCACCCCAGCCGATTCTAAACTACTGGAGGCATCAGAAGAGGCTTCTGCTGATGTGCAACATATGTGCAGAAAGCAGTCCTGACAACTGGAGCTGCCAATCAAAGGTTGGAGGTGACACAAAGCTGAAGGAAGTGGCAGTGCCTGTTTACTTTCCTGAGGAAAATCCCAGAGCTCCACAATGAGAAGCAGCTTTGCGCAAGCCATGTCTGTACCATAATCATATTATTGATTTTGCAGGAATGAGCCAACTGTTGCTATAGTGCTGGGACTTGAAGCTGTTCCCCTTGTACAGAAAAGGAAATATAGCTGACCATGATCCTGCCAGATGCAGAGAATATTCTGCATTAGCAGCTGGCGACCTCCCCAGTGTTCAAATACGGCCACCTGCAATCCAGAGGAGGCACGCTACAAGCAGCCAAAACCTTCAGCTGCTCTGCAACTCTCAGGCATCTCCATGTGCATGGATCTATGAATGCACATCTGCTTTGGGATTAGGGAGGCTGACTCCCTGCCTGTCCCCAGCCTCTAAGCAAATTCCTGAACCCTCAATAAAGTGGCTTGTTCCCCACTGTTGGCAGCGTCTACTGCACATGGAAGGAGAAGAAGGAAAAGGAGAACAGATATGCAGCAGTTTGCCAATCCAACACTTATGCTGCAGAAAGTGTCCATTTATGCAGACTCCCAAGAAGCTCAGGAATGAGCTGGGTGACCCTAGCCTTCATTTTAGTGTGCCTGTTTTCCTGGGTGGGGAATATAGCTTTGTAGCTTGTGAACAGTCTCTTCTCCACCTGGTACTAACTCTCCTATGCTAAAGAAAGCCCTCAGGGGAGCAAGTCGAAGGAGATGCTTCCAGATATTTCAGGGTGGGAGAAGTGGGGGAGGGGGAAGGGCTTATTTATGTGAAATGCCAAGGCAACAAATAGTTGACATTAGGATTGCAAGGCAGCTGTGGGACTGGGCTATTCCTTTCAGGCCTCACACAAAGGGCCCTTTTTTGTCTTGCCTTGGAAGACAAGCAACAGAGCAAGCCACAACAGAAGCCATATTGATGGTTGGGGAAAAGCCTGTGGAATTTCTGGGGAGGGTTTTGCTGGCCTACAGGCACAATGGACTGTGCTTTGAGATGGCAGACCACGTAGGATGGAAAGGCCAAGCGGTTTTCACGTGACTGGATTTGCCTTTCTAACAGCTTTCTTTGCCTGCCCCAACACATGCCCCCTCACTAAAAATGGGGGGTAGAGGATGACAGTTCTGATCCTCAACAGTCAGCTCACTGCTTGAGGCTTCTTTTGAAAGCAGCTTTCCTTGAATTGGTGCCTTCAGCACCGTCAGATGGCCATGGTCAGTGTCCCCAGCCTGCACAGGCAAACACATCCAGAAAACCCTGAACTGGGGAAGACAGCATGCATGTGAATGCTTCCAAACTTCAACTATGGCTTCTCTGGATTACTGTACATTTTACACTTTTCCCTACAGGCGCTTGCACAACTTTCACGGCCTTAAGTTCAGAGATGTCATAGTGCTATAGCATTAAATGTTCTGGGATCACAGCCCAGACTTCTTGTACACATGCCTGAGGTGCTTACATGGGGCCTCTCCTTAGTCTTCTGATAGGCCTCTTCCAAGCACCCAGTCAATCTATCGGATTGTTTTAGGAACACACTGGCAAATTGCAGCTTCTTTGGGTCTAATAAGATTAACCATTTTCTAACTGAATTAGCACCACAAGAATGTAAGAAGGATTACTGAGATACAGAAGCATGGACAAGGGCTTTTGAATCCTACTACTACCCCTTGACCTTCTCCTGTGTACATTTCACCACACAAATACAGCCCCCTCCCCTCTGAAACCCTGATCATATCGTAATAATAATAAAAAAAGACCTGTCTTAGCTCTGGAAGGTTGAATCTGGGCTGTAGAAGGCATACTGATTTTAGTCCAGGAGTCGGTAACATGGTGCCCATGAAAGTTAGTGCCTGCCAAGCATTCTGCACCACCTGAATTTTTAAATAGCTAATTGTAAAAATGATAAATGAATAAATGTCATGCTGTGGTGCAAAGTGGCCTTCTCCAACATCACATGTATTTCCAAGAATGCCTCTGGGCTTCACATTTGGCCCATGGGAATTCTGGAATAATACAAATGGTGGGTGACTGCAGATCCTGGACTTTGGAAATCTATCCCAAAAAATGGCAAAGAAGCCAACTTACCAGTTAGCCTTTGGGTAAAATAGGGGTCTTCTGCCACATGTCACATGGATGTGCAAACTGGGGCAACTATTTTCTGAGAGTGTTCATGACATACTCTCAAAATCCAGATGTGTCTCCCAGTCCAATAAGATTGCCTACCCCTAAAGCCTTTCCTGAATGCCATATTTTCATAGTGTAATAAATGTGTGCACTTCATTTGTTGGAGACCAGCTAGCTGCCTTACTGTTAGAACATTTTCACAGTACTTGCACCACCATACTGGTCTCAGGAGGGGAGGGTGAATTATCGAGCAATAATTGGTTGGTTGCATGGCATGTTATATTTGCCTGGCAATAAGCTTATTGTACACATTGAGCTTCCCTCTCTATAGAAATATGTAGGTTTGCAGTGTTCTGCTTTGTTTTAAAGTCATCTCCCACAGGCCTGTATGAAAAATCTCTGCGTTTAGAACTTAGCTAATGTCACAAGAGGAATTACTACAGGGAAAGAATGTGGTAATGGCCATTTATAGCATTGCCAGTGGAAAAATGCCTGATCCTAAGAATTCATTTAGCTAGAATAAAATGATGAAATGAAATCTTCCACTGATATTAATTGGCCTCTAGAGCAATTGGGCCAAGGCTCTAAGTTGTTTCTATGCTTCAGCCTTTTTCTACTGTTTTTTGTTGTTTTCCATTGTTGGCTGCATTTGGAACTGCATGTGCGGTTTCATGCTGCCATGGATGTAGCACTGTTTTGTCCATCTATATCTTAAAATACTGATCCACCATCATGGGCATAAGGGTAGAGCTGACCCCATGCAAATGTCCCTTCTCCCTCTTCCTTCCTTTTAGACTTTGCTGAAGTTGGTTTTGTGTTTGTCGTGCTTTGCCAAGATATGTGCTAATCAAAAAGTAACATTTCAAAATCACACATGCTTTTTTCCCCTCTTCCTTCTCCTGCTTCCTATTTTCTTCCCATCCCCATCAAGAATTGTGCTGTCCTATACCTTTCCTACATTCCAACAAGTCACATTACTCTATATGCACAGAGGATATAGAAGAGAATTTCTGTATAAAAGAATTTCCAAATCAGGAAGGGGTTTGGCAATAGCAACAACACCAATAGATCCTTTAGAGATATCCCTTGGTTAATGAGATTACTCTTTGATTCTGAAAAAATAAAAAAATAAATTAAAAAAAAGAGTCAAAATGTGCCACTAAGGCACTAGAGGGTGATAACTGAGTTCACTTGAATGTGAATATACTTTCCACATCATCCTAGACTCTGTTTTATTAGGTTCCCAGAAGTGGCAAAAATATGCATTCATGCTCAAGTGAACGCACACACATTCCCTTTCAACTGAATCTGAAGTTCGGGTGGGCAGAGAACCTGGCCAGCCTGCTTGGCTCCATCCTCTGCCTAGCATACATCACATACCAGTGAGTTATTTGAAACAAGACTAGAATCTGTTACTGTGCTCATGCATCATGTTAAGCCAGGATTTTTAAAACTGTAATATATGAAAATGCATTAACCCTTCATACATAAAGCTAAAGCATGTTTACACATCATGCTTAGCCAATAAAAAAATAGAACAAAAAAAAAAGGAAGGAAGGACATTCTACACAAGTGGAGTCTGATGACCGCTAAGAAACAGAAACTGTGAAATTTATACTATTGAAATTTGACATGCAGTCTGATTCAAGTAGCAGGAAAATCAGTGGCTGGTGCCTGAAAACAACTTTGTTTCCTTGACTGTAGGATCCAAGCCAAAAAATCCTAAGTTACAGGAAGAAATATTGGAAAGACAGCAATCAGTTATTTTCTTTCTAGGGCACGGTATTGTGGGAATACTATTTTGATTCAACAGATGCAGTACGAGTCAACCCAGTACAGGGGGCAGGCATAAAACCAGAAACTGCTTAATATGGGCAACTGGTTATAGACTAGGCACCCGGGAATACCAATAAAGATTTTCTGCCAGCATCCCACCCTGTGGGGGGAATGCAAGGACACCTCTCAAGGCTCTTCAAAAGTTGCCACCCGTTTCCATAGCAAGTACATAAAGAGGGAGATAACAATGGTGGGGTCAGCTAAGGATAAGCCCAATGCAAGTGCATTGTAAGCAGCACACTCACTGATCCTCCAGACCTGCCCATCATAGCTCTGGTGCCAAGGGGGCAGAGAGGGCTGGGCTCGCTGGGCAGAATGTTTGAAGCTGGCTTAAGCAAACAAAATAATGATAGGATAGGCACTAGTGTGGCCACCATGGATGGAAATAAAAGGAGCAGGTAAGAGCAGTAGCAGCATCTTGCAAAGGGTGCAAAAGTTGCCAGCTTTTTTCCTTTGGCACCTGTCAGACAGACAAACAGGCATTAAGGAAGGAAAGCTGTTCCCATCACTGCTTCCACAATGGGAAAAAGTTTGCGTGTTTTAAGTTCTGTCTGTCAGACAGCTGTTGGAAAGCAGGAAGGTTACATACAGGCCTGACAGTTATATTTATTTCCCAAAGAAAATACTGATAGCTAAAAAAAACAGGCACTACGGATATATCTGCACAATCGACCGTGATCTTGACCATTCCGAAGTGCTACTAGCTATGACACCTAAAAACAGAATCACCCAGCTGAGAGGCTGCCATAGCAGCAGAAAATCTCTGGCCATCGGGTTCAAAAAGAACAGAGTGTGTCCATCTCCAGCTTACAGGGCTTGTAACTATTCCAAGACTGATAGAGAGAGGATGCTGGGCCAGAAAGTTCTGGTCTGACTCAGCACAACTGCTGTTATGTTTTCATTTGCAACACCCCTGCTGCTATTGAAAATGTTCACTGAGAGATGGAGTGGGCAATCGTAGGCCAGAGCTGGCCTCTGATCCCATGATTGGTGCCCGTGGCAATCACACCAAGGCAAATTACCCCAGCTGCAGAGATGCAATTTTCCTGCTGCTAAGCTAAAGAAAAGCAAAGAAAAATGGGCCGTGTGAAAGCATTCTTACCTGCTTGACACGTGGAAAAAATAATGAAATAAAAAGAAAAACCTTCCTACAGAGACAAGAGCAAAAGGTTGACACAGAAAGCTGAAAAAGGGATGAGGCAGGAGGGTGTGTGCCTCCTTCAGTTTGAACCAGCCAATAAACCCTACTCTGATCCCTACCTGCTACAGGTCAGCTTGACTTCATCTCCAGCAAAGTAGGTGTTGAAGTATAACAGATTTTACAAACCTTGTAGCTTTCCTTGGATGCTGTTGGCTCAAGGGAAAAACATGACTTCAACATTAGAACAGCTCAAGATTACTTAAGCCAATATTAGTCATAGCTGGGGATTACATCACAGAGCATGGCAGGAAAAAAAATGCCTCCAAGACATTTTTATTCCATGATTAGGTGCAAGTGAAGAAACACTCAGATGGATTGCAATATGAACGTTTCATCTGGAAGCATGTAGAATTGTTTCTCTTGCATGAAATTTTGAAGATATTTTCTGAGCTGGGAGAAAAGTGTGTTTTGCCCATTTGTTTGTTTTAAAAAGCCTAACTTAGAGTTGAATAAGTTCTGATGTTTACTTTTCCAACTTAAGAGAGAAAGAGTAAGGGTATCCTTTAGAGATTGAGGTATGGCCCAGAGTCCCCAGTAATGCAGCAGAGGATGTTGTCAGTTGGTGCCTAGAATCATATGAAAACCCAGAACTGTTTGCTTCTGTCACAGGCACCATTTGAATTGAAAACTGGTTAAGGAAACAGCTAAAGCTTAGAGTCAGAACCCCTGCTTTGCGTCCAGAAGAGATCATGTTCAGTCCTTGGCATCTTCAATTAAGTGGATTGGGTAGCAGTTAATCAGAACAACCTTCCACCTACTATTCTAGAAAGCTAATGCTGCCAATCAAAAGCACTAGTTCTAACTGTAAACCCTTTTCCTCTGTGTCCAACCACAGCCATGCCTAAGATAAGAGACCTCTTTCTCAGTGCATAACTCCCCACTGGCATTCTGCTGGAAGCCAGCACTCTAACATCCTTCAACAGCTGCTAGCTCATTTGTTCCTGAAGAGGTCCTTGTGCAGCCTTTGCTGCACAGATGCTCCTCCAGGCTCAACAGACAGCAAAATCTGGAAGAAAAGTGACTGCAGTGTTTTCAGTCAGCCAGCAAAAGAAGTGCCGCAGCAGCCTAAACAAAGGCTGCTTTGTGAGCTGGAGAACAAGCAGGGAAAACACAACATGGCATTAAGAATTATATGCTAGGCTGGCAGGATTGTTCGGAGGGGGATCAGGCTGCCTTCCTCTGGGGCTCCAGCTAGAAATTCCAGCATGGCTGTTTCTGAACCCAGCTAAGCCTGAAGACATTTGAGTGCTGTCCTAAGAAGAACCTCCTGAATTCTGGAGTCTAATTTATTGTTTTCATGCCCATGTACATTCCAGGTGTATAAAGTCTATAAAAACGGTGTGTCAGTAGTTTTCTTCTGACATTATCTGAAAGTCAGTGGGAAGCCTGCAAAAGCATTACAAGAGGAAGGAGGAGTGTGAATCTGGCTGTAGAGAAATGATTTGTCCTGAAGTCACCCACGGGGAAATGGCAGAGCCATGTTGCTAGCATCGTTTGGTGGCACTATTGTGACACTTGTCTTCTAAGATTCTGCCTACAGGACAGGGATCATACACCTATTTGCTTTAGCCTCTCTTTTTTCCTGCATCCAAAGAACCACCACCTGGGGGAATATTCCTGCCTCTACAACTTGACATCCTCCCACTAATTTCACACCTCTGACTGAAAAGCACTGCTAATACAGTGGAAAATATGAAATACTACATCTCCAAGACATCCTTTAAAAATCAGATCCTTTTTGACACTTTCCCTTGGAGTCAGAGTACATCCTTCCAAGGTCTGTGGGGAAGATTGAGTCATAGGATAATTGTTTTAACTGGGAAAATGGGTGGGAATGTTTTGGATTAGGGTTTTTGTTTGTTTGAAGTTATTGCTAAGGCCAAGGGCAGTGAGATTCTTTCTTTTTATGTGCTCCCCGGTTATTCCCCTATATTGTTGATTCTGTCTTGTGTTTTTAAAATTGTTATTTATTATTACATTTATATTCCCACCTTTATTTTGTACAACTCAAGGCAGCATACATAATGCTCCTGCCTCCTTTCTTCCCTATCACAATAACTCTGTGAGGTGGATTGGGCTGAGAGAGAGTGACCAGGTGGCCCAAAGTCACCCAGTTGGCTACTGTGCCTAAGAGAGGACTACAACTCCCGGTCTCCTGGTTTCTAGTCTGGCACCTTAGCCACTGCACCAACCTGTTGACTTCCTTCACCCTTTTTTCCTCTTTATATCTTTGGTACTCCTGTCATTTCTTGTGATATTGGGTTATTTAATGAGGGGGATGGTCATGGTCTGGATACAATGCTGCTGTTCAGGTAATGTGGAGCAAAGGGAGATATATAGGAAAGGGAAGAGGCAGGTTTATGAAGGGCAGTAGGATTACTACAATGATTCCTTTTTCTTCAATTAAAATAATAAACTGGGGAATCAAGCTGAGCAATCGTATTCCTTTTGAATGCCAAGCTGGTATCCATAAAAAGACAATGTTTATATAACTGAGCAGGTGGCTGACCTGATGCATATGACAGTGACTTGGGATGTACGGGCTCACCTGCAGCCAGCTGAGCATCCCATGCCAGAGTGATATACATCTAGTGCTCAGAAAAGTGGTGTTGTGATAGACCATAAAGATGCCATCTTTCTTCCCAAGGCCCTTTCCAAGCCTTTGCTACTTTAAAAGGTACGTGCCTCAGTCGGAGCAGGAGAGAAAACTGATTGTGTTGATGTATTAGCCACACTGCTTTTCTTCAAGGGAGCTGATGCAAGTGGTCTTAGATGCAGTTTTGTTCTTGGGATACTTCAACATTATACTAAGGTTACCTTGGCAAGCATAACTCAGGATTCCTCCTATGGGCTTCACCCAGATTGCTTAAAACCTATCCATGAGGAAGGTCATACCCTCATTGGTTTCTGTCCTAGGGAGGGGGGCATTCATTATATGTATGTCCAAGAAATGGTACCCTTGCTGTGGAACAGTATCTCCTAAAGATAAAGCAGTCTCAACAAATACTCATCTGCAGAGATAGGGTCCAGATTAGATTAATGGATCTGATGGGATTCTAGGAGACATTGGGGGATATATTCTTGAACCTGACTCAGAACCCTGGTTGAGATATGGAATAATACATTTCTTGGGCAACGTATAAGGTAGCTTTTAAATGTCCCTTTCCCATGTAAGAGCACATAATGTCCTATGATATATGAAATAGTCGCAGCCAGTGAAACATGAGGACAATGGAGATGAACAATTGTCATGCAGGTCTGTGGATTAATTTGATTGAACGCTGTATAGATGTTACTATAAAAAGTAAGCCATGACAATCTGGCAGGAAAAGAAACAACAGGTTTCTTTCCTCATTCTATCTGCAGAGAACGATCGAACAGAACTCTTCAAGGTTGTTCAGGATGATGACACAGCTCTTGGTGGCCTCAGCCAATGCTCTAACACCATCAGAGCTTCATTGTGAGTAATTAGCATGATTCTCTGTGGACAAAATTGCTTGAATTCATATCAGGCTTGATACATGCAAACTCCAATGGAATTTTGTCAGGGGCTTTCCTAATACATTTTCCCTCCTAGAGAACAATGCATATTTCGCCAACAGAAGAGTGTAAGAAGGAACAAGAAGACACATAACCCTTCTACTGGTGGAAAGGTAAGAAACAAAGTGAGATGGACATCAGGATTCCGTAGTTGTGATCAGCAATGTTATGGATTGTTTTTGGTCCTGCCCTACCTGAAATAAACCTGGAATATTTTTGCAGTAAGTTCAGGTAAGTTTAGCAGTCCTTGAAGAAAATGTTAAAGGATTGGAACAGTGAGTGGCCACACTTCAGCTGATGAAAGAGGATGAATATTTATCAGAGTGTGCAAAAGAAGCTCTACAGTATAAGCTAACAGAGGAAGCAATGTAAATGTATTGTTGTTGCCAGGGGGATGGGGGGAGTGGTGGAGCAGGTTTTGTACTGGGATTTTTATTCTTGTAAGCTACCCAGAGTCACTGTGAGTGAGTTGGGTGGCCATATAAATTGCTTAAATAAATAAAATAAACAAACAAGAGAATCAAAAAAGAGACAAGCCCTGCAGATAGTGTGATTATTAGAAACTAGAGTCCTAGAAGGAATTCTGCCCCACTGGAACTGAGAAATAGCTTTCAGGCCCTCACAGAAGAAACAGGATGTGTACTTTCAGGGAAAGAAAAAGAGATGCTGCAGAACAGGAGACAGGATGATGGGTCTGTGAATGGCCCGAAAAATACAGGACATGAGAATTGCTCAAAGGAGGCCATAGAAGCAGAAAGGTTAGTCCTGGAAAATTTCCGATGTAGCATGTAGAGAATGACAACTTCAAAGAAGATACCGCAAGATATAATGATCACAAAAAAGATGGTTCTCAAAACAATAGATAGTTGCCATGTGAACTGGATGAAGCAATGACACTCAGGTGGAAATGTACCAAGAGTCATAAGAAAAGTGCCAAGGTGGGACTGGCTAAGATTTGATGAGCAGCTAGGCCTTGTTAGAAGTTATAAAAATGTATGGGAACTGTAGTACATTGGAGCCTTTATTTAAAATGAGATACAGTGCACAGAGATGCACAGAGGTCTGTTATTCCAATTCTTATGGAACTCTGACCGAGTCTGACTAGCTAGACTTTGAGATGAGTGAATATGAATGGATGGATGGATGGATGGATGGATGGACGGATGGATGAGAATGAATGAAGCTTTTAGTTAAGAAACTGAACAATAAAAGTTGTAAACCTGCATTTCTTTCTACATGTTTTGGATCTCTGGATAAAAAAGAAAAATAGCATTGGAGGCATTATAAAGACTCTCTTTATAACCCTCAGTGTGCCATAATAGGAGCAGCTGGTAGGATCCAAGAGTAGGCATTAGAACAGTTCAAACATTGGGAATGTTTAGGGAACAAGGGCTGTACAAATCTCAGGAAAGGTTAGGCACTCTCACAAAGAGTCTGTGTAAAACTCTATGATAACTCATATAGTTTATCAGATAAAGGGTACTTCTTAGATGAATGCCAGTTGAGGGGGAAATGGTGGTGCATGCCTTTTCAATCTCTGAGAAAATAGAGACATTATAGTAGATGGCATTCCCAGCCTGTAAGAAGTGTGCCAAAGGTTTGAAAATACTGTGTGGTCTACAAAACTAATATGAAGGAAATACCCATTAGTTGGTTTCATGAATCACAGATGAGAGGGCCAACCTGGCATGTATTACTGAGACTTGGCTGGTCTTGCGGGGGGATGCCTCTCTTAGAGATTTGCCCAGCTGAGTTTCGGGTGTGGCATCAGCCAAGACCCCAGGGTAGGGGTGGAGGTATAGCGATTGTCATCCAAGATATTTGGGTGGCCTTCAGCTGCTCTGCTCCACAGTTTGCCAGGTGCAAGACCTGATTTGTTAAGTTGGGCTCTAGGGATCACTTCAGATTGTTGCTATTGTACCAGTGTCCCAGCTGTGTAGCAACCTCCCTGCCAGAGCTCCTTGACTCAGTGGCTGGCCTGGTCATGGAATTCCCCTGGCTTATGGTCTTGGGGGACATTAACCTGTATTCCCTGGGTGTAGGATCTGAGGTAGCTTGGAAGTTCATGGTCATCACGACAGCCATGGGCCTGTCGCAGGTCATCCAGAGTCCTATGCATAGTAGCGGTCATTCACCTGATCTGGTTTTCATATCAGAGCAGTGGCAGTGTGATCTGGAATTGGGGGAGGCTTCTGTTTCTTCCCTGTCATGGTCAGATCACTTTCTGATGGCCCTGCAGTTCTCTGGCACTGCCCTCTGCTGCAGGGAGGCAGGTCCTATTAGATTGCTCCACCCCATGCAACTGATGGACCCAACTGGGTTCCAGAGGGAGCTTGGGGATATTCCTGAGGGTCTGCTGCTGGATCTGACCAAGGCCCTGGTGGTCACCAGAATGAGATTGCAGCAAGGGCTCTTGATCAGACTGCGCCTGAGTGGCCTCTCCCCACATTGTGCCTTTTAAAGGGAGCTTCTTTTCTTTCCTTTTATTGTAAAAATAAACACAGCAAATTTATATACAAGAGAAGGATAGTGAGCATGGCATTGTAAGGGTCACCATCTTTGCAACTCCCAGTTGGTCAACTGAAGGCTGCATTTATTAGTTTATAAGAAGCACCAAGCATTGCAAGATGGCACTTGTGGGGGCGACACAAAAATGTTTCTGAGGGTTTGGACAGCGTGAAACTGGTGGCCCTGTGGAAATACCCAGAGCCTTAGTATCATTGTGAAATCCCTACACTTCAAGCAGGAGGAACTAGAGGGACAATCTCCCAGTCCCCCCAGTCTTATTTTTGTGGTCTCCAGATTTCTCCAGGATCACACCGCTAAAGTTGGTTGGCAAATCTCTGTTTTTTTTAATGACAATATTTTTCTCATTTATTTAAAAAAAACAAAATAAGCCTAAAAGTGTTTGTAAAGAAAGTGGACTTAATACATCCAATTTAAGTAAAAAAAAAAAAAAAAAAGCAAGCAAGCAAACAAACATTTTCCCTTCCTTCAATTCATCAAAATGCCAGCCCTGCCTTCTCTGGTAACATTATCACCTTGTGAGCCTTCAAGGCCTAACTTGGAAGAATGAATGATGCCTTGTAACTTCAAAAAGGTTGCCCACCCTATAGAAAGATTTTCTAGGGTAATGTGCTACCTGCTCATGAACTCCTTTGTTTGAGAAAACCCCAGTGTCTTCTACAAGCAGTACACAAGTAGAGCCAATTACAAGCTCTACAAGAAGCAAAACACCTCTTTGCATTGTGAGGATCACATCTCACAAAACACTTAATGTACCATCCCCCCAGCAAGAAAATGGTCTTGCTGCCTGTTGATGAGATGTCATCTGAGCATTCTGATTATACTTTGCCTACTTAATAAAAAGAATTGTCAGCCAGCTATTAACCATATGCATTTATAATAAGAATTAGGCCCTATTCATAGTAGGAAACAGATCGCTAGATCATACTGGCTCAATATGCAAGCAATGCAAAATCAAGGCATGTCAAAGCAAATGCCATGCAGTATGGCAAAAGGAGGAGGAGGAAGAGAAGGAGATGATGATGATGATGATGATATCTCAAGTCATCAATTACAAAAAGTTGTAGAATTTCAAGTCATCAATTACAAAGAGTTACATTACTTGGAGCAGCATATATATTTCAACAGTATATTTAGCTATCTCAGAGCCAATAGTCAAAAGTACCAAATCTGGTCAGAACTATCTGCTAGACTATGTGTCAATGACAACAATGGCAATAATAATAGAATCTTTTATATTCACCCTTGCCTAAGTAGACTCAGAAGCCATAATTTAGCACAGGTTATTTGACTGTGAAAACAACCTTTACTGGAAATGCTGGAAAAAATCATTTTAACATTGCAGCTGCAGTATGTGAGTTTGTTTCTGTAAGGAGCTGCAGGATTTGTTGTACATTTTGCTGCCGCAGGCCTATAATATAATTATCCATATGGGCTTTGAGATTAAGCTCTCAAACAGATTCTGCATTCCTACAGTACAGAGGCAGTTCCCCAAGCATTAGGCCCTTGAATAAACAGAAAGCACATTTCTCCAATTCCCAGAAAAACAAACACCAGATTTTTTTTTTTTTTGGTCGCTGCCCAAAGAACTCTTCAGTTTAAATCACAGCTATCACCCCTATCGATCAGATGAGTTTTAGAAACAGGACGTGATGCCATCCCTTTTCTCCTTACTGCTCCGTTCTTAAAGTGTAAAATCATGGCAGAAGAAGGGATGTTTGTTAAACCTAAATGCTCATTCAAGGGCAGCTAGGACATTACATATCCATAAAATGGCATTCAGAATGGCATTATACATGCATACGGTGGTGAATTGGAATTTTATGCTAATGCACAATTGCATTTTGCATGTATACAATTGTAAACAGATTTTGTCCATTGGATCAGAAATCTGCTAAACCAAAGTCTTTAAAGCAGTGTTGTCCAAACTTGGCCACTTTAAGATGAGTGGACTTCAACTCCCAGAATTCCCCAGCCAGCAGGGGAATTCTGGGAGTTGAAGTCCACTCATCTTAAAGTGGCCAAGTTTGGACAACACTGCTTTAAACAAATACAGATGGCAGCATTTGCTTCCAGCCTGAACTCCCCACAAGAAACAGGCTCTCCCTTAGAGTTCCCATCTGTCACTCCATCTAGCAGTTTGAGATGCTGGCAGTCACAGCCCCATGTCCTAGTGAGCAAGCAGTAGATGTATTGTCGAAGACTTTCACGGCCGGCATACGAAGGCTGGTGTGGATCTTCTGGGCTGTGTGGCCGTGTTCTGGAGGTTCTGTTTCCTAATGTTTCGCCAGCATCTGTGACCGGCATCTTCAGAGTGCAGGAGCACAGACAGGAGCAGTAGATGTCGCATTAAATCTGCCTATCCCCCTAGCTGTAATCACTGGATGGAGCTGGTGTGAATTTCCCACTGGTCCCAGATTATAGTCCAGTTTGGCTCGAAAACAGGATCGAAACTTCCTGTTCTGGCTGACTACCTTCCAATAGAATTTGCTGACATGAACCCTTGTTCCTGAGCACAACTTAACTTTTCAGGGTTGGCGAGTTTAAACAAAACAGCTTTGAACACAGAGGTATTTCCGAGGATATCATTTCCAATTTCTCTAACTGTTCCTGTTAAAAAATGATGCTCTTCAAACCCCTCAGTGTGCCCCTACAAGTTCAGATGAGAAACAAACTTATTTCCAAACACTGCAACATTTCAAGCACCTGGTTTAGCCTTCTCTGATCAGACACTCTCTGTTGTGTTGGGATTAGCATTCCCATCATCCCCAACCAACAGCACAATACTTCTAAAGAGTAAAGGCTGGGGAAGGCAACATTTATGTGTGATTTCACACATTTTCCTCTGATAGTTTTTAGAGAAAAACATTTGGAATCAACCTGATGGCAGAATGCAAATGCTAAGTGATTTTTTTATAGTTCAGCTTCAAATTTCTCTG
Organism: Liasis olivaceus; assembly: GCA_030867105.1. NCBI lineage: Eukaryota > Metazoa > Chordata > Lepidosauria > Squamata > Pythonidae > Liasis > Liasis olivaceus. The sequence continues at coordinate 98,782,511 of CM061348.1, read as the reverse complement.
ATATATGATCTCTGAATTTCCTTTTGCTTTTTTCTCATACTTCCTTCTGTTTTTATAGTGAATGGGGAATCAAAAGTCCTAAGTGTACGAAGAGGTTCAACAACATTTCAGGGGTGGAATTTGTTTGAGGTTTTGTACAAAGATGGAAGGCAAAAGGAGAAGAGGACGGCAGAGGATGAGATGGCTAGATAGCATCACTGAAGCAATGAGCATGAAATTGAGCAAACTCATGGAGGCAGTGAAAGATAGGAAGGCCTGGCGCAATATGGTTCATGGGGTCACGAAGAGTCGGACACGACTTAACGACTGAACAACAACAACAACAACAACAACTACTACTTACTCACCAAAGCTATGATGAATGAAATGTTATATTAATACTACAACCAATCTGTAATGCACTTTAGAAAATCAGAAAGACAAAATAATATCTTTGAACTCTGAATCCCTGACCTCAGAAATTACCATCTGTTCCCAATTACCCATGGAACACCATTGTTTCATTGTTTTAAAGCTATTCTGCATTCTAGTATAAAGGCAAGCAGCCGGTGACATTTCAGATATTGTTGAACTACAGTTTCCAGCAGACCCTACCACTATAGCTAATGGTGAGCAAAGCTGGGATTTGAAGTTCAGCAACAACATCTTCAGTGCCACAAGATGCCCAGAGCACTCCCTGTTTAGATCCCTAAGCAAGGCCCTATAATCTGAAAGCATTTGACAATGCAAACTCACGTTATTGATAATAGATTAATCTTGGCTAGAATTGCTGTTAATGAGTATTTCAGTTGTGACAGTATTGGATTTTAGTGTGAATTTATTTTTAATTTAACTAAAAATTTGATTAGAATATATTCTTTCTACCAATACTGTTCAGGTAAACCCTTGGAGTTGGTCACTTCCAGAGAAAGCAGAATAGAACCATTAACTTAATTTAGTAGGGTTATTTTTTATAAGGTAAAGGAATATCCTCGGCAAGTGCCCACTCAGTATTTCACAAGAATAGAAGTTGTCTGCATTAATATTCTTTTGATTTTATATTTTTTTTCTTTTGCCCTAATTATTATGGCCAGCAGGTGGCAGGAAATTTTGGCTGCTCCAAAGGAGGCAGCATTTTAATGAAGGTCCCACCAGTTGGTTGCTCATTGGCTACACTGAGATCACATTTAAATTGTGGTAAGTGATTTGAAGACAGACAAATTCAAACACATGAAGCACCCATGTACTGAGTGCAATCATTGGTCCATCAATCCTAGGATTGTTGACATTGGCTGTTATTGGCTATAATAAAGTACCCTGCAAATTAAGGGCATTTCAACATGGGACTTTTGTACCACTACAGAATCCATTCTGCAAGTATGGGATCTCATGCAAGTGCCTGTATTCAGTAACTCAGCTAATCCATTTCCAACTCAGCTATATTTGTATCTGCAGGAAAACTAATCTCTTCTTTGAAAAATGGTGGTTCTACAGGACTATATGTTTGTAAATTATTTCATTTTTGGATAGGTCGAGAGCATTTTTCTTACTCTAAGACCTGCAGCAATGCAGGACAGGACAATGACTTTTGTTCCTTGTTCTCAGTGGTTTGAAGCTGGCAGAAATGAAGAAAGGTCATTAAGGCAGCTCTTGTAATACAGATGTTTTACAGCAATAAAATTTTTAACCTGTTAATAAATGGGCAAATACATTCTGCACTGGTAGCCTTCAAGGGCAGCCCTGTGAGGAATAAGACAAGATATGAGTGACCATTCTCAGTGCCCCAGGGTCTAGGCAATGCTGCAACTAGCACACCAGGCAAAGTTGTGCAAAAGCCTCCATGGCCATGATCTCCACCTGTTCCTTAAGCAAGAACAATGAGTCCAATGGGAGACTATAAGTAGCTCAAGGTTGAACTGTGGAGTCCTTGGTGCTCTCTGAGCTTGGTTGGTTGTTTGCAGATGTTTCATCACCTGTTTAGGTATAATGATCAGCACTGATGATGTTACCTAGTTGGGTAATGAAACATCTGCAAGCAAACAACCAAGCTCAGAGAACACCAAGGACTCCACAAGAATAATGAGTCCGGGGCTACCAACTAATTGCAGGTGGGCTTGTTTTTTCAGGAGGAAAACAAATTGAAAACTTCCTGGTATCTACTGGTTTCTGGATTGGCAGCTACTCCATCTTCCTTAGGTTGAGCTCTGAGCCTGCGTTTCCCCTTTCACAGCCTTCCACATCTTGGCAGCCTCCAAGCATTGGGTTCAGACTTCTGCCTCATCTCCCATTTAGCCCAGGATAGAGATAGATATAGGTATTATCTATATATTGATGATTTCTTCCAAAGGCTTCATTCATATGTTAAATGAAATTGGAGAGAGTCTGGCCCTGGGATACCTCATCCTGGAATTCCCAAGGGCTTGACCTCTCCTCTCCCACAACCACCAACCAATTGCCCACTTAGGAAAGAGCAGAACCATCATCAAACATAGCCCCAACCCTCACCTCTCCAGAGATCTGCAGCATTCCAGGCTTCTATGACATCCCAAGGATGACATCTCTTCCCATGGGGCTTTTTCACTAGTGACACTACTGTCACTATTGGTGGGGCGCACCTTTGAAAAAATATTAGAATTGTTTTCATTTCCCAGGGGAAATTTCCCACTTTATTGCTGTGCCCACAAACATGGTAGAGAATTTTAAAAGAACTTTGGTGCCCACTCTATTGCCAGGCTTTTTATGGGAATAAGTAGGGGTGCCTTCTGTGGTCTGCTACCATAAGCTGTACAGAAGAAGAGTGGCATAGCAGAGGAAAACACATCCAGTCAGCTAAAGTACCATTATACCTATTTAGGTGCAAATCTCAGATTATTTTGAAGAGCTTTGCCAAGCTACCTCACTGTGCCCTACCAACTCTCATGCTTGTTTGGAATAACAAGTCAAATTTTAAGCGAGTGGGAGTTGCTCAGTTATTCTGCTTACCCAGCTGGCAAACTGCCAAACACATCAGACCTTCAGAGAGAGGAGGAAGCTGACATCAGAGCTGGCAGCAAGCTTACAAGACTTCTCCATCAGACTGTAGTTGTAGCAACATCTGTTTGTGTTGTCTTTTGGGGCACAGTGCCAAGCTTTTAAGAATATACAACTTGATAAATCCCTCTCTGCCCAGAATGTCTTACTCATCTCCTGTGGCTTAGTTCCCACTGATTCCTTGGAGATCCGGCAAGTAGTGTGGCAGCCATTCTGCCCATCTCAAAGGAGTCTCTGGTAACAAGGTTCATAAAAGGACGCTGCTCTTTATGCAAACTAATGGTTTTGCTGGCTTTGAAGAACATCCTCTCCCTGAAGCAGGAGCAATATGTCCACAGCCCACAGCTGCTGAGCTCAAGGACCAGAGTCGGTATTATTGTAACCTCCACCACCTAGGTGGCAAGTGTATATCTGCTGCCTGAATGAACTAAGAGGGAGACTGAACCCTTTACAGATTTCTAGGCAGCAGCAGACTATACAGATTTCTTCTGTGGGAATGGAAGGAAGAGAAAGAACTGTACTTCAGGTGTCACAGTCATCTACTCTACAGTTTAAAAGGAGCGACTTGCTTTGCCTTGCAAAAAGTTCAGTCATCCAAAGCTTTGTTTCACTCTAGGCCACTTCCTTCTAAATCCAGATACAGAATTATGGCTCCCAGGCATTTGTGAACTATAGCTCCTAGCAGCTCCTGGTGAGAGATGCTGGGAGTTGGCGTTCAGAAACATTTGGAGATTCTCAGGTTTTCTATCTGTGACTATGTAATGGAAGACGCAAGGTCCATTTTGGAAAGATGGAGCTGGTTCCCTTGATCCAGACACTCTCTGTCAATGCTGAAGCCACCAGCAGTTGACAAATGTGAACCAGAAGCTGAGTCATGGATAAGGAATGAAACTAAGGAGTTATTACCAAAAAGTTTTTTAAAATGCACAAAAACAAAGCCAGAAAGCCCTTGTTGGTGAAACAAGGGACCCACCCAACTAGGAAGCTATGTATAGCCCTTCCTGCCCCCAAAGACTTTTGCGGGTGTGGTGAGTACAGATCCTGAGAACAGTTCATTGCCAGGAAGAAGCCCAAAGTGTAAAGCATCACAGGGAGCAGTTGCATACAAATTTCCTGTCCTCTCTTCACAAATAACAGAATAACAGAGAATAAAAAATATGCATCAAGCTGTATGTTTAAAAATTGAGAATAGCTTCTTGCTTGAAAGTGCCATCATCAGCCAAGTCAGAATAGTTAGATCACATTTGGAGTACCAACTCACTATAGCCTAGAGGGGAGGCAAACAGTGGCCCCAGAGATGCAAGTGGCCCAAGTTCGTTCTTTGAGGGGAGCGCTCAGAACCTCCTTTGACCACTACCACTGAAGATTGGTGAAACTACTTTTCATTATTTTGAGGCAGCAAGCATAAGAAAATGGTAGTGTGAATCTTGTAATAGGTTTAACATTGTTTTTCAATCCACTTTAGGAAGAAAATATCCCCACCCAATTTGTGTCATTCCCCCAATGGTCCTCAGATTCTGAAAGAATGATCATCATTCAACCTCCAGCCATAAAACAGTTGCCGTCCCTGGCCTAAGGCATTTTATACACGAGAAACAATAGGCAAGCACAAATGGCTAGCCTATCATGAGATACTAGAATTTTGTCAAGGGGAATACAAAACAAAATCAAGAGAAGAACTGGTGGCAGAGGAATATAGTTGCCCCTGGTCTTCTTATTTACAGTTACTAGAAAGATTTAAAGTAGGCAAAAGACTCTATCGTTTTGAACATTGTAAGACTGAATTTGAAATAGAATTGTATACAAATTATGAACATGTAATTGCTAAAATGTATACATTTTTATTGAAAATTTATTTATTTATTTATTTATTTAACTTGTCCCCGCCCATCTCCCCTCAACGGGGGACTCTGGGTGGCTTACAACAGCTAAAATCAATACATAATTAAAATTATAAAAAGTTTAAAGTTGTAAAAATTATATTTACAGAAATAAGGATAAAAATAAAGAGGCTAAAAGATCCAAGAGTCCAATAGAGGCCACACCAGGCCGCTAAGGGGCCAGCCAACCCCATTTCTGGTATCCTCCCTCCCCGCCCCAGGCCAGATGGCAGAGGCAGGTCTTCAAATCCCTCCGAAAGGCCTGGAGTGAGGGGGCCTGTCTCACCCCTGGGGGCAAGATGTTCCAAAGGGCAGGGGCTACAGCAGAGAAGGCCCGCCTTCTGGACCCCGCTAATCGAAGTTCTTTTACCGCGGGGATACGGAGAATACCCTCTCTGTGAGATCGGGTGGGACGGGTTGAAATCGTGGGGGTGAGGCGGTCCTTCAGGTAACCTGGCCCCATGCCATGTAGGGCTTTAAAGGTGATAACCAACACCTTGAATTGGACCCGGAAGCAAACCGGCACCCAATGCAGCTCACGGAGCAAAGGTGTTATATGGGTCCTTCTTCGGGCTCCAAAAATTGCTCGCGCGGCCGCATTCTGGACCAGGTGAAGCTTCCGGATACTCTTCAAAGGTAGCCCCATGTAGAGTGCATTGCAGTAGTCTATCTGGGAGATAACAAGGGCATGAGTGACTGTTCTCAGGGCATCCCGATCCAGGAAAGGGTGTAACTGGTGCACAACCCGAAGCTGTGCAAAAGTCCTCCTGGCCACGGCTGCCACCTGCTCTTTGAGCAGGAGCCGTGAGTCCAGGAGGACCCCCAAATTACGCACTGGGTCTGTCTGGGGCAGTGCTACCCCATCCAGAACCAACGATGACAACGTCCCGGATACAGAGGAGCCGTTAACCCACAGCCACTCCGTCTTGCCAGGGTTCAGCCGGAGCCCATTGTTCCCCATCCAGACCCTCACAGCCTCCAGGCACCACGAGAGGGCGGTCACGGCATCACTTACCTCACCAGGGATGGAGATATATAGTTGAGGCGGATATAGATATCCGCCTCATCCCATGATGGCGGATGATCTCGCCCAGTGGTTTCATATAGATGTTGAAAAGGAGCGGAGAGACAACCGAACCCTGCGGCACACCACAATAGAGGGGCCGAGGGTGGGACCTCTCACTCCCTATCACCTCCGATTGGGATCGGCCCCGGAGAAAGGAGGTGAACCAGCACAAAACTGTGCCGCCCACCCCCATATCCCTGAGCTGTCCCAATAGGATACCATGGTCGACGGTATTGAACACCGCTGAGAGATCAAGGAGAGCAAGGATGGTTGCACTTCCACCATCCCGCTCCTGCCATAGATCATCCATAAGTGCAACCAATGCCGTTTCTGTTCCATAGCCAGGCCTGAAACCTGACTGATAGGGGTCCAGATAATCCATTTCCTCCAGGACCCTTTGGAGCTGCGAAGCCACCACTTTCTCAACCACCTTCCCCAAAAAGGGGAGGTGGGAGACTGGATGAAAGTTGTCCAGCACAGTAGGATCCAGGGAGGGCTTCTTGAGGAGGGGGTGCACCAATGCCTCTTTAAAGGGCGCCGGAAACACTCCCTCCTGCAAGGATGCATTAACCATCGCCTGGATCCAACCACATGTCACCTCCCGAGCTGCTTTCACCAGCCAGGAGGGGCATGGGTCAAGATGACAAGTGGTGGCCCTCACAGTCCAGAGGATCCTGTCCACTTCCTCAGGAACAGCAGGATCAAACCATTCCCAGATAACTAGGCAAGAACGATCCCCTGGTATCTCCCCAGACCCTGCACCACGCTCGGAGTCCAACTTGGAATGAATCCGAGCGATTTTATCCTGCAGGTGCTCTGCAAATTCCTCCATGGGGCCCTGCAAATGAACCATCAGATCCCCCTTACCAAGGAGGGACCTGGTGATCCCAAACAGGGCCGCTGGGCGGCACTCTGCAGATGCAATAAGGGCGGAGAAGTATTGCCGCTTCGCCGCCCTTATCGCCACCATGTAGGCCTTAATAGCAGCTCTAACATGTGTTCGGTTGGATTCAGTCCGGGTCTTCCTCCAGCAGCGCTCTAGGCGTCTCTTAACCCTCTTCAGCACCCTCAGCTCCTCCATAAAACACGGGGAGTGTCAGGGCCAACGTGGCAAGAGAGGCCGCAAAGGCACAATCCTGTCCAAGGCCCCGGCCGCTTCTCTATTCCAGGCAGCAGCCAGGGCCTCCACTGGACCGTGCAGCAGGTCCACAGGAATATCCCCCAGCTCCCTCTGAAACCCTGACGGGTCCATCAGGCACCAGGGGCGGACCAATCGCATGGGTCCAGCCTCCCTGTGGAGGGGGGTGGCATAGGAGAAACTCAGGGTCACCAGGACGTGATCTGACCATGACACTGGGGAAAGCTGTACATCTCCCCTGAGATCACTTTGCCATTGCTCAGACAAGAAAACTAAATCCGGCATGTGGCCACTATCTCGGGTTGGGTCCCGCACAATTTGAGACAGGCCCATGGCTGCCATGGTAGCCATGAACTCCCGAGCTGCCTCCAAGAACCGTCCCAGGGATGGCAGGTTGAAGTCCCCCAGAACCATAAGCCTGGGGAACTCCACCGCCAGCCCAGAGACGGCCTCCAGCAGCTCAGGCAGGGAGGCTGCCACGCAGCAGGGAGGCTGGTACAGTAGCAGCACTCCCAACTGTTCGCGGGCACCCAACCTAAGAAACAGTGTCTCACAGCCAGAAACTTGTGGAGCAATGCCCCTGAAGGCCACTAGAGAGTCTCGGATGATGACAGCCACCCCTCCTCCCCTGCCCTGGTATCTCGGCTGATGCCACACCGTAAACCCAGCTGGGCACATTTCCAAGAGGGGCACCCCCCCCAGGCCCCAGCCAGGTCTCGGTAATACATGCCAGGTCTGCCCCCTCCTCAGTGATCAAGTCACCTATGATGGGGGCCTTGTTTTTAACTGACCTGGCATTAAGCAGCAGCAGCCGGAGGCCAGGGCCCCTATGAACCTGCTGGCCAGGACCTTGACACAATTGACAATTGACACAGAAGAAGAACAAGTGAAAGAATGTATGATAAAGTGGGCTAAAAAAATGGTTATAATATAAAGATGGAACAATGGGAAAATATGTGGTTGAAAGGATTGAAATTTATATTATGTTATAATCTTAAAGAGATTTTTTATAAAATGATGGTATATATCACCAGAAACATGGTCTACAGTGCATAAAGGTGCTTCATGCTTGGTGGATGTGTGAAAAAGCTAGAAAAATTTGGATTCAAATACACACAATGATTCAGAGGATTTTAAAGATTAATACACAATTGACACCAGAGGTCTTTCTTTTGGGATTGATGGACAAACAGTCAGAAAAAAGTCATGGAACTTTGTTTTTCTATATGATAACTGCAGCAAGATTATTGTATGCACAAAGATGGAAAGATTTGGCATTACCCACAATGGAGGAATGGTTGAGGAAGATGATAGAACTTGCTGAGATGGCCAAATTGCCTTATCAGAGAAAAGATGATATCTATATTTATTGCTGACTGGAAACCCCTTATGGACTTTTTGCATAAAACAGAAAAAAAGGAACTTATGATTTATGGTCTTGATTCGACAGAATAGGCTATAGAAAGAAGACAATCATGTTGTAACCTTAGAGTAAGTGGTAAATTTATAATTGTACTTATAACCTCTATAAAAAAGATTGGAAGACACTTCCTCGTATCTTTTTTTCTTTCTTTTCTATTTTTCTTTTACTTTTTTTTCCTTTCTTGCACTTTTAGCTTTCTTTTTGATTTCTTTCCTTTCCTTTTCTTCTTTTTTACTTTATATTAGTTTGTATTAGTTTTTCTTTTCCTTTTTAAAACTTCTAATTAATCTCTCTCTCTCTCTCTCTCTCTATCTCTCTATCTCTCTATCTCTCTATCTCACAACTTGAGATAGACCAACTCCACATTACAACCCAGACTCAAGCAGACCTGGAAGAACAACTGGATGTGCAGCCAACACCTGAAGCTGGAATGTCACTGCCACCCCTTCCATTACAGAGCACAGCAGCTGATATGAGGTATAAGATCATGGACAAACTAGCTACAATCAACCCTTGAGATTGATTACCAAGACTCAGTGGAGAAGTACCATCAGATAGTATGCTAGAAGATGCCAATAGAGCCCTCCAGACAATCCCTACTAACACCAAAACTCAAACAAATGAGCTGGTATATGCTACAGCCGCTGTAATTCTGGAAATGCTTGGCTACAAGATCAAGAAGAACAGCAGTACATACCCACCCTGGAAAATGAGATTGGAGGCTAAGATCAAGGCAACTCGGAGAGAAGTCAGTCAGCTGGTGGAACTACAGAAGCGTGTGGAGATTAAGGATAAGACTCGGCTACTGAAAAAATACATGGGCCTGACTCCATCTGAAGCTCTAGAGACTGCTAAACAAAGGCTTACAGCACTGGCTGCCAGGCTAAGGAGATACACTAGAGAAGCAGAGGCCAAGAAGATAAATGCCCTGTTCTCCAAAGAACCATCCAAAGTGTACTCCCAACCACACAATAACAGTAGAGCTACCAGCAGCAGAAACTGAACAGTGCTGGAAGAACATATGGGAGAAAGAGAACACGCATAACACCAGTGCAAAGTGGCTGTAGGACCTGAAAGAAGACCACAGTAACCTTCCAGAACAAGAACCAGTCACCATCACAATAGCAGCTAACCAGCTACTTATAGATAGAGCAGTCACCCGAGACTCAAGGTCTAGGCAGACCAATCTGAGCACAGTCTGGATTGTTCACAGAAAAGCCACACACTCAATGCCACACACATGGATCTGTGAATGCCGGGCACTATACAAAGTCAACAGACACTAAGGACCTTCCTCAAGAACTCAATGGGACTGTGGAAATCAACACTGGAAGTCAACTCAAGACAGCTCGCACAAGTGGCCATCAAGCACAGCATATACCAAGGTGATGCACTGTCTCTGCTGCTGTTCTACATAGGCTTAAACCCCCTCAGCCAGATAATCACAAGGACTGGATACGGGTACAAGTTCAAGAATGAAATCACCATCAGCCACCTCCTATGCATGGATGACATCAAGCTGTATGCTAAGAGTGAATGAGACATCGACTCACAGATCCACCTGACACGGATCTACAGTGAGGACATTGGGATGTCATTTGGACTGGAGAAGTATGGCCGGATGATAGTGAAGAAAGGGAAGATAGTTAAAACTGATGGGGTGGAACCACCAGAGGGCCACATAGCAGACATCAAGACCAGCTACAAATACCTTGGTATCTCACAGTCACATGGGAACCATGATGAGGAGGCAAGGAAGACAGCAATATCCAGGTACCACAGAGGATACAATAGGTCCCGAAGAGCCAGTTCAATGGGAAGAACAAGATTTATGCCATCAACATGTACGCCCTGCCAGTCATCAGATGCCCTGCCAGTATAGTGAGCTGGCCAAAGAGGACATGGAGGCTGCCGATGTGAAGACCCGGAAGCTCCTCACAATGTACAGAGGTTTCCACCCCATGTCCAACACCCAGAGATTGTACATCAGCCACAAAGAAGGCAGGCGGAGTCTTATGAGTGTCAAAGCCGCTGTCCTGGATGAAATGCAGAGCATCCAGGAGTACATCACTAAGATGTCACCCAAAGATGAATTGCTGAGAGAATGCCTGAGGCAGCAGCAGACATGGGAGGAAGTTCAAGCGGAGGAAGTACCATGGCAAGACAAGCCCCAGCATGGGAAGTACCATCAACAGATAGCTGAGGTGGCTGACATTGGGAATTCCTATCAGTGGCTGGAAAGGGCTGGACTAAAAGACAGCACTGAGGCACTGATCATAGCAGCACAAGAACAGGCACTAAGCACCAGATCCATAGAAGCAGGGTCTACCACACTGGACAGGACCCAAGGTGCATTTTGTGCAAAGAGGCCTTAGAGACAGTCCAACACATAGTGGCAGGGTGTAAGATGCAGGCAGGAACAGCATATACTGAATGGCACAACCAAGTAGCTGGCACTGTGTACAGGAACATCTGCACAGTGTATGGGTAAGACCCCCTCCCCAAGTCCAGATGGGAGATTCCACAGAAGATCGTGGAGAATAACAGAGCTAAAATCCTGCGGGACTTCCAGATCCAGATGGACAGGCAGGTACTGGCCAATCAACCAGACATCATGGTAGTAGACAAGGACCAGAAGACAGCGGTAGTGATAGATGTAGCAGTGCCAAGTGACAGCAACATCAGGAAGAAGGAGTATGAGAAACTGGAGAACTACCAGTGCCTGAAAGAAGAACTAGAGAGGATGTGGAAAGTAAAGGCCGAAGTGGTCCCAGTGGTGGTAGAAGCACTCGGGCTGTGATTCCTAAGCTGGGAGAGTAGCTCCAACAGATCCCAGGAACAACATCACAGCTCTCTGTCCAGAAGAATGCAGTGCTAGGAACAGCTAAGATACTACGCAGAACCCTCAAACTCCCAGGCCTCTGGCAGAGGACCTGTGATTGAGGAAGACACATACCACCCATAGGGTGAGAAGGGATTTTTTTTTTTTTAATAACTACCAAAAAGGGAGTTGCTATTAGCTTAGCTCTTCATTTCTCTTGCATCTTCACCTAGATACGGACGTTCTGGCTTGATCTTAATAAGCTCTAGCATTCTAGAATGCGATCAGCTGGGACTCTGGTTAAGACCTGGCTATGAATTAACTTCAGTGGGACTTTGGAACAGACAGTAGAAGAGGAAACAAGAATCCCTACCTAAGTAGCTAGAGGTTGAGGATAATACTAACAACAGTGACCACAACTTATAGTGGTAGTAAGTTGTCACCATACATGTCCTCTGGAACAATGTTCCCCCTGAAGTTTGTAGGGTGTGAGCCTGCTGTCCTACAAGGGTGCCTTAAAGACTTGCGTGTCCCTGCTGGGATACTCTGTTAACATTGTGGTTTTTTTGTCTGTTCAAGCGTTTTTGTTTTCCTCCTGGCAGGATCTTTTAGTTAAATATATTGTTTATTTTAATCTATCCAGAGTCATGTGAAAGTGGGTGGTCACAGAAACTGAATGAATGAAGCAGAAGCAGAGGTGCAAGCCTAGGACCAAGCCATTTAGTAATTTATTTATTTATTTATTTAATTTATTACATTTTTCAACCGCCCATCTCCTCCCAATGGGGGAACGCTGGGCGATTCACAACAAACATTAGAACATAAAATATATAAGTACATAAAACCTTAATTAAAAACATTACTAAAAAGAAGAAGGAGAGACCAAGGGGATGAAAAATCTGAGGCTGAAGGCAGAAGGCCTCTATGGGGCTAGCCATCCCCATGCTTGAGGTATTCCCACCCCACCCCAGGCCAGGTGGCAGAACCAGGTCTTCAAAGCCTTACGGAAGGCCAGGAGTGTGGGGGCTAATTGCACCTCCAGGGGCAGGATGTTCCAAAGAGCAGGGGCTACCACAGAGAATTGTCTTTGGGTGCAGAGATTAGCTGAGAAGGAGAAAGCTGAGCTCAGCACTAATAAATGAAGAAAGAGAGTCTGACAATGAAGAGGCCAAGTGTCTGCTAGCCCCTGTATCCATAATATCTATGAATGGTACATTTTCAGTACAGCTAGAATTCCTTTGAATTTAATGTTTAATTTACTACTGCACCAGCACCAGCCTTTTCATTTTAAAAAGGATTTCCAGGGCCCCTAGGGCAAAATGATCAGCAGCTAAGAGACATTATTGCAGAATGAAATATAGGGCATTCAGAAATACCCCTTGCCCTCGAGCCTAATCAAGGGCAAGAATGTCACATGGGACCCTGAGCAATTCTTAAAAACGCTCATTGGAGAGGAATTTCTAAAGCAAATACTTTCATTAAACTGCATCAGAACTGACAGAAAAGTTGTGCTTTTTTTTTTTTTTAGTGCACAGCACTAGTCTGTGAAGCCATGAAAAATGTTTGGCTAGGGATATAAGCTTATAAGGCTTGTGTGACTAATGTTCCATCACATCTATTTTGCTAAGCACTTCTCACAGCCCTTAAGAAGGAAACTGCTTGTGCTTGGCCAAGCCAGGTGACTATGGAGACCCAGTATGCTGTAGTGGTTAAGGCCCAGGCTAGAAACCAGGAGGTCCTGAGTCCTAGTCCTGCCTGAGGCATGGTGCCCTTGGGCCAGTCCCTCTCTCTCAACCCTACAAAGGAGGCCAGGGCAAACCACTTCCCAAAAACCTTGCCAAGAAAATGGCAAGGGGTTAGTCCAGGCAGTCACCAGGAGTCAACGCTGACTCAAAGGCACAAAAACAACATCAATGGAGTAGCACCTTCTATCTGGCATAAAAAGGCATTACGTTGGATCGAACGTCTGGCTCCGTTTCCATCTCCTGTTCAGACTGAAACACAATACCTGTCATCTCAGGGCCAAACCAAACCAAACAAAATGCCTCATCGTAAAGTAACTTTAGTGACCAAAACTCCCAACTACTTTAAATGCAAACATTGTTGGTAACTTTACCCAAAATACACACATACCTAACTTGCTTCTGGTTTTGTGCCTCAGACTTCTGCTGGAAGAAAAACATTTCTTTCTGTCTTGTGAATAGGGAAAGGGGAGATTGCTTTCAGGGTGAAATTATGATAAGTCACCATCTTTAAACCTTGACCCTTTCTAATATATGGAAGTTAAAAAAAAAAATCAGAGCTGGTGAGTGCAAGAGCAATAGCTGCGTTAGATGTAATGTTGGCAAACTTTCCTTGGCCAAGAGCTGTACATGATATGGAAAGAAGTGAAGGCCATAATGAGCAGGGTGACAGGAATACCCATGGGGTCCAAAAAGTCAAGATGGCAACTACCATTGCAAGATCAAAGCCTTGCTCCTTTTTTAAATGCATCAACTCTGCAGGACGATGGCCTACATGGTTAGAACTAGATTTTCTGATTTTTTTTTTTTCCTGTTTCAGGCAGAGAAGGAGACTTTTCTTGTAACTGTTAAGACTATTTTAGGTCTTACAATTACTTTGCCATGTGTTTTTTCTCTAAACATGGTGGGAAAACATACCACCAGATTTTTGGTAATAATGATAGGAGAGGGCTCCACAGACTCAGAAAAGAGGGATTGAGGCTGTATGGACCCTGAGGGCTACAGATTCCCACCCCCACTTTAAATGAAAGAAGAGAAGCCAACATCACCAGGATACTGATTTGGAATCCTAGACTTTTCAAAACCTTAGATTTTTCTCAAAACATTTCTACTAAAATCAAGAGCCCTCCAGCATTAGCCCTCCACTCCACCATTCCCATTTCTTATAGAAGCATTGGAAGCTGCTCATTCATTCATTCATTCATTCATTCATTCATTCATTCATTCATTCAACAAACTTATATGGCCACCCACGTATCAGAAGAAAAAGAAGTGCCTTCACAAGAAAGTGCCATGGAGTAGCACAGCTGCTATATCTCTTGTCCTTGACATACTATATCAACTTCTTTTCCTCAACCAAAGCTGACATATCTGTGCTGTCCATTATGCTTCATGGGCCTCCTTCACTTTTATGCTCTGTTTCTGGTTCAGCAAGAGATATCAACAAACCCATTATGGCTTAGTGTTGTGTGCAAAGGAGATAACTATGGGTTGTTTGACAAATCATGGCTGAAATCATAGCATAAAATAAACTCATTGGTTAGGTGACCCCTACGCTGTGGAATTCTCTCTCCCAGGAGACAGAAGAGTTAGCCTTATCCGGACTTCCTTTTAAGCAAATATCTAAAAGCCTGCTCCCATTGGCTTTTAAATATTTCTGTGGGTAATTGCCATTTGTGGGTTTTAAAATGATATTTTTTCTGAAATTGGTTTATTTAAAATGGTTTATATTTAATGTATTTTCTTAGGCCTGATGGCCACTTTTTTCTTTGTTTTTGCTAAAATTAAAAATGGATTAAGTACATACATTTCTTGAAAACAATTCTGCAACTATTCAGTCTTTTCTTCTTTAATAGAGCTTGTTTTAATTGGAGAAAGGAAACTATGAAAGAAGCAATGAGAATACCAAGGAGGGTTACCAACTTAAAAGCATCCATTCTGCCCTCTCTAAAAAATTCCCTTGCGGATGAGTCAGGACCATCACATGATAAACATTTCATCTGGAGCTATCCCTAACCTCCTTTAAAAGGTTATTTTCTCACTTCTTCCAATTCCCCAGCAGCCTTGCCAGACAAGGGGAGCAACTCCTCAGGCCTTCAGGCTGAGAAGGAAGAAAGAGACACAGGTCAAGTAAGGACTCTTTTCTGCAGATATCCCTGCTAGAGGCCTGCTAGTGGAAGAGATTCATGAAACACTTTGACCTGAGAAAGTCCACTCAGAATTAAAGTGTTTCTAATCAGATTTGCTTTCACTGGCTTTCAAGATTTTTCAATAGTTAGCTTTCCATATTTTTTCCATTGCCTACTAACACTCATTCTTATTCAAATGAATTCCATTACCTAATGACACTCCTTATTCAAAATATTCCTTTTATAAATCCTTTCTTTCTCCAGTTCCTAAGCCTAGACATAATCTCCTGGGTTTTATGGCTGGAGACTATTGCTGAGAATTAACTTTCTATCCCCCCCATTCAATCAATCAATCAATCAATCAAGCCCTTTTCATCTTCCCTTTTCAGTGAAGGTTTTTCTCCATATGGGTTAAGTTACTGAACTCTGAAGTGTATTATACAGTCCATCATGGCGCTTCCACATGGGGTCTTCCCACTGCTCCCAAATCAGTATCACATGTTTGATCCCATGCCATCTTCTCAGTAATTTATTTATACATTTATAAATCAGTCAATTTATTTCTAGCTCAGCTGTACTGCATCTCAGAGTTTCAAAGGTTTAAAGTTCTTGAGAACTTGTAGGCAGAAACGTTCATGTCACCCTTAGCAATGGTATGCTTAGCATTTCAAGATCAGAAGATGGTTGTTCATCTGCTTCAAACCACTTTTGAGTGGCTGAGAATTGAAAATGGTGGCAGCTGTGAAGGGCCTTCAGTCAATCAGTTTACCTAGTTACTAATATACTCTATTTTACATATTTCGGCTTACCTAGTTAGCAATATACTCTATTTTAGTCCCCAGAGTATATGGCAAACAGAGATCAAAACCAAATGCATATCACACCGCGTGCTTGAGGATGGTAGATGACAACTGGCAATTTTGAGATCTACAACTGTCCAAATGTTACAGATAATACCACAAATAACAGTGATACACAGTTCGGCGATCCAAAAATAAGTTTCATTCTATTTAAAAAGAGAGAAATAAATAAATCAAAGCTAGTATAGCAGGAATGGACATCAGGGCTACAGCATTTGCTCTCCTGTGATGGGTTCCAATCCTGGATTCTCATCCCAAGCATTCAAGATGACCTTCCAGGCCTAGTTTACAAGAAAGTTGGAACTCACAAAATCTTTGGGTGTTTTTTGCACATGCAACTTCAGTAATTTTCTGTTTTTCTTTGTGCTACTTGTGTCAATGTTTGATTGGTAATGAGGTGGCAGAGCATGGAAGTTTGCTATGTGCATAAGCATTCTGAAGAATGTGGCTTTTATAACCTCTTTATAACCAAAGTGAAGCCAAATCCACATCAAGCTTCAAGAAGGTGCTCAAGTTTATGGGACAGCCAGGAGATCTCTTCCAGCCCATTCTTTCTTCAAGAGTGGAACTTCTTTGTAAAGCTGAAATTATGCTTTTGCCCTCCTGCCCCTCAACCTCTGGCTATTTTTTGTTATTTCAGTTTGAAATATATTAGAGATGGCTGTCATTCCCAAACAAATGCTTTTCCCTTTCTCAAACCTACACACACACATACACGAATACATGGCAGACAATTATGCAAATTCAACATGTAGCATAAGAAAGCCATTCAATTGTGTGTACATGTGAAAGAGAAAGAGATGGAGAAGGCGCCCAAATCACTGTCAGGATGCTGTGCCTCCTTTTCCATACATGCTGCGCCCTCTGAGATGTAAGGGTGGGGGCTCAATTGTGGAGACTGGCTGCGTAAGCCAAACACATTTACCCAGTCCATTTAAAGGTCTGCCCGCCACATTCACATAACGTGCTTGATTCTGCAAACGCAGCCCATTTTATTTGATGATGGTTCAGTGGATTGTGCAAACCCAGAAAACGGGTTAATTCAATATCCAACAGGCCCCCAGCTACTCTGCCCTCAAAGACGGAAGCCAGGCTTACCCTTCAGCATGTTCTTAAAGGAAACGTCCATAGTCGATTGCATCCGTGTCAGCTGGTCGAAGCTGTCCCTCTGAGAAGGCTGCAGGATATCCTTTAAGAAAATAGCCATTGGTCAGTCTCACTAATGCACGGCCAGCACCAGGCATGTGCGCCTGTCTTTTCTGCTCCAGAGGCAAGGACTGAGGTGTGCACGATAGAGAAAGAGTTGCTTGTGCCTGCCAGGAAACAGGGTTGCCATAGAGCTGCTGTGCTGAAGCTGCACTCAGAGCAGCTGCTCAGGGCTCAGGCTGCACAATGCAGAGTTCACAGACCCCCCAACTGAAAGAGGCTCTTTTCCTTCCCTGCCCTGGGGATGAGACACTTTACTATAAAGTAAGGTACCTGCTGTCCACCTCATGTGAACCATCAGGCTACTCTCATCCTTGATTATCTCTGGAACAGAGCCTCTAATGCCTCTTATGGAACAAAATTAATGTCTAGCCTTCCCCTTCTGGAATCAATGGCTAAAAGGGAATACTACTGGGACACTCTTAAAGTGACCTTAGTTTTTCCAAGTCTCTTGTCTTCAAGCAGATCCTTTTATTTCTCTTTTAGCTCAGTCACATTATTAGCTAAGGGAGCATGGCCCTAACAATAAACACAAACATTTTATAACATAGTCTTCATGGAGCTACTGTTAAAGACCAATTAGAAACTTCAATTTTCATGGTACTTCCAGACTTATTTCCAAAACCTCACTGGACTCAATCAGCCCTCACCAGTCTGTTCTCTTCTAGATGAAGTGGATACAGTTCTCTGATTTTCCAGCCAACACCTTAGGAGGGCAACACATCACAGAAGGCTGCCCTGGGTTATCTTCTTAACGACTAGCTCAGGACTCAACTAAATTTTCCTGCTGAATGCTTCCTCAGTGTCAACAGTTCAGAAAGTGAGAAGCTGATGGAGAGAATTTTCAGCCCCAATGGTTGTTCTGAATTCTACCACATTTTTTAGAAAATAAAATGGTGGGAGGCTACAGCCAACCTGGCAGGAAAAAAAGACAAAGAGAACTGGAATGAGTGGACAAGCTGTTGTTGTTGTTTTTTAAAATGTAACTTCATAATTTGTCTTCTATTCATGGGTGTTTTGAGATTGGTCGCACTCATGAAGGCAATTTTCTTGTGAGAGGACTTACATCATGCTTCCAAAATTCTATAGCTTTGGGTCTATAGGCCCCAAAGTTCGCTTCCTCATCCAACATTTTGGCCAGCTGAAGGCAGCAATAGTATGTATGACATAATGACAAGTATTCTTAGCTACAGGGGCATGGGAAGTTGGTCAGTCTTGAGACCTGGTGTTTCAACCTCAGAATGGAGGTTCAAACAAATTGTTTCCAGATCATACCACCTCCCAGATTTCAGTCTTGAAAGGTTTTGCACACCTCTGTTCCTCGCCTTGAAGTTATTCCCATCCCGTTACTTGAGATCATGGCATATGTGTTACTCAGTATGAATAGCCGCCTCTCTTTTCTTGATGGTGGTGTACTGCAATGGGTAGGTCACCTCCTGGTGAAGAAACCCTTCTTTGTGTTACTGTATTGCTCTAGTTGGGTATAAGGTTCCCAAGTAGTGTAAGCAGTTCGGTCCTGCAAAGAGAAACAGACAAAATAATAACACAGCTGTTGTTCCATGCTCTTGCTTCTGGAAGCTCCCCTGATGTAAATCAGTGTGGCATCCTCCTACAGCTAACCTGGCATTGTGATTGCTGGTTAGAGCTAGTATTGTGACATCAGTGATATCAGCAAACCAGTTATTGTTTCCTTTCAGGAAATTTGCATCTTGAGTTTTGCTAACCAGGTTGTCTTCAGTGCTTGTAAGGATGTAAGGATTAAAAACTAAGAACATGTAGGCAGCATAGGCAAGAGCGGGATGAAGGTTCGGCTTACTTAGATAAGTGTGAAGCTGGTGGAATACTAAGGACAAAAAAGTGGAGGCAAGAGAGAATTTGAGTCCAAGATTGGCAAAAGGACAGTTGAAAAAAACTTTCTTAGAGTAGATATACTAGAACCCCATCTAATGCAGTCAGGACTGCCCTTGACATTGTGGTGACAAGGGCCATAAAGGAAGTCTTGAGGGGTGCAGGTGGGTAGTGAGAGGCAAAACCAGAACTGAGGTAAAAGCAGAAAATAGGCAAACTTTATTTATTTTATTTAGTATTTCACTTTCAAGGCTGCCCAACTCCATAGCAACTCTGGGTGGCTTACAAATAAAAATTAAAAGAAAACAAAATATATCAAGAGGAAAAAGAAGACAGCTAACTGTCTTCTTTGGAACCAAAACCCCAAAAGCCAAGCAGCCAATAACCAATCAAAGGGGCTCCACCCCCATTCTAGCCCAGGGCCTGGGAAAAGTCTGGGTAAAGCCACCTACTTCTTTTTCATTAACTGATTTCCACCAGTCTAATTCAACCATTCTTAAAACCACAAGATTTACATTTTGCTAGATGATTGACAGTTGGCAGGCAGCAGCTGAGGAAGGGGTTGGAGATCAGGATTTCTGCCTAGGGTTATATCCTGGAGATGAGAAGGACTGAACCTGAAGGTCTTTTGCATACAAATCACATGCTCTACTACTGAGCGATCACATTCCCCTAGAAGGGAGGAGGCTGCCTGGAAATGAAGAGGCACTGAACAGAAGGCAGGGAGTCAGTCAGTGGAGGACTGGTCAGGGAAGTCCTAGGAGCAAAGAACCCCCAGAGGATCAGGATGATTAGACAGAATATCAAACCATGGCCAGGTAGTTTGCATTGGAGTGGTACCTGCCTATGTCCAGGAATATTTGCTAGCTAACATCAGAGTCACTTCTTAAACTGGTTAAGAAAAGAGATGGTAGTGAAGGTTTTGAAGGCCAAAGTCAGACTTAAAAGCTGTGTACTTTTTAAATGCATTCAAGGGGTACTGTACTCTGTAAAGTTTGATCCTGAGCTTAAGGAATAGTTCAAAACTCTAATAAACACATTTTTATAACTGTTAGCTTTGACTTGCTGTTATCAAAGTGGGCATCTCAGCTAGACATGCTGTTCCCCCCAAAAGTGAAGACAGTGTTCACAATTTCAGTAAGATGTCTATCACAGTTCTTTGCTGGAACTCCCATTGACTAATTTAGAATACATTTATATCTTGCCTTTATTTTGTACAACACAAAATGCTCCCTCCTCCTATTTTCCCCACAACAACAACCCTGGGTCAGGCCCAAAGTCACCCAGCTGGCTTCCATGAAAAAGGGAGGACCAGAACTCATGGTCTCCTAGCTTTGGTTTCCAGTCCAGCACCTGAACTGCTACACCAAACTGGTTTTCAGACTAACCAATAATAACTGAAACTGTATTTTTGTTGGATACAGTTTGGCAAAGGTTACTGCCAGCCTGGAAGAAATCTGAGAGAATACAAATTGCCCTAGGAGAAAGACTGGAAGACTGGTGGGGAAGATTTCCCTGAAATTAAATCAAGCTGTCAAAGCAAACAACTCTTCAGTTTTGGCACCCTTGGAAAAAAGACCTAGAGGCTTCTGGCAGATTCAGATCAATTCATCCTCTTGACACAGTTACTGCTTACTCAGGAACTTGTATGTGATGCTGCAGAATATCCTGTCAGAGTTACAGATAGTTGGCATGGGTTAACCAGGAGAACAAGAAACCCCAAAAGCTGAGGCTACAGAATTTCTCCCAGCCCTCTGGTTGTTATTTAAGTGAAATCTAAGGTCCTTAGTCAACAACTCCCCATGTGAAGAGCTCGCTGGAAGGCTGCCATTCAGTGGAGTAGAATTTACTCTCTTTGCTTGCCTTTCCTTTCTGCATAGATTTCCATGACAGGGTGCATCCCATCCCAGAGAGATGCAGTTACTGATATTCTTCCCTTTATTACCTTCCATGAACCTACTACTACTGTACTACCACTATTATTTACTTCCTTATTTAATCCACTAGTATATTACTGTCCATGGTAGTAACTGGTTTTCCCACACATTGCAGAGGGTTAGACTAGATTATCTTTGTGGTATATCCCACTTCTATTCTATGATTCATATCAAGAACATGGTTTCTCAAGGCAATATAAGGCAGATAGACAGACAGACAACAACCAGTTGAACATAGGCAGATCATGCTGAAACATCTTAACCAGCAGTACAGGGGTTTAGGTGTTGGACAAGCCCACCCTCAGAGACAGAAACTTACTGGGGCCAGTCTTTCTCTCTCAGCCCAACTGACCTTACAGGGTTGTTGAATTTGTAGTGTCCTTAGATATAAGTGCATATGAAATACAAATACTAAAAATTAAAAGATTAAAAAGAATAAACTCTATCACCCAATTCAGTATACCTCCAAAGCAGAGAGAGGTATCAATTCCAGAACATTGTAAACATAGAGCCGGAATTCACCTTTTGGCTCCTCTGATTTATTAGGTTCTCTCTGATCCTGATAGATCAGCCTTAAGGAGGAGTCAGAAGATGGGGAAAGGAGAAAGGCAGGTCCTCATTCAGGATCTGAAAAGCCCGAAAGTTGCTTCAGAGTAATCAAAATTCATAGCTGAGTATTAGGTGCAACCAAAATGACATATAAAGCATTTGAATTCTCCTGATCATTCCCTCAGGCAAGATGGAAGAAAAAGCAAGCTTGGAAAACCAGCCTCCCCCAGTTCCCTCTGTCTCCTCCTTTCACCCTTCCGTGCCTGTGCAGTAGAAAAAGAAAACTGGGGGCAGCTGAAACACAGTCTCTGAAATACACCCATGTTGTGGTCACTCCCATCTCTCTAAATGGAGACCAGGAGGCAGCACTGGTTCATGTTTGGATGACATATGGAACCACAGTCTTGATAAGTGACTCTAGAAGAAGCCATCACTTTATCTCAGTCTCAGTGTAATCCATGACATAGATTTGGACATCACACTAATCATATGGACATGATTAATCACACTAATCATGTCCATATGAACAAGGCAGCCTAGTCTGCTTGTTATGAGGCTACAGGAGTCATGGGATTTCTGTCCTGGTCTCTTTAATGTAAGCCTCTAAGAGATGATGCTTATATATTCTCTAACATACTGTATGGACTAGAAACTTTATGTTTCCGTACTATCAATTCCCAGATTTCCGGGTCTGCTAGATATCCACTGCCAGACAGCCATGTAGTTTAGCATAGCTGCAGCTGCATGGATTTATAACGCAGTGCTTTAGAGGGTTTCATACTGGGTATTCATTTAGTCAAAGGGTGCCAATTAATCCCAGGAACAAAATCATTTCATGAGAAATGAAGCATCTGCATGCTGTGAATAAACCCGCCCATCCATTGCTCGGGTTGTGAGATGCACAGTGTCATGAAATGCTGAAGCGCAGCCAAATGCTCCCTTGACTTCCAACATTCTTGGAAGTGAAACAGTTTTTCCTTGTTTTTATTGCCATGAGCTGCGGACATTTGTTCCTTCCTTTGTTCTGGGTGGAGGAAAAGACAGCAAGAGAGGCAATCTAACCTGTTGCTATAAACGGCTACATTGGGACAGGGTGGAGATACAATGGCAGGGCAGGGCAGGGCGGGAGTGGCGGTGGGGGGCAGGAGAGAGCACTATTACAGGAAGGCGAGGGGGCTCGTAGAGCTGTCTGGCAAAGTATCTGTGGCTGAGCGGTTCTGAGATCAGCAGCTCCACAGCCTGAGCACACAGTGCACGGACAGCTGAGCTCGAGCACTTCATCCCTGCTTTCCTCCTCTTGGGCAGTGTCCCTTTCCCCCAAATGCCTGCAGAGCGTAGGTCATTGGAAAGCCTCAGTGACTGCATGAATCAGACGCCTCCACATTCAGACCCTTGGTTCTTCCAGAGGAAATTCCTGAACACGAAGCACAGCAGGGACGTTTGACTCATGTCTTAACTCAGAGGAGTCATCCCGTGGAGCTGGATGCCTTGGCTTCTGGGAAGGACTCCAGAGGCACCTGCCTTATTCTCAGAGAACCTGGAATCTGCAAAAAAGGAAACTTTGGGAGCTACTTTGTACACCTTTTCTTCCATAAGGTACATGTCATTCCTTTTAGCAAATGGTCTCACAAAGTTGCCACACCTTTTGTTTCCTCTCCAAATGTGTGTGTCTCGAGTCAGTCTTGACTCCTGGCAACTGCCTGGACTAGTCCCTGCAGTTTTCTGGGCAAGATTTCAAAAGCATTTGCCATGGCCTCCTTCCTGGGGCTGAGAGAGAGACTGACCCAGGGTCACTCGGTTGGCTTTATGCCCAGGGTGGGACTAGAACTCACAACCTCCTGGTTTCTAGCCTGATGCCTTAACCACTGCACCAGACTGGCTCTCCTCTCCAAATGTACCCTTTCCGTTACCATGTGCTTGAGCCTGAGGCCCCAGGTGTGTCATGGAGCCTGTTTCCTGGTTGTGTTGATTGTATGCTTTTAATTTTTTCTTGGCTGCTATGTGTTTTATGGGATATTTTGTATTTGGTTTTATTATGTTTACTATTGTTAGCCACCCAGAGTCATGTGTTTGAGATGGGCAGCCATATAAACCCAATAAATAAATAAGCAAACAGTGCATAGACATTTACTTGTTTGTTTGTTTTTTT
Source organism: Liasis olivaceus (assembly GCA_030867105.1). NCBI lineage: Eukaryota > Metazoa > Chordata > Lepidosauria > Squamata > Pythonidae > Liasis > Liasis olivaceus. Next base: position 98,758,754 of record CM061348.1, on the reverse strand, counting down.
GTTTGTTTAATAAATTTATATGGCCACCCATCTCCTATACATGACTTTGTGTGGCTAACAATTAAAACAAAATAACAGAGTAAAAACACAGCCAATAATTAAAAACATAAATAATATAAAATAGCCGAGAACAATCACAATATCCCACAATCAATATAACCAAGAAATGGGCTCATCTACACTAGCAGGGCCCCAGGCTTTTCAGCAGAGCCAAGCTTTTAATGACTTGCAAAAGGCCAGTGGGGTTGGGGCAGGTCTGATCTTGGGGGGGGGGGGCAGGGTGATGTTTGAAGGGCACCAACGCAGAGAGGTTGTGCAGTGGAGCAGCAAAAACTCAACTAGCTCATGCACACAAACCATGTTTGTCAGCTATCATTCAACTTGTCAGCTATATTAGCTTATCCACGTCTAGTGACTGGCCAAACCATCAGCGGTTGGTTTTCTCACCACCTGTGATGGTGAAAAGGTGTGGGGAGAGAAATGGGGACTGTGTCCCCTGCCTGCAGGCCAGAATAGAGGCAGTGGGGACTGGTAATAGGGAAAGCAAAATCTATGCCAGTTTAGTGTTTGTAATGAACAGAAGGAATAACCTTGAGGAACAGGAGGAAGAGCCACTATCGAGACAATGGTCAATAAAAGGAATCTGAGTCTGGGGCAGAACTGTAATCTGAGCAAGTGTCTCAGACAAGACTCATCCTAGTTCTCAAGAAGATAAAGGGAAGGGGGAGAAGCTCATTCAAACTTGCAAGATTGGTATCAGCCCTTGAAAGTAGACCAGACTAGGAAACCAAAATCATGAAAGCTAATACTACTTTTATTATCAGGTTACCATAACAGCATCTTGCAGTATGTCATCAATACCTAGACAGGATTTTATAGGTGCAGGCAAATCTTCAAATACACTGGGGCTGAGCTACTAAAAGGAAGCAAGCAGAATTGGGCTTTGACATAACTAGAAACCAGCCTGACTGGATATTCTACTCACCTGCCCTTTACAAACAAAGTCTATTCTGGAAAATACTGTATATTTTTAGAAAATTCATGGTGATAAAACCCCAATTTACATATTGGACATATGTGAGGCCTATTTTCTGCTATATTCTTACAGAGAAATTCCATAACTCAGGTTCTCCCAACCTATTATCCTCTGATTGTATTAGACTATAATTCTTAGGAACTTTAGCTATTTGTGAGCCACTTAGAGTCACTGATAGTGAGATGGGTGGCATATAGATTTGATTTATAAATAAGTAAGTAAGTAAGTAAGTCTGCTGGCTGGAGTGATGGGAACAAGATTGGGGAAAACTTTTTAATGTTATTCTTAACAGCAAAATACAAAAAGCTACAATACCAACAGAAAAAAATTAATGATGTTACAGAGAAGAAGAAAATGCCTAAATACAGTATATTATGGTGATTAAAACAAGCTACTAAATGTGACAAAAAAGAGGGAGAGGACGCTAATAAATAAAAGAGAAAAAAGGTCTATATAATATCCATAGATGTCAATATAAAATTAATTCAGTCCTTAATCATTATGATTATCATTAAATCTAGACTATACAGAAACATACTGCTTCATCTTCTCACTTTTAGACATAGGAACTTTTCAAAAACAGATAACATTCATATCTTGAATCCATTTCACAAATCAGGAGGACAAGTTTCTTTCCATTTATATAAAACTACCCTGTCTTGTATCCCAAGAGACAAAGCTCTTTATGGGATGACAAATTCTATATTTCAGGACTATAGTTCAACATTACATTAAGGTCCTTAACTATATTTCTTTCCAAAATTGTATTGCTGTATGTAATAATTTGAAACAAAAATGAGGCTATACAGGTGAAACTCAAAAAATTAGAATATCGTGCAAATGTTCATTTATGTCAGTATGGCAACTCAAAAGGTGAAACCAATATATGAGATAGATGCATTACATGCAAAGCGAGATATGTCAAGCCTTACTTTGGTATAATTGTGATGATTATGGCGTACAGCTTATGAAAACCCCAAATTCACAATCTCAGAAAATTAGAATATTACATGACATCAATAACACAAGGATTGGAAATAGAACAATATCGGACCTCTGCAAAGGATAAGCATGCATATGTACTCAGTACTTGGTTTGGGCCCCTTTTGCAGCAATGACTGCCGCAATGGCACTGCTGAGGTGTTATGGAAGACCAGGATGCTTCAATAGCGGCCTTCAGCTCCGCTGCATTGTTCGATCTCATGTCCCTCATCTTTCTCTTGGCAATGCCCCATAGAGAATCTATGGGGTTCAGGTCAGGCGAGTTTGCTGGCCAATCAAGCACAGTAATCCCATGGTCACTGAACCAGGTTTTGGTACTTTTGGCAGTGTGGGCAGGTGCCAAGTCCTGCTGGAAAATGAAGTCAGCATCCCCATAAAGCTCATCTGTGGAAGGAAGCATGAAGTGCTCCAAAATCTCCTGGTAGACAGCTGCGTTGACCCTGGACTTAATGAAGCACAGTGGACCAACACCAGCAGATGACATGGCTCCCCAAATCAACACAGACTGTGGAAACTTCACACTGGACTTCAAGCATCATGCATTGTGTGCCTCTCCATTCTTCCTCCAGACTCTGAGTCCTTGGTTCCCAAATGAGATGCAAAAGTTGCTCTCATCAGAAAAGAGGACTTTGGACCACTGGGCAACAGACCAGTTCTTTTTTTCTATTGCCCAGGTAAGACGCTTCTGACATTATTTGTTGTTCAGGAGTGGCTTGACAAGAGGAATACGACATTTGAAGCCCATGTGCAGGATCCGTCTGTGTGTGGTGGCTCTTGATGCACTAACTCCAGCCTCAGTCCACTCCTTGTGAAAGTCCCCAATACTTTTGAATGGCCTTTTCCTGACAATCCTCTCCAGGCTGCGGTCATCCCTGCTGCTTGTGCACCTTTTTCTACCACACTTTCCCTTCCACATAACCTTCTATTGAGGTGCTTTGATACAGCACTTTGGGAACATCCAACTTCTTTTGCAATGACCTTTTGGGGCTTTCCCTCCTTATGGAGGGTGTCAATGATGGTTTTCTGCACAACTGTCAGGTCAGCAGTCTTTCCCATGCTCGTGATTCCTACTGAACCAGCCTGAGAGACCTTTTAAAGGCTCAGGAACCCTTTGCAGGTGTTATGGATTCATTAGCTGATTAGAGTGGGACACTTTGAGCCTAGAATATTGAACCTTTTCACACTATTCTAATTTTCTGAGATTGTGAATTTGGGGTTTTCATAAGCTGTACGCCATAATCATCACAATTATACCAAAGTAAGGCTTGACATAATCTCGCTTTGCATGTAATGCGTCTATCTCATATATTGGTTTCACCTTTTGAGCTGCCATACTGACATAAATGAACATTTGCACGATATTCTAATTTTTCAAGTTTCACCTGTAGGTTGGTAAAACCAGGTCATATACTGTATGTTAAAGAACTTTTAATACATTGGGGAAAACTTGCTATACATGGTTACAAAACTATTTGCATTTGAGAGTGCCCACTGTAATAAACTGAGGTTGGCAGGAGAAGCCATGCAGGTATAAAATGTACTTTGTATCTCTACCCAACCAAAAATATGTGAATTTACATCCATGTGCTTCAAACCTGTCATAGGTTTTACTTTTCAAATAAAATCCTTTTGATGGTCTAAAGAAGGACTCTGGTTTCATCAAAGCCTTACTGTTGATCATGTCTAGGTCTGTACTATAAATTCTGATACTCTGGTGCTGAGTATATTAAACCACATAAACCAGACCATGAGGCTGGGACATCAAAGACCAAGTGCGGAGTATACGTAATTGTGCCAAAAGAGCAAATGACATCTGGTGGCTAAAGAGAGTCAGCCAAAGAGCATCCTGGAAGAGAAAAGAGGACTGCTTCTGCTGTAGTTTTCTTACTGTGAGCTATGTAAATATCAATCTTCTATAATCCGATTTCTTGCATGTAAATTGGATTAGAATTCCTATCAGCCCCAGCCATACTGTTTGAAATGATGGAATGCAGTCCTATACATCCAGAAGGAAGCAGGTGGAGATAGCCAAGATAGTTAGATAATGAAATAGTTTAGGAAGGACAAGTTTTTCCATGAGGCTTGTGATGCCTTTATGTCTCCTTAGCTGCCCACAAAATCTAAAACAACAGCCTACAGTATAACCAAATAAAATTGATTCCTACCTGTCCTCAGTTATCAATAGCTTCTGCTCTAGTTTTTGACACCCACCAAAATGAAGGACATGTAAGTACAATCTGGGAAGTGCACTTTATTTTGGGAGCCATTTTTTGACTCCAACATTTCGAGGTCAGATTTTATCTTCAACTTCCAGATTTTCAAGTTTTGAAAATTCATTAGATTTCAAAGTGTTGCAGAGTTCATTTCAGCCTTAATTCAATCTGATGGTGAAAAACGTGGAGCACTTGAAAGCCCATTGAGAACATTAGTGGTCCATAAATTATGTTCAGGCATACTAACTAAAAAGATGATTTTGTAATAGATGTGCCTCTGACTATATGCAGAATACTTTATTTATTTCCATACAGCAAGAGGCAGTTTGAACCTCTCACAGAATTATGGAGAACGGCTTAGTAAAAGCATAGATGACAGTATTCCCCGTAAGTATGATCCCACTGCAGATCTGTATCGGGGAGAGAGAAAGATCACTCCCATTTCCCTGGAATGCCCCAGCAAAGCAAATACCTGTTTTAAAACTATGGTTAAAAGGAAGAGGAAATGTAGTCTTTCCCTCTTTTCCACTTTCAAACATTCCAGAGTTGTCTTCATTCTCCTTTGCAGTCCTATCTTTGGAAGGATCTGTGTATTTCTTATCTCAGTGTTTCTCAACCTTGGCAGCTTTCAGATGTGTGGACTCCGACTCCAGAATTCCCCAGACAGCTTGGGGAATTCTGGGAGTTGGAGTCCACACATCTGAAAGCTGCCAAGGTTGAGAAACACTGTCTTATCTTACTCTGACACCAGAGAACAACTCAAAATGGTTTCTCTCTGTGTGGAAAGGGGAAGTGACAATTGTAAGGAGGGCTGGTGAACAGAGAAGGGCTTCAGAAGCAGAGGCAAGAACTGAACAAAGGATTCAAAAGAGATGCTTCGCAAAGCAAATAAGTGCAAACACAACACCTCTCTTTGCAGCATTAAAGCAGCCACATCCTTTGCAACACTCACACGGATGCTTTGAAAGCTGTTCCTGGTTGTCTGGGCATTTGTGGAGAGTGTATACGGAGACCAAAAAGGGATGATTTTAAAGCAACCCTGCAAGCCTTGCAAAACAAATGGTGGCTTTCACATTTCAGTAATGGGTGTTTTTTTTCACTTTGATACTTTTTACATTTTTGTGGAAAATACTTTGCACAGTCCTACTGCAAATATACATCAAAGAGTTATAAAATTGGTTTGGAAATTCTCTTCTGCCTTCTCCCACTGTTCTTCAGTTAGCAGAAAGTGGTATAAATAGGAGATTTTGAAAGAAATCTTTTCCAGTGATGCCCTCACTGAGCGAGGCTTCAAAAGCCTTTTTAAAATGGCTGTGATTGTTCTTGCTGCTTTTATTGCTGTGTTCCAGGAGAAGGGATGCAAAATGACTGCTTGACAAAATCAGTTTTGTACGTCACCTAGTAGTGTGAACAGAGAGATTGAAAATGATATGATTGGGCATTTGACAGCCCATCAATAAAATCTTCAGTATTCAGAGAAAGGGAATATGTTTTTCCAATGCCATTTATAACCAGAAAACTCTTTCCTCGGAGAAAATATAGCTCATCCTAATTTAGCAGCTATGAATATTAACAATTTGCAACAAATTAGTTTATACTTTGGTTTTGGCTTGAAGTAACGTGGAACACATTTATTGTGGTTGGTAGATACGGAGTTGTGGTTTAGAATTATGTGTGAATCACACTAGGAGGGTTTCTTTGAGAAACTATGATTAAATCAAACCATGGTTTAGTGTGAAATATGACACCGGCACAACTAGGCAACTTCCCATGCCCTGAGCATTCTTTTTGGCCACAACCAGAGACTTTTTCATCCTGTCCTGTTCTTGAAAGATTGGATGATGGCTAGGCATCATGTGCCCTCTAAATCAAGGGTGGGCAGCCTATAGTTCATATATACCTCCCAGATCCATTGTGTAATACTAGAACACCATCAAAATGTTTTGTGGTACAAAAGTTTGCATTTGAGAGCCAAAATAAGAGACAAAACAGATGCCACTACTTTCTGTGAGGCTTAAGCCAGCCACTTCACCCAACATAAATAAAACCCTGCATGGAAGAAAGCCCAACTGGATTCAGGACAGAAGGCACTAGACTTCATTGTAAATGGGTATACAGTGGTACCTCAATATACGAACGCCCCATCTTACGAAAATTTCAAGATACGACCAGCTCTGGCCGCAAAAATTTACCTCAATATGCGAACTCCACCTCAAGATACGAACCGGATCCGCGGCCATTTGCCCTGCTGCCACGTGGTCGCGGCTTCCTGTGGGCGAGATCGCGGTAGCAAGGAGGCGTTCGGTGAGGCTTGTGGTGTGTTTTGTGGCATTTGGAAGGTTTTTGGTGTGCTTGTCAGCATGGCTCCAAAGAAAATGCAGAGCAGGCTTGGCAAGAATAAGGCTTTGCAGCTAAGAGGCAAAGAAGAGAGGAAACCCCTGAAGGAGATCTCCCCGAAGTCCCTTTGGAGGGGGACTCTCCCTCCAAACAATAACTGCCTCCCCACCCCATTCTCCCTCTTCATACTGTGCTTTTTTTCATGTTTTTGTGGTTTAAAAATAAAATGCATACTGTATTTTCAGAACTGTGTTTACATTGAACCTTATGGGGAAATTTGCTCTTTCCTTTGGCGAGGAATCAGCGCGGGGGTGGGTGGGTGCGTGGGGAAGCCCCCCAGCGCCTGATATTGCTTTCACTGCGAAGGAAAGGGGGAGGAATGAGTGGGGTGTGCGTGCGTGCGGGGAAGGAAAGAGCGGGGAGGAATGAGGGGTGTGCGTGCGCTTGCAGAAGGAAAGGGGAGGAATGAGTGGGGTGTGCGTGCGCTTGCAGAAGGAAAGAGGGGAGGAATGAGTGTGGGGTGTGCGTGCGCTTGCAGAAGGAAAGAGGGGAGGAATGAGTGGGGTGTGCGTGCGCTTGCAGAAGGAAAGAGGGGAGGAATGAGTGTGGGGTGTGCGTGCGCGCGCGGAAGGAAAGAGGGGAGGAATGAGTGTAGGGTGTGCGTGCGCTTGCAGAAGGAAAGAGGGGAGGAATGAGTGTGGGGTGTGCGTGCGCTTGCAGAAGGAAAGAGGGGAGGAATGAGTGGGGTGTGCGTGCGCTTGCAGAAGGAAAGAGGGGAGGAATGAGTGTGGGGTGTGCGTGCGCGCGCGGAAGGAAAGAGGGGAGGAATGAGTGTGGGGTGTGCGTGCGCTTGCAGAAGGAAAGGGGAGGAATGAGTGTGGGGTGTGCGTGCATGCGCGGAAGGAAAGAGGGGAGGAATGAGTGGGGTGTGCGTGCGCTTGCAGAAGGAAAGGGGAGGAATGAGTGTGGGGTGTGCATGCGTGCGCGGAAGGAAAGAGGGGAGGAATGAGTGGGGTGTGTGTGCGCTTGCAGAAGGAAAGAGGGGAGGAATGAGTGGGGTGTGCGTGCGCTTGCAGAAGGAAAGAGGGGAGGAATGAGTGGGGTGTGCGTGCGCTTGCAGAAGGAAAGAGGGGAGGAATGAGTGTGGGGTGTGCGTGCGCGCGCGGAAGGAAAGAGGGGAGGAATGAGTGTAGGGTGTGCGTGCGCTTGCAGAAGGAAAGAGGGGAGGAATGAGTGTGGGGTGTGCGTGCGCTTGCAGAAGGAAAGAGGGGAGGAATGAGTGGGGTGTGCGTGCGCTTGCAGAAGGAAAGAGGGGAGGAATGAGTGTGGGGTGTGCGTGCGCGCGCGGAAGGAAAGAGGGGAGGAATGAGTGTGGGGTGTGCGTGCGCTTGCAGAAGGAAAGGGGAGGAATGAGTGTGGGGTGTGCGTGCATGCGCGGAAGGAAAGAGGGGAGGAATGAGTGGGGTGTGCGTGCGCTTGCAGAAGGAAAGGGGAGGAATGAGTGTGGGGTGTGCGTGCGTGCGCGGAAGGAAAGAGGGGAGGAATGAGTGGGGTGTGTGTGCGCTTGCAGAAGGAAAGAGGGGAGGAATGAGTGGGGTGTGCGTGCGCTTGCAGAAGGAAAGAGGGGAGGAATGAGTGGGGTGTGCGTGCGCTTGCAGAAGGAAAGAGGGGAGGAATGAGTGTGGGGTGTGCGTGCGCGCGCGGAAGGAAAGAGGGGAGGAATGAGTGTAGGGTGTGCGTGCGCTTGCAGAAGGAAAGAGGGGAGGAATGAGTGTGGGGTGTGCGTGCGCTTGCAGAAGGAAAGAGGGGAGGAATGAGTGGGGTGTGCGTGCGCTTGCAGAAGGAAAGAGGGGAGGAATGAGTGTGGGGTGTGCGTGCGCGCGCGGAAGGAAAGAGGGGAGGAATGAGTGTAGGGTGTGCATGCGCTTGCAGAAGGAAAGAGGGGAGGAATGAGTGTGGGGTGTGCGTGCGCTTGCAGAAGGAAAGAGGGGAGGAATGAGTGGGGTGTGCGTGCGCTTGCAGAAGGAAAGAGGGGAGGAATGAGTGTGGGGTGTGCGTGCGCGCGCGGAAGGAAAGAGGGGAGGAATGAGTGTGGGGTGTGCGTGCGCTTGCAGAAGGAAAGGGGAGGAATGAGTGTGGGGTGTGCGTGCATGCGCGGAAGGAAAGAGGGGAGGAATGAGTGGGGTGTGCGTGCGCTTGCAGAAGGAAAGGGGAGGAATGAGTGTGGGGTGTGCGTGCGTGCGCGGAAGGAAAGAGGGGAGGAATGAGTGGGGTGTGTGTGCGCTTGCAGAAGGAAAGAGGGGAGGAATGAGTGGGGTGTGCGTGCGCTTGCAGAAGGAAAGAGGGGAGGAATGAGTGGGGTGTGCGTGCGCGCACGCGCCACATAAGCCTTTCCCCCCATTGCTTTCACTGTGCTTTTGTCGGGCGCGCCAAGGGCTATGCACAAAGGAAAGATTTGATTAGCACTTCCTTTTTCTCCGCTGCGCCTGGGACATGTGCTTCAGGATGCGACCAAATTCGGAGGGCGGATTAGCCCTATTTACATTGAACCGTATGGGAAAACGTGCTTCAGAATGCGACCAAATTCAGAGGGTGGAACGGATTAACCGTATTTACATTCAATCCTATGGGAAAACGTGCTTCAGAATGCGACCAATTCGACATGCGATCAGAGTCACGGAACGGATTAAATTCGTATCTTGAGGTACCACTGTATTATAGATCCTTCAACAGATTGATTCAGGGAAGAAAACAATATTCAGTCAGAGGAAAACCACTAATGCACTCACGATGCAGATCCCATACTGTTGACTTGAACATTCAGCTATGGAATTTTCATACTTATGCCACAGCATCAGCCAGACTAAGCCAGAAGAATGCTTTATGAAGTGGATCCTTTTGTTAACAGCCATTTTGTCCAGTCTAGTGTTTCCAGTATTTGCTCTCTAAATACTTTCACCACAGAAAATGTGTCATGGCTGAGTTTTTTTTTTTTGTCTGCGCTCAGTCATTACTGACCCTGCAGTGACTGCCTGGACGAGTCCTTGCAGTTTTCAAGGCAATTGTTTTTCGGAAGTGGTTTGCCAGAGCCTCCTTCCTAGAGCAGAGCCCAGCTGGTGAGCGCAGGAGGCGGGGTTTCGTTTGCTTCGTGCCCTTTTCGGGCGAGCGTGGTTTCACGCTTACCGGCAACTGGTCCCGTCTCTCTGTGCAAGGCGCTGCCAACATTTTTCCTCCCACCGGAGTGAGAGTCCCCATTTATCTACTCATGTGAGTTTTCGACCTGTTGGGTTGACAGGAGCTGGGGGGGGGGGGAACAGGAGCTCACCCTGTTAACGCGAAGGCTGGACTCGAACCGCCGAAGCGTCAGCCATTTCTGGCCGGCAACTTTCAGCGTCATTAAGCCGCTGCGCCACCGTGTCCCCCATGGCTGAGTGGACTAGAGTAATTCCAACAATATAGTAGGTAGCAGGTGAGACTCATAATGTCAGCATTCATAAAAACATGCAATTTCCAGGACCATCCATTCAGGACTAGAGATTTTTGTCTAGAGATGTATGAACGGCATCAGAGGTTAAGAGTTGAAATTAGAACTACAAGAAGCCCCAGATGGGAACAAATGCTCACCGATTTTGGTCTCCCATACTTCTTTCCCCCACTACAGGAGTGAACACTGCAAAGCTTCAGAACATTACAGTTGAAATAATGGATTAAATTAAGTATTTCTGCAGAAAACTTCTGATTTTGTATTTTTTCAGGGGGTGGAGGAGAACATTCTGTATGTGTGTGTTACTTAGCCTGCACTTTAATTTTTTTATTTTAAAAGATCAGCCAAACTAGATCACCAGACCTTCCTTTGCTGGGTTCATTCAACTCACTGAAGTAGACTGAAATGGAGTTGGATAAATTGTGATATAGAGTGTTGTAAGAACTGAAGCATTAACTAAGGATATTATATGAACCAGAGCATCACTTTAGACTATAATAAGGTTGGTTTGTTTAGTTGAGGATAGCATGATATATTAGTTGTGTTTTGTTAACCCAAGTATGTCACATTGTGTGAATTCACCTTGATTATTAAAGGTAAAAATAGTTGGACTGTTGATTCTTGCCTGCATTTGCAGAAAGCACCTCTCTGGCAGAGAAATGAAGTTCTCCATTCAGTCTGGAGATATTTTTAGAATGATGGACAAAGCAGAGGGTAGAGCTTTCAGCAGACATTGCCTTGTCTCAGCTGCAAAGCATTTATTTATTTATTTAAACCATTTATGGGGTTGCCCAACTCATGAATTGCCATTCTGGGTGGCTGACAGGATTCAAAACAGAAAACAAAATAACCAATTAAAAAAAAAAAGGCAATGCAACAAAAGGAAGGCCAAGCTGCAATCTGATCAACATTCTCCAAACCATTTCAGGATGGGCTCATTCAACACTCTGGCCCAATGCTCAGGGGAACCCAGGTTTCCAAGACCTTGCAGAAGGCCAACAGTGTCAGTGCCATCCAAATCACAGCGGGTGTGCTGTTCCAACTGTTATCCATTTCATTGCATTCCCTGATAATCCCTCCTCTTGCACCAGAACAGCAGTGTTAACAGGTCAGGACTCACTTCAAGCAACGATGTACTGTATGCTAGCGTGTGTCTGCTGGGACTCAAAGATTCTTTTGGCATTCATTCTACAACCAAGCTTCTTGCCAGCATTGCTCTTTCCATGAGCTCATGCTAGAAACATTTCCACACACCCTTCCCTTGATGCAGGGTTCAGCAGATCCAGGCAGAAGGGGGCTGTTTTTCATTGACTGCTGCTGCTGCTGCTGCTGCTGAGGGGTGGAAAAAGAAAAATTGGAAGGGGAGGAGTATTTCCTGCCCAGCTAATTTATCAATCAACAGCAGAGGTCAGCTGAGCCCAAACACATCATTTTGTTTTTTCCCGAACTGGCTGTGCTTATTACCTGAACATGGATGAAAGGAGATTTCTTCAGCTTTTCCTGGAAGATACTATCTCTGTGAGGACAGAAGAATGCCTGCCCCATCATGTCACTGGTCCATAACTCCAGTAAATGAAGAGTATTGCTTGCCTAACCCTTGTCTCACAAAATAATATAACCCCAGTCACAGCCATTCCTATAACTACATGGGACTAAATACTGTATTTTCCTGAAAAGCTAGGCCCTCTGTCCCTCTACCAATAATTTGCTTTCAACATGGATCATCTTAGAAAATGTGGTAATGAAAGCAGCTTTCTTGCTGTTTAGCCTCTCCCTATCAAACCTATCAGAACTCAGGGCTGGTGCAATAACCACATGCTAAAATTGACCCAAGTAACAGGTGACTTACAATGCTAATGATGGGGCAGCCTCCCTCATCATGTCTGACAACAGCAAAGGAGCAAGTGGAAAAGAGCTCAGAGCTCAGTTTCCAATGTGGAACATTTGGACTAGAGTGGCGTCCTTAATTTTGGACATGTTCTTTGATCCCCAAACTCCAACAGCTATTTAATTAAAATTAGGGGCAAAGGACTTGCATCTTGCTATATGAAAGAGGTTGGAAAGGAAGGTCACATAACAAAGTTAGCACAGTGGCTAAATAGGAGTTTCCTTTATATATATATTATTAAAGACTTTTTACATGAGAGGAAGGAAGGAAGGAAGGAAGGAAGGAAGGAAGGAAGGAAGGAAGGAAGGAAGGAAGGAAGGAAGGAAGGAAGGAAGGAAGGAAGGAAGGAAGGAGCAAATAAAAAAGAGAGATAACCAAAGAAACTAAAATAAATGACTTCCAACCTTCTTTTAAACAGATATTAACAAACTTATCATCCCCTTCCCTCTCAGCTATTCCAGAGATCCCTTCAGCCTTTATTTAATCCTCATCTTTTTCAATCATTAAATCCATAAATCAGCATTTCACTTTTTCCTTTTAGCAAAACATCCATGAAAGGTTTTCAGTCTTTCAAAAAAGTATTTTTTGTTTTCTCCCTGACCAAACAGGTCAGTTTTGCCATTTCTGCCAATTCTGATGTTTTCACAGTCCATTTCTCCATTGTAGGAATTTCAGTGCTCTTCCAACACTGTGCATATAGAAGTCTTGCTGCAGTTACCATATACAAATTCAAGCTAAATAGCAGTTTCTGATGCAGCAACAGCTCTAATTGCATGAGACTAAAAAAATAGGTCAACAGATCAAAGCAACGTCCCCCAATATGGTACCTTCTGGATGTGCTGGGATTGCAATGAAAATTCCTTCTGGTGGTGCTGTGACATTGCTGGAAGCAGAATTAAAACAGAGGTTCTACACCACCCATTTCCTGGAAAATCCTTCCCAGTGAGGAAAACATTTCTATATTTTTTATTTTATGTATTTATCGTATTTATGTAGCCACCCATCTCACATAAGTGACTTTGGGTGGTATACAACAAATAAAAAGAATACATAAAAACAGTTACAAGTAAAAATAACTATAAAAGCACACAAAATGGGGTGGGGGGATGATATTAACAAGAGAGCCATCACAAAATCTCCCCAGTCCCCTGGGTTCCCCAGGCCTGATCGTATAGCCAAGTCTTGAGGGACTTGTGGAATGTTTTATATGTATATCCCATTCAGTTCAGCAAAGGAGTTCAGCAACGTTTTTAAAAAATATTTTAATTGGTTTATTTTTTTTCTTCTTTCTGTACTGCCAGAGTCCTTTACAATAATAAAAGGTTTACAATAATAAAAGCATAAAACAGGGCAGATAAAACCCCCAGTAAAAATGCTATAAAGGATAGAACCAGATACAACCATCACTATAACATCAGTTCATGCTATTCCACATAGACAACCTCATCTTGGGATAACTCTGTCTTGACTACCTTCCAGAATGAAGTCAATGTAGTTGTCAGTCTGATTCCTTGAAGGAGGCTGTTCCATAGGATGGAGGCCACTCTCAAAAACACAATCCTTGAACTCCCATCAATCTCATCTCATGGAAAGTAAGAACTCATAATCTTCCCACTCAGGATAGGATGGGTGAGTTCTACCTAGAGGACAGTCCTGCAAGTACCTATAGCCATGTCTTTTAGGGCTTTAAAGCTCAAAAACAACACTTTGAATTGTACCCAGAAGCCACCTGGCAACCAATGCAGAACTCACAATATTCATGTAGCATGACTGTAATGGTTCTAATCCATCAGCACGTAGACAGCTCTATCTCTGTTCTCCACATGATTTTCAGAGACAGCCTCGTGTAGAAACCTTTGCAGTAGTCTGTATGAATGGTGATGGGGGCATAAGTTATCAGCACCATATTCTCTTGCTGCAGAAAGGGCTCCAACTGGCACACCAGCTGAAGCTGGGTTAAGGCCTTCCTGGGCATGGCTCATTTTCTCCACTGAACAATAGCCGGGAATCCAAAGGCATCACAGTTATGGATCTGATCCTTCAGGGTAAGTGCTATCCCATCCAGAATAAACACCACAGCAAATAGAGAATCAGATCATCTCTGGACAACAGCAAAACCAGATTGTTTGGATTCAACCTTAGTTTGTTTCATCCCATCTAGACCCTTGTAGCCTCCAGGCACCAAGTCAAAACCTCAACAACATATTCAGCTCAGTCTGGCTTGGCTATGTATAGCAGGGTATCATCAGCAAACTGATATATCTCATTCTGGACTGACAGATGACATCTCCCAGTAGCCTGCTATAGATATTACAAAGCATGGGTCAGAGAATCAATCCATGTGGAAGCCTGCAGGTGAGCATCTACGGAATTTGACTGGAACCACTACCATTGAGCGTATCACTGTATACTTCATCAGAGTCTATAAGCCAAAATTAATTCAAGCTTTCTCCTTTGCCCATCACTTCAGAAATATGCTACAATATATACTATTGCAGTCAGTCATCCACTGAAGTCTAGCCCTAGTCAGCCTCCATTCTAGCTTGTTCTTCTGTCCTCTCAATTTCTGTTTCAGTTTTACCCTTATTTCTTCCTATAGTCCATAAAGACTGTCATATTTACATATTCACATCACCATCTTTCCTCGTTCTCCTAGTTCAAAAACTTTCTAATCAGCCATTCTACTCCCCAAGCCAGCTACACCAAACTTCCCAGTTAATCTTGACTGAAAATCTTTCCAATATCTTCTGCCAACCGCCTCCACTCCCTGCATGCTTTTTTGCCTTCCTCCTGCTCTCTGTTCTCCATTGTCACTGGGAAAAGGACCTTGCCACCATATCTAGGCTCAGTCACAGAATCATAGAGTTGGAAGAGTCTACTGAGTCCAACTTCCTGCTCAGTGCAGGAATCCATACTAAGGCACCTTCTTGAACATATCCAGGAAACAGGAACTTCTATCTCTGGGTAATTGATTGCTTCCCACATCTGAAGACCAAAGCAGATGTTCAAAATATATTTGTGTTTGTTTTTAATTAACAGTAATCACAAGTTCAACTAATGTTGGTTTGGACTATGCTACTTTTTTTCCTGTACAAGGAGAGAAGTTCTTTCTTTATCTTGTAGAGGAAATTGACAGATAGCCCTTAGGTGAGTTTTTATAGATAAGTAGGAAAGGGTATGTGTTTTGTGTGTGTATATAATATGTGCATTCATGTGCCCATTATTCTCACTATTGATCATGGTGATAGGAGTTGTCAAGAGGGGCCCAAATTGTGCATTCATGGATAAAGAAAATGCTGTAGTCCTTAGTTAAAATATACAACCCTATCTGCTATTTAGTATTGCCTTGAGACCTCCAATGACTTACCATCTTTACATTTGGGCAATGGCAGAAATGAAATGTTCCCCATATAGTAATAATATTAGTATATTTCAGCTCAAAGATCTGCATTTCTAAAAGCTCACAGTGGAAATAAATCACAAAAGGAAACAGTCCCCACGATTTGTTTACTCAATTCAATTTTATTTGAATGCCTTCCTAATGGAACATTTTTTTAAAAAAATGAGGAAAAAACTTCTTTTCACACAAGAGTTCTTGTCTCAAGAGACTGTCTATTCTTCATTCTTCTTGGAAGGGAAACATAATATGCATTTGAGTTCAAAGGATCAGGGCTACATAATGTTTGATATTTAGAGAATGAACATATGGGAAATACTAATTTGAAAAGAAAAAATAACTGGGGAAAGGATCTTTATAAATCTAAGGATACACTAATTTACTAAAAAGAAATAAATACTTTGAAGAAAGGGGGAGAATTCCATAAGGGCAAACATTTTACATATTCAAGAACACAGTTTCTCATAAGAATCAGGCAGGCTGATCTTTAATAATGATTCTTGTTCCAATATTATCCTAATACTTAATCTAATAAGTCATACAGCATTGGTTCAAACTGGCCCTTGCCTCCCCCCTCCTCCTTCTCCTTTCTGGATAATTCCTGTCATTATCTAACTCCAGGATAGCATCCCAACATTTGCCATGTAAGCTATTGTCACATGATCAGTTGCGGTTGTGATGTTACCACACTACCAATGTCATTTCTGATTCTCTAGGAACATATAACCATCAGAAATAAATTCTGTTTTGTTTTGTTTTGTTTTAAAACTACTATAACCATCTTAATCCGCTTTTTTAAAAAAGCCCCAAAAGGATACCGCCTTTTCATATTAGCCTGTCCATAACCTGGTGGCCCAACTCTATCAAAAGCACAACTAGAGAAAACAGGAGAAAAGTCTCAACAATGACCATGCTTAGAGCAGCCCTGCTGCAACGAGTTGGAAATTAAGCCAGCTTAAGAATTTGCTGTCAGACTTCAGTCCATTTTTCAGTTTTGGTAACAATGCTGGCCAGATGTTCTGTTCAGAAGACCATTACCATAGCCTCCAGTTGGTAGATTCCCCTGCTTCTTTACCTCTTCTACCTGTGTCAGGAAAGCAAAGGCCAATTGCTTTCCTTTTGGGGGGCAGATATTTGCCCACAAATATTGTGCACTTTCCATTGATAGACTTTTTGTGTGAGAGTTACCTCTTTTCTTTGACTCCATATTTGACACCAGGCAAATATCCTGGTGAGAGGACAAAAGGGTTTAACTTTCTCTCTGCCCCTTGAGCTAGAAGATGAAACTCACAGAACTCCTGTTAATTTCACTTTGAAAGAAAAGGCCATTCATAAATAAAGTTTTTAAAAATTAAAAATAAAAATCCAGTGTTTCACTGGTCCACTGCTGAAACTGGTGTAAAAAAAAAAAAAAAGCATCCAGAAGTTCACTGATCTTCTCTGACCAGCTCTCACTTGGCCTGACTATTGTTATACTGGTTACATGTGTGAAGAGGAACTGGTAAACTGGTGCTTCAGGGCACTGCTTATTGGAGATGTTACTGGTTCTAGCTAAATGTTGGTGCTGTAGTTAAAGAGTCATCATAAAAAGTCAAACACCAGGAAGTTTCTACATTTTGGGATTATGATCTTTGGGTCGTCTGGGGATCATAGCCATGATACAAGCATAATATGATTTCATATCTGCAACTTTTCATATTTTCTTTTTTTAAAGGCACAATGACACCATCATTTCCAAAGATCTATTCAAAGCTGGAAATTGAATGCAACCTCCTTTATTTCTATCACAGGCAAGGAAGAGGGGAGCAGGTCAACGTGTGTACAGTATGTATGAATGTGCCTATGTGGTTGAGAGAGTCTGAGAATTGGGAAGCAGAAAAGAAATAAGTGGCATTTTGCTTTGCAAAAGGCAAAGTTGACACTTGTAAGCCCTGTGATTTACTTTCTGGGCAGAATGCAATAAACTCATCTCCAGGAAACATGATTCATTTTTTTGGGTGGAAATGAATTTCAAGAATTTATCTTGATAAATGGTTTGTATAAAAATACCTCCTTTAGCCTTCCAAACACCAGCAGGGCCTGAAAAGGAGCAAAACTCAATCTACTCTTTCCTGCTTAGTAGTTTCAAATGGCCAAGGTTTTTTTGTTTTGTTTTGTTTTGTTTTGTTTTGTTTTCTGAAGCCTTTATTTCATGAAGTTCTTAATTTCACTGTGAGCTGCTTGTTCACATATTCATTCCTGTAGGGGTGAACAGAGTATACAAAATCCCATTCCAATTCCCCTTGGACTGATTCAGAGCTTCCCCTTTTTTATTCAAAGCATAATGTTCAGTCTCAACTCAGAAATCTGAATTTCCCCATCAATTAATATAGAACTGATAGCTTTTTCTCTCTCTCTCTGTTTTACAATGTTGCTGACTCTTATTGAGGGATAATGCATGAAAACCTTTAGATGAATAAATGTGGGGAGAATCTTCTAGGTGCTTTTAAATTTTGATTTAAAAACAGTGAACACTGCAAGCATGTTTTATCTTTCAGGATCAAGCCTTTCGTATTTTAGATTAATTCCATATTTAAGAATACTTGTGGTAAAGCAGCATGCTTGTCCCCTTCCCTTACATTTTTGTGAGTATTTATCCTAAAAATAAGCAGTGGTTCTTGTATAAAGAGACGCCTTATTGGGGGGCCAGGGAGGGAGTTGCACTGATGCAAATCCTTCCTCCAATAGTTTTTTAACATTAGTATTTGTATGAAAATGGCATACAAAATAAACACGTTCTTAAGAAACCTTCGAAGTCTAGGAGGCATGATGAATAAAAGTAATAATAATAACTTGATTTTTTTGCCCATTTCTGCTTAATTAGCAACAAAAGCACAGTGGAACAACTTGCCAAGGTGGATGGAGATGGCATGACCATTTTATGGTTTTTGCCAACAGAAAAAGCTATGTTTCACTTCAAACATCTCTTTCTCCCAAACAAAATGCAGTCCCTTTTTGCCATCTGCAGGCATCTGTAGGGGGTGTTAAATTCCTTCAACTAATGCCTTTGTCATTTTTGAGATCCACAGGTGGCCATTGTAAAGAACAACATCTGAACCATTCCAAAAACCAGCTTACTTCAGAGGAACGTGTACACATGAAACTGCTGGGTATGGATCTGCTTCGTATTGGCTATACTGACTGGCAGTAGCTCTTGTGACAGATAGGGATTGTATCCAAAAATGTCCTTCCATCAGTACAATAACCTCTGGTACCATGTCATATCTGTTCCTGAAGGTTGGAAGTCCCCTTGGAACAGGTTTTATGATTGCCTAGAAGTTGAAAAGAAAAGAAGAAAAGGTGTTGTTCTGCAAATGTGGAAATCTACTCATGTAACATTGGGTTTAGTCCAGGAGTCTATTTTGAGATGCCAACTATGAACCTAGGAAACATTTCCTTTGCTATCAAGCTATGCTTGTAAATGGCAGGGCTGAATTGCTTCATTGAGCTACTTCAGTAAACATGCCCTATTTTAAATAGATTCTTCCTTGAAAATCTCAATACAGTCTTCCTCCCTTCTTTCCTGCTAGTTTTGATCCCTACAGTGGCAGCTACTTAATCTCCCCAAGGACACCCTGGCAGGTCCCTGCCTAAAAGTTTGACTGCACTTCACAGATAGATCCTTCCAGTGGAGGACTGAAAATGAATAAGTGAGCATGACAACACTGCATCAAATGTATTGTCATTACACTTCTAAACAGTCCACTAGATTTAGTAGACACACATAAGTATATGCAAATTGAAAATAAAACACTTCTTCTTTTAAAACTAGGCTTAGTATAGCAAGAAAAGTATGGGATTGATTGATATTTCTCAAAAGAAAAGTTCATCTTTTGAAAAGAACGGATAGGTGTGGCACTTGTTCTGTATGAGCTATGCGACTTTGCAAGCCAATTAACTTATATGGTATGCTAAAGAGTTTTCAGGATCAATAGCAATAAATAGAGATAACGACTTTCTTTTACTCATTTCAAAGGAAAATATATCACGTTCTGCTTTTTTCCCCATTTTTTCTTTTCTTTTTTACATGTGTCAACCATTTTAAAGGTTTGAAAAAGTGTTATGGCACATGTTTTCAACCATGCTGTGATGCTGCTCAAGTTACAATGTGATTTCATCTTACATTACATGTGAAGAAAAAATAAGGGCATATGGTTTGCTTCAGCAGTGAACATTTTTTCCCCACCAAGCTATGCCTTTTATTGTGCAACATTACAAGAGATTCTGACTCCGTTTCCTTTCTTTTACATGTAAGACTCACTTTATGTGAGATGGGCAGTATCTAAATTTGAAAAACAAACAAACAAACAAACAAATAAATAAATAACTATTTGAATCCATAAAGACTAAGTAATGGTTTGGTTTGTTTGTTTAATTAAAATCTGGTGGCAATGTTTGGTGGGCTCTGGAGTGCTGTAACTTTGCCGAGTCTCCATTTGCGCATAAACACAAGTGTGATATAACACCTATTTTCCAATCTGATCTCATGACACTGTGTTAATCTTGTCTCCAGCCCCTGGATAAAATCACCATCAGTTGTCCTTAGCTGCATCATTCTTACAGTCGCATTTTCCCCTTTACTGCAACATTCTCCAAGGAGCATCTCCAAGAGTGTAAAATTTGTTACGCTTCACTACCTGTTACCTTGGTAGCACAGTCAGGTGGCCTGTGGCAGGTAAGGATCACAGAGATGCTTATTGGGTGTTTCAGGCTGATGCAGATATAGTCCTCCCATTCAGCCTCTTCGGCTGCCGTTCAGCAATTTTTCCCATAAGAGCCGGTCACAGTTTGGGGTGTGAAATAATATGGAACCTATTAAATAACATTAGCGATAATAAATGATTTTGTTGCAAGAAAACTGAACAGATCTGGCTGTGTGGTTACCAGGATTCAAACTCAACTTGATCAAGACTTTAGGTTACTATTTACATATAAACAACAGATTGGAGTTGGGGGTGGTTGGCCTAATTAACACAGTAGTGCTAGACTCCTCCAGCTTGCTTTTACTCTATGGCCATTCCTGGTTTTGCCCAAAGATGAAATAATGTAACAGTGAATTGATGAGAAGGGGAGGAAATTCTAAATAAAAATTCTTTCTCTTTTTTTGACACTTAATTCAATTTATGTTACAGTGTAGGAGGAGGGGCACCCAAAGGAAGCCAGAGAAGTCCAGGGGGAACAGCACACATTTATCAAACCCCACCCCGCCCTATCCCAGCTGCAATGCTACGATTGTGGCCAACTGGGAAGATACTGAGGCTGGAGAGCAGCGAAGGCGCTAGAGTCAACCAATCTCTTTGCCTGCACAACATCATTAGGCAATGACTCAGAACAGACACAACAGAGGCAGGATCGCAAGCAGCAATGGGAATAGGATATTTCATGTTTTTTTCAGTGGACTCAAGGCTGCAGGGATGGCACTTTAACTCAGCAGTGGGTTGAGCTGTTAAGCTTTGAGATGAGATGCATGCAGCTCTGAGTGCTCAGATTGTGCATTCCTGCTTTAGACAATGACAACACCACATACAAATAATCACACATCTATTGGACTGGGATTCTTCAGAGCTCCCTGTAAACACTTGACTTCAGCTATGCCTGAATTTGCACATAATACAAAACAAAGTGAGCAAATCACATGAAGACTGAATGAGGAGCAAGAGGTTCAGGTTGGCCAAGATGGAATTTGCAGAGCCAGGCTTGCCTCACCATGAAAACTGGGAGCTCTGGACATCTACTTCGCAAACTGCAGATCTGCATCTGTTTCTGCTGAGCTAGATGGATTTTAGAAGCAGCCCCTTGGAAGGTAACCAAGCCACTCTGGCAAATAGAGAGAAAATTAGCCCCCCTCCGCATCTCACCGCTTGGTCTGTAATGAAAGAGCACTATGAAACCTGGGCAAATAGGACTCCAGCCTGAATTTTTTAATAAGCCATGTTAAGTAGGGAGCAGTGCTCTTTCCTGAAACTGGACACCTGGCACCCAAATGGGACTGAAAGCAGCTTGAAAGTCAAGCCAAACTGTAGGTCTCGCCCTCCCCTACATCCTTCTTCAGAGGAGGGCCTGGTTCCAATTTGCTTCTTTCCACTCAACCAGTAGCTTGGAGTTACAGCTTCACAACCATTTCCTGCAATAGCCTCCATCACAGCAGGAATGACCTAGTCAGTAGGAGATGACAGAGTGCAAATAAAGGCAACTGCTCTGCTTAGCATGCATTTCCTGTTATGTTCTGCAGCAAACAAGTGGGGATGGGACGGGGATGTCAACACAGGCCGACACGTACTAAGACTACACTGTGGGTCTCAAAGTAGCTGGATGTTCGTTTATGTCCTCCTTTTCCTGCCATCGCTACTTCCCTTCTGCTTCCCAGAGAAGTAAAGTTAGGAGTGGCATGCGATTGGATTTTGACCCTTCTCATATTTAAACAGATTTGTGGAGTCACAAGTGAAAGAAAGAAAAAGTGCCTTCAAAAAGCCTTTATCAAATGTCGCCATTTTCTAGCCTGCTGCGCCTGCAGTTAGAACAGAAAGAAGGAATGTGGTTCCCCCTGCTGGTAAGATTTTAAAGACCTCTGGGAATTTATATTTTCAGAAATAAGCATCCAACAATAATTTGCTTGTTTCTTCCTTGGGTGAGCTCCTGGTGCAATCCAGGGTCTACTATGTTCCTTTTGCATGTCTGGAGACTCTCCTTCCCTTCATCCCAGGATTGATCAGACAAATACTGTATGGACCTGGCTTGAACATAAGCAACACTTTTATTCCCCATCCCTTTCTTTTTCTGATTTCTAACTGCCTTAAAGTGTTTTGGGAAACTTGAATGCTTGCACCTATTTTGTCATCTCTTGGTTTGCCTAAGATATTGGATTCTTCTAACACAGCCTGCTTCCTGCAGCACAAAGACCTTCTGACAACCATTTGCTGACAACAGCTACCGGCTCATGGCCAGCCCACTGCTGAGGCAGCCTGAAGTTGGTCTAAGATGTTCTGGCATGATAGAAAGAGCTTTGGACCTGTTTCTTTCAAGACCCATTTACTGTTCTTGAGAGAATACTAGTTCTGCGCTGCACAGTTAGATTTCAATTTGGAAAAAAGGCCAGGCTCTGCCAGGGGTGCATTGCTTGTTGTATCAACAATGAGTGCATTGTAGGTTTTCCACTGCTATTGCTGACAAGGGTTCTCATACCTGTACTGTTTACTGATTTATACTGGGTGGGAGAGCGGTGCCATTTTGTTTACTCCCATGCCATTGCCTGCTGCCTGGATTACTTGCAGATGCCACTGGCCAGGTCTCCTTGCTGCTCCCCTTGCTATTCCTCCGCAGCACCAGTTGAGGACAGTGCTTGCTCTTCACTGATTGTTCCCTCCTGCTTCACCTCCCACCCCTCCTCTGCATTTTTGACTGTATATTTTTGGATGCAGAGTTAGATCTCTTTCAGAAGCACGGTAGACCCGTGTTCAGAAATAGCCTGACAGGCGGCAAACAAGAGCAGAGCACCTCTGTGCTTGTAACTTGTTACTCAAGCAACTTGACAGGTGGTCACACCAGTTGTTCTAAGCATCTGCCTACACTCATCCATCCCTACCTCATCATGACTGATGGTCGTTTTTCCCACTGCCAGTGATTTCCAGTAGGAAGGGAAACAAAACCAGGGGATTCCACCAATCACTTTCCTTAACTTGTCCCACATTAAAACTGTAAGGACAGCACCACTTGCTGGTCTCTGTCCTGGGGTAGAATAGAGATCTGTAATGAGGGCAGTGCCATTTGTGCCAGCATACTTTTCTGTCAGCTCACTGATTTGAGGATAGCATTTGAATAAGGCCATCTGGCTGTGCTCTTAATTTGTCTGATGCCAAGAGAAGATGAACAGGAATAAAGAGGCAACAGGAAAATTTATTTTATGCATTTTTGGTTGAACATCCAACCTTCCTTCTTTCTTGGTTTTTTTTTTCCCCCCCTTAAAACTGCCAGAAGTCATGCTGTTTGGGCATGATGATTCTTGTTGTCTAACAGATTGGAGGGATCCAGTTGGAAAAGTTGATGTAGCTTACTCTCTTGCCTCGCTTTTCCTCTACATTGCTGCTTTCGATTACCCCATAGTGACTTTGAAAGCATTGCTTCTAGTTCTATTATACCAGAAGTTCATGCAAAACCTTTTTAATGTTTACATTCCAACAGTCATCAAATTGGGTGGCAAATAAAGGCCACTGCATTCTCACGTCACAGTGGGATGTATTGCTTCCCAATTGGCAGGAAAAACAAGGTTACAAAAAGACTATAATTAGCTGATGTTATTATGTGGGTGTGTTTTGTTTTTTGCTCTGGGAAAAAATATATATACTCCCAAGAGATATTGGAAGACTTTAAGGAAATACAACTAAAACAAAGGAAAGAGAACCACACTCAACTAAAGCCCTTCCCACCAGACTTGTGGCATTCAGAAGATTACACTACTTACCATATATGCTCATGGATAAGCCCATCCACAGATAAGCTGAACCTGATTTTTAGGGTATATTTAAGCACCTAAAATTCTCGGCTTATCCATGAACATATACAGTACTAAGGACAGCTAAAATCTATAGGTATGTGTGGGTCTATACTTTGGGTCTCTGTACTGTCAAAAGCAAAACAGCTGCTGGTACTCTTTCCTCTCACATAACACAATATAACAATAACAGTTATGGTCATGTTGTTGTTATACATTATTTGGCACACACATTCCCCAATATTTAATCTACGTTTAGCAGCTTCAACCTCATCAGGGAAGAAGTTTGCCAATCTGACATCAATTTCACTGGAGTGCTATCAACTTAATTCATGTAATTCTTAAATGGAACGTAAACATATATTTATACAGTAATTGACAACTGTTTAAACACCTCAAGGTTTCAGGGCAAACCTGCCAGCGTGCAGTTCCATCTCTTAAGAACTATGTTCACTTAAATTAATTTAATCAGCCATCTCATTCTCAAGCACCAGCTTTTCTGCTACTTCTCGCCTGAGGCCAGTCCAGGATTCCATATCTTCAGCAGCCAGTGGCAATAGGGTTTGTTCCTTATTTTGGGGAGGGGCAGCTGGTAGCACTTCATTCCAGGCTTCCAGGGCTGGCCATCTTTCCTTCCTAAGAAGGTATACGACTCTGTGGGGTTCTACAAACACTTAAGGCAGGTGGTTGGAAACAAACTCTGTTGTTCCCAGCCACCCATTTTTCAAAGTCTAGGTTACAACAAGACATGGGATGCAAATGTTCTAGGTTTCTTTCCCCCATCCTAGGTAGAATATCACAAACTGAAGATCTGGACTTTATGTTTAAGCATCTGCTTTACCACAGAATTACGGCTTCTCTCCAACAGAGAATTCTCAGCACACTCATCAAACTACAGTTCTTAAGAAATGTTAGGGAAAAGCCAAATCAGTAGAGTTTGACTACTGTGAATCTAGCAGGTAGATATACTCTGAGAACAGACTATAGTAGGGATACTCTGGCAACCTGATACCCTCTAGATCAGTGTTTCTCAACCTCAGCAACTTTAAGATGTGTGGACTTCAACTCTCAGAATTCCCCAGCTGGCCCCAGTTGAAGTCCACACATCTTAAAGTTGCTGAGGTTGAGAAATACTGATCTAGATACTTTGAACTACAACTTCCACAGTCCTTGTCACTGGCCATGCTGGCTGGGATTGATTAGAGAAAATTCCTTTGTGTTAGAGAAAAAATCATTTGGAGGTTTTCACACACCTATTTCCTTTGTTCAGAACGTGCAGTTACACAGGCATACCGGAATGCATTTTTAAATGCTCATTTGCAGACAGATATTCCACCTCTATGCATATAAAAGAAATTATCCTGAAAGTGAACAGAACAGCTACAACCTTATTTTCCAAATGTTGTTTCAATATTTTGAAATTCAAAGTGTCAACAAAGCCATTTATATGTTGTGAAACGCTTGCACACATATTTAAAACAACTTGGGTTCTCAGAGAAGAGATCAGGGCAGCAGGTCATGGTGTCACTGCTGACATTAATTTCCTAACCCCACCCAGTATCTTATGAAAAGAGAGATCTGCAGCCCAGCCATCCCTTTGGACATAAGTGCTTCTGTTTCAGGGCTTTCCACCTGAACAGGTTATCCCAATACAGAAAGAAGAGGGAGTTCTGAGATGTTGACAGAGGAATAAGGCTGCCTGGATGCTTCATCAAATTACCGAGGGAAGCATACACATTGCACATTAAAATGTGCATCTAGAAACAATCAGAATGAAAAATGCTACCCTTCATTAGTGGAAAGTTGGTGAACCACAGGGAAGGCAATAGGTCTGTGGACAGGAAGCACAAATGCATGCTAATCTTGGAAAATTATCAAAAGTAAGAACTACAGAAAGGCAACAATTACAGCTGAAAATAAGGAATTTTGAAGTACAGCTTTGCCTTCTACTTTCCAAGTAGGAAATGCCCTTTAAACAAAACTGCTCATTTTGCAATGCCTTGATATACATTCCTGGTGCAATCGTATTTGGAATTCTGTGCGTGAAGCTCTGGCCTCTCTCTGTCAAAGGGATTATTGCAGAGATGGCAAAGGTGCAGAAAATGATTGAGGGGCTGGAACAGTTCACTTAAGAGAAAAGGAAGGTGACAATGCTCAAGGCTTTTTGCGTAGGAAAAATAGGTAAAGTAGGAGATAAAAAAAAACCCAACTCAAACTTGACTCCAGGTAACTTCATGCAGTTCTCTTGGCAACAAAATGGAAGCAGAAATTCGGGATATTGTTTGTTGTTATTGTTGGCATCCCAATCTAGCCCACAGCTCTGCTACTTCCTGAGGGTCTCCCTTGCAATTAAAAATCAGATCTGATTCTGCTTAACTTTTTCAGATCAACCAAGGTCAGCTAGGCTGTGTCTCTTAGCTGGGGAGAAGACATAATAGAAGTGTAAATTTAGACATGCAGACCTTCAGGTTTCTTCCTGTAATACAAGAATTGATTCATTCCATATATCTAAATTATGGGAGAATCATGACAGAAAAAAGCATTCCACAAAACCAAATTAATCTACGCAATGTGCTAGCATATAATATGGCTGGAAGGTTAATTAGCTTTAAAAAGCAACTGGATAGATTTATACATAATAAGGCTATCAGTGGCTAATAGGCATAATGGCTACATTATGTCAAGCAGAGGCAATCTGCTCTCTAAACCCAAGTTTGCTTGAAGAGTATTATGGGCAGGGTTGGAATATAGAATGATAGTCTAATTCACCATGGTCCTTCAGTTCTTAGAGCTATTGAGGAACTTGCCAGTAATTCAATGTGCTATGTGAAAAATGTTGCTGGGAAAGGTCCAGCAATGAAAAGCTCCTTCATTTTATTAGATGACTTTGTATAGAGGAATGGAGAGTAAGGAGAAATCATATGGAATTTTAGAGATGCAAAGATCAGAAAGATCTGTGAATGAGAAGATATGACAGGAAAAATGAAAAGCAAAAAACTTGCAAAATTGGAAGTTTCTCAAGAATAGCAGCTTGTATGTGTTGTTAATTTAAAGCTTGCATACTGCTGATATAAGCAAAAACAAAACACCTCAAAGGTGGTCTGATTCACCCATGTAGCCATAACACTAACTTACTCTCTCTCAGTTAAATGTGTGAAACGATTTCCTTGATAAAATCATTAAATTTGTAATGGTATGAACATTGTTTTTATGATATTCAATCTGTTGTGACTCATCTCAGATAATAAAATGTATTAGAATATGGTTATTGAAAATTGAAGTTGGAATCTTAAAAGTCATTTACACCAGCGTTCACTGTTTGGGTGACCTAGGCTACTTAATATATCACTAAGAAATGCCAGCAGCCAACAAGAAAGTGCTCAATTAGATGGCTGCAGTGTCCAGCTAAGGGCATAAAGCTCAAGTCGATTAGGAAGATTATCAATAATGCACTTAAAAGTAGACTTGAGCATCGCTGAAACTACTGGGTCTGTTTTGCAGAGAATACAGTTGTGAAAAATGGAAACTGGCAAAACTCAAAAAGGCAAGGAAGATACAAAGAGAGATGATTATGCATAAACTACTAAAACTCTCGTGTCTGTAACCTTCAACTGGGCAAAACGGTATATGATAGGGCAACTTTTGAACCAAATGAACTAACTTGCAGAAATCTGGGACCCATTACTCCTGTGGAATTGAAATTTGCAAAATTTGTGGCAGCTTCAGCACTGCCGCTGCAGTCAGCCCAGGTCACATGATCATCATGGGCCTATCCCTGACCTCTTTCCCACCTCCCTGTCCCTTGCACCCAATCGGCTGGTGGCAAGGCCTGACAGGCAAGTGGCAAAGTTCCAAAGTAGCTGCTTTGGAAATGAGGCAGAAATTTAAAATCTCTTAATGGCAATGGGTGTTGAAGGAAGGAGGGAGTGACTTGGATGCTTGCTGGTGAGGTAGGGCTGGCTGGGGGCACCAGTGATTGATGGGTGAGCCCTCTTCCTCCCTCGAGGGAGGGGGCCTTTGGGGACATGCCAGAATGGGGAACAGGGTGTAGTTTTCCTCGCAGTCTGTGGCTCCCTTAGTTCTACCTCCACACAGCAAAGTGGCAGGCAGTTCCATGGGTCAGCCAAGGAGGAGGAGGCGGTGGCAGCAGCTTCGCTAGGGCTCTCCTGAGGATTGTGAGGGGAGGGCAAATGGCACAAGCCTATATTATGTGGCAATGAAGTAAGTAGGAGGGAAGGGAAGGGAAGGGAAGGGAAGGGAAGGGAAGGGAAGGGAAGGGAAGGGAAGGGAAGGGAAGGGAAGGGAAAATTTCTGACACTCCCTGACAGCTTCCCAGAAGCAAAGTCAATGGGGAAGCCGGCAGCAAGTCGCAAATCGCTCACACTCCCACTGAGTTTTTGCCCGTTGTCATTTTGTTTCTCTGTTTAGGTAAGGAAATATCTCTGAAACGGTGACCCAGCAGGTCACAGGTTGTCTAGTATGAGATTAAATTCAAA
The DNA here is from genome assembly GCA_030867105.1 of Liasis olivaceus. NCBI lineage: Eukaryota > Metazoa > Chordata > Lepidosauria > Squamata > Pythonidae > Liasis > Liasis olivaceus. Next base: position 98,730,374 of record CM061348.1, on the reverse strand, counting down.
CCAATTCAGAATTTCACAGATTTATAAAAATATATTTCTTTGGAAAACAGGTTAATTTGAAAGGTTCACAAACATGCACAATGCAAATCAGAGATTTTAAATACATTATTTTTGTATTCCAAGAACCTTTACATTTTATATCCAAATATGAATGTTAACTATCAGCACTCATGTAGAAACTTGCCAAACACTTTTCCTTTTAAAAATTAACAATAAACCACCATTAGGCTTATTATATTAAGTTTGTTTATAATCAATACTTCTTCCCTAAGCTTATCTTATAAACTACCTGAACAGTAACTGTAACACAGCTTTAACTCCTGTTTAAACATCTTGAGAAATACACAAATTGATCATGTTCAAAATGAAGAATTGGATGCCCACCCAGTAATCCGTAGTAACTGAATAAATTTCAATTCCGATTCTGAAAAGCAGCCCAGCTACCTATAGTGCAGTATGACAAGCTAGGCCCTGTGCATGAAACTCACTCTATTCAAATCAGCACAGGGAGAAGAAAAATGGTAAAATAACGATTTGCAGAAATCTACATTCTTAGTAGAGCCTGAACTCACTGAAGGTTTGCTTACATTTGCAAAGAACTGTTTACAAATGGGTTGGATTATTCCAATGGGTGACTTGGACTGATTTTATCATTCAGATGAGCCCCTAGTTAAAAATAGCCCTATCTCTTATTTCACCAGTTAATTCTGAAGTTGCTTGTTTGGGTTTATTAAGAGTTCATGGCACTAGCAACTTCAGAACAGTTCTTCTATACCACCAATAATCCACTGTGTAAGTGGCACAAAAGGAAGAATGAGGCAGGCTCAAATCCTTCTTCTGTCTACAGGGTGCTATGAATTGAAATCTACATCCTTGTAGGCTACCATAGCTGCAGCGTAAGAATTCTCTCTTACTCAGAAAGTAAACTGAAGGGACCTTGCCCTTGCTTCTCAGGAAATCTAAATAACCAAGAAAGCTCAGGTCAAAACAAAACAAAACAGGAAAGTTAAGTTTTGCCAGTCATCAGGCATCAGGGTTTTTCTATTCTGGTTGTGAAACTGGAACCCTTAGCCATCCTCCTTTCAATTCCTGACCTCTAGCTGAAATCCAACTGTTGTTTTCTATTTCCCATATTAAGACCTAAAAAACTTGCTTTAAAAAAATGATCTTGCAATAATGTAGATACTTTAAGTCTTGTATTAAAGGTTACATTCCACAGTTCTCACGTGATGACAGATTGCTCAAGCCCTTAGCATGAGACTTCTTGAACAAGCTGGTTTTGAGACTACAATATGTGACTGCAAAATTCCTGGAGACAGTTCTGGATATTTCCCTAACACAGTGTCACGAACAGTCACTGTATGCCATCACAATTTTTTTACTTAATTCTAAGTGGAAAATTATAATTAAAGAGTCCAGCAGCCAGTTAAGTCAAGAAGGGCTCTGTAAATCTAAGTTGTAAGAAATGATAACAATTAACACTTCTATAAGATATATTTAATTACAAAAATCAATACACAGATTATAAATTTACTGTACAGAAGCCAAGAAATAGTTTTTTCATTTTCCAGAAGGAATGAAAATGGCAGCTGGTGTTTCTTCATGAACTTCAAGATACTGCTTGGTCCTCTTTGGATGTGGTCTGCAAAAGGAAAGAAAGTAGCATTAGATCAGGACTATGCTGACAGCAGTCAAACTCTTTAAAAAATCATCTAGGAAGCTGAACTTGCCCCAGCTCTGGAAAAATATTCTCTGGGACACAATGACTAGACCTTTGCCTGGAAAAGGCCATTATCAAAGCAAGTGTTTATATTTATTTATTTATTTATATTTCAAATTTAGTCACCGCCCATCTCACTCAAAGAGTGACTCTGGGCAGTTTACAATAAAAACAAGAATAAATACTAATTGAAATACAATAAAAAGTGTTCCTAAAGAAATAATGTAGTCCAAAGAATAGATGGTAAATAAAAAGTTATTAGTCTATGGGAGCCTCTTCAGGTTGCTAGTCACACCCAGGGTTGGTTACCCCTCCTCCCACTCCACACGAGTTGGCAGAGCCAGGTCTTCACCCCTTTCCAGAAGGCGAGGAGAGTGGGGGCCTGCCTCACCTCTGGGGGGAGAGTGTTTCATAGGATGGGGGCAATAACAGAGAAGGCTCTCTTCCTGGGCCCCGCCAGTTGACATTCTTTCATGGATGGCGTCTGCAACATACCTTCTCTGCCTGACGGGGTGGGATGGGTTGATATAATGGGGATGAGACAGTCCCTCAGGTAACCTGGTCCCATGCCATGTAGAGCTTTAAAGGTAATGACCAACACCTTGAATTGGACCTGGAAGCAAACTGGCACCCAATGCAGCTCCAACAGCAAAGGTGTTACATGTGCCATCCTTGGGGCACCCAAAATTGCTGTGCGGCCACATTCTGAACCAGCTGTAACCTCCAGATACTCTTCAAGGGTAGCCCCATGTAGAGCACATTGCAATAGTCTATATGGGAGATGACAAGGGCATGAGTGACTGTGGATATTGCTAGTATCCTCTTGTAGAGAGTTTTTTCAAGGAGGTAGTACTACCTAAACAGTGTCTCTGGAGATGGTTAAAAGGAGCAGGTAAGGTCATTAAAGTCATGAAGGTCATTCTGAAGCTATAGACCCTCAAGTCATATTTCTCAAAGATAAGCCATATGTGTTCAAATTACAGGAGAGAGCACTCTGAAAGCTTATGTGGCATCTTTCCTCAACAGGCCAAGACAGAGCTATAATACCTAGAACTGAAACAAACATCCCATCTCAGATGTAACAGAATTTGAAAAGGCTAGTGTTGGATCTTGAATTCTTTTACTCTCTAGGCCTATGAAAAGTTGCAAAATCAGGGAATGCAAAATTAGGTAAGTACCAAGACAAATGCTGGGAAAGGAACACATGGTTGCATAAATAAAATCAGAAGTACCTGCCGCAGGAACTGCCTTCCCAAATAGAAAGTTGCTGCATTAGTCAGGTTCTTCCTGCTACCCACTTTGCACCGAATATAACCATAAAGATTGGCTCCTTGCAATGCCACACCCATAATTACCACTGCCTGTAAAAGGGAGGCAGAAACGTGTGAGAATCAGGGCCTCACTGTGCCCCAAGAATGAGCTTAGTAGGAAGTAACCAAACATTTTACTCACCAGCCATTTAACTTTGAAGGAAAATAGGGCACTGAAGGCAAAAATCACCCAGAGCAATGGACATGTGATTAATCCTAACCAGAAGATTCTGGACTCTGCTTCCGATATAGCTTTTCTCCCCTGAGTAGATGCCTAAAAATGAATAGTAGTAGTATTTTATTTAGACTGTATTTTAATTTTTATTAAGAACAGACTAATCAAGCAACAATATAAAAATGTTACTTTAATTAAATATTGAAAAATCTGTGATGATAATACAGTCTCTGAAGCAGCAGAATCTTATTAGTCTCTAAAGAAGTCATGCAATATAAGGTTGTATGTCTTACGAGCCCTTCCTGACCGAATAATATAAGGCCCAACTGATTTGAGCCATGAACCAACACATTTCCAGATATGCACAGTCCAAATACTTTCTGGAAGTTTGAGGTATTATATTAGTCCTAAAACAGCAGTCAGGCATGCATGCATTCATTTGGGTTTAAATGCTGTTCCAGTCATCAACAACACTTGAGTGCCTTACAATCCTTCATTCAGTAAATCAGCTAGTTTGAACAATGGATATTGTGTTTTAAACAATATCTATTATTCAAACTACCTGATTACTTCAGGTACCAAGGGACAGCCAAATAATCAGTTATGTGATTATTATGCTAGCACATCCTGGTAAAGACAGGCTGAGCTTTCTTTTAAATAAAGCAATGGAACATAAAGGCAAGCTTAACTGCAACCAGTAGTGATGGACATGATTGGAAACAGTACAGTGAAACCTTCATTTAAAGACCTCACTTAGCAGATATCAGGTGCAATACACAAGCATTCTGTCTAGTTTACCACACACACCCTCCCCACAATTGCAGCTAGGTCTTGTTTGCATCCAAAGTAGCCCAAAAGAAGCCTTAAATATCTAAAATAACCAATTTCAGATGATTTACATCATTTGTGTAATTATGTCATTAAGGAGATTATGCAAATGAAGTTATTTGTGTCAATTTACATCCGTTTTACAAATGAAGTAATTCTGTATTTCACAGACATTTGGGAAGAATGGATACATCCTCCCTTGAATGGTTTGTTCAGCCAAGGTTTCACTGTACAGGTAGTCCTCACTTACCGAATGCCTTGCTTAGTGACATTCAAAATACAACAGTTGGAGAAAAAAGCTTTGCAACCAATCCTCACATTTACAACCTTCGCAGTGTCCCACAGTCACGTGATTGCCATTTGTGAGCTACACAACTCACTTTCAACAAGCAAAATTAATAGAGAACATGGAAGTGAAATTGCAAATTGCAATCACATAATGTCTCACTTAATGACTGTGGTGATTCGCTTAATGATAGAAGCAGAAGTGACATCATAAGCCCAGTGCAGTCATGTGATTTTTCGCTTAGCAACTGTGGTGCCTAGTGACAGAGTTACCAGTCCTAATTGTGGTCGATAAGGGAGGACTACCTGTATTGCAGAGAAGGCACAGAGGTGTTCAAGAAATTATTTGGAGAATGCTGGCATTTAGATCTGATACTGAAAAACCCAGTTTATTTTATTGACTTAATTTATTTTAAAGACTTACATGCTTGCCATTTTATATACAATAACTCTAGGTGGCTCACAGCATAACAATAAAACATCAAAACAAACAATGATATTAAGAATAAAAACAACACTCCCCCATACATCCACTGGGCTCCAGTCCCATCCTAGACCAATGCCTGGGGAAGAACCAGCTCTTCACAGCCCTCTGGAAGGCCAAGATGACAGGGGCTTGCTGGATCTTAGGGGGAAGATCAAGGCTTTAAAGGTAATAACCAGCATCTTGAATTGCACCTGTAAAGAAACTGGAAGCCAGTGCAGCTCGCACAGTAGCAGCATAATACAGGCAAACCGCTTGGCACACACAACTGTGCTCACCGCTGCATTCTGGACCAGTTGTAGTTTCCAGATGGTCTTCAAGGGCAGCCTCAGTTAATAGATCAAGACCAGGTTAATGGAAATAAGTTCTCTGAACACACTCTTCCTCTTCAATATGAGGTTTTCTTATCAGCTCTCACTACACATAACATTTGCATAACACCATTACAGAACAGAGTATATTAATATTATTATTGGGTAATTAATGGTAACTAGGATTGGCTGCTATCCAAGATTTGAAACCAAGTTTACCAAAAACCATTTACAGGTAGTCCTCGAGTTATGCCAGTAATTGGAACTGGAATTTCCATCACTAAGCGATGGAGTCATAAAGCGCAATGTTATGTGACTGCGTCGCTTAGAGACAGCAATCCTGACAGTCCCTGTTGCTGTTGTTAACCAAATCCCACCAGTCATTAGGTGAGGACCCACCCTGATCCAAACCATTCCTGGCTTGGTCTCTCCCAGCCCCAAGCCTTAGTAAGGTAAGGGACTGTTCCTTCTCTCGAACTCCCCCTACCTGCCTATCTCCCCCCCAACTCTGCCTTTTTGTCCGTCTTGCATAGTGGTGCTCTTCAGCAATGGCAGCAGTGCTGGGGCTGAAGTAGAGGCCCAGGCCCTTCAGCAGTCTCAGCTGGGGAGATAGGCGGGGGGAGTTAAAGTACTGAGTTTGTAAGCACAGGCGAGCTGCCGAGCACCTGAATTTTGATCATGTGATCTAACTTCTGGGACTGGGCGTAAGTACCATTCGCTCAGTGCTGCCATAACTTCAAACAGTCACTGAACAAATGGTCGTTAGGCAAGGATTACCTGTAGTGTAAAGAACAGTAAATATCACTGCTTATGCAACTCTTCCCCATATGAAGACCAGAGGGGGTAGAATGTTTGAAAACTAGCTTTAGCCTGTGTCAGCCTTTCAAGGTAGGCCAGGTCAGGAAACAGATACCAGAAGAACTACAGTTACTCTTCTTTATTGTCATAGGATGTAATGACAGAACCTTGGAAAGCTTGACAGTGTTTCCCTCTCTCTTAAAGCAAAGAGCGTCAAAAGTGGAGTAAACTTGAGTTTCTTCCTTACCTTCTCCTATATTTCCAGGCTAAGCTGATGTTTTTGTAATGGCTGTTACATACCTTCTTCAAAGCTATCTCCACATTCCTGTACAAACCTGAAAGATTTACAATCTGGAAACCTCCTCTCAAACTTACATTAAAGGAAAGGGAACATTTCATTTGCATTGGCCTGACGTATCTAAAATATTTCCATGACTGACGATTGAAAAAAGGTTCTCAGTTAAGCATGCCTAAGAATTGTTGTTTCTGTTTGGTTCTTTAAAGCAACTAACATCAAGTTGTACCTCTACAGGAACTCTGAAATGCATGCACTTCTATAATTTGATAGAGTTTGAGCTTGACCCATTCAATCATAATTCTCAGAAACTTCGATTGTTTAATATCGTTTACCTCAACACAAATGAACATATAAATCTTTGTAGCCTAGTCTCTAAATCAGAGGGTAAAGCAGGTTAGATTTCCAATATACCCAACTACGACCCACAATAATCATTCTGTGATTTGTGTGTAGTGACCTTGTCTCTTATTCTGGAACAAAGGTGTTGTAAGCCATAGAATACATCATTCACAGTCATTCCCTCAACAACATGGGAGATATTTACCTTCCTGGCTTCAAACACCCAGTGGCTTTTGCCATCATCATCAACCTGGTTCCACCATCTGAGGCCAACCATCAACCTCCCTGTGACATTCTAGAGAAAGTTAAATACAGCATGAAAGTGCTTCCTGCAACAGCAACCATAAAGTTTGCTAAACAAGCTCCCCCAAATGCCTCCCCCATTTTATGCACAAAAACATTAGTGCAGTGTGTCCAAACTTGGCCACTTTAAGATGAGTGGATTTCAACTCCCAGAATTCCCCAGCCAACTCCCAGAATTCTGGGAGTTGAAGTCCACTCATCTTAAAGTGGCCAAGTTTGGACAACACTGCACTAATGAAACAAGAATCTCATTGTGCTGTTCAACAGTATAATCACAGGCAGCTATCAGAGTCACAGTTCTAGATGAGTTACCAGTTGCTCAGCTCGCACTACTATGCCTCTGGGCCACATTTTCAGCAATCCTATTAAGTTTACTGGAAACAGTTGCTTGGCAGGCAAGTTATAATTTCACTAGTGACATGAGACATGTTGTTACAAATCCCTGTTAAACCGCTAACATGAATAAAAGGTTATTTGCCTTCTGGTTATTTCAAATGCCACAAAAATAGTTCAGCATATGTCTTCCAGCTCAAGTGACTTTGGAATGTTTGTAATAAGTACCTGCTTTAAAGAGATGAAACTATTACATGACAGAAAAGTCTTTCAAACATCCAAATATATTCATCACATATTATTGGGTAGAAAGTACAGAACTACGTATTTTACAATGTGGATACTCCTATCTCACTTTGATCAGTGATATCTAAAATCAATTATGGCAGTGTAGCCTTACCAAGCAGGAGAGCTGGCCTCTACTATGTAAAAGGGAAAGAGGCTGTTTTGTTCAATATTTGTAATAATGATGAATCATTAGCAAGCCAAGGTACAAATCTAACACCGCTTTTTAATTGGAACATTAACTCCACCCTCTTAAGCCCTTGTTCACGTAACACTTAATTGTGCTGTGCTAATTTAACTCTGAATTTAAGATACAAATGTGCACTTCTTTTTACAACAAAAAGTTTTTGCTTTCTAAGTAAAGAGTATTCTTTGTTATGTTTTTGGGCTCCATTCTGAGTTCCATAAATGGAAAAGAACCCTGCACAGTTTTCTAGAGGATCCCCATCCTTCCAGGTCAGAAGCTTTGTAGTTTCTTATGGTTCTATAGAGGCTGGGGGAATAAATGAAAATTGCTCTCTCCTCTGCTGGCAAAAGCATCCCATGAGCAGAACTTGGCCAAAGTAATGTTCCAATCAGAAAGTTAATTAACACCCACAAAAAGCAGTTATAAGATATTACACAGAACAAGACCTTCTGCATGTATATACAAGGATGGTAGAATATCTGTGAATAAAATACAGCATAGAAATAACCACCTTGTTACATTCAAATGCAAATGTCTGCTTAAGTTAAGAATATATTTGTATATGCACAGCAAAAACCCAAATCGAGACTGCCCTCTGGCCTGTAAATGAGGATCTTAAAAGTCATAAACTTCTATATATGTTAAGTTGGAAATCACACTCTACACATGTTCTGATATAACTTTAGTAAACAACCCAAAGCACCTAAAAGAGCCCCCCCCCCCGACCAGCCCTTTATTTGTTCTCTGCACTTGATGAACAGAGAGAAAAGTAATCTAAATGAAATCAAAATTAGTATTCTATTTTTGATTAGCAGCAGTGCTCCCTGCACCCCCAATTTCTCGGATAACAAGCATATTCAAGTACCAAATGATTTACCTTCACTGCCCAAAAGTCACACGATAGAAGTAAGATGATCGTCACCATACAGGCAATATAGCTGTTGCTTAACAATTCGCAAAGTAAGTAGACAATTATTGCACTGACCCGGAAGAACAAGTGGAAAAAGGAAGCTATAGGATGTCTGTAAAGGCACACCAAGAAAATAATTTGGTTATCAATTTCAATATTTAATCTGGCCAAATCCAAGGTTTAGAATTTCTGCCATAATTCCGAATTGTGGTATTTCACAAAGGCAGCAATATTCTTATTATCAGAACTATATTATTATTATTATTATTATTATTATTATTATTATTATAAATGTGAACAATATAAATCAAACAGATAAATTCTTTAACCTGAAACACCATACTCCACAACATTACTTCCTTGCAAATGTCTGCTGAAGGTAGAGAGAGAAGTAAATATTGCAATTCATTGCATGCAAGTCTTCCCTAAATATGACCAGGGAAGCAGAATCTATGCAGATATTGAGGAAATATTTTCAACCTACCCACCTAGACACAGTTCTGCTGTCATGGTTACCAAACCAAACTATATTTGCAAATGTTTCTTAGGAGATTTAGGCCATGTCAGAACTTGTTTTTTTGTCCAACCTTAGTCCCAAAAGCCTGTTAAGAGATAGCAGCCTATTACTTCCAGGCAATGACAGGCAATTACTTACTTTATTTTTGATTTCTTGGGCTTGCTGGACATTTCATTCTCACCATCAAAAAGTGACACATCTTCCGTCTCATCATTACTGTCCTGGAGAGATAATATGGATTTTAAAAAGGGGTGTCTTTTTTATATTATACATATGAAATCCAACTATGCCACTGTGATAAAACGATGGGTCTCCAGTGGTGAGGGTAAGGGGGAACAAATGACAAAACAAGCATTGTGACACAAGCTCTATCCCCTTTGCACGTACATTATGAGGTTGCATACACAGGCATAAAGGGTGAAGCCCCACTGTGACTCTCACAGAGTTGTTATTGTGGAGAAGAACAAGAAGCAGGAGTATTAGGCATGTTTGCCAGCTTGAGTTATATGTAAAAGAGGCAAGATAAAAATCTAATTATCATCATCATCCTGATGAAAATGCCGGATTCTGTGGATGCCTCTGATAAAACTTAGAAAATTATATAGATGTGAGGAATCCAGTATTTTGGTATAGTGATATATAATTTCACAGTTGGCAAAACTGTGAGTAAAATAATGGCAACAGAATTTAAATAATATTTTATTTTGATAATCAATAGCAAAAACTATACAGCAAATCTTGGATCTATTTCTTGTTTGGTTAATTAATGTCACAAAAAAGAATGCAACAGATTAAACTAAAATGGTATTTTCTTTTAATAAGAGCAGTTATTCTACATTGAACTAGAAAATATTTCACAGGCCCTTCAACAATAATAAAAATATTTCTACAGCAAGTTTTCAGGAATATGTATATTCTTGAAATTGACAACAAGTAATGTTAAAAAGCAGATGGCTAACTAACTACACTGGCAACCATGTTTTAATTATTTACTACTTGAAGCCAGATTCCAATGATGCAGAGATTTGGGCTAGACTTTCACACTCAGTGAGATTATTTGTCTATCTAATCCACTGTTTAGTACTGATTAGTTAGCAATAGTCCTTCAGTGCAGCCTTTGTGCCTTACTTCTGTATGCTATCTTTCCCTTAAAAATCTTTTTAAAGTAATATGGGTGAGATCACATTTTTTGCTCTCACCATCACTGCAACCATTTATACACTTTCTTTACTTTGTATGAATTGGCAGCTAAAAAGTATGCATAACAATCATAGTCTTCTTTGTACTTAGGTGGACTAAGCATTAACTGAACATGTTTATGAATTTACTGTCAACATTACCATGGTTTCCAGACAGTATCATTGGTAAGATTAGGGGCAAAAAATAAACTCTGGATATTGGATTCATTCTCCATTTCTTAGCCTTAGTCAATCAATCAATATAATTATTTCAGTCAAAGACCAGCAGAAAGAACAGAAGTCATCAAACAACAGCACCACTAAGAAAACATCTTAAGTCTTGATGACTTTCTATGTATGGGTATATAGTATTCTAACATACCATTATTAATACTAAGCTAAAAAGACCTAAAACCTGAGCTAAGAATAACCTAAAATTAAGAGTAAAATCCTGGTGTTGTTAGAAGCTTATATCCCTAACCAAAACCAAATGGAAGGAGTCTGAAAACATTATTCCCTACTGATATCACTAAAATCCTACATTTAGAGCTGTTAAATATAGTTAAAAAGGTAACAATATGATACTTGTATCCCTTCACTGGACATCTCTATTTATTTCTGGGTATCTCTAGCCTTAATCAGCACCCCAAAACAATTCCAGAAGTTGGCCTTAAGTCCCATAATCCCTAGCAATATGAGGAAATGTGTAGCTGGCTGCCTTCTGTATTTGTGGCCACTGGTTAAGTGTTGGAATAACAGCAAGGTGCCACACAACCTCTCTGGTGTCTTTAGGCCAGTTACTCTCTTTCAGCCCAACCTACCCCACAGGATGATTGTTGCAGGGAAAATTAGGAAGGAATACTACATTCATTGCCTTGAGTTCTTGAATGAAGGCAGGGTATAACTGAAATAATATTAAGGCCATTTCCTCACTAGTGAGTTATAAACCTTCTAGTGCCACCCAGCCAATTTTGTGGGGAGATAAACCCATACTCATTACTGATCTTTAAGGATGAATGTGGGATGACTCTAGAAGACATGATAAATCACTAGTGGGGAATATGCCCAGTTGCATTACTACTAAATGAAACTACTTAAGTTCTTTGTAATTTATACCAGTTCATAGGCATGTAATACTGCAACCATCCTATGGTTTGTGCACTACCTTGCTTACGGACACCTTATATGAGCTAAAGATGAAGATGACCATTAGGCGGCAGCAATGGTTAGAGTTTTCTGCATGTCTTTGCTGCCGCCTAGCCGACATCAGATTCTTGCAGCCCATTAGTCCTAGTCTTAACAATTTGAGAGTTTATCAGAGGATTTTACTTCGACATCACACAGTTCCATTCCAATTATACCCACCTTTTAATCGCCTGTGAGTCTTAGAAGCGCAACTCCCCCACCCCCCAAATTAAAAGCTATATAGCAGAACATTTAACAGTTGGGGAGAGAGAAAGAAAGAAATGCCTTGCGGGCATAGCCCAGACACCCCGTGAGGTTTGTACATAGGAGAGGGAAGGAAGATGGGGGCGATAACCCAGATGGCCTTCCCCTCTTCGCACAAAGCAGTTACAACTTGTGTAGCCTGGGATGGGCTTCATCTTGATCTGCTCCTTTCCCCCAACAACGACCTCAGCTTCGAAGTCCGCCACCAGTTCCTCTTCCAGCTCACCCCCCTCTACAATACTAAAAAGTCCCTTCAGCCCCGATGTGGGAAACCCACTCAGCACCCCCAACTCACGCTAGGAAATAACTGCCCCTTAGCTCCCACCTGCCGCAACATCGCTTCCGCCTTCTGCCACGTCACAACTCACTCCCAGCAAAGCCGGTTACATCATCATTGTGCGACGGATGCCAGGGTAAACGGTCGACGCTTCCGATTCCAATAGAAAGCCGCCAGCGTTGGCTGATAGATCTAGGAAACTACGGAAGAGAGTATATGTAGCTCAGGGTTGCACTGTGGAGTCCTTGGGGTTCTCTGAGCTTGGTTGTTTTCTTGCAGCCGTTTTGTTACCCGGCTGGGTAACTGAAGATGTTACCTAGCCGGGTAACGAAACGTCCGTAAGAAAACAACCAAGCTCAGAGAACCCCAAGGACTCTAGATCTAGAAAATATAGAGCGCTCCATCTCAGTGTCCGATTGGAATATCTCCTCCCGAAGTGAGAGAGACGCTTCTCTAAAGCAGTGTTTCTCAACCTTGGCAATTTTAAGATGTCTGAATTCCAACTGTCAGAATTCCATGCTGGCTGGGGAATTCTGGAGGTTGAAATCCAGACATCTTAAAGTCGCTTAGACTGAGAAACACTGCTCTAGATTGACTCTCTGGGGAAAGTCAGGATTTCAACATGGATAAGATGGGGAAGCAGCACGTGGCACTCAAATGAAACATACTGTACTGCAATTAGTTGTTCTGTCCTTTAGCCCTTAAACCTTAAGAATAGGACTGCCGGGGCAGAGTTTAGCTTTATTAGTAGATTATGTTAGTTCAATGCTGTTCAGAAGGTGGGAAGGTTTTGGTTAAACTCTCAGACTGTCTTAAGATCATCTCCTGAACAACTAGTTCATAGAGATCAATAATCTGAACAGGGAAGGGACACTACACAGGATCTTCGCAGCAGCAGCAGCAGTCCCCCCCCCCCGGGCTTTTCCAGGGACACCCCCCTGCTTAAGGCCAGGCCAGGATCTTGGCTTCCAGTGTGTCATGCAGAACCAATGCCTGTGCAGATGGAAGAGCAGTGCGAAGACTAAAGGCGCTTCCTTATCGAGTCTTTGCATCATTCTATAATCAGGGCTGCACCTGTGTCTCAGTCTGGCAGCTGAGCCCATTTATTTCTGAATTCATCCTAACATTGTACTTTTTTATTTTTTTTGTGCCTTTGAGTCAGTCTTCACTCTTGGTGGCAACTGCCTGGACAAGCGCCTGCAGTTTTGTTGGCAAGATTTTCAGAAGTGGTTTGCTCTTGCCTTCTCCCTAAACACAGTACTAAAGGTTATTTATTTCCATTTCTCTCTGAAGCTCTGCACAGTCTCTAAGTGGGTCATTTTCCTATTGGTAGCAATTTTTGATTCGCCCTATTTCAAACTAGACTTTTCCCCTTAACTGGAGATGTATAGGATTTGTAGCACCATGCCAAGACACAATCTCATCTGTATTTTAAATATAATCAAGGATACAGCCTTGGAAGCTTTGCAGCTCTCCCTTATAGTATTTTTTTTTAATTTGCTGCAAAGCATCCTATGAAAGCACGGAACATGCTTTAAGAATGTGGGAGGGGGGCCCTGATTAAATCAGCTGAGCTATATTTAGCATGCTGCAGGGATGGCCAGTTGAACCTTCAAGGACATTCTGGCAGAATTACTACAGTGTACATTGCAAAGGATCCCTTCAAACTTGGAATTGTTTGAACAGATGCCAAATAAATTATTTGGTATCTAAATAATTATTTGGTATCTAAATTTGAAATATAAATAAATAAATAAATAAATAAGAATAGCTGTAGCATATTAATGGCAAAGCACTGCATATTACTGAACAGTACTTCAGGATTGTAACCACTGTAACCCTTATCCATTGCTGAATGGGAATACTATAAAGTTACTGAAGTCCTGCCCCAGTTCTATTCTGCTTTATTAATTTGCATTTCAGTTCTCTTCTAAGTCACTCTTAGTTATATCCCCTTCTAGCTCCAGTATAGGGATATAACAGTCTATCTTAAAAGTCTTTTTGTGAAATAACCTTGCTCCAGATTTGTAGCTCCCAACCATTATCTTCTGTGGGTAGAAAAGCTGAGAAATGGATGTCTCTCTTTCTATGAAAGAAGATCTGAGTACTCATGCAAAATAAAAACAACCTTTTTGTAATAACAATAGTGAATATTAAATACCTGAGCTATTGATTTTTTTCCTACATAAATTGTGTGACCATACTTGTTGCTCTAAGGAAGTATATGGAACAGAAGGACACGACCCATGTGCTACAACAACCTAATGGCAAAATAAAAGTTATTTTCATTTATAGGACATCCCACTATGATACCTATAGATCAGTGTTTCTCAACCTTAGCAACTTTAAGATGTGTGGTCTTCAACTCCCAGAATTCCCCAGCCAGAATGCTGAAATCCACACATCTTAAAGTTCTAAGGTTGAGAAACACTGCTATAGGTGATAATTTTTTTGTGTGTGCTACCTTTTGCCGACTCATGAAACATGACAAAATAAGCTTGCCTTTAAATATTTACTAATAATAATTATATGGTTCAAAACACAATATAATTTTTCCCTATTATATTTTTCTGTCCATGGCTGCTTTGAAATAATTTGCTTCATTCTTCCAAAATACATGATTTTAACATTATTCTTAAGCATGATTTGAAGGGCAAAATCTCTGGATTGGAATTGTTATTTGAGCTTGTTTCCAAAGCTTTGAGGAATGTAGCCACATTAAACTGCGTGTGAGGAACAGAAACAGAGGCTAGAAAGATAATTGACCGCATGCATTTAAGCTGTGATTCAACCTCTTTCCTGTCAAGAGACTCAGCATTACTCTATCTGGGGCCACATCCTGATAGTAGGAAGGACCCATGGTGAAATTCATTTAATTTCCATCTTGCCTTTCCTATAGAAGTTCAAAGTTGTATACATAGCATTTGTTCCTCCCATTGCCCCCCCCCCCCCCAAAAAAAAAACTACCTTGTGAGGTTAGTTGAGCTGAGAGAGTATAAATGAGAACCTGGCTCTCTCCAGTGCAGACTAATACTACAACACTGCCCACCTCTTTTTCAAGTGTGGGTTGTTGTTTTTTTTTGTTAGCCATTCCCTTTTCCTTCTGATCAGCACATGAAGACTCAGAGTGACGTACAGTGCATTGCAGTGTTGTGTCACAAGTCCTGCCCCTGTTTTGACATGTGTCATGACATTGCATGCAAACTTCAAAGGGGTGGAGCTTTGACAAATGCAGCAAGAGCCTGCAGATGGTCCTGTTTTTGACAACAGCTTCCCCCTCCCCTCAGGCATCAGGCTATCAGAAATGGTATTGCTGGAGGTCTGATTCAGTTGCTCCCAAGGAGCTTTTTAAGTGAGGACAAGGGCCACTTGCTGCAATTATTCTCTGGGAATATATACTTCTATCCTTCTGTGTCATTTGTGCAAATCTATATACTCCTAAAACTCTCGTGTTTATCTGTTTGTCTGTTTGTACTTCAAGTTAACCCAAAAAGTGCATTATACAGCAACAATTTTTGAATCAAGGTACCTAAAATCCACTAACTTAAAGAATACAGGAAAAAAAAATCCGGGACCCATTAGTCCTGGGGAATTGACATTTCCACAATATTCAGACCAGTTTTATTCACAAAGTTGTGGCCACTGCAGCATCTCGCAATCACATGATCATGATTTCCAACATCCCTGCCAGCTGCCCACAAGCAAAGTCAAGGGGGAAGCCAGCAGGAAGTTGGAAGTCACTCCCGCTCCCACTTCTTTTTTGCCTGCCTGAGGTCATTCTGTTTATCTGTTTAGGTAAGTAAATATTGACTTATTGAAGTTCATTTGCCACTACAATTGTTTTTCTATTTATGATATAGGCTCTTCTTAGATGATCATGGGACCATCCAGCATTGGAGTAAAAAAGTGGTCAGCCAAAAATTTAGTGTTCATTCTGGTCACATCAGACTGCACTACCTTCCTCCCAAAGGATGACCCAACAGGTCACAGGGTTGTCTAGTAGCCTTTAACAAAAGAAGATTGTTTCTCTAGTGTTGAGGATGCAATCAGTAATGCAATGTCTTCTTCTTCCCCTGCAACATACTGCTGTCATTCCATTGCTCGCATCTGTGCCCAGGGGAAGCACTGGCTCAGATGGAGCTCTTCCTTTTCTTCAGTACTCTGCTCCAGGATTTCACCTTCCAGCTGCCTGAGGAGGTTAAGGATATGGATGTAATTTCTTCATATACTGAGTACAGATCCAGGAATCAGTGCCCACTGGTACAAGCTATTCAATGTTCAGTGTAAACTTGCAAACTCTAATGAACCGAAGGTGTGAAGCTATGGCTCCAAATCTATTTTTAATTGATAAAAGAGAGAAATTTATTCATTCGGCTGCACTTAACTTCAGATAGGGTGTGAAAATGAGCAATCAGATTTTAAAATGGATATGAGTGATCAGACTTAACATGTAATCTATTTTTCTTTTTTCTTTTTTTTTTGTATCGATCCCTTTGAGTCAATTTTAACCCCTGGCAACTGCCTGGACAAGTCCTTGCAATTTCCTTGGCAGCATTTTCAAAAGGGGTTTGCCATTGTCTTCTTCCAAGGGCTGAGAGAGAGAGAGACTCGTCCAGAGTGAACCAGCTGGCTTTGTGCCTAAGGCAGGACTAGAACTCACGGTCTCCAGGTTTCCAGCCTGATGCTTCCATCCTGTTGCCTCTTTCTCAGCAGGGCTGCCTACCCTTTAGTTTTTCTCTTTACTTTGACTCCTCAGCTTTGGCTCTGTTTATTCAGCCTCTTCTTTATGGGGCTCATGGCTGCAGATCTCCCAGGCAGACACCTTGTTTTCCCTCCTCCTCCTCCTCCTCCTCCTCCGCAACGGGGTTGCTGTTTGATTGGCAGCTGCTGTTTGATTGGCAGCTGAATTGTCCTGATGCTGGGGGCGGGCCAAGAGGCAGAAGATGGGAGGAGTACAGGTGCTCATAATCTGCTCAGGCAGCCTGTCCTTCCACAGTGGTCCAGGTAGGCAATCCATCATTTGGAGGAATAGATGGGATTTGGCAATAAGTATTAAACTGCGTCCACTTTTAAAAGAAGGGTCACAGCAAGGGATGCACAGAGGTGGTGCAGCCAGAGACAGCAGGAAAACTCTCAGAGGCCCCGTCATGGCTGCTACAATGAATTAAAAATAGATGCGTTGCTCTCTATAGCCCTAATATAAACAATTGGACCTATGCATGGTATGTGTATGTATGTATGTGTGTGTATGTGTATATATACTGTATATATATATATATATATATATATATTTTCAACAAACATACACATATATACAAACTTCAAAGATTGATGTATCCTTTGTTTGGATGTATCCAGCCAAGAATGGATACAATTCTATGCTTTCCTTCGTAAGTTGTTGTTGTTATATCTGAGAACAGTGGGAGAAAAAAAAGCATAAGTAGAAATATCAATTTCAATTAATTTTGAATATTACAAGGCAATAAGGAACTAAGAAACATAAATTTTAAAACATCCAATATATAATGTGTAAATGATAAATGAAACAAAGGGTGGGAGAAATATTACAGGAAATATAAAACGGTAAACTAAACTCTTAGGCCTTGGGAAAACGCCACACTCTCAATCTATTTGGACTGATCTGTAATGTCAAATTAATTTTACAAATCAAATCAGTGGACTTGGATCAATTTCATGCTTTTGACAAGTATACACAGGAGTTTTAGTGGGTCAAATCAATTCAAATTCTATCAAACCAAATTAAAACCAGCTCTTTAAAAGAGGAGGAGGAGGAAGTAACAGTGGGGACACTGATTCCAAGAACACAGAAATGTGGAAACTGGACTAAGAAAATTAACAGATAAAGTTTCACTGCTAACGGTTATGTTACTTGAGTCTCCCACCCATCAGAAAGTTCTAACACTTTCAGTTTTCCATCTTCTACCCAGCACAGGCTTGCAGAAATCCTATTAAAGTGGAAGTTAGCAACCCAAAATATGTACAGTATCATTCCAAAGAAAATATTAAAAAGACTGCCTGGCTTTCTAAAATCTGCATATTCTCTATAAAACTCAGATCCTTGTAATCAACCAATTCCTGTAGTCTACACAATGCATTACATTAGAAAGGGCACTTGTGAAGATGTTCTTGGATCAATGACTTGCCTGCAAAGCTAACAGAAGATAGTCAGTAAGAGCTCACAAAGTAGATCATCCTATTGCACAGAACCCTCGGCAAAAATGCAGGATAGAAGAAGAAATATTATACTATTTGAGCCTGAGGCACCGTAGTGTTTATTTGCCTCAATAACTTTATGTAAATTAAATGCCTTCAAAATTCTTGGTGCCATAACTGATTGATGCCATGTTGGTAGGATGGAATTTGAGCTAAGCTGCAAGTAGTAAATATCTCTTGCCATTTGCATCTCCTCCATCCCCACCTTCTCTGGATCTGCCAGCAGAAAATATTGCTTTAAGTTTCATCAGCTCCTGTCCCAGAACAGTTATGGGCACAGAAAAATAAGCCCCATCCCCAAGTCCCTCAGGGTGGACAATATGAGCCAGCAAAAATCCTTCCATTTTGTCTCATCCTTGAAAAAGGCAGCTGGAGAAGGTAATGTTAACTGCAAATATTCAGGAAGTAGCAGGAAGTGAAAATACACATTTGGGTACTGTCTTCTTTCACTCGTTTGAAGTCAGCATTGCTTCTTCTGCAGATAAATATTTACAGTTTTTCTATGATCTGACAGGTAAGGAAGAAAAGCTCCATGCTATGTTCTGCAATGGTTTGTTCTTTTAGTAGGTACTAATACCGTACTTTTCAATGCAGTCTTGACAAAGAAAAGAAGCCACGTAGCAAGGACACCCAAGATCATACCCTTCCATGCTTCCTACTGCCATTCCACAGCGCTGGCTGCTGCTGGGCTAGAAGGAAGGCATGCCGGGTGGTGGAATCCAGTCATCTTTCTCAATAATTCTATGGGACGCACAGAAGAGAGCAAACACATTTCTCTAGTTGTTTTCAATAGGCAGTGAAAGATTGGACTTTACCTTTGAATTACTTTGGTGGCAAAGTTGTTTCTTTGTGTGTGGGTATGAAATATTCTCCTTTGATAAGAAATGCAGCTTTGCTTGGGAAACTGGTTTTTTTTATAGTTCATTTTCTCTATGAAATGCTGATTTGCATTTGAAGAAGTAGCATCATCAGCATAGTGCAGGTTATTAAGGTTTCTTCCTCCAATTTTAAAACCACACTCATCCTCTTCCAATCCAGCTTCCCTTAATATATATTCTGCATATAGAATGAATAAATAAGGGGAGAGTATATAGCCTTGTCACACTCCTTTGCCAAGCTGCAGACAGTCTTTTTCACCATGTTCTGTCCATACTGTGGCTTTCTGACCTGTATAAAAGTTTCTCATAAGGACAATGGGATGTGCTGAGATTCTCATTTTCTGAGCACATTCCATCCCTTGACATGATTGACAATCAAAGGCCTTTCTATAATCAAAGAAACACATAGTGAATTCTTTCTGGTATTCTTTGGCTTTCTCAATGATCTAGCATGCATCAGCAATAATGTTTCATATTTTCCAGCGTTTTCTGGGACTTCTGGGGGAGGTATGAGGGACTTTTGTGGAGGCATGGGGAACTGAAGATGGGTCTGTGAAAGCAGAGCTGACTGTGGCAGAGACCAAGGAACCGGTGAGCAGACAGTTCCTTGGAAACTCTCTGGATTAGAAGAGGAGGGGAAATTGTCTACGTGTGCTCTGGATGGCTGCGCCTCACAGGGAGATCATAGGACAGTGGTTTTCCACAGGTTTGAGTGCTGGGAGACAATGGGATTAGCTGTCTTGCTTGCAACCATGGTGGAAACTTTTAAAGGACACGAAGTTCACAAACCTCACTTTCTAATCACGTTTGGAAAGTCTTCATTGGGTGAGTTTATCTTCAACTCTGAACAAAAGCAGAAATAATTATAAGCGTAAGAACTTAAAGAATTTGAAATAAACAGCAAGAAGCTAAATAAGATTTTGATCTTAGAAAGTTGTAAATGGACTAAGGGTCCAGATAAATTTGGAATATTTAAACTTTTACAATAAGATTTTGGAATTAATTATAAAGAACAAACAGTTTCTCATGGGAAGTAGATCTGTTTTGACTTTTGGAAGACAAGAGAGAGAAGCAATTTCATGATTTAAAAACTGGACACTAGAAGGGACTAAAGATTTTAGGTAGAGGAAAAAAATACAAGCCTATAAAATGCAAAACAATATAACAGTGAAAATACTGAATGAGATTTTGAAGAATGGAAGGACAAATTAGTACCCACAATATTAACAGTGTCAGTAATGATGTCTGCTTCTATGGATAGACTATGTGCAAAAGATGTTATTGAAGAAATAACAAATGTAGAACAAATTTTATCTGATAAGATAAAGATACTATTGAAAGTAGGTTTACAACTGACAGGCTAAGGGAATGACTTGGAAAAGGATGTTTCATTGGATCTACAAAAGAAATTGGCTGAGGTTTTAAAATTCAAAGAGGAAATAGAAATGGTAAACCAAGAGAATGAATTGGACAATGTTTTTCCTATTGGATTTATAAAAGAGGCTTGTTAAAGACTTGAAGAATTCTGTGTGATGGGACAAAGAAGAAGTGAAGAGAAATGAAATCCTATTACAATATTTGAATGAACTAAAGATTAAGACTGTTAGAAGTAAAAGGAAGGAATTTAAAGTTGGTTTATTTGATCAAGATTAAAACAGAATATGTTGTTAGTTCTGACAACCTTTTATGGACTTTCTACTGATACCAGGGCTAAAAAGATGATGCTTTATGGATTTGTCTATAGATAAAGGAAGGGATATGGGTTGTTGTTGTTCAGTCATTAAGTCGTGTCCGACTCTTCATGACCCCATGAACTATATTGCACCAGGCCTTCCTGTCCTTCACTGGGTTTGCTCAATTTCATGCTCATTGCTTCAGTGATGCTATCTAGCCATCTCATCCTCTGCCGCCCTCTTCTCCTTTTGCCTTCCATCTTTCCCAGCATCAGGGTCTTTTCCAAAGAGTCCTCTCTTCGCATTAGGTGACCAAAGTATCTGAGCTTGAGCTTCATTATCAATCCTTCCAATGAGCAATCAGGGTTGATTTCCTTTAAGATTGACTGGTTTGACCTCCTAGCAGTCCAGGGGACTCTTAAGAGTCTTCTCCAGCACCACAGTTCAAAGGCATCAATTCTTCGGTGCTCAGCCTTCTTTATGGTCCAGCTCTCACAGCCATACATTACTACTGGAAAAACCATAGCTTTGACTATGCAGATCTTTGTCGGCAAGGTGACATCTCTGCTTTTTAATATGCTATCTAGGTTTGCCATAGCTTTCCTCCCAAGGAGCAAGCGTCTCTTAATTTCATGGCTGCAGTCTCCGTCTGCGGTGATCTTGGAGCCCAAATAAATGAAGTCTGTTACTGCTTCCATTTCTACCCCTTCTATTTGCCAGGGATTGATGGGTCCAGATGCCATGATCTTAGTTTTTAATGTTGAGTTTCAAGCCAGCTTTCACACTCTCCTCTTTCACCCTCATCAAGAGGCTCTTTAGTTCTTCTTCACTTTCTGCCATTAGGGTGGTATCGTCTGCATATCTGAGGTTATTGATAATTTTCCCTGCAATCTTAATTCCGGCTTGTGATTCTTCCAGCCTGGCATTTCTCATGATGTACTCTGCATATAGGTTAAATAAGCAGGGTGACAGTATACAGCCTTGTCGTACTCCTTTCCCTATTTTAAACCAATTGGTTGTTCCATGACCGGTTCTAACTGTTGCTTCTTGGCCCACATACAGATTTCTCAGGAGACAGGTAAGGTGGTCTGGTACCCCCACCTCTTTAAGAATTTGCCACAGTTTGTTGTGATCCACACAATCAAAGGCTTTTGCATAGTCAATGAAGCAGAAGTAGATGTTTTTCTGGAACTCTCGTGCTTTCTCCATGATCCAGCGAATGTTGGCAATTTGATCTCTAGTTCCTCTGCCTCTTCGAAACCCAGCCTGTACATCCGGTAGTTCTCGGTTCATGTACTGCTGAAGCCTAGGTTGTAGGATTTTGAGCATAACCTTGCTAGCATGTGAAATGAAGGGATATGGGATGAAGAGATAATTGTTTGTGACCTTATAAGGGGTGAAGAGTCACAAACTTCATTTATACATATTTTTTATATTTTGATTTATGACCACAATTAGGACTGGAATTTCCGTTGTTAAGCAATGCGGTCATTAAATGAGTTTAGCTTGATGTTATGACCTTTTTGCCACAGTTGTTAAGTGAATCACCACGGTTATTAAGTGTATCACATGGTTGTTAAGCAAATCCAGCTTCCCCCATTGTTTTTGCTTGTTGGAAGCCCCCTGGTAAGGTCGCAAATGGTGATCATGTGACCCTTGGACACTGCAACCATCATAAGTACTTGTCAGTTACCAAGTGCCAAAATTTTGATCACATGACTGCAGGGATGCTGCAATGATCATAAGTGTGAGGACCGGTCATAAGTCACTATTTTCAGGGCCATCGTAACTTTGAACAGTCATTAAATGTATATGGTTGTAAGTCAACTACTTGTACTTGTGATGAAGGTTGGAAGTCACTTCTTTATATATGACTTTTCTCTTCCATAATTATATTCTTACTTTTTTCTTTCTCCCCTCTTTCATTTCTTTTTTTCTTTTTCCTTGTACATTTCATTTATTCTTTCTATTCTCTTTCTTTAAGTTCACTTTGTATTAGATTTTACTATTATAATCAAAACTCTTAATAAAATTATATATAATATTTCATATATCTCCGCCTTTTCTAAAGCCAGCTTGAACATCTGGCATCTCTTTTTTCATTCAGGGCTCTAATCTGTGTTGAATGATGCTAAGCGTTATTTTGCTAGCATGTGAAATTAAGGATACTATACAATAGTTTGAACACTCTGTTAAGTCTCCTTGAAATGGGTACATGTTCAAGATCATATCATGGAAACTGACTGGCTTTCTTCTTCATCTTTAGCTTAACTAGGAACTTGTACATGACCAGTTCATGATCTGCTCCACAGTCAGCACCTGGTCATGTCTTTGATGCTATAATTGAACTCCTCCACCTCCTTTTAGTGATTGTATAGCGAATTTGATTTCTATATACTCCATATGGTGATGTCCATGTATAGAGGCCTCATTCTGGTTGTTTGAAGACCGTGTTAGCTATGAAGAATTCATTTGGGTGGCAGAAATGGATAAGTTGATCTCTTACTTAATTTTGGTTTCCTAAGCCATACAATCCAACTATGTTTTCTTCTTTCATATTTCCAACTTTGGCATTCCAGTCTATAATCACAAGCAGCACAACTTGCTTGCATATTGTGTCGATTTCCAGATGAACCTGATCATGAAACTCATCAGCCTCCTTTTCTTCTGCATTGGTGGTTGGAGCATAAACTTGAGTGATTGTCATATTAAAGGGTTGCCCACAAAGTCTAATTGATATTATTCAGTCCTTGATTATATAATGTAGCCAAGGACTATTCTTGCTATGGCCTCCCTAATTATAAAAGCAATACCATTTCTTCTTTTCATGTCCTGAGTAATAAACAGTGTGTTTTTCTGACTGAAAATGTCTGATTCCAGTCCAACTCAATTCACTGAAGCCTAAAATAATTTGTAGTCATTTCATATCATCTTTCATTGTGTTGAGCTTTTTACATTACATGATCCTATATAATTCTGTCTTTGCAGCTTCAGATTTTCTTTTCCTGTATGTATTTTTCCTGTATGTATGTATTCTTTTCCTGAATGTATTTTCTGTATTTTCTTTTCTTTTCAGCTGCAGGCTTTAATCTAGCCACATCATAAACATCATCATTACTCCAAAAGATCCTCAACTCTTCCTCATTAGCATGGGGGGCCCATCATCTGGCACTATATCATCAGTCATTTTATATTTTCTATCCACGTGGTTTTCTTGGTAAAAAATACAGGAGTGGTTTACCATTGCCTTCTCCCACACAGTATGAATTGATACCTTTGTCCTTGGCACTAAAGTGATCTTCTGCCTCCAGCATCTTCCTATATTGATGCTGCCCAATATAGGTGTCTGCTTGCTTTAGCTGGGCAGTGGGATGACCTTGACACCTTGGGTGACTTTGCTGGCATACAGCAATATATACTCTTGGCATACATCCCAATGTTCTTTGCTTATCCCTCCGAGGAACACACACACACCACTACAATGAGGCAGCACGGCTATGTCCCAAAATTAAGTACAGTCCCTAACCATGTCCCCAGGCATTAAAAAGCTTGAAACCTACTGCACTGATTTTGATGTAATTTGTCACACTATTTGCATAAAGTTAAACCAATCTTTCATGTAAATATTATCTCATCCTAATAAAAAGAAAAAGAAAAAAGGAGGAGGAGGAGCAGGAGCAGGAGGAGGAGCAGGAGGAGGAGGAGGTGGTGGGGAGAAAGTTATGGCACTTTTCAGATTTTAAAGGTGTCCAGCTTGAAACCCCAGCTCAGGGTTCTATGAAATTTGGCATGTGTTCTCTTCCTATGATCTTCTAACTCTCCTTAAAATTTTATTCAATTCCATATATAACAGCAACAACAATGTCAACAAACATTAAAGCTATTTATGTTTTTCTTTTACTAAATAATGAGTGGACCCAGAAATGAAATTGGGTCAGATTGCCCCCAAATGATCAGGAATGTATCAGATTCACAGGGCATCAGATCCAATGTTGAGAACAGGTTGGATAGGCTTGACATAGCTCTAGAAAATATGCAGAAGTTTAAGATTTCAGGACCACTGAAACAAATATCAATGGCTTTTTCCGATAAACATGTATAGAATGGGACTGCTAACTAGTGCCTAGGTTGGGAAACAAGGAAGTCTTCCCTTTGGGCAGGTACCCTCTTTCCTCATTTGCAAGTGTTACACAACTAGTTATCTGAAGAAAGTTTGCTGAAAGGAATAGAACAGAGGTAAGTGACCGTTTTGGGTCTAATGCTATATCTGGTGCAAATGAGCACATATATGCAATTTTAATCTCTCCCCCATATGTGCTCATACACATCAAAATATAAATATATAAACAAACAAACAAAAATTGGCTCCCAGTATTACGTGTGCTTGCTTTTCTATCTTTCTCCTTTATCCCATAACTTTGACTTAGTATTTCTGCACTGCAGTCAGTATCTCTGGGTGGCAAACAGAGGATCAACTCCCCCCCCCCCGCCCCAACTCATAATAGATAATAGCAATACAAAAGTAGTGCAATGGCACTATGGTGCTTGGCAGAAAAATAATGTTATTCACCCCCAGGCTACACTGGGTGACCCAACAAATGGTACGTATACATTGGTGTCTGTGTTCCAAATGACAACAATGACAAAATGACAAAATGTACATCATGAGTACATAAGTGGAAGCGTTTGTACCCCCAAATCACCACACCCATTTCCTCACTTCCCCATCATGCTCCCCCATGAGGATGTCTACGTGTCTGTTATCTCCATAATACTCTGTCCCATTGGGATGTTTGGAAAGGATAGGTCCACTTACATCCAATTTTGTGAAAGTCCATTTCATTCTCATTACTAATACGTGCTTAGATATATGAAGGCCACAACCAGACCTGCAAAGTAGAGGAGTATTTATTTATTTATTAATTAAATTTTTCAACCGCCCATCTCCCCCCAATGGGGGAACTCTGGGCGATTCACAACAAACATTAAAAACATAAAATATATAAATACATAAAACCTTAATTAAAAACATTACTAAAAAGAAGAAGGAGAGACCAAGGGGATGAAAAATCTGAGGCTGAAGGCAGAAGGCCTCTATGGGGCTAGCCATCCCATGCTTGAGGTATTCCCACCCCACCTGTGAGAGTCAGGACAAGAGGGGTTAAGAACTTACTCTCATCACCAGAGCAACGAGGAACAAATAGGAGGATGAGACTGGACCCTCCCTAAAGAATGCAAGGGAGGTTGGGAGGGTGACCCTGGAATTTGCTCTCACTCTGAGAAGATTTCTATAATGGGAGTAAAGCCATTAAACTTTGCTGGATTGAATCTGTACTGTCTCCTGGAGTTTCCTGGGCTAATCCTGATATCAATCTTCTCAGAGTCAGAGCAAATTCCAGGGTCACCCTCCCAACCTCCCTTGCATTCTTTAGGGAGGGTCCAGTCTCATCCTCTTATCTGTTCCTCGTTGCTCTGGTGATGAGAGTAAGTTCTTAACCCCTCTTGTCCTGACTCTCACACCACCCCAGGCCAAGTGGCAGAACCAGGTCTTCAAAGCCTTATGGAAGGCCAGGAGTGTGGGGG
Organism: Liasis olivaceus; assembly: GCA_030867105.1. NCBI lineage: Eukaryota > Metazoa > Chordata > Lepidosauria > Squamata > Pythonidae > Liasis > Liasis olivaceus. Next base: position 98,704,019 of record CM061348.1, on the reverse strand, counting down.
CTAATCGCACCTCCAGGGGCAGAATGTTCCAAAGAGCGGGGGCTACTGCAGAGGAGGCCCGCCTTCTGGACCCCGCCAGTTGAAATTCTTTCACTGAGGGGGTCCGAAGCATGCCCTCTCTGTGTGATTGAGTGGGACGGGTTGAAGTCATAGGGGAGAGGTGGTCCCTTAGATAACCTGGTCCCATGCCATGTAGGGCTTTAAAGGTGATAACCAACACCTTGAATTGGACCCAGAAGCAAACTGGCACCCAGTGCAGCTCGCGGAGCAGAGGAGTTACATGGGCCCTCCTTGGGGGTCCAACAATAGCCCGCGCGGCTGCATTCTGGACCAGCTGTAGCTTCCGGATACTCTTCAAGGGTAGCCCCATGTAGAGCGCATTGCAGTAGTCTATCTGGGAGATAACAAGGGCGCGAGTGACTGTTCGAAGGGCATCCCGATCCAGGAAAGGGCGTAACTGATGCACAACCCGAAGTTGTGCAAAGGCCCTCCTTGCCACGGCTGCCACCTGCTCTTCAAGCAGGAGCCGTGAGTCTAGGAGGACCCCCAGATTACGCACTGGGTCTGTCTGGGGCAGTGCCACCCTATCCAACACCAAAGATGACAAAATCCCAGATACAGAGGAGCCATTAACCCACAGCCATTCTGTCTTACCAGGGTTCAGCCGAAGCCTGTTGTTCCCCATCCAGACCCTTACAGCCTCCAGGCACCGTGAAAGGGTGGCCACGGCATCACTTACTTCACCAGGGATGGAGATGTATAGCTGCGTATCATCAGCATACTGATGATACCTCACCCCATGATGATGGATGATCTCGCCCAGCGGTTTCATGTAGATGTTGAAAAGGAGCGGAGAGAGAACCGAACCCTGCGGCACCCCACAAAGGAGGGGCCGAGGATGGGACCTCTCGCTCCTTCTTCTTGAAACTTCTTGAAATAATTATTATTGAATACATACAGACAACAGGCATTTTTTTCCTTTTCTCAGCTTATCAAAGTATTATACATAGTATTATACATAGGGGACATAGGGGTCATTCACTGTGCTGCATACTTTTTCTGTTTGCCCTCCTTACCTTCCTCCTGTTTATTACATGTAAAGAAACCTAGTTTATGTTTGTGCGCTTTTAAGTATCCCAGCACTTTATGTATTTAGCTTCACACACTCCTAAAGGGTGATTGGAGTGCAAAAGTTGGAGTAATGGAGGACCCTGGGATCACAGCACATTTTGAGTTGGGTAAGACAATCATTCAGGAGGTAAGTTAATAAAGTTGTGCTAAGAGAATACTTCATTTATTGCCAACACCTTCTTCAAGCAATATACACTCAGACTTCCACATGACATTATCAGATGCAAACATCAGAACCAGACAGGCTATGGAATAGGAAACAAATGTGGAGAAATACAATCCAGTAAAACAGGACACTTCCAGTTACAGATTCTGGAAAAGACCATGAATTATTGGTTTCAAATGTTCAAGTTAAAATTAGGAAATGAAAAAGAGTCGATGTGTCATCAACATATGATCTGAAGAACATGCAGTCAGAATGTAAGCGTAACCCCTACTCTCTGGTTGTGTTACAGTGAAACAAGCCTAGCCTTTGTCCAGTAGATGCCCCCATTTCTTACCACATAAGGCAGAAAAGATGTTCCCCTAAAGCAACATGGATTAGGGAAGAGACCTGTAAGCAGGGACAGATAATGCCTTTAAACTTCTAAAACATATATATATATATTTCAGATACAAAGGGATTAGTAGTGTGATTAAATGGTTGTGGGAGGTATACAATGTATTACTTTGAATATATTGAGGTACAGTGCAGATAGACTGTCCTGTATCAGCACTGTAGGATAACTGTTTTAAACTTCCAAAATCCTCTTTTCCAAGTTCATTAGAATAACTATGTTGACAATACATCAACTACAATGATATTGCAAAATAGATATAGTAGATAAACAGCAACTTATTTTCAGGAAATTAAATTGTCTGCTAAACCTGCTCAGCAACTGTTAAGCAACTGACACAAGGTATTAACTGACATTATTCCTTCCATTTCCCCCCCCTGAAAAACAGTAAGGGCTTCCTTGTCAAAAGGGGAAGCAAGTTCAACCTTTTGGTTATGAAAGGAGAGACATGCACAGTTAAGAATTAGAAGTGCACAAAACCTTTGAGCTCAAAAAGTTATGAGCTGAGAGCAAAACAGCTGTTCCAAGACTTTGGGCCTGTACCAAGCTCCAGATAAAATGGGTCTGTCTCTGTTTGTTTGTTTTTCAGTGCCAATTGCATCTTTATTCCAATAGTCCTACAGATAAATGTGGATGGAAACTGAAATCACCAGAAGGAGCCTAACATGAATTACTACTGCTTCCAAAATTCCAACCTGAAATTCTTTTTTAATACATATCAAAGGTTTTTGAAAAGGAAGATAAAAACTAATAAAAACTAATATAAACTAAGAAAAAAAGAAAAAGAAAGAAATCAAAGAGAAAGCTAAAAGTGCAAGAAAGGGGAAAAAGTAAAAGAAAAATAGAAAAGAAAGGAAAGAGATACAAAGAAGTAGCTTCTGATCTTCTTTACAATTATAAATTTACCTCTTACTCAATGGTTACAACTTAATTCGCTTCTTTCTATAAGCTATCCTGCCTAATTCTCAAAACCATAAATCATAAGTTCATTTTTTTCTGTTTCATGCAAAAAGTCTATAAGGGGTTTGCAGTCAGCAATAAATGTAGTTATTGTCTTTCCTCTGATCAAAGAAGTCAATTTGGTCATCTCAGCAAGTTCTGTCATCTTCACCAACCATTCCTCCATTGTGGGTAATGCCAGACCTTTCCATCTTTGTGCTTGCAATAATCTCACTGCAGTTATCAGGTACAAAAGCAAAGTTCCATAACTTTTTTCCAACTGTTTCTCCATCAATCCCAAAAGAAAAACCTCTGACCTCAATTATATATTAACCTTTAAAGTCTTCTGAATCAATGTATGCATTTAAATCCAGAATTTTCTACCATTTTTACACGTGAACGGTATTTTCAGGCACAACCTGGGATTGTAATCTATTCCATATTCTCAGTATGGCATGTCTAACATTATATATATGTATGTATGTATGTATGTATGTTTACATCCACATCAGTATGGCATGTCTAACATTATATATATGTATGTATGTATGTATGTATGTTTAAATCCACATCAACTTTGACTTTATTGTACTACAAATATCCATGCCACCCAAATCTCAGGTCGTGTTCTTCTAACTCCAGAAGCCTTCTATTTCTCAGCAGCACTCACTCTTTCATCCATAAGAAACAGCAAGTTGCAAAATACAATTTCAAATCAGGTAGACCCAATCTTCCTCATCTTGTAACGTTGTAGCAATCCTGTTTTGACAACTGATGCATCATTTAAATAGTTGCAGGAGATATCTAAATTGGTGTGGCAGGGGAAAAAAAACACCACTTAAAAATGGGGCTGTTTTGAGCTGCATTATTTCTGATGTTTGAAACTATCAGCTCCAGTTCCACCCCTGCTGGGGAAGAGGAGGGGATTAGGGAGGAGAGAGTAGCAGTTATATAACCAGATGTTCATGTACAGAGGAACCATTGGGGCTATTGCTGTGGAGGACAAGCATCAAATAGATTGCTGAAAGGTATGTGCAGTGTGATTGTTCCACATGTGTCGTCAATAGTGTTATTGAGGTTTCAGATTGCATATTGTAAAATGCAAAAATATATTTCTCTGTTGTTTACCAAAAGTAAGTAAATGCATGGCATGCCTGCACATCTTTAGGTTGAACTTCAGACTAAATGCAAAAATTGTATTGCTTTGGTTGGTTGATCGATTTGCTATAGTTTTGGCAGCTTGCTAAATGCAGAAATATGCCCAGTGCTTGTGAATTAGGAAAAGAGAAACCTAAGTTAATAGCCACAGAAATATCCTTTTTCCTATTGCTGTATTGTTCGTGGGTTATTTTAAAGTGAATCTGTGCTGTATGGCCCTTGCCTGGATTCTGTGGCCATTGCGTAGGCAGCTTGCAAAAACAAACACTCTAGCTCTATGTGACATGGCTGGATTTTGCTTCAAGAATGAAAAACAGCACAATGTCATTGCCACGGGACAGATGTGACCTGGTTTGCCTCAATGGGCTGCTCCATGTTGCTTCTGGAGCTTCATCCAGCAGCTTCAGTAGCCAGAAGAGGCTTGCACAGCAGCAGTACCCGTAGCTGACTTGATGAGTCAAAACAAGCCCCAGACAAAACAAAACAAAACAAAACCCCAGGCAATGGGGCAATCTTGCTTTACTTTGAGAATGGGGTGGGCTTCTTCATTGCTTTGTGAAGCAGGTTCATAAGGATCCTTCCCATGGACCTTCATCAACGTGAGACATCCCTTCAGAGCTTTGTCCATCCCTGTTAACTATTGTTTCACTATTGCTCTGGGGGTTGATTTTTTAAAAAGTTAAAACTGTCTATCTTCCCCTGCCCTGCCTTATTTTTATAACAGCCTTGAGAGGAAACTTAGACTGAAGGACAGCGAACTCTACTGAGCTCTATATAAATAGGAATATTGACCATTGACTTTCCATCCTTAATTCAGTATTGTAAACTAGGGGTTGGGAACGAATCTAATGTGCCATCAGTTTTTCAACTGCACAGCTCCCAGACTCTTGTTGCTGACTATGCTAGCTATGCAGTCTTACAACAGAAGTCCAAACCTTTGGAAGATGCCAGGTTGCTGTTCTGCTCCTATCTCTGCACTGCCTGCCCAGCTGATACTGTAGATGATGAGAACAGAAGGTGACCTCGCTTGGGGGTATATTAAAAGAGACCCGTCCATGCATCTACTTCTTCCTTTTGTTGGCTGACCTGTCAACAGTAGGAAGCCACTTGCCAGCACAATTTTCTTCTTGTGTAAAAGTATCAAGTGTCAAGTGTAGCTGCTTGCTCAGAACACGGCTCTCCAATGCTACCTCCGTCATACTTGCTCTAATACCATCTAATTGCATTTTATATCTATGTACTACTAAAACTGTCATGTCTGTTTCATACTGTAACCATTAACAAGGAGAAACAGTGCAGAATAAGTCCAAACTTGAAATTTGGGAAAGTTGTTGCCATTTCAGTGCTGCCAATGGGGAGGGAGGGAGGAGTTGCTGACACTCCCACTGCTTTTTTGCCCTTGGTCATTCTGTTTCAGTTTAGATAAGGAAATATCTCTGAAATGATGACCCAACGGGTCATGGGTTGTCTAGTTCTGACTAAGACTGCCCACAATTAGAAGATGCCTATTTCAACCTAGAAAACTGGATTAATTAAATAACTGTTGTTTAGATAGAAGCAGGTCATTAGAGCACTTCTTCGGTTGCTCCAAGTTTGTTTATGGGATCGGAACAAATACTTAAAGACAGCATTTCATGTTCTTGAATAATTGATAGCCTGCATGGCAACAAAAGGGGAAGGACAACCTGGGGAGTGGAAGGGAGAAAGCTAGAGAAACCTTCACATTGACTTTAGCTCTGTCATCCTCTCTGTGTCTCAGCCTTCGCAGCTTTCTTCCAACACCAAAGTCTCATCTCTTCCACTTGGTCAAGGCAAAAAGAGGAAAAATGCAGGTGGAGCTGGTGCCTGGGGCAGCAATCCTGTTGGTTCTCTTCCTGCTCACAGTCTTGGCCTTCAGATTTCACCAAGCAAGATGCCAGCTCCCCCCTGGACCCAGGCCCTGGTTCTTTCTGGGGAATCTACTGCAAAAAGATGCTTTGCCTCTGTATAAAACCTACCGAAAGGTAAGAGAGTCTTTGACAGAATTCCTTTCTTAGTGGGTGAGAGATTCAAGAACGTTTTGGGATATTACCAGTTTCCTATATTTTTGCAGGATATGCTAAAGCAGATATTTCAAAAGTTGGGGGTCTTTCCAGCACTACTAATGGCACTCTCAGCTCCACTTCTGTCTGGCTTAATTTTTTGGTTACAGGTTTAACCACAAACATATTTTCTCGGAGACTAAGTGGCATGAGCAAGAAGAATAGAACATTGTACATGACTAAATAAAGAATATATAATAAAAGAATAATAGTTAACTTATACCAACTGTTCTTTCCCATTAGCATTATTCAGATTGCATTCACTCGTGCTATAAACTATCATGTGGTTTTTCTGTAGATGGCTTGTATGTGGCTTTGGGTGAACCCAGGCAGCATGAAGTAAAGACCATAGTTTCTGGCTTCATGAGATGCTTGAACCTAGACAGTTGTAGCTTATTCAACTAACCATGGTGAATAAAAGTGCAGATACTATGACATGTTCTTTCCTCTTCCTTTTAATGCCCTATTCTGGAAGTACTGCTTAAGTATATATTCATTTATTAAAGGTGTATGCTGGCAAATCCTTCCAGACCCTCACAGTTTAGAGCAATAACAAACCATATAATAAAAAATTAAAACATCCACACAGGGGGGACACAGTGGCGCAGGGCTTAATGATGCTGGAGTTTGCCGGTCAGAAATGGTCGGCACTCCAGTGGTTCGGGCCCGGCTCCGCGGGACGGGGTGAGCTCCCGCCCCTTGTCCTAGCTTCTGCTCACCCAGCAGTTCGAAAGCTATTCCATCTGCGAGTAGATAAATGGGGACTCCCGTTTAGATGGGAGGAACCGGCGGTGCTGCGTGGGGGAGTAAAATACCGGTGCTGGCTGAACTCCGATTGCAACCGACACGAGCGACGATCAATGCGAGTGGCGAGAAAGATCTACGGAGGAGGAAAAAGCCCGGATGACCCCCTAGCAACCACTGCTGGTCACATAGTGTAATATATATAGCACTGTAGGATTTGTAATTGTAAGATTTGTCACTGTTAGGATTATATATACTTTGCGAGCCACCCAGAGTTCCCCATTGGGCGGAGATGGGTGGAGAATAAATCGAATGTATAAATAAATAAAATAAAATAAGCCCCCAAAGCAGTTGATGCCCAGCAGATAATGTAATACAAAACTCATCTAAATAATAGCAATTAATAATATCAATAATTGTTTCATGCAGTAGTGACAGTTTCCAATGGTTCTTGAAAAAAGCTTAGGGTTCATCAGTTTCTAGAAGACCATCACTGAAGGGACCAGTCTCATTTTCATGGAGACACTGTTCTGTAACATCAGTACCATAACTGAAAAACATTTTCTGGCCTCAATCTAGTTTATCTCAGTTTGCATCTGCTTTAAGTTTTCAATCTTATGTTCACAAATCTGCAATCTTATATGTGATGAGCTGAGAGTAATTCCAAATGAAGTAGGTATGTAGATTACCATGTTAACTTTTTCAAATTATTTTGTTTGTCATTGTTCTATTCATTGAAAGGCAAAATTACCTTTTGACTCTAGCCATCTCACTTTAAAACAGCTATGAAATTTGGTCATAAATGAAGAAATATACTTATGAAATTAGTAAGAGTTGTGTGTATGAATGTATATTTTAACTACTACACTGTCTTTACATACAGCATTGTTGGATGTTTCAAACTACTTCTGAACTCTACCTAAGTGTTGGAATCACATCTAGCACCCCAAATGTTGTTAAGAGAGTATGAATGCATGGGTTAGGTACATATAATTCATTATTATAATGTGGCTGATTTAGTTTTGATAAAGTATATTGAACAGCCACTACCAGCCATTGTTCTTAACAACCCATAATATATGGATCAGCAGGTTGCATGATCAGCAGTGGTGGTTTAAGTAGATAGTGTCACCAAAATCTGGTGGGCCCTCAGAAATATGTCCACCCAGTTTTTGGTATTTGCACCAGCCAAGAGCCCAGCAGAGGGGAGGAGGTGTAGTTGTTGTCATCTGTGAGCTGTTACAGGCTTTCAGGGGCTCTGTAGATAACTGGATATGACATTGGGCTGAAAGGAACAGTTGGGATTGCTGCTGGTGTATCACCTTCCCTGCTGCTCAATGTCATCCTTGCCTGAGCTGGTGGAATTTGTTGCTGGGTTGGCAATAGAGTCCCAAAGGCTGTTGGTGCTTGGGGGTTTCCACTTGGTAATGTTGACTCTGGGGCAGTTTTGTGGCCTCCGTGGCAACCATGGAACTGGTCACCAGCAGCCTGATGCATAGCGGCAGCTGAATGTTAGATCTGGTTTTGTCTTGGGATGGTTGAGATGTGATCTCATAGTGGAGGACATTGACATCAGTCCATCTCCAGAAACAGATCACTCTCTGGTTGCCTTTTGACTCACTGGTGTCACCCCTTCCTGCAGGGAGACAGGGTCTGTTGAATCGACCCATCCTGGGTGCTTGATGGACCCAATAGGATTTCAGAGACAGCTTGAGTTTACCCCTGAGGACCCAGTGGGTGGTTCTGGTGAGGCCATAGTCACAGCCCCATATCACCCCTATGTGGCCTCTTCCTGTGTGCCGATCCTGGGTGGACCTTGGTTTACCAAGGAGCTCCAAGAGATGAAACATCAGAACAAACTCCTGGAGCACCATTAGAGGAAGACTTGGAGCAAATCTCTCCAAACATGAGTTGACTGACTGATTGATTGACTGATTGATTGTTTGATTGATTATATGCCATCAAGTCATTTTTGACTCCCAGTGACCACATAGATTGATTTTCTCCATGTTGATCTATCCCTAACCTGTTCTTTCAAATCTACCAATGGAGCGCTCATTACCACTCTGAGTCCATCAACCTTGCTGCTGGTTGGCCCCTTATTTTCTTTCCTTCCACCTTTCCCAGCATTAGAGCCTTTTCCACAGAGCTAGATTTTCATATAATGTGTCCGAAATAGGACAATTTGAGCCTGGTCATTTGTGCCTTGAATGAGAATTCTGGGTTGATTGGTTTGATGATCCATCGTTTTGTTTTCTTGGCCGTCCACAGTATTCTCAGGAGTCTTCTCCAACATCAAAGTTGTCAATCCTCTTCCTATCCTGTTTCTTCAAAGTCCAACTTTCACTTCTATAGAGTATTACAGGGAATACCATGGCTTACATGATTTTGATCTTGTAGGTATAGACACATCACAGCATTTGAATATCTTTTCCAAGGCCTTCATGGGTGCTCTACCAAGTGCTAGTCTGTGGTGTATTTATTTTCAAATATTTTTTATTAGAACTTTTCAATACAATAAAAGTATTAAAAAAATTAAAGAAAAAAAGAAATGAAAAAAGAAAGAATAGAATTATGACTTTCAATATTCTTCCATCTTTGTGTGTACAATAATCTTACCACAGTTACCTTATACAATATTAGTTTCTCATATTCCTTTCCCAGTTCAGCATCCATAAACCCTAATAGAAATAATTATGGTTTCATTGTAATATTAATCCACAGTATCTTTTGCACCATTGTATAAATTTGTAGCCAACATTACTTTGGTTTTTTATAAGTCCACCATGCATGATAAAAAGTTCCCTTTTTTCTCACTTCCAACACTGGCTTGATATTCCTTTGTATATTTTTGACAGAGTCACTAGTGTCAAATACCAGTCATACATCATTTTATATAAGTTCTCGTTTAAATTATGACACAATGTAAATTTAACACCAGTTTCCCACATTTTCTCCCATTACACTGTACAACCGAAATTTGCAGCCTGTTTCACCATACAGTCTTTAACCTGTTCATCTTCTGTTTCAAATCTTAATAACAATTAATATATTTTAGCTATTATATGATCATCATTTGTACATAACTCTACTTCAAATTCGAATTTCCTCTTCTCAGTTCCAATTGTCATTTCATCCATGTTGAACTTCTCTTTCACCTTATTATAAGAAAACCATTGAAAAGAGTGCCCTTCTTTAGCTGTTTACGGCATATTTCTTGACTGCTTGTTCCTTTACTCTTGATAGTTGATCCTAAAAGGCAGAAGCTATCCACCACTTGATATCTTCATTGCCAATTCTAAGGCTGGTTGTTCTACCTTGTGTCATTAGTTTGGTCTTTATATCTAATGTTAGTCCCATTTTTATCACTGTACTCTTTGACTTTTAGTACTAGAGCTGGCAGATCCTTTGCATTTTTGGCTATCAGAGTGGTGTCATCAACATAGCGCAGCTTATTGATGTTTCTTCCTCCAGTCTTAAAACCATGCTCATTCTCTTCCAATCCATATTCCCTTAATATATATTCAGCATATAGATTGAATAAATAAGGGGAGAGCATACAACCATCCAAAGCAGGGAGCCAGTCTGTTTCACTATGTTCTGCCCATACTGTGGCTTTCTGACCTGAATATAAGTTTGGCATAGGCTCCCAATGTTCTTTGCTCATCCCTCCCAAGAACACCTCCTGTCCTGATGAGGCAGCACAGCAGGACTTGAGGGGGCTGAACATGGGTAAGGACCCATATTAGGGACTACCTCTGACATTGAAACATCAATATTTCTCTACCCTTATTGTATCCATTGATAATTGTTCAGCAGCCCTGTTTAGGGTGACTGAGGGTTGCTGTGGGTAGGGTGGGCTGCTGTAAAGATAAATCAGGCTACTTGGTGGATAAAATGGCTCAGATTCGCTCTATCTTGGACTGGGCAGGGCAAGCCGAGGCACCAGATGCATGGTCTGGTAGCATGATATGAGATGAGTTTTTGTTGGTAGCTCATGAGGAAGTGGACAAAGTCCTCTGTGCTGTCAGCTTGGCCATGGGTTTAGCGGATCTGGGCCCATCCTGGGTTGTAAAAGGTCTAAGATGTGATGTCAGCCTCCTTGACGGAGGAGGTGCTACTTTCTGCCTTGAAAGAGGCAGTGGTGCACCCTTGGACCCAACATTCTCAATAACTATCATCCAGTCGCCAACATTTCCTTTCTGGGGAAGGTTGTTGAGATGGTGGGTGGTCTGCAGTTGATGAGAACCCTAGAGGAAACCCTAGAGGAAACCCTAGAGTAGTTGCATTTCAGGCTGGAATTTAGTTCTGAGACAGGTTTTGTCAGCCCTTTGAGGTAGTCCAGACAAGAAACCAAAACCAAGAGTACTAACACTACCTTTATTGTTAGGTTACAGTAACAGAATCTTGCAAGTTTGAAAGCACTTCTCCCCTTCCTCACCTTTACTTTCCAGAGAACTAGGGAGGGTCCCTTCTGAGATGCTTCCCATGCCCCCATTCTTTCTGTGGTCTATCGTTTATCTGACCATTGTCTAGGCTGTGTCTCTTCTTCCATCTCCCAAGGTTATTCTCACAGACCATTACAGGTTTGGTCGCACTTGTAGATGACCTGTGGTGGAGCCGGAATGGAAGTTGTGCATTCATTCTTGTGCTTCTTGATCTCTCAGCGGTTTTTGATATTGACAACCACAGTATCATTTTGAGCCAGCTCCACAAGCTGGGGATTCGGGCACCATTTTACTGTGACTCTCTTCCTTTCTCCAGCAGTAGTTCCAGTGTTGGTTGGGGATGAGAGATCATTCCCTGGTCCCCTCCTTTCTGAAGTCCCCCGTGGGTCTACTCTCTCTCCCCTCCTTTACAATATCTACATGAAACCACTCAATAAGGTCACTCTCATTCTCTGCTGTTGAGGCTAAATGTCATCAGTATGCTAAAGGTATGCAATTATAACTTTTGATCCAGGGCTGGCCAAGTGAGGCTGTAAAGGTTTTGTGCCAGTGCCTGAAGGCTGTGTGGGTTTGGATGGAGAGGAACCATCTCCAACTCAATCCAGCCAAGACCAAGAGACTGTGGGCATTTTGGCCACCCAGATCTAGGGATGTTCCATCTCTGACCTTGGATGAGGCAGCTGTTCTCCATTCAAGCATGGTGTGCAATCCCTGGGTCTTCCTGGGTTCATAGCTCCTGCTCGATGGCAGGTGGCGGCTGTGGCCAGGAAGGCTTTTGCACAGCTTCTTCTGGTGTAGCTATATTACTATGCCCTTCAAACAGTCATGCTATGGTAACTTCATGGCTTGACTATTACAACGTGGACTACTTGGGGCTACTCTTGAAGATCACCTGGAAGCTTCAATTGGTTCAGAATGCAGTGGCATGGATAATGATGTGCATGCCTTTGTACACCCATGTAACACCGCTACTTCATGAGCTTTACTAGTTGCTACTTTGCTTCTGGGTGTGATTCAAGGTGCTGATTGTTACCTACAAAGACCTACATGACGTAAGGTCTGGTTACTTGACGGACCACTTGTCTTCCATAGTATCTGCCTGGCTGATTTGCTCCTGCAGGGTTGGCGTGTTCTGGGGTCCTTCAGTTGAACAATGGCATCTATTTGGGCTCTGAAATATGCTTTATCTGTAGCACTGCCTGCCCTCTGGAATGAGATTCCCCCCACCTTGTTAGCATTTAAAAAGGGCCTTGAAGACCTAGCTCTTTGCCCAGGCCTTTGACAAGGATGATTGAAGCCCCCTTTTGGTTCTTTAGTTCCAGTTCTTTTTCATTCCTGTTCCTTTTTTTCATTTTTGTCATCTTTTATTCTTGCCCGTTACTGCATTTTTTCTTGTTTTTAATTTGTTTTACTTGTGAATTGCCCAGAGTCATTGGGAGTTGGGCAGTCTCTAGATTTAATAAATAAATATATTTTGGTTAAGCAATGCATGTTGTAGCCTGATGTACGAATGCCACACTTGTAGCATTTAATGGAGAACACGGAATGAAGTTCTAATGTGGAAGCAAAGTCAGTTATAACATGAATCAGTTTCTTTTGATCATAATGAATTTATTCTGCACCATTTTTTGTACCATGCGTTTTGCACTAGCTACCATAATTCTTAGCCACCAAGGGTTTTGACTGTAGTAAGTTAAAATTCAAGTTGAACAACATCAGGCTGGGAAAATGTATCCAAAAGATTTATCTAACATTAAAGGCCATAAAAATTAAAATACCACTAAGTTAGATTAGGAAGTATTCTATCTAGCTCTTACAGTGGTAATTGCTTTTTTAAAGTTAAGTGATAAATATTAAGAGATCTTGTGGGCCATTAATTGAATCAGATATCCAAGAATGAGATCTCAGATCCTACTGATTCACACCTTTGATGGATTTGTCCTCAGCTCACTAAGAAGTATGGTCCAGTTTTTACTATCTGGCTAGGACCAAAGCCAATGGTAGTGGTTTGTGGATATGAGGCAGTGAAAGATGCTTTGGTAACTCATAGTGAAGAATTTGGTGGACGACCTTCTATACCCATCATTAATCAACTAACCAAGGGCTATGGTGAGTGCACAGATTATTTTTACTTTGATTTAGATGTAGTTTCCAATTCCCAGAGGAAAGGTAAAAACATTAACTTTTCCAAGCAAGTGATGGTGGCCAATATTCTTTTTAAGGAATAAAAAATAAAATAGCTAAACCTCTTGGTGGTACTTAAAAAGCTGTTCAGTCAAAACTCTGATTAAAGGTTAAAGAATCAAAAGAAGAAAGACCAGGGCATTAAAGACCCTTATCTCATATTTGGCAGAGTGGGACTAGGCTCCAAATAATATGGTGGTCAGTTAGGTACCCTGGGGGAAATTATACCCTATGTTCAATATTTCCTCAGAAACAACAGATTTCAGAACTGCAGTCTCTTCAGTCCTGTTTTAGCCAAATTTAAAAGTGAACTAGTTGAAACAGGGACAAATCCAAAATGTAAATAGTGAAAAACTTTCAGTCAGAAACCAAAGGAAACATCTAGCAAAATACTTTAAAATCCCTTAGATAATGCCAGCCATATTTGTCTTTAGAAGACGTTTCATAGACATGATTTGATTAGGGGTGGTGATGTAAGATTCATGGGCAGTCTGATCTGATTCAAGACACTTCAGATTTAGATTTGGAAAAAGTGTCATCAGCTGTCAAATAGGAAATTTCAAAATATCTGAATCTGCTTTAGTTTTTGGTAGGAGATACTCAAAATAGCAGGGATGATAGATCTTTTAGAGGACATTAACTCAAGTTTCAGCTAGATGCCTTGACAGAATTTACTTCCAAACAATTTGTATATGTTTTAATTCAAATTTTATCCTTTAATGTGGTTTATTATAAACTGCTTAGGGAGGGAGGGAGGGAGGGAGGGAGGGAGGGAGGGAGGGAGGGAGGGAGGGAGGGAGGGAGAGAGAGAGAGAGAGAGAGAAAGAAAGAAAGAAAGAAAGAAAGAAAGAAAGAAAGAAAGAAAGAAAGAAAGAAAGAAAGAAAGAAAGAAAGAAAGAAAGAAAGAAAGAAAGAAGAAAGGCCCTTTACCATTTTAGGGTATATTTCAACACTGAGCAATATTGAAATTATCAAATCTCCAAGGCCTTTAAAAAAGTACACAAAACACTTTGAAACCATCAGATCCTATTTGTTGGTTGGAATGTTCATCTTGCATATCTGCAAATCTACACTGAGGAGTGAATTGATTGAAAATGTGATGAATTGAAACCCGCTTTCAAAGCTGTGCACAGCCTTACCAGTTAGACTCAAACCCTTAATAGTTTGGAGGTAGGTGATGCAATCAAGAGGCTTTTTTAAACTTCACCCAGTAATCCAGTTGGAGAAGACAGACCAAGACTTTGTCACTCGTAACATTATCTCCCAAGCTGGAGATTGTGCAATATGTATAGTATCTGGGGTTGTTTATGAAAATAGTTTAGGAGCTCTTATTTGTCCAGGATGTTGTTATCAGGTTACTGTCAAGTTCCAGAATGGAAGATGTCAAATTTTAGGAAGTATTAAAGCAGTGGAAAATAACAGTTTTGGTTTTCAAGTATGGCTTCTGTTTATCTATGTTGGTGGGAAGTAGGTGAATAGGAATACTGTATTGAGAAAAATGAAAGCTCTTCTATCCTTTTAAAATGTTCAGTATAGATATAAAAAACACTTTCTAATTTTACCAAAGATACTGTACAAACCCATGAGCAAATTGAATTTCTTTTCCTTTTGTTAAAGTGTCAATGACTCCTGGAAGAAGAAATGCATATTTATGTTTGCATTTAAGAATGCTAGGTGCTTGGGGGGGGGGGGGGAGTACTGGGGAACTTGCTTTCCCATCCTTTAAAAAAAACCACTGCAGTGTCTGTTGTCCGTTACTGCCAACTTCTATCCTTGAAGGGCTTATTAGCGAAGATGTCAAGTGGAGGACCCTGCGTCGCTTTATGCTTTCCACACTGCGGAACTTTGGAATGGGAAAGAAGTCGATGGCTGAGCGGATATCGGAGGAGGCTCACTGTTTGGTGGAGAAGATGGCAGCCTCTGCAGGTGGACTCAGGCTGCAGGAGTGTGGGCTTGCTTTTATTCATTTATTTAAGGAATTCTATCCCGCCTTTATGTGTACAACTCAAGGCGAGGCACATAATGCTGCTGCCTCTCTTTACCTCACAACAACACCACTGTGAGGTGGTTTATATATTTAAATATTTATTTTTAAGTTCAAAAACAAATACTTGTTTTTCGTTGAATTAATAGTCTGCCTT
Organism: Liasis olivaceus; assembly: GCA_030867105.1. Lineage (NCBI taxonomy): Eukaryota > Metazoa > Chordata > Lepidosauria > Squamata > Pythonidae > Liasis > Liasis olivaceus. Next base: position 98,688,636 of record CM061348.1, on the reverse strand, counting down.
TCCGGCTATACTTCTGAAGGTAGCTCATCACAATTAAAAAGTAGGCTGAAGCCTACCTGGATGGTCTTGAATCCCTACTCCCAGAGTCTGTTCACTAGGTTGAGAAGTTGACATCCTTTGTTTCAGGGATGCACTGATTTTGACCCTGACATGATTTACTAGAATCAATGGAATGACTGTACAATGGAAAAGTTTCCAGGCAGATGCCCTTTCAACCATGAAGGTTCTACATGTGCAAATTCCAAACAGAATGCAGTACAAAGAAAATTCACGAAGTAACTAGGGAAAAAGATTTGGGGGGAAAAAAATTGGTCACGCAATGTCTTCCTTCCTTTCTTTTTGCTGTTGCAGGTCAGCCCTTTGATTTCATCCCAGCCACCACAGCTGCTGCTTCTAATGTCATGTGCTCTGTTGTCTTTGGGAATCGATTCTCTTATGAAGATAAAAACTTTATGGAGCTATTGGAAACGTTGAAGGCATTCTTAAATTTCTTTGTGAGTGTTCCTGGAGTGGTACGTCAACTTTATGTGCTTCTTCAACCAGGGTTTTCTCTTTATTTAAGAGTAAGAGGGTTACTCTTTGTTTAAGAGTAAGAGGGTTCAATTATGCTAAAGGTTCCCTTCAACATAAAAACATGGGAGACTTTTGAAAGTGGCCTTCTAAAAGAGGCGTTTGAGAGAATAACACTGCATCTCGGGTTTAAGTGACTGTTCCTCTTGCTTCCGGTTAGTTCATATGATGCTACTTATCAGCGACTCTTCCCAGAGTTATGGAAGATACATAAAGCTTCAGTCCTGCTTCTTCTGAACTAACTACTCTAAGCTCTAACTAGTGCCCATTTCACAGTGGTATTCATAAGTAATTGCTTTTTAAGTCTTCCATAACTGCTCAGCTTTCATTTTACTATTTCTCACAGTATCAACTGAGGAGATATAACCAAAGAGAAAAATCATAAGTAAATAAACTTAGTGTCCATAACCTTATATTTTCTATTTATTTGGTAAGCAGAATAAAGTGAAAATGTCTATATTTGGTCTTGCGTATTGTTTATTTTTAAAAAAATAGAAATAAGAGGGCACTTTATAGGGAAACCAGTTTTTCTATGCCGCTCCTGAGGCAGAGCAAAAGAGATGAACTGGCAATGGCTAACTTTTGCTGTCACCATGTTTCAGGTATTCAGCGCTTTGCCAAATATCATGAAATTCCTTCCTGGACCACATAATAAAGTCTTCTGTGACTGTAACAAGATCTTTAACTTCATTAGGCATAAAGTGGACTCTCACAAGAAGAACCTGGATCCACAGAACCCTGGGGACTTTATCGACTGCTTCCTTCTTAAATTAGAAAAGGTACAGTAGATTGCAAGGATATTTGGCAGACAGCTGCAAAGGGGGACAGGGTTTCAGTTAGGTGCCTGTGCCCCATTTTCTGGGGAGGCCCGTGGGGGCGAGCGTTTGTATTGCTGAGACAGCAGAAAGCAAAGGGACTGATGTCTCCCCACTCTGCCACAAATGCTACAATGAAACATGCAGCCTCCTACGCCTAGTGGCCATTGTGAACAAACAAACTCACTCCTTAAGAAACTGCTGTATGATCCTCCCTGTAGTGTCATTTTTAGCACCAAAAGGAGGCAGCACAGCCCATGTCTGCATCATGTCAGGAGTTAGTAAAGCCAGCTGGCTAATAGGTAAAGCTGTAGAGCAGAGGTATCTGATCTCTTTTTGGGCTAGGAGTCCTGAAGAGAATGGGCTTTTGATACGCTCCCTAAAACAGCTGGGGCCAAGGCAAGAACTGAATGCAACTTAATTGCCTTAAAATAACCTAAATAAAGTGACTATAATTACCCATCCATCAAGTCTTTTTCACTTAAACTACAATTCAGTGGCAACTTTTGAAAAAAATGTCAGGGTCTGCATCGTGGCAGAACAGCAAGATTTGGCTGCTGTTTTTCGTTTTGTTTTGTGTCAAAATTAGGGTGTGAGTGGGAGCTGCTGGGAGGGTTGCAGTCTCCTATTTCAACCCTGTAATCCTCCAACCCACCTATAATCACGCTGAAAAAAATCAGCCACCAGATATCAGTAATATGATTCTGGAACTTTTGCAGGGAGGTCTATTTTAGAAGGTGGAAATAGGAGCAGTGTTTCTATCAGAGGACTCCTACTGCTTCTTCTAACCTTAAAAAGAGGAGGAGGGGGTGAAAAATGTCCCTGTCCTTGTAAGTATGTCCCTGGGAAACTGGCTAAGGAGGTTATAGTCCCAACACAGGGAAATTACTCATCTGTTACTTACAGCGTGTATTAGGCTACTTGGTACCATCTGAAAGAGCACAACAGTGTGCCAGACTGCTAGATGGTGGCCAGCAAAACATTCAGTGCAACATTAATCTGGATGCTATGGAGTCACGAGACAGTAAAGCCTTTGAGCATTAAGGGAAGCGAAGCCCCTGTGGCTACTGCTTTGCTAGAACTTAAAAGGATTGTGGAAGGGGATAGCAGAGAAGAGACTTCGTGAATGGAACGTAATGCTTCAGAGCCAGATTTCAAAAGCTCAGTTTGTGGGATGGAGATTGGTGTTCTATTCCATTAACAGAAGATACAGGAAAATTCTGCATTACAATGGCTGCATTACTGGCAGGATTCTGGGAGAAGCGGATGATACAGGACAGAAAAGGAAGCTGTTTGTTTCATTTGGATCTCAGTGTTTCTCTTTCATTTAAACACAGATCTATCTGACCCAAATACCTATTAAATTCAATGGGATATTCAAAGTAATATATGGGATATATAGGACTATACCTTGGATTATTCCTTGCTTACCCTACACCTTGTTCTAGAAGAACAATAAAGCTGAGAAGAAGTAGGTGGATATCAATGACATGATGATGAGGCTACATATGTTGTACTTCTGCCTCTTTATTTTATTTCTGCCTTACCTTCCAGGAACAAAATTCTTCCATTATCTGTATGGAAGACTTGGTCATGTCTGTGTTCGAGCTTTTCCTTGCTGGGACAGAGAGCACGGCCACTACCATCTCATATGGCCTCATCCTTCTGGCCAAGTTCCCGCATATCCAAGGTATATGGAGTGATAACCTTTTTTTGTTTTGTTTTGTATTTTTCTCTTCAAATATGGATTCCCAGATATATTGCAAAGAAAAATTGCAAGTTGGCATTTTCCTGCCATTTTTTCCATCATGTTTCCAAATATTTGTGTTAATGACTACACCTTCCAAATTAATCTTTTAAAGAGACTTGAAATAATAGGAATATAATGCAAATGTTGGGGACGCGGTGGCGCAGCGGCTTAATGACGCTGAAAGTTGCCGGCCAGAAATGGCTAACGCTTAGGCGGTTCGAGTCCAGCCTTCACATTAACAGGGTGGGCTCCTGTTTCCTCCCCAGCTCCTGTCAACCCAACAGGTCGAAAACTCACGTGAGTAGATAAATGGGGACTCTCACTCCGGTGGGAGGAAAAATGTTGGCAGCGCCTTGCACAGAGAGACGGGACCAGTTGCCGGTAAGCGTGAAACCACGCTCGCCCGAAAAGGGCACGAAGCAACCGAAACCCCGCCTCCTGCGCTCGCCAGCTGGGCTCTGCTCTAGGAAGGAGGCTCTGGCAAACCACTTCCGAAAAACAGTTGCCTTGAAAACTGCAAGGATTCGTCCAGGCAGTCACTGCAGGGTCAGTAATGACTGAGCGCAGACAAAAAAAAAATGCAAATGTTACATTCCTCTAAACATGTTTTCATAGTGATTTGCATGACCATGCAGATCATCCTTAGAAGAACGTACAGCAAGAATCATCCTTGTAATGAAGGGGGAAACTTAAGAGGCCTCCAAATCAGACATGTGAAATATTGTGACTAAAATTTCTGTGATAATTTGTGGACTAGAAAGATCCACCATTTTTTTTTTTTTAATCCCAGCAGGTTGTGCTGAAATTGTATATAGTTGAAATAATTTTAACAGTATTTGAAAATGCATGTCATATTTCCAATACAGGTAGTCCTCATTTCACGACCACTTGTTCAGCGACTGAAATTATGACAGCACTAAACAAATGGTACTAACAATTGGCCCTCAAAATTCCATCCATCAAGGCACCCCCATGGACACGTGATCGCAATCTGATTGCTTGGCAGTCGGCTTGCACTTATTACAGTTGTAGCATCCTGTGATCACGTGATTGCCATTTGTGACATTCCCTGCCAGCTTCCCCCACACAAAGTCAATGGAGAAGCCAGCAGGGAAAGTCACAAGACACTCTGGTAAGTCACTCATACTCTCCCCCAGCTGGTAGTAGCCACCCCTGGCCCCACTGCACTCATGCCGTGCCAGCTGCCCAAGCAACCCCCTGCCCAGAAGCCAACCCCGGCCCAGCCACACCATGCGCCCCTTGCCACCTGTGCTCCCTCCCCCTCCTAGCAGCCGCCATGCCACATTTGCATTGTGCTCCCCCACCCCCACCCACGCACCCTCACTCATCTGGCAGAAGCCACCCCCACCCTAGCCCCTGGGGGCTCATCACTCTAGATGCCCATCTATTCAGCCTGCTTATTTGCTAAGAATGTGGCCCCACAGTAGAACCTCTGCCCTGTTGACAGCCCACTGCTAATGTAGGCTTAAGCTGGTTCAAGGGGTTCCAGAAGGAAAATGATGTTTTTCTGGGAAAACCAAATACGTCTTCCCATTCAGACAATCCATGGTGCATGGGGGAAGCTGGGGGTGACACAACTGAGGACAAATGTCTACTCAGCTAGCATTGTCTTAGCAGGTCACTTGTGGAACCACCTTCATATGTTCTGTTCCTGGGCTCAGCATCTCTTTTGCAGTGCTATTTTGACTGGGATGCTGGGAGGTTTTGTTTTTGTTTTTACCTTTTACAAACATTTTCGTTGATCCATCAGGTGATTGTAAATCTCTGGCATTAACTAGCCCATTCCTGGCTTAATGCACATAATAGGAAAGACTCTGCTCTTGTGCTTCATTAACCTATAGAGTGAGGAAATTCCTTCCTAGTAGTTCCGGGTCATTGGGAAGCCTAAACTCTGTAGTTCTTCTCATGGAATATTACTTTAAATTTACATTCTATTGTGGGATGTAAACTGATTCAGATATAGCTTCAAGTTGCAACTTCCAACAGCTTAGCCAGTGGCTTCATCCAACTGTACAAATCCAGAAGACCACTAATTCTCTGCTACCACCTGGTGGTTGATAGGTGAATAGGCCAATAATCATTTTGGAAACATGTGGAAGCCCTGAAATTGACTAGCTTGTCCCACTGAAAGTGGGTAACTGAAAAGTGAGCATTTCTGTAGCCTGGGCAGAAGAGAATTCCCTTCTCAGGGCCCATCACTGCTCTTGGAGAAGGTCAAACTCTTCAGTTTCTCTCTTCATGCAACTTCTTTTGAAAAGTGAGGTGCATCATAGAATGTGAGCTGGTACAGATACAACTGCAAAAATTGCCATGTTTTTCTTCTACCCTTTTCTATGATCAGAGCTGTACATTGTATATGCTGTGAATTGATGCAGCCATCATTAGAATGGTTTCTCTTACTCTACGACTGAGTTCCTGAGTGCTGAGTTACTCCACTTAGTAACACTTACCCAGTGGCTGCATTGTGGCTGCCCCAGTCAAGGCGACCACCAGATGGCATCAAGATATATAACAAACTGTAGCCCTTTTCTACTGCCCACTAGTGAATCAACAGTTCAGTAATAATTTTGGGGAACTTGTGTGGGTGTAGCAGAGAGCACGTCTCTCTCACGCACCAAAATCCCTTTTTGGAACTCTGACTCCAAGAACATTTATGCAGCAGCTGCATCTGGATCACACAAATCTGGATGACTGCTATTTTGAAGTTAAGAGAGAGATGAAGAATTTGCTGCCACCTAGTAGCCCTTCTGGGCAAATTGTCTTCTGGGGGTCAGGGCAAGAGGGTGGGCTGGGGAAATGATTGGATGGAATGCCTGAACCTTCAAAGCACCCCCTTGGCACACATTCTCTGCGGGGATTGGTGGTGGCGAATCCCATATTCAACATTCTGAGAAACTTGCTCTGAAAATGTCACTGCCCTTACAGTGTCCGGTGGAGCAGCTATATGGATAGTGGCACAGGATGGCCCTGCTGAGGTAAGGGCACATGGTGGGACAGTGTGTTTTATGCTGATATGCTTTCTTCCCACCTCCAGGATGGGAGGAAAGCATGGCAAAGGGCTACGTGAATGAGCCCAAAGAGCAGTGAAATTGGGAAGTAAGAAACTATAGTGCATCTTTGATGATACACTATATAAAGATCAGCACAGTTTGAGTCTGGAATAGTTAAACAAAAATAATATTATTTCCTTTAACAAAATGCAATTCATTGCAGCAAAAGCCCAGCAAGAAATCGATGAGGTTGTGGGAGCAAACCGTGCCCTCTCCGTGGAGGATAGGGTGAAGCTGTCCTACACCAATGCATTTGTTCATGAGATCCAACGTTTTCAGCAAGCAAGTGCTGAGACCTTCCCACGTATGACAACCCAGGATGTCAATTTCAGGGGTCACTTCATCCCTCAGGTGTGGTAAATCAGGCAAAGTCTGGGATCCTCTTTGCATACAGATATGTATTTCTAATTGCAGTACGATTAAGCTTCTGCAATAATTGCTGCTTATACTTTCTGAACATCATTTGAATTTTAGGCCACTGGATGTTATAGAATGCTCTGTTTATTTGCAAAGGCCAAATGTCATCCATGGTCCTAGACATCTCCCATCCTGCAGTTTCACTGATTTCTTTTAAGGTTCTTAACTATAAAAGTTAATTCTTTTCTGCTTGCTCCAAGGAACTGAGGATGTATAGAAAGGTGATTAGTGCTTTGTCTCTTCAACTATTGTTCATAATATAATTTGAGAAATCTTCCTCCTGAATGCAAAATGGGAACAAAAATATCATCAGTAAAAATGATGGATTAATGGATTTAGCCTGCCTCCTTTTCATTCTAGAATTCAGCCTTCCTGACAGAGGAATAGTCATGTTTTATGAGAGTATTGAATCTGTTTTTCATTTACATTTGTCTTTTATTGATCATAAAACAATGCTTTGGAATCTCCTCTCTAAAGAGGCTTCCCTGGAGCACCGGTTGCTGTCTTTTTGGTTTCTAATTAAAATTGTATTTTGGTATCCATACATTTTAACAAATGTTCCAACCTTCACAATGATTTGTGACTGTGGCATGCTATCATTTTTACTGCGATTGTATAAAATGTTGTATACTAAAATAGAGTTGTATTCTACCCATATGAGGACACAGCAAAGCTCATTTTGAATAGATAAGTTTAAAGTCCTAAAGCATTTCTAATAACACCAATTTCTTATGACAAGATTTCTTGTGTTAACTTAGGCAACAGCAGTAGAGCTTCAGAATTTAGGAACTACTTTGAATGCCACTTATAATCTGAAATCTGTATATTTTAATATTATAAATTGGGATAGATCCAGTTCACGTTGATGAAACATAGCAGAGAAAGCAGACTTGTTACGTTCTTCATTTCAACTAATGTAATTTTCTGTAAGGTCTTTGAACATGCGAATATGTATTGGTCAAACACCACGTATGGAGAAAACGTGTAAATTGCATAAATGTTACTTTTTAGTATCTTCCAAGGAGTCTCATTTTTGAAAGAATGAAGAACAGTCTGTTTCTTTATGGGGAAAAAAGCTCACCTTTGCTCTCTGTATCTTCTTGTCTCCATAAAGGGCACAGTTGTTCTTCCCTTGTGGGTTTCGGTGCATTTTGATCCTCTCTCCTGGGAGGATCCTGAGAAGTTTGACCCAGGTCATTTCTTGAATGAGAAGGGTGAATTCCAAAAGAAGGATGCCTTTTTGCCTTTCTCTGCAGGTAACGGAGGGGTTATAGCAGATTTAGTTATCTGGGGTCTTCAAGGTTGGTCAGTTACGTGTAAGGCTGCTGAATTCTTACCTCATCTCTACTCATGGGCGCAGTTCTTTCTGCCTGCCCTTGCTACTGTCTGTATTTGTTTCAAGTTAACTGTCCCAGGAAGATGCATAGGTAAATGGTTAAATCACTGAGAGAACCTGATTGAATCACGAAGGAGAATGTTCAGTCTCCTGGAACCAGAAGAGACACAGTGACTTCTAATCAACTCTTCCCATAGAAGGAGGGTGGTTTTTTTTGTAAAAGCTACAAGTAGTCATAGGAGCAAGGAGAGAAATATGGATTGTGTCAGGACCAAAGCAGTGGGGGAGATGAATATTTTCCTCTTTACTGTTTTCCTCTTCCAATTTCCTTCTCCCTAGTTTCTGTTGCCCCATGAGTTGCAAGAGCAGGGGGGAGAAGCTTCCACCTACCCTGAGGGTGGGGAAATTGGGGGAAGGGTTAGTGCCTCTTCTTCAGTGCTGTGGTCCAAATATGCAGCAACCTCTTCCCTCTGGTGGCTGATTTTATGATCCCAGGAAGATGCAGGAGACCTGATTATGGTTCCCTGGGTCTCGTATCTGGTTTGGTCTAAAATAAAAAATCCGAAATCCAATTTACTAAGATGCTCCAAGACATTTAAGTATCTGTCATAGTCTTTCTCCCAAGCAGCAGACATCTCTTTATTTCATGATTATGGTCACTATCACTGTGAAGTTCTGAAACAGGAAGATAAAATCTGTTCCTGCTACAGTTTCTTCTCCACTTCCATCGGGTTGGCATTGTCTGTTGACATAATCTTAGTTTTTTAAAAAATATATTAAATAGCAGAGTAGGTTTTGCACTCTCTAGGTTACCCTTCAATAAGAGTTTCCTTAAGTCTTTCTCACTTCCAGCGATCAAAGTGGTTTCAATGGCACTCCCTCAAAACCATTTCATGAAGGAGCATGGCCCTCTCAGTTCTCAGAATAAAATGTGGCTTGGCTTGGCTTGGCTTTACTTTGCTTCTCAGCCTCTCCTTTGTATAGCTTCTGTAGCAGCAGTAGCTCCTGAAGAACACATGCTGACTTTCACCTGACAGTGCTCACCAAAATCTTTGGCAAGTGCTTGTGGGAGGATGTGCCACTCACCTACTTCAGCAAGCCCTTACGAAAGCCAGAGGTTTCTGCTTAGATGCAGCTTTGCAGAGCAAGTGACAGGCAGAAGAAGGGGAAATGTCATCAAAGCAGGTTATGTGGCCTCTTTGCTTCATCAAAAAGAATCATGTCATCTCCATGGCACAATTTTCTTTGTCAACGTGAATGTAAGTCATATAGGCCTACAGGGTAGTTATATGGATAATGTTGTTAAGTCTTGTCTGTTAAGAAACCGTAGCTGTATTTGGCTCAAATTTTTAAAATTATTATTACTATTTTAAAGACTTTTTAAATTTATTTTAAAGAGCAAAATACACTGAATAGTTAGTCATTTCAAAAGATCCAGATGTTTTGGAATGGCTATGGCATTTTCCTGGCACTCAAGCTACAATGTGTCCTTTCTGGAATGCTGTTTTCACTTTCCACTGCTAATCTGAGATGATACCTTACTTTCTGGGTAGCATGAAAACATTGGGTAATTAACTAACTGTCTTCTTTGTTCTTTTTACAGGGAAGAGATCATGCCCAGGAGAGGGGTTAGCTTATATGGAGCTCTTCATGTTCGTAGCCACTCTGCTCCAGCATTTCACTTTTGAACTGGTTATAGACCCTGAAGAGATAGATGTAGAGAACTTGTTTCTGGACTGCAGGAAGAATGGGAAGTATCGCTACTTACGGGCCATCAAACGTAAAATTTAAATTAACAACGGAAATAAATGATTGTCTCAAAAAATATTTGTTCACCACCTCACCCTATATTAATAATGCTAAGTTTAAGGTCAGAAATCCATGAGTGATGAGAAGTAGAAACATTTGAAATATAGATCAGTAAGTGACTGTTTTACTACAACTATTACCATCACCACCATTACTACTACTACTACTGCTACTACTACTAATACCTGAATTTTGATTTCATCCAGAGAGTCTGATTCACAAATGCATACACTTTTTCAGACTAAAGATTGCTGTTGACCTTTCAGTGGTATGGCGGGATCTCAGTCCCAATTTTAGACAGGGTGAAACCAGGCCAAAAACTGTTTCATTCTAGTGTATTTAAAATGAATTAAAAATTGTTAACATTTAAGAATTTTTTAAAAATATGTCATTAAAATATGCCATTAAAAAACCTACAATTTGGCAGCCTTTTCTGAAATAGTTTTAGTGACTCTGGTAACTAATTAATGCTTCTTTGTCTCGGTTAGATTGCACAGACACCATAGTAGAGAATCACAGTTTCATATTTTGATTCATATGTAATCTAACTTTCACTGATGTATCATTTCAATGTAACCTGAGAGTAGCTTCTTACTATTATCTAAAACAAATAAACTTTTTTGACTTGAATGCTAATCCTGTGTGTTTATTTAACCAATGTATGAATGGTTAACTTAAAGTCAAACTTACAAGTTTTCCCCTCAACCTTAGGCATATAAGGAATTTCTAAAATTTCACCTATAACTTTGCAAAGAAAATTGCAGGATTTTATATCCAGTGGCTAAAGGAAAAAATTTCTCGAAAGCGATGAAGCTGAATTCATAATAAGATCATCATTTAAAACAGAAAGGTGCATAGTTCTCCCCCATCAGAAATGATTAAATGAATAAAAAGGCAGAACACTTGAGAGACCAATTATGAATTAATTATATGAAAAAACAGTTGGAAATGTCCATCATAATAATGTTATTAGGTGCCATATTAAAATAAGGCAAATGCTGGTTCTTGAAAGGTTCCAGAGACATAAGAGATGAGTGGGGAAAAGCTGAAGCAGAAAATTAATCAGAGACAAGGGGAAGCCATAAAGGTTACACTAATCTTTGATTGTTATTGGTGAGAGTCTCAAATCTGACCCATTGTTGTCTGAATGATGTCAGAGGTGACAAACTGGCATTCTAGTGACAGATGGATTTCTGGTCGATGGCTACTTTACTGGTGTCCCCCACCCTCCACCCACAAAATGTCAGTAGTATTTTGCAAATTGATACCAGCTGGGCAGAGACTAGAGTTGAGTTTTTAAGTTAGAAAACACCCCGTGTTATAGTGCATCTAATGTTCTGTTCCAAATCGATCTGTTCCAAATTGATATAAATCCGTTAGGAACCAACCTGCCAGATCAAAAGTGATTGGCAATGTGTGGGAGAGAGCAGATCCCCAATTAATTGCTGGCATACTTAAAGGGAAGAAAGCAAAGCCGAGACAGAAGCCAAGGAGAAACTGCGTACGAATATTGAGAGGCTGGTTGTGGGAAAGAAAGCAGGAAGCTAGAAAAGTGGGGGACTAAGAACTTGGAAACAAAGGACACTACGGCAGGTTCAGTACGACATGCTGTTGGGAAGTGATATTGCCTGTTTCTCAGTACCCTGATCAAAAATATGTCCATTCAGAGGAGGAAGCCTGTCCCACATACGGCCACTACTTGCTGCCAGCCAGAATCTCCAAAGGGAAACTTCCTTGTTTAACAAATGGTACTTGTTTAAATGGTCTTTCTCCCATTTAAACGGAGGCAAGGAAGACTTTTCTGAAAGTCAAATACTTCAAGGAGGTAGGGCTGAATCTTGAATCCTTGGCACAATCAAGCCATAAATCTGAGAAAATTCTGTTTTGTTTGTTTCTGGTTTGCATTGGAAAAAGAGGGAGAAAAAAATGACTCTGTTAAATATGCTTCTCCTTCTGTTCAAGAAACAGCTTCTCTGTCTTTAGAGAAAATGAGACAACAGATATTCCTGATTTTCCACAATTTCTGCATCCAGGATTTCAGGATTTCAAAAATACCAAGATACCTTAATCCCACTTATCTAAGACATCTTTTCAAGCTTGCTCAACTATCTGACATTTATACTCAGTGTTAAATTCTGAAGCTGATCGTTGTGTAATTCTCTTTACTGCTTTCTATCAATGCCTCGATGTGCTTTGTCTAGTGGAATTTACATGGTATGCTAACTAGAGAAGTTTCTACTCGGGCACATTTTAGGAGAATTACGGTAGCCACTGGGTCTCCTAGGAGTTGTGTTTTTTTTTAAGAGTTCCACCAACAGAAGCCGGGCTGCGACTCTTGTTAACCGTTTTGGCCTGCTGCTGCTAGGCGTAGCGTGAGAGTTAGGCAAGGGGCGATTATGAGGCTGGTTGTGTTTTACCAGTTGACCCGGTTAGTGACTTCTTTTGTGAAACAGAGATTGCTGTAATGAAGACCCAGTCATTTGAGGAGTTTGAGCCAGATATCCTAGAGTATAAGTTAGAGTATACCCCAGACCTAAGGTGTGAGAAGCAAACAGACTTGGTTCCTGTTTGCTATCGCTGCAAATCCTGCATCCTGTCCTGGAAGATTTTTTCCACCCGAGAGTGGTTTGTGCGGGCTAGCCAAGCAACTCAGAGGAAGTTCTTGGTGGGGATTATCAACCGATTCCAAAGTCACGACCTCCTGAAATACTCATGGAACCTCCTGCAGTCTACCGATACCAAGGATTTTGCTTATTCCCGTTCCTGCATCAGCTCCACCTTCACAGCCTCTTCTACTCTGGATCGGGCAATGAATCCAGAGAAACTGGCACAATCCATGGCAGACCTTTGGAAATGGTTCTTAGATGCCTGTTTCTGGACCAAAGCAAACTACATACTACTTTTGCTACAAATGTGTGACTCACAGCTGTTGCTGATGGCTGCTACTCTGATTCGTATCCTCTTAAGTGAACATGAGAGCATCTTGTCCGAAAAGATGGGAAAAGGTAAATATTGCAATGTATAGACAGAACTACAGGTGCTATTTCTGACATCCAGCCAGGCACTGAATTGATATTTTGGGGGGAGGGGGGGGGAGGGAATGGGCCAACATTTTAGTTGTTGGTGTTCAACCACTGAAGTTTAATTAAAATCCAAGGGACTGTCCCAGTTTTCATCCCCCAAAGTATCTGATGATCTGGTGATGTTCATCAGTTGGCTCGCAGTGCTGCAGAGTATGATACTTAGAGTACAATCCTGTACCTGCTATTCAGGGAAAACATACACTGAATGCAAAAGGAGTTATTCCAGGGTAAGTAGGTATAAATATAATGTGACTGCAGCATAAGGTCATAGAGTTATTAAAAAGTAAATTATACTGTGGTATATTGATACCACTAATAATTATTTATGCTCTTAATTTTTATAACACCACACTGCCACCAGACTCCTGATAGTATAAAGCATAAAACATAATAAAAAATAAAATTAAAATTCATTGATTGATTATGTGCCATCAAGTCATTTTCAACTCCTAGTGACCACATAGGTAGATTTTCTCCATGATGATCTATCCCTTACCTGGTCTTTCAAGTCTCCCAATGGTGCACCCATCACCACTATAACTGAGTCCATCCACCTTGCTACTAGTTGCCCTCTTCTTCTCTTTCCTTCTACTTTTCCCAGCATTAGAGGCTTTATGCAGTATTGCCTCGAATTATTAAAATTACACGAATGCAGGGATCTCCGATTGATAACACCTAACCCTTACAGGCTATCCTGAACTCCATTTTTACCACTTTCCTAAATATTGGGAGGGAGGGTAGAATCTGGACCTCCTGGAGAGAGGCTGTTCCAGAGTGTAGGGCCTACTGGCAGCCAATGCAGCGCCTGCAGCTTCAATGTGACATGCAAGTTACACTTCTTACCTGCTCACAAGTGAATTGCTGGATTTTGCACCAACTGCAGCTTCCAAGTAGCTTTCACAACCAGTTCCAGGTACAATGCATTACAGTACTCTGTATAGGAGGTGACAAAGGTGTGAGTCACTGTCAATTGGGCCTTTTTCTCTACAGGTAGTAAAGGGTGTGACTGGCCCACCAGGTGTACTTTCTAATATATAAGTTTTGATGCAGTGCGATTTCATATTCATCCATCCTTCATACCACTTCAGCTTTCAAATTAGGTGCATAAATGCTTTTGCATGTGTGCCCCACTCATACTAAATGTAATCCATTCACAATAAATTGATAGTTTATAGAAGCATGAGCTGCTCACTGAGGCATAGAGGATGTCCATCATGCTTCACACGCATATTAGAGAGAATGTGTCAAATAGGAAGATATAGGTCATTCTATATTGGGTCCCCAGTATGGTAATTAAGCAGTGCCAGTGTGTCCATGGTCATCTCCTGGCAGCTTTAAAAAGTTAATTAAAAAGAAAAGGGAGGCTGGCATGCTGCAAAACAAAATGGACCCCACCTAAAAATAATGAGCTTGGTGATTTGGAGATGTGCCTCCCTGCTCCAGAAAGGGACAAAGATAAGAAGAGGAGGAGTAGGAAACACTCACCATGTACAGAAGAGCTAGAAGGGGGGGCAGGTAGCACTCTAACCAATTGGGGCTTTGTAACTAGTTACGTCTCCCCACAGCCATGTTTAGTTCATGGGAGTACCATTAACTAGGGCAGCCATTTTCAAAGTCTGCTCACAATCGTTGAGGTGCTCACCAGTCCAGATACATTGGGAACCTTTGATTTCTATCCAGTCGCTGAGACGTTTCTATGTATCATACTGCTAAGTCTCAAAAGTGATGTAGAAATGGAAGAACATTCATATCATTTTCACATGCAACTTCCCTCCCATATTGTGTAGGCATCTTGTATTCAGCATTCCTTAATACATACACCAAATATAATTTTTTTCCTCAAAATATGCATCTTGTCATGTCACTGTTCCAAACATGTGCATTCTTGTGTACATAATTTTTGAGCCCTGAAATATTGTGAGAGCAAGGATAGTAAGCTAAGCAAATGGCCTGTTTGTTCAAACCCCAGTGAGGGGACTTGTGCCAGGCTATTCCGGTGTGAGCTCAACCCTCTTTCTATTTCCTGCCACATGTCCAATCGCAAGTCAAGGCTGAGTATGGTGCCATAAGCAAAGCGTAAAGAGTACACAGAAAACAAATGAAATGCAGAGAATGATGACATTTTATGATATTGTTAAACATTAATTAGATTGTTGTAAGATATACCTGCAGAGCAGGATCATTTCCAACCTTCAAGATCCCAAGCGGTCACACATCAGAGTTTTCTAAGAAAGCTGGCAAATTCAAAAGAATCAAGAGTAAAGCTGTGAGGATGAAGCAGCTTCATAACATGCAGCATATAAGGACAAGCAAAAAGGAAAGAGTTTTAAGAAAAATATCCTGGGAAGTAAAATATGCAAAAAGCTATAAATCTTTCCGAGAACATTTTAAAAGGCACACACCAGCTAGGAGAAAACTAGACAATGCTAACTGCATTTTTAAACTGCAAAGAGCTGCCCCAGGGGCAAATAAGTGGTAGCACGATGAGGAAGGGAAATGTTAGCCTTTCCTCCCCTGCCACGGGTCTAACCGTGGAAGAGCAGGCTGCTGGAACAACACGGCAGGCACCTGTGCTGCCTTCTTTCCCTCCCATTGAGCCTTTCCCTCAGCGACAGCAGGCAGATGACGCAGGTGTGGGAGGAGAACGGAGGAGACGCGTGTTTTGGAGCTCTGCACGTGCCGGCAAATTGAGCTCAGCAGCCAAAGGAAAGAAGGCATTTTTCCTGCAGAGGGAGTGGATGGTCCAGAGGAAGAAGTACGGAGGCCCAGCAAGGGAAAGCACAATGTGGAAAGGAGCAAGAGCTCTACACGCTGGCCATGAACAGAGAAGAAAAAACAGAAGAAATCCCACAGAGAGGAACGAAGGCAGAATAGGTTGTATAAGAAGAAATCATTGCTAGATAATAGTAATACGAGTGTAGTATGGTAATAGTAAAGAGGAAATGTTGTAACAATAATAGAATAGTAAAAACCACATTTCGTATTGCTTCTAACAGTGCTGAAAACAGGACAAGATGGAATCTGTTTATTTAAGAAACAAGAACAGTTTCCTAAGAAGAGAAGGAGCCAAAGGACTGTAAAACGTCCTTGAATGTTCCGGAGCCAATGGGCGTTCTAGAACCTTCCAGAAAGAAATGGGGAGGGAGATAGTTGTCTCAGATATTTTAGAAAAAGTCCTACCTGAAAGACAATCCCAGCTCTCCTGGACCATCATTCCTGGTTCTAAAGATTTCTGCATATCTTTCTACTGTACAGAGATAAGAGATCACGTCACGTAAGTCTCTGCTAGGGAAGGGAGAATGGTGCTCTGTTGCCTTGTATGTATCACAGGTACTGTAATTTATTCTCTTTCCTTCTATCCAGTCCACATTTTTATTGCAATATTCTGCTGCAAGCCTCAAAGACCTTTAAAAAACTCAAATGCCAATTAAACTAGGGCACATATCTCAATTTCAGAAGAATTAATGCCAATATACTGTCTTAACTTTGTGTCATATTTTTGCGGTTTATAAAAAAAAAAACATATGGTTCAGAACGGATTAACCGTAATTACATTGAACCTTATAGGGAAATTTGATTCGGGACGCGATCAAAAATCGGTTGGTGATCAAATTCGTAGGGGTCAGAACGGATTAACCGTATTTACATTGAACCTTATGGGAAAATTTGATTTGGTTCACGACCAATTCGGTTCGCGACCAGAGTCGTGGAACGAATTAAGTTCGTGAACCGAGGTACCACTGTACTGTCTTAAATGTTTGAGTGCTGGTGTAGATCACCTGGCAACCTCCACAGTTGGATTGTGCCTCCACAGTTTCTTGACCTTGGTCATGCTGTATGGGGTTGAAAGTTGGGATCCAGAATATCTGAAGGGTACCAGGTTGTTTATTTCTACTTGTAGCCCATTCTTGGGGGGAGTGCTGAAAAACAAGAGGTCGATTGCTCCTGTCTTCCCATCTAGAACCATATTTTGTGAAATTGTTCTGTTTTCACTTTCATTTTGTTCCTACTCAATTACTGTCATCTTTCAATCTATGACAGAGGAGACCCAAGAAGAAGATGTAATGCAGAGCAAATCTGACACGCGTCCTCTGGTCCCTCTGAAGTCTGCTCTTCTTTCTCCAGTGGCTGAAAACCAGCTTCCTTCAAAAGCAAGCAGTGTATTTGGTATTCTTTGATATTTATATATACAGTATATATAATATGTAATATAAGTCACTCTGAACACGCAGATTTCTTCAACACATTTATAGCCATAAGAACACTCTTATTTGCATTGAGTAAATGAGATAGAATGGCCAGCACAGTATGGTCAATCTATGACCACGTCTGGATTTGTTCTATTTTTCTCAGCATGAACTTCCCATAAGGAAGTAGAAATGCAGTTTTGGATTAGACAGAAGACCTGTATAGATCTTGTTCCCACAGTGGCTGACTACTGCACGTGCAGAGGTGAAACCTATGCACGGGAAATGGATTATGTAGCTTACTTCTCCCCACAAGCATGCCTCTCATGTTCCCCTATCACAGATTTCACATATGATGATAACAAGTGAAGGCAGGTGAGGTGACAAATCCTGTGGATTTGGACAGTTTTTTGCAGTATTTTTCAAACTTGGCAACTTTAAGATATGTGAACTTCAACTCCCAGTATTCCTCAGCCAGCATCCTGGGAGCTGAAGTCCACACATCTTAGAGTTGCCAAGTTTGAAAAAACACTGTTTTATTGGCAGAGGTTTTACAGGATGATAGCTTGCTTTCCTCCCCAGCCTCTCTTCTGAGAGGTATAGACCTATGCCGCTTTCCTCTCCTGCCCCTGGTTTACTATGCGGGATCTGGTCGTTCATCTATGAACCACTCAGGTTTTGCCTTTGGGCTCATTAATGTATTATTGCCACTGCAAATTACAGCTTGTGCCTTTGTTTTATATTTTATCCTTCACACAGGTCATCTCCGTCTACAAAAGGTTTGGTCCAAACAATCAGATATTCTCTTCAAAAAAGCACTACAAGACCTGCAAAATGATAATGACTATCTTTCAATACTGACTTTGCACCCAACCATTTCTCCTGCTTTTCCTCAGCAGTCCCCGAACAAATTCAAAGACTTCATCCGGTATCTGCCCATCCACTTATCAAAATTCATTTTGAGTAAGGATCTTATATCTCCTGAACCTTTTTAGAGCTTCTCTTCTTTAGGTAGTGGCCCCCAGTTGTGGGATGCTTTGCTTTCTGGAACCTATTCAATCAACCCAGCTTCTTAGTTGAGGGAAACAATTCTGAAAAATTATTGATACTCCATGTTCCTCAGAAGTTAACAGGTATGCAGGTAGATAAACAAAGCAATCAGAAGTGGCCTGAAGACGGAAAAGCAGGGAGTGAATTGTCCAATATTTCTCCCAGACCCAGAGAACTAAAAGGGCTGTCCAACACAGGGTAGTGGTGAGAGGATGAGAGGGTAGAGGATGACAGTTTGCCAAAATAAAAATAATCCAGGTTACGTGGAGGTTTGGCAGTTCTTCAATGGACATGCCCAACTATTCAGCAAAAGTCCCTAAGATACTCTAGAATCAAGTACCATCACGGCTGACTCTGAGAAATGTGGAGTTCCGGTGTGAAAACTGTTCAGACTTGTAAGACTGATGGATACCTTCACTGGTTGCATTTGTTGTTTTAAAACTGTTGATGGCAGATGGAACCAGTCTTTAATTTAGAATCTGGAGCATATTGTGTTTATCTTTGATTTGGTTTTGTCCCTATTGCTCAAAAGTCTCAGAGATCCAGAGGTAGAAGTTATGATGTATTTTGCTGTCTGTTTAATGAACTAACACCTTTATCGCTCGTTCAGAAGCCAAGAGGATTCTGCTTATAATCAAATCATTTTTAATTTATTCTAAGTAGAGAACATACTGGCAATCTGAATTACCACCCCATTCTCCTGCTGGGCTGATGGGGCCTATAACTGATGAAACACAGTAGCGTTTTGGTCAATATCAATATGCTTCTCTTTCGGATTTTCCAGGAATGTTGGACCTGAAAACCTTAGCACAGTGTGCTTATGTAAGTCCACATTGGAACTTTTTGGTCAAACAACTTAAGTGTGATGTAGTAGCAAATCATGCCCTCCGAAGTCAGATTTCATTTTTCCAGGTATGTATAGGAGACTCATTTCCTCTTATCCATAGCATTGAAGTAGGTGGAGAACATTCCTTCCTTGTGATTGATTGCCATATAGGATAAGAGCAGAACCTTTTTTGCTTCCAAGACCCAGAGAGCTTCCTTTCTGCTTAGAGCTATTGTCCTCTTCTTCTTCCTCCTATCTGCATCTGAGAAGGCAGCTTTTTAAGCTTGACAATTGACCAGCTTAACATCTGTAACAGCCTTCCCATGGAACACATCTGCCTGACTTAATGACTTGCTGATCATATGAACTTTCTACTCATTTACAACATTAAATACTTGCCTTGTATTCTGGGATCTTCTGATGATCCTATTATCTAGTGTGGGTGTTTCCTTCTTCCTATTAACACTGGAAACTGTGGTTGCAGGGCTGGTTTTACCATTAGGCAAAGTGAAACAATTGCTTCAGGCAACAATCAGCTCTATCCCCTCAAATTATTATGCTCCCTTCAAGTGTGGCAGAGGGTACTGTTTTATTGCCACTCATAAAATAAGAGTCAACAGCCAGCCTGGTTGACTTTTCTATTTGGAATCTGCAAGAGGAGACAGTCTAGGTTAATCCCTGTGGGACCGTTTATTTACTACTTTAGAATAGACAGATCAGTCAAAGAAGAACAAACTTCTTGCAATTCTGGCATACCTGTACACTGATGAAAACTCGTTTGAGGAGCAAATGAAACTAACTGGGCATGCAGACTGGTTCAGTACTGTATGAATGGAGATCAGTGAAGGCAAAGTTATTTGGTTAGGGTGAGACACGTACCTGCCTATATTTATGTCTGGTACAAATGGAGGTTACATAAACTGATATTTATCAAGACGAGATGACCCAGGACTGTGCAAAATTCCTTTGTGCTGTTGCTTTCAACCTGGGGAAGACATGTATTTAATTAATGTCAGTTTATGAATAATAGATTAAAAGTTGCCTATAATTTCAAGATTACATGCTCATGGAACTTTGAACTGGCATACATTTCCCAGGAATCTGCCCATCTCTCTTACAGTAAATGTGATATGGGAAACTTTGTGAGGCCACACCATACCTTATTCCTCAATGGCTTATTTTCTTGCTCTAAATTAGATAGATTGTTCCAGATGATATCATTGCTGAAATCTCCCTGCACCACCAAATACCAATACGTATATTGAGCAAAACCATCTCTACATCTGTTCCTTACCTTCCACAAAGAGCCCTGTACTGTACTATTGCAGCATCCTGGATTTACCATTTCAGGGACAACTTCTTTATTTAAGGAACGTCATCCTGTAAAGTATTATGGTTTTGCAATTTTGCTTATCTCTTGCAGGGATCATGTCCTAAAGGAGCAATTGCCACCTATGCCAGAATAGTAAAGGTTGCTATTCCTCACATAACAGCAAATGGTGACATCATCCCAAGCAAAACTAAGAAGCAATTCAAGGTAGATTGTGGGCGCTTTGCATTCCTGGAATTCTATGGACTGGCTGATGGGCAATTCCAGGACTTTATGCAGTTATCATGTATAGGTTGCAGTGCCTAGTGGACTGTGCTTGGGCTCAAGAGCTAAGCTTGGATAAATGTTATTCTTACTTGCATGGGAGACCACACCAGGGAATTCTAGGGCTGCAGACTAAATCAGGAAGTCAAAAGATATCCTGGAAGATGGCAGTGGCAAATTACTTCTGTACTGTTGCCCAGAAATGAATGAGTCCGTGCACAAGTTAGTCTCAAGGCAATGTTACCATTATTTAATTATTCATCACTGCTATGTGACAGATGGAAACTATTGAACACAGACAGGTAGAGCTTTGCTGCCCTGGAACTATACTGTTTCTCTTTCCAAAGAAAGAAATGTCAATGTATAATTATGGGAATATGCATATTCTTTGTTCTGGTTAAAATGCTGAGGAGGAGAAGGGGAGGGGACAGAAAGAGATCCAGCACCACTTCTATCTATCACCATTGCTGTTTGCTTTGCTTTAAGGATTTTGACTTCCAACAAAGTTCGTATCAAGACCAAAACATTGAATACTTGCAGAAAGCATACCATGGCCAAGAGACAGAGGCTGTCAAGTTAGAGGAAAGGAATATCTTCTGCAGTGGCTACAATGTTTGTATTCTAATAGAAAGGTATGTGTCTGTGACAGAGAACATATATACCCTCATCCAGTTCTCATTCATCCCGCCAAACCCCCACAAGAACTGCCTGAAAAATATAGCCCTACAGCACATGGAACCTTTTGTGTCCAAGGAACTATCCTTCCAAGGGTCTGGGATATGGCTGATTGCTAGATTGATATGTTAAATATCTCACATTTCTTCCAAGAGCTCAAGATGGCTTACATGGAGATCTTCCTACATTTTACCCCCACAACAGCAATCCTGTAAGGTAGATTGAGCTGAGAGAACCACCCAGTCTTAGCTCAACACCTTACTAGTACACCACACTGTCTCTCACTTGTCTTTCAGGGGCCCTTCTTGCTATGGTGATTCCATGTCAATGTGCAGCAGACAATGAACATTTTTCACCTTCCCTCTCCTTTCTCCTTCCTTACTTTAAAATAATTAAAAAATAATAATCTGGCAACATTTTTGAAAGACAAAATTGTCAGGCCTAGCCCTAGGAACTCCAGGAGACCATGCAAATTCTGTTCAGCAATGTTTATTAGCTACAACCTCTATCAAGTATCTTCCCAGACAGAAACTCTGTTCCCACAGTAGCTGTGAAAACAGAGTGAATTCCTCAGGGAGGTGCCAGCCTCATCCTCTTATCTCTCCCCCGCTCCTCAGGAGATGAAAGAGGATGTTTGCCTCCCTGAGTGTGGCCTTCATAATTCCATTCCATCACAAAAATGAATATAAGTACTATATGTTTGTCCTTGGGTAGCTCAGCCAATTCAGTAGGTATAACTGGGAAATTACTTGTCCTGGAGCATCGTATTGTCTATCTCAACTGGTATCAAGCTTCCTTAACTCCCCTCCAATATCCATGTCTCTCAACCATGTACTGTATATTTCAAGTTTGTTTTATCCACCCCATAGATAAGGCATAGTAATTCATTTCTGGGCATATTCATTCACAAATAAGCATCCTGCTGTTTTAAAATATGTCTTAAGGTTCTAGCAAAGAAATGATTTTGTGAAACAAGGCAAAAAGATCGGAAAGATGAGAGACTAGACAGAAAATAAACAAACGAGGAAACTGGAAGTACTACTTTCTTCCTCCTTCTTTCCTGGAGCCAATATATCTCCTCCTAATACGTTTGCAAAAAACATTCATTTACAAAGCCTACTTAAATGTTGCCCATCCCTGATGGTTTTTGCCCATCCCACCAGTTCTAGCAGAGTGGGTGTGCTCCAGTTCTCCTTGGTGAAGCAGTGTCACCTAGTGGGTCCCAGGAAGTGTTTTTTCTCTGTCATGGTGCCTGCCTTATGGAGCAGCCTCCTCCCGGAGATTCCGACAGCCCTGACTCTGTTGGCCTTCTGGTCCTCACTTTTCCCTCAGACATTGGGGCCAGGATGTTGATGGAGCCCTGGCGTTTGTGTACTGCCATTTTGGTAAGGAGATTTTTTTTAACGGATTTTTTAACTGGTTTTGATTGTGTGTTATGCTTTTACCTTTGGTTCACTGCCCTGATGTCAGCCTTGCGGGGCAGACCAAATAGGAAACCCAACTAGATGAGCTAATTCTACTTCATTGTAAAGCTGGATTGACAGAATCTTGCAAGTCTGAAAGTACATTTCTCCCCCCGTCTCCTTTACAGCCCAAGAAACTAGGGAGGGTCTCTTCTGAGCCTCTTGCCCTACCCAATATCCAGCTGTAGGCTATGCTGCCTCTTATCTGACCGTTCTCTTGGCAGCATCACTTTACCCAGCCTCCCAAGGTCAACCCCACATACCATTACACCAGAGTTCCATTGGTTGGATAGGCAGCCATATAATTTTTTTTAATAAATAAATATAAGGAAACTGAATATCTGAGGCTTTTCTGAAATAAAGACACTGCACATCAGAGCTCCCCGTGTCTTGTGGGCATATTTTGGTCTGGTGGGCATATTTGAACTTTTGAAGACATGTGATAGGCACAAAATGGTCAATATGGCCAGCCACAGTTCACCTGTATGTCAGAATGCAAACAAAGCATTCAAGCACAGCAGCCCAGTATTTTATTTTCCAAGATTTTCTCTGGGGTCTATAAGGTTACGCTGAAGGTTGGTACTCTACTCTGCAGCCTCCTGATCTCCAGTTGACTATTTTTTAATTAAAAGAATTTTAAAAGCATAGCATTAGGTACGCCAGGGAGCTTGGCAAGGAAGAAATAACATGTCAGATGACAAATTGTTTTCCTCTGGGCACCATTTGGGGATCCAAACTGTACATGTTTAAAGCCTATTGAAGGGTGTGTGTGTGTGTGCTGTTTTCTGCATAAGTTTAAATGGCCTCAACCAACTGTGGTTCATACACATCAGATCCATATCTGGGGAGAGAGGTTGAAGATAATTCTTCCTCACATCCTTTTAGGCTAGAATGCCTATACCCCCAGAGCAAATGGTTATATTCTTAACACCAAGGAAGATTAGGACTAGGGCTACCAGATATAGGCTATGAAAATTGAGAGCACCACCAGATGGTAGCACAGAGATAAAGTTGTCTGTACATCTTTGCTGCCATCTAGTGATTATATCAGTATTTGCAGTTCCAGAGGCTTGATCTGAATCCTACTACTTTGTTTTATTTTGGGTTTTGTTTTTTTTTCAGCAAAAAATGGAAAGTCAAATCATTCCAAGTTGTGATTCTGCTGAACTGTGACCAATCTGAAAATCTTTGGTAGAACTTGTGAAACACAGTATTTATTGTTGGTGTTTGGTGCATGCCCTTAAGGGGAGGCATTTTTCTCACAAAGGTGTTGGAGGGTACATTTGGAGGCCCTGCTTGGGAGCACCTTTGTCTGGGAATGATACATTTTGGTTGTTTTGGATCCCACCAGTGGAAGCAAGGCAAGGGTAATACAGAAATTAAGTCTGTTAAAACAAATCAGGTTCCTAATTCAATTTTTGCTTTCTATTTCAGTCGGGATCCCAACAGAGTGATTCACTACAGTGGTGGAAGCCTGCTGGCCATTGGTTCTCTGGATCGAAAAGTCCGCTTTCTGGATATAGAGAAGATTAAATATGTCCCTCCTGTCCTCTCTGGTCACGCTGGTAGTATCAGAGCCTTATATCTCAATGAACAGAAAGGATTCCTCCTGAGTGGCAGCTATGATCTCAGTATCAGGCGAGTGCTTTGGTTTTAATGCCCTGAGCCTTTCTTCACAGCAGGATGGTTTAATCTGCCTTTTTCAGAAGTTAGTTTCCGCTCTTTGGGTTGAATGGTGCTGCATAAGCGACACATGGCACATGAGTATGAACTCATGTTAAAGGACAACAAGGACCAGCTTATTTTATTCTAGTTTTATTCTACCTTGTTCTATTCCTGCTTGTAAAGTTGTCTTCTTATCATTCTCTCAAACTCCTTTTTTAGAATGTGGAACATCAAAACTGGGACATGTGTGAAAATGTTTATGGGCCACAAAGGGAGCATCACTTGCTTGGATGTGTACAAGAGCAGATTTGTGTCTGGATCCAAAGATTACTCAGCAAAATGTGAGTAGCAGCTTTAATCCCTCTTTGAGAAGCAGGAAACAAATCAATGACTTTAGCTAAAATGCTAACGTTTGTAAAATAAGATCACTAGTAGGCTGTATGATGAAATAATGCTCACCTGATAACAGACCAGCCATGACTTTTTCCAACATAAATCAGGGGCATGTACTCAGCCCAAGGCCTACACTAGGCTTGGCGTACCATGCAGAGAACCACACTCCAAAAGTCAGTGGGGCCATATTTCCCCTTGTTTAAAAATGTTGCATTGTTCATTTTTACTTTAAAATGGTAGTTTTTCTGGAGTTTTAGGAAGCAGCTCTTTCCACCCTCATCAGCAGAGGGTGAAATTACATTCTTGTTTTTCCAATGTTATAGCACCCCCAAGAGATAAGAAGAAAACTCAACAGCTCTTCTCTTCTCTTCTCTTCTCTTCTCTTCTCTTCTCTTCTCTTCTCTTCTCTTCTCTTCTCTTCTCTTCTCTTCTCTTCTCTTCTCTTCTCTTAGCTGAACAAAGTGGAAGAGAAAAGACATGAGATTAGGTGGGACCAAAGGCTGTGTTGCTTTTCCTTGTTCTTTGAGCAGTGGGTGAGGGGTGGGGGTTTAAGGGATACTGGTACCTTAAGCTTTGAAATATAAATTACTCTGAAAGGAGCTGGGTGGAGAAAATGTTATGGATGTTTTGTGCTTAAGAAAGTCACTTCACCCCTTAACCCTTCCCCAAGGCCCCAAATGTGAAAGGAAATTGCTTGAAAGACCCACCCTTTCTAAGTGACCGCAAAAGGTTTGCTAGCCAGAGGGAGTATTGGAAATCAAGATTATGCTTGAAACTAGCATTTGGCTTTGCAGATACACCAGTTTCTCATCTAAACAGGCTTAGAGATATACTGAGAAATTACTATATCTTCCTGTGTTTCTTGCAGTGTGGGACATGAAAACTGGGCGATGTATTAAAACCTTTAACCATAAAGGTTATGTTTGGGCTGCTAAAATTAATGACACTCATGTTGTGAGTTCCTGTGACAAGGGCATTGTGAAAGTGTGGCATGCTGAGTCATATGTACTAATCAAGGTAAGGTTCTTCCAAAACAACATTGGGCTTGGAAAATAATCTGGCCAAATTTCTTTCACATTTAAACTAAGGGAAACAGCCAACAGTGCAATTGTAGTGCACAAGCTGGCAGGAGTAGTAGAAGAAACCGAAAGATCTAAAATATATATTTCAGTGCAAAGTCCCTTTTAGGCACCGGGCCATAAATTAGGTATGCCAAGAACAGATTGGTGTCAGCTCTGAACCAATTCTCCACTACTGATTTAAAGCATTTTCAGCCATCTTTGAAGTGGTATAAAGTCTGTCCTCATTACTGTTATTTAGCATAGCCCTGGCTGGATAATTCTACAACATGCTATAAATCACTAATTTGGAAATAATCTTGGGATCTTGTGGTTTGTAGAGTTTTTGGAGGTTCCCATGAGAATCTAGGATTAGGCCCTTCAGAACTGCATCAACAGTTTCCTCTCTATTTCTTCCAGCACAGGAAAAGTTCTCAAACAAGCAAACAAATGAAAAAAAAATCCCCAAATAAACAAAAACTTGATGAGCTGATTATCAAAAACAGGTTAAAGGTTTTTGTTTTTTAAGTTTCATCTTGGACAATTAACATTTTGTAAGGGCAAAAGGTTAGCCCTTGAATTTGCAAAAAAAATGGGGAAAGAAAAAAGAAGAAATTATCATTATCATTATCAATATTATTTCATTCCTGGATCAGAGCAGCCTGAAAACAGGCCCAAAGAGAAATCAAAAGGATTTCACTACTTTCTCTACTTTTTCTCTAACAAGTTCAGTGGTTAATATGCGAAAGTTGAGGCAACCCTGCTGCATGGAGGCACAAAGAAATGGAATGCTTCACAGTTTTCTGTGCCCACCCAGCCTATCCAGAGGGCTGATTGTTCTTCACCAAGACTTGTCTTCTCGGTCGTAATACTTATTATGTGGATGATCCACTCCTTAGAAATAAGCATGTGTGAGACATCTGCTGGGAATATTTTTTATCAGCTCTGCATCTGAAAGACCATCACGATGTGATTGAGTCACTTATGGCCATTTTTATATTACTATGTATACTTTATTATTTCATTTTAAGAGTTTACTACTGGGTTATTATCTTATTATGTCTAATATTTTTTTTGTTTTGTACAGGGAATGTCCAATTAAATTTAACACATAATAAATAGTAATCATTCAAACCTTAAAAATGCTTCCTATATTCTTCTCTTTGAGTAGGAAAAAGCAATACTATCCTGGTTATTCCAATCCAACAAAGAAGCTAGCTTTAGTGATATTTTTCTTTTGGGTTTAGCAAGAGAAATCCATGGAAAGCCTTTCACACTTTTAGCTTTAATATTTATTGGCAAAGCAAACAATTAGCCACAATCAAAGGATTCCTGAAAGTATATCAAAACCCCACAAAAACAAGCCTTTCTCTCCTTCTCCTTCTCCTTCTCCTTCTTTCTTCTTTTTTACAGATTTTAGAAGGTCACCTAGGTCCTGTAAAATGTTTGACATATGATGAGTGGCATCTTGTGACAGGAAGCAGTGATGGGTATATCTTGGCATGGAGCATGCTAGGAAAACACAAGCGATGTTTAATGGCTTTCAGACACCCCATGTAGGTATTGTTTGGTATAAAATACATTTTGTATTTTGCGTTTCACCAATCGCTCTATTAAAGAACCAGTTTGTTCTTTGAAAGCACTGGGAGAGATATTCTGCTGGCACGAGGGAAGGTATCATCCCACTTGCACATCTCCATCCTGGCTGAACAGGAGATGCAGTCAAGGTCATGGCCCAGAGACTGGAGGCTGGAACCAGATGGGAAAAACAGGAAGAGGCTCAGCTGTTAATTCAGAAGCCATCTGATTTGAGGATTATGCCAATCCTGACTCTGAATATGGTTCTGCTGTCCCTGGAAGAGGAGGCCTGCAATCTGGGAGTGTTCCTGGACTCATAGGTCTTCTCAGAAAGCAGATGGAGGTCATGGCCAGTACATATATATTACAAAATAGATATAGATAGCTTTACTAAGAAAGCTGAGAGAGAATGTACCAGTCTCTCCTTGTCTGCCACTTCACATTTAAACAGCTCACATAACGGGGATAACTAACTGGTTTCCAAACAGGAAGGAGATAATATTTCTCTTTTAATCTGTCATCACTTGCTTCAGCCTGGGAAGGCAATAAGTTACTGACTAGGCCCCATCTGAGTTCCTCTTTGCATCCCACTTCCTCATTACTCTGATTGATTGTTCCTTTTGTGAGTGCTTAGAATAAGATGCCACTGGCGCACAGGTCTAAATCCCTAATTCAGGCAGCTCCCTGTTCAGCCCACATAATGTATAATTAATGCCTTAATGTTCAGACTTTGTTTTGGTATTTATTTTTTCACTCTAGACATTCCAATTTTTTCTTTGCAGTTACTTTCTTAGTAGTCCAATCATTTTTCTTTTAGAATGATTTGTGAGGACAAGTGACTTTGAACCTTTTTAAGTTCAAAATACTGAGTCTGGATGGTAACTGGAGGGCTGCTCACGAAAGAAGCAAGAATGAACTTGGAAGATCAGACTTGGAAGATCAGAACTGGACTCCAAGCAGACTCTGGGCAGCCCAGAGTTATAGATGTCACCTAAGGGAATGTGAATTTATTAGCTGTTCACATGTGTTGTGTAGAGAGTAAGGAAGATGACTTTGGCAGAGACATGCAGGTTCCATTGCCTAAGCAAAAGGTACTAAAGCATTTCTCAAGTCCAGAACATCCAGATAACATTTGGACGTGGCTCACATAGACCCCTATCTCAGAGAATTAGAGAATTGGCACAATCAGGCTTTCAAGATTCTGTTTTTATGGCCAATGTCAGTAAAAGTAGTTTTAGCCGTCCCATGGAGTTGATTTCATGACCTTGTCTACCTAGTGGGGCTGACATCAGTCCTGCAAGTCTGATTGTGCTATATCTCCTTCTCCTTCTGCGAATTAGGGAGGTGTCTGTGCCACCTCCAAACATTATCTGAAATTTTGCATCCATTTTATCATACAGTTTTTTGTTTGTTCTGTCTCTGTGTCATGTCTAATTAGAAGTTTTTATACTCAGCTTTGGATGAAAAGTTAAATAACCTTATGCTTGTGATGCTGAGGTCCTAGGTGGCGATTAATACTTTTCTCTTTACTTTTCTCTTTGCGCTTTCAATACTTTAGGCTTTTTAAAGAATAGAATGTTAATCATTTTTAATCATATTATATAAACATTACTGCATTGAAATCTGCATTGAAATGATACGATGTATCAAGATTTATAACATTACAATAAAAGGGAAAAAAGAATAAGCCTTCTCTTTTAACTACTGATCTTGTTTGTAGGGAAGTTCTATCTCTGGCGTTTCTCTATCTCAGAGTCATCAGTGGCTGCGCTGATGGGAAGATACGCATTTTTAACTTCTTATCTGGAAACTGTCTGAGGGTTATGAGAGCAAACAGCAGAGGTGATCCAGTGTTGTCCTTCCGTATTTTAGAAAACAGGTATGTTACAAGTTTTTATTTCCTAGTTCAATAATAATAATGGCAATGAAATGTATTTCTGAGGAGATATATGGGAATGCCTTCAATTCAATTATAGATACTTAAAAGTAACTTGGTGGGTCTTGCTTCTGACTAAATATGTTTAAGGTCCAGATATTAATGATGCATTGAGCCTCCTTGTAATCTTTCAAACAAAATAACTAAAGAAAAGAAATCAATGTAACTTAAACTGGGGCCTCTGAAGAACCGTTTATCTGTTGCTTCTCTCTGTAAAAAGTTCCAGAGCTAAATTTCCTCAATGTGAAATTGAAGGAAAGTTTGGGTTTTTCTGCTTGGACAATACCTTTTACAGAATTTCAAGAGTAGCCAAAACTTGTTCCGTTCAACAGCTTTTATTTTCAAAGCAAAAACTGAAATTTCTGAATTCTTGAATCCTCCCTTCATTGTATTGTTTTCTCAAACAACATCAGACCCCCTTGACTGTTTTTCTTGGAAATAAAGAGAGAGAAAAATTAGATTGCATGTCAAACTAAATTAAAAATACAACTCTGCCTTTAACAAAATTGACGATGCATGTAGCTTGGATAGCCTCTGTGATGGTCCAGCAATATTACACTAATTATTTTATTTATTTATTTATTTATTTATTTATTTATTTATTTATTTATTATCAAATTTGTATGCCGCCCATCTCCCCCAACGGGTGACTCTGGGCGGCTCACAATAATAAAAAAGGAAAAAGCACGAGTCCCTCCAACCATGGGTAAAATCTGTAAATAATTAAAAAACATATATTAAAAATATCCTACGAACCTCCTATAATTTTTAGCCCTAAAAACCTGCAAGATGCTGGGGGGGGGGGCTAACCCATCACCCCACCAGCCATCTTCACAGGTGCGGGCCCCCCTCTGGCCCCCAGGCCTTCTGGCAGAGCCAGGATTTAATCCCTTTCCTGAAGGCCATAAGGGAGGGGGCACACCGGACCTCAGGAGGCAGGATGTTCCATAGGGCGGGAGCTGCAGCAGAAAAGGCTCTCTGCCTAGACCCCACCAATCGAAATTCCTTGACTGGTGGGGTCTGCAACCTGCCCCTTCTGCCGGACTGAGTGGGGTGGGCTGAAATGACCGGGGTGAGGCAGTTCCTCAGATAACTTGGTCCCGTGTCATGAAGGGCTTTAAAGGTGATGACCAACACTTTGAATTGGACCTGGAAACAAACCGGTAACCAATGCAGCTCACGCAACAGGGGTGTTATACGTGCCCTCCTAGGGGCATTAAGAACTGTCCGCGCCGCCGCACTGTGTACCAGCTGTAGCTTCCAGATACTCTTCAAGGGTAGCCCCATGTAGAGCATATTACAGTAGTCCAACCCGGAGGTGACCAGGGCATGAGTGACTGTGTGGAGGTCCTCCTGATCCAGGGAGGGGCGTAACTGCCGCACAACACGAAGTCGTGCAAAGGCCCTCCTAATCACGACTGCCACCTGCTCTTCGAGCAGGAGTTGTGAGTCCAGGAGAACCCCCAGATTACGCACCGGGTCTGTCTGGGGTAGTGCAACCCCGTCAAGAACCAAAGATGACAAGCTCCTAGATCTTGAGGCTGCCCATATCCACAGCCACTCCATCTTACCAGGGTTCAGCTGAAGCCTGTTGTCCCCCATCCAGGCCCCCACAGCCTCCAGGCACTGCGAGAGGGCAGTCACAGCATCACTTAAGGCACCTGGGATGGAGATGCATAATTGGGTATCATCAGCATACTTCACCCCATGGTGCCAGATGATCTTACCCAGCAGTTTCATGTAGATATTAAATAGGAGCGGTGAAAGCACTGACCCCTGTGGCACCCCACAAAGTAGGGGCCGGGGGCTGGACCTCTCACTCCTTATCAACACCGATTGGGTTCGGCCTTGGAGAAAGGAGCTGAACCAGCACAACATTGTGCCACCCAACCCCAACTCCTGCAGCCGACCCAAAAGGATACCATGGTCGATGGTATTGAAAGCCATCGAGAGGTCAAGAAGAGCAAGGATGGATGCACTCCCCCCATCCCGCTCTTGCCAGAGATCATCTAAAAGTCCGACCAATGCTGTTTCTGTCCCATAACCGGGCCTGAATCCTGACTGATAGGGGTCCAGATAATCGGTTTCCTCCAGGATCCTCTGAAGCTGCCGCGCGACCACCTTTTCTACCACCTTCCCTAAAAAGGGGAGGTGGGAGACTGGATGAAAATTGTCCAGGAGGGTGGGGTCTAGCAACAGTTTCTTGAGGAGTGGGCGGACCAAAGCCTCTTTGAAAGGCTTCAGAAACACCCCCTCCTGCAAGGATGAATTAACCACCGCCAGAACCCACCCTAAAGTCACCTCCTTAGTAGCTTTAACTAACCAGGAGGGACAAGGATCTAAACCACAGGTGGTCGCACTGACAGCCCCGAGGACCCTGTCCACTTCCTCAGGGGCAACAGGATCAAACCGTTCCCAGATAACTGGGCAAGAACGCTCCCTGGGCAACTCCCCTGGACCTGCTCCATGCTTGGCTTCCAACTGAGAACGGATCTGAGCAATTTTATCCAACAGGTGTTCAGCAAATTCCTCTGCATGACCCTGCAAGTAGTTCTCCACCCCCCCCCCCTTTTCCCAGGAGGGCCCAGGTGACCCTAAACAGGGCTGCAGGGCAACACTCTGAGGATGCAATAAGAGCGGAGAAATGTTAATTAATTAAATTAATATGAACGGCCTTCTGATATCATTTCTTTGTGTTTAGAGCTTACAAATACCCATGCTAAGCTTTCATATTTACATTTAATGTGCATAATATTAAAAATGCAGCTCTGAGGAAAGCTACTTAGGACCAATTTAACTACACGTCTTCAAATCTTCCTGGGTTTCAGATCTTTGGGAGAGGACTTTCCATCCCACCAACAGCTGAAGTATATTTGGTGAGCAGAAGGTTATAGGCTTTCTAGTCTTTGGTATTCTCTGATTAGGACAAGACAAGGATGCCCCTTGTCCCCACTGTTACTTATTTTAGTTCTTGAAGTATTGTATAGAGACAGAAGACAAGATGAGAGAACTGCTGGAGAGAAGATTAAAATAGAAACATATTAAGGGCATTTGCTGATCATTTAGTGATAATTTTGGAAGATCCTTTGGAAGAAATAGAAATATTAATGGAAAAATTAAAGGATTTTGGTTAGCTGGATTTAAAATTAATAATGTGGAAAAGAAGATGTTAACACAAAATATGAGGATGGAAGAGCAAAAAAAATTGATGGAAAAAAACTGATTGTATTACCTAGAATGAAGATTTTGTTTCAAGCAATGCCTATTTTGACAACTGAAGTATCATTTAAGCAATGGAAGAAAGATATATCTAGATTCATATGGTGGGACACAGGGGCGCACCGGCTTAATGGCACTGGAAGTTGCTGGCCAGAAATCGTTGACACTTCAGCAGTTCAAGCCCAAGCTCCGCATGGTGGGGTGAGCTCCCGTCTTGTGCTCTTCGATCCTGCCCACCTAGCAGCTCAAAAGCATAAGCAAGTAGATAAATAGGTACTCTCACCCGGTAGGAGGAAAAACAAGCGCCTTGCATGGGAAAATGGGAATCGGTTGCCAGTTGCTGGACGCAATGCAATGGAAGAGACTCAATTTCCTGCGACCGCCAGCTGGGCTCCGCCCTAGGAAGGAGGCAATGGCAAACCACTTCTGAAAAAACCTTGCCAGGAAAACTGCAGGGACTCATCCAGGCAGTCTCCATAGAATCGGTCACAATTGAAAGCGGATTAAAAAAAAAAAGTTTGTATGGTGAGAGAGAAAACCAAGAGTTAAATTTAAAATGCTTCAGGATACAAAGGAGTGGGGGGGGGGGGGGGGGACTGGGACTGCCTGATCTGAAATTGTAGTTTGCAGCCTGATGTTTGGTTTGGATGAAAGAATGGGTGTTGCTGAGAAATCAGAGGATTTTAGAATTAGAAAAGCACGACCTGAGATTTGGATGGCATGATTTTTTATAGTATAAGGTTAATGTAGATTTTAAAAATCATTATGTTAGAAGTGCCATATTGAAAATATGGAATAGATACAAACCCAGGCTGTACCTAAAAATACCTTTGTGAATGTCAGCACAAGAAGCATTTTATAGAAAAGAAACAGCACGCAAAGAAAAATGATTAACACAGCAAAAGTTGTTAGAACAAGAACATGGAGAATATAAAGAGCAATTGACTGCAAAGGGATTTCATTTCCAATGGTTTTCACATGTACAGTTAAGAGAAAGATTTAAAGTAGACAAAAGGACGTTTGGAATTGAATATAAGTCAGAATTTGAAACTGAATTATGTGCAAAAGATGAACATGTAATTGCTAGAATGTATAACCTTTTACTGAAATTTGAAACAGTAGAACAAGTGTATGATAAAATGGGCTAAAAACTTTGGTTACAATATACAGATGGATCAAAGGGAAATTATGTGGTAAAGGACTGAAGTTCACATTATGTTACAATTTAAAAGATATTTTTTTATAAAATGATGTACTGTTGGTATATGTCAGGATTAGCCCATGAAACTCCAGGAGACAGTACAGGTTCAATCCAGCAAGGTTTATTGGCTTCACTCCCATTACAGAAATCTCAGAGTGAGAGCAATTCCCAGGGTCACCCCACAAACATCCTGCATTCCTTAGGGAGGTGCCAGTCTCATTCTCTTATCTCTTCCTCTCTGCTCTGGGGATAAGAGTACGTGCTTAACCCCTTTCGCTCTAGCTCTCACAGTATATGACACCAGAAAAACTTTCTAGAATGTATAAAGGTACTTCAGAGTGATGTTGGAAATGTGGAAAACATGAACAGTTATTTTATCATGCCTGATGGACTTGTAAAAAAGCTAGAAAATTTTGGGTTCAAATACACATAGTGACAGAAAGAATTTAAAAGATTAATATTCAACTGAAACCAGAACTTTTTGTTGTTGGGACTAATGGATAGACAACTAGGAAAGACCTATGAAGATTGTTTTTGTGTATGGTAATTGCAGTAAGATTATTACATGCACAAAGATGGAAAGATTCTGAAATATCCACAATGGAGGAATGGTTGGTGAAAATTACAGAATTTGCAGAAATGGCAACACTGATTAAGGAAAAGACAATAACTATATTTGTCAGTGACTGGAAACCCTTTATGGACTTTTTGCTGAAAATGGAAAAAATGTACTTGTGATTTTTGGGTCTGATGATTAGAAAGGGTAGAATATGGAAAGAAGGGAGCCACAATATAACTACATAGAGGATAAAATGTAAATGCACTTATAACTGGTGTAAAGAAGATCAGAGGCCACTTCTTTACATCTCCTTTTTCTTTTCGTTCTTGTCTTTTTCTCTTTTATTTCTTACTTATTCACTTATCACTTTTCTTTACTTTTTTCTTTAAATTTGTATTGTTTTTAATCTATAAAAAAATTCTTCAATAAAATTAATTTTAAAAAGGGAATAAAAATTCCCTCATTAAGGAGCCTAATTAGATGATTATCTGATAACTTTTGACACCAAAGCCTGAAGTCTACCAAGCTAATCTGTTTTATCTGTTGCTACTATTGTTTTGAACTAGCTCATATAGCAATCTGGTTTTTATCTACTCATTTTGTAGCTGCCATACAGGACAATTTGTGGAAAAGTGAGCTGTAAATTAATTCCTAGCTAAATAATCAGAATTGCAGCAGCAGATGGAAAGTTTAGCCCTTTCTTCCACTGTTTTCCTAGAAAAATCACTCATCCAAAGCTAAATACTGCAAGGAAACTCCTGCCATTGCTGACTGGAAATTTCCTCTCTGTGCAAAGAACAGCTTCCAGGAACATTTTTCATTCAGAGTGTGACAGGGAAGGAAAGGAAGGAAAGACCCTCACCTCATTCTGTGGTGACCAATCTCCCCTTCTAGTGGCTATTATTATTGCTGTTCTTCTGATTTTAAATAATCTGTTTTGGGCCCTCATTTCAGGGAAGGGCAGTTGTGTCAGCAACCTGAAGCCATGCTATTAAGGACCATTTCCTTGAACCAATGGACAGATTTCATCATGTTTTCTCACTCATCCAATTTCTTCCCTAGATTACTGATCAATGCAGAAGGGAGTGTTGTCTTGTTCCAGTTTGAAGAAGTAGAATGGGACCATAATCAGACTTCTGAAAGAAAAGTTAACAAAACAGACATGAGCAAATTTAATGACTTACCAACCCGAATAAAGGCTTCTCCATATTCACAATCTGAGCGGGAGAAACGAACCAGAAAGAAGAATTGGAAACTATACAGAGAAGCTGATGACACGGTGTTCTCCTATTACATTTCCCAGCATTCCACAAGATTATCCAGAGGTGCTCCAGGTATGGACACGTGTGTGCGTGTGTGTTAGGAAGTGAAACTGGCAAGAGGAATCCCTTCTCCCAACAGTTTTCTAAGGATGAACAGATGATGGTGAATGGCTCAGTCAAAAGGTAGCTTTTTCTTCAGATCAGTAAGATAAAGACCATCTACTAATGTGTAGTGTGTATTTTGTACACTTCACTTAGAACAGTGTTGTCCAAACGTGGCCACTTTAAGATGAGTGGACTTCAACTCCCAGAATTCCCCAGCCAGCCATGCTGGCTGGAGAATTCTGGGAGTTGAAGTCCACTCATCTTAAAGTGGCCACGTTTGGACAACACTGACTTAGAAGGAAATGAAACGGTGATATCATTCCCCTGACTCTTCATCATCTCATGTTAAAGTGAGAAGTACACTCAAGTTCAGGACATAAACACTGAACTAGAGTGATCAAATAATCACACTGTTACTCGTGCTTTTTTTTTTGGCCAGCCTGTGGCAATACAAATTCTGTCCAGCCTGAGAATCAGTTCTGAGTGAGTACAAGTAGGGTGGTACAGTTGCTGGATATTTTTGGACAATTGCTGAGTCTGCAGAAATAAGCAGAATTATTCTTAAGATTTAATGTACTCTGTAAGGTCCCGTTATTTGTATCAAATATTCCATTTAATTCTCATGGAGGTATTTCAGTAAGTTTAAGCAGGTGACAATGGAATTGTAAGAGGGACTAGAGGTGCTGCCAGAGAGCTTCTTAGGGCTATCAGTCAAATGATTATATAGATATTCTGTTTTGTTGTACCTTAATGTATTTTCAATGGAAAAAAACAGACATGGTGAGTTAAGATAGATTCCAAGCAAAAGATATGAAACCTGTTTCCTCTTCCATAAAATTCTGCAGTGAAACAGAATAACTGCATGATAAAAGCCTCATCTGCAAACATTGTGAGTTATCTGTTCCCATTTCTTTCAAGATTGAAAATGTCTGATCATGCTTTTCTCCCAAGGTATTTGATATTTTTTAAAAGTTTCCATATTAAGGATCTTTATGCACACAAAGATGCCTTGGATGTGTAGTCTCATTGCTCTACGAAATCCCCTTGTGGAATAAACCCTCTAACTTAGGGATTGCAGCCTTATGAAGCCATATTTATTTCAAATAGGTCCATGAAGTTCTGACTCATGGCACTTTGGACTGCTAACCATTTCTTTCTCTTCTAGCTCTCCTTTACGAAATGGTGAAGATCCCTTTTCCCCGGCACAGGGAGAATATGGCAGCCACAGAACTGAATCCATACGAAAAGCACAGACTCTCTTTACTTGCCCATCAAACCTTAAAGGAACAGCAATCTTTAACACTATTCAAAGGTTCTTCTGGTAAAGAACTTTTGCATATTATATTTAAAAGTAATGACTGCTACTGGTATCAGCTTTAGACCACTAGAGATAATTAGTATATTAAAAGAATAAATTGCAAACTCCCTAATTTATAAGGAAAACTATACAAGGTTACAAAAATAGACAAACTTTCAAGATCTCCCAATTTCTTAACAAGGTAGGATGTTCTAAAAAAGGAATTGGGAGGAAATAAAAATGGGAAGAATGCCTTGAAGTCTGTACAGACTCACCTGATTTTCCTAAATCAAAAGAAATGAGAAAAGATAACTATTCTCCTCCATGTATTTATAAACCATAAGCTAGGATTCCTGAGTATGCAAAGCCAAAGTTATTAATTATTCAGCTAGTGATGGAAAATATCCTTAAACAAGCAGGGGATATTAAGCATCCTGTCCTACCTTGCTGGTGGAAGTTGGAGGCTTTCATCAAAATGATGAAAGTACTGTTGCACCATCATAGCACATGTTCCACTCCTTTCATATATGCATGCAACAGAAATACAAAAAGGGTAGAAATTGCAGAGCAACAGTGTAATTCTGCTTGCATCTTGTCCCCCTTTTTCCATCCCTGCAGATTGCTGCCTGATTGCTACTAATTATTGTTTCGTGATTGCTGCTGCTTGCCCTTTATGTATGACTGGAGCATTGCTTCCTGCTAAGTTAACTGAGGTAACTTCAGGAAAGCATATAAGGAAGCCAGTTACTAGTTTACAATGGTTTCAATTACTGTATATTCTCAGTAGAAATTAATCAACCCAGCTGCTAATGTGATTACATTGATGGGCAAGATGCAGAGCTGATTCTGGAGTAGTGCAAAAACCCTATATAGAAATGCCCTGAAATAGAAAATAGATAAATAAAACATCACCAAGCAGCAAATGAAATATATTTGAGCAAAAACAGAAAGAAGTTGCATTCTTTCTCTCCATCCCCTTCCATTTAGATTCATATTGTTCCCATTCAATGCCCAACAAACCATTCAATCCAGATGAATATTTAAGCCTTTCCTGCACCCAAGATCTTATAATGTAAATGAGAGGAAAACTTAGAATTATACAATTCTATAATTATATCTGTTTCAAATCTTTCTTAGTGCCTCACCTACCTTTGCAGTGATTGTGATTATAAGAAATTCAGTATTCTTTTTTACAACACTAAGGACAGAATTTGGTGCAAGAATAGCACACTGTATTTAAAAGTGAATATAGATGCACTTACAAAATTACAAAAGAAATAAAGAGCCCTGTTGAATGTCTGCCTGGCTTCCACAAGGCTTAAAGCTTTCTACCTTCACCAAAGAAGAAAACTTGACTGATGTTTAGACTGATCTATTATGACATACACATAATATAATTCAGGCTTAAGACAAACCATAAATTGCCATATGGGGACTATTGTTGACCACTTCATTAAGAATCAAGCCAACTTACTTTAAACTGCTTATTGCATGGCACTTTATCTTAGGCAGATTGCGGTACTATGCTAATATCAATTAGTACTGCTTTTACAGATAGCTTTCGTAATTTGACGAGCAGCCTCTTAGTTGCCTCTAGGCAAAGTTGAGTGGGTAGGTAGGGAGAAGGATATTAGAAAGAAAGAAAGGATTGGCAAGTTCATTCTTTACAAATGAAATGGTGGACATTCACCATGATCTAATGTGTGCTCAGTTGGAAGTAAGCTTCACCAAGTTCAACAAGCTTACTTTAAGTAAGTGTTCCTTGATTGCAACTCTGGTTTGCAAAACCCCACCCTCCAAAAAGTAGATATTTGGGGAAAATGGTAGGAGAGCAAGAGAAGTATCTACTAGTATTGGAGTGGGTGAATTTGGTGCATCATGTTCCTTGCATTTCCTCCTCCATAACCATGAGAATTGTTTGCTACTAGTAGAGAATTCTGTAGCAATTCATTGCCTTGCCACATATCAGCCCAAATGCAGCCATTCAGTAGGCCCTGGGGCAGGGTGAATTATGATTTGTTCCCTGATATTGGATCCCTGTCTTATTGTGATTGGGTTTTATTTTTGTTCTTTTCTGACATTGTATATTATTCTTTATGGTTTGTTTCTGTATTTATTTTTATTATCATCATCTGATGGTTTTATATCCTGTGAGTCTCAGTGATTGAGATGCCATACAAGTTCATTGAATTAATGAATCAAACTGGGTTTCCTGGGTTTCTCAGTAATAAAGCTCAATAAAGCTTCTGATTTTTTAAAATTCTGTAGGCAACTCCCTATGTCAGTTTTTGAAGACCAGGTTGTGGGGCCCTCTGTTGAGTTGCCCCTGATTTCTGTTCTGATGATATCAGTAGCTAGTTCTTTAGGTTTTAAACTCCTCTCTCTCTTTCTCTTTTTCTTTTTAAAACAGATAATGACTTAGTATCAGAAGCTCCACCCCCTTCTTCATTTGGCCAGAATACCAAGGCTTTGTTAAATCACGTAAAGAAGAAATATCCTGTGGGTCCCATATTTAATGATCAAATACTCCTCACTGTCAGTACAATGCACCATGCCTACCAACATGATAATGTCAGTGCCAATATGGCATACAACATGAAAATTACAGATGCTTGGGAACCTGTTCACCCCAAGAAAGAACAGCACAAATCATCTCTATCTTTATCTCTATCTCCTCAAAGTTCAAAGCAAAAGACAACAGATCCATCAGCTGAGATGAAACAACTAAAGGCTGCTGGTGGCACTTTAGGTATGGAAAGGATTTCCTCACCTTATGAAACCAAAATACTACAGCTCAACACAAAGAACTCTTTGCTCGGGGGTAATGTGAAGTCTTTCATTCCTCCCCCCACTATCACACGTTCCAAGTCCTGCAGCAGCTTGTCAGGAAGGAAAGCTTATCGTAAGATCCCATCTCCTGCCGCTGAGAGTACCGTCATTGGTCATTTTACAAGTTCGGCTGAATCCATCAAAATACCGCGGATGAAGATTGGCCAGCCTGATGCAGACACAACTTCACGGCGAAGAAAAGTCTTACATGCCCATATCCCAAATCCTTATCGGTACAATTCTGGGTTCCAACTACTGACAACGCAACAAATGAAAGAGTACGAAGAAGCTAAGATAGCAGAGTATCAGGCAACCAAAACAAAAGTTATTGCAAACAGAGAAAAAGTGTGTAAAAATGCTTGGGTGAGGAAAATTAAAGGTCTTCCTATAGATGACTTCACTAAGGAGGGCAGAGTTGCTGCTCCTGAACTTGGAGATAATGTTTTTATTTGAGACTAACTTGTCAATACAGCTGATAAACCTTGACAGACAAATACAAAGTGCTGGGCCTGGTTGATCTGGTGTATGCGAATCTTTGCCCTATCTCCCTCTTTTGGGAGATGGTGACAAATTGCATCCAGCAATTAGATCTTCTTCATTGTCAAAAGTGGGACTCTGGGGTAGTTTCCCTCCCTTCCCAGAGTTTGCAACATTTGTAGATTTAAAGTGCTCCTGTTCTGTTCAGAAAGGTTTATTAACAAGATTTATGATGATACTGTTTATAAATTTTGCTTCAGAAATGTTATGTGTGCATTCCTTGAACTGTATTACTTAGCTGATATCTTAATGTAACTGTTTCACTGTGTAGTTTTAAAAGTTATCACAAGTTATATGTTTATAAAAATAATTTTTAAAAGCTTGTAAGTAGTAGTATTTCTGTTTTGTACTCTACCTTCTTACAGAGTAAGTAATTAATAATGTTTTTATTTGAGACTAACTTGTCAATACAGCTGATAAACCTTGACAAACAAATACGAAGTGCTGGGCCTGGTAGATTTGGTGTGTGTGAATCTTTGCCCTATCTCCCTCTTTTGGGAGATGGTGACAAATTGCATCCAGCAATTAGACCTTTTTTTACAGATTTTGTTCTTACCTGCAAAATAGACTACACATCAAATCAAATACAATGGTAATCTTCTACATCTGAGATCTGAAATTAT
The DNA here is from genome assembly GCA_030867105.1 of Liasis olivaceus. Lineage (NCBI taxonomy): Eukaryota > Metazoa > Chordata > Lepidosauria > Squamata > Pythonidae > Liasis > Liasis olivaceus. Next base: position 98,647,728 of record CM061348.1, on the reverse strand, counting down.
CCTGGCTGGGAGAATATTAGGAGATTTCTTTTGTTGTAGTATGGCTTAGCAATCCATCCTTTGCAACTCCCTTTTATATACAACTAGCAATAGTGATACTGCAAGTTGAGATTAAACTGTGCAGATTTATTCCACTATGGATTTCTTTTGCAACCTTAACAAACGTACCAGCTGACTATTCTACGCATGACTTAACAATATTATGTGTTATAATTAAAATGTAATTTAATTTATTAACCTGTATTTAAATATGTTGATGTGCTTCGATGCTGTACATCTAATAATACAGACATGAAAAGATAAAAGCTACTGACAGAAAATCTAATGAGCACAAGATCATTTCCCTGTCATTAAATCATATGAAAGATAGAAGAGAGAGAGAGAGAGATCTCACATTGATTTGGACAGTAGCACTTTATCTGTCTGACTCCATTTATTCATTGACACAGATGTTTAAATAGCAGGTTTTGTTTGCTAGCTTTTTACTCATGATGTCATGAGGAGTAGATCCATAGGCATTTCTCTACATTATAGAGAAATGCCCAGTTCATTTTATCCATTTCTATGAGTAACGTGCACCTTCCTCTAACAATAGTCCAAAAGTGAAATTGATAATGTCGCAACTTAGAAATACATTGCCCTCATCAGCTCATGGAAGCCATGCTTTCCTCAAATGACCTTCATAAAAGTAGCCAGAAGGGAGAGGAAAAAAGATCATTTGGGGATTTGTTATTAATAATGAGACCTTGTTTTAGACTACTGCAATGTGCACTGCACTGGGCTGCTTTTAAAGACCACTCAGAAACTGCAGTTGTTTCAAAGTGCAGTGGCCCATGTGTTAGCTGGTGTTCACTAGTGGGAGCAAATTAAACCAGTGCTATGATAAAATTAACTCAGCATTCCTGCACTGGTTGCCAATAGGCTTTCAGTTGCAATTTAAAGTACTGGTACTAACCTAGCAAGCCTTCATGGCTTGGCACCCAATTATTTCCCTACATTGATTAGTTATATTTAGTTATGCTTAGATTGAGAACCGGTATGGTATAGTGGATGAAGGCATCAGGCTGGAAACCTGGAGACCATGAGTTCTCGTCCTGCCTTAGGCACAAAGCCAGCTGGGTGACTCACCCAATTATTTCCCTACATTGATTAGTTATATTTAGTTATGCTTAGATTGAGAACCGGTATGGTATAGTGGATGAAGGCATCAGGCTGGAAACCTGGAGACCATGAGTTCTCGTCCTGCCTTAGGCACAAAGCCAGCTGGGTGACTCTGGACCAGTCTCTCTCTCTCAGCCCTTGGAAGAAGACAATGGCAAACCCCTTTTGAAAATGCTACCAGGAAAACTGCAAGGACTTTTCCAGGCAGTTGCCAGGAGTTCAAGCTGACTCAAAGAGATAGATACATACAAAAAAATTAGATTACATGTTAAGTCTGATCACTCATATCCATTTTAAAATCTCATTGCTCATGTTCACACCCTATCTGAAGTTAAGAGCAGCTGAATGAATAAATTTCTCTCTTTCATCAATTAAAAATAGATTTGGAGCCATAGCTTCACACCTTCAGTTCATTAGAGTTTGTAAGTTTACATTGAATGTTTAATACCTTGTACCGGTGGGCACTGATTCCTGGATCTGTACTCAGTATATGAAGAAATTACATCCATATCCTTAACCTCCTCAGGCAGCTGGAAGGTGAAATTCTGGAGCGGAGTACTGAAGAAAAGGAAGAGCTCCATCTGAGCCAGTGCTTCCTCTGTGCAGGCCTGTTTCCCTGTCAAACAGAAAGAAGAGAGAGTAGATCAGGCACCAGATTGATATGTTGCCCAGGAAACTAACCAGAATATGCAGAATGGATATGAAGATCACAGATAGTTTGAAGAAGAAAGAGAACTCTTGTAAAATCAGATATTTTTTGCCTTGTTTTTGTCTGGGAGAATGAAACAGCTTCCACCCATCATCTTTCATAGGACAGTACCTGCTGAAAATGGCATGAAGGCATCTTTCTCCATGAACTCACCTTCTTGGTTCAGGAAATGATCTGCAGTAATTCCATTGGATTCTCCCACTGGAGAGGTCAAAATGCACAGATGTGGGCAATGGAAAGACAGTAGTATGCTGCAGGGAAAGAAGAAGCCATTGCATTACTGATTACATCCTCAACACTAGAGAAACAATCTTCTTTTGTTAAAGGCTATAAGTTGTCTTAAATGGAAACAAGTCATTGGCTAACAATGTGGAACATTTTAATAATTTCCGTCTTTCAGTGTACAGTTCTCTGAACTGTTCTTATATCTGCACTGCTTTAGACTGGGGAATATCTAGGTCTTATATATGATGACAGTTACAAAATTGTCCTTGTCCTCCACAGAATATTCTGCTAAAATACACTCTCACCATACCTTAGGGATATCGTGGGAATTTTGTATGACAAGTTGCTGCCCAGGGGAAGTTTTCCAAACTTTCTTTCAGTTATCTTTGAATCTCATGGACAACTGCATTGGTGAAAGGCATCCTCACTCAGTCTTCCATGGCTGGGGTGAGGTTGGTACCTGCTACTTCGTCAACCTCCTTTTGTACTTTTACTGTAATGAAAAGCATTCAGAATTTACACTTGCAGAATTTTGTTACCAAATTGTTCAAGGTGCCAACTGCCAAGAAGACATCCTCTCTTACATTGCTATGGGGATGTTGTAACCCTTGATAAGGGGTTTACAATCAGCCTAGTTCATGCCAGCTTCAAGGGTGCTGCACATTCCTTTATATTTCAATTTTATTAAGGTGATCCCATTCATCTAAGCCCTCTAAAAACTTGCTTCTTTCACCCAAAGATTCACCCAAATATATATTTTCCTCATTTTCATCATATATAGAGAGAGAGAGTAAAGGAAAAAAGAAAAATAAGATGAAGCAATAAAAACATAATATATACAAAACCAGTTCATTTAAAAAATTCTGCATTAAGTTTGACCACTGTGTTGGTACCATGGCCTGCCAGTAGCCAGTAGGTTTAGGATTCAAAGACAGTTGGCTCAAACCATGGTCATTGCCAAAAACTATTTTATTGAACAAATATTCAGAGAGATGTAGTAGAAAATAAAGTATATAGCAAACTATGTCCCTTCAGCTTGTCAGGAACCTCATGAAATGATGGCAGATAAACCCTTCAGAGCCAGCTGGTGGGTCTGTAGTACCTTCCTGAGTCTAGAGGTCTTCATCAAAGTGTTTGGGGTATTTTACAACCTTCTTATCCTTTTTTTCCCAGACACGGTGTATAAACAATATAACATCTGGTGACAGCTTAGTGACACTTTTTATCAGTGACTTGGTCACAGTTCAGTCCATTGACTGTGCCCAAGATATTTCTGAGTAAGTCATCATCTATAGTAGGCAACACCTGGAGATAACCAGATTACACATCTTGTCTATTATTTGGAACTCAGATATTTACTCTTGCCAAATATGTTCTAAGTGAGACATTGCTTCTTGCATGAGTTTGTTCTCCTTGTCTTTTGCAAGTGTCAAATTAGGAGGCTCATGTTATTCTTAATTGTTAGAAGTAGCAATACAGATAAACGAGTCAAAGTGGGTGTTATTACATGCAAGTTGCAAGAGGCTGGAAACAAAAAGTATTACATTCAAATTGCAACAGCTTGTTATGTAACTCTTTCTAAGAACAGGTATAGAGTGTGAAGGAATTTACAGTACAATGATGCAGTTTGCGAAACCTGCTTAGTAATTCCTTTTAAGTGGGAGTGTGGAGGAATGTTATCTTATGTGTGCAAAGAGAGAAAAAGTGAACCACACCACTATACCTCCTTCCCAATTCTTCCATAGTGGTACTACAACCCCCAGCATCATAATATTGATAGTGATAAAGAGCCAGATAAAGAGCCAGAAAGTGAACACATACCATCAATCCAAGATTGTAAGTACAAAGTGGCATTGTCATTCCATTGTAACAGAGTAATCCATCTAATCCTTGCTTGATAAATCTGTTTTTCATATAATGATAAATTCCAAATTTTGGATATATAATTCAGAATCACATCCACACCTTTAAACTACATTATTTTTTCCCAAATCAAATCACCAAATTTATGGATATTAAACCAAAATTTGATGAGAGTAGGACTAGCATCTATCATATGTGTAAGTGAGCCCTCCAACATTCTACACTTCTGGATTAATGAAGTTGTCAGACAATTCATCCTAAACATTCTATCAGGTATCTAATGAACAGAAAAATATTTTGCTTAATTTACTACATTTTAAGATTATAAGAAATATGTTTAGTGTTTTTTAAAGCCTCTTAATCATTTATTTGTTAAAACTGGGTATCCCAAAGTTATTGCAAATAACTAATATCTACCTTAACAACACTCCAACTGTTTCTTTAAAAATAGTGTAGAATTGGAATCCTCCAAAACACATTTCACTGCTGATTGTCACTGAGGAATTTTAGATGCTGCTAATACATCTGGATGAAATGGTGAAACCAAAATATACTGCCATTCCATGGTATATTCAATGAGTTTAAAAATTTGATTGGCAATTTTCTGATTAAAAAAAATTACTACCCCTATTAGCCCATGAATTCAAATAAACAAATAAGCAAATAAATATGTTTTATATAATTCCAGTGTAGATTGCCCTGCATATGTATAAATTCAACTCCATATGTAACCTTGTAGCACTTTCTATGTACAGGAATTAAATTTAGCTGGAACATATTGCAGTCAAACAACAGGTTTCTAAAATATGATTAAAATCTCCACCCATAATTATCTGATCCATAGCTAAATGGAAAAGATTTGTTAGAAGTCTTTAACAACTACAAGGAAGGGCATATTAAGAATGCTGTCATCTTTTAAAGCAAGGGGGTAATAGAGTTCAAGAAAAAAAAAATCAGCAGTATTAAATCATTCATGAAATTTCCATGCGTGGAACTTTTGTTTTTGGAGTTCCAAATTATTTGATATAGTTTTAATGGAAAAACTCATAGATGATATAAGTAAAATGCAAGTTGTTCTGTATAACATCTCTTTTAATCTAACTTGGACAGTTTCCTAAAAATTCAGAATTAATTGAGACATTGGCCCTCTGTGGATATATGAATTTTGTTGGCCAAAGATGAATGATTGTTTTGAAGGGGTGCATTTAAAGGGAGAACCATGAATCAAGCAGGCATTTTCATGGTGATATGTTCTTCATTGTTAATTATTTGAAGTTTCTGAATATTTTTATTCTAATCTTTTGTTCATAGCATTGCTTTAAGATCTGCATTATTTGTAATAACAAAACAAACTTAACCATTGTTTTACTATTGTAGCATTTATTTCCTGCTTTTCTGATCTTCCATATATGAAGCACGGCCCAACTCTAATGTGTAGTACTATTTTGTCCATTTCAACTTTCTGTGTGTGTGTGTGTCTGTGTCTGTGTGTGTTTATACACACACACATACATACAGTCTTATTTCCCAAGAATGTTCTTGCCTGGTAGCCTGTTTTCATTTCTGGGGGGTGGGTTGGAATATGGAATATGCAACAGAATACCTAGTGTGGTATTTCCATCACCAAGTAAAGAGCTTCCTCCTTCACCCTCTCAGACATTGTTTTCTTCCCCATCCCCAAACTCCTCAAGGTAGACAGTGTGAATCAGCACAGCTCTCTCCATTTTGTCTCGTTCTTGTTAATATTTGTCTAAAAGAAGGAGGTAAAGAAAATACCATCAGATATCAATATACAGTATAGGAAGCAAAAAGAATTAGAGACACTGGTGTAGGAACTTTCCTCCTTGACACCGTATTCTCATTTAATAAAATCTTCCTTTGAAAAATGGCAAAGAAATGTTACCTTGGAAGGTAATAGGCTTTCACTGGATATTAAGACTGAGCTTGCTTTGAAAATGATTCAGAAGAAGTGCTTCAGAGCACGCATGAGCACAGCACCTCTTGTTGTTCATTAAAGTACTGTAGTCCAATTTTTTCTGGTTTCCACAAAAGCCTGAAAAAAAGATCCTGCTGCTTTAAGAAATCCAATTGTTAGCATGAATTGGACTTAAAGCCTCATGTAAAGTCTGAAATATATCTTCCAAATCATTTTTGTAGCAAGAGGAGCCTTATATCCTGTGAAAGAAAGACAACTACTTATTGAGGTAACACTTTTTTTGCAGAATAAAGATTTACATTTTAGATGAGAACATAGTGTGAAAGTGGTTTTCAACTTTCCAGTCAGGTTTACAGCCCTGGTATTCCTTGGAGGTTACCTATATTGGTAATAATAAGGCCCAGCCCTACTTAGCCCAGATAAGATCAACCAAGTGTTGCACCTAGTGAAGCATATAAACCTATGGCCAGATTATTTATCTTATGGAAAAGTGACATCCTGCATAAACCATGATGACACCAAAATGATTATACGCTTGCGGTGATGCCATCATGCAAATGCCATCCTTACATACTTGTTTCCTGACATCTGACCAAAGTAGGTAAATTGGCATTTGTGTGAGGATATAGTCATGTATGTCTCATTATTTGCCCCCTCTTGTGCCCTTTCCTCCCTGTGGATATGCATGATCGGAAAAGAAGCTCCCATTATGGTATACGAAAGCTTCATTTGAAATGTACACAGTAGCTTTGGTGGGGATCATGGAAAGAAATAAGCTTCTTTTTCATGCATCCCAAGATCCAGGGTTCATATTTGCTCACGGTTCATATAACTTATATCAAGTCTAGAAGTTAAAGCTAGAAAACAAAGAAGCATAGTATGCTCAGATAGCCTACCTTGACCTTTGGTTACTCTCTCATCAAAGGGGATATCAGGACACCCTCCAAACTCTTCAGCATGAACCACCAGAGCATCTTTTACCACCTCATATCCACAGAGTACAATGCAGGCTTTGGTCCCATCCACATAGTAAAGATTGGGCCAAACTTCTCAGTGAGCTGAGGAAAGAAACTATTATTCTTATTCTTAAAAAATTATCCTTAGAGAGACAATGTGGTGTAGTGATTAAAATGATGAATTAAGACTGGGGAGATCTACCCGTTTTTGGCTGGGCAAAAAAAGAAAAAAGAAAAAAGGAAGAGATATGCTTTTATGCATGCTTCTTTTAATTTATGGAAGGAATTTTGGGATATAAATCAATCAATATTAGACTAGTACGTCACACTCCCTCATATATTTGAAAAAAACACATATTACTTTCCCATGTTCATAGAATGCAATTACACATTTCGCTACAGATATTTAACACAGAGAAAACATTATTGCTCAATTTTCTGAAGCCCAACTGACATCCTGCCTTCTGTTTTGTAGAGTAAGCTTCCAGAACAATTAACACTGTGCTTTCAGTTTATCCATCCTTTTGTTCCAGGCAATAAATGCTCATTCTACGTCACACAAGGGCAAGGAAAAAGTGAAACAAGAGTTGTTCGTACCTTAGAATAGGATTCGTAGAAAGGCAGGATATCCTTATGGAATAGGTTCCCCGGGGTAGGCCAGAGAGCAGGCCTGGAAGCAGCTCTTCTTTTTTCTTGAACATTTGTAAGAATGAGAAGACAGGAAAGAGTACACCAAGAAGGAGCACAGCTACAGCCCCCACCAACTCCATTTTTCTTTGTGATCCTTTTCTTGTCAGAAATCTGAGAAACTGCTTAAGAGGAAAATGATGGGGAAAAAACTTGCCCAAAGAAATCCAGTCTCCAGACTGTGTATCATCTTTCCACAAACTTCCTAATCTTTCTTTCCTATGTATGAATTGTTCTGAGTAGGTAAGATAGGTAACTTATTTGTTCATGTCAGTATCAATATTCTCTGGCCCCGGAGACAGAAAATGCAACTCTCTTATTAACAGCTATACAATCCAGTTCTGTTTCTTCTGAAGAAATCCAAGAACATGATCAAAGAGATGACAGAAAAGTGCCCATTGGAGCTCCAACCAAATCCTAATTCAAGGTTTTCCGCAATCTTCCTAGGTTATCTATTAAATTTTTATTGTGTGGATATAAATAAAAAGCCCTTTGGAATTTGGTATGATGGTAGTGTTCTTAAGAGAGCCCCGCAGGGCTTCAGTTTTCTTTCCAAAAGTAGGCTTTTGCACACTTGGGGGCACTAATGTAGTACATAACTGCAATTCTAAATGAGCTGCATCTTTTTCTGGGATTACACACTCCACACACTTTTTTGAATCAACCTGAAATGCTGCACAGCTTTGATAAGAGGGAGATAGACTAATGTTTTATATGAAGTCAGTGGAGGATTTCTAAAGCATATATGTTATATAAAACAGTTACACAGAGCTTTGAAGGGATTTTTCATTTCAATGAAGGTTTATATAAGGTGCTTGATGTTGCTTTTCTTAATTTTGCAGCAGGTTAAGCTTTTCTTCTGGCTGTTCTAGTAGCTGCCTATGCACACCGGCCCTTTCCAATTTCGCCAGTCAGCTCTTGGAGCTGCTGGACAGGGCCATAACGCTTCTTTGAGGAATGCTTCTACTCTCGCTTGTCTTCATAAAGAATGTTATGTTGTCTCTGTGGCACTTCTTTAACAGGCACTTCTTTAACATGAAAATGGCTACCTACACAAAAAGCTGAACTTTCACCTGAAACAGACACTTGAACATTGCTTATGGAAATGCCTCATGGAAAAGGAAAAGTCACAACCCTATCTTAGGCAGCATCCCAGGCTGATTGCAGTGAGTCCTGAGTTATGTACTTAAGATGGGTGGCTGTATCCATTTTCTAAATGGATAGATAGAATAAATAAATAAATACATTACAAAGGGCAACCTTTTTCATAAAGAAATATGATGAAAAGTTGGGCTGCCACCACCTCAAAAGGTTAAACTTAGCAAACGTATACTGCTGTTTTCTTGTCTTTCCTCAACCTTCCCTTATAATGGAGTATTGCTTTTAAAAACAGGTGGAGCTTCAGTCACACCATTGTGGCTATCATCTTCAGCTTTTTAAAATCATATACTCTGCGGCCACCCCTGATCTTAGGCAGGGACAGCTGTTTTTATACTCTATCATTTCCTCAAAAGAGCAGTTACTTGTTTCTAAACAAGTAAAGCTTTATTTTGAAAGAGTGGATAACATGGGTCATAAGGGATATCTTAAAGTTCTGAGGTACAGTCCCTGATGGCAACTTACATGAATTATAGTTGCAGTGACCGTTTTCTTGAAAAAAAATAAAGGACAAATCTGAAAAAGAGGCAAATCTGAAAGAGGTTCATAAGCATAAAAATGTTAATGTTCATAACTTTGCTTTACAAAGGAAAATTCAAGAGCAAAGCCAAGAAAATAAATAATTAAATAAATCAAAAGGACAGCTTTCTCACATAAAGGACTGTTCTTTATAATAAAGGATGTATGGCCATTGTAATTATGGTTTATTTTACACAAGGGTTATCGATGGTTCCCTTCCCTTTTTTTTATATGAACTATTTTCCCTTCCTTTCCCAATTTTTACTCTACCAGCTTCCTCTCTTCCTTTTTCCTTATACTTTGCCCTCCAAATTTTCTTAACTTTCTGCTGATTCTTTCCATAGGAGTAACATTTTACTTACTTTAGTAAAATAGTAATATTTTTCATTATAATCCCACCTTAAGACATTCTGAAGCATGTATTAGAAATAGAGAATGTCACCCTCCCATTTTCTAGAATGGGAACCTCAGATCGCTCCTTTTCTCTGAAGAGATTTTTGTCAGCCAGAACCTAGCTCCTGGCTGGTGATTCACTCCCCCCCCCCCCATTTTTATGCAGCTCATTTTTTTCTTTTTTACGCAAAAAGCGCATAAGGGGCTTCCAATCACCCATAAATGTATTATTTTTTTCTCTAACAAGTCAATTTGGTCATTTCAGCAAGTTCTCTCATCTTCACCAACCATTCCTCCATTGTAGGTATTGCCAAATCTTTCCATTTTTGTGCATACAATCTTGTTGCAGTTATCATATGTAAAAACAATGTTCCATGACCTTTTTCAACTATTTATCCATCAGTCCCAAGAGGAAAAGTTCTGGTTTCAGTTAAATGCTGATCTTTAAAATCCTCTGAATCACTATGTATATTTGAACCGCAAAATTTCTAGTTTTTTTGCACATCCACCAATCATGATAAGATAATCCTTCTTGTTGTTCACATTTCCAACATAAATTTAAAATACCTTTTTTCATTCTAGATAATTTTTCTGGTGCAATATACCAACAGTACATTTTATAAAAATTCTCTTTAAGATTGTAACATAGTATAAATGTTGCATAGCAACTTCCCTGCCTGAGCAACGGGAGGCCATCACGGGGTTGATGGTGGAGTTCCCCAGACTTATGGTCTTGGGGGACTTCAACCTGCCATCCCTAGGGCATGCCTCAGAGGCAGCTTGGGAGTTCATGGCCACCATGGCAGCTGTGGGTCTGTCCCAGATTATTTGTGACCTGACACAGGACATGGTCTCACACTGGACTTGCTTTTCTTGTCAGAGCAGTGGCAATGTGTTCTGAAGGGGGAATTACATCTGTCCCCCTTGTCATGGTCAGGTCATGTCCTGGTGGCCCTGAGTTTCTCCTATGCTACCCCCTTCCACAGGGAGGCAGGACCTATTCAACTGGTCCACCCATAGCGACCGATGGACCCAATCACTTTCCAAAGGGAGCTGGGGGTTATACCCCAGGTTTTGCTGCACGGTCCAGTGGAGGCCTTGGCCACTACCTGGAATAGGAAAGCGCCTGAGGCCTTGGACAAGACTGTGCCTGTGCAACCTCTCCTAACCCATTGAGCATGACAGTCCCCATGGTTTAAGGAGTTGAGGATCTTGAAAAGGATTAAGAGATGCCTAGAGCACCGCTGGAGGAAAACAAGGACTGAACATGGCCGAACACATGCTAGAGCCACTGTTAAGGCCTACTTTGTGGTAGTAAGAGCAGTGAAACATCAATATTTCTCCACTTTTATTGCATCCACAAAATGCTGCCCAGCAACCCTGTTTAAGATCACCCAATCCCTTTTGGGAAAGGGGGCCCAGTGGCCCATTTACATGGTGGGCAGAGGAGTTTTCTGGGCATCTGGAGGATAAAATTGCTCACATCTGGTCCCAGCTGGATGACAAGCATGGGGCATGGTCTGTAGAGTTGCCCAGGATATGGATTTACTCTGTTATCTGGGAATAGTTTGATCCTGTTGAACCCAAGGAAGTGGACAGGGTCCTCCAGACAGCCAATGCCACCACTTGTCAACTAGACCCATGTCCCTCCTGGCTGGTTAAGGCTACTTGGGAGGTGACATGTGGGTAGATCCAGGAGATGGAGAATTCATCCTTGAGGGAGGGAGTGTTCCCAGCTGCCTTTAAAGAGACACTGGTGCATCCCCTCCTCAAGAAGCTATCACTGGATCCCACCATACTGGACAATTTTCATCCAATCTCCCACCTCCCCTTTTTAGAGAAAGTGGTTGAGAAGATAGTGGTGTTGCAGCTCCAGAGGATCCTGGAGGAAATGGATTATCTGGACCCTTTTCAGTCAGGTTTCAGGCCTAGATTCGAGATGGAAACAGTATTGGTCACAGTCATGGATAGAGATGTAAAATTTCCAGAAATTTTGAAGCCATAAGAAAAAAATGTTTTTTCCCTGTTTTTTTCCGGAAAAAATAGAAATTTTGGAAAAATTGAAAAAAAGTTCAGTGTGGAGTAGTTTTACAAATTGCGTGAAATGCAGTGTATATAAAAGTATTATGCTTGCAATAAAACAGGTAACCACCTCCTTTCCCTCAAAAGCAACAAAAAAGCAAGAAACCATCAACATAAAAAATAATCAGATTTGCCCCTTAGCACCAAGAGCAAATAAAGTTAAGGTCCACCTCAATATTTAAGCTCCATAGAAGGTCTACCCTTTGAGTGGTGCTTAAAAAAAAAGAAACAGAAGACACAACATATACATGCAGTTATCTCATTTTCTGAACTACTGCTATCATTTTCCATTTCTTCTTCCTCTTCCTCTTTGTCATTTTTCTCATGGACTTCTAAAAACTTTAGGTTTACACAGATTGAAACAAGCTTTTCTACCCTTTCACAGGTCAGTTTGTTTCTTGATTTGGTATGAATATTACCAAACATAGACCAGATTCTTTCACATGCAGCAGAAGATGCAGAAATCTGCAGTAAGCGAGATGCAAGAGGTGTGACCTTGCCACCATGTTGCAGGAGGGAAAGGTTTTGCAGAATCCCAGAATGCATTCCTGGCCCAAATCCCTGAAGATGTTCTATATTCTGCAACATTTGAAAGTACTTTTCCAACATCAAGTCCTAAGTGCGCAGCTTGTTTCGTAATCCAGTCAAATGCAGCAGCTGTATTCTCATCACTCACACCACTGCCTTTGAATCTTGGATCCAGTAGATTTGCAGCAGCATGTATTGGATGGCAACAAAATTCTTCCCGTTTCTTAATAAAATCTTTCACTTTACTTTTTTCAGCAGTTGTAAGTGGAGATGCACTTAGGTTTTCAAAAACAGATGTTTTTATCATAGCCATGTTTAGAGGAAACATTTCAGAAGACTTTTGTACATCGAGGAGACAGGACTGGTATGCCACAATTGTCTCTCCTGCTCCTGGGGTGTTTAGGGCCATAATAGATATTAGGCTTCACTAAGAGCTAAATTTTTGAGCACAATGTTATTTTTCAGTTATTTTTCAGTTATGTTACTAGATAAGGATGGTATCAACCTTGGAATGTAAGGAGTATACCAGGAATGATTAGGTTGGCTGCTGTCCACCCACTTCAGGTTTCAGCTTATCAAGAGGAGGAATTTGAAATATCATAAGACATGCACACACCAGGTGCAATTAATCATCATGCCATCCTTAGCTGCACGTAGCATTCCTCTCAGTTAAGAATAAAAAGCTTCGAAGTCTTGATCTGGAGAGCTTCAATGCAGACCTGGTCCAGAAGGGTGCTGCACGCTGGCCATACTGGGGTATCTTCATTATCGTTACTCGGGTTCCCGATAAGAGATTGAAGAAAGTTGCTTGTTTGGTAATGTATGCCTGCTTATTAATAAAGATCATTTAACTTCTCTCCACTTGTGTTTTCATTGCTTCTGAATCTTCTAAAAATAACTTTTGTCTTTGGCGAAACACCATGTGGTTAGGAATTTCTGACAAAAGTGCAGCGTCTGATTCAGATGAACCGATTGCTGAAAATTGGTGTTAAAATCTGTAGGGAGTTCTCCAGCTGAACCCAAAACATGTCCTCATCAAGCACAGTGTTCCTTATATTTCTGGGAATTTTAAGATCCTCAGTTATTACTGTTGCTTGAAGAGCTTCTTTGTTTTTTAGTAAACTTTCGAAGGAGATCACCACTCCACCCCAACGTGTTTTACGACAGAGCTCCAGTGTCACTATTTTATTCTGTGCATTTTTTCTTCTTGCTTCTTCTTGAAGACTGTGGTGACAACATGAGTAGCGTTTACATATTTGATAACTTCTTTAGCTCTTCTATAAATCCTTTGAAGGGTGTCCAGTTTCATGAAGTCACTAAGAAGTAAGTTTAGTCCATGAGATGCACATCCTATTACAGTAATATGTGGATACTTGTCCATTATGATTTCCCATGCAGCTTTCATATTACTTGCATTGTCAGTCAGCAAAGCAAATACTTTACCACTCTCAATTTTCTCTAAAACTGCGCATATTTCACTGCTGATATACTCTGCAGTATGGCTGTTCTCTCCAGTTTCAGTGCTGCTATAAAAGACTGGTTGGGGTGTTGTTATCACAAAGTTGATGATTCCTTCTCCCTGAACATTTGTCCATCCACCTGTAAGTACTGCAAGACATAGTGCTTCACTGATTTTTCCTTGTATAGATTCCATCACATGCTCATATTCTGACTCCAAAAGAGGCTTGCTCAAGAAATGCCTGCTTGGCAAATGATATCATGGTCGTAATAATTTAAAAGCTTCCTGCCGATATGCATTTTCAGTTATTGACAATGCTGATCCAGAAGCATATATTGCTCTTGCAAGGGCATGATCAATTTTCTCCTGATTTTCAGGTGTCATTGTATTTATAAATGAAGGTATGGTGCATTTTTGTGAGGCAGTGGTTTGCAACACTTCTTTACTTGAAAATGTTGCTGGTGAAGAAACACTTTGTAATGATCCAGAATCAGCAGAAATAGTGTTTCTGGAATTAGAACTCTGGAAGGAAAAGCTACTTGCACTTTCATTCTGGTCCTCATCATTTAATTCCATAAAGTATTTTTTAATGTCTTTAAGGCACCTCTGGCATGTTTTGTCATCCTTGTAGCATTTGAAGAAGAATATTTCTTCTCACAATATTTGCAAATTGCAGCTTTGCTCTCAGCAAAAATTGCACTGTGGAAATGTTTCCAAACTCTAGATGTTGGTCTCGCCATTTTACTGAGAGGAGGAAAAGAAAAACCAATTTACTGACCAGACTATAGGTAAACATTATGCTCTGGTGGTGGAGAACATTAATAGGAATCATTTAAGGGTTACAAAAGAGAAACTAATTTGTAAGACAAATTTACCCTCTTACCTGTAAGTCAGTTAAGGCCGGAGAGGAGGACAGAAACTATCATCTCCTGTATACCAACAATTACTCAACTGTAGGAGGTCCGAGGTACACAAGTAAACTAAACTGGAGGCTTTTCCCTGCAGTGCCCCCTAGTGGCACAAATGCATATTTCTCCTGTTTGAGAACTGCATTGAGAAGTAGTGTTACTTGAATTCTATTCCAGGATTTGCTTGTCTTCAGCTGAGAGAACTTGCAATAATTTAAGACTTTACAAAAAGTCTCAGAAATCTTTCATTAAGGTCTTCATGTTATATAGTTTGAATACCGTGTCATAGATATATTATTTATCATTGGAAAAGAACATATTCCACACACTTTTTTTTTCAATTTTTCTGGAAAAAAGCGGCTTTGGAAAAAAACGGGAAAAAACCTGGTTTTTTCCAGCTTTTTTCCAGGCCTTCCCATCTCTACTCATGGATGATCTCTGGCAGGAGTGGGATCGGGGTAGTGCATCCATCTTTGCTTTTCTTGACCTCTCAGTGGCTTTCAATACTATCGACTATGGTATCCTTTTGGGTCGACTTAGGGAGTTGGGAGTGGGCAGCACAGTTTTGCAATGGTTCCCTTCCTTCCTCCAAGGTCAATCCCAACTGGTGTTGATTGGGAGCAAGAGGTCCAGCCCATCGCCCCTCCATTGTGGGGTGCTGCAGGGGTTGGTACACACTCATACATTCTTTAACTTGCTCTGTTTCAAACTTCAACAAAAGTTTATAAATGTTAGCAATCACATGTTCATCATTTGTACACAATTCTGTTTCAAAATCAGTCTTACAATCTTCAATACCATAAATTATTTTATCTACTTTAAATCTTTCTGATAACTGTAAATAAAACCATTGACAACTATGTCCCTCTGCCATCACTTCTTCTCTTGATTTTATTTTGTATTCCCATTGGCAGAATTCTAATATCACACGACATGTTAACCATTCGTGTTTGCCTATTATTTCTTGTCTATAGAATGCTTCTTGTGCTGAGAGCCACAAAGATTGTTAAAGATGTTTTAAAAGTTTGTAAGTCATTGCAAAAAGAAGTTGGAGTTCCTAAAAATACTCAGTGGCAGTGCATCCAATTAAAAGATTTCTCTTTCTGTTTAATCTACCAATTAAAATAATAAAAATATTTTATTTTTAAAAAGGGTTAGTGGTGGTATATTTCTTTTCTGACATGTTCATCAAGTTAGTACATGGGAGATCCCATATCCTGGACACCCTTAAGGGGCAGACAGTCTTCCATTGCAGTAAATCTGCATTGAGAATTTCCCATTTCAAAGGGTCTAGACATAGGTAGGTTTATATCCTCTAGATCAGTGTTTCTCAACCTTGGTGACTTTAAGATGTGTGGACTTCAAACTCCCTGGATTCCCCAGCCAGCCTTGCTGGCTGGGCTGGGAATTGAAGTCCACACATCTTAAAGTTGCCAAGGCTGAGAAACACTGCTCTACACTAAATGAGGCCTTCTGAGGCATCTCTCTCTCCAGGTAAGTGAAATTTCTGCCAAACCAAAACACAACACAGAGGTACTATTGTAAGCTCTTGTGATTGCTGAATAGTATGTTCTGTGGATAGTGAACATGACTTTCCCATATCACTTATAATAACATGCCATTTTATTAAAACACTACTTTTACCAATGTAACCTGGGCAAAGCAACAAATTGCTACCAAAAATATGCAAAATGAACTTTAAAAAACAGTGATCAGTAATTGACTATGTAGAATATTTTAAGAAATAGGAAGGAAAAGTAGTTTAGAAGATGTGTTTTCCTCAACATTCTTTAATATCCAGCAGTGCTCTCAAAAATCTGCTGCAGAGAAGTGATTAAAGAAAGAATGAATTTCTTAATACCAGTGTTCTGAAAATGACCGTTTTTTCAAACTCTGTTCTTTCCTCCTCCTAATCATTGAACACAAGTGTTCACTGAACGTTTAACGGCTCGTATAAGGGGGTATTGATCCTTATTCCTGAAGTTCAAGTACAAAGACATTAAATCCTTCTCTTTATTGTCCCCAACCAGATGGAAGGTGAACTTCTGGAGCAGAGTGCTGAAGAACAGGAAGAGCTCCATCCGAGCCAGGGCCTCCCCCGGACAGGCCCGCTTCCCTGCAATAGGAAAGAAGAAGAAAAAGCTTATTTAGGAAGCACACTTGCTGGAATTGTGACTGATAAAAGAATAACATGGAATAAGTCGGTATGTTACTTTATCCAATGCCTTCAGGAGAACTCTACCTGCTGAGAATGGCATAAAAGCATCTCTTTTCCTAAACTGGCCCTTTTCATCCAAAAAGTGATCTGGGTTGAACTTCTCTGGAGTCTCCCACTGGAGAGGGTCAAAATGTACAGAGGTCAGCATTGCAGTGACAGCCATGTGCTAGAGGGAGAGGAAGAAACATATTTCATTAGTTGATGCTACTTCATGCGAAGAAGAAAGAGCTTTCAGTTCTCACTTGCCTAAAATAAAAGCAATAAGTGAGTACCACTATGCCAAACCTCCATGAACAGGGAGGGAAGGCCTAGTCATTTGTTTTAATACATATTTCTTTGAGTTGCTCTTTTATTCAAACTGCCTGGAATATGAAGGATTTAAGTCATTCTTTCTTTTCTTCCCTACAGTACCTTCATAAATAGTTGTATCACCATACCTTGGGAATGTTGTAACCACGGAATTTTGTGTCACAAGTTGTTTCCCGTGGAAAATTCTCAAGGCTCCCTTTCCGATACCGTTGAAGCTCATGGGCAACCGCGTTAGTGAAAGGCATCCTCAAACGGTCTTCCATGTTTGGAGTACGGTTTGTACCCACCACCTCATCGATCTCCTGTTGCACCTTAGCTGTAATTTCAGATATATACATATATTAAGGAGATATGATTCTGGAAGGTTAAACTACTTGTTCACTGAGAGCAAAAGCCTTTTACTTTCTCAAATTTTTGTACCTGCCATCAGCTTTCTGTCTGGATACAAGCATATTTTTTCAAAACACATACAGAGATGACAGTTCTAGGCAAAATAATGATTCTTTCTCCACAGAAGTCATTTCTCAATGGAACCCGTATCAACTCTTGAAAGCAGTATCTGGAAGAAGGCTTTAAAGGTATTTTCACAACCAATTATATACAGGTTGAAAAGGATCTTAAATTGCTTAATAAGTTTTGAGTCACTTAATAAAGTGGATTGGCAAAGGTTTCAGTAAATATATGTGCCTTCTTCACATACTTGCTGTAACAAGAAGTATACTGCATACCACATAGCAGTCTCCCTCAAAGGGCTCTAGTGAACTTCATGGACATATTTTACTATAGTAGTTAGAAAATTGTGATAACTAGACAATGTTTTCATCTTCAGAAATAGTGAACCATCTTCTGGGAAAGTATATTGTATTCGTGACTCTTCTGACAGATGATTCAGAGGCATTTAAATGGCGCTGCTGTTGGACTATGCCAACACTCCATTTGATGCAACTTGAACCAAAGTAGTCTTAGATTTAACTCCCCTTTCTTATGAGAGTATGACATGCCTGTGTCTTTGGAGAACCCTTGAGGATTTGGCCTCTGAAGAAGCCATTGTTTAATTGTCTTATTTGGTCCAGTTATTATTCAGTTTTAAGTGCCTAGGCGTCTGCTAATAAAAATATGTACACTCATCCATCTAAACGCCCTGGCATAATTTAAATTTAATTCATACTAGAATTCCATAAAGCAATTACGAATTAATGCAGTTGTCTGCTTTGTCCTATCCTTTATAAAAGGAAGTTTAGACCGATTCAAAACCCTTATGAAATCTCATTTTCTAGAAGATCTGGTGGAGGATCCATGAATTTCCCAGGGCTGTAGGCTAGACTAGAAAATTGAATAACATCCTGGAAGTGTCAAACAAAGTTTTTGACACTGCCAAGGCAATTGCATAAATGCAGTTTCTATAAGCAGAGCTTGACTCTTTGTTTTTTATTGTATTAATATCATTGGTTTATATGACACTAATGCAACTCTGATGTCAGTCCCAGCCCGAGAATGATGATGAAACAGTTCAGTTGAGTGCAGTTCCTTTATTTGCTAACACCTTATAGACAGAATCTTGCCAAACTACATCTACACTACAGCAACTAGTGGATATACCCTGAGAGATTCTAGGGAGTGGCTATCCTGAACCTCATTCGCTTCCCATGTTCCCCCTGCAGAATGTGTTGCCTATTTCCACTTTTCCCCTCCTGGAATGCACCCCCTCCTTCCTGATAGCCTTGATCTGCATCTGGGAAGCTTACATAATTTAAAAACCATACAAACCAAACAATAACTGAAGAGAAAGACAAAACTAATATGGCATCTGAGGAAACCAGCAACCAATCCACCTGGTCTCAGCTAACCCTCCAATACCCATGGCTTGTGAAATAGCCAGGTCTTAAAGGCTCTCCAAAAGGCTAACAGGGTGGGGGGCTCAACTAATGTTGGGTGGTGTGATGTTCCAGAGAGCAGCTGCTGTGACAGAAAAGGCGCTTCCTGGGTACTGCAAGGTGACATTCTCTAATCAGTAAGACTCAGGGCATGCACCTCTTGCCAGATCTGATGGGATGGGGAGATAATTGGAGAAAGCCTTGCCTCATGCCATAAAGGGCTTTATGGGTGACAACCAGCACCTTGAATTGCACCCAGAAGCCTATTGGGAGCCAGTACACCTCACAAAGCAAAGGTATAACATGGGCATAGCAAAATACCCCCATAACTGCTCCCACTGCTGCATTCTGACAATTTCAGCTTCTGGATATTCCTTAAGGGCAGCTCCATGTAGAACACATTGGAGTAGTCCATAAAGAAGGTGACTAAAGCATGAGTGACTGTTTGCTTGGTTCAGGAAGGGGTGCAACTGGCACACAACACAAAGATTTGTAAAAGCCCTTCTGATCACATCTGCCACTTGCTCCTCAAACAAGAGCCATGAGTCCAGGAGGACACCCAAGTTGCACACCAATTCTGCCCAACCCCCATCCAGAATGACAGCATCAGCAGGACCATCTCATCTCTCATGGATGCATTCACCACTGCTGAGACCCAACCACACGTCATCTCCCAAGAAACCTTAGGTAATCAGGAGGAACATGGGTCTAACACAGCCAAGTTCACTGCTCCAAGAACTCTGAATTCCTCTGGACTAACAGGATCCAATTCTGCCCAGATAACAAAGCCACACTCAGATTCAGCCAATTTCAAGGGATGTACATCAAGGCCAGAGTCTAACTTGGGCAGAATCCAAGTAAGTTTATTGACCAAATGACTAGAGGATTCATCACTGCAGCCTTGTAAAGGGGTCTCCATATCCCTCCCTTCTACACTTGACACAGCACCATGGGATGGCTGTCTGCAGCTGCAATAACCTTTCTGTCTTTGTTGGGAGATTAATAATGGTATTCATAAGCGCCTTTGCTGTTTTCATGGGTATATCTGTACCTTGAATATGTGGCAATTTAGCCATTGCCAGAAGGCTGTAGAACAAAGCTTCGCTTGTGGTCATTGTCCCAGCAAAAAAGATTACATAGACAGACATGACAAGATCTTCAATGGTATAAAAATCTTCTGAGGAATTCTGAGGAAGGAAAAAGAGAAAAGGAAAAATTCTACTTGAAATTGAGATATTTCTTGATACTCTGTCAAACTAAAGAAAGCTTAATTCACTCAGACTGATTTTGGAATATATTTTGAATCCTGTGGTATGTCTTTGTTGGCATTTAATGCTGATGCAAAAAACAGCTAGTCCAGATCATGATCTGACCATCAATGGAATATTTACCACATCGGACTGTTGGAGTAAAAAAGTAAGTACTCTGACTTAGACTATGGTTATTGTTCATAGCTAGGCTAAAGTAGTTCTGATGGTGTATGTTCAGAAAACACAACTGTCCAAACAAAGAAGCTTGGAGGTTGCATTTGAGACCTAATTCTAATGGAAACTGTATATGGTCATTCCAAGAAACTATCCTTGATCCTCTTTGCAGAAGACCTCTAAAACAATGTCTTTGGAAAACCAAATTTTCGAGGGGGGGGGGGGGAATACAGATTTTACATTTTATTTTGGTTTGTTGGGGAAAATATTGAACTAAGTATTAGGAAACTAATATAGCCTTTAGTGGCAGCAACTACAAATAGAAAGAAGTATACATCAAAAACTGGACAAGTAGAGGTTGTCCAAGAATGAAGAGAGAAGTTGGAGAATTGGTTTCTTGTTGGGACTACTCCTGATATTTGGGAGTTGCACAAAAAATAAAAACATTTAATACACCTACCTTCTCTGACTTGATAAGGAAGCAATCAATATAATCACGGGGGTTCTGAGGATCCAATGTCCTCCTGTGGAACTCCACCTTCTCACGGATAAAATCACAGACTTTTTCAGAATCAGCAAAAATCTTGATGTGTTTCCCAGGAAAATAGTCCATTAATTTGGGGAAAGTATTGTAGACCTGTAAAATAGATTATATTGTTACAGCCTTATCTTTTTAGACCAAATGCTTAAAAATTCAGAGAGGAATTTTCCAATGAACTTGGCTAATGGGTAATGGTGTAACTGTTCACAATGCTGTAGGCAGGAATAGGAGGCACTGTCCATCAAGAATGGGCAATAGGACTGTGCAGATCTTTGATTTGATTTAAAGGAGACCTGATAAATCACCCTTCAAACTAAATTTTTGACTCCAAACTTCCCTGGACCAGTAGACTCTGGCTTATGATTCCTAGGCCCAGTGAAGTCCTGCAGTCCAGCTCATGGGCTGAGTTGCAGCCTTGCTTTGCACTTCAGAGGTGAGAGATCTGATGCCCAAGTTCTGATGGCAGCTCATTCGCATTGCATCATTGGAGGCAAGGCCACTCAACATTGCACATGGTCAGAGGAAATGGGCTTGCTTGCTTCTCTCTGCCACAATCCAGCCAGGAGGACAAGCTGTAAAGGACATAAATGCCTCTAAGCCATGCAGGGTGTCTGGAGAGAGGGTGGCAACTAACATGGAGGGTGAGCCAAGGAGAAGGCTCAGAGCTCAGCCTCTGCGAGGCCCAGACCCAAATGACCTTTAATTCCTTGATGGCTGAGCCGCAATAACTATTCTGTACTCACTTATTGTTATTCATATCCCATCTTTCATTTAGGAACTCAAGGTGGCATGCGTAGCACTCCCTCCTCCTATTCTCCCTCACAGCCACAACACTGTGATGTAGGTGTGACAGCTAACATGGGGTACTGCAAAGGAAGTACTTCTTTTGTTCTTGGAAAGCATGTGTGATGCTGGGTGCGTTTGCTAAATTGGGAATGGGAGGGGAACGGGAGGTGAGTGTGGAGCATAATAGGGAGGAAGGTGAAAGGTGATTTTCAGCAGAAAGGAAATGCATCTGGGAGTTTGTGGGCTCTGAAAACTCCCATGTATGTACGGCAGTAGGAGAGATAAGGAAGGGAAAATGCACAGGGAAAAGGGAATGGTATATGATGGCCCTTTACAACATTGGTTGCTATGTTGTAAAAATGGGAGCCTTCCACTACACAGACATCTGCTGGACAACTAACTTGGCCCAAATTGCCTGACCCACAAAATTCCTTAGTACTCTGGATGTCTGCTTCATTTTCCAGAAGGTTGAAGAAGAGACAAAGGGATTGGCTCTCATAGATCAGATTGTAATCAGTAAGAAAGGACTGGTTAAAGAGGTAAGAGCAGTGCCAACTTGGAAGGAAATAGCCACACCATTGTGGGGTTAAATAACATAGAAGGAACAGTTGCAACATAGTCATATCAATCAATCAATCACTCAATCAATCAATCAACCAACCAACCAACTTTATTACACTCACTGACTAATTCAGACAGGAAGAAGATAAATTCTGAGGCAGCAAATAAAATCCTTATAAAACTAAATAAAAATGAAATAGACTAAATAATTATAACATTGACACAGTCAAAGTAGGACATATTTTATATATAGTAAAGCAAAACTTAGCCACATTAAAAGAAGTAAAATCACATTGGCCGGACAATAATAACATGAATCTTGGTGACCTGAAAACCTGATTAGATGGGGACTTAGTAGCTTCTTAGCTATAACCAGATGTCTTTATTTTAAGGGCAATATAACAAAACATAGCTCATCAGATTCAGATGAGTCCTAAACTGCTGGTTTAAGGGGGAGGAGGCAAAGATAACACTATGATTGCTCCCCACCCAAAGTTTACTGTAAAATGTGCTTAAAATATTGTTTCAGTTGCAACAGAATAAAGGAATGGGCCCAAAGGCTAGCAAAATACTTGTCTTCCAAAATGCATCCTGCTTTCCAATGAAGGATCAAGCCTATGAACTAACATTATCTGCAAATGAGTATTGCTTTCTTTGTTTAGGGTTTGCCTAATGTGCATTGCTAAGCAAAGCTGCAGATAATAGGGCCGGGAGTCAAGGCTAACATGGCTTGATGACAAGTTTTGCTCGTTTCCTCAGCTCTTAACTTCTGAGATGTGGCAACAAGTCTTCCCTTTGCTCTCTTTTGTGCAATGGAATTTTCCATGCCATTCCTACTAAGACAACTGGGTTGGCATTTCAATTTGTTTATCGGCAGTGTGAATAACACCTCAGTGCCAAAATGCCTCTCGGAGTGAAACCTTTTCTTTTGGTTCTTTGGGCAAGATTTCAGCCATCCAATGGTGTATAGATGGATGCCCAGCTGACCCTTGGAGGTGTTGGCTAAAATATACTACTTTGAGAAAGGGAGGCTATGAAAGCCACTTCCTTTGGGTCAGTCTCTTCCTCTGTCACCCCCTTTCACCTCTACCTACAAGCTTACATTTCTCCTTCTGATCAGTAACAGTATTTCTATCAAACCACTTTGAGACTTCTCCTTGCATCCATAGGGAATGTCAACAACCTGCCAGCAACTCTGGCATTTATTTGCAATTGGGTTAAGTCCATTGTGAAGTCCTCTTAACACAGACTGTTACAAAGAATCCACAACACTGGAATTTATGTCGCACTGAGAGTTGCCCCTGCATATCCAGGAAGGAAAGACCAGGAGATCCTTAAGCACTGGGCTCTTTGTTGGACAACTAAAATGTTGCTCAGCTGTTTCCTTACACCTGCTGTGTCTCCTTAAAAGAGTTACAGTGGGAACTGTAGTTATTGCAGTGAAACAGTTGAAGCTATCCTGCTAAGATTTGCAAGATTAACATCTTTTGGAGAGTCTGCCATCTTTGCACACATTAGTCTGTTTTAGCTTGTGGACTATATTTTATCAAATTGATTTTAGATTAGCTCCAAAAAATATTTTTCTCATTCTGTCCCATTGCACTAAATCAATTCAGATTAGGGCAGTAAAATCTCCTTTCTGAATCACTTTGGGACTGATTTGCACAGGTCTGCTCCTAATATTCTGCCCCTTTCCTTGTGTCTGCTCACATTTTCTACTCCATTTCTCGGAATTCTGTAATGTTAACTATTTCTACATGATCTCATAACAATGTAGAGTTGCAGCATTAACTTTATTTCAACATGGCAGATTCTTTAATTATATGCCCTCTTTTCAGAATTTTCTCTATGTTCCTCTTATATTCACAAAAGCTGTTTGGGGAGGATGTTTGCTAAAAAAGGGGAGGCTTAAGAATAGGAGTAACTTACCAATCCTAAGAAACTGTTAAAATAGCCCATTTCATTTGCCAAAGTGTGCAGCTGCTTCAGGAAGGTCTGATCACCATAATCAAATCGATTACCCAAAATGACAGAGCAGATCACATTAGAAGCTGCATTCAGGCTGATCCCTTTTGGGTCAAAAGGCTGCCCTGCAAAGGTGATAGAACCAAATGCTTAAGATGTGACAATAAGGATATCCATTTTCTCAGATTTCATCTCAAGTTTGAAAAAAAGATGAATGAAATTTGTAGTACTGGACATTTTAATCTGTTCTCCCAGAACACCTGCAGACTCACTTCATTGGGACACAAGCACTGTCCCATTTGTATATAAGTTGTGATGTGGCCTGCATGCATGCAAGGGGCAGAGGGGGGGACTTAACTTAAAATGCTAACTTTTCTGCTTCAAACCGATATCTTGGCTGATAGTTGTACCGTGCCAGAATACATAGAGGGAAATAGCATTGCCCAGCTGTATGGTGCAATACTGTTCCCCTTTCTCTTCATGCTGCATCCCTTGAGAAGGACAAATTGAATCTCTTTCAGTATAAGAGTCCATCTCAACTCTGACAACAGCATCATCAGCCATTTTTCTTTTGGCTTTCTCTGGAATAAGCTGGACCAAAGAGGACCTTGTCTGGTAGCTATTTCCTCCACCAAGCACAGAGCTTCCTCCTGCACCCTCTCAGACATGGCCGTCTTTCCCATTCCGAAGTTCCTCAGGGTAGAAAGGGTGAACCGGCGCAGCTCCCTCCATTTGGTCTCGTTCTTGCTAACAATTCCTGCAAAGAAGGAGGTGAACAAGATGAGGCCAAATTTCATATTCAGAAAGCAAACTTAAATGGAGAGGCAGATTGACACTCAACACCATATTACAACTCTTCCTTCTGTAAAGAAGTATTATCACGCAAGATAAAGATTTATTCCTCACTGGATAGGAAGGTTCTGCATGATTCAAAAATTATTCAGAGGAAGTGCTCTATTCATTCAATAATTCACTGTTTTTTTCTGGCTTCCATGAGAGCCTGGAAAAAGCTGCTCCTGTTGTTGCTGCTCCTGATGCTGCTTTAAGGCATCCATTCATTCATGGGAACTGGGCTGTGAAAGCAGCAGCCCCTTTTGCAGACTTACCTGGAAGCCTGAAAGAAGCCAGATTGCTGCCCTCAGTGAGGTCTGAAGCCCCTTTTCCAAATCATGTTTGAAGAAGGCACACCCTGTCTAGACCTGTTCAAAGAACGGCTGGGCAGCTCCGTTGGTGACTGAATTTGGACTCCAGTGCAAGCAAGATGTTGGACCCCATGGCTTAAGTGTATCCTTCCAACCACATTATTCTATGAAGGAAGGGAGGAAAGGTCACATCCGTGTTCTGCAAGAGTTTGTCTTGCTGCTGGAAGAGAAGTGCTGACATTCCCAGGCAGCCTAGACAAAGAAATGCAACCTTGAAGAAGTACACATGAGATCATCTTCTTCCTTGTTCCTTACTTCTACTCCACATTGTTGGCAGCTGCTGGGTTAGGTTAAAATATCTGGTGGAGGAATCCAGACACTTCTTTCAGTAATTCCATGAGATAGAAAAAGACAGAAAACATTTAACAGGTGTTTTTTTTCCTAATTATAATATTGCTACCAAAGCAAATAAGAAACTAAAGATTACACTCAGTCTGGTGGTTATTCTGGTGGCAATATTATCCTGTGTATTTCTTTGACAATAACCTTTTTGTAGGGAAATTAATATTCTTAATTGCTTTTGTTTTCTCTTCACCCCCCCCCTTTTTTTTTTCTGAAGACTGAACTGTTAGAGATTGATTATGTCTTTGCATCTGTGAGCCTATTTGGACCACTAAGGGAAATGGCCAAGATAGAACAAGGGAAGAGTCTTCATGCGCTGTTCCTGGGTCTTGCTTCTCATCTGGTCACAGAACTCTATCTATCTATCTATCTATCTATCTATCTATCTATCTATCCATCCATCCATCCATCCATCCATCCATCCATCCATCATCTATCATCTATCATCATCATCATCATCATCATCATCATCATCATCATCATCATCATCATCTTTCTATCTTCTATCATTTTATTCAGCTTTCCTTTCTTCCAGATGTAACATAGGTAGAACTGAGGGTTTTCTGTCCTCATGGATCTCTTAATAAATTGTCAACCAACTACAAATGTTGCTATTTATATAAATATAATTAATGTGAAGTCAGGTTTGAGTTCTGGTGACTTAATGGACATGTTCTTATGACTGTCTTTTCAACAACAAAAAAATATTTTTTTCCCTGGGATATATTTTAATTTCCCCATCTATCCTTCATTCTTAGCATCCACTGGACTTTCCCATCCAAGTAACAATCAGACCCAACTATGCTTAACTTCAAGCCCAGACAAGGTCAGCCAGTTGTTGCCACTTGCTGCTTATTTGTGCCCTTACAGAAAGCACTGGCTGAATTCCCTTGGGACCTTGGCTGCACTTTTGGAGCTTCTTTTGGAATTCTCATAGTAGCTGTTGTGGGGATCATGGCAAGGAAAGGAGAAGATGGAGGCTTCTTCTCCATGCCCCCAGTTCCAAGGTTCTTGATTGTGTCCCATGGTTCATGGAAGATACATCACATCTAGAAGTGAAAGCATCGGCAAAGGAAATGAGGGAAGCTAAGAGAGTCTACCTTTCCCCTTTGTTACTCTCTCATCAAAGGGGACATCAGGACGCCCTCCAAACTCTTCCGCATGATCCACCAGAGCATCTTTCACCACCTCGTATCCACAGAGCACAACCAGAGGTTTTGGTCCCATCCACACTGTAAAGATGGGGCCATACTTCTTGGTGAGCTGAAGGCAGAAATAAAAAGGTCTGATGAATTAGCCCACAATTTTTTGTGAGTAATTATACTACTGTAACAGGTAGTTATAATTATCCTTTGAGAAACAGTGTGGCATAATGATAAAAGTCTTGAACTAGTCTCAGTAAAAAATTAAAAATAGAAAACGTATCTCTTCAGGAGACCTGTATATCTTATCATTCTAATTTTTAATGACTGCCACAATTTTTTTTCATTTTTTCCCATTTCAAGAGATTTGCCAGAATCTGGCCAGATCTTTCACCATTTTCCCAGTATTTTTGATGTAACCATGTTAACATAAATGGAGTTGGTTGTAAATTTAAACTGATTAGGCTGTGATATGAGAAATCAAGGAGAGCTACGATGTTTGCACAGATAGGTGTCTTAAAACCACTCTACATATGGAGATAAAACCACATCCATCCTGTCTCCAGAAGAGGTCATGACGAAGCACAATAGAATATAAGATAAAGAACCACTATTAATTACAGAAGTGAAATAACTAAATGTGTTAACTCTTAGAGGACTTTGTATGTGTACTTGCAGCAAGTTAGGAAGAAATTTAAATTGTTACTGGCAAAAAAGTTGTAGAGGGTATACATAAGAGTTTTTTATCTTGAGAGGGCAGGAAAGGGTACCAAGAAGACCTTCATCAACTCCCACCTTGGACTGAAGAGAAACTTAATTGAAGGAATCTTCTGCAAGGCTTCACTATCAGCATAAATAGTTTTGGAGGGAGGAAACAGAGGAATAAGGTAGTAAAAAAGAACAGTAGCACTAAATGTTTTATCCAAAGCTTCAGATAACCTAGTGAAAGATTTTTTGAGGATTAAGTTATAGAGGATCTCCTGGATGTGAGAAATTATAATTTGTGCTGGGAAATTTTCAAAAGAATGTTGTCAAAGGGAGACCTATGTAGACTTATTTCTTTAAATGTTAGCGGTCTGGGAGATCTTATTAAGAGAACAAGAATTATTAACTATGTTAAATCATTTAAGCCACATGTGGTTATGCTTCAAGAAACATAAATAAGAGATGTGTGCTTTAGCAATTTTTGAGAAAGTTATGTATTCAGTTAATCAGAAAAAATTCTTGAACAGGCTTGTTCAACACTGAAAGCTTACCATTTTTTTTTTTTAAAGAATTACAAGATCAGGTGAACTCAGGATATAGTTGTAATTACAGATTTTTCTTGTTTGTTTGCTTTCTCATATATTTCCTTGTTGTGTAATGTTTTTGTTTTGTTTTGGTATATGATAAATTGTTCATACTTATTTTATTTTACATTATTTATGCTTGTTTGAAAATGAATTAATAAAAATTATCTGAAAAAAACCCAGAAACAACAGATAGGTTGAATAAGATAAAATAAAACTGTACATCTATGCATACTTCACAATAGGACAGCATAAACATTCTTTGGCTAAAATTGGGCTCTGGTTGCTTTTGTGGCATAGTGACCCAAATGTGCCAAAACACTCTGTATTGTCTTTACAGTTAGCAGATAATATTTTCTATGCTGCAGGTACTACCAAAGCTGGTAACCTAGTCTATACTTTTTCTAATTTACTAGAAAGAGTTTCTGTGACTGCAGATAATAATGCTGTGCTTTCGAGAGTGTGTTAACCTATTTTTATGTAACACAGCAAAAGTGTTGGTGCTGCAGACTAGCAAAGCTCCTGAAGACTTACTGTATGTACTTCGCCCTGGCAGGGCTGGAACAAAAGCAGTTGACAATTAAATTAAGTGGGAAAAGAAAGAAGGAAGAGAAACAGCTGCCTTTAAAGGAGAGGAAGATTCCCCCAGGCCCACTGAGAGAATGCGGTTATTCTACAGAAGGCATATTTGTCCACACGTGCGTATTGGACGTTCCCTTGCTCCAGGCTTGTCTATGGAAACCTTCCACACCCTAAGAGGGGGCACCTCAGCAATGGTGCCTGTTCACGGAGGGCTAACCCCTTAGGAATCAGGATGCTTGCTGGCTTTCCTTTCAGATTTTCCTCTAATAGTAACATGTTGGGAAACCAGGATGAAAGTGGGATTTCCTGTTTGGCCCAGAATTAAGCCTCCAAAATGGATGGGGTATTCAGGAAAAGTCTGCACCTGGAGAAGGTTTCTTGGAACTTGGGTGGGTTGTGGTCAGAGATAACAGCTAGGATTGCCAGGAAGTCAAAAAAAAAAAAAAGGTGCTGCGTGAACTGGAAAGGCTGCGTATCACCTACTAGTTATTATGCACCTATAATGTTCTCTACTGAATTTTATTTAATTTTAGCTAAAAGGTGCAAAATACAGTAGCAAGGACCATAATATATATTCTGCAACTGCAGAACTACCATGCTCAGATGCATTTTGTCCCCAAATGCATCCTAGATGCATCCAAATGCATCTAAATGCACTCCAAGAAAAAGTCAATGGATATTAGGCACTGTGTTCTGGTGTTAGACTAAGCTGCCCTAAGGCAGTTCCAATCTTAGACTTCTTCCTGAAAAATAAATAGCCAAAATAGGAGAATAAAGTGATATATTAATTCTCTTTTACATTTAAGGGCAGGAAAATACTACAGACATCTGTCTTTCCTGGAGGGACATAATGGAGAACTGCACAAGGCCAAGCAGAGGACAACTTACAATGAGTTCTTGCTTCTCCGTCCTTTCCTTCCAGGCAGTGAGCATTGGCTTTGTGTCACACAAAAGGGCAAGGAACTAGCGCAACAAGAACTGTTCTTACCTGGGAATAGGATTTGTACAAAGGCAGGCTATTCTTCTGAAATAAGTTCCCCAGGATAGGCCATGGAGTGGGTCCTGGAGGCAGCTCCGCTGTCTTCTTGTACATGTGAAAGGACGCAAAGATGACAGAGAAGAGCACACCGAGAAGGATCAGAACAGCTGCCCCAACCAACACCATCCTTCTCTGTGAACTTCTGCTTGTCAGAAATCGGATCAACAACTTAAGGGAGCACAGAATGGAGGTGGGGGGGGGGGGACCTCCTGTCCAGACTGTGTATAAACTTCCTAATCTTTCTTTCCTATGTGCTTTTTGTTTTGATTAAGCAAGGTGGACTACTAATTTGTCCTAGTCTATATTCCCTGGTTCTGGAGACTGAAATCTCAGCTCTTTCATGAACTGAGCAGTCTAATTCTGCTCGATCTGAAGAAATCCCCAAACCTGAGAGAGAAGTTTGGAAACCCCACCCTAAAGCAAATTTGTGTTGCCTCCAACCTTCCTGTGTTATTGATTTATTTATTATGGATTAATTTTCAATGGACTATTTCTTCTGCCAGAGTAAACCTGGTTAATTATGAACATTCACGTACTCTGACCCTGTCTGAATGTGCATCATCTGCCGTTTGAAATTTAGCATTGCAGCTAATGGGGCCACTCAGGACACTTTAGATTCAGTTTCAAAACCTTGTTTCAGGAAATAATGGGAAAGTCAAAGGAGTGGAAGTGAAAGAAAAGAATTGTTAATGAATATATTCACAGATACAGCTAGTCCTTGCTGAACAATGCTAACTGGGACTGGAAACTCCATCATTAAGCATTGCAGTTGTTGTCTGGCTCCCTAAGGAGAAAGAAACACTCACCCAGACCAAAGGTTCATTTGGGTCCTGTAAAGGATAGTTTATTATGTACTGCAGCACGGGTTCCTCCCTTCCACGAAGAGGGAACCCAAAGCAAAACTCATGCAAGCTTTTTATACCTTCTTGGTCCCTCTCTGTCCTCCCCCTCCTCCGAGGGCTCGGCTCACAATCTGCCTTTTAGAATTCTTTCACTAATGCACAATGTTGCTTTCAATGTGTATTCATCAGCAGAATCCACATTCCCTCCTGAAGAATTCCCTGTTATCTTGTGCAAACAAAGAGTATTAATATAAGCAGTTTCAGCTGGTCTTTATCTTGAAGCTTAGCAGAATCCACCCCAAGGTTTTCTCATGAGTTTGAGGCACACACACACATACCCTTCTGAGGAATTTCCTCTTCCATCCCCCTTTGTACTTTGCTCCCCTCTCACACAGTCATGTGTCAAAAAACCATGTGACAGTACCGCTTAGTGATTGCAGTTCTGGTTCCAGTCCCGGTTGAGGACCAAGCAGGTTATTAAGTGATGACCTCTCGTGACTGCGACTTGCGATTAACTGCCAGCTTCTCTGCTGACTTTGCTTGTTGGAAGCCTGCTGCGAAGGTCTCAAGTCGCAATCACATGATTGCAGGACAGTCTGACAGTTGGAAGTGTGAGCCGGTTGCCAAGCACCCAAAATGTGATTAAATGACCATGGGATGCTGGGACAGCTGTTACTTTGAGGACAGACCATAAGTACCACTCATTCAGCACCATCATAAGTTTGACAGTGGCTGAATGAGTGGTAAGTAAACGAGGACCTCCTGTAACATGGCTCTTGTGTTACCTAATCTACTTTATCTGGTTTTAGAAACTGATAAGACTTTGGGGACATTTATAGACTACCAGCTAATTTCAAAAAATTATGTTTTTCCATACATTTTTCTCTAAATCAGTTGAGCTATTCATTCCATATAAGCTTTCATTATTTAGATGCATAGATTATAAAGAATATGAATGTTGTTAAACTAATTATCATTCTGTTTGGAAACAGTTATGACAAATATGACTAGATGGTATTACATATTTATTTTCGGTAAGACTGCAGCAATTAAAATATCTGCTTTACCAAAACTGCTATTCCTAGCCTTTAATTTGCTTCAGAAACAACAAAAAGTTCAGCAATATAAAACTGAACTGTTCTGTTTTAGTTCAAGATGGCCTGGGGCCCTGATAGCATGGGTGAGCCCATGTCATGGCTAGTTTGTGTGTTTATGAGTCTTCTCAGCTGCTGTTTTTATGTCATTTTTGTGGTTTTTAATACCAGTTGTTTTACTGTTTTTTTTATCCTGTCTTAATTGTGAGCTTCCCAGAGTCATGTACATGAGATGGGCGGCCTATACATTTGCTAAATAAATAAATTTACAAAATAAATTCCAAAAGAGAAGTCACAATTGACAGTTGAACCACTATCAAAGGCAGCCCAGGCTTGAACTTTGTCTTTCATTCAGGCAAACACAGAGCAGATTTGTAAATGTGATAAGAGAACTGATATCTTCATTGCTTTGTGATTCCAACAGGATCTTAACTTTTTCACTCCACTGAATTGAGCTTCCTAGGTATTGATCTCTTGTTGAGTTTGCCTCGTGCTAGATGATATTCTTCAAGAGGCATTAGATCCTTCTTCTGGAGAAGCAGAGACAACAATGCTAGATTATTTAAAACTGTCAGAGCTAGCCTAAACTTGAAATTGTTTAGCTTCTTATAGTACTATTTAGCAATTGGGTTAATTTTCTTTTCTTCCTGAAGATACTCTAACAGAGCATCATAGTTTCAAACAACAGCTTGAAAAGCAAAATATCTCAACATCTTAGAGTATTTCATTCAATGGCCTGAATGTCACTGAATCGTATTCAGAAGAATTAGTGACTTGCTGAAGTTTAACTCCTTTTGATATAGATCTACAGAACTCTGAGTAGACAGCTCTCATCAGAGTTTCAATGTCCCTTAGCAATGTGACTTCTTTCCATTTGTCAGAAATCACTAAATCTTGATGATGTGCGACACACTGTTGCTGGATTAGGTATAGAATTTCATGTTGCAACTGTGCTGCTGTGTATTATTTCTGCCTAACATCACAGAGGCCCAATCATAACATAACATTTTAAAATCTAGCTTGTTTCATTTATAGAAGTCTCTGATAGCAATTAAAATTGAAACAACATTACATTTATCTAATTGCAAAATATCACCAAATTAGGTTTTGTAATCCAAATCAATGGTAGGCCAATATTTAAAGTAACTTACCAAATGTTTGGTGACAGAAATATCAGTACTTTCAGCAGCAGCCAAAGTGTACAACATTTCTGATGCAATTTCTTGCATAAAACATTTTGGACGATACTGCTAATAATTCGAAGAAATTCAAACGCATAATTTTTACTCTCCAGCTTTCTGGTATGCTTACATGTTTTGCCATGTGTTCATTAGTATCTGCAACAGAAAGCACTGAAGCGTTGCTTTTAATGGCAAGTAAGGCACTGTCAATCAATATTTTGATTTCACTGGGATTTGAATGCTTGAGTTCAACATTTATTTGTCTCCTAAGCTTTTCCTCAAGATTTTCTAATAACAAGTTCCTCAGTCCAACTCAAAATAGTGGATTTTTGTTTCTGAGTTTCTGTACACTATCAATGTGAGTCTTTCTTGAGAGATGATATTTTAGGAAGTCCAATTTCCAAATGTTGGCCCCAATTTTTCCCATTGAAACTTCTCCTTGAGCTTTTGCTTCACAACAAATCAGACAACTCAATTTTCTTCATAATAGTAAAAAATTCACACAGTGCAACACGAGTCACACCATATGACTTTGCCATAGTGATATCAACAGTGTCATTCAGGCATATGGATTTAAATGAAGTAGCAGTTCTCTTCTGCTTAATTCCTTGACTTATTCTCTGGATATATTCTGAACTTATTTAAAAAATTGGGGGAGGGGGGTATGATGTTTTTTAATTGAACATTTTTAAAAACAGGAAAACTAAGAGGCTAATTCTTAGATATAGATATAGATGATATAGAGAGACAGAGACAAAGATAGGTGAGATTTCCAATGAATAAGAGAGAGAATTTAAAAATGTCATGAAGATTAAAGTCAGTGGTGTACTGGAGCCAGCTCATACTGACTCTCAAGAGCTGATCGTTAAATTTTCAGCAATTTTGCGACCCTGCTGTTAAACTTTTACCAACATGTCCCTGGTTAAAGTTCAGCATTTCCTTGCAGAAAACTAAATACATTTTTTAAAAAAGCTAATAATCCCTAAAACACTGAACAAAGTGCTCACTACTGTGTAGTCATTGTTCTAAAACAATGCACATTATTATATATAATAAAAATGGAGAAAAACACAAAGTAACAAAATCAATAAAATATTGTTAAGAAACTGCTTAATTTCAATTTCCCTCTTATTGTGCCCCAACTGATAACTGCAATCAATCTTTTGTAAAGAATTAAAATTGTTTCTTTCTTTGATCTTTTTTGAATCTGATATTGAAATGAAAGAAAAAAAATTAAAAAGAAGGAAGAAGAGCATTATACAAAAAGCATTTATATAGCTCCCTCTCTTTCATTCCCACCGCCATTGTTACCTTCTTCTCTAGCTGTATTTGGAACTTATTTAAACTTTAATTATTCTTAACTTAAAAATTGAAGATTTTATAAAGTTAAGAACTATCATGGACCTTGTCTCGCCTGAAACTCAACAGATACTACTTAAAGCTTTTTTGAAGGAGACGCTCCTTCGTGGGCAGAAGGCTCAGGGGTGGGACCTGGCGTGTCTCTACTGGAGCAGGTTGGCTGCAACTGCAAGGCCGAGAAAGAACCACCTGCCTGCTGTCGTGGGCAACAGGCCCCGCCCTCAGGACCTTCTCCTCAACTCACACTGTGGTGGCACCAAGCGACCCACACTGCTGCAGTTAAGCCAAAGTGGCAAGCTTGTGGAGGAGTCCCTGTGAAGCCAGAGTTTTATGGAAGCTAAATGTATGATGGTAATGATGATGAGGGTGAGGATGAGGAAGATGGTGAGGATGATGAGGATGATGATGGTAGTTGGTTGCACAGTCAGCCGGATAGTTGGACTGGATTTGGCACTTTTAGGCACCTATTGAGTCCTTCCCAAGGACCTGGGATAGGCAGATGCTGTTGTTTGATGTTGTTAAAGGTATTGTCTCAGCATATAAGCTGTTCCAAGTAAAGTTGCCTTTTGCAATTGACTGATGGTGATTTTGCCAACGCCAAAGGTGTTCAAGTGGTGATTCAGATGTCTTGGGATTGCACCCAAGGTGCCTATAAGTATTGGTACTATCTTTGCTTTCTTTTGCCACAGTTGTTCTACTTCTATTTGCAGGTAATTATATTTTGTGATTTTCTCCAGTTCTTTCTCTGCTATTCTGCTGTCTCCAAGTGTTGCAATGTCCACTATCCAGACGTTTTTGTCTTTCTTATCAACAATTGTTAAGTCTGGGGTGTTGTGTGGCAGGTGCTTGTCTGTTTGAATTCCAAAGTCCCAGAGCACTTTAGCTTCTTCATTTTCTATCACTTGTCAGTTTTGTGGTCCTACCAGTTCTTGCTTGCAGGCAAATGGTATTTCTTGCAGATATTCCCATGCACCATTGTTGCTACTTGTTCATGCTGTTGTTTGTAGTCAGTCTGTGCAACCTTCTTGCAGCAGCTAACAAGGTGGTCCACTGTTTCTTCAGCTTCTTTGCAGAGGTGGCATCTACTGTCTGTTGCTGTCTTCTCAATTCTGGCTTGAATTCTCAATTCCATGCCCACTTATTGTTATTGTTATTGTTGGTCACACAATAGCCAGATGTTTAGCCTGGATTTGTCATTTGTATCCACCTATCAAGTCTTTCCCAAGGACCTGGGATAGGCAGATGTTGTTGCTGGGATAGGATGATGTTGATGATGATGGGGTAATTTAATGTTGTGTTTGCTTGACTTTTTTACTGTATGCAACATGTTTGAGGAGTAGCACGCACACACACACATACCTTAGAGGGAACATACCCTTCCAGGCTGCAACTGAGGCCTTGGCTGGTTGGCCCACCAGATCCTCAAGGAAAAATCCAAGCTCCCTCTGACACCCATCAAGGTCCATCAGGCACCTCAGGCGGGCTGATCTAACAGGCCCTGTCTCCCCATGAGGTGGGGTGACACCAACAAACCAAAGAGCAACCAGAGAATGATTTGACCATGGAAATGGACTGGTAACAACGTCCTGCAAAACTAGATAATGTCGCAACTCCCACAAGACAAAAACTAGTATGTGATCCCTGTTATGCATTGGGTCCAATGATTTGGGAGATGTCCATGGTTGCCATGCTGGCCATGAACTCCTTAGTTACCTTGGACTCAGGGCCACCAGAGGAGAAGTTTAAATCCCTGAGAACCAACAGCCTCAGGGTCTCTATTGTCAGCCCAGCAATGGAATCTAGCAGCTCAAACAGGCATGATGCTGGGCAACAGGAAGTATACCACCAGCAATCCCAATTGTTCCCCAGAGCCCAAATTTAACCAGAGGGCCTCACATCCACTTTAGTACCAGAGGCTTCCAAACCCTCAACAACTGGCAAATGACAACTGTCAACCCACTTCCCCACCCCTAAAGTCTCAGCTGGTACCAATCCTAAAACCCAGCTAGATAGTTTGCAAGAGAAAAACTTCCCACTCTAGGGCCACCCAGGACTTGGCAATGCGAGCCAGGTATGCTGCCATATTCACAATCAAATTGTGGATGAGGACAGATTTGTTACAGACTGACCTGGCACTCAGCAGCAACAGGAGTCCAGGGCCACCAAGGACCTGTCAGCCCTTTAAGGTAGACAGTACTACCCTTATCAAACCAATGTCTAGGCTGCGGCTCTTCCTCCTCTCAAAGTTATTCTCACTGTGATTACACTTTCTCAAATTACATTTCTGCCCTGGACTCAGAATCCATTTATCTGACTGCTGCCTTGGTTGCAGTTCTTCCTCCTGTTCCTTGAGTTTATTCCTACTGCCCAGTACAGGCTCCTATAACCTGGCCCTGAGGGAAGACCCTGGGGCTGGACAACGGGATCACTCTCAATCAGCAAGCCTGACATTCCCAAGTGATGCTCCACTCCCAGATCCCACCGTATCTTCCCTTGCCCATCACAGTTCCAATGTTCCTGCTCACCCTCTTTTCTCCCCCAGATGCCTCTCATCTTTTGCATCCTCCTCCCAGGCCAGGGCATTCATTTGCCCCCACACCTGCCACAAACAACCCTCCACTACAGCCACTCACATAATCACACACAGCCACACACAGCCCTCACAGCAAGGCCCCTCCCACTCCTTTATGGCCACACCTGCCCCTGGCATTTGGGAACCTATGGAGGGAATGTGAAGCTGCTATGGGACTAAGCCCCAACACACAGCATGGAGCCAAGAGCCTCCTCTCCACCTGGTAGGGGAACAAAATGGAAAATGACTGAGGAATTAGATGCTAGTCCCTAAGTCTGGAAGAGGGCAGCCAATGGGTCATTGTTCAGTCCCATGTCCTGAGGACCACTCCACAGGTTCTGAGATGAGCAGCATAGATCTTCCAATGGCAGAAGTACCTCCTAGAGTAGTAAAGTTAGAACATTATAAATGGAGGGGACAATAATTTTTGATTGATACATTTAAAATTCTGTTTTTAAAGTACCTTTAACTTCTTTCTTCGTACTCAAAATTATTTATAGAAAAGTTAGTAAGCCTGTATGAATCAGACCCAATTTTATTTCTTGTCTCTGATATTTATTCTGTACATGCAGAATAAGTTGTTTATTTTTTAGCAACTTGGAAATTCTTTGCAACACAATACCTCTAAATTAGAGGCAAACTGAGATTACCTTGTGCACAGAACTTGATATTGTCA
Organism: Liasis olivaceus; assembly: GCA_030867105.1. Classification (NCBI taxonomy): domain Eukaryota; kingdom Metazoa; phylum Chordata; class Lepidosauria; order Squamata; family Pythonidae; genus Liasis; species Liasis olivaceus. The sequence goes on along the minus strand of CM061348.1, from coordinate 98,610,146 downwards.
TTTATGGGCTCTTCTGTAACAGATTGTTTTAAGTCATGATGTGTTATTTGGACAATACTATATTTTTATCCACTTTGTCACCAGATATTTTTATCTGACTACGGTAGTCCTCGACCTATGACCATTCATTTAACAACTGTTCAAAATTACCACAGCACAGGAAAAATTGGCTTTGGAATGGTCCCTGTACTTATGACTGTTGCAGTGTACCTGCAGTCACATGGTGAAAACTGTTGCGCAGAGTGCAGCAAAAAGGTCCCAAAAATCCTGCTCTCAGGTAACTTACACATCAGCATGAGAGCTTGCAAAATGCAATATCCATAGTTAGCTTTCCAAAGAAAATCTAGTCAGAAAATATAAACTAACTGGTCTTTATTGATAAAAATGCAAAACTTCATAAAATACAAGTTGCATACAAAATATATGATATAACAAAGACTTCTTCTCATCTTAGCTTCCAAGACTTAACCACAACAAAGTCTCTAGCTAAAAAAACACTCTCAGAGAAGAGGTACACTACTTGGTTACTAGTTAAGATTACATAACCAATAAAAACGTACATGGTTAACTTTACAAGACAAACTGAACGAACAGGCTGGGCATTTAGCCCACCCATTATATTGCCAGCATGTCACCCCTTCACTGAATAACTAACATACACATTACAGTAGGTGGCAGTAAAAAGCATAACAGAATCACAAGATTCTTTGTTTACATTAGCTTCATAGAATAATCTCGACACCTGTTTTTATATAGGGAACGGGATGACCTTCTTCCCATGAGAAAATCCTGATACCCCTCTCAGCCCTTTCACGACACAACAACACATGTTACAGGATAGTATAAACAACTGATTACAGCAATACAACAACAATTTACATTTATTCTAATCCAAGGTTTGCTAACATTGGGTGCTTGGCAAAGAGCATTATTTATGATGGTTGCAGCTTCCTGGGGTCATATGATCACCATTTGTGACCTTCCCAGACAGCTTCTGACAAGCAAAGTCAATGGGGGAATGGATTGGATTCACTCAATGACCACATGATTCATTTAACAGCTGCGGCAATTCACTTAACGGCTGTAGCAAAAAAGGTCATAAAATCGAGCACAACTCACTTAACGATCGCATCGTTCAGCAATGGAAGTTCTGGTCCAAATCATGGTCGTAAGTCAAGGACTACTGTATTTAGAGTTGAAAGGGGATTGCTTATATTTTTACCTTGTTCAGAGATGCAGGATACAAAAAGGTTATGATTCCATTTTTTTTTTTTTATACATGGGTGTCACTCAGCATTCACAAGTTTGACACCTGTTTCCCAGCAGGAAGTCATATACAACACAGTTTCTCTCAGTATTTAAAGCAACCATTAGATATAAACTAACATGACACGATCTTGTATTTAATTCAAGCGTACCAGGGAAAGATCTTCCTTGTTATTTTCAAATTTATGTTATTCCACAACATCAATTTCTCATAGTATTTCTAACTGAGAATCTTGAATGAAGTTGAAATCTCCAATACAAATTACATATTGATAGTGTGCAGAATATAGCTTAGAGAAATATTTCAGAAGTATTGCTAATTGGGCCATAAAATGTCAGCAGAGCAGAGGTAAGAGTAGCTATCTTTAGCATCAAAATTAAAATAAACTGTCCTTCACAAAAATTGTATTTGTATTTCACATGAATGTTAAGATTGCCTTTAAATGTAATAGTTCTCTGACATGCTTTATTTGAGTATCTATTAATATAGGTTTGGCCAGTCCAGTTCCTAGGCCTCAAAAACAGTTGCATTTTGGTTACAACATGGGCCAACAAGGCAGGCAGGCAGGGATGGGAGGAGAGGGCAGGGAAGGAAGGAAGGAAGGAAGGAAGGAAGGAAGGAAGGAAGGAAGGAAGGAAGGAAGGAAGGAAGGAAGGAAGGAAGGAAGGAGGCAGGCAGGCAGGCAGGCAGGCAGGCAACCACAAGCACAAGCAAGCAAGGCAAGGAAAGGCAAGGCAAGGCAAGGCAAGGATGGAAAAGGAAAGAAAGGCAAAGCTGTCACCCATCAGATCCTCAGCTTCTTTCCTTCTCCTAATCATTGAACACAAGCGTCCAATGAACGTTTAACCGCTCGTATAAGGGGGTATTGATTCTTATTTCTGAAGTCCAAATACAAAGACATTACATCCATGTCTTTAGTGTCCCCAACAAGATGGAAGGTGAACTTCTGGAGCAGAGTGCTGAAGAACAGGAAGAGCTCCATCCGAGCCAGGGCCTCCCCCGGACAGGCCCGCTTCCCTGCAATAGCAAAGAAGAAAACAAAGCTTATTTAGGAAGCACACTTGCTGGAATTGTGACTGGTAAAAGAATAACATGAAATAAGTCAGTATGTTACTTTATCCTATGCCTTCAAGAGGACTCTACCTGCTGAGAATGGCATGAAAGCATCTCTTTTCCTGAACTGGCCCTTTTCATCCAAAAAATGATCTGGGTTAAACTTCTCTGGAGTCTCCCAATGGAGAGGATCAAAATGTACAGATGAGAGCATTGGAGTAACAGCTGTGTACTAAAGGGAGAGGAAGAAACAGGTTGTATTATTGTTGCTTGTATGGAGCAGAAAGAGCCTGCAGTTCTCAGTTGCCTCAAATCAAATAGCTCAGTGGGAAGCACTCTGCAAACAGTCTGTGGGCATGGAGGGAAGGGAGAGATATTTGGTTTAATACATATTTATTGAAACTGCCTTGGATACGAAGGATATCTGGACACATAACATCCCTCTTTTTTTCTATTCCCCAGAATATCTTGACCAATAGTTATATCACCACACCTTGGGGATGTTGTAACCACGGAATGTTGTGTCACAAGTTGTTGCCCGTGGAAAGAACTCAAGGCTCCCTTTCTGATACCGTTGAACCTCATGGACAACGGCGTTTGTGAAAGGCATCTTCAACCGGTCCTCCATGCTTGGAGTGCGGTTTGCACCCACCACCTCATCGATCTCCTGTTGCACCTTAGCTGTGAGAAAAAGTATTGAGAAGATATTGACAGCCTTTTTCTTTCTCATGCTGAGCACCTGCAGTCAGCTACCACCTGTTTTTCAAAGAACATACAGGGAAGACATTTCTAGACAGAAGAATGGCTCCTCCTCCTCCTCTGAAGTCATTTCCCAGTGGAGACCGTTTCAGTTTTTTTAGTCCAGGAAGATGTGATTCACACTGTTTATCAGTGTCTCTGTGCCATAGTGGAAATGCTGAGAGCCAGCAAACATCAAGCATTTCCATATGGGCTTTCTGAAGATTATAGTCTCCACCCAAAGGTGCAGTGAATAGTAGTGAGGAGAAAAACTACTGTACTTAAATTAATTTCTTAAATTGTTATTATATGTACACATTAATTAATATTCTATGCCAGCAGAAAAGAACGCACTCATTCCCCCCAAAACCTCAAGGTCCATTTCCAAAGAACTAGTGCTTCAGGCTACAACTGTCAATCAATTTTGGGAGGTTTCACAGATTAAGATTAATTATATTCTGTAACAACCTTTATAATTTTTCATCTATGTCATAATTACTCATTCTTGTACATAACCATTTTGCCATTGCCTGAAGCAGCATGGTTCAAAATGTCAAGGATGATACCTTGAGTTAAAAGGGATGTCCATTTATACTGTTGCAACAGATGATCCTCAGGAAAAGCTATAATCTCTTAAACTTGCTCATTCATACTAGGATTCCATAAAGCAAGTACTAAATTAATGTACTTGGCTGATTTGCCCTAGGGCTGTATGCGGAAAAAAGATTGCATTCAATTGTTATAGCATTCAATCACTTCTGCCTCTTCATGATCTAATGGATATCATTTCACTAGAATTGTCTGTCAATAGCTGCTTCTTCATGACATCTCAAGACTTGGTGGCAGATCCGTTTGTTCCAAGGGCAGGTTAGCTAGACTGGGAAATCTAAACAAAAAACCATTTTGGAAGAAGGCCGTGGGAAAGCACTTCCATAGTATTCCCAATAAAACTGCATAAATGCAGCTGCAGTGAGTTTACTTTACTCAACAGCATCTTAATATGTTCACTTTCTTTTTTGTAGGATTAATAGTGGAAGCCCTGAGAGCCCTGACGCCTTTCTCTTATTGTGGGCATTTCTGTACCTTGAATGTGTGGCAATTTAGCCATCGCTAGGAGGCTGTAGAGCAAGGCCTGGCTTGTGGTTATTGTCCCAGCAAAAAAGAGTCCAAAGACAACACTCACAAGATGTTCAGGAGTGTAGATAACCTCAGATGAGTTCTGCTCCTTAAAGGAAAACAGAGGGGGAAAAAGAAGAATAAAAATTCTACTTGAAAAAAAGATAAAGCAGTTCATGAAGTTCTTCATACTGTCTCTTTCAACTAAAGGAAACTTAATTCAGCCTTTAACCCGCCTTTAGAATAGATAGAAAAGCTCTTCAATTTTAAGGTATTTCTGGGATCAGCAATTGATGCAAGGGAAGAAACAGCTTGCCTACCTGGTCTACCCATCAAATGTTTACCACAAGTAATGGCCAAATTAAAGAACAGATACTCTGATTTTGACTAAGGTTGTTACTTAGAGCTGGGCTAAAGCAATTCCTAAGGTGTATGCTTGGAAGACAGAATTAAATCTGACCACAGAAACTTGGATGTTACATCTCAGGGACTAATCCTAATAGAAATTGCTTCCACAAGATGATTCCAGGAAACTGCACTTCATTATCTTTATATCACCTATTGGGAGTATAGAAGACCTCTAAAGAAATACCTTGTAAAAAATTAGCATGCAAAGCAAATTTCTATGCATACTCATTTTTTTTTTAAAAAAAGGAGAATTCTGTCTTAGAAAATAGCAGCCTTAGTTTCTAATGCTTGGCCTCGTCTGGAGAATAGTATAGACATCCTTAGCAACAAATGCCTGGAATAGGAATACATGCCAACAAATAGGCTCTGAGGGGGGAGTCCCAGAGTAAAGAAAGAGGTAGAGAATAAATAGCTTCATATTCATTCCTATGAGATGAACTAGGTTCATCTTAGATGCATATTGGAGAATACTCATGATACTTCGACAATTGTGCAGGAATGGTATATAGCCTACCTTCTCCAATCTAATAAGGAAGCAATCAATATAGTCACGGGGGTTCTGAGGATCCAACGTCTTCCTGTGGAACTCCACCTTCTCACGGATATAATCACAGACTTTTTCAGCATCAGCAAATCTCTTCTTGTGTTGCCCAGGAAGGTAATCCATAATTTTTGGAACAGTATTGTACACCTGTCACAGAGCTCATGTTAAACACTATACCCTTTCAGACCATTATGCTGGAGGCTTAATGCCCCAAATATTCAGAGAGTAGCTTTCACTGTGATGTTGCTAGTTGTCAAGCCTCAAATAGGTGCCAAGGCCAAGAAGGCAAGAATTACATGGATTTCAGTAACCTATCTTCAATTCTAGTCTCAGGTAAATACAGTATCTTGGAAACTATAGTAGGAATTTATATTTATAGTAAGTTAGCCTCTTTACACAGCTTTTCCCCAGTACTCTCTTCATGTCGGCTGAGTTGCATTTAGGAGATAATCTGTCAAGTGACTCACCCACTGCTTTCCCAGCCCCACCACATCTCTCACATTAATGGATAATCGTGTAAATAGTCTTAGTCCTCAAAGTAGGAAGATGGACTCTAGGAATGAGCATAAAGACAGGGTAGCTACTTCAAAAAACAATGATAAGGAGAGATGCACATGTCCACAATCGGCTATGATAATTAGTACTGCTAATACTATTTATAGCTCTTTGTGTAGCATTGCAGGTTTTTTAAAAAGATACACAATATGATACTATAGCTTTTTAGATCGATTGGAATTTTGATATTGTCCTTATAACACAAACCTAATGACATGAGGGAAAAATGGATATTGTTGTCATCTGTTTGAAGCCCTACCGAAACAACAAGAAAGTATGTATGGGCACCAATGTTAAGTTTTCAGTCAAGGGCTGAAAGATAACAGTGAAACATTAACATTCAGAGGCATTAGCCCCTTCCTGTGAAATGCCATGCTTGGACCTTCCCTGGCAAGGTAAGAAGAGAGTGAGTATGAGAATCAAGCAAGTTAGTGGCCAAAGGAGTTATTGCTCTGATGACCAGAGAAGGGAACGATCCTTGTAAGCCCAGCCAGGAGAGGTGAACTGGGAATCAGTTAGTGTTTGGATGGCTCCATCTCACTGGATGTCCAGATTTGGCTTCTCCTGCTTAGTAGCTCATCATATCTAGTGTTCACATTTCTGACCTGAACACTCACACACACCCACAGAGCTGCTAGGAAAAGTGGAGCTTCATGACAGGAGAAGCAACAGAGAATACTAACATACCAGTCCAAGGAAACTATTAAAGAATCTTATTTGAGACTCTATAATCTGCTGGTTCTCTATGAAGATTTGATCTTTGTAATCAAATCGATTGCCAAAGACGACTGCGCAGATCACATTGGAAACAGCACTGGTAAGCCTTCTTCTCGGGTCAAAAGGCTGCCCTGCAAGAAAAGCCACAGAAAGGTATGAGTGGGATGAGAGAATGCAGATCTTTCCTTCCAGAAATCTCACCACAAAATTGGAACAAAAAATGTTTCAGATCAAACAGGTTTGAATGAATATTCTTTCCCTCTCTCCTAAGAACTGAATATGAATACAGTTAAAAAATCCTATAACCTCTTAATCAAGATACAAAATGGTGTTTTCAGGTTCCACTCTGGAATCCATTAAATCCATTATTGGTAATTTTTTATAATAATATTAACTAAGAAGCAGAGCCTATGTGTAATTCAATGAAAACACAGCCTGCGTTACCACTAGAGCTTCTTCACAGTCTCGTTACTGTCTTCCTCTGTCAAGAATTGTTTCCTCCCTGCTGGGGGCTCCTTCCTCTGCCTCTTTCTGCTCATGGCTGGTTTTTCCACCTTCTCCCTTCCCCTGTTTCACCTCTTTGAATGGTCTGCTTCCCATTTTAACTGAGCTCTCCTGTCTCTCTGCCCCTCTCTCCTCCTAATCCCTTTTTGTCCCCTCTCTCTGTTTCTTCTTTTTCTCTATCTCTTTTTTTAAATAACCCCACTTTCTTTTCTTTCCATTTCTTTTCCCTTCTCATTCCAGAGATTTCTCCATTCAAGATGATATTCAAAGGTGCCACCACTCTCTAAATGAAGACTATTTATGACCGTTTAATTCAGATCCACAGTGCCTTTAAGATCTCCACCCCTCGTGCAAACCACCTATTGTTATCTGCTTCATGCCTATAAGAGCAAATCGTTATCCATGTTTCCCTTATTGACCTTAGATTACCTGTCTCATTCATCCATGAGGTGCTTTGCTGGTTGCTGAATTTGCCTGAAGTGTGATTTAGCATTAGGTTCAAATGACTTTTTAAAAAGACCTTCTGCTTCTCTTTCCAAGTTTTAACTGAGCACTCTGTTCCCTCCATCCTTCTCTTCTTCTAATCTATACAACAAAACTGACTAAATATAAGCGGGGGGGGAGGGGGGCAGGCAACAGCCTTAGCATGCTTTTTATGAAATTACCACATTAACTGCTTCCTAGCACCTATTGTGTGTTCCCTCAGTTACTGCACCCACACTAAGATTTAACTACTTCTGCACAAACTTGTAATTTTATGAACCCAAGGGCTGACACTGGAGAGAAAAGAGGAAGAAACGGTAAGCTGTTATATTTTTCCCTAACTCCTGAGCACCACTGTGAAAAACAATGGGGGGGGGGGGGGCAACACTTGTCACTGCCTATCTTCCTTTTTCTTTATTTTGTGTACTTAAGTGCAGAAGGATTTGAGTTTCAGTTCAGAATCTAGTTGTTCTGTAACTTGACATAGTACAAAAACCCTTTCCAGCTTCTTTTCTATACACTCCCTGAAATTATTCTTCTGCAGGAGAACAGCTTTCAGTTTCTCTAGAGGACCTTTTGTGGTAGCCACTTCCTCTGCTAGACAAAGGGCTTCCTCCTGCACCCTCTCGGACATCCTTTTCTTCCCCATCCCAAAATCTCGCAAGGTGGACAGTGTGAACCGTCGCAGCTCCCTCCATTTCTTCTCATCAGTGGTGCTCAGACCTGAAAAGAGATCACGTGTTCAGTCAGTTCTCAGCTTTTGTGGAGAAGCATGTTTAGATATCAATGATGGTTTCAGGCACTTTCCCCCTTCAGATCTTTGCCTCATTCATAGTTGAAACAGGGCACTCCAACAGCAAAGTTCAAAGGAGTCAATATTTTTTCTTCATACTTTTTCAAAGTCCAAATTGCTTTTGAAGGTACACAAAATGAATTTTGACATTACTCCAGATGACATCAGCCAAAAGTGTCTTCTTTGGAAAAGTATTTCTGTGTGTCTTCCCAAAGGATAGTTTAGAGGTGAAATTTTTTCTTTTCCTGCCTGTAAGGAACCACCTGAGCAGACTTCAAAAGTGACCAGTGGAAGGGAAATGGTGAAAAAATGTTTTCCTCCCTCTCCAAGAACCATGACCAAATCAACATCTTTACAAAACCTCATTTCAAGTGAAATCTTCACAACTGTCAATAATATTAATGCAATTCAGATAATTTGAAATGAATTATAGAAACTTAAAAACAATAACAAATAAGGAAATGAAAGAGAATCAACCTTTATTTTGGAGCATTCGCCTATTTATGGGCGTTTGAGTTCGCCCACCAAATTCTTCTGCATGATCCAGCAAAGCATCTTTTACCACCTCATATCCACAGAGTACAACCATTGGTTTTGATGTGACCCACACAGTAAATATAGGTCCATACTTCTCAGAAAGCTAAAGGTAGAATTAGATGAAAACCCAGTTAATTAGGTGATAAAGTTTCTTTGGTGAAATTATTCTAAAGCATGCTTGAAATGCTTCTTAAATTTGTCACAGAGAGATCTTCAGCACGTTCAAGCAAAGCTTCAATAACTCTTAATATCCACAGAGTACATCAATATGATTAGGTTCCAGCATACTAGTTGATGAGATATGGGCAACAGTATGTTGGCTTTTATGGTCATCTGTGGGTTAGAGAACCTAGTTTGCAGAGAGTAGCATGAGCTGCTCAAGGTAAAACTGAGCTTTGGCTGCACTAGTGACATCCTGGCCAAAAAGTACCAAAACTCAGCAGTGTTCTTTTTACCCTTAACAAGAAATGTTATACGTTGCAAAGGTAAAACTAAGCCTGATAATCTAAACTACTCCTTCTTTAGCTTACTCGAAAAACTTATGTGAAATCCACAATTAACCAACATTATGATGGGAAGTGGAGGACAATATTTATGGGCCCAGCTGAAAACTACCATGAAATATGGAAGATTTAACATGGAATGTAAGAAAAATTATACTTTAGTGAATAGTGATAATCGGGAAAGAAAAAAATATTTTTTATTATTATGAAACATTCTGGAAAAAAATGTAATTCAGGGAAAAAATATATTCTGTTAAGTGGCATGAATAGAGGGGTGGGAAAGAGATAATGAGAATGTTAATTGTTTAGTATGTTTCTGCTTAGAAAAAGGCCTGTATGTTTCAAATACGTGGCTTAAGCCTACATCTATTCATATGTACACATGGGAAAGGAATGAATATTAGTCTAAAGCAAAATTATTCTGAATATCCATATTGTAAGATTGAGAGAATCTGTGAAAGACCCAAAGCTGATGAGAGGTTCTAAATGTAGGTCAAGTGATTATTTGGGAGTGTCAAGGATGGGCCTCGGGAAAATGGACACAGAAGAAAAGGAAAGAAGTGAAAAAAAATGAGAGTAAAGTAAAACTACTGCATGAAGAAAAAAATGCATGCCTCTTATGAACAATATTAAGATATAGAACAATTTCCCAACAGAATGAGTGGAAAGTGGACATAAGGGAAGAAGATGTAGGAGTGCTTCAAACAATCTGAAAGGAATTATGCTACACTGAAGTGTGTGGAATTTTGCTCACAGGCAGTATGATAAAAGAGAAGAGGCTCTTTTGTGCATACAAGAGAATACGGGGACATTGGAAGGATGGAAATGGGGGCAAACTGCCCACCATTCCTGAAGATTAACCATTTTTGGTAGGGCCACCATAAACGGGCTTCAAACTGGATTACCACTATAGTGCAGCAAAGAGTTTGTGTTTCTCTATGTCTTTCTTGGCATCTAGTGATCATCTGGATTTTTGCAGCCCAGATGAAGTAGCCCCTGTCTTTCATCTATTAGGACATTATTACGTTATGTCTGCATTTCAACAATCTGGAATCAGACAGGATAGCTAGAGGAAGAGGAGGTTTCAATGAATTTGATGCTAATACAAATGATACAAATTTGAGGCCCAGAGATTTATTTTTCTAAAGCTTTTCTTGTTACTACTTATTTTTTAATGAACTTTGTAACCTCCATTGTGTGTTTATCAGGCTGTTACAAGGTGCCTTTAAAGTAAAATTCCTTCTGAAGATACACAGGAGTCCCCAATAAAATTGGATGCTTCTAGAATTAATGAAATGACTAAAATTAGGGAAAGGTACACAATTCTTTCAAAGTAATCACGTTCTGAAACAGCAAAGAAGTACAATAGTTAGCGAATCCTACCTTTTTATAGGATTTTCTAATAGGTAGTACATCTCGCTGCAAGAGGTTCCCCAGAAAAGGCCACGGAGGAGGTCCTGGGGGCATCTGCCCTTTTTTCTTGTATATCTGGAAGGAAGAGAAAAGGGTGAAAAATATACAGAGAAGGAGCAGAGCTCCTGCCCATGTCAGCTCCATCCTTCTCTAAGTTCTTTCCCTCTTCAAAAATCCCAGAAATTGTTTAAATGAGATAAGACTGAAAGGAGGAGGCCCACTGGAGAACAAATCAAACCTAATTCCAGATTTCCCCTAACCTTTGCACACCTGCTTGTTTACTTTCTGCTCCATTTGTTCTTTCACCTCTATTAGTATAGCAGAGTTACTTATCAAGTTCCATGACTTCTAACTGTGGGCACAAATAAGTTACTGTTTCTGTACTTTTTGGGGAAAAATATGGAGTGCATATAGGTTGGGTTCAAAATACGGATATTTTCCTTTCATGTAACTATTCAGGGTGAGGACTGTTTCCAAAGAAAATTGGTGGCCACCAGCAGCATAGGAAATTTTCTGGAAGACTTTGGAAAAAAAATTATAAAAATACTTGATTTTGACTGTGGCATTTAGGATTTAAAGTTCATCATTTTAAATCTCATAACTGGGAAAGAAATAAATAATTTCAGAATGAATGGAAATGGGACATTCAAACAACTCTGGAGTAAATGTCCAAAAAGGATTTACATGTATGGGGTGATGAGACTTACTTGTGGATTTCGAGGAGTCTATGGGCCACACAGCCCCCTTTGCAAGGCAAACCAGGTCTTGCAGCTTGAAGGGTAAAGATTTTTAATACAAGCTATTTTTCTTTTTTCTTATTTAAGTTTATCTATGATCTTGGAATTGTTCAAACTGGGGTTAAATCCTTTAAATAATAGTCCATTCTAAACACTCCCTCTTCTTTGCTGACTATATGGCAGAATGTGAAAGAGCAATTAATTAACTTTTGCTGATTGAACCCTGTGGAACTTAAGTTTTTTTTCTTTCACCCACTTGTTATGCCTCTGAATTCAATACTATGAACATGACTGAATACAAAGTGCTTTAAACCATTGTGGAATCAAAATGCAGGACACAAAGACAAAATAATCAAGGCTTCACTGCAGTGTTTATTAGGCAGTACGTACTGGAGGGGGACCCCACTAAAGGTTAGTGGGAGACGCTGCCCTGTAGGCAAAATGGATGCCCTGATATTTATACAATTCTACAAGAAAGGGGAAGGGAAAAGAGCAGATATGTATACATATTCATATGATGATGCAAGCATATTTTAATGAGCAATACTTCTCAAGTTACTTTCTGTCCCTGTTCTTGGCCGCTATCTACAAGGACGGGACAACTGCTATCTCTAAGGAAAGCAATAGTGTTAGAGGGGAAGAAACACATTGTTCAAGGTGCCAACTGCCAGGATGAAGACATCCTCCCTTACGTTGCTATTGGGGATGTTTGTGATAAGGGGTTACAATCAGCCTAGTTCATGTCAGCTTCAAGGGTACTGCACATTCCTTTATGTTTCAATTTTATTAAGGCGATCCCATTCATCTAAGCCCTCTAAAAATTTGCTTCTTTCACCCAAAGATTCACCCAAAGATATATTTTCCTTATTTTCCTCACAATTCATCTCCCTTTTGACCTCTTGGAGGTCAAATTCCAGGTCAGACTGGAGAACTGGGTTGAGCCTTACACCCTTCTGGAGGCAATTGTTACAAAGACCCATTAAACATTGTCCAGTACACAGCAATAGGATTACAACGGCCAGAAGAGCTAGGCATCCTAAAGGTAAATTTCTCAACCACCCAGAATCAGGCAACCAAGAAGTAAGCCAGTTCCATAAATTACTGGGGGCTTGTTCAGTGATATGTTTTGCCAGATCCTTTAAATCCTGCACAGTGGCTTTAACATGTAAATAATTGTCTGTCAGGTTAGAGCAACACATACCTGGAAATTCCTCACACCCATGGGCCATTTGGAATAGCACAAAGTCAAAGGCCAATCTATTTTGTAAGATTGCTGTTCTTAATTGTTCCTGCTCTTCATTTAGGAGAGCTATAGCATTTGAAGATTTGTTGATGTTTTTTATAACTAAACAGGCCAATTTCCTGAGATCCAGGTGAGCAAGGATTGCTAGACCTGGTGTTCCAATTATGGATACAGCAAGCCCATAAACATCCTTGGTGTTCAATAGCCCTATGTGGTCATCACAGGTGCTGTCAAGTGGGGGGCCCTCTATATGGTATCTGCGCACTCACCTGGGTTTGTGATGAGTGTAATTTTGAACAAGTGGTACTGCATGAAATGAAGTTAAATGCCCAACTGCACAGGGGCCTCCCGAGGAGTTTGCTGGGAAATATGAAAAGGCATAGCTTCCACACAGTAGATACCAGCCCTTAGGAAAGTAGTGGGAGACTTTTATAAAGTTAAACTGCATTACCTGTGAGCATTTTCCAAGAGCTGGTAGGGAAAAGCATGTCTTTTTGTCTTCACAGCCAACCACTTGCACACGGTTGGTCCCTGGCAAATTGCCCTTGGTTTCTACCCTGTATAATGCTTGATTGGTCCACTGGCATTTGGTGGGTGTGGAATGATAGTACAGGAGGGTTTTCCCTAGGGAATCAAGGATAAGTGGGTCACGTGTAGGGAGTGGTGCAATAATGGTACGGAGCACGTGGAAAAACAGTTCAGGTACTCCTACAAAACATGTTTTAAGCACAGAATCCCAATTTGTTCCCTCAAGAGCACAAAAAGGTTCACCCGGAGGAATTATAGAGTGCACTAAAGTCAAGTAGGAATTGTTTGTAGGCAACCAATCTAGTAGATATTGCATCTTATATCCTGGCAATTGTAGATAAAGCACACTGACCATTGCAACTACAAAAGAATATAGAGCCATGGTTTTGCTGTGAGGCAGACAGTAAAGAAAAAGAAACACAGTAAAGCAATCTGAATAACTGCAGGAGCCTAAGTGTTAATGTTAAACTAACAACAAGAGTCCATTTAAACCATCTTCAGAGCTCTTCAGGGTTTCGTAGTCAAACTTCACCCTTCTTCTTTCTTTCATCTGTTTGTTTTCTGGGAGCCTTGAACACAGTCCTTGGTAGTGCTTGCTTCTGGGGCTGGAGCTGGAGCACGCCTGAGATGACTTAGGTGAACCCATGAGGTCAGACCTTCAAGCTTTACACTGCTGTGAGCTACTAACAGCACTCGGTACGGGCCTCTCCACCTTGGGGAGAGGCAGTTTTTCCTCTGGTGCACTTTTTGATACACTCAGTCTCCTGCTTGCAGCTGGTCAAATGGTTCAGTTTCAGGTAGCCTGCTCTGATTATGATGTTGTCTGACTCACTCCTGGGTTCGGCGCTGCTCCTGCTGAAAAGATTGTATGGCACGTAAGTACCTTGTCCATGGGTTGGGGTGAACACCTTCTGGTATGGGGATTGAGCCAAGGCCCAGGGGCATTGGTCGCCCATATACAATTTCATAGGGAGACAGTTTTAATTCTTTCAAAGGTGAACTTCTGATAGCCAAAACTGCCATGGGGAGTACATCTACCCACCCCCAACCAACTGCTTCTACTAGTTTGGCCAAACGATTTTTCAAAGTTCCCACCATCCTCTCTGCCAGCGAGGATGCCTGTGGCCTATAGGTGCAATGGTATTTTAGCTTTATTCCCAGGGCTGTACCTATTAACTGGATGACTCAATTCACAAAATGTTTCCATCCATCTGAGTGGATGACTCTCTTGATATGCCCCATTTTTGCACCAGTTCAGTTAATAACCATTTGGCCACTGCACTGGCATCTGCTTTTCTGGCAGCAAATACTTCCACATAATTACTGAAGGTGCATATTACAATCAATAGGTGCTTCTTCTGCTTACACAGAGGCATGTCAGCAAAGTCAATTCGTATCATCTGGAAAGGGTACTGACCCCTTGTAACAAGCTGCCACCTGCTGATCCCAAATCCAGTAACTTTCCTTGCAACCAATATTGATTCAAAAGAAAGTTCATTTATTGAGAACAAGTGTACAGTTCCAAAGCATTGCTAAGACTGAGCCTAAGCGCGCCAAAAGTTGTTTTTCTTACCCCCCGCCCCCCTTCACCCTCCTTAGTTCTTGTTCTTCTGATTCCCTTGCTGGTATGACCTTGAGCATTCCAGGACCTGTGATAAGGAGCCATCTGCTTTTAACGGTTTCTCATTCCTTCTCCCCCCCCCCCCCTTTTACAATGGCAGAACCGCAGCATATAGAAAGCAATTTCTAAACTAGCCATTATAACAATCTACTATTAAATCTTGTGAAGATTCTGACATGCCGCCCCTCCACAAGTGAGGATGTCAGTCAGATGATTCATCTTCTTCACTCTAAAAAATAAAAAGCAAAAAAAAAAAAAATAGTACAATAACAATGCTAATTGTTAAGGCTTTGTAGGATAAACATTATAGAATTTTTTAACTAAATGTGGAGCCTTTACATGTTCCTTGTCAACCCATTCAGCCATTGATTTAGGAAAATGTTTCCACTGAATTAAAAATTGAATCCCCCCTCTATGTTTTCTACTGTCCAGTATTTCTTTAACTTCAAAATGTTGTTCTCCTTCAACCATCATAGGCTTAGGTAGCACTGGGGAGGGATGCCATTGAGATGACTCTTTGTAGGGTTTAAGCAGGTCGCAGTGGAATACTGGATGGATTCTTTTAAATGTAGCAGGCATCTGTAATCGTAGTGACACTGGATTAATCACTTTATCAATAACAAAAGGACCTACGAACTTTGGAACGAGCTTTCTCAAAGGTTGTAATGATTTAAGATGCTTGGTAGACAAAAGAACCTAATCGCCTACTTTCCAGTCTTTCTCTGGGGTTCTCTTAGCATCTGCAAATTTTTTGTACATTGCTCTGGCCTCCTTCAATGATGCAGCAATCTGAGGCCATACTTGCGTCATTTGTTGGACCCATTCATCAACTGAAGTGACTTGAGTGGACTCTTTAGGTAGTTCTGGGATGGGTACAAAGTCCCGTCCTGTAGCTATTTTAAAAGGGGCCAGTGCTTTGGTGCACCATATTATTATAAGCTACTTCAGCAAAAGGTAACAGTTCATCCCAATTGTCTTGTTGGTAGTTAACGAAACATCTCAAATATTGTTCTAGCACTGAGTTCAGACGTTCACAGGATCCTGCCGTTTGGGGGTGGTACCCTGAACTCAAGCCTTGCGATGCCCCCAGTAGTTTTAGGAACGCCCTTCAGAACTTGGTGGTAAACTGGACCCCGCGATCTGAAATTACTCGTTCTGGGACATCATGAGCTCGGTAGACGTGTTGTATAAATAGCTTAGCCAGTTTGGGGGCTGATGGAAGGGATTGGCATGCCACAAAATGGGCTTGTTTGGAAAAAAGGTCTCTAACTACCCAAATGACTGTCTTTTTGTTGCTTTCAGGCAAGTCTACCATAAAGTCCATGGAAGTTTGCTTCCAAGGAGGCTCTGGGTTTGCTACTATCTGTAGAAGCCCCATTGGTTCCCCCCCCCCCCCTCCTTTTGGCCATTGCACACGTGGGGCATGTAGCTACATATTCCCCTACATCTTTTCTCATAGTTGGCCACCAAAATTGATGCCTGAGTAGATGTAAAGTTTTCACAAAGCCAAAGTGCCCAGCTGTTTTGCTGTCGTGACCCCTTTGCAAGACCCACTTCCTAGCATCTGCAGGGACATAAAGCTTATCTTGCCACCATCATGCCCCTTGTTTTTTCACTAGCGATTGGCTATTGTTTTTAACCAATCATCCTGAGCAATCCAGGCATTTAATTTTTTCAACAATTCTCCTTCTGGTTGTTCTTCCCCCCTTTTTCTCTGAGCTCTAGTGACCACTCTTAAGGCTGTTTGTGCACATGGAATTACAGGAGCGACCACTTCGTATTCCTTGCTGTTGTGTTGAGGCAATCGAGACAGGGTGTCCGCCAGGAAATTTTTCCCCCCAGGAATGTACTTCAGGGAGAAGTTAAACCGATGGAAATATTGTGCCCACCTCATTTGCTTAGGAGACAGTTTCCTCGGTGCAGTCAAGGCCTCTAGATTTTTGTGATTAGTCCAAATTTCAAAGGGATGGGGTGATCCCTCCAACAAGTGTCTCCAGCAAACTAAAGCCCAGCACACCGCGAACACCTCCTTTTCCCACACCAACCAGCATCTTTCAGTTTCTGAAAATTTCCAGGATATGTACACACATGGAAAAAGCTCCCCCCCCCCCCCGCCCCTTTCTGTAACAGCACAGCTCCCACTGCCACATCCGAAGCATCTGCCTGGATGACAAATGGCTGTTCTGGATCAGGGTGCTTTAAGATCGGTTCAGCTGTAAACAGTTGCTTTAAACCTTGAAATGCTTCCTGGCACTTCTTAGTCCAGGCCAAAGGGGCTCCAGGTTTTGAGGCCTTTGCCTTGTCCTTGCCTTTGGTTTTCAACAAGTCTGTGAGTGGGAGTGCTACTTGGGCAAAGTTGGGTATGAACTGCCGATAGAAGTTAGCAAAGCCTAGGAAACTTTGAAGCTGTCGCCTGGTTTTGGGAGCCTCCCAACCCATGACGTCCCTCACCTTGACCGGGTCCATTTCAATTCCCTGATGCAAAATTCTATATCCCAAATAGTCAATTTGCTGTTTCTGAAATTCACATTTGGAGAGCTTGGTGTATAATTGCGCCTCCAGTAGCTTTTTTAGTACCTTCCTGACTAATTGTACATGTTGCTCCGTGGTTTCAGTGTAAATCAGGATATCATCCAGATAAACCAACACCCTCTGGTATAAGTCCTCTTGTAACACTCATTTATGAGTTGCATAAACATCCCCGCTGCTCCTTTTAATCCGAACGGCATTATTTCATAACGGAAGCACCCCAGGGGGGAGTTGAAGGCGGTTTTCCATTGATCTCCTTCCCGTATTAGCACCTTGAAGTACACATCCCTTAAATCCAACTTCGTGAAAATTTTCCCTTTGGATAAATGGGCTAACAGGTCTTTCATTAAGGGAAGTGGGTACCGGTTGTCAGCAGAAATGGCATTTAGGCCTCTATAATCTGTGCATAAATGTAAGGAGCCATCTTTCTTTTCCCTGAAAAGCACTGGTGCAGCAATTTGAGAATGTGTAGGTACAATAAAGCCCCTCTTTAGATTCTTATCAATGAACTCTCACAATGCTTCCAACTCTTTGGGTGTCATAGCGTACATTTTCTTCCTTGGAAATTTAGCCCCGGGCTCAATCCCTACAGCACAGTCACTGGCGCGATTGGGGGGGGGGGGGTAGCTGATCTAACTCCCATTTGCTAAACACCTCCTGCAGGTCGCGGTATTGCTTGGGAATCTGATTTGCAGCCTCCCCTGCCTTTTCTCCACTCACAGCGCCCATCTCTCCCTCTGACAACATCTCAGTAATTCCTTCAACTTCCACTCCCCCCTCCTTTGGGAAACGCAAAATCTTCTCCTCACAGTCTACTTCTGGGTTCTTCCTTTTTAACCAGTTCATGCCCAGAAGCACTGGGTTGGATGCCATGGGAGTTACTAGGAATTTAATAGTCTTTCTATGGTCTCCCATAATCAGCTCGAGCCCCTCAGTACGATATTCCATCGGCCCTCCCCCCACTGGGGATCCGTCCAGCTGGGTAAAAATCAAACGGGGTTTTGAGTCTCTTTAAGCGCAGTCCCAAACCCTGGGCGAGGGCGGGATTAATTACATTACGAGAGCAGCCAGAGTCTATCAGCGCCCATATCTCTGCCCTCCAATTCATCCTCATCACCCTTAGTTCTACCCAAATTTTAATGGGACTCACCCCCATCTCTTTGCTCTCCGAGTCCTCCCATGAACTACTTTCTTTCTCCGGAGGAGCGGCCACCTGTCAGAGAGAGAAAAAAGCTAATAACTTCCGGGTTTTGCCAGGGCCACACGTTGCCGCTCTAGTGCCTGCCTCGCTGCCGACCGCCGCCAACTCTTTCTTGCCGGGCTTCGAAGACTTCGGCCCCTTCCATTCCGCTTTCTTACTTCCCGGTTCCTGCTTCACTTTAGGGCACGCTGCAGCAAAGTGCCCTGGGTCCCCGCAGTTGAAACAGATGTGACGGCTCCTGCTACTCTCTGGCGCACTGGCTTTTGCCTTGGGCGCCACCTTCTTTGTTCCGGGTAAGGGCGGAAGTCGGGTTCTTGCTTCTATGGTGCGCCATTGCTCCTCCACCTCGCTGGCCATAGCGACCCATCCATTAAAGGTTTTGGGGTAACCCCGGCACATCATGTACTGCAGTAAATTGGGTTGCAAGCCTCTCTGGAAGAACTCGATTAGGAGCTCTTCAGGCACGTTGGGCAGCCTCTGAGCCAAACCCCGAAATTCGTAGGTGAACTCGTATACCGACTTGGATCCCTGCTTCAGCCTTTCCAGGTCGCGTCGTGCTTTAAGCACCACGCACGGATCTTCAAAGCGCACACAGAGAGCTGCCATGATATCCTCTAATCTCCTTAAAACCCGATCCTTCACCCTGTGCAGGCTGACCACCCATTCGGCTGCCGTGCCTTCAAAAAAACTGGACACATAGGAGACCTTCTCCTCCTCACTGCGGAACAATCCCCCATAGCCCTCCATGTAGATCTGAACCTGGGTGATAAAGCAGGCAAGCTGCTCAGCATCTCCCCCGAATTTCATGGAGATGCCCCGCTGCTGCATCGGTCTCTTTTTGGCTCTGCTAGGTGGGAGATCCTCTTCCTCCTCGCTGGAGGTCTCTCCCTCGGCTGATTGCTCCACTGCCTCTGTTCCTCCCGGTGTAGGTTCTGACTCTCGAGTAGGGAGCATAAATCCCCCTCCAAGCAGTTGATCCACAGCTGCCGCTAATGCTTACATATCATCGGATAGGGACCCCATCTGCCCTTCAAGTTTTCCCACGCGGTCTTTCATTGAAGGGCCTCACCCCTTTGTCGCCGTTGCCCTCACCTCCACTCGGGTTTGGCATGATGATTGCACCAGCTCCTCCTGGGTTACCACCTTAACTTCCAACGGAGGAGGATGCAGCCTCTCTTCTTCTTCAATGATATCATCAGCCATCCCGTTGCTTGGTAGGTCCCGGTCAACGTGAGGCTTTAGACTCCTTGCAGGACAAGCTCCCTGGTGGAAGTCTTCACTGAGAGTCTTAGCAAAATGTAACAATCTGCCACCCGCTGATCCCAAATCCAGTAACTTCCCTTGCAACCAATATTGATTCAAAAGAAAGTTCATTTATTGAGAACAAGTGTACAGTTCCAAATCCTTGCTAAGACTGAGCCTAAGCACGCCAAAAGTTGTTTTTCTTACTTTTCCCTCCTGCACCCCCCTTCTGGTCTTCTGATTCCCTTGCTGATACGACCTTGAGCCTCCCAGAGGCTGTGATAAGGAGCCATCTGCTTTTAACGGTTTCTCATTCCTTCTCTCCCCACCCCCCTTTTACAATGGCAGAACCGCAGCATGTAAAAACCAATTTCTAAACTAGCCATCCTAACAATCTATGATTAAATCTTGCGAGGATTCTGACAGTCATTCTGGCATATGGATTTAAATGAAGTAGCAGTTCTCTTCTGCTTAATTCCTTGACTTATTCTCTGGATATATTCTGAACTTATTTAAAAAATTGGGGGAGGGGGGTATGATGTTTTTTAATTGAACATTTTTAAAAACAGGAAAACTAAGAGGCTAATTCTTAGATATAGATATAGATGATATAGAGAGACAGAGACAAAGATAGGTGAGATTTCCAATGAATAAGAGAGAGAATTTAAAAATGTCATGAAGATTAAAGTCAGTGGTGTACTGGAGCCAGCTCATACTGACTCTCAAGAGCTGATCGTTAAATTTTCAGCAATTTTGCGACCCTGCTGTTAAACTTTTACCAACATGTCCCTGGTTAAAGTTCAGCATTTCCTTGCAGAAAACTAAATACATTTTTTAAAAAAGCTAATAATCTCTAAAACACTGAACAAAGTGCTCACTACTGTGTAGTCATAGTTCTAAAACAATGCACATTATTATATATAATAAAAATGGAGAAAAACACAAAGTAACAAAATCAATAAAATATTGTTAAGAAACTGCTTAATTTCAATTTCCCTCCTATTGTGCCCCAACTGATAACTGCAATCAATCTTTTGTAAAGAATTAAAATTGTTTCTTTCTTTGATCTTTTTTGAATCTGATATTGAAATGAAAGAAAAAAAATTAAAAAGAAGGAAGAAGAGCATTATACAAAAAGCATTTATATAGCTCCCTCTCTTTCATTCCCACCCCCATTGTTACCTTCTTCTCTAGCTGTATTTGGAACTTATTTAAACTTTAATTATTCTTAACTTAAAAATTGAAGATTTTATAAAGTTAAGAACTATCATGGACCTTGTCTGGCCTGAAACTCAACAGATACTACTTAAAGCTTTTTTGAAGGAGACGCTCCTTCGTGGGCAGAAGGCTCAGGGGTGGGACCTGGCGTGTCTCTACTGGAGCAGGTTGGCTGCGACTGCAAGGCTGAGAAAGAACCACCTGCCTGCTGTCATGGGCAACAGGCCCCGCCCTCAGGACCTTCTCCTCAACTCACACTGTGGTGGCACCAAGCGACCCACACTGCTGCAGTTAAGCCAAAGTGGCAAGCTTGTGGAGGAGTCCCTGTGAAGCCAGAGTTTTATGGAAGCTAAATGTATGATGGTAATGATGATGAGGGTGAGGATGAGGAAGATGGTGAGGATGATGAGGATGATGATGGTGGTTGGTTGCACAGTCAGCCGGATAGTTGGACTGGATTTGGCACTTTTAGGCACCTATTGAGTCCTTCCCAAGGACCTGGGATAGGCAGATGCTGTTGTTTGATGTTGTTAAAGGTATTGTCTCAGCATATAAGCTGTTCCAAGTAAAGTTGCCTTTTGCAATTGACTGATGGTGATTTTGCCAACGCCAAAGGTGTTCAAGTGGTGATTCAGATGTCTTGGGATTGCACCCAAGGTGCCTATAAGTATTGGTACTATCTTTGCTTTCTTTTGCCACAGTTGTTCTACTTCTATTTGCAGGTAATTATATTTTGTGATTTTCTCCAGTTCTTTCTCTGCTATTCTGCTGTCTCCAAGTGTTGCAATGTCCACTATCCAGACGTTTTTGTCTTTCTTATCAACAATTGTTAAGTCTGGGGTGTTGTGTGGCAGGTGCTTGTCTGTTTGAATTCCAAAGTCCCAGAGCACTTTAGCTTCTTCATTTTCTATCACTTGTCAGTTTTGTGGTCCTACCAGTTCTTGCTTGCAGGCAAATGGTATTTCTTGCAGGTATTCCCATGCACCATTGTTGCTACTTGTTCATGCTGTTGTTTGTAGTCAGTCTGTGCAACCTTCTTGCAGCAGCTAACAAGGTGGTCCACTGTTTCTTCAGCTTCTTTGCAGAGGTGGCATCTACTGTCTGTTGCTGTCTTCTCAATTCTGGCTTGAATTCTCAATTCCATGCCCACTTATTGTTATTGTTGGTCACACAATAGCCAGATGTTTAGCCTGGATTTGTCATTTGTATCCACCTATCAAGTCTTTCCCAAGGACCTGGGATAGGCAGATGTTGTTGCTGGGATAGGATGATGTTGATGATGATGGGGTAATTTAATGTTGTGTTTGCTTGACTTTTTTACTGTATGCAACATGTTTGAGGAGTAGCACGCACACACACACATACCTTAGAGGGAACATACCCTTCCAGGCTGCAACTGAGGCCTTGGCTGGTTGGCCCACCAGATCCTCAAGGAAAAATCCAAGCTCCCTCTGACACCCATCAAGGTCCATCAGGCACCTCAGGCGGGCTGATCTAACAGGCCCTGTCTCCCCATGAGGTGGGGTGACACCAACAAACCAAAGAGCAACCAGAGAATGATTTGACCATGGAAATGGACTGGTAACAACGTCCTGCAAAACTAGATAATGTCGCAACTCCCACAAGACAAAAACTAGTATGTGATCCCTGTTATGCATTGGGTCCAATGATTTGGGAGATGTCCATGGTTGCCATGCTGGCCATGAACTCCTTAGTTACCTTGGACTCAGGGCCACCAGAGGAGAAGTTTAAATCCCTGAGAACCAACAGCCTCAGGGTCTCTATTGTCAGCCCAGCAATGGAATCTAGCAGCTCAAACAGGCATGATGCTGGGCAACAGGAAGTATACCACCAGCAATCCCAATTGTTCCCCAGAGCCCAAATTTAACCAGAGGGCCTCACATCCACTTTAGTACCAGAGGCTTCCAAACCCTCAACAACTGGCAAATGACAACTGTCAACCCACTTCCCCACCCCTAAAGTCTCAGCTGGTACCAATCCTAAAACCCAGCTAGATAGTTTGCAAGAGAAAAACTTCCCACTCTAGGGCCACCCAGGACTTGGCAATGCGAGCCAGGTATGCTGCCATATTCACAATCAAATTGTGGATGAGGACAGATTTGTTACAGACTGACCTGGCACTCAGCAGCAACAGGAGTCCAGGGCCACCAAGGACCTGTCAGCCCTTTAAGGTAGACAGTACTACCCTTATCAAACCAATGTCTAGGCTGCGGCTCTTCCTCCTCTCAAAGTTATTCTCACTGTGATTACACTTTCTCAAATTACATTTCTGCCCTGGACTCAGAATCCATTTATCTGACTGCTGCCTTGGTTGCAGTTCTTCCTCCTGTTCCTTGAGTTTATTCCTACTGCCCAGTACAGGCTCCTATAACCTGGCCCTGAGGGAAGACCCTGGGGCTGGACAACGGGATCACTCTCAATCAGCAAGCCTGACATTCCCAAGTGATGCTCCACTCCCAGATCCCACCGTATCTTCCCTTGCCCATCACAGTTCCAATGTTCCTGCTCACCCTCTTTTCTCCCCCAGATGCCTCTCATCTTTTGCATCCTCCTCCCAGGCCAGGGCATTCATTTGCCCCCACACCTGCCACAAACAACCCTCCACTACAGCCACTCACATAATCACACACAGCCACACACAGCCCTCACAGCAAGGCCCCTCCCACTCCTTTATGGCCACACCTGCCCCTGGCATTTGGGAACCTATGGAGGGAATGTGAAGCTGCTATGGGACTAAGCCCCAACACACAGCATGGAGCCAAGAGCCTCCTCTCCACCTGGTAGGGGAACAAAATGGAAAATGACTGAGGAATTAGATGCTAGTCCCTAAGTCTGGAAGAGGGCAGCCAATGGGTCATTGTTCAGTCCCATGTCCTGAGGACCACTCCACAGGTTCTGAGATGAGCAGCATAGATCTTCCAATGGCAGAAGTACCTCCTAGAGTAGTAAAGTTAGAACATTATAAATGGAGGGGACAATAATTTTTGATTGATACATTTAAAATTCTGTTTTTAAAGTACCTTTAACTTCTTTCTTCGTACTCAAAATTATTTATAGAAAAGTTAGTAAGCCTGTATGAATCAGACCCAATTTTATTTCTTGTCTCTGATATTTATTCTGTACATGCAGAATAAGTTGTTTATTTTTTAGCAACTTGGAAATTCTTTGCAACACAATACCTCTAAATTAGAGGCAAACTGAGATTACCTTGTGCACAGAACTTGATATTGTCATTTATGGGCTCTTCTGTAACAGATTGTTTTAAGTCATGATGTGTTATTTGGACAATTCTATATTTTTATCCACTTTGTCACCAGATATTTTTATCTGACTACGGTAGTCCTCGACCTATGACCATTCATTTAACAACTGTTCAAAATTACCACAGCACAGGAAAAATTGGCTTTGGAATGGTCCCTGTACTTATGACTGTTGCAGTGTACCTGCAGTCACATGGTGAAAACTGTTGCGCAGAGTGCAGCAAAAAGGTCCCAAAAATCCTGCTCTCAGGTAACTTACACATCAGCATGAGAGCTTGCAAAATGCAATATCCATAGTTAGCTTTCCAAAGAAAATCTAGTCAGAAAATATAAACTAACTGGTCTTTATTGATAAAAATGCAAAACTTCATAAAATACAAGTTGCATACAAAATATATGATATAACAAAGACTTCTTCTCATCTTAGCTTCCAAGACTTAACCACAACAAAGTCTCTAGCTAAAAAAACACTCTCAGAGAAGAGGTACACTACTTGGTTACTAGTTAAGATTACATAACCAATAAAAACGTACATGGTTAACTTTACAAGACAAACTGAACGAACAGGCTGGGCATTTAGCCCACCCATTATATTGCCAGCATGTCACCCCCTCACTGAATAACTAACATACACATTACAGTAGGTGGCAGTAAAAAGCATAACAGAATCACAAGATTCTTTGTTTACATTAGCTTCATAGAATAATCTCGACACCTGTTTTTATATAGGGAACGGGATGACCTTCTTCCCATGAGAAAATCCTGATACCCCTCTCAGCCCTTTCACGACACAACAACACATGTTACAGGATAGTATAAACAACTGATTACAGCAATACAACAACAATTTACATTTATTCTAATCCAAGGTTTGCTAACATTGGGTGCTTGGCAAAGAGCATTATTTATGATGTTTGCAGCTTCCTGGGGTCATATGATCACCATTTGTGACCTTCCCAGACAGCTTCTGACAAGCAAAGTCAATGGGGGAATGGATTGGATTCACTCAATGACCACATGATTCATTTAACAGCTGCGGCAATTCACTTAACAGCTGTAGCAAAAAAGGTCATAAAATCGAGCACAACTCACTTAACGATCGCATCGTTCAGCAATGGAAGTTCTGGTCCAAATCATGGTCGTAAGTCAAGGACTACTGTATTTAGAGTTGAAAGGGGATTGCTTATATTTTTACCTTGTTCAGAGATGCAGGATACAAAAAGGTTATGATTCCATTTTTTTTTTTTTTTATACATGGGTGTCACTCAGCATTCACAAGTTTGACACCTGTTTCCCAGCAGGAAGTCATATACAACACAGTTTCTCTCAGTATTTAAAGCAACCATTAGATATAAACTAACATGACACGATCTTGTATTTAATTCAAGCGTACCAGGGAAAGATCTTCCTTGTTATTTTCAAATTTATGTTATTCCACAACATCAATTTCTCATAGTATTTCTAACTGAGAATCTTGAATGAAGTTGAAATCTCCAATACAAATTACATATTGATAGTGTGCAGAATATAGCTTAGAGAAATATTTCAGAAGTATTGCTAATTGGGCCATAAAATGTCAGCAGAGCAGAGGTAAGAGTAGCTATCTTTAGCATCAAAATTAAAATAAACTGTCCTTCACAAAAATTGTATTTGTATTTCACATGAATGTTAAGATTGCCTTTAAATGTAATAGTTCTCTGACATGCTTTATTTGAGTATCTATTAATATAGGTTTGGCCAGTCCAGTTCCTAGGCCTCAAAAACAGTTGCATTTTGGTTACAACATGGGCCAACAAGGCAGGCAGGCAGGGATGGGAGGAGAGGGCAGGGAAGGAAGGAAGGAAGGAAGGAAGGAAGGAAGGAAGGAAGGAAGGAAGGAAGGAAGGAAGGAAGGAAGGAAGGAAGGAGGCAGGCAGGCAGGCAACCACAAGCACAAGCAAGCAAGGCAAGGAAAGGCAAGGCAAGGCAAGGCAAGGATGGAAAAGGAAAGAAAGGCAAAGCTGTCACCCATCAGATCCTCAGCTTCTTTCCTTCTCCTAATCATTGAACACAAGCGTCCAATGAACGTTTAACCGCTCGTATAAGGGGGTATTGATTCTTATTTCTGAAGTCCAAATACAAAGACATTACATCCATGTCTTTAGTGTCCCCAACAAGATGGAAGGTGAACTTCTGGAGCAGAGTGCTGAAGAACAGGAAGAGCTCCATCCGAGCCAGGGCCTCCCCCGGACAGGCCCGCTTCCCTGCAATAGCAAAGAAGAAAACAAAGCTTATTTAGGAAGCACACTTGCTGGAATTGTGACTGGTAAAAGAATAACATGAAATAAGTCAGTATGTTACTTTATCCTATGCCTTCAAGAGGACTCTACCTGCTGAGAATGGCATGAAAGCATCTCTTTTCCTGAACTGGCCCTTTTCATCCAAAAAATGATCTGGGTTAAACTTCTCTGGAGTCTCCCAATGGAGAGGATCAAAATGTACAGATGAGAGCATTGGAGTAACAGCTGTGTACTAAAGGGAGAGGAAGAAACAGGTTGTATTATTGTTGCTTGTATGGAGCAGAAAGAGCCTGCAGTTCTCAGTTGCCTCAAATCAAATAGCTCAGTGGGAAGCACTCTGCAAACAGTCTGTGGGCATGGAGGGAAGGGAGAGATATTTGGTTTAATACATATTTATTGAAACTGCCTTGGATACGAAGGATCTCTGGATACATAACATCCCTCTTTTTTTCTATTCCCCAGAATATCTTGACCAATAGTTATATCACCACACCTTGGGGATGTTGTAACCACGGAATGTTGTGTCACAAGTTGTTGCCCGTGGAAAGAACTCAAGGCTCCCTTTCTGATACCGTTGAACCTCATGGACAACGGCGTTTGTGAAAGGCATCTTCAACCGGTCCTCCATGCTTGGAGTGCGGTTTGCACCCACCACCTCATCGATCTCCTGTTGCACCTTAGCTGTGAGAAAAAGTATTGAGAAGATATTGAAAGCCTTTTTCTTTCTCATGCTGAGCACCTGCAGTCAGCTACCACCTCTTTTTCAAAGAACATACAGGGAAGACACTTCTAGACAGGAGAATGGCTCCTCCTCCTCCTCCGAAGTTGTTTCCCAGTGGAGAGCATTTCAATTTTTCTAGTCTAATGAGATGTGATTCATATTGTTTATCTGTGTCTCTGTGCCTTACTAGACATGCTGAGAGCCAGCAAACATCAAGCATTTCCATATGGGCTTTCTGAAGATTATACTGTCCACCCAAAGATGCAGTGAACAGTAGTGAGGAGAAAAACTACTGTACTTAAATTAATTTCTTAAATTGTTATTATATGTACACATTAATTAATATTCTATGCCAGCAGAAAAGAACGCACTCATTCCCCCCAAAACCTCAAGGTCCATTTCCAAAGAACTAGTGCTTCAGGCTACAACTGTCAATCAATTTTGGGAGGTTTCACAGATTAAGGTTAATTATATTCTGTAACAACCTTTATAATTTTTCATCTATGTCATAATTACTCATTCTTGTACATAACCATTTTGCCATTGCCTGAAGCAGCATGGTTCAAAATGTCAAGGATGATACCTTGAGTTAAAAGGGATGTCCATTTATACTGTTGCAACAGATGATCCTCAGGAAAAGCTATAATCTCTTAAACTTGCTCATTTATACTAGGATTCCATAAAGCAAGTACTAAATTAATGTACTTGGCTGATTTGCCCTAGGGATGTATGCAGAAAAAAGATTGCATTCAATTGTTATAGCATTCAATCACTTCTGCCTCTTCATGATCTAATGGATATCATTTCACTAGAATTGTCTGTCAATAGCTGCTTCTTAATGACATCTCAAGACTTGGTGGCAGATCCATTTGTTCCAAGGGCAGGTTAGCTAGACTGGGAAATCTAAACAAAAACCATTTTGGAAGAAGGCAGTGGGAAAGCACTTCCATAGCATTCCCAATAAAACTGCATAAATGCAGCTGCAGTGAGTTTACTTTACTCAACAGCATCTTAATATGTTCACTTTCTTTTTTGTAGGATTAATAGTGGAAGCCCTTAGAGCCCTGACACCTTT
The DNA here is from genome assembly GCA_030867105.1 of Liasis olivaceus. Taxonomy (NCBI): domain Eukaryota; kingdom Metazoa; phylum Chordata; class Lepidosauria; order Squamata; family Pythonidae; genus Liasis; species Liasis olivaceus. Next base: position 98,581,840 of record CM061348.1, on the reverse strand, counting down.
CTCTTTTTGTGGGCATTTCTGTACCTTGAATGTGTGGCAATTTAGCCATCACTAGGAGGCTGTAGAGCAAGGACAGGCTTGTGGTTGTTGTCCCAGCAAAAAAGAGTCCAAACACAACACTCACAAGATCTTCAGGAGTATAGATAACCTCAGATGAGTTTTGCTCCTAAAATGAAAACAGAGGGGGGAAAAGAAGAATAAAAATTCTACTTGAAATAAAGATAAAGTAGTTCATGAAGTTCTTCATACTGTCTCTTTCAACTAAAGGAAACTTAATTCAGCCTTTAACCCGCCTTTAGAATAGATAGAAAAGCTCTTCAATTTTAAGGTATTTCTGGGGTCAGCAATTGATGCAAGGGAAGAAACAGCTTGCCTACCTGGTCTACCCATCAAATGTTTACCACAAGTAATGGCCAAATTAAAGAACAGATACTCTGATTTTGACTAAGGTTGTTACTTAGAGCTGGGCTAAAGCAATTCCTAAGGTGTATGCTTGGAAGACAGAATTAAATCTGACCACAGAAACTTGGATGTTACATCTCAGGGACTAATCCTAATAGAAATTGCTTCCACAAGATGATTCCAGGAAACTGCACTTAATTATCTTTATATCACCTGTTGGGAGTATAGAAGACCTCTAAAGAAATACCTTGTAAAAAATTAGCATGCAAAGCAAATTTCTATGCATACTCATTTTTTTTTTTAAAAAAGGAGAATTCTGTCTTAGAAAATAGCAGCCTTAGTTTCTAATGCTTGGCCTCGTCTGGAGAATAGTATAGACATCCTTAGCAACAAATGCCTGGAATAGGAATACATGCCAACAAATAGGCTCTGAGGGGGGAGTCCCAGAGTAAAGAAAGAGGTAGAGAATAAATAGCTTCATATTCATTCCTATGAGATGAACTAGGTTCATCTTAGATGCATATTGGAGAATACTCATGATACTTCGACAATTGTGCAGGAATGGTATATAGCCTACCTTCTCCAATCTAATAAGGAAGCAATCAATATAGTCACGGGGGTTCTGAGGATCCAACGTCTTCCTGTGGAACTCCACCTTCTCACGGATATAATCACAGACTTTTTCAGCATCAGCAAATCTCTTCTTGTGTTGCCCAGGAAGGTAATCCATAATTTTTGGAACAGTATTGTACACCTGTCACAGAACTCATGTTAAACACTATACCTTTTCAGACCATTATGCTGGAGGCTTAATGCCCCAAATATTCAGAGAGTAGCTTTCACTGTGATGTTGCTAGTTGTCAAGCCTCAAATAGGTGCCAAGGCCAAGAAGGCAAGAATTACATGGATTTCAGTAACCTATCTTCAATTCTAGTCTCAGGTAAATACAGTATCTTGGAAACTACAGTCGGAATTTATATTTATAGTAAGTTAGCCTCTCTACACAGCTTTTCCCCAGGACTCTCTTCACGTCGGCTGAGTTGCATTTAGGAGATAATCTGTGAAGTGACTCACCCACTGCTTTCCCAGCCCCACCACATCTCTCACATTAATGGATAATCGTGTAAATAGTCTTAGTCCTCAAAGTGGGAAGATGGACTCTAGGAATGAGCATAAAGACAGGGGAGCTACTTCAAAAAACAATGATAAGGAGAGATGCACATATCCACAATCGGCCATGATAATTAGTACTGCTAATACTATTTATAGCTCTGTGTGTAGCATTGCAGGTTTTTTAAAAAGATACACAATATGATACTATAGCTTTTTAGATCGATTGGAATTTTGATATTGTCCTTATAACAGAAACCTAATGACATGAGGGAAAAATGGGTATTGTTGTCATCTGTTTGAAGCCCTACCGAAACAACAAGAAAGTATGTATGGGCACCAATGTTAAGTTTTCAGTCAAGGGCTGAAAGATAATAGTGAAACATTAACATTAAGAGGCATTAGCCCCCTCCAGTGAAATGCCATGCTTGGACCTTCCCTGGCAAGGTAAGAAGTGAGTGAGTACAAGAAACAAGCAGGTCAGGGGCCAAAGGAGTTATTGCCCTGATTACCAGAGAAGGGAACAGTCCTTGTAAGCCCAGCAGGGAGAGGTGAACTGGGAATCGGTTGGTGTTTGGATGGCTCCATCTCACTGGATGTCCAGATTTCACTTCTCCCGCTTAGCAGCTCATCATATCTAGTGTTCACATTTCTGAACTGAACATTCACACACACCCACAGAGCTGCTAGTAAAAATGGGGCTTCATGACAGGATAAGCAACAGAGAATACTAACATACCAGTCCAAGGAAACTGTTAAGGAATCTTATTTGAGACTCCACAATCTGCTGGTTCTCTATGAAGATTTGGTCTTCGTAATCAAATCGATTGCCAAAGACGACTGCGCAGATCACATTGGAAACAGCACTGCTAAATCTTCTTCTTGGGTCAAAAGGCTGCCCTGCGAGAACGGGCACAGAAAGGTATGAGTGGGATGAGAGAATGCGGATCTTTCCTTCCACAAATGTCACCACAAAATTGGAACAAAAAACATTACAGGTCAAACAGGTTTGAACGAATATCATTTACTTCTGTTCTAAGAACTGAATATAAATACTATTTAAAAATCCTATCACCTCTTTAATCAAGATACAAAATGGTGTTTTCAGGTTCCACTCTGGAATCCATTAAATCCATTATTGGTAATTTTTTATAATAATATTAACTAAGAAGCAGAGCCTATGTGTAATTCAATGAAAACACAGCCTGCGTTACCACTAGAGCTTCTTCACAGTCTCGTTACTGTCTTCCTCTGTCAAGAATTGTTTCCTCCCTGCTGGGGGCTCCTTCCTCTGCCTCTTTCTGCTCATGGCTGGTTTTTCCACCTTCTCCCTTCCCCTGTTTCACCTCTTTGAATGGTCTGCTTCCCATTTTAACTGAGCTCTCCTGTCTCTCTGCCCCTCTCTCCTCCTAATCCCTTTTTGTCCCCTCTCTCTGTTTCTTCTTTTTCTCTATCTCTTTTTTTAAATAACCCCACTTTCTTTTCTTTCCATTTCTTTTCCCTTCTCATTCCAGAGATTTCTCCATTCAAGATGATATTCAAAGGTGCCACCACTCTCTAAATGAAGACTATTTATGACCGTTTAATTCAGATCCACAGTGCCTTTAAGATCTCCACCCCTCGTGCAAACCACCTATTGTTATCTGCTTCATGCCTATAAGAGCAAATCGTTATCCATGTTTCCCTTACTGACCTTAGATTACCTGTCTCATTCATCCATGAGGTGCTTTGCTGGTTGCTGAATTTGCCTGAAGTGTGATTTAGCATTAGGTTCAAATGACTTTTTAAAAAGACCTTCTGCTTCTCTTTCCAAGTTTTAACTGAGCACTCTGTTCCCTCCATCCTTCTCTTCTTCTAATCTATACAACAAAACTGACTAAATATAAGCGGGGGGGGAGGGGGGCAGGCAACAGCCTTAGCATGCTTTTTATGAAATTACCACATTAACTGCTTCCTAGCACCTATTGTGTGTTCCCTCAGTTACTGCACCCACACTAAGATTTAACTACTTCTGCACAAACTTGTAATTTTATGAACCCAAGGGCTGACACTGGAGAGAAAAGAGGAAGAAACGGTAAGCTGTTATATTTTTCCCTAACTCCTGAGCACCACTGTGAAAAACAATGGGGGGGGGGGGGCAACACTTGTCACTGCCTATCTTCCTTTTTCTTTATTTTGTGTACTTAAGTGCAGAAGGATTTGAGTTTCAGTTCAGAATCTAGTTGTTCTGTAACTTGACATAGTACAAAAACCCTTTCCAGCTTCTTTTCTATACACTCCCTGAAATTATTCTTCTGCAGGAGAACAGCTTTCAGTTTCTCTAGAGGACCTTTTGTGGTAGCCACTTCCTCTGCTAGACAAAGGGCTTCCTCCTGCACCCTCTCGGACATCCTTTTCTTCCCCATCCCAAAATCTCGCAAGGTGGACAGTGTGAACCGTCGCAGCTCCCTCCATTTCTTCTCATCAGTGGTGCTCAGACCTGAAAAGAGATCACGTGTTCAGTCAGTTCTCAGCTTTTGTGGAGAAGCATGTTTAGATATCAATGATGGTTTCAGGCACTTTCCCCCTGCAGATCTTTGCCTCGTTCATAGTTGAAACAGGGCACTCCAACAGCAAAGTTCAAAGGAGTCAATATTTTTTCTTCATACTTTTTCAAAGTCCAAATTGTTTTTGAAGGTACAAAAAATGAATTTTGACATTACTCCAGATGACGTCAGCCAAAAGTGTCTTCTTTGGAAAAGTATTTCTGTGTGTCTTCCCAAAGGATAGTTTAGAGGTGAAATTTTTTCTTTTCCTGCCTGTAAGGAACCACCTGAGCAGACTTCAAAAGTGACCAGTGGAAGGGAAATGGTGAAAAAATGTTTTCCTCCCTCTCCAAGAACCATGACCAAATCAACATCTTTACAAAACCTCATTTCAAGTGAAATCTTCACAACTGTCAATAATATTAATGCAATTCAGATAATTTGAAATGAATTATAGAAACTTAAAAACAATAACAAATAAGGAAATGAAAGAGAATCAACCTTTATTTTGGAGCATTCGCCTATTTATGGGCGTTTGAGTTCGCCCACCAAATTCTTCTGCATGATCCAGCAAAGCATCTTTTACCACCTCATATCCACAGAGTACAACCATTGGTTTTGATGTGACCCACACAGTAAATATAGGTCCATACTTCTCAGAAAGCTAAAGGTAGAATTAGATGAAAACCCAGTTAATTAGGTGATAAAGTTTCTTTGGTGAAATTATTCTAAAGCATGCTTGAAATACTTCTTAAATTTGTCACAGAGAGATCTTCAGCATGTTCAAGCAAAGCTTCAATAACTCTTAATATCCACAGAGTACATCAATATGATTAGGTTCCAGCATACTAGTTGATGAGATATGGGCAACAGTATGTTGGCTTTCATGGTCATCTGTGGGTTAGAGAACCTAGTTTGCAGAGAGTAGCATGAGCTGCTCAAGGTAAAACTGAGCTTTGGCTGCACTAGTGACATCCTGGCCAAAAAGTACCAAAACTCAGCAGTGTTCTTTTTACCCTTAACAAGAAATGTTATACGTTGCAAAGGTAAAACTAAGCCTGATAATCTAAACTACTCCTTCTTTAGCTTACTCAAAAAACTTATGTGAAATCCACAATTAACCAACATTATGATGGGAAGTGGAGGTCAATATTTATGGGCCCAGCTGAAAACTACCAAGAAATATGAAAGATTTAACATGGAGTGTAAGAAAAATTATACTTTAGTGAATAGTGATAATCGGGAAAGAAAAAAATATTTTTTATTATTATGAAACATTCTGGAAAAAATGTAATTCAGGGAAAAAATATATTCTGTTAAGTGGCATGAATAGAGGGGTGGGAAAGAGATAATGAGAATGTTAATTGTTTAGTATGTTTCTGCTTAGAAAAAGGCCTGTATGTTTCAAATACGTGGCTTAAGCCTACATCTATTCATATGTACACATGGGAAAGGAATGAATATTAGTCTAAAGCAAAATTATTCTGAATATCCATGTTGTAAGATTGAGAGAATCTGTGAAAGACCCAAAGCTGATGAGAGGTTCTAAATGTAGGTCAAGTGATTATTTGGGAGTGTCAAGGATGGGCCTCGGGAAAATGGACACAGAAGAAAAGGAAAGAAGTGAAAAAAAATGAGAGTAAAGTAAAACTACTGCATGAAGAAAAAAATGCATGCCTCTTATGAACAATATTAAGATATAGAATAATTTCCCAACAGAATGAGTGGAAAGTGGACATAAGGGAAGAAGATGTAGGAGTGCTTCAAACAATCTGAAAGGAATTATGCTGCAGAGTCCACTGAAGTGTGTGGAATTTTGCTCACAGGCAGTATGATAAAAGAGAAGAGGCTCTTTTGTGCATACAAGAGAATACGAGGACATTGGAAGGATGGAAATGGGGGCAAACTGCCCACCATTCCTGAAGGTTAACCATCTTTGGTAGGGCCACCATAAACGGGCTTCAAACTGGATTACCACTATAGTGCAGCAAAGAGTTTGTGTTTCTCTATGTCTTTCTTGGCATCTAGTGATCATCTGGATTTTTGCAGCCCAGATGAAGTAGCCCCTGTCTTTCATCTATTAGGACATTATTACGTTATGTCTGCATTTCAACAATCTGGAATCAGACAGGATAGCTAGAGGAAGAGGAGGTTTCAATGAATTTGATGCTAATACAAATGATACAAATTTGAGGCCCAGAGATTTATTTTTCTAAAGCTTTTCTTGTTACTACTTATTTTTTAATGAACTTTGTAACCTCCATTGTGTGTTTATCAGGCTGTTACAAGGTGCCTTTAAAGTAAAATTCCTTCTGAAGATACACAGGAGTCCCCAATAAAATTGGATGCTTCTAGAATTAATGAAATGACTAAAATTAGGGAAAGGTACACAATTCTTTCAAAGTAATCACGTTCTGAAACAGCAAAGAAGTACAATAGTTAGCGAATCCTACCTTTTTATAGGATTTTCTAATAGGTAGTACATCTCGCTGCAAGAGGTTCCCCAGAAAAGGCCACGGAGGAGGTCCTGGGGGCATCTGCCCTTTTTTCTTGTATATCTGGAAGGAAGAGAAAAGGGTGAAAAATATACAGAGAAGGAGCAGAGCTCCTGCCCATGTCAGCTCCATCCTTCTCTAAGTTCTTTCCCTCTTCAAAAATCCCAGAAATTGTTTAAATGAGATAAGACTGAAAGGAGGAGGCCCACTGGAGAACAAATCAAACCTAATTCCAGATTTCCCCTAACCTTTGCACACCTGCTTGTTTACTTTCTGCTCCATTTGTTCTTTCACCTCTATTAGTATAGCAGAGTTACTTATCAAGTTCCATGACTTCTAACTGTGGGCACAAATAAGTTACTGTTTCTGTACTTTTTGGGGAAAAATATGGAGTGCATATAGGTTGGGTTCAAAATACGGATATTTTCCTTTCATGTAACTATTCAGGGTGAGGACTGTTTCCAAAGAAAATTGGTGGCCACCAGCAGCATAGGAAATTTTCTGGAAGACTTTGGAAAAAAAATTATAAAAATACTTGATTTTGACTGTGGCATTTAGGATTTAAAGTTCATCATTTTAAATCTCATAACTGGGAAAGAAAGAAATAATTTCGGAATGAATGGAAATGGGACATTCAAACAACTCTGGAGTAAATGTCCAAAAAGGATTTACATGTATGGGGTGATGAGACTTACTTGTGGATTTCGAGGAGTCTATGGGCCACACAGCCCCCTTTGCAAGGCAAACCAGGTCTTGCAGCTTGAAGGGTAAAGATTTTTAATACAAGCTATTTTTCTTTTTTCTTATTTAAGTTTATCTATGATCTTGGAATTGTTCAAACTGGGGTTAAATCCTTTAAATAATAATCCATTCTAAACACTCCCTCTTCTTTGCTGACTATATGGCAGAATGTGAAAGAGCAATTAATTAACTTTTGCTGATTGAACCCTGTGGAACTTAAGTTTTTTTTCTTTCACCCACTTGTTATGCCTCTGAATTCAATACTATGAACATGACTGAATACAAAGTGGTTTAAACCATTGTGGAATCAAAATGTAGGACACAAAGACAAAATAATCAAGGCTTCACTGCAGTGTTTATTAGGCAGTACGTACTGGAGGGGGACCCCACTAAAGGTTAGTGGGAGACGCTGCCCTGTAGGCAAAATGGATGCCCTGATATTTATACAATTCTACAAGAAAGGGGAAGGGAAAAGAGCACATATGTATACATATTCATATGATGATGCAGGCATATTTTAATGAGCAATACTTCTCAAGTTACTTTCTGTCCCTGTTCTTGGCCGCTATCTACAAGGACGGGACAACTGCTATCTCTAAGGAAAGCAATAGTGTTAAAGGGGAAGAAACACATTGTTCAAGGTGCCAACTGCCAGAACAAAGACATCCTCCCTTACGTTGCTATTGGGGATGTTTGTGATAAGGGGTTACAATCAGCCTAGTTTATGTCAGCTTCAAGGGTGCTGTACATTCCTTTATGTTTCAATTTTATTAAGGTGATCCCATTCATCTAAGCCCTCTAAAAACTTGCTTCTTTCACCCAAACATTCACCCAAAAATATATTTTCCTCATTTTCCTCACACCATGACTTCCAGGAGGGTTATACAGATTACTTCTGGACTCTCGTCCAGAACCACTGGAATCCCATCTGGACTGCTGTATACTGGGCTGTCCTTGAAGAACACATGGATGCTGCAGCTGGTCTCAAATGCAGCTGCATGAGTAGTTATGGATGTACCATCTTGTGACGCCCCTACTTTGCAAGCTCTACTGTTTACCAGTGGGTTTCCAGAGGCAGTTCAAGGTGCTAGCTGTCATCCCAAAGGGCTCAGCACTACTTTCTCCTAACTGTCTCTGCCTGTCCTATAAGATCAGTTTAAGAAACAAACACTCCACCATCCATTTACTAAAGACGGCCATCTTCTGGGAACCTGGAGGAATGCTTTCTCTGGAATACCATTCGCTCTGAAGTTCATTTGGCCCCAACTTCTTGTCCTTTAGGAAAAATTTAAAACTTTCTTTTTCAAACAGACCAGAGGCTGGGATGATTTGTGATCCCACCTGGTTGGTGATTCCAGGTTGGGGTTTTGCATGTATATTACCCTAATGTATTGGTTTTTCCATTTTTGGTCTTGCATATATATGTTTTTAACTCTGTATGTTGCTTGAGTCCTTCTGATTTGGTGGCATTATCATTATCATTATCATTATCATTATCATTATCATTATCATTATCATTATCATTATCATTATCATTATCATTATCATTATCATGGTTGGTCGCACAGTCAGGCAGATGTTTAGACTGGATTTAGCATTTTTATCCATCTATTGAGTCCTTTCCAAGGACCCAGGATAAGCAGATGTTGTTGGATGGTGTTAAAGGTATCATCTCAGGATATAAGCTGTTCCAAGTAAAGCTGCCTTTTGCAATTAACTGATGGTGAATTTGTCAATGCTGATGGTCTTCAAGTGGCGCTCCAGGTGTTTTGGGATTGCACCATAGGTGCCTATAACTATTTATACTGTCTTTGTTTTCTTTTGCCACAGTTGTCCTATTCCTATTTGCAGATCTGTGTACCTTGCGATTTTCTCCAGTTCTTTTTCTGCTACTCTGCTGTCTCTAGGTATTACAATGTCCACTATCCAGACTTTTTTTGTCTTTCTTATCAATAATTGTTAAGTCTGGGGTGTTGTTTGGCTGGTGCTTGTTTGTTTGAATTCCAAAATTCTAAGTCCCAGGGCACTTTAGCTTCTTCATTTTCTATTACTTTGTCTGTTTTGTGGTCCCACCAGTTCTTGCTTGCAGGCAAATATTATTTCTTGCAGATATTCCAATGTATCATAGTTGCTATTTTGTCATGCCGTTTTTAGTCTGTGCACTCTTCTTACAGCAGCTAACTAGGTGGTCCACTGTTTCTTCAGCTTCTTTGCAGAGATGGCATTTGCTGTCTGTTGCTGTCTTCTCAATTCTGGCTTTGTATACATTTATTCTTAAGGCTTGGTCTTGTGCAGCCAGAATTAGCCCCTCTGCCTCTTTCTTCAACTTTCCTGCTCTTAGCCATTGCCAGGTCTTGTTCTTATCTGCTTTGCCTCCTAGTTTTCTTTTGTGTACTGGCCATGTAATACTTTGCCTTGCCATGTCTCTTTTCTATTCTTCATTTGGTCTTTCTTATATGTCGGTCTGGTTTCTTTGGTATTCAGTAAGCCTTCATGGTGTACTAGCTTCAGTGCATCTTCTTCACTGTCCTTCAGATATTCTTCAATGCCCCTTTTTCTTCTTCAGCTGTCTGGTGTACTTGTAACATTCTATGCCTATCTATGTTCCTTGGTAAGTAGAGTCTGTCAACATTGCTGTGTGGATGAAGGGCATGATTCATTGTCATTATTTTTCTGGTCTTCTGATCCAGGGCTTTTATTTCAGCCTGAGTCCAGTCCACTATTCCAGCTATATATCTAATGACTCGAATTGCCAGGTGTTATTTATTTATATCAAATGTGTCACTGACCATCTTGTTAAAAAGTGACTCTGGGTGGTTTACAGAGAAGATAAAATCAATTAAAATATAATATAAAAACAGTCTTAAATAAATAATAAATAAATTCCAAGAATGATGGGATTGGCTAATAGCTCAAGGAGTGACATCAGGGTGCCAGATACCCCCAGGACTGATAAATCTCTTATTACCCCATGCAAGCTGGCAGAGCCAGATCTTAAGTCCTTTCTAGAAAACTGGGAGGGTAGGGGCCTGCCTCACCTCTGGGGGGAGAATATTCCAAAGGGCAGGGCCAATGGCAGAGAAGGCTCTCCTCTTGTTAATCACCTTGATGGTATTTCCACCACTAAGTTTGGACTTTAAGATCTTCTTCACTCTTCTGATGTATTCATTACTAACCTTCTTCTTGACTTCAGTGTGCTTGATGTTGTCAGGATGCCCAGATATTTGTAGAGATCTTCTTCATCCAGACTCTTGGTATTATTTCCACTATGCATTTTGATTCCTTCAGTTTTCACTATTTTTCCCCTGTTGTTGGTAAGGGTGGCACATTTGTCCAGTCCAAACTCTATTGCAATATCTTGGCTATATATTTGGACCGTGTTGAGCCATGATTCCATTTCAGATGGTGTTTTTCCATGCAGCTTCAGATTGTCCATATAAAGGAGGTGGGATAACCTGAATATGTTTTTGATGTTTGATAGCCATGGCCTGACTTGTTCAGTATTGTTGACACAGGAATCAATGCAATGACAAACAATAGTGGTGATAGTGAGTCTCCTTGAAAGTTTCCTCTCTTGGTGTTAACCTCTCCCAGTCTATTGCCATTGACTAGCAGCTGTGTCTTCCATTGTGCCATTGATCTTTGTACACAGCTTCTGATGTTTCTACTGACTCCTGTTATTTTTAGGCATTTGATTATCCAGTCATGTGGCAGAGAGTCAAATGTCTTCTTGTAATCAATCCAAGCTACATTTAAGTTGGTCTTCCTTCTTTTAGTTTTCCAAAATCATCTTTCAATTGGGAGCTGATCTTTTGTCCCCCTACTGTTTAGTGCTGTTGGACTGCATCAGTTAGCAATTTGAAAGTTGTTGATAAGCAGGTAATTGGCCCATAGTTTCCTGGTGCTGCCCCTTTCACTGGATCTTTCATTATCAGGTAGGTTTTGCCAGATGTTAACCAATCTTCAGTTTCACTTCATTGCAGTATGTTGGCAATGAGTGGGTGCAGAGCAGTCAGATGTTTCAACCAAAAACCATGCAGTTCATCTTCACCTGATACTGACCAATTTTTGATCTTCCTTGCCCTTTTCTCCACCATTTCTGCTGTTGTTACAAGTTCTTTCATTACAGCTTCTTTATTATTCTAATCTACCTCCTTTATCCAAGCTGCATTCTTGTTGTATTTCTTTGGGGTGTCCCATAGCTACTCCCAGAACTGCACTGTTTCTTCTTTGTCAGGTGTTGACTGGTTCATTGCAGTCTCTCCACTGATGGATTTGTAGAAACATTTTTGATTTGACTGAAATTGGATATTCTGCCTGTAATGTGTAACTTGAGCTTTATATTGGCTATGGCTGTTATTTGCTGCTTTATAATTTCCAGTGCTTCTTTGATCTTCCGTGTTTCCAGGTGATATTCCTTGATCATGTATTCTTTGGTCTTTTTGTTTGCAGCCTCTTTTCTTTCATCTGCTCTAGCTTGCTTGCATCTGATCTTAGCATGCTGATCTTATTTTCTCACCTGATCTTCCATTTTGGTGGTGCACTGTTTGGCTTTTTTTTTTTTTTCATGTTTATTGATTTTGTATCCAAGGTATTCAGTTATACCTGCAGCTGTGCTATACATCAGTTGGTTTCTTTCTTGCAGTGAACTGGTGTTTATATTTCATATGACAGTATTGGCATCATTTAATGCTTGTGCTAGCAGTCTCCCTGTAACAAGCTTCAATGCAGGCAACCTCATTCTGTTGTTTTTGTGCTGTTCTAGAAGCTCAGTTATTCTTTGTTTCAATTCCTCTTGTTTTTTAGTTAGAAGGCTTTGTTCTTTCTGAGGAGAAGGCTCTACTCTCTGAGCTACTTCTGGCAAGGTTTTGATTTCTTTGTCCTGGGTAGTCCTTTGCAGTTCTTCCAATTCTACTTCTGTGAATACTTTATTTTGTGTTATAAATCGACATTGATCTGCTAGCCTCCATTCTGTTATTTCTGTCTCTGGATGTTGTCCTTTCCAGAACTTGTGCATTCTTTTCAAATATCCTTTTCTTGTTGGACCTGATTTGTAGTAGCAAATCATTTTTTCTTTGTTTTCAGTCTTTGTATATTTGTGACGGGTAAACAACTTTTCTTCCAGTAGTTCTGCAGTGCTGGTCCTGGTTGCTCAGCCAACAGTCCTGAGTCCTGTAGCCCACTTGTCACCAGATGTTCAGGAACTAGAACACCTAGCTCGGTCCTTGTTGGCTCAGGCAATATCGATCCAGTATGGGTTTCTGTAAATTATGTCTCACCATACTATGTATGGGAGATATTATTGTTGTTGCTGTTTCCATAAGAACACATATTGGACTTGGAAGACAATATTACTATTTCCTTTTTGGTCAAGGTATATGAGCTATTATTTTGATGCTTTTTGGGAAAACATATAACATATAACTTGTCATTCAAATTATGAATATTTGCCAGTTATGCAACTATTTAAATTGATGGCCACCGAGTTCAGTACCATGAGCACGAATGAATATCCAGGAAATGAAACAGACTTTCAGATTCTCTATAGATACCACTTCTATAACAACACATATTGGACCTGAAGGATAGGGTTTATTATTTCCTTCTTGGTCATGTAATGATTGGGCAGGGATGGGGAGAGAGAACTGATGTGTTGCAATCTGATCGTCACTGAATTATCACTAAATGACCAAACAACCTCAATGCTCTTCATACCAATCACTCCATTCTTCTCTTCAATCAATTCATTGAGCACACATACATTTGTGATCCTACATGTTCTAGCAGCACAAATCAAAACCACATGTGTCAATCTTCCAGTTTTCAGGTTATGTGATCAAAGAAAGGTGATTGGAATGCACGCTCCTTAACCACTTTTTGAGGTCCCCAACTAATATGTAGTAGATTTTTTTTCTTAAGAGTTGTTGTTTTTTTAAAGTAGACAGCTACTTATTTGTAAGAAACGGACATTCATACTCATCATCTCAGATATAGTGTAAATAGTTAACAGTTTCAATTGAATAAATTACCAGGAAGCCCCTGAGATAAACTAAACTCAATTTTCAGTTCCCCAAATGTTTTAAATTTGCTTCAGTAGACCTGAGGTAGTTTAAAGTGACACCACAAAGAAAGGTCTACTGTGCCCAGCAGGAGATAATTCACCAACTAGTGTTAAACTCTGGTTTTTCTATAATAGCAACTTATTCATAAAAGAGTAAATAGCATTTAATCTTATAACCCTGTATTTTCTAAATATTTTCTAATATTTTCTATTGTCCTATAACACTCACAAACCATTGCAAATGCCCATGTTTTCCAGTTTTAGTTCAAAATGGCTGCTTTCTGATCTTACCCATCTTAAGCCCTCTTGAGCAGATGATCTGCAGTGCTTCCTTCTACATTAGTGACGGCTCCAGTTGCAATTGGTTACACAGCCTAGCACCCGCCCTGCCCCCACATCCCTTTATTAGCCTCCTTATTATTAAGGAATAATATCCCTGACCAAGTAACGTGAACAAAGGTTTCCCCCTGATGTGACAGAGCAGAAAGGGAACCAAAGTGAAGGAAAATGACATTTTATTGTGTTTTCCAACCAATTTCTCTAAACTATCCACATCGTTTTAAATATTACTCACTAAAAGATCTTTCACTACGGCAGATCCACAAACCACGGCTGGATACATTGATTCAGTCTATATGGTAAGGATAATTCCTCTCAGGAACTAAAGGAAGAATCATATGGAAGCTTGGTTAGTTAAAACAATGAAATTTGCTTTAAAATATTTATCTTAAGGAACAATTGCCATATTTGTCATGCCAATAGAAGAAAATATATGGAGCTCAGGGTTGAACTGTGGAGTCCTTGGGGTTCTCTGAGCCAATATTTGTGATGTTTTTGCAGCAGAAACAAAGAAACCTCAGCCCAGTCATCCAAGGCACCTATAATTCAGCAACAAGATTAGACTCAAAATAACCAGTACAGACAGGATCATGCTACTCAATGAGCAAAGTCAGAAAGAGACTACATTCAATTCATTACACATTCTTTGGTAGCAATGGTCTTTTGTGATTAGGGATGTTTTCTCAGAATTTAAGGCCTAGATTAGGATTACACATGCACTTTTGGAAAAACATGTTTAAATCATTTGCTTCCTCTAACCTTTCAAGTCACATGCAGACCACTAGCCACTAACTTGACTATTCCTTGTCCTGTAATCTTGGCAAGTGGCAAATTAGAATGTGTCTTGCCCTTATACTGGTCTACCGTGTATGAGTAATCAACTATGTTTCATTGACACTAGTGGAGTCATGAGAAACAGGGTAGTTCAAGCAGTAGGAGTTACCTTGAAATGTTTATTTTGTCCTTGATTGTGTGCTGATATCAAACAGTGTTTGTGAGATACCCATGCCCCACCAGATAATGGAAAGGCATACTTTTTCAGTTGATTTATATATGATTCTGCTATTGAAAGGCTAACTGGGTGGAATTTGAAAACCACTTCGTGGTTGGTTAGGTTTTAGTGTTTGCAGAACAGCAAACCCCAATAAGAACAGAGGCTGTTTTACTTTGAAACAGACTCTCTTCTGCCCCACTAATGTTGATGTTTGCTTAACACATTCACACATATAACAAGTTGGACATTCCTGGCTCTATAATTGGTTAAGCTACCTCTCTATTTAGTGCAAACAAGATCACTAGCTAAAAGAGAATGCTTATTCTTTTTTTCCCTTTTATTGTAATGTTATAAATCTTGATACATTGTATTATTTCAATGCAGATTTCAATGCAGTAATGTTTATATAATACAATTAAAATGATCAACATTCTATTCTTTAAAAAGCCTAAAGTATTGAAAGCACAAAGAGAAAAGTAAAGAGAAAAGTATTAATCGTCATCTAGGACCTCAGCATTACAAACATAAGGTTATTTAACTTTTCATCCAAAGCTGAGTATAAAAACTTCTAATTAGACATGACACAGAGACAGAACAAACAAAAAACTGTATGATAAAATGGATGCAAAATTTCAGATAATGTTTGGAGGTGGCACAGACACCTCCCTAATTCGCAGAAGGAGAAGGAGATATAGCACAATCAGACTTGCAGGATTGATGTCAGCCCCACTAGGTAGACAAGGTCATGAAATCAACTCCACGGGACGGCTAAAACTACTTTTACTGACATTGGCCATAAAAACAGAATCTTGAAAGCCTGATTGTGCCAATTCTCTAATTCTCTGAGATAGGAGTCTATGTGTTGTTTAGTCGTTAAGTCGTGTCCGACTCTTCGTGACCCCATGAACCATATTGCGCCAGGCCTTCCTGTCTTTCACTGCCTCCCTGAGTTTGCTCAATTTCATGCTCATTGCTTCAGTGATGCTATCTAGCCATCTCATCCTCTGCCGTCCTCTTCTCCTTTTGCCTTCCATCTTTCCCAGCATCAGGGTCTTTTCCAAAGAGTCCTCTCTTCGCATTAGGTGACCAAAGTATCTGAGCTTGAGCTTCATTATCAATCCTTCCAATGAGCAATCAGAGTTGATTTCCTTTAAGATTGACTGGTTTGACCTCCTAGCAGTCCAGGGGACTCTTAAGAGTCTTCTCCAGCACCACAGTTCAAAGGCATCAATTCTTCGGCGTTCAGCCTTCTTTATGGTCCAGCTCTCACAGCCATACATTACTACTGGAAAAACCATAGCTTTGACTATGCGGATCTTTGTGAGCCACCTCCAAATGTTATCTGGATGTTCTGGACTTGAGAAATGCTTTAGTACCTTTTGCTTAGGCAATGGAACCTGCATGTCTCTGCCAAAGTCATCTTCCTTACTCTCTACACAACACATGTGAACAGCTAATAAATTCACATTCCCTTAGGTGACATCTATAACTCTGGGCTGCCCAGAGTCTGCTTGGAGTCCAGTTCTGATCTTCCAAGTCTGATCTTCCAAGTTCATTCTTGCTTCTTTCGTGAGCAGCTCTCCAGTTACCATCCAGACTCAGTATTTTGAACTTAAAAAGGTTCAAAGTCACTTGTCCTCACAAATCATTCTAAGAAGAAAAATGATTGGACTACTAAGAAAGTAACTGCAAAGAAAAAATTGGAATGTCTAGAGTGAAAAAATAAATACCAAAACAAAGTCTGAACATTAAAGCATTAATTATACATTATGTGGGCTGAACAGGGAGCTGCCTGAATTAGGGATTTAGACCTGTGCGCCAGTGGCATCTTATTCTAAGCACTCACAAAAGGAACAATCAATCAGAGTAATGAGGAAGTGGGATGCAAAGAGGAACTCAGATGGGGCCTAGTCAGTAACTTATTGCCTTCCCAGGCTGAAGCAAGTGATGACAGATTAAAAGAGAAATATTATCTCCTTCCTGTTTGGAAACCAGTTAGTTATCCCCGTTATGTGAGCTGTTTAAATGTGAAGTGGCAGACAAGGAGAGACTGGTACATTCTCTCTCAGCTTTCTTAGTAAAGCTATCTATATCTATTTTGTAATATATATGTACTGGCCATGACCTCCATCTGCTTTCTGAGAAGACTTATGAGTCCAGGAACACTCCCAGATTGCAGGCCTCCTCTTCCAGGGACAGCAGAACCATATTCAGAGTCAGGATTGGCATAATCCTCAAATCAGCTGGCTTCTGAATTAACAGCTGAGCCTCTTCCTGTTTTTCCCATCTGGTTCCAGCCTCCAGTCTCTGGGCCATGATCTTGACTGCATCTCCTGTTCAGCCAGGATGGAGATGTGCAAGTGGGATGATACCTTCCCTCGTGCCAGCAGAATATCTCTCCCAGTGCTTTCAAAGAACAAACTGGTTCTTTAATAGAATGATAGGTGAAATGTAAAATACAAAATGTATTTTATACCAAACAATACCTACATGGGGTGTCTGAAAACAATTAAACATCGCTTGTGTTTTCCCCAGCAGATGTCTCACAGTGTCTCACACATGCTTATTTCTAAGGAGTGGGTGATCCACATAACAAGTATTACAACTGAGAAGAACAAGCCTTGCTGAAGAAGAATCAGCCCTCTGGATAGGCTGGGTAGGCTCAGAAAATTGTAAACTATTCCATTTCTTTGTACCTCCATGGAGCAGGGTGGCCTCAACTTTTGCATATTAACCACTGACCTTGTTACTGAAAAAGTAGAGAAAGTAACAAAATCCTTTTGATTTCTCTTTGGGCGTGTTTTCCTGCTGCTATCATCCAGGAATGAAATTCTTCTGCTTTTTTTTTTTCCTCCCAAACACCAATGTTTTTGTAAATTCAAAGGCTAACCTTCTGTCCGTACAAAATGTTAATTGTCCAAGATGAAACTTAAAAACAAAAACCTTTAACCTGCTTTTGATAATCAGCTCATCAAGTTTTTATTTATTTGGGGATTTTTTTTTTTTCATTTGTTTGCTTGTTTGAGAACTTTTCCTGTGCTGGAAGAAATAGAGAGGAAACTGTTGATGCGGTTCCGAAGGGCCTAATCCTAGAGTCTCATGGGAACCTCCAAAAACTCTACAAACCACAAGATCCCAAATTATTGCCAAATTAGTGATTTATAGCATGTTGTAGAATTATCCAGCCAGGGTTGTGCTAAATATCAGTAATGAGGACAGACTTTATACCAATTCAAAAATGGCTGAAGATGCTTTAAATCAGTAGTGGAGAATTGGTTCAGAGTTGACACCAATCTGTTCTTGGCATACCTAATTTATGGCCTGATGCCTAAAAGGGACTTTGCACTGAAATATATATTTTAGATCTTTCGGTTTCTTCTACTACTCCTGCCAGCTTGTGCACTACAATTGCACTGTTGGCTGTTTCCCTTAGTTTAAATGTGAAAGAAATTTGGCCAGATTATTTTCCAAGCCCAATGTTGTTTTGGAAGAACCTTACCTTGATTAGTACATATGACTCAGCATGCCACACTTTCACAATGCCCTTGTCACAGGAACTCCAAAATTATGAGTGTCATTAATTTTAGCAGCCCAAACATAACTTTTGTGTGTAAAAGTTTTAATATATTGCCCAGTTTTCATGCCCCACATTGTAAGAAACACAAGAAGATATAGTAATTTCTCAGCACATTTCTAAGCCTGTTTACTCAGAAGTGAGTTTCAATGCAGCTCAGTCCAAGATAGACAAGTATCTGTGAGACTGTTGCCTGGTATCTGAAAAGGGTCAACAAAACATTTATTCTCACCCTAACCAAAGAACTTCACCCTTGCTGTTCTCCATTTGCACAGTACTGAACCAGTCTGCATGCCCAACTGGTTTTGTATTTGCTCCTCAAACAACTTTTCCTCAGTGTACAGGTATGCCACAATTGCAAGAAGTTTGATTGGTCTATTTTAAAGTAGTAAATAAACAGTCTCAGAGATTGTCCCCTCTTGCAGCTTCCAAATAGAAAAGTCAACCAGGCTCACTGTTGATTCTTACTTTATGAGTGGCAATAAAAGAGTACCTTCTGCCACCCTTGAAGGGAGCATAATAATTTGAGGGTATAGAGCTGGTTGCTGGCTGAGGAATTCTGGGAGTTGAAGTTCACACATCTTAAAGTTGCCAAATCTGAAAAATACTGCAAAAAACTGTCCAAATCCACAGGATTTGTCACCTCACCTGCCTTCGCTTGTTATCATCATATGTGAAATCTGTGATAGGGGAACATGAGAGGCATGCTTGTGGGGAGAAGTAAGCTACATAATCCATTTCCCGTGCACAGGTTTCACCTCTGCACATGCAGTAGTCAGCCACTGTGGGAACAAGATCTATACAGGTCTTCTGTCTAATCCAAAACTGCATTTCTACTTCCTTATGGGAAGTTCATGCTGAGAAAAGTAGAACAAATCCAGACATGGTCATAGATTGACCATACTGTGCTGGCCATTCCATCTCATTTACTCAATGCAAATAAGAGTGTTCTTATGGCTATAAATGTGTTGAAGAAATCTGCGTGTTCAAAGTGACTTATATTACATATTATATATACTGTATATAAAAATCAAAGAATACCAAATACACTGCTTGCTTTTGAAGGAAGCTGGTTTTCAGCCACTGGAGAAAGAAGAGCAGACTTCAGAGGGACCAGAGGACGCGTGTCAGATTTGCTCTGCATTACATCTTCTTCTTGAGTCTCCTCTGTCATAGATTGAAAGATGACAGTAATTGAGTAGGAACAAAATGAAAGTGAAAACAGAACAATTTCACAAAATATGGTTCTAGATGGGAAGACAGGAGCAATCGACCTCTTGTTTTTCAGCGCTCCCACCAAGAATGGGCTACAAGTAGAAATAAACAACCTGGTACCCTTCAGATATTCTGGATCCCAACTTTCAACCCCATACAGCATGACCAATGTCAAGAAACTGTGGAGGCACAATCCAACTGTGGAGGTTGCCAGGTGATCTACACCAGCACTCAAACATTTAAGACAGTACAGTGGTACCTCGGTTCACGAACTTAATTCGTTCCACGACTCTGGTCGCGAACCGAATTGGTCGTGAACCAAATCAAATTTTCCCATAAGGTTCAATGTAAATACGGTTAATCCGTTCTGACCCCTACGAATTTGATCACCAACCGATTTTTGATCGCGTCCCGAATCAAATTTCCCTATAAGGTTCAAGGTAATTACGGTTAATCCGTTCTGAACCATATGTTTTTTTTTTTATAAACCGCAAAAATATGACACAAAGTTAAGACAGTATATTGGCATTAATTCTTCTGAAATTGAGATATGTGCCCTAGTTTAATTGGCATTTGAGTTTTTTAAAGGTCTTTGAGGCTTGCAGCAGAATATTGCAATAAAAATGTGGACTGGATAGAAGGAAAGAGAATAAATTACAGTACCTGTGATACATACAAGGCAACAGAGCACCATTCTCCCTTCCCTAGCAGAGACTTACGTGACGTGATCTCTTATCTCTGTACAGTAGAAAGATATGCAGAAATCTTTAGAACCAGGAATGATGGTCCAGGAGAGCTGGGATTGTCTTTCAGGTAGGACTTTTTCTAAAATATCTGAGACAACTATCTCCCTCCCCATTTCTTTCTGGAAGGTTCTAGAACGCCCATTGGCTCCGGAACATTCAAGGACGTTTTACAGTCCTTTGGCTCCTTCTCTTCTTAGGAAACTGTTCTTGTTTCTTAAATAAACAGATTCCATCTTGTCCTGTTTTCAGCACTGTTAGAAGCAATACGAAATGTGGTTTTTACTATTCTATTATTGTTACAACATTTCCTCTTTACTATTACCATACTACACTCGTATTACTATTATCTAGCAATGATTTCTTCTTATACAACCTATTCTGCCTTCGTTCCTCTCTGTGGGATTTCTTCTGTTTTTTCTTCTCTGTTCATGGCCAGCGTGTAGAGCTCTTGCTCCTTTCCACATTGTGCTTTCCCTTGCTGGGCCTCCGTACTTCTTCCTCTGGACCATTCACTCCCTCTGCAGGAAAAATGCCTTCTTTCCTTTGGCTGCTGAGCTCAATTTGCCGGCACGTGCAGAGCTCCAAAACACGCGTCTCCTCCGTTCTCCTCCCACACCTGCGTCATCTGCCTGCTGTCGCTGAGGGAAAGGCTCAATGGGAGGGAAAGAAGGCAGCACAGGTGCCTGCCGTGTTGTTCCAGCAGCCTGCTCTTCCACGGTTAGACCCGTGGCAGGGGAGGAAAGGCTTACATTTCCCTTCCTTATCGTGCTACCACTTATTTGCCCCTGGGGCAGCTCTTTGCAGTTTAAAAATGCAGTTAGCATTGTCTAGTTTTCTCCTAGCTGGTGTGTGCCTTTTAAAATGTTCTCGGAAAGATTTATAGCTTTTTGCATATTTTACTTCCCAGGATATTTTCTTAAAACTCTTTCCTTTTTGCTTGTCCTTATATGCTGCATGTTATGAAGCTGCTTCATCCTCACAGCTTTACTCTTGATTCTTTTGAATTTGCCAGCTTTCTTCGAAAACTCTGATGTGTGACCGCTTGGGATCTTGAAGGTTGGAAATGATCCTGCTCTGCAGGTATATCTTACAACAATCTAATTAATGTTTAGCAATATCATAAAATGTCATCATTCTCTGCATTTCATTTGTTTTCTGTGCACTCTTTACGCTTTGCTTATGGCACCATACTCAGCCTCGACTTGCGATTGGACATGTGGCAGGAAATAGAAAGAGGGTTGAGCTCACACCGGAATAGTCTGGCACAAGTCCCCTCACTGGGGTTTGAACAAACAGGCCATTTGCTTAGCTTACTATCCTTGCTCTCACAATATTTCAGGGCTCAAAAATTATGTACACAAGAATGCACATGTTTGGAACAGTGACATGACAAGATGCATATTTTGAGGAAAAAAATTATATTTGGTGTACGTATTAAGGAATGCTGAATACAAGATGCCTACACAATATGGGAGGGAAGTTGCATGTGAAAATGATATGAATGTTCTTGCATTTCTACATCACTTTTGAGACTTAGCAGTAGGATACATAGAAACGTCTCAGCCACTGGATAGAAATCAAAGGTTCCCAATGTATCTGGACTGGTGAGCACCTCAACGATTGTGAGCAGACTTTGAAAATGGCTGCTCTAGTTAATGGTACTCCCATGAACTAAACATGGCTGTGGGGAGACGTAACTAGTTACAAAGCCCCAATTGGTTAGAGTGCTACCTGCCCCCCCTTCTAGCTCTTCTGTACATGGTGAGTGTTTCCTACTCCTCCTCTTCTTACCTTTGTCCCTTTCTGGAGCAGGGAGGCACATCTCCAAATCACCAAGCTCATTATTTTTAGGTGGGGTCCATTTTGTTTTGCAGCATGCCAGCCTCCCTTTTCTTTTTAATTAACTTTTTAAAGCTGCCAGGAGATGACCATGGACACACTGGCACTGCTTAATTACCATACTGGGGACCCAATATAGAATGACCTATATCTTCCTATTTGACACATTCTCTCTAATATGCGTGTGAAGCATGATGGACATCCTCTATGCCTCAGTGAGCAGCTCATGCTTCTATAAACTATCAATTTATTGTGAATGGATTACATTTAGTATGAGTGGGGCACACATGCAAAAGCATTTATGCACCTAATTTGAAAGCTGAAGTGGTATGAAGGATGGATGAATATGAAATCGCACTGCATCAAAACTTATATATTAGAAAGTACACCTGGTGGGCCAGTCACACCCTTTACTACCTGTAGAGAAAAAGGCCCAATTGACAGTGACTCACACCTTTGTCACCTCCTATACAGAGTACTGTAATGCATTGTACCTGGAACTGGTTGTGAAAGCTACTTGGAAGCTGCAGTTGGTGCAAAATCCAGCAATTCACTTGTGAGCAGGTAAGAAGTGTAACTTGCATGTCACATTGAAGCTGCAGGCGCTGCATTGGCTGCCAGTAGGCCCTACACTCTGGAACAGCCTCTCTCCAGGAGGTCCAGATTCTACCCTCCCTCCCAATATTTAGGAAAGTGGTAAAAATGGAGTTCAGGATAGCTTGTAAGGGTTAGGTGTTATCAATCGGAGATCCCTGCATTTGTGTAATTTTAATAATTCGAGGCAATACTGCATAAAGCCTCTAATGCTGGGAAAAGTAGAAGGAAAGAGAAGAAGAGGGCAACTAGTAGCAAGGTGGATGGACTCAGTTATAGTGGTGATGGGTGCACCATTGGGAGACTTGAAAGACCAGGTAAGGGATAGATCATCATGGAGAAAATCTACCTATGTGGTCACTAGGAGTTGAAAATGACTTGATGGCACATAATCAATCAATGAATTTTAATTTTATTTTTTATTATGTTTTATGCTTTATACTACCAGGAGTCTGGTGGGAGTGTGGTGTTATAAAAATTAAGAGCATAAATAATTATTAGTGGTATCAATATACCACAGTATAATTTACTTTTTAATAACTCTATGACCTTATGCTGCAGTCACATTATATTTATACCTACTTACCCTGGAATAACTCCTTTTGCATTCAGTGTATGTTTTCCCTGAATAGCAGGTACAGGATTGTACTCTAAGTATCATACTCTGCAGCACTGGGAGCCAACTGATGAACATCACCAGATCATCAGATACTTTGGGGGATGAAAACTGGGACAGTCCCTTGGATTTTAATTAAACTTCAGTGGTTGAACACCAACAACTAAAATGTTGGCCCATTCCCTCCCCCCCCTCCCCCCAAAATATCAATTCAGTGCCTGGCTGGATGTCAGAAATAGCACCTGTATTTCTGTCTATACATTGCAATATTTACCTTTTCCCATCTTTTCGGACAAGATGCTCTCATGTTCACTTAAGAGGATACGAATCAGAGTAGCAGCCATCAGCAACAGCTGTGAGTCACGCATTTGTAGCAAAAGTAGTATGTAGTTTGCTTTGGTCCAGAAACAGGCATCTAAGAACCATTTCCAAAGGTCTGCCATGGATTGTGCCAGTTTCTCTGGATTCATTGCCCGATCCAGAGTAGAAGAGGCTGTGAAGGTGGAGCTGATGCAGGAACGGGAATAAGCAAAATCCTTGGTATCGGTAGACTGCAGGAGGTTCCATGAGTATTTCAGGAGGTCGTGACTTTGGAATCGGTTGATAATCCCCACCAAGAACTTCCTCTGAGTTGCTTGGCTAGCCCGCACAAACCACTCTCGGGTGGAAAAAATCTTCCAGGACAGGATGCAGGATTTGCAGCGATAGCAAACAGGAACCAAGTCTGTTTGCTTCTCACACCTTAGGTCTGGGGTATACTCTAACTTATACTCTAGGATATCTGGCTCAAACTCCTCAAATGACTGGGTCTTCATTACAGCAATCTCTGTTTCACAAAAGAAGTCACTAACCGGGTCAACTGGTAAAACACAACCAGCCTCATAATCGCCCCTTGCCTAACTCTCACGCTACGCCTAGCAGCAGCAGGCCAAAACGGTTAACAAGAGTCGCAGCCCGGCTTCTGTTGGTGGAACTCTTAAAAAAAAACACAACTCCTAGGAGACCCAGTGGCTACCGTAATTCTCCTAAAATGTGCCCGAGTAGAAACTTCTCTAGTTAGCATACCATGTAAATTCCACTAGACAAAGCACATCGAGGCATTGATAGAAAGCAGTAAAGAGAATTACACAACGATCAGCTTCAGAATTTAACACTGAGTATAAATGTCAGATAGTTGAGCAAGCTTAAAAAGATGTCTTAGATAAGTGGGATTAAGGTATCTTGGTATTTTTGAAATCCTGAAATCCTGGATGCAGAAGTTGTGGAAAATCAGGAATATCTGTTGTCTCATTTTCTCTAAAGACAGAGAAGCTGTTTCTTGAACAGAAGGAGAAGCATATTTAACAGAGTCATTTTTTTCTCCCTCTTTTTCCAATGCAAACCAGAAACAAACAAAACAGAATTTTCTCAGATTTATGGCTTGATTGTGCCAAGGATTCAAGATTCAGCCCTACCTCCTTGAAGTATTTGACTTTCAGAAAAGTCTTCCTTGCCTCCGTTTAAATGGGAGAAAGACCATTTAAACAAGTACCATTTGTTAAACAAGGAAGTTTCCCTTTGGAGATTCTGGCTGGCAGCAAGTAGTGGCCGTATGTGGGACAGGCTTCCTCCTCTGAACGGACATATTTTTGATCAGGGTACTGAGAAACAGGCAATATCACTTCCCAACAGCATGTCGCACTGAACCTGCCGTAGTGTCCTTTGTTTCCAAGTTCTTAGTCCCCCACTTTTCTAGCTTCCTGCTTTCTTTCCCACAACCAGCCTCTCAATATTCTTACGCAGTTTCTCCTTGGCTTCTGTCTCGGCTTTGCTTTCTTCCCTTTAAGTATGCCAGCAATTAATTGGGGATCTGCTCTCTCCCACACATTGCCAATCACTTTTGATCTGGCAGGTTGGTTCCTAACAGATTTATATCAATTTGGAACAGATCGATTTGGAACAGAACATTAGATGCACTATAACCCGGGGTGTTTTCTAACTTAAAAACTCAACTCTAGTCTCTGCCCAGCTGGTATCAATTTGCAAAATACTACTGACATTTTGTGGGTGGAGGGTGGGGGACACCAGTAAAGTAGCCATCGACCAGAAATCCATCTGTCACTAGAATGCCAGTTTGTCACCTCTGACATCATTTAGACAACAATGGGTCAGATTTGAGACTCTCACCAATAACAATCAAAGATTAGTGTAACCTTTATGGCTTCCCCTTGTCTCTGATTAATTTTCTGCTTCAGCTTTTCCCCACTCATCTCTTATGTCTCTGGAACCTTTCAAGAACCAGCATTTGCCTTATTTTAATATGGCACCTAATAACATTATTATGATGGACATTTCCAACTGTTTTTTCATATAATTAATTCATAATTGGTCTCTCAAGTGTTCTGCCTTTTTATTCATTTAATCATTTCTGATGGGGGAGAACTATGCACCTTTCTGTTTTAAATGATGATCTTATTATGAATTCAGCTTCATCGCTTTCGAGAAATTTTTTCCTTTAGCCACTGGATATAAAATCCTGCAATTTTCTTTGCAAAGTTATAGGTGTAATTTTAGAAATTCCTTATATGCCTAAGGTTGAGGGGAAAACTTGTAAGTTTGACTTTAAGTTAACCATTCATACATTGGTTAAATAAACACACAGGATTAGCATTCAAGTCAAAAAAGTTTATTTGTTTTAGATAATAGTAAGAAGCTACTCTCAGGTTACATTGAAATGATACATCAGTGAAAGTTAGATTACATATGAATCAAAATATGAAACTGTGATTCTCTACTATGGTGTCTGTGCAATCTAACCGAGACAAAGAAGCATTAATTAGTTACCAGAGTCACTAAAACTATTTCAGAAAAGGCTGCCAAATTGTAGGTTTTTTAATGGCATATTTTAATGACATATTTTTAAAAAATTCTTAAATGTTAACAATTTTTAATTCATTTTAAATACACTAGAATGAAACAGTTTTTGGCCTGGTTTCACCCTGTCTAAAATTGGGACTGAGATCCCGCCATACCACTGAAAGGTCAACAGCAATCTTTAGCCTGAAAAAGTTTATGCATTTGTGAATCAGACTCTCTGGATGAAATCAAAATTCAGGTATTAGTAGTAGTAGCAGTAGTAGTAGTAGTAATGGTGGTGATGGTAATAGTTGTAGTAAAACAGTCACTTACTGATCTATATTTCAAATGTTTCTACTTCTCATCACTCATGGATTTCTGACCTTAAACTTAGCATTATTAATATAGGGTGAGGTGGTGAACGAATATTTTTTGAGACAATCATTTATTTCCATTGTTAATTTAAATTTTACGTTTGATGGCCCGTAAGTAGCGATACTTCCCATTCTTCCTGCAGTCCAGAAACAAGTTCTCTACATCTATCTCTTCAGGGTCTATAACCAGTTCAAAAGTGAAATGCTGGAGCAGAGTGGCTACGAACATGAAGAGCTCCATATAAGCTAACCCCTCTCCTGGGCATGATCTCTTCCCTGTAAAAAGAACAAAGAAGACAGTTAGTTAATTACCCAATGTTTTCATGCTACCCAGAAAGTAAGGTATCACCTCAGATTAGCAGTGGAAGGTGAAAACAGCATTCCAGAAAGGACACATTGTAGCTTGAGTGCCAGGAAAATGCCATAGCCATTCCAAAACATCTGGATCTTTTGAAATGACTAACTATTCAGTGTATTTTGCTCTTTAAAATAAATTTAAAAAGTCTTTAAAATAGTAATAATAATTTTAAAAATTTGAGCCAAATACAGCTACGGTTTCTTAACAGACAAGACTTAACAACATTATCCATATAACTACCCTGTAGGCCTATATGACTTACATTCACGTTGACAAAGAAAATTGTGCCATGGAGATGACATGATTCTTTTTGATGAAGCAAAGAGGCCACATAACCTGCTTTGATGAGGTTTCCCCTTCTTCTGCCTGTCACTTGCTCTGCAAAGCTGCATCTAAGCAGAAACCTCTGGCTTTCGTAAGGGCTTGCTGAAGTAGGTGAGTGGCACATCCTCCCACAAGCACTTGCCAAAGATTTTGGTGAGCACTGTCAGGTGAAAGTCAGCATGTGTTCTTCAGGAGCTACTGCTGCTACAGAAGCTATACAAAGGAGAGGCTGAGAAGCAAAGTAAAGCCAAGCCAAGCCAAGCCACATTTTATTCTGAGAACTGAGAGGGCCATGCTCCTTCATGAAATGGTTTTGAGGGAGTGCCATTGAAACCACTTTGATCGCTGGAAGTGAGAAAGACTTAAGGAAACTCTTATTGAAGGGTAACCTAGAGAGTGCAAAACCTACTCTGCTATTTAATATATTTTTTAAAAAACTAAGATTATGTCAACAGACAATGCCAACCCGATGGAAGTGGAGAAGAAACTGTAGCAGGAACAGATTTTATCTTCCTGTTTCAGAACTTCACAGTGATAGTGACCGTAATCATGAAATAAAGAGATGTCTCCTGCTTGGGAGAAAGACTA
Source organism: Liasis olivaceus (assembly GCA_030867105.1). Lineage (NCBI taxonomy): Eukaryota > Metazoa > Chordata > Lepidosauria > Squamata > Pythonidae > Liasis > Liasis olivaceus. The sequence continues at coordinate 98,554,110 of CM061348.1, read as the reverse complement.
TGATAGATACTTAAATGTCTTGGAGCATCTTAGTAAATTGGATTTCGGATTTTTTATTTTAGACCAAACCAGATACGAGACCCAGGGAACCATAATCAGGTCTCCTGCATCTTCCTGGGATCATAAAATCAGCCACCAGAGGGAAGAGGTTGCTGCATATTTGGACCACAGCACTGAAGAAGAGGCACTAACCCTTCCCCCAATTTCCCCACCCTCAGGGTAGGTGGAAGCTTCTCCCCCCTGCTCTTGCAACTCATGGGGCAACAGAAACTAGGGAGAAGGAAATTGGAAGAGGAAAACAGTAAAGAGGAAAATATCCATCTCCCCCACTGCTTTGGTCCTGACACAATCCATATTTCTCTCCTTGCTCCTATGACTACTTGTAGCTTTTACAAAACAAACCACCCTCCTTCTATGGGAAGAGTTGATTAGAAGTCACTGTGTCTCTTCTGGTTCCAGGAGACTGAACATTCTCCTTCGTGATTCAATCAGATTCTCTCAGTGATTTCACCATTTACCTATGCATCTTCCTGGGACAGTTAACTTGAAACAAATACAGACAGTAGCAAGGGCAGGCAGAAAGAACTGCGCCCATGAGTAGAGATGAGGTAAGAATTCAGCAGCCTTACACGTAACTGACCAACCTTGAAGACCCCAGATAACTAAATCTGCTATAACCCCTCCGTTACCTGCAGAGAAAGGCAAAAAGGCATCCTTCTTTTGGAATTCACCCTTCTCATTCAAGAAATGACCTGGGTCAAACTTCTCAGGATCCTCCCAGGAGAGAGGATCAAAATGCACCGAAACCCACAAGGGAAGAACAACTGTGCCCTTTATGGAGACAAGAAGACACAGAGAGCAAAGGTGAGCTTTTTTCTCCATAAAGAAACAGACTGTTCTTCATTCTTTCAAAAATGAGACTCCTTGGAAGATACTAAAAAGTAACATTTATGCAATTTACACGTTTTCTCCATACATGGTGTTTGACCAATACATATTCACATGTTCAAAGCCCTTACAGAAAATTACATTAGTTGAAATGAAGAACGTAACAAGTCTGCTTTCTCTGCTATGTTTCATCAACGTGAACTGGATCTATCCCAATTTATAATATTAAAATATACAGATTTCAGAGTATAAGTGGCATTCAAAGTAGTTCCTAAATTCTGAAGCTCTACTGCTGTTGCCTAAGTTAACACAAGAAATCTTGTCATAAGAAATTGGTGTTATTAGAAATGCTTTAGGACTTTAAACTTATCTATTCAACATGAGCTTTGCTGTGTCCTCATATGGGTAGAATACAACTCTATTTTAGTATACAACATTTTATACAATCGCAGTAAAAATGATAGCATGCCACAGTCACAAATCATTGTGAACATTTGTTAAAATGTATGGATACCAAAATACAATTTTAATTAGAAACCAAAAAGACAGCAACCGGTGCTCCAGGGAAGCCTCTTTAGAGAGGAGATTCCAAAGCATTGTTTTATGATCAATAAAAGACAAATGTAAATGAAAAACAGATTCAATACTCTCATAAAACATGACTATTCCTCTGTCAGGAAGGCTGAATTCTAGAATGAAAAGGAGGCAGGCTAAGTCCATTAATCCATCATTTTTACTGATGATATTTTTGTTCCCATTTTGCATTCAGGGGGAAGATTTCTCAAATTATATTATGAACAATAGTTGAAGAGACAAAGCACTAATCACCTTTCTATACATCCTCAGTTCCTTGGAGCAAGCAGAAAAGAATTAACTTTTATAGTTAAGAACCTTAAAAGAAATCAGTGAAACTGCAGGATGGGAGATGTCTAGGACCATGGATGACATTTGGCCTTTGCAAATAAACAGAGCATTCTATAACATCCAGTGGCCTAAAATTCAAATGATGTTCAGAAAGTATAAGCAGCAATTATTGCAGAAGCTTAATCATACTGCAATTAGAAATACATATCTGTAGCAAAGAGGATCCCAGACTTTGCCTGATTTACCACACCTGAGGGATGAAGTGACCCCTGAAATTGACATCCTGGGTTGTCATACGTGGGAAGGTCTCAGCACTTGCTTGCTGAAAACATTGGATCTCATGAACAAATGCATTGGTGTAGGACAGCTTCACCCTATCCTCCATGGAGGGGGCACGGTTTGCTCCCACAACCTCATCAATTTCTTGCTGGGCTTTTGCTGCAATGAATTGCATTTTGTTAAAGGAAATAATATTATTTTTGTTTAACTATTCCAGACTCAAACTGTGCTGATCTTTATATAGCGTATCATCAAAGATGCACTATAGTTTCTTACTTCCCAATTTCACTGCTCTTTGGGCTCATTCACGTAGTCCTTTGCCATGCTTTCCTCCCATCCTGGAGCTGGGAAGAAAGCATATCAGCATAAAATACACTGTCCCACCATGTGCCCTTACCTCAGCAGGGCCATCCTGTGCCACTATCCATATAGCTGCTCCACCGGACACTGTAAGGGCAGTGACATTTTCAGAGCAAGTTTCTCAGAATGTTGAATATGGGATTTGCCACCACCAATCCCCACGGAGAATGTGTGCCAAGGGGGTGCTTTGAAGGTTCAGGTATTCCATCCAATCATTTCCCCAGCCCACCCTCTTGCCCTGACCCCCAGAAGACAATTTGCCCAGAAGGGCTACTAGGTGGCGGCAAATTCTTCATCTCTCTCTTAACTTCAAAATAGCAGTCATCCAGATTTGTGTGATCCAGATGCAGATGCTGCATAAATGTTCTTGGAGTCAGAGTTCCAAAAAGGGATGTTGGTGCGTGAGAGAGACGTGCTCTCTGCTACACCCACACAACTTCCCCAAAATTATTACTGAACTGTTGATTCACTAGTGGGCAGTAGAAAAGGGCTACAGTTTATTATATATCTTGATGCCATCTGGTGGTCGCCTTGACTGGGGCAGCCACAATGCAGCCACTGGGTAAGTGTTACTAAGTGGAGTAACTCAACACTCAGGAATTCAGTCGTGGAGTAAGAGAAACCATTCTAATGATGGCTGCATCAATTCACAGCATATACAATGTACAGCTCTGATCATAGAAAAGGGTAGAAGAAAAACATGGCAATTTTTGCAGTTGTATCTGTACCAGCTCACATTCTATGATGCACCTCACTTTTCAAAAGAAGTTGCATGAAGAGAGAAACTGAAGAGTTTGAGCTTCTCCAAGAGCAGTGATGGGCCCTGAGAAGGGAATTCTCTTCTGCCCAGGCTACAGAAATGCTCACTTTTCAGTTACCCACTTTCAGTGGGACAAGCTAGTCAATTTCAGGGCTTCCACATGTTTCCAAAATGATTATTGGCCTATTCACCTATCAACCACCAGGTGGTAGCAGAGAATTAGTGGTCTTCTGGATTTGTACAGTTGGATGAAGCCACTGGCTAAGCTGTTGGAAGTTGCAACTTGAAGCTATATCTGAATCAGTTTACATCCCACAACAGAATGTAAATTTAAAGTAATATTCCATGAGAAGAACTACAGAGTTTAGGCTTCCCAATGACCCGGAACTACTAGGAAGGAATTTCCTCACTCTATAGGTTAATGAAGCACAAGAGCAGAGTCTTTCCTATTATGTGCATTAAGCCAGGAATGGGCTAGTTAATGCCAGAGATTTACAATCAGCTGATAGATCAACGAAAATGTTTGTAAAAGGTAAAAACAAAAACAAAACCTCCCAGCATCCCAGTCAAAATAGCACTGCAAAAGAGATGCTGAGCCCAGGAACAGAACATATGAAGGTGGTTCCACAAGTGACCTGCTAAGACAATGCTAGCTGAGTAGACATTTGTCCTCAGTTGTGTCACCCCCAGCTTCCTCCATGCACCATGGATTGTCTGAATGGGAAGACGTATTTGGTTTTCCCAGAAAAACATCATTTTCCTTCTGGAACCCCTTGAACCAGCTTAAGCCTACATTAGCAGTGGGCTGTCAACAGGGCAGAGGTTCTACTGTGGGGCCACATTCTTAGCAAATAAGCAGGCTGAATAGATGGGCACCTAGAGTGATGAGCCCCCAGGGGCTAGGGTGGGGGTGGCTTCTGCCAGATGAGGGAGGGTGCGTGGGTGGGGGTGGGGGGGCACAATGCAAATGTGGCATGGCGGCTGCTAGGAGGGGGAGGGAGCACAGGTGGCAAGGGGCGCATGGTGTGGCTGGGCCGGGGTTGGCTTCTGGGCAGGGGGTTGCTTGGGCAGCTGGCACGGCATGAGTGCAGTGGGGCCAGGGGTGGCTACTACCAGCTGGGGGAGAGTATGAGTGACTTACCAGAGTGTCTTGTGACTTTCCCTGCTGGCTTCTCCATTGACTTTGTGTGGGGGAAGCTGGCAGGGAATGTCACAAATGGCAATCACGTGATCACAGGATGCTACAACTGTAATAAGTGCAAGCCGACTGCCAAGCAATCAGATTGCGATCACGTGTCCATGGGGGTGCCTTGATGGATGGAATTTTGAGGGCCAATTGTTAGTACCATTTGTTTAGTGCTGTCATAATTTCAGTCGCTGAACAAGTGGTCGTGAAATGAGGACTACCTGTATTGGAAATATGACATGCATTTTCAATTACTGTTAAAATTATTTCAACTATATACAATTTCAGCACAACCTGCTGGGATAAAAAAAAAAAAAAAATGGTGGATCTTTCTAGTCCACAAATTATCACAGAAATTTTAGTCACAATATTTCACATGTCTGATTTGGAGGCCTCTAAAGTTTCCCCCTTCATTACAAGGATGATTCTTGCTGTATGTTCTTCTAAGGATGATCTGCATGGTCATGCAAATCACTATGAAAACATGTTCAGAGGAACGTAACATTTGCATTTTTTTTTTGTCTGCGCTCAGTCATTACTGACCCTGCGGTGACTGCCTGGACGAATCCTTGCAGTTTTCAAGGCAATTGTTTTTCGGAAGTGGTTTGCCAGAGCCTCCTTCCTAGAGCAGAGCCCAGCTGGCGAGCGCAGGAGGCGGGATTTCCGTTGCTTCGCGCCCTTTTCGGGCGAGCGCGGTTTCACGCTTACCAGCAACTGGTCCCGTCTCTCTGTGCAAGGCGCTGCCAGCATTTTTCCTCCCACCAGAGTGAGAGTCCCCATTTATCTACTCACGTGAGTTTTCGACCTGTTGGGTTGACAGGAGCTGGGGAGGAAACAGGAGCCCACCCTGTTAATGTGAAGGCTGGACTCGAACCGCCGAAGCGTCAGCCATTTCTGGCCGGCAACTTTCAGCGTCATTAAGCCGCTGCGCCACCGCGTCCCCAACATTTGCATTATATTCCTATTATTTGAAGTCTCTTTAAAAGATTAATTTGGAAGGTGTAGTCATTAACACAAATATTTGGAAACATGATGGAAAAAATGGCAGGAAAATGCCAACTTGCAATTTTTCTTTGCAATATATCTGGGAATCCATATTTGAAGAGAAAAATACAAAACAAAACAAAAAAAGGTTATCACTCCATATACCTTGGATATGCGGGAACTTGGCCAGAAGGATGAGGCCATATGAGATGGTAGTGGCCGTGCTCTCTGTCCCAGCAAGGAAAAGCTCGAACACAGACATGACCAAGTCTTCCATACAGATAATGGAAGAATTTTGTTCCTGGAAGGTAAGGCAGAAATAAAATAAAGAGGCAGAAGTACAACATATGTAGCCTCATCATCATGTCATTGATATCCACCTACTTCTTCTCAGCTTTATTGTTCTTCTAGAACAAGGTGTAGGGTAAGCAAGGAATAATCCAAGGTATAGTCCTATATATCCCATATATTACTTTGAATATCCCATTGAATTTAATAGGTATTTGGGTCAGATAGATCTGTGTTTAAATGAAAGAGAAACACTGAGATCCAAATGAAACAAACAGCTTCCTTTTCTGTCCTGTATCATCCGCTTCTCCCAGAATCCTGCCAGTAATGCAGCCATTGTAATGCAGAATTTTCCTGTATCTTCTGTTAATGGAATAGAACACCAATCTCCATCCCACAAACTGAGCTTTTGAAATCTGGCTCTGAAGCATTACGTTCCATTCACGAAGTCTCTTCTCTGCTATCCCCTTCCACAATCCTTTTAAGTTCTAGCAAAGCAGTAGCCACAGGGGCTTCGCTTCCCTTAATGCTCAAAGGCTTTACTGTCTCGTGACTCCATAGCATCCAGATTAATGTTGCACTGAATGTTTTGCTGGCCACCATCTAGCAGTCTGGCACACTGTTGTGCTCTTTCAGATGGTACCAAGTAGCCTAATACACGCTGTAAGTAACAGATGAGTAATTTCCCTGTGTTGGGACTATAACCTCCTTAGCCAGTTTCCCAGGGACATACTTACAAGGACAGGGACATTTTTCACCCCCTCCTCCTCTTTTTAAGGTTAGAAGAAGCAGTAGGAGTCCTCTGATAGAAACACTGCTCCTATTTCCACCTTCTAAAATAGACCTCCCTGCAAAAGTTCCAGAATCATATTACTGATATTTGGTGGCTGATTTTTTTCAGCGTGATTATAGGTGGGTTGGAGGATTACAGGGTTGAAATAGGAGACTGCAACCCTCCCAGGAGTTCCCACTCTCACCCTAATTTTGACACAAAACAAAACGAAAAACAGCAGCCAAATCCTGCCATTCTGCCACGATGCAGACTCTGACATTTTTTTCAAAAGTTGCCACTGAATTGTAGTTTAAGTGAAAAAGACTTAATGGATGGGTAATTATATTCACTTTATTTAGGTTATTTTAAGGCAATTAAGTTGCATTCAGTTCTTGCCTTGGCCCCAGTCGTTTTAGGGAGCGCATCAAAAGCCCATTCTCTTCAGGACTCCTAGCCCAAAAAGAGATCACATACCTCTGCTCTACAGCTTTACCTATTAGCCAGCTGGCTTTACTAACTCCTGACATGATGCAGACATGGGCTGTGCTGCCTCCTTTTGGTGCTAAAAATGACACTACAGGGAGGATCATACAGCAGTTTCTTAAGGAGTGAGTTTGTATGTTCACAATGGCCACTAGGCGTAGGAGGCTGCATGTTTCATTGTAGCATTTGTGGCAGAGTGGGGAGACATCGGTCCCTTTGCTTTCTGCTGTCTCAGCAATACAAACGCTCGCCCCCACGGGCATCCCCAGAAAATGGGGCACAGGCACGTAACTGAAGCCCTGTCCCCCTTTGTAGCTGTCTGCCAAATATCCTTGCAATCTACTGTACCTTTTCTAATTTAAGAAGGAAGCAGTCGATAAAGTCCCCAGGGTTCTGTGGATCCAGGTTCTTCTTGTGAGAGTCCACTTTATGCCTAATGAAGTTAAAGATCTTGTTCAGTCACAGAAGACTTTATTATGTGGTCCAGGAAGGAATTTCATGATATTTGGCAAAGCGCTGAATAGCTGAAACATGGTGACAGCAAAAGTTAGCCATTGCCAGTTCATCTCTTTTGCTCTGCCTCAGGAGCGGCATAGAAAAACTGGTTTCCCTATAAAGTGCCCTCTTATTTCTATTTTTTTAAAAATAAACAATACGCAAGACCAAATATAGACATTTTCACTGTATTCTGTTTACCAAATAAATAGAAAATATAAGCTTATGGACACTAAGTTTATTTACTTATGATTTTTCTCTTTGGTTATATCTCCTCACCCCTTCATGGATCACTGTCTTGTCGTGGCGAAGGGGCTTGTGTAACTCAGTAAAGCCATGAGCTATACCGTGCAGGGCCACCCAAGATGGACAGGTCATGACAGAGAGTTCTGACAAAATGTGGTCCACTGGAGAAGGAAATGGCAACCCACTCCAGTATCCTTGCCAAGAAAACCCCATGAACAATGTTAAAAGGCTAAAAGATATGACGCTGGAAGATGAGCCCCTCAGGTCGGAAGGTGTCCAATATGCTACTGGGGAAGAGCGGAGGGCAATTCCAAGTAGCTCCAGAAAGAGTGAAGCGGCTGGGCCAAAGCCGAAAGGACGTTCAGCTGTGGATGTATCTGGAAGCGAAAAGAAGGTCCGATGCTGTAAAGAACAATATTGTATAGGTACGTGGAATGTAAGATCCATGAACCAAGGCAAGCTGGATGTGGTCAAACATGAGATGACAAGATTGAACGTCGACATCTTGGGAATCAGCGAATTGAAATGGACGGGAATGGGTGAATTTAATTCAGGTGACCACTATATCTACTACTGTGGGCAAGAAACCCTTAGAAGAAATGGAGTTGCACTCATAGTCAATAAGAGAGTGGGAAAAGCAGTAATGGGGTACAACCTCAAAAACGACAGAATGATCTCAGTGCGTATCCAAGGAAAACCATTCAACATCACGGTAATCCAAGTCTATGCCCCAACCACTGATGCCGAAGAAGCTGAAGTTGACCAGTTCTATGAAGACCTACAACACCTTCTAGAACTAGCACCAAAAAAAGATGTCCTTTTCATCATAGGGGATTGGAATGCTAAAGTAGGAAGTCAAGGAGTAATCGGAATAACAGGCAAGTTTGGCCTTGGAGTACAGAATGAAGCAGGGCAAAGGCTAATAGAGTTCTGTCAAGAGAACAAGCTAGTCATAGCAAACACTCTTTTCCAACAACACAAGAGACGACTCTACACATGGACATCACCAGATGGTCAATACCGAAACCAGATTGATTACATACTTTGTAGCCAAAGATGGAGAAGCTCTATACAGACGGCAAAAACAAGAGCAGGAGCTGACTGTGGCTCAGATCATGAGCTTCTTACTGCAAAATTTAGGCTTAAATTGAAGAATGTAGGGAAAACCACTAGACCACTCAGGTATGACTTAGATCATATTCCATGTGAGTACACAGTGAAGGTGATGAATAGATTTAGAGGATTAGATTTGGTAGACAGAGTGCCTGAAGAACTATGGACGGAGGTCTGTAACATTGTACAAGAGGCAGCAACTAAAACCATCCCAAAGAAAAAGAAATGCAAGAAAGCAAAATGGCTGTCTGATGAGGCTTTACAAATAGCTGTGGAAAGAAGGAATGCGAAAAGCAAGGGTGAAAGGGAAAGATATAAGCAACTGAATGCAGATTTCCAGAGAATAGCAAGGAGAGATAAGAAGGCCTTCTTAAATGAACAATGGAAAGAAATTGAAGAAAACACTAGAATGGGGAAGACTAGAGATCTCTTCAAGACAATTGGAGATATCAAAGGAACGTTTAGTGCAAAGATGGGCATGATAAAGGACAAAAAATGCAGGGACCTAACAGAAGCAGAAGAGATTAAGAAGAGGTGGCAAGAATACACAGAAGAACTCTACAAGAAAGATCTTAATGTCCCTGATGTCCATGCTGGTGTGGTCACTGACCCTGAGCCAGACATCCTAGAGAGTGAAGTCAAGTGGGCCTTAGGAAGCATTGCTAACAACAAAGCTAGTGGAGATGACAGTATTCCAGCTGAGTTATTTAAAATACTAAAAGACGATGCTGTTAAAGTGCTGCACTCAATATGCCAGCAAGTTTGGAAAACGCAACAGTGGCCACGGGATTGGAAAAGGTCAGTTTACGTTCCAATTCCAAAGAAGGGCAATGCCAAAGAATGCTCAGACTATCGCACAATTGCACTCATTTCACATGCTAGCAAGGTTATGCTCAAAATCCTACAAGCTAGGCTTCAGCAGTACGTGAACCAAGAACTACCGGATGTACAAGCTGGGTTTCGAAGAGGCAGAGGAACTAGAGATCAAATTGCCAACATTCGCTGGATCATGGAGAAAGCACGAGAGTTCCAGAAAAGCATCTACTTCTGCTTCATTGACTATGCAAAAGCCTTTGATTGTGTGGATCACAACAAACTGTGGCAAATTCTTAACGAGATGGGGATACCAGACCACCTTACCTGTCTCCTGAGAAATCTGTATGTGGGCCAAGAAGCAACAGTTAGAACCGGTCATGGAACAACCGATTGGTTCAAAATAGGGAAAGGAGTATGACAAGGCTGTATCCTGTCACCCTGCTTATTTAACCTATATGCAGAGTACATCATGAGAAATGCCAGGCTGGAAGAATCACAAGCCGGAATTAAGATTGCAGGGAGAAACATCAATAACCTCAAATATGCAGACGACACCACCCTAATGGCAGAAAGTGAAGAAGAACTAAAGAGCCTCTTGATGAGGGTGAAAGAGGAGAGTGCAAAAGCTGGCTTGAAACTCAACATTAAAAAAACTAAGATCATGGCATCTGGACCCATCAATTCCTGGCAAATAGAAGGGGTAGAAATGGAAGCAGTAACAGACTTCATTTATTTGGGCTCCAAGATCACCGCAGACGGAGACTGCAGCCATGAAATTAAAAGACGCTTGCTGCTTGGGAGGAAAGCTATGGCAAACCTAGATAGCATATTAAAAAGCAGAGACGTCACCTTGCCGACAAAGATCCGCATAGTCAAAGCTATGGTTTTTCCAGTAGTAATGTATGGCTGTGAGAGCTGGACCATAAAGAAGGTTGAACGCCGAAGAATTGATGCCTTTGAACTGTGGTGCTGGAGAAGACTCTTAAGAGTCCCCTGGACTGCTAGGAGGTCAAACCAGTCAATCTTAAAGGAAATCAACTCTGATTGCTCATTGGAAGGATTGATAATGAAGCTCAAGCTCAGATACTTTGGTCACCTAATGCAAAGAGAGGACTCTTTGGAAAAGACCCTGATGCTGGGAAAGATGGAAGGCAAAAGGAGAAGAGGACGGCAGAGGATAAGATGGCTAGATAGCATCACTGAAGCAATGAGCGTGAAATTGAGCAAACTCAGGTAGGCAGTGAAAGATAGGAATGCCTGGCGCAATATGGTTCATGGGGTCACGAAGAGTCGGAGACGACTTAACGACTAAACAATAAAAAATATCTCCTCAGTTGATACTGTGAGAAATAGTAAAATGAAAGCTGAGCAGTTATGGAAGACTTAAAAAGCAATTACTTATGAATACCACTGTGAAATGGGCACTAGTTAGAGCTTAGAGTAGTTAGTTCAGAAGAAGCAGGACTGAAGCTTTATGTATCTTCCATAACTCTGGAAAGAGTCACTGAGAAGTAGCAACATATGAACTAACCAGGAGCAAGAGGAACAGTCACTTAAACCCGAGATGCAGTGTTATTCTCTCAAACGCCTTTTAGAAGGCCACTTTCAAAAGTTTCCCATGTTTGTATGTTGAAGGGAACATTCAGCATAATTGAACCTTCTTACTCTTAAACAAAGAGTAATCCTCTTACTCTTAAATAAAGAGAAAACCCTGGTTGAAGAAGCACATAAAGTTGACGTACCACTCCAGGAACACTCACAAAGAAATTTAAGAATGCCTTCAATGTTTCCAATAGCTCAATGAAGTTTTTCTCTTCATTAGACACTGGTGAATAGACTGGTTCCTTGAAAATCGATAGTTTTCTTCATGCTCGAGAAAAATTCAGCCAATCCTTTCAGAGTTAACTTTTTGGACGGAATTGCTACATCTCCTTACATCTCCCAGAGGACACCTTTCCAGTTTCTACCAGGCTGGATGAAGCATGGCCCCCTTGCTTCCCCCATCCTACCCATCACTGGCCATAGTACTGCAACATTTCTCCCCCCTCCCCCTCCCCCTCCCCTTCACCCTCCCCCTCCCCCCTTTAAAAACATCTCTAAGATGCCACCTATGAACATTGTTTTGAAGTTTAATTATCAGTACTTGGTACAAAGTTTCCATGGACCTACAGAGGAAGATAGGAACCAAAGAACAGCCTGGTCCCCTGTCACTCTGGTTATCGTAGGCAGTCACAACTGATGTGGTACAGTTTCCCCCTTTTTAGCTTTGGGCCAGAGAGATTGGAGCAAATCAGCTGAGGGATCTTGAGTGATTGAAAGCAACTGCAGCATTGCGATGAACTTTCTCCAGTCTGTCTTTATCCAACCAGTTTCACATCAGTATCTGGACAAGACCAACCTATTCGAACCTTACAGAGCAGAGGTTCTCCCCCTGTTGCATTATGGGAAGAAAACATGGGCTTTGGGATCATGGGTCAAGGTGCCATCTTGCCTTTAGGTTTTTAAGCATTATTTTTCCTTGTAATAACAATGAGTCAAGTCATGCCCTCTGTAGTTGCAGTCTTCTGTGGCATTATTTCAGGCACTTTCTGTTTGCTATCCCAGAATTCCTGTGAAGTGTATGAACTTGTGATACTCCTTTTATTTCATCTCACTTCTGATCTTAATTAAGTCTGAGAGGATGAATATTTTGACAGCTTCAGGAACACATCAGAATGAATCCTGTCTTAATGCAGTATTAATATTTTTTCTTTGTTTGAGATGTATTGTTCATTGATTAGATATTTCTATGTCCAGAAAAATATATTTCATAGTATGGGCTAATTATTCCCTCCTGAAGTACCATAGAAGATAGGACAGTACTTTGCCCCAACCCCTCCAATGTTATTAATATGTCATTCCCATGCCCTTTTTGGCTCCTGATTATTAAAAGATTGCTCACCCCTGCATAAAATAAACAAGCACAGAGGAGACAATAAATCATATCATGAATAGTTAAAATATGAAATGTCCATGTTACAGATGTAAAATATTATAAAGCAATTAACTAATACAAGCCCACTCTAGTTCTTTTTATTCTTTCCAACCAAATAAGATGATGGGGGGAAAAATTATATCAACAGGATAATGCTCCATGAAAAGAATACAACTGGATCAAACTTGTTATGTGAGGAGCAGCTGGCAAAAGAGATTGAATTTGAAAATGGACCAGTTCAGGTTGGGAGCTGTGGAGAAAATAGCATCTCCCCCCCCCAAAAAAAAAAAGTTTCCTCAAGGCAATTGTGCAGCAGCTGGGAATGTTTGCTACTGCTCCATTCTAAGACCCCTCCTTCCATGCACCTAGCCACATGATCCAGAGCCAAGCTAGCATTAAGAAGTTGGAAAGAATTCCAGAAATGATGCCCTGCAGGCTTTCCCTAACTCATTTTCAGCCTTCTGATATCTTGTACAAATAATGCACATGTAACCTTTTTGCAGCCAACAGCAAACTTTGCAACTTAGTCCCTGACTAAGGAATTTGTGTCTGGCTGGAAACAGCTAACCAACCATTTTGCTAAAAGATTGCTCTACTGCAAGATAACAGGAGATAATTATATCTTTCTGGGATAAGCCGGGTCTCAGAAATAAAGTATGAGAAATAGTTTCAGTTTCCTTGCTTTTAGAAATATTTAAATGAATTCTAAATACTTCCATTCAATGTTTGCTGAGAGTTTTGTTTGTCACTTTAACTCAGTAAGTTCCCTCCCTAATGTGGGAAGGGAGGAGAGAAGGAAGGAAGGAAGGAAGGAAGGAAGGAAGGAAGGAAGGAAGGAAGGAAGGAAGGAAGGAAGGAAGGAAGGAAGGAAGGAAGGAAGGAAGGAGTCTCATGATTTCTCTTAAGGGAAAGGTCCAGCTGCTTTAAGGTATTGCAGACATTTATGTTCCCGTGTGCTCCAGAGCATTTTTTTGAAGATCAAACCAGAGTGCAGCACAGCCCTAATCTCAAAAAGCAGAATTAAAAACCATTAACTTTAGATTAGAACAAAATCTGAAAAAGTTTGGAGATGCTTGCTTTCTTAGGGAGAAAATGCCTCGACTCATCATGAAACCATAATTGGAGCCGTGTCAGTTTAATTACAAGTTTGGGGAAGAGAGATGCAGTTGTGAAAGCAAGAATGGCCTCATAAAGTCTTGAGAATCCCTGCTCTCCATCAGACAAAACTGAAGGTGACTGAGTTGCAGAACACATGCCATTTCTGAAGTATGCTAATTTCTAGTTCATGCTCTTTTCCCAAATTAGACTTTTTTTTTTCAAATAACATACTTCTTAAGAAAAACTATTGTACCAGAATTTCAGCCCCTTTTGACACATCCAAGTAAGGAAAGGATATCCAAATTAACTTTTTTTTTTTTTTTTTTTACTTCTGCCTCAGAAGAGACTTGGAGAATTGGTAATTAGAAGTGGAGAGTACCCTTGGCCTCCTGAGTCCTTCTTTATCCAAAGTTGACCAGTGTAGGGGCTGGTGATAACACCAAAATGATTTTCTGTATATTTTTCAGGTAAATGGGGAGTGAATAATAAGATCATATCATTACATCCATGCAGGGAGCAAGGATGAGGTGAAACTATTCCAGTTCTTCTGGCCAAGTAGAGTATGGTCTTTTTCAGTCTGAGGATGTGCTTATCTTTTGAATGATATATCAGAGAGTACACTCCAAACTGGGACCACAGAATATATCTGAATTAAATTAAATATATTTAGTATGATCATTCCCAAGCATTAAAGTTTTTTTTCCTCTTCTGCCACATTAAAAATGTATAGTTCTAGACCAACTTTTGTAACATATTTGGGATCTGTATCCAAGATTTTTGGAAGCAACATGTGACATGGCTTCTCAGAAATTCATCCATGCCTGAAGCTTATAAAATGCAAACAATTTTTCTCTGAGTTTTAAGGTTGTTGCTTTTTGGTTTCTAGTTTTTAGTTGTTGGTATTTTTAAATCTTTTTGCTACATTGTTCCTGGGAAACCACTTCATGAGGGCAAAAGACCTTGCACTTTGAGGGGTATGTGTGTGTGTAAATAAGATGATCCCCTATGGAACTGAGCTTTTGCTTATCAGCCCAATTTTGTGAGCTATAGGTTTCTAATCCATTCTGCTTTGGTATTAAAATCTCTGCAAAGCTCTAGGTTTGATTTTTTTTGGGTTCCAGAATTCCAGATTAATTCTGTGATTAATCGATCAGTTCTCAATTTGCAATACATTGCCACAATAGCTTTTGCTTTCAAAAGGAGGAATCATTTAAATTGTAATTTCTTGTTTTTTGAACCATGGAGTAAGGGAAGGGAAAGTGGCAAGACAAGCTTTGAGGAAGGCTATGATCACCTTTCCTTCAGGAAAAGTTTGTCGTTTCTAAGAATGTCTCTGCTTAAATGTTGATGACATTCTTAAATAGAACAAGGAAGTTATCAAATGATAATGCATGGTTGTCAAATTTTATTAGTCCTCTAGGGGACAAGTTTATTAGTTTATGTACCATTTTATAGGCTCCGTAAAATATGTATCTAAGTGGTTTAAGCTATAGTATGTTTTCGAGGAAGAAAAGGAGGGGAAAAGCAACATCCTCATCTCTCAGTTTCCTTACTAGTGGAAATGTTATTCATGTCCCACAGTTCAAATATGAACTGAATACTAAATATGTCTTCAGGAGACTGTTAGGTTTGCATTTAATTAACGATTGACAAGAGCATATGCTAGATTTCTATTATTGCACATGTTTCATAGCTGAATCCTAGTGGAAAAAATTGTGATCACTTACCTCTACGAAAATTATTCTTTGAGCCACAGAAGACAGTAAACCTCTGTTGCACAATCATTTCATATAGACACATGAGAAGCATGAAAAATGTTCCTATAGTGCAACTTGTGAATGAGGCAAAGAAGGGGAGAGGATTTACTTGCATCCTTACAGTTTATTACTATACCATTTTGTCCACTGAAACTGTACTCGTCCCTCCACACCACCAATACAGGACTCAATAGGTTTATTTACTGGGGATGTACATCCATTTTGGACATAAAAAATATTAAAAGCCAAAGGCTGCCCAAACCTCTGGCAAAGAATTGTGGGATTAATGCATTGTAAAGTGCACAGTACATATGTATGTTAGAGGGAGGAAATAAAGTTTGTAGACATGATAAAAAAACCAAACTCCCAGCTAAGTGTGTTCTTTCAAGACATTTTTTGAAGTGGAAGCTTTATTACTATACATTCCCCACAATGGAGACAGCACTACCTCTGCCAACTTGCACAGAAAAAAAAAAAAAAATCTGTATCCAGGAAAGTCACCAATCAAGGAAGGAGCCATAGTAGAAGCATATAGTTAGAGGAGGCCATTTACTCCACGGGACCTAACTACCCATGCAGGGCAGAAAGCAGAAGCAACCTCAACAGATGGTTGCCCAATCTACTTGAATATATCCAACAATGATGAGTTAATCACCTGGATAATTGGTTCCACCATTGAACTGTGTAATTAGTTCAACAGTTGAACTGCTTGCACTTTTAAGAAGTCTTTTCTAACATTACTAACAATTACTTCCTATGAAATGAAAATTATACTGTTCATGCAACCTAAAATTGTATTTGCCATTTATGTAGGTACACCACATTGCTATCTCATATTTCATATGCAGTCAGCTACAATTTCAGGATCCTTTTTATAAATACTGTTGCCAAGCCAGGTATCCCCCATCCTCTATTTGCGCATCTGATTTCTCTTTCCTAAGTGAAGAACCTTGCATTTTCCTCTGTTAAATTTCATTCTGTTATTTTTAGTCCATTTCTCAAACATACCAAATAGTTTTAAATTTTCTTTTTTTTTTCTAGAGCATTAAATATCCCACCTGGTTTTGCATTATCTATGAAAATTACTGTCCTTCTCTGTTACTCAGTTCTAAAAATGGACAATCATTTCCTGAAGTGTGCAGAAATATTCCTAGTGTGAATCCAAATGTTGTTCCAAATTGCTAAAGCTATTCTAAATTGAAAGATTTTTGCTGAGGACTGGTGTTTAGGTATGATCACCACTTTGTATCATACAATGAACTTTAAAAACAAACAAACAGATAATGCCAGAGTGAGTCAGGATGAGGTCTATCTCTTAGATTTTTATTTATTTATTTATTGAGTCTGCTTTTGTTTTTGCTTTTTAGTATTTACTTGCTTTCTTAGACTTTTATGCTGCTCTGTTCGTGTAGGCTCTGAGCAGCTTACAAATCACTAAACCACCTAGTTAAAAACATGAACTTTCTAAAAAGACTCCTAACTAATCCATCAGGAGTGCACTACCCCAGTGGGTCAGCAAATCTTCCATGTCTTCACAACTCTTTGGAATGAATCAATATCCACTACTCACCCTTATGGGCAAAGTGAAGAATAACCTGAAGATCATTTCTGAAGTCCTTCTCCTGGCTTTGAGTTTTCTTTTGATATCAGCAAACTGGAATTAAAATTCTATTCACTTCAGTTAGTATCCTGGATCATCAGGTAATCTGGACTGTACCACTAAAGGACACGAAATGGAAAAATACTGTATGTGCAATTCCTGTGGGAAAGCAAGAATCCATAACTGATAAAGGGTCTTTTAACCTTAGTGACCTTTCTTTAGGGTAAGGAAATAGTAACCCATATCTGAAGCCTCCCAGACACAGAGGAATTGAAGATACCCCTTCCGGATGGTAGGGATACATGAATGTAAACTAACTTAGTGACCCTTCCCTGGATATTGTCTTTTTATGATAACAAGATGTCAACCACACCAGACTTCCAAGCATTGTATAAACAAGAGGTCAACCGGCAGCCATCCATCATTATAACCTATGTGATGCACAAGGTCATAAAGATGCTCCTAACCAATCATGTAATCTTTTATAACTATGTAACCAATCGTGTAAACTTTGATAATGATGTTGTTTTTTTAAAGAGTATAAATAACCTAAGCATTCTATCTTTGGGGCTCTCTTCTTGGGAAGGAGTCCTCAATTACTAAGGCACCTTAATAAATGAGTAAATGAGTTTCTCGAGTCCAGTCTTTCATTGGGTTAAAGGACTGGGCTGAAACCATGGTTTTGTGGTCAACACTTTCCTCAAGCACCTACCTATTTTCAAAAGTTACTAAGAATACTTTGCTCTTCTGAACATATCATGTTATATATTTTCACATATTGAGAGAGAAAGCAAAAAGTGAGTGCTTTCAATTTAGTTCAGCTTTCTCCAGCCTGACATCCTCACAATCCATGGGGACCACAATTTCTAACTGTGGCCACAATTTATACCAGATATCAGACTGGAGGAGGCTGATTTAATCATGATAGGATTTATAGTCAGATAAATATGTTAGGGTTAGATCATTAACATGAATAACCCTTAGCTGCATGACCTGCTCTTTAGCATAATCTGCTTTTAATTTGCTGATGAGTCCTCTTCTCAAATGTTGTATCTGCTCCTTCCTGCAAGCATTTAAATGGCTGGAAGGAAAGGCCACAATAGTTTTTTAGTAGATGGTTCCCCTTCTAATTCTTAAATGTTTAATCTATACTCATTCTGAGCTCATTAGAGATACAGTCCTGGGGCCGTTTGTGCACATGGACTTAGCTGCAGTGAAATAAACACATTGACCAATTTCTTTGGCAAACATTATCAAATTTATTTATCAGCTGGAATTATTTTTTATCAATTATATATCCCAATTTACTTGATTTACCATATTTGTATTCACTTATTTCCAAATTCTTTTTAACACAAGCAATAATAGAATAGCTTTTCCCACATTTTGGCCTTGGGATAGTAAGAAACAATCCTTCCTGTTATTCAGTGACCTCAGCTGAGTAGTTGAGATTCCTGACATGGGGGCAACTTAGGAGCAAAGGTGAATTAATTCAGAAGATTAAGTTCAACATTGTTTTATTAATCAGTAACAAAGCATTGTGATGCTGTATTTCAACATTTTGTATGAAAATTTCCTCTTTTTCCAGAGCATAGCTGCCTCCCTTTCATTTGCTGTCAGGGTTGTAATTTAACCCACCGTTATTAAAAAACCCTGTCACTTTTATAGTATGATGAAGATTCTGAAAGTCATTCAAGAGATTATATAGACTTCCATGTTATTTTATTTCCTTCCATATTTAATTTTTAAAAGGGCAGCAGTCTTTGGAGTGTCTAAACCAAAACAGAGAGTAGGCCAATGAGAAGTTAATTCTTCCTTTCTATTCTGAGGTTTTTCATCCTCAGATTGTCCACATCTTAAAAGCTTCCCTTTGGAAAAGGGAAAGAGGGAGAGGAACTACTTCTTCCTGTGCTTGGAGGAAGTTACAAGTAGGATTCTCTGGGGTTTTGCTCAGGCCTGAAGAACTTGGAAAACCTGTTTCCCTCCCAAAAAAGTCTCCTTGTTTGGTTCAAGATAAAAACATTTGGACAGGAAAGTCTGCATCCTCCCTGCCTGTTTGTGCTGTCCTCTCACCCCCTCAAGTCCTCACAAAACACTCTTGGCCCTTTTCCCCAAAGATATGTTCTTTTCTCTTAACTTGAGGAATTCAAGAAAAATATAGAAGGAGGTTTCCACCATTCCTCTCCATCTCTCTTCCTTTCCATGGTCCCATGCAAGGAGCACTCAAGAAGGAAAAAATGATGTCTAGATGCTTCTTCCAAGTCTCAGCCACTCCCATATCAGTTCTTCTGCTCTTCTCACTGGGACAATTAGGAAGGGCTTTTCCCTTTTATTTTTCTCCATGGTTCCTCATTAATTGACCTAAAATGTGATGATAATGGTGAACTTCAATACCATGTAGAGGAATTTGCTGCGAAAAGCAATAGCACTAACAATAGACTGGGAGGAGGTACTAACCCTTTCTTGGATTTAACATTCCCCACTTAGTATCTGAGTAGCTGAGCAGGCTCATATCAGGAGGTTGTAAACCATTTAGGAATTTGAAGATCAACATCACCACCTTAAAATGTGCTCAGCAGGTAACTGGAAATCAGTGCAAATCTTTCAATACAGGCATTATATGATCCGTCTGCCTCGGCTTGATCACATTGGTACATTTTGCAAGAATTGCAATTTCCAGAGACTTTGCAAAGGCAGCCCCATATAAAGTTTGTTGCAGTATCGAGGCAAGATGTAAAACAATTGATAATGATTAGTAAATCCAACCAGCTCAGGATAGGGCATAATGCATTTAGCCATGGTTACATAAACATGCTCATACCACAGGTGCTACTTAAAATTTAGTGACAGCTGGGGGTCAAGGATCACTCCCAAATTGTGAACCTGCTGTTCTGGGGGAGTGTTGCTTCAACTTAAACTGGCTTTACCTCAATCCCCAGTCCAACTTTCTTCCTACCAGCAGAATATCTGGATTTAATTTCAAGTTGATCTGCCTCATCCATTACCAATTTTAATTGACATTCAAGGGTGCGGATTACTTTCTTAGAATTAAAAGGTAAGGAGTAATATTGCTGGATGTCATCATGAGGGTAACAGCATCTCATTCTAAGGGGTCAGATAACCTCTCCCAATCACTTCATATACACCAAAGGCAAGATAGAGCCCTATGGGACCCTATAGATCAACAACTAGGTGTCAAAAGTAAATCTCCCAGTACCACCTTCCAGTAGCAACAGTTCTTTCTCACCTTCATTTCTTGATGCAGGTTTCTGTAACATAGTTTTCCTGCTGACTGTCACTGTTATTTTAAAATGTACTTCTGTTATTGATATATAGCCCTCAAAATAGTACGTTTTTTCCTAGGGATTATTTCGCAAACTTTTCATCAGAAAAAGATAGACAGTAGCAACAGTGCTACTGCAAGGCATGTTGAGATTAAACTGTGCAGATTTAGTCCACTGTGGATTTCTTTTGCAACCTTAACAAATGTACTAGCTGACTATTCTACCAATGACTTAACAAAATTATGTGTTATAATCAAAATGTAATTTAATTTATTAACCTGTAATTTAAATATGTTGACCTGCTTAGATACTGTACATCTAGTAATACAGACGTGAAAAGATAAAAGCTACTGACAGAAAAACTAATATACTCACAAGATCATTTCCTTGTCATTTTAAAATCTCATTGCTCATTTACAAACCCTATCTGAAGTTAAGAGCAGCTAATGAATAAATCTCTCTCTCAATTAAAAATGGATTTGGAGCCATAGCTTCACACCTTCGGTTCATTAGAGTTTGCAAGTTTACACTGAACATTGAATAGCTTGTACCAGTGGGCACTGATTCCTGGATCTGTACTCAGTATATGAAGAAATTACATCCATATCCTTAACCTCCTCAGGCAGCTGGAAGGTGAAATCCTGGAGCAGAGTACTGAAGAAAAGGAAGAGCTCCATCTGAGCCAGTGCTTCCCCTGGGCACAGATACGAGCAATGGAATGACAGCAGTATGTTGCAGGGGAAGAAGAAGATGTTGCATTACTGATTGCATCCTAAACACTAGAGAAACAATCTTCTTTTGTTAAAGGCTACTAGACAACCCTGTGACCTGTTGGGTTATCCTTTGGGAGGAAGGTAGTGCAGTCTGATGTGACCAGAATGAACACTAAATTTTTGGCTGACCGTTTTTTTTTTACTCCAATGCTGGATGGTCCCATGATCATCTAAGAAGAGCCTATATCGTAAATAGAAAAACAATTGTAGTGGCAAATGAATTTCAATAATAAGTCAATATTTACTTACCTAAACAGATAAATAGAATGACCTCAGGCAGGCAAAAAAGAAGTGGGAGCGGGAGTGACTTCCAACTTCCTGCTGGCTTCCCCCTTGACTTTGCTTGTGGGCAGCTGTCAGGGAGTGTCAGAAATCACGATCACGTGACCACAGGATAGCCACAACTTTGTGAATAAAACTGGCCTGAATATTGTGGAGATTTCAATTCCACAGGAGTAACAGGTTCCAGATTTTTTACACATTCTTAAGTTAGCGGATTTTAGGTATCTTGCTTCAAAAATTATTGCAGTATAATGCACCATTTGGGCTAACTTGAGGGCACAAACAGACAAACAAACAGAATGAGAGTTTTAGTAGTATATAGATAGATGAGTTGTCTTAAAGGGAAACAAGTCATTGGCTAACAATATGGAACATTTTAATATTTTCAGTCTATCAGTGTACAGTTCTGTACACTGCTTTAGATTGGGGAATATCTAGGTCATATGTAGCATGACAGTTACAAAATTGTCCTTGTCCTCCACAGAATATTCTGCTAAAATACACTCTCACCATACCTTAGGGATATCGTGGGAATTTTGTATGACAGGTTACTGCCCAAGGGAAGTTTTCAAAACTTTCTTTCAGTTATCTTTGAATCTCATGGACAACTGCATTGGTGAAAGGCATCCTCACTCAGTCTTCCATGGCTGGGGTGAGGTTGGTACCTGCTACTTCATCAACCACCTTTTGTACTTTTGCTGTAATGAAAAGCATTCAGAATTTACACTTGCAGAATTTTGTTAGCACTTTTTCTGTGGGAAAGTGTTAGCCTTCCAACATTCTATGCACATTCAACTATAACTTTGGATAAGAACATAATTTTTCTAAGTGCATTCAGGGTTATGGGCAGGAAAATTATTCCTTCCCTTTAGAAGTGCTATCACAAAGTAGACCACTTCATATTTCCCAGGGGCTTGGGCTTCTCAGCTTATAAAGAGAAAATCAGAAGGAAAGTTTAGAGATCTTTTGTGCAGTTAGGTACTGAGTGTAGAAGAGACAGAACAGATTTTTCAGCTGTTGTGTTTCTTGCACTTTCATACCTCAATCAGTATGGGTTATCTGGCTTAGCTGATTATCAATACGTTCAGTAAAACTAAAACGCCTATAGCTTTTTCACATATTGTGCTGTCATTTACTGCCACAAGAAACATACAAAGTACCAATCGACACTAATAGAATTAAAAACCCATGGAGGAATCCAGGGACAAATGATTCTACAACCACTATTACCCATTAATCTACAATTACTCAGTATATCTCTAAATGGCAGATACTGATAACAAATATCTAGGCTGCTTTGAGCTTCTGCTTTGGAGGCCCCAGCGATTCTGGCTGAGAGTCGTTGATCATCTATTGCAGAACTGGGCATCCTGAGGCCTCAGGGCCATATGTCTTTCCAAAATCTGTTTTTCTGGCTCTTCCAGCTGCCTTTGGCCAAAAATAAGTTATAAGGTTTCTTGAGATAGGAAAAACACAAGATGCATTCTAAAATAGACTTCACCTGCTTTTTTAAAACTCAGAAATCAGTAAATTCTAATGCTGTCCATATGGTGCTCTCAGAACTCCCCAAACTGTTAAGTGCAGCCCGAGCCAAAAAGGTTGTCCACTCAAGGACAAGTGAAGCTTTGGACCGCTAGACCATGACTCCTCCTATGATATTATTTGCACATATTTATTCAATGTTTGCCACATAATGCAATCACACAGACGCATATCTATTTCCATTAACCACTGCCTTTACCCATTCAAATAACACTACCAATCAGTTCAAGGAGACCCAGCATGAAAGAACAGATTATCTATACACATGCTGATTTTTAAAAAAATGCTTTATTAAGATACTTCTGTTTCAAGGATGTTTCAAGCTATCATTTAAACTGTTTTACTTAAGTTGGTGTGTTAAAGAACTGAGTAAAGTTCTCATCGAGCTCAGCTTACTCAGGAAATCATGGCATGAATTATTTTCTTTAGCAGATGCCACCACAGCCAAAAAATAAGCATATGCAAAAGTTTGGGATAGGGATGAAAGTAAATAGAAAGATTATTTCAAATTCAGGATCTTCCTGATATTTTGAATATCATGCAACCAAATCCTAGTAACAAATCCCCTGTGTACAAGCCTACCTTCCTGGACCTGCTAAGGGAACAATCCATATACTGTAGTCACAGGGGTTCTGAGGATCCAGTATCTTCTGGTGGAGTTCCACTTCCTCACAGATAAAGTCACACAGTTTTTCAGAATTAGCTAAAATCTTCCTCAGGAAAGAATTCCATTATTTTGGGGAAAGAACAGTATAATGGAAACTATACTGTACAGGCTTTAATATATATCTTTTTTTAAAAAAATGGAGAAGAATAAAAGAAAAAAGAGAAATAAAATGAAAAGGACAAAAACATAATATATACAAAACACAGCTCATTCTTAAAAATTTTGCATTAAGTTTGACCGCTGGGTTGGTACCATGGCCTGCCAGTAGCCAGTAGGTTTAGGGATTCAATGAAAATAGACTCAAACCATGGTCACTAACAAAAACTATTTTATTGAATAAATATTAAGAGAGATGCAGAAGAAAATAAAGAGTATACGACATGTGAAGGGATCGGCTCCTCAGAACACTTCTCTGGATTAAGGAGAGGACAAGGATGGCCCACAAGTTTGCTCCATACAGAATCTCTCTGCAAAGAGATCATAAAATAGGGATTCCAGCAGGTCTAGGGGTTCTGGGAAAACATCCTGCATAAGCCTTTCAAAGAGACACTGGGTTCACCTTCTTCCTCTCTTAATTATTTTAGGAAATTGCTTTTTATGGATTACTTAGAAGTTAAGAACCTTCCAAAGGGGGAGTTTTATTACACCGGGAGGAACTTCTTCTACCTTGGATGAAAGAAGCTACATGTAAGTTTAAGGATTAAGAAGAAAAGATTTACTTTTTGAAAGGCAAAAGGGTTTGAAAAGTCAAAGGGCTAGATGGACTTGAAAGAATATTTACTATGGGGTATGTATATGTATGTATGTGTGTGTGTGTATACACATATATATACATACATACATACATACATGAAGATTTTGAAACTAATTGTAAGAAATCCTCCCAAAGGAAAGTTTTCTTGTCTGGGGGAGGGGGGGAACAGATGATAAGGGGACTTGACTAAGAGAACCAGAGAGAACCAATTACATTTAAAGGGAAAGAGACCCATTAATACAATGGAACAATACTATTTGACTATAGAAGATATTAAGCTGGTTTGGGAGCAATGTACTCAGAAACTTCTTTAAAAAACTGTCTGATACTTTAATAGAGGATATAGAAGAACAACAGATTTCACTGGAGAGGACAGAGATTGAGGCTGATTTGAATGTGAATTTGGAATTTAAAAAAATGCTGGATTATAAAAGTGTTTTGGAAAAAAATGCTGTGGATCTGAAAATGGAAAAAGATGCTAAAATGGATTTACAGATGAAATCAGCTGATAATTAAAGGGAACATACAAATAATAAACCAGAAGAGTGATTTGGAAAGCCTTTTTATTTTGGATTTACAAAAGGGATGTATTAAACCAATTAAGCTGTTCCTGGAAGAGACAAAGAGGAACTATTGAAGTTGTTCCTGAAAGAAAACAAAGAGAAAATGATAAGGAATCAATTTGTGGGACATTATTTGTCAGGATTAAATATTAAACTTTTTAGAAGTAAAAAGAAGGTTTATAAAGTGAATCTATTTGACTACGGTTAATATATAGGTTGTGGTTTCTGATAGTTACCCATAGGATTTCTTTTTGACCAGGACTGAAGGACGAGGTTTTTAGGATTTGCATATAACTGGGGACAGATTTTTTCTTTTTTGGCTTTATTTTTTAGAGAAAGTGATAAATTAGACCATAAACTGGATTTTTTTGGTTAAGGTTACAATACATATGTTATTATTTCTGATAGCCCTAAATGGAATTTTGCTGATTAAGATTCAAAGATGAGTTTTTACAATTTGATTATTGATAAGAGATTAGATATGGGAAGAAGAGAACTTTTTAATGAAATACTAGAGAAGGTGTTAAATTATTGAAACTGTTTATAGTTGCCTGGAGGGAGGGGGGAGTCACCTTTTATATATCTTCCTTTTCTTTTCTTTTTCTTCTTTGCATTTCTCTTTTTTTCTTTACTCTATAATTTTCTCTGTTTGTATTAGTTTTTTATCCCTGTATTTTAAAACGCTAATACAAATTATTATAAAAAAGAATTTCCAACATAAATTTGAAGTACCTTTATACGTTCTAGATAATTTTTCTGATGCAATATATAAACAGTACATCATTTTATAAAAATTCTCTCTTTTTTTGGTCAAATAATTTTTATTGAGTTTCAGAATAGAATAAAACATAGAAAAAATCAGACAGAAAAGAGAAGAAATAAGAAGAGCAAAAAAAGTACAAAAAGAAGAAAGTAACTTCCAACTTTCTTTGATGCAGGTATAAGTATAAAATACATTCACCTCTTACTCTAATATTTAAAAATCTTTTACTGTAACATTTAAAAAGGTTACAAAATAAGCCTATATCAACAAGAAATATAAAAGGATTAATACAAGATATTTCTATAGTTATAGAATAAATGAGTCATCAAATCCCAGAATCAAAATTTCATTTTTTTGAGTATCAAGTAAAAAGTCCAAGAATGGTTTCCAAGTAGAAACAAAGCTGGACAACGTCCTTTCTTTAATCAAAGTAGTCAGTTTTGCCATCTCCACCAATTCCATTAATTTCAATATCCATTCTTTAGCTGTAGGTATTTGTAGGTCCTTCCATTTTTGTGCATATAAAAGTCTTGCTGCAGTTATCATATAAAAAAACAAATTTCCATATTTTCTTTCCATCTGTTTATCCATCATATCTAGAAGAAAAGTCTCTGGTTTCAATTGTAGATCCATGTTTAACATTTTTTGAATCAAAAGACATATCATGCCCCACTATTTCTTGGCTTTTTCACAAATCCACCAGAGATGATAAAAAGCACCTTCACACTGATTACATTTCCAACATACATTTGCAATTCCTTTATACATCTTAGACAGTTTATCCGGTGTCAAATACCAACGGTACATCATTTTGTAAAAATTTTCTTTTAAGTTAAAATTAAGAGTAAACTTCAAACCTTTGTTCCACACATTTTCCCATTGATCCAACATTATATTATAACCAAAGATTTTTGCCCACTTAAACATATAGTCTTTGATATATTCATCTTCCAAATTCATCTTTAACAAAAGTGTATACATTTTAACAATAACATGTTCATCGTTAGTATATAAGGCATATTCAAACTCAGTTTTCTCAGAGGTAAAGACATAATTTTTCTTGTCCAGTTTAAATCTTTCCAACAGCTGTGCATGAGTAAACCATTGACAAATATAATCTTCCAATTCTAATTCTTCTCTCTTCTTCAAATTAGGCTCTCCTTCAGAAAATTATAATAAATTTGAATATGTCAACCATGGTTGTTTAAGTGTCATTTCTCTTCTATAGGAAGCTTCTTGGGGTGATACCCACAAAGGAATTTTTGGAGACAATCTTACATATATCTATTCCAGACTCTCAGTATGGTATTCTTAAAATCAATATTAACTTTTGCTTTGTCATACCATAAATATCCACACCATCCAAATCTTAAATCAGATCCTTCTAGCTCCAATATCCTCTTGCTTTTTAAAGTCACCCACTTTTTCATCCATACCAGACAACAAGCATCAAAGTATCACTTATATATGGAAAACCTAACCCACCTCTTTCTTTGACATCCTGTAAAAGTTTATTTTTTTTTCTTGGTTTTTTACCTTGCCATACAAATTTAGAAATAGCTTTTTGCCATTGTTTAAATGGTATACCATGTGTCAATACTGGTATTGTCTGCAAAAGAAAAAAAAAGCATTCTAGGTAAAAAAAATTCAAGAAGGAGATGTTATACTTACAGATAATGCAAGCATTCAGAAATCCTTCCATAATTTTTTTTTCAAATTTGTATAAAAGACAAGATGTTTCATCAGAACAGACTGATGAATATTTAAAGAAACAGAATTTACCAAAACTCTCACAATCTCAGAAACAAAGTATGAAGAGTCCTGTGACTACTTTTGAAATATTAGAAGCTATTAAAAAGGCTAAAATAGGGAAAGCCCCTGAACCAGATGGTTCAACAAACTTCTATTACAAATGTTTTGAAGATCAACCATTATTGCCATTCAAACAGGTGATGAACTCTATTTTAGGGTGTTCTGCAATGCCAGAGACCTGGAAAGAAGCTAATGTAGCATTATTACCAAAGTAAGGCCAAGAGTCAACTATAACTAAGAATTACAATCAATTTCTTTGTTAAATAATAATTATAAACTTTTTACATCAATATTAACAGAGAGATTGAAGAAGATTTTATTGGACTTTATACATGAAGATCAGTGTGGTTTTTTACCTAAAAGGCAACTGAGAGACAATGTAAGAATTGTATTGGATATAGTAGAATATTTACAGCAACACAATGAGAAGCAAGCATCACTGATTTTTTTGGATGCAGAGAAAGCCTTTGACAATTTAAATTGGAAGATATGGATTTCGGTGAGAATTTCCTTCAAGGGATTAAATTGATATACACTTCCCAAAAGGCAAATATTATTGTTAATGATGAGTTAATAAAACCTTGTGAGATACAGAAGGGGACCAGACAAGGATGTCCTTTGTCCCCTTTACTTTTTATTTTAGTTTTGGAAGTGTTAAATAGAGATATTAGACAAGATGTGAATATAAAGGGCTTGCAAATCAAAAAAGAGGTCGATAAATTAAAAGCTTTTGCGGATGATTCAGTTTTGATTATACAGGAAGCTCAAAATGGAATTGAATGCTTAATGAAGAAATTAAAAGATTTTGGTATACTAGCTAGATTTAAGGTAAATAAACAAAAAACAAAGATGTTGGTTAAAAATATGACTATACCTGATCAAGAAACGCTGATGAAAAAGTCTGGTTTTAAAATTGAGAAAAAGATTAAATATTTGGGGATTACATTGACTAATATGGATTGCATGTTGTATCAGAATAATTATGTCAAAGTTTTGAATGATATCAAAAAAGATTTATTGAGATGGGATAAGTTACAATTGTTACTGTTAGGTAGAATTTCAGTAATTAAGATGAATTTTTATCTAGAATGCTTTTTATTTTTCAGACAATAAAAATTCTCTTTAGGATTATAACATAGTGTAAATTTCAGTCCTTTCAGCCACATATTTTCCCCTTGTTCCATCTGTACCTTATGACCAAAATTTTTACCAAACTTTACCATGCATTCTTTAACTTGTTCTTCTGTTTCAAATTTCAATAAAAGTTTATAAATTTTAGCAATCATATGTTCATCATTTGTACACAATTCTGTTTCAAAATCAGTCTCACGCTGTTCAATACCATAAATTATTTTATCTACTTTAAATCTTTTTGATAACTGTAAATAAGAAAAACATTAACAACCATGTCCCTCTGCCATCAGTTGTTCTCTTGATTTTATTTTGCATTCCCCTTGACAGAATTCTTATATCTCATGACATGTTAACCATTCGTGTTTGCCTATTATTTCTTGTCTATAGAATGCTTCTTGCGCTGAGACCCACAAAGATTGTTAAATATGTTTTAAAGCTTGTGAGTCATTACAAAAAGAAGCTGGAGTTCCTAAAAATACTCAGTGGCAATGCATCCAACTAAAAGATTTCTTTTTCTGATTATTCTAGCAATTAAAATAATAAAAATATATTATTTTTAAAAAGGGTTAGTGGTGGCATATTTCTTCTCAGACATGTTCATCAAGTTAGTACAAGGAAGACCCATATCCTGGACATCCTCAAGGGGTAGACAGTCTTCCATTGCAGTAAATCTACATTGAGAATTTCCCATTTCAAAGGGACTAAACATAGATAGGTCTATATCCTCTAGACTAAATGAGGCTCCTGAGGCATCTCTGTCTCCAGGTAAGTGAAATTCCTCCCAAACCAAAACACAGCACAGAGGTACCATCGAAAACTGTTGTGAATGCTGAATTGTATGCTCTGTGGATAGCGAACATGACTTTCCCATATCACTTATAACAACATGCCATTTTATTAAAACACTACTCTTACCAATGTAACATGGGCAAAACAACAAATTGCTACAGAAATATATGCAAGATGAACTTTAAAAAGCAGTGATCAGTAATTGACTCCAATTAGTCCCCAATTTAAGAATAAGTTCCGTTCCCAAGATGTGCCCTTAAGTTGAATTTGTATGTAACTCAGAACTGTATTATTAGAATATACTGTATAAGTAGTATTGTGTAATTAACTCAAACTGTTGTGTATTCATATTGAACCATTGTGTATTTAACTCAAATTTGGCTACAATAGGCTTTTTTCTTAACTAAGGGTCATCTGTGAACCCAGCATTCTTAACCTGGGGACTACTCGTATGTAGAATATTGTAAGAAGTAGGAAGGAAAAGTAGTTTTGAAGATGTGTTATCCTTAATGTTCCTTAATATCCAGAAAAGCTCTCAAAAACCTGCTGCATTGAAGTGATTAAAGGTAGAATGAATTTCTTAATGCTTATATTTTCAATCTCTCTTCTTCCTTCCTCCTGATCACTGAACACAAGTGTCCACTGAACGTTTAATGGCTTTTATAAGGGGGTATTGATTCTTATTTGTGAAGTCCAAATACAAGGATATTAAATCCTTGTCCTTAGTGTCCCCAACCAGATGGAAGGTGAACTTCTGGAGCAGAGTGCTGAAGAACAGGAAGAGCTCCATCCGAGCCAGGGCCTCCCCCGGACAGGCCCGCTTCCCTGCAATAGCAAAGAAGAAAACAAAGCTTATTTAGGAAGCACACTTGCTGGAATTGTGACTGGTAAAAGAATAGCATGGAATAAGTAAGCAGGTTACTTTATAACACATCCAATGCCTTCCAGAGGACTCTACCTGCTGAGAATGGCATGAAAGCATCTCTTTTCCTGAACTGGCCCTTTTCATCCAAAAAATGATCTGGGCTGAACTTCTCTGGAGTCTCCCAATGGAGAGGATCAAAATGTACAGACGAGAGCATTTGAGTAACAGCCGTGTACTAAAGGGAGAGGAAGAAACAGGTTGTATTATTGTTGCTTGTATGGAGCAGAAAGAGCCTGCAGTTCTCACTTGCCTCAAATCAAATAGCTCAGTGGGAAGCACTCTGCAAATACTCTGTGGGCATGGAGGAAAGGGAGAGATATTTGGTTTAATACATATTTATTGAAACTGCCTTGGATACGAAGGATCTCTGGATACATAATAGCCATCTTTTTTTCTATTCCCCAAAATATCTTGACCAATAGTTATATCACCACACCTTGGGAATGTTGTAACCACGGAATGTTGTGTCACAAGTTGTTGCCCGTGGAAAGAACTCAAGGCTCCCTTTCTGATACCGTTGAATCTCATGGACAACGGCGTTTGTGAAAGGCATCTTCAACCGGTCTTCCATGCTTGGAATGCGGTTTGCACCAACCACCTCATTGATCTTCTGTTGCACCTTAGCTGTGAGAAAAAGTATTGAGAAGATATTGACAGCCTTTTTCTTTCCCATGCTGAACACCCGCAGTCAGCTACCACCTCTTTTTCAAAGAACATACAGGGAAGACACTTCTAGACAGGACAATGGCTCCTTCTCCTCCTCCTCCTCCTCCTCCTCCTCCTCCTCCTCCTCCAAAGTTGTTTCCCAGTGGAGAGCATTTCAATTTTTCTAGTCTAATGAGATGTGATTCATATTGTTTATCTGTGTCTCTGTGCCTTACTAGACATGCTGAGAGCCAGCAGACATCATTAGATTAGATTAGATAGAATTAGAGGGAGAAACAGACTGATTAGTTGGTAGTACCTCATGCAGAGAAGAAACAGCCTTCAGTTCTCACTTGCCTAAAATAAAAGCAATTAGTGAGTACCACTCTGCCAAACCTCCATGAGCATGGAGGGAAGGTGTAGTCATTTGTTTTAATATATATTTCTCTGAGTGGCTCTTTTATTCAAACTGCCTGGAATATGAAGGATCTAAAACATTCTTTCTTTTCTTCCCTAGAGTACCTTCATAAATAATTGTATCACCATACCTTGGGAATGTTGTAACCATGGAATTTTGTGTCACAAGTTGTTTCCCGTGGAAAATTCTCAAGTATCCCTTTCTGATAATGTTGAAACTCATGGACAACTGCATTAGTGAAAGGCATCCTCAAACAGTCTTCCATGTTTGGAGTACGGTTTGTACCCACCACCTCATCGATCTCCTGTTGCACCTTAGCTGTAATTTCATATGTATGTATGTATGTATGTATGTATGTATATATATATATATGTGTGTGTGTGTGTGTGTGTGTGTGTGTGTGTTTGTGTGTGTGTGTGTGTGTGTGTGTATATGTGTGTGTGTATGTGTGTGTGTGTATATATATATATATATATATATATAATATATATGATTCTGGAAGTTTGAACCTGCTTATTCACTGAGAACAAAAGACTTTTTCTTTCTCATATTTTTGTACCTGCAATCAGTTTTCTCTCTGGATAGAAGTATATTTTTTCAAAGCGCATACAGAGATAACAGTTCTAGGCAAAATAATTATTCTTTCCCCTCAGAAATCATTTCTCGATGGAAACCATATCAACTCTTGAAAGCAGTATCTGGAAGAAGGCTTTAAAGGTATTTTCACAACCAATTATATACAGGTTAAAGAGAATTTTAAATTGCTTAATAAATTTTGAGTCACTTAATAAAATGGATTGGCAAAGGTTTCAATAAATATATGGTCCTTCTTCACATACTTGCTGTGACAAGTATACCACATACCACATACCTTAAATCTCCTTGAAAGGGCTCTAGTGAATTTCATGGACATATTCTACTACAGCAGATAGATATAAAATTGTGATAACTAGACAATGTTTTCATCTTCAGAAATAGTGAACCATCTTCTGGGAAAGTATATTGTATTCGTGACTCTTCTGACAGATGATTCAGAGGCATTTAAATGGCGCTGCTGTTGGACTATGCCAACACTCCATTTGATGCAACTTGAACCAAAGTAGTCTTAGATTTAACTCCCCTTTCTTATGAGAGTATGACATGCCTGTGTCTTTGGAGAACCCTTGAGGATTTGGCCTCTGAAGAAGCCATTGTTTAATTGTCTCATTTTGGTCCAGTTATTATTCAGTTTTAAGTGCCTAGGCGTCTGCTAATAAAAATATGTACACTCATCCATCTAAACGCCCTGGCATTATTAATATAATAATTTAAATTTAGTTCATACTAGAATTCCATAAAGCAATTACGAATTAATGCAGTTGTCTGCTTCGTCCTATCCTTTATAAAAGGAAGCTTAGACCGATTCAAAACCCTTATGAAATCTCATTTTCTAGAAGATCTGGTGGAGGACCCATGAATTTCCCAGGGCTGTAGGCTAGACTAGAAAACTGAATAACATCCTGGAAGTGTCAAACACTGTTTTTGACATGCCAAGACAATTACATAAATGCAGTTTCTACAAGTAAAGCTTCACTCTTTGTTTTTTTATTGTATTAATCTCATTGGTTTATATGATCACACATCTCCCAAATACAACTCTGGAGAGCTTACAAAATTTAAAAATCATGCAAACCAAACAATAAGTGAAGAGAAAAATAAAACTAATATGGCATCTGAGGAAACCAGCAACCAATCCACCTGGTCTCAGCTAACCCTCCAATACCCATGGCTTGTGAAATAGCCAGGTCTTAAAGGCTCTCCAAAAGGCCAACAGGGTGGGGGGCTCAACTAATGTTGGGTGGTGTGGTGTTCCAGAGAGCAGCTGCTGTGACAGAAAAGGCACTTCCTGGGTACTGCAAGGTGACATTCTCTAATCAGTAGGACTCAGGGCATGCACCTCTTGCCAGATCTGATGGGATGGGGAGATAATTGGAGAAAGCCTTGCCTCATGCCATAAAGGGCTTTATGGGTGACAACCAGCACCTTGAATTGCACCCAGAAGCCTACTGGGAGCCAGTACACCTCACAAAGCAAAGGTATAACATGGGCATAGCAAAATACCCCCATAACTGCTCCCACTGCTGCATTCTGACAATTTCAGCTTCTGGATATTCCTTAAGGGCAGCTCCATGTAGAACACATTGGAGTAGTCCATAAAGAAGGTGACTAAAGCATGAGTGACTGTTTGCTTGGTTCAGGAAGGGGTGCAACTGGCACACAACACAAAGATTTGTAAAAGCCCTTCTGATCACATCTGCCACTTGCTCCTCAAACAAGAGCCATGAGTCCAGGAGGACACCCAAGTTGCACACCAATTCTGCCCAACCCCATACAGAATGACAGCATCAGCAGGACCATCTCATCTCTCATGAATGCATTCACCACTGCTGAGACCCAACCACACGTCATCTCCCAAGAAACCTTAGGTAACGAGGAGGAACATGGGTCTAACACAGCCAAGTTCACTGCTCCAAGAACCCTGAATTCCTCTGGACTAACAGGATCCAATTCTGCCCAGATAACAAAGCCACACTCAGATTCAGCGAATGGGACCTGCATCAAGGCCAGCGTCTAACTCAGAGAAAATCCAAGTGACTTTATCGACCAGATGACTAGAGTATTCCTTACTGCAGCCTTGTAAAGGTGGCTCCATATCCCTCCTTTCTCCACTTGACACAGCACCACAGGATGGCTGTCTGCAGATGTAATAACCTTTCTGTCTTTATTGGGAGATGAATAATTGTATTTATAAGTGCCTTTGCTATTTTCATGGTATATCTGTACCTTGAATATGTGGGAACTTAGTCATTGCCAGAAAACTGTAGAGCAAGGTTTGGCTTGCTGTTGTAGACCCAGTAAAAAAGAGTACATAGACAGACATGACAAGATCTTCAATGGTATAAAAATCTTCTGAGGAATTCTGAGGAAGGAAAAAGAGAAGAAGGAAAATTCTACTTGAAACTGATGTATTTCATGATACTTCTTCAAACTAAAGAAAGTTGAATTCACTCAGAATAATTTTGGAATATATACAAAAATTCTTAAGTCCTGTGGTATGTCTTTGTTGGCATTTAATTCTGATGCAAAAACAGCTAGTCCAGGTCATGATCTGACCACCAACTGAATATTTACCAGACTGAGTGTTGGAGAAAAAAGGAAGAACTCTGGCTTAAACTATGGTTATTATTCATAGCTAGGCTAAAGTAGTTCTGATGGTGTATGTTCAGAAAACACAATTGTCTAAACATAGAAGCTTAGAGGTTACATTTGAGATCTAATTCTCATGAAAATTGTTTGTATATGATCATTCCAAAAAACTATCCTTGATCTTCTCAGAACAAGACCTCTAAAAGAGAGAGAGAGGGAGGGAGGGAGGGAGGGAGGGAGGGAGGGAGGGAGGGAGGGAGGGAATATAAAGATATCAACCATACATTTTATTTTGGTTTGTTGGGAAAAATATTGAACTAAATATTGGGAAACTAGTTTAGTGGCAGCAACTGCAAATACAAAGAAAATATGTATCAAAAACTGGACAAATAGAGGTTGTCCAAGAATGAAGAGAGAAGTTGGAGAGTAACTGGTTTTTTGTTGGGACTACTGATATTTGGGAATTGCACAAAAAATAAAAACATTTAATACACCTACCTTCTCTGACATGATAAGGAAGCAATCGATATAGTCACGGGGGTTCTGAGGATCCAATGTCCTCCTGTGGAACTCCACCTTCTCACGGATAAAATCACAGACTTTTTCAGAATCAGCAAAAATCTTGGTGTGTTTCCCAGGAAAGTAATCCATTAATTTGGGGAAAGCATTGTAGATCTGTAACATATATTATATTGTACAGCCTTAGATACTCAAAAATTCAGAGAGGAATTTTTCAATGAACTTGGCTAATGGGTAATGGTGTAACTGTTCACAATGCTGTAGGCAGGAATAGAAGGCACTGTCCATCAAGAATGGGCAATAGGACTGTGCAGATCTTTGATTTGATTTAAAGGAGACCTGATAAATCACCCTTCAAACTAAATTTTTGACTCCAAACTTCCCTGGACCAGTAGACTCTGGCTTATGATTCCTAGGCCCAGTGAAGTCCTGCAGTCCAGCTCATGGGCTGGGTTGCAGCCTTGCTTTGCACTTCAGAGGTGAGAGATCTGACACCCAAGATCTGATGGCAGCTCATTTGCATTGCATCATTGGAGGCAAGGCCACTCAACTTTGCACGTGGTCAGAGGAAATGGGCTTGCTTGCTTCTCTCTGCCACAATCCAGCCAGGAGGACAAGCTGTAAAGGACATAAATGCCTCTGAGCCATGCAGAGTGTCTGGAGAGAGGGTGGCAACTAACATGGAGGGTGAGCCAAGGAGAAGGCTCAGAGCTCAGCCTCTGCAAGGCCCAGACCCGAATGACCTTTAATTCCTTGATGGCTGAGCCGCAATAACTATTCTGTACTTACTTATTGTTATTTATATCCCATCTTTCATTTAGGAACTCAAGGTGGCATGCGTAGCACTCCCTCCTCCTATTCTCCCTCATAGACACAACACTGTGATGTAGGTGTGGCAGCTAACATGGTGTACTGCAAGGCAGAAGCACTTCTTTTGTTCTTGGAAAGCATGTGTGATGCTGGGTGCGTTTGCTAAATTGGGAATGGGAGGGGAACAGGAGGTGAGTGTGGAGCATAACAGGGAGGAAGGTGAAAGGTGATTTTCAGCAGAAAGGAAATGCATCTGGGAGTTTGTGGGCTCTGAAAACTCCCATGTATGTACGGCAGTAGGAGAGATAAGGAAGGGAAAATGCACAGGGAAAAGGGAATGGTATATGATGGCCCTTTACAACATTGATTGCTATGTTGTAAAAATGGGAGCCTTCCACTACACAGACATCTGCTGGACAACTAACTTGGCCCAAATTGCCTGACCCACAAAATTCCTTAGTACTCTGGATGTCTGCTTCATTTTCCAGAAGGTTGAAGAAGAGACAAAGGGATTGGCTCTCATAGATCAGATTGTAATCAGTAAGAAAGGACTGGTTAAAGAGGTAAGAGCAGTGCCAACTTGGAAGGAAATAGCCACACCATTATGGGGTTAAATAGCATAGAAGGAACAGTTGCAGCATAGTCATATTAATCAATCAATCCATCAACTTTATTACAATCACTGATTAATGCAGAAAGGAAGAAGACAGTAAATAAAATCAGAGGCACAAATAAAATCATTATAATATATAATATATATTTTATAATGATATATTATAATACATAATAATAAAATAGACTAAATAATTATAATGTTGACATGGTCAAAGTAGGACATATTTTATATATAGTAAAGCAAAACTTAGCCTCATTAAGAGAAGTAAATCACATTGGTCGGACAATAATAGCTGTAAATAGCATGAATCTTGGTGGTCTGAAAACCTGGCTAGATGGGGAGTTAGCAGCTTATTAGCTATAACCAGGCATCTTTGTACTAACGGCATTATAACAAAACTTGGCGTATCACATTTAGATAAGTCCTAAGCTGCTAGTTTGTGAGGGAGTGGCAAAGATAACACTATGATTACTCCCCACCCAAAGTTTACTCTAAAATGTTTTTAAAATGTTATTTGCTTGAGTGGTTTCAATTGCAACAGAATAAAGGGACAGGTCAAAAGGCTAGCAAAATACTCATCTTCCAAAATGCACCCAGCTTTCCAATGAAGGATCAAGCCTATGAACTAACATCTGCACATGAGTATTGCTTTGTTTGTTTAGGGATTGCCTAATGTGCATTGCTAAGCAAGGCTGCAGATAATAGGGCCGGGAGTCAAGGCTAACATGGCTAGATGACAAGTTTTGCTCGTTTCCTCAGCTCTCAACTTCTGCGATGTGGCAAGAAGTCTTCCCTTTGCTCTCTTTTGTGCAACAGATTGTTACCTTTTCTATGCCATTCCTACTAACACAACTGGCTTGGCATTTCAATTTTTTTTATCAGCAGTCTGAATAAAACCTCAGTGCTGACCTATAATGCCTTTTGGAGTCAAACCATTTCTTTGGAGAAGGTTCCAGCCATCCAATGGTGTGCCCAGGTGAACCTTGGAGGTGTTGGCTAAAATATACAGGTGAAACTCGAAAAATTAGAATATCGTGCAAATGTTCATTTATGTCAGTATGGCAACTCAAAAAGTGAAAGTCCAGTGTTTTCATAAGCTATACGCCATAAACATCACAATTATACCAAAGTAAGGCTTGACATATCTTGCTTTGCATGTAATGCGTCTATCTCATATATTGGTTTCACCTTTTGAGTTGCCATACTGACATAATGAACATTTGCACGATATTCTAATTTTTCGAGTTTCACCTGTATTACTTTAAGAAAGGGGGGCTATGAAAGCCACTTCCTTTGGGTCAGTCTCTTACTCTGTCACCCACTCTCTCAACTCTACCTACAAGCTTACATTTCTCCTTCTGATCAGTAACAGTATTTCTGTCTAACCACACTGAAATTTCTCCTTGCATCCATAGGGAATGTGAAAACCTGCCAGCAATTCTGGTGTTATGTTGCAACTGAGTTAAGTCCATTGTGAAGTGCTCTAACAAAGAGTGTTACAAAGAATCCACAACACTGGAATTTATGTCACACTGAGAGTTGCCCCTGAATATCCAGGAAGGAAAGACCAGGAGATCCTTAAGCACTGGGCCCTTTGTTGGACAACTAAAATGTTGCTCAGCTGTTTCCTTACACCTACTGTGTCTCCTTAAAAAATGTTGATGAATTTCACCCTGAAATGGATGCATCTGTTTTTATCTGGGCTGCTCTTTTATGTGTGATATTTTTGTTTTTTTGTCTTTCACTGTTAGCCACCCAGAGTCATTAACCTGAGAAGGGGAGCCGTATAAATTGAAGAAATAAATAAATAAATATGAAATAAAGTCAGAGTTTGTGATTTTGTGCCTAGTGCAGCTTCTGTTTGACTTTGTCCCTAGTGCAGTTTTGGGGAAAGATGCTAATACAGCAGTGATGACATCTAGCTCTACTTTTCTGTGATATCTGGACCAGAAGGTGCCATGCATGCTCTGAAGCAGTGTCAGATGGCTTTGCCTTTGGCTTGAGTGGTTAAAAGAAGTAAATCTCTCCAATATATTTTCAAGAAGGTGAAATTTCATTTCTCTCTCTCTCTCTCTCTCACTCTCACACACACACACACACACATATTCAATTAAATTGAGTTTTGTGTCCTAAGCACCCGACTTTTAGGAGTACAGCTTCTGACATGCCATATGAAGGCCAAAGGAGGCTCTCTGGCTGAGTTTATATGTCTTTTGTATAATGTATGACATGCTGCCATTTCTGATCTTGGAAAATTAAAAAACAGCTTTTTCTGCCAATTAAATATCTGAAGCTATAGTTGTAATTATGCTGTAGGAATATGAGGTAATAATAAGAACATTGTTCAAGTATCTGAAGGTGCTGATGGGTGACACAACTAACTGAATATTTATTTATTCTCTAGTTTTATTGCCAACCTTTCCTCTAGCATTGTCTCCTCCATTTACCTAGCAACCTTGAAGATAGCTCCAGTTGATTGTGGCTGGCCATAAGCTTCCATGGCTAAGGGTAGACTTGAATTTGGATCTTCCTAATCTTTGTTTCCTCCATCCCTTTCTTCTTTTATTTATTTAATTAAATATAAGAAAGAAAACATAATAAAAAAGTAGAACAAGAAAAAAGTAGAACAAGAAAAAACAGTAAAAGAGTAAAAGAACATCTATATATCTATATCTATATCTATATCTATATCTATATCTATATCTATATCTATATCTATATCTATATCTATATCTATATCTATATCTATATCTGGGGACGCGGTGGCACAGCGGCTTAATGACGCTGAAAGTGCCGGCCAGAAATGGCTGGAAACTTCAGCGGTTCGAGTCCAGCCTCTCGCGTTAAACAAGGTGAGCTCTTGTTTCTCTACCCGCAGCTTCTGCCAACTCAGCAGATCGAAAACGTACGTGAGTAGATAAATGAGTACTCTCACTCCGGTGGGAGGAAAAATGCTGGCAGCGACTCCACAGAGAGACGGGACCACAGTTGCCGGTAAAAGCGCGAAATCGCGCTCGCCCCGAAAAAAGGGGTGCGAAGCAACAGAAATCCCGCCTCCTGCGCTTGCCAAGCTGGGCTGGACGCTCTAGGAAGTAGGCTCTGGCAAAGGCTACTTCCGAAAAACAGAAAGATGCAATTGCCTTGAAAACCACTAGGGGGCGGTCACTGCAGGGTCAGTAATGACTGTGAAGCAGACAAAAAAATCTATATCTATATCTATATCTATATCTATATCTAACAAACCATACATGGACGAGACAAGAGAACTTGGAAATGATGGAATGCTACTACAACAGCAGACCTAATGAGAGGGGATATATGAAACGTATGAGGGAACTATGGATAGACAGAAGGCCTACATCCACACTAACTGAGAAACAACTAGTTACCCAGCACTTCAACACAGTGAAGAGGAAGCTGCTCTCACAACTTGAGATAGACCAACTCCACATTACAACCCAGACTCAAGCAGACCTGGAAGAACAAGCAGATGTGCAGCCAACACCTGAAGCTGGAATGTCACTGCCACCCCTTCCAATACAGAGCACAGCAGCTGATATCAGGCATAAGATCATGGATAAACTAGCTACAGTCAACCCTCAAGTCCAATTACCAAGGCTCAGTGGAGAAGTACCATCAGATAGTATGCTAGAAGATGCCAACAGAGCCCTCCAGACAATCCCTACTACCACCATAACTGAAACCAATGAATTGGTATATGCTACAGCTGCTGTAATCCTGGAAATGCTTGGCTACACGATCAAGATGAACAGCAGTACATACCCACCCTGGAAAATGAGATTGGAGGCTAAGATCAAGACAACTCGGAGAGAAGTCAGTCAGCTGGTGGAACTACAGAAGCATGTGGAGATTAAGGATAAGACTCGGCTACTGAAAAAATACATGGGCCTGACTCCATCTGAAGCCCTAGAGACTGCTAAACAAAGGCTCACAGCACTGGCTACCAGGCTAAGGAGATACACTAGAGAAGCAGAGGCCAAGAAGATAAATGCCCTGTTCTCCAAAGAACCATCCAAAGTGTAGTCCCAACTGCAGTGTAACCACAGAGTAGCAGCTGAGCCACCAGCAGTGGAAACTGAACAATACTGGAAGAACATATGGGAGAAAGAGAAGATGCATAACACCAGTGCAAAGTGGCTGCAGGACCTGAAAGCAGACCACAGCAATCTCCCAGAACAGGAACCAGTCACCATCACAGTAGCAGACATCCAACAGTGGGTCAAGAACATGAAAAGCTGGACAGCACCTGGCCCAGACATGATCCAGACCTACTGGCTAAAGAAACTAACAGCAGTGCATGAATGCCTAGCAGCACAGATGAACCAACTGCTAGCAGCAGGCTCCCACCCAGACTGGCTAACACAAGGAAGGACAGTGCTGATCATGAAAGACCCTCACAAAGGAACAGCACCATCCAACTACCGGCCAATAACCTGCCTCCCCACAACATGGAAAGTTCTATCAGGCATCATAGCTGCCAAGCTACAAGACCATATGGGCCAGTACATGAGCACAGCTCAGAAGGGCATTGGGAACAGCACCAGAGGCTCAAAACACCAGTTACTCATAGATAGGGCAGTCGCCCAAGACTCAAGGTCTAGGCAGACCAATCTGAGCACAGCCTGGATTGACTACAGGAAAGCCTATGACTCAATGCCACACACATGGATCTCTGAACGCCTGGCGCTATACAAAGTCAACAGGACACTAAGGACCTTCCTCAAGCACTCAATGGGACTGTGGAAGACAACACTGGAAGTCAACTCAAGACAGCTCGCACAAGTGGCCATCAAGTGCAGCATATACCAAGGTGATGCACTGTCCCCACTTCTGTTCTGCATAGGCTTAAACCCCATCAGCCAGATAATCACAAGGTCTGGATATGGGTACAAGTTCAAGAGTGGAGTCACCATCAGCCACCTCCTCTACATGGATGACATCAAGCTGTATGCTAAAAGTGAACGAGACATTGACTCACTGATCCACCTGACATGGATCTACAGTGAGGACATTGGGATGTCATTCGGACTGGAGAAGTGTGTCAGGATGATAGTAAAGAGAGGGAAGGTAGTTAAGATCGATGGAGTGGAACTACCAGTGGGCCACATAGCAGACATAGAGACCAGCTATAAATACCTTGGTGTCCCACAGTCACATAGGAACCATGAGGAGGAGGCAAGAAAGACAGCAACATCCAAGTACCACCAAAGGATAAGACAGGTCCTAAAGAGCCAGCTCAATGGGAAGAACAAGATCCATGCCATCAACATGTATGCCCTGCCAGTCATCAGATACCCTGCCGGTATAGTGAGCTGGCCAAAGGAAGACATGGAGGCTGCTGATGTGAAGACCCGGAAGCTCCTCACAATGTATGGAGGTTTCCACCCCAAGTCCAACACCCAGAGACTGTACACCAGGTGCAAAGAGGGCGGGCAGGGCCTGATGAGTGTCAAAGTCACTGTCCTGGATGAAACCTGAAGTATCCAGGAGTACATCAGTAAGATGGCACCCAAAGATGAGCTGCTGAGAGAATGCCTCAGGCAGCAGCAGACAAGGCAGGAGGTTCAAGCAGAGGAAGTGCCATGGCAAGACAAGCCCCTGCATGGGATGTACCATCGACAGATAGCTGAGGTGGCTGACATTGGGAAATCCTATCAGTGGCTGGAAAGGGCCGGACTAAAAGACAGCACTGAGGCACTGATCATAGCAGCACAAGAACAGACACTAAGCACCAGATCCATAGAAGCAGGGGGCTACCACACTAGACAGGATCCAAGGTGCAGATTGTGCAAAGAGGCCTCAGAGGCAGTTCAACACAGAGACAGTTCATAGTGGCAGGGTGTAAGATGCAGGCAGGAACAGCATACACTGACCGGCACAACCAAGTAGCTGGCATTGTGTACAGGAACATCTGCACAGCGTATGGGCTAGATCCCCCCCAAGTCCAGATGGGAGATTCCACAGAAGGTCATGGAGAATAACAGGGCTAAGATCCTGTGGGACTTCCAGATCCAGACGGACAGGCAGGTATGGGCTAATCAACCAGACATCATGGTAGTAGACAAAGACCAGAAGACAGTGGTAGTGATAGATGTAGCAGTGCCAAGTGACAGCAACATCAGGAAGAAGGAGCATGAGAAGCTGGAGAAGTACCAGGGCTTGAAGGAGGAAATCGAGAGGATGTGGAAAGTAAAGGCCAAAGTGGTCCCAGTGGTGGTAGGAGCACTCGGGGCCATGACTCCTAAGCTGG
This sequence comes from Liasis olivaceus, assembly GCA_030867105.1. Lineage (NCBI taxonomy): Eukaryota > Metazoa > Chordata > Lepidosauria > Squamata > Pythonidae > Liasis > Liasis olivaceus. The sequence continues at coordinate 98,511,394 of CM061348.1, read as the reverse complement.
GAGAATGTCTCAAACAGATCCCAGGAACAACATCAGAGCTCTCTGTGCAGAAGAGTGCAGTGCTAGGAACAGCTAAGATACTGCGCAGAACCCTCAAACTCCCAGGCCTCTGGTAGAGGACCCGAGATTGAGGAAGACACATACCACCCATAGCGGTGAGAGGGGATTCCCCCCCCCCCCCCATATCTGGGTTCTGGATTTTTAAATAATTTCAGTAATGGATTGTCAGGCCCAGCCCAAGAACAACAATGAGGCAGTCGATGTGATGGAAGACATGAGTGAGGAGGTCCAAGTTCATAGGGAGTAAGGGAGGAATCTCAAGCATCTCCTCAGCCTGCAGCCTGAGGATGTGAAAACTAAGAGGATAAGACTGGCACCACCCTAAGGAATGCAGAGTGTTTAGTTGCTGTTGTTGGGGGTTAGAGTTAGTCTGGCGAGATTCTGTCTAGTTGTTGTTGTCCAGTCGTTAAGTCATGTCCGACTCTTCGTGACCCCATGAACCATATTGCGCCAGGCCTTCCTATCTTTCACTGCCTCCCTGAGTTTGCTCAGTTTCACGCTCATTGCTTCAGTGATACTATCTAGCCATCTCATCCTCTGCCGTCCTCTTCTCCTTTTGCCTTTAATCTTTCCCAGCATCAGGGTCTTTTCCAAAGAGTCCTCTCTTCACATTAGGTGACCAAAGTATCTGAGCTTGAGCTTCATTATCAATCCTTCCAATGAGCAATCAGAGTTGATTTCCTTTAAGATTGACTGGTTTGACCTCCTAGCAGTCCAGGGGACTCTTAAGAGTCTTCTCCAGCACCACAGTTCAAAGGCATCAATTCTTCGGCGCTCAGCCTTCTTTATGGTCCAGCTCTCACAGCCATACATTACTACTGGAAAAACCATAGCTTTGACTATGTGGATCTTTGTCGGCAAGGTGACATCTCTGCTTTTTAATATGCTATCTAGGTTTGCCATAGCTTTCCTCCCAAGGAGCAAGCGTCTTTTAATTTCATGGCTGCAGTCTCCATCTGCGGTAATTTTGGAGCCCAAATAAATGAAGTCTGTTACTGCTTCCATTTCTACCCCTTCTATTTGCCAGGAATTGATGGGTCCAGATGCCATGATCTTAGTTTTTTTAATGTTGAGTTTCAAGCCAGCTTTTGCACTCTCCTCTTTCACCCTCATCAAGAGGCTCTTTAGTTCTTCTTCACTTTCTGCCATTAGGGTGGTATCGTCTGCATATCTGAGGTTATTGATGTTTCTCCCTGCAATCTTAATTCTAGCTTGTGATTCTTCCAGCCTGGCATTTCTCATGATGTACCCTGCATATAGATTAAATAAGCAGGGTGATAGTATACAGCCTTGTCGTACTCCTTTCCCTATTTTGAACCAATCGGTTGTTCCGTGACCAGTTCTAACTGCTGCTTCTTGGCCCGCATACAGATTTCTCAGGAGACAGGTAAGGTGGTCTGGTATCCCCATCTCTTTAAGAATTTGCCATAGTTTGTTGTGATCCACACAATCAAAGGCTTTTGCATAGTCAATGAAGCAGAAGTAGATGTTTTTCTGGAACTCTCGTGCTTTCTCCATGATCCAGCGAATGTTGGCAATTTGATCTCTAGTTCCTCTGCCTCTTCGAAACCCAGCTTGTACATCTGGCAGTTCTCAGTTCACGTACTGCTGAAGCCTAGCTTGTAGGATTTTGAGCATAACCTTGCTAGCATGTGAAATGAGTGCAATTGTGCGATAGTCTGAGCATTCTTTGGCACTGCCCTTCTTTGGAATTGGAACATAAACTGACCTTTTCTAATCCCGTGGCCACTGTTGCGTTTTCCAAACTTGCTGGCATATTGAGTGCAGCACTTTAACAGCATCGTCTTTTAGTATTTTAAATAACTCAGCTGGAATACTGTCATCTCCACTAGCTTTGTTGTTAGCAATGCTTCCTAAGGCCCACTTGACTTCACTCTCTAGGATGTCTGGCTCAGGGTCAGTGACCACACCAGCATGGACATCAGGGACATTAAGATCTTTCTTGTAGAGTTCTTCTGTGTATTCTTGCCACCTCTTCTTAATCTCTTCTGCTTCTGTTAGGTCCCTGCCTTTTTTGTCCTTTATCATGCCCATCTTTGCACTAAACGTTCCTTTGATATCTCCAATTTTCTTGAAGAGATCTCTAGTCTTCCCCATTCTATTGTTTTCCTCAATTTCTTTGCATTGTTCATTTAAGAAGGCCTTCTTATCTCTCCTTGCTATTCTCTGGAAATCTGCATTCAGTTGCTTATATCTTTCCCTTTCACCCTTGCTTTTCGCATTCCTTCTTTCCACAGCTATTTGTAAGGCCTCATCAGACAGCCATTTTGCTTTCTTGCATTTCTTTTTCTTTGGGATGGTTTTAGTTGCTGCCTCCTGTACAATGTTACAGACCTCTGTCCATAGTTCTTCAGGCACTCTGTCTACCAAATCTAATCCTCTAAATCTATTCATCACCTTCACTGTGAACTCACATGGAATATGATCTAAGTCATACCTGAGTGGTCTAGTGGTTTTCCCTACGTTCTTCAATTTAAGCCTAAATTTTGCAGTAAGAAGCTCATGATCTGAGCCACAGTCAGCTCCTGGTCTTGTCTTTGCTGTCTGTATAGAGCTTCTCCATCTTTGGCTGCAAAGCATGTAATCAATCTGGTTTCAGTATTGACCATCTGGTGATGTCCATGTGTAGAGTTGTCTCTTGTGTTGTTGGAAAACAGTGTTTGCTATGACTAGCTTGTTCTCTATTAGCCTTTGCCCTGCTTCATTTTGTACTCCAAGGCCAAACCTGCCTGTTATTCCGATTACTCCTTGACTTCCTACTTTAGCATTCCAATCCCCTATGATGAAAAGGACATTTTTTTTGGTGCTAGTTCTAGAAGGTGTTGTAGGTCTTCATAGAAGCGGTCAACTTCAGCTTCTTCGGCATCGGTGGTTGGGGCATAGACTTGGATTACTGTGATGTTGAATGGTTTGCCTTGAATATGCATTGAGATCATTCTGTCGTTTTTGAGGTTGTACCCCATTACTGCCTTTCCCACTCTCTTATTGACTATGAGTGCAACTCCATTTCTTCTAAGGGTTTCTTGCCCACAGTAGTAGATATAATGGTCACCTGAATTAAATTCATCCATTCCCGTCCATTTCAATTCGCTGATTCCCAAGGTGTCGATGTTCAATCTTGTCATCTCATGTTTGACCACATCCAGCTTGCCTTGGTTCATGGATCTTACATTCCACGTACCTATACAATATTGTTCTTTATAGCATCGGACCTTCTTTTCGCTTCCAGATACATCCACAGCTCACCGTCCTTTTGGCTTTCGCCCAGCCACTTCACTCTTTCTGGAGCTACTTGGAATTGCCGTCCACTCTTCCCCAGTAGCATATTGGACACCTTCCGACCTGAGGGGCTCATCTTCTGGTGTCATATCTTTTAGCCTTTTAACATTGTCCATGGGGTTTTCTTGGCAAAGATACTGGAGTGGGTTGCCATTTCCTTCTCCAGTGAACCACATTTTGTCAGAACTCTCTGTCATGACCTGTCCGTCTTGGGTGGCCCTGCACGGTATAGCTCATGGCTTCACTGAGTTACACAAGCTCCTTTGCCACGACAAGGCAGTGATCCATGAAGGGGTCTGTCTAGTAGGTGTAAGCTAATAAAGTAACTGAACTATTCCTGAATTGTCCCGCTGAGTTTCTTGGGCTGAACCTGACAGTCCAGTCCAGTATAGTTCTTTATTAGCTTACATCCTAAAGATAGAATCTCACCAGACTAAATCTATGCTAAAGCAACTAGTGGATATACCCCATGAGATTCTATGGAGGGGCTAGCCTAAGATTCTTTTTCTTCTCATGGTCCTGCTGCGGGCTGAGAAAGTGCTTGCCCTGTGCCTCTCCTGGAATGCACTCCCTCCCTCCTGATAGCCTCAATCTTCCATTCCAGGATCCTCCTCACACATGCCTTCCATTACATGGATGAACATATATAATTGTAACTGTGCATACTAGTCTACATTAATAAACAGTTTGTTCGTAAGTTACAAGTAACATCAGGTCTTCGAACCACTTAGTAATTGGAGCCATAATTTTATATTTCCAATAAATTTGGAAAGATTAGTCTCTTAGCAATAAGAAGGGTGTGGAGAATTCATTTCCATTGCATCCACTTCTGTGTAATAAATATGGAATTCAAAAGAATGAGGGCATCTAAAAATATTAAACCCTGTCTACCATCTTTAACACACATTAGTCTGTTTTAACTTGTGGTCCATATTTTATCAAATTCATCTTAGATTAGCTCCAAAATTTTTTTTTTCTCATTCTGTCTCATTGCACTAAATCAGATCAGATTATGGCACTAATATCTCCTTTCTGAATCATTTTGGGACTGATTTGCATAGGTATACCCCGAATATCCTGCCCCTTTCCTTGTGTCTGCTCACATTTTCTACTCCACTACTCAGAATTCTGTAATGTTAGCTATTTCTGCATGATCTCATAACAATGTAGAGTTGCAGTATTAATCTCATCTCAACATGGGAGATTCCTTAATTATATGTCCTTTTTTCAGAATGTTCTCCATCGCCCTCTTGTATTCACAAAAGCTGTTGGGGGAGGGTTAAGAATAGGACTAACTCACCAATCCTAAGAAACTATGAAAATAGCCCATGTCACTTTCAATAGTGTACAGTTGCTTCTGGAATGTTGGATCACCGTAATCAAATTGGTTACCAAAAATGACAGAGCAGATCACGTTAGAAGCTGCATTCATGCAGATCCCTTTTGGGTCAAAAGGCTGCCCTGCAAAAGTGATAGAACCAAATGATTAAGACCTGAAAATAAGGATATTCGTTTTCTCAGATTTCATCTCAAGATTGAGAAAAAGATGAATGAAATTTGTGGTACTGGACTTTTCCTCTGTCCCCACAAAATACCTGAAGACTTCCATGATGATGTGAAAGCCACTCAGTGGCAAAGACGGGGATGGGGGTTGGGAGGAGAAGGGGGGCAGAAGGCCACTGGAAACAGCATCACTTCACTGGAACACAAGCACTCTCCCACTTGTATGTAAGTTGTGAAGTTGCCTGCATGCACGCAAGGGGCAGAGCTTGTGACATAATGGGGCAAGAGGCCTTGACTGATATCCATTAACCCACCTATTGTCGGTAGGCTTAGCATGTGGATGAATCAAAGCATCTTTGCTGAGTTTTATGGATGCTATCAGTGTAATGATTGCATCAAAGATCATGGGAGGGGGGATTTACTTAGAACACTAATCTTTCAGCTGCAAACTGATATCTGATAGTTGTCCCATGCCAGAAAAAATAGAAGGAAATAGAATTTCTCAGCTGTATGGTGCAACACTGTTCCCCTTTCTCTTCATGCTGTTACGGGTGGGAGCAACGCAACATTTATTGATGACGAGACTCTCACTGGGTCATTCAGGGAGAAGCTTTATTTGCGCAAAGGTTCAGTTAGGACTCGCAGGTCCCTGCAAAGAACTGAACCCCGAAAAGGAGTTCAGCAAGCCTTTTTATCATTACAAGAGCCGTTTCTCCCCAATCCCCCCTCAGTGCCCTCCCCATGCCTTCCGTACTCCAAATTTGGTCAATTGCTGGTAGCTAAACCACAAGTCCTTGTCTTCACCGGTTGTACCTTGTTTTGGGTACATTTCGGCCTTGTTGTCTAGAGCATTGCTATCTGAGGAGGGAGGGAGATAGGAGCACTCAGCATCAGCAGAAAGGAAAGTTACAGAGAGTTACATTTAAAATGTAAAACTTCACAAAATACAAGTTTCATACAAAATATAGGATATAACAAAAGACTTCTTCTCATATTTGCTTCCGAGACTTATCACTGCAAAGCCTCTAGCTAAAAAACACTTCCAGAGAAGAGGTTCACTACTTGGTTACTAGTTAGGACTACATAACCCAAAAATGTAGAATAGGACTACATAACCCAAAAATGTAGAATAAAGATCAGAATGAAGTTACAAATAATTTTCCATTTGTATCCTGCCACCTCAATGCTGCATCCCTTGAGAAGGACAAATTGAATTGCTTTCCATATAAGAGTCCATCCCAACTCTGACAATAGCCTCAGCAGCCCCTTTTCTTTTGGCTTTCTCTGGAATAAGCTGGACCAAAGAGGACCTCGTCTGGTAACCATTTCCTCTGCCAAGCACACAGCTTCCTCCTGTACCCTTGTGGACATGGCCGTCTTTCCCATCCCGAAGTTCCTCAGTGTAGAAAGGGTGAACCGGCGCAGCTCCCTCCATTTGGCCTCGTTCTTGCTAACAATTCCTGCAAAGAAGGAGGTGAACTGGATGGGGCCAAATCTCATATTCAGAAAGCAAACTTAAGTGGAGAGGCAGATTGACACTCAACACCATACAACAACTCTTCCTTCTGCACAGAAGTATTATCACGCAAGGTAAGGATTTATTCTTCACTGGATAGGAAGGTGCTGCCCACTTCAGAAATGATTCAGAGAAAGTGCTCTATTCATTCAATAATTCACTGTTTTTTTCTGGCTTCCATGAGAGCCTGGAAAAAGCTGCTCCTGTTGTTGCTGCTCCTGATGTTGCTTTAAGGCATCCATTCATTCATGGGAACTGGGCTGTTAAAGCAGCAGCCCCTTTTGCAGACTTACCTGGAAGCCTGAAAGAAGCCAGATTGCTGCCCTCAGTGAGGTCTGAAGGCCTTTTCCCAAATCATGTTTGAAGAATGCACACCCTGTTGGCCACTGCTGGGTTAGAAGGTTAATATACTGTGTCTGGTGGAGAAATCAGACACTTCTTTCAGTAATTTCATGATGTGGAAGAAGAGAGAAAAGTTTTCACAGTTTTTTTTCTTAATATTGCCACCAAAGTAAATAAGAAAATAAAGATTAGACTCAGCCTGGCAATTATTATGGTGGCAAAATTATCCTGTGTGTTTCTCTGAGAATAAATTTGTTTTTAGGGAAATTAGCATTCTTAACTGATTTTGTTTTCTCTCCATCCCTCCTCTTTTGTCTGAAGACTGAAATGTTAGAGATTGATTACGTCTTGGCATCTGTGAGCCTATGTGGACCACTAAGATAGATAGATGATAAAAGAAGGAAAGAGTCTTCATATGCTGTTCATAGGTCTGTTTCTCATCTGGTCACAGAACTCTCTCCATCCATCCATCCAAAAATGTTTTTTCCCCTGGGATATATTTTAATTTCCCCATCTATTCTCCATTCCTGGCATCTGCTGGAAGTCTCCCATCTGAGTAATAATCAGACCCAACTATGCTTAACTTCAAGCTCAGACAAGGTCAGCCGGCTGTTGCCACTTGCTGCTTATTTGTGCTGTTATGGAAAGCACTGGCTGAATTGCCTTGGGACCTTGGCTGCACTTTTCTCTTCTAGGGGTGTATTTTTTTTTTTAAATCATCTCTCTGAAAGTTCAGTTTGCATCCAAAGAGATGGTGTCAATGGGAGCTTCTTTTGGGATTCTCATAGTAGCTGTTGTGGGGATCATGGCAAGGAAAGGAAAAGATGGAGGCTTCTTCTCCATGCCCCAGTTCCAAGGTTCTTGATTGTGTCCCATGGTTCATGCAAGATACATCACATCTAGAAGTGAAAGCATCGGCAAAGCAAATGAGGGAAGCTAAGAGGGTCTACCTTGCCCCTTTGTTACTCTCTCATCAAAGGGGACGTCAGGACGCCCTCCAAACTCTTCTGCATGATCCACCAGAGCATCTTTCACCACCTCGTATCCACAGAGCACAACCAGAGGTTTTGGTCCCATCCACACAGTAAAGATGGGGCCATACTTCTCGGTGAGCTGAAGGCAAAAATAAAAAAGCCTGATGAATTAGCCCACAATTACGTGTGATTTTTTGCTTTTAAACAGCAAAGATTTCAACTCTTTTCAAAAGGCTAGAGAATTTTGGGAAAAATGTAAAAGAGAATTGGAAGAGTTTCAAATGGAAGCTATAGTGGAGACTGCTCCAAAATTACAACAGATGCAAAAGGATTCTGTAAAGATAATTTTGAATTAGGTGCTGCAGGCATTGTCTTTCCTAAATTACTAGCCTAAATATGATTTATAAATGTTTAAGGTGGAATATAAATGGAGAAAATGCTCCTCAAAAAAGAAAAAACTAACTACTTAAAAAATTAAAACAAGATATAATTTGCCAACAAGAGACTCATCTTAGAAAAAAGGGCAAAAAGCATCTGACCTCAAAAATTTGGGTGAAGAATTTATATCAGCTGGACCTAAAAAAATATAAATGGAGTTATTTTATACATTAACTTCCAACTAAAACCAGAACTTGTATTGACTGACAAACATGGTAGATTTGTTGGAGTGGAAGTTGAATTACATGGGGCTAAAACTACAGTACTGGGAATTTATACCCCAAATGAAGATGAAGGAGCTGTTTGGAAATGACTTATGGAGTCATTGACAAGCCTTTCCTATGAAAATTGATGTTTGATGGGAGATTGGAATGGAGTGATTTCTCCATAATTAGATAGAACATCAGAGAAGAATATTAACATTACCAATGTAAACTACCAGGGGTTTTTTGTTTTTAATCTGATGGATAACTTAGAGAAGTTACAGAGAAACAGTGTGGCATAGTGGTAAAAATTTTGAACTAGTCTCAGTAAAAAATTAGAAATACAAAATGTGTATCTTTGGAACTGTATATCTTATTCTAATTTCTAATGACTGCCCCAATTTTTTTTCCCCCCGCTTCAAGAGATTTGCCAGGATTTGGCAAGATCTTTCACCATTTTCCCAGTATTTTTGATGTAACCACACTGACACAAACTGGGTTTCTTGTAAATTTAAACAGATGAGGCTGTGGTATGATTTTATAGTAACACGGAACCTCTCAATAAAGAACAGGTTCCCTTTTGTCTTTTTTTGTATCAACTGAAATTATAACTTAGTAAGAAAGATGTCAGAGCTTCTGCAATTTTCCCTTATACCACTTTTGAAAAATTAATGCTTAACTATTTGAAACAATCAAAAGACAGAATGTCAAAAACTGGTACTAGGATATTATTGTTAGCAGAAATAGGAGAGCTGCCCCTCAGCTTAAAGGAAGCTTGGGATACTGGTTTTGGTAAAGCTATACTGTAGAGAAGGCAAAATGGCAGGCATAATGAAAACCACTTCTGTGCAAGAGCTTCAATAAATGATCATGCACCACTGGCACTTAATCCCAGTTACATTACCACACATATATCACCATGAGTCTCCTGAATGCTGGAGACGATGTTTACAAAAGGAGTCTTTCTTTCATATGTGTTGGTCATGCGATAAAGTTCTACCTTTTGGATCAAAAATAGGAGCACCTTTCATTACTCGGACTACTCTGAATTCAAAATCTACTTTAGATGTATCTCCTGCCACTGTTAAATCAGTTCAAAAATTGTCGTATACTACTTCTGTAAAATTGCATTTTGACCTACCCTTTTTCTCATACATATTGATGCTAGGCGGTTATCCAGACCTTGAAATTAATAACATTTTTAAAAATAAAAATGGTTGTATAAAAGATCTGGATTTTTACTTTAAAGCAACTGTTGGATAATAACGGTACATTTTTGACATTTTCTATGTTAAAGGATAAATACATTTGTCTTTTGTTACCCACTGGCAATATTTACAATTTCAGCATCTACTGACATCTTGATTTGGTTCAGCAGCATTATTTATTTATTTCTCCAATTTATATGGCTGCCCATCTCAGGTCAATGACTCTGGGTGGCTAACAGTGAAAGACAAAGAAACAAAAACATCAGACATAAAAGAGCAGCCCAGATAACAACAGATCCATCCATTTCAGGGTGAGAACCGATTGGGATCCACTTATGAGCACATAGCATAATTCTAGCCTAAAACAATAAAGCGGATTATAGAAAGATATAGTATGATGATGGTAGTCATTTGGAAAGATAATTACACTTCTAGTGACTTTATATATTTAATAGCCCTCATCAAAAAGGCCGATCTGCAAAATCTTTCTTTCTTCTCATTATGGAGGGCTTTGTAGGAGATTGCAGGTTTTCAGCTCTTAGAGACGGCAAATATGCTCACCTTCATTTGGCTTACAGCAAGCTGATTTGTGGCAGGGTGGCAACTGAAAATATGATGCACTGGCTCCTCTCTCTCCCTCTCCCTCTGCTAAAGAGGACATTCTTCTATTACTTAATCAGCACGGAAAGCTGAAATAAAGCTAACGTTCCTGTGAATGGGCATTTGTTTTCAATGAACAAATCTCAATGGAGCAGGAATAAAGTAGGCTTTTGTTTTCTAACTGCATTTGAACCTGGTTGTACAAAGAGGAGTTTTAGCAATGCTGTGCTTTCGAGAGTGCGTTAACCTGTTTTTATGTAACACCGCAAAAGCATTGGTGCTGCGGACCAGTAAAGCGACTGAAGGCTTACTGTATGTACTGCGCCCTGGCAGGGCTGGAACAAAAGCAGTTGACAATTAGATTAAGTGGGAAAGGAAAGAAGGAAGAGAAACAGCTGCCTTTAAAGGAGAGGAAGACTCCCCCAGGCCCACCGAGAGAATGCGGTTACTCTACAGAAAGCATATTTGTCCACACATGCGTATTGGAGGTTCCCTTGCTCCAGGCTTGTCTATGGAAACCTTCCACACCATAAGAGGTGGCACCTCAGCAATGGTGCCTGTTCACGCAGGGCTAGCCCCTTAGGAATCAGGATGCTTGCTGGCTTTCCTTTCAGATTTTCCTCTAATAGTAACATGTTGGGAAACCCAGATGAAAGTGGGATTTCCTGTTTGGCCCAGAATTAAGCCTCCAAAATGGATGGGTCTTCAGGAAAGGTCTGCACCTGAAAATTTATTATTACCGCATTAGCACAATTTTTAGAGATGGAGGAACAAGACTTAGATTCTGAAATAGACAAAGTTTATAGAGTCAATTCACGTTATGCTAGAGAAAAAAAGGTCCCAAGAGATATACTAATTCATTTTGTACAGAAGGTAACAAGAGAACAAATCTTGAAAAAACATTATAATAATGGATTGAGTATTGCAGGTAAAAAGGTGATTATCTTAAAAGAAATACCTTTAAGAATCTTGAGAAAAAGAAAGGACTACTCCTTCTTCACAGATAAATTAAAGCAACATGGTATTTCTTTTAGATGGGAGAGATTAGAAGGAGTATCCTTTATGTATAAAGAGCAAAGATTTAGAATAAATTCTGTTTTAAAGCCAGAAGCCTTTTTGGAATAATATAAGGCAGACTTTTGCAATACCCATAAAGAAATAGAAGATAAAGAAAAAGAAAAGACTACAGAAGACATCGAAACCAGTGTGGACTTAACAAAACTTGGGGCTTCTGGAGTGGATTATAAAAAACTTTAATATAAATATACTTATGCATTACAAATACTTAACTTGGAATATAAATGGAGCAAATGCTCCTGAAAAAAGAAAGAATTTTTTTTATTTTTTAAAGAAACTGAATTTGGATATAATTTATCTGCAAGAGACACATATTTGTGAAAAAGACATTAAGTATTTGGTTCGGAAACAAATTGGAGAAGAATTTATATCGGCTGGACCAAAAAAGACTAAAGGAGTTGTTTTATATATACAATCAAAATTGAATCCACAATTGATTTTGACCAATGATGGAGGAAGATATGTGACAGTTGAAATTAGTATACAAGGAGTCAAAACACTAGTTGTTGGACTGTATGCCCCAAATGTTGATAAAGGGATATTCTATAAAAATTTGATGGGCAAACTGATGGACTTCCAATATGAGAACTGGTGCCTTATGGGTGATTGGAATGGGGTGATTTCCCCAATGGAAGACAAACAGTCCCCAAAGGGACTGAGACTTAAACAAGGAAAACTACCCCAAACATTCTTTGAGTTGAAAGACATGTTGGATTTACAAGATATTTGGAGACTTGTAAATGGAAATTCCAAAGAATATACATATTATTCTGAGAGATTTAAGTTCTTTTCTCAAATAGATATGTTTCTGATTTCTAAAACTTTGATGATGGATGTTACTAAAGTTGAAATATTACCTAAGACCTTTTCAGACCATAATCCTGTTAAGTTGACTATTAAAGGGAAAAAGAGTACATTTCGATGGAGATTGAATGAGACAATTTTATGGAAAAATGAAATAGTAGATATTTGTAAAAAAAAGATAAGAGAGTTTTTTCAATTGAACATGAACAAAGGGATGCTAGCAAGGCTTATATGAGAGGTTATTTCATTCAATATAATGCCCAGTTGAAGAGGAAAAAACAAGAGAAGATGCAATTGATTTTAGATAAAATTAAAAATAAAGAGATTGAGATGAGAAACAATCCATTGGATGAGACTTTGAATACACAAATTAAATTTCTACAAAAACAAATGTCAATGTTAATGATACAGGAATTAGAAATTCAATTGAAATTTGCAAAACAGAAATATTTTGAATCTGTGAATAAACCAGGTAGATGGCTAGCTTATAAACTGCGTAAACAAAGACAGAAAAGATTAATTTCTAAAATACAACACGAGGGGAAGACTTTAATGGATAATGCAGACATTCAAGAGGCCTTTTTCTATTACTACTCATCATTATATAAAAACAAGATGTTCATTTAGATGATATTGACAAATATCTGTCTAAACAGAAATTACCTATTCTTACTGATCAACAGAGAAAATTACTTAATGATCCCATCACATTAGAGGAAATGTCAACTGCCTTTAAGAAAATTAACTGTGGAAAAGCACCTGGCCTAGATGGTTTATCAGTGGCTTACTATAAATATTTTGAGGAGGAGCTTTGCCTTCCTTTACAAATGACTATGAATTCAATTTTGGACACAGGTGTAATGCCAGAAACTTGGAAAGAAGCCCATATTACCTTGATTCCAAAAGATCAACAGGATTTGACCTTGACAAAGAATTATAGACCAATATCTCTATTGAGCAATGACTATAAGATATTTACAACAATTTTAGTGGAAAGAATGAAGAATATTCTTGTAAAATTTATCCATCAGGATCAAGCAGGATTTTTACCAAAAAGACAAATTAGAGATAACTTTTGAAATGTTTTGGATATATTAGAATACCTGGAACAACATTATGAAAAACAAGCGGCTTTGATATTTTTGGATGCTGAAAAAGCTTTTGACAATTTAAATTGCCCTTTTATGTTTAAAGTTTTGGATTCTATGAAATTTGGGGAAAACTTTGTTAAATGGATTAAATCAATATATATACCATAAACCGCAAAAATAATTGTTAATGGAGACTTTACTAGACCATGCGAAATTCAAAAAGGTACGAGACAAGGATGCCCCCTGTCTCCATTATTATTTATATTGGTTCTAGAAGTATTGCTTAGAGATATTAGACAAGATGAAAATATTTTGGGAATAAGAGTTAAAAAAGAAGAATATAAGTTAAGAGCCTTTGCTGATGACCTAGTCATTACTTTAGAAAACCTGTTGGAGGGGGTTGAATTGTTAATGCAAAAATTGAGAGATTTCGGGTCGTTAGCAGGGTTCAAAGTAAACATACAAAAAACAATGGTTTTAACTAAAAATATGGATTTCCACCAACAAAAGAAACTGAATGAAATAACTGGATTTACAATAGAGAAAAAAAAAAAAATACCTGGGAGTATATCTGACATCTAAGAATGCTGGTTTATTTCAGAATAATTATGTTCCACTCTGGACAGATAGTAAAAAAGATTTAGACCGAAGGGAAAAGTTACAACTGTCATTATTAGGAAGAATATCGGTGATCAAAATGAATATTTTGTCGTGAATTTTATACCTTTTCCAGACAATTCCAATATTGATTTCAGAAGCACCCTTTAAACAATGGTAATGCAATATTTCTAAGTTTATATGGCAAGGGAAAAAACCAAGAATAAAATATAAAGTTTTGCAAGATGTGAAAGAAAGAGGCGGTTTGGGTCTTCCTGATCTTTCTTTTCCTTTTCTTTATAATTTGTATTTTCAATTTTCTTTTTCATTTCTAACTTTTAACTTTGTAATCTTAAAAATTTCAATAAAATACTATTAAAAAAAAAAAAAGGAAAGGTCTGCACCTGGAGAAGATTCCTTGGAGTTTGGGTGGGTCGTGGTGGGAGATAACAGCTAGGATTGCCAGGAAGCCAAAAAAAAAAAAAAGTGCTGCGTGAACTGGAAAGGCTGCGTATCACCTACTAGTTATTATGCACCTATAATGTTCTCTACTGAATTTTATTTAATTTTAGCTAAAAGGTGCAAAATATAGTAGCGAGGACCATAATATATATTCTGCAACTGCAGAACTACCATGCTCACATGCATTTTGTCCCCAAATGCATCCTAGATGCATCCAAATGCATCTAAATGCACTCCAAGAAAAAGTCAATGGATATTAGGCACTGTGTTCTGGTGTTAGACTAAGCTGCCCTAAGGCAGTTCCAACCTTAGACTTCTTCCTGAAAAATAAATAGCCAAAATAGGAGAATAAAGCGATATATTAATTCTCTTTTACATTTAAGGGCAGGAAAATACTACAGACATCTGTCTTTCCTGGAGGGACATAATGGAGAACTGCACAAGGCCAAGCAGAGGACAACTTACAATGAGTTCTTGCTTCTCCGTCCTTTCCTTCCAGGCAGTGAGCATTGGCTTTGTGTCACACAAAAGGGCAAGGAACTAGCGCAACAAGAACTGTTCTTACCTGGGAATAGGATTTGTACAAAGGCAGGCTATTCTTCTGAAATAAGTTCCCCAGGATAGGCCATGGAGTGGGTCCTGGAGGCAGCTCCGCTGTCTTCTTGTACATGTGAAAGGACACAAAGACGACAGAGAAGAGCACACTGAGAAGGATCAGAACAGCTGCCCCAACCAACACCATCCTTCTCTGTGAACTTCTGCTTGTCAGAAGTCTGATCAACAACTTAAGGGAGCACAGAATGGAGGCGGGTGGGGGGAGGCCTCCTGTCCAGACTGTGTATAAACTTCCTAATCTTTCTTTCCTATGTGCTTTTTGTTTCGATTAAGCAAGGTGGGTTACTCATTTGTCCTAGTCTATATTCTCTGCTTCTGGAAACTGAAATCTCAGCTCTTTCATGAACTGAGCAGTCTAATTCTGCTTGATCTGAAGAAATCCCCAAACCTGAGAGAGAGGGTTGGAAACCCCACCCTAAAGCAAATTTGTGGTTGCCTCCAACCTTCCTGTGTTATTGATTTATTTATTGTGGATTAATTTTCAATGGGCCATTTCTTCTGCCAGAGTAAACCTGGTTAATTATGAACATTCACGTACTCTGACCCTGTCTGAATGTGCATCATCTGCCATTTGAAATTTAGTATTGCAGCTAATGGGGCCATTCAGGACACTTTAGATTCAGTTTCAAAAAGTTGTTTCAGGAAATAATGGGAAAGTCAAAGGAGTGGAAGTGAAAGGAAAGAATTGTTAATGAATATATTCACAGATACAGCTAGTCCTTGCTTAACAATGCTAACTGGGACTGGAAACTCCATCATTAAGCATTGCAGTCATGTGTCAAAAAACCATGTGACCGTACCACTTAGTGATCGCAGTTCTGGTTCCAGTCCCGGCTGAGGACCAAGCAGGTTATTAAGCGATGACCTCTCGTGACTGCGACTTGTGATTAACTGCCAGCTTCTCTGCTGACTTTGCTTGTTGGAAGCCTGCTGCAAAGGTCTCAAATCGCAATCACATGACTGCAGGACAGTCTGACAGTTGGAAGTGTGAGCCGGTTGCCAAGCACCCGAAATGTGATTAAATGACCATGGGATGCTGGGACAGCTGTTACTCTGAGGACAGACCATAAGTACCACTCATTCAGCACCATCATAAGTTTGACAGTGGCTGAATGAGTGGTAAGTAAACGAGGGCCAATTGTAACATGGCTCTTGAGTTATCTGATTTTACAACTTAAACTAGTAAGGCTTTGGTGATGTTTCTAGATTTGTAGATTACCAGCTAATTTCAAAATGTTATGTTTTTCCATACACTTCCTGATTCTTAAACATTTTTCTCTAAATCAGTTGAGCTATTCATTCCATATCAGCTTTCATTATTTAGATGCATAGATTATAAAGAATATGAATGTTGTTAAACTAATTATCATTCTGTTTGGAAACGGTTATGACAAATATGACTAGATGACATTACATATTTATTTTGGGTGAGACTGCAGCAATTATAATATCTGCTTTACCAAAACTGCTATTTTTACCCTTTAATTTGCTTCATAAAGTTCAGCAGTATAAAACTGAACTGTTCTGTTTTGGTTCAAAATGGCCTGGAATAAAATAAGTTTGATATCTGTATCTTTTAATGAGGGAAGATTGTTTATTCCAAATCAGAAATTATATTTACAAGCATTTCAGCATAAATGCATGATATTTTTAATAATTTGATACCCAAATAAATAATATACTTTGGAAAGCTCTGCCATTTTTAAAACAGATAAATACTTTTGAGAGAGAAATATCAGAAGAATGGAAATGAGTATGGAAAAATTTGCTCCTATTAGCTTTTCTCCCTCAACAGCTTTGCCAAACCACATTTAAAGTATCATTGTTAAAATATAGTTAAAATGTTATATATAATAAAAACATGTTTCTATATGGTATGATGTTATAAAATAATATAATAATGAAAGCAGTAATCAATGCCTACCTTACTTTATGACAGATTATGGAAGCTATAGATATTATAAGCTGAATATAAAATGAATATAAGTAATACAGGTAGTCCTCATCTTATGACCACAGTAGGGTCTAGAAAATTCATCTTTAAATGGTGTGGTCATTAAGTGAGGCATCACATGACCACACCAGATTTTATGACCTTTTTTGTCATGGTCATTAAGCAAATTATCAAGTGACTCTGAAATAATAATAAAATAATAATAATAATAATAATAATAATACTGTTGTTTTCTATGATGTTACAGTGTACTAATTTGAATTCATAATTATATTAATTACAAATTATATTTAAAAATCCATTATAATAAAAAAAAAATTGGAAAACACTTTTAACCTAAGTAGGCACCTGATGTTGGGGATGGAGATAATGCTCTACTTTCTTAATCAATTAAGAAATCTTAATTAGTTTTTCTTTCCCAGATTAAGAACATTATCATTTTGTTTCAGTGGGGACAGTAGCCACTGTATCCCAGGGCCAAGTACCTGTTGGGAAGCAAAAGCTTAAAAAAATGCTGCCCCTTCCTGCCCAAGAGACAAAAATCGGGTGACCTGTTGACTTTGGTGGAGAATACTGATTGCACTGGGGGTTCCCCCTTTTAAAAATGCAATTTTGGACAGCAGTCCAGCACTACAAATTTTTTGTAACTCCAATTTTTGGGTAAACATTTCTTACTTCAGTAACAATAGCTGGAAAGTTATGTGCTAGTATAGGGTGCATTTTGTAATGGGGAAGCATTTTATAGAAAAGAAACAGCAGGCAAAGAGTAACGGTTAACAGGTCAAGACTTATTAATGCATGAAGATGGACAGCTTAAGATAAAGTCAAGAGAACAATCAACTGCAGAGGGATTTAGTTGTCAGTGGTTCTCATATGCACAATTAAGGAAAAGATTTAATACAGACTAGACAACCCATGATCCGTTGGGTCGTCATTTCAGAGTTATTTCCTTATCTAAACAGAGAAACAGAATGATCGAGGGCAAAAAAGCAGTGGGAGGGTGATCAGCTTGCGACTTGCTGCCAGCTTTCCCATTGACTTCACTTGTGGGACACTGGCAGGAAGGGTGAGATATCTTCCTTCCTTCCTTCCTTCCTTCCTTCCTTCCTTCCTTCCTTCCTTCCTTCCTTCCTTCCTTCCTCCCTCCCTCCCTCCCTCCCTCCCTCCCTCCATCACATAATATAGGTTTATACCATTTGCCCTCCCCTCACAAACTTCGGGAGATCCACCATGAAGCCTCCTTCTCCTTCTCAACAGATCTGCAGAAGTGCCTGCCACTTTGTTGGGCGGAGTGGAACCAAGGGAGCCTTGGATTATGTGGAAAACTATACCCCAGTTCCCAACTCCAGCATATCCCCAAGGGCACCCTCCCTCAAGGGAGAAATGGGACTCACCCATCGACCACCAGCACCCCCCAGCCAGCCCTACCTCACCAGCAGGCATCCAAGTCACTCTCTCATCCTTCCCACCATTAAAAGATTTCAAATTCCAGCCTTGGTTCCAAAGTAGCCAATCAACACTCACTCTTTGAGACTTGCCACCAGCGACTGGGCACAGGGGACAGTGGGAGGTAGGAAATAGGTTGGGGATGCGCCCATGATGATCATGTAACCTGGGCTGACCATGGTGGTGCAGTAGCACAGCAGTGCTGAAGCAGTCACAAATTTCCCAAATTTAAATCCCACAGGAGTAATGGGTCTCGTATTTTGGATGCATTCTGTAAGTTAGCCAATTTGAGCTACTTTTTTACTCAACTGAAGGTTACAGGCATGAGTGTTTTAGTAGTATATAGAGAAAAAAGTAATGGGGATTGAACAACATAAACCAGAATTTGAAAATCAATTGTATACAAACGATGAACATGTGATTGCAAAAATGTAAATTGTGGATGAGGACAGATTTATTGCTACTGACCTAGCCCTCAGCAGCAACAGCCAGAGTCCATGGCCACCAAGGAGCTGTCAGCCCTTTAAGGTAGACCAGACTACCTTTATCGGACCATTGTCTAGGCTGCCACTCTTCCTCCTCTCACTCAAAGTTATTCTCACTGCAATTATAATTTCTCAAATTACATTTCTGCCCTGGACTCAGAATTCATTTACCTGACTGTGGCTTTGGTTGCGGTTCTTCCTCCTGTTCCTTGAGTTTGTTCCTACTGCCCAGTACAGGATCCTGTAACCTGGCCCTGAGGGAAGACCCTGGGGCTGGACAACGGGATCACTCTCAATCAGCGAGCCTGACATCCCCGAGTGATGCTCCATTCTCAGATCCCACTGTATCTTCCCCTGCCCATCACACTTCCAATGTTCCTGCTCACCCTCTTTTCTCCCCCCAGATGCCTCTCATCTCTTGCATCCTCCTCCCAGGCCAGGGCATTTATTTACCCCCACACATACCACATACAAACCTCCGCTACAGCCACTCACGTAATCACACACAGACACACACAGCCCTCACAGCAAGGCCCCTCCCACTCCTTTATGGACACACCTGCCCCCTGGCATTTGGGAGCCTATGGAGGGAGTGTGAAGCTGCTGTGGGACTAAGCCCTGATACACAGAATAAAACCAAGAGCCTCCCCTCCACCTAGTAGGGGGACAAAATGGAAACTGAGTGGGCAGCCAGATGCTACTCCTTAGTCTGGAAGAGAGGAGCCAATGGGTCATTGTCCAGTCCCATGTCCTGAGGACCACTCCACAGGCTCTGAGATGGGCAGTGTAGATCTTCCAATGCCAGAAATACCTCCCAGTGTAGTAAGGTTGGAACATTATAAATGGAGGAAATGTGTTATATTTTGTAGCACAAAGAATCGAATGTCCTTCTCTTTGAAACATTCTTTCAGGGGCTTATTCGCGACAGAAAAATTTACCGACCAGTGAGTTCTGTGGTCACAACAGTGCTATCTTGGAATGCATGATATAGCTTTATAATATTCATGTAACTGGGTTGTTGATTAATTTCGTTTTGCAGACAGAACCTCCTTGTGTGAATTTATCTGCCATCAGGCAGAAACCTTTTGCACATGAGATTTTATCAGTAGTGGACAAAAAAGGAACAAGACCGCTTTGAGGGATCCAGTAAACATGAAACAATATTTTCTGAGGAATGAATTCCATTCTGAAATCCTAAGAAATATATTTTACGTTTTCTACATCTGGACCCATTGATTCTCTCAAGTTGTAAATTCTAATTCTTCATTCCACAAGTCAGATAAATAACTCATATTAACATTCATTTTACTTTTTAATTCCTTATCAAGCTGACTGGTTGGGTTCCAGTCAAGTGCTGCATCTGTTAAGGATTCTAAAATTGCAGCTACTTCAGAGGCTGCTAGAGTGTCTGAGTGAAATTAATACATGTTTTAGTTGTATATATTGCCAAGGAAATATTATAGATAAGTCATATATAACACACAGGCTGTCAGTCTTTAAAACAACCATTAGATATCAACAGATGTAAACATGACTTGATTCTGTATTTAACCCAAGCATGCCAGGAAAAGATCTTCCTTGTTATTTTCAGATTTAAGTTATTTCACAACATTAGTTTCTCCTGATACTCCTAACTGAAACCTTGCATGAAGTTGAAAGCTCCACTACAAATTATATATTGATAGTTTGCAGAATAAAGTTTAGAGAAATATTTCAGAAGTATTCCTAATTGGGCCATAAAATGTCACGAGAGCAGAGGTAAGAGTAGCTATCTTTAGCATCAAACTTAAGTTAAAATAAAATGTCCTTCCCAATCATTTTATTTGTATTCCACAGCACTGTTAAGATTGCCTTTAAATGAAATAGCTCTCCCATGTGCTTTATTTGAGTATCCAGTAATATAGGTTTGGCCAGTCCAGTTCCTAGGCCTGAAAAAGAGCTGTATGTTGGTTACAACATGCAAGGAAGGCATGCGATGGGAGGGGAGGGGAGGGAAAGGGAGGGGGGAAGGAAGGAAGGGAGGGAGGAAGGCAGGGAGGGAGGAAGGCAGGCAGGCAGGCAAAGCTGTCACCCATCGGGACTGTTGTTCCTTTCCTTCTCTTAATTATTGAACACAAGTGTCCAATGAACGTTTAACAGCTCGTATAAGAGGGTATTGATTCTTATTTCTGAAGTCCAAATACAAAGACATTACATCCATGTCTTTAGTGTCCCCAACAAGATGGAAGGTGAACTTCTGGAGCAGAGAGCTGAAGAACAGGAAGAGCTCCATCCGAGCCAAGGCCTCCCCTGGACAGGCCCGCTTCCCTGCAATAGCAAAAAAGATAACAAAGCTTATTTGGGAAGTATACTTGCTGGAATTGTGTCTGATAAAAGAATAGCATGGAATAAGTAAGCAGGTTACTTTATAACACATCCAATCTGTTCCAGAGGACTCTACCTGCTGAGAATGGCATGAAAGCATCTCTTTTCCTGAACTGGCCCTTTTCATCCAAAAAATGATCTGGGTTGAACTTCTCTGGAGTCTCCCAATAGAGAGGATCAAAATGTACAGAGCTGAGGATTGGTGCAACAGCCACGTGCTAGAGGGAGAGGAAGAAACAGATTGCATTAGTTGTTGTTCATATGGAGCAGAAAGAGCCTCCAGTTCTCACTTGCCTCAAATAAAATAGTTCAGTGGGAAGCACTCTGCAAACACTCTGTGGGCATGGAGGGAAGGGAGAGATATTTGGTTTAATACTTATTTATTCAATAAGTACTGCCTTGCATATGAAGGATCTCTGGATACATAACAGTCATCTTTTTTCCTCTACCCCTGAATATCTTGACTTGAACAGTTATATCACCATACCTTGGGAATGTTGTAACCGTGGAATTCTGTGTCACAAGTTGTTGCCCGTGGAAAGTTCTCAAGGCTCCGTTCCTGATACCGTTGAACCTCATGGACAACGGCATTTGTGAAAGGCATCTTCAACCGGTCCTCCATGCTTGGAATGCGGTTTGCACCAACCACCTCATTGATCTCCTGTTGCACTTTAGCTGTGAGAAAAAGTATTGAGAAGATATTGACAGCCTTTTTCTTTCCCATGCTGAACACCTGCAGTCAGCTATCACCTCTTTTTCAAAGAACATACAGGGAAGACACTTCTAGACAGGACAATGGCTCCTCCTCCTCCTCCAAAGTTGTTTCCCAGTGGAGAGCATTTCAATTTTTCTAGTCTAATGAGATGTGATTCATATTGTTTATCTGTGTCTCTGTGCCTTACTAGACATGCTGAGAGCCAGCAAATATCAAGCATTTCTATATGGGCTTTCTGAAGAATATAGTCTCCACCCAAAGATGCAGTGAATAGTAGTGAGGAGAAAAACTACTGTACTTAAATTAATTTCTTAAATTGTTATTATATGTACACATTAATTAATATTCTATGCCAGCAGAAAAGAACGCACTCATTCCCCCCAAAACCTCAAGGTCCATTTCCAAAGAACTAGTGCTTCAGGCTACAACTGTCAATAAATTTGGGGAGGTTTCACAGATTAAGATTAATTATATTCTGTAACAACCTTTATAATTTTTCATTCTCATTCTTGTACATTCTTGTACATTCTTGTACATTCATTCTCATTCTTGTTCATTCTCATTCTTGTACATAACCATTTTGCCATTGCCTGAAGCAGTATAGTTCAAAATGTCAAGGATGATACCTTGACTTCCATAGTATTCCCAATAAAACTGCATAAATGCAGCTGCAGTGAGCTTACTTTACTCAACATCATCTTAATATGTTTACTTTCTTTTTTGTAGGATTAATAGTGGAAGCCCTTAGAGCCCTGACACCTTTCTCTTTTTGTGGGCATTTCTGTACCTTGAATGTGTGGCAATTTAGCCATCACTAGGAGGCTGTAGAGCAAGGCCTGGCTTGTGGTTATTGTCCCAGCAACAAAGAGTCCAAACACAACACTCACAAGATCTTCAGGAGTGTAGATAACCTCAGAGGAGTTCTGCTCCTAAAAGGAAACAGAGGTGGAAAAAGAAGAATAAAAATTCTACTTGGAATTGAGATAAAGCAGTTCATGAAGTTCTTCATACTGTCTCTTTCAACTAAAGGAAACTTAATTCAGCCTTTAACCTGCCTTTAGAATAGATAGAAAAGCTCTTCAATTTTAAGGTATTTCTGGGATGAGCAATTGACGCAAGGGAAGAAACAGCTTGCCTACCTGGTCTACCCATCAAATGTTTACCACAAGTAATGGCCAAATTACAGAACAGATACTCTGATTTTGACTAAGGTTGTTACTTAGAGCTGGGCTAAAGCAATTCCTAAGGTGTATGCTTGGAAGACAGAATTAAATCTGACCACAGAAACTTGGATGTTACATCTGAGGGACTAATCCTAATAGAAATTGCTTCTACAAGATGATTCCAGGAAACTGCTTAATTATCGTTATATCACCTATTGTAATTATAGAAGACCTCTAAAGGAATACCCTGTGAAAAGTTAAATTAGCACAGAAAGCAAATTTCTATGCATACTCTTTTTTTTTTTTTTTTTTAAGAAGGAGAATTCTGTCTTAGAAAATAGCAGCCTGAGTTTCTAATGCTTGGCATCATCTGGAGAATAGTATAGATACCTTTAGCAACAATTAAGCCTGGAATAGGAATACATGCCAACAAATGGCCATGAAGGCATTGCCCAAGAGTAAAGAAAGAAGGTGGAGAATAAATAGCTTCATATTCATTCATATGAGATGAACTAGGTTCATCTTAGATACATACTGGAGAATACTCATGATACTTCGACAATTGTGCAGGAATGGTATATAGCCTACCTTCTCCAATCTAATAAGGAAGCAATCAATATAGTCACGGGGGTTCTGAGGATCCAACGTCTTCCTGTGGAACTCCACCTTCTCACGGATATAATCACAGACTTTTTCAGCATCAGCAAAAATCTTGTTGTGTTGTCCAGGAAAGTAATCCATAATTTTTGGAACAGTATTGTACACCTGTCACAGAGTTCATGTTAAATACTACACCTTTTCAGACCATTATGGTGGAGGCTTAATGCCCCAAATATTCAGAGAGTAGCTTTTACTGTATTACTTATTCTGAAGCCTCAAATAGGCGCCAAGGCCAAGAGGGCAAGAACTACATGGGTTTCTGCAAGCTATCTTCAATTCTAGTCTCAAGTAGATACAGCGTCTTGGAAACTATAATAGGAATTTATATTTATAGTAAGTTTTCCTCTTTGCACAGCTTTTCCCCAGTACTCTCTTCACTTTGGCTTAGTTCCATTTAGGAGATAATCTGTCAAGTGACTCACCCACTGCTTTCCCAGCCCCACCACATCTCTCACATTAATGGATAATCGTGTAAATGGTCTTAGTCCTCAAAGAGGGGAAGATGGACTATGGCTGTAAGCATAAAGATAGGGGAGCTGTTTCAAAAAGCAATGATAAGAAGAGATGCACATGTCCACAATTTGACATGATACTTAGTACTGCTAATATTATTTATATCTCTATGTATAGTATTGCAGTTTTTTCTTAAAAATACATAATATGATAATGTAGCTTTTTAGATCAATTGGAATATTGATGTTGTTGTCATCTTTTTGAAGCCCTACAGAAACAACAAGGAAGTATGTATGGGCACCAATGTTAACTTTTCAGTCAAGGGCTGAAAGATAACAGTGAAACATTAACATTAAGAGGCATTAGCCCCCTCCTGTGAAATGCCATGCTTGGACCTCCCTGGCAAGGTAAGGAGTGAGTCAGTACAAGAAACAAGCAGGTCAGGGGCCAAAGGAGTTATTGCTCTGATAACCAGAGAACGGAATGGTCCTCGTAAGCCCAGCAGGGAGAGGTGAACTGGGAATTGGTTGGTGTTTGGATGGCTCCGTCTCACTGGATGCCCAGATTTGGCTTCTCCTGCTTAGCAGCTCATCATATCTAGTGTTCACATTTCTCACCTGAACATTCACATGCACCTACAGAGCTGCTAAGAAAAGTGGAGCTTCATGACAGGAGAAGCAACAGAGAATACTAACATACCAGTCCAAGGAAACTATTAAGGAATCTTATTTGAGACTCCACAATCTGCTGGTTCTCTATGAAGATTTGGTCTTCGTAATCAAATCGATTGCCAAAGACGACTGCGCAGATCACATTGGAAACAGCACTGGTAAGCCTTCTTCTTGGGTCAAAAGGCTGCCCTGCAAGAAAAGCCACAGAAAGGTATGAGTGGGATGAGAGAATGCAGATCTTTCCTTCCACAAATCTCACCACAAAATTGAAATAAAAAATGTTACAGATCAAACAGGTTTGACTGAATATTCTTTCCCTCTCTCCTAAGAACTGAATATGAATACTATTTAAAAATCCTATAACCTCTTAATCAAGAGCCAAAATGGTGTTTCCACATTAAACTCTGGAATCCATTAAATCCATTACTGGTAATTTTTGATAATAATATTAACTAAACAGCAGAGCCTCTATGTAATTTAATGAAAACACAGCCTATGTTACCACTAGAGCTTCTTCACAGTCTCGTTGCTCTCTTCCTCTGTCAAGAATTGTTTCCTCCCTGCTGGGGGCTCCTTCCTCTGCCTCTTTCTGCTCATGGCTGGTTTTTCCACCTTCTCCCTTCCCCTGTTTCACCTCTTTGAATGGTCTGCTTCCCGTTTTAACTGAGCTCTCCTGTCTCTCTGCCCCTCTCTCCTCCTAATCTCTTTTTCCCCCTCTCTCTGTTTCCTCTTTTTCTCTATCTCTTTTTTTAAATAACCCCACTTTCTTTTCTTTCCATTTCTTTTCCCTTCTCATTCCAGAGGTTTCTCCATTCAAGATGATATTCAAAGGTGCCACCGCTCTCTAAATGAAGACTATTTATGACCGTTTAATTCAGATCCACAGTACCTTTAAGATCTCCACCCCTCATGCAAACCACCTATTGTTATCTGCTTCATGCCTATAAGAGCAAATCGTTATCCATGTTTCCCTTACTGCCCTTAGATTACCTGTCTCATTCATCCATGAGGTGCTTTGCTGGTTGCTGAATTTGCCTGAAGTGTGATTTAGCATTAGGTTCAAATGATTTTTTTTAAAAACTTTCTGCTTCTCTTTCCAAGTTTTAACTGAGCACTCTGTTCCCTCCATCCTGCTCTCCTTCTAATCTATACAACAAAACTGACTAAATATAACCGGGGGGGGGGGGGGGGGGGAGGCAACAGCCTTAGCATGCTTTTTATGAAATTACCACATTAATTGCTTCCTAGCCCCTACTGTATGTTCTCTCACTTACTGCACCCGCACTAAGATGTAACCACTTCTGCACAAACTTGTAATTTTATGAAGCCAAGGGCTGACACTAGAGAGAAAAGAGGAAGAAACAACTTGAAAGCTGTTGTATTTCCTATGTTTATTTTTGCTTTTCTCCTGCGTACCACTGGGGGAAAAGAATGGGGGGGAGGCACTCACTTGTCAGTGCCTATCTTCCCTTTTCTTTATTTTGTGTATCTAAGTGCAAAAGGATTTGAGTTTCAATTTATAATCTAGTTTTCCTGCAACTTCACATAGTACAAAAACCCTTTTCAGCTTCCTTTTAGTTTAAGAAAACACTCTTCCTGAAATTATTCTACTGTAGGAGAAGAGCTTTCAGATTCTTTAGAGGACCTTTTGTGGTAGCCATTTCCTCCACTAGGCAAAGGGCTTCTTCCTGCACCCTCTCGGACATCCTTTTCTTCCCCATCCCAAAATCTCGCAAGGTGGACAGTGTGAACCGTCGCAGCTCCCTCCATCTCTTCTCATCAGTGGTGCCCAGACCTGAAAAGAGATCACAAGGTCAGTCACTTCTCAGCTTTTGTGGAGAAGCATGTTTAGATATCAATGATGGTTTCAGGCACTTTCCCCCTTCAGATCTTTGCCTCATTCATAGCTGAAACAGGGCACTGCATTGCAATAAACTATGCATCACAATATTTTCCCTCCCCACTTTTAAGACATGGACAGAATTCTGTACTGAAATGCAATTTTCAGTAAGCAGAAGAAGCAGAAGAAAATTGGAGTTACTTCAGTTCTGGTAATTTTGTGCAGTAGAGGTTTCACTGGCAAAAAGAAGACACTTCCAATTGCTTGCTTACTTGATTGCTTGATTATGTGTCATCAGGTCGCTGTCAACTCTTAGCAACCACATAGATTTTCTCCATGATGATCTGTCCCTAACCTAGTCCTCCAGGACTGCCAATGGTATACTCCTCACCATTGTAACTGAGTCCATCCACCTTGTGGATGGCCATCTTCTTCTTCTTTCTTCCATCTTTCCCACCATTACAACCTTGTCTAGAGACCTCGGCCTTTGCACAATCTGTCTGAAGTATGGAAATTTGAGATTGGTCATTTGTACTTCGAGTGAGAACTTTGGGCTGATTTCTTCAATGATCCATTGTTTCTTTTCTTGGCTGTCCACAATATTCTCAGGAATCTTCTCCAACATCAAAGTTCAAAGGCGTCAATATTCTTTTTATCCTACTTCTTCAAAGTCCAAATTTCTTTTGAAGGTACACAAAATGAATTTTTGACATTACTCCAGATGACATCAGCCAAAAGTGTCTTCTTTTGAAAAGCTTTTCTGTGTGTCTTCCTAAAGGACCAGTTTAGAGATGAGATTTTTTCTTTTCTTGCACGTAAGGAACCACCTGAGCAGACTTCAGAAGTGAACAGTGGAAGGAAAATGGTGAAACAATGTTTCCCTCCCTCTCCAAGAACCATGACCAATTCAACATCTTTACAAAACCTCATTTTAAGTTAAACTTTCACAACTATCAAAAATATTAATGGCATTTAGATAATCTGAAATGAATTATAGAAACAAACAATAATAAATAAGGAAAAGGAAGAGAATCAACCTTTATTTTGGAACAGTCGCCTATTTATGGGTGTTTCAGTTCGCCCACCAAACTCTTCCACATGATCTAGCAAAGCATCTTTTACCACCTCATATCCACAAACTGCAACCATTGGTTTTGATCCGATCCAGACAGTAAATATAGGTCCATACTTCGCAGTAAGCTGAAGGTGGAAATAGATGAAAACCCAGTGAATGAGGTGATAAAGTTTCTTTGGTGAAATTATTCTAAAGCATGCTTGAAATACTTCTTAAATTTGTCACAGAGAGACCTTTAGCATGTTCAAGCAAAGCTTCAATAACTCTTAATATCCACAGAGTACATCAGTATGATTAGGTTCCAGTACATTGTATGTATTTCCAGCTGGTAAAATATGGACAACAGTATGTTGGCTTTCCTGGTCATCTGTGGATTAGAGAACCTAGTTTGCAGAGAGTAGCATGAGCTGCTCAAGGTAAAACTGAGCTTTGGCTGCACTAGTGACATCCTGGCCAAAAAGTACCAAAACTCAGCAGTGTTCTTTTTACCCTTAACAAGAAATGTTATACGTTGCAAAGGTAAAACTAAGCCTGATAATCTAAACTACTCCTTCTTTAGCTTACTAGAAAAAACGTATGTGAAATCCACAATTAACCAACATTATGATGGGAAGTGGAGGTCAATATTTATGGGCCCAACTGAAAACCACCATGTAATATGGTAAATTTAACATGGAACTTAAATAAATTTATACTTTAGTGAAAAGTGATAATGAAAAAAGAAAAAGAAATATTATTAATAACTTTCTGAAAAAATGCAATTCAAGGAAAAAACT
This sequence comes from Liasis olivaceus, assembly GCA_030867105.1. Taxonomy (NCBI): domain Eukaryota; kingdom Metazoa; phylum Chordata; class Lepidosauria; order Squamata; family Pythonidae; genus Liasis; species Liasis olivaceus. The sequence goes on along the minus strand of CM061348.1, from coordinate 98,483,002 downwards.
TATTCTGGTAAGTGGCATGAATGGAGAGGTGTGAATGAGATAATGAGAATGTTAACTCTTTAATATGCTTCTGCTTAGAAAAAGACCTGTCTCTTTCAAAGACGTGGCTTAAGCCTAAATCTATTCATATGTACAAATGGGAAAGGAATGAATATCAATCTAAAGCAAAATTATTCTGATTATCCATGGTGTAAGATTGAGAGAATCGGTGGAAGACCCAAAGCTGATAAGAGGTTCTAAATATAGGTCAGGTGATTATTTGGGAGTGTCAAGGATGGGCCTTGGGAAAATGGACACAGAAGGAAAAGAAAGAAGTGAAAAAACTGAGAGTGAAAGTAAAACCACTGCAGGAAGAAAAATGCATGTCTCTTATGAAAAATAGAGATCAGTTTCCCAACAGAATGAAAGGAAAATGGACATAAGGGAAGAAGATGTAGGAGTGCTTCAAACAATTTGAAAGGAATTATGCTACAGAGTGCCACTGAAGTCTGTGGAATTTTGCTCACGGGCAGTATGATAAAAAAGGAAAGGCTAGAAGGTGAAAAAAAGTTGTGCATACAAGAGAATAACTGTTCCATTGGAAGGATGGAAAGGGGCAAACTTCCCACCATTGCTGAAGATAAACCATCTTTGGCAGAGCTACCATAAATGGGCTTCAAACTGGATAACCATTATAATGCAAGAAAGAGTTTGTGTTTTTGTATGTCTTTCTTGGCATCTAGTGCCCAGATGAAGTAGCCCTTGTCTTTGGTTTATTAGGACAGAAGCTGTGTCTGCATTTCAACAATCTGAAATCCAGCAGGGTGGCTAGAGGAAGAAGAGGTTTCAGTGAATTTGATGCTAATACAATTGATACAAATTTGAGGCCCAGAGATTTATTTTTCTAAACCTTTTCTTGTTACTACTTATTTTTAATCAACTCTGTAACCTCTATTGTGTGTTTATCAGAGGCTTTAAACTACAATTCCTTCTGAAGATACACACGAGCCCCCAATAAAATTGGATGCTTATACAATAAATCAAACTACTAAAATTAGGGAAAGGTACAGAATTCTTTCAAAGCAATCACCTTCCAAAACAGTGAAGAAGTACAATAGTCAGCTAATCTTACCTTTTTATATGACCTGTCCACAGGTAGTACATCTCGCTGCAAGAGGTTCCCCAGAAAAGGCCACGGAGTGGGTCCTGGGGGCAGCTGCTCTTTTTTCTTGTATATCTGGAAGGAAGAGAAAAGGGTGAAAAATATGCAGAGAAGCAGCAGAGCTCCTGCCCATGTCAGCTCCATCCTTCTCTGAGTTCTTTTCCTCTTCAAAAATCCAAGAAATTGTTTAAATGAGATAAGATTGAAAGGAGGAGGCCCACTGGAACCAAACCAAACTTAAGTTCCAGATTTCCTCTAACCTTTCATGCACCTCCTTGGTTTTTTGTTTCACTTTGTTTAAAATCCAAAGCGTTCTTTCACCTCTACCAGTAGAGGATAATTATTAACATCTGTACCTTCTGACTGTGGGCACAAATAAGTTACTATTTCTGTACTTTTGGGGGAAAAAATATGGAGTGCATATAGGTTGGGTTCAAAATATGGACATTTGTCTTTTATGTAACTATTCAAGGTGAGGACTCTTTCAGAAGGAAATTGGTGGCCCCCAGCAGCATAGACATTTTTCTGGAAGACTTTGAACAAAAAAATTACAAAAATACATGGTTCTGGCTGTGTCATTTAGGATTTAAAGTTCATTCAAAAGTCATTTTAAATCTCATTATTGGGAAGGAAATGATTAATTTCAGAATGAATGAAATGGGAAATTCAAACATCTCTGGCGTAAATGTCCAAAAAGGAATTACATGTATGGGGTGGTGAGACTCACTTGTGAATCTTGGCCCACACAGCCCCCTTTACAAGGCAAACCAGGTCTTGCACCTTGAAGGGTAAAGGTTTTTAATATCATCTAGTTTTTTTTCCTTATTTGTTGTTATTGTTGTTCAGTCATTAAGTCGTGTCCGACTCTTCATGACCCCCTGAACCATATTGAAGTGTATCTTAAATTTTTAAATTTTTTCAAACTGGGGTTAAATCCTTTGAATAATAGTTCATTTTAAACACTCCCTCTTCTTTGCTGAATGTATGGCAGGATGTGAAGGAGCAATTAATTGACCTTTGCTGATTGAACCCTGTGAGACTTTTTCTTTCACCAGCTTCTTACTCCCCTGAATTCAGTACTATGACCATGACTGAATACAAAGCACTTTAAACCATGACTTCCAGGTGGGTTACACAGACTACTTCTGGAATCTCATCCAGAACTACTGGAATCCCATCTGGACTGCTGTATACTGGGCTGTCCTTGAAGAACATATGGACACTGCAGCTGGTCTCAAATGCAGTGGCATGAGTAATTATGGATGCACCTTCTTCTGACATCTCTACTTTGCAAACTCTACTCACCAGTGGGTTTCCAGAGGCAATTCAAATTGCTAGTTATCATCCCAAAGGTCTCAGCACTACCTTCTTCTAATAGTCTCTGCCAGTCCTCTAAGATCAGTTTAAGAAGCAAATACTCCACGATCCATTGACTCAAAAGAGGGCCATCTTTTGAGTATCTGGAGGCATACTTTCTCTGGAATAACTTTCCCTCTGAAGTTCATTTGGCCCCAACTTCTTGTCATTTAGGAAAACTTGAAAAACTTTCCTTTTCAAACAGATCAGAGGCTGGGGTGATTTGTGATCCCACCTGGTTGATGATTCCAGGTTGGAAATTTGCTTGTATATTACCTTAATGTGTTAGTATTTCCATTTTTGGTGTTTCATATATATGTTTTTAACTCTGTATGTTGCTTCAGTCTTTCTGATTTGGTGGCCTTATTATTATTAATTCCATAAGAACACATACTGGACTTGGAAGACAATATTTACTATTTCCTTTTTGGTCAAAGTATATGAGCTATTATTTTATGCTTTTTGGGAACAAATATAATACATATCTTTTCATTCGAATTAGGAATATTTGTTTGTTATGCAGCTTTTTAAACTGGTGAACCCAGTTCAGTACCATGAGCATGAATGAATATCCAGGGAATGAAACACAGACTTTCAGATTCTCTATAGATACCACTTATCTAACAACACATATTGGACCTGAAGGATAATGTTTATTATTTCCTTCTTGGTCATGTATGGACTGGGCAGGGATAGGAAGAGAGAACTGATGTGTTGTAATTTGATCCTCATTGATTCTCTCTATGTAACCAAACCAACTCAATGCTCTTCATACCAATCACTCCTTCATTTTTCTCTTCATCCACATTCATTCAGCCCACATACATTTGTGACCCTCCCTGTTCTAGCACCACAAATCAAAACCACATATGAGTCAATCTTCCAGTTTCCAGGTTATATGATCAAGGAAAGGTGATTGGAATGGACACTCCTTCACCACTTGTTGAGGTGCCCGACTAAAAGGAAATAGATTTTTTTTCTTAAAAGCAATTAAAAAAAAATAGCTACCAATTTTCAAGAAAGCGATATTCATACTCATCAATCCAAATATAATGTAAACAGTTAATAGTTTCAATGGAGTAATATTACCAGGAAGCCCCTGAGATACACTGAACTCATTTTTCAGTTCCCCAAATGTTTTAAAAATTGCTTCAGTGGACTTTAGGTATTTAAAGTGACACCAGAAATGAACATCTACTGTGCCGAAAGAGGAGATAATTTACCAACTAGTCTCACTATGGTTTTTCTATAACAGTGACTTCTTCATAAAAGAGTCAATAGCATTTAATCCTATAATCCTGTATTTTCAAGTTTACAAGCCTGAAAATGCAAAGAGATAGTTTTGTCTTTCCCAATGGGTAGGCCTGCTTTTATCCTTTATAACTCTTCTTTTTTCCCATTCATGCTCAGCTATCCATGGTCATATCGGAACTTCACAGATAAGCTGCTCCTGTTATGGCAGCTTTAGTCTAAGCCATGCTAAGGAAAACCTATTCCAGACCAAGGGCAGATCCATGCTTTCTTCTTGCCACCTCCCCACTATGGCTACCCACGGCTTTGTGAGCATAGGGGCAAACGATGTTGTCCTCTACTGACTCCCAAGCCTTGCAAAAGTCCATGTTTTCCAGTTTTAATCAAAATGGCTGTTTTCTGGTCTTCGCCATCTTAAGCCCTCCAAGCAGATGGACTGCAGTGCTTCCTTCTGCTCTAGTGAGAGCTCCAGCTCCAGTTGGTTACACAGCCTGGCACATAAACACCTACCCCTTTATTTGTCTCCTTATGTTAAGTAATAATATCCCGTGCCAAAGTAACACAAACAAAGGTTTCTCCCTGATGTGACAGAGCAGAAGGCGAACCAAAGTGAGACATAATGAACTATGTTTCACTGATATTAGTGAAGTCATGAGCAAATAGGGTAGTTGAAGCAGCAGGAGTTCCCTTGCAATGTTTACTTTATTTTGTCCGTGACTGGGGGCTGATATCAAACAGTGTTTGTGAGGTACCTCCTGCCCGACCAGATAACGGAAAGGCATACTTTTTCAACTGATTTATATCCAGTTCTGTTATTGAAAGGCTAACTGAGTGGAATTCAGCCACTCAGCAATCAACCGCCTCATGGTCCATTAGCTTTTCGTGTTTGCAGAACAGCAAACCCTAACAGGAACTAAGTCCATTTTACTTTGAAACAGACTCTCTTCTGCCCCACTAATTTTGATTTTTGCTTAACAAGTTGTGTGTTCTTAGCTCTATCATTGATTAAGCTAATTCTCTATTTCATGTCTGCTTTTGTCCAACCAATCCAAATACTCCAATTCTCCACAGTGTTAGTATCCTTTGCACGTTCCATTATGAGGAAGAATTGGCCTCCTTTTACAAACCAGACATGATCCATCTACCTGTTTTATGGAGAATTTGCTCTCGTGGATGTTATGAGTCTGCCACGCGGCATGCAGGAATTGAACACAGTAGATTAGTAAAAGTATTCTGTCCTTAGGAAGAGGCCAAAATCACGTGTATCATCTCAGATATTCACGTTTACTGTTTGGATGTGCCCAGTCTTTAGTGATGGCCAGAAAGACTTTTGCATGTGTAATAAGTGACTTGGCCACAGTAACATGTTCCTTGATTTCTTTCATCAGGAGAACTACAGTACATTTAATAGTGCTCGGAAGCTTCAGGCAGTCCAAAATACTGGAAAAACACTCTGAAAGGTCTCACACTGCCCTCTTACTACCAAATTTGGTGGTCTTTACTTCCTACTGAAATTTGTTAGCAGAGAAACTAAGCAGATAATTAGCTGTTCAGTGCCACAAGAAACTCTGAATCAATGAGCTAAAGCTCTCTTCATTAATTACTCTCATTCATTGCACTGTTATCTGAATGTTTCCAGACATAACAAGGTAGAAATCAGGGTAGAAAGAGTCCTCCTGCATTTCTCCCATCTCCACCTGTGGAGGGTTGTGTCAGGGATCAGCGTAGACACTGCGTTGTGATGCTCAGTGAGTGTTGCAAAATAACTAGTCCACAGTCTGTTTGTAGAAAACTGTACACAGACTTTTACTGTACAATCTATACGGAAATTACAATACACCAACCTACCAACCACAACTCCAACTACCAGCCACAACGCCAACCACCAGCCACACCATAACCCATGGTGCACCTTACTATATACTGGGATTTATGTTGCGTCATGTAGCCACACCCTTCAGGTGTGAGCTCTGAGCGAGTTGAGTTGATTGCATACACAGCTTAGCTGTGCTCTGTCATTGCCATATTTACACTGGTCAATTTCTCCTCCAAGGTAACACCCTGACAGGTTGTGCCATTTTTTTCTATTTGGGTCAATTTCTCTGAGCAATATAGTGTGATGCTTCTGGATTGCATTTGCAATTCCGCTTTCCCTTCTTGATTCTTACTTTGTTCCTTTAATCAAAATCTTCTTTCATTTTGGGGTGGAGATTTGACCATCAGTTTTCAAGATTCCCCCCAGTTGCTTCTTTTTCCACTGCCTGGATGTAGGGGTCCACAGTTTCAAAGTCCAGATCTGATTTTCCACATGTTTATGACCAGACAGGTTTTGGACATGCTCCAGTCCAGGTTTTGCAAGCAGTAGCTTTGTGATAGATAAGAAGGCACAGCAGAGGACTAGTTACAGCTGCAGGAGCAGCCATGACAACAGAAACCATGTTTCTTTGGTTCACTGTCAATCTTTCGTTCGGACTTGTATCTGCAGTGCTCACACTAGTCATTTGATTTAGCTAGAGAAAAGCCAGATACCTTGCCTTTCCATCTTTTATTATTTACTAAAGATTCTATCCTGCAGTGTACAAAAACTGTGTACAAAATGTGTGTATGAATGTGAATTGCAAACAAAATGGATATATTAGGTAAAATGCATATTCATACAGGAAAAACATGACAACAAATGCATAGTTTCATGAAACATTTAAAAATAAGATGGAACAAACTGAAGGTCAGAAAAAGGAGAAATTGAGAATAACCAATATTGGCTGATTTATTTACAGCTAAATAGGCCCTATTTGGCAGGTGATCACATGCCTATGATTAATGCACATTGGAGAAAGTGCTACTCCATTCAATGAATGGACAAGAAACAAATCATTGTGACATTATATAAGAGTTTTTACTGCATTGTCCATTTACTATGTGAAACTGAACAAATGCCTGGAAATTGGAAAGAATGGTTCATAACCACCTCTAGCTTCTCTCACACATATTTGACAACTCATATCGTGGATTGTTCCCCATCTTAAGCTGAGAGCAGCTGAATGAGAAAAGAAAGAAATCTCAGGAGGAAGAATTTCACATGGTTTACACTGACATTGCTTGTGCTCCTGACTGATCACAAGCTTACTTTCAACGTCTAATGGCTCGTATTGGCGGATATAGAATTTTACATCTGTAGTCCTCATACAAAGACATTACATCCATCTTTGTTGGTATCCCCAACCAGCTGGAAGGTGAACGTCTGGAGCAGAGTGGAAAGAAACAGGGAGAGCTCTACCCGAGCTAGGGCTTCCCCTGGATAAGCCCATTTCCCTAGAAGAGAGAAAGAAGGCAGAGTTGGCCCATCGCTGGAAACCTCTATAACCCAAGAAAGCACAATGAACTTGCATTCTGAGGTTGGAGTCTATTGAAACAAACAGAGTCAGCATGAAAAAGACAGTGATGGCAAAGACGCTTCAGTTCTCAAAGGAATTCTTCAGCAGGGACAATCCCTTTTCCCCGCATCCGAGCACTTCCCTTCTTTTACTGAACCCCTTTTGGGGAGTGTGGCTGCAAAGATCGGAACAAAAGCTCCTTCCCCAAGTTGGACTGGCTAATTCCCTGGACAAGATAGAGCCAAAGAATCAGAAGAGAAGTTCTCCCAAACCAGCACGTCTCCCTGCTGCTTGCCTTCTGAGGGAACTTCTGCTAGCCTCTTGATCCGCTATTGTCTGCCCTTGATTCAGCTTGGGCAACCACACAGCCAGCTGGGACCAGGACCAGGGCCCAGGCCACTCTTGCCAAACAGAGCATAGGAGAGGAACGTTGGGACCGATCCACTCCCCTAGTGAAAAGGCAATTTCGGCTTCTCTCCTTCTGAACTGTCCCTTTTCATCCAAGAAATGGTTTGGGTTAAACTGCTCTGGAGTCTCCCAATACAGAGGATCCATATGTGTGGATATAAGCAGGGCACGGATAGTAGTTCCCTTCCAAGCACAAAGACAGATTGAGTTACTTGTTGCTACTTCACCATCCAGATCCAGAAAACAGGCTTCTGTGAGGAAGGCAGGCAGTTGTAATAGAAGTTGCCTTAAAGAGTGCAAAAGAGATACAGCCTACCTGGGGAATGTTGTGCTCCTTAATTTTTGTACAATGAGTCGTTGCACGTGGAAAGTTCTCAGGGCTCAGTTTCTCATACCGTAGAATCTCCTGGCTTCCTGCATTGGTAAAGGGCATCCTCACCCGATCTTCCATTTCAGGAGCCTGTTTAGCACTTTTGGTGTAAAAATAGAAAATAAATGAAAATATGCGCTCCCAGAATTCTGACGCTCATTCTCCACTGCAGTTACTCATATTCTCAATTTACACACCTGTAAGTATCTTTGTGCAATTGTTGGTGTAGCCCATAGGTGCTTCATCCTAAATGCAGTTCTCCAGGACATTTCTGTCCCTTGAATATGCTGCAACTTAGCCATCACAAGAAGGCTATCAAACAAACCTTGGTTTGTAGTTCCTGATCCAACAAGAGAGAGTCCATGCACGGTCATGACAAGTTCTCCTATGGTGTAGATATCATCAGGATGATGTTTTTCCTGTATTTAAAGAAAGCAGAAAGGGAGGGCGGAAAATACTCCTTAAGGAAGGAAAAATCAAGCCTCCTTAATTTGTTCCTAATAATATTCCAGTTGCTTTTTTACTGAAACTGATATGTTGCTTGACTTCACAAATAAGGGCTCATATCCTGTTATCTGCAGATAAACTCTAGACATCATCAGGGTCTCCCAGATGACAGTTTCCATACCATCTCCTCTTCCCCAACCCATGACTGATATGAAACCCACATGGACATATTTTTGAGAGGGGCAGACCTCTTCATTTCCCACCCAGATCTTGGTAATGCTAACCAGGTCTGCCCTTTTATCTACTATAAAATTGTGAGTGAGGTTCAATTTATTACGTTTGCTGATTCAGTAAAATAAACCCAAATAAGGATGTCTTCTGTAAACTGTTGGGGAGAAAGCATTATACCTATCATTTATAGTCACCTATGGAGCTATGTGAAAAATCTATGTAGGGCATAATAATGTATCTCCAAAAGTAATAAGAGGTGGAGAGCTTTTTGGCTACAGTCTGAAATACTGCTAGCATTTTGGATTTTGTACGAGGAAGATTTAAGCTGTCCTACCTTCTCTGACTTGATGAGAAAGGAGTCAGGAAAGTCACGGGGGTCCTGAGGATCCAGTGTCTGCTGATGGGACTTCACCATCTTCTTGACGAAAGCACATAATTTTCCGATTCAGCAAAAGCTGTTTTATGCGGTCCTGGGAGGTATTCCATTATATTTGGAAGAGAGTTGCATACCTAAAGCAGAAGTAGAATAAATGGCCTTAGATATTGAAGACTAACTTCTTCTTTTCTTTTTTTTAATCCCCCAGGACGGCTACAGGCATCAATCTTTTGTACAATATTGTGACATAGCATACACAAATGAAAATGGCAGAGCTTACAATGCAATGCTGCCTTCACAATTTTGAGTAAAGGTTTAGATCTTGTGGACAGCTCTGGCTATGGCTGACAGCTACCAACAACTAGAGCTGGAAAGTTTCTCTATCTGGTCATTCATTGCTGAGACTATGAATATATATATTTATTTCAAATCTCATTTGAAATTGAAATGGAGTAGAACTCAGAAACAAGGGTTAAAATAAGGCAGACCTTTAGCAGAAAATGTAGTTGGGGAGTTGATGTGCAGATCATTGAACACAGTGTATGGGTATCACTAAACAATGTGCTGAACTACTATGAATGCTACAAGAAAGAAAATGTTGGACCTCATTATTCTTAAGTAGTAAATCTACAGAAACAAACAAAGAAAAGGAAGGATGTATTCAAGACCGTGTTGTCCTTTCTACGTTAAGAAAATTGGGCTGAATCTCCACACAAAGAAACACAATTTTCACTACCCTTTGTACCCCGTAAAAGTAGTAGACCAAGATTCTAAGAATGCAATTAGATATGAATGCTTGTACAAAATTCATACCTTAACCACAGGTCAACTGGGATTCAAATTTGGTCCCTTGGAGTTGGCAAAAAAATTCTGTTCAGTTGCCACCCAGACTGCCTTGCCTTCCCCTTGCCTATCCTTATTTCCTTAATCCCCAAATCTTTTGCTCCTGGGTTGTTTTTATAATTGCCTGCTCAGAATGGGCCCCAACGTACCACCTTTTCAAGGTAAATGAAATAAGGAACAGCTCATATGGAAGAAACACTATCTGCTAAATTGAAAATTATGTTCCTGTTGTGGGAATCATTACTGTGCAAACTTATGGATTGGACAGGACACAGCCATGCAGAACTGAGGTTGAGCATCATTGTTCCCAATTGTTTGTGGCATCTTTTATGATGTTCTGTGTCATCATCTGTATTGATGAGTAGTAATAAAAAGAAGGCCTCTTGAATGCCTGCATTGTCCATTGAAGTCTTCCCATCATGTTGTATTTTAGAAATTAATCTTTTCTGTCTTTGTTTACGCAATTTGTAAACTAGCCATCTACCTGGTTTATTTGCAAATTCAAAATATTTCTGTTTCGTGAATTTCAATTGAGTTTCTAATTCCTGTATCATTAACATTGACATTTGTTTTTGTAGAAATTTAATTTGTGTATTCAAAGTCTCATCCAATGGATTATTTCTCATCTGAATCTCTTTATTTTTAATTTCATCTAAAATCAATTCCATCTTCTCTTGTTTTTTCCTCTTCAACTGGACATTATATTGAATGAAATAACCTCTCATATAAGCCTTGCTAGCATCCCAAACAGTCTGTGTAATAGTGCCTTTGTTCATATTCAGCTGAAAAAACTCTCTTATCTTTTTTGTACAAGTATCAACTATTTCATTTTTCTGTAAAATTGTCTCATTTGATCTCCATCGAAATGTACTCTTTTTCCCTTTAATAGTCAACTTAACAGGGTTATGATCTCAAAAGGTCTTAGGTAATATTTCAACATTAGTAACATCCATCATCAGAGTTTTAAAAATCAAAAACATATCTATTTGAGGCAAGGATTTAAATCTCTCAGAAAAATATGTGTATTCCTTAGAATTTCCATTTAAAAGTCTCCAAATATCTTGTAAGTCCAACATTTCTTTCAGATCAAAGATTGTTTGGGGTAGTTTTCCTTGTTTAAGTCTCAGCCCCCTTGGGGAGTGTTTGTCTTTCATTGGAGAGATCACCCCATTCCAATCACTTTTAAGGCACCAGTTCTCATATTGTAAGTCCATCAATTTGTCCATTAAGTTTTTATAGAATATCCCTTGATCAACATTTGGGGCATACAGTCCAACAACTAGTGTTTTAACCCCTTGTATACTAACTTCAACTGCCACATATCTTCCTCCATCATCAGTCAAGATCAGTTGTGGATTCAATTTTGATTGTATATACAAAACAACTCCTTTAGTCTTTTTTGGTCCAGCTGATATGAATTCTTCTCCAATTTTTTTCTCAATCAACTACTTAATGTCTTTTTTACAAATATGAGTCTCTTGCAAACAGATTATATCCAAGTTCAGTTTCTTTAAAAAGTGAGGAGCATTTGCTCTATTTATATTCCAGGTTAAATATTTGTAATCCATAACTACAGGTGAAACTCGAAAAATTAGAATATCGTGCAAATGTTCATTTATGTCAGTATGGCAACTCAAAAGGTGAAACCAATATATGAGATAGACGCATTACATGCAAAGCGAGATATGTCAAGCCTTACTTTGGTATAATTGTGATGTTTATGGCGTACAGCTTATGAAAACCCCAAATTCACAATCTCAGAAAATTAGAATATTACATGATGTCAATAACACAAGGATTGGAAATAGAACAATATCGGACCTCTGCAAAGTATAAGCATGCATATGTACTCAGTACTTGGTTTGGGCCCCTTTTGCAGCAATGACTGCCGCAATGCGGCGTGGCATGGATGCTATCAGCCTGTGGCACTGCTGAGCTGTTATGGAAGACCAGGATGCTTCAATATCGGCCTTCAGCTCTGCTGCATTGTTTGATCTCATGTCCCTCATCTTTCTCTTGGCAATGCCCCATAGAGAATCTATGGGGTTCAGGTCAGGCGAGTTTGCTGGCCAATCAAGCACAGTAATCCCATGGTCATTGAACCAGGTTTTGGTACTTTTGGCAGTGTGGGCAGGTACCAAGTCCTGCTGGAAAATGAAGTCAGCATCCCCATAAAGCTTGTCTGCGGAAGGAAGCATGAAGTGCTCCAAAATCTACTGGTAGACGGCTGTGTTGACCCTGGACTTAATGAAGCACAGTGGACCAACACCAGCAGATGACACGGCTCCCCAAATCAACACAGACTGTGGAAACTTCACACTGGACTTCAAGCATCGTGCATTGTGTGCCTCTCCATTCTTCCTCCAGACTCTGGGTCCTTGGTTCCCAAATGAGATGCAAAGGTTGCTCTCATCAGAAAAGAGGACTTTGGACCACTGGGCAACAGACCAGTTCTTTTTTTTTTTTCTGTAGCCCAGGTAAGACGCTTCTGACGTTGTTTGTTGTTCAGGAGCGGCTTGACAAGAGGAATACAACATTTGAAGCCCATGTCCAGGACCCGTCTGTGTGTGGTGGCTCTTGATGCACTAACTCCAGCCTCAGTCCACTCCTTGTGAAAGTCCCCAACACTTTTGAATGGCCTTTTCCTGACAATCCTCTCCAGGCTGCGGTCATCCCTGCTGCTTATGCACCTTTTTCTACCACACTTTTCCCTTCCACATAACCTTCTATTGATGTGCTTTGATACAGCACTTTGGGAACATCCAACTTCTTTTGCAATTACCTTTTGGGGCTTTCCCTCCTTATGGAGGGTGTCAATGATGGTTTTCTGCACAACTGTCAGGTCAGCAGTCTTTCCCATGCTTGTGATTCCTACTGAACCAGCCTGAGAGACCATTGAAAGGCTCAGTAACCCTTTGCAGGTGTTATGGATTCATGAGCTGATTAGAGTGGGACACTTTGAGCCTAGAATATTGAACCTTTTCACACTATTCTAATTTCCTGAAATTGTGAATTTGGGGTTTTCATAAGCTGTACGCCATAATCATCACAATTATACCAAAGTAAGGCTTGACATATCTTGCTTTGCATGTAATGCGTCTATCTCATATATTGGTTTCACCTTTTGAGTTGCCATACTGACATAAATGAACATTTGCACGATATTCTAATTTTTCGAGTTTCACCTGTATATTTGTATTAAAGTCTTTTATAATCCACTCCAGAAGCCCCAAGCTTTGTTAAATCCGCACTGGTTTCGATACCTTTTGTAGTCTTTTCTTTTTCTTTTTCTTCTATTTCTTTATGGGTATTGCAAAAGTCTGCCTTATATTATTCCAAAAAGGCTTCTACCTTTAAAACAGAATTTATTCTAAATCTTTGCTCTTTACACATAAAGGATACTACTTCTAATCTCTCCCATCTAAAAGAAATACCATGTTGCTTTAATTTATCTCTGAAGAAGGAGTAGTCCTTTCTTTTTCTCAAGATTCTTAAACGTATTTCTTTTAAAACAATCACCTTTTTGCCTGCAATACTCAATCCATCATTATAGTGTTTTTTCAAGATTTGTTCTCTTATAACCGTCTGTACACAATGAATCAATATGTCTTTGGGACCTTTTATTCTACAGCAAAATGTAAATTGACTCTAAAAACTTTGTCTATTTCAGAATCTAGATCTTGTTCCTCCATCTCCAAAAATTGTGCTAATGCGGTAATGATGAATTTTCTTACATCTTCCCTGGGATTTTCCATTACTGACCTCAACCTCAATATAAATTCTTTCTCCCTCATTTCTGCTAATGCAATAGCATCCAAATTTCAATCAATATCTTTAGTGGCTGCTTCTAACTTAATTTCTAACAACTGCACCTGTCCTTGAGTATTCTTTAGGTCAGTTGACAAATTATCAACCACATCCTTCACTTTCTGGACCTCATTTCTAAATTCTTGAGTCAATTCCTTAAGTTGTCTATTTTTTCATTCATTTTTATGTCTCTTTGGTCCATCTGGTGGCTTAATGCAGCAATTGCATCTAATACTTTTTTCATGTCTCCACCCCCCTCAACCGGTTCTATAGAAGTTCTTGTCGATTCTCTTTCCTTTTCCTTATCCTTCTTCCCTCTTGAAGCCTTTGTAGACAGTGCGAAATTCAATATCTTCAAAGAACAACAATTATAATCCAATAGTAACAGCTTTCTTCCATGTTCTCTAACAACACAGCAGTTATAACCCCAGGTATGGAAAGCTGTCTCTTATTGTTCCCAAATATAGATAATAAAATATATAAACAATTCTCAATTCCCAAGCTTTTAAGTTCAACATGAAGGAAAAAAAAAAAAAAAAGGAAAACTCAGCTATAGAAATCCAATAGCAGATTTGTAATCCAATATAAATTTATAAAGAAGGAGAAGCAAAAGGAAAAAAAAGAAAAATTTATAATCCCATAAAAAAGGCAAACCATTAACAGTTTGTAGAATACTCTATTTAAATTCCATAAAAAATTTCCATATCGTAGCAAAGTCCATTTGTCAATTTCCACCCATTACATTCCATGACAGAGAATAAAAAAGTAACTCGCCAGCATCTGAAAGTATAGTCCAGAGATAGATCTTAGATATTAATAAAGCAAAAAAGAATTTAAAAAAATAATCCAAAGAGGAGGAGAGAAGAAAAAAAAAATCCCCCCTTCCTCTTCTAAAGTGATCTAAGATGCCGGACTGCAGCGCTAATGTCTCTCATTCATGAGGCTCTCTGCATTTGTAAAGCACGATGTTTCCCAGCCGCCTTCGCTATTCTACTCACCAGCTTTCCCGTGGTGGAAACCAGGAAAAGTAGGAATAGTAGCATTCCACAACCCTTATGGGTGATGTTCCGAACTCCCCCCATCCAGGGGAGTATTTTGGTGGTCTTCTCTGCTCTAGACCCACTGCAGATCCAATGCAACTCGGGCAGTCCCCGGAGCTCTGAGAAATGTGTCAGCGTGCTGCCCTGTCCGGGCGGAATAATTGTTAATGGAGATTTTGCTAAATCATGTGAAATCCAAAAAGGTACAAGACAAGGATGCCCCTTGTCTCCATTATTACTTATATTGGTTTTAGAAGTATTCCTTAGAGAGATTAGACAAGCTGACAATATTTTGGGTATAAGAGTTAAAAAAGAAGAATGTAAGTTAAGAGCTTTTGCTGATGACCTAGTCATTACCTTAGAAAACCCATTGGATGGGACTGAACCGCTAATGCAAAAATTGAGAGACTTTGGGTCGCTAGCAGGGTTCAAAGTAAACATACGAAAAACAACAGTTTTAACTAAGAATATGGATTTTTACCAATGAAAGAAATTGAATGAATTAACTGGATTTACAACAGAGAAAAAAATAAAATACCTGGAGTATATTTGACATCAAAGAATGCTGGTTTATTTCAGAATAATTATGTTCCACTTTGGACAGATATTAAAAAAGACTTAGACTGATGGGAAAAGTTACAGTTGTCATTACTAGGAAGAATATCGGTGATTAAAATGAATATTTTGCCTCGAATTTTATATCTTTTCCAGACAATTCCAATATTGACTTCAGAAGCACCTTTTAAACAATGGCAACATGACATCTCTAAGTTTATATGGCAAGGGAAAAAACCAAGAATAAAATCTAAAGTTTTACAAGATGTGAAAGAAAGAGGTGGTTTGGGTCTTCCCGATTTGAAATTGTACTATGTAGCTTGCTGTTTAGTATGGCTTAAAGAATGGATCACCTTGAGAAATGAAAAATTATTTAACTTGGAAGGCCACAATGTGAGATTTGGATGGCATGGATATTTGTGATATCATAAAGT
The DNA here is from genome assembly GCA_030867105.1 of Liasis olivaceus. NCBI lineage: Eukaryota > Metazoa > Chordata > Lepidosauria > Squamata > Pythonidae > Liasis > Liasis olivaceus. Next base: position 98,467,369 of record CM061348.1, on the reverse strand, counting down.
TACAGTTAATGTGGACTTTAAAAATCGCTATATTAGAAGATCTCTATTAAAAGTTTGGAATAAATGTAGACCACTTTTATGCCCTAAGATGCCGATGTAGACCTCTACACAAGAAGCTTTCTATAGAACTGAAATAAGAGATAAAGATAAATGGATGAGATACCAAGACTTATTAGAAAAAGAACAAGGAGAATATAAAATTAAATCAAAAGAACAATTGGTTTTAGAAGGATATACCTTTCAATGGCTTTCCTATATGCAATATAAAGAAAAAATTAAAACTGATAAAAAAGAATTTGGATTTGAACAGAATAAATCAGAATTTGAAATCCAGTTATGTGAAACAGATGAATATTTAATAACAAAAATGTACAAATTATTCTTGAGAGAAGAAATGGTTGAAGAACAAGTTAAAGAATGCATGATTAAATGGGCAAAAAATATTGGTCATAATATACATATGCAGCAATGGGAAAATATGTGGTCTAAAGGATTAAAATTTATGTTATACCTTGAAAGAAAATTTCTATAAAATGATGTATCGATGGTATATCATACCTCAAAGACTATCAAAGATGTATGGGACAATTTCCAAAGTTTGTTGGAAATGTAACCAACAAGAGGGGTCGTTTTACCACATGTGGTGGACATGTAAAATTGCAAAGAAATTTTGGATTCAAATACAAATGTTGATGCAGAGCATACTACAAATACAGATTCCATTTAAACTGGAATTATTCCTGTTGGGGATAAAGGACTTTCAAATAGGAAAACATATTATTAGAATTACTCAATACATGATTGCCACAGCAAGACTTCTTTATGCACAATTTTGGAAAACCCAGACACTACCAACAATACAAGAATGGTTGTCAAAACTGAATGAAATGGCAGAAAATGATAAACTGACTTGTTTATTAAAAGAAAATTCAAATAATTACTACTTTAAAGAATGGAAACCATTGATGGATTATTTGCAAAATGCAGGTGGGGTGAAGCTTACATGGGGATTTGAAGATTAGATTATAAATGTAATGGGATATATTTAGACAAAGAATTGTTTCTATTTAATGTATTAAAAACTAGCACTTATCATAGCCTTATTATTTCTAAGAGCAGAGATAGATTGGAAATTATCTATTTTTCATATCTTTTCTTCTTTTACTTTACCTCACTTTTTCTTTTCCTTTTCTTTATATTTTGTATTTCAAATTTTCCTTTTAATTTCTAACATTTAAATATGTATCTTTAAAACCTCAATAAAATATTATAAAAAAAGAAAAAAGAAATTGGCGGTATTCAACAAATTGAATTGCTTTCCATATAAGAGTCCATCCCAACTCTGACAACAGCCTCAGCAGCCACTTTTCTTTTGGCTTTCTCTGGAATAAGCTGGACCAAAGAGGACCTCGTCTGGTAGCCATTTCCTCCGCCAAGCACACAGGTTCCTCCTGCACCCTTCTGGACATGGCCGTCTTTCCCATCCCGAAGTTCCTCAGTGTAGAAAGGGTGAACCGGCGCAGCTCCCTCCATTTGGCCTCGTTCTTGCTAAGAATTCCTACAAAAAAGGAGGTGAACCAAGGAGGAGATGGGCCCAAATCGCATGTTCAGAAAGCAAACTTAAGCAGAGAGGCAGATTGACACCCAGCACCATACAACAACTCTTCCTTCTGCACAGAAGTATCAGCATGCAAGGTAAAGATTTATTCTTCACTGGATAGGAAGGCTCTGCCCACTTCAGAAATGATTCAGAGAAAGTGCTGTATTCATTCAATAATTCACTGTTTTTTTCTGGCTTCCATGAGAGCCTGGAAAAAGCTGTTCCTGTTGTTGCTGCTCCTGATGCTGCTTTAAGGCATCCATTCATTCATGGGAACTGGGCTGTTAAAGCAGCAGCCCCTTTTGCAGACTTACCTGGAAGCCTGAAAGAAGCCAGATTGCTGCCCTCAGTGAGGTCTGAAGCCCTTTTCCCAAATCATGTTTAAAGAAGGCACACCCTGTCTAGACCTGTTCAAAGAAAGGCTGGGCAGCTCTGTTGGTGACTGAATTTGGACTCCAGTGCAAGCAGGATGTTGGAGCCCATGGCTTAAGTGGATCCTTCCAACCACATTATTCTATGAAGGAAAGGAGGAAAGGTCACATCTGTGTTCTGCAAGCGTTTGTCTTGCTGCTGGGACAGAAGTGCTGATTTTCCCATGCAGTCTAGACAAAGAAATGCAACCTTGAAGAAGTACACATGAGATCATCTTCTTCCTTGTTCCTTACTTCTACTCCACATTGTTGGCAGCTGCTGGGTTAGAAGGTCAAAATATCTGGTGAAGGAATCCAGGCAGTTCTTTCAGTAATTCCATGACGTGGAAGAAGAGAGAAAAGTTTTAACAGGTTTTTTCCCCTTAATATTGCCACCATAGCAAATAAGAAAATACAGATTACACTCAGCCTGGCAATTATTATAGTGGCAATATTATCCTGTATATTTCTTTGACAATAACCTTTTCGTAGGGAAATCAGTATTCTCAAGTGATTGTGTTTTCCCTCCATCCCCCTTCTTTTTTTCTGAAGAGAGATTCTGCTAGAGATTATCTCTTTGCATCTGTGAGCCTATCTGGACCTCTAAGGCAAATGGCCAAGATAGAAGAAGGAAAGAGTCTTCATATGCTGTTCCTGGGTTGTTTCTCATCTGGTCCCAGAACTTTCTCTATCTATCATCTATCTATCATCATCTATCTATCTTCTATCATTTTATTCAGCTTCCCTCTCTTCAAGATGTAACATAGGTAGAACTGAGGGTTTTCTGTCCTCATGTATTTCTTAATAAATGGTCAACCAACTACAAATGTTATTTATATAAATATAATTAACGTGAAGTCCGGTGATTGTCCTGTTGACTTCATGGACATGTCCTTATGGCTGTCTTTGCAAACATACAAAACAATTTTTATTCTGGAATATTTTTAAAATTTTCCCATCTATTCTCCATTCCTAGCATCCCTGGAAGTCTCCCATCCAAGTAACAATCAGACCCAACTATGCTTAACTTCAAGCCCAGACAAGGTCAGCCGGCTGTTGCCACTTGCTGCTTGTTTGTGCCCTTACAGAAAGCACTGGCTGAATTGCCTTGGGACCTTGGGTGCACTTTTCTCTTCTAGGGGTGTAATTCTTTTTGTTTTAAATCATCTCTCTGAACGTTCAGTTTGCATCCAAAGAGATGGTGTCAATGGGAGCTTCTTTTGGAGTTCTCATAGTAGCTTTTGTGGGGATTGTGGCAAGGAAAGGAGAAGATGGAGACTTCTTCTCCATGCCCCAGTTCCAAGGTTCTTGATTGTGTCCCATGGTCCATGCAAGATACATCACATCTAGAAGTGAAACCATCGGCAAAGCAAATGAGGGAAGCTAAGAGAGTCTACCTTGCCCCTTTGTTACTCTCTCATCAAAGGGGACATCAGGATGCCCTCCAAACTCTTCCGCATGATCCACCAGAGCATCTTTCACCACCTCGTATCCACAGAGCACAACCAGAGGTTTTGGTCCCATCCACACAGTAAAGACGGTGCCATACTTCTCGGTGAGCTGAAGGCAGAAATAAGAAATCCTGATGAATTAGCTCACAATTACATGTGATTTTTACTTTTAAACAGCAAAGATTTTGACTAAATTCTGTTCAGAAGGGTAAAGCATTTTTTGACCATTTTCCCAGGATTTCTGATGTAACCACGCTGACACAAACTGGGTTTGTTGTAAATTTAAATAGATGTCAGAGCTTCTGCAATTTTCCCTTCTACCACTTTTGAAAAATTAATGCTTAACTATTCAAAACAGTCAAAAGACAGAATGTCAAAAATGGATACTAGGTTATTATTGCTAGTAGAAACAGGAAAGCCGCCCCTCAGATTACAGGACACTTGAGATACTGGTTCTGGTGAAGCTGGAGAGAAGGCAAAATGGCAGCCATAATAGAAACCAGGTGGATTCACCTCAGCTTCTGTGCAAGAGCTTCAATAAATGACCGTGCACCACTGGCCCTTAATTCCAGTTAGATTGCCACACATATATCACCATGAGTCTCCTGAATGCTGGAGAGGATGTTCACAGAAGGAGTCTTTCTTTCATATGAGTTGGTCATGCAATAAAGTTCTCAATTTCTGGATCAAAAATTTGAGCACCTTTAATTACTTGGACTATTCTGGATTCAAAATCTACTTTAGATGTATCTCCTGCCACTGTTAAATCAATTCAAAAATTGTGGTATCCTACTTCTGTAAAATTGCATTTTGACCTACCCTTTTTCTCATGCATATTGATGCTAGGGGTTTATCCAGACCTTGAAATTAATAACATTTTTTTTTAAAACAAACACTGTTCTATGGAGGATTTGGATTTTTACTTTAAAGCACCTGTTGGATAATAACGGTAAGTTTTTAACATTTTTTATCTTAAAGGATAAATATCATTTGTCTTTTGCTACCCATTGACAATATTTACAAATTCAGAATTTACTGACATCTTCATTTGGTTCAGCAGCATTTTCAGCTTCAGAGGCACCTAAATCATTAGAAGTTATTATTAAATGCCCACAATTAGTCTTTAGAAATATTTGTTCTTGGTACTTCCAATAACAATACTTCCATTGATGAGCAAATTTTAAGAACTGAATGAAACAAGCAATAAGAGATACCTCTGTTGTCTAAACTATGAGAAACTATCTTGCTGTCAGTGTCAAAATTTTCAGTATATCTTTGATTACACATTATTTTTAAAAATATACCACATTTATTTGGACCCCGTTCCATTTGTAGAAAAAAAGAAGTAAATCTGTATGTTAATACACTTAGAATAATCCTTCAGTGAAGCTTGTTTTTGCCATGTCCTAAGGTTGTTATATTTTGGGAAGAAGTAATTATATAAAAATTCCCCTCTCACCACTATGGGTGGTACGTGTCTTCCTCAGTCTTGGGTCCTCTACCAGAGGCCTGGGAGTTTGGCCTTTACTTTCCACATCCTCTCTATTTCCTCCTTCCTCCACCCGTCTTATGGCTAAGAGACTAGTCTTTCCAAATTTATTGGAAATGTAAATTACTAATATATGCTATATTATATACTAATTATATTGGAAATATAAATTACCGGTAATTACCAGTAACTATGGCCAACTAGAATCAACTGGAGCTATCTTACAAAGTTGCTAGGAAAATGGAGGGGAGGATGCTAGAGGAAAGGTTGGAAATAAAACTAGAGAATAAATAATATTCAATGCAGTCATAAACTGAAAAATATGGTATAAGTCAAAAAACCATGTGACTGCATTGCTTAGCAACAGCAGTTCCGGTTGCAGTCCTCGCTGAGGACCATGCAGGTCGTTAAGCGAGGACCTCATGTGATTATGACTTGCCATTTCCTGCCAGTTTCTCTGCTGACTTTGCTTGTTGTAAGCCTGCTGTGAAGGTCTCAAATCGCAATCACATGATTGCAGAACACACTGACAGTTGGAAGTGTGAGCCGGTTGCAAAGCACCCGAAACGTGGTTACAAAGCCATGAGGCTCTGGGACAGCTGTTACTCTGAGGACAGATCATAAGTACCACTCATTCAGCACCATCATAAATTTGAACAGTCGCTGAATGAGTGGTCATTGAACGAGGACCACGTGTAACATGGCTCCTGTGTTATCTAATCTACTTCATCTGGTTTTACAACTTAAACTGGTAAGACTTTGTTGACATTTCTAGATTACCAACTAATTTGAAAATATTACGTTATGTTTTTCCATATACTTCCTGATTCTTAAACATTTTTGTCTAAATCAGTTGAACTATTCATTCCATATAAGCTTTCATTATTTCGATGCATAGATTATAAAGAATATAAATGTTGTTAAATTAATTACTCTGTTTGGAAATAGTTATGACAAATATGACTAGATGGTATTACATATTTATTTTGGGTGAGACTGCAGCAATTAAAATATCTGCTTTACCAAAACTGCTATTCTTACCCTTTAATTTGCTTCAGAAACAACAAAATGTTCCGCAATATAAAACTGAACTTTTCTGTTTTGGTTCAAAATGGCCTGGAATAAAATAAGTTTGATATCTATATATTTTAATGATGGAAGATTGTTTATTCCAAATCAGAAATTATATATTCTGGCATTTCAGCATTTTAATAATTTGATACCCAAATAAATATTTTAGGATACTTTTGCTGTTTTTAAAACAAGAGAGTAATTTTGAGAGAGAAATATCAGAAGAATGGAAATGAGTATGGAAAAAATTGTTCCTAGTAATTTCCCCACCAACAGCTTTACATAAACCACATTTAAAGTATCATTTTTAAAATGTAGTTTAACATTTTTCTATATGGTATGTTATAAAGTAATATAATAATAAAAGTGGTAATCAACACCTACCTCACTTTATGACACACTATGGAAACTATAAATACTATAAGGTGAATATAATGTGACTATAAGTAATACAGGGAATCCACATCTTAAAACAACAACAGGGACCAGAAAATTCATCATTAAACAGTGCGGTCATTAAGTGCGGCATCACGTAATCACACCTGATTGTACAACATTTTTTGCCATGGTCATTAAGCAAATTATCACATGACCGTGACTTAATAATAATAATATTAATAAATCTGTTGTCTATGATGTTACAATGTACTAATCAGAATTCGTAATTATATTACTTACAAACTATATGGAAAAAGCCATTATAATAAAAACATCTGGAAAAAACTTTTAACCTGAGCAGGCACCTGATGTTGGAGATGGAGATAATGCTCCTCTTTCTTGATCAATTAAGAAATCTTAATTAATGTTCTTAATCTGGGAAAGAAAAACTATCACCTTGTTTCAGCGGGGACAGTAGCCACTGTATCCCAGGGCTAACTGCCTGTTGGGAAGCAAAAGCTAAAAAAAATCCTGCCCCTTCCTGCCCAAGAGACAAAAATCGGGTGACCTGGTGACTTTGGCTGGAGAATATTGATTGTACCAGGGGTTCCCCTTTGAAAAATGCCATTTAGGGCAGCAGTCCAGCACTACAAATTTTTTATAACTCCAATTTTTGGTAAACATTTCTTACTTCAGTAATAATAGCTGGAAAGCTATGTGCTAGTATAGGGTGCATTTTGTAATGGGGAAGCATTTTATAGAAAAGAAACAGCAGGCAAAGAGTAACGGTTAACAGGTCAAGACTTATTAATGCATGAAGATGGACAGCTTAAGATAAAGTCAAGAGAACAATCAACTGCAGAGGGATTTAGTTGTCAGTGGTTCTCATATGCACAATTAAGGAAAAGATTTAATACAGACTAGACAACCCATGATCCGTTGGGTCGTCATTTCAGAGTTATTTCCTTATCTAAACAGAGAAACAGAATGATCGAGGGCAAAAAAGCAGTGGGAGGGTGATTGACTTGCTGCCGGCTTTCCCATTGACTTCACTTGTGGGACACTGGCCGGAAGGGTGAGAAATCTTCCTTCCTTCCTTCCATCCTCCCTCCCTCCCTCCCTCCCTCCCTCCCTCCCTCCCTCGCTCCCTAACATAATACAGGCTTACACCATTTTCCCTCCGCTCACAAATTTCAGGAAATCCACCATGAAGCCTCCTTCTCCTTCTCAACTGATCCGCAGAAGTGCCTTCCACTTTGCTTGGAGGAGTGGAACCAAGGGAACCTTGGACTGTGAGGAAAACTGCACCCCAATTCCCAATTCCAGCATATCCCCAAGGGCCCTCTTCCTCAAGGGAGAAATAGGACTCACCCATCGACCACCAGCGCCCACCAGCCAGCCCTACCTCACCAGTAGGCATCCAAGTCACTCCATTGTCCTTCCCACCGTTAAAAGATTTCAAATTCCAGTCTTGGTTCCAAAGTAGCCAATCAACACTCACTCTTTGAGCCTTGCCACCAGCGACTGGGCACAGGGGACAGAGGGAGGTAGGAAATAGGTTGGGGATGTGCCCATGATGATCATGTGACCTGGTCTGACCATGGTGGCGCAGCAGCACAGCAGTGCTGAAGCAGTCACAAATATCCCAAATTTCTATCCCACGGGAGTAATGGGTCTCATATTTTGGATGCATTCTGTAGGTTAGCCCATCTGAGGTACTGTTTCACTCAACTGAAGGTTACAGACATGAGAGTTTTAGTAGTATATAGAGAAAAAGGTAATGGGGATTGAACAACATAAACCAGAATTTGAACATGAATTGTATACAAATGATGAACATGTGATTGCAAAAATGTAAATTGTGGATGAGGACAGATTTATTGCTACTGACCTAGCCCTCAGCAGCAACAGCCAAAGTCCATGGCCACCAAGGAGCTGTCAGCCCTTTAAGGTACACCAGACTACCTTTATCGGACCATTGTCTAGGCTACCACTCTTCCTCCTCTCACTCAAAGTTATTCTCACTGCAATTATAATTTCTCAAATTACATTTCTGCCCTGGACTAAGAATTCATTTACCTGACTGTGGCTTTGGTTGCGGTTCTTCCTCCTGTTCCTTGAGTTTGTTCCTACTGCCCAGTACAGGATCCTGTAACCTGGCCCTGAGGGAAGACCCTGGGGCTGGACAACGGGATCACTCTCAATCAGCGAGCCTGACATCCCCGAATGATGCTCCATTCTCAGATCCCACTGTATCTTCCCCTGCCCATCACACTTCCAATGTTCCTGCTCACCCTCTTTTCTCCCCCCAGATGCCTCTCATCTCTTGCATCCTCCTCCCAGGCCAGGGCATTTATTTACCCCCACACATACCACACACAAACCTCTGCTACAGCCACTCACGTAATCACACACAGACACACACAGCCCTCACAGCAAGGCCCCTCCCACTCCTTTATGGACACACCTGCCCCCTGGCATTTGGGAGCCTATGGAGGGGGTGTGAAGCTGCTATGGGACTAAGCCCCAACACACAGCATAAAACCAAGTGCCTCCCCTCCACCTGGTAGGGGGACAAAATGGAAAATGAGTGGGCAGCCAGATGCTACTCTTTAGTCTGGAAAAGAGGAGCCAATGGGTCATTCATCAGTCCCATGTCCTGAGGACCACTCCACAGGCTCTGAGATGGGCAGTGTAGATCCTTGTGTTATACAGTATTTCATAGCACAAAGAATCGAATGTTGTTCTCTTTCAAACATTCTTTGAGGGGTTTATTCCCCACAAAAAAAATTTGCCCACCAGTGAGTTTTGTAATCACAACAGTGATATCTTGGAATGCATGATATATCTGTATAATATTTAAGTAACTGGGTTGTTGATTAATTATGTTTTGCAGACAGAACCTCCTTGTGTGAATTTATCTGCCATCAGGCAGAAACCTTTTGCACATGAGATTTTATCAGTAGTGGACAAAAAAGGAACAAGACCCCTTTGAGGGATCCAGTAAACATGAAACAATATTTTCTGAGGAATGAATTCCATTCTGAAATCCTAAGAAATATATTTTACGTTTTGTACATCTGGACCCATTGATTCTCTGAAGTTGTAAATTCTAATTCTTCATTCCACAATTCAGATAAATAACTCATACTAACATTCATTTTACTTTTTAATTGCTTATCAAGCTGACTGGTTGGGTTCCAGTCAAGTGCTGCATCTGTCAAGGATTCTAAAATTGCAGCTACTTCAGAGGCTGCTCGAGTGTCTGAGTTAAATTAATAGTGTTTTAGTTGTATATATTGCCAAGGAAATATTATAGATAAGTCATATATAACACACAGGCTGCCAATCTTTAACACAACCATTAGATATCAACAGATGTAAACATGACTTGATTCTGTATTTAACCCAAGCATGCCAGGAAAAGATCTTCCTTGTTATTTTCAGATTTAAGTTATTTCACAACATTAGTTTCTCCTGATACTCCTAACTGAAACCTTGCATGAAGTTGAAATCTCCACTACAAATTATATATTGATAATTTGCAGAATAAATTTTAGAGAAATATTTCAGAAGTATTCCTAATTAGGTCATAAAATGTCACAAGAGCAGAGATAAGAGTAGCTATTTTTAGCATCAAACTTAAGTTAAAATAAAATGTCCTTCACAATCATTTTATTTGTATTCCACATCACTGTTAAGATTGCCTTTAAATGAAATAGCTCTCCCACGTGCTTTATTTGATTATCTATTAATACAGGTTTGGCCAGTCCAGTTCCTAGGCCTGAAAAAGAGCTGTATGTTGGTTACAACATGCAAGGAAGGCATGCGATGGGAGGGGAGGGGAGGGAAAGGGAGGGGGGAAGGAAGGAAGGGAGGGAGGAAGGCAGGGAGGGAGGAAGGCAGGCAGGCAGGCAAAGCTGTCACCCATCGGGACTGTTGTTCCTTTCCTTCTCTTAATTATTGAACACAAGTGTCCAATGAACGTTTAACAGCTCGTATAAGAGGGTATTGATTCTTATTTCTGAAGTCCAAATACAAAGACATTACATCCATGTCTTTAGTGTCCCCAACAAGATGGAAGGTGAACTTCTGGAGCAGAGTGCTGAAGAACAGGAAGAGCTCCATCCGAGCCAGGGCCTCCCCTGGACAGGCCCGCTTCCCTGCAATAGCAAAAAAGATAACAAAGCTTATTTGGGAAGTATACTTGCTGGAATTGTGTCTGATAAAAGAACAGCATGGAATAAGTAAGCAGGTTACTTTATAACACATGCAAACTGTTCCAGAGGACTCTACCTGCTGAGAATGGCATGAAAGCATCTCTTTTCGTGAACTGGCCCTTTTCATCCAAAAAATGATCTGGGTTGAACTTCTCTGGAGTCTCCCAATAGAGAGGATCAAAATGTACAGAGCTGAGGATTGGTGCAACAGCCATGTGCTAGAGGGAGAGGAAGAAACAGATTGCATTAGTTGATACTACTTTATGCAGAGAAGCCTCCAGTTCTCACCTGCCTCAAATAAAATAGCTCAGTGGGGAGCACTCTCTAAACACTCTGTGGGCATGGAGGGAAGGGAGAGATATTTGGTTTAACACATATTTATTGAAACTGCCTTGGATATGAAGGATCTCTGCATACATAACATCCCTCTTTTTTTCTATTCCCCAGAATATCTTGACCAATAGTTATAATACCACACCTTGGGAATGTTGTAACCATGGAGTTTTGTGTCACAAGTTGTTGCCCGTGGAAAGTTCTCAAGGCTCCCTTTCTGATACCGTTGAACCTCATGGACAACGGCATTTGTGAAAGGCATCTTCAACCGGTCCTCCATGCTTGGAGTGCGGTTTGCACCCACCACCTCATCGATCTCCTGTTGCACCTTAGCTGTGAGAAAAAGTATTGAGAAGATATTGACAGCCTTTTTCTTTCTCATGCTGAACACCTGCAGTCAGCTACCACTTGTTTCTTGAAGCACATACAGGGAAGACACTTCTAGACAAGACAATGGCTCCTCCTCCTCCTCGGAAGTTATTTCTCAGTAGAGACCATTTCAATTTTTCTAGTCCAAGAAGATGTGATTCGTCTTTTTTATTTGTGTCTCTGTGCCTTACCACATATGCCGAGAGCTGGCAAACATCCAGCCTTTCCATACAGGCTTTCTGAAGAATACAGTCTCCACCCAAAGATGCAGTGAAGAGCAGTCAGGAGAAAAACCACTTTACTTAAATTAATTTCTTAAATTGTTATTATATGTACACATTAATTGCTATTTTATGCCAGCAGAAAAGAAAGCACTCATTCCCCCCAAAACCTCAAGGTCCATTTCCAAAGAACTAGTGCGACAACTGTCAATCTATTTTGGGGGAGGGGGTACCATAGATTAAGATTAATTATGTTCTGTAACAACCTTTATTAATTTTTCTTCAATGTCGTAGTAATTGATTCTTGTGCATAACCATTCTGCCATTGCCTGAAGTGTTATAGTTGAAAACGTCAAGGATGATACCTTCAGTTAATTAACTCAAATTAAGCATCTTGATTTGTTTCCTTTCTTTTTTGTAGGATTAATAGTAGAAGCCCTGAGAGACCTGACGCCTTTCTCTTTTTGTGGGCATTTCTGTACCTTGAATGTGTGGCAATTTAGCCATCACTAGGAGGCTGTAGAGCAAGGCGTGGCTTGTGCTTATTGTCCCAGCAATGAAGAGTCCATATACAATAATCACAAGCTCTTCAGGAGTGTAGATAACCTCATAAGAGTTTTGCTCCTAAAAGGAAACAGAGGTGGAAAAAGAAGAATAAAAATTGTACTTGGAATTGAGATAAAGCAGTTCATGAAGTTCTTCATACTGTCTCTTTCAACTAAAGGAAACTTAATTCAACCTTTAACCCGCCTTTAGAATAGATAGAAAAGCTCTTCAATTTTAAGGTATTTCTGGGATAAGCAATTGATGCAAGGGAAGAAACAGCTTGCCTACCTGGTCTACTCATCAAATGTTTACCACAAGTAATGATCAAATTAAAGAACGGATACTCTGATTTTGACTAAGGTTGTTACTTAGAGCTGGGCTAAAGCAATTCCTAAGGTGTATGCTTGGAAGACAGAATTAAATCTGACCACAGAAACTTGGATGTTACATCTCAGGGACTAATCCTAATAGAACTGCTTCTACAAGATGATTTGAGGAAACTGCACTTAATTATCTTTATATCACCTATTGGGAGTATAGAAGACCTCTAAAGAAATACCTTGTAAACAATTAGCATGGAAAGCAAATTTCTATGCATACTCTTTTTTTTTTTTTTAAGAAGGAGAATTCTGTCTTAGAAAATAGCAGCCTTAGTTTCTAATGCTTGGCCTCATTTGGAGAGTAGTATAGACATCCTTAGCAACAAATGCCTCGAATAAGAATACATGCCAACAAATAGGCTCTGAGGGGGGAGTCCCAGAGTAAAGAAAGAGGTGGAGAATAAATACCTTCATATTCATTCATATGAGATTAACTATGTTCAACTTAGATGCATATTGGAGAATACTCATGATACTTAAACAGTTATGCAGGAATGGTATATAGCCTACCTTCTCCAATCTCATAAGGAAGCAATCAATATAGTCACGGGGGTTCTGAGGATCCAATGTCTTCCTGTGGAACTCCACCTTCTCACGGATATAATCACAGATTTTTTCAGTATCAGCAAAACTCTTCTTGTGTTGCCCAGGAAGGTAATCCATTATTTTTGGAAGAGTATTGTACACCTGTCACAGAACTCATGTTAAACACTATACCTTTTCAGACCATTATGGTGGAGCCATAATGCCCCAAATATGCAGAGAGTAGCTTTTACTGTGATGTTGCTAGTTGTCAAGTCTCAAATAGGTGCCAAGGCCAAGAAGCCAAGCCCTACATGAATTTCAGTAACCTATCTTGAATTCTAGTCTCAAGTAATTACAGTATCTTGGAAACTATAGTAGGAATTTATATTTATAGTAAGTTAGCCTCTCTACACAGCTTTTCCCCAGTACTCTCTTCACGTCAGCTGAGTTGCATTTAGGAGATAATCTGTCAAGTGACTCACCCACTGCTTTCCCAGCCCCACCACATCTCTCACATTAATGGATAATCGTGTAAATAGTCTTAGTCCTCAAAGTGGGAAGATGGACTCTAGGAATGAGCATAAAGACAGGGGAGCTGGTTCAAAAAGCAATGATAAGAAGAGATGCACATATCCACAATATGACATGATAATTAGTACTGCTAATACTATTTACACCTGTGTGTGTAGCATTGCAGTTTTTTTTTTAAGATACATAATATAATAATATAGCTTTTTAGTTCAATTGGAATATTGATTTTGTCCTTATAACACAAACCTAATGGCATGAGGGAAAAATGGATATTGTTGTCATCTGTTTGAAGCCCTACCGAAACAACAAGAAAGTATGTATGGGCACCAATGTTAACTTTTCAGTCAAGGACTGAAAGATAACAGTGAAACATTAATAGTAAGAGGCATTAGCCCCCTCCTGTGAAATTCCATGTTTGGACCTCCATGGCAAGTTAAGAAGTGAGTGAGTACAAAAAACAAGCAGGTCAGAGGCCAAAGGAGTTATTGCCCTGATGACCAGAGAAGGGAATGGTCCTTGTAAGCCCAGCCAGGAGAGGTGAACTGGGAATCGGTTGGTGTTTGGATGGCTCCATCTCACTGGATGTCCAGATTTGGCTTCTCCTGCTTAGTAGCTCATCATATCTAGTGTTCACATTTCTGACCTAAACATTCACACACACCCACAGAGCTGCTAGGAAAAGTGGAGCTTCATGACAGGATAAGCAACAGAGAATACTAACATACCAGTCCAAGGAAACTATTAAAGAATCTTATTTGAGACTCCACAATCTGCTGGTTCTCTATGAAGATTTGATCTTCGTAATCAAATCGATTGCCAAAGACGACTGCGCAGATCACATTGGAAACAGCACTGCTAAATCTTCTTCTTGGGTCAAAAGGCTGCCCTGCAAGAAAAGCCACAAAAAGTTATGAGTGGGATGAGAGAATGCAGATCTTTCCTTCCACAAATCTCACCACAAAATTGGAACAAAAAATGTTTCAGATCAAACAGGTTTGAATGAATATTCTTTCCCTCTCTCCTAAGAACTGAATATGAATACTAATTAAAAATTCTGTAACCTCTTAATCAAGAGCCAAAGTGCTGTTTCCACATTACACTCTGGAATCCATTAAATCCATTACTGGTAATTTTTGATAATAATATTAACTAAGCAGCAAAGCCTCTATGTAATTTAATGAAAACACAGCCTATGTTACCACTAGAGCTTCTTCACAGTCTCGTTGCTGTCTTCCTCTGTCAAGAATTGTTTCCTCCTTGCTGGGGGCTCCTTCCTCTGCCTCTTTCTGCTCATGGCTGGTTTTTCCACCTTCTCCCTTCCCCTGTTTCACCTCTTTGAATGCTCTGCTTCCCGTTTTAACTGAGCTCTCCTGTCTCTCTGCCTCTCTCTCCTCCTAATCTCTTTTTCCCCCTCTCTCTGTTTCCTCTTTTTCTCTATCTCTTTTTTAAAATAACCCCACTTTCTTTTCTTTCCATTTCTTTTCCCTTATCGTTCCAGAGATTTCTCCATTCAAGATGATATTCAAAGGTGCCACCACTCTCTAAATGAAGACTATTTATGGCCATTTAATTCAGATCCACAGTACCTTTAAGATCTCCACCCCTCATGCAAACCACCTATTGTTATCTGCTTCATGCCTATAAGAGCAAATCGCTATCCATGTTTCCCTTACTGCCCTTAGATTACCTGTCTCATTCATCCACACGCACTAAGATTTAACTACTTCTGCGCAAACATGTAATTTTATGAAGCCAAGGACTGACACAGGAGAGAACAGAGGAAGAATACAGTTGGTAAGCTGTTGTATTTTTGCCTTTGCTCCTGAACACCACTGTGAAAAAAACAAAATGGGGGGCACTCACTTTTCACTGCCTATCCTCCTTTTTCTTTATTTTGTGCATTTAAATGCAGAAGGATTTGCCTTTCAGTTCACAATCTAGCTTTCCTGCAACTTCACATAGTACAAAAACCCTTTCCAGCTAATTTTTTATACACTTCCTGAAATTATTCTTCTGTAGGAGAAGAGCTTTCAGTTTCTCTAGAGGACCTTTTGTGGTAGCCATTTCCTCCGCTAGACAAAGGGCTTCCTCCTGCACCCTCTCGGACATCCTTTTCTTCCCCATCCCAAAATCTCGCAAGGTGGACAGTGTGAACCGTCGCAGCTCCCTCCATTTCTTCTCATCAGTGGTGCTCAGACCTGAAAAGAGATCACGAGGTCAGTCAGTTCTCAGCTTTTGTGGAGAAGCATGTTTAGATATCAATGATGGTTTCAGGCACTTTCCCACTTCAGATCTTTGCCTCATTCATAGCTGAAACAGGGCACTGCATCACAACAAATTATGCATCACAGTACTTTCCCTCCCCACTTTTAAGACATAGACAGAATTCTGTACTGAGATGCAATTTTCAGTAAGCAGAAGAAGCAGAAGAAAATTGGAGTTGCTTCAGTTCTGGTGATTTTGTGCAGTAGAGGTTTCAGTGGCAAAAAGAAGACACTTCCAATTGCTTGCTTGCTTGCTTGCTTGATTATGTGTCATCAGGTCGCTGTCAACTATTAGCAACCACATAGATTTTCTCCATGTTGATATGTCCCTAACCTAGTCCTTCAAGACTGCCAATGGTACACTCATCACCATTGTAACTGAGTCCATCCACCTTGTGGATAGCCATCCTCTTCTTCATCTTCCTTCCACCTTTCCCACCATTACAGCCTTCTCTAGAGAGCTGGGCCTTTGCACAATCTGTCTGAAGTATGGAAATTTGAGATTGGTCATTTGTACTTCGAGTGAGAACTTTCGGCTGATTTCTTCAATGATCCATTTGTTTCTTTTCTTGGCTGTCCACAATATTCTCAGCAATGTTCTCCAACATCAAAGTTCAAATGCATCAATATTCTTTCTATCCTACTTTTCAAAGTCCAAATCTCTTTTGAAGGTACACAAAATGAATTTTTGACATTAGTTCAGATGACATCAGCCAAAAGTGTCTTCTTCTGAAAAGGTTTTCTGTGTGTCTTCCTAAAGGATCAGTTTAGAGATGAGATTTTTTTTTCCTGCACATAAGGAACCACCTGAGGAGACTTCAGAAGTGAACAGTGGAAGGGAAATGGTGACACAATGTTTTCCTCCCTCTCCAAGAACCATGACCAATTCAACATCTTTACAAAACCTCATTTTAAGTTAAACTTTCACAACTATCAAAAATATTAATGGCATTTAGATAATCTGAAATGAATTATAGAAGCGAACAATAACAAATAAGGAAAAGGAAGTGAATCAACCTTTATTTTGGAAGAACCGTCTATTCACGGGAGTTTCAGTTCGCCCACCAAATTCTTCTGCATGATCTAGCAAAGCATCTTTTACCACTTCATATCCACAAAGTGCAACCATTGGTTTTGATCCGATCCAGACAGTAAATATAGGTCCATACTTCGCAGTAAGCTGAAGGTGGAATTAGATGAAAACCCAGTGAATGAGGTGATAAAGTTTCTTTGGTGAAATTATTCTAAAGCATGCTTGAAATACTTCTTAAATTTGCCACAGAGAGACCTTCAGCATGTTCAAGCAAAGCTTCAATAACTCTTAATATCCACAGAGTACATCAGTATGATTAGGTTCCAGTACATTGTATGTATTTCCAGCTGGTGAGATATGGACAACAGTATGTTGGCTTTCCTGGTCATCTGTGGATAAGAGAACCTAGTTTGCAGAGAGTAGCATGAGCTGCTCAAGGTAAAACTGAGCTTTGGCTGCACTAGTGACATCCTGGCCAAAAAGTACCAAACCTCAGCAGTGCTGTTTTTACCCTTAACAAGAAACGTTATTTGTTGCAAAGGTAAAACTAAGCCTGATAATCTAAACTATTCCTTCTTTAGCTTACTGGAAAAAACTTATGTGAAATCCACAATTAACCAAAATTATGATGGGAAGTGGAGGTCAATATTTATGGGCCCAACTGAAAACCACCATATGGAAATTTAACAAGGAACTTAAGAAAAATTATACTTTAGTGAATAGTGATAATGGAAAAAGAAAAAAATATATTATTAATAACTTTCTGAAAAAATGCAATTCAAGGAAAAAACTTATTCTGGTAAGTGGCATGAATGGAGAGGTGTGAAAGAGATAATGAGAATGTTAACTCTTTAATATGCTTCTGCTTAAAAAAAGACCTTTCTCTTTCAAAGACGTGGCATAAGCCTAAATCTATTCATATGTACACATGGGAAAGGAATGAATATCAATCTAAAGCAAAATTATTCTGAATATCTATGGTGTAAGATTGAGAGAATTGGTGGAAGACCCAAAGCTGATAAGAGGTTCTAAATGTAGGTCAAGTGATTATTTGGGAGTGTCAAGGATGGGCCTTGGGAAAATGGACACAGAAGAAAAAGAAAGAAGTGAAAAAACTGAGAGTGAAAGTAAAAGCACTGCAGGAAGAAAAATGCATGTCTCTTATGAAAAATAGAGATCAGTTTCCCAACAGAATGAATGGAAAGTGGACATTAGGGAAGAAGATGAAGGAGTGCTTCAAACAATCTGAAAGGAATTATGCTACAGAGTGCCACTGAAGTGTGTGGAATTTTACCCACAGGCAGTATAATAAAAGAGAAGAGGCTACAGATGAAAAAATTGTGCATGCAAGAGAATATGGGGACATTGGAAGGATGGTAATGGGGTCAAACTGCCTACCATTCCTGAAGATAAACCATCTTTGGTAGGACTAACATAAATGGGCTTCAAACTGGATTACCATTACAGTGCAGCAAAGAGTTTATGTTTCTGTATGTCTTTGTTGGCATCTAGTGAACATCTGGATTTTTGCAACCCAGATGAAGTACCCCTTGTCTTTGTTTTAGTAGGACAGAAGCTGTGTCTGCATTTCAACAATCTGGAATCCTACAGGGTGGCTAGAGGAAGAGGAGGTTTCAGTGAATTTGATGCTAATGCAAATGATACAAATTTGAGGTCCAGGGATTTAGTTTTCTAAACTTTTTCTGTTACTACTTATTTTTAATGAACTTTGTAACTTCCATAATGCATCCATCAGACTGTTACAAGGTGCCTTACACTACAATTCCTGCTGAAGATACACACAAATCCCCAATAAAATTGGATGCTTATACAATAAATCAAACTACTAAAATTAGGGAAAGGTACAGAATTCTTTCAAAGCAATCACCTTCCAAAACAGTGAAGAAGTACAATAGTCAGCTAATCTTACCTTTTTATATGACCTGTCCACAGGTAGTACATCTCGCTGCAAGAGGTTCCCCAGAAAAGGCCACGGAGTGGGTCCTGGGGGCAGCTGCTCTTTTTTCTTGTATATCTGGAAGGAAGAGAAAAGGGTGAAAAATATGCAGAGAAGCAGCAGAGCTCCTGCCCATGTCAGCTCCATCCTTCTCTGAGTTCTTTTCCTCTTCAAAAATCCAAGAAATTGTTTAAATGAGATAAGATTGAAAGGAGGAGGCCCACTGGAACCAAACCAAACTTAAGTTCCAGATTTCCTCTAACCTTTCATGCACCTCCTTGGTTTTTTGTTTCACTTTGTTTTAAATCCAAAGCGTTCTTTCACCTCTACCAGTAGAGGATAATTATTAACATCTGTACCTTCTGACTGTGGTCACAAATAAGTTACTGTTTCTGTACTTTTGGGGGAAAAAATATGGAGTGCATATAGGTTGGGTTCAAAATATGGACATTTGCCTTTTACGTAACTATTCAAGGTGAGGACTCTTTCAGAAGGAAATTGGTGGCCCCCAGCAGCATAGACATTTTTCTGGAAGACTTTGAACAAAAAAATTACAAAAATACATAATTCTGGCTGTGTCATTTAGGATTTAAAGTTCATTCAAAAGTCATTTTAAATCTCATTATTGGGAAGGAAATGATTAATTTCAGAATGAATGGAAATGGGAAATTTTTAATATCATCTATTTTTTTTCCTTATTTGTTGTTGTTCAGTCATTAAGCTGTACCTTAACTGGCCATAACTGAATACAAAGTGCTTTAAACCATGACTGCCAGGAGGGTTACACAGACTACTTCTGGAATCTCATCCAGAACTACTGGAATCCCATCTGGACTGCTGTATACTGGGCTCTCCTTGAAGAACATATGGACACTGCAGCTGGTCTCAAATGCAGCAGCATGAGTAATTATCGATGCACCTTCTTGTGACATCTCTACTTTGCAAACTCTACCGTTCACCAGTGGGTTTTCAGAGGCAATCCGAGGTGCTAGCTATCATCCCAAAGGGCTCGGCACTACCTTCTCCTAATTGTCTCTGCCTGTCCTCTAAGATCAGTTGAAGAAGCAAATACTCCAGGATCCATTGACTAAAGAGGGCCATCTTCTGAGAACCTGGAGGTGTGCCTTCTCTGGAATACCATTCCCTCTGAAGTTCATTTGGCCACAACTTCTTGTCCTTAAGAAAACTTGAAAAACTTTCCTTTTCAAACAGAGAAGAGGCTGGGGTGATTTGTGATCCCACCTGGTTGGTGATTCCAGGTTTGAAATTTGCTTGTATATTACCTTAATGTGTTAGTATTTCCATTTTTGGTGTTGCATATGTATGTTTTTAACTCTGTATGTTGCTTCAGTCTTTCTGATTTGGTGGCCTTATTATTATTATTTCTATAAGAACAAATATTGGAAGACAATATTTACTGTTTCCTTCTTAGTCAAGGTATATGAGCTATTATTTTGATGCTTTTTGGAAAAAATATGATACATATATTTTCATTCAAATTAGGAATATTTGTCTGTTACACAACTATTTAAATGATTATTATTTCCTTCTTGATCGTGTAATGACTGGGTAGGGATGGGGAGAGAAAACGGATGTGTCACAATTTGATCCTCATTGATTCTCTCTATATGACCAAACCAACTCAATGCTCTTCATACCAATCACTCCTTCATTTTTCTCTTCATCCACATTCATTCAGCCCACATACATTTGTGACCCTCCCTGTTCTAGCACCACAAATCAAAACCACATATGAGTCAATCTTCCAGTTTCCAGGTTATATGATCAAGGAAAGGTGATTGGAATGGAGACTCCTTCACCGCTTGTTGAGGTGCCCGACTAAAAGGAAATAGATTTTTTTTCTTAAAAGCAATTAAAAAAAAATAGCTACCAATTTTCAAGAAAGCGATATTCATACTCATCAATCCAAATATAATGTAAACAGTTAATAGTTTCAATGGAGTAATATTACCAGGAAGCCCCTGAGATACACTGAACTCATTTTTCAGTTCCCCAAATGTTTTAAAAATTGCTTCAGTGGACTTTAGGTATTTAAAGTGACACCAGAAATGAACATCTACTGTGCCGAAAGAGGAGATAATTTACCAACTAGTCTCACTATGGTTTTTCTATAACAGTGACTTCTTCATAAAAGAGTCAATAGCATTTAATCCTATAATCCTGTATTTTCAAGTTTACAAGCCTGAAAATGCAAAGAGATAGTTTTGTCTTTCCCAATGGGTAGGCCTGCTTTTATCCTTTATAACTCTTCTTTTTTCCCATTCATGCTCAGCTATCCATGGTCATATCGGAACTTCACAGATAAGCTGCTCCTGTTATGGCAGCTTTAGTCTAAGCCATGCTAAGGAAAACCTATTCCAGACCAAGGGCAGATCCATGCTTTCTTCTTGCCACCTCCCCACTATGGCTACCCACGGCTTTGTGAGCATAGGGGCAAACGATGTTGTCCTCTACTGACTCCCAAGCCTTGCAAAAGTCCATGTTTTCCAGTTTTAATCAAAATGGCTGTTTTCTGGTCTTCGCCATCTTAAGCCCTCCAAGCAGATGGACTGCAGTGCTTCCTTCTGCTCTAGTGAGAGCTCCAGCTCCAGTTGGTTACACAGCCTGGCACATAAACACCTACCCCTTTATTTGTCTCCTTACTGTTAAGTAATAATGTCCCGTGCCAAAGTAACACGAACAAAGGTTTCTCCCTGATGTGACAGAGCAGAAGGCGAACCAAAGTGAGACATAATGAACTATGTTTCACTGACATTAGTGAAGTCATGAGCAAATAGGGTAGTTGAAGCAGCAGGAGTTCCCTTGCAATGTTTACTTTATTTTGTCCGTGACTGGGGGCTGATATCAAACAGTGTTTGTGAGGTACCTCCTGCCCGACCAGATAACGGAAAGGCATACTTTTTCAACTGATTTATATCCAGTTCTGTTATTGAAAGGCTAACTGAGTGGAATTCAGCCACTCAGCAATCCATTAGCTTTTTGTGTTTGCAGAACAGCAAACCCTAACATGAACAAAGGCCATTTTACTTTGACACAGACTCTCTTCTGCCCCACTAATTTTGATTTTTGCTTAACAAGTTGTGTGTTCCTAGCTCTATCATTGATTAAGCTAATTCTCTATTTCATGTCTGCTTTTGTCCAACCAATCCAAATACTCCAATTCTCCACAGTGTTAGTATCCTTTGCACGTTCCATTATGAGGAAGAATTGGCCTCCTTTTACAAACCAGACATGATCCATCTACCTGTTTTATGGAGAATTTGCTCTCGTGGATGTTATGAGTCTGCCACGCGGCATGCAGGAATTGAACTCAGTAGATCAGTAAAAGAATTCTGTCCTTAGGAAGAGGCCAAATTCACTTGTATCATCTCAGATATTCACGTTTACTGTTTGGATGTGCCCAGTCTTTAGTGATGGCCAGAAAGACTTTTGCATGTGTAATAAGTGACTTGGCCACAGTAACATGTTCCTTGATTTCTTTCATCAGGAGAACTACAGTACATTTAATAGTGCTTGGAAGCTTCAGGCGGTCCAAAATACTGGAAAAACACTCTGAAAGGTCTCACACTGCCCTCTTACTACCAAATTTGGTGGTCTTTACTCCCTACTGAAATTTGGTAGCAGAGAAACTCAGCAGATAATTTGCTGCTCACTGCCACAGGAAACTCTGAATCAATGAGCTAAAGCTCTCTTCATGAATTACTCTTGTTCGTTGCACTGTTATCCGAATGTTTCCATGAGAATGAGGTAGAAATCAGGATAGAAAGGGTCCTCCTGCACTACTGCATTCCCCACTTGTGGAGGGTTGTGCCATTTTTTTCTATTTGGGTCAATTTCTCTGAGCAATATAGTGTGATGCTTCTGGATTGCAGTTTGCAATTCCGCTTTCCCTTCCTGGCTCTTATTGTGTTCCTTTAATCAATATCTTCTTTCATTTTGGGGTGGAGATTTGACCATCAGTTTTCAAGATTCCCCCCAGTTGCTTCTTTTTCCACTGCCTGGATGTAGGGGTCCACAGTTACAAAGTCCAGATCTGATTTTCCACATGTTTACGACCAGACAGGTTTTGGAAATGCTCCAGTCCAGGTTTTGCAAGCAGTAGCTTTGTGATAGATAAGAAGGCACAGCAGAGGACTAATTACAGCTGCAGGAGCAGCCACAACAACAGAAACCATGTTTCTTTGGTTCACTGTCAATCTTTTGTTTGGACTTATATCTGCAGTGCTCACACTAGTCATTTGATTTAGCTAGAGAAAAGCCATATACCTTGCCTTTCCATCTTTTATTATTTACTAAAGATTCTATCCAGCAGTGTACAAAACCTGTGTACAAAATGTGACTATGAATCTGAACTGTTAACATAATGCATATATTAGGTAGAATGCATATTCATATCTGTGACATTACATGGAAGCATTTACTGTATTTTCCATTTACTATATGAAACTGAACAAATGCCTGGAAATTGGAAAGAATGGTTCATAACCTCCTCTAGCTTCTCTCACACACATTTGACCACTCATATTTCGGAGTGTTCCCCATCTGAACCTGAGAGCAGCTGAATGAGAAAAGAAAGAAATCTCAGGAGGAAGAATTTCACATGGTTTACACTGACACTCCTTGTGCTCCTGACTGATCACAAGCTTACTTCCAACGTGTAATGGCTCGTATTGGGGGATATCAATTTTTACGTCTGTAGTCCTCATTCAAAGACATTACATCCATCTCTTTGCTGGTATCCCCAACCAGCTGGAAGGTGAACGTCTGGAGCAGAGTGGAAAGAAACAGGGAGAGCTCTACCCGAGCTAGGGCTTCCCCTGGACAAGCCCGTTTCCCTAGAAGAGAGAAAGAAAACAGGGTTGACCCATCGCTGGAAACCTTTATAACCCAAGAGAGCACAATGAACTTGCATTCTGAGGCTGCAGCCTATTGAAACAAACAGGGTAAGCATGAAGAAGACAGAGATGGCAAAGAGGCTTCTGTTCTCAAGGGAATTCTTCAGCAGGGACAATCCCTTTTCCCTGCATCCAAGCACTTCCCTTCTTTTACTGAACAGCTTTTGGGGAGTGTGGCTGCAAAGATCGGAACAACAGCTCCTTCCCAAGTTGGACTGGCTAATTCCCTGGACAAGATAGAGCCAAAGAATCAGAAGAGAAGTTCTCCCTAACCAGCATGTCTCCCTGCTGCTTGCTTTCTGAGGGAACATCTGCTAGCCTCTTGATCCGCTATTGTCTGCCCTAGATTCAGCTTGCGCAACCACACAGCCAGCTGGGACCAGGACCAGGGCCTAGCCCACTCTTGCCAAACAGAGCATAGGAGAGGAACATTGGGACCGATCCACTCCCCTAGTGAAAAGGCAATTTCGGCTTCTCTCCTTCTGAACTGTCCCTTTTCATCCAAGAAATGGTTTGGGTTAAACTGCTCTGGAGTCTCCCAATACAGAGGATCCAAATGTGAGGATATAAGCTGGGCCCGGATAGCAGTTCCCTTCTGAGCCCAAAGACAGATTGCGTTACTTGTTGCTACTTCACCATGATCCAGAAAACAGGCTTTCATGAGGAAGGCAGGCAGTTGTAATAGAAGTTGTCTTAAAGAATGGAAAAGGGATACAGCCTACCTGGGGAATGTTGTGCTCCTTAATTTTTGTACAATGAGTCATTGCACGTGGAAAGTTCTCAGGGCTCAGTTTCTCATACCATAGAATCTCATGGATGCCTGCATTGGCAAAGGACATCCTCATCTAATCTTCCATTTCAGGAGCCTGTTTAGCACTTTTGCTGTTAAAATAAAAAAATAAATGAAAATATGTGCTTCCAGAATCCTGATGCTCATTCTCTTCTGCAGGTTAGTCATGTTCTCAAATTATATATGCGTAAGTATCTTTGTGCAATTGTTGATGCAGCCCATAGGTGCTCCATCATATATGCGGTTCTCCAGGACATTTCTGAACCTTGAATATGTGGCAACTTAGCCACACAAGAAGGACATAAAGCAAATCTTGGTTTGTAGTTCCTGACCCAACAAGAAAGAGTCCACGCATGGTCATCAGAAGATCTCCAATGGTGTAGATATCATCAGGATAATGTTTTTCCTGTATTTAAAGAAAGCAGAAAGGAAGAGGGGAAAATACTCCTTAAGGAAGCAAAAATCAAGATTCCCCAATTTGTTCCTAATACTTTCCAGTTGCTTTATTACTGAAACTGATATGTTGCTTTTTAAATTATTTTACAAGGCTATTAAGTCACTTCAATCAAAGCCAGCTCTGAGCAGCATGCAGTTCCCCTCTTCATAATGCAGATTAAAACAAACATTTAACATAAACTATATAAACACTAATAATTCAACAATCCATAGAGAAAGAAATGTATAAAAACAGAAATAAAACAATCAATGGCCCAAAATGAGAACATGATTCCTCATGAAAGGGAACACTCAAAATATTCCAGCCAGCATGGCCCGATGAAACAATTACATTTTTAATGGACATTTTAAGGTAAGGAAGGAACTGTTTAAATGCCAAGCAGTAACCTGTGGAGCTCTGAAAGTAGAAGCGATACATGCCTGTAACTATTCAGGGACTGCATTCTGGACCAGTTGCAGATTCCAAATGATCTTCCATGGCAACTCCATGTAGACAGCATTGCAATAACCCAGTTAAGATGTAAAAAAAAGCATAAGTGACTATGAGTAAAGCCTCCTGTTCCAGGAAGCATCATAACTGGCTCATGAGATGGAGAAAAGACCTTCCTGCCAATAGCTTCCAACTATTTTTCAAGAGGAACTTTGAATCCAGGAAGGGCCAGAGCTTATGAGACAGTTATGTGTGAGGGAGTACAATTCCACTGAGACCTAAATATTTTGGAATCTCTATGGAATTGGATGGTTATGAACCCAAAGCCATTTGATCTTGCTAGGATTTGGCCTCATCTTGTTTCTCCCCATCCATATCCTAATATCCTGTATACTCTTGGACATTACATTGACAGCATCAGTTGGTTAGCCAAGGGTCGAGATGTAAAGTTGGGTATAATTAGTATGCCAATGATACCTGATCCTATCTACCTAATTCAGGCAGGTAAGCAACTAATCAGCAAGGCGTGGGCAGTAGAAGAGTAGCACTGCCAACTTGTCCCTAGAGCCTGACTTCACAAATAAGGGCTCATATCCTGTTATCTGCAGATAAATTCTAGACATCATTAGGGGCTCCCAGATGACAATTTCCATACCATCTCCCCTACCCCAGCCCATGACTGATATGAAATGCACATGGACATATTTTTGAGAGAGGAAAACCCTTCATTTCCCACCCAGATCTTGGTAATACTAACCAGGTCTGCCCTCTTATCTACTATAAGATTGTGAGTAAGGTACAATTTATTACAATATATGCCCAAGTAAACCCAAATAAGGATGTCTTCTGTAAACTGTTGGGTGGCCTATCATCTATAGTCACCTATAGAGCTATATGAAAAATCTGTGTAGAGAATAATAATGTATCTCCAAGATTAATAAGAGGTGGAGAACTTTTTTTTTTTTCCTACAATCTGAAATACCCCTAGCATTTAGGATGTTGTACAAGGAAGATTTAGGCTGCCCTACCTTCTCTGACTTGATGAGAAAGCAGTCAATAAAGTCACGGGGGTCCTGAGGATCCAATGTCTGCTGATGGGACTTTACCATCTTCTTGATGAAAGGACACAATTTTTTGGATTCAGCAAAAGCTGTTTTATGTGGTCCTGGGAAGTATTCTATTATATCTGGAAGAGAGTTGTATACCTAAAACAGAAGTAGAATAAATGGCCTTAGATATTGGAGACTAACTTCTTCTTTTCTTTTTTTTAATCCCCCAAGATGGCTACAGGAACCAATGTTTTGTACAATATTGTGACACCTCTGGCTATGGCTGACAGCTACCAAGAACAAGAGATGGAAAGTTTCTCTACCTGGTCATTCATTGCTAAGAGACTATGAATATATATTTGAAATGTCATTTAAAATAAGGACAGTGTAGAACTCAGTTAATAAGGGTAAAAATAAGGCAATGTAGTTGGGGAGCTGAATGTGCAGGTCACTGAACACAGTGTATGAGTATCAATAAACAATGTGCTGAGTTACTATGAATGCTGCAAAAAAGAAAATGTTGGACCTCATTATTCTTAAGTAGTAAATCTACAGAAACAAACAAAGAAAAGGAAGGATGTATTCAAGACTGTGTTGTCCTTTCTACGTTAAGAAAATTGGGCTGAATCTCCACACAAAGAAACACAATTTTCACTGCCCTTTGTACCCCGTAAAAGTAGTAGACCAAGATTCTAAGAAAGGAGTTAGGTATGAATGCTTGTACAAAATTCATAACTTAACCACAGGTCAAATGGGATTCAAATTTGGTCCCTTGGAGTTGGCAAAAAAATTCTGTTCAGTTGCCACCCAGACTGCCTTGCCTTCCCCTTGCCTATCTTTATTTCCTTAATCCCCAAATCTTTTGCTCCTGGTTTGTTTTTATAATTGTCTGCTCAGAATGGGCCCCAACCTACCATCTTTTCAAGGTAAATGAAATAAGGAACAGCTCATACGGAAGAAACACTATCTGCTAAATTGAAAATTATGTTCCTGTTGTGGGAATCATTACTTTGCAAACTTGTGGAGTGGACAGGACACAGCCATGCAGAACTGAGGTTGAGCATCGTTGCTCCCAATTGTTTGTGGCATCTTTTACGATGTTCTGTGTCACCATGTTCAACAAAAGTCCAAAACCAATTCTCTGAATTTGAGGGAAGAAATGCAAATACCCCAGGAAAGTGAGCAGCTCATTTTGCCTCTTACTCTCCTCTTTAACAACAGCAGCAGGACTTTCTCTGGTGGACCAGATACTACTCTGGTGGCCAGGATAACACTTTTCTTTCGCTCAGGTCAGATGGTCCTGTCCTCTAATAGAGCACCTACAAAACCACTAATGCACAAAATGCGGTAAGAGCTGAATGATGGTATTTTTCATGGTGTCAGTCATTTTCTGGCAACTATTCCCTCATCACTCAGAGGAATCACTTCTGTTGATTGCTATCTCCCAGCTATCAACCATGGACCAAGAAGATCATTTTGAGTCTAGATTCAAGTAGATGCCTGATTCTGAGACCTTTTTGTCTGCCTTTCCCCCATGCCTTTTGGAGTCCTGGGGAGTTGCTAGCAAAGGAGCAATGCAGAAGGAGCCACCTACCAGCCCTACAAAACTATGAAATACGTTCATGAATTTGTCAGTAGTTGTTGGCACCTCTATAAAGTCCTGCTCCTTGTAGTCCAATCGACTCCCACAGACCACAGCAATGATAACATTAGCAGAGCACTTAGCATGGCATCTCTTGGGTCAAAGGGCTGCCCTGCAAGATAACAGATGGGGGTCAGAAGTGCCAAACAAAGTCCATTCGTTTGTCCCAAAATAACGAGCATGAGGGTGTGTCTCCTTTGTTGCTCCCAATCTGTAGAAACACTCCCTTAGGGATTGTCTTCAGCCCATTTGTTTTTTACCAAACACCTGAAACTTTCAATTGAACAATATCTTAGTAGTGTCAGGCCTAGCCCAAGGAACTTCAGGAGACCATGCAGATTCAGTTCAGCAATGTTTATTAACTACAACCTCTATCAAGAATCTTCCCAAACTGAAACTCTGTTCCCACAGTAGCAAGCGAAAACAGAGTGAATTCCTCAGGGAGGTGCCAGCCTCATCCTCTTATCTCTTCCCCTCCCTTCTGGAGACGAAAGAGGATGCTTGTCTCCCTGAGTCTGGCCTTCATAATTCCATTCCATCACATCACCCCTCCCTCCATCTTCATCCTCCCCCTCGGAGTTCTCAGCAGAACTTGGCAAAGGCGGGAGGGACGACATGTCAGGTGATGATGGTCTCTCAGTACCTCCTGCCTCCTCCATACAGTCTTCCGATGGGTCCTGAAAAACAGCTACAACATTAGCAGAATCAGCCCTCCTCCCTCCTACCATCTGTAAACCTGAAGTAGAAGGCTGTGGGCTGCCAGCTTGAGTCTGCTCCTCCCTTAAATTCCCCACCAAACCTTCCTCCAGCACGCTGCCCCCTCCTTCTTGCTGATTAACTGCTGGTTTTCCGGGCAGCGCTCGAGGCTTCGGCTTGCTAGGGAAACACCTATGGAAGTCAATGACTAGCTCCGGGGCATGAACGTTCTTTGCATTCTCCCAAGAATGGTCTGCTTCAGGGTAACCCTTCCAATGAATCAAATATTGAATTCCCTTTCCTCTCCTGCGAGAGTCCAATATTGCCTCCACCTCGTATTCCTCCTCTCCTTCGACCACAACCAGAGGGGGTGGGGATGAGTGTGTTCTCAAGGGACTTGGTGGGGCCTCCTTAACTAATAAGGAGCAGTGAAAAACCAGATGGACCTTCATAGATGAGGGCAGCTGCAATCGAAAGGCTAAGTTATTCACCTTCTGCAAGACTTTGTATGGTCCGACGAACCGGTCATTCAATTTTCTGGATGGCCTGTGGGAAGCTAGAAACTTAGCAGACAACCACACTTTGTCCCCCACCGAAATCAGTGGACCTGCCTGCCTGCGGTTATCAGCATTCCTCTTGTACACCTCTTTCGCCTTTGCTAAGTGATCCCGCAACAGTTGCTGAGCTGCTTGCTGTTCTTTCAGAAAATACACTGCCCCTGGGACCCCTCCCTGTGAGACAGTTTGTGGCAAAACCTGGGGGACCCATCTGTAGAGTGCTTGAAACGGGGACATTCCAATTGAAGAGTGCACTGAATTGTTGTAGAAGAATTCCGCCAAGGGAATTAACTCAACCCAATTATCCTGGCTGTAGGTAGTATAGCACCTTAAATACTGTTGCAACATCTGATGGGTCCTTTCTGCCTCTCCATTGGTAGCCGGATGGTGCACTGAAGACATGTGGCTGTGTACCTTCAACAGTCCAAAAAGAGCTTTCCAGAACTTAGAAGATAATTGACTGCCTCTGTCCGTTATTAATGTATTAACCATTCCTCTAACTCGGAAGACATGATCCAAAAATAGTTGTGCTGTGGCTTGAGCAGAAGGTAGACCTTTGCATAGTATGAAATGAGCCATCTTAGTAAATAAGTCCACAACCACCAGCACTGAAGAATAACCCTTCACTGGAGGCAAATCAGTAATAGTTTTATAACTTTTATAATTTTTAAACTTTTTATAATTTAATTATGTATTGTGATTTTAGTGACTGTAAGCCGCCCAGAGTCCCCCATTGTAGGGGAGATGGGCAGGGACAAATCAAATCAAATAAATAAATAAATAAATAAATAAATAAATAAATAAATAAATAAAATAAAGTCCATTGAAACTGTATGCCAAGGCTTGGGGGAGTCTCTAAGGGCTGCAACAGCCCAGTGGGTTTCCCATGAAAAGTCTTAGCCTGTTTGCACACGTGACAAGATGCCACGTAATCTCTAATGTTTGCCGCCATCTTAGGCCACCAATAGTCTCTAAAAGTCCTGTGCAGGGTCTTAAACACCCCTCCATGTCCTGCTGTTACATTATCATGGCAAAGTTGTAAAACCGCTTCTCTCAAGGACAGAGGAACATATAACTTCCCCTTGTGATGGAGGCATCCTCCTTCCATTGAAAAAGGGGAACCCTCGCCCTGCCGGGTGCTCTGGAGGTCATCCATCCAAGCCCTCGCAAAAGCGTCCTGTGCCTGCTGCACCCTTATTCTTACCAGTAAATCTTCTGCCTGCCGACTGGCTCCCAACTTCTCTCTCGCGCTGTCCAATTCTTTAAAGTTGCAAGGCTGCAGGATCACCGCACGTTGTGGCGGTGATTGCTCAGCAACGTACTCTGGTTTCCTGGAAAGCACATCAGGCATCAAATTACGTGCCCCCGGAATGTACGTGATGTAAAAATCAAAACGTGAAAAGAACTGACTCCACTGCACTTACCGCGGAGTGAGCGAGCGCGAGCTCTGCATTGCTTCCAAGTTTTTATGGTCCGTGCACACTTGCACAGGAAATTTCACCCCCTCCAGCCATTGCCTCCATTCCTGGAAAGCTGCTTTAACTGCAAGTAACTCTTTGTTAAAAATGCCATAATTTCTCTCCGCTGGAGAGAGTGTGCGAGAGAAAAAGGCGCACGGCAGCCACCCCCCACCCCCACCTGCCTCATCTGCTTGCAACAAAACTGCTCCTATCGCCACATCAGAGGCATCTGTGTGGAGCACAAACTGGCGGGAAGGGTCGGGATGCAGGAGGAGAGGTTGGGAGGCAAAAAGCTGTTTTAACTGTTGGAAGGCTGCCTGCTCTCTCTCCGCCCAAGTAAACTTTGTTCTTTTCTTCAATCGTTGTATGAGGGGCTTCACACACTCCGCAAAATTGGGAATGAACTTTCTATAAAAAATTAACAAATCCCAGAAAACATTGTACATCCTTTACATTATGGGGTGGGTGCCAAGATAACACTGCCTGCACTTTAGCAGGATCCATCTGTAGCCCCTCTGTTGAAATCCTAAAGCCCAAATAGTCCAATTGTGGCAAATCAAACGCACACTTCTCTGGCTTGGCAAAGAGCTTATTTTTTCTCAGTTTCTGTAACACATTCCTGACATGCATCATGTGTGATTGGACATCGTCAGAGTATATTAGAATGTCATCCAAATAAATCACCACATAGGAATCAATTATGTCAGAGAAAATCTGATTCATAAATCTAGACAATACCGCTCCACAATTGGAAAGCCCGAACGGCATCACAGTGTACTCATATTTTCCATATCTCGTATCAAAGGCAGTGAGATATTCCTGCCCTTCCCTGACACGAATAAGGTTGTAGGCATTTCTAAGATCTAGCTTTGTGAAAATGCGAGCCTTCTGTAGCCAGTCTAAAAGATCTGAAATCAATGGGAGTGGATAATGATCTCTAATGGTTACTTTGTTCAACTCCTTGTAATCATGCACCGTGCGCATTGGAACAGTCCCGCTAATGGCAGTTCCGAACGTCTGCGGGTCTGGCTTCTTTGGTACAAAAAATGTGGGAGCTGAGGCTGGAGATTTTGATGGCCTGATAAATCCTTTCTTCAAATTTACTTCTATGTAATCCTTGAGAATAGCTAACTCTTTTGCAGACATGGGATATTGCCGTCTGGCTGGGATTTTAGCACCTGGCTTCAAATCAATCGTGCAATCACAGGGTCTATGGGGGGGGTAAGGCCATAGCCTCCTCCTCCCCGAAAACATCTGCAAAGTCTGCATACTTGGCGGGCAAACCCCTTCCCACATCCTGGATGCCTGCTAGAGAATTGGTGAGGATAGTTCCCTGTACTTTGTGGTGTTGACAATCTGGAGCTGAAAATGAGAGGGTCCCCGCTGACCAGTCAATGTCAGGATTGTGCAACCTAAGCCACGAAGTACCCAAGACCACTGGCACATGTAAAGATGCTGTCACGTACAGGGGTAATAACTCCATGTGATCGTTAATGGTTAGTTGTAGAGGGACTGTGGATTGCAGCACCGGACCCGCTCTCAATGGTTGAGAATCTATAGTCTCTACGTTCATGGGTTTGTCCAAATCCACTGTAGGTAACTGCCATTTCTGTACAGTCTGAACATCTATGAAACTTGTGGTAGCGCCTGAATCTATGAGAGCCTCCAATTTAATTTTGGAGCCGGAAGGCAATGTCACTGTGAGAGGCACTAACATGAGGGCCTGATTGCCGTCTCCATTGTGAGCTCTCCTTAATTGCTTGATGCCCCCCCCCCGCGAGCTCTGAGGAGGGGGGCTTTACCAGTTTCCCTGCTGCTGTGCTGGGACAGAAACTGCTTTCTTGGGGGGTGCCTGCTGTGTGCGTTTGGTTCCCGCTAGCATACCTCTCGCCGGGCAAACTCTCACCATATGCCCTGGGGCTCCACAATAGAAACACAAGTAAAGATCTCTTCTCCTCTGCCTTTCCTCTCCTGACACTGTTCTCCAAGCAGCTCGCAATTGCATCGGCTCCCCCGCCGCAAATTCTGTTGTTACAGCACAAGGGGAGGGAAGTGGGGCCAAGGGAGGCTGAGGAGCAATGAGGGGAGTAGACGGAGCATACTCTTTCAACTCCATGAGCCTGGCTTCAACTATTATAGAAAGCTGATACAGGTCATCCAGAGTATTTGGAATGCCTTGTTTTACCATTTCCAACCGGAGTTCAGGGTCCAACCCCTCTCTAAACTGGTCTATAAGAGCCACTTCATTCCACTCAACATCTCCCGCTAGTAACTTGAAATTTGCAATGAACAACCTTACCAGTCTGTCGCCTTGCCTGAGCTTACGAATGTCCCGACAGGCAGTTAATCTTCTCACTGGGTCTCCAAAGTGCCCCCTGAAAGCTGTAACGAAATTCTGGTAGTTATTGAGCATTGGATCCCCTGCCTTTATGAGGGGGGTAGCCCACTTGGCTGCAGAGCCCTTCAATAAACTCATCACAAAAGCCACCCTTGTTCGATCTGTCGGAAATTCTCCTGGCCTCCTGTCCATGAACAACTCACATTGCGCCAGGAAGGTTCTCATGTGTTCCACCTCACCTCCGTACTTCTCAGGCATGCTACCAGGCAAACGCAGTAACACCGGTGGTGGGAGAGGTGGCGGCTGGACTCCTGGTCCGAGTTGCTGTATTAGTTGTCCCATAGCTGCTTGCAGGTTATTAACCTGTGCATCCACTTGCTGCTGATGCTATAGTAGGGCTGCTGCCAATAACGGTGATGTCAAATTAGCTCCCTGTGGATCTGTTGCCATGATGTAACTCCTTCTTCTAGAAGGTAGTTCGAGTTTGGGAAGATTGATGTCAGGCCTAGCCCAAGGAACTTCAGGAGACCATGCAGATTCAGTTCAGCAATGTTTATTAGCTACAACCTCTATCAAGAATCTTCCCAAACTGAAACTCTGTTCCCGCAGTAGCAAGCGAAAACAGAGTGAATTCCTCAGGGAGGTGCCAGCCTCATCTTCTTATCTCTTCCCCTCCCTTCCGGAGATGAAAGAGGATGCTTCTCTCCC
This sequence comes from Liasis olivaceus, assembly GCA_030867105.1. Lineage (NCBI taxonomy): Eukaryota > Metazoa > Chordata > Lepidosauria > Squamata > Pythonidae > Liasis > Liasis olivaceus. Next base: position 98,433,549 of record CM061348.1, on the reverse strand, counting down.
TGAGTCTGGCCTTCATAATTCCATTCCATCACAGTAGGCTATAAAAGACACTGGCCTCTCCTTTTCACATTCACTCATTAAAATCACTTTTCAGTTCAGCACCCATTTTCCCTAAGTCTACTAAGGGTCTCAAGATCCCCTTCTGGTTTGCTTTTTAAATCATTTTATTGATACAATTGTTTTATTTCTTTTAGCATATTATTTTGAAGTGTACCTTTTTTTTCTCCATTTAAATCTGACTGGGAGAATAAACCTTCTAAGCTTCTTGCAAGCCTTGTGACATTTCCCTGCTCTTTGCCTACTCAGTATAATTCCCAGGGTTATCTGTCAATGTTAGAAACTGATTTTCAGCTCCCAGAGACACCTGAAATTGCAGGGCTGAAATTTTCAGAACTGGCTTGTTTGTTTGCTTGCATTTTATAGGGTTCTGAAGAGTTTTAATAGGCTTTCAAACCTCAGACCCTCCTCATCTTCCCAAAAGTGACCTGACCATTTTGAAAATTCTGCTCACTCTGGGAATGTCATGGCATTATGAAATCATGTGTCCTGCCAGGCACAAAGATGCTCCTCTCCTCAATATACATGCCTAGTTTTCTTATCAGCTACTTATCAGCTACTGATATGCTCCTACAAGTACATACATGGTCCAGAGAGGAAAGAGCAGAATGAGGGGAATTCAATTTCAGAACAGTCTTGTAGTCAGATCTGATGGGACTGAAGATTCCCAGTAAGGGCAGGAAGGGGGAGGGAGCACTTGTAATCAATAGCATTTCCTTTGCATGGTGGTCTGTCTGCTGAACTAACTAACTAAATAAATAAATCACTGAAATTGTGAACACTGAAATTGTGAACAATGCTTATGCTGCATAGCACAACTATCAATTTTTTTTCATCTTGCTCTATTGCATATATAAACAACTTGGGTTTGTATTTAAAAAACACAAAATAAAACCCTTGCTTAAATTGTTCTACCCTTGAAAACTGCTTTATTTTCTTCTTTTTCTTCTTGTTTGTAAGACATGGGATGTGAAAGCACCTTGGGTGGCTGCTATCTCCTGCCCCAGGAAAATAGCTTCTGCCCAAGCTCTTTCAGACATTATCTTCTTTCCCATCCCAAAGTCATGCAAGGTAGAAAGGGTGAATCGACACAGTCCCCTCAAACGTGCTTCCTTTGTGTTGATTAGACCTGAAACCAAAGAGATAGAGAGTCAGTGTCTTGTCTGTTTTCTGCATTTGAGAAGCAGCAACGATCTCTATATAAGATACATCCAGAGAATTTCCTCCTTAGATGATATTTTCAGTTATGGTTGCCAAAAGTTCTTCAGAATTCACAATATAATTACAATACAATACAATCAGCAAATCTAAAGAAAGTATCTCTCATCTGACATGACATCAGGATTTTGCATTTTGTATATTTGTTTAACAGAGCCAGTTTGGAGTGGTGGTTAAGGCATCAGGATAGAAACTGGGAAACCATGAGTTCTAGTCCCGCCTGTGTCATGAAGACCAGCTGTGTGACCTTGGGCCAGTCCCTCTCTTTCAGCCCTAAGAAGGAGGCAGAGGCAAACCACTTTTCAAATCTTGCCAAGAAAATTGCAGGGACTTGCCCAGGCAGCTGCTGAGAATCAAGGCTGGCTCAAATACAATAAATAAATAAATAAATAAATAAATAAATAAATAAATAAATAAATAAATAAATATTTGATTCTCACTTGACCTAGCTGGCATGAGATGTTGGAAGTATGTTGGAAGTATGATTTCTCCATTTGGCAGAACAAGGGGATTGAAGAGACAGATATCCAGTTTTCAATGGGCACAGACGTATCGGATCAAGCACAGCACTTCTGAATTTGGAGGGCAGTTCCTGCAGTGGAATTGGAATTGCTGTTCAAAATTAGAGATTTAGTTTTCAAGAGAAATTAGAGTTTAGATTTCAAGAGAGGCTCCCCTTTGAAATGCTTCCAGTAGGCAGGGGATTCAGGGAGAGAAAGTTATTCTTCCTCTCAACACATGTTGTGATCATAAGACTGTCCCTGTGCTTGCAAAATTCTGTATATAACCAAACCTAAACATAAGTGATATTCACATAATTAAGTTTGCATCTGGGATATAATTTCAAGCAGACTTTCGGCTTATCAAATCTACCATATGTTGTTTTTCTCTAGAAACACAACACCCACAAAAAAGTACCAAGATCAAGAGGTGTAGCCATACTTTTAGACAACATGTTTTGCTTTAGTGCTAGAATTAAACTGAGTTTACAGATTTTGTTTCCTGATCTCTCAGCCTTTCTTCATTAATTAAGCTAAATTCAGATGGGTAAATGTTGCATTTTCGTGGCTATAATGAAACAATACTAGTCCTGAAGAAATGTTTATCAATGTGTTTTAAATCATGTAGCAATTTATTTATTTATTTATTTATTTATTTATTTGCCACCCATCTCCCCCAGAGTGGCATTAGCATTAGATTTCAATTGACTTTCATCATCTGTCCACCTCATCTTAGCATTAAAAAGAGAATAAAAATAAGCAAAGGGATGAGAATCCACTTTGACCGTTAGTCAATCAATTGCTGAAGGGATTGCACAACATCCAGCAAAGTCTTCAGCATGATCCACCAAGGCATTTTTTATCACATCATATCCACAGAGAATGACCATAGGTGTTGGCCCCATCCAGAGAGTAAAAACAGACAGAGTAAATGCATTCTTGCTTGAATTATTTCAAACATCTTTTGAAATAATTATACATATGGACAGTTGCGATATTTCTTAGTTTAGTATGGCTCCCAATAAAGTCATATTGAAGTGTTATCCTATGCAGAGCCTGTCGCATACTCATATCAATGAGTCACCAATTATCTAGTGTTATTCCTCTATCCATCCTTTTATCCCAAGCATCTCTAGTTTAGCTCATGCCACCTGGGGAACATGCTACATGAACTAGTCTTACCTTAGGGTAACATTTATACAAAGGCACAACGTCTTTCTGGAAGAGGTTCCCCAGGAAAGGCCGGGGAGCTGGACCTGCTGGCAGGTGCCTTTTCTTCTTGTACATTTGGAAGGATGAGAAGAAGAGGAGGAAGAATATAAATAGAAGAAACAGAACTATTACCAAACCAGCTCCATTTCTTTTGAATTCTATTCAGAAATCCAAATAAATCCTTAAGAGAAATAGAAAGAAAATTGGTTAGTGGAATCCCAACCAAATTGACCTCTAGCCTTCTCCAAATTTTCCCCTATGGATTTCTTTTCAAGTGACCTTTCTCTTAAAATGAGGGAGCAGGTTACTTATCAACACAGATATAGGATGACCTTGGCTGTAAACATATTAATTATTTTGTGTCCATTTCAAAAACATAAGCCACACAAAAGTAGGTAAGACCTACTTTTTTATATGGTATTAGTTCAGATTTTCTCTAATACAATTACAGGTGAAACTCAAAAAATTAGAATATTGTGCAAATGTTCATTTATGTCAGTATGGCAACTCAAAAGGTGAAACCAATATATGAGATAAACGCATTACATGCAAAGCGAGATATGTCAAGCCTTACTTTGATATAATTGTGAGGATTATGGCGTACAGCTTATGAAAACCCCAAATTCACAATCTCAGAAAATTAGAATAGTGTGAAAAGGTTCAATATTCTAGGCTCAAAGTGTCCCACTCTAATCAGCTCATGAATCCATAACACCTGCAAAGGATTCCTGAGCCTTTCAATGGTCTCTCAGGCTGGTTCAGTAGGAATCACAAGCATGGGAAAGACCGCTGACCTGACAGTTGTGCAGAAAACCATCATTGACACCCTCCATAAGGAGGGAAAGCCCCAAAAGGTCATTGCAAAAGAAGTTGGATGTTCCCAAAGTGCTGTATCAAAGCACATGAATAGAAGGTTATGTGGAAGGGAAAAGTGTGGTAGAAAAAGGTGCACAAGCAGCAGGGATGACCGCAGCCTGGAGAGGATTGTCAGGAAAAGGCCATTCAAAAGTGTTGGGGACTTTCACAAGGAGTGGACTGAGGCTGGAGTTAATGCATCAAGAGCCACCACACACAGACGGATCCTGCACATGGGCTTCAAATGTCGTATTCCTCTCCTTGTAAGCCACTCCTGAACAACAAACAACGTCAGAAGCGTCTTACCTGGGCTACAGAAAAAAAGAACTGGTCTGTTGCCCAGTGGTCCAAAGTCCTCTTTTCTGATGAGAGCAACTTTTGCATCTCATTTGGGAACCAAGGACCCAGAGTCTGGAGGACAAATGGAGAGGCACACAATGCACAATGCTTGAAGTCCAGTGTGAAGTTTCCACAGTCTGTGTTGATTTGGGGAGCCATGTCATCTGCTGGTGTTGGTCCACTGTGCTTCATTAAGTCCAGGGTCAATGCAGCCATCTACCAGGAGATTTTGGAGCACTTCATGCTTCATGCTTCCTTCCGCAGACGAGCTTTATGGGGATGCTGACTTCATTTTCCAGCAGGACGTGGCACTGCCCACACTGCCAAAAGTACCAAAACCTGGTTCAATGACCATGGGATTACTGTGCTTGATTGGCCAGCAAACTCCCCTGACCTGAACCCCATAGAGAATCTATGGGGCATTGCCAAGAGAAAGATGAGGGACATGAGACCGAACAATGCAGCGGAGCTGAAGGCCACTATTGAAGCATCCTGATCTTCCATAACACCTCAGCGGTGCCACAGGCTGATAGCATCCATGCCACGCCGCATTGCGGCAGTCATTGCTGCAAAAGGGGCCCAAACCAAGTACTGAATACATATGCATGCTTATACTTTGCAGAGGTCCGATATTGTTCTACTTCCAATCCTTGTGTTATTGATGTCATGTAATATTCTAATTTTCTGAGATTGTGAATTTGGGGTTTTCATAAGCTGTACGCCATAATCATCACAATTATACCAAAGTAAGGCTTGACATATCTCGCTTTGCATGTAATGCGTCTATCTCATATATTGGTTTCACCTTTTGAGTTGCCATACTGACATAAATGAACATTTGCACGATATTCTAATTTTTCGAGTTTCACCTGTATATACATATAAATTAAATTGCACCATATCTGTTAAACAAATACTTACCCTAAATCAACAGTCCCCACTTTATCACTTAATGGGTACTCTGATGCAGGTGATGAAGACTGATCCCTTTGTGAAAGTTATCTCAGCGAAAGTCATCTCAGAACTTCCTTCATTGATGAAGTACAAAATAGCAGATCAGGAAAGGCTGTATTTAGCTGAATACAATCTGAGCCATCATAGCAAATGCATCATTCTATTCTTATAGAATAACATGGTGAACAACATTTTTGGTATTAATACATGGTATAGCAATTATTCCTGTGGAAATGTTATAATATTCAAATAATAAAGGCAGTAATATTTGGTGTTATCAAAATTCTGTCTTCTTTATAAGTAGTTACCATTTTATAATGTCTTCAATCATGCTTTAAAACAAAGTTTTGCTTCTGGTCAGCTTTACTCCAAAACAAAAACAAAAACAAAAAAAAGATTTGCTTCCTAATATATCTTCCTAATACGTATCAATATACCCCTTTGTAAGGAATGCCCCGTTCGTCAAGAGAAACTCCCGTGACACATGTGGTTCACAAAAGAGGCTTACTCAAGCGTAACACAACAGTTACAAACAAAGCCAGGACTGGCTTGGCACATTTCGTGTTACAATTTATAGCTGTCCCCTTCCCGTGTTTTGCCCCATCATCAAGTTACATGTTGCAGCTTGTCGGTGCCCCAATAATCCCCCTTAATGGTCCAGATGGCAGGTTCAGCCACTATCCCATTGTCCCTTGATTAACTGCCCCTCTGGCGTGGGCTTGTTTCCTCAGGGTCCTTTCAGTTGCGCGCAAAACTGGGGTTTGCTTGATTGTGCAGTGATCTCCTTTCCGCGACTCGCGGCTTCGTTCTTTGTCTCGGCGCGCACCACTTATCAGGGTGGATACAAAACTTCCACTCTGCGGTTTCCTGTTAAGCGGGCGCAGGTGGCCCATTAATCAGCCGCAGCTCTCACTTCCTCTTTTTCCCCGGCTTGCGAGAGGGTGGTAAAATTGGCTCAGTGTGGCTGGCCAGTTTTCCTAGCAGTGCCATGCCGGCTGAACCTGACACCCTTCACAAACACATGAACACACATACACACACACACACAGAGAAACACAAACACCGAAGTTGCTGTTCCTATCCTCAAAAAAGAGAAACAGAAGAACCAGGCTTGACCTCAATATCTGCATCATGGGATTGGGAACCCATCTGCTGCGAAAACTGGTTGCTCATATACTCACTGTGACCAAGGTGGGGCTAATTAATTTTAGTCCTGGTGGGGCCACACAAATTCACTCATTGTGCTAGGGGGACACCGCACCACAAAGCCTGAGAAGCCTGAGAGATGGGCAAAACTGGAGGATTGTTAGGCAAAGCGATGCACTCTTTGAGACGGACGTGAGTAGCAGGCCAGTGGGCCACACCCAGAAGGCTGCCAGAGCAAAAACACAAGTGGTGGCAAAGTGGCAAATGCTTCAAAACATTTTGAAAGGTTTTATTTTTCAGCTGCAATAGGACATTGTCCATACTCTTTCGGCACAGCTTTTCTTCACGGTCTTTGCTGGACAGGTTGGAGGCTGTTGGCTGTCATTCCCCAGTCCCTGGTAACTCTGCCTTAAAAGAGGTATAGTGGCAATATAGTAACATTTCGTTATGGTGCATGCTACATTTTTTCTTATTTCCAAATCAACAAAAAGTTGTAAAAATATGTGCTTCGGTGCTCAGGACTTATCAGTCCATCAGCAGGGTAATTCTTCAAAAACTGGAGAGCAAATTCGGTGTGGGGGTAGAAGCTGGCAAAGAGCAACTGTTTAAAAACAGGCCAAATGAGGCTGGGGTCTGTGGAGAAAAAAACCCAGAAGGGTTCCCCAGTGATTCCCTACGAAGGGGCAGTGGGACAGCAGCTCTGAAGGTGTCCAGATCCTCATTCTAAGCTCCCCCCTCCCCGTCCCAACCCCCCCTCCCCACAGACAGAGATGACTGGCTACCCTGCTTATTCGCTCCCTCGCAGTCCCACTCTAACTGTGACGGGACTAAAAGCTCTTTTGCCACCTAATAAGAGCGCGATTACCCCCAGATGCACACCTCTCTGCTCCCCATCATGAGGCATTGCCCTCCTGCGAGCGGTAGAAGAGGCAGAGACATGCCGTGCTTGGATCGCCTGGGGTCAGGGTGTCGCTCAGCACCGGCACACGGAGGGAGGCCCCTTAGGAACCAGCCCAAAGAGAGCGGAGGACATTTCGCAACCAGCTTCAGGAACCGAACAGAACTGCCCATATTACACCAAGGCAAGGTTGGATCTCTTGCAGCAAGGATCTCTCAGGACAAGGGGACTGGCCAGAATATCGGTTGTGGCTTCTTTTGTGTTCTCCGAGCAGCTTCTAATTGCATCAGCTCTCCATCTGCTACTTCACTTGTCATGGCACGAGGGGAGGGAAGGGCTGCCAGGGGAGGTTGAGGAGCAGCAAGAGGAGTAGACGCAGAATGCTACTTTAATTCCAGCAGTCTGGCATCAACTACTATACAAAGCTGATACAGATCATCCAGAGTATTTGGAATGCCTTGTTTTATCAGCTCAGACTCGAGCTCAGGGTCCAAGCCCTCTCTAAACTGGTCCATAAGACCCATCTCATCCCACTCGACATCCCTGCCGAGAACTTGAAATCTGCAATGAACAACCTTACCGGTCTGCCGCCTTGCTTGAGCTTGCGAATGTCCCGACAGGCAGTTAATCTCCTCACTGGATCTCCGAAATGCCCCCTGAAGGCAGCGACAAAATTCTGGTAGTTGTTGAGCACTGGATCACCTGCATCTATGAGGGGGGTCGCCCACTTGGCTGCAGCACCCTTCAATAAACTCATCACAAAAGCCACTCTTGTTCGGTCCGTAGGAAACTGTCCAGGTCTGCTGTCCATGAACATTGCATAGTGCCAGGAAGGTTCTCAACTGCTCCACCTCACCTCCATACTTCTCAGGCATGCTACTAGGCGAACGTAGCAACACCGGTGGCAGAGGAGGTGGCTGCTGGCCCACTTGTCTGAGCTGTTGTACTAACTGTCCGATAGCTGCCTGCAGATTATTAATTTGTGCATCCACTTGCTGTTGGTGTTGTAGTAGGGCTGCCGCCAGCAAAGTGGTGTCAAATTTGCCCCCTGGGGATCCGTTGCCATGATTCCAATTTCCCCCTTCTTGATGGTAGTATGAGTCTGGCGAGATTGATGTCAGGTTCAGCCCAAAGAACTCCATGAGACAGTACAGGTTCAGTTCTACTGCATTTATTAGCTTCCACCTACAAGACAGAAAACTCTCCAGACTGAATCTATACATCCCAAGCCAGCCAGCCAAAACACCATGAATTCCTTAGGGTGGTGCCAGTCTCATTCTCTTCACCTTCCCACGCTCCTTCTGGGGGCTAAGGCAATGCTTATTTCCCTGAGCACGGTCTTCACCAAACCATTCCATCACAGTACCACTCATTCAGCACCATCATAAGTTTGAACAGTCGCTGAATGAGTGGTCATTAAATGAGGACCACCTGCTACAACCACAATAGGGATTAGAAAATGTGTTGTTAAATGGCGCAGTCATTAAATGAGGCATCACATGACCACACCTGATGTTATGACCTTTTTTGCCACAGTTGTTAAGCAAATCATCACATGACCATGACATCATCATCATCATCATCATCATCATCATCATCATCATCATCATAAATCTTGTTTTCTATAATGTTGCAATGTATGAATTTGAATTTGTAATTATATTAATTACAAATTATATTTAAAAAGCCATTATAATAAAAAAAAATCTGGAAAAATCTTTTAACCTGAGCAGGCACCTGAAGTTGGGGATGGAGATGATGTTCTCCTTTCTTAATCAATTAAGAACTGTTAATTAATATTCTTAATCTGGGAAAGAAAAACTATGGCCTTGTTTCAGTGGGGACAGTAGGCACTGTATCCCAGGGCTAACTGCTTGTTGGGAAGCAAAGGCTGAAAAAAATGTTGTCCCCTCTTGCCCAAGAGACAAAAGTAAGATACCTGTTGACTCTGGTGGAAAATATTGATTGTACTGGGGGTTCCCCCTCTTAAAACTACCCTTTTGGGCATCAGTCCAGCACTACATTTTTTTGTAACCCCAATTTTTGGATAAACATTTTCTTACTTCAGTAATAGCTGGAAAGTTATGTGCTAGTATAGAGGGCATTTTATAAAGGGAATGCATTTTATAGAAAAGAAACAGTGGGCAAAGTGTAATGGTTAGCATGTCAAGACTTATTAATGCATGAAGATGGACAGCTTAAGATGAAGTCAAGGGAACAATCAACTGCAGAGGGATTTAGTTTTCAATGGTTCTCATATGCATGAAAAGGAAAGAAAAGAAAAGAAAAGAAAAAGATTTAAGATAGACTAGACAACCCATGACCTATTGGGTCACTGTTTTAGAGATATTTCCTTACCTAAACTAAGGACAGAATGACCAAGGGCAAAAAAGCAGTGGGAGTTGCTGCCAGCTTTCCCACAGACTTTCCTTTTGAGAAGATGACACGAAGTGTCAGAAAACTCCCTCCCTCCCTTCCTTTTTTCCCTTTTTTCCCTTTTTCCCCTCCCTCCCTCCCTCCCTCCCTCCCTCCCTCCCTCCCTCCTTTCTTTCTTTCTTTCTTTCTTTCTTTCTTTCTTTCTTTCTTTCTTTCTTTCTTTCTTTCTTTCTTTCTTTCTTTCTTTCCTTGCTATAATACAGGTTTGCTCCATTTGCCTCATGACTTTCAGGAGAGCCCCCATGAAGCCTTCTCCTCCTCCTCAACTGATCCACAGAACTGCCTGTCACTTTGCTGAGGGGAGTGGAACCAAGGAAGCAGCAGACCATGAGGAAACCTGCACCCCCGCTCCCCATTCCAGCATGTCCCAAGAGCCCCCGCCCTCAAGAGAGGAAGAGGGCTCACTCATCGACCACCCATGCCCCCCAGAAAGCCCCACCTCACCAGCAGGCATCCAAGCTACTCCCTCGTCCTTCCCTCAATGCCCACCACCGTTAAAAGATTTCAAATTCTGGCCATGGTTCCAAAGCAGTCAATCAACACTCACCCATTCAGCCTTGCCACCAGCAATTGGGCACAGGGGACAGAGGGAGGTGGGAAACAGGTCAGGGATATTCCCATGATGATCATGTGACCTGGGCTTACCATGGTGGCACAGCAGCACAGCAATGCTGAAGCAGCCACAAATTTTCCAAATTTCAGTCGCACGGGAGTTATGGATCCCAGACTTTGGAGGCATTCTGTAAGTTAGCCCATTGGAGCTACCTTGGTTCAAAAATTGTTGCCCTATGATGCATTGTTTTGCCCAGTTAAAGGTTATAGACACAAAAGCTTTAGTAGTACATAGATAAAAAGGTAATGGGGATTAAACAACAAACAACATGAGACGGAATTTGAAAATGAATTGTGTACAAATGATGAACACGACATTGCAAAAATGTAAATTGTGGATGAGACAGATTTATTGCAGACTGAGCTGGCCCTCAGCAGCAATAGCCAGAGTCCAGGGCCACCAACGATATATCAGCCCTTTAAGGTAGACCAAACTACCTTTATCAGACCATTGTCTAGGCTGTGGCTCTTCCTCCTGTCTCTCAAAGTTTTTCTCACTGTGATTAATTTTCTCAAATTACATTTCTGCCCTGGACTCAGAATTCATTTATCTGACTGCTGCCTTGGTTGCAGTTCTTCCTCCTCTTTCTCGGGTTTATTCCTACTGCTCAGTACAGGATCCTATACCTGGCCGTGAAGGAAGATCCTAGGGTTGGACAATGGGATTACAATCAGTGAGCCTGACATCCCTGAGTGAGGTTCCATTCCCAGATCCCACTGTATCTTCCCCTGCCCATCACACTTCCAATGTTCCTGCTCACCCTCTTTTCTCCCCCCAGATGCCTCTCATCTCTTGCATCCTCCTCCCAGGCCAGGGCATTCATTTACCCCCACACATACCACACACAAACCTCTGCTACAGCAACTCACATAATCACAAACAGCCACACCCAGTCCTCACAGCAAGGCCCCTCCCACTCCTTTATGGCCACACCTGCTCCCTGGCATTTGGGAACCTATGGAGGGGGTGTGAAGCTGCTATGGGACTGAGCCCCAACACACAGAATAAAACCAAGAGCCTCCTCTCCACCTGGTAGGGGAACAAAATGGAAACCAAGTGGGCAGCCAGATGCTACTCCTTAGTCTGAAAGAGAGGAGCCAATGGGTCATTGTCCAGTCCCATGTCCTGAGGACCACTCCACAGGTTCTGAGATGGGCAGCGTAGATCTTCCAATGCCAGAAATACCTCCCAGTGTAGTAAGGTTAGAACATTATAAATGGAGGAAATGTGCTATATTTTGTAGCACAAAGAATTGAATGTCCTTCTCTTTGAAACATTCTTTGAGGGGTTTATTCCCCACAAAAATTTTTTGCCCACCAGTGAGTTCTGTAATCACAACAGTGATATCTTGGAATGCATGATATATCTGTATAATATTCATGTAACTGGGTTGTTGATTAATTTCATTTTGCAGACAAAACCTCCTTGCGTGAATTTATATGCCATCAGGCAGAAATCTTTTGCACATGAGATTTTATCAGTAGTGGACAAGAAAGGAACAAGACCCCTTTGAGGGATCCAGTAAACAATACTTTCTGAGGAATGAATTCCATTCTGAAATCCTAAGAAGTATATTTTATGTTTTGTACATCTGGATCTATTGATTCTAAAATTGCAGCTACTTCAGAGGCTGTTAGAGTGTATGAGTTAAATTAATACATGTTTTAGTTGTATATATTACCAAGGAAATATTATAGATAAGTCATATATAACACACAGGCTGTCAATCTTTAAAACAACCATTAGATATCAACAGATGTAAACATGACTTCATTCTGTATTTAACCCAAGCATACCAGGAAAAAGTCTTCCTTGTCATTTTCAGATTTAGGTTATTTCACAACATTAGTTTCTCCTGATACTTCTAACTGAAACCTTGCATGAAGCTGAAATCTCCACTACAAATTATATAGTGAGCGTTTGCAGAAATAGATACATGCTTTATTTGAGTATCTATTAATATAGGTTTGGCCAGTCCAGTTCCTAGGCCTCAAAAGGAGCTGTATGTTGGTTAAAACATGTGCCAACAAGGCAGGATGGGAGGGGGGGGGGAGGGAAGGAAGGAAGGAAGGAAGGAAGGAAGGAAGGAAGGAAGGAAGGAAGGAAGGAAGGCAGGCAGGCAGGCAGGCAGGCAGGCAGGCAGGCAGGCAGGCAGGCAGGCAAAGCTGTCACCCATCAGATCCTCAGCTTCTTTCCTTCTCCTAATCATTGAACACAAGCGTCCAATGAACGTTTAACCGCTCGTATAAGGGGGTATTGATTCTTATTTGTGAAGTCCAAATACAAGGATATTAAATCCTTGTCTTTAGTGTCCCCAACCAGATGGAAGGTGAACTTCTGGAGCAGAGTGCTGAAGAACAGGAAGAGCTCCATCCGAGCCAGGGCCTCCCCCGGACAGGCCCGCTTCCCTGCAATAGCAAAGAAGAAAACAAAGCTTATTTAGGAAGCACATTTGCTGGAATTGTGACTGGTAAAAGAATAACATGGAATAAGTCAGTATGTTACTTTATCCAATGTCTTCCAGAGGACTTTACCTGCTGAGAATGGCATGAAAGCATCTCTTTTTCTGAACTGGCCCTTTTCATCCAAAAAATGATCTGGGTTGAACTTCTCTGGAGTCTCCCAATAGAGAGGATCAAAATGTGCAGAGGAGAAGACTGGCGCAACAGCCACATACTAGAGGGAAAGGGAGAAACAGATTGTATTAGTTGTTGCTTGTATGGAGCAGAAAGAGCCTGCAGTTCTCACTTGTCTCAAATCAAATAGCTCAGTGGGAAGCACTCTGCAAACATTCTGTGGGCATGGAGGGAAGGGAGAGATATTTGGTTTAATACATATTTATTGAAACTGCCTTGGATACAAAGGATCTCTGGATACATAACATCCCTCTTTTTTTCTATTCCCCAGAATATCTTGACCAATAGTTATATCACCACACCTTGGGGATGTTGTAACCACGGAATTTTGTGTCACAAGTTGTTGCCCGTGGAAAGTTCTCAAGGCTCCCTTTCTGATACCGTTGAAACTCATGGACAACGGCATTTGTGAAAGGCATCTTCAACCGGTCCTCCATGCTTGGAATGCGGTTTGCACCCACCACCTCATCGATCTCCTGTTGCACCTTAGCTGTGAGAAAAAGTATTGAGAAGATATTGACAGCCTTTTTCTTTCTCATGCTGAACACCTGCAGTCAGCTACCACTTCTTTTTCAAAGAACATACAGGGAAGACATTTCTAGACAGAAGAATGGCTCCTCCTCCTCCTTTGAAGTCATTTCCCAGTGGAGACCGTTTCAGTTTTTTTAGTCCAGGAAGATGTGATTCACACTGTTTATCTGTGTCTCTGTGCCATAGTGGAAATGCTGAGAGCCAGCAAACATCAAGCATTTCCATATGGGCTTTCTGAAGAATACAGTCTCCACCCAAAGATGCAGTGAATAGCAATCAGGAGAAAAACCACTTTACTTAAATTAATTTCTTAAACTGTTATTATATGTACACATTAATTACTATTTTATGCCAGCAGAAAAGAAAGCACTCATTCCCCCCAAAACCTCAAGGTCCATTTCCAAAGAACTAATGCTTCAAGCTACAGCTATTAATCTACCTGTTGTAACAGCTAATCTAACTATTAACAACTGTTAATATTGGGGGTATCATAGATTAAGATTAATTATATTCTTTAACAACCTTTATTATTGTTTTCATCTATGTCATAATTACTCATTCTTGTACATAACCATTTTGCCATTGCCTGAAGCAGCATGGTTCAAAATGTCAGGAATGATACCTTAAGTTAAAAGGGATGTTCATTTATATTGTTGCAACAGATGATCCTCAAGAAAAATATAATCTACTAAGCTTGCTCATTCATACTAGGATTCCAGAAAGCAAGTACTAAATTAATGTACTTGGCTGATTTGCCCTATGGCTGTATGCGGAAAAAAGATTGCATTCAATTGTTACAGCATTCAGTCACTTCAGCCTCTTCATGATCTAATGGATATCATTTCACTAGAATTGTCTGTCAATAGCTGCTTCTTCATGACATCTCAAGACTTGGTGGTGGATGCGTTTGCTCCAAGGGCAGGTTAGCTAGACTGGGAAATCTAAAAAAAAAACCATTTTGGAAGAAGGCAGTGGCAAAGCACTTCCATAATAGTCTGAAGAAAACTGCATAAATGCAGCTGCAGTGAGTTTACTTTACTCAACAGCATCTTAATTTATTTACTTTCTTTTTTGTAGGATTAATAGTAGAAGCCCTGAGAGCCCTGACGCCTTTCTCTTATTGTGGGCATTTCTTACCTTGAATGTGTGGCAATTTAGCCATCACTAGGAGGCTGTAGAGCAAGGCCAGGCTTGTGCTTGTTGTCCCAGCAAGAAAGAGTCCAAAGACAACAGTCACAAGCTCTTCAGAAGTGTAGATAACCTCATACGAGTTCTGCTTCTAAAAGGAAAACAGAGGGGGGGAAAGGAAGAATATAAAATTCTACTTGAAATAAAGATAAATTAGTTCATGAAGTTCTTCATACTGTCTCTTTCAACTAAAGGAATCTTAAGTCAACCTTTAACCTGTCTTTAGAATAGATAGAAAAGCCCTTCAATTCTAAGGCATCTCTGGGATCAGCATTTGATCCAGGGGAAGAAACCGCTTGCCTACCTGGTATACCTATCAAATACTGACCACATGAAATGGGCAGAATTAAAGAATTCAGTCTTTAAAATAGCAGCCTTCATTTCTAATGCTTGGCCCAGTTTGGAGAATAGTATAGATACCTTTAGCAACAGTTAAGCCTGGAATAGGAATACATGCCAACAAATGGCCATGAAGGGGTTGTCCAAGAGTAAAGAAAGAAGGTGGAGAATAAATAGCTTCATATTTATTCATATGAGATAAACTAGGTTCATCTTAGATGCATATTGGAGAATACTCATGATACTTAGACAATTATGCAAGAAAGGTATATAGCCTACCTTCTCCAATCTCATAAGGAAGCAATCAATATAGTCACGGGGGTTCTGAGGATCCGACGTCTTCCTGTGGAACTCCACCTTCTCACGGATATAATCACAGACTTTTTCAGTATCAGCAAAAATCTTGTTGTGTTGTCCAGGAAAGTAATCCATAATTTTTGGAACAGTATTGTACACCTGTCACAGAGTTCATGTTAAATACTACACCTTTTCAGACCATTATGGTGGAGGCTTAATGCCCCAAATATTCAGAGAGTAGCTTTTACTGTGATGTTGCTAGTTGTCAAGTCTCAAATAGGTGCCAAGGCCAAGAAGGCAAGACCTACATGGATTTCAGTAACCTAGCTTCAATTCTAGTCTCAAGTAAATATAGTATTTTGAACACTATAATAGGAATTTATATTAATAGTAAGTTAATTAAAGAGGAGTCTCTTTGCACAGCTTTTCCCCAGTATTCTCGTCACTTCAGCTGAGTTCCATTTAGGAGAAAATCTGTCAAGTGACTTGGCCACTGCTTTCCTAGCCCCCCGCCCCCCCATCTCTCACATGAATGGATAATCGTGTAAATGGTCTTAGTCCTCAAAGTGGGGAAAATGGACTCTGGCCGTGAGCATAAAGATAGGGGAGCTGTTTCAAAAAGCAATGATAAGGAGAGATGCACATGTCCACAATTGGACATGATAATTAGTACTGCTAATACTATTGATGGCTGTATGTGTAACACTGCAGTTTTTTTTAAGATACATAATATGATAATATAGCTTTTTAGATTGATTGGAATATTGATTTTGTTGTCATCTGTTAGAAACCCTACAGAAACAACAAAAAAGTATGTATGGGCACCAATGTTAACTTTTCAGTCAAGGGCTTATCATTGAGTCTGGGAAGACTGATGTCAGGTTTAGCCCAAGAAACTCCAGGAGACCATGCAGATTCAATCCAGCAGGGTTTATTAGCTACAACCTCTATCAAGAATCTTCCTAGACTGGAACCAGTTCCCAGGGTCAGTCAGTAAACACAGCCGGCATTCCTCAGGGAGGTGCCAGCCTCATCCTCTTATCTCTTCCCCGCACTTCAGGAGACGAAAGAGGATTCTTTACTCCCCGACGCTGGCCTCCATAATTCCATTCCATCACAGAAATGCCATGTTTGGACCTCCCTGGCAAGTTAAGAAATGAGTGAGTATGAGACATAAGCAGGTCAGGGGCCAAAGAAGTTATTGCTCTGATGACCAGAGCAGGGAATGGTCCTTGTAAGCCCAGCCAGGAGAGGTGAACTGGGAATCGGTTGGTGTTTGGATGGCTCCATCTCACTGGATGCCCAGATTTGGCTTCTCCTGCTTAGCAGTTCATCACATCTAGTGTTCATATTTCAGACCTGAACATTCTCACACACCTACAGAGCTGCTAGTAAAAATGGGGCTTCATGACAGGAGAAGCAACAGCTTCTAACATACCAGTGCTAGGAAACTTTGAAGCCATCTTATTTGAGACTCCACAATCTGCTGGTTCTCTATGAAGATTTGATCTTCGTAATCAAATCGATTGCCAAAGACGACTGCACAGATCACATTAGAAACAGCACTGCTAAATCTTCTTCTTGGGTCAAAAGGTTGCTCTGCAAGAAAAGCCACAGAAAGTTATGAGTGGGATCAGAGAATGTGGATCTTCCCTTCCATAATCTCACTACAAAATTTGAACAAAAAATGTTTCAAGTCAAACAAGTATAAATGAATATTCTTTCCCTCTGTCCTAAGAACTGAATATGAATACTATTTAAAAATCCTATAACCTCTTAATCAAGAGCCAAAGTGGTGTTTCCACATTACACTCTGGAATCCATTAAATCCATTATTGGTAATTTTTTATTACCATATTAACTAAGCAGCAGAGCCTATGTGTAATTTAATGAAAACACAGCCTATGTTACCACTAAAGCTTCTTCACAGTCTCATTGCTGTCTTCCTCTGTCAAGAATTGTTTCCTCCCTGCTGGGGGCTCCTTCCTCTGCCTCTTTCTGCTCATGGCTGGTTTTTCCACCTTCTCCCTTCCCCTGTTTCACCTCTTTGAATGGTCTGCTTCCAGTTTTAACTGAGCTCTCCTCTCTCTCTGCCCCTCTCTCCTCCTAATCTCTTTTTTTTCCACTCTGTTTCCTCTTTATCTCTCTCTTTATTTTTAAATAACCCCACTTTCTTTTCTTTCCATTTCTTTTCCCTTCTCATTCCAGATTTCTTCATTCAAAATGATATTCAAAGGTGCCACCGCTCTCTAAATGAAGACTATTTATGGCCATTTAATTCAGATCCACAGTACCTTTAAGATCTCCACCCCTCATGCAAACCACCTATTGTTATCTGCTTCATGCCTATAAGAGCAAATCGTTATCCATGTTTTCCTTACTGCCCTTAGATTACCTGTCTCATTCATCCATAAAGTGCTTTGCTGGCTGCTGAATTTGCCTGATGTGTGATTTAGCATTAGGTTCAAATCATTTTTTTTTTTAAAAAAATTTCTGCTTCTCTTTCCAGTTTTAACTGAGCACTCTGTTCCTTCCATCCTGCTCTCCTTCTAATCTATTCAACACTTTTTAAAAAATAATCCCCGGCACTTTTTCTCTATTTCTTTTCCTTTCTCCTTCCAGAGGAGACTTGTCCACCAAAGATGGCTTTCGAAGGTACTACAACCCTCTGAATGGATTCTGCTTGTGGCCTATTAATTCAAATCCACAGTGCCTTACAGATCTCCATCCCTCATGTGGCCTGTTCTTATCCACGTTTTCCTTCCCTCCCTTAGTTTACCTGTCTCATTTACCCAAAAAGTGTTTCACTGGCTGCTGAATTTGCTTGATGTGTGATTTAGCATTATCTTCAAACCTGGCTAAACACAAGCATAGTTTTAAAAAATCCAGGCTCAGCATATTTTTATGTAATTACCACATTAAATAGCTTCCTAGCACCTACTGCATGTTTTCTCGGTTACTGCATCCACAGTAAGATTTCACTACTTCTGAGCAAACTTGTAATTTTATGAAGCCAAGGGCTGACTCTGGAGAGAAAAGAGGAAGGAACATCTGGAAAGCTGTTGTATTTCCTATGTGCATTTTTTCTTTGCTCCTGAGCACCACTGTGGAAAAATGGAGGGGGGGGGCACTTATCACTGCCTATCTTCCTTTTTCTGTATTTTGTGCATTTAAGTGCAGAAGGATTTGAGTTTGTCCTGTAACTTCACATAGTACAAAAACCCTTTCCAGCTTCTTTTCTATACACTTCCTGAAATTCTTCTTCTGCAGGAGAAGAGCTTTCAGTTTCTCTAGAGGACCTTTTGTGGTAGCCACTTCCTCTGCTAGACAAAGGGCTTCCTCCTGCACCCTTTCGGACATCCTTCTCTTCCCCATCCCAAAATCTCGCAAGGTGGACAGTGTGAACCGTCGCAGCTCCCTCCATTTCTTCTCATCACTGGTGCCCAGACCTGAAACCAAAGACACAGGAAAGAGACCACAATGTCAGTCAGTTCTCAGCTTTTGTGGAGGAGGATGTTTAGATATAAATGATGGTTTAAGGCACTTTCCCTTTCAGATCTTTGTCACATCCATAGTTGAAACAGGGCACTCCAACAGCAAAGTTCAAAGGTGTCAATATTCTTTCTTCATACTTTTTCAAAGTCCAAATTGCTTTTGAAGGTACACAAAATGATTTTTTGACATTACTCCAGATGACATCAGCCAAAAGTGTCTTCTTTGGAAAAGCATTTCTGTGTGTCTTCCCAAAGGATAGTTTAGAGGTCAGGTTTTGTTTTGTTTTGTTTTGTTTTTTTGCATGTAAGGAACGACCTGAGCAGATTTCAGAAGTGACCAGTGGAAGGAAAATGGTGAAACAAGGTTTTCCTCCCTCTCCAAGAATCATGACCAAATCAACATCTTTACAAAACCTCATTCTAAGTGAACCTTTCACAACTATCAAAAATATTAATCGCATTTAGATAATCTGAAATGAATTATAGAAACAAACAATAACAAATAAGGAAAAGGAAGAGAATCAACCTTTATTTTGGAACAGTCGCCTATTTATGGGTGTTTCAGTTCGCCCACCAAATTCTTCTGCATGATCTAGCAAAGCATCTTTTATCACCTCATATCCACAAAGTGCAACCATTGGTTTTGATCCAATCCAGACAGTAAATATAGGTCCATACTTCGCAGTGAGCTAAAGGTGGAATTAGATGAAAATCCAGTTAATTAGGTGATAAAGATTCTTAGCTGAAATTATTCTAAAGCATGCTTGAAATACAGTGGTACCTCGGTTCACGAACTTAATTCGTTCCGCAACTCTGGTCGCGAACCGAATTGGTCGTGAACTGAATCAAATTTCCCCATAAGGTTCAATGTAATTACAGTTAATCCGTTCTGAACCATATGTTTTTTTTTTTTAAACTGCAAAAATATGACACAAAGTACGGTATGAAGAGAGAGAAAGCTAACCTTGCTTGACGTGACTTCTGGCGTGGAGGACAGGAAGGCTGGGGGGGAGGCAGTTACTGCATGGACAGAGAGTCCCCCTCCCTACAGGAAGCCGCAACCACGTGTCACGGCAGGGAAAATGGCCGCGGATCCTGTTCGTAACCCGATCCGGCGTTCGCGAACGGAGGTAAAATTTTGCAACCGGAGCTGTTCGTGAACAGATGCGTTCGTGAACAAATGCGTTCGTGAACCGAGGTACCACTGTACTTCTTAAATTTGTCACAGAGAGACCTTCAACATGTTCAAACCAAGCTTCAATAACTCTTAATATCCACAGAGTACATCAGTATGATTAGGTTCCAGTACATTGTATGTATTTCCAGCTGGCGAAATATGGACAACAGTATGTTGGCTTTCCTGGTCATCTCTGGATTAGAGAATCTAGTTTGCAGAGAGTAGCATGAGCTGCTCAGTGTAAAAGTGAGCTTAGGTTGCACCAGTGACATACTGGCCAAAAAGTACCAAAACTCAGCAGCGCTGTTTTCACCATTACCAACAAATGTTATATTCTGCAAAGGTAAAACTAAGCCTGATAATCTAGGTTACTCCTTTACTTTCCCTACAATTCAGAGAAAAAATATACTCTTTTAAGTGACATGAATGGAGGGGTGGAAATGAAATAATGAGAATATTAACTGTTTCATATATTTCTGCTTAGAAAAAGGCCTGTCTGTTTCAAATATGTGGCAAAAGCCTTAATTTATTCATTAGTACACATAGAAAAGGAATGAATATCAATCAAAAGCAAAATTATTCTGAATATCCATGGTGTAAGATTGAGAGAATCTGTGAAAGACCCAAAGCTGATAAGAGGTTCTAAATGTAGGTCAAGTGATTATTTGGGAGTGTCAAGGATGGGTCTTGGGAAAATGGACACAGAAGAAAAGGAAAGAAGTGAAAAAACTGAGAGTTTTTTCTGAAGGAAGAAAAATACATGTCTCATGAAAAATATTAAAATGTAGATTAATTTCCCAACAGAATGAATGGAAAGTGGACATAAGGAAAGAAGATGTAGGAGTGCTTCAAACAATCTGAAAGGAATTATGCTACAGAGTCCACTGAAGTGTGTAGAATTTTGCTCACAGGCAGTACGATAAAAGAGAAGAGGCTACAGGTGAAAAAATTGTGCATACAAGAGAATAACTGCTGCATTGGAAGATGGAAATGGGGGCAAACTGCCCACCATTCCTGAAGATAAACCATCTTTGGTAGGGCTACCATAAACGAGCTTCAAACTGGATTACCACTATAGTGCAGCAAAGAGTTTGTGTTTCTCTATGTCTTTCTTGGCATCTAGTGATCATCAGGATTTTTGCAGCCAAGATGAAGTAGCCCCTGTCTTTCATCTATTAGGACATTATTACGTTCTGTCTGCGTTTCAACAATCTGGAATCAGACAGGATAGCTAGAGGAAGAGGAGGTTTCAATGAATTTGATGCTAATACAAATGATACAAATTTGAGGTCCAGGGATTTAGTTTTCTAAGCCTTTTCCTGTTACTACTTATTTTTAATGAACTTTGTAACTTCCATAATGCGTCCATCAGACTGTTGCAAGGTGCCTTACACTACAATTCCTGCTGAAGATACACACGAATCCCCAATAAAATTGGATGCTTATACAATAAATCAAACTACTAAAATTAGGGAAAGGTACAGAATTCTTTCAAAGTAATCATCTTCTAAAACAGTGAAAAAGTGCAACAGTCAGCTAATCTCACCTTTTCATAGGATTCGCTCAAAGGTAGTACATCTCGCTGCAAGAGGTTCCCCAGAAAAGGCCACGGAGTTGGTCCTGGGGGCAGCTGCTCTTTTTTCTTGTATATCTGGAAGGAAGAGAAAAGGGTGAAAAATATACAGAGAAGCAGCAGAGCTCCTGCCCATGTCAGCTCCATCCTTCTCTGAGTTCTTTTCCACTCCAAAAATCCAAGAAATTGTTTAAATGAGATAAGATTGAAAGAAGGAGGCCCACTGGTGAACAAACCAAACCCAAGTTCCAGATGTCCTCTAATCTTTGCACATCTCCTTGTTTGCTTTCTGCTCCATTTGTCCTTTCACCTCGATTAGTATAGCAGAGTTACTTATCAAGATTCATAAATTCTGACTGGGGGAACAAATAAGTTACTTTACTTTTTGGGGAAAAATATGTAGTGCATATAGTTTGGATTCAAAATACGGATACTTGCCTTTTATGTAACTCTTTCAAGAAAATTGAAAACCTTCACCTTCAAGAAAATTGGTGGCCACCGGCAGCATAGGAAATTTTCTGGAAGACTTTGAACAAAAAAATTACAAAAATACATGATTCTGGCTGTGTCATTTAGGATTTAAGTTCATCATTTTAAACCTCATAATTGGGAAGGAAATAATTAATTTCAGAATGGATGGAAATGGGAAATTCAAACATCCCTGGAGTAAATGTCCAAAAAGGAATTACATGTATGGGGTGGTGAGACTCACTTGTGGATTCCAAGGAGTCTGTGGGCCACACAGCCCCCTTTGCAAGGCAGACCAGGTCTTGCAGCTTGAAGGGTAAAGATTTTTAAGACAATCTATTTCTCTTTTTTCTGATTTAAGTTTATCTGCGATATTGGAATTTTTCAAACTGGGGTTAAATCCTTTAACTAATAGTTAAATAGTCAGCAAAGAAGAGGGAGTGTCTAAAATGAACTATTAGTTAAAGGATTTAACCCCAGTTTGAAAAATTCCAATATCGCAGATAAACTTAAATCAGAAAAAAGATTTCCATTTCCATCCATTCTGAAATTAATTATTTCCTTCCCAATTATGAGGTTTAAAATGATGAACTTAAATCCTAAATGACACAGCCAGAATCATGTATTTTTGTAATTTTTTTGTTCAAAGTCTTCCAGAAAATTTCCTATGCTGCCGGTGGCCACCAATTTTCTTGAAGGTGAAGGTTTTCAATTTTCTTGAAAGAGTTACATAAAAGGCAAGTATCCGTATTTTGAATCCAAACTATATGCACTACATATTTTTCCCCAAAAAGTAAAGTAACTTATTTGTTCCCCCAGTCAGAATTTATGAATCTTGATAAGTAACTCTGCTATACTAATCGAGGTGAAAGGACAAATGGAGCAGAAAGCAAACAAGGAGATGTGCAAAGATTAGAGGACATCTGGAACTTGGGTTTGGTTTGTTCACCAGTGGGCCTCCTTCTTTCAATCTTATCTCATTTAAACAATTTCTTGGATTTTTGGAGTGGAAAAGAACTCAGAGAAGGATGGAGCTGACATGGGCAGGAGCTCTGCTGCTTCTCTGTATATTTTTCACCCTTTTCTCTTCCTTCCAGATATACAAGAAAAAAGAGCAGCTGCCCCCAGGACCAACTCCGTGGCCTTTTCTGGGGAACCTCTTGCAGCGAGATGTACTACCTTTGAGCGAATCCTATGAAAAGGTGAGATTAGCTGACTGTTGCACTTTTTCACTGTTTTAGAAGATGATTACTTTGAAAGAATTCTGTACCTTTCCCTAATTTTAGTAGTTTGATTTATTGTATAAGCATCCAATTTTATTGGGGATTCGTGTGTATCTTCAGCAGGAATTGTAGTGTAAGGCACCTTGCAACAGTCTGATGGACGCATTATGGAAGTTACAAAGTTCATTAAAAATAAGTAGTAACAGGAAAAGGCTTAGAAAACTAAATCCCTGGACCTCAAATTTGTATCATTTGTATTAGCATCAAATTCATTGAAACCTCCTCTTCCTCTAGCTATCCTGTCTGATTCCAGATTGTTGAAACACAGACAGAACGTAATAATGTCCTAATAGATGAAAGACAGGGGCTACTTCATCTTGGCTGCAAAAATCCTGATGATCACTAGATGCCAAGAAAGACATAGAGAAACACAAACTCTTTGCTGCACTATAGTGGTAATCCAGTTTGAAGCTCGTTTATGGTAGCCCTACCAAAGATGGTTTATCTTCAGGAATGGTGGGCAGTTTGCCCCCATTTCCATCCTTCCAATGCAGCAGTTATTCTCTTGTATGCACAATTTTTTCACCTGTAGCCTCTTCTCTTTTATCGTACTGCCTGTGAGCAAAATTCTACACACTTCAGTGGACTCTGTAGCATAATTCCTTTCAGATTGTTTGAAGCACTCCTACATCTTCTTTCCTTATGTCCACTTTCCATTCATTCTGTTGGGAAATTAATCTACATTTTAATATTTTTCATGAGACATGCATTTTTCTTCCTTCAGAAAAAACTCTCAGTTTTTTCACTTCTTTCCTTTTCTTCTGTGTCCATTTTCCCAAGACCCATCCTTGACACTCCCAAATAATCACTTGACCTACATTTAGAACCTCTTATCAGCTTTGGGTCTTTCACAGATTCTCTCAATCTTACACCATGGATATTCAGAATAATTTTGCTTTAGATTGGTATTCGTTCCTTTGTGTACATATGAATAGATTTTGGCTTAAGCCATGCAGTTGAAACAGACAGGCCTTTTTCTAAGCAGAAACATATTAAGCAGTGAAAATTCTCATTATTCCTACCTTTCAATTCATGCCACTTAACACAATATATTTTTTCCCCTGAATTGTATTTTTTTATTTTTTTCAGAATGTTTCATAACAATAAAAACATGTTTTTTTTCTTTTTCCACTATCACTATTCACAAAAGTATAATTTTTCTTACGTTCCATGTTAAATCTTAAGTATTACATGGTAGTTATCAGCTGAGCCATGAATAGTGTCCTCCGCTTCCCATCGTAAGGATGGTTATTTGTGGATTTCACATAAGTTTTTTCTAGTAAGCTAAGGAAAGAGTAGTTTAGATTATCAGGTTTAGTTTTACCTTTGCAACATATAACATTTTTTGTTAATGGTTAAAAACGGTGATGCTGAGTTTTGGCACTTTTTGGCCAGTATGTCACAAGTGCAGCCAAAGCTCAGTTTTACCTTGAGCAGCTCATGCTACTCTCCGCAAACTAGGTTCTCTAACCCACAGATGACCATGAAAGCCAACATACTGTTCTCCATATCTCACCAGCTAGAATTACATGCAATGTGCTGGAACATAATCATATTGATGTACTCTGTGGATAGTAAGAGTTATTGAATCTTGGTTTGAATATGCTGAAGGTCTCTCTGTGACAAATTTAAGAAGTATTTCAAGCATGCTTTAGAATAATTTCTCCAAGAAGTGCTTTACCAGCTAATTAACTGAATTTTAATCTAATTCTACCTTTAGCTTACTGCAAAGTATGGACCTATATTTACTGTCTGGATTGGATCAAAACCAATGGTTGCACTTTGTGGATATGAAGTGGTAAAAGATGCTTTGCTAGATCATGCAGAAGAATTTGGTGGGCGAACTGAAACGCCCGTGAATAGGAGACTGTTCCAAAATAAAGGTTGATTCTCTTTCATATCCTTATTGGTTATTGTTTTTAAGTTTCTATAATTCATTTCAAATTGTCTGATTGCCATGACTATTATTGGTAGTTGTAAAAGTTTTATTTGAAATGAAGTTTTGTAAAGATGTTGATTTGCTGATGCTTCTTGGAGAGGGAGGAAAACATATTTTCGA
Source organism: Liasis olivaceus (assembly GCA_030867105.1). Lineage (NCBI taxonomy): Eukaryota > Metazoa > Chordata > Lepidosauria > Squamata > Pythonidae > Liasis > Liasis olivaceus. Next base: position 98,408,276 of record CM061348.1, on the reverse strand, counting down.
CATTTTCCTTCCACTGTTCACTTCTGAAATCTTCTCAGGTGGTTCCTTACATGCAGGGGGGGAAAAAACAATTCACCTCTAAACTATCCTTTAGGAAGACACACAGCAATGCTTTCCCAAAGGAACCACTATTGACTGATGTCATCTGGGCTAATGTTGAAAATTAATTTCATGTACCTTCAACAGTAGTTTGGGCTTTGAAGAACTGAGAAGTAAGATAGAAAGAATATTGACCCCTTTCAACTTTGGTGTTGGAGAAGATTCCTGACAATATCATAGATAGCCAGGAAAACACAAACAAACGGATCTTGGAACAAAACAGCTTATACTCGGAGCACAAATGACCTATCTCAAATTTCCATACTTCAGACAGATTGCGCAAAGGCCCAGCTCTCTAGACAAGGTTGTAATGGTGGGAAAGGTGGAAGGAAGAAGAAGAAGATGGCCATCCACAAGGTGGATGGACTCAGTTACAATGGTGAGGAGTGTGCCATTGGCAGTCGTGGAGGACTAGGTTAGGGACAGATCATCATGGAGAAAATCTATGTGGTTGCTAAGAGCTGACAGTAACTTGATGGCACATAATCAAGCAATCAAGTAAGCAAGCAATTGGAAGTGTCTTCTTTTTGCCAATGAAACTTCTACTGCACAAAAATACCGGAACTGAAGCAACTCCAATTTTCTTCTGCTTCTTCTGCTTAGTACAGAATTCTGCCCATGTCTGGTACAGAGATTTCTTCTTATCCATGGCGCACTTATAGAAACTCGTGACATGATTTCCACAACATCATTCATTCTTCTCTTAATATGACAGTAGTCAAGAATGGAAAGATGGAAACTGTGTAGTTCGCTTATTAGCATTCCAAGCATCAAGGCTTGTTTCCTGTAAAAGTGGGGAGGGAAAATATTGCAATGCATAATTTGTTGCGATGCAGTGCCCTGTTTCAACTATGAATGAGGCAAAGATCTGAAGGGGGAAAGTGCCTGAAACCATCACTGATATCTAAACATGCTCCTCTACAAAAGCTGAGAACTGAGTGCCATCATGATCTCTTTTCAGGTCTGACCACCGGTGATGAGAAGAAATGGAGGGAGCTGCGACGGTTCACACTGTCCACCTTGCGAGATTTTGGGATGGGGAAGAAAAGGATGTCTGAGAGGGTGCAGGAGGAAGCCCTTTGTCTAGCGGAGGAAGTGGCTACCACAAAAGGTCCTCTAGAGAAACTGAAAGCTCTTCTCCTACAGAAGAAGAATTTCAGGAAGTGTATAGAAAAGAAGCTAGAAAGGGTTTTTGTACTATGTGAAGTTGCAGGAAAGCTAGGTTGTGAACTGAAAGGCAAATCCTTCTGCACTTAAGTGCACAAAATAAAGAAAAAGGAAGATAGGCAGTGACAACACTGCCCTTTTTTCCCCCAGTGGTGCTCAGGAGCAAAGAAAAAATGCACATAGGAAATACAACAGCTTTCCAGCTGTTTCTTCCTCTTTTCTCTCCAGTGCCAGCCCTTGGCTTCATAAAATTACAAGTTTGCTCAGAAGTAGTGAAATCTTACTGTGGATGCAATAACCAAGAGAACATACAGTAGGTGCTAGGAAGCTATTTAATGTGGTAATTAACAGGCTAAGCCTGTTTTTTTTCTTTATGGTTATGTTTAGCCAGGTTTGTTGGAGAAATTAGAAGGAGGGAACAGAGTGCTCAGTTAAAACTGGAAAGAGAAGCCAAAAGCTTTTTAAGAACATCATTTGAACCTAATGCTAAATCACACTTCGGGCAAATTCAGCAGCCAGCAAAGCACCTCATGGATGAATGGTAATCTAAGGGCAGTAACGGAAACATGGATAGCGATTTGCTCTTATAGGCATGAAGCAGATAACAATAGGTGGTTTGCACAAGGGGTGGAGATCTTAAAGGAACAGTGGATCTGAATTAAATGGCCATGAATAGTCTTCATTTAGAGAGTGGTGGCACCTTTGAATATCATCTTGAATGGAGAAATCTCTGGAACGATAAGGGAAAAGAAATGGAAAGAAAAGAAAGTGGGGTTATTTTAAAAAAGAGGAAACAGAGAGAGGGGACAAAAAGAGATTAGGAGGAGAGAGGGGCAGAGAGAGAGGAGAGCTCAGTTAAAACAGGAAGCAGAGCATTCAAAGAGGTGAAACAGGGGAAGGGAGAAGGTGGAAAAACCAGCCATGAGCAGAAAGAGGCAGAGGAAGGAGCCCCCAGCAGGGAGGAAACAATTCTTGACAGAGGAAGACAGCAATGAGACTGTGAAGAAGCTCTAGTGGTAACATAGGCTGTGTTTTCATTGAATTAAGCACAGGCTCAGCTGCTTAGTTAAGATTATAATCAAAAATTACCAATAAAATCTTTGAATATATATTTAGTGGATTCCAGAGTGGAACCTGGAAACACCATTTTGTATCTTGATTAACGAGGTGATAGGATTTTAAAATACTATTTATATCTAGTTCTTAGGACAGAGGGAAAGAATATTTATTCATACTAGTTTGACCTGAAACATTTTTTTCCCAGTTTTGTGGTGAGATTTGTAGAAGGGAAGATCCACATTTTCTGATCCCACTCATAACTTTCTGTGGCTTTTCTTGCAGGACAACCTTTTGACCCAAGAAGAAGATTTACAAGTGCTGTTTCCAATGTGATCTGTGCAGTTGTCTTTGGCAATCGATTTGATTACAAAGATCAAACCTTCATACAGAACCTGCAAATTATAGAGTCTCAAATAGGATTCTTTAATAGTTTCCTAGGACTGGTATGTTAGTATTCTCTGTTTCTTCTCCTGTCATGAAACCCCACTTTTACTAGTGGGTCTGTGTGTGTGAGTGAATGTACAAGTGAGAAATGTGAACACTATTTGTGATGAGCTACTGTGATGGAATGGAATTATGAAGGCCACACTCAGGGAGACAAACATCCTCTTTCGTCTCCTGAAGGGCAAGGAAGAGATAAGAGGATGAGGCTGCCACCTCCCTGAGGAATTCACTCTGTCTTCACTGCTACTGTGGAAACAGAGTTTCAGTCTGGGAAGATTCTTGATAGAGGTTGTAGCTAATAAACATTCCTGTACTGAATTTGCATGGTCTCCTGGAGTTCCTTGGGCTAGGCCTGACAGCCACTAAGCAGGAGAAGCCAAATCTGGACATCCAGTGAGACGGAGCCATCCAAACACCAACCGATTCCCAGTTCACCTCTCCCTGCTGGGCTTTCAAGGACCATTCCCTTCTCTGGTCATCAGGGCAATAACTCCTTTGGCCCCTGACCTGCTTGTTTCTTGTACTCACTCACTTCTTCACTTGCCATGGAGGTCCAAACATGGCATTTCACAGAAGGGGGCTAATACCTCTTAATATTAATGTTTCACTGTTATCTTTCAGCCCTTGACTGAAAAGTTAACATTGGTGCCCATACATACTTCCTTGTTGGTTCTGTAGGGTTTCTAAAAAGCTATAGTATCATATTATGTATCTTTAAAAAAAAACTGCAATGCTACACATAGAGCTATAAATAATATTAGCAGTACTAATTATCATGTCAAATTGTGAGCATGTGCATCTCTCCTTATCACTGCTTTTTGAAACAGCTCCCCTGTCTTTATGCTCATGCCTAGAGTTCATCTTCCCCACTTTGAGGACTAAGACCATTTAGACGATTATCCATTAATGTGAGAGATGTGGGAGGGGGGGCTGGGAAAGCAGTGAGCAAGTCACTTGACAGATTATCTCCTAAATGGAACTCAGCCAAAGTGAAGAGGGTACTGGGGAAAAGCTGTGCAAAGAGGAAAACTTACTATAAATATAAATTCCTACTATAGTTTCCAAGACGCTGTATCTACTTGAGACTAGAATTGAAGATAGCTTGCAGAAACCCATGTAGTTCTTGCCCTCTTGGCCTTGGCGCCTATTTGAGGCTTGAGAATAAGTAATACAGTAAAAGCTACTCTCTGAATATTTGGGACATTAAGCCTCCACCATAATGGTCTGAAAAGGTATAGTGTTTAACATGAACTCTGTGACAGGTGTACAATACTGTTCCAAAAATTATGGATTACTTTCCTGGGCAACACACCAAGAGTTTTGCTGATGCTGAAAAAGTCTGTGATTATATCCGTGAGAAGGTGGAGTTCCACAGGAAGACGCTGGATCCTCAGAACCCCCGTGACTATATTGATTGCTTCCTTATGAGATTGGAGAAGGTAGGCTATATACCATTCCTGCATAATTGTCTAAGTATCATGAGTATTCTCCAATATGCATCTAAGTTGAACATAGTTCATCTCATATGAATGAATATGAAGCTATTTATTCTCCACTTCTTTCTTTACTCTGGGACTCCCCCCTCATAGCCTATTTGTTGGCATGTATTGCTAAGGATGTCTATACTATTCTCCAAATGAGGCCAAGCATTAGAAACTAAGGCTGCTATTTTCTAAGACAGAATTCTCCTTCTTAAAAAAAAAAAAAAGAGTATGCATAGAAATTTGCTTTCCATGCTAATTGTTTACAAGGTATTTCTTTAGAGGTCTTCTATACTCCCAATAGGTGATATAAAGATAATTAAGTGCAGTTTCCTCAAATCATCTTGTAGAAGCAGTTTTATTAGGATTAGTCCCTGAGATGTAACATCCAAGTTTCTGTGGTCAGATTTAATTCTGTCTTCCAAGCATACACCTTAGGAATTGCTTTAGCCCAGCTCTAAGTAACAACCTTAGTCAAAATCAGAGTATCTGTTCTTTAATTTGGCCATTACTTGTGGTAAACATTTGATGGGTAGACCACGTAGGCAAGCTGTTTCTTCCCTTGCATCAATTGCTGACCCCAGAAATACCTTAAAATTGAACAGTTTTTCTATCTATTCTAAAGGCAGGTTAAAGGTTGAATTAAGTTTCCTTTAGTTGAAAGAGACAGTATGAAGAACTTCATGAACTGCTTTATCTCAATTCCAAGTAGAATTTTTTTCTTCTTTTTCCACCTCTGTTTCTTTTTAGGAGCAAAACTCATCTGAGGTTATCTACACTCCTGAAGAGCTTGTGATTACTGTGTTTGGACTCTTTGTTGCTGGGACAATAACCACAAGCCAGGCCTTGCTCTGCAGTCTCCTAGCGATGGCTAATTTGCCACACATTCAAGGTACAGAAATGCCCACAAAAAGGGAAAGGTGTCAGGGCTCTTAGGGGTTCCACTACTAATCCTACAAAAAAGAAAGTAAATAAATTAAGATGCTGTTGAGTAAAGTAAACTCACTGCAGCTGCATTTATGCAGTTTTATTGGGAATACTATGGAAGTGCTTTCCCACTGCCTTCTTCCAAAATGGTTTTTTTTTTAGATTTCCCAGTCTAGCTAACCTGCCCTTGGAGCAAACGCATCCACCACCAAGTCTTGAGATGTCATGAAGAAGCAGCTATTGACAGACAATTTTAGTGAAATGATATCCATTAGATCATGAAGAGGCAAAAGTGATTGAATGCTGTAACGACAGCAATCTTTTTTCCCCATGCAGCAATAGGGCAAATCAGCCAACCACATTAATTTAGTACTTGCTTTATGGAATCCTAGTATAAATGAGCAAGTTTACGAGATTATAGTTTTTTCTTGAGGATCATCTGTTGCAACAGTATAAATGAACATCCCTTTTAACTTAAGGTATCATCCTTGATATTTTGAACCATGCTGCTGCAGGCAATGGCAAAATGGTTATGCACAAGCATGAGTAGTTATGACATAGAAGAAAAATTAATAAAGGTTGTTACTGAATATAATTAATCTTAATCTATGAACCCTCCCAAAATTGATTGACAGTTGTAGCTTGAAGCACTAATTCTTTGGAAATGCACCTTGAGGTTTTGGGAGGAATGAGTGCTTTCTTTTCTGCTGGCATAGAAAATTAATTAATGTGTACGTACAATAGCAGTTGAGGAAATTAATTTAAGTGCAGTAGTTTTTCTGCTGATACTATTCACTGCATTTTTGGGTGGAGACTGTAATCTTCAGAAAGCCCATATGGAAATACTTGATGTTTGCTGGCTCTCAGCATTTCCGGTAAGGCACAGAGATACAGATAAACAAGGTGAATCACAACTTCTTGGACTAGAAAAACTGAAGTGGTTTCCACTGGAAAATGACTTCTGAGGAGGAGGAGGTGGAGGAGGAGTCATTGTCTGCCCAGAAGTGTCTTCCCTGTATGTGCTTCAAAAAACAAATGGTAGCTGACTGCAGGTGTTCAGCATGAGAAAGAAAAAGGCTGTCAATATCTTCTCAATATTTTTTTCTCTCAGCTAAGGTGCAACAGGAGATCGATGAGGTGGTGGGTGCAAACCGCACTCCAAGCATGGAAGACCGGTTGAAGATGCCTTTCACAAACGCCGTTGTCCATGAGATTCAACGGTATCAGAAAGGGAGCCTTGAGAACTTTCCACGGGCAACAACTTGTGACACAAAACTCCATGGTTACAACATTCCCAAGGTGTGGTGATATAACTATTGGTCAAGATATTCTGAGGAATAGAACAAAAGAGGGCTGTTATGTATGCAGAGATCCTTCATATCCAAGGCAGTTTCAATAAATATGTATTAAACCAAATATCTCTCCCTTCCCTCCATGCCCACAGACTGTTTGCAGAGTGCTTCCCACTGAGCTATTTGATTTGAGGCAAGTGAGAACTGGAGGCTCTTTCTGCTCCATACAAACAACAATTAATACAATCTGTTTCTTCCTGTCCCTCTAGTATGTGGCTGTTGTGCCAGTCCTCACGTCTGTACATTCTGATCCTCTCTATTGGGAGACTCCAGAGAAGTTCAACCCAGATCATTTTTTGGATGAAAAGGGCCAGTTCAGGAAAAGAGATGCTTTCATGCCATTCTCAGCAGGTAGAGTCCTCTGGAAGGCATTGGATGTGTTATAAAGTAACCTGCTTACTTATTCCATGCTATTCTTTTACCAGTCACAATTCCAGCAAATGTGCTTCCTAAATAAGCTTTGTTTTCTTCTTTGCTATTGCAGGGAAGCGGGCCTGTCCGGGGGAGGCCCTGGCTCGGATGGAGCTCTTCCTGTTCTTCAGCACTCTGCTCCAGAAGTTCACCTTCCATCTGGTTGGGGACACTAAGGACAAGGATTTAATATCCTTGTATTTGGACTTCACAAATAAGAATCAATACCCCCTTATACGAGCTGTTAAATGTTCATTGGACACTTGTGTTCAATGATTAGGAGAAGGAAAGAAGCTGAGGATCTGATGGGTGACAGCTTTGCCTTTCTTGCTTTTTTCTTTCCTTCCTTCCTTCCTTCCTTCCCCTCCCCTCCCCTCCCTCCAGTGCAGCCCAGCCCAGCCCAGCCCAGCCCAACCCATCTTGCCTTGTTGGCCCATGTTGTAACCAACATACAGCTCTTTTCAGCCCTAGGAAATGGACTAGCCAAACCTATATTAATAGATACTCAAATAAAGCATGTGGGAGAGCTATTTCATTAAAAGGCAATCTTAACAGTGATGTGGAATACAAATAAAATGATTGTGAAGGACACTTCATTTTAACTTAAGTTTGATGCTAAAGATAGCTACTCTTACCTCTGCTCTGGTGACATTTTATGGCCCAATTAGGAATACTTCTGAAATATTTCTCTAAACTATATTCTGCAAACTATCAATATATAATTTGTAGTGGAGCTTTCAACTTCATTCAAGGTTTCAGTTAGGAGTATCAGGAGAAACTAATGTTGTGAAATAAACTAAATCTGAAAATAACAAGTAAGACCTTTTCCTGGTATGCTTGGGTTAAATACAGAATCAAGTCATGTTTACATCTGCGGATATCTAATGGTTGCTTTAAAGATTGATAGGCTGTGTGTTATATATGACTTATCTATAATATTTCCTTGGCAATATATACAACTAAAACACTGTATTAATTTAACTCAGACACTCTAGCAGCCTCTCAAGTAGCTGCAATTTTAGAATCCTTAACAGATGCAGCACTTGACTGGAACCCAACCAGTCAGCTTGATAAGCAATTAAAAAGTAAAATGAATGTTACTATGAGTTATTTATCTGAATTGTGGAATAAAGAATTAGAGTTTCTTCAGAGAATCAATGGGTCGAGATGTACAAAATGTAAAATATACTTCTTAGGATTTCAGAATGGAATTCATTCCTCAGAAAATATTGTTTACTGGATCCCTCAAAGGGGTCTTGTTCCTTTCTTGTCCACTACTGATAAAATCTCATGTGCAAAAGATTTCTGCCTGATGGCATATAAATTCACGCAAGGAGGTTTTGTCTGCAAAACGAAATTAATCAACAACCTATTTACATGAATATTATACAGATATATCTATGCATTCCAAGATATCACTGTTGTGATTACAGAACTCACTGGTGGGCAACATTTTTTTGTGGTGAATAAACCCCGTAAAGAATGTTTCAAAGAGAAGGACATTCGATTCTTTGTGCTACGAAATATTGCACATTTCCTCCATTTATAATGTTCCAACCTTACTACACTGGGAGGTATTTCTGGCATTGGAAGATCTACGCTGCCCATCTCAGAGCCTGTGGAGTGGTCCTCAGGACATGGGACTGGACAATGACCCATTGGCTCCTCTCTTCCAGACTAAGGAGTAGCATCTGGCTGCCCACTCATTTTCCATTTTGTCCCCCTACCAGGTGGAGGGGAGGCACTTGGTTTTATGCTGTGTGTTAGGGTTTAGTCCCAACACAGCTTCACACCCCCTCCATAGGCTCCCAAATCCCAGGGAGCAGGTGTGGCCATAAAGGAGTGGGAGGGGCCTTGCTGTGAGGGCTGGGTGTGGCTGTTTGTGATTATGTGAGTGGCTGTAGCAGAGGTTTGTGTGTGGTATGTGTGGGGGTAGATGAATGCCCTGGCCTGGGAGGAGGATGCAAGAGATGAGAGGGATATGGGGGGAGAAAAGAGCTAGCCCTGAGATACAGTGGCTACTGTCCCTGCTGAAGCAAAATGATAATGTTCTTAATCTGGGAAAGAAAAACTAATTATGTTTTCTTAATTGATTAAGAAAGAGGAGCATTATTTCCATTCCCAACATCAGGTGCCTGCTGAAGTTAAAAGTTTTTTCCATATTTTTTTGATTACAATGGCTTTTCAAATATAATTACAAATTATATTAATTTGTAATTAATATAATTATGAATTCAAAGTAGTACTTTGTAACATCATAGAAAACAACATTGATGATGATGATGATGATGATGTCATGGTCATGTGATGATTTGCTTAATGACTATGGCAAAAAAGGTCATAAAATCAGGTGTGGTCACGTGATACCTCACTTAATGATCACACCATTTAACAATGAATTTTCTGGACCCTCTTGTGGTTGTAAGATGAGGGCTACCTGTATTACTTATATTCGCATTATATTCAGCTTATAATATCTATAGGTTCCATAGTCTGTCATAAAATAAGGTAGGCACTGATTACTGCTTTCATTATTATATTACTTTATAACATCATACCATATAGAAACATGTTTTTATTACATATAAAATTTAACTGTATTTTAACAATGATACTTTAAATGTGGTTTCTGCAAAGTTGTTGAGGGGGGAAAGCTAATAGGAGCAAATTTTTCCATACTCATTTCCATTCTTCTGATATTTCCCTCTCAAAATTGGTTATCTGTTTTAAAAATGGCAAAACTTTCCAAAACATCATATTTATTTGGGTATCAAATTATTAAAATATCATGCATTTATGCTGAAATGCCTGAAGATATAATTTCTGATTTGGAACAAACAATCTTCCCTCATTAAAATAAAAAGATATCAAACTTATTTTATTCCTGGCCATTTTGAAAAAAACAGAAAAGTTCAGTTTTATATTGCTGAACGTTTTGTTGTTTATGAAACAAATTAAAGGGTAAAAATAGCAGTTTTGGTAAAGGAGATATTTTAATTGCTGCAGTCTTTCCCAAAATAAATCTATAATACCATACAATCATATCTGACATAACTGTTTCCAAACAGAATAATTAGTTTAACAACATTCATATTCTTTATAATCTATGCATCTAAATAATGAAAGCTTATATGGAATGAATAGCTCAACTGATTTAAAGAAAAATGTTTAAGAATCAGGAAGTGTATGGAAAAACATAACATAATGTTTTGAAATTAGCTGGTAATCTAGAAACATCAACAAAGTCTTCCGGTTTAAGTTGTAAAACCAGATGAAGTAGATTAGATAACACAAGAGCCATGTTACAGGGGGTATTCGTTCAATGACCACTCATTCAGCGACTGTTCAAATGTATGATGGTGCTGAATGAGTGGTACTTATGATCTTTCCTCAAAGTAACAGCTGTCCCAGAGCCCCATGGTATTGTAATCATGTTTCGGGTGCTTGGCAACTGGCTCACACTTCCAACTGTCAGTGTGTCCTGCAGTCATGTCATTGCGATTTGAGACCGTCACAGCAGGCTTCCAACAAGGAAAGGCAGCAGAGAAGCTGGCAGGAAATGGCAAGTCGTGGTCATGTGAGGTCCTCGCTTAATGACCTGAATCGTCCTCAATGAGGAATGCAACAGGAACTGCCGTTGCTAAACAATGTAGTCACATGGTTTTTCGACTTATACCATATTTTTCGATTTATGACTACATTGCTTAAGGATGGAGTTTCCAGCCCCAATTGGTGTCGTTAAGCAAAGACTACCAGTATCTGCAAATACATTCATTACCTATTCTGTTCCCTTCCTTTCTACTCCCTTGACTTTCCCATTATTTCTTGAAACAACATATTGAAATTGAATCTAAAGTGCCCTGCGTGGCCCTCTTAAGTACAATACTACATTTCAAATGGCAGATCATGTGCATTCAGAGAGGGTCAGAATTCATGAATGTTCATAACTAACCAAGTTTACTTTGGCAGAAGAAATAGTCCATTGAAAATTAATCCATAATAAATAAATCAATAACAGAGGAAGATTCGAGAATACCACAAATTTGCTTTACGGTGGGGTTTCCAACCCTCTCTCTCAGGTTTGGGGATTTCTTCAGATCAAGCAGAATTAGACTGCATAGATGTTCATGAAAGAGTTGAAATTTCAGTCTCCAGAACCAGGGAATATAGACAAAAACAAATTAGTAGTCCACCTTGCTTAATCATAACAAAGAGCACACAGAAAAGGAAGAAGTTCCAAGTCCCAAGAAATCTTCTCCAGGTGCAGACCTTTCCTGAAGACCCATCCATTTTGGAGGCTTAATTCTGCACCAAACAGGAAATCCCGCTTTCATCCTGGTTTCCCAACATCTTACTATTGGAGGAAAATCTGATAGGAAAGCGAGCAAGCAGCCTGATTCCTAAGGGGCTAGCCCTCAGTGAACAGGCGTCATTGCTGAGGTGCCCCCTCTTACAGTGTGGAAGGTTTCCATAGACAAGACTGGAGCAAGGGAACCTCCAATACTCATGTGCGGACAAATATGCCTTCTGTAGATTAACCGCATTCTCTCGGTGGGCCTGAGGGAATCTTCCTCTCCTTTAAAGGCAGCTGTTTCTCTTCCTTCTTTCCTTTCCCACTTAATCTAATTGGCAACTGCTTTTGTTCCAGCCCTGCCAGGGCAAAGTATGTACAGTAAGTCTTCAGCAGCTTTACTAGTCTGCAGCCCCAACGCTTTTGCGGTGTTACATAAAAACAAGTTAATGCACTCTCGAAAGCACAGCATTGCTAAAACTCCTCTTTGTACAACCAGGTACAAATGCAGCTAGAAAACAAAAGCCTACTTCATTCCTGCTCCTTTGAGATTTGTTCATTGAAAACAAATGCCCGTTCACCAGGAACGTTAGCTTTATTTCAGCTTTCCGTGCTGATTAAGTAATAGAAGAATGTCCTCTTTAGCAGAGGGAGAGGGAGAGAGAGAGAGGAGCCAGTGCATCATATTTTCAGTTGCCACCCTGCCACAAATCAGCTTGCTGTAAGCCAAAGGAAGGTGAGCATATTTGCTGTCTCTAAGAGCTGAAAACCTGCAATCTCCTACAAAGCCCTCCATAATGAGAAGAAAGAAAGGTTTTGCAGATCAGCCTTTTTGATGAGGGCTATTAAATATATAAGGTCACTAGAAGTGTAATTATCTTTCCAAATCACTACCATCATCATACTATATCTTTCTATAATCCGCTTTATTGTTTTAGGCTAGAATTATGCTGAGGGGACGCGGTGGCGCAGCGGCTTAATGACGCTGAAAGTGCCGGCCAGAAATGGCTGAAAGCTTCAGCGGTTCGAGTCCAGCCTCGCGTTAACAAGGTGAGCTCTTGTTTCTATACCCGCAGCTTCTGCCAACTCAGCAGATCGAAAACATACGTGAGTAGATAAATGAGGACTCTCACTCCGGCGGGAGGAAAAATGCTGGCAGCGGCTCAACAGAGAGACGGGACAGTTGCCGGTAAAAAGCGCGAAACCGCGCTCGTCCGAAAAAGGGGCGCGAAGCAACGGAAATCCCGCCTCCTGTGCTGCCAGCTGGGCTGACGCTCTAGGAATTAGGCTCTGGCAAAGTCTAATTCCGAAACTAGAAAGATGCAATTGCCTTGAAAACCGCTAGGGGGCGGTCACTGCAGGGTCAGTAATGACTGTTAAGCAGATTAAAAAAAAAAAAAAAAAAAGAATTATGCTATGTGCTCATAAGTGGATCCCAATCAGTTCTCACCCTGAAATGGATGGATCTGTTGTTATCTGGGCTGCTCTTTTATGTCTGATGTTTTTGTTTCTTTGTCTTTCACTGTTAACCACCCACAGTCATTGACCTGAGATGGGCAGCCGTATAAATTGAATGAATGAATGAATGAATGAATGAATGAATGAATGAATGAAGTCAGAGTTTGTGATTTTGTGCCTAGTGCAGCTTCTGTTTGACTTTGTCCCTAGTGCAGTTTTGGGGAAAGATGCTAATAGAGCAGTGATGACATCTAGCTCTACTTTTCTGTGATATCTGGACCAGAAGGCACCATGCATGCTCTGAAGCAGTGTCAGATGGCTTTGCCTTTGGCTTGAGTGGTTAAAAGAAGTAAATCTCTCCAATATATTTTCAAGAAGATGAAATTTCATTACTTTTAGACATACTATATATACACACCTATATATTCAATTAAATTTAGTTTTGAGTCCTAAGCACCCGACTTTTAGGAGTACAGTGTCTGACATGCCATACAAAGGCCAAAGGAGGCCCTCCAGCTGAGATTACACACCTTCTTTCTATCATGTATGACACTGCCATTTCTGGTCTTGGAAAATTAAAAAACAGCATTTTCGGCCAATTAAACATCTGAAACTATACAGTAGTTGTAATTATGCTGTACAAATATGAGGTAGTAATAAGAACATTGTTCACATATCTGAAGGAGCTGGTGGGTGACACAACTAACTGAATATTTATTTATTCTCTAGTTTTATTGCCAACCTTTCCTCTAGCATTGTCTCCTCCATTTTCCTAGCAACCTTGAAGATAGCTCCAGTTGATTGTGGTTGGCCATAAGCTTCCATGGCTAAGGGCAGACTTGAATTTGGATCTCCCTAATCATTGTTCCCTCCCTCCCTTTTTTCTTTTATTTATTTAAACATGAGAAAGAAAACATAATAAAAAAGTAGAACAAGAAAAAAGTAGTAAAAGAAAAAAGAGTAGAGGAATAAAAGAAAAAGGAGTCTATCTATATCTACAGTATATCTATATCTATACCTATATCTATACCTATATCTGGGTTCTGGGTTTTTTACATAATAATTTCAGTAATGCATGAACATATTTAATTGTAACTGTGCATACTAATCTACATTAATAAACAGTTTGTTCATAAATTACAAGTAACATCAGGTCTTCGAACCACTTAATAACTGGAGCCATAAATTTGTTTTTCCAATAAATTTGGAAAGACTAGTCACTTAGCAATAAGAAGGGTGTGGAGAGTTCATTTGCATTGCATCCATTTCTGTGTAATAAATATGGAATTCAAAAGAATGAGGGCATCTAAATATATTAAATCTTGTCACAAAGTCAAATTTTTATACACAGATATAGATAGATAGATAGATAGATAGATAGATAGATAGATAGATACACACTTCTTCCCAGAATATAACAACCTTAGGACATGGCAAAAATATGTTTTACTGAAGGATTATTCTAAGTGCATTAACATACAGATTTACTTCTTTTCTACAAGTGGAAAGGGGCCCAAATAAATGTGGTAGATTTTTAAAAATAATGTGTAGTCAAAGATATACTGAAAATTTTGACACTGACAGCAAGATAGTTTCTCACATTTTAGACAAGAGAGGTATCTCTTATTCCTTGATTCATTCAGTCCTTAAAATTTGCTCATCAATGGAAGTACCAATAATATGTATTGTTATTGGAAGTACCAATAACAAATATTTCTAAAGACTAATTGTGGGCATTTAATAATAACTTCTAATAATTTAGGTGCCTCTGAAGCTGAAAATGCTGCTGAACCAAATGCAGATGTCAGTAAATGCTGAATTTGTAAATATTGCCAGTGGGTAGCAAAAGACAAATATATTTATCCTTTAACATAGAAAATTTCAAAAACCTACCATTATTATCCAACAAGTGCTTTAAAGTAAAAATCCAAATCCTCCATAGAACAGTGTTTATTTAAAAAAAAAAATGTTATTAATTTCAAGGTCTGGATAAACCCCTAGCATCAATATGCATGAGGAAAAAGGTCAAAATGCAATTTTACAGAAGTAGTACACCACAATTTTTGAATTGATTTAACAGTGGCAGGAGATACATCTAAAGTATATTTTGAATCCAGAGTAGTCCAAGTAATTAAAGGTGCTCAAATTTTTGATCCAGAAAACTAGAACTTTATCGCATGATCAACACATATGAAAGAAAGACTCCTTCTGTGAACATCCTCTCCAGCATTCAGGAGACTCATGGTGATATATGGGTGGCTATCTAACTGGCATTAAGGGCCAGTGGTGCACGGTCATTTATTGAAGCTCTTGCACAGAAGCTGAGGTGAATCCACCTGGTTTCTATTATGGCTGCCATTTTGCCTTCTCTCCAGCTTCACCAGAACCAGTATCTCAAGTGTCCTGTAAGCTGAGGGGCGGCTTTCCTGTTTCTACTAGCAATAATAACCTAGTATCCATTTTTGACATTCTGTCTTTTGATTGTTTTGAATAGTTAAGCATTAATTTTTCAAAAGTGGTATAAGAGAAAATTGCAGAAGCTCTGAAATCTTTCTTACTAAATAATAATTTCAGCTGATCCAAAAAAAGACAAAAGGTAGCCTGTTCTTTATTGAGAGGTTCCATTTTACTATGAAATCATACCACATTTACAACAAACCCTGTTTGTGTTAACATGGTTACATCAAAAACACTGGGAAAATGGTCAAAAACTTCTCTAGCCTTTTGAACAGAGTTTAGTCAAAATCTTTGCTGTTTAAAAGTAAAAATCAAACATAGTTGTGGGCTAATTCATCAGACCTTTTTATTTCTGCCTTCAGCTCACCGAGAAGTATGGCCCCATCTTTACTGTGTGGATGGGACCAAAACCTCTGGTTGTGCTCTGTGGATACGAGGTGGTGAAAGATGCTCTGGTGGATCATGCGGAAGAGTTTGGAGGACGTCCTGACGTCCCCTTTGATGAGAGAGTAACAAAGGCGCAAGGTAGACTCTCTTAGCTTCCCTCATTTGCTTTGCCGATGGTTTCACTTCTAGATGTGATGTATCTTGCATGCACCATGGGACACAATCAAGAACCTTGGAACTGGGGGATGGAGGAGAAGCCTCCATCTTCTCCTTTCCTTGCCACAATCCCCACAAAAGCTACTATGAGAACTCCAAAAGAAGCTCCCATTGACGCCATCTCTTTGGATGCAAACTGTACTTTCAGAGAGATGATTTAAAACAAAAAGAATTACACCCCTAGAAGAGAAAAGTGCAGCCAAGGTCCCAAGGCAATTCAGCCAGTGCTTTCTGTAAGGGCACAAACAAGCAGCAAGTGGCAACAGCCGGCTGACCTTGTCCAGGCTTTACGTTAAACATAGTTGGGTCTGATTGTTACTTGGATGGGAGACTTCCAGGGATGCTAGGAATGGAGAATAGATGGGAAAATTAAAATATATCCCAAGGGAAAAAACATTTTTGGATGGATGGATGGATGGATGGAGAGAGAGAGAGAGAGAGAGAGAGAGAGAGAGAGAGTTCTGTGACCAGATGAGAAACAGATGCAGGAACAGCATATGAAGACTCTCTCCTTTTCTATCTTGGCCTTTTGCCTGAATGGTCCAGATAGGTTCACAGATGCAAAGAGATAATCTCTAGCAGAATCTCTAGCAGAATCTCTCTTCAGAAAAAAAGAAGGGGGATGGAGGGAAAACACAATCAACTGAGAATATTGATTTCCCTACGAAAAGGTTATTCTCAAAGAAACACACAGGATAATATCATCACCATAATAATTACCAGGCTGAGTGTAATCTTTATTTTCTTGTTTGCTTTGGTGGCAATATCATAATTAGAAAAAGAATTGGTAAACGTTTTCTGTGTTCTTTTAACTCAAGCAGTTACCAAAAGAAGTGTCTGGATTCCTCCACCAGATATTTTAACCTTCTAACCCAGCAGCTGCCAACAATGTGGAGTAGAAGTAAGGAACAAGGAAGAAGATGATCTCATGTGTACTTCTTCAAGGTTGCATTTCTTTGTCTAGACTGCATGGGAAAATCAGCACTTCTGTCCCAGCAGCAAGACAAACGCTTGCAGAACACAGATGTGACCTTTCCTCCCTTCCTTCATAGAATAATGTGGTTGGAAGGATCCACTTAAGCCATGGGGTCCAACATCCTGCTTGCACTGGAGTCCAAATTCAGTCACCAATGCAGCTGCCCAGCTTTTCTTTGAACAGGTCTAGACAGGGTGTGCCTTCTTCAAACATGATTTGGAAAAGGGGCTTCAGACCTCACTGAGGGCAGCAATCTGGCTTCTTTCAGGCTTCCAGGTAAGTCTGCAAAAGGGGCTGCTGCTTTCACAGCCCAGTTCCCATGAATGAATGGATGCCTTAAAGCAGCAGCAGCAACAACAGGAGCAGCTTTTTCCAGGCTCTCATGGAAGCCAGAAAAAAACAGTGAATTATTGAATGAATAGAGCACTTCCTCTGAATAATTTTTGAATCATGCAGAATCTTCCTATCCAGTGAGGAATAAATCTTTATCTTGCGTGATAATACTTCTTTACAGAAGGAAGAGTTGTAATATGGTGTTGAGTGTCAATCTGCCTCTCCATTTAAGTTTGCTTTCTGAATATGAAATTTGGCCTCATCTTGTTCACCTCCTTCTTTGCAGGAATTGTTAGCAAGAACGAGACCAAATGGAGGGAGCTGCACCAGTTCGCCCTTTCTACCCTGAGGAAGTTTGGGATGGGAAAGATGGCCATGTCCACGAGGCTGCAGGAGGAAGCTCTCTGCTTGGTAGAGGAAATGGCGACCAGACGAGGTCCTCTTTGGTCCAGCTTATTCCAGAGAAAGCCAAAAGAAAAGTGGCTGCTGAGGCTGTTGTCAGAGTTGGGATGGACTCTTATATGGAAAGCAATTCAATTTGTCCTTCTCAAGGGATGCAGCATGAAGAGAAAGGGGAACAGAGCTGAGCAATGCTGTTTCCCTCAATGTTTTCTGGCATGGGACAACTATCAGATATCGATTTGCAGCTGAAAGATTAATATTTTAAGTAAAGTCCCCCTCCCCCCACCGGTGATCTTTGATACAATCATTACACTGATAACATCTATAAAACTCAGCAAAGATGCTTTGATTCATCCACATGCTAAGCCTACCAACAATAGGTGGGTTAATGGATATCAGTCAAGGCCTCTTGCCCCATTATGTCACAAGCTCCGCCCCTTGCATGCATGCAGGCAACTTCACAACTTACATACAAGTGGGACAGTGCTTGTGTCCCAATGAAGGTCAGTGGCCTTCTGCCCCCACTTTTTCCTCCCCATGGGTGGGTTTCACGTCATCATGGGAGTCTTCAGGTATTTTGTGGGGACAGATGAAAAGTAGAGTACCACAAATTTCATTCATCTTTTTCTCAGTCTTGAGATGAAATCTGAGAAAATGTATATCCTTATTTTCAGGTCTTAATCACTTGGTTCTATCACCTTTGCAGGGCAGCCTTTTGACCCAAAAGGGATCTGCATGAATGCAGCTTCTAACGTGATCTGCTCTGTCATTTTTGGTAACCAATTTGATGACGGTGATCCAACATTCCAGAAGCAACTGTACACTATTGAAAGTGACATGGGCTATTTTCATAGTTTCTTAGGATTGGTGAGTTAGTCCTATTCTTAACCCTCCCCCAACAGCTTTTGTGAATACAAGAGGGCGATGGAGAACATTCTGAAAAAAGGATATATAATTAAGGAAGCTCCCATGTTGAGATGAGGTTAATGCTGCAACCCTACATTTTTATGAGATCATGCAGAAATAGCTAACATTACAGACTTCTGAGTAGTGGAGTAGAAAATGTCAGCAGACACAAGGGGCAGGATATTTGGGGCAGACCTGTGCAAATCAGTCCCAAAGTGATTCAGAAAGAAGATTTTAGTGCCCTAATCTGATCTGATTTAGTGCAATGAGACAGAATGAGAAAAATATTTTATTGGAGCTAATCTAAGGTCAATTTGATAAAATATAGACCACAAGCTAAAACAGACTAATGTGTGTAAAGATGGTAGACACTTAAAAGAAGAAAAGGTTTGACTCCAAAAGGCATTACGGGTCAGCACTGAGGTTTTATTCAGACTGCCGATAAACAAATTGCAATGCCAACCCAGTTGTCTTAGTAGGAATGGCATGGAAAATTCCATTGCACAGAAGAGAGCAAAGGGAAGACTTGTTGCCACATCGCAGAAGTTAAGAGCTGAGGAAACGAGCAAAACTTGTCATCAAGCCATGTTAGCCTTGACTCCCGGCCCTATTATCTGCAGCCTTGCTTAGCAATGCACATTAGGCAATCCCTAAACAAACAAAGCAAGACTCATGTGCAGATAATGTTAGTTCATAGGCTTGATCCTTCATTGGAAAGCTGGGTGCATTTTGGAAGACAAGTATTTTGCTAGCCTTTTGACCCATCCCTTTATTCTGTTGCAATTGAACCCACTCACACAAATACCATTTTAAAAATATTTTAGAGTAAATTTGGGTGGGGACCAATCATAGTGTTATCTTGTCCCCTCCCACATAAACCAGCAGCTTAGGACTCATCTAAATCTGAGAAGCCATGTTTTGTTATATTGCCCTTAATATAAAGATGCCTGGCTATAGCTAAGAACATCTAGTCAGATATTCAGGCCACTAAGATTCATGCTATGTGATTTTATTTCTTGTAATATGGCTACGTTTTGCTGTACTGTATATAACATATGTCCTATTAGACAATTAATAAATAATAATAAAAATTATGGCTTTAGTAGGCAGAGAAGCTGAGTTCGCCCTTGTGCATGGAGATCTAGCAAAATTTCAGGGGCCCACATCTTACATTGATGGCTCTGGGAGAGCCCTGAAGATAATTTTTTACTCTCTTACACTTGGGGGGGGGCGGGGGGGGAGACGCTTTCTTCCTACTGTCCTGTAAAAGTGATTGTAGTAAATGGGCAGGACTTTAAGCCCCTTTGTCAAAATAACCATCTGAATTTTAAGTATTTTTCGTAAATGTCTTTTCCTACAGCTGTTCCTGTTAGGAACAGGCAATTGTTCCTCTTGAGGAGATCTGGGCGGTTCTGGAGAAGTGATCATTTGGCCTTATTGCTTGTTTGCTGTGCTGCCCCAAGAGTGCTTTGCATTCTAGGTTTGTAACCAGCAGTCTCACCCCGTGCCTTATAAGAGGAGTCCAGCATTAGCTCTGTACAAGCCCTTGGAGGAGGGAAAGACAAAGGAAAAATTTGTGTTTTGGATGCTTTGTGTGTTTTAGCTTTTAAACTCTACATGGATTATGAAGGAAAGTTTATCGGATTTCATTAGTCCCTATGTTTTATCGTTTTTGGCTGTGGAAGCAGCCCAAATATTAAATAAACTCCCATGCCAATGCACAGATTTTTTCTGCCCAGCTTTGCAAGTTTTGATTTTGCGGTTGAATTGTATGATGTTGTTTTTACCTAAAAGGAAATACAAATCTTGACGTTTTGCCTCAAGGTTATTGCATTCAGCGATACCTGTCAGGGCAGGGGGGCGTGCATTGTTGTGATCATATTAATCTTTAATGATTTATTTTTCCTGCAGAAGTATGCAACTGACCTGAAAACACACTTGCACACCTGAGGGTGGGCAGTCAACCGTAATGCAATCCAAGGAGCAGGCCCCGATGAAAAGTGTTTAGGAGTCTTATGGTCCGGAAGGACACGGGTTTTGCCTCACACCATGGCTGACAAGGTACAGCATTTCCCCCTTCCTTAGATGGCGAGGGAGTTCCCGCAATTTTGGGGAATGCTAGGGTCCTCCCATACTTGGCACAAACACTTCACCCCTTGTACAAGCTCTTAAGCAAAGGGGCGGCATGGGATTGGAAGGAAGATGCTTTCAGTTAGGAAAAGCTTTTGTTCAACCAGCTGGTTCTTTACAAGTTCCAGGTCAAGGGAATCCTTGAGAATTGGCAGTGGGAGTCACAGGAGATCGGTGCCCATGGGGTCTGTGGCAGACTGACTCAAGCCATTGCTGGCAGTTTGCTACACCCCACAACCTGTGGAGGAAATAAACCCGGTCACAGGTAAAACAGCCCCCCAATGCAGGGGTGAATAAATAACTCCAAAATAAAATGGAGAGCTTCATTACAACAGAGAACTGTGCTAAATTTCTCACCACTGAGCACTGAACAAATGGTAATTTGGGGACCAGTCACATTCTTAGAAGAAGTTAATAATGAGCCCATTCTTCCAGCAGCCTTCTGGAAAATGGTTAGGGGAGGGAGCTGGTAAACTAAGTAACTGCATTGGGGGATTTTTGCCCTTCCCTTTGCAAATGATTTGAATGTCCCAGGAAGCCCCCACTTAGGCTGAAAGAACTAACGCCTATAAGGGGAACTCAACAAGCAATTGGGTTAGATCTCTGCCTTGTAGATCTGTGGTCATAGCTGCACCAAAAGCTGATGTCCTGACTGCCCCCAGGTCTAATTTTGCTGTAAAGGGAATCCAGGTGTCAAGCAGTGCCTAACAGTCCCAGGTGACAGAGCAGAACTCCAAGCTGTCCCATGTAATGGAGGGGACAGCAGTGTGTCTATTGAGAGAAGGGATTGCATTGCCAGGTAATTCTGGAAAAGCTATGATCTCCCAGGAAAAGAGGTAGATGGGCCAGAAGATGATACCTTGAAGGGTTCGGGTGGATTTACATCTGCAGAAAACCAGATGGCAGACTAGCAAGGCAAAAGTGCTAGCAGTAAAGCTGTAATTGTTGCTGTTTCTTATTTCCTAGATAGGCGTCTTGTTTTGAGCCTGCCATGTCCTTCAGGTTGCAGGAGATCACTGGGGTCACAAGGACATTTAGCACGAGTACGCCTCAATGAAGGATCCGTATAATGGTGGGATTTGTTCTGCTTTACCAGTACATGGGCAGGGTGGATTTCTATTGCATACAGAGTCTTTATCAAGGTGTGATGATTATTAGTTAGACCTTTTTAGAAAAGGGTTAAAGAAGAAGTATGTTTCTTTATCTTATTTACCCAATGATAAGCTTTTTATAACAGTGATAAGAGTTTTTATGACAAAAAGGATAGATGGCAAAAAAGGAGTGTTTTTGAAACTGGAACTATGGGCTATCTTTAATACCTTTGGTTAGAGTGGGACATATTGTGACTAAAGCTAACGAACTCTTCAATCTATTTGAGAGTCCTGGAACGCTACCGCTGATGTCCTGGCAGCAGTAAATCGGGGCCCTCGATGTGCTAGCGGCTGCTCAAGGAAGAACACGTGCCCTTCAGCAGGAATGCTGTTGGTTTGTCCTGCAGCCACAGTTTAAGAAACCCGAGCAATGCCATCAAACACCCAGAAGTTGCTGGGGGGGCTGAATAAAGTGTTTTCTGGATGGGGAGCGTGATAGGAAAAATTTTTGGTGTTTCTTTGTGTGATTATTGCATGTTCACTTTTATTATGTATGTGCCTACTGGGTTTTGTTGTTGTTGTTGTTGTTGTTGTTCTCAGTGATATACTAAGGAGGCATATCCATACAACCCTAGCTAGGGCTAGAGGATTGTCATATGGAAATCCTGTTTATAAATTTGCACCACCACTGGATATGAAACAAAAACCTTAGGGTGGGAAGCTGAAGAATGCAACTTTACACTTCCCATGCGATTTAATGTCAGTTCAATAGCTCAAGTAATATGGAAAACTAATCAAATTCAGTCCCAATTGCAAGCCCTATCAAAAATCATAAAGGAATAATATTAAAAATTAAGCATGAACATGCTGAATTAGTTAGACTTACTTAGGACATTGAGGAGTTAACCACACATCACTGGCGAGATATTTTCGCAGGATGGAGCCCAACTATGACCAATATTTCAAATTTGGCATGGTATCCAGTAATTATTTTTTGTAATAGCTCTTCTGATTTTGCTAATATTGATGTATAATTCTGTATAGTAAAATTAAACAATTGTATGCAAATGTTCAATGTATTACTTGGAGACTTGGCATTGATGAAAAGCAACAGGGTGAAGGGAAAGTAAAATATGTCAAGGGGTGGAGTGGAGTGGCAATGCGGAAGACCACTGTTATTTGGAGGAGTTTAGGTGAGATACTTTTCTTTCTCCTGCACATGTTAAGAAAGTGCACTCTGAGTTGTAATAATGTTCAGCGGGCTTGCTTTTCAGTTTTGCTTAGAAGTGCGGGGCGGGGGGAGGGAGAAAACGTCTTCTTCGCAGACTGTTTAGATTAAGCACTAGCTTAACCATACTGTTCCCCGGCTCCTGGTTCACAGGATGAGCAGGCGGAACATCTGGTCAAGGTCGGCTCCCACAGCCTCGGTGCCATGGAAACAGAGGCACGGGATTGCAGTGCCAGACTTCGATAAAAACCCTGGTATGGCCCCTTGAGTCTGTGAGTGTGGACACAGGCCTTGGTACCAGGAGCTGCGTTATCTAAGCCATACTGGGGTCTCTCCGCTGTCACCTTTTGGTAGCTCCCAACGGTAGGGGAAGAGTTTTTAACATCTGGCTTGGTATGTTATGCTTTTAGACTATGCTTTCTGTTGACTTCTATCTGCTCATTCTGTATCTTATATTCTTCTATTCCTGTTTAAATCTGTTTGCTAGAGTCAAGAAGCAAGCTTGAAATCTCACCTGCTGGTGTGCTCATTGTCTCTGGACCTGAAAGAGCCACTCGTCTTGCACCTGGCCAGCGCTTGGCAAAACAATGCGTTTCGGAAGACACCTACTTTACCAGGCTTTGGGCCCATTCTTTTATTCTGTTGCAGTTGAAGCCACTCAAGGAAACAACCTCTTTAAAATGTTTTAGACTATACCTTGGGTGGGGAGCAATCATGGCATTAACCTTGTGCCCTTCCCCATCAACTAGCAGCTTAGAGCTCATCTAAATCTTATAGGGAGGTAACACTTTAAACCCACTAATCTTACCCCCCTAAATCTCTTACTCATTGTCGAGAGGCTGAAACAGGTTTAAAAGCAATGTGTGATCCAAGACAGCAGTTTGAACTAGAGTAGTCAGCCTTGAGATTTGAAATTATGGGAGAAGAAATGGAAACCCAGTTCTGTGGCCAAATTAAAGGAGGGGAGTGCTTGAAGCCTGTACACAACCAACGCCTAGTGTCTGCAGTCAGAGTCGCCGGAATTGTGCCAAAGAGATAAATTATGAGCAGACAGTCAAGCACCTACCTATATACCTACCACCCAACCACCCATCCATCCCACTTATTTAAGATTGTATGCATAGGCTGCCTTTTTATTTATTTTAATACATCAAGAAAGCCTGCAGCAATAAAAAATGCATAATACTAAAGAAGTCACAACCAATATTCTGGCCAGTCCCCTTGTCCTGAGAGATCCTTGCTGCAAGAGATCCACCCTTGCCTTGGTGTAATATGGGCAGTTGTGTTCGGTTCCTGAAGCTGGTTGCGAAGTGTCCTCCACTCTCTTTGGGCTGGTTCCTAAGGGGCCTCCCTCCGTGTGCCGGTGCTGAGCGACACCCTGACCCCAGGCGATCCAAGCACGGCATGTCTCTGCCTCTTCTACCGCTCGCAGGAGGGCAATGCCTCATGATGGGGAGCAGAGAGGTGTGCATCTGGGGGTAATCGCGCTCTTATTAGGTGGCAAAAGAGCTTTTAGTCCCGTCACATTTAGAGTGGGACTGCGAGGGAGCGAATAAGCAGGGTAGCCAGTCATCTCTGTCTGTGGGGAGGGGGGGTTGGGACGGGGGGAGGAGAGGAGGGGAGCTTAGAATGAGGATCTGGACACCTTCAGAGCTGCTGCCCCACTGCCCCTTCGTAGGGAAGCACTGGGGAACCCTTCTGGGTTTTTTTCTCCACAGACCCCAGCCTCATTTGGCCTGTTTTTAAACAGTCGCTCTTTGCCAGCTTCTACCCCCACACCGAATTTGCTCTCCAGTTTTTGAAGAATTACCCTGCTGATGGACTGATAAATCCTGAGCACCGAAGCACATATTTTTACAACTTTTTGTTGATTTGGAAGTAAGAAAAAATGTAGCATTCACCATAACGAAATGTTACTATATTGCCACTATACCTCTTTTAAGGCAGAGTTACCAGGGACTGGGGAATGACAGCCAACAGCCTCCAACCTGTCCAGCAAAGACCGTGAAGAAAAGCTGTGCCGAAAGAGTATGGACAATGTCCTATTGCAGCTGAAAAATAAAACCTTTCAAAATGTTTTGAAGCATTTGCCACTTTGCCACCACTTGTGTTTTTGCTCTGGCAGCCTTCTCGGTGCGGCCCACTGGCCTGCTACTCACGTCCGTCTCAAAGAGTGCATCGCTTTGCCTAACAGTCCTCCCGCTTTGCCCATCTCTCAGGCTTCTCCGGCTTTGTGGTGCGGTGTCCCCCTAGCACAATGAGTGAATTTGTGTGGCCCCACCAGGACTAAAATTCATTAGCTCCACCTTGGTCACAGTGAGTATATGAGCAACCAGTTTTCGCAGCAGGTGGGTTTCCGATGCCACGGTGCAGATATTGAGGTCAAGCCTGGTTCTTCTGTTTCTCTTTTTTGAGGATAGGAACAGCAACTTCGGTGTTTGTGTTTGTGTTTCTGTGTGTGTGTGTGTGTGTGCGCGCGCGCGTGGGTGTGTGAAGTGGTTGGCTGAATTGATATGTTTTAGGAAGATATATTGGGAAGCAAATCTTTTTCTTTTTTTCCAGAGTAAAGCTGACCAGAAGCAAAACTTTATTTTTAAAGCATGATTGAAAACCTTATAAAGTGGTAAATACTTAAAAAGAAGACAGAATGTCGATAATATATAGGTACATTAGTATCTTTATGGTATGAATATTATAATTCTTCCACAGGAATAATTGCTATACCTTGCATTACTTCAAAAAATGTGGTTCACCATGTGACTCTAAATCCTCACAACAGGATTTTCAATCAGAATTATGCATTTACTATGATGGCTTAGATTTTATTCAGCTAAATACAGATTTTTCCCAACCTGCTATTTTATACTTCATGAATGAAGGAAGTTCTGAGATAACTTTCATAAAGGGATCGATCTTCATCAACTGCATCAGAGTGCCCATTATTTGATAAAGTGGGAGACTGTTGGTTAAGGCAAGTATTTATTTAACAGATATAGCGCAATTTATTTTATATTTATCTGATTTTATTCGAGAAAAAGTGTACTAATTCCATATAAAAAAGTAGGCCTTACCTACTTTTGTGTGGCTTATCTTTTTGAAATCAACAATAAATAGTTAAACAGCCAAGGTCATCCTACATCTGTGTTGATAAGTAACCTGTTCCTCCATTTTAAGAGAAAGGTCACTTGAAAAGAAATCCATAAGGGAAAATTTGGGGAATGCTAGAGGTCAGTTTGGTTGGGACTCTACCAGCCAATTTTCTTTCCATCTCCCTTGAGGATTTATTTGGATTTCTGAATAGAACTCAAGAAAGATGGGGCTGCTTTTGGCCATAGTTCTGCTTCTTCTGTGTATGTTCTTCCTCCTCTTCTTCTCATCCTTCCAAATGTACAAGAAGAAAAGGCACCTGCCAGCAGGTCTAGCTCCCCGGCCTTTCCTGGGGAACCTCTTCCAGAAAGACGTTGTGCCTTTGTATAAATGTTACCCTAAGGTAAGTCTAGTTCATGTAGCATGTTCCCCAGGTGGCATGAGCTAAACTAGAGATGCTTGGGATAAAAGGATGGATAGAGGAATAACACTAGATAATTGGTGACTCATTGATATGAGTATGCGACAGGCTCTGTGTAGGATAACACTTCAATATGACTTTATTGGGAGCCATACTAAACCAAGAAATATCGCAACTATCCATTTGTATAATTATTTCAAAAGATAACTGAAATAATTCAAGCAAGAATGCATTTACTCTGTCTGCAACTGGTGAAAAAGTATGGACCTGTTTTTACTCTGTGGATGGGGCCAACACCTATGGTCATTCTCTGTGGATATGATGTGATAAAAAATGCCTTTGTGGATCATGCTGAAGACTTTGCTGGATGTTGTGCAATCCCTTCAACAATCGATTGACTTACAGTCAAAGTGGATTCTTGTCCCATTGCTTATTTTTATTCTCTTTTTAATGCTAAGATGAGGTGGACAGATGATGAAAGTCAATTGAAGTCTAATGCTAATGCCGTTCTGGGGGAGATGGGTGGCATATACATCAAATGAATGAATGAATGAATGAATGAATGAATGAATGAATGATTGCTAGGTGATTTAAAACAACATTTCTTCAGGACTAGTACTATTTCATTATAGCCACAAAAATGCAACATTTCCCAATCTGAATTTAGCTTATTCAATGAAGAAAGGCTGATAGATCAAGAAACAAAACCTGTAAACACAGATCAATTCTAGCACTAAAGCGAAACAGGCTGAGTAAAACTATGGCTACACCCCTTGATCCAGGTACTTTTTTGTGGATGTTGTGTTTCTAGTGAAAAACAACACACGGTAGATCTGATAAGATGAAAGTCTGCTTGAAATTATATCACAGACACAAACTTAATTATGTGAATATCACTTATGTTTGTTTTGTTATATACAGAATTTTGCAAGCACAGGGACAGTCTTATGATCACAACATGTGTTGAGAGGAAGGATAACTTTCTCTCCCTGAATCCCCTGCCTACTGGAAGCATTTCAAAGGGGAGTCTCTCTTGAAATCTAATCTCTAATTTCTCTTGAAATCTAAATCTCTAATTTTGAACAACAATTCTAATTCTATCAGGGGATAGGCGTGGAGATACAGCAGCGCAATGAAGCGATACTCACAGTAGTAAATTACAAGCCAAACACAGCGTGCAGTCCAATAGACTTGTATGTACAATGAGGAAAAAAACATAAACAGTATAGGCAATGGTCAATAAACAGTCCGAGGTCAGTAACTTACATTTCAGTCCGATACAGCACTATTTCAGTAGTTCCTCTCCACACATTCCCCCAACAACTTTACTTGGGAATACTGCATACTAATATACAACAGTTCTCCAATGAGAGAGTCCCGGCTCCACCCTTCCACACCTGAAATGTGTTATTCTCCTTAAAGGGAAAACATAACTATGGTGGATACCTTAATACCCCTCCTTTCCTTTATGGAGATACATACACATATATATATTTTACATTTATACACATTTTACAGTAAACTTTTGAAATTCATCCTTACAATGAGTTCTTGATGTTTTTTCACACTTAATGGTTTCGTGAATCCATCAGCTAACATATTTTCAGTTGGACAATACTTCAGCTGAATAAACTCTCTATTTATAGCGTCCCTTACATTTTCATACCGGATTGCTATATGTTTTGTCCTAGCTTTGATTCTTTCTGATATAGCCATCTGTATACATGTTTGATTATCCTCATAAACTTGTATTGGATATTCAATACTCATTCCCATATCCTGTAACAGTTGTTTGTACCATATGAGTTCAGTACATAACTCTGACAATGCGCAATACTCAGCTTCAGCACTCGACATAGCCACTAGGCTCTGCTGAACAGATTTCCACCCTACTGGTATATTTGCAAATAATATTACCATTCCAGTTGTGGACTTTCTGTTATTCATATCAGCACCCCAATCCGAGTCTACATATGCTGTCAACATAGGCTCACCTATAGGTTTTAGTGTTAAACAATAATCCTTTGTTCTTGCTAAATATCGCAAGATTCGTTTTATTGCTGCCCAATGTGCCTGTTTCAGGTCTGCAACTTGCCTGCCTAATATATTTACTGCACATGCAATATCAGGTCGTGACCATTTTGCTAGATATAGCAAACTGCCAATTATAGACTGATATTGGTCCCTATTAGATGGTATACTTTCACTGTAATCCCCTTTTTGGAAATCTACACACATTGGAGTACATGCCCCTTTACAATTCTCCATTCCATATGTTAATAATAATTGATTGATCTTATCTTTCTGATGCCACAAATAATCACCAGATGTAGTTTTTACTATGTTAACACCTAGGCAGTTTTTTATTTCCCCTAGATCTTTTAAATCAAAAAATCTTTTTAGTTCTTTCTTTGTATTATTGATTAGCCCCTCCTCGTTGGCTATCACCAATAGATCATCTACAAAACATAAGATGGTTATTTTCTTCCCATTAACATCCTTAATGAATATATATGAATCAGCTTTCGTTGATTTATAACCCAACTTGGTTAATGTCATAGCTAAACAATTGTGCCATTCATGAGCACTTTGTCTAAGTCCATACAACGCTTTCTTCAATAACCATACTTTTCCAGGTGATTGTACCTTATATCCTGGTGCAGCTTCTAAATAAACTGTATGTTTTAGTTCTGCATTCAGATAAGCTGTATTTATATCCAAATGATGTATATGATCATGGTTTATTGCCGCTAAGGCTAAACATAAGCGCACACATTCACTTTTTACAGTGGGAGAGAATATTTCGTCATATGTGGTGTGGTTTTGAGCATATCCTTTGGCTACTAGCCTCGCCTTATACTGGGTTTCACCATCCGCTGTATGCTTTATTTTGTATACCCATCTCGACCCTATTCTTTTTTCTCCTTTAGGTAATTCTATTTCCTCAAATACTTGTTTCTTAATCAAAGCTTCATATTCTTGTTTCATTGCTTTTAACCATTTGTCTCTTTCAATTTTAGGCAAATTCATTACCTCTTCATAAGATTTTGGTTCTACATCCACATTACATAACGTAATCTCTCCAGGTACATCTCTTTGTGGTGGTATGCCCTTATTCTGCCTTTGACTTCTCCTAAGTTCTGGCTGTTCACCACTTAATGTATCTGAATCCTGCTCCTCTTTCTTAATAGTTGCAGGAGTCGTTTCACTTTCATCAGCAATATCACCCTCAGCTGAACTTTTTCCTTCACTGTTAACTCCACCTTTACATAGTGGCAGATATACTAGGCTCTCTTTAACTCTATTCCACCCAGATTGTTCTGTAAATGCAACAGATCTAGATTGGACTATCTTTCCCTGTTTACTCGCTAAACGGTATGATTTGGTAGGCGGTTCATATCCCAGAAAAACTAACTTAGTCGCTCTATCCTGAGCTTTTCTACGAAACGTCTTGGGAATATTAACCCATGCTCCACAACCAAAAATATGCAAATGGGATAAATTGGGTTTCTTCTTATATAACATTTCAAAAGGTGTTTTTTGAAGTGTTGAGTGCCACACTCTATTAGTAATGTAACATGCTGTATACATAGCTTCAGCCCAATAATTTTTCCCTAAACCTGCATCAGCTAATAAGCATCTCATTATTTGTTGTAAAACATCATTCTTCTTTTCCACCATTCCATTTTCTGCTGGTGTTGCTACGTTACACAACCTGTGTCGTATTCCTTTAGCTTTTAACCACGACTGTAGCTTTAAATTTGTAAATTCCGTACCTCTATCAGTTTGTAACTGTCCTACCAAACATGCATATCTTCTTTCAACAAAATTAACCCATTCCTGGATAAATGTTGTGGCTTGCTCTTTCATTTTCAAAATATACACAAAAGTGTAACGTGTATAATGATCAATGATTACTAGAGCATATCTTGCACCACCATAGGACTTCGGATAAGGCCCTATTAAGTCAGCAAAACATAGTTCAAAAGGTCTAGTTGTTCTTCTTTCACTTTGTTTACACACTGGACTGGCCTTGGATTTCTCTTTCTTACAAACGGCACAGTCTAAATAAGCTGAACATTTGTTTAGGTGTAAGCCATATGAGTTCTCCACCGTTTTCTGTAAAACTTTAAAACTTACATGCCCTAAATGCCTATGCAACAGGTGAATACAATTATCATGCTCTGCCTTATTACCAAACATTGTGTGTGTAACATTTGCTGATCTAGGTGTGTTTAACACATACAGACCACCTTTCATAGTCCCTTGTGCTAACTGGGTTTGCTCTTTATAGATAGTACACATACTTTTCTCAAAAGAAACTGTAAAACCTTCCAGGTCTAATGCAGATACAGATATTACACTGTGATTTAACTGAGGCACAAACAATACATCTTCTAAAAACTCACCAAGTTCTTGTATAAACACTGTCCCAACACCCACAACTTTGGCACAAACACCATTTGCCAATTTCACTGAGGATATCTGGGCTGGTCCCAAAGATGTAAACAAGGCTCGCATTTTGCAGACATGATGACTAGCCCCACTGTCAAGAAGCCAATAATTGTCGACTTTTTCTTCCATTGGATGAATGACAGAGACTTGAGGATTTTTCCAGCTTTTCTTCCACCTCTTTTCTTCCTTGTCGTTAGCTCAGGAAAAACAGGCTCATTGTAAATGAGTAGAAGATCCACAACGCCAACAACACCTTGTTACATTGACGCTAGAAAACGCCCCCTCCTCATCCTGAACTGCAGTTTTTCTGTTCGATGAGGAAGTTGTCGCAGTCTTGTCTCTTGCAGCTTTGTTATCTCTTTGCTTTAATTCCTCCTCCAGTAACCGACTTGTTATCAAGGTTAGAGTTAACTCTTGCTGTGGGAGAGACTCTAAAGATAATACTAGGGTGTCGAAGACGTCAGGAAGAGACGAGAGAATGATAAACACTTTATGGAGCTCTGGAAACACCACATCTTTTTCTTCCAGCTCAACAAACATTGTTTTCATCAGCTGTAGATGATTAGCCATACCGGAACCAGGCAACATCCTTGTCCTGTACAGCTTTCTTGTAAGACTTATTTTAGAAACAACAGAGTCGCATACATAAAGCCGCCGCAAAACAGTCCAGCATTCGTGGGCAGAAGTCAGCCTTCTCACATGCATCAGCTGCGAATCCTCTAAACCCAAAATAATGCTTGCTAAGGCTTTCTCATTGTCCCTCTCCTGGGCTGGGGTTAAAGCATCAACAGGAGATACATCGGTTATAGACCACAAACCTTCTTTCCTCAGAAACATTTCCATCTTCACAGCCCAAGTCAGATAGTTTCGCTCATTTAAGCGCGTGAGAGGTAGCTGCATGAGGGCTGTAGCCGCCATCTTCTACAGACTTGTAAAACTTTTTCTTGGGGCAAAAACAGCAAACTTTCTTCTTGCTCTCCAGGATAACAACCTGGACCTATGACCAAGCCTTTTTTAGCTCACTTGTGCGTTCTGGGCCCATAACCTATCAGGGGATAGGCATGGAGATACAGCAGCGCAATGAAGTGATATGCACAGTAGTAAATAACAAGCCAAACACAGCATGCAGTCCAATAGACTTCTATTTACAATGAGCAAAAAAACATAAACAGTATAGGCAATGGTCAATAAACAGTCCAAGGTCAGTAACTTACATTTCAGTCCAATACAACACTATTTCAGTAGTTCCTCTCCACACATTCCCCCAACAACTTTACTTGGGAATACTGCATACTAATATACAACAGTTCTCCAATGAGAGAGTCCCGGCTCCACCCTTCCACACCTGAAATGTGTTATTCTCCTTAAAGGGAAAACATAACTATGGTGGATACCTTAATAAATTCCAATGCAGGGAAGGCCTTCTTACACATTGCCCTCCAAATTCAGAAGTGCTGTGCTTGATCCAATATATCTGCGCCCACTGAAAACAGGATCTCTGTCTCCTCAATCCCCTTGTTCTGCAAAATGGAGAAATGTGACATGTTTCCACCACCTCATGCCAGCTAGATCAAGTGAGAATCAAATATGTATGTATTTATTTATTTATTTTGTGTGTTCGAGTAACCTTGACTCTTGGCAGCTGCCTGGGCAAGTCCCTGCAGTTTTCTTCATAAGATTTCAGAAGTGGTTTGCCCTTGCCTCCTTCCTAGGGCTGAGAGAGAGGAACTGGCCGAAGGTCACCGAGCTGGCTTCGTGCCTGAGGTGGGACTAGAACTCATGGTCTCCCGGTTTCTAGCCTGATGCCTTCACCACCACACCAAACTGGCTCTGTTTAACAAATATACAAAATGCCAAATCCTGATGTCATGTCAGATTAGAGATACTTTCTTTAGATTTGCTGATTGTATTGTATTGTAATTATCTTGTGAATTCTGAAGAACTTTTGGCAACCATAACTGAAAATATCATCGAAGGAGGAAATTCTCTGGATGTATCTTACATAGAGATAGTTGCTGCTTCTCAAATGCAGAAAACAGACAAGACACTGACTTCTCTACCTCTTTGGTTTCAGGTCTGATCAACAAAAAGGAAGCACGTTCGAGGGCCGTGTTGATTCACCCTTTCCACCGTATGTTACTTTGGGATGGGAAAGAAAATCATGTCTGAAAGAGCATGGGCAGAAGCTCTTTTCCTGGTGAAGTCCCATCAGCAGACACTGGATCCTCAGAACCCCCATGATTTTATTGACTGCTTTCTCATCAAGCCAGAGAACGTAGGGCAGCCTAAAGCTTCCTTGTACAACATCCTAAATGCTAGCGGTATTTCAGATTGTAGACAAAGAAAAAAGAAAAAAAAGAAAGCAGCTCTCCACCTGTTATTAATCTTGGAGATGCATTATTATTCTCTACATAGATTTTTCATGTAGCTCTATAGGTGACTATAAATGATAGGTATAATGTTTTCCACCTAGCAGTTTACAGAAGATATCCTTACTTGGGTTTACTTGGGCATATATGTATTGTAATAAGTAGTACCTCACTCACTATTTTATAGTAGATAAGAGGGGAGACCTGGTTAGAATTATGAAGATCTGGGTGGGAAACGAAGACGTCTGCCCCTCTCACAAATATGTCCATGTGGGTTTCATATCAGTCATGGGCCGGGGAAGGGGAGATGGAAATTGTCATCTGGGGGAGCCTGATGATGTCCAGTTTATCTACAGATAACAGGATATGAGCTCTTATTTGTGAAGGCAAGCAACATATCAATTTCGGTAAAAAAGCAACTGGAATATTATTAGGAACAAATTAAGGATTTGTTGATTTTTCCTTCCTTAAGGAGTATTTTCCGCTCTCCCTTTCTGCTTTCTTTACATACAGGAAAAACATTATCCTGATGATATCTACACCATAGGAGAACTTGTCATGACCGTGCATGGACTCTCTCTTGTTGGATCAGGAACTACAAACCAAGGTTTGTTTGATAGCCTTCTTGTGATGGCTAAGTTGTGGCATATTCAAGGGACAGAAATGTCCTGGAGAACTGCATATACGATGGAGCACCTATGGGCTGCACCAACAAATGCACAAAGATACTTACAGGTGTGTAAATTGAGAATATGAGTAACTGCAGTGGAGAATGAGCGTCAGAATTCTGGGAGCGCATATTTTCATTTATTTTCTATTTTTACAGCAAAAGTGCTAAACAGGCTCCTGAAATGGAAGATCGGGTGAGGATGCCCTTTACCAATGCAGGAAGCCAGGAGATTCTACGGTATGAGAAACTGAGCCCTGAGAACTTTCCACGTGCAGCAACTCTTGCAAAAATTAGAGAGCACAACATTCTCCAGGTAGGCTGTATCTCTTTTGCACTCTTTAAGGCAACTTCTATTACAACTGCCTGCCTTCCTAAAGGAAATGTGTTCTGCACTATCTTTAAAATATTGATTTCTTAATTTTGGGTTGGAAAAGTGGGGGTCGTCTTGTACATGGGGGCGTCTTATTGACAGAAAAATGCGGTATGTCAATCTCTCCCTTTAAAAGCCGAGTCTGTGGTGAATGCAGGCTCTGGCCATCCCTACATCCACCATTCATTCCAGTGTGTAAATTTTGTGATTTATGTATATTTGAGTGCCCATTAGAAGTAAGATGTTTCTGTTGTTTATTGCTGCCATTTATTCTCTGTGTGTGTGTGTGTGTTTTTTTCCTTCCTATCTGCCTTAGCCTCACCCAGGCTCAACCCTCCTTCCTTCAGACTCTACAAGATTTGCTCTCACCATGCCTGCCTCTCGCCTTCTTGTTACACTGATTGAAGATCAAAAGGAGGAGGACAAGTACAGAGGGGGGAAACAGTACAATGCTTCCACAGAAACCCCTTCCCCCCTTTCAGGATGTTTGCAGTACTTTCACACACATCAAATACAATCCTTTGAGTTTGCACCAA
Source organism: Liasis olivaceus (assembly GCA_030867105.1). Taxonomy (NCBI): domain Eukaryota; kingdom Metazoa; phylum Chordata; class Lepidosauria; order Squamata; family Pythonidae; genus Liasis; species Liasis olivaceus. Next base: position 98,373,553 of record CM061348.1, on the reverse strand, counting down.
GATTTCAATGAGTGTCTCTACATGTGCATTTTGTTTCAGCAACTATACAGGTAGTCCTTTCTTAACTACAATTTGTTTAACGATGGTTCAAAGTTACAACAGCCTCAGAAAGTCGTAAAAAGATGTCATAAAAATACCGTGCCTCCAACTGTTGTAAAACATCATGCTACCCCCCCTGTGGTTACATGGCCACATTTCGGGTGCCTGGCAACCAACTCACATTTACAACTGGTTGCCAAGTGTCCAGCAATCATGTGATTGCCATTTGCAATCTTCTCTGCCAGCATTCCCAAAAAGTCAGTGCAGGGAAGATTGCAAGCGGAGGGAAACCTCTCAACAGTGTGCAGGAACGGAGCTCAAATCTTTGTGATTTCAACTCCATTTCTGCACACCAGTGAGAGGTTTCCCCTCCCTTCTTAGCGGTGCCCAGGAATAGAGCTCAAATTCTGAAGATCTGAGCTCTTTTCCTCCAGCCCCAGGAAGGATTTCCCCTCCATCCACAGAGGGGAGGGCAAACCCTTCAGTGGGCTTTAGGAACGTTTAAGAGTGAAAGGGCTTCCTGCCAGGAGGATTTCAGATCCAGCAGGCAGCCTTTTTGCTCTCAAAGACTCTGACTACTAAAGAGTGACCTGTAGCCCACTGTTCTGTAGAGCTGGACCCTGTTGCTCCTGCTGCAGTAGGATGCCTGAGAGCTTTGGCTGCTACTACCTTCCTGTTTGAATATCAAAAGACTTAGTTATGGGTTTCCATTAACTGTTTCTTGTTCCTTATGAGATTCTGAACTCAAGCCTTTACACCTCAGCGTTCAGCCACTTATGAAGCAGAGCTTCTAGGTACTCCAAATGTAAAATTAAAGTGGCGTACAACTTCAAATCCTGCAACTCTGCTTCCTGAGGCTGCACATGAAGGAAGTTACCGACATGACTGTTTGCAGACCATAAACCTGGCAGAGAAACCTCACTCAGATCTTACTAATGCGCCTCTACCAAATCCTGAACTTGAACTCTTTTCAGAAGGGTCTTCCTTTGTGGTTGACGGAGTCTGTTTAACAGGGGCTGCAATTTTTTTTTAAATCTGCTGGGCGGAACCCTTGCCACCTTCCTTGGGAGCCCGAGCAGCTGAACTTATTGCCTTAACTCAAGTTTGTGGTATGGCCAGAGATAAAATTGTTAATATCTTCACTGACCCTAAGTATGCTTCTGCTCTTCGTCATGCTTACAGGTGCCTTATGGAAGCTGAGAGGATTCTTCACCCCAGGCCGCCAGATCGCTCACACAGGCCTGGTTGTTTCACCTTCGGATGTGCTTCTCCTTTTATTACTAAAGGGAATCACTTTGGTGATCAGGCTGCTAAATAGGCTGTGCAGCAACCTTGTGTCTTTCAGTTTTTGCACCTGTGTTTGAAGTTCCCTCTGCTATTGCTTAGGAGAAGTTTCTTTCAGATGCTGGGACTCCTACTTGCAATGTCTCTGTGACGCTTCTTGGAATGGTTCCTCCTGGATGGTTCCTGATGGGTGACCGAGACCCCCACAAGCTCTTCTTCTGGCTCAGCAACTGCATGTGAAAGGACACTGTGGAACCGAAAGAGAAAAAGAAGGAGCCGTGATCATGACAACAATTATTGACGACTGAGAGTCCCAAAAGGCCAGGCTCTACCTCAAGATAGAGCACAGTACAGAATGATTCGATCCATGGGGTCTCCTCTGGCTATAATGTAACCATAGCAAAGAGATGCCGTTTCTATCAGAATAGGGAATAGCAGATTTCGCGACTTATGGTGCTGACAGAGGAAACAGAGGACACGCGGATGTCCTGCTACACTTTTGACCCCAGGATGACAGGTGAGTCTGTTTAGGTCACCTTAAAAGCCGTTCTCTGCTCTTCCCCTGCCTTTGTCAGAACATCAGTGCAGTGCAACAAGGCCTCTTTGCTTTCCCCACAGCAGAAGGAACCCCTCCCCAGCTCCACGGGATAACCTTTGACCAAAAGACAAGCAGACTAGTAAGCAAGGAAACTCGACCATCTAACGCAGGGTTCCTCGATCTTAGCAACTTTAAGATGGGTGGACTTCAACTCCCAGAATTCCCTGGGCTGGGGAATTCTGGGAGCTGAAGTCCACCCATCTTAAAGTTGCTAAGGTTGAGCTATTAGCAGGTTGTGGGGGAGTTGGTTAGATGAAGAGAATTAACCACTGGCTCATTTTGAGTCAAACTGAGGAGGAATACCTCAGCCCCTCATTCATCCTTTGATGAATGAGGGGCTGGAAATTTTCCCAGTTACCTACTGCACAATTTATGGCACTGGGGTAATTGAGTTTTGGATGGTATTTTGAATGACTTCCCGAGGAGCTGAAGAAAGAGTTGTGCACTTCCACAATTAACATTTTAGACACAAGGTGTTCTTTGAACACACCCTCTCTTGTGTATTTCAAGGGTATCCTTGAGCAAGACTTGTGTCTCCAAGTGGCACAATCCAAGACACATTTACTCAGAAGTAAGTTCTGTTAGTTTCCAAAGGGTGTCCTCCGGAGTAAGTATTGCAAAGAGGCTTTGCCACAACTGCTTTGTGAGGTGATCAGTTGGGTGCAGTTCTCTCTGATTAGAAGCTTTCTGTCAACATTTTCCCCTGCCTTTTCCCTCACCAGGGAGCTTTTCACTGGGGAGTGGTCCCTGGCTATCAGCGATCTACCCCCCTTAACTGGGCAAGGTAGCTGGCTTTTCTCTAGGTAACCCCAATGGCTGGTGTGGGTGCTGTTGGTATAAGTCCAAATAAAAGATTGGCATAGAACAAAAGAATCCCTATCTTTGTTGCTCTTGCTCTTGCTGCTGCTGCTGCTGTGACCCCTCCTGAAGCTTCTAATCTGCCCCATTGTGACTGCTTGCAAGACCTGGACTGGATCATTTCCAAAGCCAGTCCAGTTACAAGTCTGTGGAAAGTCTGAACTGGAGTGCAAAATGTTGGAATACTACATCAAGGTCATAGGAAGAGAAGCCCCCCTTGAGATTGTCAAAAACTCACACTCAAGCCTCCACTCCAAAAGGAAAGAAGATATTTACTAAAGAAATATACGGGTGAAACTCGAAAAATTAGAATATCGTGCAAATGTTCATTTATGTCAGTATGGCAACTCAAAAGGTGAAACCAATATATGAGATAGACGCATTACATGCAAAGCGAGACATGTCAAGCCTTACTTTGGTATACTTGTGAGGATTATGGCGTACAGCTTATGAAAACCCCAAATTCACAATCTCAGAAAATTAGAATAGTGTGAAAAGGTTCAATATTCTAGGCTCAAAGTGTCCCACTCTAATCAGCTAATGAATCCATAACACCTGCAAAGGGTTCCTGAGCCTTTCAATGGTCTCTCAGGCTGGTTCAGTAGGAATCACAAGCATGGGAAAGACTGCTGACCTGACAGTTGTGCAGAAAACCATCATTGACACTCTCCATAAGGAGGGAAAGCCCCAAAAGGTAATTGCAAAAGAAGTTGGATGTTCCCAAAGTGCTGTATCAAAGCACATCAATAGAAGGTTATGTGGAAGGGAAAAGTGTGGGAGAAAAAGGTGCACAAGCAGCAGGGAGGACCGCAGCCTGGAGAGGATTGTCAGGAAAAGGCCATTCAAAAGTGTTGGGGACTTTCACAAGGAGTGGACTGAGGCTGGAGTTAGTGCATCAAGAGCCACCACACACAGACGGATCCTGCACATGGGCTTCAAATGTCGTATTCCTCTTGTCAAGCCGCTCCTGAACAACAAACAACGTCAGAAGCGTCTTACCTGGGCTACAGAAAAAAAAAAAAGAACTGGTCTGTTGCCCAGTGGTCCAAAGTCCTCTTTTCTGATGAGAGCAACTTTTGCATCTCATTTGGGAACCAAGGACCCAGAGTCTGGAGGAAGAATGGAGAGGCACACAATGCACGATGCTTGAAGTCCAGTGTGAAGTTTCCACAGTCTGTGTTGATTTGGGGAGCCATGTCATCTGCTGGTGTTGGTCCACTGTGCTTCATTAAGTCCAGGGTCAACGCAGCCGTCTACCAGGAGATTCTGGAGCACTTCATGCTTCCTTCCACAGATGAGCTTTATGGGGATGCTGACTTCATTTTCCAGCAGGACCTGGCAACTGCCCACACTGCCAAAAGTACCAAAACCTGGTTCAATGACCATGGGATTACTGTGCTTGATTGGCCAGCAAACTCCCCTGACCTGAACCCCATAGATTCTCTATGGGGCATTGCCAAGAGGAAGATGAGGGACATGAGACCGAACAATGCAGCGGAGCTGAAGGCCACTATTGAAGCATCCTGGTCTTCCATAACACCTCAGCAGTGCCACAGGCTGATAGCATCCATGCCACGCCGCATTGCGGCAGTCATTGCTGCAAAAGGGGCCCAAACCAAGTACTGAGTACATATGCATGCTTATACTTTGCAGAGGTCCGATATTGTTCTATTTCCAATCCTTGTGTTATTGATGTCATGTAATCTAATTTTCTGAGATTGTGAATTTGGGGTTTTCATAAGCTGTACGCCATAATCATCACAATTATACCAAAGTAAGGCTTGACATATCTCGCTTTGCATGTAATGCGTCTATCTCATATATTGGTTTCACCTTTTGAGTTGCCATACTGACATAAATGAACATTTGCACGATATTCTAATTTTTCGAGTTTCACCTGTATGTAGCAGCATAGAAATGCGGATGTCTCTTCATCCTGATTTCTACCTCATTTTTTCTGGAAGCATTCAGATAATGGTGGAAAGAGTGAGTAATTAATGAAGAGAGCTCATTGATTCAGAGTTTCGTGTGGCACTGAATAGCAAATTTTCTGCTGAGTTTCTTTTGCTCACAAGTTTCAGTAATATGGTAAGAGAATGCTTCAAGAACTCCCAGAAAGTTCTTCCATTATTGTGGACCATCTGAAGCTTCCAAGCGTTTTGTAAAAGCAGTCCTCTCTTAAATGTGCTCTTGTTGTCTTGTGGAGGAAATTAATGTTTATGCTACTGTGGCCAAATTGGTTAACTCCAGGAGAACTGGGGTCCTTGGCTTATGTGTGCAAAAGCCAGCACCAAAACCTGGGCAATATCCAAACAGGGAATGTGGCTATCTGAGATACAGGTGAGTTTGGCCTCTTCCAAAGCATGTAGTCCTGGAGGGCTGCTGCTTTCTCATTTATTGACCAGGTTTTCCTGTTTATCCTTCCCCTGGCAGTGAAGAGGCTGTCACCAGAGAGTTTGTTTCTTGAGGATCTTCTGGGAACACTAACTATTGTCTTGTAATCTCCTTAACTTAAGGAAGCTTCTTTGACTTTTCTTTGACATTTGAATAGGAAGGTGTCACTTGTTTTTCTTTCCATGTTAAAATGAAATCTGAATTATTTTTTATTGTTGTTGTTGTTGTTATAATAATAATAATTATTTTGCTGTCTTTCTTCTATTTCAAAGCTGGGTTGATTTTCCCAGAACCATACAATGGCATGTCTACATTTCTGTGAATGTAGAGCTTGTGTAAAATGTTACTCAATCTGTGCTCATCTTCACTTCCCCAAAGCTGGCCAATAGTTGGAAGACCTACTCCAGTGACCATGACTTAAGAGCAATCCTGGCATTCTTCTTTTCAGAAAGCTAGAATTAAATTAAAGTGCTGGTATTCCCCTCATGTGTTTATCTGCATGGATGTGCTTGAATTTCTTTAATGGCTTCCAAAAGTCCTGAGAAAACAGCATGGCATGAGGGGGCGCTGACAGGGAAAAGTGTAAACCTATCTGCTTCCCATGGCAAGAAGTCAGGGTTCCAATAGCCTGATTTACACAGATGCCTTGCTTTTCCCAATGCCTATGGTGGGCAACATCTTACTAACCTGGAGAGGGGTGGGCAGTAAGTGAGAGTTATAAAGGTGTTCTAAAGAAATCAGACAGAAATATCAGGATAGAACAGGCAAAAACAATTGTGGAAAGGGAGTCCCAAGCATTGAAGGGCTTTATAGAGGATAACAAACATGCTGAATTGTACCTAGAAACCAAGTGGTCACCAATACAGCTTGCACAGTAGGAGTGTTCACTCATAATTACTCATGTAGCTGCATTCTGGACCACCTGTTGTGTTTGAGTAGTCTTCAAGGGAAAGCCCTATATATATATATAGACTATTATAGTAGTCCAGATGAGACTCCAGGAATTCTGGATGAGAATCCTCTTAAAAATCAGTGTTCAAATGAGTTTCTACTCAACCATGTTCATAGTACTGACCTAGTTCTCTGGAGAAGGCTCTAATGCTGGAAAAGTTGGAAGGAAAGAGAAGAGGATGACAAATAGCAAGGTGGATGTAGTTGGTTACAGGGACAACAAGTGTACCATTGGAAGACCTGAAAGACCAGGTTAGGGAGAGATCATCATGGAGAAAATCTATCTGTGTGGTCACTAAGAGTCAACAATGACTTGATGACACATAATCATAATCAAATCATAGTACTGAACATGGGGGTTTATCAAGCTGGAAAGGAAAATAGGCAAAAGTTGTAATTTGGATGGAATGTCATCTTAAATTGTTCTCTCGTTTTCTGCCATAAACTCAGCAAAGAAGAGACAGTGTTTTAGAATGAGCTGTAGTGTAAAGGAATTTTCATTGCATTTAACACCAATTTGGACAACTCCAAGATCACAGATGCACTTAAATAAGAAGAAAAAGAAGTAGATTTTATTGAAAGTCCTTACCCTTCCACTTGCAAGGAGAACCTGGGTAACCTTGCAAAGGACACTGCAGGAGTAGTCCTTGGGGTTCACAAGTGAGTCTCACTGCCCTATTCATGGAATTAGGTTTTATAGGTTAGAAATATTAAAACTATGTGACCCAACAGCATGTTTTTTTTCCCAATTGGTATTTACAATTCAACATTACCTAGCTTATGAATCTAAATTCTGTTATTGCCACTCACTGTATCAGAGATGTTTGAATTTCCCACTGCCATTCCCTCTGGGATTAGTTATTTCCACTCCCAGTAATGGGATTTAAATTGACTAGTGGATGAGCTTTTAATCTTAAATGGCACAATTAAGATCACTACATGGTTTTTGTGGTTTAATGTTTTCCTATGCTATAGGTGGCCACCAATTTTCTTCTGAAAGGGCCCTTACCTTGAATGTTACATAAAAGGCAAATGTCTCAGTTTTGAACCCAACCTACATGCACTACATATCTCTCCCCCCCAAAAAACACAGAAACACTAACTTATTTGTGCCCACAGTCAGAAGTTATGGATGTTGATAAGTAACTTTCCTATACTAATAGAGGTGAAAGGACAAATGGAGCAGAAAGCAAACAAGGAGATGTGCAAAGGTTAGAGGAAATCTGCAATTTAGGTTTGGTTTGGGCTCCAGAACCCAACCTATACGCACTCTGTATTCCCCCCCCCCCCAAAATACAGAAACAGTAACTTATTTGTGCCCACAGTCAGAAGGTAGGGATGTTAATAATTATTCTGTACTGATAGAGGTGAAAGAATGCTTTGGATTTAAAAATAAACCAAAATAAAAAGCCAAGGAGGTGTGCAAAGCTTAGAGGAAATCTGGAACTTAGGTTTGATTTGTTCTCCAGTGAGCCTCCTCCTTTTAGTCTTATCTCATTTAAACAATTTCTTGGATTTTTGAAGAGGAAAAGAACTCAGAGAAGGATGGAGCTGACATGGGCAGGAGCTCTGCTTCTCCTCTCTATACTTATTACCCTTTTCTCTTCCTTCCAAATGTACAAGAAAAAAGGGCAGTTCCCCCCAGGACCTCCTCCATGGCCTTTTCTGGGGAACCTTTTGCAGCGAGATGTACTACCTCTGAGCAAATCCTATAAAAAGGTATGATTGCTTTGACGTCTATCTAGATTACCTCCTTTCCTTAATTTTAGTCGTTTGAAGTTTTTTTTTTTTTTTTAACTTAGTGTTCATGTATATTTTCAGCAGGAATTTTAGCTTAGAGCTGCCTTGTGGCAGCCTGATAAAAACAATGGAGGCTATTAAGTTCATTACAAGAAATAATAAGTAGTAACAAGATCAGACCACCTTTATTCTGATTGATTACGTCCATCTCAGTCTTAGTCTTGCTCACAAACCCACAGCATATATTATTCTGTCATTTCTTTCATTCATTAATTTATGCAGTCGAGTTTTTATTTTTCATACATTCCATGTTGAATCTTCCCTATCACATGGTGGTCACCATATGGGCCCATAAATATTGACCTCCAGTGCCCATCAAACTGTTGGTCAATTGTGGATTTCATATAAATCTGTATAACAAACTGAAGAAAGAATAGATTACACTATCGGTCTTATAGTTGTGCTACCTGTAAAATTCCTTGTTAATGGTAAGAACGGTACTGGTGAGCTTTGGTGCTTTTGACTAGTATGTCACAAATGCAACCAAAGCTTAGTTTTATCATGAGCAGTGCATGCTATTCCATGCAAGCTAGGATCTTTAATCTAGAGATGACCATAAGTCAACATATTATTAGCCATATCCCACAAACTAGGGGGCGTGTACACTGTACTGGTACCTAATCATATTTGTGTACCCTGTGGATATTAAGAGTAATTGGAGCTTTCCTTGGACATTCTGAAGGTTTCTCTGTAATAATCTAAAAAGTATTTCAAACATGCTTTGGAATAATGTCACCAAAACACTTGTCATCGCCTAATTAACTAGGTTTTCATTTAATTCTACCCTTAGCTGATTGGAAAGTATGGTTCTATCTTTACCATCTGGATTGGATCAAAACCACAGGTTGTGCTCTGTGGATATGAGGTGATAAAAGATGCTTTGGTAGATCATGCGGAAGAATTTAGTGGACGTATTATTACACCCATGAGCAAGCGAATATTCCGTGATTATGGTTGGTTCTCTTGCATTTCCTGATTTGTTCTTGTTTTTCTTTAAGCTGCTACATGCATTTTAAATTCTGCCATTAAGGCATAGAGAAAGATGATTTTGCAGAAATGTTAATTTGGTCATGACTGGGAGAGAGAAGAAAACATTTCTATACCATCTTTCCTTTCACTGGTCCATTATGGAGTCTGATAAGGTTCGTTTACACACACACACACACACACACACACATAGACTGTATATGTATGTATGTATGCATGCATGAATGCAAAGGATAAAACATCTCATCTCTACATTGGTCCTTTGCAAATAGACACAGAAGTCTTTTTCAAAGAGACTCCTTTGGTTGATGCCATCTGGAGTAATGTTCAAAATTAATTTCATATACTGTACCTTCCAAAGGAAATATTTTCTCTTAGCCAATGAATGTCTCAAACACTGCCCAAAAACACATTTTGAAGTGAGTCTAATTTTCTTCCACTCACTGAAAATTGCATCTCAGTACAGAACTGTCTCTGTCCAGTATACAGATTTCTGTGTCTACATCTTAGTTACAGAAACTTGTGTCATCATTTCCAGAACCTTATTCATTCTCCTCTTGATATGAGAGCAGTCAGGGGTGGTACGATACCTGGGCCTGGGTCCCTGGATGTGCAAAGGGTCCCATCTCCTGGGTGTGCTAATGACTAAGAAAATGTATTCTTCTTGGCTGCTATGTGTTTTATGTTGTATAACTGTTATTGTAATTGTTTTATTTTTATTTTTAATATTGCCTGCTGCCCAGAATAAATTGTTGAGATGGTGGCGATATAAATTCATAATTCATAAATAAATAAATAAAATGGAGGCTGTGTGGTTGGGCCAATCAGTATTTCAAGCTCCAAATTGTATTTACTTTCAAAGTGGGGAGGGAAGCTCTTCTGATCCATAAGTCATTGCAACGCAGTGACCTGTTTCAGCTATCAATGAGGCAAGTATTTGAAGAAGGAAAGTGCCTGAAACCATCATTTATATCTCTTCCACAAAAGCTGAAAAATGACTGACATTGTGATCTCTTCCCTGGTTTCAGGTATGAACACCTCTGATCAGAGCAGATGGAGGGAGATGCGAAGATTCACACTGAGCACCCTGCGAGATTTTGGGATGGGGAAGAAAAGGATGTCTGAGAGGGTGCAGGAGGAAGCCCTTTGCCTAGCGGAGGAAGTGGGCAGCATGCAAGGTCCTCCAAAGAAACCGAAAGTAGTTCTCCCGCAGAAGAAGAATTTCATTTTTAAAAAGAAGCGGAAAGGGTTTAGTGTTCTGTCAGGTTACAGGAGAACTAGATTCTAAACTGAAACTCAAATCCTTCTGCACTTAAGTGCACAAAATAAAGAAAAAGAAAGATAGACAGTGACAAGTGTCCCCCTCACCCCATGTTTTTTTCACAGTGGTGTTCAGAAGCGCAAACAGAAATACACCTAGGAAATGCAAACAGCTTTCTCGCTGCTTCCCCCTCTTTTCTATCGTTGTCAGCCCTTGGCTTCATAAAATTACAAACATGCCCAGAAGTAGTGAAATTTTAGTGTGGCTGCGGTGACTGAGAGATCAGAAATACTAGGAAGTTGTTGAATGGGGCAATTATGATTTTTAAACCATGGTTATGTTTAACCAGGTTTGAATATAATGCTAAATTACACATCAGGCAAATTCAGCAGGCAGCAAAACACTTTGTGGGTAGATGAGGTAGGCAAACTAAGGGAAGTAAGGAAAATGTGGATCAGAACAGGCCGCAGGAGGGATGCAGATCTGGAAGGCAACATGGATTTGAATAAAAAGGCCACAAGCAGAATCCATTCAGAGGGTTGTAGCACCTTCGAAAACCATCTTTGGTGGACAAGTCTCTTCTGGAAGGAGATAGGAAAAGACATCTAAAAAAAGTGTGGTTTTTTTTTTTTAATAAAGTGTTGGATGGATAAGGAGAGAGGAATGGAAGGAATGGAAGCTCAATTAAAACTGGAAAGAGGAGCAGAAAATTCAAAGAGGTAAAGAAGAATTGGGTTGGTCAAAGGAAAGGAACAAAGTAGAACAAACAAAACAAAACCAAAACCAAAACCAAAAGAGTCACGACCAGAAGGAGGCAGCTGGAGGAGCCCCAGGCAGTGAGAAAATAATTCTAGACAGCAGAAGCCAGCAATAAGATTGGGAACAAACTGGTGGAAACATAGTCTAGGTTTTCATATATTTAATATATATATTCATATATTTGAACATATATTTAATGGATTCCAGAGTAATTAACCATCTGGACCCCTCATTCTAGAAAGATCATGGAGGCATTACTGAGGATTTTGCTTGCAGAGGTTATAGGATAGTAAAATGTATTCATATTCAGTTCTTGCAACAGATGGAGAATAATCAGTCAGACTTGGGTGACCTGAAACTTCTTTGTTCTAGGTTTGTAATGAGATTTGCCAAAGGAAAGATCTGCATTGTCTGCTCCCACTCACAGGGTTTTGTGGCTTTTCTTGCAGGGCAACCTTTTGACCCAAGAAGAAGATTTACAAGTGCTGTTTCTAATGTGATCTGTGCAGTCGTCTTTGGCAATCGATTTGATTACAAAGATCAAACCTTCATGGAAAATCAAAAGACTATGGAATCTCAATTAGGTTTATTTACTAGTTTCTTAGGAATGGTATGTTAACTCATCTTTGTTGCTCCTCCTGTCTTGAAGGTTCATTTTTACTAGCAGGGGTGCACATGTTCAAGTCAGAAATGTGAACACTAGAGGTGATGAGCTACCAAGCTTGAGAAACCAAATCTAGACATGGAGTGAGACGGAGCCATCCAAACACCAGCTGATTCCCAGTTCACCTCTCCTGGCTGGGCTTACAAGGTCCATTTTTCTGGTCATCAGAGCAATAACTCCTTTGGGCCTTGACCTGCTTGTTTCTAGTACTCACCTCTTACCTTGCCAGGGAGATCCAAACATGGGATTTCACTGGAGGGGCTAATGCCTTTTCATGTTAATGTTTCACTGCTATTCTCTCCATGCTATGAGCTTTGTGATATGAAAACAATAGCAGTATTCCATACAAACCCAAAAGCTGTATTATAGATCCTTTGTAAGAAGCTCATTGCCACACATATGATAAATAATATTGGCAATAGCAATTATCATGTTGAATTATTGACACGTGTCTCTCTCTTCAACTTGTTTCCAAGCAGCTCTGTTACGTTTGCGCTAATAACCACACTCTATCTTCCCCATTTCAAAGACTATGAGCAGTTACACTGTTATCCATTAATATGAGAAATTGTGGGTAGGGTGGGAAAACAGTGGGTGAATCGATTGACAACTCAGCCCAAGTAAGGAGACATCTGGGGAAAAGTTTTTCAATGAGACTTTGCTTTAATTAACTCACTATAAATACAAATTCCTATTACAGTTTCCCAGATTCTCTGTTTATTTGAGACTACCGTTACAGATACTTTTGGGAAATCCAGTTCTTGCCTTCTTGGCCTTGGCACTTATTTGAGGCTTGACAACTAGCAATATCACTGTAAAGGTTAACTTCTGAATATTTGGAGCATTGAGACTCCACCATAAAAAGCTATGATATTTAACATGAACTTTTCTACAGCTGTATAATACTTTTCCGAAAATAATGGAACACTTTCCTGGGCAGCACACCAAGATTTTTGCTGATACTAAAAAACTCTGTGACTTTATCCATGAGAAAGTGGAACTCCACCGGAAGACATTGGATCCTCAGAATCCCCGTGACTATATTGACTGTTTTCTTATCAAGTCAGAGAAGGTATGCATATATATTATTTCTGCATAAATATAATGGGTATTCCCTGATATGCATCTAAGATGAAACTAGTTCATCTAATATGAACTAATATAAAACTATTTACTCTTCACATTCTATCTTTGCTCTTGGACAACTCTCATGTGGCCAATTCTTGGTATATATTTTTCTTCTGGCTATAGTTGCTATAGCTAAAAGTAGATATACTATTCTCCAGATTGGCTGAGCATGAGAAACCTCCATTTGGTATTCTTTATTCACAAATCAAAGTAAAAGGAGCACACTTCCTTAAAATAAGGCTGCTATATTTATGTAAGATCTTATTTTTTAAAAAATGAGTATGTATAGAATTTTGTTTTCCATTCTAATTCACTCTTTACAGGACATTTCTTTAGACTCACAATAGGTCGTATGCACAGGATCCAAGGGCAATTTCCTGGAATGATCTTATACAAGCAATTTCTGTTATCATTAGTCCCTCAGATGAAACATCCAAGCTTCTATGATCAGATTTAATTCTGTTTTCCAAGCATATACCTTAGGAATTGCTTTAGCCCAGCTCTAAATAACAACCCGAGTAAAAATCAGAATATCCATTCTCTTAGTCTGGCCATTCCTTGTAGTAAATATTTGGTTGGAGGACCACCTCATGATATGGACTAGCTGCTTCTTCCTCTGCATCAAATACTAAACCCAGAGACACCTTAGAAGATAGGATCTTTTCTATATATTCTCTTTTTTAAAAAATAATCTTATTAAGAATTATAAATGAAAAGAATAAAAGTCAATACAAACTACAAAAAATACAAACAGAAAAACACACACAAATAAAAGAAAAGGGGAGGGGGAGAGTGTAGAAAAGAAAAAAGAGGGAAGAAGAAAATGAAAAAAAAAGAAAAAGTAACTAACCCCTTCACCCCAGCAGGTAAAAATAATTTTAACAAACAAAATCCAAATGCTTTGTCATCCATTCTTTGTCAGCAAAAGTCCAGCAAGGGCAGCCAGATATAACTATATTCCTCCTTTAACCCTGATCAAACAAGCCAAGCTTATAAACTTTCCCTGAGTTTTAAAAATTATTCTTTAACCCCCTCAAAAAAAAAAAAAAAGTCCCAGAGGTAATTTGCTGGTCATCTCTGTTTCCAAACAAAAATGCTTCAGAACTTTAACAGATTTCTTTCGCGTGTCCATAAGATAAAGTTTATCCTTTTGCTTGCTGCTTCTAAAAAAGTCTTCTGAAATCTTAGCAGAGCTCTTTTGTATATCCAGAAGAAAAAAAATGATCCAAATCTGTTTCCTGGTTTGGTATCTGTTCATCTCGTTTACAGGGTAAATCATTCATCAGATCCCTTTGCATTACATTTAAGTCCTCCTTCAAATTAAACATCATTACAACTTGTTCTTGTTTTACAACTTCATTGAAACATGTTCTGTCCAGTTTCTCAAGCAGTTGATCCATTCTATCCAGTAACTTGGCTGAGAGGCATTTAAATGGTTGCACTGAGAATTTCTGCTCCATTTTCTTTGTCCTCTGGCTCCCTGTAATGTCCAACCTTCAAGGTCTCTTTATCATAAAGAAGCAAAAGCAATCGTCCTTTTCCTATGAGAAGATATCTCCTAATAAATTCAAAACTATAATTCCAAATTTCTCTGACCCTTAATCCATTATTAACTTTCCAAAATCCATATACTAAGTACCCTTTTGCTTCATAGTCCTCCCCACTCCAAAATCATATGTTTTCAGAACGTTTAAGATCAAATTTAGACCATCGTTTTTTAAGGAGGTGGAGACTCACCCGATAAATACAGTCCAAAGGATCTTAACCTCTCCAAAATACAACACATGAAAAAATTAATTCAAAAAAGTGATTAAGATATAAGGCTGGGCCGAGCTTTGTGTCCATAAGACTGCGTTGCGAGTGTCAGCTTGATGTAACCCCGAATCCCAGCCACTTCACTCCTAAGGCGACCATAAAACGATAGTTTCCACGGTCTACTCATGAGTAGCAGCTCTCTGGAGTCACATGGATGATCTCAACAATCTCTCCCTTGATCCAGAGAGATTACGCCAGCCTGGATCCAGCATCCAGCCACGGTTTCCATCACAAAAGCTGTCTTACTAATCAGCAAACCAGTAAGACGTCAGCTTGCCACGGTGCTCACAGGAAGTGTCCAGATCTTTTCTATACACCCTAAAGGCATTCTGACTGCATTAAGTTTCCTTTAACTGGAAGAGACATTGCCAAGAACTTCATGAACTGCGGGACTTGAATTCCAGGTAAAATTCTTCATTCTTTCCTTTTCCCTCTGTTTTTTCCTCAGCAGCAGAACTCATCTGAGGTTATCTACACTCCTCAAACCCTTGTGCGTTCTGTGCTTGAACTCTTTTTTGCTGGGACAGTAACCATAAGCAACACTTTGCTCACAAGCTTCCTTGTGTTGGCCAAATTGACGCACCTTCAAGGTACAGAAATGAACACAAAAATAGAAAGGTTACAGGTCTCTTAGGGCTTCCACGATGAATCCTCAAAATACTGTTGAGGAAAGCTCAAGTCATTGCAGTTGCATTTATTCAAATTTCTTGGAACCATTATGGAAGTGCTTTGCCACTGTCTTCTTCCTGAATGTTTTCATTTTTGTTGTTGTTGTTGTTTTAAATTACGCAGTCTAGCTGACATGCCCTGGGAACAAATGGGTCCTCCACCAAGTCTTCCAGAAAGGGAGATTTCATGGGGATTTTGAAGCAGCAGCTACTGACAGGCCATTCTAGGGAAATTATGTCCATTGTATCATGAAGAGGCAGAAATGATTGAATGCTTTAACAACAATCTCCTTCTCCTTCTCCTTCTTTTATACAGGGACACAGGAAAGCAGCCAAGTGCATTAATTTAGTATTTGCTTTATGGGATTCTAGTATCATTGTCAGTGGTTATATGATGAATGAGCCAGTTTATTATTGAAAATCTCTTGCAGATAATATCTACTGTGCTAGCCTTAACAAGGACTGTATGCATATAATAATGGTTTAGGCAATTAATATAAATTAATCTATTCACTGCATTTTTGGGTGGAGACTGTAATCTTCAGAAAGTCCATATGGAAATGCTTGATGTCTGCTGGCTCTCAGCATGTCTAGTAAGGCACAGAGACACAGATAAACAATATGAATCGCATCTCATCAGACTAGAAAAATTGAAATGCTCTCCACTGGGAAACAACTTTGGAGGAGGAGGAGGAGGAGGAGGAGCCATTGTCCTGTCTAGGAGTGTCTTCCCTGTATGTTCTTTGAAAAAGAGGTGGTAGCTGACTGCAGGTGTTCAGAATGGGAAAGAAAAAGGCTGTGAATATCTTCTCAATATTTTTTTCTCACAGCTAAGGTGCAACAGGAGATCGATGAGGTGGTGGGTGCAAACCGCACTCCAAGCATGGAGGACTGGGTGAAGATGCCTTTCACAAATGCAGTTATCCATGAGGTTCAACGGTATCGGAAAGGGAACGTTGAGAACTTTCCACGGGCAACAACATGTGACACAACATTCCGTGGTTACAACTTTCCCAAGGTGTGGTGAAAGAACTGTTTATCAAGATTTTGGGGGGTGAGAAAGAAAGGATGACTTACAGATATATCCCCAGATCCTTCATATCCAAGGCAATTGGAATAAAAAAGCAGTTCAGAGAAATACCTATTAAGGCAGGGACTGCCCCTTCCTCTCCTTCCCTCCATGTTCACAGTGTTTGCAGAGTGCTCCCCACTTACCTGTTTTTATTTCAGGCAAGTGAGAACTGCAGGCTCTTTCTGCTCCATACAAGCAACAACTAATACAATCTGTTTCTTCCTCTCCCTTTAGTACACGGCTGTTATTCCAATGCTCCCGTCTGTACATTTTGATCCTCTCCATTGGGAGACTCCAGAGAAGTTCAACCCAGATCATTTTTTGGATGAAAAGGGCCAGTTCAGGAAAAGAGATGCTTTCATGCCATTCTCAGCAGGTAGAGTCCTCTGGAAGGCATTGGATGTGTTATAAAGTAACCTGCTTACTTATTCCATGCTATTCTTTTACCAGTCACAATTCCAGCAAATGTGCTTCCCAAATAAGCTTTGTTTTCTTCTTTGCTATTGCAGGGAAGCGGGCCTGTCCGGGGGAGGCCCTGGCTCGGATGGAGCTCTTCCTGTTCTTCAGCACTCTGCTCCAGAAGTTCACCTTCCATCTGGTTGGGGACACTAAAGACAAGGATATAAGTTCTTTTTACATGGACTTCAGGAATAAGGATCAATACCCCCTTATACGAGCTGTTAAACGTTCAGCATGAACACTAATCAAGAGAAGGAAGGAAGGGGAGGTTTTGAAAAAAATTCTCAGCTGCAATTTTTTAGAAAGTATTTGGGGATATTAAGGAATTTTGAGTGAAACAGATCTAAAATACTTTCCCTTTCAAATATTCCTACTTAGTAAAGGTATATTCGCTGTACATAAAAGACACTCTTCTGGCATTCATGAGAATTTATTATAGCATGCTGGGTTTTAGGAAGCATTTACCTAGAGAGAAGAGATACTCCAGGGGCCTCATTTAGCTGCACAGAAAAGATCTGATAATGTTACAGATACTTTAACACAGGAACAATATGACTGTGATGGGTGATATTGCATACAATCTGGCATTAAGGCTATGCAGTGCTTCAGATTCAGTTTCCAACAAGATGCTTCAGAGTACAAAGGATTATGGTGATGGTACCTGTAAGCACCTTAAAGCACTTTATCTTTTTCTAGGTGACCCTGGGCCTTCCATCTATAAATGGGAAAAAATGGGAGAAACAGCTGATGCTTTCAATATATTTTCTCTGAAAATATAGACTTCCAAATGAAATATAGAATTCCAAATGTATTCCAGTCTCAAAATATGTGTTCTGTATGTGTGGTGTTTGTGTTTGTGTATGTATGTCAATGGACACAAATAGGTTTGCATGTCTCCGCACACTGTATCAGGAGATGTTGATGAGTCCCCTCATTGGAGTTCACAGTGACCCAAAGGTAGATTTACTGAAGTCCCCAGGTGTGAAACAACTTGTCCTTGTAGCACAGGTGACATGGAGACCATCCTTCATGTGCTTTTATACTGCCCCTGTTAGCAGGGAGGTTGGCAAACCTTTATTCTCCCTTTACTGATTCATTTTACAAGTAAAAATGAATATTTCTTCACTGATTTTCTTCTACCAGACAAGAAACCTTTTATCATGGATAACATTGCCAGTTTTTGTACTGCAGCAATTAAAATACATAAACAGATAATTACAAGGACAGGGCATGGGCAAACGCATTGAAAGTCCTTTTCTTTTAATCACTATCATAATTACTGATAAACTTTCTCAATCTGAGGTCAACCCTCTTAATTTAGACTTATAATAGCTTATTTTTTTAATTAACCAAACAAGTCTTATTGATCCTGTGGAAGTTCAATTGTTTTTCTTAAAATTTGTTGGGAGGTTATTCAATTATATTTTTTCTTAATATAGTAATATTTTATTACACCCCTAATTTAATTTTAAATGTTTAAGTAAATTTAACTTTTATCAGTATTTATCACTGATATCTTATTTTAGTTTATTCTTATTTTAATATCTTAAGGATTGCACTTATACCTTTTATTCTAGATATCTATTTAATCTTTTCTCAGTTCTTTATATTTTGCATTTTTAATGTCTGTTTTATTAATCACTGGTCAATCTCTGTAACAAACGTGACTGACTAAATTTGATTTTTGAACATTTTTTCTGCCTCAGTGAATCAAGTTATGCACTCCTCAATAGGCCCTATTGCAATTTCAGTAACTCTAACTGGGAAATTCAATATTTATAAATCACCCAGTGCTAAATGGCATTTGAATATTTCTCTTCTAAGTATTCTATTTTTGTAGAACAAATTAAGAAGGAAATGTGTGCTTTTTTGTTTCAAATGAATCAGAGTTCCATCAATACATTAATTCTCTGGGATGTGTTCAAGGCATTGATCTGGGCATCTATATTGGTTTTTCCTCAGCAAAACAGACTCGGAGACTCTAATTTTATAAACTGGGAAAGGTGGCTAAAAAATTCATTTTTGTTATGTGCTAGAAGCCCACAGATGAAACATATTACATTGAGCTACTACACTCAGAACAAGTTGACTATTCCTTGAAATACATTGACCAGAAATACTGGGAGAGATCAGAGAGAAACCAGGAGACAAAACTGTAAGGTTACCGGCTTATCATTTGAAATAACAGAAATAATGACATTCTGTATCTGGAATTCAAGCAAATGAATGAACAGTTACTTAATAAGACAGTATTTATCAATTATTAGTTTTATGATTTTTATATTCAGCTATATCAGTTGGGAACTTCTGTAACTGAACCGCAAAGTATCAATTTTCTGGGAAATATTGAAATGGGAGACCTCTTGGGAAAATAACAATAAACTGATACAAACATTAGCATTATAATTAATGACAAAGATATGTCAATCAGTGAAATCTGGGAAAGCCCATGGACCAGATGAATTTCCAGTTGAAAGGTATAGAACATTCATGGATTATTGGTGCCTGTGTTATTAAAGATCCGTAGCCAATCATTTAATCTTTCTATATTTCCTTTATCATTTGTGAGGCTTATATTGCAGTAATATTAAATCTTGAGAAAGACCCTACAAGATGTGCATGTTATAGACCAATATCTTTGCTTAATTTGGAAACCAAAATATTAACTTCAGCACCAGCCAGGAGGCTTCAGAAAGCAATACCTTCTGCTGTATAATTCACCCATCTCAATCTGGGTTTAGAATAAATAGACAAGCATCTGACAAGGTCTGTCGGGTAACTGATATTTTGGATATTGCAGCAGTTAAACTGGAATCAGCTGCCAAGTATACATGGATGCAATTTCAGTAGATATAACTCAGGGGTTAAAACTCCCATCAAGTCTTTGGGGTGAGATCAAAATGAATATTACATCAAGATTAAGGCACATTTTAAGAGGAATTCCAATGTTCCCTATTAATGAGAATGTTTTTATGGCAGGCTAAAGCCTCTTGAATATCCTTAGCCAAACTGAGGTTACGTTACAATGAAGGTGGCTTCAACCCACCAGTTTTTCAACTATAATATCAATTTTTGTTTGGAAGGAGACTTCTTATGAATATCTCCCTCTTTGGACCTGAAATCTTGGCAAGTTTTATGATCTGGGTACATTAAACAGGGATCCTGGTTTTCAGCTTTGAAAACTGATAAACACATTTAGTTATTAATACTTAAGAAGTTACATTTTGATCCTGAATCACTTGACAAAGTTGTGGAAGAACCCAAGCTTGAAAATAGCAAGGAAGATGTTTTACTGGAATTCTTGGGCTAAACAACAGCACTTTAATCAGTTTATTTCTATTGTTTTACAGAGGTTGAGAAATTGTGTGTTGAATATTACTTTCTATAATGTATGCTTATCAATATATACAACTGAATTGGTTGTCTTTTTTTTTTTTTGTCATGGCCTGTGGGTGAATAAGTGGTGACTGGGATCACTGTTTTTAGAGGGTTTTAGTATGTTGTTGGGAGTATGTAAATGTTGGAGGTCTGTCCTACCAGTGTGGAGGGACACCAGCAGTTGTGTGGATGGTACCGCAGGTCCCCAGGGGACATGTGAGAAGGAGTAGCAGCCAAGGAACAGCAGGGGCGATGGACAGGCAGAGTGGCAGCAGGATGCAGTGACTTGGCTTCAGGATTGCAGAAGGCTGTAGCTGGCTGTCAGTGAGGCTGCAGCACAGCTAATTTTGGTGCAGCTGACTGGTGGTGTTTGGCCAGTAGGCACTAGGAACAGGACAGCAGTTGGCTGGGCCAGTCAACTGCAGCGAGAGGGCTGTGGCTATGGTGCCCTGGGAGTAGGAGTCCTTGGTTGAATGGAGGACTTGGATACTCAGGTAGACGGTCGTAGTGGGAGCAGGAGAACTAACCTGTGTCCTGTGACTGCCTCATGACCAGCCACGTGATCCAGCAGCCATCTTGGCAGCTTCTCTCTTCCTCTCTTTGGGACTCATGATCTGCATGGTCTTGACAGCTTCTCTTTTCCTCTTTCTGGGACACAAGATTTGGATGGTCTGTCATGATTCCAATGTGGCAGATGGTGGCCAGAAGATCTAGGTTGATCTAGACTGGTGAGGACATTCTTTTTCTTTGAACTGTGGTTTGGAGAAGGGATTGGATGTGACTGGACTCATCCACTGCCCTTGGTGGAGAGACAAGGTGGTGGTGACTTTTGGCCTATGGGATATGAGGCTTCCCTAGCAGCCCAGGTGAGAGCAGGATGGCTAGGGAGAAGACAGAGTAGGTTTGATGGTGCAGGCGAGGGAGTAAGAGGCACTGAGGTGGCGATTAAAATATTTCTGTAGCTTTCTACATAATGTAACTTAACTCAGTTAACTCAGTTCTTTATAACTTCGTTTTGATCTTTACACTACATTTTAAATGTGACTCTCTGTAATTTTTTTTTTCTTTTTCCTTCTGCTGATGCTGAGTGCTGTTATCTCCCTCCCTCCTTCATTCTAGACAGCAAGGCCGAAACGTACCCAAAACAAGGGGAGACCAACGGCGAAAACAGGGACTTGTGGTTTAGCTACAAGCTACCAACTATTGTCTTAATTTGGAGAACGGAAGACATGGGGAGGGCACTGAGGGAGGGATTGGGGAGAAACAACTCTTGTAATGATAAAAAGGCTTGCTGAACTCCTTTTGGGGGTTCAGTTCTTTGCAGGGACCTGCGAGTCCTAACTAAACTTTTGCGCAAATAAAGCTCCTCTCTGAATGACCCAGTGAGAGTCTCGTCATCTCTAAATGTTGCGTTGCTCCCACCCGTAACAGCACTGCTCAGTATAAATGCTAAGTGGCTTCAGAAAAGCCAGTAGCCAGGGGGAGGCTTATTCACCACTGCTGTTTGTGTTTGGGAGTGGGAGGGGAGGAGGGGGAGGGGGAGGAGGAGGAGGAGAGGAGGAGGAGGAGGAGGAGGAGGACAATGTGAGGTGGAGAGAACAGGGGAGGGCATGCAGTGATTATGGGAATGGGGAATATGGCAAAAGACAGGGGGCAGGAGACTTGGTGAAGGTAGTCTCACTGTTTACAACTGATATTGTGTACTGGCCCCTGTGATCCTGGTCTTCAGTAGCTCTGGACTCCAGCTGTTACTACATAATACCAGGTCAAATCTGGGGTGGTGGTGGCAGTTGGGAATCTCTGGTAGTTTTTTTAGGAGTGCTACCCCAGACATAGCTGGATGTGGGACTCTCTTTGTGAGGCAGGACCATAGGGATCAGCTGGGGTTACTGCTTGCTTACCTTCATGTAGTGTAGCAGTGACCCTGCCTGAGCTTCTTGACTCTGTGGAAGAGTTGGCGCTGGTTATGGTTTTGGGGAACTTCAATCTGTCTTCTCTGGGCCAGGGATTAGAGGTGGCTCAGAAGTTCATGGCCACCATGGCAACTATGGACCTGATCCAAGTTGTTAAGGACCCAATCCACAATGGAGGTTGCACATAGGTCCTGTTTTTTGTCTCAGGGCAGTGGCATAGTGATTTTAGCTTGGATGTTAAATCAGTCCCTTGCCATGGATGGATCATAGCCTCTTGGCTCTATACGGAGATGGGGCCTATTTGATCAGCCTGCCACAGTTGACTGATGGAGTTGAGTTGCAGAAGGAACTTGTGGAATGAAGAATTGGAATATCCAATTTCAGAGAATCAATGGGTCCAAATGTGAAGAAATGTAAAATAGACTTCTTAGGATTTCAAAATAGAATTCATTCATCAGAAAATATTATTTTATGTTTATTGGATCCCTCAAAGACTGTTTCAAAGGAAAGAGGATTCAATTCTTTGTGCTGGCACCCTAAGAACTTTAAAATGGTTTGCATCAAATGAGTTTGTCCTCAGATCTGACACCAACTGTATGGCAGCACAGTAAGGCCCATATGGTGAACTATTGGGGGTCTCAATCTCCCCTCCCATAAGCCTCTCAGTCTACACACAGTATGGCCACACATCTGCCTTGGTGTAGGCACTTGGTAGTTAATTGCTGATGCCCCTGATCTGTTGTGGTCCTCTCTAAATTCTTTGAGCCAGAAGCTGAAGAGGCAGAAATGGGCTGTTGATTCGAGGAGTTGGCCAGCAATTAGCCACCTGAAGCCGTTCCAGAAGACAATGATCCCAAGCTGTGTGTGTGTGCGTGCATGTGCATGCATTTGTATCTGACTCAGATCATGAGGGGGCAGATCCTGGTGGGCATAAAGCCCAAGAACATGCTGGCAGCTACAGGGCACAGCAAAGGTGATCAGCATGCCTAATTGAGAAGAAAGGCAGCAATGCCCCTAATTTAGCTGGGCCACCAATTTGGGCTATAGAAGATCAGCTTCCAGGTCTTTGCTCCTCTGCTGGAAACAACTCTCTGACTCCAGAGCTGCCTTCCTGTGGCTCTTGTTCCTAGCCCTGCATTTGGATCGTAGTCTTGACATTTGGATCAGCTGGTGGAATTTGATGGTGTTAGAATTCTTGATATTCTCAGCCAAAGCCAATAGGTGGTTCTATTTTTGTCTCCTGGGCAAGAAAGGGCATCATTTTTTCAGCCTTTGCTTCCCAACAGGCAGTTAGCACTGTCCCCACTGAAGCAAGACCATAGTTTTTCTTTACTCTAGAATTAAGAGAGTACTCACAATTTCCATCCCTAATGTTTGGGTGCCTCTCACATTAAAAGTATTTTTTCCAGTTCTTCTTCTTCTTTTTTTAATATAATGGCTGTACTTACAATAATATTTCACAGATTCAAATCAGTACAGTGCTTTTTTCTGAATGTCTTCTCCTCTGCAATTTTGGAGGGAAGGTATAGTAATATCCTTTTTGCAGAGCAGACCTGCCTGTGTGACATGGAGGAGACCCCTCTGGCCCACTTATTTTTTGGATGTTCCTTCTACAGCACCCTGAACCCTACCCTTATAATTTCACTTACTAATAGTAGCCCCACTAGCTCTGAGGATGAGTATGTTTGTTTCCTAAAACTGGATAAAAACTCTAATATCTGGAGAAGAGTTGTAAAATTCCTTCAGTTGCCATTGCTTGAAAATTGCAGAAAATTATTCCCTTAACTAACCCTACTAATATAAAATTCTTGTTTTCTTGTTTAACATACTTTTTATGTTGTCCTGTGTCTTAGGTCTTGTGGTACTTTAACAGTCAATTAGAAAGAAAGAAAGAAAGAAAGAAAGAAAGAAAGAAAGAAAGAAAGAAAGAAAGAAAGAAAGCGAAAAAGCAATCACAGGCACTTCCTCAGCAGCTTCATATTAAGTATATAAGCCTTTTAGGTATTTTTATTCACAAAGTAGTTTGTAATCCTGTTATTTTGTTTTAATATTTAGATTTTTTTAGTATCTTATGATCTGCATTTATAGAGTTACAGTCAATGATGTTATTCATTGACTGATTTTAGAAAACATTTATACTTTCTAACCTGCATTTTATAACATCAGAATTGCACACAATGCTGGCTAGTGACTGTAATAAGGTTAATTAACTACTTCTTCATGGTTGCATTCCTTTGTCTACACTGCACGGGAAAGTCAGCCCTTCTTTCCCAGCAGCAAGACATACTCTTGCAGAACACGGATGTGACCTTTCCTCCCTTCCTTCATAGAATAATGTGGTTGGAAGGATCCACTTAAACCATGGGGTCCAACATCCTGCTTGCACTGGAGTCCAAATTCAGTCACCAACGGAGCTGCCCAGCCGTTCTTTGAACAGGTCTAGACAGGGCGTGACTTCTTCAAACATGATTTGGAAAAGGGGCTTCAGACCTCACTGAGGGCAGCAATCTGGCTTCTTTCAGGCTTCCAGGTAAGTCTGCAAAAGGGGCTGCTGCTTTAACAGCCCAGTTCCCATGAATGAATGGATGCCTTAAAGCAGCAGCAGCAGCAACAGGAGCAGCTTTTTCCAGGCTCTCATGGAAGCCAGAAAAAAACAGTGAATTATTGAATGAATAGAGCACTTTCTCTGAATCATTTCTGAAGTGGGCAGAGCCTTCCTATCCAGTGAAGAATAAATCTTTACCTTGCATGATAATACTTCTTTGGAGAACGAAGAGTTGTTGTATGGTGTTGAGTGTCAATCTGCCTCTCCACTTAAGTTTGCTTTCTGAATATGAGATTTGGCCCCATCTCCTCCTTGGTTCACTTCCTTCTTTGCAGAAACTCTTAGCAAGAATGAGACCAAATGGAGGGATCTGTGCCAGTTTACCCTTTCTACCCTGAGGAACTTCAGGATGGGAAATATGGCCATGTCCACGAGGGTGCAGGAGGAAGCTCTCTGCTTGGCAGAGGAAATGGCAACCAGACGAGGTCCTCTTTGGTCCAGCTTATTCCAGAGAAAGCCAAAAGAAAAGTGGCTGCTGAGGCTGTTGTCAGAGTTGGGATGGACTCTTATATGGAAAGCAATTCAATTTGTCCTTCTCAAGGGATGCAGCATGAAGAGAAAGGGGAACAGTGTTGCACCATAGAGCTGGGCAATGCTATTTCCCTCAATGTTTTCTGGCATGGGACAACTATCAGCCAAAATATTGGTTTGCAGCAGAAACATTAGTGTTTTAAGTAAAGTTGCCCCTCCCCCCAGTTTTTGATGCAATCATTCCATGGATAACACCCATAAAACTCAGCCAAGATGCTTTGATTTATCCACATGCTAAGCCCACCCACAATAGGTGGGTTCATGGATATCAGTCAAGGCCCCTTGCCCCATTATGTCACAAGCTCTGCCCCTTGTGTGCATGCAGACAACTTCACAACTTACATACAAGTGGGAGAGTGCTTGTGTCCCAGGGAAGAGATGCTGCTTTCAGTGGCCTTTGGCCCCACTTTTTCCTCCCCATAGATGCCATTGGGTGGGTTTCACATCACCACGGGAGTCTGCAGGTGTTTTTCCAAGAGGCAAAACTTTAATGTTCCGTCCGATTGCAGTTGTGTGCTTTGTACATACACAGCAATGCAGCTACCTGTTCTTTATGCAGGCATTTTGTTGTCGACTCTCAAATTGCATGTTAGAAACACAGTTCTGTAGTCTTAGAAATGGACTGGATATTTTTTGCAATATCACCTTATTCCAATGATTTGTCAGAAAGGCTCCTACATTCTAGAATAGGATGGATGGGAAGCTGCCGGAAACCAGGCGAAAACCTGGTCCAGCTACCTCCATATTGTTCTCCATTTTTACAGTGAAGACTCTGCCTAGAGAGAGTGAGGATTAAATTGGGGATCCTCTACATGCAAAGCAGAGGCTCTGTTATCGGTCTCTGCCCTTTCCCTTCAGTTTTGAAACACTGGTGAGTGTTCTGCAGAGCAGCAGTTAAGTCTGCTGGGAGATTCCTTTGCAGGGGAAAGGAAAAAGGAATTGGGAAAAATACCACCTTTGCACTACTGGAATGTTCTTCTTGGAACTTCTTCTTTGTTCCTGGAACTGCAGATGTGTTTGGCTGCACATTTAATAAATGTGCATCTACCTTGTCCAGTAGTTCTAGTGACTGAGCAGTCGGGCCCTAGATCTACCCAGACAGTAACGCTCAACTATATCACAACTTTTGTCTTGGGTAAAACAAGGGTCTCGAAAATATCTTTCCAGGTCTATATAAATCCTCCAGGGTTAAAATACGAGAATGCTGTTCATATCCTAAACACAGTATAGTAGCAAAGAAAATAGAAAGAAGAACAGTGGGATGGTGGAGGATTTCAGAAGAAAGAGAGAAGGCTGGAAGGAAAGGTATAATACTTGGAAAAAATAAAACCTGAGAAGTCCAAGGTGCAAAGAACTAGTGAATCACTGCCTCTGCTTATATTATGAGGTCTGTGATAATTGAAAATCCAGATATCCAACTCTGTAGAGAACCTGGCAATAGTTGGTACCAAGTTCCATCTAGACTGATATGTTAGCACAGTAAAAACTTGATGGTATTCGATTATGGGGACAAATGAAGAGCCCAAACTTCATATTTTTTCAAATCTTGTAATGTAATCTCCTTTTACGGCAGAGATAGCAGGTGTAAGGAAACAGCTGAGCAACCTCTTAGTTGTCCAACAAAGAGCCCAATGCCTAAGGATCCCCTGGTCTTTCCTTCCTGTATATTCAGGGGCAACTCTCAGTGTGTCCTAAATTCCAGAGTTGTGGATTCTTTGTGTTAGAGCACTTCACAGTGGACTTCACTCAATTGCAAATAAATGCCAGAATTGTGGGCAGGTTGTTGACATTTCCTATGGATGCAAGGAGAAGTCCCAATGTGGTTTGTTAGAAATCCTGTTACTGATCAGAAGGAGAAATGTAAGCTTGTAGGTAGAGGTGAGAGAAGGGGTGATAGAGGAAGAGACTGACCCAAAGGAAGTGGCTTTCATAGCTCCTCTTTCTTTTTTTTTTAAACTTTATTAATTAAAAATAACAAATGAATATGTATAAGACATTGCATAATACATACAAAGCACCATTAACATATAACAATATATACGTAGAAGTATAACATAAAACAATATATACATAGAAAAGAAGAAACATAGTAAAGAAGGAAAAATACAGAGAAAGGAAAAGGGAAAAAAAAGAAAACAGAACATTTTAAAAGTGGGGTTTCTAACTGTCTGAATGGTGAATGTATCTACAAATATATAATTTTCACCTCTTTACTAGAGCCGATAAATATCTCCCCTATTTCTGTTTAATTAGATATTTGACATCTACATTTTATCTACACAATGTTATTTTTTTGTGTTAATTCCATGTATCTAAGAAAAGGTCGCCAATCATTCTTATAATCATCCATATTCTTGTCATTTAACTGATCCATAAGTTTAGCCATCTGATCTAGGTCCATTGTCTTAATAGTCCATTCTTCAATTGTTGGGATATTTTCTTCCTTCCATCGTGAAGCATAAATAATCCGAGCTGCAGTTATCAGATACAGCAAGAGCTTTCCGTGTTTCTTTTCGAGTTCTTTGTCCATTAAACCCAGTAAATATAGTTCCAGTTTTTTAACTATATCTATTGCCAACATTTTTTGGATAGTATTGTGTATTCATGTCCAACATTTTGTAGCCTTTGTGCAAGACCACCACATAGCTCCTCTTTCTTAAAGTAGTATATTTAGCCAACACCTCCAGCTGGGCATCCCCCTGCCCACCACTGGATGGCTGAAACCTTACATAATGGGTCAGCACTGAGGTTTTATTCAGACTGCTGATAAATGAATTGAAATCCCAGCCTAGTTGTGTTGGCAGGAACAGCATAGAAATATAACATTCCACTGCAGAAGAAAGAGCAAAGGGAAGACTTGTTGCCACATCTCAGAAGTTGAGAGCTGAGGAAATTAGCAGAACTTGTCATCAAACCACGTTAGCCTTGACTCCCGACCCTATTATCTCCAGCCTTGCTTAGCAATGCAGATTAGGCAAGACAGAGCCTTGTTCCTAAACAACCAAAGCAAGACTCATTTGCAGATAATGTTGATTCGTAGGCTTGGTAATTCATTGCAAAGCAGGATGCATTTCAGAAGACACCTATTTTGCTAGCCTTTGGGCCCAGCCCTTTATTCTGTTGCAATTGAAACCTCTCAAGCAAACAACATTTTTAAAACGTTTTAGAGCAGGGGCTCCCAACCTGGGGTGCCTGCACCCCCAGGGGGGTGAGATGGAATTTCAGGGGATGCAGCAATTTTATGCACTGAGTTAAAAGCTTATTTTTAAAGTTCAGTTTGTTCACCTGCGTTAGAAATTAGACTTCTTCATCTTCAAATGTGATATTACTTTTGTAGGGGCTGCAAACATTAATCAAATATTTCCTAGGGGTGTGGGGCATAGAAAAGCTTGGGAACCACTGTTTTAGAGTAAATTTTGAGCGGTGAGCAATCATAGCATTAACCTTATGTCCTCTCCCATAAATTAGCAGCTTAAAACTCATCTAAATCTTATAGGGAGGTAACATCTTAAAACCACTAATCTTACCCCCCTAAATCTCTTCCTCTTGGTCAAGAGACTGAAACAGGTTTAAAAGCAATGTTTGATCCAAGACTGCATTGTGGACTACAGGGAGTCCCAGGTTAAGAACGCCTGGTTTATGGATGACCCATAGTTAAGAACAGAGCCTATTGTACCAAAATTTGAGTTAAATACACAATGATTCGAGTTAAATACACAATGGTTCAAATTCATTACACAATGCTACTTATACAGTATTCCACAATAATACTGTTCTGGCTTGCATACAAATTCAACTTAAGGACAGACCTTGGGAATGGAACTTGTTTTTAAACTGGCGCCTACCTGTAGTCAGCCTTGAGATTTAAAATTATGGAAAAAGTAATAGAAATCCAGGCCTGTGGCCAAATAAAAGAAGGAGAGTGTTTGAAGAATGTTCATAACCAATGCATAGTGTCTGCAGTTGGAATTGTCAGAACTGTGCCGAAGAGATAAATTATGCAAAGAAGAAAAAGGATAAACTCGAGCTGTGAGATGGAGTCACGTTCCCACCTTCTGGGTGGTCTGCTGATAAGTGTCTCCACCACCAAGGGCACCTTGTGGATTGCCCTGTACTACAGGAGCAGGCAGCCAAGAAAGTGGCTTGCTCTACCTACCTATATACCTAGCACCCATCCATTCATCCCACTTATTTAGGACTGAACATATAGGCTGCCTTTCTATTTATTCTAATACACCAAGAAAGCCTGCAGCAATAAAAAATACATAACACAAAAGAAGACACAACCAATATTCTGGCAATTCCCCTTGTCCTGAGAGATCCTTGCTGCAAGAGATCCACCCTTGCCTTTTCTTCCCACAGCAACAAGGTGTAATATGGGCAGTTCTGTTGGGTTCCTGAAGCTGGTTGCGAAATGTCCTCCACTCTCTTTGGGCTGGTTCCTAAGGGGCCTCCCCCCGTGTGCCGGTGCTGAGCAACACCCTGACCCCAGGCGATCCAAGCACGGCACGTCTCTAACTCTTCTCCCGCTTGCAGGAGGGCAATGCCTCATGATGGGGAGCAGAGAGGTGTGCATCTGTGGGTAATCGTGCTCTTATTAGGGGGCAAAAGAGCTTTTAGTCCCGTCACATTAAGAGTGGGACTGTGAGGGAGCGAATAAGTAGGGTAGCCAGTCATCTCTGTCTGTGGGGAGGGGGGGTTGGGATGGGGGGAGGAGAGGAGGGGAGCTTAGAATGAGGATCTGGACACCTTCAGAGCTGCTGCCCCACTGCCCCTTCGTAGGGAAGCACTGGGGAACCCTTCTGGGTTTTTTTCTCCACAGACCCCAGCCTCATTTGGCCTATTTTTAAACATTTGTTCTTGCTGAGATGTGAGACTAATGAGATTAGTGAGATAGATCTTTACAACTTTTGGGCTTTCATCTTTACAGAGGAGATCTAGCTACAGAGTCATCAAGCAAACAAAGGGGAGGTGGAATTTGTTTTTACATTAATATTCGCTGGTGTAAAGATGTTAAAATCCTACATAAATCTTGCAGCATGCATTTAGAGACTTTAGTTATTCTGAAAGCCATATTATGCTCCACATGAATTCTCCTCATTCATCCTGGTTGGCTGTAGCACAATACAGACCTTAGCAGACCAGATAGTTGGCATAGAACAGAAATATCCGGACTGTTTACTTATTATTTTAGGAAACTTTAATAGTACTAATCTTACTTATGAGTTGCCCAGATATATACAACATGACAGTTGTCCTACTAGAGGCAAGAATACATTGGATCATTGTTATACTACATTAAAAGGAGCTTACCGCTGTATACCACGTGCAGCAACTGGATTATCTGATCATTGTGTGATCCATCTTATTCCCACCTACAGGCAGAGACTTAAAACTGTGAAGCCTGTGATTAAACCAGTGAAGATATGGTCTGATAATGCTAAGTTAAATCTACAGGCCTGCTTAGAGTACACAGTCTGGAATGTTTTTGAAGCTGCCTCGGCAGATCTGGATGAGTACACTGATGCTGTGACATCATACATTAGCTTTTGTGAGGGCATGTGTGTGCCCACCAAAAACATACGTATATATAATAACAACAAGCCATGGTTCATAGCAAAGCTTAAACAGCTGTGTCGTGACAAGGAGGAGGCCCATAGGAATGGGGACAGAATTATGTACAATCGGGCCAGAAATGTACTTAGGAGAGAGATTAAGGCAGCAAAGAGAAATTACTCAGAAAAGCTGAAAAATCAGCTTTTGGCAAATGATCCTGCAACTGTGTGGAAAAACCTGAAGAACACCATGGGCTACAACAACCCACCTCTCTTGGCTGAACAGAGTTGTCAATTAGCAGATGACCTGCAGATTTGAGAAGGAACAACTGCTACCTGCTGCTACCAATTGTATTTCAGATACATCATTAGCATCAAACTTCTCTACCCCTATTCCCAATTCCCTAGGTCCCTTGCCTCTGGTGATCCTAGAAAAAGAAGTGCAAGGTCTATTTCAAAAACAAAAATTGGAAAAGCTCCAGGCCCAGATGGTGTGACCACCTCCTGTCTGAAAGTTTGTGTGGAAGAACTGGCTCCCATTTTTACACATATTTTTAATAAATCACTGGAGCTGTGTTATGTCCCTTCTTGCTTTAAAAGCTCTACAATCATTCCAGTTCCTAAGAAATCCTCCATCAGTGAGCTGAACGACTACAGACCTGTTGCACTGACATCTGTAGTTATGAAGACCTTTGAGAGGTTAGTGCTGGCTCACCTGAAAGCCATCACAGATCCCCTGCTAGATCCCTTGCAGTTTGCTTATTGAGGCAATAGGTCAGAAGATGATGCTGTTAACATGGCCTTACACTATATTCTGCAACACCTTGAATCTCTGGAGTCTTACGCACGAGTTCTTTTTGTGGACTTCAGCTCAGCATTTAACTCTATTATTCCAGAAATCCTTTACAACAAACTGATCCAGCTTACTGTGCCTGACCATACCTGTAGGTGGATAACCAGCTTTCTAACAGATAGGAAACAACACATGAGGTTAGGCAAAACTATATCCAGTACTCAGTTAATCAGTACAGGCGCCCCTCAGAGATGTGTGCTCTCCCTGTTGCTTTTCTCCCTCAACACCAATGACTGTACCTCAAAAGACTCTTCTGTTAAAGTCCTGAAATTCGCAGATGATACAACTGTCATTGGTCTCATTCAAAATGGAGATGAGTCAGCATACAGATGGGAGGTTCAACAACTGGTCTTGTGGTGCGGTCATAACAACTTGGAACTGAATACACTCAAAACTGTGGAGATGATTGTGGATTTTAGGAAGAACCCTTCTAATTCCCCTCTCCTTACTATACTCAACAGTCCAGTATCAGTAGTAGAGTCCTTCAAGTTCTTGGGTTCTATAATCTCCCAAGACCTGAAATGGATGTTTAACATCAGAACCATAATCAAAAAGGCACAACAAAGGATGTTCTTCCTGCGTCAACCTAGGAAGTTTAAATTACCTCAGGAGCTTTCGGTACAGTTTTATAGAGGAACCATTGAGTCTGTTATCTGTCCCTCTATAACTGTCTGGTTTGACTCCATAACCAAACAGGATAGATACAGACTCCAACGGATAGTTAAGTCTGCAGAAAGAATAATTGCAATCCGCCTGCCTTCTATAGAAGATCTGTATACTGTGAGGGGCAAAAGGAGGGCGAAGATCCTTCTCATCCTGGACACAAATTGTTTCAACTTCTTCCCTCAGGATGGCACTACAGAGCACCGTATGTTAAAACATATAGACACCTGAACAGTTTTTTCCCTCGTGCCATTGCTCTGCTGAACACCTAATTAATGCAGCATGACAAACTGATTGACATTGCATTATAAGATATGACTGCTAAAACGTGACTGATAATGCTCTGTTAAATGCGAATATATGCTAGATAATAGCTTCTCCTTTTAAAAAATGAATATATGTTAGTCAATAGCCGCAGTATTCTTCTTCCAATTCTCCTCTTCTCACTGCATAGTTTTAGTATAACATTATTATTATTATTTTTATTCTTCTTCTTTATTTCTTGATGCTATGCAAACACACTGAGAGCTCTTTGCACCAAGTCAAATTCCTTGTATGTCTAATCATACTTGGCCAATAAAGTATTCTATTCTATTCTATTCTATTCTATTCTATTCTATTCTATTCTATTCTATTCCTTCCCAGCTTCTACCCCCACACTGAACTTGCTCCTGTTGTTAAAGACCCTGCAGAAAAGCTATGCTGAAGGAGTACGGAAAATGTCCTATTATTTTTTATTGAAAAATATAACCTTTCAAAATGTTTTGAAGCATTCGCCACTTTGACACCACTTGTGTTTTTGGTCTGGCAGCCTTGTGGGTGCGGCTCACTGGCCTGCTACTCATGTCAGTATCATTATTTAAAGGACACATTAATTGGTGGGCTCCCCTACTTGCAGGCTTATTTACCCACGTAAATAACTCCTGTCAAATCCCAGCCAGTTGGGAGCTCTCTATTGTGATCCCCATCTATAAAAAGGGGGATAAGGGTGACTCCTCAAATTATCAACCAATCAGTTTAACTGATATTGTAGCTAAACTGTATGCTAAATATTTCTTATACAAGATTGAGGATTGGGTGAACAAAAAGGACCTGCTCCCTGAAGAGCAATTGGGTTTTAGACCCAGATGCTCAACCCTTGATAATTGTTTTATTCTATGCCATTTAATAGACAAATACTCAGCTAATGGGAACCAACTGTATACTACCTTCATTGATCTTAGTGTAGCATTTGACTCAATAAACAGGGACCTCCTTTGGAAGAAACTAATGGATATGAAGATGGATCCCAGACTTCTTTTAATCAAGGCATTATATTCAAATTTCTGCCTAAGGTTACATACTGGAGCAGATGGTGCCTTAACAGGGACCACTAATACTCAAAGGAGTCAGACAAGGATGCATACTGGCCCCTATTTGGTTTAATTTATATATAAGTGACATCCCAAAGTTTTTACATTCGACAGATACACATATGCCTAAAATTAAAAATATACATGTAAACATACTTGTCAGGCCTAGCCCAAGGAACTCCAAGAGACAATACAAATTCAGTTCAGCTATGTTTATTAGCTACAACCTCTAGCAAGAATCTTCCCAGACTGAAACCCCATTTCCCAAGTCAGCCAGCCACAACAGTGTGAATTCCTCAGGGAGGTGCCAGTCTCATCCTCTTGTAGCTCCCACGCTCCTCCGGCGAGCTAAGAAAATGTTTATCTCCCTGAGCCTGGCCTTCATAATTCCATTCCATCACAATACTGCTTTACACAGATGATATGGTACTGATGTCACATACCAGGTAGGAATGAGAAGGCTGCTATGTAAGATTAGTATATATTGCACACTTAACTACCCGTCTATCAACAAATCTAAGGCCAAGGTAGTTGTCTTTGGGAAGAGGAGGATCAGGTATAGTTGGACCCTGGACAGGGAACATATAGACCAGGTCAAGTCCCATCTATACCTAGGGATTGTTTTTACGGAAAAAGGTTCATGGCTCCCCCATTTCAAGAGAAGTTCCCTAAAGGCTACAGCCTGTGCCAATGCGCTAAGGCAGCTAATTAACCATAGCTACCCAGGATCGTTAACCCCAATTATAAAGGTCTATAATAGCAAAATTGTCCCAATGCTTACTTACGGTGCAGAATTGTGGGGACACTTAAACATCCCTTTGCTTGAAAAGATACAATCCTCATTTCTGAAATGTATCTTGGGGGTGGATAAGTCAACTCCAACTTGAGTTGTAAGAGCAGAGCTAGGTATACCCCTGGTACAAAGCCACTCGGTAACAAAAGTATTTAATCACTGGCTGAAAATCCTATCTATGGACTCAGAAAGATTACCCAAGCTTTGCTTTAAAGAACAGGTGCACAACAAGCCTTCTTGTGCTTGGGTGGCCCGACTCATCAATATTATCTCCCAATATGGATTCTCAATCCATTTCCCAATTTAGTCAGACCTGAAGGCCAAGAAAAGCTTTAAACAAAGGGTTTTGGATGTGGCAGCCCAAGAGGACATAGCATCCCTTAAACATCTCAAGTCCTTGAAGTGGCTGGCCAACATAAATTAGTCTTTCAACTAGAAAAGTATTTAACAACTCCCTTACCCCAATATCTTAGAAGAGCTTTTACTAGAGCTTGTTTTGATCAATTAGACACCATGGTAAGATATGGGAGATTTCAAGGAGTTCCTTATGATGAAAGGTTAGGCATTTGCGGTGGTCCAGCTGTTGAAGATACCACACACATCTTATTTGATTGCAAATTGTACTTGGTAGAAAGGACTGACCACTTAGATTTATATTTAAAAAATAAAAAATACTGGAGCCGCCAGCAGAAACTTTCCTTTTTTTTACAGGGTAAGAACCAGCTCATAACCAGCAAGACTGCACTCTCCATATCAAAGGCAATTTCAAAGAGGACAGATTATTTAGACCAGATTGGTGTTGACTGTAGGGGTGACAGTTTGATATGAATTTGTATTATAATTTTACCTATATTTACTAGTTTTTATCTGTATGTTTACAAAGTTTTTTATTTTATTTTATTTTTCTTTACACTTGATATGGTTGATAGACTAAATCCATAAAGCTGATTGATTGATTGAACAGTACTGAAAAAGGATGGGGCAGGTTTTGGCAATAATTCTGTCTCTTCTGTTTATGTTCTTCCTCCTCTTCTTCTCATCTTTCCAAATGTACAAGAAGAAAGGCACCTGCCAGCAGGTCCAGCTCCCTGGCCGATCCTGGGGAACCTCTTCCAGAAAGACATGCCTTTGTAGAAATGCTGCTCTAAGGTACGACTAGTTCATGTAGCGTGTTCCCCAGGTGGCATGAGCTAAACTAGACATGGTTGGGATAAAAGGATGGATAGAGGAATAAGACAAGCTAATTTGTGCCTCATTGATATGAGTATGTGACAGGCTCTGCGTAAGATAGATAATAAAGATGGCTTTATTGGGAGCCATAGTAACTAAGAAATATCGCAACTGTCCATTTGTATAATTATTTCAAAAGATGTTTGAAATAATTCAAGCAGGAATGCATTTACTCTGTCTGCAGCTGGTGAAAAAGTATGGACCTGTTTTTACTCTGTGGATGGGGCCAACACCTATGGTCATTCTCTGTGGATATGATGTGATAAAAAATGCCTTGGTGGATCATGCTGGGCTTTATGCAAGACTTTGCTGGGCGTTATGCAATTCCCTTCAACCGATTGACTAACGTTGAAGGTGGATTCTTGTCCCTTTGCTTATTTTTATTCTCTTTTTAGTGCTAAAATGAGGTGGACAGATGATGAAAATCAGCTGAAATCTAATGCTAATGGGTTGCTAGGTGATTTAAATCACATTGATAAACATTTCTTCAGGACTAGTATTGTTTCATTATAGCCACAAAAATGCAACATTTCCCCATCTGAATTTAGCATATTTAATGAAGAAAGGCTGATAGATCAAGAAACAAAATCTGTAAACTCAGATCAATTCTAGCACTAAAGCAAAACAGGCTGAGTAAAACTATGGCTGCACCCCTTGATCTAGGTACTTTTTGTGGGTGTTGTGTTTCTAGTGAAAAATAACACACGGTAGATTTGATAAGCCGAAAGTCTGCTTGAAATTATATCCCAGATGCAAACGTAATTATGTGAATATCACTTATGTTTAGGTTTGGTTATATACAGAATTTTGCAAGCACAGGGACACTCTGTGTTGAGAGGAAGAATAACTTTCTCTCCCTGAATCCCCTGCCTACTGGAAGCATTTCAAAGGGGAGCCTCTCTTGAAATCTAAACTCTAATTTCTCTTGAAAACTAAATCTCTAATTTTGAACAGCAATTCCAATTCCACTGCAGGAACTGCCCTCCAAATTCAGAAGTGCTGTGCTTGATCCAATATATCTGCACCCATTAAAAACTGGATCTCTGTCTCTCCAATCCGCTTGTTCTGTAAAATGGAGAAATGTGAAAGGCTTCCACCACCTCATGTCAGCTAGGTGAAGTGAGAATCAAATATCTATCTGTTTATCTATCTATCTATCTATCTATCTATCTATCTATCTATCTATCTATCTATCGTCTTTGAGTCAGCCTTGACTCTTAGCAGCTGCCTGGGCAAGTCCCTGCAATTTTCTTGGCAAGATTTGAGAAGTGGTTTGCCTTTGCCTCCTTCCTAGGGCTGAGAGAGAGGGACTGGCCCAAGGTCAGCCAGCCGGCCTTCATGCCTCAGGCGGGACTAGAACTCACGGTTTCCCAGTTTCTATCCTGATGCCTTCACCACCACACCAAACTGGCTCTGTTAAACAAATATACAAAGTGCAAAATCCTGATGTCATGTCAGATGAGAGATACTTTCTTTAGATTTGCTGACTGTATTGTATTGTAATTATATTGTGAATGCTGAGGAACGTTTGGCAACCATAATTGAGAGTATCATTTAAGGAGGAAATTCTCTGGATGTATCTTACATAGAGATCGTTGCTACTTCTTGAATGCAGAGGACAGGCAAGACACTGACTTCTCTACCTCTTTGGTTTCAAGTCTAATCAACACAAAGGAAGCACGTTTGAGGGGACTGTGTCGATTCACCCTTTCTACCTTGCATGACTTTGGGATGGGAAAGAAGATCATGTCTGAAAGAGCTTGGGCAGAAGCTGTTTTCCTGGGGCAGGAGATAGCAGCCACCCAAGGTGCTTTCACATCCTATGTCTTACAAACAAGAAGAAAAAGAAGAATAGAAAATACTTTTCAAGGGCAAGAACAGTTTAAGCAAGGGCTTTGTTTTGTGTTTTTTAAATACAAACTCAAGTCGTTCACATTTGAATAGAGCAAGATGAAAAAAAGTTGATAGTTGTGCTATGCAGCATAAGCAAAGGATATTCACAATTTCAGTGATTTTTTTTCCCAGCAAACAGACCTTTCCATGCAAAGGAAATGCTGTTGGTTACAAGTGCTCCCTCCCCCTTCCTGCCCTTACTGGGAATCTTCAGTCCCATCAGATCTGACTACAAGACTGTTCTGAAATTGAATTCCCCTCATTCTGCTCTTTCCTCTCTGGACCATGTATGTACTTGTAGGGGCATATCAGTAGCTGATAAGTAACTGATAAGAAAACTAGGCATGTATATTGAGGAGAGGAGCATCTTTGTGCCTGGCAGGACACATGATTTCATAATGCCATGACATTCCCAGAGTGAGCAGAATTTTCAAAATGGTCAGATCACTTTTTGGGAAGATGAGGAGGGTCTGAGGTTTGAAAGCCTATTAAAACTCTTCACAACCCTGGAAAATACAAGCAAACAACAGGCCAGCTCTGAAAATTTTAGCCCTGCCATTTCAGGTGTCTCTGGGAGCTGAAAATCAGTTTCTAACGTAGACAGATGACCCTGGGAATTATACTGAGTAGGCAAAGAGCAGGGAAATGTCACAAGGCTTGCAAGAAGCTTAGAAGGTTTATTCTCCCAGTCAGATGAAATGGAGAAAAAAAGGTACACTTCAAAATAATATGCTAAAAGAAATAAAACAATTGTATCAATAAAATGATTTAAAAAGAAAACTCAGAGAGGGATCTTGAGACCCTTAGTAGACTTAGGGAAAATGGTGCTGCAGTGAAAAGTGATTTTAATGAGTGAATGTGAAAAGGAGAGGCCAGTGTCTTTTATAGCCTGCTAAGATATTGTTCAACTGAAAGTTTCAGGTGTTTGGGAAAAAACAAATGGGCTGAAGACAATCCCTAAGGGAGTGTTTCTACAGATTGGGAGCAGCAAAGGAGATACCCCCTCACGCTCGTTATTTTGGGACAAAGAAATGGACTTTGCTTGGCACTTCTGACCCCCATCTGTTGTGTTGCAGGGAGCCCTTTGACCCAAGAGATGCCATGCTAAGTGCTCTGCTAATGTTATCATTGCTGTGGTCTGTGGGAGTCGATTGGACTACAAGGAGCAGGACTTTATAGAGGTTCCAACAACTACTGACAAATTCATGAACGTATTTCATAGTTTTGTAGGGCTGGTATGTGGCTCCTTCTGCATTGCTCCTTTGCTAGCAACTCCCCAGGACTCCGAAGGGCATGGGGGAAAGGCAGACAAAAAGGTCTCAGAGTCAGGCATCTACTTGAATCTAAATTCAAAATGATCTTCTTGGTCCATGGTTGATAGCTGGGAGATAGCAATCAACAGAAGTGATTCCTCTGAGTGATGAGGGAATAGTTGCCAGAAAATGACTGACACCATGAAAAGTACCATCATTCAGCTCTTACCGCATTTTGTGCATTAGTGGTTTTGTAGGTGCTCTATTAGAGGACAGGACCATCTGACCTGAGCGAAAGAAAAGTGTTATCCTGGCCACCAGAGTAGAATCTGGCCCACCAGAGAAAGTCCTGCTGCTGTTGTTAAAGGAGGAGAGTAAGAGGCAAAATGAGCTGCTCACTTTTCTGGGGTATTTGCATTTCTTCCCTCAAATTCAGAGAATTGGTTTTGGACTTTTGTTGAACATGGTGACACAGAACATCATAAAAGATGCCACAAACAATTGGGAACAACGATGATCAACTTCAGTTCTGCATGGCTGTGTCCTGTCCACTCCACAAGTTTGCAAAGTAATGATTCCCACAACAGGAACATAATTTTCAATTTAGCAGATTTATTTATTTATTTATTTATTTGATTTGTCCCCGCCCATCTCCCCTACAATGGGGGACTCTGGGCGGCTTAAAATCACAAAAATCACAATACAAATTAAATTATACAAAGTTTAAAAATTATAAAAGTTATAAAAACTAGAAATTTACAGGATAGAATAGAAATAGAAAGCTAAAAACTCCAGGAGGCCAATAGGGCCCCACCAGGCCACTAAGGGGCCAGCGAACCCCATTTCTGATATCCTCCCTCCCCGCCCCAGGCCAGATGGCAGAGCCAGGTCTTCAACTCCCTCCGAAAGGCCTGGAGTGAGGGGGCCTGTCTCACCCCTGGGGGCAAGATGTTCCAAAGGGCGGGGGCTACAGCAGAGAAGGCCCGCCTTCTGGACCGCGCTAGTCAGAGTTCTTTTACCGCGGGGATCCGGAGCATGCCCTCTCTATGAGATCTGGTGGGACGGGTTGAAGTCGTCGGGGCGAGGCGGTCCTTCAGGTAACCTGGCCCCATGCCATGTAGGGCTTTAAAGGTGATAACCAACACCTTGAATTGGACCCGGAAGCAAACCGGTACCCAGTGCAGCTCGCGGAGCAAAGGTGTTATATGGGTCCTTCTTCGGGCCCCAAAAATTGCTCGCGCAGCCGCATTCTGGACCAGCTGAAGCTTCCGGATACTCTTCAAGGGTAGCCCAATGTAGAGCGCATTGCAGTAGTCTATCTGGAAGATAACAAGGGCATGAGTGACTGTATGTAGGGCATCCCGATCCAGGAAAGGGCGTAACTGGTGCACAACCCGAAGCTGTGCAAAAGCCCTCCTGGCCACGGCTGCCACCTGCTCTTCGAGCAGGAGCCATGAGTCCAGGAGGACCCCCAAATTACGCACTGGGTCTGTCTGGGGCAGTGCCACCCCATCCAGAACCAACTTTGACAATGTCCCGGATACAGAGGAGCCATTAACCCACAGCCACTCCATCTTGCCAGGGTTCAGCCGGAGCCTGTTGTTCCCCATCCAGACCCTCACAGCCTCCAGGCACCGAGAGAGGGCAGTCACGGCATCACTTACCTCACCAGGGATGGAGATATATAGTTGAGTATCATCAGCATACTGATGATACCTCATCCCATGATGGCGGATGATCTCGCCCAGCGGTTTCATATAGATGTTGAAAAGGAGCAGAGAGAGAACCGAACTCTGCGGCACCCCACAATGGAGGGGCCGAGGATGGGACCTCTCGCTCCCTATCACCACCGATTGGGATCGGCCCCGGAGAAAGGAGGTGAACCAGCACAAAACCGTGCCGCCCACCCCCATATCCCTGAGCCATCCCAGTAGGATACCGTGGTCGACGGTATCGAACGCCGCCGAGAGATCAAGGAGAGCAAGGATGGTTGCACTTCCACCATCCCGCTCCCGCCAGAGATCATCCATGAGTCCAACCAATGCTGTTTCCGTTCCATAGCCGGGCCTGAAACCTGACTGATAGGGGTCCAGATAATCCGTTTCCTCCAGGACCCTCTGGAGCTGCGAAGCCACCACTTTCTCAACCACCTTCCCCAAAAAGGGGAGGTGGGAGACTGGACGAAAGTTGTCCAGTATAGTAGGATCCAGGGAGGGCTTCTTGAGGAGGGAGTGCACCAACGCCTCTTTAAAGGGCGCCGGAAACACTCCCTCCTGCAAGGATGCATTAACCATCGCCTGGATCCAACCACATGTCACCTCCCGAGCTGCTTTCACGAGCCAGGAGGGGCATGGGTCCAGATGACAAGTGGTGGCCCTCACAGTCCGGAGGATCCTGTCCACTTCCTCAGGAACCACAGGATCAAACCGTTCCCAGATACCAAAGCAAGAACGATCCCCTGGTATCTCCCCAGACCCTGCACCACGCTCGGAGTCCAACTTGGAATGAATCCGAGCGATTTTATCCTGCAGGTGCTCTGCGAATTCCTCTGTGCGGCCCTGCAAGTGAACCACCCGATCCCCCTTACCAAGGAGGGACCTGGTGATCCCAAACAGGGCCGCCGGGCGGCACTCTGCAGACGCAATAAGGGCGGAGAAGTGTTGCCGCTTCGCTGCCCTTATCGCCACAATGTAGGCCTTAATAGCGGCTCTAACACGTGTTCGGTCGGATTCCGTCCTTGTCTTCCTCCAGCGGCGCTCTAGGCATCTCTTAACCCTCTTCAGCTCCCTCAGCTCCTCCGTAAACCACGGGGAGTGTCGGGGCCAACGTGGCAAGAGAGGCCGCAAAGGCACGATCCTATCCAAGGCCCCGGCCGCTTCTCTATTCCAGGCAGCAGCCAGGGCCTCCTCTGGACCGTGCAGCAGATAGTGTTTCTTCCGTATGAGCTGTTCCTTATTTCATTTACCTTGAAAAGGTGGTAGGTTGAGGCCCATTCTGAGAAGACAATTATAAAACCAACCCATGAGCAAAAGATTTTGGGGTTAAGGATATAAAGATAGGTAAGGGGAAGGCAAGGCAGTATGGGTGGCAACTGAACAGAATTTTTTGCCAACTCCAAGGGACCAAATTTGAATCCCAGTTGAC
Organism: Liasis olivaceus; assembly: GCA_030867105.1. Lineage (NCBI taxonomy): Eukaryota > Metazoa > Chordata > Lepidosauria > Squamata > Pythonidae > Liasis > Liasis olivaceus. The sequence goes on along the minus strand of CM061348.1, from coordinate 98,331,653 downwards.
CTGTGGTTAAGTTATGGATTTTGTACAAGCATTCATATCTAATTCCTTTCTTAGAATCTTGGTCTACTACTTTTATGGGGTATAAAGGGTAGTGAAAATTGTGTTTCTTTGTGTGGAGATTCAGCCCAATTTTCTTAACGTAGAAAGGACAACACGGTCTTGAATACATCCTTCCTTTTGTTTGTTTGTTTCTGTAGATTTACTACTTAAGAATAATGAGGTCCAACATTTTCTTTTTCGCAGCATTCATAGTAGCTCAGCACATTGTTTAGTGATACCCATACACTGTGTTCAGTGACCTGCACATCAACTCCCCAACTGCATTTTCTGCTAAAGGTCTGCCTTATTTTAACCCTTGTTTCTGAGTTCTACTCCATTTAAATTTCAAATGAGATTTGAAATAAATAAATATATTCATAGTCTCAGCAATGAATGACCAGATAGAGAAACTTTCCAGCTCTAGTTCTTGGCAGCTGTCAGCCATAGCCAGAGCTGTCCACAAGATCTAAACCTTTACTCAAAATTGTGAAGGTAGCATCTCATTGTAAGCTCTGCCATTTTCATTTGTGTATCATATGTCACAATATTGTACAAAAGATTGATGCCTGTAGCCAACTTGGGGGATTAAAAAAAAGAAAAGAAGAAGTTAGTCTTCAATATCTAAGGCCATTTATTCTACTTCTGCTTTAGGTATGCAACTCTCTTCCAAATATAATGGAATACCTCCCAGGACCGCGTAAAACAGCTTTTGCTGAATCGGAAAATTGTGTTCTTTCGTCAAGAAGATGGTGAAGTCCCATCAGCAGACACTGGATCCTCAGGACCCCCGTGACTTTCTTGACTGCTTCTTATCAAGTGAGAGAAGGCAGGACAGCCTAAATCTTCCTTGTACAACATCCTAAATGCTTGGGGTATTTCAGACTATAGCCAAAAAATAAATAAAATAAAAAATAAAAAGCTCTCCACCTCTTATTACTCTTGGAGATACATTATTATTCCGTACATAGATTTTTCATGTAGCTCTATAGGTGACTATAAAAGATAGGTGTAATGCTTTCCACCCAACAGTTTACAGAAGACATCGTTACTTGGGTTTACTTGGGCATATATTGTAATAAATTGAACCACATCTCAGAATTTTATAGTGGATAAAAGGGCAGACCTCGTTAGCATTACTAAGATCTGGGTGGGAAACGAAGAAGTCTGCCCCTCTCAAAAATATGTCCATGTGGGTTTCATATCAGTCATGGCCGGGGAAGGGGAGATGGAAATTGCCATCTGGGAGCCCCTGATGATGTCTAGTTTATATACAGATAACAGGATATGAGCCCTTATTTGTGAAGTCAAGCGACATATCAGTTTCAGTGAAAAAGCAACTGGAATATTATTAGGAAGAAATTAAGGAGGCTTGATTTTTCCTACCTTAAGGAGTATTTTCCCCTCTCCCTTTCTGCTTTCTTTACATACAGGAAAAACATTATCCTGATGATATCTACACCATAGGAGAACTTGTCATGACCGTGCATGGACTCTTTCTTGTTGCATCAGGAACTACAAACCTCTGTTTGATAGCCTTCTTGTGATGGCTAAGTTGTGACATATTCAAGGGACAGAAATGTCCTGGAGAACTGCATATACGATGGAGCACCTATGGGCTGCACCAACAAATGCACAAAGATACTTACAGGTGTGTAAATTGAGAATATGAGTAACTGCAGAGGAGAATGAGCATCAGAATTCTGGGAGCGCATATTTTCATTTATTTTCTATTTTTACAGGAAAAGTGCTAAACAGGCTCCTGAAATGGAAGATCGGGTGAGGATGCCCTTTACCAATGCAGGAAGCCAGGAGATTCTACGGTATGAGAAACTGAGCCCTGAGAACTTTCCACGTGCAACGACTCATTGTACAAAAATTAAGGAGCACAAAATTCCCCAGGTAGGCTGTATCTCTTTTGCACTCTTTAAGGCAACTTCTATTACAACTGCCTGCCTTCCTCACGGAAGCCTGTTTTCTGGATCATGGCGAAGTAGCAACAAGTAACACAATCTGTCTTTGTGCTTGGAAGGGAACTGCTATCCGGGCCCTGCTTATATCCACACATTTGGATCCTCTGTATTGGGAGACTCCAGAGCAGTTTAACCCAAACCATTCCTTGGATGAAAAGGGACAGTTCAGAAGGAGAGAAGCCAAAATTGCCTTTTCACTAGGGGAGTGGATCGGTCCCAACGTTCCTCTCCTATGCTCTGTTTGGCAAGAGTGGCCTGGGCCCTGGTCCTGGTCCCAGCTGGCTGTGTGGTTGCCCAAGCTGAATCAAGGGCAGACAATAGTGGATCAAGAGGCTAGCAGATGTTCCCTCAGAAGGCAAGCAGCAGGGAGACGTGCTGGTTAGGGAGAACTTCTCTTCTGATTCTTTGGCTCTATCTTGTCCAGGAAATTAGCCAGTCCAACTTGGGAAGGAGCTGTTGTTCCGATCTTTGCAGCCACACTCCCCAAAAGGGGTTCAGTAAAAGAAGGGAAGTGCTCGGATGCGGGGAAAAGGGATTGTCCCTGCTGAAGAATTCCCTTGAGAACTGAAGCCTCTTTGCCATCTCTGTCTTCTTCATGCTGACTCTGTTTGTTTCAATAGGCTCCAACCTCAGGATGCAAGTTCATTGTGCTCTCTTGGGTTATAGAGGTTTCCAGCGATGGGTCAACTCTGTTTTCTTTCTCTCTTCTAGGGAAACGGGCTTGTCCAGGGGAAGCCCTAGCTCGGGCAGAGCTCTCCCCGTTTCTTTCCACTCTGCTCCAGACGTTCACCTTCCAGCTGGTTGGGGTTAGTACACCATGTGAAATTCTTCCTCCTGAGATTTCTTTCTTTTCTCATTCAGCTGCTCTTAGCTTCAGATGGGGAACACTCCGAGATATGAGTGTTCAAATGTGTGTGAGAGAAGCTAGAGGTGGTTATGAACCGTTCTTTCCAATTTCCAGGCATTTCTTCAGTTTCACATAGTAAATGGACAATGCAGTAAATGCTTCCATATCATGTCACAGGGATGAATATGCATTCTATCTAATATATGCATTTTGTAAGCAATCCACATTTATACACACATTTTTACTCACTTTTTGTACACTGCAGGATAGAATCCAGAGAAATGCAAATAATAAAAGATGGAAAGGCAAGGTATCTGGCTTTTCTCTAGCTAAATCAAATGACTAGTGTGAGCACTGCAGATGTAAGTCTGAACGAAAGACTGACAGTGAACCAAAGAAACATGGTTTCTGTTGTTGTGGCTTCTCCTGCAGCTGTAACTAGTCCTCTGCTGTGCCTTCTTATCTATCACAAAGCTACTGCTTGCAAAACCTGGACTGGAGCATTTCCAAAACCTGTCAGGTTGTAAAATGTGAAAAGTCTGACCTGGACTTTGAAACTGTGGACCCCTACATCCAGGCAGTGGGAAAAGAAGCTACTGGGGGGAAAACTGATGGTCAAATCTCCACCCCAAAATGAAAGAAGATATTGATTAAAGGAACAGAATAAGAGTCAGGAAGGGAAAATGGAATTGCAGACTGCAATCCAGAAGCATCACACCATATTGCTCAGAGAAAGTGACCCAAATAGCCAAAAAAGGCATAACCCTCCACAAGTGGAGATGGGAGAAATGCAGGGGGACTCTCTCTATCCTGATTTCTACCTTGTTCTCTCTGGAAACATTCAAATAACAGTGCACCGAATGAGAGTAATTAATGAAGAACGCTTTAGCTCATTGATTCAGAGTTTCTTGTGGCAGTGAACAGCAAATTATCTGCCAAGTTTCTCTGCTACCAAATTTCAGTAGGAAGTACATACCAGCAAATTTGATTGTAAAAGGGCAGTCTGAGATGTCTCAGAGTGTTTTTCCAGTATTTTGGACCACTTGAAGCTTCCAAGCACTATTAAATGTGCTGCAGTTCTCCCTATGAAAGAAATTAAGGAATGTGCTACTGTGGCCAAATCAGTTATTACACGTGCAAAGTCTTTTTGGCCATCAGTAAAGCCATGGCAGATCCAAACAGTAAATGTGACTATCTGAGATGATACAAGTGAATTTGGCCTCTTCCTAAGGACAGAATACTTTTACTGATCTACTGAGTTCAATTCTTGCATGCCTTGTGGCTGATTCATAACATCCATGAGAGAAAACTCTCCATAAAACAGGTAGATGGATCATCTCTGGCTTGTAAAAAGAGGCCAATTCTTCCTCATAATGGAACGTGCAAAGGATAGTAACACTATGGGGAACTGGCATATTTGGATTGGTTGGACAAAAGCAGGCATGAAATAGAGAGGTAGCTTAACCAATGATAGAGCCAGGAATACCCAGCTTGTTAAGCAAACATCAAAATTAGTGGGGCAGAAGAGAGTCTGCTTCAAAGTAAAATGGCCTCTGTTCATGTTGGGGTTTGCTTTTCTGCAAAACCTAACCAAGCACGAGGTGGTTTCCAAATTCCACCCAGTCAGCTTTTCAATAACAGAATCAGATATAAATCAGTTGAAAAAGTATGCTTTTCCATTATCTGGTGGGGAGAGGGTACCTCACAAACACTGATGTCAACACACAAGCACTAAATAAAGTAACCATTTAAGGGAACTACTATTGCTTGAACTATCCTGTTTGCTCATTGACTCCAGTAGTGTCAATGAAACATAGTTGATTACTCATACACGGTAGACCAATATAAGGGCAAGACACATTCTAATTTGCTGCTTGCCAAGATTACAGGATGGGGAATAGTCAAGCAAGTGGCTAGTTGCCTGCACGTGACTTGAAGGGTTAGAGGAAGCAAATGATTTAAACATGTTTTTCCAAAAGTGCATGTGTGATCCTCATCCAGACCTTAAATTCTGAGGAAAGATCTCTAATCACAAAAGACCATTGCCACCAAAGTCATCTTGCATAATGAATTGCATGCAACCTCTTTCTGGCTATCTCTTTGCATTTTCAGGCTTGTAAAGTAGAAAATACAGGGCTGTAGGATTAAATGCTATTTACTCTTTTATGAAGAAGTTACTATTATAGAAAAACCATAGTTTAACACTAGTTGGTGAATTATCTTCTGTTGGGCACAGGACTCCTTTCTTTGTGGTGTCACTTTAAACTACCAGCAGAAAGACTTAAGGAACATACAGAGTTAAAAACATATATATGCAAAGCTACAAATGGAAATACTAACACAGGGATCACAAATCACCCCAGCCTCTGGTCTGTTTTTAAAGGTTTCCTAAAAGACCAGAAGGTGGGGCCAAATGAACTTCAGAGGGAATGGTATTCCAGAGAAGGCACACCTCCAGGTTCTCAGAAGATGGCCCTCTTTAGTCAATGGATCCTGGAGTATTTGCTTCTTAAACTGACCTTATAGGACAGGCAGAGACAATTAGGAGAAGGTAGTGCTGAGGCCTTTGGGATGACAGCTAGCATCTTGAATTGCCTCTGGAAACCCACTGGTAAACAGTAGAGCTTGCAAAGTAGGGGTGTCACAAGAATGTGCTTCCATAACTACTCATGCAGCTGTATTTCAGACCAGCTGCAGTGTCTATGTGTTCTTCAAGGACAGCCCAGTAAAATGAGCTATTATTTAAAGGATTTAACCCCAGTTTGAAAAATTCCAAAATCACAAATACACTTAAATAAGGGGGGGAAAAGAGAGAATATTAAAAATCTTTACCCTTCAAGCTGCAAGACCTGGTTTGCCTTGTGAAGGGGGCTGTGTGGCCCACAGACTCCTTGGAATCCACAAGTGAGTCTCACCACCCCATACATCTAAATCCTTTTTGGACATTTACTCCAGAGATGTTTGAATTTCCCATTTCCATCCATTCGGAAATTAATCATTTCCTTCCAATTTAAAATGACTTTTGGATGAACTTTAAATCCAAAATGCCACAGTCCAAATCATGTATTTTTTTTGTTCAAAGTCTTGTCCGTATTTTGAACCCAACCTATACGCACTCTGTATTCCCCCCCCCCCCCAAATACAGAAACAGTAACTTATTTGTGCCCACAGTCAGAAGGTAGGGATGTTAATAATTATTCTGTACTGATAGGGGTGAAAGAATGCTTTGGATTTAAAAATAAACCAAAATAAAAAGCCAAGGAGGTGTGCAAAGCTTAGAGGAAATCTGGAACTTAGGTTTGATTTGTTCTCCAGTGAGCCTCCTCCTTTTAGTCTTATCTCATTTAAACAATTTCTTGGATTTTTGGAGTGGAAAAGAACTCAGAGAAGGATGGAGCTGACATGGGCAGGAGCTCTGCTGCTTCTCTGTATATTTTTCACCCTTTTCTCTTCCTTCCAGATATACAAGAAAAAAGGGCAGCTGCCCCCAGGACCTCCTCCGTGGCCTTTTCTGGGGAACCTCTTGCAGCGAGATGTCCTACCTGTGGACAGCTCATATAAAAAGGTAAGATTAGCTGACTATTGTACTTCTTCACTGTTTTGGAAGGTGATTGCTTTGAAAGAATTCTGTACCTTTCCCTAATTTTAGTAGTTTGATTTATTGTATAAGCATCCACTTTTATTGGGGGCTTGTGTGTATCTTCAGCAGGAATTTTAGTGTAAGGCACCTTGTAGCAGTCTGATACACACACAGTGGAAGTTACAAAGTTCATTGAAAATAAGTAGTAATAGGAAAAGGCTTAGAAAAATAAATCCCTGGGCCTCAAATTTGTATCATTTGTATTAGCATCAAACTCATTGAAACCTCCTCTTCCTCTAGCCACCCTGTAGGATTCCAGATTGTTGAAATGCAGACACAGCTTCTGTCCTAATAAACCAAAGACAAGGACTATTTCATCTGGGCTGCAAAAATCCAGATGTTCACTAGACGCCAAGAAAGACATACAGAAACACAAACCCTTTACTGCACTAAAATGGTAATCCAGTTTGAAGCCCGTTTATGGTAGCCCTACCAAAGATGGTTTATCTTCAGGAATGGTGGGCAGTTTCCCCCCATTTCCATCCTTCCAATGTCCCCATATTCTCTTGTATGCACAATTTTTTCACCTGTAGCCTCTTCTCTTTTATCATACTGCCTGTGAGCAAAATTCCACACACTTCAGTGGACTTTGTAGCATAATTCCTTTCAGATTGTTTGAAGCACTCCTACATCTTCTTCCCTTATGTCCACTTTCCATTCATTCTATTGGGAAATTGGTCTTTATTTTAGTATTTTTCATAAGAAGCATGCATTTTTTTCTTCCTGCAGTAGTTTTACTTTACTCTCAGTTTTGTCACTTCTTTCCTTTGCTTCTGTGTCCATTTTCCCAAGGCCCATCCTTGACACTCCCAAATAATCACTTGACCTACATTTAGAACCTCTCATCAGCTTTGAGTCTTTCACAGATTCTCTCAATCTTACATCATGGATATTCAGAATAATTTTGCTTTAGATTGATATTCATTCATTTGTGTACATATGAATAGATTTTGGCTTAAGGCACGCAGTTGAAACAGACAGGCCTTTTTCTAAGCAGAAAAATATTAAACACTTAACATTCTCATTATCTCATTCATTCCTCTCAATTCATGCCATTTAACAGAATATATTTATTCCCTGAATTGCATTTTTTTCACAATATTTCATAATAATAAAAATAGTTTTTTTCTCTTTATACTATCACTATTCACTAAAGTATTCACTATTCACTAAAGTATAATTTTTCTCACGTTGGGTGTGAAATCTTAAGTATTACATGGTGGTTATCGGCTGGGCCATAAATATTGACCTCCACTTCCCATCGTAAAGTTGGTTAATTGTGGATTTCACATAAGTTTTTCTAGTAAGCTAAAGAAGGAATAGTTTAGATTATTAGGCTAAGTTTTACCTTTGCAACGTATAACATTTCTTGTTAAGGGTAAAAACAGCACTGCTGAGTTTTGGTACTTTTTGGCCAGGATGTCACTAGTGCAGCCAAAGCTCAGTTTTACCTTGAGCAGCTCATGTTACTCTCTGCAAACTAGGTTCTCTAATCCACAGCTGACCAGGAAAGCCAAAATACTGTTGCCATATCTCACCAACTAGGAGATATATGCAATGTGCTGGAACCTAGTCATATTGATGTACTCTGTGGATATTAAGAGTTATTGAAGTTATTGAAGCTTGGTTTGAACATGCTGAAGGTCTCTCTGTGAGAAATTTAAGAAGTATTTCAAGCATGCTTTAGAATAATTTCTCCAAAAAGTGCTTGCTTGCTTGCTTGCTTGCTTGCTTGCTTTATTTATTTATTTATTTATTTATTTATTTATTTATTTATTTATTTATTCGGCTTATATGCCACCCATCTCCCCCAACGAGTGACTCTGGGCGGCTCACAATAAAAACACAGCTCTCTCCGAGATGGCTAAAAACTATAAATAATTAAAAACATATTAAAAAACCCTAAAAAAACCTCCTCTGGTTTATGGCCCTAAAAAACCTGTAAGATGCTGGGGGGGGGAGACAACCCATCATCCCACCAGCCATCTCCACAGGTGCGGGCCCCCCTCTGGCCCCCAGGCCTTCTGGCAGAGCCAGGATTTAATACCTTTCCTGAAGGCCATGAGGGAGGGGGCACACCGGACCTCAGGAGGCAGGATGTTCTATAGGGCAGGTGCTACAGCAGAAAAGGCTCTCTGCCTCGACCCCACCAATCGAAATTCCCTGACTGGTGGGGTCTGCAACCTGCCCCTTCTGCTGGATTGAGTGGGACGGGCTGAAGTGACCAGGGCGAGGCGGTTCCTCAGATAACCTGGTCCGGTGCCATAAAGGGCTTTAAAGGTAATAACCAACACCTTGAATTGGACCCGGAAACAAACCGGTAACCAATGCAGCTCGCGCAACAGGGGTGTTATATGTGCCCTCCTAGGGGCATTAAGAACTGTCTGCGCCGCCGCATTCTGCACCAGCTGTAGCTTCCGGATACTCTTCAAGGGTAGCCCCATGTAGAGCGCATTACGGTAGTCCAACCCAGAGGTGACCAGGGCATGAGTGACCGTGCGGAGGTCCCCCTGATCCAGGAAGGGGCGTAACTGGTGCACCACACGAAGTCGTGCAAAGGCCCTCCTAGCCACGACTGCCACCTGCTCTTTGAGCAGGAGTCGTGAGTCCAGGAGAACCCCCAGATTACGCACCGGGTCTGTCTGGGGTAGTGCAACCCCATCAAGAACCAAAGATGACAAAGTCCTAGATCTTGAGGCTCCCTGTATCCACAGCCACTCCGTCTTACCAGGGTTCAGCTGAAGCCTGTTGTCCCCCATCCAGGCCCCCACAGCCTCCAGGCACCACGAGAGGGCAGTCACAGCGTCACATACTGATGATACCTCACCCCGTGGTGCCGGATGATCTCACCCAGCGGTTTCATTTAGATATTAAAAAGGAGTGGTGAAAGCACTGACCCCTGTGGCACCCCACAAAGTAGGGGCCGGGGGCTGGACCTCTCGCTCCCTATCAACAGCGATTGGGTTCGGCCTTGGAGAAAGGAGCTGAACTAGCACAACATTGTGCCACCCAACCCCAACTCCTGCAGCCGACCCAAAAGGATACCATGGTCGATGGTATCGAAAGCCGCCGAGAGGTCAAGAAGAGCAAGGATGGATGCACTCCCCCCATCCCGCTCTCGCCAGAGATCATCTAGAAGTGCGACCAATGCTGTTTCTGTCCCATAACCGGGCCTGAATCCTGACTGATAGGGGTCCAGATAATCCATTTCCTCCAGGATCCTCTGAAGCTGCCACGCGACCACCTTTTCTACCACCTTCCCTAAAAAGGGGAGGTGGGAGACTGGACGAAAGTTGTCCAGAAGGGTGGGGTATAGCGACGGCTTCTTGAGGAGTGGGCGGACCAAAGCCTCTTTGAAAGGCTTCGGGAACACCCCCTCCTGCAAGGATGAATTAACCATCGCCAGGACCCACCCTAAGGTCACCTCCTTGGTAGATTTAACTAACCAGGAGGGACACGGATCTAAATCACAGGTGGTCGCACTGACAGCCCCAAGGACCCTGTCCACTTCCTCAGGGACAACAGGATCAAACCGTTCCCAGATAACTGGGCAAGAACGCTCCCCGGGCAACTCCTCTGGACTTACTCCACGCTTGGCTTCCAACTGGGAACCCCTTATCACCTAACTAACTGAATTTTCATCTAATTCTGTCCTTAGCTTACTGCGAAGTATGGACCTGTATTTACTGTCTGGATTGGATCAAAACCAATGGTTGTACTTTGTGGATATGAAGTGGTAAAAGATGCTTTGCTAGATCATGTGGAAGAGTTTGGTGGGCGAACTAAAATGCCCATGAACTGGCGACTGTTCCAAAATAAAGGTTGATTCTCTTTCATTTCCTTATTTGTTATTGTTTTTCTTTAAGTTTCTATAATTCATTTCAAATCATTTGAATGCCTTTACTATTATTGATAGTCATGAAACTTTCACTTGAAATGTGGTTTTGTAATGATGTTGATTTGGTCATGATTCTTGGAGAGGGAGGAAAATCTTGTTTCACCATTTCCCTTCCACTGGTCACTTCGGAAATCTGCTCAGGTGGTTCCTGACATGCAAGAAACAAAACAAAACAAAACAAAAAAATCTCACCTCTAAACTGGTCCTTTAGGAAGACACACAGAAATGCTTTTCAAAAGAAGACACTTTTGGCTGATGTCATCTGGAGTAATGTCAAAAATTCATTTTGTGTATCTATAAAAGCAATTTGGACTTTGAAGAAGTAGGATAGAAAGAATATTGACGCCTTTGAACTTTGATATTGGAGAAGATTCCTGAGAATATTGTAGAAACTTGTGACATGATTTCCACAACCTCATTCATTCTTCTCTTAATATGAGAGTAGTCAAGAATGGAAAGATGGAAACTGTGTAGTTCAGCTAACTAGTGCTCTAGGCATCTCGGCTTGTTTCCTGTAAAAGTGGGGAGGGAAAGTATTGTGATGCATAATTTATTGCAATGCAGTGCCCTGTTTCAACTATAAATGAGGCATAGATCTGAAGAGGGAAAGTGTCTGAAACCATGTTTGATATCTAAACATCCTCTTCCATAAAAGCTGAGAAGTGACTGACATCGTGATCTCTTTCCCGTGTCTTTGGTTTCAGGTCTGAACACCACTGATGAGAAGAAATGGAGGGAGCTGCGACGGTTTACACTGTCCACCTTGCGAGATTTTGGGATGGGGAAGAAAAGGATGTCCGAGAGGGTGCAGGAAGAAGCCCTTTGTCTAGCAGAGGAAATTGCTACCACAAAAGGTCCTCTAGAGAAACTGAAAGCTCTTCTCCTACAGAAGAATAATTTCAGGAAGTGTGTAGAAAAGAAGCTGGAAAGGGTTTTTGTACTATGTGAAGTTACAGGAGAACTAGATTCTAAACTGAAACTCAAATCCTTCTGCACTTAAATGCACAAAATAAAGAAAAAGGAAGATAGGCAGTGACAAGTGTTCCCCCCCCCCTGCATTTTTTCCACAGTGGTGCTCAGGAGAAAATCAAAAATACACACAAGAAATACAACAGCTTTCCAGCTGTTTCTTCCTCTTTTCTCTCCAGTGTCAGCCCTTGGCTTGATAAAATTACAAGTTTGCTCAGAAGTAGTGAAATATTACTGTGGATGCAGTTATTGAGAAAACATAAAGTAGGTGCTAGGAAGCTATTTAATGTGGTAATTGCATAAAAATATGCTGAGCCTGGATTTTTTAAAAATATGCTTATGTTTTGCCACGTTTGAAAATAATGCTAAATCACAAATCAAGCAAGTTCAGCAGCCAGCGAAACACTTTTTGGGTAAATGAGATAGGTAAACTAAAGAAGGGAAGGAAAATGTGGATCAGACCAGACCGCATGAGGGATGCAGATCTGGAAGGCAACATGGATTTGAATTAAACGGCCACAAGTAGAATCCATTCAGAGGGTTGTAGCAGCTTCAAAAACCATCTTTGGTGGACAAGTCTCCTCTGGAAGGAGAAAGGAAACGAAACAGAGAAAAAGTGCCTGGGATTATTTTTTAAAAAGTGTTGGATAGATTAGAAGGAGAGCGGAATGGAGGGAACTGAGTGCTCAGTTAAAACTGGAAAAAGAAGCAGAAGTTTTTTTTTTTTTTTTAATCATTTAACTTACATATAGGCTCTGCTACTTAGTTAATAGTATAATAAAAAATTACCAATAAAATATTTGAATATATATTTAATGGATTTCAGAGTGGAACTTGGAAAAATAACTTTGTATCTTGATTAAAGAGGTGATAGGATTTTTAAATTGCATTCATATTCAGTTCTTAGGAGAGAGGGAAAGAATATTCATTCAAACCTGTTTGACCTGAAACACTTTTTATTCCAATTTTGTGGTGAGATTTGTGGAAGGAAAGATCTGCATTCTCTCATCCCACTCATACCTTTCTGTGGCTTTTCTTGCAGGGCAACCTTTTGACCCAAGAAGAAGGCTTACCAGTGCTGTTTCCAATGTGATCTGCGCAGTCGTCTTTGGCAATCGATTTGATTACAAAGATCAAATCTTCGTAGAGAACCAGCAGATTGTGGAGTCTCAAATAAGATTCTTTAATAGTTTCCTTGGACTGGTATGTTAGTATTCTCTGTTGCTTCTCCTGTCATGAAGCTCCACTTTTCCTAGCAGCTCTGTGGGTTTGTGTGAATGTTCAGGTCAGAAATGTGAACACTAGATATGATGAGCTACTAAGCAGGAGAAGCCAAATCTGGACATCCAGTGAGACGGAGCCATCCAAACACCAACCGATTCCCAGTTCACCTCTCCTGGCTGGGCTTACAAGGACAATAACTCCTTTGGCCCCTGACCTGCTTGTTTCTTATACTCACTCACTCCTTACCTTGCCAGGGAGGTCCAAGCATGGCATTTCACAGGAGGGGGCTAATGCCACTTAATGTTAATGTTTCACTGTTAACTTTCAGCCCTTGACTGAAAAGTTAACATTGGTGCCCATACATGCTTCCTTGTTGTTTCTGTAGGGCTTCAAACAGATGACAACCATATATATTTTTCCCTCATGCCATTAGATGTGGAATATAAGGGCAATATCAGTATTCCAATTGATCTAAAAAGTTACATTATCATATTATTTAACTTAAAAAAAACTGCAATGCTACACATAGAGCTATAAATAGTATTAGCAGTAGTAATTATCAAGTCAAATTGTGGATATGTGCATCTCTCCTTATCATTGCTTTTTGAAACAGCTTCCCTGTCTTTATGCTCACAGCCAGATTCTATCTTCCCAACTTCGAGGACTATGACCATTTACACGATTATCCATTAGTGTGAGAGATGTGTGTGTGGGGGGGTGTGAGTCAGTTGACACATTACGTCCTAAATGGAACTCAGCTGAAGTGACGAGAGATCTGGGGAAAAGCTTTTCAAAGAGACTCCTCTTTAATTAACTTACTATAAATGTAAATTCCTATTATAGTTTCCAAGATGCTGTATTTACTTGAGACTAGAATTGAAGATAGCTTACTGAAATCCATGTAGTTCTTGCCTCCGTGGCCTTGGTGCCTATTTGAGGCTTGACAACTAGCAATATCACAGTAAAAGCTACTCTCTCAATATTTGGGGCATTAAGCCTCCACCATAATGGTCTAAAATAGTGTTTAACATGAACTCTGTGACAGGTGTACAATACTATTCCAAAAATTATGGATTACTTTCCTGGACAACACAACAAGATTTTTGCTAATAAAGAAAAACTCTGTGATTATATCCGTGAGAAGGTGGAGTTCCACAGGAAGACGCTGGATCCTCACAACCCCCGTGACTATATTGATTGCTTCCTTATGAGATTGGAGAAGGTAGGCTATATACCTTTCTTGCATAATTGTCTAAGTATCATGAGTATTCTCCAATATGCATCTAAGATGAACATAGTTCATCTCATATGAATGAATATGAAGCTATTTATTCTCCACCTCTTTCTTTACTCTGGGACTCCCCCCTCATAGCCTATTTGTCGGCATGTATTCCTATTCCAGGCATAATTGTTGCTAAGGATACCTATACTATTCTCCAAATTAGGCCAAGCATTAGAAATGAAGGCTGCTATTTTTAAGACTGAGTTCTTTAATTCTGGCCATTACTTGTGCTAAATATTTGATGGGTACACCACGTAGGCAAGCTGTTTCTTCCCCTGCATCAAATGCTGATCCCAGAAATACCTCAGAATTGAAGGGTTTTTAAAGGCAAGTTAGAGGCTGAATTAAGTTTCCTTTAGTTGAAAGAGACAGTATGAAGAACTTCATGAACTGCTTTATCTCAATTCCAAATACAATGTTTTTCTTCTTTTTCCACCTCTGTTTCCTTTTAGGAGCAGAACTCCTCTGAGGTTATCTACACTCCTGAAGAGCTTGTGAGTGTTGTGTTTGGACTCTTTGTTGCTGGGACAACAAGCACAAGCCTGGCCTTGCTCTGCAGCCTCCTAGCGATGGCTAAATTGCCACACATTCAAGGTACAGAAATGCCCACAAAAAGGGAAAGGTGTCAGGGCTCTTAGGGGTTCCACTATTAATCCTACGAAAAAGAAAGTAAATAAATTAAGATGCTGTTGAGTAAAGTAAACTCACTGCAGCTGCATTTATGCAGTTTTATTGGGAATACTATGGAAGCGCTTTGCCACTGCCTTCTTCCAAAATGGTTTTTTTTTTAGATTTCCCAGTCTAGCTAACCTGCCCTTGGAACAAACGGATCCGCCACCAAGTCTTGAGATGTCATGAAGAAGCAGCTATTGACAGACAATTCTAGTGAAATGATATCCATTAGATCATGAAGAGGCAGAAGTGATTGAATGCTATAACAATTAAATGCAATCTTTTTTCCGCATACAGCCCTAGGGCAAATCAGCCAAGTACATTAATTTAGTACTTGCTTTATGGAATCCTAGTATGAATGAGCAAGTTTACGAGATGATAGCTTTTCCTGAGGATCATCTGTTGCAACAGTATAAATGGACATCCCTTTTAACTCAAGGTATCATCCTTGACATTTTGAACCATGCTGCTTCAGGCAATGGCAAAATGGTTATGTACAAGAATGAGTAATTATGACATAGAAGAAAAATTAATAAAGGTTGTTACTGAATATAATTAATCTTAATCTACAATACCACCCTCCCAATAGTTTGACAATTCTAGCTAGTTCTTTAGAAATGGAGCTTGAGGTTTTGGGGGGAATGAGTGCTTTCTTTTCTGCTGCCATAAAATATTAATTAATGTGCACAAATAATACCAGTTTAGGAAATTAATTTAAATATAGTAGTTTTTCTCCTGATACTATTCACTGCAGTTTTGGGTAGAGACTGTAATCTTCAAAAGCCCATATGGAAATGCTTGATGTTTGCTGACTGTCAGCATTTCCAGTATGGCACAGAGACACAGATAAACAAGATGAATCACATCTTCTTGGACTAGAAAAACTGAAATGGTCTCCACTGGGAAACAACTTTAGAGGAGGAGAAGGAGGAGGAGGAGCCATTCTTCTGTCTAGAAATGTCTTCCCTGTATGTTCTTTGAAAAAGAAGTGGTAGCTGACTGCAGGTGTTCAGCATGAGAAAGAAAAAGGCTGTCAATATCTTCTCAATATTTTTTTCTCTCAGCTAAGGTGCAACAGGAGATTGATGAGGTGGTGGGTGCAAACCACATTCCAAGCATGGAGGACCGGTTGAAGATGCCTTTCACAAATGCCGTTGTCCATGAGGTTCAACGGTATCAGAAAGGGAGCCTTGCGAACTTTCCACGGGCAACAACTTGTAACACAACATTCCGTGGTTACAACATTCCCAAGGTGTGGTGATATAACTATTGGTCAAGATATTCTGGGGAATAGAAAAAAAGAGGGCTGTTATGTATGCAGAGATCCTTCATATCCAAGGCAGTACTTATTGAATAAATAAGTATTAAACCAAATATCTCTCCCTTCCCTCCATGCCCACAGAGTGTTTGCAGAGTGCTCCCCACTGAACTATTTTATTTGAGGCAAGTGAGAACTGCAGGCTCTTTCTGCTCCATACAAACAACAACTAATACAATCTGTTTCTTCCTTTCCCTCTAGCACGTGGCTGTTGCGCCAGTCTTCTCCTCTGTACATTTTGATCCTCTCCATTGGGTGACTCCAGAGAAGTTCAGCCCAGATCATTTTTTGGATGAAAAGGGCCAGTTCAGGAAAAGAGATGCTTTCATGCCATTCTCAGCAGGTAGAGTCCTCTGGAAGGCATTGGATGTGTTTTAAAGTAACCTGCTTACTTATTCCATGCTATTCTTTTACCAATCACAGTTCCAGCAAGTGTGCTTCCTAAATAAGCTTTGTTTTCTTCTTTGCTATTGCAGGGAAGCGGGCCTGTCCGGGGGAGGCCCTGGCTCGGATGGAGCTCTTCCTGTTCTTCAGCACTCTGCTCCAGAAGTTCACCTTCCATCTGGTTGGGGACACTAAGGACAAGGATTTAATATCCTTGTATTTGGACTTCACAAATAAGAATCAATACCCCCTTATAAGAGCTGTTAAACGTTCATTGGATGCTTGTGTTCAATGAATAGGAGAAGAAAGAAGCTGAGGATCTGATGGGTGACAGTTTTGCCTGCCTGCTTGCCTGCCTGCTTTCCTCCCTCCCTTCCCTTCCCTTCCCTTCCCTTCCCTTCCCTTCCCTTCCCTTCCCTTCCCTTCCCTTCCCTTCCCTTCCCTTGACTGGAACCCAATCAGTCAGTTTGATAAGGAATTAAAAAGTAAAATGAATGTTAGTATGAGATTTATCTGAATTGTGGAATAAAGAATTAGAATATCCAATTTCGGACAATCAATGGGTCCAGATGTACAAAAGATAAAATATACTTCTTAGGATTTCAAAATGTAATTCATTCCTCAGAAAATATTTTTTTCATGTTTACTGGATCCCTTAAAGGGGTCTGGTTCCTTTTTTGTCCACTACTGATAAAATCTCATGTCCAAATGTTTTTTGCCTGATGGCAGATAAATTCACAAAAGGAGATTTTGTCTGCAAAATGTAGTTAATCAAAACCCAGTTACATGAATATTACACAGATATATCATACATTCCAAGATATCCTTTTTGTGATTACAGAACTCATTGGTGGGCAAAACATTTTTGTGGCAAATAAGCCCCTGAAAGACTGTTTCAAAGCAAAGGACATTCAATTCTTTGTGCTGGGATCATAAGAACTTTGAAATACCTTGAATCAAATCAGTTCATCCTCAAATTACAGACCAACTGTGTGGCAGCAGGGTAAACCACTGAGTGTCTCAACCTCCCCTCCCAGAGCCCTCTCAGTCCATATACCATATGGCTGCACATCTGCCTTGGTGTAGGTCCTTCTCTGTTGACACCCTGATCTGTTGTGGTCCTCTTTAAATTCTCTGAGCCAGAAGTTGAAGAGGCAGATGAAATAGGCTATTGAATCAAGGATTTGGCCAGCAATTAGCCACCTGAGGGTGTTCCAGGTGACAATGAGCCCAAGTGGAGGAAGGAAGGAAGGAAGGAAGGAAGGAAGGAAGGAAGGAAGGAAGGAAGGAAGGAAGGAAGGAAGGAAGGAAGAGATTTCTGACCCTTCCTGCTAGTGTCCCTGCAAGTGAAGTCAATGGGAAAGCTCGCAGCAAGTCACAAGTTGATCACACTCCCACTGCTTTTTTGCCCTCGATCATTCTGTTTCTCTGTTTAGATAAGGAAATAACTCTGAAATGACGACCCAACGGATCATGGGTTGTCTAGTCTATATTCAATCTTTTTCTTAATTGTGCATATGAGAACCACTGACAACTAAATCCCTCTGCAGTTGATTGTTCTCTTGACTTCATCTTAAGCTGTCCATCTTCATGCATTAATAAGTCTTGATATGTTAACCGTTACTCTTTGCCTGCTGTTTCTTTTGTATAAAATGCTTCCCCATTATAAAATGCACCCTATACTAGCACATAACTTTCCAGCTATTGTTACTGAAGTAAGAAATGTTTACCCAAAAATTGAAGTTACAAAAAATTTGTAGTGCTGGACTGCTGTCCAAAACAGCATTTTTAAAAGTGGGAACCCCCAGTGCAATCAATATTCTCCACCGAAGTCAACAGGTCACCCGATTTTTGTCTCTTGGGCAGGAAGGGGCAGCATTTTTTTTAGTTTTTGCTTCCCAAGGTAGCTAGCCCTGAGATACAGTGGCTACTGTCCCCGCTGAAACAAAATGATAATGTTCTTAATCTGGGAAAGAAAAACTAATTAAGATTTCTTAATTGATTAAGAAAGAGGAACATTATTTCCATCCCCAACATCAGGTGCCTGCTCAGGTTAAAAGTTTTTTGCAGATTTTTTTATTATAATGGCTTTTTACATATAATTTGTAAGTAATATAATTACGAATTCAAATTAGTACATTGTAACATCATAGACAACAACATTTATTAATATTATTATTATTTAGTCACGGTCATGTGATAATTTGCTTAATGACCGTGATAAAATTTTGTAAAATCAGGTGTGATTACGTGATGCCTCACTTAATGACCACACTGTGTAATAATAAATTTTCTGGTCCCTGTTGTTGTTGTAAGATGAGGACTCCCTGTATTACTTATATTTACATTATATTCACCTTATAATATTTATAGTTTCCATAGTGTGTCATAAAGTAATGTATGTGTATATTACCACTTTTATTATTATATTACTTTATAACATACCATACAGAAAAATGTTAAAGTATATTTTAAAAATGATACTTTAAATGTGGTTTATGTAAAGCTGTTGGGGGGGGGGATTACTAGGAACAATTTTTTCTATACTCATTTCCATTCTTCTGATATTTCTCTCTCAAAATTACTTTCTTGTTTTAAAAACAGCAAAAGTATCCAAAAATATTTATTTGGGTTTCAAATTATTAAAATGCTGAAGTGCCAGAATATATAATTTCTGATTTGGAATAAACAATCTTCCCTCATTAAAATATATAGATATCAAACTTATTTTATTCCAGGCCATTTTGAATCAAAACAGAAAAGTCTTCAGCAGCTTTACTAGTCTGCAGCCCCAAGGCTTTTGCGGTGTTACATAAAAACAGGTTAACGCACTCTCGAAAGCACAGCATTGCTAAAACTCCTCTTTGTACAACCAGGTACAAATGCAGCTAGAAAACAAAAGCCTACTTCATTCCTGCTCCTTTGAGATTTGTTCATTGAAAACAAATGCCCATTCACCAGGAACGTTAGCTTTATTTCAGCTTTCCGTGCTGATTAAGTAATAGAAGAATGTCCTCTTTAGCAGAGGGAGAGGGAGAGAGAGAGAGAGGAGCCAGTGCATCATATTTTCAGTTGCCACCCTGCCACAAATCAGCTTGCTGTAAGCCAAAGGAAGGTGAGCATATTTGCCGTCTCTAAGAGCTGAAAACCTGCAATCTCCTACAAAGCCCTCCATAATGAGAAGAAAGAAAGGTTTTGCAGATCGGCCTTTTTGATGAGGGCTATTAAATATATAAGGTCACTAGAAGTGTAATTATCTTTCCAAATGACTACCATCATACTATATCTTTCTATAATCTGCTTTATTGTTTTAGGCTAGAATTGTGCTATGTGCTCATAAGTGGACACCAATCAGTTCTCACCCTGAAATGGATGGATCTGTTGTTATCTGGGCTGCTCTTTTATGTCTGATGTTTTTGTTTCTTCGTCTTTCACTGTTAGCCACCCAGAGTCATTGACCTGAGATGGGCAGCCGTATAAATTGGAGAGAGAGAGAGAGAGAGAGAGAGAGAGAGAGAGAGATAAATAAATAAATAAATATGGAATGAAGTCAGAGTTTGTGATTTTGTGCCTAGCGCAGCTTCTGTTTGACTTTGTCCCTAGTGCAGTTTTGGGGAAAGATGCTAATACAGCAGTGATGACATCTAGCTCTACTTTTCTGTGATATCTGGACCAGAAGGCACCATGCATGCTCTGAAGCAGTGTCGGATGGCTTTGCCTTTGGCTTGAGTGGTTAAAAGAAGTAAATCTCTCCAATATATTTTCAAGCAGGTGAAATTTCATTACTTTCAGACATACTAATAATACACACACAGATATTCAATTAAATTTAGTTTTGTGTCCTAAGCACCCGACTTTTAGGAGTACAGCTTCTGACATGCTATATGAAGACTAAATGAGGATCTCTGGCTGAGGTTATATATCTTTTGTATAATGTATGACACTCTGCCATTTCTGGTCTTGGAAAATTAAAAAACAGCATTTTCGGCCAATTAAACGTCTGAAACTATACAGTAGTTGTAATTATGCTGTACAAATATGAGCTAGTAATAGGAACTTTGTTCAAGTACCTGAAGGAGCTGATGGGTGACACAACTAACTGAATATTTATTTATTCTCTAGTTTTATTGCCAACCTTTCCTCTAGCATTGTCTCCTCCATTTTCCTAGCAACCTTGTCGATTGTGGGTGGCCATAAGCTTCCATGGCTAAGGGCAGACTTGAATTTGGATCTCCCTAATAATTGTTCCCTCCCTCCCTCCCTTTTTTCTTTTATTTATTTAAACATGAGAAAGAAAACATAATAAAAAAGTAGAACAAGAAAACAGTAGTAAAAGAAAAAAGAGTAGAGGAATAAAAGAAAAAGGAGTCTATCTATATCTACAGTATATCTATATCTATACCTATATCTATACCTATATCTATATCTGGGTTCTGGGTTTTTTACATAATAATTTCAGTAATGGATGAACATATTTAATTGTAATTGTGCATACTAATCTACATTAATAAACAGTTTTTTTCATAAATTACAAGTAACATCAGGTCTTCGAACCACTTGATAACTGGAGCCATAAATTTGTTTTTCCAATAAATTTGGAAAGACTAGTCACTTAGCAATAAGAAGGGTGCGGAGAGTTCATTTGCATTGCATCCATTTCTGTGTAATAAATATGGAATTCAAAAGAATGAGGGCATCTAAAAATATTAAACCCTGTTTCAAAGTCAAATTTCTATCTATCTATCTATCTATCTATCTATCTATCTATCTATCTATCTATCTCCCCAGAATATAGCAACCTTAGGACATGGCAAAAATATGCTTTACTGAAGGATTATTCTAAGTGCATTAACATACAAATGGAAAGGGGTCCAAATAAATGTGGTATATTTTTAAAAATAATGTGTAATCAAAGATATATTGAAAATTTTGACACTGACAGCAAGATAGTTTCTCACATTTTAGACAAGAGAGGTATCTCTTATTCCTTGATTCATCCAGTCCTTAAAATTTGCTCATCAAATGGAAGTTCCAGTAATAAGTATTATTATTGGAAGTACCAATAACAAATATTTCTAAAGACTAATTGTGGGCATTTAATAATAACTTCTAATTATTTAGGTGCCTCTGAAGGTGAAAATGCTGCTGAACCAAATGCAGATGTCAGTAAATGCTGAATTTGTAAATATTGCCAGTGGGTAGCAAAAGACAGATATATTTATCCTTTAAGATAAAAAATGTTAAAAACTTACTGTTAACATCCAACAGGTGCTTTAAAGTAAAAATCCAAATCCTCCATAGAACAGTGTTTATTTTAAAAAAAATGTTATTAATTTCAAGGTCTGGATAAACCCCTAGCACCAATTTCCATTAGAAAAAGGGTAGGTGAAAATGCAGTTTTACAGAAATAGTATACCACAATTTTTGAATTGATTTAACAGTGGCAGGAGATACATCTATAGTATATTTTGAATCCAGAATAGTCCAAGTAATTAAACGTGCTCAAATTTTTGATCCAGAAATCAAGAACTTTATCACATGACCAACACATATGAAAGAAAGACTCCTTTTGTGAACATCCTCTCCAGCATTCAGGAGACTCATGGTGATATATGTGTGGCAATCTAACTGGCATTAAGGGCCAGTGGTGCACGATCATTTATTGAAGCTCTTGCACAGAAGCTGAGGTGAATCCACCTGGTTTCTATTATGGCTGCCATTTTGCCTGCTCTCCAGCTTCACCAGAACCAGTATCTCAAGCGTCCTGTAAGCTGACGGGCGGCTTTCCTGTTTCTACTAGCAATAATAACCTAGTATCCATTTTTGACATTCTGTCTTTTGATTGTTTTGAATAGTTAAGCATTGATTTTTCAAAAGTGGTATAAGGGAAAATTGCAGAAGCTCTGACATCTTTCTTACTAAATAATAATTTCAGCTGATCCAAAAAAAGCCAAAAGGTAGCCTGTTCTTTATTGAGAGGTTCCATTTTACTATAAAATCATACCACATTTACAACAAACCCAGTTTGTGTTAACATGGTTACATCAAAAATACTGGGAAAATGGTCAAAAACTTCTCTAGCCTTTTGAACAGAGTTTAGTCAAAATCTTTGCTGTTTAAAAGTAAAAATCACATGTAATTGTGGGCTAATTCATCAGGCTTTCTTATTTCTGCCTTCAGCTCACCGAGAAGTATGGCGATGTCTTTACTGTGTGGATGGGACCAAAATATCTGGTTGTGCTCTGTGGATACGAGGTGGTGAAAGATGCTCTGGTGGATCACACGGAAGAGTTTGGAGGGCATCCTGACGTCCCCTTTGATGAGAGAGTAACAAAGGGGCAAGGAAGACTCTCTTAGCTTCTCTCATTTGCTTTGCCAATGCTTTCACTTCTAGATGTGATGTATCTTGCATGAACCATGGGACACAATCAAGAACCTTGGAACTGGGGCATGGAGAAGAAGCCTCCATCTTTTCCTTTCCTTTCCACGATCCCCACAAAAGCTACTATGAGAACTCCAAAAGAAGCTCCCATTGACGCCATCTCTTTGGATGCAAACTGAACTTTCAGAGAGATGATTTAAAACAAAAAGAATTACACCACTAGAAGAGAAAAGCGCAGCTAAGGTCCCAAGGGAATTCAGCCAGTGCTTTCCGTGAGGGCACAAATAAGCAGCAAGTGGCAACAGCCGGCTGACCTTGTCCGGGCTTGATGTTAAGGATAGTTGGGTCTGATTATTACATGGATGGGAGACTTCGAGCAGATGCCAGGAATGTAGAATTGATGTGAAAATTAAAAAAAATATTCCAGAATAAAAATTGTTTTGTATGGTTGCAAAGACAGCCATAAGGACATGTCCATGAAGTCAACAGGACAATCACCGGACTTCACGTTAATTATATTTATATAAATAACATTTTGTAGTTGGTTGACCATTTCTTAAGAAATACATGAAATACATTTGTTTGTTTTATCGTTTTTGGCTGTGGAAGCAGCCCAAATATTAAATAAACTCCCATGCCAATGCACAGATTTTTTCTGCCCAGCTTTGCAAGTTTTGATTTTGCGGTTGAATTGTATGATGTTGTTTTTACCTAAAAAGGAAATACAAATCTTGACGTTTTGCCTCAAGGTTATTGCATTCAGCTATACCTGTCAGGGCAGGGGGGCGTGCATTGTTGTGATCATATTAATCTTTAATGATTTATTTTTCCTGCAGAAGTATTCAACTGACCTGAAAACACACTTGCACACCTGAGGGTGGGCAGTCAACCGTAATGCAATCCAAGGAGCAGGCCCCGATGAAAAGTGTTTAGGAGTCTTATGGTCCGGAAGGACACGGGTTTTGCCTCACACCATGGCTGACAAGGTACAGCATTTCCCCCTTCCTTAGATGGCGAGGGAGTTCCCGCAATTTTGGGGAATGCTAGGGTCCTCCCATACTTGGCACAAACACTTCACCCCTTGTACAAGCTCTTAAGCAAAGGGGCGGCATGGGATTGGAAGGAAGATGCTTTCAGTCAGGAAAAGCTTTTGTTCAACCAGCTGGTTCTTTACAAGTTCCAGGTCAAGGGAATCCTTTAGAATTGGCAGTGGGAGTCACAGGAGATTGGTGCGCATGGGGTCTGTGGCAGACTGACTCAAGCCATTGCTGGCAGTTTGCTACACCCCACAACCTGTGGAGGGAATAAACGCGGTCACAGGTAAAACAGCCCCCCAATGCAGGGGTGAATAAATCACTCCAAAATAAAATGGAGAGCTTCATTACAACAGAGAACTGTGCTAAATTTCTCACCACTGAGCACTAAACAAGTGGTATTTTGGGGACCAGTCACATTCTTAGAAGAAGTTAATAATGAGCCCATTCTTCCAGCAGCCTTCTGGAAAATGGTTAGGGGAGGCAGCTGGTAAACTAAGTAACTGCATTGGGGGATTTTTGCCTTTCCCTTTGCAAATTATTTGAATGTCCCAGGAAGCCCCCACTTAGGCCGAAAGAACTAACGCCTATAAGGGGAACTCAACAAGCAATTGGGTTAGATCTCTGCCTTGTAGATCTGTGGTCATAGCTGCACCAAAAGCTGGTGTCCTGATTGCCCCCAGGTCTATTTTGGCTGTAAAGGGAATCCAGGTGTCAAGCAGTGCCTAACAGTCCCAGGTGACAGAGCAGAACTCCAAGCTGTCCCATGTAATGGAGGGGACAGCAGTGTGTCTATTGAGAGAAGGGATTGCATTGCCAGGTAATTCTGGAAAAGCTATGATCTCCCAGGAAAAGAGGTAGATGGGCCAGAAGATGATACCTTGAAAGGTTCGGATGGATTTACATCTGCAGAAAACCAGATGGCAGACTAGCAAGGCAAAAGTGCTAGCAGTAAAGCTGTAATTGTTGCTGTTTCTTATTTCCTAGATAGGCGTCTTGTTTTGAGCCTGCCATGTCCTTCAGGTTGCAGGAGATCACTGGGGTCACAAGGACATTTAGCACGAGTACGCCTCAATGAAGGATCCGTATAATGGTGGGATTTGTTCTGCTTTACCAGTACATGGGCAGGGTGGATTTCTATTGCATACAGAGTCTTTATCAAGGTGTGATGATTATTAGTTAGACCTTTTTAGAAAAGGGTTAAAGAAGAAGTATGTTCCTTTATGTTATTTACCCAATGATAAGCTTTTTATAACAGTGATAAGAGTTTTTATGACAAAAAGGATAGATGGCAAAAAAGGAGTGTTTTTGAAACTGGAACTATGGGCTATCTTTAATACCTTTGGTTAGAGTGGGACATATTGTGACTAAAGCTAATGAACTCTTCAATCTATTTGAGAGTCCTGGAACGCTACCGCTGATGTCCTGGCAGCAGTAAATCAGGGCCCTCGATGTGCTAGCGGCTGCTCAAGGAAGAACACGTGCCCTTCAGCAGGAATGCTGTTGGTTTGTCCTGCAGCCACAGTTTAAGAAACCCGAGCAATGCCATCAAACACCCAGAAGTTGCTGGGGGGGCTGAATAAAGTGTTTTCAGGATGGGGAGCGTGATAGGAAAAATTTTTGGTGTTTCTTTGTGTGATTATTGCATGTTCACTTTTATTATGTATGTGCCTACTGGGTTTTGTTGTTGTTGTTGTTGTTCTCAGTGATATACTAAGGAGGCATATCCATACAACCCTAGCTAGGGCTAGAGGATTGTCATATGGAAATCCTGTTTATAAATTTGCACCACCACTGGATATGAAACAAAAACCTTAGGGTGGGAAGCTGAAGAATGCAACTTTACACTTCCCATGCGATTTAATGTCAGTTCAATAGCTCAAGTAATATGGAAAACTAATCAAATTCAGTCCCAATTGCAAGCCCTATCAAAAATCATAAAGGAATAATATTAAAAATTAAGCATGAACATGCTGAATTAGTTAGACTTACTTAGGACATTGAGGAGTTAACCACACATCACTGGCGAGATATTTTCGCAGGATGGAGCCCAACTATGACCAATATTTCAAATTTGGCATGGTATCCAGTAATTATTTTTTGTAATAGCTCTTCTGATTTTGCTAATATTGATGTATAATTCTGTATATTAAAATTAAACAATTGTATGCAAATGTTCAATGTATTACTTGGAGACTTGGCGTTGATGAAAAGCAACAGGGTGAAGGGAAAGTAAAATATGTCAAGGGGTGGAGTGGAGTGGCAATGCGGAAGACCACTGTTATTTGGAGGAGTTTAGGTGAGATACTTTTCTTTCTCCCGCACATGTTAAGAAAGTGCACTCTGAGTTGTAATAATGTTCAGCAGGCTTGCTTTTCAGTTTTACTTAGAAGTGCGGGGCGGGGGGAGGGAGAAAATGTCTTCTTCCCAGACTGTTTAGATTAAGCACTAGCTTAACCATACCGTTCCCCGGCTCCTGGTTCACAGGATGAGCAGGCGGAACATCTGGTCAAGGTCGGCTCCCACAGCCTCGGTGCCATGGAAACAGAGGCACGGGATTGCAGTGCCAGACTTCGATAAAAACCCTGGTATGGCCCCTTGAGTCTGTGAGTGTGGACACAGGCCTTGGTACCAGGAGCTGCGTTATCTAAGCCAGACTGGGGTCTCTCCGCTGTCACCTTTTGGTAGCTCCCAACGGTAGGGGAAGAGTTTTTAACATCTGGCTTGGTATGTTATGCTTTTAGACTATGCTTTCTGTTGACTTCTATCTGCTCATTCTGTATCTTATATTCTTCTATTCCTGTTTAAATCTGTTTGCTAGAGTCAAGAAGAAAGCTTGAAATCTCACCTGCTGGTGTGCTCATTGTCTCTGGACCTGAAAGAGCCACTCGTCTTGCACCTGGCCAGCGCTTGGCAAAACAATGCGTTTCGGAAGACACCTACTTTACCAGGCTTTGGGCCCATTCTTTTATTCTGTTGCAGTTGAAGCCACTCAAGGAAACAACCTCTTTAAAATGTTTTAGACTATACCTTGGGTGGGGAGCAATCATGGCATTAACCTTGTGCCCTTCCCCATCAACTAGCAGCTTAGAGCTCATCTAAATCTTATAGGGAGGTAACACTTTAAACCCACTAATCTTACCCCCCTAAATCTCTTACTCATTGTCGAGAGGCTGAAACAGGTTTAAAAGCAATGTGTGATCCAAGACAGCAGTTTGA
This sequence comes from Liasis olivaceus, assembly GCA_030867105.1. Taxonomy (NCBI): domain Eukaryota; kingdom Metazoa; phylum Chordata; class Lepidosauria; order Squamata; family Pythonidae; genus Liasis; species Liasis olivaceus. The sequence goes on along the minus strand of CM061348.1, from coordinate 98,304,775 downwards.
ACTAGAGTAGTCAGCCTTGAGATTTGAAATTATGGGAGAAGAAATGGAAACCCAGTTCTGTGGCCAAATTAAAGGAGGGGAGTGCTTGAAGCCTGTACACAACCAACGCCTAGTGTCTGCAGTCAGAGTCGCCGGAATTGTGCCAAAGAGATAAATTATGAGCAGACAGTCAAGCACCTACCTATATACCTACCACCCAACCACCCATCCATCCCACTTATTTAAGATTGAATGCATAGGCTGCCTTTTTATTTATTTTAATACATCAAGAAAGCCTGCAGCAATAAAAAATGCATAATACTAAAGAAGTCACAACCAATATTCTGGCCAGTCCCCTTGTCCTGAGAGATCCTTGCTGCAAGAGATCCACCCTTGCCTTGGTGTAATATGGGCAGTTGTGTTCGGTTCCTGAAGCTGGTTGCGAAATGTCCTCCGCTCTCTTTGGGCTGGTTCCTAAGGGGCCTCCCTCCGTGTGCCGGTGCTGAGCGACACCCTGACCCCAGGCGATCCAAGCACGGCATGTCTCTGCCTCTTCTACCGCTCGCAGGAGGGCAATGCCTCATGATGGGGAGCAGAGAGGTGTGCATCTGGGGGTAATCGCGCTCTTATTAGGTGGCAAAAGAGCTTTTAGTCCCGTCACATTTAGAGTGGGACTGCGAGGGAGCGAATAAGCAGGGTAGCCAGTCATCTCTGTCTGTGGGGAGGGGGGGTTGGGACGGGGGGAGGAGAGGAGGGGAGCTTAGAATGAGGATCTGGACACCTTCAGAGCTGCTGCCCCACTGCCCCTTCGTAGGGAAGCACTGGGGAACCCTTCTGGGTTTTTTTCTCCACAGACCCCAGCCTCATTTGGCCTGTTTTTAAACAGTCGCTCTTTGCCAGCTTCTACCCCCACACCGAATTTGCTCTCCAGTTTTTGAAGAATTACCCTGCTGATGGACTGATAAATCCTGAGCACCGAAGCACATATTTTTACAACTTTTTGTTGATTTGGAAGTAAGAAAAAATGTAGCATTCACCATAACGAAATGTTACTATATTGCCACTATACCTCTTTTAAGGCAGAGTTACCAGGGACCGGGGAATGACAGCCAACAGCCTCCAACCTGTCCAGCAAAGACCGTGAAGAAAAGCTGTGCCGAAAGAGTATGGACAATGTCCTATTGCAGCTGAAAAATAAAACCTTTCAAAATGTTTTGAAGCATTTGCCACTTTGCCACCACTTGTGTTTTTGCTCTGGCAGCCTTCTGGGTGCGGCCCACTGGCCTGCTACTCACGTCCGTCTCAAAGAGTGCATCGCTTTGCCTAACAGTCCTCCAGCTTTGCCCATCTCTCAGGCTTCTCCGGCTTTGTGGTGCGGTGTCCCCCTAGCACAATGAGTGAATTTGTGTGGCCCCACCAGGACTAAAATTCATTAGCTCCACCTTGGTCACAGTGAGTATATGAGCAACCAGTTTTAGCAGCAGGTGGGTTCCCGATGCCACGGTGCAGATATTGAGGTCAAGCCTGGTTCTTCTGTTTCTCTTTTTTGAGGATAGGAACAGCAACTTCGGTGTTTGTGTTTCTGTGTGTGTGTGTGTGTGTGTGTGTGCGCGCGTGGGTGTGTGAAGTGGTTGGCTGAATTGATATGTTTTAGGAAGATATATTGGGAAGCAAATCTTTTTCTTTTTTTCAGAGTAAAGCTGACCAGAAGCAAAACTTTATTTTTAAAGCATGATTGAAAACCTTATAAAGTGGTAAATACTTAAAAAGAAGACAGAATGTCGATAATATATAGGTACATTAGTATCTTTATGGTATGAATATTATAATTCTTCCACAGGAATAATTGCTATACCTTGTATTAATTCAAAAAATGTGGTTCACCATGTGACTCTAAATCCTCACAACAGGATTTTCAATCAGAATTATGCATTTACTATGATGGCTTAGATTTTATTCAGCTAAATACAGATTTTTCCCAACCTGCTATTTTATACTTCATGAATGAAGGAAGTTCTGAGATAACTTTCATAAAGGGATCGATCTTCATCAACTGCATCAGAGTGCCCATTATTTGATAAAGTGGGAGACTGTTGGTTAAGGCAAGTATTTATTTAACAGATATAGCGCAATTTATTTTATATTTATCTGATTTTATTAGAGAAAAAGTGTACTAATTCCATATAAAAAAGTAGGCCTTACCTACTTTTGTGTGGCTTATCTTTTTGAAATCAACAATAAATAGTTAAACAGCCAAGGTCATCCTACATCTGTGTTGATAAGTAACCTGTTCCTCCATTTTAAGGGAAAGGTCACTTGAAAAGAAATCCATAAGGGAAAATTTGGGGAATGCTGGAGGTCAGTTTGGTTGGGACTCTACCAGCCAATTTTCTTTCCATCTCCCTTGAGGATTTATTTGGATTTCTGAATAGAACTCAAGAAAGATGGGGCTGCTTTTGGCCATAGTTCTGCTTCTTCTGTGTATGTTCTTCGTCCTCTTCTTCTCATCCTTCCAAATGTACAAGAAGAAAAGGCACTTGCCACCAGGTCCAGCTCCCCGGCCTATCCTGGGAAACCTCTTGCAGAAAGATGTTGTGCCTTTGTACAAATGCTACCCTAAGGTAAGACTACTTCATATAGATTGTTCCCCAGTGAGCTAAAGTAGACATGCTTAGGATAAAAGGATGGATAGAGGAATAACACTAGATAATTGGTGACTCATTGATATGAGTATGCGACAGGCTCTGCGTAGGATAACACTTCAATATGACTTTATTGGGAGCCATACTAAACCAAGAAATATCGCAAATATCCATTTGTATAATTATTTCAAAAGATAACTGAAATAATTCAAGCAAGAATGCATTTACTCTGTCTGCAACTGGTGAAAAAGTATGGACTTGTTTTTACTCTCTGGATGGGGCCAACGCCTATGTCATTCTCTGTGGATATGATGTGATAAAAAATGCCTTTGTGGGTCATGCTGAAGACTTTGCTGGATGTTGTGCAATCCCTTCAACAATCGATTGACTAATGGTCAAAGTGGATTCTCATCCCATTGCTTATTTTTATTCTCTTTTTAATGCTAAGATGAGGCGGACAGATGATGAAAGTCAATTGAAGTCTAATGCTAATGCCGTTCTGGGGGAGATGGGTGGCATATACATCAAATAAATGAATGAATGAATGAATGAATGAATGAATGAATGAATGAATGATTGCTAGGTGATTTAAAACAACATTTCTTCAGGACTAGTACTATTTTATTATAGCCACAAAAATGCAACATTTCCCAATCTGAATTTAGCTTATTCAATGAAGAAAAGCTGATAGATCGAGAAACAAAATCTGTAAACACAGATCAATTCTACCACTAAAGCAAAACAGGCTGAGTAAAACTATGGCTACACCCCTTGATCCAGGTACTTCTTTGTGGATGTTGTGTTTCTAGTGAAAAACAACACACGGTAGATCTGATAAGCCGAAAGTCTGCTTGAAATTATATTGCAGACACAAACTTAATTATGTGAATATCACTTATGTTTGTTTTGTTATATACAGAATTTTGCAAGCACAGGGACTGTCTTATGATCACAACATGTGTTGAGAGGAAGGATAACTTTCTCTCCCTGAATCCCCTGCCTACTGGAAGCATTTCAAAGGGGAGTCTCTCTTGAAATCTAATCTCTAATTTCTCTTGAAATCTAAATCTCTAATTTTGAACAACAATTCTAATTCCAATGCAGGGAAGGCCTTCTTATACATTGCCCTCCAAATTCAGAAGTGCTGTGCTTGATCCAATATATCTGCGCCCACTGAAAACAGGATCTCTGTCTCCTCAATCCCCTTGTTCTGCAAAATGGAGAAATGTGACATGTTTCCACCACCTCATGCCAGCTAGGTCAAGTGAGAATCAAATATGTATGTATTTATTTATTTATTTTGTGTGCTCAAGTAACCTTGACTCTTGGCAGCTGCCTGGGCAGGTCCCTGCAGTTCTTTCTTCATAAGATTTCAGAAGTGGTTTGCCCTTGCCTCCTTCCTAGGGCTGAGAGAGAGGAACTGGCCGAAGGTCACCGAGCTGGCTTCGTGCCTGAGGTGGGACTAGAACTCATGGTCTCCCGGTTTCTAGCCTGATGCCTTAACCACCACACCAAACTGGCTCTGTTAAACAAATATACAAAATGCCAAATCCTAATTTCATGTCAGATTAGAGATACTTTCTTTAGATTTGCTGATTGTATTGTATTGTAATTATCTTGTGAATTCTGAAGAACGTTTGGCAACTATAACTGACAATATCATCTAAGGAGGAAATTCTCTGGATTTATCTTACATAGAGATAGTTGCTGCTTCTCAAATGCAGAAAACAGACAAGACACTGACTTCTCTACCTCTTTGGTTTCAGGTCTGATCAACAAAAAGGAAGCACGTTCGAGGGCCGTGTTGATTCACCCTTTCCACCGTATGTTACTTTGGGATGGGAAAGAAAATCATGTCTGAAAGAGTGTGGGCAGAAGCTCTTTTCCTGGTGAAGTCCCGTCAGCAGACACTGGATCCTCAGAACCCCCATGATTTTATTGACTGCTTTCTCATCAAGCCAGAGAACGTAGGGCAGCCTAAAGCTTCCTTGTACAACATCCTAAATGCTAGCGGTATTTCAGATTGTAGACAAAGAAAAAAGAAAAAAAAGAAAGCAGCTCTCCACCTGTTATTAATCTTGGAGATGCATTATTATTCTCTACATAGATTTTTCATAAAGCTCTATAGGTGACTATAAATGATAGGTATAATGCTTTCCACCCAGCAGTTTACAGAAGATATCCTTACTTGGGTTTACTTGGGCTTATATGTATTGTAATAAGTAGTACCTCACTCACTATTTTATAGTAGATAAGAGGGGAGACCTGGTTAGAATTATGAAGATCTGGGTGGGAAACAAAGACGTCTGCCCCTCTCACAAATATGTCCATGTGGGTTTCATATCAGTCATGGGCCGGGGAAGGGGAGGTGGTATGGAAATTGTCATCTGGGGGACCCTGATGATGTCCAGTTTATCTACAGATAACAGGATATGAGCTCTTATTTGTGAAGTCAAGCAACATATCAATTTCAGTAAAAAAGCAACTGGAATATTATTAGGAACAAATTATGGAGGCTTGATTTTTCCTTCCTTAAGGAATATTTTTCCCTCTCCCTTTCTGCTTTCTTTACATACAGGAAAAACATTATCCTGATGATATCTACACCATAGGAGAACTTGTCATGACCGTGCATGGACTCTCTCTTGTTGGATCAGGAACTACAAACCAAGGTTTGTTTGATAGCCTTCTTGTGATGGCTAAGTTGCGGCATATTCAAGGGACAGAAATGTCCTGGAGAACTGCATATACGATGGAGCACCTATGGGCTGCACCAGCAAATGCACAAAGATACTTACAGGTGTGTAAATTGAGAATATGAGTAACTGCAGAGGAGAATGAGCGTCAGAATTCTGGGAGCTCATATTTTCATTTATTTTCTATTTTTACAGGAAAAGTGCTAAACAGGCTCCTGAAATGGAAGATCGGGTGAGGATGCCCTTTACCAATGCAGGAAGCCAGGAGATTCTACGGTATGAGAAACTGAGCCCTGAGAACTTTCCACGTGCAGCAACTCTTGCAAAAATTAAGGAGCACAACATTCCCCAGGTAGGCTGCATCTCTTTTGCACTCTTTAAGGCAACTTCTATTACAACTGCCTTCCTTCCTCACGGAAGCCTGTTTTCTGGATCTGGATGGTGAAGTAGCAACAAGTAACTCAATCTGTCTTTGTGCTCGGAAGGGAACTGCTATCCGGGCCCTGCTTATATCCACACATTTGGATCCTCTGTATTGGGAGACTCCAGAGCAGTTTAACCCAAACCATTTCTTGGATGAAAAGGGACAGTTCAGAAGGAGAGAAACCGAAATTACCTTTTCACTAGGGGAGGGGATTGGTTCCAATGTTCCTCTCCCATGGTCTCTTTGGCAAGGGTGGCCTAGGCCCTGGTCCTGGTCCCAGCTGGCTGTGCGGTTGCCCAGGCTGAATCAAGGGCAGACAAGAGCAGATCAAGAGGCCAGCAGAAGTTCCCTCAGAAGGCAAGCAGCAGGGAGATGTGCTGGTTAGGGAGAACTTCTCTTCTGATTCTTTGGCTCTATCTTGTCCAGGGAATTAACCAGTCCAACTTGGGAAGGAGCTGTTGTTCCGATCTTTGCAGCCACACTCCCCAAAAGGGGTTCAGTAAAAGAAGGGAAGTGCTCGGATGCGGGGAAAAGGGATTGTCCCTGCTGAAGAATTCCCTTGAGAACTGAAGCCTCTTTGCCATCTCTGTCTTCTTCATGCTGACTCTGTTTGTTTCAATAGGCTCCAACCTCAGAATGCAAGTTCATTGTGCTCTCTTGGGTTGTAGAAGTTTCCAGCGATGGGTCAACTCTGTTTTCTTTCTCTCTTCTAAGTAAACGGGCTTGTTCAGGGGAAGCCCTACCTCGGGTAGAGCTCTCCCTGTTTCTTTCCACTCTGCTCCAGACGTTCACCTTCCAGCTGGTTGGGGATACCAGCAAATAGGTGGATGTAATGTCTTTGTATGAGGACTACAGACGTAAAAATTGATATCCCGCAATACGAGCCATTACACATTGGAAATAAGCTTGTGATCAGTCAGGAGCGCAAGGAATGTCAATGTAAACCATGTGAAATTCTTCCTCCTGAGATTTCTTTCTTTTCTTATTCAGCTGCTCTCAGCTTCAGATGGCGAACACTCCGAGATATGAGTGGTCAAATGTGTGTGAGAGAAGCTAGAGGTGGTTATGAACCGTTCTTTCCAATTTCCAGGCATTTCTTCAGTTTCACACAGTAAATGGACAATGCAGTAAATGCTTCCATATCATGTCACAGGGATGAATATGCATTCTATCTAATATATGCATTTTGTAAGCAATCCTCATTTTTGCACACATTTTTATTCACTTTTTGTACAGTGCAGAATAGAATCCAGAGAAATACAGATAATAAAAGATGGAAAGGCAAGGTATCTGGCTTTTCTCTAGCTAAATCAAATGACTAGTGTGAGCACTGCAGATGTAAGTCTGAACGAAAGACTGACAGTGAACCAAAGAAACATGGTTTCTGTTGTTGTCACTTCTCCTGCAGCTGTAACTAGTCCTCTGCTGTGCCTTCTTATCTATCACAAAGCTACTGCTTGCAAAACCTGGACTGCAGCATTTCCAAAACCTGTCTGGTCATAAACATGTGAAAAATCTGACCTGGACTTTGAAACTGTGGACCCCTACATCCAGGCAGTGGAAAAAGAAGTGACTGGGGGGAATCTTGAAAACTGATGGTCAAATCTCCACCCCAAAATGAAAGAAGATATTGATTAAAGGAACACAATAAGAGTCAGGAAGGGAAAATGGAATTGCAGACTGTAATTCAGAAGCATCACACCATATTGCTCAGAGAAAGTGACCCAAATAACCAAAAAAGGCATAACCCTCCACAAGTGGAGATGGGAGAAATGCAGGGGGACTCTCTCTATCCTGATTTCTACCTTGTTCTCTCTGGAAACATTCAAATAACAGTGCACCGAATGAGAGTAATTAATGAAGAACGCTTTAGCTCATTGATTCAGAGTTTCTTGTGGCACTGAGCAGCAAATTTTCTGTTGAGTGTCTCTGCTACCAAATTTCAGTGGCAAATTTGGTAGTAAGAAGGCAATGTGAGACTCCTCTGAATGTTCTTCTGGTATTTTGTACTGCTTGAAGCTTCCAAGCACTTTTAAATATGCTGTAGTTCTCCCTATGAAAGAAATTAAGGAATAAAGTAGACAGGAAGCAGGGTAACTTTTACTGGAAGAAGTTCTAGTAAAAGAGGAGCCGGGGCAATCAGAGGCACAGGACGAACAGCCAGCTGGACAGATGGAAAAGGTAGAGCACGGCAGTGAGCAACAGACCCAGATGGATCCACTCTCCAATAATGAGGCGGAGAGGCTGAGACCATCCAATGCCAGAGCAAGACGTGCTGAGAAAAGAGCTCAGCAGAGATGCTCAGCGAAGCTACTCATGAGAAGGGAGCCTCACTCTCAGAAATTTGCAACACCGGGGTGGCTATTGTAAAAGAGGCTCGGCAAATGGGTGTTTCTTCAGTAACAACAATAGTCTAGTTACCCTGCTTCCTGTCTTGTTTCGTGAAATCACTATCCTATGAAACCTTGACCTGGACGGACTGACAACCTACGATCTTGTGTTGACTTCGGAATGGACTTGACAATCCTTCCTCTGTGTTACTGTTAACAGGCAAGCCTTATAGACTTTGGACTTCTGGGAACTTTGTCTCTGTATCGTGCTTCAAAAGTAAAAAGGGAAACAAATTCCTCCGTGTGTGTGCGTGTGAAGCAGGATCAGGACACTATCCGATTGGGTGCAGAGGACAGAGGAAGATGGGAAAGAGGTAAGAGATACACCCATGGGCTGACCATGGCAACACAGCAGCACAGCAGTACTGAAGCGATCACAAATTTCCTAGCTTTCAATCCCATGGGAGTAATGGGTGAAGATTTGGGTGCATTCCATAAGGTAGCCAATTTGAGATACCTTGGTTCAAAAATTGTTGCCCTGTGACACACCGTTTCGCCCAGTTGAAGGTTACAGACATGAGAGTTTTAGTAGTATATAAATTGGGCCTTCTTTTACAAGCCAGAGATGATCCATCTACTTGTGTTTTATGGATAATTTTCTCTTATGGATGTTATGATTCTGCCAGGAGGTATGCCAGGAATTGCATATAGTAGATCAGTAAATGTATTCTGTCCATAGGAAGAGGCCAAATTCACCTGTAACATCTCAGATATTCACATTTACTGTTTGGATCTGCCCTGGCTTTATTGATGGCCAGAAAGACTTTTGCACATGTAATAAGTGGTTTGGCCACAGTAGCACATTCCTTAATTTCTTTCATAGGGAGAACTACAGCATATTTAAAAGTGCTTGGAAGCTTCAAGCAGTCCAAAATAATGGAAGAACATTCTGAGAAGTCTCACATTACCTTCTTACTATCAAATTTGCTACTGAAATTTGGTAGCAGAGAAACTCAACAGAAAATTTGCTGCTCAGTGCCACAAGAAACTCTGAATCAATGAGCTTGTCAAGTCCACAAAGTCCAAACCCTAATTCAGAAGAATTCTCATGAAACCAGGCCTGGTTCAGATAAATGTTCCTTTATTGGGTGGTACATGCAGCTTGAAACAAAACATTGCTAAAACTAAAGCCTGTGTAAAGTTCCCTGTATTTATCCCCCTCCCCTTGTTGCCTTGGCACCACAATTCTTTTTCACCTGGTGGTGACCTCTTTCATTCCTCCCACTGATAACATAGCTCCTTCATGGCCATCAGGCCACCACAGGCCTTGCCTGCAATCAGGTCCAGCCTAAATTGCCCATATAAGCTTAAGTACCTCTCCACCCCCAAAGTACCATCCCAATTACAACCATTAACTACCATCCCCTCTCCCTAGTCATGAATGGCAGAACCAAATCAAGCAAACCCCCATTGACTGCTATAGCTTTTTAAATTAACATTTGTTGGTTGATGCAGGTTCTGACAGAGCTAAAGTGCTCTTCATTAATTACTCTCATTTGTTGCACTGTTATCCGAATGTTTCCATGAGAATGAGGTAGAAATCAGGATAGAGTCCTCCTGCATTACTCCATTCCCCACTTGGGGAGGGTTGTGCCATTTTTTTCTATTTGGGTCACTTTCTCTGAGCAATATAGTGTGATGATTCTGGATTGCAGTTTGCAATTCCGCTTTCCCTTCCTGGCTCTAATTATGTTCCTTTAATCAAAATCTTCTTTCATTTTGGGGTGGAGATTTGATCCCCCAGTAGCTTCTTTTTCCACTGCCTGGATGTTGTCAGGGTCAGCCGGCGTAGCATGGTTAGTTTTCGCCCAGCAGCGCTGAGTCAGTTCTACCACCTGCTTGCAAGCTGGGGAAAAGAGGAAGTGAAAGCCACGACTGATTAACAAGCCACCTGGGACTGCTTAACAAAAAAACGCAACGTGGATGTTTTGTATCAACACTAATTAGCCATGAACACTGAGACAAAGGGCTGAGCTGTGGATTGCGGAAAGGTGATCAGCACACGATTGGAAAAACCCGGCTTTGTGCGCAGCTGAAAGAAACCCGAGGAACCATGACCATGCCGGCGGGCCAGAACAATCAAGGAACAATAAGAACTGGGCTGAACCTGCCATTCGAGTAAAAGGGGGGATTACTAGGGCGATCTATAATCTATACTCTGCAATATTTAAGATAGGAATGGGGCAAAGTGCAGGAAGGGGAGAACTATAAATTGTATCACAAGATGTGCCAAGCCAGTCCTGGCTTTGTTTGTAAGTATGCATGTTACACTCGAGTAAACTTCTTTGTTGCATACACATGTCACGAGAGTTTCTCTAGACGAATGGGGTAAACCTTACATAAAGCCAGGACTCACCATTAAACACTACCCGGTACATGCCGAGGAGTGCTTATCTGTTTTCCAGTACAGGTGATGGCCAGCAACGGGGAATCCGCTAGCCAACGGGGCAACATTGAGCCTGGAACTGAGGAAGTGATGGCAGGGCCATCTCGGAGTGAGGGGCACTCGGTCTCAGCTGAGAGAGTGCCAGAGGACCGGTGGTCATTTACTGTGAACCAGGGGCCCAACAGGTTGGGGTTCACGACAAGCCGCGGCTCAGGGTCCAGGATCCGCAAGCTGGAGGAGAGTCACCCGGTTGGAGGCCAAGGTTGACCAACATCTGGATGCCATTCAGCCAATGCTACAGGCCCTACTACTGGAGGCCGGGGCCCCAACGATGGGAGCGCAAGCGGAGGAAGGGACAAGTGATAGCGACGGTGACCCGGTGCCCCAACCGGCTCTGGTGCCAGCTCCCAGGACAGTAGATCGATGGGTGGTGGATGCACTGAGACTCCGGGGCCTCACCGGAAAATTCTCGGGGGATCCCGAGCAGTTACCTTGTTTCCTGACTCAGGTTCGCAACTTCATGAAGTAGAGCAGCCACCTGTTCATGGGTGACAAGGAGAGGGTCGCTTATGCGGTGGAGTTATTAGAAGGCCAAGTGGCTAGCTGGGTGGTCCGGTTTTACGACGCCAATGCGGCGGAGCTGAGGAGTTTCCTAGAGTTCATGCAAGCGCTCCAGGACCAATTCGAGGACACCTTGAGCACCAGGCGGGCCGGAGACGACATCCTGCCCTTAAAGCAGAGGGAGAAGTCAGTGGCCACATATGCCTTAGAGTTTCAACAACTAGCGGAGAAACTTACAGATTGGCCGGAATCCCTGAGGGTGACATACTTCAAGAGAGGCCTCAACCCAGAGGTCCTCGAGAGGGTCCTTGGTCAGGACGACCCGACCACCCTAAAGGACTGGATCTGGCTGGCTGGGATGGCAGAGTCAGCATGGCAGCAGATCCAGCAGAGCGCGAGGAAGCGAGAGCCAACCAGAGAGGCACCACATGAGAGGGGCACGGAGAAGAGGCGGAACAGCCGACAGCAAACCGCGGGGGGACGAGAGGCTTTGAAAAACCCCAACCTCTGTTTCCAGTGTGGGGACCGAGACCATCGGGCAGCGCAATACCCAACAGAGCGAGACGGGGCCCCACCCCGGCCAGACGCCAGGCCCGCAAAAACGCCAGGGAAGCAAGCACCTGACCGGCCATGGAAGGGAGTTGGGGCAGCGGCAGCAGAGCGCAGTGGAGCTGGGTGGTCAACTCCTGAGACGGCATCCTCCGGGGAAGAGTCGGGGCCAGCAGGAAATGAGCGGCGCTCGCACTGAAGGGCATCCCAGTGCGGGCAGAGGAGCCAAGATGCATGGATCTGATAGCGGATGAGGACTGCTCTCCCATGCGGGTGAAGGTACACATCTGTGGGGTGAGGTCTGGGACTGAAGCGCGGTTACAGGCACTACTGGACTCTGGGTATACGCATTGCCTGATATACCCAGTGCTAGTCTCAGGGCTCAGTCTCCAAGTGCGGAGACTCAAGGAGCCCATCGCCTTCAGCCAACGTGATGGCTCACTTGCGGGGGGAGTGGCTCAGTACTACACCGAGCTGGTCCGAATGATGATCGGGGACCACCAAGAGGAGCTGAGGTTCATGGTGGTCCCGATTGCCGATTACGTGGTGGTGCTTGGTTTGGTGTGGCTGTGGCGGCAGAACCCACACATCAACTGGGCATCGGAGGTGCTGAGGTTTGGCAATGGGGAGCCATGGGAGTGGGAGCCCAAGGGCCACCGACGGCCAGCAATGAGAGGAGGCGCAGCGGCGACGGGGCAGGCAGAGATGCCAGAGTGCCCAGAGATGAAGGATGAGCGGACCAGGATGGAAGCAACAGCAGCAGCAGCAGTGGATCCGGAACCCAGAGAGGTGGCAGTGGCGGTTTTGGTGCCAAGGGGTCTTCCAGCATTGGCGGCTGGTGGGGCGGCGGCGCACGAGCCTAGAACAGGGGGAGCAGCAGAGTCAGAAGGCATCCCGAGGCAGTACCGGGACTTAGTGGCAGCATTTGGTGAGAGGGAGTCTGATCAACTTCCACCCCACAGACCCAGTGACTGTGCCATTGAACTCGAGCCAGGAGCAAAACTGCCCAAACCAAAAATGTACTCCCTATCAGAGAAGGAGATGGGTGCCTTCAGGAGTTCATAGATAAAAACCTCACGCGGGGTTTTCTTCAACCCACGAAGTCACCATTAGAGGCCCTGGTGCTATTCCAGGAGAAGAAAGACAGTTCGCTCTGGATGTGTGTGGATTACCGGGGCCTGAACGCAATCTGCACCAAATGCAATTACCTCTCCCCTTGATGAAAGACTTGTTATCACACCTATCCAAGGGGAGGGTGTTCACCAAACTGGACTTGCGCAAAGCATATTTCAGGGTCAGGATCTGCACAGGGGACGAGTGGAAAACTGCTTTTAACTCCCCACTTGGAAGTTTCCAATTCCTTGTGATGCCATTTGGGTTAAAAGGGGCACCTGCGGTGTTCATGCAACTAATAAATGAAGTGCTGCATGACCTATTCTACCGGGGCGTCCTGATATACCTGGACGACATACTAATATACTCCAAGACCCTGACTGAACACGTGAAATTAGTGCGCAGGGTGCTTCAGAGACTCTTAAAATTGCAACTGTACGTGAAACTCTCAAAGTGTGAGTTTCACCGGGAGCAGCTGGACTACCTCGGCTACCGCATATCCAGCTGAGGGATCGAGATGGATCCGGCGAAGGTGAGGAATGTGCTGGGCTGGGAAGCACCACGAACCTGGAGGCAACTCCAAAGCTTCTTAGGGTTTTCAAACTTCTACAGGCAGTTCATCCCGAACTCTGCCCAAGTTGCTCTCCTGCTAATGGACTTGCTCAAAACCCGAGGCAGCGGGAAGCCCCCCAAACCCAGCATGCCCCTTGCATGGACTGCAGAATGCCAAGAGGCATTTGGGGACTTGAAGCAGTGGTTCACAGTGGAACCAATCCTACGCCACCCCAACCCGGACTGGCGGTTCGTCATCCAAGTGGACGCATCGGACGTGGCAACGGGAGCAGTCCTGCTGCAGCCCAGACCGGAGGGGCCCCTTCACCCATGTGTCTATGCCTCCTGCAAGTTCACCGAGATGGAAAGGAGGTGGATGGTGTGGGAGAAGGAGACATTTGTGGTCAAGTGGGCCCTAGCCACCTGGAGACATCTGTTAGAGGGGGCAGCCCAGCCGTTCGAGGTGTGGACAGACCACAAGAACCTTGAAGTACTGAAAACCCTGTGGAGGCTGTCACCAAAACAGGTGTGCTGGTCCCAGTACTTCTGGGGGTTTGACTTTGTCCTCAAACACATCCCAGGGAAAATGAACTTTTTAGCAGATGGACAGTCACGCATGCCCTAGCATGCCAGCCAGCAGGAGGAGATTGTGGACTCCATTGTCCCTGCGAGCAGGCTGGCTGCGAAAGCGGTTACCCGAAGTCAAACCAAGAAAGAGGTAAGGGACACGGAGCCTGAGCTAAAGTGAACTTTCTTGGAAGCTGCACCAACCGGGCAACCGCTGGCACAAGGAGGAGCTGACCCCGGCACCCATCATGGTCGATGGGGAGCAGCATTTCGAGGTAAAACAAATATTGGACGCAAGGAGGTACAACGGGCAGATCCAACTGCTGGTGCAGTGGCAGCACTTCCCAAAGTCACACAGTGAATAGGTAAGCAGAGCCCACATGAAAGCGCCAAAGTTAGTGTGGGACTTTTGCGACCAACATCCCGGGAAGCCAAAGTAAGGGGGAGGCGGTTTTCAGGGGGGCGGTATGTCAGGTTCAGCCAGCATGGCATGGTTAGTTTTCACCCAGCAGCACTGAGTCAGTTCTACCGCCTGCTCGCAAGCCAGGGAAAAGAGGAAGTGAAAGCCGCGGCTGATTAACAAGCCACCTGGGACCGCTTAACAAAAAAACGCAACGTGGATGTTTTGTATCAACACTGATTAGCCGCGAGCACCGAGACAAAGGGCTGAGCCGTGGCTCACAGAAAGGTGATCAGCGCGCGATTGGAAAACCCCGGCTTTGCGTGCAGCTGAAAGAAACCCGAGGAACCACAACCATGCCAGTGGGCCAGAACAATCAAGGAACAATAAGAACTGGGCTGAACCTGCCATTCGAGTAAAAGCGGGGATTAGTAGGGCAATTTATAATCTATACTCTGCAATATGTAACAGCAACGGGGCAAAGCGCGGGAAGGGGAGAACTATGAATTGTATCACAAGATGTGCCAAGCCAATCCTGGTTTTGTTTGTAACTATCACGATATGCTCGAGTAAACTTCTTTGTTGCACACACGTGTCACCAGAGTTTCTCTAGACGAACGGGGTAAACCTTACAGATGTAGGGGTCCACTGTTTCAAAGTCCAGATTTTTCACATGTTTACAACCAGACAGGTTTTGGAAATGCTGCAGTCCAGGTTTTGCAAGCAGTAGCTTTGTGATAGATAAGAAGGCACAGCAGAGGACTAGTTACAGCTGCAGGACACCACAACAACAGAAAGCATGTTTCTTTGGTTCACTGTCAATCTTTCGTTTGGACTTACATCTGCAGTGCACACACTAGTCATTTGATTTAGCTAGAGAAAAGCCAGATACTTTGCCTTTCCATCTTTTATTGTTTACTAAAGATTCTATCCTGCAGTGTTTAAAAACTATTTACAAAAGGTGCGTATGTGTCAGAATCATCACAAGATTTAATAGTAGATTGTTATGTTGGCTAGTTTAGCAATTGCTTTTTACATGCTGTGGTTCTGCCATTGTAAAAGGGGGGGGGGGGGCGGGACAAGGAATGGGAAACCATTAGAAGCAGATGGCTCCTTATCATAGGTGCTGACATGCTCAAGGTCATACCAGCAAGGGAATCAGGAGACCAGGAGGTAAGGGGGGTGAAGGAGGGAAAAGTAAGAAAAACAACTTTTGGTGTGCTCAGGCTCAGTCTTAGCAATGCTTTGGAACTGTACACTTGTTCTCAATAAATGAACTTTCTTTTGAATCAATACTGGTTGCAAGCAAAGTTACTGGTTTTGGGATCAGAGGGTGGCAGATCGTTACATTTTGCTAAGACTCTCTGTGAAGACTTCCACTGGGGAGATTGCCCTGCAGGGAGTCCCAAGCATCACATTGACCGGGACGTACCGAGCAACGGGATGGCTGACAATGTCATTGAGGAAGTGAAAGAGAGGCTCATTCTCCTCCATTGGAAGTTAAGGTGGTAACCCAGGATGAGCTGGTGGAATTATCACACCAAACCCGAGCAGAGGCAACGGCAACGGCACCAAAGGGACGAGGCCCTCCTATGAAAGACCACATGGAAAAACTGGAAGGGCAGATGGGGTCCCTATCCAATGATGTGCGAGCGTTAAAGGCCACGGTGGATAAACTGCTCGGAGGGGGATTTACGCTCCCTACATGAGAGTCAGTGGCTACACCGGGAGGAACGGAGGCAGCGGAGCAATCAGCCGAGGGAGAGACCTCCAGCGAGGAGGAGGAAGATCCCCCACCTAGCAGAGCCAAAAAGAACCTGATGCAGCAGCGGGGCATCTCCATGAAATTTGGGAGAGATGCTGAGCAGCTTGCCTGCTTTATCACAGGTTTGGATCTACATGAAGGTCTATGGTGGATTGTTCCGCAGTGAGGAGGAAAAGGTCTCCTATGTGTCCAAGTTTTTTTGAAGGCACGGCAGCCGAATAGGTGGTTGGCCTGCACCGGGCGAAGGATCGGGCTTTAAGGAAATTATAGGATTTCATGGTGGCTCTCTGCACGCACTTTGAAGACCCGTGCATGGCGCTAAAAGCACGTCGCATCCTGGAAAGGATTAAGCAAGGGTCCAAGACGGTATTTGAGTTCACCTATGAATTTCGGGGTTTGGCACAGAGGATGCCTGATGTGCCTGAGGAGCTCCTAATTGAGTTCTTCCAGAGAGGCTTGCAACCCAATTTACTGCAGCGCATGATGTGCCGGGGTTACCCCAAAACTAATTGATGGGTCGCTATGGCCGGCAAGGTGAAGGAGCAATGGCGCACTGTAGAAGCGAGAACCTGACTTCCGCCCTTACCCGGAACAAAGAAGGCAGCTCCCAAGGCGAAGACCAGAGCGCCTGAAAGTAGCCAGAGCCGTTGCATCTGTTTCAACTGTGGGTAGCCAGGGCACTTTGCCGCGGCGTGCCCTAAAGTGAAGCCGGAACCGGGAGGTAAGAAGACGGAGTGGAAGGGACCGAAGTCTTTGAAGCCCAGCAAGAAAGAGTCGGCAGCTATCAGCAAGAAGGTGGGCACCGGAGCGGCCACACGTGGTGGTGGTAAAACCTGGAACTTGTTAGCTCCGCTCTCTCTCCGAAAGGCGGCCACTCTTCTGGAGAAAGAAAGTAGTTCATGGGAGGACTCGGAGAGCGAAGAAATGAGGGTGAGTCCCATTAAAGTTTGGGTGGAACTAAGGGTGGTGAGGACGAACCGAAGGACAGAGATACGGGCGCTGATAGACTCTGGCTGCTCTTGTAATTTGATTAATCCCGCCATTGCCCGGGGGTTGGGGCTGCGATTAAAGAGACTCAGAACCCCTGTGATTTTTACCTAGCTGGATGGATCCCCAGAGGGGGAAGGTCCGGTGGAATATCATACTGAAGAGCTCAAGCTGATTATGGAAGACCATAGAGAGACTATTAAATTCCTAGTACCTCCCATGGCATCCAACCCAGTGCTTCTGGGCATGAACTGGTTAAAAAGGAAGAACCCAGAAGTAAACTGGGAAGAAAAGATTTTGCGTTTCCCAAAGAAGGGAGGAGTGGAAGTTGAAGGAATTAATGAGATGCTGTCAGAGGGGGAGATAGGCACTGTGAGTGGGGAAAAAGCAGTGGAGGCTCCAACTCAGACTCCCAAGCAGTACCGAGACCTGCAGGAGGTGTTTAGCGAATGGGAGTCAGATCAGCTACCCCCCCCCCCCCCCCCTTCTCACCAGTGACTGTGCTATAGAGATTGAGCCTGGAGCTAAATTCCCAAGGAAGAAAATGTACACTATGACACCCAAAGAGTTGGAAGCCTTGCGGGAGTTCATTGATAAGAATCTAAAGAGGGGCTTTATTGTACCTATGCATTCTCAGATTGCTGCACCAGTGCTTTTCAGGGGAAAGGAGGATGGGTCTTTACATTTATGTACAGATTATTGGGGCCTAAATGCCATTTCTGTAGACAACCAGTACCTACTACTCCTAATGAAAGACCTGTTAGCGCATTTATCCAAAGGGAAAATTTTCACGAAGCTGGATTTAAGGTATGCTTACTTCAGGGTGTGAATCCGTGAAGGAGATCAATGGAAAACCGCCTTCAATTGCCCCCTGTGGTGCTTCCATTATGAAATAATGCCGTTTGGATTAAAAGGAGCAGCGGGGGTGTTTATGCAACTCATAAATGAGGTGTTACAAGAGGATTTGTACCAGGGGGTGTTGGTTTATCTGGATGATATCTTGATTTACACTGAAACCATGGAGCAGAATGTAGAATTAGTCAGGAAGGAACTAAAAAAGCTACTGGAGGCACAAGCTCTCTAAATGTGAATTCCATAAACAGCAAATTGACTATTTGGGGTATAGAATTTCACATCAGGGAATTGAAATGGACCCGGTCAAGGTGAGGGACATCACAGGTTGGGAGGCTGTCAAAACCAGGCAACAGCTTCAAAGTTTCCTGGGTTTTGCTAACTTCTATCGGCAGTTCATACCCAACTTTGCACAAGTAGCACTCCCACTCACAGACTTATTGAAAACCAAGGGCAAGGACAAGGCAAAGGCCTCGAAACCTGGAGCCCCCTTGGCCTGGACTAAGGAGTGTCTGATGGAATGGAATTATGAAGGCCAGAATCAGGGAGAGAAGCATCCTCTTTCCCACAGTAGCAAGTGAAAACTGAGTGAATTCCTCAGGGAGGTGCCAGCCTCATCCTCATATCTGTTTCCCTTCCTTCCGGAGACAGGTGTTGCAAAGAGGCCACGATAGCAAAACAGCTGGGCACTTTGGCTTTGTGAAAACTTTACATCTACTCAGACGTCAATTTTTGTGGCCAACTATGAGGAAAGATGTAGGGGAATATGTGGCTACATGCCCCACGTGTGCAATGGCCAAGAGGAGGGGGGGCAAACCAATGCAGCTTCTACAAACAGTGGCAAACCCAGAGACTCCTTGGAAGCAAATTTCCATGGACTTTATTGTAGACTTGCCAGAAAGCAACAAAAAGACAGTCATCTGGGTAGTAACAGGCCTTTTTTCCAAACAAGCCCATTTTGTGGCATGCCACTCCCTTCCATCAGCCCCCAAACTGGCTAAGCTATTTATACAACACGTCTACCGAGCTCATGGTGTCCCAGAACGAGTAATTTCGGATTGCGGGGTCCAGTTCACCGCCAAGTTCTGGAGGGCATTCCTAAAACTACTGGGGGCATCGCAGGGCTTGAGTTTGGGGTACCACCCCCAGATGTCAGGATCCTGTGAACATCTCAACTCAGTACTAGAACAATATTTGAGATGTTTCATTAACTACCAGCAAGACAATTGGGATGAGCTGTTACCTTTTGCTGAAGTAGCCTATAATAATGCAGTGCACCAAAGCACTGGCCTCACCCCTTTTAAAATAGCTACAGGACAGGACTTTGTACCCGGAACTACGTAAGGAGTCCACTCAAGTCACTTCCGTTGATGAATGGGTCCAACAAATGATGCAAGTGTGGTCTCAGATTTCTGCATCATTGAAGGAGGCCAGGGCAACGTACAAAAAATTTGCAGATGCTAAGAGAACCCCAGAGAAAGACTGGAAAGTAGGCGACAAGGTTCTTTTGTCTACCAAGCATCTTAAATCATTACAACCTTCGAAAACACTTGTTCCAAAATTCATAGGTCCTTTTGTTACTGATAAAGTGATGAATCTAGTCTCAGTACGATTGCAGCTGCCTGCTACATTTAAAAGAATCCATCCAGTCTTCCACTGTGATCTACTTAAACCCCACAAAGAGTCATCTCAATGGCATCTCTCCCCATCACCACCTAAGTCCATTATGGTTGAAGGAGAAAAACATTTTGAAGTTAAAGAAATACTGGACAGTAGAAAAAAATAGAGGGGGGATTCAGTTTTTAATTCAGTGGAAACATTTTCCTAAATCATTGGCTGAATGGGTTGACAAGAAACATGTAAAGGCTACAGATTTAGTTAAAAAATTCTATAATGCTTATCCTACAAAGCCTTAACACTTGGAATTGTTGTTATACCATGTTTTCTCTTTCTTTTCTTTTTTTTTTTTTTTTACAGAGTGAAGAATATGAGTCATCTGACTGACATTCTCACCTGTGGAGGGGCGGCATGTCAGAATCCTCGCAAAATTTAATAGTAGATTGTTATGTTGGCTAGTTTAGCAATTGCTTTTTACATGCTGCGGTTCTGCCACTGTAAAAGTGGGGGGGGGGGGGGGAGGGAAAGGAATGGGAAACTGTTAGAAGCAAATGGCTCCTTATCACAGGGGCTGGCATGCTCAAGGTCATACCAGCAAGGGAATCAGGAGACCAGGAGGTAAGGGGGGTGAAGGAGGGAAAAGTAAGAAAAACAACTTTCGGTGCGCTCAGGCTCAGTCTTAGCAATGCTTTGGAACTGTACACTTGTTCTCAATAAATGAACTTTCTTTTGAATCAATACGGGTTGCAAGGAAAGTTACTGGATTTGGGATCAGCGGGTGGCAGATCATTACAGAAGGAAGGAAGGAAGGAAGGAAGGCAGGCAGGCAGGCAGGCAGGCAGGCAGGCAGGCAGGCAGGCAAAGCTGTCACCCATCAGGACTGTTTCTTTCCTTCTCTTAATTATTGAACACAAGTGTCCAATGAACGTTTAACGGCTCTTATAAGGGGGTATTGATTCTTATTGCTGAAGTCCAAATACAAAGACATTACATCCATGTCTTTAGTGTCCCCAGCCAGATGGAAGGTGAACTTCTGGAGCAGAGTGCTGAAGAACAGGAAGAGCTCCATCCGAGCCAGGGCCTCTCCTGGACAGGCCCGCTTCCCTGCAATAGCAAAGAAGAAAACAAAGCGTATTTAGGAAGCACACTTGCTGGAATTGTGACTGATAAAAGAATAACATGGAATAAATAAGTATGTTACTTTATAACACATGCAAACTGTTCCAGAGGACTCTACCTGCTGAGAATGGCATGAAAGCATCTCTTTTCCGGAACTGACCCTTTTCATCCAAAAAGTGATCTGGGTTGAACTTCTCTGGAGTCTCCCAATAGAGGGGATCAAAATGTACAGAGCTGAGGATTGGTGCAACAGCCACATACTAGAGGGAAAGGAAGAAACAGATTGCATTAGTTGATACTACTTCATGCAGAGAAGAAAGAGCCTCCAGTTCTCACTTGCCTCAAATAAAATAGCTCAGTGGGGAGCACTCTGTAAACATTCTGTGGGCATGGAGCGAAGGGAGAGATATTTGGTTTAATACATATTTATTGAAACTGCCTTGGATATGAAGGATCTCTGCATACATAACAGCCCTCTTTTGTTCTATTCCCCAGAATATCTTGACCAATAGTTATATCACCACACCTTGGGAATGTTGTAACCATGGAGCTTTGTGTCACAAGTTGTTGCCCGTGGAAAGTTCTCAAGGCTCCCTTTCTGATACCGTTGAATCTCATGGACAACGGCGTTTGTGAAAGGCATCTTCAACCGGTCTTCCATGCTTGGAGTGCGGTTTGCACCCACCACCTCATCGATCTCCTGTTGCACCTTAGCTGAGAGAAAAAAATATTGAGAAGATATTGACAGCCTTTTTCTTTCTCATGCTGAACACCTGCAGTCAGCTACCACTTCTTTTTCAAAGAACATACAGGGAAGGCACTCCTAGACAGGACAATGGCTCCTCCTCCTCCTCCAACTCCTCCTCCCCACTCCTACTTCTCAGAAGTTATTTCTCAGTGGAGACCATTTCAATTTTTCTAGTCCAAGAAGATGTGATTCGTCTTTTTTATTTGTGTCTCTGTGCCTTACCACATATGCCAAGAGCCAGCAAACATGAAGCATTTCCATACAGGCTTTCTGAAGAATACAGTCGCCACCCAAAGATGCAGTGAAGAGCAGTCAGGAGAAAAACCACTTTACTTAAATTAATTTCTTAAATTGTTATTATGTGTACACATGAATTACTATTTTATGCCAGCAGAAAAGAAAGCACTCATTCCCCCCAAAACCTCAAGGTCCATTTCCAAAGAACTAGTGCTTCAGGCTACAACTGTCAATCTATTTTGGGGGAGGGGGTACCATAGATTAAGATTAATTATATTCTGTAACAACCTTTATTAATTTTTATTCAATGTCGTAGTAATTGATTCTTGTGCATAACCATTCTGCCATTGCCTGAAGTGTTATAGTTGAAAACGTCAAGGATGATACCTTCAGTTAATTAACTCAAATTAAGCATCTTGATTTGTTTCCTTTCTTTTTTGTAGGATTAATAGTAGAAGCCCTGAGAGACCTGACGCCTTTCTCTTTTTGTGGGCATTTCTGTACCTTGAATGTGTGGCAATTTAGCCATCACTAGGAGGCTGTAGAGCAAGGCCTGGCTTGTGGTTATTGTCCCAGCAACAAAGAGTCCATATACAATAATCACAAGCTCTTCAGGAGTGTAGATAACCTCAGAGGAGTTCTGCTCCTAAAAGGAAACAGAGGTGGAAAAAGAAGAAAAACATTGTATTTGGAATTGAGATAAAGCAGTTCATGAAGTTCTTCATACTGTCTCTTTCAACTAAAGGAAACTTAATTCAATCTTTAACCCGCCTTTAAAATAGACAGAAAAGCTCTTCAATTTTAAGGTATTTCTGGGATCAGCAATTGATGCAAGGGAAGAAACAGCTTGCCTACTGGTCTACTCATCAAATGTTTACCACAAGTAATGACCAAATTAAAGAACGGATACTCTGATTTTGACAAAGGTTGTTACTTAGAGCTGGGCTAAAGCAATTCCTAAGGTGTATGCTTGGAAGACAGAATTAAATCTGACCATAGAAACTTGGATGTTACATCTGAGGGACTAATCCTAATAGAAATTGCTTCTACAAGATGATTCCAGGAAACTGCACTTAATTATCTTTATATCACCTGTTGGGAGTATAGAAGACCTCTAAAGAAATACCTTGTAAACAATTAGCATGGAAAGCAAATTTCTATGCATACTCATTTTTTTTTTTTAAGAAGGAGAATTCTGTCTTAGAAAATAGCAGCCTTAGTTTCTAATGTTTGGCCTCATTTGGAGAATAGTATAGACATCCTTAGCAACAAATGCCTCGAATAGGAATACATGCCAAGAAATAGGCTATGAGGGGGGAGTCCCAGAGTAAAGAAAGAGGTGGAGAATAAATAGCTTCATATTCATTCATATGAGATGAACTATGTTCATCTTAGATGCATATTGGAGAATACTCATGATACTTAGACAATTATGCAGGAATGGTATATAGCCTACCTTCTCCAATCTCATAAGGAAGCAATCGATATAGTCACGGGGGTTCTGAGGATCCAGCGTCTTCCTGTGGAACTCCACCTTCTCACGGATATAATCATAGATTTTTTCAGCATCAGCAAAACTCTTGGTGTGTTGCCCAGGAAAGTAATCCATAATTTTTGGAACAGTATTGTACACCTGTCACAGAGTTCATGTTAAACACTATACCTTTTCAGACCATTAGAGTGGAGGCATAATGCCCCAAATATTCAGAGAGTAGCTTTTACTGTATTACTTATTCTCAAGCCTCAAATAGGCACCAAGGCCAAGAGGGCAAGAACTACATGGGTTTCTGCAAGCTATCTTCAATTCTAGTCTCAAGTAGATACAGGATCTTGGAAATTATAATAGGAATTTATATTTATAGTAAATTAGCCTCTTTGCACAGCTTTTCCCCAGTACTCTCTTCACTTCAGCTGAGTTCCACTTCGGAGATAATCAGTCAACTGACTCACCTACCCCTTTCATAGCCCCCCCCCCCCCACATCTCTCACATTAATGGATAATTGTGTAAATGGTCTTAGTCCTCAAAGTGGGGAAGATGGACTCTAGGAATGAGCATAAAGACAGGGGAGCTGCTTCAAAAAGCAAGGATAAGGAAAGATGCACATGTCCACAATTGGCCATGATAATTAGTACTGCTAATACTATTTATAGCTCTGTGTGTAGCATTGCAGGTTTTTTAAAAAGATACATAATATGATGCTATAGCTTTTTAGATCAATTGGAATTTTGATATTGTCCTTATAACACAAACCTAATGACATGAGGGAAAAATGGATATTGTTGTCATCTGTTTGAAGCCCTACCGAAACAACACGGAAGTATGTATGGGCACCAATGTTAACTTTTCAGTCAAGGGCTGAAAGATAACAGTGAAACATTAACATTAAGAGGCATTAGCCCCCTCCTGTGAAATGCCATGCTTGGACTTCCCTGGCAAGGTAAGAAGTGAGTGAGTACGAGAAACAAGCAGGTCAGGGGCCAAAGGAGTTATTGCCCTGATTACCAGAGAAGGGAACGGTCCTTGTAAGCCCAGCCAGGAGAGGTGAACTGGGAATCGGTTGGTGTTTGGATGGCTCCGTCTCACTGGATGTCCAGATTTGGCTTCTCCTGCTTAGTAGCTCATCATATCTAGTGTTCACATTTCTGACCTGAACACTCACACACACCCACAGAGCTGCTAGGAAAAGTGGAGCTTCATGACAGGAGAAGCAACAGAGAACACTAACATACCAGTCCAAGGAAACTATTAAAGAATCTTATTTGAGATTCTATAATCTGCTGGTTCTCTATGAAGATTTGATCTTCGTAATCAAATCGATTGCCAAAGACGACTGCGCAGATCACATTGGAAACAGCACTTGTAAATCTTCTTCTTGGGTCAAAAGGCTGCCCTGCAAGAACGGCCACAGAAAGGTATGAGTGGGATGAGAGAATCCGGATCTTTCCTTCCACAAATGTCACCACAAAATTGGAACAAAAAACATTTCAGGTCAAACAGGTTTGTATGAATATTCTTTCCCTCTGTCCTAAGAACTGAATATGAATACTATTTAAAAATCCTATCACCTCCTTAATCAAGATACAAAGTGGTGTTTCCAGATTTCACTCTGCAATCCACTAAATATATATTCAGATATTTTATTGGTAATTTTTGATTACCATATTAACTAAGCAGCAGAGCCTGTGCTTAATTCAATGAAAACACAGCCTATGTTACCACTAGAGCTTCTTCACAGTCTCATTGCTGTCTTCCTCTGTCAAGAATTGTTTCCTCCCTGCTGGGGGCTCCTTCCTCTGCCTCTTTCTGCTCATGGCTGGTTTTTCCACCTTCTCCCTTCCCCTGTTTCACCTCTTTGAATGCTCTGCTTCCCGTTTTAACTGAGCTCTCCTCTCTCTCTGCCCCTCTCTCCTCCTAATCCCTTTTTGTCCCCTCTCTCTGTTTCTTCTTTTTCTCTATCTCTTTTTTTAAATAACCCCACTTTCTTTTCTTTCCATTTCTTTTCCCTTCTCATTCCAGAGATTTCTCCATTCAAGATGATATTCAAAGGTGCCACCACTCTCTAAATGAAGACTATTTATGACCGTTTAATTCAGATCCACAGTGCCTTTAAGATCTCCACCCCTCGTGCAAACCACCTATTGTTATCTGCTTCATGCCTATAAGAGCAAATCATTATCCATGTTTCCCTTACTGACCTTAGATTACCTGTCTCATTCATCCATGAGGTGCTTTGCTGGCTGCTGAATTTGCCCGAAGTGTGATTTAGCATTAGGTTCAAATGATGTTCTTAAAAAGCTTTTGGCTTCTCTTTCCAGTTTTAACTGAGCACTCTGTTCCCTCCTTCTAATTTCTCCAACAAACCTGGCTAAACATAACCATAGGAAAAAAAAAACAGGCTTAGCCTGTTTTTTATGTAAATACTACATTAAATAGCTTCCTATCACCTACTGTATGTGCTCTTGGTTACTGCATCCACAGTAAGATGTCACTACTTCTGTGCAAACTTGTAATTTTATGAAGCCAAGGGCTGACACTGGAGAGAAAAGAGGAAGAAACAGTTGGTAAGCTGTTGTATTTGTGCCTTTGCTCCTGAAAACCACAGTGAAAAAAAAAATGGGGGGGGGCAGTCACTTTTCACTGCCTATCCTCCTTTTTCTTTATTTTGTGCACTTAAGTGCAGAAGGATTTGCCTTTCAGTTCACAATCTAGCTTTCCTGCAACTTCACATAGTACAAAACCCCTTTCCAGCTAATTTTTATACAGTTCCTGAAATTATTCTTCTGCAGGAGAAGAGCTTTCAGTTTCTCTAGAGGACCTTTTGTGGTAGCCACTTCCTCCGCTAGACAAAGGGCTTCCTCCTGCACCCTCTCGGACATCCTTTTCTTCCCCATCCCAAAATCTCGCAAGGTGGACAGTGTGAACCGTCGCAGCTCCCTCCATTTCTTCTCATCAGTGGTGCTCAGACCTGAAAAGAGATCACGAGGTCAGTCACTTCTCAGCTTTTGTGGAGAAGCATGTTTAGATATCAATGATGGTTTCAGGCACTTTCCCCCTTCAGATCTTTGTCTCATTCATAGTTGAAACAGGGCACTGCATCGCAACAAATTGTGCATCACAATATTTTCTCTCCCCACTCCTAGATGCTTCAAATGCTAATAAGCGAACTACACAGTTTCCGTCTTTACATTCTTGACTACTTTCATACTAAGAGAAGACTGAATGAGGCTGTGGAAATCATGTCACAAGTTTCTATAAATGTGATATGGATAGGAAGAAATCTCTATACCAAACATGGGCAGAATTCTATACTGAGATGCAATTTTCAGTAAGCAGAAGAAGCAGAAGAAAATTGGAGTCACTTCAGTTATGGTATTTTTGTTCAGTAGAGCTTTCACTTGATTACTTGATTATGTGTCATCAAGTCTCTGTCAACTCTTAGCAACCACATAGATTTTCTCCATGATGATCTGTCCCTAACCTAGTCCTTCAAGACTGCCAATGGTACACTCATCACCATTGTAACTGAGTCCATCCACCTTGTGGATAGCCATCCTCTTCATCTTCCTTCCACCTTTCCCACCATTACAGCCTTCTCTAGAGAGCTGGGCCTTTGCATAATCTATCTGAAGTATGGATGTTTGAGCCTGGTCATTTGTGCTTCGAGTGAAAACTCTGGGCTGATTTCTTCAATGATCCATTTGTTTGTTTTCTTGGCTGTCCACAATATTCTCAGGAAACTTCTCCAACATCAAAGTTCAAACACATCAATATTCTTTCCATCATACTTCTTCAAAGCCCAAATTGCTTCTGAAGGTACACAAAATAAATTTTTGACATTAGTCCAGATGACATCAGCCAAAAGTGTCTTCTTTTGAAAAGCATTTCCGTGTGTCTTCCTAAAGGACCAGTTTAGAGGTGAGATTTTTTTTTTCCTGCATGTAAGGAATGACCTGAGCAGACTTCAGAAGTGACCAGTGGAAGGGAAATGGTGAAACAATGTTTTCCTCCCTCTCTAAAAACCACGACCAATTCAACATCCTTACAAAACTTCATTTCAGGTGAAACCTTCACAACTATCAAAAATATTAATGGCATTTAGGTAATCCGAAATGAATTATAGAAACAAACAATAACAAATTAGGAAAAGGAAGAGAATCAACCTTTATTTTGGAACAACCGCCTATTCATGGGCGTTTCAGTTCGCCCACCAAATTCTTCCGCATGATCAAGCAAAGCATCTTTTACCACCTCATATCCACAAAGTGCAACCATTGGTTTTGATCCGATCCAGACAGTAAATATAGGTCCATACTTCGCAGTAAGCTGAAGGTGGAATTAGATGAAAATTGAATTAATTAGGTGATAAAGCACTTTTTGGAGAAATTATTCTAAAGCATTCTTGAAATACTTCTTAAATTTGTCACAGAGACACCTTCAGCATGTTCAAACCAAGCTTCAATAACTCTTAATATCCACAGAGTACATCAATATGATTATGTTCCAGCACATTGCATGTATCTCCTAGTTGATGAGATATGGGCAACAGTATGTAGGCTTTCATGATCATCTGTGGGTTAGAGAACCTAGTTTGCAGAGAGTAGCATGAGCTGCTCAAGTAAAACTGAGCTTAGGTTGCACCAGTGACATACTGGCCAAAAAGAACCAAAACCCAGCAGCGCTGGTTTCACCATTAATAAGAAATGTTATTTGTTGCAAAGGTAAAACTAAGCCTGATAATCTAAACTACTCCTTCTTTAGCTTACCAGAAAAAAACATATGTGAAATCCACAATTAACCAACATTATGATGGAAAGTGGAGGTCAATATTTATGGGCCCAGCTGAAAACCATCATGTAATATGGAAGATTTAACATGGAATTTAAGAAAAATTATACTTTAGTGAATAGTGATAATGGAAAAAGAAAAAAAATATTATTAATAACTTTCTGAAAAAATGCAATTCAAGGGAAAAACATATTCTGTTAAGTGACATGAATGGAGAGGTGTGAATGAGATAATAAGAATGTTAACTCTTTAATATGTCTCTCCTTAGAAAAGGAACTGTTTCAAATATGTTGCTTAAGCCTAAATCTATTCATTAGTACACATAGCAAAGGAACGAATATCAATCTAAAGCAAAATTATTCTGAATATCCATGTTGTAAGATTGAGAGAATCTGTGAAAGACCCAAAGCTGATGAGAGGTTCTAAATGTAGGTCAAGTGATTATTTGGGAGTGTCAAGGATGGGCCTTGTGAAAATGGACACAGAAGCAAAGGAAAGAAGTGAAAAAACTGAGAGTAAAGTAAAACTACTGCAGGAAGAAAAAAATGCATGCTTCTTATGAAAAATACTAAAATAAAGGCCAATTTCCCAATAAAATGAATGGAAAGTGGACATAAGGGAAGAAGATGTAGGAGTGCTTCAAACAATCTGAAAGGAATTATGCTACAGAGTGCCACTGAAGTGTGTGGAATTTTGCTCACAGGCAGTATGATAAAAGAGAAGAGGCTACTGGTGAAAAAAATTGTGCATACAAGAGAATAACTGCTGCATCGGAAGGATGGAAATGGGGGCAAACTGCCCACCATTCCTGAAGATAAACCATCTTTGGTAGGGCTACCATAAACGGGCTTCAAACTGGATTACCGTTTTGGTGCAGTAAAGGGTTTGTGTTTCTGTATGTCTTTCTTGGCGTCTAGTGAACATCTGGATTTTTGCAGCCCAGATGAAATAGTCCTTGTCTTTGGTTTATTAGGACAGAAGCTGTGTCTGCATTTCAACAATCTGGATTCCTACAGGGTGGCTAGAGGAAGAGGAGGTTTCAATGAGTTTGATGCTAATACAAATGATACAAATTTGAGGCCCAGGGATTTATTTTTCTAAGCCTTTTCCTATTACTACTTATTTTCAATGAACTTTGTAACTTTCATTGTGTGTGTATCAGACTGTTATAAGGTGCCTTTAAACTAAAATTTCTTCTGAAGATACACACGACCCCCCAAGAAAATTGGATGCTTATACAATAAATCAAACTACTAAAATTAGGAAAAAATATAGATATTTTTTCAAAGTAATCACCTTCCAAAACAGTGAAGAAGTACAATAGTCAGCTAATCTTACCTTTTTATATGAGTTGTCCACAGGTAGTACATCTCGCTGCAAGAGGTTCCCCAGAAAAGGCCATGGAGGAGGTCCTGGGGGCAGCTGCCCTTTTTTCTTGTATATCTGGAAGGAAGAGAAAAGGGTGAAAAATATACAGAGAAGCAGCAGAGCTCCTGCCCATGTCAACTCCATCCTTCTCTGAGTTCTTTTGTTCTTTAAAAATCCAAGAAATTGTTTAAATGAGATAAGAATGAAAGGAGGAGGCCCACTGGAGAACAAATCAAACCTAAGTTCCAGATTTCCTCTAACCTTTGCACACCTCCTTGTTTACTTTTTGCTCCATTTGTTCTTTCACCTCAATTAGTATAGCAGATTGACCTATAAACATTGATAACTTCTGACTGTGGGCATAAATAAGTTACTGTTTCTGTACTTTTGAGGGGAAAATATGGAGTGCATATAGGTTGGGTTCAAAATATTGACATTTGTCTTTTACGGAACTATTCAAGGTGAGGACTCTTTCAGAAGGAAATTGGTGGCCCCCAGCAGCATAGACATTTTTCTGGAAGACTTTGAACAAAAAAATTACAAAAATACATGATTCTGGCTGTGTCATTTAGGATTTAAAGTTCATTCAAAAGTCATTTTAAATCTCATTATTGGGAAGGATATGATTAATTTCAGAATGAATGAAATGGAAAATTCAAACATCTCTGGCGTAAATGTCCAAAAAGGAATTACATGTATGGGGTGGTGAGACTCACTTGTGGATTCCAAGGAGTCCGTGGCCCACACAGCCCCCTTCGCAAGGCAAACGAGGTCTTGCAGCTTGAAGGATAAAGATTTTTAATATCATCTAGTTTTTTTTCCTTATTTGTTTATGTTGCTGTTCAGTCATTAAGTCATGTCTGACTGTTCTTGACCCCATGAACCATATTTAAGTGTATCTTAAATTTTTAAATTTTTTCAAACTGGGGTTAAATCCTTTAAATAACAGTTCATTTTAAACACTCCCTCTTCTTTGCTGACTCTGGGGGAGGATGTGAAAAAGAAATTGATTGAACCCTGAGGGACTTAAGTTTTTTTCTTTCACCAGCTTGTTACACCTCTGAATTCAGTACTATGACCATGACTGAATACAAAGCACTTTAAACCATGACTTCCAGGTGGGTTACACAGACTACTTCTGGAATCTCATCCAGAACTACTGGAATCCCATCTGGACTGCTGTATACTGGGCTGTCCTTGAAGAACATATGGACACTGCAGCTGGTCTCAAATGCAGCGGCATGAGTAATTATGGATGCACCTTCTTGTGACATCTCTACTTTGCAAACTCTACTGTTCACCAGTGGGTTTCCACAGGGAATTCAAATTGCTAGTTATCATCCCAAAGGTCTCAGCACTACCTTCTTCTAATAGTCTCTGCCTGTCCTCCAAGATCAGTTTAAGAAGCAAATACTCCAGGTTCCATTGACTCAAAAGAGGGCCATCTTTTGAGAACCTGGAGGCATGCTTTCCCTGGAATATCATTCCCTCTGAAGTTCATTTGGCCCCAACTTCTTGTCCTTTAGGAAAACTTGAAAAATTTTCCTTTTCAAACAGATCAGAGGCTGGGGTGATTTGTGATTGCATATATATGTTTTTAACTCAGTATGTTGTTTCAGTCTTTCTGATTTGGTGGCCTTATTATTATTATTTCCATCAGAACACATATTGGACTTGGAAGACAATATTTACTGTTTCCTTCTTGGTCAAGGTATATGAGCTATTATTTTGATGCTTTTTGGGAAAAAATATGCTACATATATTTTCATTCAAATTAGGAATATTTGTCTGTTATGCAACTATTTAAATGATTATTATTTCCTTCTTGATCATGTAATGACTGGGCAGGGATGGGGATAGAAAACTGACGTGTCACAATTTGATCCTCATTGATTCTCTCTATATGACCAAACCAACTGAATGCTCTTCATACCAATCACTCCTTCATTTTTCTCTTCATCCACATTCATTCAGCCCACATACATTTGTGACCCTCCATGTTCTAGCACCACAAATCAAAACCACATATGAGTCAATATTCCAGTTTCCAGGGTATATGATCAAGGAAAGATGATTGGAATGGACACTCCTTAACCACTTGTTGAGGTGCCCAACTAAAAGGAAATAGATTTTTTTTTCTTAAAAACAAGTTTAAAAAAAAAATAGCTACCAATTTTCAAGAAAGCGACATTCATACTCATCAATCCAAATATAATGTAAATAGTTAATAGTTTCAATGGAGTAAAATTACCAGGAAGCCCCTGAAATAAACTAAACTCAATTTTCAGTTAGCCAAATGTTTTAAAAATGGCTTCAGTGGACTTTAGGTATTTAAAGTGACACCAGAAATAAACGTCTACTGTGCCGAAAGAGGAGATAATTTACCAACTAGTCTCACTATGGTTTTTCTATAACAGTGACTTCTTCATAAAAGAGTCAATAGCATTTAATCCTATAATCCTGTATTTTCAAGTTTACAAGCCCGAAAATGCAAACAGATAGTTTTGTCTTTCCCAATGGGTAGGCCTGCTTTTATCCTTTATAACTCTTCTTTTTTCCCGTTCATGCTCAGCAATCCATGGTCATATCGGAACTTCACAGATAAGCTGCTCCTGTTATGGCAGCTTTAGTCTAAGCCATGCTAAGGAAAACCTATTCCAGACCAAGGGCAGATCCATGCTTTCTTCTTGCCACCTCCCCACTATGGCTACCCACGGCTTTGTGAGCATAGGGGCAAACGATGTTGTCCTCTACTGACTCCCAAGCCTTGCAAAAGTCCATGTTTTCCAGTTTTAATCAAAATGGCTGCTTTCCAGTCTTAGCCATCTTAAGCCCTCCAAGCAGATGGACTGCAGTGCTTCCTTCTGCTCTAGTGAGAGCTCCAGCTCCAGTTGGTTACACAGCCTGGCACATACACACCTACCCCTTTATTTGTCTCCTTATGTTAAGTAATAATATCCCGTGCCAAAGTAACACGAACAAAGGTTTCTCCCTGATGTGACAGAGCAGAAAGGCGAACCAAAGTGAGACATAATGAACTATGTTTCACTGACATTAGTGAAGTCATGAGCAAATAGGGTAGTTAATTTGTTGCACTGTCATTTGAAAGTTTTCAGAGAGAATGTGGTAGAAATCAGGATAGAGAGAGTCCCTCTGCATTTCTCCCATCTCCACCTGTGGAAGATTGTGCCTTTTTTTGCTATTTGGGTCACTTTCTCTGAGCAATATGGTGTGATGCTTCTGGATTACATTCCTTTAATCAATATCTTCTTTCATTTTGGGATGGAGATTTGACAATCAGTTTTCAAGATTCCCCCCAGTAGCTTCTTTTTCCACTGCCTGGATGCAGGGGTCCACAGTTTCAAAGTCCAGGTCAGATTTTTCAAATTTTACAACCTGACAGGTTTTGGAAATGCTCAAGTCCAGGTTTTGCAAGCAGCAGCTTTATGATAGATAAGAAGGGACAGAAGAGGACTAGTTATAGCTGCAGGAGAAGTGACAACAACAGAAACCATGTTTCTTTGGTTCACTGTCAGTCTTTCGTTCAGACTTACATCTGCAGTGCTCACACTAGTCATTTGATTTAGCTAGAGAAAAGCCAGATACCTTGCCTTTCCATCTTTTATTATTTGCATTTCTCTGGATTCTATCCTGCAATGTACAAAAAGTGAATAAAAATGTGTGTATAAATGTGGATTGCTTACAAAATGCATATATTAGGTAGAATGCATATTCATATCTGTGACATTACATGGAAGCATTTACTGTATTTTCCATTTACTATATGAAACTGAACAAATGCCTGGAAATTGGAAAGAATGGTTCATAACCTCCTCTAGCTTCTCTCACACACATTTGACCACTCATATTTCGGAGTGTTCGCCATCTGAAGCTGAGAGCAGCTGAATGAGAAAAGAAAGAAATCTCAGGAGGAAGAATTTCACATGGTTTACACTGACATTCCTTGTGCTCCTGACTGATCACAAGCTTACTTCCAACGTGTAATGGCTCGTATTGGGGGATATCAATTTTTACATCTGTAGTCCTCATACAAAGACATTACATCCATCTCTTTTCTGGTATCCCCAACCAGCTGGAAGGTGAACGTCTGGAGCAGAGTGGAAAGAAACAGGGAGAGCTCTACCCGAGGTAGGGCTTCCCCTGAACAAGCCCGTTTACTTAGAAGAGAGAAAGAAAAGAGAGTTGACCCATCGCTGGAAACCTCTATAACCCAAGAGAGCACAATGAACTTGCATTCTGAGGTTGGAGCCTTTTGGGGAGTGTGGATGCAAAGATCGGAACAACAGCTCCTTCCCAAGTTGGACTGGCTAATTCCCTGGACAAGATAGAGCCAAAGAATCAGAAGAGAAGTTCTCCCTAACCAGCACGTCTCCCTGCTGCTTGCCTTCTGAGGGAACTTCTGCTGGCCTCTTGATCTGCTGCTGCCTGCCCTTGATTCAGCTTGGGCAACCGCACAGCCAGCTGGGACCAGGACTAGGGCCTAGGCCACTCTTGCCAAACAGAGCATAGGAGAGGAACGTTGGGACCGATCCACTCCCCTAGTGAAAAGGCAATTTTGGCTTCTCTCCTTCTGAACTGTCCCTTTTCATCCAAGGAATGGTTTGGGTTAAACTGCTCTGGAGTCTCCCAATACAGAGGATCCAAATGTGTGGATATAAGCAGGGCCCGGATAGCAGTTCCCTTCCGAGCACAAAGACAGATTGAGTTACTTGTTGCTACTTCACCATGATCCAGAAAACAGGCTTCCATGAGGAAGGCAGGCAGTTGTAACAGAAGTTGCCTTAAAGCGTGGAAAAGAGATACAGCCTACCTGGGGAATGTTGTGCTCTCTAATTTTTGCAAGAGTTGCTGCACGTGGAAAGTTCTCAGGGCTCAGTTTCTCATACCGTAGAATCTCCTGGCTTCCTGCATTGGTAAAGGGCATCCTCACCCGATCTTCCATTTCAGGAGCCTGTTTAGTACTTTTCCTGTAAAAATAAAAAATAAATGAAAATATGCGCTCCCAGAATTCTGATGCTCATTCTCCACTGCAGTTACTCATATTTTCAATTTACACACCTGTAAGTATCTTTGTGCAATTGTTGATGCAGTCCATAGGTGCTCCATCATATATGCAGTTCTCCAGAACATTTCTGTCCCTTAAATGTCTGGCAACTTAGCCATCACTAGAAGGCTATCAAACAAACCTTGGTTTGTAGTTCCTGATCCAACAAGAAAGAGTCCACCCACAGTCATGACTAGTTCTCCAATGGTGTAGATATCATCAGCATAATTTTTTTCCTGTATGTAAAGAAAGCAGAAAGGGAGAGGGAAAAATATTCCTTAAGGAAGGAAAAATCAAGCCTCCATAATTTGTTCCTAATAATATTCCAGTTGCTTTTTTACCGAAATTGATATGTTGCTTGACTTCACAAATATCCTGTTATCTGTAGATAAACTGGACATCATCAGGGTCCCCCAGATGACAATTTCCATACCACCTCCCCTTCCCCGGCCCATGACTGATATGAAACCCACATGGACATATTTGTGAGAGGGGCAGACGTCTTTGTTTCCCACCCAGATCTTCATAATTCTAACCAGGTCTCCCCTCTTATCTACTATAAAATAGTGAGTGAGGTACTACTTATTACAATACATATATGCCCAAGTAAACCCAAGTAAGGATATCTTCTGTAAACTGCTGGGTGGAAAGCATTATACCTATCATTTATAGTCACCTATAGAGCTTTATGAAAAATCTATGTAGAGAATAATAATGCATCTCCAAGATTAATAACAGGTGGAGAGCTGCTTTCTTTTTTTTCTTTTTTCTTTGTCTACAATCTGAAATACCGCTAGCATTTAGGATGTTGTACAAGGAAGCTTTAGGCTGCCCTACGTTCTCTGGCTTGATGAGAAAGCAGTCAATAAAATCATGGGGGTTCTGAGGATCCAGTGTCTGCTGATGGGACTTCACCAGGAAAAGAGCTTCTGCCCACGCTCTTTCAGACATGATTTTCTTTCCCATCCCAAAGTAACATACGGTGGAAAGGGTGAATCAACACGGCCCTCGAACGTGCTTCCTTTTTGTTGATCAGACCTGAAACCAAAGAGGTAGAGAAGTCAGTGTCTTGTCTGTTTTCTGCATTTGAGAAGCAGCAACTATCTCTATGTAAGATACATCCAGAGAATTTCTTCCTTAGATGATATTGTCAGTTATGGTTGCCAAACGTTCTTCAGAATTCACAAGATAATTACAATACAATACAATCAGCAAATCTAAAGAAAGTATCTCTAATCTGACATTACATCAGGATTTGACATTTTGTATATTTGTTTAACAGAGCCAGTTTGGTGTGGTGGTTAAGGCATCAGGCTAGAAACCGGGACACCATGAGTTCTAGTCCCACCTGTGTCATGAAGACCAGCTGTGTGACCTTGGGCCAGTCCCTCTCTCTCAGCCCTAAGAAGGAGGCAGAGGCAAACCACTTTTCAAATCTTGCCAAGAAAATTGCAGGGACTTTCCCAGGCAGCTGCCAAGAGTCAAGGTTACTTGAACACACAAAATAAATAAATAAATACATACATATTTGATTCTCACTTGACCTAGCTGGCATGAGGTGGTGGAAACATGTCACATTTCTCCATTTTGCAGAACAAGGGGATTGAGGAGACAGAGATCCTGTTTTCAGTGGGCGCAGATATATTGGATCAAGCACAGCACTTCTGAATTTGGAGGGCAATGTATAAGAAGGCCTTCCCTGCATTGGAATTAGAATTGTTGTTCAAAATTAGAGATTTAGATTTCAAGAGAAATTAGAGATTAGATTTCAAGAGAGACTCCCCTTTGAAATGCTTCCAGTAGGCAGGGGATTCAGGGAGAGAAAGTTATCCTTCCTCTCAACACATGTTGTGATCATAAGACAGTCCCTGTGCTTGCAAAATTCTGTATATAACAAAACAAACATAAGTGATATTCACATAATTAAGTTTGTGTCTGCAATATAATTTCAAGCAGACTTTCGGCTTATCAGATCTACCGTGTGTTGTTTTTCACTAGAAACACAACATCCACAAAGAAGTACCTGGATCAAGGGGTGTAGCCATAGTTTTACTCAGCCTGTTTTGCTTTAGTGGTAGAATTGATCTGTGTTTACAGATTTTGTTTCTCGATCTATCAGCTTTTCTTCATTGAATAAGCTAAATTCAGATTGGGAAATGTTGCATTTTTGTGGCTATAATAAAATAGTACTAGTCCTGAAGAAATGTTGTTTTAAATCACCTAGCAATCATTCATTCATTCATTCATTCATTCATTCATTCATTCATTCATTCATTCATTTATTTGATGTATATGCCACCCATCTCCCCCAGAACGGCATTAGCATTAGACTTCAATTGACTTTCATCATCTGTCCGCCTCATCTTAGCATTAAAAAGAGAATAAAAATAAGCAATGGGATGAGAATCCACTTTGACCATTAGTCAATCGATTGTTGAAGGGATTGCACAACATCCAGCAAAGTCTTCAGCATGACCCACAAAGGCATTTTTTATCACATCATATCCACAGAGAATGACCATAGGCGTTGGCCCCATCCAGAGAGTAAAAACAAGTCCATACTTTTTCACCAGTTGCAGACAGAGTAAATGCATTCTTGCTTGAATTATTTCAGTTATCTTTTGAAATAATTATACAAATGGATATTTGCGATATTTCTTGGTTTAGTATGGCTCCCAATAAAGTCATATTGAAGTGTTATCCTACGCAGAGCCTGTCGCATACTCATATCAATGAGTCACCAATTATCTAGTGTTATTCCTCTATCCATCCTTTTATCCTAAGCATGTCTACTTTAGCTCACTGGGGAACAATCTATATGAAGTAGTCTTACCTTAGGGTAGCATTTGTACAAAGGCACAACATCTTTCTGCAAGAGGTTTCCCAGGATAGGCCGGGGAGCTGGACCTGGTGGCAAGTGCCTTTTCTTCTTGTACATTTGGAAGGATGAGAAGAAGAGGACGAAGAACATACACAGAAGAAGCAGAACTATGGCCAAAAGCAGCCCCATCTTTCTTGAGTTCTATTCAGAAATCCAAATAAATCCTCAAGGGAGATGGAAAGAAAATTGGCTGGTAGAGTCCCAACCAAACTGACCTCCAGCATTCCCCAAATTTTCCCTTATGGATTTCTTTTCAAGTGACCTTTCCCTTAAAATGGAGGAACAGGTTACTTATCAACACAGATGTAGGATGACCTTGGCTGTTTAACTATTTATTGTTGATTTCAAAAAGATAAGCCACACAAAAGTAGGTAAGGCCTACTTTTTTATATGGAATTAGTACACTTTTTCTCTAATAAAATCAGATAAATATAAAATAAATTGCGCTATATCTGTTAAATAAATACTTGCCTTAACCAACAGTCTCCCACTTTATCAAATAATGGGCACTCTGATGCAGTTGATGAAGATCGATCCCTTTATGAAAGTTATCTCAGAACTTCCTTCATTCATGAAGTATAAAATAGCAGGTTGGGAAAAATCTGTATTTAGCTGAATAAAATCTAAGCCATCATAGTAAATGCATAATTCTGATTGAAAATCCTGTTGTGAGGATTTAGAGTCACATGGTGAACCACATTTTTTGAATTAATACAAGGTATAGCAATTATTCCTGTGGAAGAATTATAATATTCATACCATAAAGATACTAATGTACCTATATATTATCGACATTCTGTCTTCTTTTTAAGTATTTACCACTTTATAAGGTTTTCAATCATGCTTTAAAAATAAAGTTTTGCTTCTGGTCAGCTTTACTCTGAAAAAAAGAAAAAGATTTGCTTCCCAATATATCTTCCTAAAACATATCAATTCAGCCAACCACTTCACACACCCACGCGCGCACACACACACACACACACACACACACACACAGAAACACAAACACCGAAGTTGCTGTTCCTATCCTCAAAAAAGAGAAACAGAAGAACCAGGCTTGACCTCAATATCTGCACCGTGGCATCGGGAACCCACCTGCTGCTAAAACTGGTTGCTCATATACTCACTGTGACCAAGGTGGAGCTAATGAATTTTAGTCCTGGTGGGGCCACACAAATTCACTCATTGTGCTAGGGGGACACCGCACCACAAAGCCGGAGAAGCCTGAGAGATGGGCAAAGCTGGAGGACTGTTAGGCAAAGCGATGCACTCTTTGAGACGGACGTGAGTAGCAGGCCAGTGGGCCGCACCCAGAAGGCTGCCAGAGCAAAAACACAAGTGGTGGCAAAGTGGCAAATGCTTCAAAACATTTTGAAAGGTTTTATTTTTCAGCTGCAATAGGACATTGTCCATACTCTTTCGGCACAGCTTTTCTTCACGGTCTTTGCTGGACAGGTTGGAGGCTGTTGGCTGTCATTCCCCGGTCCCTGGTAACTCTGCCTTAAAAGAGGTATAGTGGCAATATAGTAACATTTCGTTATGGTGAATGCTACATTTTTTCTTACTTCCAAATCAACAAAAAGTTGTAAAAATATGTGCTTCGGTGCTCAGGATTTATCAGTCCATCAGCAGGGTAATTCTTCAAAAACTGGAGAGCAAATTCGGTGTGGGGGTAGAAGCTGGCAAAGAGCGACTGTTTAAAAACAGGCCAAATGAGGCTGGGGTCTGTGGAGAAAAAAACCCAGAAGGGTTCCCCAGTGCTTCCCTACGAAGGGGCAGTGGGGCAGCAGCTCTGAAGGTGTCCAGATCCTCATTCTAAGCTCCCCTCCTCTCCTCCCCCCGTCCCAACCCCCCCTCCCCACAGACAGAGATGACTGGCTACCCTGCTTATTCGCTCCCTCGCAGTCCCACTCTAAATGTGACGGGACTAAAAGCTCTTTTGCCACCTAATAAGAGCGCGATTACCCCCAGATGCACACCTCTCTGCTCCCCATCATGAGGCATTGCCCTCCTGCGAGCGGTAGAAGAGGCAGAGACATGCCGTGCTTGGATCGCCTGGGGTCAGGGTGTCGCTCAGCACCGGCACACGGAGGGAGGCCCCTTAGGAACCAGCCCAAAGAGAGCGGAGGACATTTCGCAACCAGCTTCAGGAACCGAACACAACTGCCCATATTACACCAAGGCAAGGGTGGATCTCTTGCAGCAAGGATCTCTCAGGACAAGGGGACTGGCCAGAATATTGGTTGTGACTTCTTTAGTATTATGCATTTTTTATTGCTGCAGGCTTTCTTGATGTATTAAAATAAATAAAAAGGCAGCCTATGCATTCAATCTTAAATAAGTGGGATGGATGGGTGGTTGGGTGGTAGGTATATAGGTAGGTGCTTGACTGTCTGCTCATAATTTATCTCTTTGGCACAATTCCGGCGACTCTGACTGCAGACACTAGGCGTTGGTTGTGTACAGGCTTCAAGCACTCCCCTCCTTTAATTTGGCCACAGAACTGGGTTTCCATTTCTTCTCCCATAATTTCAAATCTCAAGGCTGACTACTCTAGTTCAAACTGCTGTCTTGGATCACACATTGCTTTTAAACCTGTTTCAGCCTCTCGACAATGAGTAAGAGATTTAGGGGGGTAAGATTAGTGGGTTTAAAGTGTTACCTCCCTATAAGATTTAGATGAGCTCTAAGCTGCTAGTTGATGGGGAAGGGCACAAGGTTAATGCCATGATTGCTCCCCACCCAAGGTATAGTCTAAAACATTTTAAAGAGGTTGTTTCCTTGAGTGGCTTCAACTGCAACAGAATAAAAGAATGGGCCCAAAGCCTGGTAAAGTAGGTGTCTTCCGAAACGCATTGTTTTGCCAAGCACTGGCCAGGTGCAAGACGAGTGGCTCTTTCAGGTCCAGAGACAATGAGCACACCAGCAGGTGAGATTTCAAGCTTTCTTCTTGACTCTAGCAAACAGATTTAAACAGGAATAGAAGAATATAAGATACAGAATGAGCAGATAGAAGTCAACAGAAAGCATAGTCTAAAAGCATAACATACCAAGCCAGATGTTAAAAACTCTTCCCCTACCGTTGGGAGCTACCAAAAGGTGACAGCGGAGAGACCCCAGTATGGCTTAGATAACGCAGCTCCTGGTACCAAGGCCTGTGTCCACACTCACAGACTCAAGGGGCCATACCAGGGTTTTTATCGAAGTCTGACACTGCAATCCCGTGCCTCTGTTTCCATGGCACCGAGGCTGTGGGAGCCGACCTTGACCAGATGTTCCGCCTGCTCATCCTGTGAACCAGGAGCCGGGGAACAGTATGGTTAAGCTAGTGCTTAATCTAAACAGTCTGCGAAGAAGACGTTTTCTCCCTCCCCCCGCCCCGCACTTCTAAGTAAAACTGAAAAGCAAGCCCGCTGAACATTATTACAACTCAGAGTGCACTTTCTTAACATGTGCAGGAGAAAGAAAAGTATCTCACCTAAACTCCTCCAAATAACAGTGGTCTTCCGCATTGCCACTCCACTCCACCCCTTGACATATTTTACTTTCCCTTCACCCTGTTGCTTTTCATTAACGCCAAGTCTCCAAGTAATACATTGAACATTTGCATACAATTGTTTAATTTTAATATACAGAATTATACATCAATATTAGCAAAATCAGAAGAGCTATTACAAAAAATAATTACTGGATACCATGCCAAATTTGAAATATTGGTCATAGTTGGGCTCCATCCTGCGAAAATATCTCGCCAGTGATGTGTGGTTAACTCCTCAATGTCCTAAGTAAGTCTAACTAATTCAGCATGTTCATGCTTAATTTTTAATATTATTCCTTTATGATTTTTGATAGGGCTTGCAATTGGGACTGAATTTGATTAGTTTTCCATATTACTTGAGCTATTGAACTGACATTAAATCGCATGGGAAGTGTAAAGTTGCATTCTTCAGCTTCCCACCCTAAGGTTTTTGTTTCATATCCAGTGGTGGTGCAAATTTATAAACAGGATTTCCATATGACAATCCTCTAGCCCTAGCTAGGGTTGTATGGATATGCCTCCTTAGTATATCACTGAGAACAACAACAACAACAACAACAACAAAACCCAGTAGGCACATACATAATAAAAGTGAACATGCAATAATCACACAAAGAAACACCAAAAATTTTTCCTATCACGCTCCCCATCCAGAAAACACTTTATTCAGCCCCCCCAGCAACTTCTGGGTGTTTGATGGCATTGCTCGGGTTTCTTAAACTGTGGCTGCAGGACAAACCAACAGCATTCCTGCTGAAGGGCACGTGTTCTTCCTTGAGCAGCCGCTAGCACATCGAGGGCCCCGATTTACTGCTGCCAGGACATCAGCGGTAGCGTTCCAGGACTCTCAAATAGATTGAAGAGTTCGTTAGCTTTAGTCACAATATGTCCCACTCTAACCAAAGGTATTAAAGATAGCCCATAGTTCCAGTTTCAAAAACACTCCTTTTTTGCCATCTATCCTTTTTGTCATAAAAACTCTTATCACTGTTATAAAAAGCTTATCATTGGGTAAATAAGATAAAGAAACATACTTCTTCTTTAACCCTTTTCTAAAAAGGTCTAACTAATAATCATCACACCTTGATAAAGACTCTGTATGCAATAGAAATCCACCCTGCCCACGTACTGGTAAAGCAGAACAAATCCCACCATTATACGGATCCTTCATTGAGGCGTACTCGTGCTAAATGTCCTTGTGACCCCAGTGATCTCCTGCAACCTGAAGGACATGGCAGGCTCAAAACAAGACGCCTATCTAGGAAATAAGAAACAGCAACAATTACAGCTTTACTGCTAGCACTTTTGCCTTGCTAGTCTGCCATCTGGTTTTCTGCAGATGTAAATCCACCCGAACCCTTCAAGGTATCATCTTCTGGCCCATCTACCTCTTTTCCTGGGAGATCATAGCTTTTCCAGAATTACCTGGCAATGCAATCCCTTCTCTCAATAGACACACTGCTGTCCCCTCCATTACATGGGACAGCTTGGAGTTCTGCTCTGTCACCTGGGACTGTTAGGCACTGCTTGACACCTGGATTCCCTTTACAGCAAAATTAGACCTGGGGGCAGTCAGGACATCAGCTTTTGGTGCAGCTATGACCACAGATCTACAAGGCAGAGATCTAACCCAATTGCTTGTTGAGTTCCCCTTATAGGCGTTAGTTCTTTCAGCCTAAGTGGGGGCTTCCTGGGACATTCAAATCATTTGCAAAGGGAAGGGCAAAAATCCCCCAATGCAGTTACTTAGTTTACCAGCTCCCTCCCCTAACCATTTTCCAGAAGGCTGCTGGAAGAATGGGCTCATTATTAACTTCTTCTAAGAATGTGACTGGTCCCCAAATTACCATTTGTTCAGTGCTCAGTGGTGAGAAATTTAGCACAGTTCTCTGTTGTAATGAAGCTCTCCATTTTATTTTGGAGTTATTTATTCACCCCTGCATTGGGGGGCTGTTTTACCTGTGACCGGGTTTATTTCCTCCACAGGTTGTGGGGTGTAGCAAACTGCCAGCAATGGCTTGAGTCAGTCTGCCACAGACCCCATGGGCACCGATCTCCTGTGACT
Organism: Liasis olivaceus; assembly: GCA_030867105.1. Taxonomy (NCBI): domain Eukaryota; kingdom Metazoa; phylum Chordata; class Lepidosauria; order Squamata; family Pythonidae; genus Liasis; species Liasis olivaceus. The sequence goes on along the minus strand of CM061348.1, from coordinate 98,261,987 downwards.
CCCACTGCCAATTCTCAAGGATTCCCTTGACCTGGAACTTGTAAAGAACCAGCTGGTTGAACAAAAGCTTTTCCTAACTGAAAGCATCTTCCTTCCAATCCCATGCCGCCCCTTTGCTTAAGAGCTTGTACAAGGGGTGAAGTGTTTGTGCCAAGTATGGGAGGACCCTAGCATTCCCCAAAATTGCGGGAACTCCCTCGCCATCTAAGGAAGGGGGAAATGCTGTACCTTGTCAGCCATGGTGTGAGGCAAAACCCGTGTCCTTCCGGACCATAAGACTCCTAAACACTTTTCATCGGGGCCTGCTCCTTGGATTGCATTACGGTTGACTGCCCACCCTCAGGTGTGCAAGTGTGTTTTCAGGTCAGTTGCATACTTCTGCAGGAAAAATAAATCATTAAAGATTAATATGATCACAACAATGCACGCCCCCCTGCCCTGACAGGTATCGCTGAATGCAATAACCTTGAGGCAAAACGTCAAGATTTGTATTTCCTTTTAGGTAAAAACAACATCATACAATTCAACCGCAAAATCAAAACTTGCAAAGCTGGGCAGAAAAAATCTGTGCATTGGCATGGGAGTTTATTTAATATTTGGGCTGCTTCCACAGCCAAAAACGATAAAACATAGGGACTAATGAAATCCGATAAACTTTCCTTCATAATCCATGTAGAGTTTAAAAGCTAAAACACACAAAGCATCCAAAACACAAATTTTTCCTTTGTCTTTCCCTCCTCCAAGGGCTTGTACAGAGCTAATGCTGGACTCCTCTTATAAGGCACGGGGTGAGACTGCTGGTTACAAACCTAGAATGCAAAGCACTCTTGGGGCAGCACAGCAAACAAGCAATAAGGCCAAATGATCACTTCTCCAGAACCGCCCAGATCTCCTCAAGAGGAACAATTGCCTGTTCCTAACAGGAACAGCTGTAGGAAAAGACATTTACGAAAAATACTTAAAATTCAGATGGTTATTTTGACAAAGGGGCTTAAAGTCCTGCCCATTTACTACAATCACTTTTACAGGACAGTAGGAAGAAAGCGTCTCCCCCCCCGCCCCCCCCCCCCCCAAGTGTAAGAGAGTAAAAAATTATCTTCAGGGCTCTCCCAGAGCCATCAATGTAAGATGTGGGCCCCTGAAATTTTGCTAGATCTCCATGCACAAGGGCGAACTCAGCTTCTCTGCCTACTAAAGCCATTATTTTTATTATTATTTATTAATTGTCTAATAGGACATATGTTATATACAGTACAGCAAAACGTAGCCATATTACAAGAAATAAAATCACATAGCATGAATCTTAGTGGCCTGAATATCTGACTAGATGTTCTTAGCTATAGCCAGGCATCTTTATATTAAGGGCAATATAACAAAACATGGCTTCTCAGATTTAGATGAGTCCTAAGCTGCTGGTTTATGTGGGAGGGGACAAGATAACACTATGATTGGTCCCCACCCAAATTTACTCTAAAATATTTTTAAAATGGTATTTGTGTGAGTGGGTTCAATTGCAACAGAATAAAGGGATGGGTCAAAAGGCTAGCAAAATACTTGTCTTCCAAAATGCACCCAGCTTTCCAATGAAGGATCAAGCCTATGAACTAACATTATCTGCACATGAGTCTTGCTTTGTTTGTTTAGGGATTGCCTAATGTGCATTGCTAAGCAAGGCTGCAGATAATAGGGCCGGGAGTCAAGGCTAACATGGCTTGATGACAAGTTTTGCTCGTTTCCTCAGCTCTTAACTTCTGCGATGTGGCAACAAGTCTTCCCTTTGCTCTCTTCTGTGCAATGGAATTTTCCATGCCATTCCTACTAAGACAACTGGGTTGGCATTGCAATTTGTTTATCGGCAGTCTGAATAAAACCTCAGTGCTGACCCGTAATGCCTTTTGGAGTCAAACCTTTTCTTCTTTTAAGTGTCTACCATCTTTACACACATTAGTCTGTTTTAGCTTGTGGTCTATATTTTATCAAATTGACCTTAGATTAGCTCCAATAAAATATTTTTCTCATTCTGTCTCATTGCACTAAATCAGATCAGATTAGGGCACTAAAATCTTCTTTCTGAATCACTTTGGGACTGATTTGCACAGGTCTGCCCCAAATATCCTGCCCCTTGTGTCTGCTGACATTTTCTACTCCACTACTCAGAAGTCTGTAATGTTAGCTATTTCTGCATGATCTCATAAAAATGTAGGGTTGCAGCATTAACCTCATCTCAACATGGGAGCTTCCTTAATTATATGTCCTTTTTTCAGAATGTTCTCCATCGCCCTCTTGTATTCACAAAAGCTGTTGGGGGAGGGTTAAGAATAGGACTAACTCACCAATCCTAAGAAACTATGAAAATAGCCCATGTCACTTTCAATAGTGTACAGTTGCTTCTGGAATGTTGGATCACCGTCATCAAATTGGTTACCAAAAATGACAGAGCAGATCACGTTAGAAGCTGCATTCATGCAGATCCCTTTTGGGTCAAAAGGCTGCCCTGCAAAGGTGATAGAACCAAGTGATTAAGACCTGAAAATAAGGATATACATTTTCTCAGATTTCATCTCAAGACTGAGAAAAAGATGAATGAAATTTGTGGTACTCTACTTTTCATCTGTCCCCACAAAATACCTGAAGACTCCCATGATGACGTGAAACCCACCCATGGGGAGGAAAAAGTGGGGGCAGAAGGCCACTGACCTTCATTGGGACACAAGCACTGTCCCACTTGTATGTAAGTTGTGAAGTTGCCTGCATGCATGCAAGGGGCGGAGCTTGTGACATAATGGGGCAAGAGGCCTTGACTGATATCCATTAACCCACCTATTGTTGGTAGGCTTAGCATGTGGATGAATCAAAGCATCTTTGCTGAGTTTTATAGATGTTATCAGTGTAATGATTGTATCAAAGATCACCGGTGGGGGGAGGGGGACTTTACTTAAAATATTAATCTTTCAGCTGCAAATCGATATCTGATAGTTGTCCCATGCCAGAAAACATTGAGGGAAACAGCATTGCTCAGCTCTGTTCCCCTTTCTCTTCATGCTGCATCCCTTGAGAAGGACAAATTGAATTGCTTTCCATATAAGAGTCCATCCCAACTCTGACAACAGCCTCAGCAGCCACTTTTCTTTTGGCTTTCTCTGGAATAAGCTGGACCAAAGAGGACCTCGTCTGGTCGCCATTTCCTCTACCAAGCAGAGAGCTTCCTCCTGCAGCCTCGTGGACATGGCCATCTTTCCCATCCCAAACTTCCTCAGGGTAGAAAGGGCGAACTGGTGCAGCTCCCTCCATTTGGTCTCGTTCTTGCTAACAATTCCTGCAAAGAAGGAGGTGAACAAGATGAGGCCAAATTTCATATTCAGAAAGCAAACTTAAATGGAGAGGCAGATTGACACTCAACACCATATTACAACTCTTCCTTCTGTAAAGAAGTATTATCACGCAAGATAAAGATTTATTCCTCACTGGATAGGAAGATTCTGCATGATTCAAAAATTATTCAGAGGAAGTGCTCTATTCATTCAATAATTCACTGTTTTTTTCTGGCTTCCATGAGAGCCTGGAAAAAGCTGCTCCTGTTGTTGCTGCTGCTGCTTTAAGGCATCCATTCATTCATGGGAACTGGGCTGTGAAAGCAGCAGCCCCTTTTGCAGACTTACCTGGAAGCCTGAAAGAAGCCAGATTGCTGCCCTCAGTGAGGTCTGAAGCCCCTTTTCCAAATCATGTTTGAAGAAGGCACACCCTGTCTAGACCTGTTCAAAGAAAAGCTGGGCAGCTGCATTGGTGACTGAATTTGGACTCCAGTGCAAGCAGGATGTTGGACCCCATGGCTTAAGTGGATCCTTCCAACCACATTATTCTATGAAGGAAGGGAGGAAAGGTCACATCTGTGTTCTGCAAGCGTTTGTCTTGCTGCTGGGACAGAAGTGCTGATTTTCCCATGCAGTCTAGACAAAGAAATGCAACCTTGAAGAAGTACACATGAGATCATCTTCTTCCTTGTTCCTTACTTCTACTCCACATTGTTGGCAGCTGCTGGGTTAGAAGGTTAAAATATCTGGTGGAGGAATCCAGACACTTCTTTTGGTAACTGCTTGAGTTAAAAGAACACAGAAAACGTTTACCAATTCTTTTTCTAATTATGATATTGCCACCAAAGCAAACAAGAAAATAAAGATTACACTCAGCCTGGTAATTATTATGGTGACGATATTATCCTGTGTGTTTCTTTGAGAATAACCTTTTCGTAGGGAAATCAATATTCTCAATTGATTGTGTTTTCCCTCCATCCCCCTTCTTTTTTTCTGAAGAGAGATTCTGCTAGAGATTCTGCTAGAGATTATCTCTTTGCATCTGTGAACCTATCTGGACCATTCAGGCAAAAGGCCAAGATAGAAAAGGAGAGAGTCTTCATATGCTGTTCCTGCATCTGTTTCTCATCTGGTCACAGAACTCTCTCTCTCTCTCTCTCTCTCTCTCTCTCTCTCTCTCTCTCTCTCTCCATCCATCCATCCATCCAAAAATGTTTTTTCCCTTGGGATATATTTTAATTTTCCCATCTATTCTCCATTCCTAGCATCCCTGGAAGTCTCCCATCCAAGTAACAATCAGACACAACTATGCTTAACGTCAAGCCTGGACAAGGTCAGCCGGCTGTTGCCACTTGCTGCTTGTTTGTGCCCTTACAGAAAGCACTGGCTGAATTGCCTTGGGACCTTGGCTGCACTTTTCTCTTCTAGGGGTGTAATTCTTTTTGTTTTAAATCATCTCTCTGAAAGTACAGTTTGCATCCAAAGAGATGGCGTCAATGGGAGCTTCTTTTGGAGTTCTCATAGTAGCTTTTGTGGGGATTGTGGCAAGGAAAGGAGAAGATGGAGGCTTCTCCTCCATGCCCCAGTTCCAAGGTTCTTGATTGTGTCCCATGGTGCATGCAAGATACATCACATCTAGAAGTGAAACCATCGGCAAAGCAAATGAGGGAAGCTAAGAGAGTCTACCTTGCGCCTTTGTTACTCTCTCATCAAAGGGGACGTCAGGACGTCCTCCAAACTCTTCCGCATGATCCACCAGAGCATCTTTCACCACCTCGTATCCACAGAGCACAACCAGAGGTTTTGGTCCCATCCACACAGTAAAGATGGGGCCATACTTCTCGGTGAGCTGAAGGCAGAAATAAAAAGGTCTGATGAATTAGCCCACAACTATGTTTGATTTTTACTTTTAAACAGCAAAGATTTTGACTAAACTCTGTTCAAAAGGCTAGAGAGGTTTTTGACCATTTTCCCAGTATTTTTGATGTAACCATGTTAACACAAACAGGGTTTGTTGTAAATGTGGTATGATTTCATAGTAAAATGGAACCTCTCAATAAAGAACAGGCTACCTTTTGTCTTTTTTTGGATCAGCTGAAATTATTATTTAGTAAGAAAGATTTCAGAGCTTCTGCAATTTTCTCTTATACCACTTTTGAAAAATTAATGCTTAACCATTCAAAACAATCAAAAGACAGAATGTCAAAAATGGATACTAGGTTATTATTGCTAGTAGAAACAGGAAAGCCGCCCCTCAGCTTACAGGACACTTGAGATACTGGTTCTGGTGAAGCTGGAGAGAAGGCAAAATGGCAGCCATAATAGAAACCAGGTGGATTCACCTCAGCTTCTGTGCAAGAGCTTCAATAAATGACCGTGCACCACTGGCCCTTAATGCCAGTTAGATAGCCACCCATATATCACCATGAGTCTCCTGAATGCTGGAGAGGATGTTCACAGAAGGAGTCTTTCTTTCATATGTGTTGATCATGCGATAAAGTTCTAGTTTTCTGGATCAAAAATTTGAGCACGGTTAATTACTTGGACTATTCTGGATTCAAAATATACTTTAGATGTATCTCCTGCCACTGTTAAATCAATTCAAAAATTGTGGTGTACTACTTCTGTAAAATTGCATTTTGACCTTTTTCCTCATGCATATTGATGCTAGGGGTTTATCCAGACCTTGAAATTAATAACATTTTTTTTTTTAAATAAACACTGTTCTATGGAGGATTTGGATTTTTACTTTAAAGCACTTGTTGGATAATAATGGTAGGTTTTTGAAATTTTCTATGTTAAAGGATAAATATATTTGTCTTTTGCTACCCACTGGCAATATTTACAAATTCAGCATTTACTGACATCTGCATTTGGTTCAGCAGCATTTTCAGCTTCAGAGGCACCTAAATTATTAGAAGTTATTATTAAATGCCCACAATTAGTCTTTAGAAATATTTGTTATTGGTACTTCCAATAACAATACATATTATTGGTACTTCCATTGATGAGCAAATTTTAAGGACTGAATGAATCAAGGAATAAGAGATACCTCTCTTGTCTAAAATGTGAGAAACTATCTTGCTGTCAGTGTCAAAATTTTCAGTATATCTTTGACTACACATTATTTTTAAAAATCTACCACATTTATTTGGGCCCCTTTCCACTTGTAGAAAAGAAGTAAATCTGTATGTTAATGCACTTAGAATAATCCTTCAGTAAAACATATTTTTGCCATGTCCTAAGGTTGTTATATTCTGGGAAGAAGTGTGTATCTATCTATCTATCTATCTATCTATCTATCTATCTATCTATCTATATCTGTGTATAAAAATTTGACTTTGTGACAAGATTTAATATATTTAGATGCCCTCATTCTTTTGAATTCCATATTTATTACACAGAAATGGATGCAATGCAAATGAACTCTCCACACCCTTCTTATTGCTAAGTGACTAGTCTTTCCAAATTTATTGGAAAAACAAATTTATGGCTCCAGTTATTAAGTGGTTCGAAGACCTGATGTTACTTGTAATTTATGAACAAACTGTTTATTAATGTAGATTAGTATGCACAGTTACAATTAAATATGTTCATGCATTACTGAAATTATTATGTAAAAAACCCAGAACCCAGATATAGGTATAGATATAGGTATAGATATAGATATACTGTAGATATAGATAGACTCCTTTTTCTTTTATTCCTCTACTCTTTTTTCTTTTACTACTTTTTTCTTGTTCTACTTTTTTATTATGTTTTCTTTCTCATGTTTAAATAAATAAAAGAAAAAAGGGAGGGAGGGAACAATGATTAGGGAGATCCAAATTCAAGTCTGCCCTTAGCCATGGAAGCTTATGGCCAACCACAATCAACTGGAGCTATCTTCAAGGTTGCTAGGAAAATGGAGGAGACAATGCTAGAGGAAAGGTTGGCAATAAAACTAGAGAATAAATAAATATTCAGTTAGTTGTGTCACCCACCAGCTCCTTCAGATATGTGAACAATGTTCTTATTACTACCTCATATTTGTACAGCATAATTACAACTACTGTATAGTTTCAGATGTTTAATTGGCCGAAAATGCTGTTTTTTAATTTTCCAAGACCAGAAATGGCAGTGTCATACATGATAGAAAGAAGGTGTGTAATCTCAGCTGGAGGGCCTCCTTTGGCCTTTGTATGGCATGTCAGACACTGTACTCCTAAAAGTCGGGTGCTTAGGACTCAAAACTAAATTTAATTGAATATATAGGTGTGTATATATAGTATGTCTAAAAGTAATGAAATTTCATCTTCTTGAAAATATATTGGAGAGATTTACTTCTTTTAACCACTCAAGCCAAAGGCAAAGCCATCTGACACTGCTTCAGAGCATGCATGGTGCCTTCTGGTCCAGATATTACAGAAAAGTAGAGCTAGATGTCATCACTGCTCTATTAGCATCTTTCCCCAAAACTGCACTAGGGACAAAGTCAAACAGAAGCTGCACTAGGCACAAAATCACAAACTCTGACTTCATTCATTCATTCATTCATTCATTCATTCAATTTATACGGCTGCCCATCTCAGGTCAATGACTGTGGGTGGTTAACAGTGAAAGACAAAGAAACAAAAACATCAGACATAAAAGAGCAGCCCAGATAACAACAGATCCATCCATTTCAGGGTGAGAACTGATTGGGATCCACTTATGAGCACATAGCATAATTCTAGCCTAAAACAATAAAGCGGATTATAGAAAGATATAGTATGATGATGGTAGTGATTTGGAAAGATAATTACACTTCTAGTGACCTTATATATTTAATAGCCCTCATCAAAAAGGCTGATCTGCAAAACCTTTCTTTCTTCTCATTATGGAGGGCTTTGTAGGAGATTGCAGGTTTTCAGCTCTTAGAGACGGCAAATATGCTCACCTTCCTTTGGCTTACAGCAAGCTGATTTGTGGCAGGGTGGCAACTGAAAATATGATGCACTGGCTCCTCTCTCTCTCTCCCTCTCCCTCTGCTAAAGAGGACATTCTTCTATTACTTAATCAGCACGGAAAGCTGAAATAAAGCTAACGTTCCTGGTGAACGGGCATTTGTTTTCAATGAACAAATCTCAAAGGAGCAGGAATGAAGTAGGCTTTTGTTTTCTAGCTGCATTTGTACCTGGTTGTACAAAGAGGAGTTTTAGCAATGCTGTGCTTTCGAGAGTGCGTTAACCTGTTTTTATGTAACACCACAAAAGCGTTGGGGCTGTGGAATAGTAAAGCTGCTGAAGACTTTTCTGTTTTGGTTCAAAATGGCCTGGAATAAAATAAGTTTGATATCTATATATTTTAATGAGGGAAGATTGTTTATTCCAGATCAGAAATTATATATTCTGGCACTTCAGCATTTTAATAATTTGAAACCCAAATAAATATTTTTGGATACTTTTGCTGTTTTTAAAACAAGAAAGTAATTTTGAGAGAGAAATATCAGAAGAATGGAAATGAGTATAGAAAAAATTGTTCCTAGTAATCCCCCCCCAACAGCTTTACATAAACCACATTTAAAGTATCATTTTTAAAATATAGTTTAACATTTTTCTGTATGATATGTTATAAAGTAATATAATAATAAAAGTGGTAATCAACACATACATTACTTTATGACACACTATGGAAAGTATAAATATTATAAGGTGAATATAATGTGAATATAAGTAATACAGGGAGTCCTCATCTTACAACAACAACAGGGACCAGAAAATTCATTATTACACAGTGCGGTCATTAAGTGAGGCATCACGTAATCACACCTGATTTTACAAACTTTTTTATCACGGTCATTAAGCAAATTATCACATGACCGTGACTAAATAATAATAATATTAATAAATGTTGTTGTCTATGATGTTACAATGTACTAATTTGAATTCATAACTATATAACTTACATATTATATGTAAAAAGCCATTATAATAAAAAAATCTGCAAAAAACTTTTAACCTGAGCAGGCACCTGATGTTGGGGATGGAAATAATGTTCCTCTTTCTTAATCAATTAAGAAATCTTAATTAGTTTTTCTTTCCCAGATTAAGAACATTATCATTTTGTTTCAGCGGGGACAGTAGCCACTGTATCTCAGGGCTAGCTACCTTGGGAAGCAAAAACTAAAAAAAATGCTGCCCCTTCCTGCCCAAGAGACAAAAATCGGGTGACCTGTTGACTTCGGTGGAGAATATTGATTGCACTGGGGGTTCCCACTTTTAAAAATGCTGTTTTGGACAGCAGTCCAGCACTACAAATTTTTTGTAACTTCAATTTTTGGGTAAACATTTCTTACTTCAGTAACAATAGCTGGAAAGTTATGTGCTAGTATAGGGTGCATTTTATAATGGGGAAGCATTTTATACAAAAGAAACAGCAGGCAAAGAGTAACGGTTAACATATCAAGACTTATTAATGCATGAAGATGGACAGCTTAAGATGAAGTCAAGAGAACAATCAACTGCAGAGGGATTTAGTTGTCAGTGGTTCTCATATGCACAATTAAGAAAAAGATTGAATATAGACTAGACAACCCATGATCCGTTGGGTCGTCATTTCAGAGTTATTTCCTTATCTAAACAGAGAAACAGAATGATCGAGGGCAAAAAAGCAGTGGGAGTGTGATCAACTTGTGACTTGCTGCGAGCTTTCCCATTGACTTCACTTGCAGGGACACTAGCAGGAAGGGTCAGAAATCTTCCTTCCTTCCTTCCTTCCTTCCTTCCTTCCTTCCTTCCTTCCTTCCTTCCTTCCCTCCCTCCCTCCCTCCCTCCCTCCTTCCTTCCTTCCTTCCTTCCTTCCTTCTTCCACTTGGGCTCATTGTCACCTGGAACACCCTCAGGTGGCTAATTGCTGGCCAAATCCTTGATTCAATAGCCTATTTCATCTGCCTCTTCAACTTCTGGCTCAGAGAATTTAAAGAGGACCACAACAGATCGGGGTGTCAACAGAGAAGGACCTACACCAAGGCAGATGTGCAGCCATATGGTATATGGACTGAGAGGGCTCTGGGAGGGGAGGTTGAGACCCTCAATGGTTTACCCTGCTGCCACACAGTTGGTCTGTGATTTGAGGATGAACTGATTTGATTCAAGGCATTTCAAAGTTCTTAAGATCCCAGCACAAAGAATTGAATGTCCTTTGCTTTGAAACAGTCTTTCAGGGGCTTATTTGCCACAAAAATGTTTTGCCCACCAATGAGTTCTGTAATCACAAAAAGGATATCTTGGAATGTATGATATATCTGTGTAATATTCATGTAACTGGGTTTTGATTAACTACATTTTGCAGACAGAATCTCCTTTTGTGAATTTATCTGCCATCAGGCAAAAAACGTTTGGACATGAGATTTTATCAGTAGTGGACAAAAAAGGAACCAGACCCCTTTAAGGGATCCAGTAAACATGAAAAAAATATTTTCTGAGGAATGAATTACATTTTGAAATCCTAAGAAGTATATTTTATCTTTTGTACATCTGGACCCATTGATTGTCCGAAATTGGATATTCTAATTCTTTATTCCACAATTCAGATAAATCTCATACTAACATTCATTTTACTTTTTAATTCCTTATCAAACTGACTGATTGGGTTCCAGTCAAGGGAAGGGAAGGGAAGGGAAGGGAAGGGAGGGAGGAAAGCAGGCAGGCAAGCAGGCAGGCAAGACTGTCACCCATCAGATCCTCAGCTTCTTTCTTCTCCTATTCATTGAACACAAGCATCCAATGAACGTTTAACAGCTCTTATAAGGGGGTATTGATTCTTATTTGTGAAGTCCAAATACAAGGATATTAAATCCTTGTCCTTAGTGTCCCCAACCAGATGGAAGGTGAACTTCTGGAGCAGAGTGCTGAAGAACAGGAAGAGCTCCATCCGAGCCAGGGCCTCCCCCGGACAGGCCCGCTTCCCTGCAATAGCAAAGAAGAAAACAAAGCTTATTTAGGAAGCACACTTGCTGGAACTGTGATTGGTAAAAGAATAGCATGGAATAAGTAAGCAGGTTACTTTAAAACACATCCAATGCCTTCCAGAGGACTCTACCTGCTGAGAATGGCATGAAAGCATCTCTTTTCCTGAACTGGCCCTTTTCATCCAAAAAATGATCTGGGCTGAACTTCTCTGGAGTCTCCCAATGGAGAGGATCAAAATGTACAGAGGAGAAGACTGGCGCAACAGCCACGTGCTAGAGGGAAAGGAAGAAACAGATTGTATTAGTTGTTGTTTGTATGGAGCAGAAAGAGCCTGCAGTTCTCACTTGCCTCAAATAAAATAGTTCAGTGGGGAGCACTCTGCAAACACTCTGTGGGCATGGAGGGAAGGGAGAGATATTTGGTTTAATACTTATTTATTCAATAAGTACTGCCTTGGATATGAAGGATCTCTGCATACATAACAGCCCTCTTTTTTTCTATTCCCCAGAATATCTTGACCAATAGTTATATCACCACACCTTGGGAATGTTGTAACCACGGAATGTTGTGTTACAAGTTGTTGCCCGTGGAAAGTTCGCAAGGCTCCCTTTCTGATACCGTTGAACCTCATGGACAACGGCATTTGTGAAAGGCATCTTCAACCGGTCCTCCATGCTTGGAATGTGGTTTGCACCCACCACCTCATCAATCTCCTGTTGCACCTTAGCTGAGAGAAAAAAATATTGAGAAGATATTGACAGCCTTTTTCTTTCTCATGCTGAACACCTGCAGTCAGCTACCACTTCTTTTTCAAAGAACATACAGGGAAGACATTTCTAGACAAAAGAATGGCTCCTCCTCCTCCTTCTCCTCCTCTAAAGTTGTTTCCCAGTGGAGACCATTTCAGTTTTTCTAGTCCAAGAAGATGTGATTCATCTTGTTTATCTGTGTCTCTGTGCCATACTGGAAATGCTGACAGTCAGCAAACATCAAGCATTTCCATATGGGCTTTTGAAGATTACAGTCTCTACCCAAAACTGCAGTGAATAGTATCAGGAGAAAAACTACTATATTTAAATTAATTTCCTAAACTGGTATTATTTGTGCACATTAATTAATATTTTATGGCAGCAGAAAAGAAAGCACTCATTCCCCCCAAAACCTCAAGCTCCATTTCTAAAGAACTAGCTAGAATTGTCAAACTATTGGGAGGGTGGTATTGTAGATTAAGATTAATTATATTCAGTAACAACCTTTATTAATTTTTCTTCTATGTCATAATTACTCATTCTTGTACATAACCATTTTGCAATTGCCTGAAGCAGCATGGTTCAAAATGTCAAGGATGATACCTTGAGTTAAAAGGGATGTCCATTTATACTGTTGCAACAGATGATCCTCAGGAAAAGCTATCATCTCGTAAACTTGCTCATTCATACTAGGATTCCATAAAGCAAGTACTAAATTAATGTACTTGGCTGATTTGCCCTAGGGCTGTATGCGGAAAAAAGATTGCATTCAATTGTTATAGCATTCAATCACTTCTGCCTCTTCATGATCTAATGGATATCATTTCACTAGAATTGTCTGTCAATAGCTGCTTCTTCATGACATCTCAAGACTTGGTGTCAGATCCGTTTGTTCCAAGGGCAGGTTAGCTAGACTGGGAAATCTAAAAAAAAAAACCATTTTGGAAGAAGGCAGTGGCAAAGCGCTTCCATAGTATTCCCAATAAAACTGCATAAATGCAGCTGCAGTGAGTTTACTTTACTCAACAGCATCTTAATTTATTTACTTTCTTTTTTGTAGGATTAGTAGTGGAACCCCTAAGAGCCCTGACACCTTTCCCTTTTTGTGGGCATTTCTGTACCTTGAATGTGTGGCAAATTAGCCATCGCTAGGAGGCTGCAGAGCAAGGCCTGGCTTGTGGTTATTGTCCCAGCAACAAAGAGTCCAAACACAGTAATCACAAGCTCTTCAGGAGTGTAGATAACCTCAGAGGAGTTCTGCTCCTAAAAGGAAACAGAGGTGGAAAAAGAAGAAAAACATTGTATTTGGAATTGAGATAAAGCAGTTCATGAAGTTCTTCATACTGTCTCTTTCAACTAAAGGAAACTTAATTCAGCCTCTAACTTGCCTTTAAAAACCCTTCAATTCTGAGGTATTTCTGGGATCAGCATTTGATGCAGGGGAAGAAACAGCTTGCCTACGTGGTGTACCCATCAAATATTTAGCACAAGTAATGGCCAGAATTAAAGAACTCAGTCTTAAAAATAGCAGCCTTCATTTCTAGTGCTTGGCCTAATTTGGAGAATAGTATAGGTATCCTTAGCAACAATTATGCCTGGAATAGGAATACATGCCAACACATAGGCTATGAGGGGGGAGTCCCAGAGTAAAGAAAGAGGTGGAGAATAAATAGCTTCATATTCATTCATATGAGATGAACTATGTTCATCTTAGATGCATATTGGAGAATACTCATGATACTTAGACAATTATGCAAGAAAGGTATATAGCCTACCTTCTCCAATCTCATAAGGAAGCAATCAATATAGTCACGGGGGTTGTGAGGATCCAACGTCTTCCTGTGGAACTCCACCTTCTCACGGATATAATCACAGAGTTTTTCTTTATTAGCAAAAATCTTGTTGTGTTGTCCAGGAAAGTAATCCATAATTTTTGGAATAGTATTGTACACCTGTCACAGAGTTCATGTTAAACACTATTTTAGACCATTATGGTGGAGGCTTAATGCCCCAAATATTCAGAGAGTAGCTTTTACTGTGATATTGCTAGTTGTCAAGCCTCAAATGGGCACCAAGGCCACGGAGACAAGAACTACATGGATTTCAGTAAGCTATCTTCAATTCTAGTCTCAAGTAAATACAGCATCTTGGAAACTATAATAGGAATTTACATTTATAGTAAGTTAATTAAAGAGGAGTCTCTTTGAAAAGCTTTTCCCCAGATCTCTTGTCACTTCAGCTGAGTTCCATTTAGGACATAATGTGTCAACTGACTCACACACACGCCCCACATCTCTCACACTAATGGATAATTGTGTAAATGGTCATAGTCCTCGAAGCTGGGAAGGTAGAATCTGTCTGTGAGCATAAAGACAGGGGAGCTGTTTCAAAAAGCAATGATAAGGAGAGATGCACATATGTTCATCAATTTGACATGATAATTAGTACTGCTAATACTATTTATAGCTCTATGTGTAGCATTGCAGTTTTTTTTTAAGTTAAATAATATGATAATGTAACTTTTTAGATCAATTGGAATACTGACATTGTCCTTATATTACACATCTAATGGCATGAGGGAAAAATTGATATGGTTGTCATCTGTTTGAAGCCCTACAGAAAAAACAAGGAAGCATGTATGGGCACCAATGTTAACTTTTCAGTCAAGGGCTGAAAGTTAACAGTGAAACATTAACATTAAGAGGCATTAGCCCCCTCCTGTGAAATGCCATGCTTGGACCTCCCTGGCAAGGTAAGGAGTGAGTGAGTATAAGAAACAAGCAGGTCAGGGGCCAAAGGAATTATTGCCCTGATTACCAGAGAAGGGAACGGTCCTTGTAAGCCCAGCCAAGAGAGGTGAACTGGGAATCGGTTGGTGTTTGGATGGCTCCGTCTCACTGGATGTCCAGATTTGGCTTCTCCTGCTTAGTAGCTCATCATATCTAGTGTTCACATTTCTGACCTGAACATTCACACACACCCACAGAGCTGCTAGGAAAAGTGGAGCTTCATGACAGGAGAAGCAACAGAGAATACTAACATACCAGTCCAAGGAAACTATTAAAGAATCTTATTTGAGACTCCACAATCTGCTGGTTCTCTACGAAGATTTGATCTTTGTAATCAAATCGATTGCCAAAGACGACTGCGCAGATCACATTGGAAACAGCACTGGTAAGCCTTCTTCTTGGGTCAAAAGGCTGCCCTGTAAGAAAAGCCACAGAAAGGTACGAGTGGGATGAGAGAATGCAGATCTTTCCTTCCACAAATCTCACCACAAAATTGGAATAAAAAGTGTTTCAGGTCAAACAGGTTTGAATGAATATTCTTTCCCTCTCTCCTAAGAACTGAATATGAATGCAATTTAAAAATCCTATCACCTCTTTAATCAAGATACAAAGTTATTTTTCCAAGTTCCACTCTGAAATCCATTAAATATATATTCAAATATTTTATTGGTAATTTTTTATTATACTATTAACTAAGTAGCAGAGCCTATATGTAAGTTAAATGATTAAAAAAAAAAAAAAACTTCTGCTTCTTTTTCCAGTTTTAACTGAGCACTCAGTTCCCTCCATTCCGCTCTCCTTCTAATCTATCCAACACTTTTTAAAAAATAATCCCAGGCACTTTTTCTCTGTTTCTTTTCCTTTCTCCTTCCAGAGGAGACTTGTCCACCAAAGATGGTTTTTGAAGGTGCTACAACCCTCTGAATGGATTCTACTTGTGGCCGTTTAATTCAAATCCATGTTGCCTTCCAGATCTGCATCCCTCATGCGGCCTGTTCTGATCCACATTTTCCTTCCCTTCTTTAGTTTACGTATCTCATTTACCCAAAAAGTGTTTCGCTGGCTGCTGAACTTGCTTGATTTGTGATTTAGCATTATCTTCAAATGTGGCAAAACATAAGCATATTTTTAAAAAATCCAGGCTCAGCATATTTTTATGCAATTACCACATTAAATAGCTTCCTAGCACCTACTGTGTTTTCTCAATAACTGCATCCACAGTAATATTTCACTACTTCTGAGCAAACTTGCCAAGGGCTGACACTGGAGAGAAAAGAGGAAGAAACAGCTGGAAAGCTGTTGTATTTCTTGTGTGTATTTTTGCTTTTCTCCTGAGCGCCACTGTGGAAAAAATGCAGGTGGGGGGGGGGGGGGAAACACTTGTCACTGCCTATCTTCCTTTTTCTTTATTTTGTGCATTTAAGTGCAGAAGGATTTGAGTTTCAGTTTAGAATCTAGTTCTCCTGTAACTTCACATAGTACAAAAACCCTTTCCAGCTTCTTTTCTATACACTTCCTGAAATTCTTCTTCTGTAGGAGAAGAGCTTTCAGTTTCTCTATAGGACCTTTTGTGGTAGCCATTTCCTCCACTAGACAAAGGGTTTCTTCCTGCACCCTCTCGGACATCCTTTTCTTCCCCATCCCAAAATCTCGCAAGGTGGACAGTGTAAACCGTCGCAGCTCCCTCCATTTCTTCTCATCAGTGGTGTTCAGACCTGAAACCAAAGAAACGGGAAAGAGATCACGATGTCAGTCACTTCTCAGCTTTTATGGAGGAGGATGTTTAGATATCAAAGATGGTTTCAGACACTTTTCCTCTTCAGATCTATGCCTCATTTATAGTTGAAACAGGGCACTGTATTGCAATAAATTATGCATCACAATACTTTCCCTCCCCACTTTTGCAGGAAACAAGCCGAGATGATTAGAGCACTAGTTAGCTGAACTACACAGTTTCCATCTTTCCATTCTTGACTACTCTCATATTAAGAGAAGAATGAATGAGGTTGTGGAAATCATGTCACAAGTTTCTACAATATTCTCAGGAATCTTCTCCAATATCAAAGTTCAAAGGCGTCAATATTCTTTCTATCCTACTTCTTCAAAGTCCAAATTGCTTTTGAAGATACACAAAATGAATTTTTGACATTACTCCAGATGACATCAGCCAAAAGTGTCTTCTTTTGAAAAGCATTTCTGTGTGTCTTCCTAAAGGACCAGTTTAGAGGTGAGATTTTTTTGTTTTGTTTTGTTTTTTTCTTGCATGTCAGGAACCACCTGAGCAGATTTCCGAAGTGACCAGTGGAAGGGAAATGGTGAAACAAGATTTTCCTCCCTCTCCAAGAATCATGACCAAATCAACATCATTACAAAACCACATTTCAAGTGAAAGTTTCATGACTATCAATAATAGTAAAGGCATTCAAATGATTTGAAATGAATTATAGAAACTTAAAGAAAAACAATAACAAATAAGGAAATGAAAGAGAATCAACCTTTATTTTGGAACAGTCGCCAGTTCATGGGCATTTTAGTTCGCCCACCAAACTCTTCCACATGATCTAACAAAGCATCTTTTACCACTTCATATCCACAAAGTACAACCATTGGTTTTGATCCAATCCAGACAGTAAATACAGGTCCATACTTCGCAGTAAGCTAAGGACAGAATTAGATGAAAATTCAGTTAGTTAGGTGATAAGGAGTTCCCAGTTGGAAGCCAAGTGTGGAGTAGGTCCAGAGGAGTTGCCCGGGGAGCGTTCTTGCCCAGTTATCTGGGAATGGTTTGATCCTGTTGTCCCTGAGGAAGTGGACAGGGTCCTCGGGGCTGTCAGTGCGACCACCTGTGATTTAGATCCGTGTCCCTCCTGGTTAGTTAAATCTACCAAGGAGGTGACCTTAGGGTGGGTCCTGGCGATGGTTAATTCATCCTTGCAGGAGGGGGTGTTCCCGAAGCCTTTCAAAGAGGCTTTGGTCCGCCCACTCCTCAAGAAGTCGTCACTAGACCCCACCCTTCTGGACAACTTTCGTCCAGTCTCCCACCTCTCCTTTTTAGGGAAGATAGTAGAAAAGGTGGTCGCGCGGCAGCTTCAGAGGATCCTGGAGGAAACGGATTATCTGGACCCCTATCAGTCAGGATTCAGGCCCGGTTATGGGACAGAAACAGCATTGGTCGCACTTCTAGATGATCTCTGGCGAGAGCGGGATGGGGGGAGTGCATCCATCCTTGCTCTTCTTGACTTCTCGGCGGCCTTCGATACCATCGACCATGGTATCCTTTTGGGTCGGCTGCAGGAGTTGGGGTTGGGTGGCACAATGTTGTGCTGGTTCAGCTCCTTTCTCCAAGGCCGAACCCAATCGCTGTTGATAGGGAGCGAGAGGTCCAGCCCCCGGCCCCTACTTTGTGGGGTGCCACAGGGGTCAGTGCTTTCACCGCTCCTTTTTAATATCTACATGAAACCGCTGGGTGAGATCATCCGGCACCACGGGGTGAGGTATCATCAGTATGTGACGCTGTGACTGCCCTCTCGCGGTGCCTGGAGGCTGTGGGGGCCTGGATGGGGGACAACAGGCTTCAGCTGAACCCTGGTAAGACGGAGTGGCTGTGGATACAGGGAGCCTCAAGATCTAGGACTTTGTCATCTTTGGTTCTTGACGGGGTTGCACTACCCCAGACACCCCCGGTGCGTAATCTGGGGGTTCTCCTGGACTCACGACTCCTGCTCGAAGAGCAGGTGGCAGTCGTGGCTAGGAGGGCCTTTGCACAACTTCGTGTGCTGCACCAGTTACGCCCCTTCCTGGATCAGGGGGACCTCCGCACGGTCACTCATGCCCTGGTCACCTCTGAGTTGGACTACTGTAATGCGCTCTACATGGGGCTACCCTTGAAGAGTATCTGGAAGCTAATGCTGGTGCAGAATGCGGCGGCGTGGACAGTTCTTAATGCCCCTAGGAGGGCACATATAACACCCCTGTTGCATGAGCTGCATTGGTTACCGGTTTGTTTCCGGGTCCAATTCAAGGTGTTGGTTATTACCTTTAAAGCCCTTTATGGCACCGGACCAGGTTGTCTGAGGAACCGCCTCGCCCTGTTCACTTAAGCCCGTCCCACTCGGTCCAGCAGAAGGGGCATGTTGCAGACCCCACCAGTCAGGGAATTTCGATTGGTGGGGTCGAGGCAGAGAGCCTTTTCTGCTGTAGCGCCCGCCCTATGGAACATCCTGCCTCCTGAGGTCCAGTGTGCCCCCTCCCTCATGGCCTTCAGGAAAGATATTAAATCCTGGCTTTGCCAGAAGGCCTGGGGGCCAGAGGGGGGCCCGCACCTGTGGAGATGGCTGGTGGGATGATGGGTTGTCTTCCCCCCCCAGCATCTTACAGGTTTTTTAAGGCCATAAACCAGAGGAGGTTTTTTAGGGTTTTTTAATATGTTTTTAATTATTTATAGTTTTTAGCCATCTCGGAGAGAGCTGTGTTTTTATTGTGAGCCGCCCAGAGTCACCCGTTGGGGGAGATGGGCGGCATACAAGCCGAATAAATAAATAAATAAATAAATAAATAAATAAATAAATAAAGAAAGAAAGAAAGAAAGAAAGAAAGAAAGAAAGAAAGCAAGCAAGCAAGCAAGCAAGCAAGCAAGCAAGCAAGCAAGCAAGCACGCACGCACTTTTTGGAGAAATTATTCTAAAGCATGCTTGAAATACTTCTTAAATTTCTCACAGAGAGACCTTCAACATGTTCAAACCAAGCTTCAATAACTCTTAATATCCACAGAGTACATCAGTATGATTAGGTTCCAGTACATTGTATGTATTTCCAGCTGGTGCGGTATGGGCAACAGTATGTTGGCTTTCCTGGTCATCTGTGGATTAGAGAACCTAGTTTGCAGAGAGTAGCATGAGCTGCTCAAGGTAAAACTGAGCTTTGGCTGCACTAGTGACATCCTGGCCAAAAAGTACCAAAACTCAGCAGTGCTGTTTTTACCCTTAACAAGAAATGTTATACGTTGCAAAGGTAAAACTTAGCCTAATAATCTAAACTATTCCTTCTTTAGCTTACTAGAAAAACTTATGTGAAATCCACAATTAACCAACTTTACGATGGGAAGTGGAGGTCAATATTTATGGCCCAGCCGATAACCACCATGTAATACTTAAGATTTCACACCCAACGTGAGAAAAATTATACTTTAGTGAATAGTGAATACTTTAGTGAATAGTGATAGTATAAAGAGAAAAAAACTATTTTTATTATTATGAAATATTGTGAAAAAAATGCAATTCAGGAAATAAATATATTCTGTTAAGTGGCATGAATTGAGAGGAATGAATGAGATAATGAGAATGTTAAGTGTTTAATATTTTTCTGCTTAGAAAAAGGCCTGTCTGTTTCAACTGCGTGCCTTAAGCCAAAATCTATTCATATGTACACAAATGAATGAATATCAATCTAAAGCAAAATTATTCTGAATATCCATGATGTAAGATTGAGAGAATCTGTGAAAGACTCAAAGCTGATGAGAGGTTCTAAATGTAGGTCAAGTGATTATTTGGGAGTGTCAAGGATGGGCCTTGGGAAAATGGACACAGAAGCAAAGGAAAGAAGTGAAAAAACTGAGAGTAAAGTAAAACTACTGCAGGAAGAAAAAAATGCATGCTTCTTATGAAAAATACTAAAATAAAGACCAATTTCCCAATAGAATGAATGGAAAGTGGACATAAGGGAAGAAGATGTAGGAGTGCTTCAAACAATCTGAAAGGAATTATGCTACAGAGTCCACTGAAGTGTGTGGAATTTTGCTCACAGGCAGTATGATAAAAGAGAAGAGGCTACAGATGAAAAAATTGTGCATACAAGAGAATATGGGGACATTGGAAGGATGGAAATGGGGGGAAACTGCCCACCATTCCTGAAGATAAACCATCTTTGGTAGGGCTACCATAAACGGGCTTCAAATTGGATTACCATTTTAGTGCAGTAAAGGGTTTGTGTTTCTGTATGTCTTTCTTGGCGTCTAGTGAACATCTGGATTTTTGCAGCCCAGATGAAATAGTCCTTGTCTTTGGTTTATTAGGACAGAAGCTGTGTCTGCATTTCAACAATCTGGAATCCTACAGGGTGGCTAGAGGAAGAGGAGGTTTCAATGAGTTTGATGCTAATACAAATGATACAAATTTGAGGCCCAGGGATTTATTTTTCTAAGCCTTTTCCTATTACTACTTATTTTCAATGAACTTTCTAACTTTCACTGTGTGTGTATCAGACTGTTATAAGGTGCCTTTAAACTAAAATTCCTTCTGAAGATACACACGACCCCCCAAGAAAATTGGATGCTTATACAATTAATCAAACTACTAAAATTAGGACAAAATATAGATATTTTTTCAAAGTAATCATCTTCCAAAACAGTGAAGAAGTACAATAGTCAGCTAACTGGAATCCAACAGGGTGGCTAGAAGAAGAGGAGGTACAAATTTGAGGACCAGGGATTTATTTTTCTAAGCCTTTTCCTATTACTACTTATTTTCAATGAACTTTGTAACTTCCACTGTGTGTGTATCAAACTGCTACAAGGTGCCTTACACTAAAATTCCTGCTGAAGATACACACAAGCCCCCAATAAAAGTGGATGCTTATACAATAAATCAAACTACTAAAATTAGGGAAAGGTACAGAATTCTTTCAAAGCAATCACCTTCCAAAACAGTGAAGAAGTACAATAGTCAGCTAATCTTACCTTTTTATATGAGCTGTCCACAGGTAGGACATCTCGCTGCAAGAGGTTCCCCAGAAAAGGCCACGGAGGAGGTCCTGGGGGCAGCTGCCCTTTTTTCTTGTATATCTGGAAGGAAGAGAAAAGGGTGAAAAATATACAGAGAAGCAGCAGAGCTCCTGCCCATGTCAGCTCCATCCTCCTCTGAGTTCTTTTCCACTCCAAAAATCCAAGAAATTGTTTAAATGAGATAAGACTAAAAGGAGGAGGCTCACTGGAGAACAAATCAAACCTAAGTTCCAGATTTCCTCTAAGCTTTGCACACCTCCTTGGCTTTTTATTTTGGTTTATTTTTAAATCCAAAGCATTCTTTCACCCCTATCAGTACAGAATAATTATTAACATCCCTACCTTCTGACTGTGGGCACAAATAAGTTACTGTTTCTGTATTTGGGGGGGGGGGGGGGAATACAGAGTGCGTATAGGTTGGGTTCAAAATACGGACAAGACTTTGAACAAAAAAAATACATGATTTGGACTGTGGCATTTTGGATTTAAAGTTCATCCAAAAGTCATTTTAAATTGGAAGGAAATGATTAATTTCCGAATGGATGGAAATGGGAAATTCAAACATCTCTGGAGTAAATGTCCAAAAAGGATTTAGATGTATGGGGTGGTGAGACTCACTTGTGGATTCCAAGGAGTCTGTGGGCCACACAGCCCCCTTCACAAGGCAAACCAGGTCTTGCAGCTTGAAGGGTAAAGATTTTTAATATTCTCTCTTTTCCCCCCCTTATTTAAGTGTATTTGTGATTTTGGAATTTTTCAAACTGGGGTTAAATCCTTTAAATAATAGCTCATTTTACTGGGCTGTCCTTGAAGAACACATAGACACTGCAGCTGGTCTGAAATACAGCTGCATGAGTAGTTATGGAAGCACATTCTTGTGACACCCCTACTTTGCAAGCTCTACTGTTTACCAGTGGGTTTCCAGAGGCAATTCAAGATGCTAGCTGTCATCCCAAAGGCCTCAGCACTACCTTCTCCTAATTGTCTCTGCCTGTCCTATAAGGTCAGTTTAAGAAGCAAATACTCCAGGATCCATTGACTAAAGAGGGCCATCTTCTGATAACCTGGAGGTGTGCCTTCTCTGGAATACCTTTCCCTCTGAAGTTCATTTGGCCCCACCTTCTGGTCTTTTAGGAAACCTTTAAAAACAGACCAGAGGCTGGGGTGATTTGTGATCCCTGTGTTAGTATTTCCATTTGTAGCTTTGCATATATATGTTTTTAACTCTGTATGTTCCTTAAGTCTTTCTGCTGGTAGTTTAAAGTGACACCACAAAGAAAGGAGTCCTGTGCCCAACAGAAGATAATTCACCAACTAGTGTTAAACTATGGTTTTTCTATAATAGTAACTTCTTCATAAAAGAGTAAATAGCATTTAATCCTACAGCCCTGTATTTTCTACTTTACAAGCCTGAAAATGCAAAGAGATAGCCAGAAAGAGGTTGCATGCAATTCATTATGCAAGATGTCTTTGGTGGCAATGGTCTTTTGTGATTAGAGATCTTTCCTCAGAATTTAAGGTCTGGATGAGGATCACACATGCACTTTTGGAAAAACATGTTTAAATCATTTGCTTCCTCTAACCCTTCAAGTCACGTGCAGGCAACTAGCCACTTGCTTGACTATTCCCCATCCTGTAATCTTGGCAAGCAGCAAATTAGAATGTGTCTTGCCCTTATATTGGTCTACCGTGTATGAGTAATCAACTATGTTTCATTGACACTACTGGAGTCAATGAGCAAACAGGATAGTTCAAGCAATAGTAGTTCCCTTAAATGGTTACTTTATTTAGTGCTTGTGTGTTGACATCAGTGTTTGTGAGGTACCCTCTCCCCACCAGATAATGGAAAAGCATACTTTTTCAACTGATTTATATCTGATTCTGTTATTGAAAAGCTGACTGGGTGGAATTTGGAAACCACCTCGTGCTTGGTTAGGTTTTGCAGAAAAGCAAACCCCAACATGAACAGAGGCCATTTTACTTTGAAGCAGACTCTCTTCTGCCCCACTAATTTTGATGTTTGCTTAACAAGCTGGGTATTCCTGGCTCTATCATTGGTTAAGCTACCTCTCTATTTCGTGCCTGCTTTTGTCCAACCAATCCAAATATGCCAGTTCCCCATAGTGTTACTATCCTTTGCACGTTCCATTATGAGGAAGAATTGGCCTCTTTTTACAAGCCAGAGATGATCCATCTACCTGTTTTATGGAGAATTTTCTCTCATGGATGTTATGAATCAGCCACAAGGCATGCAGGAATTGAACGCAGTAGATCAGTAAAAGTATTCTGTCCTTAGGAAGAGGCCAAATTCACTTGTATCATCTCAGATATTCACATTTACTGTTTGGATCTGCCATGGCTTTACTGATGGCCAAAAAGACTTTGCACGTGTAATAACTGATTTGGCCACAGTAGCACATTCCTTAATTTCTTTCATAGGGAGAACTGCAGCACATTTAATAGTGCTTGGAAGCTTCAAGTGGTCCAAAATACTGGAAAAACACTCTGAGACATCTCAGACTGCCCTTTTACAATCAAATTTGCTGGTATGTACTTCCTACTGAAATTTGGTAGCAGAGAAACTTGGCAGATAATTTGCTGTTCACTGCCACAAGAAACTCTGAATCAATGAGCTAAAGCGTTCTTCATTAATTACTCTCATTCGGTGCACTGTTATTTGAATGTTTCCAGAGAGAACAAGGTAGAAATCAGGATAGAGAGAGTCCCCCTGCATTTCTCCCATCTCCACTTGTGGAGGGTTATGCCTTTTTTGGCTATTTGGGTCACTTTCTCTGAGCAATATGGTGTGATGCTTCTGGATTGCAGTCTGCAATTCCATTTTCCCTTCCTGACTCTTATTCTGTTCCTTTAATCAATATCTTCTTTCATTTTGGGGTGGAGATTTGACCATCAGTTTTCCCCCCAGTAGCTTCTTTTCCCACTGCCTGGATGTAGGGGTCCACAGTTTCAAAGTCCAGGTCAGACTTTTCACATTTTACAACCTGACAGGTTTTGGAAATGCTCCAGTCCAGGTTTTGCAAGCAGTAGCTTTGTGATAGATAAGAAGGCACAGCAGAGGACTAGTTACAGCTGCAGGAGAAGCCACAACAACAGAAACCATGTTTCTTTGGTTCACTGTCAGTCTTTCGTTCAGACTTACATCTGCAGTGCTCACACTAGTCATTTGATTTAGCTAGAGAAAAGCCAGATACCTTGCCTTTCCATCTTTTATTATTTGCATTTCTCTGGATTCTATCCTGTTGTGTACAAAAAGTGAGTAAAAATGTGTGTATAAATATGGATTGCTTACAAAATGCATATATTAGATAGAATGCATATTCATCCCTGTGACATGATATGGAAGCATTTACTGCATTGTCCATTTACTATGTGAAACTGAAGAAATGCCTGGAAATTGGAAAGAACGGTTCATAACCACCTCTAGCTTCTCTCACACACATTTGAACACTCATATCTCGGAGTGTTCCCCATCTGAAGCTAAGAGCAGCTGAATGAGAAAAGAAAGAAATCTCAGGAGGAAGAATTTCACATGGTGTACTAACCCCAACCAGCTGGAAGGTGAACGTCTGGAGCAGAGTGGAAAGAAACAGGGAGAGCTCTGCCCGAGCTAGGGCTTCCCCTGGACAAGCCCGTTTCCCTAGAAGAGAGAAAGAAAACAGAGTTGACCCATCGCTGGAAACCTCTATAACCCAAGAGAGCACAATGAACTTGCATTCTGAGGTTGGAGCCTATTGAAACAGACAGAGTCAGCATGAAGAAGACAGAGATGGCAAAGAGGCTTCAGTTCTCAAGGGAATTCTTCAGCAGGGACAATCCCTTTTCCCCGCATCCGAGCACTTCCCTTCTTTTACTGAACCCCTTTTGGGGAGTGTGGCTGCAAAGATCGGAACAACAGCTCCTTCCCAAGTTGGACTGGGTAATTTCCTGGACAAGATAGAGCCAAAGAATCAGAAGAGAAGTTCTCCCTAACCAGCACGTCTCCCTGCTGCTTGCCTTCTGAGGGAACTTCTGCTGGCCTCTTGATCTGCTGTTGTCTGCCCTTGATTCAGCTTGGGCAACCGCACAGCCAGCTG
The DNA here is from genome assembly GCA_030867105.1 of Liasis olivaceus. Lineage (NCBI taxonomy): Eukaryota > Metazoa > Chordata > Lepidosauria > Squamata > Pythonidae > Liasis > Liasis olivaceus. The sequence goes on along the minus strand of CM061348.1, from coordinate 98,236,335 downwards.
GGACCAGGACCAGGGCCTAGGCCACCCTTGCCAAAGAGACCATGGGAGAGGAACATTGGAACCGATCCACTCCCCTAGTGAAAAGGTAATTTTGGTTTCTCTCCTTCTGAACTGTCCCTTTTCATCCAAGGAATGGTTTGGGTTAAACTGCTCTGGAGTCTCCCAATACAGAGGATCCAAATGTGTGGATATAAGCAGGGCCCGGATAGCAGTTCCCTTCCAAGCACAAAGACAGATTGTGTTACTTGTTGCTACTTCGCCATGATCCAGAAAACAGGCTTCCGTGAGGAAGGCAGGCAGTTGTAATAGAATTTGCCTTAAAGAGTGCAAAAGAGATACAGCCTACCTGGGGAATGTTGTGCTCCTTAATTTTTGTACAATGAGTCGTTGCACGTGGAAGTTCTCAGGGCTCAGTTTCTCATACCGTAGAATCTCCTGGCTTCCTGCATTGGTAAAGGGCATCCTCACCCGATCTTCCATTTCAGGAGCCTGTTTAGCACTTTTCCTGTAAAAATAGAAAATAAATGAAAATATGCGCTCCCAGAATTCTGACGCTCATTCTCCTCTGCAGTTACTCATATTCTCAATTTACACACCTGTAAGTATCTTTGTGCATTTGTTGGTGCAGCCCATAGGTGCTCCATCGTATATGCAGTTCTCCAGGACATTTCTGTCCCTTGAATATGTCACAACTTAGCCATCACAAGAAGGCTATCAAACAGAGGTTTGTAGTTCCTGATGCAACAAGAAAGAGTCCATGCACGGTCATGACAAGTTCTCCTATGGTGTAGATATCATCAGGATAATGTTTTTCCTGTATGTAAAGAAAGCAGAAAGGGAGAGGGGAAAATACTCCTTAAGGTAGGAAAAATCAAGCCTCCTTAATTTCTTCCTAATAATATTCCGGTTGCTTTTTTACTGAAACTGATATGTCGCTTGACTTCACAAATAAGGGCTCATATCCTGTTATCTGTATATAAACTAGACATCATCAGGGGCTCCCAGATGGCAATTTCCATGCCACCTCCCCTTTCCCGGCCATGACTGATATGAAACCCACATGGACATATTTCTGAGAGGGGCAGACTTCTTCGTTTCCCACCCAGATCTTAGTAATGCTAACCAGGTCTGCACTTTTATCCACTATAAAATTCTGAGATGTGGTTCAATTTATTACAATATATGCCCAAGTAAACCCAAGTAAGGATGTCTTCTGTAAACTGTTGGGTGGAAAGCATTACACCTATCATTTATAGTCACCTATAGAGCTACATGAAAAATCTATGTACGGAATAATAATGTATCTCCAAGAGTAATAAGAGGTGGAGAGCTTTTTATTTTTTATTTTATTTATTTTTTGGCTGTAGTCTGAAATACCCCCAGCATTTAGGATGTTGTACAAGGAAGATTTAGGCTGTCCTGCCTTCTCTCACTTAATAAGAAGCAGTCAAGAAAGTCACGGGGGTCCCGAGGATCCAGTGTCTGCTGATGGGACTTCACCATCTTCTTGACGAAAGAACACAATTTTCCGATTCAGCAAAAGCTGTTTTACGCGGTCCTGGGAGGTATTCCATTATATTTGGAAGAGAGTTGCATACCTAAAGCAGAAGTAGAATAAATGGCCTTAGATATTGAAGACTAACTTCTTCTTTTCTTTTTTTTAATCCCCCAAGACGGCTACAGGAATCAATCTTTTGTACAATATTATGACATAGCATACACAAATGAAAATGGCGTAGCTTACAATGCGATGCTGCCTATACAATTTTGACTAAAGGTTTAGATCTTGTGGACAGCTCTGGCTATGGCTGACAGCTACCAACAACTAGAGCTGGAAAGTTTCTCTATCTGGTCATTCATTGCTGAGACTATGAATATATATATTTATTTCAAATCTCATTTGAAATTGAAATGGAGTAGAACTCAGAAACAAGGGTTAAAATAAGGCAGACCTTTAGCAGAAAATGTAGTTGGGGAGTTGATGTGCAGGTCACTGAACACAGTGTATGGGTATCAATAAACAATGTGCTGAGCTACTATGAATGCTGCGAAAAAGAAAATGTTGGACCTCATTATTCTTAAGTAGTAAATCTACAGAAACAAACAAACAAAAGGAAGGATGTATTCAAGACCGTGTTGTCCTTTCTACGTTAAGAAAATTGGGCTGAATCTCCACACAAAGAAACACAATTTTCACTACCCTTTGTACCCCGTAAAAGTAGTAGACCAAGATTCTAAGAAAGGAATTAGATATGAATGCTTGTACAAAATCCATAACTTAACCACAGGTCAACTGGGATTCAAATTTGGTCCCTTGGAGTTGGCAAAAAATTCTGTTCAGTTGCCACCCAGACTGCCTTGCCTTCCCCTTACCTATCTTTATATCCTTAACCCCCAAATCTTTTGCTCCTGGGTTGGTTTTATAATTGTCTTCTCAGAATGGGCCTCAACCTACCACCTTTTCAAGGTAAATGAAATAAGGAACAGCTCATATGGAAGAAACACTATTTGCTGCACGGTCCAGCGGAGGCCCTGGCTGCTGCCTGGAATAGAGAAGCGGCTGGGGCCTTGGATAGGATTGTGCCTTTGCGGCCTCTCTTGCCACATTGGCCCCAACACTCCCCGTGGTTTACGGAGGAGCTGAGGGAGCTGAAGAGGGTTAAGAGATGCCTAGAGCGCCGCTGGAGGAAGACAAGGACGGAATCCGACCGAACACGTGTTAGAGCCGCTATTAAGACCTACATTGTGGCGATAAGGGCGGCGAAGCAGCAACACTTCTCCACCCTTATTGCGTCTGCAGAGTGCCGCCCGGCGGCCCTGTTTGGGATCACCAGGTCCCTCCTTGGTAAGGGGGATCGGGTGGTTCACTTGCAGAGCCGCACGGAGGAATTCGCAGAGCACCTGCAGGATAAAACCGCTCGGATTCATTCCAAGTTGGACTCCGAGCGTGGTGCTGGGTCTGGGGAGATACCAGGGGATCGTTCTTGCCTTGTTATCTGGGAACGGTTTGATCCTGTGGTTCCTGAGGAAGTGGACAGGATCCTCCGGACTGTGAGGGCCACCACTTGTCATCTGGACCCATGCCTCTCCTGGCTCGTGAAAGCAGCTCGGGAGGTGACATGTGGTTGGATCCAGGTGATGGTTAATGCATCCTTGCAGGAGGGAGTGTTTCCGGCGCCCTTTAAAGAGGCGTTGGTGCACCCCCTCCTCAAGAAGCCCTCCCTGGATCCTACTGTACTGGACAACTTTCGTCCAGTCTCCCACCTCCCCTTTTTGGGGAAGGTGGTTGAGAAAGTGGTGGCTCCGCAGCTCCAAAGGGTCCTGGAGGAAACAGATTATCTGGTCCCCTATCAGTCAGGTTTCAGGCCCGACTATGGAACGGAAATGGCATTGGTTGGACTCATGGATGATCTCTGGCGGGAGCGGGATGGTGGAAGTGCGACCATCCTTGCTCTCCTTGATCTCTCGGCGGCGTTCGATACCGTCGACCACGGTATCCTACTGGGACGGCTCAGGGATATGGGGGTGGGCGGCACGGTTTTGTGCTGGTTCACCTCCTTTCTCCGGGGCCGATCCCAATCGGTGGTGATAGGGAGCGAGAGGTCCCATCCTCGGCCCCTCCATTGTGGGGTGCCGCAGGGTTCAGTTTTCTCTCCGCTCCATTTCAACATCTATATGAAACCGCTGGGCGAGATCATCCGCCATCATGGGATGAGGTATCATCAGTATGCTGATGATACTCAACTATATATCTCCATCCCTGGTGAGGTAAGTGATGCCGTGACCGCCCTCTCTCGGTGCCTGGAGGCTGTGAGGGTCTGGATGGGGAACAACAGGCTCCGGCTGAACCCTGGCAAGATGGAGTGGCTGTGGGTTAATGGCTCCTCTGTATCCGGGACGTTGTCATCGTTGGTTCTGGATGGGGTGGCACTGCCCCAGACAGACCCAATGCGTAATTTGGGGGTCCTCCTGGATTCACGGCTCCTGCTCGAAGAGCAGGTGGCAGCCGTGGCCAGGAGGGCTTTTGCACAGCTTCAGGTTGTGCACCAGTTATGCCCTTTCCTGGATCGGGATGCCCTACATACAGTCACTCATGCCCTTGTTATCTCCCAGATAGACTACTGCAATGCGCTCTACATGGGGCTACCCTTGAAGAGTATCCGGAAGCTTCACCTGGTCCAGAATGTGGCTGTGCGAGAAACTTTTGGGGCCCGAAGAAGGACCCATATAACACCTTTGCTCCGCGAGCTGCACTGGGTACCGGTTTGCTTCCGGGTCCAATTCAAGGTGTTGGTTATCACCTTTAAAGCCCTACATGGCATGGGGCCAGGTTACCTGAAGGACCACCTCACCCCCATGACTTCAACCCGTCCCACCCAATCTCATAGAGAGGGCATGCTCCGGATCCCCGCGGTAAAAGAACTCCAACTAGCGGGGTCCAGAAGGCGGGCCTTCTCTGCTGTAGCCCCCGCCCTTTGGAACATCTTGCCCCCAGGGGTGAGACAGGCCCCCTCACTCCAGGCCTTTCGGAGGGAGTTGAAGACCTGGCTCTGCCATCTGGCCTGGGGCGGGGAGGGAGGATATCAGAAATGGGGTTCGCTGGCCCCTTAGTGGCCTGGTGGGGCCCTATTGGCCTCCTGGAGTTTTTAGCTTTCTATTTCTATTCTATCCTGTAAATTTCTAGTTTTTATAACTTTTATAATTTTTAAACTTTGTATAATTTAATTTGTATTGTGATTTTTGTGATTTTAAGCCGCCCAGAGTCCCCCATTGTAGGGGAGATGGGCGGGGACAAATCAAATAAATAAATAAATAAATAAATAAATCTGCTAAATTGAAAATTATGTTCCTGTTGTGGGAATCATTACTTTGCAAACTTGTGGAGTGGACAGGACACAGCCATGCAGAACTGAAGTTGATCATCGTTGCTCCCAATTGTTTGTGGCATCTTTTATGATGTTCTGTGTCACCATGTTCAACAAAAGTCCAAAACCAATTCTCTGAATTTGAGGGAAGAAATGCAAATACCCCAGAAAAGTGAGCAGCTCATTTTGCCTCTTACTCTCCTCCTTTAACAACAGCAGCAGGACTTTCTCTGGTGGGCCAGATTCTACTCTGGTGGCCAGGATAACACTTTTCTTTCGCTCAGGTCAGATGGTCCTGTCCTCTAATAGAGCACCTACAAAACCACTAATGCACAAAATGCGGTAAGAGCTGAATGATGGTACTTTTCATGGTGTCAGTCATTTTCTGGCAACTATTCCCTCATCACTCAGAGGAATCACTTCTGTTGATTGCTATCTCCCAGCTATCAACCATGGACCAAGAAGATCATTTTGAATTTAGATTCAAGTAGATGCCTGACTCTGAGACCTTTTTGTCTGCCTTTCCCCCATGCCCTTCGGAGTCCTGGGGAGTTGCTAGCAAAGGAGCAATGCAGAAGGAGCCACATACCAGCCCTACAAAACTATGAAATACGTTCATGAATTTGTCAGTAGTTGTTGGAACCTCTATAAAGTCCTGCTCCTTGTAGTCCAATCGACTCCCACAGACCACAGCAATGATAACATTAGCAGAGCACTTAGCATGGCATCTCTTGGGTCAAAGGGCTCCCTGCAACACAACAGATGGGGGTCAGAAGTGCCAAGCAAAGTCCATTTCTTTGTCCCAAAATAACGAGCGTGAGGGGGTATCTCCTTTGCTGCTCCCAATCTGTAGAAACACTCCCTTAGGGATTGTCTTCAGCCCATTTGTTTTTTCCCAAACACCTGAAACTTTCAGTTGAACAATATCTTAGCAGGCTATAAAAGACACTGGCCTCTCCTTTTCACATTCACTCATTAAAATCACTTTTCACTGCAGCACCATTTTCCCTAAGTCTACTAAGGGTCTCAAGATCCCTCTCTGAGTTTTCTTTTTAAATCATTTTATTGATACAATTGTTTTATTTCTTTTAGCATATTATTTTGAAGTGTACCTTTTTTTCTCCATTTCATCTGACTGGGAGAATAAACCTTCTAAGCTTCTTGCAAGCCTTGTGACATTTCCCTGCTCTTTGCCTACTCAGTATAATTCCCAGGGTCATCTGTCTACGTTAGAAACTGATTTTCAGCTCCCAGAGACACCTGAAATGGCAGGGCTAAAATTTTCAGAGCTGGCCTGTTGTTTGCTTGTATTTTCCAGGGTTGTGAAGAGTTTTAATAGGCTTTCAAACCTCAGACCCTCCTCATCTTCCCAAAAAGTGATCTGACCATTTTGAAAATTCTGCTCACTCTGGGAATGTCATGGCATTATGAAATCATGTGTCCTGCCAGGCACAAAGATGCTCCTCTCCTCAATATACATGCCTAGTTTTCTTATCAGTTACTTATCAGCTACTGATATGCCCCTACAAGTACATACATGGTCCAGAGAGGAAAGAGCAGAATGAGGGGAATTCAATTTCAGAACAGTCTTGTAGTCAGATCTGATGGGACTGAAGATTCCCAGTAAGGGCAGGAAGGGGGAAGGAGCACTTGTAACCAACAGCATTTCCTTTGCATGGAAAGGTCTGTTTGCTGGGGAAAAAAAATCACTGAAATTGTGAATATCCTTTGCTTATGCTGCATAGCACAACTATCAACTTTTTTTCATCTTGCTCTATTGCAAATGCGAACGACTTGAGTTTGTATTTAAAAAACACAAAACAAAGCCCTTGCTTAAACTGTTCTTGCCCTTGAAAAGTATTTTCTGTTCTTCTTTTTCTTCTTGTTTGTAAGACATAGGATGTGAAAGCACCTTGGGTGGCTGCTATCTCCTGCCCCAGGAAAACAGCTTCTGCCCAAGCTCTTTCAGACATGATCTTCTTTCCCATCCCAAAGTCATGCAAGGTAGAAAGGGTGAATCGACACAGTCCCCTCAAACGTGCTTCCTTTGTGTTGATTAGACTTGAAACCAAAGAGGTAGAGAAGTCAGTGTCTTGCCTGTCCTCTGCATTCAAGAAGTAGCAACGATCTCTATGTAAGATACATCCAGAGAATTTCCTCCTTAAATGATACTCTCAATTATGGTTGCCAAACGTTCCTCAGCATTCACAATATAATTACAATACAATACAGTCAGCAAATCTAAAGAAAGTATCTCTCATCTGACATGACATTAGGATTTTGCATTTTGTATATTTGTTTAACAGAGCCAGTTTGGTGTGGTGGTGAAGGCATCAGGATAGAAACTGGGAAACCGTGAGTTCTAGTCCCGCCTGAGGCATGAAGGCCGGCTGGCTGACCTTGGGCCAGTCCCTCTCTCTCAGCCCTAGGAAGGAGGCAAAGGCAAACCACTTCTCAAATCTTGCCAAGAAAATTGCAGGGACTTGCCCAGGCAGCTGCTAAGAGTCAAGGCTGACTCAAAGACGATAGATAGATAGATAGATAGAGAGAGAGAGAGAGAGAGAGAGAGAGAGAGATAAACAGATAGATATTTGATTCTCACTTCACCTAGCTGACATGAGGTGGTGGAAGCCTGTCACATTTCTCCATTTTGCAGAACAAGCGGATTGGAGAGACAGAGATCCAGTTTTTAATGGGTGCAGATATATTGGATCAAGCACAGCACTTCTGAATTTGGAGGGCAATTCCTGCAGTGGAATTGGAATTGCTGTTCAAAATTAGAGATTTAGTTTTCAAGAGAAATTAGAGTTTAGATTTCAAGAGAGGCTCCCCTTTGAAATGCTTCCAGTAGGCAGGGGATTCAGGGAGAGAAAGTTATTCTTCCTCTCAACACAGAGTGTCCCTGTGCTTGCAAAATTCTGTATATAACCAAACCTAAACATAAGTGATATTCACATAATTACGTTTGCATCTGGGATATAATTTCAAGCAGACTTTCGGCTTATCAAATCTACCGTGTGTTATTTTTCACTAGAAACACAACACCCACAAAAAGTACCTAGATCAAGGGGTGCAGCCATAGTTTTACTCAGCCTGTTTTGCTTTAGTGCTAGAATTGATCTGAGTTTACAGATTTTGTTTCTTGATCTATCAGCCTTTCTTCATTAAATATGCTAAATTCAGATGGGGAAATGTTGCATTTTTGTGGCTATAATGAAACAATACTAGTCCTGAAGAAATGTTTATCAATGTGATTTAAATCACCTAGCAACCCATTAGCATTAGATTTCAGCTGATTTTCATCATCTGTCCACCTCATTTTAGCACTAAAAAGAGAATAAAAATAAGCAAAGGGACAAGAATCCACCTTCAACGTTAGTCAATCGGTTGAAGGGAATTGCATAACGCCCAGCAAAGTCTTGCATAAAGCCCAGCATGATCCACCAAGGCATTTTTTATCACATCATATCCACAGAGAATGACCATAGGTGTTGGCCCCATCCACAGAGTAAAAACAGGTCCATACTTTTTCACCAGCTGCAGACAGAGTAAATGCATTCCTGCTTGAATTATTTCAAACATCTTTTGAAATAATTATACAAATGGACAGTTGCGATATTTCTTAGTTACTATGGCTCCCAATAAAGCCATCTTTATTATCTATCTTACGCAGAGCCTGTCACATACTCATATCAATGAGGCACAAATTAGCTTGTCTTATTCCTCTATCCATCCTTTTATCCCAACCATGTCTAGTTTAGCTCATGCCACCTGGGGAACACGCTACATGAATTAGTCGTACCTTAGAGCAGCATTTCTACAAAGGTATGTCTTTCTGGAAGAGGTTCCCCAGGATCGGCCAGGGAGCTGGACCTGCTGGCAGGTGCCTTTCTTCTTGTACATTGGAAAGATGAGAAGAAGAGGAGGAAGAACATAAACAGAAGAGACAGAATTATTGCCAAAACCTGCCCCATCCTTTTTCAGTACTGTTCAATCAATCAATCAGCTTTATGGATTTAGTCTATCAACCATATCAAGTGTAAAGAAAAATAAAATAAAATAAAAAACTTTGTAAACATACAGATAAAAACTAGTAAATATAGGTAAAATTATAATACAAATTCATATCAAACTGTCACCCCTACAGTCAACACCAATCTGGTCTAAATAATCTGTCCTCTTTGAAATTGCCTTTGATATGGAGAGTGCAGTCTTGCTGGTTATGAGCTGGTTCTTACCCTGTAAAAAAAAGGAAAGTTTCTGCTGGCGGCTCCAGTATTTTTTATTTTTTAAATATAAATCTAAGTGGTCAGTCCTTTCTACCAAGTACAATTTGCAATCAAATAAGATGTGTGTGGTATCTTCAACAGCTGGACCACCGCAAATGCCTAACCTTTCATCATAAGGAACTCCTTGAAATCTCCCATATCTTACCATGGTGTCTAATTGATCAAAACAAGCTCTAGTAAAAGCTCTTCTAAGATATTGGGGTAAGGGAGTTGTTAAATACTTTTCTAGTTGAAAGACTAATTTATGTTGGCCAGCCACTTCAAGGACTTGAGATGTTTAAGGGATGCTATGTCCTCTTGGGCTGCCACATCCAAAACCCTTTGTTTAAAGCTTTTCTTGGCCTTCAGGTCTGACTAAATTGGGAAATGGATTGAGAATCCATATTGGGAGATAATATTGATGAGTCGGGCCACCCAAGCACAAGAAGGCTTGTTGTGCACCTGTTCTTTAAAGCAAAGCTTGGGTAATCTTTCTGAGTCCATAGATAGGATTTTCAGCCAGTGATTAAATACTTTTGTTACCGAGTGGCTTTGTACCAGGGGTATACCTAGCTCTGCTCTTACAACTCAAGTTGGAGTTGACTTATCCACCCCCAAGATACATTTCAGAAATGAGGATTGTATCTTTTCAAGCAAAGGGATGTTTAAGTGTCCCCACAATTCTGCACCGTAAGTAAGCATTGGGACAATTTTGCTATTATAGACCTTTATAATTGGGGTTAACGATCCTGGGTAGCTATGGTTAATTAGCTGCCTTAGCGCATTGGCACAGGCTGTAGCCTTTAGGGAACTTCTCTTGAAATGGGGGAGCCATGAACCTTTTTCCGTAAAAACAATCCCTAGGTATAGATGGGACTTGACCTGGTCTATATGTTCCCTGTCCAGGGTCCAACTATACCTGATCCTCCTCTTCCCAAAGACAACTACCTTGGCCTTAGATTTGTTGATAGACGGGTAGTTAAGTGTGCAATATATACTAATCTTACATAGCAGCCTTCTCATTCCTACCTGGTATGTGACATCAGTACCATATCATCTGTGTAAAGCAGTATTGTGATGGAATGGAATTATGAAGGCCAGGCTCAGGGAGATAAACATTTTCTTAGCTCGCCGGAGGAGCGTGGGAGCTACAAGAGGATGAGACTGGCACCTCCCTGAGGAATTCACACTGTTGTGGCTGGCTGACTTGGGAAATGGGGTTTCAGTCTGGGAAGATTCTTGCTAGAGGTTGTAGCTAATAAACATAGCTGAACTGAATTTGTACTGTCTCTTGGAGTTCCTTGGGCTAGGCCTGACAAGTATGTTTTGTTGTTGTTTAGTCGTTAAGTCGTGTCCGACTCTTCGTGACCCCATGAACCATATTGCGCCAGGCCTTCCTATCTTTCACTGCCTCCCTGAGTTTGCTCAATTTCATGCTCATTGCTTCAGTGATGCTATCTAGCCATCTCATCCTCTGCCGTCCTCTTCTCCTTTTGCCTTCCATCTTTCCCAGCATCAGGGTCTTTTCCAAAGAGTCCTCTCTTCGCATTAGGTGACCAAAGTATCTGAGCTTGAGCTTCATTATCAATCCTTCCAATGAGCAATCAGAGTTGATTTCCTTTAAGATTGACTGGTTTGACCTCCTAGCAGTCCAGGTGACTCTTAAGAGTCTTCTCCAGCACCACAGTTCAAAGGCATCAATTCTTCGGCGTTCAGCCTTCTTTATGGTCCAGCTCTCACAGCCATACATTACTACTGGAAAAACCATAGCTTTGACTATGCGGATCTTTGTCGGCAAGGTGACGTCTCTGCTTTTTAATATGCTATCTAGGTTTGCCATAGCTTTCCTCCCAAGAAGCAAGCGTCTTTTAATTTCATGGCTGCAGTCTCCGTCTGCAGTGATCTTGGAGCCCAAATAAATGAAGTCTGTTACTGCTTCCATTTCTACCCCTTCTATTTGCCAGGGATTGATGGGTCCAGATGCCATGATCTTAGTTTTTTTAATGTTGAGTTTCAAGCCAGCTTTCGCACTCTCCTCTTTCACCCTCATCAAGAGGCTCTTTAGTTCTTCTTCACTTTCTGCCATTAGGGTGGTATCGTCTGCATATCTGAGGTTATTGTTGTTTCTCCCTGCAATCTTAATTCCGGCTTGTGATTCTTCCAGCCTGGCATTTCTCATGATGTACTCTGCATATAGGTTAAATAAGCAGGGTGACAGTATACAGCCTTGTCGTACTCCTTTCCCTATTTTGAACCAGTCGGTTGTTCCATGACCGGTTCTAACTGTTGCTTCTTGGCCCGCATACAGATTTCTCAGGAGACAGGTAAGGTGGTCTGGTATCCCCATCCCTTTAAGAATTTGCCACAGTTTGTTGTGATCCACACAATCAAAGGCTTTTGCATAGTCAATGAAGCAGAAGTAGATGCTTTTCTGGAACTCTCGTGCTTTCTCCATGATCCAGCGAATGTTGGCAATTTGATCTCTAGTTCCTCTGCCTCTTCGAAACCCAGCTTGTACATCCGGTAGTTCTCGGTTCACGTACTGCTGAAGCCTAGCTTGTAGGATTTTGAGCATAACCTTGCTAGCATGTGAAATGAGTGCAATTGTGCGATAGTTTGAGCATTCTTTGGCATTGCCCTTCTTTGGAATTGGAACGTAAACTGACCTTTTCCAATCCCGTGGCCACTGTTGCGTTTTCCAAACTTGCTGGCATATTGAGTGCAGCACTTTAACAGCATCGTCTTTTAGTATTTTAAATAACTCAACTGGAATACTGTCATCTCCACTAGCTTTGTTGTTAGCAATGCTTCCTAAGGCCCATTTGACTTCACTCTCTGGGATGTCTGGCTCAGGGTCAGTGACCACACCAGCATGGACATCAGGGACATTAAGATCTTTCTTGTATAGTTCTTCTGTGTATTCTTACCATCTCTTCTTAATCTCTTCTGCTTCTGTTAGGTCCCTGCCTTTTTTGTCCTTTATCATGCCCATCTTTGCCCTAAACGTTCCTTTGATATCTCCAATTTTCTTGAAGAGATCTCTAGTCTTCCCCATTCCATTGTTTTCTTCAATTTCTTTGCACTGTTCATTTAAGAAGGCCTTCTTATCTCTCCTTGCTATTCTCTGGAAATCTGCATTCAGTTGCTTATATCTTTCCCTTTCACCCTTGCTTTTCGCATTCCTTCTTTCCACAGCTATTTGTAAAGCCTCATCAGACAGCCATTTTGCTTTCTTGCATTTCTTTTTCTTTGGGATGGTTTTAGTTGCTGCCTCTTGTACAATGTTACAGACCTCCGTCCATAGTTCTTCAGGCACTCTGTCTACCAAATCTAATCCTCTAAATCTATTCATCACCTTCACTGTGTACTCACATGGAATATGATCTAAGTCATACCTGAATGGTCTAGTGGTTTTCCCTACATTCTTCAATTTAAGCCTAAATTTTGCAGTAAGAAGCTCATGATCTGAGCCACAGTCAGCTCCTGGTCTTGTTTTTGCCGTCTGTATAGAGCTTCTCCATCTTTGGCTGCAAAGTATGTAATCTATCTGGTTTCGGTATTGACCATCTGGTGATGTCCATGTGTAGAGTCGTCTCTTGTGTTGTTGGAAAAGGGTGTTTGCTATGACTAGCTTGTTCTCTTGACAGAACTCTATTAGCCTTTGCCCTGCTTCATTTTGTACTCCCAGGCCAAACTTGCCTGTTATTCCGATTACTCCTTGACTTCCTACTTTAGCATTCCAATCCCCTATGATGAAAAGGACATCTTTTTTTGGTGCTAGTTCTAGAAGGTCTTATAGGTCTTCATAGAACCGGTGAACTTCAGCTTCTTCGGCATCAGTGGTTGGGGCATAGACTTGGATTACCGTGATGTTGAATGGTTTTCCTTGGATACGCACTGAGATCATTCTGTCATTTTTGAGGTTGTACCCCATTACTGCCTTTCCCACTCTCTTATTGACTATGAGTGCAACTCCATTTCTTCTAAGGGTTTCTTGCCCACAGTAGTAGATATAGTGGTCACCTGAATTAAATTCACCCATTCCCGTCCATTTCAATTCGCTGATTCCCAAGATGTCGACGTTCAATCTTGTCATCTCATGTTTGACCACATCCAGCTTGCCTTGGTTCATGGATCTTACATTCCACGTACCTATACAATATTGTTCTTTACAGCATCGGACCTTCTTTTCGCTTCCAGATACATCCACAGCTGAACGTCCTTTCGGCTTTGGCCCAGCCGCTTCACTCTTTCTGGAGCTACTTGGAATTGCCCTCCGCTCTTCCCCAGTAGCATATTGGACACCTTCCGACCTGAGGGGCTCATCTTCCGGCGTCATATCTTTTAGCCTTTTAACATTGTCCATGGGGTTTTCTTGGCAAGGATACTGGAGTGGGTTGCCATTTCCTTCTCCAGTGGACCACATTTTGTCAGAACTCTCTGTCATGACCTGTCCGTCTTGGGTGGCCCTGCACGGTATAGCTCATGGCTTCACTGAGTTACACAAGCCCCTTCGCCATGACAAGGCAGTGATCCATGAAGGGGACAAGTATGTTTACATGTATATTTTTAATTTTAGGCATATGTGTATCTGTCGAATGTAAAAAAACTTTGGGATGTCACTTATATATAAATTAAACCAAATAGGGGCCAGTATGCATCCTTGTCTGACTCCTTTGAGTATTAGTGGTCCCTGTTAAGGCACCATCTGCTCCAGTACGTAACCTTAGGCAGAAATTTGAATATAATGCCTTGATTAAAAGAAGTCTGGGATCCATCTTCATATCCATTAGTTTCTTCCAAAGGAGGTCCCTGTTTATTGAGTCAAATGCTACACTAAGATCAATGAAGGTAGTATACAGTTGGTTCCCATTAGCTGAGTATTTGTCTATTAAATGGCATAGAATAAAACAATTATCAAGGGTTGAGCATCTGGGTCTAAAACCCAATTGCTCTTCAGGGAGCAGGTCCTTTTTCTTCACCCAATCCTCAATCTTGTATAAGAAATATTTAGCATACAGTTTAGCTACAATATCAGTTAAACTGATTGGTTGATAATTTGAGGAGTCACCCTTATCCCCCTTTTTGTAGATGGGGATCACAATAGAGAGCTCCCAACTGGCTGGGATTTGACAGGAGTTATTTACGTGGGTAAATAAGCCTGCAAGTAGGGGAGCCCACCAATTAATGTGTCCTTTAAATAATGATACTGACATGAGTAGCAGGCCAGTGAGCCGCACCCACAAGGCTGCCAGACCAAAAACACAAGTGGTGTCAAAGTGGCGAATGCTTCAAAACATTTTGAAAGGTTATATTTTTCAATAAAAAATAATAGGACATTTTCCGTACTCCTTCAGCATAGCTTTTCTGCAGGGTCTTTAACAACAGGAGCAAGTTCAGTGTGGGGGTAGAAGCTGGGAAGGAATAGAATAGAATAGAATAGAATAGAATAGAATAGAATAGAATAGAATAGAATAGAATAGAATAGAATAGAATAGAATAGAATAGAATAGAATACTTTATTGGCCAAGTATGATTAGACATACAAGGAATTTGACTTGGTGCAAAGAGCTCTCAGTGTGTTTGCATAGCATCAAGAAATAAAGAAGAAGAATAAAAATAATAATAATAATGTTATACTAAAACTATGCAGTGAGAAGAGGAGAATTGGAAGAAGAATACTGCGGCTATTGACTAACATATATTCATTTTTTAAAAGGAGAAGCTATTATCTAGCATATATTCGCATTTAACAGAGCATTATCAGTCATGTTTTAGCAGTCATATCTTATAATGCAATGTCAATCAGTTTGTCATGCTGCATTAATTAGGTATTCAGCAGAGCAATGGCACGAGGGAAAAAACTGTTCAGGTGTCTATATGTTTTAACATACGGTGCTCTGTAGTGCCATCCTGAGGGAAGAAGTTGAAACAATTTGTGTCCAGGATGAGAAGGATCTTCAGATATCTTCTTCGCCCTCCTTTTGCCCCTCACAGTATACAGATCTTCTATAGAAGGCAGGCGGATTGCAATTATTCTTTCTGCAGACTTAACTATCCGTTGGAGTCTGTATCTATCCTGTTTGGTTATGGAGTCAAACCAGACAGTTATAGAGGGACAGATAACAGACTCAATGGTTCCTCTATAAAACTGTACCGAAAGCTCCTGAGGTAATTTAAACTTCCTAGGTTGACGCAGGAAGAACATCCTTTGTTGTGCCTTTTTGATTATGGTTCTGATGTTAAACATCCATTTCAGGTCTTGGGAGATTATAGAACCCAAGAACTTGAAGGACTCTACTACTGATACTGGACTGTTGAGTATAGTAAGGAGAGGGGAATTAGAAGGGTTCTTCCTAAAATCCACAATCATCTCCACAGTTTTGAGTGTATTCAGTTCCAAGTTGTTATGACCGCACCACAAGACCAGTTGTTGAACCTCCCATCTGTATGCTGACTCATCTCCATTTTGAATGAGACCAATGACAGTTGTATCATCTGCGAATTTCAGGACTTTAACAGAAGAGTCTTTTGAGGTACAGTCATTGGTGTTGAGGGAGAAAAGCAACAGGGAGAGCACACATCTCTGAGGGGCACCTGTACTGATTAACTGAGTACTGGATATAGTTTGCCTAACCTCATGTGTTGTTTCCTATCTGTTAGAAAGCTGGTTATCCACCTACAGGTATGGTCAGGCACAGTAAGCTGGATCAGTTTGTTGTAAAGGATTTCTGGAATAATAGAGTTAAATGCTGAGCTGAAGTCCACAAAAAGAACTCGTGCGTAAGACTCCAGAGATTCAAGGTGTTGCAGAATATAGTGTAAGGCCATGTTAACAGCATCATCTTCTGACCTATTGCCTCAATAAGCAAACTGCAAGGGATCTAGCAGGGGATCTGTGATGGCTTTCAGGTGAGCCAGCACTAACCTCTCAAAGGTCTTCATAACTACAGATGTCAGTGCAACAGGTCTGTAGTCGTTCAGCTCACTGATGGAGGATTTCTTAGGAACTGGAATGATTGTAGAGCTTTTAAAGCAAGAAGGGACATAACACAGCTCCAGTGATTTATTAAAAATATGTGTAAAAATGGGAGCCAGTTCTTCCACACAAACTTTCAGACAGGAGGTGGTCACACAATCTGGGCCTGGAGCTTTTCCAATCTTTTGTTTTTGAAATAGACCTTGCACTTCTTTTTCTAGGATCACCAGAGGCAAGGGACCTAGGGAATTGGGAATAGGGGTAGAGAAGTTTGATGCTAATGATGTATCTGAAATACAATTGGTAGCAGCAGGTAGCAGTTGTTCCTTCTCAAATCTGCAGGTCATCTGCTAATTGACAACTCTGTTCAGCCAAGAGAGGTGGGTTGTTGTAGCCCATGGTGTTCTTCAGGTTTTTCCACACAGTTGCAGGATCATTTGCCAAAAGCTGATTTTTCAGCTT
Organism: Liasis olivaceus; assembly: GCA_030867105.1. Lineage (NCBI taxonomy): Eukaryota > Metazoa > Chordata > Lepidosauria > Squamata > Pythonidae > Liasis > Liasis olivaceus. The sequence goes on along the minus strand of CM061348.1, from coordinate 98,219,761 downwards.
TTCTGAGTAATTTCTCTTTGCTGCCTTAATCTCTCTCCTAAGTACATTTCTGGCCCGATTGTACATAATTCTGTCCCCATTCCTATGGGCCTCCTCCTTGTCATGACACAGCTGTTTAAGCTTTGCTGTGAACCATGGCTTGTTGTTATTATATATACGTATGTTTTTGGTGGGCACACACATGCCCTCACAAAAGCTAATGTATGATGTCACAGCATCAGTGTACTCATCCAGATCTGCCGAGGCAGCTTCAAAAACATTCCAGACTGTGTACTCTAAGCAGGCCTGTAGATTTAACTTAGCATTATCAGACCATATCTTCACTGGTTTAATCACAGGCTTCGCAGTTTTAAGTCTGTGCCTGTAGGTGGGAATAAGATGGATCACACAATGATCAGATAATCCAGTTGCTGCACGTGGTATACAGCGGTAAGCTCCTTTTAATGTAGTGTAACAATGATCCAATGTATTATTGCCTCTAGTAGGACAACTGTCATGTTGTATATATCTGGGCAACTCATAAGTAAGATTAGTGCTATTAAAGTTTCCTAAAATTATAAGTAAACAGTCCGGATATTTCTGTTCTATGCCAACTATCTGGTCTGCTAAGGTCTGTATTGTGCTATTGAATGAGGAGAATTCATGTGGAGCATAATATGGCTTGCAGTTAATAACTAAAGTCTCTAAATGCATGCTGCAAGATTTATGTAGCATTTTAACATCTTTACACCAGTAAATATTAATGTAAAAACAAATTCCACCTCCCCTTTGTTTGCTTGATGACTCTGTAGCTAGATCTCCTCTGTAAAGATGAAAGCCCAAAAGTTGTAAAGATCTATCTCACTATTCTCATTAGTCTCACATCTCAACAAGAACAACTGTTTAAAAACAGGCCAAATGAGGCTGGGGTCTGTGGAGAAAAAAAACCCAGAAGGGTTCCCCAGTGCTTCCCTACGAAGGGGCAGTGGGGCAGCAGCTCTGAAGGTGTCGATATCCTCATACTAAGCTCCCCTCCTCTCCTCCCCCCTCCCAAACCCCCCTCGCCACAGACAGAGATGACTGGCTACCCTACTTATTCGCTCCCTCACAGTCCCACTCTACATGTGACGGGACTAAAAGCTCTTTTGCCACCTAATAAGAGCGCGATTACCCTCAGATGCACACCTCTCTGCTCCCCAACATGAGGCATTGCCCTCCTGCAAGCGGGAGAAGAGGTAGAGACATGCCATGCTTGGATCACCTGGGGTCAGGGTGTCGCTCAGCACCAGCACATGGGGGGAGGCCCCTTAGGAACCAGCCCAAAGAGAGTGGAGAACATTTTGCAACCAGCTTCAGGAACCGAACAGAACTGCCCATATTACACCTTGTTGCTGTGGGAAGAAAAGGCAAGGGTGGATCTCTTGCAGCAAGGATCGCTCAGGACAAGGGGACTTGCCAGAATATTGGTTGTGTCTTCTTTTGTGTTATGTATTTTTTATTGCTGCAGGCTTTCTTGGTGTATTAGAATAAATAGAAAGGCAGCCTATATTGTCAGTCATAAATAAGTGGGATGAATGGATGGGTGCTAGTTATATAGGTAGGTAGAGCAAGCCACTTTCTTGGCTGCCTGCTCCTGTAGTACAGGGCAATCCACAAGGTGCCCTTGGTGGTGGAGACACTTATCAGCAGACCACCCAGAAGGTGGGAACGTGACTCCATCTCACAACTCGAGTTTATCCTTTTTCTTCTTTGCATAATTTATCTCTTCGGCACAGTTCTGACAATTCCAACTGCAGACACTATGCATTGGTTATGAACATTCTTCAAACACTCTCCTTCTTTTATTTGGCCACAGGTCTGGATTTCTATTACTTTTTCCATAATTTTAAATCTCAAGGCTGACTACAGGTAGGCGCCAGTTTAAAAACAAGTTCCATTCCCAAGGTCTGTCCTTAAGTTGAATTTGTATGCAAGCCAGAACAGTATTATTGTGGAATACTGTATAAGTAGCATTGTGTAATGAATTTGAACCATTGTGTATTTAACTCGAATCATTGTGTATTTAACTCAAATTTTGGTACAATAGGCTCTTTTCTTAACTATGGGTCATCCATAAACCAGGCGTTCTTAACCTGGGACTCCCTGTAGTCCACAATGCAGTCTTGGATCAAACATTGCTTTTAAACCCGTTTCAGTCTCTTGACCAAGAGGAAGAGATTTAGGGGGATAAGATTAGTGGGTTTAAGATATTACCTCCCTATAAGATTTAGATGAGTTTTAAGCTGCTAATTTATGGGAGAGGACATAAGGTTAATGCTATGATTGCTCACCGCTCAAAATTTACTCTAAAACAGTGGTTCCCAAGCTTTGCTATGCCCCACACCCCTAGGAAATATTTGATTAATGTTTGCAGCCCCTACAAAAGTAATATCACATTTGAAGATGAAGAAGTCTAATTTCTAATGCAGGTGAACAAACTGAACTTTAAAAAAAAGCTTTTAACTCAGTGCATAAAATTGTTGCATCCCCTGAAATTCCATCTCACCCCCCTGGGGGTGCAGGCACCCCAGGTTGGGAGCCCCTGCTCTAAAACATTTTAAAAATGTTGTTTGCTTGAGAGGTTTCAATTGCAACAGAATAAAGGACTGGGCCCAAAGGCTAGCAAAATAGGTGTCTTCTGAAATGCATCCTGCTTTACAATGAATTACCAAGCCTATGAATTAACATTATCTGCAAATGAGTCTTGCTTTGTTTGTTTAGGAACAAGGTTCTGTCTTGCCTAATCTGCATTGCTAAGCAAGGCTGGAGATAATAGGGTCGGGAGTCAAGGCTAACATGGTTTGATGACAAGTTCTGCTAATTTCCTCAGCTCTCAACTTCTGAGATGTGGCAACAAGTCTTCCCTTTGCTCTCTCTTCTGCAATGGAATGTTATATTTCTATGCTGTTCCTACCAACACAACTAGGCTGGGATTTCAATTCATTTATCAGCAGTCTGAATAAAACCTCAGTGCTGACCCATTATGTAAGGTTTCAGCCATCCAGTGGTGGGCAGGTGGATGCCCAGCTGGAGGTGTTGGCTAAAATATACTACTTTAAGAAAGAGGAGCTATGTGGTGGTCTTGCACAAAAGCTAAAAAATGTTGGACATGAATACACAATACTATCCAAAAAATGTTGGCAATAGATATAGTTAAAAAACTGGAACTATATTTACTGGGTTTAATGGACAAAGAACTCGAAAAGAAACACGGAAAGCTCTTGCTGTATCTGATAACTGCAGCTCGGATTATTTATGCTTCACGATGGAAGGAAGAAAATATCCCAACAATTGAAGAATGGACTATTAAGACAATGGACATAGATCAGATGGCTAAACTTATGGATCAGTTAAATGACAAGAATATGGATGATTATAAGAATGATTGGCGACCTTTTCTTAGATACATGGAATTAACACAAAAAAATAACATTGTGTAGATAAAATGTAGATGTCAAATATCTAATTAAACAGAAATAGGGGAGATATTTATCGGCTCTAGTAAAGAGGTGAAAATTATATATTTGTAGATACATTCACCATTCAGACAGTTAGAAACCCCACTTTTAAAATGTTCTGTTTTCTTTTTTTTTCCCCCTTTTCCTTTCTCTGTATTTTTCCTTCTTTACTATGTTTCTTCTTTTCTATGTATATATTGTTTTATGTTATACTTCTACGTATATATTGTTATATGTTAATGGTGCTTTGTATGTATTATGCAATGTCTTATACATATTCATTTGTTATTTTTAATTAATAAAGTTTAAAAAAAAAGAAAGAGGAGCTATGAAAGCCACTTCCTTTGGGTCAGTCTCTTCCTCTATCACCCCTTCTCTCACCTCTACCTACAAGCTTACATTTCTCCTTCTGATCAGTAACAGGATTTCTAACAAACCACATTGAGACTTCTCCTTGCATCCATAGGAAATGTCAACAACCTGCCCGCAATTCTGGCATTTATTTGCAATTGAGTGAAGTCCACTGTGAAGTGCTCTAACACAAAGAATCCACAACTCTGGAATTTAGGACACACTGAGAGTTGCCCCTGAATATACAGGAAGGAAAGACCAGGGGATCCTTAGGCATTGGGCTCTTTGTTGGACAACTAAGAGGTTGCTCAGCTGTTTCCTTACACCTGCTATCTCTGCCGTAAAAGGAGATTACATTACAAGATTTGAAAAAATATGAAGTTTGGGCTTTTCATTTGTCCCCATAATCGAATACCATCAAGTTTTTACTGTGCTAACATATCAGTCTAGATGGAACTTGGTACCAACTATTGCCAGGTTCTCTACAGAGTTGGATATCTGGATTTTCAATTATCACAGACCTCATAATATAAGCAGAGGCAGTGATTCACTAGTTCTTTGCACCTTGGACTTCTCAGGTTTTATTTTTTCCAAGTATTATACCTTTCCTTCCAGCCTTCTCTCTTTCTTCTGAAATCCTCCACCATCCCACTGTTCTTCTTTCTATTTTCTTTGCTACTATACTGTGTTTAGGATATGAACAGCATTCTTGTATTTTAACCCTGGAGGATTTATATACACCTGGAAAGATATTTTCGAGACCCTTGTTTTACCCAAGACAAAAGTTTTGATATAGTTGAGCGTTACTGTCTGGGTAGATCTAGGGCCCGACTGCTCAGTCACTAGAACTACTGGACAAGGTAGATGCACATTTATTAAATGTGCAGCCAAACACATCTGCAGTTCCAGGAACAAAGAAGAAGTTCCAAGAAGAACATTCCAGTAGTGCAAAGGTGGTATTTTTCCCAATTCCTTTTTCCTTTCCCCTGCAAAGGAATCTCCCAGCAGACTTAACTGCTGCTCTGCAGAACGCTCACCAGTGTTTCAAAACTGAAGGGAAAGGGCAGAGACCGATAATAGAGCCTCTGCTTTGCATGTAGAGGATCCCCAGTTTAATCCTCACTCTCTCTAGGCAGAGTCTTCACTGTAAAAATGGAGAACAATATGGAGGTAGCTGGACCAGGTTTTTGCTTGATATCCGGCAGCTTCCCATCCATCCTATTCTAGAATGTAGGAGCCTTTCTGACAAATCATTGGAATAAGGTGATATTGCAAAAAATATCCAGTCCATTTCTAAGACTACAGAACTGTGTTTCTAACATGCAATTTGAGAGTCGACAACAAAATGCCTGCATAAAGAACAGTTAGCTGCATTGCTGTGGTATGTACAAAGCACACAACTGCAATCGGACGGAACATTAAAGTTTTGCCTCTTGGAAAAACACCTGCAGACTCCCGTGGTGATGTGAAACCCACCCAATGGCATCTATGGGGAGGAAAAAGTGGGGCCAAAGGCCACTGAAAGCAGCATCTCTTCCCTGGGACACAAGCACTCTCCCACTTGTATGTAAGTTGTGAAGTTGTCTGCATGCACACAAGGGGCAGAGCTTGTGACATAATGGGGCAAGGGGCCTTGACTGATATCCATTAACCCACCTATTGTGGGTGGGCTTAGCATGTGGATAAATCAAAGCATCTTGGCTGAGTTTTATGGGTGTTATCCATGGAATGATTGCATCAAAAACTGGGGGGGGGGGGGGCAACTTTACTTAAAACACTAATGTTTCTGCTGCAAACCAATATTTTGGCTGATAGTTGTCCCATGCCAGAAAACATTGAGGGAAATAGCATTGCCCAGCTCTATGGTGCAACACTGTTCCCCTTTCTCTTCATGCTGCATCCCTTGAGAAGGACAAATTGAATTGCTTTCCATATAAGAGTCCATCCCAACTCTGACAACAGCCTCAGCAGCCACTTTTCTTTTGGCTTTCTCTGGAATAAGCTGGACCAAAGAGGACCTCGTCTGGTCGCCATTTCCTCTGCCAAGCAGAGAGCTTCCTCCTGCACCCTCGTGGACATGGCCATATTTCCCATCCTGAAGTTCCTCAGGGTAGAAAGGGTAAACTGGCACAACTCCCTCCATTTGGTCTCATTCTTGCTAAGAGTTTCTGCAAAGAAGGAAGTGAACCAAGGAGAGATGGGGCCAAATCTCATATTCAGAAAGCAAACTTAAGTGGAGAGGCAGATTGACACTCAACACCATACAACAACTCTTCGTTCTCCAAAGAAGTATTATCATGCAAGGTAAAGATTTATTCTTCACTGGATAGGAAGGCTCTGCCCACTTCAGAAATGATTCAGAGGAAGTGCTCTATTCATTCAATAATTCACTGTTTTTTTCTGGCTTCCATGAGAGCCTGGAAAAAGCTGCTCCTGTTGTTGCTGCTGCTGCTTTAAGGCATCCATTCATTCATGGGAACTGGGCTGTGAAAGCAGCAGCCCCTTTTGCAGACTTACCTGGAAGCCTGAAAGAAGCCAGATTGCTGCCCTCAGTGAGGTCTGAAGCCCCTTTTCCAAATCATGTTTGAAGAAGTCACGCCCTGTCTAGACCTGTTCAAAGAACGGCTGGGCAGCTCCGTTGGTGACTGAATTTGGACTCCAGTGCAAGCAGGATGTTGGACCCCATGGCTTAAGTGGATCCTTCCAACCACATTATTCTATGAAGGAAGGGAGGAAAGGTCACATCCGTGTTCTCAAGAGTTTGTCTTGCTGCTGGGAGAGAAGTGCTGACTTTCCCGTGCAGTCTAGACAAAGGAATGCAACCATGAAGAAGTAGTTAATTAACCTTATTACAGTCACTAGCCGGCATTGCGTGCAATTCTTATGTTATAAAATGCAGGTTAGAAAGTATAAATGTTTTCTAAAATCAGTCAATGAATAACATCATTGACTGTAACTCTATAAATGCAGATCATAAGATACTAAAAAAATCTAAATATTAAAACAAAATAACAGGATTACAAAACTACTTTGTGAATAAAAATACCTAAAAGGCTTATATACTTAATATGAAGCTGCTGAGGAAGTGCCTGTGATTGCTTTTTCTCTTTCTTTCTTTCTTTCTTTCTTTCTTTCTTTCTTTCTTTCTTTCTTTCTTTCTTTCTTTCTAATTGACTGTTAAAGTACCACAAGACCTAAGACACAGGATAACATAAAAATATTTTAAATAAGAAAACAAGAATTTTATATTAGTAGGGTTAGTTAAGGGAATAATTTTCTGCAATTTTCAAGCAATGGCAACTGAAGGAATTTTACAACTCTTCTCCAGATATTAGAGTTTTTATCCAGTTTTAGGAAACAAACATACTCATCCTCAGAGCTAGTGGGGCTACTGTTAGTAAGTGAAATTATAAGGGTAGGGTTCAGGGTGCTGTAGAAGGAACATCCAAAAAATATGTGGGCCAGAGGGGTCTCCACCATGTCACACAGGCAGGTCTGCTCTGCAAAAAGGATATTACTATACCTTCCCTCCAAAATTGCAGAGGAGAAGACATTCAGAAAAAAGCACTGTACTGATTTGAATCTGTGAAATATTACTGTAAGTACAGCCATTATATTAAAAAAAGAAGAAGAAGAACTGGAAAAAATACTTTTAATGTGAGAGGCACCCAAACATTAGGGATGGAAATTGTGAGTACTCTCTTAATTCTAGAGTAAAGAAAAACTATGGTCTTGCTTCAGTGGGGACAGTGCTAACTGCCTGTTGGGAAGCAAAGGCTGAAAAAATGATGCCCAATCTTGCCCAGGAGACAAAAATAGAATCACCTATTGGCTTTGGCTGAGAATATCAAGAATTCTAACACCATCAAATTCTACCAGCTGATCCAAATGTCAAGACTACGATCCAAATGCAGGGCTAGGAACAAGAGCCATAGGAAGGCAGCTCTGGAGTCAGAGAGTTGTTTCCAGCAGAGGAGCAAAGACCTGGAAGCTGATCTTCTATAGCCCAAATTGGTGGCCCAGCTAAATTAGGCGCATTGCTGCCTTTCTTCTCAATTAGGCATGCTGATCACCTTTGCTGTGCCCTGTAGCTGCCAGCATGTTCTTGGGCTTTATGCCCACCAGGATCTGCCCCCTCATGATCTGAGTCAGATACAATCGCATGCGCATGCACGCACACACACACACACACACACAGCTTGGGATCATTGTCTTCTGGAACGGCTTCAGGTGGCTAATTGCTGGCCAACTCCTCGAATCAACAGCCCATTTCTGCCTCTTCAGCTTCTGGCTCAAAGAATTTAGAGAGGACCACAACAGATCAGGGGCATCAGCAATTAACTACCAAGTGCCTACACCAAGGCAGATGTGTGGCCATACTGTGTGTAGACTGAGAGGCTTATGGGAGGGGAGATTGAGACCCCCAATAGTTCACCATATGGGCCTTACTGTGCTGCCATACAGTTGGTGTCAGATCTGAGGACAAACTCATTTGATGCAAACCATTTTAAAGTTCTTAGGGTGCCAGCACAAAGAATTGAATCCTCTTTCCTTTGAAACAGTCTTTGAGGGATCCAATAAACATAAAATAATATTTTCTGATGAATGAATTCTATTTTGAAATCCTAAGAAGTCTATTTTACATTTCTTCACATTTGGACCCATTGATTCTCTGAAATTGGATATTCCAATTCTTCATTCCACAAGTTCCTTCTGCAACTCAACTCCATCAGTCAACTGTGGCAGGCTGATCAAATAGGCCCCATCTCCGTATAGAGCCAAGAGGCTATGATCCATCCATGGCAAGGGACTGATTTAACATCCAAGCTAAAATCACTATGCCACTGCCCTGAGACAAAAAATAGGACCTATGTGCAACCTCCATTGTGGATTGGGTCCTTAACAACTTGGATCAGGTCCATAGTTGCCATGGTGGCCATGAACTTCTGAGCCACCTCTAATCCCTGGCCCAGAGAAGACAGATTGAAGTTCCCCAAAACCATAACCAGCGCCAACTCTTCCACAGAGTCAAGAAGCTCAGGCAGGGTCACTGCTACACTACATGAAGGTAAGCAAGCGGTAACCCCAGCTGATCCCTATGGTCCTACCTCACAAAGAGAGTCTCACATCCAAGTATGTCTGGGGTAGCACTCCTAAAAAAACTACCAGAGATTCCCAACTGCCACCACCACCCCAGATTTGACCTGGTATTATGTAGTAACAGCTGGAGTCCAGAGCTACTGAAGACCAGGATCACAGGGGCCAGTACACAATATCAGTTGTAAACAGTGAGACTACCTTCACCAAGTCTCCTGCCCCCTGTCTTTTGCCATATTCCCCATTCCCATAATCACTGCATGCCCTCCCCTGTTCTCTCCACCTCACATTGTCCTCCTCCTCCTCCTCCTCCTCTCCTCCTCCTCCTCCCCCTCCCCCTCCTCCCCTCCCACTCCCAAACACAAACAGCAGTGGTGAATAAGCCTCCCCCTGGCTACTGGCTTTTCTGAAGCCACTTAGCATTTATACTGAGCAGTGCTGTTACGGGTGGGAGCAACGCAACATTTAGAGATGACGAGACTCTCACTGGGTCATTCAGAGAGGAGCTTTATTTGCGCAAAAGTTTAGTTAGGACTCGCAGGTCCCTGCAAAGAACTGAACCCCCAAAAGGAGTTCAGCAAGCCTTTTTATCATTACAAGAGTTGTTTCTCCCCAATCCCTCCCTCAGTGCCCTCCCCATGTCTTCCGTTCTCCAAATTAAGACAATAGTTGGTAGCTTGTAGCTAAACCACAAGTCCCTGTTTTCGCCGTTGGTCTCCCCTTGTTTTGGGTACGTTTCGGCCTTGCTGTCTAGAATGAAGGAGGGAGGGAGATAACAGCACTCAGCATCAGCAGAAGGAAAAAGAAAAAAAAAATTACAGAGAGTCACATTTAAAATGTAGTGTAAAGATCAAAACGAAGTTATAAAGAACTGAGTTAACTGAGTTAAGTTACATTATGTAGAAAGCTACAGAAATATTTTAATCGCCACCTCAGTGCCTCTTACTCCCTCGCCTGCACCATCAAACCTACTCTGTCTTCTCCCTAGCCATCCTGCTCTCACCTGGGCTGCTAGGGAAGCCTCATATCCCATAGGCCAAAAGTCACCACCACCTTGTCTCTCCACCAAGGGCAGTGGATGAGTCCAGTCACATCCAATCCCTTCTCCAAACCACAGTTCAAAGAAAAAGAATGTCCTCACCAGTCTAGATCAACCTAGATCTTCTGGCCACCATCTGCCACATTGGAATCATGACAGACCATCCAAATCTTGTGTCCCAGAAAGAGGAAAAGAGAAGCTGTCAAGACCATGCAGATCATGAGTCCCAAAGAGAGGAAGAGAGAAGCTGCCAAGATGGCTGCTGGATCACGTGGCTGGTCATGAGGCAGTCACAGGACACAGGTTAGTTCTCCTGCTCCCACTACGACCATCTACCTGAGTATCCAAGTCCTCCATTCAACCAAGGACTCCTACTCCCAGGGCACCATAGCCACAGCCCTCTCGCTGCAGTTGACTGGCCCAGCCAACTGCTGTCCTGTTCCTAGTGCCTACTGGCCAAACACCACCAGTCAGCTGCACCAAAATTAGCTGTGCTGCAGCCTCACTGACAGCCAGCTACAGCCTTCTGCAATCCTGAAGCCAAGTCACTGCATCCTGCTGCCACTCTGCCTGTCCATCGCCCCTGCTGTTCCTTGGCTGCTACTCCTTCTCACATGTCCCCTGGGGACCTGCGGTACCATCCACACAACTGCTGGTGTCCCTCCACACTGGTAGGACAGACCTCCAACATTTACATACTCCCAACAACATACTAAAACCCTCTAAAAACAGTGATCCCAGTCACCACTTATTCACCCACAGGCCATGACAAAAAAAAAAAAAGACAACCAATTCAGTTGTATATATTGATAAGCATACATTATAGAAAGTAATATTCAACACACAATTTCTCAACCTCTGTAAAACAATAGAAATAAACTGATTAAAGTGCTGTTGTTTAGCCCAAGAATTCCAGTAAAACATCTTCCTTGCTGTTTTCAAGCTTGGGTTCTTCCACAACTTTGTCAAGTGATTCAGGATCAAAATGTAACTTCTTAAGTATTAATAACTAAATGTGTTTATCAGTTTTCAAAGCTGAAAACCAGGATCCCTGTTTAATGTACCCAGACCATAAAACTTGCCAAGATTTCAGGTCCAAAGAGGGAGATATTCATAAGAAGTCTCCTTCCAAACAAAAATTGATATTATAGTTGAAAAACTGGTGGGTTGAAGCCGCCTTCATTGTAACGTAACCTCAGTTTGGCTAAGGATATTCAAGAGGCTTTAGCCTGCCATAAAAACATTCTCATTAATAGGGAACATTGGAATTCCTCTTAAAATGTGCCTTAATCTTGATGTAATATTCATTTTGATCTCACCCCAAAGACTTGATGGGAGTTTTAACCCCTGAGTTATATCTACTGAAATTGCATCCATGTATACTTGGCAGCTGATTCCAATTTAACTGCTGCAATATCCAAAATATCAGTTACCCAACAGACCTTGTCAGATGCTTGTCTATTTATTCTAAACCCAGATTGAGATGGGTGAATTATACAGCAGAAGGTATTGCTTTCTGAAGCCTCCTGGCTGGTGCTGAAGTTAATATTTTGGTTTCCAAATTAAGCAAAGATATTGGTCTATAACATGCACATCTTGTAGGGTCTTTCTCAAGATTTAATATTACTGCAATATAAGCCTCACAAATGATAAAGGAAAGATAGAAAGATTAAATGATTGGCTATGGATCTTTAATAACACAGGCACCAATAATCCATGAATGTTCTATACCTTTCAACTGGAAATTCATCTGGTCCATGGGCTTTCCCAGATTTCACTGATTGACATATCTTTGTCATTAATTATAATGCTAATGTTTGTATCAGTTTATTGTTATTTTCCCAAGAGGTCTCCCATTTCAATATTTCCCAGAAAATTGATACTTTGCGGTTCAGTTACAGAAGTTCCCAACTGATATAGCTGAATATAAAAATCATAAAACTAATAATTGATAAATACTGTCTTATTAAGTAACTGTTTATTCATTTGCTTGAATTCCAGATGCAGAATGTCATTATTTCTGTTATTTCAAATGATAAGCCGGTAACCTTACACTTTTGTCTCCTGGTTTCTCTCTGATCTCTCCCAGTATTTCTGGTCAATGTATTTCAAGGAATAGTCAACTTGTTCTGAGTGTAGTAGCTCAATGTAATATGTTTCATCTGTGGGCTTCTAGCACATAACAAAAATGAATTTTTTAGCCACCTTTCCCAGTTTATAAAATTAGAGTCTCCGAGTCTGTTTTGCTGAGGAAAAACCAATATAGATGCCCAGATCAATGCCTTGAACACATCCCAGAGAATTAATGTATTGATGGAACTCTGATTCATTTGAAACAAAAAAGCACACATTTCCTTCTTAATTTGTTCTACAAAAATAGAATACTTAGAAGAGAAATATTCAAATGCCATTTAGCACTGGATGATTTATAAATATTGAATTTCCCAGTTAGAGTCACTGAAATTGCAATAGGGCCTATTGAGGAGTGCATAACTTGATTCACTGAGGCAGAAAAAATGTTCAAAAATCAAATTTAGTCAGTCAAGTTTGTTACAGAGATTGACCAGTGATTTAAAGATAAAGTGTTTTAAGGTGCTACAGAGAGGTGTCATCACCATAGTCCTTTGTACTCTGAAGCATCTTGTTGGAAACTGAATCTGAAGCACTGCATAGCCTTACTGCCAGATTGTATGCAATATCACCCATCACAGTCATATTGTTCCTGTGTTAAAGTATCTGTAACATTATCAGATCTTTTCTGTGCAGCTAAATGAGGCCCCTGGAGTATCTCTTCTCTCTAGGTAAATGCTTCCTAAAACCCAGCATGCTATAATAAATTCTCATGAATGCCAGAAGAGTGTCTTTTATGTACAGTGAATATGCCTTTACTAAGTAGAAATATTTGAAAGGGAAAGTATTTTAGATCTGTTTCACTCAAAATTCCTTAATATCCCCAAATACTTTCTAAAAAATTGCAGCTGAGAATTTTTTTCAAAACCTCCCCTTCCTTCCTTCTCTTGATTAGTGTTCATGCTGAACGTTTAACAGCTCTTATAAGGGGGTATTGATTCTTATTTCTGAAGTCCAAATACAAGGATATTAAATCATTGTCCTTAGTGTCCCCAGCCAGATGGAAGGTGAACTTCTGGAGCAGAGAGCTGAAGAACAGGAAGAGCTCCATCCGAGCCAGGGCCTCCCCCGGACAGGCCCGCTTCCCTGCAATAGCAAAGAAGAAAACAAAGCTTATTTAGGAAGCACACTTGCTGGAATTGTGACTGGTAAAAGAATAACATGGAATAAGTCAGTATGTTACTTTATCCAATGCCTTCCAGAGGACTCTACCTGCTGAGAATGGCATGAAAGCATCTCTTTTCCTGAACTGGCCCTTTTCATCCAAAAAATGATCTGGGTTGAATTTCTCTGGAGTCTCCCAATGGAGAGGATCAAAATGTACAGACGAGAACATTGGAATAACAGCCGTGTACTAAAGGGAGAGGAAGAAACAGATTGTATTAGTTGTTGCTTGTATGGAGCAGAAAGAGCCTGCAGTTCTCACTTGCCTCAAATAAAAACAGGTAAGTGGGGAGCACTCTGAAAACACTGTGAACATGGAGGGAAAGAGAGGAAGGGGCAGTCCCTGCCTTAATAGGTATTTCTCTGAACTGCTTTTTTATTCCAATTGCCTTGGATATGAAGGATCTGGGGATATATCTGTAAGTCATCCTTTCTTTCTCACCCCCCAAAATCTTGATAAACAGTTCTTTCACCACACCTTGGGAAAGTTGTAACCACGGAATGTTGTGTCACATGTTGTTGCCCGTGGAAAGTTCTCAATGCTCCCTTTCCGATACCGTTGAACCTCATGGATAACTGCATTTGTGAAAGGCATCTTCACCCAGTCCTCCATGCTTGGAGTGCGGTTTGCACCCACCACCTCATCAATCTCCTGTTGCACCTTAGCTGTGAGAAAAAAATATTGAGAAGATATTGACAGCTTTTTTCTTTCTCATGCTGAACACCTGCAGTCAGCTACCACCTCTTTTTCAAAGAACATACAGGGAAGACACTTCTAGACAGGACAATGGCTCCTCCTCCTCCTCCTCTCCTAAGTTGTTTCCCAGTGGAGAGCATTTCAATTTTTCTAGTCTAATGAGATGCGATTCATATTGTTTATCTGTGTCTCTGTGACTTACTAGACATGCTGAGAGCCAGCAGACATCAAGCATTTCCATATGGACTTTCTGAAGACTACAGTCTCCACCCAAAAATGCAGTGAATAGATTAATTTATATTAATTGCCTAAACCATTATTATATGCATACAGTCCTTGTTAAGGCTAGCACAGTAGATATTATCTGCAAGAGATTTTCAATAATAAACTGGCTCATTCATCATATAACCACTGACAATGATACTAGAATCCCATAAAGCAAATACTAAATTAATGCACTTGGCTGCTTTCCTGTGTCCCTGTATAAAAGAAGGAGAAGGAGAAGGAGATTGTTGTTAAAGCATTCAATCATTTCTGCCTCTTCATGATACAATGGACATAATTTCCCTAGAATGGCCTGTCAGTAGCTGCTGCTTCAAAATCCCCATGAAATCTCCCTTTCTGGAAGACTTGGTGGAGGACCCATTTGTTCCCAGGGCATGTCAGCTAGACTGCGTAATTTAAAACAACAACAACAACAAAAATGAAAACATTCAGGAAGAAGACAGTGGCAAAGCACTTCCATAATGGTTCCAAGAAATTTGAATAAATGCAACTGCAATGACTTGAGCTTTCCTCAACAGTATTTTGAGGATTCATCGTGGAAGCCCTAAGAGACCTGTAACCTTTCTATTTTTGTGTTCATTTCTGTACCTTGAACGTGCGTCAATTTGGCCAACACAAGGAAGCTTGTGAGCAAAGTGTTGCTTATGGTTACTGTCCCAGCAAAAAAAAGTTCAAGCACAGAATGCACAACGTTTTCAGGAGTGTAGATAACCTCAGATGAGTTCTGCTGCTGAGGAAAAAACAGAGGGAAAAGGAAAGAATGAAGAATAGCTGACGTCTTACTGGTTTGCTGATTAGTAAGACAGCTTTTGTGATGGAAACCGTGGCTGGATGCTGGATCCAGGCTGGCGTAATCTCCCTGGATCAAGGGAGAGGTTGTTGAGATCATCCATGTGACTCCAGAGAGCTGCTACTCATGAGTAGACCGTGGAAACTATCGTTTTATGGTCGCCTTAGGAGTGAAGTGGCTGGGATTCGGGGTTACATCAAGCTGACACTCGCAACGCAGTCTTATGGACACAAAGCTCGGCCCAGCCTTATATCTTAATCACTTTTTTGAATTAATTTTTTCATGTGTTGTATTTTGGAGAGGTTAAGATCCTTTGGACTGTATTTATCGGGTGAGTCTCCACCTCCTTAAAAAACGATGGTCTAAATTTGATCTTAAACGTTCTGAAAACATATGATTTTGGAGTGGGGAGGACTATGAAGCAAAAGGGTACTTAGTATATGGATTTTGGAAAGTTAATAATGGATTAAGGGTCAGAGAAATTTGGAATTATAGTTTTGAATTTATTAGGAGATATCTTCTCATAGGAAAATGACGATTGCTTTTGCTTCTTTATGATAAAGAGACCTTGAAGGTTGGACATTACATGGAGCCAGAGGACAAAGAAAATGGAGCAGAAATTCTCAGTGCAACCATTTAAATGCCTCTCAGCCAAGTTACTGGATAGAATGGATCAACTGCTTGAGAAACTGGACAGAACATGTTTCAATGAAGTTGTAAAACAAGAACAAGTTGTAATGATGTTTAATTTGAAGGAGGACTTAAATGTAATGCAAAGGGATCTGATGAATGATTTACCCTGTAAACGAGATGAACAGATACCAAACCAGGAAACAGATTTGGATCATTTTTTTTCTTCTGGATATACAAAAGAGCTCTGCTAAGATTTCAGAAGACTTTTTTAGAAGCAGCAAGCAAAAGGATAAACTTTATCTTATGGACACGCGAAAGAAATCTGTTAAAGTTCTGAAGCATTTTTGTTTGGAAACAGAGATGACCAGCAAATTACCTCTGGGACTTTTTTTTTTTTTTTGAGGGGGTTAAAGAATAATTTTTAAAACTCAGGGAAAGTTTATAAGCTTGGCTTGTTTGATCAGGGTTAAAGGAGGAATATAGTTATATCTGGCTGCCCTTGCTGGACTTTTGCTGACAAAGAATGGATGACAAAGCATTTGGATTTTGTTTGTTACTTAAGATATGAGTTATGGGGAGAAGCGAGATTAGGTTTTACTTAGAGATAGTGATAAGTTATTAAAATTATTTTTACCTGCTGGGATGAAGGGGTTAGTTACTTTTTCTTTTTTTTTCATTTTCTTCTTCCCTCTTTTTTCTTTTCTACACTCTCCCCCTCCCCTTTTCTTGTATTGTGTGTGTTTTTCTCTTTGTATTTTTTGTAGTTTGTATTGACTTTTATTCTTTTCATTTATAATTCTTAATAAGATTATTTTTTAAAAAAGAGAATATATAGAAAAGATCCTATCTTCTAAGGTGTCTCTGGGTTTAGTATTTGATGCAGAGGAAGAAGCAGCTAGTCCATATCATGAGGTGGTCCTCCAACCAAATATTTACTACAAGGAATGGCCAGACTAAGAGAATGGATATTCTGATTTTTACTCGGGTTGTTATTTAGAGCTGGGCTAAAGCAATTCCTAAGGTATATGCTTGGAAAACAGAAATAAATCTGATCATAGAAGCTTGGATGTTTCATCTGAGGGACTAATGATAACAGAAATTGCTTGTATAAGATCATTCCAGGAAATTGCCCTTGGATCCTGTGCATACGACCTATTGTGAGTCTAAAGAAATGTCCTGTAAAGAGTGAATTAGAATGGAAAACAAAATTCTATACATACTCATTTTTTAAAAAATAAGATCTTACATAAATATAGCAGCCTTATTTTAAGGAAGTGTGCTCCTTTTACTTTGATTTGTGAATAAAGAATACCAAATGGAGGTTTCTCATGCTCAGCCAATCTGGAGAATAGTATATCTACTTTTAGCTATAGCAACTATAGCCAGAAGAAAAATATATACCAAGAATTGGCCACATGAGAGTTGTCCAAGAGCAAAGATAGAATGTGAAGAGTAAATAGTTTTATATTAGTTCATATTAGATGAACTAGTTTCATCTTAGATGCATATCAGGGAATACCCATTATATTTATGCAGAAATAATATATATGCATACCTTCTCTGACTTGATAAGAAAACAGTCAATATAGTCACGGGGATTCTGAGGATCCAATGTCTTCCGGTGGAGTTCCACTTTCTCATGGATAAAGTCACAGAGTTTTTTAGTATCAGCAAAAATCTTGGTGTGTTGCCCAGGAAAGTGTTCCATTATTTTCGGAAAAGTATTATACAGCTGTAGAAAAGTTCATGTTAAATATCATAGCTTTTTATGGTGGAGTCTTAATGCTCCAAATATTCAGAAGTTAACCTTTACAGTGATATTGCTAGTTGTCAAGCCTCAAATAAGTGCCAAGGCCAAGAAGGCAAGAACTGGATTTCCCAAAAGTATCTGTAACGGTAGTCTCAAATAAACAGAGAATCTGGGAAACTGTAATAGGAATTTGTATTTATAGTGAGTTAATTAAAGCAAAGTCTCATTGAAAAACTTTTCCCCAGATGTCTCCTTACTTGGGCTGAGTTGTCAATCGATTCACCCACTGTTTTCCCACCCTACCCACAATTTCTCATATTAATGGATAACAGTGTAACTGCTCATAGTCTTTCAAATGGGGAAGATAGAGTGTGGTTATTAGCGCAAACGTAACAGAGCTGCTTGGAAACAAGTGGAAGAGAGAGACACATGTCAATAATTCAACATGATAATTGCTATTGCCAATATTATTTATCATATGTGTGGCAATGAGCTTCTTACAAAGAATCTATAATACAGCTTTTGGGTTTGTATGGAACACTGCTATTGTTTTCATATCACAAAGCTCATAGCATGGAGAGAATAGCAGTGAAACATTAACATGAAAAGGCATTAGCCCCTCCAGTGAAATTCCATGTTTGGATCTCCCTGGCAAGTCAAGAGGTGAGTACTAGAAACAAGCAGGTCAAGGCCCAAAGGAGTTATTGCTCTGATGACCAGAAAAATGGACCTTGTAAGCCCAGCCAGGAGAGGTGAACTGGGAATCAGCTGGTGTTTGGATGGCTCCGTCTCACTCCATGTCTAGATTTGGTTTCTCAAGCTTAGTAGCTCATCACCTCTAGTGTTCACATTTCTGACTTGAACATGTGCACCCCTGCTAGTAAAAATGAAGCTTCAAGACAGGAGGAGCAACAAAGATGAGTTAACATACCGTTCCTAAGAAACTAGTAAATAAATCTAATTGAGATTCCACAGTCTTTTGATTTTCCATGAAGGTTTGATCTTTGTAATCAAATCGATTGCCAAAGACGACTGCACAGATCACATTAGAAACAGCACTTGTAAATCTTCTTCTTGGGTCAAAAGGTTGCCCTGCAAGAAAAGCCACAAAACCCTGTGAGTGGGAGCAGACAATGCAGATCTTTCCTTTGGCAAATCTCATTACAAACCTAGAACAAAAAAGTTTCAGGTCACCCAAGTCTGACTGATTATTCTCCATCTGTTGCAAGAACTGAATATGAATACATTTTACTATCCTATAACCTCTGCAAGCAAAATCCTCAGTAATGCCTCCATGATCTTTCTAGAATGAGGGGTCCAGATGGTTAATTACTCTGGAATCCATTAAATATATGTTCAAATATATGAATATATATATTAAATATATGAAAACCTAGACTATGTTTCCACCAGTTTGTTCCCAATCTTATTGCTGGCTTCTGCTGTCTAGAATTATTTTCTCACTGCCTGGGGCTCCTCCAGCTGCCTCCTTCTGGTCGTGACTCTTTTGGTTTTGGTTTTGGTTTTGTTTTGTTTATTCTACTTTGTTCCTTTCCTTTGACCAACCCAATTCTTCTTTACCTCTTTGAATTTTCTGCTCCTCTTTCCAGTTTTAATTGAGCTTCCATTCCTTCCATTCCTCTCTCCTTATCCATCCAACACTTTATTAAAAAAAAAAAACCACACTTTTTTTAGATGTCTTTTCCTATCTCCTTCCAGAAGAGACTTGTCCACCAAAGATGGTTTTCGAAGGTGCTACAACCCTCTGAATGGATTCTGCTTGTGGCCTTTTTATTCAAATCCATGTTGCCTTCCAGATCTGCATCCCTCCTGCGGCCTGTTCTGATCCACATTTTCCTTACTTCCCTTAGTTTGCCTACCTCATCTACCCACAAAGTGTTTTGCTGCCTGCTGAATTTGCCTGATGTGTAATTTAGCATTATATTCAAACCTGGTTAAACATAACCATGGTTTAAAAATCATAATTGCCCCATTCAACAACTTCCTAGTATTTCTGATCTCTCAGTCACCGCAGCCACACTAAAATTTCACTACTTCTGGGCATGTTTGTAATTTTATGAAGCCAAGGGCTGACAACGATAGAAAAGAGGGGGAAGCAGCGAGAAAGCTGTTTGCATTTCCTAGGTGTATTTCTGTTTGCGCTTCTGAACACCACTGTGAAAAAAACATGGGGTGAGGGGGACACTTGTCACTGTCTATCTTTCTTTTTCTTTATTTTGTGCACTTAAGTGCAGAAGGATTTGAGTTTCAGTTTAGAATCTAGTTCTCCTGTAACCTGACAGAACACTAAACCCTTTCCGCTTCTTTTTAAAAATGAAATTCTTCTTCTGCGGGAGAACTACTTTCGGTTTCTTTGGAGGACCTTGCATGCTGCCCACTTCCTCCGCTAGGCAAAGGGCTTCCTCCTGCACCCTCTCAGACATCCTTTTCTTCCCCATCCCAAAATCTCGCAGGGTGCTCAGTGTGAATCTTCGCATCTCCCTCCATCTGCTCTGATCAGAGGTGTTCATACCTGAAACCAGGGAAGAGATCACAATGTCAGTCATTTTTCAGCTTTTGTGGAAGAGATATAAATGATGGTTTCAGGCACTTTCCTTCTTCAAATACTTGCCTCATTGATAGCTGAAACAGGTCACTGCGTTGCAATGACTTATGGATCAGAAGAGCTTCCCTCCCCACTTTGAAAGTAAATACAATTTGGAGCTTGAAATACTGATTGGCCCAACCACACAGCCTCCATTTTATTTATTTATTTATGAATTATGAATTTATATCGCCACCATCTCAACAATTTATTCTGGGCAGCAGGCAATATTAAAAATAAAAATAAAACAATTACAATAACAGTTATACAACATAAAACACATAGCAGCCAAGAAGAATACATTTTCTTAGTCATTAGCACACCCAGGAGATGGGACCCTTTGCACATCCAGGGACCCAGGCCCAGGTATCGTACCACCCCTGACTGCTCTCATATCAAGAGGAGAATGAATAAGGTTCTGGAAATGATGACACAAGTTTCTGTAACTAAGATGTAGACACAGAAATCTGTATACTGGACAGAGACAGTTCTGTACTGAGATGCAATTTTCAGTGAGTGGAAGAAAATTAGACTCACTTCAAAATGTGTTTTTGGGCAGCGTTTGAGACATTCATTGGCTAAGAGAAAATATTTCCTTTGGAAGGTACAGTATATGAAATTAATTTTGAACATTACTCCAGATGGCATCAACCAAAGGAGTCTCTTTGAAAAAGACTTCTGTGTCTATTTGCAAAGGACCAATGTAGAGATGAGATGTTTTATCCTTTGCATTCATGCATGCATACATACATACATATACAGTCTATGTGTGTGTGTGTGTGTGTGTGTGTGTAAACGAACCTTATCAGACTCCATAATGGACCAGTGAAAGGAAAGATGGTATAGAAATGTTTTCTTCTCTCTCCCAGTCATGACCAAATTAACATTTCTGCAAAATCATCTTTCTCTATGCCTTAATGGCAGAATTTAAAATGCATGTAGCAGCTTAAAGAAAAACAAGAACAAATCAGGAAATGCAAGAGAACCAACCATAATCACGGAATATTCGCTCGCTCATGGGTGTAATAATACGTCCACTAAATTCTTCCGCATGATCTACCAAAGCATCTTTTATCACCTCATATCCACAGAGCACAACCTGTGGTTTTGATCCAATCCAGATGGTAAAGATAGAACCATACTTTCCAATCAGCTAAGGGTAGAATTAAATGAAAACCTAGTTAATTAGGCGATGACAAGTGTTTTGGTGACATTATTCCAAAGCATGTTTGAAATACTTTTTAGATTATTACAGAGAAACCTTCAGAATGTCCAAGGAAAGCTCCAATTACTCTTAATATCCACAGGGTACACAAATATGATTAGGTACCAGTACAGTGTACACGCCCCCTAGTTTGTGGGATATGGCTAATAATATGTTGACTTATGGTCATCTCTAGATTAAAGATCCTAGCTTGCATGGAATAGCATGCACTGCTCATGATAAAACTAAGCTTTGGTTGCATTTGTGACATACTAGTCAAAAGCACCAAAGCTCACCAGTACCGTTCTTACCATTAACAAGGAATTTTACAGGTAGCACAACTATAAGACCGATAGTGTAATCTATTCTTTCTTCAGTTTGTTATACAGATTTATATGAAATCCACAATTGACCAACAGTTTGATGGGCACTGGAGGTCAATATTTATGGGCCCATATGGTGACCACCATGTGATAGGGAAGATTCAACATGGAATGTATGAAAAATAAAAACTCGACTGCATAAATTAATGAATGAAAGAAATGACAGAATAATATATGCTGTGGGTTTGTGAGCAAGACTAAGACTGAGATGGACGTAATCAATCAGAATAAAGGTGGTCTGATCTTGTTACTACTTATTATTTCTTGTAATGAACTTAATAGCCTCCATTGTTTTTATCAGGCTGCCACAAGGCAGCTCTAAGCTAAAATTCCTGCTGAAAATATACATGAACACTAAGTTAAAAAAAAAAAAAAAACTTCAAACGACTAAAATTAAGGAAAGGAGGTAATCTAGATAGACGTCAAAGCAATCATACCTTTTTATAGGATTTGCTCAGAGGTAGTACATCTCGCTGCAAAAGGTTCCCCAGAAAAGGCCATGGAGGAGGTCCTGGGGGGAACTGCCCTTTTTTCTTGTACATTTGGAAGGAAGAGAAAAGGGTAATAAGTATAGAGAGGAGAAGCAGAGCTCCTGCCCATGTCAGCTCCATCCTTCTCTGAGTTCTTTTCCTCTTCAAAAATCCAAGAAATTGTTTAAATGAGATAAGACTAAAAGGAGGAGGCTCACTGGAGAACAAATCAAACCTAAGTTCCAGATTTCCTCTAAGCTTTGCACACCTCCTTGGCTTTTTATTTTGGTTTATTTTTAAATCCAAAGCATTCTTTCACCTCTATCAGTACAGAATAATTATTAACATCCCTACCTTCTGACTGTGGGCACAAATAAGTTACTGTTTCTGTATTTTGGGGGGGGGGAATACAGAGTGCGTATAGGTTGGGTTCTGGAGCCCAAACCAAACCTAAATTGCAGATTTCCTCTAACCTTTGCACATCTCCTTGTTTGCTTTCTGCTCCATTTGTCCTTTCACCTCTATTAGTATAGGAAAGTTACTTATCAACATCCATAACTTCTGACTGTGGGCACAAATAAGTTAGTGTTTCTGTGTTTTTTGGGGGGGGAGAGATATGTAGTGCATGTAGGTTGGGTTCAAAACTGAGACATTTGCCTTTTATGTAACATTCAAGGTAAGGGCCCTTTCAGAAGAAAATTGGTGGCCACCTATAGCATAGGAAAACATTAAACCACAAAAACCATGTAGTGATCTTAATTGTGCCATTTAAGATTAAAAGCTCATCCACTAGTCAATTTAAATCCCATTACTGGGAGTGGAAATAACTAATCCCAGAGGGAATGGCAGTGGGAAATTCAAACATCTCTGATACAGTGAGTGGCAATAACAGAATTTAGATTCATAAGCTAGGTAATGTTGAATTGTAAATACCAATTGGGAAAAAAAACATGCTGTTGGGTCACATAGTTTTAATATTTCTAACCTATAAAACCTAATTCCATGAATAGGGCAGTGAGACTCACTTGTGAACCCCAAGGACTACTCCTGCAGTGTCCTTTGCAAGGTTACCCAGGTTCTCCTTGCAAGTGGAAGGGTAAGGACTTTCAATAAAATCTACTTCTTTTTCTTCTTATTTAAGTGCATCTGTGATCTTGGAGTTGTCCAAATTGGTGTTAAATGCAATGAAAATTCCTTTACACTACAGCTCATTCTAAAACACTGTCTCTTCTTTGCTGAGTTTATGGCAGAAAACGAGAGAACAATTTAAGATGACATTCCATCCAAATTACAACTTTTGCCTATTTTCCTTTCCAGCTTGATAAACCCCCATGTTCAGTACTATGATTTGATTATGATTATGTGTCATCAAGTCATTGTTGACTCTTAGTGACCACACAGATAGATTTTCTCCATGATGATCTCTCCCTAACCTGGTCTTTCAGGTCTTCCAATGGTACACTTGTTGTCCCTGTAACCAACTACATCCACCTTGCTATTTGTCATCCTCTTCTCTTTCCTTCCAACTTTTCCAGCATTAGAGCCTTCTCCAGAGAACTAGGTCAGTACTATGAACATGGTTGAGTAGAAACTCATTTGAACACTGATTTTTAAGAGGATTCTCATCCAGAATTCCTGGAGTCTCATCTGGACTACTATAATAGTCTATATATATATATATAGGGCTTTCCCTTGAAGACTACTCAAACACAACAGGTGGTCCAGAATGCAGCTACATGAGTAATTATGAGTGAACACTCCTACTGTGCAAGCTGTATTGGTGACCACTTGGTTTCTAGGTACAATTCAGCATGTTTGTTATCCTCTATAAAGCCCTTCAATGCTTGGGACTCCCTTTCCACAATTGTTTTTGCCTGTTCTATCCTGATATTTCTGTCTGATTTCTTTAGAACACCTTTATAACTCTCACTTACTGCCCACCCCTCTCCAGGTTAGTAAGATGTTGCCCACCATAGGCATTGGGAAAAGCAAGGCATCTGTGTAAATCAGGCTATTGGAACCCTGACTTCTTGCCATGGGAAGCAGATAGGTTTACACTTTTCCCTGTCAGCGCCCCCTCATGCCATGCTGTTTTCTCAGGACTTTTGGAAGCCATTAAAGAAATTCAAGCACATCCATGCAGATAAACACATGAGGGGAATACCAGCACTTTAATTTAATTCTAGCTTTCTGAAAAGAAGAATGCCAGGATTGCTCTTAAGTCATGGTCACTGGAGTAGGTCTTCCAACTATTGGCCAGCTTTGGGGAAGTGAAGATGAGCACAGATTGAGTAACATTTTACACAAGCTCTACATTCACAGAAATGTAGACATGCCATTGTATGGTTCTGGGAAAATCAACCCAGCTTTGAAATAGAAGAAAGACAGCAAAATAATAATTATTATTATAACAACAACAACAACAATAAAAATAATTCAGATTTCATTTTAACATGGAAAGAAAAACAAGTGACACCTTCCTATTCAAATGTCAAAGAAAAGTCAAAGAAGCTTCCTTAAGTTAAGGAGTTTACAAGACAATAGTTAGTGTTCCCAGAAGATCCTCAAGAAACAAACTCTCTGGTGACAGCCTCTTCACTGCCAGGGGAAGGATAAACAGGAAAACCTGGTCAATAAATGAGAAAGCAGCAGCCCTCCAGGACTACATGCTTTGGAAGAGGCCAAACTCACCTGTATCTCAGATAGCCACATTCCCTGTTTGGATATTGCCCAGGTTTTGGTGCTGGCTTTTGCACACATAAGCCAAGGACCCCAGTTCTCCTGGAGTTAACCAATTTGGCCACAGTAGCATAAACATTAATTTCCTCCACAAGACAACAAGAGCACATTTAAGAGAGGACTGCTTTTACAAAACGCTTGGAAGCTTCAGATGGTCCACAATAATGGAAGAACTTTCTGGGAGTTCTTGAAGCATTCTCTTACCATATTACTGAAACTTGTGAGCAAAAGAAACTCAGCAGAAAATTTGCAGTTCAGTGCCACAAGAAACTCTGAATCAATGAGCTCTCTTCATTAATTACTCTCACTCTTTCCACCATTATCTGAATGCTTCCAGAAAAAATGAGGTAGAAATCAGGATGAAGAGACATCCGCATTTCTATAATGCTACATACAGGTGAAACTCGAAAAATTAGAATATCGTGCAAATGTTCATTTATGTCAGTATGGCAACTCAAAAGGTGAAACCAATATATGAGATAGACGTATTACATGCAAAGCGAGATATGTCAAGCCTTACTTTGGTATAATTGTGAGGATTATGGCGTACAGCTTATGAAAACCCCAAATTCACAATCTCAGACAATTAGAATATTACATGACATCAATAACACAAGGATTGGAAATAGAACAATATCGGACCTCTGCAAAGTATAAGCATGCATATGTACTCAGTACTTGGTTTGGGCCCCTTTTGCAGCAATGACTGCCGCAATGCGGCGTGGCATGGATGCTATCAGCCTGTGGCACTGCTGAGGTGTTATGGAAGACCAGGATGCTTCAATAGTGGCCTTCAGCTCCACTGCATTGTTCGGCCTCATGTCCCTCATCTTTCTCTTGGCAATGCCCCATAGAGAATCTATGGGGTTCAGGTCAGGTGAGTTTGCAGGCCAATCAGTAATCCCATGGTCATTGAACCAGGTTTTGGTACTTTTGGCAGTGTGGGCAGGTGCCAAGTCCTGCTGGAAAATGAAGTCAGCATCCCCATAAAGCTCGTCTGCGGAAGGAAGCATGAAGTGCTCCAAAATCTCCTGGTAGACGGTTGCGTTGACCCTGGACTTAATGAAGCACAGTGGACCAACACCAGCAGATGACATGGCTCCCCAAATCAACAGACTGTGGAAACCTCACACGGGACTTCAAGCATCGTACACTGTGTGCCTCTCCATTCTTCCTCCAGACTCTGGGTCCTTGGTTCCCAAATGAGATGCAAAAGTTGCTCTCATCAGAAAAGAGGACTTTGGACCACTGGGCAACAGACCAGTTCTTTTTTTCTGTAGTCCAGGTAAGACGCTTCTGACGCTGTTTGTTGTTCAGGAGCGGCTTGACAAGAGGAATACGACATTTGAAGCCCATGTGCAGGATCCGTCTGTGTGTGGTGGCTCTTGATACACTAACTCCAGCCTCAGTCCACTCCTTGTGAAAGTCCCCAACACTTTTGAATGGCCTTTTCCTGACAATCCTCTCCAGGCTGCGGTCCTCCCTGCTGCTTGTGCACCTTTTTCTCCCACACTTTTCCCTTCCACATAACCTTCTATTGATGTGCTTTGATACAGCACTTTGGGAACATCCAACTTCTTTTGCAATTACCTTTTGGGGCTTTCCCTCCTTATGGAGAGTGTCAATGATGGTTTTCTGCACAACTGTCAGGTCAGCAGTCTTTCCCATGCTTGTGATTCCTACTGAACCAGCCTGAGAGACCATTGAAAGGCTCAGGAACCCTTTGCAGGTGTTATGGATTCATTAGCTGATTAGAGTGGGACACTTTGAGCCTAGAATATTGAACCTTTTCACACTATTCTGATTTTCTGAGATTGTGAATTTGGGGTTTTCATAAGCTGTACGCCATAATCCTCACAAGTATACCAAAGTAAGGCTTGACATGTCTCGCTTTGCATGTAATGCGTCTATCTCATATATTGGTTTCACCTTTTGAGTTGCCATACTGACATAAATGAACATTTGCACGATATTCTAATTTTTCGAGTTTCACCCGTATATTTCTTTAGTAAATATCTTCTTTCCTTTTGGAGTGGAGGCTTGGGTGTGAGTTTTTGACAATCTCAAGGGGGGCTTCTCTTCCTATGACCTTGATGTAGTATTCCAACATTTTGCACTCCAGTTCAGACTTTCCACAGACGTGTAACTGGACTGGCTTTGGAAATGATCCAGTCCAGGTCTTGCAAGCAGTCACAATGGGGCAGATTAGAAGCTTCAGGAGGGGTCACAGCAGCAGCAGCAGCAGCAAGAGCAAGAGCAACAAAGATAGGGATTCTTTTGTTCTATGCCAATCTTTTATTTGGACTTATACCAACAGCACCCACACCAGCCATTGGGGTTACCTAGAGAAAAGCCAGCTACCTTGCCCAGTTAAGGGGGGTAGATCGCTGATAGCCAGGGACCACTCCCCAGTGAAAAGCTCCCTGGTGAGGGAAAAGGCAGGGGAAAATGTTGACAGAAAGCTTCTAATCAGAGAGAACTGCACCCAACTGATCACCTCACAAAGCAGTTGTGGCAAAGCCTCTTTGCAATACTTACTCCGGAGCACACCCTTTGGAAACTAACAGAACTTACTTCTGAGTAAATGTGTCTTGGATTGTGCCACTTGGAGACACAAGTCTTGCTCAAGGATACCCTTGAAATACACAAGAGAGGGTGTGTTCAAAGAACACCTTGTGTCTAAAATGTTAATTGTGGAAGTGCACAACTCTTTCTTCAGCTCCTCGGGAAGTCATTCAAAATACCATCCAAAACTCAATTACCCCAGTGCAATAAATTGTGCAGTAGGTAACTGGGAAAATTTCCAGCCCCTCATTCATCAAAGGATGAATGAGGGGCTGAGGTATTCCTCCTCAGTTTGACTCAAAATGAGCCAGTGGTTAATTCTCTTCATCTAACCAACTCCCCCACAACCTGCTAATAGCTCAACCGCTAGATCAAGGTTCCTCAACCTTAGCAACTTTAAGATGGGTGGACTTCAGCTCCCAGAATTCCCCAGCCCAGGGAATTCTGGGAGTTGAAGTCCACCCATCTTAAAGTTGCTAAGGTCGAGGAACCCTGCGCTAGATGGTCGAGTTTCCTTGCTTACTAGTCTGCTTGTCTTTTGGTCAAAGGTTATCCCGTGGAGCTGGGCAGGGGTTCCTTCTGCTGTGGGGAAAGCAAAGAGGCCTTGTTGCACTGCACTGATGTTCTGACAAAGGCAGGGGAAGAGCAGAGAACGGCTTTTAAGGTGACCTAAACAGACTCACCTGTCATCCTGGGGTCAAAAGTGTAGGAGGACATCCGCGTGTCCTCTGTTTCCTCTGTCAGCACCATAAGTCACAAAATCTGCTATTCCCTATTCTGATAGAAACGGCATCTCTTTGCTATGGTTACATTATAGCCAGAGGAGACCCCATGGATCGAATCATTCTGTACTGTGCTCTATCTTGAGGTAGAGCCTGGCCTTTTGGGACTCTCAGTCGTCAATAATTGTCATGATCACGGCTCCTTCTTTTTCTCCTTCGGTTCCACAGTGTCCTTTCACATGCAGTTGCTGAGCCAGAAGAAGAGCTTGTGGGGGTCTCGGTCACCCATCAGGAACCATCCAGGAGGAACCATTCCAAGAAGCGTCACAGAGACATTGCAAGTAGGAGTCCCAGCATCTGAAAGAAACTTCTCCTAAGCAATAGCAGAGGGAACTTCAAACACAGGTGCAAAAACTGAAAGACACAAGGTTGCTGCACAGCCTAT
This sequence comes from Liasis olivaceus, assembly GCA_030867105.1. Taxonomy (NCBI): domain Eukaryota; kingdom Metazoa; phylum Chordata; class Lepidosauria; order Squamata; family Pythonidae; genus Liasis; species Liasis olivaceus. The sequence continues at coordinate 98,191,216 of CM061348.1, read as the reverse complement.
TTAGCAGCCTGATCACCAAAGTGATTCCCTTTAGTAATAAAAGGAGAAGCACATCCGAAGGTGAAACAACCAGGCCTGTGTGAGCGATCTGGCGGCCTGGGCTGAAGAATCCTCTCAGCTTCCATAAGGCACCTGTAAGCATGACGAAGAGCAGAAGCATACTTAGGGTCAGTGAAGATATTAACAATTTTATCTCTGGCCATACAACAAACTTGAGTTAAGGCAATAAGTTCAGCTGCTCGGGCTCCCAAGGAAGGTGGCAAGGGTTCCGCCCAGCAGATTTAAAAAAAAATTGCAGCCCCTGTTAAACAGACTCCGTCAACCACAAAGGAAGACCCTTCTGAAAAGAGTTCAAGTTCAGGATTTGGTAGAGGCGCATTAGTAAGATCTGAGTGAGGTTTCTCTGCCAGGTTTATGGTCTGCAAACAGTCATGTCGGTAACTTCCTTCATGTGCAGCCTCAGGAAGCAGAGTTGCAGGATTTGAAGTTGTACGCCACTTTAATTTTACATTTGGAGTACCTAGAAGCTCTGCTTCATAAGTGGCTGAACGCTGAGGTGTAAAGGCTTGAGTTCAGAATCTCATAAGGAACAAGAAACAGTTAATGGAAACCCATAACTAAGTCTTTTGATATTCAAACAGGAAGGTAGTAGCAGCCAAAGCTCTCAGGCATCCTACTGCAGCAGGAGCAACAGGGTCCAGCTCTACAGAACAGTGGGCTACAGGTCACTCTTTAGTAGTCAGAGTCTTTGAGAGCAAAAAGGCTGCCTGCTGGATCTGAAATCCTCCTGGCAGGAAGCCCTTTCACTCTTAAACGTTCCTTAAGCCCACTGAAGGGTTTGCCCTCCCCTCTGTGGATGGAGGGGAAATCCTTCCTGGGGCTGGAGGAAAAGAGCTCAGATCTTCAGAATTTGAGCTCTATTCCTGGGCACCGCTAAGAAGGGAGGGGAAACCTCTCACTGGTGTGCAGAAATGGAGTTGAAATCACAAAGATTTGAGCTCCGTTCCTGCACACTGTTGAGAGGTTTCCCTCCGCTTGCAATCTTCCCTGCACTGACTTTTTGGGAATGCTGGCAGAGAAGATTGCAAATGGCAATCACATGATTACTGGACACTTGGCAACCAGTTGTAAATGTGAGTTGGTTGCCAGGCACCCGAAATGTGGCCATGTAACCACAGGGGGGGTAGCATGATGTTTTACAACAGTTGGAGGCACGGTATTTTTATGACATCTTTTTACGACTTTCTGAGGCTGTTGTAACTTTGAACCATCGTTAAACAAATTGTAGTTAAGAAAGGACTACCTGTATAGTTGCTGAAACAAAATGCACATGTAGAGACACTCATTGAAATCTTGGTGCAGACTCAAAGGATTGTATTTGATGTGTGTGAAAGTACTGCAAACATCCTGAAAGGGGGGAAGGGGTTTCTGTGGAAGCATTGTACTGTTTCCCCCCTCTGTACTTGTCCTCCTCCTTTTGATCTTCAATCAGTGTAACAAGAAGGCGAGAGGCAGGCATGGTGAGAGCAAATCTTGTAGAGTCTGAAGGAAGGAGGGTTGAGCCTGGGTGAGGCTAAGGCAGATAGGAAGGAAAAAAAACACACACACACAGAGAATAAATGGCAGCAATAAACAACAGAAACATCTTACTTCTAATGGGCACTCAAATATACATAAATCACAAAATTTACACACTGGAATGAATGGTGGATGTAGGGATGGCCAGAGCCTGCATTCACCACAGACTCGGCTTTTAAAGGGAGAGATTGACATACCGTATTTTTCTGTCAATAAGATGCCCCCATGTACAAGACGACCCCCACTTTTCCAACCCAAAATTAAGAAATCAATATTTTAAAGATAGTGCAGAACACATTTTTATTTAGTAATTAGTTAACATTGACCTGATACACTCGGTGGGAGGAGGTCCAAACCGTCTCTCTGCAGCTCTATTTCCATGCTCTTTTGCATAATTGATTACGTTCAAGCACAAGTGAAACTGCCGATAGCTTGTCTCTGCAAACAGCCTTCCTCTAATTGGTTTGTTCAGCATCAGCTGAGATCAGTTACATCAGGCTCGTGATTGGAGGAAGTCTGTTTGGGAGACAAGCTCTTTCACTCGTGATTGGAGACTAGCAATAGGAGGAAGCCTCTTTGCAGAAACAAAGTATGGGCAGTTTTGCAACCGCGAGGTTTTCTCCCCGGCTGACTTCCTTGAATAATTCGCCCTTCAATTTTTAGGATAAGGATTTTAGAAAAAATATTGTCTTATAGTCGGAAAAATACGGTATATTTTAAAGTTTCTCTTCGTACTTCAAAACAGTTTCTCAATCTTGCATGTGCACACAAATCCACATGGACAAATGCCCACAAACAAAAATCACTGGTGCCTTAATATTGACAATGCAGCAACAATGACAACCTCCCTGCCCCTTCCTACATGCAACCCATCGTAGCCCTGCAGGAACACAGGAATTCCTCCTCCCTGCTTCTCAGCTGGGAGAAAGAGATGGTTTATGTGGAACCAATCCAACCATTCAGCCATTCAACACAGAGACAGGTAGACAAAAATAAATATATTGTTCTATTACTTACATATTCTTAAATAAAACAAAGGCTGATTATTCTGCTTGTAATGGCACAGTAGTAGTATTTGCTGGGTGTCAAATCTTCTACTGGCTTTGATGGTTTCAGATTACAGCCTTGCGATAATCGTCCTAATCTTTTCAATTCATTTATTACTCTACCTTGAGCAATATGTATAAGGAAAAAATGCAACAGTTAGTGGCAAATTACTTCACAGAATGAAAACTGTTATGGCTTTAAGCTCTTTTTCATCTTTAGCACTAAGCTGCACATGCTGAAAAGTTCTTTCAATGTTTGTTGTAAAATGCAACATTAGTTTCATCAGAGCTCTGAACAATGGTATTTTCTTGAGAACTCTTAATAGGGTTAATTTGACTTCTTGGCCGAATTACAAGGAGGAGGTCTAGAGACAGTGTTACAATCAACTTCTGGATTGCAGGGACAAATTTCATTTGAAAGTTGTACCCAACAATACCTGTAGCCCATTTTTATTTTATTTTCTTCTTCTTTTCTCAAAAAAAAAAAAAAAAAATTCAAAAGTTTCAGCTGACAACAATTAAAAGTTCCCCATTCTAACCAATTTTGTTTATCATAATTATCCAAAAATCTCTGCCAGTTTCTGTTTGGAAAAATAGCTCATTTCTTACCCATTCCAAGTTGAACCAGTGATGAGGCAGCTTATTTTAACCTAGTTTAATTCATGTATTGTATTGATAAACTATTTTTATCTATGTATTCCTTATTATTTAGCACATAGAAATAGCCATGATGCTTGTACCCATTAGATGTGCCTTGACCAATGGCTGACCTGTCTGTTAGGCAGAGATGGCAGCAACAGATGAAAACCAGACCATCTGCCCTCTTTTTAGGAATGCCTGTTCATTAAGGTGCTGGACAAGACTCTGGCACCAAGTTACTTAGGAACGCTTGCTAGTGCAGGAATGTTATTGGTAGGGCAAAAGCCTCAGTCTACATCTTTACCTTCAACTGACGATGGAGAGTATATGTATGACGTTGTTCTTCGTGATTGGTTTGTAGGGATGTATGCTTTTTGACTGGTTTATAGTTATGTACGCTGCCCAAAATTGTATAAAAGAAGGTTCACTCGAAGCAGGGGTATGCCCATTTTGGAATTTGCTACCGGGGAACCTTTTATTTGCAAATAAAAGTTTTAATCCTCAGCACCTAGCCGGTATGATTTATTGGGCCTGCATGCCAGGTAAAAGACCTGAGTTTTCTGGGATAACACAGGAGCTTTCCAGCATCCCAAGCCTGCAGGAATTTTTCTTTAAGTAAGCTTGTTGTATGATTCTGAGAGGGAACAGTCCAGCCATTCCTGCATTAGTGTCAGCCGCTTTCAGTTATGCTAGCTTTTCATGCTGTTTTTGTGATTCCATTGTCTAGCTGAATACCTAGAGCAAAAAGCTCAGAGGCTTCCCCCCATGCCCATACACTTCCTCTCAAATACCTGATCTGCTCCATCAGAGCTGGTTACAGTTCCTTCTCCAATGGGCAATGGTTTTATAGGTGAAAGCACGCACACAATTGCGGGCCCCTCACTCCCACTCTGCTCCCCCATGGCTCCTCCCTGGAGGACACAAGACTGAAGTCAGGTCATCCTCATCCCTTCAGAAGTAGGACAGGAGTGGCAAATCAAGGAAAGGGGTGGAGGGCATAGTCTTTTGAACCACCATCTGGGAGACTTATCACTCAGCCACTTCAGCCCACAGGACCCAAAAGTCCATTTGGCAGGGCTGGTTCTGCTCAGTTTGGACTCAGACTGCCCCCAGCAGTCATGAGTCAAAAGGAGCTCCACGGCCACCACTTCTCCTCCTATGAAAGATGTCCAGTGTATTTGTCCACTTCCCTGCACCTAGTGTGACCATCCTCCTTTGGCCACCCCCTGCTGGATGGACAGGATTATCTGGTCCCACAACTGGACCATGAGCCCCAACTGGCTCCCCAGGGGTGCACTCCTCCCCTGACCCATTTCCTTACCTTGTATTCTCTCTCAAAGGACTACCAGCTAGCACTTACCCCCTTCTGACTCCTCGGTTGTCTGCTTCCTCCAAAGACGCGGGGATGAACTCACCCTGGGCCGGCTGCTGCATGTTCTGGGACCGAGGCAGGCCAGTCCGAGCCCTGAGGGGTGCCACACTGCAATCCTGGACTGAGCCCCCAAATTGTTGCCTTTAAAACTCAGGCACCCTGAGTGGCATGGTGCTGAAGACCTAGTCCCTGAATCTGAGAGAGAAACACTTTTAACTTTGCAAAGATGGCTTTTTCACCCACCTGAAAATACGAGTCACCAAGTAATTCAAGCAAAGCAAAATGCATTTATTAAAGGGGGGGGAGTCTTTTTACGGGTACAGAAACTATTGTTTAGTTGCTGAAAAAGCTAGTTTTCGCAAGTAAAAGAAAGAAGTGGCTTTGGCTAAAAGGAAAACATCATTTCCTGAACTTCAAAAGGAAGCATGGATGTCATGCTAAAATGCTAATATCACCTTTTTTAAAAAGCTAATAATGAAGCCTAAAATTCCAGGTAATGAGGTGACTGGAACAAACTACTGATGAGTAGTATCACCACACAAAAACCCTTCACCATCTACCATATTTATTATTATTTATTTAAATTTATTATAGCCACCCATTCCCATTGATTATGGGTGGCTTACAAATACAAACAATAAAAACAGTCAAAAGCATACCAACCTACAAGCAGCCCAGACAAAAACAATCAAACCACTGTGAGAAAGAAATCAGAATCTCTCCCCCCACCCCCAATTCAGCAGGAAGTCAAAGCTTCCCATTTGTCTTATTCTATCATCACTTATCTTAACAGCAATCAAGGCATATGGCTAAATTATAGTAAGAATGGGCTCACCTAAAAAGATTAAGACGTAACAGAAAGACTCAAGAGCCCTCCACTGGAGCCCAAAATTAAATAACTGAAGACCTGGCAGGAAGGGCCAACATTCCTCAAACCCCAAAAAATCGAAGAAAAAGATTTCTTCCAGAAGAGATCTACATTCCAGTGAGACAATACCAGATAAGGCAAACACTGGAAACCCCAACTCAGTAGGGTGCCTGACCTTAGAACGCTCCCTTGTCGATTCCACCGGCCAGGCTCTCTCCTGCAATCTCAGCTAATCACCCTCTCTAAGAAATCCTAGAAGGTGGGTTTCCCTTTGCAACTTTTAAGGATCTTCCCTATAAAAGGGGATTCCTGGGAAGCCCCGATGCAGCTGCCCCACAGCTGATTGTCTTGTGTATCTGGCTCTTGGAAATAAAACTCTTCTCTCTCCTTCAAGCAACCCCCTGGGTGTTTATTCCCCACTGGGAGACCAACTGGGAGACCAACCTCGTAAGTTTGCATTCTAACACCATAACAAATCAAACCAAACCAGGGACCCCACAAACATCAACCCCAGGCCTGAGACCAAAGCCTGTGCTTATCTCTGGGGGGTTTCTGTTCCAGAGGACAAGGGGTGCAAAAGAGAAGGCCTGTTTCCTTGGTCCCAAAAGATGACAACGTTTAATAGAAGGGACCTAGAGTGTACCCATTTCTGCTGGAACGTACTGGCCATGATTAGTCTGTAAAAACACTTTACTCAGTAAAACCAGATATACCTCCAGCCAGCCAGTGAACACCCAGGAGATTAGCATGAGAGACTTTTACAATGTTTGTCAAATATTCAGGCACTCCTGAGCTGCACCAGGCTATGCCTGCTAGATTTGCAAACTCTTTAGTTAATGGGCTGCTATCAGATGTCAGCAGCAGTTAAAAGTATCAATAATAAGGGGACAGAGACCAATAGCAGATTTGTTAAGGACAGCAAATCTGAAATGTACTTTCAACTCAGCCAGCCAAACATAACAGCAAATACCTGGAGCATAACCACCAATTCCTTTAGAAACTATGTGTCCTGGAAGCACAATTTGTTCTAATTAAGAAGGAGGGATTTCACCTAACAACCGGGGCTGACCATTGCAGTTTCAGTTTTGGGGTTGAGGGAGAATTGCTGAAGTTTGCTGCTGCCACCTGCTGGACTACTGTATCACTACAGACTCAATCTTTTGCATCATGGCAGGCAATCAAGGGGTTTTCAATCACCTACAATGTCTGGGGGTTAACGAGGAGTAAGGTCAAAGGCCAGAGACTTTCTCAAATACTTTCTCAAAAACATAGGAAGTTTTGATTTTATTTTTTGTTTTAGTTTTATGTGGCATTTTGTGATAATTGTTAGTGCTATTTATTGTCCTTTTTAATGTTACAAATTTCTTGCATTATTGGTAATTTAAGTAAATATCTTTTGACTACATGCCATGATTTGTGAAGAGAAGGGACACAGCCATGGAAGTCTCTACAAGGTGTTTTTTTTTGCGGGGGGGGAGTTTAAGGGAGAAAGGAAAAATAATCCTTAGGTACTAAGCTCAACTCAGGACTTGGATTCAGGATACTAAAAATCTAATACAATCAACTTTCTTTTTAAATCTAATTTACAAATTCTTACAGATTTGTAACATCCATCCCTCTTCATTCCTTATTGTGTGACTTTTACCCCTGGAAATCATTCCATGCTATACTGAGTCACAAGCAATCTTTAAGCCATCTACTGGTAACATTTACTAGCAACTTTTATTCAAGCAGAAATTAATCACTCTTTTTTGAGGAGCGGGGAAATCCATTTTTAAGGTTGTTATTGCCACCACTTCTTTCCAAAAAAAAAAAAAAATCTTAATTTTAATGCAATCTGAACACATATTGTCATGCATAAAATTAATATTAGGAATATGCTTCTCTTAGGCATAAGCAAGGAATGCAAATTTAGAACACATCTTATTCCATTCTGTGCACTCTGAACAAAATAACAAATGTATGTGTGAAGCAGAATTTACTAGTTGGGGATGTAGTGCAGTTCAATAAGTGGCAAGTAACAAGACTGATTGGCTGTAGGTTAACGGAGAATGAATATTTCAGAAGTTATCTTCATCATCATCATCACCATCACCCCCATCATCTTTTATATGTAATCCCCCCATACATATCTGGATTATTTTTTCAAAATGGAGAGGTGAGTGAAGGAAGGAAATTCAGTACCTGATGCACAGTATTGTATTAACTAATTTCTGTAAAAGAAAGCCACGATAACAATATATTTGGCATGCCCTCTCAGCTGGAAGGTGACATTTTGAAGCAAGATGGTAAGAGATAGGAAGAACTTCCTCTGAGCCAATTCTTGTCCTGGGCAAGCAAGCATCCCAGAGAGAGAAGAGGCACAAATCACAGAAGTTCTGTTTTGCAGTTTGTGATATGGGTATCCCCCAGAGCTTGATGGTGGCCTTTTCCCCATTTGTGAGACCTCTTAACTAATTTCCCCTAAAGTCAGAGGTTTCCAGTAGATTTCTCCTGCAGCCTTTCCAGCAAATCTGATCTTATATTTTCTAGTCTGGTTCATAATCCCTGTAAATATTTATCCAATTACATTTTCCTGCTTATATAAGTAGTCCCTCTTGCTTCACCTGCCTCCCAGACTCTGGATTCAAGCAGGCCATTACTCTCTTCTCAGCAACACACACACACACAACTCTATATGGCAACCTACAACTATAGCTGCCCCTCTTGGTAAAAGCCCATGACTACAAAACTATGTTGCTTGGTGTCGTCATAATTTGCACATGGAATTTAAATTCAGAAAGAATTGTGTCTTGACAGCCAGGCAGATTTTTGCTCATATCAACAGCTCTGATGATTATGATGGTTAATGCAAAGTGGCCAAAACTGCAAATAGCATGAACTGAACACATGATAAGGGTAGAATTTATTTTTCTTCTGTGTGGAACAGAAGACTGCAGGGGCTATGACAGTAATATTGTGAACATGGCACTTTCTGCATATTCCTACTGAGTGGCTGGAGAGAACACTAAATGGCTTATGGCAGTGTTGTCCAAACTTGGCCACTTTAAGATGAGTGGACTTCAACTCCCAGAATTCCCCAGCCAGCCATTCTGGGAGTTGAAGTCCACTCATCTTAAAGTGGCCAAATTTGGACAACACTGGCTTATGGTGATCTCCACCTGTCCCCAGCATTCCAAGGCTGACAATGTAGTCCACCTCAATACTTTGGACAACTGGGTAGCCAAAGAGATACTATGTGGAAACAGACACAGGTATTCATCATATATATATAAACCACAAGAAGCAAGAAGTTTAGTTCCATAGGCTATAGCTTAGAGGAGATGGTTGAGATCTGACACACCCAAAGTCAAGACAGTCCACCATGGACAGCAACCTAATTATCATCTTCATTCCCCTGTTGGTATAATATGCTAACAAGGCCTTCTTTGTAATTCCTCGCTCTTCTCTGCCCACAGCTACAGAGTGTATGCCAGCCCAACAGAAATCCTCTTGTCATACAACTCTTGTCCTTTCCTTTAAAGTATTTCATAGAGGAAGCAGAACTGAAGCAATGATATAGTCCATCCACAGGGGCCTTGCATCCCTGCCTTATTCACCCCTTTCCACTCCTGTCTCCTTCTTTACACAGTTCTAATCTTCAACACAGAAAGAGCCATCATAAACATTATAAAGTGACTGGGTAACTGTAGAAATTCTGCAAGTAAACAGAGATGAAACAAAGTACAGTCTGCTGACCTGCTTTAATTATCATTGTACATTACCCTTTAATTAAAAAACAGTTAACAAATTCCATGAACTCTTTAACACTGAATAAGTTTTAATCAGTGACCATGTGTGGCACCTTAAACTTAAAGGCTAAACTGACTCCAACATTAAGAGTGGGAAAATTTGGCGGGGGGTGTGTGGTGCAAATCGTAGCTGAAAACATGCCAAATTTGAAGAACACATGTCTTACACTAGGGTGTCTCCTGACAGCTTTTATTTAATAATTCTTTTAATTTAAATAGATGGATGACAGACAGACAGACAGACAGACAGAAAGCTGCTATGCTGAAGAGTAAAACATTCAAAAATCACATTTATTTGTAGCAAATCACATTTATTTGCAGCTCTCACTATGCATCCTGGGGGGCTAGCTCACCTTTGGGTAAATGTTTCTTGACTGGCCATGACTGCCACGGCAGCCATTTTGTGAGCTTAAAAAAAGTATCTGATAACAATTACTTGGTGAGGTTCCCCTCAAGACTCCAATTGTACCCCAGGCCAAACAATTGCTGCTCAAAGGCATTATACCAGAGTGAGGGCTGTATGGACTTTTAGATGTGGCTGATAACAGCTCTTAGCAGCCCCAGCCAGCATGACCACTTTTGAAGCATGCTGTCAATTTCTCTTGTTGTTTAGTGCATTTATATTCCACTTATATTCCATCTCCAGCTAAAAACGGCTTGTGGGGGAGAGAGATTGTCTCCCCTGATTTTATCCCCATCATAGCAATCCTGTGAGAGGAGAGAGTGACTGGCTCAAAGGTATCCACTCAGTGAGTTCTGTGGTTGAATTGGGACTTGAACTTGCGGCTCCCTGTCCAAGTCTGAAACGTTTCCCCATAACTTTCCCCCTACAACTTACTGACAGTCAGAAGAAAGGAAGGAGGGAGGGAGGGAGGGGAGGAGGGAAGGCAGGCTCAACACTCTAAAAGGGGATGTAAAGAACCAGGCAGCATAGTTTCTTCAGCCTGTACTCTAAATAAAAAAGACTTTGTGCTTTGAAGAAAGATTTTGGCTTCCTAGAATGAAAAAGCGAAGTACAGTAAATTACTTTTGTTGTTTTCGTCTGCCATCTACTGGTTCATTGTAGAATAAAAATTGGGCTGCACATATGTTTGAGGGACAAGGTTGCATATGTTTGAAAAAAATAAACTGAACAAGAGAAAAAGCTAGAAATGCAAGGAAAATGGAAACATCATTGGAAGAAAGAAAACAGAAGAGACAGAGCAAAAATAATGATATATGGTAGGCAAGGGTGGCACAGAAATTATTTGCCTGTTAAGCAAAAAAAGAACTTAGATATCAATATCTGCGGGGTAGGCAAGGGAGGCAAATGATGAAATATATGTGACAATTACGCAAATGCTGAGTCTTACAGTATATACTCACATCAGACATTGATACAGAAATATATCATCTCAGCATTTACATCATGATGTCATTTTGGCTTGTTGCAGGTGCCATAGGACTTGGATTAGGGGAACCCAGGCTCAAGTCTTTACTTGACCACAGAGCTCACTGGGTGACTATGAGCCCATCACTCTCTCTCAACCCATTTTATTTCACAGGAGTGTTATTGTAGGGATAATGTTAGGGAGATCCCTATGGGCATCTTCTTAAGCTCCCCAGAATCTTTAAGCCCACTGACAATTATGCTTTTCTACTGATCTACTCAGCCAGGCATGGTCCTGAAGACGTTATAAACAATAATGAAGCTCTGGGCAGGAAGGTGAAGAAGCTGGAGAAACAGATGGTGTTTCTTATACTCCTTCCCGTTGAAGGACGAAGGTCAGAAATAAAGATAAGAATATTGTAAGTGACTAACTGGCTATGCAGATGGTGGCAACAGGAAGTGTGATAAGTGTGAAAGTGTGATTCTTTAACCATGGAGTCCATTTCCATCTTGAAGGACTTCTGGCAAGAGATGGGCAATGCCTTACAAGAGCTGAGAACGTGTTTGAGAGGCACTTTGGAAATATGATCCAGAGGACTTTAAGATGAATCCTTTGGGGGACAGAAAAGGGAGCCCACAAATAGTGAATACCAAGTACTGGGAAAGGAACTGGGAGTGCATACTTACTGCAATGTGAAAATACCTCACTTACATTTTCTGAGGACATTTCCTCAGAGCATAGCCTCCATCTCATAAGTAGCCCATTGCAGAGGCAGTTGAAGCCAGCCCAGAGTGCTCTGCATGAAAACAGTGTTTTCCCAGGGAACATGGAAGAAGACCTCCTATCCAGAGAGCCCATGACACATGCAGGAGATGGCTTAAGGCGAAGTTGTTGGGGTGGCTATGAGGTCTACTATGGGACCACTTCCACTTCTCTCCTCTCCTCTCCTCTCCTCTCCTCCTCTCCTCCTCTTCTCAGATTGGTTGACTGATGGACCTAGAGAGCACAAAACGCTGAAATTGACTAACCCATCTCTAGCTAAACAGATGTAATTGAAAGTGTAATTGAAAAGAGTGGGCTCTTTTGCTTCTGAATGGCAGATCCCTTGCTTCCTCCCCTTACAGAATATGCTTATAAAAAAACCACTACACCACTACATCTGGTACAGATATGGTTTTAACATACACCCTCATTTTTTCTTCTCCTCCCATCTTGGATAATCTGGGCAGTACAGAATGTGTGCTGTGATTTGACACAAGAATCAGTAGTATGTTTTTTCAAACTCCACTTCTACAATATTTATTCAGGAGTTACACTTGGCTGAATTAATCTGGATGACCTTTAGATGACTGCCAAGGGGGACAGAAATGATGTTTGCTTCCACTTAGTGGCCAGTAGGTCAATAATCATTTTGAAAATGTTAGGTGGGTGCATCTCACAGCCCTCCACAGCTGACACCTCTCTCACACACACCAAACCCCTTTCTTGAACTCCTGCTCCAAGAACACTTTATGCTGCAGCCACATCTGAGTTGCAGTTCAGAGAGACTAATTCTTTGCTACCATCTAGTGGTCATTAAATCAATACATTAACAGTCTTTTCAGGGGAAAATGAATGGGCAGAGCACCTGCATCTTACAAGGACATATTCTGTATGGTGATTGGTGGCAACTTCTCCCATGATTGATACTTTACTTTCATCCAGAGAAATGTGCCAAACACTACTCTTACAGTGTTGCATGCAGGAGCTGCATGGACAACAGCACAGCATAGCTCCATTCCACATGAGTGTTAAGGGCATGCAGTGGGGACAGCACATTTTATGCTAACATGATTACCTCCCAGGTCTAGGACAGGAGAAACACATAGTAGATCAGTTTGTGTGGATGAGCCCATACACAAGATGTTTAAATACTGGGAGGAATAAGTCAAGTTATATGACCCAAAGTTTCCTTTGTCTCTGTACATGGAGTATAGGGAACAAACAGAAAGAATGAGAAGTCTTAATGCAGGAAGGCGTATATGATGTAGTTGATGCTACTGATACCTGGTGGAACAAAATTCATGAGTGGAATAAGAGGGTTGAAGGGTATAACTTACTCAAAAGGAATAAGCCAGACAAAATGTGAAGAGGAATGATGTTAAATGTGAAGAAAATGCACACTTGTACTGAGATCAAGGAATCTGAGCAGGAGAGTCCAGACAAAAGCATTTTGGAAGAAATACAACGAAGGGGGAACAACAAAGATACTATTGTTGGGGTGTGCTGCACATCAGGCAGAAGATTTGGATAATGCCCTCCTGGACTAGACTTTACAGAACCTTCAGGGAGGAGAGACACAGTAATTATAGGAGACTTCAACTACCTTCCAACTAGCTGTTGGAAAACCAACTCAGACAAGACTGCATACTCCCCAGAATTCTTAGTGATCTTGCTCAGTGCTTCATCTTCCAATTGAAGAGACAAGGGGATCGGGGCTCTTAAATCTGATTCTAACTAAGTAATAGGAAAGAGCTGGTTGAAGAGGTAAAGGCAGCAGGGATCTTAGGAGGAAGTTACTATATCATCTTGGATTTCAAGACACTCCCAAATGAGACATTGAAACAAAGCTATACAGGCATGGTAGATTTTAGGAGAATTAATTTCAACAAGCTTGGAAAAGTACTAGATGGAATCCCATTGGATAAAAATATTCAAGTCAAAGGGACCACAGGAGAACTCAGAACTTGTCTAAAAAGATACTGAAAGTATAATTGCAAACCATCCCAATGAGAAGTAAAATGATGGAGTGGGGGGTGGGGAGAGAGAGATTGGAAACCATTGCAGATGCAAAGATAGCTTTTAAATAAGCCAGGAGTTAAAAGGGACATGTATAGGAAATGAACAATGGGTATATTCACCAAAGAAGCATCTCAACAAGTAGCAAATACCTGTAGAAAGATAGTCAGAAAGGGTAAATACAAAGGGAACTTACCTCTCAAGTGAAATTAAAAGCAACCAAAAGTGTTCTCTTTTGGCTATGTCAATAATAAGAGAAAGAAAACAGAGGGAATGGGTCCATTGCAAGGAGAAGACAGCCAGATAATAACAGGTGATAGGCAGAGGAAAGGCTCCTCAACTCCTATTTTGCTTTGCTCTTTTCCTTAGGGGTCTAATGAACCTGAACATAAGAATTGACAGGAGGGATAAGTAAAAGCTATTTCATTTATATACCAATTAAATCAACTCAAGATGATTTATAAGGAGGGAGCTCCTGATTATCATGAAGAAGTTTAAATTTCCAGGACCAGGTCAATTATATCCAAGAGTCCTGAAGAATATTGTGGATGTTATCTCGGAGGCCCTTTCTGTAATCTCTGATAATTCATAGAGCATGGGAGCAGTGCTAGAGAGCTGGAGAAGAGCAAATGTTGTTCCTATCTTTGAAAAAGAGGATCTTGGAAGCTGATTTCAATTTCAGACCTAGTCTTGATAGAACAGTTTGGTCTACATAATGTATCTTGACTTCAGCAAAGCATTTGACAAACTTTCCCATGAGATCCCAGTAGAAAGATAGCAAAATGTGGGCTGGACAATGCAATCATTAGATGGATGCAGAGCTGACTGAACAATTGCACCCACTGACTGTATAAGAATAATTCTGTCAAGCTGGGAGGTGACAAATGGCATACTGCAGTACTCCACTCTAGACCCTGCGCTATTCTACATATTTACAAATGACTTGGATGAGAGCTTTTAAAATAGAGTTATACATTTGCTAAGAACACAGAGATGGTTGTGTGGGGATAGCAAATACTTTAGAGGACAATATCAAGATGCAGGAAGTTCTTGGCAAGCAGGATCAATGAGTGGAAACCAGCAAGATAAATGTCATCATGGACAATATGCAAAATCCTACACCTAGTTATATAAAACCAAAGGCCTGAGTTTAAGATATAGGAGCATACTACAAAGCAGTACATGGGAAAAGACCTGAGTGTCTTGGTGGATCACACACTGAACCCAAGTCAACACTGTGATGCAGCTGCATCAACAGTAGTGCCTTATGGTGTCCTGATGAAGAAAAAGCATTGCTTCTCTCTATTCTGTGTTTGTCTCACCACACCTAGAATATTATTTCCAATTCTGGGCACCATGTTTGGAAAGAACATTGACTGACTGGGCCATACCCATATCCAGAAGACAGCAATCAAGATAAAGATCCTGAAAGGGGAAAAATTAGAAGGAACAGTTATAAGTATTGGGCGTGTTTAACCTATAGAAGAGAAGACTGTGGGCAGACTTGATAGTTGTCTTCAGATACTTCCTGGGCTGTCAAGTAGAAGATGGGGCAGAATTGTTCTGAGTTGTTCTAGAAGACAGGACAAGAAACAATGGTTCAAATTACAAGGAAGTAGGCTTTGGTTAAATATCAGGAAAAAATTATTGAAGAACTGTGCAACAATGGAATAGACTAACTCAGAAGCTGGTGGACTTACCTTCACTGGAGGTGTTTAAACAGAGGCTGAACAGCCATTTATTGGTGATGTGCAGTAGTAGATTACTTTGACTGCACTGGAAAACCAGAGAATTCTGGAAGTTTGAAATGCTGGGTCCTGATGCTTTGGGGTATATATGAGACATCTCCTACTGCTAATAAAATGCATTTTAACACATAATTACTTACAATCAGTATGAAACCAGTTTATAATGGTGGCAAAACATGTAATAAACTCAAGAGAGAGAAGGTTAAGACAGAGTTATCCTTGACACAGCCTGTACCCAAATGTAATCTCTGTCCCACTCATCAAATTCAAATGTCTAATATTTGCAGAGAGATACAGATTTTTGGAGGAGGCACAGTGGCTTCAATTCAGATTCAAAACATAAGAAGATGAGACAACTGTTTTTGTAGAAGAAGCAGTATCAGGATTGACCCTCCAAGCAGTTTCAGGGATGGAAGAGAAGGGGAAATTTTGCTAGACCTAGAGGTTCCCAAAGACCTACAAAAACTACAGTGGTACCTCGGTTCACGAACGCTTCTGTTCACGAACAATTCGGTTCACGAACAGCTCCGATCGCAAAATTTTGCCTCCATTCGTGAACTCCGCATCGGGTTACGAACAGGATCCGCGGCCATTTTCCCTCCCATGACACATGGTCGCGGCTTCCTGTAGGGAGGGGGACTCTCCCTCCAAGCAGTAACCACCTCCCCACCCACCTTCCTGTCCTCCACGCCAGAAGTCGCGTCGAGCAAAGTTAGCTTTCTCTCTCTTCATACTGTACTTTGTGTCATATTTTTGCGGTTTAAAAAAAAAAAAACATATGGTTCAGAATGGATTAACCGTAATTACATTGAACCTTATAGGGAAATTTGATTTGGGACACGATCAAAAATCGGTTGGCGACCAAATTCGTAGGGGTCAGAACAGATTAACTGTATTTACATTGAACCTTATGGGAAAATTTGATTCAGTTCACGACCAATTCGGTTTGCGACCAGAGTTGCAGAACGAATTAAGTTCGTGAACCGAGGTACCACTGTATATCATAGCATCAGCTGTGTCTCTTTCATCATGATGCATGTAAAAAAAAAAAAAAAGGGGCTTGCAATGCTGCTTTCATCCTTCTGACCCCCCCTCCCCCACTGCCCCCAAGGATGTTTCTGTAAGGCCAGGATAACTAGCCAATGTGATGACACAGCCCAACTTTGAGGCTAGGGAGGCCTTACCCATTCCACAAAATATGCAGACAGTTCCCCAAACAGAAATGAACAGACTGAAGTGCAAGTCCCTTACTTTTCTCTGTATTTGTTTTTTTTAAAAAAAGATTATCCATACATGTTTAGGGATCCTTCCTTTCTTCCCTCCATCCATCCCTCCCTCCCACCCTCAACCAAGCAAAAGTGTGTAGCCCATACATTTCTGTTTACCAGTATTATTAAAACATTAAAATACGATGATTGCCTTACCTGTTTGTAGCATACAGTGCATCTGCTTCTTTCTGATCTGACACATTTTTTAATCTTTAATAGTCTTTAATTTTATAGCAGTAATTCTCAGATGCCACCATTAAGATTGACCCCTGGGGCTTTTCACTGCACCCCTCATCCCCTTGAGATGTATCTCTATTAAGAAAATCTACACTGATATTAGCTAAATGGCATCTGGATAGAGCTAAGTGTTTCTAATGGATTTTCCAGGGTGCATGTCCCCCCCCCCCAACAGTGGGGTAGTAAATACTTCTGCTAGTTGCGAGAAACTTACTTGCACTGACATTTCCACACATTTGCCCACAATTTCAAATAACACTTTCACAACTTACAGAAACAATTAACATACCATAGGAGCTTATCGAGCGCCTTGACAATTTATTTTCTATGGCTCCATGAATTGTTTTGGCTCCCTACTATGTCTTTCTTTCTTGCTTCATTTTCCTCCTGTGCCTTTTTTTACCCAAAAGCAAATCTTGCAGGGGTCATTAGGACTTACCGCATGCAATTCCCACACGTTTTTCCTCATCCTCGTCTTTTCCAAAAGGCTTCCTCTCAGATCTCTTTCTAATACCCTGGCCGTACCATCCCCATTATGCATTAGGGGAAAACATTCTAGCACAATGGTTCCCAAAATGGTGAATAACAGGCAACGAGCACATGTTGACAGTTAGCAATCACAGGGCCTACTAGTTGTCTCTTAACTTTCAGCACCTTCCTCTGAAGAAGGGACCGTATGGTGATAGCATTTCAGCTCATACAGGTGAAACTCGAAAAATTAGAATATCGTGCAAATGTTCATTTATGTCAGTATGGCAACTCAAAAGGTGAAACCAATATATGAGATAGACGCATTACATGCAAAGCGAGATATGTCAAGCCTTACTTTGGTATAATTGTGATGATTATGGCGTACAGCTTATGAAAACCCCAAATTCACAATCTCAGAAAATCAGAATAGTGTGAAAAGGTTCAATATTCTAGGCTCAAAGTGTCCCACTCTAATCAGCTAATGAATCCATAACACCTGCAAAGGGTTCCTGAGCCTTTCAATGGTCTCTCAGGCTGGTTCAGTAGGAATCACAAGCATGGGAAAGACTGCTGACCTGACAGTTGTGCAGAAAACCATCATTGACACCCTCCATAAGGACGGAAAGCCCCAAAAGGTCATTGCAAAAGAAGTTGGATGTTCCCAAAGTGCTGTATCAAAGCACATCAATAGAAGGTTATGTGGAAGGGAAAAGTGTGGTAGAAAAAAGTGCACAAGCAGCAGGGATGACTGCAGCCTGGAGAGGATTGTCAGGAAAAGACCATTCAAAAGTGTTGGGGACTTTCACAAGGAGTGGACTGAGACTGGAGTTAGTGCATCAAGAGCCACCACACACAGACGGATCCTGGACATGGGCTTCAAATGTCGTATTCCTCTTGTCAAGCCACTCCTGAACAACAAATAACGTCAGAAGCGTCTTACCTGGGCTACAGAAAAAAAGAACTGGTCTGTTGCCCAGTGGTCAAAAGTCCTCTTTTCTGATGAGAGCAACTTTTGCATCTCATTTGGGAACCAAGGACCCAGAGTCTGGAGGAAGAATGGAGAGGCACACAATGCACGATGCTTGAAGTCCAGTGTGAAGTTTCCACAGTCTGTGTTGATTTGGGGAGCCATGTCATCTGCTGGTGTTGGTCCACTGTGCTTCATTAAGTCCAGGGTCAATGCAGCCGTCTACCAGGAGATTTTGGAGCACTTCATGCTTCCTTCCACAGACGAGCTTTATGGGGATGCTGACTTCATTTTCCAGCAGGACGTGGCACCTGCCCACACTGCCAAAAGTACCAAAACCTGGTTCAATGACCATGGGATTACTGTGCTTGATTGGCCAGCAAACTCGCCTGACCTGAACCCCACAGAGAATCTATGGGGCATTGCCAAGAGAAAGATGAGGGACATGAGACCGAACAATGCAGCGGAGCTGAAGGCCGCTATTGAAGCATCCTGGTCTTCCATAACACCTCAGCAGTGCCACAGGCTGATAGCATCCATGCCACGCCGCATTGCGGCAGTCATTGCTGCAAAAGGGGCCCAAACCAAGTACTGAGTACATATGCATGCTTATACTTTGCAGAGGTCCGATATTGTTCTATTTCCAATCCTTGTGTTATTGATGTCATGTAATATTCTAATTTTCTGAGATTATGAATTTGGGGTTTTCATAAGCTGTACGCCATAATCATCACAATTATACCAAAGTAAGGGTTGACATATCTCGCTTTGCATGTAATGCATCTATCTCATATATTGGTTTCACCTTTTGAGTTGCCATACTGACATAAATGAACATTTGCACAATATTCTAATTTTTCGAGTTTCACCTGTATTGTCTGCCTCTTCAATTCTCCACTGCAAGGCAAATAATAAAAGTTACAGTGGCCATCTTCTGCCCCAAGTGCCTTGTGCTATTCTGCATGCCACTCCACTCCTTTTCATCTATTGTTCCATGCCTAGCACTGATGGCCCTATACATGTCTATAGTACATGCACCCACTCACTTTAAAGCCACCTACATCCTGAAATCCTCTAGCAATTAGCCCAGCCTGGGAACAACCTGATCCTAAGAAATCTCAGGGTGGTCAGCATAGATTAGCTATCCTAGGATCCACTCTCATTAACATCTGATTGCCAGCCATCAAGCAGACATCTGCTTTATCTAATTTCTTTTTTACTTCATCATTCTTGCCATTTTATCCTTGTTGTTTCTTATCCTCCACATCTGAAACAACCAGTAGCAGTTACGGGCTAAGAGGACCTGCATTTATATCCCTCTCATATGACTTTCCATATAACAAAATAAAACTTATCCTGGACATTAAGAAAATGTATGAGTTTATTGTTATGTGATAAGTGAAATTTTGCATCATATCTCATGAGATCAGAACAGGCAGTCAACCCAGAGTTCTTACGTGAGGTGCAAATGACCAGGCTCAAATTATCCTACTTTGGACACATTATTCTCTCTGGAAAAGATGGAAAGAAAGAGAAGAGGAGAATGACCAGCAGCAAGGGGGTTGGACTGTTACTGGGGTGATGAGTGCACTGTTGAAAGATCTGAAAGACCAAGTTAGGGATAGATCGTCATGAAGAAAATCTATCTATGTGGTTGCTAGGAGTTGAAAATGACTTGATGGCACATAATCAATTATTGCTTGGTCCAAACTGTGTTTTTCAACTGTAAAATGGAAGCATTTATTTGCTGGTTAGGTGCCAATAACTACAGAAAATAATGAAGCAGCACTCCTGGTGTATTGGTAGGGTTTGATGATGGAATTCCTGATCTCTGATGCAACCCATTATCATCTTTTATTAGGGATTTTAATGTATTGTCATTTAAAAAAAAAATCCTTGTAAGCTTCCCAGAATCTTTGACAAGCAGGCAGCCCTAGAAATTTACATTATAAATAAATACATACAGCCCAGGGTTTGCAGTGAAGGTGGTACAAGACAGGAAAGGATAGAAGTAAACTAAATAACTAAACTGTAACATGAAAGATGCAGAAGCAGGATCCTTGGAGATGGCAAGTAAACAGAGGAAAAGAGAGCTCTTGGAATCAGCATGGCAAGGAGCAGGGGAATCCCCAGGATGGGTCATCAATGTCCAAATAGTGAGTGTGACTGGGTAATTGGAGCCACACCCCTTTTTAATACCATGCACTTAAAAGGGGGCAAGGCTCTGACCCCCCCCCCCATCACTCCTATTGATTTTGCATTGTTGACTTTCCCTGCAAACACTAGCAGAAAAACTACTCGTGAACAAGAGGTAAAAGATAGGAGGCTTTGTGCAAATAATTCCAGCATCAATTGCCAGCACAGAGCATGAAGAGCTGGAAGTTTTGTTTGGAAGAGAATCACCCAGTGGATTTGGCTGGAGGGTGAATCCTTGCAGGGCCAAGGGGAGGAGGAGATGGGAGGTGTAGTTCGGGGGCCTAGGCCAGAAAGCGGGAGACAGGAAATGAGCAACACGCAGATCTGTCCAAACACAAATTACCAAATTGCCGCGTGAGGGGGGAGTTGGCTTGGGTTAGGACCGAGCAGGCTTTAGAGCTGTTCTGCACTCCTTAGAGCCCCCTACTGGTGGAAGGTTTTGCAGCAGGCGGAGGAGAATAAATTCTTTAAGAGCTTCCTCAGACTTTGCTCGGGTGAGTCTTTAGGGTCATCAGGGCGGGCACTCGCGTTACAAGAGGCTACAATAATAATTCGAATGAATCTAAAATGCTGCAGTTATCCAGGCTGGAGCGTGGCTAACTGCAAAAGTCATCCCAGAGAAAGTCGAGGCAGTTCCCGTTCCAAAACCAGACCTGAAATCCGAATGCAGTGGATCCAAATAAGCAGCATCACCCAGAAAAGCAACCCAGATATTACGCAATCTAGGTCCTTCCCAGTTTATGCCTCCAGATGTGTGGGACGGAATCCCGTGGCCATCTTGCGGCAATCACACCGAAGTATGTATTCATGGCGCCAAAGAGGGGGGTTGTTTGCAACAGTCCACACTTGTAGGAGAGGAGAATGACAGACGACCCCCCCCCAAAAAAACCAGGTTAATTTGTTGTATTCCTTCCAGATGGTAACGATCGTCTTATTCCTAGACTCCTGGTCTTCTTGACGGAGAAGCCCCGCTCTTCTGCCAGCCGGGTCAGACTACGTTGCAGCGATGCTCACCGTTGCCTCCCTTCATGTCCCCACCGGAGCAGCGGCTTCGAAGTGCTCCGCAGCGCCCTCATCCACCACGCGTCGGGAAGAGGCGGACGGAAGGAGGGGGACTACAGTTCCCAGCGCCCCAGGCTGGGCAGCCGCAGTGTGAGCCGTTACTCCCCCTCCCCTCCCGGTGTAGAGAAGCGCAGAGAGTCGGGCTGGCGCTGATGAGAAAGAGGGGAAGCGCGGGGATCCGAGCGCAGCACGAGCGGCCCGGTGTAGGCCAGGCGCGAGCGCGAAACGGTTCGGGGCCGATCGGGCGTGCTCGCTCCGCGGCGGCTGCGCTTCTGGAGAGAGAGAGAAGGTGACGCCGCTGCGCACCGGGAGGATGCGGGAGGCTGCGCTGTTGCTGGCCGGCGGCTGCCCTCCTCCTTTCCCGCCGTTGCGGCAGTGCTAGGGTCCTCCTTCGCTTTCTACCCTGCAGAAGAAGGGCCATGTAACCGCCTTCCTCCGCCTTCCCCACCCCGGGATAGCCACCGATCCTCCCACCTCCCTCGTTCCGGAGCCCGCCCGCCGCTGCGCTCCCCGGCCAAGGGCGCAACCATGAAGAAGCAATTCAACCGCATGCGGCAGCTGGCCAACCAGACGGTGGGCAGGTAAGGAGGCAGGAGTGGGGTGGCAGGGAGGGAAGTGCCCCTGGCTTCGGTTTGGAGCGCCCCTGGTGCACTGCGCCGGCGGAGAGGGGACTCCGTGCAGGACAAGTCTTCTGTGGGGCGGTGATGTTCAGTGGACTTGCCGTGACCTCCATTCCTTTTTTTTTTTTTTTTGTAGTAAGCCCCTTTGGGGTATCCTTTCCTCTGCATTTCTGCCCACCTCAAAGCACAGCCTTACCCCCAATTCTTGATGGTGGCTGCTGCTGTTGCTCTCACAAGCCTAGCATGTTCCAGCTGGGGCACCCAGGTGTCTGCTGGCCTCAAGTGGATGTTATTCACCAGGTCCAGCTGTTCAAGAAACTCTGGCTGTTATCTAGTCCTTCAGCCAGGCAGTCTTTGGCCTCTTGTATTGGCTTGCTTGTAAACAGCTGCCGGCAAGTCCACCACTTAACCAAACTCTAATCAAAGGAATTGCTTTAGCTGAGGTTGGCTTTGAGTTAGGCAGCTCCTGAATCCAGAGATGCTAAACCTGAGATCCCCTTTATGGGGAAAAACAATTTTGAATTGTAGTAACACACTTCCTCCTCCTCTCCCCCCCCCCCCCAACCCATTCTTGAAATGGTTGGGTCAAGTCACCAGGTATTTCATTGAATGAGACTGTTTACATCACTGCAAAGGATGGGGAGATGTGAAATGCTAATTCTGTTTTGGTTGGGTTTTCTTTTAATATGCAGAGACAAAGTCTGCAGGATTTGGGGAGGGGAGTAGTTTTAGTCTCATCTCAAGACTTCTGCCTGATTTGCTTCCTGGGCATCTGGCAGGCTGACTGTTAGAAACAGACATCACAGAGCCTCTTTCCATACCTTGCTTTGGGGCACTGGCACTGCAAGATTTTTTTTTTTAGCTGCTGGTGTGGCTGCCAGAATTAGTCTAGGGTGAAGAGCCAGGCCAGCTCTGATGTGTTGGCTTGGCTTAAGTCCAAAGTCTGGACTTGGCTTAGTGTGATTGCCTCCTGCCAAACCTTTGAGAATTAGTCTATAATCTGTACAGAATCTGACCCCCTCTTCCCCCTCCACCAAAGAGGAATGGGGAAGATGAAGAGTCAGTTAGGATAGGGTGGAGCTGTGCAGTATTCAGAGGATGTTGTTACTCAGAAAAAAATACATCTGCCTAAAGTCTCTCTCGGCTTTGCTTCCTATAAATTTTGTGGACAGGTCTTATGACAGAAATCACAAAAAATCACAGCGCTTTGCTTGTGTTTTGTTTTGTTGTCCAGATGGACAATCCATCATTTATTTATGCTAGTCTATCAGACTGATACGCTTCCATCTTTATATTCTTGATTCCTCCTGTAGCAGCTGGAGACCATCTTTATATCCTTCTCTGAGCAGATGACAATGGATGATGCTTTTCCTCGAGGCTTGAGGACAGCTCTGTCTGTCCACAGCTTGCAGGATTAAGGATGCTTTTATCCCTTCTTCCTTTGATGACTGTAGTTGGCCATTTTGCTATATTTTTTTTTTATGGCATATCAAGTCTTAGATTTAATTGCAGTCCCAGGAATGGCCCTGCTGTGCAGCCTGCTTTTGATCCATGTGCCTAAAGCCATTCCTCTGTGCGCACACCCCAACGAACATTTCATTTCAGATCAGAGGGAAATTATGTTGTCCCTGAAACAAAAGAGTGAGGTGTGCTTCTTTTCCCTCCTCAACAGTCCATCTGCTTAAGATCTGCTTTCTGGAGGGTTCATTTGGCTCTGCAAGTAGACAGTGATTGAAACAAGGGCATAAATGTGTTTTGATGGGGGTGAGGAGTTGAGGTAGCTAGAGGCTTTGCTGCTGCTGTTGGTAGGTCTGGTATACAGGAATAATAGCATCTAATTAGCTGAACAAATGACCTAGATTAGATACTATGGCAAGAGATGACTTGGTTAGGAAGAGGACTGATGGGAACAGTAGGGTAACTCTACAATACCCAGAGATATGTGGAACCAAGTAATACGTTGCTGTTTAATCCATGTTGCTTGCTTTACTAATCAGGATATCTCTAGAGCAACTCTGGGATTTCATGAGGTCTGTCCTGAAACAAATGTTCTAGCTTGCATGTTACAGTAATTGCATGTTAATGTTCTAGCTTTCATGTTAACTACAAATGTGCATAAATATGTGTGCCAGGTGACAGGCCAAGACATATGATGGTTTTGTGCAGTGCCTGGTCTTTGCCTGACTTTTCAAAATGAGCAGTTGTTTTTAGGTGTATTTAGATAAGCAGCAATCAGTTGTAGTGATGCAAGTATCTACAGAACCTGTGTGCATTTTGGCCCTCCCTTGTGTGTTAACCAGCTTTTCAAAAGCTGGGGGATGGGGTGGGCGGGAGAGAGAAAAAGACTTGGCATTTGAGAAGAATAGATCTGCTGATGTGACCAAGCATCCTGGTTTAGTTATTTCTGAGTTTCAGAATTGTTATGCTGATCTTTTAAGATCATAATGTAGATTTAGAATCAGTGGGGTTTGGAGTTTGTTTTCTTAGTTGTGCACTTGAAAAAAATCAATGCTTATAGTTTCCAGAATTCTGCTTTCCTGAAACTTTTCTGTTACAGAATTATAGAAGTTGCCTGGGAACTTCACTTTGCTTCTTGGCTTCCAGAGGCCTCATTTTGTTACTATGAGAACACAGACCTTTGCAGATCCAACTAGACTCGTCAGATCTTAACAGCTTATTAATACAATCACTAATGAAGGAACAGAAATTACTGCAGATAAATATCTGTTATTTTTCTTTGACTAAATTATTAGAATGCTGCTGCTTCTTAGTCATGATTCCTTATCTTCCATTAGGGGCTGTACTGCCCCCTAGTTACCTTATCCGAAATCCATGAGTTTTAGATTTGTTTTTCCATGGAGTAGGATGTATGGTAGATAACCTTCTGCCCTGCAGTCTGTTTGTGATGCATATATATCATAAAGCAAGTGCTGTGCCATGAGGCCATTTAGTTAATGCTCGAGAGAGAATGGGAAATGTTAGGGAGGAGCAAGATTGTGGAAGAGGCTGCAGTGGTAATGGTGATGAGAGACACAGATCAAATTGCCAGGTAATTGTGGATAAGTGGCTTAATTTTTATATGCTCTCCATGATATATACATGAGATGCTTGGCTATGGAAAAACAAGCTTGGGTTGACCTGCTTCCTTTCCATCATATCTTTGAAACCTGATCTGGGAAAGTCTGCAAGATAGGAGTTTGGTGTGGTGGCAACCAGGTCCTTATCTTTGATATGTCTCTAAATAGGTCAGATCTCAGTGGTTGGGATTTCCCAGGAATGTTTGGTTAACACACTAGAAAGTCACATTTCTGCTACATAAAGCTTATTAGATGTGCTATAATAGCTTGCAAATACAGATGCAGCATCTATGTTTTATAAGACATCTATGTTTTTTAAGTATTCAGAATTAAGTTCCAGAGGCTTGCGTTCTCCAGGAAAAAGGGTATAGGTTTGCAGCCATATTAATTTTAAGGAATGGAATAAGAAAGAGCTTAACTTTTAGTCTTTAGTTTTCTTCTACGCCTAGTAATTATAAAAAATGTTTTAAGGTAAGAAAAGGTATACCACCATTTCCATTTTTTTTTAAGTATCTTAAAAAGGATTAAGAACATCCAAGGGAGATTATTTCTATTTGCCTTAGTACAGGCACTGATTCCACAATCAGTGGAAATCCTGGACCATGTGGGGAGGAACAGCAAGAAGGATGGGTAATGGTATGTTTGGCTCCTGCAGATGTAACATTGGATAATTGATTTCTTTTTCCTCTCCTTGTATCTAAAATGGATCCCTGTGTATCATTTTAGATGTGGTTAAGGCACACTATTATTCCATTCATTGTTTGCCATTTGGCACTGAAAGAGCCTTGATCACCATGACTGATGATCTATGTTAGAAGAGATAATTATGTCCCTGTTGATTTTCCCTGGTGTTTCTATGGGCTAGGATTGGTACTGTAGTCCTGCTCTTGCATCTAGAGGCCATTTAGGGCAACTTTTATGAAATGGATTGAATTAACCATAGGAATATCCTATCAAATAGATCCATGATTTACTAATCTCCAGGTTGATTGATGTATTAAGTTCTGTATGGGCTGAACCTGGAAAACAGTTTAGAAGTTTCAATTAATGTTAACTATAACAAGTATAATTCTGGCTGATTCATCTGATTTAAGCCTTGTGGCGTCTATGTTTCATAAACTGCATTGGCCATCTTCAATTCAAGATGCTGTTGCTTTACAATCCTAAATACTTTGGGGCTCAAATATCTACAAGATTGCCTCCTGCCATATCAGCTTGCAGAAATGCATTATTAAAACAGGAGCTGGGGGGGAGGGGGGACGTGGTCTCTTTAGTAGTGCCGAAGCTTTGGAGTCCTGTGTCAAGTGAGATGCATCTGGTGTAACTATTTTTCCTTATCCATGCTAGATTAAAACTATTGGCTCAATGTGGCATTTTAATTGCTATGTTATTTTTTTTAACCCAGTTGTCTTCTTTTTCATTTTATGTTATTGTTTGTTGATTTGTTTGTCTAAATGTCACTCCAGAAGGGAAACTGAGGGGTAGAGTCCCCCCCCCCCCACCTACCCTATTTGAATAGTAGCCGCTTTTTCTATGGCTGGGTCTAAAATATTATTTGGTGCTAGCCCATTGCGAGTTTCTTGGAAGCATCAGGCTCTCTGTTGTTAGATCCAGAGTCCTAAGGTGGATAGACATTTTCTTCTGAGCCAGCCTAGAACTTGAATGCTTGCATCCTTCCTGAGTGTCAGAGAAATTGCTAAGGCTGTGGGTTGGGAGGTATCTAGCTGCTGGAACTGGATTTACAGGCTGAAAGGTAGCAGTTAGGGGGAAGAAGAGCTGAAGAAAATCTGCTGAGTGAGAAGTCTGAGTCACACTAATGCTAGCATTTTGTCTTTAGCCAAAGGCCGTTGCAGTGCACATTTATAAAAGGGATAAAAGCATAAAACAAACATACTAAAATATAAGAAGTATTTCACTGAAACAGATAAATATTAGTTTTCAAGCCAGATTATTTAACCTGTTATTCTCCTTAGCCATCAACTACAATCCCATGAAGACACCTCTATCTCTTTACAAATTATTTGCAAATTTTGGTGTTTGTGGTTTTTGTCGCTGAGCCTTTTTTTCACTGAGGCTTTGAAGTGCAGAGACAAATTATGTTCCAAGCAGTAAGCAGAATAATTATTTTATTCACTTTCATATCTCTGTATTTCTTCATTGGCAAATGAATTGGAACAGGATTTTTTAAAATTTCCTATTATAGCTTACTTTCTCAAGTGGATGGTGACCTTCTCTTTGGCTCTCTGGACCATACTCTTATCAATTTATTCTATAGTGCTTGGTCTCTTATGCCCTGTCTGGCTGAGTATGGGGATTAGAGTAATGGTGCTCAACCCAGTGGTTAGGAAAGCACTGGTACTTTTACACTTCATACTGCAGATGGTTCCTAGCAAAGATAACAGTAACATGTTTTTTTCAGAATGGCCCAAATCTCTCAAAATTTGGCATTGTCACATAATTTTGTGTGGGAATGCCAACTTCTGTAGAGGGAAGAAGGAATGGCTTTGAGGGACAGGAGGAAGAACCACTAGCAAAACAATGGTCAGATAAAAGAGGACTGAGTCCAGAGCAGGAACGTAGCATGAGTCTCAGACAAGCCCCTCCCTAGTTCTTACAAATTATTTGTATAATAAATAATTATGCAAGGGAATAAAGGTGGGGGGGGAAGTAAATTCAAACTAGCAAGTTTTGGTTACTATAGCTTTACAATAAAAGTAAATACTGACTCACCTAACATTGATTCCTATTCTGATCTATCTTGAAGGACTGACAACATCTCACAAGATTTTGGCCATTTCTTTTTCTTGTAAAGGTTGTGTTTTTATTTAACTTAGAGATGCAGTGAAAGGTGTCTGAAAGGAACCCGTACCCCATGGTGCCTGGAAATGCTGTGTTGCCAATTTCTTGCTTATGTGGTGGTTCTCAAAAGCTTTTTGGTGATATTTTAGTGGATAAAGTGCATAAAGAAAAGGGTAGGGACCACTGGATTAAATGTTATTAGACCTGTATGGATCTTAATGGAATTCATAAACACATTTTATTTGGATTCATCCTTTTGTTGCATTCTCAGATGGGAGGACTTAACCACAAGAGAAAATAGGGGAATGTTTGTGGTAGCACATCTTGTAGTCATCTGATGAGATTGAACATATTGCATTTTCCTCAGTTCTCCTCCCTCTCACTTCCATTTGTGTTTTTGGCCTCAGAAACACTTTCTATATGATGTTATCTAGGCGCCAACTATGCAGTGAGCAGACATCTAGGTAGCTGTGGATAATGGAGTGTGTGCATGTGAGGTAAGCATTTCTTTCCTGAGGATTGCTTTCTACCAAGAATAAGAAGCTGACTTTTTTTTTCCATTTCAACTCTCTTGTTTCTTAGAGTGGAGGATGTTTCTTTGGCTTTTACAAAATCTTCTTTTACTCCTCAAATTGTTAGGTGAACTCTTCTATAACAAGATGTAAGGCAGCGGGGAATTAAAGTAGGCAAGTTTTCCATTTCTCTCCTACTCTCTCTTTTTCCTGGATTGGAATACATGTTATTTGTCCCCTTTTCTGTTTCCTTAGAACTTTCCTTTTATGAAATATGCAGAAAAAGGTTATGACTTCAGCTACTAAAGGACAGAATAGAGAGATAAAGGCAGAGGAGAGAGTAAAATGAATTCATATCCTTCCAAAAGGATATATGGAGGTGTGTTCCGAAAAAACAAATTTGTCTTTCTGGAAGGCTGGAAATTCTTTTTTCCTAGAACAGATTTGTAGGAGAGAAAATAGGCAGCAATGGATTCTCAGCCTTTGCTAGAGATTATACTGATTGGATCTTTACCCAACTCTGCCTTTTTTAGTTGAAAATAGAGGTGAAGAAATATAACAAACAGTATTCTGGTAAGGTAACAGCTTGGCTGTTATCCTCCCTTATTTGGGATTCAAAGCAAGCTTCAGTCCTCTTGAAGGTGAAATCTTGGTGGGCCTTAACATGTGGCAGGTGATGCAATGCAGTGCTTTATCAGTGCTGCTAAGGTGAGGAGTTACTGTGAAGAGGAACAAAGATTGTGTAGTCCCATGGCGGACATGCGGATCCCTTCACAGAAGGTTCACATCAGACTGTGACCTGCTTTACACTTCCTGTGAAGCCGTATGACTTACCTAGCCATAATTTATTGAAAAAGGTCATGATTAGTTGTGTTCATACAACTTGCTAAGGCAGAAATCATGATTTATAACCATTGCAGCTAGTTTTTATTGTGGCCGAAGATAATGGATAAACCCAGTTTGTTTCTACATCTAGCCTAGAAGGATCCTCCAAGAGTGGGGGGAAGCAAGGGGGAGCATATTACGAAAACAGTGTTGTATCATTACAACACAAGCATTGTTCCTGTCTTGCCCAGCAGCATTTCAGAGGTCAGGGACTCTGTGTGTATGGTATTCACCCCTGTTGCACAGATAATGAAGATTATATGTTGGTCTCCCTCATGTCTGTTTTAAGCAGATCTCTGCTTGTTTAGTCAAGCGATGTTTGTTGTCAGCATTGGAGAATGGTGTATTTATTTATTTCGTTTATTATTGGGTCTATCCTCCACCTTTCTGTTTACATTAACTTTCAAGGCAGCTTACAACATTAAAAATATATCCACTTCCATAAATAGCTTCCATAGACATATTTGGTATGTAGAAAAGCTGGTTTGTTGTTCTGCTTCCCAGCAAAATAATCTTTCCTGATCTTATGTTGAAAATCCCAACCCCTTCTTTTGGTCTTTAAATTCTAATTTATGAAGCATCGAAATACATGTTGGCTAAGAAATTATAGTGAGTTCCTACATTGTGCTGTTATTTTTATTTTGGCATGTAAATTGAGCGATTCCAGTTGGTAAACCATGGTTGCAGAGCCTATTGTGGAACCCAGCCACATGGTACAATACATGAACCTACTTATCTTTTCCTTAAAAAAAATAATAAAAACATATTTTTCTTTTAATGCCAGAGCTTACTCTCCATGAAAACATCAGCATCAGAATCTGTTCTGCTATTGGATAGTGTTTCCCTGCTTAAATAGAGCAGTTCTCTTAAATCCTGTTCCATAATTGACACATCTTATTACTTTCTGTTAGTGACAGAATTTGCCTCTGTTATGCACCTTTTACATTGCAATTTTCCCCCCCTTCTGATCTCATTTAGTACAGAAAATAGAAGAGAGGATTGAACGTAAGCAAAGCTCAATCTTTGACATGCAGTTACAGTTTCTAAGTTTCCTAGCTATAATAATTTTTTTCCTTAAAAAGAAAATTAATAGTTCTTATGTTTCCAGCAAAATCATAGTAATAATAATATAATAATAAATTTAAAAATCTGAATTTAGGTATTCCAGCAAAGAGAGGCAGATGAGACATGATCTTTCCCCAGTTTTTCTTTTAATTCGTTTTTAAGTGTTTTGATGATGGCAAAATGTATCATTGCATATTAATGTCTGAATGTACTGAGAATGTTGCATTTGAATTTAAATATAAAAGGCAAACACTTTCTGCCTGGGGAAACACAGACATACTTACAGTGAGCATGTACAAATTAGCAGCTGTTTGAGAGAAGCTTCTCAAGGAGTAAACAGGGAGCCCCTCAGGGATGCTTGGAGGCAGAGAGAATTTCCCAGAAACTGCAGCAGCAACCTGTCTGGATTTCAGAGGGACCCTTGCAAATCTCACAGCATTCTCCCCACCCCCTTCTTAAATGAATGGACAACGTCCTAATCTTAGAGCAATGACATTATGAAGGCTCTTTTTTCTCTTTTATGTCACTATATTCCTATTTTGTGGTGCAGTGGTTAAGGCACTAGGTTAGGAACAGGAGATGGTGAGTTCTGGTCCTGCATTAGGCCCGAAGCCGGCTGGGCAACCTTGGGCCAATTGCTCTCGCTCAGCCCTAGGAAGCAGGCAAGGGCAAGCCACTTCCAAAAACTGCAGGGACTTGTCCAGGCAGTCACCAGGAGTCAACACTGACTTGAAGGCACCAAAAATAAAAAATAAAAAAAACTATTTTACCCAATTCCTATCTGATCTTATGTTTTATATTGGTTTTATATTGTTTCATTCAATTCTCCCCTTTCTCTGTTTTTTAAGCCATAATTTTTTAAGTTTGATATTACTGTTATTATCCTTTATATCTTTATTATCTATTATCTCCTTTTATATTTGCCCATTGGTTTTGAGGTTTTTTTAACTTATTTATTTTGCTGTATAATTAAATAAAATTGGATTTGATTAGTCTTAGAAAGATGAGGGAAAGAAGCCTATCCAGGGGAACACTAAGAAGGACAACAAAAGCGATAAGACTGAAATTTATTATTTATTCCCAGTTCCTTATTTGTTGAAAATTCAACCCTGGTTAATCAATACAATAAATATTTTAGAGTTTATATAATGTTGGACTGAAAATTAACTATTAAACTAACCCATCTCTGTAATACAGAATCTCTACCTTTCAAGATAAGCAATACTTCAATATAATGAAAATAGTTCTCCTTCTTCAAGAAAATATAATGCAGGTAATTCCATGTAATAATGAAACTTAAAGAATTGAGAAGTTGCAGCTCACAGGTAACTTTGGTTCAACCCAAATCATATATCTGTGTATCCAGGACACACTTCTGGATGTGTGGGAATGCATTCACTGTGGCCCAAAGTCAAACATACACCTATTTTGAGCAAGACAGACCCACTGCAACTTGGTCTCATTCTACACGTAGATAGAAGGATTGAGTTCTCAGAGGCTGCGAATAGTAGGTTGCAACTTCACCATTTTGGTAAATGGGTATTTTGTGATTGCCATCACAGTTTTGTGGAAGTGCCCACAACACAGGTTTGTGTTCACCCCCTGGCCAAAAAAGTTGAGGTCCCCTTTTTAAGGTCAGTTGCCTTCCTCATTTTTATTAGTTTTAATCTCACATCACTCACTTCAGATCGTAACATCCTATATACAATAGCTATCACTGAAGGATTGTCTACAGAGTGATTAATATAATTAGTTTAAGTTTCACAGCAGAGTGTTACTGGGATTTTATTGTTAGATATTGTTTTAATGTGTTAGATATTGTGGATGTTTTATTACACCTGCTGTGGACGTTTTATTGTTTAGTATTTTAGGTTGTATTGTGGAGACTTATGTTTTATGTTACCCCATGGGAGGTTTAATTGTTGTTCTAAAAGCCACCATGAACCTGTTTGGATTCGGCAGCACATAGGTCCGATAAATAAATAATAAACAAGCCAACTGCTCAACCTAATTTGTGTGGTGCCTGTCCAATAGGTTGGCTGCTGGTTCATTGCTAACTGGATTGATCTGTTGACAGAAAGAGGTGCAGAGAGGGAAGGGTCCAGCTGATTATCATTTACTCTGTATCTATTCCAAGTTACTATACAAGGGGCAGAAACCGGTGGTACTCAGTGCCTCCTCTAACCACTATTTCTGAAACTGGAAGGTTCTGTTTCCTCCCATTTTCTTGAAAACGATGGACTCCTAAAATAAGCTTAACATGCTTCTTCCCCCCTGCCTAAATCCCAGTGAAAATATCCCAGTCCTGGTTCCATCCATGAGAATGACATGGTCCTTCTGCCCACTTGACATAATTGTTTCACCTATTGCAGCACTTCCAACAGCTCTTTTTTGTGCAAAAGCCATGACTCCTTCAAGAAATCTTAGAGAACCATACATAGCCCTCTCCTTTCATCTGTATTTTCCATTTTTCCCATTGCTGCTTTCTTCTTTTTTCTTACTAGAAATTTGTTTTAAAAACTCAGGGTAAATTATCTACAAAATGTTTTTTTTTAAAATTTGGTAGCACAATTGGCCATCTGGAAAAACCTTGGATGTAAAGGCAACTTTGATGTCTTCTCTTCGGTTTCCTTCACTCCCCTACTCCCCAATTTCATTTTTGCCAACAGCTTTGTTCAGTTTCTCTAATAACCTGTACTGCCAATATTAATTTAAAGTTACCTATCTCTGCACATGGCTCTAGAAGTCCTATAGGCGTTTCCTTGCCGATTGCTGCCTGCAGGAAGGCACACAGAGAGGCTCCTTTAAATAAAATCATCTACTTCAATAATTGAAGGGAATAAAGCATGATGAAAACCTTGTGTAAGGAACTTGGACCCAATGAGAAATGTGCAGTTTTAGTCTTGATAATGGTGGCAGTAATATAGTTTGTGTATGTGCACAGACATGCACAAATATGTGAAATTCCTGTCAACAACTTTGGGGAACTATCAGTTGAAGCCTGTGTGAGACATTGATTTCTGGGATGATCTGGAATATTGTGTGTTTAATCTGGTGATTCAGTGAGCTTCCTAAGAAATAGCTACTGTACTATGTCTTTTACAAGGGCAGATGAAGATTTCTGCTGGGCCAAAAGTCTGAAATTATTTCTATCATTCCAATGGCTAGAAAAATGGGGAGCCATTTTGTTTTCAGTGCATGCTGCTATTGCTCCTAAATGTGGCTCTTGAAAAGAAACAGGTCCAGATACTTTTGTAAGAGCACTGCCATGAATAATTGGAGACATTGGTGAGGATGCTCCCTCTTACCACAATCCATACCAGGGGTAGTCTGCATCTATGCATTTATTTATTCTACGATAGTTGTAAAATATTGTCAGTTAAGCCTTTGGGCAGTGAACAACAAAACATTTTGGGTCAAAAGTATGTTGGGATAATAATTTGTTCTGCCTTGCAGAATGCAAGTAGACTGTACCTCCATGGGAGCCTCTATGAAAAAGACTCACTACCCAGTCCATAACTCCACATATTTCTTGCAAGGAGGGAACTCTCAGCAGGTGCTCACTGGTGGTTCAGTCTGGATGGTAGATTCAGTTTTGGAAAGGTGGTGCCTGAAGTATATATGTCACAGCCTTCCAATAAAATTACCAGTTACATGCAAAAACTGCAATTTAAGTTTGTAGTGGAAATGCTATTTAGCAGGTTAATGTCAATGACAGTTACTTATGCATTCTTCTTCTTTATAGGACAGAGCTAAAAAGATTTTAGAAAGCAGTCAAAGACTTCACCTCAGATTACTTATAGTCTAAAACAGTCTTCCCCAAATCTGGCCTACTCCAGATGTGAGTTAAGGATTACAGCATCCAGAACCCCCATCCAGCAAGGCAGTTGTTCTGGAAATTGCAATACCAGTACATCTGGAAGGCACCAGATTGGGAGAGGCTTGTCTCAATTTTTGATAGCAAGAGAGGGAAGAGAAATTGAGACAAGAGTAGCAAGGCATAGATATGAGCAAATGCATTTTAATGTACTTGAGCATCATTTCAGTTGGCAACATAGGGTAGGATTATACTAAGGCCTTCACTGAAAGTATGAATTTTGAAAGATGAGAGAAAGAGGTGACCCTATACAGGATTTAGCCATGGAATTCATGGCATAAAGGGAAAAAAGAATGGCCACAGATAAATCTTAAGAACTCAGGAAACATTCAAGTCAGGAAGCTAGAGGAGCGGGGAAAGCAGGAAAAGACAGAGACATGTATCAAAGAAATGACAGTCCTGGAAAATGGATGCAGAAGGACATGGAAGGCTGTAGTAGGGATCTGAGGACTGTTGATGTTTGTTGGTCTGATTTTAAGTGGAAGTAGATTTTAATTTTTTTTCACTGTGCACGTCCAAGGCTATCCTACAGAGAGTGCACATGCAACCCTATGTGGCAAGAATCCCGGGGCAAAACTTAGAGCCATCTTTTTCTGTTACTTCTCCTAGATTTTCAGAATCAATGGGAGAAGGCCACGTTGCTGTCCAGGGTCATTCTCCACAAACCTTATTGAAGCTTGAGAGAAAAAAATATTTATATAAAAACTGATATGTCAGAGTCCTTTTATCTCAAAGGAGTGTCCTATACTCCAGAATTACATGCCCAATGAACATGATGGCTGTTCCCTGTTGACAAATTATTGTAGCCCTGTAGATTGCAGTAAAGCCCTTATAGGTTTTCTGGGATTTGTACTTTCACTTTGACGCTATTAACAGAGGGACTTAGGAGTTATTTTGGGAAAAAAACATGATGTGACATGGCAGGTCTAAACTAATCTTCAGAGGGGTGCTACATTTCAATGAAGATTGGAGCAAAACGTTCTGTTAGAGCTGCTGCATGAAGCAATGTGGGGGTCTCACTAATAAAAACAAAACAATCATGTTCTTCATTTTCTTCTGCATCACAGCTTCTTGTCAGCCTCCTTGCTACAACCTTGCAAAAGCTGAGCCATTATGGAGTAGTAGTTATGTTGGATTTAGGACAGGGGGCTTGTCTCTGTTGGACTAGGATCTACATTCAAGTCCATCCTCAGCAGGGGGAATTCACTGAGTAACTGTGGGTCAGGTACTCTCTCTCAGCCCAACCTAATTCACAAACTTGTTTTGGAGATAAAATGAAGAGAGCCTCCCATGAGGGGGAACATCTGAATTCTTAGGAAAAAAAGGATAGGTATAAATCTTAATAACTAAAACATAATGAATGTCTACATGCTGAGGTCTTCAGTGCAGCTGCAGCTGGGTTTTGTACATAGAAGCAGACACTTCAAATTATGGTTCCAGGTTAATATCTAAAAATCAGAATTCATGCCCTTTAGTTTTATACTAAATTTCCACCCAAAAAGGGAGCATAGTGATTACATTTGAAATGCCTTTTCCAATTTATAGGAGGCAGTGCAAAACTTGGGGTTTGTGGAACAAAGCAGTACAAAATGTGTAGGTTTGGGGTAGAAAACAAATTTATAGTTAACAGAGCTCTTACACACACACAATGCATGCTGAGATTGCAGATAGTGTTATGGGAAATTGACAGGGTACTAGCAAATGGACCCATAATGGCAGGATGAAAGGAGGGTTTGTACCATTTTTTCCCAACATCTCCAGGAAATCTTCAGAGGGTGAATCTGCTGCAGGTTTTGGAGCTGGCTGACTGGGAATTGGTATGTGTCTTGAGTCCAAGAAAATGCCATGTTCCTGAAACAAAATCATGTTAGTTTTTTGTTCTTCCCCTCTGTCTGATGTTAACCTAACATTTCCTCCTTTCATCTGCCTTGGTCTTTTTACACATAGCCTGTTTTCTGAATCTAAAGATTGTGGTAATTGATATAGGTATATTGTGCCTAGGCTGGCTAGAGATTAGCATACACTGGCTATCTCTAACTAGAAATAATTGTAGCTGGTGTGCCAGACTTGAGTGGGAAGGTATCTGAGACAACTTGGTTCCCTAGAGATAAAGTTGAATGTCTAGGAATCTCTCTCCCTTGTTTTTAGGGAGTATGCAACCATATCTAGAATGCACTGATAACAATATTCTGTTACATCAGGATAAAGCTTCAATTTATTGAGACTTATCCTGTCCACCTAAATCCAGATATAAAAGGCATACTTCTGAGTGCCATCAGTTTATATTCAGTTTCCAAACCATGGATGACCTCAGTGAATCAGAAAGTATTGCATAGATATTAGAAAGGACAAGATAAGATTACATCTTGAAATATTATATATGATATGTAATGAGTTCTATCTTAACACCTAGAACCAGTAGGATTATAACAAATATAAAAGGATTTCAACAGCAATCACTATTACCCACAGTATACGTGTGTTTCTAGAATATTTGGAGGCTCCTGGTGAACTTGATTTGCTAAACAGGAATGCACTTGAAATTTAGCTAACCATTGGTTTTTCAGAAGGCTGAATCCATGTAACATGGCTTCTGTTTTATTTAGCTTACACCACCACATTTTGAGGGACTTATGAGATAACAACAACAATAGATGTAAATTTAGAGTAGATTGTTCTGTATTGTAATCCAGTAAGGTCTTGAACCTAGGCACTAAAAACTAATAAAAAGTAGAAACTTAAAAACAGATTCCAGCAATGCACACCTGCATGCTTGGTTATGTATTTATTTGTTGTTTGTATATTGGACAAAGATTATTGAAGCTTCAGACAAAACAGAGGTGTAACCAGACAAATAATACAAAATTCTGACTTAGGATGAATAAGAGTGTGCATTTCATGCAATTCACAATACATCAAAGGATTGCACAGTTTGAGAATGGGTAAGTTGGTAGAGCATAGAGTACAGTTGGTCCTCGCTTAACAACCATTTGTTCAGTGACCATTCAAACTTGTGACAGCGCTGAGAAATATGAACAGTCCTCCAAGTACCAGCTGTTGCGGTGTCCCCACAGTCACATAATTGTGATTTGGGTGCTTGGTGCCTGTCTCGCAATTACGACTTTTCAGAGTCCTGCAGTCAGGTGGTCACCACTTGTGACCTTTTTTGCAGACCTCCTACAAGCAAAGTCAATGAGAAAGCCAGCAGGAGGTCACAAATGGTGACCGCATGGTATCCCCGCTTAATGACTTGCAGTGATTCATTTAATGACAGCAACTGGGAAGTGCCAGAAGTGCTGTCACTAAGTGATGCAGTCACAGAATATCATGCTTTATGACCATGTTGCTTAGCAACAGAAAGTCTGGTCCCAATTGCCACTGTTAACTGAGAACTACCTATATTCAAAGCCTTGCTTCATAAAGCTTAAAGCTAAACACACAATATACTCAACACTTGCTTTGTAAAAAAAATGTTTCTGATGCTGTCCCATGTAAAAAATTAAATTATGGCAACATCTCTATCAGTACCTATATGCACTCAGAATTTCACCTCCTTGGGACATAAGCAACAGTTTATGAGTGCAATCTATATTTGAAGTAAAGGTAATCTCAGGTGCTAAAATATTTTCTTGTCTCAAGGTGAGTCAGTTTCAGTACACCAATTGGAGTCCTGTCTGCAGCTACCTTACTATTTTGAATACTGCCCTTACAGTACACAATTTTAGGACTGCGAATGCAGGCACCACCAGTTTTGCTCTAAGCTTGACTCTCCTGGATAATTGTGCTGCTCCTTGATTGTTTTTGGACTCAGAAGCATGTGTGATGGCGAGCAGAAGTGTATCTACTAGGGAAGATACATCCTGCCCCCAGTGGTTTGTTACTACTTGAAAGACAGGTGAGTGCCCCAGTATTTATCTCATGTTATTGAGTGAAGAATGGGAATGTTCTGCAAGATGCCTGCCATGGTTGTCTTCTAATTTTAATTCTTCAAGATGTAGCCAGATTGTGACATCCCTCTGAAACAGATTTATAGAATGACAGGATGGAAGGATTGGAAGGGACTTTAAAGATCAACTAGGCCAATTCTCAGCCCAATGTAGGAATCCAGTACTACAGCATCTCCAATAAATGGTAATATATCCTCTGTTTAAATACTTCCAGCAAAGGAGAATTCACCACCACCTCAGCAGCTCTTACTATTACTTTATATCCAATTGAAATCTGCTTTGTTGTAATTTAAACCCATTGTTTCTTGCCTTGTCTTCTGGAACAACACAGAACAAGTCTATCCTGTATTCTGTATGATAGAACTTCAGATACTAGACCATTGTTATGTCTCCCAACAGTCTTCTGTTCTTCAGGCTAAACATACACAACCCCTCCAATTGTTCCTCATAATTTTTTGTTCCAGAGCCTTTTATCATCTTGGTTGCTGTCCTCCAGATAAGCTCCAGTTGGTCAGTGTCCTTCCTAAAATGCAGTGTCCAGAAGTGGACTCAACATTCGAGATGTTATTTGACCAAAGGAGAAGAGAGAGGAATTATGATTTTTCTTGAACTTGACCCAACCTATGATTGTGTTGGGTTTTTTTGTTTGTTTGTTTTTTGGCAACTTATCCTACAGTACTATAGGCCCATATTCAGATTATGATCCACCAAGACAGACAGATGTACTACTACCCAATATGTGCTTTTGATTTTTCCAACCATGGGAAGGATCTTACAATTGATCTTGTTGCAATTCTTCTTGCTGGGTTTTGCCTATTGTTCCAAGTGACAAGATTACCCTGCATCTTGGTACTGCTTTATAAGGTGTTTGCTATCTCCCTTATCCTTTTGTTATCTGCAAATTTGATAATCATATTTTTAACCCCTCATTCAAATACTTTATAAAACTAATAGAAGAGAATATGTGTAGCTCAGGGTTGACATGTGGAGTCCTTGGGGTTCTCTGAGCTTGGTTGTTTTCTTGCAAATGTTTCGTTACCCGGCTAGGTAACATGTTCGGTGCTAGAATGGAATGGGGTTTGCTCTCTGGGCAATGGAATGGGGCACATAGAGATAAACAACATCTACACACTATTCAAAAGAGACAATAAAAAGGAAAACAAAAGACCAGAACATCTCCTCACTAGCAATCATCACCTAGATAAGCAGAGATTAACACCAGGATTATCACCAGACATACAATCAAGCAGTAAACAATACCCTAATCAAGGAACTACCAGAGGGGGGAAAAATAAAACAAAACCCACACCCCCACCAACACTGGCAGGGCATGCCACTGTATATAAACAGAGAGCAAACCTCACTCCATTGTAGCACTGAAGATGTTACTTAGCTGGGTAATGAAACGTTTGCAAGAAAACAACCAAGCTCAGAGAACCCCAAGGACTCCACTTTATAAAATTGTTGAACAACTAGTTCTGCATCCATCTAATGATAGCACAGTCCAACTTACATTTTGCCATCTTCTATGCTAGTGTTAGGTCTCCCTAACAGTAGTCAGGACTGGAGAACAACAGCAAAGGAACAGTTCTCTCTGAATTTGAATTAATAAGCTTTATTAGGAAATAGATTGAAGAGAGAATATAAGCATCCCATCAGTTTGGCTTTCAAATGTGAAGCCTATTTATTAGCAATTCAAAGCATTAGATTCTGGCTTTCTTCCTCCCACACTTTTGGTATAATAAGAAGGATGCCAATTTTTTCAGAGTGGGTGGGCCAATCTGCCTTGGTTTTTGCTTACATAATTAATTCTAGCCAGATTATCAGTGTGAGAATCCTCTCTTATAATTAGGGCTTCATGGCAGACTTTGACAAATGCTTTGCTGTAGTCAAGATATTGTTCGCTCTATCCAAAAGAAAAGAAAAAAGAAATCAAGCTGATTTAGTGTACCTTGTTCTCAATAAACCTATGCTGGCAGCACCAAGAACACATTATTTTCTAAATGCTGACAAATTGACTGCCTAATAGTCTCTTCCATGGTTTTACCCCCCACCCCGAATAGTTTTTCCTATCTCCTTACTTACCTTGGGTTGCCACTTCTTCCTTCCATCGTCCTATTCAGATTCATTGGGACAAAGTCCCCCTTGCAGAAAACACCAAATTAAAATAAGGCATTGGTGAGCTCTGCCCTCTCCCTGACATCTGTTACCTTCTCGAAGCAGCAGACCCACTCTGTTTCCTTCCTTTTACTGCTGGCATAGGCAAATACCCACCAACTCCCTACTTGTTGCTGTTAGCTTCCCTTGTAAGCCTAAGTACCTTTTGCACTTTAGCCTTTCTGACTATCTTTCTATGTTATATTATATACTGTATAATATATATAATATAATATATATGTGATATTTTATATATATGTATATGTATACGTATATTATATATACTATATTAGCTACTTGCAGTATACCTCCTTAGTGATTACACCTATCTTCTATTTCCTATACATGTCTTGGCTCATTTAAAAGTTCCCTGTGCATCCACAATGGTTTCCTAACTGTCCCATTTTTTCTTCTCATTGGAGTGGTGTCTTATTCTCATTGAATTTCTAGTGTCTTATTTTTGAGACATCCCAACCCTTCTGCCCTCCTTTTGATCTGAGGATTCCCATGGGATCCCATCTTTTATTGTTGAAATTGGCTCTCCTGAAATCTAGTATGTGTGTACAACTGTGATCCATTCCCTGTCTGTAGTAGCTTGAAATCCAAGATGATGTGATCACTTCTCCAGGTTCCCACTGCTTTACCTCTTCAACCTGCTCTTCTCTATTGGTTAGATTTAGGAGACCTGATCCCCTTGTCTCAAGTGGAAGATGAAGCAGTGAGCAAGACCACTGAAAAAATTTGGGGGGATTATTCAGTCTTGACTGAGTAGTTTTTCCAACAGCTGTCCAGGTAGTTGAAGTCTCCTACAGGTAGTCCTCAAGTTACAACCACTCATTCAGTGACTGCTTGAGTGCTCAGCTCGCAATTACAACTTCACAGCAAGGTGTGGTCATATGATAGCCATTTGCAATCTTCCCTGTTGGCTTCCCACAAGCTAAGTCAATGGGGAAGACAGCAGGGAAGGTCATAAGTTGCTCCTGTAAATCACTGCTGCTGCTTTTTCTGCCAAGGAGCCCTGCTATGGAGTATAAGATCCCAGGAACCGCATATTCTATAGCGCCCACCCGTGCTCCATAGCGCCTGCCTGCAGCCCCCGCCAACCACCTGTGGCTCCTGCTGGCCCAACTGTATACCATACTGCCCAACCTGCAGCACCTGCCAGCCCACCTTGAGCCCCCACCAACCTACCCACAGCACTCCCCACCCCCACCCCCACACTCTGTAGCACCTGCGTACAGCATCCTCCCACAGCACCTGTGCATCCCCCAAGCTCCTTGCCTGGGACTCCCAACTCTTCCCGCTTAATGACCCGCATGGTCCTGGGGTTACAGTGGCAACTGGGCCTGTCAGGATTGCTATCACTAAACGATGCAGTCATGTGATGTCGCGCTTTATGACCATATTGCTCAGCAATGAAAATTCCGGTCCCAGTTGCCATCATAACCTGAGGACTACCTGTATAATTACTGTGTCTGTCCTTCCTGAAAGTTCTGTAAAGTCTAGTCCAAGAAGGCATTATCCAAATCTTCTGCCTGATTTGGTGCTCTATAGCACACCCACACAATAGTATCTTTGTTGTTCCCCCTTCTTTGTATTTTTATCTAAATATTCTTGACTGGACCCTTCTGCTCAGATTCCTTGATCTTAGTACATGTGTGCATTTTCTTCACATTTAACACCATTAAGGGATGCTTAAATTGCTTATGTGTACATTCTAGACCTTGGAGAAGGATGAGTGGATGAGAATCCACACACATTTATTGGATTCTAGGCTGATGGAGCTATCTCCCTCTGCTGGAATTCTGTGCAAAATAGCTTAAGGGCAATGGAAAAACTAAGCAGGTTCTCCCTTCCCAGGAGTTATCCATCATCCTTTGATTCTGGTTGGGCTTGTGAGAGTAATTATGTTCCTCTAATAGTATCATGCTGTCCTAATTTGGATAAAACAGAGTGAGAGCTGCTATTCTTTTCAACTGATAATATTCTCAGGCAATAATACCAGACCTACTTTACAGAGAATAGGCTCCATTGAACAAAATGGGATTTTGAGTAAATATACATAAGATTAATTTATTTTAGGAGAGATTCAGCGCTAGCCTATGCTGGCTTCTCCTAACCCAGTACCCTCACAATCCATGAACTTCAGCCATGTTGACTAGGAATTACTGGAGGAAATGTCAAACAGATTTGAAGGCCACCAAGGTCAGGAAAGCTATCTGATGCTATTCCTCTTCTAGACTAATTTTGGCTAATGCTACAGTCTGCAGATATTCTCATGCTATAGTGGACTGATGTACGTATCAGTCATTTTGGCATGTGTCTGCTGACTTTCACCCCTTGAATAATAGAGTCTGCACATGAAGCTTAGAAGAAAGGATGACTGGTTTTTCCAAAAAAAAAAAAAAAAAAGCTTAAGTCTTGTGGAAAGAGACAGTACTGGTATATGAAGCTTTCATTTCATGATGTTTGACCTCCAGAGAGTGAATTTTCTTTCAAATCCATGGCTGCTTTTTTTTTTGTTTTTGTTTGTTTGTTTGCATTAGCAAATGCAAACACATCAGGAGTCTTTGGAACTAGAAAACCACAGTTTGCAGTGAAGTAAATCTTGTAAGTTGACTGGAGATGCGTTAAACGTATTAAGTGCCATGTCTTGTTGAAATGACGTGGCTGCGACTGAGTAATTAGAATAAACCCGCTTGGAACCAATTCCAAGCCTGTGGGATTCATCTGTATACGAGTGGACTAATGACCCCACAAACACTTCATTTGATGACCACTGTGTTCCTGCCCCACTCAACTTTAATTTTGTTTAAATATTGTTTTAAATAAATAAATATGAAGCTGCTGGAATGCAGGGTAAAGTTCTAGCATCTTTATTTCAAAGAATACTCTAGGCCCCATAGAAACCCTATAGCAATTTCAGGAAAGAAGGGTAGCTGGCTTTCTTTCAAGGGATAACCTGGGAAAGAACTAGAGGGTTTGACCCTGCATTTGTCTTGTGGTAAATGAGGGTTTTGTCCAACATGACAGCCATTTTGTGAATGAATGTATCCCTCCCCCAACCCCCCATGATAGCCATTTTGCAAGAGCTGCCATCAGCCTTGTATTGCAAAACTTTCAAAAGGTTTGCCAGCCAATGACCTATCTTTCTAGCAATGTCTCTTCTTGTTCTGTATGAGCATTTCCCCTTTCCATGGCCCTAAATTCCTTCATCTCATCGGTCTACTCTTTTGCTATTTGTGTTTCATGTTACATTGTTACCAATTGACTAATAGATGGACAACTGTTTACTGCTTTCTTGCTGAATTTGTTCCATGCAGGTCATTGTCTTCTGTACCAAGATTGGTGGTTGGGGTGGGGTGGGTGTCACCCAAAATCTAGGCTTGCGTGGCTGTATACTGGAGATGGGGTGATAATATCTTGGACTCATGAATAGTGTGGAAGATTGTATACTCATAAGGCTATATCACTGATAATTATCGTTGATCATTTGTTATGACTGTTGTGGGGAGGGGGGGAGTTGGTCCAGTTTCCTTTTCTTACTAGTTGAACAGCTGGAACTGTAGAACAGATCAGTCCAAACCTATTTTCTCCCTTCTCTACTTATTCCTTTCTCCTTTTATCTTTGTTTTCATATTGATAATGAAAGCTTGTGCTGATTGGATTGTCTTCTGTGTCCTGACCATTCTGCCATCCACAATTCAAAAATGTATGCTTAACCCATGCTGTTCTGTCCCCAGATTTAATCATAGCATGCAGGCTGGCTGGCCTGCCTTCCTTCCCGTCCCTTTTAGCAGCAAGGTCGTAGACTTTTCCATTCCTAAAATAGTGGTTTTGTGTCTTGAGATTTTAAATATCTCATGAGAATCTGCAAGAGGAGTCATGGGGAGGGAGGGATGAGTCAGTAATAGAGTTTTACTCTTCTGATGTGGTGTGCAGACTTTAGAGGTTGCCATGACATTTCATTTTCCCAGAAGTGCTGAGAACTGCACTGGTAATTCAGAGTGTGATGCCTTAATTTTGGGGGTTGCCCTTATAATGAACAGAATGGTTGAATTGTGACTCAAATTACCTTCTTCCTCAGTACTAATTGCCCATGAATATTCCCAGATTCTGTATTTAGTCTTCAACAGTATATTAGGTTTTCAATTCCCTTCCATGTTTTCCATATTTTTCACTTATGCAAACTTGTATTGAATTTTTAAATTCTGAAAACATTCTGTGCTCACACTTGTAACTATGATGCACTCTTAGGTCAGCCTCCATGAAACTGAATGAATGAAAAATGTATGAGCTGAATTAGTCTGTTGGTGTCATTTTGTTTGGTCAGGAAACATACACCTCCCAGAATGACTCAAACATCGGAGTTTGACATTTTTGTTGAAAACTTTTTTTCCCAAGTTTTCTTGGAAACAGTTAATTTGTAGGCCAGAATTATATGAAAAAGTGTTTAAAACCATCTCCTAAATCATTTATATCATAGAGTATTTTGACTTGGAATGCAATATTTTGTTTATTTTATGTTATTTAAATGTTAGATTTATATCCCACTTTTTCTCACTTTTTCCAGGAACATGGAGTATACTTCACAATTTCTCCTCCCATTTCCCCCACAACTTCTGTGAGGTCGGTTGAGAAAGAATGATTGGCCCAAA
This sequence comes from Liasis olivaceus, assembly GCA_030867105.1. NCBI lineage: Eukaryota > Metazoa > Chordata > Lepidosauria > Squamata > Pythonidae > Liasis > Liasis olivaceus. The sequence continues at coordinate 98,146,228 of CM061348.1, read as the reverse complement.
ATCACCCAGTGACCTTCCATGATTAAGGGTGGACTTCAACCTGGGTTTCTCTGGTCCTAGTCCAACACCTTAGCCACTTCATCACACCATGTAGCAGAAGATTAGAGCAGTATATGAAATATTAATTTTACTGCTGACCCTAAAAGAAGTTTTAATACTGCACAATTGTTCTATGACAATTAACAAGCAAGCAAAGTGGCACTGATAGGCTTTCCCCATTACTTTCTTTATGATTTTTTATGGAAATAAGTAAGATTGCCAGTGTTTTTTACTATAACTCTTACTGGATTTGAACATCTTTGGAGAAAGCATAGGTGTTTAGCGTACTAAATAATATGCCCAATAGAACTAAATGTAAAAAAACCATGAAGCACATGATAATTGGGAAGCTTCTGCTGCAAAACCTTTCCACTCATTTTGGTTACCTTGTCCTGTTTGTCTAAAGCCTGTGTATGGCTCAAGCACATGATATGGAGTATCCCATGCCTTGCACTTAACAGGAGCTTGGTCTGAATAACTTCAAATGACCCTTCAATCCTGAGCCATCAAGCTTCTGCTTGAAGATTTACATTAAAAAAAAGTCCACCCCAATCTGAACTGGGTGAATTATTTAAATGTTCTTACCATTAAGGGATTTCTCATCAGATTCAACTGAAATTTACTTTCCTGTAGATCAGTGTTTCTCAACCTTGGCCACTTGAAGATGGGTGGACTTCAACTCCCAGAATTCCCCAGCCAGTATGGCCGGCTGGGGAATTCTGGGAGTTGAAGTCCACCCATCTTCAAGTGGCCAAGGTTGAGAAACACTGCTGTAAACTAAGCCTATTAGATTTGGTTTTGGCCTCTTGAGCGATTGAACACACATTTTTGCCTCCTTTGAAATTTTGGAATAGCATCTTCCTCTGATCCTTCTCCAAGCTAAGTGCGTGAAGTTCTTTAATTTTTTCCTCACGCCCATCTTAGTTAAGCTCCTCTAAATCTACCCCAATTTGTCTGTATGCTTTTTGAAATGTGGCACCAAGAGCAGGATGAAGTATTCCAATGTGCTTTTGCAGATCAGACAGCCAATAGTACAAGCTGATCTGAATGATCTGAAAATAGGTGGGATTTTAATATTGTGGGATTCAGTAAATTGCATGGGGGGAAAAATCCCAGAGCTGCTGAATATCCAGGGTAGCCAAAATGAATGCACAAGTTTTCACACTGTCTATAAAGTGCCCTCACTTTTTCTAGCACATCTATTTTATGGCATCCTTGCTACCTGATGGTTTAATAATTCAGAGAGCTGAATGGATACTTCTCACATGCATAGCTCTTTGCTGCAAGAAATGCTAGATATGTCACAAAAATGTAGCTATAGGCTTTGTAATACCTAAGTTAAATTATTAAAATTGACCTGGGATTTAACAAAGGTAATAGAATGAAAAGTGGCTAATCTACAGTGTGAATTTTTGTAACAACATTTGGGGTAACATAATCAAAGGCCAAAACGTGTTGTTATTGTGAAGAATGTAAGCAAGTGATCCTTTTGTGAACTCTCCCACTCTTGGTTCCCATTATCTGGAAATGAATGGCACAACTGCATATAGATGGAAATAGAGGATGGATATGATCTAAACCTTCATTTCCTCCCACACATGCTAAGGGGCTTGCCATAATACTATTGATTATCAGATTCCTAAGCTATTTGAGCTGAAATGCTTTCCTCTTCCTGCCATTTTCATCTTGCAGGATTGGATAATTCTACTTACCTTTTCCAAAGATAGTTTGAGGAGACGATGGAGTCTCCATCATCTTCTCTGTTGTCATCTTTTTGTTCTGGCAACTAAGCTACAGCTGGCAGAGAGAAATTGTATTTCAGTTCCTGATTGCTGAACTCTGTGAATAAACCAGAGAGCTGTGAAACTGAGGAACGTCACAGTATAAATGCAAAAGATTCATAACATAATCGCAGATCCTGGCAGAATGTTGAAGTCTCTTGCCTTCACTTCTCAAAACTAAATCAGGCTACTTACACATTTAGCTCTGAATTTTACATCATCTTCATTTCAAGGTGTTAAGATGAAATGATGTTTCCAGATTTCCTTGGTCTTGAATAATAAAGAACAAGCAATTTTTTATTAGCCCTGGTTATTAATGGACATCTGTTCTTAGGTGTATCTAAGGTGTATGTTTGTGGAGTGGAAGTTATTGTGGTCTGGAAGTATCCCCAGGGAGCCTAACCTGGATTTTTCTGCTGAATCAAAATAATTTACATTTTCAATGGCAGCAAGGTCATTGTTGATTGACTGATCTAAAATCCTTTGATTGGTAGTTGTAAAGCAAACAAAGCATACCTTATTGAATTTAGTTCTAGAAAAACAATGTCAATGCTTTTAAATTAACTTAAAATAACTGATTCTTTAAAAAGGTGTAGGAAAAATTGAGTACTGTGACAACCCATGTACAGATCAATATTACTGGGCCTTACCCATTTCACATGCATGTCTATTCATATATCCCATCCCAATTTTATAATTTTGTTTGGATTTTTAAAAAACTGCATATATAAGGTTAAAATAAGGAATACTTTTATCTAAATTTACCCATTCTGATATTTATCATAAAATATAGATGGTTTCAAATATATTTTGGAATAGAGAGCCAGTTTGGTCTACTGGTTAAGGCACCAGGCTAGAAACCAGGAGACTGTGAGTTCTAGTCCCACCTTAGGCATGAAAGCTGGCTGGGTGACTTTGGGCCAGTCACTCTCTCTCAGCCCACGTCAGGCTCAGACAACAAGCCAGTTGGTTAATTCCTGTTGATCCAGGGGAAAAGAAGCGGGCCCTGCACCTGCAGAAAAACACTAGGAAGAATGAATGAATGCATATGCATATGCATATTGGAACAGTCCTTTGGGAAAGCTCAAAGTCACAAAATTTGGAGAAAGTTGATCTGAAGCATAATCAACGTCAGTTTGTGCTGGAATTCACAAACATCCCTTATCTTTCAGGAATTTCTGAATGAATGTACAATAGTTGGTCACATGGAGACGTTAAAAGTGACGGTTTAAAGAACGCTCCTACAGTAGGGCCAGAGTTTGGGAATTCCAATTCTTTTAAAAAGCAGATGGCCTAAAAGCTGTACTACCAGCTGGAGATCTGTAAATGCAAGAGTTGGCTGCATTCCTGGAGAAGCAAACATAATTGCTGGGGAGGCTTTGTTATGGTTTGACTTTGTTTGAGCTACCTGATTATGCTCAGGATAACAGCAGCCACTGGTTTTCTGTTAGCTCTCTAGCACAGATAAGAATCCTTTAAGTTAAAGGTATACCTAGAATTGTTTGGGGAGTTCCAATTCACATAGCATAGCATAGAAATAATAGTACACGAAATTATACTGGTTTTCTTCTTTTAAATAGGGGTCAGGCACTCTTAATTAGCCAGTGTGGCACAGCGGTGAAGGTATTGGACTAGGAGCAGGGAGACCCCAGTTCTAGTCAACCCTCAGATACAGAAGCTCCCCAGGTGACCTTGGGCCAGTCCCCCTCTCTCAAGCCAGCGTTCCACATGGGGCTGTTGCTTCTCCTGGCATTGAGCTAGGGAGCACCTCATGAGTTTTGTGTTAGTCAGATTCACCAGCTTCTTCTTTATATGTAGCCTACTTATTTGGCTTGTTGGCTTTCTTTGAATTGTTCTTGTATTTTATCTTTTTGTTACATTGTGAACTGCCCAGAGTAGTTTGGAATTGGGTGGTGCCTAAATCAAATAAATGAAATTAATTAGGAGGAGGAAGCATGCTGTCTTTCTTTCTTTTTTTCTTTCCTTCTTTCTTTCAATGACATTTATCTGACTGCCTGAAACGAATCAGACACTGTGATTTACAATAAAAATTGGGTACACAAGTGAGAATGAAAAAATTAAAATAGTAATTAAGAATAAGATGCTAAAAACATTATAGAATAGTAAAAAATGACACTGTGATATACAGTTACTTCCCAAAGGTCCTCTGGAAGAGCCATGTTTTCTCCCACTTCCAGAAGGTTATGAGGGTGGCGGCTACCTGCAGTTCGGGGGCCAAGCCATTGGAGGAGGGGAGGCACTACACCCCTCCTTTGGGCCCCCTCACACCATGCCTCTTTGTATCTGGGGACAACTAGGTGCTCCCTAGTTGTTTGGGTAAGAAACTGTTGAGGAAAGGCAGTCCCCAAAATACCCAGGCCCCAAGCAATATAGAGCTTTACAGATAGTGACCAACATCTTGAATTGCACTCCAAAACCTACTGGCCACCAGTGCAGCTCATGCAGCAGAGGAGTGACATGGCAGTGCAGTGACTGACCATCAAACACACGTGTCACTGCCTCTGCTATGAGAGGTGAGGAATGCTGACTGGCTCAAGCTCCTGAATGAAGGATGGGACATAAGCCTAATTTATATCCCATAAATGCCATTAATAATTTCTTAGCAAGGTGTAATTTTTGAGAGTTTAATAATATAAGGAGACATTATCCAAACCAAGCTGTTCGTTATGTTTTTTCTGAGGGTTTGTGTGGTTGTTGTTTTTTTTAAATCAGTACCTGTAATTCTGAACCTCCTAGTTTTCTTTATGTGGTTTCCTTTTAATATCATCATCATCATCATCATCATTATTTACTTGCAATAAATGATTAGTCACAATTTCCCCCATCTAAAAAATGGAATTCTACTGAAATGTTTAGCAAGTAAAGGATTTTGCAGATTGAAAGAATAATACATGTGTGCCAATATTGCTACCTTATGTACTAAAAGTGAGAGCTAATGATAAACTTCAGATGCCAGGTGAATCTTTAGTTAAGGAATGGATGTTTACTAGGCCCAAGTTCACGTTTATTGGTCAACCCCTGTACTTAATGGGCTTAATCTGATTGCATGACTTCATCCCATTCCTGGGTTAAGGTGATGTTTATTTTACACTTTGGTATCCCTGCTACATTTCTCTCTCTCTCTCTCTCTCTGTGTGTGTGTGTGTGTGTGTGGGCGGGCAAGTACAGCATATTGTGGGAAAAGATACACTCAAATACCAATCATCCATCCTCTACTGGTTGAGATCATAAATCATCCTGGCCTCTGGCTTGTTTGAAAACCCAGATTTTTAGAGCTTTTCTAAAGAATGGCAGGGTTGGGGCCAGATGACCTTGTCAGGCTCTGTAGGTGTCTTGGCTTTGTTAGAGAATCGATTACATAGGTTCTACCTCAAGAAAGTCTTAGGAAATGTCATTTGGCTTGGAGTGCCCTCATCAGACTGTTGATTGAGGAGCATTACCCCTTTTTAAAAACAGGTCCTCAGTCTTCTCATATCGTGTAGGTTTCCCTGGATGCTGTATATTGGTGAAATTACTTCCAGATAATGCTGTGTGAGACCTTGAATATATGCTGATATTTTGCTAGATCCATAGTCTGTGTCTGAATACAATTCAAAATGCAGGTTCTGCCTCCTAAAGCTATATATAACTTGGGACAAAATGATCTGAAAGATCATGTTATTCCTTCCTTCAGGAACTAGTGAAGAGGATCTTCTCTTCTTTGTCATTGCTCCCAGAGTTGGGGGCTCCTGTCAAACCTTCTCCTATTCTGCTATCTTTCTCTCATGGGCAAAAACATATTGATTTAGGTTGACCTTTGGCATGTAAGTGGTTTCTGGCTGATTTTTGAGAGGATGTTGGTGGTTTTGAATGTGTTGAATTGTGTTATTAATTATGTGTGTGGTTCAACTTTTACAGTTGGCCTTCTTAAGTGCTGTTTTTTTGGCAAGGAGGTGAGGTATGAATAAATAAAATAATGCGCCCCACCTTTTAAGGAGGCAAATCTTTCCAAGGCAGCTTCTAACCTAAAAGATCAAGTCAGCAGAAGAAAGATAATAAGGCAAGACTGAAGTATAACATCTCATCATAAGCCAATAATGTTATTGGTAGATGGCCCTGGAAAAGAGAAAGAAAAGATGGACTGGAGCAGGAGCTGCTGTTGTCTTTGCCTGCTACTTCTCTTTCCTATGTAATTGTGTCCACTGCATAGTTTGTGGTATGTGGTCTTGCAAGGGAACAGGGAAGGAAGGAAGGGAGGAAGGGTAATGTATTGCAGCTGGGAAGAGCCTAGGGCTGAGCAGATGAAGTAGGGCAGTGGCTTCCTTAGGGCTCCTTAGTGCATTGGTACAGGTACATTGCTGAGACTGAATCAAGGGCTTTGCAATATAACATGTTTAGCTGTGTCAACTCTCTATACCAGCTTCTACCTAAATGGTGAATCAGGAGAATTCTGCATTAAATCAAGAGTCAAACTTACTGGTTAAATCTAAAGTAAATGAAAAAAGGATGAATGGATGCAATTCACTGCTTTCCATGCAGAGGGTCCCATATTCAGACCATAGCATCTCCAGGCAGGGCTGGGAAGGATCTGCTCTCATCTTTACTGATCAGCAGACTGAATCAGATGGATCACCAGTTTGATTCATTGTCTCCAGGGCTCTTTTAAAATCAAACTCTTGCAAATAACTGTGGCTGTTGAAAATACTGGTGGACTTTTCATTCCCCCCTTCTCCAGCATTGAGGTGCTTCTTCTTTTTTTTCCCCCTCCTTCCTTTTAAGAACAGTTTCATTTCTGGTTTTCCCTTCTCCTTAAATCTTGGATTATTTTCAGATGTCACCTGGAGACATTTATTTTCCAATCAAATACTTGGAGGAGAATGAGAGAGTACACTGAATGGAAATAAAATGAACTAGTGCCCAGAGAGCTCTTCTGCTGGGATCAGCTTCAGTGGTAACTAAATTCGTGCCAGAAGATATCAGCACCCAAAAAATTAATTACTTTTAATTTTTTTAAAAATCTATTTTTATTATCACCAAAGTCTTAACTATCCTGATAAATTTGGTGTCATGTATGCTGCTGCATCTTAAGATTACATATTTCATATACAATTATATTTATGCAAAGAAAACAGGTATCTTTTTCAGTACTCCAGTGATTTCAAAAAGACAGTCTTAATCAGATATAAAGAGAAGTGCTGTATATCATCACATGAATGGTCCATTCCAAAACTGTCAATAGATTATTTTAGCTCTTCTGTCTCCATATAGGGCCCCTCTAAAATAAATAGCTTGCCGCCACTCTTTTTCAGTTTATGCTTACTAAGATACTCATTCAATTGAACACAGTGAGTTTTGCTTCTGACTGACTATGCCTAAAATTTGGATTTCAGTCTTTATTGTTATAAATTGTATTCCCTATAAGAATGCAGAGCAAATGTATTTTTAAAATAAATTCAGTAAGATGTGTATATGGATAGCAAAAGTAAAACAGTGTTAACATAAATGGTCAGGGTAACTAACCAGCCATCATGCTTGGCTGTTTTGGGAACAAGTCTCTTCCTTAACAGAAGAAATTCAGCAGTCCCTAATACAGCTACGGCATATCTGGAGATCTAATCAAATATATATAGGGTAAATAATTCAAGAAGAGCGAAAGCACAAATGATATAGTAGGTTACAACTGTACAGTTGATTTTTGGTCAGCATTTGGTCAGCTGAAATCCAGCATTGAGAACAAATAAATGTATGTACATCTAACATTGCATGAAGGTCATTTTATTTAGTTTCATTTCAGGATTCTGGATTAAAACTGGATCTAGAAATGTATGTGTGTGAGAGATTGAAAGAATACAAAAAATCCCAACTAAATTCAAGTAAAAAAAATTCCTCAGAATTATGTTTTGACAGGTGACTCCCTAAAACTTTTTTTGGAAGGGAAGAACCTGTCAGAACTTGTAACATCTGTGGATTATTTTAATAAGAACACAATTTATTCTTTTTAGTTTTTGAAGCATAAATTGCCTTCTACAAGTTAGTGACTGATTTCTCATGTTTGTTCCACCAGTCTGTTGCCCTTTCCCCTCCCTTATGATTTGGGTTTAAAACTGGCAATTATAGGGGAGGAAAGAAATGAAGAATATATTGAGAATAGCTAGGCATTTGAATGTGAGAAGATGCTGTCAGGAGGCCAATAAGGACACCTGGGAGCTGGTTTAGTGAAGATGTCTAGAATAGATGCCATATGGGTGTTAATTCTTTATAAACTAGAACAACTTTCAATGCAATCTACTTCCCCTCTGGCTCAGGGCTGTGCCAGCATGAGCACAAAGTAATGAGCCAATATTAAGCCCCAGTTTTTTTCACTTACTTCAGTTGTACTTCCTGTTATGAAAGGTAGTTTAAGAGGTCTCAATTCAGCAGTTACAATAACATCTTGAGGGTCTGCAAACATATTTTGGAAAATGCCCCTTCAAGAACTGTAGCTCATAGCTATTCTCCATGCTTATGCAGAGATAAATTATCTCCTCGATCATAATGCAGCTGCAGTGACATCCTGTCGGACTAGGTTAGCATCACTTTGGAAATTCTAGGACATCTGCTTCTGCTTTCAGATGAATCCTTCCCTCCAGGCACAAGAGTTTGTTGAGAATGATATATCTGAAGCGTACTGCCTGGCTACTCTGATTTCCTCCCCATTGTCAGAATGTCAGGCTGTAATTAGAAGCAAGGCTATTTGCTTTTGTAAGATTTCACCATCAAGACAGCAACATCAGAGTGGTGAAACTAACCACTGCTGTTCAAGCTGATGAGAATAAATTCTTGTTTCTTGAGCTGTTAGTTCTGTTCCTTTCCTTCTTAGAAGCAGATTTCTAGTGGTGGATAACAATGGGAATTTCATGCCCCAAAGAAAGAGATGCCTTTGTTTTCGTAACTCTGCTCGCGACTTGTAAATGAAATCTGGCTTCCAATCAACATTCAAGCTCAGTGGCATCATTTAAATATAAACCATACTGGATACCAAGTATCTCTCAAACTTGAGAGCACTGAGGGCATTGTCAGAGGAGATACAATGTTATGCCAAATTAATAGAAGTCTCATTAGTAACAAAAATTTAAATAACAATTGACAGACCTCAGCGAAATTGCAAAGGGGAAAAATTTGGTTGCTGGATTCGGGTTGCCAAAAGACCAATGATCTCATTCTCATTATCAGCTTTAATCACCAGTTTGACATTGGTTTGAGGTGGCTAAGAATTACTAGCTTGTAGCACAGAAGAAGAAACACCTTGCTGCCTTCCTAACTTTCTCCATGGATTTCTCCATTCCCATGACTAGGTCTTGATAACCAAAAAGGTGACTTTTTTGTCAGGATAAGTGGAAGAATTTAATTTCTGTTTCTCCAATCCTATTGCAGTCTTTCATAAGTATCTAGTTAGTGAAAGGAGGCTTGACTGAGGAGGTGACACTCTCTTTGGTTCATTTTGGCTGTGTGATTTTGGGAAGAATATGGAAAGAAAATCTTGAAAGCCCTCGGTTTCTGGATCCATTTTCTACCTTGTACGACCTTGCAATACACTAACCCAAGGCTAATGACATCTTTGTTCCTTTAAGCATGACTCTTCTATTAGCTTGTCAGCACTGAAGCATTAATTGGCATTGTGACCTTTTTAGGTTCCTGATTAAAAAAAATAGTTGTATGCCTCTGCCTCCTGTGAACTGGGCAGCCAATCTCTCCTGAAACAGATTGTTCCTTCTTAAGGAATGTGTGACTCTTGATATCTTACTGTATATTATATTGTATAATTCAATTTCATCACCAGTATACTATAACATATATTTGTACATATGTAGGGAGTAAGAAGTAGTGGGCAAAAGGAATTAAGGCAGAAGATAAGAGAAAAGGAAAGGAATTCTAACTAGATGAAGATTATACTAACACCATTCCCTAAACTGCTTTATACCTTTCCATGTCTGTGGAACCTTTCTACCTTTCACCAAACCCATAACCCAATTCTTTGCCTAACTTTTGTTTTTTCCCCTTTTTATTATCTTGTTATAAATCTTGATACATTGTATTGTTTCAGTACAACGATATTTGTACAGTATTAATTAAAATTATTACCATTCTATTTTTTAGGTAACTTGGAATATTGAAAATAAAGAAAAGAGAAATAATCTATCAATATTAATTACAGTTTAGGCTATTGATATTACAAGCATACAATTATTTTACTTTTTCATACAGAATTAAATATACAATTAGAAAACATAAACTGCTGCAGATTACATCCAAGTATTTGTTGTACAATGGTTTCAGTTTTGAGCTAATTGCTTGGTATTGAAGTCTCTATTGTATGAAAGATAGATAGATAGATAGATCGATCTATCTATCTATCTATCTATCTATCTATCTATCTATCTGTCTGTCTGTCTGTCTGTCTGTCTATCTTCCCCCTTTTTGTACGTCTCCTAATTTACCATGTTATAGACATTTAAGCCACATTAGAAGCCAGTCTGTGATTACATTTGCCATGTCCTTGCCTAACTTTTATTGTCTAAATCCCTCACCTCTTTCTTTTTGGAGATTTTATCAACTCTGATGAACTATGACTTTCTCAATCATGCCATTCTTCTCAACCCATTTGCTTTTCCTTCATATCTTTGTTCTGAGAATCAACCATCATATATTATCTGTGTTCCAGCTGCCTCAATATAATTATATCATACTGCCCTCTCATTTTAATATTCATTCCATATTCATTTTTCATCCATCCCTTCTTGTTGTACCACACACACTTTTTAAGAATCCCATTCTCGCCACATTCAACTTTTATATTTCTCCTGTCATACACATAAGAAAATGAGAAGGATGCTGTTTTTCACAGGCATTTTTGCTTCTTTTAACAAACATTCATTCCTTGCAACAGATCATATATTACCCATTACCTTTCTGCCAGCATTTGCACATTTTTCCATTCATTTCCCCATCTTTAGTAAACATTCTACCAAGGTAGACCAAATTTGTCCACTTGTAATTTTTCACAATTTATATATAACTTGCAATTGTTCACTCAATTTTTCTGTCAGACACAACTGTCTTGATCTTTGATACATTAATTTTCAGAACCATACTCCTCATCACTTCAGTTGTAATAGTACTGCAAATCACCTACAACATGACATTACCTGCACTGGTATGCACTCACATTTGCAACCAACTTATCTCTAACATCACTATAAGCATTCCTTATACATTCATGCTTGTTAAACAATTAAGGGGACTTCATATATCCTTTCTAACATCCTGCTCAATTTTGAGCCATTTGCTAATCATGTCATTTATTCTCATGACTGCTTTATTTCCATCATTAGCTATTCTTATTATATTCAACAACCAACCTTCATCTCCACGTTTGTGCAAATTCCATAATTCAAGCCCATTTAGTTTATGTTATGTTTTACCTTATCATAATCTTTCATCAGCAAACATGGAGTGAGCTTTCTCAAATTCATACACATCTCAATGACTTGTTGAAAGCCTAAATTCTGGTCTGTACATCCTCTGCCTGGCATAAAGCTACAATGTACTTTCCAACTTTTGGTCATTCAAACTCTTTCAGTTAGAATTTCACAAATCAGTTTCCCAAGTATATTTACCAAATGAAACCCCTTCCTCTGTAGTTTTTTGCATTCATTCTTGCTACATTTCTCTTAGTATAGGAGAACAATAATAACATTCTTCCAATTTTGAGGCACAAATGTAGAGTTCACATGTACATTAAACAGATAGCTCAGCTATTCCATAATCAAATCACATCCATATTTTATCATTTCTCCCTTTATATCATACACACCAGCAGCCTTACCGTTTTCAACATTCTTAAAGCATCTGTGATTTCTTTTTCATCAATTTTTCTTGAATGCTAAAATGAATAGCTTTTGTTTCAGTTCCACTCTTTAGTGTATCGCTGCTGTTCCCGTACAAATCTCTGAAATACCCCTGCCGGCATTCCTTCACTTCAGTTTCATCCCAACTAATTTCATTATTTTTATTCTTTTTTATGAAAAGTTTTAAAAAGAACAGAAAACCTAACATAAACAAATAAAGAATAAAAGGAGCAAGGAAAGAAAGAAAGATGAAAAAAGAAAAAGTGCAGAGAAAAAGAATAAAAAGAAATAGAAGTTTCCAAGTTCCTTTGCAGCAAATATAAGTACAATTACAAAATTATCTCTCACTCTATCATTACCAAAAAAGCTCACTTTTTTCTATGATCCATTTTTTTCTCATCATCAAAACCACAAATCATAAGTGCATTTCTTCTGTTTCATGCAAAAAGTCCACAAGGGATTTCCAGGCAGCCATAAATGTAGATATTGTTTTTTCTCTGATCAGAGAAGTTAATTTAGACATCTCCACAAGTTCCATCATTTTCACCAGCCATTCCTCTGTTGTGAGTAGTATTGAACCTTTCTACTTTTGAGCGTATAATAGTCTTGCTGCAGTTGTCATATATAAAAACAAAGTTCCATGAGTTTTTTCTAGTTGCCTATCCATTAGTCTCAGAAGAAAAGTCTCTGGTTGCAGTTGTATTTTAACCTTTAGGATCTTCTTAATGTATATATTTGTATCCAAAATTTTTTAGCTTTTTTTCAAGTCCACCAAACATAAAATGTCCATGTCATTCAAGGTACCTTTAGACATTTAGACAGTTTGTCTGGTGACAAATACCAACAATACATCATTTTATAAAAATTCTGTTTAAAGCTGGAACATCATGTAAATTTCAGTCCTTCTACACACACATTTTCCCATTGATCCACTGCAAATTATAACCAAAATTTTTAGCCCATTTTATCATACATTCTTTCACTTGTTCTTCTTCTGTCTCATATTTCATTATTTTTATTCTTAATTCCATTCATTCTACTGGAGGCTTCACATTTAGCCCTTTTGACCCATTTCCAGTACAATATTTATATTATACTAACTCCATACAGTTGCAAGAAAAAGTATGTGAACCTTTTGGAATTTCATGGTGTTCTGCATTAATTTGTCATAAAATGTGATCTGACCGTCATCTAAGTCAAGAGTATTGACGAATATAATGTGCCTAAAATAATAACACAAAAACAATTCTGATCCTTCATGTCTTTATTGAATGCACTCATTCAACATTCAAAATGCTAGTGGAAAAAGTAAGTGAACCCTTGGAATCAGTAACTGGTTGACCCCCGCTTGGCAGCAATAACCTCAACCAGGCGCTTCCTGTAGCTATGGATCAGACCTGTACGATGGTTCAGGAGGGATTTTAGCCCATTCTTCCAGGCAGAACTGCTTTAACTCTGTCATATTCTTTGGACGTCTCATGTGTATGGCTCTCTTCAAGTCATTCCATAGCATCTCTATTGGGTTGAGGTCTGGGCTCTGACTTGGCCACTCCAAAAGGCGGATTTTGTTTTTCTGAAGCCATTCTGTTGTGGACTTGCTCTGGTGTTTTGGGTCATTGTCCTGTTGCATCACCCAACTTCTACAGAGTTTCAGCTGACGTATAGACATTCTCACATTATCCTGAAGAATTTTTTGAAACACTTGGGAATTCGTCTTCCCCTCAATGACTGCAAGCTGGCCAGGCCTTGATGCAGCAAAGCAGGCCCAAATCATGATGTTTCCTCCACCATACTTTACGGTTGGGATGATGTTTTCATGATGATATGCAGTGCCCTTTTTACGCCAGATGTAGTGCTGCATGTTTTTTCCAAATACAGTGGTACCTCGGTTCACGAACTTAATTCGTTCCGTGACTCTGGTCGCGAACCGAATTGGTCGTGAACCAAATCAAATTTTCCCATAAGGTTCAATTGTAAATACGGTTAATCCGTTCTGACCCCTACGAATTTGGTCGCCAACCGATTTTTGATCGCGTCCCGAATCAAATTTCTCTATAAGGTTCAATGTAATTACAGTTAATCCGTTCTGAACCATATGTTTGTTTTTTTTTAAACCGCAAAAATATGACACAAAGTACAGTACAAAGAGAGAGAAAGCTAACCTTGCTCGACACGACTTCTGGCGTGGAGGACAGGAAGGCGGGTGGGGAGGTGGTTACTGCTTGGAGGGAGAGTCCCACTCCCTACAGGAAGCCGCAACCACGTGTCACGGGAGGGAAAATGGCCGCGGATCCTGTTCGTAACCCGATGCGGAGTTCGCGAACGGAGGCAAAATTTTGCGACCGGAGCTGTTCGTGAACCGAATTGTTCGTGAACAGAAGCGTTCATGAACCGAGGTACCACTGTAGTTCAATCTTTGTTTCATCAGTCCACAAAACATTTTGCCAATACCGCTGTGGAGTGTCAATGTGCTCTTTCACAAACTTCAGGCATGCAGCAATGTTCTTTGTAGTAGGCAGCGGCTTCCTTCGTGGTGTTCTGCCATAGACACCCTGCTTGTTCAATGTTTTACATACTGTAGACTCATGAACACAGATGTTAGCCAGTTCCAGTGATGCCTTCAAATCTTTGGCTGTCACTCGGGGTTGTTTCTTTACCTCATTGATGAATTTTTGTTGTGCTCTTGGGGTCATTTTGACTGGGAGCCCACTTCTTGGTAGAGTAGCCACAGTCCCAAAGTGTCTCCATTTGTAGATCGTTTGCCTAACAGTAGACTGGTGAATTTCTAAGGTCTTTGAAATCACTTTGTAACCCTTTCCAGCTTTATGTAAATCAACAATTCTTGCTCTGAAAGCTCTTTTTGGTGAGGCATGGCTCACATAAGCGTATTCTTCTTGTGCGGAGCAAACTCAAAAAGTTTGAGTGGTTTTTATCAGTCAACGTAGCTCTAGTCCACACCTCCAAGGCTTAACAAGACTCCAGGTATGCTAACACCTGACTCCAATTAGTTTTTTTGAGATCAACTCAAGGGTTCACATACTTTTTCCACTAGCACTATGAGGTTTTTATGGTTGTTCTCAATAAAGACATGAAGGATCAGAATTGTTTTTGTGTTATTATTTTAGGCACATTATATTTGTCAATACTCTTGACTTAGATGGTGGTCAGATCACATTTTATGACAAATTAATGCAGAACACGATGAAATTCCAAAAGGTTCACATACTTTTTCTTGCAACTGTATATTTTCTGCTTCTTTTAATCTTACCTGTTTCTTGCTTTCTCTGACTAAATTCTTTAAAACTATATTTTTCTCTCTGTACCTATTATACAATACCTTTCTCTCATCCTCATGCTTTGCAGCAGTCACTCTCTTAAATAAATTCTTTTTGTTATCCACAGCCTCCACCAAACATTATTATGAATTTATTAACACAGATCAGAACCAATATAGCACAGTCACATAGTACCAAAATGAGTAATTAATACAGTAAAAGCCAAATGATTAATGCAGTGTATAACAAACTGTATCTGAAGAGAAATAAATCAACCATCAACATTTCCAAGGCTAAACCTAGAACTCTCAGGATTATGCAATCAAACAAAATTGGGCAATCTTCCTAACTATTTCTGAAGACCAATCCACCTGCAGGATGAACACATTAATCTCTTTAATGCTTAACCTAAGTTGTTCATTAGCAAGGGTGTTATTAATTTAGAATATTAGATTTGATACAAGGCCACATAGCGACATATAAAATATTGAATTGATGGCTTTCTACCAAGAGAGGCACAGGCAATCCTGAAATAGAAAGCTATTGTACCTTTCCTGTAGAATCATAGATGGCCAAATGTCAAGTCAGGCCAATGAGAATGCTCTCCTATATGAGACAAAGAATAAGTTAGTGAAATAGTTAGGTAACAACACTATGGAGCTTTACTCTTATCTCTGTAAGTCCAAATCAAGGACTCACTGCTTTGTCTCAGAAGTGACTCTCTCAAACTTCCTTTTCCACTAAGCAATTGTATCCTAAATTGTATTACCAATTAATGTGTCAGTTCAATAACAACAATTCAGATTTGGACATACAGTATTAACAAGATGTAGTAAAAGTACTCAATAATAATTAATGGAGAGACTAGCAATTCTTACTTTTACACATGATGAATTATAGCTGGGTAAATGCAAAAAGTATCAAATATTGTTATTAGTTCATTCAGATCCCGTTTATATATCAATAGAATCTACATCAAGCACTAGCAATGCTTGATGGCAATGAGAAGCCAAATTCAGAAGGGGGCAAATACTTTTTCACAGAATGGTATGTTGAAGGATTTATTATTATGGTTGGTTGCACGGTCAGCCAGATGTTTAGACTGGATTTGGCATTTTTATCCACCTATCAAGTCCTTCCCCAAGGACCTGGGATAGGCAGATGTTGTTGATGGTATCATCACAGGATGTAAGCTGTTCCAAATAAATCTGCTTTTTGCAATTGACTGATGGTGATTTTGTCAGTGCTGATGGTGTTCAAATGGTGCTCCAGATGTTTTGGGATTGCATCCAAGGCACCTATTACTATTGGTACTATCTTTGCTTTCTTTTGCCATAGTTGTTCTACTTCTATTTTCAGGTCTTTATATTTTGTGATTTTCTCCAATTCTTTCTCTTCTCTTCTGCTGTCTCCAGGTATTGCAATTTATCATCATCATCATCATCATCATCATATTTGTTAGATGTGTATTCCACCTTTCCTCCAGGAATTCAAGGAGATGTATATTGCACTTCTTCCCTGTATGTGGAAGGGCGGGCTGAGAGAGAATTCCTGGCACAAAGTTACCCAGTGAGCTTCCATGGGTGAAGGGATACTAGAACCCAAGTTCCCATGGTCCTAGTCCCACACTTGAAGCACATTATATTGGCTCTTGAGTTTCTCTTAAGACCCCTTGGCAATGGCTTTCAGTCTATGATGATTTACAGAAGTGGTTGGCAAGTACTGTTCCTCTAGAATGTATGGCATAGCCAATGTTTAAGGAAGAGGAGAGTTGGTGTTTAACATTTGGAGGGCTGCAGGTTACTGTGCCTGGATCACAGCCATGCTAGCTTGTCACATTCACACTGTCATTAAGTGCCAAATTCATATCTAATTATTTTTTGCATTTCACTACAGCTGTAGGTTTTTGAATTCGGTTTGTTGCAGGGTCGTTTCTGATATAGGGAGAGATCAAAATGGGCCAACTGAAAACTTGTTTCTACAGGCTGAGCAAGTAATTTTGAAGTAGTCCATAGGGAATGCCAAGTCAGGAGATGTTTTCCTGGCTGAGAAGGAAATTCTCAATGGACCCAACTGAACTAGAAATAAGAAAAGTGTCTTAGAATAAGCTGACTTGAATTTCAGCATGCAGCTATTGTATATTATCTGAGTTCAATCTATAAATAATGTTCAAAAAGCTGGAAAATTTAGAAAGAATGTGCTCAGTAGCTGTGTGTGCATTTTTTAATTGGATTTGTTTTTAAAATTCCTTTGGTGAAACTCAGGTTGAGAATCATTTCTTACATTTCTTCTAGATACTAAGCATACATAAAAATACTCACCTACCATATTTTTAAGGATTTGCCACATTTCTCTGAAAGCTATCTAGAGAGGATGTGCATCTTCTTTTATAGGACAATTATGTTTGGCCTGTAGCTGCATGAAAATTGTGTGTATCTTCAGCTGTACATTTTTCATAAAAAAGGAACACTCAGTGCAGTATTCAACTGAGCTGTGAATACAAACTACTGTCATACTGTCTTAGGAGTGTGAAGGGCATATATGCCTTAAACTGGAACCCTGTATTGAGGGTTCCCTGGGGAGATAAAATCATGCTTAATGTCATCATGCATTTTAAAAATTATGTAATAATATATGCTATGTCTATACCTATTCATATCCAATTTTATAGGGGCATGTAACTAATTGCTGAGAGGGCTTCTACCTCCCTCTCTTCTACCACCACCGCCACTACAGTCACCATCAAAACAGGGATTGCATATTAGGACAGCAGATTCACATGAAGGTTAACTGTAGTGATACATCCCCATTTAAGAAAAAATCCCATAGTTGATAATCTGCTGCATTTCATCTTGTTCTCTAGCAGCTTTTGGATGAAGTGTGAGAGTCAAATTAGCTCCATGCACACAAAAAGTTAAGTGCTGAGGAAATGGCAGCATTTACTGGCAATTAGCATATCCAAACCACCAAAGCAATGTATGTGCAAGAAACAAATACAAATCTAAAAAAATGTGAATAACAGTGTTCTTGGGCTTGACTCTTACCTGACATCACACCAGGTGGGGAAGAGGGGTTCCTAGTAGGCTGAGATCTGCATTTTTACATTCCTCTAAAAATGCTTCCTTTTTAAAAGATTTTTAGTATGAACATCCTTAACATGATATGTATCCTGGGAAGTAGACAATTATAATTTGATCTATAGTCCCTAGAAATCTGGCATCTAATTTCAAGTGAGCCAGTGGATATTCATTTTCCTTTGCTATATCTATACCTATTCTAAGCAGTTCAGGGTGTCTTCTGTTTTTGCTGTGATGAAATATGGCATCTAAGCTCTTTTCTGGAGGGCGTGCACGGCCTCTCACTTGTTTGAAAATAGCAAACAGGCATAACATGAGGTGACATAGTTAACTGAATGGATTAGGGAAAAGAATTTAAGATGTTGTCCTTAGCAATCATTACATTGTAAACTTTTACCAATACCCTGTCAAGCAGCAGTACAGAATTTCCTAATCGTAAACTAGCAGTCTTTTGAATGATTCCAAAGGATATAAGTCAAAGATAGGAAGAAGGTAGATTAGCATCTCCTGGTAAATTTCAGAGAGATGTGCAGTGGATCAGTGGAAGGTTTCTTACTTCCAGTTGTATAACAGAAACAACAAAAAGACTGAATTGGGATGCTGAAATGAACATTTTGTATATGGTGTGGGGAAGGGGGAACCTGGAGTGGTTTTTTTGTGCAAAAAGTAAACTTAGTTCTGATATAAAACTAATTGCTGGACTGAGCAAATGCTCATGACACAGGTTGTTTAATTTCTTTGCATTTGTTTTACCATTGATTTAAACCTTCATTTCACTGATAGAATTCAGTATTCTAAAACCCAGTATTCTAATTTAAAAAGAAGAAGAACTTCCACACGCTATACTTATCACCTGGATCCAGGGTGGTGGTAGAAGTGTTGGAGGAAACTAAGGCATCCCAAGATTTGAGCAGCAGAGGCCATTTTCTCTTCCCTATCCAGCTGTACTGTGTCTCATATGCAGTCTGATTTGTTCTATGAAAGAGGCCACAGAAATGGGAAAAGGAAAGGAATATTTTCAGCAGAGTATTAATATAACAGAGTTGTACCTTAACTACTTCAGTTCAGGAGACAGGGTTTGCCCATCCCACATCAGACTTGTCAAACTAAATTCTATTTTTGTTCTAGAAAATGTTAAAAGTAGCCATTCAGATTTAAATTTATATTTATAACCTTGCCTCTTGTTCTGTTCCTTGTTTACTGTAGATATTGTGAGGAGAATGCATTAATGTATCATGTATCCATTCTCTTCTCTACCCTAAAATGTAGTCAGTTTCTTCATATAATACAAGACCTGCACTTTCATGATCCTTCTCGTTTCTGTTCTTTACATCTGCTGTCATTTAAATTCACCTTTCTAGGACATTCATCAGGATCAGAAATATTGCCCCATTTGTAACAGTTACAGACCTTTGCTTGTATATGTGGCTTAGCCAGTCCTAGCTTTATTTCAATAATGCTGCTTGCTTCATTAAAGATTTTCTCTTTAAGTAAGGTGATGTAATTCTAAAGGGACCAAATATACAGAAAACAGACAAATATACCCATATGGAGTATAGGATTATTCATTAAAGTTAACAACATTTCTTATTAGGAAAAATCATCAAGCATTAAGTAGTTTGTGACTGGATATCTAGCTCATCAGAAACTTTCAAATAGAGGAAATGTAGCCAGTCTGATTTCACATAAAAGCTGCACCATGTGAGTCTGATTACACATATGGAGATAGAGGAGTGCTTTTCTCATTTCATTTCTTAACTTTTGGAATCTCCACCCCCTCCGCCCCCCCCCCCCCCCCCCCGCAGAAGCTGTAGGGCTTTAGGATCCCCAAATTTTGTCTGGCTTTAGTAAAAATTCTGCTTTTTGTTTCTTACTCCTTTATTTTTCAAAAAGAAACAATGTTTATGTAACTTCACAGTAAATTCAAAGCCTAGGGCAACTGGGTGGGTTGTCCTCTTCTCAATGCTGTAATTGCAAGAGGAGGAAAAGAGGATTTAACCCTGTTGTGCTGAGGCTTAAAAATAGACAGCTGTTAGGTTTCATGTGTTTTTATTCTCAGGATGATTCCCTGATCTCTACATGGCTTTGGGCATGAAGAACCATTCTTTCCAATGCACAAATCAAATATATGAATATATTTTTAAATTCTAGCAATTCTATTTTCTATTGAGTTAGTGGGATTTCCCTTTACAATTCGTAGGGTTACGATATATTGTCCCTGGAATGGGCTGTATTTCTTCTCTTTTTCAACAGAATTTCCTCCATAATGAATAGGTTTCAAAAATGCAAGACGGAATAAATGATTGCAGTTTTTATTGGCCACTGCATAACAAAGTTTAATTTTGAAAGCTGTAGCCCAAGTCTAAACATTGCTTGATTATAAAAGTAACTGATACAAATTCTAGGTGAGGTCTTTGTGGTTGGATTAAACAGAATTACCCAAGAGTTAATATTTCTGTTATTCTAGTAGTTTATAAGAGTTTGCGTATGTTTTGCCCTATCTGGTGTGTGCTAGTCTTAGATATGATAAAGGTTGATGAAGCTAAATTTTGAGCATTAATATGTTGTGTAATTAGTCTCAGACTGTTTTTAAACCTGTATCCAACCTTGTTCTGACGTATTTATTTTTAATTTACTATTTTTATATAATAACATAATCCAAGTTGGTGGGTTTTTTTCCTAACAAGTTACACTCATCTGACTCAGAAGCCCTCTTGTAGGAAAATGTTTGTTATTCATAGACATGGAGGAAAAGCCTTTTGTGCATGCTGAAATATATTCTGATTTTTCTGGGCAGACTTCTGATACCGAATGTAGCACTTGACCGTGGAGAGCTTCAGATCAGTTTAAACTGGTTCATGCTTTTGAAATAAGGAGAAAAGCAAAAAAAAAATATGTCTTGCCATTTGAAATATCACCACACATTTGAAATGCCCCAGTCAGGATGAAATTATTAAGAGAGCAGAAAAAGAAAGATAGCACAAGAATAGTCATATACTGTTTTGCACCATTCCGAATCGATGCACGCTTGCCAGCATAAACTCTTAATACGTGCTCCAGTGATGGCCCAGGGCCTGCTAAGATAGGCTGAAAAACAAAGATGCTCATTAGGTGACTCACATTTAAGGAACATCAGAAGATAATTCCAGAGGTGTATTTAACAAACTAATGAAATTCTCACAGACACATTTGGAGGGGGAGAGTGAAAATCTCTAACTGAGACCGCAGCCTAGCAACAGCATGAGGTACCAATAGAGAAACTGGAACAGTCAATTCCTCTGGGGAAAACAAATGTGTTTCTAGTTTGATTTCCTTTGAAAAACTGCACAAAGGAAATAAGCAAGGAACTGTTCTTTCCACTTCTTCTGATTTCTTACATAAGCCGCGTAAATGTTGCTGGCAAATACTGCGTGCAAGCCAAGGCCAGATTCAGAAAGTCCCTTTTGCACAGGTTGATAAAACCTGACAGACAGTATCTTCTTGGGATTATCCAGGCTGGTTGGAAGAGAGAGTCGGTGTGTCTCAAGCTGAAAGGAACTGTTTTGAATGGCATATTCTTGGCAGGAAGCTCATGGGAACAACCAGACCATGCTACAGCAGCTTCTGGAGGCACTTGTCCTTTTTCTTTCCCCTTGGGGAGAGCAGAGAGAGGGAATGGTCTCAGTACTGAGTCCGTTAGGATTTCCTAGTAATGGCTCGTTCTGGGATACTTGGTCAATAGGTGGCAGCAGAATGACTTCTCCAGCCTGGTGAGATGGCATTCATTCGTCACATTTACTATGTTAGTACTTTGGTTTAGAATCCATTGACAGGAAACCTAGTTGGAGAAAGGCACCTTGTGCTATTGGCTCTTCCTCCCTGTACTATAAAAAGCTTCCTCCTTCACAAAAGTGTATGGGTCACCTCCTATTCAGCTGATTTGGGATCAACTCCATGATGAAGGAAAAATTGGGATGACTTCCAGCCAGATGCATCTGGGTTCACACCTATGTGTTGTCGTAGTTAACCAGCTGAACCATCCTGGAGGGAAATGGCTATTTAGGCACTGGAGTGGTGGTGAAGGCTACAGTAGGAGCTGATGTTCTAACTAGCTTGTGGGAATAGATACCACAGAAATGGCTAGCCAGGGCCACATTGAAGGAGGAAAGAAGGGGATTTGTTTCAAGAATCAAAATAAATGTCTACAGTGCATGCCATCTCAAAGGGCTTGAAATAGGCACTGGTCAGAGGATGGGTCTGTTAGGAACTTGGTAAATGATAAAAAGGAGACCGTGGTGGTTGTTAGGCAGTTTGCCCAAACTGTCAGTCGTTCCTTCCACTCAAGCCAGTTTGGTGTAGTGGTGAAGGTGCTGGCCTAGAAACTGGGAGACTGAATTCTAGGCCTCCCTTAGGCATGAAAGCCGGCTGGGTGACTTTGGGCCAGTCCCTCTCAGCCCAACCCATCAGGGTGGTTGTTGTGGGGAAAATAGGAGGCAGGAGTATTAGGTATCACCAACTTGAGTTGACCAATATATATAGAGAGAGAGAGAGAAAGGGAGAGAAATAAAAAGGCAGGATAAAAATCTAATCTAATAATAATAAAAGCTATGTCTGTTCAAAGTTTATTTTAGTCAAAGACCAATATAAAGCAAAGCAATTAACAAACTGCTTAAAAGTAAACGGTCACTCTGCAGTGAGATGGGTGGTGACAAATTTGAAATATGAATGAATGAATGAATGAATGAATGAATGAATGAATGAATAAAATGGCAGATATAAAAAACAAGATTAAAGGATAGTACTGAATATTATTATCACTGTTATTACCACCATCAATTGTGTCTGTAAAGCTAAGAAACAGTGTGTTATTTATCTAGAACTAAGACATAAAACTAAAAATTTAAGACAGAAGTAGGTAAAAAATAAAATATCTATATACGTATACTTTTGTTGTTCAAAGGCTAGCCACAGTTGTACTATGTTAAGGAATGGGGATTAGTCAGTTTGGATCTTATCTTGCTGGCAGCATAACAGATTGAGCCCCTCTGATGGGAAAGAAGAGTTTGTATGTAGAAGGTATTAGAATGACTTGTGCATTTTACCAGATTAGGGGAAATAAAACAGATTCTGATATCTGTATAAAAGCATTAGTACAGTTAGTATGTTAGTATGTAGGTAGTAGATTTGTGGCACCTGTATCACATGGATATTCAAGCAGCATCTGCCTTCCAAAATAGCTGAAGGGACTCAAGCTGTATCATAATATAATAATATTAAAGAAGAGACTGAATGGAAATGATAAGATCTGAGAGTCTTTCAGGCTGCATAGGATATAAAGGTTTTAAATTAACTAAACAAATATTAGTTACCCCCCAAAAAACCCACCCTGGTTTATAGAATCAAAAGCTTCGCTTTATCTTTGACTAGCAGCAAGGGGGGTATCCTGAGACATTATTTGTTACTAAAAGTAGGTGTTTAATAATTGTATCATTGATCCATTATTTTAACTTTAGATGAAATGGCCTCCTCCAACTAAGGGTAGAAGTAGGCATTATTTAGGCAAGCCTGAATGGGAGCTGAGTCAGGGAGTCCTGTTCTGGTAGCCAAGAAAGGAATTTACTCCTGAATCTGGTTGCTGATTCTGCTCTGTAAGGCAGGGTTCCTCAACCCTGGCGACTTTAAGACGGGTGGACTTCAGCTTCTAGAATTCTGGGAGTTGAAGTCCACCCGTCTTAAAGTTGCCAAGGTTGAGGAAACCTGCTGTAAGGGCCTTGCTGCCTAGCCCTGCCAAAATTGGGTCAGTCTATTGCCTTTGTGAGATGTAGTTCTAGCCATATTTTTTTTCTGTGCCTTCTAAAGATACAGCAAAAATTACAGAAGCAATTTATTAGTCTTTAATGTTCCTTACGTCATTTTGTTGTGAATTACGTAGGTCCTCTTTTTTTCCTTTTCAGTTTTTATCTTGATGTTCTCAATCATTAGAGCTTCCTGTCAAGCTGATAGTCTTTCCAAGCAGGAGAGTCTATGTTGAGAAATTAGTGAGAGGAAAGGGTGACATTATGCCAGTGTTGACCCCCATTGCTGTATGTACTCCATTGGTACCCTTTGTGCCTAAGGTGGCTCTGAATCAGATGAATAGGAAATAGTCCTAGAAGAGAACAGGAATACTTATACGCAACCATTAATTTCCTAGTTTTAGTGGTCATTAAACGAGTAAGAAGAAACAGAATTATCATACATACTAAGGGAACCTCTCTAGCTACCTGTATCCAGAGTTGTGTTTGGATGATTTTTCTTGGGCCTCACAATAAGTTATTTTGGAGACCAAATGTATGCATTAGTTTGTTCACTCTAGCACAGTGTTTCTCAACCTTGGCAACTTTAAGATGTGTGGATGTCAACTCCCAGAATTCCCCAGCCAGCATGGGGAATTGCTGGCTGGGGAATTGAGGGAGTTGAGGTCCACACATCTTAAATTTGTTAAGGCTGAGAAACACTGCTCTAGAAACTAAATATAGAAAAATCTTCAGTGAAGTCTAAGGAATCAGAGTAAAATGTCATGTTTCAGAAACCTATAGTTAAAGTACAGTACATATATAATTGTAACGCACACATAGCACCACAGAATATCTGTGAATTTTCCGTGTATATGTTTGTATGATTATTTTGTTTACTTAGAATCACATTCCATTGCATTTAAAGTAGTTGTAAAGATACTGAGCTCAATCCCTGATGGATACATTTGTATAGTTTTCTTGCCACAATATGGAAGTGGTTTGCTATCACCTTCTAGGAAGATTTTCCACTTCCCTGTCCAGCCTACAAGCCTGGGGCTTTCTGGGGATTTCCCATTTGAATGCTAGCTAGGATGAGCTTTGCTTAGCTTTTTTTGAGATCACTAAGTCAGCTAGGTGCTGCCCCACCATGGTTAGGCCCACTGTTTGGGGAATAGGAAATCCTCACAACTGGGAATTTGACAGTGCTGATACAGAGGTTTCACGTACGAGTTTCCATAAACACCATGACACTTAATGTTATTTGGAGTTAGAAATATATGTGTGCATGTACAGGAAAAATATATAGATATACCCAATATAGCAGTCCCTATTAAGATTATATTGAATACTTTGTGATATCTCCAGCTTTATCATAACACAGCCATTACACTTGACTCTATAGAATGCTCCCCAATGTTTCTAAAACAAAGATCATCATTGCGGAATTTGGAGACGCTTTTCCTGACGTGAAAAAAATTGAGCCTTTGTTTGAAGGAGTTACATATACTGTACAATATAAGGCCTCAACTTATCAGCATGTAAGAGAGTTCAAGATGCTGGGGGATGACACTCAGGTTACATTCTGTTCAGTAAATATTAAGACTAAATGACAATGGTATTTTAGATATTCTAATTTGGTATGAACTCTTTCTGAACTGTGCCATTTTTGATATTCTTGTTCCTATAGCAGCTACCGACTGTGACATCATCTTTGTTCTCAAATTGGCTACAGTTATAAAGCCAAGTGGATATGGAACTTGCAAGAATGCTGATGTTCTGCTTAATTTACAAAATAAGGTGTTGAGATAGCTGCTGATTATGGCTATTATTCCTTTGTACAAAGAAGTAACTATCTGTTCCCAGACCATCTTAAAGCCTTTTCTATTTCAGTATCTGTGAACTTAAGTCTGTTTGTTTTCTCATATTGTGTTGAGTTTGTTCACATGAGGGAAGGAATAGTTTCCACTGTTATTCCATGTCCCATCAAGCCCCTATTTCTACTCTTGAAAATCCCTGTGCTCTCCCTATCTATCATGCTGCTGTTTAGCAGATTTCCTCCCCCAACCCACCTCGGTCTGACTTGGGGTGAAGAGAGCAGATTGTTGGCACAATCATGTCCCAGAGTCATAAAAATGCAGCATTAATATTTTGCTTAGATTTCCTTCTTTGTCAGTACAAAGTTTCTGGCTGCATGAGAGGAGTACTAAAGCAGACCTTTAACTGTTTGAAAACAATGTGATGTTGGCATACAAACCTTTTTGAAGGCTTCAGCCAACCTTCTTTTGATAGATACATATGGGTGCCATGGAATTTAGATGTTCTACAACAGGAGAGGTGCCTGATTTGAGACTGTTTCGTAGATTAACCTCAGAAGATCTATAAATGACTCATCTGTTGGGTGAGTCATGGAGCCAGTTTTTTTTTTCATGGCTTTTCCAGATGCTCCCCCCTTTCTCCCACACTACATTGTAGGATCCAGTTGCATCCCAGAGTTCTCCCTTGGTGGGAACATTGAGATGCACAAGCAAATAAAGTTATGCAGAATTTACAGAAGCTTAGACTGAACCGGGCTCCTGTTTGTCACTGACAATTTATATACCAGGTTATCCTATGTTATTGTTGTACAGGAATGGTTTCTCTTTCCCTTTTAAAAAAGTCCCCCCCCCCCATTGAATCTTTTGATGGTTGTACTTTAATATTTTTCTGTTTTACATTTTAATTATTATTTTTACTGAATATTTCTATTTTAATTATTAGATATATTGTATACCTCTTTGAGATGCTTAGAGACAGGAAATGGTGTAGAATGGGTTAAATAAATGTGTAATATTCACATGGATGTTTATCAGTCTCTAGTATTTGGATGCTGGCTGTGTTTAGAATGGATAATTTAATATCTAAGTTGCCTATATGATGCTGTCTGACTCAAATACTAACCAAATGGGGAGCTGAGTCACCAAGATAAATGCTACTTGGGTATTCTTTACCCAGAGTGACTGCATTTTGCTCTTGTAAGATAAAGTCAAATGATACAGCAAAATCTATGCTGATGATGAGAATTCCACTGGCATTCCAACCATTTGAGTAAAACTTTACTTACAGTCAGACAGATGTGATTAGAAATCATGTTCAAACCTTGCTAAA
Organism: Liasis olivaceus; assembly: GCA_030867105.1. NCBI lineage: Eukaryota > Metazoa > Chordata > Lepidosauria > Squamata > Pythonidae > Liasis > Liasis olivaceus. The sequence continues at coordinate 98,119,269 of CM061348.1, read as the reverse complement.
TGTAGTAATGGCAAGAAGTGAGATAGGTTGCACATGAACGCAGCCGCATGGGGATAAAGCCAATATGCATAAATCTCTCTGCTTTGTGACACTTGTATATTCTCCAGAATGTGTGAATATTTGTTGTTCGCATATGATATGCACTCCAGCCTTGTTAATTCTATAATAGTAACATTAACTCCTGAGCAACTTTTTTTTTGTTTCTGTCTGGTGTTGTGAGGCTGCTTTCTGTTAAATGTAGCTGATCCTAGAGGAATCAGTACATAAGCTCCTTAATATTTATAGGATAAAGATAGGTTACTTTATTTTACAGAGAAGGAAGAGAATGGTGGGAAGAGGTTTTTTTTAACAGTTCAGGTAGTAACATAAAAAATGCTAGCGGAGGGAGCTGTGTGTTCTTGCTCCTCCATTTCTTGATTGTTTTCTGTCTCTTTGTCTCCCTATCCCATGTCACAAGTAATCCTCCACGAATTTCCTCCTAAGCTTATTGCTTCTTTTTTTCCTTCCACATGACATTTAGAACATGCTGTTTAGAGTAAGCCGACTTACATACAAGCATATTTCCTTCTTTCCTTCAGAGCTTCAGAATTCAGTCCTCTCTTCCTCCTGCTCCTCTTCCTCCTCCTCCTCCTTTTCTTCTTCCTCTTAAAAAAATGTTTGATTGCCAGAAAAAAAATAGCAAAGATGTACAAAGTTACACATCAACCTGAGCTGATAAAATTGCAATTTGGCAATTCCATTTTGACATGATGGATGTCATGGTGCTCAGATCTCCATCACTGTGCACAACCACAATTCTTTTCTGGTTAAATGTAACTTGCTTGATGAAAGCAAGTCAACGCCAAGTTTTGTCAGCTTGGTTAAAATGTATCTTTCAGCATACAGATTACATACTGTGCAGTTTATTACATGCTATTTTTAATTCATTTCAAGGGAAGCTGCAGATTTCCTGCCTTTTATAGATTGCATATTACATTTTTCTCCATAATGTATTGCTGGTCAGTCTTAGCTTGCTTCAGCTTAGCATCAGAGTTGTATTTAGGTAAGTTTAGATGCAAACTTCATGAATATGTGCACTCTTTATTGAATTTGAACCTGATTTGTGAATAGTTATGGTGTTGTGATGTAGTTTTTTTTGTAAGTTGGCTGTGGTCTGAAAGAGTTAACATCCTGTTACGCTGGGATCAGTTGAGAAAGTTGAGAGAGAGGGGAGGGGAGTTGGCAGCTGAGTTTGAGGAAAAATATTTCTAAAGGAGTCAGATAAATAAATGTGGTTTTTTTCTCCTCTTAAAGGGAAAAAGGCAAAGTTTATCATGGTAAGATTTAAGGGCATGATGTATTCAGGCAATAGGAGGAATAAAGAAATCTATTAAAGGCAGGACTAGAATTCAAGGTCTCCCAGTTTCTAGTCTATTGCCTTTAACCACTATACCAAACTGGCTATTAATCAGAGGATAATATAGGTTAAAAAAAATATTTGTCCATGTACTGTACAAGATGGAAGAAATAACAGATATAAATACTTCTCAGTTTATAATAGCTAATGGTGGGGTTTAGGGACTCCGTTGTGATGAAAGATAGGAAGCATTTAGGGATGGTGCAGGTCTATCTACATAATAAGAGCAAAATTAATATCTAATCAAGAACTTGCAACCAAGGGGATATTTTACTCTCTAAAGATTGTATAGCAATCCTCCAAACCACCTCTGGCTTGTTTGAGGTTCTCAATAACTGTAGGAATCTCTGGCCCAGAGTTTGATAATAATGTGAAAATAGCTGTGAGCAAGGGCGTTTGTAAATTTAGAAGAGGAGTTTGGGAATAACTGGATAGAGCCAGAGACCTTAAACACCAGGTGGTAATGGATTCCTCTCTTCAAGAACCTCAGAAAAAAAACAGGATCAATTATAGAAAAAGAGTGTGATGACAACCCAAAGAAAATAAAGTAGAAAATGTTGTTTTGGGAGCCTAAGGACCACCAATTAAATGGGGAGAAATATACACCACTTAACTGTACCTAGCAAATCCCAGTTACAATTAATGAAGATAGCTGCTGATCTACTTGGTTGCAAGTCATCTAGGACTTAATAAGAGCCAGCACAGACTCTGTGCAGAGTTCTTTTGGCCGAGTACAAAATGTAAAAACCTATCAAACATGCCAGGTGTGCCAAGAAGGGCCATAAAATGTAGGTGCCTCTAAAACCACTGCCTCTTATTGGTAAACCTTTTTATAGAATGAGTGCAGATATAATTGAAAGTCTACAAGGAGAGGTAAAAGGTACATTCTTACTATGATGTATCATGCCTCAAAATACCCTGAAGCAGTTGCCTTGGCAACTTTACAGACTTCAGTAGTTGCCAGTACCTTACTTCTTTCATTTTTTTTTCCAAGTAGAATTTCTCTGTGGAATTGTTTCAGACAGACAGATCAGTTGTCGGAAGTCATGAAAATGTGAACAGAAATGTGGTGAAGCAAAATATCTTTAAAGAACAGCCTACTGCCCATAAATGACCTAAAGAGGTACTGTGGTGTGGTTGATATGATAAACATAAAATCTCCTTCAAGCGGAGCTCAGCTTCTGATGTCTTCATGGACACATCCATGTAGTTTTATGGGCAACTTGACAGAAGTGACTTGCTATTTCCCACTTCTATATTTTTTTCTTTTTATTCCCCCCCCCCCCCCATCCCCTGGAATTCTCCCATCCATGTACTGACTAGGCCTGGAATTGCTTAGTTTTGAGCCAAGAGATCAGCAATCATCTGCTGAGATGCTTAAGGCATTCATCAGAGAATCCCATCCCAGACATAACTGGGATGAAGATGACTGCATTTATTATTTCATTATAGAAAAGTGGTTCAAGAATCCATTGGATTTTTTTTTCATTTGAATGAATGTTGGGGAGAAAAGTAAGAGACCCTTTGGACTGGGTAAAGAAAGTTGGGAAGGAAAACTAAAAAATTATGGTGGACATGGCACTGCAATTTGGAAAAGAGAATGATCAAACTGGTGAAGAGTAATCTGCAGAAAGCACAATAAGAGCAAAAGTAGCACTAATACAAAAATGCAGAATGACGGGAAGATGTTAATATCAGGGACAGGGTGCTAGTTTTCCTATCCTTTAAGGCAGATTGTTTAAGGCAGTCCTATTTGGTCAACGACAAGCACAAGGAATATACTTTTATAGTGAATACAGAAAATTCCTTTCTGCCTTCCATCTCCTCAAGTTCTGTGTGGTAATGTACTTACTGTCTTACTATGAACATGGAAGAAGAGGAATTAGAGAAATGTCAGTTTTAGAAAGTGAAGAAATACAGATAAGTTGGTTTACTGCAAAGGAGGAAGAGGGATTGAACCGATCAAATACATTGAAAACCTTTTCCAGAAGCCGAAGTAAATTAAATATAGTGAAGGAGTTCCATATATGGAGTTATATGAATAAATATATGAAGGAATTCCAGTAAATGTTTAGCAATCCTCATGGTAGAACCAACTTGGCTGAACATGCTGTTTATACTGATAACCTTTCAATTAGGCTTTATTTATTTTTATTTATTTATTTATATATCAAATTTGTTACACCCATCTCGCCAAAAAACAACTGGAAGGTTTACAAAGAAGCTATCCTTAGTTATCCTTATAAAGTAATTGGAAGGATTCTTGAATGAGAAATATGTTCAGTGAAATGTTGGTCTGCAGGTCAGAGACCCTTTACTCCATCATGGGCCAACCTGGAATCCTCATACCCAAACCTGATTATCAGTAAGATTAATAAGTGTGGTTTATAGAAAGCTCAACTTCCTAACTCAACCTTATGCCCAGAGTGTATTCCCTAAATGAAATGCTTAGGGCTGCTAAAGACACCTTTACAACAGATTTGTATAAAGGTTGCTGGCAGATGAGAATGGGACAGAAATGTATTACATAAATGGCTTCTAATACTCCTGATGAACTTTATGACTTCCCTTAGGCTGAGGAATTATCCAGCTTCCTTTGGAAGATTAATAGTCTTTTGAGTAGAATGGGGTCATTTGCCATGGCATGCATTTATGAGATATTTTATCACCAAATGTCCTTTTTATTATGCCCCAAGATGTTCTTTGATCTCCCCAATCATCTCTAAATTTGAGGGTCATACTGATAAATTTTATTTTTATTACTTTTTAAGGGATGGTAACTCTACACCCACATACCATGTGGCCAGATATCTTCATCAAGTCATACAATTGCACAAAACCTTTAATTGGATACATTGTTTTATGTCTTATTTTCTTTTTTTTCCTGATAATTAATTGCTGTACCAAACTGTTTCTCTTTTCCTATTGTAAAAGCTGGCCGAAGAGATTTGATTTGATTTGATTTGATTTGATTTGAGGTAGGTTTCTACTGGTCAAAGTCATGTAGAACCTTTATTATCTATCTTTATTGCTATATGCTGGGCAACAATAGGGGGGAAAGAGCCATTTGAGGGTATCAGACATTACTTATGAATTTATAGCATTTTGAGACTGGTTGTTGTAGTTTGTGTCTTGATTTGGATCCACTGCAGCCCCTGTTAAAAGAAAGTATAAATCAAGAGTACACTAGAATGCCAGGAAGCTTTTGGTAAGATAAATGCAACATTGTGCTTCAAATATAAGTCAAGGGATAGATTGTAAGAATATGTGGAGTATAACACCCCATTGTATCCCAAAGCAAAATAATAATTCCCAGAGAGCATGAGTTGTCTTCTGTGCAACAGGAGTATTTAGCAATTGAGTAGACTATTATTCAATTTTGAGCTTATATGAGGGGATAAGAATTCACCACACTAAATGATCCCCAAGCCTTCTTTTGATTAGAAACAAAGTATAAGAGTAATTCAGAGTTGCAGAGATAGGCCTGCATTTTGTAAGAATTTTACCTTCCAAATATGTGTTGTGAGGGAATAGCATTATAATTAGTTCATTATCTAGAGCCAAACATTAGTTTAATCTCCCTGTCGCCCCCCACCCCGCCAAAATCTATGTTCTTCAGATATGACTTATCTGCTCGGCACCTGCATCCAGAAGAAAATGGGAATATTAAGCAAGAAAAAGGGAGGGAATGGGAAAAGAATAGCTGCAGTGTTATAATGTAGATTGCAAGTTTAGGTATTTGGTTTAGTTTGGTTTGATTTTCATATTCCTAGGTCACTCAACTCCCAGATACTGTAACTCAGGGTGACTTCACAACCTAAAAACCACAATAAAATACAGTATACGGCATAGAGTAAAACACAACCAGCATGTGGAGAAAAATCACAAAAAAAACCACTTACCTCCACTTCAACCACCTCTATCCCAGACAATTGAGGGGGGGGACCCAAGTTTTTAAAGATCACCTTAAGGCAGGCAAGGCTGGGGCCTTGTGGATCTCCAGGAGGATGCTGTTCCACAGGATAGGTGCAGTGACGTAGAAGGACTGTCTCTGAGGTCCCAGTAGATAGCATTGTTTAATTGACAGGGCTGGGAGCAGGCTGACCCTGTCAGAGTGAATAGGGCAGGCAGTCGCTACAGGAGGTCCCTCAATTAGCTTTATAGGTGATAACCAGCACCTTGAATTGCACCAGGAAGCCAACTGGCAGCTGGTGCAGTTCAGAGAGTGTGGGTGTCACACGCTCATAGCAAGGCTTCCCCACCACTGCTCATGCCAGTTGTAATTTACCTCCCACCTTTCCTTCAGATGCTCAAAACAGCATGGCCCTAGATCTTCATAGGCTGGGGTCAGTATAGAAGAGAGGAGGGGAGTTAGATGTTAAGGCTTGGGGAAAATATTTCTAAGGCAGTCAGAGAAGAGGTTTTTTCCTATCCCACTATCATTTTTCTCCCCTTTTTTTCTAGAGGGTTAAAAAAGGGAAAGGCTTGTTAAAAGTCCTGGCCTGGTGAAGTCAGGACATAGAGGAATAACAAAACACAGCATTAAATACTCTTTACTTCTGAAAGCTAGATCTGGCGATTCTGTTGTTTAAAGCACTCATATCTATTTATCCTTGCTCTCAAGAAAGGTAACATTGTGGACCAAGTTAAAGCATCATTTAGGAGGAAAGAATTTGCAAGCAGCAGGAAAGGGGAAGCTCAGCAGAATGGTTGGATGGTGAGAGCAGTGAGGAAACACCACAGAGGTATTTGGCTATTTAGGGCTTCTTTATGATAGTAATCTTTCCAGGGAGTTTAGATCTCATGGGTTCAGCAAGACTCAAATAAAATGGAAGTAACAGCAGAACTGTTTGGAGGATTGAGGGTTCCTTTGCAATTGAAGGTAGCCTAAATCACAAGGTTAGGTCCTCAGGGTCCTCTTGCCTTTTACTGATTAAAAATAAGTCTTTGTCAGAGTCTTTGGCAAAACCCTGAACCTGATCTTATTCCCACAGAAGGAAGAGGAGTCAGCCTCCCTGCTGGAAGTTTAGGCTTGGTGTCTTTTGGACTTTAGGGCTGTCTTCACATTCTGAAAGAGTGTGCAAAAGGCTTTGCAATGTATGTGGCAAAGATAGCATGTCATCTTAAGGCAGTGTTTTTCAAACTTGGCAACTTTAAGATGAGTGAGAGCCAGGTGAGAGCCAGTTTGATCTAGTGGTTAAGGCACCAGGCTAGAAACCAGGACACTGTGAGTTCTGCTCTCATCTGAGGCATGAAAACCAGCTGGGTGACTTGGGGCCAGTCACTCTCTCTCAGCCCAACACACCTCACAGGGTTGTTGTTATTGTGGGGAAAATAGGAGGAGGAAGGAGTATTAGGTATGTTCTCTGCCTTGAGTTATTTATAAAAATAATAAAGGCAGGATAAAACAAAAACAAAACTAAAAGCTAAAGTAGAGGTCCCCAGCCTTGGGTTAATGAATAGATTTGAAACTTTAATCATGTACCACAAAATGGTTACCATGGGCTGGACTGGGGTGTGGGTGTGTGATCAGACAAAAAGCATCAATATTCCAGAAAGCATATTGAAACCATCCATTCTGTCCTCTGTTGACTTCCTTTCCCAACTTGGCTGTGGTTTTTTTGGGGCAGGTGGGCACAGTTCCAACAAAGCATTAGGCCGCAATCACCCTCAGTTTCTATTTTCTAAGAAAACATACGGGACCCACATGAATTCAGTGCTATCCCTTGAAATATAAGTGATTTTGAAGACTGACACTTTACTTAGCAGTATACTAGCTTCCCATAAGTGTTTTTTGTTTTTTAAATTAAACATTGTAAAGTCAGGGGAGCAGGTAGCTTAGCAGGTACCACTATAAGTGTCCACTGGCACATGGGAGCCATACCTGGGATACACAGCTAAAGTAATAACAAGATTCCACAACCTACTGCATCAAAGATTTTGGAAGTTTTTCAAGTAATCCGAAGTGATCTGGTTTTAAAAGATCTTCCCCTGTTCTCAGAATTACATGCCAGGCCAACTTCTTTGGGGAGAGCATTCCAAAGACCAGGGCAATAAGCCAGAAAGCCATCTTCCCAATTGCTCCTTCCCTCACTTCATATAAGTGGGGAAATGGTCAGAGGCAGGTCTCCATGGATGGCCAAAGAATACAGGGGAGTTGGTGTGGGACTAGGCACTCCTCCAAGTGCATTGTTGCTAGTCAGATCAAGGAGGAGAAGCTTACAGGCTATCATTTAGGGAAGGAAAAAAGCTGTGTAGCAGCTGCAGTTCATCAGTCTTTTACTCTGATTTTACAGTGCTCAAGGCTGTTCTTATTGTAAATGTTTTGTTATGCTTTTCCACTTTGTCAAAAAAACAAACAAACTACAATACCTTCATTACAGCATTGAGGAAACTGCCTCAAAAGGTAGTTGACTTTCCCAGTGGTGAACCTTCTCTGCTTAACAAGGAAAAGGAGCATGTGAGGAATCTAGCTTTTTGTCCCATTACCTAAAAGTTTGGATTTTCTTTGGAACTCACAGAAAATTGTTTTCCCCAAAGTGGGAATATAACTTGCTTTTGTTTCCAGAGCAGCAGTTCCTCCCTTCATAGCATTTTGTGACAGGTACATATGGCTCAAGAATGTGTTGTGCAGAGTGCAGCAATACTCCCAGGAAATGGCCAAAAATACACACCAGTATGAGAGAGATTTAAAAAATGCAATGTCCATATCTTGTTCTCCAAAGAAATCCAGCCAGAAAATATAAAATATCTGGTTGTTTATTGATAAAGATACAAACTACATAAAATACAAGTTTCATGCAAACTATAGGAAAAAATCACTTCTCATATGTGGCATCCAAGTCTTATCCACTACACAAGTATAACAAAGTCTCTAGCCAAAAACTCTCAGAGAAAAGGTACACTACTTGGTTATTAGTTACTACTACATAAGCCATAAAACTGACTACATGATGGCTGAAACTCTACTGAGCAGCTGGGCATGTAATCCTCCCGTTTTTTGCCACCCTTGAATAACTAGCATACATACGCCAATAGGTGGCAGTAAATAGCAGTATAGCGGTATACCTGCCAACTTACAATAATATAAGAAACACATGACTTGCTTTTCTAGCCTAAACACTGTTTTGAAGATAATGAGCTGCACTTCTTCCCGTGAGAAAATTCTAACAGAATGAAGTGGTAAATGCTCTGTGTTAACCAAGTCCTCTTGCAAAAGTAACTCAGTGGGCATTGCAGGAATGGAGCAGGCATGTTGCATATATGTCATATGAAAGCAGTATTAAAGAATGTAATTTTAATTTGTTCCTGGCAGATGTATGGTAAACTTAGAAGCTTCACTCTTACTTGTCAATTCTGATGTTGGCCTTGTTCTTCTTAAGCGTTAAAATGTCATTATCAAGGTCACCTGAGTGGGCAAAATCTTGCTTGTTTTTTGACAAAGTTCTAGGATTTTGCCCTCCAGATGTACTGAGATTACAACTCTCTAAGTTTGGCCATGTTGACTTCTATTCTAGAAGTTGTTCTGACACATCTGGAAGACATCAGATTGTGTTGGCCTTCCCAGAGTGTAACTTTCAGCAGCGGGAGTGAGTTATGGTTAATTTCTTCCAAGTGGACTTTGCAAGAAGCATGTGATTAGCTGCTGCAGTAAATGGAATGCTAGACTAGATGGTACTTTGGTCTGAACTGCAGGTACTTCAGTTAACCAGGCTTTGCAACTTGCTCTTAAATATTTGTTTTTCCTCAACAATCCAGACACATCTGCTTGTTTCTCTACAGTTCCTCCAAAAGTGCAGGTATGTTAATTGAATATGTCCAGCCCTGCGTCTTCTAGGTTTTTGCTTCTCATAAAGCTAAACAAATCTTGTTTCCTTTACTCCTTCCATAAGACTTGCCTTTGCACTGTTATCCTCTTCCCAGTATCATATCACTATACACTCCCCAATTTTTTGAACTGTGTTGAGTGTGAGCATCCCACAAAACAAACATTTTCCAGAGGACAGACTAGGAAGAGTAGTCCCTGTGTCAGCTTGTCTATCCTGCCAAGATGTGTTTGGTCTTTTTTTTTCTTTTTCCCCTGTTCCGAAGGGCACATTTCTAAATATACCTATGTATTTGTAAAGCTTGTAGTACATTTAAAAGGTGTTTAGCAGAGTTTCTATATTATGTATGTGTAATCTATTATTAGAAAAATCAAAGGTAGAGAGTGCAGAGGCCTGTTTTCCATTTGTTGTACATCATGCATTTTTAAAAACTTGCACATACCTCTTTAATCTTCCTTCCTCCAAGTTTCCTATTTGATAGATCTTCCAATTCTGATTGTATCTAATGTCTGGCATTGCATAATAAGTAAGAGATATTATAAGACAGTACTTCTTCACTGCCTGGCAATTGGATTTATTGTTGTTGAAGATGTCCAACCCTGTACCATTGAGGTGGGAGATTAACTATCTGTGTTGAGGTTCCTTTGGCTCAAAGCTTCATGGTCTTGATGACAGCCAAGGAGATGTTCTGGAATGCTACCAACCCTATCAGTCATGCACTGCAATTTGTGTGTGTGTGAGTGTTTTTCTGGTCACACTGGTAGTCATGAGAGTAAGTCCATTTCTAACAGTTCTGCTGTCATGGAGAGATCACTTGACAGTGCTGCCTAAAAAGGAGTTAGAAGCACTATTCTACACTTGTTCTGTTACTTCCTTTCTGATCCCTTGTGGTGCTGTGGGAAATTTGATTTGCCTAATAAAGCTAGTTCTATTGGATGCAGCAGACTCAATTTTCTTCTCTTGAATCATTTATAGATGACACAGATTATCTGAGGGAAGATGTGTGAATGTTTGTGAAGTAACATCAATATGTTGACTACTTAACTACCTTCCAATAATTCTCATCTGAGTCATGGAAAGGAATGGAGGAGAAATTTGCTTGAGCAAAATGTGTGCAGTAGAAGTAGATATGAAATGCATACAGTAAAGCCTCAATTTAATTGACCTTTTACAGGAAAAGAATGCCCATTAAGTCTGAATGTTAAATACACATTACATAATTGATCATTTACATAATTCGAATTGCTGTAAATTGATACCAATTAGATCAATTATCCTTATTCATACAGTTTTGGGAGTCAGGTTGTCCATTGTTTGGGGATGAAACATAAGCACAGATTTATTCTCTTGGATAAGACGTCCATTAAATGAGGGTCCATCAAAATAAAATGTTATTGTAGTAATTTTGATGCAGGATTGTTTAAAGAATAACAAATCGATCTAGGAATGGAAGGAATGAAATTAAGATAGGAGTAATGAGGTACGGAGAGATTAATTAATGTGGCAAAACTGCACAAGTATTTGGAGTAGGTAATATGCTAGAGAACTCAAATTCTGTTTGGAGACTGGCTACTAAAGCAGGTAGTGGCCAGAGCTTTCTTCATCAGATCTGGATGGTTGGATGCCCCAATGATGGATTTAAACTGCTTTTAACTGGCTTAGGTTGGGCCATCTCTCTGACACAGCCTGAATCATTGTCTTTCCAGTGTTATTCCTGGGTTGTGAAACCATTCTGTAGTGACTGTGACCATCAGAGTGAGAGCTATTACAGTAAACCAGAATCAATTCCCTTCTGCTTCAATATAATCATAATTATGTAAGTATTGCCCAGAATGAGTCAAGCTGTAATGCTGACAGGAGGGAAGAAGTCAAGAACACATTATAATCACTTGGAAAACATCTTTGGCTATGATAGTGCCATTCTGTGTGTGTGTGTCTGTGTATGTATTCAGTCTAATATTAAAGGCCAACTGGTGAGGGCATGTTAAAAATCAAAAGAGAAATACCTAAATAATAATAATTTTAAAATTGCTGTGTTCTTCATTTAAATGCTAGTACTGCTATAAATCTATCTTCCTTATTTGCCATGCTGGCTAGGAATTATGGTAGTTGTAATTCGATGTATCAGAGGGACACACCACATGGGAAAAGCTGCTACATGTCAAGGTACATGTTAGGTTTGTACCAAGGATTTCTCCTTTCAGCGCCTTCAGAATCCATTATAAAGAGGATTAGTTGGAGGGCCTGGACCTTCTGTTTGGATGTCACCAGGAACACCCTCCTTTGCTTTTCTTGTTTTCTTTCTCCCTATTCTTCTTTTGACCACTAACTTCAGTTTGATAGAATACAGGGGCTAAGTGAAAACCACGCTCTTCAGCTTTGTCAGTCAAACAAGATGCTCTGTTTCTTGTGTCCTAGGTCTGATCAGCAAATCAGAAATTATCTGGTGGCTGAACCTAACTTTCTACTGACCTTGTGGTACAATGTTAAAGGTGAAGACTAGATTTCACCGGTTGTACCATTGTATTAAAGGAATTATATGGGAGAGTGGGTGGGAAGAAAACATTAATTATATGGGAGAGTGGGTGGGAAGAAAACATTAATTCAGTCTATTCAGGTTTATCAGCAAAGGGGCAGCTTACTAGATGCTTGCTTGACAGACAGACAGACAGACAGACAGACATTTATATGCTGCCCCAATCATGCCTGCCTCTGAGTAGCTTACAGACTCCCAAACAGTAATACAGGTGGTCCCCAGTTTAAGAACAAGTTCCATTCCCAAGGTCCTTAAGTCGGAATTGTATGTAAGCCGGAACAGTATTATTATACTACTGTATAAGTAGTATTGTGTAATGAACTCGAACCATTGTGTATTTAACTTGAATTTTGCTACAGTAGGCTCCATTCTTAACTATGGGTTGTCTGCAACCCGGGCATTCTTAACCTGGGGACTACCTGTAAGATGAAAGCTAAAACAATCTTATATTGGAAGGAATGCTGTTCCAGAGAAGGGGAGTAGTGACTGAGAAGGCCTGGCCCCAGTATTCCTGCAGGTGACATTCTCAAAGGGATGGGACCAGAGGGAAATCTGGAAATCTTCCAGATTTCAATGAATGGAAAAAGACCACAGAGAGAAGGCAGCACTGAACCATGAGGCATTTTAAAAGTGACCTCAAAACAAACTGACAACCCATGCAGCTCTTAAAGCAGAGGTGTTACACAACCAAATCAACTAATGCCCATAATTGCCCACAAGTTGCAGTTATGAGTATTCTTCAAGGTCAGCCCGTATAGAGTTCATTACAGTGATCCAAATGGGAGATCATGACATGAGTAACAGTGAGCAAAGTTTCCTCATCTGAAAAGGGCCATAACTGGCATACAAGAGGGATCTGTAGAAAGACATTCCCAGGCATAGGCACTCAAGCAGAAATGGTGAGTCCAAGAGGACCCCCAAATTATAAACCAGCTCTGCACAACCAAACTAAATATTCAATATCTCTGAAATCAGAGGGCTTCTGCTCCCAAAGTTACTCCATTTTGCTGGGATTGAGTCAAAGCATGATCATACTCACACAGACGTTCATAGCCTCTAGTCACTGGAACAGAGCATCAATCAGATCTTCTGTTCAGCTCAAAGTTGAAACATACAACTGAACATCACCTGCTTATTGGCAGGGGATGTTGGTTCATTATTTAATTGAAATACTTCATATAGATGTTAAATAAGAACAGAAGGGTGTCAGCCCCTGTGACACCCCACAGTGGAGGGTCCTGCCCCACAGATCTGAGCAATTTTATCTTCTAGATGTCCTGCAGGCTCCTTACAGTGACTCAGCAGATACTCTTCCAGGGCACTATTTTGCTGTATCAAAAACTAGGGGGTTGTCATTAAGGAGTGATTGCTGAACACTGTTTATAGTGATCCATGCATCAGATGCTCAGTCATGCATTTCAGGCAATATTCAGTATTCTCCCTCTCAGTGTTAGAACTCAGGGTCATCCATTACAACCAAATACATGGAGATTCAGGATAGAGGGGGAAAAAGGTGTACTGTGGAATTTGCTGCCAGTAGTTGTGGTAATGTCAGCTAATTTGGAGGGTTTTAAAAGTGGGCCTGAAGAGACTCAGAGAGAATCAAGCTAGTAATATTGATGACTGATATTATCTCCTGAATCATGGTGGCATGACTTAAAAACTTGTTGCTAGGAAGTGGCAATAGAGGGGAGTTGTCACCTACAGTCCAGGTTTATGAGCTTCCCAGTTGTATCCAGTGATCATTGTGTAATCCTAAATGCTAGACTAGATAGCTTGATCCAACAGGGCTTTTCTGATATTCTTACGTTCTCAGGTTGGAGAAGGTCATCTAACCTGTAATTCTACAGCAATCAGAGAACATTCTGTATAAACAGTGTGACATTTTCTTCTGAAATTCTGCTTAATAAGAAAGTTTGGAATCAGACAAATGAAATACCTTTGATGTTTCTAATGAGATATCTTGCTTTAGATAAGTAGCATGTTGCCTGTAGAAATTACTCCTCCAAAAAGTTAGCAAAAATGCCTCATGTATATGAATTCTTATCATTGCTTAGATAATACCATACACAGATTTTTCTCTGTGATGGAAAAGAATAACAAGGTGAGATTTCCATGGAACCTTGCCTAAATGTCCTGGAATCATCATTCTTTTTACTTCTCAGTTCTATCTATTTGGCAGGTTTCTTCTCAAAGCCTCCTTCCCCTTTTATGACACATCAGGGAAATTAGAGTGTGATTTCCTTTCCTGGTGAAGAAGCATTTTTATGTTTATTAGAGTGTGGCAGTGTTGTCATTCAGCACTATAACCTCCATCTGCATCGGCATTACTGGAGTGCTAATTGTGTTGGCTTGTTAAACAAGCACAAAATCACAACGAAGCAAAGCATGAACATGTCTGAGTTTGTGCAAGCAGCTGCCTGGTTTGAGAAGCTGCAGACATCCAAATTTAATGTAATCAACTCTTTTTTACATAAGCACTCTTGTTAGGGATGCTTGCCAGGCTCCACGTCTGCTGGCAACTTCCCCAGGCATGGTTTCCAGTCAGAAGCTGTATGCATAGGCTGGAGTTTTATTCATTCATTCATTTATTTATTTATTTATTTAGTGCATCTTGTAAAAGTTGAAATAATATTTTGGGATGAGTAGTAAAGAGGATTTATTGTTTAGCACAGAGATGGCAGAGGGAATCTTACATTTTGGCCCAATTCATTTTTTAAAATTTTTTTAAATTTAATTTTATTATTATTTTAACTTGAAGACTATAATGACACATTTCTGACTTTTGTATATGAATGCATCATCACAAATAGTATATATTATAGAACTTTTCTATTAGAACTTACCTCAACCAGAGTCTTAGTCATGTGATGCAGGAATGGACACATCTTTGTTTTTTTTTCATTTCATTTCTGCATAGTTTCTGTATATTATTCCATTTCTACTTTAATCTGCAATTTTTTTTAAAAAAACTACATTGCACTAGTTAGAGAATTGTGAAATCTGTTGGGGCAAAGATCCACTTGTATACACGCAAGGTTATGGATCAAATATGGATTCCTCTGGCATCTCCACCCATGAGTGTATTTTGGATATAAAGCTAAATGATAATCAGAATCACTCTTCCTCCTAAATATATATTGATTTAACCCAGGAAGCAATGTCATTATTTCATTGTCTCTCAGAAGCAAATTTCTTGGAGCAAATGGTTTATATTTGGGAGTAGTAGGTATTTTCTTCTTCTACTGCAATAATGCTATAGCTTTGTTAGCAGAAACATATTTCATTTCTGCAACCATGTAAAAGTCTTGAAAAAACAGCTGTGCCCCATAAATGTTATAGAAACTTAGCTGAAACTAAAGAATAAGTTCAAGCAGAAATTGACCTAGATTGTCACTTCAGGTAGTGCACCAGTTAATCCCTGAACCTCTTCACATAATTTATGATGTTTACCAGCAGCGCAAGCTGTAGAACCAAGTTGCTTCTTTTTGTGGATGATAGGCTGCCTATTTGCTACTGCCCATTATAGTACACAATATTTTTACGTATGGAGATTACAGGATACGACTACATGGAGAGAGGTCTGTGCAAAATTGTGTTTTCTTGTTTTTTAAATGTTTTTAACAATTTGTAAACTTCCTAGAGTCTCCGGGAATTGGGCAGCATATAAATTTAATGAATAAATAAATATACACAGTATTGAAAACACAATAGAACTCTTCCAACTAGAAAACAGAACAGAGCTGTTTCTCCTAAAGGAATCAAAACCATAGCAGTATCACTGAAGTTAGTTTGTGCCAACCACATGCATTCACCACAATAGCTCATTGGCCTTGGGTGGATAACTTAGAGTACAGAATCCATTTGCCAGGCCTACCCATCTCCCTTCCTTCTCCCATTGCTACTCCTTCGCTGTCCTTATGGATAGAAATGAGCTCTGCCCTCATCTGTAATACTGAGGAAAAGAAATCTCTTTGTGTTTCTCTGAGCCTTTGTAGAGATAAATGTGCTCGTTGAATTCCCCAAAAGCAAGATTAAAAGATTGTCAGCCAATATTGTAATTAATTAAAATAAGCATGAAGGCAGGAAAGGATTGGTTGAGGGGAGATAAGCCTGATGGGGGAATGATTCTACTCCTTGTCCTAAGGAACCAGCCTTCACTGGCAGTGAACTTTAGTTGGCTGAACATAGATGACTATGTTGATGGATGGGAGTAGTGCACCCATCCTAGTCTCAGCAGGGTTTGATACCTTCAACATGCTATCCTACTGGACCATCTGCAGAGGTTGGGGATAAGAGACATAGTTTTGCAATACTTGTACACATTCCTCAGTGGATCATTCCAGCGTGGGAGAGAGGAGGAGAGAGTGGCCCAGTGGCCCTTGATGTGTGGGATGCCACAGGGGTTGTCCCCTGCTTGTTAATATTTCTATGAAGCCACTGAAGGTGGTTTTTTGATGGTTTGGGGCTTAATATGCTGATGATACTCAACTGTACATCACTGTCCAGTATCTGGAGGCTGTCAGGATCTGAATAGGAGAGAACAGACTGAAGCTAAATCCTAGAAAGTCAAAAGTGATACATCAGAATTCTTTATCACCACCACAGTATCCTTTGATGAACAAGCACTATGCATCAGGGAGCAGATTTGTGACTTGGGATCCTTCTGAATTCATGGCTCCTTCATCTATGTCCAGCTTTAGTTGGTGTGCTAGTTGTGACATGACCTGGCCACAGTAACTCATGCCCTCATCAGCAACCTATTGTAATGTGTTGTACTTGGGGTTGTAGTTTAGGTTGCTGCTCAGAAGCTACAGTTGGTCCAAAATGCAGTGGCCCACGTACTTTCAGGCTCCTGGCATTTAGAGCTTATAAAAGATTTTGCAGACCCTACACTAGTTACTGGTTGGTTTGCATGCAAAATTTAAAGTGCTGGCTTTGACCTATAAAGCCTTTATAACACAACCAATTAGATCATTTAGGGAAAAACATCCCACATTTTCAGGAGATTTAGGGGACTGAAGTGAGGGAGGGCACTGCTTTTCTGTGGCAGTGACAACTGTGGAACAGCATCCCCATGGAAGTCAGGGTAGCCCTCTCTTTGCTGACATTTCAGAAGTTGTTGAAGACATTGTTTCAGAGAACCTTCTTCTGATTTTATAATACTGTGTTTACTTTCATTTTTCTTGTCACTTTTGTGGTGTTCTGTGTTGTTTTTATTGTTATTCGTGAAGTTTGTATGGCTTATTACAATGGATATTTTACCTGGTCTTTTTATATTCTGTATAAGTCGCCAAGAGTTTTTGATTGTGGTGGGATAGAAATGTGTCTAAATTAATAAATGGAAAAATCACTTGGTTCAGTTTTCATATCCTTTTCTCCACATGCTCATATAGATTACATGGAGAAATTTATCAGATTGAATCAACCTCCTATACTGTTTTGGGGTGTTACCTTCTTCATGTTTCCCTTGTGTATCTTTATAGTTTAGAATTTTTTAAAAAAACATTATTTTAATACAATTTTAATACAACTTTTTCATTTGTAAAAGACGCAGGTACAGCAAGCTTGCTGTTTTTTGCACTTTTGATAAGGTCCTTGGGACATCCTTCACTCAATTCTTTTAAGAGCATTATCTTTTATCAAGAAAGTAGATTATGGATGAATATGTTTTTAAAATACAATAAATACAGTGTTCTTGTCATTTGAGGCTACACTTTTAAAAAAACCAAAAAGATGATCATAAACCTGATTTCATTACTTTTTTTATGTCTACTTTGGTATGGAGCTGCGAGAAATGCAGGACGAATGGTGGCAGAGGAAGGCTGAGCAGGTGGAACACTATGCAGACATGCATGCCACCAGAGAGTTCTTTGGCACCATGAGGTTAGTTTATGGTCCTCCTAAATCAGGATATTCCCCCTGCTGTCATCTGATGAGTCAAGCCTGATCAAAGACCAGGAAGGACTGAAAAACCGCTGGACTGAACACTTTTCCAGCCTACTCAATAGGCTGTCCACAGTTGATCATGATGTCTTACAGCAGATGCCTCAGCTGCCAGTCTTGGATGCCCTAGACCTGCCACCCTCTACTGGTGAGATCAAGAAAAGGATCTCGCGGATGAACTCAAACCAACAGGACAGGATGGTGTTCCTGCTGAGATCTACAAAGCATTAGACCCAAACGCCTTACAGGCATTCCAAGATATCTTGGAAAACATTTGGTCCACAGAGATGTCTGACAACTCCCATAATATGTCCTCATTGTGACTTCTACAAAAATAAGGGAAGCAAATCAGACTGTGGAAACCACAGGAGTACCTCACTGCTGTCTGTTGTAGGCAAGATCTTTGTCCATGTTCTCCTGAACACACTTGTCACTGTCTCAGAAAGGAACCTCCCAGAGATGCAGTGTGCTTTTCACCCAGAACAGAGTAGAGCAGACATGATATTTGCCATGAGACAAGGCCAGGAGAAGTGCATTGAGCAGACCAAGTCTCTTTACTCTCTCTTCATTGACCTGACAAAGGCATTTGACACTGTAAACAGGGAGGCTCTCTGGATCATCCTGGGACATTGTGGATGTCTGAGGAAGTTCATGAAGTTGATTCAGCTACTCCACAAGGGAATAACAGGACAGGTTCTTTACAACGGTGATACATCGGCTGCATTTCCATTTCTAGTGGGGTAAAACAGGGTTGTGTACTAGCCCCAGGCCTGTTCAATCTGTTCTTTGCTTGCATGTTGTCACATGCTGTCCAGGGTCTGAAGGAGGGAGTGTATATCAGGTACTGATTGGACATCTCTCTCTTTGACCTTCACCACTTGAATGCATGGACGAAATGTCTCCATACACTCATCCAAGACATCCTCTTTGCTGATGACTGTGCAGTCCTGGCACACAAAGACAGTGATTTACAGTTGATGCTGAACAAATTCTTAGATGTTGCTATGTTCTTCAGCCTGACTATCAGCCTGAACAAGACTGAAATACTATCTATCTATCTATCTATCTATCTATCTATCTATCTATCTAATTTGTCACCACCCATCTCGTTGAAATTACTCTGGGCGGTTGACAGCAGAGATAAAATTCATTAAAATACAATATAAAACAGTCCTAATAATAAATAGCTTCCAAGAAAGTTGGCGAGTTGGCAGATAATTCAAGGGAGTGTCATCAGGGCGCTAACCACCCCCAGGGACGGCTACAGCCCATATTGCCCCAGGCAGACTGGCAGAGCCAGGTCTTTAAACCTTTTTGGAAAGCCAGGAGGGTAGAAGCCCACTGCACCTCTGGGGGAAGAATATTCCAAAGGGCAGGGGCAACGGTAGAGAAGGTTCTCCTCCTGGGTCCTGCCAGCTGACATTCTCTCGTTGACAGGGTCCACAACATGTCCTCTCTGCCTGACCAGGTGGGACAGGTTGATGATAAGGGATGAGATAGTCCCTCAGGTAACTTGGACCCATGCTGTGTAGGGCTTTAAAGGTGATAACCAGCACCTTGAACTGGACCCAGAAGAAAACTGGCACCCAATGCTACTCCCACAGCAAAGCTGTTACATGTGCCATCCTAGGGGCACCTAATTTCATCTGCACAGCTGCATTTTGAACCAGCTGTAGCTTCCAGATACTCTTCAAGGGTAGCCCCATGTAGACCACATTACACTAGTCTAACCGAGAGATGACCATGGCATGAGTGACTGACCAGAGAGCCTCCTGATCCAAGAAAGGCCATAACTGGCACACCACACAAAGGTGGGCAAAGGCCCTCCTGGCCACAACTGCCACCTGCTCCTCAAGCAGTTGTGAGACCAGGAGGACCCCCAGATTATGCACCAGGTCTGTCTGGGGCAGTGCGACCCGTCCAAAACCAAAGATGGTAAATTCTCAGATACAGAGGGGCCTCTAATCCACAGCCTCTCCATCTCACCACGGTTCAGCTGAAGCCTGTTGTTCCCCGTCCCCCACAGCCTCCAGGCACCATGAAAGGGTGGTCACGGCATCCATCAAGTCACCCAGGATGGAGATGTATAACGAGTTATCATCAGCATATTGATGATATCTTATCCCATGGTGGCAGATGATCTCCAACCCTGTAGAACTAAAAATCACTGTTGATGACACCCAGCTGACAAATGTAAACAGCTTCAAATACTTGGGAAGCATCATCTCGAGCTATAGGTCTTTGGACAAAGAAAGTGACTCCAGGATCAGCAAGGCCAGCCAGGCATTGGGGTGGCTACATACTAGAGTATTCAATCAACACAACATCCATATCTCCACAATGCTGAGTCTACAGAGCTGTCGTTATCCCTTCTCTCCTATATGGATGTGAGACCTGGACTTTGTACCAAAGGCACATCAAACAAATGGAGAAATTTCACATGCACGCTCTCCACTCCATCCTCAGCATTCATTGGCAAGACTATGTCTCCAACCTGGAGGTCTTAGATAGCGTGGAGTCCACCAGCATTGAGTCCCTGGTTATCAGAGTCAAGATGTGGTAAGTGGAACACATCATCAGAATGGATGACCACCATATGCCTCACCAATTGTTCTATAGTGTACTGGAGTCTGGGAAGAGACCTTGAGGCCGACCACACAAGCACTACAAAGACACTGTGAAAGAAACCCTATGCCACTGTGACATCCAGCCAAGGGAACTATAAGCTGTGGCTGCTGACAGAACCCACTGGCGAGCCCTGTGCTATGAAGCCTCCACTGGCTTTGAAGACAGGTGCCACCAAAAATTTATAAAAACCCATAAGCGGCATCATAGAATAGCACCCACAGTTACTACAACAGTGGACTTCCAGTGCCCTCGTTGTACTAGACTCTGCGCTTCCAGATTGGGACTGCAGAGCAACCTCCATGTCCACAAATGAACTGCACATCAGCATGTCTTCTTCAAACCCGAAGGACTATCATATACGTTGGTATATTGATTACATGCTTCAGTAGTCCCCACAGTGGTCAGTTTCTAGCTTATAACAAAGCATGCTGGTGGAATTCAGTGATCCAGAAACTTTCTGACTCATTAAATCTCTCCAATTCATTTTTCACACTCCTCATATTGGACTTAATGTTTTGGATATTTTTCATCTTTAAGTCTATTTTTCAATTGTTTCTATTTTTAAAATATTTAAAATTGGCTTAGTCCCTGGAATAATAGTAGCTAACAACCAGTGGTTTTTGGTAGTGGGAGAGAAGGGGATAAAAAGTTCTTTTGATAGATGTGAATTTGGCAAACATCAATATATAGCACTTCTATTTGAAGAAAGAGTGCCTACTCATCCCAGCTGTTAGAGAATTGCCATAAGGTGTTTAGAAAACTTTCAGTTGGTAAAGGATCTTTATTCAAGCAAAAGTGTGAAGATTTCAGACTTCAGATTTTTCAGTTAGCTGTAAAGATTAATTTGTTGTAATAGGAGGATCTCTGCTGGGAAATCATAATGGGCATTAGTGGTCTAGAAATAAAGAATAGAGGAGGTGTTATATATATTATTACTAAAAAGATATGAGAAAGGAACTGTTTCAAGACACTGACAGACAGGAAAAGGAATATTTAAATTACCTAAAGCCATCTTGATTTGCAGTGATAATGTTGTTATTTAAGTTAGTTGATCAAGTATGGGTAGAGTAGCCTTTTCCAATGGATTGTAGTACCGACAGATCAGGAAGGCACCAAGCTGGAGATGGGAAAACTTGGACTAGAGAAGGTGGACAGAGTAGTAGATTACTTTATTAATGTTTGCTCACTGAAGGATGAGACCAGGTGGAGCATTTTTTTGATAGAGATACGTATGTTTAGGGCTTTTTAGCTTATATGAGAAAAGTTAAAATTGAGGAGACAACTTCAAGGTTTTGAAGTCAATATATAAATATATAGTTTTTTTCACCAGAATCCAGTCTACCCAAACAAACACATGCCAAAGGAAGCACTTTTTGCACACATAAATTAAGGGTTTTCTACCAAAAATGTAGGGGTATTGGCTATAGACATAAATATTGAATATTGTTATGGAACAATAGATCTTAGTGGCTGTTAACCATGATACCTAGGAATGTACAGAGGTAAATATGTATTGAGGATTTCTAAATCTGGCAACAGTTCCTCACTTTTGAATCATTCAAGGACATTTGCCTGGCTATATTAGATGACAGATTGGTGGAGTAAATTAAGGACTGTTGTTTCAATACATCAGACAGTTCTTTTTGTTCAAGCAAAAGATAAAAATTCCATCAGTAGACTTATTTTTATTGGAACAGAAACAACAGTAATGTTTAAAATCAGTCTTGATATATATTCAGCCAAATGTCACAATTTAAACCAGGACAGATTGCAGTTGGAATTTAACATGCAATTTTGTAGGTGTCTTTGAACTTTGAAACTAGTATTTGATCTGCAAAATTAACATTCAAATCTTACTTCTGAAGAATGATAGTCACGGAACAACAAAAGCACTCCTTTTTCATGTCCATGTATTCCTGGGGGGAAAAAAAATCAGTTTGTCCTCAAAATTTATTCAGTTCAATTTTCTTTAAGGATCAGATTTCCAGATTAATGCTAAAAATTGGACTGCCTTAACAATTCATGCATGTGTACCAAATTAATGTGAGGAAACTTTATACAATTATATTTCTTTAGAATATGTGTGTGGCTTACATGCTTTTAAATCTGAAGGCAGGCAAAGGAAAAATAGTCTGGAGTCAGGAGTAGACAAATTAGAATCCCTCTGACTCTAGGATCAGAAAGCAAATCTGACTTAGAAGACTAGAAGTAGGCAGGGAGAAGAAAGGATGAGCAATCTCTTGACCCATTCTGATATTGGTATGAAGAGGCATCCTTTCCTATGCTGCAGTTCCTACCTCTTGATTAAAGTTCCTAACAATATGGAGGTAGAATCACCTTTTGAGAAGTGGCAAGATCTTGCTTTAAGACTCTCTGCAAATTCTTTTTCCATATTATGTTTCAAAGTCAATAAAATGTGTGCACTGCTCACAGAAAAATGGAGCTGGTCTGCTTGGATTTGGAGTATTGAGTACTGGAGAGCACATTGTAGGATGTACATTTCCAAAAGATGATCAGAATGCGGGTGGAGAATCTGAAAATCCAGATCCTCTATGGTATGATTAAAAGTGCTGAATGTGTTGAGGCTCGAGAAAGGGGGAAAGGTCTGAGAGCTGTCTACAAAAAGATGAAGCGTAGCTCCAGTGGGATAGAATTACAATCATTTGTGGGAATCACAGGAAAGATACCATCTGAATATTAGGAAAAACGTCCTACTAGTTAGAATTCCTAAATATTAAGGGAAATTTGTAGAATTGTTGATACTGTCAGAAGTCTTTAAGAAGATAAGGACCTGAATTCTGTCACTAGACCCTGCATTGCTGACCTTAAAATTTTGCAGAATCCAGAGTCCATTTCAACTATAGTTTCATGAAGTTCATGAAAGATAAGGGCATCAGTAAATAGTAAGTGTAATGTCTAAACGTTTGACTCTCAATTGCTATGGGAATTATATACGTTGCAATCAACCTTAGTCAGGTTACTAGCAGCATCACCAGGCAATAGGATGGTTTTGTCCTATCCTAGGTACGGTGGTTTCTGTTCCAATCAACCCTGAAGGCTGTTCCCTTTTTTGGCCTTCTCCAGGTTTCTGAGTCTCAAATTTCATTTTTATATTGTGGCAAACTTTTGATTTTGTCAGCTTGAATTACCATGTTTTCTTTTTGCTTTAGGGCTGAGAAAACTGAAGTTCTGAGTGAAGATCTTTTGCAGGTACTGTGCTATTTTTTCCTGATAACTTACATGTGCTATTGTTTGATATTTTACATGATGCCATGCATGAAATAGATAACGGTCTTGCAAATACAAGTTAGTGGGACCAAGAAGGACAAAGATATCAAGGATAAAGCTGATGTTTTTAGGGAAAGGTAGGGTGTCATGCAGATACTGTCTCTAATAATATTAAAAAAACATCTCTACTGATACGTATTTGAACTCTATTTGAGTTAGAAAGCTAATTAGTAGGAAATATTAAATTATATTTATTTTTAAAGTTATTTTTTAAACTTTCAGCTGAATGCAGATATGCTTTTGACAAGTCTTAGACATCATGGAGTCTATTACTATCTTTCTAATGAATGTTACTTTCAAGAAAGGCTAACTCCAAAGAAGCCTCACTGAATATGTTGCTGAGTTCTGTTGTACCCTTTGTTTATAGAAGAGGTGTCTGAAACTTGTCCCTGATCAAGATAATGGTTTTCTTTTTATGGATCACATACATAAAGATTATCTATGATCTAGATTTTTGTACTGCAGATAGCTTCTAGGGGCATCTTGTTTTTTATAAGAAAAATCCAGTGTGATCCCTAAATATTGCTTATGTGGCTGTTTTAATGCTTCCTCTGATTCTCGAAGAATTACATTCCCATAAGATTCTGGTTTCTGTATTGGGGTCAATTAGATTCAGTCATTAGGGAGATATATGATAATATGTCTCTAACATAAGATTAGACTGACCCTATCTCTAGAGCTGCCTTCCCTAGTATGGTAGCCTCCAAATTTTTGGGGAATTGATCTCCCATCAACTCCAGTCAACTTGGCTAATGGCCATGCTGGCTGAGATTATAGGTATTCCTATCCAAAGCTTTTGAGGGAACATCCTTTTGGGGAAAGCTACTTTAAAAAACAGCCCCTTCCATATATTAGGCCATTCATGTGTAGGCTGGGTCACACAGAACAAATGCAATTAAGTCCATTGTATTTTTGTCTCATGGACATCTGTGACTCCTGCCATTGTGATAGCTGCTTGTGTATGTTCTGCCTGGGCCTTATGCTCCTGTTCAGAGATTTCTGAAGATAAAACAGATGGTCAGTAGGAATAACTTGAGGACTTATGACTAGCCCAACTTTTATTTAATGGGTCATATGGCTGGCCTAAGTCTAATTTTTATGCATGCATTCTTTATTAATTGCCTGCATTATCTAGGCCAGCCTTCCACAAATACCTGTTCATATTTCAATGCACTTGCCCCATGCCCTGGCAACTCTACAACAACTCAAGGCCATATACAGCAAAATCAATCATGCAATACAATTTTTTTAAAAATCCACCCAAATGGCAGAGGAAAAGCAACCATTAAAAAATAATCTAACATGCAGGACCCACATACAGGTTTTCAGAGTTCTTTTGAACATGGCCAAAGTGGAGGCCAGATGTATCTTGATGGAGCGGGGGAAGGATGGTGTTCCAGAGGGCAGGTTCTGTGACAGAGAAAGTATGCTTCCTAGGTCCCACCTGGTGACACTGCTTAATGGATGGGACATGAAGCATCCCAATGCTGCCTGATCATACAGGTTGAACAGATTGTCCTTAGATAACCATTTGCAGGCACATGTTGAGCAAATGCTGATTGTAGTTCCTTCCAGCTCCATAGTTCTTTGACGAGAGAAACTACAATAAAGTTGTCACTGCATGTCATTCCTGTCTCTAATTAGATTTTAAATTGATGTGTTTCTAGTGCACAGTCTACTCAAGATACAAAGCATTGACTCTTATTTTAGACATATAATTTAGTAAGATACCTGAAAATACAAGGTTCACATATACCAAGTTCCATGTCAGCCATGAAATACTTAAAAGTAGGAGTCCAACCTATGCTACATATGTTAAATTTTCAGTGTATGTGCCTTTCATGCTTGACAAGAGGTACATTTAATTGTATTGATATTTATGTTTGAGTACAAAATATAAAGTGAAAAATAGCCTTGACATTCTTGGCTTTCCAAGTTCTAGTCCTGATGATGGCTTTCATTAACCCCAAGCCAGATTCACTTCTCCCCAGGATTTATCTGTTGCTCTTTAGTGCCTCATAATCATTTTATAACTCACCTTTTATGATTCTGTTCATTGAGAGAGAAACTATTATTGGGGTAGGTAAAGACAAAACAAACAATAAGAAGTAGATAAATGTAATACAAATTTATGCAGGCTAACAAAGTTCACCCCTTCATGGATCACTGCCTTGTCGTGGCGAAGGGGCTTGTGTAACTCAGTGAAGCCATGAGCTATACCGTGCAGGGCCACCCAAGACGGACAGGTCATGACAGAGAGTTCTGACAAAATGTGGTCCACTGGAGAAGGAAATGGCAACCCACTCCAGTATCCTTGCCAAGAAAACCCCATGGACAATGTTAAAAGGCTAAAAGATATGACGCCGGAAGATGAGCCCCTCAGGTCGGAAGGTGTCCAATATGCTACTGGGGAAGAGCGGAGGGCAATTCCAAGTAGCTCCAGAAAGAGTGAAGCGGCTGGGCCAAAGCCGAAAGGACGTTCAGCTGTGGATGTATCTGGAAGCGAAAAGAAGGTCCGATGCTGTAAAGAACAATATTGTATAGGTACGTGGAATGTAAGATCCATGAACCAAGGCAAGCTGGATGTGGTCAAACATGAGATGACAAGATTGAACGTCGACATCTTGGGAATCAGCGAATTGAAATGGACGGGAATGGGTGAATTTAATTCAGGTGACCACTATATCTACTACTGTGGGCAAGAAACCCTTAGAAGAAATGGAGTTGCACTCATAGTCAATAAGAGAGTGGGAAAGGCAGTAATGGGGTACAACCTCAAAAACGACAGAATGATCTCAGTGCGTATCCAAGGAAAACCATTCAACATCACGGTAATCCAAGTCTATGCCCCAACCACTGATGCCGAAGAAGCTGAAGTTGACCAGTTCTATGAAGACCTACAAGACCTTCTAGAACTAGCACCAAAAAAAGATGTCCTTTTCATCATAGGGGATTGGAATGCTAAAGTAGGAAGTCAAGGAGTAATCGGAATAACAGGCAAGTTTGGCCTTGGACTACAAAATGAAGCAGGGCAAAGGCTAATAGAGTTCTGTCAAGAGAACAAGCTAGTCATAGCAAACACCCTTTTCCAACAACACAAGAGACGACTCTACACATGGACATCACCAGATGGTCAATACCGAAACCAGATTGATTACATACTTTGCAGCCAAAGATGGAGAAGCTCTATACAGACGGCAAAAACAAGACCAGGAGCTGACTGTGGCTCAGATCATGAGCTTCTTACTGCAAAATTTAGGCTTAAATTGAAGAATGTAGGGAAAACCACTAGACCACTCAGGTATGACTTAGATCATATTCCATGTGAGTACACAGTGAAGGTGATGAATAGATTTAGAGGATTAGATTTGGTAGACAGAGTGCCTGAAGAACTATGGACGGAGGTCTGTAACATTGTACAAGAGGCAGCAACTAAAACCATCCCAAAGAAAAAGAAATGCAAGAAAGCAAAATGGCTGTCTGATGAGGCTTTACAAATAGCTGTGGAAAGAAGGAATGCGAAAAGCAAGGGTGAAAGGGAAAGATATAAGCAACTGAATGCAGATTTCCAGAGAATAGCAAGGAGAGATAAGAAGGCCTTCTTAAATGAACAATGCAAAGAAATTGAAGAAAACAATAGAATGGGGAAGACTAGAGATCTCTTCAAGAAAATTGGAGATATCAAAGGAACGTTTAGTGCAAAGATGGGCATGATAAAGGACAAAAAAGGCAGGGACCTAACAGAAGCAGAAGAGATTAAGAAGAGGTGGCAAGAATACACAGAAGAACTATACAAGAAA
The DNA here is from genome assembly GCA_030867105.1 of Liasis olivaceus. Taxonomy (NCBI): domain Eukaryota; kingdom Metazoa; phylum Chordata; class Lepidosauria; order Squamata; family Pythonidae; genus Liasis; species Liasis olivaceus. The sequence continues at coordinate 98,091,849 of CM061348.1, read as the reverse complement.
GATCTTAATGTCCCTGATGTCCATGCTGGTGTGGTCACTGACCCTGAGCCAGACATCCTAGAGAGTGAAGTCAAGTGGGCCTTAGGAAGCATTGCTAACAACAAAGCTAGTGGAGATGACAGTATTCCAGCTGAGTTATTTAAAATACTAAAAGACGATGCTGTTAAAGTGCTGCACTCAATATGCCAGCAAGTTTGGAAAACGCAACAGTGGCCACGGGATTGGAAAAGGTCAGTTTACGTTCCAATTCCAAAGAAGGGCAATGCCAAAGAATGCTCAAACTATCGCACAATTGCACTCATTTCACATGCTAGCAAGGTTATGCTCAAAATCCTACAAGCTAGGCTTCAGCAGTACGTGAACCGAGAACTACCGGATGTACAAGCTGGGTTTCGAAGAGGCAGAGGAACTAGAGATCAAATTGCCAACATTCGCTGGATCATGGAGAAAGCACGAGAGTTCCAGAAAAGCATCTACTTCTGCTTCATTGACTATGCAAAAGCCTTTGATTGTGTGGATCACAACAAACTGTGGCAAATTCTTAAAGAGATGGGGATACCAGACCACCTTACCTGTCTCCTGAGAAATCTGTATGCGGGCCAAGAAGCAACAGTTAGAACCGGTCATGGAACAACCGATTGGTTCAAAATAGGGAAAGGAGTACGACAAGGCTGTATACTGTCACCCTGCTTATTTAACCTATATGCAGAGTACATCATGAGAAATGCCAGGCTGGAAGAATCACAAGCCGGAATTAAGATTGCAGGGAGAAACATCAATAACCTCAGATATGCAGACGATACCACCCTAATGGCAGAAAGTGAAGAAGAACTAAAGAGCCTCTTGATGAGGGTGAAAGAGGAGAGTGCGAAAGCTGGCTTGAAGCTCAACATTAAAAAAACTAAGATCATGGCATCTGGACCCATCAATTCCTGGCAAATAGAAGGGGTAGAAATGGAAGCAGTAACAGACTTCATTTATTTGGGCTCCAAGATCACCGCAGACGGAGACTGCAGCCATGAAATTAAAAGACGCTTGCTCCTTGGGAGGAAAGCTATGGCAAACCTAGATAGCATATTAAAAAGCAGAGACGTCACCTTGCCGACAAAGATCCGCATAGTCAAAGCTATGGTTTTTCCAGTAGTAATGTATGGCTGTGAGAGCTGGACCATAAAGAAGGCTGAACGCCGAAGAATTGATGCCTTTGAACTGTGGTGCTGGAGAAGACTCTTAAGAGTCCCCTGGACTGCTAGGAGGTCAAACCAGTCAATCTTAAAGGAAATCAACTCTGATTGCTCATTGGAAGGATTGATAATGAAGCTCAAGCTCAGATACTTTGGTCACCTAATGCGAAGAGAGGACTCTTTGGAAAAGACCCTGATGCTGGGAAAGATGGAAGGCAAAAGGAGAAGAGGACGGCAGAGGATGAGATGGCTAGATAGCATCACTGAAGCAATGAGCATGAAATTGAGCAAACTCAGGGAGGCAGTGAAAGATAGGAAGGCCTGGCGCAATATGGTTCATGGGGTCACGAAGAGTCGGACACGACTTAACGACTAAACAACAAAGTTCAAATTCTATTTTAAGGCATTTAATTAAAATGAATGCTAAAATAATTGCCTCCTTGTTTCCTGTTGAACTAGTTTACTAACTGCAATAGTTTATATATTATTGGAATAGGAAAAGACAAATGTGCTGTTCATGTTAAGTGCTACAGTTCATGCTAAGTCACAGTTTGTTTTAATGTATGATTCTTGGTTTTATCAATACATCAATATGGCAGATAAAGCAATCATGGTTTGTTTGCTGATACTGGTTTTGTGTTATTTTTTTCCTTTTTTAAAGCTGCTCTTCCCTTGTAGCTCTGTACATTAATTGGGGGTTGGGTGAGTAACAACAACAAACAAGGAATAAGCCAAGAAACCACAAAGAAGCCATGTGTGCCTACTTTTGCTGATCAGTTGTAATCAGTAAACTAACAACAAACTCTGCTTTACTTCCTTAAGTCAGGATGTATTTACTCACACAACCATATTATGGCCTAACGTAATACATTAGTCTAGGCATTAGAGTTAATCCTGTTTTAAGGAGGAACAGGGATATCTTCATTCATTTTGCATAATTCTAAAAGAAGCTGTTTCTGAAAGCAAATTAGAACTGAATTATGAAAAGTTCTGTAAGGTTGTCCATGCATGGCTTGGATTTACTTTGATGAGCAATTTACTTTGAGGAGGAGGATTTACTTTGAGGAGAGTTGCATGCTGGGAGCTGAGGATAAGTTTTTCTGATTTGATATGTGAGATGTCCATCCACAGGTGGAGAAGCGTTTGGAGCTGGTGAAGCAGGTCTCCCACAGCACACACAAGAAGCTGACGGCATGTCTTCAGGGGCAGCAGGGATCAGATTCTGATAAGCGCTCGGTGAGAGATCCCTGTATCCCTTGCATCAGGGAATAGTTCTTTTCCCTTGAAAAGAGAAGGCAGTGGAATTAAGATGAGAAAATCCTTTCAAAGGGCTTTCCAATTTCATGTGTGTATGAATGTCTATAAGAGTTTTGTGGGAAGTGAATGGTTCAGAATATTTGTTGTGTGGAAATAGTGTTTTTTGAGTGAGAGATAAAACAGGCTGGGATGTTACTGATTCTTTTTTTAAAAAAAAAATCATACAACAGTTGCTTTTGTTGCAGAAGAAATTGCCTTTGACGTCACTTGCTCAGTGCTTGATGGAGGGTTCAGCTATCCTAGGAGATGATTCCCTGCTTGGGTAAGATCCCAGTCCAGAGCCTGTGGAAAAGGTACCACTTTGGGATGGGAGGAGCAAGGAAGGTGTTTCAGTCACAATAAAGTTCCCCCATTTGTGGAATGGTTCATTTGAAAACATGTTGAATGCTTGCGGTAAGGTTGAATTGATTAATTTTATGAGCCTTATTTCCAGCCTTTCCTTATAAAGGGGAAACAGCTCACAAGTACGAATCATCACATTCAGAAAGAAAAACTACAGCCACAAAGTCAATGTTTCTGATGAATAATTTACCCCCACCCATTGCTTCTACTAATTGTAAATAAGCCACTGCTTTTTCCTACCGACCTCTTTAGCTTAGGACTTTACAGTCCTTTGTGATCGATTTCCAGCATGCAACCTGTCAGATAAATCAAGGGATAAATCAGAGCATGAAGCCTGGAACAGCATGTAGCCATTTTCTACCACCCATTATTTTTACTGATTATTTATTTATTACTGAAAGTGACTTTTCAATGGAAAAAAATGTGCAATGAAATCACAACAAAAATATGAAAATGTTACGAGCCATGGAAGCCTCCTTGTTCTGCAACTTTCTGAGTCTAAAGAATGGCACATGTTTAATGTTAGACATCTCCCCTGCCCTGCTCCTGAGGAACCACTCTTGGACTAACTGTTCTCTTGATCCATTGCTTGCCTTTCCAGTTGAGAACTGCCTGTTTCTCCTTGCAGGAAGATGCTGAAATTATGTGGAGAAGCAGAAGACAAGCTAGCTCAAGAGCTCATCCACTTTGAGCTGCAAGTTGAAAGGGATGTGATTGAGCCACTGTTTGTGTTGGCAGAGGTAAGGGTTGCCTATTTTAAAGTGAGTCTCTGCCCTGGGCCGTTAGGGGATGGTTTGGTATAAATATGACTGGACCTCTAGCAGGGTCTGAGAACAGGAGGCATTTCAGGATCTGCTTGTAATCAAATACTTGTGGCCTTTGGCCTCTTGGAGTTTGGGTGCTGGGATGAGGGGAAGTAGTACCATATCAATGAGATGAATTAAGAGAATTAACAAGGTAGTCTGTGTAAGAAGATAAATTCACAACCAAGCAGGAAAAAATGCATCTGATCCTAACCTGGTGTTCAAGTACCAGATGAGCCATGTTTATCACTGTGAGTAGCAAAGCCAGAAGTGACGATCCATGCCTTGCTTAGGGCTTATTGTATCATCTGCAAGGTACTTCACAGAGGAACTAAGCAGAGTGTCCTCACAGTTTGTTTTCAGTTAATTTATGGGGATACTGTCTGGTTTAATCGTTCCTGGATTTATCCTGCAGACAACAAAAACTAGTAGAGGTAGCCCTCACTTAATGATCACAATTGGGGCCAGCAACTCATTGTTAAGCGACACGGACATTAAGTGAAACATGTGACTGCACCAGACTTATGACGTCAGTTCCACTGCAGTCATTAAGTGAATCACCTGTGGTCATTAAACAGAACATCACATGACCATGACTTGTGACTTCCTGTCAGCTTCTCCATTGACTTTGCTTGTCAGAAGCTGGCTGTGAAGCTTTCAAATGGCAATCACATGACCAAAGGATTCTGTGACTATTGTAAACCCTTGCCAGCTACAAAGCGCCTGAATTTTAATCGCATGACCATGGGAACGCTGCGACTGTCATGAGGACTAGTCGTAAAACTACTTTTTCAGTGCCCTCATAAGTTCAAACAGTCACTAAACAGGGCAATCATTAATCCAGTTTTCTGTCTTTCATATGTATGTATGAATTTCATATGTATGTATGAAATTCTACTAACTATTCTCTGCTACTGGTATTGTGGGACAGGAATTGCAGAGCTACATTCTCTCCCCTGCCCTGTCCCACCCCTGCCTTTCCTTGTGCTTTTTTGATGTAACAGGCCAGAAGGTTCTGAGACTTTTCAGAGTGCATGGCCACCGGACTGTGCTTTATGGTAATCAAAATGCCACACGTGGAGAACACAAAGTTGTGGAGCCTGTTCTAGGTGGAGGCGGCCTTCTGTTTCAGTTCTGTCCCTTAAGTACCAGCAGCTATTGTGAAGACAATGGTGGCAAGTTCTTTTGCTGGCCCTCTGAGACTTCTGGTGGGACAGGAGCTGTCCATGGTTCTGGCATTGTCTCTGATACTAGGCCTGCAAATTTACTATAATGGCATTTAAGTTCAGTACATGGAGTTTGCAGTGCAGTCCTGTTCTTTATACATATTCCCTGTATAACTTTCTTTTTTTACAAAAAAAATTACTTCAGGTAGAAATCCCAAATATTCAAAAACAGAGGAAGCACTTAGCAAAATTAGTTCTGGACATGGATTCATCAAGGACAAGGTAAGAGAAATATTCTTTCTCAGTTGCCTTTGCAATGCCAAGTCCTTATTTGCTTCATGTGTCTGTTTTTATCGCTGGACTAGTTTTTAGAACAAGTTTCCTTAGGGCAGCTTTCAGAATTGAAAAAGAAAATCCATCCCAGATGGAGTTTCATGCTAGACTGACCTGTCGCCTGTCATTTATAGATTGGGATTGTACAAGTATGTGTTCTCTCCACCAGGCTTTGGTTTTGGTCGGCAATGGCCATTGTGGGGCAGGAGAAAGTCTATTAGTGCTGGCCTTTGATTTTAAAAAATCGGGGAAAAGCTTCCTCAAAGATTTATTTATTTGCATAGATTAAAAAACGCCCAACTCGCAGCAACTCTGGGCACTTTACATTATAAAAAAGCTAGAACAATAGAATGAAAGAACAAAGAGATATGCATCCAGAAAAAGAATAATCATACGAAACAAAACAGAATGTTACAGGGGCTCATTACCATCCTACCCAAGGCCTGGGAAAACAACCAGGCTTTTAGGGCCTTCCAGAACATCGTCAGGGTGGAGCGATATGGACCCTCTGTAGGTGAGATAAGGGCAACTTGAATAAGGCATCTCTTTTCACCTATATAGCTGGAGTCACTGAGAGATCTCCAGTAGTCAGTCCCATTCTCCTCTTCTTATTCCTAGAACAGCAGAGACAATGGAACTCTGTAGATCACTATCAGGGTCAATTAAAATAGTGATCTATTGTCTCTGCTGTTCTAGTCCAAAGAGTTTTCTTTCAGAGTCCCAAAGAAAAGAGGACAGGAGGAATTTCATTCTCCTTGCAATAGCCTATCATAGATTTTCTATCTTTATTGTTCAGGGAAGAGTTAATGTTCAGGTTTGCATTGACTTAGACATGGTTGCTTCGACATACTTTATTAGCCACAATATTTGCTCTGGCTAAGCCAAAAGCATTGCTCTCTTTCCCACCTTCCAGTTGTGGAATCAGCTGCTGAGATTTTCACTGATTGAAATAAGTAAAACCAATAAAAGCCTCCTAGTGTTACTGTGCCCTCAGTCAAGCTGGGTAGTGACACTATATGTCTGAAAATACACACACAGCTTTTCTTTCTTGGTGCTCCTGAAAAATCAGCTATTTTTGCCCCATACATTCTGAAAGAGCTTTGATATTGCCTTAAAAATGGAGAAACTTGAAATTACTAAGACATTGAGCTGACATTTATATGGAGGAAAAAAGCCTCTGAGGGATAAGCACTTGAAAATGTTGGCAGCAACCCTTAAGTTCAGTTCTTATGCTACTCTTTCCTAAGGAGGAGTGCCTGGTTGAAAGGGTATAGTGGTTCATGCTAACAGAAGTGCCTTCAATCTTAAAATTAGCTTGTGCTTATGGCAGTGGGAAAGCTAAAGTGTGCCCCTTCCATGTGACATGGTCTTACATTGTTTTGGCAAGGCAGGAAGGAGCAGTGCTGAGATAGCTGCTGTATCCCACTGAACAGGCTTCAGCAGCTGCTAACATGCTTGTTCTTCTCTCTCCTGCAGATGGCAACAGTCAGCCAAGTCTTCAGGTTTGTCGAGCAACTTGCAGCCTTCGGGTGCCAAAGCGGATGCTCTCAGGGAAGAGATGGAGGAGGCAGCAAACAGAGTGGAGATCTGCAGGGTACCCCTCTTCTCCTCCTCTTTTCCTTCTAGTCAAATGACTTCCAGGAGATGGCCAGAAAGTAGCTGCAAATCCATTATTTATTATACGTGTAAACTTGGTATTTGGGAGGGCACATAATCAGGAAATGCAGTGAAATGAGGGTTAAACCAGATTATTGTGTATTTCGCTAAGTTGTCTCAAACAGATAAATAAAAGAAATACCAGCACTGTAAATTGCAATCTAATTAGCATTCTTCTACTACTTTGGATATACTTTAAACTTGATCTGAATTTCTGTAAAGTCAAGGAGCATCTAGCAATACTTCAGGTGTTGTAGTGAGTTTGAGTTATAACTTCTGCTTTTTTGTGCTTCCTGCAGGATCAGCTCTCAGCTGACATGTACAATTTTGTGGCCAAAGAGATAGACTATGCAAACTATTTTCAGACTGTAAGTATCAGAAAACTTGGCTTTTAGCACTCTTGGTCCTCTTGGGTCTCCTTCCCCTCCCCTTTGTAAAAACATGGTGCATTCTAGATAATGTGTTCTTACAACTTGCATCCCAATTTATTTTTCTCCCAGTTAATAGAAGTGCAAGCAGAGTACCACAGAAAGTCATTAGCACTTTTGCAGAATGTGTTGCCTCAAATCAAAGCACAGCAGGGTAAGTATGGGGCTGCGTGTTCTCAGGTTACCACTGCCACTTATTATACAAGACACATTATGTACTCTTTTTTCAGGTAACGTGAATCTTATTGTTTCTCTCAGGGTGTTTCAGTTCTCTATCAAGTATGACACCCATAAACTTCCATTCTGCTATTGTTGGCTCATTCACCAAGTTAGATGGTGAATAATAACAACATCCAGTTAATAATACTGTGCAGCCAGAATACCCAAAAATGATATATTACCGTTTGAAGCTGATTACCACCTCCTTATTCTAAAATGCAAGGACTCAGTAGGGTCTACAGGTAGTCGTCACTTAACCATAATTGGGACCAGCAACTCCATTGCTAAGTGATGCGCTCGTTAAGCGAGACCACAGCAGACTTACAACCTCACTTCTGCTGCAGTTGTTAAGCAAATCACTGCAGGTCATTAAGCAAGACATCACGTGACCATGACCTGTGATTTTACTGCCAGCTTCTTCATTGACTCTGCTTGTCAGAAGCTGGCTGTGCGCAAATGGCAATCACATGACTGTGGGATGCTGCGATGCTCATAAACACCCGCCGGTTGTGAAGTGCCAAATTGCAATCACCTGACTGCAGGGACGCCGCGACAGCCATAAGTGTGAGGACCAGTCATACAATTACTTTTTCAGTGTCATCGTACCTTTGAACGGTCACTAAACAGGGCAGTTGTTAAGCAAGGACTACCTGTATTCTGTTAATTATGTATCAAGGGCTAGCAATGATACTGCCATCAATAATAGATACTGATGTGGGAGTGTGGAGCAGGGGTGTGAAACACGGACTCTCATCCCCAGATGAGCGAAGAAGAGATAAGAGGATGAGACTGGCCCCTCCCTGAGAATGCTAGTGATGTTTGTAGTTTGACCCTGGGAACTGCTCTCAGTCTGAGAAGATTCTGTAAATGGGATGAAGCCAAATAAACCTTGCTGGATTGAATCTGTATTGTCTCCCGGAGTTTCCTGGGCTGAACCTGACAACTATCTAGAGAGGGTTATTTGAACTGAAAAAAATGTCTTTATTAAGTGTAAAGTATCATATAAATGCTAATTCATCAAATCAATTTAACATAATAATGAACACACATATGTTGTATATGTGTATAATGTGCCTGTGTGCATATGTATACACAGATAAATACTAAAGTTTTTTTATTTTTTTATTTTATTTATTATTAAATTTGTAGGCCGCCCATCTCCCCGCAACAGGTGACTCTGGGCAGCTCACAGTTAAAATCAAAAACCCCATCAACAATTAAAAATACCCCATAAATAATTAAAATAAATTAATCCATTAAAAATCAAGTATTAAAAAAAAAAGTTAATAATGGACTATCTTTATTTCATATTGGTTGTGGTTGTTCCTAGCTATAATTGGCACCATTCAAAAAGGCTGCATCATTAGATTAATTTTACAGATTAAAAACCATCTGATGTTATATAGATTACAGCCACATTTTTAAAAAATTGATGTGATAGGTTGGTTCAATCTATATCACTTTGAAAGTCCTTGTAATAGGAGATGAAAACGCATGTCATCAATTTTTGATGAGTAAATAAAATATATTTTCATATTAATACCTTCAGAGTCTTTTGTTGCTATAGACTGAGCTCCTATCTTGATGTTTATTTACCAAGTTGATTTAATTTGTTTTACTATAACGGTATTTCACCACTTAAGAACATTTTATACTGTTTAAAGTTTTACTGAATTGTGTAAAGTAAGATAAAATTGTGATTTTCTCTTACTATACTTAAGCTGTATTTAATCTGTTTTCATCTTTTACATGCCTAGAGAGATACAATTGTACAACAATATAAATACTTATAAATATATAAATGAATTTAGGGGAACCCTTATCTAGACCTAAATGGGAGGAGAGCAAAATACTGCAGATGGGTTTCATTGCTTTTGGTCTGCCACTTAAATGGAACTCAAAGACTAGTTACTGATTTTCCCACCCCTGTGTATGCAGTGGTGGTTAGGAGCTGTGGAGGAAGGAAGTGTGACATGGAGTAGCTCAAGGGTCGTGACCCTGTTCTGTTTTGGTTGTATCTTCTTTGAACTGCCTTCTACAGAAGCTTGGATTGAAAAGCCCTCCTTTGGGAAGCCCCTAGAAGAACACCTAGCTGTCAGCGGCCGGGAGATTGCCTTCCCTATCGAGGCCTGTGTCACTATGCTCCTTGAGTGTGGCATGCAGGAGGAGGTCTGTATGGGTTGCCTGCTCTCTCTTTCAAGGTTCAGTTTTATATGTTTTATACTAGACGTTCTGTAAGTCACCTACAGCCCACTGGTTTGGAGTGGTAGATCAGTTGCATGAACAAACAAAACATCTGGGGGTGTTAAATAAAGCATTCATTCTCTTGTTTTCAGAGAATCCCATGTCATAAAGCCCCAGGTATATGTCGTGGAGCTTGTGAGTAGTATGAGCATCTCATCAGCTTTTATTTTGCTTCTCCTCTTCGGTTTGCAGGGCCTGTTCCGAGTGGCTCCTTCTGCCTCCAAATTAAAGAAGCTTAAGGCAGCATTAGACTGCTGTGTTGTGGATGTTCAGGAGTATTCAGCAGACCCTCATGCCATTGCAGGTAAGGGGCATCACTGCCTTAACATATCAGATGGGCTTTCTGACAAGTGTTTGGACAAGTGAAGGCACTTCCAGTGAGAAATGCAGACCCAGGAGAAATACAGATGGCCAGTTTACGATATGGAGAAGTTGGCTGATTTGTTCAATGTGTGCTAACTTTAACAATCCCCAGACAGGTTTTGAACTACTTTGTGGGTGCTGTTACTTTCTCCCTACCTACTGATACATTCCATTGTTGCAGAATATAGTCCTTATTCCTACATACCCAACTCTGCATTCTTGACATATGTGTCAGTAGTTGCTAGTTATTATATTAGAGAAGTATGTTATCTATTTTTGTAATCTCAAAAAGCATTTTCCTACTGCAAATTATATGATTGATTCAGAGACCTTAAAACATTTTCCCTCTTTTGAAATCATTTTGTTTTTCTGTAGGAAAAATTATATTTATTTGATGGCGTGCTCTTAAGCCTGTTAAGTCCTCTGTTGTTTTACTTTGCTCTGGATTTATATTTTGACAGCTTAAAATGTGCTCAGCTTCTGCATCACATAACACACAGGATTTAAGGCAAATGAAAAGTTTCTCATTAGAATTCAAACAAACTGATTTGAAACACATTAAAATTGAAGTCAGTATTAAAGGTGGGGGAGAGGAATTCAAGATAACTGCAAAGATTTGAATTTTTTAAAAACATGCATTAATACAAATGCTTAACCACAGGGTAAGAAATCTTACCACTTATCAAGCTGGTCTATTTACACTGGTTCCTCTACCTCTAGTTCAGAAGGCTGTGCAAGATTTTTCTGGTCTGCTAGTATTGCACAAGGCCAAAGGAAGGACAAGAAAAAGATTTACATTCGAATCAAGAAAAAGCTCTTTGCTTTATTTAGTTTATTCTGTATTTTTGTGTATCTTCTACAGGGGCACTGAAGTCATATCTTCGGGAGTTGCCAGAACCACTCATGACGTTTGAACTTTATGAAGAATGGATTCAAGCCTCTAAGTGAGTTCCTTAAACAATTGTTCATGTTGCCTGGCTTCCTGGCCATCCACAGCTTTGCCTCCTACTGTCAAATTAGAAGATAAAATAAAATGGCAACCCTGCAGAGGTTTACTTGGGAATAAACCTGACTGACCTGAGTAAAAGACAGATGCAGGGGAAACGGCCTGAAATTCCATTTTGTTATTTTATCAGATTGACCCTGATCTATTTTGTGTGTTACTTTACTATTTATTTTGCAGTTTTCTATACTGCATCACCACCAAGGATCCCAGGACAGTCACACACACACACACACACACGTGTGTGTGTGTGTGTGTATTTGTTTAGAAAAGATAACATATAGCAATATCATTATAACAAGTGCCACAACAATCCTAAGCCAACAAAAAATCAATCCAAAATCATACTCAGTTGAAAATGATTTTAAAATCTGCAAAACTTCAGGATCTTTTTAAAAATGTTATCATATTTTCTTGAAAGAAGATGACCCTGAATCATATTTTCTTGAAAGGAAGATGACCTCCCACTGCCCTCCCCAAGGGTAGATAGTAACAATGATTAAAATCATTGACGATAAAATAATTATTGAGTATAAAATAAAGCACCCCATTTTTAAAATTAATTGATCCCATATTTGCATATACGCACACACTAATCATTCCATCACACACATGTGCACCAGTATACTCACACTCATATTCACCCTCTCCCTCCTTCCAGGAGACAGTAAAAAAGAAGCAAAAAAACCCAGGATGGAGATGGGGCAAAGGGAAAAGAGAGAAATTGCCGTCATCACTTCTGCCTAACTCAGTTGGTCTCTAGATAATGGGTATGGGGGCTAAGGCTAGAGGAGGTTCTCCATCCCTCCATCCCAAAGTGCCCAGTGTTGTCCTCCAATTCTAGCCTCCTCTGAAGATCATAATGCCAAGGTTGAGAAACACTGCTCTATCCTGTTGACTGTGTTATATAAACAGGATCATGCCAAGACAGGAGTTGGGAAACAGCTATCTACAGGGCCATAAATATTAGCAGCAAGAGCTTAAATTGGCCTCTGACCCTAATAGGGAGCCAATGTAATCAGTTGAGACTCTGACATTATTACCCCTTGGGAAAATCCAATACAGGTTCAACATATTAGAATATTATTTCCAGGAGCTCCCATTCTTTGGATACAGTAGGCATACCTGCAGCCATTCGGGTGAAATGATTCAATGCTACATCTACATGGAATGTCTAGAAAGGCAATTAGCTTTGACATACTTCGTAGCCAAAAAAATAAATAACATCCATTTGGCCATCTTTGATTTTACAGCTTTAGTCACTGTTGTAGTCATACTGGAAACTTTATCATCCCTCATTCCTTGAGAAGGACAGGAGGTAACCCAGCAGGGCCTTTATCTTACCAGATATTGTTGGCTCTTCAAATTTGTTTCACATTTCATAGAGCTGTATATAAATCTGATGCCAGAAGTTGCTCTGGGAGTTGAACCTCAGGACCGTATAACCAGGCTTTGCCACAACTCTCATTTCATTATATGAGAGAGACGCAGTGGCCATGTTCACAAGAAGGGAAAATGTGAACTATGTTGGCAGCTTTCCCAGCAATTGCTGTCCCCTCAGCATTGTGACAGGTTTCAAGAATAGAATTAAGAATAGCAAGAGAGATGCCTCCTTCTGTGGTTCCCTGCACATCCATGCTGCTATCCTTATCAGCCTGAAGAAAAAAGAGTCTATATGGGTTGAGGCTTTAGGTATAGGAATTTAAACCCCCAGTTTATTTTAGGACCCTATATTTTATCTGGAATCTAACCTAGCTTGCTATGGAATTAATCTCAGCTATGTTGTTCTTTGTTTTTAGCATTCAGGACCAAGACAAGAGATTGCAAGCACTATGGAATGCCCTTGAGAAATTGCCTAAGGCCAGCTACAATAATCTAAGGCAGGTGTATGCAAGATGAAGAATATGTCTTTGTGTTGATTTTACTTATCATGGAGGCAAGTATTCCACCCCAAAAGACAATCCCTTTATGATACTGGACCTACAGTAAAAGAAGAAGGAACACTGAGGAGAGTTAGCACAGCCAATCCAGAAGTTTGCAGAACTTTACTGTATCTTCTATCCCCTTTTAATTATTTATTTTTCCACACACTTCCCCTTTTTCTAGCATCATAGCAGGACTACTCTGTCCTGACCAGGGAAAAGTCCAACATTGCTTAAAATCAATATACAGGCATATACAAATATCTCTATTAAGCTCTTTAACCTGTTCAACCACACAGTAATCCTAACATCTGTCTCATGTGCTAGATGTACATTTGTCTCACATGGTTTGTCCTGCAAAGACAGGCTAGGATTTTCAGGTTGGCCCCAGAGTTGATCTCTTCTGCACTCTAATTAAGAACTAGCCTCTCCCTCTCTTCTCCCTCATTGTCAACTAGACGTATTTCTTGGGAGGCGGGGGGGGGGGGGGGGGAGAGAAGTGAAAATGCAACAGGCAGCCTCATAGAGAAGCTTGCAATGGCTGTGAAAGTTGCTGTGTCTCAAATCTCTTTATTCTTTTGACTAAAATCCCTTTATTCATTTGTTTGACAGGTCTTGTGTTTCAACAGATTGGTTGACTTATTTATACAAGCATTTAAATATTTAAATATCTAAGTTCTTAGTACAAAATCATAAAAACTAAACAAATGCTATAGAATGGATTCTAACAAAAGTTCTAATGGCAGCCCAGGTCCTACCAAAAGCTTGATGAAACAAGGTGGCTTTAACAGCCTTTTGAAAGGCAAGGAAGGAAGCAACTCTGTCTTGCAGGAACTTAATTTCAGTTAGTTTTGATCCATCTGGATCTTTATAGTCTGCAGGCACCCAGTCAGAATCACCAGTTTGGTGCAGGGTGGCAATATTCAGACGGGTTTCATCAACCCAAACAGTCAGATGTCCTCCCTCACCAGTTTCAGGTAGATGTTAAATAAAATGGGTGAGAGTGCTGAGCTCTTTGGTACCCCACATTAGAGTAACCAGGGGATCAACTATTCCCCCCTATGCACACTGGGAGGGTGTGGGACAGCTGATGGTGTAGTGAATCCTGCAGTATGCAAGGGGTTGGATTTGATTTAGGTCCCTTCCAACTCTATGATTCTAAATGAACAAGAGATAGGGCTCATTGTACCTCTGCTTGGGATTGTTTTAATGATAAACTGTGATCGGAAATGTATTTAAAAATAAATATGGTAATAAAATATCAACTAGCCAGTTTTTGCAGAAGCAGAGATTATGGCTAATGCATTATTCTTGGATCATATACAAATATGGAAGGTGCACAACATATTATTCCTTGTATTGAATGATTTGTCTAGCAATTGGCATCCACAAATAACAAATAAATGTATTTGTCATTGTTGTATGTTAGTTTTCTTCATTGTGGTCTATGTGATTCACACCCAGGGGTTACATGCCTATGCTGAACCCCATTTTGAATCTTGTAGAGTTTACAGAATTGTTTGGTAGGAGCCTTATTCCCCACATGTGTTCCCCACATGTAGCTTCCTCTGATTCTTGTCAGTTTTGTTTTAAGCTACCACACAATTAGCACATCCAACCTGGAGCTGATCATCCTTCTGTTTTTATTAGTGTTCTTTCTTTTTTCTTATTTTCTTTAATCCTTTCAACTTTTCTTCACAGTTCTTTAGAGCTGTTCATCAGGACACCTCATTCTGCCTCTGCAGACATTCAGCCATATGGCTGTAAGAGACTGTTCTGCAAATGCCAGCAAACTTTCCTCCTTAGATGTGCATTAAGTGTATCTTTTTTGCCCTTCTAAAGTTACTCACTAGACACTTGTAAGCACTACAGTGTTTTTGCTAAACAGACTCATCACAACTCTTTTTCTCCTTTATGAGCCATGTTAAGGCCAGCAAACTCTAAAAGTATTGCAGTTTTCTCATCTTCCTCCACACCATATATATTTCATGGCAGTTCCCTCATCTTTTCAAGAGATCAATTGAATTGATTGAATGGAATTAATTGAATAAGTTGCATTCTCTGATGCCAAGAGGATGTTTAGCTCATTAGTGGCATCGAGGAAGTCACCTATTAAGGATTCAAGATATAGTCAAGCAGACCATCACATGTATTGGTTTTCCATTCCATACTCTTCTCAAATTCTGCCACCTAATTATGTATTTGAGTAATCATGTAACAGACATTATTTGCAAACATCACTCTCTCATCCTCAAAACTCTTCTCTCTTCCAAGATGCTTCTTTGAAGCAGATCCCTCATCCAAGGTCCAACCTAATAAGGCCCTTGACCAAGGATCAGTCTTCCTCTTAATCAGCTAGGTCCACATTTGCTACAGGCCTCCAATTTTGTCCACTACCATTAAACCGTAGGATACACTCCATCTATCCCATTGTATTTGTCTCTCTGAATTAGATAATTATGCCTTATCATCTCCTTCAACATTACCCAGGTTGGGGACCAAGCCTCCAGCTCTCCTTCAGAAGGTCTCCAATTATACAGTGAACAAATAGGTAGAATGGCACATTGTCTTGATTTTGAGGTTCAACATTTTTTTCAAAAGGTAGAGGACCAATGTGCCAATTAGTCCAAGATGCTATTATTTCATCAGTCCTAATCCCAATGCTTCCTTTTTTTTTTTTTTTTTTTGTGAAGAAGTTATCTCTGTTCCTATCATGTTTGCCAGAGAATACAGGTGAAACTCGAAAAATTAGAATATCGTGCAAATGTTCATTTATGTCAGTATGGCAACTCAAAAGGTGAAACCAATATATGAGATAGACGCATTACATGCAAAGCGAGATATGTCAAGCCTTACTTTGGTATAATTGTGATGATTATGGCGTACAGCTTATGAAAACCCCAAATTCACAATCTCAGAAAATTAGAATAGTGTGAAAAGGTTCAATATTCTAGGCTCAGAGTGTCCCACTCTAATCAGCTAATGAATCCATAACACCTGCAAAGGGTTCCTGAGCCTTTCAATGGTCTCTCAGGCTGGTTCAGTAGGAATCACAAGCATGGGAAAGACTGCTGACCTGACAGTTGTGCAGAAAACCATCATTGACACCCTCCATAAGGAGGGAAAGCCCCAAAGGGTAATTGCAAAAGAAGTTGGATGTTCCCAAAGTGCTGTATCAAAGCACATCAATAGAAGGTTATGTGGAAGGGAAAAGTGTGGGAGAAAAAGGTGCACAAGCAGCAGGGATGACCGCAGCCTGGAGAGGATTGTCAGGAAAAGGCCATTCAAAAGTGTTGGGGACTTTCACAAGGAGTGGACTGAGGCTGGAGTTAGTGCATCAAGAGCCACCACACACAGACGGATCCTGGACATGGGCTTCAAATGTGGTATTCCTCTTGTCAAGCCGCTCCTGAACAACAAACAACGTCAGAAGCGTCTTACCTGGGCTACAGAAAAAAAGAACTGGTCTGTTGCCCAGTGGTCAAAAGTCCTCTTTTCTGATGAGAGCAACTTTTGCATCTCATTTGGGAACCAAGGACCCAGAGTCTGGAGGAAGAATGGAGAGGCACACAATGCACGATGCTTGAAGTCCAGTGTGAAGTTTCCACAGTCTGTGTTGATTTGGGGAGCAATGTCATCTGCTGGTGTTGGTCCACTGTGCTTCATTAAGTCCAGGGTCAACGCAGCCGTCTACCAGGAGATTTTGGAGCACTTCATGCTTCCTTCCGCAGATGAGCTTTATGGGGATGCTGACTTCATTTTCCAGCAGGACTTGGCACCTGCCCACACTGCCAAAAGTACCAAAACCTCGTTCAATGACCATGGGATTACTGTGCTTGATTGGCCAGCAAACTCGCCTGACCTGAACCCCATAGAGAATCTATGGGGCATTGGCAAGAGGAAGATGAGGGACATGAGACCGAACAATGCAGCGGAGCTGAAGGCCGCTATTGAAGCATCCTGGTCTTCCATAACACCTCAGCAGTGCCGCAGGCTGATAGCATCCATGCCACGCCACATTGCGGCAGTCATTGCTGCAAAAGGGGCCCAAACCAAGTACTGAGTACATATGCATGCTTATACTTTGCAGAGGTCCGATATTGTTCTATTTCCAATCCTTGTGTTATTGATGTCATGTAATATTCTAATTTTCTGAGATTGTGAATTTGGGGTTTTCATAAGCTGTATGCCATAATCATCACAATTATACCAAAGTAAGGCTTGACATATCTCGCTTTGCATGTAATGCGTCTATCTCATATATTGGTTTCACCTTTTGAGTTGCCATACTGACATAAATGAACATTTGCACGATATTCTAATTTTTCGAGTTTCACCTGTAAGAAGCAAATCATCCAGGTTTTTCAATCAAATAGAAGAAGCAGATTTTATTAAACAGAATACTAGATGAGCTCCTCATAACTTTCCAATTTCCCATAACTGACATATCAGTTATGTATTCAATTTTATTTTTATTTTACTCTTTTATCTTCATTTTATTTTGTCAGTTAGCATACTGTGGGTGGGAGGCACCTAAACTTCAAAACTCAATATTGGGCCTAAATTATATAGGAAGCAAAATCAGGAACAAAGTAATTGACAAGCATAAGAACAATAATATGTCAAAGGCCAAGTATG
Source organism: Liasis olivaceus (assembly GCA_030867105.1). Lineage (NCBI taxonomy): Eukaryota > Metazoa > Chordata > Lepidosauria > Squamata > Pythonidae > Liasis > Liasis olivaceus. The sequence goes on along the minus strand of CM061348.1, from coordinate 98,074,231 downwards.
GAAGTTGCCCTAAGAAATGTTGTAGGAGGGACACAACACTTCAGAAAACAACTCACAAGCAGCTGCAAATTCATGAATTTTTGAATATGGAGGATAACTAAATCTCCTTTGTCCCTTGTACCAATAGTTAATAAAAATTATACCTTATTAGATTGGGAAGCTGATAAGCTACTATCATCCAACGTCAGCCCTACAAGGTAGTCCAAACAGGAACCAAAACCATGACTACTAATAGTACCTTTATTGTAAGATTACCGTAACGGAATCTTGCAAGTCTGAAAGCCCCTCCCCTGCCTTTACTTTCCAGAGAACTAGGGAGGGTCCCTTCTAAGATGCTTTCTCTTTTTAAAAAAAATAACTTTAATGAAATTTTTAAAAAGAAAGATAAAAGTAACAAAAATGAATATAGAATAAAGAAAGAAGAAAAGAAAGAGAAAGCCAAAAGTGCAGAAAAAAGAAAAGAAAGAAAATATAAAGAAGTAGCTTCCGATTTTCTTTACAGCAGTTGTAAGTATAAATTTACCTCTTACTCTAAAGCTACATGACTCTCAATTTTTCTATAATCTATTTTTTCCTTAATCATCAAAACCATAAGTCATAAGTTCATTTTTTTCTATTTCATACAAAAAGTCTATAAGGGGTTTCCAATCAGGAATAAATGTAGATAATGTCTTTTCTCTGATTAAAGAAATCAGTTCCATCATCTTCACTATTCATTCCTCCATTGTAGGTAGCATCAAATCTTTCCACCTTTGGGCACATAATAATCTCATTGCAGTTATCCTGTATAAAAACAAAGTTCCATAGCTTTTTTTCCAATTGTTTATCCATCCGTCCCAGAAGAAAAGTCTCTGGTTTCAATTATATGTTAATCTTTAAAATTTTTACATGTCTTCTGAGATGCTTTCTCGATCTCCATCCCTCATTTGGACTCAGATTTCTCTTATCAGACCATATCTAGGCTGTGGCTCTTCCTCCTGTCACCCAAGTTATTCTCACAATCCATTACATCCTGTAGTAACTCTGGTGGAGGGACGTGAGGGAGAAGAAGCTGGATCTGAGTCTGAGAGTGGAATAGCTGATGCAACCAGCAGCCTGCTAGGAGGTAGTACAGATTTGTCCCTGATTGCAAAAAAGCTGCTTGCTAACTTCCCACACAATTGTATCTATTTTCGAACAGCAGTCTGATGCCAACAGAAAATTAGATGAATTAAAATCTTTAATAGAAAAAGGACTTTAAGCCCTGCAGTAGCTGACAAAACAGATAATGTGGATTGTAATATGAAAGGATGCCCTCATATAATGGTACCACATCTAATCTCCATACAGCACACAGGCAAACTTTAGCACCAAAGGACAAGGTGAAACATATGTGCTACAGTTAAGAAAGTAATGCTGTATGTAGCAGTGATTCACATAAATAATCAAAGATGAAGCACAAAACAGGCTATAGTGAAATCTCTCTCCCAGCAACTCAGATACAGAAATCTAAGTGAAATAACATGGCTGCCTAGTCACCATGCTTATAAGAGATTAGTGCCAACTTTTGAACAATCAGTTCCGCCTCCAATGATTTTAAGATTTATCGAGAACTTTGGCATAGTGCCTACAAGACTATTTCAAGATAGTTGTCCATGTCCCCTGCTAAGCTTTGGGAAGAGGGCCAGCCAGGAGTAGGAGAGTGAGATAAGGCCCTCATATGTTAACACTGCTCTACATAACAAACCTTTGAACAACTCCTCAAGACTGCAAGAAAAAAATGAGTCACTACAGTACCCTAATTTGCTTTTCCAGGAAGAGCAGTGACATATAGTAGATGATCTTGACATTAGGTCAAGGTTACAAACAGCATTCTCAGATGCTAATTAAACACTATTTTACCTCTCTATGAAGAGGATAATTCCCCTGGGCTAAACAATCAAGCTTCTACACCTGAATCATCATCAAGAACATCTTTAATATGTGAGATGCTCCCACTTAATAAGAGGAGGTGCTCTAGTATTAACCAAATTGGAGGAAAATTTACACTGCCCCCAGAGTCCATAACCACAGAGTCTGGAGAAATAGGAGAATTGTCTTCATGGCCGCCTCTTCGAGAAAGCCCCAATACCCACACTAAGAAGGAAAAGTAAACTTCAGCTTACAAGGTTTCTCTAGCATCTCAAAATAACACACTGCTAGTAGAAACACAATCCGTTCTTCACTTATTACCATGACCCTTCCCTTGATAGATCATCTAGACCCTCATTTTAATCAATTAGCCCTCAAGGGCCTTATCTAGTACAGGAACAACTTGCACATCATCAGAGAACGTTAACCTTTTTATCCAGATGAGGGATCCACTGGTCAAACACAGGATCCATCAGAATTAGGTCAACTGTTTGCATCAGACCTATTTTTTGACTTGAGTTCTCCCTTTTTTTCAAGAAGATACAAGATAGAAGCATAGTACAAGTACATACGTCCCCCTTGGAGGCCAATTGTCAGAGGCCATTTTGTTCTGAAGAGTGCTTGCTGCAACTTGAAGACTCTGGTAGAGTTCATCTTGTATTTAACCCCACTACAAGAGGAAACTTTGTGAAAGTGGGTAACTGGTATGGTACCTATATATAAAATTGAACACCTCAGCTATTGAGGAGAACATTAGTGATCCTGAACAAGCAGGCTTCCAGGTGGATAGATCAACAATTTGATCACTGCCTGGGGTTACAATTCCTTACTGAAAAATACATCCAGCAGCCACATTCAAATTTATATGCTATGTTTCTTGATTTCCAAGCAGCATTTGACCCAATCTAAAGGAGCATGCTAAGGGCAGTTTTGAGTAACTGCTAGATAGATAGATGTCTCCTCCTTCTGATAAATAAGCACTGTGAGAAGATGGAGTTACACACTAGTAAAATCGCTTCATCGACATCCATGCCCTAAAATTAACAGAAAGAAGAATTCCATTTCTTTTATATGTGGATGATGCAGTAATAAATGCAATTTGGCATGAGATGATCACTGAAAACTTTGACAACTTTTTGAAAAGTGAACATCTGATAATAAATTATGAAAAAATAAGCATGTTAGTGTTTTCCAATAGCAGATGAAGGCACAAATGAACAATTAATAAGTATACGATCTAACAGGTCAATCATTATAAATACCTAGGGGTTGTTTTCCAAAGCAATAGGAAACTAAAAGGCTCAATTTACCCATACTACTTTGAAGGTACAGGGGAATGCCACTATTCAGTCCACCTTTACATTTTACAACCTATGAACAGATTCTGTTAGCTTTCCTTAGGGCTCGCAAGTGCCGGTCTAAGGTAATCCTGAGGCTAGACACAGGCTTGCCAAGTGTTAAAACTCAGGCCTGATCCAGAATACTAACGATTTGGATCAGTATTACTTTAAATGCCAGTGGAGTATTTTGAATATTGTTGATGGATAAATATATCCATTTCTAAGTATTTTACTTTTCCTAAGGATCAGACCTATATCAGACCGTCACCATCTCAGTTTTTATTTTAAGGTGTCCTCATTTCAGTATGGTGTCAATTGCTCCATTCTTCCCTCTTGCAGAAGGGGAGGAGTTCACAGTAAAGAGTTATATCTTGACACCTTTTCTGAAAGTGGAGGAGATATTTGAGTTATCTCCCCCTTTTTTTCATCTCAAGGACTTAGACAAAGCATGTGCTCGATGACAGTTTAGCAAATAAAATTAACCAGACTCTGAGCTCATGGTTTGTGCCCCAGCACCTATATTTTTTCACTTCACTTCAGTTTTAACTCTGTTTCATTCCATTGCAGGTACCTGATCAAATTCCTTGCAAACTTAACTGAGTACCAAGATGCAAACAAAATGACACCAAGCAACATAGCCATTGTGCTGGGGCCAAACCTCCTCTGGCCTCAGACAGAAGGGTAAGAAGCTGAAGCCTAGGGCTCTGCTGTTTTAAAAAGCTACATATTATAGCTGGAGCATGTTAACTCTGGGACAAGATGTTATTGTCTACGCTTTGCAAATGCTAATTTTAATAGGAATATTTTGATCAGATTGCTGCATCTTAACAGTTTCATATGCCTAAAAATGTTTTTAGAGAATGGGACATGGGGATTGGACTAGATTGGGGCAAGAGAACTTGGGCACAAGGCAGGAGTGCTGTAGAAGCAGGATACAAAGAAGGCTAACCTGAAATTAGAAGCAGCAGATCTTCAAGGTTTCCCAGCCTTCCAGTGCTGTCATTTAGTTCAGTCACTGTGGACCTCAAAAGAATCTGACCTCCCCACTCTCGTGCCTTTGTCTTTGTGAATCTCTTCTTTCATTTCAGAAACATCACAGAGATGATGGCAACAGTCTCCCTACAGATAGTTGCAATTATTGAACCCCTTATCCAGCATGCTGATTGGTTCTTTCCTGGAGGTAGGAGACTTTTCTTCCATCTACTGTTTTTTACTGCAGGAATCTGACTTGGTCCGATTCTTCTCCAGGCAAAATTGGACCAAGTCAGGGCTGGTAGTGAAAATTAGACATCAGTTCTATCGCTTGTGCAGCCCTTTCTCAACCACTACCTACTGTTCTTTCCCAGATGACTAGTATCTCTCTAACAATTAGCCAGGGCCACAGTGTCTAAGACAGTAATTTGAAGATAAGGATTGTGATACCAGTCTGCTGGAGATTATTCCAAGATGTTGTGGCTTTATGCCTCCTTTTTATGTTTAATTTTTGAAAGGTACGATCACCTGATAAGTCCCATAAGAATTGGCTAGTTTGCTTCTCATATTAAATCTTTGTGTGTGTGTGATGGGGAGTATTTCCTACAGGGAAGAGGTTCTTCTCTGAGATTGAAGCTAGTCCATACTAGGCCTTTATTTGCAACACATGCCGCAAATGATTATTTTGCTCTCTCTGCAAATTAGACATTGAATTCAACTTGACTGGAAACTATGGAAGCCCTGTGCACGTGAACCACAATGCAAACTACAATTCTATGCCATCACCCGATATGGACCATGCGGACCACAAGCACTCAGATCAGACCCGGCGACCACTCAGTGTGGCCACTGACAACATGATGCTTGAGTTCTACAAGAAGGATGGGTAGGGGCTCTTTTGCTATGTCGTGAGAGGAGTATGGGGACAATCTGGGGTGCAAGCTAGGGAATGCTGTGTTGGCTCGCAGTGCTACTGCCTAGGTTTTTTAAGGAGTATAGATGCCTCACCACCTTGTCACTAACATCTCACCCTGCTCTTAAGTGCCTCTTCCATCCCCAGGCTTCAGACTTCTGGCCTGTTGAAAGGAAATATACTGTTGTGCCTGACTGTCTGCCTAACTGCCTGACTAGTCCTGGTCTCTGCTAGTTGTATTTGTTCTATCGGACAAGCTAGGTGAGAAAGGTTAGTTTCAGTAAGTCAGCAGAAGCCAGGGCAGTGATCCATGAGGCCAGTGATTTTGTGTCAGTTCTGCTTACTCTTACATAACAGAAAGTCATCCTGAGTTGGCCAACTTTTCCAGAGGAAAGTTGTGCTATCTATCTGTCTGTCTGTCTGTGAACTGTGAACTAAGTTATTTATCTACCTGACCACCATGTTATCTTGTTATCTCTACCCTAGTAGAAAATTAAGGAAAGTTGCGCTAGGAGATTCCCAAAGCAATGTCTTCCATGATTGACAGTCTGCCATCTTTGGCTCTCTTGCTTCTGTTACCATCAAAGTCTAATTAGGAGTGAAAGACCAGTACAGGCATGGATGAAGGAATAAGTCTGGCCACTGAGATACTTACAATATAAGATCCTGTTTACACCATCTCCTTCTACTATGACAATTTAGCCAAGGAGGCAAGAAAATAAATGGTTATTATTATTTGTTGCCTTAGAAGGTGGCAGCACCTGGGTGACTTTGGACTCAGAAGCTAAGCAGGGTTGGGCTTGGTTACTACTTGGAAGAGACACCCAGCAAATGCCAGGGCTATAGGCAGGACTGGGAAATGTTTAAAAAATCCCAGAAGGCAATGGCAAGCCACTTTAATCCTGCTACTAAAACGTCACCAGGAGTAGAGCTCAGCTTGAGTAATGTACATATATCATATCATATCATATCATATCATATCATATCATATCATCATATATCATATATATAGATGTACTGTACATACCACTTTTTCTTTCTAAGGGATCTCAGAACAGTGTCCAAATTATCACACATGCGTATATCTATACTTACACACACAAATCCAAAAAGGGAATGATCACTACTGAGCAATATTTATCTAAAATCTTAGAATCCAGGGAAGGCTTCTTCAAAAAACTCTCCATCACATAAAGAAGCATTAACTATTCCCTGGATCTATTCAGTTAAACCTTCCCTGCTTGTTCTTATTAATTAAGATAGCCTGATTCTTATATCCACCTTGTCTACTTCTCAGACCACATTCATTCATTCATTCATTTTTTATCCTGCCACAGTCTTGTGACTCTGAGTGGTTACAGTGTCACAATAAAAACAACAGGATTAAAACAGTGCACAGTCCAAATAAGAAAAAACCAAAGTAGGAGAAAACAACAAAAGGCATAAGTGATCTTACTTAAAGGCTCTTTGAAAAAGCTCAGTTTTTAATAACTTCCTAAAAGCTACCATCCCATTGACATCCCAGAAACGTGGGACAACAAAGAACCCTTCCTACCTAATCTAACAGGCTGAGCTGAATCTGATTGCAGGAAGGAATCCTGTAGTAATTGAAATTGATCTCCTAACTCTGGTGATCTGCAGAAGCTTTGTTTGGACAAACTAGGTTGTCTAATTTGGAGTAAATCGTGTAGCTTTGCCCTCAAAATGCTTTACCAACTGGTGCAATAAGCCACTGAGCATGATGTTTAGTCTGTCCCCAGACATTCCTTGAGCAGCCTACTAATCACCCAAGAGTCCCGCTGAGTGATTCACTGAGATTGTGATGTGTAAAGTAAACCCAACGTTAACCCTCTTCACTGCCATAATCTCTACCGCTCAAGAGTAGCAACTGTGCTTCATCTAGATAGGATCACATTCACTGCCAGATTTGTGCCAGCAGCCCTCTAGCTATGTATTAGCTCTCGTTACCATTTGAGAAAATCAGGGAGTGTTTTAGACTTCTCATAATCAGACAGGATGCTCAGGTGTGACCCTACGAGCATTCTTCCAGATCTTGCCATTTGAAAGCTAGACAAGAGCCTTGATAGAATGGCAGCCATGAGCAAGTAGCTTGTGCGTAGCTATTGAGGTCTCTCAGGACGCCTTTTCTAGGATTCTTCCAAACTAGAGATCCCCTCTGCAAGTTCAGGGAAGGTCATGAACAGCAGGACGGGCAGATGCCTGTTCTATCTCCATGGCCCAACCACAGATACAAGTCCTTGCACCAGGGATGAGGCAGGTCACATTTTGTTGTTGACTGCAACCTCTCCCTCTCCCTCTTCAACCCAGTACTGCCCCAAATACCAGCCATGTTCTAGGATGAAAACCTCTGAGGTGGTTGGATACCCTGTATGACTCATCACTTGTACAGCTGATCTCAAGCATTGGCTTATCTTCAAAACTTCACTGAGGTTTCATGTATAAAAATAGAAAAGGTAACAACCTAAAATGTTGCAGATACTGTAAATACAGTTTGTGTACTCATATGAACAAATGTACATCAGTGAAAGAAACAAGGTGAATTATTTGCATTTATCATTAATCAATTTTAATTTATTATTTTTCTGTTTAACTTATGAATTTGTTGACTTAAAACTTATAAAGAGTAATGGTGTCCTTTGATCTTTCTGGAAAGAATAGCTAAGGTTTGGTTTAACACTTTATTTTTCTAGCCTAAACATTAAAATAAACAAGCTGATATTCATCAGCAGGAAAAGTTAAGACAATCTTTCTTATTTTCTTTAATTAAGTATGTTGGCATATAAAAAATTATAACAGCAAAACAAAAAGTAACTTTAAAAGAAGTATTATGAAAAATCATATTAATATTAATTTTGATGATAATTCAACATTACTATAGCCTTAAGGGAGGCGTTTTTTCCTGAGTTGCTAGTCCTGTTAATGTGAAGGGGAACATAGTTTTGTTTTGCATGATGAACTATCTGCAACAAATTTTGATGATTTGTTTTGTCAAATTCAATTTATGGAAGAGAGAAAAACCCAAAGCTTGTAGCCTGCCTTACCCTCCAGAATTCTAATAAATAATTTGTGGTAAACTCTTAGTCTGTGATTAGAATTATAATGGAATGATCATAGCAATGTTCAACATAATTCAAAGCCAAGAGTCACTGATTGAGGCAGGATATAAAAGGAATTAGTTAATTAATTAAAAGTCAACTTACATGGATTCAATGGGACCTACTGATTTAAGTCTCACAGTCATATTTAATACATTAATGCACATTTTAATATTTATGTATGTTTAGATACAGCTTACTAATTTACCTAGAGTTGATCTTTAATGTTTTCATGCCTTCCCAAAGATTGTATCATCTCTCACCCTGCATTTTCTACCTGAAGTATCTTCCTCTTCTGTGACTTATGTTGATTTTGAGGAATCATCAAGAGCAGAATTTGTTACCTATGTGTTACCAATTACATTTGCACATCACATTGAATGATAAAATGATCAAGTAGCAAACATGGATTGCTAACTTCCCACATATGGGCTCTTCCCATAATTAGCCAATGTCCAGTCTGGTTTATCAACAACAAATTTAATCTACCACAAATCTTGGACACATTCTGTGGCCTGCAGTGGCTAGAAGAAGCATATTAAACACACTTAACTTTTATGAAAGGAGAATAAATTTGGATAGTACGGAATCTGTTTCATAATGGAGATTCCCTAAAGCAGGGACTGGGAACATTTCTTTTTTAATGAAGAGACACAGATCTCTGGGAGGAATCCTTTGAGAGCCAGAGACACAGCTGGGAGGAGTTTACACCCTTTGAAGGATACAGCACTCTCTTTTTGTGCTTTCCCCTATCTGTGCCACTCCATCTGATGAGAGGCTGCACTCAGATACTGCAGGTCAATATTTCTCAGCCCCAGACTCAGAGTCCTGTAAGATTGTATTTGGGGCATCTTTGAAATTTGCATTAAACTGTTGAGGATTGTCATATATTTTTCTTATCCTGTTCTCTAGGTATTGGATGTTGTTTTTATATATTGAACCAAGGTTTGAGGAATGGGCAGAAATACAAATATATGTTTTTAACTTTTGCATGACATATAATTCCTTGTCACAGAACTATATTCTATCAGTGACTATACAAGTATAGGAGAAATTATATACAAGGCACTTCCCAGTTGTCCCAAAGGAGTTGTGATAGAGGACCCCAAGCAGGAAGAAATACAGAGAGTACAGATTAGCTTAGGAGACAGGGTAGGCTGATTCTTAAAGCTTTCCATGTGCACTAATAGCTTTCAGTTCCCAGTATGGTCTGTGCATTACAGACAAATGTGCTGAAACATTAGCTCCTAAGAACCAAACCTAACTCCCTTGATTCAGAGAGAAGAACCACACAGAAATTATGATACATCCCCATTTCATTCATGTATTCATCCATTCTATAGATCCATATGGCTCCCTATCCTCACAAGACTCAGGGCAGCAATTGTACATTCCTGCAATCTGCTTCATCTCTACCCTCCACATGATCTCTTACGCATACAGAGGGGGAGTGGGGGATCATAGTTTTCCCAGAATCCTCCCATTTTCTCTGGCTCTTCTTTTCACTGAACACCCTGCTTTCTGTGTAGTAGTATGCTTCTCTGCAGCTGGATGGACTTGATTCCCAGGCTTTTCTCAAGCTGCATTCTTAACCCTCGCTGGCTTTTCCCCAAAGATAGCCACCCTGGTGCAGGAGGAGAGCCATTTGGCCTTAGTTTGTGTTACACTAATGTCTGTGTGTTTCTGTCCATGCAGCCTTAGGAAAATCCAAAGGTACAGTATCTTCTGGGTAGCTCTTGGACCATTCCTATTCTCAGTATTGAAACCCAGCCTGTTCAGAGCACCCATGGCCTTGACAGACAAAACCTTCCTTTGCCCAATTGAGAGTCATGGCGAGGCGGCATTAAAGCCAGTTTCTCCTTCTGTGCAGTCTAAATGGAGCAAATATTTGGAGTGCATTTTGGACATACAGAGCTACTTAATGTAGAGGCAAAGGCTCCATAAGATCATCGATAGTGACCTTTCACAGTCCTGCTGCCCATGATATGTAAAGTGGTGATGGGGATTAAACCCAGGGCCTTCATGCATGTATTCCAGTCACTGAGCTTTGGCCCTTTCACTTTCCTGTAATGTCATTGATTTCTAGTGCAAAGGACCTCTTCCTTTCTTTTTGGAAGGTACATGCAGCTGTCCTAGCTGCACATTATAAAAATAGAAAACATTTCCCCAAAGTTTACTTTTTGGTCGGAATTTTATTTTCAGGGTTGCAGCTCCTCTTCATCCACAGGCTCCTTGCTATGACTCTGGAAAGCCCTCAGTAGATGTAAAACTTTGTCGTCCTTAAAAGATCATTGCTTTTAAAGTTCCTCTGTGATTGCAAGGATTTCCCTGCATTTTTAATGTAACCAAGCAATGCCCTGAAAACTGTCTACAGTGGCATAACATTTCTTGGCTTAAAGAATATTTATGTATATGGCCAAACTGCTCCTTTCTCTTTAATCAAGAGATTGATAGCCAAAATCAGGAAGTGTTGAGGCCTTGGAAGGGAGTTTCATAGAAAAGCATGCCCTTTTTTATTATTTTCTTTAACATCCCAGGGGATCAAGGACCACTTAGTGGAATTTCAAAGCAATGGATTTCTCCCTGGCTAAATGATGTCTACATTCCATGTTTCTGGCTCCCTCTCATCCTGTCTGTACACAGCACCTCAGGGAAAGGGAGCCTGTTCAGGATGACAGACCTAGATGCACCCAGATGGGTTCCCCTCCTTTCTACTGCAATGTCTGTGTGTGTGTGTGTGTGTGTGTGTGTGTGTGTGTGTGTGTGTTATACTGTATTGCTTTCAAGATGGTAAGGGTGTATCTCTGTGTTCCCCCCCATAGCATGGGCGTCCGGGTGATGGACACCTCTTGGGTGGCTCGCAGAGGCCCCTCCATAGTTCGTAAGGCATCCTCCACCCCTCCTGCCATGCAGCCCCCTGCTCCGCCTTGTGATCTTGCTGCTACTCCTCAGTCACCAATTCCTGAGCAATCTCTTGACATTTCAGCTACTCCCTCCCCTACTCCAACTAGCTTCGGGTTCCCACCAGGGGTTGAGCGAGCAAGGTAAGTGCTGGAAGCAACACCGATTGCTACCACTGTGTTCTGTGGTCCATGAACACATCTACCACTCCCATGCCTGCATTGGCCTTCTTTTGTTATGCTTCACTTTTCACTTTGTATGTGGGGGGTTGGGGGGGAGGAAAGAGAGCATGAGAGAGAATTCAGGCACAAAATGACAGTACCTTCAGTGAATGAGAGCAAAAACCTTAATTCTCCAAAGAGAGGAGATGGCAAGGGCAATTGGCACCTATAATGTAGAACAGTTTTCTTCTACACCTTCCCCTCTCAAATTAATGGGCAGTTACAGGGAATGGACAGATCCTATTATTTTCTTCTCCACCTTCTGGGGAAGAAGGAATAGCCCATTGGTTATAACACCAATATCATATAATAGTACCTTGATATCCCCTTGATCAAGCCAAGTATTTAGACCCTCAAGCATCCTTGAAAATTTGCCTAGGATTTTCTGTGAACTTCAGTGTACTCTTTTCAGTGCAGGACAGCAAAGCAAAATTAAACTAGAGGAGATGCCATTTTAGTGCTACCCTCCAGTATTTTTTTAATTCTAGCTCTGGAGTTTTAAATCAGTAGTTTAAAGGACAAGTTATTTTGTGGTATAGGGTCAGTTTTGTAGCAAGAACGTCATGTGAAATGTCTTATATTTGCCATCACAATGCATTGAGAGAGTAGCATTTTCCATCAGAATCATTCTGGTCTATGTTTCTGGTTCTGGTCTATGTTTCTGTCATAGATGAGCTCCTTAGCTGAAAGTGTGGAATTAGACTTTTAATGTCCTGCATGTCACTGTGGGCATTAGAACCAGTGGTTGGGGGACAACATTGGGATCAACACTAGAGACAAGCTATCTTGGGAAACAATAGTGATGAAGCACTGAAACAGGCAGCCCCAAAACTCAGGAAGAGTCTTGAGCAAAATTTAGATTGAATTCCTTGATAAGTAAAGTTTCTGCATATGGAAAAAAGGGGCACCTTTATCATTCCATTTGATCTCCATTTTCTGTTTGAATTTTTTCCCAGTTGCCATCAGTTTGCAGCTGCATTTTTGCAAGGCTTGTTCTTTCCAATAAGGCATCATTTTTGACACTGTGGTCACTTTGCCCAGTCTGATTTTTGTTCTGATGCAGTCACATGAGGTTAAATTCTCATGGCCATGTGCTATCCTGCTCCCCACCCCCCTCTTGCCCTTATAAGCATCTGCTACTGTTATTGGTCTTTTTACCAATAACAGATTGAATGTACCTTAATCTCTGAAGAAGGAATTAACCTATAGTTCACTAGATGCAACTGATATCCCACTGCATATTTATTATACTGCGTAGAAATAAATATTTTCCGACTTGGATTGAAATCTCCAGTTTATCTCAGATTAGCTGTGGTCGTCTCCCTCTGCTTACTCTTTTCGACAGCTAGGAAGTCTTGACTGGCAAAGAATGGGCAAAAAGGCCTGCAGTTCGTATACTAACCAGGACAGGGAGGAACAGACTTGCCTCCCTTATGAGAGGTCAGGGTCTTCACCCAATTTTTAGGCATACAGTAGTGCTTATTTTTGATCCAATATAAAGCAATAACATTGCTCCAGTAGATCGTATAACAATATGCTGCAGGGGATTCCCTTTTGGTTCCCCTGGAAATAGTGGGCACACCAGTTCCTCCCATTGAGAAGGGTGTAGGTGCACTCTTGGTGCTCTTGTGGGCTTGGGAGGGGGCGGTGTTTTGCAGCTCCAAAGTGTGAGCACTTGCAGAAACCTCCGGATTTCACAGATGCCCTGTGCAATTCCCACCAAGACGTCTCTGGGCTGCCTCATGGGCACCTTCCTTTCTAAGTCTGAAATGTTAATGTCACTACAGTCTTTGACTGTAAATGGTACAGAGTGATTCTGGAGCTTCAAGGGATTAAAGTCCAGAAAAAGACTCTCCATATCTGCATTCAACAGCACTGCTGCTGGTTTACAGGGAAAGGAAGGTAGAGGGGTCATAGTTCCAATGTTTGACTTAATGACATGCAGCGCCATTAGAATTCATTCCACGCTTTCTTTGCTCTCCTGGTACAAAGTGTCCCTCACCTGCCAGTGCAAACCTACAGTATGCAAATCTTGGCACTCACCTTTGCACTTTAGTACGCTGTGCCACTGAATTCTTTATGCTTTCTTCTGTACTCTTCCTGACTTCAGTTTGTTTGTTTGATTTGCCAGTATCCTATTTCTGGTTTTAATTTCACAGTCTAATAAGGCAGCAATTTCTGTTCTTCTGCACCATTTTCCTATGTCTTGATTGATTTGTCTGTTGGAATTTAATCAGCTGGTTCAAACCTCAAATCATGACCTGCCAGTTTCCAAGTAAATAAGATTTGAATTGGAGACAGATGTGTATTCCCTTGGATCCCCCAGAAAGCAAGCCTTCTGGGGTACATGTTAAAAGTATGAATCTCCTATAACTGATATACAAAGGACAACAATTCCTTATAAAATGCCACCGCCACCAATTCCCGCTTAAGCCTTTTTAAGTTCCTTCTTTTTTTTTTTTTTTCCTATGTTTGCAGTACACATTCAGGCATTTGTATCTTAGTGTATTAGGTTCCATAAAGGAATTGTTTTGCTTTCCTTCCTTCCTTAAGAAAGACACATTTTGTAGTTCTTTCACTACTACTTCAAAACAATAAAAGCAGTGTAATTTTGTTGTGAATGCATAGACCTTCCAGCAGACATACTTTTTCTTGCTTGCTTGAATATACATACCACCCAGCTCCCAAGACATTGATATGTTACAGAACTATATTACAGAAACTAATATATTAATACTAAAAGAATGAATATGTCCTGGAAAGAGAGTTAAAAGGTACTGTATCTCCAGTCGAATTGCTCTTCCCCTGCTCCTACAGACTAAAGCCATGCAGGGCATTTGCAAACTTAGGGTGTTTGCTCCAACCATTTAGCAACAGGTACTGTCTTGGGATCAGGTGCTGGCAAAGGAAATGCTGTGCTGGCCACCTCTTGGCTTCTGGCACATGTCCTACATTTGCAAGCAGAAGCAAAAACCGGGCCGGGGGAACCCCTGGGCTTTGCCAGCCCCCTTGACTCTTTTGGTTGCTGTTCTGCCACCCTCATGCTTTGGGGCTGTGATTGGAACTCCTGTTCAGTTCTTCCTTGTACAAATGCTCTCTGCTCTTTTTTTTTTCCTTTTTGTTTTTGTTGTTTTGGACCTTTGCAGCACGGATGGTGTGTCGTCTAGTTGGTCGGATTCCTGTTACATCTACCCATCCCCTGAGGACGACAAGTCTCCCTTGTACCCCTACTGCTCTTCCTTCTACCCTTACCCCTCCAGGACCGGCCCATGCACTAGGCTTGAGCCTCCCTTGCCGCTGTACCACTGGGCAGGGAACAACCCAACACTGCCTCCTCCTTGTTCTTCCTCCTGTTCTTCCTCCCTCTCCTCTCAGCCATTTGACATTAATTTCCTACATCTCCCTAAGCAGATTTCCCTCACAGAACTGCATGGTCCTGAGACTAACCTTTCCTCTGTCACCACAAAAGCCGCCTTCACCTTATCCAAACCTGATCCTCCTGGCACTCTTCCGTATAGCTCCAGCATGTCAGTTTCTTCCCCCTGGGTCAGCTGCACCTGTGCCAGAGACAGAGGAGCCGGGCTCACTAGGTAAATAATTGCTTATTTGACACTGGCAGGGCATGGTGGACTCTGGAGGGGTGACCACCACCTGCTAGCTGTATGTGATACCAGAGAATGGAGCTTAGACCCCATCTGTCCTCAGGAAAACAGAAAAAAATTCTTGTTGGTCCCCACACTGCTGGCAGTCCCCTCACTGTTCGAGGGCATTTCAGCTGCATTGGTCAATAGACTATAGAGGAGACCCTCACTGACACCAGCTCAAAATGACAGTTCAAAAAACTGGTTTAATGGTTCATCTCTTTTCTCTAGGGGACTTGAGAAATGAAGTTCTGCAAGGAGGTTAGAGATCTAGTAGACTCCTCGTCATCTTCCCAAAATAATAGTTTCTAAGAGTTTGTAGGGAAACCTCAATAGCTATCCCATTCTTTCTTTGGAATGCAGGAAAACCCTTTATCCGATAGGATTTTGAACTGGGCCATAGGCAACTGTGCCAAAACAATAGATTCTTTGGAACTAACCTGCCCATTGCCATTTAGCATGTATGAGACACCTACAGCAACAAAAAGCAGCTATTGAGTCCTTCCACTAAGTTTCAAGTTACTGCATTTTGTGTCTACCAGCGTCAGCCTTACTGAGCTAAACTGCTGCTCACTATTGGTGCCTTGGACTCTGAGGCAGATTGGCTAGTTCTGACAGATGAGTGGCTCATGGGCATTTGTATGTTGCATATGGTCTAAGGAATTAAGAATGGTATCTGAGGAACAGATTTGGATGACGGATATGCTGTCGAGCCCAAGACCCAAAGAACATCTCTTAATTTATAAGGCACTCCTTCCTCTTCCCATCATAAGGAAAGACTGAATG
This sequence comes from Liasis olivaceus, assembly GCA_030867105.1. Lineage (NCBI taxonomy): Eukaryota > Metazoa > Chordata > Lepidosauria > Squamata > Pythonidae > Liasis > Liasis olivaceus. The sequence goes on along the minus strand of CM061348.1, from coordinate 98,058,451 downwards.
CCAGAAAAAGCTCTAAAAACAGCTTCCCTCCATTTTTGTTTTGTCTCATTGCTGTGTACCGAATGATTGAGAGGGCTGTGGCATCATTCATGCTCTCGTCATGCTTAAACTGCTTTGAAGGTGGATGTGCAAGATTGGCTGGTCCTTTAGGCATGTGTTTGGGAGCAAGACGTAAACATGCTTTGCTTTGCAAGTATCATTGGTTTATCTTAGCAGAGAGCACCCTGGGACTCTGACAGGAGAAGAAAGGGATCTGAGATGCGTGCAAAGAGATTCATAACTTACTGCTTCTTCATCTTTCATTTTGCTTTTAGCACTCTGAAAACCAAGGAACTCTCACTAGTGTCTGGGCAGAAAGGGAGCCCAGCTTGCAGCCATACAACATCGTGTGGTGGGACTGCACAACAACCCCCAGGTCCCACACCGCAGCTATCCACAGAACAAAGTCCACACACTCTGCGGAAAGGTATGCACCCAAGCGTTAATACTCGCAAGTACAATAAGTACCCTTTTTATTTTAGTTGGGTCACTTCCTGAGGTCACTGTTGGGTATGGTGCCTTCAGAAGTGTCTCCTGTCTTGTTGCAGCGTTATTGTTATGCACTCTTCTGATGCTCTTATAGGATAGCCAATTGGCTGGCTGGAATTTTTTCCTGCTAAAAGGCCTGCATTTTATATTTGAGATCTAATTTATCTGGACCATAGAACTACCTGAAAGCAGAATTGTGGTCCACTAGATAGAGCAGAGGTGCCCAATTTCTGTATGGCCACCTGTGAACTTTGAGTGATGTACCAGGAGATGCATGTCCCCAAATGGAAGGAAGTAGAACAAAAACTAAATTTGATTAAGTATAATTACCTTGCAATTTCATGAATTAAATACGATTAACATAACTGTCCCAAATATTACTGTTTAGTGACAACTTTGGTGGTGGATTTGAGGGCTAGACCCAAAGTTTTGGGAGGCTTCAAATTGTTCATATGGCTCCCATACATATGGAGGCTACAAAATTCAAGAGGTCTTGGAAGTAGAGTTGGACTTAAATATTGGAAGACTTCAGACCAAGTGTTGCCTTGCCTCTACTTTCTCAGTCCCCATTTATCTTCATTAAATTAGCATGAAAGCCTGAGCAGAAGCCAATGCAAAGAGAATAATCAAACAATTTGCAAAATATTAAAAAGTAATTTTAAAAAGGTCCTTTAAGAATTAGCACTTTAGATTTATCCTTTCTTTAACCCAGGGTCAGCTCATGTTGATGAAACAAGGACAGGGATTTGGTTAACTCAGAACCAGTTATTTTGAGAATTGGATTTTAAAAATAATAATCAGTTCTTTTGAACATGGGGGGAAGATTGAGCGCGAACAGGAGATTCTTCTTCCCAGCTTTAGAAACAAAGGGGAAGGGGGGACTCCATGGAAATTAACAAGGAACTGTTTTAACTAATATCCATAGTTATATTTATGTATAATATTCAACATGCTTTCTGATTGTTATCAAATTTCCAAAATTCCCTAAATCAGCAAGGGAACTGGTTAAAACTGAGAAATGGAAAAAGAGAGCAAACAAACTGCAAAAAGTAGCTAGAATTTTGGGTACATAATTAGGAGGGAGGCTGTAAAGGACCACCTGTGTCTAGGGTACCTCCTCTGGTTCTAGTGGCCATCAGCATGGATTTTTTTCCTGGATAAACCACTAGAGACACTTTACATTAGCCTTGTTTCAAATTCATCTGCTAACCATGACTAAGGCTTGTCTGTTGTATTCAGAAAGCTGGCAGTAAGAAGGTCAGCCGAGTTCCAATGAAAAGTGATCCTCATTTCTCTCCGTCTTTCTCTCTCTCTCTCTCTCTCTCTCTCTCTCATCATCTGCAGTTTCAAAGAAGCTGACCCCGCTCCCCGCCAAGGGTCCTTATGGCCAGTCTGGTGGTATGTCTGATCCATCGACAGGGCAGCCATCTCCAGCCAGCCTTTCTCCCACTCCACCCAGCACTCCATCACCCTATGGACTGAGTTACCCACCGGGCTACTCCTTGAGCTCAGGCCCTCTCTCCCCAGCAGCAGCTCCTTCCCTCTCTTCTCCTCCTTCCCTAACAAGCACTTTAACCAAATCTCGGCCCACCCCCAAGCCACGACAGAGGCCTACACTGCCACCTCCACAGCCTCCCACATCCAATGCATCTGGCTCCAGTCCACAGTCCACAGAGCACACCATACTAGATGACATGTCTCCTGGAGAGAGCATGTCCACAGGTAACCAGATAGTGAAAGTGGGACATCAGCTCGTGGTTTGGGGAATAGCTGGGGTTACTAGCAGGGATCAAGTGGTTCAGGGAACAGCTTGTGTGGGTTCTGGTTTTCCTTCCTTTTGAGCACTGAACATGGAGCTGGTTATGGGCACTGCAAAGGAAGCACAAAGATGGGAACAGCCCCAGTGAAGCAAAGGTCTACATGGGCTACTGTAACCAAGTCAAGACTGAAGTTGCATTTTTCAGGGCTGCTATCCTTTATTTTTCTGTTTTTCCCATAGCCTTGATTTCAAAATCAAGCATGCTCATTGTATTTAATCTTATTTTAGTTTAAATGCTGGCAAGAAAAAAGTCTATTCCTATAGGTAGTGGTGTTTTATAAAACACTACTCAACCAGAAAGACAGAAGCAAGTGTATACAGAACACAACAGCAACGGGTGAGATACCTACCACTGTAGTGTGATGAGGGAAGGAGGGATACTTTCTCATGCAATGACCTAACAAGCTGCTTGATTTTTAATGAAGACCTTGAGAAAAATAGTATATATATAGTATGAAAGCAGGATTTTATCTTAGGGTATTTCCAGACCCAAAGGCAAGTGTCACTGATTCTTGCTTTCCCCAGTGATAATATGTCTCAGCATGCATTGCTGTCATCAGCAAACTGCTATATAGTAACAAGTATTTCTCTGGGTTTTGCTGTAGGCACCACGATAGTAGCACACCCATGGATGTGCCACATTGCATTCACATATGGTGCAAATTTCTCTTTGGCATACTGTGTCTTGGTGCCAAGCTGAGCAAATCCTGTTCCAGGTTGGCACTGTGCTTTCCAGTTTTTAACATTTTTCTTTGTACCTTCTGAGCGTCCCAGGGAGTGGCCTGGGCTTTAATGTGGTTTGGGGTAAGTTAAAAAGCAACAGCTTGACCTGGAAGTGCTCTGGTGGCAAAAGGCAGGTTGCCTACTCTTGCCTATTTGGCCACGTTCTTCTCTACCCACCCCACCCCAGAGCCATTGATTCATAAGTGCCAATCTCCCTCTTCAGTCTGTTTTGTAAAGAGTAAATAATCCAGCTGCTTTGACAGCAGGGTGCACAGCACCCCTTTCTCTTGACATAAGAAGAGATCACTTGGCTTGCTAAGTACCTACAGTATATACTGGAAAACTTGATATAAAACATCCTATTTAGAACAGTCTTCTGCAACCTCACAGGTTTTCCAGAAGTTGGACTCCCTTCCTAAACACGGGCATTTCAAATAGAATTATAAACAGAAGGTAAACAGAATTGGTCCGCTATTTTCATATCTGATCTTTGGATGAGCACTAGTTTCTTTTCAGTTTGGCTGCAGTTTCTGCTCTTGGATTTTTGGGGGGAGTAGGCTTCTTAGGCACAGATACTCCTAGCAGACAAGTTAAAGCCAAGGGAGTTGGGGGGAAAAATGGGAGATATAAGGAATTTTTAAACCCATCTCTATTTTAGTATACTTCAGGGGGATTTTGCTTTGAACTAGCTGGTTCACGCTCAGCTGAAGACTTGAGGTAACCTAGAACTTTCTAGAAATTGAGGGTGTAAATATCATACAGTAGTACTTTGTGGAAATGAGAGCTGTTGGCAGCTCCCATCACGCCAGCTCCTAAGGACTAAATGGTCAGTCTTACTGCATAATCAGACAGATCCTGTTTCCATCTAATGAAAGGACAATGAGAGGAGGCCAGGTCGTACCAGCTTTCTGTTCGGGGCTGGGCAGAGAGGTGTACTGTTGTTTGGACTTTCTGTTGTGTTTTACTTTTGTCTTGTTGCTCTTGTTTCTCTTCTGTTCCTATGTCCCAATCCTATGATTGTGTCCTTGCAGCTGTTTGAAACACGTGGTGCAATATTGGATAGGTGTGAGGGGACTGCTTGGGGTAAGCTGGAGTCCCACCATCTTCCCTGAACCTTTCCCCTTCTGCTACCACCACCTACTGCCCTTGCCCTGCCCTGCCCTGCCCTGCCCTGCAACTATGCCTCCTCGTCTCAGACTCACCTATCACCATCTCACTGGCCTTGCATGGGGCCCGCTGATCCAGAACAGCATGGCTGCTGAAGCCTGAACCCCATTCCAAGCTTCCTGATAATGGGGTTATTAGTAAACTTGGGGGTGTGCTTCTCTAAATCACTGGCCTTCATGTGTGACAGCCTTTTGGTACACAGACAGTTAAATTCATTAAACTAATTCCTTTCCAAGCCACAGGATTCACTTGCTCCTAACCTTGCTGGTCCTTTCTTACCAGTGTTAACTCTCTCCCTCTGCCATTCCATGTGTTCTTTCCAAAGGGATGTCATGATATTACCATTTAACTAATACTAATGGCCCTCACTGTTATGGATGAAGCCAAAAGAACCACATCTGGGGCACCTCAGGAGCACAGGAAGGTTAAGATAAGGTGTGTAGCCAATTCACACAGATGATGGGGTCTTCTCTCACCATCCCAGAAGAGCAGTCTTTGCAATGGAACGCTCTTCTACTCACCTGGCATGGAAGTTTTGTGAACCATTCCTTTTTAAGGAGTGTGTTTCCCATGAGTATTTTGGAGTAACTTTCTTATTTCTTCAACTTTGGATGTGCTCTCAGGAGTCTGCTTATATGCAAATTACACTGTGAGGGGTTTGTTTTCTTAAACTGTAAGTATCCTGTACCGCTCACAGGCTCTTGATAGATGCAAGTTCCCATCTTGCTCACTTCCATTCTGGACAAAACAGTGATATGAAAAGATGTTCATTATTTAAATAGCATAGGATAAAGTATCCCTCACTAAATAGGGGGAGAGGACTGTCTGCATCCTGAGCAAAATACAGAGCTATAAGAAATGATGGGACAGAGCAGATGAAAAACTGGGCTTACATAAATACGTTGTGACAGTACTTGGTGTGTATTTGTCTTTGGGTTATTGGTTGCAAAATTACTATAGTGTAGAACACAAGATAAGTTAGGACAGGCCATTCAGAGTAATGCTGGCAATGAAAATTTGGCCATCAGGCATAAAGTTCTGTGGTTCCATCCCACGGTTCCAAACTGGGCAGCTGTTTTTGAGATTTGCAGTGAGGACTGAAAGTGTCAAAGCAATCTGGGCAAAAGTGTACATTTCATTCTGTCCACAGTTTTCAACATTTCCCTCTATGAAAACTGTGAAAATGTTTTATTTCCCCAGTTGAAACATGTAAAAATGTGTGTGCATGAGCACATGTGCATGCACACATGCACACACACACACACACACACATGACAAATGCACAGTAATCTCCTATGGACTTCTTTATAAGCATTTCACTGAGAAGGGTACTGTAATCAAACTGGCCATTGTTGATGAACCTTGGTCTTCCCCTTGATCAGTGTTTCTCAACCTTGGCAACTTTAAGATGTGTGAACTTCAAATCCCACACTGGCTGAGGAATTCTGGGAGTTGAAGTCCACATAACTTAAAGTTGTCACAGCTGAGAAACACCGCCCTAGATAGAAAGGGGCTGTTCCTCTTGCACGAGACATCCTTCATTTTCTTGCCTACATCTCCCAGTTCTTTTAATGACCTTTGAACAGCTTTTCAAACTATTTGAAAGGCCTTTTCAGGTCCTGTGAATCTCTTTGCCGTTAGATGGTTCAGAACAGATTTACATACACAGATTGATTAGCTGAGAACTGACAGGGACATTCACCTTTGGTATCCCAAATATCCCGTAAGTGCTGATTGTTTGGAAGGTGTGAATGAACAGAACGTTCCATCATACCTTGTGTCCTGTGAGCATCTTGTAGAGTTTTTGAAATAGCTTGTGATTGTGTGGGGCACATTACTTGTTCAAAGCAATCTGCATGCTGTTGTCTGTCTGTAGCTAAGTAAATTTATCCTATCCTATTGCTATGTCATGTATTCTCCTAATCTTCCATAATGGAGGGTTTGTCCAACAGTGCCTAATTACTTCTGACCCCACCTTGAATTTCTCTTACGAATCAAAACATGATTTGAGAAAGAACTATTGTAGCACGTCCCTCATGCGGGGAATATGCTGTGAACATGGTTACATTTGGAGTTGAAATTCACATAGATTCATTCACTCCTGGATGCGTGCTTCTTTGTGACCCTTTTTAGGCAATACTTTGACAGTGAGTGGCTCTTCCCTTTGTAAGCCACATTGTGATATCACTGGAGAGCCGCCCTCCATGTCTCACATGGACATGTTTATGTATAGAGGAAGGCTTCCTACTGCCCTCTGTCATACTGACAACTCTTCATTGATGTTACAGCACAGCTTAGGGGAGATCTTCACCTGTTGAGCTCTGCACATGAAGGTAGCATCAGGAAAGACATGAAGACCTCCATGTGAGCTAGAGCCTGATACCACAAGATTCCAGCTCACATGGGAGTGTGCATGTGTAGAGATAAGCTCCCCACTGATAACATACGAAGGGATGACCAGAAGAGGGCATTTGTCTTCTCATAGCCTTGTCTCCTTCAAAGTTTACACTGGTCACCAGGGGAACAGCACCCAGTGTAGAAAATGGAATCATTTTTTCACTTTTACATCTGTAGCCTCAGGCTAGAATTTAGGAAGTCTTAACCTCTCTGCTTTTCAGACCTCCCTTTGATGCTTTGGATTAAGCCCCCCCCCCTCCAAAAAAAAACCCGAATTATATGTTATTCATAAGGCACTGATAGTACAGTAATTCCTTAATAGTGAATTTGTACATTTTCCTTATGAATCAAAGTCCCCATCATTTAGCAAAGGGGGAGGGAAAAGCGGAGATTTCAAATTCCGAGTAAAAGGATTATTGCAGTATTAGCCAGTTGGGCTCCTTTGCAAGACAGATCCACAGTAAGCAAAGCTATGATAGGAGCAAAGGAAACATTTGATCATGGCGATGCCTCTTTGCGAGACAAGGCAAAGATGTTTTTGCTTCCTATAGACATTTTAAAAAATCATGCAAGTAATTTCACAAGCTAACGGCCCACAAATTTGTTTAGTCCTAAACCTATCCTCATATTTGTTACATGCTAGTCACTTAGAATACAAATGAAAAAAGTGCTTCTGATATTCAAAGCCTTTTCCTGCCTGGCTGTCTGTAGATTCTCAGACCCAACAGTTGACTAAAACAGCAGTTGCATATGAAGCCTTTGCTTCATAAGAGGTTGCAGGACATGTGATCATCTTTATGTTATTTGCCCAGCCTTTGACTACCAGGTTGCATGCAAGGGGTCATATGAGATTAAGAAGCATAAGGCCTAGCACAGATTCATTTAGCAATGAATGTTTCCAGGGAAGGCATAATTCTAAAGAATAAAAGCAAAAGGTATGAACCAAGATTATATTATGACATCCCTTTCTCTGGCATTAGCAGGCTCTGAGAACTGTATTCATTGCTCTGTTCAGTTAAAGCTTCTACATTATCAGATTAATCAAAATGTACATGTGGGGTGGGCAGAAGAGGCTTGGAACAGCACGGTAATCTGTCTCCCTTTTTGTCTGTGCCTGGTTACAGATCTGGCCCACCTTGATATCCCTTCCATCCATGTTGAGGTTGATGCCACACTTCACCTGGATCCCTCGGGACAAGTCCAGAGACATCCGGTACCAGGAAAAATCAGTTCAGAGGAGGATTCAGAAAGCACCGCCCTATGACATGAAGTCCCCTCTTGTCCCTTTAGAGTGCTTTCTTGTACATATCGGTGCCCCATGAACACTGCTGAAGGAGGCATATCCAGTGACCTTGTCAAGGGATGTCTCTTCTGGAGTTCACTTGCCAGCCACTTGTGCAAGACTGACAGCCCTCTGGGCCTGGTGCTACGCCTGTCTCTGTGGCAAAGGGCATTGCTGGTGCAATTTCCATTCAGTTATTTTTTCTCTCCTGTTTGTTTAGCCTTATCCAAATTTTGCCTTTTTGATGTGGTGCCTATTTATCTCCTTTATAAGCTTTTGGACCCTTATCTTTAAAAAAAAAAAAAAAGTTAATCTGCCCTATCTGGGAATTCATTTCATTCCAGCCTTGAACAAAGAACAAGGAGATGAGAGGGGCAGATTGTCTCCCTGGGTGAATGACACGGAAGTCCTTTGTCGTCTCTTCTTTCCCTTCTGTTGTTGCTCCTGCTGCCCCTCCCCTTTCCAGAAGCTAAGTCTCCATATGTCCAGTTCATGCTGCTTGCCCTTGCAGACCAGCCAAGGAACGTCAGTCTGTTTCTCCTGAAAGCCTTTTTTTTTTTTTTTGGTTTTCTGGAATCTTCAGAACTCCTATTCTTCTTATCCCTTTCCCATATCACTCTTCTCCAGTACCTGGGCCTATCTTTCATTCCATTCCTTCCTTCCTTCCTTGACTCCCTCTCAGTAGCATAGAGCAACATATGGACAGTGGAAGAACACAGCATTGCTTCACTTGGCTTTGGTCAGAATGAAAGTCATAGCTGTGAGATTGCCTGGGCAATGTCCTCCCCACCCATGGTTATTTGATTAGCAATAAAAGTATATCCCTTGCAGTGTGTTTTTGGAGGTGGGATCTGGCCATGAGGAGTTCTTCTTCACCAGCACCATGGGCTTATTCCCCTCTCCCTCACAAGGGCAAGGAAAAGGGAGAGAAATTCCCCTAGCAGGACACATTTATAGTGGGTAGTTTGCCACTCCCCACTGCATTTCAACCAGGATCCAACTGAGCAGGGCAGAACTCTCAGCTGTGCATGCAAAGACAGATGTTATTAGCTTTTATCCTTTTCAAAGAGTTGAGATATATCTGTCAAGATGGATATATATTTGTACATACAAAGTCTATAAATATATATATTTGGTTTATTCGGGGCCATTCCACCTGAACTGTTGTACAAATGTACAATGTAAATTTAAATGCTTATAATGACTCTTCCAACCCATATGTACGTACATACATAGTCACACTCAGATTGATGGTAAATGTCTCCTGACTCTTCTTTGGCAGCATTTTTGCAAGTTCATATGCTCTTGCTTTGCTACCGGTTGTGATATTGTGTACCTCATTGCCCAAACTAGAAAAGGCAACACACCAGGTGCACACTTTTGGTAAAAGAAGGGGTAGCAGTATTTTAACAGTTCCCCCAGTTCTGTCACCTGGTGTTCTTGCTGCTCAAAAAGGGAGCCGTAGAGCCAGTACAGGCATAGAGCAGGTCCTTTCTAGGAGCAATCTCCTGCTTTCTCCATTTCTGGCCTCACTGCTCCACTCCACTGACTTACAGTGTCATTAAAGTACAGTTAATGACGTTTGTGCTTTCTCTTTTCTCTGTTCTGGTTCATTTATTTATTGAGGACATTGCAATATTAAACTTAATATTACAAGTCTAATAAATGCTCAGTATATCAGATGTTTAAACAGCTCTTTAACATAGCCCAGTAATATCTGCACTAGCTTTCAGTAGGCTTCTGGAAAAATGGGGGCTGAAAATTAGAATGACATGAAATTTGTATTGTCAGTCACTTCAAATCTTGATCCATTTCTTTTACTGTGCAGAATCATCAATCAATTTGGCCATAAATAGAATTATCTCCCCTCTAGGTAAATGGAAGACCACCTGCCTGCCCCAACTGCTACTCTTAAACCCAACGTGTTATGATGTTGTATCCAATGGTGTCATCCCATTGACAATGACATTTGTCAGAGCTGATCCTTTACATGCAGTCATGTGCTCAGCCTCCAAATCTGCTCATGAACTTTGAAGAAATAGTACCTGAAAATCTAGGGGATGTGTGGTAATGGTATGGGGAAGAGAGCACAAAGGAGGCCCTGTTGTGTCATACAACATTAGATGCAGCCCATAATATTCCCTGTATCTACATTGTCCACCCAGCCTCTCTCTTACCATACTGCCAATTGCAGGGAACACGATGACGATCGTGGTGGTAGTGGTGATAAAAAAAAATTACTGTCATTTAATTGGAAAGGGACAAGAGGAGAATACTGTGGAACTGATGTGGCTGGAATGATATCAGGAGGTAATTCTGTGTGGGACATAAGCTGTTCCCAAGTATATGTTGCAAAATCATTGGGGAAAATTGTGGTTACAGAACCAGAAATTGCTTTCAATCAAATGTATCTGTTCATAGATAAGTCCCCACCCACTCCTGTACACAGATGCAGGAACTAGGGAAGTGTAAATCCTTTGAAAGAAGTGTTTCAAAACACATTTTTAACAATGTTACTTCTTTGAAAGCTATGCTTCAGAAAACATCTTTTTTTCAAAATCTTAAAGCAGCCCTGTCTCTCATAAATTGCCCAAGCTGCTTTGGAAGTTTCTCCCATCTTTTTTCTTTTTTTTGAGGGGTGGGGGGTGGAGAACAACTAGAGGAATAAAAACTGTTAAAATGACAAGTTACCAACAGCAGTAACCAACAGTTACACTTTAAGTGATATGTGTGAAATTCATTGTCCCCTCCAACTTCCTAAAATGTTTTCAATTCTGCCAGTGATTTTGTAAACATTGCAGTAAGAGGTGGTCATTCTCAGTATTGTGGATTGCTACTATACAGCAAACATTCTAAACTAAGTATTATTACACTCTTCTAAGGCCACAATAAGAGATTCATAATGTTCAGCTTTTGGAGGCCAGAGCAATATCTCTGTGACTGCAGCTGCCATATGAGTTTGGACAGCGACCAATTCAAAAATGCCTTTTGAGTTCTACTGCCCCTCAACTTACACTCCTCCCTGTTTACATTTTAATTCAAATTTTTAACTCTCACTTGCTGTGTACTACATTCGCTCATTTGCTGTAGAATGAGATGGAGGCAACCCAGACCACAAGACTTGGCCTTGACCTAGGCTATTCTAACAGATTTCACCAGAGTCTCATGAGCTGACAGAAATATTGGCCTTAGATCCAAGTTGTTAGAAGTTGGGGCAAAGAAATTTAAAACATGTTCTGCTTATAGAGAAGCCCTATTCCTTCTTCCTCATTGAACATGGTAAGCAGCCCAGGACTCATCTGCTCCTGCCAGATCCCATCATGGACAGCTGTTCCAGTTCCACAGGAATTGCTCTGGGTGTTTGCATTCCATCCTAAGTGCCAGTGTCCTGACCATCTTAGATAGACCTAAGATCAAAGCCCAACACATATAATTCATTAGTGCAAGAGGTCTCGGTGGTTCAATATGGATAGAAATGACTCTGATAGGTTGCTCTGTGTTTCCATCTGTTCTGGATCTGAAGGTCACCTGTAACAAGCTGTCTGAATAACTGGAACCGGAAGGGTTTCAGCACAATTTCTTTATGGAGGTGTGAGCTGTTACTTTGCCTTCTAAACTTTCAGCATTTCCTGCTCCTTCCATTTAAATGAATAAATACTGGTTGGTATTTTGTATTGCAGAAGGTTGATTCATACATTAACAGGGACCAGAGGAAGAAATATGATCCATCTTTCACTGCTTTTAATACAAGATGGGAAGTGGAATTTTCAGGTTACTACCAAAGTAAGATTTCTGAAATTGAGAAACTGGTGGAGCTTATAGTTCTTTGTGACGAGATAAATTCTGTCCTGGATAAATCTGCATATTTGATTGTCCCCAAGCACAAACCTGAAGGTAAATAGGAACAAGTCTGCTATTTTTCCTTGTTTCTGTTCCAGAAGATGTCACTATCCTAAAATTGCCAGTAGTAGCATTGTTTGCTTTAATATGATAGAAATTTTGAAGCTAGGAAAATAAGAAATGAGGTGCTACTAGGGTAAAGCTGTATTGATTTTAATAGTTCTGTGTAGCATGCTAATAGGAGAAAGATGGCTTCCTTTCCTGTGTATACTCTAGATTTCAAAATGATAGTGACAAAAATTAATTAGAACCGAAATGATACTCCCTACCTTCTACAAAACAGTGTCAGAGCCAAAATATATGCAGGGTTACATTTATTTGAACTGGGAATATCGAAGATACTAATTCTGAAAGAACACATCTTTTTTTAAAAACAAAATAAAATGAATTATCTAAAAAAATTACAAACAAGTAATCCATGTTGATTATCATTCTTCTCTATCAGAATTTTAAGGATGCTATCTGACATTTCTATCAATACTATGTTCCAGATGTTACAAAGACATGTCTTTCTTGTAGGACCCCTTCACAGCAGCCCAATCGAGATGGAGTTTTAACCGATCTGACAAAGAAAACATGCTCTCTGTTTTTGAGACAAAAGAAACAGGATTAGAAGAGCAATCATGAACAGCACATAGGGATTAGAAGGCATTCTAGTATGCAAGCTTGTTGCTAATGGGAATAAAGTCCCAGCTTTGCCTGTGTGGCATTTATTCTTCAAGGATAGCTACTTAGGGAATTTTGTTGCTTAACATCAGGTATATACAAGCTTTCAAGCATCAGAGATGTGTAACACTTTGCTTGCTGGCATATGTGAAGGCAGCCAAGCTTTATGTTAAGACACACACAGGGATGATACTCAGATTGTTCGTTCACCATGGAAGAACATATATATTTAGGTGATATTCACACATTAAAATGTGAACAGTATAAGATAACTCTGGGGGGAGGGTGTATGCTTGAGAATGCCCAGGTGCAATTGCCTTTATGACTTGGTTCTCAAACAAGGTGCTGGCCAAATAATATGAGAGCTGCAGTCCAGTCAATCATCTAGTGGTCCCAAGGTTGGGGATTGCTACCCAAATGCCTGATGGAGAATGATTGTTACAGGTAAGCCCATCTTCCTCTCACTACTGCTGAATTCTTTATAATGTGGCACACGTTCATTCCTTGACCTATGACACTTCCACCCCACTGTTGTTTACCACTTCAGCACTTACCCAATTGATCTGACAAAATCAATTGTCCTGGGGAGCCAAGACTCTCTTTATTCTCTGAGGTAGTGGAAGTAACCACATTTTCCTTTGAATCACTAAAGTTCTGCAGACGTTAAGGTTGATTCATTCCCACATTGCCAGGAAATGTTGCCCCATGCTGGCTCCAGGGCTCTACCCAGCCATTAACTACACCCCCAGCATCACCACCTCTCACACAACATAGTTTAGCATTGTATTCCTGGAGCTTGTCTCATTCTGTATCCTTATTCGGAATTAAGCTTTCCTTCTTCCCCAATCCAGGTACCAATAGCAGCGTGTAAATAAGGTTACAACTATTGGAAAAGTTGCTGGCTGCAAATTATTGACCAGCTATTTCTTTCATAGCTGACAGGGGCGTTAAAATGCAACAGGATGGTGGGATTGCAGCCAAGAAGCTCTGGAAAATTTCAGTACTTTTGTTAACATTTTTTACAACCAATCTTGTCTAGAGTTAAGCTGTTAGTCTACTTTTATTAATATTCTGTTTAGTGAAATCTCCCTGAAGTCAGCTTGCACAAACCAGTGCTCAATACAGTATAATTAATGTTGTGTAGCATTCAAACCTGGTACTTCTACAGATAGCCCTCATTTAGTGACCACAATTGGGACTGGCAACTTGGTCTTTAAGTGAAGCAGACACTAAGTGAAACCACAACTGTGCTTACAATTTTACTTCAGCTTACTCAGTAAAACTTCAGTTTTGCTTTACAGACTTGCTAAGATCATAATTGCAAGGATTGGTCGCAAAGTTACTTTTTCATCATCATTGTAATTGTGAATGGTTGCTAAATGAGGCAGTCACTAAACAAGGACTACTCGTACTGCAACAGCCAGTGATGTTAATGTGGCAGGCACTAGGCAATTCTGGTGCCTGGTAGGTGGCGTTAGTCTAACTAGCAATACATGTTCTGTGCCTCTACTCATGCATTGGAAAGTATCATGCATGTATCACTACGGGGGGGGGGGGGGGGGGGAGAAATCATTATACTGTACCTTCCTGCAGGCTATGAAGAACTTAAACAGATGTTGGATTATCACTTCGAAAGACAAATCCTTTGACCAAAACAAGGACTACATTAATTGCAGAACTGACTTACTGTGAACAAAGCCTTGCTAATGACTGTGCTCCAATGGTATGCTGAAGCCAAAAGTTTGGTTAACAAGTACACATGCATCACAATATTATCTCTGCAATGGGCTAAATTTTAATCAAAGTTTGGGTCTCATTGTGCTATGCAAATCCCAAACGATCATCATTCTGGACCACTGCAAGCCCCAGATGTGGACTGCCTCACATTTGAATGAGGTAAGCTTCCAACCTTGGTTAAAATGAATTCTGCAAAGGCTAAGATGGAGGATATGTGCACATTCATTAAACATTTTGTTTGTTTCATGTGTCATGCAGACACAGCAAAGTGGGGGGAAGACTCAATCTTACCACTTTTCTCTGCAGTGACACATGGACAAAATCGCCACTCTGATTTGTGTTATGCTTCCTTAATGCAGGGGTGGACCAAGGCTTAGAATGAAAGGATTCAGTGCCTTGCAGTTTGATGACACAGTTTCATACACAATGCCATTTCTGGGTTATCCCCCACCTCAAGAATTCTCTATTGTAGCAGCACCCTAATTTGTGGGAAATAGTTACTGCTATTGTCAAGAAAGTAGTCACTGAAAGTACTCCCTCTGTGTATCCTCTGCCTACCTCTGCTACAATACCTGATAGATCAAGGGTTCCTAAACTTTTTGCCATCACACCTTCCTTTAGTGTACTTTTAATGCACACATCTCCCCTAAAAACCAAACACCACAATGAACACAAACAATGACAACAATACAATGAAACTTTGGGAAAGGTGGATTTATTGTAACAATGTACAACCAAAAAGTTCTTCACACCTCCCCTTGACTGACTGCACCTCCCCAAGAGAGGTACATCTCACAGTTTGGGAAACCCTGTGATAGATGGACCCATGTTTAAATCTCCAGATGGCTGTTGGCAAAACATAGTGAAGCAGCAAAATCTTTCTGACATAGCCAACTTGAAGTCCCTGAAGTGGCTCCATTTTCCCCTCTGAAGGGAACATTTATTATCTTTCTATTTTCTTTCTGTCTCTGTCCTATGCAATCTTAACCTTTCAATGCTCTACCAGGTCTCCTATTGTACATAACTCAAGAGAACTACAAATCAGAGCTAGGTCTTTTTAAAATAAATGCTATGGGGGGAGAATCAGATTGGGATTACAGCACTATAACAGGGAAGATTTATTTCTTTCCCTGAACCATAACCCCCAGATACTATTGGGAGCAATGCAGAGAAACCTGAAAAATATGCTTATGGGGAAACTTAAGTTTTCTAACACTGGCAAATAACATCACTTCTTTAAAAGGCTCCTACATCTCATTTAGTCCTAAAAAGTAACCAGTTCCAGTAACTCCTCCTGAACTTACTTTGTGTGTGTGTGTATGTGTGTGCATTTTAAGGTAACATAAGTAAACTTTACTGAAACAAATAATCCTCTTCCATAACCTGCCTGAGAAAGAAGGCTGACAGAGACCACCCAAGCTTTTGGGTGCCACGTGCTTTTATGAACAAAAAGTGAAGGTTCTGTTCACATAACAGCCAAAAGCTTCTTCTGTAAGATTGCATGGCTGGGCAATTGATGGATCTTGGATACTGCTCCTTCTATTATCCCTATTACCTTTGATCGAACTATTTCTGAATCCTGTTTGGTCTTTTTTCCCCTTTGTCAATATGTACTCAAGAGATGTACTTACTGTATCTTTTTGCAACTGCAAGCCTAATCCTAAATTGGGGGTGGGAACCCCCAGATGTAGGATGCAACACCTCTGACTGTTGGTCCAAGCCTCACAATTGTGGGAATTAGCTCAGGAGGAGAGAATCTAAAGAGCCACTAGGAGATCTAGTCACTATCACCAAGCACACATCTGTTTATGCTATTTTTATTTGTATAATAAGAGGAATGAGCATGAAATTGAGCAAACTCAGGGAGGCAGTGAAAGATAGGAAGGCCTGGCGCAATATGGTTCATGGGGTCACGAAGAGTCGGACACGACTTAACAACTGAACAACAAATAAGAGGAAAGATGAGTACTTGCCAAAGAATGGAAGGGAGATTATACACAGGAGCAGTTCCATGTCTGTGGAGCCACCAGTTGTATTTCTCCATCTCCAAACAGATAGAGGAAACCCACAACATGTATACACTACAATGATTCCAACAGGGAAAACCAAGGGGCAGGGTGCAAAACATGTAAACAAGGCTGACATCTGGGCTACTCTTATTACTTGGCATATCTCTGTCACTCCTTTTAGATGTTAAATCAGGTCTCCCACATAGAATAGAGTACCTAGGGCCAATGCCTTTCCCTCCCTGGCATTTGCAGATCTTTGATTATGCATCTGAAGGTTCAGTATCCACAAGAGTGAACCAGGATCCATGGCAATATTCCTGTAGCAACAGAGCTTTGCAAAACTGACCCTAGTTTTACAAAATTGGTCATAGTGACAATTCACTTTAAATCTTCACTTTGATGCTCCCTCCAATTTTCAAAATTGTGATTTATAATTCCTAGGAATAAACTTATGTCACTCTACAGAACCCTACCTAGATGAATATGTAGGTAGTGTCAGAGACCAGCTGGCTTCCAGAATTCATTTTTCGTATTTCTTTTCTTATTTTTACATGACTTTGCTTATCACTGATTTTGCTAATATAGTGGTCTTGTCTTGAAAGCTTTGTAGACTTTAAGGTTGTGTTCTATCTCCCCAGAAAGAAAAGAAGCTAGAAGATAATTAGAATGGCCTATAAACTGAGAGGTACCATGTACAAGAGCCATGTTATTTATCAGCCTTAAAGCTTGGAGAAACTAGTGGGACAAGACTGTTTTGTCTCTGCACTCTATCTTGTTATTTCAAAGGTATGTGATTTAAAATATTTATGATTGTAATAATCTTATGCAAGGGCCACTGAGCACACTAAACACAATAACATCCATAGGAGTCTATCATACATGCCATAAATTCCTTTGAATAAAATTTTTCCAGCTGTGTGTCTATCAAATTTGTGCAGTTATAAAAACAGTAGAACATAGGACCTCATAGATTAGTTCAAGTTTTTGACAGGGTGTATTCACACTAATCTTCAAGCTATAGCAGATGCTTATTTGCAATAAAGACTGTTTTTATTACACTGCCTGTAATGCAGCAGTCAGCTACTACTACATAAGAGGGAGTTGTTACTACTAGGCACTCTTTTTTTTTTTTTTTTTGTCCCCAGGCTGCTTACCCAAGTGGGTTTGGTGAATCTTTTGATGCTCTTTCATTCTGCTTAATAAGAGTATCTCCCAGTAGCATGGATTGATTTCAGGATACAATCTCTTACTGCTGATGCTTAATCTGGCCACCAAATTAGGCTGATTACAACTTTATGCAATGACCACCTTAGGCCGTATGGTTTTCCAAATGATCAGCTATAAATCCCACCAGCATCAGCCAGCATAGCCAGTGATGGGTTGGAATATGTTGTTCTATAATACTACAAGCCTCTGGTTCCTCAACCCTGTCTTAGTCACACACTGCAAAATTGCCATAGGACTGCCTCCTACCTGCAGGTTCAGTTTACCACATACCTGAGTCCATCTGGATGTCCAGAGGAAACTCAAATAGATGCAGGAACTGAGCCGGACTCAATAACTCTTGACATTCCAGGAGGAAGCCGATGGTGTCTTGGGAAACAATGAATTCTGGGACTTCTTCCAAGAAGTGATCTGGCAAGTTTTTAGGGCTCTGAAGGTGAGAGAAGCAGCAGCTAGTCAGGTAATTTCCCACAGCCCAGCATGGGTAAATAAACACAGTGCCACTGGAACAATGTTTTGTGGCATACCCAGTTTTGGAAAAACATTTATTTGCTAGTTTATGCAGTGGAAGAGCAAGAAAAGGACCTGCCTCAACTCTTCTTCCTCTGAAAAGATGAGACTAAGCAGGAATAAGAGCATCAACTGATCGAACTGTTGCAGAGGCTGTGGATGCTGTGATGGCGCCCAACTGTCAGGGGACGGAGGGATTGCCTGCACCAAATCTGAGCACTTCCTCCCTATATAAATCTTCAGGAGAGTGAATAACAGCAGCTGTAGAGAGCAGTGCTGGCAGGTCAGAGATCTTTTTCCAAGAACAGAAAAGATGGGGAGAAGGATTTTTTTAATTAAAAAAACCTCCGCCATACTTTAGTTGAAAATCTCCATCAAAAATAAATAATAGCTATCATCCACTCATGGAATTGGGAGGGGAGGGAAGTAAAGTGTCAATTCTGAGAGACACCATTGCAGTGAAGGCAAAAACCTGCCCATCACTAACATTTTCAATGCCAGGGGTGAGGGGTGGGACCATCTCACCCTCCCATGTGCAAGTCTTCCTTCAACTGATCACAAAGGTCAGCTGCAAGAGTGAGTCCTTGTGCTCTCCCACTGTCACATCCACAACAAAAAGTATGACAGCAGGTTCCCTAATCTGCTGACCTTCAATACATTGAAATTGCAACTCCCCAAGTTCCCAGATGATGCAATCACAGGCTGGGAATTCTTAGAATGTTATCCCAGGGCATCTGGGAGGCACTAGGCTGGGGCAGGCAAGGGCATTTCACAGGCATCTGTGGACAACAAAAGAAGGTCCTGAGAATTCACAAGCCAGAGGTCTGCCTCCAGTGCCACCTCCTGCTTAATTCTCCCCAGGGAAGAGAAAGCTACTCCCTGACAAAAAGGTGAGGGGAACGTAGGGGTATAACATAAGAGAACCCCTTCACACCTTTTGAGTTGTCCCAAACATGAGGGACCACCTTTCTACACTCCACACCTTCCCAGCCATGTCTTAGCTGCTGGAGACTGTTGGAGGAGGAGATGCTAGAAATACAGATGCTGCCATGGCTGCAGACTCTGAGTCTCCCTTCCCAACCTCCATAAAGTTAAGCCCCCATCCTCTTCCCCCACCTTGCATTATGCCAGATATTTGCATGACTATACTGCATTCAGCTGAGGGTGGGTGTGGGACCTCTACATGAAATAGCCTTCCCCTTCCTGGAACTCTCCTGGGTGCAACCCCCATCCCCCCAATAAGCAGCCCCAATAACTGAGCTGGCTGGATGCTGTGTTTCACTGCATCTAGTCAGGGAGACTGCTTAGTGCATAAGTCTTTAGAATTGGGTCTTCTCTCACAGTGGGTCTCACAGGGTGAATTGCCTGCCATAGTTAAGTTACCAGCACCTTTTGAGTCCTAGGATAGTAGTCGGAGGCATGGAAGAGGCTTAAGGAGTGTTCAAGAAACAGCTGGAGGAGAAACTATACCTTGGGATAATTCAGCAGATATTTGCCCAGTCTCAAGAGTGCCGTGAGGCATTCACAGATGGTAGCCTCCACTGGCTCCTCATGAGGAGTCTCATAGTTCAGATATCTCTCAGGTAGATTCAACACTTTATAGTTCCACTGTTGGAAGAGTCGAGCAGGGAGATTGTGTGACATTACCAGGATCTTGACGTCCAGGACTAGCACTCTGAAATAGAGCCCACCCCCCACAAAAAAGGGTGAATCAGGACCAAAGTCGCTTTAAATAGCAGTGAGAGGGGATGAGCACTGAGGCCCTTATTCCTCATGCTTGAAGAAGATAAAGTAGCAGAAGGAAATTAAGTCGAGTGAGCCTCACTTCAGACAGAAACATGCAGTGGAATCCAAAGCTTTACACAGAATACTAATAATAAGAGGGACAATTCCAAGCCTTCTTAGATCTAGAAATTAAGACATTTCTTAAGCCTCAAGAGGGAAAATTTGCAAAAGGCAAAATGTATTCTCAGAGTAACAAAAACCTCAGAAACAACCAGGGTTTTCCTGTAAGAATCTGGCACCCTGGAACCGTGTTGGCAGGTTGACGAATGCACGGATGTCATTTAACCAAATATTCCTCACTGTCACCAGATGTCACCCATGATAACAGGAAATAATGGTTCCATTTGGTGACAGAAAAGCTCCATTAAGGCATGACAGCTCATTCACACAAATAGTGATCACAGTGCTGCAGGAATCAATATATGTCAGTGGCCCATCTTCTTTCAGGGCCAGGCCTCTGGCTGCAAAAGGCATTTGAAGTCTGGCCAGAATTACTGTTTATATCTTTATCTCGCTTTTCTGTCAGATAACTTACATAGATGGTCCTCTACTTTATACATTTGTGAGATAACTAGCTGGACCAAGCTTGTGCCACAAGTGAGCGAGAACTTGCTGGAAGCCAAAAGAAGGTCCTTTAAGGATTGTTGACCAAAAATATTCAGCACTGAAAGGCTCAGTTCTGTGCCCCATAAGTATGAACTGCAGTTTTAGGGTCTCAAAACAAAACTTTTCATTAGAATTGTGAGGTGGAGGAAAAAAAACCCTTGACCCTGAGGGAATACATTATTGCTGCTAATGGCTTACCTCTTCTGCTGCTCCATGTCTCTCAAATCCCGCAGGACAGAGTAGAGCACATCACTGGATGACTAAAAGAAAAAATCATGCTAAAAATCAAATTAGTGTTAACTCATACCACAGAAGAAGGGTGTCCATATTGCTCCAGTCAGCCTGTTACTGTTTATTGCACAGGGGAGGGGCTGTTGAGCCATTAGGACATCTGCCCACTTTTTCCCCTGGACATCCTGATAAGGTGGCTTGCACTAAGTGGTCTGCTGGCTTCCTGTTACCACGATTTATGGCAGGAAACCATAAATAGTATAGATTCTCCTAGCCAACCAATAATAATATGGAAGTCAAGAGCCCCTTTTTCTCCTCATGTCCTCCATCCGGCCGACACAGCCTTAAAATAAAATATCGTCCAGCTTTTTTAGCAGCTGGGGGGGGGGGGAGTGTTTGTTTTTTTATATACATTTTATTGAAGATTTTTTACATGAGTAAAAGATAAACATGAAAACATATCTAAAGGAAAGTTAAGGGGGGGAAGTGTGAGAGACAATACAGATAAAAAAAGGAAAAGATAAAGAAGTAACTTCCGATCTTCTTTGCAGCAGTTACAAACAAGCTTATTATCCCTCCTGCCTCTCTAAGATTACATTACATAGTTCCTCTCTATTCCATATTCAACCCTTTTTAATCAGCAAAACCAGAAATCACCATTTCATTTTTTTCCATTTTCAGCAAAAAGTCCATAGAAGGGTTGCAGTCTTTTACAAAAGTACTTATTGTTTTATCCCTGATCAAATAGATCAATTTTGCCATTTCTGCAAATTCTGCCATCTTCACAATCCATTCCTCCATTGTGAGTATTTCAGTATTTCTCCAGTGTTGTGCCTGTAATAGTCTTGCTTATCTTTGGTGTGGGGGGGAGGGTTGGACCATTTTCCCAACAGTAGTCAATCAGATTTTTGTTTATTGTGACCTTGTAAATTGTCTGCTGCTTTTTTCCCCTCATCCGTCAGATTTACGTTATTTATTTGCTGATTCCAGCAATCAGCTTCAATCCAGCCTCTTCAAATCTACAATCACTGTGGTCTATAGTTCACCTGACAGGTCATACTTTTCTATGGTGAAATTTGTAACATGCAGCATTGATTCTATATTAATAGAGGCAAATATGTGTAGCTCAGGGTTGAACTGTGGAGTCCTTGGGGTTCTCTGAGCTTGGTTCTTTTCTTGCAAACGTTTCATAGCCGGGTAATGAAACGTTTGCAAGAAAAGAACCACATGATTCTATATTATCACTAGCATATGTTCCTGAAAATAAAGGTTTGTTGGAAAAGTATTGTGCTTGAAAAACCAGTCTTTCTGATGCTGGAAAAAGTAATTTCATATACACGTCGACCTAAGTATTATTAGTATTATTATTTTTTTGCAGTTTTTCACTGTAATCTTTGTCATGGATGCCAAGAAAGTGAAATGGTTAGTGCGTCCTCCTTTCCCCTCACATGTCCTCCTTTCCAATTGTCTGTGTCCTCCTTTGCCTGTTCAACGATCTGGTAACCCTACTAAAGGGTGATTTTCCTCCCTTTTTGAGCATCCATCAAGAAAAAAAAAACTATCCGACTTCTAATTGTGACTTTTTTGCATCTTTTACTTCTATCATTAGGATGTAGTATACAGATACAGGGCCAGTGTAACACAGGCACAAAGATAACATTAAAGCTGCTGATCTCAATTGGGATGAATCCCCCAATTAACAATCTTCACTCTCACACAACCACCTTACAGACACAGTCTATACATCCTAAGAACACAGTTCATATTTAAGCAGTCCAACTTTCCCCGCTTCCTTGGCAAACATGGTCACTGTAATTGCCTTTGCGTAAAGTCCATGAAGCAGTTCTCTCAACTCTCTGTCTCCCTCCGCTTCTCCCCTGCTTGACTCTCCATAGCAATGATTCCCTCTTCAGGCAAACCCACTGGGCAACCTCCTTAGAGGGGAAACTTCCAGCTTCTCTTTCTCTGTTGCCAGCCAATCAGAATGCTTTGTGCACGCACGCACACACACACCCAAGCCACCCACTTGCTTGATAGTTTCAGGAGGTAGGATCTCAGAATCCAGACTGCACCTTCTCCCATTTATCTCTTGTGCATGATGGCCTTTCTGCCAGAAGAGGGTGCTGCTCTTCTTCCTTGCCACACCACAAAACTGAGGGCTTCTACAGTACTTGCTTCAGAATTAGCTCCCTGCTCACAAAGCTAGCTCATTTTATTTCCATTCTATCCCCCACCTACACAACCTGACCCATTTAGGGCCGGTTAAACTATGACCCAGGAGTTAGCAGTTCTTGCAGGAAGGACAATCCAGGGCTTAGTTCTTATTCCCCCTACGTCCTGCAATTTAACGTTTCAACCATCCCTGGCTTGTTCCGCTCCACTGCAACAACTGGCTTGCAACCATAATGGCAGGTGAGCAAAAAGTAGATTCTCTTCTTCGTTAGATTATATTATTATTTTCACATAGCAAAAAATCACATAGCTTTTCCTTCCCTAGCCCCAGCCCTGCGTCCAATGTTCTGTAATTTTATATTTATCATTATGGCTTATACTGCTTGAGAGGGATTTAGGGTAAAAACTCATGTCTGCGATCAGTCCCTTAATTCAAAATAAAGATGCATTCAGACACCAATGAGAGAAGTCTTTCAAATAAATCAGTATAAGAAAAGAAAGTTTATCAAAATCAACAAATATTGTCTATCATATGCCAAACGTTTCCTGTTCCCATGCAGCCCAACAACAACATTACAAACTTTCAACATGCATGAGAAGTTCAAGGGTCTGAACTAAGTCTGCCATTGTAAAGAAATCATAGCGGTAACATCAGTTCCTGTTCAGGTTTTCAAGTGCTATAAGGCAAGCGGCTAAGAAGGCCTAGAGTCATAGTGTGGAAATGCAGTTCAAACAACTTTTAAGAAGGCAATTCAATAAAATATCTTTAGCTATATGTGTTACAGAAGTTAGATTGTCCACAAACATTCTTGAGGTCAGAAGAGAGGATATTCGGCAGCATTTCCAAAATCCAACAGTTTCCAAATGGGAAAAGAAAAAGAAAAAAAAGGGCAAGAAAGAAGCATGGAGAAATAATGAAACTCATTGTCATAGAGAGGTTGTATGTTTAAACATCTATTACAGAGACATTTTTTTCTCAGATTCATTTGTCATAAGGGTATCTATTTGTTTCGAACACATTATCTTTCTTTTAGGTTAAGAAAAGTAATCAATAGGGAATCCTCAACAAAACGTTCTCTAAATGTTCTCTTGCTATCCTGCAGAGGCAGAAAATGCTTCTTATATACAGAGTAAAGCTGAGGCATGAACCAAATGCAGCTTTTGCTGAATTCAGTGTCTGTTTGTTAATGAACTTTAGACAGTTGGGTATATTTTCATTTAAACAATTGATATTTACAGGGTTTTAAGCAGTTAGTCTATTTCAGACAGTTGTTCCATCAATGGTTACCCAAAACTGGGGATTCAATTGCTTCATAGGCATTTACATGTGTGAAAGACTATATTTCAAGTCTAGTTAAAACATTCAGTATTCAACTGCATCAGTTATCAACAAGAGCTGATATAAGTTATATCTTTGCAGAATTGATAGACATTACTAAACAGCTCAGTTTGTAAAACTGCCAGTCTGACATAGCCTACGTACATTTCTCACTAGCTCCCAGTTACTACACAGCTAGTGTTACGATGGCAGTTGGGGTCGGAATTTCCATCACTAAGCGATGCAGTCATAAAGCATGATGTCATGTGACCATGTTGCTTGGCGACGGCAATCCCAGCAGTCCTGGTTGCTGTCGTAACCCCAGGACCACGCAGGTCATTAAATGGGAAGCTGGCACGGAATGTCAGAAATTGTGAACATGTGACCACGGCTTGCTGCAATGTTATAATTGTGGGCCCAGCACTGAGCACCCAGATTGTGATCATGTGACTGCAAGGATACTATGACGGCTGGAACTCTGAGGATCATAAGTCCCCCTCATTCAGCGCCATCATAACTTTGAACAGTTGCTGAATGAGTGGTCGTAACCCAAGGACTACCTGTAATGTAAAAGCACCATATAATGTAAAAGCACACTCTCTTCATTGCAAGTATTAAAAAGAGATTGCCAGGGTTATTTGCCCTTTTATTTGCCACATATGTATTAGGTTGAGCAAGAAAGCAGGCAATATTTCAACAATAAAACTTACTTTACTAAGATGAAGAGTATTTGGGGAGCAAGTTGTCACTAATCAAATGCATTTTTAAAAAGTCTAATTTATAATCCATCTAGTAATGTGACTTCCCAAATATTTGAAAATACTATGGAAGGGTGAGAGCATATGTAAATCATAAGCTGTGATGCTCATCAGGGAGAAAAGCTTTGAAACTGTACAAATAAAAGGCTTTAGCCCAATCCATTCCAAGCCAAAATCAAAAGAAAATTAGAATCTCATGAGAGTAGCTGGAGGCTTTAAAGCCCAATCAGCACCAGGGGTTAGAAAGTTCATCTGATCCCCTCCAGAACTCTTCTTTAAATTACAGCAAATACACATGGAGAGACACAAAAGAACATGAGAAGTAGAGACAAACATTTAGTACTCTAAAACAGAACACAGCAGACTTTTGTAGTACCACCTGACATTTAGGAAAGGCAATAGGATCAGTCTGGAATCCATATCAAAGCAAAGCAGGCTCTTTTTGAAAAGTTACAATCTTGTATGGGAAAAAAATCTCTTTCCAGCCTCTGTCAGTTAAAGGAACTATCTCCATCATAAAGAAAGGAATGTAAGCTACTGTATTATCCTTCCTTTCACACTTGAGAAACCTCTAAATGCCAAGAAGAGGTGGTTTTTTCCTTCTTATTCTCTACCTGCTTAAAAGTGTGCATTCTGTACTTCAAAAATAGACATAATCAATGTTTGAAAAAATGTTGCCTTTTTGCCCTCTGAATCATTATCAATCTTCACTTATTTCAGGGCTAAATGCAACTCCCAGGGGAATACATTCCATAGCACTGCAGCAACTGAGAGACCTCCCTCTGCATGGCAGAAAGCTGGGCCTCTGACAATGAACTCCTTCTTCAGGTTTAATGAGCAAACAGGTTCATAATGGAAGAAGCAGCCCCTTAGATTAAGCTCTTTAAGGTTTAAGGATGATAACAATAATACTTGACCTGTAACTCTGGGGCATACAGTTCATCTGATCCCTGTATCTTGCACACATTAGTTGGGTAGTCATTGCATTTTACACCAGCTGCAACTTCTAGAACTTTTTGCAAGGGTAGCTCTGGAAGCATATGTAGCCATAAGCAAGATGGGATGTAACCAAAGCTTAGATAACTGTCAGCAAACTGGCTCAAGGACAATCATTCTATCCAGAATTGTGGAAAAAGGGTGGCCCTTTCTTAAACAGGCTGAACCCTATTTCCCAAATCCAGTTGCCTACTGTATTTACCAAGAGAACCTCCATTTTGCCTGGATTTAATTTCAGCTTGTTTTCCTTCATCCAGGCCATTAGTGAACTTAAGCAACATTCAAGATTACTGTACTGATTGCACTCTTCTAATTAAATGGTAAAGAATAAGTTGCTCATTACACCCCACTTCAAAGCTCTGAATGATTTCCCCTGTGCTTTCAGATAAATGCATGTTGAACAGCATGGGAAACAAGAACCATGTAGAGCACCCCAGATCAACGGTTTAGGTATTATATAGTGACCCCCCAGCACCACCTCAGTCCACCAGGAAGGACTAGAGAACTGCAGACTGCTGCCCTGAAAGCTAAATCCTACCAGACATTCTGGAATTATGGATGGAGGAGTTAGAAGTTGCAAAGAGGGCCAGAAGAGCTAGCACTGTAATGATATGTGGGAAAGACCTTGGGAGACTGGGCCAAGAGATGCCGCCTAGGGAATGGTCAGATAAGGGACCGCATGGCCTGCAGCTGCATAATGGATGGAGCAAGAGGCTCAGAAGAGTCCCTCCCTAGTTTCTCAGGCTGTAAAGGAGATGGCCGGAGAATTGTACTTTCAGACTTGCTAGATTCTGTTAATGTCGTTTTTCAATAAAGTAGAAGTAGCTCATCTGGTCATGTTTCCTGTCTGGTCTACCTAGTCAGGCTGACACACTACCACATCTAGGTTCTGGGTTAGGTCTCCATTAAGGTCTCCAAAGCAGTTTTCTAGTCCTCTATTCTAGCTGAAAGCAATTGGGTCCAGATAAATAGTATCAATTCAGATGCCTCTGGAATTACAGTCATCCACCTTTCCTAGAAATTGAATGAGACTAACATATACAGTTAGATTTCCTGAGTCAGTCAAGGACTTATCACTACCTTCTATAGACTGGAGAGAGGCATGAATGCATCCCACCATAAGGACCACTGATCACTTCCCATTTGCAATTTAGAAATTTGCAATTTAGGAAGTGCAAGGTGCAAGTAAGTAGGTAATAATCCTTACCTCTCCACTCATCTTGTCTACAAATTGAAAATAATCCAAAATAATAGACAAATAATTAATGTTACATCCCTATCATTTGCCCCACACTGAATTACAAGTCAAGCTTAATCTAATCCAGTGTCTCTGCAAAGAATGGTGTGATTGCTTATAGTGAGCCATCCACTGTTCCAGATCCTCACCCCCTCCAACATCTTGGCGAAGGAGATGCCTCACAGTATAGAAGAATGTTGGCTGTTCTGTGTGGATGCAATGATGTCAGACAAATAAGCACTCTTTGCTACTACCACTGCTCTGAAGTAGGTCTCCAAATGAGCCTTCAGTTGGGCTCACACTGTGCTTGAACTGATCTGTCCTGACAGTTTCTCCATTTTGTTTCACTGATGCCCTGTCTGCTTCATTGCTCTCAGCTTCCACCATAAACTGAGGGACTAATTAAGAAGGAAGAAATGCTTGGAAGTTATAGTGTAAATGGATCACTTTAACCAGCCCTCTACTCCTGCAAGGGTTTGTTCTAGCCATCAATCTAAACTTTACCATGGAATGATGCATAGCAATTGATTCTCTCAAAGATGTTATTCTTCGAGACATGCCTAAGGTAGTCCCAGAGAGGCAACTCTCCTTGAAATTACTCTTTGGTCATAATCCAGCCTCATGACCACTTTGCTCTTAAACCCCAGGCCCTGGGATCTAGCAGTCTTCAGAAAATGGCTGAAGTCAAAGTTCTAATCTTGCGAGGAAGCTGTTTTCCCTAAGTAGTAAACCAGGCACACAAGCAGGTAGAAAGGGCGAACACTTTCTTTCTCTCACCTGGACTGTAACTAGCTGGACTTAATGGGGTAAACAACAATAGCTTTCCTTGTTTTTGATAAGGTCATTTTTTTCTCCCCCCTCCCCCACCCCCCACATCACAAATTGTCTTCCAGCAACTGGGTGTAGCTTGTTCTGGAATACAAGTTTTCACATTATAATTAAACAGGAACAATTTCTCCAGGAAAATGAGCCATAAGAGCTTAGGCTCCAGGTAGCATGACAAAATTGCTATGATATAGTTGGCTCATTCCAAGGCTGTAAGAGAGGAGATGGGGAAAGTGTTTTGAGTGTTGCTATAATTCCAAGTTTACTTCCATTTGTTCAGCAATCTTTTCAGGCACCAGACTCCATTACATGATTTTGCATGATAATGTGGGTGTTCTTGTCCTAAAATCTTGTGAGACTCTCTATTCAGTAAGGCTCTTGTGTAATGAACATGTGCAGGTAATGAACATGTGTGGGTACATGTCATGTAGCTCCATCCACTTGTACAGCTCCTGAAAATTGTCAGTCCAAACCAGGAAGTGAAAGTTATGGAAGCTAATAGTACTTTTTATAGTAACAGAATCTTGCAAGTCTGAATGCACCTGACCCCTCCCTACCTTTATGTTCAAGAGAACTAAGGAGGGTCAAGTCTCAGATGCTTTCTCAAATTACATTCCTGCTTTGGACTTAGATTTCTCTTATCTAACCATTGTCTTGGTTGTGGCTCTTCCTATTCCTCAGGGTTATTCTCACAGCCCATTACATTTATCCACAGAGAAAAAAATGGACACAGTTGCTAGTTTCACTTGAAATGTTTTCCATTCACTGCTCTTGCTTAGGTGTTCTCACCACAAGGAAGCTCAGTGACACCATCTTGCCAGCTGGGGCTTCTTGAATAAAGGTGGAGATAAAAGGGAGCATTGAAGATGCTACAAATGGGTGATCAAATTATTCATGAACTTGAGTGACATTCCCACAAATTTCTCATATTAGAAATATCACATTTTGCTTATTTTACACATGAACACACGAACACAGGTAAGCTTACCTCCAGTATATGTATAATGTAGGTGGGGTAGAGAAGCAAAAGGCCTGTGACCCCCACTCCTTGATAATAGTGGCGTTGCAAATTCAGAAATAGTTGTTCCCAGTATTCTGAGGAGAAATGAGGCAAGCACAAATTGCTTCACCACATAATGGGTCCATTTGGTGATTTTATAACATCATAGATTTTTGTCCACCGTACCCAAACAAAACGCAGTGTTTACTTATAAAAGCAGCATGGGTGTGGGGGAGGGTGCATAAACAGAAGTAGAGCATCAAAAGAGAGCAAGAAACTTCTTAGAACCTGCTGCATTTTTAAAGACAGCTGGTATCTGGACATCAGCTGGTTAACTTTAGGCCATATTATCCAACTCTGATCTAGGCCTCAACATTCTGCTGGCAAAACTTGCCCCTTGTGCAACTTGTTGGAAGCTTTCTCTGCACTACATAAAACACAAAGAACTACCTTTCTCCTGTTTATCCATGATTTGGGATGAGTTTTGTTGACAGAAAGACCATTAGTATTTGAAGGGGTCACCAAGCCAGCTGTTGGCTTTCAAAAGTTCAGGATGTATTTATTAAACCAACCCATTCCATCCTAGAACTTTCTGACAATTGTTTCAAAATGTTCTTCTTGAAGAAAGCAGTAGGAAGAATTGTTCCTTACCGGCCAAATTCCTTTTATCAGCCAGGTCTGGTGAGATCTTGGCCAGAAAGATCAGCCTGTGGAGGAGAGATTTCTAAAGGGCACAGAGAAAAAAGAACCCAGTTTTTAATACTGTTGACAGACAGAATATAAATATTATTGTTGTGAGCTGCCCAGAGTTGTGTCTTAAGATGGGCGGCCATACAAAACTTTTAAATAAATAAATAAAATAAATAAATAAAGGGGATGCTATCAGCCATGTAGCTTTCTGTGTAGGAGAGAGACAAATGTTACCTATTTTAACACAACATTATGGCATATTGGATATAATGGGGGGGGGGGAGGGAATCTTATTTTATTAACATCTAGAAGTCTTTTTTGTAGGGCTGGCTCAAAGCATTTTGTTGCCTGAAGTAAAGGCCAGGAGGATGTCTCCCATGTCACATACAAAAACTGTCCAAAATTTGACTTCGGCATTCCCATACAACTTTGAACAACAGGCTAGTGTAGAATGAAGGCCAGGTAGAATCGTGTTCAGAAAACATGCTTAACCAGGTCAGTTAAAGATTGTAAGTTCCCTTTATACAGTTTTCCCCTTTGTTTTTTAAGCTTGGTGTATTGTTCCAACCCAGCTCTGTGGGTTTGTTTATGGTTCAATGTATTGTGCATACCCCGAAAATGGCTCAATACAGCAACTGAGCAAAACGTGTGTGAAGATAGCTTACTGTTTATATTCAGACCTCTTTGCATTGCCTGGCAACTGCCTCACTCTGTCAAATGATAGGGCTAGTCCTTGACAAATTGTATTTTTGAACCTGTGACAAGAATAAATGTGTTCGTTTTCCCTATCATGTTTTCTAACTAAAACAAATAAAAACAGGGGAAAGATCATTTGTTTGGAAAGCAGCCTGCTCTGAATGTTTTTCTGATCATTCATTTGATAAAAGCCTTGCTTTATACTTTGTGATAATTAATACTCGTTTCTCCTCTAAAGGGTATACATCATTCTTGAGCTTCTCTGGAAGAAAAATATGTGTTGTGCTAGACATCCTTTCTTATTATGTGTCTAACCTTAAAAAGGTATTCTAGATCATTGCTCATGCTACAGCTGGCTGAAAGGACATGAAGTATGCAACACTTTTTCCTTACATTGTCTCCTGCCTTTAAAACAGAGCCTGCCAAGATCAAATCCTTTCTTCCTTGGCACTTGGGGGATGTATGGATACAGGGACTATACTAGCCCTATAAAAAGAGAGTATGAAATTATAAACATTTACCAAGCATGCCATTTTTAAAAAATTTAAAGTATTTGACCAGCACAATCCAATCCTATCCATGTTTACTAAGGAAGATACATTGGGGTACTCTCAAAGAAGGATACATAAGATTCTAGTCTAATCTTGGATTCTAAAAATGTTGGTTTCATTGGTTCAGGGCAAGAATAGACAATAGGAGTATTTGGAATGTTGAAACCATGTAATGGATATGTCCACAAAAAGATTGCCACAATTGAGCATAGCTACCCATTCAAACAAACAAACAATCAAACAAACCAAACCCCATAAGAAAATTGAGATGGTTCTCCAAAAGCTCTTCTTATGTGTCCCAGAATCAATCCCTTGCTTCCTTTAGTCCTTTTTTTTTCTTAGCAAGTAGCTGCTGTTTCAACCAATTCACTAGACTGTAGCTATCCATCATTTATATTTTATTAAGAATGCCTACCGGGCCCATTTAATATCTAGAGGCATTCATATAAATAAAAATGATGATAGACAGAAGTGCTTTATGTATTGGTTCACTTCAAAGACCTTGTTGCTGGTGGGATGAGAACAACAGTATGTTGGTTTGCAAGGTACTCTGTAGAGCAGAGAACCTAGTTTGCCTAGGATTGTGTAAGCATACTGGGGTAAAACTAAGCTTTGTTGTACTTGTAGCATGCTGAACAAAGTCCATCAAAGTTGACTGGTACCATCTTTACTATTAACAGAGCATATTCCATGAGGCATGGGTATGACTAAACCTGGTAGCTTGATGAAACTCTGTCTTACTGAAAAGCATTATGAGAAATCCTTGATTGACCAAAGCCATAAGCTAACATAGATCAGTATCTATGGGCCCACATGGTGATGACCATGGAAAATGGAAGGTTGTGACTTGGAATGGAAGGGAATAGATGGTAAAAAAATGAATTAACAATGAAATGAAAGAAAAATAGATATGTTGTATATTTGGGAAACTAAGAGAAAGAGGAAAGAACATAATATATGTGAATGAAGATCCTGAGCAGTGAATGATGAATACATGCAAGGAAATGAAGGTGTAGTTTAATTATGAATGAAAGAGTTCATACGAATGTTGGAAAATATGAATTGGTGTCCTCTAGATTGTTGTGGGGATGTATGGAAGTAGGAGTTCATAGGTTGGTGATAGCTGCATGCTATATTCCAATAAATAGTAATAGTGGAAGGATTAGTAATGAATTTGGAGGAAATTGGGGAACCATCAATATGGATGTGATAAGGACGGTGGGAAATTTACTGTTAGGAGACATGAATAATTATTTATTATGAATATTAAGAAAATTAGTGAAGGATACAAGGATGCTGAGAGGTTCTGCATATAGGATGTAACAATATTTGTTAGTGTCAGGAGTGCACCTTTTGGGGGGAAGTGAACATAGAATAAAATAAAGAAATGAAAGAAATTAGAGTGACGGTAGAACAACTGCAAGAAGAGAAAATATAAGTTGTGTGTGGAAAAGTATTAGAAGATAGATTAAACTCCCAATGAAAGGAATAGAAAAGGTAAAAAAGAGAATGTGGAAACTGCTTGGGATACTACTGAAAAAATGTTATAGAGTGCCAGAGATGTGTGTGGAGTTAAACGAATGGGGGGTATGAAAAAGGATACTTGGTAGAATGATGGAGCGAAAAAGGTTGTAGATTAGAAAAATGCATTAAAAATATTGCAAAAATGAGGCTAAGAGAAAAACATTGTATAAGAGAGAAAAGGATAGTTGCAATTAGCAAGGAACAGTTAAGATTAAAAGAGGCAAAGAAAATGTGGAACAATTTAGATGGAAATAAACAATTGATTTGGAGGTGGGTGAAGAGGGCTAAAAGAGGAGCCGCCAGCAAAGTGAATGGAATTAAAAATAAAATTACCTTTATTTGAGATGAAACTGAATTGAAGGAATGTTAGGAAGAGTATTTTAGATATTTGTGTGAAAGTGATATGATATGTCAAAGAGTGGAAGAGAAATGAATGTTATAAATGATAATGTCCAAGAAAAAAATGATGAAAAGGAAGTCATAATTTAGGTGAGAGTACTGAAAAACAGTAAGGCTGCAGGTGTAGATGGTGCAACTGGAAAAATATTATAATACAGATGTAATTTGCTTTTGAATTAGGTCTGGGATTTGGTTACCATATTTGTGAAAACTAGATCTGTGCCTGTGCCTAATGATTGGAAGAATGCTGTCATCATTTCTCACTGTAAAGGGAAAGTTAGCCAAGAGTGAAATGCAGAAACTATAGCAGGGTTAGTTAAATGTGCCTGGAACGTCTGATCAAAAGGATACAAGAGGAAGTGCAGTGTGGCTTTATCCCAGGCAGGGCGTGTGCAGACCAGAGTTTTGCTCTGCAACAGGTCATTGAGAAATGTGGCAATGTTTATTGTACATTTGTTGATCTAGAGAAAACCTGTGATAAAGAGAATAGATTTTAATTATGGAGTGCTTTGTTTGACTAGAGAGCTGAGGAATGGTTGCTGAATGTGATCAAAATAGTATATGATGGAAGTAAAGCATACATGAGAGTAATAACCTTGAGCGGGATGCTGCCTTGGTTGGTTAATATATTTATTTCCAAGGACCATTATATAAAGAATATGTGTGTTGTGTCTTGGTGAGGAACAAATTTGTGAACGTTTGTAGAACATTTATGAAAGATGAGAACGCAGATGGAAACATGTTACGTGGATTATTGGCTTCTTTGATTTGCATGTGCTCTAACCAGGCTGTGAATTACCATATTTTTTCTTTTTGCATACCTGTAAATTAATTAATATAACCATATAACAATAGTTGGCATAATTCTGAAGATCAAAATGCTAAAGATTGGAGGCAACCATATGTGGTAGACCCTGCCCTCCAACATTTGCCAACTGAAGGAAAGAATGATGCTATTTTAACTTGAGAATCTATTTGGTTATAGTGTTGCCATGAATAAGTGACTTCCATGAATCAGAACTTGACTCATTATTGGGAGCTGAAAACATGTAATAGCAAGATAGAAACCCACAATCCAAACAGACTTCATATTGCATATTTTTGTTTAGCATCATATTGATTTCAAATTGCTATATTTTCCAGAATATTACAATTACTGAGAAATGTAGTACAGGATTTCCCAACTTTTGGGGCCAGTGGGTATACTGGGCTTTTGGAGTCCATGTTATGGGCATTGCCACAATATGATTGCTAGGGTGAATGTAACCAATTACAAAACACTCCTACAACAGAAGACAGACAGAGCACTGGGCTACAGTGACCTATTCCTCAACAGGTAGTTGGATAGACACTGAGGAACGTATCACAGATACATTGTCACTTCTGGATATTAAGTTTAGGATCCAAGATGTAGTTGTATATGTCTGTGGATAAGGCTTACTTTTCTCCTGGATATCTACAGCAATGGGGTGTAAAGGCCTAGCAATAGTTTCTATGTCATTCTTTACCCACAAATAGTAAACTTCTTAATGAACAGCTGCAAGATAATGTATCTCCCTTCTGCCCACATACAGTAGAAGATGTCACTAAAACTTGGGATCTCCATTTTTTATGTACCCATGGAAAGGAAAAATTGTTGTGCAGAGGGATGGAGAAAGAACTATGTAATGGCCAAGTAGGTGGCAGTTCCCTCTGAACCTAACCTCAACCCCAGCTTTCCAAAGTAGAATGACAGAACTAGTTATACAGGTCCATTTTTCATCAGGGCATAGAGCACTGCATTGTATGACCTTTATACATTATTGGGACATAGAGAAAGGGTAACTCTGAATGATCAGCAAAGGATTCCTCCTTATTCTGTAACTGAAGATTTCTGTGAGTCAATCTTTAGGTGGGATTGTCCTGAGGCAGTGCCTCAGATTTGACAAAGGGGCAACTGATAGTAAAGATCATCCTATTGTCTCCCACAAAGAAAACAGAACCTCAGTTAAGAGTTCACGTCATCAAAAATCTGACTTCTCAGAAATGGGATGCACATTTCCATCTTTTGCTAGTGGGGCAGGGAAAAAGCAATCCCTTTATCTGGGTGAAGGGAGAAGGAATGATGGCTTCCATGAACCCTTTTGCACCTGCAGATAGGCAGTCCCTTTCTCTTCTAAATGCAGAGCAAGACCAAAGGAGTGGACCTTTCCTTTCTCCTTTCATGCAGTGGAAAGAGGAAGGTCTTCACCTCCCTAAAGCACCACTCCCTGACATGGTTCAGTCTGCCAGTATGTGGAGGGAGGGAGCAAATTGGGACCAAAAACCTCATGGCCACATCACAATACATTTGATAACTGCAGGCTTCCAGGCAAGGTAAGGCAAACTGAAGATGGCTCTGTGCAGAACCAATGACCGCAGCAAAGACCAAGGAACTGATGAGTAGACCAGTTCCTTGCAACCTCTCCAGATAAGGAGAGGGGAGGAGATCACCCACATGTGTTCTGGATGGCTACTCCTCATGAGGAAACTGAGGACAGCAGTTTTCTGCAGGTTTGAGTGCCATGAGATGATGGGATTAGCCATCTTGCTTGCAACTGGGGTGGAGACTTTTAAAACACACTAAGTTCACAAACATCACTTTCTAATTACTTTCAGAAATTGCTGTTAACTACTTCTAAGCTATTAGAGACCTTTGGAACAAGAAGTTTGAAAACTCTAGGTGAGTCTGCCTTCAATCCTGAATGAAAGAAAAATTTAATCATAAGCTTAAGAATTTAAGAATCTGAAATAAACAGTAAAAAGCTAAATAAGATTTTGATCTTATAAAGTTATAAATGGACTAAGAATCCAGATTAAACTGGAATATTGGAACTTTTACAATAAGATTTTGGAATTAATTATAAAGAACAAACAGAATAGGGAATAGATCCTGTCTTGGTTTTTTACAAGACATGCCATAGATAAGCAATTTCATGATTTCAAAAAATGGACACTAGAGTGGACTAAAGATTTTAGGAATAAGAAAGATATACAGACCTATAAGATGATGCAAAATGTTATGACAATAAAAATAATGAGGGAGACTTTTGAAAAATCAAATCAGAAAATAGTAGCCACAATATCAACAATGTCAGTAATTATGTCTGTTTCTATGGATGAACTATATACAAAAGATGTTATTGAAGAAATGGTGGATGTTGAACAAATTTCATCTGACAAGATAGAGATGGTATCGAAAGTGGGTTTATAACTGACAGGGCAAGATAATGACTTAGAAAAGGATGTTTCACTGGATCTACAAAAGAAACTGACTGAGGTTTTAAAATTTAAAAGGGAAATACAAATGACAAACCAAGAGAGTGACCTGAATAATTTTTTTCCTATTGGATTTACAAAAGAGGTTTGTTAAAGCCTTGAAGAACTCTGTACAATTGAACAAAGAATTGAAGAGAAATCAAATCCTACAACAATATTTGAATGAACTAAAGCTTAAGACAGAAGTAAAAGGAAGGAATATAAATTTGGTTTATTTGATCAAGGTTAAAACAAGATATGTTATTACTTCTGGCTGCCCTTTATGGACTTTCTGCTGACACCAGGACTGAAAAGGTGATGCATTTGTTTATAGGTAAGAGATGGGATATGGGATGAAGAGATAAATGTTTGTAACTTTAGAGAGGGTGAAGAGTTACTAAATTTGTTTATACTTGTTGTGATGAAGGTTGGAAGTAACTTCTTTCTATATTTTTTTTCTCTTTATTATATTCTTATTGTTCTTTCTCTTTTTCCTTGCACTTTTTACTTCTTCTCTCTATTCTCTTTTAGTTTGTATTAGATTTTACTACTATAATTAAAATTCTGTGTGTGTAGGTATGTATTTGTGTGTGTGTGTATGTATGTGTCTGTCATCTATCTATCTATCTATCTATCTATCTATCTATCTATCTATCTATCTATCTATCGGGGGGGGGGCTTTTGGCTGATATATATACATAAATTTTGATTTTGATAACTGTATCCAAAGGCATGCAGATTTAACCCTCATCAGTTCTACATTCCCTGCAGATATTATCCTGTTTCCCCCTCCCCAACTCCTCTTCACTGTTAATGTCTTGCATAAACCCTGCCTCTCC
Source organism: Liasis olivaceus (assembly GCA_030867105.1). Classification (NCBI taxonomy): domain Eukaryota; kingdom Metazoa; phylum Chordata; class Lepidosauria; order Squamata; family Pythonidae; genus Liasis; species Liasis olivaceus. The sequence continues at coordinate 98,021,586 of CM061348.1, read as the reverse complement.
ATTCCTTGTCAAAGAATAGCATCCTGCTCTAGAATACTTACGGTATCCTCCGTGCCATGAAGTACTCTATCATGGAGGAGCTGATTGAGAAAGCTGGTCCTCTCCTCTTCATCTGGTGATTCATCCCATTTCTCCCACATTTCCGTGCCTTTCTTGTACTTTCCCAGTGCTAAAGTGTCTGTATTAAATCTCAACATTGTGACCTGCCTTCTACAAAACCAGATACTGAAAGACAGAGCCTGTGGCACAATAAATGTAGTAGATGAGCCACCCTGGCTAAGGTTATCCACTGCATTAATTGTTAAGCAGGGTTCTAGGCATACAAAGCAGTTTGTTGTCGAAGTATGGTTTTAGTGCCTTAGAAGCAGCACTGGGCATGCTCAGTTGGCTCTCAGACTGCATTGTCTTCTGGCATTAGCTTAGTTAGATGGGGCAGCTGTTGCTCTGGCAACATTTGACGTATAATGCAAACATCCAGCTCTAGTTTCACCAGTTCAAAACAGGTAGGGTGAGAGCTACATATTCAGAGATGCAAAGTGGACTGTTGGTATAGATCCAATCAAGTTTGGACTTCTGTAAGAGCTAGTTTTGCAGGCAGGGAGATTTTATTTACTGTATGCCAAGAGCTGGACTCCAATGCACACATGGCAACATCTAATAGCTGTAAACCTGTCAGGCCCAGCCCAAGAACGGCGACGAGGTGGTCCAGTCCAGTTTAGTTCCTTTATTAGCTTGCACCTAATAGACAGAATCTTGCCAGACTAAACCTATGCTAAAGCAACTAGTGGATATACCCCGTGAGACTCTAGGGAGGGGACAGTCTCAGCTTCTTCACCTTCTCACGGTCCTGCTGTAGGCTGAGGAAGCACTTGCTCTGTAACCTCTCCAGGAATGCTCCCCCTCCCTCCTGATAACCTTGATCCTCCATTCCAGTGTCCTCCTCGCACATGCCTTCCACTACATCCCTACTCTGATTTTGGTCATTCTGAAGTCAACTCCCCAATGAAGTCACGTAGCACACCATAATGCTGTGCTTTCCTTTCTCCCTAGCTAGACCCTCCTTCCAAATAACCCAAGAGAATTTCCCATATTCCTTCCCACATTCAGGAGACCTGCATGCATCCAAACAGTGAACTGAACTTTTCTCCACTTTTGGTCAGTCACTGAAAATATTTTTATTAAGGTTCTGGATGAAGAGATGAAGGGAATGCATAGTATCAGATCTGCAGATGGCATAAAACTGGTGGGATAGCTAATATTTTAGAAAACAAAAAAATCCAAAGGTTAGAGAGCTTAGAGCAATGGCCTCTAAATAACAATGTAATTTAACAGTGACTGATGGAAATTCTTCATTTAGGACCCCAAAAGCAAACATATAGGCTAGAAATAGCTGGTTTGGGAATAGAACACATGCATATGAGTAAATAGTGAGATGGGGCTGCAGAAGAAAAAAAGACAAATGCACTTTTAGACGGCATTGATGTTAATAGTTTCAAAATCACAGGAAGCAAGAGTTTGCTTTATTCTAAGTAGATTTGGAGCCACTCTCTCTCTCTCAATACTGAGTAGCTGACAATTCTCAGAGCTGTAGTCCCCACCCATCTCAAAGGCAATGAAGTGGAAAAGGCTCTGAACATCTCCAGTCACAGCTAGGGGGGAAGGCAGAAAAAGTTTAATGAAACAAGGATATCCTGTTTCTCTCGGTTTCTCTTTGCTCCTATTTGTTTGGAACCAGGTTACTCTAGAGGGATGAGTGTAATTAATGCCAAATAAACATGAATGACTCCTGCCTGCTCTGGGGCATTCTTCAAATGCTCCCCCATCCAGCATCCATTATGTGGAGTTGAGTTGTAGCCCTCGTGGTACTTGCCTCAGTTCTCTTTGCCACTGTGAGTGGATCCCTCCTTGGTGCTCCTCCCTGCATTCTCACACCACCCTCCATAGTTGTTAAAAATAAATACATTTTAATGTTACAAGGGGCTCCGATAATCCACCCAAATTGAACAAGGGGCTCCTGCAAGCCCCCTCTGCAACTCATGGAAAGGTTGATATAGAAGATAAAGCATTTGGACAGGTCCAAGGTCCTTAAGCTGTCGTTCTAATTTAGGAAATGCTTATCACAACATAATTTTTCTGCATATTGCCATATAGTTTATCCAGTGTTCTCCAATTAAAAAGAAAAAGGATTGTTGGCATTTACATGATTGGATGAAGTGATTATCTTCGTGGAAACATGGGGATTTGAAACTACTCTGAAACTGAAGCTTTTGAGGAAATAAGACATGCTTTTGCACGTGCATGCAAGTGCTTTGAATGTGCCTGGTTTAGAGATCCCTTGCCTGTCTTATGCAAAGAGATTCTCTGCATAAAGAAAGTTTGGACCTTGAAGAGAACTCATTCTTTTATCCTCTATATTAAGATGAAGCAAGAAAAGTGACAAACAGCAAATGGCGAGGATTAAACCCGTCCAAATACAGGTAAGATGCTGCCAGAAAAAAAGACCAAAAGTCTGGCTTTGCTTTCAACTACCATGCCTGAATTCTTCTCTGCATCTTACAAAGAACCAGTAGAGTTTGTAGCTAACCATATTAAAAGCTTTCTCTGTGCAAAGAACAGTCCTAGCCCCTTACAACGCCAAAGTGAACAGATTTTAGTCAATAAAGCTCAGAAGCTGAAATCCATCATCAGGGACCCTGGGCTCATTGTATGCCTCTGGAATGATGTCTCCCACTCGCCCTGACACAAACCTTTCCATCTTTTCTCAGCCTCTCCAGCTGCAGCTTGTACACTGAGCTCCTCTCTTCAAAGGTGAAGTCATCACTCTCATAAAAAAAGCCACTCTCTGCCTGGGAGGACGCCATGGCTTGCTGTGCTCCTGTTGCAGTTGCTAGGCAATGGCTTAACAAAAAAGACCCCAAGGAGCTGGAGATTGCTTGCCCCATCCCCCACGCCAACAAAGCCCAGCCCAAAGCTGCCTGTTACGCAGGAATGGCCATGGCAGGGTTCACCAGCTTGCACAGGTAACTTATTGAGTTCAAATTCATTCCTCCTCCTCCTCCCAGGTGCCTGGGAAACAGGAGATGATAGTCTTCTTTTCACAAAGTCTAGATTAATAGCCCTCCAAGAAGAGACAAGACAAGCCTGGGAAGGAATGCAAATCACATCTGAATCACTCTTTTGCAGCCTGGTGCCTTTCAGAAGTATTGGGTTTCAACTTTCCAAATTTTAAGCTAGCATTATCATTGGCTGTGCTGGATGGGATGAATGGAGTTGTAGCCCAACACCCATAAGGGCACCAGATTGAGTCAAGGTGCTCTAAATCAATTGCCCAAATTCTCCAGCCAGTATGACCACTGTGTAGAATTGTGGGAGCTAAAGTCCTCCCATCTAGAAACTCTGCCCTAAATGAACATTTGGATTGTAACTTCTTATAAAGCTGAGTGTGCAGTAAATGTACTTTTGAGGAATGACTCCACCATAGGCATTGGCTTCTCTAGGCTGCATTGCTACCACGGGTACAATGCCTCTGGTGTTTCAACATTCTCTCTTCTTACCAGTCTTTTGAATTCCTATACTCTATCTCCCACCAAGAAATAAGTCCAAAAGAGCTGTTGGTTTGTGAAGCTGTATTTATTCCCCTATGTGTTTTAATGGATTCCTTTATAAAGAGCTCTGTAATATAAAATGCCAATCAAGAACTTCTTTCCTTGAATGAATGGCACACCTTCATAAATCACATAATGAAATGGCACAAATTAACCAAAATGCTTACGGGAATAATCAGAGTCCTAATACAATGGCTGTTTTGTTTTTCTTGTGCTTGTATAGCTACTTAGGTTCCCTCCTTTTCTTCTTTTAATCCATTTCCCACCCTTTACACACCACTGTAATTGCACTCCTCCTAAATCACTGATGATCTCCAAATGCCAGATCCAAAAATCTTTATCCTCATTCTCCTTAACAATACTGTAGACTTTGCTAGGTCCCCTTACATAGATTTCTTCTATGCCCTGAACTTCAGTGCTAGTCATCTGGTTCTTTTTTTTTTTTTAGCTATTCAGACTTGTTCTTCCCTCGCTTTCTGCCCTTCCCACGTTCTTGTCTCTGCTATCATCTTTCTAAGTATGTGCCCAGAAGATCTCATTAAAGCACAGCTTGCTTCGTCACTCTTACACTGATTATTCCCAAATTTACCTCTTCCAATTTTCCATCCCACATCTTCAGGTATGTCCCTGGAATTTCCAGCTGGCCATTTGTTCTTGATATTCATTATCTTTCATACTTATCTGGTGTCAACAACAGTACACACTCTATAAATGACACATGAAGCCATGGCTTTTTCTTGGACTCTCCATCTCCTTTGCTTTTCATATTTAATCTGTTAACAAGTACTAACCCTGTACAACAATGGGAAAACAGCATTTTTTCTGTTTCTTGTGAAGAGAATTCTAGTTATCTGTATTGGTCACAGAAGGTGGTAGGACCTAGCCAACCTTGGCTCTCATCAGAAAGCTAAGCTGGATCAGACTTGGTTGGTATTTGGATGGATGACTACCAGAAAATCTGAGGTAGATAAGCTAGACTGCAAAGAAGTTAGCTTTGATTACCACTGAAGGTAGAAGAAAATGAACAGTGTTATCCAACATTTTTTTCTATGTATATTTTTAAACACTGGAGGAGTCCAGGATGCTGCTACAATGTTCATTTCCAGCCAACACAAACACAAGAACAAATTTATCCCACATACCGTGGCTGAATCTCCCAGAGAATAGACAATTCCTGAATTAGCCTACCCATTTGCTCCATTGATTCCCAAAGCTATTAATGCTCACCATTCATTTTAGGTATTTTTTTTAATAACAAATAGATCTCTAAAACCCAAAGGTTTGCAGAAAATAAAAAACATTGGGCTTATTGCATAGAGCAATGTTTAGATTCTCCCCTATCCTCCCTACAATTTGGTACCAAAATAAATGCTGTTACAAAGCAGCATATCCTCTCAACAGTTACCAGTTAAACTACAGAATAAATAATTTAACACCTTCTCCAACATTTTCTCTTTCCCCCATTTCTAACATCTTGGTCTACAAGATCCCTGTTGCATCTTTACTTCCAGGCTACACATGTTCCTCAGCACCACTTGGATTTAATAACTCTTGTCTGAAGAAGCACCATCCAAGCTTTCTAGCGATTGGCAGATCTTATTCAAAGGCCTGAGACCTTATAAGCACCAAAGGTTGGCATGATTCTGCTGTTTCAGGTAGAGCTGCAGGGTAGTTCAGAAACTGGATTCTGGTACAATTATTCTCCTGCCAAGGGATGCTGTATGATATCTTGCTCGTTGGAAGTTACCACAGGAAATGCCCTCTAAAGTGAGTGGTGGCATGGAGGCCTGCAAGGACCCATTGTTTGCCTTGCAGAGAGAAGTTGACCTGCTCAGTAACCAGTCATTCCTTCCCTTGCTGTTGCAGGAGCTCTGAGCACGCTTAATGTCCACCTCAGAACGGGAGATCCGCCCATTGGACAGCCCCTCTGTGGAGCTGGGATTCAGGCCATTGTTTGTCCTGCTGCCAGGGATAAAATTTAGCATTCCATTGGAGAAGGATGCCTGGGTAGAGGCTATAGATGATGTCATGACAGCATGCCTGTCAGATTCACTGTGTCGCTTGGGGTCCTTACGCAAAAACCCAACTCTGAAGATGGCCAACTTTCCCTCTGATTGTTTCTCAATCTCTGGCTCCCTCTCCCCAAGCCAGGGTGTGGTCTTTTGTTCTGCATCCCCCCGAGCCTTGGTAATAATGCTGGAAGAGGCCACATTTGAACCCATGCGCAAGGTCCCATTGATGTTAGCTTTGGTCTTGGGTTCCTCATCTTTTACTGGAGGTACTGTGCTGAGAGAAAGCACCAGTTTTTTGGGCGTCCGTGGCTGCTCACCTGCTTCCTCCTTTGGCTTCCCTGCCCGTTTCAGAGTGTTTGAATTTTCCATGGCAGTGGCTGCCTTGCCAGTGGTCTCAGTTGTGCCCATGCTTGTCAGAGCAGGATTGGGCTTAGCTTTGGTGACCATAAGCTCATTGTCTTCCCCTTCCTTAGTTATGAGAGGGACAATGGACTCCTTTGTGAACCAAGGTCTACGGCCAGACTCCAGATAGTCTACAAGCTCCCTGGAGGGCTCTGCTGACCATTCTTTGGAAGTGAAAGACCAGCGCAAGGGTAGGGGCTTGGGGATGCCCAGCTTGGCTTTGTTAGAAGAAGCTTTCAGGCTGACACTTCTGCCCTGCACACCCCGAACCAAGGGACGAGCCTCAAACCCTCCTAGAAAAGAACACAGACAGTAAATGGCAGTGATTCTCAGGAGTTCTGTGGAAATCAAATATGCTGTTTTGAAAGCTGAAACTGATTTTAACAAAGCATTCACAACAATCTTGCCAAGACATCTATTTCTGGGCCTAAGGGAAAAAAACAACCAGAAAAAAGATGAGAAGGACTGATGGAAAGAAGTGCAAATTTGCTAATTTGGGGATCAATTATTCGATTTATTTTCATCTACAATGATTCAAGGCAATGGGGAGAGAGCTTCCCCATCACCCCAAAGCATCTTCAAGTGGACTAATGGGCGGTCCTGAAAATTAGTTTGCTTTTTTATTTTAAATTTATTATAGCTGTCTCCAAATGCCTAGCTGGGTCTCTAGAGATAGAACTGGGGCAGGATGATGCGTCTGCACTCTGGACGTTAGGAAGGGAAGTAGCCCAAAGATTTGGGACCTTGAAGCACAAACAGAAGAAAGTTGCCCAGTGAGATGAGCTTGGTTCATAAATGGCTTTCTGGAAAGCAAGGATAATAAGGGAGATAGGATACCTTTCTCCTGGCTGGTGCTGGTACTGATTAGGGTAGGTGAGAGAGACATTTTTGGCAGGGATGGACAGGTTGCTGAGCTCCAGGATGCTAGACTCTCTCGTCTGTTGCTTCGACTGAGCCGTGCCAGCCAATGTTCTGAAATGGAAGAGCTGGTGGATCCTACAAGGAAAATACATGAAATAAAAGTGTTGTGGAGATAGTCTTTTCCTCTGCATTGTGCAGCTATATTGAAAGGGATGGGGAGGAAGTAATTCTGTTTGGCTGTATGTGTATATATCCTATGATTTCTGAAAGAGAATCATCTAATATCCTTCTACCCTCCATTCCATGTACAAAAATGTTATTATGGGGAGTGAGAACTTTTTTGGTTCAAGTACAAGACATCCCTCTGATTGCCTTCAACAGCTTTTATTGTAAGCCACCTAGAATCACATGCTAGAAATTGTGAAAGAGTTTCTCTTGGTCACCCAAATCAGAGCTTTCTTGAAGAAGAGTTGGGGGATGATGAGTGTATGCCATCAGTATTACTGCAATGTACTATTCTTTGATTGATTTTTGGATTGCTTTATTGTTGTAAAGTGCTGTGAATCCAGGCAAATTATGGGAGTATATATATGACAGACAAAAACAAAAATAAATTGCTTGCAAGCAATTCCTTTGGATTAAATATGGGCCAGATTTGTATCAGGATGGGCCTCAGGATCCATGCTTTAAAAGCCATGTCAGTAACTGCTTCATATTCCTAGGTATGCCTCAATATCATCAATAAATGACATGGAGTTTAATCAATGCATAGGAAATAATAGGTGGGCTGTTCGGTAGGCTAAGTAACCCTTGCAAACCTCTAACAGAGCTTCCTTCAGACCAGCTTGGAACTACATTCCGTCTCTGATAGAAGAGGATGTAGGCACCACGTGTGCTGATGTCCTCTTCCAAGACTGGTTCGACGGTGCTGTCATCGTAGCTATACCAGCGACCATCCAAGGTGTTGCAACAATAGGCTGGGGACAGAGGGAGGATCATATTAACTGACACATTGGCAAGTGAACTGAACTTCCAGAATTCTCACTAACTTGGCAGTGCTGGGAAATTCTCAACAACCTCACCAGTGTATTGAATTCCTACTCCTATGCTTGTAGAGAGAGAAAAGTCACAGGGAAGCATTGCTGGAAAGTAGCAACATTGTTCTGTAAAAGTTAATGTGATTAAAACAAGATTTGGAGATTCTCACTCCTGTTGGTGGGTTACTTGTATCTACGGGTATGCCAAACGTTTGGAATTTGAGCTGTTTCGAATTTGAAATACCCCATATCAAGTTCAAAACAGTTTTCTGACATTTGAAACAAACTGTTCTGCATTTGAGACAGGCTGTTTTGATAACTCTGGAAGTGTTTTGAGCTTGAAACAGCTGATTCAAGTTAAAAGCACTTCCAAAATGATAGAAACAGCCTGTCTCACATGCAGAACAGCTGTTTGAAACAGTTGTTTCCAGTTCAAACTCAAAAAAGTTTGAACTCAGAATGTTTTGCATACCACTGCTTGTATCCCATATGTTTTTAAGTGAACCCATACAAGCATATTTTTTGCTAGGTACGGTATTCAGCAACATTTCTGAAAGTAATGTGAAGTTAGACACCTCAGAAATGAAAAAAGGGCTCCTGAGAGCTTGAATGTCTCAATTAGTTCCCTGTTCCTGTCCATCCATTCACAGAAGCAAAATATAGCATGGGGGGAAAGCATCAACATGCAAACTTCTGCAATTTTACTTAATGACTGATCTTACAGAATTATTTGTTTCTTCGTGCAGAATTCAGAAGTCCCTCCCCATTATGGCAGAGAATACACAGACCTGCTCGTCAAGTGAAGGGGGACCACCTAAGGGCATGTGGTGTTAACCCCAGACTTCAGCAGTTCATTACTTTCAGCAGGAGTTGCCAAAGATATTCTCAGTCCAGCACTGCCTACTTAATGAAAACTCACCTGTATAATGTCCACCATGCAGGCTACCGTGATGATTGCAGACGGCATACAGATCATAGAAGAAATTACACTGGCCATCTTCTGGCACGGACTGCTTCCAGGGGCCCCACTTGCTGCCACGGCTGCGCTTGGCCACGTGGGGAGCCATATCAAGCCCTCGCAGGGGAAAGTGCACAAGAGTGGAGAGCTTGTGGCGCTGCTCGCCCACCTGCCGGAAGCGTTTCAAGTGAATGATGAGGATATCAGGCAGTGTCCACAGGCTGAGTTTTACCATGCCCTGTTGAAGTACCTGGCAGTGGGGACAGCGCCAGGCATCATCTGGAGCCAGCTGCAAAGAAAAACACAACACAACTACACAGGAGCCTGGACCTGAATGCTGGGAGATGGACGGCACTGTTGATAGGAACAGTCTATTCCCACCTCTTCCAGAACCCCATTAGGTACATTGGCACCAAAGATGGAGTCATGCAGATGAACATTCCCATTCCTGCTCAGAAACACGCTGCTTTGTGACAGAGATAGTCCTGTTCTAGTAATCTCCATAATGACAAGTTGATCCTAGCATGTCTTTGCCCTCATCCATGGATACCTGCTCCTCCTTGGTGTAGAGCTGGAAGCATTCGTTCAGGGTACAGCTGTGCTGCTGTTGATGAAGCTGCTGCTTCAGTCTCACACTTTCTGAATCTTCAACAACTTCTTCTTGGATGTTGCCAAACAAGCTGCAAAAATGCAGAGGGACAGGTCAGAAATACCCCAGTCTTGGCGGTGATTGCATTATGTGCAGGCGTTCAGTTTCATTTAAGGTAGACCAAAAATCAAAGCAAGTCCTGTGTTGATTCCCCCAAATTCCAATTAAAGTTCCACTGACTCTTAATATTCAGGTGGTTGAAAAAGCATTGTGTGAATGTCATGGAACCCTAATCCCAAACACTCAAGCAGGAATCTGTAGTTTCTTAGCACGGATGACTGCTCTATGAAGGAGAATTTCAATTCATGTCAAAGGCTCTTCTGAGATGTTAGAAGGTTCTGAAAATGTCAAAGAATATGATGGGACCCCAGTACAGTAGGTGAACTTTCATCTCCTGTCCTTTGGAAGTCAGATCAATTTTTTGTTGTTTCTCAAGTATGCCACTTCAAGTATCCAACTTACTCTCATTGCATGACTGTCATTTAGGGGTTGTAAGCTAAGCAGTTTGAAGAGCTCCTTAAGAGTCACTAAGGATAATCTGTGTGCATCTGGTGGGCTCTCTTAGAGGTCTTGCACAGCCTGCCCAAGCCTCAGCCCCAAAGTTGCTGCAAATATCCAGCAGTAAGCCTAGCTCTGAAACTCAGCAGCATTTCTGAGCATGTCTTTTTTAAAGTGTACTGTTTTAGAAGTACTATATTTGAGTTACATTTCAAAGCAACGTTGGCCATATTGACCATTTCATTAAAATAAGATTTCAATCCTAATCCTGGCCCTTTTTCCCTTGGCTCCAATCATTTCTTGGAGTGAAGTCCTACAAATCCACACAAACCAAATGTGTCCTTGGCTTAAAAATGCTGCCCACTCCTGCTTTAAACCAAGTCACCCAGAGGAAATATAGTGCTATAACTCTTTCTGGCTTGTACTATTATGGTGAATTCTGGTTCAGTAAATGTTCCGGTGCATAGGGAATGAGACATTAAGAGGGGGCATGACTGCTGCCTTTTTATTCATATTTACACATTTTATTTCTATCCTGTGTTTCAATTTAGAGGGATCCTGAGTTATCATGTCCTTTCTTCCCTCCAGGAAGTCCTTTTTTAGACCTCTCCAGGAATAGCAAATACATCTTGGTGAACTGCTGAGCAATTGCAGTGGAATTGTCTGCAGTGGCATTTTTTTCGGTCACCTTGTATCCTGTTTACACCCTTCTTCTGTAGTTCTGTACGTGAAACATGAAGGCTTCAGGATCAGGATTCTAATCTCCAGACTAAGAATCATGTTTGACCCTACTGGCCTGATGCCTCTGCTGTTGTCAGACAGCTACCAATCTCACTGGCACCGTACTTGTATAGAAGAACTTTGCAGCCTTGGCCTCTCTCCTGAATATTGAGGCCAATTAACCCTGGAAAAGGCCAAATCAATAGCAAAAGAAAGAATTAGGGACACTGATCGCCAAAACGATATCACCAGTGCTCCTGAATTCTATTGCCAAATGTTAGATAGCCGCAAGCCTTCTACTGCGGGGGTATTTATACAATCTAACCCTAAGCAAATATAGATGGGCTTTTTCCAGAGCCTGCTTTGATGCCCTCCCTTCAGCACTAGTGGCAGGAAGATTTCATGGGGCTCCTTATTTACAGAGACTTTATCCTTGTGGATCTGGGGAGGTAGAAACCCTTGCTCATGTCCTTTTAGGATATCCTTTTTATGATGTCCCAAGACGTGCTCTGATCTCCCCATTTATCTCTAAATTTGAGGGCTGTAGTGATAAATTTTATGTTTATTACTTTTAAGGGATGCTGACTTGACACTTACATACCAGGTGGCCAAATATCTTCATCATGTTATACAATTGTGCAAAACTTTTAATTAATTACATTGTTTTATTGTCTTGTTTTCTTCTTTCCCTGATAACAAATTGTTGTATAGTTTATTTTTACAAAGGCTGGTCAAAGATGGTAATAAAGATATTTAATTTGATTTGAGTTCTGTATGTGCAGGAGGAAATTATTTTCATGAACAAACAAGGAGAAAGGGGAAGCCCTAAATCCAATCTAAACTACACCACAGAAATGGGTTTTCCTCTGTATCTGCCATTTTGTGTGAGCAAAACTTAACTTATTGACATTTTTGATGGGGGTTACTATGAAAAATAACCACTGGAAATAAGGGAATCACCAGGAGAAGACGAGAAGTTGAGGTCTTTAGCAAGTTCTGATGGACCATGTGCATTTGACCTACTAAGCTACTAATGTGAAATACACATTTCAACTATACTGTTGTTTTCCCTCATCCAGATTCATTTTCTCTTGAAATTAAATTAAAAATGGAGGCAACATAACCACCCCCCCCCCAGCAAGATATTACACATAGATTAGCATATCACAGATAGCTTGGGGGACAACTGGAGTAAAATAGGGTCGGTTAAGTACTGGGTATACATATTATATAGCAACTCCCTCCAACCTGGCATCTTCCAGGTAAATGGAATAAAAATTCCCATCATTCTCATTCTCTGTCTCTCTGCATACATCTAAAGTTAGAAAGAATCATGAGCATTTTTCTTAAGCTGCAATGAAAGTCCTTCTGGAAGCCACATCTCTCCCTTTTATGGATACTCAGTGAAACTCATCATCAACTCTCTTACCATTTACCAATGAATTTGCAACACAAACTCACCATTCTTTGGTGGTCAGATCCCATTCAACCACCAGCTTCACGTGAATGGGACCGCCAGGGCCCCCCAGTTGCAGTGCTCTGTAGGAAAAGAAAGCTGTTAGATACATGTGTGTGGCGTGGTGGTAGTGAAAACATGGGCTCTGGAACAGGAGCCTGGAGTGGGGTGCTTCAAGGAAACGTTTAATTAAGCTTGCGGAATTTCATGGGCCATGGAAAAATTGTGGGTCAGGAAGGATAAACTCGATGGGATCTGGATGTGAAGCTAGGGATATGGGATCTGAGAGATACACGTAATACACATATTCCCACTCCAGGCTTATGCATGACTTCTATGGCTTCCATTAGACATACAGGCCAGGAAACTGTACGGAGTTTTGCTTTGTTTTTTTCTCACTTCATTGTTTAATTTTAGGGATCCTTCTTAGCATAAAAAGATATAATGACCCTAAACCAGAGTCTGCTATCCTTGCTCAGCTGAACTCTGCAAAGTCTCTTTGACTAATACATCAAAGGCATTGGCTCCGATCTGAGGAAAGCCCCAAAACTGCCTTAAGTAAGTAAAGCATTATTAATAAAACCAAATAAGGTATACAGATAAATATAATGATGAGTTTTTTCCCCACAGAGAAAGGAGAAGGTTTTATGTGGTCAACTTAAATCAAAGTATGGCACCCTTTTAAGCCTTAATTATATACATTTGGAGCAAGGCACAATAAACTTAGCAATGGGACTAAGAGGAAATCATCCACGGGACAGCCTGCAGCCTAGAGTGCAGCTTTCACCTCCTTTCCATTCCCTCTAACCAAGAGCAAGGTAAGAATTGCAGGCTGGAATAATATTTAGTAAACCATCCAAGAATGGCTCTCCTTAACTAGCACAAAGAAGCCAGAACACCACAGGTCAGAGCCAGTTTTGCCCAGTTGCCAGCAGGGGGCAGACTCCTCTCACAGAAGAGCCAATTCATCATTTACATTTTTAATCATAATAAAAATCCTTCACAAGGAGTTGGGTTGCACACATACTAGAGAAATCAGGAAGCAGGGAGCCAAATGATGCCCCACATGCCGGTCCTTTTCTCAGGCCCTGAATGTAAAATGCAATGATCTTTAATGCTTTTTTCCCCACTAAAACAAAGTAACAAGAGAGCCAGTATGATGTAGTGGTTAAGGCACCAAGCTAGAAACCGGGAGACTAGGAGTTCTAGCCCTGCTTTAGCCACAAAGCCAGCTGGGTGACCTTGGGCCAGTCACTCTCTCTCAGCCCTAGGAAGGAGGCAATGACAAGCCACTTCTGAAAAAACTTTGCCAGAAAAACTAAATAGACTTGTCCAGGCAGTCACCAGGAGTCAACAATGATTCCAAGGTGTGTGTGCATGAGCGTGCACACGCGCGTGCGCGCACACACACAGAGTACATCTAACTGAACTCCATGCATTCATTTTCCTGTTCCCTCCCTTCCAGTTTCTTCCACTGGAAACCTCCCTGCGCCATTCCCACCTTTTTAAGGGAAAAGATTATGTTTTCATAAGCAAACAAATGATACCTGATAGTATGAACAACCACCACCAACACAGACAAATGGTGTGGTGTGGTGTGGTGTGGTGTGTGTGTTGGGATTACTGGCTGAAATGTAAATCCAACCAAAAGCACAACTTCATTTGTCCCTTGTACTTTCTGATCCAACAGGCAAAAGGAACCATTCCTATACCTTTTGCTTTTAAAACTGTATACTTCTCAGAGCCTGGTTGCTGTCTTATTATTGTAAAGTGACAGACACATGAAGACTATACAGAATAGCTATCTGGCTATTCCTATCAGTAGGAAGAGTAAGGTGACTGTACTGGAAGCAGCAGCTGAATGAGACATTGGCAGTCAGTGCAATATAAGTAGATGGGTTTGCTTGTATCCATTAAGCCAGTCCACTGCCTTTGGGCGCAATGGACAATGCTCACCCATCACTAGTGTTGTAAATCAAACAGGCAGAACAGTCAAATGGTGGAAAGGAACCTCCTGTGGTTTGTCTTGGGCAGTAACATTTTTGGGGGCCAGACCTCAGTAACATGTGGCAATAAGAAGCTGCTTACTGAGGAACAACCTATCAGGGAGAGGAAGAGCAACCTCACTGCCAAAGACCCCAACATTTGGAGTAGCACTCAGAGTTTAGCAGACCCTTGCTTCTGTATCTTTTTAATTCCCTGTGATACCAGGATTCACCAATTGGTCATCTACTGTAGCTCTCCCTAACCTGGGGTCCTCCAGTGTGTAGGATTATAACTCCCACCACCTCTGGAAAGTTATCACACCAAGTTGGGGAATGCCAGCTGACTACTTCTTAAGTCCTCTGTCATTCTGCCTTGCTCACTGCAGTCCCAATACTGTAGGCAGGTACCAATAGGTTTTCACTGATGAGACAGTAAAAGGGTTGTAAGGACCAGTGCAAAAGAAAAATCTTGCTTCTTATTCACAACCCAGACATACTGGACAACAAACAGCTTGTCTCCAACTTCACCTTTTTGTGGAAGCTTGTGGAGAAAGTGGTTGAGCTGCAGCTGTAGAAGATCTTGAAGGAAACCGATTATCTGGACTGATTTCAGTCAGGTTTCAGGCTAGGTTCACCATGGAACACTTATTGATTTCTGACAGACCCAGGATAGGGATAGTAAGACCCTACTCATCCTGCTTGATCTCTTGGTGGCTTCTGATACTGTCAATCATGGCATCCTTCTGGGTTGTCTCTAAGGGTTAGTACTTTGGGGGGGGGGGAAGGGGCACTCTTTTGCAGCGGTTCTCCTCTTTCCTGAAAGGGCAGTTTCATATGATGTGGGGAAAGGGGGAATTTAACTCTAGGGCCTATTTAACATGTACATGAAACCACTGGGTGAGATAATCTGTTGGCATGGGCCAGGTTTCATCAGTACACTGATATCCAACTTTTCATCTTGAACCCTGGCTGAATAAGTGATGCCTGGAGGCTGTTTGGGTCTGCATGATGAGGAACAGGTTAAGACTCACTTCCAGCGAGACAGGAAGGCATTGGGTTCAAATTCTAGTGAGATTTCATGGGTAGCTCTGGATGGGGTTGCATTCTTCCAAACAGAGCTGGCTCACAATTTGGCAGTCCTCTTGGACTCATAGCTCCTGCTTGAGAGGATGGCAGCTGTTGCCAAGAGGACTTTTGCACAGATCCCTCTTGCGTACCAACTGTGACCCTATCATGACCAGGAGGCGTTGCTCACTATCATTCATGCTTCAGTCACCTTTCTGTTGAATTACTGTAATGTGCAGTACCTGGTGGGTACACCTGAAGAGCATTTGGAAATTACAACTGGCCCAGAATGCAATAGCTTGAGTAATTATGAGTGTACCTCTGGCTCCCATGTAACCCATCTATTCCAAGAGCTGCACTGGTTGGCAGTTGGCTACTGGGTGCAATTCAAGGTGCTGGTTCAACTTCAGGGCTACAGAAGCATGCCTTCTCAGTCATCATTCTCCTCCTATAGAACACTATCCCCAAACTGGCTTCAGGAAATTAGTAAAAACCTGGCTGCTTCATCAAGCCATGGGGCCAGCTGGTTATAACTATCCCTCCTAAGGAGAAGAAATTCATTTTATTATTTTAAGTATGTCTCCCAGTTTTATGTAATCCCTTATGTTACTATAACATGATTTCTTTAAAATTTTATTTGTATTTCCTAAAATCTCAGTTATGTATTGAGAAGTTGTACAATGCTCAGAGTCTGCTTATTGGAGTAGCCTATAACGCTTGCAAACAAAGAAACCAATATATGGGAAGAAAAAGGTTGTAATAAGAACATGCAACCATTTGGGTTCAGAGTGTGCAGAAGCACTCCCACAGTATCTATCAGGAATTCCTCAAAGAAGGTATGTCTCTCTTAGGGCAGCCACAGAATCCCAACAAAATACACATCTGATTTAAAGAGGTGCCAAGAACTGCTACGTGTGCATCAACACACGCTTCAAATTACTTATTCCCCTTTCCCCACACAACTCTAGTTTACAACATTCTAGCATATCTAGCAAATCAATCAATCAATCAATCAGTCCATCAGTCAGGCAGATCACCCAACTCTAAATGTTTCAGTTTAGCATGTACAAAAATTTAGATAGCATCACCTGGAAGGAACATATTCGTGTATGAGAAAGGAAGGGTATGGATTCTGGGAAAGGGATTAATACAGATGTATTTCACAAGACTTTATTACAGAGATTCACTAATGAAATTACTTTTGTCAACAGAGGAGACTTAGCACAGAGAAGTTGCCACTGTGGAAAAAAATGCAATCCTTTGCCAAAGTTTTGGGCCAATGATGATTCAGGAACCTGCAGCTTGTGATATATTAAATGGAGATTGAATTACGTCCATAAAAAGCATGGAGATGGAGTTCACACTTCGCAGGCAAGGATGTTACTGAGCCACAAGAGCAGATCCTAGCAAAAAACTAGTATAGAACGCCAAAGAGATGGCAAATAAATAAAGGGCAAATATTCCCAACAGAGGGGACAGCTCAGCAAAGGCCAGAAGTCATGTATTGAACCAGTCCAGACAGGATGAGAGGAGAAATGCCCCGTCCTAACTGATGACATCCAAGAAATTTTGAGAAAAAGAGATCTCGGGGCTGGCTCAGTCAGGTTGGGCTACTTCAGCATTTCAGCTTGGGGCACTGAGGCAGAACAACAGAATTACCCAGCTCTTCTGCTGCTGGGACTACCTGGAAGTGAGAGATCGAGAGGGAGCAGAACTGCTTCTCACAGCCTGCTGGAGCCTCTGCACTTCCTTCTCTTTCAGCCTAATTGCAGAAGTAAGAGCGGAGGTAGGCAACCTGCAGACTCCACTTATTCTGCATCCTCCAGAGCCCACTGTGATCATGCTGCCAAACTCAGCATAAAATTCCAATTCCCCCCTCTTCAAAGAAGAAAAAAGGTAATCAAGCCTGATTCATTTACACACATAAATTGGGGAGAAAAAAGAGGAAAACACCCATTTCAGCCCATTGGAAACACCCCAGAAATAAAATGCCCTCACCAAGCCTGTGTAATCATGATGTCATCACATCACTCCCTTCTAACTCTTGCTGCCAATAACAATAACAGTACTATTGCAGGTTCCCTGTCTTTGAGCAATCAGGAATTTGCACAATTATTCTCACACCAGAGCTTGTGCCAGTTTGGGGCCTGGAAGCAGGGTGGGCAAAGAAAATCCTTCATTGAACAAGACATTATATTTCTTCATTTGGTATTGGATTCTGTATACAGTAAACTAGAAAGGGAAAAGGAAGAAGCACCTGCCACCATCTCAGCAAGAACGTAGCTCGGCAGAGGGAGAGTAATTGAATAGAGCTGGAGGGTTAACTGTAATACATTAGGTAAGAGCACATCCTGGTAGAAAGGGAAATTTGGGTGCTTCCTTACGACTACAGAATCCTTTGCTCCCTTAATCTTGCCAAAACTCGGCTTGAATGCCTTTTTGTATATACTACAGTCTATGTATTCTAGCTGAACTGGTGAAAGGCAGAATTTTAACATCTCACCTTGTGCATTATTTTTATGATTTATTTGGATGGAGTATTTAGGTTATACAAACTGTTATCTACTCAAGAAGACAACACCGTTTAAAAATGAACACAACGCAGTAATTATTTATAAACAAAATGTCTTCCCCGTAATGCAGAGGATTCTTTTTGATGCTTAGGCAGGAAGAGAAGGAACAACAGTTGGATAAAGGTAGGAAAGGCGTAGCTCAGAGAACAGAATGCTTTCTGTCAAGGAGAGAATGTGGGTATGAATCTCATTCCTGCTCTTTGATTATAGGCTCCTTTCAGTCATTAATTTCTAGTGCTTTTCCTTTCCTACCTGTCCACAGCTGGGTGATACAGTGGCCACCTGTCCTGAGGAGAGAGATAGCTGCACAGTGAAGAACCTCCAATGACTCGTGCCTGGAACAGGCTCCCAGTACCCTGGAAAGAAAAATTGAGCAGGAAAAGTAAATGAGACACAAAAACGCCATGTCCCTTTCTCCCTACAGAAGGCACTTCTCAAAGTAGGAACTTGGGTCATAGTCAAGAAGAAAGAGGGCTGTAGCATTTGAAGAAAGTTCTGGGGTTAACCTTGTGCTAAGCATCTTTTAATGGGCAAATCAAAATTTCTCCAAGAGATACTTAATGACTACTTTACTATGATGTAGTTAACACAGTCTGTTTCTCTATAAAAACATCTCTGACTAAATACAAAGTTCATCTATTCCAAGCTAGAAATATCTAAGTTTATAGCTAATTCCCAACAATGTAGGCAGCCACCAAACTTTCATTCCAGATTATATTATAACAAAATACATTGAAGAAAATTTTTGAAAAGTAGTGAACAGTGGTTTGAGCATATGAAGCTCTTACACTGTTTTAAACCATGAGTTAAACTATTAATGCAATGAGCCAAAATCCAACTTTTCTGCTTGGCAGCAGCCCTCTTAAACTTTAGGCAAATTACCCAAGATTTTGTTTTCCTGGATAAGTCGTGTTGTGAAAAATTGCTGAAGGGACACCCTTGAGTCATGTCTGTATCTAAGGACCTTTAAGAACCACACAATGTTTTTCTTACATAGAAACAATTCCCATTTAGCACCCAAAGTGTATAGAGCATGCAACTGATCTAGAGTAAAGCAAAAACAAGACAGATACAGGCTTGGCCCTTAATCCAATGATGTCTATCAACACTGTTTTAATTCCTCCTAGATCAATTCCTTTCGATGCAGGAGGATATTGTTGAGCAGCAGCCAAATATATTTCTGCCATTGGGCTGACTCACTGATATTGAGGAGTTCTCTGCAAAAACGAGACCCTCCCTTAAAGCCCCTTTTTTGCCCCACATATAATAATTAGCTAGAAGATACTAAAGCTAAGAGCTGCAACATAAAAGGAAGATCGACACCAGATCTCTGTGGACAAGACCCTCTGGAACACAAAATGTAATCAGTGGTCCATGAACATTATTTTAAATCATTTGTCTGTTCATACAATTAAGATACATAGATTTATTTATTTATTTATTTATAGAACTTATATGGCCACCTATCTCATATAAGGATCCCAGGCGGCTCACAACAATCAACAAAAACAGAGATAAAAACAAAACCATCCTTAAAGATACTTCAAGAATAGTGAAAGACTGAAACCTTTGCCACATTTTAGTGCATGTTTATAAGAGGCGCACTAATTTTCTCTATTTCTATACAGATATAGAAGCTGATCATCATTGTCCATTGATTATTTTAAAACAAAGAGGGTGAGCCTGATAATGAAATAAATTACATGTTCAAGTTGGCAGATGGATCCAGAGTAACACCACAATCCCACTTGGCTCTGGTTCCATCAGAAAAATTGTTTTACAATTCACCCCCTTTTCTCCAGTGCAGTTGCAATTTCCCCATTGCGCCATACAAATAGACTAATTTACTCAGCCCTCTCTTCCCATAATGCTGTTTTGTCATTAAAACCCACATCTGATTAGCCAATACATTCTGGATTTCATCATGCTTTGTGTCCAGCTCCCTCATATTCTTGACAGAACAGTAATGAAGTCTGATGGAAAGACAAATATGAATCCATTACCCTAACACCATTCACATTATAATCCACTATTCCCAGACAGACTGCAGGAAGACTGCTAAATTCCAACACACACCCCACAATTTAGGATATGAGTAGAGGTTAACTAATAACCTGCATTTTCCAGTTCCTATCCATCTCACAATCATTCTATCTGAGATAGCTGGTTGTCATTTCAGAGACTAATTAAATACACACTCTAGTTGGGACTAAAGATGAAATGGTACCACCCAGTTTAATATATTTTAATTAAGCACATTTCTATGCACAGGATGTTATCTTAAACAACAGAATGATATTGGAACGGATATCCTCTGCCCCTGGATTGAGGTAATTTCAGTGAGACAGGCAAAAAATGAAGGATACTACAGTTAATAGATGAATGTCTTATCCCTCACTCAGAAAAAATAGTGGAATATGTGGAGATCACTTAAGTGAGCATCTAGCCTTCACCATTACATAGCTAAGTAGATCCTGAGGAAAACGCCTCTGATATGAACAACTGAAGTCTTGGCAGAAACCTCTGGAGCCCAAAAGCAACCTAACATGGCCCCTCTGGGCCTGGTAATGATCCTGCCTCCTACTTTCTTTTGCTGTCCTGAAGCTTTATCACTAGGGAGCCTTCTGAGGGGAAAGAATCTGTTCAGGAGACTGGAAATGTCAAGGAAGATTCAATTGCAAACAATGCCACCAAAGATGAACAGGAAGATAGGAGTCTCTTCCAGACTCTTCTTGAATTAATGAACTGAAATCCTTAGCATCAGCATCATGGACTCTTACAAGCAGGAAACTACTATGAATTGCATACAGTTGCCAAAGGTCCTCTGATGAACAGCAAATTTTTAGTATCAGGGGACCCAAGTATGTGGGTATTTACTGGAAAAACAGATGTTCTATTTCCCCAGTGAGAACAGAGCAAGTCCACATTAAGAGCTACAAGTTTTCCAGTTCATTTCCTTTACATGACTTTGCAGGTAAGCACAGGAGGCTGAGCATTCCCCAATAAGAGCTAGAGATCCTCTACTTGGGGATTAGTAAGAACCTCTTCTTGAAACTGTGTGTGGGGTATATGTGTGTTAATGCACATTCCTCAAACTAAAGGAATAATCAGAATACAGGTGGTACAAAATAGCCTTCCTCAACTCCAGCTATTTTGGGTTGGGAATTCTAGGAATTGTTGTCCCAATAATGTGGAATTCCAGACTAGGGAATGCTAATATAGACTTGCAACTGTCAGTCTTGGTTATAGTAAATCCAACTAAACACTTGTATTAAGTGTTTAACTTTTAAAAAACACAAATAATCAAAATTTCTTGCTAAGAAAAGATTAATTTCCAGAATCTCTTTATTTTATACAAATTGGAGTCTGAATAGTTAAGTTGCACATATTTTCTCTTTTTGATCCTGAAGAGAAGCAAGCTAGCATGCAAGGCATGTATATTCAGCCCCTGCCCACCAGAAATCCAGCTTGCCACCCCACATTTAATTCTGCTTAAGAAATTTAATAATACATTGTTGGCATATTACTCTCTCCACTATAAGGCTAAAAATCTCAGGCTGACATTTTCAGGAGGTTCTTTTCCCCTTATTTTTATTTCAGGATTATAGATTGTCCCCGCTTTTAGACATTCTTAAACAGCCCCTTCTTTTATTTTCTTTCCACATCCCAGTTGGAGTATCAGAGAAATCTATCCAAGCTCACTTGCCACTTGCTTACTCTGGGCTTTTCTACCTTTATGCCAAGGCCTCAAAGTAGCCAGGCATACCCATTTGCCTCCAAATGACCAGCTGGTCCTGCTAGCTAGGCTTCGATAATTATCCCTGGATAGCAATGAAAGCAGCAGAGGGCCACAGAGTTAATTAAACACTCCCATGTTTTAATTAAACCCAATTTAATGAAATCCGTTCTTTAGAACCACACATCCAGAAAAATCTGTGCTAAGCTACAAGGGGGCTTGTTAAGCATCTTATGTAGATGGTCTCTTTTAGTGGAATTATAAGAGTAAGGAGTGAGGGAAAACACAGGGGATATCCAGTACTGTTCCTACCAGAAGGAGGCTACCTAAGTGACTAAATCAGTTCTACTCTGTATAATTCTAAGAACACACAGACTTAACAAATGCTGTGCAGGATCAGACTAGGGGTCTCTCTCCTCCAAGCTCCTGCTTATAGCACTGGCCAGAGAGATGCTTCTTGCAAGATCCAAAGCAGGACTTGACTGGAGTAGTCCACTTTCATTATCTTCTATAGCAACCAGATTTAATGGCATGCTGCTTCTAAAATGTTAAGTTTCCATAAAGTTATTACAACTAGTAGCCCCTGATATCTTCCAGCGATTTATCTAGATCCCTTTAAAGCCATCTATAGGAGTAATCATCACTATACATTATAAAAGCACATTCAGCTAATTAGGTTTGTACTGTATGAAAAAATGTTTCCTTTCTCTGTTCTCAATCTACTATCAGACATTTGCTGGTCAACTCAGCAAGAAATTAACATAGGCCTTGTTGTAGTTACTACCTGATTAATATATGATGTGAACACAACTGTCAGCCTTTAATGTCAGACAACCAACTAACATAATCTGGCCTTAAAGGGAGCTTTTAAGATTCCAAAATGTTCTGGGAGAGGGTTTTTCTGTTTTTCTCCACAACAACCTTGTATGGTAGATTGGGCTGAGAGAGAAGGACTATTCCAAAGTTACCTAGTGAACTTCCATGGCTGAGGCTGAAGATGAACTTGAACCTAGCCCTCTCTAGTATCATAAGATCCTAGAGCTTAATCAACACACCTTGTTGACTTTGTCCCACTGAATCTCTCCATTCCTCACATTGCCTTAGACTTTCATGTGGTGTGTTCTCTTTTAAAAGCAGGAAACCCGGCATTTGAGTTTCCCTATTTTTACTTTGAAATTACAGGCATAGCAAACTCCATGCATTTGCATTACCCAGCTTCAGAATTAACCCATTTTCTGGGGGTATATAATACACTGAGCCACAAACTAACAAAGAGAGGCTGGCTTTACATAACATACTGAGTCCCCACACACACACACAAACAAAAAACAAAAACAACTAAGCAAGATTAAAACTAACCAAGTTTAGAATGTTGAGGTCATGTAGAGCCACTAGCTCGTTAACTGGCATTAAACTAACATAATATATGATCTATTTCTAAGGCATCAAAATGAACATATGAATGAGACCATCCACACTGGCAATGTAATGATAGATTGTTTGCATTTTACTAAAATAAATAAAGGGGTAACTCAGTACCTCCTTATAAGCAACTAAAAAGCTAGGCTAGTTAGAAGCAAAGGGAGAGAGAGAAAAAAGGGAAAGGAAATGGTAACTACAAAAGAAATATTGGTCACCATTATGGCAATCATGGTATAATTAACCAGAGAGGAGGAATTTTGTTGATGCACCTGTTTAAAGAGAAACAAATTATACTCTATTCTACCTATTCATTCATTCATACCATGCTATTGTTAAAGTACGTATAATACATGTTACCCAGATTATAAAATATGTGAATGATATATGTATATGTAAATATATATGGATTACATATAAGTATTATGTATATGTATATTATATACTACATAATCCATTATATAATCTATAACATTGTTTCTGCCTAGAGTTATTTTCCAGTCAAATAACATTTTAATTGTTCATCTGTCAACTGGTCCTCTGAGTAAATGAAAGACAGACTATAACAATTTCCTCCCTTCATGCATATCCCATTACAGCACTATCAGAAAAATAATGATTAAAGGAGGTGCTAACATCTGTAAGAACTTTCCATTTATCATTCTGGGGTGCTAATGGCAGGCAGCAAGATTTTAAAGTGTATTTATCCAAATAAACCTGTTTTCCACACAAACCACAGTGCCTCCTGCCATTCCAAATGAATCTGGGATGTAATTTTCGCTTAGGATCTTTCAGACTTTTCATCTATCATTATATGTTTATCACCTAATTCAACCTGTCTACATCAGGACAATTAAAACCATTTTCACCTCATTGGCTCCCAATGATTCATCCCAAAGGGATGTTCCTGCCCACTCCTCCCCCCACCCCCATGTCCAGCTGAAAGCTGTTCTGTCACCGTCTCTTCAGGAAGCTTTAGCTGTTGGGGTCCCTTCCCAAACAGCATAGCTTCTCCTTCTATGTCTACACTGTTCCCCTCTACAGTAGCATCTCCTATGTACTTTAGATTCCATTTGCTTTGCCTGCCTAGCATCAGTCGGTACCTTGTAAATCTTAGCGTTCAATTTTCTATCTAGCAACCTACATTTGGCTTCAGAGGGTACATGATAATATTTCTGTGTCATGCTGCTGACATCTACTACCATGACTGATTCCTTCCCAACACTATTGACCAGACTATTTAGATGACGTGTGACAAGAATCAGAGGAGGCTGAGGCAGGGTATTCTCAGAAAGGGACAAAGGTTAAGCCTGAAGAACCCACAGAGGATAAGAAGGGCTGTAAGCAGTTGCTTAGCCAAAGCCAGAGAGTGATCAAGATCCAGGGCAATGGTCAGCAGAAGGGAGCAGGAGCTCAGGCAGTGTCTTTCCCCTAGAGGCTGAGGAGTAAGGGCTGTAATTAAGGCTTTATAGGGCCTGGTGAACAGGGGGTGGCCTTCCAGGTTTGCCAACAACACTATGCAAAATGCCCCAGTAATCTCATGGCACCAATGAAAGCTATCAGATTTGGAGGGAGGGTTCACATGACCAAGAATTAGATCAGTTAAAGAAGGAGTGGCTGCATTTGCACCAGGTGGGTTATTTTTGAGGCTTGCAAAAGGACCAGACCCATTGTATTTAAAGATGTCAGGTACTGAAGCCTAACTCCAGAGAGTCCCAATTCAACACACCCACATACCATACCACCGTCCCTATTTCCCTTTGATTGATGGCAACCAGTATGAATCCTCTTTCTTTTTAACTCTGTTCCTAGAGTTAATAAGGACAAACAGCTTGATTAAACAAGAGAACATGCAGCATCAGTGAAATAAGAAAACCAGACAGCTAGTGTGATGTAGTGGTTAAAGGGTGGGACTAGGAGTGGGGAGAGCCAAGTTCTAGTGCACCTTCAGCCAAGAGAGCTCACTTGGTGCCAGCCCTACAAGGTAGACCAGACCAGAAAAGCAGCTCCACAGGAAGACTAGAACTATACTTTATTGAGTTAGGCTATAATAACAAATCTTGCAATGGTGGTTGTGTTTTTCTTCCCCTCCCTCTTATGCCCAGTGAGTCAGGGAAGAGTCATCCTGAGTCTCTTCTTACTACTGTCTCTGTTCCCAGGACTTAAGGAATGCTTCTGTCCCTTTTGTTTACACAACAGTTTCTCAATATTTGCATTAAGGCCACCTCCCTGGGTCTCTACACTGGTAACTACGGACCATACCTTTCCTCTCAGCCCAAGAGCCAGTGTGGTGCAGTAGTGAGTGTATCATTTGAAAATTATTTAAATGTGGCTAAGAGGTCTTTAACATCTTCAGGTGGGGAATCAGGAAAGATTCCAACTCAAACTCTAGAAAACTGTTCATAGTAGTTTTGTAGAGTTTTAATCCATCTTATTCAGCATGGCCTACAAAACTACTATGAACAGTTTTCTAGAGTTTGAGTTGGAATCTTTCCTGATTCCCCACCTGAAGATGTTAAAGACCTTGCCTGATCTTATTTTATTTATTTGTTAGATTTAAATGCAGCCTTTCCTCTAGGAGTTACAGGTGCATCCACTCCTCCAATTTTTCTGTGCAAAAACAATCCTGTGTGGTAGCTGGACAGACAGCAAAAGTGACTGGCCCAAAGACACCTAGTGATCTTTCATAGCTGAAGGTAATGTGAATCTCCTTGGTTCTTGTTCAACAACTTCACCACTATGTGATGAACGACTTATTTTTGTATATAGCCATTCCTTCAAATCTTATGGAGTATCCCAAATGCACCCACCCAGGCACATAACAGGCTCTTCCAAATTATCTATACTTGGCAGAGTGGAGAACAGCTCTGTGCAAGAAGTGGCTCACTATGCCCCAATCCAATCCTCTCCCCACCACAAACCCTGTAGATCTGAAGCAGTGCACTGAGTTCTGCACACATCAGACTGACCATACACAGCAACAGCCAGTTGGTATGATTTCAAGCAACAGCCTTTGAATCTATCTAAGCAAGAATCTTGGGGTTGGGGGGAATAAATGGAGTCAGTTCATTTTTACTCTAAGTCAGTAAGACTGATCAAATGAAAGAAAACATGTTGAAATAGAAATTGCACAATGCACCAATATGCTAATGACAGATTTTAATACCGCCCCTGGAATCAAGGAAAACACACTGGTCTCCATGCATTGATTGACTTAAGCAGCAGCGTTATTTTCTTCCAAACAGTTCATGATGGGCTACTGGTTACTGAACCTGACAGGTCAACTGGAAATGCTGCAGTGTGATATCTCCAGAATTCTTTCTTAACTTCTCAAATTTATTGATGAAGAGGGAACAAAAGACATCACATACTGTTCATTTTTATTTATAAAGCAGATCTGAAGTTACTGAACTTTCAAAAGTCTTAAAGGGAAAATGGTATTCCAGAAATCCCTCTCTCTGTATTAAAAAAAATGTCCATAATGCCCTGTCTCCTTACTCTGAAGTACATCACATCAGGGCTATTTTTGGAGCCCATATGCAGAACTTGGTCTTATATGCAAAATATATGAAATAATACAGCTGTCTTTGAGCATCTGCAAAGTACTTTTTATTCATCTCTGAGCAACCCCAGACAACCCATGACTTCTGAGATTACTACAAAGAAATAAGAGGACAACCGGTGATCTCATTATAGGAATGAACTCCTAAATTTATTATTATGTCTCTAAACTTGCTACAAATCTGTGGATGTTGCATTTTCCTGGGTCCAGAAAGCCTTCTGAGAACAAAAATCACGGTATTCTATTTTCTGCAACAGCCACATATGATGCAATGCCTGGTGGCTTCGTTGGGAGCGCAGTGAAATTCTGCATCCGCTATGCCAACTTGAGGCCAACACCGTAAATGTAATTCGCATGAACTGAATGTGGCCCCTACAGGTTTCCCACCACCTGTGGGAATAGGTGGTGGGAGTGGTGGTCATAATGGGCTTTTGGGGTCAATACGGCAAGAAAAATCTATTGGTCTTTTGCTGTCACTCCAGTCTGTACCAGGTAGTTTAGCCATGAAAATACAAATAAAACAAGAACAGCAATATAATGTATCTTCTTTCAGATAAAGCCCATATCCCACAGATTGCAAAGGAACCGTATCCAGTTATCCATGCACCAAATCCTCTGTAAGTCCTATCAGGAAAACAAGATAAGTGAGCACACCCCGCGCTGTGCAAATTCAGGGTCAGTTTAACCCCCAATGATTGCACCTCACTGTCCTTCTGCCTTTGAAATGAACAACTACCATTCTCTCCTATGAGAAAAACAGCACTGCACTCCGCGATACACTCTAAACCCTGCCTACCAGAACTATTCACTGCTTTGACTTCCACACTAGAAGAGGAGCTTTGGAATTGCAAGAACACAAATGGAGCCCCTGTCTGAAATTTACAGGTAGTCCTTGCTTAGCGATCACAATTGGGACCAGCAACTCAGTCACTAAGCACCACAGTTGCTAAGTGGAAAATCACATGATCGCAGCACGCTTATGACCTTACTTCCCCTTCAGTCATTAAGTGAATTGCCATGACTGTTAAGCAAAACATTATGTGACTGCAACTTACGATTTTACTCCTGCCTTCTCTATTAACTCTGCTTGTTGCAAACCGGTTGTGAAGCACCCAAATGGCAATCATATGGCTGCAGGATGCCTTGATGGTTGTAAATGCTTTTTTTTTTTTTTTACACCGTCATAACTTTGAATGGTTGCTAAACGAGGCAGTCAATAAGCAAGGACTACCTGTACTAAAGCAGCTGTGTGGATCCCTGCAGGTTGCAAAGCATCTCTTTCAAGTCAAAGCTGAAACGTTGCATGCCCCTATGACCCACAAACACAAGCCCAGGAGTCTCTGCAATATACATTTCCCCATCTATAAGGCCACTTCACTAGCATATTAGAAAGATATCATCTCCTATCAAACATTCAGTCTGAACATGGAAGGGAAATAAAAGTCTATTTATAATTATATACCCCTTGAGAATATTTGTTCAACTAAGTACATGCAACTGGAAGTTATTATTCCTGATTTTTTTTTTAATTTCCAAAAATTCCATTTGGAAGAACAGAAGGGATTAATGGGCTCAAAAGAAGGGGCTTTCTCCACTGAGAGGCTAAAGGGCAATAATCACGTAGAAGAAATAGAACCAGCAAGCATCTAAAAGTGCTATCCTGAATCTGGATTTGATCATCAATCTTCATTTTGCACAGGAAATTAATTCTAGGTCTCTTGTGACAAATGATTATGACTTAATAAGCTGTAATTTAATTAAAACTCTATGTACTTAGAACAACTCTGGAAGGCTAGAGACATGAAGGAAAAATATAAATATAACATTTCAAATGAATCATTTGTCCCTAAGTGAATTCAGAAATAGATCACAAGTTTGCAAGTTATAAAAGTAATAGAAACAGTTTCTCCCTGTCCAACCCTTCCCTCCCCTCCCTTTCCTTTTCTCTATGGCTTCTTCTATATCAGATTACAGTTCATAAAGTCCTGAAAGCAGGTCTTGCATCCTAACATCTAGTAAAGCACCACATATAGTGGTGCAACTATGGCATGATAAATACCCTTTTCATTGTAATTTCCAAGAATGAACATGGGCCGTTACTTAGGTTAGGGGAGGGCAAAATGAGACCTTTAGCTACGAGTCTTTGGTGATTCTACTCGGAAAACCAACGGCATGGATTCTCATCATTTTGAGACAATAAGCCTATGTAAACTGTAAAACTGAAAATAGTCTTTGCTCTGGCTTAGGAGTTCTTATAAAGGAATGAGGAGTCCTCTCCTACCTATGAACTCACTGACATATTTATTTGTTGGTGCTCTCTTCTACAGTAAATTGTTACAATCATAATTTGACTGAGATACTAGGACAGACTTACCTGCACTTGGGCCTCTCTTCTCATCAGATAGCGCATTTTGCCTAGGATACATTGCTGCAGCTGTTCCCATGACATGGCTCTATCTTCCCGCATCAGTAGTGGAGGGCCAAACCTGAAAAAAAAACCATTAATTATCTATGATAAGAGGCTGCACTTATTTTAGAGACATCTGCAAGAAAGCAAAGCTTTAGGTACCTCCATTCACCTAAGAACACAAATGATGCTGACGCTTCACTCATTCACTGAAAGAAGTATCAACATAGCAAACTGCTGAAATTGGTATACTGAAAGGATAAAACATCAAAATTACAAAGAAAAACAAGGTGGTTCTCCCCCCCCCCCCCCCCCCCCACACAGACAACTCTATCATTAAACTACTCGTATACCAGCTTGGAAACTGAAATTTTGTTCTTACGTAACCCAGAACATATTGATGATTAAAACATTTGCTTTTCAAAACATGAAGTTCAAAGTACATCTCAAAATATTTAAGTTACTGTTAGGCCACCCACAAAGCTAAAAATCTGCTATGGGCAAACGGCAAGACAAACACCTAAAAATATAAAAAAGGGGATATTTTTGCACACCACAACCATAATAAGATGCATTAATTGGACCTTGCAATGTGGCCATCTTCTTGCATAGAGCAAATCCCACAAGATATTGTTTCTTCAAATCTGCATTTAGAAATAAGGACACTGCCACAAATTTAAGTGCTTATGCTTTCAGATTACAGATTCTCTTTACTCACAAAATTGTAAGATTCTTAACAAATCTATGCCTCTTTCATCTCTTGCTTTTTGGGCAGGATGGAGGGGATAATTCATACCTTTGGTTTAAGGCTATGTTTTCAATAGTCTCTTTTTTCAAGTAATTTTATTAAAGATTATAATCACAATAGTAAAAACTAATACAAACTAACAGAAAAAATAGAAAGAACAAAAGGTGCAAAGGGGAAAAAGGTAAGATGTAAAGAATAGAAACAAAAAGGAAACGAAAGAAAAGTAATAATACAGTAAAGAAGAAGAAAAGAAACATATAAAGAAATGACTTCCAACCTTCATCACAACAAGTATAAACAATTTTAGTAACTTTTCACCTCCTCTTAAATTACAACAAATGATCTCTTCTTCCCATATTCCATCTGTTATTTTCAATAGTCTTGGGTGTCATTCATACATGTAAATGTCACTAATTTCTACCCAGCAATTTTAAAATGTCCCACATTTCTATGTGTAATCTACATGCCATGATAACTTTAATGAAATTTGGTTTCATTATCTACATTAATTCTGTAATGAATACTACTATACCATATAGCATTCCTCTACTACTTTGGAGAAAGATCTCCTCAACAGATCTTAATAAATGTCTGTGTGTGTGTGTGTGTGTTTCATTAGCAATACCAATCCTTTCTTTAAAAAAACAAGTATAACAGTTTGAGGAAATATATGTAAATAAGTAGAGTTAAGGGTGTCATTATAAAACTATGCACTATGTATAGCTAAGGCTACCATAACTGGGCTGCAAAAATCCAATAACAACCCATCAGGAGCAAAGAGCTAGGCTTTTCTGGGTCTCTGTATTGTCACCTAGTGGTCATTTGGATTTCTGCACCCTAGATATGGTAGCCCCACATATGGCATGATTTGGAGGACTTCACCCTCTGACAATGTCATTTCCTTCATATTTTGATGTTTCCAAAGAAATGTATACATATGAAGAACCTTTCAATTTTGAGGTATACAAATGGGTACAACTAGAGATAACTTGGATATCTTGATGGATCCCTTTTGATTTAAATATATTACCTAGAAATCTTACATTTAGTTAGTATCTGCAGAAATTCCCTTTAATTTATTCTAAATGGATGTGATATAAAAACTGTAGGAAAAAATGGGTAGGCAGGAGGCAAGGAATTTCAAAAATTTAGCTTAGGGGCAGGATTGCTTATAGACTATGAACATTGCCCAAATGGAAAACTAAATCATATTTTTTCATTTCAAAATCAAGAAGATAATTATTTTTAGGGAAAGCCTGGCTTAACTAGCCCATCTGTAGCAAACATTTGGAGCAGGCAAGATTTGCACTGTGAGAATGGATTTTCTTTGGCCTAAAGAAAATCACATTTAGTTGGATCAATTTCTCTTGATTCTATAATTAAAAGCAAATGTAACCCAACTCCATGTACCAATTCCAGGATTAGAAAATAGTACGTATTTTGGTTTTGTTCTTTCTTTCTTTTCCATGCCAAATCTACTTTACTTTTTTGTTTTGAAAACATTTCCTCTCCTTTTATAGAGAGATAAACATGTTTTGCCTTGCTGGTTGGGAGCATACACTTCCAGCTTTTGATTTGAACTGCTTGACCCTGCCTCTGAAAAGGGCTTCAGGTTCAGCTGGCAGCTGGGCCTTAAAGACTGTGCTGGTAACAGCACAACTCTCGGTCACACTGACAGACTGAAACTCTTCAGGTTTCTTCTGTCTGCTTGTGCAATTCACAATACCTCACGCAGATTAAAAGAAAATTAAGGACAAACTAAAGAAGCCAGGAAAATGGTCTTCTTTCACAAAAAGAATACTCCCTGCACTAGAGACCCAAACTCACACATACTATTGCAATATGGCAGAAATGCCCAGAGAGCTTTAATTACTGAATTATATCAACATCTGATTAACAAATAAACAAATGAACAATAGATAGACAGCAGATCTGCTGCTTTCTCCCTATGGTAGTAGCCAACTTCTAATTTACTGGTACTGGCTATCGCTATAAAACTATGAATTTTCTTTCTGTTCTATATCCTAGGCTGCAATAACCCCTTTGACTGAAAAAGTAGAATAGAAAGGACCAGATGTTGAAAAAGGTCTTCATACCCATGGAAAAGGATGGGGAAGATAGGCTGGGCCTGCCTGCATAATATGGAAATATTGCCAGATAAATTGTCAACCATAAAGCTCAGCACACCACAAGCTGTTTCCCTGCCGATGATAGTTTATTAGCCACTGCAAGTATGCCGAGACTTACTTAATGACATTTGGGATGTGCAGAGTGAATTCATTATCCACCTCCAGCGCTTTTGCATTCTATCACCCTCCCACGAGCAACTCATAACGATGCTCCTGAGTGCAGCTCCCCATTTTCAGCAAGGGAAAAGACTTGCATTTGAAAGGCGGGGGGAACACACATACTCAGAACATCGTCCAGGCCGTAGTGTTGGCTCAGGTTTCCTGGGGCTGTTGCTCCAGGCCAGCTGCATAGCCCAGATTTAGCAGAAATAACAACACTACTGTTCTAACTCAATTGCCTCAAGTGAAGACTATTAACTTAGGCTACACTTGCTTTATCAGACCTTAACGTTAACATTACAAAATCCAGATGTTGTGCCAAATAACACAAAGAAAACTATGCTTAACAAGCCCAGCTGCTGCTTATCCGGCTGTTAATCAGCAACCCTGCGGATTTGGGATCCTGAAGGAAGGAAGTAGCTACCTTTCAGCATGAAGTTCCTTCCCTCTGCTGCAGACTATTCAAGTATGTTCAGTGCACTTCTCTGTCAGCTTTGGGGACAATAAGGAGGACCTGGTTTTTCTCCTACAGCAGTGTTGTCCAAACTTGGCCACTTTACGATGAGTGGACTTCAACTCCCAGAATTCCCCTGGCTGGGGAATTCTGGGAGTTGAAGTCCACTCATCGTAAAGTGGCCAAGTTTGGACAACACTGTCCTACAGAATAACCACCACACCAGTGAAAGGGTTCATAAGAAGCTCTTTCACAAATGCTACAAATGACTGCATAAGAAGTGCCAATCCTTGATTATGTGTCTTCACGTT
Organism: Liasis olivaceus; assembly: GCA_030867105.1. Lineage (NCBI taxonomy): Eukaryota > Metazoa > Chordata > Lepidosauria > Squamata > Pythonidae > Liasis > Liasis olivaceus. The sequence goes on along the minus strand of CM061348.1, from coordinate 97,988,840 downwards.
GCTGTCAATCCTTAGCAAAAACGTTGATAAGATTTTCTCCAGGATAATATATCCACAACCAGGCTTTTCAGGTCTTCCACCAATGCACCCACAGACTCCCTGTCTCTCCTTGTTGGTGTCATCCTCTATTTCTTTGTCCTTCCACCTTTCCCAGCATTATAGATTTCTGAAAAGAGCAGGATCTTCACATAATGTGTCCAAAATATGATAATATGAGACTTGTCATTTATGCCTTGAGTGAGAACTCTGATAAATCCATTAGTTTGTTTTCTTGGCCATTCATAGTATACTCAGGAGTCTTCTCCAATACCAAAGTTCAAAAGTGTCAATATTCTTTCTATTCTGCTTCTTCATAGTTCAACTTTTGCTTTCATAGAATTTCACAGGGAAACCATCACCTGTACAATTCAGATTTTTGTAGGTATAAACACATCACAGCATCTGAATATCTTTTCCAAGACCTTCACTGGACTCAGAACCTAAGCAAAGTCAAGTCTGCTTAGCACTTGGATGGAATACCTCCAAGGAATACTAGCAATGTAGACTAGACTGGGAAGTAAAAAATAACCTATCACGGAAGACATCAATGACAACCCATTTCCATACTGCTGCCTTGAAAACTCTAGGGACATGTCCATGAAATCATCAGGAATCAAGCTTACGTTGAAGATGTTGCCTTTTTAATAAATGGGTGGAGGAATATAGTACAGCTTTTCACCTAGGACCTGCATGCAAAGTCCATCTGATTCCTTTCCCATGAGCTCCTGATTACAGAAGAACAGGTCAAGTGCCTGTTTCTGAAATACACTGTTGTAGAAAGAGCCCTCCTATCTACAGGGGCTTACCTCACAGCCTGCTGCCCTGTCCCGGCTACATTACAGACAAGGAGCAGGATTCTGCCACTTCCACCATGGTGCAGGAACTCTGATGAAATGGCCCCATTACGAACCAAACGCTGCCCTTCTGGCTCAGCAGAATTGGGAGAAGATGGGAGACTCTGTGGACAACCTGAAAAAGTGGAAAAATATTTACACATGCTTCAAACCTGGCTTAAATACAATGACTATGAAACTTCCAAAGAAATATAGGTCAACATCACAAAAGCTGGCTGTACCAGATAGGCCAATTTATTAATATGGATAAATCAGATCAAGAGACCTTTCCCCCATGTTAAAATCTATTGCTTGTCACCTCTATTCATTGCTTTGTTTTCATAGAAAATGTTATATCCATTTTTCTGATGGAGTAGGGAAAAAAAGTGAAAATGGGATCTGGAAATAGAACAGCCAATTAGTTTGTACCTAAGCTTGGAATATGAGCATTACTGCAAAGATCATTCCAATTCTGAATAAGAGGATCAGTCTGAGAAGTCCGATTATACTCAGAGGTGTGAAGTTTAGCATAATATCTTTATCCCCAATTAATGATGATTTGGCATATTGTAGCCTCACCTTGTCTGCACTATCTTCTGCACTGCTTCGGGACATGATAAAAACCTGGCTGAACTAAGGCAGAGGATTTGAGATCTAGGTATCCAAAATGACAAAGCCAAAGTCTCCCACCCCTTTTATAGCACAATCACTCCTCTTCTCTGGACTGTCCCTAGATATTTCTTTAACATCTTATATACTCCACAGAGGAGACTATTTATGTTGGCCCAAATTGGGACACCACCTATTAGGGAAACAGTTGGTAGATATATAAGCCTCCCATATGAAAGCTGAACTTGTTTTACATTGATTCTATCAGTCTCTGGAACTTCCCACAGAAAAGCCAGGCACCAACCAATCATACATTTATACAATACAAAATATATTTCCCTAAAAGAAATGTTTGTCTAAATGATCCTAACTGATCCTTTTCACCAGGGTGACTCTAACAACCAACATCCTTAGGAAACTAAGTAATACCCTAGAACTCACTATTCCTGATCACTAGATCTAAGCTCTCTGGCCTAGCCAGCCTGATCTGTACCCCAATTTTCAGGCTGATCTCTCCCTCTGCACAGATTTAGGCTGCATAATTCATTAATGTCACCTGGCGATAGGACTATCCCAAAGGCAGGATTTGTCATGAAATTCCATCTCCCAGATCTGCACACACACTGTCACCTCTCATGTTTTTCAATTAAGGCCTCTTGTTTAGCCCAGAGAGACAATAAATCACTGCCAGACTGTGTCTTCAAACTCACCCTTGTTTTGCATTTACAAGCTAATTCTTTTAAAGAAATGCAGCCATCTGGACAGATGCTTTGCCAGTCCCACAGTTCAGCTTAATGCCTTTCAACCTTCTCTCTTCCTCCTGAAGTTGCCCTTGTCAAAGGTTCAGCTGTGCAGAATCCTAACCCAACCACACATCTAAGAATTCAGAGCTGTGGAAATTCTTAAATGGGATAATTCTAATGGCAATTTCTAAGTGTTAAATGTCTTTTCTGGACTGTAATATTCAATGTGAAGCCTGCATGTTTGAATGTTCCCTACAATTCTCTCTCACACACATTCAGGAAAGTCTCATACAGTGAAAAACAATTAAATCATTCTCCCTACATGATTATTTTTATAATGGAGAGTCCTAACATTCCCTCCCCCAGGGCCTGATGGGATCTGCAACATCAGAGGCTACTTTGAACACAGAGAGTTCAGTTGACCACATTGCCAACATAACTGATCAATAAGCAAGACACAGCAGATGAAAAGCACAGCCTGCTAAGCTGAGTGCACGGCTTCCAGAGAGTCCCCCTTTTTTGAGAGATGGAAAGTCCAACAGGTTAGCAGAATGCTTAGTCTTGGCTCGAGGCCCTTTTCCTTAGATAGATGGACCTCTCACGAATATGTATCTAGTTGATACAATCTTCTTAAACCATTGAAAAATTTGAACAAAAAGTTCCAGTTACTGCTATGAGAGAGTCAGAAAGTAATCTATTTCACAGCCCATAGGTGGGAAAGAGGAGTCAGTAGGAGGAACAAAATGGGTAGAAAAAACACAGTAATAACAACAGATGAAATAGTGCATGCATTTGGAAGATAAGCAGCAGAGAGATTTGACAAGACAATATTGGGCCAAACATCTTAGGGGTGCATTTGTGGTGGGTTGGGAATGGGTGGAAAATGACATCTGTTCCCACATTCAAGAAATGGTAGATGGCCTATACTTATGATAGGGCAAGCAGAAAGTGAGCATCTGGCTAAAGCCAACCTTATCAAAATATTTTCCTTATGCTCCAACTCATTCTAGTGCAATTTAAAAGCAAAGCATCCTTTTATGCTGAAAACATATTGCCTCTTACAGTCCATTCCACCTCCTCCTTCCTTTAAAAATAACCTATACCCTCTGGACTGGTTATTGCATTTTTGCTTCAAAGGAAACCTGTACTGATTTCTTTTGTACGCCTAGGTTTCATTTTAAGAGGCATAGCAGATAGAAAATCTGAAGTTCAAATTCTCTTTGCAACTCCTCTATCCCTTATAGGCTCCACCCTGACAACATCTTTCCACCAATTGAGGATTGACAACAAACCTGACTTACACTCCTGGCATTTGCAAACTGAAAAACCAATTTATCTTGATTCAAGCCTGACCCTTTGAAGCAAAAATGGCTTGGCTGCCTGCCAGGTCCAGGAAGACTAAAAATAACCTCTTGCATTAGTCACAAAACAGGAACAAATTCCCTTTTTGCCACACAAAAATCAATCACAAAATACTACCAGTAAGATCCTAGTTTAGCGCAAACATATCAAGTATGTTCACAAAAGCAACATGAAAAAAGTTACCCATAAGCCACAATGAAACAGTGGCAGCAGCATTTCACATGTATTATTTCAGTGATCTCTTGGGCATTATCCATCACATATATCTGTCTGAGATTACACACAGATTTTGGAAGAACTGTTAACCTTCCTGTAACTAGCATACTTCAAATGGTTATCTAGGAATTCATAAATATTGGTTTTGTAATTGTGCAGAGCTATTCAAAATCTGCTAGAACTAACAGAACTTCTTGGCAGGTGTTCCTCCCTCCGTGTAGCAAGTGTGCCTAGACCCAGCTCCAAATGAATCCCTCGAGCTCTTGAGACCAGCACAACAGATACCAAGATGAACACTGTCATCCAGCATTAAACAGGGTAGGATGGCAGGCTGGATGAATTCAGAGCTGATCATTCAAAACATTTCCATTTCAGTAAAGTTACAAGTTTGTCATTGCAGTGTGAGTCACACTCATAGGTAAGGAGTTTTTTGGTTTGGTTTTTGGTGCCTCAGAGTCAGTTTTTGACTTCTGGTGACTACCTGAACTAGTCCTTGCAGTTTTCTTGGTACAGTTTTTCAGAAGTGGTTTGCCCTTGCCTTCTCCCTAGGGCTGGGAGAGAGTGACTGGCCCAATGTCACCCAACTGACTTTGTGCCTCAGGCAGGATTAAGACTCACGGTCTCCCCATTTCTAGCCTGATGCCTTTATCCACTACAACAAATTGCTCTCTCTAGGTAAGTACTGTAGCTGACATTATCCAGAGAAGGTTCTGGTGCTCATAATGTGGCCAAAGACAAGACTTCTATTCCAAAGCTGAAATACCTTTGAGAGCTGAGATCCAAATGGTAACGCTGAAGGGCTGGCCTCAAGTAACTACTCTGTGTCATTCTTCTATGGGGATCATGCATAGAAAAGCTACAGATGTGGCTCTTATTCATGCCAAGTAACCATAGATCCAGAGAAAGCTAGTTCTTAATAAAATTGATGACTGCAACTATCATTTGGAAATGATGTGGAAGGCTTCCAAAAACCTAGGCAAACCTCATCTATTCTAGCTATAAGGAAGCCCAGGATCAAATCCTCCCAGCTATGAAGCATGTGAGGTCTGGATGATAAACTGCCAATGAAGAATAGATAGCAAGTTTGGATGTTTCAGGGATAATATCAATGAATCAGACACAATACAGCAAACCACATTATCAAGGCCATCATGGGATTATACAGTGAGCCAAAATCCTACAAATCCAAACAGATTTGTAGGGCCTGGTCAGCAGGGAAAAGAGAGATATAGGAAACATCTGTTTCATGAGAACAGGAAGGCATTGCCTAAAGATTGACAATATACTTTATACCTGTTGCACACATGGAGGCATTGACAACTGTCCTGAGATGCAAGGAGATCGACCTTGGGTTTTGTAATGGTATGTGGGAATGAACTTGAGAGACGAGAGGAAGAGCCACAGATCAGGCAATGGACAGATAAGAGCTAGTACCCCTGGGTGTGCTTCTTGCCTGGACTGCCTCACAAGGCTACCAGGTTGCCAAGTAGGATTTGGTGAGAGCAACTGCTATGTCATGCAATTTCCATTTATGTGTGGTTGGCCATGATACTGTTATCACTCAACATATGGACTGTAACCATAAAAATAAAACAGAGTACCCATTTTTGCCAAATCTGCAACCTGAGATGGAGAGATAGAGTGGACTTGGTACCTCCTTCTTTGATATACCAGACCATTGAAGCATTGTTTGATAAATCTGAACTGTTTGGCTTTAGATAGCTCTGGAAGACCCAAACCTTCCAAAATGCCAATAGCTCCAGTTTGTTGAGAGGGCACAATGCTTCTAATACAGATTCATTTACAGATGTGAAGAAATCAAAGGTGCACCCCAGAAATATTGATGGAGAACATCTCCATAGGGAAAGGGATAACAAAAGTAACCCCTTCAGTGATGTTCCTTATAGCCAGCCATCAGTGGAGGAACACTCTGAGGTGCAGGATGTGAGGCAATAAAAAAACACTTCTCAAAGTTGACCTGGAATCACTATTGATATAAAAGGAGAAGCACTTATGCTATGTGGTGCAAAAGCTCAGAATGGATAATCCAACTATAAAATAATGTCCTTTCAGGTATAGATAAGTCACAACAGCTGTTATACATTTAGAAAAACTGCAAAATTGACAGATGACATACATTTTAAAAAGTGGAAGGGGCTGTTATGGAGTACTATCAATATATGAAAGTAAGTTAACTTATAAATCAATAAATGTGAACTATGCTGCCTGCCATAGGAGGAAGATAATGGTAGTAATTAAGTCCATCTAAATGCACATGAGATTCTAGAAATAATTAATTTGTTGAAAACCAGGAATACAGCCCTCAAATGTCATTTGCTCAGTTGCTCAAAGAAGACAATTCAGTGAAGGCCTGGCCTGGAATTCAATGTGGTAGCCCTTGGAAATAATAGGCAAATCTACAAGTTATTAGATATAGAAGCTACATACCTTGAGAAAAAGCCAATCAATCTGAAATGGAGAATATGGGGTAGCGCCCTAGTCAAAGATGTCACTGGTACACTTCAGACTAGCATCTGTAGCTCTGTTGTATGGCACAGGAAGACAGTACCCACATGTGTCAAGAAACTTTAGGCAGAAGGCGGTATCTATGGCCTTTGGGAAATGTTGATGATCTCTGGTCAGGATGCTAGTAGGACTATGGTAAAATGTAGTATGCAGCTTTTGAACTTTCTCTAGGGCATCATCAGTACTAAATAAACCATCTTCATGAAAAGAAAGGTCCTCAGTTCTAGCTGTAACATCCACTGATAAGCTAGTGGAACAAAGCCACTCATGATAATGAAGGGCAATTGACATTGCCATGACTTGTTTAATCAGCTGGTTAAAATCTGCTCATTTTAGGAATGGAACTTTTCTGAAGGTGTCTGGTTGCTGACCTGAGTATCAGATGACAAAACAGATGAAGAAGCTGGAAGGATGGAGAACACTTTTAAAGATAGTCTTCATCCTCTGATACATCTGACTGAATGGAAAATGGGACAGAGCCCAAGAATGTGAAGATGAGGACCATCTGACAATTTTGTTGTTGTTCAGTCATTAAGTTGTGTCCGACTCTTCGTGACCCCATGAACCATATCACGCCAGGCCTTCCTGTCCTTCACTGCCTCCCTGAGTTTGCTCAGTTTCATGCTCACTGCTTCAGTGATGGTTAGATAGCATCACTGAAGCAATGAGCATGAAACTGAGCAAACTCAGGGAGGCAGTGAAGGACAGGAAGGCCTGGCGCAATATGGTTCATGGGGTCACGAAGAGTTGGACACGACTTAACGACTGAACAACAAAAAATAGCTTAGTGACTAAGAATGATCTGAGTTATTCCAATGTTACCTGGAGGGGCAAAAGGTTGGAGAAGCCCGTAACACATGTTCTAATATTATTAATATCATGGAATTGGACATTCACACATATTTTGTCAGGCAATATTGTGTAATTCAATATTGCCTGACAAAATATATTTTCTCCTAATCAGCACAATATTGTGCTGACTAGAAGAAAAAGACATACTAGACTGAAAGGCTTTCACTAATAAAGTATGGATTGATATTTTCTAGGGCAAAAAAGCTTTTTTTTTTTTTTTTTGCATACAAATTTGCATACACAATACACATCAGATATTTTTGTTATTACAAAAAATACTAGCTCGTTCATTCAGCAGTACATAGTCATAAAAAACAGATGAAATGCCAGGGTGGGATGGTAAAGGTAGTCAGCAAACGATAGCAACTATATATATTTAAAGAAATAGAAATGGAAGAAAAATCACACCCAGTATGTCACAATTCTCCAATATTAAAGCCCTAAGAAACAGAGAGAAGATAGTGACTCAGCAAGCCCTTTGATGGCCTAGGACCACCTCATAATTTATGATTGAGATTGACACGTGGCTTTATTTGTTTGTTTATTCAATTTGTAAAGACACCCATCTCAAATCAATGACTCTGGGATATCAAAATCTCCCTGCATGTGATATGCTATTGATTGATTGATTGATTGATTGACTGGTATGTCACCAAAATCATACAACTCATGGTGATTTACATCAATAAAAAATTTAAAAAAACAAAACATTTAAAATCCCAATAAAGAAAAGTGAAAATAATATAAATAATAAGAAGCACCTGATAGCACCAAACCAATAATAGGCAATTTCAGCTTTCAAAGGGCCTGCAGAATATAGGTAGTCTCCAGTTTAAGAATGAGTTCTGTTCCAGAGGTCTGTCCTTAAGTTGAATTTGTGAGCAGGAAGAGTATTATTGTATAATACTGTATAAGGCATCAGGCTAGAAACCAGGAGACTGTGAGTTCTAGTCTTGCCTTAGGCATGAAAGTTGGCTTGGTGACTTTGGGCCAGTCGCTCTCACTTAGCCCACATCAGGCTCGGGGAACAAGACAGTTGGTCAATTCCTGTTGCAAACAAATGGACTGATGCTTGGTTGATCCAAAAAAAAAAAAAACCAGACCCTGCACTTGCGGGAAAAACGCTAGGATGAAAAAAAACCCTGTATAAGTAATATTGTGTAATGAACTCAAACCATGTGTATTCAACTCAAACCACTGTGTATTTAACTCAAATTTTGCTACAATAGACTCCGTTCTTAACTATGGGTCATCTGTAACCTGGGCATTCTTAACCCGGGGACGACACTAATCTGACCTCTAAAGGGACATTATTTCACAAAGTGGGAGCCACCCCCACAAAACACTGGCCTCCCTTTATAGACAGACTATTACCAGAGAACGGTTTCTAGGTCCTGACCTTAGATTATTATTCCATGTTCCCTCCAGATGTCTGAATAGCTCTGGGAGACAAGAGGAGCTCTAACAAGAGGCAAAAATGTGGCCTCTGAAATAAAAAATCAACTCAGGCATGAGGAACAGAAAAAGGAGCAGGAAAAACATGGGTTCCTGCTCCCCTTGGTTTTAGCACCCAATTTTGTGCAGAAAATGAACCCAATTCAACCTCTTTTAAAGGAAATCTAGTTTGTAGGTTGAGAAACTGCGATGGTAAGAAAAAGCAGTTCTTGGCTGATAAATACATTATTTATACAATTTTTAATAGAAGTAGCTGTTCAGTTTATTAGCTCTTACAACAGTTTCTCTTTATAGATAACTTGCAGGTACAGCTTTCTTCAGAATCCACTACATTTCCTTTGCAGAGCCAGCAGTCAGACAACCGCCAGAATTAAGAATAAAATTTTTTGCCCATAGGACAGTAAAGCTGCCCAAGGGAAAAAAGATCTTTTTCCCAATAGCCTCACGATACAATCACTGGTCTACAAATCTTAATAAGAAGCTGTTAAAATGACAGAGCCATAATGCCCCTAAAGCCCACTTATCCTGTGGGTATTTGGCAGGACTATTCCTAATCTATGCTAGCCAGGCTGGACAAGAGGAGCGTAAGGAATAGACCTTGTCTTCAGTTAAATTTACTGGCCTGAGTGTGATCTCATCAAGGCCACAAAACATTTTCCGCTCTCTCTTGAGTGAACCTTCCTTCTCTCTGGCTTCTGAATGATCCTGGGCAAAATGCCAAAATCTTTAGAACAGCATTTGATGTATGGTCTTTTACCAAACATCAATCTCATGGCCACTAAGCAAAACAGAGAGCCAACTGCTGTGATTGTGCACACTAGTAGCTTTGCTTGAACTCTGAACATGGGAATCTGGTTTTACCCTGGTTACCATATCAGGCATGGTTGTCACAGAGCTTTCTAGTCTGTGTAGAGCCAAATTAAATGTGATAACATCAGAGCTCTGCATGTGCATGGACATGTGACATTATCTCCATCTACTGTAATTGACTACAATTTTATCAGGAGATGGGATCTAATGAATGGGCAAAGGGGCACATTTTTTTTACTAGACACTCTAGAACCTGGCTAAGACAAAACTATTTGGAGAGAGAAAAGTGAAGGAAAAAAGAGTCACTACTCCAATAAACACCACCTTTTGTTTCATAAAGCAGACAATCCAGACTGGAATATAGCGAACAGCCTGCTGGTTTGACCCTTAGGCAGTGCACAGTGTTCTTAAAAAATGTCTTTAATTTTAGTGGAGCATTTGATACAATTCTTTCCACAAAAAAGCCTAAATTGTTGCAGCACTAGAAGCGCTCAACTTGTAGACCATAAAGGGCCAAATGTGATTAGGAGCAGGGGAATTTACAGGCCTCCTAACAGGATACAGTCCTGAATACAGGTAGTCCTTGTTTACTGACCACTCGTTCAGTGACTGTTCAAAGTTACAACGGCACTGAATAACGAGAATCATGACTGGTCCTTGAAGTTGCAGCCATTGCAGTGTCCCCATGGTTACATGATTGCAATTCGGGCTCTTGGAAAACAGCACATATTTACAACAGTTCTAGTGACACACGGTCACATGATCGCCATTTGTGACCTTCACAGCCAGCTCCTGACAAGCAAAATCAATGGGAAACCCAGCAGGAAGTCGCAAGTTGTGGTCACATGACATCGTGTTTTACTACTGCAGTTGGAACTGACAAATTGCCATCATAAGTCAGGCGTGGTCACTTGATTTTTCACTTTACAACCATGTTGCTTAGCAACAGAGTTGCTGGTCCCAACTGCGGTTAGTGAGGACTACCTGTATAGTGCTGTCTGTCTTTTCACAGCTATACTATTACTTCTTTTCTGGTTCAGGCAAATTATAGGCAAAGGTGGCTGAGCATTGCTTATGTTCTGCAGTGCACATTAAAAAAGCATAATCTCATAGTTTGGTCTTAGTTTGTATTAATTAGTTTATTAGTATAGCTGTAGACCAGGGATGCAAAACCATGGTCTATGGATTACAGGTGGCTTATGGAAGTAGTCTATAAGACCCACCATTGCTCTTGTCCAATCCCAAGCAGCCCATTCATCAATTAACCAGTTGACAGGAAGAGACCAGCTTTTGCTGAGAGGAAAGGAAAATCCAGTGACTACCCTGCTCCTCCCAAAAAAGAAGCTGTATTTTCATTACAAACTACCATGATAATGTATCAAAAGTGGGGTTTAGATATCTGGTATGGGCCTTGGCTCTCCCCTATTGTAGATAAAATGAGGCTATTAATTTGAAAAATAATGGAAGTATATTGTATTCTTTTCAACCACCACAGTAAGATGTACCTGAGATTCGGGAAGAGCTGCCCCTTCTAAAAGAGAGCGGGGCCTGGAAAGCATAAATGCTGTCCCCTTCTGCAATGGTGTTCAGATCCTCATCATCTGAGAAGGAGCACTGGAAACCTGACTGGTTTAGCTCAGCCAGGATTACCTGCAAGAAGACCAGTTAAGGATATCAACCTCAAAGAAATGGTGTTCAAGTCACAGGGTATAGTGCTCTCAGAGAGAGTATGAGAGAAAATTGTCTGGCTAACCTGGTCAGGTGAAATCTTGCCCTCCTCTGCCACCATTTCCCTCAACTTTGCCACAGTGCTGAAGAGAGGCACAGCTAGGCCCACACGCACAAATCGCTGGCTTTTGGACTGGAAGACAAGAATGACATTCAAAGGCCTGGAAGAAAAGGGAACACAAGGGAATTTAGATGGAATACTAAAAATGCCCCCAATTCACACTCAACTCACATCCAGTTCATCCGTCCATTCATTCATTCACTCACATAACTTGGGTTGCCTTGACTTGGTCATATAATTTGCTTAGATACATATTATTGCTTATGAACAAAGAATTGGATTGGATGGTTTCCTAATTTTTTATCACATATTTTGAGCATGGAGATTTGAGGTTAAATCACTGGGGACTCTAAGCGTTTGGACTGCAAAGTGGACTGCAAAGGAGGACCAGAGCTGAACTGACTCTGATAATAGAACACACCTCCTCTTTGAGCCCTGCTCTTTTCAAAGCAGTAAGAAACAACACCTTCTGCATCTTTAAGAATGTATCTGTAACCATGGATATTAAAAATTACTCATTAAAAACAGTGTACTGTATATCCTTTGAATTTTGCAGAAGCAATCTCAAACCACACACACTACTATTTCCGCAATAGCATAATACATAGAATGATTCCTGGACTCCTAGAAAGATCTGTGTCATGGCACCCTTTCCATCCTAGTGCCTGCCCACCACCCAGATATGTTATGGTTACAACTTCCCAAATTCCCAACCAACCTGGCCTTTTATTTTCAGTACAACCCTCATAAGATCTAAAGCTTGTACTGAGAAGAAAAGAACAGAGTTGAATTTGAAGGCTCAGAAAAGAAAGCAAGCATTCTAGAAGGCATCCAGGAATTTTCTCTCATATTCTTCCAGTTAATTAGGATGCAAAGCTAAAGAATAGGTGCTGCTTCAAAGCATCTAACTGTCAACTCTGGAAGAGGCCCATGAAAACTGATGTCTACTTAAGGTCTAAAACATGCGGGGTAATTTCTTCTATTTATGTGTGCTATGATTCATCCTTTCCTGACATAAGCAAAACATGGATGTGACCTGGTATTGGATGTACAGTGAAGAATTTCTCCTATAGCTTCTACCTAGCAGCATTCAGCGAGCACTTTCCTATACATTCTTTAAATGTGTTGCCTAAAAAGATACTCTATGGTGGCTCTTTCTTTAAATTCAAACCAAGGGTGGAGAGCCCAATTTGGATGAGGGGCACAGTAGATAAGAAGGGTGGCTTTAACTCTTTCCTCTTTCAATGTGATCTTTAGCAATACGTAGCATTCACTGCAGTTTCTATCTTCAGTGGAAGACCCAGTGATGCTTCAAGTGGGTCAACCTGATCACAGGTTAGCAAGTACAAAATAGCACTAAGTTGCACCATTGTGCTTCTCACAGCAGAGATAAAATGAGCCATGGAAGCTCAGCAGCTGGCTAAGTGGGCCAGTCCCTTTCTCTCAGCCCAGTCTACCTCATAGGATTGTTGCTATGGGGAAAAATGGAAAAGGGTATGTACGCTGTCTTGAATTCCTGATGGAAAAGTGAGATGTAAAGCTAACAAATACAAAAAATAAATAACAGTTTCCTTAAAAAGAGGGATTTGCTTTCTTATATTAGGTCAAAGAAGGTCTCCTGGATATATCCACTGCATATTCTACAGCAGGGATAAACAACTTTTTTGAGGTTAAGAGTTATGCTCCAAGAAGCAACAACAGGACCAGGAGAAAAATTGAATTTAGTTCATTTAATTTATGTTTAAATAAGTTACATTAAATATAATTGGTAATATTACTTAGCAAGTATATATTCATTTTCCCTTTCTGTCATATAAAAAAATACTGTTTAGTAGCAACTTTTAAAAAAATTTTGGAGCAACACATTGGGCTTACAGGAGACCTCAGATTGTGTCCCTCTCTTTTAGATCTAAGCTTTGAAGATCTGTATCAATATCAGTTTTTAGTATTGAAGTGCAGATATATTTTATGCCAATTTCACCATGGGGAACTGACAGATGATATCCTGGAAACAACATTTACAAATTCTATAGCTATCTAACCATTTAGAAGTACAACTCACAGGGGTTCCAAAGATTCATATCCATAAAATGGCAGTTCGGAAAAAGCATTTTAAGAGATGTGAAAAAAAGTATGGAGATTTTGTTCTTTTTTCTCCTCATTGATAAAGGACTCAGGTGGCTGAGTCCCCACAATGGATACAGACATTTTTTAGCCTCTTTGCTGCCAAGCACAGATAAAACCAAGAACCTGGAGGGAGTTCTAAGGATTTAAAGACTGGAAAGAAAGAGCAGAATGCAGGTGGGAGGGAAGGTAGAAAGTGGGGGGCACACTCAATCTCCCCAAGGTGTTTGGAAATAGAAATTAAAAAGACTCCATTTTGGAAAAGCATAAATTCCAGATTGTGTAGGCAATTAAAAAAAAAAAAAAATTCCAAGGGGAACAATAATCCCGTGAATCTTAAAAGCTAAGGAATTTATTCTAGCATAAGCTTCTTTAGAAAAGACTTTGCTACATCAGATATCTGAAGCTCTACTAACGTGCTTCTAAATTCAGAAAAAGTCCGGTAGCACCTCTTGGGACTACGGTAAGCATTTTATTTAAGGCATAAGCTTTCATGAGCTGGTTACCATAAATTAATAGGACTCTGCTCCTCCAATGTCTATGAGCTCCTGATGGCCTTCTCCCATTTCCTCAGAACATACATCAAGTACAATCGGGACCCTGGAACTCTTGAGAACAATGTGATGACTTGAAATGCCATCACATTAGAGAGGAGATGGAAGATGGGGACAATATATAAAAGACACATTTAATCTACAGTTCAGGTTCCATTCCTCAGACTAAGGTTCTGTTTTGATAATGCTATGCACATACTGAAGACAGTGAGATTTATTTCCAAAGAAACATGCACAGGATAGAGCTGTCAGTCAGACATATGCAGCCCAATCCTGTACATATTTATTCATGTTCAGCTCTCAAGAGGATCAGCACACTGCATCTTTGGAATTCAGATTTGTATGAGTCCTTCTATCCAACTAACACTATTGTAAAAAACCTGTTCTGTAATCCTGTAACTCGAGAATTCAAACTAAAAAGAGGTAGGGACTTATCCTATTTTTTTTTAGTAGGACCTGGGAATTCTAGAAAACCATACTTGTAATGCTGTCATTTTCTCATTTCCCAGCTTTCTGACTTCCCTGGTGCTCATGCATAGTAGGGTGTACCCTCAATGGAAAAAAAAAAGTTTTGCTAGTTTTAGGCCCTTGGCTCCCTGCTGTGCATAAACAGCTGCCAAAAAGTAACAATTTCCAGCCCACGGCCTTTTTCTGACAGTATTTTTCACTCAGCCTGTGATGCTGAAATAAACAAGACAGTTCTAGTCCTCTTGTAGAAATAAGATGAGACTTCTGGACAGAAAGAAGAGAAAGCACTTTAGAAACCTGCTCAGTATCCCAAAGCAGGTTTGTTCTTGCAGGAACAGAAGGAAAAATGGACAACATGAAAACTGAATTCCTAACAGGTGGATTGTAACAAACAGTGTTCTGGTCTGCATATTCAGAACATTTAGGCAGTTCAAAAGACTTGGGGAGATTTTAGAAAAGGAATGGTGAATTTGGGGTCCTTCAGATGTTGCTGATCTATAGCTTCCAGAATCCATCTTCACTGGCAACAACCTTCGCTCCCAAGGGCAATACCTTTTGTTGTTATTGACCTAAATAATATTTGGGCAATAAACTGTACCAACGCAGTTTGCACATGAAATCTGGATTTGTGATGAAAGTAGACTTTTAGCAAGACGGAAAGAGAAGAAAGGTTACATTCCAAATGTCTCAGTGTGGAACCTAGATTTTAAAAAAAGCAATGGAAATTCTGAAATTCACTTCTGGATGCAGACATATTGAAAATATAAAGATAGGAATGTCTGTCTTTTATCTTGGGCCCATCCCAAAGTGTTGGAGATTAACTAGAAAGCCTATGTTATTTTCCCACCTTATGAAGAATTGGATGAAATCATGGATGAAGGCATGGATGAAGCTCTTTATCCTAAACAATAAATTGTTTACATCATGGAGGAAGCAGACAATGCTTCAGCAGATTAAAGTAAGAAAGGGGTAGTATAGCAGTCAACATTCTCTCTGCAGAGTCTTTAGCTGATTCTCCTTATAACTTGAATATTACTCAATACTTTCCAACATATCTTTTCTCTCTCTGCCCTTCCTAGGTATAAGGCAGCTTATTACAGTGGCCACTCCAAAGTAGCAATACTATCATTTTCTGGACAACAGTTGCCTCCAGCCTGTTTGCAATTCCCCCTAGAAAGATACGACAAATGCAAACTAATTCCACCATCATATAGAATGGTTCCTACACATCTGCCACAGTAGAGCATCAGACTCCTGTGAAGAAAATGAGACAACCAGCATAATATAGAGATGAGCCCAATTAATTGGAAGCAATATTTATCATGTGCCTCAGAAAGTATAATTGAATAGGAGGTCAAGTAATCAACTGACACCAAAAGGTTAAGCTTAACCCAACTCCATTATTTAATTTTGGGATGACAAATATGATGTTGAATGCTTGCACTAAATAAAGATGTGACAGATCTCTGCAAATCACCAATATGGATCCAACTCCTATTTTAATTTTTACTTTTCCTAAATAAGTCAAGGTGAAGAAAAGATTCCTCTAATTAATCAAAGGCTTGTTTTTCAACTTATATTAAGCTTAGATTACTTCATTTTATGACCAAGACCTCAGATATCACTACATATTGTAATGAGTGTTTACAACAGAAAAATCCATGAAGGAAAAGTCAGTCTGCTTTAGACATATGCATCATACCTAGAGGCACTTATGCACATCGACATATATCTACTTACCTTTGCTCCAGAAATAGCAAACAAGGAAGAACGTGGGCAAGTCTTCCCACTACTACAATGGCAGCAGGCATTAGTCAACAAATGTAGAATATTATATTCTGCACTGAAAGAACTTGCCTGGCTCTCCATTCTGTGTGTGTATGTACCCTCAAATACTCACACGAGCCTAAAGTCTGTAGAAAAGCATTGAGTATTGTGTGATCATATCAAGAGCAGCTGGTCAGTTCATGCCCCACTGCTTTGCCAATTAGCCAAGTACCACAGAACTCTGGTTTGATTATTAAGGCAGAAATATATAACAAGTTTACAGGCTTCCTTTTCCCTCTTAGAGAGACTCACATGCTAGGTGGCAATGAATTAATAACCAACATACTGCACAAGTGCTATACATCAAAACTTGAAATATTTAATATGCATATCTCAAGAGAAAATATGTTCAGAAATACACATTTTGAGAATAATTACTTTATGTGAATTTTCATTTAAAAGAAAGATTAAAAAGAAAGACTAACCCACTGATTAGTGAGAAAGATGGTAAGATATGTAAATGAATGCATGCAATATTAACAGAAGTGGAATTCATACTTTACATCCTAGTGAGAACATAGGAGAGCAACGTGATATGTCACCAACGTACCTGGTTTGACGCAAGGGGATGGGCAATGAGATACACAGAAAGGGATCAAAAGTATTGCTCTGTTTCCGGCAATGAGGGCAAGTCAATGAAGATCTAGGAAAAAAGGAAAAAAGAAATTCCACATCAAGGAAAACAATGCCAGCCTAAAAAAGTTGGCTTCTAATTTAGTATTCTTGAATATAAAGTTTATCTTCAACCTCTGGGCTAAAAAGGAAAACCAGTGGGCTACAGATTGATTGCTAAAGTCCTGAGAATATCTCTCCTGTCAAACTTGCATACTGACATTTCTACAAACATTAGAAGCACTTTGATGAGGCTGCCTCGTAAGTATGGACAGCACTGATGTTTCACTCTCAGGTAAGATCTAGATAAATGGACATCCAGGATCTCTCTCAATCTATGAAGGGACTGGTTCTGTCTATCAGACTCCTCATGGTAAAACTACTGCAATGCATATCCAAACACAGCCTGTTTGGAATTACTATCATTACTTTAAATCAACTTTTGAGAAGTTAAGATCAGACAATCAACACATCTGTACTTTTACCCATATAAAATGACTTGTCATATACAAACACACAATAACCATTTCTTCTAATCTCCAGGAACAATTGGCAACAGGTTTCTCTATGCTATTTTAGCTAGTTGCTTTCTACAAGAATTGGCGGCTCATATTTTTACATATATGCCAAAATAACAATGTATTTTAAGGCTTTTGTTAATTAGTGATTTTTTTTAACCCCTCATATAGCTTGGTCTGGGATAGGGGCATAATATGCTCACTTATTCATACACTGAAAAACAGATCTCATAGTTAGCATCTATAAAAATTTAATCATAATTCTGCCTGCCAACATTATATCTGTTCTTCACATCAAGTCTCTGGAAGGGAGGAAGGAAGGAAGGAGTTGCTAATGCTAAGAGAAAGTGGACTTTTTCTCTGCCATATTCTCTTCCCTGCCTAGATTTCAGGTTTTGTTTCTGGCATGAAAAGTAGGGAGAAAAGGCTGGAAGTGAAATGTATACTCAGCTGGATATATTAGACTCAGCCCACCATACTCTGAAATTGACTGTTTGCCTGCCACACTAATAGAGGATGGACATCCTTTTTTGGCCCAAATATCCTACTTTGCTTTTAACACCTACTTAGGACCACAGACAACACAGTCGATAACAACATGACCTTGCCAGAGAGATCGAGAAATGTCTCGCCCATTTTCTCCCCATTTCTGGAATAAGGAGGTTTAAAGGACAAATTTGGTGCCTTAAACTGTCAGGTTAAATCACCCATTCTGACCTTTTAAAGCACTTCAAAACAGGAGAATTGGCAAAATGGGAGGCCAAAAGGATAAAAAGGGTACCTCGAGCCTCTGCAATGTATAAAGCGCACATTTTGGCCATTAATCATCTCCCATTCTAAAAAACTAGGTTTTTCTTTTTTTAAAAAAACTCAAATTTTCAAACCTGCCAACTTCAATCATCTTATAGGCAGTAACTTGCTACTCCCTGCAATAAACCATAAGGTTGACTTGGCAGTGTACACACTCATTCACAATCTGCACACCAATAAATGTGGCTACCAAGCTGCCTGTGGCACTGAATTTGATGGAAGGACCTAGAAATGAAGCCATGGTTTTCTGTTTGTTAACAAGGAAGTCCCAAGTTATAAGGGGGCCCACTTCCAACTAAGATGGCCAAATGGTTTAGTGTGCCCTACAAACTGCCCCATTCTGTATTCCTCTAAGATATGTTTTATTTACACCCATCAGACTCTCAGAGCCAAATGGTAATCAACAGTATGATAAAAATACAATGATGCATACATAATATAACATTAACATTTATAAAAATGAAATTAAGCAACAATTAACTAACAGCCTTCAGAGGCTCTCCAAAGAGATTCTGTTTTTAAAAGCTTATGGGCAGCCAGTAATGTGGGTGATGTGACTCATTTCTAGTGGGAAATGAGTCTATGGTGCAAGAGTCCTCCCCAAAGCCCACAAGCCTCAGCTCCCCTCACAATGTTTTGTGCCTGACCAAAGCATCCTTTTGGATATGTATCAGCAATGAAGCCTCCATTTCAAGGAAAAAATAAAATATCACAGCTGTAATTCCTCACAGAGACACTTCTTAGCTTTAAATCCAGGTGAAGAGACTGACAGATTTGGGTTTCATCTACAGGAGGGCAAGTTCCAACCATATTTCCCCTTCATTCCTTTAGGTACCCTCTAGGAAGGAAGAAAGGATGATACCAATGAAGAGGAAACAACCAACTTTGAACTTACTAACATGTTATGAATATCTCTGTCTGAGGTAAGAAGGGTCCAGTTTCAGCTTTCTTATCATAGCAAAGTAACCCCCCCCCCCCACTTAAAATCACATCTGAAATTATGTTTTTTCTCAGAGCAGCAGGTACAGCTGTCAACTAAAGGGTCTTAATAAGATGGGCTCACTGGGAGTACTGGTTGCTTAGCAGGAGTGTCTCTAGCAGGATTACATGAGAAATGAAACCTGCTTCCGGACATGAAAATAAAAACATTTCCCAAAATGACAAAGGGAGGAAACAGCGCCAGGTGGGAAAAAGAAACATGCAGGGCTGAATCTATTCCAGAAAAGAGAAGAATGGATGACTGTACAGCTGTAACCTAACTCTAGCCCTATACCTCAGAATACAAGGTAGATTAGTTTACCCGCTTCTTCAGAAATAGGGGCCCACACAAATATGTAAATGCCCTTGTGAAAAAGTCACTACAGTATGGATAATGCAATTCATGTTGTCTTGTCAATAAAAAGCATCTTTGCTGCTGCTTTTCTATAGCAGTTCTACTACGATCCAATGAAAGTTTCAGGACAGTATTGAAATACATCAATTCACCCAATATTAAAAGGGTTATACAATTTTAACTAGACCAATCACTGTAAATCAAGAACAGCAGCAGTGAACATCCAAAGTGAGCCTTTTGCAGCTTAGTTATGTCTTTTATTGACAGGGCTCAGCATTAATTTATGCAAAGAGATCTTTGAAAAAGCGGCAAGTGCTCGAGCCTTCCGATTGAAAAACTTCAGCCAGCGTTAAGAGTGAAAGGGACACATTAAATGAGATGTGGACTGGAACAGTCAATCTCTTTTTCTTTGCTTAAAAACAATGGCATATAGTTGGGGGCCAGAGAAATCTAGATCAGGCCCCAACTGAGTAGGATAGTTTAACCCTCCTCTGCATTTAAATCTAAACTATTAGCCCAGTATGGAAGGGGAAGGAGAGAACGTTTCCAGTAGCAGGTACAAGGTTGTTGAGTCCAAGAGTACTGTCTGCTATTTCAGAACTTGATTTAGAAAAGAAGGACTGCAATCACCTATCAACCTAGCCAGGACAAATGCCTCTCTTCTCAAAGTTTAAAGCTTACATTTCTTTGTAGCAACCTTTTATTCTATTTATTTAACCTATTCTAACAGTTATATCAAATCATTTTTATTTCCTTTATTTTGCTTTGTCTCACACAAAGAGGCAAAGACAGCAAGGCCCACCACTATTTCTCAGCACAGGGAGCCTCAACTTCAAGCTTCTCTTTTTTACCTATAAAAGGATGAGTTAATATAGAAAGTTGCTACATATAGCAAATAGGATTTTCATTTTCTATTGGTATGGACAATAGGAATAGTTGTCATCCTCTGTGCAGTAGTCACCAACACATACTAACAGTCCACCTTGCTTCAGTCTGATTGCATCTCAAAGCATACCAATTGAACTAGCTTTGACAGCCTTCAGGTTAAAGAATGATATTTAATTTAATTTTACACTTTAAAGGTCATCCAACTCCACAACACTTTACAACTTTAAAAGCAAGAATAATAAAGAAGCAGAAGTCACAGATAACTGGACAAAATAACCCATAGTGACAAATCCTACAAGAACTCAACACACGCCCTACCCCAAGGCCTGGGAGAATAACCAAGTTTTCAAAACTTTCTGAACATCATCAAGGTGGGAGCCGTATGGATCTCTGGGGGGATGCTATTCGAGAGGGCAAGTGCCACAACAGAGAAGGCACATTGCCTAGGTCTTGAAGGGACCAGGAATGTGCCCATTCTGCCCAAACTTAGAGGATGAGCAGAAACTACTGAAATAGATGATTCCTCAAATAATCAGGTCCTCCGTCACGAGGGGTTTTATAGGCACCATCAATCGCATCTGGAAGCCAACAGGTAACCAATGCAGCTCATCAAGCAATGGTGTCACATGGACATACTGTAGCATGCCCATTACTGACCGCATGACCGTATTCCAGCTGGAGCTTCCAAATAGTCCATTCATGAAGTGAGTAGGGTGTGTGACCATCTGGAGATCTTCCCAATGTAGGAGCTGGTGCAACTGGAACGCTAAATGAATCTGTACAAAGACCCTCTTGGCCATAGCTGACATCTGCTCTTCAAACAAGAGTTCTGAATCTAAGAAGACACCTAGATTTGTGCATCAGTCTTGCACAACTGAAATACCCACCATGATTTGATCTTTTCAGAACTGACCCTGAGTCTGTTTCTTTGCAACCTGACCCACTTGGCTTCCAGATACTAGGACAGGGCATTGATAGCATCACATTCTACAGATCTCCCTGTGGCAGCCTGGTTTCTTTGTGGCCTCTTCTGCAGCTGGACCCACTAGCTTCCACTGGCTGCTGCTTTCTCCAAGTACCACAGAACACTGCCCTGCAGGTTTCTCTAGTCTCCCCACTGCCCTCCACAAGAGTCAGACTAGCTGGTTTCCACAAGCTGCCACTTTCTCCTGGTGCTCCTGTTTCCAGCTTTCTTCTGTTGCTGTCTCCCAGTGCTCTGCTCTCCCTTGGCACTATACCAGCTGCTGCTGGCTCCTGCTGGCTCCTGCTCTCACAGGCTCTTTCTTCACCTTGGCCTCTGCCTCCACCACAGTTTGCACAGGCTTCCAGAACCTTCAAGATTTTCCTTTAAGGCCACTAAAAGAGAAGTCCTGATTAAATAAATCTCCCACAACCACTTCTCTTTCCCAAATACTATACCATGTTTTAAAGAAATACTCTAGTAAAGCACATCATGAATATTAAGTAGCCAGTTCACCTCCTGTGCTTTTGCTTTTCTCACACCCTAAATTAAAATCTAACCAAATTCTGAGCCTTGTTTTCCTTTGTTGTGCATCAAAACCGGTAACCTCTGAGCAAAGCAGCATTGCACATTATAATAGACTGTTTGCACAAAGACAGGCTTTGACGCACAGATTACTAGTTGGCAGACTGGAAATGGAGGCAAGCTTTTTAATAAGTATTAATGAGAAAGGGATTAATTACGGAGCTGGAGAGATCTGACATGCCTAGCACGTCCCTTCAACCAGTCTGGTGGGAAAGGAGCCTTAAGGGGCACATCAGGTCAGCTGATATGTTAGAGGTTTCTTTGGCAAGAGGAGACCTAAAACTTGTTGGCAAAAATTTGGAGACACTATTGAAGTCTTAGATGAAATTACAATGACCATGCAGAGGCACTATCTGTGAACAGACTGGCTCAGAATAGGACCTGATTTAAGATGGATGATCCAGCAACAAAATGAAACAAAACAAGAAATACAGCAAAAAAACCAGAGCTGCTTCTTAGCTGGTGTAGAATTATACCACTTATTTAGGTAGGGCCCAATTACTTCATTCAAAAAGAAATACAAATTCCATTAAAAAAAAAAAGCTTTAAGTATGGAATGCCTACAATATAAGCAAAAAGGCAGCCTCTTGAAGTCCTCAGCTAATTTCACAGGTCCTCTGCAAGAGAAGGAAGGAACTGGAATAAAGAAATTAAGAAATGTTTGGCACTGCCAAGTTTGGGTTCAGATTCTGCCCAGCCTGCTACATGTTGTACCCTGATAGATTGTCAAGGATGAGTAGTAGAAGATTTCCACCATTAGTAGAGAACTGAATTAGACGGCTTTGGAGTTCCCTTCCAAATTTACAATTTTACAATCTACTGAGAGTGAATTAATCATAGTCCATACAACTTTCAAACCTATTGTTACTACTAAACACAGGCAATCTGGTGCTTTCCAGATGTTTTCAACTTCAATTCCATTCAATCTCAGCCAGTATTGTGGTTGATTTCAAGTTTGTGACAAGGATACTGGGAGTTTTTAGTCCAAAATAGTACCAGGTAGCCTATCACTGGCCTAGAAAGTTGTTTATTTTAAAATAACAGTTCTCGGTATGCTGAATTTTATTCTTTACAGAGCGTAATTTCAAAGCAAACAGCACTGTTATGAGACAGTGACTGCCCTACTAGAGCATTTTTGTCTATCTTTTGTGTGGCTCTAGGTTTCATGCTCCAAAATAACATAGATCCCTTCAAATGAGTCTGATTCAATAATCAGATGGCAAAGCGTTTTCACAGCACATTTACCACATCAGTTCATTTCAATTTCTGCCCAAAAGTATGTTTTTGTTCAAAGAATATAAGAAGGGAAGTGATATGGAGAAAGGGTTTTTGTTTTGTTTTTTTTGAAACTCTTTGCACTGAACATGAAGTTGTTGATAAGGGGCATGTTTGCATAAAAAAGTAAATTCCCAGCATCTACTCAAGCAAATGTTTGTGGCTGCATTCCTATGGCATAGATACGAGCCTCACCAGCCACCCTTTCAAACAGTACAATGGGTTGCCATGGAGATGGCTGCAATGTCACAGTAGAGCGAAGCAATGTACGTCTGTGGCTTGAGAAAGAAAGCTAGAGATTGGGAGGCTCATCTGTTTTCCCATAAAGGAGGGTTAATTGGAATTCTCTGCTTGGAAGGCACAATTGCTGCAGGGGATTGGTTCCCAGTACAGTCCAGGCCTGGAAACAGTTTTGCTGGGCTGATAGCATTTTAAGTGACCAATTATTAATAATTAGGAAAATGTTCATCATTACGGCAAGCTTTGTCAGATGGAGGGAGGGAGGGATTGACTGCTTCTGGTGAATGCAATCTTCTGCAAAAGGTTTGGCCTACCATTGTAAGTATGGCAGGGAAGTTTTGCCTTCATAGCAACAGCACGTACAAATACAAAGATGTATTTTTTCCACAGCAGGGTCCATCTTCGTGTACAGTGTTTTCTGTATGTGTGTGTATGTCTATCTAGTCACTCTTTTAAGATAATACTTCACATGTCCTATGCAATGGATTCTAGACCTTAAAAGTTTATATTGCAGCACACATCATCTCCTTTTAAGGTTTCATAAGAAACTCTCTTATTTTCACTGCAGCAGTCTTACACAGCTATCGTTCTTGAAACCACTCCTTTATATCAGACTGCACGTAGAGATACTTCTATTTTTTGTTTAAAAAATAAGTTGGTATATCAAGGAGAAAGTTAGGTTAAACTTCCTTCTGAAATGATAGTTTTATATTTGTAGAGATTTGTTGTTGTTGTTTCCAAAAAGAGAAGTGTATTCAGGCTATAGTCCTCCACTGCAATCAATCAACTTAGTATAGGCTAGACAGAAGCATAACATTTTAGCAAGATCAACCCCCAGAAGTCACTGGCTAATTCTGGCTGAACCCCTCAATGCTTGATTACAGCATATCCTCCAAGTCACAGCTGGTTGCATGATCTTCAGCCACATGCCATTAGACTTGTGTTAAATTCATGACCAATTAAGCTCCTCTATTTGCTTTGCAGCTTCTTGAACAACAACCTGGATGTGATAAAACAATCACAAATGGTTATTGTTTCAAGCCTGATATATTTTTAGTCACTAAACTGTATAGATCAGATTTAAAATGTGATAAAGATCCTAAGCTGGACAGCACCCAAAACAGTTGGTCTGCAGATGCAACCATGGGCGGTTTATCCATTAACCTCTACAAACAAACTACCATGACAAACAAAACAGGATGGAGTGGTAGGCTTTGCCCCAGAGAAAACTGGCTAGTGGTTGATGAAGTGACATCCATAACTGCCCGTTATGTTCCTAGTGCCAGTCCAAGCTGATTGGAACTCACCTTCTAATGTGAACCACTGAGAATTTCTCACAAATTCCACTCACTTCTCTCAGTGCCTACAGACCTCACTCCTCTAAGGTCAAGCTGCATCCCACACGCAATGGGATAAATTTAACCATGCAGTTTTAACTTACTTTATTATCTCCTGCCTGGACTGCTCTGGCACTTAACCTTTCTTGGTTAAAGAGCTCTGAGTTTCCTTCTGGCTCCACAAGAGTACAAGCTTCATCAGCTTGCATAGGGCACAGAAAACAAATAGTCTAAATGACATTTCTTTCATTCTATGAAGTGGCTTTGCCAGCAGCTGAAACAGTGTTATTGGGCTCCAGTAGGATCAACTCAGCTGGAAGGGTTCCTAGTGTTTTAAAAACCCATACCCTACATGCTTTAGTTTAAGCCATCTCTTCCCCAAATTAAAAGCTTTTAGTCACCCTTGAAAAAATTTATCTCATTTGCACCAGATATCATTCTGCATATCTGTTATAGTTCAGGGTACAACAAGCATCTTAGCTAGCTCTAAGTGCATCCCTGAAGGCAAAGATGCATTATGAACCATCCAGGTTTTTTTTAGGCACCCAAATCTTCTAGTGCCAATAGCAGAATGTTGCTTGCAACATATTTCAGCTTTCAGGAATGGACTGAACGATTTCACCACAGACTCTTATTTTAATGTAAGGAGAAGTAGGGTGTGCTCTCATAGCTAGAATAGGAGACTTATATACTATTTTCCCCAGTGAAAAGAACCCACAGATCATCTTCTGAAATGAATGCAAAAGGAAAAACTCATACAGAAGAGGTAAACAACTGAATCTAGAAAAGCCTCTATAAATTTGCCACAGTGCAAGTTTAGGGAGCTAGTATTTTGCAGCCCAGTTCAGTGAGTGTTACTCTGCCTATACGTTTGTTTCTACTTTTTGTATCAGACTTTTTTTAGGAAGAAAAATTACTGTTCTTGTTTCCCCTACCTTCTAATGACTAGAACAAAAATCCAGGATCCTGATTGTGTACTTTGCCCACTTGCTGCCATCCTTGTTCCTCTGAAGGGAAGGACCAAGCCTCACCAAGTTTAGGACACCCAGCTACGGAGGACAGGATGCAACAATGGAAAGATGCAGCCTTTAAAGCATTATCTAGGAGAACAGCCTCATGGTGAGAGTGTCTCTCAGTTTGTAACTATAACTATTTCATCTCACTGTCAGAGACACAGATCAGCAGTGTCAACAGCAGGAACCACATGCTAACTGAAGCATTCGTTTGCTGTCTCATCCAAAAGGAGACAGCAAGGCCTTCCTTTCCTTCTTTCCAACATCCAATTACTATAATGAAATGTCAATATCTTCAAGACTGTGCTAACACAAGATAGCTTTGACTACACAAAGTGAGACAGAACTGTATCATGTGCTATTCATTCTGCATTTCCTTTTCCAGGTCCTTCTCTCTCTCACTCAGCTAGGTCATGAAAGGAACATGGAACAATTTTCCCAACAGGCAGCCATCCTGAACTTGGTACCTTCCAGATGTCTTGAACTCTTATATCCAAGAGTCCTAACTGTAAGTATTCTGGGAATTGTAGTACAAATATAACCAGGGACCAGGTTAGGGAAGATCAGTACAGTTGGATGCATCTTTTATAAAATAATCCAAGCCACATGCTACCACTCCAGTTTTGTTCTTGTATTTTTGCCAGCTGAGAAATAAAGACAGCAAAACTATACTGGAATTAATTCAGTGCCACTTGTCCAAACACTAGCTTATCTTGAGAATGCTCCATTCCACTGTTACCCTGAAGGCACCAGGTTAGATTTCACAGCACTGCCAGCTGATAGAAGAGTAACCTTCAATGCCACCAAACTGAATTTTTGTTTTTCACTCTTCTAAAACATCTCTCTGCAATTTGCAAGGAGTGTTATCTAACCAGTTTGCAAGAACTAGTTGCTACATTTTTTTTTCTAGGATAGGGAGCCTCTTTGGCCTCTGACAGAACTTGGCAGCAAACATGCTTAGAAGGGTGAAGGCATCACAGCCCTGCCATCAGCACCAGCTGAAAAGTGTTAGGAACTAAACAAGGTGGGCTGCACCCTCTTCACTGCCTTGAGAACTGAGCTGGAGGAGGGATAACCTTCATTCTGCTGCAGGAAGCCATCACTTAGTACCTTGATCACTCTGCGCCAACACTGCTAGGCTTGTCCCACATCTGGCATAAGCTGGTTCCTGCTTAATTTTAACAATCTGGAATTTGTACCAAGTAAGGTCTTTGGCCTTCTGTCTACCACAGTCTGCCTTAGGGGTGACTTCTAGATGGGCCTCTGTTACCAAAAAAAATTGCAATGAAAGTCTTTAGTAGTAGTACAGGAAAGTCTGTGTTAGTTTCTTACCTGTACTGGGCTTGGAAGTGATTCTGCACAAAGCTTTGGCCCTTGGTAGGCTGAGCAGTTGCCTGGGTACTTCCACTGTTGGAGCTCTCTTCCTGTCCAGATGGTAGCTGTGGAGAAAGCCAAGAGAGAATTTGAATTATGGGGCCACCTAACTGGTAGCTCTGAAACTCCTCTCAGCAGAAACTCTTTGCCATCTTAACTAGGCTACCAGATTTGGGCTCCAAATATCTGAATGACCATTAAATAGCAACAAAGAGTTAATCTTATGCTACCATTTACAGGTGAAACTCGAAAAATTAGAATATCGTGCAAATGTTCATTTATGTCAGTATGGCAACTCAAAAGGTGAAACCAATATATGAGATAGACGCATTACATGCAAAGCGAGATATGTCAAGCCTTACTTTGGTATAATTGTGATGATTATGGCGTACAGCTTATGAAAACCCCAAATTCACAATCTCAGAAAATTAGAATATTACATGACATCAATAACACAAGGATTGGAAATAGAACAATATCGGACCTCTGCAAAGTATAAGCATGCATATGTACTCAGTACTTGGTTTGGGCCCCTTTTGCAGCAATGACTGCCGCAATGCGGCATGGCATGGATGCTATCAGCCTGTGGCACTGCTGAGGTGTTATGGAAGACCAGGATGCTTCAATAGCGGCCTTCAGCTCCGCTGCATTGTTCGGTCTCATGTCCCTCATCTTTCTCTTGGCAATGCCCCATAGATTCTCTATGGGGTTCAGGTCAGGCGAGTTTGCTGGCCAATCAAGCACAGTAATCCCATGGTCATTGAACCAAGTTTTGGTACTTTTGGCAGTGCGGGCAGGTGCCAAGTCCTGCTGGAAAATGAAGTCAGCATCCCCATAAAGCTCGTCTGCGGAAGGAAGCATGAAGTGCTCCAAAATCTCCTGGTAGATGGCTGCGTTGACCCTGGACTTAATGAAGCACAGTGGACCAACACCAGCAGATGACATGGCTCCCCAAATCAACACAGACTGTGGAAACTTCACACTGGACTTCAAGCATCGTGCACTGTGTGCCTCTCCATTCTTCCTCCAGACTCTGGGTCCTTGGTTCCCAAATGAGATGCAAAAGTTGCTCTCATCAGAAAAGAGGACTTTGGACCACTGGGCAACAGACCAGTTCTTTTTTTCTGTTGCCCAGGTAAGACACTTTTGACGTTATTTGTTGTTCAGGAGCGGCTTGACAAGAGGAATACGACATTTGAAGCCCATGTGCAGGATCCGTCTGTGTGTGGTGGCTCTTGATGCACTAACTCCAGCCTCAGTCCACTCCTTGTGAAAGTCCCCAACACTTTTGAATGGCCTTTTCCTGACAATCCTCTCCAGGCTGCGGTCCTCCCTGCTGCTTGTGCACCTTTTTCTACCACACTTTTCCCTTCCACATAACCTTCTATTGATGTGCTTTGATACAGCACTTTGGGAACATCCAACTTCTTTTGCAATTACCTTTTGGGGCTTTCCCTCCTTATGGAGGGTGTCAATGATGGTTTTCTGCACAACTGTCAGGTCAGCGGTCTTTCCCATGCTTGTGATTCCTACTGAACCAGCCTGAGAGACCATTGAAAGGCTCAGTAACCCTTTGCAGGTGTTATGGATTCATTAGCTGATTAGAGGGGGACACTTTGAGCCTAGAATATTGAACCTTTTCACACTATTCTAATTTTCTGAGATTGTGAATTTGGGGTTTTCATAAGCTGTACGCCATAATCATCACAATTATATCAAAGTAAGGCTTGACATATCTCGCTTTGCATGTAATGCGTCTATCTCATATATTGGTTTCACCTTTTGAGTTGCCATACTGACATAAATGAACATTTGCACGATATTCTAATTTTTCGAGTTTCACCTGTAGATATATGTTTGTGTATCACACACACAAACACACATCCTGTTCTATGAGTTTGCCAATTTGCCTGAATACATGGTGCAGAAATTCAATTATCAGTTTAAAAATATTCAACAATTTTTTTTCTCTCCATCATGCAATAATAAACAGGCTGAACATTACACGCAAGACCTTGAATAGACCTGTGGTTGACTAAGATAACTGCCATATTTAGCTATGTGTAGCCCAATATTCATCTTTGCTATGGTTTATGGTTCCATAAATAAGCAACCTCCTTAATATGGCCACACCCAAAGGTAGCCAAAGCCATTTTCTTTTTAATTAATACTTTTTAAACCTTTTTCTTAGATCCCCAAATGTGAGGTGTATCTTCCTAGGTACTGCAAGTCATGGGATTAGTTTTAATCCATTTCTCTATAATGCCTAAATCCTTGGTTAACTCTCATAAAGAACACCTTTGGTTTCCTTTATCAACTTCTAATCTCCTTAGACCATCAAATATCCCCTATTTTGCATTTCCCTCAAGTATATGGTGTGAGTACTTTCCTCTGTAAAATTAGAAGCTGCCTGTTTTCTCCTACCCCCAGATTTCAAGATTTTGTTGTTGGTATTTTGTTTTGGATCTTGCTAGAACCCCAAGATCCACCAATCTCAACCAAGTATAAAAGATAAGATCAAACACATTTTGTTGCACATGATATAGAGCAGGGGTTCTCAAAGTAGAGCCCGTGGGCTGGATACGGCCCGCCAAGGTCATTTATCCGGCTCGCCCGCCTGATTGGCCGCCACTGCTGTCTGTCGGAAGCGGAAGTGTCGGGGCTGTGTTGGGAGCTGCAGGCGATGAATGAGGAGGGAGATTGCAGAGCCAGACTATTCTACATGACAGGTACGCCAGGTCTGGCGGCATAGTCCAGCCCCCCAACATTCTGAGGGACCGTGAACTGGCCCCCTGTTTAAAAAGTTTGAGGACCCCTGCTATAGAGGAATGTACTAAAAGGAAGCTAGTAAAAGAAACAAATTACTTTTCCCTATGTCTCAGGAGGAAATATTTGCCTAAAATCCCTTTTTTATTAATAGGATCAATTATATGACTATGAGTAAAAGCAACCTTTCCCACTTGTACCCAGGGCTAGCAGTATTGGTACGCAGCTTCTGCTGCTCCCAAATTATTTCTACACAGCTGACCCTTCTATTTGCAGCAATAAACATATGCGCGTATAAGCCAGCTACCACCATTAAAGTGCTGGCCCATTGGCAGAGGAATTAAGGATACAATCCAGATATTGTGTGTGGTTGCTTCCAGCTGTGACTCAGGCTCTGATTTTTTTTCAGGCACCACCGCTACCCTGAAATAGCAATATATGAATTGGGCCTTAGTGAACTCATAAGCCAAGGGCACTGCTGTTCTTCCTGCTAAGGCAAAGAAGATTAATGTTTTAATGGGGTTCTCAAATGTAGCAAGATGGAGAGAAAAAGCAGGGCACCATTAATCAGACTATTTGGGCTGTCTGGAAAAGTGCTTTTTTCTCCGTAAAAGTGAAGAAGTGGATGTCTCTTGACATGCAAAGAAAAACAGGCTAGAAGCATAGCAGTTTACTGACTCTAGCAAACAATTTTCTAACACTGCTTATGCTAAAATGGGTGTGCACTGATATATTCAGAACAGTTCATAACACTGTAAGCCAATTCTATTTCTGCCACAGCTATATACAGTGGTGCAAAAATTTAGGCATCTCTGGCCAAACTGTATGTTGCCATGAATCTATGTAAGCAGAAGCCAACACAATTTCTACCTGCTACAGAGTTAATCATAACATCTGTCTCCAAATGTAAATACATATTACTAATGTGCTGTTGTTTACAGATTCAAAAAAGAACACTGTGAATATGGCAGGTGCAGAAGTTGAAACACCCTTCCAGTTGATTCAGTGCTACTTTTTTCAACTCATAGTAAAGTTGTTAATAAGACTCCAGAAGGTGATTGACTCATTAGGCCTAGGGTACATTACCCTTGCAAAGACAACTCCTCAGGTAAACAAATACTCTGAACTTTCTAAACTCTAAAATCTACTTGAGCAACCACAGGGTCCTCTAAACAGCTGCCTGAACACTTAAAAATAAAAATAATTCACTCTTTCTGGAGAAGGCTGTTAAGAAACTCTAAATGCTTTCAGCTAGCAGTTTCAACTGAGAAACCTTGTTAGGAAATGGACGTTACTGACATGGCTAAAAGTATTGGTACCCCTCCACTTTTCCCTCAAAAATCCCAATTTGCTGCGAAACAGACACAAACAAATGGTATCCACCATTCATTATTCCCTAGTCCATAGAGCAGACACTTCTCTTTTGATGTATGATTTAACATATTCTTGTAAATAATAAAACAAATTAAAATGGCATGGACATAATTACTGGTACCTCTTAGAAGTTAAAAGACATTATTTTGCAAACTGAGGTTTTAGCAAACTCTCAGGCAGACTATTTACTTTAATTAGTATCACAGGTGTCTTCAATCACATAATCAGTCACTCAGCCTATTTGAATGGAGAAAAGTACTCAGGCGTTTTTGGTCACTGTGTGCAGCACAATGAAAATGGACAAGAAAAAGAAAAGCAGAGAGTTGTTGGAAGAGGAAAGGAAGAAAGTAATAGCAAAACATGGAAAAGGTAAAGGCTACAAAACCATCTCCAAAGAGTTTCATGTTCTTGTGCCCATGGTTGCTATCAAGCTATCAAGATGTTTAAGGTCTAGGGAACATAGCCAACCTCCCTAGATGTGGCCACAAGAAGAAAATCTCCCCTACTGTAGGGGAGATGGGCGGGAAAGAAATCCAATAAATAAATAAATAATAAATAAATAAATAAATAAATAAAAATTGATCGCAGACTGAACAGAATGATAGTTTGAATGGTAAAGAAAGAACCAAGGAAAACTCCAAAACGGATCCTGGCTGACCTCCAAGATCAAGGTACAACAATATTAAGTCGCACCATCCGTTGCTGTCTGACCGAAAGTGGCCTCCATGGTAGAAGATTCAAGAAGACCCCCTTCTGAAAGACAGACACAAAAAAGCCAGACTGGAGTTTGCATACCAACAAGCCAAAGTCCTGGGAGAATGTGTGTTGGACAGATGAAACAAAATTAGAGCTGTTTGGTAAGTCACAACAATTCTATGTTCACAGAAGAAGAAACAATGCTTTTAAAGAAAATAACACCATCCCTGTTGTGAAACATGGAGGAGACTCCATAATGTTATGGAGTTGCTTTGCTGCCTCTGGCACTGGGTGCATTGAAAGTGACCTGCTAAAAAGTTTAGCTGGCACTGGAATAATTGTCCACAGCTCCACAGTTTAATGGAGTAGACAACAATGATCAGCATGAGACAGCTGTCAGAAGGAAACCTTTTCTCCAACCTCACCCCAAAGGTAATGAACTGAAGTATGCAGCAGCAACAACAACAGAAAAACCTGGACAAGCCTGAAATGCTTTAGAACAAGAGTTTTGGACTAATAAAACAAAAAATTGAATTGTCCAGTAACAATCACTCAAAGTATCATTGGGTAAAAAAGGTGAAGCATTTGAACAAAAGAACGTCTTGCCATCTAATATGCTTTGGGGCTCTGTGGTGGAAGATAGAATGGATCCAATGAAATATCAACATATTCTAAAAGCTTGTGTCCCATAGCCTCAGAAAATGAAGTTGAAAAGAGGCTGCATATTTCAAGAAGACAATAATCTGAAACATACCTCCAAATCTACCATGAAATACTTACTGAAAAGAAAGATAAAGGTTTGAGAATGGCCTTCACATTCTCCAGATCTGAATACTGCTGTTAATTGTGGAGAGATCTCAAACATGCAAAAGACCTAAGAATATTTCTGAACTAGAAGAGTTCTGCAAGGAAAGTAGGAAAAAAATTCAAAAGCAAGAACAGTAAGACTCTTAGCTGACTACACGTGTTATAAAGTACCGATTGAATATGTGTCCAAACTTGTGTGCCTGCTACAGTCACTGTTCTTTCATTCTGAATCTGTAAACAAGTGCATAGAAAGAAGTTTAACTTTGTACCATGTAGAGGTGGTGTTGGCTTCTATTCCCTTAGGGACTCATTACAACATATAATTTGATCAGGTGTGCCTAAACTTTGCTTGCATCTGTATGTGGATGCAGACAGGTTCCTTTCTTACATCCATTTAATTCCAGATTGGGAAAACAAGATATATGAATCAGATATTATTTTGCAGTGAGATGACGACTGATCTTTTAGGCCTGGAGTAGAGTGGGTTGGATGTTGGCATAGATGCAATTAACCTATTCTGAGTGAAGCCTATTTTAATGTGTCTAAGGCCAAGGCACTTATAAACATTCCATACACCCTTATTTCAATTATATTAGTGTGTGTACCAGGTCACAAAAGCAACATTGTATTAAGGTTGTATCAAAATAGTAACAGTGGACAAACATGAGCCAATGCACATAGGAGCATTTAAACTGAGATAACATCTGTCTGGATTGTTTACATGGTTAAGTGCTTCACCTAGGCCCATCTTGTTTAAATGGCTTTCAGCCTATTCCATATACACACAGCTCACATGTTTATAGCTTCCATGAGATGCATTTAGACTGTATTGGAAACAGCACCCTTCAAAGAATATAGCACCAGCCATGGCTATTCCAGCTGGGAAGTCTGGGAGTTGTTGCAATACATACAGTTGCCATCTAGTTGGCAAAGAATATTTGGTGAAATAAAGCTCAATAACCTATTATTATCCCTAATTATAGGTTCAACTGAAATAGCAATCTCTCTCTTCCAAGATTTCAAGGACTGGGAAGACAAGGAAGATGCACTACATCCTTCTATTTTATAAAATCCTTTAGCTTTAGAATTCCTGTACTGCAGGAATAAACTCAGTCATCAAGTAACTACTTAATGAAACAAGAAAATAAGCTACCTTTACTGATCACAGCAATCTAAAAGGGCCTGCGGAGTTGATGATTTTTGACATAGTACATACCCTAAATTCCAGAGACACAATTTGCTCCTAAGCTCAAAGCAAAATGGCACAGAAAAAAACATTAACAAATGTGGTGGTCACTGACCACACCTAAAAGCCATATAATACACGGCCACAACCCAGTGACATAATATCCTGAGATACCTTATTACTCATAAAATATTTTGAGATACCTTCTACCATAGGATTCTCCAACCTTTTGAGGATTGTCAGCATATTGGAATTTTGTCCATTTATGCCAACACAAACTGGCACAGATAGGTGTAACTAGTCACAGCATATATTTTGCAGAAAGACAAATGGGTGATGCTAAAAAAAAAAGAATTTACCCAAGAATCTGATTATAAGGAAGAGATGGAATGTATTGCTTTATTGAATTAGGGATCACTGCTCCCCCAACCATGAACTTTGTTTTTCATACACTATACTCAGAATACACAACAGCCATTCTTCTACGCATCTGTTTCACACAAAGCATCACACAAACGTTTCCCCTTCTGTCATGAATTTTCCCATGAAAATGTCCCATTTTCTTTGCAACACCCTACCTCAGCCTCAGTTTTCCCACTTCCTCCTTTTATCATATGAAACCAAGCCATATCCACTACATCAAGTCACCCCCAGCTGTGTTCAAGCCTCTCCTTACAAAGTAGTGGAAATGGGACCTCTCTTGGCTGTTTTTTTTTTAAATTTTGTTTGCTTTTTGGAGTAGCCAGGAGTCTTTCAATATAAAATACTGATCCTTAGCAACTGTCAGGCTGCATCAACTCAAGCAGGACTGGAAGCACTTAAACTCCCATGGAAATTCAAGAAGCTAGAATAAGTAACATTTATTGAAGAAATTTAGGAAGCCATAAACTGACTGTGTTTCTTTTTCCTTCCTGCCCTGCTTAATGGACAATTTGCACCCCTCTTCTGTTGCCCTCCTCTTCTAAGCAAGCTAGCCTGTTTCTACCTGTCCTTCATTTTTGCAATGGTCAGATTTTTCTTTTTTTTTTAAATTTGCTATGTGAGAACTAACTCTTACACTAATTCATCATTATTTTCTAAAAATATCTCCGAGACCATATGGAATTTAGCGACTTTTTCTGGAATATAGTTAGCAGGTAGTTGAAAATCAACTCTTTACTTCAAAGCACAGAAAATAATAAAAACAATAGCCAGAACTTTTCCTTTTAGGATTTTTTTTTCTTTTCTTGCACTTTTGGCTTTTTTCTTGATTTTCTTCTTTTTCTTTTTTCTTCCTTACTTTATAATAGTTTGTATTAGTTTTTAATCATAGGCATATTAGTGTAGTGGCAATGCAGAAGACCACTGTATTTCAAGGAGATAGTGACATCTTTTAATTTCTCCTTCATATTAAGAAGAGTATAGAAGTTTAGAGTTGACTTTCAGTCATAATAATGTTTAGCTGACTTGTTTTTCACTTTTGCTTGGGAATAAAGAGAAAGGAGGACCTCAAGGTTATCTGTACAGTTCCCAGGCTGTTAGGTCACATGATGAGCAGGTTCACCATCCAGTCAATGTCAGGTCCTGCAGTCTTGGTACCATGGAAACAAGGTCATGAAGTTTTAGTGCAAGATAGGGATAAAAACCTAGGTATTGCCTCCTGAGCTTGGAGCTTCGACACAGACCTAGCACTGGGTGCTATGCAACCTGGCTGTCTTGGAGTCTCCACTGTTGTTCCACTGGGGCTCCCAATAGCTGAAGGGAGATTGGTTATTATCTTGCTTGGTATTTATGCTTTTATATGTTATATGCTTTTATGTTTCTGTTTAATTTGCCTAATTTTAACAATAAAGCTTAAAATCTCCTTATCTACTAGTGTGCCCCTTGCCTCCGGATCCTAAAGGAACCAATTGTCTTGTATCTTGGCTGAACAATGAGACAGCAAGAACTGTCTCTGAGTATAGTACAATACAGTAGAGTAGAGTAGAGTAGAGTATATAGTATAGTAGCATAGCATAGCATAGCATAGCATAGCATAGCATAGCATAGCATAGCATAGCATAGCATAGCATAGCATATTGTGAGCATTCCATTACTTATTTCCATGCTACAATGATGAACGTAGAGTGCTAGAACTATTATTTTTCATGGCTTTCTCAAGAACAGGAGCAGCTAATGAGTCCTCAACCTAGTATCTAAACCCAGAACCTGTGGTCCTCTTGCTGTTGCTGAACTACATTCCTGGTAGTCCCAACCAGCCTAAGATATACAGGGAGTAATAATTCAGCAGCATCTGAAGGATCGCATTTCCTGACCTCTGGAACTGGAAGGCAGATGATATCAAGCATTCACTTTTGAAGTTTCAGGTTGTAAGGATATCAATAATATGAAGTAGAGTAGAAAAGAACAGCATGAAGTCTCCTACTTCACAAAGTAGTCATCCAAATTCATGATCCTGGAAGCACTTTCTGGAAAGCATCCAAGAGACAAAACTTTTATGGACTAAGGCCAGTAGAACTGAAATTCCAGTGAGCACTGTTTTTTAAAAGAAGGAATGTGTTTTAGGGAAATCACCAAGAAACAGAACATCAGCACAAAACATACTGTGCTAACTTAGTTGATATAGACTGAAGGATAGTGCATGATAGCATTCTTACAAGTCCACAAACATTATCACCCAGTTTCAGGACAATTTTTCTCTCTCAGAATAAAGCTAGTTCTCACAGGGCCATAAATAAACAGCTTGATACCAGAGCTGTCTGTCATGAGAACAAGAAATATATGAAAACCGGATATCATGCCCAAAAAAGGCAAGTATCTAACCTGTTGCATCACTGGGGTAGGAGAACGAAGCCCAAGAATTTTAACTTAAATTCACTATAAATGGGGCTTGCATTTGATGCACAACAGTAGCTGGAATTCTTCTTGCCTTCTTTAGCTTTTCTACAATACTACTACAAATCTGAGCTACTGTGTCTTTGGAGATCTATTCTCGCAGTTTGTTGCCTGAGAGAAGTTTGATACTTAGCTAGAGAAAAGCGGAAAGCAAGTACTGGGTGTGATGATGTCCCAAGGAGGTAGCAGTAATGCTATAGCTCCCATATGAACAATTTAATATTTTTGACAGTGGATCTGAAAGTCTTATCCAATAAAAATATGCCATTAAAAAAAAAAACTCATTTGTTTAGATATTTACTGAACTGTTTCAAAATTAGATGAAATGCTTATTTCATGTGCACATTTAGCCTCACTGAGTAGCAAGAAAGGTAAAAATGAGTAGATGGGAATCCCCTTTGGACAAATTGCTGTATCTTCATGATACAGTTACAAACTTGGCAGGCAGAGCCATACTGGTATAATCATGGATTTTCATACCATTATTTAAAATGTTTTTCTTCTTTACCTGTGTACAAATTCACCTTTTTTTAAGCTTGAATGTGAAGGATTTCTGCACCTGAACAGTGTTTCTTTCCTACAGCGGAGACACACTGAAGGTATCATTGATTGAATCATTAATTACTGAACAGTCAGTGGCTTGTTCATCTTACATATTTTATTACTGTGCAGATACATACACATACCACTATAAATATATGTATAGTGTGAATATATGTGCGATGAGAGAAAGGACTTTTGTGATTCCTGCATACCAGCCATGGAATATCCTCCATCTAGAGCAGTGATGGCGAACCTATGACATGCGTGTCAAAGGTGACACGCCACAACAGTTTGGGTGACACACCAGTGTTCACCAACACTCAACAACTATTCTCTCTGCCTGAGTTACCAAAGAAATTGAGTTTGTTTTACTCATATTTCATTTTTGTAATTATTTGACGTTTCTTAATATAATACATAGCACCACACATGACTGGACTGTATTTTTTAAAATAAATGAATAAGTAAAGAATTGTTTCTCTTTTGTTCATGTGTGACATGCCAGCAGAGTCAAGTAAGGCATTTTCTGAATTTTTGACACACTGAACCCAAAAGGTTCACCATCACTGATCTAGAGGCTAAGTTAAAATCAGTATTGATTTTATTTTTATGCCAAAGAAAGACATGATTATTTGCCCACGCTTTGATCTGTAAGTTTTTTATTTTATTGTTGATTGCTCTGTATTGATTGAGATATATTAATATAGGTTGGGATCATAAATATTTTAATAAATTAATAAATATGACTCTGAATTCCAAGAATACAAAGGTTGGTACTATTTATGAAAGTGACATCTACATGTTCAATAAAGCCTGTCTCCAAGTACAGTGTAGATTTGATATCCATGACATTTTATGGGAAATTTATCAGAATTTCCCCAAAGCTATATGAGTTACCAGTCAAATCCCTCTTTGAGTTTGCTCCCTTTAAAACACTGGGTTGGCAAAATTCCATTTTAATCCTTTACTTGGCCACCAACTCAATCCAAGGCTGCATAAATCAGGAGATGTTGGCTTAGAGCCTGTCTGCAGGAACATAATAATTACTTCTGGAACAAGGATGAATCTCCTTTCTTCTTCAAAGTACTTAATGCCTTTAACTTAAGGCAGTATAAGTTAGCTCCTATGTTTTATGATTATGTTTGTCATTCTATTTCCAAATAAGTAACTCCCAACCAGCCTGGGGATTATAAAGTTCTTGCCCCATATATAGAAACTTAGCACTGGTTTATAGTGCTATTATAACCTAAATTATTAAACAGCTGGAGGAGAAATGTTAAAAGGACGCTACTCCAATACAAACAAGAGTAGTCTAGTCTCGTATTCCTGTAGTATCTGCAGGATAGCCCAGGTGCTTGGGGTTATTACAGGATGGCAGCAACTACTTGTGGAGAGAGATTTTTACTCATTATAGTCCGAGTTGGAAGCGGTAGATCAGGTCACTGCTGATCAAGAACTATAGGCTTTA
Source organism: Liasis olivaceus (assembly GCA_030867105.1). NCBI lineage: Eukaryota > Metazoa > Chordata > Lepidosauria > Squamata > Pythonidae > Liasis > Liasis olivaceus. The sequence continues at coordinate 97,949,973 of CM061348.1, read as the reverse complement.
TACAGTGCATTTGGAAAGTATTCAGACCCCCTTCACTTTTTTCAATTTTGTTACGTTGCAGCTTTATACTACAATTGTTCAAATTCATTTTTTTCTCATTAATCTACACTCAGTACCCCATAATGACAAAGTGAAAACAGAATTTTAGAAATGTCTGTACATTTATTAAAAAGGAAAAACTGAAATATCACACTGGCATAAGTATTCAGACCCTTTGCAACAATACTTGAAATAGCTCAGATGCCTCCTATTTCTCTTGATAGTTGCTGAGCTGTTTCTACACCTTGACTGGAGTCCACCTGTAGTAAATTAAATTGACTGGACATAATTTGGAAAGGTACGCGCCTCTCTATAGAAGGCCTCACAGCTGACAATGCAGAGCAAAAGCCATGAGGTCAAAGGAACTGCCTGCAGAGCTCAGAGACAGGATTATTGCAAGGCACAGATCTGGGGAAGGCTACAAAACAATTTTGGCTGCACTGAAGGTTCCCAAGAGCACAATGTCCTCCATAATTCCCAAATGGAAGAAGTCTGGCACAACCAGAACTCTTCCAAGAGCTGGTCACCCAGCCAAACTGAGCAATTGGGCAGGGGGGGGAGAAGAGCCATAGTAAGAGAGGTGACCAAGAACCGGATGATCACTCTGACTGAGCTCCAGAGATCCTGTGTGGAGATGGGACAAAGTTCCAGAAGGACAACCATCACTGCAGCCCTCCACCAATCTGGGCTTTCTGGCAGAGTGGCTAGACGGAAGCCTCTCCTCAGTGCAAAACACAGGAAAGCCCGCTTGGAGTTTGCAAAAAAGCACCTGAAGGACTCTCAGACTGTGAGGAACAAGATTCTCTGGTCTGATGAAACCAAGATTGAACTGTTTGGCCTCAATTCTAAACATTATGTCTGGAGGAAACCAGGCACTGCTCATCACCTGCCCAATACCATCCCAACAGCGAAGCATGGGGGTGGCAGCATCATGCTGTGGGGGTGTTTTTCAGCAACAGGGACTGGGAGACTGGTCAGGGTTGAAAGAAAGCTGAATGGAGCAAAGAACAGAGATATCCTCAATGAAAACCTGTTCCACAGTGCTCAGGACCTCAGACTGGGCCGAAGGTTCACCTTCCAACATGACAACGATCCTAAGCACACAGCCAAGACAACACAGGAATGGTTTAGGGACAACTCTGTGAATGTCCTAGAGTGGCCCAGCCAGAGCCCTGACTTGAACCCTACTGAACATCTCTGGAGAGACCTGGAAATGGCTCTCCACCGATGGTCCCCATCCAACCTGATTGAACTTGAGAGGATTTACAAAGAAGAATGGCAGAAAATCCCCCAATCCAGGTGTGCAAAGCTTGTTGCATCATACTGAAAAAGACTTGAGGCTGTAATTGCTTCAAAGGTGCTTCAACAAAGTACTGAGTAAAGGGTCTGAATACTTATGCCAATGTGATATTTCAGTTTTGTCTTTTTAATAAATGTACAGACATTTCTAAAATTCTGTTTTCACTTTGTCATTATGGGGTACTGAATGCAGATTAATGAGAAAAAAAATGAATTTGAACGATTGTAGTTCAGGCTGCGACATAACAAAATTGAAAAAAGTGAAGGAGGTCTGAATACTTTCCAAATGCACTGTATATGCATTACAAGGGGAATCAAATAATATAGACTTAGCGGAGAGATATTTCAAACTCTTTCAGGCACAGCTCTCCAGGACAAAGGAGGGAAGATACATTCCTTCAGACTTGCACATTTTCATAGTGATAGTCAGTTTGTTTCCGAGTGTGCTGAATGCAAAGCCATGCAATCTTTCAGGTTCAATTGGGAAGGAGTGCTTTGGAATACGAAGGAACGCAAAAGCAGCACCTGTCTTCAACTTAGTAATGCAGCTGGACAATCCTAGAAATATGCGTGACTGCTGCAGTGAAGAGCAAACTGGTTCTGCATACGTACTCCTGTGTATTCCAAGACCACTGGTACTGTATTCCCAACTGAAACTGAAACACTGTACCACCCTGATTCATGGTAATGCAAATCACTTCTATGCCTTCAATTATTTGGATCTGAGAACTAAAGATTGCCTGCTTTCACATTATGCCTCTCCACTGAGATGTTCTGACCCACATCTCATTGCCAACTGAAGCAGCTGGTACCTATGCAGCTCAGGACAGGCATTATCAGCTGCATGCCCAAATCTGGAGCTTCCTCCTTGAAAAATTAATGCAGCCTCCTCTCACGGCCAAACTACCGTATTTTTCCGACAATAAGACGCCCCCATGTACAAGACAACCCCCATCTTTCCAACCCCAAATTAAGAAATCAATATTTTAAAGATAGTGCAGAACACATTTTTATTTAATAATTAGTTAACATTGACCTGATACACTCGGTGGGAGGAGGTCCAAACCGTCTCTCTGCAGCTCTATTTCCATGCTCTTTTGCATAACTGATTACATTCAAGCACGAGTGAAACTGCCGATAGCTCGTCTCTGCAGACTTCCTCTAATTGGTTTGTTCAGCATCAGCTGACATCAGTTACATCAGGCTCGTGATTGGAGGAAGTCTGTTTGGGAGACAAGCTATTTCACTCGTGATTGGAGGCTAGCAATAGGAGGAAGCCTCTTTGCAGAAACAAAGTATGGGCAGTTTTGCAACCACGAGGTTCTCTCCTCAGCTGACTTCCTTGAATAAGACGCCCTTCAATTTTTAGGGTAAGGATTTTAGAAAAAAGTATCGTCTTATAGTCGGAAAAATACGGTATTCTAGGATTATTTCTCCCTGACTGACTCACTTGGGTGGCATTTCCCAATATCTCCTTCTGATGCTATTTCTTCATCAGTGCAACAGATGTTCCCCCCAATACATATTTTGTAATGGATCATGGGGACGCGGTGGCGCAGCGGCTTAATGACGCTGAAAGCGCCGGCCAGAAATGGCTGAAAGCTTCAGCGGTTCGAGTCCAGCCTCGCGTTAACAAGGTGAGCTCTTGTTTCTATACCCGCAGCTTCTGCCAACTCAGCAGATCGAAAACGTACGTGAGTAGATAAATGAGCACTCTCACTCCGGTGGGAGGAAAATGCTGGCAGCGACTCCACAGAGAGACGGGACAGTTGCCGGCGTCCGAAAAAGGGGCGCGAAGCAACGGAAATCCCGCCTCCTGTGCTGCCAGCTGGGCTGACGCTCTAGGAATTAGGCTCTGGCAAAGTCTAATTCCGAAACTAGAAAGATGCAATTGCCTTGAAAACCGCTAGGGGGCGGTCACTGCAGGGTCAGTAATGACTGTTAAGCAGATTAAAAAAAAAAAAAAATGGATCATAGCTGAATACAATTTTTGCATGCAATGGGTCCTGGACATTCCAAACTAGTGGTATAATCCTCATTAATGGAAGTGATTTCAGAGCCCTAGAACTGGTTTTAAAATATTTTCCCACCACCTTCAACTTTGATCAGATGTCAAGAGAAGATCTGAAGGGTGGGAGGAACTTAATTTCCAGTTTCCACCTTACATAAGGGCATACTTACAAACAATACACATATCTTAAAAGAAAACCTGGTTCTCCCACTTGAATACAAACATCATGAATACCCTTTTTTTTCAAAAAGAAAAAAAGGACCTGAAACAGTTTTTATGATCTCATATCTCCCACAACAGCAGTATTATACTTGTGGCTTTTGGCATGAACTTGGGCTATAAACTCAAATGATAAAGTACACATACCTTTCAAACTCCTCCCACGTCTCTTGCAGCTACATTATATACGAAGATGGAGACAGACCTTTTTCTACTGCTGATCTGAAGTGCACTCCACCCATTCCCAAGTCAGCAGAAAATGTTTCCATGTGAAATTTGTATTTGCATTACTGACCACCATCCCAGTTTTCTTCCTTAGTTCCCAGTTACTGATGTCACCTGCAGCACAATGTTGACCTATTTTCCTGCTTTGGGGAGTATGGATTAAAGATGGATAAGCTAGTGGATGTCTCCCAGCTCCCATTCCCACCTTTATATTAGTTCAAAAATGCAAAGGGGAGCAAGTGAGCACATAGAACAATTTCAGTTATGCCCTTTCCAGTATCACCAGATGGACTCCACAACCATCCAGAACACTGGGAGGTTGAGTTGCAGCTCCCAATTCTTCAGAAGTTGCCCATCTTCACTTCTGGTGTAAAGTGATACACTTCTGGTGTGAAGGTTATATTGAGAACCTCAGATTGAGATTACAACTATGTCCTTTGTGTGCTGTACCAGAAGCAGAGGCTGATATAACATCCAGATTGCTGAATGGGGCACCTACCTATGTCACCTTATGTCTGTGTTGAAGAAACTGCACTCATGCTAATTGAATATCGCATCAGGGACTTGATGCTAGTGAAACAACTTCCCCTAAACAACCCAGGACCCTGCACTGTTACAGACCCAGTTAATCACTAAGGTATGTGTGTGGGCCAAGAAACACAGATTCCATCTGATGGGCCTTCTCTAGAGTGGTGCTTGTCATGAAATCTGTGTGATACCAACTATCGTATCCTTTAGCAAACTGGAGTATTGGTAGGGGAACTCACCGTAGTGGTACACAGAAATGAAAGGGCTGGAATATGCATCTATCCATTTTTTAGGAAACCAGTAAGAACCTTCTATTTTAATGGGCTTTGGAACAAATTTATTACTCCCATGTTTGGATTAGTGTTACTGTCCATGTTGATGCTTTCCGTCTTTCTACCTGATGCTAGTCAGTTTTGTGATACACACAAATACACTTACATGGATATAAAACATGCATACAGACCCTATATAGAATTGTGTAATTATTCGGGGCTGCTTTGAGGAACCTTCTGGCTAAACTGTGGCTTATGAATAAATAAAAATGCAAAGCCTGCAAGAAAAAGGGCAGCTTGGCTACAGCCAGCAAGCTGTATTAGTCAGCTTCCCAAATTACTGTACAACCCATCCACACTTTAACAACTAGGCTGACAAGAGCAGTCACTGTAGCTAATTACTACACAGCAAGAGGTAGTTCAGCCACTGCCGCCAAACACAGAACTCTCACCTCTTCCCTGCTGGTGTGCTATGTACATGTGTCCATAAAATCACATGGAAACCATAAAATCACATGGAAAGCTTAGAGGTCGAGAGCTGACATCTGCATTAATGTTCTGGATATATTACATAGCGATATTAATATACAGTATAAGTGTATATAACTTCTCTTTTAATTTAAATTGCATTTCCCCCAATTCTGCTTGTATTCACCAATTTATACACTTCAGCATTCATGGTCAAAAGGTAAACTGTAATGAAAGAAATGGCAAAAGAAGGGGGGGAAATTCTGTGTTACTTCCCCACCCAAATATCAGGGAACCCACTAGGAAAAACTAACAGCATCTTGGGAAACAGAACTTTTCCACTCTAACAGGGAGCTATATTATTATGCTACTGATACCTTAGGTGCAATAATTCATGGAACCTCTTTTGTTTCTCAGCTGTCAGCATCTGGAAAAATCCAAGCGTCCACCAACACCTCCTCACTGGACAAAAAAGTAAACCTTCAACAGTAAACTGTATGCTCAAGAAAATCAGGATTTTGCTCTGAAAGTGATCCATGATGAAAAAGAGGAACAGAAGTATAAAGAATAAACTTCCAGAGCAAGATTGTATTTGTACGTTTATGTATTATTTCTTGTATTTATATTCTATGTTCCCTTTATCAATTTCTAGGCCAATGTTCTAACCCACTATGCCTTAGCTCAAAAAGAAGTTTAGCTCAACTACCTCACTCTTACATTCGTATAGGTTTCTCCACAGAGCTTGCAAATATCTAGCAAACTGCATTTACTTCCTTTTCTCTTGCATAAGAAACAACCTAACAGTTAACAGTGAAAGTTTATGTTTAAAACATATATTACATTTAATGTCCTGAGATTATAGTTATTATATAGGGAAATGGATACTTAATTCTTGAAAATGGCTCAGGTGAATGTTCAGGTGTCAGCCAATTTCATTAAATCATTCTATGCTAGAGTCCCTCAGCCTGTAAAAGCTTTGGGGTCCCTCCTTACAAAAATTCCATTGATTATGGCCAAGCCAAGAGGCTCTAGATCCCAGTGTTAACTATAATCCTATGTTTTACTGGCAGCTGGATTTTCTATCCAGTTTGTACATATACCCAACTCTCCCCTACCCCATTTATATGCATCCATACTTGACTTCTTAATATTGGATGTTCCACAGGGAATGTGGGAAAATTCCATTTCAAAGGTTCCGAGATTGAAAGAATTGAAGGAAAGTTAGCTGACCTGTCAATCTAGGTAACAGTTGGAGACAGGCAAAGCCTGGAAAAATCAAACACTGATGGGCCCTTTTTCTAAGGTGGGTTTTTATAAAATATTTCATCTTCAACTTTTGGTGTTTGTATTTTCACCTCTGGGGCCAGCTGAAAGCCTGCTAAGACCAAAGCTGTAGCTAACAGAAACTGGGCTGGAATCTAGTGAAAAATGAAGCTAGGTGCAGGATAAATTCTGTTTTACTTTATTGACTGAGATCTAGGTTATGTAAACTTGTTTTAGCATGTGAGTGTGCATATGAGAAAGAGACATACCCTGAACTAAGGAGCTGTAGTCCTCGAGCTGAGAGTTACTGAGATCAACCACTTCAGAAAGAACCGTTCATTCTTTCCCCCTTTTCTTTTCCCTTTGAATTTTCCTCCACATCTCTGACCCTGCTATCTACATTTAGAACTTTTCAGGAACCAGTTCTTCTCCTGGTTCTACTCTTTAGCACACACCTCCTTGACAGGTCAGGCCAGGAAGGAAAGGGGTTTGCCATTTATCTCTTATCTGGTACACCAGCAGCAGAGAGGATTTCTCTAGAGTAAATTAGCTGGTGGCAATGTACTTAGTTGGCTCTCTCCAGGAGAGACTGGAGAGGGACATAAACAAGTCCCTTGTGGGACCCAGCAGGAGCCCAAGCTACCACATGCCACACATCTGTGTATTCATTACACGCATTACAATACCTCTGCCAAATATCTCGTCCCTGATGTCATCATTAACAGAGAGGACCAGTGCTATGTTGTGCCTGTGGCACTATGTTGTGTTTTGGTATTGTGCTTATGGTATTAAACCCAGGAAGATCTCAGCCATGGAGGCTCACCAGGTGACTTTGGGCCAGTCACTATCTCTCAGCCAAATGTACCCTACCAGGATTAACTGTGGAAAAGTTGGAGGAGGAACCATACTGCTAGAATGACTGGATGTTATTTGAAGCATCTTACCTATGTACATCTTCTGCACAATATGGGAAGATTTTCAGTGTGTATCTCATTCCTGGAAGCAGTATTTGATGCTAGTGTACCACAATATGTTAAAATGGTATGGGTAAGACCCCAACACGAATTGCTTTAATTGTGTAGTGATTACAATGCAAAGATGGGCTAAGGCCAGGTCCAAGAAAAACAATTCCAGTAACAATAAATCAGGAACCGTCTGGGGTAACACAAGGGTCCTTTTTCTGAATGATGGGAGGAAGGAGTTAACCCATAATAGCCTTGTTTCTTGAACTATCTGTCTCAAGCTCAACATGCATGCGCATATTCTATTATGGCCACAGGGTGAGCATTTCTACTTTGGCATCCTCTCCCAGAAAAGGCTCAGCTCAAGGTGCCTCCAGCATCAATGTTCTCGCTGAATGACTCTAAAGAGTCAAAGCTTCCCTCTGAAAAATAAGAATCTGGTGAATATGAAAAGACTGCTTTTTCATCTTCCTTCAGGACTGAATTAGCATCCTGGAAAAGGAGTCTTGAATGAGTGACATCGTAAGAGTACTAATGCAATCAGCTGAGGGAAGGACTGATGAATGTAATGAATTCTACTATCTGCCCACAGAAAAAGGGACTATTTAAGGGATGTGTTGAGATGCTGGAACCTCTGAACACCAAGACAGCTGTGCTTTCTAAATGAGGTTTGTCCCAGGTTGAGTGAGAGGGTTAAAGCCATGATGAAACACAGCGACCATTCTATTGCCCATGTAGGTCACTATATTTCTGGGAGCTGAAATCACAGGTAATCTTTCCAAGCAAACCGTATCTCTGTCATATTGGCTTGAATGCTAAGTTTCAGCTTAGGGAGGCCCAGCATTGTACAATTTGGAAAGCCTTGTTTTAGCTGATCCAACTTCATGAATGCTCATTACTACCTTGGAACAGAGGAAAAGATACTATATTCTATTTTTCTGGTCTGATTTGCAGTCTCCATCAAAGTGGTCTCCTGCCTACATGCCTTGCAGTCCCCCAAACCAAAATCGCCTTTGTCACTTACAGTGAAAACAAGTTGCAAGAGCTTCTTCTTTCAAAGTCATTTTCTTCATTAACCATGAGGGAAATACAGAGCTTTGTGTAGGGGGAATTCAGTGCTCACTGCATTCCTTCATAAAAGTCCCATTTTCAAATCAAGATAAGTTAAATATTCTCCAGTCTCAATTATCTTAAATAAAAGCTGGGGATTTCCTTTTGCTGGAATAGTGAAACTGCCCATTTGCATACCTGCATGTGTAGAAGGGAGAGGCAAAGAAAAGAGGTGCAAGCAATCATATGAAAAACAGAAGAAGAGTGTGGGAGAGAGAGATAAATTAAGAACGGATGTGCGCATGCCCTAACCTGACTTTTTCAGTGCTTAGCAGAAAATTATATTCCCTGCATAGGATAATCTTTAGCCAGTTTTTTTTCCAGCATGCATGATTCAATGACAAGTGTTATCTTAAATGTGACAGAGCACTAATGAATAACAAAACTAGTGAGTTTCTGTTTGATACATATATCTGTGTTCTGTCTTGTGAGAAAAATATCATATTCAACTGCAGGTGTCATGCAGGGGCACTTCAGCATTCTTCCTCCTAAAATTGAAAATAACTGAAGGCAGAGGAGGCACAATAGAACTGCTTCAACATCACAACCGCCTGCCAGAGACTGGAGTAAATGGATTTGCAAGTGCTTAAGCTGAACAGCCCTTGCAAATGGTCAGGAGCAAGAGCATGAAGTGGCTCTTCAGAACTCAGAGGTGCTCTGGAGGAGCTGGCCAGACCAGAGCTCTTGAGAAGCCACCCCATCTAAAGGGGAAGGTAACTACCCTGAGAGGAGCTGAAGTACTGCCAGCATCCTTGCTGCCCAGAACTCCCACAATTCTCCTTTCCCAAAGAGTCACCAGAGCAAATCACAGCTAGAGGCAGAGCAAGATATGAGGCTGTGCTATCAAACACTTATCTCAGCATGGTGGATTACAGAGCATTCAGCTTCTGCAGGTACATTGCGGCCACTCTGACACTGCTACTGAAGAGCAATGTATAAAGACAGAGAATCTTGCTCAAGATGTAAACAAATTGTCAGGAGCATTAGAGGCAGGAGCAGGCTTGGGAAAATGGATCTTCCTCTTGCTTCTGACTCATCTCTCAAGCTACGTTATTTTGTACGTCTTCTTCTGTCACTATTATTTTCTTCAAGAGTCTGCTTCCAGACAAATGAATAGTTCAGCTATTTTGACTTGTAGGATTTATTTTGGTAAGAAAAAAGATAGAAGCAATAAAATAACACAAGAAGTTTACATCTAAGATGGTATTTTCTGGACAACCTTTAGCTTTCTCTGAATAAGGCAGGAAGTGACACAATAGAAGCCCTCTCTGGAAGTACTGTACCTATAGATAAAAGTTTCCAGGTAGGAAACTGTGTAATAGCTATCTCACCAGGTTATGTATGGATGAGTTAGCTTCCAAGGAAGAGGCATTTGTTCTTCAGAGGCTAAGTAAAAAGAATCTGAAGATATTATAATTCCTGTAGTTCTATCAGAACTCAAAGAGAAGCAATTTGGTGTAGTTCTAACAGAACTACAGGAAGCATAATAATAATAAAGTTCTGTTAGGGCAATACGTGGCAGCATTTATACTGCCCCTGAACTCACCTTCACTTTCTTATGCTGTCTATACAAAAAACAGCTCAGAATTTGAAAACTATAAATACTCAACAGCTATGCTTTTAAAACTAGGGTACTGTCCCTCGCTATTGCAGACATTTGTTATAAACATATACAACGGGATAGTTAACATCTATCAGCAGACAGTTTAGCAAGCAAATCAAATTTTAGGAGCCAACAAGGGATTTTTTTTACATTTTAACATGGCTTTATATCATTGCCTACATTGTAATATTAGATTTCTACATTTAATGCAGAATTTGTCTCTATCGCTGACAAACGGAATCAATTGTTCAGTGATATTTGTCCTATTGGGTTCAGTGATACTTGACCTATTTGGTAGCAACAGATCAAGATTTTAGAGGTAAAAATGGTCTTCCAGGTCCTTCCTGGTAATTCAAAAAAATCAGCAGCTGAACATTTTCTGCAAAGCACACCTTTGGCAGCCTAAGTTACTGTTGTTATAAAACCTGTTTAAAAGTCCTGAACAGTACCTGGATGGAACACTTCCTTAAGACAGAGCCCTAATATCTTGATACTGAACCTATTTTAAATTCTAATTTTTATCTCAGATACCTCATTAAAAAGGGGAAAAAATCCAACCCCATTATTCACAAAGAAATTCAAAAAAATTGGGACCAATTTGGGAGCAAATCCCTAAAGACTATGAGTGCCTATATATCAATATCAATATTTATTTTAAAAAAGAATTGTGGCTTCATCATCGTAAGCTGAATTTTTTACAGTTAATATGGTTACTAATTTGTCCACCTCAGTTACAGGCATTTGGCCACTCTTAAAGAACACAACAATAGCCATGAAGATCTGCTGACACAGTCAGTGGTTTTCAAGGGAAACCTGGTAAAATGAGGGACAGGTTCTCAAACACCTGCCTGGGGGAGAAGGAACAAAACTTTGCCTCTGGTGCTCCCAGACTTGCCTAGAGCTTCCTGCTAATCACATTTTGACAGCTGTCATGTACATAGATGAGCTGCCTAGACAAAAACATCTGATTAGCACGCACACACACACGCACACACACACAAATGAATGAGGGGTGTTGCACCTGAAGGTTAATAGGCGGCTTCCTTCCCATTCCTCCATAGCACCACAGTTAGCCACAACTGAAGGTAGTTGCTGGGCTGAAAGGTCGAATGCTAAATTCTATAGAGGAATGTGTCATGAATAAACATTTAGCCTGGACGGTCTTCATAGAGTTGGAAGGGGTCCTGAAGGCCATGTAGTTCAATCCTCCCTACTCAGTGACTTAAGAAAATTCCCCATGCCGCCAAAACTGTCATGACAGAACAGTGCTGCCACATACACAGGAGATACAAGTAAAAGAGCAGCAATACCTCCATTACACTAGTTAATGTTCCCAGAGCCACACTTGGGGATTGTGCAGAATTTTCCATGACACAGAGGTAGCTATAAACAATGATGTCACTGCATGCTCCAGCAGCTGCTAATCATATGTTTAGAAATCCATACAGTCTCTGTGCTTAGCCATTCAAAACAATCAGCCTGGGCTGTCACTCTGCATTTTGTCTTCTATATTCCCTGCCAGCAGCAGGAAGGAAATGGTTTTCTCAGTTGTTTACATGGAAAGAAGGTAAAGAAACCCTCAAGTCAAGCTTGATCATAATAATTATACAGGCACATCCATGCAGTTATCTTGGCAACAGATAATTACTTGCCCTTGCCTTCTTCTAGGATGTTTCTTCAATTTGCCAGTTTAGCCCATAGCCCTGGAGTTTTCTGGTAAACTCCCTTCCAAGAACTAGCTAAACTCAACCCTATTTAGGTTTTTTTGAGGTCAGCAAAGCTGATTTGAGATTGACACACTGCTGTGGCATTCGTTCACTGACAATATGGAAAATGCTTTTCATTTGCTTCCCTCTACTAAATTACACCATTGAGTTGGAGCAAGCTTGGTGGAAGCTGGTAGATTTTTGGGTGAAAGGACCATGAGTTCAGTTCTGCTACAAAACTAAACTGAGGGGCTTGGCAACTGCCAGGCATTGGAATGGCGTTCCTTAATCTAAGTGAATAACCCACCCACTCCACCAGCAATCACCATTTCACACAACTCTAGCTCACATACTGTAGAGTTCTAATAAACACAACAAAGTAGATGTGGTATTCCTCACGTCCGCCCCAAGCTTATAATCTCCTGAAATCAGCAGGTATGATCAGAATTCAGCATTTTGGAGCTTCACCAATTATTCTGAATCCACGGTATCAAACTAGGTATAGAAGAGCAGCATTTCTTCTAAAAGAGGTAGGTGATGACGGGATCCAGAATTCTGTACCCAGAACTTGATATCTTGGCCATGGTTAAGAGTACAACACAGACCTGGTTCACATGTCATCCTAAGCTACAGTGTGGTTTCTCTGCTTTTGGCTTAATGTATTGTTTGAACTCAGTCACTGTGGCTTGCAAAACAAGGTTTTGTGAATCAAGCCAACTGTGGTTTCTTCAACAAACCATGGTTAAATAAAATAATGTGTGATTCCAGTCATTTTTTTGTGAGTATTGCTATCATCCCTTGTCATAAAGCTGGAAGGTTTCCCAGTTTTTAATTTTTTTAAGTGCAGTAACACAGTTGCCAGTAGCTGTTTTTATACTACTCTGATTGTTCCTGCTTTTGTGTTATTGTCTAGTTCAGCTGCTATGGAATAAATGTGGCCATTCTATTTTTCCCTTCAAGACTTCCTGTAATGTTTCATTACTATTTCCTGTTTTTGTCTGCAAAAACAAAATTCTTCTATTATTCTTCTTTTATGGCAGGCAGCCTTAAAAAAAGTTTGCTCTCAGTACAAATAAAACTGGTTTCAAACATATTCTATGCAACACATTTTTACTCAAGTATTTTTTTCTATTTTGTTACTGCTTCTGTTATATTACATTTTACTTGCCTAAAATAAAATAAAGAGAACCCTTCCCTCCAAGATTCACTTGGCTATGTCTAAAAAGGAAAAAATAAAATAAAATATATAAACACAGTTGGATTAATGTAAAATATGAAACTGTGAAGAGAAAGAAGACAAGTCATTGTTTACAATATGACTAATTATAGAGGTTGAAGAAATTTGAGCATCTTGAAGAAAGCCTCAGATCCTTTATCATACAGTGTTTAGATTGTTTTTAATTTTATTTATATGAATTTGTTTTTTGTTGTTTTCTCTTGTGAGCTGCCCAGAGTCATGTATGTGAGATGGACAGCTAGATAAATTGAAATAAATAAAGTGAATATGAGCTTTTAAAACAAGCCATTATATTTAAACTGATAATAAGCCAGTGTAATGGTATGGGGAACGACCTTGGGGACAGGAGGGAGAGCCACAGATGGGACAACTGGCATGTAAAAGATGTCTCAGCCCACAGAAAGGGGGATGGTGTGGGAAACATTTCAGAAGTGACCCTCTCTAGTTTTCCAGAGAGTAAAAGGAAAGGAGGGGAGAAATACTTTCAGTCCTGCAAGTTTCTGTTAATGTAACCTCACAACAAAGATAGAGCTGGACTCCTGGATGTGCTTCTTGTCTGGATACCTTGCTGGGCCAACAGCCAGAAATCTTGCCTTATCAAGCCGCAAGGCAGTCAAACAGTGGTTTCTATATGTAGCCTAATCACCCCTGTCTTCACTCAACCAATTAAACAATCCAGGTGGAAATAGCTTGGAGCAATATTTGAACCCAACATTATTATTATTGTAACCAAAACACCAGGAACCTTAGCCAGTTTAAAATTAGGATTTGAAGTTAGCTAACAAAATCTAACTGGTATGGCAAAAAGATTCATAATCCTGAGTTAAGATGTCACAGAAAGTTATTCCCAATCCGATTTATTAATTCATGTGAAAGGAGGGAACAAACAGGTTGCATGAGCCAGTTAAACAGTACACAGCTTGTCTGTACTGCAGTTTATTAAGTCAGAATTTCTGGTTTATTACTATGAGTGGTAGCAATCAATGCAGATAATCAAGTTAGAAGAGCTTAAAATGCTGTAAAATATTGCATTTGGCCTCCTGAAGTCATTATTTGCAACAATCCAGGGAGAAAACAATGAAAGGGTAAAATCGGGATACTAAGGAAGAAGTTACTCATCCTGAAATCTTACAAGAAAGTGCAAAGAATGTGGACATCTTAAGCCTTCTTTAACATACTACTCATGTAATATTTATTAAGGTTTAGAACTGTGCAAAGATCTGGACTCAAAAGTGAAAATCTATGGCATGTACATAGCACTTGTCAGGGACACCTTAAAGCAACTGTGTCTTCTCTTGGGCACACACAGCTGTTCCCTGTAGATGATCCTAAGGAAAGACCCATTTAGTTTAACATGCTCCAAATCACATTTTGCCTTTCAAATCCAGACCCTTGCATGTCCTAATATTTCTACAGCGGATTTCAATCATCCACCTAATTCATCTACCATATATACTCATGGACAAGCCAAGAATTTTAGGTGCCAAAAGGCGGTTCATCCGCAGGTGGGCTTATCTACAACTATACACACTAATACTTTTTAAAAGTACCCATATTTCCTGTATATACGGTCCCCCTCTGGGGGAGATCGGTGGCATATAAATTTAATAAATAAATAAATAAACAAACAAACAAATAAATAAATAGTTGCATATAAGGTTCTCTGCAAATAATCAGACCCTCGGATTTTTAACCAAAATACCATGAAAAATGCAGGTTAGCTTATTTATTTATTTTATTTATTGATCAAATTTGTTACCACCCATCTCGTTGAAATGTTTACAACAAAGAAAGTGGCACATTTTTCATGGCATTTTGGTTAAAAATTTACAGTCCTGCTTATTCGCGGATAGACTTATTCGCAAGTATATACGGTACATTATTTCTATACTAATAAAAAAATGAAGACAAGAAATACACAACAGGGTGTTTTCAGGAAGCTACTATAAGAACATCATTTAGACTGTCACTAACATTCATAAGTGACACGTTCCAGGATGAAAAATCTTTTTAAAAAGAGAGAAGGCCACTTTAAATTCATGAGCACATACAAACTCAGTGATCTATTGCTTCAAGTCATGTTACCGACATGGATGTTTTAAATACAAAAATGTAAAGTCACTGCGAAAAGCATGGAGAGCTTGGTCCTAGGTTCCCAGGCTTTTGCAGCACATTCCATCAGTGGGAAAGAGTCTGCAAATTTTCTCCTCCACTTAATTCTCAAGCCAACCAGACAGACAGCCCTGATTCCCACATAGAGCATTTATTGCAGAAATCACCCTTAAGGAAGACATTTTTAACAGTAATAATAGTTCTTTATAATAACATTGGTGATTGACATAATGAACTTCACAGGCGTCCCCTCAGGGATTTTTACAATAACCCTGCATGGTAGTACATTATCATCATCATCATCATCATCATCATCTCCACAATGCAAGACATTGCAAGGCTGCCATTTGCATTCCAGAAGGAGTGCTACGTTAATCTCTTGCAGCACAGAAATAAAAGCACGAATAATTTTGCGGCACCTTAAAGAATAGCATTTGTATTTCTGCATAAACTGTTGTCAGAAAAGCTTATGTGCTAAAAAAAAAAATCTGTTAGTATTTCAGGTGTCACAAAACTCTTTCTGCTTTTATTCCAACCCCCAACCCACTCCTGGAATGTACAGCATAAAATAATTTATCCAGCAAGGAATTGATCCACTGGCTGCCTATTATCCTTTGCCCTTTGACCAGTCCAAACAAATATACAGACAGGTGTAGTCTAGTGTTTGAACAAGGATTAAAAAAAAAGCAAGAGTTCAATTCGCACCAAAGAATGGCTCACTGGAGCATTTCACTCGGTATTTCAGTCTCTACACTTACAACCTGCCTGCTGAATGTGAGACACCGACAGGGGCTCACTCTGTAGTATACTTTTTTTTTTTAATTACTATTTTTGCCAGCAGCAAAGCAGCTGCCACACCATTCCAGAAAACTGCCTGGCAGTGTAATTAGTGACAGATTAGTAGCTGTACTCTGACGGGGATTCATTTACATAGTGAAAGAAAGCAGCAGCAGAGAGACAGAGAATAGGCTGGTCATTGCCTGCAGGACCAAACCATAACCCATGGAAAACACAGGAAGCCAAGTCCAGCTGACAAGAACAATGGGGTGACCCAATGGACCTTTTCAGAGTGTGGTAGGAATTTAGAGCTATGCACACTTCAAAAATGATGTGGAAGTGCTCTGCACGTTGCACATGGACTATTCATTAAAGCAACACCATTTTTATCCAAGCTGCTCATGACCCTGAAAAAGAAAAGATGCTACTGCTTTAAGGAATCCACTCAATCAAGTTAAAGCAACTCTTAAAGCAGGATGTGGCAGCATGGAAAAAGTTGGGTTGTTTTAATGAATAGCAGGGAGGTGTTGTGTTTACACGAGGGCTAAAGTAGTTTAGTTTGAATCATTTTGAAGCATGCACAATCCTCGTAGAAAGGGTTATTCCTTGAGCAAAATAAAGCCATTCACGGTGTTTTGTTCTCCTTTGGAATTTATACTAAGCTTTAAACCGCCTTCCCTAATCTGATACTCTCCAGATGTGTTGGGAGATTGCTAGTCCCAGAATTCCAAGGCAATCTGTCCAAAGGTTAGGGAAAACTGGCTTAGAACTTCTTAAGAAACAGATTCATCAGCAAAGAGCTAAATACTGAAACTTAAGGATACTTCAGATACATTATCTGCTTCTTTGCTACAGGCAGTCTACCAGTTAATTAATAATTTGCCTTTTGATTATATGCAAACTAAAATGTAGAAACATGATGTAATACTACCACATACAGTTAAAAGGAAAACTGTATTTTCTTCTCTTTTTGTTCCTGGTTCCAGCAAAGGTCAAGCAAGTTAAGATACAGGGAGGGGTTTTTTCTTTGTTTTAAAGCAGCCAAAGGACATTCAGATCTGGGCTGTAACTGCAACAGGAAATGAGGACCTATGGAGTCTTTGGTGCTCTCTGAGCTTGGTTGTTTCTTTTCATTACCTGAATAGGTAATATAATCAATGCTAGTGAGTGTGAAGTTTGTTCCCTGTTTATATACAGTAGCTTGCCCTGGCAGTGTTGGTGGAGGTGTGGTTTTCTCCTTGATAGCTCCTTGATTAGTGTATTGTTCTCTGCTTTATTGTTTGTCTGGTGTTAATCCCTGCTTATCTGGATGTTGATTGCTGGAGAGGATGTGTTCTGGTCTTTTTGCTTCCTTCTTAGCTTTTTTTTATTGTCTCTTTTGAATGGTGTGTAAATGTGGTTTATCTCTATGTGTCTACTGATGGCTGATTTGTCTGAATGCCAAGCTTCCAGGAATTCCCTAGCATTTTTGGATTTAGCTTGGTCTAGGATGCTCACAGTTTCCCAGTTGAAACTATGGTTGAGTCTGTCCATGTGTTGTGAGATTAAAGAGTTTCTGACTACTAGCTGGTATTCATGGATGCTCTCTGCTAGCCTTCTGCCTGTCTGTCCTACATAGTGGCTGTTACAATCCTTACACTGTATGTTGTAGATGACTCCTGTTTTTTCTTCTTAGGCTACTGGGTCTTTTGGTTTACTTAAAATGTTTTGGAGAGCTTTAGTTGGTTTGTATACTATGATGATGCCATGTGGTTGTAATAGTCTGTTGGTTGTTTCTGAGATGTTTTTGATGTATGGCAGTGTTATCCTTTTCATAACTTGTGTTGGTTGTGCTACAGTGGGTTGAGTGGTCAGGCACTTTTTGATAAAGTTGTGTGTGTATCCATTTTGTTGGAAGATGTTTTATAGGTGATCTGTTTCCATTTTCTGGTGTTCTGGGTTGCTGCAGTGCATTTGTACTTGTCTGAATAATGTTCTTACACAGTTCCTCTTGCTTATGGAGTATCTCACTGAGTGGGAGGTTGGGTTGTTACTTTGGTAATGGAGCACTTGGTAGTGTCAGTTGTTTTTTGACAGACTTGCATTTCTAATTTGCCATCATTTCCTCTGCTGATGAGGATATCCAGAAAGGGTAGTGTGTTGTTGTTTTCTTCTTCCCTTGTGAATTTTATTCTTTTGAAGATGTTGTTATTTCATGTGTCTTCTCTAGTTGTTCCTTTTTTATTATGACAAAGGTGTCATCTACATAATGGAACCATACTTTTGGTTGTATATGTGGGAGTGCTATAGTTTCTAGACACATACGGTCTCTATGAATCCTGAGAGTAGTGATCCCATGGGTGTTCCTCTGATTTGTTGGTATATTTGTCTATCAAACTGAAAGTACGTAGTGAGACAGAAGTTGATGAGGACCATGATTCTGGGTATTTCGATCTTAGTGTAATTGGGAAGCAACAAACAGGGAGCAAATCTCACACTCACTAGCACTGATGATGTCACCTAGTCAGGTAATTAAACATCTGCAAGGAAACAACCAAGCTCAGAGAGCACTAAGGACTCCGCAGTTCAACCCTGAGCTACATAAATTTTCTTCTATTGAAATGAGGACCTGCTTATTTACCTTTTCTTCCATGCTTTTTGCCATGACCTGCGTGTTTCTCTGTCTCTTCCAAAGCTACTATTAGCTATGGGAGATAAAATATAGGTAGGTGTTTTATATTTATAGCTAATACCAGTTGTGTCTTGTGAGGCTGACTTCAGTCACAGATAGGACACTGGACAGAAGAGTTAAGACTCCTTCCCTTGGAATCACAGCCCTTATCAAAACCCCACCACTAGCTTGCTGTGGGCCTTCATTAAAAAGAATTTTGTTTGGGAAAAAAAAAAGAGTATACATAACAATACAATAGGATTAATTACAGTGGGATAAACTTACTAAATATGTTCCTTCCTTAGCTATTGGTAATCTGGTTGGTAAAGTGAAACAGCTTATGGAGTATCTCACTGATTGAGGGAGTAAATTATGTACAGTAGTCAAACCATAATCAGGAGGTGCAGGGGGCAAACCCTAATGCTTTTAACCAAAGATTTAGAGAGTTTGGTCACACATCTCCCATTCATACCTCCTTGATCTTAAAAGAGCAGAATCCAACACTTAAATAGTCATACTAAGCCATAGAAAAGAAAAATCCCAAAGTTACAGCATGAAAAAACTCTAAATGTCACAAACAACTTCAACAGACAAACACATAGGTTTATTCTTAATTATTACATCCTCGGACTAACAACTAGTCCTGAAGATGCACTGAAGAACCTACCTAGCCGTGTAACAAAACGTTTGCAAGAAAACAACCAAGCTCAGAGAACCCCGAGGACTCCACAATCTACTGATTCTTTCAGATCTAGTTTTAATATACAGAAACATTCTGGTTCAGAAGAAAAATATATTGGATTTTAGAGATGGGCATGGGTATGGCTGTGAAAGAGAACTGCTCTGGAAGAGAAAGAATAAGCATAAAAGAAGTGCACTAATGGTTTAGTGAGGGGTTTTGTTTTTTTTTTTTTTTTGCCAAAAATCATTTCTTGGTGCATCTCTATAATATGAATATTACACTTTAAAAATTATTAAGTTCTTCTAAATTATTTCCATTAACCTAATGGTGCATATACACACCCCTGCACACACATACATTTTCACAGTTTCTGTCTCCATTTGATTCCACTGATCATTTGCTAATATTTGCATTTGACAATAACTTAAAAGTCAGTTCTGGCAGACCTCACCCTATCCCATCCCTTAGCTCAGAGAGAGAAAGTGAGCAAAAAAAAGAAGGAAAACTTTCTGGTCTCAAACCATCAAATTACTACTTTAGTTTGAAGGCAGATGTCCCATCTCAGTCAGCCAGTGTTTTCTTACCTCAGACCTCTTGGCAAGGCACTGAGTTGCTAATACATCAATTAGCTAGGTATCAAAATTTTCCATTATTATTGTTGTCATTGTTATGTTATGAGCTTGAGGTTATGGAGGCTTAGAGGAAGATCTCCATTCTATTCCCATACACCAACCTGTGAAATACTGTAGGCTGCGCTGGGACAGAATGACTACCCCAGTTGTTTCCATGGCTGGAGACAGACTTAAGCCTCAAGTCTTAGATCAATACCTCAGTCAGAGGGTGGAATAATCATATGCATTTAGGAAATGAGGAATTTTTGCCTGGGAGCAAGCCTCCCTGAGACTTTAAGGTAGCAATACTTAACATGCAACATTTCAAAGATTCTTGATGACAGCATCCACAGTCTATTGCCAGCGCTCCATAGAGACAGCAGTTGATCCAAATACCTGGAGGGTACCAGGTTATCTATCCCTGTTCTAAGTAATTAATTGGGAACAATAACCATGGTTCCATTTTTAGGTCATCAATGCTTTGCTAGACAGCAGAAAATCTTATTCCTATTGGAGAACTCTTTCCATGAAGAGAAAATCTACTGCCATGAAGGAAATGGGCTGATTCTGGCAGACCACCTTGGTTATAAATGTCACGTTGGCATATTCCATCGACTGACAACCAGTTCAGCGATTCTACAATTCTGTGTGTATTTTGCCTGAAACACTATATTAGCAACAGAAGTTTAGTGAGCTTTCAGGGTAAAATGATAAATTTTTCTGCCAGTCACTGACCTTTCCAGATACCTTTAGTTTTTGATTAAGAGAAACAGAACACAGATCTTCGTGCATGCGGTCCAGCAACCACAGAAGGAACTCCAGGGCATCATGTTGTGCATTTCCACGAAACTGTGCACCATATTTAGAGACAACATTCTGCAATGAAAACAAGTGAAGAGAAGTATTATTTTTTGTCTGGAATGATAAAGATGCTCTAGTATTTAAAGGGCATTCACGACCTTTCCTCCTCTCCCCAAAGTTGGCTAAAGTGATGATTATATGGGCTATGCATATGTTGCATCAAAAGCCATGTTCTGTGCCAAGAGCAACCAAACCGAAGATTATAAGCCTTTCTCCATGTATATTTTCTGGAAAAAAATATCTTGTATGGAGAACCAACCAGGAGCGCAGAAGTGATGTGGGGGGGTGGGAGAGGCTGGGTGTAGACCACACGTGAGCTGGGGGGGGGGGTGCTACAGTGTGGCGTAAGCACAGGGAGGCCAGGGAAACAGGGTGCTGGTATGTCTGTGCCTGTGCCTGTGAGTGAATGCAGGGAGGCCCTGGGAAGGAGGGTGCTGGTGTGCATGTGCCTGTGTGCAAGTGCAGGGAGGCCAGGGAAGGAGGGCGCTGGTGTGTGTCCGCTTGTGTGTGAGTGCAGGGAGGCCAGGGAAGGAGGGTGCTAGTGTGTGCAAGTGAAGAAAGGCTGGGGGGGTGGGGTAGACTTACCTGAACAACTTGTGACCTTCCCTGCTGGCTTCCCCATTGACTTTGCTTGTGAGAAACTGGCAGAAAAGGTCACAACAGCGATCACATGACCGTGGGATGCTGCAACCAGTCATGTGTCAGCTGGTTGCCAAGCACCCAAATTTTGTTCATGTGACTGCAGGGGCACTGCAACAGCCGGAATTTCGAGGACTGGTCATAAGTCCCTTCATTCAGTGCCATCATAACTTCACACAGTCGCTGAACGAATGGTCGTAACTCAAGGACTTCCTGTAAATCAATCTGATATTACTTTCTTGTCAGTTACACTCCCTGAAGTATTTTCCTCAAGATATGTCAACCTTACGAGGTAGACCAGACAGGAAATATGACCAGATGAGCTAATTCTACTTTATTGTAAAGCTACATTAACAGAATCTTGCAAATCTGAAATTATATTTCTTTCCCTGTCTCCTTTAAAGCCCAAGAAATTAGGGAGGTCTCTTCTGAGCCTCTTGCCCTGCCCACATTCCTGCTGTGGGCTCAGCTGCCTTTTATCTGACTGTTCCCTTGGTTGCATCTCTTTGCCCTGTCTCCCAAGGTCATTCCCACTTACCATTACGTGATGGAAACAGGGTGACAAATACAATCCTTGTCAAAATAAGCTACTATATTTAATATACTGATGAGCAGGTGGCAGCCATGGCTTAGGGGGGCCTTTGCACAGATTTGTCTTGTGCACTAATTGCACCCTTTCCTGGACTGGGAGGCCTTGCTCATAGTCACTCACACCTTAGTCACTTCCCAGTTGGATTACTGCAGTGTGCTTTACATGGGGCTACCCTTGAAGACCATTTGGAAGTTACAACTGGTGTGCACGGTATTGGGGGCTCATAGGTTTGCCTATGTTACACCTTTATTGCATGAGCTGGCCTGGCTCTCAGTGTCCTTCCAGGTGCAATTCAAGGTGCTGGTTATCACCTTTAAAGCCCTACATGGCAGAGGGCCGGGTTATTTGCATGACTGCTTCTCCCTAGAATATCTGCCCATACCACTAGATCAGATGGGGTAGGCACATTCCAATCCCTTCCCTGAAATCCTGCCACCCAGTGGGACCTCAGAAGTGTACCTTTTCTGTGGTTGCCCCTGCCTTGTGGAATACCCTCCCCCTGATGATTCGGCAGGCTCCCCACCCTTCTAGCCCTTCGGAAGGCCATTAAGACCTCGCTTTTTACAGAGGCACTGTGATAGGATTGTATAGACAGAAAGTATGGAATGAAGACAACTGGAGCTTGCTGTGGGGCATCCCAATGGGATGATTAAGGTGCAGGGTTTTTGTTTTATTGCTTTATGATTGTTTCACAGTTATTGGTTTTATTGTTGTTGTGAGCTGCCCAGAGTTGCTTAAGATGGGCAGCCATATAAATCTTATAAATAAATACATACATAAATAAATACACCTAGAAATATTTTGAAAAAAAACGCAGGAGTGGGAGATAGGGACACATGCACTGTTTTTGCCCCACTCAGTCTAGTTTCCCTGGATCGATGGGGAAGGTCTGTAGAGAAACAGCCTGTCCGACTGAAAGGGATTATGGGGGTCTGTGCCCCTTCAGCTAAACAGCAGAAGAATCATATTGTTTACTTACTACATTTATATTCCAACTTCTCCCCAAAGAGCATGAGCAGCATATATGGTTTTACCCTCCTTTTATCATCACAATAGCCCTATGAGGATAAGATATCCTTCTCCAACCTGGGTACCCTACAGGTGTATTGTTTTCAACTCCCAGAATTCTCAGCAATCACCATGCTAGTTGAGAATTCTGGGACTTGAAGTCTCTGTATATCTGGCTGGACTAAAGCCACCCAGCTGAGTATCACTGAGCAGAAATTTGAATCCAGATTCCAACTGGCCCATCTGACATCCAATTAATGTCTGTATTTCAATTGATATGCTTCTTTATTATATCACCCTGGTATCACAGAGGACCAAAGCTCATGATGTATAACACTATCATTGCCCCTCCTATATTACGCTACCACTGAAAAACAGAATCAGTCACTATTCCTTTTTTTAAAAAAATCCCAAGGGATATCCAATCCTTAAATCATGAATTATGTCCCTCTGCATCTTGAGCTCCACTAACATTTGGCACAGAAACCACATATTTTACTACCACTGCAACAGGCAAGGATGCTAAATTGATCCCTGGTGCGGCTCAACAGGAGACAAACGTAGGCTCTGCCTGCCACTGACTTGCCAAACAGTTGCCATGACAACTAACTCTACATTGTTAAGAACCCAGAAGGAAGGCATTCCCCCCACCCCCCATGTCTGTCGGGGCCACTTTACTCTTTTCTCCCAGGCAGTTACGACTTGATGCTCCCGTTCCAGTCCAATGTTCTTCAGCTCCCAGGTGAACAAACCCTCCTGAACTTCTTGCTGTCCTTTGGAAACAGAGGGGAAACTCGGAAAATCCCATTTTCTCTGCTAAAAGAGGACTCTGTTCTGTAAGCAGTCTCACTGAGCTGGACAGAAATGTTCATTTGACATACCTTTCTGAAGCCCAAAGCCATTCACATTCCCTGCCTTTGACACCTGTGTGAATGGAGAAACTCAACCGAATGAATTCTCCTTGTACTGGAAAAGGCAACAATTTCAGAATGTTGGCCTCTCATCCAATTGTTCAAAGTCACAGAAGCCCTCCTAGGAAGAGTGTGTGTGTATGTGCTGCAATTTGAAAGCCCAGTCTTCCCCAGTGTGTCAAACTAAAACCACCATTGGACATCCTGGCACATCCAGTCCAACCCATCTACAGGGAGCCAGAGGGAGGAAGATTGCCTTAGTCCCATGTTCTCTTTTCAAACAGGTGCTCTGACACACACAAGCAGAATAGAGGCGTAGAGGCAGTTCCTAGCTTCCCATACCCTGGGATTTTCCAACCTTCCTTTTTAAACTGAAGCATTTCCATTCCTCAAGGATGCATCTCCTGAATACTAAAGATATATTCCCCCATCTCCCCACTCCTCCACACACTAACCTCCTCCCACATGCTCTATTGTTCCTTAAATTCTGTACACTCGTATAACTGCAGCATGTAGGATGCTGAGATGGGACTGCCAAGAACTTGCAAATACACAGCAAGGGCATGCATGGAAGGAGACTGTGAAAAGCAAGGATGTTATGCTTCTGAAAATTGAGAATTTCAAGGTTTGTTTGTGTCTTCTTTTCGGCAAGTTTTAGCAGAACCTGCATTGCAACTTAACACTAGTATGAGCCTGATAAAAATGAATATATATGTCTGAAGACTGTCCATCACTTCTAGTAACACTATAAGCTGGTTCAGACGTGATTCTAAGATTATCCATATTTTTGTTTTTTTGGCCTGATGAAGAGTTGTTGAAATTCAAAAACTTGCACTGATTTTGAACAACTTTAGATGGCTTAATAAAGGTATTCTCTCTGTGGATTTTGATTTTTTTTCCTTGTAGCCAATATTATGAATCAACAAAGAGATGCAGGTGTATATCATTTCATCACAACTTTGCTGAAACAGGAGGTGGACTCTTCTCGCAACCTGCAAAATCAGCTGGGGTAGGAAAGGAAATGACAATTTCTAAAGAGCAATGAAGAGAGGAATGATGTACCTTTCATATTTAGGTGGTGAAAACTAGTGAAAAGTAGCTTCTCTCATCCCTCTGGCATGGCTGGCCTTATGAAGCAAAAGATGACTGGCAGGCTTGAAAACCAATTAAAGAGAAGCAAATTATCAGCCCTGAAGTCAGCCTAATTCTGTTAAAGTTGTAAACTATAAAAGAAGATCCTGACAAAAGGGAAAGGAGGGGTGGGGGAGAGAAATTGTCTCAGTCGGCTGACGTGTAAGAGGCTGGCAGAACATACTTTGGAATTTTAGCTTGTATGTCTCTTTTCTGATACTTAATTGTTTGAACTGAGAGGGATCCTCTGATGGCTTTCCAGGAAATTTGTTTTACAGGAGAGAGGTGGCCCTGCACCAGAACTATCTAAAACAGAAAAGCTGGTGGTGATTATCACCTACAGTATGATGATCTGACATTCATGGCCAGCCAGAGCTTTCTCTTTTGTTTCTTTTTCAGCATTTTGATTTCTCACTCCAGGCAGCAAAATATTTTGGCTCAATTCTGGATTTGCAATACTCTAC
The DNA here is from genome assembly GCA_030867105.1 of Liasis olivaceus. Lineage (NCBI taxonomy): Eukaryota > Metazoa > Chordata > Lepidosauria > Squamata > Pythonidae > Liasis > Liasis olivaceus. Next base: position 97,924,593 of record CM061348.1, on the reverse strand, counting down.
ATGACAAGCTTCAATTGCTGTGGTGGAGAAAGCCACACCTGCTAAACTTCTTTTTCAAGGATCCCCTGAGATCTCCTCTCATCAGTCTGGATATGAGGCCTGGATACAATCCTCTAGGCTAGAAGTCAAATTATATATTATTTCTTGCTTTCCAGTCTTAAATCTGGGCCAGACTGTGTTACCCCAAAAAGCAGCAGACTGTAATGGCATGTGGGAAAAACCTTGGGAGACTGGGCGAAGAGACCCTGCCAAGGTAACAGTCAGATAACAGACAGCACAGCCTGCAGCTGGACAGAGGGCAGGGCAAGAGTCTCAGAAGAGACCCTCCCTAATTCCTCTGGTTGTAAAGGAGATGGGGGGAGAATTGTACTTTCAGACTTGCAAGAGTGATGTCAGCCTCACTGCTTTAACCAGATAGGAATTATGACCAGATGAGCTAATTCCACTTTATTGTAAGGTTACAATGACAGTATCTTGCAAGTCTGAAAGTACAATTCTACCCCCATCCCCTTTACAGCTTAAGAAACTAGGAAGGGTCTCTTCTGAGCCTCTTGCTCCACCCACTATCCAGCTGCGGGCTATGCGGTCTCTTATCTGACCATTCTCTTGGCAGCATCTCTTCACCTAGCCTCCCAAGGTGGGTGGGCATTCTTTCCCACATGCCATTACACAGACACAGTTCAATCCCATGTTCTCCTTAAGCAAAGCTTCTTGCCCATTCTCTATGGATACCGAAGAGCAATTAAAAGCTAGCAAGCACTTGACTGTTAATACATTTACATAGCGTACAAAGTGTTAACGGATCTGCCCTCCAGTTACTTATCTGTAGTGAAACCTCAGCAGGTAGCTTATCGCTGAAACCTTATGGCTACAAAATAAGCATTCTATTAAACAAAAATTAAATACAGACTTGCCTGGGAATATTGCTATAATAAAACATCATTGTCAGCAATTTCCCCAGTCACTCTATGTATTGCAAAATAACAGGCAGTTATCACCAAAAATTGCTATTGTATGCAGTTCTGAAAAAACATAGGTTATTTTACTTTACACAATGTGAATTAGTTACTACATGAGTATGGAGCCTACTGGACTATAGGTCCCCAAATTCCTTGCAACCTAAAACATCTTTTCAGGTTAATGGAATTCAGCCTAAAACATCTATAGAACACAAGATTGTTGACCGCTGGGCGAGGTTGCGCAAATGCATATTTAATGGGGAAGGCTTCTATCAATATGATTTTATCAAAAATTGCTACCATGCATAAAATAGTCTTTTGTTTCAAAAGCAGAATTTCCTGTCTTTAAGAAAATATCATGCACAATATTTTTGTTTGCTTAAGTGAGATGCCAGCCTTATTTTCTGTAATTCCTGTGCCTCCCTCTGACTGCAGAAAATAAACAAGGAAGGCTTTTTTTTTTTTTTTTTTGGCATGGAAATAAAATTATGGGGAAAGTGTCATTTAATATATCATCACTGAGATAGGGATCTCTAGTTTTCCAGGTCTACAGAGGGGCAAAACAAAAATGTGGCTGATTCAGTACAGATATGAACAAGCAGTGAATGATAAAATATGGTTTGGATAACACGGGAACTTGCGTATACTCTGTCAGCTCACTAGTCTACCTAACCCAATATTGTGGACACAGATAGTGGTTCTCAGGGACTGCAAGGCAAGACTTATTCCCAGATTTAGCTGCAGCTGCAAAGTACAAGGATCTTCTGCCTGAGCCATACAAGGAAGCTGCAATCATAAATTACATTAAATGATGTAACCATCACATGTGAACTCCTGTCCATTCTGGAATAGCTAACACAGTAATCACACAATCCCTGAATTTCTGTTTTACGGCCTGCCTGGGATTATGCTGGCAAAATTCAGCAACAAGTCATCAAACATCACTGATGTAATTTCTGCCACTTTCTAAACCAGTGGGGGTGAGGGGGAGAGATTGAGAAAAACAAAGTATGTCACTTTGGATGGATTTAGCACATCTAATTTTTTTTTTTTTTAAGGAATATGCGGGGGGGAAAATCAGTGGTACATATGTGCATAATATCATTACATCATCACCCCGCTCCTGTGGCCCTGGATGTCAAAAATAATAAGAAAAGATAATGTGGCCTCACTAATTAACAGTTTCCCATTCCTATTGTAAAGCAAGAAACATTTTCATTTGCAATCTCCCTCTCTAAAAGAACATTATGATTGGTTTAATGCCACTTTGTTGAAGAAGCCACAATGGCTGAGTTCATACAATACATTAAAACCATAAAGCATGATTTGAGGCTTAGTATAATGTGTGAATCTAGCCAGTATCTGAATGTTTAGAATAACTGATATTAATATAAATAAATAGGTAAGACCAAACTGCTTATCTTCTCTGAAGAAACTGGGAACTGAGAAGAAAGAACTGATATGCAAGAAGAATGTAGCCTTCGTTACATTAACCAAGATCAGATCAAAGAGAAAAACTCTTTAAAGGATGGAAGTGACCTCAGTAATCAGGTTGATCTGAGTCACATCAAGAGCTTGGGCTGAAGCTCAGATCAGTCAAACGATTCACAGCGGGGGGAAAAACAGGTTCAGTTGACTTGCAAAATATATATTTAAATATATGGAGAAACATTTACCCAAAAACAGAATTGAAACAATGCAGAATCTGCCCCAAACTCAGAGTCAGTTAAATTTGGCTGGGTAACTGCTTAATCTCAGCTCCTTTAATACTGTTCAAAATGTTCAGATCTAGAACCAACTTTTACAGACTTCCGGAAGAAGAAATGGCAGACTGAAGATGGCTCCACAAAAAGGGGAGCTAACTACCATGACAAAGAACAAAGAGCTAATGAGTAGAACGGCTCTTTGAACCTCTCCAGACAAAGGGAGGACAGGAGATCATCCAAAAGTGCTCCAGATATTTGCTACTCATGAGGAGACCACAAAATAGTGGTCTCCAGTGGGTTTTGAGCACTGGAAGATGAGGGAATAGCCATCTTGCTCAAATTGCAGTGGGCACCTTTAAAAGGACACTTTCAGAAATTGCTTGTTAACTACTTTTCAGCTATTAGAGACCTTTGGATCAACAAGTCTGGAAGCACTGGGTGAGTCTACCTTCAATCCTTAACAAAATAACATTTTCATTATAAGCTTAAGAACTTAAAAAAAATTGAAATAAACAGCAAAAGCTAATTAAGACTTTGATTTTAGAAAGTTATAAACAGATTAAGGGTCCGGATAAATTTGAAATAAGAGTTTGGAATTAATTATAAAGATGTGGGAAACTGGACTTGTTTTGAATTTTTTTGAAGACATAATAGAAATAAGCAATTTTAAAAACTGGACACTAGAGGGAACTAAAAAATTTAATTAAAGGAGAAGAATACATAAACCAGATTAACAGCTACAGAATGACACAAAATATTATAATATTGGAAATACTGAAGGACACTTGAGAAATGGAATCAAAAATTAATATCAACAATGTCAATAGTGATGTTTGCTTCTGTGGATAGGCTTTGTGCAAAAGATGTTATGGGAGAAATGGCAGAAGTGGAACAAGTTTTATCTGACAAGACAGAGACAATGTTGACACTGAAAGTGGATCTACAAATACAGGCTATGACATGGAAAAAGGTCTCATTGGACATAGAAATTGGTTAATGCTTTAAAAATCAAAAGGGAATTACAAATAATAACCCAAGGGAGTAACCTGGATAATTCTTTTATATTGGATTTACAAAAGAGGCTTGTTAAAGATTGGATGAATCTTGTGAGAAGGCGCAAAAAAGAAATGAAAAGAAATCAAATTCTACTTCATTACTTGAATGGACTAAAGATTAAGATTGTTAGAAGTAAAGGGAATATAAAGTTGGTTTATTTGATCAAGATTAAAATAGATATGTTGCTACAGTGGTACCTCGGTTCACGAACTTAATTCGTTCCGCGACTCTGGTCGGGAACCGAATTGGTTGTGAACCGAATCAAATTTTCCCATAAGGTTCAATGTAAATATGGTTAATCCATTCTGACCCCTACGAATTTGGTCGCCAACTGATTTTTGATCGCATCCCAAATCAAATTTCCCTATAAGGTTCAATGTAATTACGGTTAATCCGTTCTGAACCATATGGTTTGTTTTTTTTTAAACCGCAAAAATATGACACAAAGTACAGTACGAAGAGAGAGAAAGCTAACCTTGCTCGACGCGACTTCTGGCGTGGAGGACAGGAAGGCGGGTGGGGAGGCGGTTATTGCTTGGAGGGAGAGTCCCCCTCCCTACAGGAAGCCGCGACCACGTGTCACGGGAGGGAAAATGGCCGCAGATCCTGTTCGTAACCTGATCCAGCGTTCACGAACGGAGGCAAAATTTTGAGACCGGAGCTGTTTGTAAACCGAATTGTTCGTGAACAGAAGCGTTCGTGAACCGAGGTATCACTGTATTTGTGGCAACTCGTAATGGACTTTTGCTGACACCAGAACTGAAATTATGATGCTTTATAGATTTGTTTATAGATAAGAGATGGGACATGGGATGAAGAGATCATTGGTTGTAAATTAAGAGGAGATAAAAAGTTACTAAAATTGTTTATAATTATTGTGATGAAGGTTGGAAGTCATTTCTTGATATATTTCTTTTCTCTTTCTTTACTATAGTCTTACTTTTCTTTCTTTCTATTCTCTACATTTTTTCTTCTCCTTTGCACTTTTTACTCTTTCTTTCTACTCTTCTTTCTTTCTTTTAGTTTGTATTAGTTTTTACTTTTGTAATCATAATTTTAATAAAATTATTTTAAAAGATAGAACTAAGTTTTACAATATTTTACTACTTGTTTGATTTTTTAATCTGCCTTTTCAGACAGGAGTTCGGGATACCATATATAAAACTCCCCCCTATTTTTCTCCTCCCACAAAAAGAACCTTGTAAATTAGGTCGGACTGAGATGAAATGACTGGGCCAGAGTAGAACCTGCAACAATACTGTTATCTTAGACCTGAAATCTCACTTGTTGGGGAGCAAGGGCAGAACAGGACTCTGATGGACAACAGAAAGCTGAAATATAAGGCTGAGTGTGACTTGGGCAACACTTTTCCTTCAAAAGCAACCTTTTCTTTCATTAAATCCATATTGCCTGGGAATGTGGAAATTGTTGTCTCACCCCCTTTCCTGCCAGGGGTCTCATATTCTCCTCCTCTGCAAAGTTCCAATGCTATTGGCTGTTTCACCTTGTTGATAATAGAGGATGAGAAGTTTGGGCAGTACCTTGTTCAAGCATTTGTGGTTCTTAAGTGTGTATTTGTTCTCTTGACGGGCAACAGGTATTGGTTTGGAAGGCGATCCTTTTCTTTCTCAACAAAGCCAACACTTGAAGGTATAACTTGAGGTCTCTTAACACTCCCAAATAGCATCCACACATTTTTGGCAGTTCAGGTGTATGTGAAAGAGAAGGATTAGTATTTGCACCTGCACAGTGCTGCTATTACCATCTACTTAAGACTACCCCATCCTACAATCTAATAACGGGTTCTGATCCTTAATTGAAGACCAATGCTCAGGGGAACAGCAAAACAAAAGCAGTGCTTGGGCCAAGAGAGCATCAATATACCGCATGGAATAGAATATAAAGTACAATATTATTAAAATATTAATGTATTCTGCAGAGAAAAATATTTGCAAAGTTTTTAGTGTTTGTTTTTTTTATCCCACAGAGTTAAGCCACAATGACTGAACTGTTGGAAAAATCTGTTTTCTACCTTTGAGTCTAGAAATCTGAATGCCTAATGAGGAGTTTAACACACACATCCCCCATACTTCATTTATTGCTGATAAAGGATCTGTCAGAAGAGTGAAAAGGAAGGTCAGCAGCAGCAGCAGCATTACAATGGAAAATGATATAACTGGCATGAGCATAGCTGAAACATGGGCAATAAATAAACATGAGCCAAAGAGTCTCACAAAGTCATAATAAGGCTTATGGGCATTGTAGTTTGACATTTCTAGAGGAGTGCCAGGTTTTGAAAATCTAAAACAGGGGCAGGGACAAGCTGCTCATTCATCCAATGCTTTCTGACTGGCTCTACAATAATGTTAGAATACAGTAAAGTATTTTTTGGTACAGTGCAATCAGAATAGGCCAAACATTCATAGAAGCCACTGAAAACAGGAGAACAGCTTCAGGCTATTGTAGGAAGAAGATAAACTACAATACATTGCAGTCCTTTAGCACTATCCGATTATTTGCACAACCTTAGATTAACAATCTCCCAGTACAAGCACTAGGGTTCTAGTACATGTGGACAAGGCATATGGGAAACTGGCACTTCAGAACTCCAGAAGAAAACCTTGTGATGCTAAGCACATTTTCAATTTTGATCAGCCTTTGATGATCAAGTTTCCTAACTATTCCTGATTATTGTAGACCAGTGTTTCTTAAACATTTTTCTCTTGAGACCCCTTCCCACTTTTAAAATTATGGAGGACCTGAAAGAGTTTTTGTTTGCATGGGTTATATTTATTGATATTTACTGTATAAAAAAATTAAAATTGAAGTATTCACTGTTACTAGTGCTTCTCATGATTATTTGGTGGGATTTAAATATTCTATTATTTTTCAATGTAGGCTGGCAATTAATTTTTATTCTGCAGATCCCCAAGAGAGACTTGGGGGATCACCAGGGGTCCTTGGACCACACTTTGAGAAACACTGTTCTAGGCTTGGCACTCCTCTGCAAATGTCAAACTACAATGCCGATAAAATTTATTGTCCAGCATGTGAGGAATGTATCAAAACAGAGAAGGCTGCTTTAATACCCCAAGGACAGAGAGCACATTTTCCCTAGTACTAGCTTATACTACAGAACCACCTCCCCCATCTTTCCATTCTTATTAAGCACCTTGTTCCAGATGCCTACTTGCATGGCCCCAATTGCCGACACCTTCTGTTTTATATGACGCCTGAGTGATTCTCTTTAAAAAACAGATTTTAAAAAACAACATATCATTTGTGCATTTTCACATGACTTTCGACTGCTAGCTTTTGAATCCTGAGTTGATTCAATTTTACCATGATAGATTACTTCTTTTTGACGTGTGTGTGTGTGTGTGTTTTAATGGACAGATAAAACCCATCCGAGTTTTGGTACAGCACAACTGTGTCCCCTAAAATATCTGATAAATTTACCCCATGCTAAGAGACTTTCTTAAACAGAATTCACCTTTTTGTTTTCCCCAAAAACCTCTCCCATGTAAAGCCACTGCATAGTTGGTGAAAACTGGTACCCTTTTATCATTCCACCAAAGAGCACTGGGAAGGTGGGTTCAGCCTCTAAATAATTTCTCACTTCCTGACTAAACCCAAGATATCAGAGATGAAACATTTCCTTGGCTGGGCAAAGCAACAGTCCATTTCTGCAGAGGACAGTTTCCAATTATCCATCATATTCTATAAAACTATGGATAGAGCAAGAGTGAGCAAAGAGAGGCTGTTTCAAGCAAGATGCCCAGAGGAGCTCTCTACAACAGTCATCTCTGCAATGAACTTTGAACATATACTGAAATTCAATATTTTATTCAAAGAGATAATAATTTGGCTGGGCTGAGTGTATTGATTTATTTGAAATTCTGTGTGTATTATTGAGGTCCCATGTTTTTCCTATATTTTCCTCTTCCCAGTAAACTTTTTATACCTAGAGTTCATTGGTTTAATGATAATGATAATGATATCTTATTGAAACATACTTGCAAGACTGCATGGTTACAAGGCTACCCCCTGCGTTTCAGGATTGGGACAAGATTTGCTATGTTCTATATTTCTAAGCTTTGAGCAGAAAGATCAAAAGCACCTTCCTTTCTCTGTTTCCTAGGGCTGGGTTGAAGGGAGAAGTCCTGAGTAGAAGCACTAAGAACTCCCTTGCCAAGCAAACTAGTGTGTGACAAAAGGTTCAGCCTGACTGGTGGCAACTATAATACAATACCTATCTTTCACTGGGGGAACCTTTGGAGGAAGGAATCTGTCAGTGAGTAAAATTATCCCACCCTCTGATTTGTTTTGATGGATTTCATTTTACTTTATTATGGCTTTTATTCCTCATCTATACTGCCCAGATCAACTTGGAAAAGCAGGAATCTCACTCACTAAACACAAAAACAGATTCTTTCAAATATAGGTGACAAAACCTTGGTGGGTGGAATTTCAGAGAGCCTATTGCTACAGCAAAAGTACTTCCCCCTCCTCCTGCTTTCTACTCAGTCCTGCTACATTTTTTAAGCACAAAAATCCTGGTCAGGGTTTTCTTATATAGTTGCTTATTTTTAGCACCCAGTTTAGCACTCCCTCAGGAGTTGCAGTAAGCTCCCACTCTCTTACCATTTAAAAAATATTGTAAAGATCCATCTCTTTTTCTCAAGCTTTTAATTGTTCAGTTTTAGGATTCATTTTATGTTTTAACTCTTAGCCACCTTGAGTACTCATTTGAGGAAAGAGGGTATAAAATCACACAAATACATTACAATAATTCAATCAAGGCATGATTTTAAACCTATACTCTGGTGTATTGGATGGGTAGTTTTACCTAACAGGTAAAGATATTTTTATTTGCAGAATACATCCAGGATGGGAAAAGCTCTGTTGCTCTTTATTGTTATGTATATTGCATTTTGCTATTTTTGTTTTTTATTCTGGGAGCTGCCCAGAGTTGATTGAATTTGGGTGGCATCCAAATTGAACAAATAAATAAACCAAAAACAGTAATAAATGAACCTCCAGGATTCACAACAGTACAACAGGGTCAGTGCACAATGCACAAGTGAAATACAGTATGCATGGTATATGGAAAAAAAACCCTCCTATTTCATAGGAATATGAAATCTGGTGTAGAGCACAGTTAGGGAGATTCAGCAGAGATGAAGGATAACATTTCCTTTCTTAGGCTTAAAATCCTTGACTTAAAATACTGCTGTGAAGGATAAGCACTAGGCACTAATGAGAGCTTCAAATCCAGCTTGGTATTTTAGGATTTTACAAATTGTGGCAGAAGCAACCAAGTGAGTCCATGCTGGAGACAGTGTTCAACAGGCAGGGAGCTGCCCCCGCCCCTGCACCCCCCCCCCGCCCCCCACCAGCAGCAGTTTGCATTCTCTTTTTCCTACCTGCCCATCAGGAATAAAAAGGAGAGAAATAAAAAAGATCATCGTAGTGTTCCCAGGGTAAGGTTACCCAAGAGAATCCCTAAAGAGCCATTTCTCCCGGGATTATACAATGGGGAAAATGTTTATGTGTGATCCAATGCAGTTGTTGTATTGCCAAGCTCTTCATAATCTAGAAATAGGTGAGAAAGACTCAGACGAAACTAGGAAAGAGCAGACTGTGTTCCATCATGTGAATGTGAAACTGCCTGGGATGGCACTAACACAGGAGAAATAGTTGCTCTTCTCCCTCTGGCTTTTCCTGCACAATCTCCTCCTCGCTGCTGTGCTGTTTCCTAGAAACACAGCTCCCAGCAAACATCACTATTCAATATAACAATAAACAAACAAAGGGTGTGTCTATGCCAAAGGACCTTCCTAACCCAAGAGCTCAAACTTGAAATATGGTCTAGGGCTGAAAAGGAAGGTATCTACATCCAGTTTTTGAAGATAGAGATTAAGGTAATATTTTAATCTCCCATTCCCTTCCTCCCTTCCAAACTGTGCCTCCAACTCTTGTTATTTATGTAAGAAATTATACAGACCACAGGAAAAAAAGATTAACAACATTCCAGCAATGGGGAAAATCTGGCTGCCTTGCATTCTTTTCTGAAATGGGAATGTTCTATCAAGATCCTAAATTTTAAGTTCAAGTTTTGTGTGTTCAAATTCTTCCTTTGAACTGCTTAATAAATCAATTAAATCAATCAATCAATCAATCCCATAAAAAGGCCTTAGACTAAGAAAATACCTATAAAAAGTTAGTGACTGTGTAGGCTGACAGCAAGCAGGGCACAGAATTGGCTTATACTATACATATCCATATTCTGCCTGGCCAATGAATAAGGCAACAGATTTCAATGCAAAACCTACACATGAAGTGAAATGATGGCAATGGAAGTCATTATTCATTTCTTTAATCTTAAATATATGAATGAAACATTACAGTTCTATGTGTGAGTCAGTAATTATAGCAGGAGCCTGGAAAAAAGATTCACTATATTTAATGGGACTGATCCACTCTAAGTCATTGTGCCTAAGAATGCAAGTTTCATTCCAAAACTACTGCATGTTCAACATTCCAAGACTGCCTTTTGTCAACTGAAGACACAGGCATGTTTGCCTTCCACTAAGTCTAAAGACTAGTATATTCTGTAACTCTTAAGGACAAAATATTCTACCTTGTTTGCTGGTAAAGTAGGCATATGTGGAAAATAATGATACTACCCTTATGCAAGTGTATACATCACTTTTGAAGGTTGAAATCAACTGAGAAATATTAGTTTGGTGCTAACCTTACAGCAATCTCACAAGATAGATGTCATTATTATTATCTCCGTATTGCAGATGATGAGATCAGAGATTTGTCTGAGACCAGCTGGAAAAGTCACAACAGAGATGAAATTTGAATTATTAGGCTGTAGATTTCAATTTCCATACTCTAGGCTGCATCACTTTCTATATAAACAACTTACATTCCACAGACTTTGCCCCCCGCCCCATCAGTCTTACCCTGAAATGCTCTGCTGAGAGAACCTTTAAATTGCCTCACCAGGAATTAGCAGAATGCCAAATATGTCAAGGTGAGAAAAAATGTTCCTATAGATGCAACTGCTTTCTCCTTTGTCAGCTCACCATTGGCTATTTCCACAAATAGGAAAACAAAAATAGGAAACTTATAATTTCCCACAGAATACCCAATCTTCTGTCTGCAGCCCACACCATTAAAAGCTAGTATTTGGAACTCTGGGTAACATACAAGCATTTATATCTAGTGTTAAGACTTCTAATGGCTCATTCACACATGTAAGCTATCACTTAATCTTGGATACATGAGGGGTCCTGGGCCTCAATTTCTTCTGCATGCATCTATATAACTATTGCCTTTCCATTTTAATTTCTACCATCTTTGTATTTACCATAGGTTTCCAAAGGCTGTAACTTCCCAGCCTTTTGCATATGAACTATCTTTTATTAAACTGACTTACGGATTTAAGAAAAACACAGAAATAAATCAGTCAGCTATGCAACATGATGCCTTGTAATAAGAGATATGCAACTTGTTTACATTCTCCCCAAGCAGCTTTTTAAAACTGAATATTGATATTGTTCTTGTTTCCTGTTTTCCCTTGAGGAGCCTCAGTCTGGAGAATCTGAAACTTGAGTTGCCTATTTCTAAATCCTTGCCTGTAACCTCATATCCAACTGAGCATACAGACTCTTCCCAGAGCAATAAATAAAAAATAAAATAAATAATAGGAAGAAGCTAAAACAATTTCACCTTAGACAGCGGCTGCTGCATCAATAAGGAGAGAAACACACACATTATCCTATTATCAGCAGGACTGTCAAGCAGTAGAATTAGGAACAAGAGATTTCACCAAAGCTGAGACAGCCTGTGACAGCCAGCAGCCAAATGTGAGCACCAGAGACAGAAAAGGCTCACCTCCAAAGAATCCAATCTGCCAGCAAAAGGTACCAGATAATATCTTCCACAACAAACAGAAATGGGAAACCCTCAGCCCATAGGGCCTCCTAATCCTATCTCCTAGGTCCACTTCTCTGGAGAACACATTCATCCCCAAATAAGAAATTCCAGCATACTAACTGTAACTTCCCCTTTTGAATGAGAAGCCTTTTCCACTGTTCCTCAATCTCACCACAATAGAGGTGCCTGACAGCATCTTTGCTGTGACCCCACTATACCCTCTCATAGTAGCTTCGTCCAAACATGTTGTCCTTGTTTTTTTTTGGGGGGGGGGACTGGGTTGGGGTTTTGTCTTATTTTATATTTTTGCATAGTGGGGGGCAAAATATAAAGGATTAGGATCCACTTCATGCCATAAGAACTCCAATGGGTACCAGTCTCAGGCACATTTGAGATGTGGTCCTTGACATGCTATGCACAGCCTCATGCTGTCCTCAAGCTGATGGAAGTTGCACATTCCTCTTCTACAATGTCATCCATCCATTTTTTTCCTCCACCCAGGAATTGCAAAAAATGTAAACAAACTATACTGGCAAACCTCTGGCTCAGGATGCTGAGCTTCCTAGTAAAGTCCTGTAGAGCAGGCCTAGCATCACTTGCTTGCTTAAGCACAGGAGAGAGGCCCAACAGGAAGCAGCATGTAAGATCCCCACCCCCTCCTTAGGAAATGTGAATATCTCTTTGTCACCCTGATGTTTCTCAGCAGCTGGTCTAGACTGACTTTACTTCTCCAGTTTCCTTCTACTTTGTTTTTCTCTCACTCTTCATGACATGAGCTCAGCTAACAGCAAAGAGTCCTGATTGGCTGTGCCTAGTTGGGAATCTCATAAAGCAGAGGAGAATGACTCACTTACACTGATCTGCACTTTTGATCTCAAACCAGCACCTGAGGGATGCTGTGATGCGAAGCCCCTCCATCCCCACTGGCATGGGATTAGCACAGTGCTCTGGGAGAATGAGGCTGAAAGAAGGTAACCCAGCTTGACGCTTCTGTTCCTCTGATCTTTGTTCCCAACCTGCAGGCATATTCATCTGCCTGACTGCCCCAATATCATCTGAGGTTCGGCACAGGCAGGGAGTTGCGGGGCTCTTACTCAGTGATAAATCTCTCCTTTTCATCTTCAAAGGTCTGTAACAAAGTTGAGCACTACAGAACCAAAGCTTCTGAGACAATCGGTACTTTATATTTACCTTTCCAGCACAATATTTTGTAATCACCTTTGCCAAGAATGGGGAAAACAGGACAGTTTGAAACAGCCAAGCCCAGCTTTTCCCAGTCTGCACTTGCTAGATATGTCATAATCACTGCTTTCAGAGGTGGCCATGCTGGCTGGGAACTCTGGAAATTGTAGTCTCAACTCATCAGGAGAGGATCAGGCTGAAGAAGGCTGGCCAAGCATGACAGCTGTCACTAGAATCTATCTCCTTCTTGGAGCACCAAAGATTTTTTTATCATCCTCTCGGATTTAAACAAACAAACAAACCAACTTTCAAGAGACAGACTTTATCCTTCACCTAGCTCTGACATGGGACAGAAACAGAGCCAGCTGTCTAACCCAAGCTCCATAGGTACAATAAGGTATCTTTAATACCTGCCTACATTTAGCCTCCAGGCTAGACTAGTTCCCCAATAAAACAGATTTCCATCCCCAACCTCGAATAACATCATCGTGACTCATTGGGCTGCCCTTCTTGATGTGCCCCCATCAGCAATACAACCTCTCTTTCCTTCTAGTTGGCAATGATTCTATCCTCAGTATACTTGTGTGTGTTTGTGCTGCTACTCCCCCCTCCCGAGATCTGACGGCACGGGAACGACAGGCAGTTTCCTTTAAGGAGCGTGGCGGCTGGGGAGAGAAAAGCACGAGTGAGCGATCCTCCCAGCTTTGACTAAATGGAGCCGTTTCCCGCCAGGTGCTTATCTCAAAGGGCGCCACTAGAGTTGGAATGATGCGTGAACACGATCGTTCGGTCTCTACATCAGATTCCGGCGGAGTTTGACGTTAACTTGATCTTAGAACACTCGGGGACTGCAGAAGGTTACGCTACGTTCGCAGCTTATAATCGTGGGTTGAAACCTCACGCCCCGAAAAGGGCTTTACGGGTAGATTACAAGCGGCTCGAAAGCGTTCAGACCTTAGCCATTAAGGATCCCTGCACAGCCTCCCAGCCGAGAGACTACAGTCCTGCACTCGAGTCAATATCCAGGTATGCTAGGACAGCTCGCCCCTCCTCCTCACTCGTGGGCCCTACCTTGAAGTCTGCGGAGAGCTGCGGGGTGTACTCGAGGGTCCAGAGCGCGCGTACAAGTGCTGCCAAGTGCTGAGTGACCTCTCCAGAGGCGGCTTTCGATCCAGGTCTGGATGGCCTTGGCTGGTCGGGCAAAGCCAGCAGGAGGAAGGCGGCGAGAAGCTCGGTGTGGCTCAGGCACTGCACCACGGCGTTCAGGAAACACGTGTTGCCGTGATTCTTGAGCCCCTGCGCGCCAGGGGTGAGCGGGCGCGGATCCCCGGAACTGGCCGCAGGAGGTGGGCTCAGCGCGCCCAACCACAGTCGGACGCTGCCGCCGCCACCGCCGCCCGCTTGACCGCGATCGGGGCCGGGCGGGCGCTTAAAGCCGCCTTCGTCGTCTTCCGCCTCAGCGCCTTCCCGCCGCCGCCGCCGCCGCGCCCCCCGCAAAGTTTGCAGGAGACGCCGAGCCAGTTTGCTGAAGGCGCGCACAGCCCGGCGCCTTCGCCCGGTGCCACTGTGATGTTGAACGGAGCTCCGGGCCCTACCCAGCGGGGTCTGCGTACCGGGCCCAAGCTTATCTTCCGCCTCGAGTTCGCCCATCGGAGCTCGGCTGCGGCGGTCCGCTCCTCCGCCAAGTGCTGCCAGCAGCCTCTTCCTCCTCCTTCGCTACCTGCGCTCTCCGCCTCCCGTGCGCTCCGAGACTCTTCGCCCGGCCCCCACGGCTGCCGGCTGGGCAGGGCAGGGCAGGGCTGGGCTGGGCTGGGCTGGGCGGGGAGGAGGAGAAGAGGAGCGGGTCGGGCTCATGACAGGGGGCAGACGGCCATCCTCCTGTGCCCGGCCGCGAAGGGCACGTTGCTTTTCCCGCCTCCTGAGTTCTCCGCCGGATCCGGAGTCCCTGGGGAAGTACGCTAGACAAGGGTTGACTTTGGAAGAGCGAAGCCAAGCGCCTCCTTCTGTTTGGCGCTCATTCGCCGGGTTCAACACGGGGGAGGCTACAGTTTTGCGGGCGAGGCGTTGTTGCTGGTGCTGCTAAGAAGTAGCATCCTATGGATCGGGTTGACGAGACAGGTATTACTACCAGAGTTGGCGGCGGTGCAGGGCGCCCTTCGCTGAGCCACCTGCCTGATACCGATTCCGACCTGTTCCTTGCGGGCTGCTCAGAGACTGCACAGCGTGTGCCAAATTACACGATGGATTCCGTGGGGCGGGGTGTTTGGGGAGGCCTTCTATTTGCTTGCAACTGTGAATCAGCGGGAATCTTGCTCTGCCAGCTTGGTTTACTATAGCATATGCCAGGTGGAGGAGATGGGCATAATTTTGGAACATGAAGAAGCAGAGCACAAAAGGCCCTCCTTCTGGGGGGTAACTTGTCTATTTAGTTCATACCGTATGCTGGAAAGGCAAAATGCCTTTGTGTTAACCCATGAATATTTGTTTAGACATAGCATGTTAGGTGAACACCCAAGCAGTTGTGTTTTATTAATTCAAGTTTAAGATTTACAGTAGTGTGTTCTGTAAGTCTCTGTGTGCGCGCATGCCTTCAAGTCTGTCTTGACTCCTGGCAACTGCTTGGACTAGTCCCTGCAGTTTTCTTGGCAAGATCTCAGAAGTGCTTTGCCGTTGCCTACTTCCTAGGGCTGAGAGAGAATGACTGGCCCAAGGTCACCCAGCTGGCTTCGTGCCTCAGGTGGACTAGAACTCAGATCCTTCCGGTTTCTAGCCTGGGGCCTTAACCATTACTCCAAACTGGCTCTGTGAGCCTAACCAACCTGAATGTTTTAATTTAGTCTCTGACAGGAGGGAGGAATGAAATAAATGCCACTTACAATTTGGAATCCATAGCAAGACATGGGTATGCTAATCCAGCCACTGCCTTCCAAGAGCAAAATGATGGAAGAGCACAGAATATTAAGCACCCACCAGCAAGTCACAGTAGTACACTCATTAGGCTTTACATCTGCTACCCGTGAAAGCATGCATACCCTTCCTTGAAGATATGGGGGGAGGCTGTTGAAGTCAAGAGACAGATGTTCAGAGCAGGTATCAAGGGTGGCCTGTATGACTTGATATTTGTCCTGCAAAAAGCTCAAGGCATCTGCATTACTTCTTGGAGCATCAGGTCAAGCTTCTGATGAAAGCTGGTTCCTTGTGTCGCCTCTCAGAAGCTTTGCAATATTGATTTCCTTTGATATCCAGTCAGGTGCAAAATGACTGACAGCTGTGCGAGAACAAGGACACCAGCCTAGATTGCATTGTCAGGGAAGTGCTGCTTTAGATAGGCTGATAAAATATCTTCAGAGTTTGTAATACGCTACAGTTCAAAAATGCAGCAGTCACTAATAGGTCATGCAATTTAAAAAAAAAAAAATGAAAGACACCTTCTTCCAAAACAGAAATTCCATCCTTGTTCAAGTCATGCTCTGAGGAGAAAAGCTTTTCATTTAAGCAAGTCAGACAGCAGATACTGTGCTATTCTCAAGTCTCATCTTGCATAACTTATTGCATAGGTTATGGTCTATCTCAGCCTTTCTCAATCTTTTTTCCCTTAAGGATCCCTTAAAATAATGTTCATGTCTCAGCGAATCCCTGCATAAAAATTATTACATCAATAGCTCATGGTACATTAGTGTGGTCAGTAACCTGAGTTGCGGCACATAAACATTCCCACTCTTAAAACACTAGCATTGTGTGGTAGGCAAAGTTCAAAAAATGATGTTTATTTTTTTTAATCACAGTTTCTCGGGGAATCCCTAGCAACCTCTTGTAGAAGCCTAAGGGTCCATGGAACCTCAGCTGAGAAAGACTGGTTTATCTTCTGATGAAAATATGTATGGATCCTTACATAGGCAGGCCCTGGCTGCAAGGAGCTAACAGTTTCCTAGCAGGAAATATTGATGACACGAAAGACAAAGTTAGTGAAAATAGAATGCAAGTAAATTATAGGATGACTTAAAATGGGTGGGCAACCATTTTGAAATATGGGAGCACGCTACTTTGGGTTTTCAAAGGCCATAGGGAGTCAAGGCTGGTGGTGTAATAATGTCTCAGTAGAATAGAACTAACATTAAGTTAAGGCCTGAAATTGGTGCATACATTTAGTCCTTGCTTTAGCAACAAAAGAAAGAAATGAAGCTACCAAAAATTGGCAGTTTGCTGGTAAAATTCCAGTGCTACAATTTGGGGTTGATTGGGGTGGTAGTGTCATAAAATGAGTGCTGAACAAGCATATGTCCATCTCTGCTTTAAAACTTAGTTGCAATTGTATGTTCAGATTATTTCATTTGAGGAAAGTGTTCTAAAAAAGCTAAAAGAGAGGCCCACCTTAGTAAGTGATAAAAAAAATCAGAGGTAATAGTTAGACATCTTGAATCATGGTGACAGCAACTAGTCCAAGTCCCCAGCATCACCAAACCTAAAGCTCAAGAGTTGAAATTTAGAAATATCAAGGGGGAGAGCCTAAGATGATGCAGAACATCAATTCTTTGAAGCCCAAAATCTGATAAGTAGATTAGTTTTGAGAACATAGCAGGGAAGAGGAGGGGTTATAGCTGAAAGCCTCCAAGATCTGGCAGGAAATCTGGAAAATCCTGTATTCTCCTATTTCTTTTTGATTTTTTAAAACTAAAGAACTTTTTATGAAACATATGTTGTAAAGCATTTTCTCTCAATTGACACACCTCAGAAAGTTAGCATCAGTAGGCCTGCTGCAATCCATTCCTACATGGCACTACTTATCCATTGATGCACTGCATTGTGGCTAAGTTATACTGTATCTATTACTGCTGGTAGGCATACATCAGATCATTTAGCACACCTGAGTATTTTGCTATAAACAATTTAGTGTGTGCCAAAACAGCAGATGAAAATGGTTGCTGCCGCCTGCCTTAAGAACAAACCAAAAAACTGAATCTTGAAGCTTGGGAGAGGCCTTGCAGTCATGCTTGCTTGGAAATTGTTTATAATTTGCATATTTTTAGTTTTGGCAGCAGTTTTTAGTTCAGTGTGATTTTATCTATCTTCACTTTTTGGTTGTGATTTTAAACTTTCTGCGCTATCTTAGGAAAATGTTTTGAAGGTGGTATGCCATTTTTTAAACATGAGAATGCCTCTCAGAACTCTCATGGAAACCATGGCTGTTGCACTTTGGGAGCATGAAAGCTAAACTATGTGCCCAATGATTGCTTTGATTGTGTCCTATGTGGAGTCTGTTAGCTATTTTCTGAAAGACTCACTGGCACAGGGTAAAGAAATAGCGTGCAGACGTTTAGGGGGAAGAGTACAAAGGACTGATTTTTAAAAGCCCCATAGGTGTGCTGCCAGAAAGAAATGATAGAAATATCACTGAAAGTAGGCCCAACAGATTTGAGGGAGCATGCCTCTGGGGCTGCCTTGCTGCATTCTGTGGACCTTCATGTTCTCTCAGCTCCCCTGTTTGCCTACATTCCTTGGGCTCCTTACCCCAGCTTGTTGTACCCAATCTTAATCCTGCTGGCTCTGAATGGCAGGATGGATATAATAAAAAATGATGGGCAGTCTGGAGTTTGGTAATACGGCTGAGTGATACATTCATTATTGGGACTCGTAGGCCCTTGAAGGACCACCTTGTATAGGCAGCTGGTTGGCTTGCTGCAGGAGCAAATGTTCTGAATGCCCGGTGGTCACGATAGATAGTTCTTCATAGGAGACAGTAGTATCATAAATGTAAATTATTGTTTCGTAGAATTAGGAATGGAAGAAGCTGAAAATCCTTTAACTTTCAGCCCTCTGCAACAGCTTCTTCTTAACCAAAAGAGTGACTTATTTCATCACCTAGATTTTCCTTTGAATCAGATTTGATTGCTGGTGACTTCATGGACATATCCATGTAGTTTTCTTGGTAATAATAAAGAAGTGTTTGGAATTGCCTTCTTCCAGGATGTTCATTTCTTGCCCTGGTATTCCCTGGAAGTCTCTCTCTGAGTACTAACTAGGTCCAACCCTGCCTAATTTTAGCCAAGGTTGGTAGGGCGCTGCCATTTCATTCATTCGTTCATTCGTTCATTCATTCATTCTTTTTTATGGCTCTCCATTCATGTACAGAGTCATTAGTCACATAGCTAGCTCTCAAATACTATCCTTAGAACACTCCATTGCCTAGATATTATTATTATTATCATCTCAATATGTAACATTTCTCAAAGATGTCAGACTACAACTGCTTAGCTTCAAAGCCATGAAGTGCAGGGCAAAGAGTCCACTGAAATGAGGGAAAGGTGAGAAGGAGAAACGGGTTTAAATTGCCTTTGGTATAAGAGGGAATTTCACTTGCCCAGTAACAACTGCTTATTATGGCTTCAGCCTAGTTGCAATAAAGGTTCTTACCTAACCATGGCTTATAGAGCATTGGAGAGACTTCTGCTGAATTCAAGTCCAGCAGCTTATTTCAGTAATGTACAATCAACATGTTGGAGATTTAAAGCTGAATCCTGGTCCTGGGAGTCTGACAGCTAAACCACCTTCATTATATTCATCTCTATTCATTCCCACTCCTAAAAGGAGGGCATGAGCCATTACAGTTTCTATTTTAAGCAGAGAAATTTAGAGAAGCCCCAAATGTTGGTTACTTCCCAAGTTAGGCATTCTCTGGAAGTCTGTATTTCCTCTCCATTAAAAGTCTTACAAGATCCTTATAAATAGTATTTCTACTGAACTCCAAAATTACTGGCATTCGTTTTCTTGTAGCACGTGTAGAGCCAGTGAAACTTGTTCCTTGATACAGACGGTTTAAAACCAGCAAGGATATTTCCAGTTGCCATGTCTTATTCCTGTCATTGTTTCTGCACTTCTTGGAGAAATGAGGATTTTCATTGTTTCATTACTTATTACTGAAGATGATACAGTGTGATATTTGTGGAAAAAACATTCATGAATGCTGATTTCAATTTCTCTGTGGTCAGGTAAGTTGGTAAAAAGGCTTCTTCCTGTATTACATTCAATGCTGAAATAATCCCATGTAGATTTTATAAGTTAAACTACCAACATTGAAAACAACACAAAACAAAAATACGCCTAATTAAATATTCTTGATGGCTGCCCCAAATTAGTCCTAAAAATAAGGTTTAAACATATATTGTTCAGAAACCTTGGTTGGTTACTTGCCATCAGGCTGGGCCTAATTGCATGGACAAAAGCCCTCTGTCTTGATTGTCCACAATGACACATTCCAGTGATACTTCTGAAACCATCCATCTATCTTTGCTTAGTCTTCCTTTCTTACATTTCTCACATTTGTCAAACATACTTTTCTACTCTATCTTCTGCTCACATCACACACCTGAAATGCAAGTTTTAATTTGTTAATCGTCATCTCAAAAGAGTAGCCAGTCTTGCAAAAACATTTTGGATACAAATACATATGTTGATACAAAGAATTTTAAAGGTAAATGTTGAGAGGAAACTAGAACTTTTCTTCTTGGGACTTACAGATAATCATTTGGAAAAGACTTATGGAAGATTGGTTTTATATATGGTAACTGCAGCAAGATTATTATATGCACAATGATGGAGAAATACTGAAATACCCACAATGGAGGAATGGATTGTAGAGATGACAGAATTAGCAGAAATGGCAAAACTGGCCTGTTTGGTCAGGCATAAAACAATAAACTCTTTTATAAAAGACTGGAAACCTTTTATGGACTTTTTGCTGAAAACAGAAAAAAGTAAAATGGTGATTGGGACAGAAGGGGTCTCTGTACAGGTAGTCCTCGCTTACTGATCATTCAGCGACCATTCCAATTATGAACATGCTGAAAAAGGTGACAACCGGTGCCTGAAGTTACAGCCGTTGCGGTGCTCCCACAGTCGCACGATCAAAATTTGGGTCCTTGGCAGCCCACCCGCGCTTATGACCACAGGGGCACTGCAACTCTCCCCACCCACCTAGCTCTCCCCCATCTATGCCTTTCTGGCTCCCTGCTGCCCTGCGCTCCGCTTCCTCAGCTGACCTTGCCATCTTCTTCCTCCCGCTGCTGATGAGGCATGCCCGGCCTGGCTGCATGGCCGAGCCGGGCTGGCTTTGACTGCAGAAAAGGAAAAAAAATGCAAAGGCAGCTTTCAGTGGCAGTGTCCTAAAATGCCCCTTTTTGCCACACTCCTGGGGGGGGGGGCTGGAGCTGACTTCGGCTACGGAAAAAGGAAAAATAAAAAAACCAAAGTAGCCCCTTTGCAAAGAGCTCTTGGGGGGATCTGGAGCTGGCTTCGGGTTCCAAAAAGGGGGAAAAAACCCAAAGCAGTCCCTTTGAAAGTTAGCTTTAAGTTAAGTATTGCTTTCTTCACTATTTCTTTTATCTGTTTTCTTTAACTTTTCTTTATATTTTTTCATGCTTATCTTTTATCTATCTAAAAATTTTCATTAAAATTTATTTTAAAAAAATAACCAGTCTTTACATTCTTTATTTTATTCAAGACCAACTGCTTCGTTGTTCTTGCAGTCTATTTTACTCTTGATAACTGCCTCCAAATCCATAATTTAATGTCTTCTTTCTCTCTTTCCAGCTGCCTAGCTTTCACAGACACATTACCATCAAAAATACTGTTTTACCTATTCTCATCGTTGTCATAGAATTATCTATCCTTCAGGATCATATCTAAGTTTGACATTTCCTTCTTTCCTAGGACCCTTCCTTCCTTCTCCAGCATATCACAAATTGTTATCTATTCTTAAACCTAAGACATCAAAACTATTTACCATGTTCAGATTTTTGCTGTCAACTGTGAATTCATCGAGCATGCTAGTGGAGAGTACCTGGTTGGCATTCCATTTTTATTTTCATAATGCACTCTTCTAAGTTTTCATTATTTTCAGTTCACAAAATGGTATTGTGTGTACATCTTAAATGGTTAGTGTTTTGACCTCCAAATTTGACTTTTGCTATCATTTCTTCCAGTTCTGCTATTCTTATACATTTGTTATACAAGCTAAGCAGATCTGAGGATAACATACAGTACATCCTTGTCTTATTCCCTTCCTATTTCAAACGACTGTTTTTCTTAGAATTAAGTTCCACTAGTAGTTTCTCTACTAAAAGCTACACTAGTAGTTTTTAATATAAAGGGTCTTCAGAAGAAGAATCAGGTGTTCTAGCATATCCTTTAGTCTTAATGTGTTCTTCATTGTGGCATGATCTCACAAGGATCTTGTTGTAATGAATAGAACAGGCAAACCTTCTTAAATAGGCTTGCACTCTCCATAATCCATCTTCAGTTAGTTATCTAATATAGGTGTACAGTATTTAGAGGAAGAGCAGGAAAAGTGCTTTGGATCTAACATAAGCATCCCATTCTGCTATATCTGCAGAAGCTTCTACCTTTTTCCTGAGGTGGCACATCCGGGTTCAGGAAACTACTCATTTGAATTCTGAAAGCATGATGGAGGTAGCGACAGGATCCAGTACCACCCTGTTGCCCCCTCCTTAATGCTTTCTTAGCTCAAATACATATTTGACATTGAAAGTCTGCATTTAAGCATATAGGTCTTTCTTTGCCCAAGGCTTGCTTTGTCTAGCTCTCCTGATTGCTTGTTCTAAAAGCCACTTGTATCTTTTCTTCTTTGAAATGTTGGAGATTTTTTTTTCCACTTCAGTTTTCACAAATCTGTTATCACTTTCCATAACTCTTCAGATCATGTTCTTCTTTGCATACCTTAAGTGTACTGAATTTGTTCCTTACATTGAACTTATATTCGGAGTGTATGTGTTCTGGATCCAATCTTGCTGGCATATCTACTCACTTCATTTTTGTAAGTTTAACCCATATAGTTTACACTAATAATTCATGATCTGTTCCACAATCTGCACCTGGAAGTATTCTAAGTGACTGGATTGCATTTTCTATCTATTGTTTCCTATTATGCAGTCAGTGTGATTCCATCCAATGTTCTTCATCCAATGATGTCCTGGTATATAATCTACATTTATATTTCTTGAAGCATGTATTAGCAAAAAAAGAATTCTCTTCACAAAACTCCATTAACCTATCTACTGCATTATTGCATTTACCCAGTCCAAATATCCTTATGAGTTCAAGTTCTTCCATTTCTTCATTTTTGCCATTCCAATCACCTATTACTACAGTACATGTACCTTCTAGATGTTGCATTTATTACCCCTTATGATTTGGCATAGAATTCCTCCATGTCTTCCATCAATGTATTTGTAATAGGAACATTTATTTGTATAACACTGATATTTACTGGATAACCACTGATTCTAACACACACAATGCTGTTGTTTACTTGGCTACAGCCAAATATGCTTGCTTATGCCCCTTTTGAGTACTGTTGCAATTCCATTTCATTGTATAGTCTCATGTCCTGAATAATATATCATGTAATCATCTCATTTAAAATGGCCTATTCCAGTCCATCTAAGATACATTTTCTTAAAACATCCAGTTTAGTATACTTTATTTCCTCTTTGACCATGTCAAATTTTCTGCCTTCCACAATCCATTGTCCAGTTATACATGACTTTGTAAAACAAGGAACTTCTCTTTCAGTACCAACACATCATTGATTTGAGTTTTTTGGCAGCTTCAGTCTGTCTATATCATCACCTCCAGATTCTAATGAAGTTCATTAAAAAATGAATATTCCTTAGAGGAATATCTTTTAATCTGGGAGTGATGGTAGTCTCATTATCTGGCTTCCACATTTATGGAGAAGTTTGAGTGACATCCATACAGTTTTCTTGGCAATTACAGAAATGGTTTACCATTGCCTTTTTCTGATTTTGAAATTCCTTCTGCTAGTAGGATTGGCTTTCCTCATGCCTACAGGGCTTCAGTTGCCGTTGCCCTTCTGTGGATTATTTTTTTCCCTCTGTTTTCTACCTTACCAGCAATGATGATCCCATCAGAAGTTTTTGTTTCCACGGTGATCATTTGGAGTTTGTAGAAACTGCTGAGCAATCCCACCACATCAAGATGGTAGATCAGTCAGGAAGCACATATAAGAAAAATAACTTTCTGCGTAAGCAGACACTGAAAGTGTGAATTAAGCCTTATACACCCAGTTGGCTGACAGCTACCAAATCTGCCCTCCCAAAAATATCATTCCGTAATGCCCACTGCTGGTCAACCTGGGAAGGGAGATCTTTCAAGATGGCTGACTAGATGACAAAGTCAGCAAAAGGAGAAATCTGGCCTGTAGGCTGTAGGTTTCCCACTCTTGCCTTAAAACTTTTCATGTCCTTTGTTGTTTGGTTCTGTCAATTCTTAATGCTAATTAGAGACAACATGAATCATTGTATCTGATATTAGAAAGATTAGTTATGTAAATGAGTAAAGAAATGTCCCTCTGTAGAGAACATAGAAGATTTAGTACTTTAAACCAGTTACTGTATCGTTATTAAGCATTTAATGAGTGTATGGTTTTTAAAAAAATCTTACAAATTCTATTATCTTCAAAAGGTACTTTCTCTTAGATAATTAACGGTATCTTTAGCCTGATTTTTGTTAAGCTAAATTGTGAAGAAAAATTGATTTCAATCTGGAATTGCATAAAGAAGCATTTTAGTTGAAAAGAAAGAGTCTTCCATTGTGACGTGAGAAAGAAACAGCTTATGTCAAAACAACCACCCTCTTTGAAAATCCCCATATACCAAGAAAAACGAATAGGAACTTAAGTTATACTTTGGATTTGGGGACAATTAAGCCTGATAGGCTGTTTATTATTTTCTTCAGTTGCTTTACTACATTGCCAGGTAATTGCCCTTTTTAAAAAAAACACATACTTAATTAAGGGTACCAAATTTGAGCCAATAGCAAAAGGCAACAAGACCAAGTTAGATTTTTCAATATCTCTTAAGTGTCATCTAGTGATCATCTACATTTTTTAGCCCAGATCTGGTAGCCCAATACTTAATATGATACACTGACCATTGTCTGATTAGGCATAGTTAATTGAAATGGATGAGAGGGAAAGACTGAGAGAACAAAGGCTTGAACCTGTATACCTGATGTGTCTACAAATTATCTCATGCTGGTCTCTGGATGCAACCAAGGGTGCAAGGGGGAGTTCACAAGGATGGAGCCACAGTTTGTTAATATACTATACCGTAAAGTTATTATATTTTTATGGCTCTTACAACCAAGTAATATGCTAAGATTTTCCAGACCACAGTAAAATCTTCTGGGCTATGAGTGAGCTACAGGCAAATAGTAACTTACACGCACAGTAAGTAAGAAAGTGAGCCACCACGTGGACTACAGATTAAATGTATTATAACATTATGGGATTACGGTTAATTGAATTCAGTAGAATTTTCTTCTGAAAAGATTGATATTAAATTGCACTGAGAGTGTTTAAAAAGAATTTAATCTCAGAAATAATAAGGCAAAGATCTTTTTCAAAAGTAATAATGAAATCTATGATAGAAAGCTTCAAAAAGACAAGAAATCGCATACATTAAGGAAGTGAGCAAAAGCTTAGATGAAATAACTGTCTCTGTACATATGTAGGCAGTGAATTAAAAATGGTAGAAACACAAAAAATCCTACATAGGACATCCAAAGATTTTTTTTCATTCCTGCTCTCTAGCTAGAAAGTAGATGTTTTTAGTGCTTTCTGGCATGCGTGCATGCATGCATAAACTAACTCCAGAATTTAATTTTTATTTTAAGAAGAAACTGCCTCAATATAATTGAATTAATACATGAAAATGACTACTAACAATCTTTCTACTTGGAGTAAGTAGCAATTGTAGAACAAAAATTGAGGTACAGTTTAATAACAGAATTATCTGCCTTGAGGAATCAGGTTGAGAGAGAGTAGACAGCAACAGAACCGTATCTTTTTAAAAACATCTGTGTATATACAGTGTGTTCTGATCTTTGTAAATTGTTCTAAGTAAACTGAATTAGGACACTGCTGTGTTTCTACTAATTTGTGGAATTGGGAAAATGTTAGAAACTAATTCATTTTTTAGAATTCTTAAAGCAGAATGGAATTGTTTTACACAAATAAAGGAATAAGTACTGAGTACTGGCAACTCATCTTATAAATATCTGTTGTTTTCTTTAGCACCTTTGGAGAAGTGACACAAGGAAAAAAATAATTTCCTTGAACCTGGACAGGAAGTTGTAACTTGTTTTCACACATAAAAAAAGATACTGGAAGATGGATTGTGGATTTTGTGTTCCACTTTTAACCCTATTTAAGGTTGCTTTTTTAATCACACTGAGAGATTATCTTATGTTTATCCTATACAGGTAGTCCTTGCTTAATGCTAATTGGGACTGGAAACTCAGTCATTAAGCAGCATGGTCATAAAGTTGAAAAACCATGTGACTGCACCGCTTAATGACAGTTCTAGTTGCTGTCATTAAATGAGGACTGTGTGGATCATTAAGCAAGGACCTCACATGAATGACTTGTGACTTCCTATCTGCTTCCCCATTGATTTTGCTTGTCAGAAGCTGGCAAGGAAGGTTGCAAATCACGATCATGTGACTGCAGGGACACTGTGACAGCCATAAGTATGAGGACTGATCATAACTACCACTCGTTCAGTGCCACTGTAAGTTTGAATGGTCACTGAACAAGTCATTAAATAAGGAATACCTGTTTTGATTGGGTTCATACATCACATTAAGCTGTGGTTTATTGAATTAACTACAATTGGCTAGGTTCACAAAACATACTAAGCTATGCTTACAAGTACACAAAATCAAAACCAAGCAAACTACATTATGACTTAGTACATTGTATGAAACTGGCGATTCATTCTTCTTCCCCAGTAGGGTTTACCACAATATATTATTAAAGTAGGGCCATCAAATAAATACATAGATTGCATTTGCCCTACATGTTTATGATTTACATATCACAGTGGGAGAAACCTAAAACAAACCACATTATATTTTAGCAAGTTGTGTGAGTCAGGCCATGAATAAACTAAAATATTGTTGGTTTGGTTTATTGCATGAACATGCTTCTTATTTGTTCACTCTGACTTATTCTATGTGGATGTAAACACAGTGTCATTAAAAGTACATAAACTCATAATCTAGGAACCGTAGCTCAGTTGGAGTTATCTGATGCACATAAATTAGTGTTCAAACATTTAACGAGAAACTTTTGTGGGTTTCTTTATAGCAATTATAATTGGAACAATTGGGATTAATTTGAATCAGGATGTGGACTATAATGAGGGAGGTATGCAATCAGGTACCTCAGCATTCTGTCCTGAGCCTGATGTTCTTCAGCATTTTGATAAATGACTTGGACAAGGAGATAGAAGGCAGGCTCACCAAATTTGCAGACAACACTGAGCATGTGTGTGTGGGGAGGGGGGGCAGCGTGATTGCTAACACATCAGACGACAGAATCAAGGTTCAAAAGGATCTTGATGAACACTGGCCTTTTCCAGCAAAATGCTGTTCTGTGATGAGAAATGTAGGGTTCTGCACTTGGGAAAAAACAGATGCACAGATACAAATAGGCAGTACCTGGCTGAGTAAAACTTATGAGAAGAATCTGGGTATCCTGGTAGACGGCCAAAAGAGCCTACGCAAACTTAGATTGTATCGACAGAGGTATAATGTCAAGATCATGAGAAATAATAGTTCTACTCTGTGCAGCACTCTGTGATGATAAGATTCTATGAAATTAATATTGGGTTCTGATTCTAAAAACATTGTTTTCAGAAAAGTGAAACTGGAGCTGGAGAAACCCCGGCTGGAGGAGGCTGATTGAAGGGATCATAAAGCTCTGCATGAATGAGGATAATTTCTTGTGACTCTTGTCATATAGTCAGATTGAAAGAAGTACAGTTTCTTCAGAATTAAAGAAAAAGATGGAGTCAGACCTTCATATTCTTAAGTTATATAACCACTAAGTAACTACTATTAGGATAGATTTCTGTTTAGAATTGCTTAAGCCAGTGTTTCTCAACCTCAGCAACTTTAAGATCTGTGGGCCTCACCTCCCAGAACTCCCCAGTCAGCATGAACAGAAGGGCAGGAAGAACAGAAATATTTTCTGGGGAGTTAGTGGAAAGAGATTCCACTTCTCAGGTTCTTTGGTTCTTCAAATATGGGACATCAGTAAATGGGGATCAACAGAACCTAGAAACCATAGAAGGAAATGGAATGGTGAAACTATTGATTGTCAGAAAGACCAGATATGACTGGAATTTTATGACTAAAAAGGACCTTTGTTAGCAGAATTAAAATATATCTACTATGCGTAATGGCTACAAAAGTAGACAGTGCAAATGTGAACTGAAGTTTCTGTTTAAGAACAAGTCTTGCAGCATTTTTCCCGTATAACACACACATGCACACACACAAATCCAAACATGGATAAATAATCCAATTCATTTTGTGGAATACTGGCATATACGTAGTTCGTAGCATTTTGAGGGCTTATATGAATGTAGTGATTTTCTTCTTTGGGTGGTTTTAGCTCCCTGACTCTCATGTCTCTCAAACAAATAGCAGTACTTTTAATCCCTACTTAAAAATAAAACTGAAGCTGAATATGTTTTCACAGGCTGTAAGATAATTCAACTATTTCAGCTAGCAGTTTATAGAACAGACCACTCATGGGCCAAATAGGAAGCAATAGAAAGAGTGCAGGGCCAGCCTTTGGCTTTGAACATGCTGCCCTTAGTGGATCGATTACTTCTCCAAGGCATTATTGCCCTTTCATTGGTCATCATCTTTGGGTATGTTTGATAGAACTATCCAGCGGTAGAGAGAAGCAGAAAGGCAGTAGAGGAGGTAGCTTCATTTCCTTATTCTTATCATGCTGATATGTTTCAAGAGAGAAGGTGAATAGACTCTATTATTCTACGAAAGAGGTAAAACACCAGGAGGTTTCAGAGAACAGCAAGACACTGCCCACTTCCCAACAGTGCATAACATTTAGGTCAGTCTTGATGGACTGCAATGTGGAAGCTAGCCCTCCAAGAATGGAAATTGGAAAGATACCTCTCTTCCTATTCTGAGAGAAGATGTGCATCAAATTCAGCTGAATCCAGAGTTCAATTGCACAACTTCAAAGAGGTTTTCTGGCTCTCCAAAACAAAGAGGCATTCCCTCTAATGCAACCAGAACCAAATCTGAACTTTTTAAAAGCGTCGTGATTTAGCACTTTGCAGAAAGATTGTGGGTTGGGGTGGCAGAAAATTAACTTTGCTTTCATTTTTCCATGTATGAAAAATTAAAGGAGTTGGGGCAGAGCTGAAACCATCTAATCACAGGTAATACTTTACCTGAGGCTCTCTAAACATAGTGCTTTGCAGGGGGAATGTTGAATCATATAAAGTCTTGCAGACCTTTGTGTTTTTTCTTAGTTCTGTTTCATTTGGTTTGAAATGCTTGGTGGAGTCAGTGATTGAGACAAAATGGAGGAACATCATTCCATCTTTCTTTATGGCAAGCAAAATATCCTAGACACAACCCTAGATGGACACAAATTATGGCTGAGCAAGTCACTTGAAGGAGCAGTTTCTAAAGCATATTGGCCCAAGCAAAGCACCCTTCTTAGAAGTGTCCAAACAGCTGTAAAGCTTGGCACCACTGCCACAGTCTTCCAAGTTGTCAGCATGTGCATAAACTGTGCATGATGCACAGATGCTTCTACTAGGATTTCCAGTGAAGCAAAGCAGCTGTGCATGCATGCACATATGGAGTTGACCTGGGAAAGCTTCCAAGCAACTTCCTTAAGATTTTAGAGCAGTGTTTCTCAAACTTGGCGACTTTAAGACAAGTGGACTTCAACTCCCAGAATTCCCCAACCACTTGTCTTAAAGTCACCAAGTTTGAGGAACTCTGTTTTAGAGAGTGCAGTTGCTTCGGTGGCTTAAGAATTTGCTGAAGTGCATTTGCCATGCATTTGTGAAGCACCCTTTCAAGTGCAGTGCACCATATTAGTGCATACTTTGCATATATAAGGTCCCAGCTTCAATGCCCAGAAAGAATGGAAAGATTCATCCATAATTCAGGGAGCCAATCAGTTCCAACAATAGGGGAACAGATGGCCATGGGCGTGGTCTGATATAATAGCTTCCTACAAACTACCTGCCTTTAATTCATATATCAGCCACATCTTCTCCCATGGTGCAACTCAACAAACTTAACAGAATTCAATAAAAATAACAAGAGTTAAAAAAAAAGTTGCAATTGCAGTATTTCATTTATAGTGTTTATGGACATTTTATTAAAATGTGCTGTTACTTTACATATCTATTACACATGGAAAAACCCCCCTGCAACTTTTATCATTTTCTTTGAAAAATACAACAGTGACCTGTTTGGAATCCATCATCCAGGTTTTTTGTTCAGCAGCTTCTCAATTTTAACTGTTTTTGATGCTATTTATGCAAAGCTGAACAAGTTGTTGAGTTGGTATACTAACCATCCAGCTATCCAATGGTTTCTCAGCCTGGCCTGACAAGTGGCTCTCTGATATTGCATGGGGACTCAAAATTATTAGCACTGAAGGACTTTAATGTTCATATCAAGAACCCTGGGAATATGTGGCTTAAGCCTCAGACATCAGGCCTAATTAACATTGGACAGGATTTTAATTGTTGGCAAGAGTCACTTCTTGTGAGATGGGCAGCTATATAAATCTGATTGATAAATAAATTGATTGATTGATTGATTGAGGGTTAGTAGGGTTAGATTTACCTGAGGTCCTAATTTGCACAAGTGATATACCCTTAAGGTATGTGGAGTCAGGAAGATTTCTGACAGTTCATGGGAATTTTTCAGGCTGCATAGCTGCTGGTCCTGTTGGGCTTCATTTGACCTCTGGAGTAGAGAAATGACCTATAATCACTTCTGAGTTTCCTCTTTCAACCTGCAGAGCCAAGGCAGTTTGGGATAAGACTATGGATAAAAAAATTCATGGGACAAGTGACCAAATAGAAGCTAGAGTTTATCTTTGGTTATGTTCTATAGTTACAGCCGCTTATTACCTCAAGTTTACTTCACCACTACAATGGAAGGTTTTTTTAATGGTTGGTGGACTTATACTTTGAAGTCCTTGGAAGTAGTTGAAGAATGTCTTAATAGTCCGTTGGAAACAATCTGCAAGGCAGCATGTCAGTAAAAATACTTGCATTCTTATTCATTTAAACTCCATGTTATCAGTCAAGTGATGTACCTTCCGTCGTTTCTTGTCTGTCATTTCTTAGTGTCAGATTGTGCAGTCTGAGGATCTGGGCAGAACTCTTAGACTTATGAGGTTCTATTTCTTGGAACGGTTTTGGTTGCTTTATTACATTTTCCAAAGAAGTAACTGAACAGTAACTGGAAATAAAGTTTCTGCTGGATTTCATTGCAGCTTTAAAACATCATCACTCAAGATATCCTTCTAGATTCTCTTAGAATAGAGACTGGTGGTGGGCAAAACAGTCTGATGTCTCCAGTTCTTCTTTGCAGATTAAGTTTCAGGAAACGATGCTTGGGGACTTGGGCTTTTATGGCTCGTACATTCTGTAGGGTACAATTTTGTTCCATATGCCTTTGTCAACTTCTACATGAAACAGCTGGAAGAATTCATCATACATAGTGGTTTTTCACTAGTCATTACACTCTTTGCTAAAGTCATAGAGGTTCTGAATCAGTGTATGAAGAAAGCAATGGCTTGGATGGTGACAAATTTAAATTATATCCAGAGAAGACAGAAGTGTAATGAGTCAATCCAGGGCTAGGATTCATTGCTCCTTCCTTGAAATATCTGATTTGTACTGATTAGGACCCTCATGATCTAGGAAATTATATGATCTTCCTCTTTATTTGTATTTTGTCCAATATAATTTCTGTTAAAAAAATAATTTCTGTTTAAGAAAAAATAATTTCTGTTTAAGTTTATATTTCTGTTCAAGTTAATCCATTAGCTCTGGCTTTTTATTTTCAGTGCTATGCAACATTTCGATAAGTGTTTACTTATTTACTTATTAGTTGTAGTGTAACCTTGGTTTAAAAAACAGTCTACAGGGACCTCAAGGGCCAAGGTGATGAAGGACTAATGGAGTAGATGAAATTGTTGATATTATCCATGGAAGAGATTGAAGCAAAGAAGATGTGTTAAGCCTAGTGGAGACTTAACAGACTTGTTTTAATCGTATTTCACATCAACGTCCAAAAAATTGCAAAAGAAATCATAACACCAAAACATTGATAATTTACTAACAATATAACTATGAGGCTGGGAAGCTATATATGACCCAGGAGCTGCTCAGTCCTATTGTAATAATTAAACCATTTTTACTTTTGCAGACATTTGAGCATCTCCACTAGAAGGCAAAAGGATAAGCCTTTTAGTATAAATAAAATAGATGGCTATCAGAATGTATCTTTTCCATTTTTATGCATCTTTCTAATTTTCCAAAGAATGTCCTTGGTAAACTATTATGTAGCTCAATTGAATTATTATATAA
Organism: Liasis olivaceus; assembly: GCA_030867105.1. Taxonomy (NCBI): domain Eukaryota; kingdom Metazoa; phylum Chordata; class Lepidosauria; order Squamata; family Pythonidae; genus Liasis; species Liasis olivaceus. Next base: position 97,892,256 of record CM061348.1, on the reverse strand, counting down.
TTATAATTATATAATTCAAATATATGGAAACGTGTGCCTTTTGAAAAGAGACCAAATTTCATCAAATGTTTCACCTTCTAATTCTTTGTTCTAATATGAATTGTAGTATTGTTTGCTTCCAAATGTGAGTGAATTGTCCAATATTTTGGACAATTGTGAATTGTAGTATTGTTTGCTTCCAAATGTGAGTATAACATAAGATTTTGAGGTTAAGGTATTTTGATCAAATATCAACTCTCATTTAATTTTGGGTCTTAACTATTGCATTTGTGGTTTTTTTAGTTATTAAAAAGTGTTTTATCCATGCATAGTAATAGAAATAGTTTTCAGTTCAGTTTTTCAATATCTAATCAAAGGTCATTTTGTCCTTCCAATACAAGTACTATTGGCACTACAATTTTTTTACAACATGCAAAGCCACTGAAAATGAAGATAATTACTACTTTGGCTGGTTTTTAAATGGAGAATAGGTCTATCCAGGACTGTTAGTTGCAAGGAACCTGTTTATTTGTACATATCAGTGATGGAACCATGAGCAAGAGAGGGATGTTATCTTCTAGTCTCTGCATGCAAGATTCCTAGGTATATCCAGCTAGCACTGTTGTCAAGAGATTGGTACATCAAATGAAACTTTGAACTGATCCATTGGGCTTTGCCTATGTACTGAGAATTGTGGTTCTTAGTGCATAAATAATAGTTTGCTAGCTGGAGGAAGCCTTAAAATTTCATGGAGGAAGGGAAAATCTCTTTAGGGAATGAAAGGGTGGTAGAAGAAAATAAAACAAAAAATATGGGGAGAAAGTGATATTAACACCAGGCAGTAAACCCCTCTGGTCAAATACCTTTATCTTTGTGGAATGAAATACAGACATTAAATGGAATTTAATGAACTCCCTCCAAAATGACTGAGACAAAGAGGCATATTTTTAATGTTCTGGAGAGTGATATAAACCAGCCAGCTGCTTAAAGCAGCACCCTGCTTTCTATCTTGACACTTTCTCTCTTTGCCTGTGGGCAAAAAGGCCTGTTTCATAGGGCTTGGACCTCATCAGGCAGCATAAGGGACATAGTGAATTATTCTTGTCTCTCCTAGAGATTCCTACCAGATGCATATTAATATCGAGGTCTGTTTTTCTAAGGTACATGATTTTCATTAAGATCTCAAAGTCGGCAGCAGCATTTTCATTAATGCCCAGGCTAAAACATACTGGATATAATGCAAATATTCCTCAAGTTCTTTTTGAGGATTCCAAGATACGTGCAGTATTTTAAAATATAAGAAAAGATAAGTAGACATTTGAAGTAAAGCATGATTTTGAGGAAGATTTTAAAAAAAATTGCCATTCCATTTCTCCTTCACAAAACGCTGAACAGAATAAAGCAGAACTCTAGACAATCTTGTCATTTTGCTCTTTTTCTTTTAGCTATGTTTTCATAGGTAGCAGGAATTGGACCTTCTCACAAATGGTTAAGAGATATATTCTGGGCCTTTTCTGGAATATGTGGCAGCTTTGAAGGTTGTGTGTAGTCCCCCCCCCCCGCCCCCCGATACAATTTATGAAAGTAACATTTGCTTTCTGCTCATCTCAGCCTGCTAAATTGCCCATTTACTGTTTCTGACTTTGAAGTTAAAGTTGACATTCAGCATAAAACAGAGCAGGACCATCTTGTTGATTTTGATGAATCCTCACTGATTATAGTCTCCCAAACATAAGTTATCGAGCCACCTGAAGGTTTAAGGCTCCCTCCCCAATTTCCTTTGCAGTGTCTGATACAATTCCTCTATCTCCCTAGGATCTACCAAAGATGCCCTATTTCTGTTACTATGTCTATCTGTAAGTCTTAAACAGTCAGTCCTGAACATTAAAACACAGTGACCTGTATTGCAGAAATTGAGTTTTGGTGAGCATGTTTCCTTCCTTCCATCCATCCTTAACTTGAGCATCACTTTGATTACTGATTGATGAAAGCTCCATTCATATCCCTTAGTAGCATCTAGAATTTCCTATGTAGTAGAGATGTCACTGAATGGATCCTATCCACAGTGTTCTTACAACAGGTGCAACAGCTGTGGCAATTCAGCTTCATTCCAAACTGTTCCAGTAGCTTTCTTGATACCCTCCATATGAATGGAATATCCCACTTCATTTTACAGGTGAGCAGAGAATAACAGGATTAACCTCTGTGTCTTTGTTCAAGCCAGGAACGGGGAGGAAGGGAATTGACGGTATTAGTCAATTATGTCTGGAAGAGTAGCGTTAAAATCACATCCTTTGCTACGATGTGCAAATGGAATGTTAAGACTTTTTATATTCATCGCATTCTTAAGAGAGTTGTTGGCCCAAAGGCAGCAATAGCAGAGTTTGCTGCAACCTGCTAATAATTCAGACCTGTCTCTGAGTGGAGAATTGCCTGAATGGAAGCAAATGCTTGCAGAAGTCTCTTTCCTTCCTCTTAAAGCTTTCTGAGGTAGTTAAATCATATACAGCAGAGGAGGCTATTTAGTAATTGTCTTTAAAAGATGGCTTTGGTGTAAGTACGAATGGCAGAGAGACAGGCGTGCACTGCTTTCGTCAACTCACCCAACTGCCAAAGACAGGCTCCACTGATTTTCAACATGAAAGGTCAGCTGCTTGCGCAGTTATCCCTCTGCTGTGGTAACATATGCATTGTGTTTAGGGTGATTTTACTCTGCCTGTGATGAATATGGATGGGACCCAGCTGTTCAGCTCCAGAGCGCGTGCATTTTCTAGCATAGTTCTGTGCTCATCCCTTCAGAACTAAGTAGCCAGAATCCATGTATGAGGTGCTGCTCTATAACACACATATGAAAAACCACAGGGAATGCCAACTGAAAGCCCATGGATTTGTCCTAGTAAACCCTCCCCTAACCCTTTCAGCTTCCCCAAATACCATTATATTGTGAATCTCAAGAGCAACAGACCTGCCTTCATTGTAGACAATAATCCTGCAGCTAGATGTATTCTTAGTTAATTCATCCCATGCTACCTGTACTGCTAATGCCACAGGAGAGCCCAAGGCCAACCAATGCCTTATAAGAGAAAGCACAACAGATTTCTTTAAAAGAAGAGAAAATGGGATGCCTGCCTTTCCAATATTACCTTGTTATCCATTTTCTGCACTGCCAAACCAAGATCCCACTGCTTTAAGGAACTGGTCAATTAAAATGACTTTTAAAGCAGCAGCAGTGTCTTTTTTCAAGTTCTTGCCACAGCCTGAAAAAAAAGGACATAGCTGCTTTAATTATCAGCAGAGAGGTGCTGGGCTTATGAAAGGTCCAAAGCATAAATTTCAAAGCTTGCACAGGCCTAATCTCTGTCCTTTTATCAAATAAGTAAACATGAGAAATTCTGCCAGTGCAAAGTCACCTACCAAATTCTTATCTACTACCTATAAGTATATAAAAGTTATGGTCTGTATCCTTCAGCAGCAGTTGTGATCTTGGTGTGCTATACATAAATGCAGAAAGAGAATATAACTTTACAAATTGAAGAGTGATTTAAACCTGTAAAACCTGCAAAGTAATTTGGTTTTAATAATTCCAAAATGAATACAGAATAGGAAATAGTAATGTTTCAAGTTAGTATCGAAGATGCATGTATACTTATTCACTCCTAAAGATAAGTTCGGTAACTGAAGAGGTGGTTCAAGAACCTTGTTTGCTCAGAGGTAGGGAAATTGTTGATACAAATTATAGAAAAAGGGCACAAAACTGGATGGGAGAGAGATGAGGAATCCTTCAATTAGCTTTGACTTAATGGCTTGACAAGATCTACAAGTAGACACAAAGATCTCCACTAACCCATTTTCAATATTGGTCTGTAAAATTTTGACTACATCAAATGCCAAGCATTCATAATAATAAAATCTACTTAACACATTATCGAGAAGGCAAGAATTTGAAAAGGCCAAATGGCAGATTGGCTTACAAACAATACTTTTCCTAGAGATTTCACATAGTAAAATTAATGTTATATGACACAGTTGACTTAAAGTTGAGGAAATTATAGCAAGATCCAAATTGGAGTTGTTTCCACATGGAATAAAAAAGTGTTTGGCTGCCCTCTAGTGGATACCTTGGCTGGTACTAAGGATAGCGTTGCTGGTAGTCCTACCTCCACGTTTTCATGCTTTCAGGGTTCCGTCCTGTTATTTGGTCAACAGGAGGAAAGCTTCTTGAAGCGTGTGCTCTCCTAGTCAAGAATATAATGGACATCTGAAGAGGCAACAGATAATTTGTTTTTGGTCATCTGATCAATTTGGTCATCTGATCAATTTGCCGCCCAACTTTCCTTTTAAATCACACTCTTTTGGAATACAAACTTGGGTTCCTATTGGGTAATAGATTTAGCAGCTGGGCTACCTCTGCCCAGCCCACCTCACCACCCAAAGATAATGGGGAATTAATCGTTAATTAGCAAGAAAGAACATAAACTGGAAGTTATTTATACTTCCACCCAGTCAAGCCAATCCCATTTGCCTGAAACATGATGCTATGATGTGAGGCTTATGGGGGAAACGGATTACAAAAAGACAGATATTCCTTGATAAAAGAAGACACAGAGCCAAATCTAAGCGCATCAGGATTTATATACACATGTAGCAGCTGAGTGAATGCAGCCTCCACTGAAATCTTGCTTGAGTTGATCAGAGGTGACATGAAAAGTTGAGTTGAGTTGTTTGAGTAGATCAGAGATGACATGAAAATTGCAGCTGCCAACCTGACACCAAACTAGGTGTTTTCATCAAATTATGAAACATGCATGCTTAAAACTTATTCTCTCACCTTTAAGCAGTAATATGAATGAGCTAACAATGATACTATTAATACTTTGTAGGGAGATTTATGTTTAATTATTTCTTGCCTCTGAAGCATAACATCAGAATAACCGACATATACATGCTGGGAACTCATCTGTAAAGTCACAACACAAATGGAGGTTGTTGTAAGGAAAATTGCAGCCTTTCTGAAATTTGCCATTCAAAGCAAACTGCTTCTGACTCTGTGAATGAAGAAGCCTCTACCCACAAGCCACCAGAATTACAGGGATACCTCACTGAATGGCAGAATTCCTTATCACACTCTAGTGAGTGATTAAATCTTCTTTCAAATGGCAAAATAGCATGTCAAATGAAGATGGTTAGCTTTCTTTCCTTTGACATCTAGCTTTCTAGATGTCAAGAAGAGGATTCAAAAGTTACCTATATCCTTAAGTCTCTCTTAGAAGACAGTGTACTGCCTTGTCTGAGGCCTAGACCCTTCTCCCCATGTGAGGAAGAAGGAAGTGCTTCTTCCTGATGGTCTTAAGTCCACCCATCATATCAATGATCCAAGAGTTGCAGAAGGCAGAATAAAAAATCAAGGCAAATATGGCTTACGTCTGTAAAGAGTTTATTTTAGAACACTGCCTTACGAATCCAGATAAAGTTCTTAGGAACTCCTTTATTTTAAAGTAGCTAAATAAAAGCTGTTTCTTATACTTGAAGTTGGATCAGAATGACTAACTTGCAGCTCCCCCTCCCTGGCAATTCATGGGCGTGATGTGGAAGACAGCAATAGATTATGCAGAAGAACTGTTCAGAAACATGCTACTGTGTGTCATGTGGATGTTCCTTTGCAACTGGAAATGGCACAGCAAGCAGGCAAAGCAGTATATGTCAAAAACGGCAGGTTCACAGTCTTTCCTCCGATATAAAATAGCAAGAGCCTTCAGAGTTTTGTTTACCTAATTATAACTCTGAAGACAAAACCATTGGAATTAGTTAAGCTTAAATCATATTTGTAGGCTAATGTTAGCTACCTCATAAAGGGTACTTGGCAGTTGACTGGGGAAATGTCTAGAATTTTTTCCCATCCAAAATAAGAACATGTTGCAATTTGTTTCCAGCACTCATCTTGCACTGATTCCCAGTATTCTTTCTGTTTGGAGTAGAAGGAAGAAATAACAGTTGAATAGGTACTTCTTGCCATTTTATTCCCATCCAAGTGAGGGCCCAAAGCCAGTTCACCCACAGAGTTCATCTTCCAGTTAAGTGGAAATGGCAACCAGAGCAGCTGGATATTCTAGGAACAATAAAACTATAATATTGGTAAGGCGGGTGAGATGCCTGTATGGTACCAACCAAGGTTGTTGTTGTTTTTTAAAGATCCTTAAGTTTGATCAGCATTGGACTTCTTAGAATGGACTACTACAGTACTATAGAACAAGAAGCTTCTTTCTTTGCTTTTTAATGGCAATTATTTTAACTAGCCTAAAGTTCATGAGAAAGTCAACTTATTCAGATTCCCATCACAACAGGCTTTAGTAAGAACCAAAGCATCTTATTTGCTATCCCCATGTGATATGCAGCAGGAAAAAGAGAGAGAGAGAACCCAAGCTCTAGACAATTTTGCTATCTCTGCTCCAGCAAAGACATATTTGTTCAGCACCCTCCTTGTACCATATTCAAATCTAGATAAATTTGTAAATGACAAATCCAAGCCTTTTACCTTTTCAGTAAATGAGAATTAAGGATGCTCACAGAACAATAGATTTGCACAACATCTATTTCATTCTGAAGGAGGGGGCATGACAAAGTATATTGATTGACATTTCAGATAGCATACATCATAAACATAATACAAATGTACCAAAATGCCATGTACTTAAATAATTGAAACCAATAAAAACAATGGTAATAATAAACAGGCCTGTTTTTCAGACTAACTCACTTAAGAACAGACAACTTAGTAGATTTCCTAAAAACAACAAGCCTTTTAAAAGACAGTACCAAGTTCAACAATTATTTAAAAGCAACCTTTAAAAAGCAGAACAATAGAAGTAGCAGATATTCTTGAGGATCAGTGAATGTGAGGATATTTCCAGCGAAGGATAGCACCATCAGCACTCACGCTCACAATTAATTTATTGTTAGGGCAGATCTTCAGGCGGGTGATGCTGCCGCTATGGCCAATCCCAACAGAAGTCACTTCACCTTCATTATAATCCCACACTTTTACTAGATGGTCATCACCTCCTGTGGTATAAAGAAGAGAGAAGACTTTATGTAAAACTGCCAGTGCTCTGCTTTAGGAACAGGCACAGAACTACAGTATAATGAGCAGCAAGACATGGTAGAGAAGGCTCCAGTTTTGGACTCCAGCCAGCCAACAATGTTTTCTTTGAGTGACCTCCATTCCTTGTTCTCATTTTATATTTGCTGTTCAACAGTCAGTTAGCACACAGTAACTGGAATCTACTTTTTCTTCCCTGGAGAATTTTTGTACCTTGCAGATCCTTCAGGGTTGAAGATACCTTGCCCAATTTTGCATGGAAAGTCTTGTGCACTACAAGAATCAATATGCGGTAATTAATTTCCACAAAAGTTGGGGCTGAACTGGGAGATAGAATTTAAGATGTCATGCTTTCTGGGTAAAAAAAGAGAATAGCAATTCTATAAAACAGATAGATAATCTTGTGGGACATAGCCGAGATCCATTACAAAGGGTTGTGTCTTCGTACTCAGTGTTTGGGTTTACAGAATATGCTATGCCCAAACAAAAAAACTATGGCTTAAAGGGTTGCCCTGGTTCACATAAGATGCTAAGATAATGACTGCACCCACAACATATTAACAACAAATTAACCAACGTTTTAGCATAATCGAGTGTGTTTCTCCTTTCAGAAGTAACTTAGGATCCATACACACATGCATACCCACACACACATACACATACACACTTTTTTCCAAAGCTAAATTCCAATTTCTTCTCCATTTTGCCACTCAGTACCATCCTTTGAAGATAACTAACTCTCAATACCTCTAAATATTGCCAGCATGTTAGAATTATGAATGTGAGAAGGAGAGACTCTGTAGGCAGGGAGAGAAAAAAATATATTCAATATTATAGGCTTTTTTTTTTAAATAAACTTACCAGTCACAAAATACATTCCATCTGTTGTAATATCCATTCCATTGATAGAACCAGAAAGGGAGCCCTCTAAATCTCTGATTGGGGATCCATCAAACACTTCCCAGTAACCAATCTAGAATCCAGAGGAAAACTGAATAAAGGAAAGTCATAGAACCCTATTTCTCTAGTAATTAAATGGGGTGTTTGAGTCATGCAACTAGACATGATTTGCTGTTTTTTATTCAAATTTGTTATAGCTACCCAACTACAATAGACTCTAGACTGCCAAAAGTTGCTTGGATTGCAGCAGGATAGAATGAATGAATGAATGAATGAATGAATGAATGAATGAATGAATGAATGAACGAACAAACGAATAGTTCCTTTTGCCTCGTGTAGTTACCTTCCTATCTGTGCCACTTGTGATAAGCTGATGTTCATCAGGGTGGTAGCATACACATTTGAATAAAGTATTGGCCAATATCATCTGCCGTCTCATGAAGTGGCTAGGAAAAAAATCAGTTTCTGAAATTACATTTTATTAAATTTAACTAAATACCCCCACCAGTAACTCCTGCTGTTTAGGAACTGCTCTACTATTTTTGCCTCAGCAAAAACAAACAAACAAACCTAATCTAAAATAGGTATCTTGAGTAATCTAAAAGCTAAACAGAGTTAGACTTGGTTAGTGTTTGGATGAAAAACCAGGGCTGTAGACTAATCTGAGAATTTGAACAAATATCTGAGATATCTCTCATATCTGATATCTGAGCAAGGGCAAACTACTTCCCTGTCATGCTAGGAAAACTGCATGGATGCATGCAGGAATCAATCTTAACCCAAAGCAACTTTGTATTTACTACCGATCTGTGATGAAGGAAAGAACCGAGTGCCTAGTTTCTAATAGTTTCTAATACACGTGAAAGCATACAGACTGTCTGCTTTTGTTGGACAATATACCCAAATCTGGCATCTCTCCAATCATCCTCTCTGTGAAAAAAGAATTTAATATAGTAGTATAGCTAAGCCATATTTCTATGCAAAAGTAACCTTACACAAGATCCCAGATAATGCATGTTCCATCAATGCTGGCTGTGACACACTCCTGATTATTCTTCTTGATCTTGATGCAAGAAATAGCAGAAATGTGTTCCTTCATTACTTCTTCTAGCTTGCGTGTTTCCTTCCCAATCTCCCACACTCTCACCTGATAGAAACATCATTTAGCATTCATGCTAAAATGGAATTTGAAGGATCTTGCAGTTCATAGGTTTTGGGAATTGTGGCATGTAAAGATAAATCAATTATTGTCATACAATAACATTAAATTAAACATGCAACAACTCTCACTCTTTTAAAATAGTGCTGTAATTGGTATTAGTCTGTGTGACCCACCAAATGCTATTTTTGATTGCAGCAGCATACAAATATGTTTAGCAATAAATAGTCAAGTTCTGCCTATCCTGGCTGAATTATCATTTAATATTATATTCAGAGCATAAAGATATGAGGTACATCAGGTTTGGGGGCTCTTTACCTGACCTTCACCACCTCCACTGATTATTCTTTTGCAGTCACTTGTGGTAGCCACAGCTGTCACACCCATACTATGAGCATGCTCAACCACGTACATCAGCCGCCCAGTTTCTGGGGTGAAGGCACGGATTTTTCCATCGTTCCAAGCTAACACAAAATAAAAGGAGTTTACTAAGAGCAACACATCTCTTCTCTTTATCCCTCCTCCAAGTAAGATTTCTGTAACTTTGTGGTCAGTACAGATGATTGTTCCAATCTCAAGAGCAGATGACTTGGAGAACCTACTCCTTTCAAGGAAAATAAGTAAATGGTGGATGGAGCATATTGTATCTCTCATCATGAGGTGAGCCTCAGCAATTTCTATTCAAGAAGCAACAACTGTACATTTTAAGCCAGCAGGGGTTCATCAGTTCTACTTAACTCTGTCATGATGCCAAATTATGAAATTGAGAATTACAGTTCAATTTGTTCATTCATCCCAATCCTGCAACCTTACCTTCTCTTAATGCAGCCAAACCATTTTGTAGTACTCTGACAACTTAGCAAATGCTGGACTGGCCTTAATAGTTTGGCTAGTGACAAAATAACTACTTAAAACAGAGAACAACTCACGATTGATACAGTTCTTCAATGACCCAGATACTGCAAAATGCTTTCACCTGAAATGATGCTTTTGCCATCTCGCATGAAATCTATGGCATGACAGGTCATGTTGGGGACTGTAATCCGTAGCAGCTCTTTATTTTCAGGTGTATACCATACACGAATATCACTCTTGGAGCATGTGGCAAACAGGTCAGATGTACCACTATAGGATGCAAAAAAATAAAGCTCTGAAGGCACAGACTTTGCTGCTCCTGCTGCTGCTGCTGCTATGTATGAGCCATTTATTGTTGAATCTCAACAACTGAATATTAATGTTCCAACAGAGCCACTGGATCATATTCTCTGAAACTTGATTTTTATCCAGAATTTTTGACTCCAGCTAAAATATAAGGTTCATCATCATATTTAAAGCAACTGATACTTATGTATTAGCTGCTTTGAAACTGCTTTAAAACTGGGGAATGAAATCTAGCTCCTTTTAGCAAACTTGGAGCCAAAGCATACTCTCATAATAATTTAGAAATTAATAGCAAGGCAAATGTCACAAATTTTTATCCATGCCCTGGGAGGGAAAAGATATGGAACTGATAGCCTTTTGAAGTTGTCCTGATCAGGAAACAGACTCCACAAGAAGGCTAGAATTATGCTTTATTGAGTTAGGCTATAGTAACAGAACGTTGCAAATCTGACTGCATTTCTCCTTCCCTCTCTCTTATTCCCCAGGTAGTCAGAGAGGAGCCAGTCTGAGTCTCTGCCTAATGCTTTCTCTTTTCCATGGCTCAAGGCATACTTCTGCATATTCTGTTTTTATAACAGTTTCTGAATAGTTTCACCAAGGTCATCTTTAGGACTCCCTGCAGGAAGTGCAGTACACTAGTAAACAATATGTGTCGTCGTTACTTTCTACCTTTCTAGATGGCATGACCAGCTGGACCTAAAGCCATTAAGCTGGAGTACTGCTAGATATGGACAGTTCTGGTGCACCCTGGAATAATAGTACAAAGAACTGGATGGTTCCTTCAAGGAAAGCAGCTTATTACATTCTCTACCGAATCTTCCAAACCTAAAACCATTTGCTGGAATGCTGCTTTGAGGTTAGTTGCAGAAAAGACAATCCCTCTAATTCTAATAATTTCATAGACTGAAAGCCTCTATAGTATGGAATTTCAGTAGTTAGAAAACCCAGGTTTGAAGGCCCTGCAGTTCTCTCCTCTCCATAGCTATCTGATAGATCTTCTTAAGTTCCAACCATGCTACACTCCTTTTGGTTTAATAAACGTTAGTCTTCGCTTAGAGTCAAGCAGCCTTCACTGATATATAGTAGAATAATAATATGCATACATTCATACCCACTATGCTATTCTCTTTTGTGCCGCATAATGTTATGAAAAAAGGAGTAAACAAAAGACATTAAAAGCATGAGATAGGAAAAAAATGCATTTATACCAACACCATGCACTGTATCTCTCTATATCTTTCTACCCTTGTAAACAACACTACAGCTGTCAGGCTTTACAATAGGCAATACATCTTAGCTCTGAAGACACTTACCCAATTCAGGAATTGGCCTATTCTGCAGAGGGCTCTCTTTATGACTTGGATAAATTAGTCTCTCTATTACAGGCAAGCATGAAGCCATATACTCCCCTGCAAAGGGAAGATTTGCCCCTTGCAGTATACAGAAATCAAAAGTTTGTAGTTCTATGCTCCAGGACTTAAATTTCAGGGTTTCTTTTCTCCTGCCTTGCCATGTCAATGGCTACTTAACATAAATATGAGAGAGACCTATTTATGCTGACATATTACAGTGGTACCTCGCGTTACGAATTTAATCCGTTCCGTGACTCTGATCGCAACTCGATTTGGTCGCACCGCGAGGCAAATTTTCCCATAAGGTTCAATGTAAATACGGTTAATCCGTTCCGCCCTCCGAATTTGGTCACGCTGCGAGGCAAATTTCCCCATAAGGTTCAATGTAAATACGGTTAATCCGTTCCGCCCTCCGAATTTGGTCACGCTGCGAGGCAAATTTCCCCATAAGGTTCAATGTAAATACGGTTAATCCGTTCCGCCCTCCGAATTTGGTCACGCTGCGAGGCAAATTTCCCCATAAGGTTCAATGTAAATACGGCTAATCTGCCCTCCGAATTTGGTTGCGCCGCGAGGCAAATTTCCCCATAAGGTTCAATGTAAATACATACGGCTCTGCATTTTCTTTGGAGCCATGCTGACAAGCACACCAAAAACCTTCCAAACGCCACAAAACACACCACAAGCCTCACCGAACGTCTCCTTGCTACCGCGATCTCGCCCACAGAAAGCCACGACCACGTGGCAGCAGGGCAAATGGCCGCGGATCCGGTTCGTAGCGAGGGGTGGAGGTCACACGGTGAGATAAATTTTTGGGGCTGGAGCTGATCGTATTGTGAAAAATTCGTAAGGGGGGGCGTTCGTAACCCGAGGTACCACTGTAATTCTTTCTAACCCGAAACCCTGATCCTCATTCATTCTTTTTATATGACCAAGTTATCTCAGCATCATTGTTTCGTGCTGGTCACTTTTGTCCACATTCATTTCAGAACACAATCATTCAAGACCCTATCTCTTCTTGTTTGATCATATAAACATCTTAAGTAATCCTCCCCCGCTTAATTCAACTTTAGTTTCTCCTGATATATTCTGTTCTCACTGCTATATAACAAAGTGGGAAGAAGCACACATGCACACTCACACACACACACACAGCTGCTTTTGCTTCATTAGACAAACATTCATTCTTTGCAACGAATCACATGCAGCCCACTGCTTTTGCATATTTCAGACTTTTACCAATCACTCTACCAAGGTACATAAATTTATCTACGTGTTCTAATTTTTTACCATGGGTGTATAATGTGCAATTATTCACTATTTTCCCCATTAAATCACTTTCAAATCCACACTCCTTACTATATTATAGAATCTAACACTTGATACAATTGATTTGTGTTTTCAGTTAACATATTCTGCATACAAAACTACACGTTCACGTTTCCAACCTACACACTTCTAACATCAGCACAAGCACAAGTCTTTACATACTGTCCATAAATACACTAAACAATCAATGGGACATCATACACTAAGAATTCAACTTTGCATACACAGGCTTTCTGGATCTTCAAACTTATCGATCACTAGGGCAATAGTTGTGGAGATAGATAGAAAAGGGATTTTGCACTTGTATCTTCTTTCCTTATCTAAAAGCCTTACTTTGGAATCTCTATGTAACATGCCTTCCGTTGGTTAAACCAATATTCTCAGGGATTTCATCGCTTCCTTCCTCTTTGAATTCAGTTCTCTTTTCTCTTCTGAGTCTGACCTGCATTCAAATACTTACCTGATCTGGTCTATCTCCATAATGAAGGAGAGCACACCACAGGCTCTTAGCTGTAGACAGACTTAAGTAACTCAAGCTTTCCTACTGCTGTATTATTTCCTAAATAGAGGTTATCTTTTTATTTCATGCAAGCACCAGCCCCAAGAATATCAATATTGCACTCCTAGTTTTCATGTTTCTCTCTCCATGTGTTATTTTCACTGTATGAAGCTATCGGATGTCTAAAAATAGTTCCTCGCCCAACTCTCTAGTCAATGCTGAACTATTCACTACGCATTTCATTTATTGACAAACATGTTTGGGTTCAACCATACACCGCCATACAGTATTCAGCAAGCAACTTTCAACTCCATGTTAATGCAAACATTTCATAGTTCAAAACTATTCACTTTATTAAATGCTTTATCTCATCAACAAATGTATAATAAACTTTTCTTTCTCATATGCATACGTTTCTCAGTGAAATGTATTTCACCCTCTGCCCAGCATAAAGCTGCACTGCACATCTCAACTTTTACTCATTGCCACCTCTCATATCTTTTCGATCAGTCTTCTGCCAAACATCTCCCCAAACACACTTAACACACTAACCTCCCTGTAGTTATTACATTCACTATTGCTACCTTTGCCTTTGTATGTGGAAATAACAGCATTCTTCCCAGGCAAAGATGTAGACTTTACACACTCATTAAACAAGTTTCACAGCCATTCCATAGGCAAACTATATCCATACTTTAACATTCCTCCAGTTACTTTCTCTATACCCATGACCTTACCATTTTTCAACATTTTCATGGCACTTATGACTTCCTTTTCTTCTTTTCTTTGGATGCTAACATTTTGGTATTTATTTCAGTTCCACTCTTTAACATATCACTATCATTCCCATACAAATATCTAAAATACTTTTCCAGCATCTTCTTATCTTAGTTTCATCCCAAATAATTTCATCACTTTTTTAAAAATTCCATTTACTCTGTTGGAGCCTCCTTTGATAAGCATTTTCACCTACTTTCTGAACAACTTTATTTTCATCAAATTTGCACTGCATTTTTCTATACCTTCTAACTGCTCCTTAATCTCTGACTACATTCTTTGCTACTTTTTCTTCCTGTACATATTATATATTTGTTTCTGTGAGAGTATGGGCAGAGAGCAGCCAGGCAAGGGGGGTCAAGAATGTACTTTCATCCCCCGAACAGCGAGGGAGAGATAAGAGGATGAGACTGGCACCTCCCTGAGGAATGTGAGAAATGTTTATGGATTGACCATGGGAACTACTCTCAGTCTGGGAAGATTCTCTGTAGAGGTTGAAGCCAAATAAACCTTGCTGGATTGAATCTGTGTGGTCTCCTGGAGTTTCCTGGGCTAAACCTGACAGTTTCATCCTCAATTTTTCCAGCAATAATCCTATATATACACATTTTCCTCATCCACTTCATCCACAACCTCTTCTACTTATTTCCATTGTTTCATATTTTCCATTAGCATAACTCCACACACTTCTGTGGCACTCTGTAAAATAATTCCTTTCACTCTGTTCCAAGCTCTTTCAATATCATATTTCCTTACAGGTAGTCCTCACTTAACAATAATAATTGGGACTGGAATTTCCATCGCTAAGCAATGTGGTCATAAAGCACAACATCATGTGACCACACCGCTTAGTGATGGAAATTCCAGTACTTCCGGTTGCCATCATTAAACGCGCAGTTGTTAAGCATGATGTCATGTGGTCACTGTTTGCAACCACCTGCCAGCTTCCCCACTGACCTTGCTTGTAGGAGGCTGGCAAAGAAGGCTGCAAATGGCAATCATGTGACTGTGGGGATGCTACAACCATCATAAGTACAAGGACCTATTGTATCACTCATTCGGCACCATTGTAAGTTCAAATGGTTGCTGAATGTGTGGTTATTAAGCAATTATTCCACTTTCCATTAATTCTGTTAGAAAATTATCTTCTAATGCTCCCATTTTCTCTTCCTACAGTTCTAGTTTCAATCTTGTGCCTTTTATTTCTTTCCTTTAATTCTATGTCCCTTTTCCCCACAATTATGTCTTTAGTACTACATAATAGTCTGTTTCACAGAACCTCTCATCACCCTTGTATACTCTCAGTCTTTCAATATTAATAATCAACTCAATCACACATTTTGATTAGATTATGGTAAAATCCATAAATCTGATTCATGACGTAGAAGACCTACATATATGGTATGTTCTAATGACAAGGATGACCTGAAGTTGTTTCTGGCATTTATTTAACTTGCCTGACATTGCATGGAAGGTAGGACAAGGAAACAAGTGTTACCTATAACACCTGATTGTTAAAAGTTGACACTCTGTTTGAAGCCAACAGCAAAGCATCATTTCAAGGAAATGTCATAATCTTAGTAATGACAGCCAATAGTAATCTTGTCTATTTTGATGAAAATGAAACCTAAAATAGTGTATAGTGTAGCAATACAAGTTATGTTTTTAAAAAACAGTATTGCCACTGATGGGGATGGATTCTCCTGAAGGCAGGGTTAGTCACTGATTATGCTAATTTTGGAGACAGAACATAAAATTGTATCAATAAATAAATGCCAATCAACTGAGCAGGTTTCAGCTATTTGGGAGCTGTTTTCTATCAGCTGATCCAGTCTGGCTCAAGAATGCATGTAGATGATTTAATCAATGGCAAGCAGACCTATTCTAAGAAATAGTGCAGTTCTGCCTGCCAGTTTGTCATTAACACACTGTTTAAAAAAAATGAGAAAATTTAATATTTTGATCTAAATGTTTGAAATTACATCCCAAATCATTTTTGGGATCACGCAAGAGAAAAAATGATCCAGATACAAGTATGCATACATTTCTCAACACTGCCTATAGATCTACTTGCAAAACCTGGAATCATGCAAGGAATATGTCAAATTTTACATAAGATAGGAAAACAGAAGCATACTGATGCTTCGATATGTTTGAAATCAAGAAGTAAAACAGATTTTTAAGAGAGTTTTATTGAAGAAGACCAGCAGAAAATACAAACATCTTTTTCACATTCATGATATGTCTCCATATCTAACCATTTCTTCATCATCTACTATATTTAATTTTCTGATCACCTTGCTTTTTGATAAACCATACTTAGCCCCCAGTACTGAGATCCAATTTGATTCCAAGAATTTTGGAGTGGATTGGGGGAGATCACCAGTCATGTATGTGAAGACTGCTTCTGGATTTTAAGTAAATGTACTCATACTTCTCCTGGGAAAACAGTTTTTCGTTCTTACACACATCAATTCAAATCTCATAAAAAGAAATGGGAAAGGTAAATCTTTGTACAGTATCAGTTCTGAGTATTTTACTGGCAGAATTTATGTTAGCAAATAAAAAAGAAGGATACTGTAACTATTGAGAAGTGGAGAAACTACAAAAACACTAGCCAATACAAGAGATTCTTTAGTCTGCTCTGGTTCTTGCATCTTCCGAATGGCTAGAGTCCCCAAATGACTGAAGTTCACTAGCTGATTAAGTTAATTCCATTTTTTTTTTCCTTGTAAATTAGAGGGAAGGATTACTTAAGCACATTCTTATCCTCCTAGATGAAAAGTATTAAAGCGAGGGCTGCCTGCCATACATTCAGTACCTTTTCCATTTGAACAGAAGAGAGAAATTCTTTGAGTCATACTTACTATGGAAAAATTATATCATTGATAGCATCATTATGGCAAGTGGCTATGAGCTCATCCTTAAAGTCAGAATACGAGAATCGGTAAATCTGTGACTCATTTGTGCCCACAAAAAATTGGTGGCCCTGGCCTCGTGGTGTGATGGACGTGACAGCACCTTCCAACTGAACTTTTCTGTGAAACGAAATGAAGGTTTTGCACAAAAGATAAGTGGCTTTCTGATAACTCATCCTTACCAAACTCTAGTTTTTTTTTCTTTTCACAATTTTCTCCCTTCAGTGACAGCCAATCTCAGCAATCCAGAAATATTTTAAATCTAAAGGTTAGAGTGTATTTACGATGGTGTGGATTTTTTCCTCTTTTATTAATGCTATTTCATGAATTAAAAAAGAATGTTGACATCTCAGAAAAGAACTGCTAATATTTTAAATAATCTATTCACTGAGATTGCTTTATTTATTGCACAATTAGCATCAGTGCATTTTAAATCGGTACTTCAGAGATGAATTTCTGAGCTGAAAGCCATCACATTAAATTAACAATTATACCATGCTGTGCTCTTTGGCATATTTTTTGCCCTGTATGCTACCAAAATTGCAGTCCTGTTGAAAAGAGTCTAGGGTATCACAGGAAAGATCAAGCCTCCCCCCCGCTCCCCGATAGAGAAATCCAACCTCATGTATTTCACCTCAGACTGTATGGCATTCATACCTTGCAGCTCTAACATCAACAGAAGCATAAAGGGAGTGGGACTGAAATGTGCTTTAGATCCCACACGTGTCTCTGGCTTGGGGCAGGGAAAGAGAATTGTATGCCACCCCCGAAGCTGCAATACACAATTTCCCTGGGAGAGACATTTTTTAGAAATGGAGATGGGAGGGAGAAGAGTGACATTTTTCTCTCCTTTTTGTGTGTCAGCATAAGCCCATGAAGGCTTTGGATAAGGTGGCTTATACATCTACAGATCTCTCCATGGGCTCAAAAAACCCGCTCCTTTCATTGTATGTACCTTGTGCACCATAATGTCCTTGCCCAAGAAAATTCAGAAACTCACTTGATTATTTTATACTTGGATCCTGAGCAAAGCGCTACAATTCCAGCTCCAGTGCCGATGACCAAGTCACCCACTTTCAGCAAAAGCAAA
The DNA here is from genome assembly GCA_030867105.1 of Liasis olivaceus. Taxonomy (NCBI): domain Eukaryota; kingdom Metazoa; phylum Chordata; class Lepidosauria; order Squamata; family Pythonidae; genus Liasis; species Liasis olivaceus. The sequence goes on along the minus strand of CM061348.1, from coordinate 97,873,996 downwards.
GCTGTGACTCCCTAAGAGAAGGCAAGATGAAGATACTTATATGCTAAACAAATCACTGTATCTGTGTACATTGACAGCTTAATTCAACACTGTATTTGTCTTGCTCACCAAGATGGCATGTAAGCAATTGAGATTGTTTGATCAGTAATCTTCTATTAAATCTACTGAGATCAGCTAACTTTTTTATTTATCTTGCTGTACAAAAATGTCATACAAAAGATCTGTCATTTCCCAAAGCTAAACATGCATACACTCCATACCAAATTTCATGTATCTGTGGCTATTTAAGACAAATTTAACAGCCCAGGACAGTAATCATCTTACTTAACTGCAGACTGCAGCTGAAGGACAGTGACCAAAAGATTAGTCAATATGGCGTGAATGTTCATGAGTACCAGCCTATTTTACCCTTCAGATGAATGGATACACACACACACACACATATTTCAACAATATTTATGTCACCTTCAGTTACTGTATATTCAAGATGTACAGAAATCATTTAAAAGCAAAGATTCATAAACCAAGAATGAATGAACATACACACAATAGCACTAAGCAATCTTAGGAGGAGTTAAAGATACCAAAAAAGAAAAGATGCTTAGAGCTTTATCTTTAATGCACTGCTGACTTTTAGGGCACAAATCTTCGCACAGCAACTTATTTAAAAAACCCAATAAATACAATGGGTTGTTTCAAACACTAATTTTGCACTAGTGGAAAGCATTTTTACTTGTGCATAATGAAACACTTGGTTTTCATCAATGCCACCCACCTACAGCAATCCATTCCATAAAAGTTCTATGGAGGGTCAAGTATCAGGATATTTCTGAAAGCCTAATAGGCAAGGAGTAACAAAAACTGGGTGTCCTGCTTTGAGCTTTCTGATAGCACAAAACCACTGTTGAATAAAACTTCTTATCAGTTCATACCAATACAAAACTATGTTCAAACAAAATCAAAATTAAAGCCAATAAAGTTTTTTTGGTGGGGGGCGGATTCCATAAGTGGTGCTAACATTGTGGAAGCCCTACTCCCATTTCCCACTGATGTTACCATGAATGACAAAAGCACACGGAGAAAAGTCGTCAGGATGAACTGCAATGTACAGCCAGGCTGAGAGAACAGATGCCCTTTAAAGTGTCTAGATTTCAAGTTGGGTATAGCTGTAATAGATAAGGAACAGCCCTCTGGCATTTTCTATCTAGACCTGGCAAGGTTGTTCTAATCAGTTGGCCCTAATTAGCAGTTTTGTAGCTCAGCAGTTTCTGGACAGTTGTCCAAAAAGGAGTCCTAACCTTAACTTGGAGAACATATCTCAACGGAAGTTAACTGGCCAGTCTATATCCAGAAGAGGCTGGAGCTGGTGAAAGACGGTCAATTCATCTGGTGCTGCTTGGACCTTCAGTTATATCTAAATCTCTGAGGGCTCCCAGTCTCCAACCTTAATATTTTAAAGAGAGCATAATCCATTCAAAGTAACTTGAACACTAGCTCCTTGAATGACCCACTTACCCCAAATACCTCCATCTTATTAAGCTTCAGTTTCCTGGTCCCAGTTCTAGCCACTGATTCAACAATTTCTCTACCTCACCTGAATCAGATGTATAAATCTGCTGGCATATATAAGGATATATATATAACAAAGGAGAGCTAAAGATAATGGAACGCTCCTATTTCTGCCCACCAGTTCTTGCAGAAATATGTTTATTAGTCTTCCTCAAACCAGCACCCTCCAAATGTTAATTATATGTTCATCAAGCCCAAATGCTTTGTCCACACTAGCTTTAGGGTGATGAAAGTTACAGTCCAACAGGATGAAAGGTTGAAAATGGCTGATTTTGTATTATGACTTGCAATTCATTTATTGTTGTTAGCCGCCCAGAGTCACTGGCCTGAGATGGGCAGCTATATTGAATGAATGAATGAATGAATGAATGAATGAATGAATGAATGAATGAAACTCCAAACATGCATTGCACAGGTACTAAAAGTTGCAGATGTGGCATCTCTCTTTGATAGTATATCCACAAACTACAACAATACACTAACAGCATTACCATTTTTTTTAGCTTTTGGAAATGAAGACAGGGCTTGAACAGTAGTGAAGACCGAAAAGGTAGAAGATAATGACAGAAGTCCATGTTACAGTTATTTACATAGAGAAAGTTGTCATTAGATACTTTTAAAAATCATTTTCCAAGTCAGTTTAATAATCAATTTATCTCAGTATTTTGTTTCTGAGATGCCTCCAATTTTTATTTCCAGATTTGTCTCAGCAAATATGATGAACTTTCATCCTTCCTGATCATCTTCACTTTTTGGATAGATACTTCAAGCCATTTTCAGCAGCAGAATTCCTTAACTATCTAAAGCTATTTCTACAAATCTAGCAACCTACATAAATGCATATCAGTAAAGCTCCATGCTGCTAGATGTATGAATAGTCTTCAGTTCTTTCCAACTGCACATTTGTACCCAGCCTGCTTAAGCCTCACCTACCCAGTTATACTGCAAAGGACCCCCTGCAACAGTGTTGGACTGTATCAAGGGATGCCTGTAAAAGATGATCTCTTCCATTAAAAATTTTAATATGGAAATGCCCTTTTAAAATGAGCAGATGTTCATGTTCACATGAGGTTACATGCATTAGGGTGGAAGTTGGGTTTTGCTAATAGTCTGATGAGAAATGCTCCTCCCCTTCTATTCTATGATGAATAGAAAGTATGGATTATATAGCTACAGGATTATTTTTAAGCACATAGCTTTCTTAGGGGGATCAACCATCCTTTACAAGTCTCAAGCTATCAAATACCCATCAACTCTGACTCAATCTACTGCAGCACAGTAGAGTAGTGAGTTTGAAACACCTTTACGACTTTGGCATGTGACAGGTGATAAACTGAGAAGTTCTCAGGGACAGGTTTTGATTACATTGCTAGGAAATGGAAGATATGGCTAACTGTCCTAGGCTACTATCTATCCATACATACCAATTTTAAATAACAATTTATTATAAAATAAATTTAAATATATTTTTCGATGTAATCATTAAAAATTGCTTCCAAATTACATCGAAAAATATATTTAAATGATCATTTTTTCCAACAAAATCTGCTGCCAACAGATTGATTTCAGGCTTACTTCTTCCTTATCAAGGTTGTCCTATGCATTGCTGCTAACAGACAGGCAGCTATATAATCCATACTTTCTATTCATAATACTCAGCAACTCGTATTAATGATGCAATGCTTTGCTTTATGCCCTACCATGCCCCTTGTGAGTTAAACATAAAGGCTGCTGGAAGGTTTAACATTCATTTTATTATTTACTTGTTACACAAAGAAATCACAGCCTTGACAAATCCTGATTACAAAAGACATGTTCCAAGCCAAAATGAATCTCACTTATTTCCCTGCAGGAAAATGAAGCTCTACATCCCATTCTAATTACTTTCACTCAAGTGGTTTAACACAATGTAAACACCTCAATAAACTTCTTTTCATAGCACACACTCCTTTCCTTTTTGTGGGAATAACTAAAGCAAGTAGTCAGTATTTAAAGGAATGCCCTTTTATTTAATTGATTTCCAAAGATTTTAGTGATCACTAGATTTACCCTAAGTAGTAATTTAAAAGGTATAATTTCCAGAGATATATTGGCATCAAAACCAAAAAGTAAAAAAATCTATTATGCTTCATGTTTTTACACTCTGCATTTACACATCATAGTAAACTATGTGTCTTTAACCATGATTTGTTGAATAAGGCAGAAGCAAGCCAAATAATCAGCATTTGTTTGGCCAATTCTTGGTTTCTTTTTTTAGCTGTTACTATTTCACCATTCTGTAAAGGCTTGGGCATGACATAAAACCAGATCAGAAATAAGCCAAGAAACCATAAGTAAACCATGTGTCTTGTCTGAACGACACTAAGCCACAATTATAGTCTTTAAACCAAAAACAATCATGATTCTAAACTATAGTTTGCTTTCATAAAACAACCCATGGTTTAGCCATTAACCCAGCTGACAATCAAATTACATTGTGGCTAACCATAATATAAAATCTAGCGATTATTAAAGTTAATCTCATCCATCTGTGTTCCCAATAGTTCAAGTAGTGATGTTAAATAAATAAAAAAGCCTCCACTGTCTTAGTGTAATACTTTACATTAATGTAACGACAAAAATCCTAATGATTTTAATAAAAGAGGATTATATTCAGCATTAGGAATGCAAAAGAAATCCATTACATATTTGAATGGCTTTAGTTCTCTCATCTGTGGTCCTTTTCAGATCATCAGAACAAATTTTCAGTGATGGATGAAAACCAGCAACTGACTTGCAAATAGTCAAAGTCTGTAATTTTTAGGTGATAGGCTTTTGGAATTTATATAATAAACTCTGCCAATTCTACAAATGTATAGTTTGAAATAACCAATTACATGAATTCCTTAGTGGTACACCTCCATGGCTAAACCAGCAGCTGAATATTATACAATATATTCCATGCCTTTATAGAAATGTACTTATTTATATCAATGTAGTATTATATAACACTGCATATGAGTTTGTGGGTTGATCTGCATCATTTTTCACACCTGTCTTTGCAAATCTTTTCATGTTACTTCTTATAAAAATGGCAGATAAAATCCAAGGTTCATCTCCTACCAATGGTTTTAGATCCACTGAAATGTAGTATTATCTGAGGAGGAGAGCATAATAAATGACACTTACTTGTCCATCTCTTCGCAGAGACTGGAAACATCCAGATAACAATTATGATTGAGCAACTTCAATCATTTCTGCATTAAAAACATAGCATTTGGGGGAATGAAATTACTTATTTTCCTTTCATTTGTTTCTTTTCAGTGTATATCAGTGCAGTTTGTCATACTAAACATAAGTTAGAACAGCTATGGAAGAGACACAGAATAGATGAATAACACATTTAAGAAGCCAATTTAAATTCCTCCTCATTCAGTGCTTGCTATTTTCATGGAAGGAGGGTCAGTTATAAAGCTGAAGTTGTTTTTTAATATACCAATTCCCTGATTTATTTCTTTAAAATAAGGCTTCTGCCTGTAATGATTTGAGCTAATCTGTCTTGGGTTTTTAATTCAGGGAAAAACAGGCAAGAAATATTAAAAAATAATTTGACAGTTGTGTGTGGAGAATTGTGTTCTCTCATGGAACTCAGCTGTGATGTTCTCTTTCTCTTCTATACTTCAATAAGCTATATCAATCAACCTCAAATATGCATGAACTGACCCCGGAGGATACTGTGATATGCATGTGCTGTGCATCCATAGGCCACATATGCTGCACTATTCATATATGTTAATGACTTGCCCTGTTATAAAAATATATGTATTACATTTCCACTTAGCTCCTTAGCAATTAGTTTCTAAGGCATAAAATCATTATCTGCCTCCATAATTAAAACCACTTCAAGAATTATGGTCTGTGCAAACTGTATAAACCTCTAACTGCAAAGACAAGATCCAGTCTATCATCATCAGCCAGTTGAACTAAAGATTTTAAGAGAGCAACCAGGATGAACTGCCAAATGGCAATTCATTAAGCAATATACATTTCAGTTTTGACACAGATGTTTACTTTTTGTTGTGATGAAATCAATCACACCAATTTTGTTGTCATACACATTAAACACCTTTAATTTCAAGAGATTCTTGTTGGGCTTGGGCCATGGACTACATCTTTTTCTCTCTTTGATGCAGCAGATTTACTACATTTGTGACTGACAATGGGAGTAAAAAATCATTACATATTAGAATTTATTATATGCGGCTATTCACACTAACAATATAGCAGTGCTTACAAAGCTATTACATGGAAAGGTCCTTTAAAATAGGTTAATATATTTGTAGAGGCACCATTTGAACACAATAGTGAACAGAATAATTACGTTGAGCACCATGTTACCAGTTTCATCTTTATTGGGACTCATTAGATGTGGATAGCCAGATGTTATTCTATGGGGTTCAAGCCTTCTATCAGGAGTTGAACTCAAGGGGATCTTCGGACTTAGTTGACTAAATACAGCTTTAGGAGCTATCCAGGTCCCGGCACTCGGTGGCTTACAGAAAGGGATATAGAGAAGCTATTACAATGGAATATGCCATCCACCTTCTCTTATGCTCTTAGAAGGGAGATACAGATGTTACATTATGTCATCCCCCATGTACAGGGTTTTATATGACTTCTACCCCTTTGGGGGAAGGGGAGACAGGATAGAAAAACTTAAACATTCCTGCCCAATATTTATATATGCATGCATACATATATTTTATACATGTTAAATAGTTGTACATAACACTTGCTTGATCCCAAAGTATAACAAGTGCAAGGGTGAAAAATCCCACTCAAAATACATTCTTTAGAGATCAGCAATAAAATCTCTAAAGCCAAACACAGGTTCTGGTGACTACATGGATACATCCGTAGAGTTTTCTTGGCAACGATATGGAAATGGTTTGCCATTGCATTCTTCCAGGATGATTTTCACTTTTCCAATATAGCCTACAGTCCTGGGATTTCCTGGTGGTTTCCCATCCAAATGCCGATCAGGTCTGATACTGCTTGGTTTTTTTCATATTAGCCAAGATCAGCTAAATGCTGCCTCCTGACTATTAGCCTAATAGAAAACCCAATATGAAATTCCATGCGGGAGCCTCTTGCTCTTCCACTTGCTTGGGTCCCACCATGACTAGTTCTCTACATCTTCCCACTAAAATACATCTTTAAGGCACAAGGATTCATAAAATGCATATACAGGGAGTCCCTGGATTAAGAACACCTGGGTTACAGATGACCCATAAGAACGGAGCCTATTGTAGCAAAATTCAAGTTAAATACACAATGATTCGAGTTAAATACACAATGGTTCGAGTTCATTACACAATACTACTTATACAGTATTATACAATAATACTGTTCTGCTTACATACACATTTGCATTAAGGACAGACCTTGGGAATGGAACTCATTCTTAAACTGGGGACTACCTGTACCTCTCTGAACTAAATAATATTCAGTGCATATTCCTTTATCCACTCCTTTATACTGGTGGTGTGTGTGTGTATACATACACACACAGTGTACACCAATAATGGAAGGCACATGATTGCAAACAATAAGTAAAATAGTTTTTTTTCACAAAAAGGCTATTATTTCTTTTACCATGTTGTGAAATTTTGGTCCTATCTCTCATCATCCGCAGATATACTCCTTTTCAAAGCTTGTCTTTTCCAAGGACAAGCTGTCTGAGCATCCAGAACAGTGCTATGAGTCATTTATACCTGCATTCCTTCCTGCGCTGCTTGTGAAATTCTGAGAGTTTCTTCTATTCAGTAGTGAGCTACTTAGAACCATTGTTGTTGTTGTTCAGTCGTTAAGTCGTGTCCGACTCTTCGTGACCCCATGAACCATATTGCGCCAGGCCTTCCTATCTTTCACTGCCTCCCTGAGTTTGCTCAATTTCATGCTCATTGCTTCAGTGATGCTATCTAGCCATCTCATCCTCTGCCGTCCTCTTCTCCTTTTGCCTTCCATCTTTCCCAGCATCAGGGTCTTTTCCAAAGAGTCCTCTCTTCGCACTTAGAACCATTAGCAAGGAGAATTTCAGAAACTGAAAAGAGCTTTCTAAATTACTTTGCTTTCTCCTTGTCTTCTGGGAACATCTGTAGATTCCAGAAGACATTTCTCAGAACTGCAGATTAGAATATACAAGCAAAACTGTCTTGGAACAATAGACTGTACTTATTTAAATGAAATAAAACCTTTCAAAAGTCTGACTTGGTCTCCCATTTATGTGACTGCTACATTTTTAAATGAGGATGAAGTTACTGAAATGGGAAAATCAAATCAACTCAAGCAAGTTGCTGGCCATATCACTCCTTTGAATATATGGTATGTCACTGAGATAAAACCCTTGATTTGTATTGGCCAAACTGGACCTAACAGATAAGTAGTGCCAGTGAACAGCAATATCCCCATTAAAAAGTGAACATCCTTTCTCTACAAGTTACCATATGCTCTTTTGTGGGATGTATATGGAATTAAGACAGCTTCTGTTTGAATTATCTGTGTTTGATCATTTGAATTGTTCTAGTGATTAATCCTTACTGGAAGATTCTCTCTTCTCTCTCTTAACACACAGCAAGACTCTCTAAGGGCGCAGATCCCCACCTCAATTCCTGAGTTTTTTTTTAAAGCTAGAAAGAGTGAAGAGAACCACAGTGCATCCAACAAAGGATTTTCTTTCTCCTCTCTCTGAATTGTTGAAAAGGGATTCTACTGCGACCACTACGTAATATTAGTTGGTTTATCATCTAAGGGTAGAGTATCATATACAACAGTGAGTGAAATGTCAAGTAAGGTAAGGCTTAGATAATTCAGGACAGGTTTTGTTAAAGAAGTTAGCTTTCAGGAAGAACAAATGAAAGAATCTGACAGGGCAGAATGCAAAATACACAAATGGGACAATGTTTAGGAGGATATTTAGGACATTAGGAAAAGAAAAGTAAGAAATAATTTATAAAAATACCCTTTAGAATCAGGACTAGAATCCAGAGGCTGGTATAAAACATATCCAAAAAGAGAAAGAGAGACTATGGTGATTATGAAAAATAAAAATGAATTGCCACTAACAGATGTTCCTATTCAGCAAGGTAAATAAATTTTTTACAGCCGGCAAGCTGAAGTATGAGCTAATTGGATATGGGGCCAAGAAAACCATGACAAGATTTCCCATATTGCTGCTGAGAAGTACAGCCATAATGGTGAGGATTAAGAAGGAGTTAATTCTTTCTCCAGTGTTATTTTTCTAGTCTGAATTTCATACACCTCTATTCCAAAATAATATCATTTGTCCTATGAAGTAATATATGGATTTTTATTACAGTTATGACAGCGAGATCATATATTATTGGCACTGGTATGTTTTCCCTTCCCCACCAAAATCAATGGCTGGCCCTTGCAACTGTCTTTAAACTTTAAAAAGAATTCAGGAAGACCTACTTGTGGACCTTTTATGTCACATTTACAAGATGTGACAATTAACATACAGAAAACATACAAAAAGGCTGAATGTTAGGCTACAGATTAGCCTTAATTAGATAAATCTGACAGGTTTTTTTTCCTCGTTTTCTTTTTCTCACTGAAATCTCACTTTGGGTTTTCTGTTCATGACAGTTATGCTAAGTCCATATTTTATTCTGCGATATAGTTTATATGAGTGGTTTACTTTCCATTTTAATGCATTTGCCATGGATGTTTCAGCTATATTGATATTATGTTTTTCCTTTGGTGTGAACTGACAAGATTTCAATTTGGTTGTAGCAGTGGTACAAACTGAATAAACAAACAAACAAATACATTTTACCAACAATGGGGAGAGACTCCCCAGTGGGACTGGAGCCAGCAGAGATACATTAACTTGCAACAGTTAGACGCAAATGCCAATAAATGCAGTTTCTGAACTGGCCAGCTCAGTGAACGTAAGGAAACAAAGATTCAGAATTCACAATAATTTCAATCAGCCCATTGAAAGACCAGCCGACACCATGTCGCCGTGACCAATATGAAAAATGACAAAAGACCTAGATAGCTTGCTGCTTTTTTAATCATATTTTCCTATTTGCTAATGAGCACAATGCTTTCCAGTCCCCCTGTTGTAAATTCTGTTACAAGAATTCTGTAATATCAATTTAGTGGCAGATCACCTCTTCTGCATATAAAAGTCTCAGCTTGAGCTCCTGGCACTTCCAATTAAAAGAAGGAGGAATAATATAACCTGAGCAGTCCTTGGGCAAAATGTTGTTTATTAATTTATATCTCACCTTTCATACAAAAGCTCAAAGCAGCATACATAGCACTCCCTACTCCCATGTTTTCCCCACAACAACTCTCCTGTGAGGTATATTAGGCTGAGAGTGTGTGAATGGCCCAAATTCACCCAATAAGCTTCTGTGGATGAGGTAGACCAGAGCCTTAGTCTCCTCACTAAACACTTTAATCACTACACCACACTGACTCTCAAATCATCAGAGAACTGCTGACAGTTAGAACTGACAGTACAGAATTAGATGAGCAAGCGGTCTGCTTAGGTTGAAGGCAGCCCTCTGATATCCCTATTTGTTAGTATTTCCATTTTATTATGCAACACTATGACTGAAGAAGACTTGTCCAAACTCTCAGATTTCATCGAGAGCGTCCTTCTATCACAGCAAGCAGTCGAGAAGGAAAGAAAAAACAGATTGAAGTTCCAATAGATAGTCAAGCAAACTGGTACATCAGAGAGCAGCTCATTCTGTGACCAAGTAAAAATAACTCATAAAAAAGAGGCATAAGCTTTGCTGATAGCTAGCTAGCTTGCTAGAATTTGATCAGCCTTTTCAGTTACCTGACCTCTGCTGAAATTTAGCTGTGGTATTTTTTTATTTACAATATTGTCTGCTTGACTTGGCTCTCTCTAAGCAAGAGATGGAACACAGTGACCACTTACCAAGCTGTATTTATCCTTTATTGGGCCAAAATTACTCATCAATGTGCTTTTTGTATTGATTTTGAGGATATCACCAGTGGACGTGCCAACATAGAAGTAGCTATCATCATCTGTCATCTGGGGAAGGGTGAGGAAATGGATTAGAAATCACGCTTCACACTGTTCACTGGGGTGAGTTAATAGTTTTGATCTTCCATATCATAAATTCACTGCCAGATTTATACTTGAGTTACAGGGATAAAGACTGGATGCCATCTCATATAAAAGGACCTAGAAACCTATATGTTCAACTATTTGATGTTATGTGTCTATTGCCACTGCATTATAGCTTGTCTACTAATTTACTGTATCCCTCACCTTCCATAAGTTTCTTTTATTGATGACTTTTGCAAATCCATTAAGAATCATTTAACAAAAAGTAATCATTTGTTTAAAATAAAGGCATGATGATACCACTGCAGGGATACAATAGATGGTACCTGGTACAGGCACAAAAGAAGAATGGCCAAAACCTCACAAGATTGTTGAAGCTACAGTCTTGGTCATTCTTGCTTGAAATCTCAGATCCCAAGATTTCAGACAGGAAAGCCAAACCCTCATAAAATTTGAGGAGTTCACAAGATTATGGCCTTGAATGCACTTCTAAATAAAACTGTATTAATTCTGGGGTCTCATACACTGGCACCATAGTCCCCACAAACATCTCACTGCCAACTTGTTTATATGATATTTCTCAAAAGTATTAGATGACAATGTAGGATCCACATAAAGAAAAAAGCTGGGAACTATTGGTTTAAAATAAGCTCAGCAATAAAAGCAATTGCAACACTGAATAAAGCACAATAATAGCAGTGCGGATTGAAGCAGCCTGAGCTTTTAAAAGGTCTAGCAATACACAAAGGCCTTTGCTTTCACAAAGAGAATATTTCCAAAGTAGGGCACCATTGTTTAAAAGACTTGCACACACCCCTTCTGTAACTTCAGGAAACAGCAAGACCCAGAGATGGTGTCTTATGATTATGATCTTAATATATAGGCAGAACAAAGAGGGAAAGGCACAGGTGGCTTAGATTGACCATTTTATTGACAAAGCTGGGGATCTGTCCAGCAAACAAAAAAAAAAAAGCTCAGGCACTTCATGGCCACTGTAGCAAGTCAGGACCAGGGCAAAATGAAATACTTTTACAACAGTGAGGCAAAAATGAAGACTTTATGCCTGGACTTGCTTCATGCACTACAGATAGAATTCTGATTTGGAACAGACTTCAGAGCATGATTCCCTCCCTCTAATGATTTAGAATGTGCCTAAGAGAAAGGTGACAGAATATGGCTTTGGACATACCTCCTCATCCTACTGAATCAATGTTTGAAAACGTGAATGCAACTTTCCCAAACTAAGTAGTACTTCTATAAACTGTTCTTTTTTGCTTACCTGACTCAACTTCTATACATACTGTAAATCGCAGATCAGCAGATATCTTACCATGGCGCAAGCAACTATTCTTTTCAGCTGCCCTGTTTGACACTCAGTTGGTCGGATTTTTCTGTTGGGTAAATCCAGTTCCCATACTCGAATAGTTCCACTGAAGCCAAAGTATGTATTTCATTATTAATTCCAGATAGATTTATATCACACAAAACACTGGCACAGTACTCAAAGATGCATTTACTGTTTGCCTTTTAGCTTACCAAAGCCAGTTATGCTAACTTCAGAAAAGTAGCCAACAACTTGCTATATGTCAAGAGAGTAACATAAACATTTTTTTATTCTATTTCTTGTTATCTGGGAGTCGGCTTCACTATGTGATTGATTAAAGCACTTTGGAAAAGAGTGAAATATCTCCTGACTACAGTACATGTAGTCCTCATTTAGTAACCACAATTGGGACCAGCAACTCAGTCATTAAGAAAAGTGGTCACTAAGTGAAACTGCAACTGTGCTTATGATCTTTCTTTAACTTTCCTTCGCTTTATAGACTTGCAAAGGTCGTAAATGCGAGAGTTGGTTACAAAGTTAATTTTTCATCATCGTTGTAACTGCGAACAGTCACTGTACGAGGCAGTCGCTAAACGAGGATGAGCAAACTACAATATTTTTGATGGAAGCTTCTTTCAAATAGTTGTATGTAAGTACAGTAGGTAATCATTCAGATACAGCAAGCCCCAAGGAAAACAAAGGTAACTTCTCACTCTCTACTAAAACTGATGATTGCATATTAGGAGTGGTAAAAGAAAACAGCAATTTCAAAACTTCTTCCAATAATAAAATGCCATGGAGTGGAGCAATTTTACAATGGCTTTTGTTTTGCAGACTTTTCAGCATAAATATTCCAGAACTCTTAAGGTTGAACTCTTCTCATTAATTATAATTAGCTTTTTCTATACAGTCTGATTGGTAAAGCTGATCTGGGAAGGTCTGCCAAGTAGCGCTATAAATCCAAAGCACTGCAAAAGCAAAAAGGTGTTTTGAAGTATGTGACAGCATAAACATAGCACCCATTGTGATTTCACAGCAGCTGTGTGGAACAGCCTCATGATTCTAGGAAAAGGAACTGCTGCTTTAAGGAGTTGCAAGTGGGTGCTACAGTCATGCCCCCACACCTTCTGAAGCACTTTCCCTTCAGATCTGCATGCTCATAGCAAGTATGGTCAGGTGTACTGCTGGGCAATTTACTGTCTACCAACACTGAAGAAAAAAGCATGGACTTCTTTGTTTCAATATGTTTGCCATGAAGTAATTTTGGGACAATGCAATCAATATGAACAGTGTGGTTTTTTTTTTTAAAAGAACTGGATTCAATGGCCTTTCCTCAAAAACAAAGCCATACTTTCCTGCACTGATGAACATCTCATCTTTGCAGTTGGAATATACCAATGTGGTTGGGTTCCCAGCACTACGAGCAGAAGCAGGACTACCACAGATGGCTTCTTTCTTTTGGACACTCCATACCACAACACTGTCAGAAGAGCAAGAGATTTATTTGACTGCAGTGAATAGTTATTTTGAATTTGATATGATTGTGCTACAAGGAGAATTTCTCTCAAATAAATATGAACATGACTGTAGCTGTACTTAGTTTAGTCATTATGCAAACAAACATTAAGGAGCTGTAGGAGTGCTCTGTGGGGTTTTGTTCCAACCCATTTTCCAGTCCTGCTTTTATGAACAATAGTCTTCCAGTTCAAATGAATTGTCTCACCTCCTAGATGAGAGGCAAGGAAATTGACTGAATGGAAGGGAAGAAGGGAGTAGAAATTACTGTGGTTCTTTGGTTGCTCATTCATTTCATGCCAATCTAATGGGTGTATTCACACAACACAGTAAGCCATAATATGCTTGGTTAAGAGTATGGTGAAAGGTGAACATCTCACAATAGTTAAACTGCAGAATTAAAACAGTGTTTGTAGTGTAGTGTAATTCAAGAACCAATTAGTGGCTTATCATATCACATGAATCTTGGATGCACAATGAATTCCCAATTTATGTGAGATGGTCAAAAGCATCTTCCCCAAGAAACAGAGATGATCAAACAGAATAGCTGGAACATGGATTTCTTTTGATCACCATCTGTCACACAGCTCATTTAACTTTTGAAATAGTTGAGGCAGGGGAAAAAATTAGGCTTCTCCCATCCAATACAGATTGGTTTCCAATGCAGTTAAGTCCCTTGTAGAAAAGGAACCAATCATAATTTCACATTGATTCCACCTGCCACTGCAAAGGCAGCTGTGGTATCTGCCCCCAGCAAACAGAAGTTGGGGACTACAAACCAGTGCCAAAGACTACAAGCAAAGGTTTATATGATCATCATCAGAGTGCCCCATGAAAATGTTGCTCGTTTATGCTTAATGACAAGGATGGTGTTTTGTGAGAACACATCCAATATTTGGCTGAACTGATAGGCATACAGCTGATTTAAAGTAACTGACATTTGTACACTGAAATACAATGCAGCATTTTTCCCAAGTTAAATCTTGTTCTTACAAAATTGTTGGATGGGAAATAAATCTCATCTGCACTGTTCCCTGGCATGTCACGCAGTAACACAATCTTTTTTCATACAATTTATAACCCAGTTCAAAGATTAAACATGCCAGCCAAAAATGGAGAATATTGACAACTTATCCAAGTTTTTGACTAAGTACACTACTAAAAAAAAGAATGTACTTCCCATTATAAAATTGAAGCCAATACAGGATATACGTTTCCATTATCTCACTTCACTATATTCAAACCAACAGAATGCAATATGCTATCTTATTTGCTTTTTGTTTCAAATGACATGCATCTTATATACAGAAACCTGGTTATTGGTAATAAGCATGGCATTCAAAATGAATGCAACTACCAAGTCAACACAACTTGTGACCCCCCAAGCTAAACACAGTTTTAACAATCTTGTGGATTGTCAGGCATTTGATCACTCTTTTTCAGTCCAGGTAGGTGTACTTATGGATCATCTAGTATGGCAAAAAATATAGCTGGTAAACTCATTCAGCTAGGTAAGCCTTGCTCGGACAATTATATTTGTGCGTAGTCCATATGAACGCTATTCTGATTTCCTCTTTCCCCCACTAGCTCTGATATAACTCACAAATTTAATGGGGAAGGGAGATTAGGCAAAATGAAGTAAGGGATATGCAGAGAACAATATATTATGCTTCTCATAACTTTGAATGGTCGCTAAACAAAGCAGTCGATAAGCAAGGACTACCTGTAGTCCTTATTTGCATGTTCCCTTAGGGGATGCATAGGGAGAGACTGAAAATAAATGTGTCTGTAAACGATTCTGGCAATGGACACATCAGCTTGGGAAAGCTTTGTCTGCTACGTACAATAAGAAACACTACAAATATATCTTATGCCATTTTCTCCCAATGTCCATATATTGGGGGTCCATAAAACATTTTGTTCTGAAATATTTTGAGTATGATGTCCCACCCTTAGAGCAAAATTGCTGTTTCAAGTGCAAAATAGGCTACATTGGCCTTTTTGGATTTTTTTCCTGAACATTTTAGAATTTGAGCATGAAACAAAATGTTTTGCATAGCCCTGATACATTGATCTTAAGAAAAAGACATGGCTTGGGAAAGATGTTAGTATTAGCCCCAACAAAATTTGAGGGGTAAAACTCCACAGCAGTGGAATCATCAGAGGGAGAAGGGGAAATGTAAGTAGGTCTTTTCTTTGATTCAAGACAGGGCAGTGGTCTTCTCTGCATCTGACTCCTGATTTTCAGAAAGAACAGGAAAAGAGAGGGAAACATATATTTAAGGAGTCTTACCTCCCATCATCTTCACCTCCAAGTGAAACTAGGTAAATGTCATTTGGAGAAAATGCCAGATTTTCAATTTTACCCTTGTGAAGTGACAGTCGAGATATCATCTCCTTTTTCTTGTAGTCCCATAAAATGATATCAGCCTGGGGTAAAAATATAAAGATCAGTCTAACAGCATCACTTGGGAAAACAACCCAAGTTTGTACAGAAAAGCTATTTGGATCCAAAACTCCAGTTTTAAAAGCTATAAACCTGTTTTTCTTCCCATATATCATTATGGGCAGCCTTTGGAACAGCTGCAGCTTTATTGAGACAGAAAAGCTCAAATGGAAGTATAACTTAGCCAACCATATCCCATTTCTGAGACAAATAGCAGCATCAAAAATAATGTATTAACACAAGGCAGTAGAAGGGCCTGATGTGATCCACCCACACCATTAAATATTGTAGAGCTACTATTCTTCTATCCAGATGGGCACACAAAAAATGACAAAGCATTATTGGCTTCTAAATCAAAACCTCTTAAATGATTTGCTCAAAGTCATACCAACACCATGCTATGAAGCAATTCAGAAATTAGTATTGAACTGAACCTGCCTTTCCATCTAACAGATCCATAAAAGGCACTGTTGAGAAGGCAGTCATTTCTCCTTTTCTAAACTGGAGGTGGGAGAGCGGGGGTTAAATTCAACTCTCCAGGAAGGGCATTCCAGAGTTTGGTTAGTTATACTGAAAAAGGCCCATTCTTGCAGGTTTCAGAAAATGGGGACATCTTTAAGAAAATTTCTGCTGTTGAACTTATTGCTGAATAGGTTCATAACAAAGAAACTGTTTGTCAGTCAGTCAGATGATAAGCTGGTTCAAACTTTAAGAAATAAAAGCAATACCGTGAATTGTGTCCAGAGAGTAACTGGTGAAGACTACAGACCTTTCAACGTGGATATAACATGACTCTGGTGCTGCATACTGATCAGCAGCCTGGTTGCCACATTTTGTATCAATTAGACCTTTGGGACACTCCTCAAGAATAGCCCTCCATGGAGTACATTACAATAATCTAATAGTAATTATCTACCCAAGGCATGGATTAATTGTAGCTGAATCTGACCAACCCATGAACAATCACAATTATCACACTAACTGTAACATGCAAAAATGTTTCTTCCCATTGCTATCACTGACAATCCAGAAATAGCTGAAAATAAAGGAACATTCCCAAATTTCAGGCCTACTTTGCCAGTAGGAGTATAATCCTATTCAAAATATGCTGAATTCCCTTGATGTTTTAAATCAGCCAGTACCTCTCTTCAGTTGTTATGCTTTTATGCTGTTGCAATAGCATGCAACATACTATTTGAAACTAATTCTTGAATTTATATTCAGACAATTAAAATGTCTTATCTGAAATCCAACACTGGACTAGTCCTATCAGCCTAGATCTAGTTAATGCAGCAGGATTCCTCAGAAATATCATTTTACAGGTAGTCTTTGCTTAATGACCACTTGTTCAGCAACTGTTCAAATTGTCAATGGTGAACGAGTGGTAGTTATGACTGGTCCTCGTACTTACATCAGTCACAGCATTCCTGCAGTCACGATTGCCACTGCAACCTTCTTTGCTGGCTTCCTACAAGCAAAGTCAATGGAGAAGCCAGCAAAGAAGGCAAATGGCAACCATGTAATGTCCTTGCTTAACGACCTGCAATAATTTGCTTAATAACAGCAACCAGAAGTGCCAGAATTTCCGCCGCTAAGCTGTGTGGTTACATAAGCGTGCTTTACAACCATGTCACTCAGCCACAGAAATTTTGGTTCCAATTACTGTCATTAAGTGAGAGCTACTGTAGTTGTAATATTGTGAGACCTAAACCTATAGACATAACTTGGAAGTCTAAACAATCAGAGTTGAAAGATCAGATTTCAGAATCATATTCTTCCCTGTTTATACAGCAGCATCCTTTAGGAATCAAATACATTTTTAAAGGAGGCTTTTATCCACCTTAAAGCCCATGAATGTGATCTGACCAGAAGCCACGTAAGATCCACTTGGAGAAACTGTGACACAGGAGACATTGTTGGTGTGACCATGCAAAAAATCTTGACCAGGAGTGTTTATGCTTTGGATAATGACTGTACAACCCAGTGGGTAGATAAGATGCTCTCGATCTGGATGGCAGATGAGGCCAGAAGGAACATGTCCTGAAAACAAAAGAAAGATGAAGATTATGTTACAAAAGAAAGAACAGCCAACATTACATGCTATAGTTGATCAATAATGATGGAAAATTCTTAGATATTTAAAGTGGTTTTCCAATCACAATACAGTAGCAGCAAGAGATTTGTTCATGCAGTGCATCAACATACTTTACTGGTCTCCATTGTTTGATCAGCTCTCCTCAGCTACTTGCTAATGCTTCTTGTCTTCTGATACTTTGATTCCTACCCATTCTGCTGTCTTCTATAGACAATGCTGAGTTTGTACTTTTAAGGCAGAACTTTGTGTGCAGATCTTTTTGATCCATATAGACTAGCTCAAAATCTATTCTATCTATGGCAGAAATCTGAGAGTCAATAGGATATGGTTCTTAGCTGTTTTACTTTTTAAAAAATGTTATTTTTCACTATAAAATCAGTAGTAGTTCTGAGAGAAGACTGAGAGATATTCCATTCCACTTCTTGAACCACAATGGCATTACTGTATTGAATAATGCAGTAAAGATATTCAAACCTTCTACTCCAACTGTTGCCTATCATCCCAGTCAGCCTTCTCCCCCCCATGGACTCTATGAATTAAATTCTGAACATTCTGTGTTTTTTGTTCACAACAAATCCTTCAGTATGTGAACTACTCACTTTGTAGAAGAGATAGCCACATGAGTTTCCACAGTTATCCCTCCCTGAAGATTTTATACTCTAGAAAGTTGGCACAGTACAAGGACCCTGAACTGAACTTTCACTTTAACAAAAGTGAAACACCTACAAATAAGAGTTTATTTTTTCCAAGTCTTTAACCATAACAAATTTTGCTTAGGGTTGCAAAGGAATTTGAATGAAAAGACAGCAAACTTAACTTACTTTTACAGTACTATAAAGAACCCAAATTCCTAGATACAACATGCTCAGCAACCTACCACCCCAAGCTTAAAACTCTACAAAAGGTCCATACAAAAGGCCCTACATAAACTGGGTTTTTTATTATCGTTGTTGAACTTGAGTGCTGTCTTTCCTTTAGCCTTCTGAAAGCAAGCTATTACCATTAAGTAAAACAATTCAATTCTTAAGAATCAGATCACAGCAAGCCTAAGAATAATCACAGGGAAGATGGTCATTAATTGAAAGAGGCGCTCAGATATGGCTAGTTTTGAACTACAGCGTAAACTTTACCGTCCTGCTCTCTGCAGGACCGATGTCAAACTAGAACTCTGATTTCTCAACCCCGCCCTCTGTAGCTGAATGTAAACTACTTAATGCACAGATATTTATGTTAGATTAGTCCATGAAATCCTTCTCTGGTACAGCCTGAAAAACACTTAGGACAGTTACAGCCCACCAGTGGAATATATGAATACCGAAGAGGGAACCCTTGAGCATGGGCAGAGTTCTTTTGCTTTACGCCGAGCAATCAGAGACAATACTTTCGGATATCAAGGCGGAGTTGCTAGCGGTTTTTCCCACAGCAAAGAAGCGCCGAGCCTTCCCTGGTTGCCAACCCGGTCTCTCCCTCTCTGCCCCCGGTACCGTTGAAGCCGATGATCGCCTGAAGCTGAAGGCCGCTCAAGTCGTCCGGCGACTCCACTTTTCCGTTCGGGACAGTCGCCATTCCGCTGCCGACACTAAGCACCAGGCTCAGCGGTTGTGTACGCTGGTCGCTACGGAAACCGCGCAGGCGCACCAGCCGCACGGGGAGGCGTGGCTTTTTCCCCGGCGCTGCTCTGGAGACGCGAGAGGAAAGGGGCGAAAACTGTCTCGTTTCTCGGCTGTAGGAGCGCTGAGTGGGTGGGATTGGACGGAGTTTCACAGCGGCGTTCCTGTATATATCCAGCGTGTTTGTGAATGGAGAAGATTCTTACGAATTGCATTTTTTTTCTTTCTCTAAAGACCGCCAAGCCCAGCCACAGACTCTTAGGTTGTGTTTTACACGACACCCAGAAGCACCAACTAGCCCCCAATCCCATTTTAGACTAACATGCTACGTGGGACCTAGACTGTTTCTAGGTTCAGTGTGTTGTGCAAACTTGATTTAGCTGTGTGATTATTGCCCTAAGTTAGGTTCACACATCTCACTGAGCCATAGTTTACTTGTGTTTCATTGGGTAAACTAGAATTAATTGGGATTATATTAACATGCTAAACCAGAATCAATCACTAGGGGTAAGGCAGATTGTGGGCCATCTGTGGTGCTAAACCAGTTTGCTTACTTTTATTGAATAAATTATTTCAGTTTATTGAATAAATTATTATAAATTATTATTTGTTATTTTAATGGATTTAGAGGTCACCCAACTCCCAACAACTCTAGGTGGCTTACATTTCAGAAGTAGGAAACGATACAATGAAAGAAAAAGGATATGTACTGTATGTCAGGAAAAGACAACCCAAAGCATCAAAGGAAAAGTAACAGGCTCTTCAGCTATCCTAACCCCAGGCCTGGGAGCTAAGCCAGATTTTCAAATACTTGCAGAACAGCTGCCAGCTCCAGATCTCCAGGGTGATGCTGTTCCAAAAGGCAGGTGCTGCGATGGAGAAGTTGTGCTTACTGGGTCCCAACAGATGACATTGTTTAATTGAAGTATGCCCTCTTGGCCCAATCATACCGGGTGGGCAGAATCTCTTGGAGATGGGCAGTCACACAAACAATCAGGGCCAAAGGTCTCTATAGGTGAACTGCATCCAGAAGCCAACTGGCAATCAGTGTGGCTCACAAAGCAGCAGGAACACATGGGCATAGCATGGCAAACCCATCACAGCCGATGCCACTGCATTCTGGACCACCCGTAGCTTCTCAGTGGTCTTCAAGGGCAGCCGCAGTTTCAACTGATTTTGCACAACATGCAAAGACGTAAGCATGGTTACAAACCACAGCTAAACCAGAACCACATATACTACATTATATCTTGCATAACCCAAGCCTAGATGTTTTGTCTTGAGATGGAGATGGTGAATCTCTGGATTGCTAGAAGCTATTCCCCTCTCTTTCTCAATGGAGACAGCAGCTTAGCTTGACCATATGCCTTCCAGAAGTGCTGGGTCTACAGCTCCCAGAATTTCCAGCCAGTATGACGAAAAACACTGCGTTAAGGAAAATTAACCTAATTTTTTAAAATTTATTATATTCAGTTTGGATGCCACCTGACTCCAACTGACTCTGGGCAGCTCACAAAAATAGAGTGCATAAAAACAACAAAATATTTTTAAAAATGAACCAGAACAAGAACAAACGTAACTACACAATCATTATAAGATGGCAATCCAAACAAAGCAAGCATAAAACATCAGATCCACTCTACTGCAAGACCGGGGGAAATAGCCAGGTTTTCAAGGGCTTCTGGAATGCCATCAGGGTGGGAGATGTCTCATTCTTTCTGGAATTAGCTATCTCGTGGGAGTGATCTAACAGTGGTTTTTCTGCATTAAGCAACCAAAGTTCTAAAAGTTGGACCTTGAATCAGAGCTCAGACTGTCCTATCCACCTTTATCTAGCAGTAGTGATAACACCACCTTCACTGTTTCCTTTCTGTCAAAATCTTCCTCTCTTCCGCTGGTCAACTGGCTACTGTCTTAGAATGCTTTGAATGGAATGGAATGACCTCCCTGTTACAGCACTAAAGACAGAGCTACATGCAGTTTAATACTTAACCTAACAGAATATTTTTTTTTTTAATCTGCTTAACAGTCATTACTGACCCTGCAGTGACCGCCCCCTAGCGGTTTTCAAGGCAATTGCATCTTTCTAGTTTCAGAGTTAGACTTTGCCAGAGCCTAATTCCTAGAGCGTCAGCCCAGCTGGCAGCACAGGAGGCGGGATTTCCGTTGCTTCGCGCCCCTTTTTCGGACGAGCGCGATTTCGCGCTTTTTACCGGCAACTGTCCCGTCTCTCTGTGGAGCCGCTGCCAGCATTTTCCTCCCACCGGAGTGAGAGTGCTCATTTATCTACTCACATATGTTTTCGATCTGCTGAGTTGGCAGAAGCTGCGGGTATAGAGACAAGAGCTCACCTTGTTAACACGAGGCTGGACTCGAACCGCTGAAGCTTTCAGCCATTTCTGGCCGGCACTTTCAGCGTCATTAAGCCGCTGCGCCACTGCGTCCCCCCTAACAGAATATATGATCCATTTATTTATCCATATACTTAACATTTTATTTCAAAAGCTATCCAATGCCTTTCTAGCTGGCTAGCTGTACAACCCTTTTAAATGACTTCACCATTTGTCTCAGGCTCAGGAGGTCAGCTGGAGATCCGCTTGGAGCAGGGGTTCCCCAGGTCAGTGCCATGCGCTCCTACCTAATGCACCGTAGGACTTTGGGGCCTGCTGGAGCTTCTGAGGCTTGCCGTATCAGTCAAGCTGTAAATAGACCAAATTGGTCAAGCTGCTGTTTTCTCCATATTTTTAGCAATCTTTTCAAAGAGGAAGGTCAGGATGAATGTTCGTACAGGCTGCACACAGTTTCATCCAAGGGTCACTAATGGGAACTTAGAAGGTGGCAAAGCACTTTACTGGGCTCTTAACTGGACTTAATGGTCAGGAGCACACACTTAGCACTTTTCTTTTCACATGACGATGAGCAATCCTATGGAAGGAATGATCTGCCCTGAATCACTGTATCTCCCGTCTCTTGCTTACTCTCTTTTTCTTTCTCTCCTGCTTCCATTCAGCTCCCCTCCCTTCCTCCTAGCAACAATGGGAGAGAGAATCAAATCCTCCTTTTGATTTGGCTGTCCTACTTTTGGGTAAGCTGCTCCTTCTTGCGTTTCCTAAGGCAGGACAGGCATCCAACTGTGCTATCGTTGGCAAATGCTGGCATGTGCCCGTGCCCTACTTTATGAAGCATTTGGACCTGTTCAAATGAAGGGAACATTTTTGCCTCAGGAGTCTCTGCGTGCTTTGAGGAAACTAAATGTCTCATCTCCTCCCTCACCATGCCTCAGAACTGTTGTAAATGAGTTGATGTCTTGATCAGTTGATGGATCATCCAAAGTGACATCGGAGGCTGGCTGGGCAGGGCTCAGTTTCCCTTGTTTTGTTCCTCTGCTTGCCAAATGAGCATAAGAAGCCTCGCTTGCTTTGTCACAGCAAATGGTTTTGAAATGCAGTGGACCCTAGGAGAGCATAATACTGTTCTTTTCATCCATGATTTGTTTGTTAGCATCGATGCCAAAGAAAGAAAGTCATAAAAGAACAGCAGTGGATGGCAGCTGACGGTTACAGGCAGTTATGTTTGCTGACAAAATGCAAATTATAGAGGGACATTTGGTACATGCTTTATATTTGCCATAGGATTCTGGGCACCTTCTGTCCCCTGTGAGAATGATGACCTATGTTTGGGGAAGCAGCTAGAGATTTCACCACAATGCACTATTGTTATTTTACATACATGATAAGGAAAGACAAAAATAGGATTGTTAAAACACCCTTTGCTGTTGGACACATATTCTGTGCAGTATGACAGCAAAGTTATAAGGGGAATTCTCAAACTCCAAAAGCTATCCTATTTTTGCTTACATTGCATGCTTGTTAAAACCTGTCTATATCTATGTATCTGTATACACACACATACACATAAAAGGCAAGAGTGCTTCACACCTCTCTAAAGAGCTAATTCTAGCTTGGGAGGAGCAGGACCCAACTATCATTGTTGGGTTCTTGCAGAAGCCTATACCATCAGGGGTGGTCTAATGCTGATTCCCAAACCTTTACTTTGGTAGGGGTCAACCAAGCCATGAGCAGATTTTTTTAAAAAGGAGTATTTTAATGATGCCTAAAAGGAAAGAATGAGAGCCAGTTTGATGTAGTGGTTAAGGCAGCAGGCTAGAAACCAGGAGACCATGAGTTCTAGTCCTGCCTTAGGCACAAAACCAGCTGCGTCACCTTGGGCCAGTCTCTCTCTCAGCCCAAGGAACAGACAATGGCAAGCCATTTCTGAATCTTGCCAAGAGAACTGCAGGGACTAGTCCAGGCGGTCACCATGAGTCAACAGTGACTTGAAGGCAAAGGAGGAGGAGGAGGAGGAGGAGGAACAAGAAAGCATGAAGTGGTGATCATGGCATGGAAGGGGGGTGGCTAAGGGTAGGGGGCCCCCTTCACAATAAGGCAGTAGGCATTGCTTAGGCTTCTCACTGTTCAAGAGTTGGCCCAACCTGTCTGAGCTCAGTGCACACCAAGTTAAAAAAATGTTGCTGCTACCAACCAGGCATTTTAATTTAGAAAATGTTTCTGAATTTTCCAAAAACACAACCGTACTTCTTTCAAAATCACTCATCAGCCAGCCTACAGAAGGGACCAATACTGTGCATTTGGAAAGATCCATATAGCATATTAGTTCCCAAGCATGCATTGTCAGGACATAATTAAGGCCATTTAGGGCCATCCCCTATCACTGAGTTAAAGGGCTACCCACCCATCCTTGTGTTAGCACAAAATGGTGGAGCCCACATTAAATTTGCTGTCCACATTACCGATCCCTATCCTCCTTCTACTGCCTCTATTTTAAGTCACTGAATATTCTTACCCTTATCCTTATTGTTACAGGCAAGCTAATTGATTTTTCTCTCCTGGTTTTGCTTCCATTTCTTTTTAACATGTTAACAGGAAGAAAGGGGAACATCCACCTTCCAGGGCAGGGCCAAAGGAATAGAATGGGTCTCACTTCAGGACTCTGCCCTGGCTGGAGACAGTAAGGGGGGCGGGGTGCTGCCAAAGACAAAGAGGAGGTTAGAAGTGAGTATGGATTTGGGTTGCTGCTCCCTACATGCTGTTCAGGTGTTTGGCAGTCAGCAGCAGCACAGCAGTGATGAAGGGAAAAAATGGTGTCTTCAAGTCAGTTTTGACTCCTGACAATTACCCCCTGCACTTTCTTGGCAGCATTTTTCAGAAGTGGCTTGCCAGCTCCTTCCTAGGGATGAGAGAAGTGACTAGCCCAAGATCACCCAGATGGCTTTGTGGCTAATGCAGGAATAGAACTCCATCTCCTGGTTTCTAGTCTGAAGCCTTAACCACTACACCAAAGTGGCTGTCAGCAATGAAGAGGTGAGTTTGTGTGTGTGTTAAAAAATGATCCGTTCCAGATGTCAGATATGCTAGGTATGCCACTGGCTGTGCCTATGTTTTTTTAGGTTGGTTAATGTTCCCTCCTCCCGTCCTCCATTTGGATAACTGCAAACCTAAAATAATGTGAAAGAATGAAACAACTGGGAAGACACCAGAGCAGATCTAGCCTTAGAGAGGAAAGAGGCAGATCCTGCCATGCTTATTCAGTGAGTTCAGTTCTGACTAGCTATTGGACAGCTAGTCCCTTATTCCATTAGGGTGGTGGTGGTGGGGACTGAAACTGACAAATATAGAGAAAATAGTAAATATGCAACGAAAATTGTAATTTTTAATATGACAGGAGAGAAGAACAGTTACATGAATTACATAAATACATGAAAAAATTGTAAGCATTAATTTCTTTGTTTTGGTTCTGGCCACATTTTTTTGGACTAGTACCTGGAATGATACTCAAAATGCCAAGTTAAAACTCTCAACCCAAAATATTCCTGATTTAAGTGTTGGGAAATAGTAGCTACGTTCCCACAGCACATTTAAACAGTCACTTAAAGATTTATTGGCTGCATTTGCATAATATGCTAATTTTGGTAGTGTTAATCTTGATGTCAATGTGTGACAATGTATTGTGTAAACTTGTTTGGTTAGTGTATAATTCAACATATCATGCAAACTCAGAAAATGGGTTAATTCAGTAACTAAAATAAGCCTGTTATGTGAACACACCCAGTGGATTGCTGCTTAGCTGTTTTGCAATTTAATGATCTTTGTAATCTTCTGCTCAAGGATGACCATATTGAGATCATGGCCACTACTTGCAGAGGTGAACTGGAATGGATGCTTTATTGGGATATTGTCCTGGAGCTCTCCTCTAGACCACGTTTGATGGATTTCCTCTATTAACAGTTATCGCTGGATGAAAGTCTTACAACAATGAAGTCTTCATGGCTTTAGTTATGACTAGACAGACTGCATCATTGTTATAGTTCATTTTCTCCTGTATTGTTACAGCTTTCCTGAAAATGTCACCTTGGGATGTATTGATCAGTTATGTGCTCAGTAAATGGCAAAAGTAGGCACAAGAACAAGAGCTACAATTTGAAAAATAAAAATAGACAGCAAACAAATCTTCCAGGGGTAAAACAAACAAACAAACAAACAGGAAAGATTCCTGTCGCTGCTGAAAGACTAAGCCATTTATTATGGAATAAACTTTCACGGTCTAGAATTGACTTTCCTTTGGTGCCACATTCTGTTTGTGGTGCCACAAAGCACTGTTTTATTGGATAGACTCTAAAACTTATTATAGGTCATGTTCCTCAACACAGTCAACATGGTCTGTGCATTTACTTTAATAGTCTTGTATACACTGCTATTATATTTTGAATACCAATGATGTTTGCAAGTGTCAGTTGGCAGGCATACTATACTGCTCTTTCTTTTAAATGCACAGCTTTGATGACAAGAGCCATGTTTGTTCAGCAACATTTATTCATTGTTGAAGACTGAAAGGAAACTGAAATATCAGCTGAAGACCAAAGACAATTCTACTTTCTTTCATCTTTAAAGCAGGTGAATTGGGCAGACTGGCTGTGCTATGTTCATCTCTTGTGTAAAAGCATTAACTTATGAAAGGAGAGTTCCATTCCTTTTTACAGGAAATCTTTTACTGACATTTCTTAATGTAAAACACATGAAATGTGATGCTCAGGGACCATGCTGATGAAAAGCATGTAGTCAAAAAAGTAGCCTATTCAGTAGATGTCTTAGTTCCATTGTAAGAAGTTCTCTGGCACCTTGAAGGCATTCTGAAGTCTTGTTGTGACAATAGGGATAAGATCTTGAGTGTACAGCACAGGGTTGCACAGGTATGCAGAACAAGTTCATAAGAGGCAAATATCATAATAATACTATTGTCCCTTATTTCCCAGTGTCACATTTTAAAATAAGTGCAAAAATGAAGAGTTGAGGAAAGATTGGCAACTTTCTAGTAATGTTCCCATTACTAGAATTGTACTGCAGTGTTCAAGTGTCTTCAGTTTTTTTACCAGTGAAGGAGATGGAAACAAAACTAAAATCAATCGACTCTGCTACTGTTGGTCTCCCTTCCCTTTACTCTATTAGTCCCAGTAAGTGCCAGTTGCCAAGGTATATCTTGGAACTGTTCTGCCAATTCAATACCTAAATTCAGCCCTTCTTTAGTTCTCTCATGGGACCATTTCTGCACATACCATCCACATATTAAAATTTCTGGATAACCTTTGACTTCATATGTTTTGTCTAATAATCAGAGTAAGCAGGCATATGATCAATGGAAATTCCATTTTTTTTCAAAATTAATCCTTTCAGAAGTCCAAGTTGAACAGTTGTGGGTAAATATAAATCATCTAGTATCTTCTGTTACGCTCCAGAGATTCTGGCCAAAAAGACTGTAATAATGGACAATTACTCAAAATATTTAAAGATCTATTCCTGCTGCTTGCATATCCAACTTAGTCATCCCCTGATGACATGCAGCACTTTGGAGAGGAATCTCAGTGAAAGGTTTCCATCACATGAAGGAAAGGGAGGATCAGGAGGTTTGAAATCCCCAAACTTCTAGCAGCTGCACCTGGAAGTTTTGCTGGCAGAGAGGAGGGTTGTCAAACGTTTCACAGTGTTCTGTTCTTCCATGATTCAGATTAGCATCAATATACAGAGCCTGGCCTCCACCTCCCCCTAGGAAAAATCAACATGGCTTGTTAAGACATTTTTCTCACCACATTATGGAGCAGAGTTTTAGATACCACCCATTGCTCTCTTTTCCTGTTACTTGCATCTAAACAGTTTAGACTAAAGATTGAAGATGAACTGGCTAGGCAGGTGTTTGTATATTATACATGATACAGTTTTGATATTATCTTTGCTAATATGGCTGCGTACTGTTGCCTCCTTGTGGCTGCCGTCAACAGTAGAGCATCCTCTGGCTGTATGTCCTGCTGAACAGCCGATCAGTGACCAACAGCACCGCATCATCTATGAGTACAAAGTTCTCTGTCTTTATCAGGGCCTTATTTTGCAATGCACACAGTGGGTTTATTGCTGAATGTAAGCAACCAAGGATTACTATACCATCCCTACTAAGCTAGTAAATGGATTTATGTGTATGTTGTCTGTTACTTCTTAGAGCTTTGCCTGATGTCAGTGAACGGCTTCTTGCCTGCACTTTGGTTAAGGGTTTCAGCTAATCCTTAACACAGCAAAACTATCCCTCTCCTCCTATATATCTGTAATTACCTACAGCTATCTATATATCATCTTTCTATGAAGAAGTCACCCACAAATCAAATTAAATATAAATAAAACAACACTTTATAGAATCATCCTAAAACATTAAAACAATGGTAGAACTACAAAGCCAGGTTTTTAAAAAGTGTTTGAAAATTAATTTTAAAACTCAAGAGACGTCCTTTCGCAGTTAGGGACAGTGTTCATAACAAACTACAATGGGGCAGGTTTATCAAAGCCAACTAAATCATACTGTGGCTTAATATGATATATGAATCCAATTTAGGGGGATTGCAGGAGAGTGATATGCCCTTGTGAGCACCAACATCCTGCAAGCAGATAACTGGACTGGTTCCAACAGATGCTCTGTAGCTAGCCAGATCCAAGGGCATTTGGAACTTGAAAAGATAAAGTCAATTCATGAACTGAACTCATAAAATAACTGACGCTGGGCCCTGTTCTTTCAATACTGGTGTAGTAAGATCTCAACATTATAATCATTATTATGATTAGCAGCTTAATTTTTCAGTGAAACTCAAAATAACCCACTTCTTACAGAACAGACTAAACTTAGTTAATTCTCATTGAATTATGTTTTTAAACTTCTATTTGAAAATTCAAATTTTATGAGACTTGAGGTAAACCTCTTTCATGTGACCACCATTTTTGCTGGCCCTACTATAAGCAGCAATTTCATGCCCCTGTGTGGTGCTCAGCAAGTGTTTCACCTTCCTCTCCTTGTGTTGACCAGTGCCCCCCTCCATCCAGCAAACCATCTCCTTCTTTGCTGCTTCCTTGCCACACTTACTTTTCACAGCAAGGAAAATAGACTGGATGCTGAACAAGAGGCAGCCTGGCAAAGCCAGCTCTTGGTAAAACCGTAGAAGACAGGAGACAGTGTGCCAAGCAGGATGGCACTTTGTCATTTACCAAGAAAGAGGATCCCAGGATCTGGAAGGTGAGACAAGGTGCAAGGTGGGAGTTCCAGCCCATAAGAAACCACCAAGCACCTAAAAAAAAAAAAAAAAAAGCTTTGCCTCATTTCCTCTGGAGCAGGAGCTAGGCTGAGAGATAGGCTTAGCTTCCAAGTCCCAGTGAAGATTTACATTGTTCTCACATCTGGAAAGGGTCTTAGTTTGCTTTCCCGTCTTCTAATGCTGAATTCAGGTAGGGCCTGCTAGCAAATCTATAAGCAAAGTGGGCCTCTTAAAGAGCAAGATGAGAGTAGCAGAAATATTTTAGAAGCATTTAAAATAGTCAGAAGTCAGCCAAGTAACTTGCAATATTAGCTATGTTTAGATTTCCAGACAAACAGGCTGGTTCAATGCTAGATGAAAGGGAGTAGGTGGAAGCAAGAGCTAGGAGTGAGAGGAAAAAAACAAGGCCAAGTGTGTGAGATGTTGTGGAGGAGTGAGAAAAGTAGTCAAGAACAAGGCACACAGAGGAGACAGGTGGAAGGAAAGTAACAGATTGAGGAAGAAGGAAAAAGAGAAAACAGAAAAAAAGCAAATGTAGCAATACACCTGGAACAAAGGGTTTTGTTACAAGTCCCGCTTGTTAACAGATTGAGATGATTATTATGATATAACTGCTTCCACATGAATATTTCCCCTTCATATGCTTTGGTAGGACAACCTTGCCAAAAGTTCATCATGACCATTTACTATATTGGCCTTCTCCTATGTGTCCTTCCTACCCCAAGATATGGATTGCGATCATCCCAGTTCAGCTGTGGCTGAATTTTTCTCTTAAATAAGCAGCATCTAAAGAACATTTGGGCTGGGGATTATGGGGAGGGGGTGCCAGATATGACGTGTATAGTACTTAGATCTACACATTATCCACAATGTTGTAGTTTCATAATTACCTATGATAATTCCTTCCTGGCTTCCAGACATAAACATGGAGGCTGTTTTGGAAGGCAACTTGAAGTGTCTAATTGCCAGGAAAGGAGAGAGACGGTATTTAATTGTTTCTAACTTTGGTACAGTGAGGTGGTTTGAGCTGGTTGTCCTGTGACCCTCCAGAGAAAAGGGAGATGGAGAACGCTGGCGTTGGGAACGAGGTAGAGCTTTAACTTGTTCTGGCTTCTTGATGAACACCCATTCATATCGCTCCATTTCAGGATGGACCTTTCAGGAAAAGACAACATCAGTCAGGGATGTTGTGGAAGAGCGAACTCACCACTCAGAGTGAGCAAGCATTTCTTTTCCCTCCTGGGATCCAGAGTTTGTTGCCTGAAAAGGAGAGTTAAAAAACCCCAACCCTCTCCTTAATTGGACCGTTCATCCCATAAAATAAATCAGAAACCAGGGGTGTGGGTCAGGCAAGAAAGGAATCAAGCCAGGAAGACATCAGAGAAGTGGGAAAGAGAAACCTCTGACACAAAGGCAAGCACCTTAGCAGCAGTCTTCAGACAGCAAAGAAAACTGCAATTCTTGGAGCTGCAAGACTGGCTGAGAGATGGAGGAGGAAAAGAGCCCGGCCAGCGTCTGCAAATGCAAGCAAACCCACTGCGTGCAGCAGCCCAGGTGCAGAGCTCTGCAAATCAGCTCCAGAAAGAGAGGACTGTGAGTGTTGGGGGGAAAGAAAAGTCCATCAAAAGGGTTTTCACATGCAATGGACTGAGACTGGCTACAAGAGCTGAAGACCTGAGGAAAAAGTAAGGTTTAAAGAGCTAAGCAATAGTTAAGATAGAAAAACATAGCACTACAAACATAGAGATAGGAACATCAAAAAGAATATAGACATTTATAGGTTAAATAAGATAGAAATAATTGTAAACTTATAGTAATAGGAAGACTTAGGAAAATAGAAACAAGCATAGAATTAGCATTAAGCTTAGAAGTAAGGAATAGGAGTTTAATTTTGTATAATACAACACTTTTTGGGGGGGAAAAACAAATGCAGTCTTTGTGTCTGTGATGTATAGCCGATTAAGAAAAACCCTAACAGATATCCTAACTGTGACTATTGTAGAGTACATTTGGCAAGCACAGCACAGGAATAGGAAGCACTAAAGTAGATATGCACAGTCTATAAGTTGCACTTGGCGCCTTGATGTTACACCACCACATTTTGATGGCATACCATGGCATGGTTTAGAGTTATCAAATATATATAGTGACCCATTTTACTTTATCCAAAAATGCCAACCATGCATCATTGTCACATCCCCTGTGGCCCTTGCTGCTGAAAACATCATTCAAAAACACTGTTCTTTGTCTTGTTAAGACATGGCCTCCTAAAGCAACAGACTTTGATTGAGATCTTGGTAGCAGCATATGGCTAGTGAGTCTTAGGCAGAGAAGTGGGTCTTTAGGTAGAATGTAGGGGGCCCTTTCTCAAAAAGAAGAGAGCACAGATCAGACAAAAAATAGAATTGTTTCTGTTTCATGTATATTTGCATGTAATTGCAATTTTAGTTAATATTTAAATTTTAGCTTAAATTGGTCCGAATGGCCTGTTTCAAGGTTGGAACATTAGTATGTGGTGGGGAGGAGGAATTATAAAGTATTATGGATTCAGGAGAATCAACTAGGTTAGTAGCTAGTGGAGTGGGCCAAGCAATTTCTAGGTATGTAAGGAGGGCTATGTAACATGTACCATACTGCACTTAACAGGAGGTGACTATAGAAAAATCCAATGCAGTAATGTTGGTAGGGCGGCAGACTGAGTTGATGTTCAGGGACACAGTTTTATTTTGGAATAATGAAACAGCTTTTGTTCTTTGCAAACATAGGGCTCACCTGAAGCCCAAAAATGCATTTGAGTTCTATTTCCTAATTTTCATCATACACTTGGGGAGGGGTTAATATCGGTGGTCAAATTTAGATCAGTCTGACCAATGCACAAAAAGAACTGAAAGAAAGTACTCATAAAACCGATATATTCTCCACCGTGGAAGTAAGTTAAACTTACTGTGAAAATAAAACATTCTCCTGTGCCAAAGAAGCTTGTTGCTCCTCCACTTTTTTTCCTTTCATTCCAGTCAGAGGAAAGAAATGCTCCACACACCTGAACGGGAGACAGTAAGATGTGAGCAACTACATAATGTTTTGTGATGATCAAAAAGATACAAGAAAATGTCTGATCACAGAAACCCACTTCTTAAACGCTTACTGTATTCAAACAATCCAGTGAAGAGATAGGGTCACCCATCAAGAAATGTGGAGATGCAATTTAGTAACATGTTATCACCATCTTCCACTTACTTCATGAGAGCACCCTGGAGCAGAACATTAGGCATAAGGATGTGATATCTCCTTATACAGAGTTTAAGGGCAGCAGTTATGAGCAAGTTAATCCACTGAAGTTTTGCTCCATCATTCAGTAACACATGCTTCTGCTGTGGCTTACAAAGTAAAGGATGCATAAAATTCCAGGCAACAAAGGCTTAAAATACGATCAGTAAAATGCATAACCAAAGCCTATAAATAGCTGAGCAGTTGAAGGCAGCAGCATAAAACAACACTGGAGATGAAAAGTCTTGCAAAACAAAATCAGGTCTTTCTCTGGCAGCCAAAAGACATAAACAGATGTCAGGCAATGAGCACTGAGAGAAGGTTCAGAACAAGGCTCTTTACCTGATACAGTCTCTTCTCAGTAACCCAGCATTGTAATGTTCATACTGTAAATTTAGTTGGAAGCAACTTAGAATCTGCCCAGGTGTTATGCTTTGAAGTGTATATTTGAGACTGAGATGTACACCTATCTATATAAAGTTGCGATCAAAAAGAAATGTGTGTCATACAAGAATTGCCTGCAATTCCCTACTGAGTAGTTGGTGCTCACAGTTGGTGGCAGACTTGGTGAAACAGTCCTCGTAATGCTTCCCCTTCCCCCTCATCAGGCAGAAAATAGAGATACAGTATACAAATTATTAACTTTGAAAGTGGCTCTGATAGGAACACATTCATTTATTTGTTTCTATTGATTGATTAAATGGTTTCCCCCCCATTATTCTTTGTCTTGGTAATCAATATGATTTTTTTAACAATCCCCAAAGAACAGTCATATGTGAAAGCTTCCTGATTGTTTTATGAAGCCTCTTATCTTTCCCTACATTCTCAATCCATGTCTTTCCTCCATCCTCCATTAGGCACCATTCTGACTCAGGCATCTATTTACGTCCACCATCAGCATTCTTTCAAAAAATATTCCTGATTTAACAAGTCTTAGCATGTAAACATTTGAGAGGGTTATGCATCCTTTTTTGTTGTTGTTCAGTTGTTAAGTCGTGTCCGACTCTTCGTGACCCCATGAACTATATTGTGCCAGGCCTTCCTGTCCTTCACTGCCTCCCTGAGTTTACTCAGTTTCATGCTCATTGCTTCAGTGATGCTATCTAACCATCTCATCCTCTGCCGTCCTCTTCTCCTTTTGCCTTCAATCTTTCCCAGCATCAGGGTCTTTTCCAAAGAGTCCTCTCTTCGCATTAGGTGACCAAAGTATCTGAGCTGGAGCTTCATTATCAATCCTTCCAATGAGCAATCAGGGTTGATTTCCTTTAAGATTGACTGGTTTGACCTCCTAGCAGTCCAGGGGACTCTTAAGAATCTTCTCCAGCACCACAGTTCAAAGGCATCAATTCTTTGGCGCTCAGCCTTCTTTATGGTCCAGCTCTCACAGCCATACATTACTACTGGAAAAACCATAGCTTTGACTATGCGGATCTTTGTTGGCAAGGTGATGTCTCTGCTTTTTAATATGCTATCTAGGTTTGCCATAGCTTTCCTCCCAAGGAGCAAGCGTCTTTTAATTTCATGGCTGCAGTCTCCATCTGCGGTGATCTTGGAGCCCAAATAAATGAAGTCTGTTACTGCTTCCATTTCTACCCCTTCTATTTGCCAGGGATTGATGGGTCCAGATGCCATGATCTTAGTTTCTTTAATGTTGAGTTTCAAGCCAGCTTTCGCACTCTCCTCTTTCACCCTCATCAAGAGGCTCTTTAGTTCTTCTTCACTTTCTGCCATTAGGGTGGTATCGTCTGCATATCTGAGGTTATTGATGTTTCTCCCTGCAATCTTAATTCCGGCTTGTGATTCTTCCAGCCTGGCATTTCTCATGATGTACTCTGCATATAGGTTAAATAAGCAGGGTGACAGTATACAGCCTTGTCGTACTCCTTTCCCTATTTTGAACCAATCGGTTGTTCCATGACTGGTTCTAACTGTTGCTTCTTGGCCCGCATACAGATTTCTCAGGAGACAGGTAAGGTGGTCTGGTACCCCCATCTCTTTAAGAATTTGCCACAGTTTGTTGTGATCCACACAATCCTTTTTACATAGAAATAAATGAATGCATGCTTGTGGTTTAAGCACAGAATTGTTTTTAGCCCAGAATACACATGTTGCATGTGGCTTTGGGTAGTTTTGTTTTGTTACAGCCCTGTAGGTGGAAGATCCCACTGCCCAGAATTTTTGAGATGTTCAGAACTAAATCACTTACTTCTCCCAGTGTGTTTTTTAACAACAGTAAAGTTGGTTCAGAGCCCTCACAGCAGGAATAAAACCTGTAGGAAGCAAAAGAAATGGGATGAAATGAGTCCCCTGCTAATGGCAGAGAAAGCAATTCCTTGATGGCTTTGAGATGGAGATGGATTGAACCGTGGAGCATGTTATTCTTAGTGCTTTATTAATAAGCCCGGAGCGAGAAAAACAACAAGGTGGAAACCAAACAGGCTCTGAAATAGAAGTTATCCAGTTACCTTGCGTGTTTTACATTGTCTCAGGTCCATGTACTAATGTACTCCATAGAACAAATTCCATTTTTCACACAGGATTTTTCTGCTACAGATTTTCTATATGCCATTCTACTGTCTTTAAGCTCCTTGTGGTGTCCTCAGAGCACCATCCTTTGAAACAGGACAGAGGGACATCTCTGCCAGGAGTAATATAGCCAAATGTAGAGAGTAAGGGAGGTAATCTTGAGGGAAATATGCAAGAACTGTTACCATAGACAAAGGGGGCTGAAACATTATTTAAGTCCTGGGAAACAAGGTAATATTTGGTAATATTTGGAAGTGGCTCAGACAGATGCCTCCCTGATTCACTGGAGTATAAGAAGGAGGGGAAGTAAAGAAAAATCAGATTTACAAGATTCTGTTATTATAGCCAATATCAATAAAGTATAGTCTTAGTCCTCCTGTGGAGCTGCTTTTCTGGTCTTGTCTACCTAGTGGGGCTGACTTGAATGCGAAGGTGCTGAGATGTTGGGAAGCACTACTTGTTTGATACTGCTGTAATGAGCCTTTCATTTATCTAAGAGCTTTATCACTACTAGAGATAAGCATTCCTTTTCTTCATTTGTGTCTCCTCTTTTTGGATAGCAGCAGAGTTCCCACCTCTGCCCTGGCACACCTCTTCTGCCCTTGAACTAAGCCTCATGATGCTTTATGTGCCTGGGCTAGGAGGGGGAATTTTTAAGATCGCTGATGTTGAAAGCAAGAAAATTGAACTTAGAACCTTCAGTAGATTGCTCTAACATGAAGATTGGGTTTTTTTCTTATGGTCAAGAGGTCACTCTTGCTTTCCATGTGTAAGTCCAACAAGGCTTCTGCAAAACAAATACAGGTAGTCCTCGTTTACTGATCACAATTGGGACTGGGGACTCAGTTATTAAGCCAAGCGGTCACTAAGTGAAACCATGACTGGGCTTATGATCTTATTTCAGCTTTCCTTTGCTTTTACAGACCTGCACAGTTGTAAATGCAAGGATTGGTTGCAAAATTAATTTTTCATCACTGTCATAACTGCAGATGGTCATTAAATGAAGCAGTCATTAAATGAGGACTACCTGTATAGAACTTCTTCTCCTTTGGACTTCCAGAGAATTATATTTGAGCACCTCTTGCTTTTGGGTTTGACATGACTACATAAAATGCCTGCAGAAATAGCAGCTGGTAATGACTGCCAACAAGTTATTGTTATGTTAAACCCATAAAAGAGGATTAGCAAAGCCATTCCTTCAGTCGCACCAGTATTTCTGTCTTTATTTAAAACTTTTATGTGGCTGCCCAGTTCAACCAAGGTGATTCTGGGCAACTTCCAAAAAAACAAAAAAGCAACAAAATGTAGCGAAAAGAATACAAAATCACAATACATACGTCTACAAACAATAATGAAACAATTTTGTTCACGGTTGTGTAATAACTGCAAAGGAGACATTTGGAAGCCATAATTTTTGCTCAGTGAAGCAGGTAATTGCTCACATAAAACCTGAATGCATCATGATCTCCATGGCACATACAGGATCTTGATATAGATTCCCAGGCTTGAAATCACACAGCTTAATTGTGGTTGTAAAAAGAGTGTTACTTTCAGTGTAGGTGTACCTTGACTATTAGATGCCCCAAGCTGTAATGTTCACACCATTAAGGATCTCTAGTCAGATTCATCTTTTGAGAGGGCGTGAGGACTTTTCACACCTCTCCCATCATATCCTTGGGCTGTTTCTAATACAACTGGTTGTTGTTAAAGTACCACTCCACTGTACATGTATTTCTAAATATTTCCTTTCTATTTTGAAAATACATATAGGAAAATGGCTAGAAAACAGCTGAAGGCACATTTCTTTTCCATGACTAAATGGCCAGTTGGTTATATGGAATGTGTGAACTGCACAGAAGATCCTTGGGGGGGAGGGGGGCGGGTTCCAAAACATTAATCACACATAAATGGGTCTTCTGACATTGCCAGGACATGTCTCTTCAGCCACTTCCACATGTGCACTTTCAAATCATGGCTAAGAAATTACAACTTTGGTGGCAACCCGCCAAAGCACTGCTACTGTTGATTCATTCATTGGCTTCTGCCCTCTTCCCAGCCGGTTCCTTTCTGAATGGCAGCATAAGAGGTACTGTGCAAAACAGTACCATTTCCCTTTACTGAGCCATCTCTACTATGATCACTGGAGTGATTTGCTTCAAGGCAGTGGTATCTTGTGAAGAGGCAAGGTGTTTTGCCTTGATACCACCAATCAAGAGCAGTAAGGGTGAGCTACTTCGCTTTGGTGGAGATTCACATCTGCAGAAGATTGCTGAAAGCCAGAAAAGAGGCTATTTCTTCACGGCATGGCAGTTCTGATATGTGCCTAAAAGTGGGGAGCTGCTGCTTTGTGGAGCTACATCAAAGGGGTGCTTCACTGAAATTTCTTTGAAGTTCTACTTCATAAGAACCTAAGCACTGGAAAAGTCCATCCCATCAGGCTAAAAGGGAGGAAGTTGTTCTACAAACTCGGAAGAGAGATCAGTTCTGTCAGCTCCTTCCTTCCCACATCTAACAGTAGCTATTTCCTGAATATTTCCATTTGAAACTGATCATAACAAGAATATGCTGGTTTAAGAACGGTGACCTTGACTTGCTTGCTTCTTCTTTCTTCTTCTTCTCTCTCTCTCTCTCTCTCTCTCCCCCCCTTTGCCCTATGTGTCATCTGTTTTAGATCTGAAAACTGAAATTAGAGATTATTGTGATTTTACTAATCTCTTGTAAGCCATTCTGGGAGACTTTGCGATTGGAGAAGGGTAAAACGGTTATACACAAATAAAGAGCACATGCTCCAAGATAATCAACTTCTTGAGCTTTATTTTTAGATTAATTTTAGACTAACTTATGTTGTAATTAATTTAGATTAATTTTCTCTAACCTTATGCTTTCCAGAAATTTTGGGAGCTTTGGTACCAATATGGCCGAGGGAGGCTGCCCTAGATAAAATCCTGAAGAATACCCAACAGCTGAAGAGCTGGTTGTAGTAAATCTCAGTATTACTTGTTTTCAAAAATATCTCACAACTTGTGTGTGTGTGTCTCGTTTTATATTTTTCAAACTTGAAAGTTCCAAAGCACCTGAAATTATTAAAGATCCTAACCCTGCATTTTCTCTGTTGTTCTCCCCATTTGTCCTGAATACGTGCTGATTAAGATCATTCAAAAGGAAGCAATGAGATACTGATTTCAGTGGCAGCTTTCTAACTGCTTCTTCTGCCAAAGGGTACATTTCCAGAATAATTTACCCATGCTACCATCTGAGAACTCTACAGCAGACTATTGTGAAACATGGAAATTACTTCTGATGGGCAAATATTCCAATATCCAAATTGGGAAGCATACGGCTTGGAGGTTTCATAGCCCACACTGATTTCACAAGGGTCTATAATTTGTTTAATAGACAGAGAGGGGATAGATGCTAAAGCTGTGCAGCACTTTGGATCTTATCTTTGTGAAATGCTTTGGAGCTCATGGGAGTGTGAATATAGCCACTCCCTGCAAAACCTTTAAGCTGCCATGAAGTCCTTGGCATCGGGGAACAACTGTTTTAAGATGTTGCAGACCAATACCGTGTTCATGCACCTGCATGCTGTGAAGCATTTTCTGGAGATTGAATCTGAAGCACTAAACAGTCTTAGTAGACATATTCTCAGGCTTGGGAGTCCACCAATACTATGCTAAGAACTCCCAAGTGTAATGAATCGGTCACTTTGGCATCCTTTTCTATGCCTTTGTACCTAAAAGACTGGATTCATACACTCTCATAATTTCTGCAGTTTCTTGGCTATGCTGAAATCCAAGACTTTTACTCCAAAAGATCAAGAGCTCCCAAATACTAGAGTCAGCAGCAAAAGAGGGGTGGCATTTAAGAATCACACAGTTCTTAACCCTTAGTTGAACTTGAGAGGTGCAGGAACCATAATTCTTATTCTGAATGTTAACCCAGTCTTTAATTTTTTTGCAGTAAGCTTCCCAAGGTCATTACACTGCTTTGTTTTATGAGAATCTAGAACTGCTTTGTCTATTCATTGTGAGTACTATATTTTTCCATCTATAAGATGATACTTTTTTCTAAAATCGTTACACTAAAAATTGAAGGGCGTCTTATGCAAGGAAGTTAGCCAAGGAGAGAACCACGCGGTTGCGAAACTGCCCATACTTTGTCTCTGCAAACAGGCTTCCTCCAATCACAAGCCTCCAATCACAAGTGAAACTGCCCATACTTTGTCTCTGCAAACAGGCTTCCTCCAATCACAAGCCTCCAATCACAAGTGAAACTGCCCATACTTTGTCTCTGCAAACAGGCTTCCTCCAATCACAAGCCTCCAATCACAAGTGAAACTGCCCATACTTTGTCTCTGCAAACAGGCTTCCTCCAATCACAAGCCTCCAATCACAAGTGAAACTGCCCATACTTTGTCTCTGCAAACAGGCTTCCTCCAATCACAAGCCTTATATAACTGACGTCAGCTGATGCTGAACAAACCAATTGGAACATATCCCGTTGGAGGTGGAGAGCGTGTAGGCAGTGCGCAGATGTGACAGGGACCGGTAATGTCAGAGCATTCTGAGCCCATAAAAATGTCGGAAAATAAAAAAATAAATAAGCGAACGTCTTATTGTGCAAAATTCAAACTGAATGTAATCAGTTATGCAAAAGAGCATGGAAATACAGCTGCAGAGAGACAGTTTGGACTCCTCCCACTGAGTGTAGGTAAATGTTACCTAATTACTAAATAAAAATGTGTTCTGCTTTATCTTTAAAATATTGATTTCTTAATTTTGGGTTGGAAAAGTGGGGGGCATCTTATACATGGGGGCGTCTTATTAACGGAAAAATATGGTACTGACCATGCCAAGACCAATTGCAGTGTCAGTATCATAAGCACTTAAGTGGACTGTATGGATAAAAATGAAACTTAACATCCACAATTGATCTAAAGTGTTAAGTTTTTAAGCACATCAGTATACTGGCCACATTAGAATACTTGACTAAGCCTTCAAGTGGCTTGATTTTGTTTGATTTTGATTCTGTTTGATTCTGGCCACTTGAAACATGGTAATTGTATGATCTCTATAAGGTTAACCCCTCCCCCCGGGTATCACTTTATAAAATATGATGCTTTTGTTTCTAATGCTCTATTCAGTTTCTTGTGCTACTTCTTTAGTTGGTTTAAACTTTTATAGCTTTGTTCAGTTTATTATTTGCTTTGATGAGTGTCTTATTTTGGACGTGCTTTGAAAATACGGCCTTACCTTTGCAAACTGTATCCATCTTCAGATGTTGAGAATAAGAGAACAGGTGAGTATAAAGAAAATCGTTCTGGGATCCAGGACCACACAATGCGCATTTCCTGAGCCGTAACAATGGTGGAAGTAAAATTATGTGCATTCACAATGAGGTGGAATGGTTGTCTGTGCAACAGAAAAAAAAGGAGAGGCTCTAATCAAACTATAATTCCATAGAGATTGACTTTTAGGATAGAGAGGGCACTCTTTGCAAATAATTATCTAGCAGAACCAGCAGAAACACCTGCTGATATATTACATCTTGTAATTGTCATGGTGCAAGTTACAGAATGGCTATAAACACTGGGACTTATTTTACAGCAAGAATGGGCATGTGATCTGCTGGTCCTCAGCTTTCCTTGTTCTTTTTACACTTAACAAATGCATATTCCTTCTGGGTAGAATTTTATAGTTTGGGTGAAGCAAAAGATATCATAGGTTCTTCAGAGCAGAATTGTCCTAAGAGGGTTGCTCATTGTTTCAATGAAAACTGTCATATTATAAATACTTCTCTCCCCCCCACACATATATACCTACATGTATAAACTAGATAACCTACCTTAGACAGCCTACTGTCCCCAACACTGAAACTAAGTTTACTTTATTTTACAGATCTTAAATGTTTTTGGGTTTCAGGACCTGATGCTTAATCTGATGTTAGAGGTGATTTTAAGCACGGCACATCCTGCCAATTCTAGTGATAGAAATATCCACTTCATTTATCTGGAAAACTGCCCACGCATATACGTCCTACTCAAAAGAGCAGCCACCAACCTGAAAGGCAGATGGGTTCTGCTATGTTGTTGGTGCCCCCCAAACTTTTTCAGGCCACTCGAACCTTTAATGGCATGCTGGCAGCCATATTCCAAAATGTGGACAAGACCAGGAGAAAGTAGGGCAGGGCCAGAACAAACTCATTAATTAGATAGAACTTACTGCAGTCACAGACCAGAGTTCAAAGTAAAACACGTTACTAATAAAATAAGAATAAAAACAGAGAACAGGATAAGAATGTTACTATTGTTGTACACCACCCAGAGTCACTTTGTGTGAGATGGACAGCTATATAAAAGTGGCATATAAATGAATGAATGAATGAATGAATGAATGAATGAATGAATGAATGTATGTATGTATGTATGTATGTATGTATGTGGTGGGTTCACCAGCAGACAGAGTGACTAGTCTTAGTTCATAGGGAACTTTTTTATATCAGCCTTCCAGTTATTAATTAAATACTGTTAATATGATTATTCAGTTGCAACTACTGGAGGGATTCTGGGAGCAACACCCAAGCTTTGTGTGGGGCAGATCCTGAAGCCTAAGGGTCTGATCTTTATATTAGTTCTGTATATTCTAATGGAAAAGTAACTGCTGTCTCAGGAATGAGCTTTGGAAGGACATGTTCTATAATTCAGACTTAGCAATGAAGTAGGGTTAAAACGAAGTCCTTTATGCTTTATTCCACATAACAGCTTCTCTCAGGATTTAAATACATTTTTCTCTATTTTTATAATATTTCCAGTATTTCCTTACTCTTTTCCATCAAGTGTGACTCACCATTTTTATGACTGTTTTACACATGAATTTTACTGTGTAAAATGACAGACATCCAGCGTTTTAATAGCCACACTTACTACTCTTATGTTCTGATATAGTATCTCAGCAATGTAGAACACAGTAAGGCTTAAACCATATACAGAAATTGTAGGTCCCAACTTTTATTGTATATGAGATCGTTTAAACACATGGGAATCTAAACCGATTTGCTTTCCGGGCTATGATTAATGTATCCTCCTGCTTATTTCAACACTTTTGCCAAAGCTGGTATAAGTCTAGCATGGTTCAAATTTGTTGTTATACTTTCTCTAAAAGGTGCAAGCCTGGCCAGTACTATCTACTGGCAGGATTATCCAACATACATTATGAAGCCTTTATGACCTGCTGGTGCTTAGAGCAGACTAATTATGGGACTTGTAGTCTAGGATCTCTCTATGGGGTGAAGGCATATGTTACTGTGATTGATAGGGTAGGCGGAAAATACTCTGCATGAAGTTAAACAGTTGTGTTGGTTCTCCAGTTGTATTGTACAGCCTCTAGTAATTCAAAATGTTATGACATGCCTGAAAATATAGTAAAGAAGGTTTTTATACCTGTGGTGCACCATTGTTACTCCTTTATCCACCAAAGCCTTCCTGTTAGCCATTTGCAGAAGCCAGATTTCTTTGCGGGAGAAAAGTCGGATGCCAAATGCTTTCTCTAAAAGCTTGTCTGCTGCCAAGTATTCATGAATGTCCCACAGGAAAGCCTGTAAGCTTCCCTTGATGTCAACCACCTCTTGTCTTCTTGATGTCATAAAGAGCCGGTATTGCCTCAGCAGTGCCAGAGCAATGCGGTAGAGGACTTTTTGCCCCTCCAGGAGATACACATCAAAGATGCGAATGACATAATTAAAGGGAAGATCATCAAAGAGCCATACCAGCCACTCAGAGTACACCTCAAAGATGTTCTCTGATGAACTTGCTATCAGTTGGTGGGCAGCTGGGCAGTGCTTATTGGCTAAGTCCCCAAAGGTCATACAGGAGGCCTCATGAGCCAGGAAGGAGTGGTCTATATAGGAGGTGTGGGGAGCCTTGCAGGAGAGGAGTCGGCAAGTAAGCTCGAAGCATTGGGCCTCGTCTTGGCTATAATGGAGCATCAGGGCAGTCACAGCTGGGAGCAAAGGACAGTAAGTGATATCAGGGTACAGATTG
This sequence comes from Liasis olivaceus, assembly GCA_030867105.1. Classification (NCBI taxonomy): domain Eukaryota; kingdom Metazoa; phylum Chordata; class Lepidosauria; order Squamata; family Pythonidae; genus Liasis; species Liasis olivaceus. Next base: position 97,830,851 of record CM061348.1, on the reverse strand, counting down.
GAAATGCAGATAAGTATTTTCTTCAGAGCAATTATCCCTTCTGGGGTGAGGCAGTATTCGGGCATGATGCTTCCTGCCAGGAATTCAGGCAAGGGATCGAAGCTTTCATTCTGGTCTCCAAATAACTTGCTGGCAACATCTCTGTAGACAAAGGCATCAGGAGTCATTAGCCGGTATGGTATCTCTTGGATAATGTGCTGGTAAGCCTTTGCCCTCAGGGTATGGCTTCTAGCCCAACATCCTTCCCTTGCTAGTTTCTTCAGCTCTTTCATAGACTTGCCAAGGAACTGTTCATGAGAGTCCTGATGATCATTCAGTTTGGGGATCTTGGTCTGGTCCACAAATACACTGCAGCCTAGGCAGGAAGCTGGGTTACTATTCCATACCTCATCCTTGGCAGTGATTTGCACAGGTTCTTTAATTGGATTAACTGTCTCTGTAGAATAAAGACATTATGTTCAGTGTAATTTATCTACCATCTGACAGCTTGCTTAATGCTGCCTGACAAATATAGGGGAAAAAACCTGCACAGTTGTTTTTCTCCAACTCTTCATGCTTGCCTCCTTGCACAAGTAGTGTTTAAATTTCCTCATAAGCTTCCATTTCATTCTATAGGTATTTGGTCTTACCAGTCAGAATATCTATAAATAATTGAAGGGTAGCACAATAGACCATTTACACTGTGGCAGACATGGAAGGGTTAAATACTGAATATGATGCAGTAATTTTTAAAGAAGGATTTATTCATCTAATGAATAATCATTCAATATTTCTTGAACTGGCTTAAAAAGAATATTTTGTTATCCTGATATGGCATGGCATCAAACAATACAGCAAATACTTGGGTAGTCACAAGATTCTTGAGGCACTTCAGATAATGAAGCTTTCCATCCACAAACCTTCAGATTACAGTGAAAAAGCTCAGGCAGTATAGCTCTGGGCTGTTCTGAGCACTGCAGAAATTCAGATACTACAAGGACAGGCACAAATGCATGGTCTCTGAGAGAGAATAACGGCATCCAGAGATAGGAAATTATGTTATAGCCATGTTTTCTAATAGGAAGAAGTTGGTGCTATTTAGGACTGCATACCCCAAAGTCTTCTTACTTTGGAAGCCCTTGTATCTTTTTGCAGCAGTCTCTTGTCCCTCCCCTTTCTTTTTCCTCTTTCTCCCTGCCTACTCCCTTAGATGCTTTCTAGAGAAACAGAGGGGCTGGGTTCAACAGTAACTTCACTCTGCAATGGACCAAATTCTTTTAAAAGTTAAAGAAATTAAAGAAAGGAGCCATGGAATATTGTTTTCTTTGGGGTGATGGAAAAAGGACAGAGAGTGTGGCAGGCATAGAGAGGGAGAGGAAGGATAAGAGAGTGTCAGGAGAGGGGAAGGGGAAGAAGGGAGAGGGGGAGAGGGATAAGCTGGGAATGGAACATCTAAGAATATAGGTACCCCCCCCCCCCACCTCCCACATACGTTGCCCAGGGTCCTTTCAGCCCTGGCAGTGATACTGGCAGGGAGCTCAAACTCATTCTGAATCTGAAATCAGAATCTCCTGGGAAGCGCTCTACATGGGGCTGTCCTTGAAGATCACCTGGAAGCTACAGCAGGTCCAGAATACAGCAGCGTGCACAGTGCTATGCGCTTCTAGGTTTGCCCAAGTTACACTTCTGTTGCACAAGCTGCCCTGGCTCCCAGTTTCCTTCCGGGTGCAATTCAAAGTGCTGGCTATCACCTTTAAAGCCCTATATAGCACGGGACCAGGTTATTTGGAGGACTGCCTCTCCCTGAGAGTATCTGCTTGTTCTACCAGGTCAGATAGGCATGCTCTGGCTCCTTTCCCTGAAATGTTGCCATCTACAGGCCTTTGAAGTGTGTCTTTTCCGTAGCTACCCCTGCCTTATGGAACACCCTCCCTCTGGTAATCTGGCAGGCCCCCAACCTTTTAGCCTTCCAGAAGGCTATCAAGACTGCCTTTTTATCCAGAGAGGGAGGGTGTCTTGGGGTGGTTGTTGGGGCATCCCAGGGGGATGACTGAGGTGTCGGGTTTTTGGTTTTATGGTTTTATGTTTCTATGGTTTTTATGGTTCTATGGTTTAATTCTTCTTGTGAGCTACCCAGAGTTGCCCTTTAAGATGGGTGGCCATACAAATCTTTTAAATAAATAAATAAATACAATCCTGTCTTTAATGTACAGCAGTCAGCAATGGGAAAGGGAGTCCACCTTTCTGATCATTAACAGTCACAGCGATGACCTTGGAGGAACTATGCAGAAGTAGTTACAACAACCTGTAAAAAAACATGCTTTAAGTCAAAGAAAGAAGGAAAACATTAGGAAGAGACTCAGACTGGCTCCACCCTACCTCCCTGAGGTATAGGGAGGGAGGGAAAATACAGTCAGGTTTTCAAGGTTCTGTTGCTATAGCCAATCTCAATAAATATGGACTTGTGGAGTTGTTTTCCTGGTCTGGCCTATCTCCAAGGCTGACACTGATGATGTGAGCCAGTCCAAGTTCCAGGGGCAGGCTTCTCAAAAGATATTTGAAGCATTGGGGAGTTCAAGCAAGTCAGGCTAATCATCTGCATTTTTGCCTAGGAACACTGAAGATTATTCTCATGATCTGGGAGCAGCCAGGCAGGCAGATGATCACATCTTGAAAAGGTTATTTGAAGCAAAGATATGCTATGTCCCCTACTCTGCATGATAGACAGAATATCCAAAAGTAACTTCTGATTCCTCAATATGGAGTTTGGGGCTTTTTACAGCAGAAAATATAAGATTATATATAAGATAAGAAAACTTGACTAAATCTTATTAATATAATGAACATAGGTAGCGTTGATCATATCAGTTTTCATCTTTAAGTAACCTTACTTTTTGATTTTTTGGAAAGAACAGAGACTTGATATAACAGGATATAAGATAGGCAACAAATCACAAAATCGACAGCTTTCCACTTCAACTTTTCCTTAATTTGTTATCATCCAATCTCCCTTTCTCTGAATATATATGAGCAACAGCTGTTTTTTAGATGGTGCAGTAAACATTTTTATATTATTTCACAGAACAATTGTTTCTGCTGTTTCTTATTGTTAAAAATGGGGCCAAACTCTGCTTAGTCTGGTTATATGGTGTGCCATTATACTTTATCTTGATTTTCTTGAAGTACAGCTAGACACAATCGCTATCTCCACCAACAGTGGTATATACAGTAGATGTGATTTTGCATTGTTTATTGAAGTAGGCTGTCCCACAAATGAACCCCTGAGGTCCCTCAAATGAAAATTGTTTCAGGTCAGCCTCTAATATATGTGATCTGATAGAGAAGAAAAGGATATACTTTTACTCCAAAACAATATATGTTCTTTCTAATAGTCAGGTAATACCAATTCTTCCATCTGTGAAGAAGCTGAAAATACAGTTGGTAAGAGATACTACAGATTATTTAAATTAAAATTCTGTGGATGTGATATCAGTTTGATTTGCAGGACCCTGCAATTGGGTGGATATGATAGATCAGCATACACTCTTTGTTGTAAAAGTGGGTTCACTCTTGTAAGTTTTGACTTGCTAAGAGTTCAAAGCTGTTTTCCCAGAGTTCTTCACAAAAGCTACCCGTGAAATGATGCAAATGTTTAGCATTCAGTTAACACCTGTGGTTCAGCAATTTATAGCATTATTATATTACTGTTGTACTGCAGAGGAGGGAAACTACTAAAATAGAAATGCCAGTACAGAGCTATTAGTATCAGCTGTACAAACACAGAGCTGGGGGGGTTGGGGGAGATGAGTAAATAACAATCAAGTGCAAAAATATGTGCTCAGGACTGATAACTGTGTAGTGAATGTATAGGACTTGTTCATGGACCTGTTGTGGTTGTTGTACCTAAGTGTCAACTGCTGCTAATGTTCCTGATAGTTGGGAATCTATTTTGAATCCTGAAATGTAATGTTATTTTCATAACATAGTTCAGCTGGTGGAGAAGGCAGAATATCAGATTGGAATAATGGGAAGAAGAAACAGAAAAAAAAAACAAAAAAACAAAAAAACTATGAATTGGCTGAAAGTTAAACTTCTTGGGGTGTAGAAAGGTACAATGCATATACAGTATCTGAAAATTGATATTTATAAATAAAGCAAGCATTACAAGATAATATGAATCTTACATTTGATTCTCACTTGCTACTCTTCATTTTCAGCATTCAACCATTGCAGCTGACATCCGTGAATGCATTCTATTTCTGTGGTTTCTCTGCAGTACAACTTAATAATATAAGAGTGTTGTAACATGTGTTAACAGAATGCTAAGTGTTAGCAAGTTGAATCTGCAGTTATTATAAAAGATTCTGGGGAAACAGTTTTGAGCTTGATTAACTCCAATGTTCAATGCCAATACCACTCATGCAAAAGAAAGCTAAACTCCGCCCCAAGAAAATGGAAAGCAATGAACTTAGAAAAGCAGCAGAGGAGGGCAAGGGAGGTTGGTACCTAAAGGAGCAAAGAAGCAACATCTATATATAAGTTCTTAAGAACAAACAGCTGCTACACAGGATAGGAAAATATCTTCTCCAGAGCCCTATGGCAAAGCAGATTGGAGAGGATGTTATGCCGGCAGCCCTTGGTATGAAGTGGGGGGGGGGGGGGGGCGCATGCTAAACTGTGCCAGGGAAAACCACCATAGCATTAGACTATTATAGCATGCATTTATCTGATAACCCGAACCTTTTGAAAGACTAAAACAAAATCTACTCAAACGTTGCTACATTAAAACAAACAGAACAAAAGGCATTATGATGTGCCGGTGGCATGTTCAGCTCCTCAGTTGTCATTGTGCTCCCCCTGGAGGAAAACCTGGGCCATTGTTAGAAAGAGTTGTTAGCTGTGACCTCTTTAGAAGTGTAGGCTACAGGGTAAGTCTGCGAGTCAGCACTGACTCCAGGTGACTGCCTGGACAAGTCCCTGCAGTTTTCTTGGCAACCGTGTAAGAGCTGCTATTTATTCATTTGCTCAAATAACATCACTTTCTGCAACTTGTGCACTTCTGTGTTTTGGATTTGCTTATTCTGACTATGCTAGGATAGCTGGCTTACAGTAAATATGCAACAAACTCCAGAAAGAGAGGCCAGGTCAGGATGAAAAACTGCTGAGTTCTTTGCTTTCCAAAGTTCTTTGTGACCCCATTTGGCTGACAAACCTTGTATATTGTGAAATATGTTGGAATTGAATGATTCCAGCATTATCTATACCCTATGTGTGTCTTTCCTTTTTTGGGAATATTCAGTTGCACTAGTTAGTCTATCACAACACAAACAACCAAGAGTCATGTGGTAACATGTACCTCCAGACCTTGCAGAACTTCACTTTCCATCATCCTTTACTATTGGCCATGGTAGCTGGGGTCTCTTGGGAATGCTAGTCCGGCAATATCTAGAAGGCCATACAAATGTGTATCCATGTACAACCTTTCATGGATTACAGTCCACTTCTTCAAAAGCCTGATACTATTACATTGTTACAAAATGTATTATGGTGGGTTTGGGGTTGGCTCAAAAGACCTCATCTCTGTAATTTTTAAATAAAGGATTTCTTTCCATAGAGATAACCACTGAGTACACAATAGCAATGCCTCCCAAGATCTGACAATGAGCAATTGATAACTATTGTATTTCATTGGTTAAGAGATGACTCAACTTTCATCCCACTAAACCAGGAGAGGGGGTGAGAAAGGTGGGTATTTATACAGCAGAAATGTTGGCTGCTCTAGAAGTGAGAAAAGAAGAAAGTGAGTTAATTTTCAGTGCCCTCCTGCTCAAACATCTACTGTGCTTTTGCTGCTGAACTTGGCCCCGCTTCTCTCATGATGACAACAGCAAACAAATATTTGGGGTAGCATGAACAGAATGATCCTGTAGTAAATCTGGATTTGGAAAAAATGTATTTCTCCCATTCTTTCCTTACAGCTATGACAACTTTCTTTGTTAGAAGCAAAAGAAATATGGTAAATAATGGGAGAAATATATTTTTTCCAAATCCAGATTTACTACAGGATCATTCTGTTCATGCTACCCCAAATACTTGTTTGCTGTTCTCATCATGCCCCTTGAAAACTAGTTTTTCCCCACCCCCCTCCAATGTATCTGCAGCAGAAGAAACTCACGTTCCAATTAGACCATTCTGTGTTAAATAGACTGGCTGCTACACCCTTCATCTTCCTGTTCCGTTTGATTCATCCCAGATTTGGAGAAAAGCCTTTAAATGCCATATTACTGGCATACTACACTATCAGGACTTGCTGAGATAACACATTCCTTAGGGTTTGCCAGAAGAGCACCAAGACTTTTTGGCTTCATGGAGATTAGAGATTGGCTGGAGGTGCTCCCTACGAGCTCAGTATAATGCTAAACAGGCTTGGGTTCTGTGGATAGTGAGGACAAGGTGGGGAAGCCTAGGCTGGATTTAGTACCTTGGGAATGATTGTTGGGGGGGGGGGAGCGAATTTGTTATGGCAGGAAATCCCAACAATATTATGTTGCTCAAAAACACTGATGGGGAGCAGGCATTAGATGATCTGTTAACTCTGGGAACTTTTCTATTATACTAAGCCTGCATATATGTTGAACTCAATGGTCAGAATGGCTGGATATAAAATGAAATAATAATGAGCTCATCTCACAGAAACACCATCAGTTTCTAGTAAAAGAAAATGGGCCCTAGCTAAGCCCCTACTGACACTCCTGAAGCTTGTCCCCGCTTGGAAGTGGGGCATTTCCATATAATAACATAAGGGATGGTGAGTAAACATTTAGGCAGAAGAGACATGACATTCCCAAAATATTGGCAACAGTATATACTGGGTTAACTGTGGCCATTCACCCACTGATGTGCCTGATGTTAAAAATAGAAAGTTTAATGGAAGTTATATTCAAAACAATGTTAGCACTTAATGCCAAGTATCATTCTGATTTGGAAGCCAGATAGATTATTTACCATATTTCTTTTGCTTCTAACAAAGAAAGTTGTCACAGCTGTAAGGAAAGAATGGGAGAAATACATTTTTTCCAAATCCAGATTTACTACAGGATCATTCTGTTCTTGCTACCACAAATACTGTAACAATTCTCTTGCTTATGGCAAGAAAAAAGGTATGAATAATATTGGACCACAAATAGTGTGGCTTCATTTCATCTGAATTCAGCAGTAGAGAAAAAATATGGTGCAGCCCAGTATATTAAGCCCAGTGTATGACAATCAGTATTGGAATTAGTTACGTCTTTCTTCTTCCAACTATCTACAGACATATCCATCATCTACATTATTTATCAAACAACATTTCTTTAGACCCTTTCCAAAACCATAACATGTTTTACAGTTTTTATTTGTCAGTACAATGATATAAGGTTAAGAAAAGAGTTTTTGCTGGGGCTATTTCACACATTGTTAGTACTTCATTTGCACACACACACACACACACATAAAATGATTGACAAATGCACTGCAAGTGTACTAATGCATAAAAAATGTAACATATTCACTTCTTTGCCCACTCTAGTCATGTGTGTATACGTGTGTTCCTGGAAGCCAGCATTGTCCTCTGAGTCACTGGCCCTTTCTAAAGTTACAGAACATTTTGAGGTGCCCCATTCATGGCACCACATTTGGGAGAAACAAGTCCCACATCTTGACTACAGCTTCCCACCATCTATGCAGGTATAGCAGACCTACATCTGTTGCCTCAGCAGCCCTTAAAACAGATAAAACTTGAGTCTCCCTCAGTCAACCCAGAAAACTGCAGTAAGCAGAATCTGATGTGTTATTTCCATTCATTACTTGCCATGTAATAGCTCAGTCTAAGTGAAGAGTCTGCCCGCCAGGCTCTCAAGCCACTCTTTGACAAACAGGTACAGACAGATGAGACCTGGATGAATTATCTGCCCCCCTCTACCTCCTCACTTGGCTCTGCTAGGTTGTTTTAATATTTGCTCCTTGAAAGTGACCATTGAAAGTGACCATTCTTTACCTTGTGTGATGCCCAAGTGGCTGTCCTTGAGGATATCCATTCTAAAACTGCTCTCTACTTTCCTGTGTGTGTTTTCAGAAGTTAAATCTGTTCTGGGCCCCTCCGTGGGGTTGATATACTTCAGCCCAATCTGTATCATCTCTTATCCTTGCTTGAAGGGTCTGGACAAAGCCCTGCTGCTGTGCTTAATTTATTGGACCTGAGCCTCCTTCACAGGTAATGCCTCCCCAAGGAGATTCTTATTTGGGGTAAACAGTGGTAAAATGTTCCCCCACCTACCCACTTGTCCCTGTTTACTGTATGCCTCTCTGACAGGCAGGATGTACATAAGCAAGATAGTGATCAAAGTATCAACAAGACCATTAAAAGGGACCATTTACTTTTCAAAGGGTAAACTTTGTCTCCCTGACTTCCCTTGCAACGTCACAAAAAGAAAAGAAAAGAAAAAAGAATTCCGTGTGTATCAGAAGAGCAAAACATGCATACGTGGAAGAGGGAGCAGTGAGGGTGTGGAGGGGGAGGCTCTTAATTTCTGTCCTTCTGATGATTAAATGTCCTTGAACTGATGGAACATAAACACAGAAGTTGGCTCTCAAACTGCTTCCTGCCAGTTCCTTTGTTTCTGCTTGAAGACAGAAATAGAATCAGGTGAACAGTAAATTCCATGTTTTTAAATGACCAGCTATGAGATTTAGTGTCTGTGAAAACAAAGGTGCTATAAATGTGTTTCAGGGCTAGGTAGACTAGGAAAGGCTTTGAATTAATGAGTCACATGTTTAAAGTATAATGCTGAGCTAGATGTATGTCAGCCTTCATCAATAAGCACATGGCTTTAATTTGTAGCCTTATTTATATTGGAAAGCAAGCTCTAAAATGACAGTGGTATTATATGGGAATGCAAGGGCAACTTAATGCCACTTTCATTCATTGTATGATTTTTTTTCTCCAGGTTCAGTTGCCAGAGACCCTTATGAGTCCTGGAAAGCTACATTCAATTTCAGTGCCCCTTTCTCAACAGAAGGAATTAAAGTGAACTTTGGCAGGATGGTCATCCAGCCTGGGCTTCAAGGAAGGGCTCAGTTTTGGACCCCAACTCACTGTAATTTTTTTAAAATGTTCAAATTAGGTCTTACTCTTCTTTTGGTATCATTTTTGGTTACGGGTAGGAACCTTAAAAGCTGGAAATGGCTGGAACCTCTCTAGACTTTTGAGAGCGCCTATGTCTGCATGATGAAGTTTGAAAATTCCCTGTGATAATATAATAATAGTAAAGTCTCCTTTGCATTGAGTTTGACTCCTCATAACTTCATGGACATAAAATGCTATTCTCCACAGACATTTGCAGTTCTTTGGCCTATTGGTTGTTGACTGTGGGATTCAGACATGATAAAACCCATATTATTTATAAAAACATAAGTTAGCCTAAGTCAAACTTTGTCTAGTCCAGTCTTCTTTTCTGACAGTGGCCAACCAAGAGCCCACAAGCAGAAATTAAGAGCAATAACACCTTTCTGGTTCCCTGCAATTGATACTGGATGGCACATGACCTTTACATCTTGAGATAATATATAGCCAGTTATGACTAGTACTCATTAATAGGTTTAATCTCTATGATTTTCTAATCCTCCTTTACAGCCATCCAAGATGGTGGCCACCATCACTATATTTTCAATGGGAAAATTGCACAGTTTAGCTATGCACCAAGTGAAGTAGTATTTCTTTGTTGCTGTTGTGAATTTCCTGCTATTCAGTTCTAAATAGCGATACTAGGGTGAGAATCACTCGCTAGCAGGAAGTAATTTTAATGGAGTCCTTGGTGTTCTCTGAGCTTGGTTGCTTTCTTGCAAATGTTTCGTTACCTGACTGGGTAACATCTTCAGTGCATCCATGTACTAAACACTTCAGTGCATTTAATATGTTACCTAGTCGGGTAATGAAACATCTGCAAGAAAACAACCAAGCTCAGAGAACATCAAGGACTCCACAGTTCAACCCTGAACTACACATAGTCGCTTCTATTAGTAATTTTAGTGCTGTCATTCTGCTACTTTACTGATGGCCTAATCTGTGTTTAATAATTTGTATTAAGTGACTGATCTACATACATCTATCCATAAAATTGCCTATCTAACAGCAACTTCCATCCTATGACAAATAATCACCCAGGTATTCTATCCCTCCTAATCCCAATATAAGAATTTCTCTTATAAACAATTTATAACGTATCTTGTCTGCAAAAATTTGGATGATGAATAGATGGCAAGAAAGACTAAGTTTTCTGTAATTTTGTCCATGATCCCAAACTACAATTTCTATAGAAAGAGAGGAGAGTTGCAAATATTTCCCTTTCCTTCCCCCCCCCCTCTTTTGAGGGGGGGGTTGCATACTCCCAACATGCAGCAATATGGAGGATTGTTTCCAAATATTCTCCTAGATGAATTGGAGCAGGCCAACTGGAGATGGATAAAAGGAACTAATTAAAGAACAGTGGGGAAGGGATCACTCTTTCATGAGATCTTAATGGGAAGGAAATAAAAAATGCAAAAGGCCCCATTCCCTCCAGATGAGCAATACAGTTGAGTATAATGAATGTTTCATGATTACTTCATGTCAGATATGTAAATAGGAGAACTGAGCTCAGCATCTTCTTAATCCCATTTGCTAAAGAGTTCCGAACAGTGAAGAGGGGGCAGGAAACTGCAAGGCACGAAGGGTTGCAGCCAACCCTATTCCTGGCAAGAGAATGGATGCCACCTTCTCATTTGACCAATGTTCTATAATGCACAAGTCCTTGATAATGGCTTTTGGTATGAAAGGCATCAATAGATTGTACTCTTGAGATGTCAGAGAATAACTTGAACAAAATGTGGGGAAGAGTTTTTATAAGCGGGGGATTTCCAGCAAATAATTGATGCTCCTGGCAATCACATTAGCTTTTAACCATTATATTATGTACCATCTCTGTAATGGTTTGATTGTGCAGAGGATATAAGGTTAGGCAGAGTTAGCGAGTGAATTTTAACAGTGCTTGGCAAGAAACAAACATGAATCATATTGAATCACAAGGGTTCATTCCATCAGAACTCAGTAGTGGATAGTAAACATGGCATGGCCCGTATATTAAGCCTTCTGTATGCCATTCACTGTTGGAACTGAATGCATCTTTCTTTTTCCAACCATCCACACACATAACCATCACCTATATTATCTATTATACAATATTTCTTTAGAATCTTTCTGAAATTGTAAAATCCTTTACTATTCTTATTTCATTGATCAATACAATAATACTGTAAGGTAAAAAAGGCAGAGGTTTTTTTTGTGTGTGTGATTGGGGATATCCCATATATTAATACTTTACTTGCATCCCAAAATAGTATTTATTGAGAAACACACTGCAAGCATACAAATGTGTAAAAATGTAACATATCCATATACTAAACACTTCCTTGCCCACCCTGCTCTCATCTTTCTCTCTGTGTGTATCGGACTGAGGAAGCTTGCATTTTTCTGAGTCATTGAACGGTCCTTTCTAATGTTACAGCGCATTCTAGGCCAGTGATGGTGAACCTATGACACATGTGTCAAAGGTGACATGCCACAACATTTTGGGTGACCCGCCAGTGTTCACCAACACCTGACAACAACTATTCTCCCTGTTTGAGTTACCAAAGAAACTGAGTTTGTTTTATATTTCATTTTTGTAATTATTTGATGTTTCTTTATATAATACATAGCACCACACACGATTGGACTGTATGTTTTTAAAATAAATGAATATGTAAAGAATTGTTTCTTTTTTGTTTTGGGGGGGGTGACACGCCAGCAGAGTCAAGTTAGGCATTTTCCAAATTTTTGACACACCGAGCCCAAAAGGTTTGCCATCACTGTTCTAGGGTGCTCCATTTCAGGGCATAATATTTGAGAGAAGCAACTCATGTCCTCATTACAACTACCTACTACCTGCACAGGCATATAGTAGTTGACAGACATCTGTTACCACATCAGCTCTTTAAAGCCAACCCAGCAAACTGCAATAAACAGAACCTCTAAGTCAGTGTCTAAAGCCTCCTTGCAAGTGCTCTACTAACTGTGGCAGATATTTGCCGGAGGAAAAGTTATTTTGGTGCTGACATCTTGTCAGTAGAAACCTTCTGGCTGGCTCCTATGTTATAGTCTCTCCAGTACCAAGGAAATATACTGTATTTTTATTTTCCCTGACAATTAAAGATGTGATAGTCCTTGAGGATAATCTATTCTTTTGTGCTGCATTGTTTTTCACCTGTACTGCTGGGTCTATCTTTCTTTGTAGAGGAGACTTTGACATTATTTATTGCTCTGAAAATATATGTTTGTGTATGCGTGTATGTTTTTTTATTTGCATGCCACCCTGTGTATTGAATGTATTGGTTGAACTGAAAGTCTGTTTTTAGAATCTTAAAGAGAAATATTTAATTACTGCTTCATTAGTTGTGAAGGAGACTTTTCTGAGAGGCTGCCAGGAATCGTGCAGTATGGATTTCAGTGTGGCAGTCTTCAGAAAGATAAAGGGTTCAGAGTTTGTCACTGAAAGCACAATTCCTTCCCTATCTGCTGCTTCTCTTGAATTGCTGACACATTACTTTTAAGGACCAAGAAACCAAACTATTCTCTTTTTTCAATAGTAATTTTATTAAAAATTACACTTACAATGATAAAAAACTAATAAATACTAAAAAAAAGAACGTAAAGAAAAAATAGTGCAAAAAAAAGAAAAAGAAAAAGAAAGTAGAAAAGGAAAAAAATAAGATAGTAAAGAAAAAGAAAAGAAATATATAAAGAAATGACTTCCCCCTTCATCACAACAAGTATAAACAATTTTAGTAATTTATCACCTTCTCTTAAAATACAACAAATGATCTCTTCTTCCCATATCCCATCTCTTATCTATAAACAAATCCTTAAAACCTCATCTTTTCAGTCCTGATCAGCAAAAGTCCATTAAGGGTTATCAGAGATAACAACATATCTATTTTAACCTTGATCAAATAAACCAGCTTTTTATTCTTTCCTTTTACTTTTAACAATCTTGATCTTTAGTCCCTTCAAATAATGCCCTAAAACTTGATTTCTTTTCATTTTTTCTTTGTCCCTTCTCACAAAATTGTTCGAAGTTTTAACAAACCTCTTTTGTAAATCCAGTATAGGAAAGTTATCCAGGTCGCTCTCTTGGTTTCTTACTTGTATATCCCTTTTAATTATTAAGACTTCATCCAGTTTCTTTTCTATGTCCAGTATAGCATCTCTTTCCATATCATTCTTGTAGTCTGACATTTTTAAATCCACTTTCAGATTAGTCTCAGTCTTGTTCAGGAAAAGTTATTCCTCTTCCACAACATCTTTGAAACACAGTCTATCTAAGAGGCAATCACTCTTAAAATTAACTTCTGGGTCCATTGTTCAAAAATATCCTTCAATATGTCCAATGTTAAATTATTTTGCTTCATTCTGTCTTAGTAAGTCAAATTTAAATGTTCTTCTCCTTTAATTGTAATCTTTAATTCCTTCTAGTTCCCTTTAAGGTCCAACCTTCAAAGTCCTATCTTATCATGTTTTTTTTAAAAAAAAGAATTCAAAACAAAAGCATTTTCCCATGGGAAGGACTGTTATAATTAATTCCAAAATCTTATTTCAAATGCATCTGGACCCTTAGTCCATTTGTAACTTTCCAAAATCAAAGTTCTAGTCACTCTTTTGCTGTTTATTCCAAAAAATATTTTTAAAATTCCTTAAACTTGTATTTAAAACTTCTTTCACTAAGGGTTGAAGGAAACTCATCTGATGTTTTCAGGCTTGTCAATCCCAAGGTTCCTAATAGCTGAGCGGCAGTTAACAAGCAATTTCCAAAATGATTAGAAAAGGAAGTATGTGAACCCAGTGTCCTTTTGAAGGTGCTATGGTTTGAGCAAGATGGCTATTCCATTGCCTCCCAGAGCTCTAAACCCTTGTGAGGAATAGCTGTCTGGAGCTGTCAGCCCTCCCAGGTAAATCAGACAGGAAAGACGGCTAAATGAGCTAATTCTACTTTATTATAAGGCTACATTACCAGAATCTTGCAAGTCTGAAAGTACAAATCTTGTCTAGAGAGGAATTATGAAGAGCCGGTCTACTCCCTGGCTCTTCATTCTGCCATGGTCATCGGCTCTACTTTTAGCAGAGCTATCTTCAGTTCGCCATTTCTTCCCAAGTCGTACTTTGACTTCAAAACAAAACATTTTCTTAATGATGATTAATATCTGCTCTGAAGAATAATTTACTCCCAGACTTCGGTGCTACCTTTCTGATATGCTCAAGAAGAAGGTGGATTGTTGAAGCAGGTGAAAGGGTTTTTAGTATATAGGTTTTTAGAGGCCATGGCTAACAGTATTCATTTAAGTTGATTAAACTATGAGCTTCCCCAGGGAGGAATGTTGTGAAGACCATTGATTGGGTTAGCACATTGCATGTGGTTTGTTCATGTGGCCTAGCATGTTCTCTGAATTGTAGCTTCCTAATAGTGGGAAGGTGTCAGCCTTGCCAGGTAGTCCAGCCAAGAAGCACATCCATAAATACTAGTTCTAACTTTATTGTAAGTTTACATTAACAGAATCTTGCAAGTTTGAAAGTACATTTTTCCCGTCATCTTTACAGCCCGAGAAACTTTTTGTGATGTTTCCCACACCTTCATTCCTGCTGTGGGCTAAGTGGCTGCTTGTCCAACTGTCGCCTAGTCTGCAGCTCTTCCTCCTGTCTCCCAAAGTCATTCCCACATACCATTACAGAAGGTCAACAAACCCATGGTTAAAAAATAATCAAGGTTTAGCACACTATGTGAATCCAGCTGGCTTTCTATAAAATGTTCAGATGCCCAGGCTAAGATGTGACAAGAAGCATTTGAGATTACTGCATAAATCCTCTCTTGCATTTCAGTTCAGTGAGTGTAACTTCCATTATTATGACACAAAATCTTTGTTATCATTGAGAATGAGATGTGTGGCACTCTGAAGAGTAAGTTAACAGATTTAATGGAATCTTTGGAAAGACAGAGCTGTATTCCTTACTTTTTAACTTGTGCATTGAAAAGACCCCTTGTAAGCATCATTTCAAGTAAAAAAATGTGCCTCTGATAGCAGTCTGACATGAATATACTAAGCAAGTGAAGACAACAGAAAATTCTTATCTATCCTGTCTACCTCTCCCCCACTCCCTAGACTTTTAGATCAAGGTTGACCAACATACCACCATGGTTCTGGTAACTGGGCCCACACATTTTCATTTTACATAACAATCCAGCCTCATTCCTTCCACTTAGAACAGCCACTTAGGAGGGCCACTGTGGCAAATTACTAACTGAATTAAAATTTTAAAATAACAAGAACAGTTAGTAGTCAAAGCAAACCATTCTTTCTCAGGACTTGAAGAAAGAAAAGCCATTTGTAAGACTGTCCAGCTTGCCAAGAAGTAATGAATTAATGAAATTAAAACAAATATGTGATAGCAAAACTAAATAATTTCCTTTCATGTCTGTGATCCAAACATGGATTATATAAGACCTGTGTGCATGAATGTGCAATTGCCACCCTTCTCAAAATCTGTGCCCCAAGCTTTCAGAAGAAACCTATTTTGAAGTCCATTTGGTGTTCATCCTGTAAAAGATACCTGAGATATTCCAAATTAAACTATAATATACTATAATGCCCTACTATGGCATGAGGAAAAGGGAGACTTTTTTAAAGTCATGGCATTTGATGGACTAATAGCAGACTAGGTTCACATATTAAACCATGGTTTGGTTAACAATAGATTGTTGAAAAAATCAGACAGCACTTTAAGCTATAAGTCACTGTTTACAAATCTCAGCGGTTGGGCTCATACAACATGTTAAACAAAGCCAAACAATACCAACCATTCAGCCATAGCGATCATTCTTATATGAACACCCCATCCCATACCAGCCAAATGTAAAAACAGAAATAATACTTAATAATTTTTATTTGCATCAGCATATACTCCTTTTCAACATCTATATGAAACCACTGGGTGAGATCATCCGCCATCATGGGATGAGGTATCATCAGTATGCTGATGATACTCAATTATATATCTCCATCCCTGGTGAGGTAAGTGATGCCATGACTGCCCTCTCTCGGTGCCTGGAGGCTGTGAGGGTCTGGATGGGGAACAACAGGCTCCGGCTGAACCCTGGCAAGACGGAGTGGCTGTGGGTTAATGGCTCCTCTGTATCCGGGACATTGTCATCGTTGGTTCTGGATGGGGTGGCACTGCCCCAGACAGACCCAGTGCGTAATTTGGGGGTCCTCCTGGACTCACGGCTCCTGCTCAAAGAGCAGGTGGCAGCCGTGGCCAGGAGGGCTTTTGCACAGCTTCGGGTTGTACACCAGTTACGCCCTTTCCTGGATCGGGATGCCCTACATACAGTCACTCATGCCCTTGTTATCTCCCAGATAGACTACTGCAATGCGCTCTACATTGGGCTACCCTTGAAGAGTATCCGGAAGCTTCAGCTGGTCCAGAATGCAGCCGCGTGGGCAATTTTTGGGGCCCGAAGAAGGACCCATATAACACCTTTGCTCCGCGAGCTGCATTGGGTACCGGTTTGCTTCCGGGTCCAATTCAAGGTGTTGGTTATCACCTTTAAAGCCCTACATGGCATGGGGCCAGGTTACCTGAAGGACCGCCTCGCCCCCACGACTTCAACCCGTCCCACCCGATCTCATAGAGAGGGCATGCTCCGGATCCCCATGGTAAAAGAACTTTGACTAGCGGGGTCCAGAAGGCGGGCCTTCTCTGCTGTAGCCCCCGCCCTTTGGAACATCTTGCCCCGGGGGTGAGACAGGCCCCCTCACTCCAGGCCTTTCGGAGGGAGCTGAAGACCTGGTTCTGCCATCTGGCCTGGGGCGGGGAGGGAGGATATCAGAAATGGGGTTGGCTGGCCCCTTAGCGGCCTGGTGGGGCCCTATTGCCCTCTTGGAGTTTTTAGCTTTTTATCTCTGTAAATTTCTAGTTTTATAATGTGTATAATTTTAAAACTTTTTTAATTTAATTGTGATTTTAGTGATTGTAAGCCACCCAGAGTCCCCCATTGTAGGGGAGATGGGCGGGGACAAATCGAATAAATAAATAAATAAAATAAATATTCTGTGAACTCAGACCACTGAGGTTTGTTCAATGCAGCATGTAACTATGGCTTAGCCAAACGTGTGGATCAAGCTAGTGATTATATAATACTTATGCACTTCAGTGGCTTAATCTGTGATCTTTACAAGGTAGGTTATACTATTCACATTTCCAGTAGCTAAAGGTCATTAGGCAGAGTTGGGGACTTTGGGGGAAGAAGGACAGGTGTATTGCCATCTGGGAAACAGCAGGTTTTTTAGGATTCAGAGGCAATAGGCTGAAACCAAGGTGAAAAACCACAAAGGATTTTACTGAATAACTATTAAAAGTGTTGCAGAGAAAACTCCACCAATCTGCATCCCTTCAGCTTGCCAAGAATCCCAAGAATGACAGTAGATACACCCCCAGGAGTTGGCAGTTGTGCAGTATCCTACTTGGACTTTGGGTCTACACTGGTTCAACCTACCTGGCGGGTTTACCACCTTTTTATAATAGAAAGGGACAGAAAGAATAAACAGTAACACCTAGGATGACTTGGTAGCCCATCTTATCAGGGACTTGATCATAATTTTAGACAGTGGATCCTCTGCCAAGGATATTTTTAGGAAGAGAGTCTTTAGAAGTGAACACCTGAGATATTATCTTGTGATGATATATCTGGTCAATAACCCGGGAACCCAGATAAGTGCCCCTTTACTAAGAATATAGTTATGAGAAGTTGCTTCCAGTATGCAGCTATTGTTATTCCCTCTCCTTTGCAGATATAGATTAGGAAGCTGGTGTTCTTACTTGTTATGCGTAGGAATACAGATAAGAGGCAAGCAAGAGTGACTAACAATACAATGATACAGTCAGGAAGGCTTAAATTACACAAAAAAATTGCCTCAGCTAGCTAAACAACCCCTTCTGCACAGGTATTTCTTACATGTGCATAGGGAAAAAGGAAACACTACTATCTCCTCACCAATATTTCATGGTGCCAATACAAGGCTAATAGTGTTGAGCAGGGATCTATCCCTCCTTAGAATTGCTGCATGATGGGTTACTTTGCACACTGGGCATCAGAGGATGCCATTCATTTCTGAGGTCACAGTGATGATAGAAACTGTGCTTTCTTATTATCATTTCAATTATCCAGGATTGCTGGGCATTGCACCAATATTCGTTATGGCTGTGTTCAAGCACCTGGGTCAGTGTGAGATGGAGGACAGGCTATGCATTTATTTCAGCCTCAGCCAGTCATTGTAATCATAGCTCCTCTTGTTTCCTATGGGCTTTCACGTATACCATGGCCTCTAATGAGCATTAACAGTTTTAGCATATATCCTTGTCTTTTCACCAAGCCTTATGGCTCAGATTTGGGCTGGAAATCAATCCATATTCAGAAGGGAACAGTTAAAGCAAAGGGTCCAATCTTGGAGAGCAAAGCTCTTCGGTTATTTGAGGTGGGCAGTTCAATTAGGCACCGAATGCTTCATCACCTCTCCCACAATTCTGATACAAAATATGACTTCCAGGCAGGTAAAAAGAGTTTTGTGACATTTTGAAAGCCAATGTGTTGTTAAGGCACAAGGTTTATGCATTAGTAGTATCTTATCAGGAATATGAAATGTGGCTCCAAGTTATATAGATGCTTGTAAGGTCCAGAATTTATAAACGGTATCATGATTGTGAGTTACACAACCTCAACCCAATGTTTTTGGACCCCCCCCCCCCCGGTTTTCTGCATCAAAGGATGAAAAAGGGAAACGCCTCCTGAGATCACAGAACCGCATCCAGGATGCAGGCTGCTATCCCTCCGTGAAGAAAGCAAGCTGGGGAACAGATTCCCGACTCAAAGCCTCGAACGCTTGGACGGCCACGTGGTTCGACCACCCGCTTTTCTTGCACTCTCTCTGGGTCCGTCCAGTTCCACCTCGAAGATGCCTCCACCAATCAGTCCGAGGGACGCGCTGTCCCAGATGGAGCCTTGGCGCTTCCCGTAGTCAGGTGATCGGAGCCGGAAGAGTTCGCGGCCGAGCAGATAGACTTCGGGAAGCCTGCGGTTGCCGGGCACCGCGATGGCTCCAGAGCTTTGGTGAGTGACGGAGGGCCAAGCGGGCAGGCGGGTTCGTCGAGGTAGCGGAGTCCCAGCGGGCAGACTAAGTGAGAGGGGGAAGACAAGCGGCTCTTCGGCTTGGGCCTGAAGGCAGTCCTCGAAAGACAGCCTCCCCTTGCCGCTCCTCCTCCTCCTCGGTATTGCGCATGCTCCCCGCCCCTCCCTTTGCCGCTAAAGCTAACTTTGGCTTATGAAGGGGGAGCATGATGAAGTGCACACCTTCTTCTGTAAGGCAGTGTTTCTCAACCTCCGCAAATTTAAGAGGGATGGACTTCAGCTCATAGAATTCCCAGCCAGTTGAGGCCCACCCCTCTTAAAGATGCCGAGGTTGAGAACCATTGCTCTAAAATATAAGTGTTCCCCCCGCCCCGCCTGTATTCTGCTCTTCCTCCTGGGTTTAGTAGATGGGAGAATTTCTGTAGGCGGTGAAATTAACTCCCCGCTAGCATTTTGGTGTGGTATCACTTAGGGGTGAGGAATTGCGCCTGGGGTGGCCAGATGCAAAGTTTTCCAGGCAGGGACTTGGATGGTGGAGAATTTTTACAGCTGGTCATCTTCCCTACCCTATAGATACTTTGGCAAGGTTACTGTAACTCTGCTTGGTGCTCCTAACCTATCTTGGCTGATTGGTTTTGAAAACGAAGTGGGGTCAGACCTAATTAGTACTTGGATGGGTGACCATCAGAAAACCCCAGGGATGTAGGCTAGAGTGAATGTTTAAAAAAAAAACGGAAGAAATTAAACATTTCTTCTCACTTTGGGGACAAAAATTGGGGGTCTGGTAGCATGTGTTTGGACTAGCAGTTTGTATTACATTTTATATGTGTTTATATCTTTTAATAAAAATTGTTAGTCCAAAAAGGTGCTTCTAGAGTCTAATTTTGGGATATCACACTCACACAGCTCTCCTCCTGCAATGTCTACTTTGGACAAATTATTCATTTGTATATGGGCCATTTGCTTTGACACATTGGGATATGATAAAATTAAGCATCTAAAAACATGTCTGAAGTATGGTATGTTTGAATTAGGAGAGTCTGCAATATTTATTTTCTAAAACATATCTATTTTTTCAGTGCTTTCAACCTACTCATGGTTCAAGAACACTTGAAACTTACACGAGTTTGAAAAAAAAAACATTTTACAAAGTTTTGGCCATTTTTCAGAGAGCACACATCTAGACTGTATGAAGTATCCCCATGGACCATTTGAAAAATCTAGTGGCTGAGTTAATGTAACATGCATAACGATAGAATTGCAGTGTTCACATAATATAACATGTTTTACCAAACCATATTATGGTATAATATGATGGCCTGGTTTGCACAATGTAGTTTGAAAATGGCTGCAATCCCACCACATGTTTTAGCTTAGAGTAGCTTTTGTGTATATCATAGGAACTCATATTCTTGGAAAAATATGGTTAAGGCAGGGCACCTTAACATCTCATTGTACCCAAGATTGGTTAGTAGAGATCTGAGGCATCTCTTGCCTTGGCCAAAGTCAGTGTCTATATCTTTATCTTCAGAAAAAACATTGGGAGAAAATGGGATTCCAGAGAATGTAGGAATGTTGCTCATAAAGAAGAATGTTGATAATTATCTGAAGTTTGTGAGAAAGTACCAGGATGATCCTCCAGACTTTGGAGGAATGTTCAGTGAACAGATGAGTCAAAAGTAGATTTATTTGGGGCTATATGGGCCTTGTGGAAATAGTCCACAATAAGAATCTCATGCCAGCTGTCAAGCATGGAGGTCATAATGTCACAGTTAAGAGATGTTTTGCTGCCTAAGAACCTGGATGTTGTAATTGAAAGAATACATTTTGCTTCATATCCAAGAATTCTACAGGGGTATATCAGGCAATTTAACCTGAAATTTAAGCACAAATGGATCATGCAGTAAGACAGTGACCCCAAATATACAGGTAATCTACAAGACAATGGATGAAGAAGAATAAATTCAGTTCTTTGGAGTTGCAAAGTTAAAGCCCAGATCTGTTCAAATGTGGCAGAACATGAAAGAGCAGTTCATCTGAGAAAACCTTCCAAACAGTTCACTGTGGAGGAGTGAGCCAAAATTCCCACACAGGAAAAACTGATAATTAATTACAGGAAGTGTTTGGTTGCAATTATTGCAGCTAAAGGTGAAATAATTGCTTACTGAATTAAAAGAAGAGATTACCTTTTCATACTAGGGCATCATAGGTTGGCCATCATAGGCTCTTTCTGAAATTAAAACATCCAAAACACGATTTGTACACTCAGATTCCCTGTACATATCAGTAGGATCCACATAAAGTGTTGATAATATTCAGTGACAAAAATATGGAAACATTTAGAAAATTTGACAGGGGATACAGTTTTTTTTCACGGAAACATAAATTGCTCATGGTTTCTTCCAGATGGAATCAAGTGTATTGTGCAAACACATCCATAACGTAATTTGTTTGGTTTGGCTTGACCTACTGTAAAATGTAATTATGGTATGTGAACAGCATTTTTTGGTTTAGCATTATGTGTGATCAAAGCCACTATGATTTGTTCAGCAAATCATCTCTGATTATCATAGGTCTGAGCAGGCCCAGTTACAGTTGGATACCATGACTGTAACTAATCATTATTCTTTTATTAAATGACAGCAAGTTCTTTTTAGTTTTTTTGTGTAAAACATTTTTGTATTGTCTTTTGCACATTAAAAAATACAAGTATGTTTCATAGCACAAATAACTGAGCACTTGAATACTACTAATTTTTTCAAAAAATACTTCCTAGTAATTTCTACTTAAATAGTAGGATTTATTTTTCAAAAATATTCTGAATACTAGTATAAAATAAGCATCATAATTGATTTTAAATATTGTTTAGTAACACCTAAAGACGTGCACATAAGTGATTCAATGAATTAGATAACATTTGTCCTGATAAAAATGTAATGCCTAAAATAATATATAAAGTAAAAAACGTAATGCCTAAAATAATATATAAAGTAATATATAATTTAATTGGTAAATTATAAGAAAAGTGAGCATATTTGAAGCATTTTAATATTTAACAAATATAAAATGCAAACTGCAACATATAACAGTTATAGCTGTTAGCTATAAAATATATATTTTATAATGTATCATAGTAATCGTAAAACATTTTGTTCATAAAAAATGAATTGTATGAACTAAATATTAATAAATATGAAGCACTCTTCATACTGCAAAATGAGAATAAATTATATGCCTTAATTTATTGGAAAAAAAGACAACTGTAAATTTAAAGGAGTTTTGGTTTTGGATATTTTGAGATTCTGATTCCTTACAATATGCCCTAAGTTTGAAAGGTTATTGAGATTTTTTACATACCAACTTGTATCTCTTGTACTACAGTTATTATTGTCTCCTTGAACCAATAGGGGAGATTCTTTATAGTAAAAGTTGTCTGTGTGTCTACATATTGTCTAATCTTCCTATGTATCCCTTTGCTTGTGTGAAAGATAATCACTCTAGTTTGCTACCCAGGTTCTTTTCTGGCTCCATCTGATAAATGGGAACAACAAAAAACTAGTTCATACTTCATAGCTATAGGCCTACCTGCCACATTTATATCACTTTATAACTCCAAACACACAGTGGGCATATGTATATTAGGACAATCACATCTATGAACAATTACTGTGCTTAGGACAATTAGCTGTATGAACAGTTTTTGTATAGACAGTAGCCTTGGCAATCTTCAGTATAGATGTTTGAAAAATAAACTCATATGTTAACAATATAAATTAAGTCTCTCATTCTCTCCTAGTTTGGTGGGAGATATACACACACACACACACACGCATACACATGCATATGCGCACGCACACAAAATTTGTTGTACTTTATAGCAGTTGATGTTTTAACATTAGTAAATTATTTATTACAATGGCTGCTTGGGATGAGAGTTTAAAGAGGAAGTAATGGAAGCAAGCTTCTTTTAAGGAAACTGAGGCATGTAATAAAAGCTGATATTGCATAAACCGATTCTAAGGACCAGTGAAATTTTACTGCTATTTAATATTATCTCTTTTTTTAAAAAAAGGTTATTGTTGTATGATTCTACTTGCCATATTGCACAAGAGGTTGCTGAAAAAATTCAAGAACGCAACAGATATCAGAGGAATGGTGAAAGTACAGCTAAGGTATTGCATACCTCAGAGCAGCCCATCTTCTTTGCTTTACATTCTGCTATAATTCTTAATGTCAATGGAAAGTGAATGCATTGTATCTAAAGTATCCTTTGTGGCTAATGCAGAGCTCCCTTCCTTTGGGAAAGCCTTCCCATGACAAGTTTCCAAAAGGATGGTCCATTGCATTTCCCATTATATCCAGTCAGTATGTAGCAAAGACTGCCAAAGGAAATCATAAAACACTCAGAAGCTTAAAAAAACTGATATTTTTTTAAAATTGTGGTGATTTTGTCAGCTACTTCTGACAATGAATGTGATAAAAATTAAAAAGGCTCTTTCTGGAAAAGTTCCAGGATGGTTTATTAACTGTTGGTATTGTAGCCTTATAGCAAGTGAAAAAGCAGTGTTCTTGATGCAGGACAATATTTGGGTCGATCCTCACCGTTAACCTTGAAGCAGTCAGGCAGCATATAAATTTAATTAATAACAATAATAATCATAAATATTACATTCTGGTTGTTAAAGAAGAGTCCAGATCAGTACAGAAAAGTATAGAGTGTGTTTCTATCAGTCACACTTAAACAGTTGTGGGAAACTCTTAATATATTGCTTTAGGAAGCGTGTGCAGCAACCTTTAGATCCCAATCTCTAGATCTCTAGCTATACACTCACTTTTAAAAGTAACCGTATATCTCTTAGTTTGATTATTTCTTGACCATCTCTTTTCCTCCATTTGGACAGCAACCTTCTGACTATTTTGTGGATTCACTTTTATAAAAAAGGAATTTTTAACTAGAGCAAGTACCTAGTGTGATTGCATGTGTCTTTAGTCAGGATTAAGTACTGCTCCTCATCTGTCCTCTTCTATAAGAATTTTGGATTAGCTTTCAAATGTTTTGCACAGTTGACAAATGAGTTTATGAAGAAAGCGTTCCATGTTTGTATATTAGTAGACTTAAAAGCATTTACTCAGTGAATAATTAGAGAGCCAGAATTTGAATCCAGTATAAACAGACCTGCAACCATGACTATATTTATTGCCATAACAACTGATGTTATGGGCTGATGTTGAGAAACACTCAGATCAGTCATGTTTTCCATGGACAGAGAAGGTTTTAATCAAGAAAAATGCCCTTCCACCCTATCAGCCAAGCAGAGGAAATGTCAATAGTATTTTGTTTTTCCTGAGATTTTGTCACTTTTGCTTTAAAAAAAATAATTTGAGAAAATTGAGTTGAAATTAAAAGCCAAAGGGAAGAGGGAATAAAGAAAAATGCATGGGTTTTTCTCCTACTCTTTCCCTTCCTCCTTTTTTCTTCTACAGTATTTGGTTGACTGATGACTATCTTTCTATATAAATACCAAAAAAAAACAAAACAAAACCCTCACAACTGAGCAAATTGCAATAAAAATATAAAAAATGAACTCGGTTTGCACAACATATCAAACTAAAATGCGATTGGCTAGTTTACGGTTTTGTATGTTATATGAAGCCAGCCATCCTGTAGCTGAAATTGCTCTTGTATTGAGTGGTTTATGCCTTTTAGCAGAATGTTGGCTGTTCCCTTTATAACTTCCAGCTGCTTTGTCATGACATACAAATCTGCTTTCATAACCAAACTTATTTGGACATAAATCCAAGTAAGTGTGTTTAGTGTAGGTTGATAATGAGTCTGCCATAACCTCTTTTAGATAAATGTGTCCAAAACAGGTCTGTTGTTTATATTGTTATGTTTCAAGAGACTGGAGGGCCATGGGAGTGCTGATTCACAATGAGTTATAGCCTGGGAAAGGTCTTATGAGTGGATGGCATTGCTTCATTACCTTAGATTATAGTGACATGAGATTCTAGTAATTCCTAGACATTAACTGTGTTAACTGTCAATTTTTACCACCTTTGCGCAATTTGCTGCACATTGACTCTCAGTGGATCTCAGCAAGGAAGCTGCTCTGCTACGTTTAGAACCCTGACCCAGAATGAGGCTATTGAAGGATGATTTAGAAGCAGTTTCCCCCTCAGTGCACAATGCATTATAGGTGAGGACCAGCCCTCGTCTAATCATGAGAAGTTTGGTCCCCCTCGCCAGTTTCTCTAGTTAAGTCTTCTTCATACTGTGGTATCTTACGGGATTTTTTTACTCTCTGAGAATTTATGGGCTTATTGCTCGTTCTTAAAATAGTATTTTGGACTTTTCCAAATCCACAGAGTAGAGCTGTCATTTGTGTGTATGTATGTGTGTGTGTATATGTGTGTGTATGTGTATGTGTGTGTATACACACGCACATTGCCACAGAAAAGGAAAAGTTGCATCAAAGCTGAAAATCAGCAGGTCGGGAACAGCTCAGGAACGTGAGATGGTATAGATGCATGCCTCCTAGTTTAGCAGTAGGAGCGCTGATAAATTTTAAAAGAATTTTTGATTCGTATTCATTATTCCTTCCTTTAGATGAGTTGATTGTTATTCCTTCTTTGAGAAACAGATAAGCCATGTTCTGTTTTACCTTTCTCTCTCTTTAGGTCAATGTTGCAGTCAAGTCTTTATTGCAAAATCTTGAAGAAAAGACCAATCGTCTGAAAGACCTGTTGTTTCACTCTGTATCAACACGTCAGATGTATCCGTGTAAATAGCTGTGGTATTAGGAAGTCCCATATGACAATTATGGTTCATTTTATTTTGGAAAACAACTAGATGATTCACACATGTGTTTTAAAGATCCCTCAATTTGGGGAAAACCCAAGCAGAGAAAGCATTCTGATATTTTATCTTTATTTTATTTACCTTTAAGCATTTCATTTCCTGTTTAGGGCTACTCTCCAAAATATCTACAGGGCTGCACTCCAAAGTACATCCATTTTTATGGGCAGCTAACATTTTTAAAGTGTGAAATGGATGTGCTAAGCCTTTGTAAAACTTAAGGTGCCAATTTGCTCCTTAAAATCTTCCCCAAATACTCCCTTATACAAAAATGGTTCCACCCAGTTTAGGTAGATTCTGAGGGCTGCAAAAACAGTGTTGGGGCCCTTGCAGTTTTGCAATCCTTTCTGATATAGTTGTGTCTGTTTGGAGTGTAATTGCATGATAAATCAATAGCCTCTTTGGTAGCAACATGTGTGAATCAGACTTCTGCAAAGACTTTCATGACTTCTGCTATCATGGTTTATTTTTTAAACACATACATTCATTTTATAAACTTGTAAAATAATCTGTCCTGAGTATTGAATTGAGGATGGGCTGCTATCACTTTTATAGCCCTTTTCCAAATGCAAAATATTTTATAGTTCTTATTTTATAAGTGTATAAAAGTAACACACTTCATAAAAACAGAGTTATTGCGGAAAATATGATTTACTATTCAGTGATGTTTGTCAGCAACTTAGATTTCCTTACTGAGTCATTATAGCACTTGGGCATTTTTTTTATTCTACTTGGGTTTCCTTAATCAAGATGTAATGTTCTGTTAACAGATGAGTACATATGTGGCATTCGTTAGAAGCTACTTTATTCATTTTTTTTCCAACAATGATCCTTAATCCAGTTCTTGCAGAACCCAGGTTGAAGGAGACAGGCGGCAACATTTAGTAGATGAGCTTATCACAGCACACAGAAAACTTCAAGCATCTTTCAAAAATGAAAGCACAGAACCTGATGTGATAAGGTATAGTATTGCCACTTTCAGATGAGCAGTGAATGGAGTGGCACAGTCTTGAAAACATCTCTGAAGACCCTGCTCAATTTACAGGAATTTTAAGTGTGCTCAGATGATATGACCGGACTGGTTTGACATTTCTTTGTCTGATTGCAGCAGCTAGTTGCTCCCTTCTGTCCCATTCACCCTTCAGTGGTGACCTCTAACATGTTGATGACTCTATCTCTGTTTTTAACCATAGTCAGCAAGTTGAAGATTGGAAGAACAGTCTGTGCTTTCAGGAGACTATGTCTAGTTATAAAATCTAGTGTATTTACTTCTTTCAATGATTTAAAGTTTGAGCCCTTGTTTCCCTCCTGTATGAGCCATTTGGCAGCTGAGCAAACAGCAGCAGTCTGTGGTGAAGGGACATCCTCTATCAGAGAGGAGGAAAGCTGTGTAAGTTGCTGACTCTTGATCTCAGCCTGTTGGTCTCATTCTAGAGGGTTACACCTGTTGGATAAATGAAGTGGGGTGATGTTACTTACAGGACAGGC
Source organism: Liasis olivaceus (assembly GCA_030867105.1). Lineage (NCBI taxonomy): Eukaryota > Metazoa > Chordata > Lepidosauria > Squamata > Pythonidae > Liasis > Liasis olivaceus. Next base: position 97,803,242 of record CM061348.1, on the reverse strand, counting down.
TTGCTTGTTATCATGTATTTCTCAACTTCCTGTTTTCAGAGGCTTCTATGAAGTCTGTGTTGCAGGAGGTATCTGCTGCCTCTTTTCCTTTTCCTCATGATAGTAGTGCAAATGTTCTTTCTATAAAAGGACTGACTCAATAATATCAGTAATAAAAAGATAATAAAATAGTAAAAGATGAGGTTAAGGGAGAATCAAATGATCTGAAAATAAATAGTAAATAAAATCAGGTAGAATAAAAAGGCTTTTAGGATGAGCTCAGAAATTAGTCAAGGCAAGCAAGCAAGAATCAATATCAAAGATGTATATTACACACACACACATATATGTTAGAAGCAAAAGGAATTCCATGGAAAAGAAAGAAATAGGTAGCTCTGCATAATCACATCTAGGCAGGGTGGACTTGTGTTCTTTGACATTCTGTTTAGAAACAGGCAAGAGAGAAGAAAAGCTGACAGTAAAGTTACCGTAACCCAGAATTACAGGCTATCTAACATTTTGAATTCTCGAACTACTATTTTATTCTTGCTTTGTTGTGACTTTTAGATATCTGAATGTGGAAGTTGTGGAGTCACAACAGAATTTCAGAAGGAGAAGACTACTGCTATGCTTTTGATCAGGCAAATCAGTGCAAGATGTAATTTTTATATTGATAATATAGTATTGTAATTTTTGATCACTATATTTTAATCTTCAAATTATTGCAACTAGTCATAATTGCATTCCTAATATGGAGTGCTAAATTGCAAGAAAGACATATAGTGTTGGGATTTTGATTAGTTATCTTGTTTTTTAAAAACTTGAAATAATTCAGGGATATATACATAAATTAATCCATTTTAGGTAGAGAAATTGTATCCCGATTTGTCTTTGTTGCTGAGAGAAGAACTGTGGGAGATTATTTTATTGATTAATTGTTCTGTGGTTTTGTAGCTAGTACAACATCTTCTCAACTCTTCTGACTTTCATACTGGTGGAATGTTTGAGTAGTGTTGTTTGTTGCACACTCCAACAATATCAGGTACTGAATCTGTGTATATGAAACACTTGCTTGGGGGAAAAAAATCTCCTTTGTGGATTATTAAGAATCAGCTCTGATGAACTGCCAGTAGAGGGAGCATACCACTGTTGAGCAAATCATTCTTAACCATAAATGAACTACATTTATGAATTATTTCCAAAGGTAATCTACATATCTAGCATGCTTTTTCCTTTTGGGTAAGCAGTGTTATGCAGAAAAGGAGTAAGCAATAGAAGGCTACCCAAATTAAACATATGATATACTGTATGGGAAAAGAAAGGAAAGAACTGAACATGGTTTATACCAACACCATTCTATCCTTGCAAACTATCTTGTTCCATGGCATCTTCCCACTGTTTCCTACATTCCCTTTTATTCTTTAGACTTGCCACCTCCTTTTGAGGATCTCATAAATTACATGCAACCACAACTCTCTTCCCCTTCGTCCTGACCCATTCACTCTTCCTTCACATATTTGTTTTATGGTTCAATCTTTCTTCACTCTCCATGCATGGTCAAATCATTTCAGAGTATTTTTTTTCATAGGGGCCACTCACTTTTGTATTTAGTCCATATTCATAGAGCACCCACACATCCTTGACCCTGGCTCAGTCCTGACAAGACTGAGTGGTTGTGGCTGTTTGGTCCCCCTGAGTTGGGGATGTTTTCACTGTTGGCCTGGGATGGAGTTGCACTTTCCCACTTGAGACTGGTGCACAACTTGTGGATCCTCCTGGACTTGCAGCTACTACTTGAAGAGCAGGTGGCAGCTGTGGCCAGGAGGGCCTTTGTACATATTCATCTTGTGCACCAGTCACACCCTTTCCTTGACCAGGAGGCCCTTCAGATGGTTACCCATGCCCTAGTCACCTCACATTTGGACTACTGCAATGTGCTGTACATGACCATCTGGAAGCTACATAGCAGTGATCACACATGCACTTAATAAGAAGTGCCTGTTACTCCCAAAATGCAATGGCAGTAACAGGCACTTCTTACTAAGCCCACATGTCATCATTGCTGTGGGAGCTGCACTGGTTGCAGGTCAAGCAACCAGGTGTACTTCAAGGTGCTGGTCATCAGCTATAAAGCCTTCATAGCATAAGGCCTGGTTACATGGGGGACTGCCTGTCTCTAGCTGCTTCTGCCCACCCAGTACGTTTAGGCAAAGGGTGTGCTCAAGGTCCTCTCAATTAAACGTCGTCATCTTGTGGGACTGAGGAAGCGTGCCTTCTGTGTCATAGCCGCTACCCTCTGGAACAGCATCCCCCCCAGAGATTAGTGTGGCTCCCACTCACCAAGCGTTCCAGAAGTCACTTAAGATCTTGCTCTGCTCTCAGGCCTGAGGTTAGGATGCTTGCAAAGCCCCTTTCTTGTTTTTTGAATGTTGTTGTAGTTATCTTGTCCAGGCTATTATGTTATGTTTTAAACTGTGTTTTCATTATGTATTTGACATTTTGTAAGCTGCCCAGAGTCTTTTTGGAGTTGGACGCCCTTAACAAATCTAATAAATAAATATTAATAATATGCAGTTGTGAAAGCATTCTCAAAATTAGTCTTGGTTGAGGTTTAGTCACCATTCAGTGCATTTATGTCCTTCAAAACCTGCTCTAATGAAACTTCTCTTGATGTGCCACAATCATCTTAGTACTCTTAATTCTTATTTTAACTGACAACTTGGGCCACAGAGCAGATCAGAGAATTGCTTTATGTGTCAGCAAAGGAGTTTACCTTCCAGCACTTTCAGCTTTAATTAGGACACAGTCCTCAGTCTCCAAAAGAGGCATGTGATTTGCATAACTCTGGAATAGAATTATTTCATCTCAAAACATTTATTTCATTTGCTTTTCAATTAACCATCCCATTACTAGGTGTCCTGTCCTTTACTTCTCTGAAAGTATAATATATTCATAACATTGTGCCTTGAATACTGATTGCATAAACTATCCATATACATTTTTGAGAAGCGGAGGTGACATATTTGAAGATTTTGCAAGATGCTAATTGTGCATATTTTCCTTGCATCCATGGTGTCAAACGAGGGGATGGATTTTTATCAGCATTTCTACTAAATAAAATAAGCTGTAAATAAATAAGGATTGTGATCCTAAAATACAGTAAGAAACAAAGAACTCTTACATTACTGGCAAAACTGATGTAGATATTGTTAAAGGGAAGTGTGGAATTGCATAGCAGTGCTTTCATAATCCTGTTAGAAAAGACTCAACTATTTTAAGCATCCCATTTTTGGCTACCTGTAGAAATAGTTGAGGTAGAAATAGAAATAGAATCTTGCAGTTTTTTTTTTTTTAGAAATATAGGTATGTTTCTCATCTACTTACTCAGTTTCCCCATCTCTCTTCTTGCATCCAAATCTGATTGTATTTGTAACAGGAGGAAGTCCCCTAGCAAAATTCCAATATAATTGCCATTGTTTACACTGAAAATGGAGACTTACAGGTGAAATTTCTAACTTCTTGCTACTGTAGTAATCTGTTTTTTAAACTTACAGTGCTTGTTTCTTGTCCATAAAACACCAAAATAATAGCAGCACCAGTATTCATTAGAGCCATATTACTGGAAACCACCATTATTCATAACCTCCATAGAATTGTATAGCTATTCCAGAACCAAATCTGAGTGGCTAAAGCATTACTGAAAAGCTTTACTTGTAGATTTTAGTGACGGGCATTCAACTAGCTACAGGTAATATGATTTTGCATCTATCATATTTTGAATGACATCTGTGTGTGCGTAGAATGGATTCACATAGTATGTTGGAAAACCTTGCTCCAAGCCTTTGAGAAATTATGGTCTGTTGGAGGTGGGTAATCAGAATATATTCTGATACACCAACATAGCAAATATTGAAATAGCACCTTGGAGTGAGAAATTGGAACCTTCAGTCTTTTGTCATTCCATAGTCAGGGGTTTTCAAAATGCATAAATCACATTTCATAACGATTTGTGAATTCAAGTTGAAACACTTAGAATACCTCAAAGGTTATGTCTGCGTTTTATTATCCATAGAAGAAAATGTGATTGTGTACACAGACCAATTTTTAAAATTCTTGCTAAGTGAAAGCCTCATTGTGTGGCCATAGTCTAGGGAAAATTCTGAATGACTAATCTGCATTACTTGGGAAAGTTTATAAGCATGAACCAGTGAAACAGTGTCCTTGAGAAGATAAGCTGCTGTTTGTTAAAAAGAGGCACAATTCTTGATTATAACCCTCAACATCTTTTATATTTGGGCAGATTGCTAAGCCTTTTAATTAGTTAAATCTGCTCCTGTGATCAAAAGATATCTGCACACTCCGCTGTGCTGTGAAGATTTCAAAGATTTAAGTGATTAACTTGGCAAAAGCCATGGGTGGCTAATTGGATAAGCTTTAATCTTCACACTGCCAAAATGAAACAGAGGAAGATCAGAAGGTGGAAACTGGACTCGGTTGGGTGCGAAGGGAGCTACTAAACTTGTCAGAAAGATTTTTTTGATGGTAATGATAACTTGTCACAAACAAAGCAAGAACAGCGGCTACATTAAATTTATGCTGTTACATTTTTCTTAGTGACATTGGTATTTTGAAAGAGGAAAAAAAAAAACCTTTGAGATAGTGGAGCCCAAGCTGCAAATTATGGGAGCTAAGGATTTGCTTATGAATATCTTGAAAAATCTTGTGGGGGGTGGGGGGAGGATAAGGTTTTTGGAGAATTACTGTCAATAATCTCCAAGATAGACAAATCATACAGTAAAAACTGTTGGTAATGCCAGGAAATAGAAGGAACATTTTACCATATGTGGGGGACATGTAAAAACCCCTCAAAATACTGGATAAGATATACATAGTGCAATTCAGAAAATTTTGGAAATTAAATTTGAAATGAAATCACAGCCTTTTTTACTAGGTATACTCCCAGAATATATCAACAAGAAATAATTTACTGAGTGAGAATTTTGCCCAGCTTTGGAAGAAAGACACAATTCTGACAATATCTAATTGGGAACTTAAAACTTGGAGAATATGTGGCAATGACAAAATTAACAGTATATATTCATAACAGAGGTTTAACCAAATTCAGGCAGTAATGGTTTCCATATATACAATATATTATGCAACATGGCAAATATAAACACCCACGGTATAGTTTCTGAGAGGGTCTAAATGCTTATAAACACTGCAAATTGGGTTGAGGCACAAAGAAGGGGGAAGTCAGAAACCAAATAGCTTTTTAACTTTTTTCTTTTTCATTTTTCTTCTTTCTTTTTCCTAATATGCATAAACAATAATAAGTAATAATACAGTGGAGACCTTAGTATTAAGTATTAAGCTTAAGATAGAAACCTCCATTATATGACAATAATTTAATGCATTTTGCAGTTGTTTATCAATGCCACTCAGCTCTTAATGTAAAATTTAAGCAACCTCATGCTTCTGAACCTTATCACTTTAGAAATCATAGCTAATATTGACATAAACTTTTTTTCTTTATCTTCAAAGGTTTAAGTTACCAAAATCATCAGAGTGTTAATAAAATTTAGTAAACACTATAAATACCATTCTACCCAAATAAATATAACGTACTACTTATGTTCTATAATAATACAATAAAACAATATTTTTAAAAACCCAAAAAACTAAAGGTTAGAGTGCATCTCTTCATCTTTCTCCCACTGGAGGTAGAGGTTACCCATCTCAGATCATCCTTTCCTACCCCTGCAGAAAGTTCTGTGGCTCCCATCTCTCTAAGGATAGGCTTTAATGTTGGCCTTTAGATAACAGAGACAGATGGGTGAATAATGGGAAAGTCCAAAACTCCCTTTGGGTCTTGGCCTCTTAGACCAGTCCTGGAATGCTTAATACCAATTACAAGTAAGAACAGTGCATCATATGAATATAGTAATTTTAAAATTCCTATTGTGAAAGAAATGGATTTTTATGGGAAAACAAACCTCAGGAAGGATGGCAATTGCCATTTTATTTTTATTTCTGCACTTTGCTCCTCTTATTGGCAGGGCTTTGGGGAAAACGTATGGAAAAAAATAATGCTGTGCCTTTTTCCTGCATTCCTATATGACATGGTCCTTTTTGTTTGCTTATGTTCTTGTTCTGAGGTTTGTTTTAGCAATCAGACTGATACTGATTAGGTTTTTTTTTAACCTTTTAAAATCCAAATAGTGTTCTCTCAAGTGAGGTCAAGCAACTAAATGGTCCTCAGGGATGGTCCTCAACTAACAAGGCTGTTATTTGTAATAGCTAATCAATTAAATAGCTAACCTAGTACTGTTGGATTTAATATGGCTTTTTCCTTTTAATTGATATTCTAAAACTAATTACCTGGAGATCAGTGTTTAGATTACCAACAATTGAGGCTTTAGTTTCATCTGGGTTTGCAAAGGAACCAAAAGCAGTTTAGATTTTCAGAACAGTTATTGCCCTAATCTATTGCAGATGAAAAGAGAAAGGAGGCTTTCTGGTATTTTTAAACTTAATTAATTCATTGTGATACAAGTTTTCCAAAGCAAAGCGTGAATCCTTTAGTAGATACATCTGGATCATTTAGATCCGCATTCTACTGCATGCCAGATAACTGGTCCTCAACATTTTGGTGAGGGACAGGAGGAAAAGCACTACAGGTAGTATTTTTCTTACTGTCGTGGGGTCAGAGAGGAAACTCACTATTTTTGTGCTAATATTTCAAATGGCTAACAGTCTTATCTTATGCATGCTTATTTGAAAGTAAAGTTACAAAGTTAATGGATATTATGCTTATTTGAGTTCAGTATGCATTGGATGTTTTCCGCTTGATTTTAAGACGATGTAGGCATTTTGGGTATTGTTGAAAATGAAATCTTTGCTTTTCTTTTACATTGCCTCATGCTGTCTTTGGGTAGTGAGACTAGTAATAAGAATTTTTTTTTTAAAGTCTATTTTAAAATATAGAGAAAGAATCTTGTAATTAAATTAGTTTGTTTTCTATTAGCTTTTGTAACTGTCTCTAAACACTAGAGATATGGAGATATGGAAAAAAGTGCCCAAAAGTGTTTTAAGTATGAAAAACAGGCATTTTACAGATATTCCTTCTAAATTAAGCACTAAATTGCTTTTCCCTTTGGGGTCATTTGATGTCTGATTTTTGTCAGTGTTTTGATAAATGAGTGACATATTGCATAATTGGATTCCCCAAAATAGATCTCTACTGTATATCCACATTTGTTGCATTAGTTTAAATATGTTATCAACAGAATCAGCCCTGTTATAAAATGCCAGTAATAGGAGCATTATTTTTTTTTTTAAAAAATGTTTTCAGGTCTAGCCTAATGACAGGAGGGGTCAGAAGAGAAGTAACAAACCCATGGCTTGTGGAGGAGCCTGAGGAAACGAGAGGGCTTGACTTTCAGGATATCCGGCAGCAACAACAGAGAATTATAGAAGGTAAATCCTTCTTTCCTTGTTTTCAGATCTTAGTCTTGTCAGCTTTTGTGTTAGCTTTATAGCTGATTAATTCATACTGATCACATGCCTCTCTTTCCTAGATCCAAAAACCTTCCATAGTGTACTTTTTGGGGGGAGGGGGGGTGTCTTTAAATCCTCCTTAAAATAGGTATAACCTTTTTTGCAGTATTTGTTTTGTCAAGACTTATCCAAGATGTTTGAATCCTTGAATAAATATTTATTTTGCTTCCAGAACACTTTCTCTCTTTATGTTCATCCTTTCTATATTTGCAAATAATTTCTGTGAGGCACTAAGAAGAAGATGTCAGCCTGGAATTCCCTAAGTAGACTCCTGTTATTAGGTGCCACGCTCTGTGTGCCTGATTCTTCTACATTCCTGGGGAATTATCAGCCATCTGTGCCTCTGGTTATTAGCATGGTGTTTTTGGAAAACTAGTTTGCTTGCATCAATTTTTTTAGGCAGAAGAAAGGCTTTTGTTCCCAGACATACTGTCCAGGTGGTGTTCCCAGACATATTGTCCAGAACACCAGGTGGTGTTCTGTTGCCTGAGATTTTACTGCCTCCGAACCAGCTTTCTTCTTAAATATTTTATGCTGTTCTAGAGCCTTTCTAAAGATTTTGTGGACATGTGGTTTATTGTAAAACTTCTTTGCATACTAGTACATGGCAGTTAGGGCTAGTGTAGAGTAATTAGATGTATTGATAACATCTTTAATTTCTGAACATCTTAGTCTGAACAGCTGCCACATTATTCTTCTTGTTTGCCTTTTTGCACATAAAGGTCCCCCACCCCCTTTCTGCAAATGCCATTTATAGTAGCTAGTGAATAAACTTTGGGAAAAATCATTAACTCCCTCCAGGACTATGGGCAAAATGTAATAATTCAATTCATTTAGGAACTAGGGGCATGGTAATGCCATGTGCTCCAGGGAGACTTGAGTTGTGGCAATGCTTATTACGGCTCTCTCTGCCAAAAGTTGGATTAACTCCCCCATGAATGCTACATTAGCGCACTGCTTGAAAAAGTCTTTAGATTCCTTAGTGTTTGCTTCACCTATTTGTTTCTCAATCATGTTAAACCTTCCTTGGAAAATCAGAAAGGCTTAATCAGGAAACTGTATGAGTATGCCAGAAAATCCAGTGCTTTTGTGACGCAGGACTAGCTGTGCATCCAATTTCTCAGATGTTTGGGACTCTTGACTAAATTTTGTTCTTGAGAAATTACCCAGTGCCATCAGCATTCACTATAGATCCATATTGAGGCAATATCTATTAGGCCAATTGATAAAATCTAACTTTCCAATTTCCAAACCTAAGACTAGCTTTTTTTATTAACTAAGATGGCTAAAAATCTAGAAAATAGGTGGAATAACAATTATGTCAAAATTCCACGATTCTCTGTCTTTTTTTCTTGGATTTTTAACTTTTTTGCCTGATGAAAAGTTCTTAGAAATTCAAAGATCACAGTGACTATGTAAGCCTTCATTTGTGCAAATAAAGTTACTGTTTCAGTAATAGGTGCTTGATTTTTTTTCTTTTTTTTCCATAAAATTATATTGAGTTTTAGAAAAATGTCAAATGCAGAAAGTTCAAAAAGAAAAGAAAAGAAAGAAAAGTACAGAAAAAGAAAAGTAACTTCTGACTTTCTTTTGTACAGGAATAGGTATAAAATACATTCACCTCTTACTCCAATATCTAAAAATTCACATAATAAAAACTATTCTTTGCTCTAATATTTTGAAAGATTACAAAATAAGTCTATATCAACAAGAAATATAAAAAAAAATAATGCAAGATATTTTTGTAGTTATAGAATAAATCAGTCATCAAATCCCAAAATCAAAATTTCATTTTTCTTTTTTTGTTGAGTAAAAAGTCCAAGAGTGGTTTCCAAATAGAAGCAAAACTAGACAATGTCTAAAATAAAAATTAAAAAAAAAACTGGACAATGTCCTTTCTTCAATCAAAGTAGTCAGTTTTGGCATCTCTGCCAATTCGATTAATTTCAATATCTATTCTTCAGCTGTAGGTATTTGTAAATCCTTCCATTTTTGCATGTATAAAAATCTCGCTGCTGTTATCATATAAAGAAACAAATTTCCATATTTTCTTTCTATCTGTTTATACATGGTTTCAGTTGTATATCCATTTTTAAAAATTTTTGAATCAAAATACATATGTTGCAATATTTCTTAGCTTTTTCACAAGTCCACTATAGATGATAAAAGATGCCTTCACACTGATGGCATTTCCAACATACATGTGAGATTCCTTTATACATCTTAGACAGTTTATCTGGTGTCAAACACCAACGGTACATCGTTTTATAGAAATTTTCTTTTAAGATATAGTTAAGAGTAAACTTCAAACCTTTATTCCACATATTTTCCCATTGTTCCAGCATTATGTTATATCTGAAGCTTTATGCCCATTTAAACATACAGTCTTTAACATATTCATCTTCCAAATTCACCTTTAGCAAAAATTTATACCTTTTAGTTCATTTTTTTTCTTTTCTTTTTTTCTGACTGTCAACTTAAGTGCTGTTTCTATTTGTTTTAGTATATTAAGATTTGACTATTCAATTTATTATCCAACCATTATCAAGTTTTCTTTCAGTTAATACATTTTAGTAGTTTAAACACAAGCCTGGGCATTTCTTCAGCAATTTTTACATATAAATCTGGGATTTATTCACCTGAAATTTATATTCACTGAACTTGTTTTGCTTTCTTGTACAGAACAAGATGCTGGTCTTGATGCACTCTCCTCAATCTTATCTCGCCAAAAACAGATGGGACGAGAAATTGGAAATGAATTAGAGGAACAGAACGGTAAGTACATTAGGCAAAACAATTTTTAGAATTGGATGTGTGTGTTAAATTCACTGTCATGTTCATGAGAAATGGAAACACTTAACCATAATTTGGGAAATATTGTGTCAGAGCTACAAGGAAGTGCAATTTACAAAACAAAACAAAAACAGGCTTTCTAAAATGTTTGTTTCATATCTTTTTTTATTCACACTCAACAATTATAATAATTAAAGCGTATAGCAGTTTATTTATTTTTATCCCGCCTTTATTATTTTTTATAAATAACTAAAGGTGGTGAACATACATAATACTCTTTCCTCCTCCTTTTTTCCCCACAACAACAATCCTGTGAGATTGTTGGCTGAGAGAGAGTGTTTTAAATGCAAATTATAAGATACAAAAACAAGAACAATACCATTAAAAGCAGAGGTAAAATTTAAAACCAGTGTGATTAAAACCAGTTCAGATAACAAAAGCTTGGTGGAAGAGGGGTGGGGTTTTTGGTCATTTTACTGAATGCCACGAACGTGCAGGCTAAACACATCTCCTTTGGAAATGCATCCCAAGGTCTTGGGGACACACAGAAGAAGGCTGTCTCCTATGTGCCACATAAATTAACTTTTGGTAGTGGGTGGGAGGGGGATCTTCAAAAGGGCCTCTCTTGCTGATCTAAGTAACTGGACAGGTTTATAATGGGAGAGGCAGATGGTCAGGACCTAAACCATTTTGGGCTTTAAAGGTCACCACCAGCACTTACTTATTTCCTTGATTGATTGATTGATGCAATTTATATAGCTGCCCATCTCACATTATTGTGACTCTAGGCAGTGAACAAGTATTAAAACCAAAACAGAAACACATAAATAAATAACAAGTAGAAGCGATAAGATAAATATATACACATGATCTAAAAACATTCCACTTCTAGTCTAAGGACAGAAACCAAACAAATCAGCCAACAGTGCTTACTGAATGTCCTGGCCCAAAAGCCTGAAGGAGCAACCAGGGCTTTATTGCCTTACAAAAGGGCAATGGAGTCAAGGCCATCTGGATCTCCATGGGAATGCTGTGCCAGAGAGCAGGCACTGCAACAGAGAAGACATGATTCCTAGGTCCCATCAAATGACACTCCACAGTAACAGGACATAGACATCTCCACTTTGCCAACCCTGATGGGGCATACAGGGACAATGACAGACAGGTGCTCCGACATGTAATGTGGTTCTGTGCCATGTAGGTCTTGCAAAGTGACAACAAGCACCATTTTAGATGATGCCCAGTAAACAATTGGAAACTAGTACAGATCTTTCCCCCCTTCATGGATCACTGCCTTGTCGTGGCGAAGGGGCTTGCGTAACTCAGTGAAGCCATGAGCTATACCATGCAGGGCCACCCAAGACGGACAGGTTATGACAGAGAGTTCTGACAAAATGTGGTCCACTGGAGAAGGAAATGGCAACCCACTCCAGTATCCTTGCCAAGAAAACCCCATGGACAATGTCAAAAGGCTAAAAGATATGACACCGGAAGATGAGCCCCTCAGGTTGGAAGGTGTCCAATATGCTACTGGGGAAGAGCAGAGGGCAATTCCAAGTAGCTCCAGAAAGAGTGAAGCGGCTGGGCCAAAGCCAAAAGGACATTCAGCTGTGGATGTATCTGGAAGCGAAAAGAAGGTCCGATGCTGTAAAGAACAATATTGTCTAGGTACCTGGAATGTAAGATCTATGAACCAAGGCAAGCTGGATGTGGTCAGAGATGAGATGACAAGATTGAACATCGACATCTTGGGAATCAGCGAATTGAAATGGACGGGAATGGGTGAATTTAATTCAGGTGATCATTATATCTACTACTGTGGGCAAGAAACCCTTAGAAGAAATGGAGTAGCGCTCATAGTCAATAAGAGAGTGGGAAAGGCAGTAATGGGGTACAACCTCAAAAACGACAGAATGATCTCAGTGCAAATACAAGGCAAACCGTTCAACATCACAGTAATCCAAGTCTATGCCCCAACCCCTGATGCCGTAGAAGCTGAAGTTGACCGCTTCTATGAAGACCCACAACACCTTCTAGAACTAGCACCAAAAAAAGATGTCCTTTTCATCATAGGGGATTGGAATGCTAAAGTAGGAAGTCAAGGAGTAATCGGAATAACAGGCAAGTTTGGCCTTGGAGTACAAAATGAAGCAGGGCAAAGGCTAATAGAGTTCTGTCAAGAGAACAAGCTAGTCATAGCAAACACTCTTTTCCAACAACACAAGAGACAACTCTACACATGGACATCACCAGACGGTCAATACCGAAACCAGATTGATTATATACTTTGCAGCCAAAGATGGAGAAGCTCTATACAGAGAGCAAAAACAAGACCAGGAGCTGACTGTGGCTCAGATCATGAGCTTCTTACTGCAAAATTTAGGCTTAAATTGAAGAACGTAGGGAAAATCACTAGACCACTCAGGTATGACTTAGATCGTATTCCTTGTGAGTACACAGTGAAGGTGATGAATAGATTTAGAGGATTAGATTTGGTAGACAGAATGCCTGAAGAACTATGGACGGAGGTCCGTAACATTGTACAGGAGGCAGCAACTAAAACCATCCCAAAGAAAAAGAAATGCAAGAAAGCAAAATGGCTATCTGATGAGGTTTTACAAATAGCTGTGGAAAGAAGGAACGTGAAAAGCAAGGGTGAAAAGGAAAGATATAAGCAACTGAATGCAGATTTCCAGAGAACAGCAAGGAAAGATAAGGCCTTCTTAAATGAACAATGCAAAGAAATCAAGGAAAACAATAGAATGGGGAAGACTAGAGATCTCGTCAAGAAAATTGGAGATATCAAAGGAACGTTTAGTGCAAAGATGGGCATGATAAAGGACAAAAAAGGCAGGGACCTAACAGAAGCAGAAGAGATTAAGAAGAGGTGGCAAGAATACACAGAAGAACTCTACAAGAAAGATCTTAATGTCCCTGATGTTCATGCTGGTGTGGTCACTGACCTTGAGCTAGACATCCTAGAGAGTGAAGTCAAGTGGGCCTTCAGGAAGCATTACTAACAACAAAGCTAGTGAAGATGACAGTATTCCAGCTGAGTTATTTAAAATACTAAAAGATGATGCTGTTAAAGCGCTGCACTCAATATGCCAGCAAGTTTGGAAAACGCAACAGTGGCCACGGGATTGGAAAAGATCAGTTTACGTTCCAATTCCAAAGAAGGGCAATGCCAAAGAATGCTCAAACTATCACACAATTGCACTCATTTCACATGCTAGCAAGATTATGCTCAAAATCCTACAAGCTAGGCTTCAGCAGTATATGAACCAAGAACTACTGGATGTACAAGCTGGGTTTCGAAGAGGCAGAGGAACTAGAGATCAAATTGCCAACATTCGCTGGATCAGGGAGGAAGCACAAGAGTTCCAGAAAAACATCTGCTTCACTGACTATGCAAAAGCCTTTGATTGTGTGGATCACAACAAACTGTGGCAAATTTTTAAAGAGATGGGGCTCCCAGACCACCTTACCTGTCTCCTGAGAAATCTGTATGTGGGCCAAGAAGCAACAGTTAGAACCAGTCATGGAACAACTGATTAGTTCAAAATAGGGAAAGGAGTACAACAAGGCTGTATACTGTCACCCTGCTTATTTAACCTATATGCAGAGTACATCATGAGAAATGCCCGGCTGGAAGAATCACAAGCCGGAATTAGGATTGCAGGGAGAAACATCAACAACTGTGGGAGTGTGGAGCAGAGGTGTGAAACATGGACTCTCATCCCCAGAGGAGCGGACAAGAGATAAGAGAATGAGACTGGCCCCTCCCTGAGGAATGCTAAGGATGTTTGTAGTCTGACCCTGGGAATTGCTCTCAGTCTGAGAAGATTCTGTAACGGGAGTGAAGCCAATAAACCTTGCTGGATTGAATCTGTATTGTCTCCTGGAGTTTCCTGGGCTAAACCTGACATCAACCTCAGATATGCAGATGATACCACCCTAATGGCAGAAAGTGAAGAAGAACTAAAGAGCCTCTTGATGAGGGTGAAAGAGGAGAGTACAAAAGCTGGCTTGAAACTCAACATTAAAAAAACTAAGATCATGGCATCTGGACCCATCAATTCCTGGCAAATAGAAGAGGTAGAAATGGAAGCAGTAACAGACTTCATTTATTTGGGCTCCAAGATCACTGCAGGCGGAGGCTGCAGCCATGAAATTAAAAGACGTTTGCTCCTTGGGAGGAAAGCTATGGCAAACCTAGATAGCATATTAAAAAGCAGAGATATCACCTTGCTGACAAAGATCCGCAGAGTCAAAGCTATGGTTTTTCCAGTAGTAATGTATGGCTGTGAGAGCTGGACCATAAAGAAGGCTGAGTGCCAAAGAATTGACGCCTTTGAACTGTGGTGCTGGAGAAGACTCTTAAGAGTCCCCTGGACTGCTAGGTCAAACCAGTCAATCTTAAAGGAAATCAACCCTGATTGCTCATTGGAAGGATTAATAATGAAGCTCAAGCTCAGATACTTTGGTCACCTAATGCGAAAAGAGGACTCCTTGGAAAAACCCTGATGCTGGGGAAGATTGAAGGCAAAAGGAGAAGAGGACGTCAGAGGATGAGATGGTTAGATAGCATCACTGAAGCAATGAGCATGAAACTGAGCAAACTCAGGGAGTCAGTGAAGGACAGGAAGGCCTGGCGCGATATGGTTCATGGGGTCACGAAGAGTTGGACACGACTTAACAACTGAACAACAACAACAACAGATCTTTCCATACATGTGTTTTACAATCTCTGTAACTTGTACCACTTGACTGCCAAGCAATTGCATTTTGTACGAGTTGCAACTTCCAGGAACAGTCCCACATAAAGAACAGTTGTCTTATGGAGTAGTCACAGCAGAATATAACCAAGGTATGGATGATTGCCACTTAGGAATAGAAGCGTGTGTCCTTCTCATCCCAGTCATCCATGGCTGGATAGACTTCACCTCAGTCCTCAAGTGCAGCTTTCTGTTTTGTTTAATTTCAGCTTGTTTTCCTTTATTTTGTTTATTACTGAGTTTAGGGCTGCCAATTGTTTTCTTGGAGTTAGATGGTAGGGAGGAGTAGGCCAGGGTATCATCAGCATAGTGGTGGTAACCCATTCCAAAGCTCTGAATGACCTCACTCAGCAGTTTCATTTATATGTTAAAATCTAGAAGACAAGGTAGAACCCTGTGGGACATAGTGGATCAACAGCCTATGTGTTGAACTGTAGTCCCACAGCACCACCTTCTGGGCATGCTCCATCAGAAAGGATCAGAACCACTGCAAAATAGTGGCCCTAAGTTCCAACTCATCTAGACAGACCCGAAGAATATTATGGTTGATCCTATCAAAAGCTGGCAGTAATCCCAGAGGTGATGCCAGGGCCAGAGTTCGGTCACTCTGCTGATAGTTTTTCCTCTCCTGCTCTGGAGTTTGTGGTATTGTTGTTAACTCTTAGGAACCTAAGCCAAGAGTTAAACTAAGAAAGGGTGACCAAAGGGGTCTTCGACTCCCCCAGCTGCATCTCATCCTCTAGCACCTACACAGATTTTTTTTTCTTTAAAGGCCAACTGCTCAACTCCCAATACAATCATTACTCTTCCTCACACACACACACTTTCCTTTCTGCAGAGAAATTTAATGAATCTCCAAAAAACCTAACCACTGCAATGTTGTTTTGGATTATCAAAACCACCTTCCTGTTTTGGATTACAAATATAATTATTTTTATTACCTTCTTAACAGTTTCTGAGCTGTGTCCGTGCAGTGGGAAGAGAGGACAAAAGGGAGAGAGAACTGGATTACAGCAATAAATGGCCAGTGGTGATCACTTTACCCAAGAATGGAAAAATGAGACTGGCTAATATTTTAAGTTTTTGATCTAGGGAAGGCTTTGCACTGTCGCTTTTAAACATGTGGGATCCAAGTCAAGGCAAATCTGAATATGATGAGCTACCAACTGTTCTGACTCCCTTTCCCTTAGCATCTTGATGGAAGAACTGCCACACATTATCACTGGCCTATACTATGCAACAGAAGCAGAGAAGTCAACACTCCTCACTATATCCACTGCCAAAGAGCAGGATTGCAGATGGGCCTTAAACAGGGCCCCACTCTGTGCTTATCCAATTTATCCTCAGTTCTTCCTCTTGTTCTCCAGCTCTCCAATTATCCCCTTCATTGCTCTTGGCCCCCTCATAAATGTAGCTGCTGATTAGGCTCTATTTGAGGGCGGGCACTTAGGAACAAATGTGTCAACTCCTTGGGTCATTTTCATGGTCCACAGATCAGCCAGGGCTTCAACAGTGTTGCCAACAGACAAGGCAGGGAATTCCTCATACCCATTCATAAAACCTCTGCAGAAGTTATAACAGTCACCATTCTAAGATTAACAATGAGTTTTCAATCATCAGCTCCATCTGAACAGAGTAAGAATATATCTTCTTGAGTGTAGTTTGATGTAATCTGGATACATTTTTGTTACAAGAGCTCTGTTTGCCTACTATATTTGAAAAGTAATCCAGAGGTTATCAGGGGAAGGGATGAAAATAGTTGCCAGTTTTTGTTTGAGGACATGAAAACAATATCCAATGTCTTTACTGGTGATTTGGCTTTTAGTTTCTAAACATTGGTTTAGAAAGTAAATATTTAAAGCAGTGCTGTATCATAGAAAGTATGGTATATTTATAGAAAGGTATGTCTCATTTTTAGTATATTTTATTTATTAAGTGTGGGTAATACTGATCAGAGTACCATAGGAGAGAGAGTAATTTGCTTTTTAAATATTCCTTTGCAAACCACTAGATGGCAGCAGAAGACAATAAAGCCCTTCCTTAGACTGTCTCACCAGATGTGGCTCAGCTGCCTAAGCTTCTCTAAAGGAGGAATATTTTACTTTTGCTTCTCTTACAGAGCCAAAAAAAAAACCCTTCTGTCTCTCCTCTTCCTTTTCTCTGGTTTGCCTAGAGAAACTTTTTATCCATTCTCAACACATTTATTCACTCACTATAGGATACATATTTTAGCTTTCAAGATTTTATCAGTCTGAGTCTGCAAATATGTATTGGTTTTTCTTTTTAGTTTCAGTGATTTCCTACGTGATCTCTGATTGCTACTCCCTTGTATAGGACTAGGAAAGCTTAGTATCCTACTAAGAAGCAACTTGTGTCTTAGCTGCCATGCCTGCAGACTCAAGCTTCAAAGCATAGGAGAAGGAAGAGGAGCACGTGCTTGTGGTCCTGCAGAACATCCCATATGAGGCTAGTAAACAGGATCTGCAGGACTTATCTAAGGAGTCAAGTATCTCCCATGCTTGTTTGCCCACCATGCCACGCAGGCAAGAGATTTCAGAAACTTGATAGTCCTCCATTTTCAGGGAGGGGGTTGGCAATTTATGAATTCACACTCTTCAAGAGTAGAGCTAGAACTTACTCGGGGGGGGGGGGGTTATAAGACTTCAGTTCACTTCTAACATCTCCTGAAGCAAAATGTTCATTTGGAGCTTTCCATGGTGCTACATCTACTGTGCTTTGTGGGTATCTAAATGGATGGATCAGAAGATTAGCAGGTTACATTCAAAAAATTTTCTGTCAAGCAGACTGGTGGACTAGGAACAAATCAGTCACTTTTCCATGTCTGGTTAGGGAGGAAATGCCTAACTTTCTTTCCTAAACAGTATCAAAAAGGCAACTGGAAGAGGAAAGATGAAGTCACCCCTCTCTCTTCTGGCAGTCTTTTTGATTTCCCTGCTGGGCTGTGGAGAAAAGACTGGGTTTCATGGCCAAAAGAGAAAAGGCATGAAATTCCTTCCTCCACAGCTAGCAAAGAAGGGCAGAAGTCTGGCAAAGGAGGGATGCAATGAGCTTTCCCTTTATGAGACTGCTAAGTACAGAGGAAGGCACTTCACTTTCTCCATACCCTGCACAGTGGATTGGTGAGGGATGAATTGTAGAGTTGGAAGGGGACAATTCAGGGCTCAGGGCAGGAATTCAAAGTAAAGCATTCCAGACAAATGTCTGTCTAGTTTTCATCTCAACATAACCACTGAAAGGGAGCTGAACATACCTCTGGGTAAATAGTTCACTGTTGAACTGCTCTAACTGGAAGTTTTTTCTGACGGTCAATGGAAATCTGCCTTCCTATCATGCCATTATTCCATGTCCTGCACCCTGAAACACGAAGAACGAGGTCTTGTCTTACTATGTGAATTATTCCAGGTGTTAAAGAGTGATAGCCTGACTTGTATTTTCTCAAGATGAAATATATATAACTCTTTCAGTCTCTCTTCATAGGACTTAAGTTTCTAAATGCATGATCATCCTAGTTTTCCTTTTCTGAACTTTTTCTAGTTTCTTTGAATCTGGAAGGTTCTCTGGAACTGGAAGGTTCTCTGAAGTCCAGAGAACAGCTAAAACAACTAGGTTGATCTGAATTACTGGATTAATTGAAGTGGAGTCTGACTAAAGCAAATAAAGGTGGGATCATCTGCCCTCCAACTGTCTGCTTATGCATTTGAATAAATGTTCTTATTTATAGCAAATGAAGTAAGTATATGCAAGGTTCAGTGAAGGGACAAACATTCAGTGGTGGTGTTTGCAAATAATTTCAGACCCCAAGTTTTAATGGGATTAATTTGATCTTACATTAATGTAGCTATAGAAATCTGACTGTTATACCCTTTCTACTTCCTCAAGCAGTCAGTCGATAGCTTTGATGTTAAGCATTAGGATTCTGCAGTGATCCAGATGCATACGGGATAAGGTGATTTGGAGTGTGTAGCGGCGTGCATGTCACACCTCTCCTCCATTCTTTAAATATGCTTTTTTTCCCCCTGAGCTTGAAATGCCAGGAAAAAATGTGATTGATTTAAGGGATTCTGACAGGTATGACATTTTGAATCCCCTTTTCCCCTTTAAATCCAGATCACTGCACAACTGTATTGAATGGGCTGTTTCAGTGATGTAATTGTTCAAAGGATCCCAAGAAACAAATCCAGAACTTTTCCAGATTTTGGAAAACTGTGGTAGGAAAAACGTCATACTTTGGAACACTGCCAGCTCTACAAACTCTTCAAATATTTGATCTCACATGGTGAGTTGTAGAGGGGATTGCAAGAGTTTTGAGTTGTCAAAAAAGCAACCTGTCTGTGTAACGAATGTTCGAGCCTTCTTTGCTGATTAGCTTTTTTAATGAAAAGGTGACAATAGCTTAACTCACTTTCCATGTAGCTGAATGAATGTATAGTAACTTCATTCCTATTTTTCACTCTTCTCTCAACTTAAGCCAGTTTTTCCTAGCTTTCCTGGGTTATTGAGCCTGTCAGAGAGATACATACAAGTTAATAGGCCTGCTTTCTATACACCCCTAGGCTTATTCATTTGCGGCATATTGAGGGCATGATGGAATGAGATCAGACTTGAAAATAAGTTCACAAAAATTACTGTAGCCTTCCTCAATTGTATCAGCATGCTAAGCTTCCATTTATAGCCTTTAAAAAATAATTTCAAACCTTCAAAAACCCAATTTCAGCTGTTCTTGGATTACAGAATTAAAGCAAAAGCCCAAAGGGAAAAAAATAGGTGGGCATTTTTTAAAAAGAAAAGTAAATTCTAATTTGTATTCAAAGAAATGCAGCCGAACACTTAGCAGTGTCATGGTCCCACTTGCAGAGGTTTCTTTTTTCATCACTGGCTTCCCTTCATGAATTTTAAATAACCAAAGAGCAGACTGAAGTTAGTTTTATCCAAACTGGTACCAATTTACACTAAAACTGTAAATGGCTACATACATTAACATTCATAACTTACATCAGCCATCTTGAGTCAGGGTTTGCTAGAACTGTAACTTTTTAAATCTTACAGCTCAGTTCAGATGCATGAAGGATAATGGTCTCTAAGCAATAAAAGTTCTTGTTTTAAACAAATGATAAGCACTTATTCATATACTTATTCAGTATACAAATGTCATTTCTTAAGGCAGCCTAAAGCTTCTACTGTAACTTCTGCAAATGGAAAGAAGCATCTTACTTGAGTTCTGGACTAGGAAATCTAGAAAGATTTTTCTAGACTCTAAGTGGAATTTTGTCTCCCTATTCACAAGAGTGGCGATACAATCCACTCAAGCATGTTTTAACATCTCAGTATGGACCAGATACTTTGGCTGCATCTGAGAAACCTGAGGTGTTAACATAAATATTCAATAATTTTTTATTATTACAGTTGGTTGTATAGACAACCAAATGTTTTGACTAGAACTGGCATTTTTATCCACCTATTGAGTCCTTTTCAAGGACCTGGGATAGGCAAATGTTGTTGTCTGATAGCGTTAAAGGTATCGTCGCAGGCTGTAAGCTGTTCCAAGTAAAGCTTCCTTTTGCAATTGACTGATGATGATTTTGTCAGTGCCATGGACTTCAAGTGGCGCTCCAGATGTTTTGGGATTGCACCCAAGATGCCTATTACTACTGGTAATATCTTTGCTTTCTTTTGCAACAATTGTTCTACTTCTATTTGTATTTTGTGATTCTCTCTTAGTTCTTTCTCTTTTATTCTGTTGTCTCTAGGTATTGCAATGTCTACTATCTAGACTTTTTTGTCTTTCTTATCAACAATTGTTAAGTCTGGGGTGTTGTGTGGCAGGTACTTGTCTGTTTGAATTCTAAAGTCCCAGAGCACTTTAGCTTCTTCATTTTCTGTTACTTTGTCTGTTTTGTAGTCTCACCATTTCTTGCTTGCAGGCAAATGGTATTTCTTGCAAATATTCCAATGCAGCATTGTTGCTAAATTAACTACTTTGTAGTCAGTCTGTGCAATCTTCTTGCAGCAGCTAACTAGGTGGTCCACTGTTTCTTCAGAGGTGGCATTTGGTGTCTGTTGCTATCTTCTCGATTCTGGCTTTGTATGCATTTATTCTTAAGGCTTGGTCTTATGCAGTCAGAATTAGCCCCTCTGTCTTTTTCTTCAGCTTTCCCGCTCTTAGCCATTGTCAGGTCTTGTTGTTATGTGCTTTGCCTGTTAGTTCTTCTGTGTACTGGCCATGTAATACTTTGCCTTGCCATGTCTCTTTTCTGTTCTTCATTTGGTCTTTCTTGTAGGCCAGTTTGGCCTCTTTAGTATTCAGTAAGCCTTCATGGTGTACTAGCTTCAGTGCATCTTCTTCACTATCCTTCAGATATTCTTCCAATGCCCTTTTTTCTTCTTCAACTGTCTGGTGTTCTTGCAACATTCAACACCCACCTATGCGCCTTGATAAATAGTCTGTCAACGTCGCTGCGTGGATGAAGGGCATGATTCATTGTCATTATTTTTCTGGTCTTCCTAACCAGGGCTTCTAGTTCTCCTTGAGTCCAGTCCACTATTCCAACTGTGTATCTAATGACTGGAATTGCCCAGATGTTAATTGCCTTGATGGTATTTTCTCCACTGAATTTGGACTTTAAGATCTTCTTCACTCTCATGATGTATTCACTACTAACCTTCTTCTTGACTTCAGTGTGCTTGATGTTATCAGCTTGAAGGATGCACAGGTATTTGTAATGATCTTCTTCATCCAGACTCTTGATGTTATTTCCATAGGGCATCTTGATTCCTTCAGTTTTCACTGTTTTTCCCCTGTTGATGGTAAGGGTGGTGCATTTGTCCAGTCCAAACTCCATTGCAATATCTTGGCTATATATTTGGACAGTGGTGAGCAGCAATTCTGTTTCAAATGGTGTTTTTCCATACAGCTTCAGATCATCCATGTAAAGGAGGTGAGATAGCCTGGCAGATGTTTTTGATGTTTGATAGCCATGGCCTGACTTGTTCAGTATTGTTGACAGAGGAATCAATGCAATGACAAACAGTGGTGGTAATAGTGTGTCTCCTTGAAATATTCCTCTTTTGATATTAACCTCTCCCAGTCTATCACCATTGACCAGCAACTGTGTCTTCCACTGTACCATTGATCTTTGCACAAAGTTTCTGATGTTGCTAATGCTTCCTGTTATTTCTAGGCAGTTGATTGTCCAAACATCTGGCAGGGAGTCAAATGCCTTCTTGTAATCAATCCAAGCTACATTCAGGTTAGTCTTCCTTCTCTTACAGTTTTCCAAAATCATCTTGTCAGTTAGGAGCTGATCTTTTGTTCCTCTGCTATTTGGGCAGTTTCCTTTCTGCTCAGGTGGAAAGAGCTTGTTTTCAACTAAATGCTGTTGGACTGCATCAGCTACACCAGTTAGTGATTTGAAAGTTGTTGACAAACAGGTAATTGGCCTGTAGTTGCCTGGTGCTGCCCCTTTTGTTGGATCTTTCATTATCATGTAGGTTTTGCCAGATGTTAACCAATCTTCAATTTCACCTCCTTGCGGTATGTTGTTAAACTGCTTGGCAATGAGTGGGTGCAGAGCCGTCAGATATTTCAATCAAAAACCATGCAGTTCATCTTCACCTGGTGCTGATCAATTCTTGATCTTCCTTGCCCTTTTCTCCACCATTTCTGCTGTTATTACAAGTTCTTTCATTTCAGCTTCTTTTTTATTCTTATCCACCTCCTTTATCCAAGCTGCATTCTTGTTGTATTTCTGTGGGTTGTCCCATAGCTGCACCCAGAACTGCACTGTTTCTTCTTTTTTAGGTGTTGACTGGTTCATTACAGTCTCTCTATTAATGGATTGGTAGAAACGTTTCTGATTCGACTGAAATTGGAAATTCTGCCTATAGTGTGCAATTTGAGCTTAGTATCTGCTGATCTTCTTGGCTATGGCTGTTATTTGCTGCTTATTTATTTATTTATTTATTTATTTGCTGCTTCCTTAATCTTCCTTGTTTCTAGGTGAACTTCTTGATCAGATATTCTTTGGTCTTCTTGTTCTTCAGCTTCTTTTCTTTCATCTGTTCTAGCTTGCTTGCATCTGATCTTAGCATGCTGATCTTATTTTCCAACCTGTTCTTCCATTTTGGTTGTGCACTGTTTGGCTTTTTTTCTTGTTTGTTGATTTTGCATCCAAGGTATTCAGTTATAACTGCAGCTGTACTGTACATTAGTTGGTTTGTTTCTTATAGTGAGCTGGTGCTTATATTTGATAGTATAGTATTGGCATCTTTTACTACTTCTGCTAGCTGTTTCTTTGTAACAAAATTCAGTGCAGGAAACCTTATTCTGTTGTTTTTGTGCTGTTCTAGATGCTCAGTTATTCTTTGTTTCAGTTCCGCTTGTTGTTAGTTAGAGGGCTTTATCCTTTCTGAGGAGAAGGCAGAGGAGAGGATGCCTGATTTGGGAATGAAAACGATTCAATAGCTATGCTGGCTTCCTCTAGTGCCGACTCCCCCTGGTTTGCCTTTACAGTCCGAGCTACTTCTGGCAAGGCTTTGATTTCTTTGCCCTGGGTAGCATAATCCTCTATCCAAACCTATTGAACTTTTGCAGTTCTTCCAATTCTACTTCTGTGAATACTTTATTTTGTATTATAAATCAACATTAATCTGCTAGCCTCTGTTATTTCTGATTCTGGATGTTGTTCTTTCCAGAACTGGTGCATTCTTTTCAGATATCCTCTTCTCGTTGGATTTGATTTGTAATAGCTGAACATTATTTCTTTGTTTTCAGTCTTTGTATATTTGCGACAGGAAGACAACTTTTCTTCCAGTAGTTCTGCAGCTGCTGGCCCTGGTTGCTCAGCCAACAGTCCTGAGTCCTGTAGCCCAATTGTCACCAGATGTTCAGGAACTAGAATGCCTAGCTTGGTCATTGTTGACCCGGGCAACAACCAATCCGCTCTAGGTTTCTGTAAATTACATCTCACCATATTGTTTATGGTGTTCATCTGGCTCCTCTGATGAGACATATGCAGTATGGTTGAACCTCTGACATAGCTCTCATCCTCCTCGGAGCACGCAAGCCCCACAACCATGTCAAGGTAGTGCCTCACTGGGGGATTATTATTATTATTAACAATTATTATTGTTGTTGTTGTTATTTATTAAACTTGTATGCCACCTGACTCCCAATGGCTCTGGGCAGCTCACAACAATAAAAGAAATTACAATAAATATCTGAAAATTCCTAACAAGGATGAATCACATACTGCCTCCTCATGGTCACTGTAACTGAAAACACTACACAGGATATACACAGTGTGTGTAAAATGTAGAGAAATTCCCCCCCCCCCCCGTCCAATGGGGGTGGGGTGGAAGTCATGGGGATGTGAGATAATGTAAAACTTGTATCTCTGCTTTGAAAGCTTAAAGGAAGATGAACTGTATATAGCATTCAAATAGCTGGAACAATCTGATAGAACTCAGTAATCACAAAGTAATTGAGTCATTTAATTATTTTCTGTCATTCTGGATAATAAAGCTATCTGATTTCTCCAGTGGATGATGGGATTATGTTATTTTATTTTTTAATAGGAAGATACCTTGAATAATACGTTATCTGTGAGAAGAATCATTGATTACTGGCATTTTTCCTCTGTTTCAAAAAAGTTTATGAAGTTGAAAATTCCTAGTCCTGTATTTTTTTTCTGTGCACACTTGAGAAATTATTTATATGGGGTTGGTTTATTTTATTTACTAGATTTGTAAGGCTACCTACTCCTCATGTAACTTAGTTCATGGAATTATTTATTGTTTCTGCCAAATCTTTATTGATTATTTAAAACTAGCTGACCTTTTGGCCTTAATTTTCTATGAATTCCTGCCTTTCCAGCCTAAGTCAAGATATTACATCTGGCAAGTTGAGAAGCTTGGATATAAGGATCCAGAGATAATAGGAATGTAGTGCTTGTTATGAATTTAAATGGTCATATTAAGACTTACAGCAGTAGACATCTTTTCTAAGGAGAAATACAAATTTGACCGCGTTGTTGGTTTATTCCCCAAATTACAAAAATAGCAACATAACCCTCTATCCAAGCCTGTTGTCAAGAAGAGATCAAATGCTAGGTCTGCTCCAGTTTTCCGTTTGCAAAAGGAGACTAGATTGGCTGTTCTCAATGCATTGGGTAACTTCCTGTGTCAAAGGGGGGAACTGAAAACTCTCTTGTCCATGTGACTTTCCAGCTTTCTTCTTGAAACAGCAGACTGGATGCTTAAATCTTTGTGTGGGACTATACCAGCATGTTGGTACAAGGAATGAACATTCTGATCAGTGTTTGATTAAGCTATGTAATGTTATTTAAGAAATACAAATGTAGATTCATGCTGTTGTTATATCTTTTGATATTCAGATGAACTTAGAACAAAGGTGTTTCAGGATCCCTAGTACATAATTTGGCAATGCATCTAGCTCTTCAAAAAGTGAGGTAGTTAAAACAAGAATAGGCTGAGCTCTTGGAGAGTTCCGTGATATGGCAAAAACATGACTGGTTCTCCTACTTCAAAATGGTGGCACTTTAACTGTTTTGCTTTTCCTAAGCAAAGAGGAAAATGTAGAACAATATTTTTATTCCAAGCTTCTGGAGATGTTAAAAATGTTTTGTGGTTCATAGTAAAGAATTCTATTAAGATTTTGATCAGGCTTGAATACATTGAATGCTGTAAATGAGATTTTAAAACAAATTATTGGATTTATCCATTAGTATATTATACCATATTTCTACCAAAAACATGTTCAATAAGAGAAAATTAACTAAGAGAAAAATTACTATTTCTCAGCTGTATTCTACAAAATGCCTTATGGAACAATTATGGTTATTAACATTAGCAAGAGGCTTGTTTTTGGAACCATTTTCAGCAGTTCCTGTAAGTAGTAATTATAAAGGAAAGGAAAGTTAGTCGTAATAGTAGTAATAATTATAGTAGTAATAACAATGTTTTCCTTGTGAAGTTTCTTGATCTTTGTAAGCCACCCAGAGTCACAGTAGTGAGATGGGCAGCTATATAAATTTAATAAACAAAGAAATAATATCCCTAATAAGGATTCGTTGCTCATAGCATCAGAGCCATTTATTTTTAAGTTGCCACAGCACTCACCCTTTAAAACATCATCTCCCCTGAGGTGAGAATAGCCCTGACCTTGTTGGCCTTCTGGAAGAGGCTGAAGACATGGCTTTGCCATCTGGCTTAGGGATCCAGTGACATTGGTGGAGAGTCTGCTAAGGTGCAGCTGGGTGGGAGAGGGTGTGTGTGTGGCCCGTAAGGCATGACACGAACACGGCTGGGCCAGGGATGGCTGCGGCTCGGAAGGGGGGATGAAAGCAACTTACCAGAGTGACTTGCAGCCTTCCCTGTTGGCTTGCCCATTGACTTTGCTTGTGGGAAGCCAGCAGGGAAAGTTGCAAATGGCGATCACATGACCGTGGGATGCTGCAACCATCATAAGTGCAAGCTGGTTGCCAAGTGCCCAGATCATGATCATGTGACTGCAGGGACTACCTGTATGTTTTGTATGGTTTAAATAGTTTTTATTGTTTTTAATCATTTTAATAGTTTTTGTGGTTGTATATTTTTTTGTTTTTGTATTGCTTTTTGAATTCTAACTTTGTAAGCTACCCGGAGTCATAGCAGTGAGATGGGCGGCTATATAAATTTAATAAATAGCCCTAGTGAGGATTCATTACTCATAGCATCAGAGCCTTTCATTTTTAAGTTGCTTTTAATGGCTTCCTATGAGCCATGAATGAATGAATGAATGAATGAATGAATGAATGAATGAATGAATGAATGAGACAAATAATTGTCAGTTGTCTATCCTTTATTACTTGTTTAGTGATTAAAATAGCTAAACTGCTTCTTCAGGCAAATCCTGGTGTCCCCAGAGTTGGGTTGGGGGAAGTAGCAGAAGGGGTGCTTAACCAGATAAATATATTGCCCCTTTCCTTTCCCAGCTCAGGATAGGTGACTCCTTAGTGCTGAATGAGCTTTTGTACTCACTCACTCACTCACTCACTCACTCACCTCTCCATGTAATTGAGCATAGTCAGTCCTCATACCAAGCTACTGATCAGGAGTTTGGAAATTCTTCTTTAAAAGGGGACATTGTAGATTTTGGCCCTAGAATGGACTCTACCTGATTAAGATAAAAGAGTGCCCTTTAATACTTCATCATTCATCACCTCCTCCATCTCTGGGAGTAAAATACCAGTTGAGCCGAGAAGATCCTGGGGGATATCTCTTATAACCCCATTTTGATGGGTAATGATTTGGGTTGAGGGGCATCCAGTGTGCATCTGCTTACCAGATCTGTGCCAGTACAAACATGCTCAATTTTATGTGAAAAGTGGGCAGTAATAAACAGGTACTTATGCTCTGATAATGATAGCTCCTATATTAGGACAGTATTAATTACTGAGTTTGTGTATTTCCAGCTCTCTAACATGATTCAGATGAGGCTAGGGGGGCTATTTTCCTGCTGGATGTGTTCTTTGTCTAATAACAATGCCAGGCCTCAAAGGCTGAAGCTGTTTGAAAAGAGAAATTCCCTGCTTTGTAATAGTGTGTTCATAGGGGAAAATAATGTATTGTAAATTCTAAATCTCATTCAGAATCTTGTTGGCTTAAGGTGGTTAAAGTTGGCCTATTAGATTTCTGTATCCTAATCAAAATTTAATGAAAGAAGCCCCCCCATCCCACCCCAGTTCTTTTAGGAATTGCTCATTCTGTTTTTAATTATTCTTACTTAAAACAGATATGGCTATTTTGAGAATGAACAGCTGTTTCATGTGAACTTAACTTGTCGGTCATCACCCTCCCTCCCATAAAATCCATCTTTTCTCTGAATTAATATAGGTTAGTTGAAATCAAATGCTTTGTGGAGGAGAATGACAAATATTTTATTTCAAAAGACTTTACTTTTTTTCTTGCTTTTTTACCCCATATGCAATAATAACCTTTTGTTTTATAGGCAATCTTTGGAACCTGAGATGGCATACTTACAAAAATTATTGATTCATTAAACTTGTTAGGCTGTCATATTCTGCTGTACAAACTTCCCTCCTTTCCATTAAGAAATCTTACAATGAGCTCCACAGCCAATTGAGGATAAGGAGATCCCTTTTGATTAAATAGTTCAGTGATTGTGAACCTTTTGGGTTCAGTGTGTCAAAAATTCAGAAAATGCCTAACTTGACTCTGCTGGCATGTCACACATGAACAAAAGAGAAACAATTCTTTACTTATTCATTTATTTTAAAAAATACAGTCCAGTCATGTGTGGTGCTATGTATTATATTAAGAAACGTCAAATAATTACAAAAATGAAATATGAGTAAAACAAACTCAGTTTCTTTGGTAACTCAGGCAGAGAGAATAGTTGTTGAGTGTTGGTGAACACTGGTGTGTCACCCAAACTGTTGTGGCGTGTCACCTTTGACACGCGTGTCATAGGTTCGCCATCACTGAAATAGTTTAAAAGAAAAATCTCAGGGTTGTGGGTTTTGTGCTGATCAAACAAAAGACAGCAGAGTGTTGAATAGGCTTTTTGCTGCTTGCTTTACTGAAACTTCTAGAACTAATTCCACTGAGTCTGCAAGAATTGCAACATAGCAGGCAGCCCAGGGTAATCAATACTAGATCACAGGTGTGTCATCAGCCCATGATAACAATAACCCAATACTCCATACAGGTAGTCCTCAGTTAATGACCATAATTGGGACTGGGAACTCCATTGCTAAGTGACTCAGTCATAAAGCGAAAAATCATGTGACCATGCCAACTTACAATGATAGCTGCAGTCATTAAGTGTGATGTCACATGACCATGACTTACGACTTCCTGCCAGCTTCCCCATTGACTTTGCTTGTCATAAGCTGGCAATGAAGGTTGCAAATGGCAGTCGTGACCATGGGATACTGCAACTGTTGTAATTGTGTGCCAGTTACCAAGCAACCAAATCACGATCACATGATCACGGGGACGCTGCAACGGACGCAACTTCAAGGACTGGCTGTAAGTCTTCTTGTATAGCCCCGTCGTAACTTCAAACAGTTGATGAATGAGTGGCCACTAAGCGAGGAATACCTGTACATCCCTTTGCCAAGCTATTGAGTCCATTACATATATTTACAAATCTAGGGCTTTCATATGTGAATGGGATAATATATGTCATCACAAACAGGAACATTTGGTGTGGCCAGCAGTACACGTGATCATGGAGTAAGCACCATCTATATGTCTTATTTCAGGGGTAGGTGCTACTGGTGATAATTGAGGAATTACATTTAAGTTTCCAACCACATCAAGTGCAACTTCTTGTTTTTGTGCCCTTCTTCTCTTTATCTGATCAATGTGCCAGCTTTTTGAGCATGGAAAATTGTCCAACCTCTTTTGACTGTCCAGATAGCCTCTTCTCAAACCTTGAACATAAGAACAAAATCACTGGTGCTTGATTTGTTGTTGCCTGTGCCTTATCTGTTTTCCCCAGACACTGCTCACCAAGCATTCTTGAAACTTTGAACAAACCTTTCAGTGACTCTGTAGCTGAGTGATGATCCACTGGTACTGGCTAAAGCGTTTAACTCCCCAAACAAAATCCAGTGCTGCTTCTATTTTGCATCATTTTTTTTCTTCAGCTGTGAGTGAGCATGATGTAAAACTATAAGATATTCACTGCTGTCTATCATGACGTGTGATATCACTACATTGATGCCATATTGTGAGGCATCACAAGTCAATTTCACCAGCAAGTGCAGATAGTGGATTACTAATATCTTTAACATCCCCATCCTAGCAGTTCCATTCTTCTTTGCCACAGGAACCACAGATGTAGTCCATGAGCTCCAATACAGTTCAGTTTCTTGTTCAGTTTCAGTTGTCACATTCTCCTGAAACACTACTGTATCTTCGATGTGCTTGAGTGCGTTAATGCCATCTTTGAAAACAGGCATTATCTAATACCTTCAGACATCTTTTTAAGTTTGCTGCATATGCTACAAAGAACTCTTTGCTCTTTTTGTTTGCACTTAGGAAAAGTATGAAAGCTTTGCAATCAATAATGATTTTGATGCCATATGTTCCTGCATTTTTACATTATTTCTCTATTTACATTTATTGACTACACATAGCAGATACCTAAGGATTGGGGGCTAGCAATAATAGTCCCTTTTTACCAGAAAGACAATAAGGAAGATCTGGCTAATTATAGACCTATCAATCTATTAAGTGTTGTAAATAAACTGTATGCAAAGCATCTAGAAAAAAGCCTTCAGGCCTGGATAGTTTCAAAAGAAGTGTTAGGGGATAAACAAGGCAGCTTCAGAGAAGGTTGGTCAACTGTACTATCTGGTACTTATCCATCTTATTCAGAAGTATGAGCACAACTTAAAATCATGTTTATATGTTGCATTCTTGGACTTTAGATTTGCCTTTGGTTCTATGCCTAGAAAAGTAGTGTGGAAATAAGCTCAGAAATACCACTATGGATAGGTGTCTTTATCTGAGCCATAATTTGCATGCCAATTCCTCCTTGAGAGTAAGATATTACAATCAAGGCCTGCTTTCTGATGTAATACGCATGCAGAGAGATGTGCAACAGAGATATATTCTGACCCCTGTCCTGTTTAATTTGTTTACTAATTCCATGATGAATCAGTGAACAACTCAGGCTCTCATACTCCCAAATTAGCAATACTGCTACATACAGTTGATGCAGTTTTAATCTCCTGCTCTCCTACAGAGCTTAGAAAAGCAATGGATTCCGTAATCCATTACTGTAAACGGAAAAGTATTTCACTTACTAAAATCTAAAGTCATGGTTTTTGCCAAAGGGCCAGAGTACAAAGATGGAACATAGAAGGAATCCAGTAGAACAGGTCCATACATTTAAATACTTGAGAGTGGTTTTCTATCCCAAAGGAATCTGGAGGGTTGATCATGACTATGTTTCCAGTTGGCATCAAAATTTGCAGCAACCATCTAGTGCGACCTTTCTCAACAGGGGTCCTGCAGAACCCTAGGGTTGCATGAGTGATCACTAGGGATTCCACAAGAGGTTATGACTGGGAAAAAAAATAAACATCAGTTTTTAAACTTTGCACACTGCAGTGCTAGCACTCACAGTGGTGGAAATGTTTACTTGCTGTGACTCAGCTGCTGGCCTACTGCTTTGCTGTTATAAATATTGTAAAACATAGATTATATAAGATAGAAGTGAATTGTATTGTGAAGTTTTTGTATATTTTGTGATTTTTATGCAGGGGTTTCCTGAGACCTGTAAATTATTTTAAGGGTGCCTCCAGAGTTAAAAGGCTGATCTAGCAATTATTTTTTACTAAAGGAAATGAAAAGTACCCATATTTCTAAAACTTTTCCAAGCTACAACTTGGCCCAGGTTTTATATGGCCAGGTGGGTCTGTATGATGGGAAGAATGCCCTTGAGGTGGTTCAAACCAGACTTCTGGGGTCTATACTTACTGCACCCAGAGGGGTAGCTGATGCCCTTCTCAGGTTAGAAACAAGGATGCCTAAAATTGAGGTTAGGGCATGGAGGCTAATGTTAAAATATTGGCTAAAGCTCCATTTTTGCCCCTCAGGTTTACTTCCACTAATAATGACTGATGATTTTCCATCAAGTTGGAATAATGTCATAGAACACAAACTAATGATACATGGGTTAGCAGGGTTCAAATTATCCTTGGGGTATGATTGTGCCAAATACGCACGTCTGCAAAGATGAAATGATATTGAGCTCTAGACGGAGGGAAACAGGACCCAGAGAAGCAGGACCTGGGTGAAAAAGAAGTTTTGGGAAGTGGCCAGCTATCTCTCCCTACTTACATTTCCCAAGTTGAGGTAAGCTTTTTTCTGGGCCAGGTATAATATTTTGGCCTCGGCATTATTACAGGGAAGATATTCTAAGATCCCACATGAGAAATGTGTTTGCCAATATGGAACTGGGGATATCAAAACAGAGCAGCAGATGTTATTTTACCGAAGTATTTTTAGGGACATTCATAACACCTATAACTTAACCCTGTTTCATCAGTACTCTGGAAGAACAGACAACTTTTATGTGATTTTACATTTTCCAGATTTTAATCTTCCTACAGTTCAGATTGTAGCAAAATATTGTTCAGTGACTATGAAAATGAGGCACCGACTAATGCAAGATCTCCCATAGTTATAACTCAAATTACTTGCTGATCATCTTGATGTTATTCAATGTTTTGTTTTATTTTACTGTTTTTTATATACATACATACATACATACATATATATATATATATATATTGCTTTTGGACTTTGGCTATAATAAAATGTGTGTGTGTGTGTTTGGATGTGTGCATTTTCCAAAGCTGAATTGCAAGAGTCTCTTGTGGGATGGTTAAGCTTCCTGATAAGCTATATGCTTTGCCTCCTATAACACTCAGTAAAGTGGATACCCTTTTTCCCCCAGTAACTGTCTCATTTGCTTAAAAATGTTCAAGTCTCTATATAATCATCAGTTCTCTGTGGCATTATCAAACACATTCATCTTTCCAGGAGAGCTAGACATCATGTTATGCTGTTTTTCCCTTTGTCTTTACTTACTGCAACCAGTTCAGCATTATTGTATTCTTCCTTTGCTTGTTATTTGTCTGCCATTTCACCTCTGGACCTTAGGCAAGGCTTGAGAGGCTTTTTTTCCCCTTTTTCATAGTCTCATTCTAATCTTCACTGTTGTGTCTTTTCTACTGATCAGACAAAAGACACTTGAGTCAAGATTTGGTTTTTCTGCTGCTTGCTTTGCTGAAATTTCTAGAAGAACTAATTCCAATGAGTCTGCAATATTTACAACATATACATTTAACTGAACAATACTAGATCATCTTTATTTATTTTTATTTATATATCAAATTTATATCACCACCCAACTCCCCCACAAGGAGGGACTCTGGGAGGTTCACAACAAAATAATTTAAAATCAGTAAAAACATAAATAATACAAATATAAAATACAATTATTAAAATACAATTATTAAATACAATTTAATATTAATTAATCAGTGTTAAAAATAATCCAATATACTAAATTTAGCCTTTAGACAGTATATAGGAAACGTTGCCATTTGTTCACTTTTTTCTATTACTTTTTTCCCCAGTGACATTTGTGGAGGATAGTTGCAACTGTCAATTGTCAATTAATAGATGATTACACATACCCACATGCTATAAATATGCAATGTATTTAGTATCGCTGTAAGGAGCACATTCAGTCTGTTCTAGGCAATCTGCATAGGCTTTTCATCTGTTCCTGAATGCAGTTTGGAGGGAAGGGAGGAGGGATTTCATATGCAAAGTAGAATATAACCTAAGAGCTGGTAACCTCAGAAGGATACATGAGAAATATTAATAGATAGCAATTGTAAAACACGTTTGGACACTCGTCATAATTCCATCAAAATTACATTTCTGCATATGCTCTTTGTTTCTGAGAAGATAAAGTTGAAATGCTAGAAACAAGAACAGGAGCTTGTTGATATACTGTTCTGTGTGCTGAAGCAGTACATTTCATAATTTGGACCTGTGGTATGTTTTCTAAAAACATTTTTGTTTGAGCTATCTTGAATGCATATACATTATATATGATACAATTTTAATATGATGGTTATTCAAGTTTATGCTCAACCACCAATGTAGAAGAAGAGAAAGGTGACAAGTTTTAGGGTCAACTTCAACCTGAAATTAACAGAATGTGCAAGGAAGATTGGAATGCCAAAGCTGGAAATAATAAGGAGAAAAACATAGCTGGACTGTGTGGCCTAGGAAACAAAATTGACACAGGACAATGACTTATTTGTTTCTGCCAATCCCATGATTTCTTCATCACTAACACATTCTTTAGACAGCCAAAATGAGGGTTAAATGCATAGAGCACACAGAAATTGACTTTATTATGGTACAAAGAGATAGAAGAGCTCTGTTACAACAGCAAAGATGTGCCCAGGGGCTGATTGTGAAAGGGCAACAAACTGCTTGTGTGGAAGTCCCATGTCAAGCTAAGATGGAAGAGCAAGGCCAAACAGTTTCCATAATATGATCTTAAGCATATACCTACCATTTTGAAGGAGAACATCAGGAATCACTATTGTGGTTTGAACATCATTGATAGGGAGCCAGAGGAACTGTGGATTGCAATCAGAGAAGTTGTTAAGGATGAATTAAAATGAGACTGCCAGAGACCGGGAAACAAAAGGAAGTAAACTAGATGTCAGAACAGATGGTGGAAATTGCCAAAAAGAGAAGCTAAATCTAAGAAAAACAAAGATCTCAGGAATTTAATAGAATTTCAGGGAGCTTTTAGAAGAGGCAAGGAGCAGTATTACAATGACATGTATAAAGAAACTGAAGATGGAAACTGACATGGAAAAACTATTAAGCCCTCCAAACTCAGAAGAAGAATCAGTAAAGGGTCTATCAACTTATGCCAGCAAATTTGGGAAATGAGACAGTTGCCAACAAATTGGAAGAGGTCAATTTATATGTCAGTATCAAACAAAGGAGATTTAACAGAGTGTACAAAGTGTCATACAATTTCCTTAATTTCACATGCTAACAAAATAACACAAATTAGAGTCCTACATGGAAAGGAAGACATCATATGTTCATGCTGGTTTTTGAAAAGGCTCAGGAACAAGAGACATTGCTGCTGATGCACACTGGTTAATTGATAAGATAAAGAATACCAAAAAGAAGTCAATATGTGCTTTATTGATTATAGAATGGCCTTCAATTGTATTGACCATGTCAAGTTGTGGAACATCTTTAGAAAAATGGGAATTCCAGAACATCTCATTGTCCTCATGGGAAACCTATACATAGGACAGGAAGCCACAGTCTGGACAAGATGTGGCAAAGGGGAGTGAGAGAATGCCATAAACTCTCTATTTATTCATCCAATATGCTGAATATGCATTGAGAGAGGCTGGATTAGAAGAAGTTGAACATGGTATTAAAATGAGAGAAACCCCCACCCACAATAACCTACACTGTGCTGATGACACTACTCTTGCCGAAAATGCAAATGATTGGCAAGCTCTAGTAATGAATAGTAATAGCCTTAGAATTGACAATGAAACACATATGGTGGATACCTTCTGCTTTTTAGGAGCAACTATCAACTATAAAGAAACAAGCAGGCAAGAAATATGCTGAAGACTAACACTTGGTAGGGCAGCAATGAAGGCCTTGAAAAGATAGTCAGATGCTGTTATGTGTCTAAACCTACAAATAGTAGCATCATACAGGCAATGGTTTTCCCTGTGACACTCTATGGGTGCAAAAGGTGAATTTTGAAGAAACAGAATAGAAAGGGTATTGCTATTTTTGAAGCTTTTGAATATTTGATCACATTTAAGAATATCATAGATAGCCAAGAAAACAAACAAGTGGATCATAGAACAAATCAATCAGAGTTCTCATTCAAAGCACAAATGATCAGGCTCAAACTATCATTTTTTGGACATTTTATGAGAAGATCCAGTTGCCTTGAGAAGTCCATAATAAGCTGGAAGGAAAAAGAAGAAATTGATCACTGGCA
Organism: Liasis olivaceus; assembly: GCA_030867105.1. NCBI lineage: Eukaryota > Metazoa > Chordata > Lepidosauria > Squamata > Pythonidae > Liasis > Liasis olivaceus. The sequence goes on along the minus strand of CM061348.1, from coordinate 97,767,494 downwards.
TGATGGATGGACTTGATTACAACAGCAATGAATGCACTATTGAGAGAACTAAAAGGCCAGGTTGAGGGTAGATCATCATGGAGAAAATCTGTCTGGTTGCTAACAGTTGATACTGGCTTGTTCACATTTAATCAATTTAAATCTTGAAATAATCAACTTTAGAAGTGTGTGTGTGTGGGGGGGGGTATTCTGTGCCATTGTATAGGTGTGAGAGAGCTCAAATTCTCATTTCTTCAAGTTTAATTTTTTTGTGTTGATTTTTCACTAATATATTTTTATTACAGACATACGGGATATTATACTAAGTGGTACCTAGAAATAAACAGATATGGGCTGATTAGCTAGAGCTGCAGATGATTCTTGATAGTGTCATTTTGGAAAAGACTGCCCTGTCCTCCTCATTCTTAGCATTAATTTTCTGTGACGTGACTATTTAATATGTAGACTGCTTGTTGCTTCTTTTGGCTTTATGATCCTAAATGATGTTTGTACAGTATAGGAACTCATTTCCTCCTGTCCTCTCAATACACATTGTTGGTGTGTTTAGTAATATGATTTTATCATAGATAGACAGATCGACAACAAGTACCATCTCTGAGAGATGGTCATTATAGTCCTTTCATTTGGAAGACTGAACAATGGAGGAATTGCCTTTTGAGGAAAAATTTTTCTCTGGTATTCTCCATATGTGCAGGAAAGGGAGTCTCTTTGTGCATAGCAAGGAAGTGAGGCCAATAGATTGCAAAGCATTGCATTTTTCAGTTATTCTCAGGGGATATTACACAAGATGATTAATACTTTAATGTCTTAGATTCTCTGTTTTATTTTTAACACCAGAGCACTTTAAATCGCATGGGAAAAAGAAGGTCTGTCTCTTCTCCAGTTACATAAACAACTGGTAGTACTGGGGCTACAAATGAAAATAATTTTCATGGGGTGGAGAGAAGATAAAGGACAGATTTTTATGTTTGACATCAGAAGTTCATTTTGTTGCACTTGGGTGTGAAAAAGATGTCACTCTGAAGCCAGAATTATAGAATTTGACGTATTATTTATCTGAAATATAGCAACTGTTCTTCAGATTTTAATAGGGTATATATACAAATATAAGTTTGACTTTATGACTCACCCGTATTTATATAATATTTGTAACTGTTTTGTTTTTCAAAATGTGAATGTGAAGAATGCATAATACTTTACTCAACTTAGAATGTTGCTACTTCTGCAAATGGATACCCAGTAGACATTGGCCAAGATCTTTGGAGAGTTTTGAGCTGTTTTATGAATGTCCAAAGATTTGTGCATATCTAATAACAACAACAACAACATTAGAATTAGCTTTTAATGGTTCACTGACTCCTAAACAGGCATGCTATGCACTTTAGAAAGCTGCCTGCTGACAAACAAAATCCAATGCAGAAGTCATCTGCATCTTTGGGGGGAATGTACCCATTTAAATAATGTCTAGTGTTGCATATGCTATCTTGTAGTTGCTTTTTTAAAAAAAGCATATCTATTTTTAACTGCCTTGTATGCAGTAATTTTTTTGAAAAGATAAGTTCCTATATAATAATCTTTTTTTGTTGTTGTTGAAAAAACAGATTGGGAAAAAAATAATATAGAGATAATGCTCCCAAATGTTAAATATGAGAGAGGGCTTAAGAACAAAATAGTTGTACTAAATATAAAAAATATCCAGTAATGGCCTAGTTCTCATATGCTGACTCAAGTGCATGTGTTCACATGTCACACAAAGCCAAAAACAGTGTTTTATCACCCAGCCATGAAAATGGGCATGCTGTCCTATTACTGATTACTTTTGGAGGGGCAGTGGGGGGGAGGAGTTTGGGGGCAGAGTGGCTCCTGTTGCTTCTCTACCTTAAGTTGCATATGGATTAACACTTAAAACTTATTCAGTTGCTTTTGGTCATTGGTAAAGATCTATTTTCTGGGTTGATGTGCTTCATTAAAAGTTTTTTTAAAAGCTTCAAAATGAATAATTTGTATAAGAATATGTACATATCTATAGATTAGCAAGTCATATTGCAGCTGTGTCCGGTGTGTGTCATAGCAGCTCATCAAAAGCCTCTGAGAAGGCTGCAAGAATAAAAGTTGTTGCTCTTCAATGAAATGGATCTGGAGACATATAGCTGTCATTAATACTTAACCTGCAGAGAGGTCTTCTCAGTTTGGAGAGAGATACATTTTCCATTTAGCAATAAACTTGCTTTTCAAGGAAACCCTCTCCAGCAGAACTTGCTTGCCCTTCATGAACAGCTCCTGACATACACTTTTGGGCCAGCTACTCCCTCTCAGCTCAGCGCACCTTGCAATGCGTTTGTTATGGGGAAAATAGGAGGTGGGAGCATTATGTGCAGAACCTTGAGTTATACAAAATAAAGACAGGAAATAAATCTAATAAATACATAAAATGCTGATGCATGAGAGACCATCTTGCTAGACCAGTTGTAGAGCAGAATTAGGATGTATATACGGACATCTTTATAAAACTGATTGATTGTAATCTGGGAGAAAGATGAGTTGGTTTTTCCTTGACTGTATCTGCAAATATCAATCAGTCATATTCTGCAGAGCTCTGTAAGCAGTTTGCACAGTTCATTGCAGATAAAATTGCTTGGATTTGTACCAGGATTGATGCCATTTTAGACAGTACCATAACTAGGGTGTCCAACTTGCTGTCTGACATATGTGAGCTAGTTTGGTTGTCTCTCAAAGTTCCTTGTAGCAGTTAGTGCCATTATTTCTCTCTTAGACCCCTCCCCTTAACTACTTTAGATTGGCATCCAGTATTTCATATTTAGCTGAATTGGTGGAGAAGACATAAATACTGTGATAAAACTGCAGTAACTTTTAGACGAAATGGATTGTTTAGATCCTTTCTAGTTTGAGTACAGATCCAGATGATAGCACTAGGAGAGGGACAGGTGGAGTGGAATCTGTTTATACTCCTGGATCTCTTTGCTGAGTTTTAATGCAGTTGACCATGGTGTGCTTATGGAACAGTGGGGCAGCTAGTAAAGGATGAGACTACTCTGACCTCTCTGGATATTATTAGAAGGTGGTATTGCCTGACATTCTGGGACTTGCTCACAGGATACTGTCTAGTTTTCCCATGTTTTTAAAATATTTCTTTGATCACTTTTGGGAAGAATCATGCATGGGTTTGGAACCAGTTGCCACCACTATCCTAATGATACTCAGGTGTATTTGTTCTTTCTTTGGGACTCAAGATTGGAGATGCTGAGATTCTCTACTTGTCTTTGGGCTGAAAGAGACTGTAGGAAAAGAAGCTGAATCTGTATTTGGAGAACATCTGAATTGTCACTGATTTGGGCGGATGGACTTTACAATTTGGGTGAATGCTTGTTCAGGATGGGGTCATACTCCCATTTAAGGAGCATGTTCATAGCTTGTGGATACTCCTGGATCTGGTATTAACACTGAATAACCACGAAATATCTGAGACAATAAGATCTTTTTAGCAACTTTAACAGATAAACCAGTTGTTCACTGCATAGAAGAGAGAGAGCTAGCATTGATGATATATGTGCTGGTAAGTTGCAAATAACCTCAGGGTTTGAACTCTTCATAGGGTGGTCCTTGAAGATGATCTAGAAATTGCAGATGAAAACTCTAACATGAATTATAAGTAGCAGCTCTCAAGAAGTATTATACAACTCTGTAGTGAAACAACTACATTGTTTACCAATTGCTTTCTGAGCCCAATTTAAAATACTCACTTTGGCGTATAAAACCATATACAACTCAGTCAAAGTAGACCAAGACAATGTATTGTCGAAGGCTTTCATGGCCGGCATACGAAGGCTGGTGTCGATCTTCTGGGCTGTGTGGCCATGTTCTGGAAGTTCTGTTTCCTAACGTTTCGCCAGCATCTGTGACCGGCATCTTCAGAGTGCAGGAGCACAGACAGGAGCAGTTCTCTCTGTGCCCAGGATGGTATGACCCTTTTGTGGGTATTTAAAATCAGCAAAAGACAGAGGGATCCCCTCACCACCGCAGGAGTATACCGCATACCATGCAGCTGCGGGCAAGTATACATCGGGACCACAAAATGCAGCATCCATACCAGGATAAAAGAACACGAAAGACACTGCAGACTACAGCAACCAGAAAAATCTGCAGTAGCTGAACATGCTCTCAGGCACACTGGACACAAAATCCTATTTGAAAACACAGAGATACTGGACAACACCAACAGCCACTATACCAGGCTATACCGGGAAGCCATTGAGATTCACAAACACCAGCACAGTTTCAATAAAAAAGAGGAGAGTCTAAAAATCAACAAAACCTGGCTACCAATCCTGAAAAATACAGTCTGCAAAAGGTCAACAAACTCAGCTCAACCACCAGGACATGCGAACAGCTCACACAATGAACATGCTAATCACCCTCAGCAGCCACTCGTTAACAACTCAATAGAAGAAAAAACCCTGCCTAACCCACAGGAAGATACACAGATATTCTGATACCAAAACAAGCAGCCACTCATTAACCCCCCCAACCCCCTCCCAATCCCCCCCCCCCCGCAGATCTCTATAAATACCCACAAAAGGGTCACACCATCCTGGGCACAGAGAGAACTGCTCCTGTCTGTGCTCCTGCACTCTGAAGATGCCGGTCACAGATGCTGGCGAAACGTTAGGAAACAGAACTTCCAGAACACGGCCACACAGCCTGGAAGATCCACACCAGCCTAGACCAGGACAATTTACTTCTAAACATTTTACCCACATTCTCAGGTCTTCAACAAGGCATCTTTTGGTGGTCCTGCCATGCTGTGTCAACATCACAGTAAATTCTGTCCCTTGAAGTTAAGGCAATCTCCTTCCTAATTGCAGTTTAGGAAAGGCCTCTTGGAGATTTCATGCTACTGCAGTTGTGAGTGTATATATACACGTATGTGTCTGTTGAGAGAGAGAGAGAAGAAGGAGTGGCATATACAATTGTATTTGTTCTCTCCCTTTCATCTCTCCAATTTTCTCTTGAAGCTAAAAAAAATACTTTAGAGACTGACTTCCTTTTATGCAATTCCATAAGCCTTTACATGAAAAAGTTGCTTCTCACAATTAAAAAAAAAAAAAAACAGAATCAAGGTTGATACATATCACCTTTAGGGTTGGAGAAAGCATTCATACGGTTTTTAAAAAATGTTTTTTGGAGACGTGTAAAGGATCAGACTAGAAATGGCAACTTTGTCTTTTGTTTTTATCCACAGAGTCAATGTTGTCTGATTAATTTTAATAAGGACGTTTTTAGTTCAAATGTTTGTCTAAATTGCCAATTAATACAAATCACTCTTCCCATGATTACCAAATCTCTTTTGTGCATGCTTGCAGTAAGTTTGGGTTTCTTGTTATTTGCTTCACTGCTTGATATGCCCCTCATGGATATGAGATTAGATAGTATCCTGTGAGCCATTTCCAGGGCAACCATGAGGAGAGTTATTTCGATTCAATGGCAATTTAGATGAACATTTGGAAAAATGTCCTTATTAAAAGAAATTTGAGCAATAAATGGGGTTATGATTTGGGGCTTGTGTTTTGCTTTCAGAGAGAAAGTATACACTTCCTAAGGGAGTCCTGATCTTTGGAGCAGATCAAACATTGCTGGAAGCACTATAATGTTCATTTGAGAAATGTCTCCCTTACCATTGGCCATGTTGCCCGCCTGGGACTGCAGAAGATTCAGCAATTTCTTTAGGGTTACGGTTTTCTTACCTGTGCTGTCATAGTTGCCTCTTGGAAAAGAAAACAAATGTGCTAGGAATGCTTTCCTAATTATGAGGGCATTGGAAACACTCTTAACATGGTGAAAATTATAAACTCAGTCCAGTTATGTGCAATCATAAGGTACATAAAGTGTTATGTGCAAGTTTCTAATCATAGAAACTTGAGGCTGCAATTGTTGATGAAGTTACAACCTTTGACATAATCCATGCAGGTTTTCTGCATTAAACTTTCATTTCTGCTACTCAGCCACAGAATTTTCTGACCAAAACAATACTGTATGTGCAGATAGGAAATTAAATGTGCATAAAATGCCTTAACTATATACAGAAGATTTCTTAAACTTTCTTATTGTAAAACCATTTGCGAGGGGTGATGCCTAGCAGAAAGGGAGAGCGTATGGAGACTTAACTACTTTACTTTCTCTGGGGAAGTAAACAAACTGAAGGATGTGTGATTTCCTCCTTTATTTCTTTCACAGTAAACCATTTAGGGATAAATAGTAATTGGTTAAACTAGGCAAGTAGCACCTTCCTTATCGTGATCCTCTTCATCATACTTCCTAAAGTAGGCCGTGAAAAAAACAAAACAAAATCTAAGTAGCATTACTGTTCCTTTTCCCCGTGAACATGCAGTGGAAATTGGATTAGCCTTTGTAGGATTTCACAACCAGCTTTCTTAATCTCCTCTTTAAATGGGGGTTGGGGTTATAGAGAACTTCTTGCACCACCTGTATTGCACTGTTCCTTTTTTGTTAATCGGTAATCAATCTTGATTCTGTTGGGTTTAGGAGTTTTACTCTTGGCACATATGTAGAACCAATTATATCGTAAATCACCAGTGTTTCAGCAGATGTCATTCTGATTGTTCCCCGCTGCATAGAGCACTACTAGTAAAACATTTGAGGTCAGGAACTTGGATTCCTTAACCACTGTATTCAAGGAAACCCGTTTATTGTTCTGTCTCAGTAGAAAAAAGTTTATTTCTCTTAGACTTATATCACATTGGCAGCCTATCAAGGAAAGTCATAATTACATTTATGCAATTGAGGGGGTGGATGGGTAGAGGATCCATTAATCTGTCTTCATGAATTAAGACTGCTTCCCTCTTTTTAGCCCTCCAGTATGTATGTGGCAGATTCTTAAGAATACAATATTTTATGTTCTTTATCAAGCAAGAATTATGCTTTGGGCACTGAAACAGTCTGCTTGACCTGTGTCTTTTGCATTGTAAAATTGTTAAATGTATTCTTTGTACTTGAAACTGTAAAAGGATTTACAGAGACTTCATTGCATGAAGCTATGCTTATCACAAATTATTGCGAGTCCGGTATTGAGATTTTGGAGCAGCTTTCTTATTTTGATTTGTGGTATGAAAGCTGAATAATTTAAAAAAGGTCAAAAGGATCTTTCACCTTAACTATTCTATTAAGTCTACTTACATTGGAGAAAAAAGCAATATAGCAAGTCTTACTTTGGAAATGAATATGGCAGCTTCCTCACTGTCATCATTTGAACTGCTTGCTCAATGCTTGCTGACTGCATTCTATAGAGTTGAATCATATCTCTAGGTTGCTCAGAGAGTATGAGGATTAGGTACAATATACAAAAGTACTTTTTGAGAGCATCCAGCATTTGAGGGAAATGCTTCTATGCTTGCCAAAATCAAGGGTGTGTGCTCTTTAATCTTTACCACCTGCTCTTTTCAGCTACATAGAAAAAAGGGAATATATTTGTTCAAATATTTTCTTTATGTGGAGGCTTCCAAATGTTTCAAGTTCTCCTTAGTGAGTTCATGAAGAGGGTTGGATGCAAAACCTATTACAGAAGTTCACAGTCTGCAACAATGAATAATTTAAATTGGAAGTTTGGTACTTGAATTTTTTTATATGGTCTAGGGACCTGGAATAGCTTTTGATAGGGGAAGACTTGAGAGATTGAAAGTGGCATTGGAAGGTATACAGACCGAGTCATAATTGCCAGAGGCTTAAAAGCACATCCAAGGTCTATGTTTCAGGTTTTGTTGGACACTAAGATCTATGAAAGCATATGAGGCATTTATAATTTTCGGTTTCCCCTGATTATGCTATATATGAAGGAGAGAATTGAGAGTCATGTGTTTGCAAGGGACATTGCCTTCCTGGCATGGGAAAGACAGTTGTTTAAATCCCGAGTATTTGCAGTCAGAGCAGTTCACCAAGGCCAAATGCATGGGCCTACTTGCTCTTCTACAACAGCCTCTTTCACACTGGCTTAACTTTAGTGTCTCAGCTCCCAGCAGGAACTCATGGAAACTATTTATCATTTCTGACATAGAAGGTAAAATCCCTCTTGTTTTATTGAAAATACACTCTTTATATTTTCATTTAACAGCTGCTTTGAGTAGACTGGCAAATGCTGGGAACAGTTCTGTGAGAACCACAGCAATGTGCCAGAAAACTAAGCATCAAACCTCAATAAAACAAAACAGTATGGCTGTTAATCATATCTGTTCATTGAAGAAAGCTCCAGATAAATCACTTAGCCTACTTGCGTTCCCTGAATGCTTGCAATTGATTATTGTTTAACAGGTGAATATCACCCTTTTCTGATCATAAGAGACAAGAGGTACAGAAATATGAAGTCTGCACAATCCATGCAATAAGTTAAAAAGAGGGATTTGTTTAGCTCCTGATAGCTATGGACAGAAAGACTATCTATAAAACCAATTTTAGCTTCTTAACTAACATACAACTTTCAATGTGTGAAAATATATGAGATGAAAAGAGATGGCAGTCGCGTTATGTCTGTGTTAATAAGCACTGTCATTTATGTATACCTTTCACTACACGATCGGATAGCAAAGGCTTGTATAAGTAGGGAGAGTTTTTTCTCAAATGAAGTAGTATTCTACAATTTTATTTACAAAGTGCTCTTTTTTGCTTTGACAGCTTAAGCTGTCATACTTCATGCATGAAAATTAGGTACTTTAGTCCAGTTCAGATATTAGGGTTGTACAAAGCATTCAGAGGGGCATTCATAAAGTACATTGCTACGAGCAAGACACCTCACTTCCAAGTGTTGAAGCAGCCTTATCCCATGGAAGACTTGGTATGCCTGCTTTGAGAGTTTCACCGGGTTGTGTATATGTGCATGTGCAGACCAGATTTCCCTCTGGGACTCCCAAGGAGGTGATGCACACGTGCAGAAGCAAGGCGGAAGTACCTTTGAAGCAGCTATGCTAAACTTTCAGAAGCTTTGGCTGCCTCAGTGCTTTGAAGAGAGCTATTCCATGAAATGCTCATTCAAATGCTTTGTGTGGTTTTATCAGATATTCCTGGTCAGCTGCTTTCAGGGGGTACCAAGTCTTAATGTACGTATCTTATACAAAGGTAGGTAAATTAGTCTTGTGATATCTGTTGGGAAAAAATCTTTTTAATCTGGAAATTAATCCATCTCTAATAGTACAGTATACTTCAGTAAGATAGTGCTTCATTTAAATGATAAAGTACCCTTCAACTAATATTCAAACCATTATGCGATAAAAATCTTTTCTGGGGTATTTGAGCCACAAATCCTTTTTTTTTTTTTTTTTGTCCTTGTTAATCTGGTTAGTGAAAATTAATGGGATGAGTTCTTGATACCCGAAATTGTGAGCATCAAAAACTGTAATGTATGGTTCCAAATAGATTTAGCATAGTTAAAATCCATTTAAAAAAAACCAGAATCCTGGCCCTGCCCATGAGCCATGGTCCCATTGCATCATTGTCATGTCTACTTGGCCTTTGCCCACCCACCAAAATGTAAATGTGATTCCTGGCCACCAAAAGGTTAGTCATTCCTGGATAAACTTTATGCTAGGTAAAGTTTATGCTTAAAATAAACTTGCTTTTCAGGTCATCTTAGTTCTCATACAGTTATTCTGTCAATAAATGGCTAGTCTGCAAATAAAGTGAGTAGTTTTGTGTATATATTAAAATATATTCCTATATAAATTGTTGCCAGAGCCCAAGTCAGTAAAAAGAGAAAAAATAAATCCTCACAAACTACTTTTTGTTTAATATTTCAAAATATAGGAGGAAAAAAACGTTGGGATAGAATCTGAAATCTGTTCCTTGGAAGAAAGCAGCAAAAGTTAGTTGTTCCTTAAAATGAAGCTCTGCAGTGAGATGTTCCAGGGGAATATTTTCCCCACTGAATATCATCTCCCACAGATTACTAAACAGTTTACCATTCAGAATAAGTAAGTTGTTTATGTCTCTAAATGTATATTGTTAGAGCATACATTTCAGAATGAGTGATGTATGTGTATGTAAAAATTTAATTGCAAACACAGAAAGTTGAAGAAACATCAGGAAGAATTTTTAAAGAAATAAGCATACTTCTAGATTCTCTGCTTGCTCTTGCAAAATTTCTGTGCACATGTATTTTATAATTTTTAAAGTAATAACTTAAACTAATTGTCAAATATTAGATATCCCAACTGTTTCAATAATCTTATTACATCCGATACGGTATTTCTGAAGGTTTTAATAGTTCTTTTTCCACTCTAAATCATGGGAGAAGATCTGTATCTGACCAAGGATACATGTATCTCTGGTAGGCCTAACAGTGTCAGGGTAAATGAAACCCTTGTTCGTTGTCCACATTTGCGGCAGGAGGAATGCATGGATGAGGGGGCTGGTTTGAGGAAAGGCTTAGTGTACCAGATGGGGAATCACTCCTGGCTTATTTGCCTGATCTAAACATCAGTTCACGTTACTGAAGAAGAATTTGCATGATGTGATTTGTTTTGTAGTGAGCCATTCCTGTATATAACCAATTCTGATATTAGGACCAGGCAGCCCTTTGGCTTTGAATTCCTATGTGCTTCCGCACAGGTAGATAGGTGCTATTTTATTGCCCTGCATGCTCTGAAGCCCCTATTTGCCTTGGATCTGAAGCACTCTACTGCCCATCGTTAGGGTACGGGAAAAAGATGAGGAAACAAATGTTTATAGAAAGGTGTTGGACTTCCAGGGAAGAAATGGTGAACTGAAAATGGCTCCAATAAACAGTGGCTTCATTGTTATCGTCCACTGGAGCATAACATGCAATACATATGAATTTCTACTTTCGTACATACCCACAACAATCTAGATGACAACAATTCATACTTTCTAATGTACATTTCAGCTTATTGGCTCAAATTAAACCTATACCTTCTATCATGTATTCATCAACTCCACTCCAAAAGAGGAGATGGCCTTCATTCAAATTTGTTACATCCTTCACTTTTCTCTTAGTTTCACAAACTCACAACATAACAACTTTTCTTTCATTCTTTTTAAAATCATTAATTCATGCTATTTACCATTTAGTTCTGTTACATTGCACATCACATTCTTTTGTATGCCGTAGTTGTCATCAGATGGGCCTGTAAATGCTGATCTCTGTCACCCATCATGATTTTGATCAACTGAGGCTTTCACATTATGGTTTTTAATAAGAGAAGGAAAGAGTAGACAAGCTTACCACTCTTGGTAGTATTGTGCCTCAAGCAGTATTCTCTACTAGCGGTAAGGACAGTATGGGTCAATTTTTGACTTTGCTACAAATGCAGCTAAAGACCCTGATCTCTCAGAAATTGTTCACTCAAGTTAGACTGAACAAACTTATACCTGATATTCTTTGAAGTATATTTGCTTGAAATTCACCAATACTGTTTTCTCTTATTAAATCACTTTTACCCTCTGTGTATAGATTTTCAGTTTATGAAAGGCTGTTCTGTTGCGCTTGATGTGCCGATATGATTTGAACTAATGTTGGACTCTTCTTTAACATTAGACACATGAGCTTTGGTCTTGTGCACTTCTTGCCTTATTCTTCAGGCTGCAAGTAGAAGATCAGAAATTTTCTCTTCATTTCCAGTAAACGAAGGTTTATTGTTATGCCAGAACTCAGACCAATGGTTAATCTTGTTTGAAGACATAAACAGAATTGTAAACTGTTGTTCGAAGTTTGCTTGCAGAGGCTTCAGGCTTCCAATTGGTTTAACAATGCAGCTCAAGAAAATGAAAAAAGTCAGGCTGAAAATTTATCCCATTTACATGGTGTCTTCAGGCTAAAATGAGTTCCCTATCCATATGGACATTGATTAAAAATCATTCCAAGCTTGTATGATAACATGTTACTATCCTTAGTGTTGGATTTCTGCTCTAAATTTCTCTGCAGTATTCTTAACCAAAGAATTGGTTCTGCTGTTGGTCCTATTGTTTTTATAATTGCAGAAAAATAAGTGTCTGGCAAGGTTACAATTGTCTTGATTTGGGCTTTAGCACTAAGAGGCACCTGCATGCCCCATTTTCATGGATGTTTAGTGTTCAGTTTAATCAAGCCTCTTAAATTGTACCTACCAATATATAGTACACTTTTATATATAATGTTTAACAATTCACTCTGTTGCTGATTAAAGACATGTTGAAGGTTAACTAATCTAATCTGCTGTCTTTTAGAAATGATCATATTCCATGCTATAAAAATTTTTTTGGAAGATCTGTTGGACTGTCCCTGATCCTTTTTGTATTATAAAATGGTTGTGAATTACATAAGAAAGAAAGAAACTACAGTAAGATCAGATGTAGCTTCCCCAGTGTCAAGAGCAGAATTTATCTGCCCAAATCATTTATAGAGAAGATGTTCCAAATAAATGTAGCTGTTCTGTGGATTTTATCTTCTTACCAAAGTCTTCTTTGTTTTGAGTGTCCGTTTGCTGTTCTCCGTGACCAGTCATTGTTTTCCTAAAGATTTATAACTCAGCTGTTTCAATTTGTGATGGGCTGAAGCCATGGAATGCAGATTGGCAGTCCAGAGGTCAGAGTTTTCCTTAAAGAGCAAAATGAAGAATTAGATTGTGCATTGTGTCTTTTCTTTGAAGGGTAAAAATGCTATTTGAAGCCCTAAACTTATTATTTCCAATAGTTTCTTTTGAATGTACCAGTTGCTCAAAGAAAGTTGGATTGCAATTCTATCATTACTTAAATGGTTAATTCAAAAACGTACATAAACATAGGTTGGTTTTGTCAATAGCTTAGTTTCATCATCTGATATCACTGTGGTTTTTGATGTCAGAACGCAGGTGGTGACCTTCTCTGAGGAAAACAGATGTTTTGAAGATAAGCAATGCAAAAAACTAACCCTCAAGTATATATGTAGTTACAGAGAGAACAAAGCAGCAGTACTTATCCAACTGCTCATAAACTGTTTGATAATCTGTTCTAGGACCTTGCCCAGAATAGACACCAAGCTGATAGGTTTGTAGTTTCCTGCGTTCTCCTCCTCCTTTAGAAGGTGGGAATGACGTTGTTCTCCTCTAGTATTCTGGGACTAGTGTCATAATTGTCTAGTTGCCTAGTTAGGTGGCAGCATCTAGCCAACTTTAGTTGGTATAAAAAACAGCTAAGCTTGGTTAAATTGATTTGTACCTAAATGGAAGACTACTGGGAAATCCCAGGGCCATAAACTAAACTGGGAAGAAAAAGTCATTGCAGAAAAAGACAATGGCAAACCACTTCCATATTGTACCAAGAAAACTACATGGAAGACATGTCCATGAAGACACCAGGAATCAAGCTTGCCTCAAAGGAGGCAATGCCTTTTTGTTGTCTAGATATTGATCAATCACTTGCACATTAACCAATTACTTATTCTAAATAAACACATTAAGAAATTCAGTCAAGATGCCTTAATGAGATGCAGAAGGAAACATGAGTATTTCAAACTTAATAAACCAAATGTGAAGGTTTGTGATGGAACAAAGAGTGAACATGTGGAGTGCAAGCAGCTGTGGGCAGCTTGGTACTGATAAGAAAAGTGACAGGCAAAACATTGAAATATCTGTAGTCTTAATTTCCTTAAAATGGTTATGTGGCCTAAGGTGGATGTCTGAGACATTCAGGGGAAATTAAGATGCAGCAGTTGTAGCCTTGCCTGGCTCTTTCCATTCATTCATTCACTCATTCATTCATTCATTCATTCATTCACTGCCCATCTCACTACAGAGTGGTGGTCCTTAATGCTGGCCCTTCATTACAAACCTAATTTAAAAGTAACACTAGCCCAGCAGAGCATGTGGTATGAACCTTATATTTGCTTGATTTCTGATATAATCCTGAGTCTGAGCTATTTAATGTTTAGCCCAACGTATTAACACTATGGATAAAGGTTATACAGGGCTGTTGAAGTCGTTCAGAGGAGGTGTTTTATAATGCACAAGACATGTAGAAAGCATCACTCCAAGTCAACTTTAGAAAAAGCCACAACAGCCTTAACAATTTCAAGAGTGATGTTTCATATATACTATTTATCACAGCTCCCCCTTTTTTCCTCTTTTAAATAAACATTTTTTAAAGAAAAGAAACATAATCAAAAAAGAAACAGGAAGAAAACTAAAACACAAATGAATAGACAAGAAATTTACAAGAATAATAAAACTGAATACATTGATTAAAAAAATTTCAGTGTAAGATTAGCTTTATGTTGTTAAAGATCTTATGTCATTTTAAAACTACAGATCATTGATAAAATCAAATGAATATGAAAGTATTAATATCAGTAATCAGCACAGTATGAATCATAAAACAAAATGAAAAAAATACAGTAATTTCTATCTAATCAATAAGAAATCTACCCTTATTTAACAAAGCATCCAAGGCTTAAATGTTAAAAGTTTATGTTGAAAGAAACTGAAACTTTGGAAGTGGTATAAACCCAAGTTTAAAATTAAAGCCCAAAAATGGCTTTCATGTTAAATTCTGGGTTGGATTTGGTTTTCAAATAAAAGGTTATTTTAGATGTTGATGCATACTCCCAGAATTTAATTTGTCATTCTTCTACAGAAGTAGTTGTACACGCTTTCCAAAAAGAAGCATAGGGTATACCTTGAGCTGTTATCATACACAAAGCTAATTAATTGTACTTTGTGACAATATAAAGTTTAGTGTTAATTAATGCAAATGGAACATTGGAAAGGAAACTCAACTTTTAGGATTTATTTCTATTATAAATAATTTTACAGAATTGTTAGGCTTTACAGCATTGCCACCAAACAGGAAAAATTATCTGACCTGATTATTACATTTTTAACAATTCTTAGAAAAATGAATTACAAATTTTAGCAATCTGTACTAGGGTAATTTATCAGTAAAATCTTATATCAGGTTTCTCAAAACATGATATTCACTGGATATTTAATATTTGTATTCCATTGTAACAATTCCAGTTGTTACATAGCCTTTCTAAGTTCTGCATCAGTATAATCATGAAATCTTTAATTTGTTCAGTTTCTGAGTCATATTTCACCAGCAATTTATAAATATGGCCCAGCAAGTACTCCATGTTTTCAGATTCAACCAAATCTCTAAATATTCCACCTTGTTTTTATAAGTCCTTTACAACATTACTACTTATTTGAAGATATTGGAACTAATCAGGTGGTTCTTACATTCTGAAGAAAGAATCTCAAATCTTTCTCAGTCTCAAATTAAATCCTGTAATCTGATGATTAATTTGTCTCTCCATCAGGCAAATATTTTTGTACTGTCATCTTCATGAACATAAATGTTTACTAATGAAGCAAGGGGTGATAAATCTGGACTAATTCTTTTCCTGTGTTATCCCATACTTTTAATATGGTGCTTGTTCTTGTAAATTGTCAATTCCTGTTTGTATCAAGCCAAAGATATTTGTGCAAACCATCTGGAAATCCTGCTTCCTCAATAGCCCAACTATAAGGTAAAATGATCCAGTCTATAATCCAAGTTGGACAACTAGCTTGATATTACAGTTTGAAGTTTGTACTGCCAGACCACATCGTTCTTTTGAACCCTGTAATATTTTAAATTTAATCCTCAGTCTCCTTTTGGATCATATGAAGTTAGTTTAGTTATTTGCCTCTTCCAGTCATTTCATGCTCCTTTTCTGAAGGATTTGGACAGCCCTAGTAAATTACACTAGACGAAAAATCTATATGCATGTGCATATGTATACATTCCTGTGATTGCACACAAGTGATTTATGTTTGCATGTGTGCGCTCATCTTCTGGGTCCTGATCAAACAGCATACTGTCACCTAATGTTATATATCAAACGCATAAATGAATAGAAAAAAAAATATTGGGTGACTTTTTTTGTGAAACTTCAAGTCACATTATTTTCTAGTGACAGACAACACTTATGTAAATATAATATATAGTTCATATTAAAATGGTTCTTACAACTCCTGAGTACTAAATATGCTGTCAGTCCAGTTTTTACGTGTTGTCATTATTATTGTTGCTTATATCTGAAACTGGGCATCTTCATTGTTCACAAATTCTCTCTAGCAGCAAACTCAAATTTTATAATGATTGTCTATATAAACATAGATCCTGATGTTCTTATCTGGCATATAATCACCTGAGGCGTATGTACTTAATTCTATAGATATATAATGTGAATGATTGTAGCTTGCATTCTAGAATCAAATTCCTTTCCAGCTGCCACCGAAAATTTCCTTCTCCATCTGAAGATTGCTAAAGCATGAAAGCATGTGAAGTGAAAAGTTCCCCAGATGTATGGCTTGTCACGTTTTCAAATTTTTGTTCAAGCTGTTCATGCTGTCATTGTTAATAGATATTAATTCAAAGTTCACTTCTACCTTTAGCTTAACTTGCATTTTATGTTGAATACCGGAAAATAATAATCACCTTTAATGGTATCCTGGAGTATGTACTGTATGTGTTTCTAGGATTTTTTCCATCTCCATCAACAGAGTTTTCAAATGTATGACTTTCTGATATAGAGATATATAAAGTGCAATCTGCTAGTGCTTGCCTATGTTATGATTTTTTAAAAATAAATTCGTTCTTGTTTTTCTATAAACTGATTATTACAGTAACTTTTCCTTGATAAACAATAGTACTGAATTAATATTCAGGTGAAAGATTTAAGTTCTCTAATTGCAACTAATAGTGTTTTCAAATCTTGGTGAACTAAATTGCTTGCAAGGTGTTTGGGTTACCAGCACAGAATTCTCATCTAAGATTCCTGCCTTTGTAGACTGTCATCGCTCAGTGCCCAGGCAGGCTCAACAAAGAAGTGCACATCTGTGTCTTGCTAACTACCAAATGCTTTCTCATGGTCCTTTCACTGGTGATATACTGCCAGACAGCTAGCATCTCAAAATGGCATGGGGTAGGGGATTTATTGGCCTGATTGCTTATTGCCCATTGAAACTTATGTGTATTGGCTTTGGAGCAAGCTCCTTTTATATTTCAAGAAGGGTTATCCAGCAGGCAGCCATCCAGCCGATTTCAAATTCAGTGTAATGTCTCAGTGTCTAAAAGGTTAACGTACCACTCTGTGTACTTAACAGATAAATTGAGAAATCTAAGTTCTGTAGACTGAATAATGTATGCATATGAGATGTTCATTTTAAACAAGGTACAAAATCTGTGATTTTGTAGAGTATAGTCCTGCTTCTACTTGCTTCTAAGGGTATGTTCCTAGCCACACCATATTCTGATAAAGTCTTAGGCATAGAAGGGAAGGAATTCTTAGGTATGATCCTCCAAAGTTGATACTAGCATGACATAAACTGACCTGAACACAATGTACTGATAAGAAAATAAATGAAATACTTTTATTAATAAGCTTGAATAAACAAACAAACTGAACTCTTCAGCCCCTGTGACATGTTCCATTTAGATTTATAATTATAGTAAGATTCAAATAATACAATATTAGAATATAACTGCCAATACTTCAACTCCACCTCAGAGGTTTACATAGCCCAGAGTCATGAGTCGGGCAGCTTTATAAATGTGATTTATAAATAAATAAATTCCCTGATTAGATTTTCACACACTCATACACATACACACATGCACAGGGAATATGTGTGCCATGATTAGTCCCTGTAGGGAAAAAATGCAGTTGCCTCCTGTGACTATTAGAGTTGGAAAGAATTCTAGAAGCCACACTGTATAGGCTTTCCCTACCTTCTTTAATCCCCATGAACTAAAATGCAATACTGTAATTCTATGCTAATTCTGTGCTATTATACATCTAAACACCAAACAAGATCTGATGCACATTAAATGTGTACATTAAAAAACCCTATGTAAATAGTCTTCACTCAACAACAAGGGTTGTTATTATTATTGGGATTCTGGGGGAGGGGGGATTTAACTCATTTTTTTCCCTGTTGCAATCTTGATGAAAATGCTCCCTCTGCAAAATGTATTTGCCTGAAGAGGAAGTCTGTATTGTCTTCAGCGGGGAATTTTCTCCAATGCAAATTGTGAAAATTATCTGTTCTTACCCCAGTGTCTTCATTTTGTTTTCTGAAATATGAACATTATATGTAAATATGACTTTAATAACAAATCTAGTTTGGAACTTTTGCATTTGAGGTTAGATCAGGCAGAAATTGCAAAATATTTTGCTTCAACAGTTGGGATGTTCCATGAAATGTTTCTGTAAATACATTTCAGGATTCAGATGTTCATGTTTTATACCCCATTGCTTTATTAATTGTATCAAGTGCAGTTTTAATCAAAAGGAAATTATTAAAATGAAGAGGAGAAACTAATTCCCTTCTTTATATTCCAGTCCTTCCAGTTAAGAAGAATAATCTTATCCAAGATAACTAGGAAAGGATACTCAAATTCCTACCTTGTGTAAATATAGCTGTTGCCTGCATTATATCACTGAGACTTCTCAACACATCTGGAACAAAAAGCAGTTCCAATAACATTAAAGCATCCTATTTTTGTTGGCACACAGATGCTACGGTATATGCCAGTCAGTAATGGGTTTTGGAAACAAGCTGTTCTAAAATTCTTCTAAACTATTCTTCTGGGAAATTATTCAATTAAATACAACTAAAATTAATGCTTGGCTGCTTTGTTTGAATAAAACAAAATAAGCAGCTGGAAAAGAAAATCCCTTTGTGTGTTAAAGAGCAAAGGCTCCAATTAATATCAGTGGATTATGAGATCCTCTTTCTCCCTTCTTTTTAACAACAGCTAATTCTAAATGAAAGGGGCCAGTACTAGTTAGAGAAGAGTGTTGGTTTCATACAGACAAAATTAGACTGGAAGCCCATTTACAATAATAAGATGAAAATAAAGCAATCTGAACTTGGGAATAGTTTTTTGGATGTGTGATGATCTACTGTGGGCAGTGCCAGCTCATGGGAATATGGCGCCTCTAGGCCACATTGACTGATGGCACAACCTTCCGCCGAAACAAGAATTGCATTTTTAGAATGATTAATTTAACATCTGCTCTGCGGGATGTGACCTTGGCAACTATAGCTTCGTCCACTACCATTTTGGAGCAGAGTTGCCAGCTATATTCAATTGAAAATTGCTAAGCCTCAATGCAAAAATACCCACAATCCTGTATTAACAATACAGAAGGTTGATTCTTTAAAAGTTGATGTAATTTTTTTTGTTTGTTTGCAGGCTTTGCTTTCAGAAGGAGGGGTGGTGTTGGCATCCCCTAAACTTTGGCACCTTAGGCCAGCGCCTACCCAGCCTTAGCCTAAAGTCGGCCCTCTGAGAAAGAGAGAGAAAGCGAGAGAGAGAGAGGGAGAGACTTCTGCATTCCTATGTGAAATATACTGCAACATTACTAAAATACTAAAATTAGTATTTTTACTAATACTAAAATTAGTATTACTAATTTTAAAATACTAACATTAGTATTAACAACATTACTAAATTACTAAAAATTACTAAAATAAAAGTGAGATAACAAAACACTTTGCAGCATAGCAACATTACATAGACTTCCAGTTGTGCAACAGAATTTTGAAGATGATCAGCAGCTGTAAAGCTCTCTTAATTACTAGGTTATTTTAGGGCTCGCCTTTTTTGTTTTGTTTTGTTTTGTTTTTTTAGAATTTTTTTATCCTGCCTTTCTTACTTTTATAGATAATGTGGGTTTCATACAGACAAAATTAGGCTGGAAGCCCATTTACAATAACAAGATGAAAATAAAGCAATCTGAACTTAGGAATAGTTTTTTGGATGTGTGATGATCTACTGTGGTCAGTGCCACTCTGCTCCAAAATGGTGGTGGACGAAGCTCTAGTTGCCAAGGTCACATCCTGCAGAGCAAATGTTAAATTAATCATTCTAAAAATGCAGTTCTTGCTTCAGCGGAAGGTTGTGCCATCAACATACTTAATACTCCTTCCTCTTCCTATTTTCCCCACAACAACAACCCTGTGAAGTGAGTTGGGCTGGGAGAGAGTGACTGGCCCAAAGTCACCCAGCCAGCTTTCATGCCCAAGGCAGAACTAGAATTCACAATCTCCTGCTTTCTAGCCTGGAGCCTTAATCACTAGACCAAACTGGCTCTGCTTCTGCCCTCTGGCTTAGGCATCAAGAAAGGGCTTGCTGAAAGTTACAACCCACAGAACACAAGAGGTGTGTGGACCCAGAAGTAGCCTTTGGGTAGCAGACTCCACAATGTGGAATGCACTGCTCCCATAAAATATACAATACTGATCTTTTGGTCATTTTGCAAAGTGCTTAAACTTTTTTCAGTGGGCTTTTGGTCCAGGATGAAGACTTTGAATAACTGTTTTGTTTCATTTATGTTTATGTTCTAGTTTTAACTATTGTTAACAACTTTGTATATTGTCCAGTCTTGATCTTAATGATTGGGGCAGTCTATAAAAACTATGAGATGAATAAAATAATATTTCTAATTAAGCATTTTTAAATATTTGTATACCACTACCCATTTAAAATCCCTTTCCCTTTCCTCCCCCACTCCCCACTGACAGTACCTTACTTTCACACAAATGCCCCAGCTCCACTTTAAAGGATCCTTCAGCTCTTGAGGGCAGGTATGGAAGGGAAATCTGGTGCCGCCAAATGCCAGAACAATGCTTTTTTAAAGATCATAGCTATAAACATAAAATAGTCTAGAACTAGTTAATCTTGCTCTTGGGAGAGGGGACATCAAACTGTATCCAAATATCTCAGTTCATCAGTGGGCATATTTGTCAGCCATCTCTTATGGTGACAAATTCAAGTCCACAGGTAGAGAGTCAGTGTAGGAGGCAGCTCGCAGTGGGCGTTTGACTGAAACCAGCTTGCCTTCACATTTCTTTTCTCACTACTGCCTTATGCTTTGTAAATGCAGCTTGTCCTTGGCTTACTTGAAAGGCAAGAAGAGCAGGACCCATTCTTCAATACCCTTGCCAAATCCAAATATCTTTTAAACAAATCCAAAAATAGCAAGCTCAAAGATGGTCTGGGAGAGGGAGTTGTGTGGCTGAAGCCTCTTTTCTCTTCACAGCTCTCAGGACTCCGTGGGTGGTTTGAAAGAAATCTTTAAAGAGAAGGCACACCTGAGTATTCTGATTCAGAATGGGGTGTAACAAAAAAATCTAAACCAAACAAATCCTCCTGCCTCTCCTAGAGAGGAGGAGAGAAGGAGCACTTCACTTCCTGGAGAATGAAAATGTTTTTCTTACGTTGAACAGCTTTCTGTTCTCCTTGCACCCTTAGCCCATCTGCCCTGAATTTCCCTCTCTCCCAATCTCCCCCCCACTGTGCCAAATTCTTTCCTACTGAATTCATTTATGAAGAAGAGTGATGGAAAGAAAGTGTGTTTCTTTTCTTGATTAACATTTTGTAATGTCCCAGTCTCTTGACTGGTGTTTCATATTAGCTGCAGAGTTTGGGCTCATAAAGATTAGGACCTTCCAAACTTACTCAGTTTGGAAAGCTCAGGGGTTCTCAACCCTAAATGAAGAGTTTTCTAGTGAAGCAATGCGAAGTAAAAGCTGCACACCAGTCTCTTCCTTTAACTTAACAGCTGCCCATGAATACCATGCCCCTCACTTCAGAATGCTTCATATTGAGTTTTGTAAATATTCAGCAAGAGAACTGCGGTCCTGAAGCAGAGGAGAGTTTTTGGAAGATGAAACACTTGAGGAGGTGAAGCATGTGGGGGGGAAAATGTGGCTATTATTAGTCTTTATGTGGTACATGTCAGGAATTCAGCACATTTCACATGAAGCTCATTATCCTTAAAATACTCTGAAATGTAGGCATTATTATCCTCCTCCGCTTTCCTCCATTACAGATAGTGGAGCTAGTACATGTGATTGTTATTACCCGTACATTCATAACAATTTTCCTACTGAGATTGAAATCAATATGTTGGTTGACGCACTCCCCCAAAGTCATAGAAATTTGTGTCAGATGTAAAATAATGACCTGCTTGTACAAGTGCCAATCCATTTCAGAGCTGCTAAGATCAGATATTCTAACAGCCTAATTTGGAATTGGAGGCCTGGGGATTTTTCAGTAGCTAAATTATCACTATAGTGTTACCACTCTTGCTGTGTAATTATCATATATGCATTTTCACTTTACAGGGAGGGGGAAAAAAGCAACACTGTGAGGGGAACAGCAAAGGTGCCCCTCTGAACACTCCTGAGGACATACCTGCCTTGACTTCAGATAGACGGGGGAAATTCTGGGAGTTAGGATGAGTTGGGAGCTTCCGCACAAGTGGCCTTCCCTGCAGCTCTAAAGAAAACACTGCAAAACTGTCCTTACAGTGTTTTCTCTGAAGTAACAGCTGAGCCAAATTGGAATCAGTTCAGCTTCTCAAGCTACATGGAAGCGCTGTGGGAGTGGCTGCCTTCACTTGTGGAAAGAGACTCAGTCTTCTCTTCTCTTACATGAAATGCTTGAGCATTTTCCTTCTGTAAAAAAATTGTGAAGAATTCATCATCATCATCATCAACAACATCACCCAAGTTCTTAAAAAGAGGAGTGCAATAATAGATGAGAAACAACATTGAAAAAAGGGTTGAAAGTCAACAAGATAGACAAAAGAAGAAAGCTGAGTTTAAGAGTCCCTCTGATAAATACAGTAGAATTATTATGGCAACCTTAAAGACATCGGCTTGAATCTGTCTTGAAAATATGAATGGGAACAGGTAGTTGAGAGGGGGAATCATCCAAATTGCTTACTTTGGACAACCCTTCACTGCCGCATTCTCTTTTCCATACTTTTGAGGGGGGTTCCCACCCCATCCCAAAAGGTTTTTCAAGGAGCACAGACTGCTGATGGAAGCCTTCCATTGGTGGAGGGAATTTAGCTGTATCCCACCTAGAATGTATGGAATGAAAAGGAAAAAATTGGAGTGATATGTTAAAGTAGTCAGAAGGCTCTTTAATTTAAATGATAAGTTAAAGGTATTTTTAGTTTAGCAAAATTACAAGACTAAGCTAAGTTCTAATTCTTTTTCCTCTATTAATTTTAACTCTATATTCATATGAAATATTATCAACTATAGAATCCTAGAAGAAATAATATAATATATTTATTTCAGACATTGACCAATAAAATACATACAATAAAACAGACAACAGTATTACCCCTTCCATCAATAACTATTAGCAACCATTTGCGGGCGAAGCTTACACATTACGTAGCAAAATTTTGCAACTTTTAAGAAAATAGATTTATCTTGATTATTTAGCAAATAGTGCAAATAAAAATTATCGGAATGCCCGGGGAATTTAAATAAAAGAGGGGTAATCAGCTGAAAGCGGATGTCCCAATAAAACTGACAATACAAGAGAACATGGACTGTGGTTTTAATGGCACCCATGCCACAGGGGCAGTATCAAATATCATAAGGGATTTTCCTGTATCTTCCTTCTAGAATGGTTGTAGGGAGAGCGTTAAATCGGGCTAAGGATAAGGCTGTCCTGAATTTTGGAACGGTAATGTGGTACAAGTATGAAACTGGTTTGTTGTTTGGTTGTTTGCAATTATATTATGGGTAAAAACAGCAGTTTCTGCTTGGCCTTCTATATCTAAGATCCTTTGCCTTAATAGTGACCTGGCTTGATCAAACTCTAAAGTCAGAATAGCATCGTTGGAAAAACCATAGAGACTCAGTTTCTTTTGGATAGCTGTTTTCCAGGTCGTCTCAAAGTTATCTGCCAGTATTAGATGGGTCAGTCCACTGGGGTTATGGTGTAATTTTAGCCAGTAGGTAAAGATGTTAATCCAAAGATTGGTTTCAAGTGTGCTGACTCCTGCTTCCCGTCGGAGTAGAAGAAATATAGTCTGGTTTATTTATAACAGCTGAATCCAGTATGATGTGAGGGGTGGGCATTGAAGAACATTTTATCCCTTCATACCATGTAAATTTATCATGCAGGAAAAGGCAGAAAATAATACCTTTATACTTTCTTCTGCCCAAAGAAACCCAGGTTCAGAGTGATGCCTACCAGAATCCAATGCCAAACTATGTTTGGTTCCAGTGGTAGCTGTGTTGAATGCTTTTAATAATTCATTATGCTAATTATGCATATGGTTCTTTTGATGACTTCAGTATAGCTGATACCACACCTAATATGGTCCTCCATCTACTTAACCTACTTTAGAGGATTGCAGTGCAAGATCAAAATTACAGAATTCTTTGTTTTGATAAAATTGTATTTGTTTAGAAGCAATAATAGAAAGCTTAGATACTAATATTCAATCATGTCCTTCTAGAAATCATTGATGATCTTGCCAATTTGGTAGAAAATACTGATGACAAACTACGCAAGCAAACCAAACATGTCATGACGGTGGAGAAAAAATCAACCTCCTGTGGTAAGATTTTACATTTCATTTCTCTTGCTTTATACTGGTTGCTGGTTTATGTGTTCTGAAGCCTGGTTTAAAGCCATTTAATTTTTTTCTGACAGCCAATACTATCTCTTTCATATAATCTTGCACTTTCCTCTACAAACAATCTAGCAATTATATCCAGAACATTTGAAAAATGTCTACCCTTGTTGAAAGAGGGAAAGAAGTGTGATGAACCAGGCATAAAAGTATTATCCCAAGTTTAATTAAAGAAAAGAAGTTACTTATCCCCCTGGAGGGCATTCTCTACTTTGAGATAGTGTCCCTTCCTGGAACTAGTAGGCAAGGTCTGATCTTGAATGGGTCTTGCCAGGAGAGGTACCATCATGCCTCACTTTGGCCCTGCATAGAGTTCAGGCAGTTCAATTCATCTGGAACTTCAAAAGCCCAGCTGTTGTTTAGTTTTTAAAAACCAAACACCACTCCATTCTTGTCTTCTCTTCTATACCTCCCTTCCTTTCTCTTCTCTTTTTTCCTTTTAGAACAGGGATGGTTTTGAGGGGGAGGCTGCACCACTGTTGGAGGCTACTGTGCCACTGTAGCAGCCTGAAAACAATCTGGAAACTGTGGCAAGATGTTATCAATCTTTCCTGTTGGTGGGAGAAGCACAGAATAGCTGATGAGCATGGCAGCAGTGCTACACAAGAAGCACCGTGGAACTTTCTAGTTGAATCCGAGTATCCAACTTCTGTCGAAAACCCAGTCAGGCCAGAAAGAGGATACAGTGCTGAAATGCCACATTCTAGTACAATTCCCTCCATCCATATAGGGCAGTTACGGGACTATAGAGTAATGTGTCATGACAGTGGAAGAGGGGATAAACAGTGACAAGAAGGAACTCCAGAGCAGCACACTAAGAAGGCAACAAGCCCAAAGAGGTGCTAAACAGAGCTGAAAATAAGCAAAGACATGCCTCCTCTAAGCCTCAGTTTTGAAGAAACTCAGTTTAGGAAGTGGATTATTAGTTTAGCAGATTTCTGGAGATGTGTCTGTTTTTTCAAGCAGACAAAACAAAGTGGATATAAGTATCTCTTCCTCTGCAAAAAAACAGAAGAAACAAAAAAGAGCAGTCTGTTATAGGGGGACAGATTTTCCACAAGACTAAGAAAAGGAGTAAGAGGGCTTACGTTTTATCCACTGAATCTGTATATTTAAGACCTTCTTCCTCTTCTCTTCCCAGTCCTCTAGGGGGCTTGAAATTCCCTACCTCAGAGTCCTTTTAGAAACAAGGCCAAGAGATAAAGGCCACAAAACTTCTGAAGGGAAACTACAGAATAGGAGGAGACAGAATAATTTCTTTATGAGATGTCTCCCTGCATCAGTCCTTAGATGGACTCTAGGCAGTTTAGAGATACTAATAGAATAATAACAAATAATACAAAATTATTTAAAATACAAAAAGTACTTTAGAATATTATGCTAATATTGCCTCTGATGACACCAGAATCAATCCCCAAAATATCTTCCAGAAAAATCAGGTTTTTACCAGCTTCCAGAAGGCCATGAGAATGAGGACCATTCTCATCTTAGTGGGTTTATCTGTTCTATAGGAGGGGAGCCCACTCCCTCCACTTGAGTCTCATCACAGGTCATAACCAATGAGTATAACCAATATAGTTTCCATCCCAGGCCCATGCCTGAAACCAGAGTGTACTAGGTCCAAATAATATGCCTTCTCATCCACAATTACATCACAGGCAAGGTTAGATTTATTACCACCAGACTTGCATTCAAAAACATCAACTGGAAACCAAGATGACCAGCAGTCTGAATAATTGGCTCATGAGTTGAGACTGGGAAGCCTAAAGCAGATTTTGGCAGCAAATTCCAGAGTCCACTGAAGTTGGGCAGCCAATAGATTTCAGTCAGTCAGTCAGTCAATCAATCAATCAATAAAATTTCCAATCTTTCTTTCTCTGGAAACTTTGGCCCTCCCTTCCCCCCATATCTCACCCAGTCTCTTGCTGTCATTATCCTCTTCTCCATTTCCACCATTCTCAATTATTTGACTGTCCTCTCCCAGTGAATGAAGGCCCAACCAACTGTCTCCCTAACTGAGGTCCAACTATAATACAATACAGCACAGTAATCTCATCTAATAGCTATATTCACAACCCCACCATACATTCTAACCCAACTTCTGATAATAGGGCCACCACCCTCACCATATTCCCACCCACCCAGCCCCCTGGCTCTACCCAGCTGGGTCAGAGGGGCCAGATGGAGCACCCTTTTCCTATTCTCTTGCTCATAGCAGAGGCCCTCCTTTTCATTTCTCTGACTCTGACTCTGGGAACAGACAATCCTCTTCTTCTTTTCCTGTGATTACTTTATGTTTCTACTCCCTCATCCACAATTATTCATGTTCATGTAGTCCCAAACCAAGGGGAATAGGGCTGGTACCTACTTTTCATCTCCTGCCACTGGTTTTATACATAGCATAATAGTCTGTTTAATATGAAATAAACATGGAGAACCATATGCTGCCATTTAACCCCTGAAAATACGTGGGAATTAATATACTATATGCACTCCAGGAGAGTGGAGACGATAGATGGATGGATGGATGGACAGATAGATAGATATGATTTTAGCACATTTTCATTTTCATATAAGACAGCATTAAGAGCATTGTACTTGAGGAAAAAAAACTTCAGAAGAATATAATTTCTGGTATAATTTTTAGCATGATTAGCATAACCACGGCATAAGTAGTAATTTAATACTAAGCACTATGAAATTCTGTGTAACTGAGCTTGCAATCTGGAGGTGGTGAATTCTGTCAATATCTACTCATGAAATTACTGATGGAGAATGCTGATGGTATTTTCCTCCCTCATAAAGAGATTTTTTACATCCTCCAGTAAAAACTTCAGAGAAGATTTAAGAACAGCATAGCCTTCTCTGCCTATTCTGTCTCTCTCTCATACACACACGTGCACGACCTTTCTATTATGTGAACAATTTATCTGTATGGAAACACAAGATGTGCCCCTGTCAAAATGTTCCATTTTCTCCTCTTCCACAAGATGGCGATGCAATTTCTAGCCTTAGGAAATTAAATAACTGAGGCTTCCCTTTTATATTGGTTCTGACAGTTTGTTTTGGAGAAAGCAAAATCATTACTTCTATTTTTTCCCCTTAATCAGTTCGCTATATCAGCCCCTCTCAGAAATGTTGATTGCTAAAGTACTTAGGGACTTGGCCTGTTTTTTGTTGTTATGTTTAAATATGTAGCAGTCTCATCTAAACCAACAAAGAGTCTTGTGAAACCTTAAAGCCTGTCAAATAAATTGCAGCTGTAACTTAGATAAGGATATATAAAATTATTTTCTAAAGCGATTTCTTCAGAATGCCTTTTAGATATTTCTCTTTATCCAATTTACTGGTGTAATTCCAATTTTGTGTTCTTCTTCCTAAGTTATTTGAATAGATTAATTCAGGTCTGCAGACACTTTCATATAATATAAACTTTGTATGTTTCAATGAGGAAATCTCTATTCATTTTATTTTTAGTATAGCAAAGAGTTTAGTTAATGGTGACATGAAGTCAACTTTTCCTATGGTCTGTTTGCTGGACGATTATGCCAATATTCCTTCAAAAAATTGCACGGACAATTGCCTTGGCTTGGAACCAAAAGATGCTTTTCCCAAAACAATCTCTTTCCTGGCAGATGAGTTGTGCCAGTTTTTCCCCTTTGAGTCTTTTCATGTTTCCAGAGTCTAGGTATTTAGATATGTTGCATAGTTTTCCATAGAGTTGCTACCATTTTGCTTGCAATACAAGCATATCTGATTCCATTACCTTTTTCTTGAAAATATGTGGTATTTCATGTCTTGTGTGCAGATATGATCATCAGACATCATCTGTTACATAGAAATTGTGGACCAGATTGAGAAAAGATACATAGATATAGTTGTTTCCTGTTGTAAGAAAAAAGGAGATATTTTAATTACTTAAACACTAGTGCTGTGCTGAAGCCAAATTAGCAACCAATATTATTTATGTTTGCAATTTATGTGCATGATTTTAGTCATCTTCTGGTGCCACTGGGGCCTCCCTTGAAGCCCAAATACAGTAAACCTTAATTTTTTTTTCCAATGGACCTTGAATGCTATGAACAGAATCTGAATTTGGGTTTTGCCCTCAAACAATAAAGTCTGTTGTTTGGCAAAGCAACCCAGACCACAGTTGCTTCTGCATATCTGCAAGTGTTATATCTTCTATGCGTCTACTGCATTTGTGAAGGTTAATTCTGACATGGTCAGAAGGAAACTGTCTGATTCCAGATCTGTCCATTAACAGAATAAGAGACAAATAGAAACTGGGCCTCCTGTTCAAAAGAGTTGGGTGTCTAGAGTCTTGAAGGTTATCAGGTTTGCTATTTGTATTATACAATGTCATGTGAGGTGGTTCCCAAATCACAGACAGAATTTGCCCAAAGATTTACCCATGGTCTGGTCTATGATGTAGGACTCTTCCCCATACCTCCTATGATGTTTCCTCCTATTCTTGAGTTAGGGAAAAAACATGTCAGCTGGGAAATTGCTCCCTCTACAGCATTCCTCTTGCTATGCCTCAAAAAAGGACTGCAAATTTGCTGCCCTCAAACAGGATGAGTGCAGTGTTTTCTGCTTCTGCTGATGAAGGAACTGCTAGGAAAGGAGAAGCAAGGAAAGGGATTCTCCCTGTCGTTCTTCCCATTCCCCCAAACATGGATTCCTTGCAGATCCTTTCAGCAGTTGTGCTTTTCAGCCTCACAATTTCTAGATAAAGTTGCTCCAAGCTCTCCGGAAAATATGGAGCAATGGCAGCACAGTTGCAGCAGCCGGTAGGCAGATTGCCTATTTTCTGTGGCCATGGTGTCAGCCCCAATAGGTAGACCAGATCAAGAAATCGACTCCATGGGAAGGCTACAACTACTTTTATTGAGATTGCCTGTAATAACAGAATCTTGCAAGTCTGATTGTGCTGTACCTTTTCTTCCTTCTTATAATTCTGTGAATTAGGGAGGTGTCTGTCTGAGCCACTTATGGACACTATCTGTTGTGGACTTAAAATGTTTTTTACCCTTTGTCACCCTAGTAATGGATCTTGCATGTCTCCATCAAGGTCGTCTTCCTTACTGTCTACACATGGCTTCTGCAAGCAGACAGGCCAGGAGTGGTGGACTGGAAGATCAGGGGAGGGATCATCATGGTGGGAGATGGCAGAGGCTACTTGCAGTAATAGTGACTTCATGGAATACATGCCATGAGGTTGCTATTCCTATCAGGACAAAAAACACCAACAACCAGCTTTGGTTGTTGGAGAAATTCTATTCTGCCTGGCAGCTAAAGCAGAAATGGCCACAGAGGCACAGAACCCTGTGACTGGATGGAAGGGGACAATCTTGAAGTAGTTCTGCAGGTCACCAACCTCCTTAGGCCCCTGCTTTATAAAACACAGCAGAGAGATTGTTGCATTTTCCACGGGAAAACATAACTCTCCTGCTGAATATCTTTGGTCTGGCCTCAGCTCTTTCAACCATAGCATAGGCCCAAGATGGAGGCTCTGTTATGAGAACATGTCCACCACAACAGAGAACAACCCACCTTGTAGCTGGGTCCAGGAGGATATGTGGATGAGCTCTTAGCAGAAGCCCTATAATTAGTAAGTTGCTATTTACTTCAGATGACAAGACAGCTGCACAAAATACCAGTCCCTGTCTTATCTGTCAAGCTCTGTGCTTTTCAGGTCCACAACTTCAGTAGTATTTTAAGAATTTTCATAGTTCAGATAGTTTTGCCCCATGTGCTATGATTCTTGGATAACAGAAATCTTAGCAGCAACAAATCCTCATAGAACAATGATGTTGATTTCCAGCTGTCAAAAGCTTTACTGTTACAAATAAGTCCCACCATAGACACTTGCTTCTGTCCTCATCCTATGCTTCTCCCCTGATGGAAAAGCATCAGAGTAATGTAGCTTGGCCCAGTTACCTAGGCAGCCTGGTGCATACCCCTCCCTAGACCAGTATCTAGGGAAGGCTGTAATCACAAAACAATCTTTCTGTGGCAGGCAAACATCTCTGGTGAGAGCATTCAGAAAGAAAGTATCCGGACAATAAAATCCTCCAGTCGTCCTCTAGATTAAAAAAAGAGAGAGAGAGGCCTAGGCTGAGTTAATATTTTCTCACATTTTACTTTGGTGAGTGAAAATCTGACATTTAGACTGATGCTCCCAGAACTGGGCTTTTCTGAAAGGCCATTCGAATCTGCAGATTAAAAGTCTAGATACCCTAACCTTGTCCTTTCTTTATTCTTTATTGAGTAGCACTAGATTTGGCATACCTAGTGAGAAATGGATAGAGCTGGGCCAGTGGGAAAGGGACAGTAACACCTAGTTAATTACATTTGCATATGCAGCTGTTCAAACAGAGTTTGGCCAGTGCCTGCTCTCACCTCTTGCTGGGGATTCGATACAGCTGTCACTGGTCCCTGTGGTCCAGTTTTGCCATTGGAGGGCTGTGGCGAGTCCCTGGAATGTCCCCTCAGCCTTCTATCATCTCAAAGGCCAAGTAATTAGTTCTATTTGAATACAAAGAGGAGCAAACCTTCTAGCTCGCTTTCCAGGGATACGTGTCAAGGAGTTAAATCACTGCTTGGTATTTCTGAAACTCTGCTGAAATGCAATAATTAGATAGTTGATGCTTGCCCATTATTTTCTAGCAGTCTTTAGAGTGATGGGGTTTTATTGTGATTTTAGGTGATTGTTCAAGTTTTGCTTTTAAAAAGCAAAAATAAAGGCAACAAACCATTACAGAAAGTCTTGTTACAACTGTAACTTAGCAAGCTTCTGCTTGCAGGACTTAGTTTAAACGGCATAGCTTTTGTTTTAGGGTGCCTGATTATGCAGTGATTTTTTTTTACAAATTCTTACATAAATGCATAAAGCGTGATGGCTGCAGCAATGTGATGGTTGCAAGCAGTCACATTTTTTCTTGCACAACCAGATAAATGAATATTTGGATGCTTTTTCAAAAATTCTCCTTGCACATTTCCTTGTTTGCTTCTCCAACTCTATACCTGTCTTAATATAGCTTTAAAGATTTAAGCTTTTTCAATGTATGGAATTACTGTGTATTTGCTTCATCTAAAACAGGAAGAAATGGAAAAGCAAATTTTTGGGTGAAGCATTTAGAGGTGTGGTGTTTTCTGATGACTTTTACCACTTTGCTTTTTCATTTAATGGTGTTTTCTTGATTCCATGTCCCACTTTTTAAGTGCTCATAAAGCAGAAATGATGAAATAAATGGAGGATTGCAAAAGACCATGATACTGCTATAAGGACTGCATTAAAATGACTAGTGGGATAGATATGTGAGTCTCT
The DNA here is from genome assembly GCA_030867105.1 of Liasis olivaceus. Lineage (NCBI taxonomy): Eukaryota > Metazoa > Chordata > Lepidosauria > Squamata > Pythonidae > Liasis > Liasis olivaceus. The sequence continues at coordinate 97,735,668 of CM061348.1, read as the reverse complement.
TTTAGTTCCTGAGATTCCCTGTTGCAGGGATAAATAACCTTTCTGGGCCATGAACCCATTTCGACTTTTCAGAGTATGTGGTAGACACACTGACAAAATTGTTGTTCAGGGGAGACTTTCCTATTCAGAAAATGGCTGCCTCAGCAAGCTAGACCCCCAGGTTGTTCTTTATCAATCCAGTAGGATCTTGATAGAAGGAAGAAAAACGTTTCTCCACATACATACGATGCTGGTGGTTTACTCTGCATCATGCTAACTTCCTATTTAATTTTTTTAATTAAAAGAATCTTTTAAAAAGTCAGCTGGATCAAGTGGCCTGATGGGCACATTGGTACTCACAGGTGCCACATTGCCTCCCCTTGTCTTGCTGCAGTTCTTTGTACCTATTCTTTTCCCTTGATGAGGAGCCAATATAGCAGGTGCCTGTCACTGATTTCTTTGAATTTTGAGGTGTGAGATGTGCTTCTTGTTTCTGCTCTTCAGAGATTCTCATCCTAAAGCTGGAGAGACTGCTTTATGATGGGTTTATTTACCTAATCAATGGGCTCTGGTGTTGTCTAGGAAATGCTGACATTTTTGAAAGAGAAACTCCTAGTAACAGACAAACAAAGGTCCAGCAGTTAGGTCTGATGAAACAACGAAATGAAGGTCAGCTAATATTGCCCTCCGTCGCTTTCCCGGTGGCCATGACAGCAGGGGAGGTTTATTTGAAGATCCCAGACTCGGAGTCACTGCTCGTATTGTCACCCGCCTGAGCATTCGAGGCCAGGCCAACAGTTTAGGATATTAATGTATTCCACAGATCAGTGAAAAAGAAATTCCTTTGCATGTCTTTGTTTTGTTTACTCTTAATTCCCCCCTTTTTCTCTATGCACTTTGTTTGCAGTGCCTTTGTCTGGTGATGTTGCCGGGCATTTCTGATGAGAAAGGAAAGAATTACAGAGAGGGAGGAGGGGGGAGGGGTTGGTACTTTTGAAACATAAGGTGAATAATTTTCACCAGTGGGTCAGGTGAGTTAAAATTAATATTCTGGTTAGGATTGGGAATGCAAATATACGTAGAACCCCCCACCCCCACCCCCACCCCCTCCCCCTCTTCCTGAAGAAGTAAATCTCCTTGATTTGCTTTCTGGAGCCAGAAATTATTTTACAAAACCCCAAGCACCGCTGCTCCACAGGATGCCATGCCTCAGTGCGTCTTTAGTATTCATCCTTGCTTCATTACCAGGGCCTCCTCTCAGCCCACCCTGAGCAACTGCTAAAAGGGGCAAAATTACAGCAATTCATACTGCTGGTGACTTACTGCCAGGGAATAATTGGTTTCTGTTTGCAAGGGACATTATCACAGCTATGCCTCCAAAACAAGAAATGGTTTGCAAGCTTGGGGGAAGGGGGATGTTCAGTGGAATGTATTTATCAGGATTTTCACAGGATTTGCAGGAAGGTGGTTCCTTAGAAAGAAAAGCTGTTTTTTATGAAGAGACAATGATCTAATAAAGACATGGGTGGGGAAATCAATATAGGTAGATTTGTTAAATGTTCCAATGCCTTATGCTACCCTAGAAGGAATTGCACATATACTTAGATATTTTTTAAATATATTCTTTGATCCCTCATGGAAATGTTAATGAGACAAAATGTGCTAAAGAGCTCTTCAGACACTGCCTGGAGAGGGAGGAATGAAATGCAGACCCTCTGGAGGGCTTCTAGCACACAAGAAGTCCCTTTGTTTCCTGTTTTAAAACCAGAGACATGTCTAAAATCGGGGACAAACTGAGAGCAGCCTGAAGAGACACTGCTGAAGACTAGGCTTTCTGTATTTTAAAAAGAGGGGGGGGGGGGGAAATGTGAATGCCACGGCCAACTTGATAGGCAGCATAAGGGGGTGGGTATTTAAAGTCCAGCCTGAAGGTGCTCTGAAGATGGGAGTGGGATGCAGTTAGGCCATCTTTCACTTAGACTTAATTAAGAACCTCACATGCTTTGTCTCTCAGGGACTCTATTCCTCAATAGAGGCCTCAGCCCCGAAATTGTATCTACAGGCCTGCTGCCTTTGTACTGAGTTGCCACACTGAAGACAGTAGCAAGTGCAGGCCCCATGTTGCTGGAGGTCATCCCCTTGTTCAGAGAAGTGAGCCCGCATCCCCAAGAAAAAGCGAGAATAGTTGGAAGGGAGCCCTTTTTAGGAACTGGGGAATAACCAGCCTTTCTGTTTCTGTGTGTGTGTGTATCAACAAAAAGCCAGTGGGAGGTAAAAGAGGTTTTATAACACTTTCCACAACCTGATTGTGTAGACTTAATGAGGAGTCAGAGGTTATACCACAAAGGGCAAACACTTTTCCTCAAGGAATCAACGCAGTGTGTTAAAATCTACGAATGAGAAATATCTTGAATCTTGCACTCAGGTCTTGTTTTGTGTAGGATCCTGACAAGATTTACATTTATCATTTTATGTAGCATTCTCTGTACATAGTCATAATGAAATGAGTTTCAGATAAGAGGGGAAGAAAGAGATTTACTTTGATATACTGGTGTAGGCCTTCATGGCTGATAGATTTGCTTCGACCTTTTTGGAGTCGATAAAGGAACTGGAATTAATGTAGGGTGGTAGGAGAGGTCTCTAATTTGCAAGAGAAATGTTGGTCTCTAGTTATATTGTAGGGTAAATTATAAGAGAAGAGTTTTCCATTAATCTGCCTGAGAATTCACACACATAGAGGTGCCCATATTTGGTTTCCTAGCACATGAGACTTCTTGGTAAATGGGATTATGTTCAGATTCAGGAGAGAGAAGACAAGCAGATAAATGGAGAGGAAGTATGAAGATACACACATGATGGTGTTGAAGCCATTGCTAAAGAAGGCAGGAAAAAAATTGGGCCACTCTTCACTTGTATTCATGAAGTAATTGCAACCCAATTTTTATCTTTCTGGATGAGATTTATTCTTCTAAATCCATCTCATTGTGATTTTATACTAAGGACCCCAAAGTTAGTTTATCTCAGTTTAGAAATTATTGTTGCTCCTTGATGTCATTCAACATTTATTAAGAAGCATGTAAGTAAATGATAATAATTTGCACAGATGTACACACTATGAGGGATGTATTTGGGGAAGGGAGCAGAATGAGGTAGAGAGAAATAGCAGTATTAGGTTTATTGCTGATAGGTTATAGAATCTGGGGAAACTTAGGGGCTACATTCGACCTTGTGGCAAGTTGTAAGTAACTCTTGGGCTGTAGATTGTGCACCTGTGGCTTCCAAGTATTGTGAAGCTGTGACCCACTTCTGAACTACCATCTGGAAGCTGTTATAGAATGGATAAGGGCGAATGAAGTAATTAGAAACCAGACTCAAATGTCTTATTCCATCCAGAGTATGTAAGCCTACTACTAAGAAATCAGAAATGTAGCCTAGGAATGTTCTTACTTCTTAAATAGTAGTGTAAGCCAAAGGTGCTTTCTTCAGTTATACTTGATGTTTGAGGCAAACAGATCCATCATTCAAATTTTAGTAATTTAAATATTTAATTATTGTAATGGGGCCTTTACAATATGTCAGAAAGTTTTAGCTTATATATAACTTCACAATAAAATAGTGCCTTGTATGATGATGTGTCTAGGATAATATACTTTTTAGGACATTTAATTCCATTTGTAGCATGGAGAGTTAAATTCTTAAGGGAGTTCTTATATCATATGTTCTTTCTTGCTTTCTAAGGAATTCCGTGGAGGCATTTATGTTAAGAATTGTTCTATCATAGAAATAATAAAAATAGAATGTTTAACTGTGAAGTTTCTAAATGTGTTTTCTGTGGTAGAATTGCAGTTACTCTTAGTTCTCTTTGCTGTGCATGAGTGCACAATCAATGCAATATACTGTAAATGTACCTTCAGTGACAACCCCCTTCCCCTGCCACACCCTGTTATGCTGCCTCATTGTGCCATGGGATGTTCCTAGGAAGGATGAGCAAGGAACTCTGGGAATGTACATCAAGAGTATATACTTCAAGCAGGGTCACCCAAGTCATCAAGGACATCCCAGCTGCACAGCTACAATGAGCAGGCACCTATATTGGGCATCAACAATATAGGAAGATGCTGGAAGCAGATGATAATTTCAGTGACAATGGCAAAGGTATCATTTCATACTACACAGGAGTATGCAGTGATATACCACTCAAATATTTTATCAAGAAAACCTGACAAAGTGATTGGCAATATAGTGCCAGATGATGGGCCCCTCAGGTTGGATGGCATCTGATCTTTTGGAGTAATAATGGTGCTTATGATGCAGCCAGATTAAAGCTTTCTGCACATCTAGGTGCAGATAGTGCCATGGACAAAAGAAAGTCCGAAGTTCTAAAGACAAAATTGCAGTGGGAACATGAAACATAAGCATGGACATGGGAAAGCTCAACAGTGTGAAAGATGAAATGAATCGACTTTACATTGACTTTTTAGGTATCAGCAAATTAAAATGGACTGGAATTGGACAGTTTCAGTCATAATATCATATTGTTTAGTATTCAGGAGATGAAAAACAAGGAACAGTTATCTATATTCCAAGCCCTAATGCAGAAGAAGAGAAAGTTGATGAATTTTCAACTTCACAGAACATGCAAGCAAGATGTGCTGCCTGTGTTGGAGACTGGAATGACAAAGTTAGAAATAGTAAGGAGGAAAATGTATTTGGCCTAGGAAACAGAAATGAAGTAGGGAAATAACTTTTTTCTTTCTGTCAATCCAAGTATTTCTTCATTCCTAACACAGGTAGTCCTCGAGTTACGATGGCAATTGAGACTGGGATTGCCGTCGCTAAGTAATGTGGTGGAGAAGCACAACATCACATGACTGCATGCTTAGCAACAGCAATCCACGTAGTCCCAGAAAACCAGAGGAACTGTGGAATGAAATCAAAGAATTGTTAAGGATGAATATGAAAAGAACTTGCCAAAGACTAAGGAATATAAGAAACCAAACTGGATGTCAAAATAGATAGTGGAAATTGTGGAGTCCTTGGGGTTCTCTGAGCTTGGTTCTTTTCTTGCAAACGTTTCATTACCCAGCTAGGTAACATCTTCAGTGCTAAAAATGGGATGAGGTTTGCTCTCTATTTATCTGCTGTGGCCTGCTTTGCCAGTGCTGGTGGGGGTGTGGGTTCTGTTTTGCTCTTCTGGTAGTTCATTGATTAGCGTATGTTGACTGCTTGATTGTGTGCCTGGTGGTGACCTTTGCTTATCTGGGTGATGATTGCTGGAGATGATTGCTGGCGATCATCTGAATGCTGGTGAGGCAATCTTCTGGTCTTTTGTCTCTTTTGAATAGTAAGTAGATGCTGTTTATCTCTATGTGTCTGTTAATTGCTGCCTTGTCTGAATACCAAGCTTCCAAGAATCTCTTGCATGTTTGGATTTGGCTTGGTCTAAAATGCTGACAGTTTCCCAGTTAAAACTGTGTTGAATCTGTCCATGTGTTGTGCAATTAAGGAATTTTCATCATGTCTTCTGACTGCTAGTTGGTGCTCATGGATGCGTTCTGCTAGTCTTCTGCCTGTTTGTCCTATGTAGTGTTTGTTACAGTCCTTACACTGTATGTTGTAGATGACTCCTGTTTTTTCTTCTTGGGCAACTGGGTCTTTTGGTTTACTTAGGATGTTTTGGAGTGATTTTGTTGGTTTGTGTGCTACAGAGATGCCATATGGTTTTAATAATCTGTTGGTGGTTTCTGAGACGTTTCTGATGTATGGCAGTGTGATCCTTTTCATGGCTTGTGTGGGTTGTGTTGTAGTAGGTTGAGTGGTCAGGGAAACTGTCAGCATTTTAGACCAAGCCAAATCCAAACATGCAAGAGATTCTTGGAAGCTTGGTATTCAGACAAGGCAGCAATTAACAGACACATAGAGATTAACAGCATCTACTTACTATTCAAAAGAGACAAAAGACCAGAAGGTTGCCTCACCAGCATTCAATCGCCAGCAGTCATCTCCAGCAGTCATCTCCAGCAATCATCACCCAGACAAGCAAAGGTCACCACCAGGCACACAATCAAGCAGTCAACATACGCTAATCAATGAACTACCAGAAGAGCAAAACAGAACCCACACCCCCACCAGCACTGGCAAAGCAGGCCACAGCAGATAAATAGAGAGCAAACCTCATCCCATTTTAGCACTGAAGATGTTACCTAGCCGGGTAATGAAACGTTTGCAAGAAAAGAACCAAGCTCAGAGAACCCCAAGGACTCCACAGTTCAACCCTGAGCTACACATATTCGCCTCCGTAGTGGAAATTGCCAAGAAGAGAAGAGAAGCCAAAGACAAAAAAGACAAAGATCTCAAAAAGGAACTTCAGAAAGTTAGAAGAGGCCAGAAATAGTATTATAATCACATTTATAAAGACACTGAAGATGGAAACGGAAAAACAAGGAAAGCCTTTCAAAATATATCTGAACTCAGAAGGAGGTTCCAATCTCAAATTGGTATGCTAAAGACATCATTAGATAGACAGTAATTGATTTAAAGAAGATCAAATCTGGACAAGTTTACTAAATTCTATCCAGTAGAGTTGTTAATGTTCATGTTACCTTAGAAGATGTTTTTTATTTATAAAAACCTCTAGTACTAGAAGATAAAGTTAGATCAGCACTCTGGTCATTACCAAGTTGGAAGGCCACAGGAATTGATGGACTATCTATAGAAATATGGCAAGCAACAGAAGAAGAATCTTTAAAGGTTCTAACCAAACTATGCCAGCAAATTTGGAGAATGACATGGTGGCTAACAGTTTGGAAGAGGTCAGTCTACTTACCAATATCAAGGAAAGGAGATGTAACAGATTGTGTAAATTATTGCGTAATATTCTTCATTTCACATGTTAGCAAGGTAATGCTTAGAATTATCAAACAAAATTGGAGTTCTACGTGGAAAGGGAAATGCCAAATGTACAATTGAGAAAGCCAAAGAATACCCAAAATAAGTCAATATGTCTGTCATTGATTATAGAAAGGCCTTTGTGATAACCATGCAAGCTATAGAATATTCTTAGGAAAATGGAAATTCCAGAATATATTGTCCTTATGAGAAACCTATACACATAGGAAGCCATGATCTGGATGGTTCACTGTAAAACGGTGGTGGCGGTGCCTGGAGGCTGTGGGGGCCTGGATGGGGGACAACAGGCTTCAGCTGAACCCTGGTAAGACAGAGTGGCTGTGGATACGGGGAGCCTCAAGATCTAGGACTTTGTCATCTTTGGTTCTTGACGGGGTTGCACTACCCCAGACAGACCCGGTGCGTAATCTGGGGGTTCTCCTGGACTCACGACTCCTGCTCGAAGAGCAGGTGGCAGTCGTGGCTAGGAGGGCCTTTGCACGACTTCGTGTGGTGCGCCAGTTACGCCCCTTCCTGGATCAGGGGGACCTCCGCACGGTCACTCATGCCCTGGTCACCTCTGGGTTGGACTACTGTAATGCGCTCTACATGGGGCTACCCTTGAAGAGTATCCAGAAGCTACAGCTGGTGCAGAATGCGGCGGCGCGGACAGTTCTTAATGTCCCTAGGAGGGCACATATAACACCGCTGTTGCGCGAGCTGCATTGATTACCGGTTTGTTTCTGGGTCCAATTCAAGGTGTTGGTTATTACCTTTAAAGCCCTTTATGGCACCGGACCAGGTTATCTGAGGAACCGCCTCACCCTGGTCACTTCAGCCCGTCCCACTCGGTCCAGCAGAAGGGGCAGGTTGCAGACCCCACCAGTCAGGGAATTTCGATTGGTGGGGTCGAGGCAGAGAGCCTTTTCTGCTGTAGCGCCCGCCCTATGGAACATCCTGCCTCCTGAGGTCCGGTGTGCCCCCTCCCTCATGGCCTTCAGGAAAGGTATTAAATCCTGGCTCTGCCAGAAGGCCCGGGGGCCAGAGGGGGGCCCGCACCTGTGGAGATGGCTGGTGGGATGATGGGTTGTCTCCTCCCCCCAGCATCTTACAGGTTTTTTAGGGCCATAAACCAGAGGAGGTTTTTTAGGGTTTTTTATATGTTTTTAATTATTTATAGTTTTTAGCCATCTGGGAGAGAACTGGGTTTGTATTGTGAGCCGCCCAGAGTCACCCGTTGGGGGAGATGGGCGGCATACAAGCCGAATGAATGAATGAATGAATGAATGAATGAATGAATGAATGAATAACTAACTAACTAACTAACTAACTAACTAACTAACTAACAGACTGGCTGCAGGTTAGCAAGAGAGTTAGACAAGGCTGTATACTCTCTTTTGTATACTTAAGGGGGGTGGGTGTTGATTGGAATAAGATAAGTGTGGTTTTAAAATTGGAGGAAGAAACATTAATAACCTGTGCTGTGCTGATGACTCTGCTGTGATAGATGAAAATTCAAATGATCTCCAAACTCTAGTAAAGAAAATCAGGGAGTAAAATAAAAAATGGGACTGCAATTAAATGTAATGTTCAAACTAATGACAAGAGCTACAGTAACCAGCTTTAGAAATAATAATAAAGACAGTGAAGTGATGGGTGCCTTCTGCCTTTTAGGTTTGTCTATCAACACTAAAGAAACTAGTACTCAAAAAAAAGGCCACAGACCAGCACTTGGTGGGGAATAATGAAGGCCTTGGAAAAGACATTTAGATGCCATGATGTGTCTATACCCACAGAGTTCAGAATTGGGCAGACAATGGTTTTCCCTGTGGAAGCAAATTTGGACTTTAAGCAGGATATTGTCTTCTTTTAACTTTGATTGTGGAGAGGACTCTTGAAAATACCATGGGTAGCCAAGAAAGCAAACAAATAGATCATTGAACAGATCAGTCCAGAGTTGTCACTCAAGGCTTAAAGGACCAGGTTTAAATTATTATGTTTTGAATACTTTATGTGGAGATCCAGCTCCCTTGAGAACTTTATAATGTTAGGAAAGGTGGAAAAAAAGAGAAGAAGAGGATCACCAGCATCAAGATTGGTGGACTTGATTACAGTAGTGATGGGTACACCACTGGGAGACTTGAAGGGCCAGGTTGGGGACAGATCACCCTGGAGAAGGTCTATCTACATGGTTGCTAAGACTCAACACTGACTTGAACACACATCAGTCACAATTAGTGACAAAATCATTGGCAGCATATTCTAGAACTAATTGCCATTTGCAGGGTTCACAGAAGCACACTAGATAGAGACATTACTTAATGGCCTATTACTTGGATTTTCCTAGGAGATACATTGGTGAGATGAATCCAAAGACTGAAATTTCTATCATGCAGTTTTCCTGATGAGCCAGGTTTGAAGAAATTTGTGGAACCCTTCCAGGAACAGGAAGGAATGTTTGTTAGCCCCACTAGGTAGATGGGACTAAGAAATTGACTCAACAGAAATGCTAAAACTACTTTTATTGACATTGGTTATAAATATAGAATCCTCCAAGTTTGATTGTACTTATACCTCCTCCTCCTTCTCATAATTCAGTGAATTAGGGAAGTGTCTGCACGAGTTGCTTTTGAGTGCATTATCTCATAATTCTGGACTTTAAAAATGCCTCGACCCCTTTTGTCTAGGTAACAGTTCTTGCATGTCTCTAAGGTCAGTAAGGTCATCTTCCTTACTCTCTACAATGTTGTGTGTATGGAATGTTAAGAGAGAAGAGCAAGAAAGAAAGTGAAGGTGGAACTGGTATAGCTCTCTGGTTCACTCTTTTAGTTTTTGCTTTCTTTTATTCTTGTTATGCCCCCATTTTTGTTGCTACGTATTTTATCAGCAACGTGTTTCTTTCCTCAGTGTACCAGGCCACATTCTGTCTTAGCAGGGAAGGCAAGCGGCGGCAGGTCAGCAGTTTAATGCCCTCAGTTGCACTTTTACTCCTTCCCTTCAGGATCACAGAAATGAGTATCTGTACAGTTCTTCCAAGCTGGAGTACCTTATGTCTATCCTCTCCTCTCCTCTCCTCTCCTCTCCTCTCCTCTCCTCTCCTCTCCTCTCCTCTCCTCTCCTCTCCTCTCCTCCCCTCCCCTCCCCTCCCCTCCCCTCTCTTACCTGTAATTCTGGGGGACCAATAGGGACCTTGGGAAATTTGAAAGCATGTTGAATATGTTGTTGGCATTCTCTCACAGAATGGTTTCCAAGTTTTGCCTGTTCACAAATTAAGGGGTCTAGTTAGTCACAACCATCCAAGTACAAGTAGTCAAATAGATAAGTTTGTTTCCAGCAATGCTTTCTAGCTCTCCCAAGGCACTCCATACAAGTTGGTTGTCTTTTTTGGTAGAAAAAAGCACTAGGCTGCAGCTACCCACCATTTCTATCTCCCAAGAATCCTTTTGGGCCTATACAAGGCTCAGAGTATTCTTGGAAATAAAAATATTGCAAATTGACCCTTTGTTTGCAGCATGTAAGCTTCCCATTTTTAATTTTAAAAAAGGATTAAAATCAGATGAGACCAAGAACATGGCAGGGAAGTTTATTTGTGGTCTACGTTACCTATTTCTGAAATAAAGCAATGGAACATTTTTCAAATAAATTACTCCAAATAGGACAAATGTAGAATTGGAGTTGCCTGGAAGGCTGTACTAAACCTGTGAGGACAATTAAACTTTTGTTTTTTGTTTTAATCCAGACCCATTACTATTTCAAGTAGAAGCCTATTTTCATAGAACCATAGAATGACAAAATTGGAAGGGGCATTTTAATGCAGGAGACTAAATTAAACATTCCTAATAAATGGTTGATTACTCTGCTTAAATGCTTCCAATGAAAGGGAACTCACCAGCTCACTTGGTAACTGTCGAACTGCTCCTATCATTTGGAAGTTTTTCCTGGAATCTGCTTTCCTGTAATTTAAGACCATTATTCCATGAGCTGCACTCTGGATGATAGAGACCAGATCTTGAACTTCTGTGTGCTTGAAAATGCTATCACATATATCCCTCAGTCATCCACGCTACCTAGTCATTTTTATGTAAGATGGGTGGCTATATAAATTTGATTGATTGATTGATTGATTGATTGATAGAATGTTTAGCACCTTTTAAAGTTTTGATTACTTAGATATTAGGCATAATTCCTGGAAGTTGGTTCCAGAGGATTGGCCCTGGATAAAAAAAGCTCTCAAGCATGTTTTGCTACAAAGAGATTCCAATTGCCTCTGGCCAGACTTCCACAAAACTGGTGTCTTTTAATTTCCACTTAAAAGTACCTAATATTTAAAACCTTCATTAATTTGGAAGTAGGGGAAGAAGTTGCATCTCGCCTTTGCATTATATTAGCTAATCAAACCGATACACATACAAGAACTTCTGAATCCTGGATTCTGTTGTGCTGTCATGAATGCCACCAGCATTTTTTTTCTTTCAGTGCTGGAAATTTGTTGTGTGATAATTCAGTTGAAAATGAAGTACTCAATTGTAAACTAGGCTAACTTTGCAATTGCAGAGTGGATAGACTGAAGCTTTCTTACTTCAAAATTAAATTGATTTTTTTTCCATCTGTCATTTTGTTGGTTGAAGGATATTGGAAGCTTCTGTAAAGGTTCTTGATTGCGGATTATCCAAATGCGGTTGATGAATGTTCAGTGTCAGGAGCAGGGGATTTAGCGTATGAATTTCCCAGGGTTTGATAATCTCATAGGGCAGCTGAATGTGACTGCTTCCCCAATAATCTACTTAACTCAGTAGTTCTACCCTTCTATTGCCTTGTAAGGAGAATGAGATTCCTAGATCGTTTGCATGATAAGTAGCTTCAGACCCTGTGAGCCTTTGAAGGGGCAGCCGAGAGTTAATTGTGGCAGATTGAACTAATGGCTTCCCATATTCACTGGTTAAGTGAGGACAAGAACTTGAAAAGCTTTCTTCATTTAAGTACAGTAATGGGCCTCACAGTATAATTTAAGAGCCAAAATGTTAATAAAGCTTTTCTGATCTAGGGGAATGTGTTCTCCATGTTCCAAATTTACTGGAGTTGCTGAAAGAACAGGATACATCAGGTTTTGCTCTCAATATATGCAGAAGAAATTAACAGACTTTTAAAAATCTTATTTATAATATCTAGGAGATTATTACCAGCCTATGGCCAAACTGTATAGTGATGATAATTTTGTACCAAACCTCCATCTACAGTGCATTAAACCAATTTGTGCATATGTAGATTATCAATATGGCTATACATAGAAATACACAATTACATATTCTATGGAATATATACAACAGCCTTTTCCAATCTGATGTCTTGTGGTGGACTAAGAGAATAACAGAATATGATAGTGGAGATGTAATTTAGAAGGGCTAGAGCATTCATTATTCTCCATACAAATCCTTTTGTAGATTAATTTATGAACAAGCTGGTGCAACTTCATTCAAGGATACTGTTTTGCAACTGCAGTTTCATGTGGTTTTTGTTCTACTTGAATAAATCACTATAGAAAACTTCACAGTCAAGGTATTTGTCCCAAGCTTTTGTTTCTTTCTCTATGACGGAACCAGTGTGTTGGAAGATTTTGGAACATCTGAACTCAGGTTATTTAAGGTTGCTTATGTGATTAAGGAGGACAGAAGAAATACAGACAGTCTTATGCAAGCAGTCACAGAGAAGACAAGGGTGATCTTATTTAGACTGAAGAAGAAAGAATGGATAGTCCTCAGCATCAAAAGTGATAAGCAAACTTTAGAAGAATCAGATGGGCAAAAACTGTTTAACTTGTGAACAACTAAAGTTAGAGTTGAAACAGCTGGATAAATTTTCTAAGACCATCTTGAAAGATGACCTGAGATTTGGATGTAGAAGTGAATGGACAAATCTAGGTACACAGTCTTCCACTTCTCTAGTTCCTTCTTCATTGACAGATGCTCCTGAAAATCATAGTACTGATTGATTAGCTTTTTGTTCTGTGACAGAATGTGCTGAGGGATGGATTTATTTTTAGAGAAGCTTCAGTTGGTCCTCTTTACAACCACAAATGGGATCTTGGGGACAGAAAAATGGTATTTTTTGCTGCTAGTACTAATTGCATCCCTGGTATGGATGATCTTTTAAAAAATTGTAAGACAAAAAAGTTGGTAGCCTGACAATTCTCCTGGAGTGTGGCTTTTTGAAGCTTTAGGAATCCAGTATAGTCTCTGGCAAACAGAGGGCAAATCCTCTCAGATGCCTTGTGAACGTAATTTGAAAAATAGGTTGGGAATGACTGCTGCCACTAATACATTGTCCATTAGGGATGGACAAAAAGTTAGGGACAATAAATGAAATGCCACAAATTGGAATCAGAACAAGATATTGATTGATATTGTCATCTTCTGTATCCCTGGCCTGGATATTTAGTTGTCAGCTACATAAGTGATACAGAAAATCTTCAACATTTTCACAGTACTTCAACTTCAGTAGCAGACATTGAATCTGCTACTTAAGTAACATAGTTGTAAAACTGGAGCAGAATTTAGAAGACATTAGAGTAGCAAAAACGTAGAGATGGAGATGCATCATCTCTGACTGTATTATAGCAGAAGTATTAGAAAGCTAGTTATATTGCAGAATATCTCATAGATAATTTATAGAGAAATTACAAATACTCTGAATTGAAGTGTATAACAAGAAAGCTATGTAATTTCATGTATATGTGTGTTCCCTTTATCCCAAGATAACATGAGATGGTGGACACTAGAGTGCTTGCAGATGCACATCCTCTGGCCTCCAGACTCACTTCCCATCTAACTTTATTATATCTTATGATTATTTTCATATAAAAGTCAAAGGGTAAGCTAGCATGCTATAAAGCAAAGTGCAGGCCTCTAGCACCATCTTGATCTGGGCCCATAGTTATAATTAGAAAATAAAGCATGTGGGTTGGTATACCTCAATGCTTTATTTGAAAATCTGCTTTTCTCCCCCTCCCCACCCCTGCAAAAGACAGAGATAAATTGGGGTGGGAGAGATCATAGTAGATGGCATGTGGTGGGAAACACTACATTGATTTGAATTCTGATACTTGTCTGTTTTTTATTGCACACATCACTGTAGCAGCCATTTTGTTTATGGAAGCCTCTCATCTCCCCCATATTGTCAGTCATTTAGTGAGAGCACCACAGTAAGCTTTCCACATTCCAAATATATCTGCCAGCTCTGCTCTATCACACATTCTGGGATATTAATATGTTATTCATTGATAAATTATTCAGGCTTTCTTCCTTTCAAATTTATGATTCTTGCTGCATATCTTCTGTGACCTGACCACAAAACATTTTCCACATGTTCTTTATGATAACTTTGGTTGCATTACCCATTTGGTTGTATACTGAGATTTTTTTTCCTGCTTAATCATTTGTGATTGATTTCCCAGAACAAAAATGAATAGATTGTTAAGAATTTGGGGTAGAGGACAGAAAACTGGAATTCTGCAGTGCCTAATTCTCTCAGGTTTTTGCTCCAGTCTTTCTTCTGAATGCATTTTAACTGTTGTCCCCTTTAACAATGGTGTGATGAATGGAAGTAGCTGTTCCAGCCTCAGATGGCTCTTGTGCTTATTCACCAGCCTTTGCTGCCACCACCCATCTCTGGTCTTTCCAGTCCAGGTGGTAGGCATCTTTCCTTCTGACTTTATAGCACAACTTATTTGTGAATAAGGACATACATTAATTAATTAATTTTCCTTTTTGTCCCTTCATGGTTATAAAGTTGTGTTTTCAGTGCATAGGAGGACTCAATCTTTTAAAAGTGCAAAGAAGTCCAAGTCATCCAAGTCCAAGAACAGCCAAACACTTGAAAGAATCAAGTACAGAAAAGAAAATGAAAATAACAGCAAGCTACCTTTGCTAGACATCCTCATTAGCAGAGAAAACAATGGCATACTAGAAACCTAAGTCCAGAGAAAAGCAACTCATACAAACATTTATTTATTATTTATTTATTTATTATTAAATTTATATGCTGCCCATCTCTCCCAGAGGGCAACTCCGGGTGGCTCACAATTAAAACCATCCTCAACTATTACAGCTGCAACCCAATAACACATAAAAAGTACAAAAAACCCCTATGCAGGCAAGCTGTAACACACTGCAGCACACCAGAACTGCAAAACACAGTAGATAATCTACTTTCAAGACACCCTTCAACATAATGAATCCCCCTTCAGCCTCATGAAAAAGTAGATGTCCACCCAACTGGCTATAACAAAATATTACAACTTACCAAAAGGTAAACCTCTCATACATCAAAGGCATTTCAGAATCTATCCACAGGCTACTCCAACATGCAGAATAGCTGTAAAATACAAACCAAGAAAGTCCCTAAAAAATTATGTGCAAATAGATGACCTAATACCAAAAGAGGATAAAGAAGAGCCATATACAAAATAAAATGCAAAGACTCTGAACACCATGATTTGAAAATACAGAATTTTAGCACTGCTTGTAAGCATGGGTCTCCATGGGATGGGGCCTCAAGGGGGGCAAATAATGTCAGTGTGCAAACAATGCAACTTCCATACTTTCATTGAAAGTTATGTCATTGCATAATCATACAACTTATGTGATGATGTCATGACACACATAAAATGTTGACGTCATTGGGGTTTGTCATGGATACCACTAACTTATAAGTTATCTGTTTCTGATATACACTAGATAAGTTTAGTTTTCTCTGCAGTCATTTCTTAAAAGTAAATATCATGAGAAGTCATTCCTTTTGTGAGTATATTGATATTCTTTTCTTCTCAGTTTTAACTTGTCATTCAGAAAGAAAGCCTACAGCTTGAGTTATTCACGTAGAGTTTCTCAAAGTGTGATTTATGATGTCAGTGGGGCTAAATGTTTTTCATTTATAACAACACAACTATGATAGAAATAGATGGACTGGGCAGCCCATGCTGAAATGTTTATTGCTGTGCCTGACAGCATATTAGGACGATGATGTGTCTTGTTAAAAAACACCAACCCAAGGAGATATTTTTAGTATTTGAAGAGCACAGGGAGTATTTAAAGAAATCACTTCCTTAGCTATATAATGATCAAGAATCCAAAGCGTTCCAGGGACCACAAGGCCCAGAAAGAACTACAGGTGAAACTCGAAAAATTAGAATATCGTGCAAATGTTCATTTATGTCAGTATGGCAACTCAAAAGTTGAAACCAATATATGAGATAGACGCATTACATGCAAAGCGAGATATGTCAAGCCTTACTTTGGTATAATTGTGATGATTATGGCGTACAGCTTATGAAAACCCCAAATTCACAATCTCAGAAAATTAGAATAGTGTGAAAAGGTTCAATATTCTAGGCTCAAAGTGTCCCCCTCTAATCAGCTAATGAATCCATAACACCTGCAAAGGGTTACTGAGCCTTTCAATGGTCTCTCAGGCTGGTTCAGTAGGAATCACAAGCACGGGAAAGACTGCTGACCTGACAGTTGTGCAGAAAACCATCATTGACACCCTCCATAAGGAGGGAAAGCCCCAAAAGGTAATTGCAAAAGAAGTTGGATGTTCCCAAAGTGCTGTATCAAAGCACATGAATAGAAGGTTATGTGGAAGGGAAAAGTGTGGTAGAAAAAGGTGCACAAGCAGCAGGGATGACCGCAGCCTGGAGAGGATTGTCAGGAAAAGGCCATTCAAAAGTGTTGGGGACTTTCACAAGGAGTGGACTGAGGCTGGAGTTAGTGTATCCAGAGCCACCACACACAGACGGATCCTGCACATGGGCTTCAAATGTCGTATTCCTCTTGTCAAGCCGCTCCTGAACAACAAACAATGTCAGAAGCGTCTTACCTGGGCTACAGAAAAAAAGAACTGGTCTGTTGCCCAGTGGTCCAAAGTCCTCTTTTCTGATGAGAGCAACTTTTGCATCTCATTTGGGAAGCAAGGACCCAGAGTCTGGAGGAAGAATGGAGAGGCACACAATGCACGATGCTTGAAGTCCAGTGTGAAGTTTCCACAGTCTGTGTTGATTTGGGGAGCCATGTCATCTGCTGGTGTTGGTCCACTGTGCTTCATTAAGTCCAGGGTCAACGCAGCCATCTACCAGGAGATTTTGGAGTACTTCATGCTTCCTTCCGCAGACGAGCTTTCTGGGGATGCTGACTTCATTTTCCAGCAGGACTTGGCACCTGCCCACACTGCCAAAAGTACCAAAACCTGGTTCAATGACCGTGGGATTACTGTGCTTGATTGGCCAGCAAACTCGCCTGACCTGAACCCCATAGAGAATCTATGGGGCATTGCCAAGAGAAAGATGAGGGACATGAGACCGAACAATGCAGCGGAGCTGAAGGCCGCTATTGAAGCATCCTGGTCTTCCATAACACCTCAGCAGTGCCACAGGCTGATAGCATCCATGCCACGCTGCATTGTGGCAGTCATTGCTGCAAAAGGGGCCCAAACCAAGTACTGAGTACATTTGCATGCTTATACTTTGCAGAGGTCCGATATTGTTCTGTTTCCAATCCTTGTGTTATTGATGTCATGTAATATTCTAATTTTCTGAGATTGTGAATTTGGGGTTTTCATAAGCTGTACGCCATAATCATCACAATTATACCAAAGTAAGGCTTGACATATCTCGCTTTGCATGTAATGCGTCTATCTCATATATTGGTTTCACCTTTTGAGTTGCCATACTGACATATATGAACATTTGCACGATATTCTAATTTTTCAAGTTTCACCTGTAATCTTTGAAAGACATCTGCTCTGGCATACTTTTTATATTCTTTTTTTTGTTCTTCCATCAACTGTTCATTTTTAAAATCCTGCTTCAGTGTTTCTCTCAAAGTTGTTTTTTCTTTTGTTGTGATGTAATGACAGGAGTGGAAAGGCGAACTTCTTGCTGCTGACTGTGTAGTGAGGACCAGACTTCATGACCACCCACCAGGGGCTGCCAATGATCCCAGGCCTTCGCCCCTTTCCCACAATGTCTTGGGCTTGCTTCACTTCCTTTTCATATCTATGTTTGTCTTCACACAGCCATGCTAGAGAAGTGTTTTTCTCCCAAACAGAAACATTGGGTTAGAAATATAAAACTAAGATAAAGTTGGATGAATAATTGCTTTTACTGCCTCAGAACAAATGTTTCAAAGTTTGGTCAAAGGAAACTGTCCTCTAATTGGAAAGCCCTGCTGAATATGGAGTCTTTAACAACTCTGCTTCCCAGAAAGAAAATGGAAAGTGTTTCAAATTCCACTTGGAAATAGCAAAGTATATTATCTGGCATTTCTCTGAAAAAAAAAAGGAGGAACAGATTTGAGAGAGAGAGAGAGAGAGTGCAATTGAAGTCTAACAATGATAGATGAGGGGAAACACTTATCTCATTTCCTTTCATTCAGTCAAATTGTGCCTGTGGTTTGGGACCATAAACTCTGGGAATTATTTCATCATAGAGACAATAAACATTTTGGGTTAGAAATCCAGTACACACATTTTCTGATGGAATTTGACATGCAAGACATGAAAATGTTTCTTTTAAAAAAAAAAAAAAAACACTCATTCTTTTTACCTTACCAGCTAGTCTCAGTGGATAAGAAGAAAAACAAAGACCTTTTTTTGCCCACAATTCATTGGAATTGTAGATACACTGAAGCTGTATTGTATCTGCAGACATTAATGTTGATCTTCATTCCTGTGTGATAATTGCTTAAATCACTCTTGCAGCATTATAGAAGGGTTGATATACATAAAAGAAAACACAAAATGTTAATGAAAGGCGTTTTCCCATTAGAAAAGGTTTTATTAGATCAAAGTTGCCAATTCTAAATCCTGAGATTAAAGATTACCGTATTTTTCCGACTATAAGACGATACTTTTTTCTAAAATCCTTACCCTAAAAATTGAAGGGCGTCTTATTTAAGGAAGTCAGCGAGGAGAGAACCGCGCGGTGGCAAAACTGCCTATACTTTGTCTCTGGGGCTTCCTCCAATCACGAGCCTCCAATCACGAGTGAAATAGCTTGTCTCCCAAACAGACTTCCTCCAATCACGAGCCTTATGTAACTGGCGTCAGCTGATGCTGAACAAACCAATTAGAGGAAGGCTTTTGCAGAGAGAAGCTAGTTTCACTCATGCTTGAATGGAATCAGTTATGCAAAAGAGCATGGAATAGAGCTGCAGAGAGACGGTTTGGACCTCCTCCCACCGAGTGTATCAGGTCAATGTTAACTAATTACTAAATAAAAATGTGTTCTGCACTATCTTTAAAATATCGATTTCTTAATTTGGGGTTGGAAAAATGGGGGTCGTCTTGTATATGGGGGCGTCTTATTGTCGGAAAAATACGGTAATTTAGGTTATATACCATGCCTAGCACAGTTACAGTTTTAAAATATGTACAGGGATGATTAAGCATCAAGAACCACTTTTATAATACAGTGCATTCAGAAAGTATTCAGACCCCCTTCACTTTCGTCAATTTTGTTATGTTGCAGCCTGATACTACAATCGTTCAAATTCATTTTTTTTTCTCGTTAATCTACACTCAGTACCCCATAATGACAAAGTGAAAACAGAATTTTAGAAAATTTATTAAAAAGGAAAAACTGAAATATCACATTGGCATAAGTATTCAGACCCTTTACTCAGTACTTTGTTGAAGCACCTTTGGCAGCAATTACAGCCTCGGGTCTTTTTTGGTATGACGTGACAAGCTTTGCACACCTGGATTGGGGGATTTTCTGCCATTCTTCTTTGCAAATCCTCTCAAGCTCAATCAGGTTAGATGGGGACTGTCGGTGGAGAGCCATTTTCAGGTCTCTCCAGAGATGTTCAATAGGGTTCAAGTCAGGGCTCTGGCTGGGCCACTCTAGGACATTCACAGAGTTGTCCCTAAGCCATTCCTGTGTTGTCTTGGGTGTGTGCTTAGGATCGTTGTCATGTTGGAAGGTGAACCTTCGGCCCAGTCTGAGGTCCTGAGCGCTGTGGAACAGGTTTTCATTGAGGATATCTCTGTTCTTTGCTCCATTCAGCTTTCCCTCAACCCTGACCAGTCTCCCAGTCCCTACTGCTGAATGTTGCCATCACCATGCTTCGTTGTTGGGATGGTATTGGGCAGGTGATGAGCAGTGCCTGGTTTCCTCCAGACATAACGTTTAGAAGTGAGGTCAAACAGTTCAGTCTTGGTTTCATCAGACCAGAGAATCTTGCTCCTCACAGTCTGAGAGTCCTTCAGGTGCTTTTTTGCAAACTCCAAGCAGGCTTTCCTGTGTTTTGCACTGAGGAGAGGCTTCCGTCTAGCCACTCTGCCATAAAGCCCAGATTGGTGGAGGGCTGCAGTGATGGTTGTCCTTCTGGAACTTTGTCCCATCTCCACACAGGATCTCTGGAGCTCAGTCAGAGTGATCATCCGGTTCTTGGTCACCTCTCTTACTATGGCTCTTCTCCCCCCACCCAATCGCTCAGTTTGGCTGGGTGACCAGCTCTTGGAAGAGCCCTGGTTGTGCCAAACTTCTTCCATTTGAGAATTATGGAGGCCACTGTGCTCTTGGGAGCCTTCAGTGCAGCAGAAATGTTTTTGTAGCCTTCCCCAGATCTGTGCCTTGCAATAATCCTGTCTCTGAGCTCTGCAGGCAGTTCCTTTGACCTCATGGCTTTTGCTCTGACGCAGTATGCATTGTCAGCTGTGAGGCCTTCTATAGAGAGGCATGTGCCTTTCCAGATCATGTCCAATCAATGTAATTTACCACAGGTGGACTCCAATCAAGGTGTAGAAACAGCTCAGCAACTATCAAGAGGCACCTGAGCTAAATTTCAAGTGTTGTTGCAAAGGGTCTGAATACTTCTGCCAGTGTGATATTTCAGTTTATCCTTTTTAATAAATTTACAGACATTTCTAAAATTCTCATTTCACTTTGTCATTATGGGGTACTGAGTGTAGATTAATGAGAAAAAAAATGAATTTGAACGATTGTAGTATCAGGCTGCAACGTAACAAAATTGAAAAAAGTGAAGGGGGTCTGAATACTTTCTGAATGCACTGTATATCATAAATATTGATTGATTATAAAGTTGTTAGCTTTGAATAACATTTAAAAATATATTACAGTACAGATATGATGAACCTATTGCATATATTCTATGATGTTCTTAAAGCTTTCTCCAGTGCATGACTCTATTGTTTATTTTGTGATTGAAGGCCAAGTTTTAACTCAGAAAATTAAAATCGGTTTTAAAAGAGAATGTGATTCAGTACCTGCATTTATCTGGTTAAATAAATCCTGGTGGTTTCAGGAGTGAGGCAACTTTATGATTAATACACGCCAAATAAGGTTACCACCAAGTTTTTCAAACTGGAAAACTAATTGCATACCTCCATCTTTTCTAGTGAGTTACATTTGACAAATTCTTTTATGCTACATAGGATTGCCTGACAGTGCTTAACTCCAAATATGAAGTCATGTTGGCTTTTTAAGAAAAAATAATAATTACAGATTTTTTTTCCAGGATTTTATCATCTGGGCTGATGTTTTCCTCATTTGTACTAAATATTACATTTCAAATGTGTTCAGTTGTACATTATATAATGCATTAACGATTGATGATTATGTGCCATCAAGTTGTTTTCGACTCCTAGCGACCACATAGTTAGATTTTCTCCATGACGATCTATCCCTAACTTGTTCTTTCAAGTCTCCCAACAGTGCACTCAATATACATATTTAAATTTCAGAAGTGAATGCTGTCTAGTGATGCATTCCTTTTATCATAGATTTGACCCAGTGTAATCTTGGTGCCAAAGTTTGTGCTATATTATTTCTTAGACAGATTGCCATTTCTTTGCTTGAATGTCCAATGTATATTGTATAAGTATTCTTTTATTTGGAGGAAAATCTATCATGAAGTTTTTTGGCACAATCTATTGGAAATGATAGAAATCTGCAATATCACATGGTTTAATTTGAATTGTACTCTGGGGTAAATTATGCTGTGAATTCTTTTGAAGATAATTGAATAAGGAAGTGGGCAGAACTCAGCCCTAATAACCTCGCAGATCTGATTCTCTAGAGACTGGACTTTACCAGCCAGTACATTTATTTTAGTTCCTGCCAAATTATATAGCTTTCCGAGTCTTCAACAACTGCTCTACAAGGCCAGCTTTTGATTTCTGTTCATGGCTGCCACAACTCTTGATAGCAAACTCCAGAACCTAAATTTAAGATTGCTTCTCAAGCTGTGGCAGATAAAAAGGAGGTCAAAAGCAATAATACAACTGCTTCTTTGGGGCAAAGGGACACAGGTGCAGCTGAAATGTTTAATACCAACACAGCACACAAGCAAAAGAGCCAGGCTGCCACAACATCTATGAAGGTCTCGGAAAAAGTAGGTGTTACATCAAAAACCCTTTACCAATACATTCACTCAAATAGGTGTGATTTGAGAGAGAAAGTAGAGTTTGACTCTGAGAGTATCTCTTGACCAGTAGCAGACAGGACTAGGTGATTTGCAGAAGATACTGTAATGCTAACGTTAATTTTCAAGCACTTTGATATCTGAACAGCCTATGAATATTATCTTGCTCTGCACTGAAAATGCAATAGGTCTTTAAGAGCACTTAAGTATGCTCCATGCTTATCCATCACAGACTAACAAACTGTTGTTGTCCTTTCCAAAAGCATGCCCAGAAATAGTGCTCTCTGGATCTCCAGGGAAGGATCTTCACTGAAGTGGGAATAAATGAATCAGTCTTGAAGGAGCTACAAGACCCTTTATTGTATTCGCTGCAAAAAAACCCTAACATAGCTGGTCTTCTGGAAATTCTTCTTTGTGATTTGAGGCTTTACCTGCAAAAAGTCATTGTAATAAAAATGTAGCAAACTTCATCTGTGACAACTCTCACATTCTAGCTCTCCTTGCAAGCCAAACTCATGCCTCCCTCCATCGTCACTCAAATTTAGCTTCTGCACACCCAAGTCTTTTATGCATTGAAGCAGGCATGATAATAGTTTTGCCAGATGTTGTTAGTCTCTTGGGGTTTTTTGCTCTAACAGTCTAACTAGATACAGTAGCTCATTGGAAACCAACCCTTGACAGAGAAGGGAAATATGGAACAAGAGAATGAACGCTATTCCTGCCAGTCCTTCCTTTGTCAGCTCTTCCTGTTCGTCATCTGAAAACAGACAAAAGCAGAATGATAAGGAGCTGCCTTGTCTGGTTCTCAGAGAGCTCCCCTCCAGCATGCAGCATCTCCTCACTCTCTCCTGCAGAACTTTGCGCTTGTTTAGGCATCTTGCTCAGCCGTTCCAAAGGCACTGAAAAAGCACCAAGAGAAGAACTCAGCAGCTTGGCAGGCTCTGCCGCTCGGAAACTTTGCAATGCAGGAGACAGTGCCCGCCATTGTGCTGCCCTTCTGCAATGGATGGGAGTAAAATAAGCTTGAATGAGTGACTCACTTCAGGGGTACATTGATGTTTACATTTGCCATGCACGACTTTGCATATTTTCTTTGGAGGCCTAATTTCAGTCACCATGAAAGTAACTTCTCTTTTTATACTGTTTTCTTTCACGAGATAGATCTCACTTCTTCATCCATACATTCAGACTAGCACAGCTTTTCCCTCTAGACATTTTCCCTCTAGAGGCTTCCCTTCAACCCAGTCATGGATTTCAGCAGTTCCATCTCTCACGCATTTGTCTGTGTGAACGTCCACAGAACCAAAATCCAGCCTATAAATGCTTTATATGTTTTGGATATCCATCCTCCTCCTCTAAGAATTCTCTTAGCCAACTGCTTAAGTATGTTTTTGGTTTTGCTTTTTGGCCCTTATGATGCTGTTGGGATTTTTTATTATTTTGCACGGGCAGGTTTATTCTTATTCAAGGATTTTTTAAAGATGTTTTTGATTAGTAGGTGGTCAGAGCCTTCAGGAATGTGTGGCATCAAATATAGTAAGTAAATGAATCAATATAGATATCGCATTGAAAACAGATAGGAACTAAAATTTCAAGAAATGTTCTAAAAATCAGCACAGAGAAGTATATCAGAAAACACACTATCAAAGTATGTTTTTTCTTGACTAATAGACTGCCTATTACAGTAATACATACCAGAGAATCATACACCAAATGTATGCATAGTTTTAGCATAAGCAGCATAATGAAGGAATGACACAGGAATTGGAAATTGAATCTCCTGAACCTTATTTTGACTTCAGTAATGGGCTGCGAACTGAATCAGAATGTGACCATGGGGAGGCTGGGCCTGGCAATCTTGCCCTGAATTGTCTGGTTGAATACAGTCATGTTCCAGTCAGCATCCCTGTTGCAAACACAAAAGGCTCCCAGATAGGAAAGCTGCTCCTTCTCACCTCCTTTGGGTCTTCAACCTTTGCATATTAATCCCCATTGGCCAGGAAAAAGATAGCTCCAATGTTCTTTAACATCCTAGCTAACTCAGCAGATCAGGTAATATCAATGGGTGCAATACTATTGAATCAGGAAACCTGAATGAGGAACTGAGTTTATGAAATGATTGATTTGATTTGGTTACAGTAGTCTACTTTATCACACTGGATTTTATGTGTTTTACTGCCTTTTCTCCTTTTCTTTTTTTTTTTAATAAATATTTACTCATAACTGGAGTTGGAGCAGGGGATTTTATCTTTAAAGGACTGTTCCTCCAATATATTTAGGTTGCATTTAGCTAACTTGCCTAAGAGGAGGTTAAATGAATGCCGGCTGGATGGCTCCCTTACTCCCAGTGGCTTAGTTTGTTGCAGCCTTAGAGATTCCCTTCTCCTGGGATCAGAGAAAAGGGATAGGTGGCAACAGATCTCCATGTTAAATCTTGTGGCTACTGGCTGAGCTTACAGGGAAGTCAGGGGATAAGCAGTTATTTAGGGATGGACAGCATTTTGGTGACTGGGAACAAAGGTCTCATTTTGCCAAGTGAACAGTACTTTCTGATTATTTTCCTGGTGTTATAGTTTTTAAAAACTATATCAAACCAGCTATATGACTGAAGGTACTGTTTCTATTTTTTCCCTTCCTTAAAATGGTAGAAAATTGTATTGCGATTTCATCTAAATGTGAAATTCTGTACTATGAAAAAATATAATGAAAGAGAGATGGGCTTTTCAAAGTTGACCTATTTAATTTAAAATCTTTAAAGAGGAGGAATATGAAAGTGGAATCCATGCATTTTTTAGGTTATTCTTCAGCCGCTACATACAAAACTATTGCAACTAATAAACATTAATCCTATAACTAGTATTTATTTAATGCTTTTGTGTGTGTGTGTATTCATTCCAATCTTAAATTACATCTATCTGTAAAATTATAGTAATGCGGATCAAGACTAACATGCATTTTCTTGTGGCCTGGGCACTCAGGTTATTTGAAATCAGAAATGCTGAATTACTTCATTAAATACTGAGAATTTGTATGTGAACTTTTTGTGCACTTAATATTCTTAAAATTGTGGTATCCTTTCTGAAAATTGTGTGTGTGAATGTGTTAGACAAACATCTTTGCATGAAGCTCTATCCCCTGTACTTGTGTTTCTTCAGCAAAATGGAAATATGCTAGTTTCCCAAGCAGAATATAAGACTGATTCCTTTTATTGCTATGACAGTTTGATGCATAGGTTCCCACTTCTATTTAACAAATCAAAACAGGAATAAAGATTTAGCTGATAAAATTAAATCATACACACATCAGTCCTCAAAACAGGCAACTTGTTGAAATGCCTTTGAAATGGCTCCAGAAACTGAACAGTTGAATTGATAAAACAGAAATCAAATGTTGCCTTTTAGGAATAAATCCATTCTTCTCCAATGGAGACTTCTTTAAAGTGTATCTGTTTATGAGATTTAAAATAATTATAAAGAATAATTAGGTTATGTTTTTGGTTTCTTTCAGGGATGATGGTGGTGATCGTTTTATTGCTGATTGCTATTGTGGTTGTTGCTGTGTGGCCTACGAAGTAATCAGAGGTTATCTCATTTTGCAACTAAGTGTTAATTGCAGTCTGTGGCAAGGACAACTCCACCTCATTGTTGGCACTCTCTATGGATGCAGCTATACTCACTCTGTTCTGAGAGGCAGATCCATGGCCAAGCTGCACAAAGGTTTTGCAAAATTCTGTATAAAACTTTGTATACTCAAGAACATAACTGGAAAAGAAATGACTCACCTAATAAACTTCAAGGCATAAATATAATTAATTTCAAAGAAATACTTTTTGTCTATAAATGCTTTTAAGAGTACTAAATGGATTTTTCTCTTAATCTCTACAGCGTCTAATTAAAATATTAGCATTTTTTTTCTAACATTAGTTCCTTGTAGCTGAAATATACGCTTCTTCATGAGAGAATTTCAGTGATTCAAGACAAACTGCCATCTTTGAAGTAAGAGCAAGGGTGCACATAGATTTGCTGGCATCTTTCAAATTAAAAAAAAATATCCACAAAATCTTTGACTTGAGTCAGAGGGCAATTACTGTTGTAAGATGGTAGCAACCAGATATGCATTTTGGAATTAAAAGATGAAGTTTCTGTCCAAAAATGTAAGATTGAACATATTATGTTATACCTGGGTTTCTTTTCTTTACTTAGTTATATTAATAGCAGGGAAGAAAAGGAATTACTGTAGATACACAGAATTTCAAAATGTATTGTTTCCATATTTGTTCTGAAAGTAGACGAGAATGATTCTCAGCAGAATTGGCAAGGAAGTGAATCTCCTTCTGTAACTTACCTTGAACACTCAAAATCTACATTGAAGCATTAGCAGAGCACATTTGGGAGGATGATGAGGGCTGCAGGGGAGAGAAGGAAATCCTGTTGCATGAACATCTTTGTGTTTAGGCAACAATGGATTAAACCCCTATATTAATTCATGTTCAGATATTGTTATTTTTGTTATGTATGTATTGACATAATGGTTAGCAAAGTAGTAAGACTGAATAGAAGCCATTATAGTTCTACAGGATTACTTTCTTTACCTTCTTGAATATCTAGGATTAATGACATTCTAGACCATGTAGAATATGGGCTAGAATGTCATTATGTTGAATAATTCAGATTGGGGAAAATGTGCTATGAGATCAGTAGATTTCAGAAGAAAACTATATTAAGAGCCTTAGGTACATATCCAGTAAAGGGCTGAAAGCTGTTGTGTAAACTCTTTTGTGTTATTTACTATTCCAGAGTATCTGGTCTTTCCCATGTTTGACTGAATAGAATTGATCATCCACTATTGAATATGATAATGTGTTTTTTTTTAATCAAATCAAGATATTAATTGGAAAGAGAGGATAAAAATCTGCAGATTGAATATTTGACCAACTGATATCAAAGGCTACTTTCTCTCTTGCCAGAGGTATTCACCATGGGGTACCCATCATAAGAAGTTGCCTTTCAGTAGTACAAACAAAAAGGCAAACTATCATACTATAATCAATTATGTTAGACATGGATATGCTTAGTAATATTGATTAAAGCAATGTAACCTGTAGATCACATTTTGAATCTGCTAAAAGAGGAAAATTCTATTTTAGGATATATTAATAGCAGCAATAGAGTCCAGATCCCAGGAAATAAATGTCTCACTCTACTCTTCTTGGTCATTCTCCACTTGGAAAAGTATGTCCAGTGACAAACTGGAGTGAATTCAGAGGAGGCTACAAAGTGAGGGAACTGAAAACCAAGTCCTGTGAGGAACAGTTAAAGGAACTGGGTTTGTGTAGCCTGCAGAAAAGAGGACCAAGGGGTGATATGATACTAGTTTCCAGATATCAGAAGAGTTATCATTAAAGAGGAAGGAGTGGACTTGTTTCTCTGGAGGCCAAGACCAGTGGGTGGAAATTACAGGATTGAATGGAAAGAAGAAAAAAAAAGATTCAGGTTAGATATAGGAGGAATTTCCTGATGGTCAGAATTCTCAATTGATGGCATTGGTTGCCTCATGCAGCAATACAGTTCCCTTCAACAGAAGTCTTCAAACAATCTGGATTTGTCCAAAATTCTTTAGCAGATCCTGCACTGAGTCAGAGGGTTAGACTAGGTGGCCTATAAGGTCTTTCACAACTCTATGAGTCTATGGTGAAAGTGAATGAGTCAGTGTGAGCAGCTCCCTTTTTACTGAACGGTAACAGGATCACTTTTCTACTGAAGGATACTGGTCACTTCAGTTTAGGTTTTCATTATCACTGGAGCAATTCACTTCTGAAGCTGGACCAGGTCAAACTTTTTTGTATTCATGAATCCATGTGCATATTCCTCTAAGGAGAGATCAAGCAAACCAGATCTTTGCCTGTACTGGAGGCTGATAAAATTGTTAGTAATGAAAAGGGATCAGAGTGACTTGATAGCTTATAGTTAAATCAAGCACATGAAAGATTTGGCTTATCTTCTGATCTTCAGTTAAAATAATTAATACTACTTTCCCAAGAGAAGTAGTCCTCCTTGGAGAGAGGTTTTCAAAACAGTCTTCTTACTGTGATGTGTGCCTTCTCAATGTTGAAAAGAAATAATGCATTTTATGGTTGGAATATTTTTATGACGGCATGATAGATTTGTTATAAAATATTTAACATTTATTGGTTTTTGAAATTATGTATGTAAAGCTTTCAGATATTTTCACATCTTCACATATTTTATATTCATCTTTATAACAATCCAGTAAATTTAGCCAAGCTGAGGGAAAAGCAGCTGAGTCGCCTCTGGTGAAATGAATTTTGAACAGAAGACTTTCTGGATTTTTGCTTGCAGAATTGGGAAACACAGTGCCCAGTTAATACGAACTGGCATATATGTCATATGGAGATAATGTGTGAGCTGGACTCTTTTCTTCAGATCAAATAAATTGTGTTTTTCAACTTAAATGATGTATTGGAAGAACAGATAAATCCTAATGAAATTATGCAAGCAGATCGTTTATACATATTGGAGTTACCACAGAAGCAGAGTTTGGTACAGTTTGGATGATATGCTTGATAGAATCGCTACTTCTCACCTAATTAGAGGCAACAATTGCAAATAAATAATTGGTTAGCTGTTTTCAGGAGAGGAGCTCATGTTCCCTCAAAGCTGAAAAGGATTGCTTTGTTCATTCTGATGCAACAGAAGAGGCTGTCATGAGTAGAGGTTTACAAGAGTTTATTTGACAGATGTCTGGATTTAGTCTTATCAAGTGGATTCTGCACTGTTACATGCTCCATCTGGTTCATTATATCATCCCATCTAACAAATGAAGGTAAATGAAGGGTGGGTAAATAAGAAAATCCACAACTTTTTTCCCCACATGTCATTAAATATATTCATATATATATAACCATAATATATTAGTATGCATTGTAAAGAAACATTGTCGCAAAACTATATGCAAAGGTCATAACTAAGCAACATTTACAGTTCATAATTATTAACAGGAATAATCAGAACACAGGATTCTTATCCCTGTGCAATGAGGGGAAAAGTTAAGGCGATCAAGGGAACGACCATACAATGGACCAAGTAAAAATGGGAAGAAAGCTGTATTACTTGTGAGTTGCAAGTGTCTGAACATTTCAGTTGCTTCTCTGAATGGTTTATGTTGCATTTCTATCCTGTTAACACAGAGCTTGGAATGTTCTCAAGAGTGCCTCAACATTAGAGATTATATCAGTAGTCTTGACAACCCCCCCTATCAATTTTTTTAAAGCAGGTGTAAGGCACCAGTTGGTTCTACTGCAGTTACATACATCTCTTTGTATGTGTGCTAGTGGTACTTTTCTCATCTAGAAAAATAAGATGATTTCCTTATAATTAAAATGTGTGTCTTAAAATTGCAAAGTTGGCATAAACAATGCAAGGTTGCATTATTCTAGGCAGGAGATTAGAAAGCTTTCCAGCTGTCTAAGCCATTACATTTGATAGAGTGCCCTTGCCCTATTCTAGGCCCATAAACTTTAGTTGTATTAGAGGTATCCTCTTGCATAACTATTGGCCTTCAAATAAAATTACCAGCTCGAAAATATATGATGTGAATCTGGTTATATGCTGCCTCCTGAGAACACTTGATCATGTGGCAAGAATTATGCCTCTACCAATAAATAGCCTAAAGTATTGTGACAGTTTTTGTTTTATTCTTTTCTGTTTTTTTTAATTTGAAGCTGAAATGGTCTGTTAAATATAGGGAGGTATAGTTATGTATACGAAGCTATATTTACTGTATATAGAAGTACAGAACAAGCCCTTAATCATGTCAAGATAGACACTATTGAACAAACAAAAGGATTTTCTTACTACTTTAGGCAGAATCAGGATTGTTATAACATTTTCTAGAATATTATATTTTTGATTAATATACAGATTCTGCACCCTAGCTATTTTACATTTTGTACTAATTCTACAATCAGCCGTGATTTTTTTGTAGTTTCTTATCCATTTGCTAGCTGATACCACTATCACCTTTCACAGCTTTTCAGAATATTTGTGTTATTATAGAAGGTAAGAGGTTTTTTACCTCTCTGAAAGGGATTAGGCACCATGATCATATATGTTTTATAAACATGTTGAATGGTTATATAGTGGTTATGAATACTTCAAAAAGCAAACACAAATTGCCTCCCACGTTTATGCATAGGATTGCAACTATGTTTGCTGCTTTGTAGTCAAAATGCTGGATTTGACGACAAAGGCACTGTTAAAAAAATATCTTACCAAGATTTGCAATGCAAACACCTTGTTAACCAGAGATGCTACCCATTTGTAAATCAAGATAGAGAGATTTACTTTCTTTTGACCTGCTGCTGATAGGCTTGGCCCTTTTTTCCCCAATTTGCCTTGAAATGTGCATACATTCAAGGGAAATCATTTCATCAGACTGCCCAACACATTACTTGAAACTTGAGGAACAATTTCTGTAGCATTTATATGAGTTCTATACATTACTAGCAAATCGGACAAAGCAGTGCACAAGCCCAGAAAAATGTTTTTTTTTTAAAGATTTCAGGGAACTACATAGCTTCTGACTTAACTCCAGTATTTCTGAGCTTGAATGTAATGGCCATTAATAATTCTAAAAATCTATGACCTGGTTAAACTTTATGTACTCTTGGTAATCTCTGTCTCTCACTCCAGCCATATGCTTTGCTAACAGTTCACCCTAATGCTGTTCTAGTTTTCTGGGCTACCTCACAACGCCAAAGAATCTTTAAAAAAACAAACCAAGGCTTCTGTAAAGTCCTGACTTATCTTTAGTCAGCAGGATCTGTATGAAAAATAAATGGAGTCATACCAAAAGCCAAAAAAAAAAAAGCAAAGCCAAAAAAGCAAAAAGGTATGTTCAACCTCAGCAAAAATGACCCAAGTCTTTTGAAAAAAAGGACTACTAAATGGGGAAAGGTACCTCATCACTGCTACTAATCATTGGTCAGTCTGCATTTTGACTCTAAATGGGTGCCTTGTTTTCATACATCCTGGATACACAGCGTCCAATACAACACAGCGCAGAGCTTTTTCCTAGGACATGACCCAGGGGAGAGTTTTTCCACTAATTTAATGAATTATGGGTCAACTTTGTGTTTCGTGGTAAAATCTGGATCAGGCATCATTAAATTCCCTTTCTTTCACTTGCTGGTTTGTTCATCCCCCCGCCCCCCCCCCCCCATTCATTTCCAAGTTGTTCTCTGGATAGTGGATCCCCTGTTACTTTGTGCCAGAGTAAAAGCTTCGTATCACTGACCTTGAGTTCTCTGGCTTGGCTGCTAAAAACCATTGGGAGTGAACCTGTTGATCTTGGCTAGATTTGGAGGGATAGGTATAAAGTGCTCAACAGCTACAAGCTTACTATTCTTCCTCTGAGGAGCTTAAACTGCAGATGCTGATTATATTTATCTCTCATAGAGATAGAGTGGTACTAGAGGTGGTTGATTCTTTCAGAGAATGCAACCTGAAAAAACTATAAATATAGACCTAGTTTAAATGAGGACAATCCAAAAGGAAACCAGTTTTAATTAGTTCAAACCCCTATTTAGAAATCACTATCAATTCTTGAAGGCAGTATGCCTCTCTGAGAATAGTGTTTAGCCTTTTTTGTCTTGTCACTCCATCATAGCTATCAATATCACACTTCCATGGTTTTGACAACATCTTGCCATTTTCTGCAATAATGTATCATGGTTAAGGTTACTTTAAGTCTTGGTCACCTGTCTATGTGGATGACATGAGTTGCCAATCATAACTTCTATGTGTCTGAAACTGATGGTGTTTTTGCACACATTAGAGGCATCCAGCCTGCTTTTACACAGTATTCCTTAATTTTCTGGTTGCAACTACTGTACATGGTTTGTGTGTGCATATATGTGTGTATGTATATACATGCATGCATACATCATTAATCTTGCAAACCTAAGGCAGGCGTTTGAGCAAAAATAGCAGAGGATTTCAGCTGGTATTCCTAGGAATACTACAATGACCTGGAAAACTTTAAACTTATCAAAGTTTAATTTTGATAAACTCAGTTATGCTGGATACCATCCTCATATGATGAACAAGCTGAGAATAGAAAGTGGAGATGTTTTACTGAGGTTAATCCAAAAAGCCCCAGCTAAACTGCACATAAGGGGCCTCTATTATCATGAACATCCCTCAGCAGGCAAATCAATATTGGAAATTATAAAATCTTTGAAAGCCACATACTTCCTAAGAGGCATGTTTTGGAATGTATGGACTTTGATCTGATCTCCATGATGAGTTGGTAAAATGGGCTGTATCAGAAAGTGAGATGGGAGAGCGCCATTTTTTAATATTGCCCAATGCGTAACATTTCTTGCAAGGAATAGAATTCAAGAGGGAAATCACAGCCCTGTATTATGGAGTGAAGTGCCCACAATGTAAATTCCCATCTCAGTTGTTAACACCCATTCTACTATTTAAATGTGAAATTGATATTTATTTTCATTCCCATTGTTTTATACACTAAGCCATTTTTCTGCTTTCCCAAAAGGTAAATAAAATTCCTTCTGGGTTCAAAATTAGAATTGATGTGAACTGTGTTGACACAGACACCAATGCTGGGGGGAATGTTCCGTGTATTTTTCTGTCAGCAATTCAGCTCATAGAAAAAAGAGTCCAGAAGTTTTTGCAAGTGTGCAAATTGGCTAAGCCAGTGTATTTTCCTCCTTCCTGGGAGCAAGGTCTCCTGATCCCCATACCATCTATTTCCATGGCATCTGGCCACTTTACAATTATCTGTGCTGAAGCTGATTTTATGATAGTTTTTGTCATATATATAAATATTGTCAATTACTATAAAACAAGGCAAAACCACTGGAAAATTTCATTAAGAGGATGCTTCCAAGTTTCCTAATAAGAAACATCATGGGGAAGTTTGTGTTTTGCAGGACAGGCATCCCTGAGCTTATACATGAACTGCCTACCCAGACAGCCCTCCTGGTTTGCTTGTAGGAGAAGTGGAGATTGTATGAACATAAAGCTCACTTCTTGTGAAGAGAATGCCCACTGCCAACTTTTCTGTTTAAAGAAGAACAGAGAATTTCTGTAGGAGAAATGTGATAGGATGATTCCCTCATTCTAAATTATAGTCAGTCCCAAAATTTACAAGTAAGAAATTAAACCTACATATAGTAAGCTCTTAAAAACAGAAGGATTAATCAGCTATGACTCTTTTTTTATCCTTATAAGCAGTGGTAAGACTTCTATGATTCTTTTCCCCTTCTCTTCATCCATGCAAAGAGGTAAGATAAAATCTTGATAAATTCAGCCAGCACATAAGATTATGTGCAATTCGGAAACTTGTCTGATAGAGACAGCAGCATTATAGGAGTCTTACATGAGATATTAATGACCACAATGGACACTAATGTGGAGAGAGGGCATTTCATTGCACACTTTCAGAATACATGCTCCCATGATCTGGGAGCTGAAGTATTCACACGGTGTTATCTCAAGAGAAAAATCAGTGTGGGATCTGTCCAATGTAACTTCTGCTTTCCTCACTTGAGATGATTATTGATTGTTTAAAAAGCAGCTATTATATTAAGACAGCATTTGCTTCATGTTCTGATGAAATCAGAAAGAAAAAGAAAACTGGTTATCTTTTGGTGGAGTTGTGTTCACAAATGCAGCACTGCAAGAGGGTTTTCTAAAAAGCTAGGTCTAGTAATTGACCCTTCTTTTAGCTGAGTGACTAGTGTGCTTCTAGGCATCAGTAGGTATCCATTATTCAACTGTTCCATAAATGCAGCCGCCTTCACAATTCTCATCTTCCTTTCTTTAGTACCAGATTGCATTTTTGATATGGACAGTAAGAATTTAGTTTAGTGTACATTTCACCCACCTGTGACTGCCCTTGCTTAGAATAGCTGGTATGTCAGAGCTTACAACCAAGCATTCTCTCATGTGCTGGCCCAGTCTGTAAGTTGCTGTGTGACAGATGATAGAAGAGACATCCAGCAGACTATCTACTGATTATGCAGTTATAGCCCCATAATCAATTTTAAGCCAACAATCCCTTGCATCCATTCTTCCTACCAAGAGCAATCTGATTCAATTTCTTCCAAGTGGAGACATATTAAGAAGACAGTTTCTGTTCAGTATCATTCTTTTGTTGACTCTCAAGTTGCAGTGACAGGTTGGATGGTTCTTCTGTTTGGACTTGAGAAGTAGTTGATGTGGTGAATTTAAGGCAGTTCATCATCCTTCAGACCAAAATAATCTGAGCGTGAAAGAAGGAAATCAAATGGGAGGATGGGAAGTAGTAACTGATCTAACATTTGTTACTATGGTGAGTAGGGGCTTACATTAGTTTTCTCACTATTTTTTGTGTCGGTTTTGTATTTATGAGGGTCAAAATGGGCATGAATCACAGGTTATTAATTCCTCACTTGTACTCCCCACCCAGTTGCATACAAATTGCAAAGTGAGTCTCTTGCCAGTGTCCCTAATCCCACCCCATCTGCTCCGACTCTGACACAAAAGGATGTGCAGTCTTTTCTTGTCTCTGATTCTCCTTCTAGGCTTTCTTGCACTTCCCCTTCTTTTCTCGTTGCTGGAACTTTCTCAGACGCCTGGCCCATGTGTCCCTCCACTGTATCACAAGGCTGCTTTTGTCTGCTACAATGCCATTCTGATCTGGAGAGTTCTCATCATGGCCTAGTAACAAATATTTCTTCATAGGCTTGATCTTGGGACACTTGCAGGCAATGTCCTTGGAGCGTATCCAGAGGATCTGGTCACCACGCCGTATCCGATTCGTCCCTTGCTTGTACACAGAGATGATATTGACTGTGAACTTCCACCATTCTGCAGCTTTATCTGCTTTCAGGATGTGGATCTGGACAGCTGGAGACAGAAAGTCAGGAGAAGATCATTTGTTTAATGCATTTTGCATTTTTCTTCAATATAGTCAAGTACAAGTTACAGTGAAAAGCAAGATTTGCATGTGTTCACACATCACACAGAAATGTAATGTGATTTGTGTTAGGATTTTGTATGACCCTAATGTTTAATTCATTATGCTTGGCTAAGGGCCATACATTCAGTTTAAAATGAAAAGTAGAGCTTACTTCAGGATGCTTGTACTGAATCAATCATTCAATCAATCCAGGTTATTGTTTTTAAAAAAGAGTAGCTCTTTTTTAAATTAGTTATTATGTGTGTATTCCCATTTTTAAAGAGAGATTATCTTTTCTTGATTGGACCATTGTAGTCTGGATATAATCTTTGACGCTAGTGTTCACACAGCATGCTTAACCAGGTCATTTATAAATCTACAACATATTTAAAATGAATAGTTGTAACTGTTGTCTGTGTATGGGCTTTTTTGGTGGTGGGGGTGGGGGTCTTTGCAGGTTGTTCAGACCTAGATTATTTGGTTAGCTTATGGTTCAGTATGTTGCGTGCATCCCCAAAAGGGTTATTCACCAACCTATTTAACTATTTTGCTCTTATCTTCCAATGCTTACTGAATCTCTCAGAACACTTTTCTGTAAATGGTTCAGTACTTCTACCTGGTTGCCCCAAGCAAACAATATGTGAGAATATTTGTTCTTCCCTTCATCATGCTATAGAGACTTTCCTTCCTACTTTTTGTTGTTGGGGATTGTGACCTCTATGATGGTGTCCTGCATGCCAAGCCTAACTATGATGGGAATAGTTTCCATGCTCCTTTTGTGGGTGGATTTGAGCCTTGCTATGAAATTGAGAGAGATAGAGACAGAAATCAGACTGTTGTTTGGCCAATATGATGAAAGTGGCCATGGTAACAAAAGGCACCTCTTCCATTTTCAGCAAAGTGATGGGGTGGGGAGAAACAAAAATTCACCCACGACTTTGCCACTGTTTGATTTCTTGGCCAATCATGCGCCAACATCCGAAAAGAATCTCGCTGCACTGTATTTTCACTGCCTCACCTTTTAACCAAATGCAACCTGCAAGAATGCAAAACTCAGTAGATCTGGTGAGATGAATAGGCTACCCTACCTTGTTCTGAGGAGAAGCTAACTGGAATCTTGAGAATTAAGAATTATGCATAGTAAGGGGGAAGAAAAAATCGAATGATCTAGTGAAATATTAGAAGGAAGAATTAATCCCAGACTAATCAAATAATCTCGTATCTTCAACAGTATCAAAATTAAAACCAACCAACCAAGCCTGGAATCTAAACGGTCAAGGAAATACTCTGAGATATTTCAGAATGGAATACTGTTACAACTGTGTAATGATTTGGGGTTGAATTCAGATTGAACTGAATGTGAGGATACTGCAGTTGTTGGGAGCGAATGTGGGCCTCCCCTAGACCTGAGACTGGCTTTCACTTTCATATTTCCTTGGCAAGTGACAGGGGCATAAATATCATAAAGACAGGGGAGGGAGGCAGCCAACCTGGGACCTGCAGGCCCAGGAGCTCCAGCCAGTCCCCAAAGGCTGCAGTCAGTTGTAGGCCTTGCATGCTCTTAGAGGACCCTACTTTGCCTACGACAGCAGCACAGGTACAGGTCAAGCAGCAGGCAGGAGGGCTGACATGCAAACTGCCAGCGCTGCTCCACCGCACGAGAGCGCTTCATGCTCCCCATGTCCTGCCACTGCCGCTCTGCCTCCGCAGAATGCCTTGTGTGCAGAAGCGCAAACAGATCATTGCAGCTACTGCCAATTGCCTGGAAGGCAGGTGAGGAAGGCCTGGACCACGTGGTAGACGTGGATCCCTGAGAAGCTTCTCTTCCTCCCCCTACACCCGAGGGGAAGAAGTAGCCTGCAGAAGGGCAAAGAAGCTCTCATCTTGAGTAAGAGCAGCACTACTTATCCTGAGCTGTCTTTCCGCCACTGACATACCCACCCTCCTGGGTGCCTGCCAAGAGCTCAAAAAGAGGCATTTGCCTAAAAGAAAACTCCCAAGCTAGCTAGTTAACAGGGTTGAGAACCTCTCGCAGCAGGGAAAAAGGGAAGCAGCCACCAGAGGCAGTAACTCCATCCGGTTCCATTCATTACAAAGTTTGTCCTTTGAGCCCGAAAGCTACCCCACTCCCGTCAAACAATCTCAAGCCAAGGGGATTAGCCTCCGTCCTGGCAGCAGGAAGAGTGCATTTGGGATGGCAATGGGGGAGGGGGGGGAGCAAATGAAGCAAGCAGCAGAGCCCCCATAAGTGGCTCTACAATGGTGCTGCTTTCCAGCAATTCTCCCCCCTCCCCAAGGGAGAGAGCCAAAGAAAATAAGCAATATTTTTTCTTGCCTGGGCCCCTGAGGACACTGACATACATGTTCAGCTTCTGGCTAAAAGTGCGTAGTTTTGAGATGGTGAGCAGAGAAAGCAGGGGGGCCCATCCTCCTGCTGGCTTGCCAATTTTACTGTTCAAGTAAAATAGCAAGCAGCTCTAATGTTGGGGAACCCTTCTTCCTACGGTCAAACTTGCATTTCCCAGAACACCAACTGCATTCACAGCCTAGCGCAAGGGTCCGCAGTATTTTACTCAAGCAAAAGCTTTGGGGAAATGGATGGTTTATGAGTAGAAGAATAAGCAGAGTGCAAAGAAGATTTGTTTCAGCTGAGAATAGCTTTCTCTCCAGAGAAAGGCCCTTATCAGTAAGAAATAGACAGGATAAGCATTTACACCAA
This sequence comes from Liasis olivaceus, assembly GCA_030867105.1. Classification (NCBI taxonomy): domain Eukaryota; kingdom Metazoa; phylum Chordata; class Lepidosauria; order Squamata; family Pythonidae; genus Liasis; species Liasis olivaceus. Next base: position 97,697,658 of record CM061348.1, on the reverse strand, counting down.
ATACTTATAGTCTGGGAAAGTGTGTTTGCTGTGGTCTTTATCAGCCCTGATCTCCTTGCAAGATTTTTAAGGGGAGCTACTGGTGCTAAGGACTGAAGCATACCCAGTGAATATACTGGGAGGAGATTGGGGCCACATCTGTTTATTAATGTGCTACTAACCAGCCACCAGATGGCACTATAGTATTATGGGCACTGAGGACATTGTGACACACTTCAGAGAGCACAAGCTACACACATGCTTACCTACTGGGACAAAGTCCTTCTTAACTCGGGAGTTTGCTTGTAGATACCAACGGGATTGCACTATAAATGGCTTGCATCTTCTCCGGCATGCCACGCATTATATCATGTATAAATAAGAATTTGTAATGGATTTTGTGGTGTGGGAGAAGCCACTCCGCCTTCAGAATTTTCTTTGCTGTATCTTTAAAATTTCAAAGATATAGCAAAATCCTTTACAATAGTAAAGGGAGAAAATGTTCTTTGAATGCAACATACGTGATCTCAGTCTTTGTATTCAATAAAGGGAATGCTATCACTTCCAATAAATTCTAGGATTATTTTAAAAATCAAACTAAACCAGACCCTTGGTTTCAAAGGGGCATTCAGTAGAGTCATTGGGAATACCTTCCCATCCCTCCCAACATGTACAGGCTTAAAGCTGTCTGATTTAGTACCTGCTGGTTCTTAGCAGCTATCTTAGCAGCTCCTGTTATTGGCATGCCCAGAGGTGCTGGGAGTCAGGCAGCATATCAATTTTAATAATAATAAAATAATAAAATAAAATAATAATAATAATAATAATAATAATAATAATAATGCCTTCAGCCCCCTCTGTAGCAACATCTTTTTTTTTTTAATCTTTGAAATGGGAACAGATTTATATGGTTTTCTTGTTTCATTTAAGCATCAGAAATCCCCAACATAGCTTTTGTAACTGTGTGATCCAGTCTGTCACTCCCTTACATGGTTTAACAGATTTTGTTGTATTCTCTTCCCCTGTGGCTTATGAGCATCCTGGCAGAGGCTGGCCTGTCACAGAGATTCCCCACATTACCTCTAGAGGCGCGCAGCAGCAAGAAACTATACTGTAGTTGTTACCCCAGGAAAATCCTCCTAGCACAAAGCTCAGAAACCGACTTTTACTGTATTTATGTTTGGCAGAACAGTTATTAGAATAGCATATGTTTCCTCTTCTTTCTCTCTGCGTTGCTATCCCCAGGAGTTTTGGTTTAAAATGTGGAACACTTTTTTTAATCTTTTGAAAACATTTTTTAAATTTTTCCATGAACTGCTGCCAAAGTGCCTTTCAGCAAAGAAAATGACTAACCAGAGTCTCCATGAAAGAAGGATTTTTCCAAAGAAGTCTGCAACAGGGATGGTGATCTCACCTTTTGGACAGGAACCCTCCCCTTGCAAGTTACCCTCTTGCACACGCAGACATGTACATTCTTACTTGCACACACTCCTATTGTTCCTTAATAAATATAAGAATTGACTGGTGGGAAGGCAATGTTTGTTGCTAGGTTTCCACTGATGTCTTGTAAATTAAAGGCAAGTTCCATTGGACTGTCTGTCCCAGGACCAAAGTAAAATGAAATCATCTTCAAGGCAAACTTCACCCCTGGTGGCTTCATGTACACACTCATACAGTTTTCTTGGCAATAATGGTTCTCTGTTGCTTTCTTCAGTTTGTTTTACATTCCAGTCTAGTCAACTTCCCAGCCCAGTCTACAGTTCTGGAATTCCTAGTGGTGTCCCATCCAAGGACTTACCAGATTTGAACCTGCTTAGCTTCTGAGCCCAGACAAGGCCACGTTCTGTAACCTCAGAACCAAAGCTGATGTTAGTATCTGTAGCAGAATGAGACATAACATATGGCCACTTTCACCAAAAAAATGTCAGTGTTTTTGGAAATAAATCCAAGTGTGTGTCTGCCTGAAATACGAACATTCCATCTGTCAAGAATAGAAAGTAGAAATGCATGCATGTTTGCCTACTCAAGTTTACATGAGAGAGTGGAGTAGAATGGAGTAAACAATGGAGTAAACAATGCATCAGCATTAAGAGACTAAACAGCCCAGGAAATTGGAACCTTCTCTTGTCTTTCTCAGTCCATGTATAGTATTACACAAGCCAGTTAAGAAACAAATGGTCTCCCCTCTACCCCCTTTGGGGGGATAATGACATCTCAATTGAACAGGTGCTAATGATTGCCTGGGATACCAAAGGTGTCCCCATATGCCACCGCATTTAGCTTGAACTTGCCACTTCTGCTTTTGATTCTTCATATTCCTACTTTCGAATTCACCAACATCACCCTCAAAGACATCATTTGTTTCTCTATGAGAAATCAGTACAAACCAAAGATGAAAGAACTCCCCACCCCAACTGTATTTCATTATTGCTCTGTGGTTTGGCTCTGCCTTGCATTTAATTCTACCTGTCTTTAACCAGCAAAATTTCTAGAATTAATTTGGAGCGTATGCAATTTGTAGCAGTTTTCAGTTTGCATCTCTTTTTTATCAGGCAAGTTATCAATAAGGGTGAGATCATATATGCACTAACAGCAAAACATGCTTTTTCTTCAAAAGGTATGAGAGTGTGTAATTGAGAATTCTGTAAGTAATAAATGCTGCTGGTGGTGGTGATAAGGAAGAAAGAGGGCCTTTGCATCTTCTATACCCTGGTGCCTTCTGATGTGTTCAGCTCCATGGAATCCCATGTCCATTAATCATGGAAAAGATGGCAAAAGGGCCCATCTCCCATTGATAAATCAGAGGAAGGGCAGTCAAATGGGGAGAAAGATGTTGATCCTTTCTCCCTTTCAGTTTAGCCTTCATGGTGACCACAGGGAAGGGGACAAGATGGACAGTCACACGGATGCCCTTGATCCAACACCCAACACTGTATGAGTTCTTAGGGTTGAAAAGCCTATAGAGTTCTTACAGTAAAGAGGGAGAAAAAATTACTGGAACTGAATAATAACAGTGCTCAACCACCTGAACAATTTTTTTTGTTTTTTAAATGGAAGCAAGCTGAATTGTTATATCTCACTGCCATGCTACAAACAAGACTGGGTGATTTAGCACCTCATGAACTAAGAGATTCTGGTGCGGAAGTTTCTTAACAGCCATAATCCAAACTCTCTCTGGCCTTCTAGCACTAACAGCCTGTACTTCAAGTCCTTGAAGTTTTGGTGATCCTCAATCTAAGGCAATGGTGGAGAATCTCACTGGAATTGTGTTTAATCCTAGGATTTTCTAATCTCCTTGCACTGATATTTGGATAAAGTTAATGAAAAAAGGAATCCTCCAATGATATGAGAATCAGACACCATGCTACAACATGTTTCAGTTCTATAATACTTGAGCGAGCTGCAAAAGGCCGTAACACTGTTTGAAGAGATAGTCTATCAATGGATTATTGGACTTGCTATCATTAAAACTGTGCATAATAACAGGTCTTTCTGTCTCTCCTCCAACCCTGATATGACTTCTAGGTATTTGATACCTTCTACTTATTTTGGACTACAACTCCCATAATCCCAGAACACTGCTCTGACTAGGTTTGATGGAACTTGGGAAACTGCAAATATGGAGAGCTTCACGTTTAGTCTGGCAGCCCCTCTGCAATGGGGCTTCTTAACTAGAAGGCTATTTATTTCCCCATAAAGACAGCACTTGCTTCTCTTTCAGTTTTCCAGGAAGCTGTGATGTCCTGACCATGTCACATTGCAAACCAGATCTCTTGGCTTTCAGTGGCTATGCAAAGTATTACTTATCTATGCATGAATTTTTCCCACAGACTCCAAAGCTAGGAGCTCATTTCCCTCCTGCCCTCCTGTTGTAGTTAAGCAAAGCAATTACCGTATTTTTCCGACAATAAGACGCCCCCATGTACAAGACGACCCCCATTTTTCCAACCCCAAATTAAGAAATCAATATTTTAAAGATAGTGCAGAACACATTTTTATTTAGTAATTAGTTAACATTTACCTGATACACTCGGTGGGAGGAGGTCCAAACCATCTCTCTGCAGCTTTATTTCCAGGCTCTTTTGCATAACTGATTACATTCAAGCACGAGTGAAACTGCCGACAGCTTCTCTCTGCAAACAGCCTTCTCTAATTGGTTTGTTCAGCATCAGCTGACATCAGTTACATCAGGCTCGTGATTGGAGGAAGTCTGTTTGGGAGACAAGCTATTTCACTCGTGATTGGAGGCTAGCAATAGGAGGAAGCCTGCCTGCAGAGACAAAGTATGGGCAGTTTTGCCACCGCACGGTTCTCTCCTCGCTGACTCCCTTGAATAACATGCCCTTCAATTTTTAGGGTAAGGATTTTAGAAAAAAGTATTGTCTTATAGTCAGAAAAATACGGTAATTAATTCATCTCAGAAGGTAACCAAAACTAAAGCAATTTTGGTGTGTACCAAAATAAAGATAGTTTGGAATTAAATTCTCTCTGACATTCTCAGTCCTAAATATTGAAACAAAATACAATTTACTTGTGAAATTTTGAAGTATAACTAAGACAGTGGGTTTTCCTTTTGTTTTCATTTGCTTTTTAAAAAGACTATCCTCTTTGAATCAGCAAATTAAAAGGACATTAAAGCCTCAATAGAAGCTAGTTGTCTAGATGATAGCACCTCAATTCGGCACATAAGGGAAATAGCCACGTTCAATCTAATTAGGGCCTTTTAGGATATTCAGAGCTGTTATCATCTTGTAAAGTTGAGGAAAACAGTCTTCTAATTGGCTTCCTGCTGAGAAATCCATAAAAAAGTCTTCATTGTCCTTCTGGGTAACCTATTCTGCAGTTTCACAGCTGGACCTTTTTTCTTTTTCTTTTTAATATTGTGCTCTCACCTAAAAATATGGTTACAAAAACTACCATTCTATGAGCACATGAAAAGTGCTGTCAGGAGATTTAGCTCGTAATAAGGACAAGGTCTGGGCAACTTTTGCATTTAAAAAAAAATCTGATTGGCTTGATATGTTTTCACACATTCATTCTACCACTGTAGAAACCAGTATCACCAATGCCGCCTCTTCTTTCCTATAATCCCTGTTATAACAGAAAATAATTTAGTGATGGGTACTATGAGGCCCTCCAGATGTTATACAACCACTGTTATCAAGTCTAGACTGAATGGCTACTATTGAAAGATGTTGGACACTACAGTCAAACTTCTGGAGGGCCACCTTACCACTCCCCCTGGTTTAGATGCCCATCCATAATTCACTTGCAACTTCACAGAATGCCAACAATACCATGAATATCCTTTCAAGAACACTTACTGCTTCTTTACCCTGTAACCCTGGTGTATTCATAAAAAAGGGACAACCTGATTTTCTCATCCAGTGACATATGTCAGAAAAATACACTTCTGTTTGTTTCAGTGATTTTAAAAGCTAAATTCAGCTCAATTTTAGTTTTACAGTAGGAATGCTTTGTAGGACAGTTTATACTGCCGGAGTAAAATCACAAACAGTTTAGAATCAGTCTGTGGCATAACAAAATAATTATGGGGTGGAGTAGAAATTACTGCCACCCAATAGTTATGTAAATGATTTTCTGTGAAAATCAAGGATACTATTTTTACATACTCTATTTACTGTGAAGAAAATTTACCCAAGATTTAAAATAACTCCCACAAAACAAAAAAATGGAAAAAAGTATAAACATAGAGAACAAACCTTTTGTGCAATGCCCAGCCTGTTCACTTTGTCAACCTAGAGTTGCTAGCTCCAGATGAAACCACATTTTCTCCCCACCAACAAATTTGTGTGTGTGATACAAGAGTATATGTTTATGCATATATAGTGTGTGTGCATATGCACACACACATTCCCAAGGCACTCTAAAAAAAAGTGCAGGGGCAAGAAATAATATTAACTGATTTAATAACCACCAATTAAAATGAATTGACTGTAAAATAAGATACAGCATTTATAGAATTATTGGATCCCTGTGTGCATATATCATATATCATACATAAAGCATTCTCACACAGAGAAACATACTATATGAAAACAAGAAGAAGGAGAAGGAGGGGAGAAAGAGAAGGGATAGCAGCTTTACATTACTAAAAAATGGTTAACCTCACCAAGCAAGTCCCTCCCCGCCCCCCCCCCCCCACCTCTCAAGCAGCAACTAATCTTTAAAGAAATCCACACTTTACTAGCAATGTCTGCAGTAACCTGCAGCTCCATCCACTGGATTGTTTTCATCAGTGTCTTTTATTCTGTTCTTTTCACCGAATGAAAGTTGACTCCAGTTGCATGGGGGGGGGGGGGACTGTCAAGGGGGACAGAATGACAAAAGCAGCATCATTGTAAAACCTTGACCCTTTGGTGTATGTGCTATAATCACATACACCTACAAAAGAGTCGTTCCTTGCTTAATGCTGTGTTTGGAGATAATTGGTGAACAATTTCTTCACCTTGTGGGGTAAATACAGGAATATTTTTCAGGTTAGATTATATGTCTTTGAGAAATGGTGGCATGGTAACCCTAATGTGGACTTTAGCATCAAGGGTAAAAAGTTTGTTGCAGTAAAGATGCATGAATTGTACTGATGGCAATAACTGAATAATAGGAGAATAGGTTAGTACGGTTGCACAGATAGGTTGCAAGATAGGTTGGATTTTTATGCCTCCATCAGAGTCTATGGATTTTTATGCCTCCATCAGAAGTATCAGAATAATTGATAGGGAGAAACATTCATTTGCTGCAGCCTGTCTGTTGTTTCCAAGGGCAGGCAAATGGGTGCAAAGAACAGTATTTGGATTATGTAGACCAATATTTCTCAACCTTAGTAACTTTAAGATGAGTGGACTTCAACTCCCAGAATTCCCCAGCCAGCCATGCTGGCTGGGGAATTCTGGGAGATGAAGTCCACTCATCTTAAAGTTGCCAAAGTTGAGAAACACTGATGTAGACAATTGTCAAGGCAGAGTCAGGAATTAACCAGGTTCTGCCAGTCGATCCTGATGCAGATATTAAAGATCTTTTCTTCCCTGATGCTTTGCTGCAACAAACTAAAGTTGCCAATTGTTTGGAAACAGGGAATATTGTGGAAGCTGGATGTTACTAGGATCTGTTTAACAGATAACAAGAACATCATATATTTTGATGTTTCTAGTGATTATGTTCATATGCCTCCCTTTTTTCCTCTGAAACCTCAAGCAGCTCACCCAGTAGCCTCTCCTCTTGCAACTTTGCAAAACAGGTTGAAGCCAAGACTGGTGACTAGCATCTCTCATGGCGATATCAAATTGCTTTCCTCCAGGCCTTGAGGGGGCAGGATGTCCTAATTGCCAAGCCCCGGGATTCCTCAGTTATGAGCCTGGGCTGTCCTTACAGTTTTAATGTGGGTACAAGTTAAGGAAAGTGATTGGTGGATACCCCAAACTTTGCTATTCCTTCTCCCATAGGTCAGCTGCAAGCTGGTATATATTCACCAAACTATCCTCTGAACACAGACCCATTGGCTACAGCCATTTCTCCCTACCCCTCCAAGCTGATCCTCAGGCTGCCAGGGCTGGGAAGGAGGGCAAGAGAAGCAGCTGGGGGAGCCAATTCTTTATCTCCAGGTCTCTGATCACCTGGGGCTGATCTGTGGGATCAGAGATCTGGTGAGTAAGGGAATAAAGAGCCATCTTTCCCATGTTTCCTGCCCTGCCCTCAGCCTGTGCAGCTGGTGACCAGGGCTGGGAAGGATGGCAAGTGGCATGGGAGGAGCTACTTTTAAACACAGACTTCTGCAAGAGTGCTAGATCCATGTCCTGGCTGCTCTTGACCATGGTTTTAGGGTGTGTGTGTGTGTTCTTTTTAATCTCCTCAGTCTCATTTCAGCACCTCCACAACAAACTGACCATTTCTCATACCTTCATGTTTCCAGTGTCATACATCCTGCAAGGTCCATTCTTTACTACACACATGGAAAAACTTGTGAGCTACATCTAGCCTTGACTGCTCTCCCTTGAGTTCAGGAATCTCTTTTCCTCCCTTTAATGTTGATCAGCCATCAACTGGAGAAAGAGGGGGAAATGGCTTATAATCATTAATTAAGCTCACTGACTGGGTATGAGGGGAGGGAAGAAGATGAAGTTAGTGTGTTTTTTTTCCTGCAATCCAAAGAAGCCTAAGAAAGCTGTATCTGGATAGTAGCAGGATGAAGGCTCTGTGGGTGTAGAAATGTGTGCCTGTCTAGGCGCATGAAAGAGAAAGAGACACAAGTGCCACATTTGTACATATTGAAGGTTTCCATGGGGTGCATGCAACCCTTAGCCCTAAAATGTTCTCTATTTTCATCTACAGTGAAGCCCCATCAGGCACCTTCATCAATAGACAAAGTCTTTTGTCACTTGTAGTTGCCTATTAAAACCAGTCCAACGTATTATCAATGAATTGCAGCTCAGGTTAGTGAAATTACTTTCCTTTACAAGCCTTGGATAGTATAGTCGCTCTTAATTATAGACAATTCTCCCCCCACAACCTAAAATAGGTTATTACCAGCAACAAACCACAGATGAACAACAAAACCTGTCCTTTCAACAGTCCTAGATAATAAATTTAACTTTTTATCAGTTCAGAAAAAAAATGACAAGTTCTAATAACAACAGTTAAAACTTGAGAAGTTTATTCAGTTTATCATCTTCCACTGTGATATATACCATCATGAGGCATCAGTGCCACACTGCACAGTATACAGGATGAACTGGCAAAATTAATAAGTGGATATAATTGTAATCTCAGAAATTTCAGTATTCAAAACTTAATGGGGGAAAATTTCAGCTCTTCAAGGAATTCTGCCACTGACCTTAAAGTGACTATTTTTGAACAATGGAAGTTCAGACTTCTATCCTGGAGCCCCCTCATAAACTGTCCAAGTTCGTCAAGGTTGGGTGGCTTCAGAGCCCACTGAATCCAGCAATGTGCACAAAGCTGCCCAGTCTGGAAGCACAGCCCAAAGTGGTTTAAGATTATGTGAATTGCTTTGTCAAGGTGAATCACTTCACCTCTTCGCTTCAATGAAGCGAATCATGTTGCTTCCACAGCACAAATTTCTTTGTTGAAGTGAATCTAAGTTGTTTTGCATAGGTCTAGATCTTACCAAGTTTACTTTGTGGACAGGATCCTTTAAAACTTAACAACATTTGCTCTATAATAACTTTCTGAAATCTCATTTAAAATTGACTACATGGTTTATAGCAAATCCCGTCATTCTGTCCCCATGTGTGTGTGTGTGTGTGTGTGAGAGAGAGAGAGAGAGAGAAAGAGACTTAGAATAATGCTTCATGTATTGTTGGAAATGTGGTGCTCAAAACTGAAACTTTAATTCCTATGATGTTATGTGCTAAGTAGCTCCCTTTTGGACAAAAATGACTTGGAAACTAACAGGAAGACAATTAGAATTGTATGTCTTTATGGTTATAAAAGATTGATACTATAAGACTGGCAATACACTAATTCTACATCAATTATACAATGGTTTGAAGAATTCTTACCTCTTCCTATATTTTTATACAAGCACTATAGCACAGGCAGTATATGGACTTAAATGTTTAATAATTTAATTATAAAAGATGACAGGAATAAATATACCAAGTTTTATCTAGTATATAAAATGAGCATGCTTTTGTGGGCTTTCCCTCTTATTTCTTGCATATAAGTTCATGTATATGATGACTAATTGATTCTGTGCCATCAAGCCAGGTTCAGCTCTTAGCAACCACATATATATAGACCTTCTCCAGAATGATCTTTCTCCCACCTGGCCCTTCAGGTCTTACAAGGGTGCATCCATCCCCACTGTAATCAAGTCCATCCCCCTTGCTACTGGTCATTCTCTTCTTCTCTTTCCTTCAACTTTTCTCAGAATTATAAAGGGACCTAGATCTTTGCATAATGTATCCAAGATATAATTTGAGTCTAGTCAATTGTGCCTTTAGTGAAAACTCTGGATTGATTTATTCAATGATCCATTTGTTTTCTTGGCTGTCCATGGTATTCTCAGAAGTCTTCTCCAACACCAAAGTTTAAAAGCACCAATACTCTTCCTATCTTGCTACTTCAAAGTCCAACTTTCACTTCCACAGAGCGTCCCAGGGAATACCATTGCTTGAACTATTCTGATCTTTGTAGGTGTAGATGCATCACAGCATCTAAATATCTTTTCCAAGGCCTTCATTGCTGCCCTATCAAATGCTAGTGTGCAGTGTATTTCTTGACTGCTGGTTCCTCTACTGTTGCATTTTCAGCTATCACAGCATTGTCATTAGCATAATGCAGGCTATTGATGTTTCTTCCTCCAATTTTGAAATCACAGTCATCTTCTTCCAATCTCAGTATTTATTCATATTCCATATCTAAGTTGAATAAGTAAGAGGGAGTACAGCCTTGTCTCACTCTCTTGCCAATCTGAAGCCAGTCTGCCTCACTATGGTCTATCTGGACTGCGGCTTCTTGTCTTGTGTATGGGTTTTATATATCATTCTATAGTTCCTCTAATGACCTATTAATACAGTTCAGGACCTCAATGCAATTACTGATATTTTCCTTGAAAATTATGTGTACATACCGAAGATCATATCATGGAAATGGTTGGCTTTGTTCTTCCACTTTAGCTTTACGTGGAACTTGCATATGGGCAGTTCATGGTCTGTTCAACTGTCAGCCCCTGGCCACATCTTTGCTGTTATGACTGAGTTTGTCCACCTTCTTGTACCAATAATATAATACATTTGATTTCTGTGTGCTCCATTTGACAGGGTCCATGTACATAGGCATCATTTTGGTTGTTTGAAGAATGTATTAGCAATTAATAAATCATTGGATTGGCAGAAACTGATAAGCCATTCTCCTGCTTAATTTCTGTGTCCTAGGCCATACAGTCCAACTACATTTTCCTCCTTAATATTTCCAGCTTTGACATTCCACTCTCCAACCATATACAGCACATCTTGCCTACATGTTCTGTTGATTTCAGATTGAACTTGGCCATAAAACATGTCAAACTTCTCTAATTAACCTAATGAACCTAATTGGTATTATTCAGTCAAGTACCATCTTTGCTATATCTATCCTGACTATGAAAGCAACACCATTCCTTCTTTGTTTTTCATGTCCTGAGTAGTAAACAATATGTTCTTCTGACTGAAACTGTCTGATTCCATTCAGTTTCAATTCAATGGTGCCTAAGATGCTGATGTGTAGTTGATTAATTTCATCTTTTACTGTGTTGTGCTTTCCCATGGTCATGCTTCTTACATTCCATGATCCCTCTGTGATTCTGTTTTTCCAGCTTCAGATATACTTTCCTGCATGGCAACATCAGCAACAAATGCCCTGAAGGCTTTAATCTAGCTGCATTATAAACACCTTTAATATTTGGAAAGATTCTCAGCTTTTCCTCAGTAGCATATGGAATGCCATTCAAACTGAGGGACCCATCATATGGCTCTATATTGCCAATGACTTTATCTTGTCTATTCTATTTTTTTTTTTTTGATAAAATACAGAAATGGTTTACCATTGCCTTCTCCCATGAAGTATGAAACGATGCCCTTACTGTTGTCACTGAAGTGATCATCTGCCACCTTATGCCGCTGCTAACCAATATAGGTACCTGCATGCGTAGCTGGGAAGCCTCGATGACCTTCATGCATTGGGTGACCCTGCTGGGAGTACATACTTTTTAACATTCACTCCCAGAAGTCTTTAGTCCTCCTTCCCAGCCATGATGAGGCAGTATAGCAGAACTTGAGGAGGATGTCTATGAGAAAGTGAACTGAGATTCACAAACATTTATAAATTTGTTAACTCTTCCATTAGATCCAAAAGCTTCATCTAAACTTAGCATTCTTTACCCCTAGTGCTAGTCAATAGGAGTACTCAATGGGACAAGGTTCTCCCTACTCTCCATTCCATTTTCTACTTTTACCTGTCTCAGCTTCAGCCTTCCCTTGTTCTGCTACTTATGCTTCATACCTTGAAATATTTTTCTTGTCTATACTCCCACCCCAAATTGCTCCTTTCTTGCCTCCTTCACATTGTTTCTTATTTCTGAACCAGGCTCTGAATTATTCATGCAAATTATTATTTTTGCAACACCCAAGCATATTGATATGTCTCCCCAAGCACACTCCAAATGTTAAATAGAATCAGTTTTAATTCAAGAGACTCCACAGAGATTTATAATCTATGAATACTAACGACACGTCACATTGTCCCATGGAATTTTCTGTAAAATTTTCTAAAGATGATTATGGAATCTCCAGAAGTTACACAGATATTGAATGTTTGATGTTTTATTAAGTAGTCATTCCTTTAATTTGAGAAACAAAATAAATACCTTCAGCAGTAGAAAGCTAAAACAGAGGAACAAATGTT